>CM060932.1:818804895-828804895 GCA_030765085.1 Allium cepa
CATGAATATTTAAAATGATATATTATTTTCATTGTGATAAATTACTCACAGTTACAACACTTTGTAACCACTATAAAAAACATACCATTTACGGATTTTCTATTAAATATATTTTTAATTAATTAATTAAGATAATACATTACATCAAGTATATAATAGAAATAAAACACATTTTATTTCTAACAACATTGGTTATCGAGTTAGATATATACAACGAATTACATAATTGTCTCTAGGGCACACTTCTAACTCTATCAATATTAATCTCTACAACACCCATATTCGTTATGATTTTTTTCCTCCTTATTCCTTGATCCACCAACATCCTCCAACGTAAGCATGACCAATGAAACTATTCAACAATTCATAAATATGAGTACATTGCTACTTCCACGGTGAACTATATGAACCTAGATATACACCTTACATTCATATTTTTTTTTTCCATTTCACTTAGTGGACATCTCCTCCTACTTTTCATAGTTTCTTTGTCTTTAGGTTTATTTTTGATATTTGCGGACTCTATCACAAACTTGTGTTCGTATGGTTTTCTCGAACCCCAACCTAATCCGATTTATTTATGACAATAAAAGTATTTATCTTATTTGCTTGTCATTAACACCAATGTGTAAACGCACCTCGAAAAGTATACACCCATAACGAATAGTAAATAATAGTTAACACTAGTGCATATATGTAATCAACAAAAGTCAAAAAAATAGATACTGGCGGTCCATTGCCGTATCAGAATGTCATGGGTGGTGTATCGGAATGTTATGGGTGGCGTACCCATAAACTGATCTCTGTTTTACCTTAAAGTTAAAAAAGGTAGATACTTTAACATCCACAAAATGATCTTTAACGTCCATAAAAACACATTGCACATCATCTTTTTCATTATGTTCTTCTATCTTCGGGTCACATTGTAATTCAAATGAAGTAAGTTGAAATTTTTTCTCCAATATGCAAAACAATAATAGGTTGATCATCAATCTTTCTACCCATCCCAAGCTTAAAAGAAAAACAATCAAAGTGAAAATTGTCTAATTTATATCAAGTTTAATGTCTTCAATTTTAATTTCACGTAGTTCGATGACACCTATAGTTGATTGAAAAAGAGAACAATATACAGTGACAGATCCTAACATGTCATAGAATCCTGAATCAATAATTTACTACTGATATACATGGAAACATAAGGGCAACTCCAGTGGAAAGATTACACGCTGAATCCATCAAAAAAAAATCTCTAGTCGTTGAATTCAACTTGAATATTAAGGCTAACGTTTATGATCCAATTCAGGATCCTGAACTGGGCTTGGGCGCCCATTAAATGGGCGCCCAAGCTCCCCCCTTTCCCCCCACCCGCCGTCTTCCAACGACTATACCCGGTCCCCGGATTTGAATCCCAACGGCTACAATCGACCATATTTTGACCCCAACGGCTATAAACGGTCATATTTCAAATTACAACGGCTATAAACGGTCATATTTCAAATTACAACGACTATAAACGGTCAAATTTAACATTACAACGGCTATAAACGGTTATATTTAAAATTACAATGGCTATAAACGGTCATATATTGAACTACATATATGATAATGTTATCCAAATTGTAATACACACATCTCTTCTTCTATTACAATTCTATTCTCAATTTCTTAATATTGAAAGTATGTCTCATCCGTTTCAATCATATACCGAAACGATGAATATAGATAGCTGGGATTTAGATTCTCAACCCTTTCAAAATGTTCATCCCTAATCCGCCCTCCTCTATCGTTCTATTCTTCTGCTCCATGGTCTGGCGATGAAGATAAGGATTTGTGTTATATTTATTGTCATTTTTCTAACGACTCGGTAAAGGGGAACGACCAAAGTGGAGAGGCGTTTTGGGCAAAAGTCATGAGTGCGTACAATAAAAAACATGTTGAAAAGACGAGGTCAATGTCTGCAATCACGGGTCGTTTTGGGAAGATTAATCGACAAACACAATTCTACGAGTCGCAGATCCACAAAATAAGAACAGCAAATCCAAGTGGAATGGGTGGCGAAGCTGAATTGGTAGCGTTTTGTAAAATTTGATTTTTAATTTACATTCATCTCTAATCACTTTATTAATATATGATTTTGTGTTTTTGTTTGTGTAGAAGAGAATGACGAACGATCAATTCTTGAAATTATTTCCAAGAGAAAATGGTACAAAGAAACCACACTACTATCAGTTTGCAAACTGCTATGACTTGCTTGTTAGTCAACAAAAATGGACCTCAAACACCGCAAAAGGTTTAAGAGATGTGCAGACGAAGTCGAAGGGGAAGAAAAAAATAAGTAGATCTAATTACAATTCTAGTCCAGGCAATTCTTCTCATATGGACTCAAATGAATGTCCAGATAACGAAGAAGAAGAAGCAGTTCCCACATTTGATGAAGACGCTAGACCGATAGGGTAACGAGCAGCTAAGAAAAAAATTGCTGTTCAATCTCAAATCGATTCTCGTTTAGCCCTAATGCATGAAAAACATGCGAGAGAAAATGCAGAACGTCAAAAAGGAAGTGCAGAAAAGCTTGCCGTGTTAAAAGAATTGACTGAGATTGAGAAGGGCCGTTTTGAGCTAGAGCGGCAACGCCAAGAGACCATAGTAATGGAAAAGGATGTCACCGAAATGGACCCAATTACAATGCAATATTGGATGGAGTACAAACAACGCATTGTTGAGAGTAGATCTGGAACAAAACATATGTAGTTGACGTATTAATTTGATATTTCTAGTTATTACAGTTTAAATATCCATGTACCTTCAGTTCATATATGCAATCAAGTGTTATTTTCAGTTTTACAATATTCAATGGTATATCATTTTTTCGATGCATTATGTAGATATCAATATAGATTTACTTCATCAAACATAAATGACATTACAAACATAAAAATTGAAGCATTATACACTTCATTATAGAAATTAAAAAGGCAAACATATGTAATTAAACAAAGATCTACCATCTACAACTACTGATTTCCATAAGAATTCCAAATATGCTCCATTAAATCCCTTTGGAGTCTATTATGAATAGCTATATTACGATATACTTCATGATGATCGTTATGAATTGCGTACTGTCCTTCATTTCGTAACGTGGTTGTGCGAAACAATTCAGGGGGTTGTCTTGCCCCCTCATACTCAAAATCGGGATAATCCATACCGCGTTCATCTTCAATGATCATGTTATGCAGAATTATACAACAGAACATAATTGTAGCCATTTTTGATCTCTTCCATAATCTACATGGATTGCTTATCATTGCAAACCTTGCTTGAAGGACCCCAAACGCCCTTTCTACGTCCTTCCTTTGTCCTTCCTGCATCGCAGCAAATTGTTTCTGTTTTGCCGTCATTGGGTTTGCAAATGTCTTTACAATCGTACTCCATTTGGGATAAATTCCATCTCCTAAATAATATCCATGGTCATATGTGTTCTGACCAAGAGTAAATGATACGGGAGTTGACTTACCTTGCGCCAAATCATTAAACAAATGAGATCGTTCGACAACGTTTAAGTCATTAAGAGAACCTGACATTCCAAAGAAAACATGCCAAATCCACAAATCATGAGAGGCAACTGCTTCTAAGATGATAGTTGGTTTTTTTTCCTTGCCGTTATATGCTCCGTGAAAAGCTTTTGGACAGTTTTTCCACTCCCAATGCATACAATCTAGACTTCCAAACATTCCAGGCCAGCCCTTGCTTTCATGCATTTCACGCAAGCGCGTTACATCTGCATCGTTTGGAGATCGAAGATATTCCGTCCCATAAATGTCCACAACTGACTGACATAAGTGATCTACGTTTTCCAATGCTGTACTCTCTGCAATACGATATGCATCGTCAAGGGCATCGGCGGGTGTGCCGTATGCTAACATCCTCAAAGCTGCGGTCATTTTTTGATGTCCACTCAAACCTTGTTTTTTTGCAGCGTCCTGCTTAAACACAAAATAATAATTATTCTGCTGAATACTACCGAGAATTCTTATGAATAATGGTCGACTCATTCTAAATCGTCGTCTGAACATCTCTGGACCGTAAGTTGGATCACGGGAAAAGTAATCTTGATTAGTGTTTTGTGAAATGCTTGGTGGTTACGGTTGATATACTTCCGACCCACAACGGAACCACCATGTTTTTCAGAGGTTGATCCGTATGCTTCACGGTATATCTCCATCAATTCCTTCTCCTCTTGTTGATGCGCTAACGCATACGCTTCTTCTTCAGAGTCACTGTCGCATATCAATACAACTTTTATTAAATTTCCAGACATTGTTTGATATTTGAGGATAGTTGTTTGATATTTGAATGTTTTGTTAGAGTAAATTGTGGTGAACAAGTATGACATACATATGGTTATATATATATGACTAATTCTTGAGTGGAGAGAAGGTGTGTCAGTGTGCGGTCAAATCACGTACTGTAGCCACGTTCATTTGCCGGTCAAATTACGTACTGTAGCCACCTTCATTGCCCATGATGCGTACTTCATACGTCAAAACTGGATAGAAAGATTTGGATGACCTTAAGATAACAGTATTGCTAGTTGGTTACGTATAGTTTCTTCATATTTGCAGTCTATTATTACTGTGTCGTTTCTTATCAGTATTCTATGTTTGTATTTGTCACTAGTAGTTTTTTTATGTCACTAGTAGGTTTTATAAGTTATCGATCTACGGTCACTATTGGTTTTTTTGTATGTTTATATGTAACTATTTAGTGCTTATAATAAGTACACCAACATATATAATTCATAGTTAAACAGACATCTACAATTAACTTTATACACCAACATATATAATTCACAATACTCACAGACATATAGAATTCACAGTATACTCGAGAATTATAATCCAAAATCCAAGAAAGCGATAGCGTATAAATATAAATAATACACAGTATACTCAAACAATGACATAAGTACATAAACTATAGAAACTGCAACATGTCAGCATCAGCATCTAAAGGGATACAACTAAAAACATTTACTACGTAAACTAAAAGGTATACAACTAAAAGGATGCAGCGTCGTCATCGTCAGCATCATCACCATCATCATCTCCGTCACCGTCATCATCATCATCATCATCTCCATTATCATCATCATCTACATCGTCATCCCCATCACTATCATCCCCCTCGTCCTCATCATCCCCATCATCCTCATCTAAACCACCAGCGTCATACCCACTGGGACCAGCATCATCTCCGCCTTGTGATCCGAAAGGCTCATATATAGCAAGTCTAGCTGATAGCTGATCAATCTAAGCCTCTAGCATTTGTGTATGCTGCATGTACATGTCATGCATGGTGTGTGTATGTGCAAGAGTCATATTGCGAAACACACCAAACCCTACTTTGGCCTGGTCCAATCTAGCAGTATACTACATAAAGGTGACATTTGACATAGTAAGAAACCAAGCATAAAATAGAGGAAAAATCCCAATAAACAACAAACGTACCTCATACGGAGGATATAACCTGACTGAAGGCACACCAGGATAGTCGGGGTGAACTGGAAAGACTAAAGGCTGCTCAATCAAAGTACCTGTCAAGTCATATGCTCTAAAAGTAGTATCAGGCTCCAAGTGCATGGGAGTCTGGGAGAGAACTGTGACGGAATCGGGTCAAATGAAAGTTGCGGTACCTGAACTCTACCGGTTGCCAGATGAGGTCCTATATGATCATAGTTGACCCCACAAACATAATCTGGTACGATGAATCTTCGGGGGGCTACTCTAGCCCAATAAGCATCATAATCCCCATCGATAAAAAAAGTACTACTATCCACCCATCCCGCCTGTCGTAGAGCATGTAAGTACTGATCACCGATCACCCTATGTCTACCAAACATGTCCTCGCAAGATAAGAGATCATATGGTATACGACGATCACCCGTAATCTGATAGGCACATCTCTCTCCCAAATACCACATAGGCATAAATGCAGGTGTATGCAAAGCAACCCTACGTCTAGATAGTGAATACGCAACCATCAAGGGATGGTCGTCCACAAGAAGACCTGCATCTGCTAGATGAGTCTAATGTGAGGCCCAAGGAGTCCGAATGATATTACCTCGACTGCGCATATCAAGCCGTGACCTAGCCTACATCAAGTCATGCCGCACACCTAATGGGACATGATGTACGTACTGCATGGTCTCCCATCGTCTCATCCTAGAGAAGTAATGCTCAGCAGCCTGACTAGCCGTGTGCTGGATGCGGGGATGCATGTTTGCCGTGTACTCGTAGTACCATAATACCAAAAAGCATACATCTGCCTGACATCGCCAAGCGCAAATGAATCTAGAGCGGTATATAGGGTGCCTAATATCGCCGTGCCCCAGTCAATAACATGTAGCTGGTCTAATCTGGCAAGAGAAACTAAATAGCCTAGTCTAACCGTACCTTTTTGGTTCGAAAAAAAGGTCGAACCAAACAGGTACAACAGAAATGCTCTAGTAACTGCATCCATCATATCGGCTCTAGCTATATAACTGGTGATGTAATGCTGCAAGTACGTCAACTTAACAGAACCACTAGAGACGCAGGTAACATCTATCAGTGGTAAAAAAACAGTAAACAAATTGGACGACTCGTATAAATCATCAGATGGAAAAGGTCGAAGACCGTATCGTCTAATCTCAATCCAAGTAAACATCTAGAAATCAACTGGGGTGATACCAAGCTCAAAATCTGAAAAATGAAACGTATGCGTGGTGGGCCACCACCTCTCAGCTAATGCCTAAATGAGAGGTCGATCAAAGGATTGAACATGCCTAATCGACAAAAATGGATCAAAAGGGCTAGCCTGTAGCCTCTCAATAATAGGACCGGTAAGATAGTCATAAAACTGGGTGATACACTTAGCCCAACTACCCCGACAATGAATGTAATGGTCCTATAAATAATTAATGAAATAACAATTTTTGATAGCGTAAGGGTAATTAAATATGAGTATGTAATGTACATATTAAAACAACAAGTTATAGTAAGGTTTGATTTATACCTGTATCGTCTTCAAAGCGGTTTTGGCTCTATGCCGATAACCATCTGGCAGCCATGTAGAACACGTAGATCGTCTGGTGAAACTCCAAGTGGCGGAGGAACGTGTAATGGTCCAGCTTGCTCCGCTGGATGTCTCTGAATCGCTCTTCGGACGATTTTGGTTGGACGCGACGGCATTTTATTTAAATTTTCTAATTTTCAAAAAAATAGAAAATGAAATGAAAGAAGAAAGTGAAGGGGCAGAAGAGGCGCTGCTCATTTTATAGGCGTCTGAAATCAGACGCCCATAAAATGGACGCCTGAAGGTCAAATGCCCATTAAATGGGCTCCTGATGCCAGACACCCATTTAATGGGTCCCACCCCCGTTACGGGCCCGTAATCCACTGCACCCTTCAAGCATTAAAAAACCTTGTAATAACAGGACAAATAACGCATTTTTCTCCTCTCCTTCAACCATTACAAAACCCTTGTTTTGTTTAAAAAAATAAAAATAAAAAAATAAAATAAAACTTCCTCTGAAGCCTACGTTCTTCAATTCAGGTATGCTGCTGCTACTGCTGCTTCCTTTTCCTCTTTTTTTTTTTTAATTTTTTTCCCTTTTGATTGCTGAATTGACTTCTCGATGCTGAGCTAAATCTATTTCGGTTTTATTTCAATTTCGTTTAAACTGAAATCACTATTCAATATAGGGCTTCAATATTTTCATTCGATAACAGGATCGTACGATTTACACGGGTTTCGATCCAATTTAACCCTTGGATCGGGAAGGCTGCGATTCCTTCCAAACTGTGTTTTGGAGCGTACGATCTTACGATTTCTGCAATTACTGCTGTAAACCTATCTGCCTAGTTTGTGTAAGTTCCAGATTTTTTTTAATACGATCAATTTCTTTTGCATTTAATTTAGTGTAGTCTATTGTTAACTGAAGATTCCATAAAAATGCATGTTTTCTATTGGTTGTAGCTTCATATTTTTTTTTTTTAACGGATGTCATTTGTTTGCTTAATGAAGAACTGACTTGAAGGGGATAACATGAATTTGGATTTCGAATTTATAAACAAAAATTGAAATCAACAGCAAGTTTGACTCGTCATATCTTATGTCAGAAGTAATGCTTATGGCGAAATATGATTTCTTTTTCCTTCATTCAAAACACTTTCCATCCTTATGCATACTTTAATGGTGCATTGACATTTTTGATTGGAGATTAGAGGTAAAAGGTCAGAGATTGGTAGGAGGTAATTTGCAACCAATATTGTTTATTTTTCTGTAAAAATTATTAATTAATCGTATTAATATTTGAATTGTTAATTGTTAATAATAATAATAATAATTATTTAATTAAAATTTAATATTAAATCAACTTCAACTTCAAATTCAAAAACGATTTCAAAAACAAATTCAAACACCACTACAAATTTTGAAAAATGAAAATTACAGCTAACTACGATTTCTGTAATAAAGATGTGACAATATGAACAAACATCTAGTCTGTTGATTTCCTTCATTGTCGAAACCACATGCAGCTCTCTGCACCCAGCAAAATGATGCTAGGTTAGCTATCTTTAGTGAAGATAACGACACAATCCACAAATATGTCATAACCTCATTTTACTAGCTCGAAGGACCAAGTGGGAGCATGAGTGGAAGAACCAGTAGCATGACGCTTGGCCTTTCGACTAGGCCCGTGGAATACAATCACTGTTCCACATCTCGGCCATCTCGACCGGTATCTCGGGTAGAAGTTATAGCGAAACAAAACACATTTTCGGCGAAACTTTTGTTTTCTATGCATCGGCAGAGATCTCGGTATCATGGACGATATATCGGTCGAGATCAAATTTTCATATCTTGGTCGATATTAATTTTTTTTTGACAACTTTAATATTGTTGAAAAATAAATTATATGAGATAGTATAATAAATATTTATGTATGCATATAACCAATAGAAATGGGTTTTTATTATATCAATAAAAACAATAACGCAAGTCAAATCATCTTCGGATGCACATAATTCGAGATATGATCAGTTACACAAACTAATTTCGAGATGCACACAAATTTATCCAGCTGCGTCTTGATATAAGGGTCACTAGAAATATTTTGAGGGGAATAAGTATTTATTTCGATGAGATTCGAAAATTCAACTTTGAGGTCAAAATTTCACGAGACATAACTATCTTATTCGCTGTATTTCTGTCTTATTTGTCATTTGACAAGAGAACTTTATTGTAGAATGAAAAATTATTTAAAGAAGAAGAAAGAGAATTTAAATTTAATATTGATTGAAAGAAATCTAGGAGTAAATCTTTCACTTTATCCCTCTTATCTATGATTGAATGTTATTTTCCTATCATACTTTAATATGATAAATATTGTTATTGTCCAATTGATTTTGAAATTAGAAGATGATCAGATTCGATGAGGTAGATATTTGATTGTGATTTTACGTTGGTTTGATTTGTTAAAGAATTAAGAAAACTTTACTATAAGTAATTTGATTGAATTTAGTAAGAGAAGTTCGATTTATAAAAATATTCAATTTTATATATTTTGTTTGATTTTGGATCTTGAAATAATTTAGATCAATTAAAAGTGAAATTGGATGATTTAGAGTAGAAATAACAAAATAGCAAATCAAGTGAAATTTATTATTTTAAGGTAGTAATTATAGATATTATTATGCATGCAAATCAATTTTAGAGATAATATATACTTCGAGGTATTCTCGAAATGAACTTTATGATCCGAGATGTAAATCCGAGATGGACGTCCGAGATGCACTCAGCTTGTTTGAGATTACCCCCGATACGAGATCACGTCTCTAAATTTTTTGAGATGAAACGTGATCGAAATCTGAAATTTAAAAAGTTGTATACAATAGACCGATGCGAGAGAGGGAGGATGGTAGGGATATTGTCATCGAACTGATGTTGATCCGTACTATCTATGATATCCTCGGTGCTCTCGTTACTCCTTATCGGTCTGATCGGATGTTTAGCTTCACTAAAGAAAGGAAATGAAGGGGCAATGAAATGAATCCAACCACCAAACAGACACGTTCGGCTAACCATATGTCCTCTAGTATCGATCTTTGAAGCCCTTCAGAAATAGAATGTCGTGTTTCCTAGCACGAGCCCATAAATTAGCATATCCAATGATGACTCCTCTATTTGCATTCCACCCAGCTTTCTCTATCTTCATTAGGTTTTTGGAAATGGTTGTATAGTCTGACGTGGTTGTCCCTTTTACAAGCGAGGACAAGGGGAGTATACCCTAACTATAGTGGTCAATCATGTATTTGCAGACAACATTCTTGAGTTGATCCTTCTTTCCGTGGACCCTAATATGATAGGGTAGAAAACATGTATTGAATCGATGAAGTTGAGAGCTTCCTCTATCGGGTCATTTATGTATAGTTATCTTTGAGGACGAAGAAAAGGACGCGGAGGCCATTAGAAGCTTAGAAAGAGATAGCTATGAAGATATGGTTGTTTTGTATTTTGCCGTTCTGTCACCAGAATTTAAAACAGAAATTACTTTCGATATATCTCAAATAGATTGGATGTAATTAATACATCCTGCCAAAATGTTTCTTTTTCAAGACTCATATAAATTGGACGTAGTTATTAGGTTCTACCTAAGTGTTTCTTTTTCAAGACTCGAAACGCGAATAATAAATCCTCTGACGTATCTATTACGTTCGACTTATCACAAAAAAGTCGAACGTAACTCCCGCTGTCTGTTTTTTTTGTTTGCAGATGCGGTGTTCATGAACGAGGCCTAAGTCGTATGTCATATGCTTTTCCTTACGATAAATGTAAAATATCCGCTTTTCAAAATAAATAAATAAATAAAGTTAGGGACTACTCTATAGAGCTTGGGTTCAAGTACTCTGAGATTGCAAAATTAGTACTCTGCTTAAAATAAGTATCACTCTTGTTATAAAAAATACAGCTTTTAATGTGCCTAAAAATAAACTATTTGTCATTTTTACTAAAATAATTAGAACTTTTATAATAGATTTGTTTTTGGTAAGAGATACTTTATTCAAGTAGAGCACCTACTTTGATGTCCCACGGGCTCGAATCCATGACTTCTAAATACTTTATCTAAAGCGTCATACCATCGATCAGTTAAGCTAGTGGCACTTGACTTATCAGTATTTTATTTTAAATATAATAAAATAGAGTAGTCATGCATTTTCAATGTAGCGCGACCTGATTTAAAAGAAGTGTGACTTACGTTGTATTGTTCGTCAATGTTTAATGAGCTATTACTATTATTGTGCATCATAAGAGGTGATAAGGAAATCATAATAGAAATGTTGCATCTAAGCATTAAGTATTTCATCATTCAATGTTTACGCTTATTACTGACTAATTAATCTGACATAATTTCTTTGTCTTATAAAATTAAAATAAATAGCCATTGAAAATAATAATAAAATCAACCTTCATGTAACGAACCGTATTTTTAACCGTTTTAAATTTATAAATTTAATATGGTTATTGGATAAAAATGGCTAAAAATAAAATTTAATAATTTATTAGTGTAATTTATATGAATATGAACTTGAATAAAATCTTAAAATAAATTATATGTATCAATGGTATTTATGATCAATAACTGGAGTTGAATAATAAATGTGAATTATTTGGATAGAAATGAAATATTGTTGATAACTAAAATTTATTTGGAATTTAATGGTGTATTTATATTGATTTATTGGATAATTAAATTTGTTTAAATTTAATATTGAAAATTATTTGAATAATTGAATTCTGAATTTTATGAGAATGAAAATGGCATCGAAAATTATTTATATTTTATTTAAATATGAATGAAGGTGGTTAACATTTAAAATTGAATTTAAATGTGAATAATCAAGAATTGAAATTTTATATTTTAAATCGACTAGTAAAAGTAGCCATTTCGGCAACTGTCATGAACTTCGACGAAATTAGTTTCATCGGATCTGTAATAGGAATTATTGTAGGATTTCAAATTTCGTGGCGATTGAATTTGTCGTTTGGCCGTGCGAGCTTGAAATGCGTAGAAATCAATATAAGGAATTCGATAAAATAAATTGATTTTGAAAAGCTATTTTCTACATATGATCGAATTAGGTTTCGAAACTAGTTCCATTGCGTTCGGAATGAGCGTAAAACATTATAAATGTCATGCGGCACAGTTCGATTGGAGTTCGGACGGTTTGGACATAACTATATAAATACAACACGCGTATCGAGAAAATTATTATTTTAATTTCTCAAAACCCTAGCCGCCAGTTCTTTAATGACCGAAAATTCACCATCTTCCCTCCTTAATTTCTCTCGATCCGTTCATCGAAATTAAAAACTTTCAACATGAAAGCTGTAGATCTCAGCGAGCTCTTCAAATTCATAACGGTTGATTGCTGCTAATACGTCAAGAAATCGCCAGAATTGAGGCAAAATGGTTGCACGAATTATTGGCTCTCGCGTGTCATTGAGGGCAGTGGAGGTGGCGCCGTCACCAGCGAGGGTGGAGCATGGAGGGCGCTTCGAACGGTGGGTCTTGATGGTGTTTCGGAGAACCTAGGTGGCGTGCGTGCGTTGAAAATTTTGTGCGTGCGTGGTTCTTGTACGTGCGTGTTGAGAGGAAGAAGATGAAGTACATATATTTTCTTTATTTAATTAAATTTTTTAGATTCAATCTTCTAACGACCATATCTTTTGCATGCGAGATCAGATCGATGCGCGGTTTTCTCTGTTGTGTTCGTATCGGACAACATGAAACTGGTTTGGCTGCATTCTGAGGCTGTGCAAATTTGGGCCTTTATTTGGATTTTAAATCGTCGATAAATTAAATGTGAGTGTTTTATACGCTCACAATTGACTACGTAAATTTTATGTTAGTTAAATAAATGTCGTGAAGTAATTTAATTGCATTGGCTGATGTTTGGTGAGTTAGTTGACATTAGATTGATATATGAATTGAATAGTTAAGGATTTAAATTGACAATTAAATTTAGAAATGGAATTTATTTGCCTGTAAAATAACCGATATCGATAACAGTGAAATTGTTGTGAATTATTGGCCGATTTAGATGTTGGTTGAAATTGAATGCTATTAGTTGATATATTTGATTGTTGGATGTTTATTTATTTTATATATATATCCTATTATTACCCTGAATATCATTTGGCAGTATATAATTGTATTTGAATTATTTTGAATAAATTAAGAAATAGGTTGAAATGATATATACCTATGATATTTATTTTAGATTGAAATGATATATATCCATCCTTGAAATTAAATTGAAATAATTGATTCACTTGGCCATATGATAGATAATTATATACGGACACCGTACTGGTTAAATTAAGTAATTTAAAAATTTTGATTTGAAATTATTTAAATGGTTTGATTAAAAGAAATAAAAATCAAATTTGTGAAAATCGAATTATTTTTGAACTTGAGCTCGATATGTTAAAATTTAAATTTGATAACAGGAATTGTTTAAATAATCGAAGTTGAGATTTTTAAAGTTGTAATCGAAATACAATGTAAATTTTAGAAATTGATTTGTTTTAAAAGATTTGACTTTCATTCGAACTTTGAATATTGCTAAGTAAAAAAGTGATATAAAATGATATTTCAAAATTGAGCTCGGAATTGAATTATATTTGAAGATTTGGATTTTTTAAATTGGACATTGAAGGTAAATTTCATTTAAGTGTTTTGAATCGATATTTTGAAAATCGAACTCGAAATTGATATAAAATCGATATATATGGTTTTAATTTGGAATTTGAATTAATTTGGAATTGGAGTTGAAATTAATTTGAAATTGGAATTTAAATTAATTTGAAATTGGAATTTAAATTAATTTGAAATTGGAATTTAAATTAATTTGGAATTGTAGTTGAAATTAATTTGAAATTGGAATTTGAAATAACTTGGAATTGTAATTGAAATAAATTTGGAATCGAAGTAAAATTCGAGTTGAAATCGAAATTGAATCGATTAAATCGAAATGTAAATTAGAACTGATTTGAATTGAAAATTTTGAAAAGTGAACCGGTTTGACTTTGAAACTATTTTCAAATGAATTATTTTAGTATAGATGGTTTAAAATCTATATTCTTTAAATATTCAAATTATTTTGATTTTTCAAACTATTTTACTATATAAAACATTTTTATTACTCAAACTATTTTCTATTAAACTATTTTAACTATTTAACCATTTTAAAACTATTTAAACAGTTTTCTAAAATTTAAACTGGTCAAAAGGGTGAAATGTTTATATTTATATCTTGGATTTAAATTCGAATTTGGTTTAAGTGAAGTTATAACCTAAAGTGTAATTCGAACCAAATTTTGAAATAAAATCAATATATCGAACCGAATTGACATTTAGAAGTAAAATATGATTTGTGAAGCAAATATGATGATTTTGAAATGGATTTGATTTTGAAACGAATATGATATTTTGATATCAAGTACGAACTATTTTCGTAATGTAAAAGAACCAAGCAGTGTGTAAAATGACGTTTGGTTGTTAAAAAGACCGGCGCCTCTTATTGGCATACTCTCTGTCAATATTGGAACCAATTTGATAACTGTGTACGTGGTGGATGATATATAGAATGTAGTGGTTAAATTGGCGAACGTTATGGATAGCTTTGACATTCGTGTCATAATTAAAATGACTAAAACATGAGTTTATGTTTGGCCAATAAGGTTAGCTACCTCTAACGACGTCGATCCCCCGTATTACTATTATGATTTCGTATTCGATGAGTGCACCTTTTTCGTTTGGATTGATTGTCGCGATCAGCCACAGATGGGTTACGACCAGGCAGAAAGGGTAAACTGGTAGAATCCTACCTGGGGCAGTGCCTCACATGCCTTTCATATTTATCCTTATACGAGCCCATCATGACTTTGGTTTGGTACTGTACCTATAAAAGACCCACTGACTACCGATGTTACTGGTTATGTTACAGGACCTGCATAGACTACATGCTATAAAAATGTGTTAAGGGGAAAATGTAAAGCCTTAACGCTATTTTGATATTTATTTTAATGATAGACGTTATCTATTATAACGTACACTATGGAAAAACCCGTAACATCTCTTAAGTTACATTCCGTGATATTAATTCGACTTATGTAAGAGTATTTTAGTCCTGACTCGAGTGTTTTGTCTTTTCATTTCGCTCGAGTTAGTCCTGAGTTTCTTCTGCGTATTGAAGATTATTTTTTGAAGGACGAAGACGGAGATTTGATATATTACTACTATTATTATTGTCTGCATCATGCTATTCTGCTGCACTGATTATTTATCCATGTTGTATATATAACTCTGATAATTGTTGTATAGATTAAAATCAAGTGCATAGCACAACTTCTTGAACTGTTATTTAAGTATTATATTTTGTCATTCCGCTGTAAAATTCAGTGTTTTGTTTCTTTTTCTTTTTTTATTTTTCTTAATTATCCTCATTGATTATTTACGTTCCGGATTGTTTAAGTTGGACATGTGTGGATTATTGTCGATTTAAACCTTTCGAAATGTGGGTCGTCGCACTTCTAGAGTTTGATATTTCATATAAAAAACCACGTCCTGTAACCCAAAATAATTTTAAGTTCAATGAGTGACAGGAGGAAAACACTTAAGCCACACTTGGGGTTTTTATTTCATCAATTTTGATAGTTTTTAGTGGTTCCAAATATTAGAGATAATAAAAACCTATGCATGCAGTTATTTGAATTAACTGTTTTAAATGTTTATTTATAACGTGTAATTTTTGCAGTACCTTTTCACTCGTCAATTTAGCGGTGATTTAACTTTTCTCTTGAAGGTTCTTTCAACTTCTCCAAAACTGTTATTTTCAAATATTTCAAACACAATACTATGATTTTGATTTTATATATTCTGTTTTTTTTAAATGATTTCATAGAGATGATAATTGAATGACTTTCCCCCAAAAGAGTAAAAGTGATTAATTCAATCAATCCTAACATTAATTATTGTCATTTTCTTAATTTTTGTATTATTTATATAACATTGAAAGTTTTGTATTTTAAAATTTGTATTTTTAAACGATATGGTTTGTTAAGTTGCAGTTTTCTAATGCAAACTTTTAATTTTGAAATACCATTTAGATATATAAATACATCAATCACATAACGTAAATTAAATGCATAAATAATAAGTATAAATTAGATTTATAATTCATTTGTGTCATTATATTTACTATGCATTACATTGTAAAATACTTTTTAACCTTTTAAACTCAACAGTTATTTATATATAAAATCCTCTGAATATCACCTAATATTGTACTTTTAAATTGATATGTTTTGATTAATTATGTAATCTTTAATTTAGACAATTTGAGTAAATTCAATCAACAAATATTTGTTAATTCATATACTAAAATAGGAAGGTTTCATATTCATATCAACAAAGACACATACAGATACACACACATATGAATCTATGTATGTATATGTGTGTGTAATATTCGTATCGACAAAAGTGGTAGAATTGTTTTTTTATTTAAACATAAAAATGTATAAATCACATAGCGCAAATAATATACATACATAATATTTACAAATTTAATTTATTATTCATTTATCTTAAATTAATCATACATTGCATTGTAATATTCTATTTTTTAGTTTCAAATACCTGCATTTTAAAATTTCTTTAATTATTTACAAACCCTCGATTCTTTCCTAATGTTTTATTTAATTCTGTATATCTAAACTACTTACAAAATCTCAAGCTTAAACTATTTAAATAATCTCAGTAAATAATTTGTTTATGCTTTTAATAATCTTAAAAATAAATGTCAATTTAAATATGTATATAGATATGTACGTGTATGTGTATATGTATATATTCGTATCAATAAAAATAAATGTCATTGAATTAATCGTACATTGCACAATAAAGTTCTAATTTTAACATCAGACGTATAAATACTAAATTTTACAATGTTACCGTGTGCAACGCACGAGTTACACACTAGTTATTTATAAAATATTGAAAGTTTTATCTTTTTAAAATTTGTTTTTTTAAACGATATAGTTTGTTAAATTGCGGTTTTCTAACGCTAACTTTTAATTTAAATACCATTTTTTATTAGTTAAACTTTTTTTAATAAGAAACTTTTACATATTTCTTTTAACAAAAAGACCTCCGCCTCTCGTTAAACGCCACTAGTCTCCGTATGGGTTCTCCGGTTAAAAAAAAGGGTCCAACTTTGTTCATGGACAAAAAAGAGAATAAACATCATTTTTTGAATACTTGTACTTAGATTCAAAAAGGAAAAAGAGTACCTAATGCCCTTATGTAATGAACATACAACCCGACTCGAATTGAAAAAGCAAAATCCTAATTGCTCGTCTATAAACTATGTTACAAAAATTCAAACTGAGAAGAAAATTAACAACCTCCAAAACACGTTAACCAAGGCTAGTATCATAAGTATGAGGTGAAACGAATTGTAATTAGTAATTGGCAATTGAATGACTACTAGTGTCATATATGCATATATGCGCGCACACACACACATATCTACAATGGTAAAATGAATGACAATTGGATGACTACTGTGTCATAGATATGTTGATGAGATGCATGTAAGTGAAAATGAGATGACAGAAAATCAATGTAAATGTAACTAGTAATTGATTGAATAACCCCAACATTCTTAAATCGATAAAACTTTTGGTTCCACCTGAAATGAACTAAGATTGTTAGCTGACCACATTTCTCTCCACCAAGCTAACCTACTATGCCCTTTTACTTTTATCCTAATTGCTCTTTGGATGTCATAAGTCTCATTAAGTCAATGGAGATCCGATGGTGCGTCTTATTTACTATTTAGCTTTAAACACCTGGCCAGTGTCTTCATAAACCAACTTTATTATTTTTATTTGCTCCATGGATATCTCTTCAAGTATAGCTTTGTTTCCAGTACACTATATTCTCCAACATACATAACATGAGATCAATCTAGGAAGCACCGCACATAACATCTTTCTTTTGCTTTTGAACCACCAGGAAGTTCTTAAAAAAATATGTTCCTGAGTTCCTTTAATCCCTAATTGCTCGATGTAGCGCTGTGTGTGAGTGAATACACACACACACACACATATAGATAGATAGATAGTGTGTGTGTGTCAATCTAAGGATATATATATACATATGTGTGTGTGTATGTAGATTAATTATTTTAAAAAGATTCCGAAACCACATAAATCGAACTCCCAAACATGGTTTAATAAGTATGAAATCATTTTTTAAAATCATCTCAAAATTAGTATGCTAATAAACGACTAAAACCTTTACTTTAGAAACCGTTGAATTTACTACTTTAAAACCCTCAATCAAAGCCCTACATCATCCTCAACTGCATTTATAGAAAATGATAGTAATTTCTTATATATTTTTTCCTTTTTAAAGCAGCTTTTACCGTTACAACTTGCTGTATTAAAAGAGCATGGGAGAGGTAAATTAAATGAAACCTGAATCTTCCTGCACAAAACAAGTGGAGGTTTTTTTTTTTGGAGGAACATGCAAGTTCGAAAAGAACTTGGTCAACCATATATACGAATTCTACCATATTAAAGTGTATACGTTAGGCCATCACAACAAGTTGCGGCTACCTTCAAAAACTAAAGGTCCTATAGACTTACACAAACATGCTTACACAGTACAAGGCATTTACAACCACAAAAAGATTGCACTGTTATAAAAAGGGCATGTAAGCCCACAAAAGAAACAGTGCAAAGCCTAGCCTAACCACCACCAAACATAACTACAACTAGTTGCAACTGCCTTCTGATTTTGGTCCATTGTTCCTAGCAAGATTAATTGAATTACTTTGTCGACCTCCCCTAAGATAGTATTGGAACCTGCCATGACCCCTATCCAAATAGCAAGATATCTAAGTATAGAGTTACAAATATTGCTTTGCATTTGTTGCTGAAACATCTTTGGTTTCTCTCAGAGCAGATTACCAACCATGAGTCATGATAAAAGTATCGTAGAACTTCCTACGGTTATGGGGATGGATATTGTTTCTATCATATTCCCAATAGTTGTAAAAGTTGATGAGTTCAAAAATGTCTATATGAAGGTGGGAAAGGCAGTTTGTCTAGATTTGAGAGGAAAGTCACAAAAGAAAAAAGATGTACTTCATTCTCATCCTCATTCTCACATAATTAACTTTTTCTGTTGATATGAATGCTCTTCATTCCGAGTTTAGCAGTTGTATTAATTCTTCGTTGAATCAGTGGTCACATATGCCACTTGACCTATGGGAGAACTTTGTTTTTCGAGATTTGTTTAGGATAATTGAAATAAATTTGAGGGATGTTTGCGTAGTTGAAATATAGTAGAAATGAGTCATAATATCTCATATAAAAATAGAAATGATCACGTAAACAAAGTTTCTCTTAATAGAACTTGACAAACACCATTGTCCAAGTGGTTAAGTGATTCGACTTTGTTGCTAGAGGTCACAAGTTCGTGATTCGAACGTTTGTTGACATGTGATATGTTGTCTCAGTGACATGTTGTATATAATACCATTTCAAAAAAAAAGTGCTAACTGCAACATAGCTTTCACCAGAGAATAACATAATGTCAATGGTAATAGAATCTTAAGCCTTTTGCTCGTCTTTTGAACATTCACCTTGCATATTTTGACCAAGCTATCACTCAAGCCTACTCGAGAGAGTGTTCGAGAACAAGGTTTTAAATCTCGGCAATCTCGATCGAAATCTCGTTTTCAAGGTCAAACGAATCAAAACAAGTAAAATCCAATACATCTCGTTGCAATTGAATCTCGGCCGAGATATTCAAATCTCGGTTGATATCTTGGCCGAGATCGATTTACGAGATCTCGACCGAAATGATGTGTTTTTGAATTTTAGGTTTTAATGGGCTAGGCACGGAATATATGCCTTGGTGGCTAGGCCCACAATTCATGCTTTATTTCAATAAACAAGTTGGATCGTTAATTTCATTTCCAACTATTCATTTTTCCTACTCTCAAGTCGCGAATACATCTCCATGGTTTTTTATTATTATTTGGAATGTCGATTTTCTTCATGAAATGCGGGTTCTTCATCCTCGAATCCGATATGCTTTTATGTTAAGTTTTTTTTGTAGCAAAAAATTTCTGAACCCTAATTATTTTGTACTATTTTCTTCTCTCGTTCCTCATTCATTCAAATTTCTTTATTTTTAATTCCTTTTCTATTATATTATTTTTTGAAATAAATTCACTACTGTTAACTTCCAATTTCATAGCAAAATTCAAAATTTTGTATTTAATCCATTTTTGTGTGTTGAGCCTTGGTATTCTCTACTTAATTCTATGTTTTTTATTATGATTTTTTTCTTCACATTAACTTCAAAATGCCAGCGCCTTTTGCTAATTCAAATCATTCTTTTTAAGAGATGTTGAAAGGTCTTGCTATTAGGTTATTTTCCATTCTCGTACAACATAGTTTGTCAACCAATATATTGTATATTTGCTAAAATATATATCTTGTTTAAAAGAATTATATTAGTGACGTTAGTCCGTTTAAAATAGTTTATTTATTTATATATTTAAAAGAAATTGAGTAACGAATTCGACATTTCAGCTTTATATATTTTTGTTTAAAGGAGTGCGCTTGCTTGCTTGAATGTAAACCAATATTGAAAATATAAAGTAGTTCGAGATTGGAAGTCAAATAAGTTAAATTATTTTTGTAATTGGTATTTATAACTTTAGTTGCATTTTTGAATGCAAACCAATATTGGCAAATATCAAATAGTTTGAGATTGTTTCGAGATGTATTTTAGGGTTCGAGATGTGATTCCGAGATGAACTCCCGATATACATTTATCTCACCCGATACGAGATCATGTCACTGAAATCTCCAAGACGAAACGTAACCGAAATCTGAGATTTAAAACCCTGTTCGAAGTCCATCAAAACTAAAAATAAACAAATGGCGTAGATGACAGTCTGGTACAAATGATTCATAACTACTACGTTAATTGCTACCATCAAATATATAGGTAGGTATGTTACTCTTAACTCTATACATATGTAACCCATATTCATGAAAATCAACTTTAGAAATGTGACAATATTTTTGCCATTTTCTTAACTATGCAGTTCCTAAATAATGCTCCCTTTGCGGGGTTAAGGGGGGTGACAACCCTCTCCCTGTGGTCGATTTGACGATTTAGATCACGATTGTCGACGAGAGTCCGCCCTTGAGGGGGTTGTTGTTGCAATGCCCACAGCATCAATTTCTTCTTTACTATATGTTGAGGGAATTTGACAACATGTGGATTATATCCTTCAAAGCATAGCTGAGAATTTAGAGCAGTTGGAACATCTGTTTGATGCTGTTAAAAACACATTGGTTTGCTGCATCAGTCTGAATACGTATTTTTCATTGTCACGATCTTGCCTAAACTGTGGAATGGGATCTCATTTCCTTTTGGCGGTTTATGAACTTACTCATTCCACTGGTCGCCGACTGAATTTATTCTTACCTAATGCAGTGTTAGGTTTTCACTTTGTTAGCCATGATTGCATAGTAAAGCATATATAAAGCAACAAAGTTTGAATTATACACTTCAAGTTTATTACCTCAAAGCACTTTAGTGAAAACAATATGGCAATGTAAACAAAATACCAATAATATCAAACAAAACTACAGTTCACAGGTTAACAGCATTTCACAGATCATGATTTTTGACTTCTTTCACCTGTTAAATATTGAAGAAAAATAATAATTATAACATTATTAAATTAACTAGGCAACTAACGGATTGGACCATCTATATAGACCCAGTATAAATCGCTTCTCAGTTATTTATTAGTTCTTGTTTAGTTATTTATTGTAATATTTTTTGATTGCAATGGTTCTCTTTGTTATTTGTTGGCAATTCTTAATCATATATTTTGCATCCTAAAATTTTATGTTTGGCATCAGATTGTTCATTGTTGAACTAGTATACTGATTTCTGTATGCCACATATCTTTTTAAATTGTATTGTTCGTATATTTGGCATAGACCAGAAGATTATCCAAAACATACAACTTTACATGGTATGCTGAATTAACCGGTGTTTAAATGCCAAAATATTTTACTGTTTTTACCTTTTTTATCATAGTTTTGAATTTTGAAGTGCTGTCAAATATAACATTCAAGTATCAGAAATAGTTTGAAGTACTTCTTTACTATCTCCTTGATTGTGATCCATTATCAAGGTCTGAATATCTACGGTTTTTACCTTCTATGTTTCCTCTTCTTTTAACTGTAGAATTTAGTTAAGATTTAATGTAGGATTTATATATCTTCTTCACATTGTAACGAGTTATTTACCTATATTGTTTTAAATTGAAATATAACTTCTATAGATGCTGAATAATATGTGATGTTTTCCTGCATATTTGAAATATTAATAGGATCAGTCAGCGTGATCTTTTTATGCTTGCTATTGAATGCCCATGTCTAATACTTGATACAGCAATGACTGGCATACATTCAGAAGGGAGATGGAATAATCAGAAGAACATGCAAAATGTCATTCCTGGGTCAATAATTGCTCCGTGCACGACAAATAGAGAATGCAATGATGGTGATAACAAGGATGTTTCAAGCAAGGGTATAGTTGATGAGTTTAACTAGATTGCTTCATAGTTCATACCTTTTTTTTTGTGAAGATTAGTCGTCAATCTATCAATGTTCTTTTGGGAATATTGTTTTCACTGCTAATATCTAGTGTTATCAGATTTCATTTTGCTCTACCGTATCTTAAATCCTTCATTACTTCATAATACGGATACCCAATTCAACCAATTAGTCCATATTTTAAGTTTTCTATATTACCACTGTATGAAATGCTTATTTAATTTAAGAACATTCCATATGCTATAATTAGTTTGTTGCTAGTAATTTTTATAATTTCGATTTTGATTTTCAGGTGTTGAAACCTGTTATGCATTCAAAAGTCGGTTGCAAGAATATGCTCAAAAAATTGGCATTCCAACTCCTGTTTATTATACTGTGAAGGAAGGACCTTCTCACCAGCCTGTTTTCAAATCAACAGTAACTGTAAATGATGTTGCATATGAATCTTTGCCAGGGTTTTCTAATCGAAAAACTGCAGAGCAATCAGCAGCTGAAGTTGCACTTATTGAAATTTACAAGTCCGGTCAGATGGTTGAAAGCATTCCCACAGTGGTGAGTTATTTACAGTGATTGAAATCAATTAATAATCATTTGAAGTTTGTTTAGTAAAGTAATGGAAAATTTCATTTATTTGAATAATTAAAAAAACATGCAACTTTTTTTCCCTCTTTTAATTTACATCCATCGTATGGAGAAAAGTCCCTTTTATAATTGCAATCACACTACTAATAATTAATTATTTTTATTAGTGTAAGGGTATCCGGTGTGTGTTTTTAAACCAATATTACAACTTCAAATTAATCAAAATTCAATTAGTACTCAAATTTATAGATAATTCTTTTCATAGCTTATGGCAGTATAGAAAACATATCAAAAAAGGAACTTGAAGCTTTCTCTTTTTTAATTGCTCATGTCTTTATCGAAATTCTTGAAATCTTATGATTTCAATCCCATTTTTACTTGAGCTTTCAATTTATGACTTAGTTCTCAAATTACGATCCAAAGCTCAATAAAATTCACAGTTGAGCAAAATTATTCAGCTCATGCTGAGATAAAAATATTAACATACTTATTTGACTCCACAATTCAACTTTCATTATTACATAATCAAAGTAAAATTAAAATAAAAGATAAAATTGAAGTATTAGGTTTGTATATCGAAGGCTCAAGCATCAAAATCAATTTCAAGATTATAAATTATTACGAGGGAAAGAAGAATTGATGTATTTGTTTACTTCAATTTGTTTGATAACCTACTTAAAGGAATTTTTTTGGCATAAGCATGTAACAGTAAAATCATTAAAATATGTGTTTTTTGGATCTATGCTTCACAATCAAAATTAATTTTCTTCGAAGTTTATATTTTACGATTTATGATCTGAACGTCATTTTGAAAATTGATGTCCACACAGTTTTAACTACACTTTTGATTTGACCAGCATGAATCTGGCTTGTGCAAGAATTTGCTTCAGGAGTACGCTCAAAAGATGAACTACGCAATTCCTGTATATAAAATTCGCAGACTAAACGACTCTGCGAATCCATTCATCTGCACTGTCGATATCGGTGGCATACAGTACATAGGTACTGCAGCCAGAACGAAGAAAGAAGCAGAGATCAAAGTAGCAAGAACTGCCCTTCTAGCCATTCAAAACAGTTCTAAATACGACAGCAGCAGTTCCTCCCAGTACACTGTTCTTCCTGGTAAAAAGGATAAAGAAATCCCAGACCGACTCAAACCAAAGAAACAAAAAACAAAAAAGAAATGGCAGAAGCGTAAATTCCCCCGAAAGAATAAATCTGAAGGTCAAACTGTTGACCCCGGTAACGTTGGTGATGGTCAGACTGTTAACCCTAGTAAAATTAGCAATTGTCAAACTGTTAGCTGTGGTAACAACGCCGATGGTCAAATCGTTAACCTTGGCAACACTGAAAATGGTCAAACTGTTAATCCTGGTAACATTGGCAATGGTCATACCGTTAAACCCGGCAGCATTAGTGATGGTCAAACTGTAACTGTTAACCCCAGAAACAATGTCGATGGTCAGAACAGTGAAAACAATGTCAATGGCCAAAGTGTTAGTACTGGTAACAATGTTGATGGACAAAGTACTAACACTGGTAACAATGATGAAAGCCAAAGCTGTCATTTTGATTGTCCAAGTTTTAACTCCAGTAGCAATGTAGATGGTCAACATATTCAGTCTGGTAGCAAAGTTGATGGCCAAAGCGTTAACCATGGTAGCAATGTCGATGGCCAAAGTGTTAATGCTGGCAACAGTATCAGTGGTCAAAGTGTTAACCCTGATTATCATGTTGATGACCGAAGTGTTAACGCTAGTAGCAATGATGACGGTCAAAGTGTTGACCCTGGTAATATTGTTCATGATCAAATTGTTAGTCCTAGCAAAAACAACGTGGATGTTTTGATGATTTGATGAGGCGGTTGAGGTAGATATATTTACTCACCTAAAGTTAGTGCTCTGAGAAATAACGAATTCAAAAAGGTACAGTACCATTTTCTAGCTTCTACTGTTAAATTATATACTCGTAGTTGGGTTGCTTCATATTTGTATTCTGTATTGATGGATGGCTGTTTAGACCATCCCTGCAGCTACTCTTTTCAATGACCACGAACAATTATAATCGCGGGCTTTTCTTTTTTTATCTCTTTGTACCGGAGCTTATTATAGTTAGCGATTTGCTGTTTAAATTTATAATCATTTGAAGTGTTTATCCTAATGTACCCAGAAAAGGAGAAGTATTAACAAATTTAATGGAATTTGACGGTGTGGTGAGAGAAGACGTGTGAGCATAACGTCGAAGTTAAAAATGGAGAGATGATGCCAAAATCATACAAACAAGAGACAATGGTCGGCAGTTCTTTTAATGCGACCATTCATCTTTATGGCAAACACGTAACACTTTTGCTCTTGTCATTGTCGATCTCACATGGACTGCTATATTGCTCGTTGTAAGCGTTACCACTTTTAATTTACTTCTCCCACTTTTTTGTTCCTTTTGTTATTTTTTGCTAAAACAGAGTGTATGAAATCCCCTTTTCCTCAAATATTTCTTTATTAGACCATACATAGAGTTTAATTTAAACGGATCTACAAAGAAAAGTGGGAAGAATTCGTTTACAAATCAAAGTGAAAATGTATGACCTTTGCTCGTCTTGGTTTTTCTTTTCTTATATCTATTTTTCTTTGGTTGGAAGTTGTGATACTCTAAGTGTCAATAATTTTGTGTCAAAAAGGTAAATATTTGTTATATTGATGCTGATAGTAAACAATGAATGTGGAAATTGATTTTAATGATCTATTTTGTTTAAATGTACACAACACAACAATGTATGCAATGCATATTACATATTGGTTGCGTTCCAACAATGTATTGAATTGATCGTTATAGGAGTATTTTCAATGTTAGGGTCTTCCAAGAATATTCAAATCTCGTGTTTATTTTTTGTTTCGGGATTCTGTGACTTGATATATATGGTCAGCTCAAATACGTTGAAGAAATGGGTTGGAAAAATCATGCAGTTGAGTGAGAGAAAAGCAAAGCGGAATGAAATATATTCTATGAATAACGGGAATGTCATGTTACATGAGGATAACCAGTCATGTCTAGCGAGAGACTGGTTGACCATGCCTAGCGATGACCTATTGGGCCCCCCCTTTGAATTCCAGGTGCCTGGGTGGTCGATGACTCATTTATTGGTCCATTTCTCATAGTCCAATCCTAGTTGTAAAATACATGAGAAATAAATATAAATTCAGGCAAGTCCGTCTTTGCGTGCTAGTGCAGTGATTTAGCTGCGATTTCCCATCCCGAGACCTACATTAACAAAGACTGTATAATACTGTCTGCTAATACAGAGAATATGGCTGGATAGAAGCGACCATCTATAGCTTTATCTTAAATATCTATTGAATGCGTTTATGATACCATATTTTTTTCTCCATCTTTAGTGGATCGATATATCCAATGAATACTTAATACAAAGTCATAGGTGGCGATAGAATCTATTAGAATAGAATACAACTACTCGAATGCAAAACACTCACAAAACAGTAGATCATCACATATATATACATGTACAGATGCATCACAGAGTATACAAAATGATACATGTCAAGTGGTGTAGCAACCACAATATACAAACGAGTCAAAAGAATTTACATATCAGATTAGCAACAAAAAGACTACACAAAAAACTATAACAAAAAGAGCTAGCAGAATAGTTCATGCGGAAGTAGAATAGGCTAAGTCCAAATGTACCTAACCAGAAATACCACGATCTAACCCAAGTATAAAATACACCGGTCAGTCTAGCTAAACAAATCAGTTTACAAGGATAAGCGATAATATGAGCATAAGGATAATGTGGTAATATTCTCAAGTGAGAATGGACAATTAAAATGTGTAATTACTTCAAGTGATAATATGGTATCACTACATAAACATATAATCTCAAAAGAGATAAAATAACAAGCTAAAAGTAGCGAGCCTCATAACATCGGTATTCATAAAACATCAAATATGGTTTAGGGAAAAACCTAAACTCGTCATCTTGGCAAACCCAAAACATGCATAAAGAGATCTCATTTCAAACACGCCATAAGGCAAATATATCTCCAAAGAGGAGAATAAAATCTCAAGTAAACGCCAAAGGGCAAATCTCATATAATGCCAGTGTAGGCAACTCAAATCTCAAAGATAGAACTCACAAGAGTTCAAATTCTCGAAAGGTAATCGCCACAAATATATATCGAATGGTTCGAAGGACAATTCCGAAAAAGGACGATACACTAGGAAAATCACAAACATCAATGACATCATCTCAAAGATATAGCACGTGCATATGGCCGAAGCCCGTCAAGTACCGCTCTCTCAAAATAAGGCGTCACGTCTCTTAGACAAACGTCCCGAAGGACAAATAAATACGTCTTTTAGACAAACATCTCCAAGAACAAATGACCTGAAGGTGCAGTACTAGCTTATACGTCCCTTAGACAAATGTGTCACAAACTTACGGATAGGAACCCAAACAATGTTAACGTGTGTCCCATATCATACGCTCGCACTAAACGATTTACTAACTGCTAGTAAATTTCACACCCAAATCTGTAAAAAGTTTACCTCATCTCATCGGTAAACTCGATCCGGAGGTCAAAACGATCAAATAGACAAGTCAGGAATTAACTGATAAGATAAACGCACGGTCTCATATCACGTGTTTTACCAAACCGTTTAATTCTCCTTCTCGTTCGTTCGAAATGTGCAAAAACGTGTGATTTATATATAAAATAATTTACTTCGAAAAAACAAGCTTTGAAAACCAATTTTCGAAATCAATTTCAAATCCATATTTGAAAATTCCCTTGTTATGGAGAATAAATAGATTTTACACTTGAAAATACTTCAAAATATTAAATAATAATTATTTTGAAATGTCCATTAATTTTAAAAATCATTTCAAAAAGATTCGGAGAAAACCGTGCTCGAAAACGAATAAAAACAAGAAAAATCACTCAAACCGATATTCAAATTTAAATTCAAATTAAATTCAAATAAATTCAAAACTTGAATTTTAAAATCTTAAAAATTTGGCTAGTATATTGATAGACATGATGGCCTATAATCATCTCAAATGTTTGCAACAAAACAAGTAACATAACCATCACCATTTCAAGGCAATTACTTCAAAACAAGCTACAAAGCATAGGAAACAGCTGACCACAATTGCACACACCTTGGCCAAGCCGGAGCCGACCCAGCCAAGAGGCCAGGTCAACCTCCTGGTTGACCTGGTGCTTGCTGGGTCGACCGCCTGGTCGAACCAGGCTACGCATTTGTTTCCCTTGATTTTTCTGCTCCGTTCTCAACTTTGTTTAATAGATTATCATAGCAAATGATCAAGTTTTGCGGCGAAAATTGACGTCACAGAGTTTGAAAACCAACTATAATCCGGAAAAGATTCGGCAGCAATTTGAATTAAAATCAAGAAGTTATGGCCACTCAAAGTGGCAATCAGAAACAAGAAACTCAATAAAACAAGAGACAGAGATATATACGTAAACTGAGGCTTTTATAGAGCAATTTCTTACAGCGGTTTAAAGTTTAGCTAGCATTTTGTGAGTATTTTACTCACCTTGATGATATAGAAAAGTTTTGTTAGCAAGCACTGATTTTTGAAGGAGATAAGAAGCTCTAAGCACCTGCAGAGAGCAAATACAGAACATGCAAACAACATACAGTAAAAAAATTAGAAAGCTTCTTACTATAAAAGATTTTCGTAATGAAATTGTAAGATTTGGAGTTGTATACTTTGATTTATCTTTATGTTGCAAAAAGACTTGAAATTTGGTTGAATTTAATTGGAAATTGAGCTTGATTTTTGAATTTGAGAAGTTGGTTTACTGACTTTGCTTTTAGGCTAAAGGAGGAAGAAGGTGAAGGCAATAAGAAATGAAAGTACATTCTTTTTCCTCTTTTCTTAACCAGGCTAAGGCTAAATTGGGTTGAGTTGGGTTTGAAAATAAAACGAAATAATATGGTTAATGCTAAAAATCAACGCTTAACAAAGAAATATGTGTATATATCACATATACCCAAATAAAAGTCCATTTTCTTCTTATTTACACAAAATAAAACCATGAAAATTTACACACTTGTAGAATAAAACATTTATTACCATATAAAAAGATTAATTTATATTTTTAAAACATTTTTATTATTAAAATCCTTTATTTAACAAAAATACCCAATTTACTCAAGTAAATGAATAAAACATTGATTTTAACATGTAAAATTCCACAAAATTTATTTTCTCACTTAGAAAAATATTTCAAACCATTTCAAAACATTATTTACAGCCAAAAATTATTTTTAACCTAATTTCCATCTTTTATTTTAATGAACCACCTCTAATATTTTCCTACTTCTTTTAACTAGTATTAAAAGAAGCAAATGGATAATAATTAATAAAATTATTGCATTTCCACTTAAATAAAATCATATTCCATTTAATAACACTCCAAACAAAATAGAATAAAGATTTCAATTTCATTTTCTCATTTTAAATTGCAAAATTCATTGTTTATTCCAAATAAACAATTTAATTTCTCCAATTCTAATTTAATTTACAATATTAAATTATAATTATCATTATAATTCAATATTGGAAGGTAATCTCCAAAGCAGGGTTATTACGGACCCCCCTTCCAAACAAAATTGCGTCCACGCAATTCTTAGAGAAGAATTTGCATTCAACTATTTAATTTCATCTCTCAAAAGAAAAGAAAATAAGCTTGAGATAAAGAGATATTCTCACCATCGCTATGCAAAGATAGAAAATCGGCACAGAATCGCTCGATAAACTCTGTGGTTTTCCAGGTGCAGTCATTGGGGATAGCGACTATTGAACTTTAACGAACGACACATCCTTGTTTCGAAGGCTTCTCACCTCTGAAGCAAGTATGCGAATAGGCTAAGTTATATATCAAGGAAATCGTGAGACTTCACGGTGTTCCTAGTTCGATTTTGTGATCATGATCCGCTTTTCACGAGTCATTTTTGGTAGAGTCTTCAGCAAGCTTTGGGAACAAAGCTTAATTTCAACACAGCATATAATCCCCAGTCTGATGGACAGACCGAATGGGTGAATCGTATTCTTGAGGATCTTCTCTGTGCTTGCATTCTAGATTTCGATGGTAGTTGAGAGGATCACCTACCTCTTGTGGAATTCTCCTACAACAGTAGTTTTCAGTCTAGCATCGGTATGGCTCCTTTAGAAACTGTTTACGAAAGGCCATGTCGATCACCTTCGTGTTGGTTGGAATCTAGAGAGAATTTTATTCTTGGTCCAGATTCTATTCACGATTTTCTGAGAAGATTGTTCTTACTTGGTAGAGAATGTAAGAGGCACCGAGCCGCCAAAAATTCTACACGGACAACCGTAGGAAGCCTCTCGAGTTCTCTATTGGTGATCTCGTCTTTATTCATGTATCTCCTCTGAAAGGGGTAATGCACTTCAGTACGACTGGAAAACTAGCTCCTCGCTTTATAGGATCATTTCCTATTATTGAATGTATTGGCCCTGTGGCTTATAGAATTTCACTTCCGGCTCATCTATTGGGCATTCATGACTTATTTCCTTCGGACGTGTCTTCGAGAGTTGGATTTTGTTATCGATTCTCCTGATTTGTAAGAGCTTGAGATCTCACCGGACCTATCTGTTGTGCAGCAGCCTATTCGTGTACTTACTTTGGAGGTAAGGCGCCTTCGAAATAAGGACGTGCCGCTCGTTAAAGTTCAATGGTACGCTAATTCCAATGACTGCACTTGGGAAACCAGAGAGTTTATCGAGCGATCCTATCCCGGTTTTCTATCTTAGCATAGCAATGGTGAGAATATCTCTTTATCTCAAGCTTATTTTCTTTTCTTTTGAGTGATGAAATTAAATAGTTGAATACAAATTCTTCTCTAGGAATTACGTGGATGCAATTTTGTTAAGGGGGGAGTCCGTAATAATTTTGGTTTGGAGATTGCCTTTAAATATTGAATTATAATGATAATTATAATTTAATATTGTAAATTAAATTAGAATCAGAGAAATTAAATTGTTTATTTGGAATAAACAATGAATTTTGGAATTTAAAATGAGAATGAAATTCCAAACTTTATTCTATTTTGTTTGGAGTGTTATTAAATGAAATATGATTTTATTTAAGTGGAAATACAATAATTTATAAAATTATTGTCCATTTGCTTCTTTTAATACTTTTTAAAAAAAGTAGGAAAATTTTAAAGGTGGTTCATTAAAATAAAAGATGGAATTGGGTCAAAAGCAGGTTTTGGCTATAAATAATGCTTTGAAATGGTTTGAAATATTTTTCTAAGTGAGAAAATAAGTTTTGTGGCATTTTAGAAGTTAAAATCATCGTTTCATTCATTTATTTGTGTAAATGGTGTATTTTTGTTAAATAAAGGATTTTAATAATTAAAATGTTTTAAAAAAGTGAATTAATCTTTTTATATGGTAAGAAATGTTTTATTTTACAAGTATGTAAATTTTCATGGTTTTATTTTGTGTAAACAAGAAGAAAATGGATTTTTATTTTGGTATATGTGATATACACACATATTTCTTTGTTAATGTGGGTCTCAGGGTAGGGCATTATAGCTTGGTATTAGAGCTGAGTTCAGAACAAAATACAATAAAATAAATGAATAAAAAATAAAAAAATTGTATCATAAGGATTCGTTTCAAATCAAAGTTATCCTACAGCCAGATTATTGATCATTATTCCAGAATTTTGATTGAATAAATTTGCATGAATTTGTGTATCTTGAATGTAGGCCTTCCATCAAGCATGCTAATCACCAAGAATGTCTTAACCTTCCTTTACAGTTTACACTAACACCACGCTCCCCTAAAATGTACAACTCATGCCATTCCCAGCTCCTACCGTGCTGCTTGCTAAATCAAAAGCCACGTCATACGCCACCTCACCAACACCTGCTATTAATTGGAGTACCTAGCCATTTCCATTAGTCAAATGGTACTTACCTGCAGCTACTTGGATTTTTGAACATTTAGAGAAGGGTGATAAATTGATTTAATCATTTTGGTAGATTAAAACAAGGTTAAACGGATTAAGTGTATTGGACGTAAAAGACAACTTCGAAGATGATGAAATTTGGACTTGAAACTAGTTTGTGTTCGGAATATCGATTACGTTTGAAAAACATATAAAACTTGAAGAATAGCAATATGGAAGAAATAGGTACAGATCAAGGTGGAGAGTGACAAATTTGTAAATAAAGATGAGAATTGCTATAAAGACTCAATTTTTGAAAATTGCTCCTCGCTTCTTCATAATATTTGCCAAGGTTTCTTCTTCCTCCATCCTCCTTGCAAACGCTAACTCTTCTTCCTCTCTTCGTAACTTCTCCATTCTTCTAAAGTCGGTCAAAAATGCTTTAAATTCAAGTAAGAATGTTCTCTACAATGCCCATAAACCGAGTTTGGCTAGAAATGAAGAGTTGATTTCTCAATTTCTAAAATATGGATTTCAAGAGTTGATTGCAAGCTATTTGGCTAATTTGGGGAATTTTTGCTAGCTTGGACGAGTGTGAATGGTTCTTTACTTAATATTCTTTCCTTTATACGTTTATGTTTGCTTAGCCATGAATGTTTTCCCTCTTGTTGAATGGTTAAGTATTGGGTTGTTTGATTGAAAGTATGCTTGAGTAAGTTGAATGATTGTCAAGTTAAAACAATAAACTTAAACCATTCAAATTGAATAAAAAAGTTATCTTGAATGAAATCGACGGATGGCAGCAGTGCCTGTTAGTATTGTTTGGAAATGATTGTTGTTGGTTTATGGTTGTATCATATGAATGATTGAGCACCTTACGCATGTATGATGGATTAAGCGTTCGAGCTCTAGGATGGATCATCAAATTTCCTTCAAGGGGTATTCGTCCCATGTTGGATTACCGATGATACGAACTCAAGCGCCAGATGTAGATGTGGAACATGACGTCAGGTAAAGGGAAGCGAGAATCAATTGGGGTTTGAATGGTGGGATAAATTTTCTTAAGGAAATTTACCTTATCAAGGCTCAAATTCCGCATTTCTACAAGCGAACAATCGACTAGCTAAGGGCATCAACCGACTGATCAAACTAGGATATGTAGGCTTTGGTGCCTAAAAGAAATAAGTCGACTTTGGCCTTGAACAATTGACTGGTTAAGTTCGATCAGTCGATTATCAAAGAGGTCAGTCGATTGGTAGAACCCGACCAGTCGACTATTTGGATGTAGCCATTTCTAGCTATAATGAATCAATCAGTTGAGTCAGGTTGATCATTCGACTGATCAATTGGAGATATTAGGTCTAGGGGTTCCTTTGGGATTTTTGCATTTGGGTGGGACTTCGATGTTCGTACAAGGCTCGTGGGGACTGGTGTGACTCTAGATTTGGAGTTCTTTGGCAATTGAGCATGCATCGCTCTGGGGTCAAGGCTTTGGTGCTATGTGTTGTGATGTACGGTGATCGAAAGGTGACCGGAAGTACGATTGATTTGTGAATCATGGGTAGGGATACTTCGATGACCTATGCGGGAGATGACTAGGTGGTTGTGCTGGGCGTGACTTCTATAGGGTTTCAGTGTTAAGTACGACTTCGATATCCGATCATCAAGAAATCGAAGGCACATGAATCAGAGTTGGACTTGAGGCCTATAGCTATGGCTTGGGAATTATTATTATTTTCCATCGAGACTGTTGGGGATAAGCCATGGTTTTGACCGAGTGTGATAGTCAGAGAGAGATCGAGACACTCATCTATATCGGTGACTGTTCGTATAAGGTGGTAACCACTTGATTTTCTTTAATGTATACTAGTTCGAAAAAAGGACATTATGACTCATTTGTATTGGTTTTAGATACGTTTTGGCTGTGATATGTCATTAGCTTAGAGTTACGTCTGTAGGTATAATACGACGATACCGTAGAGCTTGAACTCGTTGTCGTATGTAAGAGGCATTGTATATATCTTTGTACAATATTTATTGTAATTATGTTATCATTGTCCATTATGCTAACTTGTTAGATGCAGGAGAAGAGCATGACTAGGTACGATATGACTTTACTCTAGGGCTCTTGTTCATTTATTATATGTACATTGGTTTACAAGTGTTGTTTGTGTTGGGGGATATACTAGTGTATCAGATATCATTTTTAGTAGCGAATTTCCTTTATACCAAACTTTATGTTTGACCATCTATATATTTTCATTTTTATCAATTCCTTGAGTAGAGACTGACTGGAGATTAGAGGACATTGCCAACTGGAGCAGGCAATAAGCAATAACTACATGTTGCTATGATTATCTATCCACTCATTTTAGTATGGACATGTTAGACTTTATCTTTCAAATGATACATATTATTCTGGGATGTTGTATCATTTGAACTTTATATGTTTGGAGTTTTATGTATTATGGATTCTATTTTCTTCATATTGTTATGATATTGGATAGTCTTGCACATACATATGTTATTATTATATTTTATCCTTCCACTACGGGTATTGTAAGAATATATGACAGATATGCTTTATTATTTTTCTTTACCTCCCATAAGAGCCGTTTTTTTGCACTTGGGGATCCGAGTGTCGTTGTGCATGGATTATTGGGTACTACAAATGACGGGTATTAACATTTGGTGTAAAGCTTAGACTACCCGATAAGAAACTTGGGCAACGTTAAGAGAGAGCGTATATTTATATTTTACTATATAATTACACAAGATCACCGTATATCCCATGTATATCAATATTCTTAATGAAGTTGCTAATGTACGCTTCTTATAGATAAGCAACTATGAAATGAATACAAGGCCAATAACAAATGGAGATAATGCAAATGTAGACAATGAGGTTGAGATGCCCGTTTGGTTTCAACAAAACCTAGCGACCAGAGGAAAGGCTACCCTTCGACGGGGCATTTCTTTATATTTCGATGGGGGATATAGGCGATGCTGCCGTAGTTATACCCACACCATTGACTGTAGACTTTTTAAGAGTATGCTAAGGGTTTATAAGCTTGGATTTGAAACCATGTATGGTTACGAAGAATTTTGTCGAGACTCAAACTTGGATCAAACCTTGTGAACATATATCCAATAACATGACACTTAATGGTGCAATGAGGAGTAGGCTTGCTTCGTGGAACCTCTAAGAGGAAGGTCGAGTTGGTGGGAAGTGTTAGTTATTGAGGTAGAAGATGAGAAATCATGTGAGATGATATTAAGGGTCAATTTGAGACGTAATTCATCTCGGAGGCTGAGAGGGGAACTAAACTAAAATAATTTATCAACCTTTGCCAAGTTAATCTATCGGTGCAGGAATACGGGAGCAAGGTTAATGCTTTAGCTAAACTAGAGATGGATCTAGGAGACGACTGGGAGTCCCTAGATTTGACACTCACACCCTCTGAATGATTCGACTGAAAACCTCTACTTAGCTATTCATGACTCAAAGAAATACATGAAACCAGCCCCAAGAGAATCTACTGAAAGCTAAAGGAAGTCTGTAAAGTTCTGTAGATTTCATAAGATCCATGGTCCGATGCAAATGAATGCAGACACCTCCGAGATATGATCGAAGAGCTGATCCAGAATAAACGGCTACAATAATTTGTGAAAGCCCCATAGGATGGCGAGCAGGGGATATCTAACCCCCAGTGAGGACATACCGCTCCTAATGTTGACGGACTTAGGCAGCCTGAGGGAAGGCGGCTATAAACTAGACCGCATACAGTCATCATCCCACTGAGAAGAGCTGGAGCAAAACATGCTGATGTCATTTAACCATGGAATAAAATCTTTTTCTTATTTGTTTTGAACTTTTTCATAAGACAGACTCTGTTATTTTCTATTTTCAATGAGTTTTTTTAATCACCCAACCTTGTCTTACTACACCAGAATCCCCATTTCGCAACGGCTTTGAGCCGTTGCGAAATGGGCAGTGGTAAAAATTTCGCAACGGCTCAAATCCATTGCGAAATATTTTTTTTGCAACGGTCATTTTTTGTAACGGCTAAGGACCGTTGCAAAATATACTTTAGCAACGGCTTGTAGCCCTTCCGGATTTTATTTTGCAACGGATTAAAGCGGTTGCTAAATGTAGATGTATAACTGATGTTTTAAATATTAGCAACGGCTTTAATCCGTTGCTAATTAATATTTAATTTTTTTAAAAAAATATTCGAAATTTTTCTCTGCACCAGCGACAGTCATTTCATTATCATAATTAATACAAAAATTTGCAAATTTAACAGTATCACAAAAGAAAGATTATTAAACCAAATATTTTTCATAGATTAAACACAAAAACCAAACATAACAAATGTTTGAATTATAATGTTCAACATCAACACATACCACTATATAGTTCAAGAAGTGTACATAACATACGTAGTACAACAACGACATCATTACATAATACTACATGCATAGTACAATACATACGGTACATAACGTCTTCCTACAATCGTCTAATGCTCCCGCCAGCATAAGTTTCATGTCTGCACACAAAACAAGAAATTGATGTTTGTTTATAAAGAGGTCACTAGTGCAAACATACGTACGACAATTTTGAGCAAACATCAATTCTATCCATGATTAAACCACACAAGGATTCCAAGTTTACAAATAAATAGATACATGTTGCAGTATCAATAATGTACACAAAATGCAACAATGAGTCGGTTACTACTGTTATTCTTCCTAGCCTACCACTTACAGTACATAACGGCTGCTTTAAAAATCCACCAACTTCCTCCCCACAAGCTTCATACTTCTATCAATAACAATCACTCAACCACCAAACTTTCTCTGTCACTTCACCACCTATAACTTTACTGCCATTCACCTCCAACATATTCAAAGTTCTCACCACCACCCATACAAACCATCCCACTGCTATGTTCACAAACATCTTTAAACTCCTCAACGCTAACATCTACATCATCTGTCACCACTACCATAACTCCTCCAAACTTCCTATACCTTCATTTTCTACCAGTATCAAACCACAGCATGCAACTGCACAACCACAAAACTTCAGCCATACTTCCTTTACTTCATACCACTGACCGGTATCATCCACCCCCCCTACAGCAAGCAACTAAACCTATGAACATTTTCCACCAAGAAAAATGTTAACTGGCCAACATTTAATCACCAGGTCAATTCCCATCTTTAGTTCAACAGCAAACCAGTCAAGCAACCACCTAACATCCACTGCACACATATATCCTCCAACACCATTTGGCTACAAAGTGCAACATCAGTTCACTTTCTCATCTGTGCATACTGTGCATTGCTTCCACCACAAAATCACTCATCATACACCTCCACTTCAAATCATCCTTCCATTCAAAACATTCGAACTTCTCACTCCCCACCATACCTTATAGTAAACCAAACAATACATTTCACTACCTTGCATCCCCACCCTCTGCTGTACAAATGTGCACTTCAACACCAGTACCACATCCATACATACTGTTTGAACATCACCATACAGTAACTGCCAATCGCAACCTTCATCACGTTACTGCACATTGCTGCACTGCCTCAATAACATCACCAATAATTCAACCATCCTCTTCCACTGTTACTTCTCATTGACTTGCTTCACACCATACAAATTTCACCACACCATCATCATCAATACCCACCATTCATCCAAAAAACCATCACTGCATAATCCCTACAATCACCTTCTTGCTGCCTGTAGCCTGCGTAATCACCTCGCCTCCGCCAATCGAATTCGAAACCACCCAATTCCCACTGCATTCGCACTTCATTGCTTCAAATTCCCTCCATCACCTAAATCGAACTCAATGCAGTTAGCCGCCGCGACTTCGATCACCTGAAACCACAACATCGCAACTTCCACCTCAGAGTACGACCACATACCCAGTTCTCGCTTCACCCAAACATCGACTCGCCTCAAACTTCAAGCCATCGAACAAAACTACTGTTATCATAATTTCATTCAATATAACACCACTGTAAGAAAATAGCGGGGTTCTACTAGAATTAGCCTATATAATATCTGCACTTTTATACCAAAATACCTAACTACTAAAATTTGACGGACTAAAAGAAATGAAACTTAATCAATCATGCATGTGCAACAACTATTTTTCAGAAAAGGAAATCAACAAGGGACAAATAATCTAAAGCAATAATTTAATAGAGTAGTGGTAGTTGTTGTGCACTAATAATTCCCACCCACATTTAGTTAAATGGCCAACAACACAACATTGAAACAGATAATAATATTCTTGATAACAAAATATAGTATCCAGTGACTGCAAATGACATAAATTTGGATACCCCCAACTCACTCATTTTCAAATAACTATACTAAGCTATGAGAGGTTGATTGTGAATTGGGGGTAAGTCGATTGGTTTGCAAGTGGCTTCTGGTCTGGCAATTTCTTTGATGGTCGTGATTTGCAAGTGAAGTTGATATGAAGGAATGTTCGGCAGTGAAGCATGTATGGACAGGTTTGTATATGGGTAGGGAAGTTGATGATTTGCAGGAGTTGTGAATGGGTGATGGAGGATGAAGGGTTGTTTGATGGTATGTCAGTGTTGAATGGATGGTCTTGAAGCAAGAAGGCACTGTTTTAATGTTGTGCAATTTACAACAAAGGATGTTAATGTTGTTGATCTGGGGTTTGCAATGAATGTTGACAGGGAAATATGCAATAATGTAGTTAGTGGGGCACAGTTGAATGTCAAGAGATGACAGCAAGAAGGCGAAGCAACTTGTTGGCAGCGTGGTCAGGGAAGTATTGTCTGCACTGGTGGAAGGAGTATTGAAGGCAGGATGGTAACAGCAGTTTTGTATTTCAGGTTGAATATAGGTTTGGGTATGTGAAGATAGGTATGGAAGTGAATGCAAGTATCTGTTTGCAATGGTCTGTAGTTTTTAAGGCGGAGGAGTGTGGAGAGGTGATTGAAAACTGAAGTAATGGGCAGTTATGGCTGAAGCTTGATATGGTACAGATTGAAGTGAAGTTTGTAATGGAGTCTAGGTTGTCGAATGGCTGTAGCAGTTATGGTGGTTGTTGTTCAATTGATGGCTGTTGTGAAATGATTGTGGTCGTGAGTGATGGTATTGTTCGTCTTTGGAATGTATGAAACAGGGTGTGGATGCAGTGGAGTGATCAGAGGGGTAGTTTCTGTTGATGGATGGTGACTGGAAGTTCAGTCAGGTGGAGTGAATGTGAAGTGTTTGTGGCCAGGTAAGACGAATGAAGGGGAATGAGGGAATAGCAGTGACACTTGTGGTTTCGATTTGGTGGAGTGTGAAGTTGCACAGCTTCTTGAAGTGGTGATGGTTAATAAGAGGACGAATATGGCATGCACTATTTACTTGTGAGTTGAAGTGCTATTTGTGTGCAGCAATTTTCAAATGGTGGCTGGTTGCAGATGCTCAGTGGTGAATTGATTATTATACTGACAGATTTTGTTATAAACCTCAGAAGAAATATGAATTACCACTGATTTGGGAATTGATTATTATTGTAAGAAAAAAATAGCATAAACTGAAGTACAGTGACTAGGTGTACAACCTACTTTCAGTAGTAATGTGAACAAAAAAAATGTTACCTCGCGGATCAAGCTTTTCTAAATCAGAAAGGTACACAGAGAAAGCATCTTCAACCTGAAACAAATGTTAAAAACCTGAAACAAAGAACAAATCAGAGAATTATCCGATTTTGTAAAATTTTCAGTTTTGATATTAAGATTGGAGGATTCTGATATTAAGAACAGATCAGAGAACATATATAGGTTTCCATTCAGATTGAATTTATTGGATAATAATAATAATGTATACCTGCTCCTGCGTCTAAAGATATCGAATTGAACTCTTTGGATGACACATATAACCACCGATTTCAACATCATCAAAGATCATAGCAAGAGGATGATTTTGTTTGGCTGTGGGCTCATCTGATAATAGTATATTGTCCACAATCAACTTCTCATGTGTAGGAGGTACATGTTTTCCATGTATTATGGATGCCGTCGAATCTCTGCATACAAAACCTGTTGCATTGACTTCTAGATCAAAGTTCAACACTTCACATTTTTGATTTTCCTGAACATGCGAAATAAGCGGGTTAGCAGCATCGTCATTGTTCGACGTTCTTCCAACACTTTCATGATGTGTCCCACTACTTCCTCCTTCGTTGGAAGCAATGTCTGGCATCTGTTTCATATATCCTTTTAATATGTCGACCAATGTGTTCAATGTCCCCTTCACATTCTCCAAAGAACCCTCCACCTTCTCCATCCTTGTTTCCAATCTATTTGAGTCTTGTTTACTCCTTCTGAGTTGTTTACGTGGAATAGTAGATGCTTTAACTTGTGTCTTTGGTATTATAGTTCCAACACTTCGAGTCCGGCCCCTTTTATCTTTGCCGAACGTTTGTGACAAGATGTCTTCATCCAATGGCATATCTTGTTCCTCGTCGTCATTGATTGTTTCCCTTGCTTTTGCAACTTTACCCTAAAATATGATAATACTTGAGATATTTAATTTCGTGCATATAAGTTATAGGCCGATAAACCATGTAAACATATATGTCGTAACAGTAAATGATTTTTAATTTATCATCTAAAACAATATATTGTTTAACTTACAAAGTACGAAGAATTTGAATCCGATATGGTGCCATCCTTTTTTGTATGATTTTTCTCCCACACTTCACGGCGTATGATTTCTTTTCCTGGATTTCAATTGCCTGCAACCGAAACATCGATTATAAAACCAACCGATTCTTAATCGAAGAGTTTATTTCCTACTGATACAATCTCATTGAACGAAATGGTAAAATGCAACAAAATAACAAAAAATTAAAACTGTACCATTTTATGTTTTACTATGGCGTGACTTGTACGACCACTATGATGAGTATAACTGTATTGTGATCTATTTTTTTTGCCTAGCTCTCTTCTTTCACGTGCACTGGGTTTTGCTTCATTTTTCAAGAATCCGTCCCAATCTTCTACGCTAACTTTTGGCGGACAGTTTTTCCTTCTAGCTTCATCATTATCAATTTATTTGTAGTACCCTATTCTTAATTCACTTTTGTATCTTCTAAATGATTCACACATATTTTTAAAATACAACTCTTTTGTATCTGACTCTAGCTCATAAAATGTCTATATATATTAAAGATAAAAAATACGTTAAAAAGAAAATACAAGAAAATACACAGATCATTAGTGCATGTCACTTGTAAGTTATGTAATTTTATTAGACAATACAAGTTTGTAATTTAGTTATAAGAGATAAAACTTCATGGACGTCAAAGCTATAGGTTAACGTAAAAAATTTAAGAAAATACAACCACCGGGTGAGATAATAAACGTAAATACATAAGCATTGATCATTAGTGTATGTCACTTGTAAGTTATAATACCACTCCATCAACTCTAACCATACTTCAGCTTCACATGAATACTTCATCACAGTTCACATATTAATGAAAAGAAAATTTCAACTTGAACCAAATTTTACAGCCAATGATTTTATTTGGTTAATTAACAGAACCGAGTAACCATGTCGCTGCTCTGGTATACTGTCAATCAATTTATTAACTAATCAACTTCCCACCTATCTTCGTATAGAACAAAAAAAATGAGTTGTGCCATTTGTGCTTTTCAACAGGTTAATAGTGAAAAAAAAGAATGACTACCCGCAATTCAGCCCAAACGTCATCTTTACATTTGTTTGGTACTTTATCCCAACTTTCATATGATATCGGCACATGCATTCGTACCAATTTACCAAGTCTACTTCCTATTTTCCCAGCATTATCAGAAACTGGAACACCATATGCATTTGTCTCAACTTTCTCGGGTTGTGAAGATGACGAATTCACGACTGAATGGATCGACATTTCTGCGGCTTCTGACATTGTTGCTGCAAGTATTCAGAAATAGTTGTATGAGTGAAACCTGTAGAAAGAGCCCAATTTTTTTTACAGGTTGTCTAATAAAAGCAAGCAAGGATATTTGATTATTATCGATTAAAAATTTATACGGTTACGAATAAAGAATATAAGTGTAACTGAAGCAATAAAAGCAAATATTGGTCAACAACAAACGTAGTTTAGGCATGCAATAAATATGACACATAATCATTATTACCTGAAAATGAAGAAAAAATGGGCATGTCGCTCCAAATTCCATATGGTAAAAGACGTATTGAAAATTGATCAATCAGATTTCATGAATTTAGAATAATAATTAAATAGTGATACATGAAAAATTCTAAATTCATAATCAAAAAATTCTAAATTCATCCACATTTGAAATTCAACTCAATTAAATTAAGAAATACATCTTATATTAACATATGCATTTGGTAAGATCTTCTTATTTTTTGTTATCTTCAAAGGCTGATTGATAGACAGTAGGAAACTCAAGATCATCCACGATTGTAGTCAACCGCTTAGGCGTGTGTAAAATCACAAACCATCCGCTATTTTTTAAATCTTTTGAGTAGAACACTTGACTCGCTTCTGACACAAGAATAAACGGCTCATCGTTCATTCTATCTTTGGTCTTCAGTTTCCCTAAATTAACTGTAATCAAGTTTGAAACAGGATCAATCTTGCAACCATTGACCTTGTCTTCGACTTTTACCCAATCACAATAAAAAATATTTGTTTGAAGTCTATATAATCCAACTCAATTATCTTTTGAATAACTCCATATACAGTGTTTCAGCTTCTACATAATTTTTATCTTTCCCACTGGCTCTAAATTTTGTGATTGCTCTCATACATACACCGCTGTCTTGTGTTACCATCCGCTCTTCGTATTTTTTTGGGGAAAATGTAAACTCATTTACTTGGTACTTCATATAACTGCGTGCCTTGAACTTCAGCCCATTCACAAGGCGCCAAAGAGTTGAATCAACATCGTTTGTTTTTACCAACTAAAAAAATAAAATATTCAAAATTTTTGATTAATAAGGGGTATGATACCTTTAAGTATGCATGAAATATTAAATAAGCTTTAATATATACCACGTCACATAACCATAGAGCATAACTTTGACAATCTTCCACGGATGAAACCCCATTTCGAGATTGAGATTTAGTACTTTTCACATAGATGTTATACCTCGTGCAAAAGCCACATTTCAAAACATTTATATACTTACAATGGTGGAGATTCAGGAGTTATTTGTGAACTTACTTCTCCCATTCATCCAATCGATCATACTTATTGAGGACCCATCTACGAACTTGTTCAAACTGCACCGAGGTTAAGGTTATGTCTTTACCATTATCTAGAGGCATCTCACCAGCAAACTCATCATCCTCGTCTAAGAAAGCCTCACGAGAATGTTTATGTGTGCCATCTCCTCCTTCTGGCATATACTCCATGCAGTAAAGACTAGCTTCCTGTACGATATATCCTTCTGCAATACATCCTTCAATATATCTTTTGTTGCCGACGTATCCTTTATATGTTTTCATAAACCTATGAATATAAATCGATTACAAATAACTAGTACCTATTTAAATCGAATGATGATGAACAACAGTGAGATTAGTAAATTACCGTTCAAAAGGATACATCCACCTATATCTAACAGGACCGCATATCAATGCTTCATCGGCTAAATGAACCATAAGGTGGATGCTGATGTCAAAAAATGCAGGTGGAAAATATTTTTCAAACATGCAAATTGCTTCTACCAAACTAGTCTTTGCTTTTAAAAGATGTTCTCTGTCAATCACCTTTGAGCATAAAATGTTAAAAAATAGACTTATACGATGTATAGCATTACGTAGATCCTTATGTTGTGGATAAGAATGCTGAAGCAATACCGGAAGTAATTGCTGCATTATGACGTGGTAATCATGAGACTTCATATTTGTTAGTTCAGGAGGATTGATGCTCACATTGTTATTGAAGTTGGAAGAGAATTTGCTAGGCACTTTTAGGCTTTTCAAAATGGTGCAAAATCGTAGCCTTTCGTCTTTGCTCAAGGTGAAAGTTGCATCTGGTATGATTACTTTATTTCTTTCAGGATCTTCACTCACCCACAATTTTTGTTTTATACCCATGTTTTTTAAATCCTTACGTGCATTGATGCCGTCTTTTGACTTGTCTTTATGACCCATAATTGTGCTAATGAGATGCTCAGTGACATTCTTCTCTGTATGCATAACATCAATATTATGTCAGACCAAATTTGCTTTCCAATATGGCAAATCAAAGTGGATCGACCTTCTGTACCATGCAGGAACATTCTCAACTTCGTATTCATCGTTTTTCTTTTTTCGTTTTCGACCGATTTCTAATTTGTCCTTACCAACTTTCATCTTGATATTAGCTACCTTCTCTTCAACTTGATAACCAGTCAATGGTCGTGGAGGACGACGATATTCTTGTTTGTTATCAAAGTTTGTTTTTTCGTCTCGAAACTTATGTTTGAAAGGAAGAAATTTTCGACGTCGCATGTAACACATCTTCTTACTTGCACGAAGATAGTAAGAACAAGTGTCTTCCCCACATGTAGGACATGCAAAATAGTCATGAGTTGTGCATCCCGATAAAGTCCCAAGTGCAGGATGATCATGAATTACCCACAACAACCGTGCTCTCAATGTAAACTCAAAATTATTAAATGAGTCAAATGCAGCGACTCCTTCCCATAACAGTTGTAACTCGTCTATCAACGGTTGCAAATAAACATCAATATCCTTTCCTGGTTGTTTTGGTCCAGAAATCAACAATGTCAACATTGAAAATTCTCTTTTCATGCATATGGATGGAGGAAGATTATACGGTACTATAACTACTGGCCAACAACTATAACGGTTACTTAGAGATGCATGTGGATTGAAACCATCCGTTGCTAATCCAAGCGTGACATTTCGTGATTCAACAGCAAATGTTTTGTCAAAAGAATCTGCAGCTCGCCATTGAGAAGTATCACATGGGTGACGCATTACGTCTGAATTAGACTTGGCACGACCATGCCAAGTCATAGCATCTGCTATCCATGGTATAGTATACTACCTCTTCATCCTAGGAATTTGAAGGAAATGTCTCAACGTCTTTTGAGGTACTTTGGCAGCTCTTTTCTCTTCGTTGAATGTTGTTTTATATCTTGATTGTTTGCAAACTGGACAAAAAAATCTATTTGCATCATCCTTCCAATACAAAATGCAGTCATTAATGCATGCATCATAAGTTTTGTAATCCATACCAACTTGCTTAATCATCTTCTTCATGTCGTGATACTTTGTTGGCAGTGTGATACCTTCAGGAAGTAATTCCTTTATGAATTCTAGGAGTGCAGTCACACCATTGTCGGAAAAGCCATACTGGGTTTTCAAGTTATTCAGCTTGACGACGAAATACAATTTTGTTATCCCTTTTGGACATGAAGGATACAATGGATCTTTTGCATTATCAAAAAGTGATTTATACTTCTTGCTTTGATTGGCATGCCAATCAACATCAACCGTAGGCGAATCCCCAATATTCTCTGGCAAGAAACTTGTAGGTTGAAATTGATGAAATCTATCAGCATCATTGACCAGATCTTCCATCCTAGGAAGTTTAGAGTCATCGGTACTTATGGCTTGACTAATAGGTTGTTTTTTGTTCATTGCTGACTCTTCCCCATGAAAATGCCAAACAGTATATGATTGGACAATTCCCCATCTAAGCAGATGAAAATGAATTTCATCTAATTTAATTTTCATTTTCATATTTTTGCACTGTGTGCAAGGACAAGAATAGATTTCTTTATTGCCACCATTTTCTACAACAAAATCAATAAACTTCTGCACTCCTTCCATATATCGTGGGGTTCTTTGATCGGCTTCTTTCATCCATTCTTTATCTATAATTGAAGACATATTGATCTGCCAACCAAAATATATACAACATTTTATAAACCTGAAAGTACGAGCAACTTAAAGAATAATTACATGCACAAACCTTACTATTATTTGCTCAAAAAGTGCAACAATATATAATTTAGGAAAGAGGATAATGGAATTGTAGGAATAGATGGGAAAGAGGACATCGCCGTTAAACAAGTTTTTGACGCCGTCGCCGGGGAATTGTTTTGATTTTAGTTTTCTTTTCTTCGAATTATTTTTTTTTGATTTTATTGTGTGTTTGTTTGCATTTAAAAAAAAAATTTGTGTGTATGTTTGTTGTTTGATTTTTGCTTGCATATTGATATTGTGTTTGTGGTTGTTCTATTTCCATTTTCATTTGCATATTTATATTTAAAAAAAAACACAATTCCACAACAAAAAAATCAAAAGTATTTTATTTCCTTGTCATTTATAATATTGCATTTACATTTTTACTATTGCAATTTTTCTTTTTCCATTTACATTCAAAAAGAAAAAAATTCTACTGTGCTTTCTGTTGTCCACTGTTCTACCACTGTTCTACCATTCTCTCCACAGCAAGTACACTTCCGTACTCTGATTATCTCAACAACTGATACAACTGCTTCCCCTCCTCCTGACTATAATTCACTACACTTCAAACCATCTTCACCTGACAGCAACTGTCCACATTCAACATCCATCAATACTGCCACGAATTTCCAGCCACCATTCGTCGATAACAGCCTTACAATCCCATTACTACTCCTACTACACCATTTCTGTTCACTATTGTTCCATCATCTCCACTGCACACTGTTCGTCGACGGAAATTCTATCGGTTTAGAAAACCGTCGAACGAATTTAGAGATAAAAATAACCGCAAGCGCACGGTGTACGAATGTAGCACGCGGCGAATACGGTTCGATCCGCAGGGAATTGATGATTTTAAAAATCTATTCAATCAAATTAAACCAATCTTGAAGAGAATGTTAAGCTAGAAAAGAAGAAAAACAAGCAAAAGAAAATTGATAAAAATATGAGTGTTAAGACAATTTTGAGGCAATTTCCACTCTCTAGATCACATAAATCAACAAAATGAAGTTATGATCTCTCTTTTCTTGTCATTAGTGAATTAGTTGATGTGCTTATCATAAGTATGGTATATTTGTGCTATTAATTAGCTCAATATAAACCATCAAACTATAACACAACCACTAATACACTTTTAAATCTCATAAAATATGACAAGAAAGTTGCAAGCAAAATCTTTTTTAAGCATGGCCTATTAACAATTAATTAGAAATATAAGCCATCAAATTTTAATTTCAACAATCACTTCTTTGCCATAATCATACGTAGATGAAGAGGCAATTTGTGTTTTGTTTGACTAAGCATAGCCTATTTGTTATAAACAACATAGACTATCAAATTCAAAGCTAAACAACATCATTAAACCACTTCAATCATTCTCATTAAGCACAAAAAGAGAGCATAAACATCAAATTAAGTTGAAGCTACATGATTAGAGAGCTTCATTACCCCTAAATTGAAGGGGTTTAGCCTCTCATATTTGTTATCATATTAACAAATGTAGCTTGCAACATGAGAGAAAAAGAAAAGGAAAATAGAGCAAAGTGAAATGGAAAACTATTCTAATTGCATAAAGGAAAATCTACACTACTTGCATAAAAGGAAATGAACATGTAATTAAAAAGAAACAATAATTAACATTGCATAAAAAAAAAGAATTACATAAGAGAAGAAATGGCTAAGTAGCCATGGAAAGAAAGAGAGATTTGATTTATTTTCTAAACTAAAACTAACTAACTAAGAGGAAGTTACATGAAACATAAGGGGTATTTATACAAGTGTGAAAACCCTAATTCATTTTTTGGGGAATGCCCAAAATGCCCCTTAGGAAGTGTGGAGGCCAAGTAATCATTAACATGTCTTAATCCCCCATTAAGTGTACATGAAGCCATTAACTCCAAAAGCATGTGCATTAGCCTTTAATTTGTACATTAAGGTAGGTGAGTAGGTGGGGTCCTCCATGTTCTTCACTTTGAATTATTTCCATCTTCATTCCTTTGTATTAATTTTGTGCATGCATATCTTCATGAAACCACTTCTACTTGAGATCAAATTCCTACAAAAATATATACAAATTTTCAATTAATTTTTTTCAAAGAAATATATGCACACAAATGACCGTTTTGCCCATATATGAAGATGAATATGTGACAATTTGGAATAATTTGAATTTTTGGTTTAAACAAGTTAAAATACCCGATATGATAATTTATTTAATTCAAATAGATTAAATATGGTGGTAAAAAATATGCATATTTACGTGCACATCAAATACCCCCACACTTATCTTTTTATTCGTCCTCGAATAAAGAAAAAAAACTAAGATAAATCCGTTTTCGTAGGGAGCACGATTGCATTGAGCGTATGCAACAAGCCGTTAAACCGATGGGTGTCCCCAGTAGGACGAGTGTTATCCCGTGAGGGTTTTCAGCGGATACCACCCACAAAATCCAAGTGCAGGATGATAATATTTACAAAATGCAAGATTTATTTACAAAGTGATGAATGCGAGTTTTGGAAATATTTACAAATGAAAGATTTATTTTTAAATTTACACGAATAAGTTAAATATAAGTTTTGGTCATTATCTTGAAATTTAAATTATTTACTCGTCAATATTTCCGATAAAAACGAAGTTATCAAAACAAATAGACTATAGTTTAACTCATTGTTTTGGTTAATAACACAGTGTAACTATGAAATGGATCCTTAGTTGATTGTCAAAGTTTATCAAAGTGGTATTTTCATTTATTTTCAATAACAAATCAAATCAACAAAGTAAAAGTAATGCTAGGATTTCAATTGCTTGCTCTCTCATTATTTGCAAGAAAAATTACACACCTAGCTCAGGTAAACTGAGGCCAGATATACCACCCATGCACTGCCTTTCGGGCTTATGTGAGGGGAGTACAGAGCATGGAGAGTGCACACACTTTCGTGCATACACCTATCGACCGTAGGTGGTTTTTATTATTTTTGTTTTTTTACATGTGTTCCATACATGCATAACTGTGAGGACTTCTAAATGAGTATGAAAGCACATAATCAAAGATTTCAAGTAATTCACCCATGCATAACCGTGAGGACTTTTAAATGAGAGTGAATAGTTGGATGTTATTATTTTTTTTATTTTTTTTAAGAGAGAGAGAGAGAGTTTTGCAAAATCATCTTAGCACCATTTAACTTAGAAGACAAAAAAATGTTATATCCTTTACTTTAAGCCAACCACTTTTTAAAACAAAGATTTTCAATTAGGATATACTTCATAATTAACACGTATGATTCTTCCTATATACTAGTTAAACCATTATTATTTGTAATCAAATTTCATTTTTATTTTTGTTTAGACAAATAAATTTTCAAAAATTTCAATTTAATAAACCAAAACCATATATTTATCATATAGTGTTTCTTTTAAAAATAAATCAAAATGCTAAAAAAAAAAATCTTCTTTTGTTTTTGATTTTTTTTTTAGTTTTTGGAAGAAAAATGAAAAATTAATCCTAAAAAATCAAGAAGAAGGCGAGTCTCCCCCCACACTTGATGTTGACTGTGTCCCCACAGTCAACCCAAGTGAAAAGCATGTTTATTATTGTTTACATGAAAATGAAATGTATTTACACGGCATCAGAAAGTATATTGTCAAAAAGCAAATGAAACGGTCTTCCAAAAACCGATTCATTTGTCTCGTCGAGTATACGAGACACATCTTAAGCTCGAAAAACCAAACCATAAAAGATTTTGAAGTTGAATGTTGATTTGGAAAAACGAATGTCGTTTTACTGAAAATTGAATGAGTTGTTTTGTTTTCGATGATTTTTGGGGCAGATAAAACAAGTGATTGAAATTCAAGTTTATTTTCACCAAATTGAAGTTCAGGTTTGTCATTGAAAAATTCTTCAAAATTATTGATTTCAAAATCAAAATGGTGATGTAAATCTCCCCCTTCATAATTTAACAACTCATTTTCGAAAAGTCCAAAGAATTCATGTTCGTTAAACTCGTCTTCCTTTATTGGATTATCAACAACTTTATTACATGTCTCAAGTTCAAAATTCAAAGTTGGTGTATTCAAATTTTCAGAAAGAGAAAGATCGAAATTTAAATCGAGTTTCTCACCCTCAAAAGAATTGAAATCCAACACAATTACCGTCTTTTCAACAACTTCGTTAAGATCATCATTTTCAGTTTCAAAAGTTATTGTTTAAAAATCATCGATTTGGGTAAAAGATGGATTATCGTTTGACTCGTCACACATTGAAACTTGACTTTGTTTCTCACGAAAATTTTCCAATGTTTTAATCAACAAATTCGTGTGATCATCGTAAATTTCATTCATTTGCTCAATAAAGTCAAATTTGTAATTATTAACTTGAAAATTTTCGATTTGGACTTGTTGAGAACAAGAATTGTCAATTTCGATAAACGGTAGATTATTATTTGATTCTTCGTTGGTTGAGATTTGATTATGATTTTCACGGTAAGTTTTGTATTTTTTAAGTAATAAATCCCAGTTATCTTTTTCCATTTCGTCAACAAAATCAAATTCATGATTATTAATTTGAAACTTTTCACTTTGAATTTGTTGATAACCGAAATTTTCAATCGTTTCGCAATTGAAACTATTCCCATTGCCAAATTCGTTTGAAAGTTGTTCCCATTTTCATGTTGAGTTTGAAATTCATTTTGGAGTTCGAAATTAAATTGGCATGGGTTATAATCGTAATCGTTTGAATTTTGAATTGAATTCAAATTTTGAAATCCTTGACTCGAGTTATTACACAAATAAGAATTACATAAATCATTTATCTCTTGATTTTTTCGTGTAGAAAGTTCGAGTAAAGATGAAATCATTTCAATGCTATTTTCAAGAGTCGAAAGTTGGTCATCGTTTTGAAAATTTTGTTGTTCGAAATTTGAATTATTTACACAAAATTTGTTGTTAAAATATCCATACGAATTTGGAGTAAACTCATATGGATTATATTGATTTTCACAGTTAAATTCAAGTGAGTAAGAAAAAGGAAACTCGGACATTTTCAAGATTTCTTTTTTTTTGGTTTTTTTTATAAAGAAAATATTTACAAGTAGAATTTATTTTTCAAAATGGAAAATTGATTTTTGTTTTGTTTTTGAATTTTCAATTTTTGTTTTGGGTTTTGAAAAGATTTTATAATTTTTTTTGGATTTTTTGTGTTTTTAATTTTTCTGGATTTTTGAAATTTCAAAGGAAAAGGATTTAAAAATTTCAAAGAAAAAGAATATTTAAAAAAAAATTAGTTTTGGATTTTGAATTTTTTTTGTTTTTTGTTTTTTTTTAAATATGCATGAACAAATGCAACTAAATGAATGCAAGAGTTTATTACAAATGATTTATCCTAAGTTAACCCAAAATTGTATATTCACAAATTGTCTTAGATAAATAAGATAGTTCTCAGCCAGGTAACGGGCAGGATTTATCGGTGCACCACGAATCACCGTAGCAATGAAGCCGAAGGTTTAAGTACCTTCAGAGGAACAACCACTATAATATTTACGAATCACCGTAATATTTATAAATGGTTATTACTCCGCCGTAGCCTAGACACCAAGAAATTAAATTGTTCAAAAAAGACAAATTGTCAATATACAATTAAGTGTTATCTATGTCTAACCGTTATTATTAATCAAAATCTAAGATGAAATGCAGAACATAAACTAAACGTGTATTAACAATGCAACTACGAATGAATTTTTTTTATTTTTTTAAAATGCAAATGCAAGCAATCTACAATGCAATTCAAATAAAACTAGAAACGAAAGCGGAACTTTTAGCAAGCAGAGCAATTGATTTTGGCTAGCGAAGGAAGCAATTTTCAGCAAGCTATTCTTCCTTTATTTCCTGCTTTGGCAACCTGAAAATTAAAAACTAAAATATATACAATATTTTTTTTTTGGTTTTTTTTGAAAGAAAACTTAAAAGTAGGGTTTTACTTAAAAAAAAAGTTCTTTTTTTTTGAAAAGAAAAGAAAATTAAAACAAAATAATTAAAAGAGAAAGTTGTTTGTATTAACAAAACTAAAAACAATTAAAACTAAACAAATCAAAACAAAACATAAGAAAATAATGAAAAAAAAATTCACTTAGGCCCACCCACAAACGTTATAACCCGACCCAAAACAAATCAAAACAAAATTCGCTCTCTTTTGTAACTCCTCCCTAAATGATTTCAGCAAATAATTCTTTCAGGATAACAAATTTACTCAACCAATTTTTTTAAAATTAAAATTCCAATTTCGCTTTCTACTGTTCGAATCGGGTTTCGAGTTCGAGGATCGTGGCTTGAGTTTGGATTTTGACTGGGGTTGGTCGTGACTTGTCAAGGCGAGTCGCGTGTTCACCGAGGGGTTAAAGAGGAATTGAGAGGCAATTCGTGTTGGAGGTGGAGATGGGTAGCTCGGTGGTTTGAACAGTGGCCGAGGTTGTGCGAGGGCGTGATTGGGGTGTTTTGGCGACTTGATTGTGGTGCGATACTGCTATTTTGTGGGAATTTGCAGTCGAGTTCGAGGTCGTGGTAGGGGGTTGAAATGGTGAATGGCGATGAGGATGCTGGTTACGATTTCGTGGGGGATTCGAAGCAGTTTGTTGACGTGCTTGCTTGCGAAGGGATGTGGTTGGTCTGGTTCGAGTTTGATATGTGGCAGTTGAACGTCGATGTGATTGTGTGTTGTGAGGAAGCCGATTCGGTGATGCGTGAGTCTCTGGTCGTGGTTGGTGAAGTACTGGCAGCAGATTGGAGGAGATGTTTGACAGTAAGGTATGGTGCAATGGTTGTTTTGTTGTGTCGATGGACTGCAGTTGAATGGAAGGGTTGATGTGGTGTGATGTTGAAGCAGGGGGTGGTGGATGAGTTGATGTGAGCTTGAAGTAGTTGATTGACAGGCAGGCAAAGGGGGATGGTCAGGTTGTATTGTTGGTGAAAGGATGATATGCAGTGTAGCAGTATACGACAATTATGAAGGCAATGGTAGTTGTTGGAGGTGGCACTGTTGTTGATGGAGCAAGACAATGGAGTTAGAATGCAGTGGGAAGATATTGTTGTGATTGAATGAAGTTGAGTGATGATATTTATATGTGCAGGGCAGTGGCACTGTAATGGAGTGGAGGAAGCAGATAACTTTGTGGTCAGGTATGTTAGTGATGTTTGGCGGTTACTATTGTGATGTTTTGATGGTAGTTGAATGAGGCAATGATGGAGAAGGGTGATGTAGGAAGTTGAAGTGTGGATGGTTGTTAGTAGGGGATGTGATGGCTATGGGTATTTGGTAGCTGCGTGTCGCGGTGTGGTGATTTGAGAAGTTTGGTCGATTTTGGTTGCAGAAGCAGTTTGTCTGTGGGTTCGTGAAGCTTGGAATTTTGTGGTTCGGTGATTGGTGTTGGAGGGAAGTTGATGGTGGGGGAGGTTGAAGGAGTTTGGTACAGTCGAACAGCAAGTGGTGATTAATGTGGAAATTGATTTGTGGTCGGGGTTTTGTAACTGCTTTGTTAGTTGATGGGTTGTTTTGTGAAGTGAAGCTTGGTGTTGATGTGTTGATAGTTGAGAACTGATGATAGTTGGGTAGGCTTGTTATTGTTTTTGATGTGAATGGATGGAAGTTTGGGGTCTGGTCAGACTGGTGGAGTTGATGGTTGGTTCAAGTAGTGTTATGGAAGGAAGAGTGATTAACAATGGGAAGATGTTGAATTGGTGAAGAGGAAGTCAGGTATGTTGTGAAGTGGGTTGCTGTTGTATTTGATGAAGTTGTGAAGATGAGGTGCACTGATATATGTGCACAGTTGCACAGTTGTGTGCTGCTGTAAAATGATATGTGGGAGAAGCAGGCAATGGTTGATGGCAAGGGGTTCGCGAAGTTCTGAAGGTTGCGAATTGGGTTCTGTTCGATTGCAAGCTTGGGTATGTTTGAGATGACAGAGAGTTTTTTTTTTTGATGTCAGTGGAGGAAGGGAAGTGATATGATGATGGTGAAAGTGGGGGAGTGATGCAGACAAAGGGTGTTGTTTTGAATGGGTTATGGAAGAAGTTGATAGTGGGGTGACTGAGATGTTGGTTGTTGTAAACGAAGTGGCAAGGCAGTAGGGTTGGCTATGTATGAGGATGAAGGGAAATTTTTGGTAGTTTGGGGTGAAGTGTGGAGTTCAGGCAAGTTAAACAAGTTAAAATACCTGATATGATCATTTATTTAATTCAAATAGATTAAATATGGTGGTAAAAATATGCATATTTACGTGCACATCACACACATATACTCCCACCTTGCAGTTCATACGTCATTCACCTTCATAGTCAACAGACCCTCCTTCACCATTAATTACCACTACCATAACTCACTGTGCACTTAAAAACATTTTGTGCATATCCATCTTCACTTCACATCACCAACATACACTGCCTGTCGTACCAACTTCTCTGCTTCACTACCCCTCCGTCTTGCTTCAATAACCACATACGCATTGCAACATAACCTCACTCGCTCCACTACCATCTGACAACAAAACTCCACCATACATAACAGCGACAACCATACTTCCAGCCAATGTCAACCCAGTGCAACCACAAACCATACAAATTCCTGCACCTCTTCCATAGCACTGCCTACATCCACAACCCCGCAAAAATCAATTCCATTGCCTGCCTTTCTCCTTATACCACTGCAGCAACTAACATCACAAACCATAGTCACATTTCACTGCCACACATTACAACAGACAACCTACCACCATCACAACAGCCCACTGACATACCATCAAACATCTCCTCTCTGTCACTTCAATTCAGCAGTCATCACCATACTACATCCACCCTTCTACACCAACAACTCCACGACTTACTTCCACTACCAACATCTGCTACAAATTTTAACTGACAACAACTGTCTTGCTCCCCCTTGCCAACATTACAGCCCGCTACCTCTGCCAGTACAACTCACCCTTCAAAACTGCATTGTCTCCCCTGTTTACTAAGCCACAGTCCTATCCTTACCCTCTGCTACGCCCTTCCTCTATCAGCACCTCTAGAAACTTCCTACAACACCAACTGTGACTCACCAGTGATACATGTCAGGTGTTATATACTTGAACATATTTTCATCCAGATTCGAACAAGACATCCCAAATTCATGTAAAAAGAATATTAGGTTCTTGGTTCTATACTGCCAACATAATTTCTTATGTGAAGTAAATTTACATATAATAATCAAAATGAATAAAAGTACACGAGTCTTAGAAAATGAATTGGGTTCAGGTTATTTCATCACCTAACATCTCCAAACAAATTTTCTATAGTTAGTTATTTCATCACATTGTGCAATGCTCTTCAATTTTCATTAGGATCAAATCAAACAGGAATTGCTTGAAGCAATGTTAGGCATTCACTCATAAAAAAAGTTAAACCATGTAATCATTTGCTTAATCCAAAAGAATCAGAATCCTCAATCACTATCAGACTACAAACCAATCTTCATGTGTAGTGTAAAAAAATTCTTGCAAATCTACTAGGCAACAAAATGATTATTTTGGTAAATTGGTTGATTTAAATCAACCATAATGCCTTCGTTGTAGAAAGATATATTGCCGAAAATACCATGTTAGCACATAAAATGGTAAAGGAATTTAACAGAAGAATTTCCGATAACATGTCTTAAGATTTACTTAACAAGACTTAAGATAAAGCCAACATAGAATCCATTAGTTATATGATGCTGAATATGGGTTTCAGTGATAAATTTGCACAACTCATTATTGAAAATGAATCATGGATTTACATGCTTTTGTTACATCACAACATGACTTTAATGTGTGTGGTTTAGCACTAAACTCATTATTGAAAATTATCCAACTATTACAGAACTAGGTATGGGATAAGTATAACACACTAAAAAGGACAGATAGTGGAGGTATGGAAACAAATTTGTTGATTTGACAAATGATGTCTTTATGACTTGAAAATTAGCTTGCTAACGGAAATTCGACAATTGTTATAGTTTCTTCAAAAAAATACTAAATCTATATTTGTAACAGAGGATTGCTTCAAGGACAAAATTGAGGAATTAAAGAAAGGCATTGGTGCAATTACAAGGGAAATGCTTGAAGATATAATAGAGGAATCAATCAGCCTGTTCTGGGAATTTGTTAAAGGAGACAAAGATGAAACTTCGGTAATAATTTAGGGTTTTCTAAGAAATCAAACTGAACTTCAGGATCCATCGGACTTTGCTAAGAAATCAAAGCGACTCGAACCCATCGATTCCGACGCCGCCTCCAGTCCAATCAAACCACTGTCTCCACAACTTTCTCTACTTCTCACAACAAACTCCATCCAATCACTGATACCACTAAAAAAATTGAGAACAACTCTCGACCAAAATCAAATCCTAACCACTACAGAACCACTAACGATTTTTCCTCACTCTCAGTCACGTGATAACGATTCATTTTTGATTACTGTGATAATTTCAAGTGAGTCGATTCATTTTTGATTACTGTGATAACGATTACCTGAATTGAAAACGAAGACGTTTACTCTTTCTTCAGATCCGCCGTTATCGCTTTTTTTCTTTTTTTTGGATCAAAGTGGGAAAATGAAAGAAACAGACGTAGCTAGTTGGGAATGGGGGTATGGAAGGCTGTACTGCAAATTTAGTTCGGTAAGGGCCGTTCTAAAATTTAGAATGGCTATGAGCCGTATTATACTATTTTGCAACGGGCTTTAACCGTTGCTTAATAGCAACGGCTTAGAGCCGTTGCAAATTTTCCGCCTTCGGGAGTTGCGAAACGGCTGGTATGGTGTAGTGTCTTTGCATGCCATATGAGTTGTGAAATGCCACCGACTCGAATGAAACTTCATACAAACAGTGCAGGTGTACGGGTACCAACAGTCAGTGCCCACCAAGTCTCCATAGCCCATGACCCTACTTTCAGAGCTCTATCGAAATGAGCTTGATTCAACTGCTCCTTAACCAACTCTTGTCCCTAACTTGGGCCAAGACAATGATACAAAGTGGATGTGATTTGACCATCCACTCTCAAATTCTTGCCTGGAATTTTTCCCAAAACAATTACGCCCTGCCTGAGGCTCAGCATGCTTAAAAACCAATCCAACATGGGCATGACAAGACTGTCCATGCACTACCTCTTGCCCTTCATGTTGGGAACAACACATAATCTAAGATCGATGTGACTGACCGTCCATCTCCTAGCCCTTTCCCATGACCCGATAGGGGGCACAAAACATAATCTGATATGGGTGTGACTGACCGTCCATCTACTAGCCATCTCCTAGCACTTTCTCTTGACCCGATAGGGAGGCATAAAACATAATTCGAGATGGATGCGATTGACTGTCTATCTCCTAACCCTTTCCCTTAATAAGACAGGGCGGTCCGAAACATAATCCGTGATGGATGTGACTGATTGTCCATCTTCTTACTCTTTTCGTTGACCCGACATGAGGAGTTCAAGCCAAAATGGATGTGATTGACCATCCATCAACTTAGCTCTTTCTCTTGACCTAACGGGGGGAGCATAACCATAACCAACAAATGAGCAGATGCGACCGATCATTCCTCTCCAAACTCTTTTCCTTGAATCAACATGGAGAGTTCAAACCAAAATGGATGTGACCGACCATCCATCAACTTAACTCTTTCCCTTGACCAGACAGGGGGAGCATAACCAAAAAATGAGCGGATGTGATTGACTATTCCTCTCTAAACTCTTTCCTTTGAATTAACAGGGAGAGTGCAGACCAAAATGGATGCGAATGACCATCCATCAGCTTAACTATTTATCTTGACCCTACAGTGGGAATACAAAACTCAAGATAGGCGTGACTCGACCATCCATCATCTACCTTGGAGTGGATGTTATCCGACCGTCCGTCTCCTAACTCCTACCTTTGATCCGACAAGAGGAAGTTCAAATCCAAAACTGGCGCGGCATTACCATCCAACCGGGCGAATGTGATTCGACCATTCATCCATTAACTTTATTTCTCATGGCTTCACCAAAATACAAACATGGAATGAATGTGACTTGACCAGTCATTCATCTATTTCTACCTTTGATCCGCCAAAGGGAGCACAAACTCAGGATGGGTGTGACCCGATTGCCCATTCGCCGACTCAGACCATAGATCCGATAGGGAAGAGTATCACTACATAAGGACGAGACTTGATCGTCCGTATACTAATCCCGTTGACCTTAGACCAGGGGCAGAGGAATCTCATCTTCTTATAGCTAAACATGATAGGTCAATAGTGTGGCTCTTGCCTAGTATTCAATGCAATTTAAGCTATGACCAAAAGTTTACCCTTGAATGGAACAGTCAAAATCGTTCGATCACTGACTCGTGGCCTGAATTCACAATGCCATGACTAGCCTCATCGTCAACACTTACCGTTTTATCTTCTTCAATATTATCCCGAGCCTCCTCGACTTCTTAATCGAGGACCGAGGGCATGATTAGAACCAAACATCCTGGAATAGGATGTCGAACTAATAACTCAAGTAGGAATTGCTTCAATCGGCAACTGGAGTTAACTGCTCTAATGATTTCCCTTCATCAGATTATTCGAGAAACAACTTGTGATAAAAATGCAACAGAACTTAGCAACGACCCATGGGTACACGAACATGCTTGGGAGCCAACTACATACCCGACATACAATTTCTAGAATCAACAAAAATCGAATTCTTACTTGAGACTTTCATAAGAAAAAACTATTTAGATACCTAAGATCTAATATTTCAGTCAACTGGCTTAATGGAACCGAGCATTAAAAAATTACCAAGAGAGTACATCCCAATTTACTATGTCAGACATCGGCCATTCGTTGCAACAATTATCTAAGATACTGAATGGAATTCTTCACAACAACCCTAACTTATCTCGATTCAAAGTACATCGTGTTTGCCACGCAGTGTACTTTGGAGGGCAAATGTTATTTAGCCTTTTGACCACGTAGTACCCAAAAAGATTTAAACAATTGACTTGGATGAGCGAATGATGAATAAATGATCCAAAGACCTTGGGAATACCATAAAAAGAGAAGAAAAAAGAAATATAAAAAAATGAGCGAAAAAAGTTGAAAATTTGAAAGTTCAAGTATTTTGAAGGTTGACTCATAGTAAATTCACAAAATCCTTAGTTTTGACTCGAAGCAAGATAATCTTGGAAAATCTCCAAGTGCGACCCAAAGAAACCCATACAAAAACTCCAAGGTAGGATTCGGTGCCGATCCCCACACTAGGGATTGATATCAGTGCCAAAAACTCGAGTCAAACACTCAAAAAACTTAGGCCTAACTCCAAACAAGCAAACTCATATCAAGATTCGCGTCAAACACTCAAAAAACTAGGGTCTAACTACAAGCAGGTGAAAGTTAAACTCAAAACATGCAAATCTTGGAAAATATTTGGTCAAGCCCCAATTAAATGCCCAAATGTCTCCGATCGGACTCCAAGCAAGTTCAACTACCTCAAAAAATCCAATACAAGCAATAATCCACCCAAATTGGGGGTCAGTACCTAACGCACTCTTATGGATCGGTACCGACTCCTAATCCCTTTTTGGGTGGACCCCATCTTTTACCTACAAGTCTTACTCGACGCCAAAGGCTTATTTCCAAGGATGTTTTGTTGAATCAATGCAATTCTCTATCGATCCCAATGAATTCATAAATCTACAACTTTGTTCTTCTATAACTCCGTCATTTGGACCCCAAAACAAGCTGTTTTGATGCATACAACTATGGAATCATGAAGATAACCATAAGACTAAATGAGGTGGAAACTTTAATGTGGAAAATTCAGCCATGTTAGGGAGTCGTACCGACCCCCAGTCAGGAAGTCATACCGATCCCCAGTCAGGGAGTCGTACCGACCCCCACAAAGGAAATCCTACCGGCCCCCACTCAGTGAGTCATATCGATCCTTAATGTTAGATGATGTGGCACCCTATTTCCAAGGAAAATTTAACTAAATCTTGGAGAACGGCTTGTAGATATTTTAGGCAAGATTATAGGCTCTATACCTCTACAAATATAGGGTATGACACATTTTTAGGGATCTTTTGGGAACTAACTCTTCTTTACTCAATATTGTAATAACTATGAAATTCTAAGTGTTGGAGATGTAACTAGTCCCAAGAACCTTTTCCCCCAAGTTGTAAATCAGTAATAAAATCTTAAAGTGGAGGCCTTGCTTTGCCGAACCACTATAAATTACCGTGCCTCATTTTCATTTATATTTATATTATATTTCTTTACATTTGATCTTTGAGTGTTTGGCCAACTTTCAGTCCAAACAGTAGAAAATCCTTTGGTGCAGTGTTTTATCGATAGCGGTTAAAAATGTGTTTGTACGGATGATTAATGAATCGATATAAACAAAACATTGACTCCTTAAGTGTTCCTAGTTAAGATATATCGAGAAAATGATATCAATATATCGGTTGGGACTACTGTTCGTAACGCCTTCTATATGATGTACGGTGTTTACTCATGATTGTTGTAGGAACTAAGGGGTTATGTACTTGTGATTGTTTGGAATAAATATATAACAACTCGAGGAGAGTCTCTTATAGGTTAATATAACTTTGTCAAAATAGAAGATCTCATGGTAACGACATATAAATAGTCTTTTGACTTGAAGGAACTATTGACCTTATTTGGTAGGCTATACTTTGGTTTTGGTTAAATACTTGACAAAGCGACCTTGTTACAACCATAATTGAGAATACCTTGAATTACTTCAAGTGAAACACTACCCAAGAAAGGATTGGTCTCCTTTGTTATAGAAGGTTACGATCACTGTAATTGGTATATGACTTAAAAGTCAAAACTGCTGACCAAGTTAAATTATTTAACTGATAAATATTATCGAATCGAACCAAAGACTTTAAATTTTTTTATGCAATTAAATATGGATATTAATAAAATTTTTGACCGTAGATCAAACTTTAGACATCTGAGTGATACAATGATGATGAAAAGAATACATGCGCAAAATATCATTATTAAATGTGCTAATTTAGATCATAAATTGGATTTTTCCTAAATTTATATAAGCGTTAACTTGGCCCAATATGGTTCTTCAGTAAAATTTATACATGCTTCAGCATTTAAATTGCTTAAATGTTGGTTGAGGGTCGAGTTCATACTAGAAAGTCAACACAAATACATTGTTAATTATTTCTGAGTTCAGCAAATGGTAAAATTAATATATAAATGTTATAAATAAATAAAAATGTTCTATTAATATTTTGTGGATATTTAACTACTTGTTGAAAGCTTAAAATCATATATAGTGATGTACAAAATTTATACTACGGTTCGATTGATTAAGAAGCTAGAAATTGAATAAATAAATGTAGGAGTTAAGGCCCTGTTGACTATGCTTTGTAAAACTTATGGCTGATCATATTTTCAAATGGGGGAGACTAGGTTTAATCTTCAAAGGCAAGAGAAAAGGGAGGAGAAAAAGGTACTAACAGTTGACTGTAAATAGTCTAGCATCAGCGCCATTTTCATTACACTTTTGCTCTTCTCCCAACCGCATATTCAAGCCATTAATGAAGCCTTTATTTTAGTGTTGCAAATTGAACTATACGAGGAGACTATGAAGTTTCAGGAAGAAGTAGTAAGTAAACAACGTGTTAGATTGTCACTAGGACTACCTTAGTAAATGGTACCTTCTTTACATTGATATACTACATATCTATATGTAAATGTTCATGATATAACATCTTGTCCCATTAGTATATATCTGGCAATAATGTTTAAAGTTAATAATATTATTTTCGTGTATATTAAAATATTCATATCCAATAATTAATTTTTATTAATTTATATAAATATTAATTTTATTTTCGATAATTTTATAAAAAGGTAAATTTTAGATCCGAATATATTATTATTCGTTTTAAACATATATAAATATTTAAGAAAAACCATTTTAAATTACATTTTTAGCTTTAATTTTAAGTTTTTCTTTAAAATTATATATATATATTGAAAATTATACACATACACATACGTGTATTGTTAAATATCCATATGGATATTTGCAAAAAATTCATTCTTTGTATCATAATAAAAAAAATTCTAATTTTATTTTAAAGTCAAACTAATTCAAAATTCAAAATCTTTGAAATTTTGAAATTATAATTATTTTGTTAACTAAATTTAAAAAAAAAATTATTGCTGGTGGCGGCAGCAATATATTATATATATATTATTTTGAGCAAGTTAGGTATTTGAAAGTTTGAAATTTAAAATCATTTTTTATTTGAAATCGAAAATAAATTAATACATGCACACACAAACACACATATATACATATATTATTCGATGCAAATATTTTATAGTAAAAAAAATTATACTATTATTTATAAATACATATTTTAAACTATATATATTACATACACATGTATGAGTATGTATGTATGTATATGTGTGTGCATAATATATACAACTTTAATTGGCCATATGTTGTATGTATAATTTATATTAGTACAAGTATATATATGTTGTATGTTGTATGTATAATGGGCCTATGTGCAGCCCAAATGTATTGTGACTAAATATTCCTCTCCAAACTCTTTCCCTTGAATCAACAGGGAGAGTTTGGACTAAAATGTTTAGACTAAAATCAATGCATTTGACCATCCATCAACTTAAATCTTTCTCTTGACCCGACAGGGGGAATACTAATGTCACTCCTATTTTGAACTAGGACATGGCAGCTAAAAAAAATGCCATTCCTTTTTTTTTAAATACTTGGACTAATGAACCTGACTTTTTATCTCTTCTAGCTCAGGTTTGGAATGCTCTTGTTTATGATAATACTATGTTCATTCTCCAAAGGAAGTTGAAGTCACAAAGATCGTGTTAAATGACTGGTCACATAATAAATATGGCAATGGAAATCTCCTTTCTAATAAGATTAGGGAGGAGCTGTACACGCAATAATTTCTTTCGTAAGCTAAACCTACAGACATGGAAATATCAGATAAGAGCACCTTCTTTCTTCTCAACTTGTACTACTATTAGAATGGAGCTTGAAATGATTAAGCAAAAGAATAAGGATCTTTGGACTGAATGAGGTGATAAGAACTCTAAACTCTTTCATAACTCTCTCAAACTCAAAAAGGAAAACACTTTTATACATACCCTTAAAGTTCATCATGGAGCTCTACTTAATTCTCAGGTTGACATAAAGGATGCTTTTTTTATCTTATTACACTCAATTGTTATCTGAATCATCAATTCCTCACACCGATCTATCTCCCCTCCATCAACTACACATAACTGCCATATCTAATGCCCAAGCAAACAGTCTCATCATGCAAATATCTGATGAAGAAATCTCAAAAGCTATTTTTGAAATGAATCCATTTAGTTCTCCTAGACCCGAAGACTTCACTGCTCATTTATGTGAAACTTCTTGGAATATTATCAACTCGAATTTTATCAAAGCTATTATGCATCTTTACGACTCCAATGTTATGTTTGGTGGCGCTAATCACACAAGGCTGGATCTTATTCCTAAGTCTAAACTCCCTCAAGATGTTAGACAATTTCAGCAAATAACTTGTTGTAATGTTATATACAAGTGTATAGCTAAGATCATCTCTGGTAGAATGAAGGAGTGCTTTAATGCAATAATTTATGTGAACCAAACTAGATTTGTACCTGCGAGATCTATAATAAAGAACATTTTTCTCTCTCAAGAACTTATGAAAGGTTATAATAGGAAAAATATGTCTCCTGGATGTGTCCTCGAACTAGACATTCAGAAGGCATATGACTTTGTCAACTGAGCTGCTATCGTTTCAATTATATCTAAGATGAACTCCCCATTAACTTTCTTGGCTTGGCTGCATACACATATATCAACTGTTAAGATATCGTTATCATTGAATGGGGAAAGTTTTAGTTACTTTGGATCATATAAAGGTATTAGACAAGGAGATCCCATATCTTCTTATTTATTTATCTCGGTTATGGAATTGCTTACTTATTTGATCAATCAGTATGTTGATGATAAACTTATTGAAAATCACCATAAATGCAAGGATCCTAAAATCTCCATTTTAATGTTTGTTGATGACTTGTTATTACTCACTAAACCATTTGTTCATTCCATTACAAATACTTTTAAAGTTTTGGACTTATTTAAATTTATGATTGGCCTTAACATTAAGAATCAGAAATCACAAACTGGCATTGCATGTTTATTTATGAATGCAACTAATGAAATTATATCATTATCTAGTTTGCAACCACTTGATTCTAAAGCCATTTATCTTGGATCTCTTATATGCACTTCTAGGGTTTTAACTGCCCAATACTTGCCTTTATTTGAAATTTTTTTTCTAAGTTATATTCAATGCTAAATAATAATTTAACTCAAGCAGCAAGACATGTGATAACCAAAAGTGTGGCTTCTGCCATGTGTATGTACTATTTTAGAATTTTTATAATTCTAGTCAAGTTGATCACGATGTTAAATATGACATGTAATTACCATTTATGGAATGGCGATCCATACTGCAAAAAGCTAATCCATATAGCTTTTAAAAGAACTCAGTTATCGTACAATTTGGGGTTCTTGGAATTCTAAACCTGAAACTCTGGAACCAAGCAGCAACATCCCACTATATCAATCAAGTTCTCAATAGGAGTAATAGTTTATGGGCTAAATGGAATGTACATTATAATTTGAAAAATAAGAATTCATGGACCATGGATATTCCTTTGGATTCTAACTACTTTTGAATAATCATGCATACAACATGAATAATCATGACTAACTTGTCTAAATTAATGGACTATCTTTTTGAACATTATAGTTTTCTTTAGGTGACTACAAATTTATATGGCTGACTGGGGCAAACCAGATATGCAAATCGTTAAAAGGAAACTAAATAGTCTGTCCAAAAATTACTATTCCTTGGGTCACTCTAATCCTAGTGGTTTTTGTGGGCTAACCAATAACCTATCTTAAATTTGTGTATTCCTTTCTGTGGATAAACCTGCTTTTAATCTTACTTGTGGCAAAGCTTTACACATTGGAGCTTTGGACTAATATTAGTTGGGCCTAACAGTTGGAGTATAGGCATCATCCTACAATGGTCCCATATGGTTTTCTAATATCTAAGTCAATTCATCCTAATACAGTTTATGGTTATAAGAATAGTAATTTGTCTAATAAAATTCTAGGCAAAATACCCCTTTAATTTCCTTGAAAATATAATTCCGTAAAACCGATTTACCATTGAAATCATACTTTAAAGCAAGGAAAATGCTGCCCATATTACTTTGTCCAAAATATTATGCCAATGTATATGCCTTTATAAAATATCATTGAAGAATTTTGGAACCACTTAGAGATTGTCGCCCCTCAAATGTATATGCTATGAAGCCAAACTTAACAAAACTATTATATTGATAAAGCTCGACATTAATATTGCAATTAAGGGTTATCGTACCCCTTATATAACAAAATAATGTTAAAGCTTTTGATTTGTAACCATAAGACCATAAGGCCAAAACCCAATTTCATCGCATATATAGGTTGCCGAATATATGCGACGTCGTTGGTTTGCAGAGTATAAAGCCTTAAAACTTTGAGTTATGGGGATGACGATATTGATGAATTTTGGCATCAATATCTTAAAGAAAAGTGCGGCCTCCTTATTGTCGTTGTAAAACAACTGACATCATTGCCTTAAAGAAAAATATGTCATCACTAGGGCCGTGGTTAATAACATGTGGCATCGTTATAGCCGATATGAAAATAAGCGGTACCATTATAGTTGATATGAAAATAGGTGGTATCATTGGCTTATAGAGTCATCGTTAGTATAGGAAATATGCGGCATAACACTCACTTATATAAAATGCGGCACATAGGCACATGACACATAGGCATGCGACATCGGGAATATATGTAGCATCATTGACGTTGTTAGCATGCATGCCAACATCGAATCCAAACCAAACGAATTCATTCCAATCATTCCATATCACCTGGAAGTGAATTCAATGACTTGGTCTGGCAATACCATCTTTACTACTAATAAAGAAAACTCCATGAACTAATTTACTCGATGTCTTTTTGAAATACCCAAAATGCCCAAAATGTCATAAGACACTTCCAATCTTTAGGTCAGAATTCTTCATTGGACCGCTTAATTAGTCAACAAAATTACCCAAATTTAACATTCAAAAATCATATTTTTGGTTTAAACAGTAGATTTGATCAACCATCAGAATAGAATTTTACTCTCATCCACAACCAAATAGATCATGTAGGAAGGTGTCCTAAGATTATTTGTTTGATATCATCATTTGATTGAAATCTTCTTTCCAAAGTGAAAAAAGACAGAATTCAGCAACCACGATAATATTGAAACATCGCTATGAAATAAATCCATAACTCAAGTGTCGAATCATTATGAAAACTTGATACTCATCTGGAATAAATAGTAAACAACAATCATAAAATAGTAAGCAAAAATACATTAAAAGATTACTCAGTGGTGGCGATTGATAATTAGGTTCGATTTCGCCGCAAGAGTCCTCAAGAATTCTCAAAAGAGGGACTTCTTATCCTTATCGTAAATTCAACTAAATTTCAAAAACAAAGCATTAATAACCGATGGCTATTTACGTGTATTGCATCTACAATTAACAAAAATCTAGGAAATACGCATAAAGAATTGAAATAAATAGGGACCAACCGCCACCGCAAATGTAAGAGGTAACCAATGCCGCGTATGATTCTAGATTAGTGGTTTATAAAGTAGTGGTCTAGGATTTCCAAGAGGAATTCGTGAATACGGGCTAATTGCAACATGGGTTGCCCGCTAAAACAATAATTGAATTTATAAGTTCTGGAACTAAACACATGTCGCGAACCGTATCTTTAATTTTTGTTTTGAACTGTGTAATGTTTATGTTTGAAATGTTAGTTGATTTATTGTTTTGTTCGATGAATTCATGATTTACCAGAATAGTTTTACTTAAAAAAAAATCAAATACGATTCTAAATATCATAGGTATAACATGCTGCACTGCATTACATAAATAAAAAGACAAAGATAAAGTATTAAAAATCTCCATTGGTAACTATTGATTTCTAGAATTTCAAATATAATTCATTAGATCCTTTTAGACCCTATTATGAAGGGCTGCATTCTGATAAACTTCATGATAATCCACATGAATTATGCACACTCCTTCATTTTGTAGCAGCGCGGAACAATTAAGGTGGTTGTCTTGCCTTATCATACTCGTAAAGATTATAAAAACTATTTTATTTCTCCAAATAATAATATCTTTCTACTAACTCATTTCCATTGTCAAATTCTTACTGGTTAACAAAAATTTTACAAAAATTTTATTTCAAAAACCTACCATAGATATTATTTTCCATTCCAATATAATTTTGAAAACCTTTAATTTTATATTAATATTTTATTATAATCATTAAGCATCTTTAGCATAATAAAATCATAATAAATCATAAAAACATGGGAAAAATCCTCAAAAATAACCATAAATCAAACGTAACATATCTTCATCACATAAAAATTTCATGGTCAAAAACATTATGTAATTACTTTTAATAATTAAAACCTGAAATAAACCAACCTCTTCACTTAAGAAATTCATAAAATATTCATACTTGTTTGGAAAATTATGAAATTAAAAACCCACTTCTAAAACAATGTTTCTACCATCATAGCAAAATTTTATGTCGTTTATTTGTCATATGATAGGTTTTCATACTTAAACCTACTAACTAATTTCATAAATTAAATCCAACAATTCATCATACATAATCATTCAAACATGGCATAATAACACCAAAAGATCTTGAGTTTAATCCTAAATCCAAATAGCTTATTATCCATGAAGGAAGTTTGGTGCTTTCTTTTCTCATTCCATTCCCAATTAAGCTTGTTTTGTTCTTAGTCTTGGATAAGCCTCCACACACAGAAAGACGGAGCGAGCGGCGCCCATCTCCCGCTCACTTCGCTCACCTCTATTCTCATGATTTCCTCTTCTCTGGAAATAGAATTCTATTCTAATAATGTAACAGATCTAATAATGTAACATAAATAAAATATCTGCTAATTTCAATTTTATTATTATGCATAATAATTCCAACCCATAATCGCAACGACCCAATTGCAAAAGCGAAGCTCTACCAACTGAGCTATATCCCCCCGAGCCAAATCGCCACCGGAGCCAAAAAGGACTGTTTACGCGTAATCCTATTTTTTGGAACCCTTTGAAGGAGTGGGCATTATTGGTAGAGAGGAGGCAATAAATTGGGGTTACACATTATAAAATTCATTTACGCGATTTCATAATTCCTAAGCAGATATTCTCCACTCGGCACCATCGGATCACTAAGGCCGACTTTCGTCCCTGCTCGATGGGTGAGTCTTGTAGTCAAGCTCCCTCCCTCCACCGTCGAGTCAGTTCCTTAGCACAAGCGCTAAGTGATAAGAATTCGACCTTCCTACTGGAAAGCTAAGGACCTAATAATGGAGGTTTCGAAGGGAATAAGAGTTCATAAAAGGGGGGTTAATAGGGCCCAAAACTATTTTTCCCTTTCCTGGCCATCAATCATTAGCTGTCCGCTCTCTGGTTGGGCAGTAAGGGTCGGAGAAGGGTAATTACTTGTTCTTAAAATAAAACCAGCATTCTTATGACCAGAGTCGGGCGGAGAAAACATAAGTAAGCGGGCCTCCGCTTGAGCTTCCAAAGATAAAGGTACATGACAACCATTTGAACCCCATTAAAGTCTGCTTTGAAACCCTTACAAACTAATGGGTTGTTCTTCCAAAGGCCTAAGAATGTTAGAGATAATTATCATTATTCACCTTGATTTGTGAAAGAATTGATATTTGAGTTTGAATTGATTTCCCCTAAGCTTTACCCTTGTTTCCTAGCTTTACATCTCTTGAAACCCTTGATAATGACACTCCTTTTATATGTTTTAGTTTGTAGGAATGTAAAATGAATGAGGGAGAAGGAATGTAAGGGTTTGTGTTTAGAAATTTTGTCGTATTCCCATTTTTCCCTTAGCAGATATTCCTCCTTTTATTTAAGTTATAATCCTTTCTTTATAACTCATATATTAAGTCGCGACCTAGTTAATTATCAAATCTCAATCTCCTCATCCTTTTATATTATTATATTTAATTTATCTAATTAAATATCTTGAATGGTGTTAATTAAAATTAGAGGTGTTACATTCTCCTAGTCAAATGTTATACCTATATTTTCCTAACATTGCGAAAGGGAAGTTAATACGGACACTAGGCCAAAACATATGCTCCCATGATAAGAGGCAAAGAATGGAGAGGAGGCAAGAGCAAAATCCATATAGTGCTACACCAAAACCTTGAGATGGTAGCAAGACTTGGGATCCATGACCTTCCACACAGCATATAGACATGAAGTACCATGCCTAAAACCTAAGATAGCCACAACAGTGCAAGGATGGGCTTATAACCCTAACCCTAAAGGGATGGAACTACAACACATCCTTAAAATTACACAACTCCCAAATACCAAATACGAAGGTGATAGTGCGGTCTTAAAAGTAAGTCTTCATAAGCCAAAGCTGCAGCACAATCTCTGAATAGCAGCGAAGCATGGAGATTGTGCTACAACCACCAGGCAAAAACAACACTAAACATATAGAACCTTGGTGCAGCCACTGAAGCAACTACACATCAATGGGGTTGCATCGCAATTATAAACTAATGTCCAAAGTGGCAAGTCTGCGCCACAATCTTGCACCAACATAAAATGCTATAAAAACCCACTAACTTCCTGATTTGACAACAAAGTGATAAAACTACACTAAAAAATTGAAAGATATTGACCATGAACATAAGAACCCAAGGTTAAGGCAATTAAGTAAAACTACTTCATGAACAAGTAGGGTGGTCCCAACTTTTCCTTTGAATTCATTAAAGCCCAAACTAGAGACAAAGGCGGAGGCGCAATCCTTTATTAATATGAATGGATCGGGATAGATTTTGGCGAGATCATCATCCCTTAGAATAGTAGGGTAGTTCCATTTACCTAAACATACTATGCAACCCTAGATGTCCTTAATGCTATGCTCTATAAATAATAGGCAGTGTAGTACGACATTGAAATGGTCGTTGTAGTTCGGATGTCATATGATATCAGTATCTCAAGCTTAAAGGAGGCACAACCCCTAGTAAACAAAAGCGAAGTCTTAAAGTACTGACAATGGTGCAGTTCTTCCCAAAATAGGAGGCAGTTTCTCATTATGGCTATATCTACGCATATATGCATGCCCCAATATAGTTGCTTTACAGAACCAGAAAGTCGTTGGCTATTCAATTTAGATTTTACCGCTTCAATTTCAAACTTCCCGCCTAAGCTCAGAACTTAACCGCTCAAATTATGATTTCCTGCCAAGGACCATGTCATCAATATGTGCATATCAGATAAGCAAAGTGGATGGTCGACACGTAGAATAATACAAAGTTAGGTATTGAGACGATGGTAGAATGATATTGACAATCCACGTGAATCTTCATATACTATAAATGAATAGGGCACTGTAGCAGAAAAGAGAAGGAATTTTTACTTTACTCTTTTTAGACACATAAAATGAAAATTTGTACTCTCTGCAATTTTTGTTTATAATAAGAATATACAGCGAAGAAAGTGACATTTTACCTATGGACGTATGATTTTTTTAACATCCAAATCATGTAAATTATCTACGTCCTTTATAATTTTTTAGTACTTTACTTTATTGTTTTTATTTCATCAACTCCTTTATTGAGATAATGAATTAATTCTACAACACTTTAAGTATTTTACTCTCATAATTACAAAACCATTAAAAATATAATTACTCCTCTTAAGGGCAAGATTAATATTAATTGATTTTGTTGATTCACAATCACAATCGCATTCGACGTCGTGATTACTTCAATAAACAATACGTGGGTGTTTCTGAGATGAAAAATCTTATTGATACTCTTGGCATAAGATTGATGGCCAATTATTCCCCTCTTCAGCAAACTTTGTTTCTATTTCCTTTAAATACTAAGACAATACAATGAATCCCTTAGATTCTACTACCTCCTCATAAACAACAACTCCACCTTACCTCAAAAATGTCTATAAAGTCACTCCTTGCCTCAACTTCCCATCCTAAGGCAGATGCCTCTGCAGAGCCTACTTCAGATCATGTCCTAGAGCTCTCTAAGCCTTCACAACCTAAACGAACCAATGCATGGAGGGGTTAAAGAGGACCATGGCCCAACATACTGCTCTATTAGGCCGATCTCCCCTCAACCATCCATTGCTCACAGCCATCACTGTTTTCCACCACTCACAAACAGTGCTGGCTATGCAGCGTGCGAGTGATAATGACGCTCTCAGAAATGACAATGGTGAAGCTGGCCCCAAAACCAACGCTAAACTCAAAGCCAAAATCTAAGTTAATCCTCAAATTATATCAAATCCTACCAACATTAACCCTTTATTACTGAAGCAGCAGGCACGAATTATGCTTGATGACGATGATGCAACTTTACTATTTAGAGACGGATCATCCTAAATAGATGCCAAAGAAGATGAGATCCGCCAACTGAAAGATTGCATAGAGCGATTGACATGGCTTCGTCGATAGAATAACCAAGAGGAAGCAAGGGAAGAGGCTTCTTCCCCATTTGACAAGACAATTATAAAGTTGGATTTTCCCGACAATTTATAATCCCCATCAATTGATAAATTTGATGGGACCAAAAACCCAAACTATCATATTTGTACTTTCAATTACTATATGGATATTCTTAAAGGTTGGAATGATGGCTTGGTGAAAACTCTTCCTAGTTACCCAGTTGGTGTAGCTTCTAGGTGGTTCTGGAGGTATGGACCAGGGGAGGTTCCTTCCTGGCCTCGACTTACTATAGATTTTTTTGAGGTAGTTTAACTTTGGGAGGCCTCCCTCCCCGGATATAAATACGGTGTCCTGTGTGAAGCAGGGTGAGAATAAAAGCCTATGTAACTTCATAAAAAACTTCAATTCTAAGGCTCTTCGGATTGGAGTACCTATGATGAAGTGCTGTTAATGGCAGGGCATGGTGTAATTAGAAGAAACACCCTTATGTGGGATAAAATTAGCTAACAACCATGCCACGGTTTGAAGGCCTTCCATGAAAGGGCCAGTAGCTACATAAGAATAGAAGATGCAAGGCCTACAGCACAGTTTAAAAGAGCTTCTGCTCCCTATAATGAGAAGAGCAGAAGGATACAGTTCACCTATGAAGCGATAGAGGTAATTAAACTTCATAAAAAACTCCCCTCGCTCATGCTCTTGGATAGTTATATGAGATAACCAGAAAAGAGATGTCTTATAATATCCCAAACAAGGGAAAATGGCAGTGTAGAATAGAGGTGGAGCATAATATCGCTTCCATAGGGCGGCCATCAGACAAATAATATCCGATACCTAAGAAATGAAATAGATAGACCGATTCAAATGAATTCTTAGGCAGCTTCTAGAAGGAAATAACAGGAAAAGGAATGGAAACCTCACTCCAGATCCAAATGCAAACCTAGTCAAAAACCGTTATGACCTTATAGCCTCAATTCATGGAGGTTCACATATGGTAGTAAAATGTAAGAAAACACAAAAGCAGTATATAAAAGAAGCCAAAGTCGAGTACAGGACCATTTTCCATATTAAACCAAAGTTTGCACAGGACATTATCTGTATAGTAGTTGATGCCATCGGAGTTCACTTTCCGCATCAAGATCTTCTCATTATTATGGTGTAAATCTCAAACTGCACCATGAAAAAAGTCTTCATGGATTTTGGCAGTTCTATTAATGTCATCTTGAAGAATTCAACCGGCCAAATGAAACTTCCAACGGAGATATTAAAGCCAAGCCTGGAGCAGATCTACGGCTTCAATAATATTGCAAGCATCCCTATCAGAGTAGCATGCCTGCTTGTCATTAATGGAACTGCACCCCTTTACAAATCATTCGACACAAGCTACTTGATCATCAATCAACCTTCACCGTACAATGAATTCTTAGGAAGATCCACACTGATAGACTTGGGAGATATTTATCAAAAAGACCCGCTCAAGAAATTCCAAACCCCTTTTGAGATACGATGAATAAGCGTAGAAAAATTATTAGCTAGGTAATTGTACAATGTAAAACTGAACTCTAGCAATAAAACTATTCAAAACTACTCTGCTGTCTCTTTTAATATCTATGATAATAACACCGAAAAGGAAACCAAGCCAGTTCCAAGGACTACAACAGTACAAAGTACCAGGGCTGATGCTGAAATATGTCATTCTACGGTAACAACATTGGTAAGGAAGAAAAGTGGGAGTATATGCATATGATCATCACTGATGAATTTAACTCGATATATGCATAATATTTTTCTGAAGAAGCTCAAAAATAAATCTCCTCCACTCTCTTAACCCAAAAAAAGGAGAAAGTGAAATAGACCCACGATTAGGGGAAAAAAATAGAGAGTTGAAGTTTGTAAACGATCATAAATATGTATATATAGATCCCAAAGACTCTACAAAGGTTCTCAAAATAGGAAAAAACCTCGGCGTAGAACGATAATTGAGTTGATAGCCTGAAGAAATCAACAGTTGTTTTTGCAAGGCGCACTCGGACATGGTGGGAATAGATCAGCCATCATCTTCCACTCATCCAACATCGACCCTGAAGCTTATCCAATTAGACAAAAGCATAGGACCCTAGTTCAGGAAAGGTATAATGCTCTGCATGAAGAAGTAAAAAAATTAAAAGCAAATGGATTCATCAGAAAAGTATACTAGCCAAAGTGGATCGACAACCCTATTCTTATGAAGACACCCAATGGGAAGAAGAGAACAAGCATGGACTATGCCAACCTAAACACGGCTAGCTTGAAGGATAGCTTTCCTTTACCTAGAATGACCAATTAGTGGATGAGACTAGTGGACATGATCTGCTCTCATTCATGAATATGTACTCAGGTTACAATTTGATTTCTATTTTTGAACCAGATCAGGAGAACATTAGTTTCATGATAGATAAAGATTTAAATTGTTACAAAATTATGTCATTCATACTCAAAATGCAGGAGCAACTTATCAGAGGTTAGTTAATATGATGTTTTAAGATCAAATTGGTAAAAACATTGAATTATATGCAGACGACATGCTAGTCAAGTCAAAAGTGGCATCGATTCATGTACAGGATCCAGAGGAAATGTTTGCAGTCCTGAGGCAAAATAATATAAAGTTGAATCCTTTAAAATGCACTTTTGTTATTTAGTCGAGAAATTTCCTGGGATACATAGCAAGCACTCATGGCATTGAAGCAAAACCAGAATAGATTGAGGCCATAAAGAAAATAGGGATCCTAGAGAAACCAAAAGATAACATGAGTCTAAACGGTAGGGTGGTGGCTTAAGAAGGTTCATTTCCAAAGCAACTGACAAATGCATACCGTTCTTCGACCAAGTGAAAAAGGGATGAAGTTTCGAGTAGACCGAGGAATGCTAAATTGCATTCCAAAATCTAAAGGATCATCTGATTAACATTCCAATCCTGCTAAAACCAATGATAGGTAAGGACTTGCATGTGTATTTAGCTGTAACTTATAAAGCTATTAGTGCTACAGTGGTTTGATAGGATGAAGGAAACCAAAGGCAACTCTACTTCACAAGAAAACGTCTATTAGGAGCAGAAATCAACTATTCGGTCATTAAGAAGCTAGATTATAACCTTGTTTTTACGGAAAGAAAACCGCAGCCCTTTTTTTAAGCTCATCCCATCAAATTCCTCATAGAAAAATGGCTAAGGAAAATACTATAGAAACCAGAGACATCGGGTCGTTTGCTAAAATAGGTGATGGAGTCAGTCGGTACAATATCTCCTACTGTCCAAAGAAAGAAATCATCGGTCAAGCACTCGTATATTTCATCATGGAATGCACACTACCTACATAGGCCCAACTTGAGAAAAAACGCCTATTTCATAGTTCTGGCAATTATTTATAGATAGAGCATCAAATGAACAGGGGGGCAGGGATTGGATATGTGTCGATTACCTCATATAAGCAAAAACAATACGTAGCAGTGCGCCTTGGTTCAAAGCTACAAATAATGTGGCGAAATATGAAGCTCTCCTTCTAGTCTTAAGGATGACTCAAGTAATAAAGGTAACCCATATTAAAATTCGTGGTAATTCCCAATTGGTAGTAAACCTAGTGTAGGGTAATTACCAAGCAAAAGAGCCCATTCTAGCTAAATATGTGGAACTATCTAAAAAATTATTTGGGCAGTTCGAACAGATTAATGTAGAGCGAATTCCATATGAGAATAACTCACTTTGCTGATTCATTAGCCAAACTCGTTAGCACAAAAGTAGCAAATGAAATGAAATATGTTCCAGGGCATCAAGCGGAACTAAGCATCTTCAAAGCTAATCAAATACTGGTCCTAACAAGGGCCCAAAGATCCATAATCCAAGAAGCTTAGGACTAGAAAGTAAAGTAAAATCGAGAGAAGCCCCCATGTGTGCCTATACCTCAACAACAAGGAGAAAACTTATGGATGACCCTAAGCAAACAATTCTTAATAAGCAGAATCTTACATCTAAATCGAAATGAAGCCCAAAAAATAAGATACCAGGCTTCGTATTATTCCTTCTTTGATGGCATATTACATAGGAGATGGTACTCTACACCTTATCTTAGATGCGTTTCCAAAGAAGAGGGAATACAGATCATGAGCGAAGTAAAGTACATAAAGGGCAGTGCGGGGATCATTTCGAAGGAGCTAAATTAGCAATGAAGGTACCGAGACACGGTTACTACTGGCTTACCGCACTTCAGGGTGCTAAAGAATACGTGATAAGATGTGGCAGATGTCAAAGATTTGCGAGTGTCCTAAGGCAACCTTTCCATAGGCTTATCCTATTAGCCAACTTATGGCCGTTCAATATATGGAGCATAGCTTGGACCTCTTATGTCAAATGAAGAGGCAAAGTACACTGGTGGTAGTAGATTACTTTACAAAAGGGATAGGAGTAGAATCCTTAATGAGTATTGCTGCAAGGAAATAGTCCCTTTCGTGATAAGAAACTTAATCACTAGGTTCAGGATCCCTCAAAGTGATAATGGAACTCAGTTTGAAAGTAAGGAGTTTATAGTGCTTTGTGAAAGGAATGGAATAATAAAAAGCTTTTCCTCGATTGCACACCCATAGGCGAATGGGCAGGTCAAAGTTGCAAAAAAAAAAACTATCAATAAGTTGCTTAAGAAAAGACAGCAAAAGGCAAAAGGGAAGTGGGGAGAGGAGTTGTCTTTAGTACTATGGTCCTACAGGACCTCATCTAGATCCCAATCGATTATATATCCTTCTCTCTAATCTATGGTTATGAAACTTTGCTCCTCATCGAAGCAAAGGTCACACCAAATAGAAGAATATCATATATGTTAGAGAGAAACAAAGAATTAATAGAAGCCATCCTCGATCTTATTCAAGAAAAAAAAGACAATGCAGCGGTCTGATCCACCGCATACTGAAAAACGATGGCAAAAAATCAAAATGTGAGGCTGAAGGGGAGAAACTCCTGTAAGGGAGACCTAGTCCTGCATAGAGTAAATCTAACAACAAAGACAAGTAGATGGGGAACTGAGCCAGAATTGGGAAGGTCCTCTGGATGTAGTAAACGTCTTGGCTAATAGAGGAATACCGGCTGCCAAAACTTAATGGAAATATACTTTCAAAAATATGTAATCAAAGCACCTTAGGCCTTACTTTGTATGATTGGTGTTATTTGTATAACAAACATTGTAATTATTATAAAAAGTAGTAATATAATAAACTGGATGTAGGGATGTTAGATGGTCTGAACTAGTATAAAAATCTCTCTATATTAATTTCACTAACAAAGTGCATGATAAGGCATGAACATCAGCGACCAAGTTTAGAAAGCACATGAATTGCATAAAGAATTAATCAGGAATGGCAAGAAGAGGCAATGCATGGAAAGTAGTGCAACCTGCAAATCGGGTATAAATCTAAAAAATGCATAAAGCTTGTCGGGTGAATACTAAAAACTATGATTTATTGATACTTACTGAGATTTATCCATATCTACATGATTTCTACACTTGCACACACATCACAAGTGAAAATAAAATAATTATGATATAAAATTACATCGAAAGTAAAACCCAAAACTTCGGCTCCTAATGGAACAATGTACACTATGGTTCAGATTTGCCCTTAGTAGAATCACCGATTATGGTCCTTTTGCAACGACGAGATCTGTAGTCATATGATAAAGGACATTGGCTAGAACCGCACCAATCTTGAGAAGCCGAAAGTGTGCCCTGTTTATAATAATTCTTCAAATCGTAAAATTTGGCCTCGTAATACTTCTTTAAATTTTCCCTCCATTGAAAAACAACTTTGGGGTCGGTCCCAATGGAGGCAAAGGTATAGTGTCTGCCTTACACAATGTCGGGGGCCAAGGATGCAATAGGACACCCACACTAGTTTGCTTAGCAACTTGAAGAAACAACTCTTCAACTTTGTCATTCAGTATCCTAGTCTTATCTTCATTGAAGATGCTATATCGCTTATGGAATTTTTTTTATTAAACCCTTCAATTCAATAATTCGAGTCAGAGCAAACGTGAGCTTCTCTTCCAAGTTGGCTTTGAACCTCGATTAGTAATGTTAAGCTAAAAATCAAGCAAGTGTAAAGAAGAAAAATTGAAAGAAAGTGTAATAAAGAAAATCTCACAAAAGCATTTATACTCATTTACAAAAGAACGTTGCCTTACAACACGTCCTATAGAGAGTTTTGTTTTTTGAAAGAGACCTTTGTGTTTCCTCTCTAAGTTGCATGAACGACTCAGTTAACTCCATCTTATGCTTATGAATCATCGTTGCACTAAGACTAAAACGATCTAAGATTTGTGTTTGGAGTTCGTCCATGCTTTCCATCAGGAGCTCAAAAGTATTAATTCCTTAAAAGACAATAAAGAACAAAGGAACGAAGGTGACATGGTCTTTCATAGTACAGTAAAAAAGCAACATGACAACTAAAGAGACTAACCAAAACAAAATTAAAGAAACAAAAGTACATTTATTACATAGGAAATAGTAAGGTCATTTGCAAGAGTTTAAATAATTACCTGACCTTGGGAAGTTGAGGTGACCTCATTCTCCTTAGACACCTCATACTAAATGTCCTGGTACACGGAAATAGAAGGACAAGCTTTCTTTATAGTCGGCTCCTTAGCCCACTCAACTTGGCAATAACCAAGAGTGTCTTTGATCTTTTTGGGGACCACCAAGAAACTAAGGTCAACCTCGACAAAAGTATCTTCCAAGCGATCAACATCAAATTGACGCTTGACCAAGGCATACAATTTATAAATCACCCAGTAGGTGATCCACGAAAGCTTATCCTTAGACTCCTTTAAGGCTTTCTCTTTCTCTCTCCACTCACAACCTTTCAAACAAGGTCCTCTTCCATAGCCTTCGTTACATCCTTTTCCTTCTTTCTCTCTTTTGTTGAGCTTTAAGTTCTTCCTCAAGTTTGATTGTCTCAAAATCTACTACAACAAGGCATGCCTCTAGTTTAGCACTACAAGCAGTGGATTAGACCTAGCCATCTTCTTCCTTCTTTCGAATGTCGACTGTCAAGGTACTCGCCTACAAAAATAAAATATAATAAAAATAGTATAATGATGGTAATCACAATTGAATAAAATAAAAGAGGAAATACATACATAGGCCAAAGCCCATCCATGCTTAATAGCCGGCTAAGAGAAAGGGCGGTTAGGGAATGGGAGAGTGGTGTGATAAAAATGTAGGGTGAAGGCAACGTGGGATAAGCTGTCTAAAGTGATAAGCTCCACCCACTCAGCAAGTTCAGTAATAATGCTCTTGGGAAAAGGCAGACAGCGGATATTAATGTCATAGAAAGATTAGAGAGGCATGATGGGATGTGCTTTTGGAGGAGTAGGCGTAGGAGGCTTCTTGAAAGGTTGGCCAGAAGCCTTACCTCCATCAGCTTTCCTTTTTCCTTCTTCTTCTTCCAAGACTGCAACTTCCAAGCCACAATATCCTCTAAAAATGCATCACAAGATCACTATCCATTTCACCTACACACGAGAAAAATGCAAAAGATTGGTAAATGTTCTTACAAGGGCTAAGAATAGGAAGTAAAATTTCTTGGTCCATTTTAATCAAATTATACACCTAGGTTCACCAGAAATCGATGAGAATCTAAAAATGGAGCATAAAAAGTGGTGGTTAGTGCATAGAAAATTATACATTTGCAGCGACAACTTGGTAAAAAATAATTCCATCTTCCTATCATCTTCACCTAGACCTGGGCTGAGATTTAGTAGTGGCTTGGTCATAAAAAAAGGGATTACGGTGCGGTTGGAAGGAAGAAGGGAAGTTATAGAAACTCGAAATAAAGAAGTGTTGATCGACCCATCTTTGGGTCTTGGCGGAAACAAATGTAAGGACTGATTTTTTCACTTAGACATTATAACATCCAGAATCACCCCTGGAAAGATTCTTATGGATATCAAATAAAAATTAAAGTTCTTTACATGAAGGAGGTGTACACTTCTCAGCATAAAGGATAAAAATAGCAATTATAAGGGAATTAGAAAAGGAAGCAAGTTGGATAGGAACGATACTAGTAGCAGTCAGCTTCACAAAGAATTTGATTAAGAGGAAGATAAAGTCCACATCGGATTTTCTTAGGAGTAGTGGAAATAAAACCATTGGGAGAAGTATTTATGCATTCATAAGACTCATGTACTCTACCCATATAACCCATAAACCCGAAACGATCAAGAATGCTCTCTACTTTCCTTAATCTTAGATGGAAAAGGAAAAGAGAGGTAGAAGTTGATTCCATATCAAAAATACCAGAGCGATTAACGACTGCTATAAAAGTACAGGAAAAAGGAAAACTACAAAAGAAAGAGGATCCTTACTTTAGGTCAAAAAAGGAAAAATTCTTAGAGAAGACAAAATTAGAAAATAAGGCAATTTCTCTTTTCGAAAATGCATAAAAGCATGGAGAAGAAAATGAGGAAAGGTATATACTTACTTTGACCAGAATCTCATCCATACAATCAAAATGATGAAAAATCGCCAAAAGGTCAGTTGATTAAGAACAAGGAAGATCAGTGCAAGAATCAACATAGATTTTCTTAGGAGTTAAAAAGATTAAAAGAACAGTATTTCATAAGATCGGCCAGTAAGAGGATGACACATGTACTCATGTGTCAAATGCGAAATAGCTATAGAGACTTATTCATATTTGAAAAGAAGAAAGAGAAAAGCAAGAATTAGAAGGTTGGAAGGAAATTTGAAAGTAAGGGAAGTTAATATGGACACCTATATTTTCCTAACATTACTAATGTGAATTTAATATGGACACCGGCCAAAAGAACGGATCCCACGATAAGAGGTAAAGAACGGAGAGGAGGCAAAAACAAAATCCAGATATTGCTGAGCCAAAACCACAAGACATTAGCAGGACTTGGAATCCACGCCCTCCTACCCAGCATAATTCATACGTGAAGTATTGTGCCTAAAACCTAAGATAGCCAAAACAGTGCAAGGATAGACTTATAACCTTACTCTAAAAGTGTGGAACTGTAGCACATTCTTCGAATTACACAACTCCTAAATACCAAATATGAAGGTGTACTACAGTCCCAAAAGCAAGCCTTCATAAGCCAAGTTGCGGCACAATCTTTGAATAGAAATGAAGCGTGGTGATTGTGCTACAGCCCCGAGGAAAAAGCAATACTAATGATATAAAGCTATGGTACAGCCACTAAAGCAACCACATTAATGGGATTGCGCTGCAATCATGTACTAACATCTAAAGCGGCCGGTCTATGTTGCAACCTTGTTTCAACATAAAAAGCTATAAGAAGGCACTGCCATCTGATTTGAAACTGAAGCGACAAAACTGCACTGTATTTTTGAAAGATATTGACCGTAAACATAAGAACCTAAAGGGCGATCCAATGGTGTTAAACTGCTTCATGACCAACCTGTTAGGTCCTAGATACACCTTTGAAATCATTAAAGCCCAACTTAGAGATGAAGGAGGAGGCACAGTCCTTTATTAATATGAAAGGATCGGGATAGATTCAGGCGAGATCGTAACCCCTCGAAATAGTAGTGCAGTTCCTCTTACCTAGACAAACCACATAACCTTGGATGTCTTTAATGTTATGCTCAATAAAAATTAGGTGGTGGAGTATGGCTTCAAAATGGTCGATGCAGGTCGGATGTCATATGATATTAGTTTCTCGAGCATAAAGGAGGCACTACTCCCAGTAAACAAAAGCGAAGTCTCGAAGTACTGACCATGGTGCAGTTGTTCCCAAAATAGAAGATAGTTTCTCTTTATGACTACATTCATGCATATGTGTAGGCTACAAGCTAGTTGCTTTATAGAATCAAAAAGTCATTATCTGTTCAAATTTGGATGTTCCCACTTTAATTTCAAACTTTGTGCCTAAGCTCAGAGTTCAACTACTCAAATTACGATTTCCTGCCAAGGACCACTTCCACAATCCATGCATAACAAATAAGCGAAGTGGGTGGTCGATACGTGGTACAATCCAAAGGTAGAAACTGAGAGGGCAGAAGAATGATGTTGGCAATCCACTCGAACCTTCTTGTACCGTAAACGAATATGGCATTGTATTATAAATGGGGAGGAAGTTTTACTTTACTCTTTTTGGACACACAAAACAAAAATTTGTACTCTTTTCCATTTTGTTTGTACGAAGCATATATAAGGAACAAAGTATTATTTTAACCATGGATGTATGATTCTTTAACATCTGAACCACGTAAGTTCTCGGTGTCCTTGTATTATTTTTTAGTATTTTACTTTACTGTTTTTTTCACTAGCTCCAATATAGAGATAACAAATTTATTCTAAAACACCTTACATATTTTTCTCTCATAATTACATAACCATTAAAATAATATAATTACTCATCTTAAAAACAAGATTAATATTACTTCATGTTGTTGATTCATAAACATGAAAGCATTTAGATCATACCACGTATGTCCCCGACCAGGACTATACTAGCTTTATTACTAATTTTGGCTCATATCCATTGGACTAAAGAATACCGGAGCAACGTATCTATACTTCATCAATAAGATGTTTGCTAACTAGATTGGAAGAATCGTGGAGGTATATGTAGATGATATGCATGTAAAGTTCATAAAGGCAAGGGACTACATAGACCACTAGATGAAATGTTCAAAGTACTTGGGGAATTTGGGTTAAAGATGAATTCATTGAAATGTTGTGTTTCCTTTAGGAAGTTCCTAGCTTTCATTGTACACGCCAATGGAATAGAAGCTAACCCAAAGTAGGTCTAAGCAATGAAAGACCTTAATCCCATAAATGAAAAAGGAAAAATGCAAAGTTAAACGGAAATGTAGTAGCGTTAAGCATATTTATATCTAAGGTATTAGTTAAGCGTGTTCCTTTGAGGTGCTAAAGAAACAAAGAGGCAAATTTACCTGAATGGATGAATGCTTCTGCGTTTCTTAACCTTATGGAACATCTGCAAAAACCACTTGTTTCATCCACACTAGTAGAATGGCGATGTCCGGTGTATTACATGAGAAAGCGTTTCACCGGATCGGAATCTAGTTAACCTAAATTGGAGAAACTAGCCTTCTGTCTGCTAGTAGCATCTAGGAGACTACGACATCGATTCTAATATTACTATATTCGGGTGTTGATGGATCGACCACTGAGGCAGGTCTTTCATCGACCAGATACATCGAGTAGGTCTCTAAAGCGGAGTATTGAGCAAGCTAGTATGAAATCACCTACATCCTCGAATGACTATCAATGGACATGCCTTAGTAGAATTATTGCAGAATTCTCCACCAGAGATGCTGAAGCAGGGCCTTGGGAGGAAGAATCTCTTATGTTGAAAATGTTCATGGATGAGGCTTTGAATGAACATGATATTAGAGATGGAGTGGGTTTTGTTACACCTAAAGGGCGAAAATCATGCTACACATTACGATTGGAATTCAGAGTAATAAACAGCGAGACAAAATATGAAGCATCGATAACAGGACTGAAAATATGAAAGAAGCTAGAGCTTAGGTCTGTATGTGCATACGTTGACTCCTTGTTAGTAGTGAACCAAGTGCTTAAGGAATTCTAGGCTAAGGAAGAATGTTTGTTATCCTATCTGAAGAACGTGAAAGTTTTACTGAATGAGTTGGAACACTATGTGGTTAAACACATTGGAGGAGAATTAAGATGTAGATGTCGAGACGCATTTGATTTAGCAAAATTATCAAGCTCTGAAGACGAACCACACCTCTGGTCGGTTTAGGTAATGACCCTACCAATGCCAAACTTTGTAAAGGTGAATATTGTTGCAACTATTGATAGTGAAGAGACTTGCATGACCCTAACCATCGAGTACTTGGCTAATGGAGTTTATTAGTCAACCAAAATGAAATCAGAAAGGTGTTACCGAAGACGCCTTGATTTACCATGACATTTACACTGTTGGATAATTACGACACTCTCGTGGTTGCCCTAATTGGTCACTTAGTTGCAGCTTCTTCCGATTTCATATTTTACTAATTTATAGAGAAGTCGTATGGGATGAACTATTTCTCCTTAGTTAATCTCTTGGTTAGATTTGTATCTGGATATACTAGGTGTATAATGCAATCATGGATAGTCATTCATCTACATTCTGAACTCCAACCACTGCAAGATCAAAATGAGTAAATGGCTCATCCTCCTTCTTCTTCACGTTAGATAATGAGCACAGATCCTTAGGCTGCTCTGCGTGCATCTAGAACTGGCTAATAAAAAATTTCTTTAACATTGCTCGAGAGTGTATTGAGCCCAGAGCTAGACGATAAAACCACTTTGTGGCTAAATGTGCTAGGAATAAGGGGAAAATTTACACAAAACGTCATCCATTGCTCTGCTCATCAATATGTGCTGGGTATGTTTTTGCAAATGTAATATAGGATTAGTTTAACTTTTAATGGACCATAGTGGGCATTCGGAAATCTCTAGGATTTTGAGTAGTTTCAATTTCAAGGGAGAAAGGGCTAACAACTTTGTCTCTAATATCGCGCTCCACTCGTTCATGCCGAACACATTCCCTACCATTTGGTACCATTCTGTCTTCCAATCTAGGTGACTGTCGCTGCTGGATCGACCTTTTCCTCTAAAGTGGGAGGTCTCATTCACTCCCTCTATGATGACTAGACTTGTGATCCCAACCTTGGTCTCGGCTCCTAGATTACTCTCGATGATCAGTCTGCCCTTTATCAACTACTACTTCAGTAAGGGAAGGAGATCATTGATGGATGCCAATGGATGTGAGTGGTATTAGCCACAGCTGGTTCGATACCTCTCCTTTTTGGCTCACTATCAAACCATTATGCGGATGCAGCTTCTAGCTGAACCCTTGCTCGTTTCGGTTCCTCGACGTTTCCATTTTATGCTTTTTGATTCTCCTTATCAGGCTCATTATCGAAATGCGACCTCCTTTATCTTCTAGACCACCCAGACTGGGATCGTCCCTGTGCTTCAGCATTATGACGCCCAACTTGCGTATGTCCCAAGCATGCCATAATCTTGTCCACAATAGTTTTTTGTTGGGTAGTGATGGTTATCAAGTTCCGCCACAACTCTATCCTATTTTCCTTTGGTAATTGCATTCACTAGTGCTAGAGTACTGGATGACTGGTTGTCCTAGTTGATTGTTGTCCGATTAAGTGCGTCGGCCTTTTTACGTTCCAGCTGGCAGTGCTAACTCAATTTTTTTTCATTGGCATGTTGTGAATCAAAGATTCTTATTGAAAGCACCAAATATGTTTGCTAAAAAAAGTATGCAAATACCTCCAGTCAATTTAGAGTCAAACTATGTGTACGGAGTGTAAAACATGATCATTTTATATATATTTAATTGTTCTTAAGAGAGCAAATCACATACACAATAAAATAAAACGAAATGTAATAAAATATGGTACATAAGCATTTATAGTGTTTATACCAAACTATTCCTATATCCAATATACATTTTCGTTATTCCTCTGACCGATCAATTGTATAATGATTTGAGTATAAAATACAATGTTCTAAATCTTAAAAGAAAATTAAGTGTAGCTTTTAGAAATCCTTTCCAACTAGCTCGATCTGGGAGTATTTTCCTCATTGGAATCGTCCATCATTGTTATTGTAAGCTTGTACTTATTAGAGTGAAGATATAGGTACACTAAGTCAATAAAATGTACAATTTTCCTTATTTAGCTTACTCAGATCGATTCTTTCCATATATAGAAGATATGATTCAAAATTTCCTTGTGTAGAAGATTTAATCTTGAAATTTCATATTTGTATCGTTCGATTCAGATCTATGTTCTCGGCAAAAGTGTGTCTGGTAGGTCAGCACGGCTCTATCATATGACCATCTTTAGTTCTTAGTCAGAGGCTAGGTTTTGTCAACTTTGGACCCAGTAGCCGACTACCGAACAAGATCCCTAGTAGTAACACAACTGATTAAGAACTAATATTCGCTAGTTATACTACTAGAGAGGTGCTTGATACTAATCCGTTACGGGCAGAAATAATGTTTGGTACTTATGCTTTACACAAGCTTTATTATCTCTCCTTCGTTCCTTCTCATGCTACTTTGTTGCCTTCTTACCTTCCTACCTTAGACCCCTTAGCGTAGCAGTCGTGCTTTTATTACAAACATTTGAACTGTTTTTACTTCTCATAGTAACTCTTCATATTTGGCATTCTATGGGTGAAAATGCCCACAACAATCACATTGATAGATTCTCCGAAATACTACATGATTAACACAATTTATAAATTATTATAAATTAATTAATAAATATTTATGAAATATTATTTATTTATTTAATGTATTAGGTGTCATTGGTACTTGCGTGGAGCCATTAGTAACTAATTGGGTGCATATACAAAAGTTATATATGTACTAATCGTTATAAAATAACGATACATATTTGAATTTGATTTAAAATATAATTAATTACTAAATGTTCAGATCATTTGAAGGGTACATCTAGCCTTGTTATGGCAGACCGTGGGGATGATAAAAATGGGTTTGAAAGTCCAAAGATTGGTTCCGGTATATGAAAGAAAGGGGTTAATATTTGATTGCTTCTATAAATACCATACTTAACTCCTTGTATCCTCTCTTAATAACTATCTCTCTCAAACCATAGCCTCCATCTTCCTCTTGCATCATTTCAGGCCAAAATCCCATCTAAATTTTTTTTTATTTCGCATCCAATTGATTCAAATAAAGAAAAGGTGGTTCACCTACTCCTGCAAAGCTAGGAGCTGGGATTTAAGATCTAGAAGCAACTCTTTCAATCAAGAAGCATTTAAGGGAAGCATCAGTATGGTTCAACCTATTCTATTATATATAATTTCATCATGATGATGTTGATCTAGCCATTTAATTGCTACAACGAAATTTTTAGGTGCTTATTGTCATATTTAATACGTAAGTAGATCCGAAATTTTTAATGAGTTTGTTCATTTGGATTGGATTTGAAATTAACGCTAATGATTTTAATTGTTAATTCTTATTGTGTATTTCAATTTTTGTTGATGTTTCTTTAGATCTTGATCTAATAGCTAATTTATCATTTATATGTGTGCGCCAAACATGGTCGAAAACACCCTGTTATAAGTGAAAGCACCAATACCCAATATTTAGATCCAATTAGAGAAATATAGATTCACAGATCATTGAATATATTGTAGAAAAGAAAAGACTGTGGAAGTTTTATAGTGGTTCTACAAACTCCTGTCTATGTCCAATCTCCAATAATCTTTTATTTATATCGTAAGATTATAAGTACATATGTTTTTTTCTTAGGAAAATAATAGTGGAAGAGATAAGAAGTGATGAAGGAGAACCATCCCAAAAGTTCTTTGCAATGTGCCAGGTGTATTTATTGAAGAACTTCCAGGCCCACATGACCCGACCCACGAAATTTGGGATCGATCAAAGACCAAAAAATAATTTGGATCAATCATTCCATACTGACTCCAATGGGGCCGCATCAGTCTTATAAGGTCCTCCGTACCATGTTTCCAAAGTTTTACACCAATCCGACTCTTGTTTGTGAAATATCGATCGATCTTCACTGTTTTGACTAGAAATTAGATCAAAGGAGATCATTCTATGCTTCATTCTTTTATGCTACAATCGATCATATCGGTTCCCCATTATGCTAGATACTTATTCTCCAAATTTCTTGCAATTCTGATGTATCATTTGTGAGATATCGTGTTTTCCGTAAATCTATGGATCGTTATGCTGATTTGTACGATCGTTCTAATAACGATCGGCCTCTTTTTCCAAAATTTGGGAGTTTTGAGCTTCAATTAATAATGGAGGTGCTTCATGATGTAAGATAATTTCTCTTTAAATTTTGTTTAATTCCGATGTATCGTTTGTGAGATATCACATTTTCCATGAAACTATAGATCGTTTTGGCTAATTTGTACTGTCGGCCTCTTTTTCCAAGTTTTGGGAGTTTTGTCATGCTATCGTTTTAGACTCCACTCTTCAGTATATTGATGCTATAAAAGTTTTAAATGTATGGGATTTGTAGATTTTGAGATATTGATCGATCTTCATCGATCTACACTGTTTTATGGATCGTTCTACATCGATCCATATAAATTCTTCACTTGTCCATAACTCGAGCAGACGAATTCTGATTGATTTGATATTTGAAATGTAGCCTCATTGGACCTTCCTTGTCATTTCATGTTGATTTTACCTTGATTGGGACTCGGCGAATCCGCCTAACTATTGTCCATAATTTTAAATACCATCGATTTCGAACCTGATAACCGCCTCTTCGGGCTTCCTGCCTTGATTATTACAGAAGCCATTTAGCCTTTATGATATACTGCATAGGCAAAAGGTGGTATAACATTTTCCCCCTAAAACATAGTAAGACGACATGTTTTGAATTGCTATAAATTCAAAATCCATAATCCATTGAAAGTCAAATATTCCAATCAAAAATCTAATCCAATTGCTTGATCTCTTTGGATCATTAGCAATATCAATGACTGTTCTGCATCGATATCCAGTTCTGAATCCATTCCAAATTTACTAATCAAATCTGGGATCTCTCCAGATCATTTTACCCAAATCCGCATCCATCCAAAGAAAAATTCATTGCTATTCAAAGCTGGTATTAGAATCCATGATCCCTCCAGGTTGTTAGCCAAATCCAATACCGCTCTGGGTCTATATCCAAATTCATGACCTCTTCAGGTCGATCATAGCTTCTTCAAGCTTTGCTATAATCCACTCGCTCTCTAGCAAGAAGGATATAACGATAAGTCGACCGACCCTATCGCTATCCGACGAAGCAGCCCACTTCTTGCATTTTTTGGTCCCGTCTCTCCGATCGGGACATTGCACGATATTTACGGGTATCCTTCTCCAGACTCGATCTCCAATCGAAGACTTATTCGATGGGTTATCCTTCCCCTTCACTGGCCTCGATCCTTAGTTGTGGACTTAATCCATGGGGTATCCTTTTGTGGCCTCGATCCCCAATCGAGGACTTAATCCGCGTACGAGTCCATAATGTCGCTCTCGGGCGAAGGGACTTTTACCTTGTGGTTATTGCACAATCTCTTCGGTCTAGGCCACAACCACAACCTGTGTTATTTACCACAGTAGTGTGGATCCAAGTGTTTTAAGATTCATTAGCTATGGTGGTTTATCGACATCTCAGAGCATGCCTAGGGACCGTCCTCGATATCATGCATGTGTAAGGACTTAACTATTTAAATATTGAGTTTATTATTTATTTAGTTCATGCCTTCCCAATCAAGAGATGATGACCTGTGCCCTTAAGCCGGGCTCGCTTCGATTTGTGGAGGATGATGGCTGCTCCTGTTCCATTATCGTTCTTTAATTCTTTCTAGAGTCAATTAGATCCGTTCCTTCAGTTCCATAGGGAGCAGTGTTGATCCATTCACCATGGTCGGGGTTTGCCCCCGATTTCTCTAATCCACATCCAAGTCTGCTAGTTTCCGCTCCAAGTCCTCGATTCCAGTTTCCAACTGTTGCAGCATCCATAAGTGGTCTCCGATCATCATTTCCATCCTACCCCATGAGTCTATGAGGGAATCCCAGATTATCCTCTTCCAGATGCGCATCCAAGTTCCGATTGAAACCAAACCGCTCAGCATTGTCCAACACCCCACCTGGAATCGATCCAGCATAACCCAGGGGAAATATAGATTCACATAACACGTAATAGATTGTAGAAAAGTTAATGAAAACGCAAGTTTTATAGTTTTTCGGCAAACTCCGGCCTACGTCTACTCCAATAATGTTTTATTTATAATGTAAGATTACAAGTACAGTTGTTTTTTGCCTTAGAAAAATAATGGTAGAAGAGATAAGAAGTGATGAAGGAGAACCAGCCTAAAAGTCCTTTGCTATGAGCCAAGTCCACTATATTTATAGGTGAAGACGTGAATAGACCGGGCTAAAATTTTGCCAAAAGAACCTCCAGGCCCATATGGCCCAACCCAAAAAATCTAGGATCGATCAGACACCAATTTTTTTTTTAGTCTGATCATTTCTTACTAACTCAATAGGGCTGCAATCATTTTTATGGGATCCTCTATACCTCTAGTCCACGCTCCCAAAGTTTCACGCCAATTCGACTTACCATTTGTGAGATATCGATCAATCTTCGCTGTTTTGAATAGAAATTGGATCATACAAGATCATTCCGTGCTTCAACTTTTTGAGCTACGATTGATCATGTGAGTTCCTCATGATTGTAGCTACTTGTCCTTCATATTTGGTGCAATTTCGACATACCATTTGTGAGATATTGCATTTTCCATAAAATTATGGATCGTTATGCTGTTTTGTACGATCGTTCCAATAAGGATCAGCCTCTTTTTCCGAAATTTGAGAATTTTGAGATGTGATCGATCATGGGGGTGCTCCGTGATGTACGATACTTCCCTTCCCCCTCCAAATTTCATGCAATTCTCCAAATTTCATGCAATTTTGACGTGCCGTTTGTGATATATGCCATTTTCCATGAAACTATGGATCTTTACGGTTGATTTGTTCAATCATTCCAATAACGATTGGCCTCTTTTTCCAAGATTTGGGAGTTTTGTCATGTAATTGTGGGATCTACTCCGTTATATTTTGATGCTCTGAATGCAATGGATTTATAGATTTTGAGATAGCGATCCATCTTCATCGATTTGCGCTGCTTCATGGATAGTTCTAGATCACACCATTTTAAACTCTTCTGTTGTCCATAAATCGAGCATACGAACTCTAATTGACTTGAAATTTTAAATTTAGCCTCATAGGGCCTTCCTTGTCACTTCATATTGGTTGCACCTTGATTGGGACCCGGTCCAAATCCGCCTAAGTATTGTCCATAGTCCAAATACCATCGATTTTCGAGACTGATAACCGCCTCTCCAGGCTTCCTACTGTGATGATCGCAGAAGTCATTTAGCCAACTTTTATGACATACTGCCTGATCAAAAGGTGAGACAACAATATGTATAATTTTTATTGAAATATCAATGTTAATTTCCATTGTTTCACAATTATTTTTTTGTTTCAAACACATATAAATATATGTATGTATGCAAATTAAAATTAATCTGAAAACCAATTTATAACAAATTATTTAACAAAAAAGAAAAACATACACACACACATATACATTTATATAATTAATTAAAGTAGATATATTTTGATGTATAAACCCACATAAATTATCATCCTAATTTGTTTAATTTTTTTTTATGATTAAAAAAATTAACCTTTGACTTAAGGTCAAGATGTTAAATTAACAATTATATTCACATTTAATTTTTTATTATTTATTTTTTTGCAAAGGAAACATATCAATTGAGCAAAAGGAAAACAATGAAATGTTGTATTTTGGGACAAAAAAATATGTATATTTTATTTACAAAAGTCCTTTTGTTTATTTTCATTTTGGATTATTAATACGTAATATATATATATATATATACATATATTCGATTCTGTGGGTCTAAATATATTTTTTTGCCATACGAAATCAAATAACTTGATGTTTTGCAAACAAAATTTTGATTTTTGATTTTTTGATTTTGTCAAAATCAACTTAGAAGTGATTTAATAAAATAAAATTTTGAGCTACACATATATACGTACATATATTTGCATACAATGTTTCAGACAACTAATGCATATACAGAGGGAGAATGTGCCCATTATGCTACAAATCCCTACACATATCCATGCACACAATATAAAAAGTTGCATCCACACTATATACACTTAACTATATTTAGATATATCTACAAACATACCAAATACAAATTTGGTCAAATATATCACTTAAACAAATTAGAAAAGTTAAATAAAATTTGTTTTTATTTGAACATATTAGATTAGGTTTAATAGTTTAGACTTTATAAGCCCAATAATCTAAATAGGGATTTTTTTTATATATACCCAATTACTCACTACCAACCAACCAAGTTCCATTAATGGTATTAGAGCTTAATAGTTTATGCGGTCTAAATTTATAAGCATATAAGATAATTAATTAAGCCTATATATCCAATAGGTATCTAAAAAAATTGCACTAAACCTGGCTTTGAATATTCCAGTATTATGATCTTTCTAACTACTGGCTTATCACAAGTGATAGAATAAGCCTGAAAGATTAATCCAAATGGAAGGCCCAAATTAATTTGGGTTTTTGGACTGATTTTCAAATTCAGTTTGAAAATTTAAAACATATTTTAAATTTTAAATATAAAATAAAGTTTATAACGGTTATAAAACTAAAATTAAAATTTTATCAGAATTGTTTTGAAATTAAATATAATATTTTTTATTTAATATTTAATTAATTGCATTAATTGAGTAAATAATTAATTTAAAATAAAATATGTAATGACACACACATATATATTTATCTTGAATTGTTTAAGATAAATCATAAATTAAAATTTTGATTTCTTAAAGATATTTAATTAAAAATGTTTTAGTTAAATATACGATTTATTTGATAAATAAACTAATTGAATATTAATTAATACAAACATGTATGCATAGTGATATATGCATTTAGTGACCCCTATTTTACATATTTGAGGATCGTAAAATATTTTTATTTAATTCACACGAGATTGTATGACTTTAAAATTTTGGAAAATGACTCTTAATGACATTTTCCATTTCTGATTTTTGTCGAATTTTTATGTGATAATTTTGACATAGGAAATCTTATATGGACAATAAATTTTGAATGGAGCTGAGTTAGGTTCTAAAACTATTTCCATTGCTATAGGATGATGGTTTCTTATTCTATGGACTTACCATTTAAAAGTTATGGCTGTTTCAAGTTTTGGCTGTTAGTGGCTAGTATTAGTGGGCAACTAATTAGGTCCAAATCTAAGCCCACTAACTAGTTTTGGGATTTTCACCTAATTGGGGTTGATGGGACATGTCCAATCACATTTTCCACTTCCCAATACAATCCTAAATCTCCATTAACCCCAAAAAGCTCATCTTTTCCTTACAATCATAGTCAAATCCATCATTAAAAGAGTGATTGGCAAAGGAGATCATAAATTCAACATTTTTGGTGCTTTGATTTTGGATTAGCTACTGTTCACATCATATCTAGAGGTCTAAAGTGATGAATTAGGTATTATGCGAGTGATTATTGATCTCTCGATATTCTATACTTTTCTATATAGTCTCTAAAATGTTTTCCAACTATAATCACACTTTTATACATGTTTATAGCCAAAATTAAAAAGATTCAAAATGGGGTTTAAATTGTTTTGCAATGCCTTTTGATCATATTGACTTGTTGGGGGTAAAAAGTTAGATCAAGATTAGAATTTTTATGATTATCATACTTTGATGAATTACATGTGTGTATGGATGTATATGGATTATATTTCAGTTCGGTATATTGTTTTTTGATATGGTTTGCTAGTGCTTTTAGGTAGTTAGGAAAGAGGTTGTCGAATTGTGCAAATAGAAGGAAAAGTGGTTGGAATTGGATGAAACTTTGAGGAGGGACTGTGGAGAAAGGAAGGAAACATGGTTTAGGTCATATCAAATTTGGATTGGTAAAAAGTGGTCACGAGGGATTGATTCTAGTCGGTGGAAATTAGCTCGACAATGTTTAGCTTCGAGTCATGATTCAGGCATGCTTGGAGAAAACAGAGGGATGCTTCGAGTCGAGCCTTGGGTTTGCAAAGGAATGAAATTCCGGAAGCCAAAAACAATAATTTGGCTAAGTAGAGGACTTGGTACAAAGTTCTTCCCCGGATGATGGTGGAGCTCTAGTGACATGAAAGTTGGAAAATTGGAGAAAATAGGCTTCACGGAAGTAGAGTGACCCAGTGAACTATTATTTTTGGCACCGAGAAGTAGAGGTCGTTACCAAGCTGAAAGTTTTGATCAGGTCGGTATGAAACCTCTAGGGGTGAACTTCGTGGTCTCTGGGTTGTGTTGAAGGTGTTCATTCGTTGGTCATTCAAAGTGATGTGATAGCATAAGGAAGATTGATTGTGAAGAGACAAAAGATATTGGAGTGCTTCGATGTGCTGGCTTTGGGACTTTTAGGCATGGATTCTACGACTAATAAGGAGTTCTAAAACTGTTCTGATGATAGTGGCTTAATGATTGGAGTCGAAGTGGTGATCCTAAGGGAGAGTCCAATGAGAAGAGCTCGTGGGTGCGATTATGACTAGGTTCCACTATGGATATGGGTAGAATGGAATTATGACCGTGTTCTATTATGAAGGCATATGCGAAGGGATTGTAGACTCTTGGAGGATTCATGTGTGCCTATTTAGCGGGTGTGTGGGGATACCTACTTGGATTATGATCGTGTCTAGATCTTATGATCGTAGATTACACTGTATCTTATAATTGTGAGTCTATTTCCTTGCCTTACGAAGTGGCATCGGTCGAGCACCATAGGACTTAGATTTCATTTGCGTCTCTAGCTTATGATCGTGCCATAAAAGCTATCTTATACCTAAGAACGTTTAGTGACAGTGGAGATTGTTTGATCGATGCCTTGGTTGTTTCCTCCATTGTATGTCAATCCAAGATATGGCTGCTTTGGTTGTTTCCCACATTATCTGTCACTCTAGAATGTCACATGAGGTATGTATAGTGGATAGGTATACCCGAATACCTATCATTGTACTTATGATGTAGTACATATTTATGATTAGCATATTATGATGTATGTGCTAACTCTTTGGTTGCAGGGACATGTCATATAACGACCCTGACTCGACCTTCGAAAATCGGCACCAAATACGACACTCATATTCAAATGCCGCTGATCCAAACGTCGAATCTGTTTCGCCGGAGCTTATAACACATTAAGTATAACAACACAGCGGAAGAAAAAGAAATGAATATCATATACAACTCCAATGATACAATATCCAAATATACAACAATGTCAATATCAGAGATAACAAGAAATGCTACAGCAGAAAACCCAATGAACTAGTAGCGGAAACAACTAGAACTTGAAACGCCAGAAGAAACAGTAATATCAGCAATCTCCATAGACAGCTCGAACCACCATCACATTTCACCAAACTAAGCAAGTCTGGTCTGTGAATCCAAAGACTCCAATATCCAAGATCTCCAAAGAATACCAAAAAGGAAGCTGAAAGCTACAGAATCGATATCTATATCTACTATCTGAAAAACCTAACTCTAGACTGCCAGTATGAAAAATTGTGGGCACCCAGAGTTTAGGAAGGGAACAATAAACTCCAGGTCAGTCATGGGACTTGTATGAGCAAACAAATACAGTTTATCTTTTAAGAAACAACAAAAGAATTTAAATTGAAATCCGCAATGCTTTTTGGAAAATGAAACTACTATAAGGCCTCTCGGCACACACACCATGCAATCGCACCTTGGGGGAGATTTCTCCTTATGATAGTAAAAAGTGCTTGATATGCGAAAACCATTTCATATATTATTAGTGCATAGTGGAAAACATTTCGAAAGTATAATATTAATCTTAACTAGCATACGTACATTATAGTATGCCTTTTATAGCTACCATGTTAGATGGTAGGTTCTACAACTAAAACCGTACAAGGCGCGTATTGGATGATTGGATTTTCAACAAATGGTCAGGTTAAGGAACTTTTCTATTGCCATATGGAAACGCCTCTGGAGGGACGTCCCGAGAACCTACCCGGCTCTCTGCCAACACAAGGCCAGTTACCCCCTTCCAGGGAAGTAAAACCTAAGATATGCCACCCCCGGTCCTTTGCGACCTTTATCCGAGGGCCCTATATACCAACAACATCACATAGTAATAAATACACTATAGTGTCCACATGAGTAAGTATGTGGGCCCCATACCATGATACCACCCTTTTCCATAAGGAATGGTCATACCCTAGGGGCGCTACCCCCGAAACCTTTCCGCATCTTTCCTGTTTCGACCATTATCGGTTTGTGAGGCTCGATGAGATCTCGTCCACAAAGCTACGCTTTTCACAAAAGCCATGCTTCGATCAACAAATGATCGGCAACACTTCATATGCCACATTACCAAATTGGGAATGTATCACTAGTAACCATCAACTACATAACCTCTGAGCTCGTACGTCTCAGAGAAGGGTGTTATGCTAAGAGAAAAAATTCTCCGCCACCAAACAGAAATGTATTTGATAGAAACCAGCTTTACATCTAAAAGAGTAATGTCAGACACACATCCATGCAAGTCTGTTCCAGGTTCGAACAGAACCGAAGGCACTTCCAAAGAAGCCCTTGCAAATCCGGATAATTTCTAATCACGTCCGGACTCCCCATCACAATGGGTGCTCAAATCTCTATACCGGGGCCATTCGGTGTAGAGACATTCGACAGGTCATCCTTTCGCTTTCGAAAGTATCCGGTCTTCACCACCGGTCTTCAAATGCTATCATATCGTCGTATCATTATTCGGAATGGGTTATATGACACAAGGTCCTCTCCCGTCTAAACCGAATAATGAGCGCAATATTTAAAAACATATGGATAATGGGATGTCAGTTAAATCACAGCTTAAAGCCCAAAACCTTTCATTCAAATGGTTAAAACAAATTACCATTTCCAATCTTTTAAATAAAAAGATTCATTTCAAAAGCCTTCAATGGTTTAAACAATTTCCACACTTAAATCTTTTAAATAAAAGATTCACTTTTAAGACCACTTTCAATTTAATACAAGGTTCGCCAATCTTTCACAATGATTTATTCATAGCCTTTCAAAACAATTTTCGAAGATTCATTCATAACTTTCAAAACAATTCCCGTTTCAAATCTTTTATATATAAAAGATACACCATTTAGAATCCTCTTCGATTACAAAACAAAGCTTAACAATCTTTCACAAAGATTCATTCATAGTTTTTCAAATAAATTTCCACTTCAGTTTGGACTAACCCATTCAATCTTTAAATCAAAGGTTTAATAGTTTTCAAACTCGTTTCCAATTCAAATCTTTTATATAAAATACACACCATTTAAAATCTTCTTTGATTTCCAAACAAGGTTTAATAATCTTTCACAAAGGTTCGTTCATAGCTTTCAAAACATTTTCATTTCAATTTTTTCAACACAAATTGAAAACCCTTTCCTTAAATGAAAGATATTATTAATTGAAACAAATAGTTTCATTTTTGGAAAAACTGATTACATTTACCTAAGTTAAAGCCATTCAAGTACAAACTTGGGTTTAAATTTAAATTCCCAAATCAATATTTTTTAAATGGTTAAAAACCCATATAAATACCTTTATAACTTGTATAATCTTTTTAAGCCAAAATTTCCAAATCATTGAATTCAACTTCAAATATTGAATTCAACCTCAAATCAGAATATTTCAGATTTCAAACTAAATCAATTTATTTAAAATAACTTTTATCTTCAAAACTCCTTTTCAAATACTTTTCAAATTTAACCCAATTTCATTTCCAAAACCGTTGGGATTCAAAATTCAAACTTTAAAACCATTTCAAAAACTGTGACTTAACCCATTTCCTCGTGCAATCCATATTTGTGTGTGTATAGTGTGGTCTAGGGGTTTTACACAATAGTGCAACTACAACAATCATCACAGATTCAATCACATCAATATCGACAAGCGGTATACTCCTATAACGCTTATCTTTCATTCACAGATCCACAGATAATAATATAAATTTATCACAGATAAATAAGTTACATCACAGATGAATAAATTACAATACAATTTACAACTTAAATCACATCACAGAACATCATAAATCAGGGATATCACACAATTCAAAGCATTTAATTCAATCCAAACATTCATAAGTAAGATCAGTTAATTGTCTAATTAATTTAAATCAGATTAATTACTTATGAAAAATTTACTAATCCTGGTTAATTAATATTAATTAATTACAAACCAATTTTTTTATTGATTAACTTTAATCATTTATTAATTTACCATTAATTATTAATTAATTAACCTTAAAATAAATTAACTTCTAATTATTAAATAATTATTCCCTAATCATTTATTATTCTTAAATTAATTATCCTTAAATTAATAATTAATTAATCTTTAACTAATTATTCTTTAATTATTGAGCAATTATAAAAATCATTAATCATTGAATTATCATTGAATCTTTAATTAATAAACCTTACAAATAATCATTTTTAATATAAGTTTACTTCACTTTTAAGTTAACATTTTAAAAACGTTTAAGTGACTATCTAGTTAATCATCTACTTAATCACCATATTAAGTTTATTTAAAATAAACTTTCATAAAAAACAAAGGTTATAGATTTATATACTAAAACTCTTTCAAACTTGGTTGATTTTAAAAAAATATATTTTAAAACCTTTAACTAAGTTTTAACTCAAATGAAACAAATTTTATAAAAGAATGATTAGGAAATCATTTAATCTTGATTAAATTCAAATCTTTAAAACTGGTTTTATCCTTTAATTTAAAACCTAACAGTATACGAGATAAACCCGAGCCCTTACCAAGATTTCCCGAACCCAACTTTGGGTTATTCAGGTTTCCACTTGCTTCGAGTATTTTGTAAATCTTTTCGAGATCGTCACCAAGCTTCTTCATCTTCCCAAATTTTACCAATGATACAGATATATACTCTTACCCGTGCATGTGCACGATCATCAGAGCAATCGTCGACCATCGCCGTGGTCATCCACACATCCCAATGACCTCCCTCGATCACCATAACCACCTAGATCCCTGAATTAGTGATGAACTCGAGATCGAGCAAAACAAAACCCACTGAGGCAAAACCGATCACCCAAAATCTCATCGTGTCGACGACTCAGACCACCGATCAACCTGCCTCTGCAATCAAAGCTTCGCCACTCAACAACGATCACATTCCCCTAGGTCCGATCAACTATAAAGCTTTGACGACGACGATAATGCCTCATGAATACAACTGACAAAATACTGGATTAAAACCCTAAATTGCCACCGATCAGACACCACGACCAATTAAAAATCTATATTCCATTTTTCCGATGATGCCTGATATCTCAACCCCCTTCAGCCCTAATCGCGATGAACAATGCCTCATTGATCAAAGAAATTGCCTATTTTTCTCTTCTCGTTCAACTTGAAAATTTGCACGATTCTTGAACTTAAAAATCTTGTTTCTAACATAAAAAATCATTGTATTCAAACTCAAATCGATTTATGTAATCAAAACTTAAAATTTTAAATTTCGAATTCCTGATTTGAATTCTTTTCTACTGAAATTTCCTATTTTAAAAATATTTACATAATAATTTTTTTTGAAACCATTTTAAAAATAATCAAGTCTGGTTTACTCTTTCATATTTCCTTTTAAAGATCGAATTCCTAAAATGATTGAAAAGAAGGAAATTTGATTTTTTTTTCTAAATTTATTTAGCCTATGGGAATTTAATCTAGAGGTCTGTATCAATTTAGGCATGCACACAGTCCTTGCATGTGTATTTATATGTATACATACATCACATTCCCATTCATACAAACACACTTCCAAGTCATCATCATCACATGTATTAGAAATCAAGAGGAGAAATGAATTTCTACTCACAGGCAACAAAGTAGATTAAAGTTTGAAAGTTTGCTCACTTGCTTCCTGAAAGAACAGAGAAGAACATAGCATGTTGTTTTGATTTGGTCTGAGCTTTGATTTCCAGATTCAAAACTTGATCAGGTTGAAGTTTGAAACTTGAATATTTGAACACTGAAATCTGTCTACACTGAGTTGAGTCTTGTTTGATCCTTGCTTTGAGTTCCAGGTTGTTTTGATTTTTTATTTTTGATTTGTATCCAGGCATGGTATTGCTTTATGGATCTGAAAACTTGATGTTTGAACTTGTTCTTGCTCAAAGCTTTGATTTGTTTGCTTTGCTTCTGATTTATTAAGTTGAATCTGATTTTTGTTTTTTGCTTTTGATTTCTTTTTTTCTAGTTTTGAATTTTTTTTTCATTGTTTTCATTAGATCAAAACTGAAGCTTTTTGTTGTTTAACTGATTCTTTTCTCTTGATTTAGTTTAGGAGAAAAATGAAAGAAGCATTGAGAAGTGAAAAATAATGAGGCCTGGTTTATTTTTTTCCCTCTAATACATGTCTTCATAAATTTAATATAAAATAAATGCCACTTGTTTAATTTGTGAACACTTGTAATTCTATTTGTCTAATTCTTTTACAAATGTCATTTGTTATAAAATTTATGTTTATATCCCTCTTTTTATTATATTTAAAAATTTATACCTTTAAATTAAAACTATTATATTTTTAAATAAATACTTATCTATATAGATTAATAAATAGACATGTATACATATACAAATACAATAAAATTTATTTATCAACTATATTCCCTTATGTGCTATGTATTTTTAAATCTTTATGTAGATGCAATTTATATTTTATATAACTCTTTTTCAAAATAAGAAAATGTTTTGAAACTTAATTCCTATATTAACTCCAAAATAAATCTAATTTGTTTTTCAAGATATTCATTTTAATATTTTCAAATCAACAATATCCACTGTCAATATATTTATTAAATTTCAAAATAATTCATTTATATAACTAAATGAACATATATCTTATTAAATTTGGAAAAATTCACATTTATTCACAATTTGATTTCAAAAATTAAATTAATTGTCAAATTAAACTTGTCCAAAATCCGGGAATGTTACATGTCAGGTATGGTTTGTATACCCTTGTTCCTCACTATATCGATTTGTATAGTGTTTTAAGATTTAATTACCGCTTACGGGATTGTTATCTGCCTTAAGATTTTATTGCTTCTTATTATCTCGGGTACACTTAAATGAATAGACAAGATAACAAGTCTAAGTGATACGCGGTGGCTGTACGGTACACGAGCAAGATGAAGTTTTCTCTTATTATATATGGATATACTATTGCTTATTCCGCTTTGCAACACTATAGAGCCTAGATAATTTTTGCTTTACTATTATGATATAGTTTATTCCATTTTGTATAAACTCTATTATTATGTTGTATAACTCTATGGATCCGCGCTCTGATATTTGGTTCATTTAATTATTATCTCTCTTGTTTTGTATATATGATGTATATAATAACTTATTCCATGCGCTTGAGATAAACGATAGACTCTACGTTGTTTTTACATCTTTTTAACCTTTAACAAACGTCCTACATCGGTCGGGCATGGTAATAGCGTGCTATTTAGTTATATTGGATGTTAGTAGTGTTGGGCGATCATTCCAATTGGTATTAGAGCTTTAGGTTACACGATTAACCTAAGTTGATAACATGGTCCAGTAGAGAGAGGGAAGAAGTTATCATCCTAGACTGGATCGAGAGCGCGTGTGTGTATATACGTGACAGAGAAATCATAATGGTTATATACTTTGATTTTCAAACTATATAGCGATATATATAGTATGTAAGTCGTATGCACACATAATTACCATTGATGCAGTTTTCTTATATGAGAGATTTATTATTCTTATTACAAATAAAGAATGAGCTGGCATATAAGAAACATCGTGAGGAACTCCATCTCTGGAGTGGAATAGGGGGAGGGATTAGGGGCTGGTAACCCTGACATATAGACGATGTTCAACGTGATGATGGCAACATGCTGTGAAATGCCCAAGTGGCCACTCCGAATGTTGTTCTAGTGGTGGTGCTCAGGCGTAAGCACCCAAAGTTGATTTTGCTAAGCCAAATAAGGATTTTTCCAATCTTGGTGGAAAACCATTCCAAGGAATGGAATTAGCTATGAGGTGCAGGATTGCGAAAGAATCTTTGATGACCTCGAATTAGATAATGCTATAAAGATGAGGTCGGCTTCTCGACAACTCCCAGGGAGAGCCATGAACTGGTGGATGATATCATGTTGCTACACCTGAGGATCGGTCTACTTATGACTAGTTTAAAGTCCGATTCAAGATGAATTTCATTTTGACTGCTTGGAAGTTAGCGCCATTAAGAAAGTTCACTGACTTGAAGCAGGGAGACATGTCTATCTCTGAATATTTTGATGAGTATAACGCTTTTTTAAAATACAGGATGTCCTTTATCGATAATCTATTAAGGAAGAATGAGAAATTTCTTATGGGTTTGGATGTTTATCCAACAGAGAAGTTGGTGAATTACATCGATGAGCCATTTGAGAGACTTCTCGAGAAAGCTTTTCATCAGGAGAGTTTGTACTCCAAGTCCAAATCAGCCGTTGTAGTTAAAGAAGAGTGTAGCAACCCTGTATTTTGTGATTATTTCAATTGTATATTTTAATCATTTAAATTGAATTCCTAATTTAAAACTTTATTTTATTTATTAAAATGAATAAACTTTGTTATTCTAAATATAAATTTTGATTTTGATGTGAATTATAATTTCAAACCTGAATAAATGAAATATTTTCAAAAAAATGTGAATTTTGGTCAATATGGTCAAACTTTGACTTTTAAATTTAAAATTTAAATATTTCAATTTTTGAATTTTATCTTCTATTATGAAAATAAATAAAATTTCAAGAATACTGATTTTCTTTTTGTTGAAATCCGATTTATATTGTGAAAGTTATGCTTTTTACAATATTGTATGTAAATTGATTTATTTACCAATTGTTTATTTTAATTTATATAAATAATATTTTTGTTGTCATACAATGTTCTAATTTTTGAATATATGTGTAACATGACATGTTTGTATATAATTTTATTTTTAAAACATTTTAAAAGTGTAGTTATAATTTTCTAATGTCCGTTGCATTTTTTTTCATTTTTTAATTTCTAGTTTCAATTAAATATGGTATTTCTTTATTTATTTTTCTATTTTCGAAGATATTATTTTATTTTCATTTCTAATTTATTTTTTTTTAGATTTTTACTTTAATTACTGGTTTTATTTTGGCTATATTGAATTTAAAAGAAATGGAAATTCGAATGGACAAAGACCTTTCGTTTTATAGTCTTTTCATCTCCTTGTCTCTTCATTTTCTTTTGGGTTTTCCTCTCCTTTATTTTGTCCGTACACTACTTACCTCTAGCCGTGTATTCTCTCCAGCAATTCACATGACAAATCTTTCTCTCCACTTCAAAGCTCACGGCTAAAAGATTTTAGTTAATGGCTTCTTTCATTTTTCTCATTTTTCCTTCTCCTCTTTTTCAGTGTTTTGCCTTCCTCTTCTCCTAGCTTTGCTCGGCCACCTGCTTCACCTCTCTCCTTGCTGACCACTATCCTCTCCACCATCTACAATAGCTCATCCTCGTCCTCTGACCAAGACTTGGCCGTGTCATCCAATTGAAGCATCACCACAAAAATTTGCACAAAAACTCCACAAAACTATGCTAGCCGAGCCTAGTCTTCATCACAACCACCACATATTTCCTTGGCCGCCTCCTATTGCTCCACCACCACCATGATACCACCTACCCACTGTCCATACCTGAACAATGCGAGGGCCGAGCCCCACTTGCCTTTGGCCGAGCCAAAAATGCACCAAAACTCCACTATTTTGGCCTTGACCCTATGCATCCTTCACCTTATAACTCATACCATCATCACTTCCTTGTAGCCGCACCTATATGATCCAAACCAGAGCCTACATCATCACCATGGCCGAGCAATAGAACCCCTATGGCCGAGCATTTTGTGGAAAAAGCAAGGTTGAATCATCTTGTCTTTGTTGCTCTTTATTTCAATACATTTCAATATTGTTTTGGTTAAATATTCATGTATATATTGTCTGCTATTTTGGTTGTATAAAAGATAATATCTTGGCTCTCTCCACTCATTTGAATCCATTGTCGTGCCATGTCGTCCAGTATCGTGCTTTCTAGAATTCATCCGTGTGTTTTGATTTGCTATCTCCAACGTAAAAAGATGAGTCTTTCTCACTCTGACATGTTTACTTATGAAATAGTGAATCGATGACAAGTGTTTAGTAAATTAAAAATGTTATGCAAGTTATTGATAATTATATGATATGTTATGCTATGTTATTACCATGTTTACTTTGTTAATCATCACCTGACATCTGATATATGACATTATATTGTGACATTGACATGTTAGTTTAACTGTTTATATTGTTTATGCATATATTCACACTGCAAGTTCCCCGTAGAACAGAATAACTATGGGTTTAAATGATACATACCGAACGGACTTTAGAATAGGAAAAATTCGTTATAGGCTGAAATGATAGGCCTAAGCGACTTTATTTATTTTTATTTACTTGGGACTAAGGGTTTGAAATGATAGAACCCGGGTTTTCTTTGTAAACTACGGATTGAAATGATGTATATCTGTATCACTTGACCTAGGTTAGAAAATTATATACAGACCCATGGTATATTTCTAAATGATTTTTCTTAGGATACGTATTTTTAAAAGTATAAATTTTGATTTAAAAAATATATATTTTACGGTTTTGAGAAAGCTAAATAATAAGATTTGAATTGTGAAACTTAAGTATGTAAATTTGAAGTAAATGTGATTAATGACTTTAAATTATATTTTTAAAATGTAAATAAATAATGGAAATTAAATTTAAAGTTTTGAAATGATATTTGAAGTAAAATTTTAAGTTTTATTTAATTTATAAGTTAATAAACAGTGAAATTTTGACTTAATAAATGAATTGAGTTTTTAAAATTGAATATTTGATTTTCAAATATTGTTGCGATAAATCATAAAATGACTTAAATATGAAAATTTGAAGTCTAGAAAAATGATTTATAAGTTTAAAATAATAAAATTTGGAATGTTAATGTTTCTGAAAAGTTAAAAATAAAATCTGCAATTTTATTAATAGCATTTCTAAAATGCTGTAGTTTTATGACAGCATTTTAAAATGCTGTTGTTTTAAACTTAACTATGTTTGAAATAACTAAATATCTATTAAGGCATTTTATAAATGCCGTTATTCTTGAAATAAACTATTTTGAAAACTATAATCTACGATAGCACTTTATAATTGCCGTCGTTGTTGAAATTTGACAATGTTTTGAAATATTGTAGATTTTAACACTATTCGAGTTATATTTTAAAGTGCTAAATGATTTAAATTTTGGAAATTGATTATTTGTGAAATATCAGGAGTTTGAATATATATTTTAATATTTAAATATGAATTTTAAGGAATTTTAACTGAATTTGAATTTAAATAAGGTTTGCTTGGTTATGTGTTAAATGGAATGAAATGAAATGAGATAAATGAATTTTGAATGGAATTTTGAAACGTGTTTTGTAATGATATTTGGCATAATAAATGAATGACCTATTTGACTTAAGAATGATATTTAAATTTAAATATTTGAATTTGAATTCAAATAATGATTTGATTATGAGGTTTTGAAGGATATGATATTTTGATGATTGAAATGGTTTTGAATGACATAATCTTTATTTTGATAAAGAATATGATTTTGGAATGATATTTGATTTTGATAAACGAATATTTGGAGTTTATATTAGTATGAAGGATATTTAGTTTACTTGTAATTCTGGTTTATTTAAATGATATTGGATTTATGAAATGAATATTCAATACTAAGTAATAACGAAGTTAAATTTGAGATATATAAAATTTTAAATTTAGTTTTGAAGTATGGTATATTATAGCTTTGAAATATACTAAGATTTAATAGTTTACTTATGTGGATTAAATCTATATTTGAAATCTATAAGATTTGAAATGGTTTTGTTGGAAAACTAAATTGAATTGAAACTTATGGTTTGAATTGAATTAAATTTGAAATTTTAAATTTGGGTTTAATTGAATAAATTTGTAAATGTAAAGAATTAAAGGAATGTTTCCATGATTTTAAGTGTATGATTTCGAAGTGTTATGATTTCCAAAGTGTAATGATTTCAAGTATTTTGGTTTCGAAAGAGTTATAACTTTGAAAGTGTTATGATTTTTGAAAGGTAGATATATGTTTGAAATAAAAATGGTTTTGGTTTCGAAGTATAAACTATTTTGAAAGGAATATAGTTTGAAATGAAATGATTTGATTTTTGAAGTATAAACTATTTTGAAATTACCATGGCGTTTTAATAACGTTTGGTTGTTAAAGAAACCGGGATCGAAAGTTGTCATACTCTCTGCCAACTCCGAAAACACTTTAACAACTGTGTACGCGTTGGAGATTCCAGAATGAAGTAGGATGGTGGCAACGATCCTATCGAAGTATGAACGTGGACCCGACTCCCACGAGTTGGCATAAGGTGGCTAAAACATGAGCGATCGACGGCCCAAGTGAGGTCATTCCTCCGATCGGACACATTCCTTCGATACTATACTTTTACTTGTGATTGATTAGATCGCCGTCCTCCGATTTAGAATTGGGAGTGTGTTCCGAGGTGGACGGTAGTGGCTGCTATGCTTTACCACCAGCCCGGAAGCATAATTGGTATATCTACCTTGGCATTGCCTAGTTGTACCATGTCACCTACCATACCGAGCCTTTACTACGAGTTTGTTTTTCTCCCATAGCTCGTGGAGTATTTAGGGTAGTCTCCCGATCTGGAGATATGCTGACACCGGATGGACTTCTGGGACTATTATGTGTTGGGGGCTATATGGGTAACCCTTCAACGCTATTTTAAAGTAAGTTTTTTTACTGTAGACATTATTATAATAGCGCAATATTACTACATAGTAAGTAGTTTAACGGATCCTTAAAGGATGGGCGATCCCAAGCATCCTTCAAGTTACTGATGCATTTTTGTTACTGTTCACTTGAGTTGATTTATAGTTCATAAGTATTTATGTCCTGACTCGAGTGTTTTGTGTTTTGATTTACGCTCGAGTCAGATTGATTGATCTGCATTCAAGACTCACCTTCGGAGTTGGGGCTTTTCTTGAAGATCCAGCCATCTATTTGGCTTTCAGTATCCAGTGTTTCAGTGATGTATTTTGATTTGTACCTGATGTATCTTATTACTCTTCTGTTGTATTTTGTTTAAATCTGATGTATCTTATTTTTATACAGTAGCTTCATGAACTACTATCTCTTTTAATTCCGCTGCATTATTATTACTCTGTGTCTGTGATTATATATTTACTGTATATTCTGAGATTTGCCAAATTTTATTTACTATGAGGTATTTTGAGCAATTCAAGTCCGACATGTGCGGATGCGAATGGTTGAAAATATCAGGTTGTTACAAAGAGCCAAAACCAAAACAAGGTGGTGGAGGCAAGAAGAAGTGGAATGAAAAGAGAAAACAACTACAAGGCAAGGGTGGCTAGAAGAAGGGCAAGTGGGAGCCTACGTGCTACAACCTAGGAAAGAAAGGTCATCTTATCAAAGACCCATAGGGCTGAAGGTAGGATGTGTTGCAACTGTAACAAGATGGGGCATGTCAAAAGAATTGTCCTGAAATAGTAAAAAATACATGTTGTAAATGCATATTCGTTGGATGTTGTTCCGACTTCGTCGAGTGCTACTTTAGCTAAAGAGTAGGGGAAGAGCGTCGTTATTCAAGGTATGCTTCCCATTTATGATGCTCTCATACCTATTTTTTTCGATACCATGGCTTCGCATTCCTTCATATCTAGTGATTTAGTAAATAGTTTGGGGTTGAAACCCGAAATAGTTGACCAAACTTTGATAGTCACAAACCCTATTGGAGGCTACATTAGCATGTGTATGGATTGTTGTGGTTCAGTATTTTCAATTGATGGATGCTCTTTTGTTTGTGATTGCTTTGTCTTGAATTTTGTTTTGTTTTTTGTTATTTTGGAGATGGATTGGATGAAGAAGTATGCATTTGTGGTGGATTGTAAGAAGTATTTAGTGATGATTAGGCTATGGAGGGGAAGATGGTAATGATTGGCTGCCCACCAGAGGATTGGGTTATGGTTAGTATTCTATATTCCCTAGAAGTTCCATTGGACGAGTTGTCATTTGTACCTATCGTGTGAGCGTCTGCAGATGTGTTTGAGGAGTTGACCAAATTACTATCATACCGAGAGATTAAGTTCTGTGTGGACGTAATAAAGGATGTCAGACCGATAGTTATGCCTTTGAGATATATGGCATCTAGAGAGCAGGATGAGTTGGAGGTGCAAGTGAGGGACCTGTTGCAGTGAGGATTTATTTGTAGGAGCTTATCTGAGTGGGGTGCACATGAGTATTCAGCACTAAGACGGATGATTCTCTAAGGTTGTGTTTTGATTACAGTGAGCTGAATAAGTTGACGAAGAAGAACAAGTATCAACTCCCTTGTATTTTTGACTTCTTCAATCAACTCTCTGGTGTAAAGGTCCGGCTAACCAATGCTCAGGCATACTTTGTTGATCATCGTGTATTTATGACTTTGTTTGACCAGGTGAGAGTAGTAGAGGAGAGTGTGCCTATTACCGCATTTGGTACACCGTTTGGTTTCTATAAGTGGTTGGTTATGCCGTTCAAGCTAACTAATGCTCTGGCATACTTTGTCGATCTCATAACCCGTGTCTTCAAGGAACAGTTGAATAAGTTCATGCTTCATTTTTACTACTAATAATGATAATCCAGTGAACACAAATCGACCATGTCTTTTCGAACTTCCAAAATTACCCTTCGCACATATTTCCTCGCCTTATGCCTTCTTACACAAACCTAAAAGCCCTAACTCCACATCCAGGCAATTCCACACGCTCCATCTTCTCCATCTCTAACGAACATGATATTTTGACATAATTCCACGTTCAAAGAGATTCCATCCCCAACGTCTTCTTCAATGAACCACACCAACTAGGTCCAACTTGGCACTATTCCAGATCCAGCATCTTCTTCAACTTCGCCATACGATTGACGCTTAAATATGGATCGATGATCCATTAGGTAAGCTCACGGATCTATGTTTCTTATGCTTAATTTTATTCAATAGTATTTCAGATTTTGACTTCTGTTCATCCCTTTCTTATCCTCATATTCATAGTCCGTTAACGTTTGCGTTTATACTAATATATAATGGAAGTGGAAGTGTGTAATTGTAATTGACATTTAGGTATGGGTACTGAATTGAGGATTTTCCACTTATTTTCAATAGTTTGTTACTAAAAAATGATTTTATTTTTCTGATCATTTGTTTGTTTTAGGACCTAAATGTTAAGCCTCAATTTTATGTTACTAACTAGCAATTTTTTTACAATGCCGAGAATCGAATCTGATCTATTTGATATTTAAATGCCTTGGCGAGATGACCGTTAACTATTTTTTCGTATAACCTATGAATATACAATGATACATTTTCTAATGAAAAATCTTAATTGTTTCGACAGACGGACATGCTAGATGAATTGGTAAGAATAAGAGCTTCAGGTGGTTTGGTAATTAACGTGCATGGCGCCAGGGTTAATGGCATCTCAGAATATCTCGAGCTTTAAGTTAGTTGCTTCTAATTTGGTTAAACTTTTTTTCTTTTTATCCTGCTGAAATATTTTGCTGCATGAATTTACAAGAATGCGTTATATTGCTTTGTGTTTATTATACATGCTTTCGTTTACCTTTTATTTTATGATTATATTTTACAAAGCATGGTTAGTAACAACTGCTAAGTCCAATGGAGTGTGTGATTTGCATAAATCTATCTGAAACTGATAGAAGTTGAAATTTTTGGTAGGATATATGAAAAAGATTATTTTCCTGTAATGTAATTTCCCATATGCTACTACCCTATCAATACTTCAATACTTTGTATACTAATAAATAAAAAACACCAAAATTGTAGATATATTTTTTATTTAATTATTTATGATTTTATGCAGTGATAACATTTTAGCTAAGTTTAGCTATAGTTTTGCATACATGCTTTTTTGGTGATCCAAAATTTATCATTAGACTATAGAAATTTGCGGACTTTAGTGAAATGCAGTCAGAGTGTAAAATCACTAATTGAAATATTTGTTTCTGTTAATTTTTATTGGGATATAAAATTAGTTTGTATATGACAAATTTTGAATGTTGTTCATGTCACCTATTTCTCTATTAATACACAACAAATAATTTGTGATTTGTATAGGAAATGTAGATGGCTAAACTTTCTATAACAATTATACAAAGGGAAACTAAAGCAATATGGTAAATAGTTCATTCTAATCCCAATCTATGTGAATTTAAAGTTAACATCGATGTGTTACTGCATATAAATAAAATTGTCATTTTCTCTGTTTGACATACAATACCATAAAAGATTTTGTTTCATGATTATCCACATTGGAGAAGTGCTTTTCTAGGGTTTTTGAAATTATGCTTACACTATTCTACTAAAACATTAATTGTTATAAGAATAAAAATATTCATTTTTGCCTACACTAAAACTTTTACGTGGCATGTTTAAGTAATTTAGATTGAATATTCCATCATGTGAGATATCATAAAGATTATTGTTTTAATTTTTGCCATTTGCAGTTAAGTTTTTTTTGTAAATTAGGGCGATGTATTGAATTGAATGCTTCAACATATAGTACATAATATGAATCTGTTCAATCATTTTGCTAACAAATGCATATTTTTATGCATCTTTACTTACTAAAACTTATGCACCGCCAAAAACATAACAAGAAAACTAATATAAATTTAACTGTATGCATACTATTGAGAGAATTATTTAATCATCTAATAGTTCACTAAGGACCTAAGAATCTACCACTTAGTTACTACAAGATTCTGAAAATCATAATATTTTTCGAAAAATAGATGTATAAGGAATCATTAATGTTTCAAATCAATTATATAATCCTCAAGAGCATTTAATATAAGTTTAGCAGATTCCAGTTTCTACAATGGAATTTTATATAAGCTCTATCTTAAAGATGAATGTTTTGCCAATAAAGACTTCATCTATTTCGACAATATGAGTTATTTTTATCCACCAGGATCTTAGAATTAAGCAAGAGAACAACAAGTGGAATTGAAAAATCATTGATGGAATCCCACACTTTAATCGAGTTATTTCTTTACAAAATAGTTCCAAGCCTTTGATCTTGATAGAGTTTTGTCTTCTTTAAATGTCTTCTAACAATCCTGTTTGGTAAGTTTTTTTGTAAGTAAAAAACCCACTAAATGTTAGATGACTATATTATATACTCTCCATTGTTTATGTTTCTACATTTGTTGTTATATTTTTTTCAGTATTGCAACTAAATTGCTCAAAAAGAATCATAACATAAGTACTCCACTAGCAAATTGCCACCAAAAATCGCACGAAGCGATAGTTATTTTAAAACTTTAAAACTGATAAGCATACAAAATCATCACACATGTAAAGTTCCAGCACATAAGCATGATTACAATAAGAAGTAAAATCAAGCAATAGGGTAAGAAGCCTGCATAGCAATACCACAAAGCCCTTCCTCGGCATCCACATCCCTCTCCATCCTTATATACCCACTCTCCCCCCAATCCGAATCCCTATGAATTCTTAACAATCCAATACCTCGTCCCATTACTCACGCCATACGCAACCACTGTCACCCAATGATCAAGATCCATCCCACACTCCCCCTTAAACTCACCACCCGTGTACAACTGAAAAGCGGAGCTACTCGCATCTTTCGCAATGGAAATTGGTTGTGTTGCAACTGCTTTCAGTAGATGCATATCACGTTTTTCCATAGCTCCAAACTGTATATGAATTGCCAGTCGCAGGCTTTCTAATATGGTTTCTGTATATAAACATTGCTATAAGAAGTGACTCAGGAAAATAAACTCATAAATTTAAACTTGACTGAAGTATAAACATAGAAGCAATGGATTATACTGTCAACTAGGCAAATATGATAAGTTTTACCGAACATCTGTATGTTACTATTATGAAGATGTACCTACGTACCATGATTATTTATACATTATCATTATAGAGCATCGATCATGAAGGTCACTTACCTATTCTCATGTGTATAAGATGTATTTAGTTAATTATTATCCAGATGTAAAAGGCATATACACTTTATTCTGAGTGAAGAAATAGTTAAAATGTAGTATTAGGAAGGTTAGTTCTACCAAATTTTCATTCAAATATCAGGAATACTAAAGCGCACCCTTCACATAAATAGAATGAATTTTTCAGCTTATATCCATGTGAAAACTGTAAACCACTTGATCCAGAGGAGGTGCTATTATGGATCAGCTATAAATTATTGAATTTGCATACTAGATGTTCAACCTCAGTAGCCAGCCATCGTCTATAAATGTTAAAGAACATGTAGAAGGTAACAAAGGTTATCGTAACATTCACGGGTACTGATGAAATAGTGTGCTATATCAATAAATAATTATAATTTACATAATTTGTGTACATTGGCTAGCTACATTATAAGTTATGATAACTCAATAGGCAGAATTGAAACTTCATCTATATTTACAGGGGACATGGCCATACTTCTGCATTCAAAACTCTCTGAACTATCATATAACTATTACTTTAGAAAAGTACAATTCGAACAGTAATTCACCGTATAATTTTCCTTTAATTTATATTTTTAATGAAATTCTTGCATCTTCCAGGTGGCATCACATGCGCTACTGGGTTATCAATAGCTCCAATTGCATTACTTGAAACGCTACCTCCGCATGGAAAAGCCTGTGTATAGATGGATCTCACCGTTGTTCATGAGCTATTCATGAGATATTGTTAAACAGAGCTTACAAAGATAGAGAAGGTGTAGAAAATGAGATTACATTTCTCCTTTATTTGTTTTGCTGCCTAGAGCAAACATTGTGCTTTATTAATGATTTTATGGTTGAAGAGTTGTTAATGAATTGATTAGTTATATAGAACGTTGGAGATAAGTTGTAGAGTATACCCAAAGTAGTTGATCTCAAAGAAGTCGATTCGATTTCAAGAAAAGACCTAGTTTTATAATAATTCTATATTTGAAACTTTTAATTGGGTAAACCTCATATATTTAAAAAAAAAAATTCCTTTTTGATCCTACTTTGCTCTATAGAATAGTTCGTCACTATATTATTAAATTTGTGCGAGTCATTTACTCCATTGTTAATTAGTCTATTATATTCTATTTTTTGTTTCCTACGATTGAATGTTCATTGGTTTATATTTCAACAGATTAGATAGGCAAATTTATTATTTACTATATGGTATTATTGAAAGATGCCACTTTATATAAATATTACAATCGACAGCTTCCGGATGCAAAGTGAAACTCCTACATAATAACCGTGGTATAAAAAGAAAGTATCAATTACTATTATTACCTATATATGACCCTTCACCAAGTATTTTACAGCTTTTATAAATGAATTATATTCATATTTTGATGCAGGTCAACCCTTAGAGCTTCAAACATTGACAAAATCATGAAAGAGAAAGATATGCTCGAGCTTTCAAACATTGATAAAATTATTAAAGATAGAGGACATGCAACGCTTCAACGACTGACAAAAATGTTACAAGATTTAACTACTCTTTCGATGTTCACACCTTTTTATAAGCCATTATTTCATAAAATTAAATTGATCATACAATGACATGTTTTTCATTTTTTTAAAGGAAAATAACACGGCATCAATAGGAAGATATGTTTGTTTATGTCTTTTTAAATAATTGGAAGTTATACTATGAGACCATTGCTTATGCTTTATGAGTCCATTCTGAACGTTATTATCAACTTCAGTAATCTTTTGTAAGGAATGTATATTGTTGGAAATGTACAAGCAAATCAATTAGAAATGGTTTCGTAGCATAATATGTAAATAATTTATAAGAAACAAAGCTAGATCCTGTGCATAATTTATCAAGTCTTATGTAAATGTCCAAGACTTCAAGAAAACAAGTTTATGATTCAGGATATGAAGGTATGTATCATGGATCAATTAAATGCATGTGTATGTGTGTTTTTAGAAGAAAAAAATCATTCAACTCAGAACCTCAAAACCCTGCTGTATGGCAATAAATGGTCAGAAATTGTAACTCTAAATTAAGAAATAGTTTAATAGTTTATTTACTGATAGCTTCTGAGTTGTCCATCCAAACTCTGACACCCTTAACTGAATGCGGATAAGTTGTAACTATTGACATAATAATTCAACATATTATTTTTGTGTTTTATAATAGTAAGTTATCTAAAAACATTGAACTCCTTTACTCAGTTGACAACATCACAAATTTAAAGCTTCAAATCGCTTTTATGATCAACATCCAAGCTTCAAACCACTGATTATTTATTTAATTCAACATTCCATTAGGCAATACAAACAATATTATAAACACAAAGGTGCTTCATCATTATCAAGTTACCCGTCTGTCTTTCTTACAGCACCTTATTTCTATTTAGTTGTCATATCTTCTTCCTTATTTTTCCCTTAATTAATGAAAACGTTACTTTAATCTCTCATAATACAATAATTATTGCAAAGGCAAAATTCGCTCACTTCCTTCTTTGCACATGACCAGCGGACTTGCCACCATACTCGTGTTCATAGACGATATTCTGATCTGTTCTATGATAGAGGAGGAACACAAGATGCACTTGAGGAAAGTGAGATTCTTGGGTCATGTCGTCCCTGAGCAGGGCATCACAACAGATCCTGCCAAGGCAACAGTGGTTCAGGATTGGAACCTACCCAAGAACGCTACTGATATAAAAAGTTCTCCTAGGAATGGGTGATGCTATAGATGTCTTATCAAGGGCTTTTGGAAGGCAGCAGCGCCATTGACCAATTGGACGAAGAAGAATCTGAGCGTTGTTTGAGATGCAAATAGTAAGCATGGGTTTGTAAGCCTGAAGGAGAGGTTGTCGAATGCACCAATTCTACTATTCAAAGCAAGAACGAGGAGCTGGCAGTATACGTAGATGCCTGTGGTACCCGACTGGGTGCAGTGCTGATGTAGAAGGGGAATTTGTCACTTACGATGGTTGATAGCTGAAACCACATGAGAAAAATTATATGACTCATAATTTGGAGTTGGCAACGGTAGTGTTTTCTTTGAAGATTTGAAGACATTATCTATTAGGAGAGAGGTCCAAGCAATTCATAGACCACAAATTCTTTGAGTACCTTTTCTCCTAAAAGAATATCAACCTTTGCCGGCAGCAATGGTTAAAAATTCTTGGCCTCTTACGACTATGACATTTTCTATTTGTCTGGTAAGGGAAAGGCATCATCGATGCATCGAGTAGAAGACATGCCAGTATGGAAGTGATGTTCTTAGAGTGGAATCATTTAAAGTGTATTGTTGGCTATGACTTCAGACCTCATTGTGAGTTCGAGCTAGAGATGTTGGTGAGTTTCAAGAATAAACCTACATTTATTGAGTTGATCGGTACTATTCGAAGGAGAGTTGCTAGACTAGCGAAGATCAGGGCGAATATAGAAGGAGTAAGGTTCGATGATATGAAATAGCACGAACAAGACCGAGATGGTTGGCTTCGTAAGAATGGGAGATTATTTGGTCCCAATGCTTATAGGTTATGAGATGAAATGCTACGAGAGTGCCACCATTATAGGTTGGCTATACATCCTGGGGGTAATAAGATGTACCATGATATGAAGCGGACTTATTATTAGGAAAGGATGAAGAAGGATGTCGAAACATTCATTTTAAAGTGTATGAACTGCCTTAGTGAAGGTAGATAGAAGAATCCAAGTGGGTTGATGCAACCACTTGAAGTTTCCGAATGGAAATAAGGGACTCATATATGAATTGCCAAGGACCAGAGCAGGGTACGGTAGCATTTGGGTTATAGTAGATATATTGATGAAGAGTACTCGATTTATACTCATCCAGTCCAGTAGAACCGCATCCAAATTGGCTAAGTTGTATGTGAAGTAGAAAGTGCAATTCCATGTTGTGTCGAAGAGCACTGTGAGTGACCAAGACTCTTTATTCACTAGTAGGTAGAGCTTACAAGAGGCGTTGGGGACCAAGCTGCATCTCAGTACAGCTTATCACCTATAAACTAGTGGATGGACAACGAGAGTGAATCTTTTATACTATAGGATCTCTTATAGATTGCATACTTGATTTTAGAGGCTCGTGGGATTATTAGTTATGTCTCCTTGAATTCTCATACAACAACATTTATCAGTCCAACATCAGTACAGAACCATTCAAAGCATTGTATGATCGACCGTGCAATATTCCTTTATGCTGGTGGAAAGTGGGAGAGAAAATGATGCTTAGATGATATGATTAGAGAAACCTCGGAGAAGATTAAGATCATTCAACAACAAGTGAAAGCTGCTTGGGATAGCAGAAGAGTTATGCTGATAAGAGACGTCGAGATTTGGAATTTTTTTATATGTCATATGGTGTTTGTGAAGATTCTCCATTAAAGAATGTCATTCGATTTGGTAGTAAGGGGAAGTTGGTACCAAAATTCGTAGGTCATCTTTTGATAGTAGAAAAGATTGGGGACCTAGCATTGATTTACCTCCAAAGATTGTAGGCGTGAACAGTGTCTTCCACGGTTCTCATTAGTTTGTGCACGACTCTGGCATGATCATTACATCAGGTTTACTTAATGATATCGAGATTGAACCAGAAACTTCGAGACCTCATAGGCCGGTTCGTATTGTCGGACGCGATATGAAACTTTGTAGCTCTTTGCATGACAAGGCTTACTATTTATTGTATTTACTTTCACTTTTAATATCATATATGATAGAATAGTATCTCACATGCTAGGATAGGATTATCTATACCATTGGTTACATGGCTGCTTTTTTGTGATGGCTGTGTATGATTGTTAAGCATGTGGGGTAACTATGGTTGGCTATTCTTTGATTTGATTGAGGATTACGAGGATGAAATTCCTAAAAGGGGAGAGTGTAATGACTCATATTTTACGTATCGAAGGATCATAAAATATTTTATTTAATTCATGTGAGGTTATAGAAGTCTCATAGAGATATTTTCTGCATCTATGATTTTGTCGAATTTCTATGCGATCATTTTATGCCTGAAAATCTTGTATGGATTATAATTTTTGATAGAAGCCGAGTTTTGCTCTAGAACCATTTCCATTGCTTCAGGTTGTTGGTTTCTTATTCCGTAGAATGATCATAATAGTAAAATAGACTAACTGTTTGAAAGTAACATCCTTTTTACGTTTTGGCTGCTACTGGCTAGTATTAGTGGTCAATTAATAAGGCCCAAACCTAAGCCCACTAGCTAATTTATGGATTTTCACCTAATTAGGGCTAATGGGACATCCCCAATCACTTTTCCAACTTCCCAGTACAATCCCAAACCTCTATTAACCCTAATTTCATAAAAAAGCTCATTTTTCTTTAATAATAATAGATTAGAAAAGGAGATCATAAATTCATCATTTTAGATGCTTTGATTTCATATTAGCTGATGTTCACGTTAGATCCAGAGATCTAAAGTGGTAAATTAGGTATTAGGTGAATGTTTATTGGTCGCTCACTATTATATACTTATATATATAGTTAAATTTGTTGTTTTTAACATAGTTTTGACCCTAAAATGTTTTATAATTTCAATAACACTTTTATACATGTTTATTGTCAATATTAAACAGGTTTAAAATATTTTTTAGTGGCTTTACAATCCCTTTTGATCATATTCACAAAAATATATAAGTTTGGTCTAGATTAGAATTTGTATGATTATCATGTTTTGATGAAGTGCATGTGTTTATGGATGTATATTGATGATATTTCAATTTGGTATGCCCTGCTTTGATATTGTTTGCAAGTGCTTTTAGGTAGTTATAAAAGAGGTTGTCAAACTGGGCAAATCGAAGGAAAATTATGTCGGAAATAAATGAAATTTGGAGGATGGGCTCAAGAGTACAGGAGAAGTCCAAGGATTAAGTTGCACCAAATTTGTATTGTTGGAAAGTGGTCGTGATAAGGTGATTCTGGTCAGTGGAGCTGGGATTCTAGTCGTGCTTCGAGCTTGTTTAATGAAAAAAAGGGATGCTTCAAGTCAAGAATTGGGTTAGCAAGGGAGAGAAATTCCTAAAGCCAAAAGCGAAAAGCCAAAATTTAGCCAAGTAGAGGACTCGGTACTGAGTACTTTCCCTGCTGATGTTGGGAGTTAAGTGTCTTGGAACTTGGAGAATTCGAGGAAAGAGGCTTCATGGAAGTAAAGTGACCTAAATTTGGTGAAGTATTCTTCTTAGCACCGAGTACCAAAGGTCGACACTGACCTGAAATTTTTGATCAGGTCGAAGCGAAACTCTGGAGGGTGGAGTACGTAGTCTGTGGGTTGTGCTGTAGATGTTCGTTCGTCGTTCGATGGTGATGTGATGGCATGATAAGATTAATAGAAAAGAGTTGAAGCGGTATTAGAGTGCTTTGACGTTATGGCTTTGGGACTTTGAGGTATGGATTATACGGCTAAAGAGGAGTCTAGAAGTGTTCTGATGATGTAGCTTAATAAGTGAAGCGAAAATGGTAATCGAAAGGGCGGGTTACATGAGGAGAGATCTTGAGTGGGATTATGAATGTATTGCACGATGGATATAGGTAGAATGGAACTATATGACTTTGTTCCATTATGAAGGTGAGTGCAAAGGGATCGTAGACACTTGGATGTTTCTTGTGTGCTCATGTAGAGGGGGCACATACGGACACCCACCTGGGTTATGATTGTGTCCAGATCTTATGATTGTATATTACTCTAGATTTTATGACTGTAAGTCTATTTTCGAGCCACATGAATTGGAATGGATTGAGCACCATAGAACCGAGATTTGATTCAGGTCTCTGGCTTATGATCATATCATACGAGTTTCTTATATCTAAGCACATTAAGTTATAGTGAGTTGATGAATGATTTGTTCGTTTTAGTCGTTTCCCCTCATAGTTTGTCATTCTAGGATGTCACATAAGGTAGGTATAGTGGATAGGGATACTCAAACACCCATCGTTGTACTTATGATGTATTACACCATTATGAGTAGCATATTATGATGTTATATGATAACTCTTTAGTTGTAGGGATTGGTCATGTATGTATAAACTCTATTACTATGAGCTTTTTTTGCATATGCAATGCACGTGCATATAAAATCCCATTATAGAATTATAAAATTTAAAATTTCTATGAAGTTTGTAAAAATAAATAGAAAAATATTTAAAAAGGTATTATTTTTTGTTGGAACAGGGTTATGAACATGTAATCTTGTTTGTGTTAAAAAATCTCATTTGAAGATAGATGTTAATTTTTTTCATTGTGGAATTCGAATTCCTAACCTGTTGTTTGCATATAAGGGTATTTTTGGAACATCATGGTCGAACCAAAATATTGTGTTTCTATTTCAACCATTAATAAAGATATTGTAAAACTCTATGGATATGTGTTCTAATATTTGGTTCACTTAGTTATTACTATCGCTCATATTTTACATATGTGATGTATTTTATATTTTATACCATACATTTTAGGTATATGGTAGGTTCTGTGATGTTTTTACTTCTTTGTAACCATTAACAATCATCCTACATTGGCCAGACATAGCAACAACACACTATTTAGTTATATTGGATGTCGGTGGTATAAGGCAGTCATCACAATGCATATAAGTTTATCATTTAATATTTATCTTAAATTAATTTAAGATCGATAAAATCAGTTTTTGATTTAATTTAAATAGTTAGTTGAATTATGTAATTAAATAAAATAATTTATCAATAAAATAAATTAAACTGTTAAAATTTATACATATACCAATGTGTATACATTAATAAAATACAAATTTTGTGGTTGACTATATATATCTCAAATATTTTAAGGTGAATAATATATAATTTTGGAAATTTTATATAAATAACTTAAATAAATCAAATGTAATTTAATCGATAAGATATATATATATATATATATTATAAGTAATTTAAATTATAAAATTTATAAATAAATTAAAACTTATATAACTATATATGTATAAAAATAAGTGGAACTGTAAGAAACCTAACTTAGGTTTTGGAATAAGTAAATATGAAAGTTCGTATACCGTGATTTCAGATGTATCTGACACTAGAATCATAAGGGTGCTTAATAAGAAATACATTATTTCTTCAATTGTTATCATTCAATATAAATGTATTAAAGATTATGAATCTATTACATAAAATTGTCCTCTTCCATCTATATATTACATACACTTTAATTATCATCTTCCTCAAGCTAGGGATATTATGAGTAGTGTTATTATTATATTGACTAGATGAGATAACATACATGCATGTATTTATGGATATTCCTCAAGGTACGTGCATTAAATTTAGACCACTGCGAAATGGTGGGTATAATTGAATAATCTCTTTTGATTTGTTGATAATCCTCAAGGCTGAAATAGGAGTAGGACAAAGACCACAAGTTAAGAGTTGTCTATGATACAACCGATAAAGGGTTATCCATCGCTTATGGACTAATGATTTGTTGAAAATCCTCAAGGTTAGAGTCCCAAGGCAAGTGAGCCCTAACGCCTTATTTGGAAATCAAAAGATTTCTTTGTTTTTCTTAGGATTTTGAGAAAGATAAAAAAATCTAGTGGGAGCCTTATTCAAAAATTAAAACGAATACATTTAACCTTTCTAATATTGTTAGAATATATGTTAATATAATTGATAAAATGTTTGTCAATTAAAATATATGTGTGAACTGAATTGAGATAGACAAAGAATTATAAAATATACTTGTCAATAGATTGTTTGGCATGTTGTCACTATCAGACTCATGAAAGGGCCAATTTATACAACTAAAACATTTATACCTTGGTCGCTTAGGTGTTTATTTGCCGGAGACCAGTATTGTGTTTTATGGGTTTTGAAATCTAAAATAATACAGGAATATGAATATTTGATGCACATTCGATCACATATAAATGTTATTTAATGAATAGTTGTGATTCATAATGTACAAAACTTCGGTGAAATTAGTTTATTCCACATAAACAAACAAACCATAATGCGAGATAGTATATTCGATACGATTAGTTATAATAAGGGTCTTGTTGTGTTAGATGTAGCACTAGATGAAGAGCTAAAGGAGGTACTTAGAAAATTGATCATTGAAATGTTGGTTTGATTAGTTTATGAAATGTGCAAATTATTAGATATCCTTAATTGTTAAGGATGATCGAACGCATTTTGGTAAAAAAAATCGTTAAGGTCTTTTAGTAAGTCCTTTTATACATTTCAACCATATGAAAAGGAAAGAAAATGAATGATAGTGAACATAGTATTCTACATCTGAACTGAATTCTTTTTGGTTAAAGAATCTGTTTCTAGTTGCTCTAGAACAATTAGGAGATTCTCTGGAAGAGATACGGGGTTCTGCTTTTGGTGGCAACATGCTATTGGGTGGTGATGGTCCCACTTATGGGGTCAAATCAATATGTTCTAAGAAGAAATATTTGAATATAAATCTCATCGATCTCATAAGTATCATAACAAATTCCATCAATTGAATCACTTTTTATAGAAATACGAGAATCTAGGCAAGGTTGGCATGAAGAGAGAGAATGACCACTTTTGTTTCATGGAGAGACATTGAGACGAGAATTGTATAACATATTAAATGATACTTAATATGGAATGAGAAATGTGATTTTTATTCCAAATGTATTTTCATATAGAAACTATTTTCCGTGTATGTTATTTCTTCAAGTTCAAGATATTTGATTTGAAACTCCCAACTGTAAACTAGTTTTAAAAATTCATAATAAGTTGTTAAATGGAGCTTTGTATTTCGTATGCTATTATTATAGTAATAGTGGAAATAGTAGGAGCATACCACATAACACTTCTAAATGGATGCATCAAGTCACAAAAATTATTTTCATAAATATAAAAAATATTAGTTGTAAAATAATAGCTATTTTCAAAATTGGCTAAAAATAATATAATTTTATTTTGATATGAATACTATGAATATTCATTTTAAGATAAAATATAATAACGTACTTGTTTTCATAACAAAAGTGATGCATGTGAAAATGTGAAAGTATCTAGAATTTTTCTACAATTATTTGAAGCTATGGACTAAGCTATTTCTTTGAAGAATAATTCAACAGTCATATGATTATGAATTATATCTCAAAAGAATAAGGGTGAAGCACCCATTTAGTGGGAGTGACAAAAGAGTTAACGAACATTTCGAATTGTGTACACACACACACACGTATGTGTAAAGTTCAAAGTCTAATGATGCTAAAATGGATCCACTTACTTCCTTAAGTTCAAATTTCATTTATTATAGATATGAAAATGTATATTTGATACACAAGTAATATATTTATGAGAAGTTCATTGAGTATAAACCATAAGTAAAAAAACATAACATGCAAAGGAAACAAAAGAATTCGATTTGATCGAAGGAGTAAGTGTATTGGAAAGGATTCCAGAAGTACCTAAAAATGAATAAGATTCAATCTCAAAAGTCTCTCCTCCCTATAACACATAATGATAAATTGAAAATGAATCATCAGACTTCGTTGGACAAAGTATGATTGATGATGAGAGAAGTTGAATTAACTTTTTCCGGTATGGTCGTGTACTTAAGAGTAAATACAGAAGGTTAGAATTTAATTTCATCTAATGCATAGTTTATAAGATCATATAATAGTTTATAAAAAAACCGTGCATACCTAGGTCAAGGAATTTATAGGTTGTGTGAGACAAAAAACTACGTATAATATTTTCTCGTGAGGAATCTTTTGTAGATCACCCAAAGTGGTTTGGGACCGATCAATATTTGTTGATCAATTTATGTTATGAACACCCAAAACTAAAATCATTTTTATTTGCGTATAAAGGGAATTCATAAATTTTTTATGTATATCTATTTTGTTGCACTGAGAAATATTTTTTTCCAAGAAATGTAAACTTCTTGATGAAGGAATTTCTTTTAGAAAATATTGATAATAAATAGATTTGAATATGCTCCCGCGATAAAACACATTATGAAGGATGAAATGAATTCGACTAAGCCCAAATAGACACAACATGTTAGAATGTCTGACAAAAATTCTCGCATGTTAAAGAGTTGTGAATTTCTTGTTAAGTGTCGAGAAAATAGAATTTCATATGTTGTCAATATGTCATTAAGAGCATTGACTCTACCATATGGCATGATGCGCAAATAAAAAATAGATTCCAAGTACATTACCAAAATATGATTTTGGTAATTGTACCCAAAAGGATATGATTCATTCGTCCTGTGTCTTCAAGAGAAAGACCAATGTAATTGAGGTATAGTAAGGATTGCTGATAGGAATATTATCGTAAATTTCAAATAATGAAATTAACGTAATAGATTCATCAGTAAACTTACTTAAGTAAATTTGGATTTTACTTGCAAAATTATCACCCGGTATAATATGAGTGTTGGTGTATATATATGTTGAAAAAAGATTCTAAGTTAAGAATTAGATTAAACTATTTGCTCATAACAACCAAAATGTCTCGAAGTCAGTGTGTGAGATAATGAGTTTATGGATTTCGGATATGATCCAAAAACTGATATAAAAGTATCGTTCGACGAGCATCGAAATTGAGTGAATATTTTGATAAAGAAATTAAACAGTTTCATTTTCAGTCAAAATACAAAGTAAGTAAGTGCCTATAAGGAAGAACATTAAAGGTACTAAAATATTTCTCAAAACTATAAGTATATAATAAACTTATGATTGTTAACGATGTATTTGTGTTAAAATTAGTTTTGTTAAGTTGTTTAATTCTAGATATTAGAATTGAAATTTACCTTATTTATATATTAGCTTAAGAGGATGATATGATAATCTACGATATACATAGACACCATATTAGAATGTTTAATGTGGATCATATGAGATGAATTCCTTATGCATCGACAATATGAATTATCACATATGTTATGTTGTCTACAATATCACATTTTACTTATGCAATTAGTACATTAAGCTAATATGAAATATGATTTAAGATCATTAAACGATAGTTTAGGGTTCTTGAGTTTTTACGAAATAATCGAGTATTAGTCATATGAAAATAGAACACTTTCTGAACGAGTGTTCGGATTCAAACTTCATAAGTGATTTCAAGTATAGTATGTCAATTTTGAATTCACGTTCAATCTAGTCTTATGTTGGAATGTTCTAAATGAAAGGTTGTGACATATTCAACCAAATAAACTAAGTACATCGTTGTTAATAGAACCGCAACAGAATGCATGCACATGCATACATACGTACATGCACGCATGCGTGCGTGCGCGCACACACACATACATACATACATACATACATACATACATACATACATACATACATACATACATATATATATCACGTACGTACGCACATACACACACACACACACACACACACACACACATATATATGCATGGACTAATAACCGAGCAAGAGGCGATCTCAAATATTGAAAATCACATAACATTGTTATGCTATAATAATTCTATAATACAGATCTTGAAAGAAGCTGGAGCTCGTTGCAAGTCGAGAAATATACTATGATGAGTTCCACATGATAAAGGCTTTTTATCAACGTTGGGGAGATTTGATAAAAAAAGTAGATAGCCAAGACTATATAACATTTTCATTTATTGAAGGACTAGCTCGATTGGTTTTGAGAAAACAAATTGGAGGAATAGGAAAAAGGTTCCATAATTGACCCCAAGTGCAAGTGGATGATTGATAAAGTTAAGGGTACGCCTTAGGGGCAATTATATAATTTGTTACATATATTTAACTTTGTGATCGATCTTTTTCATAGTAAAGGTATTATTTTTTCTATTATACGCTTTGCTATATATTGATATAATTATTTACATGATTAATTTAAAGTATATTAAATAGAAATTCCTTAAATGTCTTGTCATGTGATAAAATTTACTAAGGGTTGTAATCAAAAGCAAAACACCACAGTATCAAATTACATATTATTTTAAATATTCCCCATTAAGATTTTTTGAGAAAGAATATTGATACATCCATTGAGATCAGAATATGTAACACTTTCGAAATGTTGGATAGTGTATTGCTTATGGCTACCGGGGCACCAAGGGGTTACATAGTGATATAACTAAAGAATAACTCACTCGAAAGTTTTCTGTTTGTTAAAAATAACCAATGTCAAAGAGGAAAACTCCAAGTAATGATAACATTGTTCTCTCGACTTGAGAATACATTTGAAATTCTATATGAATACACCACTTTGATTATAGTTAAATCATGGCATAGCATCCTTAGATTGACTATAGTTGGTTCCAAGTTGAAGCATTGAAAGTTAAACACTGTTCAATGGAGAATTCATCTCCTTAGTTATATGAGGTTTTTTATCATGATGAACTTTAGTTAAATCATAATCAAAGTCTCTAGTAAAAGAATATAGTTAATTATAAATGTCATTATTGAACTATAGGCTTTATTTATTGACTAACCAAGTTGAACATGGATGATATTATAATTTTGACCAAAATCAAATTCCATATGTCCTAAAGGCATATAGTTTGTTAAAAAAGAATTGGTATAAATAATCATTACTAAAAGGTATAACTTAAAACTATAGAATTGAATTTTACCAATAAAGATGTATAAGCGATAAATTCAGCCAAATTATCATACCACTAGCTAATGTGAAGTACGAAGATTAGTATTTGAATTGTTAGATATTAATCGCTTATTGAATTTACATCTGTCAGTCACACAACTGCATTGATAAATTCTCTAAAATACCGCACGATTTAATTAATTTAAAGTTCTTATAAATTGATGAGTGTATATACATGTCCGAATGGACCTGCATTTGACCACTGGGCCACATTTTTATAGCATAGCTGTTAGAAAACAGTGGAAATAAAATCAGTGTAATGATCGCCTACCACATCAATACATTCAAACATAATCAATTGCATCATGAATTGGTTTAATGCACATGAACAATAAGATCAGACAAAGGAATTTTTCTCGATTAATATACTCTAGCCTTTCCCCAATACTTGTACATAAAAATATAGCTAGAATCGGTATTTAAACAGCTTGGCCTCAATTCCTTAAGTCGATTTTTAAAATCTCATATATGAGACAAGTTATGTCACGACCCGAAATCTAATATTCGAAAATTGACACTAAATACCTCACTTGTATTCGATTGCCAAAAATTCAAACATCGAACTCCAGTCGGATGGAGCTTATAACAACATTAGATGAATATAAAACAGCGAAAACAGAATGAATAACATTCATTACATCACAGATACATCATCATAATATCCATTACAACATCATAGTGTTTATATATATATATATATATATATATATATATATATATATATATATATATATATCAAACCTCCAAATAGAACATCGTCGTAGAACAACAAGTGATCATATGCCAAAAAGTCTTCAAAGAAATGAAGCGATAGCGAACTTCCAAAACTAAGCACCTTGAGATCCTAAAGCTTCCAAAAATCTCCAAGGTAAAAGCCTCCAAAAATCGATAGCCTCCAAACTAAAAAGACTTCAAAATCCAGCTAATACCAAAATACGGAAAACCTACTACTAGGCTGCCCGTGTGGAAAACTCCGGGTCAGTCGTGGGACTGGTATGAGTAAACAAAAATAGTTGCTTTTAAATAAAATAGATTTATATGAGAAAAATCGTTCATGCTTTTGAAAAATGAAACTACCATAAGACCTCCTGCCACACACACAATGCAATCGCAGAATTGGAGGAGATTTCTTCTTATGATAGTTAAATATGCTTGATACGGGAAAAATTCTTTGATATTATTACTAGTGCATAGTGTAGAAAATCATTTCGAAAATATAATATTAATCTTACCCAACATACCTCATTTCGTCATATGCCTACTATAGCTACCATGTTTTGTGGCAGGTTACCGCCACGCTGCATGGCAGGTTATACAACTAAAACCGTTCAGGGTTCGTATTGTTTCTTTGGATTTTCAACAAATGGTCAGGCTAAGGAACTTCCTACTGCCACATGGGTACGCCTCTGAAGGGACGTCCCGAGAACCTACCTGGCTCTTTGCCAACACAAGGCCGGGTTACCTCTGAACTAGGTAACTACTACTCGAGAATGCCACCACCCGGTCATTTGCGACCTTTACTCGAGGGCCCTCTACCACAAAGCAACAACCACACAGTAAATGAGATTGCAGCAACCACATAGGTAAAGTATCTGGGCTCCATACCATGATACCACCTTTTTCCAGAAGGAAATGACATACCCTAAAGGGCGCGACCCACATAACCTTGTCGCATCTTTCCTTTTTCGACCATTTCCGGGGTGTGAGGTCCGATGAGGTCTCGTCCACAAAGCTATGCTTTACACGAAAACCATGCTTTGATCACAAATAATCAATAAGTGATCATCAACACACAGCGGCACTTAGCATGCCACACTATCAAATTGGGAGTATATCGCCGATAACCTACAACTACATAACCTCTGAGCTCGTACGTCTCAGAGAAGGGTGTTAAGCTAAGAGAATAAATTCTCCGCCACCAACAGATATGTATTTGAATGAAATTTGCTTTATATCTCAAAGTGTAGTGTCATACATACAACCATACAAGTCTGTTCCGGGTTCGAACAGAACCGAAGGCACTTCGTCCAATAAAGGAAGAAGCCCTTGTAAATCCGGGTATCCACAATCCCGATCGGACTCCCCATCACATGTGGAGATCTCTATACCGGAGCAACTCAGTGCAGAGACAATCGACAGGTTATCCTATCGTTTTCGAAGACACCCGGTCTTCATCACCGTCTTCAAATGCTATTCATTTCGACGTATCCTTATTCGAAATGGATTATATGACACAAAGGTCCTTTCCCGGCTAAACCGAATAGTGAGCGCTTAATTTTAAAACACGTGGATGTATCAATTACTAAGATTCACATTCAGGGTTCGACGTGGGTTTCAGATAACTAACTGAAATCCGACTCCCTCTTGCATCGAAGTGTAAATGCCGTTTTACGGGCAAAAGGGTTTTCACAGAAACAAATCACGAATCACAGTTGATCACAAAGCAATTCACATCACAAAGTATAACAATCACAACAGAAATACCAATCCAGTACACAACATTTGATAATAGTTAATCATTTTCAATTAAGGTGAATGTGGTTTTAGTGAATTAACCACATAACTATTTTTATTGATTATTTTAAACCAATGATCAATTATTCTTAATGATAAATTAATTAAATCTTAATTCACTTTTTTAATTAATTATTCCTTAATTAATTAACTTAATTAACTACTAATTATAAATTAATTAACTTAAATTATCTAATTAACAATTCTTAATTACAAATTAGTTAAACGCTTAATTTTTAATTAACCAATCTTTAATTAAAAATTGATTAATCTCCAATTACTTAGTTAATTACGATTATAAATAACCATTCTTTATCCTTTTTAAACGATTAATTAATATTAATAATTTATCTTAATTAACATTTAAAAATCTTCCTTAAACTTTGAAATCAATTTATTATTACTAACTTGAAAACTCTAATGGTAATTAAATTTAATACTTAACTTAGGTTAACTACTTAATTAAAATATTAATCAAGATTTTAGAAAACAATGCTAAATATTTTCTTAAATAATTAAACTTGTAATAAATGTTTAACTTCAATTTGTCAAACATTAATTGTCATCGTTATTTAAAATCTGTTTACAAAGTTTGCTTAACTTATTTTTATTATACTTTAGGTTTGGGAAATCAACCCGAGCAAGATTCTAGTTTACTCGAGTAAACACTCGAGTTTCACCCTACGTTTCCCCGAGACCTTCTCTCTTCCTCTCATACGCTTCTTCTTCCTCTTTTTTTATTATTTCCAGTTAGGTTGAATTTAAGTTTAAGTTTAAATTATAGTATCAGGTAAACTCTCTCACGCACCCAGGTTCACTTGAAGCAATCCACCATTTTACTCGAGTAACAACTCGAGCCTCTCACCCACAAAAGCTTCTGACATCAAACGATATCGTGCACGTGCACGGTGTCATGCCGCCACTCCGGCGAACTCCAATAACTTCGGCAAGTCGCGAATCATCCCAATACTCGAAATCAAATCTTGATTCGACACCAAACACACTGAATCGAAAATTAGCATTGCGCTCGAAAACTGTAACTCAACCCAACTAACAAAAATCCTTCGCCCCAGTTGCTCCGACCACCAAAAAAGTTCCAACTCCGTCCACACCACGTCAACACCCCATTCTACCATCCCCTCGAGTTTCGAGAAGCTCGATCCAACAGAGGAGACGAACTCGTCTCGTTTTCTGACCACATCACAATCGAGCCTTAAACCCTAAAATGGCCTCGTCCCTTCAATTCGTGCAATAGAAAAATTATCTGACAATTTTCCTAAAATCATCAATGTTCAAACTTGCTTCAAGCAAGATCTTAACATTCAATAATTCCTTGATCAATGGAAATTGGTGAAAAAGCATTTTCAGTTCAACTGAGAACTGCTCTTAACATACTTAACTAAAAAATTTCCATTTTTGTTTTAAAAATCTTGTTTTGCAGTGTGGATTCAAGTTGTAAAATTGAATTAGCATTTTAAAACACTTGAATTCAACATAAATTTGTTTATTGGTCTGTAAGTCAACTTTCCAGTTGATATACTTCACTAACAGGTTGGAAACAAATTTTAAAAGCTTGATTTATGTTTAAAAAACCTATTTTGTTTTAAACTCAAAGCCTAATAATAGCTAGATGAAAACATTTTGGATTTTGAATAACTTCTTAACTCAGTAACAAAACAAAACAGAGAAGAATCAGAACAGTACATATATAAACATAGAGCTATATAAACAACATACATATGCAAGCATATTATTACCAATGAATCATACATACGGATTTAATTCAACATAAGTCTTTAAAAATTTTGTTTACTCACCTGAAAGCAAGTTTGAACGGAGAGCACTTTTTGTTTTGAAAACCTGCAGTTGATCAACCTTTAAACCCTGTTTTGTTTTTGTTGAATTGAATTCAAGTTTTGTAAGAATGGTGATGTTTACTTCTTCTTTTTTTCTTTCTGGCTTTGCTATGTTATTGAACGAAATGAAACTAGAAGATACGCATGAATATATAGAAGAAAGACTTTGTACAGGAGAGGTATTTCTGGTGTAGCTTATTTCTTTGTTTTTTTTTATTTGATCAGATTTTTTTCTTCTTACCTCCTTCTTTGAGCAGACAAAAGTTTTGTAAATATTTGAAATGACATTATTTGTGCTTGAGAAGATAACATTTAATGCAATTGTTCCCATTCCTGTTTACATGCATATCCATTTGAACTTTGTATGTACATTTTTTTTGTTTTATCTTCTTGCATACATTTTTGTTTTATTATCTTCTTGTTTACATACAAACTCACCGTAAACATACTTGTCTGGTTTTTGTCTTGGTCTTGCATTCACACATGAATTTCCATATGTATTTATTTATGGTTTATCTTACCTTATATATTTATGTTTAACACAAATTCTTGTTTTTATATATGTTTTTTAAAGCTTAAACTACCAAATATTTATATTCATATATTTTTGTAATATTTAATATTAATAATATTTTATTTGTTTTGAAACTTTTCAAATTAAATTCCAAAAGTTCAAATAAGTTACCAAATTTAAATTAATAAGTTTTGGGATGTTACAAATACCCCCCTTAAGAAAATTTCGTCCTCGAAATTTGAACGAGAGAGAAAAGCAAATAAAGAATATAAGAATTCAGAAAAGGATAGAGAATTGGCTTACCAGTTTAAGCCGAGATATCCACTCTGCATTTGGGATATGATTTTCGCATATTATCTTCAGTTTCCCAAGTGCAGTCCTTTGGATCGCCACTCCACTGAACTTTAACTAGTTTCACAACTTTGTTTCTCAATTGCTTTTCATCACGATCTACAATCTTTATCGGTTCTCTTTTAGCTGTTAAATTGGGAGTGATTTCAAGATCCTGCTGAGCAACTTCCTCAATAATACTATCTGGATCGTGCACATACTTCCAAAGATTAGAAATGTGGAACACATCATGCACGCCAGATAACCATCTAGGCAACTGCACTTGATAGGCTAAAGAACCGATCCTCTCCAGATTAGGAAAAGGACCAATATACCATGGTGCCAACTTACCGGTCTTCCTAAACCTAATACACCTCGCATTGGAGATACTTTGAGAAATACAAAGTCTCCAATCTGGAATTCTAAATCCTTCTTCTGCGATCATAATAACTCTTTTGACGACCCTGAGCCGTCCTCAATTTCTTCCGTATAAAATCAACTTTCTCAGTGGCTTCTTTAATCATATCCGGTCCAAGGACAAGTCTATCACCTGCCTCAATCCAGCATGCAGGTGATCGACACGGACGACCATATAAAGCCTCAAAAGGAGACATCTCTATACTGGCCTGATAGCTATTGTTATATGAGAATTCGACCAGATGTAAATGGTCCTCCCAAGAACCACCAAAATCAAGTAACAAGCACGCAATAGGTCTTCCAAGATTCGGTTAATCCTCTCTGTCTGCCCATCAGACTGTGGGTGATAAGTAGTGCTGAAATCCAGTTTTGTTCCCAATGAGTCTTGAAATGCCTCCCAAAATCTACTAGTGAATATCGGGTCACAATCACTCACTATACTGCTAGGAATACCATGGAGACGGACAATTTCTTTCACATATAACTTGGCTAAACTTGCTGCCGTGTGGGTAGATTTCACCGGCAAGAAGTGGGCTGTCTTAGTCAAACGGTCCACAATGACCCAAATTGCTTCATTGCCTTTTCGAGTACAAGGCAACCCATCGATGAAATCCATCGATACTTGGTCCTATTTCCACTTGGGTACCTCTAAAGGGTGAAGTAAACCCGCCATTTTCTTTTGATCACTTTTGATTTGTTGACAAGTAGCACAGCGACTCACATATATAGATATGTCCCTTTTTATTATCTTCCACTAGAAAGTTCTTTTGATATCACGATACATCTTATTAACCCCTGGATGGATGCTGAATTTAGATTTATGGAATTCATCTAAAACTTCACGTTTCAGATCAGGGATGTCTAGGACACATATTCTGCCTTTCATCCTTATAACTCGATTATCATCAAATGCAAAACTAGAATCTTCACCCTGATGAATTCTTTTACAAATTCCTCGAAGGAACTGGTCTTCTTTTTGCTTGCTGGCGATCTTTTCAAGGAGAGTAGAGTAACAACAAGATATACAAGAATAACATGCCTCCTACTTAAAGCTACGGCAACTACATTGGCTTTACTGGGCATATATTGAATATCCTTGTCATAAGATGTCAGAAATTCCAACCAACGTTGTTGTCGCAGATTTAGATCTTTCTAGATGAAGAGATATTTCAAAGATTTATGGTCAGTGAATAATTCGAATTTTTGACCTAGAATAAAGAGAGTTCAATAAGTATATTGTTAAGTTAAGTTAAATTCATAAGTTGTTAGGAAAGCTGAAAATATTTTTACCCAGAAGATAATGTCGCCATATTTTCAAAGCGAAGATAACAGCTAAGCGTTCCAAATCATGGGTTGGGTAGTTTCTTTCATGAGGACGTAATTATCTTCTCGCGTAGGCAATTACCTTCCCGTTCTGCATCAATACTGCACCCAAACCATCACCGCAAGCGTCGGTATAAACAGATAATCCCTGATTTCCGTTGATAATAGCGAGAACAGGAGCGGTGGTTAATCTCTTCTTCAACTCCTGAAAAGCTTCGTCACATTTCGGAGTCCAATTGAATTTTGCGTTCTTCATCGTTAGCTTAGTCAACGGACTAGCTATCTTAGAAAAGTCCTGAACAAACTTCCGATAACTTTTGGGGTAGTGGGTTTCCTCCAATCAAGAATAGCGGAAATTTTGCTACGATCAACAGAAATTCCTTCTTCATTAATAATATGGCCGAGAAATTTAACTTCTTTGACCCAGAATTGGCATTTGGAAAATTTTGCGAATAGAATATTCCTCCTTAATATCTCCAAAATGATTCTAAGATGCTCGGCGTGTTCCTCTTCGGTCTTGGAATAGACCGAAATATCGTCAATAAACACGAGCACAAATTTATTCAATACTTCCCGGAACACACGAGTCATAAGATCTACTAAGTATGCTAGAGTATTAGTTAGTCCGAAAGGCAAGACTAACCATTCGTAGAACATATTAGGACCCCTGAAAGTGGTCAAATGAACACAATCTTCGACGATTCGTAGTTGATGGAATCCCTGGGCTGGATCCATATTTGAAAAGAAACGAGCGCCGTGCAATTGATCAAAAAGATCATTAATTCTAGGTAGAGGAAATTTATTCTTAAGAGTCAGCTTATTGAGATCGCGGTAATCCACACACAATCTCAAAGATCCGTCCGATTTAGCAACAAACACGACGGCTGAACCCCATTCGGAAACACTAGGACGAATTAACCCTTTATTTAGGAAATCATCAGTTTGCTTGACTAATTCAACCCTTTCCCTGGGTGCCATCTTGCGACTTGCGTGAACGACAGGACGAGCATTGGGTACTAGGTCAATCCTGAATTCTATTTCTCGGTGTGGAGGTAAAGATTTCACTTTTTCGAACACGTCCGAAAAATCTCTAACAAAGGGTATGGACTCCAGACTGGGTTCGAGATAACCCAAGTTATACATCAACCCTTCTCTTTTAGGACTAGGGTCCTCACAAGAAATTTCAATGAAATCTTCAAATTTCGTTTTGATCGAAATCAATCGATTATTGCAATCCAATTTGGCTTCGTATTTTACTAGCCAATCCATTCCGAGTAAGACTTCAAACTCGTTAAAATCAAGGGCAAAGAGACCGATAGGGAAATGGTAACAAGAATATGAGTTAGGAACGTCTCTACATCGAAGACAAAGGTTCGTGGGACCTCCAACTGAATTCTTTACGCATATAGGCTCATCAACAAAATCAGGTTCAAGATTTAATTCATTAATAACTTGCTGAGAGATAAAACTATGTATAGTGCCCGTGTCAAACAGAATCTAACAATGCTATCATAAATAGTGAGATTACCTTCCAGAACTCCTTTCCTTTTTTCTGCTTTGGAAGATGAAGGTTTGTCCTTGACTGTGTACACCTTGGCTGTCTGAGCTTGCTTCATGATTGGGCAGTCTTTAACTTCGTGTCCCAATGACAATAATAACATTTCCTGGGTTTGCTTGAACGGATTGGTCTCTCTTTGACTTCTTGCAGCTGTTTGAGTAGTGGCCTTTTTCTAAGCAATTAAAGCAAGTAACATTCTCTGCCGTGCTTCCCTGATTGCACTTCTTTTCTCCTTACCCTGCCACGGTGTCTTGCCTCCAAATTTCCTCTTCTTCCAATTTTGATTTCTCGAATTTCCTTTCTCCACCGGGGCTTCTTGCATGTCAAGTGTAGCATATCTGTATCCCATATCAACCAAATCTGAAAAGGATTCTTTGACGTGGCCAGTCATCCTTTCGTGGAACTTCTTATTCATCCCATGAATGAACCTTTCATTCTTCTTTAAAGGTGTGTTTACCAATTCTGTACCAAAACGAGACAATTCATTGAATTTGTTTAGATACTCCTCGAATGACAAACTCCCCTGCTTTAAGTCCATGAATTCCTAGTACATTCGAGAAATTCCAGCTGATGGCATATGGCGCTTCTCAAATACTTCTTTAAATCTCTCCCAAGTAAACTCGTCTTCTGGCTTATCTACAGTAACTGTCTCCCACCATGCTAAGGCTTCTTCTTGAAGTTGCCAAGAAGCTATGAGTAGCATCTGATCGTCTTGTAACTTTAGCCCTCTAAAGATTCTTTCACATGATCTGATCCATGCTTGGGTCTCAACAATCGACTCCTAGCCGGTGAATGGATTACCACCAAGCCTTGAGAAACTCTTATATAAATCAGCCAGATTCGGCTGATGCTGAGTAGATAAAGCTGCTTCTGCTGTTGGGGGAACTTGGCTAGGTACTGTGGCATTTCCTCGTCCCCCAGCTCTTCCTCTTCGTCCGCTCATTCTTACTAGCTGTAATTAGTAAGAAAATTGGTTTAGATATTCGGATGAGATATCTTAAGGAATATCAGCAATTAAAGGAAATAGACTAAGAAAATTTGGAGTTTCGATCTCGGTTGCACTCATTCTAGGGTATACTTCACCCTATCTCTAATGAGCCATCTAATGTGTTATACTCCTTAGCTAAATTTCTTACTCAACCTTTAGTTTTGATACCATATGTCACGACCCGAAATCCAATGTTCGAAAATTGACACTAAATACCTCACTTGTATTCGAGTGCCGAAAATTCAAACATCAAACTCCAGTCGGAAGGAGCTTATAACAATATTAGATGAATATAAAACAGCGGAAATAGAATGAATAACATTCATGACATCACAAATACATCATCATAATATCCATTACAGCATCAGAGTGTTTATATATATATATATATATCACAACTCCAAATAGAACATCGTCATAGAACAACAAGTGATCATATGCCAAAAAGTCTTCAAAGAAATGAAGCGATAGCAAACTTCCAAAACTAATCACCTTGAGATCCAAAAGCTTCTAAAATATCTCCAAGGTAAAAGCCTTCAAAAACCGATAGCTTCCAAACTAAAAGACTTCAAAATCCAGCTAATACCAAAATACGGAAAACCTGCTACTAGGCTGCCCATGTGGAAATGATGGGCACCCAGAGTTTAGAAAAAAACAATAAACTCCGGGTCAGTTGTGGGACTGGTATGAGTAAACAAAAATAGTTGCTTTTAAATAAAACATATTTATACAAGAAAAATCGTTCATGCTTTTGGAAAATGAAACTATCATAAGACCTCCCGCCACACACACAATGCAATCGCAGAATTAGAGGAGATTTCTTCTTATGATAGTTCAATATGCTTGATACGGGAAAAATTCTTTGATATTATTATTAGTGCATAGTGTAGAAAATCATTTCGAAAGTATAATATTAACCTTATCCAGTATACCACATTTCGTCGTATGCCTACTATAGCTACCATGTTTTGTGGCAGGTTACCGCCACGCTGCATGACAGGTTATACAACTAAACCGTACAGGGCTCGTATTGTTTCTTTGGATTTCCAACAAATGGTCAGGCTAAGGAACTTCCTACTACCACATGGGTACGCCTCTGGGGGGACGTCCCGAGAACCTACCCGACTCTTTGCCAACACAAGGCCGAGTTACCTCTGTAACTAGGTAACTACTACTCAAGTACGCCACCCCCCGCTCGTTTGCGACCTTTATCCGAGGGTCCTCTACCACAAAGAAACAACCACACAGTAAATGAGATTACAGCAACCACATAGGTAAAGTATCTGGGCTCCATACCATAATACACCATTTTCCAGAAGGGAATGACATACCCTAAAGGGCGCAACCCACATAACCTTGCCGCATCTTTCCTGTTTCGACCATTTCCGAGGTGTGAGGTCCGATGAAGTCTCTTCCACAAAGCTACGCTTTACACAAAAACCATGCTTTGATCACAAATGATCAACAAGTGATCATCAACACACAGCAGCACTTAGCATGCCACACTACCAAATTGGGAGTATACCGCGGATAACCTTCAACTACATAACCTCTGAGCTCGTACGTCTCAGAGAAGGGTGTTAAGCTAAGAGAATAAATTCTCCACCACCAACAGATATGTATTTGAAAGAAATTTTCTTTATATCCCAAAGTGTAGTGTCAGACATACAACCATACAAGTCTGTTCCGGGTTCGAACAGAACCGAAGGCACTTCGTCCAATAAAGGAAGAAGCCCTTGTAAATCCAGGTATCCACAATCCCGATCGGACTCCCCATCACATGTGGAGATCTCTATACCGGAGTAACACAGTGTAGAGACAATCGATAGGTTATCCTATCGTTTTCGAAGATACCCGGTCTTCATCACCATCTTCAAATGCTATTCATTTCGACATATCCTTATTCGAAATGGGTTATACTACACAAAGGTCCTTTTCCGGCTAAACCGAATAGTGAGCGCTTAATTTTAAAACACGTGGATGTATCAATTACTAAGATTCACATTCAGGGTTCGATGTGGGTTTCGGATAACTAACTGAAATCCGACTCCCTGTTGCATCGAAGTGTAAATGTCGTTTTACGGACAAAAGGGTTTTCACAGAAACAAATCTCGAATCACAGTTCAGCACAAAACAATTCACATCACAAGGTATCACAATCACAACAGAAATACCAATCCAGTACACGACATTTGATAATAGTTAATCATTTTCAATTAAGGTGAATGTGGTTTAAGTGAATAAACCACATAACTATTTTTATTGATTATTTTAAATCAATGATCAATTATTCTTAATGATAAATTAATTAAATCTTAATTCACTTTATTAATAAATTATTCCTTAATTAATTAACTTAATTAACTACTAATTATAAATTATTAACTTAAATTATCTAATTAACAATTCTTAATTACAAATTAGTTAAACACTTAATTTTTAATTAACCAATCTTTAATTATAAAGTGATTAATCTCTAATTACTTAGTTAATTACGATTATAAATTAATTAACCATTCTTAATTATCCGTTTTAAACAATTAATTAATATTAATAATTTATCTTAATTAACATTTAAAAATCTTCCTTAAACTTTGAAATCAATTTATTATTACTAACTTGAAAGCTCTAATGGTAATTAAATTTAATACTTAACTCAGGTTAACTACTTAATTAAAATATTAATTAAGATTTTAGAAAACATTGTTAAATATTTTCTTAAATAATTAAACTTGTAATAAATTTTTAACTTCAATTTGTCAAACATTAATTGTCATCATTATTTAAAATCTGTTTAAAAAGTTTGCTTAACTTTCTTTTATTATACTTTATGTTTGGGAAATCAACCTGAGCAAGATTCCAGTTTACTCGAGTAAACACTCTAGTTTCACCCTACATTTCCCGGAGACCTTCTCTCTTCCTCTCATACGCTTCTTCTTCCTCTCTTTTTTATTTCCAGTTAGGTTAAATTTAAGTTTAAGTTTAAATTATAGTATCAAGTAAACTCTCTCACGCACCCAGGTTCACTCGAAGCAATCCACCATTTTACTTGAGTAACAACTCGAGTCACTCACCCCCAAAAGCTTCTGACATCAAACGATATCGTGCACGTGCACGGCGTCGCGCCGCCGCTCCGGCGAAATCCACTAACTTCGGCAACTTGCGAATCATCCCAATACTCAAAATCAAATCTCGATTCGACGCCAAACATACTAAATCGAAAATTAGCATTGCGCTCGAAAACTGTAACCCAACCCAACTAACAAAAATCCTTCGCCCCAGTTGCTCCGACCACCGGAAGTTCCAACTCCATTTTTAACTTCAATTTTTTTTTTGTTTTATCTTCTTGCATACATTTTTGTTTTATTATCTTCTTGTTTACATACAAACTCATGACAAACATACTTGTCTGGTTTTTGTCTTGGTCTTGCATTCACACATGAATTTCCATGTGTATTTATTTATGGTTTATCTTACCTTATATATTTATGTTTAATACAAATTCTTGTTTTTATATTTTTTTTAAAGCTTAAACTACCAAATATTCATATTCATATATTCTTGTAATATTTAATATTAATAATATTTTATTTGTTTTGGAACTTTTCAAATTAAATTCCAAAAGTTCAAATAAGTTACCAAATTTAAATTAATAAATTTTGGGATGTTACAAGTTATCTATCTAAATGTTGCTTTGTCAAAATATACAAATCCTTAGATAAGAGAAATATAATTTTGTTATTCAAAATTACATGAAGACCTTAGTCCATGTAGTTTGCTCATTCATCGTTAGATTTACTTCTATTATTTTTCCACTGATGAATTTCAAAAAAGAATCTTACAAAATCTTATCAATCTAATTAATTTTAATTTGATATATAACTATCAAACCATTCTTCAACATTACTTAGTCTCTGGAATTTAATTAATATGCATGATTCTCCATTTGAAATACAAATTATTTTTATTTTCAAAATGTGCAGGTACAAATACACAATGAATCAGTTGTAGGGATACAGAAATTCGTTTGCAAATGTTGCACCAACAAAAATGTTGCAGTTGTTTTTTTATGGTTGCAAAGATGATCGATAAAGTAGGTGGCTTAGCATTTGCAAAAATAATTTTTTTGTAAATATCAAATTTCTATTTTTTTATTGGTAGCCACTATTGATATTTTCAATTTGAATAATGGGATCTATAACTTCTTTCCTTTAGTTTTAATTAACCCATCAGTGTCTTTTAGATTTTTATGCAATCCAAATCCATATAGCAGGCATTGTTGTAGTTTCATTCTAATTGGTGTGATAACCCCATTACTGCAAATGTGGCAGAGTCCGATAGCTCTGTCTTGGTTTCCAGATTTTGTCAATAAGTTGGAAGCGTTGTTGTTTTGTGCTTGAATGGTATTCCTATTAGGTAATTAAAATGGAAATGAATATTTAGTATAATTAAATGAGACGAATATTTGTTTTTTTTGGAACTTACAATTGGTTGTGTAATAGTTTTCAGTTAAGCTATAGGTTTTACTTGGGAAAGAAGCATCAAGAACAGAGAAAGGGCTTATTTTTGGGTGATTTTGCTAGTTTCGAGCTTCATTATTGCTACTGTAGTACTCCTCTTCCAACAAAAACAAATTTTAACAGATGAATATTACGATATTTTCGGCCAATAAAACTAACTGTTATATTATTATCCATAAGGTGTCAAGAGTGAACTTTGCCTCATACACACTACATTATATATATTACTAATGCGAACCAATGCTATGCACAGATTCTACAAATCTCGATTACTAAAACATTGTTGTAAAATTATTCTCATTGCTCACTTATAGTCATAATTGATAATATATATTTGAAATTTAGTACAACTAAAAACATGCACTTATATGGCATTACAGGTATAATATGAATATTTAAATTTTAGATTTTGTGGACCAATCACTAATCAAACATACTTGAGGGAAGTAATATAGTTTGTTCAAGCACTCTGAATGTACGTTGGAGTAAGACAAATAGTTTTATAAAGTGGGAATACATTGTGTTAACGAGTTGAAAAATGAATCTTTGTTCAAAACACAAATAGAAATTTAAACCAAATAATAAACACTCTATGAAGTAGTAGGAGAATTGATCTAACGGAAGGAATAGTTAATCAAATATTGAAGGTTAAATGCATTTCTATAGTTTACTAGATATGCTCTATGAAAATACAGTATCACTTTATTTGTTAGAACATATATACAAATGTATAGAACATATATCTTAACAAATTTGAAACAAGCAATAAATTTTTCGTAAAGTTTGTTCCAACGGAATATTATTTATGTGGAGCAACATAGAAGGATTGCTTGAAATACCAATCATATCATGATGGACGTGTTGGTGGATACCATCACCATAAAGCTGATAACTTCAGTAGCAGCAACACCAAACCAACTATTTATCTTGATGTTAAGTTGATGGTAGGCATGTCTAGCTATGGATATTGCTTCTTTGTTAATAAAATGTTTATAATGCCATGACTAAATTTTTTACCTAATGACATATGTTTCTAGATCCTATTGTTGTGTATAATATATTATCCAATCCACTTAAATACACATAAAATAAATATACATCATACTTGGGAAATAAAAACGGTGTGATTTTTTTGAGATGTGAAAAAAATAGCTTATAAAGTAGCCCAATATGTCTAAGAATTTATAAAATATGGAATGAGTGGTATTAGAGTCTTCCATTGTATATAATAGTAATTCTCAAATAGTAAGCATGTTAGGATAAACTATACATTTATGAGAGTATAAATTTGAGAATAAGACCAACAAAGGATAACACGCATTGAAGAAATAATACTAATCTTTGGTGACTGTATTAATTGTGAAGATGTGGTGCATGATACCTTCTCCTCTATTTAGCAAATTACACATTTGTAGGATAATGAGTTTGTCTTTGACAGAAATTGGTACCCGTCCTACATAGAAGCATTTTAAATGAGCAACCGTTTTGTGCATGGAACTAACTCTAAGATTTCAAGTTTATAACATAAATTTTATAGAATTCCAGTAATATAATTAGTTGCTAATGTTTATGTCTCTCACTTCTTCTACTCAATTTAACAAAATGAAATCATCCTACGGTGAAAAAATGCAAGTTTAAGCTTATAATTTAAGCTCCTGATATCTGCTTTAGTCCACAAAATCAAACTATATCATCCTGGCTAATTTTTGATTAACAGAAATACAATTGCAGTAAACATCCATAAAACTCAATTTAATAGTCCGATGATGAGGGAAAAAAATTAAGAGAGAAATCGGCTCATTTTAATAGTTTATGATGAGGAAAAAACAAAAATAGAGAGTGAAATAAGCTAATCTAACCTCATTGAACAACATTTGCACCGTATGAAAGTATTAAATAACATTTTGAAACAGTAAAACAGATTTTTTGACAACTCTTACAATTATTAAGGATCCATGTAATGGTTAAAAAATTTCATATGCCTTTTGTTAGCACCAAAATTGGCCACTAACACCCTTGAGAAAGATTGTGTAGAGAGATTAACGAAGATAGTAAATTAAAACAGAAGACAGTAAACGCGGAGAATAAGAACACCAAATTTATAGTGGTTCAGCGTAACTGCCTACGTCCACTTTGAAGTTGATTTCTTTTTCTTTCCTTGATAGTTGATTACAGATACAATCCGTTTCCAATTACTTGAATACAAGTTTGAATGAAAAATAGGAGAGTATAAAAAATGGCAGAGTCTCCCCAGTGTTCCCGAAAAAAGGTCCCTGTCACTGTGCTCCTGCCTCTCTATTTATAGACGAAGGTGGGTTGGACTTCCCTGGTGGGCCTGGTAGCTGAATACCTTGGCCCAAATAGAGTGGTCTCTGTGTACCAATCCATAGATGCCAAACAGGGCATGAATGTCGAACAGTACTAGAAGCCGAACTAGAGTGTTGTGCTGACCGACTAAATGCCAAACCACCATCTTCATGCCGAACGAAGTGAGATGCCGAGTGGCGAGTGTATGCCGAGCAATGATTGAAGTTGATTGAGACTGGTTGAATGTCAAACACTTCTAACTGCCAAACGACCTCGGGATGCCGAACACCTCTGGGTGCTGAAAAATCTTCGAATGCCGAACGTCCAGAGATGCCGAACGTCCTTGATGCCGAGCGAATCTGCTTTGCCGAACGTCCTTGCCTGCTGAGCGTCATTTGGTACCGAACGCTCATGGATGCCGAATGTACCTTGTATGCCGAGCTTTCATGGGTGCCAAACTTTCCTTGTATGCTGAATGCTTTTAGATGTCGAGCGTACCTTGTATGCCGAACGTTCATGGATGTCGAATGCTCCTTGTATGCCGAACGCTTCTAGATGCTGAGCGTTCTCTTGATGCCGAATGACCCTGACTGCCGAACACTTCCCAATGCCGAGCACTCACGAATGCTATTCGAACCATTTGTGCCGAGCGTTCAGAAAGCAGAACGGTGTGCAGATGCCGAGTACCTAGTTGCCTGGTCAAATCTCCAGGAAACACTCGCCCCCAAAGTGTATTGCGTGACCGAACGTGATGCACTTTGAATTACGTGTCCTCTGTGCTCCTCTTCGACCCTTGGTTTATTTCTCTCTACGGTATGATGGTGTGTGCCGAACAATATGCGAGTGCCGAACAGAACAGCTGAAGCCGAACGCTCCATGTATGTCGAACGGCACTGAATGCCGAAGCCGAACGATGACGCTTTGACCGGTTCCACCGGTTATAAACTCTTCGACTTCCCTTCTTCTCCTATAAAAGTCGGCATCTTCCTCCTTCTTCACTTTTCACGTTTTTACCTCCGCTACCCTGTATTCGCGAATCTCGTCAAACTCTAAGAATCTTAATACCCTTCTTTCCTCGAACATCACACCCTGCATCACCCTTTTCCCAAGTCACTCGGAACTAATCAACACCGTGCCTTTAATTCCAGAATTATCCCGACCTTCAATCTATTTGCTAGGTATCCTTCTGTTTAAATGCTTTTAAACTCGTAACTTAGGTCCGTAGCCCATGGGTATTTCGTGGATGAAAGGTTCGAACTATAATTAGGAGGTCTTGTAGGGCTAGATGATGTGGTGGAAGGAGAAGTGGCCAAAGATGAGCACGCGAGGGAGTCGATGGGAGATGTATTGTGGTTCGGCATGGCTCTCTTATGCCGAGCGAGTTTGGAGGGAAAAATGGAAGAGGTGTAGGAATTGGCTATCATGCCGGACAGTATGGTTCGGCATGACTCTCTGAACGATTTGGCCTCGTTGTTCGGTATGAATGGAGGGAGAAAAGAGAAATGAAGATGTTGTTAAGGATGGAGTGTCGAGCGTTGGGGCTCCGTGTAATTTCGGTTCGGCATGACTCGCCACATGCCGAGCAGTGGGATGGAAGGTTAGGGAGGAAGTATGAATTAGATAGAATGCTGAACGTTATTTTGGCCGAATAGGACTTAGGCCGGACCATACTTAGTCCGAACGAGATTTAGGCCGGCCAATGCTTTGGCCGAACGATACCTAGGACGAACAATGTCTTGGCCAAACGTAACCTAGGCCGAACATTGTCTTGGCCGAACGTGACCTAGGCCAATTTTTTTTTTGACCGAGCGATATAAACGCCGAACCATATTTAGGCCGGACAATACCTAGGCCGATCAATCATGAATGCCGAACCATACTCTAGCCGAACCAGTACTTAGGCAAAACACTTATTCACCCTGCCTAATCATATAAAAAAACAAGGACAAGGACCCCAGCATACTAGCATATCAAACTGATCTGAACTGATAACTTCTTAGTTCCAATTACTCATAAGCCTGAACTGAAGTCGATAAAAACAGATAAAAGTTTTTGACATACAATGTCGATGTCCGAGTCCAAAATTGAAAACATCGCAAGGATGGTTTTCGGAGACGGTCAGCGATGACGGTCTTCAAGAATGATAGACCAAAGTTCAACTTTATACCATCAACTATGTGACTTATAATTTCTCAGCGTTTATATTTGAATGATTGCAATAGATCACACACCACACAGGGGGGAAAATTTATGTTGTTAATTCTAACGCCGATTATTTTTCGAGTATAGTTCAAACAGGAGCTTTGCCAAACTCAATTTTTGTTGGAAATGTCTAAGAGATCAGCTCCACCACGATTTCAGATAGACCGAGACCATCCTCCCGAAAAGAAGTCGCAGATGTTTCAAATCCGTCAACCTGCCCTACACATAACTTAGCTCCCGACGCTTTGGAGGCAGCCATTCTCTTGGATAACCCTGTTGGTTCATAGGCTTCGAAGGTCAATGAAATTGCGTTCCGGCGAATATGCTCTATCGATGGGATCCCTTTCGACGACGTGCTGGTTCCCTCGGGGAACGATCGTCCATACATGCCCCCATTTGGATACACGGCGTGTAATAAATTCATGTGCTGGGTTGGCAGCGTGCCTCCATTCAACTTAGTTCTTTGGGATGTGGTGCAATACATTGACATTGCCCCGTCGCAACTGCACCCGAATGGTCATGCATTTATCTACGGTACCTTCATCCTCTTCATGACCGTCCTCTCTAGGCCCCCTACTCCAGGCGACATTAGATATATGTGTGTGTGTGTCTATATATATATATATATATATATATATATATATATATATATATATGATCACAAAGCGGAAAGATAACCCCTCTTTTGTGTTCCTCGACCCGCACCACTAATGCCAGATTTTAACCGGGGTGTGGAGCAAATTTGCCCTGTACAAACGAGAATGGTTCTATGCGCGTTGCCCTTCTGGTTTCGCGAGGAGATGGGTTGAAGGAAGTAAGTCTTCTCTCTGGATCGATATTTGTGCTTGGTCGGGGCTATGCCTTTTCTGACTCTTGTTTCATCTTTTCAGGTATCAACCCGCGTCCGGATGGTCGTGGGAACTCTGATGCTGTCGAGGCTATTCGAGCCCTTCCCACTTAGGAACGGGACATTCGGACTCTCATTTCGAATGAGACACTTTCAAGGTTTGGGCTGAGGCCTACCTCTGGGAAAGGGAAGAAATTAGCTGAGTCATCAGTACGTCATACTCCCGACGCACCAGAAGAGGGGGAAATTAAGAAGGATGTAACACCCGAAGCACAAGGTGAGAACTTGGGTCTCACTCCGGATTCGACAATCGAAGTGCACGACATCGAAACGTCATTTTCCCCTTCGAAGAGGAAAAAGAGATTGACGTACAAGATTAGGAAGAAGAAGGTTGGTGGAACTTCAAAAGTTACGCTCATTTCAACGGAGAAAGAGGCCTCTTCACAGCATGTAGAAAGTTCTTTAAAGGGCCTATCAAACCTCTCCATTCCTGATGACCTGCTCATTTATGACTTCGACGACCCGGAAGCATTTCAACTTCACTCGCCCGTCAGAGGCGATGCGGGCGTTATAGCCCAAAGTCAGGGAGAAAAAAATCCCATTAGTAAAGCAACTGGTCCGTTGGGGGAAAACACTAGGACATGCGCAAACACTTGCACTTCTATTTGCACTTAGATTTTCGTCGTCATGCTACTCTTTGCTAATTCGTTGTTATTTAAATTCTATGCAGGTGACATAGGGAGTTCACATGGATTCGACCGCCTTCGTGGTTCGTCTATCTTTTATCAATCCGGGCAGAACTCGAGTTCCGGAAGACGTCGGGACAGAGATTGTGACGGTGAGATTATCATTCCCAGGACTCATCTTCTCGGAAGAAAACTTACTATCAGCCAAAATACCACCAAGATACTTCTTCTCACCCAGAGCAAAGCAGAGATAAGCGCGGCCATAAGGGGTCGCAATCTAATGTCCCCTGGGACCAACACTCCGATTTCTCTTCCACTCGACAGTCCCGAGATCCTCACAGGAGAGCCAAACTTTCAAAGCCGTCTCCTCCTGCTCCTGCAACAGATCCAACCGTATCAGAAAGGCTGGCCGAGCTTAGAGATAAATTTTCAAAAAGCTGCTTTGATGGCCTGAAATTCCTCCCGGCGATTCATCCTATTCCTGGACATGTCGAGCAGAGCGCCATTGCCTTTACCAACGACGTCTATGTTCAACATGACGCGTTTGTTCAGTTGGCTGAAAAACTTTCTGAAGTCTCCATGGAGCGCCAACACGAGATCGATTGCCTGAAGCTTGAGGCCATCCACGATAGAGATATCATTAAGGCTCAGGACGAAGTGCTTGCATCTTATAGATCTCAGCTTGAGGCCGCCCGACAGAGCGCTCAAGACACTGCCGAAGCCGTGACTCGTCTGGAATCGACACATAAAAAAGAGATCGATGAGGAGGTACAACGCTGCGGGGCCCAAGCACTAGAGAAGGACTCAGTCCAAGAAGAGAGGGACGCATTCAGCCTCCGAGTCAAGGAACTTGAGGAGCAGCTCTGCAGAGAGAAAGAAGAGAAAACGGCTGCCCAAGAAGAGTCACAGTGATACTGTGATGAAATCATTGCTACTCGGCTCTTAAAAGAAAGACTTGAGGCCGAGCTTTCCAAAGTTGAGGCGATAAAGAGTGAAGCCCGTGAAGAGGGAAAGAAGATAGTGTCTGCGGACATCGACTCCCGTCTTGATGCGGATAGAGAAGAAGTTAGGGAAGAGGTCAAAAGCATGTTTGACCCGCTAATCGATGAATTTAATGCCCGCGTCCTCATGCATCGAGACTTGACTTTTTTAGGCGATGGCTACCTTGAATCTTTAGCCGAGGCATGGGAGGCCTTGATAGAAATTAGGAGGCCGAGCACGGTACCGAAGAGATTGACGAAGGGGCCTTGATAAAAGAATTCCTCAAGGGGAATGAGCCTTCGGACTTGTCGGCAGCTAAAGCTATTTATCGCAAAGGCTCCCTATCAAAGAAAGGGAAAGAAGCGATTACCGGTCCATCCAGGGTCGTGCCTCCAGCTCATGTGCCTACTCGATCGGCCGATCGACCGATACTCGATCCATTTGACCGGCATATCGGTTATAATCCGGAGGACCACGGCCTTGGTGTCCCCATTCTGTCTCCCATTCCGGAGGGTGAGACCCCCTTGACGGTTGAGAGCCTGCCGGAACCTGGTAGATAACTTTTCACTTTATGATTTCAAAAGCCATCATTCTTTATGAAGGACTATTATATTCTAATGCTTGTTTTTCATGATTTTTCACAGGCCGTTCTGATCCCGGGCCCACTCTGAGGAGCGATGTCGCCAAGGAGGTGGAGGAAAAGATAAGTGAGGCCACTCATGTAGGAGAGGCTCCCGGCCCAGATGCTCAGGTGATTGGAGCGCTGGATGAGGACAAATCTGAGACTTCTTCTCCCATCGATGGGAGTTATGAAGTAGAAATTACAGGCGCCTTCGAACACACATCTGTGCTGAGTATGAAGGAGCAGCTTAAGGTGGAGAAGAGAGAAACAACCAAGATCAAGGTCGAGCCTCAAATTGTGGACCTGGATGACCCTTTGCATAAGCCGTTGAAGGTCATCCTTCCTGGTGGGTCCAGGCCCATGGATGTTCCCCGTACTTCTTCAGTTGCTACCCCTCCATCATAGAAGAGTACCAAGGGTGAACGCATGGGAGAGGAGTCGTCCGAGAAGACAATAGAGGTGAAGAAGTCGAAGAAGCACAAGAAGTGATCATTACTCTCGTTCAACGAGAGTTAGTTTAAGTTATGTAATTATTTTCATCTACTTCCGTAGTCTTTGTAAATAGATTACCGACTCCGAACTTTGGAGGGCTTGTAGTAGAATTTTTTTTTGAATAAAGCTTAGTTCCTTTTTCTGTCTTTCGAAAGGCACTTGTCGTTCAATTTTGTATGATTGTGATTTAAATCCAAGCTGTTGTGAATAACATGGACTTCGCTCGGAGATTCTTTGAGAGCTGTTCATTTTTCCTTCCGCGCTCAGCACTTAGAATATTTTTTAGTCCGCACATCAGGGACTTAGAGTACTCCAGTCCGCACTCTGGGGACTTGGAGATTTGAGTCGTTTATACTCGAGTCCGCTCTCCGGGGACTTAGAGTACTCCAGTCCGCACTCTGGGGACTTGGAGATTTGAGTCGTTTATACTCGAGTCCACGCTCCGGAGACTTAGAGTACTCCAGTTCGCACTCATTTATACTCGAGTCCGTGCTCCGGGGACTTAGAGTACTCCAGTCCGCACTCTAGGGACTTGGAGATTTGAGTCGTTTATACTCGAGCGCGCTCCGGGGACTTAGAGTACTCCAGTCCGCACTCTGGGGACTTGGAGATTTGAGTCGTTTATACTCGAGTCCACGCTCTGGGGACTTAGAGTACTCCAGTCTGCACTCTGGGGACTTGGAGATTTGAATCGTTTATACTCGAGTCTGCGCTCCGGGGACTTAGAGTACTCCAGTCCGCACTCTGAGGACTTAGAGATTTGAGTCATTTATACTCGATTCCGCACTCCGGGGACTTAGAGTACTCCAGTCCACACTCTGGGGACTTGGAGATTTGAGTCATTTATACTCAAGTCCGCTCTCTGGGGACTTAGAGTACTACAGTCCGCACTCTGGGGACTTGGAGATTTTGAGTGTCTGCATGTGTTCGTACATCAGCCAGAATAATATAATTTCATTTGCCTGTCACAGGATCATCATACACAGAAACATTAGTAATTCATGGAAAAGATGGCTTTAAGCCTTTATTAATGAAAGCAAGTTAAATTTTCTTACTACATGCCACGAACTAGAAATAAAAGCGTACTGGAGATAAATGCAACTAATACATGAAAGAAATAGATTAAGTATAATAATGTCGCAAGTGCTCGCTGTTCCATGCTCGGGGGAGTGTCGCACCATCGACGGTCGCTAACTTGAAAGTTCCTTCTCCAAGCATTCGTTCGATGACGTATGGACCTTCCCATTCAGGATTCATATGAGATGGGATCGGAAAAACTCGTTTCAAAATGAGGTCTCCTACACCAAAAATTATCGATCGGACCTTTTCGTTATAATATTTAGCGACTCTATGTCTGTATGAGGCCGCTCTCAAATTGGCTTCTTCGTGTTTTTCTTCAATGAAGTCCAACGATACCAATAAAAGATTCTAGTTCGACTCGGGGTCCTAATAAGTTACCCGATGTGATGGGACTTCAAGTTCCATGGGTATGACAGCTTTCGTGCCATATGCCAATGCGAATGGAGTATGGCCAGTCGCGGTCTTGTGGGTGGTCCTGTAGGCCCAAAGCGCCGATGGAAGTTCATCCACCCACTTGCCTCTAGCCTTTTCCAGACGCTTTTTCAATATGGACTTGATTATCTTGTTTATGGCTTCCACTTATCCGTTGGCTTTCGGGTGAGCAACCGCTGCAAACTTCTTCTCAATGCCATATTTCTGACAAAATTCTTTGAACTCCTTGCTTTCGAATTGAATCCCATTGTCCGTATTGACGGTCCGTGGAAGGCCAAAACGGCATATGATATTTCATACGACGAAATTAATGACCTTCTTGGTGGATATTGCGGCCAGAGGCTCTGCTTCTGCCCATTTGGTAAAGTAGTCGACCGCAACTATTGCATAAGTCGCTCCACCTTTGGCTAAGGTAAAGAACCAAGTAGGTCGATCCCCCACATTGCGAATGGCCAGGGATTAACCATTTGCGTGAGTTTTGTCGGCGGAGCTCTCGGGATTTTTGCCTGTATCTGACATTTATCGCATCTTCTCACATAATCTGCAGCATCCCAATTCACAGTTGGCCAATAGTATCCATAACGGAGGATTTTCTTTGCTAAAGTCTGCCCCCCAGTATGGTCACCGTACTCTCCCTCATGGACTTTCTTTAATACTCGTTTTATTTCATCGTGGGCCACACACCGGAGTAAGGGGGTCGAGAATCCCCTTCGATACAACACCCTGTCCTGTATTATATATCGTGAAGCCTTACGATGGACTTGTCGTCTTTCGCTTCTTTCTTTGGGTAAGAACTCGAATAGCAAGTACTGCTTGAGTGGGGTCATCCACGATTCCTTCTCGATTTCGGTTTCGAATGCGAAATCTATCTCCATCATATCTATACTTGTAGCATGGAGGGTCTCAACAAGAAATAATCTCATTTGTTGTGCATCACCAGTGCTCGTGAATTTTGCCAACGAATCGACTGCTCTGTTTTGCTCACGCGGGACATGTGAAATATCATAATACTCGAGATTTGCTAGCAGCTCTTGAACTCGGACCAAGTATGGGGCAAGTCTCTCACCCATTGCTTGGTAGTCTCCTCGCACTTGGTACACCACCAGCTGCGATTCGCTAAAGATTTCAACCGATTTTACTCTCAGTTCTTTGATAAGTCTTAAGCCGGCAATCAACGCTTTATATTCGGCTTCGTTATTCGTTGCTGTGAATTCGAGCTTCAAAGCGTAGCAAACTGATCGGTTCTCAGGAGTTACAAGAACTATGCCAAGCCCCGTACAAACATCGTTAGATGCCCGATCGGTGTACATCTTCCATCGAACGGGAGGTATGACATTGTGGTCGTTTGATTCGTCTGATACGGTAAATTCAGCAATGAAGTCAGCTAGTGCTTGTCCTTGTATGGCCCATCGCGGCAGGTAGGTAATATCGAATTGACTTAATTCGATGTTCTACTTTAACATCCTTCCGGAAGTCTCCGGTCGTTGGAGTATCTGTCGCAGGGGTTGATCAGTGTAAATACTGATTGAGTGTGCCTGGAAGTACGGACGAAGCTTGCGTGATGCAATCACTAAGCAATAAGCTAATTTTTCAATATTTGGATAATTTCTTTCTGCACCCGTCAAGCGTTTACTAACATAGTAAACTGGCTTTTGAACCCGGTCTTCCTCTTGAACCAAGGCTGTACTGATAGCATGCTGGGACACAACCAAGTATATGTATAACATTTCTTGGTCTATTGGTTTCGACAATACCAGGGGACTTTCTAAGTGCCTTATAAGTGCTTGGAATGCTTCCTCATAGTCGGACGTCCATTCAAAATTCCTCTTTCCATTCTTTATGACATCGAAGAAAGGAATACACTTGTTTGTGGCCCTGGATATGAATCGGCTCAGCGCGGCCACCTTTCCATTCGAGCTTTGCACCTATTTTATAGTTCTGGGCACTTGTATATCTCGAATAGCTTGAATCTTCTTCGGGTGAGCCTCGATTCCCCGCACATTCACAATGAAACCCAGAAACTTTCCCGACGCTACGCCGAATGAGCACTTCAAAGGATTGATCTTCATTCCGTATTGCCTGAGTATGTCAAACATCTCCGCTAAGTCTCGGATGTGGTCTTTTGACTGCCGTGACTTCACGAGCATGTCATCCACATAGACTTCCATCGTTCTACGAATCTTATCTTTGAACATCCGATCACCAAACGCTAATAAGTTGCTCCCGCATTCTTCAATCCAAAGGGCATCACTACATAGCAATACAACCCAACGTTTATGACAAAACTTGTGTGTTCTTGGTCCGGGAGGTGCATCGGGATTTGATTATATCCAGAGTATGCATCCATAAATGATAGCAACTCATGTTCGGCATTTGAATCGACCAGCTGGTCAATCCTAGGCAACGGGAAACTATCCTTCGGGCATGCTTTGCTTAAATCAGAATAATCAACACAAGTTCTCCATTTTCCATTCGCTTTCTTCACTAGCATCGGGTTAGATACCCATTCAGGATAGAGGACGTCGCGGACGAACCCATTGGAATTAAGTTTGTCCACCTCCTCTTTGAGAGCCGCAGATCTCTCCGGGTCCATACCTCTCCTTTTCTGTTTTACGGGAACGTACTTTGGGTCTATGTTCAACATACGACTCGCAACTGTGGGAGAAATCCCGCACATATCAGAGTGTGTCCAAGCGCAAACATCAAGATTCGCTCAGAGGAAGTCAATGAGGTTCTCGGCCACCACGCTGTCGAGTTGTGATCCAATTTTAAGAATTCATGACGGGTCATCCCGGCTGACTGGGATGTCAATTGTTAGTTCAGCCGGTGCTGCATTTGTTTCCCTGGGTCCCCATCATCATCTCTCGGATCTATGTCTCTATAGATCCGAGAATGTTGCCCGAGCCAGGGCTCTGGTGCTACATGTCAATCATCAGAATTTTGGATGCGGACGGAGCTGTCCTTAACCTTTCCTTTCTCTCTACGCCGAGCCTCTCTCAGCTCAGCCACATAGCATGCACGACCGGTCGCCTGATCGCCGTGTACCACTCCAACACCTCCGTTTGTCGGAAATTTTAACGTCAGACACCAAGGGGCCAATGCTGCCCTAAATTCTGCCAGGGTTGGACGTCCTAGAAATACGTTATATGGAGAGTCAACATCCAACACTATGAACGGCAGGATTCACACCCTCCTATGCTCACCTTGCCCCAGTTCAATTGGTAACTCCACATATCCCACTGCATCCGTTGCTGCGCCGTTAAAGCCATGGATTCTGGCTTTAGATGGTTTCAAATCCTTAGTCTCCAGCTTCATTTGGTCGTATGCCTTCTTGAAGATGATGTTAACGGAACTTCCGCAATCAATTATAATTCTCTTCACAAATGTCGGCCCGATCGTCGTAGATATGACCATCGTGTCGATGGTAGGAGCCTCCACCTTATCCGCATCTCTGCTCCTGAATACAATATCATCATCCATCGTGCGCTGCTGCTTTGCAGGAGTCCCATCCTCCACATTCTAACTACACTCATACTCCGCATGTCTTAAAGAGTTAGCATATCGCTCCATCTCCTGCGAATTCTTATCCGTAGGATGAGATCCGCCAGCAATCGTGTTGATAACCAATCTACCCACAGTTCGAGCAGGTTGTTCTGGTTAGCATGGAACTGGCCCGCGTCCGGGGTCCGATGTCTCTTGTCTTCCATCTTGTGGGTCTTTGACAAACTCCTACAGCTTCTTCTGTCTAATCAACTTTTCTATAGCATCATGGAGGTGTCTGCACTCCTCTGTGTTGTGCCCGTAAGACTCGTGCAAGCGGCAATACTTCCCAGTTCTCTTCTGTTCCTATGTTGATTCCATTGGGCGTGGTTTTCCATATTGAAAAGTGTTGCAAGTTGACAAATAGATGTCCTTAAGAGATGCGTTAAGCGTGGTGTATTCATTGTAGGTTGGGATCCTTGACTTCCATTTCCCCATCTCTCTTTTCTTTCCGGGATTACCACCTCCGGATCCTTTAGACTGCCCTGGCTTATTTTGGGCGTTGACTTGAGCTTTTCCCGAATTATCGTCGGTTTGCTTCATAGCGACGTTACTTTTCACATTCTCCTGAGCAGGCCCTGGTGCCTTGTCTCATCTTGTCCATCGAGCTTCCTCCCTTTTTATGAACTGATGAGCTTTCGAATAAAAGCGCTCCAGCGTGGCTGGGGGCTTTTCCGCCAACCAATCTCCAAATTCAGAGTTGGATCCACCCATGCATTACCGCCATCAAAATTGCGTGGTCGTTTGGATTGCACACTTCGGTAGTAGCAATATGAAATCTCTACAAGTATGCTTTCAATGACTCTCCCGGAGCTTGGATTATGCTTGACAAGGACATCACATTCTTTGAACGAGTGGTGCGTATCCTGAATTGTTCTATGAATTTCATTGCCAATTCGTCAAAGCTGGATATAGATCGTGGGGGAAGTCGATTATACCACATGGTTGCGATTCCGGTCAGAGTGATTGGAAAGCACCTGCACTTGGTTGCATCAATAGCTCTTGTAGAATCCATCATCCATCTGTACCTCATCACATGCTGCTTGGGATCAGTCTTCCCTTCGTAGGCTGGGACAGTCGGCATATTGAACTTCTTAAGGGTACTCAGCCTGCAGGATACCATCCGTAGAGGGAGTATGGCTTTTGGACACTCTCCAATCTTCATTGGTCAAGCCTTGGTTCTCTCTCATCAACTGCCTGACCATAGCTGTTAAGTCCGGAGTTTGTATGGAGGATGGAAGGTTGGGTTCCGTTCCACGGGACCGTGCGGGTTAATCTCCCGCCTGATTTGGGTCTTGGAGATTCGGGTGTCCAGTCTCTTCACGGGCTTGATCCTTAGCCAATCGATCTATGGCACCTGCCTATGCACCTTCATCCTTACGACGCCTACGCCTAGGAGGTTCGTCAGCTGAGGTTGAACTATCAGATTCAGAATAAGGGGCAGGGTTACCTCCAACATTCTAACGCTGCTGCTGAGCGAGCTGAGTCATGAGGTTAGTGTGGGCTTGAATTTGCTCAGCAAGTTGCCTTCTAGTTTCCTTAAGTTCCCTTATCAAATCGTTGAACTCTGCTCGGGAAACAACTTCCTCTTGGTTTTGGGTGGAGGGCCCTGCACCTCGAGTTGCTTGCTGATTTCTAGGTCCAACTTGTTGCACACTAGCAGTCTCGTGGACATCTGTGTTATGAGAGGCCGATCTAGTTCGTGGTCTACCTATGGTAGAGTTGTTGGTTGTAACTCTGAATAGAATCAACAGATGTCTTGCGAATGATCTTGGATCTCCTCTGGGGGATTTATGCAATCCAGTAGCTACACAGCAGATTCTAACAACTTGAGAATTCAATTCTCAGTGAAAGCACCATAATGTTAGCACCAAAATTGGACACTAACACCCTTAAGAAAGATTGTGTAGAGAGATTAATGAAGATAGTAAATTAAAACAGAAGACAGTATGTAAATTTAAACGCGGAGAACAAGAACACCAAATTTATAGTGGTTCGACTTAATTGCCTATGTCCACTTTGAAGTTGATTTCTTTTTCTTTCCTTGATAGTTGATTACAGATACAATCCGTTTCCAATTACTTGAATACAAGTTTGAATGAAAAATAGGAGAGTATAAAAAATGGCAGAGTCTCCCCAGTGTTCCCGAAAAAAGGTCCCTGTCACTGTGCTCCTGCCTCTCTATTTATAGACGAAGGTGGGTTGGACTTCCCTGGTGGGCCTGGTAGCTGAATACCTCGGCCCAAATAGAGTGGTCTCTGTGTACCAATCCATAGATGCCAAACAGGGCATGAATGTCGAACAGTACTGGAAGCCGAACCAGAGTGTTGTGCTGACCGACTAAATGCCGAACCACCATCTTTATGCCGAACGAAGTGAGATGCCGAGTGGCGAGGGTATGCCGAGCAATGATTGAAGTTGAATGAGACTGGTTGAATACCGAACACTTCTGACTGCCAAACGACCTCGGGATGCCGAACACCTCTGGGTGCCGAACAATCTTAGAATGTCGAACGCCCAGAGATCCCGAACGTCCTTGACGCCGAGCAAGTCCGCCTTGCCGAATGTCCAGAGATGTCGAACGTCCTTGCCTGTCGAGAGTCATTTTGTACCGAACGCTCATGGATGCCGAACGTACCTTGTATGCCAAACGTTCATGGATGCCGAACGTTTCTTGTATGCCGAATGCTTCTAGATGCCGAGCGTACCTTGTATGCCGAACGTTCATGGATGCCGAACGTTCCTTGTATGCCGAACGCTTCTAGATGTCGAGCGTTCTCTTGATGCCGAATGACCCTGATCGCCGAACACTTCCCAATACCGAGTACTCACGAATGCTATTCGAACCATTTGTGCCGAGCGTTCAGAATGCTGAACGGTGTGTAGATGCTGAGTACCTAGTTGCCTGGTCAAATCTCCAAGAAACACCTTTAATCAAATATTGTTTCTTCTTATTGATGACAGAAAAATCTGATTCAAAAATTGATCTGTGATTTAATGCATAAACATAGTTAACAAAAGTTATTGAATCAATGCTTTAATTGCCAAATATAACGCTTTTTACTGCCAAAAATAGCACAAAAACACCATTACTAAGTCACATATTAAAGGCATTGCATATGTAATATAAATGATTCTAGGAGTAATGGGTTTTCTATATGCATAAAAGAGTTATAATATTAACTATACAAACAGTTTGTGGATGGAGTGGAGATCTATTCTTCAGCTGAGAACTGCCTTGTTGCCACATGTTCAATGTGTGTTGTCTTCTACAAGTAATGCCTCCTTCTGGTTTGAACCATGGTCGGCCATTGGCCTCTTATTATGTAATGATCTGTCCTATGATTAAATGAGATAAACAAGAATACCATTGACTGCTAGAGAAACTGACTATATTATAGATGGAAGTGTGAACTTACCCTACATTTCTAATCTTAGGCTGCAGTAGTTATGGAATCATATCCAGAATGATGAGCTTCCTGGTGAATTTGACTGTTACTTATGGACAATAAGACAAGTCAAGCATTCAATTGCAGCAATATATAAAACTCTTGATGATTCTGAATATGTTGCTAAATTCAAGTGGAGCTCCAGAGTTTGAAATATGAAAAGTACACACAAATCTAACCTTATGCTATGGAGAGTGTTAAGAATGCTTTACTTACCAAAACAAAATTTGAACAACGTGGCACAAGTTTGGATACTTCATGTGAATTTGGTCATAGTCATATTGAGAATAATGTGCATTTATTCTTTGGTTGTACAATAATCAATGCAATGTGGACTAAGGTCCTTGCTAAGGGTGGATTTTCTCCCCCGGTCCAATTTTTTTTGATGAGTGGAACAGAATATTTAAAGCAATAAGATGGCATGACGATTATTCTTTGCACCTACTTATTGCACTTAGGTGTTTGACGAAGTGGTGTGGCAAGAGAGAAATGAAGAGTATTCCAAAAAAACAAAAGATTGAGGTTGTTTTATGCAATGAAATCTATGCTAAAATCAAGAGTGAAGCTAGTTCATATGGATTGCTCGAGGCTGATGATTTGGAAACAAATTGGCGTTAGGTTTTCCCTTTTTTCTTAACCGTTTGTTTGTTGTTTTTTATTTTTTCCTTCCTTCTCTTTGTTTTTCCATGTTTATTTTGGTATGTTGAGCTTGTTCAAATTACTATTTTCTTGTGTGTTTCTAACAAATCTGGAAAGGGGCCAGTCAACCCTACTAGCTTTGCTTTAAGAAAATGTTAATCGTACAATGGTCGAATCCCAAATCTGTTAAAATACACATTTTAATCTTCCAAGTAGAAAACCATTAACAAACATGATATAATTTGAATCATAAGAAAAGCTTATTTCAGATTTCAAACATTCAAAAAAACAACATTAATAATTTATATTACTTGAAGATGAATATGATCACCCATGAAAATCAATATGAACTATGGAAGGAGGCATGAACTTGACATTCGAGCACAAAGAATTTTTTCAGCTTTAAACAAAAAAATATACAATGGCAATGAATTCTAGAATTTTGGCTTAGCCACAACACAGAAAAGGTTTCAACATCGGAGCAGAATTATACCTACCATAAAAAAATAGTGCATGAAGGAATTATGCAATGAGTTGCAATAGTGATTTGATGCACGAATGGATCATCGTTCGATCCGTAGTCGTTAATTGTAGCAAAGATGGAGAAGATGGTGGATAGGGAGTCGCACCGCACTGACTATCGATCGATCGTAGGAGAAGGCGTTGAAGAAGTGATGGATCTTGCATTAGCTTTGATAGATGTAGGTTTTTTTATTATAGGGGAGAACGATGCGAAAAGAACGATGGAAGGAGGGTATTTTAGTCATTTCAAAAAGATGTGATTGAAATTATATGGATGGAATTCACATTATTAATATTATAGATTAATATTTAAGAAATATAATTATTTATTTATTTGATGTATCGGGTGCTATTAGTTTTTACGGGAGCTATAAGCTTTAATTGGGTGCATATATAATAGTTATGTATGTACTGATCGATATACAATATGGATAAATGTTTGAATTTGATTTAAAAAATATTTAATTGCCAAATGTTTTGGAACATTTGTTGGGTCTACCTAGACATGTCTTGGATGCTCATAGAATGAGCAAAAAAGGTTTTAAAATCCAAAGGTTGGGTTAAGAATATGAAAGAAAGGGGTTAAGGAATTAGAGGAGGCAATTAATATTCGATTTCCTTCAAAACTACCATATGTAACTTGTCATTTCCACTCTTGGTAACTCCCTCTCTCTATCTCAAACCATGGCCTATATCTTCCTCTTGCACATAGTTAACAGAAATCTTACCTAAAAAAACTAATGGCATCCCATTAATTCAAATAAATAAAAGGCGCTTCTCCTGCAAAGCTAGTAGCTGGGATTTCAAATCTAAAAGCAACTCTTTCAAACAAGGTTCATTCTTGGGTAGCATCAATAAGGTTTAACATATTCTACTATATATGTTTTCATGATAAAGTTGTAGATCTGTATTCTTGCCATTTAATATTTTAATGAATTTGTAAACGCGTTCATTGTCCACCTTTAATTTATACATGTGTAGATCTAAATTCTTTTATGAGTTTGTTGATTTAGATTGGATTTGAAATTAGTAATAATGATTTTGATTATTAATTTCTATGATGTTGGTGTTGTATCAGATCTAGATCTAATAATTAATTTATCATTTTATATGTATACATTTATTTAGTTAAATATAAACATTAATTTCCATTGTTTCATAATTAGTTTTCTATTTCAAAACACATATACATACGTATGTTGTGCGTGCGCGAGTACAGGCAAAGATCGGCTAAACCTTAATTTGGCTACACTTCAATTTCTCATTGATTTCCACCACATATTCCTAATTAAATAATATAGATAATGGGAGGAGAGAGAATACGGTGTTATTTATTTAGAATGCACGGTGGATATTAATGGGGATTAGAGGTGTAGCCTAATTGAGGTATAGCCGATCTTTACCTTATGTATGTGTCTATATATATATATGTGTGTGTGTGTGTGTGTGTGTGTGTGTTTGTGTGTGTGTACATGTATGTATGTATTAAAATTAATTTGAAAACAATTTCACAATAAATGGTTTAACCGATATATTTTGACGTATAAATCCATATAAATTAATGTTTTAGTTTTGTTTAATAAAGTTTTTATTTTTGATAAAAAAATAATAATCTGTCATTTTAGGTCAATATGTCAATCTAAAAACTTTATTCAATACCTTTATGTGTGTGCATATTTTAGGTCAATATGTGTGTGCATGCATGCGCATATGCATTTTGTTTGTAAAATACCTTTATTTTATTTTTGTTTCAAATTATCAATGTATAATATATAATTAAAGTTGTAGATCGAGACCTATTTTTATTATCTTATCAAATCAAACAACTTGAATCAACTTAGATTTACTAAAGGATTTAGTCAAAGAATTTTGAAATATACATATACATAAATACACACGCATACATAAAATATATTGTATTATCAAACAATATTTTGGACAGCTAATGCATATATAATGAGTAAATGTGTCCGTTGTGATGCAAATCTCAGCATATATACACATACGCATTAATTATATACATTATAAGAAAAGTTTTACTTGCACTATATACGCTTGAGTATATTTAGATATACCCATAAACATACCAAATACAAATTTGGCCAAACCTATCACTTAAACAAATTAGAAAGTTAAACAAAATCAATTTTTATTCAAACATATTAGGTTAGATCTAATAATAAATTTTGACTTCATAAGTCCAATAAAGATCAAAATAAGAAGAAATTTTTTTTGCCTAACTTACCTCTAGTCCACCAACCCGGTTCCATCAATTCTTCCTCGAGAACTTCAACCCTCACTGTCCCACGGCAGGTATTAGCTAAACACTTAAACAATCTACATACCAACTTCACCCTTTAATCGTCAGTGAGTTCCAGAACTCCACAAGTATGGTCGCACATACTCAACCAGTCGCCTGTTTCCATGGCCCCCTTTATCCCATCAAATATATCTCCTCTCAAACTCTAAAAATCCCAAACAATTTTAGCAAAATTCTCACTAGCACATTGTGCAGACCCTCCTAGCATATTTGGAGCTTGCAATGGCACTTTCTACTGAGCCTGTTGTTGTTTTAAGTTCGCTATAAATTATGGAAACGTCGCATTTACATTCATATTCCATACCACCAGAGCTGGCAACTGAGCACCCATATTAATGGCTTCGTTTTGCTCTCACTTTCTTCCCATTCCTTTAGTCCGCATACTTACAGTTCCTCTACTATCATTTGTTCTACTTCCTCCTAACATTATTTGTCCACTCCTTGTCTCCACCTATTACTTTACAAGCAAGCAAGTTCTCTTAAAAATGGAACCAAAGAGATGGATAGAAATGGTAGAGGGATAAATATCGGCCCATATCTCTATGTCAATATATACAAATACGTTATACATATAGCATGTACCCTTCCCAAAGCTATTCCATTTCATCTATCTAGTTTCTACCTAGTTTTTTTTAGCTTTTTTTGACTTAAGTTTCCTATAACATATGCTTTGATACTAAGTTGTAACATCCTCCATTTCAAGACCCGAAATGAATGCTATGATACTGCAGCCAACTCCATAATTATTTTAAAGCGATAAATTGGCATCGATTTTTTTTCCAACAACATTAAGATAAAAGAGCAACTAAAATAAGCTTTTATTAGGTGAATTGTCATTACATTTTCATTTCCCAAAATGTGTAAAGCATAGATAATAGTGTCATTCTCGACATATGATGATGCAGACATGAACACATAATCAATTATAAAACTTGGTTTTACAACATCGGAATTTTAACTTAATAAAAGTCTTCCACTTCACCTTCATAGTCTTTATTTTTCTTCTAGAAAACCTATCTTAACTATAAACTCAGCTTATTCGAATGAGCACTTGTGAGTTTATGGAAAACACTTAAAATATAGGTCTAACATAAAGCTTGGTATCAGTAATAATTTACTGTAACACAAAATCAGGTGAGACCATGCCGCCGAGAAGAACAATTCTTCCCCTCACTATTCCATCAACATCAAGTTCATCATATCAAGTAGATTGATTATTGTGCATGGATCATAAATGTAAGTCATTCTTTCATACATACATGTGCCTTACACTTACTACTACATCTGACTAGGTTTTACAGTCATTTTCATGTTGTTGCTTCTCATGCATTACCTCATTAATTTCAACTTTTGACATCTTAATTTTCCATTCAGCCTTATACCATCGCTACCATATAATATCATGGAACATTTAGGTGGCCACCAAGGCTTTACACCAACTCTAATATAATGTTGTATTTAGATCTTGGGTTGCCACTTCGGCCCTATACCACTTTTCTGAATCCAATGTCGTATTTAGATATAGGTTTTCCATATGGGCCTTACACCGCATTTATGAATACAATGTCATATTTAAGCATTGGGTTGTCACTTAGTCTTTTACCACATTTATGGGTACAATGTCGTATTTGGATAGAAGGTTTCCACTTTGGCCTTACACCATGTTTATGAATATAGTGTCATGTTTGGACATAGGATTGCCACTTAGGCCTTACACCACATTTCATGTTAATCTTAGGTCAAAAGCATTCAAATTCTTTAGATAATAGATTTTTATCATCTCACCTTCTCTTTTAAATGGTATAAATTAACATTTCTTATCTCCCTAAGCTTAACTTCTTTTTTCATTCTTTAATAAGTTGTTATATTATGAACTTACTGTTTTCTTTAAATTAACATCCATATGAAATTCAAATCAACATCATGGTAACAGGCTTCCATTATGTTATTCAAAATTTTCTTATTTAATTAAGAAATTCTTCACCATTAGCCATCGCATTTGTACCTCAATAATTATCGCAATTCTAGGGCATTTATAGGTATAAATATCGTATAACTCAAATGAAGCATCGCATGTCTCAAATTGGTGCTATCAAACCTCATTTAGAGGCTATTGTAGCATAATACCCATGAATCAAGGCTGGCATAGATTATGACAATCAAGGCTATCATAAATCATAGCAATCACTAATCATTGCTATCGTAAAACAAGCTATCGTGAGTTACCACTGTCGTAAATCAAACTCTCATGAATAAAAGCTGTCGTAAATTATAGCTATTAGAAATCACCACTACCATAAAGCAATCTATAGTGAGTCATTACTATCATAAGACAAGCTATCATCAATCAAGCCTGTTGTAAATCAAAAAATGTGAATCAAAGTTATCTTAAATAATAACTATCAAGAATCATTGCTATCATAGAGCATGTTATTGTGAGTCATTATTATCGTTAAGCTATTGTAAATCGTGCTATCGTAATTCAAGCTATCCTAAATCAAAGTTATCATAAATCGTAGCTATCATGAATCATTTTGACCATAAGACAAGTTCTCACGAATCAAATGCCATTTTGGTTAACATTCTTAGGACTGATTTATTTTCTTTAAAACCACTAACTTTCTATAGTCATACAATACATGGAGTTTCTATTGGTTAACCAAAAAAATCTATTTAAGTATTTTCAAAAAATCAAATGTATAATTTCTCTTGCACCACAAATATTAAGTGTTTCATTAATTAATAATTAAAATTTGTAATTAACTCTCCCCCTTACCAAAAAATTCATATCAATTCGAAAATAGATGGAAAATATCTCCAAAAATTTGTTGAAATCTAATTTTCTATCCTTTAAATAAATTTAGGTCAAATTAATTAATTTTCATATTTTAAATAGTTAAAATCCAAAATTAGCCATTTTCTCGACTTATAAAATTCATTTGAAATCCAAATAATTTCAAAAAATTATGAAATTTAAAACTCATCCCAAAATCATTATTTTATACACCACATAAAGTTCAAAGTAATTGAACAATGTTTTATTCAAATTTTACTCTATAATATACCAAAATCATCTTCATTTAGTTTCCAAACGTGGACCAAATCATACCATAGTCCTTAAGACATGCTCATCACTATTTTAGGAATAAAACACATATGTAGTCCGAAAGCTAATAGATTTGGAAGATACTAGGAAAAGTGTAACTCAACTCGGTTAATTACTTGATTAAAATCCCTTTTTTTCTTTCAGTTAAATGCTTAGATCCCTTCTATATTTAATTTTATCTTCTCTTTCTCTCCTTTAATGGTGGTCGGCCTTGCTTTGTATATTCTTTTGGGTTTTACATGAAAGTGTATGAGGAAAATGCTGTGGTTAGGGCATGCAAGGGGTTAGTAATTTTGGCTTGGGCTAGTATCCCTTTCTAGGTTAATCTTATTAATGAGTTAATCTCTTCCTAATAACACCATTTCTATTCCTTTAATTAAATTTACATAATTAACTCACCGTATTACGACACTTAAAACATGCAGTGTTACTAAAATGATACTTAATTTAGGCAGAGCGTTTATTTTGTTATTTCAATGATCGAATCCAAGGCCTCTAGAACCATAATATAAAGATCTTTCCAGTCGAGCTAGTGGTTCAAGACCATAATTAATTCATTAAATAAGGTAATTCATATCCTTAACATTTAATTTTATCAATGATAAATATCAATTTTTCGAAAATTCAAAGAAAATCATAAACATATTTTTCGTACCACCGATAAGAAATTTGGATCAAAATGCTAATTTTAATATATATTAACATTATTTCACAAGAAAAATTACCATATTTTCACCTTAGAAAACTCATAATAATTAATCTTAACTTGGGAAAATTATGAAATTGGAAAGACCTTTCCGATTTAGCATTATGAATATCATGAAAATTTCGCGTCCCATGAAGGTGATTAACTCATGTTTCTCGCTTATTTTGGTCATTCACTTAATAACTTATCACAAAAACTCATTTAGATTCCTTCAAACATGAACTATATGTTTCATTACTAGATCGTCGTATCATAGTTGAATCTGAACCCAACAAGCTAAGGATAGAAAATGTCATAATATCACTCAGTTAGATGAAGAAAGTTGACCGATTTTCTTTTGTAAATTCAAAAGCTTTCATTAGTCCCATATCCTCTTAGAAATGGTGCCCTCTCCTTCGAGTTTAGATTATTTTTTATTTCATGAAAATAGAATCAAGACAACAGAAATGTTTTAAGAAATAGGAAATAAACTATAAGGTCCTAAAGAAATTTGGATAAATTACCATGCATAGAAAGAAAAAATATATTCAAACCACTAAATACCTTTAGCAGGACTTTCCTGATATCTTCATTTCTGGACTTGTAGCAGGGTTCTAAGAAATATAAGGGCTAATATCTTGTGATTTTGACACTCTGTTTGTGTAATATATTAATTAAGTAATATTTCTTATATTACAATAATGTCATCTTCATCAAAAATTCATATGAATTTCGTTGGAAAAACAACGTCTCCCAACAATGGTCATTTTCCTTTTCTTCATTCTCTTCTCAATCCCGTTCCTCCGTCGCAGAAAACCCTAATATATCCTTCATATGTTGGTATTTTATGTTCTCACACGGTTTCTAATGCTTCCAGAGTTACGCGACAACATAACCCTCTCAATCGTTGGCTATCTTGAAAAGATAAAAATATGCACTGAATCTACTTCAGATGTAGAGGAGCTTCACACTTCGCCAGACATTATAAAGACCAAATCAGATGCTTTGGATGCGGTATATTTGGTGACAAGCGTTTCTCTTACAATTCTCGACCATCACTTCATTCCAAAGAGTCACGATAACCTGTTCGTAAAAAGGAAAACCATGGCTTTCTATTACTCTAAAATACTTGAAATTAAGAGGAGTGCTTCTCGACAAGAACTTGTTGTTTAGTTACTCCGACTTTGAACTCTTGGAAGAACCCTTTGTTCACTACGGCACTGTTTTTTGGAATGACAAAGAAATCGAACATCAAATGGATGAAGTGACTGCTGTACATCCTAATACCGATCAACGTCCCTCAATGGTCAGCAACCATGCTCGCACGTCTCAAGAAGAAGATGTAGACACTATGTTTATCAAATTATCCTAAAATATATCCGTGCATGTATCTTTTTCCCTACACATGAATCTTATCAGGCCCGTCAAATGGGTCGGGTCGGGTCATAAATGGGTCGAGTAGAATTTGCTCTGATCTGTTCAAAACATAAACAAACTCGACCCGTTTGACAAACGAGTCAACCCGACCTGACCTGTTTAATAAATGGATCAACTCGACCCGACCCTTTATTCCTTATTCCATTCACTGTACAATGCTTTGATTACCATTGTATGTCATACTATTGATTCAAAAATAAGATTGAAAGAATAATATATAAGATGGAATATGATGACATGTTACAATGGTAATAAAAAATATTTGTCATTCAATAACTACATACCCAGTCCAAATATGTTTAATTGTATTGAAGTTTCTTTAAACATGGTACAAGAATACAGGAGTAAAAGAAAGATATGTTACCTATGTTCCATGTAATAAATGAAACAGTTACATCAAAGGAACTCAATAACTAATATACTCAGTGTATCACTTATTAAAACAACAATTAACTTTGCATTCTACTTTCTTTCTCCTGAACCTGCAATAAAACTATCTCTTGAGCTACTTGTATACATGAATAATTTATGGTAGAATAATGTCATATGATCATATCTTGATAATTGCCACACAAACTCCAATGAACTCTTAACCAAGTTACGATCCAGTGAATGACATAACGACCCAGTCAAGCTTAAAAGCTCCAATCTATACAAGCTTTAGTGGAATCATAAATCAAAAGCCATAATCCTCTGTTATCCAAAACCAGATACTTCACGAGAAAATCAATTACCCACTTCTTTTTGAAAATATTTTAATATAAATCAAAACAAAAACACTAATCAATGAATGCTTTTTCAAAAATCCAAAGATGATCTGATTTTTGATTAACATGTTACAATGCTTTGATTAGCATTGTATGCCATTCACTGTAAACATGAAGTGCATGATATATACAGACAATGTGCCTCAATGATGTTAATTAAACAACCAATGTAAACAATAATCAAATCTGTAAAACTAATGCAGTGCCATGCATATGTCATGCAGCTATCATAAATAACACCAACTCTCATTAACAACCCAGCTAAATCTCAATAAAACAAAATCTAAAAGCACTACTTTCCTCCTTCTCGATCGAAACATGCAAGGCTAACAAAAAGAATTTCATGGATATCAAGAAATCTCTAAGCAAGCATCACAAACAAGGGTATTTAAATGTTGGCATGAAACTAGAGCACTTGATCCAACTGAAACAAAACAACAGATGAACTAAAGAAATAACTTTGTCAATAGAAACCATAAGCCAAAAACAAATGCAAACTTAATCCATTTTGATTGTTCAAACTATTAAAATGGCTCTAACCATTTTGATTTCACTCTCTTAGTAGAGAAGATTCCAAGTTCACATCTCATAAACAATACACAAGAAAAAAATTTCAAACTCGACTGAAGTTTATATATTTAGGCATGGCTTTCAAGGCAAACATGCTAGACACAGAAATAAAAATCCATTAATCGCTTGTTAGCCTAGGTAGGTACTGAGATTAAGTTTCAGTGCAAAGGACATCCAACTCCAAAAACTTAATTAGGTAAAGCAGAATTTGTTTTACACGATTTGCAGTTTGTGTGCAGGCTTGTTATTAAATTCTTTAAGCACAGTAATAAATGTAAATTCGTTTAACTTTAGAATTAAGTAAAAAGTCATAAGTAAACTGAAATATCAAATTATATCCATCTGGTTGTTTTAGTCAGGGGTATAGTAAGTAAAGTTAATGAATATTGTAAATAAAAACTCCCAACGACATGTTAAATGGCCTAGTTACTCATAGCAGAGTACAAATAAGAACGAAAAAAAAGTGGATATGTTAATTCTAATTATTGAATGAGGACCATTGTAATATGCAAATTGTGTTACGTTTTTCCTAAAACTATTTCATTGTCCTCAAAGTCAGCCACTCATTCTTCTGTTTTCAAATAAAATCAACCAGGAAATGTGCACTGATATTGAAAATAAGAAATCATTAAAGAAAATGAAATGCGTAGTTACTTGAAAAAGCTAATATTTAACACAACAACTGAGGCACACAATCAAAGTAAACTTTAACTATGTCAAACTAATATACTTAACCTTTCTAGATATCAGGAATTTGTATATAAAGTGAATATGCTTGGTTAAGACAATAAGCAATAACAACTAATAATTGGTGAGATAACTGAATTACATCTTAATTGCAAAAGAACGATAAAAAATAAGATAATTTTCCCATTGATTGAATCCTATTAAGATTTAACATAAAATATCACATGAACAAAAATAAATCAAAACAACGTAGCTACATCGTGTATATATCATAAAATTGCAATCATATATGAGTTTCACAAAGATAAAAAAGAAATTAACCAAAAATAAACCGTAGCAATAGTATTAAAGATGATGATGATGTTGATATAGCTAACGGTAGTAGTAATTGTTTTTGTATAGATAATGCAAGTCGAGATAGAATGTACAATTAAAAGAAGTAATTGGGTACAAAATAGTTAATTCCTAATTATTAGAAATCATAAAGTCATGATAGTTAAGTGTATGATTAGCCCTTTAGTGTAATTTTTAATCCCTAGATTATTACTTCTTGAAATTTTTCTTTAACGTTATTAGTTTATAGGAATGTCCAAGGTACATGTGCAAAAAAAGTGAACAATTTAATATTTAGTACAGGTGAATGGGTTGTGATAAGTATTGCCCTCTTAAATCGGTAAAAAATTCATCTATGCGTCTAACTTGAACTTCCAGCGTAGTAGAAATTATAGAGGATTAACACTTAAATTCCATAGTTTTCTTATTTTGATGAATTTTTTCTGTCATTCCGCTGAAAAATCTTACCAACAGAGTGGTGCAAAGTGCAGAACACAAAACAACGTATAGTTTTGATGGTCACATTTGTTTCAGCAGTTTAAGAATAATTTTATTCTACATTTCCTTTAATTTCCTCTAATATTGTAATATTGAATTCTAAAAGAAATCTAACTCCAAAAACTTCAAAATATATTCATACCTTTTTCTATGGATCAATCACTCAGTTAGCTCCTACTAAACTGGACTGCTCAATTTGCATAACCAAATTCACTCACACACAAACACTTTACTGGACAATATCCCACGGTTGCATAATATATCGAAAGATATCAAAATTGTTGGCGATTTGACTAGTATATTAAAAATTTAATATCAATAAAGGTAAAAAAATTACGGTACAAAAACAATTTGTAACCTCGGTATAAATATCCAACAACTTACCAAACTAATTATGCTATAGAGCACTTTAGAAGCAATTCAACTTGAACTATAATCTGGAGTGTAATGCTAAAATTTCAACGGATAAACAAATTATACCTTTTATAGCCAAAATTTTCAATCGATTGTGATTAATCTGGTTGAACTACTCGTTGAAAAAACCATGGAATGAAAGATATAAAAGATAATTTCTCCGCAATTCTACCAGGTTGCAATCGAAGCTAGGGTTTTCAAACGTTCTTACTCTTCGACTAATTAAAGTTAGAATTTAGGGTTGTGGAAGGAAGGTATATAGATCGCTCCTTTTGATCTCAGCAGAAATATGGGTAAACGGGTTGGGTTGGCTTAGGTGATTTAGTTTGGTAGGTGTAAACGGGTTGGGTAAAAAAATAATAGTATTAAACGAGTTGGACCCAACCCTTTTAATTTTAGGGTTAGTGGGTTGAGCAAATGGGTTAGTGTCAGTTTTGACGGGCCTAGATCCGATGTATTTTGACCCTTCATTTTGCAGCTCAGCTGAGTCTTGTTTGTCGACACCTATAAGCATTGCTATCCCTATTGTCAGAAATTTAGGCCACAAACCATAATCTCTAGATTGCTTTGTGACATGTAACAAATATTCTCTTTTCAGTGACATAGCATAGGAATCGGAAGAATCATCAGGGTACCAAGGAGCAGGTGGTGATGGCGTTGCTAACGTTTCGTCTCCTATTATCCCGTCGAGATCCCACTACGAGGTCAATGATGTTGACTTAATGGAAGTGGAGGGTTCTCCTGAGGAGGAAGGTGAGTTGTTAATAAAGTAGCAAAGAAAGGCTTGTGTCGATACAGTTGTTACCTCAAAAACTATGGATGGCCATGGAAAAAATGTATCTATGATGATGCAAAGAATATCCAATGATGATGGTCAAGGCTGGAGTAATTTTAGATATCAATAAAGGAAGGTAGATAGTTTGGATTTTGTGGATAATGCGGCTGTTGATTATATTGTGGAGGCTATGGGTAATGTGGTCTAGAAGGAGAAAGATGCTGATAATTTTGAAGCTTCTACCGCCGATAATGGTGTTGTTTAAGATAGTAACGTTATTAATAATAATTTGTAAAAGGCATGGTTGGTTCCCGATAATAATATAGATAATTCATGTTTAGTTACTGATAATAATATGGATAATGCATGCCTAGTGGCTGATCGTAACGCTAATAAAGATGCTAAAAATATAGATAGAGCTGTTGTTGATATAATTTTAAAAGGAGATAGTTCCCTTGCTGTTTTCTTTAGGGATGATACCCTTTCTTCACATGCTATTGCTAAGAAAGGTATTTATGAGGATGATTCTGCTCAAGTGGTTATGGAAAATGCATGTACAACTCGTACTTCCATAGATTTCGACAAAAATCAAAACCCAAGTCCATCAAAGCATAGATCGTTGGATTTGGTACCTGCAAATAAGCATGATCATTATTAGAGATTGATATAAATCTAATCTCACAGTGGAAACAGTATTATGATAATAATACTGACTATAACTACTGCTTTGGAATTAATGGTATTCTTTGGATGGCAGATTATCACATCAGCATCGAGCGCGAGAGAAAGGAGACTCTCCAAAAACAAAGCACATCCACCTCTAGTGACCTGTTCCTCTAAATTCTATCTTATGGATTGTAATGAGGAGGGGGTTAGAACAGACTGAAAAAATTTAAACTGTCCATAACATAATATTATACAAATAGGTTTTCATTTAATTATTGTGTCCATCAAAGTTAGCAATTCTAGTCTAATCTTGCATTGTAGAAACAGTTACTTACTTATCCTTTCCGAGGTACGAAATACTAATAAAGCCATATCAACCACCCAATACTTCCAAACTCATTTGCCACTTAATACTTCTAAATATGAAGTGCGTACTATAAGGCTTTTAAAAGAGAAATAGGAAGACTCTGCCTTTTTCAACCTTAATTGAGATAGACCTCATCATTTAAGACCTATTTCCAAGGTTGTAAATGGTCGGTGGGTCCTAGCCACAATACTTCTAACCACTATTTAAGGCTTTCGACATTTAATGTCCAACTATTACCACATTTATTGCTAATAAAATCATAGTTATGTAATAAACGGTACCCAAGCCACTTAATACCTTTTATTAGAAAATAGGCAGATTTTGGTCATTTAAGACCATTACTAAGGCAGATCCCATCATTTAAAACCAATCCCTAAGGTGTGCTCCTAAATGGTACTATTGTTATTACGGCCTTAGTAACGTAAGAGACTGTACCCAAGTAACTTAATACTTCACCAGTGGAAAATAGGCAGACCCCGTTATTTAAGACCTACTTTCAGAAGCATGCTCCTCAATGGTGCTATCTTGCTGTCATTACTTGGAAATCTCATTGGGTTACTTAATACTTATTTTGTAGGAAAGAGAAGGACTAAATAATCACTTAAGACCCTAAATCTGAAGCGAACTCTTCTTGAAATATCCACTCTCACTCTTTAATTATAAATATGACATCTCATTAGGTTACTTCTTTCGGTAGGGAGGTAGACCCTTCAGCCACTTAAGACCTCAATGCTGATGTAAACCCTTTTTAGATACATCCTTATTTATTTATTTGAAATCTCACTAGGTTACTTAATATTTCCATTTAGAAGAGGCAGACCCTTCAGCCACTTAAGACCTCAAACCAGAAGCGAACCCCAATAGAGATATCCCTTACCGCTCCTAATTCCAAATTTGGACCAGTTAATACTTCCAATAAATAAAGCAAGCCCATATCTCACATCATCATAGGTTCTAAAAATAGTGATATCTTGCATCAAATGTGATTACACTCGACTGTTGGTAGCCTCAAACTGAAGGGAAGTCTTCCGTCAAGTGACTCTGTTGACTCGCATCACTAACCAACCAAGTCCAATTAACCATCCCCTGTCTTTATTTATATTATCTTAGGTAGACATTGGACTTAGCTTACCAATTCCCTTTTTTATTAAGAAACTAAGATTAACCTTAAATATTTGTCTACCATAAATCCTCGTTTAATGCTCATAAATGTAAATTATCCCATAAAATTGTAACAGACATTTTCTATGACACTTATGTATGGTTACTAATCTCAAATTTGTAACCTTTTATATCTATTTCATTTTTATCAGTCCCATTACCCTATCAATTTATTGAAAATCCTATATTTATTACCATTTATAGGAGTTACAACCTTTTAAATTCTTTTCCCATTAGTTAATTGTCCTTTACACTAATTTACGTGCATGCATCGTTATTAACTTTTTATTTATTTATTATAAGCGCAGTTATTACGTACAAATATTTACTTTTATTAAATATGTTCTAGTTATATGCCTTTACTAGAATATACTTTTTCATGTTAAATTGTTGGAATTATATCTAAAAAAAAGATTATCTGCTATAATTTTCATATATTAGTCCAAAACAAAAAATTTAAGTTTGAATTATAAAAGATTATATTATTTGAAATTACAAGGAATAATCATTTCTTTTTATTAATGAAATAGACAGTGCGAACTATAATAAATTCATACTTTGCACATCTTTTTCCCTTTCAATTTGCATATATTCCTTGTTAGATAAAACACTTTATCTTTCTAAAAGGGAAAGAAATCAAACTAATTTGTAGATATTAAATTGATCTAAATTCCAATAATCCAAATATAGAAAAATTTATATTCTAACAAGATTAGGGTAATAGTCCAAATTTATAACATTTTTACACAACCTATTTCAAATTTGGACTAAATTTCATTCAAACCAATATTCTAAGTTCATATTTTTGGGATCGATTTCTAGATCAGGTTGTATACAAATGCTAAAACAATTCATAAACAAGAATATATAAGCAATATTTATTGTATTCAGATCGTATTCAATTTGTCACCTACAACTCGTATGCAAATATCTAATTAGGCATATAAATAAAATGAACATCAATGGGATAATTTTCATATTATGACAATTTATAAAAATTCTCATTAACCTTTTAAAAGCGATCCAAATCTCTAGATCTAAAGTAGAATCTTTAATTCATTTTCAAATCCTTTTTAATCCAAGAGATATGAATACAAGTGTGTGTGTGTGTGTGTGTGTGTGTGTGTGTGTGTGTGTGTGTGTATATTAGAATTATAGATTTGAGAAGAGATTTGGGATTGGAAGAGAAAATATATACAAATATATAAATTACCTCAAATACGCATATGGTCGATTCTCTTCTCTTCTCCTTTGATTCTACTCTTCTCATGTATGAATATAGATACAAATACCTTATCTTTATAATTTAGAAAGAAAGTGAGGAAGAAGAATGACAGAGCTTCGCTGATGCCTCTATAAAGTATGAGAAGAGAAGGGAGGGTCAGGTCTGAATTTATAGGCACTGGAATCAACCAGAACAGTTTGATCGAGATATATTAAATCCGGGTTTTTGCGGCCTAGGTTTATTCGAGCTGTCAGGTCGCCACCTGTCGACCAACCCTGGGTCACCGGTAGACTTCTATGAGTCGACCATCACTAATGACGGGTCAGCTGTGGGCCTAGATAATTAATATAAAAATGTTAATCTCTTCTTATTTAATTATTTTCGTACCTGATTCTTTTTTCATCCGTTACTTCATTGTTCGGGCTCCGGTTGCAAAAATCCAAATATAAAAGTTGCTCATAATTTTTTCAGTAACGCAATGGTGCAAGTTTCATGGTTGAATTCCATTGTTTGCACAAATTCCACTTTTCGATGCCTAATTAATTTACTAACTAACTAATGAATAATTAACGTCAAATTATGGGGTGTCACATTCTTCCTCCCTTAAAATGAATTTTGTCCTCGAAATTTCACCAATGACCAAGTCAAGGTTTTGGCTCCTAATTATCCTAAAGTGCACAATCAATGAGTGTATAACCAATTTCGCAACCGAACATGCATAAGTGCATAGCGTACTACTGTATCACCACACAAAAAATATGTATGTGGAATAATTCTAAATTGAATCCTCCTATATGAATACATTTCTTTGGAAAACATTTTTAAAAGCATGATGCAAACAACTTACATATATACAGGCAGTTCTATACGTAGACAGCTTTTTGAAAAATCTTTTCTACCAAAAGCCTCATACTCCTGCAAATAGAAGTATGAAGCAACCAATTTTGCATCCACTTCCAATCATCCAATAATCTAACACATTCAAAAATCGCTTCATAAACTTTACTCCTACGCAAAAAAAGGAATTGAGCCATAGAATTTAACATTCTTACCATACTATAATCTTCTTATTCCTGTAGTATAGTGGAAGTTCTTTGTTGTCCCCGATCTACTCCAAATTTTCCACATATAAAATACATCAGAAAACTTATTTTCAAGCTCTAAAACAGAATTTAGTCCAAAAAACGACTTGCGTGTGTCATCGGCAAGGTATGAAAATTGAAATTCCAAGGCTAAAACAGCTTTTCCTTACTATCGCTTGCATTTATCACATCGCCAACCCTAATGTACCACTAAATTCGCAAATTCTAACTTTATTTACCTTCCCTACGCTAACTTGTGGCCTTTAAAGTCAAAGTTTCCACAAAAATCTTTCTTACTTTTCAAATTTGTACGTCATTTGGAAAATAAAATCCTAAAATATTTTGACGCACATTATCCCTTGAAATAAAATTTTGAACAAGAACTCTATAAATAATTTAAGAGTAAAAATAACTAAAATGTAAAACATTTTCTTAATTTTTCTCTCTTTGTTTCTTCCAAAAGGGAACTTTTCAAATCAGGGGAAAAAATTTCAAAATATTTTCATTCTCAAATTTTTTTGATAAATTAGCCACAATTTCAGCGCAGTCGATTGTTGATTATGCGCTAAATGTAAACTAAATTTCAAAATTTTACAACTAACTTCTACCCTAAATTTTGACATTTTATTTAAAAATGTGAACACATCTATTATTTTATTTTATTAGCATTTAAGGAAATAAGCAATGACCCGTGATATCAAAACAGCTTTATCACGTCCTTCGCTAAAATTTTCATCTATTCTAAACTTCTCGTCATATATTGCTTTTACTGTTAGTTAAGTGTCTGTATGAGATTCCCATATTTATATTGTTTCTGTACTATGCAAATATATAAAAGTGGTTCATATATCCAGAAACAATAATATAGAAAATGAACAGAAACTCATAATATCTTGCGTAACTTTTATAAGAAACAACTAATTGTTTTTTACAACCGAAAAACCAAGAAGAAAAGAACAAATGCTGGAAATAAAAAGATACAACAACCCTAAATAAAATGCCATCTAAGAACTGTGAGTAGGCATTGCTCTGTGGCTAGAGCTCTAGCTATCGCCGTGACCGCGGAATGGTCATAGCATGGCAGCTATGCACCTAATCTCACACCTTTGGCGCTCTTAGTCCATCCTAATATTTTGAAGCTCTAGCTAAAATTAATGGATAGCTACAAGCTTAGAACTCAAGCATTCCTCGATGCCCTACGCTATTCTTTGCTCTTGATGTTGTGGCTCTGGTGTTGGCACATGTGGTGCAGCAAGCAATAAAGAAATATTCATCCTATTAATGGTGGTCCAGCAGATGGCAGGAGGGACCTTCCTCACTACTGACTCTCTGCTCAAATTTACGCTACAATCCCTAAACACTCGAGTGAGCAAGTGTAAATATGGAAACTGAGTGGTACTAACTCCCTGATCAACTATATGGAGCACAAAGACACGAGCCTAATTGACGGCTACGTGGCCAATTATAGCATAGGTAGCTTTCCGCACTGAGGTGTAGATCAAGCCAAGGCTCCTCGTCTTTGAAATGATGTTGTGTTGAATGATACACACGATACAATGGGACATTAGTTGTAAATTGTCGGTCCTCCAATCACGGACATTTCTAGAAAAGATAAAATGTCGAATCTCAGGATCTGTCATCCTATGTCGTCGAAATCTACGACTACTGCAGATATCTTCAGAATCCCAGCGAGATCATCATCTGACATCTCAATCCGAGCTCCCTTCACCTTGGACTCAATGTAGTTGTTTCCATCATCAATATTCTATGCTATTTGTACATCGAAAAGATGGATGTTGGGTGGGTAATATTCTCACTCATATGTCTCAAAGCGGAGGATTGGTGCAAGTCCTCCCACGGTTAAAAGCTCTTCAAGCCTAAGAGCGGCGAAATCTTCGAACTTTACTGGTCGCCCATGAAGGAAATTAAAGCCCATCATTCCGAGATAGGTGGTGATCTTCCGCTCACTTCGAGCGAGCCAAGCGGCTTTTTGCGGAGTGAGGCCAGGATGATAAGAGGAAGAGCCACCGGTATGTGGTAATGTCATAGGCTGAGAGGTAGTTAGAAAATGAAAGAAAAGGGTTAAATTCAGAGTAGTAGTGGGCCAAGATCCAATGCGCAAGAATTATGGCGTTAGTTGGTGGAGGAATTGAGGAGAGAGGCTTTGGTTAATCAGAGGCGGGGGAGGTGGAAATGGGTTCAGCTAAAAAAATTAAAGACGAGGAAGAGAATGAGGGGGATGCGAGGGTTGAAGGTTTGGACGTGACTTATAGTCATGTTCCAGATTCGGGTTCGATCTGAAATCACCTAGCGGTCGACCACTATTAGGTCAACCGATTGACCGCTAGCGATAATTTAGGCATGGCCTGAGCCTCAACCCAATAGGATCGCTTAAATTAATTAATATTCTTATGATCATTCCACACATCATCATCAACTTAATCAATCCAGAAAAATTCTTCCTTCTACACGATGATATCCACCTTATAGTGTAGATCTTTTCTTGGAAAGAATGCAATAGCCTCAACAAAACTGTTGCGACCAACAACATTTCAAAAAACCAAAAAATATTGGAGTTGCTCTTTGTAAGAATACTTTGCGTGGAAAAATATTTCTTCCAATAAATGGTGGATTCAATAACACTTTAAACTAAATACCCAATAAAGTTGATGTCATTACTATTTTGTCTATACCTTAAGGAGAGAAAATATAAAAACCTCGGCGTTATAAACCAAAAAGTCACCGAGCTAAGTATGTGCTCCTTTATAGTTGTTTCCAAATAATAAAAACCATTTCATACCAAAACTTCCCTTTAAAATCAAATATATATATATATATATAAATAATTCATGGTTTTCAAAAACTTTTATAAAACACAAATTTCCCAAATTAGAAAACTATTTTCTTGCCATAAATCAATTCAAGCCTTTATTGATATATACATATAAATATTTAAGGATTTAAAGAATTAATCTTTTATATAGCAATAATTTCTTAACACGAACAAACAATCTAATGGTATACGTGTTTCTTTGAAAATTAAAATTTCAAAACTTTCCCAAAACAAAATTTCCAAAATAAATCTTCGAGAAAAGAAGTCCTTTGAAATCCCTTTTTCAAAAATCTAAAGCATTTACAAAATACACTTTTTGAAAATTCGCTCACAAGTTTTAGAATAAGCAATTGACATTAACTATTCAAATAGAAATCCAGTTTGCTTTTAAAGAGGTGATCAATGAATGTACCCTAGCAAAGACTTACTTTCAAACATTTGCGACATATATAATCTAATTTTCCATCCATTTGGAATAATTGTGTGCCTACGACTGAAACTCAAAATCCAAAATCACATGGTAGCTAGAATCTTAACCATCAAGTCGAATATCTCCAGTCTTTGGCATTCACTATATGTCATACTCATGCTCTTCATTAACATCACTTTATGCATCGCTAGCACTCCATGGGTTACTTCGGAGTCAATGTGAAAATCTTAACTCTAAGATTTTTCCAATTCATGGTTGCTTTGCCCATTCCTTCAGAGTTGAACTACACCTACTTCTATAGTCAAAACTCTTAGAATCTAGCGTAAAAATATAATATTACTAGAAAACAAAGTATGAATATGCTCTCTTAATTTATTCTAATCCTCTAGTCTATTAACTTAGTCTTTGATACCAAATGTAACAACCCGCACTTCCATGGGTCTAAATTTCGACAAAAATCAAAATCCATGTCCATCAAAGCACAAGTTGTTGGATTTGGTACCTGCAAATAATCATGAGCATTATCAGAAAATATAAACTCATAATGGAAACAATAATAGGATTATAATACCGACTATGGCTACTACTTTAAAATTAATGGTATTCCTTGGATAGCAGATTGTCACGTCAGCATCGAGAATGTGAGAAAGAAGACTCTCCAATAATAAAGCACATTCAACTCCAATGACCAGTTCCTCTAAATTATATCATACGGGTTGTAATTAGGAGGGGGTCAAAACTACGTTCTAGTGACTGGAAAGAAAACATAAACTGTCCATAACATAAATGTATACCGATAGGTTTCCATTTAATTATTATATCCATCAAGGTTAGCAATCCTAATCGAACTTACATTGCACACTGGTTACTTACTTACCCCTTCCTAAGGTAAGAGATACTAATGAAGCCATATCAACCACCTAATACTTTCAAACCCAATTACCACTTAATACTTCTAAATAAGAAGTGGGCTTCTATAATGCATTTAAAAGAGAAATAGGCAGACTACAACCTTAATTGAGGTAGACCACATCATTTAAGACATGTTCCCAAGATGGTTTCTTATCAATATTGTAAATGGTTGTTGGGTCGTGCTACAAGACCTTTGACCACTATTTAAGGCTTCTGACATTTAATGTACAACTATTACTGCATCTATTGTCAATAAAATCGTAGTTATGTTATAAAAAATATCCAAACCACTTAATACATTTTATTAAGGCAGACTCTAGTCATTTAAGACCTTGACTAATGCAGATGCCACCATTTAATACCTATCCCTAAGGCGTACTCCTAAATTGTACATTAGTATTACAACTTTACCAATGTAACAGACTATAATCAAGCTACTTAATACTTCCCGATGGAAAATAGGTAGACCTTATCATTTAAGACCTACTTCCAGAAGCATGCTCCTCAATAGTACTATCTAGCTGTCATTGCTTGGAAATATCATTGCGTTACTTGGTACTTCTTTTAAAGGAAACTGGAGGACTTTATAGTCACTTAAGACCCCAAATAAAAATTGAATCCTTCCCGAGATATCCACTCTCACTCTTTAATTATAAACATGGCATTCATTAGGTTACTTCTTTCAGTAGGAAGGTAGATCCTTCAGCCACTTAAGACCTCAACACAGATGTAAATCCTTTTTAGAGACATCTTTATTTATTTATTTGGAATCTCATTAGGTTAATTAATAGTTCCATTTAGGAGAGAGGCGGACGATTCAGCCTGTGACGACTCGGAATTTTTGAATGTTTGAAATCAAAATATTTAATTGATTTTAAATATTTAAAGGTTAATTTTTAACTTAAATTCGAATATCACAATTTATTTGATAAGTGAATTATTGAATTAAATAATTAGATGTTGGGAAAAATGTTGAATCTGAATTTTAAGCCTGTTGAAAATAATTTAAAGGCTTGTAAAATTTATATTTATAATATTGAAGATAGTAAAAGTGTTAAAAATGGATTCGGAAGTGTTTTGTTAAGTTTTGAAATTTTATCGTTTAAATCGATATTTAAAAATAGCTTTCTGAGGCACAGTCTCGGATTTCGACGAAACCAGTTCCATTGGGTTCGTAATATTGTATTATTATCGGATTTCAATTTTCGTAGTGTTTGGAGTTGTTGTGTGAGCATACGACATATAATCCCGCTGAATTTTATATTGAAAATTTAATATAATAACTGGGTTCAAAAGGCTATCTTCTCCATACGATTGAATTAGGACTCGAAACATTTTCCATTGTGTTCAGAATAGGGGTGTAATATAATAAACGTCGGGCGGCATGCCTCAATAGTGGTTCGGAATTTTGAGATATGTTAAACGAGATATTTTGGAATTAAATAATATTATAAAATTCCTAAGTCAAACCCTATTACATCCCATGAGCCAACCTACCTATGCCTCAGTTCTCCTACGAACCTTCGCCGGTTTAAAATCGTGCCTGCTCTTTTTTTTGCCTTTTGTGTATAAAATCAAATCAAGTAATAAAAAAATAAATCGAATGAAAACAAGAAATCATCAGTGCATCGCGATGGGGAGTATGGGTAAGGGTTGCTGGGTCACGACATTGGATCGGTGAAGGACTGATTGAGGATTAGTGGTGTGTGGCCGTGACGTTCGTTGTTGAGGCAGGCATCGTGATTTTCGAAAAGTCGTGTGAGCATGTGATGCTCGATGGAAACCGTTCGATGTTTTCGGGAGGACTCGCGGTGGAAGGTGACGACGTGTGGGTATCGATGAGGCCAAGGCAACGACGGCGAGTGGAGCATCGGAGGGTTAGGGCTTGGATCGTGGTCGATAGGGAAAGCCACTGGCATTGGATTCTAGGGTTCAGGCCGTGATTGAAGTTGTCGTGAGTTACGACTATTTCTAGCGGCAGGCAGTGGCGGCGATAGGTCAGGGAGCGATGGTAGGTATGCGTGTGTTTGGTGAGGTAATGATTCTTGCTTGACCTTAATTTTTATTGAATGCATAAAATGTTTTATACAGAAAAAGAAATTTATTAAAATTATAAATTGTATGGTCAATTTTTATAAAGATATCTGAATATAAAGTTTACAGAAAAGGAAATATATATATATATATATATATATATATATATATATATATATATAACTACAGTAAGAGTTATAGGCTGTTTTATTTTTGAATTTAATTTAATAAGTATATAGAAAATATATAAGATTTAGAAATAGAAATAGAAATTTTAAGAGGGCAATATAGATTATTTTTATAGGAATATATGAATATAGAGTGTGAAATCTATAGAAACTATTTTATAAAGATATATGTATTTTCAAACGGGAAAAAAATTGATTGTTTAATTAGTTTAAATAATTAATAAGAGTATAATATTTATGCAAGGTCTATAATCGGAAAGCCAAGTCGAATTCGGAGTGGACTACAAAAAAAATATCAAAGGTGAGTTAATCTCACTCATCTGGTTGCTATTTAAATTTAAATGGTTAAATTTAAATAATTGGTTGAATGATTGAATGGATTTGATGTGCTATGTTATATATAGTAGTATATAGTATATATTGGAGTGATTGATTTCTCGCATTATATAGCGGATGAGACCCTATGCGTCGCATAATAGCGGATGATATTATATAAATCCCATATACCGCGATATTCCACCTCGAAGTGGAAATATAACATCTATGGATGCAGGGAAACAGGTTGGAGGGATCCAACTGGATTCCTCAAAATTATTTAGACTGTTTAATATTTTGTGTTATGAATATTTGATATTCTGTGATGAATTATATTGATAATTGGAATATACAGAATTGGATTTTTGAAAAGAAATATAAGAGTAAAATTTGGGAAGTAAAATAATTATAGAATAAAAATAAGAATGAATTGGAAAGAAATGAAAGTGATTTTTTTTTTAAAACTGAAGTTAAATTGTAAAGTAGAGATTTAAAACAAGTTTTAAATCAAAAATTAAATCTGGAATTCAAGTTGGTGAATCTTAGTTTTTAAACAAATAAAGTTTTTAAATTTAAATTAATTTAATAACTTGAATGTTAAAGTGCATTTTTAAATTGATTTGAATTTAAAAATGGATTTGTTTAAATTCATTTAAACTTATTTATAAAATGAGTAATTAATTTATTTAATGAAGTAAATAAAAAGGTATTTAATTACTGGTTGAGATTAATCAAGAGTGGTTAATATTTGTGGTTTAATTAATGATTAATTACTTAATGTAATTAATTTAGATTACGATAAATTAAAATGTAATAAGGAACCATTAATTTATATAATTAATGATGTAACTAAAGGTTGATTAATTAAGATTAACTAATTAATAATAAGTGATTTATGAGAAATTAATCAATATAAGTAATTAAGGATTAATGTAATTAATTATAGTTAATTAATTTGCGAAGTAATTAAAGATTAATTACTGTTTTTGGTTAAGAATAATTAATTTGTGTAATTAATTAAAGATAATTACTTGAATGTAATTGTAGGGTAATTAATCCAGGGTGATTTATTAAGATGGATAAGTAAGGGTTGATTAATTAATTGATTTGAAATTAATTAATGTTAAGTGAAGGAATCTAAGTGATTGAGGATAGTAATTCAATTAGAATTAATTAAATTAATTTTAGAAGTGATCAAGCTTTGCTTATGAATGATTGAATGGTATTGGATGCCTTGAATGAGTTGATATCTCTGCTATGAAATATTTTGTAATGTCATATGTTTGGGCGGACGGGATATTGTGGTTATCTATCAATGATGAATTGTTGTGTAAAGGGGCATCCTGTATTTAAAGTTTGAAGTGTATTTCATTTGGATAACTTAGGTTAGCATGACATGAGACTGAAAGAGACCAGGGTCGGGTATTAGAAAATACCCGAAACCACTTCGAATTTTTATAGATTGATATGTGAAATCAATAGGCTGGAAAGAAATGATTTAAGTGAATTGGACTATTTAATCTAAATTTTGATGCGTAAAAAATTGATGTGTGGAAAAAAAATGTTGTCTATAACAAATTGTGAATTTGTAAATTGATACGAGTTACCTCGGGTTTTATATAAGTTGTATGCTTTGTATTCTATGTTAGATGGGTTTACTCACGCTGGTTTCCAGCCTGACCCGGGTGTTACTACGATATAATGCTCGGGTCAGACCGAGTATTATAGATTTTCAGGTAAGGACGTTCTGGAGCTCAGGAGGCGAGCTGGATGGCAAGAACGTATGGAGTGTTTCCGCTGTATTATATTGTTGTATATCTGAGACATGATGATTGTGCATATCCAGTGTTTGTATATATATGTGTAACTCCGTTGTATTAAAGTGAAATTTGACAAGTACAGTATTCCTTTGTATAACTGTTATTATTTGTTATTATATTTTGTCTGTTGCGACATGTGAGATGTTGGTGTTTCTGTTCTTCTTATTCTTCTATCTCTTAATTCTTTTTCCTAACAATCTGGAATTTTCGAGATCGAAAATTCCGGGTTATTACAGTTGGTTTCAGAGCAGAAGGTTAAGCGAGAACCTTGCCTCTGTTGGGATTACTCATTAAGGATAGAGTCAATGGTACCCTAGAATGAGTTGTGTGTGTGCGTGTGTGTGTGTGTGTATGTGTGTGTGAGCGTGTACTTGTTATTTTCTTATAAAGGTTTTAAATGATTTTATATGAGAATATATTTTGATATATAAAGCAATATTTCTTTCTAATAAATATTAAGGTAGTTGGTTGTTATATTATTTGAAAATTTTAATAACGAGAATTAAGTGGTAATAGAAATACAACCAAATTAAAATTTAATGAAGATAAGTTTGAAATGGATTCAGAATTAAATGGTTTAAAGAGATAAGTTGATTTGATTTAAAGGATTAAATCAACATTTAAAAATTTAACTCGAATTTATACAACTCAGGATAGTTTAAATTTGAAGTTTGAATTGAATTCGTTCAAACTGAATCTGATTTGAATTAATTGGATTTGTGATTTAAGATGTACAAGTTTAAAATTTTAAATGGAATATTTGAGTTGGATTGAATTGAGATGATTTGAAATTGAAGTGGGTTCAATTGATATTAGTCCAAATTGATTGGAATAATTTGGAGTTGTAATTAAAGTTGAATAGGTTTAAAATCAAATGGAATTTGATTTGAATTTGGAAAGAAATCAAGATTAATTCAACTTGAATTGGGGTTAAAACAATTTCAATGGAAATCGAAGTTATTTAAATTAGAATTGAGTCAGTTTAAATGGAAGTGGAAATTTAAATTGAATTGACGAGAATGGAGATGTGGAAATTGAACGGTTTGGCTCTGGACTATTTTCAGAATAAATTGTTTTAATATAAATCTATTTTTCCAAGCTATTTACTATATACTATTATTTTTGGAACTATTTAACAATTTTCGACTGTTTTATAAACTAATTACTATTTTTCAACTATTTTACAAATTAATTACTATTTCACAACTATTTTGCAATTATTTAAAATTTCTATAACTATTTAACTATTTTCCAACTATTTTACAATTAGTTAACTATTTTATAGCTATGTTACAAACTAATAATTACTTTTCGATGACTTATCTATTTTAAACTTTTCAAACTATTTTATTGATTGTAGCTGGACAGAGTTCAAACTGTTCATGATTGAATATCCATTTGGGATAAGGATTAAAGTGATAATCCAATGGAATTGAAACAATTGTGATTATGTGGATAGAAATTAAAGGAAATGTGAATAGAAAGAGAAATTGATTTAGTGGATAATCAATGAAGATAAATACGTAGGATGTACGTATATTATTCTATTCGCATGGTGATTTAATCCAGATTCGAGCATAGAATTTCGAGATAGTTATATCGATCCGAGTTAGGATTTTTCACTCGATTTTCGACGGCGAACCTGGATATGGATTGTTGATTGGTTTTGGATATTCTCTATCATAGTTATGGCTATGCAAGGAGAATGACGGTTTCTGATCAAGAAACCAGATCTGTGTCCACACTAGGAAGTCGGGTGGACGATACTAGTTTGGAAGTGGAATTGTGTGATCGAGTGAGTGATCAAATTGGTATAGCGTACGGATGATAAGTGTACATCATACAGATTTGAATGAAATTGATATTGAAAATTTGTGAATAAGAATTGTGAAATGATTTCTTTTGAAATGAAAGTATGTTTTGTGAAATATACAACGGATAAAAGTGAAAGTTGGATATCTTTATGATGATAAGTAAGATGGAGACAACTTTAAAAAAAAGAGTAATCAAATTTGAATATTTGATTTTGAACAAACAAAGTTATATATCTTTGTTATATAAGATAAATCTCCCCTAGCTGAATCTATTACTGGAAGAAAAGGATTTCGAAAGTGTTTGAAGTATAAAAGGAGTTTTATACAAGGTTTAAATGATCCAAAGTTTTTAAAATTTATATATATATATATGTGTGTACATATATATATAAAGGTTCTTATGAGGATTTTGGAAAAAGGTTTTAGGAACCTTTGGATTTGGAAAGGCTTTTGATTTTTGGGTAAAATCAATATTGGATCTGGAAAGCCTAGTTTGAGAATTATCGATTTTGGGTTTATTTGAGATTCATACTAGGTTTATGATTTGGAAGATAGTATATGTGTATAGTATAAAGTGTTTTGGAAATGGCTCTGGGGAAAAAGGCGCTCCCTTGAAATGAACTTCTCAGGAGTGCCCTAGGTTGGTACTGCCTTAAACCCTAGAGGGGATTCTAAAGTTGATCCTATGAGGAGTCCGGACAAAACTAGTTCCTGAGGATTATGTGTAGTGTGTAGCGAAAGTCGAGGGCGTTGAGGCCTACTGAGACGACCCGACTTTCTCACCATAGAAAATTGTATCATCTTTAAGAAAGAAAGGGATATGAAAGAGAAAAGAAAGAGAAGAAAGAAGAAACGCCATCAGAATCTCAACAGCGGAACGAATAAATTATATTAATAGCATAAATATTACATAGTTAAGAAATGCTTGTCTTATACAAGAAATTTATAAGAGTTTAATTCAAATTCATTTTTAAATTCAATAATTTAAATTCACACTTTAACATACAAATTTGTTTAAACCTTTCAAATTTAAAAACTTCTTTTTTTCAAACTGAAATACCAATTTAAATCTTTGATTTCCAGTTTTAAATTTAGATTTAAAATTTGCTTATATTTTTAAAACTTCATTTTTTTTAAAATTCAAACTACTTACCATTTTAAAGTAGTTTAACAAGTTTAAGTTTAAAACTTTATTATTATTATTATTTTTAACACTGAGATTTTAAATTTAAACTTGAACTCTAAATTTCAAACTTGAATTTAAAACCAAGTTTAAACTTTTCTTTACATTTAAAAGCTTCAGGTTTAAAAAAATTTAAACAAACAGGGTACAGGTTTTGTTTAAAACCTGTAACATCCCCTAAAACCCGAGACACCCCCAATATACTTCGAGTTCCAAACCAACTTCCCCGAGCAATCTTTCCCACAACTTTGAGCAACTTAGAGATTTACTCGAGTACAAAACTATGGCCAACCCAACTTCACCAGTACAATTTCTTCACCGTGCATATGCACGGTGACTCCGGCCACCATAGATCATCAACGTTGATCGCGACACACTAGAAAGCGACCCAGCGACCCACTACGATCATCCAATCTTGACCATCACCCAGAAAACAAAATCAAGCACCCAATTCCAAAACCTAGAAATGCAAAAGCCTCACCATCTCAAAACCTGTCAACAGCTCGTTCTCGCCACTCCGACCATCTGAAGGTCAGCAACTTCGACCATGACTTCAACTACGACCCAACTACCACTACCCAAATATCATAACACTCGATCAACTCTAAGAACCATGGGGATCGATTCATCATTCTTGGTTAAAAACTAGGGTTCCAGCAAATCTCTCACTACTGCAACTTCCACGATGATTTTCATCATCGACAAAAAAAATTCCTAGCAACTCTTAACCCTTCTTCATCACCTGGAAGAACCCCGAGCCCTCACGATTCAAAGATCACCAGAAAACCAAATATTTCTCTTTCCAGTCAAAACTCAAACTGCACCCTCATCCTATTTCTAAAATCTTGATTCTTGATTTAAAAATCATGTTTTAGTTAATGTATTCAATCTACGATACTCAATTTATGAATTATACAGTATGAATTTTTGAGTTATATCAACATTCATTGATGTTTAAATATATCCAGAGACCATCAAGTTTGAATTTAACTTGGTTAAAATTTTAAACAATAATCTAAGTTATATCAAATAATATTGGTTTATAAATCAATTCCTATCACAAATTAAATTAAGTGGTAAGGAATTTTTAAATGAAAAAGTGGAACTGGAAACATAGCAGAGCACATAACAGCATGCATACACGTAAATATTTACTTCAGACATTTATATATAATAACATGCAATACTTATTCAACTCAGCATACAAGCATGCAACCAATTTTTTAAATTTTAAAATTTTAAAAAAAAGTTACTCACTGATTTATAAGAAAGCAGAGCCTCAGATTAAAAAGCTTTCAATTGAGTTGCTGAAGACATTTGCATGCAGAAACAAAATTCCAGATTTTGAAAAAAAACCTTTGAATTCTTTTAAACTGAAATGCTCCTTACACTTTGAACTCTAAGATCCTGAGTTGCCTTGAAAATGTATGTTTGTTTGCAGAACCAATTTTCTAGATTACAGGAAAAAAATGATGCAGGTTTCCCTTTTCTTTTTGAAAATGATTTCAGTTAAATGTTTGAAGATGTGTATATGCTTTTTGTTTGAAAATAACAGGTGCAGAGTTTTGAAAATAAAGGCTACAGATTTGTAATTGAGGAGTTTGTTTGAAGAGTTGTTTACAGATTGTTTTATGAGGAGAATTACTGATTGCATGTGAACAGGTTTTAGAATTTGCAGGGAAGTGGTTTCAGATTTGAGAAATGAGGAGTTTTTGATTTGCAGGAAAGTGATTTCTAGCTTGATCTTGAATCTGAAAATGGTTTTCATGTTTTCAGACTTGTGTTTTCTTAACTTTTGAATTATGAAGATAGAAAAAAAGAAACCGAAGAGAAGAGGCAAATGTATTTATAAGATGAAAATATAATTTAATAAAAATGAAAGAAAATACTAAATTGAAAATGACACTTGTATAAAGTTCAACATTTGTCAATTTAGGATGTTTATCTTTTAACACTTGTTATAAGAGGCTTAAGAAAACAACACTTGTCTTTATAAAGTAATTTGTATTTAATTTACATGTTAATATATAAATTATGCTAAATAAATTAGTTAATTAGTATTTTATATGTATATAAAATTTTAAAAGAAATAAAAAAATTATACTTATAAATAAAAGCTCATGCATATAAAAATTAAAACAATTAAAAATCTATACTTTGTTTTTCAAAACTTTATATTCAAATTCAAAATTTAAATCAAATTCTAAAATCTAATATTAAAAATCAAGTTATATATATAAATTAAATTTGAAATAACAAATGCTATTTTTATTCATAATCTATTTGTAAAAACAATACATTATTAATATTGTTTTTAGAAATGGCTCATTATCAAATTAAAATAATTATAAAAGAAATTATGTCTTTATTAATAAATTACTTATTTTATTTAAGCCATATTTTAAAAAGAAAACAAAACTAACCTTTTTGTTAATTGATTTAAATTTAAAACTTAAGCCAAAATCATTTTAAACATTTAAACATCTTCCTTAACAATTTAAAATCATATACTTATTTATTAAATAGTTTTGAAAATTTTAATATTAAATTAAATCAAAATTTCCCAAATTATTAATATATATATTGGAATTTTAAATCAAGATTCATTTATTAAATTTGAACCAAGATTATTTATTTAATAACTTTGAAAAGCTTATATATTAAATAAAAACAAATTCTCAAATTACTAAAAATATTAGAATTAGAAAAATATGTTTATTTATTAAATTTAAAACAAAGCTAATCTATTTACAATATAAACCATATATTTATATTATAAATAGAAACCAATTTATTAGCTGAAAAAGATAAAATCTACCAACTAAATATTTATTAAAGGAAAATTATTAAATCAATTTGAATTATTATTAACAAAATTATCAATATCAATTTAATTTTTAATAAGATTGTTAAATTGATATTGTCAAAAATTCCGGGATATTACACCTATAGAGGCATTTGGGTTATGCTATGACAACAGTGTAGCTAGATGTCACAGTGATCTACTGCAGACCATAGCGAAAGTCGTGTGTGCCGCTGAGAGCCAACAGTCTATGTTTGATTTTATATCGGTAGACGGCGACCTATGGTAACATAGCGAAAGTCGTGTGTGCCGCTGAGAGCCAACGGTCTACATTTGATTTTACATCGGTAGACCGACCTATGTGGGAGTGGAGAAGTTTCATTTTGACAGTGAAAATCATGGACGCTGATGCCTACAGTTACATGAACTTTTGCTGTGATGGCAACGTAACCCTGGAATGTAACTGCGATCTGTTGTGGGTTCCATGGCATAGTCGAGAGGCGCGGAGTGCCTACAGTTACATGGACTTTTGCTACGATGGCAACGTAACCCAGGATGTAACTGCGACCATGGATGGGGGTGGTGATTACCAGAGCGTTCTCACCAAAGATGTTTCCTCTATTTTCAAATACTGTTTTCGATATTTTCAATAAAATTATTTTTCAAGTATTTTCACTGGATGTTGAAAACGGGCTTACCAAGTACTTATAGATTTTTAGTCCTACGCCTGATCAACGTATGACCGAATTTTTATGAGAACAAGGATGGATTGGTTGAGACATCGAGTTATAAGAAGTATTTTTTATAAAAAGCTATTTAAATGGTATTATGTGAATTTAAAAGTATTTCTAAAATTTTAAAATAAAGAAGTAAGCTAGTTAGCTAAATAAATTAGTTAAGTAAGTATGTTAATAAGATTTAAATTGGTTAAATAGAAGTTGAATTGGGAGTTATTAATGGAGTTTGGAAATGAGAATTTGAGTTATAAATTAAATTAACTTGAATTGTTAGTAAATTGAATACAATTGGAATATTATCGAATAAAAAGGAAGTTGGATTGAAACAGAAATGGTTTGAATTGCAAATTAAGTTCAAGAAGGTAGAAATAAATTGAAAATGGCCTTATAATTAGTTAAATGAGTCGTGAACGAATTGAATTTGGAAATTAAATTTATAATAACTAATCAAATAAATTTGTAGATTGAAAAGAGATTTGATTGAAATAGGACCAAGTTAAATTGAAAAGGAAAATTTATTTTGCAAATGAAGTGAGCTTAAGTTTTGAAGTTGGACTAAATTAAAGTAAATTAACATAAATTTAAAATTTATAGAAGCTCGACTTCGAGTAAGAATGGAAGACCATTAAATAAAAGCTTGGATTGAATTAATTTAGGAATGATTAGTGGTATACAAGCATGGAATGTGTCGAGCTAAATAAAATGGTTGTGAATGAATTAAAATGGAAGGAATTAAATATAAATTGAGTCGGAATCACTTTAAATTGGTTATAAAACTTAAGTAATTATTTATTCACATGGATATCATAATATTGCATAGAATGAATTGTCATTTGACATAAACGAAGGTAATTAAAATTCTATGAGTTGATAAAGATTATATAAATTGATTTTAAGATCAATTGAAGTGAATATGAGTTTGTTTTACTTAGAAATGAATTGAATGTAAGCAATGAGTTATAAACCATTTAAATTGAATGAAGTTGTATACGGATTGGTTGTAAACAATTAAAATTAATGTCGGAACCCTATAAGTTGCTTATAAATATTGTTTAACCTGCATTGCTTATAGAAACTCGTATGTTTACTAGTTAAATGTGTAAAATGTTGTTAAGTTACATGATTTTGGCATTTACATATTTAAATTGAGTAAGTACAGGTACCGCGAAGCCGTTTGGCTGGATTTGGACGCACTAATTGCAAAATTAATAAACCACTTGCTTAAAATGCTAAATAAAGGTACGCCTACGCAATAAAAATGGGAAATATGAACTGTTTTTGTTTTTTCGACCGTGTGGGCTGATGTATATATATTTATATCTCTTGTCAAATTGCAAAAGCTCCTCCGTACAGAGGAGACTCTGTCAAAAAATTTCGAAAATTTTGGGAGTTAGAAAATTTTGAAAAATTTTGAAAAATTTTTATTAGAGACAAAATGATTTCAAATTGAAAATTGAAATAAATTAATGGATGGAATTAATTTAAAATAATGATATGAATCAGTTATAAATGGAAGATAAAATTCAATATTCAAAATTGAAGATAAATTGAATTCATATGGAAATGGGGAAAACTAATTTGAATAGAAGTAGATATGAAAACTTCTGTAAGGAAATGTATAAAATGATTTTAAAAGCTATGATTGGATATTATTGCTAAGTAGGATATGCAGGTATTATAAAGGGAAAGGAAAATTAGTTTTGATTTCAGAAGATAAATTTGAATTGCTCGACAAAAAGGTATGTGTTTAAATTTCTATATGAAATTTGATTGGGTTTTTGATCTAGCCACTTGGCTTTTTGTTTTCTTTTGGAATTTGAGGGCCCGTAGAGGCATTTTATAGTTGTACCGAGCTAGCCGCGCAAAGGAGAAGCTGGCGAAATTTTTCGGAAATTTAGGGAGGTAGAAAAAATTTGAGAAAATTTTGATAATTCAAATTTGGTTTTAAATTAAAATTTGAATTGTTAAGTAAATAATATTATTGGGACTTATAGATAAGTTTGGAAAGCTAGAAAAGGTTTAGTGTGTCTTTAATAAAAAGATTGTTGTGGGAATTGTTTGGAATTGTTTGGTTTTGGAAAAAAGTAAATGGGTATTGGACCATTCTTCTTAACCAGCAATTTCAGGGATGAAATTCTTTTAAGGGGGGAGGAATGTGACGACCCGGAATTTTTGAATGTTTGAAATCAGAATATTTAATTGATTTTAAATATTTAAAGGTTAATTTTTAACTTGAATTCAAATATCACAATTTATTTGATAAGTAAATTATTGAATTAAATAATTTGAAGTTGGGTAAAATGTTGAATCTGAAGTTTTAAGCCTGTTAAAAATAATTTAAAGGCTTGTAAAATTTATATTGATAATACTAAAGATAGTGAAAGTGTTAAAAATTGATTCGAAAGTGTTTTGTTAAGTTTTGAAATTTTATCGTTTAAATCGATATTTAAAAATAGCCTTTCGAGGCACAGTCTCAGATTTTGACGAAATCAGTTCCATTGGGTCCGTAATATTGTATTATTATCGGATTTCAATTTTCGTAGTGTTTGGAGTAGTAGTGTGAGCGTACGACATATAAACGCGCTGAATTTTATATCGATAATTTAATATAATAGCTGGGTTCAAAAAGCTATCTTCTCCATACGATCGAATTAGGACTCGAAATATTTTCCATTGCGTTCGGAATAGGGGTATAACATTATAAACGTCAGACGGCATGCCTCAATAGAGGTTCGGAATTTTGAGATATGTTCAACGAGATATTTTGGAATTAAATAATATTACAAAATTCCTAAGTCAAACCCTATTATATCCCATCAGCCAACCTACCCTATGCCCCAGTCCTCCTACGAACCTTCGTCGGTTTAAAATCGTGCCTGCTCTTTTTTATTTGCTTCTTGTGAATAAAATCAAATCAAGTAATAAAAAAATTAAATCGAATGAAAACAAGAAATCATCAGTGCATCGCGATGGGGAGTATGGGCGAGGGCTACTGGGTCATGGCCTTGGATCGGTGAAGGATTGATTGAGGATTAGTGGTGTGTGGCTGTGACGTTCGTAGTTGAGGCAGGCATCGCGATTTTGGGAAAGTCGTGTGAGCATGCGATGCTCGATGGAAACCGTTCGATATTTTCGCACGCAGTCGGGAGGACTCGAGGTGGAAGGCGACGACATGTGGGCGTCGACGAGGCAAGGCGACGATAGCAAGTGGAGCATCGGAGGGTTAGGGCTTGGGATCATGGTCGATAGGGAACGCCACTGGCGTTCGATTCTAGGGTTCAGGCCGTGATTGAAGTTGTCGTGAGTTGCGACTATTTCTAACGGTAGGCAGTAGCGGCGATAAGTCAGGGAGCGATGGTGGGTATGCGTGTGTTTGGTGAGGTAACAATTCTTGCTTGATCTTAATTTTTATTGAATGCATAAACTGTTCTATACAGAAAAAGAAATTTATAAAATTATAAATTGTATGGTCAAGTTTTATAAAGATATCTGAATATAAAGTTTACAGAAAAGGAAGCAATATATATATATATATAGTAAGAGTTATAGGCTGTTTTATTTTTGAATTTAATTTAATAAGTATATTGAAAATATATAAGATTTAGAAATAGAAATAGAAATTTTAAGAGGGCAATATAGATTATTTTTATAGGAATATATGAATATAGAGTGTGAAATCTATAGAAACTATTTTATAAAGATATATGTATTTTCAAATGGGAAAAAATTAATTGTTCAATTATTTCAAATAATTAATAAGAGTATAATATTTATGCAAGGTCTATAACCGGAAAGCCAAGTCGAATTTGGAGTGGACTGCAAAAAATATATTCAAAGGTGAGTTAATCTCACTCATCTGGTTGCTATTTAAATTTAAATGGTTAAATTTAAATAATTGGCTGAATGATTGAATTGATTTGATGTGCTATATTATATATAGTAGTATATGGTATATATTGGAATGATTGATTTCCTGCATTATATAGCGGATGAGACCCTATGCGCCGCATAATAGCTGATGATATTATATAAATCCCATATACCGTGATATTCCACCTTAAAGTGGAATTGGTATTGTGCTAACATCTGTGGGTGCAGGGAAACAGGTTGGAGAGATCCAACTGGATTCCTCAAAATTATTTAGACTGTTTCATATTCTGAGTTACAAATATTTGATATTCTATGATGAATTATATTGATAATTGGAATATATAGAATTGGATCTTTAAAAAGAAATATAAGAGTAAAATTTGGGAACTGAAATAATTATAGAATAAAAATAAGAATGAATTAGAAAGAAATGAAAGTGATTTTTTTAAAACTGAAGTTAAATTGTAAAGTAGAGATTTAAAACAAGTTTTAAATCAAAAATTAAATCTGGAATTCAAGTTGGTGAATCTCAGTTTTCAAACAAATAAAGTTTTTAAATTTAAATTATTTTAACAACTTGAATGTTAAAGTGCATTTTTAAATTGATTTGAATTTAAAAATGAATTTGGTTTAAATTCATTAAACTTCTTTATAAAATGAGTAATTAATTTATTTAATGAAGTAAATAAAAAGGTAGTTAATTACTGGTTGAGATTAATCAAGAGTGATTAATATTTATGGTTTAATTACTGATTAATTACTTGATGTAATTAATGTAGATTAGGATAAATTAAAATGTAATTAGGAATCATTAATTTATATAATTAATGATGTAATTAAAGGTTGATTAATTAAGATTAATTAATCAATAATAAGTGATTTATGAGAAATTAATTAATATAAGTAATTAAGGATTAATGTAATTAATTATAATTAATTAATTTGTGAAGTAATTAAAGATTAATTACTGTTTTTGGTTAAGAATAATTAATTTGTGTAATTAATTAAAGATAATTACTTGAATGTAATTGAAGGGTAATTAATCCAGGGTGATTTATTAAGATGGATAATTAAGGGATGATTAATTAATTGATTTGAAATTAATTAATGTTAAGTGAAGGAATCTAAGTGATTGAGGATAGTAATTCATTTAGAATTAATTAAATTAATTTTGGAAGTGATCAAGCTTTGCTTATAAATGATTGAATGGTATTGGATGCCTTGAAAGAGTTGATATCTCTGATATGAAATATTTTGTAGTATCATATGTTTGGGCGGACAGGATATTGTGGTTAGCTATCAATGATGAATTGTTGTGTAAAGGGACATCCAGTATTTAAAGTTTGAAGTGTATTTCATTTGGATAACTTGGGTTAGGATGACATGAGACTCGAAGAGACCGGGGTCGGGTATTAGAAAATACCCGAAACTACTTCGAATTTTTATAGATTGATATGTGAAATCAATAGGCTGGAATGAAATGATTTAAGTGAATTGGATTATTTAATCTAAATTTTGGTGGTTAGAAAATTGATGTGTGGGGAAAAAATGATGTCTATAACAAATTGTGAATTTGTAAATTGATACGAGTTACCCCGGGTTTTATATAAGTTGTATGCTTTGTATTCCATGTTAGATGGGTTTACTCACGCTGGTTTCCAGCCTGACCCGGGTGTTACTATGATGTAATGCTCGGGTCAGACCGAGTATTATAGATTTTCAGTTAAGGACGTTCTGGAGCTCAGACGGCGAGCTGGATGGCAAGAACGTATGGAGTGTTTTCGCTGTATTATATTATTGTATATCTGGGACATGATGATTGTGTATATCCAGTGTCTGTATATATATGTGTAACTCTGATGTATTAAAGTGAAATTTGACAAGTACAGTTTTCCTTTGTATAATTGTTATTATTTGTTATTATATTTTATCCATTGCGAAATGTGAGATGTTGGTGTTTTTGTTCGTCGTATTCTTCTATCTCTTTCTTCTTTTTTCTAACTATCTGGAATTTTCGGGATCGAAAATTCAATGTTGTTACACAGCCACTTAAAACTCAAACCAGAAGTGAACACCTATGGATATATCCCTCACTGCTCCTAATTATAAATTTGGACCATTTAATACTTTCCAACTAAGAAAGAAAGCTCAATCTCTCATGTTGTCATGGGTCCTAGGATTAGTGATATATCACATCAGTAGTAAGTACACCCGACTCCTGGTATCCTTAAAGCGAAGGGTTGTCTTCCGTCAAATGACTCGGCTGACCTCGCATCACTAAACCACTATGTCCAATTAACCATCCAAGTATTCATTTATTTTATCCAAGGTAGACATTGGACATAGCTTACCAATTCCATTTTTGTTTAAGGCGCTAAGATTTACCTTAAATATTATCTACCCATAAATCCCCGTTTAATGCTCATAAATGTCAATTTGTCCATAAAATCCTAATGGAAATTTTCTAAGACATTTATGTATGATTACTAATTTCAAATTAGTAACTTTTATATCTATTCCATTTTTATTAGTTTCATTAAGCCATTTACCTTATCAATTTATTGCAACTCCCATATTTATTAAAATTTATTGTACAACCATTTAAATTCTTTTTTCATTAGTTAATTATTTTAAACGTGAATATTACATGCGAGCATCGTTATTAGCTTTTATTTAATTACTATAAGTGCAGTGATTACGTACAAATATTTACTTTTATCAAATATGTCCTAGTTATATACCTGTACTAGAATATACTTTTCATTGTTAAATTGTCGGAACCGTATCTAAAAAGATTATCTACTATAATTTCCATAATTGGTCCAAAAAGAAAGATTTAACATTAAAATATAAAAGATTACATCGTTTGAAAATACAAGCAATAATCATTTCTTTTTAATACTGAAATAGATAGTGTAAACTATAATGAATTCATTCATTACACATCTCTTTCTCTTTCTATTTGTATCTATTACTTGTTAGAACAAACGCTATATCTTTCTAAAAGGGAAAGAAATCAAACTATTTTACAAATATTAAACAGATCTAAATTCCAATAATTTCGAATATAGAAATTTTTTATATTCTAATAGGATTAGGGTAGTAATCCAAATTTATAACATTTTTATACAACATATTTCAGATCTGGAAAAAATTTCATTCAAACCAATATTCTGACTCCATACTATTGGGATCGATTTTCAGATCAGGTTGTATGCAATGCTAAATCAATTCATAAACAAGAATATGTAGCCAATATTTATTATATTCAAATCATATTCAATTCTTTGCCTACAACTCATATATAATTATCCAATTTGGCATAAAAATCAAATAAACACCAAAGGTGTAGTTTTCATATTATGACAATCTATAAAAATTCTCACCCACCTTTTAAAAGCGACCCAAATCTCTAGATCTGAAGTAGAACTTTTGATTCATCTTCAAATCATTTTTAATCCAAGAGATATGAATAAAAGGATATATGCATACATTTGAATTATAGAATTGAGAAGAGATTTGGGATTGAAAGAGAAAATAGATACAAATATATGTAAATTACCTCAAATACGCATATGGTTGATTCTCTTCTCTTCTCCTTTTTATTAGACTTCTACTCTTCTCTGATTTGTGTGAATGTAAATATAAATATCTTCTCTTTGTAATGTAGAAAGATACTGGTGAAGAAGAAACTCGTAGAGCTTCGCTACCGTCTCCATAAAATATGATAAGAGAAATGAGGGTTATGACAGAATTTATAAGCACTAGAATCAACCAGAATCGTTAGATCAAGACATATAAAATCCGGGCCATTGTGGCCTAGTTTATTAAAGTCGTCAGGTAGCCATCGGTCAACGACACTTGGGTCCGATCAACACTACGGGTCGACCTTCCCAATGATTGGTATGTATGTAGGTTCTGGTAATTAATATAAAATATGTAAATACTTCTTATTTAATTATTTTCATTCTAAATTCATTTTTAATCTGTAACTTCTTTGTTTGGGCTCCTACTACAAAACTTCAAATATGAAAGTTGCTTAGAATTTCAGCAGGAATGCAATGGGGAAAGTTTCATGGTCAAATTCCATTGTTCGAACAAATTCCACTTTTTGGAGCCTAATTAATTAACTAACTAACTAATTAAATAACTAATGCCAAATTATTGGGTGTTACAATGCAGCCATTTCGAGAGACCTTATTGTGGAGGATTTTGTTGGTAATGAGGTTGTTATTGATTTAGAGAGAGCATCTTTATGCATGGCATTAGTGCCATACTTCTCTAGATCGGTTAGTCTTAATGTAGGTGTATGTTCGATTATCGAATCGCCTAGTCCAAGTTCATGTCGATTGGGGCCTTCTTCAAACGACCCTCCCCTACACCTCTCAAGTAGTTCCAAAAATGATACCTCCTTTTGAAGTAATCGTAGAGGTAAGAACAAGGTAAATCCTAGTGATATTATGAGGTGAAGCGTAAGGTTGAGGGGCTCTACAGATATTTCTACTTCTGTAGATATTTCTACTTCTGTCATTGTGGATGCTTCCCTTGGCTCAGGTACTGAAGGCAGCATCGATGAGTATGGCTCAGGTATGGATCACCTCTTCGGCAATACCTACACTCCTTTAACCTTGAGTACTTTATCTACTCAGGCTTTGCGCCATTTAGCCTCTAATGTGGGTATTTCATTTGATGACATTCGTATCAACATTTGTTTTTTTTAAAGTAGGGAATTTGAGAAGGCACGATCTTTCAGACCATGAGGTTTATCAGTTGGAATGTAAGGGTTCTTCTTGTTTTAGACAAATGGAATAAAATTAGGTCTTTTTTAAACATAACAACATTAACATTGCACTTTTACAAGAAAATAAAATTAAAAATCCTAATCATTGTTTTTATAGGAGTTTAGGAGGTTTTCGCTTTAGTCACAAAGTTTGTCTCCCGATTAGGGATAGCTCGAGGGATTATTAGTGGTTGGCATAATAGATGCATTTAGCTTTTGTAGCAAATTACTAATGTCATTCGTTCCACTTTATCCTTTTAGATCTTTTCGATAATTCGATCCTCAATGTTTCCAATGCTTATAGGCCCCACTCCAAGATCGAGCATAGGGATCTTTGGCATGAGTGTCTTGCTTTTAGAGTACTCACTCCATACTCACTCCAGGCCCTTAGATCCTAGGTGAGGACTTCAATTTTACTAGATTCTTAGGGGAGTGGTCTCCTAAAGAATGAGAATTTAACGGTATGGAAGATTTGACCAGTTTATCGTTGATAGTAATTTAATAGAATTCATTAACTAATGGACGTTTTACCTGGTCATATTTTATAGAGGTCCCATCACTGGCGTTGTTGGATAAATTCTTCATTAGCGATGAGATTGAATGTAAGTTCCCCATCCATAAGATTGTTGGTCTTTCTAATCTTTTTTCAGATTATTTCCTGATTATCCTTTCTTAAGATAACCTTAATGGCATTCAAAATATTTTTAGATTTGAAACGATATGGTTATTAGAAAATAAAATTAGAAATTTAATTACACATAAATGGTTTTCCTTGAGTATTTATAATGATAGAGTTTTGGTTAATATAACCAAGATACTTGTAAGCAAACTTAGAGTATTAAGAATCTTTCCCAAAAAATGCAGTAAGGATACTTTCGAGAATAGTAGACTCAAAAATGAAAATTTACTTTATGAAATCCCAAACCTAAATAAAATTGAAGAAACTAGAACCTTGAACTTATCAGAGAAGAATGCCCTTTCAAACTTAAAGGAGGAATTAGATAAAGTGTTGTCTTAGGAGGAAATTATATGAAAACAAAGAGCTAGAATTCAGTGGATAGATGACAGCGACAAAAACATCAAAACTCTTACATTCAGTTGCTAATGATAGAAAACGTATTGACTCCATTAACTCTCCTATCATTATTAAAGTCGAAATTTTTGATCAAAATGAAATATCTAGGCTTTTATCAAATATGTTATGCGATTTTTGGAACTAGGATAAGCCATAGAATTGGAGTTAATTGGAATGATCTATATCCCATTGATACCCTAATTGACTTAGATGGTTTGGAATCCTCATTTCTTGAAGTGGAAATTTTTTCGGCTACTAATGATATGTCATGCGATAATGTGCCAGGTCCTGATGGGTTTCTTGTTCTATTTTACAAAAAGTTTTGGTATGTTTTAAAATTTGATCTTATTAATATATTTTCTGAATTCTATAATGATACATTACATTTAGGTAGGTTTAATTTTGCTAATTTTATTCTATTATAAAAGAAAGTTGATGCTAATAAATTGAAATATTTTAAACCTATTTTAGATTGCTCACTAAAAATTATCTCGAAAGTATTAGTAAATAGAATTAGTTCCAAAATGAATAATCTAATTGATAGTTCCCAAATTGCTTTTATCAAGGGTAGAAATATCACAAATGGGGTTATGACTATCTAAGAGTTCGTTAATTTCTGTTGTAAAAATAATACTACTTGCACGCTCTTAAATCTTGACCTTGCAAAAGCTTTTGATTCTTTGGATTATACGTTTCTTAATGAATTATCACTGGCTAGATGTTTTAGCCCAAAATGGGTAGGATGGATTATGGCTTTACTTAGGACGGGTAATTCTAGTATTATGCTAAATTGTATTTTAGGTCATAAAATCCAATCAAAATGTGGGCTTAGGCAAGGCGATCCTTTATCACCCCTTTTGTTTAACTAAGCGGTTGATGTTTTTGCGAAAATTATCAAGTAGCTGCTAATAATGGGATTTTAGGTAGGGTTGGAAGTAAGGTAACGAGTCGTGGTCTCACCATCCTCCAGTATGCAGATGACACCATGCTCTTTACTTCACCTCTATCTCAACATATTATAGCTCTTAAGTTAATTTTGTACAACATCGAGTCGCTATCTGCTCTAAAAATTAAATTTGATAAAAGTGTGGTTTTAGTGCTCAACGATGTTTGTAATATAGAGAACCTAGTTGCCTTAAACAGTAAAAAATGAACTTTCCTATTAATTACTTAGGGTTTTTACTAAGATCAACCAAATTTAGGCACAATGATGGCCTATTTTCATTGATAGAAATAGCAAAAAACTAAGTAGGCGGAATGGTATATTTTTGTCAAGGATGGATAGAGTTGTTCTAATCAACTCTGTTTTGTCATCACTATTCATTCATTAGATGTCATTTTATCTCTTTTTAAAATGGGTAATCGATGCAATAGATAAGATTAGAAGAGAATTTTATGGGCCTGGGATAACTCGGATAGTAGTTTGAAGTGTCTTTTTAGTTGGGAATTAGTTTGTAAATTGAAAGACGAGGAAGGATTGGGATACTTAATCTTCATAACCTAAATGTTTCTCTATTAGGGAAATGGTTATAGAAGTTTAACGTTAATAATGATAACTAAATTTGGAAAGAATTTATTTCTAATCAATTTTATGAAGGCTCTCATAACTTGCACTAATTAATGTCAAACAACAATAATAACTTATCACGCTTTTGAAAATCATTTTTAAAATGCTTGGGTACTTTTAAACTAGGTATTAGTAACATAGTGCACTCAGGAAACAAAACATCTTTCTGGCATGATTGTTGAACTCATGGAACTCTACGAATGTAATTTTAAAAATGTACTCATTTCGAAAGTTTATAGACCTAATTTGTACTTTCCTTGGTAGTTCAGCTTTAATCATGCACTAGAAGGACTACTTTCTACCAATTTGCTCTTCTATATGACAAATTAGAATTATATAATATAGACAATAATAACGATATTAAAAATTTAGTTTTGAGGTAAGACTGACAACAATGCATCTAATTCATTTTACAAAATTTTAAATTTTCCGGGACTAAATCAAATATTTTTATATTTATGTAGAAAGCGAATGCTCCCCCTAAATCTAAATTGCATGCGTGGTTAATACTCCATGAGGAACTTAATGCCATCGAACTTTTAAAAAAGATGAAGGTGCACATTGATAAAAAAAAATGTATTTTCTGCAATGTGAACCTAGAAACAGCTACACGCTTATATTATGAGTGTCAATTACTAGGTTTGTGCTTCTACATGGTCTTAAAATTTTTGGTTTTAATATTACCTCAAATAATCTTAATTGTGAGTCGTATTGGTCTAGGTTGAGATTTTACTTCATTTTTGTACGTCGTTTCTTGTTAGACACTGTTTTCACTATCGCAACTTGGTATTCTTGGTTTGATAGAAATCAAAAACTTTCCAATAATATTAAGAATACTTCTATAACATATAACTTTACTTACATAAATGCTTTATTTTATTTCAATTTGATTTTGAACAAAAACTATAAATTAGCAAATAGCAATGGCTTCCAAGAGTTCCTTAAAAGAGTTAAATCCCACATCGAGTCTGTTAACCCAAAAAATGGATTACAACCCAAAAGTAGAATATGAAAGCACTAGTTCAAATAAAAGTAGAAGAAAAGGCAGTAAGTAGGCAAGAACACACAAAAGTTTTTTTTATTGGTTCGGCTGTTAACTAAGCCTACTTTCACTTTATAGGTTATTGATCTTGTTTGCAGAAGATCGCATAGTGTTTAAGAGAGAAAGAGTCAGAAATACATGGGTTAGATAAGTTCTAAGTCCTAAAATTTCCTATAGTTGTTACCTTGGTGACCATGGTGTGAAGGAAAGAGATGAAGAAGAGATAAATTTTCTACATAGTGATAGCAGAATCCCCCCTTCTTGGTTGCTTTATGGTTTGTATTTATAGGAGTAGCAGTCATATTGGGCCAACAAAGCATCGTAGCAAAGTTTAGAAGTCGGCATAGAAGAGTGTACGAAATCGTGACCTCATCTTGATTAACTAGAGATGCTGGTACCAACCTCTCATGTCGGTACCAACCTCTATGGTTAGCTCCAGGGAGGTTAAAACCTTTTGAACTGCCTTGCTACCTGATTTTGAGTTGTTCTATGTAGTTTATTTGCATATTTGGTTGATGTTGATGATGGTTCCTCCATCACTTGATTTGTTCTGCTGTTTTGACTGCCAACTCTACAATCTTGGTATTCAGGTGTTCAGAATCCTTTGATATTGTTGGGACATATATGACATAAAGAAATTAGAGCCTCTACAAAGTTTGAAGGAGAAATATGGAAGTGTATGATGTCTCCACCGACCTCTTCAAATCATCACCGACTTCTCAAAGTTGGCCATTTGTGTTAAAACTTTTCTGAGTTGTTTTATTAGTCTATTTAGGTGTGCTTCCAAGATATCAAGGTTGTTTAATCCCCATTTGAATCTTCTAATTCCAATTGAAATATGCTTTGCTAAAAAGCGGGTCAATACTTGCCTCCAAAGTACGCATTTCGAATGCAAGTGTGCTTTGCTTAAGAACAAGTTCTAGTAACCGGTCATCGATAGTTGAGCTTTCCGGGTGCTTTAATCTTGGTGAATCATCCAGTTCCTTTAGATTCTCTTGTAAATAAAAGGTCATTCCAAACTTGTTACAGCCTAAGACTCTAGACTTTGGCTCAGTGTAATCTATACATCACAGTTATTCCAATTTCATTCGGAGTTATCATTTATCCACAATCGTCCCACGTTCATCCATGATTTATCTGTTTTATTCTAATTACAAGGTATTCATATCCTTTTAGAGAAATTAAATCTATTTTCATTCTTAGGCTCTATATCTCCAAATTGCCTTATATTCAGTTTAATGCGCGATCTCTCTGGATCGTTTAGTGTTAAGTTAAGGGAACGATCCCGCCGGATCCTTGCTGAATCCGTTTGCTCTCTGGCAAAGGAACTCAACGACCAAGTAAGCTCATTTTCTCACTCTACGGTAAGGGGACTTATTTCTTACATTCTGATACCGTCTCTTCGATCAGGAATCTAAGGCAATCAATATCATACAAGTCCATCCGTTCGCTTTCTAACAAGGGGCCTTGCACCTTGCACTCCGGTCCCGTCTCTCCAAACGAGATGTAAACCGATCAATATCAATCACCACATTTAGTGTGGACTTTTCAAAATTCAAACATTCAAATCAAATCAAACAAGCAAAAATCCTAAATGTTCATCCCAGACACCTGACTCAGAGCATGCCTAGAGACCAATCTAGGTCTTGTACATGTGTAAGCGGTCAATGGTCATTATTATCCTAAGCAGTCACCCTAGGAATCCAATTTAGAGAATGACTAGGGATCAATCTAGGTTTTGTACAGGCCCAAGTGGTTTGGGGTTACTATTGTCTTTACTGCTCATTACGAAAAGAAAAGTATGGAATAAGAAAAGAAAGGCAGAGCATGGGAGCCGGATCCAACTCCCGTCCATTCCGAACATGGGATTATCTTTCTTGGCCTAGATCCCTTGATCTTCTTTGGTGCATTTTCCATGGATAATGGCTACTTCGGCTATACCATCACAATTCTGTTCCTTATATACTATGACAGTTGGTTGTTCCGAACCAGTTCTTCTGTCAGATCACGAAGGTGTTAGCACTTATTCGTTTCATGTCCATACAGCTCATGGAAGATGCAAAACTTTCCAGATCTTTTCTCTCGATTAGTGAGTTCTATTTTTAGAGGCTTTCGATAAGGAATTTTCCCATAGTGTCTAGGTATATCCTTTCTAGGGTCTCGGTCAGATCAGTGTAGAAAGAAAATTTTGGCTCCCTCCTTTATCGTTTTGATTCTCCAAAGTTGTCATTGGTTCTCCATTTTCTTTATCTTTTCCACTTACTACTCTGGACAGCTCTCTGTCATCCACAACATTAATTTCAACATCCTTAGCTTCATCCTCGGTTTCAACATCTTCCTGACATAGATTTCTCTCAACTTCATTGTAGAATTCTACAAGATCCATCGGTGGATCCCTTTTCAATGCAGCTTTGAAGTTGGTCTTGCTTACGACTCCAGATGCTGCCGCCATTAAAATTACTGATGCATCTTTCCTATCAACTGCAACTATTGCGGTATTGAACCTTGTCAAATAGCTTCTCAAGGTCTCTCCAGGCCTTTGTTTCACATTTTACAATGTCATCACATTCTTTGGTTGTGAAACGTGAACTCTGAATTGTCTTAAGAATTTGTCATCAGCTCAGTCCATATGATAATGGACCCATTTTCCAACTATCTGAACCACATCGCTGTCAAATTTATTAAATATAGAGGGAAGCACCGCCTCGTTACCTCCTCAAAAGCGCCCAATAGCTTTATATGTCAGATGTATCTTATTAGATGAATCGTTGGATCGATCTTTCCATCCTACATTTATAACATCGAAGGCTTGAAATCTGGAGGATTTCTCGCATTCCAAGTATTAGCAGTAAATGGATCCCTATTTACATCCTCCAAACCCTATTCTAAGGGTCCTCCTCTAATTAATCTTCTTCCCAATTCAGCAATTCGATTTTCATCGTCCAATGAAGGTCTTCTTCCAAAAGTGATATTCTGCCCACGCTCTTATAGGCGAAATCCGACACATTTATGTCACATACTCCACTTGTTGCACATCAATGTTTTGTCGTACCCTTCTAGCTTCATTCTATCCTCTATCCCCATAGGGTAGCTCCGTCACATATCCCTCCAGTTATTGCCCATGCACATTCTACTTGCGTTCCTAGCGCCAACGTTATTTATACCTGGCATTCCAACAGCCACACCAACATTGCCCTCAAGTATAGTTCTCTCGGTACCCGGTTGATTTGGTTGTGGGGGCATTGTTCCTGTTTGTTCCTTACAAAAAAATTCAAATGATCTTAGATTAGCTCATTGTCTTTTGTTCTAAATTCTAATATTTCTAGCTGTTCCTTGCGGTCTCGTCCTATCGAAGAATCCTTTAAGCATTTCTTGTTGTCTAGTTATCACTCCATCTTGCATCTTCTTCGTCATTCTCTCCATCTCTTCTCTAGTCACATTATTGGATTAATGAGAATTTAAGGACACATCTGAGCTGCCTTCCAGGCTCTGGTTGACTTTCCTTAGTTTTAGTTCTACTGTTAGGCCTCTTCATATTCTCCAAATCTTAGATTCAAGCTTCAAGTTTTAAGATCTAGCTTTGTCTCTCGACGAAAGCACCAAAATGCTAACCAAATTAATGGGTCAACACCCAAAAGTAGAATATGAAAGCACCAGTTCAAATAAAAGTAAAAGAAAACGCAGTAAGTGGACAAGGACACGCATAACTAGTTAAGATATTAACAAGCCTACATCCACTTTTAGTCGTTTGATCTTTTTTCAAAAGATTACAAAGTGCTTGAGAGAGAAAGAGTCACAAATACAAGGGTTAGACAAGTTCTAAGTCCTAGAATTGCCTATAGTTGCTGCCTCGATGACTATGGTGTGAAGGAAAGAGTTGAAGAAGAGATAAAGTTCATGCGTAGTGATAGCATGATCCCCTTTCTTGGTTGCTCTATGGTTTGTATTATAAGGGTATCAATCGCATTAGGCCAAACAAAGAGATGTAGCAGAGTCTAGAAAGTTGGTCCAAAAGGGTGTACGAAATCGCGACCTCATCTGGATTAACCAAAGATGTCGATATTGACTTCTCATGTCGGTACCGACCTCTAATGTCGGTACTAACCTCTATGGTTAACTCCAAGGATGTCAAACCCTTTTGTACTTGCCTTGCTACTTGATTTTTGAAATGTTCTATGTAGTTTGTTTGGATATTTGGTTGATGTTAGTGATGGTTCCTTCATCACTTGATTTGTTCTATTGTTCCAACTGCCAACTCTCCAATCTTGGTATTCAGGTGTTCAGAATCCTTTGATACTGCCTGAGCACATAGGAAATAGGTAAATTAGAGCCTCTGCAAAGTTTGAAGGAGAAATATGGAAGTGTGTGATGTCTCCATCAACCTTTTCAAGTAGGCACTGACTTCTCATAGTTGGTCCATTTGAGTTGAAACTTTTCTGAGTTGTTTTATTAGTCTATGTAGGTGTGCTTTCAAGATCTCAAGTTATTTCATCTTTATTTGAATCTTCTAAGTCCAGCTGAAATATACTTTTCAAAAAAGCGGGTTAACACTGTCTTACGAGAGAGAATCATTATTAGAAATAGAAATAATGATTCCATGATTGTCAGCCTACTAGAGGAAAACATACACGATCCTCCTGACTCACTTCTTTTATTAGGTTACTAATTTATGTGGTGTTAAACTAAAAATGGTTTTAAGACATAATCCTAAGGAATTAAAGTAAGACTGAGGTATGGGATAACGCTATAGTAACGTACTTGTATTTACTATATATAAGTATATGCATGATCTCTAATCTCCTATTTTTGTTAAGTTATATTGTTCTGTATCTCATGAGGTTTGAAAACACATATTGATGGTAGAATAGGAAGAGTTAACCCAAAAGGGGAAGGCGCCGATGGGAATGGTAGACCTAATACGAGGAGGATGCACGATCAAGCACAAGCAGAGAATGTAAGTATTGGAGTCCTACAGCTTGGAATGGAATATATATATATATATATATATATATATATATATATATAAGTTTTTCATTAATATGATGCACGCGGGAGTCGCTGCTAGAGTAATGGGAGGAGGAGTTCAGGAAGCTCCAGTTGGCAATGATTATGCTAAGCTGAGTGGAGTCTATACTAAGCTTGGAGGGAAGCCATTTATTAGAATGGAATATGCCATTGAGGTGGATAATTGGTTGCTGCATTATGAGGGAATCTTTGCAGATTTAGGGATGAATGATTAGCAGAAGAGGAGGCTTGCTTCGAGACAGCTTTAGAAAGCAGCTTTGTTCTTGTGGAACAGTGTGACAGTTGGCGTGGATGAGGAAACCATGACATTGGCAGATTTTAGAGGGAGGTTCAAGAAGTGGTTATGTCATGGCACAGTCTACTCTGATCAGAAAGTTTGTTGAGTTAGAGCATAAAGAGATGTTTGTTTTGGAGCATGCCACTTCAAGTTTTCAGATCTGGCTTTGTCTCTCAAAGAAAGCACCAAAATACTAACCAAAAAAATGGGTCAGCGCCCAAAAGTAGAATATGAAAGCACCATTTCAAATAAAAGTAAAAGAAAACGCAATAAGCAGACAAGAACATACATAAGTTTTCATAGTGGTTAAGATATTAACAAGCCTACATCCACTTTTAGTTGTTTGATCTTTTTTAGAAGATTACAAAGTGTTTAAGAGAGAAAAAGCCACAAATACAAGGGTTAGAAAGGTTCTAAGTCCTAGAATTGCCTATAGTTGCTGCCTCGATGACTATGGTGTGAAGGAAAGAGTTAAAGAAGAGATAAAGTTCATGCGTAGTGATAGCATGATCCTCCTTCTTGGTTGGTCTATGGTTTATATTATAAAGGTAGCGATCATATTAGGCCAAACAGAGAGATGTAGCAGAGTCTCGAAAGTCGGTCCAAAAGAGTATACGAAATCGCGACCTCATCTAGATTAACCAGAGATGTCGATACTGACTTCTCATGTCGGTACCGACCTCTCATGTCGGTACCAACCTCTATGGTTAACTCCAGGGATGTTGAACCCTTTTGCACTTGCCTTGCTACTTGATTTCTAAGATGTTCTATGTAGTTTGTTTGGATATTTGGTTGCGGTTAATGATGGTTCCTTCATCACTTGATTTGTTCTATTGTTCCGACTGCCAACTCTCCAATTTTGGTATTAAGGTGTTCAGAATCCTTTAATATTGCCTGAGCACATATGAAATAGGTAAATTAGAGCCTCTGCAAAGTTTGAAGGAGAAATATGGAAGTGTGTGATGTCTCCACCAACCTCTTCAAGTCGGCACTGACATCTCATAGTTGGTCCGTTTGCGTTGAATTTTTCTGAGTTGTTTCATTGGTCTATTTTGGTGTGCTTTCAAGATCTCAAGTTGTTTCTTCCTCGTTTGAATCTTCTAAGTCCGGTTGAAATATATTTTACCTGTCTTACGAGAGAGAATCATTATTAGAAATAGAAATAGTAATGCCATTATTGTCACACTGCTAGAGGAAAACATACACGATCCTCCTAACTCACTTCTTTTATTAGGTAACTAATTTATGTGGTGTTATTATCATTTACCTCCTTGCCACACCACTATTATTTATCTCGTTCATATTTCTTCGTCTCCTCTTGCATATATATGAATATAATGGACTTATATACATATATGTTTAAGCACATGTTGTCTGCTGAGTTCTTGCAGTTCTAGCTATTAAGGTAGGCAGTACGGATCATGCATCTTCATACATCGGGCGAGTGGAATATCGGTATGTTGTTGGAGCTTTTACAGTGTCTTTGGACCTTATTGCCACCTAGTTATATACCTCTCTCCCCCACGAGGATCAGACGAGGCCTTCTCTTCGCCTCATCATTGACCGTGCATTTGGTTTATGTGGCACTTCATATTTTTTATGTTTTCTTTTTCAATTTTTTTAGCTATTTCCTAGGATTTCTTAGGGCGGGATTTTTTTATAGTTTACTTGTATGGGTTCATGGGGAAGATTCACCTACCAGGCTTGTTGGTAGCTCCTTTTTTAAGTGTGGAATAAAACTACATGAGTACTCTTCTCTTTATAGAGAATTACTCATTTCTCTCAAAAAAATAATGTCATCCACATTCAATCTAAAAATGTTGCTTACGTGCATGGCTGAAATGACCTATATAATTTACTTTTAGTTCTCGATATTTTTATTTCATTGCATATTTATTGTTTACCCAATAATTTATTTAATCGACGGTCTAATTTTGTTAATCAAATCATTAATTAAGTAACTAAATTTAATCTTTAAATTTAATTTACTTACTTGCTATAATATTTCCACAATTAACATCTTATAACGGCTAATCTTTATTTACTTACTATAGCATTACCATAATTTATATGTTTATTGCAACATTCACATACTCATTCATTTTATAACTTTATAAATTTTTCAGGAGCTTTATTGAAAATATTTAAATACTTTTGGAAAGCCAGTGTTCCACTAAAGCAAAAGTGCACATGTGATTAACTTTACACAAAAATTGAAAACTATAGAATTTTTAAAGAAGAAAAATATATTTAAGGATAAAAAATGTTATTTTTGTAATAATAAAATGAAAAATATTATACATTTATATTTTGAATGTAATATAACTAGATTTATTCTTATTAAAATTCTTAATATGTTCAATTTTAATATGAATTGTAGACATATTAATTGTGAATTGTATTGAAATAACCTTAGATTTTATTGTAAGGATAAAATAGGTTGATTCTATTTACACAATAACATGCTGGTATATTTGATTTAAAAGAAACCAACATGTGTTTAATAGCATTCGAAATGGTTTAGAAAATCTAATATATGTAATCTCTCTTTTTAATTTTAATTGGATTTTAAATCCTACTTATAAATTTATAAAAATTTATGTTTTAAAGAGCTTCTTAATAAAATAAAAGCTGTTTTGAGTTTTTTAAGAACAAAATCATTATAAATAGTAGCAAAAACAGTAATGGGTTGAAATATATTTCTAGTTAATTTGCTTTTTATTGGTTTCTGTTTATGTATAGTTTGAGTTATACTCTTTATTGTTCCTTGCATAGTGTTAATCATTATGTTGATTGTTCTATGTTTTTATTAGACTGGTATATTTTTTATTTTGCATATATGTGTATGTGCGCGCGTGTATTTATATACATATATATATTTTGATCTTACACTCTTAGTATAGTTCTATTAACAGCTTCAGGTATACTTACTGGATTGGATAGATTCAACCGTTTTTGGGATTTGAGCATTCAACGCATTTTTTGGTTTTTTGTTGTTTTATTTTTCTATTATGGACCTTAGTTTCTTAGGATGGGAGATTTTTTATTTTATTTCATATTGTATGGGGGTATTGCTACTTGTCAAATGTGTTGACAACCTTTTTTTAAGTGTAGAATTAATAACATGAGTGCTCTCATCTACTAGTAAAATAAAGGATCACTTCTTTTTCTTAGGAAAAACATAATTTTATCAAAATGTACTCTTATTCTTTGTCTATATGGTTGAAATTACCTTATTCAAATATCCTTTTGCACACTAAGTATTTGTCATTTTGAATCAATAATTATAATAAATATAGGGCCGACTATTTCGATACAAAAGTAAACATAATTGATAGTACAGTAGATCTGAACCGTTGGATCATATTGTGTTCAAACATGTATTAAAATCAAAGAGCAATCCAATGGTTGATATTCATTGTGTTACCAATTGTGTCACAATTTTGTGTTAGACTCCCTTAATAAAACTTTGATAATAAGTAATATATTTCATAAGCAATTTCGATGCGATAGAAGTTTTGTAAAAAAAAAAAAAAAAACTCAAATATGATATTAATGGTAGATAGAACACACCTAAATAGACTTCAAACTCTAAAATTTGTAGATACCTACAATGCAACTGAGTATGATTTGAGAGTAAGAACAACCCATAATTCCAATCCCTCGTATACATGTTATATGGATATTTAAAAGAAGAAGTAATTTTACGCCGAGAGAATTAGGAAGAAGGACAAACTTTAAAAAAATTAGATTGAAGAACACCAAATTTCTTGTTTGGATTGAAGGACAAACTTTGAAGAGAAAATAGGCTGAAGAACAATGCTGATTATTACTAGCATTATATTCAGTTTTTACACTATACAAAATGCTAGTTATAACTAACCTTATATTCAGTTTTACACTGTACAAAATGCTAGTTATAGTTAACATTGTTTTTCAGCCTAAATTTTTTTAATGGTCTGTTCATAAATAAAACTTGTTGTCCTTCCGTCTAAATTTTTTTCGACTTTTGCTCTTTGTACCTATTTCCACTTTTACGCTCAGCTATAGTTCAAACTTTGCACGCTCCACTCTAAAACTTTTACTCAGGCTTTGAACTAATGGTATGCGTTTATTGCATTGTGGGTAATCTGGAAACAAAAATGTGCATTTTTACCGTGACAAAGAATGGCGTATGATACGTTCAGCGTGAGTTTGCGACTCACGTGGAAACCAAACGGATTAAAATTCGTCTCAAATGAAAATTTTAAGTTTAACGTCCGAAGCGAAAGCAATCGTGGTTTAACATTGAATAGAAGAAGAGCCTTTTTTTTTTTTTTTTTCAGTTTTCGAAATAGTGCCATGGGGTGTATCTAAACAAAATTTCCACCGGTTAAGAAGAATTAATTCTGTAACTGTCCTTAATGTTTCAATGACTCTCTTCCATTTTCAATTTTGTTTTTCAATCATATCCCATGGAAAATGATTTTCGATTAACCTTCATCCTTTTTTCCTTAATGTTTCGATAGAGTGTCGCTGAATTTGTTTCGTAGAGGGTTAAAACTTTTAAATGATTTTGTTCGACGGAATCCACATAAGTTTTGTGTTGAGTAGAGCGTCTCTAAAATTGTTGTCTTTTATCAAGTAAAAATTGGGGACAAACCCTTTTTTTCAAAACTTTTTTTTTGTATACATCTATTTTAGAAACCATTTTTTATCTTTTTTTTTATTTTTTTACGTTTTCTGTTTCTTTTATTTTCAAATTTAAAAGTGGTCGCTACGACGAATATTACAGCGATTATGAATCATGAACGATTATGAATCATGAACGTATTCACTAAAAGAACAAGTTAACATTAGTAAAATTATCTTTTTAGATTTCTTCTGTTTTTTATATAAAAATATATATAATTTATAAAAGAGAATTGCAATAGTTTCGAGGCTAATTTTTTATAATAATAAGGATATATGACAAAATTTGTTTAAGATAAAGAATGAATTCCTATTCATTAAGGAATTTGTGACATTGAACAAGAAATCAATGGGCTACACTAGGAAAAGCAGTATTAAGGAGCAAGCTAACATTCTCTCCTCGAGAACATATAGCGTATGAAGGTCTACTGTTACACGATTTAGATGTAAGCTTTATTGCTCCAATTATTTCGATGAAGAAAACAACTTAAAGTTCAAAATATGAGTTGTGCTAGGTACGAGTGATTAAATTATTTGTACAACGACCTGTTAATTATTTATATAATAATTTGTGTAGCTTTCAACGATAAATTTGATTGCAACCCTGTTTGTTGCCCAAAATCAGTAGTATTTGCTCACGTCTTGAATGCTCTTTTGGCTCTTTACTCTCTATTTTATTCGACTGTTCACAACACGATAACAGTTCATTTGTCATGTTATCATGTACATCTCTGCTCTATTTCAATTTGTAATAAGCTAGTGGTATATAATTCCATATTAAGTACGACTATTTCCTTTCCAGCAGCGCAGTTGTTTATGCAAGATTCTGCCTGTACTCATACAGGTGTGCAAGTTTTAGCTCCAAATGTCTTTTACTAAATGAGTGTGAAGCGCTAATAGTTAATTAACAATGATATATGTCATAATACAAAGATCGTGAGATAGGAGTTGATATCAGAGGAATCTCATGAGGTCCACTGATATAGTCTTACGTGCAAACTAACACATCTCCTCATATAAATTTAAAGCACAAAAAAAATGACCTTTTGAATATTAAACCATTGGAATCTAATGTACGCATTTCTTGCAAGAATTAACTACATGCAAAAGGGTTGATTAGTTCATTGCATTAAATAAAGCGGCCAATCCTCTCTTGATTAGGCAAAACCTTTACTTTTGACTAATCAATAGTTTAACGTCGATCTAAGAAAATGACCACATTAAGTCAAAAGAGTAAATTAATCAAAGCATAATTTATAAACATCTTAGATGGAAAGTCGTATTCTGATGTTGATTTATATCCTTATTCCGTCTATATCGCAATCTTGATTAATATTCTTGTCGGAGATAGATGTTGTTGTTGTTTGTACATTTTGTGCGAATAGTGGGGCGTGTGTGTATAGGTAGATGCATCGATTTGAAGGGCGTCTACTTTCTTTGCTAACCACACTACGCCTACATATTCTATGCGCTGTAGGTAGTATCGCATATGATGCTTTCGTCATGGCCCTAGCTTATATCTTTTGAGTTTAGGACGTATCCACCAAGAATTGATATATTTATCTTGCATACATTGATATATTTATCTTGCATACATGTATGCAATATAACAAACTTTAGTGCACATGACCATATGGAGGAGGATGATAATATTTTTGGGACAGCGAGAGGATACTTTATGACTTTCTCATATCCCAATATACCTATTTGATTTCGATCATTGATCAATAGTTCATCTGATACGGTGGGTCATTGATAAGTTATTGGGATGAGTGGATGAAATTAAAATAAATATCCAGAGACATAAGATTTGAAGATACAGGATTTGATCTCCTTCATCACTGAAAATTGAGCTAGAGGTCCTTGAAAAAAATGACAATATTAGACCAAGGGATTTCATGAAAAGAGTCTGGGATACAAAAGTTGGTATATCCGTCTCTATTTTGGACTGTCAAATGTTGTTCCATTCGACCATCCGAATGGGAAGACTCATAATCTGCTTCTAAGAACACGAGATTTAGCATTCTATTTGTATACTATCGAAAATTTTAACAATGATATAGGAAAATAACTCATATACTAAACACTTTGTGTTGAGTCAAAAATAACACAACACGCCCAATCGATCAGAAACTAGATTAAGAAAGACGATCGAAAGTAAATAGCTTAAACACATGAAATTTTATAGTCATTCGGATTCAAATTACTGCTTACGTCAACTCTAATTTTATTTCAAAAGATTTCGCACAAGTATAGCTCAATGACAAGAATCGCATAGGACAAATCTGTTCTCTAGCCCAAGGAAGATCAAGAGAACAGATTCATGCTACTAGGTAGGAAGAACGAGTCAAATTTGTAACATAAATCATGTCGGTACCGACCAAATCATGTCGGAGTCGACGGGATTTTGCTCATTGCCAATTCATTTTTTCTTCATACTCATTCAGGTCTTCATGTTCAAAAGCTTTGCTGAAAAATCCCTCCTCCAAATATGTCGATACCGATATGATTTGTCCTATGCGATTCTTGTCTTTTCAACAAAGTACAAGAGTGGTTCAACTACTACTCGAAAGTGGGTCTCCCATCAAAACATGTCGATAATTTACTTGCTTAATTTTTGCTCGAATTTCTCATGCTATATCATTCCAAACAATTGTTTAAGTTCTTGATATGCTTCTTCATCGTCGTGCAAATCCATTAACAAATCGCTTGGTTCGAACGCTAGATAACGCTTCATTTTTCATTACCATTGTACATTCATTAGTATTTATATATAATATATTATTTATTAATTATTCTTCTTACAAATTAAAAAAAATTAGTATATGCAAATCAGCAGAAAATGCCTAGAAAATATACAAAGTTACATGGAGTTTTGGATCAGAATAAGCAACCTTACACTCACATAGATTCCGAATTAGAGCAAAAATCCGAACAAATATTGGATTGACGAGGTAGATTTTGGGGTATGATTTAACAAACTCAGAATGGATATGTGGTTAAAAAAAACAAGCCTTAACCCTCTCGGTTATCTTTCCTAACTAAATGAACAAATGATAGATTATAGAACAGCAATTCACAAAGGAACAATTTAAATTCATAATTATGTAGGTGCCATTATATAAAGGAATGTTTTTTCTCAAGTTTCCACTTTCTTTTTCCGAATAAGAGTAGTAATTTATTCGAGTAGAGCGCTCTGTTTGATGTATCAAAGGTTTGAACTCATGACCTCCAATATCTCAGTTTAAGGTGTCATATCATTTGCTACCTGAGCTCATAGTACTTGATTTCTCAAGTTTTTTTATTCAACTTTCAAAATATTTCAAACATTCCATTTAATCATTTTGTCTATTGATTACAGAATTGGTACACATTGTATTTCGAAAAGTAAATTATCAAAACATCATTTATTCATATATTTTTCTATGTTTATGAAATATGAACTTTAATATCCCTATCCATGGTTAAAAAAACTAATATAAACATTAGATTTAAAGTTAAAAGACCAAACTTTGAACAAAATTCCAATTTTAGGACATCTCTTTAATAAATTAGCATCGGGTAACTGAACATCCTTCTCCAAGGTCAACAATCCTCTCTAAATTAACACAATCCAGTTCACATTCATTACCTCGGCAGTATATCATCATGTCTCCTTTGTGTCGCTAACTCATCACTTTACTTGCTCTACATTTCCCAACCACATCTTTCTTGTCTCATCATCTGTGTGCATCCTTACCATAATCACAGACGTCCCCATTAACCGTTTTGTCTCCTCTTCCTTGTTGTATCTATCATTAGTTTCCAACTCCATCGAATCCAATAACGTATATGAAATATTATATGAGAATCACATTATAGAAAAATGTTATATACAACCACTATGAACTTTGGAGGTGTGATTGTGAAGAAATGGGATGGCATGCAATACTTTGATGAGCAAACATGCTCGGTATTGACCATAATTTGGTCGGTACAGACATGATTTGATTGCTCAATTTTGACTGTTTCTTCCTCCCAAGCTTCATGGATATGGACTGTTACCCGATCTTTCATGATCTAGCAACTATGACGGAGGATTTTAACTGCAAATATAAGAGTTGGAGCGATGTGAGAAGGACTTTTTGCTTCTTGAATCTTTGTGCCACCATTCCTCATACTCTCACCTCCACAAACCAATTTAGCCACTAAATATTACTAAACCAGAAATTACTTTGCTTTCTAGATTGAAAACCATTATACATCATTTGTATTCCTGATAGATTCCAAAGTAATAAGATTACATGTACGCACTTGATTTGGCCGAACCACCATTAAAATCCGTGTTTTCCCACTATTTTATTCTCGTTATTTGTTATTTATTACCGTTATTTATTTGGGGTATTGTGTCACTTTGTAATCCAATATTTTTGGTGTTTTCACTTAGAGCGATATTTTCAAGTGAAATCTGGTATAAACCTTTGGATTTTGAGCATCCAAAAGTTAGATCTGGAAGTTAGTTATTGTAGATATGAAGTTACGGAGATTCAGAAAGGAATATACGTCAGATCTGAAAGATATGCCATCCAAGAGACTTTCACGAGATCTGGATCTACTGCCGAGGAAGATGAATCTTATTATCACAATGAAGAAACCATTCAGCCAACATATGCTTTACTTGAACCATCTTCCCTATAGGAGATGGTAAGTTGGTTTGATAAAATGATGGCTGAGATGAATCAGAGGGTACTTGATCGCCAGAATGCTACCTTTGAAAGAATGGAAAAAAGATTAGCTTTGCTAGTCCAGCAGTCACAAAGGCATAGGAAAAGCCATGAGAGTTAATCGTCTTCAAGTTCTGAAGAGGAAGGCTCTCTCTCATTAGATCAGAATAGGAGAGAAGGCAAAAAAAGTTGAAAGAAAAGCCACTGCGATGTTAAAGAGGAAAACTGGAGGGAGTGGCCAAGTTTTTACAACGGCCGGTACCGACCAAAATCATATATGTGTCGACCATGTTGAAGGTCGTATCGGTGAGATACCATTTCACATTGTTAATTTGTCTGATTGTAAGGATGATTTAGAAGACGCTGGCAATGATGTTGGGCAAAATGTTGTTGTGTGGACTGATGGTAGTCAGATAAATGCCATAGAACCTACAAGGCGTTGTAAAAGATCTAGACGAGGGGCTCTCCCAAAAATAGAAGAGCCTAGACATCATGTGATGAACCGAGAGCAGTTGCAAAGCCAAACATCGAGGCAGTCCCTCATAGTCGTCGTCAAACTACCCAAACCAATATAGAGTTCATAGCGAATATGATTAAGAGATTGCTGAAGAAAAATCAACATAGAAATAACGATGAATGGATTTCAACACCTAGTAGGATCCATTTATTGATGATACTACAAGATAGCCATCCGAGGAAAGTTGTTATGCCAACGATGATGTCGTATAACGGGACCATGGATCTTAGATAGCATCTATTGAAGTACGAGTGGCACATGGATGGTGCCTGTGCAACCGAAGCAGTGAGATGCAGGAGTTTCCCTATAATCTTTTTAATCTTCGATGGTGTAACTGTGGTATGGTTTACTCGACTCATGCCAGGGTCCATACCTCTATTTGATTAGCTGGCAAAAAGGTTCACCGAGCAGTTTAGGCTCCACATAACTCGGCCGAAGGATATGATGTCCTTGTCGAGCATTCACCAGAATTCTAGATAGACTCTGATATATTTTCTAAAGCAGTTTAACCCAGCTATGACTGGAGTTAGTAATCTAAAGAAAAATATAGTTTTGATGGCATTAATCCAAAGGATGCACCCGGATATGGAGTTCGATGGATGGCTTAAAAGGAAACAACCACCTAATCATGGAAGAATTCTATCGTAAGGCATCTCAATTTCAACGCTTGGAAGTGAAAGACCTGGCTGCAGGGCCGTTTGGTGTTAGGGTATCAAATGAATTTGTGCAGTGTAATGTCACTATTAAGAAAATCTGTGGGAGCACCAAAAATGTTGCGGTGAACTAGGGAATAATAATAACTCAAAAAGAAGAACCAAGGCACCAATAGGAAGAAGAATGATACCAAGAAGAAGAACCAAGGCACCAACAGGTAGAAGAATGATACCAAGAAACATCCAAGGCACTTAAGTCCGGGAGATTATACTCTCTTAAATGGTACAGTTGAGAATGTCTACTTTATTAAGAAAGGTACGAAAAACTATAAGAAACCATCTAAATTCAATGGGTATTGAAGCTCATACATAATAGTTTGAATCGTTGAAACTGAAGGAACCAGGTCAGTCGAAAGTAGATGAAATATGTAGAAAATTATTATTATTTTGGATCTACTGGGCCTATGAAGCCTAAATGGTTTTTTGATCCTATTTAAACTAATTTAAATAAATCTTTATTCTACTTAACTTGATAATGAATTTTTATTATTATTAAGTTTCAATGTATAAATGTATCAAATTCACTTGTTTTCGTGAAGTGCACATGCTAAGACAATAAGTGTACATACTTAATATTAGCGTATGTAGGTATTGAGATTTATACCACAACAAACTCATTTCTCCTTTACGTATGCCTTTATTATCCAAGATTTAGAATTACATAATAAAAGATGGGGATGAAGGAACCGAGCAGTTGGAAAAGAGTTAAATACGTAGATTGCAAAATAAAAATCATATTTTGGACCTATTGAGCCTATAAAAACTAAAAGGGTTATACTAGATCTAATCTGGTTTTAAATAAATTCATATTTATTTAATTTCACTATATATACATATATTTGTTAATTAAACATGTTAAAATTTTAACTAAATGTTTCATTGGGAATGCATCGATTTACACTCGAACACATAACATTATAAATAAACTAATATAAACATGTGTGTATATATCTAGATATTAGGATTTATATATATTGTGTATATATGTATATTTATTATACTTGCATATACATGTTACAATCTCACATATATATCGAAAACATAAATACCTAAGTACATACATAAATTTGAGTATACTACAATATATGTATATGGTTTGTATACACATATTCATAGTACCACTTACATATCGTGTAACAAACAGGGATTTTCGACTTCCGAAAATTCAACATCGACACTCACTTTATCGACTGCCGAGAAATCAAAGGCCGAAAACCGAGATGTTATGGGTTTTAAAAAGAATTTAAGAAAAGAAAAAGAGAGAAAAGATAGAAAATAGAGAGAAAAGAAGATAGACAATTTTTTTTTAGAAAACAGAGAATTAGAAAAACAGAAGATAGAGAATTTTAAAAATAGAACGGGACAGAAAGGGAACAACAGCACAACAACAGAATCTCACAATTCGCAGCGGAACAACATATAATAATAAATGAATAATCTTTAAACAAAGAACTATATCAGTTATTACATTACATTACATTTTATTACATCATATCATCACATCAGAGTGTACAACAACATACAACAACAAACAATGCAGCGGAAAAAGAAATACTATATAAACTAGTAATACGCCATGCCATCCAGCTTGCCTCCAGCAACTCCAGAATATCCAGAATATCCTGATAAACCTAACTCTTAACTGCCCGTGTGGAAATTGGTGGGCACCCAGAGTTTAGGAAGGAAAACAATAAACTCCGAGTCAGTCATGTGACTGATGTGAGAACTCAAACAGTTTATTTACTTTAAAATCAAAATAGAGGAATATTTTTAAATCAATTCGCAATGCTTTTAAAAATGAGACTACCATAAGGCCTCCCGCACACACACACATGCAAACGCAGAATCGGAGGAGATTTCTCCTTATGATAGTCAAAGATGTTTGATACGCATTTAAAAGACATTTAATATTATTATTAGTGTAATAGTGTAGGAAAAAATTCATTTCGAAAGTAGAATATAAATCTTAGCCAACATAGACATTTCGAACTATGCCTACTATAGCTACCATCCAAACAGTGGTGACCACTATAAGTGAATGGCAGGTTCTACAACTAATACCGTACAAATTTCGTATTGGGAATTGGATTTCCAACGAATGATCAGGCCAAGGAACTTCCCATTGCCACATGAGAATGCCTCTGGATGGACATCCCCGAGAACCAAACCGGATCTCTACTAACACAAGGCCGGGTTACCCCTAACTGAGTAACAACTGACCGAATATGCCATCCCCCGGTCCTTTGGGACCTTTATCACCGAGCGCTCGTAATCAATTCACACAATCATAAAGTGTTTTCAACATGAGTAAGTATCTGGGCTCCATACCATGATACCACCCTTTTCCAGAAGGAAATGGACACATCCTAAAGGGTGCTACCCCTCATAACCTTGCTGCTTCTTTCCTGTTTTGACCATTCACGGTGTGTGAGGCTCGACGAATTCACGTCCACAAAAACATACTTTATACAAAAGCCATGCTTTGGGTCAACAAATGATCAACACAATGATCACTAAGATAGACGATCAAATAAATGATCCTATCACAATAATCAACACAATGATCATTTCAGCATCACTCAGCATGTCACATTACCAAATTGGGAATATATCGCTGATAACTTCAACTATATAACCTTTGAGCACATATGTCTCAAAGAAGGGTGTTAAGCAAAGAATAAATTCTCCGCCACCAACAGAAATATATTTGAAAGAAATCGGCTTTATATCTCAACTTGTAATGTCAGGCATACAATCCATACAAGTCTGTTCCGGGCTCGAACAGAACCGAAGGCACTTACAAGAAGTCCTTGCAATCCGGATATTCACAATCCTAATCGGATTTCCCATCACTTAGGGAGTCTCTATACCGTTGCAACTCAGTGCAGAGACAATCAATAGGTCATCCTATCGCTTTCGCAAATACCGGGTCTTCAACACCGATCTTCAATGCAATTCACAACGACGTATCACATATTCGGAATGGGTTATACGACCCCATGGTCCTTTCCCGGTTAACCCGAATAGTGAGCGCTTATTCAAAAATAAGTGTGCATTCAAATTCAAACAAATCACATCAAATACCCATTCAAAGGGAAATATTGATAGTCGGTTATTGAACTATAAATTGGATATGCATACATCATCCAGATTCCAAATAATTTTCCAAATTATTTACTTTCCAAAATATCTTTACAAGATATATAATTTCAACACTTCAAAAATAAATCAATATTTATTTTTAACAAATTTCACCTTTCATTCATAAATTCCATAGTGAATTTATATTTCACAATATCTACTGATATACAATTTTCCATAGGTTTCTAATATTCAATTTCAATTTATCTTCAAAAGGATAAATTCTTAAAATATTCACTTAATATTGGAAAATATTTCCTTACTTATTTAATAAGTAATTCACAAATTTTATTTATTTTCAACCTTTGGAAAATATTCAATATACTTAAATCGAGATTAAGTATATATTTCATTCTTTAAGGAAATCATTCTCTTAAACATATTTATTTGGGCCTAAACGAATGTTGCGTAAAACATCGTTACGACAACCCAAAATCACTAGTATAGGGATTCGAAATTAAAATAGATATATAAATCCCAATACTATTCAAAACATTTCCTTTCGGAAATCATTTACTATAACAACAGTGTTATAGTCCACCATTTCCTTTTATTTCTCGAAAACGTCTATTTCAACAATGAATGTTGAAATCTATGGTTTCGAATCTCAACATGTTTTAAAACATCGTTAGATCGTTTTAATTCAATTTAAACATCTCATTCAAAACAATTTCTTTAACATATCATTCACTATTCAAAAACGTGAATATACTTCTTTAACAAATTCCATCCTTTTATTCATTTTAATTCAAAGAATTATTCACTGTCTAAAAACGTGAATATAACTCTATTTCTAAGTTATAACAATTAACTTATCAAAATAAGTCGTTTGCGAATTTATAAAACAACGTTTATAAATTCCATTTCAATTTATTTATAAAAATTTCCTTTTTATAAATTCCTTTATTAACCTATTCCAGTTTATAACTAAATTATAAACTAAACGTTCATATTATAAGTTAAATACTTATAAAACGATTATTTTACAAAATCGTTCTTTTAAACTTTCCAAATTATAAATCTTATAACTTATAAGATTCATTTATTTAACCAAATCTATTCTTCAAATAATTTCACCAAATTTATAAATCTTACTATTTATAAATTTCATTTATAACTTCACAGTTTATAATTCTATAAATTTCATTCTATTATGAAATTCATTCTCACTTCATTCAAACACTTATAAAAACTCGTTTTATAATGTCTATATTTCAATTTATAAATATCCATTTACAAATCTCTTAATATAAATCCATTTATATTATTCTTTTAAAACGTCTTTAAATTCCTTTATAATTTCATCCTTTCGATTTATAAAATAATCAAATTTTATAAATCCTATATTTAAACTTTTATCATATATTCAAAAATCCAATCTAAATTATTTTATAAAATCATTAGTTCATATTTCTCAAAAATCGACTTTTAATCATATTTCTAAAAATCAGCTTTTTTTACTATATTTCACAAAAACCATAATTTTTATAACTTTAAAAATTATAACGTTTATTTATTTATAATGGATCAATTCCAAAAATATAGTATATTTTCAAAAATCACTTTAAAACCATTTTAAAATCCCAAAATCTGGGTCCAATGATGCTATACACCAAATAGTCAATCACGACTAACAACGATATCATATATCGATATGATAATCCATCAAATATCAAAATATCTGAAATAAAATAAATACTGTTGAGGAATCCAGTTGGATCCCTCCAACCTGTTTCCTGCATCCAAAAACATTAGCACAATACCAATTTCGCTCCAGTACGAAATTATCGCGGTACATGTTCTTATTAAATATTATCCGCTTAATAACGGCGTAATAGGGTCTCATCCGCAAAAATACGGGAAATCAATCAACTGCAATATATACATATGCCAATATATATATATTGATATTATATATAATACCAATTTCACTGTTTATGAAATATTCGCGGTATATGTTTATATTAAATAACATCCGCTTACTAACGGCGTATAATGTCTATTTTAACAATCAAAAATTTACAGTCATCATTCAAACATGCATTCAAATATTTTAAATCCAACTATTTAAAATAAAATCGAAATCTATTCGATTGAGTGAGAAGTTCTCACCTTGGTTTTAATTTCCGTTTTAGCTTTTATTTCGAATAAAATTAAACGCGCGTTTAATTTTACCCGAAATTCTCACTAACTCCAAACGACTCCAAACCAACTCCATCGCGTAGTGCTCGACGATACGATTCCAACGCAACTGAGTTTGCATTTTTTCGACCTCGTATGAAAAAGTTATGAATTTTTAAAGTTCGTACACGATTTTTATAACTAAATTCAACATAAACTTTATAATTTTTTATACCCAAACTAGCATAGGCCGAAGGATTTCACTGCAAAGCCATCACAGCCCTTGAACGCAACCCCCCCTTCTTCCTCTTTCACGTTGCAAGCTACAGGTCATTCACGCAAGCTTTGAACCCATTTATCAAGACTAGGGTTTGATCTTGCTCCTCCATTTCTCAACGATACTTCATCAAACCACATGCATTTTGAAGCTCCTCTCCTCCTTCATGTTCTCCCCCAACCATGGCAAGCTCGGCCTGCACATGTGCTTCGAAACGCGTGCGTGAGTCATGACAGTCGGCCCCATCTAGCTTCCCCTACGCAACTCCAAACTCGATCATCACCGTATGAAATTAAAGCTCTCTCCATGCTCTTCAATCTTCGTGTTGAACACCTCTTCTAATTCTTTGTAGATTGGGAGAGATTGAGGGAGGAAGGAAATTGAATTCTGGCCCTTCATTCAAAAGTGGCGGCTATAGTTATGGGCTAGGGTTTTGTTTTTATTTTTTTTATTTTTTAGAGTGAGGTTGTATTTATAGGAAAAGCAAGCGTAAACACTATTCATCCCGGGAATTCCAAACTCTGATTTAGGCGCCGTAACCAGCGTTTCTAAGGTTTACCCCGCGTTCCGGACACAATGGAACAGGTTTCGGAAGCTAATTCGGAAGTATGTGCAAGTTATGGCTGAAAACGTTCAATTTAAATTAAACCGATTTAAATCGATTTCTAGGCGTTTTAATTTGTACCGGACAAACGGTAAATCCAATTGACTTGACATTTGAAACCTTACAATAATATCACATTACGGATCCGATGAAACTGGTTTCGTCGAAATCCGAGACTTTTTGAAAAATGGCTATTTTGACTCGCCAAATTTAAATTAAAAATAAATCGATGCGTTTCGAGCTGCCACGATCAAACGATAGCTCCGATTGACACGAAAATTGAAATCCGGTAATAACTAACTATTACGGATCCAATGGAACTGGTTTCGTTCAATTCTGAGACTGTTCAAAAATTGGCTATTTTACAGTCGATTATTAAATATTAAAATATTCAATTTTCACAAATTAACTTTTAATTCGATTTTAAAAGTTCTAAAATATCATTCTAACTCCAATATGATAAAATAAAATTTTACAAATCATTTTCTATCATATTTAACTCAATTTTTAATTATTTCCATAATTTAACATATTAAATTATCGATTTAATTATTCAATTAAATCCAATAAATCAAAATAAAATTTATTTGACTTATAAATTCACTTATTAATATTTAAAATTAATTAAATATCCAAATTTTAATTTATAAAAATTCTGGGTCGTTACAATCTTTCCCCCTTAAAAGAATTTCGTCCTCGAAATTACAAGTAAGAAGATTACAGAATCTATTAACTTTCCAAAATTTATAATTAAACTTCTTTCAAATCTTTACTAAGTTTTCAAATCATACTTAGTTATCTTTTCAAAAACAACTATATCATTTAACTTTCAATTTCAAAATCAAAGTTAAAGTTTTCAAAATTTTCCCATTTTTTCTCAAATTTTTTCTAACGCCTTAAATTTTCGGAAAAATTCGCCATAGTCTCCTTTGCGCGGCTCGATCCGAAAAAAAATGACAGTATATATATCACAAATATACATCTCATCAAGTAATGAGGCATCCCGAAGGGAAAAAGTGTAAAAGTACGATATTTAATCCGAGATATGTACCTTATATTTTATTAGCAAGCATATACGGCTAATATAGCGCTAAAGCGAACTCCAAATGCGAAGCAAACGCGATCCGCACCTACTAAACACTCAACAAACAACATGAGAACATGCACATATGTAAATAGTATCGATATACAACATATAGCAACATAACTATACATGTCACATAGAAAATGCAACTAAACAACAAATGCAAACATCAACCATCTATTAAATCTATATTCATTCATATTCTCATTAATATTAAATGAAATGGTTTTCAATTTAATCACATTTGATTTATTCACATTGGATTTTATCAACATTCCTTCTCAATTCAATTTATTCAACTTCCAATAACTTTAGAATTTAATGAATTAACACTTACATTCATTATTTCATATCAACTTATTTACATTTAATTGATTTAACATTCAATCCATTCATTCAATTCAATTACAACAGTTGAATTTCATTCATATTCTCATTAATATTCAATGAAAGGGTTTTCAATTCAAATCACATTTGATTTATTTACATTGGATTTTATCAACATTCATTCTCAATTTTAATTAGTTTGCATTCACTAATTAAATCCAATTCACTTTCAATTCTATTCAAATTTATTTACTTCTAATTTGAATTCAATTTCATAGCTTTCAATTTCATTAACTCTTAATGAATTTTATACAATCAATCAACAATCAACTAACAATCAAATAACAACCAAAGTATATTCATTCTCATTCAATTTATTCAACTTCCAATAACATTAGATTTTAATGAATTACATTTATATTCATTATTTCATATCAACTTCATTTACATTTAATTGATTAACATTCAATTCATTCAATTTCTAAAGTTGAATTTCTATTACATACCTCAAGTTCATATTCATTTAATCCACTTGATTATTTACTTCGATACCAAAATCAATTCCATCCAACAACACTTAAGTTATATTCCATTTAACTTTAAAATTCACTTTTATTTACAACTCATATTAATAAATATATTCATATAGTTTCACTTTTTATATATATAAGTTTATTTCACAATTGTAAATCACTTTAATTATAATTCAATTCTTATAATTCTTTTACTTATACAATTATTCTTTAATTTAGATTATTCAAACAACCTAACAATCAACTTACATACAATTTAATAATTTTGAAAAATTATTCCTTTATATATAAAATATAATCAAGGCAAAATTATTTCATTTACCCAATTAAAACAATACTGTGCCGAATTGTTCTATTCAAGTGTTTAGAAACCCCTTCGGCTCAGTTTCGAGGCTGTGCTGACGAAAGTTCATATACCACTCAATAAACCAATCATCACAATATAAAACAATTTTTATATTCACTAACAAATACGCTCTCATAGCTATTATTACACTCAAACTCAATCTAGAGTACTGCTGACTCTATCTCTAATGAGTAATACCCTACAGAACCATGGTTGTCGCTTAACCATCAGCTCTGATACCAAATGTAACAAACAGGGATTTTCGACTTCCGAAAATTCAACATCGACACTCACTTTATCGACTGCCGAGAAATCAAAGGCCGAAAACCGAGATGTTATGGGTTTTAAAAAGAATTTAAGAAAAGAAAAAGAGAGAAAAGATAGAAAATAGAGAGAAAAGAAGATAGACAATTTTTTTTTAGAAAACAGAGAATTAGAAAAACAGAAGATAGAGAATTTTAAAAATAGAACGGGACAGAAAGGGAACAACAGCACAACAACAGAATCTCACAATTCGCAGCGGAACAACATATAATAATAAATGAATAATCTTTAAACAAAGAACTATATCAGTTATTACATTACATTACATTTTATTACATCATATCATCACATCAGAGTGTACAACAACATACAACAACAAACAATGCAGCGGAAAAAGAAATACTATATAAACTAGTAATACGCCATGCCATCCAGCTTGCCTCCAGCAACTCCAGAATATCCAGAATATCCTGATAAACCTAACTCTTAACTGCCCGTGTGGAAATTGGTGGGCACCCAGAGTTTAGGAAGGAAAACAATAAACTCCGAGTCAGTCATGTGACTGATGTGAGAACTCAAACAGTTTATTTACTTTAAAATCAAAATAGAGGAATATTTTTAAATCAATTCGCAATGCTTTTAAAAATGAGACTACCATAAGGCCTCCCGCACACACACACATGCAAACGCAGAATCGGAGGAGATTTCTCCTTATGATAGTCAAAGATGTTTGATACGCATTTAAAAGACATTTAATATTATTATTAGTGTAATAGTGTAGGAAAAAATTCATTTCGAAAGTAGAATATAAATCTTAGCCAACATAGACATTTCGAACTATGCCTACTATAGCTACCATCCAAACAGTGGTGACCACCATAAGTGAATGGAAGGTTCTACAACTAATACCGTACAAATTTCGTATTGGGAATTGGATTTCCAACGAATGATCAGGCCAAGGAACTTCCCATTGCCACATGAGAATGCCTCTGGATGGACATCCCCGAGAACCAAACCGGATCTCTACCAACACAAGGCCGGGTTACCCCTAACTGAGTAACAACTGACCGAATATGCCATCCCCCGGTCCTTTGGGACCTTTATCACCGAGCGCTCGTAATCAATTCACACAATCATAAAGTGTTTTCAACATGAGTAAGTATCTGGGCTCCATACCATGATACCACCCTTTTCCAGAAGGAAATGGACACATCCTAAAGGGTGCTACCCCTCATAACCTTGCTGCTTCTTTCCTGTTTTGACCATTCACGGTGTGTGAGGCTCGACGAATTCACGTCCACAAAAACATACTTTATACAAAAGCCATGCTTTGGGTCAACAAATGATCAACACAATGATCACTAAGATAGACGATCAAATAAATGATCCTATCACAATAATCAACACAATGATCATTTCAGCATCACTCAGCATGTCACATTACCAAATTGGGAATATATCGCTGATAACTTCAACTATATAACCTTTGAGCACATATGTCTCAAAGAAGGGTGTTAAGCAAAGAATAAATTCTCCGCCACCAACAGAAATATATTTGAAAGAAATCGGCTTTATATCTCAACTTGTAATGTCAGGCATACAATCCATACAAGTCTGTTCCGGGCTCGAACAGAACCGAAGGCACTTACAAGAAGTCCTTGCAATCCGGATATTCACAATCCTAATCGGATTTCCCATCACTTAGGGAGTCTCTATACCGTTGCAACTCAGTGCAGAGACAATCGATAGGTCATCCTATCGCTTTCGCAAATACCGGGTCTTCAACACCGATCTTCAATGCAATTCACAACGACGTATCACATATTCGGAATGGGTTATACGACCCCATGGTCCTTTCCCGGTTAACCCGAATAGTGAGCGCTTATTCAAAAATAAGTGTGCATTCAAATTCAAACAAATCACATCAAATACCCATTCAAAGGGAAATATTGATAGTCGGTTATTGAACTATAAATTGGATATGCATACATCATCCAGATTCCAAATAATTTTCCAAATTATTTACTTCCCAAAATATCTTTACAAGATATATAATTTCAACACTTCAAAAATAAATCAATATTTATTTTTAACAAATTTCACCTTTCATTCATAAATTCCATAGTGAATTTATATTTCACAATATCTACTGATATACAATTTTCCATAGGTTTCTAATATTCAATTTCAATTTATCTTCAAAAAGATAAATTCTTAAAATATTCACTTAATATTGGAAAATATTTCCTTACTTATTTAATAAGTAATTCACAAATTTTATTTATTTTCAACCTTTGGAAAATATTCAATATACTTAAATCGAGATTAAGTATATATTTCATTCTTTAAGGAAATCATTCTCTTAAACATATTTATTTGGGCCTAAACGAATGTTGCGTAAAACATCGTTACGACAACCCAAAATCACTAGTATAGGGATTCGAAATTAAAATAGATATATAAATCCCAATACTATTCAAAACATTTCCTTTCGGAAATCATTTACTATAACAACAGTGTTATAGTCCACCATTTCCTTTTATTTCTCGAAAACGTCTATTTCAACAATGAATGTTGAAATCTATGGTTTCGAATCTCAACATGTTTTAAAACATCGTTAGATCGTTTTAATTCAATTTAAACATCTCATTCAAAACAATTTCTTTAACATATCATTCACTATTCAAAAACGTGAATATACTTCTTTAACAAATTCCATCCTTTTATTCATTTTAATTCAAAGAATTATTCACTGTCTAAAAACGTGAATATAACTCTATTTCTAAGTTATAACAATTAACTTATCAAAATAAGTCGTTTGCGAATTTATAAAACAACGTTTATAAATTCCATTTCTATTTATTTATAAAAACTTCCTTTTTATAAATTCCTTTATTAACCTATTCCAGTTTATAACTAAATTATAAACTAAACGTTCATATTATAAGTTAAATACTTATAAAACGATTATTTTACAAAATCGTTCTTTTAAACTTTCCAAATTATAAATCTTATAACTTATAAGATTCATTTATTTAACCAAATCTATTCTTCAAATAATTTCACCAAATTTATAAATCTTACTATTTATAAATTTCATTTATAACTTCACAGTTTATAATTCTATAAATTTCATTCTATTATGAAATTCATTCTCACTTCATTCAAACACTTATAAAAACTCGTTTTATAATGTCTATATTTCAATTTATAAATATCCATTTACAAATCTCTTAATATAAATCCATTTATATTATTCTTTTAAAACGTCTTTAAATTCCTTTATAATTTCATCCTTTCGATTTATAAAATAATCAAATTTTATAAATCCTATATTTAAACTTTTATCATATATTCAAAAATCCAATCTAAATTATTTTATAAAATCATTAGTTCATATTTCTCAAAAATCGACTTTTAATCGTATTTCTAAAAATCAGCTTTTTTTACTATATTTCACAAAAACCATAATTTTTATAACTTTAAAAATTATAACGTTTATTTATTTATAATGGATCAATTCCAAAAATATAGTATATTTTCAAAAATCACTTTAAAACCATTTTAAAATCCCAAAATCTGGGTCCAATGATGCTATACACCAAATAGTCAATCACGACTAACAACGATATCATATATCGATATGATAATCCATCAAATATCAAAATATCTGAAATAAAATAAATACTGTTGAGGAATCCAGTTGGATCCCTCCAACCTGTTTCCTGCATCCAAAAACATTAGCACAATACCAATTTCGCTCCAGTACGAAATTATCGCGGTACATGTTCTTATTAAATATTATCCGCTTAATAACGGCGTAATAGGGTCTCATCCGCAAAAATACGGGAAATCAATCAACTGCAATATATACATATGCCAATATATATATATTGATATTATATATAATACCAATTTCACTGTTTATGAAATATTCGCGGTATATGTTTATATTAAATAACATCCGCTTACTAACGGCGTATAATGTCTATTTTAACAATCAAAAATTTACAGTCATCATTCAAACATGCATTCAAATATTTTAAATCCAACTATTTAAAATAAAATTGAAATCTATTCGATTGAGTGAGAAGTTCTCACCTTGGTTTTAATTTCCGTTTTAGCTTTTATTTCGAATAAAATTAAACGCGCGTTTAATTTTACCCGAAATTCTCACTAACTCCAAACGACTCCAAACCAACTCCATTGCGTAGTGCTCGACGATACGATTCCAACGCAACTGAGTTTGCATTTTTTCGACCTCGTATGAAAAAGTTATGAATTTTTAAAGTTCGTACACGATTTTTATAACTAAATTCAACATAAACTTTATAATTTTTTATACCCAAACTAGCATAGGCCGTAGGATTTCACTGCAAAGCCATCACAGCCCTTGAACGCAACCCCCCCTTCTTCCTCTTTCACGTTGCAAGCTACAGGTCATTCACGCAAGCTTTGAACCCATTTATCAAGACTAGGGTTTGATCTTGCTCCTCCATTTCTCAACGATACTTCATCAAACCACATGCATTTTGAAGCTCCTCTCCTCCTTCATGTTCGCCCCCAACCATGGCAAGCTCGGCCTGCACATGTGCTTCGAAACGCGTGCGTGAGTCATGACAGTCGGCCCCATCTAGCTTCCCCTACGCAACTCCAAACTCGATCATCACCGTATGAAATTAAAGCTCTCTCCATGCTCTTCAATCTTCGTGTTGAACACCTCTTCTAATTCTTTGTAGATTGGGAGAGATTGAGGGAGGAAGGAAATTGAATTCTGGCCCTTCATTCAAAAGTGGCGGCTGTAGTTATGGGCTAGGGTTTTGTTTTTATTTTTTTTATTTTTTAGAGTGAGGTTGTATTTATAGGAAAAGCAAGCGTAAACACTATTCATCCCGGGAATTCCGAACTCCGATTTAGGCGCCGTAACCAGCGTTTCTAAGGTTTACCCCGCGTTCCGGACACAATGGAACAGGTTTCGGAAGCTAATTCGGAAGTATGTGCAAGTTATGGCTGAAAACGTTCAATTTAAATTAAACCGATTTAAATCGATTTCTAGGCGTTTTAATTTGTACCGGACAAACGGTAAATCCAATTGACTTGAAATTTGAAACCTTACAATAATATCACATTACGGATCCGATGAAACTGGTTTCGTCGAAATCCGAGACTTTTTGAAAAATGGCTATTTTGACTCGCCAAATTTAAATTAAAAATAAATCGATGCGTTTCGAGCTGCCACGATCAAACGATAGCTCCGATTGACACGAAAATTGAAATCCGGTAATAACTAACTATTACGGATCCAATGGAACTGGTTTCGTTCAATTCTGAGACTGTTCAAAAATTGGCTATTTTACAGTCGATTATTAAATATTAAAATATTCAATTTTCACAAATTAACTTTTAATTCGATTTTAAAAGTTCTAAAATATCATTCTAACTCCAATATGATAAAATAAAATTTTACAAATCATTTTCTATCATATTTAACTCAATTTTTAATTATTTCCATAATTTAACATATTAAATTATCGATTTAATTATTCAATTAAATCCAATAAATCAAAATAAAATTTATTTGACTTATAAATTCACTTATTAATATTTAAAATTAATTAAATATCCAAATTTTAATTTATAAAAATTCTGGGTCGTTACATATCGTTTAGAACTATATATACATATATGAAACCATTTTTGCCACTTATATTATATATATATATATAAAGGTATGAAAATAATTCGCATAAAGTAGACGGTTAAAGTGAGAGTAAGTCGGAAGAGTGAAGATGGAAAAGTAATTTATGTTGCAATTGAATTTAATTAAATCTAAGTTAAAAAGGAAATAATCTTGCAGTGCAATTATACTTACTTTTCTTCTATAATTACCAATTCAAAAATTAATTTAATGCTATATTGAATTACAAAATTAATTACACCAAACATCCAAACTATTAAAAAAAAAACTTACTTTAAATCTAAATCTGAAAAGACAAATGGTTAACATGAAGAAAATTAAATGTTTTACAATTTAATTTATTGACCCTAATGACATAATTTTCTCTAGAACATAACTTTTATATGTAGGTACATACATATATTAATAAACTGAAATTTAATTTTAAAACATAAAATTGAATCAATCTAAAAAAATTAACTAAGTAAAATCTAGCTTTAATATTGGTTTACAATTTCAAAGTATGAAGAAAAATTAACATAGTATACACACACGCACACACATATACATGCGTACATATATACATATGTATATGTATATACATATATTGTGAATCAATCAAATAAAGTTAGATCCACGATTAAAAGAAATAAGTGTGACAACAAGACTAATTTATTGAAACAAAGAAGATTTACAGCAGCACATAATAAATTAACAAACCATGAGATTGCTTTCAGATCTCAAATGAAACAACATAAATTATTTCGTAGGCAAAACATTAACCAATTACGATAGACTTTTTTCTTTCAATAGATCAATTCCACAACAACTACTTATTTCAGATCCAAGTATATAATGAACATTAAATACCATACAGGAATAGAAACTCATAGGCAATCATAATACGTAAAATAATTTTAAAATTGATCTTAATAAGTGGCTATAATTTACATACATGCGAAAACTTTATTTTAAACATCATGAATGAGTTTTAAACATACCCAATAAACATTGCTCTTCATCACACCTTGATTTGTGGTTTCTCCTCGAATTTCAAGCAAATCAGCATCCTATAATACAAGAAAATAATAAACCATTTTTCTCTTATTTAATTTGATGTTGATTTGAATTTTTTTAGGTTTCCATTTTGGGAAGAATTTTCGATTGTAATATGATAAGAAGTCACATGGATGACGCTAACACACTCTTAATGTGCAAAAAAAATAATTAAAAATATACTTATTTTATCATTAAACCTTATTTGAAAGCGCATCGAAATTGTATATCGATCCATGCAAATATAACTTTTATATATGCATTTAAATAATTTCCAACTACATTTAAAACATCAAATAAATTAAAAAATAATCAATATTTCATAAATATTAATTAATACAATAAATTTATAACATTTTACAAATTAATAAAATCATGTGGTTTTCAGAGAAATCACAAATGTGGTTGTGCAACTTGGATGTGTGAATTCAGTTAACAATTAATATTTAACAATTCAAATATCAACGTTCACACGTCACTTGAGCTAGTAGCACGACAGCTTTGCCGAATTCGTCTTTCGTACGTTTTGGATAAAAATCAAATTTCACGATCACGAAGCAGTACCTTTTAGTAACTATAATTTATTCCAATCTCTTCATCAAAACTATATCACATTAGGTTATGGAATTTGGATTTGGTCAAAATAATAATGTGTCCACATTCAAATTTATAAGTCCAAATACAAATCCTTGATTCAATAATAACAATTATCATTAGCCATATTGTTTTGGATAGAAACTTTTAACTTAAGTTGGGTACAACTGACCATGATACTAACCTCATATAACCGAGAAGATGAGTTCTCTATTGAATAGGATTTCACTTTCAATGCTTCAACTCAAACTCAACTATAGTTTTTGATGGATGGCATGCCATCATTTAACTATATTTAAAGTGGAATTCCCACATTGAAATTCCACAATATTCCCAAGTCGAGGGAACTATCTAACATTGTCACTTTGATATTCTCTATTTAAGCTTAGTTATATTAACCAACATAGAACTCTTGAGTGAGTCATTCCATGGTTATAATAACTATTAGTATGTAATCCCTTGGTGCCCCTGACAGCCATGAGTAATACACTATCCAACATTTGAAGAGCACTACGTACTCTAGTTTCAATGGATGAATCAACATTTTTTCTTAAAAAATCTTGAATGGGGATATTTAAAACAATATGTTATTTTCAATGTGATGAAATTCTCATGATTACAACACATTGTAATTACTGTCATATGATATATCATTTAAGGCTTTTTCTACTTTAATACGTTTAAATTAATTATTTAATTAATTACGTCAAAATATAAAAAGTATACAATAGAAAGAAAATGCCTTTTACTTCAAATAAGATTGATTATTGAATTAGATACGTGTAACAAATTACATAATTGCCCCTAAGGCATTCCTCAAACTCTATAGCTCTCCCACTTGCCATTGAATTCAATCATGGAATCTTATTCCAACTTTTTCGATTGGTTTTCTTAAAACTAATCGTGTCAGTCCCTTAGCGGGTAAGCTATTTTTTCTTCATTATCTACTATGTCAATCAAATCTCTCCCTCACCGATAAACTGCGTCTATTATGTAGAACTATTTAGAGTATGTCTCTTAACTTCTAGTGCTTTTTGGTTTTAGAAAGAACTATATCGATGTAATGTTATCATATAACAATGTCATAAGATTCTTAACATTTGGAATCTTCCCTAACTTGGTTATAAATTTGTGCATTTACTTGTACTTCTTTTATTGTAGTGCTATTTTAGATGATGCACTTAGCCTCAGGTTAAATCAGTCACTACATATTGTTTGGAACATTCCAACTTGAAGTTCGTAACTTAAGATTGAACATGGCTTAGGATTGGCACATTATACCTAAAGTTCGAGTCTATGCACTCCTTTATGAGGAGTTTATTGTTTCTATAAACAGTTCTCTAGTATTTCGTAAATACTTAACACTCATAGTTTTCATACAGTAATCTTAGTTTGGATTCTTTCTCTACATATCAAATACATAAAGTGTGATATTATAGACGATATAATATGTATGATAGTTCCTATTGTCAACACCAAAGGAAACCATCTTACCTTTTATACTAATTATTAAAGATGTCATTTTCAAGTCTAATATTGAGTGTTAAATAACCAAACTAACATGATTTTAACTTTAGTCAATCATTAACAGTCGTAAGTTTATGGTTTACTTATAGTTTTAAAAATATTTTAGTACGTTTAATATTCTTTCTTACAAACAAATGCTTCCTTTGAATTTTGATAGAAAATCAAACTATTTGATTTCTATATCGATACTCGCTTAACTCTAATGTTTATCGAATAATACTTTCGTATCATTTCTTGGATCATATCCAATGACCCACAAACTCATAATTACTCCCGCTAACTTTGAGATACTTTGGTTATTAAACGCAAATAGCACAGTTTAAATCATTTTTTATAATTTTCGTTTCATATACCAAAGCTCAAAATTTTATCGTGTAACAATTTTAGATTAAAATACGAATTAACTTAATACATTGAACGACGAATCTGTTATATTAATTTCTATAACAAAAACTTACACTATTATTTTATCAACAATTTTTACCATATTCCAACAACATTGGTCTTCTTCTCGGAAATACTTTTACAGTTGATGGACATATCCCTTTCGATAATACTACTGAAATCATATTTTGATATTGTACTTGAAATCTATTTGGAATTTATGCGTCATGCCATATGGGAGAGTCAATACTCTTAATAACTTGCTGAAAGCCTAGGAAATTCTTGTCTTGACATCAATAATAAGATCGTAGTTTTTCTGTAATGTGTGACACTAATTAATAGACATTCTAATGTGTCGTATATATTAGGTTTGATTAATTTTATTTCATCCAAATTAATTTTAACATTGTGTATTTTCTCTTAAGTACACGATTGTACATAAAGTTGTTAACTCAACTTCACTCATTATTTTATTTTATTTTCCTTAAAACTTTCTATATAAACTCAACCAAAAGCTGTCAACATGCCTAACAGGTAACCAATACTAAAAACCAAAAGGAAATACCACCAAAAAACCCGAAACATAGGATAAAACGAAGCAACCAAAAAGGAACCAATATATACTAACGAGAAGCAGAGGCAAAAACTCTGGCCTAGCCACTCTGCTCACCCAATGAGCTACTATAAACCACCGCCCATCCAACATCGTACTCGAGCTCCGGCAAGGCCACCGCCCTACTACGATGTTGAGGGTCCAACCATCAAAGAAAAGCAAGCTCATCCGCCGCCCCTCCAGGATAACCGGAAGAAACGGCCAATACCACCAAAGCTGAAAGACCGACAGAATGAAGAGGATAAAGACTTCCTAGAAGCAAACTCCAAACAGCATATGAAAATCAAGAAAAGAATCACCCCAGATAATCAAGAGCCTGAAAGCAATAATCACACTGTTAGAAAAACGGGGGAGGGGGGGAATGACGAGGGAAGACGGACCGGGAGGGGTTTACTAAGCCAGAATTAGCAGTCCCCATATCGGCAATCATCCTATACCTGCTCTATTAGAAGATTGAGAGCAGTTTATAGATAATAGGTTCACTAAGGGACCAGAGCGAGCACTGGCCGAACCTCTGAAGGGTCGGCCCCGAAAAGCTAAGAAAACATCATCTCTTACCCGCCGAACAACGGAAAGAGGATCCATTGGAACTTCTTCAAAGATAGCCTTTTCCGCGCACATCAAACATGCCAACAGATCAGACAAGGAATCAAACGAAAGATGATAGAGCGAAGAGATTTCCCAGTGCAATCAACCCACCAAGAAGTCAGCAAATCATTTGGCGAGGAGATGATGCCACGAACTCCCAAAAAATTCCAGATGGATCTAGCACACCATCCACCGAAAATCAAATGATTAATCGATTCAGTTTCCCCATTGCCACAGCATCTGCATCGGGAAACAAACGGAATGCCAATTTGCAGGAGGTTCTCATCGACCGGTAACCCAGAGTGGAAAATTCGCCACATCAGGAGAGAGACTTTCGGAGGAATTCGAGCGTCCCAAATGAAGGAGAAAAGAGGAAGGACCGGAGATGGTGAACGAGAAGATCTCCAGGGCTTCAGAATAGAGAACGGACCACCATCCCAACCGGAGAGGCCACTACGAGAATCAACGAGCAATTTGACCGATTGCATATGCTTCCAAGTCTCACTGGCGTAACAAGGAGAGCCTGCATAATCAGAGGACGCCAGTCTCCGATACTTAGCATGGAGGAATTTGGCCCACAAGGAATCGTTAGACCCAAATCTGGACCATAACTTACAAGCGTAAGCCGAGCAAATGTCCTTCGGATTACGCAAACCTAATCCACCCTCACTCTTAGGACGGCAGATAACAGTCCAAGACACCCAGTGGTGTCGGCGATTGTCACCCTTCGAACCCCAGAAGAAGGAGGATGCCAAAGATTGGAACGAACGAAAGAAAGAGACAGTAGGGGTCATAGCGGTGAAGATATGAGAACCCATAGAGCTCAGAACCGATTGAATAAGCACTAATCTACCAGCTTGAGACAGAAGGGACGCATTCCAACGGATAATCTTACCCCTAACCTTATCCGTAAGAGGATCGAAAATGGCGTTAAGTTTCCTTCCACGGTAAAGAACTATACCTAAATAAGGAAGGGGAAGGGAAGCAGCCTTGAAACCAGTAAAAGATTCGACCCAAGAAACTCGCACATGGTCCATATCCTTCGCGTGGACGAAGCAACTCTTCGCAGAGTTGACCAATTGTCCCGAACACCTCTCGTACATATTAATGAACCGAATTAGGCGTCGAATAGAGGACCGAGTTCCATTGGAGAAAATAATAATGTCATCCGCAAATGACAGAGAGGAGACAAGCGGACACCCGCTTGGAATACCGAATCGCTGAATTTGACCAAAAACCATCAAAGTGTGGATGCCACGTATGAAGGCCTCGGCCGCGATCACGAAAAGAGAAGGAGATAGAGGATCGCCTTGACGGATTCCTCTACCAGCCTTGAAAAATCCATTGGCCGATCCGTTTATGAGTTTAGAATACCAACAATTGGAAATGAGTCTCCAAACCAAATCAATAAGGGTTTCAGGAAATCCGAAAGCACGAAGAACCTTGATGATGAAAAACCAGGACATACGGTCGTATGCCTTTTCCATATCAAGTTTGAAAATGATGTTAGAACCCTGACCTTACGGTCAATCTGAGAAACAAGTTCTTGGGCTAAAAGGACGTTATCAGTGATCAAACGACCTTTTACAAAACCCGCTTGAGAAGAAGAAATAATGCGATCAAGGTAAGGAGCCAAACGAGTGGCCAAAACCTTGGAAATAACCTTGTTAGCGAAGTTACAAAGGCTGATAGGGCGAAACTCCGAACACGCCCTTGGATTATCACACTTAGGAATCAGGACCAAATTAGTGGAAGACCAACTAATTGGAAGAGCGGCCCCGAAAAAGAAATTCTGAATTGCCAGGCAAAAATCAGCTTGGATGATATTCCAAGTAGAACGAAAGAAGGAACCATTAAAACCATCCGTCCCACTGGCACTATCCTTACTAAGAGAAAAGACACAGGCACGAACCTCATATGACGATGGCGGGTTAGCCAAATCTTCACTTCCCACTGCAGGAACAAGCCGAGGAATGAAAGGCAGGATGTCCGAAGCCGGATCGGACACCGATGGAGATCCCAGATAAGATTGAAAATGGGAGACTAAAACCTCTTTGACTTCAGAAGGAGTCGAAGCCACAGATTGGTCCGATCTCACAATCTCGCGAATAGAAAGCAAATTAGCTTTCTTTCGAATAGAAGAGTGGAAGAATTTGGAGTTCGTATCACCTTCGACCACCCACTTGATCCTCGCCTTTTGACGAAGATAGGAGTTCTCAATACGAAGTTCCGAAGAGAAGGACAGATGAGCGCAAGCCCAAAGCTCCTTGTTTTCCGCCGAAGGACTCTCGTCGAACAATGCTTCGGCAAGAATAATAGACTCTTCTGCCGCTCGCACCCGGTCTAAAATATTCCCGAAAACAAGGGAATTCCACATCTTAAGACAAGCCTTTAGACGCCTCAGTTTCCCAGAAAAAACCCCCATGGGAGCAGCCACAATGGGAATGGACCACGACTCCTCAACGACCTGAAGCAAACTATGATGGGAACTCCACATGCTAAGATACCGAAAAGAAGAAGGCCCCGATAAAGAACGTGAAGCGCACCGTAAAACAAGAGGTGCATGATCAGAGCAAGACCGATGAAGATGAGAAATAGAGAAAGAATAAGGAAGGTTGAACCAATCAGCAGATCCAAAAATCCTATCCAGCCTGGAGAGGATCCGGTTCGGACCTTCCTGATTGTTAGACCAAGTAAAAGCGGAGCCCACGAAAGGAATTTCAGATAACCCAGATCTCGCAACGAAAGAATTGAAATCTGAAACCGAGAGACGATTGACGGCTACCCCACCCAATTTTTCAGCCTGACTAGCGACAACATTGAAATCGCCACCCACTACTGAAAGCGAGCAACCGAAATCAGCAAGAGACAAAATGTCATCCCAGAGAGATTGTTTGATGTGATTTTTTGTTTGATGATAACAAAATATATATCAATATATATGTGTGTTTGCAGTTTGGACTATATACAGAAAGGAAGAAATATTCATATTGAATAATTATACTATTGCACAGAATTTATATAATTCAACCAGTATTTTTTTTATTCAATATAATATTTTATTACAACACTTGAACAATACAAAGTTTTCAGCTCTCTCTATATATACATACACCAGTTCATACTTTTTACACTACAACACTCAACACTCAGTTTTTTTCACTCTGTCTGCACATCTACATCTATCTGCATTATCCAGCTCCACTTCTTGTCCTGTCTCCTGTGTACCTGTATAATTAGCAACTACAACAGTAATCTGAAAACAAACAAATTTGAATTTGCAAAAATAAAAATTTGTTTGTGTCTCAGATACATGGGTTATTGTCATCATCTTTGATTGTGTAATATCTGTGCATATCAGTGTTCTTACAGATAATCGTGAGTGGCTGCAATACACACGTGCACATGTATACACGTGTGCACTGCCTCGCCAACTCGTGTGCGTTATCAACAAGAGCAATCAATACTTCAATGAATTCAACATGAAGCAGTGCAAACTCCCGAAGGCACAACAGTAATGGAAACTGCACCAATACCAAACAGAGGATATGTATATATAGTGATGCATAGCAACTACATAGCTGCTACCAAGCAAACAGAGACAAAACAACACAGTCGAGTCACAATGAAACTACAGTAGACAAGTACACAACAAACCCGAATGTCACAAAGCATAAAAACATGTATGCAACATGGTGAACAACACAAAGGCAGTACAATGCAACACAGTGAGCTACATGAACAAATGCAACAGTGTGAAGTAATGTAACAGCAATTACAGTGACAAACTGCAACAAACAAAGTCTCGACCAAAATCAGTAATACAATGCAAATACAACAACATAGCACAATGCACAAAAGTCACAAACAAGGTCAAACCCAAGATAGGTTCAACTCAAGGCAACTTGAAGCATACAAGGTCAGACAAACCACTGCAACAGTAAACACAGTGAAGCTACAAACATCGAGTGCAACAACAAACTCTGTGCACATGTACAGGGATGAATACAACATGATGAAGCAGTGGAAACAAACTCAAGTGCAACAGTTGAATACATGAACAAGTGTAGCATCTGATACAGTGAAAAAGTCCAAGTCAAGATGGAGCTACAATGCAACACAGTGATAATGCAACATGGAGTATGCAAGTGAAATTCGAATTGTCAAAACAGTTTCAAGTTACAACAAAGAAGTCAGTGGCAGCTCCAAAATCAAGATCAACATAACATGAAGCAGTTCAAATCCAAGTACAAACTCGAAAATATATGCATACACACATACATTTGTATATATGCACATATATATAGTAAACAGGTGAATGTGCAGTAGGGAATGCAAAGACAATGGCAAGTACAAATCAGTGCAGAAATCAAGTCGAAGTTAAAGAACAAAATTCGTATCTTTTGATTAAGTCTTTGATTAAGTCAAAGAAAATCTAATTTGGAAAGAAATCTCTGCATAAAATTTCTCGAAGTCACATATGGTCAGTATTAATTCAAATGGGGACCGAGACAACAAATACAGCAAGAAATTTTCGAATTAATTAATTCGAAAACAAATATGGACAGCAATAATTCGAAATCAAATCAAGAAAGGAATACTCCAAATCCAGAACAAATTCAGGAAAATAATCAACGATCAAATCTGACAGTGGTTAATTAGGGTTTCAACCCTATAAATACACCCCAAGAAATCATCATAGACAACAGAACAATCGAGTTCGAACAAGCCAAAACCAGAAAAGCAAAAAGAGAAAATACATACCAAAACAAATAACGAACTCAATCAAACAGCAATGAGCAACTTAGAGGAATAATCGATCGACAAAGAGAGAAGCAAAATCAATCATACGATCAACTATCGGCTGCTCATTTCAAAGCCCTAATTTTCGTAAGGGGACAAATCTCTGATTTGAAAAGAAAAGAAGGAAGCCGCCATTGTCATGAAAGGAACCGGGCTGTTTTGAGCAAAACAAACAAAAGAAGATAACGGGCTAGATTGGGCCGGCTTGTTTTTATAAAGAGGCTTTATTTTTTTTAATTAGGGTTTAAGGGGTTATTTGTTGTTTAATTTTTTTTTTTTTTAAAAGTTGTTTTATTTGTCTGATTTTTTTTAAAACAAAACATGGTAAATCATCACCTAGGGTTTAGGTGTTGTCAGGTTGTCTAGTTAGAGTTAGTCCAGTTAGCAGGGTTTGCGAGTTTGCAAAACTCTATAGGCGGTAGCAGGGTTTGCAAGTCTGTTAGAGTGTTTGTAAGCGGGAAACTGTTTAAATCTAATAGAAATCTGGGAATGCAGCAGTAGGCAGGGGTTGCCGAAGCTGGGTAAATTTTGTGTGTGATTTATTTTTCAGCATATTTATTTCTACAGTTTGTATCTGTGTTTAATTCGAAAAAATTTGCTATAACCCTATTCACCCCCCCTCTAGGGTTAATCTAGATCCTACAAGTGGTATCAGAGCTAGGTATTTTACTTTAACTCTAGAGTCATGAATCCACCAAATAATGCTTTTTCTGAGGGGCAGTCTATTGCTAGGCCACCCATGTTTAATGGGAATGATTATGCTTATTGGAAAGTTAGGATGAGTATTTATCTTAGTTCTGTCGATTATGATGTTTGGGACATTATTGAAACTGGCTATAAATCTCCCACTATAGTTATTGGTGATACTGAGATTCCTAAACATAAGGATAGGTGGGATGCTAACGATAAGAAACTAAAAACTACAAATGCCAAAGCAATGAACGCTTTGATCTGTGCTCTTGGTAAAAATGAATTTAATAGAATTTCTCACTGTACAACAGCACAGGAAATTTGGCACACTTTGGAGGTGACACACGAAGGAACTTCTCAAGTCAAGGAGTCACGTCTAGCTCTATTTAGCAATGAATACGAAAACTTTGTGATGGAAAAAGGCGAGAGCATAAATGATATGTTTGGACGATTTTCAACTTTGGTGTACAATGCTAGAGCGCTTGGGAAGGTCTTCACTGAAGTAGAGCTTGTGCGGAAGATACTGCGAGTCTTACCAATGAACTTTGAGGCAAAAGTCACGGCAATACAAGAATCGAAAGATCTGAGTAAACTAAGCATGGAGGAGTTGATCGGAAACTTGATGACATATGAGCTTGAGCTAAAGGCAAAGGAGGAACGTAACAACTCCGAATCAAAAAAGAAGACAATTGCCTTGAAGAGCAAAGAATAAAGCGATGAAGAAGAAGAAGATCCAATTGAAGAGCTTGCGATGGCTGTCAATAATCTTAGAAAATGGTCAAAATTCAGGCCACGCAAGAAGAAAACAAGTGGTAATAGGTCAAAAGATTCTGACAATTCCGATAATGAATTGACATGCTTTAACTGCAAAAAGCCTGGCCACTTCAAACAAAAATGTCCACTTCTCAAAAACAACAAAGGAAAGAAAAAGAAGAAGAAGGCCTTTGCAGCAACTTGGGATGATGAAGAAGGAGAAGAAGTTTCGGATAATAGCTCAGAAGAGGCTAACTTATGTCTTATGGGAAAATCAGATTCAGAAACAAGTTCATAGGAATCCAGTGAGGTACGTGACTATTCTTATAAAGAACTTGTTTTGATGTGTTATGATCTTACTAATACAATTGATACTCTTGAAACTAAAATTGAAAAATTAAAGTCTGACAGGAGAGAACTTGTTCATGAGAATACTAGGTTAGAAACTGAACTTGAAAATATTCAGAACCTAGACTGTAAAAAATGTAAAATTTTAGATTCAGAGATATTAAGACTTAAGAATAGCTTCGACAATCTTGAAAAAGAAAACTCAAGTCTTAAGGAAACCATTGACACTAGGAAAAAGGATTTTATAAATAGATGCACCACACTTGTAACTGAAAACACAACACTAAAAAACAAAGTCCAAAATCTTGAGAAATCTCTGAATAACTTTTCAAGAGGAGAAAAATCATTTAACATGTTATTGGGAAATCAACTCTTTGCTAATAACAGAAAAGGACTAGGTTTTGGGAAAACACAGGTTGATGACTGTGCAAAAGGTAAGAGTATCTTTGTTAGAAGTGAAATTGGACATCGTGTTGAAAATTGTAGTCATAGGAACAAGAACACAAAATTTATACAAGTTTGGGTTCCTAAGAATTCTACAAACAAATTTCATGTCTATAGGAACAAAAATGAAAGGACAAAACAAGTTTGGGTTCCAAAGGGATTGTTTATTCACAATGCTTCAGTTACTAATATCATTGGACCTAAGAGTTTCTCTAGGTCATCCTTCTCTCTCTTTATGTAGGTCTGTTGGCGGGCTAAGGAGCAACAAGAATGGTTTCTAGACTCAGGTTGTTCTAGACATATGACAGGTGATAAATCTAAGTTCCTTAGCCTAGAGAATTTTAGAGGTGGAAATGTGATCATGGGAGACAATAGCAAGTGTAAGATTATTGGGAAAGGTGAAGTAAGTAACGGTACTTTTTCATTGATTAATGTTTTATACGTTGATAATTTGCATCACAATCTCATTTCTATTAGCCAACTATGTGACAAAGGTATGAATGTGGTTTTTGATAGTGATACTTGCAAGATCATTGATAAAACTTCTAATAAAATAGTTTTTATGGGCAAAAGAAAAGGAAATGTCTACTCACTTTCGTTTGACAATCTAAATCTTTCCAGATGTTTGGTAGCCACTGACGAAGAGGCATCTTTGTGGCATAGGAGACTTGGACATGCTAGCATGAGTCTCTTAAAAAATCTTGAAATGAAAGAATTAGTCAGAGGGTTACCACATCAGAAATTTAAAGATAACAAAGTGTGTAAAGCATGTTCCTTGGGCAAGCTTAGTCGATCATCATTTCGCCCTAAAAACATTGTTAGCACATCAAGGGTCCTCGAATTAATTCATATGGACTTATTTGGACCAAATGAAATTGCAAGCTTGAATGGAAAACGTTATTGTTATGTATTGGTTGACGATTATTCTAGATTTACATGGGTTTATTTCTTAGCCAAAAAGTCTGAATCTTTTGATTATTTTTCAAAATTTGCTAAACTTGTTCAAAATGAAAAAGGAGTTTCAATTAAAACTTTAAGAAGTGATCATGGAGGCGAATTTGAAAATTCAGAATTTGAAAACTTTTGTGAAGAAAATGGTTTAAAACATGAATTTTCTGCTCCACGAACACCTCAACAAAATGGGGTGGTTGAAAGGAAAAATCGTACATTGCAAGAATTGGCTAGATCCATGTTGAGTGAGTATAAACTACCTCTAACTTTTTGGGCAAAGGCGGTGAATACTTCGTGCTACGTAATGAATAGAGTAATGATTAGACCAATACTTGGCAAAACGTCTTATGAAGTGTGGCATGAAAGGAAACCTAACATCTCTTACTTTCGTGTTTTTGGATGCCCTTGTTTCATTCTTAACACAGGTGATCAACTTGGAAAATTTGAATCAAAGGCCGATGAGGGAATTTTCATGGGCTATTCAACCAGGAGCAAGGCTTACAGGATATACAACAAACGAACAAAGACAATTGTGAATCAATCAATGTGAAATTTGATGAATCTGATCTGGAAAGGACGACTGAAAAAACGATTGATGATGGGGTAGATCATGAAGCATTAAAGAAGGAACATCTAGTGAGCAAGGTGAAAGTAGGACTGTTGATGCTGATAGATTGAAGTTCAAAACCAATCATCCTCCTGAATTGGTTATAGGAGATCCTACGGAAGGTATACGCACTCGCTCTTCATTTGATAAAAATTTGTGTGCGTTTTGTTGTCATAGTGGTTTTATTTCTGAAATTGAACCTGATTCTGTTGAAATGGCTCTTAATGATGAAAGTTGGATTCTAGCAATGCAAGATGAACTTAATCAATTTGAGAGAAATAAAGTTTGGAAATTAGTTCCTAGGCCAAATGACTATCCAATTGTAGGAACTAAATGGGTGTTCAAAAACAAACTTGATGAATCAGGAAATGTAATTAGAAACAAAGCTAGGTTGGTCGCAAAAGGATATAACCAAATAGAAGGCATAGATTTTGATGAAACATTTGCTCCAGTTGCTAGGTTAGAAGCCATTAGGATTTTGCTAAGCTTTGCTTGTTATAAAGGTTTCAAACTTAAACAAATGGATGTAAAAAGTGCTTTTCTAAATGGTGATTTGAAAGAAGAGATTTTTGTTGAACAACCCCCCGGTTTTGAAAATCACGATTTTCCAAATCATGTGTATAAACTTGAAAAAGCATTATGTGGTCTTAAGCAAGCTCCTAGAGCTTGGTATGACTGCCTTTGTACATATCTTTTGGAAAATGGCTTTAAAAAGGGGAGTGCTGACACAACACTGTTTCTATTACATAAAGGAAGTGATTTTTTGATTGTTCAGATTTATGTAGATGATATCATTTATGGTGCTACTAATGAACTCTTGTGCGAGAAATTTGAACAAGTCATGCAGGCTAAATTCGAGATGAGCTTGGTTGGAGAATTGAAATATTTTCTTGGATTTCAAATCAAGCAAAGCAGTGATGGCATTTTCATTTCACAATCCAAGTATGTGTTGGAACTGTTGAAGAAATTTGGAGTTGAGAACTCCAAACCATTGAGAACTCCTATGAGCCCATCAACAAAGTTGGACAAAGACGAGAAAGGAAGTGCTGTTGATCAGAAGAAATATCGAGGGATAATTGGTTCACTTCTCTATCTTACTGCTTCTAGACCTGATATTATGTTCTCTGTGTGTCTGTGTGCACGTTTTCAATCTAATCCTAAAGAATCTCATTTGAAAGCCACTAAACGAATTTTGAGATATCTTTCACACACAAACAAACTTGGGTTATGGTATCCTTCTTGTGAAAATTTTGATTTAGTTGGCTATTCTGATGCTGATTATGCTGGTTCATTGGTTGACAGGAAAAGCACTAGTGGAACATGTTTTATGCTAGGACACTCGTTAGTTTCATGGTCAAGTCGAAAACAAAACTGTGTTGCATTATCCACCACTGAAGCAGAATATATTGCTTTAGGGAGTTGTTGTGCTCAAATTTTATGGATGATGCAAACTCTTTCTGATTTTGGCTTAGTTTATAAACAAGTTCCATTAAAATGTGACAGTAAAAGTGCAATAGACTTATCAAATAATCCTGTTCATCATTCACGCACAAAACACATTGATTAGAGACACCACTTTCTTAGAGATCACATTGCTAAGGAAGACATTTGCATTGAATATATTTCAACTGAGACTCAACTTGCTGATATTTTCACAAAACCCCTCCCAGAAGAAAGATTTTCCAGATTACGTTTGGCTTTGGGGATTATAGAAATTGACTAACCATTTTTCATTTTCTTTGTTGAAATATTCTTGGATATATATTTTCAACTTAAATTTCTAGGTTTCAAACCAGTTTTGGATATTATCCAAAGATTGATTCGAATATGGTATTCAGTACTGGATATTACATAATATAATTAACTTGGTAACTTATTCCACGATCATTTCTATTTCTACCATCTTTCTATCGTTCATAATGGTTTTGTAAAATAAGAAGAATGAATTAGTTATAAAAAATAAAAATAAAATAAAAAATAAAAAAAAATAAAAATATATATATATACAATTATAATAATAAATAATAATAACTCTCATGCATCCATTCTCATTTAAACGTCCTTATGGTTATGCATGGATGGAGCATGTGAGTGAAATATTTTTATCATTACTCCATTCTCATTTAAAAGTCCTTATGGTTATGCATGGATGGAGTATGGTAACTAAGTATTCCGGTCTCACTTAAAAGTCCGGATGCTTAGACTAATAAGTAACTGCTAATTCCATTTAAAAGTCCTTATGGTTATGCGTGGTTATGAAGTGCTTATTTTTTTTTGTGCTTAAAATGTCAAATTAATGTTAAAATATCTCTCTTCTTAAACCAATCATCGATCCATTCTCTACAATGTGGAAGTTGTTATCTCGTTATGATATATTATTATTTTTTCCTAATGTTCCATTGTTGTTTGTCAGTCTTTTGATAATGCCAAAAGGGGGAGAAAAGAACTAGATTTTGATAAGGAAGTAAATATTTTTTGGAATACTTCAACAATATTTGTTTAATGTTGTTAGATAATTTTCCTTAGTTCGTTCATTCATCAGTAATTTTTGTTATCTTCTAAATAGGGAGTGGTCTTGGTTGTAGGGGAGCATTCAAATAGGGGGAGCTAAAACATTTCATGCTCAAACACATGTATTAGCATTTCAAAATCTTTAATATATATGTTTGTCATCATCAAAAGGGGGAGATTGTTTGATGTGATTTTTTGTTTGATGATAACAAAATATATATCAATATATATATGTGTTTGCAGTTTGGACTATATACAGAAAGGAAGAAATATTCATATTGAATAATTATACTATTGCACAGAATTTATATAATTCAACCAGTATTTTTTTTATTCAATATAATATTTTATTACAACACTTAAACAATACAAAGTTTTCAGCTCTCTCTATATATACATACACCAGTTCATACTTTTTACACTACAACACTCAACACTCAGTTTTTTTCACTCTGTCTGCACATCTACATCTATCTGCATTATCCAGCTCCACTTCTTGTCATGTCTCCTGTGTACCTGTATAATTAGCAACTACAACAGTAATCTGAAAACAAACAAATTTGAATTTGCAAAAATAAAAATTTGTTTGTGTCTCAGATACATGGGTTATTGTCATCATCTTTGATTGTGTAATATCTGTGCATATCAGTGTTCTTACAGATAATCGTGAGTGGCTGCAATACACACGTGCACATGTATACACGTGTGCACTGCCTCGCCAACTCGTGTGCGTTATCAACAAGAGCAATCAATACTTCAATGAATTCAACATGAAGCAGTGCAAACTCCCGAAGGCACAACAGTAATGGAAACTGCACCAATACCAAACAGAGAATATATATATAGTGATGCATAGCAACTACATAGCTGCTACCAAGCAAACAGAGACAAAACAACGCAGTCGAGTCACAATGAAACTGCAGTAGACAAGTACACAACAAACCCGAATGTCACAAAGCATAAAAACATGTATGCAACATGGTGAACAACACAAAGGCAGTACAATGCAACACAGTGAGCTACATGAACAAATGCAACAGTGTGAAGTAATGTAACAGCAATTACAGTGACAAACTGCAACAAACAAAGTCTCGACCAAAATCAGTAACACAATGCAAATACAACAACATAGCACAATGCACAAAAGTCACAAACAAGGTCAAACCCAAGATAGGTTCAACTCAAGGCAACTTGAAGCATACAAGGTCAGACAAACCACTGCAACAGTAAACACAGTGAAGCTACAAACATCGAGTGCAACAACAAACTCTGTGCACATGTACAGGGATGAATACAACATGATGAAGCAGTGGAAACAAACTCAAGTGCAACAGTTGAATACATGAACAAGTGTAGCATCTGATACAGTGAAGAAGTCCAAGTCAAGATGGAGCTACAATGCAACACAGTGATAATGCAACATGGAGTATGCAAGTGAAATTCGAATTGTCAAAACAGTTTCAAGTTACAACAAAGAAGTCAGTGGCAGCTCCAAAATCAAGATCAACATAACATGAAGCAGTTCAAATCCAAGTACAAACCCGAAAATATATGCATACACACAAACATTTGTATATATGCACATATATATAGTAAACAGGTGAATGTGCAGTAGGGAATGCAAAGACAATGGCAAGTACAAATCAGTGCAGAAATCAAGCCGAAGTTAAAGAACAAAATTCGTATCTTTTGATTAAGTCAAAGAAAATCTAATTTGGAAAGAAATCTCTGCATAAAATTTCTCGAAGTCACATATGGTCAGTATTAATTCAAATGGGGACCGAGACAACAAATACAGCAAGAAATTTTCGAATTAATTAATTCGAAAACAAATATGGACAGCAATAATTCGAAATCAAATCAAGAAAGGAATACTCCAAATCCAGAACAAATTCAGGAAAATAATCAACGATCAAATCTGACAGTGGTTAATTAGGGTTTCAACCCTATAAATACACCCCAAGAAATCATCAGAGACAACAGAACAATCGAGTTCGAACAAGCCAAAACCAGAAAAGCAAAAAGAGAAAATACATACCAAAACAAATGACGAACTCAATCAAACAGCAATGAGCAACTCAGAGGAATAATCGATCGACAAAGAGAGAAGCAAAATCAATCATACGATCAACTATCGGCTGCTCATTTCAAAGTCCTAATTTTCGTAAGGGGACAAATCTCTGATTTGAAAAGAAAAGAAGGAAGCCGCCATTGTCATGAAAGGAACCGGGCTGTTTTGAGCAAAACAAACAAAAGAAGATAACGGGCTAGATTGGGCCGGCTTGTTTTTATAAAGAGGCTCTATTTTTTTTAATTAGGGTTTAAGGGGTTATTTGTTGTTTAATTTTTTTTTTCTTTAAAAGTTGTTTTATTTGTCTGATTTTTTCAAAACAAAACATGGTAAATCATCACCTAGGGTTTAGGTGTTGTCAGATTGTCTAGTTAGAGTTAGTCCAGTTAGCAGGGTTTGCGAGTTTGCAAAACTCTATAGGCGGTAGCAGGGTTTGCAAGTCTGTTAGAGTGTTTGTAAGCGGGAAACTGTTTAAATCTAATAGAAATCTGGGAATGCAGCAGTAGGCAGGGGTTGCCGAAGCTGGGTAAATTTTGTGTGTGATTTATTTTTCAGCATATTTATTTCTGCAGTTTGTATCTGTGTTTAATTCAAAAAAATTTGCTATAACCCTATTCACCCCCCCTCTAGGGTTAATCTAGATCCTACAGAGATAATCTTTCTAACCGATCACACTTGGCGTATACCGCCGAAAAAATGAACGGTTGAGGGAAAAGGAGGAATAACACAAGATAGATAAAAGTTGAGACGAGTCAAAAATTGGGCTAATATTGCAATCTTTGGACCAAAGAATCCATATTTTACCCGAGACATTAGATAAAGCACCACCGAAACCTAACGACAACACGGCCTTTGTGATCTCCCCGGGACCCACAAAAGGTTCATAAATAGCCACTAATCCGATGGAATGCTTACGGACAATCCGCTTAAGCCTAGCAGAAGAAGCTTCGTTTCCAATACCTCGAATATTCCAGAAAAGAAAGTTCGACATGAAACCAACCACAGATAGAGACAAGAAGAAAAGCAAAAGAAACCACTCAGACGGCGATCAGATAAGATACAAGGAGGATAGAGGAGATCTATCAATCTGCTTCTCGCCGCTATAGAGCGAGTACGAATAGTGCGGGGGATGACCGAGGCGTCACGCGATCTACGTCTGGAGGCTCTGCGCAGAGGCTGACGCAAAGAAGCGGACACCGAAGACTCGCCTAATCTCGCCGTCGAACCGGACAGAGGAGAAGATGATCTGGATGGGATAGAGTTCTCGGTTAGACGAGACAGCCGCTCATTAATCAACGCAATTTCCTCTACAGAAAGCATCGGAATGACGATCGATAAGGCACAAGGAGACGAAGGAAGAGAACAACGGAATGAACAGCAAAAAGACGAAGAAACAGAAGGATCCGGTACAAAAAGAGGATATCGATGATATGTAGGGGAGCTGAAAAATCGCATCCCATGATGCTGTAGGAACCTAACCCAAGCCGGACTGCCATAGGTAAGGCAGCCCCGCGAGATAGGAGAGGTTCGCAGGGTGGTCCTGCTAGAAAAATCACCCGATCGGGTCGCAACTGACTGATAATATTCCCTTCTGACCGCATAGTGGACCGCAACAGGGTGCACTATGCAATCAGAAATGGTACACCGCCAGAGCCAATCGACCCCAACAGCATAATTTCTCCGTAGAGACCTATGGGAACTGATCAGAATAGGGAGACGATAAGCCACAAACGACACAGACCAGGCCTCGCTATGGCTAAGACAAATATACCAACACTGTATGCTCCAAACGGAGATCTCAATGCCTAAGTGACCTGATACGTCACCAAACAACAGAATGGTAACAGTATCAGGGAGCACACGCCGAAGCGCGTCATGGCTCATAACCATACAGAATAAACCAACAGATACAAGTCGACAAGGAGCCAAAGTCCCAATATCAACCACAAACATGATATGCACAACCAAAAAACTCACCTGGCCGGCCACCAAAGCACTTACCTGCAGCTGAGCGACGAGGTAAACATAAGAACAGCCCACCAAAGCCTGACATACCAAATAACCACTTGCTTGCTGAATCAAAGCAAATGGATAAATCTGGCAAGCCCCCGCAAATTGCATAGCAGACAATACAAATATCAGATCAGTCACACAAGAAGACATCTCCCTATCAGAGCCACGCAAAGCAACAGCCCGTAACCAATGCACCGGAACAGAACAACCCACATCCACAACAATGAACCAATGCCGAGAAAAGCAAAACAACTGCTCGGGCACCGATAAGCAACCCAACTCAACATGACTGGAAGAGGTGGTGAAATCCCCTTCAGTCAAAGATACGGCCGAAAAAGCATCAGGGCCAAGCACCTGCACTGAGCTACTCAGCATACCGCCCCATCCAACAGCCTTAAGAACAGGACAATACAAAACCACATCGAGCAACCCCCTTAGAGTACCGCAAACCACCATGGAAGACTCCGAACCGACAGTCACGTCATGAGGACACGAAGAGGTGGTGAGCTCCTCTTCAGTCTCAAAGATACCCAAATCAACAGAGCCACAGTTCACCGACCCCACCAACAAGGACATCTCACCCCGAGGCAATAGCTCACAAGATTCAGAGAAGAATAGCATCGGTTTGAAAAGGGGGATGAAATCCCTTGTCGAAACCACATCCATCTCTGAAGGAAACCAAGGATCCACCGGCCGACCATCAGCCTCACCGAGGCGATGTCGGGGCGGCAATTGAGTTAGCAGATCATCACCCCAAACGGGTAAAAGCTCCAAAAAGCAAAAATCGACCCACACAAAACGAGATCTACACAGATCCCAAAAGTCAACCAAGCAAAAAACCCTAACCTCGATCGAATTAACATCAGAAAAGATCACCGAGCAAGGGCCAGAAACCAAAGCCGATAAGGCGGTGCCAATTGCTTCGAACGAGGGACAGTTACGCACAAAAGAGCCGGAAAGGAGGAACTCTCCCACGTTCGAGAGCGACAACGGTTCCATCAAACAAGATGAATAGGAACGCTAGATCCGCAGAGTAATTTCAGAAATACGAGCAGAGAAAATAAGAGCGACAGAATAGGATAAGAGGGAATCGCAAAAGCTAAACAGGAGACGCCATTAGAGCCGTTGTAATTAATTTTTTAACGATGCAACTAATCAACTTCACTCATTATCAATAGTACTTTTTCCAATAAAGTTTGATTACACTTATCGGTACATACATCTTTATGTATCAATATGAAGAGTTCATCAACTCATATGTCGCTTCCACTGTGTATTGTCCTTAATTCCAAAATGATTGTAAAAATTTCAAATACTTGAGTGTTTTATAATGCATCACTTTTGTTAAAAAGTGTATACCAATATTATAGTTTTATCCTACAACGAATGTTCGTAATATTCATATTGAAATGAAACAATGTCTTCTTTCAGTCAATACTGAAAATAATGATTATTTTATAAATACTATTAGGTATATTTACAAAATATTTTTTTATAACTTGTTGCGTCAATTAAGAATTGTTGTGTGGTATGCACTAACTATTTCTGCCAATGTTATAACAGTGTATGATATAAGAAGCCTTATTCAACCACTTATTACAGAATTTCATTTCATACACTATGACTAGTTTAAAGTCATGAGTTTCATATCAAGTATCTTGAACTTGAAAAATAATTTTTATAAAAAGAAATTTTCTATATGAAAACGCATTCGGAATAGAAATCACATTTCTTATTCCATATTAAATATCCTTTTAAATTTAAAACAATTCTTGTTTCCGACATCCTTTATGAAGGAGAAGTTACAATTCACTCTCTTCATCCCAACGGTGCTTATTTTACATCTGCTCATTTGATTTTCTTTTAATGGTTGAACTATTTAAAAGAAAACTTTACTACAAGACTGCGTCAAATTCTTTTACAAAAATGCATTTGGATACTCTTAACATTTTAAAAATATGAAACAAATTTCATTTAAGTAAACCGATTGAAATTAACAATTCTGTGATTGAATTTCTAAGTCGGTCTTTAGTCCTTGGTCTTTTGTCATTACAAAATTCTTATTGCATTTAATCATATTGTATACATTATTTTGTATTATTATTTATTTGCTCATCCCAACCTTTTGTATTACAAACATGATTGTTCACTATACAACTTTTGTATGTGATTCTCTATGAATCAAACATTAATAATCTTATACCATTTTAAAGTTCAAAACTCGAAGAAGATATATATAGCCTTGGGCAAATAAATACATACTTGACCAAGGCACGAATGTTTTAGCAGTTGATAACTTCGGCACTCCATAGGTATTAATATGCTAAAGGATGTAAATATAAATACATTTGTACACTTAATTGATAAATATTTCATTAATTTTTATTAGTTGCACAAAAATATTAAAGTAGATTATAAACATTTTTACAATATCAAAAAGGTTATATATTACCAATTCAATTTTCTAATAAGGCGCGCACTAGATTTTTTTTATGTTTCTCAAAACCAAAAAAATAAAGAAATCTTTTGATTTTCCTAGTGGATGCTAGGACTCGCATGCCTTAGATTCTAACCTTGAGAAAATCTAAACAAATCATTGGTCTATAAGCGATGGATACCAGTTTATTGGTTGTGTTATATACAACTCCTAATCCATGGACTTTTTCCTAATCTTATCACGGCCTTGAGGAAACCTCAACAACTAAAGAGTATAAAGCCATCAATTAACATATAAATGGTAGAGGACGACTTACATACTGGAGATTAAAAATCTTTAATGTATTATTTTGAGTGATATTGATTTTGGAAACAATGTTATCTTACTAAATACATTCGTGATTCAAGTGTCGAACACATCAGAAGTTACGATATACATACAATATGTATGTCTTTATTCCTTAATCTAATTTAGGTTTCTTTCCATTTCCATATAATTTTATACATATATAAGTATTAATTTGTTTATGACTTTTATAATTTAATTTACCTAACTAATATGTACATGTATCTTATTAATTAAATCTTATTCAATTAATTCGAATTTAATTCTTAATACATATGTGTATCTTATTAATTCAATCTTATTTAGTTAATAAAAATTTAATTCTTATTAATCAAATCATATTTAATTAATTATTATTTAACATTTTAATTATTTTAATTTAAATTTCAACTACTGAATTTTAAATTATTCATTCTTAACAATATGAAGATGAAAACATACTATAACATTTATAATAATTATATACACGTGTCATTATATATGTATATAATTTATTAATTAATTTTTAATTAATCTAATTTATTAAAATAACATTTTAATTAAAAATGATATTAATTAAATTCAGAATTTATTCACCATTTACCTCAAGCATTTTAAGATGAATATACACATATCATTATACATGGTTTAATTTAATCAATTAACTTTTAATTAATTAATTATTTATTCAATCCAATTAATTAAATAATTATGATAAACATTTTAAATTTTAATTTATTGCCTTTTGAAACCAATTTTGAAAAGTTTATAACATTTATAATATGTCATATTTTAAACTTAGCTTTTAAATTTAAAATACGATTTTAAATTTTCATATATATTCTGAAAAATTAGCCCAAGACCCAAAATCAATATAGGCCTTTTTATTAGGGATACGCTTTGGGCTTACTTCATCCTTTGGGTCTGGCCAATTGCTAGTTAGGACAAAGTACTTGTTACCCAAACCTGGCCTTCAACGATACCCTTTTAGACATTTTATTGAATGAGCAAACTTTAATTTGTTGGTCCTAACATTGCTAATTTAGATCACATAGGCCATTATGGCTTTGATTCCATTGAAGGAACTGGGCTAGTCAGAATCAAGTGAAATAAGTAGATTTCAAAAAAATTCATAGTTTGGATCTATTAGACATATGAAGTCTAAAATGGTTATACTAGATCTAATCTAGTTTTAATAAAATAATATTTTATTTCATTTCATATATTTGTTGATTAAAAATGTTAACATTTCAACTGAGTGTTCAATTGGGAATGCATCAATATTCATTCAAATATATAATAACACAGATGCACCAGTAGAAACATGTGTATAAATTGTTAGCATATTGATCCATTTCCGGTCTGGGTTGGGCTTTTGACCTTTTTATTGTTTATGTTTTCTATCTATATAAACAATCTCTATAACCCTAATGTAATCAATCTTTGTTTGCTCAGCCGTCTTGCTGAATAATATGAATTATCTTTTTCTTCTTATTTGATTTTACAAACGTTTTACAAACGTTTACATGGTATCAAAGCCTCGTTCTTGTTTCTGCCTGCTGCCTCGTCGCTGCCTCATCGCTGTCTTGTCTTCCTGCCTCAACCCGAAACCCTAGCCTGGTATCATCACCTGCTCCAAACCCTAGCACCCACTGAAACCCTAGCCTGTCGTCGATCTTGTCCCAAAACCCTAGAGCCCCGTCCCCATCCTGCAGAAACCTGAGTCCCCAACCTGCTCTAGCTGCCGATCTCCCTGACCTAGCTGCCAATCTCCCTGCCCTAGCGGCCGATCTCCCTGCCGAAACCCTAGAACCCCGAAACCCTAGCCTGCCGATCTCCCTGTCCTGAAACCCTAGCCTGTTGATCAACCCGAAACCCTAGTTCCCCAAACTGAGAAAGTTGCACAGACTTCTTCTGCATCTGTTTTTGCTACAGGGATTTTACCAATCCCATCTCAATGCAACAAGATAAATATCAAGAATAGTCGTGATTGTAATTATTGTAAACAACCAGGCCATTGGAAGAATCAATGTCCTGAATTATTGGCTCGTCAAAAAAATCAAAGTTTTAAGCCAGGTGATAGATCACAACAGCAACAACGTGGTAGCCAACAACAGTCCCTCTCTACTGCACAAGGACATGGACAGTCACGAGGTAGTTCCCGGCCTAGGATTGCTGCATTGGTACATCCTTCCGGTGAATCGGTTGTGGATTCCTCTATGGACTCTCTTGCAGAACAATTTCAGAAGTTCCTTGCTAGTCAGTCTTTGTCTCAAAACATGACTGCTCCTCAATCTCATCACTTTGCCATGACAGCTCCCTCCATATCAGGTTTGAATTCTCCTTTGCGGATTTTGGATTCTGGTGCCTCATATCATATGTCCCATGATTGTTCATCATTTATATCTATGTCTTTTGATTCTCGCTCACCTTCTATTTTGACTGCTGATGGCACACATTTGCCATTAACAGGAATCGATACAATTCAAACCACACACGTTTCCCTCCCAAATGTTTATTGTATTCCTAAATTAACTATGAATCTTGTGTCGGTCGGACAACTTTGTGATCTTGGATATCTTGTTCATTTTTCTTCTACCACTTGCTCTGTGCAGGATCCCAACTCCAAGAAGTTGATTGGGATAGGCCGTAGGCATGGCGGTCTCTATGTTTTGAATGACTTGCACATTCCAAGTCATGCCGCTGCTGCTAGTATTGACCTTTCTTCTTTTCATTTAACTCCATTGTCTTCTAAGTTTTATTGTGGCATTCTAGACTTGGTCATATTTCAAGCTCTCGTCTTAAATTCTTGTGTAATTCTGGTGTTTTGGGAGATTTACGTTCTCATGATATTTCAGATTGTAGTGGTTGTAAACTTGGAAAATTTTCTGCTTTTCCCTTTAATCAAAGTATTTCTACTTCCACTGCACCTTTTGATTTAGTTCATTCTGATGTTTGGGGTCCAGCACCCATCCCCACAAAAGGTGGGTGCAAATATTATGTCTCTTTTATCGATGACTATACTCGTTATTGTTGGGTTTATCTGATGAAACGTCGTTCTGAGTTTATTGATATATATACTGCCTTTCAAGCATATGTTAAAACACAACACTCTGCTATTGTTAAATGCTTTCGTTCTGATTTAGGGGGGAATACACTAAGGGAGACCTTCATAACATATTCACGGTCGATGGTACTTTGCATCAGACTTCCTGCACTGATACCCCGCAACAAAATGGTGTTGCTGAAAGAAAACATAGACACATTGTTGAAACTGCCCGTTCTATGATTCTTTCAGCTAGCGTTCCAAAAGAATTTTGGGGAGAAGCTGTTCTCACTTCTGTTTATCTTATTAATAAGATCCCGATTTCTCATAACTCTGGTATTTCTTCTCATGCCAAGTTGTTTGTCAAACTCCTGATTACTCTCACCTAAAAGTGTTTGGTTCCACTTGTTTTGTTCTTCGTCCATATGTAGAACGTACAAAATTATCTTCACGTGTTGCTATATGTGTTTTCTTAGGTATGGTATTGGACAAAAAGGCTATCGTTGTTATGATCCTTCTTCAAATAAACTATATGTTTCTCGTCATGTTTCCTTTATTGAACATATTCCCTTCTACTCTATTCCAGCTAGTTCTCATAGTATGACTAAGTCCGATCTTATTCACATTGATCCATTTCCTGCTGATAACTCCTCCGATTCACCACCTCTTATCATTGATACTCCATCAGCCATACACTCTGTTCCTCCTCCTTCTGCAGGTGACACTTTATCCCCTGCTACTACGACTGTTCAAATACCTCCTGTGATGACTGATCCTGTTCAACCTCGCTATCCCACTCGCACACATAAATCTACTCAATTATCTGATTTTGCTTACTCTTGTTACTCTCGGGATTTTGCTTCATTTCTTGTTTCCATTAACACTTTCTATGAGCCTTCTTCTTACTCGGAGGCTGTTCGTTCTCCTGTGTGGCAACGTGCTATGTCTGAGGAAATGTCTGCTTTAGACAAAACTGGTACCTGGGATCTTGTATACCATCCTACTAGGAAGAAAACTATTGGTTGTCGATGGGTGTATAAGATTAAAACCAAGTCAGATGGTTCTATTGAGCGATACAAAGCTCGTTTAGTTGCTAAAGGATTTGCCCAAGAGTATGGCATGGATTATGAGGAAACATTTGCTCCTGTGGCTAAGATGACATCTGTTCGGGTTCTTATTGCTGTTGCGTCCAGTCGTAAGTGGGGCATCTCTCAAATGGATGTTAAAAATGCTTTTCTTAATGGAGATCTTAAGGAAGAAGTTTACATGGTTGCTCCACCTGGTGTTTCTCATGCTCCAGGTCAGGTTTGTAGGCTTAAGAAAGCTCTATATGGCCTTAAGCAAGCACCACGTGCTTGGTATGAGAGATTTTTGAATGTAGTTACATCACTTGGTTTTACCTCTAGTCCCCATGATTCAGCACTTTTTGTCAGATTGACTTCTGCAGGCCGTATTCTTCTTCTACTATATGTAGATGATATGATCATTACAGGTGATGACAGTAATGGTATTGTGAGTATTAAAGCCACATTGTCTCGTTGTTTTGATATAAAGGATTTGGGTCATCTACGTTATTTTTTAGGAATTGAAATAGCTTCCTCAGAAAAAGGCTATCTTCTTTCCCAGTCCAAATACACTACTGACGTTATTCATCGTGCTGGTCTTATTGATACACGTCATGTTGATTCACCACTTGAGGTAAATGCCCGATATACTTCGACCGATGGGAGTCCTCTTTCAGATCCCACTTTATATCATTCTATTGTTGGTTGCCTTGTATATCTGACCATCACTCGTCCAGATATTGCCTATATTATTCACATTGTTAGTCAGTTCGTATCTTCCCCTACCTCTATCCATTGGGCTGCTGTTATGCGCATTCTTCGTTACTTGCAAGGAACACTTTATCAGAGTCTTTTGTTCCCATCGACCTCATCTTTGGAGCTTTGTGCCTTCTCTGATGCAGATTGGGCTGGTGACTCAACGGATAGAAAATCCACAGCTGGATTTTGTATATTTTTAGGTGATTCCCTTATTTCATGGAAGAGTAAGAAACAGGATGTTGTTTCTCGGTCTTCCACTGAGGCAGAGTATCGTGCTATGGCCTCCACTACATCTGAGATTATTTGGTTACGTTGGTTGTTGGAGGATATGGGTGTTTCAATTTCTTCTCCCACTCCTATGTATTGTGACAATAAGAGCGCTATTCAAATTGCTTACAATACTGTTTTTCATGAGCGCACCAAACATATTGAGATTGACTGTCATTTCAGTCGGTATCACTTGCTCAGCCGTCTTGCTGAATAATATGAATTATCTTTTTCTTCTTATTTGATTTTACAAACGTTTACATAATTAAATAAATGTACATCTAGATATTGGGATTTATATCTATTGTATATAGATATGATACTTACATATACATGTTACAATCTTGCATGCATATCGGTAATATAAATGTCCTTGTATATACATATAATTAAGTATATTGCGATATATGTATATGATTTTTATACATACATTCACACTACCACATATATAGCTTAGACATATATATACAAACACGCGCGCGCTCGGGCGCACACACATACACATTTATAATTTTTGATGCCACTTGTACTTTATATATACATATATATAAAGATATGAAAATAATTCAGACAAAGTAGACCATTAAAGTAAGAGTAAATCAGAAGAGTAAAGATGAAATGGTAATTTATGTTGCAACTAAATCTAGTCAAAGTTAAGTTAAAAAGTAAATAATCTTGTGGTTCAATTCTACTTCACTTTTCTTCTACAATCATCGATTCAACAATTACTTTAATACCATATTGAATTACAAATTTAGTTATAGAAAACATCCAAACTATTAAAATATAAAAAAAGTTTATATTGTATTTAAATATGAATACACATAATTATCATGAAGAAAATTAAAAAAAATTCAATTTAGTTTATTGACCTAATGACATAGTTGGATCTGAAACATAGCTTTTATACTTACATACATACATATATGTAATAAAATGAAATTTAATTTTAAAACATGAAATTGAATCAATCTGAAACAAATCAACCAAGTAAAATTTAGTTTTAATATTGGTTTATAATTCTAATATATGAAAAGGAATTGATTAATACACACACACAAAGATATATATATATATATATATATATATATATGCATGTATGTATGTATGTATATGTATATGTATATGTATGTATATGTATGTATATACATGCATGCACATATACATACATACATACATAATATATATATATATATATATATATATATATATATATATTCACATAATTTTATGACCTAATCTACTGAAATTAGATCCATGATTAAAAGGAGTAAGTGTGACAAAAAGAGTGATTTATTAAAATAAAAATGATTTACAACAACATAAGATAGATCAACAAACAAGAGGATTTGTTTAGATCATGAATGAAATAAAACATAAATTATTTGGTTAGACAAATCATTAACCAATTATGATAGAATTTTTTTCAATAAAACAATTCCACTACAACCAAATATTTCAAATCAAGTTAAATCATCCACATTCAAAACCATACAAAATAGAACTCACGGTTAATCACAATACACAGAATAATTTTATAAATGATCTTAATAAGTGGCTAAAATTTATACATATGTGGAAATTTTATTTTAAACATCATGAATGGGTTATAAATTTATCGAACAAACGTTTCCTTTCACGATACCTTGATTTGTGGCTTCTCCTCAAATTTCAATCAAACCATTATCCCACCCTGCAAAAGATAGATATACCGCTTTAATTTAATTTAATTCGATGTTGATTTGCTTTTGTTTTAAGGTTTTTTTGTTACATTGAATATTCAACCATGATGTAATGGAGAAGAGGAAGAAAAACCATCCTATTTAAAAGAAATCAAACGAGGAGATTTTGTTTTAATAGAATTAAAGGAACTTTCCCTATTCTCATTATCAAAACTTTTTCTTTAATTTCTTTTAAATTTCAATTAACTCAATTAATTGATTTCCTCCACTCACCATCACATGTCTGGCCCTAGCACTTTCTTAATGGACAAATTATCCCAAAAAAAGTTTTATGTAATTATTTTATTATTTAAACCTTGTTCAAAAGTACATCGATATCGTATATCGATATATACAAATAAGACTCTTGTGTATCCATTTAAATAATTACCATCTACATTAATAACATCAACTGAATTAACAATAATTAACATTTCCATAAATATTAATTAATTTAATCAATTTATAATATTTAAAAAAATAATTAGATCATATGGTTTTGGATAAATCATAAGCATGGCTATGTGACTCAGGGCTTGTTTGGATCGACTTACATAAATCGTTTTTTGCTATTTGGAAGCCAAATATTTTTATTTTGGCTTTTAAAAAGCCAAAAAACGACTAATTAAGTCGATTCAAATGAGCTATTAAGGGTGTGTATTTAGTCGGTGATTAATATTGAACAATTCAAATATCAACATTCATACATCACCTTAGCTAGAGGTGTGAAAGTTTGGCTGAATTCATAACTTACAGGTCTTTTCGCTAAATTCAAATTTTACAATCACTTAAGCAATACCTTTTGGTAATGTTATTACACCAATTCTCTCCTTTAAAAATATATCACATTACGACTTATGGAATTTGATTTTAGTCAAAATTCTAACGTCGTCCACATTCAACCTTGTAAGTTCAAACACAAAAATTATTGATTAATAATAATAATTATTATTATTATTAATCATATTGATCTAGCTAAAGACTTTAATTTTGAGTTAACTACAATTGACCATGATACTAACCTCACATAACCGAGGAGATGAACTCTTTATGAATAGTGTTTCACTTCCAGTACTTCAACTCTGATCCAACTATGGTCGTACTATGGGCGTGGTGCCACGATTTAAATAAAATCAAAGCAAAGTGTCCACATTGAAGTTCCATAATATTCTCAAGTCGAGGGAACTATGTAACTTCGTCAATTTAAGATTCTATTTAATCTTAGTTATATTGGGCAATAGGGAATTCTTGAGTGATTCACTCCATAGGTATACAATAACTACTATTATGTAACCCTTGGTTCCCCCAATAGCCATGAGTAATACACTATCCAAAATTTGGAGGGCGTTATGTACTTTAGTTTCAATGGATGAGTTGATTTCTTTCTCAAACATCTTGACACAGAATACTTAAAACAACGTGTTGTTTTCAATGTAATAAATTTCTCATGATTACAATATATTGTAATTACTATCATATAATATATCATTTAAGAATTTTCTATTCAATATACTTTCAATTAATTACTCAATTAATTATTTCACAATATAACAAGTTTATAATAGTAAGAAAACACCTTATATTTTGAACAAGGTTGGTTATCGAGTTAGATAAATGTAAAATTACATAATTGCACCTATGGCATAATTTTAACTCTATCAACTTAATTGTATATAAATATACATGCGAAAATTATATTTTACAAATTTATGTGATCTGAAATCTAAAATCTTTAATAATGGATTGGTTTCAATTAAGGAAGAATTTGAGGTTAAACAATGTAGTTTTATACAAAAATATCTTATGAATTTGAGTTAAGGCGACACGAACATATATGTTTATATATATATATATATATATATATGGATATTACAAGTGGTTTTTTAGATTTAAAACAACCTATATATATGAAGATTATAATTTATAATATATGCATCAACATATTTTATTTTAAAGCTAACAATTTAAAGTAAACCTTTCAAGGAATCAAAACATACGGGATTTCACACCAAACTTTAAACTAGAAAGAATCAAAAGGCTTTTGATTTTTCATAAAAGTACACTCATGAATTCTAGATCTATAAAAATTTATTCTTATGGAAATACTAACCAAAATAGTTATCGTTAAAAATAATAACTATATAACATAAAAAATCAATACGTAGAACAAATCAAATAACAAACATATACAGTTTATTTATTTCTATGTCGGTAAATATTATAAAATTATTAAATATTGTTTCTAAAAAGTTAATTTCTAAAATTAAATTTCCAAAACAAAATAAAGGGGAATTGGACGACTTAGGCACATGTAAATTCATGATGAGAACATTCAAATGTAGATAATACAGAGAATAACAACAAATTATCTAGTTAAACAATGTGAGATAAAGAACAAAAATAGATCTGAATCAAATCAACATAATAAACATACTTTTAATTGAGATGAAAAGGTGATTTAAATTACATGTCGCAAGATGAACAATTAAAAGATGAGATGAATCACATAAAGTCCAAGCATGTGAATAATAGAAACATATAAACTAGTTAAGTTAGGACGTTGCTAAAATTTGCACCTTGAATAATGAATTGATGCTTCAAAATTCAGTTGAATTGCTTTATGATCTTGTAGGAACTAAGAGATAAGAACCTCCTTTTGGTTTGATTTTATTTTTTATTTTTATTTTGAAATTTTTAGGCACTGGAAGCCATTATTTTTGTCTACGATGGAACAATAGAGAAATGTAAATGACTATTAATAACTCTCTTAAAGGAGGCAATAATTGATAATTAATGATATGGGTGAGTCACATTCCTTAATTATATTTTAGCCTTATCACTCCAACTTAAAAACCTTTTCCTCCCTCCCCTCCCATTGGATGGTCATAACATTATAATTTGTATCCTAGATTATACAAGGTTGGTATCATGGTCAAAAGTAGTCAATCTAGAGTTAAAGTCTCCACCCAGAGCGACACGGTTAATAATTGTTACCATTGAACAAAGGACTTTCTATTTGGACTAACCGAGTAGAATGTGGATAAAGGTCGAATTTTGACCAAAGTCGAATTTCATAAGTCCAAAGTGATTAAGTTTTGACGAAGAGAATATGTGTAAATATTCATTACTACTAGGTATTGCTTATAATAGTGAAATTAAATTAAATCGAAAAGGGTATACCTATAAATTCGGCCAAATTGTCACACCACTAGCTAGGGTAACGTATGAAGGTTAATTTTCGAATTGTTCAATATTAATCGATGATTGAGTTTAAACCTTTGAGTCGCACAACCATAATGATGAGTACTTCAAAACACCACGTGGTTATTTAATTTTATAATAGTTGCGAATTAATTAAATTAATCAATATTTAAGAAATATTAATTTTTAAATTTTATTTGATTTTTGGATGCCATTAGTATATAATAAAGTACGCATATAAAAGTGTATATGTACATATCAATATACGATATCCATAAATATTTAAATTTGATTTGAATCGATTAATTACTAAATGTGTTTGAAAATTGTCGATCGCCCATACGGCCTCAATGGCTAGCCTAAGTTGTAAGGAGTGGAAGGGTTTGAATGTTCAAAAAAGTTCTAACATGGTATTAAAAAATTAGTAAACAAAGAGGAAAGAACTTCCACCTTTTCCTCTACATAAATGTCTACCTAAACACATTAATTATCATTATTTTGGCTCTCTCCTTTTATTCGTTTTTTGTCGAAAATTCCATGGCACTAAGGCTATAAAACTCCCTAAAGAAAAACAAAACAAAACTGAACTGATACAAGGTGGTGTCCATCTCTAAATTATCGCTAATTTTAAAGGCTGATTCTATTAAATTTAGGAGTTATTCAATTTTTCATGGTATGAATTTTAGGTTACTTCATAGGATAATTATCCAATCTCATTTTGATTATATATCACATCACATTAATATAGTTTACATCCTATATCCTATACAACGAGTATATATATATGCCTATCTTGTCCAATCTATAATTTGCTATGATTTTGGAAATTAATGTTTAATAACAAAAAGAAAAAGAAAAACATTCATAACAATATTATATTAAAGCAAAATAACCGGACTTAAAACTATTTTGATGAGTTAAAATAATTATATAAATTTGAGTGATTTACCCCCACATAAATTGGTCTTGAAAAAAGGTGCTCCAATTATGCTACTAAGGAACCTCGATCCAAAAATGGATTATGTAATGGTACACGACTTATATGCCGCGAACTTTACAGAAACATCATAGATGCAGAGATTGCTATTGGTCACTTTGCTAGAACTCGGGTTTCTTACCAAGAATACCTATGAAGCCCTCTAAAGATATATATTTATTGTTTACTTTATTACGTAAACAGTTCCCTATAAGGCTAAGTTTTGCTTTAACTATTACAAAGCTCAAGGGCAAACAATTCCAAATATTGGAATTTACTTAATCCAAGATGTATTCAGCCATGGTCAACTTTATATTGCATTATCAAGAGGAGTTTCAATGAAAAACACAATGAAAAACACAATGAAAAACACCAAAGTTTTAGTAAAAAACGGTGAAGTTCAAGGGCAATTCGGAACCTATGCAAGAAATGTTGTGTACAAGGATGTGCTAATATCTTCAAATGGAAAATTTTGATATCTTTTTTTATTACTTTTTTTTTTGTAATGTTTGACACCTAATTCGAAAAATTTATATTTAGTTCTTTTTTTAAAGTAATACAAGCTTATAGAATAATAATCATCAGTGATGAAATAAATCTTCATTTTATTGATTATTTTATATATACAAGTACGCTTTCATGTATGTCATTCGTATGTCACTTTACATTTGCAAATCATGTATTTTTCTAGCTATTACGCATATATATATATATATATATATATATATATATATGTATGTATGTATGTATGTATGTATGTATGTATGTATGTATGTATGTATGTGTGTATATATATATATTCTTGCGTTTCTAAAACATATGTCGTTTATACTTTTTAAAAGCACCCGCCGCACCAATATGACTTAAATATAATAGCTTTGGTGTAATACTTTTTTATTACCAGCGTGAAATTTCTCAGACGTTTCCCTATAGATATTACCAAATGCTAATATCACTTAAAAATAGAAACTCTTAATTTTTTTCCGATTTCAAAACGCTCTCTTACATACATTACCAAATTTAATACCAGTTAAAAATAGGATCCAAAAATTAAACTTCCTATACATTTTCGCTCTTTGTAAATTGATAACAGAAAAAAATCAACCAAACAAAAAAAATTAAATGTTCCAACTTAGAAATAAAAATGTACCCATAATTTCAACGCAAAAACATACTTAAATATTTATGAGAATCACTTGAATATGTTAAATATATATATAATTTGTAAAAAAATCAATTTACCCGCGCGAAGTGTGTGCTATTGTCACACGCGAAGTGCGTGCGGTAACACCCGTTAATATAGTTTACATCCCATATCTTATACAACGATTATATATATGTCTATCTTGTCCAATCTATGATTTGCTATGATTTTGGAAATTAATGTTTAATAACAAAAAGAAAAATAAAAACATTCATAACAATATTATATTAAAGCAAAATAACCGGACTTAAAACTATTTTGATGAGTTAAAATAATTATATAAACATACATAAACTTATACATACATACATATAAATATATATTTATATTTATGCAAACTGCATACGTTAATTACTTGAAGTTATTTTATGAAATTGAGTAAAAGTTTTATATATGTATGTATGTATTCTTTTCGAATATATTTTTATAATTATTATAATGTAATAATATAGTGGAAATTTGCCATAAGGGCCTCTTTAGCAAGAGCAATTAGTTTCTAGGACACACAACTAATTGGACTGCAAAGTTTGTCCTTCTGGTAAAATGCCCATGTTATATATATATATATATATATATATATATATATATATATATATATATCATTTTAATTCAATAGAAGGGCTTTTGTTTAAAATTGTCAATCTAATTTTAAATTCTTTCCACATCAAAGCTAGATTACAAATTGTTAACTTCAAATTTCAAAACATATAGAATTAGTCAAAACTAATTTTAAGATGTGTGTGTGTATTATTATTTTAAGTGTTAGAGCATGCGCTTCGTGCGTGAATTGTTTTCCTTATAAATTGTATATTTTTAAATCATTCAAAAAATGACTTTTAATTTTCAAGTGATATTAAGATTTGTATATTTGTACAGAAGTATTTTGAATTTATAAAGAAAGTTTAATTTTAGGTCCTATTTTTAGAACATTTTGAATATTTAAGCATGTTTAATTGTTAGATTCTACTTTTAAGGGTGTTTGAATTTGTAAAAAAAAGTTTAGTATTAGATCCTATTTTTGATTGATTAACATTTGATAATATATAGAGGGGCGCTTTTAGTAGTTTACATTGATACCATAAAGTGTGACACCAAAGTTATTACAACTATTATTAAAGAAAGATAATTTAAATCAACATCTAGGTTTGAATACGTTTAAAGTAATTATAAAGAGATTTTATCTCCTAATATATTGAAGAGATCATACGAAATAACAATTTAATATTTAAAAAGTTATATGTAGATGTATTTTGGAAAGTTCACGATCGAAACAAAAGATTGTGCTTCTATTCCAACAATTAATAAAGATATATTTTCATAATAAAAAAATGGACAACAAAGGTACATATAAATGATGAATGTTTCTGTTATGGTGTAAATCCCAACACTTACAAATCTACACTTTAACTAGTATGCTATTTATCTATTGCACCTATAATACGCTCACATGAGTCTATTTAAATATAATCAAATACTTACCAGATACAAATTTGGTCAAATCAAAAGTGGTGGGTGTAATTTCTAACTATTCATAGCATTTATGACATATTAAATAATATCCTATAAATAACAATTCTCTTCACTTATCAAAATAATAACACAAAATAAGTGATTGTTACATACATATACACACAATAGTATTTTTAATACATTATATTTCATATAAATATCAAATTGATTAAATTTAATTAATTTATTAAACTCCTTTGAAACACATAAAATAAAATAAGCTTTTAGTTGAAACATTGAATCTAAAATCTATTAGACTTTGTTGGCCCATCAAAGAGCCATAATGGATTTTTTTCTTAAACTGACCCATTTAACCCACTTTCGACTGGCCTAGATCCTATAATGGTATCAGAACACTATAGCTTCTGTGGTCTAAATTAGAAATACTATAACTAACTTATTAAAGCATACATATTTATTAAGGTATCAAGAAAGGTAGGTCTAAGGTTGTGATTTAGTTAATCAAGTACTCTACCCCACCTAGCAACTAGCATAGCCCAACGGATGAAGTAATCCCAAAAGATAACCCAAATATGAAGGCTCAGATCAATTTTGGGCTTTAGGATAATTTTCATGATACGATTTGAAAATTAAATTAAATTTTAAATTTAAAAGATATGTTTAAAGTATAAATGAAATTTTGTACATGTTATAAATAATTTAAAAAACTGTTTTTGAAAAGTATTAGACTATTTTCAAAATTTACATTTAATTATTTAACTAATTGGATTAAATAAATAAATTAATAGAAGTTAGTTAATTAAAATAAAAATATATATAATGATATATGTGAAAATATCTTAAAATTACGATAAACAATAATGTAATTTTTGAAATTTATAAATTTTATATCAAATTGTTTCAATTAATTAAATGTTAACTAAAAATTAATATACATGTATAATGGTATATGTATGTGTGTATATATATAATCACTATAAATGTTAAAGTCCATATTCATCTTTAAATTATTAAGGACCAAAATTTAAATTCAATGATTGAAACTTAAATATATATTAATTAAAGTGTTATTTACAATATTAAATAAATTAAATTAAATAATATTTAAATAAATAGAGTGGAACTATAAGAAATCCAAATGAGATTTAAGGAATAGATACATATGTATTGTATGTATACCGTGATTTTAGATTTGTCTAACACTTGAATCATTAGGGTATTTCATAAGAAATATATTGTTCCGTAAGTCAATATAGCTTAATATAAATAGATTAAAAATTATGAATCTTTAATATAAGTTGTCCTCTATCATTTATATATTGATAGATTACTTGCATATTCATTAGTTGTGTATATTCCTTCAGCTAGAGATATCATGTGTAGTACTATTAATATATTAAATAGACAAGGTAGATATATGTACATATTTGTTAATACTCCTCAAGGTATGTGTGTTTATACTTAGTTCATTGCGAAATGGTAGAAACGAGTGAATAATCTCTTTCAATTTGTTGATATTTCTCAAGGTCTGGATAAGATTGGGAAAAAGACCACGGGTTAGGAGTTTTATATGAAACAACCAATAAAATGTTATCCTTCGCTTGTAGGCCTATGATTTATTGATATTTCTCAAGATTAGAATCTCAAGAGAAATGACTTCTAACACTAATTAGAGAAATTGAAAGATTTTTATGTATTCTCTTAGGGTTTTGGGAAACATAAAATTTTAGTAGGAGATTATTAGATAAATAAAGTGTTATAATTCAACCTATTTAATCAACTTAAATAACTAATCTAAGTCTTATATTAAATGACCAATCTACTATGTTTAATGTGTTTTAATGAACTAAAATTAAATTCCAGCAAAGTGACTAATCTAAGACTATTATAGGCAAATGATAGCTCAGTGGACCAAACTTTGGCTAGCTAAGAGAAATCAAGATAGCACCAACATATAAACATTTATGGTCGTCCAGAAATGAACCTATAAGAGAGAAACCCACCAAAAGTTCTAATCTTGAGGTAGTTAAGTCTTATAGTACTTGGGTAGCCAATTGCAAAATTGCTTAAGTGTCCTTGTTGTCTACTTTAGACACAGAATTGTAAACGCAATGCGAAGATATGTCTATCAAGAAAATATCCAAAAACAACAAAGCATTGTTTGGGGAATGATCCCGTTACACAAGTACGAGATTACTAAGAAATTATTCAATGTGAAAATGAGTAAGGGAAGTCGCGTTGAGAATTTCATTTTATAAATGAAAGGGTATATCGATAGATTTTCAGAGCTACTAACGATAAGCAAAGAAATGCAAATGGATTTGATCATAGGCTCTCTAACTCATTGTTTTAACCTTTCATATTGAACAACAATATGAACTAATTGAGCATAAACCTCACCAAGTTACTAAATATGTTGAGATCAACCGAAGGATCGTTAAAGGATCATAACATGGTGTTGGCAGTAAAGGGGAAAACATCTTCTTCAAAATGTTAGAAGAACGTAAGCGAGGTTCTAAGAAAGGTACGGGTGATGCTCCTACTAACAAGGTAAATGTCACCATTGTCACAGGAAGAGGCATTGGAAGTGCAACTGTCTAGACTATTTGAAGATGGTCAAAGAAAGGAATGAAAATGTTTCTTCCTCGGCTAAAGGTATGTTTATGATTTAAAATTGTTTGCAATTAATAAATTATCTTGGGTTTTAGATATTAAATTTTAAACTCATATCTGTAATTTGTTATAGTGACTTCGGAGCAGACAATATTTGACGAAGTGTGAAATGGGGCTTTAAGTCATTGATGGGTCTATTATACATGCAATTGCAATTGGAGTCTATCACTTGAATTTTCCAAATGGAATTGATTTAGATTTGAACAATTGTTATCACATTAAGTATTTTAATTATGGTATAATATATGTTCCAAGATTATTTGAGATGGTTTTGGTTTTATTGTAAAAACAATATTATGCATACTATGTTTGATGGAAATAATATTTGCAATGGTGTTTTAGATAATGGCATTTATGTACTTAATTTAAATCGTATATATGTGTGAATAGACCTTCTGTTGACATTAATAATAGTTACTTATGGCACTGTAGATTAAATCATATTAGTGACAAAAGACCACACAAATCAAAACTTGAAGATTTTCTGCCATCTTTTGGTTACAAATCATCTTACACATGTGAGTCATATCTCAAAGGAAAAATAACCAAGCATTCCTTCAGTGGGAGCAACAAAAAGTTAAGGAATTCTTGGGACTTTTGCATATTGATATATGTGGCCGAATTCCCATAGTGACAAAGGATAATTCAACAAATTTTGTAACTTTTACCAATGATTTCTCAAGATTAGGATATGTATATCTTATGAAGAATAAATCAGATGTCTATAAGAAATTTAAAGAGTATAATAACGACATAAAAAAATTAAACAAACCATAAATCAACTTCAATCAAATTGAGGAGGTGAGTAAGTTAGGCAAAACCTCTAACGGTACTTAAAAGATAAAAAGATTGTCTTCAGGTTACTTCATCTTATACTCTACAATCTAATGGTTTTTCAAAAAGAAGGAATTGAACACTACTAGATATTGTTCGTTTCATGATAAGTAAGGCCCAGTTACCTATTTCTTAATGGGGATATGTGCTAGAAACCGCAGTGCATATTTTGAATTAGATGCCTACTAACCCTGTGACTAAGAGGCCATATGAGATGTGACATGGGAAGTAACCCCACGTTAAGCATTTGAAGGCATGGTTTTGTCGAGCATACATTAAGAACGTTGTCCCCAATAAACTTAAGGCAAGATTGGTCCTATGTAACTTATATGATATCCCAAGAATTCAATGGTATATATTTTCCATAATACCAAGGAAAAAGAAGGTTATTATTTCTCAATACATTGTCTTTTAGAAAATGAATTTCTATCAAAAGAAATTAACAGTGAAGTGGTAGGCTTGGATGAAATCTTAGAAATTAACATAGAGGCCTGGCCGGTAAGAGAATCAAATTCACATTATACAAAAACATGCAACTTATTACAAGGTCTAATAGGGAATCTCATGCACCAAAGAGATACTATGATTTTCTCATGGATGGCTAGAAAGAGGATTGTGTCTTAGAAGATGACACTTCGCTCTCATTCCAATAAGCGCTGCAGAGTAAAGACTTTACACTTTGCTTCAAGCTATGGAATTCAAGATTGATTCTATTTATGGCAACAAAGTGTGGAATTTGGTTGACATACGCAAAGGCATAAAATCCATCAGCTGCAAATGGATTTTTAGAAAAATCTAAATGCAGATGGACAGCAAAAACCTATAAGGAAAGGCTAGTTGTGAAAGGGTTTTAAGGTATTGATTATGAAGAAACATTTTCGCCCGAAGCCATGCTTAGTTCCATTCGAATAATGCTCGCTATTGCCATGTTCTATAACTATAAAATATGGAAATGGATTTGAAAACGTCATTTCTAAACGGTGATTTAGAAGAGGCCATTTACATGTCATAGCCTGAGCGTTTTGAGGTCAATGGAGTGAGGGAAAGGCATGTAAATTGTTAAGTTCGATTTGTGATCTTAAACAATCTTCAAGGTGTTGGAATAAGTGCTTTGATAAAGTGATCAAATGGTTTGGTTTTTATCAGAGTACATAGGAAGCATGCATATACCAAAAATAATAAGAAAGTGCTATCGTATTCTTTGTCTAATATGTCAATGATTTGCTCCTAATTGGAAATCGCGTTACATTGTTGCAATCGGTGAAAGCATTATTGTCAAAGAATTTTTCCTTAAAGTATTAGGAGAAGCGACATATATACTTGGTATAAGGATCTATAAAGATAGATCCATGTGATTGTTATTATTGTTCCAATCTTTGTACATAGATACCATACTAAAAAAGTTCATTATGGAGAATTACAAATATGAAAATGTGCTGACACAATCTGGAATTATTTTTTCTAAGAAGGATCCTCCTCATACTAATGAGGAGAAGGAGCATATAAAGAGGATATCATATGCATCTATAATTGGTTCCATAATATATGTCATGCTATGTATGAGATAAGACATGGCTTATGCATTAGGATGCGTTACCCGATATGAGTCTAATTCAGGTGAGAAGCATTGGACAACTATAAGATGTATTATTAAGTATTTAAGTAATACTATGGACTTATTTTTCTTATACGGGAATGAAAACCTTCTTATTGATTGGTATATAGATTTCATCTTTTAGAGTGATATCGATAATAGTAAGTTCGTGTCTTGTTATGTTTTTACATTGAACGGTGGAGCTGTTAGTTGAAAATTTTCCAAAGAGGAAAATGTAGTTGATTCAACGATGGAGGCCAGATCATCGCCCTCAACAAAGCAACTAAAGAAGTAGTATGGATATGCAAATTTATGGTTGAGCTAGGAGTGATTCCGAACATTGAGAATCCAATGATATTATTTTGTGACAACAATGTTGCGATGCAGATTACAAAGGTACCAAGAGCTTACAAGAGAATTAATATAATGTTGGGTCTGAGTTGATGCATTGAAAGTGAAACACTATTCAATACAGAATTCATCTCCTTGATTATACAAGGTTAGTATCATCGTCAACTATAGTCAACTCAAAGTCAAAGTCTCCAGCCAAAGCAGTATGGTTAGCAATAATATTATTGCACCAAGGACTTTGATTTTGGACTAACCGAGTTAACTGTGAATGATATTGTAATTTTTACCAAAGCCAAATTCCATAAGTCCTAAAGTGAAGTAGTTTTGACGAAGGGAATTGGTAAATAGTCATTATTATCAAGCACCGCTTAAAACAGTAAAATTAGAAATTTTCAAAAAGATGTGTAAGTAATAAATTTAGCCAAACTATCATATCGCTAGATAAGGTGATATGTGAACATTAATGCTAGAATTTTTCGATATTAACTGGTGACTAAATTTTCACATTTGGGTCGCATAACCATAATTATGAATACTCCAAAACACCACATAATTTAATTAATTTATAATTGTTGTAAATTAATTAAAATTTATGAAAGATTAATTATTGAATTTTATTTGACTTTAGTTGCAATTAGTATTTAACAAAGTGGGTATATAAAAGTTGTATACGTATGTATCAATATATGATATCTTATTTAAATTTGATTTAAACCTATTAATTACTAAACGGTTTGGAATTATTAAAGGTCCATACACCCTCAATCATGGTCAACCGAGGGTGTAAGGGGAGGAAGGGTATCGGTCTCAAAATATTTTTGAGATGGTATTCAAAGAATGAGCAAATGAAGGAGAAAAGACACACATTTTACTCTTCTTAAATGCCTACTTAAACATATTAATGTTATTATTTTAGCTCTTCCCCTTGTTCATTTCTAGCCTAAAAATCCATTGCTCCAAGGCCATAAAATTCCCAAAATAAAATCAACTTAATACAATGTGTCTTCATGTTTAGATCGTAGTAGAATATGAAGGTTGATTCAGTTAAATCTAGGAGTTATTCAATCATTCAAGGTGTGAATCTTAGGCTACTTCATAAGGTAATTATCCAATCTCATTTTGATCATATATTACATAATGTTAGTACATTTTAGATTTCATTCATTATACAATGAATTTATATATGCTTATGTTTGTCTGATATATTGTTTGCTATTATTTGGAAATTAATGTAATAACAAAAATAAAAATATATATTCATAACAACATTATATTGAAATTATTTTTAGAAAAAAATGGATTTAAAACTATTTTATAACGCGTTGTGTGCGTATATATGAATATATGCAAACTACGTACATTAATTATATGAAGTTATTTTATAAAATTGAATATAAGTTATATATACATATGCATATATATCTATATTCATATATATATATATATATATATATATATATATATATATGTTTCAAAATAAAAATATTTTTTGTCATTATATATATACGTGTTTGTGTGTATAGTTTCAATTCAATACCTATATAAGAACTTTTTATAAAAATCATAGATCTAATTTTGAATTCTTAGAGTCAAATCTAGATTTCAAGTTTTTAATTTCAAATTTCAAGACATAAAATTAGTCAAAATTTATTTTACTACATACATACATACAGAGATATATGTATATATAATTGTTATTTTGTATAATTTTATAGTAAAATCATGAATAACAAAGGATATAATAAGGATGAATTTGTGCGGTGTAAATCCTAACACTTATAAACGTATACATTAACCACATGTGCTATTTATATGTTGCACTTGCATTACATTCACATGAGTATATTTAAATATACTCATAAACTTACCAAATTCAAATTTGGTCAAATTAAAAATAGCAGGTGTAATTTCTAACTATTTACATATTCATAACCTTTATGAAATATTAAATGTATCCATAAATAGTAATTTGACTCCTTACCGAAATAATAATACAAAACAATTGATTTTTACACACATATACGCAAAAAAATTAAATTGATATACTCTATTTTATATAAATATCAAATTGATTAAAATAAATCAATTAGTTTAACTACTTTTAAAACAATTTAAATTATATAAGATTTTACTTGAAATAAAATTTGGATCGGACCTAAAATCCACTAGATTTCATAGGCCTGATAAATATCAAAAATGTATTTTTTTATATTCACTCATTTAAACCACTTTTGACTGGCCCAGATCCTTAAGTAAGCTATGAGATCAGTTACTTCTTATGCTTCCTCTACTTCCCCTCTTACAAATAGCTACATTCAATTTGTGCTTGTCTTGCTTATAGACTTGGATGATGGCTTACTTCCTTTCATCCCAACATAGCTAGATGAGGAAGTGACAATCTTTTGAGGATCAGGAGAAGTTTTGGAGACTGGTGCGGAATATGGCAAAGAATAATTAGAAGGTGATTGAGTTTAACGCTTATACTTTGGAGAGACATGGAATGTGGGGGTGGAACCCCTTCCAAGCTCGGCTCTAACTTCACCTTGAGCATCTTCTTCTCAGCCGCTACCATCAGGAGTGTCAAGGGAACCTTCTCAGTAATAATGGTAATGTCATCGATGATGGAAGTGTTGACGTCATCCATGCTCTCTTTTGCCATGACCTATCTTCTCTACAACGGGGCCAGGTCAGACTCAATGGAAGAAGTCAAAAGCGTGAGAGAAATAGGGACAATGATCGATGATGTCTGAGTAGTGTTGGGGCGCTAAATGATGATGTAGTGTAGTAACAATGAAAATTAAGGAAATTGAATCTTAAGGAGAAAAACAGAAAGGTAAAGATTAGCATGCCCTCAGGGGATAGTTGAAGCTTCTCGAAGATTGGACAAGTTAAAGATACACCTCTTGGGGATGAAGACATATATAGAGAAAGCTTGCTGATTTTACCTTCCTCAATGATTTTTTTTAATGGAGGTTAAGTAGGATGAATTGTCGGTGTAGTGAATTTGGGAGCATTAGGATTGTAGCTCTCGGTAGTGGTTATTGTGGTGGCAATATCAAGTACAGATCTTTGTGGATGCATCAATGACAACGACCTCAAAAGGAGTTGAAGTAGAAGGTTCGAGTTCCAAATTAGCCTCCTTTTAATTAAGTGAAATGTCATTTGCATGATATGAAGAGAATGGATCAACGAGACTCTTGCTGGTAACTATTTAAACGTTGAAGCTTCAAGTTCCCTGATCGCAAAGCCATTTGTCTAGAGCCACCAATTCGTCTTCATCAAGCAATTCAGCCTTCAATCTCTCTTCATTGATTTCTTAGCCTTGTTCCCTTTCTCATATAAGTATCTCTTCTTAAGCCTTGGCAAGAGTAAGCGTATAATCTCTCCAAACCATTTAAAGCCTTTCATCTTGATGATGTTAGCGAAGAATCTAAGGAGAGTGGCATCGTTATCTTCAAATCACTTGACAAATTTCACATTATTCTAGGCAAAAGTGGCATGCAAGTTAATTATATATTTCCTATAGTAAATCAACTTGATTCTTAAGTTTATAGTCTCTAATCTGCTAGTCTGGGGGATCTACTGAGTTTCTTCTCTTGTGCAACCTTTTCTTTGAGCTTAGTGGTCTCACCCTATATTGCAGCTTTCTGACTCTCCGTAAGCTTAACCTTCTCTTCTAGCTTTCCACTACTGATGTGCACTAATTTAACTGGTCAATACGTATATTACATTGAATCTTGTGAGCGTCGGCCTCGTCTTGAATTCTCTTCTTGATCTCTTTGAACGTGTTACCTTTTGCTTCTATTTCTTTTTTGAACTTGGCCGGCTCATTCTTCTAATCTTCATATATTCTCATATGGTTGACCCTCTCTTTATCAAATCCTTTGATGATCGGCTTGTTGTCCTGGTTGACATTAGAGGTTCCCTTTGCTAGCTTTCTCCATTGAACACTGTTCCACTACCTCATTGCATCGGGATACGCCCCTCCATTAGATGGTTTTGGGGATGTCTTTAATACTATATTCAAATTTTACCCCCTCTAAGAAAAGGTTTAGAAATACAACTTGAATTTTCGAGGTAGGGGCGAGGGATGGGCCTTGAGGACGAGGTGATGGAATGTTCTAGCCAGCAGACGTGTCTTTCCTAATTCAATTAGACTGATAGGAAGTCAAGGAGCTGTTGGATTGGTAGGAAAAAAGAATGGGAGCCTTGGAGAGACCAATGGTAGTAGTCACTAAAGCTTGTGAAGATAGGGGAATGTCCAACTGAGAAGGTTAGCATTGTTGACTATTTTATGTAGAGGAGCACCAATAACGAAGGGAGTTAGAGTCTTAGCTAGACAAAAAGTAGTCACCGAGATCCCCGAGTTTTTCGGAGCACAAGCACCTCTCTTTAGCTTCATGCCTCTCTCTCCTTCCTTCTTTCTCTCACATTCTCGGATTCCATCTAAGGGCTATGATAAGAGCATGGACCCCCTTAAGACTAGGAGCGGTAGTGGCTAACTCCTTAATTAATTCTATCAAAGTTGCTTTGTTTACCCATGGTGCTTGAAAGAAGAAAGAACTGGATCAGAATTGGTGAGCTAGATTAAGAATAAGTGCAGAGTGGTTGTGCTCATGATCCTAATAAGTGTGCGAAGTGCTAGTGTATCCTAAATAATCTATAGACCATGCTCTTTTGGTTGAAGAGATGCAATAGCCTCCCCACAGAATGCAAGGGCATAACGACATGGGGTTAGATCGAAGTTGGTAGTGAAGTCTGGGAAACTCCCAACGTCACCTACTGAGCAAAAGATAGAATCGACTGGGTCCAAAGGGTTGTCTCCTTAGTAGAGTACAAGTGTGTCTCAAGTGTATGATGCAAAGTCCTAACTCGAGGTCGTTTAGGCATAAGGGAAGAAGTAGTCGACATGCCTTTAGGAATGTCTCCTCGGTCAACTCGGATTCATCATCCTCATCTTTCTCTCAGTCTTCTTCCCCTCATCCTCATCCTCTTGCTATCCATCCTTGGAGCTTGGAACTTCTTCAACTTCTACAAAGACCCCTAGAGGAGCTGGATAATAATTCATAGCTTAGCCAGCCCCTAGTAGAGTTGGTTCATGTTGGATTTCCCTATTATTGTAGAGCATCTAGTATTGGTGCATCTTGGCATTGACAAGCAGAAGTGAAATGTGCCTTTGTTCTATGCTGATTCATTTGAGAATCGCATAGTACCTTTGTAGATAGGTCCTTGGAGGGATATCTATAAGAGGTGTAAAGGGGCATTAGTCATTTAGGCGTGGGAAGCGTAAGTAAAATGAAGCCATTGGATGAAGAACTTATGCCTAGAAAGAGATTTATAGTACAAACCACCGAGGAATCAAATAAAGAAACATTCAACTTTGAAGTAGATTTTTTGTTGTTCAATCCCTCTATAACTTTGCACCTAATGAAAGACTAAAGTGATAAGAGTGAAGGGTGGTCGGATCTCTTCTTAAAGTAGAATAGGAAGTAGATCTTTCTAAAGGTTAGAGACCTTCACTGATGCGTCGAAAAGATTATGAAGACAGAGTTCTGAGCCGTGAAGCCATTTGGGAGGATTTGAGATGGAGCGAGTCTCAATATTTGTAGAATGTATCTTAGGAAGTTGTTGAAAGAATGGACAATCTTGAAAAGAACATGTACCAGTTATAAGTGGTGTAACCTTCTAAGGGGTTATGCACTCTTTAAGTGGGCATTGGAAGAAGAACTTCATATTAAGGAATTATGTGCTTTTCTCAGATTCTCTTTAACTCCATAGTTGTAAACTTAGATATCGGTGCATCCATAGGGTTATTGGGGATCATGATGTTGGGCTGACCAGCTTATGGCCTGATATGGCCTTGATGTCCCAGAAGAGGAGCGATCCAAAGTTGTTGTTTTTGGGTGATAGAATACCTGACACTTATTAAACTTGAAGAAGTGGCAAGGGAAGAAGACAAGACTGATTCGAAGGAGTGGATTGAGAAGGGAAGGTCCATCATCGGTAGAAAGACAAAGAGATCATCTACGGTTGGTCAATCTTCATACTAAATGATTGAAGGCCTAGCATGGTAATATATTTTTTATTTTAGTGTTTAACTTTAATTGAAACCTGTGTAGCCAATGTTAAGGATCCGATAAATGTCGACGTGTGTTGAACCAATTGAGTTTTGTGCATCAACTGATGCAGTACATTATGTTAACCAGTGTAGTGTACATCATATGTCCCTGACAAGGCGTACAGAAGCACTCTATGTAGATTGCTCGCTCGTGCTAGTAATGAGCTCCAACATGCGAAAAAATTATGCATCATATTTACATGTTAATGAAGAATTTATGCTAATGGAACCATCTTCAAAAGTGGCATAAACTTTTCTTTGTAGGACTGAAGGGTTTTTGTTATACGATTTCAAGTGATGGGATGGAAAATCCCAGATTATCGATGCTCGAACCCGTTAAGTGCCAAAGCACATCCATAGAGGAAACTTCACAAGTTGACTCAACCAAAGTGCCTAGTACTAACCCATTTTCGCAACTAATCAAAGAGAACATGCATCTTCATTTACCATCTCTTCCTTAAAGTAAAGGTTGAGATTCTTAGATCTTCACAAATTTAGGGGAAAGGGTGGTGACGATGATAGGGAACAACTGCCTGGGGTTAGCCATGCAAAAAGATCAACGGTGGTTGGGGTTTTTCATGGTAGTAGCGACGCAAGATCGATGGTTGCAACCCACCTTTTGCATTTAGATCTAAAAAGAAGTGTTGAAGTTCATAAAGCGAGATTGGAGATGGCCAAAATTCAAATCGGCGATGAACTTTTTGATCAATATTTGGTCGAGGTATGGCAGTGCACGAAGCTTGAAATGGTCAAGGGTTTGGATCGCGAGAAAGGAGAACTAGCTCAAGAATTTGTTGATTGAAAATAACAAGTGAGGACCAAATATTTTTTTCTAAGTGTTTATTATATACAACACTGGGAAAACCAATTAGTACCCATCAATATCGATCAGTACCAATCAATATCGATCAGTACCAATCAACATGAACATTCATTTCTTGAAAACGGAAAAGGAAAAAAGAAAAAAGGAATTAAGAAATGTACCTGACCAGAGAATGGAGTAGGTTTCAGAAAATTCTCAGCAATGATCAAAGACTTTAGATAGAAGACTTTAACTTTATATCTGCAAAAAGGATTCAATTCAAAAACCATGTGAAGCAGTGCGCTGATATTCTCAGAGTAGGCGCAACGTTTCACAATAATAGTTCAGATGATGAAGGCATCAATGTAGAATGATTCTGGTCATCTATCTCAATCCAAGGCTTGCTTTATTATAATAAAATCATACTTTGGAGGGGTAAATCTCATCCGGTATTTGAACCAAGCGACATCTCAATGTATCTAGACTTCGAAATGAAGAAGAGATGGATCAGGAAGCTTAGGATGTTAGGATTGAAGAATGAAGGAAACTCAAGAAATTTGACTAAGTTGACAATCAAAACCGATCGGAACTGGATGGCCCAAAAGGATCAGTGTCGATCTGTCCAAAGCCAAGAGGGACCCCTCTAGGCTATGAATGGTTCTACATTCAAGTTTGGAGAGAAGATTAGTTTTAGAGGAGAGAAATCGTTCGACACCCAGCGGTCCTTAATGGATAATTTTGCAACGAAAATCCAAAGCTTAAAGACTTAAACAAACATGAAGAAAAAGCAAAGAAATGAGCAAGTAAAACATGAAGAAATTAGCCTCTCTTTACTGCCGAAAGACCTATGTCGAATTGTTCTACCATAGGCACCCTTCAATTATTGTTGCAAGTAATGCAGTTATGCGATAAGGCATAGGAAAATTTGTTCCTCGAGCCTTAAGTGGTGTTATGGATTGGCTCTTGTTTCCCTTTCCCTTGTTTGCTATTTCACGGTCATCAACAATATATTTTGTATGTTTTGAATTTCCTATGACATCTCCTCAATTCCTTTTACTCCATCTGCGAGATAACTACAAAATTCCAGGTTGAACTTTGTTTGAGAAGTTAGATCATTGCTTGGTTTGGAATCATCATTGGGGATGTTTTTATTAGATTGGTTGTTAATAGAATTTTTCGATATCAAAGTAGTGGTTATGGGTGTGATTGTGGATTTTAATGGGAATGCAGACAAAGAGCTCTCATTCTGCTGCCCAAACATTAACGAATTCTTTCATCAGCCTCGAAAATACGGTTATTCGATGATTTCCAATTAAAAAGTTTGATCAAAGATATATTCGATTGGTGGGTAGTGTTGGAAACAAATGAACAAAATAGTCACAGACATAGATTTAGAGTTTTACGATCTACAATGATTTACGTCCAAAATGTTTTGATATTTTTATTGTTTTATTGAGTATTACAATGTTGTTACGGGCTTAATAATATTGTTCAGCTATCAAAATTCGTTTTTTGTCTCTTTTACATTATAGGGCATTCATAACGTACCGAAGTTGATGCAATTGGGATGATGTGCGACTGACGAGACAACGATATGTTTGACATCGATAGACCTCTTGAGCTATTATTTATCGTAGGCTATTGAACCTGCAACAGTTGAAACTTGAAAGTGATATTTTAGTAGTCTAGATTGATGGTGGAGTAATGGATGATTAATGATCCCTTTAACGTTGGTTTATCTGAGATTTGACAATTCAGTTAAATTTATTTAATGTGGTAACCATTGAGTTAATGATCATTATTAAGTGGAGTATGTTACATAGCTAAGGATAAACAGAAAAAACGATTGGTCGATTAGTGTAGGCGTCGGATGGTGAACAGAATTTGGTAGGGTGTGTGCGCCTATGAGCGGGTTTGGAATCTTTGTGGACTTGGTTGAAATTGGTAGGTTGGGTGCGACGTGAACGAGAAATACCTGTAGGTTGAGGCTTGCGGTAACAATTGTGCTAACGGATAGGAAGAAGGCTATAAACTTATTATGCTGTGAAAGACTATAAACTCCTTAGGAATCCTTTGTGAACAATTTCGCGTTGCTTCCAATCAGAAACTTAAAAATTTCCTTGGTTCATATCCTTAGATTGTTATTTGAATGACACAGCACACAAACTTGGTACATAGAATCTCTTAAGCAGAGGAAAAAGGACATAAAGTAAAAAGTTCTCTTCATGTGTACACCATGACTAAATTATTATTTCGCATCGGATGATACATGTTACAAGTTTATATAAAAAAATTAAAAAGAAACTTCTACCCTCTTTATATATTACAAAGTAAAACGTAAAACTTCTACATTCAAGAAACCGAAGAAAAGTCATCTCCGTTCGTACTTCATTAATCCACGCCATTAGTCACACATGACTCGCTCGAACTCGAACTCGAACTATAGCCTGTAGAATTGCATCCCATGAAATCGATAAACCTTGTATTTTCTTCTCTCTCATCTTCCTCCTCATGCTCCGAATTACTATTCGCATCCCTCTTCTTCTTAAAAACTCGACATAAAACCCAATCACTTCTAGCAGCCGCCATACTCTGGAAAAAAAAATGTTGTATAAAATCAGATTATAAACGCTAACTTTTCTATTAAAAACTAATATTATCATATATTACTTCAAAAATTTACTCACATTTGTAGTTTTTACGGATATCGGTAAAGCTAAGCGATACTCATGCATTATCCAATTCGTTCTATTTCCATTGGGAGCTTTTCCTTTATAAAAAACCAGAGTCTTCTTCATACCGACAACTTTATTGTATTTGGAAGCTACAATAGCTTTATCTTTTCCAGTTGCTTTCCAGTACCCAGTCGTAGTTGATCTATTAATCTTGCTTCCATTAGGATACTTGACTTCTCTCAATGTAAAAAAGTACTTTTCATGCTCACCTTCATCTGCTCATTGAAAACAATCCCACTCAAAACAAACATATAATGTGATGAAAAATAAAAATAAAATAAAAGCTACTTATAAGTTAGTTACCATGGAAAAGATCGCGAGGATTATAGCAAGAAATATCGATTTCTGGTATAACGAAGAAAGGCAATGGGCAAGAGAAAATCTTTCTTCTAAGGTATTGAAGTACAAGTTCTTCATCAGTGGGATGGAATCTGAAGCCAGGGGGCAATTTGATGTTTTCCATGAGTTTTTCGATTTAGTTTCAGTGATGATGTGTATATTGAGATTATGGGTGTTTCGTGATTTTATAGTGTGCAGTATGAGGAGGTTGCGGGTAGCAATGGATGACTTGGGGGTACATTGCGTGAACAAGACTCAAGCTTTGCTATGCAATTTGACGTACTTTTAAGTTGTTTAAACAAAATGTGTACGAGTTAGAGAAGTTAAGTGGGTTTGGATTTACTTGCAAGGTCATGTGGGGGCATTTATTATGTGTATTTATATGTAACTTTTTTGTGGTGTTTGGGTTACATATGTTGGAGTTGTTGGGTGAAGAAACTTATAAGTCTTTTGATGTGTATTCTACTCTAAAAAGCTATATGACCTTTTAATGTTTATCACGTTGTTCCTTCAAGTTCATACACGACTTCTATTTAGTCTGTTAGATTTAACAATTTACTCTAATGAGATAAGCTTCCATTGAATGACTAGTATAAATCATTTGTTGATTTTCTTTAGTTTTGTGTAGATAATAGTACGTTTTATTATTGGTAAACTATAACATAGAGCATATTTGAGTTGTTAACGATCGTAGAACTAGTTTAGGATACAAGAGAATTGTGAGTTGGATTGGATTTCGGATAATTGGACCTAGATGAATTGGATTAGCAGATGTAGATTACAAAAGCCAGCCCTGCCCTGGACCCATTAATTATAAAACATACATTATCATTTTATAACTAAAGACGAATAAGATATATTATATTAAATTTAATAATCAAAGGAGAAATAAAATCTCTGGTTCTCGTCTGAGAAAGGACGACTCCGCCGTACATCTATGACGTAAGTTGAGGTAATGTAACAGTTAGATTTCGTATACTCTTTCTTCTTCCCTTTGTACATTTTCAATTTATTGCATCACTAATAGATTGTATGCATTTACAACGCAAATGTTGCATGTTTTGTCGCATTTCATTCAAATATGTCAATATTATGGTAGCGCCCGGGAGCTAAACAAGGTCAGTTTGAGTTGATGTTACATCAAACGTGTTGGACACATCATAGATGAGCCTATGTCTTCGTTCTGTCGACGCGTCTCCTCTCGATCTTTACTTAAATCTCCTTCCTCTTCGCTTAAATCTTAAATTTCATCACTCAGTCTTCTCAATGTTTAAATGGTACAACGATGGCAATCACTTGCATTTCGTAGAAGATTTGGCTGATATTCAAACTACTATAAGATTTAAAGCACAACAGAAAATTTCAATAAACCGAATTCACATGAATGAATGAATGTAACAAAATTTACCGAGTTAACGATATATTATGTGATCATAATGACCATTGTCGACGTAATTTCCAAATGAAAAAAAAAATGTGTTTTTTGATATTATATGAGCGGTTGAAAGACTATATTTAATATGTACGTTAGGAAAAATGATAACTATCTTTCTGTATGCAATTGCTTTGACTCCTCTTACAAGACAGATTTTGAAAGATTTCAATACTCAAATAGCAGGGTATGAGTTTATTTCATAATGTTTTGAAAGTTGTTGAATTAACGTTTAAGGATATTATTAGACTAGTTGACCCTAAATTTAATAGAGTCCCAAAATAAATTAGAACATTACACATGTATTATAATACACTTTTTAAAAATTGTATCATGTCTATTCACACATGTGGTTGCACATGTACCTACTTCAGATTTGCAATGATATGTTGAATGTAAAGGCTATGCGATGTAAAATATTGTTGTTGTGTACGTGTTTGATTTAACGTTTACGTTTGTAATGACAGAATGGGAAGGAACTGCTCATGATGCCGTAATTTTTCGTTTAGTTTTAAACAATCTAAATTTGAATTTTCTTGATCCACCTCTAGGATAGTATTATTTAGTTGATTCAGCATATCCACAATGAATGAATGCTTACTTCCTTACCAGAATGTATGACACCAAATACTTGATTTTACCGAAATATAAAATCAACTAAAGATCAAAAATGAAATTTTCAACTACTAACATTCTAATTTACATGTGGTATTGAAAGAAACTTCAGAATTTGGAAGAGAAAATTTGCAATTTTACATTGTTGAAATAAAAGTATAAAGTTCATGTAAAGGCGGTTACTGCTAAAATGACTATTCATAATTTCATCCGAAGATACAACGAAGGAGACCAAAAATTTATGACATATGACGATGATCTCGATCTAGTTTCGAAAGAATTTCTAGAAGAGTGCTATAGTATTCGAACATTCGAGAATAACGATTGCGAACCAGTTGAAAGAAATGCAACATATCTGTTATCTGGCCTTTTGGCCCAGCTACACAGAGGTGATTACGAGGACCAGAATTGACTATTGATGAGAAAGATGGACATGAGACGACAATAATATGAGCAGAGCATGATATCCGAATAGTTATATCCAGTCCAGGGTAAATAAGATCAACGGATAGGTGATACAGGATGTTAGAATGATGAAGGTTAGCTTGGTGGAATAGTTGTCGGCATAGATGTTTGACAAGTTGAAGAGTGTATAAGTGAGGTCAGCATAGTGTGTTGGGCTGAGCTTTTCTTATGTTGGGCCCAAGTGGCCAAAGGGGTCCAGGCTTGAAGATATCAGTTAGGCTGAAGGCTACCTTCGTCTGTGAATACAAGAGTATGGGGCCATTTATGGAATCTCTTTCGCTCTCACTTTTGAGGGGGACTTCATCATCTTCTTCTTCCTATTCAAAATACTCTGTCATGGCTATTTTTCTTATAAACTTGTATCAATGGATTTTAGCCAATCGAACAACTCATGTAATTGTACTCAAATGAAAAATGAATGAAATTTGAAGTGGACATAGGCCGAGATTGCCGAACCACTATAAAATCTTCGTGTCAATTTACTTTTATATCTTGTTCTCTATATTCCATTAATTCTTTGATGTCCATGAAAATCTACGGGTGTTAGTGACCAATTTTGGTGCTAACATTTTGGTGGTTTCACTGATAATTGAATTCTCATCTTGATTGGATCTCATCGTCTACTAGTGGATTTCCATATTCGCGAGATAGATCCAGTTGTTTACGAGCATAACTTTCTATTCTACTCAGATTTGAAAGACGTCTAAAGGAAGCTATTAGCCATGGGATTGGATTCACTGATGTACGCAAGTTTTTGGGATTGAATGTTGAAGTTTGCACTGGAGTTATATAAAGGCCGACCCATCACTTAATGCAGATAGCCGATCCCCCACTCAAAAACTGACAGCCGTTCGCTCTAGCATTTATACCGAGCAAATGTCGACCCATGTATATCGATCCTCTGTGACCCAACCAGTAGTCACCGAGGCAGCCTGTCCAAACCATGAATCCCTTATGCATGACTCGCAGTGAAATCTCCTATAACTCGGAGCAGCTAGGAATGTGACCCGAAGTGAAGGAAAGACAACCAGTTGCCCTATTGGTAATCTGCTAACGTCCTCGAACGAACGATGAATGGCCGACCCACCTTAGCCTTCTCTTCATGACCGAGCGATATACAAGGAGAAATCCGGACCGGGCCAATGAGAATAGACTCCAGCTGCCGAACTGTACGCGTCGAACCACTCTTGGCCGTTCCACCTTGGCCGAAACTGCCTTGGATGAACTAATTAGGCCGATCCACCTTTGTCGAACCTCCTTGGCCGAACCACTCAGGCCAATCCATATTGGCCGAACGGCCTTGGCAGAGCCACTCTTGACCGATCCATCATGTCTACACTCCAATACTGGACCGCCTTGCCTGAGCCACTCTTGGCCGATCCACCATGCCTACACTCCAAGATCGAACCACCTTGGTCGAGCCACTCTTGGCCGATCAACCATGCCTACACTCCAACACCGTACCACCTTCTATTCTTGTGCTTTACAAGCATGCCAACCCAATGTAAAATATATCGAACCATGTGCATAGGCCGATCCAAACTTAAGTTACACCGGTCTCTTATACGACCCCTATTTTCAAAAAAAAACTTTTCGGGTACGACCCGAACCCATGCCGCAGCGCAGTGTCCTCACATTTTGGATTAAGAACTCAACTTAATAAAGGAACATTCTATCAACTTTCCTTAGATCCTATGACCGACCAGGGCATAGAGGATCAAGCACCCGCTTCTGAATGGCAACAAATGGAACGAACAAGCAACCGCTACTCAAACGATACCCCCAAAGGTTGGAGAACATAGATGATATGACTCTAGGAAAATACTAAGATGACTCCAAGCACCATTCTTCACTGACCTAGCACTTCGAATTTAGTGACTCCAAGTAAACCATTGTTTGACTCTAACCAATTTGTTCCAAACGCTAATAAGGATATCATATTGATCACGTTTGAGGGGAATCGACCTCTAGATATATTTTGGCAACTAGTTAGTTGGAGAGCTTCCTACGACCATGGATCATTTCTATTACAAAATGAATCTAAACCAAAGCGAGGAGGAGTGGAGCAGACTAGGAAAAATAATAATGCAGGCCCGTTGACTGTGGACTCTGATTCCAGTAGACAAAACAAGATCTCAAAATTTGAATCATATGTTCTTTTTAAGATTCAATCGATAGCCTCTACTTAGACACTCACGACTTAGAGTGGTATTGAAAACCAACCTCGAGAGAGTCCACCGAAGTCCAAAGAAAATCAGGGGAATGTTGTATAATCAAAGACGTTCACTGATCCTAAAACAGCCGATTACAAGCACCTCTACGGTGTGATCGAAAAGCCGATTTGGAAAGAAAAGCTTCAATGGTATATACAAGTCCTGTAGAATGGCAGACAGTGAACATCCGATGCCAAATTATAAAGGGCTATGATTATCAATTGGATTGCTGACGGCCGACATCCCTTTGAAAGGAGCTAGGGGAAAAGTTGAATAGCGAGCACGTGATGCTGTTTCGCTTATTAGTGAGATTTATTACAATCTTCTTTGAATTATTTCCATTTCTATTTCTATTTGAATTGTTCTATAAAATACAACCAACTTGAACTAAACTACTTTCAAAACGATGCAGGTGACTAAGTACTCGGATTTGCCCGCTAACCAATCCACGCAGACCGTGATCGGACCTGTGGAGTTTCATCATGATGAGCATGATTCGGCCGCTCACCATCAACCATATGCCTTCGATTTGGGACTATGGAATAGAGATGGAAAAGCTCGTCACAATCAGAGCCCTATACGAAGCGTATATGATTGACCACCCATTCGTCGACCTCCATATTTGATTTGGTGGCCTAAGCAAGGCTTGGAATGAATGTGGCCCGTTCATTCAATCCTTGGGTCATAAAGTAAAGTTCGATAAAATATATACGCCTCTCCTGAAGCTCAATGATGTCAGGATCTAACTAGAACGGACGTGATTTGATCATCTACACATTAACTCCTACCAGGAACACAAAAGGTAGTTCGAAAGCCCGACTTGAAGTAGCTGTGATGGACTGCCTACTCGTCAACCATCGCTCTCAGTACATGGATATGACTGCACCTTGGAACATATGCAATAGTTTGTCTACTCAATAATCCATTATCCTCATTTTCTAGAAAGAGATACGAAGCAAATTGTGCGAGACTTGATTATCCAACCCTAGCATTAGATGTGATCCAACCATCTATCATATACCTCCTTCCTTGACTTGATTAGAAGAGCTACAATCATCAAGAGGACGAGATCGACCGTCCATTTTTTAAGTTTCATCCTTGATGCTGGGGCAGAGTCCCATTCCATGAGCATACGTGATTCGACCATTCGTTCTGCAACATTATCCTCGATACGATAAATGAAATACAAATCAAACTGGTGGAAATACGACTGCTCTCAACAAAAATCTCTAAATACTACTCTGAGTCCCCACAGCGCGGACCAGAGTATAAATGACTTGAGAAAAATCTCTAAGTCCTTGAAGCGGACTGGAGTACTCTGAGTCTCCAGGGCGTGGACCAGAGTATAAACGACTTGAGAAAAATCTTTAAGTCCCTGAAGCGGGCTAGAGTACTCTGAGACCCCAGAGCACGGATCAAAGTATAAACGGCTTGAGAAAAATATCTAAGTCCAAATCTCTAAGTCTCTAAAGCGGACTAGAGTATTCTGAGTCCCCAGAGCGTGGACCAGAGTATAAACGACTTGAGAAAAATCTCTAAGTCCTTGAAGCGGACTAGAGTACTCTGAGTCCCCAGAGCGTGGACCAGAGTATAAATGACTTGAGAAAAATCTTAAGTCCCTAAAGCGGACTAGAGTACTCTGAGTCCCCAGAGTGCGGACCAGAGTATAAACTACTTGAGAAAAATCTCTAAGTCCCTGAAGCGAACTAGAGTACTCTGAGTCTCAAGAGCATTGACTAGAGTATGAGAAAAATCTCTAAGTCCCTAAAGCAAACTAGAGTACCGTGAGTCCCAAGAGCACGGACCAGAGTATAAACGACTTGAGAAAAATCTCCGAGTCCCTGAAGCGGACTAGAGTACTCTAAGTCCCCAAAGCGCGGACTAGAGTATAAACGACTTGATAAAAATCTCTGAGTCCCTGAAGCGGACTAGAGTACTTTGAGTCCCTAGAGCACGGACTAGAGTATAAATGAATTTACGAAAATCTCCAAGTCCCTGAAGCGAACTAGAGTACTCTGAGTCCCCAGAGCGCGGACCAGAGTATAAACGACTTGAGAAAAATCTCTAAGTCCCTGAAGCAGACTAGAGTACTCTGAGTCACCAAAGCACGGACCAGAGAATAAATGACTTGAGGAAAATCTCTGTGTCCCTGAAGCGGACTAGAGTACTCTGAGTCCCCACAGCGCGGATCAGAGTATAAATGACTTGAGAAAAATCTCTAACTCCTTGAAGCAGACTAGAGTACTCTAAGTCCTCGGCGCGTGGACCAGAGTTTAAACGACTTGAGAAAAGTCTCTAAGTCCCTAAAGCGAACAAGAGTACTCTGAGTCCCCAGAGCGCGGACCAGAGTATGAGAAAAATCTCTAAGTTCCTAAAGCGAACTAGAGTACTCTGAGTCCCCAGAGCGCGGACCAGAGTATAAACGACTTGAGAAAAATCTCTGACTCCCTGAAGTGGACTAGAGTACTCCGAGTCCCCAAAGCGTAGACTAGAGTATAAACGACTTGAGAACAATCTCTAAGTCCCTGAATCGTACTAGAGTGCTCTGAGTCTCTAGAGCATGGACTAGAGTATAAATGAATTGATGAGAATCTCTTAGTCCTCGGAGCGCGGACTATAGTACTCTGAGTCCTTTGAGTGTGGACCAAAGTATAAACGATTTAAAAATCTCTAAGTCCCCAGAGCACGGGCTAGAGTACTCTGAGCCCCAGGAGTGTGGACCAAAGTATAAACGACTTGAGAAAAATCTCTAAGTCCCTGAAGTGGACTAGAGTACTCCGAGCCCCCAGGGCGCGGACCACAATATAAATGACTTGAGAAATATCTCTAAGTCCCCGATGCGGACTAGAGTACTCTGAGTCCCTAGAGCACGGACAAGAGTATAAACAACTTGAGAAAAATCTCAAAGTCCCTGAAGCAGACTAGAGTATTCTGAGTCCCTAGAGCGTGGATCAGAGTATAAACGACTTGAGAAAAATTCTCTAAATCCCTGAAGCGGACTAGAGTACTCTGAGTCCCCAAAGCGCGAACTAGATTATAAATGAATTAAGAAAAATCTCCAAGTCCCTGAAATGGACTAGAGTACTATGAGTCCCCAGAGCGTGGACTAGAGTATAAATGAATTGACAAAAATCTCTAAGTCCCCGGAGCGCGGACTAGAGTACTCTAAGTCCTCGAAGTGCAGACCAGAATATAAATGATTTAAAAAATCTCTAAGTCCACGGAGTGTGGGCTAGAGTACTTTGAGCCTCCGGAGTGCGGATTAGAGTATAAATGATTTATGAAAAATCTCTATGTCCCTGAAGCGGATTAGAGTACTCCGAACCCTCGGAGTGCGGGCTGGAGTTTGAACAATTTAAAAATATCTAAGTTTCCAAAGCGTGGGCTTTGAGCCCTCGAAGTGCGGATTAGAGTATAAACGATTTGAGAAAAATCTCTAAGTCCCTGAAGCAGACTAGAGTACTATGAGTCCACAGAGCGTGGACTAGAGTATAATGACTTGACGAAAATCTTTACGTCTCAAGCTGTGGACTAGAGCATAAACCGTTTGACAATCTCTAAGTCCTTGTAGCGTGGACCGAAGCATGAACACAAATTGGGCGCAAGTCGACCGAGGGAAGAATAAGTCTAAGTCACCAGAGTGTAGAGTGGCATATAAACATCGATAAATAGAGGAGTGAATTCAAACCGTTCTTTATTCCACAAACTTTGGCTTGAAATCGATAGGAGGAGTATTAACTTGCTAAGGATGAAGTTCGACCATCCGACTTGCGGCCTGGCCAAATCAACGCGGCGAGCTGGAGTTCAAATGACTAAAAGATGAATACGACAGCTCATTATAGTTCCATCTTAGCGTTCTTTATAACTTAAGGCAACGATCGCAAGGCAACCTCAATACAAAACCAATTGAAATGGCATCCCAAGCTACGAGCGACAGATTATATCATACCTCATATCGGGGACCAATATTGATCCGCACCAAACACATACGAGTGTGACCAGTGTCCCTTGAAAAACTGTGACAACCAGAGTGTGAAAAGGAGAGTAAACCATGAAGACTTGGTCATTAATTCTCTAGCACCCCCTTCGATCCATTTGAAGGAGTATGAAACTGGATGAGCGTGACCCGACTGCTCTTGAGCCAACTTTACCCCGAGACCTGATAGCCGAACATGAACCATAGTGGACGTAGCTAACCGTCTTGTACCCAACTTACGCCCATAAACTGCCGACGCATCGGTGTATTCCCCTTGGAATGAAAAACCACAATACAATCCAGGATAGGCGAGACTCAGCCTACGATTCAACGGAAAATAGAGTAAAGCTAAAGTGGGCATGGTTGGCCTTCCTACTTATCGGTATATACCCCAAACTTGGGGGGCACGAGCGAGAAGCGGGACGAATGTGAACCGACTATTCACCGATCAACTCTATGTCTTTGGAGTTTTGGTGGGAGTATAAACATAGCTTGGACAAGACTCAACCGTCTAGGCAGTACATTTGTCAACCCGAGACTGGGAATAAAAGGGTGATCATCCAAAGACTAGCTACGATAGCTCAATATTGAAACTTACATATAGTGTTTACATCTATTCAAGCCTACGACCGAAAGAATGCCTAGCGATACAATAATTAAATCGATGCCTAAGGTCGTTGACTATCCTCCAACATGAAGGACAGATAAAATATTATAAATGCGTTGAATGGAAAGTGTGTTACTCGAATATACAAAAAACTCTAAACTCAAAGCAAGACCCAACTATGCAGCTTCACGCAACTCGAGGTTGACCCCTATTCGACATTTTCTTCAACGTGCTTCTAAGCCTGATCTTTGGCCATTTGTAGATAATCGATCAAAGCATTCAAAGCCCTTCACTATTAGACTTAATAACTCATGACAAGACTTTAGAATTCGACCAGAGCAACCATCAACATTGACCATCCCAACCATATTTCACATTGAATGTTACGCAAAATAGTTATGTCTGAACTCAAAGAATCCGAGATTGCACCCGCTAAGCTGACAGTCAACATTATAGCCAGCCACGGCTACCCTTTTCGGGTGTTGAATATCGGATCACAGCCCAGTGCAATGATGATAAAAGGATTAGTTTGATTTTTTTGAATAAATTATGATATGTTCACTCGGACCCATTTTGACATACATGTGTGATTTCACCAACTATCGCGATCCATGCATTGGATATCGACCCGAAGCTACAAAAGCTAGTGTAATGTCTATTGATTTCATCATGAAAGCTCCACTCTTACTTTTAGGCTCACCCCATTAACGTCTATGCCTACCAGCCGTTGCGATAGGGCATAAAACGACATGAGACGTTTGAAAGACTATTTAAATAGAATATCGAACTAAGCCAATTCAATATCACTTATTTCCCTCGAAGGGCCATTCAAGGACGGAAATTAGCAGATCTCATATCTGAATTCACTGCATCAGACAACTACTCGAAGAGTAGTGAAGAACCAACCAACAGATGGAAAATGTACGTGGATGAAGCATCCACTGATCAGTGTTACGGCACAGGAGTCATGTTAATGACTCCTAAGGAATGATCGATCTGCTACGTTCTGACACTCGATTCCTATGCAACAAACAACGATGCTTAGTATGAAGCATCGACCGCCAGCCTCAAACTTGCTAGAGAACTTGGAGTGGAAACTTTACATATCTTTTATGATTCCTGATTGGTAGCATGCAAAGTTAGGAAGCTAATCATGTCGGGGGGGATTGTCTTGCTCCTTATCTTGACCAGATCCAAGAGTTACTAGCCAACTTCACATGTTACATCATTACACGTACATCCTCAACGAACAAAATGAAAAGAGTCAAGTCACTGGCCAGGCTAGCCAGTTTCAGGGACGCGCAACAGATATACTTTGTTCCGGTTGGAATACTTAATGTTTCAAGCATTGAAGGATGAAGATCGGCTAGATCTTGGAGACAGAGCCAGAAAAGAGGTCACAGCCGACTCCTATCAAAGACTATCTACAATGAGGAGTTCATACTGAACGAAGGAATGGAAAACGACAGGTCATCCTCAAAGCTTCACTCCAAATCATTCAAAAAGAAGTCATGTGTAGAAAGAAGTTCTTCCATTTCTATTCCTCGATGTATCACCCAGGATGAAATCAAATAAGTCTTTAGACAAGTTCATGAAGAAAAAATGCAGCGATCACACCAAAGGGCAAATCCTAACAAAGAAAATCTTGTGCTACGAATTTTATTGGCCAACAATCAATCAAGATGCGGTTGATCATGCTAGACAATGTAACGAGTGCAAGATGTTTGTAGAAAATCCTGAAGCCTCGACGATGGAAATTGCTCAAATGGCTAGTCCATAGTCATTTACCACTTGGGGGCAATGACATCATCATCTTCTTGCCGATCCTAAAAATGGTACGAAATATACCATCATAGCAGTTGATTACTTCACCAAATCAGCTGACGAAGAACTTTAACCACGACCAAGAAGAAGAAAATAATCAACTTTATTGTCCGTAACGTTATCTGCCCTTATGACCTTCCACGAACCATTATAACCGGTAATGAAGCCCAATTCGACAACGCTAAATTTCATATTTCTACTGCCGACATCATACTGCAAATAAATTTGCGGTATTTGCTCGCCCTCAAGCAAGTGGATAGGTTGAAGCTGTGAAAAAAATCATAAAGTCTATTCTAAAAAGAGGTTTAGAAAATGCTAGAGGTAAATAGGTGAATAAGCTGCCAGTAGCATTATTGGCTTGCGGAACCACTGCGAGTCTGCAACTTTCCATACTCCGTTCATCTCTGCTTATAGTTCGAGGTCGTCATCCATGTAGAATTTGAAATCCCCTCTCAGAGTGTGTCTGATTATAACTTTTATTTCACAAAAAAATAAACAAGCAATTGCAATTAAACTAGATGGAATTGGTGACGACTTATGAGCATATAAAACGCATCCGAGAGCCAAAGGCAAAAACATGTACCCCAAACGTGCACGTGTATATTCAACAAAAATTGATTTTTTAAAATCGATTTTTCGTTTAGAGTTATTAAAGAAAAGACTTGATTAGACAACTAAATCTTACTAGTCATGTAGAATCGGACATGGATGACCACTGATCGAATGCAATTCCGGATTTATACTATTGAGAATCGACCAAGCGTCAGACAACCAAAGAAGGTTACAACACTTTGAAAAGATGATATTGAAGGATAACAACTATTTAGGGAGCATGATAGATTTCTTTATGGAGACTTTAACTTCGATTCAAAGCACGTCATGTACGCAACAAGATGTACTTTGGAGGGCAAATATTATCCGGTCTTTTGGTCCGACTGCACAAAGGTGATTACGAGGATCAGACTTGACTATTGATGAGAAAGATGGCCATGAGACGACAATAATATGACCAAAGCATGATATTCGAACAGTTATATCCTGCCCAGGGTAAATAAGATCAACAGATAGGTGATACAGGATGTCAGAATGATGAAAGTTAGCTTGGTGGAATAGGTGTCGGCACAGATGTTTGATAAGTTGAATAGTGTATGAGTGAGGTCAGCATAGTGTGTTGGGTTGAGTTTTTCTTATGGTGGACCCAAGTAGCCAAAGGGGTCCAGGCTTGAAGATGTCAGTTAGGCCGAAGGCTACCTTCATCTATAAATACAGGGGTAGGGGGTCATTTTTGGGATCTCTCTCGCTCTCTTTTTACGGGGACTTCATCATCTTCTTCTTCCTACTCAAAATACTCTTGCATGGCTATTTTTTTGATAAACTTGTATTAACCAGTCGAACAACTCATGTACTTGTATTCAAATGAAGAGTGAATGAAATTTGAAGTGGACGTAGGCCGAGATTGCCGAACCACCATAAAATCTTTGTGTCAAATTACTTTTATACTTTGTTCTCTAAATTCCATGAATTCTCTGATGTCCGTGAAGTTCTACTGGTTTTAGTGATCAATTTTGGTGCTAACAATATCTATAATAATTGTACAGGATAACAACAAAAGTGAACTAGTTGCTGGCGTACTACATTATGAATTGTTTGTATTTTGTACCTATGTCGTTATTGTGTCTGTAATTTGAATTTCGTATTATTATTGTATCTGTAATTCGAATTTTCAACTATTATTATAGTTGAATTATCAAATTTTTGGATTAAGTCGTATTCCCAAAACATACATGTTTTACAATCGTACAAATACGTTAATAATATAATTAAAAATAACAAAATTAATAATCTCATTTCATTCTCATTTCAAATGTCATTTAGCAACAGAAGAACGCGTTCTCTGTTACCTAACATGCTCCCTTCGTGTTCTTTTCAATGCTCCCTTCGTATGTACCTTAACCTTCAATTCTATTTTCTTTCATGTAGACTTGGTTAAATCATTCACGTATGAAACGTTATTGAAATATTTGACAATCAAATATCACCACTATTATTATGAATAATTTAACAAAACAAAACACTAGAATAATATTAACATGTGGGTTTATTTTGAATATGATCAAACATATTACTAGGATACTTTTGTAAATCAATTCAGATAAGTTTCGTATTAGGAAAATCACAGCAAAATACTTCTAGATGTAAGAATGTTGTCAACAGGAAAAAAAAAGGTCCATGCGGCAGCATTTTTACTAGAATATATCAATCTACGCACTTTTACCTGTTTTCTTGTTCACATACAACATAAATTTTTAATTAACATGGTAAGCTTATACAAATGAAAAATATATGTCATTAGATACACATCCCCTACACAGGTTGCTTATGATATATCTGATTGATTTACAGTAAATACGTGTTCTTTTATAATGAAGTGTGTCGGGGTTATTTGGATTTTTTTATTGCTTTTGATGTACATTTTATATTTAAAAACGAGTTGTAAAAACCAAATTTCAAACTCCATAATATTACTTGAGATGTGCATAAAGGCACACGAGACAACTTACTTTTTGAAGAGTGTTCGACACACAACTACGTTATCCAACATAAACCAAATAATATAAAACAAATGAAAAACGTATTATAAATGAAATTATATTGTCATGGTCAAAGTATTTGGCGTGTGGAAGTGGAAGTGGGCTTCGAAGAAACCAAAAAAAATGATGCAATTAAAATACAAATCATGCGTTCAAATTTGACATAAACTTTAGGTGCGTATATGTTGGTTTTGTACTTGCATGACCGTACCTGCATATCAACGTGTGTTTGCTTTTTTATCTTCGGGTTTTGTTTTATTTAAGGATTGAGTGTAAGAAAGCCATAAGTGCATGTGCTATGTTTGTCATCAAAAGATATTTTTAGAATAATGTCGAATATCTTTGTACGATTTGCCAAAACTTGTGTGTGCAACCGTTTTTCTTATTTGCATACATAACATTGCAATTGGGGATACGGATTTGGTGCTTTCGAACCGAGGGCCGTATCGCGATACGGTTTGTTCGGCCCTTTTCTATATTTGATTTTAAATTTCGTTGACTGATTAATTTACCTAGGGTTACAATTGAATATTTTACACTTGACTGGCCACTGAAATATTGCTTTTTGCAAAAACTTAAAATAACCTCAAGCAAAAAAGTTAAAATACCATTACGCAAAAAAAAAAAAAAATGTAAGAATACATATAAAATATAATGGGCCTGAATTTTGAGCCGTTTGCTTGTTTCACATGATTTGTGCAGCGAAAACCTAAGTACAGAAAGTGAGGGAGACATTTTTATTTTCAAACTTAATACAATACAATCCCTTTTAAATACATAGTTTAAATTACATCTCTAAAGTTATTTTCGACGATCTGTTTTACCTTTTTTCAAAAATTATGCACTTAATCGTGAGTAAACATAAACAAAATTAGTCAAGGATCACGATCTCAACTAATTAGTGTAACACCTTAAAATTAACCATAAAACGTTAAAACGAGTGTTTTGGTTGAATAAAATACCACTTTTACAATAAACAAAATAATACTTTGTCTTAATGTTACGTATTTTAGTTAAAAATGAAACCTTTTGCAGCTTAAACTGCAACTAGTCATACTTTAAACTACAAATATTTGCAATTCAAAATACAAATATATGTAATTTGAATTGCAAATATTTTCTGTTCTGTTAAAATCACAAATATTTACACTTTGAATTATAAATATTTGTAGCTTTTAAAAACTGCAAATATTTGCAATTTTCTTGAAATTAATTCCATTGGCGTTTTGTAAGACATGTTTTTGAAGAGGGACACGTGTATTTTGAAACATATAGAATGGTGTTTAACAAAACTTCCCTAGGAAAATAACAAAGAAAATAATTTAGATGACGAACTCTACCACTTTAATTTATTAGCTTTAAGAACAATTTTTTTAATCTAATCACCAGCATCCAATCCAATCCACCTAAATCCAATCCAATCCACCTAAGCCTAATCCTTTAAATATGGGCCTTCTCATCCTCCTCGCGCCACCTCACCACAAAGAGTTATCTTTCTTTTTCTTTTATTACTTAAATTTTTCGTAAATAAGAAGATAGGCTAATCAGAGTTTCTTAACTTAATCTGCTTCAATCTCGATAGGTTTGGGCCCAGGCCGGCCTAGCACAAACTACACGAGAATCAAAAACAGGTCAGCGGGTCTCCCTCGATTACCGTCGAGGTCAGACCATTATCAGCCCGCCCTCTCCATGTCACACTGGCCTTCAGTTTGTGTACTCCGAAGCAACGACCAATCGCTAACTCGTCAAGCAAAATAAGGCATATGCACTACTCGGAACATTCCCCCTTTTATGACCAGTTGGCACCCTGATAACCTATCTATTAGAGCACCTCTCACGGCCCGTCCGTCGTTCAATCTAGATTGCTTCCGGCACAACCTACCAACCCGACTCCAGTGCAGCTCCCGTGAGCAACTTTATAGCTGGTCATCCATATCGTTCTAAACAGTGCAGTCGACCTGTCCGGCTCGGCCCACACCTTCAACACTATCCATAATAGCTTCCACCTCTTTCCATATCAATTATAAGAGGCTACTTACCCGGACCATCTCGCCGCATCGGCATGCGGGCAAGACCAACAAAGAAGTATAACTAAGTGTGTCCTCCTTTGACGCAGAACATTAACTGAACAATAAAAGCATGGCATATACCTTACTTGTTTTTTTTTTCTCCTGAGGTTGACCTCAACCACTGATTCCCTTTGCTTCACCAGCTATTCCTCACTAATCAGATCTACGACACAATGCTTTTACAGCCAGTTTTATGACATCATCTCAACCGTTCCAAGATCGGTTTCAACCACTATAAATAAAGTCAACACATGGCAACTTCAAGGGGATTGTTGGTTGTTATCTTTCAATGATCGATTATTCCGTTGTTTCTCACCACCCGTAAAGGGCCAACTATTCAGTTACTGCCAAGGGTTAACTATTCGGTAGTTGGTCATCACCCTTGGCATTCGGTTGTTGGTTGCCACCTGTCAAGGATCAACTATTCGGTTTTTGGTCGTCACCTGCCAAGCGTTGATTATTCAAAGGTTGGTCGCCACCCGCTAAGGGTCGATTTATTCGAAGGACCATTAGTCACTCGCAATCCCACATCCTTAGCTTAGCTTCAAGCACCAGATTCCCATAGCTGCTCATCATTCGTACTTCTAAGCTCAGCAAGCCCTCAAGATTTGCAGTAGCATTAATCTTGAGCCACCCCTTTTATCTTATTGTATCTTCTGTGATTCCCTGTAAGTGTAAGAGAGTCGTATAATAAAAGGAATTCACAGTGGATGTAGGTAGCTCCGCCGAACCACTCTATATCTTGCATCAGTTACCCATTAAATGCTCATTTTACCTTTTAAATCGACGATTAGCAAGCAACCTTCGCTTTTAATAGTGCAATTCCAAGCTTGATGAAAAAAATAGTCAGCATTCTGACATTAGAAAGAGGGCCTGAAACTTCGGTCTTGTGGTTAGTAGCTTCTTATGCAAGCTCTTTTCGCACTTGGTATTTAACTTCCATTATGAAGTATAGCAACTACGAGTATCGTCCCGCTCTCCCCTTTGATCACCAAAAAGACCCCCCTCCCAAAGCATAGGGAACGAACCACATACCGCTCGCCAAGCATGCCCATGTGCGATGTGCTGGTCGATCGGCCTTATAACTAGACCTTGGGGCAGGATGGTCGTCAATGATCTTGATCTCCTCCTTGCTTCTCCTTGAAAAATTCATGAAACTTGACACACATGTCAATATTCAAGGCAATCCCATGTAGTCTGCCGAGTGAATTCATCGTCAGTCTTTACCCTCAAAGGCTCTTAAAAGCAACAAGATGCCCATCTACATGTCTAGGGGAATCCAAGATAAGCAACCAACAAATCTCTCTCTTAAGTCTGTAACTGAGCCCACGGCTTTCTATGAAGAGAGAATTGAAATCTTTAGAGCTAATATTGTTCAACGCCGCTGCCAAGGCTATCTAACGAGGATGATTTTTCATGCACCCATTACCTAGTTTGGGGACCATCGCTCTTCACCACCTAGGACTGTTTAGGGACCGCCATCATGAGCCACGCAGCTCATCGCTCCCCTCTTGGCTGACTGACTGTCCATAAGAATGAATTAACGAGAATTTATTTCCTTATCGAGAAACGTCTAGGCTGGACAATGAAAATGAGTTCTCATGTGCTTATTACCTTATTTTGGGACCGTCCCCCTAGGCCACGTAAGCCATCACTCGCCTCCTGCCTAGTAGGCTATCCACGAGGATGAATTATTGAGAATTCATTTTCTTATCGGGGAATTCTCAAGCTATCCAACGAGGATGAGTTTTCATGTGCTTTTACCTTTTTTGGGGACCATCGCCAGAACCGCACGAGGCGCCACTCCCTTCCGGGCCGGAAGGCTATCCACGAAGAAGAATTACCAAAAATTCATTTTCTTATCCGAAAATGCCTAGGATGTTTAGAGATAAGTTTTTACATGATCATAACCTATTTTAGGGACCACCACCCTTGGCCATCTAGGACCGCGCAGCTCCCCTCCTGGTATGTGGGCTATCCACGAAGATGGATTATTGATAATTCATTTCCTTATTGGGAAACGCCCAGGCTATCCAATGAGGATAGGTTTTCATGTGCTCCTTACCTTGTTTGGAGACCACGACCTTCGCTACCTAGGTCTACATAATTAATCAACTATATTGGCCGACAGGGCTATTCATGAGGATGAATTGCCGAGAATTCATTTCCTTATCGGGAAATGACTAGGCTATCCAACGAGGATGAGTTTTAATATGCCTGCATTATTTAGGGACCACTGACCAAAACCGTGCAAGAAGCCACTCCCATCTTAGCTAGCAGACTCTCACAATGATGAATTATCGAGAATTCAACTTCCTTGTCAGGGAATGATTAGGCTATCCAATGAGGATGAGTTTTTATGTGCTCATTACTTTGTTTGGGGACCTTTGCCCTTGCCATCCAGAATCACGTGAGTCATTACTCCCTTTCTGGCCAGTAGGTTATCTACGAGAATGAATTACCGAGAATTCATTTTCTTATCAGGACCGTCGTTCTTCATTGCTCAGGACCGCACAAGCCACTGCTTCCCTCTTAGCTGGCAGACAATCCCTGATGTTGAATTACTGAGAATTCATTTTGCTGTGTTGAAACTAAGCCGGCCGTAGCGGAAGATGTGGGTGAATTTCAGAAAAAAGTTACCCTATTGGATCCCTATTGGGCCTATGCAATTTTATTTAATTTATATTATATATATAAATGTACACATATGTATCATATACATATATGTATTTGTGTGAATGTGTAACATGATAACTCATGCAAGATATAACATAGTCGTGTTTGGATGTTGGAATTTACTTCGCAACGGACATGTTAGCTCATCCGATATTTATTATATGTTATCCAAATATATGTATGTATTTAAACTTGTTGTTTTACAAATACTACATATATATATATATATGTTAATTTTATTTAAATGATATTATAAGAATGAAAATATTTAAACATATGTATATATGTAAAATATTCATAATTTATTTATATAAATACTTAACAATGAGTTATAGGAAACCCGTGGACCAAGATCAATTAGATAATACTGAAATAACAAAGAAATAAGAAAGAGACACAAGATTTATAGTGGCTCGGTAATCTATTGTAATGACCCTAATTTTGACAGATATTATGTAGGACATTTAATTAGATAAATCAAAGGAAATAATATAGATGGTTAAGGGATTGGGATTTGTGAATTAATAAAGGAGCCGTGCCTTAGTGAATACATAAGCAAAAGAGAATTAAAGATAAGTAAGAAGGAGGAGTATAATAAGGGTAAAATAGGAAGAGTCTTTGTTCTTATACCCTAAACTCTTTTATCCCTAATTTCTCATTCATTTCAACATTCATAAACCAAACTAAAACCCTAAGAGCTTGGTCGACCACTATTAAGAAGAATCAAATGAAGAAATTCTAAGATTTAAGTAGGAAGCTTAAGCAACTCAATTAAAGAGCAAATCTCAACCTTCTTAACATCAAGCTGAGGTGAATAATTTAGTTTGCATCTCACTTTAGTTAATGCTTTCAGTTTTAAGATTATCCGAATTATTTGCAAACAATATGTCATGTTATGTTTATTTAAATGGATATATATGCTTGTTGATGATTTATGATGTTTCATATAGATTTTATGATAAGTTTAGGTTGGAAAACCTATTAAATGACATCCAAATGATTTTTGTACTTGATTTCTGGTCAAAAACATTATTTTAGAATAGGATTTTAAGTTCCATAATTTTCTAAGTTGTTGTGGAATTATTATGAATTTTCTATAAAAGAAAATAGTTAATATTGGGTTTAAATTATTTAAAACAATTATATAATATTTTGGGTCTGAAATTTAAGTATGTTAGAAAACATATTAATAGTGAATTATGGTAATTTTTGGAAAATTTTCCTAAGTATCTTATTATGGTTATAAAATTAATTAAGTTGAGGGACTTACATGCTTTATATGTTTTAACCAAGGAGAAGTGATTATTAGTTAAAATGTTTTAATTGTTAATTCTGAATTTTGGCAACATTTTTAGAAAGGATTTTGATAAAGGAATGACAACAATTACATTTTTACAAATAAGGCAAGTTAGTTAAAAAGAAATTACTTTGTAAGGCATAAAAATCAGCTTTCACATAATTTACCACTTCGCCACTACCATCTGTTAGCTTTTGACACCATACCACCGCTTACAAACTCATTTGAAACCAATACACATGGTATCAAGCCATTGATACATGGTGGATTGGAGAAAGGCAGACAGGACAGTGTCGAAACCTTACTTTCGAAGGGGTTGAAGCCGCTTTAAAATGGCTTTCGAATCAACCGATGTTTCTAAAGAATTTCCGCTTGCCTTTATTTTAATAAGAAGCTTTCGAATGAGTTGCCGCTGTTTTGTTTTAAAAGGGAGATTTTGGAAGGGTAGCCGATTTTGGAACCCATTTGAAACCTAGCTGTTCTTACCTTTCAAACTAGTAAGGCCGCTTTTTTTATAGCCTAAAAGTAATGTGTTCGAAAGGGTGCTTTCACCTTTGTTCTTTATGACCCATAGTTATATTATATGTTAAATCTAAAGGTTTCGAAAGGAATGATTCTAAATGGTTTCGAAGCAATGTTTCCACAAACTTTTGCTTGAACCAAATATTTTTGAAAGGTATATGGTAAGTGTTTCGAGGAGGAAACCCCAATATTTTCGAAAGGTATATTATAAGTGTTTCGAAGAAGAAACCTCAATATTTTAGAAAGGTATATTTAAGCATACCAGAAGGTTTATTTTAAGTGTTTTGAAAAGAAGGTTTCCAATGCTTTCGAAAAACAAGCTCAATGGTTTCGAAAAAGGATGTCTAAGGGTGAAGTAATGATTCTGAAAGACATATTTTGAATACATTCGAAAGGTATGTTTTGAGCATTTTGGCCTAGTATTTTAAGGTCAAAGTTGTTAACTTATTTTGAAAGGGGTTCTTTCAATGAATTCGACAGGGATTGTTTAAGGTTTAAACAAAGGTTTCGAAGGTATTGTTTTGGCCTTGTAGCCTAAAATTTTCTAAGTTAAAAAGTGGTTTTTATCTTATTATGAAGGGATAGATAATCCTATTGATAAGATTTCATCAACATTGTTTTTTTAAAGCATATATCATGATATAACTATTTTGAGTAAAGCAAATAGTATGATTTCCTTTTTTTTTATAAAGTTATGGTTTTAAGGGTAAATCATTTACAAAGATTGTTTACAAGGAAATGAAATTTGAATAGGGTAGTTAACCTTAAGTATATGGCAAGAAATGATATTTAAAAAGGGTAGATAATCCTAAATTTATGACTCGGATATTAGAAGACTAGATGGATTTAGTGTAGGATCGCGCCCTATACTTTAGCTAACAGCCCCTAGCTAATATAAGACTAAAATTCCAGTGTATAGGGATTTATCACAGTTTTGACTAAAATAATATTACACACGGAAGGAAATATACAGAGTTAAGATAAGTTATCGATGAGCCCTCAAAACCATTAGCATCGATTGACCCTTGAGGAAGATGGTCAAGGGCATATAACCCAGTAGTGTGTCACCTAAGTCAGCCAATGGTTAATAGTTAGCCAAATGAAACTATAAAGTGGACAGATAGTTCATTGATTTCCTGATTGTTGTGCATATTTGTATTTACCATTATTGTTATAATCAGTTTGATTGCAGGGTTTTGATTTGCAAAAGATGTCCTTTTAAAGGGATATTAGTGAGGGGAAATCCGTTATGCTAAGCGGCGTGGTCTCAATATCAGTAACTCGAGATGTAATAGTATTATTCACACCATGCTTTATATCTGACTCAAAGTTTTATGTTTTTCCCCTTAAAATCTTGGTTGCTCAAAATTTAATTTGAATAGAGTGAGAGTTAAGGACTTTTCAGGTTTAGTAGGTGGGATGGATAAGCTCCCGAAGACGTGCAAGAGGCAAGCTAACTATGTAGTAGCTATTTAGTATCATTTTCATTATGATGTATTATGAACCATATGTCTATTTAGTACTCTAATCATCCAAGGGGGCATCTTCATATGTCGCTCTTAGCGTAATTTGTAATAGTTATATTTGATCAAAACTTGGGAATCATTATGGGATTATGTAACTGAATCTGAAATATGGATTTGAAATGTAATCGAAAAAGTTGTTTTGAAATCTATGTCGATTTTATTTCATATTCATATGCTTTTATATTATGAATACCACTAACATTGCTGTATTTTACCACCGGAAGTTAATACTATGGATGACTACAGCATCTGTAGCCTTAACTTCGGACCTCAAGATATGAGATGCTACCACTTGGTATAATGGCATAGGTTTATAAAAGCTTAAAACAAATTTTAAACTTAAATTAGTTTTGAAAACATAACCTAAGGAATTAGAGAAAAGATTGGGGTATGGATAACTCTGTAGTAACGTACTTGTATTTGCTATATATAAGTATACTCTTTATCTCCATTCTTCCATCACTTTTAGCTTATTCTTCCAGATCTTATAAAGACTCGAATGCAGATTTTAAGGAAGTAAGATATGGATGCTTGGAGTGGAAGAGTTAACATTGGTGCAGGAAGCACCACAACTAATGGAAACGCCAGACCAAACATTAGAAGGAATCCAGGTCAGGCACAAGCTGCTAATGTGGGGGATGGAGCACCGCAAGTTGACATGGGAGCCATGTACCAGTTCTTCATCAACATGGTGTAAGATAGAGGTGTACGTGATTGGTTGGAGGAAATTGAGAAGCTCCGGTGGTTAATAACTATGCAGTTCTAAGTAGAGATTATGATAGGCTAGGAGGAAGTCATTTATCGAGACCGAGGGCGCAATTGAAGTGGAGAATTGGTTGCTTCATTGCGAAAGGATTTTTTCTGATTTAGGGCTCAACAATGAGCAAAAGAGGAGATTTCTTTTAGGTAGTTGCAACGACACCAGTGTTACATGGGAATAAATGAAGAGACAGTGACTTGGGCAGAATTCAAAATAAGGTTTGAGGAGAGATTCATGTTGGAAATTGCTACGTCGAATCCGCTTAGAAAATTTGTCGAATTGGTGCAGGAAGACATGATACTGTTGGAGTACGATACCAGATTTAAGGAATTATCCAAATACGAGTATGCTACAGTTGATAGAGTTATCAAAAGGAATGAGAAGTTCATCCACGGACTTAAACCTGAGCTTGCTAAAGCAACATTACCACATATTAAGGATCCGTACGATGTAGTTGTTGAGATGGCTTTGAGGTAGGAAGAGATGCTTGCCTTTCTTAATGGTACAAAGTAAAAGAAGCTCAAGGTGGGCGAAACCAGAATAGGAAGTTTTTCCACAAGAATGGTGCTCAGAAGAGTGGAGCTACCAAGAAAGAGAGGCCGATGTACTTTGCTATAAGTGTGATAAGAAGGGACACTACGCTCATGAGTGCTGGACAGTTAAAGGGAAGAAAGTTGTGGACAAGAAAGGAGTAAAATGTTTCAACTACGATCAGATTGGACATTATAAGAATAAATGTGAAGAACCAGCCAAGGATGGAAATGGCAAAGTGTTTGCCTTGGAACCAACTATCTCAAGGCTAACGGCAGAGGAGAAAGGAAAAGCTATGTTGGGAGGTATGGTTTTGATTCATGGTATGTCAGTTAGAGTTCTATTTGATACTGGTCGTATTCTTTTATATCTCTTTGCGTGGTGGGTAACCTAGAACCCTCGTATATAGTTACTTCCTTAAGGGTTGCAAATTCGATAGGGGGGTATGCGACTCTTGGGATGAGATACGACCACATAGAGTTTGAATTTTTAGGTCATGTATTTGCTTGCAGTTTTCATGCATTTGATTTCATAGGGTTCAGAATCATTTTGGGTATGGATTGGTTAAGTAAAAACTATGCTAGGACATTTTGCCGTGATAGGAAAATATCACTTAGACATCCTGATTATAGTGATCATACTATATATTTCGTAGAAAACCCAAGTTTTAAGGTTAATGATTTGTTGGGTGTTGTGGAGGCAGAAGACGAGTTGAATCGAGTTTTCGTTGTTAGAGAATTCGCTGATGTCTTTGAGCCCATCATAGGACTACCACTTAAATGAGCCATTGAGTTTAGATAGATTTAGCACCAGGAGCAGAACCTGTGAGTAGACTGCCAAGTAGAATGACACCTATCGAGATGAAGTAGTTAAAGGTGCAGTTGGTGGATTTAGAAGGTAAGAATTTTTTCAGATCAAGCAATTCACTTTGGGTAGCAGTTTCAGTGTCTGGAAAGAAACCTAATGGAACATTAAGGTTGTGTGTTGATTATTATAAGCTGAATGAGAAGACAATAAAGAATTGATATCCGTTACCTAGGATTGACGATTTGTTTGATCAGTTGAGCGGAGCCAAAGTATTTTCTCAGTTGGATTTGGCAATAGGGTTCCATCGGCTTAGAGTACCAAAGGATGGTATTTCTTTGACGACGTTTAGGACTAGATATGGATTGTACAAATGGTTAGTGATGCCGTTCGGATTAACTAATGCACTAGTATTCTTCGTAGATTTGATGAACATGATATTCTAAGAACATCTGGAATGATTCATGTTAGTGTTCATAGACGGCATTTTGATATAATCTAAGGATGAGAAAGAGCATGAAGTTCATCTTAGAATGGCACTTAAAACATAGAGGTAGCATCAACTGAAGGCAAAATTTTCAAAGTATCACATCTAGAAGAAGTAGGTGAATTTTCTTAGTCAAGTAGTCCCAGAGAAAGGGATTTCAGTAGATCTGGCTAAGATCGAGGCAGTGAATAGTTGTAAGAGACCCGAACGGTGAACAAGATAAAGAGTTTTATCGGATTAGCTAGTTAATATTGGAGATTTATTAAGGATTTTTCGTAGACAGCGGCACCAGTGACTAATCTATCTCAAAAACATATGAAGTTTGTCTAGACTGATATGTGTGAGGAGGCATTTCAAAAATTGAAACACTTATTGACTACTGCACTTACGTTAATTGTTCCAAAGGGGAATCGGGACTTAGTGGTGTGCACAGATGCATATGGAACAGGATTAGGAGCTGTGTTGATGCAGAAGGGGAAAGTGATTGTCTATGATTCTCGACAGCTTAGACCGCATGAGTTAAATATCCAGCTCGTGATTTGGAATTAGCTGCAGAATTTTCGCAATGAAGGTGTGGTGACATTACTTTTTGGGGGAAAGATTCGAGTTGTATACGGATCATAAGTCATCAAGATATTTATTCTCTTAGAAGGAGTTGAATATGAGACAACGAAGATGATTAAAGTTTTTAGCCGCTTTTAACTTTGGTATTGAGTATACACCAAGAAAAGGGAATAAGGTTGCAGATGCACTTAGCAGAAAATATCAAAATACAGTATCGGCAATGATAGCTGAGTGGAAAGATTTAGAATCATTAACTACATGCAGAGTATGATGGAGATCTGATAGTAGTTCAGTCAATAAATTGCTATGTTGTCATGTTTTGAAGTTCGATCGGTCATGATCGAAAGGATTGTTTCTAAGAAAGGAGAGGATCCATCATTAGCTAAATGGATCGGAAATTTAAGGGATGGAACAAAGAGCGATTACTTGAAATATTTTAGTCTTAACCAAAATGGGTGGTTGAGAAAGAAAGAACGACTATGTGTTATGAATATGGGAAACATTAGGAAGTAAGTTCTTAAAGAATGCAATCGTTCGAAGTACACTATTCATCTAGAAGGAACTAAGATGTATCAAGATATGAAAAGGAGTTTCTTCTAGTAATATATGAAGAGAGACGTAGGCTTATGGGTGAGGTAGTGTTTAAACTTTCAACAGATAAAAGCTAAACATTAGAAATCGAGTAGGAAACTTCAGCCTTTAGATGCTCTAGTCTGGAAATGGATTCTGTCTTAATAGATTTCATAAATGGGTTGCCTAGGTCGAATCAAGGAAATGGGAGTATGTGTTATAGTGGACAGGTTGACCAAGAGTGCCCATTCCGTTCCAGTTAGGTCGACCAGGACAATAGTAGATTTAGCTAAGTTATCCATGAGGAATATAGTTAGACTGCATGGAATTCCTAATAGTATAGTAAGTTATAGAGATATCTTATTCACTAGCAAGTTCTGAAAGAGTCTAGATGAGACTTTAGGTACCAAGCTCAAGATAAGTACCGCTTACCATCCATAGATAGATGGGAAAATGGAGGGTGTTAACAAAGCCTTAGAAGATTTGTTAAGAGCTTGTGTGTTAGATTTTGGGGGATCATGGGAAAACCATCTACACTTAGTTGAGTTATGTATAACAACAGCTATCAAACTAGTGTAATGATGGTGCCATTTGAAGCTTTTTATGGGTGGCCAGGAAAATCTCCCGTTTGTTGGTTAGAGATTGGGGATAGGTTAATTCTTGGTCTTGATTTGGTTAAAGAAGCTGTAGAAAAGATTGAGTTAATTCGAGCTAGGATGAAAGAAGTTCAGTCTAGATAGAAGAGTTATGCTGATAAGAGATGGAAAGACTTAGAGTTCTCAGTTAGAGATCATGTCTTCGTCAAGGTGTCACATATTGAAGGTGTAATCGGATTTGAAAAATCAGGAACATTGGCACCAAAATTTGTTGGACCATCTCCTATTGCAGAAAGGATCGGAAAACTCGCATGTAGAGTAGAGTTACTGAACAGTTTGGCAGCAGTCCACAATGTTTTTCATATTTCTTGTCTAAGAAAGTTTATTTGGCATCCAGAGACTACTATTACACCAACTGTGTTAGATGATCTAGTTGTGGAATCGAACATGACTATAGTTAGAAAACCAGTTCCTCTAGTTGCGAGAGATAAGAGGAGACTAAGGAACAAGACAGTCAGATTAGTCAAAGTTCAGTGGGGTGACGACGAGAGATACTGTACTTGGGAAACTTAAGCAATTCAATCAAAGAGAAAATATCAACCTTCTTAACATCAAGCTAAGATGAATAATTTGGTTTACATCTCACTTTTGTTAATGCTTTCAATTTCAAGATTGGATCCGAATTATTTTGCAAACAATATGCCATATTGTATTTGTTTAAATGGACATATATGCTTGTTGATGATTTATGATGTTTCATATAGATTTTATGATAAGCTTAGATTGGAAAACCTATTAAATGATATCCAAATGTTTCATGTATTTGATATATGGTCGAAGACATTATTTTTGAAGTGGGTTTCAAGTTCTATAATTTTCTAAGTTGTTATGGAATTATTATGAATTCTCTAGAAAAAGAAAACAGTTAATATTGGGTTTAAATTATTTAAAACAATTATATAAAGATTTTGGATCTGAAATTTAAATATGTTAGAAAACATATTAAAAGTGAATTATGGTGATTTTTGGGGAATTTGCCTATGTATTTTAATATGGTTATAATATTATTTAAGTTGAGGGACTTACATGTTTCATAAGTTTTAGCCAAGGAGAAGGGATTATTTTGATAAAGGAATGACAACCAATTATATTTTGAAAAATAAGGCAAGTTAGTTGAAAAGAAGTTACTTTGTAAGGCACAAAAATCAGTTTTGACATAATTTACCACTTGGCCACTTTCATCTGTTAGATTTCAACACCATACCACCACTTACAAACCCATTCGAAACCAATACACACAGTATTAAGCCATTGATACGTAGTGGATTAGAGAAAGGTGGAAGGGAGAGAGTCGAAACCTTGCTTTCAAAAGAGTTGAAGCCACTTTAAAATGGCTTTCGAATCAATCAATGTTTCTAAAGAATTGCCGCTTGCCTTTATTTTAATAAGAAGCTTTCGGATGAGTTGCCGCTGTTTTGTTTTAAAATGGAGCTTTCGAAAGGGTAGTTGATTTTGGAATCCATTTGAAACCTAGCTGCCGCAATCTTACATTTCGAACTAGTAAGGCCGCTTTTCTTCATAGCCCAAAAGCAATGTGTTCGGAAGGGTGCTTTCGCCTTTGTTCTTTATGACCCATAGTTATATTATATGTTAAACCCAAAGGTTTCGAAAGGTATGAATTTAAATGGTTTTGAAGCAATGTTTCCGTAAACTTTTCTCGAACCCAATATTTTTGAAAGTTATATTATAAGTGTTTTGAGGAGGAAATCCCAATATTTTCAAAAGGTATATTATAAGCGTTTTGAAGAGGAAACCCCAATATATTCGAAAGGTATATTTAAGCATATCAAAAGGTTTATTTTAAAGTGTTCTGAAAAGAAGGTTTCCAATGCTTTAGAAAGACAAACTTAATGGTTTCGAAAGAGGATGTCTAAGTGTGAAGCAAGGATTCTAAAAGGCATATTTTGAATACACTCGAAAGGTATGTTTTGGGCCTTACCTAGTATTTCAAGGTTAAAGTAGTTAACTTATTTTTAAATGGGTACTTTTAATGAACTCGAAATGGATTGTTTAAGGTTTAAACAAAGGTTTTGAAGGTATTGTTTTAGCCTTGCGGCTTAAAACTTTCTAAGTTAAAAAGTGGTTTTATCTTATTATAAAGGGATAAATAATCTTATTGATAAGATTTCATCAACATTGATTTGTGTAAAGCATATATCATGGCATAAGTATTTTGAGTAAAGCAAAGAATATGATTTCCTTGTTTTATAAAGTTATGATTTCAAGCGTAAATCATTTCCAAAGACTGTTCACAAGGAAATGAAATTTGAATAGGGTAGTTAACCGTAAGTATATGACAGAAATTGAAATGTGAAAAGGGCAGATAACCCTAAATTTATGACTCGGATATTAGAAGGCCAGATGGGACTAGTGTAGGGTTGCGCCCTATACTTTAGCTAATAGCCACTAGCTAATATAAGTCCAAAATTCCAGTGTGTATGGCACTGTCAAAATTGGGACTAGGGAATATACAAAGTTAAGATAAGTTATTAGTAAGCCTACAAAACCATTAGGATCGGTTGACCCCAGAGGAATATAGTTAAGGGCATATAGCCTAGTAGTGTTCTAGTAGAAGTTAGATGATTGATTATATCCGGTAGGCCCAAGTCAGCCAATGGTTAATAGTTAGCCAGATAAAACTATAGTGTGGACAGATAGTCCATTGATTTCCTGATTTTGGTGCATATATGTATTTACCACTGTTGTTATAATTGGTTTGATTTGATTTCCAAAAGATATGCTTTTAAAGAGATATTACTGAGGGGAAACTTGTTACGCTAAGCAGCATGGTCTCACTTAATATTAATGAATCGAGATGTAATAGTATTATTCACACTAGGCTTTGTATCTGACTCGAAGTTTATGTTTTCCCCCTTAAATTCTTGGATGCTCAAAATTCGATTTGAGTATATTGAGAGTTAAGGATTTTTCAGGTTTAGTAGGTGGAACGATAAGCTTCCGAAGACGTGCAGGAGGCATGCTAGTTGTATAGGAGATATTTAGTATTATTTTCGCTGTGATGTATTATGACTGATATGTCTATTTAGTACTCTGATCATCCAAGAGGGCATCTTCATATGTCACTCTTTACGTAATTTGTAACAGTTATATTTGATCAAAACCTAGAAATTATTTTGGGATTACGTAACTGGATATGGAATATGGATCCGAATGTAATCGAAAAATTTATTTTGAAATCCATGTTGGTTTTATTTCATATTAATGTGCTTTTGATATTATGCATACCACTAACATTACCGTATTTTGTCACTGGAAGTTAATACTATGGATTGCTGCAGCATAGTAGCGCTTAGCTTCGGTCCTCGAGATAGGTGTTACAACTATGGCCTATGTCCACTTCATGGCTTTGTTGATTATAGATTTGATCCAGTTCATTTGAGATTACCAAAGATTTGGTAGAGAATAAGTCACAAGTACATGGGCTAGAGGTTCTAAATCATAGAATTGTCCAAAGTAGCTGCCTTAGTGACTATTATGTGGGGAGAGAATATGATAAAGAGGCAGAGCTTATGCGTAGTGCTGGCATAAATTAGATCCTATTTTCGTTGCTTTATGATTTGTATTTATAGGAGTAGTAGTCATGTTTTATCCTCATAACTTGGTATCGAGTTTCTCCTAAAGGGGAAACTCTTCCCTGTCTTTTACATCGTATTTCATACTTCATTTTAAGGTTCCCATATTTTTTTCGTAAGTTAATGACTTGTCTTGATGATAGTTCCTCTATTACTTAGTTTGTTATGTAGTTAACTGGAGCTAACTCTTCAATTCTGGAGATAGGACATCTGTAATTCTATGAAATCAGTAGGGCTTGCTTATAAGAGTAAGAGAATCACTAATGCAAAGTTGGAGATACTGGGGTTGATGCATGATAACTCGTCATTGATTCATGGCTATAACTCAATGTTCACTCATCCCCTTGGCACATTTCTAGTCTATTTTTTTCCTGGGTTACTTCCTTCGTCCACATGAGAATGCCTTCCAAGTTTCAAGTCGTTTTGTCCTCGTTTCGACGTTCAAACTTCTGTTAATTTTTGCTGGCTTAAAAACCTAATTATCATATGCACAACACAATAAATTTTTGTAATATATATATATACACTGATTAATCAGTCGGAAAATAATAAAATATTAATAAAAAATATTTTCAAAACATATTATTCGAATTCTAAATTTTTAGAAAATCGAGCATGGTGTTTTGAGGAGTTTAAAAAAATTTCCATAACTCTCGACCAAAATTGATTTTTATTAATTAATAATTTTTGACCGTATATTATGATAATTTAAAAAAAATGATCTTTTATTTCTTATTTTCTAGCAGAGTTCTTATTTAATGATAAAATAATTTATAAAGTTTAAAAGTTAATTTTTGAAACATATTTTATTTAATATAAATTATTACATATTATATTGATTTCAATGATTATAAATAATTATTAAAATATTTTACACTTACTAAAAAATATAATTATTGTAAATATACATGTACAAAATATATGTTTAATTATTAACATGAAATAATGTTATAATTAAATACAAACCATATAAGTATATAAATGATATATTAATATATATATATATATATATATATATATATTTGTAAAATAATAAATATTATAAATAAAAGTATTCGGCTATGCATATTTGACTTATACGTGAAAGAAAATTGTTTTTTAATTAAATGAATACATATATGTAACCAATCTAGTATGTGACAACATCAATACATATAAGAATCATCACTTAACTAACAATATATTAATAATATATACGAATAATAAAACATTATCCATGAATTATAAACTATATAATATAGTAAAAACATACCTAAATCCAATGCCTTGAGTCACACATTGTAGTGATGAACTCTCTCTCTCTCTTTTGAAAGCTATTCGATTCGTCAGACTGCTAATCTTTGAGTCTTTGACTATCAAGTCGACCAATAATAGAATATGAAAGTGGCAGCAAAAAACTAATTTTTAATTAGGCTAAGAGCTATTTAAATAATAGATGGTAGAGAGAAAACAGTGGATCATTTCTCATTTCAGTTCTCCCTTAATCTGAACCGTCTAAAACCAACAACCCTAACCTAATTGAGCCACTTCCCTTCAGCCCATTTCATTTGAAAATGCTTTCCCATCATCATGGGCCAAGGTCCTATTGAAGCCTGCAGAAAATGTTATTCAATTAAATCTATTTTAATCGCTTATCGATATCGTATATCGATCGAAATATTTATAACTATCACAAACATATTTAATAATATTTATTCCTCAAATCATATTCAAAATTTTATAATAAATATTTCATAAGTATTAATTAATTTATTATAGTTATAAACTAATTAAATCATTTGGTCAAAAGTGGATTCACCGTTTCGATTATGTGACTCATCAGGTGTAAATTTGATCAGTGATTAACATCGAACTATTCGAATGTTAAACTTCACAGATCACTTAGCAGGTAGTGTGACATTTTAGCCAAATTCATCGCTTACTTGGTTTTAGTAAAATCCAATTTCACTTTGTTAGGCGTTACCCGGTTGTGACTTTTTATTTACACCCATTCTCTTCGTCAAAACTATATCGCTTTGGATTTATTAAATTTGGCAATGTTCGAAATTCCGATATCATCCATATTCAACTCTATAATGCAAACACAAATTTCTTAGTTCAATAATTTTTTTTATCATTAACTGAAATGCTCTGGTCAAAGTCTTTGACTTTTTATTGACTTAAGTTGAACTTGATACCAACCCATATAACCTAGAAGACGAACCCTCTCTTGAAGAGTGATTCACTTCCAATACTTCCACTCGACCCAACTATAGTCACTTAATGGAACATGTGCATGATTTGACTATAATCAAAGTGAAGCTTTCAAATTAAAGATCCATGGTACAGTCAAGTCGACAGAATTGTGTAAATCATTCGCATCGAGTTTAGCATTTAACCTTGATTATATTGACAAACGAAAAACTATCGAGTTTTGTTCCATTGTTATCCAATAACTATTAGAATGTAACCCCCCAGATGCCCCTAGTAGTAATGAATAATACACCGCCCAATATTTGTAGAGTGTTGTGCACTCTAGTATCAGTGGATACATCAATATCCAACACGATGCATCTTGACTAGGAACAATTATAATGGTATATTTGTTTTCATTGTGATAAATTACTCATGATTACTACACTTTGTAAAAACTATCACAAAACATGTCATTTATGGATTTTCTATTAAGCATACTTTTAATTAATTAGTATAATACATTGTATCAAATATATAATAGAAAGAAAACATATTTTATTTCGAAAAGATTGGTTATCGAGTTAGATGTATATAATTAGTTACATAATTTCCTCACGGGCATACACCTAACTCTATCAATCTCCCATTTGTTACTCGTGGTCAATTATGGAATCTTATTCCAACCTCTTCAATCGGTTTTCTCAAAACTAATTGGATCAATCCCTTAGTGAACGGGTATGCTATTACGTGTCAATTATCTACTCTAGCAATCAACTCTCTCCGACACTGATAAACTACCTTTATCATGTGGAACAATTCAGAGTATGTCTCTCAACTTCCAGTAAGATCTAAGTTCTGTTATGAACTATATCGTAACATTGTCATCAAGTAACAATGTTATGAGATTCTCAACATTTGGAATTACCATTGCTCAATTATAAATTTGTGCATTTATATTTATAAACATTGTTTTTATTACGGCACTATTCAAGGCGATATACTTAGCCTTTTTTATTGAGTCGGCCACAGTCGTTCGATTGGAACATTTCAAACTCAAAGATTATTAAGTTGAATTTATTATTAACTTATTATACACAATATCACTTATGCAGTTTGAGTCCAAATTCCCCTTCATAAGGAGTTCGTTGTTTTTGTAAACAGTTCTCTAATATTCCATAAATACACAAGAATACACCAAACTATTATTTAGTGATATCAATTTGGCTTTGATATTTGCTTCATTTATCAAATACATAAACAAATCACTATATCATAGACATCAAAACATATATGATAATTCCTATTGCCAATGCATAAGGAATCCATCTTATATGTTCCATATTAGACATTCTAATAAGGTGTCCTTACATATCAATTTGGGACACTCCTAACATCTTTTAAACTTATTATAAAAGACATCATTTGAAAATTCAACATTGAGCGTTAAAACAACTGACGCTGGTTCTAACACAAGTACATTATTAAAAATAAGCATTGTATTGTTTACTTATTGTTTAGAAATATCAACGTACCTTTTAACATTCTTTCTTATTAACACATGCTTCCTCTGCACTTTGGCCGAAAGTCAAATTATTTGATGTTTTTATCAAAATTCTTATTTAATTTTGATGCTTATAAAATGATACTTTCATATCATTTCTTTGTAAGTCGCTATGCTCTGATACCAAATGAAAAGACAGCGCGGATCCTGCTATATGGAATTATATTAAACTAGTGTAGAAATAACTAAGTTAATATAGCAATGTAAATAAGTAAAGTATAACAAGCACGCCAAGAATTTTTATACTGGTTCGAACTTCCCGTTCTACGTTCATTCTCAGACTCCTTATGGAATTTCAACTACAACAACCCTCACTTTATTCGAAGGAACAGATTTACACTGCTTGAGCAACTGAACAGGACTTCACCCGTTAAGCAACTGAATAGGACTTCAACTACCCGAGCAACCGAACAGGACTTCTTCTACAAATAACAAATGTATCCGACAGTAGTGTGTTCTTAAATAACACCGGTAAGTCAATTGAGTACAGTCTTCCTATAATCTTCTCCTTTATGATATATAGTGTGATGTGCTTTGAGAATTGTGGAAGATAAAGTGATTAATAATCAAAGTATGTAAACAATTTGAGTGCAATTTGAAAGCTTGAGAATAGATGAGAATTCAAGAATGCTAAAAGTAAATTCGGTTTCGGTTAATTGTTTGTTGAATTATGTAGTCTATATATAGTGTATAAAGAGTTGCAACCATATATGAAAAGTTACATTGAAAAGAATATGCGCAACTGTTGATTTTGAAAACGTTTCTCTTTAATGAAGAGAAGCGTCTATTCATGAAAATAGCTGTTAAGAATATTCAGACTTCTGAATAAAAAAATTCAGACTTCTGAATTAAGTTGAAATGCAAACAGCAAGAAAATAGGCTATTTTTGGCCTTATTCAGACGTTTGAATATTTTCATTCAGACGTCTAAATATTGTGGAACCATAATTTTGTTTCAGCATTCAGACATCTGAATGAAATATTCCACACGTCTGAATTTAGCATGTAAGAAAAAGTATCATAGCTCATTTGGTTAGAGCACTTGCCTTCTAAGGTAGAGACTCGAGTTCGAGCCTTGCTCTATGCAATTTTAAAAACTTGATTTTTCATTTAAATATGAATGTATATGTGTGTATCATTTTGGAGAAGATTTTAACATTTGAAAAATCTAGACATGACACTCTATGACTAATAAAACTTTGTTTGTCACATTCGTCTTGTCTCTATCGTGTATATCTCTTCTTATATCTCCATATACGTACTTTCATTCTTTTTTGTACTGTGAATCTTCATTTTGAACGTAATTGTTTATTTCTTTTTGATGCTCATGTACCTGCAAATTAGCTTAGAGATTCTTTGACATAATTGTATAGTTGTTGTTATTAAAATCCAACAATTGAGGTTCTAACATTCTCCCCCTTTTTCATGATGGCAACTATACAATTTTTTAAAAAGTATTCATTCTATATAAAAATATATATTAATATGTTTAAAGCTCCCCCTAAGTATAACATCTCCCCCTAAGTATGATATCTCCCTCTATCAGTATACATATGAATTTCTCCCCCTTTTTAACTATAAAAAAGAACGAGGGAATATAATAAATTATATAAAATATCTTGTGAATAGTGGGATAAACTCAATATTAATTATGGAAAAAAATAAATAGGTTTCACCATATTTGCCGAAGTCCATATTTCATTGTAAGCACGTAATTCTATTAAACGTATAGATCATTCTTTAAAATTACAAAATCCACCCTTTTCCTTTTGTTTCTCCGATTACCTGCAATAAATAATGATCATTTTCGGGACCCACTTGCTATGTTAGGATCCGAGGGGTTAGGTCTTGGAAAATCAAACACATTTTGTTGTAGTTGAACCTTTATAAATATAATTTTCATTATTAACTACTATATCAAAATAATCATTAATGTATTTTTCTCTATTTTTCCAATTAACCGGAACCCAAATACTTAGATAATTTTTTTTCATATTTCCAGTCAATGTTTTTGTACTTCTAGATAAATTATAAACATTATTGGTCATGGCAGTATTTGAATTTCTATAAAAACTGGATACTCGAAATTTAGTACTAGCGCTATCATTTTTACTATACATGAAAGCATATCTAGTGTTATTTCTACGATCAGTTTTATTATATCATAAACCACTTTTATCATGTAAAGGTCTAAAACTAGATAAAATCATATTTAAATCGTTTTGACCTTTATTAAATTTTGTGACTTCAGTGTTAAGTTTATCAAATTTAGCTTTAAAGTCACAATTATTATTTTCAAGAAATATTACTATTATTCAAAATATCAATTTTCTCATTTAATTCAGAATTCTCGTTTTTTAACGTAAGGTTCTCATTTTTTAGAAGGAAATTTTGAGATTCTGAATTATCTAAAAAGGATTGTAACAAAACATTTTGTCTTTTCAAATCAAAAGTTTCTTTGAAAATTTTTCTCTCTCGTTTTGAAATATGGTGTTTTGTTCATCTAGAAAATCTTTAACACTTATAAAATTATTCTTTAAAACACCAAGTTGATTTTCTAAATTTAACTTCTCATTTTTCAATTTCTCATTTTCAAGTTCAACAGATTTCATCTTTTCTAAAATAATAAAGTAAAGCTTTGAAATCTTATTGCTAATACTAACTAATTCATTATTGTCTTTTACTGAAATTTGTAAATCAGAAAGTACATTTTTTAGTCCTCACTGGTGACTTTAATAGGGATTTTTCCTGTTGTATTTCTACTGGATCATTTTATGGCCATTATTCTATGATGTTGTGACGATCGATAGAATTCCAGGCTCTGATACCAAATGAAAAAGGACAGTGCGGATCGTGCTATATGGAATTTTATTAAACTAGTGTAGAAATAACCTAAGTTACTATAGTAATGTAAATAAATAAATTAAAACGAGCACGTTATGAATTTTTATACTGGTTCGAACTTCCTGTTCTACGTCCAGTCTCGGACTCCTTCTAGAATTTCAACTATAAAAACCCTCACTTAACCCGAAGGAACAGGTTTACACTGCCTGAGCAACCGAACAGGACTTCACCCGCCTAAGCAACCAAATAGGACTTCAACTGCCTGAGCAACCGAACAAGACTTCTTTTACAAATAACAAATGTATCTGACTGTAATGTGTTCTTAAATAACATTGATAAGTCAATTGAGTACAATCTTCCTATAATCTTCTCATTTATGATATATAATGTGATGTGCTTTGAGAATTGTGGAAGATAAAGTGAATAATGATCAAAGTATGTAAGCAATTTGAGTGCTATTTGAAAGCTTGAGAATAGATGAGAATTCAAGAATGCTAAAAGTATATTCGGTTTTGGTTAATTGTTTGTTGACTTCTGTAGTCTATATATAGTGTATAAAGAGTTGCAACCATATATGAAAAGTTATATTGAAAAGAATAAGCGCAACCGTTGATTTTGAAAACATTTCTCTTCGATGAAGAGAAACGTCTATTCATGAAAATAGCTATTAAGAATATTCAGACTTCTGAATAAAAAATTCAGACTTCTGAATAAAAAATTCAGACTTCTGAATTAAGTTGAAACGCAAACAGCAAGCAAATAGGCTATTTTTGATCTTATTCAGACGTTTGAATATATTCATTCAGACGACTGAATATCATGGAACCATAATTTTGTTTTATCATTCAAACATGTAAATGAAGTATTTCAGATATCTAAATTTAGCCTGTAACAAAAGTATCATAGCTCATTTGTTTAGAGCACTTGCCTTCTAAGTTAAAGACTCAGGTTCGAGCCCCGCTCCATGCAATTTTTGAAAACATGAATTTTCATTTAAAATATGAATGTAGATGTGTGTATACCATTTTGGAGAAGATTTTAACATTTGTAAACTCTAGACACGACACTCTATGACTAATAAAACTTTGTTTGTCACCTTCGTCTCGTCTCTATCGTGTATATCTCTTCTTGTATCTCCATATACATACCTTCATTCTTTTTTGTACTGTGAATCCTCATTTTGAACGTATTTGTTTATCTCTTTTTGATGCTCATGTACCTGCATATTAGCTTAGAGATTCTTTGACATAATTGTATAGTTGTTGTTATTAAAATCCAATAATTGAGGTTCTAACATTCTTATATCATATCTGAAAACTCACAACCTCTATATCGCTCCCACAGACTTCGAGGCGCTTTAGTTGATATATGTAAATAGTCTATTCTAAATCATTATTTAGAATTTTGTATATCAGCACATATGTACCGAAACACTAAGTTTTATCAAGCGATAATCTTATGAGTAAGTCCATAATAACTTGACCATGTTGAATGATGAATCTATCACACTAGTTTCAACAATTGAAATTTACGAGATTATTTTAATCGACATTGCTCATTTAATTCCAACTGCACTAGTCTTTCTCAAAGACACAATCGCGGTCGATAGATCACATCTCTTCAGTTACGACTACCAAAATCATATTTTGATAACGTACTTGGAATTCTTTAGGATTTGCGCGTCGTACCATATCATATAGTCGATACTCGTAACGGTTTAATTAAACAATCAAGGATTATTTATTCTTGACATTGATAAGAAACTCACTGTAACAACCCGCATATTTAACGGTTATATATTTAAATGTTTTATTTAAATATAGCGTCGTTCGTCGGATTTTAGGTCCGAAATGTTACTTTTTGCAAACGGCCGAATTAGGGATCGAAACCACTTCCATTGAGTTCAAAATGGCGTTTGCGATCTTTTTGAGTATAAGCTTTGATATGTTTGGAGTAAGTTGAACTTTGCTACCTTTTCTAGTTGGGTTTTGGGTTTGGGTTCAGCCCACTAGCCAACTAAATACCCTAACTCAGTCCCTCTCCTTCCATTCACTCATTTTCACTCTAAACTCAAGCTAAAACTGAAAATGGGGGAAAGGAGGAAGAATTAGAAATTCCAAGCCCTGGTTCTTCTTGCAAACTTGAATTCTTGCTCCAAAATCAAAGAGAAGCTATTGATTGAAGCTAGTAGAGTTGAAGTGGAGAGTGGCTGGTCTTTTCTTTGCAATTGGGCTTCTCATCTTTGTTTTTGACTTAAAAGGTGAGATTTTTATCTCACATCTTTTTCTATAACTATCTTTGATTGTTGGGTATGAATTCCTAACACTTATTCATATGCACTTGCTTTTGGTTTGGATTGAACCGGTGAATATCCCAATTTTTAGTGTTTTGGGTTCAAATATTTAAAGATCCTAACTTTGATGTTTGAACATGTTTTTGGTGGTGAATCGGAGAGCCAATGGGGCTGGGTTATCAATTGGAAAAAGCCCCTTAGGTCCATTGCTTGACCGGTTGCGAATTGTGAGAGTTTGCACTTCAATTAATAGGGTAGAAAAATGCAGGAATTGGGGTTCGGTCGACCGAACTCTCTGGTCGGTCGACCGAGCTGGAACCCGAAGCCTTTCTGGGATATTTTCGATCGGCCGACTCAGAAAGTTCAATCGATCGACCTGCTCCTGTTTCCCTGTTTTGCCTAGTGTGCCTATTTGTTTGTGATTCCAACTTTTATCGATCTAAGTTGTTTCCAATTAGTTGTTTATGCATATTTGACCTTTATGATTCCTTTTTGACTTCATCCACAGGTTTTTATAAAATAATCTTTTAAATTGTATTAAAAGCTTGCTTCTCCAATTTATAAATCTTATTTTAAAACGCACACACTCAATTTCGCACTTCAAGTGGAGTGGAAGGGAGATTAAGTGGTTAGGTAAAACACGGACCATGAATCCATGCGTTTATCTTTTCGATTAATCCCCGCCCTATTCGATTGATTATTTTGGCCTTTTGGTCTGGTTTACCGATGAGATGGGGTAAACTTTGTACTGCTTTGAGTTTGAAATTAACTAACGGATAGTAAACCGTTTAGTGCGAACGAGTGGTTATGGGACTCACGTTACCACTTTTCGGATTCCTTTTTGAGAGTTATGACACATTCTGCCAGTTAGTGGTGTCCAGTACTGGGCCTTCGGACCTTCACCACTACGGTTTGTTGCCTTCGGGTGTGTAGCCTTTGGGTTTGCACCTTTAGGTTTGTTGCCTTCGGGTGTGTTGCCTTCGGGTTTGCACCTTCAAGTTTGTTGCCTTCGGGTGTGTTTCCTTCGGGTTTGCACCTTCGGCTTTGCACCTTCAGGTTTGTTGCCTTCGGGTTTGCACCTTCAGGTTTGTTGCCTTCGGGTGTGTTGCCTTCGGGTTTGCACTTTCAGGTTTGTTGCCTTCGGGTGTGTTGCCTCCGGGTTTGCACCTTCGGATTTGTAGCCTTCGGGCTAATGGATCCTTGTTTATACAGTGCCGAGCACGTGTAAATTTTCTGTTGTTTCATTGATATGTATATTCCCTAGGTATCGCCCTTCGATGTTGGTCTTTTCGAGCCGCACGATATATCGCAGTTACCTTGTGGAACTTGTGTTACCTTCATTGGTATTTGATATTTGCCTTTTTGGCTTGTTTTGGGATATTCATATCCTTTGTTTATTTGTGTTGCCGTTGATACGAGGCTTGTCTTGCTATGATTCATATTGTGTTATCTCTTTTAGAGATATTTGTTATACTTTGGGACCTTGCAGGTTATTGTTGTTCAGTTTATCTAACTGATTTATTTAGCAGACTGACCCGTGTATTTTATATTCGGGTCAGACCGAGATGTTTCAGGTTAGGTGTTTTTAGACATAGCCTATTTTGCTTCCGCATGGACTATCCAGCTTGTTCCTTTTTGTTATAGTTTTTGTATAGTCCTTTTTGTTGTAACTCTAATATATGTATTCTTTTAGTTCGTCTGTATATTGTGGTTTGCTATACCACTTGATATGTATCAGTCTGCATACTTTGTTATGTATCAATATATGTGTATATGATGATCTACTGTTCTGTGATGTATATTACATGTGAGTTGTTATATTCTGTTCTGGTAGATCCTCCAAACACTTATCGTTTTGTTTTAAGTATTTATTGGATATGTCGACCTGCTTGGTATGACTATTGTCGATGTATTCAATAGATAGTTAGAGCAAGGCTATAGATGGTCGCTCCTAACCAGCCTTATTCTCCGTGTTAGTTGACGGCATTACCCTGTAGTGTCCTTGGCCAGCGTAGGTATAGAGGTGGGGCGTCACAGCTGGTATCAGAGCAAGGTTCAGAACAAAATATGATAAACACAGAATAGATGCACATATTAGGATACATCAAAGTGTAATAAGTCATACAAATCTTTGAACTATCGTGCCTCTATATTCCATCTGTGCCTTTGGTGGTAGATAGAATTTTGGGAATACGTCTAGGAATGCAATTTGTTCCGTAGTATTTCATATTTGGATTGGTGATATCTACCTTGTGAATAATCTTGTTCTTATCTTAACTTTCAGTGTATGGATGGAAGAGGCAGGGGACGACGTTCAGATGTTGGGCAATCCAGTGGCTCACATCCGGATGGCGTTTATATGTCTGCCGATCAGTTTTTGGAATTGTTTAGGAGCACTCAGCCTCCAGTTCCTCCTCGAGTATCTCCACCTCGCAAGTCTGCCTTTGCACGTCTTTGCAGTGATTTTGCTCATCTTGGGGGAAAGCCGTTTAAAGGCTCCGAGTCCGTTCTTGAAGTCCAAGCTTGGCTTCGCACGTGCAAGCGTATCTTCTCTCGCATGGATCTTTCTGATCATGATAGAGTTCGTGTAACTTCTAGCTTATTGCAAGAGCATGCTCTTGATTGGTATGAGCTTCTTGTAGCCGAAATTGATGAGTCTACTCTTTCTTGGACTCAGTTTCGGGGACGATTCGAACTCAAGTTCGTTCCTAAATCTGAAAAAGTTTTATTGACCCGTCGCTTCCTTGAGTTGAAGCAAGAGAAATCTTCTGTTTTTGAGTATGTTGCATCATTTGAGGCTGTATCTAAGTATGGTTTTGAATTTACCTCTTCTTATAAGAAGAATTTGAAGTTTGTTTCTGGTCTTAAGAAATATCTTAAGAAGTCTTTGTTTCTCCAGCTTAAGCTTTCTTTTGAGGAGTTGGTAGATTCTACACTTCATCTTGAAACCATCGAGAAGAAGTGTGATAGTGGTGAGGATGTTGAGGTTTCTAGGAACCCCAACAAGAAGTAGTTTCCATTTCAGAAGTCCAGGTCTTTTCCTTCTAAGAAGAAGAAGACTGGTGGTTCTAGCACTCAGCCTCAATCTCATGGAACACCTTTCATTCGAAAGTGTTTCAATTGTGGTTCTCCTGATCATATAATTCGAGCTTGTCCTAAGCCTCTCTTCTGCCGCTATTGCAAGAAGGAAGGTCATCATGTTTCCACTTGCCCTACTGTTCCGGTTGGTGCCAAGTCTAGCAAGCTTTATGCTGCTAAGGCTTCTGAAGGTTCCTCTCAACCCAAAGGTATATCTCCATATATTTTGGAAGGTTTTATTTTATTTCATAACCATAGTATTCGAGTTCTTTTCGATACGGGTGCATCACATTCTTTCATATCGAAAAAGCTCGTCGATGATTTATCTTTGGATGTTTCTTTTTTGGTTACTTCTTTAAGGATTGCGAATCCTATTGGGGGATCCGCGACCCTTAGTATGCTTTGTGATGATGTTGAGATTGTTTTATATGGATTTTCTTTTCGTGCGAATCTGCACGTTATTTCTTGTCTAGGATTTGATATGATTTTGGGAATGGACTGACTAGTGAGATACGATGCCAGGATTATTTGTTCTGAGAGGATTTTATATCTTCGACATCCAGATTCATTTACTCAGCTACCACTTGTTCTTCGGAATGTGGATAATTCCAAAATGGCTTTATATTCTCTTGACTCGCGAGATGATGATGATATATCTCGTATTCCTATTGCTTGTGACTTTTCTGATGTTTTGAACTTGTTTCGGGTTTGCCACTCAAGCGGGCAATTGAGTTCCGTATTGATCTCATTTCAGGCGTGCAGCCTGTTAGTCGTCCTCCCACAAGGATGTCTCCAAAGAAAAATCAGGAACTAAAGAAGCAGCTTTTAAAGCTTGAGTCCAAGCAATTGATTCAGTCCATTTTTTCTCCGTGGGGATCTACGGTCGTCTTCGTGATGAAGTCCGATGGAACTCTTAGGCTTTGCATTGACTATCGCAAGCTTAACGAGTTAACCATTAGGAATAGGTATCCATTGCCTAGGATCGATGATATGTTCTATTTATTGAGTGGTGCTAAGGTCTTTTCTCAGCTCGACCTTGCCACGGGTTTTCATCATTTACGAGTCGCGGAGGATAGCATACCTCTTACCGCTTTCCGCACTCATTATGGTTCTTTTGAGTGGCTCGTTATGCCGTTCGATTTGATGAACGCTCCTGCTTTCTTTGTCGATCTCATGAATCGAGTATTCCGGGAATATCTCGATAAGTTCATCCTTGTGTTTATCGATGACATCCTTATTTATTCTAAGTCTGAAGCTGAGCATGCTAATCACTTGAGAATTTTCTTGAGTACTCTTTGTCACCATCAGCTTAGAGCCATATTCTCCAAGTGCCATTTTTAGGAGAATAGGGTTAAGTTCTTAGGCCATATTGTATCTTCCGATGGCATTTCTATCGATCCCTCAAAGGTCGAAGGCATCCAAAATTGGAAGAGGCCTGAGAATGTACATGAGATTCGTAGTTTCCTTGGATTGGCGAGGTATTACCGTCGGTTCATTAAGGACTTTTCTCGTGTTGTGCTTCCTCTCACCAGCCTTACTCGGAAAGGCATTCATTTTATTTGGTCCGACAAGTGTGAAGATTCCTTTCTGACATTAAAGGAACTTCTCACTAATGCTCTTATTCTTGTGGTTCCCGTGGGGAATCATGATCTTGTTGTCTACACCGATGCTTGTGGTAGTGGTCTCGGTGCCGTTCTTATGCAGAAGGATCGGGTAGTTGCTTATACTTCTAGGCAACTGCATCCGAATGAAGTTCGCTATGCCACTCATGATCTTGAGTTAGCCGCCATTGTCTTTGCCTTGAAGATTTGGCGACACTACTTATTAGGCGAGCGCTTCATTCTTTATACCGATCATAAATCCTTGAAGTGTGTTTTCACTCAGAAGGAACTCAATATGAGACAACAGCGTTGGCTCGAGTTTCTTTCTTCCTATGACTTCGATATCCAGTATACCCCTGGTAAGGGTTGCGCTTAGTCGCAAACATTTGGCTGTTGTTTCTATGATGCTTGCCGAATGGGATGTTCTTGAGACTCTATCTTTTTGTGAAATTCGTGATCGAGCTTCATTTTCTGATTCTCCTATTCTATTATTTAGTTTGGGGGCTCGAACCAATTTGTTGGATCGTATTGCCGATGCTCAGCGGCGTGATCCTGATTTGTTGCATCTTATTCAGCTTTGTGAGTCTGGATCCTGTGATGAGGCGTTGTGGGAATTCAGCATTGGTTCTCATGGGTGTCTTCGTAAGAAGAACCATCTTTTTGTGCCTTCTGATTTTGCACTTAGACATGACATTCTTGATGACTGTCACCTTTCTAAGTATACCATTCATCCTGGTAGCAGTAAGATGTATGCTGATATGCATCGTCTTTATTATTTGGAAGGCATGAAGCGCGATGTGGCAAGTTATGTGAGTAATCGCATAACTTGTCAGCGTATTAAGGTCGAACATCAGTGTCCTTCGGGGCTTCTTCAGCCTCTAGAGATTCCATTGTGGAAATGGGATCAGATTTCTATGGATTTCATTGACAGCCTACCTCGTTCGAGATCAGGCCATTCTAGCATCTGGGTTATTGTTGATCGCCTCACCAAGTCTACTCATTTTATTCCTATTAAGTCTAATAAGACTGCTTCGCATTTGGCTAAGTTGTATGTCAAGAAAATCGTGAGACTTCACGGTGTTTCTAGTTCTATTGTGAGTGACCGTGATCCTTTATTCATGAGTCATTTTTGGAAGATTCTTCAGCAAACTTTGGGAACAAAGCTTAATTTTAGCACAACTTATCATCCACGGTCTGATGGGCAGACTGAACGGGTGAATCGTATCTTGGAAGATCTTCTCCGTATTTGTATTTTTGATTTCGGTGGTAGTTGGGAGGATCACCTACCTCTTGTAGAGTTCTCCTACAATAATAGTTTTCAGTCCAGTATCAGTATGGCTCCTTTCGAAGCCTTATACGGAAGGCCATGTCGATCACCTTCTTGTTGGTTGGAATCTAGGGAGAAGCTTATTCTTGGCCCAGATTTTGTTCGTTATTCTTCTGAGAAGATTGATTTGATTCGTTTGAGAATGAAAGAGGCACAGAGCCGCCAGAAATCCTACGCAGACAACTGTAGGAAGCCTCTCGAATTCTCGGTTGGTGATCTTGTCTTTATTCGTGTTTCTCCTTTGAAAGGGGTCATGCGCTTCAGTACGACTGGGAAATCGGCCCCTCATTTTATAGGACCATTTTCTATTACTGAACGTATTGGCCCTTTGGCTTATAGAGTTTCACTTCTTGCTCATTTATCTGGCATTCACGACGTGTTTCACGTCTCTCGATTTCAAGGCCACGAGGTACACCACTCCAGATTCACAATCCTTTGGGTAGAGATACTTGATTTCATGGGCAACAAGTTCACCTAATTGATTTCCAAGGCTACAATCACAACTTTTCTCGCTTGATTGATTTCACAGGCAACAATCACACCTTTTCTCGCTTACTTTATTACAAAGAAGCCTGTAACTCTGAATAGCACTGAGATCTTGTTGAGATTGTGATAGAGAATCAAACCAGAAATGATCTAGTTAGATTCAATATTGATTTCGGCAGAGAATGGTAAAAATGTGTATAAAGAGATGTGGAAGAAGAGGAGGAGTGAAATCAGAGAAAAAGTGAATGAAAATTCGTTTAAAACTGACCATATTATAATAGAATAATAGCCATGTCCATTCGTGAAAGGATATGACGAATATACACTTCCTTTGAAATTCAAATTTTTGAAATAAACTGCTACCATGTCGACATGGGGTACTTGAGGACGTCGACACGCCTAAGGAAATTTTGGTAATTTATTTTTCTTTGAAAATAATTTCTATCCTGTATTAAAACTATTTTAAACTTTATAAATACAGTTAATTATAGTAAAATACATAAGTAAATATAGAGAATAAAATTTTGGTATATATATATATATATATATAATTTTACTATAATTTTACATTTAATCTAAGTATATAAATATTGAAAGTTAAATATATTTTTATTAAAAGATAGTTTAAAACTAAGGATAATTAGATTTTGAAAATATATTATTTTGAGGCTAAAGTATTTAAAACTAGGAAAGATGTTTTTGATTCTTTTAGAAGGAAGGTTTTAAAATCATTTTGAAAACAAGATATAATTTTGTAAAATCATTTGAATAAAAGGTTAGCGGATACAAAACAATGTTCCACTAGATTTTTCGTAGGTTCCATCCTACTTAGGGTTCCATCCCCTTAACAAGCTCTAAGTGGATTCCATTCCACGAATAAATTGGATTTTAAGATGCCAGTGCTTTTCTAGGAGTTTTAACAAAATTTTTAATAAAATTACTTATTATTGAAATCTTGAACTCTTGATATTCTTGATACTCATAAGTCTTCAATCTTGTTATCTTGAATCTCTGTACTGTACAGTTTTCATTCTTGGTACCTGCATGGTTAGATCCTGCATATATATATATATATATATATATATATATATATATATATAAACTATAATGTTAGTATTTATATTTTATAATCTTATTCTAAGGTTGTTGTCATCAAAACCATCATTTCAAGGACTAACAATCTCCCCCTTTTTGATGATGACATCCTTTGTTTATAAAATATTGCTTCTATCCTATTAACCCCCACTTAACCTATGCCTAACTATCCTATTTTATACTTCTCCCCCTTTGTCATCAACAAAAACTAAGTCGAAACTATGTAACTCCCCCTTAATGTAATACTCTATGACATGTGGTTATAATGATAGTGTTATCATAAATGATCAACACTTGATGCTAAAACTAAAACTTAATCCTAAATTACTAACTATCCTAACTAAGATTCCATAAACGATAATACTTATAATAGTGAAAAATCAAATATAAGAAAACAAATTATTTATTAATTATATATTGTTTTACTTACATTTTCGTAGAGAACGTAAGAAAGAACATACAACAATAGGAAAGAGAGAAAAGAAACTAATATGTGTCTTTGAAAATAGAAGATCTATGAACCGAACAATTTGGGTAGTGGAAACAGAAATTTCCACGTTGTTCGACTAGATTTCCATCCTTGTCAAAGCACACTTCTCCAAAGCAAACGAGTTTTTCATTATCTTCTGCATGCTCTTCTTCCATTAAGACTTCTTCTTCTTCTTCCTCGCTGTCCTCTTGACTTGATCTCCTGAAAACTCTTTATCAATCAAGATCGAATTAGCGTGATTGTCCATTAGAAATTTTTGCAAATTTCTAAGGATTTTTCCTTGCCGTTCTTGTTCTTTGGCCATTCTAAGTTGCACCACTTGAATTTCAGTCATTAGTTGCAGTGCATCCTTCAAAGAATCCTCCATTTTCATCATTCGTGCGAGTGTAGTTCGTTGAAATGGTCCAGAAGAAGGAGAAGGAAACAGAAAGGTTGAATTTTTGTTTGATTTGGAAGAGGAGGCCATTGTTTAATTGATTTCAAAAGTTAGAACAGAGAGAATGATCAAAATTTCGAAATAGGAAGAATATATAACAACTTATTTGAATTTTGGTGGAAAAAATTTCAAAAATAAAAAATCGTTATATTTCGACAAGGGTAGAGGGGGGATGTCGACATGGAGCTTGATATTTTTACTGTTTTATTTATTTTGATTTAATTTTTAATTGTACTTTGTTATTTATGTTTTATATTTCAGTTATTGAACAAATACCTAATTCTCTTCTTAATTTAGTAAATATATATTCATTTAAGGATTTTGTTAAGATATCGGTAATTTGATTCTTAGAATTGATATAATCGAGAGTAATTACTTCCTTACTTATATTATCTCTGAGAAAATGATATCTGATATCAATATGTTTAGTTCGAGCATGATGAGTAGTATTTTTGGATAAATTTATTGGACTAGTGTTGTCACAATAAATAGGTGATTTTGAGATATTTAAAACAAAATATTTTAAAGTTTGTTGCATATATATTACTTGAGAACAAGCCAAAGCAGCATAAATATACTTTTCTTCGGTTGTTGATAAAGAAATTGTGTTTTGCTTTTTACTAAACCGGAAAATCAGATATTGCCCCAAAAAGTGACAAGTTCCACTTGTACTTTTTCGGTCTGATTTACAACCAGCATAATCAGCATCACAGTAAGATATTAAGTCAAAAGAATCATTTTAGGGTAAAATAGGCCATAATCAAAGGTGTGTTTAACATATCTTATGATACGTTTTACGGCTTTTAAGTGGGTCTCTTTAGGTTGGGATTGATATCTTGCACAGAGACAAACACTATGCATGATATCAGGTCTACTAGCAGTGATATAGAGTAGTGATCCAATCATTCCTCTATATAATTTTTGATCTACATCTTTCGAGAGATCTTCTTTACTTAGGTACTGATTGGTTGCCATGGGAGTGTGTTTTCCACTTGCAGTAGTCAATCCAAATTTACTAACTAGGTCTTTAGCATATTTTTCTTGACTAATAAAGATACCATTATCTAATTATTTTATTTGTAATCCCAGAAAGAAGTTTAATTCACCTATATGACTCATCTCAAACTCTTTTGTCATTATTTCAGAAAATTCTTTATTCATTTCAAAGTTAGTTGATCCGAAAATGATATCATCTACATAAACTTGTAATAGTTGAATATCGTTTTTATTTCTTTAATAAAAGAGTATTCCAATTTCAAAGTTTGATTGTAATAAGTAAGATCTTAGTCTATCATGCTAGGCTCTAGGAGCTTGTTTTAAATAATATAGAGCTTTCTTAAGTTTGTAAACATGATTTGGTAATTTTTCATTTTCAAAAAGTGGTGGTTGTTCAACATATACTTCCTGTTTTACAAATCCATTTAAAAATGCACTTTTAATGTACATTTGATATAATTTAAAATTATTATGATTTGCGAAAGCAAGTAGAATCCTAATGGCTTCTAATCTTGCTATGGGAGCAAAGGTTTCATCAAAATCTATTCCTTCTTCTTGACAATAACCTTGAGCGACTAACTGGGCTTTATTTCTAACAACCTCTCCTTGTTCATTCATTTTATTTTTATAAACCCATTTAGTTCCAATTATAGTTTTGTTTTCAGGTCTAGGAACAAGTTTCTAAACATCATTTCTAGTAAATTGATTTAGTTCTTCTTGCATAACTAAAATCCATGAATCATCAGTTGATGCTTCTTTTTGATTTTTGGGTTCAATAGTTGATATAAAGGCTACATTGCTCATTTTACTTAATTGATTTCTAGTTGTAACAATAGATTGCATATCTCCAAGTATATTTTCTATAGGATGATCTTTTAAAAGTTTAATTCTTTTATTAGGATGATTAATTTCATTATTAGTTTCAGTTGACTCTTGATTTTGAGTGATTAAATCCTCTTCATTGATTGTATCTTCAAAATTTTTGAGATTTTCATCGAATGAAACATGCATTGTTTCTTCGATGGTGTTAGTTCTTAAATTAAACACTCTGTAAGTTTTACTTCTATTAGAATATCCGATAAAGATACCTTTGTCGGATTTAGGATCAAATTTATCTAAGTTATCTTTTGAATTTAAAATAAAACATCTGCTTCCAAAAATTATAAAATAAGATACCTTAGGTTTCTTTATGTAAAGAACATAAGATGTCTTATCAGTTAAAGGTCTAATTAAAATTCTATTTAAAATATAACAGGCGGTAGCAACTGCTTCTGCCCAAAAATAATTTGGTAATTTACTATCTGAAAGCATAGTCCTCGCACACTCTTGAATCGTCCTATTTTTACGTTCTACTACTCCATTTTGTTGTGGAGTTCTTGGAAATGAAAAATTGTGGGTTATTCCCTTTTTATTGCAGAATTCCTCAAACTTTTCATTTTCAAATTCACCACCGTGATCACTATGAATGGTTATAATTTTTAGAGAAAGTTGATTTTGAATCCTTTTTGTAAAGTTCTTAAAACATTCAAAAGTATCACTTTTATATTTCAAAAATATTGTCCATGTAAATCTAGAATAATCATCTACTATTACAAAAATATATTTACTATGATTTATTGACAGAATTTGAGATGGACCAAATAAATCAAGGTGAAGTAATTCAAGAGGTTTTGAAGTTGAAATCATATCTTCTAATTTAAAGTAACTTTTTCTAAGTTTTCCTAATTGACGTGCATCACATAGACTATCCACTTTAAAATTCATTTTAGGGAGACCTCTTACTAGATCATGTTTTGCCAGATTTCCAAATCTCTTATGTCAAATCCAAGGGTCACTTGTATTTGCCAAAAGACATAAGTTATCATTTGAGACTTTCATATTAAGAATATAGATATTCTTTTTCCTAATTCCCTCAAATATTATGGTTGAATTATTATCTTCAATGTGACACTTATCTTTTCCAAATTTATATATACTTTATCACAAAGTTGACTAATACTTAGCAGATTATGTTTCAGATTCTTAACTAGCAAAACATTAGTAATAATAGGAGTTTCAGAGTTACCGACTTTGCCGATGCCAATCACATATCCTTTTGAATTGTCTCCAAAGTTAACCAGTCCTCCATCTTTGTATATTATATCATTCAGCATATCAGGATTCCCAGTCATGTGTCTAGAACATCCACTATCGAGTATCCATTTATTCTTTTTGATCTGCACAATTTGTCCATTGTGGATCGATTCCTCAACACCCATAAAACATGTTTCCTGCACATCATACAATTTTGGTAGACAACTTGAATTTGAATATTGATTATACTCAGAATCAAGAGACAATGATGATCTGAATATTTCTAAACTAGTATTAACAAGTTTTACAAACATAGCCATTTTAAAAACTTTTTCAAAAATCATATTATGAAACTTTGAAAACCTTTCTCCGATACCTAATGTGAGAAATGCGGAATACGGATCTTAAGGCTAGGATTAACATTAGAGGAGAGTGAACAGTGTTTAAAGGAATTACTAAATCTTTTTTAGTTTTTGTTAATTTGAACACAAATGTATGCAATATTCAGACCTGTGCAATTAATGCCCCGCTATAACCCTGCTATATCTTTTAGCGGATTTTTGCCGCTACGATATTTACATATTGCCCCAAATATAGCCTTTCTGCTTTAAGCCTTGCTATTTCCGCTATATTCTGTCATACCCGCTATATTCTATTATTTCCGTTATATCCTCGTTAAAAGAAATGAATAGAAAAATGACAATTATACATTACAAAAATTATGAAATTAATTTATTTAATTGAATTTTTAATATGTTCTCAGAAATGAAAATACTATAATATTCTACTAAATTCAACTATGTTATATAACAATTTTACGTTTATTTATAGTATATTCGCATATTTTTTTATTTAAACTTATTTACGAATTAATTATAATTCAAATGACTGTTAATTTTTCATTTGGTTACCATTTATATATTTGTAAAAAAGTTAAGTAAGAGTTCTATATGTTATTTTAGAGTCATCTGCTATATCCCGCTATATCCTCGCTGTATCATCGCTATGACTTTTTGCACCTCCACCGCATTGAATCTGCCGAGCGTTTTAACTGCACAGATTCAGACACAGATATATCACAGAATCAAACACAGATGCAGGAATAAAGTAAAAGCAATAAGTGTAAGAACACACATAAATACGGATTTCCTTTCAAAAGCAATTGTACAATTACACCCTCGATTTCAAGGCCACGAGGTACACCACTCCAGATTCACAATCCTCTAGGTATAGATACTTGATTTCATGGGCAACAAGTTCGCCCAATTGATTTGCAAGGCTACAATCACACCATTTTTCGCTTGATTGATTTCACAAGCAACAATCACACCTTTTCTCGCTTAGTTTATTATAAAGAAGCCTATAACTCTAAACAGCACTGAGATCTTGTTGAAATAGTGATAGAGCATTCAAACCAAAAATTATCTAGTTAGATTCAATGTTTATTTTAGCAGAGTAATGGTAAAAATTTGTATAAAGAAATGTGGAAAAAGAAGAGGAGTGAAATAAGAGAAAAATTGAATAAAAATTCGTTTAAAACTGCCCCTATTTATAGCAGAACAACAGCCATGTCCATTCGTGAAAGGATATGACGAATAGACACTTCCTTTGAAATTCAAAATTTTGAAATAAACTGCTAACATGTCGACATGCCTAAGGAAATTTTGGTAATTTATTTTTCTTTGAAAATAACTTCTATCTTCTATTAAAACTATTTTAAACTTTATAAATATTCTTAATTATAGTTAAAATACATAAGTAAATATGGAGAATAATATTTGGTGTATATATATATATATATATAAAATTTTACTATAATTTTATATTTAAATCTAAGCATAAATGTTAAAAGTTAAATATATTATTATTAAATGATAGTTTAAAACTAAGGATAATTTGATTTTGAAAACATAGATTATTTTAAGGATAAAAGTATTTAAACCAGGATAGATGTTTTTGATTCTTTTAAAAGGAAGGTTTTGAAATCATTTTGAAAACAATATATAATTTTGTAAAATCATTTGAATAAAAGGTTAGCGGATACAAAACAATGTTCCACTAGATTTTTTGTAGGTTCCATCCTACTTAGGGTTCCATCCCTTTAACAGGCTCGAAGTGGATTCCATTCCACGAATAAATTGGATTTTAAGATGCCAGTGCTTTTCTAGGAGTTTTAACAAAATTCCTAACTAAATTACTTATTATTGAAATCTTGAACTCTTGATATTCTTGATACTCATGAGTCTTCAATCTTGATATCTTGAATCTCTATGCTATACAGTCTTCATTCTTGGTACCTGCATGGTTAGATCCTGCATATACATATATGTCTAAATTATAATGTTAGTACATATATTTTATAATCTTATTCTAAGGTTGTTGTCATCAAAACCAACATCTCAAGGACTAACAAATATTTCATGAATATTAATTAGTTTAATTAATTTATAATAATTATAAACTAATTAAATCTTTTGGTCAGAAGTAGATTCATCATTTTAGTTGTGTGACTCGCCAAATGTAAATTTAGTCAGCGATTAACATCGAACCATTCGAGTGTTAAAGTTCACACATCACTTAGCAGGTGGGGTGACGTTTTGGTCAAATTTTCTGCTCACTTAATTTTTTTAAAATCCAATTTCACTTTGTTAAGCGTTATTAGGTTGTGATTTTTTATTGACACCAATTCTCTTCGTCAAAACTATATCACTTTGTAATTATGGAATTTGGTAATGGTCAAAATTACAATATCTTCCATATACAACTATATAGCCCAAACACAAGGTCCTTGGTTCAACAATAAAAATTATTGTTAATCGAAATGCTATGGCCAGAGTCTTTGAGTTGAATTAAGTTAACCATAATACTAACTCTATATAATTGAGGAGACGAATTCTCTCTTGAATAGTGCTTCCTTCCAATACTTTCACTCGACCCAACTATAGTCACTCGATGGATGTCGTACGATGATTTGACTCTAATCAAAGTGAAGCTTTAATATTGAAGATCCACAGTATTCTCAAGTCGACAGAACTATATAAATCAGTCACATCGATATTTTCTGTTTGACCTTAGTTATATTAACCAACAAAAAACTATTTATTGAGTCGTTCCATAATTATCTAATAACTATCTATAGGTGACCCCTAGGTGCCTCCAGTAGTTAGGAGTAATACACTTTCCAACATCTAGATAGCGTTATGTATTCTTGTCTTAATAGATACATCGATATCCAGTCTCGTTGCATCTTGACTGCGAATATTTAGAATGGTATATTTTTTTTCATCGTGATAAATTACTAACGGTTACAACGCTTTGTAACTACTAATACAAAACATATCATTTGTAGCTTTTTTATTAAGTACACTTTTAAATAAATTAATTGATATAACACATTATATCAAGTATATTATAAAATGAAAACACCCTTTATTTCGAGCAAGATTGGTTGTCAAGTTAGATATATGTAACAAATTACATAAATGCGCTTTTGACATAACCCTAACTCTATCAGCTTGTTGGGAGATACCTAGGGTATCCAACAAGGATGAGTTTTCATGTGCTCATTAACTTGTTTAGAGACTGCCAACCTTCGCCATCCAGGACCGCGCGAGCAGTCGCTCCCTCTCACAAGATGAATTACCGAGAATTTATTTCCTTATCGGGGAACGCCTAAGATATCCAATGAGAATAAGTTTTAATGTGTCCGTTGCCTATTTTGGGACCGTCGTCCTTCGTCGCCCAAAATCGCACGAGTCGTTGCTCCCAACCTAGTCGATAGGCTATCCACGAGGATGAATTACCGAGAATTCATTTCCTTGTTAGGAAATGCCTAGGCTATCCAATGAGGATGAGTTTTCATATGTTCATTACCTTGTTTAAGGACCGTCGCTCTTCGCCGTCCAAGGCCGTGCAAGCTGTTTCTTCCCTCCTAGCCGGCAGGCTATCCATGAGGATGAATTACCAAGAATTCATTTCTTTATCAGTGAATTCCTAGGCTATCCAACACAGACAAGCTTTTATGCGCTCATTATCTTATTTGGGGCTGTCGCTCTTTGCCGTGTAGGACCAGATGAGCTGTCACTCCCCTTCTGGCCAATAGGCTATCAACGATGACGAATTACCGAGAATTCATTTCCTTCTCAAGGAATGCCCAGGATATCCAACGAGGATGAGTTTTCATGTGCTCATTAACTTGTTATGGGTTCCCTGCCCTTCACGACCCAGAACTACACGAGCCATCGCTCTCGTCATGGCCGGTAGACTATCCACAAGGATGAATTACTTAGAATTCATTTTCTTATTGAGGACTGCCAGGCTATCCAGCAAATTTAAATCACCACACATTCATTTCTTTGTTTGGGGATCGCCCCATTCCCTGGGGGTCTTGGTGAGACATCTCTCCTCTATGCACCAGGATGCATTGACGACTAGATGCATGGCCGCAATGGTCCATACTCCTCGTCCAAGATAGCACTTATCCTACGAATAGGATGAGACACTATTGTTTAGACCGGAACTATTATTAGATTCGAACTAGGACCACCTACCTACAAAGCAATGCACATATAAGTTCGATTTTAATAATTTCTATCTACTAAGTTCTTGTGAATGATGGCACCAGCCGTCCATCTCATCATTACCACTCCATCATATAAGAGTGCTCGAGTCAACCGTGCACACCCAATCGAGCTAGGCCCTGCATTTCTCTAAGTAACGGGCGACGTGTCACCCTAGAGAACTCCTAAGCCCCATGCGCTCTAATTTGAACTAGGGCCCATCCTCCACCACACAATTGTCAAATAAGAGAACCCATGAGCAAGCATTGCTCCCTCTCAGTGCAAGTGCCACCCACTACTCGACGATTGGCAGGCACTCAGCCAATATGAACGAACAGTCGGACTCAACCCATTGCTAAACAATCTTGTCACCTAGCACATTTTAAACAGAGTTTTTACTGAAAATCATATAGCATTACCACATGTAGTGCGTCACCCTGGAAAACCTCCAAGTCCCCTTGCTATTAGGTTTGGACAACGACAGCCATCGACTAAGCAACATGGTAAGGCTCAACTGCCACATACCCGCCACAGCCTCTAGCAAGCATCTAGGCAGCATAGTTAATGTGTAACATCCCTCATTTTGAGACTCCAAAATAGACACCGATGAAGCTGCAGTCATCACCAAAATCATTTTTCATAGGCAAAGTGAGTTTAATATTTTTTTCATAACATATGTAAACAAAGAAGCTGCATATATTTTTTCCATAATATTTTTTCCATTACATCAGAATATCTTACGTAATTTATTACATCATTAAACCTAAATCATTACCCACACTAGGGTAAATATATATAATAAGAATATCAAAGTAGTATGTGCTCGATAATTGTGTTGAATCATATATTTTGATTCATGACAAAGCAATGAATTATACTATATGGATAAGCGACAAAAAGAAAAGGAATTATGCTGTTCAAACTACAAAGGCGACAAGGCTACAAAACTGCGTACAGTATGTTGATTTATTAAAGTTTTTTAGTCTTAGAAATGTTAAAATCTATCCTCAAGCAGTTAAGTTGTTTTAAAACTTTAAACTTTTTTAAAAATGTGTAAATAATGCTTTGACAGTCAGGTCAGTCGACCGACTGTATATGGCCAGTCGACTGAACCTGTACAGGTGCACATAAACGTTTCGTTTTTTAAACAACTTTGAATATTCAGTTGACTGATCGTTTTGGGTCAGTCGACCGACTTCTTTCAATAGCTATTTTTTCTAAATAGACACTTCCTTTTGCCAAGAGTCTCATTCTAATATGAAGAGGTATGGCTGCTTCTGTTGATCAGAACTCTTCACGAACGGTTGCATCTCTTTAACTACTATATAAACACACAAAATCCACTTCACAAATCACCAATATTTCTGATTACTTTTTGGTCTTACTTTCTAACATCTCTGCATTCTAAAAAGGCAATCACAACGTTCATATATTGTTTGAATCTCTGAATTAATTAACTTATTCTTTGATTCAAAACAATATTTTCCTTTCTATATCCTTACACACACAGATATATATATATATATACACACATACATACATACATACATACACATATATATATAGACACACACACACATGAGGAAAGAATATAGGAAGGTTGTACTATCAAAGACAAATCAGTGTTATTGAGAACACAAAGTGTCAAAGTAATTCTATTAAAATCGTTGAAGTCTTGTTTGGTTGTTTAGGCGGGTAAAGTCATCTTTCGGTTGTTAGAGGCGGAAAAATCCAATTGGTTGTTCAGGTGTTGTATACTTATTCTCCCGGGTTAAGAGAGGGTTATTGTGAGAAATCACAAAGGAAAGTCTGGGACTGGAGGTAGAACAGGAAGTTCGAACCAGTATAAAAATTCCTGGTGTGCTCATTTTTATTTACTTTGCTATTATCATCTATTTCCGCATTTAGATTTAATTATATTTCATATTACACAATCCTAAGTGATAGGTAGCTATACAGTATCCACTTTCATTTGGTATCAGAGCAAGGTTATCTTGTAATCGTAACACGGTTATTTGATAATTTATCATTAGTTAATATGGAAAATAGCAACAATACCACTAACACTGTCACTAACACTAGTTTTATTGAAGGTCAATCCACTGCACGACCTCCATTCTTTAATGGTTTAAACTATAATTATTGGTCTACTCGTATGAGAATATATATGCAATCTAATAGTTTTGAATCATGGAATATCACACAGAATGAATGCACTCTTCCTACTGAAGAATATTCCACTTGGTCAAACACACAAAAATTAGATGCTACTACCAATGCTAAAGCTATGAACATGTTATTTTGTGCACTAGATAGAAATGAATTTAATCGTGTTAGCATGTGTCAAACTGCTTATGAAATATGGAAAACGCTTAAAATCACTCATGAAGGAACTGACATAGTCAAACAAAGCAAAATCACCATGCTTAAAAATCAGTTTCAAAACTTTAGAATGAAACAAGATGAATCCATCAATGATATGTATTCTTGATTTCAAGGTATATATCATTCACTATTAAGATTAGGAGAAAATTTTTCTGATTTCGATATAGTATCAAAAATCCTAAACTCTTTAACGGATGAATGGGAGAGAAATGTCCTAGCTGTTGAAGAAGCAAACGATCTTTCAACTATGAAACCAAAAAAGTTAATAGGAAATCTAATGTCATATGAAGTGAATTTGCAGGCAAAGAAAGTTCAAGCACAAGATAAGAAGAATCTAGCATTTCAAGCAGAACAAGATGACTCTGACTCCGATGAAGAGGATATGGCATTTATTGCTGAGAATTTCAAAAAGTTTTTGAAATTCAAAAAGAATGACAAGGGCACGAGCTACAAAAATAATTGTAGCAACAAAAATAGCAATAAACCATCATCATTTTTCATGGAATGTTATGAATGTCATAAGAAGGGTCATATGAAGAAAGATTCTCCAGAAAAACAGAAAAACAAATTCAAGAAGGACAAACTCAAGAAGAAAGCATTTTCTGTAACATGGGATGATTCAGATTCTTCATCATCAGAAAGAGACAGCGACAACGACAGTGACACAGAGCAAGCAAATGTATGCTTCATGGCTTCAAATGATGATGTAAGTGAACCGAGTTTTGAAGATTTAGTTGAACTTAATTCTGAACTAGTAGATTTTGTAAAATGGACTAAGAAACATAATAAGGAGTTACAAGGAAAACTAAATAGATCTGAATTAGAAATTAGTATGCTTAGAGATGAAAAGAAAATTCTTGAAGAAGAACTTGAAAAATATCAAGAATATAATTCTAATTTAGCCTCTCAACTCTCCATGATAACTCAGGAATTAGAAATTCAGAAAAGTAAAAATGATATGTTATCAGTTGAAGTAAATGATTTAAAATCTAGCACTAAAGTTTTAGTATTAGAAAAATCTAATCTTAAAACTAAGCTAGAAGATATTAATAAAATTATTTTCAAATTTAATAAAGGACAAGAAAATCTTTCTAAAATAATAGAAAATTCACAGTCAACTTCAAATAAAATGAGATTAGAATATAAGAAAATTGAAAAACCAAAGAAATCAATAAAGTTTAAAAATAAGTTTAAAAACAAAATTAAGCAAGATTTAAAGAAAATAGTTTCTAAAAATGTTAAAACTATTAAAATATGGATTCCTAAAACAAATAGTAACTTGATTAGGAATAAACATATCAAAACATTTATAGAAACTGTTCATAAAAATAAGAATTATATTTTAAAGGGAATTCTGAACCTTCTTGGGTTTGGTTTTCTACGACCTAACTCTTAGGACCCTAAAAAGAAAAGTGCGTACCATGTTAATTTTTATTTTTTGCAGGTACCACTTAAAAAGAGAGGAAAATGGATTCTAGACAGTGGTTGCTCGAAACACATGACTGGTGATAAAGACATGTTAACAAACATAGTCTACTCAAATGGAGGATCAGTCACCTTTGGAGATAATTCAAAAGGTTATGTCATCGGCAAAGGCGATGTGAGCAATAACGGTATCTCTAACTCACCTCTCATTACTGATGTTCTATTAGTTAAAAACTTAAAACATAATTTATTGAGCATAAGTCAGTTATGTGATAAAGGCTTTAATATATCTTTTTCAGAAAATAAATGTAATATTTCTGATAAAAATCAAAATTTAATTTTTGAAGGAATAAGAAATAAAAATATCTATTTTTTAAATATGAATATAAATATAACACAAATATGTGCTTAGTAGCTACAGAAAATGATTCTTGGCTATGGCACAAAAGATTTTGTCATATAAACATTAATATTATTAATAAATTAGCTAAAAATAAACTTGTTAAAGGACTACCTGATATGAAATTCAAAATTGATATTATCTATGATGCATGTCAGTTAGGAAAACTAACAAAATCTTCCTTTAAATGCAAGAAAATCATATCTACAACACAACCACTTGAACTATTACATATGGACCTTTTCGGACCTACTCAAATTCAATCTATTAATCACAATAGATATGTGTTTGTTATTGTAGATGATTTCTCAAGATATACATGGACTATTTTTATAAAACATAAAAGTGATACTTTTGAAAATTTAAAATTTTTGTAAAAAGAATTCAAAATATAAAGAATTTTAAAGTTAAAAACATTAGAAGTGATCAAGGAGGTGAATTTGAAAATGAAGCTTTTGACATTTTTGTAACAAGAAAGGAATTCATCACAATTTCTCCTTTCCTAGAACACCACAACAAAATGGAGTTGTAGAAAGGAAAAATAAAAGATTATAAGAATGTGCACGAACTTTATTAAATGGACCCACTTTACCTAAGCATTTCTAGGCAGAAGCTGTTGCAACTGCTTGCTATGTTTTAAATCGTGTTTCTATTCGACCATTAACAAAACATACTCCTTATGAACTTTTAAATGGTAGAAAACCAAATATTTCATATTTTAAAGTTTTTGGTTCAAAATGTTTCAAACTTAACATTAAAGATCAGCTTGGAAAATTTGATCCAAAATCCGATGAACGTATATTCATAGGATATTCGAAAAGAAGCAAAGCTTATCTAGTTTTTAATACAAGAACTAAAATAATCAAAGAAACGCTTCGTGTTTCATTCGATGAAAATGTTAAAGCTTCTTCTAAATTTACAAATTTGAAAAATAATACAAATAAAATTCTGACAAATAATTCAGAAGATGATGATATTATTATTCAAAATAATAATTCGAAAGTTTATTTAGAAAATGTAAATACTATTAATAATAATAATATAGTAAGATCTTCTCCAAGAATTCTTAGAAATCACCCTGTTCAAAATATAATTGGAGAAGTGAATTCAAATGTAAGAACAAGACATCATTAAATCAAATGGGCCATGTAGCTTTTCTCTCTAATATAGAACCTAAAAATATTAAGGAAGCCTCAACTGATGATTATTGGATTATAGCTATGCAAGAAGAGCTAAATCAATTTGAAAGAAACGAAGTTTGGGAATTAATTCCCAGACCAAGTGATCAATCAGTCATCGGTACAAAATGAGTTTTCAAAAAAAAGTTAAGGAGCAAGGTAACATTATTAGAAATAAAGCTAGATTAATTGCACAAGGTTATAATCAAGAAGAGGGAATAGAATATGAAGAAACATTTGCTCTAGTTGCAAGACTAGAAGCTATACGTATTCTACAGGTTTTTGCATGTTTTCATAACTTTAAATTATTTCAAATGGATGTTAAAAGTGCTTTTTTAAATGGTTTTATAAAAGAAAATGTTTATGTTGAACAACCTGCTCTGTTTACTCATGAAAAATTTCCAGATCACGTTTATAAACTTAAGAAAGCTTTGTATGGTTTAAAACAAGCACCTCGTGCTTGGTATGACCAACTTAAAAGCTATTTATTGGAATCTGGTTTTGAGATTGGGAAAGTTGATCAAGCATTATTTATTAAGAAAACTAAACAAGATATTTTAATTATTCAAATATATGTTTATTATATTATTTTTGGTTCAACAAATGAAAACTTATGTCAGGAATTTTCGACTATCATGACATATGAATTTGAAATGTCACATATGGGAGAACTATCATATTTTCTCGGATTACAAATCAAACAAATGCAAAATGGCATTTTTCTTAATCAAAACAAGTATTGTAATAATCCAATTAAACGATTCGGTATGGAAAACACGTCTACCAAACCAACTCCTATGAGTACAACTATACATCCTGAAAAAGATGAAAATGGCAAGAGTGTTGACCAAAAACTATATCGTAGTATGGTTGGATCACTACTTTACTTAACTGCTAGCCGACCTGACATTACGATGAGTGTTTGTTTATGTGCTTGATTTCAAGCAAATCCTAAAGAATCACATATGCGAGCAGTTAAACGTATAATTCGTTATCTTAATAAAACCAAAGATTTAGGATTATTTTATCCAAAAGAATGTCCTTTTGAATAATATCATACAGTGATGCTGATTTTGGAGGAAGTCGGACAGATAGAAAAAGTACAAGTGGAACTTGTCATTTCATTGGACGATCCTTAGTATCTGGGTTTAGTAAGAAACAAAATTGCGTTTCACTATCGACATGTGAAGCAGAATATATATCTGCAGCTTTAGCATGTGTTCAAGTAATCTACATGCAACAAACATTACAAGATTTTGATATAAAATCAAATAGATCTATAATAAATTGTGATAACACTAGTGCAATAAATTTATCTAAAAATCCTATGAATCACTCACGAACTAAACATATTGACATTCGTCATCATTTTCTTCGTGATAATATTGAAAAGGATATAATAAATTTAGAATTTGTAAATTCTGAAAATCAATTAGCTGACATTTTCACTAAACCTCTAAATGAAAATTGTTTTATAAGATTAAGAAGAGAACTAGGTATAATTTCTTTAACAGAGTTATAAAATTACTAATTAATTTAACTTAATAAAAATAAAAAAATAAAAAAATATAGTACTCAAACTCTGCACCTTGGGTTTGATAAGTCTATGTCTTAACCACCTAGCTATTCATTGCTTCACATCTACATCTTATAAATCTGTTTCTTTATATTTTCTATTTTTTAAAGATAAAATTTCAGCCACAAATTTTTTGGTTCATTCTCTTCCTTTATTTTTTCAAACTGCACGTTCAACCATCATTTTTTAATTGTTTTTGACTCCTATATATTCCAGCTCTCTGCTCTCATATCTCCATCAAAGAGAAATTTATATTTCAAACACATATTTGTCTTTCTCCACTATATAAACTTCTAAAACCAAAATGTCTTCATCTCGTAATTCATCAGATGGATCATCCTACTCTTCTGTCAACTTTGAAACTCCATCATCAAACCTACCTACGCCTACTCCTACCCATGAACCTGCAAGACCATCAAATTATCGAACGGGTTATACACCCAAGAAAAAGAAAGCTAGACAGTTCATGTTCTTTGGTTCTCCTCAAACCAAGCAAAAAATTGATGATCTTCATCATTACCAGAGGGAATCAATAACGCTTCAGCATGAAATGTATTATGAACAGAAAATGAATTCTAGACGTCTGAGTTTTCTTGAACAAATTGGATGGAAATTCTGCGGTTAGTCTTCCTCTTCGGCTCATCAACCTACACCATTGTCAACTCGGAATCCATGGGATAGGTCGCCTCAACCACCACCTGTCTCTCCAAACTCATAGGAACGTGGAAACCGTTGGTCACCATTACAACTATATGTAGAGAAGACAGAGGATGAACCAACAAATTCCAAGTCTCTGTCAACTTCTTCTTCCAAATAATTTTGTTTTTGTCTACTTTTAAAATTGTTTTTTAACCTTACATTGTACATTTTGTTTATATATAAAATATATTACTCTTTTGTGTTCAAATGTGACTAATTAAGCTAATGACTCATTCAGTTGACTGATAAATTCGATCAGTCGACTGAAACTGCATGCTGTATAATCTCATACACTATTCAGTCGACTGATCAAATGTAACCAGTCGACTGAATAAGTAAACAGAGAGCAAACTTGTTACTTTAGTCGACTAGACCGGTCGAATAAATCTACGGCATAACTCTCGGAAAAATAGTTTATACAATATTCAGTCGACTGATCAAATATAACCAGTCGACTGAATGCCCAACCAGAAAGCATATTAGTTATTTTAGTCGACTAGACCAGTTGACTAAAACTGCCCCAGAGCTCTCGGGAAAGTGGTTCAGTCGACTGACCATAAACATTCAGTCGACTGAATTCACATCTGAAACGTACTTTTCACCTTTTTACCTGCTTTCTAACACTAAACCCTTACTTCCACTTTTATTTTTTACTTTTACCTCCAATCTCTAGAATTCCAGAACCCTAGTTCCTAAAATTTTCAAAATTTTCTTCAATTCTTTAGTAAATTCAAATGGCACCTCGTCAAACAAAGAGATCTAGGCATGCTTCTTCTTTCTCCGAGCCAATTGATTCACAAATCGCTCAATGGCTATACGATGCAACTGCAGTTCAACGATAGAATAAGATGAAAGAAGCTCGATTCTTTGAAGGTTCTTTTGTTGTCTTTACTGATTTTACATTGTATAGGATTCAAGAATTAGCAAGAAGAAGCCATCTAGAATCACTTTTAGATCATAATCAAAACAATATCTAGATAAATTATATCTTGGTGAAACTCTTCTATGCAGAACTTAGGCCATCAAAACCCACACAATCATGACAATTGCGTTTGGAGTTTGGTATGTAGGCAACAAGTGTTTCTTTCTTTAGATAGAATCGGTCATATTCTTCGTACTCCGACGAGAGGTGTTGAGTTAGAAGAATTGAATGCTGTTGTAGGCAAGAGAGACGAAATAAGTCATCGATTTCTCGAAGATGACATGACCGAGCTTAAATCTATTGCATTACGACCAACTGCCAGAATAATGCATAGAGCTTTGATGCACACAATTCTACCCCGCATTGGCTCGTACGAGCTTGTCTATCGAAACAACTATAAAGCATTATATGCTATTTGGGGAGAAGTTGAAGTAAATTGGCCAAAAATCATTCTAGACGAATTTATAACATTCAACCAAGGTCGTATGAATATTATTTATTTTGGTGAATATATTATGCGGTTGCTTATGAATCTCCAGGTTCCTATTTCAGAATCCGATACCTCTATTCCAAAAACCTTAAATAGCCGTACCATTAGCCTTATGAAACTACCACCACAACCTCTCACTATTATGAGGTTTCAAGAATGGAAATCTCAACCTCTCCAAGAAACCTCTACTCAACAACAACATCAATCACGAGATGACATCCGTATGCCAACACTATCCCAAAGTACTCGGGAATCTATTGATTTAATCGTCAGAAATCAAGTTATCTTGGATTCCCATATTAAAAATCTTGATAAAAAAATTGACAAAAAGTTTGATGAAATCAAGAGTTTCTTCAGGATTTTATGGGATGCAATATCATACTCCTCTTCCATCGCTACGGAGACTTGTCAATGTGATCCAGGCAAACGCCCAGCCCCTCACTTTACTTGGTCAATGTCGGAAGAACATACTAGTTCCGACACAGGTGGCAATGGAGGTGGTAGATAATTTGCAGGGAGTTCCTCCAAAGGAAAAGGACCAATGCAAGTTGAAGAAGAGGAGACAGAATCTGATTCTGAATGAGGTTGTTATTTTTTTAGTGGTAGTAAGTTAGTTATTTCTTTGTTTCGTACATTCTATATATTTGTATTTGTAACATTTGAAATTTGTTGTTTCTATGATTGCATCTAATATTTTATTTTAATTCTATCGTGCATACATTATCTTTTCCTTTTTGTCGATGACAAAGGGGGAGAAAACTAACCATTTTTTGCAGGGATTAAAAGTGCCACCATATATTTAGGGGGAGGTATATAACTCCCGTTATATATTTCTCAAAAATAGTATCATATATAACAGGTGTTGTCATCAATCAAAAAGGGGGAGAATGTTGAATCACATATTTTGATTCATGACAAAGCAATGAATTATACTATATGGATAGGTGACAAAAAGAAAAGGAATTATGCTGCTCAAACTACGAAGGAGACAAAGCTACAAAACTGTGTATAGTATGTTGATTTGTTAAAGTTTTTTAGTCTTAGAAATGTTAAAATCTATCCTCAAGTAGTTAAGTTGTTTTAAAACTTTAAAATTTTTTAAAAATGTGTAAATAATGCTTTGACAGTCAGGTCAGTCGACCGACTGTATATGGCCAGTCGACTGAACCTGTACAGGTGCACATAAACGTTCTGTTTTTTAAACAACTTTGAATATTCAGTTGACCGATTGTTTTGGGTCAGTCGACTGACTTCTTTCAACAGCTATTTTTTCTGAATAGACACTTCCTTTTGCCAAGAGTCACATTCTAATATGAAGAGGTATGGCTGCTTCTGTTGATCAGAACTCTTCATGAACGGTTGCATCTCTTTAACTGTTATATAAACACACAAAATCCACTTCACAAATCATCAATTTTTATGATAACTTTCTAACATCTGTGCATTCTAAAAAGGCAATCACAACGTTCATATATTGTTTAAATCTCTGTATTAATTAACTTATTCTTTGATTCAAAACAATATTTTCCTTTCTAAATCCTTATACACACACACACGCACACACACGCGCGCGCGCACACACACACACACATATACACTTGAGGAACGATTATAGGAAGGTTGTACTATCAAAGACAAATCGGTGTTATTGAGAACACAAAGTGTCAAAGTAATTCTATTGAAACTGTTGAAGTCCTGTTCGGTCGTTCAGGCGGCGGGAAAAGTCGTCTTCGATTATTAGAGGCGGAAAAATCCTGTTCGGATGTTCAAGTGTTGTATACCTATTCCTCTGGGTTAAGAGAGGGTTATTGTGAGAAATTTCAGAGGGAAGTCTAGGACTGGACGTAGAACGGAAAGTTCGAACCAGTATAAAAATTCTTGGTGTGCTCATTTTTATTTACTTTGCTATTATCATCCATTTCCGCATTTAGATTTAAATATATTCCATATTACACGATTCTAAGTGATAGCTGGCTATACAGTATCCACTTTCAATATGAAGCTGCCAACATCACATCTAACCAGTTATATATTATGGTTTTACACAGAGGAAATTTCAACATATCTTTACTTAAATAGCAAGCTTCATGCTTCATCTTTGATATCCTTATTCGCCCTTAAAAAACTACCTATCCAATCCATAAATGCAGCATACTCAAATGAGTTCTCATTAGTTTGTAGAAAATAATAAAAATACAGTTCGAAGAAAAAGTCTAGTATGAGTAAAACCTTTACCCTAAGTATCCATGGTGAGATTAAGCCGCTAAAGCGGAAAAGGTTTTTCCTCACTTTATCATCATCAATATATATCAACATATTCAAAAACAATAATATATATTTATATATAACACAGAAAGCAACCAGATGCATATATTCAATAGATAAGTGTACCCAACACTTTCAATACAACAAAAATATGAGATTTTTTTTCATACAATCTAGGGTAACCATTGTAGTCTTAATTTAGGTTGTTATACAGGCCTAACTTTACCATTTCAAGCTCTAATTCTTAACCCTTATGGTTTATCAATGAGTGTCTTATCGCTGTTTTATTATCAGTAGATAATTAGATTGCCACACGGGCCTTACTTCAATATTCTCGTGTTTTGTTGAGTATAGACCACTAGATGCTACTCAAACATTACTCTCACATTCTCATTTGATTATCATGATCAAACAATTGGATGCTACGTAATTCTTACTCCTCGTACTTGCTTAACTATCGTAAATAGATAATTAGATGCTACACAAGCCTTCGATCAAAGATGCCAATTTCAATGTCGTGGTTTTCACACTTGGCAACCACTTAGGCCTTCCATCAACGATACTGATTATAATGTCATAGGTGTGACATTTGGTAGCCACTATCTTTCAAAAAGCTCTAATCCTTATGAAATAGTTCAATAACATTTGGAAACTATCTTTCAAAGTGCTCTAAGTATCCGTTATTTTACTTAGAAAAAAATAGTTTTTCAAGCTATTATAAGTTGCATTTAATTTTTGTACATGGGCTATCCCATAGCCATCACATTTAATTAATTTTATTATTAACTGTTGCATGCAAATCTCAAGCTAACACATACCATTGTCGTATTATAATCCAAGCCATCATGCGTTATTTATCCGAAGCCATCTCGTGTAATTTGATTTCATTATCTGCTTTCTACGTGCCAACATTCATTCAATGTTTGAATTTCATGATATATATAGTTTTACCATCTTGAACTTGCATTACTTTAATGCCAATGGTATATATACTTTTCGCATGCATGCATTATTTTATGTGTGTGTATTTTGTATGATATAACTTCATTTAATTTACTTTCGCATGCAGTCATGTTATCATAATAGTTTTTGTGATCTATAGTTGTCGTGTTGATTTATTTAGTGCCAGCCTTTCGTTTCTGATGCAATCATATTATCATGGCAGTTTTTATGATCTATAGTTATCGTGTTAATTTATTCAGTGCCAGCCTTTCATTTTCATAACCCTATATTTTATTGTGCTATCACATTCCATCTTTTTATTTGATTTATTTAGTGCAAGCATGCCTTCGTGCCTAAATAATATGTGTGTGTTTGTGTGTGTTTCTTTCCTTTCTTGGGCATTTATTTTATTTCCATGTCCATATTCTTTCCTAGCTTGGCCCATATGATTTATTTACTTCCCTGGCCTTTCATGTGCTGACACCTATCTTTCTCTATGTATAAGAAGTTGTCCTCATGTCATCACTGCTAGTTAATGTATAGACTACACGAGCCTTCATGTTTGTCCCTACCTCATCGTGTGCTATTTTTCCCCTCTTTATTCATGTCAAGTCATCACGTACTACAAACTAAGTCTTCATGAGAAATTATATATAGTTCCCTGCTTATATGTCGCCTTTAATCTATAGAGTGAGTTATCACGATCGTCCATTTCTAAGTTTTAGCCTTCACGTACTTTATTCCACAAAGTGAGTTTTGTCCCACTTTCATTTTCATTTATATATTTCGTGTACTTATGAATGTGAGGAGTTTGCTATTTCATGTACTACCGTGTGCACTAACAGTCATCCATGCTAACAGTCATTGCTTGCTAATAGCCATTGCTTATCTTTAGTTTTCGTAAGTAATAATTTTGCCTTTGTGAATTAAAATGTTGAATCTCAATGTGTTGTCCACTTTTCTATTCTACCTTTTATGCACAGTTTTTCTTGGCCCGGCGTAAATTTTAGCCTTAGTTGATATGTTTTTGTGATGACCCGGAATTTTTGTGTATTTGAAATTGAAATATTTAATTGATTTTAAATATTTGAAAGTTAGTTTAACTTGAATTTCAAATATCACTATTTATTTGGTAATTAAATTAATGAATTTAATTATTGATAGTTGGGTAAAATATTGAATCTTCAGTTTTATGCTGGTTAAAAATATTTTAAAGGCTTGGAAAACTTATATTTATAATATTAGAGATAATAGAAGTGTTAAACTCGAAATTGAAAAGTGTTTTGTTAAGTTTTGAAATTATATCGTTTAAATCGATATTTAAAAATAGCCTTCCGAGGCACAGTCTCGCAATTCGACGAGACTAGTTCCATTGGATCTGTAATAGTATATTATTACCGGATTTAAATTTTTGTATTGTTTGGAGTGACCATTTGTCCGTATGGTAGATAAACGCGTTGAAATCTATATTGAAAATTCAATATAATAACTGGGTCCAAAAAGCTATCTTCTCCATAAGATCGAACTAGGACTCAGAACCTTTTTCATTGCGTTCGAAATGAGGTGTAACCTTACGAATGCCTAGCAGCACGCCCCGATACGTGTAAAAATTTTAGGCTTCGAATTCGAGACAATTTAAATTTGAATTTAAATTTAAAACATAAATAATATGAATACATCAAAGAATTGTAGCAACAGACACATAGCGAAATTTTAAACATGTGTCTTTCATTGTGAAACACGTGTTCTTTCGTTAAAAAAAAAAGGAATTTTTATAAAACACTGAAGAGGGAATTCCAGATCGTATTCATCCAAAAATTAAGTAAATATAACAGTTGTTTGAAGATTTCATGGCCGAGCCTTTCATTCTAATTTAATTCTATAATTTCAAAAGGGGTCTCGGATTTAATAAAATAAAAAAGGCGACTGGCATCTCGAGCTACCTTCATCGATTCGAAGTTCTTATTCCATTTTGCTTTCGACATTATGTCGATTTCCATAGATAATGGGGAGAATTGCGGAGCGTGTCGCAAGTTCACCCTCGTCAAAGCCCTCAGTAGTTTAGATGTATCGCGAGTGAATCGCGATTGGGGGCCGCGACTAGGTAGCTGTAGTCGTTCTCAGCACGATTCTGGAAGGAGCATTGATGGCAGAGGCATGTTATGCTCTCGCGTGTGGTCGAAGTCACGGCATGTTTTGGTAGGGGTTCAACGTTGGCGCAAGGATCGGCAAGGCTAGGGTTTCAACTCGAGTTTGAGTTCATTAGGATTGGCGTTTTCCGTTCTCGAATTTGGATATGTTGTTTTTATTTCGAATTAGTGAATACACTGATGCAGATAGGATTTAATAAGATATTAAGCAGTGTTGTTTTGAATTTAATCTGATTTATATACAAAGGTTAAGAAAATAAAATATTCAGATTTTAAACTTACTGGTCAATTTGAACATATATATATATAGGAAAAACAGTGTATATATATATATATATATATAAGATTTTGAAAAGAAAATAGGAATTTCAAAGTGTTTGAAAGTTTAGATTTTAAATAAAATCTATATAGACTATTTTTTAAAATATATATGTAGTTTCATTGAAAAATAAATATACATGCACACATTTAGATTTACCAGTTTTTTTAAATGTGTGTTTAAGGTGATTAAATTATGTAATAAACTTATTTAATTATTTAGTCACTTAAAAATAATTTATTAAAAGGAAATTATTTCTAATTAAATAATTAGTTGATTTAAGTTATTTAAATACTAATTTATCATTCAATTAGTTCAGATGTTAATAAAACCATATAATTGCTATACAATCTCAAAAGTTGTGAAGAAAAACAAGTCAGGTTGGATCAGATTGCAAATCAAAAATTAAAGGTGAGTTATCTCACTCATCTGGATTATTATTTAAATTTAAATAGTTAAATTTAATTTTTGGTTGAATGATTGAATTTATTGGATGTGGTATATTATATATAGTATATATATACATATAGTGTGTGTGTGTCTATATATATATATATATACATATATATATATATATATATATATATATACTGGAGTGATTGATGTCCCACATTTATATAGCGGATGAGGCCCCATGCGCCCCGCATAATAGCGGATGACTCTTTACCGCGATATCCACCTCGAAGTGGAATTGGTATTTTATATTGTGTTGACATCTGTGGATGCAGGGAAACAGATCCAGCTGGATTCCTCAAAAAAATTTGGATTGTTTAGTATTCTGTAATGTGATTTATTGGATAATCTGTGATAAATTATATTGGTAATTGAAAATATTGGATGCTATTCTTTGATTTAATATATTTGGGTATATTGAGTTAACAAAAATATATAGATTGGATTTTGAAGGAAAAAATAAAAGAGAGAATTTTTAAGTAAATAATTATATAAATTTGGATAAATTAAAGAATGAAAAAAATGAAAGTTGATTTTTAAATTCTAATAAATAAATTCCAAAGTATGGGAAAGGAGGTTTTTGAATAAATAGGAATAAATGAAAATTTTAAACTTAAGTGATATTATTTAAAGGAATAAAGAAATTTATTTTTAATTTCAAGGTTTAAGTTAAAAGATAAAGAAGAAATTTGGAAAAGTATGAAACTGGTATTTTCAGTTTAAATAAGATTTTAAATCATAATAGGGAAGTTAAATCTGAAATTAATAGGTTTTGAAATAAATCGAGTAAGTAAAGGAATTTATTTTTAATGGAATAAATTTTGGAAATCGAGTTAAAAATTTGGTTTAATGTTGAAACTATGTTTTTAAAAGGAGGATGAGAATATGAAATTTATAAACTGGGTTTATAAAGTGAAATAAGATATCAATGGATATTTGAAAGTATAAATTTATGGAGGGATTTTGTAAAGGAATGGGTAATTGGTTTTAAAAATAAATAGTCATTTATTTTGAAGGTGTGAAAGAAAAATGTATTTCCCTGAAGCCAAGTACGTTTTCAAAGTTGATTTTTAAGTATAAGTTAAGAGTTTTAAGTTGTTTTAAAAAGGAATGTTTTTGAGAAATTATTATTCAGGCTGTTTAGATTTTTAAAGGTAAATATTTATTAGATATAGTAGTAATTATTTAAAAGGTTAATTTGTATTATGATTCTAAAAGATAATTATTAATATTTGTATTTTATAAAGTAGTTTTATTTTAAAGATTGTTAGGCTAAAGTTTTTATTTGAAAACTTGTATAGAATTTCACAATTTCTATTTTTTTTATTTTAAAATTTGTTTTGGCTTATGTTTCACTTGAGAATATTTAGGAAATTTCATAATTAGTATTTTAAATAAAGTGTTTTAAATAGTTTTTATTTTAAGTGTTTTAAAATATATTTTCGGATAAAATAATTTAAATTTATTTTAAATTCTAAAGTATTTAGACTTGGTGATTTTCAGTGGGAGTAAACAATATTTGAAAATTTATTCTGCGAAAGAAAAGTGATTTCAAAACTATTTTCAAAGGGCTTGAAGTGTAGGAAAATATCTTACGAAGATATTTCAAAATAAATAATTTGGTAAAATTTTTTATTGTGGCTTGATTATTATTTGTGAATGTTATTTGATAGTTAAATACTCGGCTATCAATATTGGCCAATGCGGTGATCGTTTTGAAGTGACCGGGAATGGGATTAATTCCGAAAACCACTTCGATCTGGTTTGAACGTTTTCGCGAGGAAGACAAAAGCTTGGAGTCGAAGATGGAGCAGTGAAGTGCACAGGCTAGTCGCTACTAATCCCGAGGGTGATTGGATGTAGTGGGAGTAGTGTGACGACCCAGAATTTCTGGATATTTGGAATTGAAATATTTAATTGGTTTTAAATATTTGAAAGCTAGTTTAACTTGAATTTCAAATATTACTATTTATTTGGCAATTAAATTATTAAATATAATTATTGAAAATTTGGAAAATCGTTGAATATGGAATATTAGGCTTCTTAAAAAAAATTGAAAGTTTATAAAATTTATATTAGTGATACTAGAGATATCATATGTGTTAAAACTGAATTTGAAAGTATTTTGTTCAATTTTGAAATTATATAGTTTAAATTGAATTTAAAAATAGCCTTCCGAGGCACAGTATTAGAATTTGACAAAACCTGTTCCATCGGATCCATAAAAGTGTATTATTATCGGATTTCAATTTTCGTAGTGCTTTTAGTGATCGTTTGGCCATATGGTAGATAAACGCGCCAAAATCTATATCAAAAATTTAATATAATATCTGTGTTCAAAAAGCTTTCTTCTACATACGATTAAATTAGGACTTGAAAACTTTTCCATTATGTTTGGAATAGGGATTTAACATTATAAACGCCTAGTGGCACGCCTCGATAAGAGGTTGAGATTTTGAGTTGCAGATTCAGGTCAACTTTAAATTTAAATTTGAATTTAAAAAATAAGTTGAGTAATAAAAAAAGAATTTATTCACATCAACTTTTTGTATCTCCATATCATCCAACACCTATACACTCAAATAACAATAATTCCTCCACTTGTCTAGCACACTAAGAAATTTAAAACACGTTGCAGAGAAAAAAAAAGAAAAGTATAATAAATTAACAAACTCGAGTTTCCCTTATCCTCTTCAAAATCCAGTTCGATTTGAAATCAAATTTCATGGCCGATCATATTTTTTTCCTTCAGCACAAATCCATCGAATCGATTCTCGTTCGAAAAAAAAAGAATTCGTTGCTCAATTTTAAATCGAGCTCGTTGGGGATTATCGAAATCCATCACGATGAGTCGCGATCTCGAATGCTCATCAGTAGGTCAGAAGCATCGCGTTCAAGTTCACTATGGGCACTGGCGTGCTTGTTAGGTCAGGATATCAAGGTGCTTTCGTTGGTGGGGGATTTTAGGGGTTTCAAGCGCAAGCTCAAACTCGAGCTCAATGATGAGGCCAAGCGCGAGAAGAGGTGCGATTGGTGGGAGAAGTATCGTGGCGCTTGGATATTGCGAGGCTGACCAGTGATGAAGGGCTCGAGGGTGGGGCCGCGGTTATGTTGGCGTTCGCGAAGGGGGGACTGCTCGGTAATCTTGGGGAGTGCGAGTGGTGAGAGCAGTAAGGTATTATTCTTTTTTATTAGTTAAAATAAAATATTTATAAATTGTGAAAGAATTTTTTTTTGTAGATAGGCTACAGTAAAATTTTCGGCAGTAATGTTTTTTTTAAATCTAATCTGATATAAAGTTATACCATTTCAGGGAATCATTATCAACCATGATTATTTCTTATTTAAAATCAGGAGTATAAACTATTGTTTCGAGGATATCAAAAGTATTTATACCAAATGCAAGTTAGGTTGGTAAATTATTATTTAAAACTAGCTAAATAAATTGAACTATTAAATGGAAATAGATTGTTTGATGTGTTCAAATATTAATAAAACCGTCCGCGAGCATAGCTCAGCTGGTTGAGGACTACCTTGCAACCATGGAACAAAGTTCCTGGAGGTTGCGGGTTCGAGTCCCGCAGCTGAGATTTGTTTCCCTTAAGGCCTTGAGCGGTCTATCCTCAACAAAGCCGAAACGAGGTAGAGGATTAATGCTCTTGGCTGGGCTGGCTAAAAAGGGGGGGTCAGTGTGGCGGACAGCTGTATCCACTAGCTCTGCTCTCCGGAGTAGGGTTTTTAAAAATAATAATAATAAAACCCTAAAATGTTATTCAACGTCTCAAATCATGGAAACCAAGTTGAGTTTGAAGTGGATGACAATTTAAGGTCAAAGGTGAGTTAGTCTCACTCATTTGGGTTGCTATTTAAATTTAAATAGTTAAATTTAAATTTTGGTTGAATGATTGAGTTGATTGGATGTGGTATATTATATATAGTAGTATATATATTGGAGTGATTGATTTCCTGCATTATATAGCGGATGAGACCCTATACGCCGCATAATAGTGGATGAGATAATATGATCCCACGTACCGTGATATTCCACCTCGAAGTGGAATTGATATTATTATATTGTGCTAACATCTGTGGATGCAGGGAAAAACAGGTTGGAGGGATCCAACTGGATTCCTCAAAATGTTTGAATTTTTTTATATCAGCGATACGATTATGTGATGATCTGTGATGAATTTTATTGATCATATTGAGAATTGGAATTTATTGAATACTCTGGCCTGGTTAAATATATATATTTGAATTTTGAGAATTGAAGTATATATATGAAGTTTGCATTTTTGAATTAAATAAAAAAGATAATTTTAAATAAAATAATTATAAAGAATTTGGAGAATTGAAACGATCTGGAAGATTAAAAGTTGACTTTTAAATTGTAACAAATAAATCCAAAGTATGGGAAAAGAGATATTTTGAATAAATGAATTTAAGTGATAATATTTAAAAGGAATAAAGAATTTATTTTTATTTTTTAAAATTTAAGGTTTAAATTTGTTGGAAAAGATAAAGAAGAAATTTGGAAAATATGAAATTTGTATTTTTAGTTTAAATAAGGTTTTAAATCATGATAAAGAAGCCAAATATGGAATTAATGGGTTTTGAAATAAAATTGAGAACGTAAAGGAATTTATTTAAATGGAGCAAATTTTGGAAATCAATTTGAAATTTGATTTAGTATTTGAACCTGAAATTTTAAAAGGAAGATGAGACTATGAAATTTAAAAACTGGGTTTATAAAGTAAAATTGATATCAGTGGATGTTTGGAAGTATAAATCGCGATAGGAATTTATAAGGGAATGGTTTATTTGTTTTAAAAATAAATTGTGGTTTATTTTTAAAGGTGTGAAATAGAAGTGTATTTCCCTAGAAAGCCAAGTACGTTTTCAAAGCAAATTTTTGAGTATAAGTAAAAGTTAAAAGTTATTTGAAGGGTTATTTTTAAGGAATAATTATTAAGTTGTTAAATTTTTAAAGGTAAAGATTTATTAAATTAGTTATAATGATAATTATTTTGAAAGGTTAACTGGTATTATGTTTTAAAAAGATAATTATTAATATTTATATTTTATAAAGTAATTTTATTTTAAAGATAGTTTGGTTAAAGTTTTATTTAAAACTTGTATAGAATTTCGTAACTCTTATTTAAAAAAAAAGTAGTTTGGTTTAACTTTTATGTTAAAAATTAGTTTTTATATTTTATAAAGTAGTTTTATTTTAAATATTTTTTTAAAGGAATATATTTTTGAATAAAGTGTTTAAGAAATTTAAATTTAAATGTTTTAAAGTATGATTTAGAATAAAATGATTTAAATTATTTTTAGTATCTTAAGTATTTTGGGCTTGGCGGTTTTTAGTGGTAATAAAATAATTGGGTGGAAATTTATTTCCACGAGAGAGATAAAAGTGATTTGAAAATTATTTTTCAAAGGATTCAAATGCAGGAAAATATCTTGCGAAGGTATTTAAAAATAAATGATTTGGGTGAAATTATTATGGCTTGGCGGTTGTTTGTGAATGTTATTTGATAGTTAAATAATTGATTATCAATATTGGACAATGCGCTGATCGTTTCGAAGAGACCGGGATCGGGATTTATTTCTCGAAAACCACTGCGATCTGGTTTGAATGTTTTCGTGAGGAAGACAAGAGCTTGGAGTTGAAGATGGAGTAGTGAAGTGCAAGGGCTAATCGCTACTAATCCTGAGGATGATTCCAAAATGGATGCAGTAGGAGTAGTGCCTTTGGTTCCGTTCGAACCCGGAATGGACTTGTACGGACGAATGCTTTTAGAACATCGTCAGGAGGACGACGAGCATTCTAAGCGAATGTGTGCTAAAAAGATAACGCATAGCCTCGAGCCTCATCAACCGGGAATGGCTAAAACAGGGGAGGTGCACACAATGTTAAGTGGCTAGCAACCAATTAGGGTAAGGTCACCCCTGTCTAGATGTCCATTTATATATTCGGTTGTGTGGCAGCTGCTGATCCCAACTGCGGGATGAACTTATTCGGACTATCCAGTAAGGGGTAACTCCGGTCTTATGATGCAGGGGATCAGGATGGATCTGCGGTACGGTGATCTAGGCTACATACTGTGACGGGCGGTGCCCTAGTAGCCATGCCATTGATGGAAATCCATTCTCCCTACATGCCTTTACGGTTTTTGTTTGTAGAATCCACTTTGTGGCTACTCGCTGGAATTTAATAATGTAACAATTTCGGCTATTTGAATAAGTATTTGTATATGACACTACTATAATATCAGAGGATTTTATAAGAAATTGTTTTGGTTATCGTAAGGTAAAAACCCGACATGTTTATTTATGGCGTGGTCTTACGAGATACCTTTGATTTTCAAAATGATTTTGAAACTTTAATAATCCCATTGAGTATGATTTCTCACTCTGGTTTTCCATGCTGACTAGGGTGTTATTTAACTATAATGCTCGGGTCGGATCGAGTATTATAGAATACAGGATATGGTGTTGTGGAGCTCAGGAGACAAGCTGAATGGCAAGACGTATTTCCATACTTGATTATTATTCAGTCGTGTATTCAGTTTTAAGGACAAGTTTATATAACTGTCCAGCATTTGGATATTGATTGTATTGTTGAATTGATTTGTACCATGGGAAATGTGTGTATACATGATAAAACTGATTTTGTATTTAAATTCGATGTTATATATCATAATTTATTTCGCTGCGTTTGTGAGATTCTAATTTTGTTTTCTATTTCTTCTTCTACATCCTTCTTCTTTATCCCTAATGGTTCGATTTTTCGGCATTCGATTCTCGACATTTGATTTAGTGAACGTATTAAATGTCGATTTTCGGACGTTGAAATATCGGGTCGTTACACTTGGTATCAAAGCTGAAGTTTAAGCGAGAATCTTGGCTCTGGTGTGGATTATTCATTTGAATAGAGTCCGTAGTACTCTAGAATGAGTTTGAGTATATTAATAGTATGAGCGCATATTTGTTAGTGAATATAAAAATATGTTTTTATATTGTGTTGACTTATGGCTTGAGCGTTTATGAATTCTAGTCGATATGTGAGACGCCATGTCATCGATAGGGATTTCTAAACTCTTTAACAAGATAAACCGACACAGTATTATTTTAAAACGGGGTAAATGAAATAATTTTACCCAAATTATTTTTGTATCTAAATGATATAATTTTACAATTTTTTTTGTAGTTATATATGGTTGCTTGGTTGTTAGGAAGTGATAATATTAAATGATATCATTTAAGTGTGAAATTGAATAAGAAATTAAGATAATAATCAAAGGTTAAGGAAATAAATTCATTAATAGAATGGAATTTGAAATGTAAATTATGAATGTGATTTATAATTGAAATTGAGATAAAAATTCCAGAGTAATGTTTCAATATAAATTGGTAGGATTGGAATTTGGAATTTTGGGAAAAGTTTAAATTCCTTTTGAGTTTGGAAATGATTTTCAATGGTTTTGAAATAATGGTGATAATATTTATGAAATATTTTGAATTGGATTTGAAATCTGGTGAGATCTAGAATTTAAAAATATTTGGGACAATGTTTTAAAGAGATAAAAGCATTGAACTCTTTTCGGTTGCTGGAAAATAACTTCGGTGATGACCGCAACATCATCGAGATTCATTTTCGAGTTTCCAAGAGAGGAATTGCTGCCAAGAGGATTTTAAATTGGAGTTGTTTGCAAAAATGGGTTTGGTTTTGAAATTCAAAGAGATAAGTGAATTACCGAAGGATTTTGGATATAGTTGATTTCAAAGGTGATTTTGAAATGTGAGAAATTGTTTAAACTCTGGAATCTTAATTAAGACTTTTGTGGAATATAATAAGATTCAACTTGAAAGGGTTAAATAAAGTAAGTTTGAAACCCAGATAAAGGAGAAGGTAAGCTAATTAATTGAAGTAAATCAAAAGAAGTTAGCAAATGTAATTGAATTTGAAAAAAAACTTAAAGAAGTTTAAATTTAAATTGAATTGGTGTGTAATTAAATATAGTTAAGTAAAAGTGAATTTAAAGAAAAGTCTAAGGAGATTAAGTGAAATGGTTACTTAAATAAAAGTTATAAGTTGGAAATAAAATTTTAAATGAATTTGCATTTGTAAGTAAGTGGAATGAAAGCTAAATTTGGAATTAAATTTGACTTGTGTTAAATAAAGTTAGATGGATAATTAGTCAAGTTGAATTAAACAAAACAAAGGTTTGAAAATAAAAATTGGTAAGTAAACTAATTGATTAAATGGGTAAGTTAATAAGCTAGAATTGAATATTGTAATGATATTTAATTTAAATTGGGTGAAGTAAAGTAAAGTAAAGTTAAAAGATTTATTCGTAGTAGACAAAGAATAATAAGGGTTTAGAAATAATGTCCATTAAGATTTAAAATAAATTATTAAATGCAACAAATTTTAAATAATAATATGAACCAGTTGTGAATGGAAGATAGTTGATAAATTCCAATATTCAGAGTTTGAAAATGAATTGGATTCTAGTAGAATTGTAATGAAAATCTGGATGAAAATTGGGAAAGAATATTTGAAATTAATTAGTAAATTGAAGCAAATTGAATCTATTTGGAATTAGAACCCAAATTGATTAAATATAGATAAAAACCAAGTGATAAAGTGAAGTTGAAAGATTAATTCGTAGTAAACTAAAAATAATTTAAAGTTTGGAAATAAATCCATTGGGATTTAAATAAATTAGTAGTGAGACTAATTAAAGAAATGATTAATTGAATATGGCTTGAGATGAAGGTAATTGAATTCATATGGAATTGGAGATCCAGTTTAAAAATAGATGGATATAAAGGCTAAAGTGGTAGAGTAATAATATAAGAGGGTACAAAATGCTTATATTAAACTTAGGAATGGTTGGTGAAGTTCTTGGAAAATTTTGTAGTATTGGAGTGGAGATTAAGTTAAGTTGTGAAATGGGATGACAATGGATAAGTGAATAGAAATCAAAATAAATGTGAATAAAAGAAAATTGATATAGCTAATAATCAATGGATATTAATACATAAGATATACTTATATTATTTTATTCGCATAGCGATTTGATCCAGATTCAAGCACGGAAATTCGAGGTAGTCATACAGATCCGAATTGGGATTTTTCACTCGATTTTCGACGGCGAACTCTGGATATGGATTTTTGATTGATTTTGGAACTTCTCTATCATAGATGTGGTTATGCAAGGAGAATGACGGTTTCTGATCAAGAAACCAAATCTGAGTCCGCACTAGAAAATAGGGTGGACGATACTAGTTTGGAAATGAAATTGTGTGATCGAATGAGTGATCGAATTTGATTTTGCATACGGAAGGTATATGTACGCCATACAGGCTTGAGTGAAATGGATATTAACTATTGTTAAGAAATGTATAAAATGATTTTCGAAATCTGCAATTGGATATTGTTGCTTGTTAGGATATATAGGTATCTACAGGCAAAGGATAAATGAATGTTTTGATTTTCAAAGATAAATTTGAATTGGACAACATAGAGGTATGTGTTTAAATTTCTATATGAAATTTGATGATTTTCTGGTCTGGCCAATTGGCCTTTTGTTTTCTTTTGAAATCTAGGGGCCCAAGAGGCATTTTGTAGTGGTACGAGCTAGCCGCGTAAAGGAGTCGCTGACAAAAAATTTCGAAAATTTGTGGAGTTAAAAACTTTTGAAAAGATTTTGATAATTTAAAATTTGGTTTCAAATTTAATTTCGAATGGTTAGGTAAGTAATATTGGTTGGAACCTATGGAGGAAGTTTGGAAGATTAATAAGGGTGATAATGCCTTTATTAAAAAGATGGCTTGGGTATTGTTAAAAACTATTGGTTTTAGGAAAATAGTAACGGGTTGTGGATCATTCCTTTTAACTAGTAATTTCGGGGACGAAATTCTTTTAAGGGGGAAGGAATGTGACAACCCGGAATTTCTGCATATTTGGAAATGAAATATTTAATTGATTTAAAATATTTGAAAGCTAGTTTAACTTGAATTTCAAATATCACTATTTATTTGGCAATTAAGTTATTAAATTTAATTATTGGAAATTTGGAAAATTGTTGAATTTGGAATTTCAGGCTTGTTAAAAATAAAGCGAAAGTTTATAAAATTTATGTTAGTGATACTAAAGATAGAAGATGTGCTAAAACTGAGTTTGAAAGTATTTTATTCGGTTTTGAAATTATATAGTTTAAATTGAATTTAAAAATAGCATTTCGAGGCACAGTCTTAGAATTCGATGAAACCGGTTTCATCGGATCCATAATAGTATATTATTATCGGATTTCAATTTTCATAGTGTTTGAAGTGAACATTTGGCCGTACGGTAGATAAACGAGCTAAAATCTATATCGAAAATTTAATATAATATCTGTGTTCAAAAAGCTATCTTCTACATACGATCGAATTAGGACTTGAAACCTTTTCCATTGTGTTTGGAATAGGGGTTTAACATTATAAAAGCCTAGAGGCACGCCTTGATAGGAGGTTGAGATTTTGAGTTGTGATTCAGGTCAATTTAAATTTAAATTTGAATTCAAAAAATAAGTTGACTAATAAAAAAGAGAATTTATTCACATCAACTTTTTGTATCTCCATATCATTCTAACACCTATACAATCAAATAACATTAATTCCTCCACTTGGTGGGAGAAGTATCGTGGCGCTTGGATATTGCGAGGCCGGCAAGTGATGAAGGGCTCGAGGGTAGGCCCGCATTAATTTGGCATTCGTGAATGGGAGACTGCTCGGTAATTGTGGGGAGCACGAGTGGTGAGAGAAGTAAAGTATTATTCTTTTTTTTAATTAAAATAAAATATTTATAAATCGTGAAAGAAAAAAGATTTTGCAAATAGGTTACAGTAAAATTTTAGGCAGTTATGTTTTTTTTTAAATCTAATCTGATATAAAGTTATACCATTTCAAGGAGTCATTATCAACCATGATTATTTCTTATTTAAAATCAAGAGTACAAACTATAGTTTCGAGGATATTAAAAGTATTTATACCAAATGTGATTTAGGTTGGTAAATTATTATTTGAAACTAGCTAAATAAATTGAACTATTAAATGGAAATAGGTTTGATGTGTTCAAATATTAATAAAACCCTAAAATGTTATTCAAGGTCTGAAATCATGGAAACCAAGTCGAGTTTGAAGTGGATGGAAATCTAAGGTCAAAGGTGAGTTAATCTCACTCATCTGGGTTGCTATTTAAATTTGAATAGTTAAATTTAAATTTTGGTTGAATGATTGAATTGATTGGATTTGGTATATTATATATAGTAGTATGTATATTGGGGTGATTGATTTCCCGCATTATATATCGGATGAGACCCTATGCGCCGCATAATAGCGGATGAGATAATATGATCCCATATACCGCGATATTCCATCTCGAAGTAAGATTGGTATTATTATATTGTGCTAACATTTGTGGATGCAGGGAAAATAAGTTGGAGGGATCCAATTGGATTCCTCAAAACGTTTGAATTTATTTTATATATTCAGCGATATGATTATGTGATGATCTATGATGAATTTTATTGATCATATTGGGTCAGAATTTATTGCATACTCTGGCTTGGTTAAATATATATATTGGAATTTTGAGAGTTGAAGTATATATATGAAGTTTGGATTTTTAAAGTAAATAAAAAGGTAAATTTTAAATAAAATAATTATAATGAATTTGAATAATTAAAATGATTTGGAAGAATAAAAGTTGACTTTTAAATTGTAACAAATAAATCCAATGTATGGGAAAAGAGATATTTTGAATAAATGAATTTAAGTGATAATATTTAAAACGAGTAATTTTTTTTTTTGAATTCAAGGTTTAAATTTGTTGGAAAAGATAAAGAAGAAATTTGGAAAGTATGAAATTTGTATTTTTAGTTTAGATAAGGTTTTAAATCATGATAAAAAAGTTAAATCTGGAATTAATGGGTTTTGAAATAAAATTGAGAAAGTAAATAAATTTATTTAAAAGGAGTAAATTTTGGAAATCAATTTGAAATTTGATTTAGTGTTTCAAACTGGAATTCTAAAAGGAAGATGAGACTATGAAATTTATAAACTAGGTTTATAAAGTAAAATGGATATCAGTGGATGTTTGGAAGTATAAATTCACAGTAGGAATTTATAAAGGAATGGGTAATTTGTTTTAAAAATAAATAGTGGTTTATTTCTAAAGGTGTGAAACAGAAGTGTATTTCCCTAAAAAGCCAAGTACGTTTTCAAAGCAAATTTTTAAGTATAAGTTTAAAGTTTAAAATTATTTAAAGGGTTATTTTTAAGAAATAATTATTAAGTTGTTAAAATTTTAAAGGTAAAGATTTATTAAATTAGTTATAGTGGTAATTATTTTAAAAGGTTAATTGGTATTATGTTTTAAAAAGATAATTATTAATATTTATATTTTATAAAGTAAATTTATTTTGAAGATAGTTTGGTTAAAGTCTTATTTAAAACTTGTATAAAATTTCGTAACTCTTATTTTTAAAAAAATTGTTTGGCTTAACTTTTATGTTAAAAATTAGTTTTTATATTTTACAAAGTAGTTTTATTTTAAATATTTTTTTTAAAAGTATATATTTTTGAATAAAGTGTTTAAGTAATTTTAATTTAAACGTTTTAAAGTATGGTTTAGAATAAAATGATTTAAATTATTATTAAAATCTTAAGTATTTAGGGCTTAGCGGTTTTCAATGGAAATAAAATAATTGGGTGGAAATTTATTTCCACGAGAGAGAGAAATGTGATTTGAAAACTATTTTTCAAAGGAATGAAATGTAGGAAAATATGTTGCGAAGATATTTAAAAATAAATAATTTGGGTGAAATTATTATGGCTTAATGGTTGTTTGTGAATGTTATTTGATAGTTAAATGACCGACTATCAATATTGGACAATACGCTGATCGTTTCGAAGAGGCCGAGATCGGGATTTATTTCCCGAAAACCACTTCGATCCGGTTTGAACATTTTCATGAGGAAGACAAGAGCTTGGAGTCGAAGATGGAGCAGTGAAATGCAAGGGCTAATCGCGACTAATCGTGAGGGTGATTTCAAAATGCATGTTGTAGGAGTAGTGCCTTTGGTTCCGTTCGAACCCGAAATGGACTTGTATGGACGAATGCTTTCAGAATATCGTCAGGAGGATGATGAGCATTCTAAGTGAATGTGTGCTAAAAAGGTAACGCATAGCCTCGAGCTCATCAACCGGGAATGACTAAAACAGAGGATGTGATGACCCACCCTTCTACTCCCAGAAAGACGTATCATCATTAAGAAAGAAAGTGATAGAAATAGAAAAGAAAAGAAAGAAAGAACAACGACATCAGAATCTCACAGCGAAATGGAACAAAATATAATACATCACATAACTATTACATAGTTTTTGCATATATCAGAGTTATACAATATCAATACACATGATAGTCATATACATATCTGTCGCCACATATATCAGAGATACAACATACATCAACTAACACAACGGAATTAGATAGATATATGGATACGTCTGGAACTCCTGCTCCAAGCTCCTCCAGAAATAATGATCCAAAACCTATCATTTGGCTACGCATAAAAATTTGAGTACCCAAGAGTTTATGAAAAACAAAATATAAACTCCGGGTCAGACATGGGTCTGGTATGAGTAAACGGTTTAAAGTTGTTTAACCATGAAAAACATTTGAAAATAAAGGTATCACGTAAGACTCGCCACAAATAAATAAGGGTAAGTTTTTACCTTACGCTAACCAAAACATTTTATAGGAAATCCAATGATATTATAATAGTGTCTAGGGTTTTTAAGTAAAATACAGAAATAGCTGAAATGCTTACATCTCACATTCCAACATAGTCGAGCACAATCAAAACATACGACGCTTATTGGAGATTGGATTCCATACAATGGAAGGGATACTGGTGTACCTCCCGTCACAGTACGTGGCCTTGATTACCGTACCGAGGATCCACCCTAACTCCCCTGCAACACAAGGCCGGAACCATTCCTTACTGAACAGTCCCGAACAAGATAACCCCACGGTTGTAGCTAGCAACCGCCCACATAGCCGAAATAAAAAGGGACATCAAGACAGTGGTATATCTCATCCTGCTTGGGCATGACCCATCTAATCTTGCTGCACATCCCCTGTTTTAGCCATTCTCGGTTGATGAGGCTTGAGGCTGCGATTACCTTTACAGGACATATTTCTTAGAATGCTGATCGTCCGCCTGACGATGTGTTGAAAGCATTCAATCCATACAAGTTCGTTCTGGGTTCGAAAGAAACCGAAGGCATTATCTCGTTACACTCATTTTGGAATCACCCTCAGAGTCAACGACAATAACCCTTGCATTCTGAAAATACCATCTCGATCTTCACTTCAGAATTCACGACCTAACGTTTAATTTGGATCGATGTGGTTTTTGGATAATCATAAATGAAACCCGAACCCGGTCTCATCGAAATCCAAACGCCATTTTAAAGGCCAAGTTGTCTAATTAACTTAAACAGTTTAAATCAATGATTTAATTCACAAATCATTTATTACAGATAATTCATACACAATCATCAGAAATATATCAGAACATATCACGGAACATCACAGAATTATCATCAAATAAATATCACAAATCAGATATTCTACACAACAAACCATAAGCAATCATCTTTTAATTCTTATTATAATTAATTCAATTACTTGAGAGCTAACCACTTAAACCTGTTTAATTTTATCATTAATTATCAATTAATTACTTATTCCATTTCAAATTATTTAATTAATTAATCATTTCTTAATCATTTATTATGTCTTAACTACTTAATTTATTAATTATTTTATTTCACATTATCTAATTAATTACTTTCTCATCGAGTTATTTTACTTAATTGATTACCTTGATTAATAATCTTAATTATTAATTAATAAAGCTTAATTACCCATTTATTAACTACTAATTACTTAATTAATCATTTATTAATTCTTAATTAAATTACTTAATTAATTAACTATTAATTCATAATTAATTAATTAAGTATTAATTATTCATTAATTAACTTAAGTAGTTAATTTTCGTTTATTTATTACTTAACCATTAATTAATCTCTAATTAAAATTGTAATGTAATTATTCTTAATTACTTTCTAAAATAATTTATTGATATTAATTGTTCAACTTAATTAAACATTTAAAAGTCTTCTTTTAAATTTTGAAAATCAATTATAGTATTAACTACAACTTAATTGTTTGTTAACTTATACCTAATTTAAATTAATTACTTAATTAAAATAGTAATTAAGAGTTAAAAACATTGTAAAGCATTAACTACATAATTAAACTTGTATTAAAGTTTAACTTATTTTTGTTAAACATTTTCACTTGTTTTCATAAATAAAACAACAGTTTGAAAAAAACAACAAACCCGAGACCTCCCCTCATTAAACTCGAGCGACACTTTGCGTCCTTCATCAACATTCCTGAGCCACTTCCCTGTACGCAACTCTTCTTCTTCCTCTTCTCTCTTTTTTTTTCCCAGCAAATTAAGTTTTAAACTTAAGTAAAAGTTCAAGCATCAGGAAAACCACACGTACGAATGCAACCCGAAGTCAACACCAATAAACTCGAGAAACAACTCGAGTCACCTGATAACACGACATATATATCCCTCCTCCTCGCCGTACACGTGCACGGCGGCAAGACTCGTCACCGGCGAACGCCAACCATTCAGGCAAATCACAAATTCCACGAAAACACGAAAATCAAACTCGAATTACTGCAAAGAAATTTGAATCGAAAATAAGACATTGGTCGAAAAACCGAAAACACGACCTTCAGCGAAAATGCCTCGCGATTGTCACTCCGACCACCAGAGGAGCTTGAATCCCATCCGCACTACCACGACATGATAAGCTTCCTTCCTCTTAAATCACGTGAAGCTCGATCAAGTGTAGGCGACGAATTCGTTACGTTTACAGACATGAACAAAACGTTGAACAAAACCTTACAATGATCTTGTTTTCTTAATTCACACATTAGAAAAATTTTCTGGTAATTTTCACGATATCACTAATATTTATTCTTGCTTCAACTTAAATTTCAACACTTTAAATTGATTCAGTAATCTTAAATTTGTAAAAATACAAATTTTATTCAATTAGTAACTGCTCATAAATTACCAATCTATAAATCTTCATTCTTGTATTAAAAATCATCATTTTCAGTAGGCCTTCAAGTTATCAACCTGAATTAGCTTTTTATAACAGTTGGATTTATCACTTTATTCCTTGATTACCTGTAAACCAAGCTTCCAGTAGAAATATTAATCATGTTTTAATCTACTTCGTAAATCTTATTTGATGTTTTAACATCTTGTTTGATTGAAAAAAATAAAAACTTTACAATGATTTAGTTGAAAACAAACTTAAATTGAATGATAATCAACCCTGAACAATATGCAGAGTAACATATATATGTATAGGATCATAACCAAGGGAAAAAATACAAAATATACTGTTAATGAAACATGAACTATTTTAGTTAACCTAAAGTTTAAAAATCCTTGTTTACTAACCAGAAATCTTTGAACAAAGAATACTTGATGATATGAAAGCCTGTAGCCTGAAACTGTCATGAGTTTTTGATCTGTTTTGAACTGCAGTTGAATTGAGTATTTGCTTCTTTCTTTTTCTTTTTTTATGTTTTGCTGAATGAACCAAATGGTTCAGATGTATACATATATATAAGAGAAACAATATGTATGAGGAAGGTTTTATCTAGTTAGGTTGTTTTCTTATCTTTGTTTGCTTTAACTTGACAGATTTTGTGTCTGAATGTATTGATTTGTAAATATTTCTGAATTAACAAAATGTTGGGCTGGAGATGATAGCAATTAATATTTTGTTGCTTAATATGTTTACATAATTATTATTTGTTTATTGTGTGAAGATATTTTGTACAATTTACTCCTTGCAGACAAACTTGGCTTGCAAGTGAAGACACTTTGTTTTGTATGTAAACATTTATTTTGTTATCTGCTTCTAGTATGAACTTGCAGACAAACATTTTGACTTTATTAGTGAACAGATTTTGTTTTTAGAGATGTTTGTTTGTAATTATACACTTGTGTCTGTCTGATTTTATTTTGTTTTATACTTTGACTGATAACAGGTAGATTTTTGGTCTTGTGAGTATGTGAAGTTAATTTGTTTTATTATTTTCTAGCTTGAATAATTATATACATAATTGTCTTATTTTATTTTATACTTGTGTTTCACCTAATTCTTGTTTTCATTTATTTTTGTATTTTATACTTTGTTTACAAAGGTTAAAGTTATGTTGTATGTATACCTTCTACTTAATTCTTGCTTTATATTTTACATTCTATTTTATATTTTAACTATCAATATTTAAATCATTATATTCAATATGGTTTACTTACTTATATTTGTTTGTATTTGTATTTTAGTTATCAATATGATATTCATGCTTACTTATTCTATTTGTATTTTAACTTTGACTATCAATATTTAAGTTATATTCAATATGGTGACTTATATTTTATACTTATATTTATTTCTATTTGTATTTGATTTGAATTACATTCATATGTTTGACCTACATATATTTATATTTTATATTGATAGACTTTGATTTTATTTTGAGCATTATCGTTTACATCTATATATTTACTTATCACATGTTAACAAGACAAGGTATTTTAATTCAATCATGTAAGACAAATTTTATTATAAATATTATTGAGATATTTTATTTTAAATTTCCAGAGTCCAATTTCCTTTTTTAAAATACAAATCCATATAAACAAATGGCAATATTTCCAAAATCATATTCATTTTAATATGATCAGTTTACATTTCATCTAATTAGATTAAATATTTATTAAAATAATAGGGCCAAAAATCCAGGGTCGTTACATTCCTCCCCCCTTAAAAGAATTTCGTCTCCGAAATTTAAAACAAAGATAATTCAAAAGCTATTATATCAACCATTCAAACATATATATCACTCATACATTAGCAAATAACCAAACAGTCTATCCTAACAAACATCAATAGCCATCTGGACACAAATCCGTATAAGTTTTCCTAAAACTATCCAGGGTTTCCCAGGTGCAATCTCCGGGATCCTCACTCCACTGCACTTTAACCAGTTTCACTACCCTTCCTGAGTTTCTTCTTGTCTTGATCAACAATCTGAACTAGATTCCTGACCACAGTCACATCCGGCTCAACTTTCAAATCTTCCCGAACTACTGGTTCTACAACTAATGATGTATTAAGAACAAATTTCCTTAGATGGAATACACGGTATACACTATGAATTCCAGACATCCGTTCTGGCAATTCAATCCTGTAAACTACAGCACCAACTCTTTCCAATATCCTAAATAGTCCAATATATCTCGAGCAAGTTTTTCCGTCTTTTCAAATCTAACAGTTCCTTAAATTAGGGAACTTTGACAAACAAGACACCAATCTCAAATTCCAATTATCTCCTTCTCTCTCATCCGCATACTTCTTCTGACGGTCCAGAGCAGCTCTTATCCTTTCTTGGTAAGCTCAACCTTAGCAGAAACTTCACGAATCAAATCTGATCCAAGCACATGATGATCTTTTGAATCTATCCAACAGGATGGGGATCTACACGGTCTTCCGCGATCCACTCAAAATCCAAAACACAAGCTCGCAACATATCCTCTAGTATACGATTCAGTCTCTCAGTCTGTCCATCGGTCTGAAGAGGATAGGCTGTACTCAATCTCAACTCGTTCCCATAGCTGATTGAAGAGCTTTCCAGAATGCTGGTAAGGATAGGATCACGATCACTTACTATGACAGGAACACCAAGCAATCTGACTATTTCCCTTAAGAAAATCTCTGCTAGAGAAACTATCGTACGAGTTGCCTAAACCGGTATAAAATGGGCGCTCTTAGTTAAAAAAATCCACAATAACCCATATACCATCGTTTCCTTTCTTGGTTCTTGGCAAACCGTCAATGAAATCCATCGACATCATCTCTCATTTCCATTCTGGGATTTCCAAAGGCTGCAACAAACTGGCTGACTTCCGTTGATCTCCTTTGACTTGCTGACAGATAGCACAACTATTAAAGAATGCAACTACATCCCTCTTCATGCTCGGCCACTAGAAAATTCTTCTCATATCTTTATACATCTTAGAGATTCCTGGATGTATATTCAGTTTGGAGCAATGACACTCGGCTAAAACTTCTTGCCTCAATCCATCTATAATAGGCACACACAAACGACCATTAATCCTCAAAACACCTTGATCGTCCACCTTGAAATCCAAATACCGACCATTCTTAATTCCAAGAATCAGTTCTTCAAAAGATCTATTCTCCATTTGCTTACTAATGATTCTATCTTAGAGAGATGGAACAACTTCCAAAAGAGACAAAACTGCGTTCCTGCTAAGAGCATCAGCCACAACATATGCTTCTCCCGGGTATACAGAATATCCAAACATATGATGCCAGACACTCGACCCACCGTGGCTGCCTCAGATTAAGATCCTTTTGAGAGAAAAGATATTTCAATGGTTCGTGATCCGTGAATAACTCAAACTTCTCTCCCAAGAGAAAGTGTCTCCAAATCTTCAAATTGCTAACAACTCAAGATCGTGCGTAGCGTAGTTCCTTTCGTGTGGCTTCAATTGCCAACTCGCATACGCAATCACTCTTCCATTCAGCATCAAAACTGCGCCCAAACCAACTATACAAGCATCCGTATAAACTTCAAATTTGCTTTTCCCATTCGGAATAGCAATCATAGGTGCACTGGTTAGCCTCGACTTCAACTCTCGGAAAGCTTCTTCACACCGGGGTGTATCCATTTTAAATTTAGCTTCTTTCCTTGTCAACTTAGTCAAATGTGAAGAAATCTTGGAATAGTCCTTGATAAATTCCCTGTAGTAGCCAGCTAAACCAGAAAAATGTGAACTTCCGTCGACGACTTCGGTTGCTTCCATTCCAGAATAGTCTCAACCTTCATTGGATCTACAGACATACCTTCACCAGAAACAATGTGCCCTAAAAATTATAACTTCCAATTTCAAAAAATGTCACTTAGAGAACTTTGCCTTCAACACATGCCTCCTCAGAGTTTCCAATACAATTCTCAAATGCTGCCTGTTCTCTTCTTCAGATTTGGAGTAGACCAAGATATCATCGATGAACACCAGAACAAACTTATTCTCTGTTCATCAAGTCAGCAAAGAACCTTAGCAATCCATCCTCCTACTAGGCTGAATCACCGGCACAACTCCTGGAATCAAATCAATACGAAACTCTACCTCCCGTTGCGCAGGCAAACAACTTAACTTCCTCGATTACACCAGGGAAATCTTGGACCACATCGATATCTTCAATCCTCTCTTGAGAAGTCTCAACTCCATGCAAAAGACTACTCAAGTAAATTCCAGAATTATCACACGACACTCTGGCAATCCTACCCAAATCAGTCTCCAAAGAAACTGTTCTCTCATCACAATTCAAATAGCCTTATACTTATCGAGCTAATCCATCCAAGAAATGGAACTACTCTGCTACTTCTGAAATTACCTCAAGGAGAACTACAAACCATAAAACCTTCTCGACGACACACATAACACTTCGAGTTGCACTGCTGACCCAGATGCCCAAAGACTTCCTATCCAAAACTCTTTGAGAAACTCGGACCTCGAACCAAACAGAAACATCCTACTGAACTTAGCCACAACACCGAAGCAGACACACTTCCTTAACTTTTTTCCAAAGAAATATCTTCGGAGACATCCATAGTCACTGTGTCTCATCACACAGCTACTGCATCCTGAGGTATGAAGATATCATGACTAGCTTCCGTCCAACCGACAGATCCAAACTCTATCTCATCCAAACTTACACTTCAAAGATGAACTTCGAATCTTAACAGGTTTCCTTCAGAGATCTATGAAATCCTTACACCACCCAAAGTTCACTCGAGAGGGTAATAGGTCTACAGTCTCGACAGATACACTTCCAACCTCAAACATTCAAATTCCAACCATTGGTAGTCGTGTCACACACACCACTACTCTATCTACCTTTATAACTTATATTGAAAAACACGAACAGGTAACCCAACAAATAGGTAGAAATAAAAGTGTGTGTGTGTGTGTGTATATATATCAAAATTACAAATACGCTCTCTCAAGAAAGAAATCACTCAAGAGCCTATGTATTCGCTCAACCTAGCGCTCTGATACCAAGTGTGATGATCTAGGCTTTTCAACCATCGACAGCGGCTCACTCGACCGGTAGGATTTTCAACCATCCCAGTCCCGTCGTGGCTCACAGTTATACCTCGGGTTTGCTTTTACGGCCAGCCTTTCGACTCGCAACCAACCCCAAAAGGCCTTATACTACCCCCGGGGGAATGTAGGGGTAAGAGTCTCCCGTTCGCACCTAACGCAAAGAGAGAACCCTCTATCACGCTGTAATGTAGCAAACCCGATCCCGGTCTCATCGAAATCCAAACGCCATTTTAAAGGCTAAGTTGTCTAATTAACTTAAACAGTTTAAATCAATGATTTAATTCACAAAGCATTTATCACAGATAATTCATACACAATCATCAGAAATATCACATAACATCATAGAATCATCATGAAATAAATATCACAAATCAGATATTCTACACAACAAACCATAAGCAATCATCTTTTAATTCTTATTGTAATTAATTCAATTACTTGAGAGTTAACCACTTAACCCTGTTTAATTTTATCATTAATTATCAATTAATTACTTATTCCATTTCAAATTATTTAATTAATTAATCATTTCTTAATCATTTATTATGTCTTACTTCTTAATTTATTAATTATTTTATTTCACATTATTTAATTAATTACTTCCTAATCAAGTTATTTTACTTAATTGATTACCTTGATTAATAATCTTAATTATTAATTAATAAAGCTTAATTACCCATTTATTAACTACTAATTACTTAATTAATCATTTATTAATTCTTAATTAAATTACTTAATTAATTAACTATTAATTCATACTTAATTAATTAAGTATTAATTATTCATTAATTAACTTAAGTAGTTAATTTTCGTTCATTTATTACTTAATCATTAATTAATCTCTAATTAAAATTGTAATGTAATTATTCGTAATTACTTTCTAAAATAATTTATTGATATTAATTGTTCAACTTAATTAAACATTTAAAAGTCTTCTTTTAAATTTTGAAAATCAATTATAGTATTAACTACAACTTAATTGTTTGTTAACTTATACTTAATTTAAATTAATTACTTAATTAAAATAGTAATTAAGAGTTAGAAACATTGTAAAGCATTAACTACATAATTAAACTTGTATTAAAGTTTAACTTATTTTTGTTAAACATTTTCACTTGTTTTCATAAATAAAACAACAGTTTGAAAAAAACAACAAACCCGAGACCTCCCCTCATTAAACTCGAGCGACACTTTGTGTCCTTCATCAACATTCCCGAGCCACTTCCCTGTATGCAACTCTTCTTCTTCCTCTTCTTTCTTTTTTTTTCCAGCAAGTTAAGTTTTAAACTTAAGTAAAAGTTCAAGCATCAGGAAAACCACGCGTACGAATGCAACCCGAAGTCAACACCAATAAACTCGAGAAACGACTCGAGTCACCTGCTAACACGACACAAATATCCCTCCTCCTCGCCGTACATGTGCACGGCGGCATGACTCATCACCGGCGAACGCCATCCATTCAGGCAAACCACAAATTCCACGAAAACACGAAAATCAAACTCGAATTACTGCAAAGAAATTTGAATCGAAAATAAGACATTGGTCGAAAAACTGAAAACACGACCTTGAGCAAAAATGCCTCGCGATCGTCACTCCGACCACCAGAGGAGCTCGAATCCCATCCGCACCACCACGACACGATAAGCTTCCTCCCTCTTGAATCACGTGAAGCTTGATCACGTGTAGGTGACGAATTCGTTATGTTTACAGACATAAACAAAACTTTGAACAAAACCCTAGAATGATCTTGTTTTCTTAATTCACACATTAGAAAAATTATCTGGTAATTTTCGCGACATCACTAATATTAATTCTTGATGCAATTTAAATTTCAACACTTTAAATTGATTCAGTAATCTTAAATTTGTAAAAATACAAATTTTATTCAATTAGTAACTTCTCATAAATTACTAATTTATAAATCTTCATTCTTGTATTAAAAATCATCATTTTCAGTAGGCCTTCAAGTTATCAACCTAAATTAGCTTTTTATAACAATTGGATTTATCACTTTATTCCTTGATTACCTGTAAACCAAGCTTCCAGTAGAAATATTCACTAATCATGTTTTAATCTACTTCGAAAATCTTGTTTGATGTTTTAACATCTTGTTTGATTGAAAAAAATAAAACTTTACAATGATTTAGTTGAAAACAAACTTAAATTGAATGATAATCAACCCTGAACAATATGCAGAGTAACATATACATGTACAGGATCATAACCAAGGAAAAAAACAAATACAAACTATGCTGTTAATGAATCATGAACTATTTTAATTAACCTAAACTTCAAAAATCCTTGTTTACTCACCAGAAATCTTTGAATAAAGAATACTTGATGATATGAAAGCCTGTAGGCTGAAACTGTCATGAGTTTTTGATCTGTTTTGAACTGCAGTTGAATTGAGTATTTGCTCCTTCTTTTTTTCTTTTCTTTTTATGTTTTGCTGAACGAACCAAATGTTTCAGATGTATACATATATATATAAGAGAAACAATATGTATGAGGAAGGTGTTATCTAGTTAGGTTGTTTTCTTATCTTTGTTTGCTTTAACTTGACAGATTTTGTGTCTAAACGTATAGATTTGTAAATAATTCTGAATTGACAAAATGTTGGGCTGGAGATGATAGCAATAAATATTTTGTTGCTTATATGTTTACATAATTATCATTTGTTTACTATGTGAAGATATTTTGTACAATTTACTCCTTGTAGACAAACTTGGCTTGTAATTGAAGACACTTTGTTTTGTATGTAAATATATATTTTGTTATCTGCTTCTAGTATGAACTTGCAGACAAACACTTGGACTTTATGAGTGAAGAGATTTTGTTTTTAGAGATGTTTGTTTGTAATTATACACTTGTGTTTGTCTGATTTTATTTTATTTTATACTTTGACTGATAGCAGGTATATTTTTAGTCTTGTGAGTATGTGAAGTTAATTTGTTTTATTATTTTCTAGCTTGAATAATTATATACATATTTGTCTTATTTTATTTTATACTTGTGTTTCACCTAATTCTTGTTTTCATTTATTTTTGTATTTTATACTTTGTTTACAAACGTTAAAGTTATGTTGTATGTATACCTTCTACTTAATTCTTGCTTTATATTTTACATTCTATTTTATATTTTAACTATCATTATTTAAATTATTATATTCAATATGGTTTACTTACTTATATTTGTTTGTATTTGTATTTTAGCTATCAATATGATATTCATGCTTAATTATTCTATTTGTATTTTAACTTTGACTATCAATATTTAAGTCATATTCAATATGGTGACTTATATTTTATACTTATATTTATTTATATTTGTATTTGATTTGAATTACATTCATATGTTTGACCTACATATTTTTATATTTTATATTGATAGGCTTTGATTTTATTTTGAGCATTATCTTTCACATCTATATATTTACTTATCACATGTTAACAAGACAAGGTTATTTTAATTCAATCATATAAGACAAATTTTATTATAAATATTATCGAGATATTTTATTTTAAATTTCCAGAGTCCAATTTCCTTTTTTAAAATACAAATCCATGTAAACAAACGACAATATTTCCAAAATCATATTCGTTTTAATATGATCAGTTTACATTCCATCTAATTAGATTAAACATTTATTAAAATAATAGGGCCTAAAATCCAGGGTCATTACAGAGGAGGTGCACACAAGGCTAAGTGGCTAGCGACCAATTAGGGTAAGCTTACCCCTGTCTAGATGTCCCTTTATATATGCGGCTGTGTGGCGGTTGTTGATCCCAATCATGGGGTAAACTTATTCGGACTATCCACTAAGGGGCAGCTCCGGTCTTGTGATGCAAGGGATCAAGGTGGATCCTCGGTATGGTGATCTAGGCCACGTATGGTGACAGGCGGTACCCCAGTAGCCTTGCCATTGATGGAAATCCATTCTCCCTACGTGCCTTTACGGTTTTTGTTTATAGAACCCACTTTGTGGCTAGTAGCTGGAATTTAATAATGTAACAATTTTGGCTATTTGAATAAGTATTTATATATAGCTGCTACTATAATATCAGAGGATTTTATAAGAAATTATTTTGGTTATCGTAAGGTAAAAACCCGGTATGTTTATATGTGGCGTGGTCTTACGAGATACATTTGTTTTTTAAAATGATTTTGAAACTTTAATAATCCAATTGAGTGTGATTTCTCACGAGACTGATTCGGGTGTTATTTAACTGTAATGCTCGGATCAGACAGAGTATTATAGAATACAGGATATGGTGTTGTGGAGCTCAGGAGACGAGCTGGATGGCGCGACGTATTGCATACTTGATTATTATTCCACTGTGTATTCAGTTTTAAAGACAAGTTTATATAACTGTCCATCATTTGGATATTGACTGTGTTGTTGAATTGAGGTGTACTCTGGGAAATGTATGTATATATGATAAAGCAGATTTTATTTAAAGTCGATGTTATATATCATATTTATTTCGTTGCTTTTGTGAGATTTTGATGTTGTTTTCTATTTCTTCTTCTACCTCCTTCTTCTTTAGCCCTAATGGTTTGATTTTTCGGCATTTGATTTAGTGAACGTATTAAATGTCGATTTTCAGGTGTCAAAAAATTGGGTCATTACAAGTAGTGCCTTCGATTCCGTTCGAAACCGGAACGGATTTGTATGGATGAATGCTTTCAGAACATCATCAAGAGGACGATGAGCATTCTAAATGAATGTGTGCTTAAAAGGCAAGCGTAGTCTCGAGCCTCATCAACTGGTAATGGCTAAAACAGGGGAGGTGCACACAAGGCTAAGTGACTAGCAACCAATTATTGTAAGGTCATCCCTGTCTAGATGTCCTTTTATTTCGATTGTGTGGGCGATTGCTGATCCCAACCGTAGGGTGAACTTATTCGGACTATCCAGTATGGGGTAGCTCCGGTCTTGTGATGCAGGGGATCAGGGTGGATCCTCGGTACGGTGATCTAGACCACGTATTGTGATGGTTGGTACCCAAATATCCCTGCAATTGATGGAAATCCATTTTCCCTACGTGCCTTTACGGTTTTGTTTGTAGAATCTATTATGCTGGAATTTAATGAATGTAACAATTTCGACTGTTTGAATAAGTATTTGTATATAGACACTACTATAATATCAGAGGATTTTATAGGAAATGTTTTGGTTATCGTAAGTTAAAAACCCAGCATGTTTATTTATGGCGTGATCTTACGAGATACCTTTGATTTCAAATGATTTTGAAAACATAAATAATCCAATTGAGTGTGTTTTTCTCATGCTGGTTTTCCAGACTGACTCGGATGCTATTTAATAATAATGCTCGGGTTAGAACGAGTATTATAGAATACAAGGAAGGTTGCTGTGGAGCTTGGGAGATGAGCGGGACGATGAAACGTATCACACGTGTTTGATAAATATTCTGTTGTGCATGATAACTGTATAGTCAAATTTAGAGGGCAGGTTATCATAACTGTTCAGTGTTGTATTTTGTTAACGTTGTACTCTGATGATGTATATAAAATAATTACAGTTCTTTTGTTTTAAAGATTAGTCATCTATCTATTATATATTGTTCCGCTGCGATTTGTGAGATTCTGGTGTTTATTCTATTTCTTCTTCTGCCTCCTTCTTCTTTAACCCTAATGGTTCGGTTTTCCGGCATTCATTATTCGAAATTTGATATAGTGGACGTATTAGTGTTGATTTTCGGGCATCGAAAATCCGGGCGTTACAAATTGGTATCAGAGCTGAAGGTTAAGCGGGAACCTTGACTCTGGTGGGAATTACTTATTAGAATAGAGTCATGTACTCTAGAATGAGTTTGGGTGTATTAACATGAGTGCATATTTGTTAGTGAATATAAAAAAATTGTTTTTATATTGTGTTGACTTATCGGTTGAGTGTTTATGCACTCTGCTCGATATGTGGGACACCATATCATCGATAAGGGTCTCTAAACTCTTGAACAACCGACACGGTATTGTTTTAAAACAGGGTAAATGAAATAAGTTTTGCCCAGATTACTTCTGTATATGAAAGTAATAATTTTCCGTAAAGTTTTATAGTTATATGGTTGCTTGGTTTAGAAGATGATAATACTAAATTATTATCATTATTAAGTGGAAACTGAATCAGAACTGGAAATTATATAAAAAAATGGAATTTGAAATGTAGATTATAAATGTAATTTGTAAATTGAAATAAAATTCTAGAGTAATTTTTAAATATGAGTTGAAGGATTTGAAATTTGAAATTTTGGTGAAAAGTTTAAATTCCTTTGGTTTGGAAATGGTTTTCAAAGGTTTTGGAAAAATAATAGTGATATTATTTCAGAAGTATTTTTAAATTGGATATGAGATCTGATGAGATTCGAGATTTAAAAATATTTGAAATGTTTTTGAAGGAAGTAAAAGCACTAAACTCTTTTTAGTCGTTGGAGAATAACTTCGGTGATGACTACAGCATCATCGGTGTTCATTTTCGAGTTTCCAAGAGAGGAATTGCTGCCAAAATGTTTGGATTAAAGGGTTTGCAAAAGTTAGGCTTAATTTGGAAATGCAAAGGATTTTAGATATAATTAATTTCAAAAAAAATGATTTTGAAATGTGGAATACTTGTTTAAAAGACTCTAAAATTTAGTTTAAAATATTTACAGAATATAAATAAGTTTGAAAATTTAAAAAAATTTGAAATTTGCTGGAAATAAAAGTTTGGATAGGCAAATGAATTGCATTTGTAAGTAAATAGGATTGAAACTGAATTTATCTTGGATTAATTTGAATAAAGGTGAATTTGAGAAGTAAGTCTAGTAGACTAAATGGATTGGAATAAAACTTATTATGGTGGAAATAAATTGTGAATGAATAAATGAATTTACAATTGCAAGTAAATGAAATTGAAGCTGAATGTTGAAATTTATTTTGAATTTGTAAGTAAATGGAAATTAGTCAAGTGGACTAAACAAAACAAAGGATTGAAAATAAAATTAGTAAGTTTATTAAGATGTAAGCAAAGGTATAGTGGAACAAATAATTTGTAAGAAAATGAATTAAAATTTAAATATTGGAATCAATTTGAATTATATTAAGTAAAGAGGAATTGAAAATTTAGTTTGAGTGGACTAAAAGAACAAAGTTCTGGAAAAAATTATTGGAAATTGAAATAAATTAGTAAATGGAACTAATTTAAAATAATGATATAAATCAGTTATGAATGAAAGATAGTAGGTAAAATTCAATATTCGGAGTTTGAAGAAAAATTGTATTCAAATAGAATTGAAACTGAAGTATTGGAATTCATTTTGAATCGGGTTAAGTAAAGTTGAAGAATAAATTCAAAATGGTTTGAGCTAAGATAAATAAAATTCAACATTTAAAAATGAGAGGTAAACTGAATTCAGAATGGAATTAAAATTTGAGATTAATAAAAATAGATACAAAATCTTAAGTGGTAAAGTGAAATTAAATATAAGCAGTATATAAAATATTTACATTAAACTTAAGTAATGGTGAAATTTTTAAATAAAAATTGGTATTCGAAAAATATTCTAAGTTAATGATTTAAAGCGGAGTTGTGAAATGGGAAATTGTAATAAGTGGATAGAAATCAAAATGAATGCGAATAATGAGAAAACTTATTTAGTTAATAATCAAATGAGATAAATACGTAGGATATACGTATATCATTTTATTTGCATAGCGATTTGATTCAGATTCGAGCACAGGATTTCGAGATAGTTATATCGATCCGAATTGGGATTTTTCGCTCGATTTTCGACGGCGAACTTTGGATACGGATTTTGATCGATTCTGGAAATTCTCTATCATAGTTTAGAACAATGCAAGGAGAATGACGGTTTCTAATCAAGAAACCAGATCTGAGTCCGCACTAGAAAATCGGATGGACGATACTAGTTCGGAAATGAAATTGTATGATTGAGTAAGCGATCGGATTTGGTATTGCATACGGATGATATATATGCAATGTATGGGCTTGAATGAAATAGATTTTGAAACTGTTGTAAAGAAATGTATATGATGATTTTGAATGTTGTAGTTGGACATTATTGCTAAGTAGAATATACACGTATCTAAAGGCAAAGGATAAATGGATGTTTCGATTTCAAAGATAAATTTGAATTGTCCAACAAAAAGGTATGTATTTAAATTTCTATATGAAATTTGATGATTTTCTAATCTAACCACTTGGTCTTTTGTTTTCTTTTGAAATCTGGGGGACCGTAGATGTATTTTGTAGTAGTACCGAGCTAGCCGTTCAAAGGAGACACTGGCGAAATTTTTCAGAAATTTAGGGAGTTTGACAAATTTTGATAATTTAAAATTTGAATTTTAATAATAATTTGAATAATTGAGTAAATAATATTGTTTGAAAATTATGGATGAATATAGGAAGTTAGTAAGGGTGATTTTGTCTTTAATAATAATTGTTTTGGAAAGTTGAAACTGTTGGATTTCGGGAAGTTGTTGAAAACAGTTTGGATTGGGAAATAGTGAATGGGTTATGGACCATTCTTCTTAACTAGTAATTTCGGGGATGAAATTCTTTTAAGCGGGGAGGAACATGACGATCCAGAATTTTTGTATGTTTGAAATTGGAATATTTAATTGATTTTAAATATTTGAAAGTTAGTTTAACTTGAATTTCAAATAACACTATTTATTGGGCAATTAAATTATTGAATTTAATTATTGAAAGTTGGGTAAAATATTGAATCTTTAGTTTTATGCTGGTTAAAAATATTTCAAAGGCTTGGAAAATTTATATTTGTAATATTGAAGATAATAGAAGTATTAGACTTGAATTGAAAAGTGTTTTGTTATGTTTTGAAATTACATCATTTACATCGATATTTAAAAATAGCCTTCCGAGGCACAGTCTCGGAATTCGACGAAACCAGTTCCATTGGATCTGTAATAGTATGTTATCATCGGATTTTAATTTTCGTAGTGTTTGGAGTGACCGTTTGGCCGTATGGTAGATAAACGCGCTGAAATCTATATCCAAAATCCAATATAATAACTAGGTCCAAAAAGCTATCTTCACCATATGATCAAATTAGGACTCAGAACCTTTTTCATTGCGTTTAGAATATGGATATAACCTTATAAACACCTAGCGGCACGTATCGATAGGATGTAAAATTTTAAGGCTTCGAAATCGAGACAATTTAAATTTAAATTTAAAACATAAATAATACTAATGCATCAAAGCACTGTGGCAACAGACACGCAGCGAAATTTTAAACGCGTGTCTTTTGTTGTGAAACACGCGTTCTCTCATTAAAAATAAAACGGGGGATTTTTATAAAACACAAAAGAGGGAATTCCAGATCGTACTCATCTAAAAATTAAGAAAATATAACAGTTGTTTGAAGATTTCATGGCCGAGCCCTCTATTCTAATCTAATTCTAAAATTTCAAAAGGGTGTCTCGGATTTTAGAAAATAAAAAATGGCGACTGGCATCACGAGCTACCTTCATCGATTCGAAGTTCTTTTCCATTTTGCTTCCGACATCGGGTCGATTTTCATAGATAAGGGGGAGATTTGCGGAGCGTGTCGTGGGCTCACCCTCGTCGAATCCCTCTGCAGTTCAGATGTATCACGAGTGTATTGCGATTGGGGGCCGCGACTAGGTGGTTGTAGTTGTACTCTGCACGATTATGGAATGAGCATTGATGGCAGAGGCATATTGTGCTCTCGCGTGTGGTCGAAGTCATAGCATGTTCTGGTAGGGGTTCGACGTTGGAGCAAGGATCGACAAGGCTAGGGCTTCAACTCGAGTTCGAGTTCATTAGGATTGGCGATTTCTGTTCTCGATTTTGGGTATGTTGTTTTTTTCCGAGTTTGTGAATGCAGATAGGATTTAATAAGCTATTATGCAGCGTTGTTTTGAATTTAATCTGATTTATATACATAGGTTAAGAAAAAATATTCAGATTTTAAACTTACTGGTTAATTTGAATATATATATATAGGAAAACATTAAATATATATATATAAGATTTTGAAAAGAAAATAGGAATTTTGATGTGTTTGAAAGTTTAGATTTAAAAAAAAATCTATATGGACTATTTAAAAAAAATGTGGTTTCGTTGAAAAATAAATATACATACACACATTTAGATTTATCAATTTTTTTTAAAGGTGTGTTTAAGGTGATTAATTTATGTAATAAACTTATTAATTATTTAGTCACTTAAAAATAATTTATTAAAAGGAAATTAGTTCTAATTAAATAATTAGTTGATTTAAGTTGTTTAAATACTAATTGATCATTCGATTAGTTCAGATGTTAATAAAATCATATAATTGTTATACAAGGTCAAAAATCGTAAATAAAAATAAGTCGGATTAGATCAGATTGCAAATCAAAAATTAAAGGTGAGTTAATCTCACTCATATGGTTATTATTTAAATTTAAATAATTAAATTTAATTTTTGGTTGAATGATTGTATTTATTGGATATGGGGTGTGTGTGTGTATATATATATATATTAGAGTGATTGATTTCCTGCATTTATATAGCGGATGACCCTATATACCGCGATATTTCACCTTGAAATGGAATTGATATTTTATATTGTACTGACATCTGTGGACACAGGAAAACAGGTTAGAGGGATCCAACTAGATTCCTTAAAAATATTAAGATTTTTTTATATTCTGTAATATGATTTATTGGATAATTTGTGATAGATTATATTGGTAATTGAAAATATCTGATGTTATGGTTTGATTTAATATATTTGGGTATACTGAGTTAACAAAATATATATATTGGATTTTGAAGGAAAAATAAAAGAAATAATTTTAAGTAAATAATTATAAAATTTTGGATAAATTAACGAATGAAAAAAAATGAAAGTTGATTTTTAAATCCTAATAAATAAATTCCAAAGTATGGGAAAGGAGATTCTTGAATAAATAAACTTAAGTGATATTATTTAAAGGAATAAAGAAATTTATTTTTAATTTCAAGGTTTAAGTTTGTCTAGAAAAGATAAAGAAGAAATTTGGAAAATTATGAAATTGGTATTTTCAGTTTAAATAAGATTTTAAATCATAATAGGGAAGTTAAATATGAAATTAATGGGTTTTGAAATAAATTGGTAAACGAATTTATTTCTAATGGAATAAATTTTGGAAATCGAGTTTAAATTTTGGTTTTGATGTTGAAACTATGTTTTTAAAAGGAGGATGGGAATATTGAATTTATAAACTGGGTTTATGAAGTGAAATAAGATATCAGTGGATATTTGGAAGTATAAATTTTCGGAGGGAATTTATAAAGGAATGGGTAATTGGTTTTAAAAATAAATAGTGGTTTGTTTTTAAAGGTGTGAAAGAAAAGTGTAATTCCCTGAAGCCAAGTACATTTTCAAAGCAGAATTTTAAGTATAAGTTAAGAGTTTTAAAGTTGTTTTAAAAAGGAATGTTTTTGAGAAATTATTATTTAAGCTATTTAGATTTTAAAAGGTAAATATTTATTAGATATAGTAGTAATTATTTAGAAGGTCAATTGGTATTTTGATTCTAAAAAATGTAGCGATCCTGACTCGACCTTTGAAAATCGGCACCGAATACGACACTCGTATTCAAATGCTGCAGATCCAAACGTCGAATCTGGTTCACCGGAGCTTATAACACCATTAAGTACAACACATCGGAAGAAAATGAATATATCAATATATAACATTGAACAATGGCAGATACAATATATGATATTATATGTAGATACAATGATGACACAATGAATATCAATATACATAGGAGATATGATACAAGAAAATAGCACCAGAAAGAAAAGATAACACAGCAGCGGACAATGTCTCCAAGATGATCTTCAAAAGAGAGAACTACAGTATCGGTAATCTCCATCTCCAAGGCACCAATCCAGGAATAACTCGAACTCCCAATAACGATGCACTAAGCTAAGCAAGAACAGTCCTGATCCAAAGACTGAACTAACTCCAGATAATCTACTAAACCTGACTTATTTGAAAAACCCAACTCAAGACTGCCTTTGTGGAAAATTATGGGCACCCAGAGTTTAGGAAAGGAAAAATAAACTCCGAGTCAGTCATGGGACTGGTGTGAGTAACAAAAACAGTTTTATCTTTTAAAAACAAACAATAAGAATTTATATTGAAATCCGCAATGCCTTTTAGAAAATGAAACTACCATAATGTGACGCCCCACCTCTATACCCACGCTAGCCAAGAACACTACGGTGTAGTGCTGCCAACTAGCACGGAGAATAAGGCTGTTGAGGAGCGACCATCCATGTGATTGCTTATCACACGGTGGCTATAAATAATCTTCGGAAACAAACATAGAAATAAGCATAACACAAATCAGTCACAGACATCCATATCACAAAGGCGGAAGAAGATATGAATATATAACTAACACATGAAAGTGTACATCAGAGTAGTGGTCAAAAAGATCCACAATAATACAAAAGAATAGCAACACGTGCTATACAAAAGAATACAACTATGAGTCTATGTCTCAAGTGTATACAACAAAAACTGCTAATCTAAACAAGTAGCCAAAAGTCTGTGTAGTGAATCACTGGGGGAGAAGTCAAGCAGAAGCACCTGTAACATCTCGGTCTGACCCGAGTATTATTTATAAGAAAATAATAAATGGATCGGTCTAGCTATAAATATCAGACGACATGATATAAAATAAGAGAAATGGCATATGCGAATAATATCCATAACATCATACTACTATAAGTATGTAAATGATAATCAACAAGAGATTAATCAATATCACAGGAATCTTCTCAAAGATCCAAAAGGGTATCATACCCAAAACTTGTACTCATAACAAGTCAATGACATAAATTACGGAAATCAACACAAGAAATCGAGAAAATCATGAAAAAGAAAGAGGCCTATCACATGACGGTCCGAAGACCATGGGGAGCTACCACATATGTGTGAGTCGAAATCACACAGATGAGGTCTAGACTAACCAAAAATCAAAAATATGTGTGAGTGAAATCACACAAGTGGTGTCTAGTCTAACCTCGCAAACAAAAACGTATGTGTGAGTGAAATCACACAAGTGGTGTCTAGACTAACCAAGAAGGTAAAAAGGTATGTGTGAATGAAATCACACAAGTGGTGTCTAGTCTAACCAAGCAACAAGAGACATCGCACAATTGCTAGTCTAAATCATAAGAATGATCGTCATGATCAACGAGAAGTGTCAATTACACTAAGCTAGTAAATATAAAAGTTTAGCTTCATGTCACATTACCACTTGCTTAACTTAAATATTTACGAACAAACTGTAAATCTTCACTAGAAAATTGTCACAAGAGGTTCAATCGAACAAGTCCAAGAATTAACCGACGAAGTAAACGCAAGCGTTTGATACCACTTGTTTTACTAGGCCATTTAATTAGATTTCTCATCCGAGTGAGGTAAAGGTTTGTATATACTAATAGACTGGAAAACGGTTTTATAAACGAGTTTGGTATTTGAAAATAAAGTTAAAATCATTTTGATGAAAAAGTTTTGATATTTACTACTAGTATTGAAACCTTCATGTTTCTAAAGTTGTCTCGAAGAATGGTCAACTCAGCATCTCAACAAAGCAAGTTCTGTTGAATGTTTTTCATATAAGATCCCCTACGGAGGGTGGGTCCGGAGGGGGTGGAAACCCCCCTAGGTGGGGGTGCGGGGGCAACGCCACCGCTACGGGGTTCGACCTAATGGTTGCGATCAAGGGGTCTAAGGAGTCAAGCGACCTAACTGGAGCAACCCTGTGGTCATGCGACCTAACTGAAATGGCCAAGCGACCTAACGAGGTTAGCGTGCGACCTAGGAGGACGCGACCTAATGGTCATGCGACCTAGTGGGATAAGCGACTTAAGCGAGCGACCTAGTAATTTGGGGCCGAACGACCTAATGATCCCGCGACCTAACAAGTCTCACACGCGAGCGACCTAAGAGTTTATCACGTAAGCGACCTTAGGGTTTTAACACGCGATCGACTTAAAGGTTGAACGACCCAATGGTCCAGCGACCTAGGGGAAAACGACTTAGCTCCGAGGCGCACGAGTTATCCTGTAGCGACTTAAGGAATGGAGGCCGAGTTGCACGTTGGACGACCTAAGGAATGAAGGCCGAGCGACCTACGACCTAAGCTCGATAACGAGCTAACGACCTAGTGGCTTGGGGGAAACCGAGCGACCTAACGCTGCAGAGGGGGGTTTAAGGCCAGAAACGACCTAAGTGTTAGCGACCTAACGACCTACGACCTAAAGCCAAACGACCTACGGCCTGAAGCCCAACGACCTAATTCCAAGATGACAATACGTGCAGTGCGACCTAGCGCGATAACACGCGAGCGACTTAAGAGTTAGCTCGCGAGCGACCTAACTCCGAACTCACGAAAATGGCCAGAACGACCTAAATGCAGAAAATTCACAAAAACGCTAAAAATTGGAGTTTCGCCAATCCAATCCAAACCAAATGCAAATGTGCATGAAAAAGTGATAGGGAATCATTCCCAACAGTCCAATATAGTTATAGACTAGAGTGTGAGATAAAAATCTCACCTTTTCACTAAAATGAATGAAGATGAAGCTTGAAGCCAATGGAAAAGCAATCCAAAGCTTGAACCCAATATCTTCTACTTGAATTTGGAGTTGAATGTTGGATTAGCAATTAAATTTGAGCTTGGAGTTTTAATTTCCCATTCTCTTCACCATTAATGCAAATTTCAAGTTAGTTAGGAATTTATGAAGAGTGAGGAGAAGAGGGTTGGAACTAGGGCTTAATAGGCTAAACTAACCCAAAGTCCAGAGCGGGAAAAGTTAGTGAAATTTCACTAACTCCAAACCTATCTATGTTTATACTTAAAAAAGTTGTAAACGGCATTTCGAACTCAATGGAAGTGGTCTCGAGTCTTAATTTGACCGTTTGCAAAAAGTAGTTTTTCGGACCAAAAATCCGATTAACGATATAATATTTAAATAAAATATTTAAATATAAACTCGATAAATATGGGTGTTGTTACACATAAGGCCTCCCGCTACACACACAATGCAAACGCAGAATTGGAGGAGATTTCTCCTTATGATAGTCAAACATGCTTGATACGAGAAAATTTCTTTTCAATATTATTACTAGTGCATAGTGCAGAAAACATTTCGAAAGTATAATATAAATCTTAGCCAGCATAGAAATTCCGAACTATGCCTACTATAGCTACCATCTAAATAGTGGTGACCACCATACGTAAATGGCAGGTTCTACAACTAAAACCATACAAGGCACGTATTGGATGAATGGATTTCCAACAAATGGTCGGGCTAAGGAACTTCCCACTGTCCATGGGTACGCCTCTGGCGAGACGTCCCGAGAACCTAACCGGATTTCTGCCAACACAAGGACGGATTACCTCTGTAACTAGGTAACTACTACTCGAGTATGCCACCGCCCGGTCCTTTGGGACCTTTATCCGAGGCGCCTCTAAACCACAAAGCAACAACCACACAGAAAATGAGATTGAAGCCCACCACATAGATAAATATCTGGGCTCCATACCATGATACCACCCTTTACCAGAAGGGAATGACACACCCTAAAGGGCGCGACCCTCATAACCTTGTCGCATCTTTCCTGTTTCAACCATTTCCTGGGTGTGAGGTCCTGATGCAGTCTCGTCCACAAAGCTACGCTTTACACGAAAGCCATGCTCTGATCACAAATGATCAACAAATTATCATCAACATACATCAGCACTTAGCATGTCACACTACCATATTGGGAGTATATCACTGATAATCTTCAACTACATAACCTCTTAGCTCGTACGTCTCAGAGAATGGTGTTAAGCTAAGAGAATAAATTCTCCGCCACCAACATATATGTATTTGAAAGAAATCTGCTTTATATCTCAAAGTGTAGTGTCAGACATACAACCATACAAGTCTTTTCCGGGTTCAAACAGAACCGAAGGCACTTCCGAAGAAGCCCTTGCAAATCTGGATAATTCCTAATCACGTTCGGACTTCCCATCACATATGGATTCTCTATACCGGGGGCCAGTCGATGTAGAGACATGATAAGTTATCCTTTCGTTTTCGAAAATATCCGATCTTCACCACCGGTCTTCAAATTTTATCCATAACATTGTATCATTATTCGAAATGGGTTTATATGACACAAGGTCCTCTCCCGGCTAAACTGAATAATGAGCGCAATATTTTAAAAACATACGGATATGGGATTTCAGTTAAGTCACAACTTCAAAGAAAACCAAACCCTTTCTTCAAATGGTTTAAAAAAAAATACCATTTCAAATCTTTAAACAAAAAAATTTATTCCACAAAGTTCACCCAGTTGCACAAAGATCCATTTACGGATTTCAAAACAATTCCTATTCCGATTAGGATTAACTCATCCAATCTTTATAAAAAGATTTAACTCATAGCTTTCAAACCCGTTTTCAAAGATTTGTTCATTACTTGGAAAACCATTTTCATTTCAAACTTGGAATCCTTTTAACACAAATTGGAAGTTCATTTCTTCTATGAAAGCTTTTATTATTTGAAAACAAATAATTTTCGTTTCGAAAGAATCCAATTATATTTGCACGATTAAAGCCTTTGAGTTTAAATTCAAATTCCTAAATCAATACATTTAAAATGGTTTAAAAACCCATATAAACTCATTTGTAAGTTGAATAGCCTTTTTAAACCCTAGTTTCCAAATCATAGAATTCAATTTCAAATATTGAATTCAAATTTAAATCAAAATATTTAAATTTCAAAACTCAATCAAGTTATTCAAAATAACTTCTATTTTTGAAATTCATTTTCAAAAACTTTCAATTCTAATTCCAAAACTATTTTGGATTCAAAATTCAATCTTTATAAAAATTTCAAAATCTATAACTCAACCCATTTCCACGTGCAATCCATATTTGTGTGTGTATGGTGTGGTCTAGGGGTTTAACACAATAACGCAACATCATTCAATCATCACAGATCAAAACACAGAAATATAGTTGATAAGCGGTATAAACTATAACGCTTATCATTCATTCACAGTGTCACAGATAATAAACAAATGTATCACAAATAAATGAATAAATTACACATAGCTCAATTCACAGAACAAAATATCACTGATCAAATAGGACAATCAATTCAAGGCATCTCATACAATACAATCATTCATAAGTAGGGTCAAGCATTCAATAATCATTTATAAGTAGGATTAATTAATTGTTTAATCCTAATTAATTCAATTTATTTTCAATTTAATTAATTAATTATGAATTAATTATCCAAACCTGATTTATTAATTACAAATCATTTGATATAAATTAATTTATCAAATACATTAATTAATTATTCTTAATTAATAAATTATTCTTAATTAATAAATTATTCTTAATTAATCACATTAATTAATTAACCTCTAAACCAATTACATAATTAATTAACCCCTTAATTAATTATTTTAAGAAATTAAACCATTAATTACTTACCATAAAGTAATTACACTTACACAATTACATAAATGATTATCATAAATCAGTTAATCTAGTTAGTTGTTAAAATCAATCACATTAATTAATTATTTAAAAAAAATCTTAGTTAATGACCTTCATTAACTAATAATAATTCTTTAATTACTTTGCTAAAGAAATTACTTACATTAATCATCATTAATTAAAATTGATAACCATTAATAACTCATAAATTAATTCTTGTTATTTAAATAATTAAGTGTTAATTGTAACTTTATTAATTCTTAATTACAAATTAATCAATTCCTATTCATTAATTAACTTAAACCTTAATCAATAAATTTAAACCTTATATTTACTAATTAAATTGATACAAAACATTAATTATCCATTCTAATTAACTTAATACTTTATGAATTACAAATCATCATTATATCTTCATTAACTTAAGACAAATCTCATTCTTATTAATGATTTTATTATCACTTATAAATACGTTGAAACAATTAAATTTAATTCATTTTTAAATCTACTTTACATTTCAAGATTTAAAGAGAATACCAATTTATCTTATATGAAGTTTAAAACTAATTTTTTAAAACAAACTTTAAATTTACATGTTAAAATAATATTTTATTATAAAAGAAATTTAAAGAGTTGAAATCAAATTCTTTTTTAAAATTCACATATCAGAATATACCTTAACATTAAAACTTATTAAGTCATCTAAATTTATAAAACTAACTTGAATTTCAAAAACTGGAATTCAAATTCATATTTAAGTGCAGGTTGAAAATTTTGATTTGAGCTTTGTTTTAAATCATCCTTTACAATTTTCAAAATCCCATTTTAAAATTCAAATTCCTTTTTGTTCACTAAATTGCATAACACCTTTATTAAAAAAAATTGCATTTTTAAACTTTATTTAATTCCAACTAAGTTTCAAAACTAAGCTTGAATTCATTATTTAAACTTTGATTTAACACTTAGTTTATAAATAAAAATTCAGTTTTAAAATGTCAAAACAAAACAGAACAGGTTTTGTAAAACTTGTACAAAACAACCACTACCCGAGCCTCACTACAAATACTTTGAGTCCAACACTACTCCACTTCGAGCCCAACATCAATTTTTCTTGATAATTAGTCGAGCCCTTCCCTGCTCGACTCAAATTTGCCCAGAACCAAGAAGCGCACCGTGCACATGCACAGTGGCTTCTGGCCGCCTCCGACCATCTCCGATGGTCGTCCCACAGCGGAAATCGACTTCACCTCCAAACCCCAATCATTAGATCGTCCTCCATCATATCGAAATTAAATTCGAGTTCAATGTCAAACTTGGAAACATCATCAGGTTCGCCATCAACCCTGGAAATGCCATCGTACTCTCAACCCCGACCACCAGAAAGCTCGAGATTCTGGCCACACGCTCGCCTACGTCCCCTTTACCATCCTCCAGAACCACGAAACACTCGATCGACTCTCGGCAACGAACATGACCAAATGCAAAACCACGACAAAATTAGGTTTCCAGAACTCTATTGCTTGCCTCCACCCCCACGACCATCTGCAACCCTATCCACTATTTTTCCTCGACACTACATTTATTTCGCTGCCACCCCAAAGGACCACGACCTCCCCCATCGACGAGATCACCAAAATTTTCCAAAAGAGTGAAATTTAATCAAACTCGAACTGCTCTTAGACCCATGATCTAAGAATTATGATTCTTGCTTTAAAAATCATATTTTAGTATAAGAATTCAATTTATAATCTTGAATTCGAGAATTAAGATATTTTAAATTGGACAAATTTGAAGTTTGGTTCAAATTTCTTGATTTCCAGTGATAGTACTAAGTTGTTTAAGCTTAAATAAATTTTTTATTTAAAGCTTGTGATAAACAACAAGTTATATGTAAATCTTGAATCCAAATTATGCTTAGATCGAGAGATAAAAAAAATTAAATCAAAAACTTAAGCTTAGAAACAAAAAAATTTATTACAGAGACTACACATGTACACAAACATCATCTGTATATACATAGGAAAATACATATATACAAAGCATATTTATTCCAGATTTAACTATGTAACCAGATTCATATACTTTAAGTTTTTAAATTGAGGTTACTCACCTGGTTTTCAAATGAACAGAGCTTTATTTATGATGAAACAGACTTAAACTATGCTCGCTGATTTTGTCTTGATCCTCTGGCTTTATTGAAGTTGTTAATTTTTAAGGTTGAAGATAAAGCTTACTTCAGATTTTACTCAGTTTTGGATGGACGAGCTGAAATGTGAAGCTTGATATATAAGAAAAGAAGTTATAGGTGATATTATTTTGCTTGTACAACGGGGGGACATTGTTTTGTTTTGTACAAATATAAATCAGAGATTTTTTTTTCTTGTTTGTTGACTAAGCTGATTTTATTTCGGCGAATGATTTTATTTTTGGTGGCTAAGAAGATTTTTTGTTAATATGGTGGCTGATATCATGTACTGCTTGTTTTTCCTACATAGATATTTTCTTTGTTTCTTTTGTTCTTCTTTTGCAAGCCTAAGGATATTTACATTTTCTTCTTACTTACATTTGTCTTGTTAACACTTTGTATTTTGACTAAGCTGATTTGTTCTGCTTTGTCTTATTACTTTATAATATAAACAAATTCCTATTTTAATATGTTGTTATATTTTTAGCTAATGTGTTACTTTGTATTTCATAATTTATCTTATATAAATCTGTTTCTATTTCCAATTTAAATATTTATTTTTTTAACTTTAATACTTATTTCCTTACTTTATATTTTGCATTCCTATATATATAGGTATTTAACTTTTATAGAAATCGTTATTTTAAACTTAATTGTACTCTGATAAAATAAACATACACATTTTTTAATCGAATAACGAGAAACTCAAATAAATTCACCAGTTAATTTCACAACTTTTATTCAAAATTAAATTAATTAGCAATTTAAACTTAGTAAAAATCCGAGATCGTTACAGATTCCCTCCTTAAAGAAATTTCGTCCCCGAAATTTGCAGGCACGAAAACAACGAAGATAGATACACAAAGACAGAGAAACAGTTTCTAGGTCAAACTGGATATCTATTCTTTATTTGGCTTACCAAATCAGAATGTCAACAATAGATATGAGAACAAACTCATACAATATTACATAGGATACTCGGGTCATTAAATCTACGAAATATGCAGGGGCATTGGTTAGTTCGAAGGACAACTAACCACTCATAGAATATATCGGACCCCAAAGAATAGATAGATAGATTCAATCTTCAACCATTTCTCAAACACAAGATATGGATTCTAACTTAGGTCAGAACACCCCAAAGTATATACCAATCTGTCCCTCTTCGGACTTCGATCTACCCAAGAAATTACAATAGAATTTCAAATTTGGTTTTAAACGATATCGTTTAATCGATTCAATTCAAATTTAGCCTTATATTCTATTAATCAATTTAACTCAATTTAAAATTTCCAATTTATTAAAGTTTAAATCATAAAACTCATAAGAAATCGATGAAGATACGAAGTAAGAATTTCCTACAACGGTTCGTAGGGCCACCATCACACTGAGACTTCTCCTTGCAGCTGCCACGAAGATATCAAAGAATTTGGGAAGACGAATCAAAGATGATTGATAGTGAAAGTTGTTTCCACTGTTGCAGGGTATTGCCCATTTGCAGTGGTATTCCTTCATCCCCTATCTCGTCTCCTTCTTGCACTCATACTCACTATCAATGAATAGTAAGAGAATTTACTGAGCCATTCAAACGGATATCTTAGGGATATACTCATTCTAGGTTATACTTTACCATGTCTCTAACGAGTTACATAATGTGTTATACTCCTGAGCTAAAGTTTCAACCTTTAGCTCTGATACCAAACGTAGCGATCCTGACTCGACCTTCGAAAATCGGCACCGAATACGACGCTCGTATTCAAATGCTGTAGATCCAAATGTCGAATCTGGTTCATCGGAGCTTATAACTCCATTATGTATAACACAACGAAAAAAAATGAATATATCAATATATAACATTGATACAATGACAGATACAATATCTGATATAATATGTAGATGCAATGATGGCACAATGAATATCAATATACATCAGAGATATGATACAAGAAAATAGCACCAGAAAGAAAAGATAACACAATAGCAGACAATGTCTCCAAGATGATCTTCAGAAGAGAGAACTACAGTATCGGTAATCTCCATCTCCAAGGCACCAATCCAGGAATAACTCAAACTCCCAACAAAGATGTACTAAGCTAAGCAAGAACAGTCCTGATCCAAAGACTGAACTAACTCCAGATAATCTACTAAACTTGACTATCTGAAAACCCAACTCTAGACTGCCCGTGTGGAAAATTATGGGCACCCAGAGTTTAGGAAAGGAACAATAAACTCCGACTCAGTCATGGAACTGATGTGAGTAACAAAAACAGTTTTATCTTTTAAAAACAAACAATAAAAATTTAGATTGAAATCTGCAATGCCTTTTAGAAAATGAAACTACCATAAGGCCTCCCGCCACACACATAATGCAAATGCAGAATTGGAGGAGATTTCTCCTTATGATAGTCAAACATGCTTGATACAAGAAAATTTATTTTAAATATCTTTATTAGTGCATAGTGCAGAAAACATTTCGAAAGTATAATATAAATTTTAGCCATCATAGGCATTCCGAATTATGCCTACTATAGCTACCATCTAAACAGTGGTGACCACCATAAGTAAATGGCAGGTTCAACAACTAAAACCGTATAAGGCACATATTGGATGAATGGATTTCCAAAAAATGGTCAGGCTAAGGAACTTCCCACTGTCCATGGGTACGCCTCTGGCGTGACGTCCCGAGAACCTAACCAGAGATCTGCCAACACAAGGTCGGGTTACCTCTGTAACTAGGTAATTACTACTCGAGCATGCCACCCCCCGGTCCTTTAGGACCTTTATCCGAGGCGCCTCTAAACCACAAAGCAACAACCACACAGAAAATGAGATTGAAGCCCATCACATAGGTAAATATCTAGGCTCCATACCAAGATACCACCCTTTACCAGAAGGGAATGACACACCCTAAAGGGCGCGACCCTCATAACCTTGCCGCATCTTTCCTGTTTCTACCATTTTCGGGGTGTGAGGTATTGATGCAGTCTCGTCCACAAAGCTATGCTTTACACGAAAGCCATGCTATGATCATATACTTTAAATCTTGAATCCAAATTACGCTTAGATCGAGAGATAAAAAAAATTAAATCAAAAACTTAAGCTTAGAAACAAATAATTTTGTTACAGAGACTACACATGTACACAAACATCATCCGTATATACATAGGAAAATACATATATACAAAGCATATTTATTCCAGATTTAACTATGTAATCAGATTCATATACTTTAAGTTTTTAAATTGAGGTTACTCACCTGGTTTTCAAATGAACAGAGCTTTATTTATGATGAAATAGACTTGAACTATGCTTGCGGAACTTTTCTTGATCCTCTGGATTTAATGAAGTTGTTAATTTATAAGGTTGAAGATAAAGCTTACTTCATATTTTACTCAGTTTTGGATGGACGAGCTGAAATGTGAAGCTTGATATATAAGAAAAGAAGTTACAGGTGATATTATTTTGCTTGTACAAAGGGGGGACATTGTTTGTTTTGTACAAATATAAATCAGAGATTTTTCTTGTTTGTTGACTAAGCTGATTTTATTTCGACTGATGATTTTATTTTTGGTGGCTAAGCAAATTTTTTTGTTAATATGGTGGCTGATATCATGTACTGCTTGTTTTTCCTATATAGATATTTTCTTTGTTCCTTTTGTTTCTTCTTTTGCAAGCCTAAGGATATTTACATTTTCTTCTTACTTACATTTGTCTTGTTAACACTTTGTATTTTGACTATGCTAATTTGTTCTGCTTTGTCTTATTACTTTATAATACAAACAAATTCCTATTTTACTATGTTGTTATATTTTTAGCTAATGTGTTACTTTGTATTCATAATTTATCTTATATAAATCTGTTTCTATTTCCAATTTAAATATTTATTTTTTTAACTCTAATACTTATTTCCTTATTTTATATTTTTGCATTCCTATATATATAGATATTTAACTTTTGAAGAAATTGTTTTTTAAAAAACTTAATTGTACTCTGATAAAATAAACACACGCATTTTTTACTCGAATGACGAGGAACTCAAATAAATTCACTAGTTAATTTCACAATTTATATTCAAAAATTAAATTAATTAGCAAGTTAAGCTTAGTAAAAATCCAAGATCGTTACAAGATAATTATTAATATTAATATTTATATTTTATAAAGTAGTTTTACTTTAAAGATAGTTAGGCTAAAGTTTTATTTGAAAACTTGTATAGAATTTCATAATTTCTATTTTTTTATTTTAAAATTTGTTTTGGCTTATGTTTAACTTGAGAATTTTTAGGAAATTTCATAGTTAGTATTCTAAATAAAGTGTTTAAAATTGTTTTTATTTTAAGTGTTTTAAAATATATTTTCGGATAAAATAATTGAAATTTGTTTTAAAATATAAATATTTAGACTTAGTGATTTTCAGTGGGAATAAACAATATTTGGAAATTTATTCCGCGAAAGAAAAGTGATTTGAAAACTGTTTTCAAAGGGGATGAAGTGTAGGAAAATATCCTGTGAAGATATTTTGTAGGAAAATACCCTTAAGGCCTGATGATTGTTTGTGAACTTTATTTGATAGTTAAATAACCGACTATCAATATTGGCCAATGCGCTGATCGTTTCGAAGAGACCGGGATCGAGATTATTTCCCAAAAACCACTTTGATTCGGTTTGAACGTTTTCGTGAGGAAGACATGAGCTTGGAGTCAAAGATGTTGAATGAAGTGCAAGGGCTAGTCGCTACTAATCCTGAGGGTGATTCCAAAATAGATGTAATAGAAGTAGCGCCTTCGGTTCCGTTCGAACCCGGAATGAACTTGTATGGATGAATGCTTTCCGAACATCGTCAGGAGGACGATGAGCATTCTAAGTGAATGTGCGCTAAAAAGGTAATGCATAGCCTTGAGCCTCATCAACAGGGAATGGCTAAAACATGGGAGGTGCACATAAGGCTAAGTGGCTAGCAACCAATTAGGGTAAGGTCACCCCTGTCTAGATGTCCCTTTGTTTTGGCTGTGTGGGCGGTTGCTAATCCCAACCGCGGGGTGAACTTATTTGATTATCCAGTAAGGGGTAGCTCCGGTCTTGTGATGCAGGGGATCAGGGTGGATCCTCGGTACGGTGATCTAGACCACGTACTGTGATGGGCGGAACCATTGATGGAATTCATTTTCCCTACGTGTTTTTACGGTTTTGTTTGTAGAACCTATTATGCTGGAATTTAATGAATGTAACAATTTCGGCTATTTGAATAAGTATTTGTATATAGATACTAAATATAAGAGGATTTTATAAGAAATGTTTTGGTTATAGTAAGGTAACAACCCGACATGTTTATTTGTGGCATGGTCTTACGAAATACCTTTGATTTTAAATGATTTTAAAAACTTTAATAATCCAATTGAGTGTGTTCTCATGCTAGTTTTCCAGACTGACTCGGATGTTATTTAACTACAATGCTCGGGTCAGGCCGAGTATTATAGAATACATGAAAGGTTGCTGTGGAGCTTAGACGAGCTGGATGACGAGACGTATCACACGTATTTGATAAATACTCTGCTGTGCATGACAACTGTATTGTCAGATTTGGAGGACAGGTTATCATAACTATCTAGTGTTGTATTTTGTTAATGTTGTACTCTGATGATGTATATATAAAACAATTACAGTTCTTTTGTTTTAAAGATTAGTCATGTATCTACTATATATTGTTCCACTACGATTTGTGAGATTCTTATATTTATTCTATTTCTTCTTCTACCTCCTTCTTATTTAACCCTAATGGTTCAGTTTTTCGGCATTCGATACAGTGGACGTATTGATGCCGATTTTTGGACGTCGAAAAATTAGGTCGTTATAGTTTTAGTCAATAAGGGTCTAATGACAATGTTGTAATTAAATTAAAAACTAATTTATAACCCACTTAGGCAATTTTTTTTACCAAACCTCAATGGTGTCAACTTCTTATTGGCTAATTTTCTTAACTTTTCAGTTTCTTTTTAGAAAATATTAACCACCTTAATTATTAACTAATTTCTCCTTAATTAATTAGTGCTTTCTTATACTTAACAATACATATAAAACAAAAAATTAATGGGAAGATACAAAAAATTCACCAGAAATATCTTTTATTATAATTTACTACACATAAAATTTCTAGCTAAAATACTTACCTTTTTTTATTTTAATAATTAATTAACTCAAAATTAAGCCTTTTTCCCAACTTATAAGATTCTGAAAATATTCATATTAACTCCAAAAATTATGAAATTAAAAACACATATCTATTTCATCATTAAGCATATCGTATCAAAATTTTGTGTCATTTGGATGTGATCAGACCATGTTTTAGCCCAAAGCACGAACTTGTTTACCTTAACTAAATTTTAAACCATAATTAAAATAATATTTTAACATCCAAACATGTTTAACATTATCAAAGCATTCATATAAAAGTCAAATCCAAACCCAAATGATTAGGATAAGTTTTTAGAGAAAGATTTTACTCAACTAGCTTAAGATAACTTATTTTAATCTCTTTTATTCTCAAATTTGAAAGCTTGATCTCTTATAGCATGAAATCGTCTTCTTCTTCTTTGGAAAATGTTGGCCTTGCTTAAAGTCCTTAGGAAAATTTGTTTTGTGAATGTAAATGAAATGAAGTTGGAATGGGGGGTTTGCGCTAAAGAATATGGGTTAGTGGTTTTGAGCCTTACAAACTAATTTCTCTTACTTAAATCATCCCCATTAAAGTTTGAGTTGTCTATTTTCATTAATAAAAGCCAAGAAAAATCGCTCAAATTGCCTTTGGTCCATCCAATTAACTTTTTATAGCGCCTTACACTTAATTAATTAAATTTTCCTTGGGCAATTCTTATAATTAAATTGCTTTAATAACATAATTAGTAATATCTCCATATTATTAATTTAATTTAACTCAGTATAATTTAAATTAATTTTCTATATTATAGATCCTCCAAAATTTTAGGTGTAACATAACACTTACTTTCGAGTCACTCAACATGCCCGTGTAAGCAACCGAAGAAGTTTGGTCAGACTAGCGTAAAAGCCTGCTAGCCATTCGAGATATGCTATGCTACAAGTCGAAAGGAAGAAAAAACTACAACAACTGGTTTTTCAAATAACAAGTTTGTAACAAGAATATGTTTTATTTAGTTCCATAGTGCAGGGGGTGTAATGCCCACCCCGCTAGGCTACAACAGATTTCAATCGCTAATTGGGTAAGAAAATGAAAATGAGAAAAGGAAGAAGAAGCAAGTCAACAAATTTTCGAAGACAGGCCTACTCGCACTTTTATCACCGCCAAGAAAAGACCTAGGAGGGGAAACGATCAAGAACTTGTTGAAGAAAACCAAGTAAGCTCCTATTTTTAAAGCACTTCAAATGGTTCGACCACTCCAGAACTTGTTAAGCCGCCATCAACACCTTCTACATGGATTTTCAAAAGAGTTCGTGAAGAGCTCCTAAGAAACCTCATCCAAGAGCAGACCAAAGCCTCAGTGGAGAAATTTGAACCAAGGCACTAACCCTTACTCCTTCTAAAGGAGCTTAGAAGCGTCTAGACCGACTAGAGGTGGGATAACAGGAGCGTCAAAGTTAGGAAGCGCCCTAGCTGTATCCGGATCCATAGCTAGAGACTGACATTTAACCAACATCATAACTATGGCTAGCAGACACGGGTCCTAGCCAAAGGCAAGGTCCATCTCAAGCTGTCGAAATCCAAGAGCAATAGTCCAAACCGCCATCGACAAACATAATTTGGCACCTGGGAAGGCTACCTCATTTCTAAACCCCGCTAAATCTAAGAAAAATCCCAAACAAGTTTGGAAAAAAGCCAAACGCATAAGAGCAACGGAAAAGGATGAGGAAGGCAAAGTAATCTATTATTTGCGAAGAGAAAACTGTGTAGAGTTCAAATTTGCAGAGGAAATTACATGGGCAATGTTTATATGGGTCTGAAGTGAAAGAGGAAGGGGTTATTAATGTGCATCTTCCTTCAATCACAGTCACTGTAATCGAAAAGGAAAAAAGAAATCTCGATCATTCAAAGATGATAAGTGTTATATCATACCATGCACATGGGAAAAGGGATACCTTTCTATTGCATCTTGAGAAGCACAACCTTTACAACTAATGGTGCAAGGCTACATAGTTAGTGCATTAATTGCACATCAGAACCGTCAATCGATGGAAGTCTACTAGGTTTTACAAGCCTGTGCCTATTCACGGGGGTAGGCTTGGGGGAAAATGTTATGCATTTTTTTATAAATAAGAAAATAGACAAATCAAAGTTTCTTAGCATGATCCGCTTTGGTTCAGGATGACTTAGGCCTAGGTCACCCTACCACAAGTTACTCGAGAATAAAAAATAGACCAGCAAGTCTCCATCGACTGCCGTCCCAATTAGACCTCTATCATTCCGTCCTCTCTACGGTACTCCAAGTCGGCATCTCAGCCGGTGCACCCAGAAGCAATGACCAGCTGCCATTTTGTTAAGCAAAACATGGCAGCTGCACTATTGGGCTCCATCCCCCATCGTCCGGCCCCCTCTTTTGACCGGCTAACCTTAAGTTGCTTGTCTACTCAAGTATGTCCCTGGGCTCATCTATTGATCAATGCTACTCTAGATTGCCTCGGGCATGGCCTACCAACCATGATCCCATGCAGTCCCTACAAGCGACCTTACAAGTTGTTTTATGTATCATTTTGAGCAATGCAGGTAGACTTGCATGGCTCAGTCTGTCCCTTCAACATTACCCCTGGCAATTTCCCATCACTTTCCATATACTTGGAAAGAGGCTGGCCTGGCTAGTCCTCCTTGCCACATTAGCACGTAAGCAAGACCAATAAAGAAGTACAACTAAGCTTGTCTTTTTCTGATATAGAGCATGCTATGCAACATGCGTCCACTATGCACGAACATTGCCTGAATAGGTAGAGAATGGCATGTACATTATATGGCTTTTCCATTGATATTGATCTCAATCACTGATTCCCTTCACTTCGACAACTGTCGCTCATTAATCAGATCAATGGCGCAACGCCTTTCTAGCCAGATTTATAACATCATCCATCATCTTAATCGTCCCAGCACCAGGTTCAACCACTATTAATACAGCCAACACTTGGAAACTTCTAAGGGGTTGTTGGTCACCATCTGCCAAGGGTCAACTATTCAGTTTTTTTGGCTACACTCCAAGAGTTGACTTTTTGATCGTTTGTCGCCACCTACGGCATTCGGTTGTTAGTCGCCACCTGTCAAAGGTCAACATTCGGTTGTTGGTTTCCACTCGTCAAGGGTCGAATATTGTGTTGTTGGTTGTCATTTGCCAAAGGTCGACAATTAGATTATTGATCGTACCTGCCAAATGTTGACTGTTCAAAGGCTCATTGCCACCAGCTAAGGGTTGATTTATTCGAAGGATCCTTCAGTCACTCATGATCCCTTGTCTTTAGCTTTGCATCATGCAACAGATTTTCAAGGCAGCTCCCATTTGCAGTTTTAAGCTCAACAAACACTCAAGGTTTGTAGCAGCATTAGTCTTAAGTTTTCCCTTTTATCTTGTTATATCTTTTGTAATCCCTGTAATTGTAAGAGAGCCATATAATAAGAGAAATTCATAGTGGATGTTAGTAGCTCTATCGAACCACTCTATATCTTGTGTCATTTATTCATTGAATGCTCATTTTAGCTCTTACACCGGACGATTAGCAAGTAACCAATGCTTATCGTGATGCAATTCTAAGTTTGGCGAAAAATATGATCAACACCTTCCAATCGTGTTATTCATCCCCTTCTACTTGTTGCCTTTCAAAACCTTCACCAAAGCATACAAAACCACATCTTCTCCTCAACCTTGTAACACATGTGTGCCACTTCTTTTCCATACATCTTGTTCTTGTGCTTGATATCTATCTTCGCTTCAAACAAATTCAAAATCCTAGTAATGAATGTAGAATGTTATATAATGGATATATCATACATAGATGCTATATACAACGAAAATTAAATATTATGCTATTTTTATACACATCAATTAATGTAGTATAGAAATAGCATTATTAAATTTGAAAGAATATTTTTAATAAAAGGCCAAAATGGACATAATTTTAGCAATGTTACTAATCTACAAGTGTTATATAAATTTAGTTGCAAATAACTTTCTAAATATGATGTGAAAAACAGTTGTGAAAATGTTATATAACACTTGATTATATTAATTTATTATGCTAATCAATTACATTAATGTCAACATAGATTAGTCAACGAGGAAACACGAGTATAACCCAAAATCCATAAAAATTTACATTAGAATTTCATTATTTATATAAAACCAGTAATAGAGTGGTGTATAAAAATATCATGAATGTGTGTGTCTCTTATGCACACTATGCATGTATATGTTTGTACCTATGTATGAGAAAGTCTATTGGTAAAATTGTTGAGGTAATGTAAATCAACTCTTCGATCACATAGAATTTGATTTATATCTTGGATCTCCCAAAGAACAGCTAACTGAGACCTATTGTGCAAATAACCATTATATATGCATATATACATATATATGTATATATTTGTGTGTGTATAAATATATTGCATTAAAGAATATCATTTCATGGAATGCTATTGCCATATAGCATTACAAATCATAATATTAGCTAAAAAATTTGGTCTGACGCCCCTAATTGATTTAATTTCGTGAAGACGGTTGTTCTATTTTGTTGTACCGGATCAAATAAGTGTAAATCAATAGGAAAAATATAAAAATATGACGAAAAGAATAGGAAAAGAAAAACATAAGAGGCTTACAATGGTTTGTCTATGCCTACACCAAAACTCAATGAAATCTTATTTTGTTTACACACTAGATCTAGAACAACATTAATTACATTTTTAAAGTTATATCCAAAATTGCAATTGGAACAATTCCCCTAAGATGTATACGAACATAATTCTAAGATCTTTTTCTATTGCATGTAAGCATGTATTTGTAACTACAGTGGGTTGCTATTGGGTTTTAGAGTCGTTAAATTGCATTATTAGTGCACTAGAACTCAACATACATTAAAATCCAAAAAGGTAGGAGAGAAACAGATAAACATTTAATAATATGATGGATCGGTATCGATCCACACATGGATCGGTATCCATACATTTATAGTTCACATTCCCTCTATTTTCCTGAACTTATTTTGTAATCTTCTCATTTTGATCCTTCCATGTGCACTTAAGCTTGATATTCCATTTGTACACTAAGAAGCGGGTGTAAGAGTGTAAGAATATTGGATCAATATAGATCCATGTATGTAACCAAATTTCCTACTTTTCCCTTTTGCCAATCTTTGTACTTGATCATCTTTGAGTCCAATATTCATTCCTTCATCATTTTGCAATCCAATACATTGAATTAATGTTTTTGAAAAATCTCAGATAACACTTTCACTTTAAAGTACACTTCTACGAAAACAAAGGGTGCTTTGGTCAAGGACCAGGGACCAAAACCTAATCTATATAGACTTTTCTGTTACTCAAAAAATTTGCCTGGAAAGTCGGGTTTTCAAAACACTTCATTTCCATATATTCCTTTACTCGCATCTTTTTCGACAGATATAAATCTTTTAGTCCCAAAACCTCGTTTATTCCATCCATTGTTAAGATTCATTTTGGTTAAAGGTTGGATAGGACGGTCTACAACGGGTGAAAGAAGTGGATTTCAAAGTTTTTTCCCTATTTTGAATCATAACGGACCCATGAAGTTTTATGGATTGTACTAAATCAAATCTAGATTATTTAGATAAAAGTAAAATAAGGGACACATCCCTAAAATCAAACTTAATACACAAAACATCCTCCCTAAAAAAAGATATAAATTACATCCATGTTTTCAAATATTGCAATTTTCTTTCCTAAAATACCCCTCTACTCCGTGGCTGAACGATGGTTCTTCATATGTGGATGTCACTCTCACATCCATAACTAAAATTTGCACCCCATTAATAATCAATCTTTAATATGAAATAACTTTTTGTAGAAACAACGGATTAACAAACTGTTTTCACCATTAAATCACAAATTTTATTGTCTTTCTAATGAGTGGTATTATGCATATGTAAAAATAACGGTAGGCCAACTTATTCACGAATCTAAATTTTCTGCAATTATATTGTATGATTGCAGACAATTCATCGTTTATATGCAATAATTGCAGAAAAGTTTGTAAATATATGGTATAGTTGCACTTTTCTATAATTACTTGGAATAATAACAGAAAAGTCTGCGATCATTTCACTGAACTGCATAAAAGTCTGTGATTATTCCATATAATTACATAAAAGTCTGCAATTATATGGAATAATTGCCGACATTTGAAGAAAAATTGAAGATTATTTCAAATAATTGCAGAGAATGGCAAGAATATGGAATAATTGCAGAAAAGTCTGCAATTATGTGGAATAATAGCGGAAAAGTCTACAAATATTCCAAATAATTGCATAAAAGTCTGAAATTGTATAGAATAATTGCTGATATTTAAAGAAAAATTGATATTTTTCAAAAATTGCAGAATTCTCTACAAATATATGGAATAATTTCATCCTTACTGCAAATATGAATTTTTGGTATCAACAATGGATCTCATTTTAAAGATTCCAAAATTTATGATTTTTTAGTCAAAACGGAATGCTAATCCGATGTTTCTATTCAAATTCTAAAAACTTAAAGGGTATTTGGGTCCTTTGGCGTAGGCAGATTTTAAAATAGGGACTAGAATTGTTAGTTTATTTTGGGAAGGAGTTTTGTCTTTTTTGAAACTTAACAGGGATGTGAGCCAAACTATCTTTAGATAAAATCCAATTTATTTAATTTTTTCGATTTAATTAATTAATGGATTGCTTAAAATTTATTTGTATATAAATTATGAGTATACTTAAATATGCATAACGTGCGTGTAAAACATAATAATGTATACATAGTTAATATATATGTGCATAGATGTTGGGATTTACATCTATAACGTATGCATCAACTATTTATATATACCCTGGCTATCTCAGAATTTTATTTAATAATTGTGTATTATAAATAAGTTTCACAATTTTATATTATACTAAATAAAATATTTTATTTTAAATATCTAAATGTATTTTAAATATGGCTATATATATTGGCAAAGCCAGCAGGGTGGAATGGAACCTTACCATTTATTAATGAAACAAACATTACAAGGGAAATGATACAAAAGCAAAAGAAGTAGAACTATGCACAACATATTAATTAGGCTTTCTAACTATTACATAAATTTCTATCTAAATGACCATACATAACCAAGGTAGACTTTTTCTTTCCAGTAAATAATCTCAAATTTATCTCCTCCAAAATGATGTAAACAAACTTTTATAGAATTTTGATAAAGTCCCTACCCTTAAAAGTTCTCCATCTTGTGGCCTTGAATATCGTATGTCATTCAGCTTTAGAGTCCATAACTGGATAGTGAAGGTTTGTCAAGGACAAAATACTTTTTCAAATGAAATAAGAATAATCACATGAGAAAAACATATGAAGAGTGTTCTCAATAGCTTGATGACATAGCAGACATGAGAGCCACCTCCATATTGTTAAGTTTAGGACACCCAAACCTCCCTGACCATAACGTTGCATAGACTTCTTAAAAGCAATAGGAATGAGCTTGGTTGAATGTGGCTTGCTATGCCACAGTAAATGGTTAAAGTCAGAGCTAACCATGCCAAATCAGTTTGCTTAGAAGGACATAAATTCTAGCGTAATACAAGCACATAAAGGAAGCAATTGATTTTACAATCACCAGTCTACCAGCAGTTGAGAGGTTAGAAACATGTAAGGAGGACGGTCTATTGATAATCTTTTCAAATATAGGAAAACAGTGAGAAGTTGAAATTCTAGAAGTGACGAGGGGAGCACCAAGGTATGGTTCATTGGGATTAAGCACCTACGGTGAAGATATGGTAAGTAACGTCATCAGAAAATCAAGAGATATTCCAGCAGTTAGGATTTTTGATATGGTTTTGTTTATTGATTACCCAGTAATAGCATGGAATTGATCAAGCAAGTTCATGGCAGTGGAAATGGATTTAACATTAGGTTTCAAAAACCATATTAAGTCATCAGCGAAACATAAAGGTGGATATTCTAGGGTTTTGCACCCAGAATGTATGTCTATCTGTTTCTCATAAGTTGCTTTGTCAATCATACAAGTTAGCAGCTCCGTTACAACTATAAAGAGGTAAGGAGAGATAGGGTCTCCTTATCTAATTCCTTGAGTTCATTTAAAATATCCAAAACTTCCACTATTTATTGCAAGTGAATAAGTAGCAATTGAAATGGAAGTATATATCCAGGCAAGAAATGGGAGAGGAAAATTCTTGACATAGAGTATATTGATTATAGAAGAGCATTGAATGTAATCAAAGGCTTTTTGAATATCAAGTTTCAAGAAACATCTAGGAGAAGAATTTGATATGGAGTAGCCACTCATAATGTCTTGTGTTAGAAGGATATTGTCAATTATATTGTAGTTTGGAAGAAAAGCATTCTGGTTAGAGGAAATGATAGAGGCTAGAGCCTGTTTCAATATACTAGCCATAATTTTTTATATGCATTTGTATATCACTTTACAACAAGCTATAGAGCAAAATTGTGAAATATTCGAAGGCATAAAAGATTTTGGAATCTATGCCAGTTTAATAGCATTTATACCCCCAAGAATTTTATTGCTTTTGAAAAAGGTCCTAATTGCTCGAATAACATCACTTCTAATAATTTGCCAATGGGCTTTGTGAAATAAGCTGTGTGCCCTTAGGACCCGGGGGACTTGAGGAATTCATAGAAAGATAGCTTGCTTGATTTCATCACGGGAGATTTCACTGATAAGAGCATGTTTATTATTGTCAGATATTTTAGGGAGGTTGAAATGAGGCAGGGTTGAAAAAGAAGGGGCAATGAGATTTGGGTTGGCAAGTAAACTGTCATAGTAAGAAATAAAAGCTTGTCGAATGTTTTTTAAGGAGGAACAAGGAAAGTTATTCATGTCATTGATAGAGCATATGTTTCTCTAATACTGCTTAACTTTCAATGAATCTTGAAAATGGGAAGTATTTGGGTCACCATGTAATGTCCATAAGTCCTTTGATTTTTGCCTTCTCATTTTATTCTTCTAATAGAACTTTCAAAAGAGAATTTTTGTGGACATGCTCATCTTCAACCAGCAGCAAGTTCCCAGGAGAGAAGAGAAGTGCAATTTTTACTTAGTAAAATAATTTGAATTTCAAATCTTAATCTATGAAATACAAAATAAATATCTTTTAATTAATTAATATGCATACATACATACATACATACATACATACATACATACATAGACATACATATATACATTTATATATATATATATATATATGTATTACAAAATAATTATGTAAAAGCAATAATTGTTTTCAAATTATTTAAAAATATTAGAATAGTAAACTATACAATTATTACAATATAAAAATTAAATTAAATATTATATACTTGATTTTTTTCAACCATGACGAACTTTTTATATTTCGATCTTAATTTTATATAATATACATACATATATACTATATGATATACGTATTAATTTAAAGCATTAAATATATAACATTAAATATATACATTTTTAAAATATATATCCAAAAAAGGTTATTTTTTAAATCAGAAAACTTTTTTTAGTATATGATTAATTTAGAAAACAATATAAAATAATTTGCATTTATTCATTGCTTATATTTAGCAAATAACAATTTCAAATAATAAAATTTGCTACTAATGTTCAAAAAATTTATAATTCATAATAGAATATATAATGGTTAAAAATCAAAATCATATTTATTTTTTCAAACGATAACTATCATAATTCAAATAGTGGTATTTAATTACATGGAACGAGAGACAGTTAATGCGTACATAAAATCATTGCATATATTATCCAGTGTGTGACAAATATAATATAAAATGTAAATAGGAAAATAGAAACAAGGAAGAAGCTAAAAAAATAGTCTCAGGGACAGCAAGTTTGCTTTTTAGTCCAAATGACGTTTTCTAGTGCAAATTGAAAATGATAGTTGCAGCGACCATTTTGTGATTTGCACTAAAAAATGTCCTTGAGCCTAAAAAGCAAACATTTTGTCCTTAAAACTAAATTAGATCTTATACCTTATGGATGTTGCCGTTAAACACACATTTTGATGTTATCTTCCAGATTTACCTTGAAACGATCTGTAACAACATGCCTCGAAATGAGCCTAAATTCCGATGTAGAAAAGGCCCATCGAAACTTAGAACCGCCTCAAAGCTGGCCGATGGTTGGTAAAAAGAACAATACAAAGCTATTTATCTACACATTTAGAATTTCACAACGGATGGATAAAATAAAATAATAACAATAGTATCTATTTCATTTAAATTTCAAAATATCATTCAAAACCAGATTAAAATTTCCATAATGTTTAAACCTAACAATAACTGTACGTATCCGCAATAATAAAATTACAACTTTTTTTATTTCATGGTTACATCAAAAACTGCTTAAAATAACAAGTAAATAAATAGTCTACTTCCATAAGCATCATCAACGTCTCTGAATTTAGCATCGCCCTTCCTAACCTGTGCTGCAATGAGAAAGGAGCTAGAACAACGTATGTTTGGTGAACAAAAATTTCGAGCCTTTCTACATAAGTACTTGGGCATTATAATAAATAGGAATATGTCTCACGTTTTCTACGTACAAGGCTTTCCAAATATAAGCCCATAGCTGACTTGCTACCATCATAATAACCCATATCTACCATCAATAGTCTTATCAATGCAAGAGACAGTCCCCAAGTCACTTAATACATTTTAATGGGAATTGGGTAGATTCTGACCATTTACTAACTTATATGCAACGACCCGCTATTTCGAACCATTCAAATCGACAATCATCCACACATGTGAGAATTGAATTGCTCAAAACAACATATTGTTAATTTATATTTGGCAAATCTTAGCATATACAATAAATAAAACAATCACAGAATCACGGACACAAAGTACCATAACAATAACCAGCGGAATAGATAAATAGTAGTTCATGATGCTACTACACAAACATCAGAATTTCAAACAAAATACAACATAAATCCCTAATATGTAGAAGTTACCAATACAAAAGCTACTGACAAGTCTGAACAAAAACAATCGGAAACAACTGAAAGCTGATCAGGTAGTGATGGATCTTCAAGCAAAGCTCGAAGCTCCAAATGTGAGTCTCAAATGCTTCGACACTCGGTCAAACTCGAGCATTGAACAAAACATAAAACACTCGAGGTAGGATTAACATTCCTATTCGAGTAAATCAAATCAAGTGAAATGTCCAAGTGAAATCAACCCATCTTTTAAGAATCCGTTAAACTATCTATGTACGCTATATAGATAATGTCTATAGTAAAGTAAAATATTAAAACAACGCTTAGGCGTTACCCATATCCCCATCAACACACACACACACACACATATATTCCCGTAGTCTATACAGTACGGTAATTCCTCCGAAAATTGGAGGGCTATCAAAGGGAACTTCATAGGTATGGTACAAATCAAACTCGCAATGGGCTCGATAAGGCGTGTGATACGGCACGCGAGGCAATGCCAGGGTAGGATTATACCATTTGCACTCTTGGACTGGTGGTAACGCAAAGCAGCCACTACCATCCACCGCAAGACACACTCCTAAAATCAAACGTGCACCCAATCAAATCATAAAGTAATAGAATGATAACGAAGAAATGTGCCCGATAGGGAGAGTGACCCCACTTGGCCCAGTGTAGCTCCTATTTCAGCCACATCAAGCTGACTCGAGGGAGTCAGGGCTACATTCATACCTTACATAGATGTTCGCCAAACCATCATACTTCATTCTGGAATCTCCACCACGTACACAGTTGTTAAAGTGGTTTTTGGTACTGGTAGAGGGTATGACAATATCCGATCCCGGTCTCTTTAACAACCGAATGCATATCAAATTTTCATTACCAAATTTTAATTGTTTATTTTCATGAAAAATTTAATTAATTACTTTACCAAAATTGTTAAAAAATTTGGGTCATTACGCTCCCCCCACTCAAACCTTTTCATCCCCAAAAAGGAATAAGGTAGGAGAATAGAAGCAACAGAAAGGAAAGATAGATTCGAAATTCATAGTACCAGATACAACGATTATTCAAAACCATATAAATTTCATTTTTTCCCATCTTATTACTTAAATATGTATTGTATACTATTCAATTACATGTACTCATTACATTCAAACTTTTCCAAGTAAGTTTTATTGATGTTTTCAAATGTAATTGAGCACTATACAAATTTACGTTTTATTTACAACATTTCCATTAAGCAAAATTTAGTTTGAACATTTTATTACTTAAGTTTCTCTTGTATATCCTTCAATTACACATTAACATTTTGACTTTTGAATATTTCAAGTAAGTTATATGTGTTTTAGAATGCAATTGAGTATTATACAGATTAATTTTATCCTTGTTCAACTGTTTCAAGTTGTCTCAGTCTCATTCTCATTTTAGAGACTCTAATTATTCAAAAAAATTACTTTATTTCAATAATTGAAAACCACCACTGTCATAAAGCTAAAGAGTTAAATTTCTGGTTTCACTTCAAACCATTTGAAATAAATATATACATATATATTTTATATATCAAATCATACTCAAGAAATTCAAATCAAATCCATTTTTCAAAACAAAAGTGTAGCAAACCTACTAAGTGGTCTCCCCACTTCGAGACTCGAAAATGAATGCTTATGATGCTGCTGTCATCAACAAAATTATTTTCTAGCGACAAAAGAGGAGAGTACCACTTACTTCCTTTAAAATTCTTTGGAAATAATTTTCATTCAAAAATAATTTCAAACGATATATTTTTCCAAACTTTTGAAAACCAAATTTTGAAAAGCACCGAAAATTAAGTTCTCAAATCTCTAATTTAAATTCATTTCATATACAAATTAGATTTATGAACCATGTTTAAAAAAATCTTCTTCTTATAACATACAACAATAATTAATGATTTTGGAATGTTGACAAAACAATAAATGATAATCTAGTATTATCATTTCTAACACCCAATTCATTTAATCATCTAATTTTAGAAAATTATACATATATATATTAAATATAATTATACAAAATTATTTTATTTACAAATTTCAAAACAAATTGTGTCGGTTTGCTCTGTTTAAGTATTTTGGAATTCTTATCGATAGCATTGGCCAGATGAATCGATCGAAACCCAAATTCAAATTTAACAACTCAAACAATACAATATAAAACATTTTATATCAATTACAAATACACTCCCTCACAACATGAATCAAGAATTGATTCTAAAATAAAGATAGAGATTCAAATTTAGGGGAACCCTAATCAAAGAGAATTCTATCCAAGAATATAGGCTCGAAAGAAAGATAGATAACTAATTACAAAAAAGGAAATATGGATTGACTTATATTAATCGCAACGACCTTAACCGTATCAATCGAGACTTAGAAAAGATGAGAACATCATCAAAGAAAACTAGGGCAAACTTGTTGAGAACATCATGGAAAAGTGACTCATGAGATAGACGAAGAAGGTAGGAGTATTAGTTAATCCAAAGGGAATGACTAACCATTCATAGAAACCATTCTTCTGAGAGAAAAGACAACAGGTCGAGCTCTAGAAATTAGGTCGATGCATAATTCAATTTCTCGCTCGGGAGGAAGAGAAGCGACTTCACCCAAAACATCAGGATAATCCCTTACTATCAGGTGGAGTTAAGATCACCAGTTTGGGAATTCAGCGAAAAGATGAAACTGCCTGCATAATTCTTAGGCATCTTCATCCGATCACAAGAGAATTACCTTAGTCGTCTACTAAAGAAATGATTTGAACTTTGTAAGGAATATCAGCATCAAAACCGAGGGTACATAGAAATCTTAGGTAAATCGATGCCTGTTGTAAAGAAGTTTCACCCCTTTACAAATCATACTTAAGGCTGTCGGGACCGCCGATGGGATTAGTAACACATAAGGATGAAGTTGCTAGTTGAGATGGCAAGATGAGCTCAAATTTATTAAGAGATCAACAGAAATAGAGCTATGGGATGCTCTAGTATCAGGAAGAACACGAACAGGAAAAGACAAGAATGGATTTTAGAAAAAAAGTAAAGTTTCAAAATTCAAAAGAAATCCTAATCCACAAGGATCCTAACAAAGAATTTCAAGCTTGATTGGAGATGATTCTGTAATTGATTCTACTCATTCTAAGGTATCGCTATCCTATCTTTAATTAGCTTTTTACTCCATGTGCTAAGTTTTGCCTAAACCAGATCTCTGATAGCACATGTAATGACCCGCTATTTCGAACCATTCAAATCTACAATCATCCATAAATGTCAGATTGAATTACTCAAAGCAACAGATTATTAAGTTATATTTGGAAAAACTTAGCATATATAGTAAATAAATCAATCACAGACATAGAGTAACATAACAATAAGCAGCGGAATAGATAATAGCAGTTCATGAAGCTACTACATAAACATTAGGGTTTCAAACAAGATGCAACAGAAATCTCGACTACATAGAAGTTACTAATACAAAAGCTACTGACAAGTCTGAACATAAACAACTGAAAACAACTGAAAGCTGATCAGATAGGGTTGGATCTTCAAGTAAAGCTCCAAGCTCCAAAGGTGAGTCTCAAATGTTGTGACACTCAGTCTGACTTGAGCATAAAGCAAAACATAAAACACTCGAGTTAGGATTAACATTCTTTTGCAAGTAAATCAAATCAAGTGAAATGTCCAAGTGAAATGTAAATAACTTAAAGGATGTTTGGGATTCCCACCCTTTAAGGACCCGTTAAACAATTTATATATATAGTACAATACGCTACATAGATAATGTCTATAGTAAAGTAAAATATTAAAATAGCGTTAAAGCGTTACCCATATCTCCCTTAACATATTTTTATCTATATTCCCGTTGTCTATACAATACCGTAATTCCTCCGTAAACTAGAGGGCTATCGGAGGGCACTCATAGGTACAGTACAAACCAAACTCGTAATGAGCCCGATAAGGCATGTGACGAGGCATGCGAGGTAAGGCCAGGGCAGGATTCTACCATTTGCACTCTCAAACTGGTGATAACTCATAGCAGCTACTATCGCCCACCTCGAGACACACTTCCAAAATCAAAGGTGCCCCCAATCAAATCACAAAGTAACAGAATGGTATTGAAGAAATGTGCCCATAGAGGGAGCGACCCCACTTGGCCCGGTATAGCTCCTGTTTTAGCCATATCAAGCTGACTTGAAGGAGCCAGGGCTGCGTTCATACCTCATACAAACGTTCATTATACCGTCCTACTTCGTTCTGGAATCTCCACCATGTGCACAGTTGTTAAAGTGGTTTTCGGTATTGGCAGAGAGTATGAAAATATCCAATCCCAATTTCTTTAACAACCAAATGCTTATTTCACACCGTGATCATTTTCATTATAAACAGTTCATACTTCATATCATAACATCATATTCATTTCAAAATCATATCACTTTCGAAATCATATTCATTTTAAATCATATATATTTCTAAAATTATAAGCACAAAATATGCTAAACCATCATATCAAAGTATTTGCATTTAAATCCACTAAATCTAAATCATAACAGTTCCAACTTAAAAAGGTTTGAATACTGAAAGTAATTTATATATTAAAACTAGTTTATTTATTAAAAAAAATTATATATTAAAAATAGGTTGTATATTAAAATAGTTTATATATTAAAATAATTTATATATTAAAAGAGTTTATATCGTAAATAGTTTCAAATTAGAATAGTTTCTTCCAATTTCACAAATCAATTCAAATCAACTTTAGTTTCAAAAATTCAATTTAAATCAATCTCTATTCCACAATTTCAAATAAAAAGGTAAAGGCCCAATTCAATTTCCCATTAAAACTATTTTTAATTTATAACGATTTCCGTAACGTACGCGATTTTTCGTTGCCGAAAAACCGAATAGTTAGGGTTTTAAGAAAAAGAAAAGGACAGAAGAAGAGAGAAAAAGATAGAAAATAGAGAGAAAAGAAAATAGGATGGAAAGAAAACAGCAGAACAATATCAGAATCTCACAATCGCAGCGGAACAACATATAATAAATAAATGAATAATCTTTAAACAAAGAACTATATCAGTTATTACATTACATCACATTACATTTCATTACATCAGAGTGTACAACAACAAACAGCGGAAAAGAAATACTATACTAATAATACGCCATGCCATCAGCTTGCCTCCAGCAACTCCAGAATATCCTGATAAACCTTAACTCTTGACTGCCCGTGTGGAAATTGGTGGGCACCCAGAGTTTAGGAAGGAAAACAATAAACTCCGAGTCAGTCATGTGACTGGTGTGAGAACTCAAAACAGTTTATTTAACTTAAAAATCAAAATAGAGGAATATTTTTAAAGTCAATTCGTAATGCTTTTAAAAATGGGACTACCATAAGGCCTTCCGCACACACACACAATGCAAACGCAGAATCAGAGGAGATTTCTCCTTATGATAGTCAAAGATGCTTGATACGCATTAAAAAGAAACATTTGATATTATTACTAGTGCATAGTGTATAAAACAATTTCGAAAGTAGAATATAAATCTTAGCCAGCATAGGCATTCCACACTTATGCCTACTATAGCTACCATCCAAACAGTGGGGCGCCACCATAAGTGAATGATAGGTTCTACAACTAAAACCGTACAAGTCTCGTATAGTTTCTTTGGATTTCCAACAAATGGTCAGGCCAAGGAACTTCCCATTGCCACATGGAAACGCCACTGGCGGGACGTCCCGAGAACTTAACCAGCTCTCTGCCAACACAAGGCCGGGTTACCTTTATCACTAGGTAACTACTACACGAATATGTCATCCTCCGGTCCCATTGGACCTTTATCCGAGCGCTCGACAAACAACAACACCACACAGTAATAGATATAGTGTATCAACATGAGTAAGTATCTGGGCTCCATACCATGATACCACCCTTTCTAGAAGGAAATGCACATACCCTAAAGGGAGCTACCCCTCATAACCTTGCCGCATCTTTCCTGTTTTGACCATTCCGGGGTGTGAGGCTCGACGAAGTCACGTCCACAAAGACACACTTTATACAAAAGCCGTGCTTTGGGTCAACAAATGATCATAGAAATGATCACAAAGATAAATGATCAAACAAATGATCTTATCACAAATGATCAACACAATGATCATTTCACAGCAACACTCAGCATGTCACATTACCAAATTGGGAATATATTGCTAAAAACCTTCAACTACATAACCTCTGAGCTCGTACGTCTCAGAGAAGGGTGTTAAGCTAAGAGAATAAATTCTCGGCCACCAACAGAAATATATTTGAAAGAAATCTGCTTTATATCTCAATTTGTAACGTCAGACATACAATCCATACAAGTCTGTTCCGGGCTCGAACAGAACCGAAGGCACTTACAAAGAAGTCCTTGCAATCCGGATAATCTCTAATCATGTCCGGACTTCCCATCACATAGGGAGTCTCTATACCGTAGCTACTCGATGCAAAGACAATCGACGAGTTGTCCTTTCGCTTTCAAAAATATCCGGTCTTCAACACCGGTCATCAATGCTATCCATTACGTCGTATCACTATTCGGAATGGGTAATCCGAATAACGAGCGCAATAATTTAAAAACAAGTGTATCATTCAAATTCAGCAAATCCCAACAAATACCTTTCAAAGGTAAATATTTATAGTCGGTTATTGAACTATCAATGGATATGCACAACATCACCAGATTCCAAATAATTTTCCAAGTTATTTATTTCCCAAAAATGTCTTTACAAGATATATGTTTCAATACCTCAAAAATAAATCAATATTTATTTTTAACAAATTCCACTTTCTTTTATAAATTCCATAGTGAATTTATGTTTCACAATATCTATGAATATACGATTTCAATTATTCATTTTCAATTTATCTTAAAAAGATAAATTCTCAAAATATTCACTTTATATTGGAAAACATTTCCATACTTACTTATTAAGTAATTCACAAGTCTTTTTATTTTCTACGCTTGGAAAATATTCAATATACTTAAATCAAAATTAAGTATATATTTCATTTTTTAAGGAAATCATTCTTCTTAAACATATTTATTTGGTCCAAAACGAATGTTGCGTAAAACATCGTTACGACAACCCAAAATCACTAGTATATGGATTCGAAATTTAAAATAGATATATAAATCCCAATACTATACAAAACATTTCTTTTCGGAAATCATTTACTATAACAACAGTGTTATAGTCCACCATTTCCTTTTATTTCTAGAAAACGTCTATTTCAACAATGAATGTTGAAATCTATGGTTTCAAATCTCAACACATTTTAAAACATCGTTTTAATTCTATTTAAAACATCAAATCCAAAACATTTTCTTTAACATAATATTCACTGTTCAAAAACGTGAATATACTACGTTAACAATTTCATCATTTGTATTCATTTTATTTTAAAGGATTATTCACTGTCTAAATCGTGAATATAACTCCATAAATAAGTTATAACAATTTACGTATCAAAATAAGTCTTTGCGAATTTATAAAACAACGTTTATAAATTCCTTTATTAACCTATTCAATTCATATCTCAATGATATACTAAAAATTCATATTATAAGTTAAATGCTTATAAAACGATTATTTTACAAAATCGTTCTTTTTAAGACTTTCCAAATTATAAATCTTATAAACTATAAGATTCATTTATTTACCCAAAACTTATTCTTCAAATAACCTTTACAAATTTTATAAACCTACTGCTTATAAAATTTCATTTATAACTTCACCGTTTATAATTTTATAAATTTCATTCATTTATGAAATTCATTCACAATCCATTCTAACACTTATAAAAATTCGTTTTATAATTCCAATATTTTAATCTATAAATTATCAATTTTATAAATCTTTTATATAAATCAATTTATATTATTATTTCAAAACGTCTTTAATCTCCTTTATAACTTCACCATTTTGATTTATAAAATAATCAAATTTCATAAATCCTAATTTTAAACTTTTCATAATAAATTCAAAAATCCCAATTTAATTATTTTATAAAATCATTAATCCCATATTTTCAAAAATCAACTTTTAACTATTTTTCTCAAAAATCAAATTTTTTTACAACATTAAAATTATAACGTGTATTTATTTAAAATGAATCAATTCCAAACATATAGTATATTTTCAAAAATCACTTTAAAAATCATTTTAAAATTCCAAAACTTGGTCCAATGATGCTACACACCAAATAGTCAATCACGACAACAACGACATCATATATCAATATGATAATCAACGAATATCAAAATATTCATAATCAAATAAATACTGTTGGGGAATCCAGTTGGATCCCTCCAACCTGTTTTCCTGCATCCACAAACATTAGCACAATACCAATTCCGTTCCAGTACGAAATTATCGCGGTATATGCGATTTAAAATATTATCCGCTTAATAGACGGCGCAATAGGGTCTCATCCTCTATACAATGCGGGAAATCTGCAATATATACATATGCCAATATATATATATTGCTATTATATATAATACCAATTTCACTGTTTATGAAATATTCGTGGTATATGTTTTTAATAAATAACATCGGCTTACTAACGGCGCATAATGTCTATTTTAACAATCAATAGATAACAATCATCATTCAAACATGCATTCAGGTATTTTAAATATAACTATTCAAAATAAAATCGAAACCGATTCGATTGAGTGAGAAGTTCTCACCTTGATTTCAATTTCGTTTTAGCGATTTATTTCGAATAAAATTAAACGCGCGTTTAATTTTACTCGAAATTCTCACTAACTCCAAACGACTCCAATCCAATTCCATAGCGTAGTACTCGTCCATACGATTCCAACGCAACTGGTTTCGCGCGTTTTCGACCTCATATGAAAAGGTTGTGATTTTTTAAAGATACATGAATTTCAGATAAACTAATTTACAACAATATTTTAATTTCTTAAACCTAGATTCAATCATAGCCCTTGGATCCGGTCTCCCCCCCCCCCCCCCCACATCAGGCCGCACTCTTTGTTTCTTCCATCCCTCACGCGCGTATAGGTAACAAAAAAAACGCACGCAACCCATTCACGCCTTCATCACGAATTAACGCTACCTTCCACCATCACTTTCAGGTCGATCAAGCACCATAGCTTCGAAGCCCCTCACCCATGCTACCTTCGGCCCAAGACCGGCCCCACCTACTGCCGCCATTGTCGAGAAAATTGCCTTCAAAGTCGCGACGTTCATGGCCCATTATCCCACGATCTACTCGCCCATATTCGATCACAGCTGTTCATCTTCAAGATCTCGAAGTGCTCTCCAAGTTTCGTTTAGAAAGTTCCTTGAAATATTTGGTGGATTGGAAGATAATTGGAGGAGAAGGTGGGTGATTTTCGGCCATAGGTGATAAGGGCGGCGGTTGAACAATTTAGGTTAGGGTTTGAAATATTTTGGAAATTATGAAGAGGGGGGGTTTATAGAAAATTTTCCAATTTACTATTCATACAGAATTTCCGAACTCCAAACGAAGCGTGCCGGTTGGCGTTTCTAAAGTTTACCCCGCATTCCGGACACAATGGAACGTGTTTCGGGAGCTAATTCGGTCATCTGTGCGAGTTATGGCAATAAACATTCGATTTAAAATTAAACCGATTAAACGATTTTCTAGGCGTTTTAGCTTGCACCGGACAAACAGTAAATCCGATTGACACAAAATTTAAAACCATACAATAATATCACATTACGGATCCGATAAAACTAGTTTCGTCGAAATATGAGACTTTTTGAAAAATGACTATTTTAACTCGCCAAATTAATATTAAAACAATTTCGATGCGTTTCGAGCTGCCACGATCAAACGATAACTCCGATTGCTACGAAAATTGAAATCCGGTAATAACAAACTATTACGGATCCAATGGAACTAGTTTCGTCCAATTCTGAGACTGTTCGAAAATTGGCTATTTTCACTAGTCGATTAAATATTAAAATATTCAATTTTCACAAATTAACTTTTAATTCGATTTTAAAAGTTCTAAAATATCATTCTAACTTCAATATGATATAATAAATTTTTACGAATCATTTTCAATCATATTTAACCCAATTTTCAATTATTTCTGTATTTTCACATATTAAATTATTGATTTAATTATTCAATTAAATCCAATTATTCGAAATAAAATTTATCCGACTTATAAATTTCACTTATTAATATTTTAAATTAATTAAATATACGAACTTTAATTAATAAAATTTCTGGGTCGTTACATACTTCCCCCCTTAAAAGAATTTCGTCCTCGAAATTAACAAGTAAAAAAAGTTACAGAATCTATTAACTTTTCAAAATCCATAGTCAAACTTCTTACAATAACTTTACTAAGTTTTCAAATCATACTTAGTTATCTTTTCAAAAACAATTACTATTGTTTAACTTTCAACTCCAAATCAAAGTTAAAGTTTTCAAAATTTTCCAATTTTCTCAAATTTTTTCTAACGCCTTAAATTTTCGGAAATATTCGCCATAGTCTCCTTTGCGCGGCTCGATCCGGAAAAAAAATGACAGTATATATATAACAAATATACATCTCATCAAGTAATGTGGCATCCCGCAGGGAAAAAAGTGTAAAAGCACGATATTTAATCCGACATATGTACCTTATATTTTATTAGCGAGCATATACGGCTAATATAGCGCGAAAGCGAGCTCCAAATGCGAAGAAAACGCGATCCGCACCTACTAAACACTCAACAAACAACATGAGAATCATGTATATAAACAATAGTATCGATATACAACATATAGCAACATAATAACTATATATGCCAACATAGCAAATGTAGTAGAAGCAATATATACAACCATCAACCAACTATAATCCATAACCAATAAATATTCATTCATATTCTCATTAATATGCAATGAAATAGATTTTCAATTTAAATCACATTTGATTTATTAACAGTGGATGTTTTTTCTAACATTCATTTTCAATTAGTTTATATTCACTAATTCATATTCAAGTTGGTTTACTTCCAATCAAACTTAATTCTATTTAAGTTTCACTTAACTTCCCATTGAATTTCAATTACTTTAGCTTCCAATTCCATTAACACAATTTCATTAATACTTAATGAATTATATACAATCAACTAACAACCATATAACAACCAATGTATATTAATTTCAACCAAATTCCTTTGCTTAAATTCATTCAATTTGGTTTAACACCTTTACTTTCAATTGGTTCAATTAAATTGATTTGCATTCAATTATTCAACTTCCAATAACATTAGATTTTTAATGAATTAACACTTACACTTACATTCATTATTTCATATCAACTTAATTTACATTCAATTGATTAACTTACATTTAATCCATTCATTCAATTCAATTACTAAAGTTGAATTTCATTACATAACTCAAGTTCATATTTATCACTTAACTTTATTAATTTACTTTGATACCAATATCAACTTCATTCAACATCTCTTAAGTTATATTTCATTTTATAAACATCACTTGGTTTTACATAACTTAAATTACTACTTATAAATTAATTCAGATTTCAATTCTAAAGTAAATTTCCATTTAACTTTAAATTCATTTTTTTATTTACAACTCATGTTCATAAATATATTCATATAGTTTCACTTCTTATATATATAAGTTCATTTCACCATTGTAAATCACTTTAATTATAATTCAATTCTTATAATTCTTTTGCTTATAAAATTCTTCTTCAATTTAGATTATTCAAACATCTTATTCAACAACTTATATACTTTAATAATTCTGAAAAATTATTCCTTTATATAAAAATATACTCAAGGTAAAATTATTTCATTTACCCAATTTAAAACAATATCGTGTCGGTTTATCTTGTTTAAGAAACTCCTATCTACGATAGTTAGCTAGACTACATCGACCGGAATCTACAAACAATCAACCGATAAGTCAACATAATACAAAACAATTTTATATTCACTAACAAATACGCTCTCATAGCTATTATTACACTCAACTCATTCTAGAGTACTACTGACTCTATCTCTAATGAGTAATACCCAACAGAACCATGGTTGTCGCTTAACCATATGCTCTGATACCAAATGTAACGTACGCGATTTTTCGTTGCCGAAAAACCGAATAGTTAGGATTTTAAGAAAAAGAAAAAGACAGAAGAAGAGAGAAAAAGATAGAAAATAGAGAGAAAAGAAAATAGGACGGAAAGAAAACAGCAGAACAATATCAGAATCTCACAATCGCAGCGGAACAACATATAATAAATAAATGAATAATCTTTAAACAAAGAACTATATCAGTTATTACATTACATCACATTACATTTCATTACATCAGAGTGTACAACAACAAACAGCGGAAAAGAAATACTATACTAATAATACGCCATGCCATCAGCTTGCCTCCAGCAACTCCAGAATATCCTGATAAACCTTAACTCTTGACTGCCCGTGTGGAAATTGGTGGGCACACAGAGTTTAGGAAGGAAAACAATAAACTCCGAGTCAGTCATGTGACTGGTGTGAGAACTCAAAACAGTTTATTTAACTTAAAAATCGAAATAGAGGAATATTTTTAAAGTCAATTCGCTATGCTTTTAAAAATGAGACTACCATAAGGCCTCCCGCACACACACACAATGCAAACGCAGAATCGGAGGAGATTTCTCCTTATGATAGTCAAAGATGCTTGATACGCATTAAAAAGAAACATTTGATATTATTACTAGTGCATAGTGTATAAAACAATTTCGAAAGTAGAATATAAATCTTAGCCAGCATAGGCATTCCGCACTTATGCCTACTATAGCTACCATCCAAACAGTGGGGCGCCACCATAAGTGAATGATAGGTTCTACAACTAAAACCGTACAAGTCTAGTATTGTTTCTTTGGATTTCCAACAAATGGTCAGGCCAAGGAACTTCCCATTGCCACATGGAAACGCCTTTGGCGGAACGTCCCGAGAACTTAACCAGCTCTCTGCCAACACAAGGCCAGGTTACCTTTATCACTAGGTAACTACTACACGAATATGTCATCCCCCGGTCCCATTGGACCTTTATCCGAGCGCTCGACAAACAACAACACCACACGGTAATAGATATAGTGTATCAACATGAGTAAGTATCTGGGCTCCATACCATGATACCACCCTTTCCAGAAGGAAATGCACATACCCTAAAGGGAGCTACCCCTCATAACCTTGCCGCATCTTTCCTGTTTTGACCATTCCGGCGTGTGAGGCTCGACGAAGTCACGTCCACAAAGACACACTTTATACAAAAGCCGTGCTTTGGGTCAACAAATGATCATAGAAATGATCACAAAGATAAACGATCAAACAAATGATCTTATCACAAATGATCAACACAATGATCATTTCACAGCAACACTCAGCATGTCACATTACCAAATTGGGAATATATTGCTAAAAACCTTCAACTACATAACCTCTGAGCTCGTACGTCTCAGAGAAGGGTGTTAAGCTAAGAGAATAAATTCTCCGCCACCAACAGAAATATATTTAAAAGAAATCTGCTTTATATCTTAATTTGTAACGTCAGACATACAATCCATACAAGTCTGTTCCGGGCTCGAACAGAACCGAAGGCACTTACAAAGAAGTCCTTGCAATCCGGATAATCTCTAATCACGTCCGGACTTCCCATCACATAGGGAGTCTCTATACCGTAGCTACTCGGTGCAAAGACAATCGACGAGTTGTCCTTTCGCTTTCAAAAATATCCGGTCTTCAACACCGGTCATCAATGCTATCCATTACGTCGTATCACTATTCGGAATGGGTAATCCGAATAACGAGCGCAATAATTTAAAAATAAGTGTAGCATTCAAATTCAGCAAATCCCAACAAATACCTTTCAAAGGTAAATATTTATAGTCGGTTATTGAACTATCAATGGATATGCACAACATCACCAGATTCCAAATTATTTTCCAAATTATTTATTTCCCAAAAATGTCTTTACAAGATAAATGTTTCAATACCTCAAAAATAAATCAATATTTATTTTTAACAAATTCCACTTTCTTTTATAAATTCCATAGTGAATTTATATTTCACAATATCTATGAATATACGATTTCAATTATTCATTTTCAATTTATCTTAAACAGATAAATTCTCAAAATATTCACTTTATATTGGAAAACATTTCCATACTTACTTATTAAGTAATTCACAAGTCTTTTTATTTTCTACACTTGGAAAATATTCAATATACTTAAATCAAAATTAAGTATATATTTCATTTTTTAAGGAAATCATTCTTCTTAAACATATTTATTTGGGCCAAAATGAATGTTGCGTAAAACATCGTTACGACAACCCAAAATCACTAGTATAGGGATTCGAAATTTAAAATAGATATATAAATCCCAATACTATACAAAACATTTCTTTTCGAAAATCATTTACTATAACAACAGTGTTATAGTCCACCATTTCCTTTTATTTCTCGAAAACGTCTATTTCAACGATGAATGTTGAAATCTATGGTTTCGAATCTCAACACATTTTAAAACATCGTTAGATCGTTTTAATTCTATTTAAAACATCAAATCCAAAACATTTTCTTTAACATAATATTCACTATTCAAAAACGTGAATATACTACGTTAACAATTTCATCATTTCTATTAATTTTATTTTAAAGGATTATTCACTGTCTAAATCGTGAATATAACTCCATAAATAAGTTATAACAATTTACTTATCAAAATAAGTCTTTGCGAATTTATAAAACAACGTTTATAAATTCCTTTATTAACCTATTCAATTCATATCTCAATGATATACTAAAAATTCATATTATAAGTTAAATGCTTATAAAACGATTATTTTACAAAATCGTTCTTTTTAAGACTTTCCAAATTATAAATCTTATAAACTATAAGATTCATTTATTTACCCAAAACTTATTCTTTAAATAACCTTTACAAATTTTATAAACCTACTGCTTATAAAATTTCATTTATAACTTCACCGTTTATAATTCTATAAATTTCATTCATTTATGAAATTCATTCACAATTCATTCTAACACTTATAAAAACTCGTTTTATAATTCCAATATTTTAATTTATAAATTACCAATTTTATAAATCTTTTATATAAATCAATTTATATTATTATTTAAAAACGTCTTTAATCTCCTTTATAACTTCGCCATTTTGATTTATAAAATAATCAAATTTCATAAATCCTAATTTTAAACTTTTCATAATAAATTCAAAAATCCCAATTTAACTATTTTATAAAATCATTAATCCCATATTTTCAAAAATCAACTTTTAACTATTTTTCTCAAAAATCAAATTTTTTTATAAAACTAAAATTATAACGTTTATTTATTTAAAATGAATCGATTCCAAACATATAGTATATTTTCAAAAATCACTTTAAAAATCATTTTAAAATTCCAAAACTTGGTCCAATGATGCTACACACCAAATTGTCAATCACGACAACAACGACATCATATATCAATATGATAATCAACGAATATCAAAATATTCATAATCAAATAAATACTGTTGAGGAATCCAGTTGGATCCCTCCAACCTGTTTTCCTGCATCCACAAACATTAGCACAATACCAATTCCGTTCCAGTATAAAATTATCGCGGTATATAGGATTTAAAATATTATCCGCTTAATAGACGACGCAATAGGGTCTCATCCGCTATACAATGCGGGAAATCAATAACTGCAATATATACATATGCCAATATATATATATATATATTGCTATTATATATAATACCAATTTCACTGTTTATGAAATATTCGCGGTATATGTTTTTAATAAATAACATCCGCTTACTAACGGCGCATAATGTCTATTTTAACAATCAATAGATAACAATCATCATTCAAACATGCATTCAGGTATTTTAAATATAACTATTCAAAATAAAATCGAAACCGATTCGATTGAGTGAGAAGTTCTCACCTTGATTTCAATTTCGTTTTAGCGATTTATTTCGAATAAAATTAAACGCGCGTTTAATTTTACCCGAAATTCTCACTAAATCCAAACTACTCCAATCCAATTCCATAGCGTAGTACTCGTCCATACGATTCCAACGCAACTGGTTTCGTGCGTTTTTGACCTCGTATGAAAAAGTTGTGATTTTTTAAAGATACGTGAATTTTTAATAAACTAATTTACAACAATATTTTAATTCTTAAACCTAGATTCAATCATATCCCTTGGATCCGGTCTCCCCCCCCCCCCCCACATCAGGCCGCACTCTTTGTTTCTTCCATCCCTCATGTGCGTACAGGTAACAAAAAAAATGCACGCAACCCATTCATGCCTTCATCACGAATTAACGCTACCTTCCACCATCACTTTCAGGTCGATCAAGCACCATAGCTTCGAAGCCCCTCACCCATGCTACCTTCGGCCCAAGACCGGCCCCACCTACTGCTGCCATTGTCGAGAAAATTGCCTTTAAAGTCGCGACGTTCATGGCCCATTATCCCACGATCTACTCGCCCATATTCGATCACAGCCGTTCATCTTCAAGATCTCGAAGTGCTCTCCAAGTTTTGTTTAGAAAGTTCCTTGAAATATTTGGTGGATTGGAAGATAATTGGAGGAGAAGGTGGGTGATTTTCGGCCATAGGTGATAAGGGTGGCGGCTGAACAATTTAGGTTAGGGTTTGAAATATTTGGAAATTATGAAGGAGGGGGGGGGGGGGTTTATAGAAAATTTTCCAATTTACTATTCATCCGGAATTTCCGAACTCCAAACGAAGCGTGCCGGTTGGCGTTTCTAAGGTTTACCCCGCGTTCCGGATACAATGGAACGTGTTTCGGGAGCTAATTCGGTCATCTGTGCGAGTTATGGCAATAAACGTTCGATTTAAAATTAAACCGATTAAACGATTTTCTAGGCGTTTTAGCTTGCACCGGACAAACAGTAAATCTGATTGACACGAAATTTGAAACCATACAATAATATCACATTACGGATCCGATAAAACTGGTTTCGTTGAAATCCGAGACTTTTTGAAAAATGACTATTTTAACTCGCCAAATTAATATTAAAACAATTTCGATGCGTTTCGAGCTGCCACGATCAAACGATAACTCCGATTGCTACGAAAATTGAAATCCGGTAATAACAAACTATTATGGATCCAATGGAACTAGTTTCGTCCAATTCTGAGACTGTTCGAAAATTGGCTATTTTCACTAGTCGATTAAATATTAAAATATTCAATTTTCACAAATTAATTTTTAATTCGATTTTAAAAGTTCTAAAATATCATTCTAACTTCAATATGATATAATAAAATTTTACAAATCATTTTCAATCATATTTAACCCAATTTTCAATTATTTCTGTATTTTCACATATTAAATTATTGATTTAATTATTCAATTAAATCCAATTATTCGAAATAAAATTTATCCTACTTATAAATTTCACTTATTAATATTTTAAATTAATGAAATATACGAATTTTAATTAATAAAATTTCTGGGTCGTTACAATTTCTAATCCAGGTTGAACTACAAATTTAAACCACTTCCAATGCAATAGTCTTCAAAGTTTAAATATTCAAACAATTTAAAATAACTCAATTTGATAAATTCCATTTATATTTATTTAAATTCGAAAATATTCACTAAATCATTTTTAATAATCTTTAAATAAAATCTCAAATTATAAATATAAATCAATATTGAATATTCAACCTCAATTTTATTTAAATTCGAAAATATTCATTTAGTCACTTTTTATTTGAACATTTACATAAAATCTCAAGTTACAAATTTTAAATCAAAAACCAAAATTAAAAATTTAACCTCAATTATATTTAATTCTGGAAATACTCACTAATCTCCTTTAACCAAAATCAAGTTATAAGTTCATCTTTTCAAAATCTCAAAATCAACAAGTTCAAATTAATTTTATTTAATTTCAATTCTTAAACAATTTATATTACATGTCAAATTCCACTTAATTTATCCTTTTGACCTTTATTTTATTAAAGTTATTAAATCTATTTTTAGAATATTAATATAAACTTTAAATTAATAGTTAAAAACCTATTTTATGTATATTACCTAAATTTAGTTTAATTTAAATTTATTTTATTAAATTTTATTATTAAATCTATTTTAAATCTTAAATATATATATTTAAAAAAATTGAATTGTAAGTAAAATCTTAAAATTTTACATTTTCAAAACTTAACTTATAAATTTAAAATTTCCAACATATAAATTGAAATCTAAATTTTACATATATATTAAAATTAAAATAATATATTCTATAAATCAGTACACATATATTTCTCCTTTTCAAAAAGTTGTAAATCATTTTAAAAATAGTCCAAAGGTGTCCGTATATAATATCATTCGGGTGTTGTGCTAGCGATCGGCATGGAGATGGTGGGGTGCGAATACAGGTGGGAGGTCTTATGGTCGTAGATGGTTTCAAGGCTCGGTTATTGGGTAGGATTGAGCAAGAAAGAGTTTGCAGCAATATATAAGAACTTGTATTATATTCCTTTATTCTTTCTTTGGCGAATGGCGTGAGGTTCGGTGAAAGCTAGCGACAAAGAGCAACGTAGAGGGTACAAGGCGGAGGAGGCTCGAGAGGTGTATAGCCTAGACGATGGGTTGAGGGAAGAGACGCAAGGTCGGAGACGAGCAGGCTTCGGGTTCCAGAAATGGAGGAGAACGAACTACAGAGCCTAATTATGCAGACCTTGAAATTATATTTTTTTCTCGCTAAATGAACAGAACAAAAGGAAATGGCGAAGAGAAAATACAAGTGGGAACGAAGCAGATTATATTGGAAAAGCGGAAATGGTAAAAGTCATCTATGTTAAATTCATAGAATATTAAAGGTGAGTGGCTATTTGCTTTCCCGTGGATAAATGAAAAGGATACGGAAAGCCCAAAAGGCTCAAAATGCTATCGATACGGTCAAGCATTTCGCAGATTTTACAGCGTACAGGACGTCCAAGTTCACAAATAAATATACTGCGGAGATCAGCAAGACTAGACGAACAGAATGGTAAACAGATATTAGCGATATGACCATCCTATCAAAACTCGATTTTCGCTGCCGAAAATGCTTCTAAAACTCCCAAATTAATATAAGCGGAGCTAAAGTAGTCCAAATTTAGCGAAACAAAATATGTCAGAAAATGATTTACAAATTTATTATATAAAAATATTCAGATTTCAAAAATATTTTATTTCCAACAAATATTCAACTGTTTTAAATTTTAAATTTTAAATTGAAATTTCACAACCAAACAAACCACCATATTTTCAAATGAAAATCTGCCACTTGTTATGCTTCAATATACATATACCAAATATCAAATTCTCATTGCTAAATTTTAATTTTAATTTATGAAAAATTTAGTCAGTTATGTTATAAAATTGTTAAAATTTTTGGGTCGTTACATTATATAAGGCAGGTCCAAGATATTTATAACTTGTAATCCCAAAGCGAACTCCTCATTAGTAACTATTCAACTGACATTGCATGGAATTCTTTCAACCACTTAATACTTTCAATTGAACCAGGCCTTCTACTAGGATATCGTCTACCGTGCCTAACCTACAACCCTGACCATTTACTATTTCCTACACAGAGAAGAAGCGGACCCTCATACAACCATTAATACCTTCAGTCTTTGAATCAGGTCCTTTGTATTATGACACATAAACATAGTGACGTCTCACATTAGTCCAACTATTCGTAGGTACTAGTAGCCAGATTAGCTAAACAGATTTACCCTGCAGAATTTGGGAATAACCTCGAGGCCCCATAGTTATTTATTATAGGCGATGTCTCACATCAGCGTCAAAATCACACAGCTGGTAGCTTTTGACTAAGCCGCATCCCTATAACTTAATCATAATGTTTATACATTCTACATATATTATCACACATCTCATCGTTTTCATAATTAAGGCATTATAAGAAATCTTTCTTATTACGCCTTTGAACATTAATTACATTTCTAATGGGGATTTAATAAGATTAGTTACCTATTTAACTACGCATTTATACATTATATCTATACGTTAATTATGCTAGTATATACATACATACATATACACACATGCGCGCACGCACCTAGTAATTTCTAAGCGTGCAGAATATACGTCTTAAACTAGCGTTTAAATGTCAACTCTTTAAACAATTATACAAGTCTTATTTCATATTATTAATAATACCAAAATTCCAATAATCATATCCAGGATTTCTAATAACGGACTGTTATAAAGAAAATCTAAACTCAATTTATTATATCAAAATACTGGAATATTTTTATAATAGAAACATACAATTTCAATTTTTATGCTCTATTTAACTCTTTTTCGCACAAAAATTAAAAAAAAGAATTTCTATTTAATTCATGGGAGTGATTATGAATAAAATTCACATCTTACACACTTTTCCTTGATCAAATTCAAAGAAAAAGCATTAGAAGTGGAATGGAAAGTAAGATTATAAAAACTACAAATCTACATAATTTCCATTATTTTAATATAAACAAATGAGATTTCAACTTAGAATTGACACTTCGCATTGAAAGAGTTTTGTGAGTTTATAGTACGATGTTTTCAAAAACCAAAACTCCCCAAGGCGTATTCAAACCCAAATTATACTAATCAATTACTGAAATAGGAAAGATAAGATTTCCATATGGCCTTAGCTTTTCCTTCTTTGGATTTGACATGCCTTTGAAATAGCAAAGGATTTGTATATACGTTAGATTTAGAAAATTAGAGGAATAGAGGAGAAGAAGTTGGAAAAAATAAGCAATAGACAATGATAAATCTATAGGATTTCTTACCTGAACGCCAATTAAGTTTTTTGAATCTTAGAAGAAATGAACTGACAGAGCTTCGCTAATGATACCAAAATATTATGTGAATAAAAGTGAAGGGTTTAGGGTCTCATTTATAGTGGTGAAAATGCACGAGAACCAACGGATTTAAATAATTAAATATGGAAAGTTTAAAATTGCAAAACCCTAGCCACCATTATATGGAAAGCAGTAGACCGCCCCTACCACCGGTTGACCGGTAGCAGTCGATCGGTCGAGGTCAGGGGTCGACCTTTGCCCTTAAGTTGGGAAGGTTTGATTTTTGTCGTTGTTTGATTTATTATATTTCTTAATCGATTTTAAAATTAATGTTAACTTTAACGTTTCTTTAATCTCAAAACATTTCTATAGATGATTTTTGAATTTCAAATTTTAAAATTAATTATCTGTTTTAATTTGAATTCTATTTAAATTATTTTATATCCGAAACTTAAAATGTCCATAACCTTTTCGTTTGAGCTCCGTTTTCAGCATATTATACATGGCAATTGATCAAAATTTCGCAGCAAACGTAACAACATAACTTTCGTTGTCAAATTCCAACTTTTGCAAAATTTTCACTTTTACCCTTATCTTATTTAATTTAATTTATCCAATTTATCTTATAGTTAATTTTAAGGGGTGTTACACGATCTCTGGACATTGCAATGGCCTAGAGTACCATAATACATATTTGATTTGAAGTGCTATGGGCTTTTATATTTTTAGCCAAATGAGGGATAATGATACTCCCGACCATTAAGTGGAGACAAGGAAGAAGAGAGTGCAAATGAATAATGGGTTTTTTTGTTTAAATAGAGAAAAGTGCAGTGATTACTTCTCCTCCTTTTACTATTTCTTCATTTATAAACTCCAGATTTGATTTAGATTTCAAAACAACCTCTGTCGTACTCCTATAGGCCAACCATCATATGGGCTCTATTGGGATAATGAAACATAAAAAACATTTAGTAATAACATATTTAAATGCGTATCGATATCTTATACCAATATGTATGTATATAACTTTATAAATGCACCCGATAAACAGCTAAAGACACCTAGAAAAATACTAACAACACCAAATACATCAAATAAATGATTAATATCTCATAATTATTAATTAATTTATAACAAATAGAAATTAATTAAATAATGTGGTATTTTAAAGAAATCACTAATATAATTGTGCAACTCGTAGGCACAAATTCGGTTATTGATTAATATTGACCAATTTGAACATTAACGTTCACTCATAACCTTAGCTAGTGGAATGTCAGTTTGATCGAATATATCACTTCTACGTCTTTGTCTATAAAATCAAGTACAATTAAAGTAATGCCATTTAGTAACAGGTGTTTAACTAGTTCTCTTCATTATCACTATATCACGTGATGACACATGGAATTTGGTTTTGGTCAAAATTCTTGTATCATCCATATTCAACTCGGTTAGTTCATAAACAAACTCCTTGATTAAATAATAAAAATTTGTTATTATCCATATTACTCTCGCTAGAGATTTTGACTTTGAGTTGACTGCAGTTGACCATTATACTAACCTCTTGCAGTCAAGGAGACGAAATCTCTATTAAATGGTTATCCAATAACCATCAGCACATAATACTTTGGTGTAGCTATGAGTATTACACTGCCTAAAATTTGGAGAGTGTTACATGCTCTAGTTTCAATGGACGTTTCGATATTCTTTCTTAAAAAATTGACCATAAATATTTAAAGTAATATGTTATTTCATATTTTGATAGTGTTCATACGATTACAACTCCTTGAAATTATTAGCACATAACATTTCATTTAAGGATTTTTTATTTTAATATGCTTTAAATTTATTTATTTATTTATTTATTTATGTCACTATATAATAAAGCATATAATAGAAATCAAATACCTTTATTACGAATAAGATTGCCTATAGAGTTAGATATATGTAACAGATTACATATTTTTCCCTAGAGAATACCACTAACTCTCTCAATCTCCCACTTGCACTTAGGATCACTTATGGAATCTAATTCCCATTCATATTATCAGTTTCTCAAAACTGATCAAGTTGGTCCCTTAGTGAACATATATGCTATATTATTTTAATTTTCTACTCTGTCAACCAACTCCTTCCAATGCAAAAAAACCACTTCATCATGTGGAACTTTCAAAGTTTGTTTCTTGAATTCTATTGAGCTTTAGGTTATTTCATGATCTGCATCACAACATTATTATAGCATAACAATATAATAGGATTCTCGTTATTTGAATCATTCCTAGCTAGTTATAAATTTTTGCATCATATATACAACTTTGCTACAGCGCTATTCAAGGCAATGTACTTTGCCCGTAGGTTTGAATCACCCACAACCCTTCGTTTGGAACATCTCCAACTCAAATTTTTTAACAAATGTTTAACATGAATTTAGGATTGACACACTATACTCGATGTTACTTATGAAATTCGAGTCTGAATACTCCTTCATAAGGAGTTCATTGTTTCTATAAATAACTCTTCACCGTTATATTAAAAAAACTCAAGAATGCTCATAAATACCATTTTTTAGTAATATTTATTTGTATTAGATACTTGATCCATGTATCAAATACATAAGATAAATGCAATATTATAGACAGCATAACATATATGATAATTCTTATTGTCGATGCATAAGAAATCAATTTATATGTTTTATATTAAACATTTTAATACGTCTATGTGTTCAGTTCCGGGACAATCCTAACATCCATTTATACTGATTATAAAATTTGTTATTTTCAAATCCAAAGTCGACTATTATACAACTAAACTAAAAAATAAATTTGATATAGGCATATCATTAATAATCAACGGCGGTATATTATTTAGAAATATCTGTGTAAGTTTTAATGTACTTTTTTATAGACGCACACTTCCTTTGCATTTTGACAGAAAATCAAATTATTTAATTTCTATGTCAAAATACTTGCTCAATTATGATGCTTGTAAAATGATACTTCCTTATCAATTTTTTAGATCTAATCTGAAACTCATAAAGCCAGTATCGCTCCCACTGACTTCGAGACACTTTGTTATATAAAAACAGTTTATTCTAAATCATCATCTAACATTTCTATTTCCACATATATGTACCAAAATTCTAAAGTCATACCAAATGGTAATTTTGTGAGAAAAATTCTAATTGACTCAAGTGTGTTGAATGGCAAATCTATTACATAATTTCAACAATTGAAATTTACAATGTTATTCTCATCGATGTTGCTTACTACAATCCAACTGCATTGTGACTTCAACTTGAAGACATTTGCTGCTGACGGATCATATTCCCCGGGCACCACTATCTAAATCATAATTTTATAATATATTAGGAATCCATTCTGGATTAGCACACTATATGTCAGGGTCAATATTCATCATGCTTGTTAACAACCAAGGAAATTCTTTGCTCATTATTAATACAAAACCCGTACTTTCTCTTTAATGTACTATAATTCTTATTAGACATTTAGGATCGTTAATTTCACTTCATCTTTCATAGTTACTTTTGTCTTCGGATCGTATCCAAATCCATTTTACTATCAATAATTTCTAAAAAATTACTTCATCAAAAAGTTGCTGTAAATCTACAATTATTTCTTAGTACGATGGAATAGACATTTAGAAACATTATATGAATTGCCTTTTTATACGCATAAGACAAATTTAGGATTTTAGTTTATGAAACTTATGTTCATAATATATATTGTTAATCAATGTTGATCTGCTCCAGATTACTTTAGGGTGATCGGCACAAGATCCATCATGAACAAATATTACATACATCCTATCTACTCATACAATCAATCAAATCCTTACCTAGGATATGTAGGGTTTTCTTATAAACTTTTATCTTTTATGATCTTGTAAACCATGCTTTAGATTAAATTATGTCTTTACCCATGTTCTAACTCTTAAGTACACATCCTAACAGAAAGAAGTTAACTTAGTCCAACAAAGTTTGAATACTCCTTATCAATACATTATTATGTATCAAAGGGAGGAGAGATTTTTAAGATATAGTCTTATTTTTTTTAGGAAAATTTGGAACTCTTTTCCAACATACTCACATATTTGATCAAATTAAGTCATTTCATTTCTTTTACACGATATGTTATTTGCTTCAATTTTATATTCTACGAACTTATCATAGACACACTACATGTGAATCAAATACACGTATTCATATCTGCGATAATTCATTGAAGAAGTCTACAAAGTATATGGAACTATTTTGGTATCATTACACATATGTTTACATAGATCTACATGTATCAATCTGAAGAGTTAACTAATTCTTTTGTCATTCACACTGAAAGGATTCTCTGGTCATAATCGTTTGAGGGATGGTTTCCTAGTACCACATGATTCACATTCATACGATAAAAACTTATTTATTGGAGATATGGCTTAGTCTACAGTTCTAAAATAATTATGATAATTTATGATACTTTTGTGTTTTCTAATACCTCACTTTTTTTATGAAATCAAATACCATTATTATTGATTTATATTATAACGAATATTCATAATATTCATATTAAAATAAATCACTATATCTATTTTCAATATATACTGTTTTCAATATATACTGAAAATTAGTTTTTATTTCATAAATAATACTAGGTATAATTATGAAGACAATCTTTCGTAATTTGATTCATACATTAATAAGTGTCGAATGGTATGCTCCCACTATTTCTACATTACTATAACAACATGAAATACGAAGCTCCATTCAACACTTATTATGGGATTTTTATTATCTGTTGTAACTAGTTTACCATCGAGAGTTTTGGATCAAATATCTTGAACTCGAAAAAATAACTTTCATAGAAAAAAATTCAAACGAAAATACATTTGGAATAAAAAACACATTTCATATTCTATATTAAGCATCTACAGGTATTTTATACAATTTTCATTTTCGATGTCTCTCCATGAAGAGAGTGACCGTTCACTCTCTTCCCGACTAATCCTATCTTACGACTACCCTCAAATATTCATTATCCTTTTAGAAAACCATTAAAGGAAATCCATACCACGAGATCGTATTGAACTCTTTACAAAAGTGCATTTGGTGATCCTAAGCATCCGAGGTATCAAATTGCTCTCTACGTAAACTGGTCAAACCGTTATTTCAATGATCGAAATTCTTAGGTTCGTCTTTTAGCTGTCCATCCATTGTTACATCTAACATAAGAAGATCCTTACTGCGATCAATCATACTAAATACATGATCTAGTGTTATGGCTTATATGCTCAATTCGAATGAGCTAATTTCATTGAGGTTTCCTACAGTACGAATCATGAAAGTTTACCATACAATGTATATGATTAAGCATAGATCAAATATCCATATTCTTATATTTCGTAAGAGTTCAAAACACATAGAAGACAATACACAACCTCAAGCAGATAAACACTTAAGCGACCGATGAAAGAATGTTTTAGTAGTTGTATTGTTTGGCTATTTCATAGGCCTTGAAGTAACAACTTGGCAAAAGATTTATTGGTTAATATATTTTATATTTCTATGTCAATCATAATTCAGTTCATTTGGATATTTTAACTAACAAATACTCTATCGATTATATCTTTCACAAATTTATTGAAATAGATTATTTGAACTTTATATAGCCGATGCTCTTACAATATATGAAAGGCTAATGTTATCATTTTATTTTTCCAATAAGGATCCCACTAGATTTTTATATTCCTCAAAACCCTAAAAGAAATGAAAAAATCTTTTGATTCCTCTAGTGAGCGTTAGGACTTACTTATCTTAGGATTCCGACCTTGATTTTGCTCAATAAATCGTAGGCTCTTAAGCGATAGATAACACTTTATCGATTGTATAAGATACAACTCCTAACAGTGGTCTTTTTCCTAATATCAATTTCGACATTGAGATTTCTCAACAAGTCAATTGAGATTATTCACTTGTACCCACCATTTCACGATGGCCTTAGTATAATGCATGTATCTTGAGTTTTCCTAACATATACATGTACGTATTTTACCTCATATTGTCAGTATATTGATAGTGCTATACATAACATCCCTAGCTTGAGTTTGCTCAACAACAAAATTGTATGCAAGTAATTTATCAATGTATAAATGATAGAGGACAACTTAATATATTAGAGATCTGTAATCTTTAACAAAAATTTATTTGAGTGATATCGATTTAGGGAATATGTTTCTTGTAAAATACGCTCGTGACTCGGTGTCGGACACATCTAAAATCAAAGTATATGTACAAAAGATGTATTTGCTCCTTTAACCTAGGTTGGGTTTCTTATAATTTCACTTATATTATATATTAATACTATATACGTTTAATTTATTTACAATTGTTTATAATTCAATAAGTTATATAATAGTCATATGTATATTATTAATTAAATCATATTTGATTTATTGTAATAATTAATAAACTAATTAGTTAAATTATTGTAAAATTCAAAATTTTACTTTATTCATCTAAAAAAATTTAGATGAAAATTAATTACAACACTTATAGTTTTATATATAAGCATACACATATACACACGCACACGTATATGTTCCTATATTAATTAACATTTAATTTATTTATTCATGAAATAAATAGGCAATTTTACCAAAAAGAATTTAATTAATTTTTTTTAATAAATTCAAAATATTATTTTATTTTACGTTAAACAATTCAAGATAAATGTAAATATATTAAACTTTAATATATATATATATATAGTTATGTGTGTGTGCATGTGTTTATTCCAACTAACCAACTTTTAATTATTTATTTATTTACTTAATCTAGAAAATTAAATATTATTAATTTTTGAAAATATTAAATATAATTTCAAAACAATTACGAAAAATACTTTATAACTTTTATAAAGTTACATTATTGTAAATTTAACTTTTAAATTTAAAATCTATTTTAAATATTCAAACTAAATTTTGAATATTATTCTAGAGCTTAAAACATAGTAGGCCTACGAAGTCTAATGGATTGCAATAAATTTAGTCTAAACTATTTAAATTAAGTAAAATTTTATTCAATTTTTTTGATTTAATTCAAAAAAGATTAATTAAAAATGATCTATATATAGATTACGAGTATATTAATATATACTCAAATGTGTATAAAAAGCACGTGAATATTGAGACTTGCATCTGTAACATATACACTCGGCATTTATATACGCATTGGATATCTTGAAATGTTATTTAATAATTATATATAAATTATAAATAAATTTCAAACATTTATATTTTATTATATTAAATACCTTTTATTTTAAGTATCTAAATATACTAAATAAATACTTGTATGAAATCATATTTAAATATATCTTTGTAATACCTTTGGTGTCATGCTTTTTTGGTATCAAAGTGAACTACCAAAAATGCCCTTCTACAAATATTATTAAATATTAATATTACTTGAAAGTAGGATCTGGCAGTTAATATTTTTACCAATTCAAAACACACTTATCTTAATATCATTTAAAAATAGGATCCAATGAATAAACTTTTTTCCAAAGTCATCTTTTACTAATTAATAGCAGAAATAACAAATTTAACCAATAAAAAGTTAACTTCATTCTTTAGTAATTAATATTGGAAATAAAAATTCAAACTAAAAATAATTAGATGGTAAATTTAGAAAGAAAAAATAAAACAAATGCATATCATTCCAATGCAAAAGTATGGTTAAATATTTGAGCAATTTTTTTTCAAATGAGTCAAACTTATACGATATATAAAAAACAATTCATGCACGAAATGCAATCCATCATCACGCGCGAAACGCGTGTAGTAACACTCACACACACACACACACACTATAAAGCAAAACCTTGATTCAAACGGTCAAAGTGAAGCCTTTTTAACACTGAAAAAAATGCCGACGTTGATAACTAAATCAGAAGTGTTCGTCCGTGGTTTGTTTTGTCATTTCATCGCATGCGATGGTTACTCTGAAATGTGCAATCGTATTTCCCGACCTCACATGTATTCATACACGTACCACATACCTTCATACCTATAGTTACTTCCCTTCAGATCCCCCTCTCTTCTCCTAAAACTCCTCCATCGTTGCTGAAATCAAAATAAAAAATTAAATCCCACAACAAATTGACTATCAATTAAATCAACCTATCGTCAGAGTGTATGCATGATGCGGATCGTTGAAGAAGAGGCACTATGTGGGAAATAGGTGATGGATGGATTTAGGGTTTCAAGCACCACTGATCGAGTTTCGACTTTGTGGTATTCTTCCAATTTAGCTTTTAATTTTTTTATTTAAAATTTTGTTTGCTGATTTGATGTTGTCTGAGACAGAATTTTCAACATCGCTAACTACGTTGGCTGTTAGATGATCCCAGAAGTAGGACTAGGACAAGTTAGAAAGGATGGTGCCGATTTCCAAACTTTAACGCTTAGATCGGTAGTTTTTTATATTTATTTCTAAATGTCCGTAAGATGGGACGGTGTTACAACAAACTTTGCTAGAATTTACAGTTTGGCTAAGTTAATTAATTTTAACTTTTAATTATGTACTCACCCACTCCTTTCCAAATTAATATCAATTATTAGGATAATGTAAATTAATTTGGATTGATTAGGCAATAAAACAATATTTTTTTCTAAAAATTTATTCACATTGTTTATATAAAAATCATATATTGTTAAATTTGTCATCAAATCATCAAGCCTTGATAGTATTACCATTGTTGAACGTTTTTATGCTTCCAATCAACCTGATTTTTCAAACTTTCTTAATTGGTGCTTAAATTTTCAGAGCTTGAACATTTGATTGGTGTAAACTGCTTAGCCCTTTATCGAATAATTGGTGTTAAAGTTCTATTAAGTGGAGGTCCTGGCTCAGTATGCAAGGTATGCAACTTCGTTTTAGCAACAAATTAAATTTTTGTTTAGTCGGTGTATGTAATTATGATCAAAATTAATGTCATGTTCTGTCTTTCAACATCTACCTTTTCATTTCTAGGGTATCCATACCAAGGCAATAATGCTTTCTTTATGTTGAAATAATAATATTGGTTGTTCCATTTTGATCAAACCTTCTTTATGTAATCATCGTACCAATACGGTAAACATGCATATGGGTTAACGGGTATACAGTAAATATCTAGATAAATTTTCCATATAGACAACCATGTCCACAAAACTTCATTTCTGTACCTATATTCCCCTTTTTTGGCTGCTTACTTTTGCTATTATGTTTATGCTGTCTTATTCTTTAGGTCTAGTAAATTATGTTTGTTTTCTCAAGCGCAATCATGAATGGAATAGGTTTATCAACTTTATAAAGCATACTCAAATCTTTACTCCCCTTGGTTTAAGCAATGTAATCTTGCGCACACAAATATTGCTTCATAAGTACATTCGGATAGTGATTGACATATTAGCATTTAAAGAACGGGCTTTTTCTTGTAAGTATTTTATGATTTTTGATTTATATGATTTCATTTCAGTAGACATTATTTTAATAATCTTATACCGATGACATTTATTCTTCACTACAATAAACTCGTGCCAGTGAACTGACTACATTAGTTTACAAAGTTTTATAGTTTTGTTTCCAATACAATGTTTTTGATATTTAACTATTTTTGGATTTGATTGTTTAAGCTATATATATTCCACAGTCTAAATTATAATTGGCAATATATTAGAGTTTGAACATATACTAGAAAGCTATGTTCAATAGGGGAGTTAACTAGATTGAGTTGCATTTATAGGGAAATTTTTTGTTTTTTATTCCTTCAGTTTTTTGTGCACACATACTAAAAAAAGAATTAGTTGTTATTTGTAACTTTAAGTTATGATCATATGGTCATATTTGTTGCCATTGTTGTGTGTACTTTTGGAAAATTTGTTGAATGTATCACCTGGACAGTGGAATCCAAAGGACATCATCATGAGCCACCTAATTTTCAAACTTTTAACATCCATTATTTATGGTCACATCTATGAAAAATAAGAAATACATTCATCCATTTATTTCTATTTTCCTTCCCATTTGTCATTGAAATTTTATAATGCTAAAGGAGAGTGGTAGTGCTAAACGAAGAGAAATGAAAAATGTATTTATAGCCTTCCTAATACAGAGTCAAAATTTTGAAATAATAACTAAAATATGATTTTTCCCTTTGGTGGTTTAGACTACCAAATGCTACCACATAACTGCTAAATCTTTCAGTGTTCTCTGTCGATGTAAGCTCAACTAAGTCGTTGTGATGTAGAATTATAATAGACATCGAGCATGCAAAGAAAGCTTGCATCATTGCAATGGCCTAGACATGCGAATTTTCAATGGTTCTCGAATCCAAATATAGTCAGCCATTTATTTTGGTTACATCTATGTGAATTTCTATTTTCCTTCCCATTTATTTTGACATTTTATTTGCCCACTTACCCACGTTGGTTTATTCTTTACTACTCTCGTCTTCTACCTTTTGTCGTCGTCAGGGCTGACCCAAGGTTTTATTAAACCATGGGCAAAGTTTGAATTTGAGCCCTCCATTTATAAGCAATCCTCAAAGCTTCATTGAAATAAAATAAAATTACAAAACCCATCTTAGTGTTCGTAGTTCATTTTTGCAACATAGCCATCCTACTGAATATTTCTCTTTATATGTTCTTCTATTCATATTCTACTCAATTTGTGCACTGAATTCTGACATATAGATGACCATGGTAAGGGAATATCGTAAGCATGATAATGTTACAAATAAGAAGATAGAAGAAAAACTATTTCCTTAATTCCTACTATCTATTTATATATTCATTTAAAGTTAAAAATACTAGGAGGAGATGCTACCAAAATTTATCGCACAGTTGCTCTAGAAAACAAGAAGTTGTTTAATGAAATTCAAGAGTTAAAAATGTTTTATACACATCTTCCTTAGTAGTGTTTCTCATTAAGTTCGGCTTTTTTTATGGAAAAATATAGTAACCCCAGATTGTTTTGCTTTCTTTGCGGTTGTAGAAGGGCATTTCTTTGCTCGAAAAGGGCATTTCTTTGCTGGAGAAAACAAAAGGACAACCGTTCACCATTTTTACATTATAGAGGTCACAAACCATTTCCATATCCATTGAAAGAGGAAAAATATGGAAATTATCTGTTCAAATTTAACAAGGTATTTACATAAGTTGCTATTAAGATATCTTTACACTTAAGCACAATTCAGGGTGACCGATGCCTTTTATTTTGATTATATGAGGTTCTAAAAATACCTTTGGCTGTATATTATGACGTACAATGGTAGTGCTAAAATACATTGCCCTTCCACTTTGTCTTCTCTATTTATATACTTCCTATTATTATATTTTGACATCGTTATGAACTAGACGGGGCGAAGTTCTTCATCCGAAAGGAATTGGGTAGTTAACTACTGTGTATAAAAGACCTTTTTAAATATTTCATGCAGAAGGAGTAACCATATCAAGTATGATGTTAGTTTTTAAATGATTTCGATTCATAAAAGTATCTAATCTCCTTCCAAGTGACACATCACAAAAGCAATATCTTTTAGTATATATAATTTTATTGTTTAGAGCTCTCATATGGATTTGATAGCACTAAGACACAAATTATTTTGTTTGTATTCACACCCAAACTCTTGAAATTTTGAATGCTTCTCAACCTAATGAACTTGCAATTCCAGATGCAGGCACGAGAGTTGTTAATTCAATGGTAGAGTTGAGAGTTTGGAGTCGCAGCTCAATGTCAGTGGCAGTACTAACTTAGTAATGGCGAATTAATGCATTATCCATCGTCGACAACTATCGCTGATCTTGCCAGCAACTGTCCCCAGTATCCAATTTAGCGAAGGCAGCAATAGTCAACCAAAGGAAAAAGGAGTGAATATGGAAATAGAACGGAAATTGGTAGAGCACGGATGATTATTAAGGGATTTAAAGTAGCAATTTTCTACTTTTCATTAGTGTCATAGTACAAACTTGGAATATAAACTTAAGTATATAGAGTGGAAAATGTAAACTGATTTGTCTCTAATTATCCAACGTCGATTATGTGATAAAAATTGTAGCTATTCGTTTTGTGTATATTTTCCATTATACACATTAATATTTACTTGCAAAAATATGTACCGGTACACAATTAGAAGCGTAGACTGATACATGCAAATTGATAAATTATATACTATGGAAGGTCAAAGAGTAATTTTTGTTTATACCGGGACATCATATGAATTCGGTAACCGTGACTACAAGTCAATGTGAAAATTATGTGAGTATAATGTTTGGTTTCATTCTTGCTCCCTTTTATTAATTATGTGCATATACTATTGTTTACTTTTGTACTTTTATATTGTTACTTAAACATTGCTTTCAATGGAGTTGTGCTACAAGAGACAAAGGATGGTAGTTTTATTTTTTATTCTCATTTTTCAAACTACTTAAAAATCCATGGCCGATTGCTTTCCTCTTTAATTATTTAGCAAGATAACTTAGTCTCATTCTGTTCTGATAAACGGTTTATTTATGCATGTACACCAATAAAAAATACAACATTACGTACACGCCAAAGTCATTTGGCAAGATCCAAAAAACCTTACAAACCATGTTATTTTAATACCAATTCCTTTATGCACGTGCATCGCACGTGCCAACATACTCGTACATATAATAAAATTATGAAGGTTTCGAAATTAAAAATTAATTTCATAGTAGCAAAAAAAGAATTAACTATATATTTTTTATTTTAACAACTATGTACTTTATTATTATTATGGTTTTAAATAACTTAGGAAGGATTATTATGGTGATATTATTATTTTCTTGTGTGTGTGTGTGTGTGTGTCTATATTAATATTTATTTAAGTAATTAAAAAATATTTATTTTTTATTTTATAGATCTACATTTGAAACTAAAATTATTTTACTAAGTCAAAAAAGGTTGTTTTCGATATTAAATTTGAATTCAAATTATATTCACTTATTCAAAATAATATAAATACATTAAAGCAAATACATTTAAAATATATATTCAATTTTTTTTATAAATCCAAAAACTATTTTTAATTATGATCAATTTAAAAATATTTTAAATAAATGTGAATAAATTACATTTATTTAAAATTAATCAAAATTAAAAAACAATACTTTTAGATATAAAAGTCAACATTAATTTTGTAAAAATATATAATATATCATAAACGTTGCAATAGCTTTGAGTACTATGATCTATCTTTGATTTGAAGTGCTATGGACTTTTGTATTTTTGGCCAAAGGGAGATGATGCTCATGGCCATTATGTAATGGAAGGAAAGAAAGAAGAGAGTGTAAATGAATGATGTATTTGGTTATTTATATAGAAAAAGGGTGGCAGCTAGCTTTCCACCTTTTACTAACTCCCCTCTCCTTATGTAGGCTGATCATCATATGGGCCATACTGGGCTTATGAGACATTAACAAAAATTTAGTAAATAACATCATTTAAATCATATTTATGCGTATCGATATCGTATATCAGTACATATGTATATAACCTTTGTAAGCGCACTCAATTACTAATGGCAGCCAAAAAATTACTAACACCTAATACATCAAATAAATAAATAATATTCCATAAATATTAATCAATTTAAAAAAATTATAACAATTATAAATCAATTTAATCGTGTAGTATTTCTAAGAAACCACCAATACAATTGTGTGACTCGTATGTGTGTCAGTTAGCGACTAAAATAAAAATATTCTAATATCAATGTTCACACGCTACCTTAGCTAGTGGAGTGATAGTTTGGCCAAATTTATCGCTTATATATTTTTATCAGTATAATCCAATTTACAATTTAAGTGGTATCTTTTAGTAACAAATATTGAAACCAATTATGTTCGTCAATACTATATCACATTAGGACTTATGAAATTCGGCATTGATTAAAAATCTAGTATCATACATATTCAACTCATCTATTCTATGAACGAAGTCCTTGGTTCAATAGTAACTTTTATTATTAACCGTACTACTTTAACCAGAGATTTTGACTTTGAGTTGACTGCAATTGACCGTGATACTAACCTCATACAACTAAGAAGACAAATTCTCTATTAAATAGTATTCCACTTCCAATCCTTTAACTTGAACCAAACTATAGTACCTCAATGGCCACCCTATCATGATTTAACTATAATCAAAGTGGAGTGTCCACATTGAAGCTCAACTGTATTCTCAAGTCGAGAGAACTGTGTAATATCCTCAGTTAAAGATTTATTATTTGACCTAGTTATTATTAACCAATAGCAAATTCTCAGATGAGTTGTTCCATAGTTATCCAGTATGTAACCCCTTGATGCCCGTAGCAGCCATGAGTAATATAGTGCCAAACAATTGGAAAGCATTGCATACTCTGGTCTCAGCGAGTGTATCGATACCCTTTCTAGAAACATCTTGACCAGTAATATTTAAAATAATATGTTATTTCATATCATGATAATTTTCTCATGGTTATAACTCCTTATAAATATTATCACATATAATATTGTTTAAGGGCTTTTCATTTTAATATACTTTAAATTTATTTATTCAACTAATTACTTCATCATATAACAAAATATGTAATGGAAATCAAATACCTTTAGTACAAATAAGATTGGTTATTGTTAGGTCAAAATCTAGGCCAAGCAATATGTGTAAAACTTGGAATTTTGGTCTTATGCAAAATCAAGTGTTCAAATACAAAGATATATAGTTCATGTATTTAGTTAAAGATTTGAATATGCTCATCTTTATGCAAGTCAAATTGTCAAGTCCTTTGTTCAATATGAAAATGCAAGTCTCTAGTCACACATATAAGTCACAAGTCATTAATTGTATATGTAGGGCCATAAATCATTAGTCATATATGCAAGTGACATGTCTGAAGAGAACAAATATGCAAATCGACCCAAATACAACTCGTCGATTACAAAACTTGGATTCAATTTGACCCAATGGCCATTAAAATCCTAATTCTAAGTTTTTCTTACATGGTTGAGGAATATGAAAAATGAGGAAAAAGATTGTTTATAATTCGGCCCCTTCTTAATGGGGGGTACATATAGATCTTGACATGTAGAATTTTTTTAAGAATAGATGATCACAATTTGCTGACATGACACATGTTCAAAGTGGCATGTATTACAACCTCCTTTTTGGGTTAGGAAGACATGGTGTTGATGATGCAATCACAACTTGTCAAGTAGCCAGCGGGATATTATTTTCATATGGATTAGTTAACATGTGATAGCATAGAAGTATTGCCATTCAATAGCTCAATTTATCATCATGCAACAGGTTCAAGATGTCATCCTTCAATGTCTTGTTTAATCATCATGCGAAGTTATCACCCTTCAATAGCTGGTTTGATCATCTTGCGATCGCCTGAAGTCATCACCATTCGATGGCACTTAGACTTAACCTTTAATGGCAATTATACTCATCATCTGATAGCTAATAATACCTAGTAATGACCATGTTTGATAGCTTTTAGACTTATCCCTCGTTGGCTCTTATATTGATCATCAATAGCTCATAATCATTACCATTTGATAGCTCTTAGACTTAGCCTTCATTAGCGCTTATATACATCATTTGATAGCTCGTAATCACCACCATTTGATAGCTCTTGCACTCAAACTTTGATGACTCTTAGACTCGTCATTCGATAGCACTTAATCATCACCATTTGTTGGCTCTTAAATTCACCATTCGATAGCTCTTAGACTCAATCTTTGATTGATCTTAGACTCATCATTCAATGGCTCATAATCATCACTATTTGATAGCTCTTAGATTCTCCATTCGATGGCTCTCAAACTTACCATTCGATGGATCATAGACTTAACCTTCGATGGCTCTTAGACTCATCATTTGATAGTTCATAGTCATTGATAGCTCTTAGATTCACCATTCGATAGCTCTTAGACTCATCATCTGATAGCTCAAAATCATCACCATTCGATAGCTTTTAGACTCAACCTTCGATGGCCCGTAAATTCACCCTTCGATAGATTATAAATAACATCCTTCGATGGCTCTTACTTTTGTCATCTTCTGATATCACTCTTTCAACTTGTAAAACTAGTACATTTCGGTATAACATTTTCCCCTTCCTTTTTTGTAATATCGTTTTATACTTTAGTATAAAATAACTCTTTGTATTTTTGAATCTATTCATTCTGGCAGCTTATTTTATATCCCCATGATCTAATATCTATTTCCTTATCCCTTTTTTCTATAAATAGATTTTTTTTCACTTTTCTTTTCTCCTTTATTAGCTTTTCTAAAAGAACAAAAGAAACAATATACACTAACTTTTATTCGTCAATGATCTTGATTTCTCAAAAATCTCTACTTGTAACAATTTTCTTATTATTAACACATATGTTATCAACTCACCATTATTATTAAATTCGATTTAGCTACTTAACAATTTCAATTTTGCGAGATCGAAACCGTTAATCTTCGTGTTGACAATTTTCATTAAGATTTTTCTCAAATCTCCGCTTTGATCTTAATTTATTTACCAAGGTTGCTATTTATTGTTTGTGGATTTTGGGTTTTGCTGCTCCGATATCACTTTGAATAACCTGTTTGTTATTATGCAATGACCTCGACCTATCCACACGCGATGGATCATTATACAATTTCTCTTCGAAAGCTATTATAATTTTTTTATATGTTATATCTCACCTTTCGATGACTCAACACTCGAAAGCTATTATAAATTTTTGCATGCGATAACTCACTATTTGGTGGTTGAACAGTCAAAAGCTAATATATAAATATACATTTTTCTTTTTTACATGCGATAGCTCATCTTACGATTGGTCAAAACTTGAAAACTATTGTATAAATATATTTTACATGCGGTAGCTCATTTTTCAATAGCTTAATGCTTAAAAGCTATTTTTTGTCGACATGCGATAGTTCACCATATGATGAATCGATCTTCAAAAGCTAATTTTCTTCACTATTATTGATACGTGATAACTTATCACACTATTGTTCATCAATCGATAGCTAGTTTTTATAAGTAACTCAGCATGTGATGGCTCATCATTCAGAAGCCAGTTTTTATATGAAACTCATCACGCGATGGCTAATTATGCGAAAGCAGACTTTTACAAGTAACTTATCAAGCGATGGCTTACAAACAAAAGCCAATTTTTATAACTTACTCACTACACGATGGCTCATTTTGTCTTATATGTTTTACCATATGTGGGGTCCATAGTATATGTATAGGTCTTACTTTAAAGTTTCTTTAGACATGACATTTTATTTGCACATGTTCTTAATTTTCAAGAATTCCCATGATTTTCATGGCTCCATATCCTATATCTACTCTGTTGGCACTGAAGTGATTTCCAACTTTGTTAATAAAACCAAGGATAAGAATCATCAATTATTTTGCGTAAGATGCTTCTCTCCAGATTACCGGAAGATGTTCCATTCTTTTAAGTTTCTTTACCTTAGTAGCTTTTACTTAATCGCTACTTATATTTTTTTATTAACTTCTACTAAATCATCCTTGGTTTTGATTACTAGCTACTGACTTGAAGAGCATCGATCCATAGGTTCTGGCTAAGATTACCCGGTTCAGAGGTGCCACTGAGTTATCTAGGGATTGCTTGAAGCTTTTACTGAAGAAAAGTCAAGTATATACTCCATAATCTATCCATTTCATCTCGTTTTGGGCGAGCCTTCGATGCTAAAGAGGAAAAGATATGGTTTAGCAACCCTTGTTTCTACCAAACTTGGCCTCTTTACTATGAATTCATCGGTACAACGTTCAACTACCGATAATCCTAAATACTCCATAGGTTTCACTCTTTTCCTTTTCTTGTCATGTTGAACGAATTATATTTTTCCTAACACCCATTATATAGTATATGTGTAACTAGTTGGCACTGCTACTTTGTCGTCAGGCAATGATTCTTTCAGTCCGCCTGCTTCTTTAAAGGCTTTAAAAAGCTACCACTTTCCAAATCCACTTCATCGTTTCTTATTTCTACCGCAAAGGATATTTTTTCATTGGCTAAGGAAAAGAGGCAAAAAGTTTCTAGTGATGCACCTGCTTCCTCTTAGCATTCATTCAAAAAGCCTAAAGAGGCTGATCCGACTATGTTATTGCCCTTTCTAATCTAGCCCTATGACCGAGCAATATTTAGATGGACCGGACAAGTCAAAATCGAATGTTTTTCAAGGTTGGGAGCCTGAAGAGATAGCTATAAAACCTAGAAAGCAAATACAACTAGGATAATAAGGTAAAAACGAAGATACCTCAAGAACCAGTGGACCAAGATCCATCAAAGTGATGGGTCGGTAACAATCCATCCCCATGGATCAGTATTGATCCATAGAATCTTGGCCAAATTGACTCATACTTTCCATGCTCATTAACTATGATGCCAATAACCCTCTCTGAGCTTCAGACTATCAATCCCATACGATTTCTTACCGATCTCCTTGATACCTGAAACTAGCAACTTCATTCTACCATCAATCCATTACTTTAGGCAGGAAAGAAGCTCCAAGCACTACTAAAAAGATAAGAAACACAAAGAAAACAACAAATCACTTCACCGCCGGTAGTTTAAAGTAGTCCACAAGATAACTCTATGGATTGGTACCGATCAATGCCTATGGATCGATACTGATCCATAGTAAGTGATGATGTGGCCACGTTTGTTAGTGAGGAGTTGCTGCTGGAATATGGAAGAAGTGATGGAGGTTGTGGAAGAGTATATCTTGATGGTCTACATCTATAAATAAGGGGATGGAGGCTCATTTTGGGGGATCTTTTAGAATTCTCTAAAAATCTTTTAGACTTCTCTTGTAATTTCCTATCAAGTGGCATCGAACCATAAGAACAATATTTGTAAAATAGCAATAAAATCAAAGAAATTTTAAGTGAACGTAGGCATAGATCGGCGAAACCACTATAAACCTTATGTGCATTGGTTTTACCCATTTTCTACTTACTTTGTTCAATTTTCCTCTCTTCGAAAGTCTATCAGGTGTTTCCCTTAGTCTTACATCTAGCACCATCACTATTATAGCCACCCTTCTGGCTTAGGGCCCAATTTTCAACGTTACTAGCTCTCCTCTTCATGACTCTGCAACTTTCCGTTATCAAGCTTTAGGGCTTAACTCTCCCTCTCTCGAGGATGTTCCTTCCCTCATTCCAGGATGGAAATGCCTCAAGCTTCAATGAGTTAACTACAAGCATTCACCATTCTCCGGACATTGTTTTTCTAATCTCCTTGGAAACTTCTTCTTCACTCTCAAAGGAAACTCTCACTAGTTTTTGCTACATCTCATCTTGGTATGATTTCTCTGCCTCTTTTTACTTTAATGTGCCAAGAGAATTAATTATTCCAATATTAATTTCGTGTCAGGGCGCTTCTTAAAATGGAAAGCACTTGTTTAATTTCCAAAAATCGTCCACACTTTCTTTTTAGAGTATGTCACCATTACAGCAATATAATATTTGGAAGAGGCTTACACATGCGATATTGGACGACAATAAAGCTATCCCGCTCACAATACAGTATTATAAGTTCGAGGAAAAGGACCATGAGCCAATCTGCCAATTCTATAACAAAGAGATGGATCGACTCTATGAGCTGGCGGTGAAAAAATAAAAGGCAATAAAGCATGTCAAAAAGAGGCATCGAGATGAGCTGAAAGCATTTAAGGCTAAATAAAAGGTGTTGGAAGAACAACTTTAGAATTTTTCCCATAAAAGCAATGAGTTGGCCAAGGAAAAGGCAGTACTGCATACCACCATTGATACCCAAGCGGCCAAGCCCCCTTGATCACAAGTCTTAAAGTTGAAATAGATAAAGAGAAGAAAGAAAAAGATAAACTAATCACATCAGCCAAGAAACACATGTTCAGTGCCATTAATGCCAACAATATGAAGAAAATTCTAGAAGCTCATGTCACTCAGGTTGAGAGAAAATAAGAAGAGCTTCATAAGAAAATTTAAGCCAACTTGTTATGCTTTTATGCGAATGTGATCAAAACTAGAAGCCTTAAGTGGCTCAAAGATTGATATAACAAGACATTAGCTCTTGGTTTGGATGAGATAATCCGACAAGATAAGGAACGTGTTTGGCATAGTCAACGAAGAAGAAATCAAAGTCGACCTTTCAATGAAAAGGATCTAGAGGCTTTCACCAAGGATCAGGCATAGCGAGCTTGTGAAGCATCAACCTTCACCCAAGTTTCTGTTGAGGTTCCTCTTACATCTGTCTCTAAGGATTCGATAGAAAGATCTATTCCTTTTTAACAGGGTCTTAGATATATAATGTTACTTCAATAATGGTCAACTCATATGCTACTATAATTTCTACACCTATGTCATCTGCACCCATTTGTTCCATCCTTGCATTAGCAACAATAACAACGACAACAATAGAAATGACACTAATGTCGGTCTTAGCTTTTTGGGCATATAAGCCTGAAGACGCTAGCTTTGTATCGTCATCTATCACCCATATGCTTCCAAATTTGTCCCCCATCTTAGAGGAAAGGTAAATCAAGTCATCTTCCTAAAATCTGACATATTCTCCCAGGGTTATATCATTGATGTCCCTTATGTTAGAGAAACTTCAAATGTCATCAAGGAATGTTTCTAATTTTTTCTTTTTTTGTGTCAACTATTAAGTCAGGCGCCCATCATTTCTTTTCCATACATAATCTTCGAATTAGGCCCTAATGCTTCAATCACCACGTATATCATTATTTCTGCACCACCCTTTGTTCCAACCTCTTCTATCAAGTCCACTTCAAGGCTTGAAGCTGAAAGATCACTACTTTGAACAAAGGAGACATGGATGAGCCTGAAATCTTAATAAGCGATGAAGACTTACTCATTACTGATATAAGAGGTCCTAAAGCTGAACTATATATGGTTTAAAAGAAGGCGATCAACATTTCCAATCTAAAACAAACAGGATAGAATAGTGTTCCACCTCTCTTTTATATATCCCTACCGATTCCTCCTTCCTAAATCTTGACTTCCACATCCCTTACTGTCGGGATATCTGTTGAAATTCCTAACAGAGTTAGGGGTATGCCTTATGGGCAATTATTTAATTTTTTGCGTATATATGACTTGATAATCTATCTTGTTCATAATAAACGATGATTTTCTTTCTTTTGTATACTTGTTATGTTGTGATATGCTAATTAATTATTCAATTTAAGTATATTAAATAAAAAATCCTTGAATGGTATTTTGTATGATATAAGCAAAAGCATGGAAAATTTATCACATTAAAAATAACATATTACTTTTAGTATACCTAGTCAAGATGTTTTAAGAAAGTATTATTTCTAGTATTCCTAGTCAAGATGTTTTGAGAAAGGATATTAATTCGTCTGTTGAAACTGGAGTGTGTAATGCTCTTCAAATGTTGGACAGTATATTGCCCATGGCTGTTAGAGGCACCAAGGGTTTACGTACTGATAGTTATTAGATATCGATGGAATGACCCACTAGAGAGTTTTCTATTCGTTAATATAACAAAGGTCAAACAGAGAACCTCGAAGTGATGATATTATACAGTTGTCCCAACTTGAGAATGCTATTGATCTTCTATGTGGAGACTCCACTTTGATTAAATTTAAATTATGGCATGGTGTCCATCGAATGACTATAGTTGGGTATGAGTTAAAGCACTAAAAGTGAAATACTTTTCAATAGAGAATTTGTCCCATTAGTTATATAAGGTTAGATCACAGTCAACTGCAGTCAACTTAAAGTCAATATGGCCATAACAGTATGATTGATAATAATTGTTACTATTGAACCAAAATTTAGTGTTTGGACTATTCAAGTTGAATGTAGACGATGTTGGAATTTGGGTAAAAACTAAATTCCATAGGTATTAATATGATATATTACTGATGAAGAGAATTAGTATAAACAATCGTTACTACCAAATACCGCTGACAATGGTAAAAGTGGGTTTTGCCAAAAAGATGTGTATAGAAATAAATTAAGCTAAAATGTTGCACCACTATCAAAGAAAACGTGCAAACATAAATATTTGGATTGTTTAACATTAATCGCTATCTGAATTTACATCATTGAATCTTACCATCATAATGATGAATACTTTGAAAAACGACCTGATTTGATTAATTTATAATCATTGTAAATTAATTAAATTGATAAATTGATATTTATGAAATATTAAGTATTATATGTTTATTTTGATGTTTGAATGTCGTTAGTATTTAATAAAGTGCACATATATAAAAGTTACGTATGCGTGTATCAATATATGGTATTTGTAAATATTACAATTTGATTCAATAAATCAAATAATAAGTTGATATGGGAGTAGTTGAAGTCCCATCATGCCTCTGTTGTGGTCGGCCAAAGAGGGAAGGATAAGAGAAGTTTCAAACGTGATTTAGAATGGTAAAGGAGTAATTAAAACTATAGCACTCTAAAACTAATAAAATATATAAACATACATTTATATTATTGTTTATGAATTTTAAAATTAATTTTTTTTTAAAAATCATCTTTAATATTATTTACTCTAAAAAATTTAATTGCATCCATGACTTTTACGTTATTATATAGGTAAAAAATTATACACACACATATATTATCATTAAATGTAGACAACACCGACATACGTGGATTTATGATAATTCATATCTTATCTATGCATGTAATGACATATGAATAATTATATATATAAATGTATATGTAAACAAATGATTTACCTTATTTAAAGGCTAGATAAAACGCCTTGAAACACACAATCGAAGAACTCCTTGAATCAGTATTTAGAATTCAAATGAGCTACCAATCTGAATGCAGCAACCACCGATCCTCTATTTGTATTTAAATTATGTTTTAATAGATTGAGAAGCAGAGGAGTAGGGGAATAAGGGAGGGTGGTCAAGGCTGGTCTAAATTTTTTATAGTGGTTCAGCAAACTCTAACCTACGTCCACTCCAATAATCTTTTATTTATACCGTAAGATTACAAGTACAGTTTTTTTTGCCTCAGAAAAGTAATGAAGGAAGAGAAGATAGTGAAGAAGAAGAGTCAACTAGAAAAAGATCATTCAAATGAACCATGAAGATTGTATTTATAGGGAAAGATGGTGAAATATCTTTCTGAAATTTCAGCAGCGGAGTCTCCAAATCCTAACAAGGTCGCTTTATTGATTGTGGGCCCCACTTCCATCAAAATAACGATTAGTGCCGATCGTTTTTCTTGCTCCTTTCACGTGTGATCAACATAGTGTGTCCCACCATGTGATATCTTATTATTCCCAAAGTTTCATGTGTGGTTGAATTTCGAATTTTGAGTTATTGATCAATCATCGTTGATTTGTATCGTCAATCCAAGCGATCTGTATCCATATCGATTCATGCCGATGAAGATGTTCCATATCCAATCCAGATTGGGAATGGATCATAGCCAATCCATTTTGGAGATGATCATAGCTAATCCATAATGGAAATGGACCATTGCCGATCCATATCGGGATGGATCATAGTTGATCCATTTTGAAGATGGATCATAGTTGATCCATATCAAAGATGGATCATAGCCGATTCATAATAGAGATGGATCGCTGTCGATCTATATTGGAGAAGGATCATGCTGATCCATTGTGAAAACTGATCATACTTGATCGTTTTTTCAATTGAAGTGTGAAATTGGTACTTAGCCATTTCCAGAATGCTATTTGCTTGAATCCGTATGACCATCGTCCATAGTACTGTCTATAATCGATCTCCAATTCTGGTAACCATCTCTTCGGGATTTCTAACTTGATGATCATGAAGTCCGTTGGGTTAAAACCGCATGTGTACTACCTTGCCAAAAGTCGAGTTAACACTTTGCCCTCCAAAACATGCCTTGCTATAGGAAAGTATGTTTCCAATTGCCATAAATCCAATATCCGAAGTCCATAATCCATGGTAGCCATATTATTCAATCCGAAACCAATCCATTGCCATTCGAGGCTGTTATCCATTTCCATGACATCTCCGAATCGTTAGCCAAATCCAAGACTGCTCCGGGCCCATATCCAATTCCGCGACCGCTCCGGGTCAATGTCTAAATCCATAGCTATTCGAAACTGAAATCCAAATCCTTTACCTCTTCGGGTCCTTGCCGAGCACAATCCATACTTGACCAAGGTAAGCCGATCCTGTCACCCTTCGACAAAGTGGTGTCACTTCATGTACTCTGTTTTAGTGTCCTTGAACATTAAGTGAAGTCTTGGCCTAATCGTGGTCTATTTGGACCATTGCCGAGCATAATCCATACTCGACGACCTGAGTAGGTCAATCCTATCTCCCTCCAACAAAGTGACCTACACCTTCCATGCATAATCCATACCTGACGTTCTGTTGGGATTTATTCTCCGACCTTGGCTCTTCGGTCGAGGACTTAATCCCTGTATGAGTTCATTCTGTCGCTCTCTGGTGAAGGGACTCGCACCTTGCGGTTACTACCCCGTCACTCTAGTTAGGACAATAATCATGTCTGGTTTTATTTATCATAGTAATGTGGATCATAAATAACCTAATAAACAAGTGTTCATACATCCAAAAAACTAAAAAAGCCAAAGGGTACCTCTCTGGGCATGACGGTTCATCGTCATCTCAAAGCAAGCCTAGGGACCGTCCTTGACCCCGTACAAGTGTAAGTGACGTAGTCGCCTTATTATAGAGTTCATTATTACTATTATTATGGCTGGAGTCCAAGTCCTGAACTTGGCCCTTACCATCAAGATCAGTTGATGATGATCTATGATCCTGATCCAGGGCCATTCCTGTTTCCATTTGATGCGGACGGTGGCTACCCTTGTTCCATGACCATTGTTTGATTCCTCACATATTGCGGCAGTTTCCATTCCTGACGTGCTCCTCAATTATATCCTTTAAATGCATGCATTCATCTATGGTGTTCCCATTCAATTCGTGGAACGGCAGTACTTCTCAGACTCGAGCTCCCACTTCGTGGGATTCCTCCATCCTGGTTTTCGATAAAGGACTTCCCCACTGATGTCTAGATAAATCCGTTCCAGGATTTTCGTCAAATCCAAGTAGGATGAGAGATTCGGCTCTAGCTCTTTCCATCGCCTTTTTGTCCCATTATATCCATCATCCAGTTTCTATTTTCCTTTATCGTTCTATTTTTCATCTCCTGATGATCCTCCAGTTTGCACAGAGTTCACATTCGGTTTGTTGGCTCGTGTGTCTTCCTGCCGTAGGAATCTTTCTGCTTTGCGATAAAACTCCCTAAGATCCATAGGTGGATCCCACGCCAGTGAATCCTTGAAATCTATGCCATCGGCAATTCCTGATACAGCTACCATCAAAACCAAGGATGGATCTAGCCAATCAACCGATGCTATTGTGGCATTAAATCGTGTTAGAAAACTCCTTAGAGACTCTTTGATCCTCTGTTTCAGCGTTTCCACACTCATCACATTTTTAGGTCTCAAGATATAAACTCTGAACTGCCTCATAAACCTTTCGACCAACTCCGTCCATGTGCCAATTGAACCGCTCTCCAACTGCCTAAACCACAGTGCAGTTATATCCATTAATTACGGGGAAAGCATCATGAAATGACATCCTCTGGTGCCTCCAGTACTTCCATGTGCCGTATATACCTCATCATATGCATAGTTGGGTCTGACTTTCCATCATATACTTCTAGCGTGTAGTTTGAACTCCCGTGGATTCCTAGCATTCCTGATAGTAGGAGCGAATGGACTTCTATTTACATTCTCCAGATCACTATTCACTAATCCTCCACTTATAGCTCGCCTGATCATCTCTACAAACCTGTCATTGTCATCCAACGATAGACTTGCATCATCATTTCCAAACTACCCTTCGGGTCCACAAGGGAATTCTGGAACGTACTCCTTCGAACGAGCATCCAAATTTCGATTTGCACCAAGCTCCATGGGATTGACCACAGGTCCTCCAGCATCGCTATCGACCAGACCCGGGAGCATGCCTCCAAACCCTTGGGGATCAAGGTCGATCCCTCTATGATGGATGGGGACTGCCCCCAGTTACTCTGTTCCATTCCTTTGTCCAATAGCTCCATCTCCATGTTCCCGGTTCTGATTTCCAACGATTCTTGTTGCTTCAACTCCTTGATCTAAGTTGCCATTAGCTCCTGCTACTATATTCCCACGGTTCTACGCTCCATCTTGTCCAATCTGTCAAGGTAGATTCTGCATCATCTCCACCTATCTTTCAGCATCCTTTCCTGCATAGCATCCATCATAATTTCCATTTCATCCCCGGTGATGTTGCTAGATGCTTTATTGCTCCAGCTTCGGAGCAAGCCTCTTGACTCCTTCCATGGTGGCTCCATTCCTGTAGCACTCTCCTTGTTGATTGTCTCACCATTGCTCCAAATCTATGCTCTAGATCCCTTTTAAATTCCAAATCCACGGCGGATGGCTTTCTCAGTGAAAGCACCAAAATGTTGGCGTAAAAATGGTCACAAATACCCAATTGAATGTGGAAGCACTAATATCCAATAACAATATCCAAATAAATAAGAACGCAGATCATAGAATAAATTGCAAAAAAGTAAATGAACACATAAGTTTTGTAATGGATCGGCAAACACTGTCCAAAGTCTACTCCAATAATCTTTTATTTATACTGTAAGATTACAAGTACATTTTTTGTCTTAAAATAATGGAGGAAGAGAAGACAGTGAAGAAGAAGAGCCAGTCGAAAAACAATCTTTCAAATGAACTATGAAGTTTGTATTTATAAGGAAAAACGGCGAAATATCTTCTGAAAATTTCGGCAGCGGTGTCTCCAGATCCAGACGAGGTCACCCTATCGATTGTGGGCCCCTCTTACATCAAAATAACGATCGGTGCTGATCATTTTTCTTGCTCCTTTTCGCATGAGATCGATATGCTAGGTTCCACTATGTATTATCTCGTTATTCCCAAAGTTCTGTGCGTAGTTGACTTATGGATTTTGAGTTATTGATCGATCATCGTTGATTTGCGCTGTCAATCCAAACAATCTGTATCCATATTGATTCACGCTGATCCATAATGAAGATGTTCCATACCCGATCCATATTGGGGTTGGGTCATAGCCGATCCATAATGGAGATGGATCATTGTTGATCCATATTGGGGATGGACCACAACCAATCCATTTTGAAGATGGATCACAGTCGATCCATAATGGAGATGGATCATTGTTGATCCATATTGGAGAAGAATCAGATCTGATCGTTTTTTCAGTTGAAGTTTGGAAGTCATACTTAGCCAATTTTAGAATGTTATTCATACGATCTGTACGACTATCGTCCAAAGTCTTGTCCATAATCGATATCCAATCCTGATAGCCATCTCTCCGGGATTTCTGCCTTGATGATTGTCAGGACCTGATTCTTCAACTCCCAAAAATCGACATTAATACGTCCACTGTATCAACTGTCGAACAATCGAATGCCGAAAAACCGAACCCTTAGGGTTTAAGAAGAAGAAAAAGATAGAAGAAGTAAGAAAGAAAGAAAAGCAACAGATACGATATCAGAATCTCACAATCGCAGCGGAAAAACATATAATGGATAAATGAATAATCTTTAAATCAAAAGAACTGTACATTTTTTTTACATTACATCATCAGAGTCAATATACAACACAACACAATAATGGACAGTTATATAAACATGTCCTCACAACTGAATACACAAGCGGAAAAGATAATATCATATACAAGTGATACGCTTCACCATCCAGCTTGCTCCTGATCTCCACCGCACCTCCTGAGTTCCAGAATATCATGATAACCTGACTCTACGCTTCCCATGTGGAAAATGATGGGCATCCAGAGTTTAGGAAGGGAACAACAAACTCCAGGTCAATCATGGGACTGGTGTGAGAACTTAAAATAGTTTATCTTTAAAAAAACAAACAAAGAAATATTTTAAAATAGATCCGCAATGCTTTTAGAAAATGTAGCTACCATAAGGCCTCCCGCCACACACACAAAGCAAACGCATAATGGAGGAGATTTCTCCTTATGAAAGTCAAACATGCTTGATACGCAAATTTCTTTGATATTATTACTATAAGTGCACAGTGGAAAACCTTTCGAAAGTATAATATAAATCTTAGCCAACATACGACCATTATCGTATGCCTACTATAGCAACCATGTTCAATAGCAGGTTACCGCCACATTCCATGGCAGGTTATACAACTAAAACTGTACAGGGCGCGTATTGTTTCTTTGTATTTTCCAACAAATGGTCAGGCCAAGGAACTTCCCATTGCCATATGGGTACGCCTCTGGAAGGACGCCCTAAGAACCTAACTGGATCTCTGCCAACACAAGGTCGGGTTACCTCTGAACTAGGTAACTACTGACACGAGTATGCCATCTCCCGGTCGTAACCGACCTTTATCCCGGGATTCACCAACAACCACAAAGAAATAAATTTGCAGCAACCACATAGGTTAAGTATCTGGGCTCCATACCATAATACCACCTCTATCCAGAAGGAAATCTATATACCCTATGGGGGCGCTATCTCCAAATAACCTTGCTGCATTCTTCCTGTTTTGACCATTACCGGGTTGTGAGGTTCGACGAAGTGTCGTCCACAAAGCTACACTTTTCACAAAAGCCACGCTTTGGTTAACAAATGATCAGTAGCACTCAGCATGCCACGTTACCAAATTGGGAATATATCACTAGTAACCATCAACTACATAACCTCTGAGTTCGTACGTCTGAGGGAAAGGTGTTAAGCTAAGAGAATAAATTCTCCGCGACCAATAGAAATGTATTCGATAGAAACCAGCTTTACATCTCAAATTGTAACGTCAGACACACATCCATACAAGTCCGTTCCGGGATCGAACGGAACCGAAGGCACTTCCAAAGAAGCCCTTGCAAATCTGGATATTCACTAATCACGTCCGGACTTTCCATCACAAAGGGTGATAAAATCTCTATATCGGGAATCAGCCGATGCAGAGACATTCGACGGTAATACTTCCGTTTTCGAAAGTATCCAGTCTTCAAATGTTATCCATTACGACGTATCACTATTCGAAATGGGATTTATGACCCAAAAGTCCTCTCCCGGCTAAACCGAATAACGTGCGATAATTTTAAAATAAGTGTAGCATTCAAATTCAAGCAAATCACAACAAATACCCCTTTAAAGGTAAATATTGATAGTCGGTTATTTAACTATCAATAGATATGCACAACATCACCAGATTCCAAATAATTTCCCAAATTATTTATTTTCCAAAAATATCTTTACAAGATATATTTTCCACACTTCAACCATTTGAAAACAAATTTCAAATCACTTTTCACCTTTACAACTTTTGAAAACAAATTTCAAATCATTTTCCTTACGCGGAAACACTTCCAAATATTTATTCATTTTCACTGGAAATCTGCCGAGTTCAAATACTTTAAAATAATTTATAACGCTTCTCCAAAATATATCAGGAAAACACTTCGAAATAAAACTATTTTTCTTTAAACACTTTACTTAAAATATTAGTTATAAAAAAAATATTATACCAATATTACATATAACTTAAGTCCAAATTAATTTTCAAAATAAATTAATCGATAGAGTATAACTATTTAAATAACTATTTTCTAAAACAATTATTGATTAAATCTTAGAAACAATCATTTCTATATCAACTTAATAAACCTTTACTTAAAGGATTCAAAACAATTTAAGAAGTTAATTTCTCCAAAGTATCCTTTTCAAAACCAATTCTAGAATATTATATATATATATGTGTGTATGTATGTATATCTTTCAAAGCTATTCAGAAATTTTATTCGGCTTTCCAGGGTGAATACACTTTCATTTCAAAATGGTTCATTTAAACCAATTAAATAAATCCTTACCGATTTATTTTAAATTTACATACCAAATCCGTAAATTTATTTCCACACTTCAAAAATTAATCAATGTTTATTTTTTAAACAAATTTCCCTTTCCTTTATAAATTCCATGGTGAATTTAAATTTTCAAATATCCACTGATATACGATTTCAATTCGATTTCAAATATTCACTTTCAACAACAATTCAATTTTTCAATTGATTTCAAAAACAACCAAATCAAATTCCATATTGATTTTCCAAGAAATTAAACACCAAGTGAATTTCATTCGACTCTCAAATTGAAATCAATTTCTGCTAAACCCCAAATCAATTTTCAAATTGATGCTAAATTCTTTTCAAAACACCAAACAAATTTCCAAATGGATTTTTAAATTTATTTCCTTTTAAAAATAAATTCCTTTTAAAAAAAACAAATTCTTTTATTTTTCAAACTCTTTAAAATCCGTATTTTGAATACATTCTTCAACCTTTGAATAATATTACCCGAAATCCCTTTATTAAAGCTTTTCCCATATTTTGAAATTTTATTCAATAAGATTAAAAATAAAACTTTATTATTTTAGAATTCCTTCTTTTAAATTTATCCCAATTCTCAAAAATAAAATTTAATATAAACTTTCAACCTTAATTTTCAAAAAATCAAATTTTTATTTATTTTCGGTATCTAACCATACCAAAATTATATTCGGCTAAATTTTTAGCCTTCAACGATTTCAATTACAAAGATAACTGCACAGAGATTATAAATAATCAACATACAACATTGAAACAAATTCAATTATTTGAGGAATCCAGTTGGATCTCTCGAACCTGTTTCCCTGCATCCACAGATGTTAGTACAATATCAATCCCGTTTCAAGACGGAATATCGCGGTACATGGGTTTATATAAAATATCATCCGCTATTATGCGGCGCAATAGGGTATCATCCGCTATATAGTGCGGGAAATCAACTACAAGTACATATATAATACCAATTCCACTTCAAGGTGGAATATCGCGGTATATGTGTTTAATATAATAACCTCCGCTTAATATACGGCGCATAGGGCTGTGCAGTTAATGTGCTCGGTAAATTCAAAGCGGTAGAGGTGCAAAAAGTCATAGCGGGGATACAGCGAGGATATGGCGGGATATAGCGGATGGCTCTAAAATAGCATATAAAACTCGTACTTTATTTTATTACAAATATATATAAATAGTAATTAAATGAAAAATTATCATTCACTTGAATTATAAATAATACATAAATAATTTTAAATAAAAACATGTTCGAATATACTTTAAATAAACGAAAAATTATTATATAACATAATTGAATTTGGTAGAATATTAGAGTATTTTCATTTCTGAAGATATATTAAAAATTAAGTCAAATAAATTAGTTTCATAATTTTATAATGTACAAATGCAATTTTTCAATTCGTTTTATTAAAAAAGATATAGCGGGAATAACGGAATATTGCGGAAATAACGAGATATAGCGGAAATAGCGGGGATTAAAGCGGAAAGGCTATATTCTGGGGCTATATGGAAAAATCGTAGCGGTAGAAATCCGCTATGGGATATAGCGGGTTGTAGCGGGGTAATAGCGGGGCATTAACTACACAGGTATATGGTCTATTTCAATACAAAAGATAGCAATTTATCATTCAATCACACAATCAAGCAATTTCAAATCTAACAATTTAAAATTTAAATCGAAACAAATTCGATTGAGTGAGAAGTTCTCACCGTGCTTCCAATAACAGTTACAATGTTTTATTCCGAATAAAATTAAACACGCATTTAATTTTACCCAAAATTCACACTAGCTCCAATCAACTCCAATCCAGCTCCATCGCATAGTATTCGTCAATACAAACCCAACGCAAGTCGTTTCGTCAATTTTCGACCTCGTATCAAAAGGTTACAACATTTTAAAGTTTAAACGAATTTTTATATATAAATTTACAATTTATTTTAATTTTCAAACCCTAGATTGCATCATGGCCGTTGCTTTTCAGAGGCAAGATTCAAGCAGTTCGTGCCTTCTTCCCCTCACCAGGTTTAAACGCCCGAAGAACCCACAGGTTGCCACCATTCTACCAATTATCGCGACCACCACACACGTCTACACCACGATCGAAGACCGCCGTTTGACTCGCCTACGAAAACCCCTCCATCGGCCACAGACCGGTCCAACTCGGTGCTCTTCTTCAACTCGAAAACCGTGCCTAATCACATGACCTCACTTGCTATTTTCTCCACTATTTTTGCATCGTTTGAGATCGCAGCCGTATGAATTTGTCGATCTCGCAAAGCTCTTCAATTTTGCTTCAGAAAGTTTTCAATAATATCGAGTGGATTGGAAGAGATTAAGAGGAGAAGAAATGAATATTTTCGGCCATTGATACTGTTGGCGGGGGCTGAAAAATAGGGTTAGGGTTTGTGATAAATTGAGATGTTAAGTCCTTTTATAGAAAATTTGACGAAACACTATTCAGCCGAAATTTTACCGAAATCGAAACGAAGTGTGCCGCTTGGCGTTTATAATGTTTTACCCATATTTTGAATGCAATGGAATATATATCGGGAGCCAATTCGATCGTATTTGGAAGATAGGTTTTCAAATCGAATTATTTAAATTTAAAATTCACTTAAACCGATTCAGTGCGTTTTAGCTTGTCCCGGACAAACCATAAATCCGATTGACACGAAATTTGAAATCTTGCAATAATATAGCATTATGGATCGCATGAAACTGGTTTCGTCGAAATTTGAGACTGTTTGAAAAATGACTATTTTTACTCGTCAATTAAATATTAAAATATTCAATTTCTACAAAATAACCTTTAATTCGATTTTAGAAGTTCTATAACATCATTCTAACTCCAATATTATTTAATACAACTTTAATAATCAATTTTAATCACATTAAACCCAATTTCCAACTATTTCTATAATTTCAAATATTAAATTATCGATTTAATTATCCAATTAAATTTAGATATTCGAAATATAATTTATTCGACTTACATATTTTACTTATTAATATTTAAAATCAATTAAATATACGAATTTCAAATGACAGAAATTCTGCCTCGTTACGAACTTCCCCCCTTAAAAGAATTTCGTCCTCGAAATTGTCAAGTACGAAAAAGTTACATAATCCATTAACTTTTTTTCCAAAAATAAACCGTTCCAACTTGATTTCAGATTCATTTTAATTCCTTAACTTTTCCAAAATCCGATGGTTACACTTTTCTAGTTCAATTCCTACATTTTCATTTCAATCTAGAAATTGACTTTTCGTTAACAAAAAATTTCCAAAAATTTTTAAAATTTTTCTAACTCCCAAAATTTACGGAAAATTTTGGCAGAGTCTCCCTTGTACGGAGGAGCTTTTGCAATATCACAATAGATATAAATATATATACATCGACCCACACGGTCGGAAAACAGAAAAATAGTTCATATTTCCTATTTTTATTGCGTAGGCATACATTTTTAGCATTTTTAAGCAAAGCAGTTATTTATTAGCATTTTAGCTTGACCAAATCCAGCCAACTACAGCCTCGGTACCTATACTTATTCAATTTAAACATGTAAGTGACATATATAGGAAATTCATTTACATTTCACTAATTTTCAATAGAAAACATATAGTTTTCATAAGCAATGCAATCAAAATAGTTCCCATAAGCAATTTATAAGGTTTCGATACAAATTTTAATTGCTTACTACCAATTTACATTAGTTCACTTTCAATTCAAATTCAATTACATAGCTTTCCATTTATCAATTCAATTTCATTAACACTTAATGAATTATATACAGTCAACTAACAATCATATAACAACCAAATCATAACTAACATAACCAAATTATTAAATTTACATTCAATTTGGTTTAACACTTTTAATTCCAATTGGTTGATATTAAATTGACTTCTCTTTCAATTATTCAATTTTTTTCAACTTCATTAGCTTCTAATGAATTAGCACTTACATTCATTATTCTATATCAATTCTTTTACATTTGATTGATTAATATTCAATTCATTAGTTCAAATTTATTTTTATTCACAACTCATATTTATAAATATATTCATATAGTTTCACTTCTTATATTTAAGATTATTTCACAATTGTAAATCACATTAATTATAATTCCATACTTAATAATTCATTTGCTTATACAATTATTCTTACACAATTATTCTTTTAATTAACTTATAAATATTCTTACATTTTCAACAACCAAACAATCAATTTATATACATTTTAATAATTTCTTAAAAATTATTTCCTTTATATATAAAATATAATCGAGGTAAAATTATTTCATGTACCCAATTTAAAATGATACTATGTCGACTTGCCTCGTTTAAGTGTTTAGAAATCCCTATCCAAAATTCACAAATAGCTCAACGGATAAGCAAACACAATATAAAACATTTTAATATTCACTAATAAATACGCGCCCATACCTATTATTACACTCACACTCATTCTAGAGTACTACTGGCTCTACCTCTATTGAGTAATTCCTAATAGAGCCAAGGTTGTTTCTTAACCAAATGCTCTGATACCAAATTGTCAGGACCCAAATTCTTCGACTCCCGAATATCGACATTAATACGTCCACTGTATCAACTGCCGAACAATCGAATGCCGGAAAACCGAACCCTTATGGTTTAAGAAGAAAAAAAAGATAGAAGAAGTAAGAAAGAAAGAAAAGCAATAGAAACAATATCAGAATATCACATATAATAAATAAATGAATAATCATTAAATCAAAAGAACTGTACATTTTTTTACATTACATCATCAAAGTCAATATACAACACAACACAATAATGGACAGTTATATAAACCTGTCCACACAACTGAATACACAACGGAAAAGATAATATCATATACAAGTGATACGCTTCGCCATCCAGCTTGCTTCTGATCTCCGCAGCACCTCCGGAATTCCAGAATATCCTGATAACCTTACTCTAGGCTGCCCGTGTGGAAAATGATGGACACCCAGAGTTTAGGAAGGGAACAATAAACTCCAGGTCAGTCATGGGACTGGTGTGAGAACTTAAAACAGTTTATCTTTAAAAAACAAACAAAGAAATGTTTTAAAATAGATCTGCAATGCTTTTAGAAAATATAACTATCATAAGGCCTCCCGCCACACACACGATGAAAACGCAGAATTGGAGGAGATTTCTTCTTATGATAGTCAAACATGCTTGATATGCAAATTTCCTTGATATTATTACTATAAGTGCACAGTGGAAAACCTTTCAAAAGCACAATATAAATCTTAGCCAACGTACGACCATTATCGTATGCCTACTATAGCTACCATGTTCAATAGCAAGTTACCGCCACATTCCATGGCAGATTATACAACTAAAACCGTACAGGGCGCGTATTGTTTCTTTGGATTTTTCAACAAATGGTCAGGCCAAGGAACTTTCCATTGCCACATGGGTATGCCTCTGGAAGGACGCCCCGAGAACCTAACCGGGTCTCTGCCAACACAAGGCCGGTTTACCTCTGAACTAGGTAACTACTGACACGAGTATGCCATCCCCCGGTCGTAACGGACCTTTATCCCGGGATTCACCAACAACCACAAAGAAATAAATTTGCAGCAACCACATACGTTAAGTATCTGGGCTCCATAACATAATACCACCTCTATCCAGAAGGATATGTACATACCCTATAGGGCGTTATCCCCAAATAACCTTGCTGCATTCTTCCTGTTTTGACCATTACCGGGTTGTGAGGTTCGACGAAGTCTCATCCACAAAGCTACGCTTTTCACAAAAGCCACGCTTTGATCAAAAAATGATCAGCAGCACTCAAGATGCCACGTTACCAAATTGGGAATATATCACTAGTAACCATCAACTACATAACCTTTGGGCTCGTACGTCTCAGAGAAATGTGTTAAGCTAAGAGAATAAATTCTCCACCACCAACAGAAATGTATTTGACAGAAACCAGCTTTACATCTCAAATTGTAACGTCAGAGACACATCCATAGAAGTCCGTTCCGGGATCGAACAGAACCGAATGCACTTCCAAAGAAGCCCTTGCAAATCCGGATAGTAACTAATCACGTCCGGACTTCCCATCACAAAGGGTGATAAAATCTCTATAACGGGGATCAGCAATGCAGAGACATTCGACGGTAATCCCTTCGTTTTCGAAAATATCCGGTCTTCAACACCGGTCTTCAAATGCTATCCATTACGACGTATCGCTATTCGGAATGGGATTTATGACCCAAAGGTCCTCTCCCGGCTAAACCGAATAACGAGCGCTTATTTTAAAATAAGTGTAGTATTCAAATTCAAGCAAATCCCAACAAATACCCCTTTAAAGGTAAATATTGATGGTCAGTTATTTAACTATCAATAGATATGCACAACATCACCAAATTCCAAATAATTTCCCAAATTATTTATTTTCCAAAAATATCTTTACAAGATATATTTTCCACACTTCAACCATTTGAAAACAAATTTCAAATCACTTTTCACCTTTACAACTTTTGAAAACGAATTTCAAATCATTTTCCTTACGCGGAAACACTTCCAAATATTTATTCATTTTCACTGAAAATCAACCGAGTTCAAATACTTTAAAATAATTTATAACACTTATCCAAAATATATCGGGAAAACACTTTGAAATAAAACTATTTTTATTTAAACACTTTACTTAAAATATTAGTTATAAAAAAATATTATACCAATATTACATATAACTTAAGTCCAAACTAATTTTCAAAATAAAATTAGTAGATAGAGTATAACTATTTAAATAACTATTTTCTAAAACAATTATTGACTAAATCTTAGAAATAATCATTTCTATACCAACTTAATAAACCTTTACTCAAAAGATTCAAAAAAATTTAAGAATTTAATTTCTCCAAAGTATCCTTTTCAAAACCAATTCTAGAATTATATATATATATATGTATGTATGTATGTATGTATGTATCTTTCAAAGCTATTCAGAAATTTTATTCGGCTTTCCAGGGAGAATACACTTTCATTTCAAAATGGTTCATTTAAACCAATTAAATAAATCCTTACCGATTTATTTTAAATTTACGTTCCAAATCCGTAAATTTATTTCCACACTTCAAAATAAATCAATGTTTATTTTTTAAACAAATTTCCCTTTCCTTTATAAATTCCACGGTGAATTTAAATTTCCAAATATCCACTGATATACGATTTTCAAATCGATTTCAAATATTCACTTCCAAAACCAATTCAATTTTTCAATTGATTTCAAAAACAACCAAATCAAATTCCATATTGATTTTCCAAGAAATTAAACACCAAGTGAATTTCATTCTACTCTCAAATTGAAATCATTTTCTACTAAACCCCAAATCAATTTTCAAATTGATTCTAAATTCTTTTCAAAACACCAAATAAATTTCCAAATGGATTTTTAAATTTATTTCCTTTTAAAAATAAATTCCTTTTAAAGAAAACAAATTCTTTTATTTTTCAAACTCTTTAAAATCCGTATTTTGAATAAATTCTTCAACCTTTGAATAATATTACCCGAAATCCCTTTATTAAAGCTTTTCCCATATTTTGAAATTTTATTCAATAAGATTAAAAATAAAACTTTATTATTTTAGAATTCCTTCTTTTTAATTTACCCCATTTCTCAAAAATAAATTTTAATATAAACTTTCAACCTGAATTTTCAAAAAATCAAATTTTTATTTATTTTCGGTATCTAACGATACTAAAATTATATTCGGCTAAATTTTTAGCCTTCAACGATTTCAATCACAAAGATAATCACATAGAGATTATAAATAATCAACCTACAACATTGAAACAAATTCAATTATTTGAGGAATTCAGTTGGATCCCTCCAATCTGTTTCCCTGCATCCACATATGTTAACACAATACCAATTCCGTTTTAAGACGGAATATCGTGGTACATGGGTTTATATAAAATATCATCCGCTATTATGCAGCGCAATAGGGTCTCATCCGCTATATAATGCGGGAAATCAACTACAAGTACATATATAATACCAATTCCACTTCAAGGTGGAATATCGCGGTATATGTGTTTAATATAATAACCTCCGCTTAATATACAGCATATATGGTCTATTTCAATACAACAGATAACAATTTATCATTCAATCACACAATCAAGCAATTTTAAATCTAACTATTTAAAATTTAAATCGAAACAAATTCGATTGTGTGAGAAGTTCTCACCTTGCTTGCAGTGTTTTATTCCGAATAAAATTAAACACGCGTTTAATTTTACCCAAAATTCACACTAGCTCCAATCAACTCCAATCCAGCTTCATCGCGTAGTATTCGTCAATACGAACCCAACGCAAGTCGTTTCATCAATTTTCGACCTCGTATCAAAAAGTTATAACATTTTAAAGTTTAAACGAATTTTTATATATAAATTTACAATTTATTTTTATTTATCAAACCCTAGATTGCATCACAGCCGTTGCTTTTCAAAGGCAAGATCCAGGCCATTCGTGCCTTCTTCCCCCTCACCAGGTTTAAACGCCCGAAGAACTCATAGGCCGCCACCATTCTACCAATTATCGCGACCACCACACACGTCTACACCACGATCGAAGACCGCCATTTGACTCGCCTACGAAAACCCCTCAATCGGCCACAGACCGGTCCAACTCGGTGCTCCCCTTCAACTCGAAAACTATGCCTAACCACATGACTTCACTTGCTATTTTCTCCACGATTTTTGCATCGTTTTAGATCGTAGCCGTATGGATTTGTCGATCTCGCGAAGCTCTTCAATTTTGCTTCAGAAAGTTTTCAATAATATCGAGTGGATGGAAGAGATTAAGAGGAGAAGAAATGAATATTTTCGGCCATTGATACTGTTGGTGGCGACTGAAGAATAGGGTTAGGGTTTGTGATAAATTGAGATGTTAAGGTCCTTTTATAAAAAATTTGATGAAACACTATTCATCCGAAATTTTCCCGAACTCGAAACGAAGCGTGCCGCCTGGCATTTATAATGCTCTACCCATATTCCGAACGCAATGAAATATATATCGAGAGCCAATTCGATAGTATTTGGAAGATAGGTTTTCAAATCGAATTATTTAAATTTAAAATTTACTTAAACCGATTTCAGTGCGTTTTAGCTCGTCCCGGGCAAACCGTAAATCCGATTGACACGAAATTTTAAATCTTGCAATAATATAACATTACGGATCCGGTGAAACTAGTTTCGTCAAAATCCGAGACTGTTTGAAAAATGACTATTTTTACTCGTCAATTAAATATTAAAATATTCAATTTCTACAAATTAACTTTTAGTTCGATTTTAAAAGTTCTATAACATCATTCTAACTTCAATATGATTTAATACAACTTTACAAATCAATTTTTATCACATTAAACCCAATTTTCAATTATTTCTGTAATTTAAAATATTAAATTATCGATCTAATTATCCAATTAAATCTATATATTCGAAATATAATTTATTCGACTTACAATTTTTACTTGTTAATATTTAAAATCAATTAAAATGACAGAAAGTTTGGGTCGTCACAATGATCATGAAGTCTGTTGAGTTAAATCAGTCTATGTACTGCCTTACCAAAAAGCGTTAATCCTGTTTTGATTTATATTTTTTCTTTCTTCATTACTTATTACATGGATAATTTACATAAGAATTAAGTTAACAACAAAAGAAAGCAGCAACTAGAGCCAATGGTTATAAATCGTCGTTATTCCTGAGAGCATAAAGTAGCTTGGCATAAAACATGCTGCGGTAATCATATAAAAAGTCATGATCTGAGTTGGTTATCTTTGTAAAGACGATAGACGAAGGTTGGAACATGGAGCATGCATGCACGCAATAAGTGCAGATCCAGGTGATCCGAAGCAGATCTGTGATTTTTACTTACAAAGACACGACCTTTGTATTTTGGAGGAGAAGTCCAACACAAGTTATTTCAGGATAGGTAACAGACGAAGCTAAGCTGTAGAGGGGTGGTGGTTTTCTGTGTGGATTAAAAATTTGTCAGAATCCCCGAAGTTCATGAAAGAGTTTTATGGAATATCGTTCGCCATTGATTTATGTTGAAGCTTAAAGTGGAAAGTGGAGGAGGGGGTGTGTGGGGTTTGGTGTGGGGGGGGGGGGGGGGGGTTTGGTTTAAGTTGGCAGAAGATGGGACAATAAACATTTTTACGTTCGGCCGTGTGGAGTTTGTTTTGGGCCTGAATAATTTGGGCCGGTATTGTATTTGTAAATAATGTAAATACTACACTTTATTTCTTTTGCAATAAAGGCCTTGGAAACTAGTTCATAAAGAAAAACAAAATTTACTCGGTTAAGGCCCAAGTCAAATCAAACTATTTAAACTTAACAAACTCCCAGTCCATATTCTTGAACTTTTGGCCCGACCCACAGATATAACGTGACTGTCTTCTTCATCTTCCGACATAAGGCGTCTTCACAATAGTTCCACTGCAGCCGCCACTACGGTCTTCAATTAGGGTTTTCGAATGGATAGCTCGCCTGAGCTCCAGCGTTTTTTTGAGGTATTTTCCCTACAATTACTTAAAAATCTCAACATCTGTGGGGATGGTGGGTGGGTTTGTTAGTTATCATACTGTAAACCGACGATTAAATATGAATGCCGGTTGGTATAATTTGGAATTGAAAAATGAAATTCTTTTATCACGCAGCGTCGTCTGATGCAACGAGCGGTGTTTCCTGCACGAGATTTTTGACATTCCTCAAAATGAACTGAAATTTAAGATTGTTGCTGTTAAATCATGTCCAAAAGAGTAAATTAGGCTATTAATTGGTATGCCGCTGTTCTGTTCATTTTGGGATTTTTAATTGCGTCATAGGCTTGTCAAGGAGTAGCTCTAACTGGACAGTGCTTCAGCGCTCTATGAATAAACTATCAAAATTACTATAAAAAAGAATTATGTAATTGACTTTATACATTTTTGTTCGTAATTCAGGTTGTTATGTTATTGGTAAATATATCGCTGTCATAACAATACCAAGCAATTGTTGAACAATATTGAGCTACATCGGTATAGTATTATTGTTATGATAAAGATAAATTTACCATTGCTTACAGTAAATTTAATGGAAAAGAAATGTCAAACCAGTGATAATGGTAAATTTTTCGATTGTCCTTGCTAATTTATACAAATTCATACCGATTCATACTAATTTATTTTTTGATTGTCCTTACTCAGAAGTTTTTTGAAGATTCGTCAAATTTTAAGCAAATGCTTGTAGTGTTATTTACAATATTTCATTTTTGCGTTATTAACTTTAAAGTTTAAGATTAGCAAAATTATTATTTCACATTTTAATTATTTGCGATGAATTAATAAAAAAAATTATATTAACTAAACTAATTCAAAATGCTTATATAAACATCAATGGGTTTGGAATTGGCAACAAAATATTTACGTTTTTATCATCGTCAAAATTATAATGCACTAAAATTTTAGTGGCTTTTTGTGTTTGGTAAATTTACCATTACCAAGCAACGATTTATCAGTTTATTGGTATATATACGAACATTTTACCGGCGGTAATGGTAAAGTATCGTTAGTCGTTTTTGACTTATCAATAGTGTCGGTACGGTAACGGTTTATTGTATCGGTAACCGTTACCATTACGGTAACAATCCTAGCCATAATTACTTGTTTGAAGTTTTTTGACACTGACAAGCAACATTGTCTAGGTGGTTAAGTGATTCGGCTTTGTTGTGAGAAGTCGCAAGTTCGAAACTTGCTTAGCGCGATTCGAACGTTTATTGACATGTCACGCCTGTGTCAATAAATCTAGTTCTTCACACCAGTTAAATCTACTTCTGAAACAGTTTACATTTTTATTCTTTGAATAATTTAATGCCATTGCCACGACTGTGTTTTGTATGTAGGGTTATTCTAGTACCAGTCGCCTAAGAATTCAGTTGCCTAGCATTGGTGCTTGTATGTGTGGATGATTCTTCATGACCTTTAAAGTAGCTTAAAGTATTAAAAGCTACTCCTAGCATTCAAAACACCACATTTTAGCTTTTTGTACATAGACATATGATCCTTGAAAGGGTTACATTTTATTTGTGTCATCATATATTTGTATCCAAGCAGCTTTGGACATGAATTAAGTCAATACGAGTTTGAAATGTGATTTTTTGTGTTATATTTGCATTTCTATCAATGAGAATTGGTGAAAATAGCCCTAAGATAACCAGATATTTTAGCTTATCGTGTTCTTCTGGTTCAGACAAGGGCTCACGTTAATAATGGTTAGGTTGATAAACAGTCATAACTAGAAACTTATTCAGGAAAGTGTTCCTTCTGTATTCCTTGAAAGGATTCAAATGTTTCATTATAATTTGTATATACATACATAGTTTTCGATGCGACACTCATGATATCTTGATGTTTTGGGAATTCTGCTATTGTAATGAGTAATGCAATTAAGGTGAGCATTTGTTATGCAGGAAGAACAACAAAAAGCTCTTGTGACCCAACTGGTAGGAAAGATAACTGATGTATGCTGGGATAAATGCATAGATGGTAGCATTGGTAGCAAATTCAGTTCAAAAGAATCTTCTTGTCTTACTAACTGTGCTCAGAGATTTGTGGATATGACAAGTATCATTATGAAGAAGGTCCAATCTTCACAATGAGGCATTTATGTTTTGTTCTTTAGCTTCTCCTTTGCTTCATTACGAGTATTTACCTAGTTGTTTGACTTTTGTTATTTCTCTTTCGCTTTTTTCTTATTTTTTATTTCTTTTCTTTATTTCTTTTGTGCATGTATAAATATTGAGGGCTATATTAGATTCTATTTGATTTCATATTGCAACTGTTACTGCTAGGTTATTGAATGATTAGCTTTATAATTTGTTTTGCTTCTGTATCAGATTGGGTTGAAAAGGCCCGTGCTTGCATGGGTCCGTTGATATTTTACTAATATATTTATTTTCAGGAAAGTTTGGTCCACATTATTATAATTGAAAATAATTAAGTTCAAATCTCTTTCATTTACAACTTATAAAATAAATCTTTTAAAGAAAACTAACAACAATTAGCTGCATCATCCTTGTCCGTTTACATTCTAGACAAAATAATTTCCAAATCCATGAAATCATTGCACAATTTATAATTAAAAAAGGGAAATTCGCTCAATTGAGAAAACAGAAACCTAGTTTGCAAATTATGTTTCGCTTACACTGTAAATCAAGTGAAGAATAGGAAAACTCGACCGCTTACGTTGTTGATCGAGCAATGGTATGAAGCAAAGAACAAATCATAGTAAATTCACTAAATAATGAAAAATATCTGCAAATTTGTTAAAATCGACATTCAATGTTCAAAGATGACAACCAACAATAACTATCGTGAAGAACATGCATCAGTTCAATAGGGAAATCTTGAAAATAATGAACAAAAGGTAATATGAATTGAAATTTTGCTATATGTATTGATTATCGTGTATGTGTGTGTAAGTGAATGGTAAATATTTGACATGTATGATTTTCGTTCGTGGTATATTGAAATAGATTTTGCAAAAAGTGTACAATGAAATTAATAATGAAGAATGTCAAATGTTTATCTAACAAATATTTGCCGTAAGTTATTATTATTTGTAATTGCTTGAAATTTTATAAAATTTGTCGTATAAGTACTAAAAATTGTCAAATATTTCACATATGCAGTTTTAATTGATGGTAGATTCTAATTGTAATATACAATTAAATGAAGAAGCGAGGATAATAAATATTTGCATTAAAAAAATTATTTTAGAAATAGCTGAATCTACAAAACCTCTAACACAAATAGTAAGAATGTCAAATACTTATCATATGTATTTATGATTCATTGAAGATTGAAATTAGTGGAGATTTCCCTTAAAATAACAGTATACACTTAGACGGCTAAATGATGATGGCAAATATTTGCCAAAAAATTATGACAGATTTTGTGGATTTTTTATATTTTTTTATTGAAAATACCGAAAATATCAGATATTTTTCAACCAAAGTTTAGATTATTGATAGATTGAAATTTCATTACATACACACTCACATAAAAAACATACAATATGAAATATGTGCCATAAATATAGGAATGACAAATATTTACCATGTCCATATTTGTTAGTCATATATATGTGACACTGTTTTGATAATTTAAAAACCTTTACAGGTACCACGATGACGATACAATGTAATTGCGCACAAGAGATGACTACCTAGCCAAGTCAATAAATTTGCAAATTTACTTGAATCTTCTAAATTTGATCTTCAACATCTTCGCACAAACCTAGATTCCCAAAATCTAAATCTCCAAGAACTTCAACATCTGAATCTTCAGAAAATGTAGAATCAAAAGAAGATGTTGTTCTTTCATCCATCAAGGGAAAAGAACTAGTAACAAGAAGCACTACAAAAACACCACTGAAGAAATAGAAAATAGAAGTGCCAAAAGATAATTCAAAAAGCTATAGAAGTATCTTCAAGTTTTTCCATACATTGGTAGAAAATTTAGCAAAAGAAAAGGTGCTTCTAGAAAATCACAATACATTATCGAAGAAAACTTCATTTATCAACATTATCAATCTATTCTTGGAAGTAGCTATAACAACTGATGACATATCGAAAGAATCAGCTCCTATAGATATGATCACTATAGATATGATCATAGGTTCTTTTTCAATTGAAGAAAAATATTTTTATATTGGAGATATGAAAACAATTTTAAAAGAAAGTGTCATTTCAATAATTTTTAGATTTTCAAATGAAGGCATCACAATCAACACTGCATCTCATTTGAAGGAATTGACATAAATCCTGTAAGAAATGCATTTAAACAAAATATTTCAGTAATTGAAAAATGATCAAAGTAAAGGATATTGAAATAAGCATCCGGTCAGCTTTAAAAAGCAAAAAAAAAAAAAAAACCAGAAAATATAATCGATGTTGCAAGACAGTCCAAGAAAAATACATATATACGTAACCATACTATTGGTGAACTTTAATAACTCATTTTACCTTTTATAATTTCTATTATAAACTAAACTAACACTTAATATCTCTTTGTGCAGCATTGGTCCTGTGATATTACAAAAATAATTCCTTCAAAAATAAGACATCAACAAAATAAATTGACTTTTGAAAAATGGACACTATAGGAAGTTACTCCATGCAAAATTAAGTACTCCTTTATCAAAAAGGTTGCTAACAATACCACCGACATTCTGTTATAAAAAGTGACTGACAAATATTTGCTAGGAAAATATTTGTCTATTTGTTTGGTTAATACTTACTAGGCAAATACAAATATTTGACAATTTAATCATCAGATTTCAAAGTAATTTCAAAACAAATATCTTAAACAGTTTTTTAATTATGAAAAAAATAATTTTTTTTCTAATTGTAGAAAAAAGGAGAAAAATAAAGAAAGGAACAGGGGCTAAAATTTGTCAAAGCTGAACCTGCTAAAGAAAAATCTTCAATCGTCGATCAAAAATATGAAAAAATTTATAAATAAAACAACTGAAGGATATAAAATTGTAATTAAAGAAGCTAAAAAAAGAGAATGCAGCTCTAAAAATACAAGCTGCTGAAAAAAGAAAACAAAGATTTGGAAGAAAAAACGAAGAAAAAGGAAGGCGATGATGAAGATGATAATAATGATGATGATCTGTAACAACCCGCATATTTTATGATTATATATTTAAATATTTTATTTAAATATATCATCGTTAGTCAGATTAAAGTCTAAAATACTACTTTTCGCAAACAGTCGAATTAGGACTCGAGACCACCACCATACAGTTCAAAATGGAGTTTGCGATCTTTTTGAGTATAAATATCGATATGTTTGGAGTTGGTTAAAATTTTAATTTTTTCATTTAGGGCTTCGGGTTTGGGTTTCAGCCCATTAACCCAACATATTAACCCAACTCCACTCCACTCATCTTCGTTCCTTCATAATATTTCTTAACACTTAAGCTTTAGTAAAAACTATGGAAGAGAAAAGAAATTAGGAATTCCTAAGCCCTAATTCTCTTGGGAGTTATCAACTTCAAGCTAGAAATCAAGGAGAAGTTTAGATTGAAGCTTCTTGGGTTAAAATTGAAGATGTTAGGAATTCATACTTACTAGGAACTCACATCTACGTCTATAACTTTCATTGTTGTTAGGTATGAATTCCTATCATCTTTCACATTCATTTGCTTTTGATTTGAATTGTTTTGGTGAATTTTTCAATTTTGGTATTTTGAAGTCAAAACCTTTAAAGATCCTATCTTGAATGTTTGAACATGTTATTCGTGGCGTATCGAAGAGCCTATATTGCTGGGTTGTCGATTGGCATAAATCCCTAACATCCATTGCTTGATCGATCGCATTTCGGTTTGGATTTGCCATTTTTGCTCTAGACTGTTTTTTTGCCTAGCAGAAAATTTCAGACGTCTGAAATTAATTTCATACATCTGAAACCAAATCCAGACGTCTGGTTGAAAAATCCAAACATCTGCAAAGGGGTGTGGAAAAGGCAGAAACAAAATCCAGATGTCTGAAACAAAATGCAGACGTCTGAAACCAAATTCACACGTCTGGTTGAAAATTTCAGACATCTGAAATGACTCAGGAATTAAAAAGAGAAAAAAGAAAAGCATATATTTTCCATAACATAGGGCCAGACGCCTGGAAACACCTACCAGGCGTATGGAACTATCAATTTTGCCAATTTTGGCCATTTTTGAGTTAATTTCTAATTTTAATCAATTTATGTCGATCCAATTAGTTGTCATCACTTATTATCGACTTTGATGACTTCTTTCTTTGGATTTTTAGGAATATCCATTTTGATGGATTTGGTATCGATTTCTTTGGATTTAATTCAAGTCTTCGTATGTGAATTTTTGGTGATTGATTGTTTCTACAATCATTTCTATGGTTTGGCACTTTAAAATGCGAAGGTTTCTATACTAGTAGAAAAATATTCAAACTCTTTCGTCAAAACGATTTCAACGTTTACTTTCAATATCAAACTCGCTTTTAAAATCGTTTTCCAATCTATTGGTATATTAAAACCTTTACCTCATTCGTTTGAGAAATCTAATTAAACGACTTAGCAAAACAACTGGTATGAAACGCTCACGTTTACTTCGTCGGTTAATTCTTGGACTTGTTCGATTGAAACTCTTGTGACAATTATCGAGTGGAAATCTACAATTTGTTCATAAATATTTAAGTTAAGCCAGTGGTTATGGGACATGAAGCTAAACTCATTTATTTACTAGCTTAGTGTAATTTACACTTATCGACCAATGATGATCATTTTGTGATTTAGACTAGCGATGTATCCTTGTCCACGTGGGGGATAGTACCCCGTTATGTTGAGCTTCATCTCTCTTTGTCCATGTGGGGGACTATACCTTGATTTTTAAGGAGCTTCGGCTCGTTTGGAGGAGTTTCGCCTCATAGTCCGCAATGGGGGACTATACCTTGTTTGGAGGAGCTCCGGCTCGTTTGGAGGAGCTCCGGCTTGTTTGGAGGAGCTTCGGCTCGTAGTGCGCAATGAGGGAGTATACCCTGTTTGGAGGAGCTTCGGCTCGTTTTGAGGAGCTTCGGCTCGGTTGGAGGAGCTTTGACTCATTTAGAGGAGCTTTGGGTCATAGTCCGCAATGGGGGACTACCCTCTCTCTATTTGATCATTTAGATACTCTCTCTAAATGATCAAAGAAATTCCAGAAATCATTTAGATACTCTCTCTATTTGATTCTCCATCATTCTACTAAAGATCAAAGTGCTATTCAGAGTTATAGGATTAATTTGTATTCAAAAAGTCCATAGAGTCTATCCATTCAAAAGGATTGTTATTAGAAAGTATTAGGGTGATCTTGTGTCCCGTAAATCAAGAGAGTTTACCCCAGACTCGGAGATAGGAGGGTTCCTCAAGGCCTTAGAAATTGAGGGTTGTAATTTGTATATTGACTTATAAAAATCTGTACAAGGATATTGCCTTGGTACATGACTGGATGTAGGAGGATTCCGAACCAGTATAAAATCCGGTGTATTCTTTCCTTTTACTTGCTTTACTTTACTATTTGCATTTGTTATATGTTCTGTGATCATTTTGTGTTAGAATTCTGTTTAGATTTGTGTTGAAAGTTTTAATTTAGTCATATAGTTCATATATTCTTTAAAACACTATTCACCGCCCCTCTAGTGTTATTTCTGCCTTAAAATCCTTAATCCGCATCCCCAACAATTGGTATCAGAGTACTGGTTTTTATTGTTTTCATAATCTGAAATTTTGAAAAGTTTTAATGGCACAACACGCTAGTAATGTCACTCCTATCACTACTACGTCTGTCAACACAAGTACTAACACTAGTTCATTTGTAGAGGGTCAGTCTACTGTCAGACCACCACTTTTTAATGGCAGTAATTATGCATATTGGGCATGTAGGATGAAAATTTATTTATAATCCATAAGTTTAGGTACTTGGAATATGACACAAATTGAATATGTTGAACCAACTACAAATTTTACCCAGTGGACTACTGAGCAAAAGACAGTTGCACAAAATAATTCTAAGGCTATGAATATACTATTTTGTTCACTAGATAGGAATGAGTTTAATAGAGTCTCTGTTTGTAAGTCTGCATTTGAAATCTGGAAAACTTTGCAAGTAAGTCATGAAGGAACAAGCAAAGTTAAACAGACTAAAATTTCCATATTAACTAACCAGTTTCAATTGTTTAAAATGCATGAAAATGAGTCTATTTCCGACATGTATTGTCGATTTCAAGACATTGTACACTCATTGATTGCTTTAGGAAAGGGTTTCTCAGAAGAAGATCAAGTCAGAAAAATACTCAATTCACTCACTCCAGAATGGGATCAAAAGACACTTACTATTGAAGAGGCAAATGATGTAGTCAAATGAAGATCGAAGAGTTAATCGGTAATCTAATGTCTTATGAAGTTCAACTACAAGGGAGAAAAGAATCTAAGGCAACGGAAAAGAAATCGATCGCATTCAAAACAACAACTGGAGATTCAGAACAAGAGAGTGATGAAGAAATTGCTTTCATGACCAGAAATTTCAGGAAATTTATGAAGTATAGAAAGATGAATAACTTTAAAAGAAATGATCAAAGAAATTCCAAAAATACTTCGGAAAACTACAACAACAACAATAATGGTGATAGATGCTATAACTGCAACAAAACAGGGAACTACAAGATGGATTGTCCATATCCAGACAAATAGACATTTCAACCAAACAACGAGCAACCAAAGAAAAGAAAGAAGGCATATGCAGCAACTCTTGACGATTCAGATTCATCCAGTGATGACGAGAAGAAAACTGATAATTCAAATCCGTGCTTCACGGCTATTCTCGAATCAGAAGACGATCGGAGTTTGGATCTAAAAATAGGTACACATTTATCTTAATTTTATTGGATGCTTGCTTGCTTTGATTTTGTTTGCAATTCCTTGAATTTTTAAATTCAAAATCTCCCTTTGAAATTTGAATTTTTAAATTCAAAATAATATTATTTTAATAATATTTTAAATATTAAAATATTTTAATATTATTATATTTAATATTATTACTGGAATTAAATATAGATATAGAATATAGATTAGTTCTCTTAGGATATTAGGAATTTATTAGATTTTAGAAAAAGACACCTCTTTTCAAATTCAACAGGCACATGTCGACATGCCATGATACCCCATGTCGACATGCCTCTCAGAAATTTGATTTCAAAATTTGAATTCAAACTTTTGAATTTCCCTCCACCTTTTCACTTACTTCAAAATTCTGAAAAGACACCTCTTGACCAGAGAACATGACTTTAGAGAATCTATTTAATATACTTCTTTTATTATCTCTTTTCGCTTTATTCTCATAATTCAAACTTTCTTCATTATCTTCTACTCCTCTCAAACACTCATCAATGGCTTCCTCAAGTAACCCATCAACTATGAGGCTGCCCAAATCCATCAAAAATGATCTTTTCAATGACCCGGAGGCTATCAAAGCTTACATAAACTATGTAAACTATGGTAAAGTCAATAAGGGAAAATTTGCCATTTTTGATGATTTTTCTTCTTATGAAATCGATCAACTTTTTGAAGAGAACTCCATTCTTGGCTTGATTGATAACAAGCAAAATGATTTCGTTTGTTATCCAAACCTTGTCAAAATGTTTTATGCAAACCTAAATCGTGAATTTTATAATGGAAATGAAGATCAAATTTGGAGTAGTGTTAAAGGAACACTTACTGTTTTGGATTCCGATATTTTGGGTTGCAAATCTACCGGTATGAATCTCTCGGAATTTCAAATCAATGAAACCGATCGAGAGACTTTTCATCACATTTTTGAAAGCGATGACCACATGGATTTTAAGAATCGCTTTTTCCGCCCAAAAGCAAGAATTGTCAACCTTCTTATTCAACACACAATTATTCCTAGATCGGGAAACTACAATAATCCCACCTTAAAAGTGTGTAAAGCTGTTTTTGCTATTTTTGGAAAATATGATATTAATTGGGCACAAACTATTTTGGATGAGTTAAGACCCAAAAATTTTAATATGGGAGAAAACACTCTTTATCATGGAATTTACCTTACTCGGATTTTCAATTATTTTGGTGTGGATGTTAAAAAGGAAGAGTTTGTAAGTAGAAAAGTGTTCAATCATGGGAACATTTCTCTTATGAAAATCTCACTCATGTTTCAACCATATGAAACATTTGTCGAAAAGGAAGAGAGACTTGCTCATGAAGAGATGGAAGAAAAGGAAGAAGAAGAGGAAGAAGAAGGGGAAGGAATGGAAATTGAAGAAGAAGAGGAAGATGAAGAAACATCTTTGGAAAGTATAGAGTATCCACATACCCCCGCCAATCCGTCCAACAAAACCATACTCAAGAACCAAAAGATACTTGCCCAAAACCAAAAGGTTCTTAAGAGATCTATTAGCAAGAAAATGGATAAAATCTCTAACAAGATCGACAAGTTCTTTGGGAAGATAGGCAGGAAACTTGGCTTGTTTTCATCATCGTCTTCATCAAACTAATCCTAGCCATTATCTCTCTAGCTATCGTTTATCTATCTTTGTATTTTCTACTTTTTTAGTTAAGATTATGTAATGTTAACTAATATAAGTAATTCTATCTTATTCTCTGTTTTCCAGCTTTATATATCTTTGATAGTTATTTATTTTAAGTTTATATAGGTCCACTAGTATAAAAATAAACTTAAAAATAAAAAATAACTCAACTTGGTCATTCTGTCTAGACCATGTCGACATGCCCCATCCCCTCATGTCGACATATAACAGTCAAAAAGTAGTTACAATTTCTAACTTCAAATTCTTGTAACTACTAAGTGACAATTCATTTTGAACGGCCAATAACTTCTATAAATACCTATTTCTTCCAGAAAAACTTCTCTACCTTCATTTCTATTCATCTCCTCTCATACTTCAACTTATTTCTTAAATTATGGCTTCTCCAATTAAGAATTTAAGTGAAAATCTTGAAGAAAATCTTACTTCTTTCAAGAATATTCTTTCTTTTATACTTAGAAATCAAAGGCACATAGAATTAAGCCAAATGCAGATGATCAAAGAGCAAGAGAAACACTTCGACGCACTTCGTTGGATGATCTCAAGCCTTAGCAAAGACGAACCCGAAGCAAATCCACCAGTCACTCTCGACAAAGATAATTGGGATGTTATCAAAACTGATCCTATCTTTGGAGAAGACGGATGGGTGGAAGTCCCAAGGAATGTCTGATCATTATGTATGTTTGTTTGTTTGTTTGATTTGATTTGATTTGATTTAGATTTGATTGGGATTTGATTGGATTGTTTACTTAAGTTTGATTTGGATTTGGTTTGTATATAACTCCATATACTATACATGATTGATTTGCTATGTATGATATTGATTTGATTGTCAAGTTACACTTATATATATGCACACACACTTGATCACTTACACGTTTACTTTACACTTTTATTCTATATATACTTTAGAACATGTAAATCTTTTATTCCTTTTTGTTGATGACAAAGGGGGAGAAAGTTATAAAAATATATGTGCTTGGTGTAAGGGGGAGTCATGGAATAAAGGAGAGTTGTAGTTTTAAGAAGAAGTCACGGAGTAAGGGGGAGTTATGGGGAGTTATGGTATGGTAAGAATATTTTATAAATAAAGGTTGTCATCATCAAAAGGGGGGAGATTGTTAGGAACTGAGTTGATGATGTTTTGATGACAACAACCTTATATAGTTATTATACTTTACTTTATAAAATATATACTAACATTTTCATATAGATATATATATATATATATATGTATATAGGAAGTATATGCAGGTGTTATCGAAGACTGATCAATATAAAGACTCAAGCATCAAGATGAAGATTAGAGATTCAAGATTCAAGACTCTAGAGAATTAAGATTTCAAGATCTCAAGATAAGTGTCTAGTATTTTGTTAAAACTTCATAATAGCACTCTCATCTTTCTTCCAATTTTCTTTTGGGATGGAACCCAATTTCTATCGAAACCAGTGGCTTACAAACCCACGACAAGTAGCTTACAAACCTACGACAAGTGGCTTACAAACCCACGAAAATCAAAATCATTTAAACTACTTTGTACAAGTTCTCGACTCCTATGGAGGAGCTCTGTAGGAAGGTTCTTGCAATTTCAGTTTGAATAGATTTTTCAAAATGTTTTTAAATCTGTTTTTCAAAATGTTTTAGCTTTCAATATCATGTTTTCAAAAATGTTTTCAAACTTTGTTTTAGCCTTGAAATATTCCTCCATTCTGATTTTAAAAACTTCTATTTTTAAACATCAAAACTTATTCTGATTTTAAATATTACTTATATAATTGACGGTCTATATCAATTATATATATATATATATATATATATATATATATATTTAAAATAATATTTTATATTCATTCTCTATCTCAAAATATTGTTTAAACACTTTATTTTGCTTCAGAGAAGTTTCAACTTGTTTTAAATTCAAATGCTTTTACAAAACAACATCTCTACAATTAGGAACTGAGGGATGTCGACATATGGGGATACCCCATGTCGACATGGTGACAGTTGGATTCAAAATTCAAATTTCAAAAGAAGTGTCCATTCGTTCAAAAACCTTTCGCCAATGGTTATGACTGTTGTGCATCTATATAAAGGCTTCCAAAATGAATTTTTTAACAACTACTTTCTTATTTTTCTTCACTCTTTCTTCTCCACCATTCCATATCCATAAAACTTCATATTTTCAAGATCGTGCCATCATTCTGCCAAATTCTCAATAGGAAATCATTTGGATACTCTCTCTATTTGATTCTCCATCATTCTACTAAAGATCAAAGTGCTATTCAGAGTTATAGGATTAATTTGTGTTCAAAAAGTCCATAGAGTCTATCCATTCAAAATGATTGTTATTAGAAAGTATCAGGGTGATCTTGTGTCCCGTAAATCAAGAGAGTTTACCCCAGACTCAGAGATAGGAGGGTTCCTCAAGGCCTTAGAAATTGAGGGTTGTAATTTGGATATTGGCTTATAAAAATCTGTACAAGGATATTGCCTTGGTACAGGACTGGATGTAGGAGGATTCCGAACCAGTATAAAATCCGGTATGTTCTTTCCTTTTACTTGCTTTACTTTACTATTTGCATTTGTTATATGTTCTGTGATCATTTTGTGTTAGAATTCTGTTTAGATTTGTGTTGAAAGTTTTAATTTAGTCATATAGTTCATATATTCTTTAAAACACTATTCACCCCCTCTCTAGTGTTATTTCTGCTTTAAGATCCTTAATCCGCATCCCCAACAATTTGGAGGAGCTCCAGCTTATTTTTATGGGATAGCGACCCATTTTGTGATACACGTATTGGTGAGTTTTCATGCTTCCGTTTTTGATAGGCTTCTTCCCCTTTGTGTTTTATGGATTTCTAATTGATGATTTGTAGAATTTGTGTTTCATCATTTTTGTGATTTACATTGATAAGTTTTATCAATATTTGTGGTTTGGTGAATATGTTAAAGAATATGACATTCTTTATGGTGTTTGAGAATATACGAGATATTATATGATTTTTGTTGTTGTCTAATGTATACTTGTCACAGTATGGCATTATTGTTATCATACATTTTTATTATATCTCTTATCCTATCTTATTTTATTTGATATTTATAGCTAGACCGATCCGTTTATTATTTTCTTATTAAATAATACTCGGTCAGACCGAGATATTTCAGGTGCTCCGACTTGACTCCTTATCTGGGACCATCATTTGATTTTTGGCTATCTACTTTAGCTTAGTAGTTTTTTTTATACTTTCGAGATAGAGACTCCTTGATGTATAATTAATCTTTTGCGACATTGTGGATCTTGTATGACCACTACTCTGATGTACACTTCTATGTGCTATATTCATGTCTATTTCCGCCTTTGTGATATGAATATCTGTGACTGATTTGTGTTATGCTTATTTTATATTTGTTTCCGAAGTCCATATAGCCACTGTGTAGTGTTTGCACCAAAATTGGTCACAAACCCCAAATATCGTGAAAGCACCAAAGTATGATTATAAATTAGCAGTATCAATCACAGATCTAAGTAAACAACAAGCAACAATTCAGAAATATTGAACAGAGACACAAGTTTTATAGTGGTTCGGCTATCTCCAGCCTACGTCCACTTCAAAGTTATATCTTTTATTGATTATCCTCACTGGTTACAGATGATTACAGCAGTAGCAATGGAAAATTTCGAGTACAATAGTTGTATTGAAGTGTAGAAATGAATCCGGCAGAGTCTGGGCGTTGAATAGCCAAAATATTCCCTTTTCTGTAGGCTTCAGGAGGCTATTTATAGGCGTTGGAGGCTGATATCGCGCTCAAACTTCGGGAGACTTCTTCTGGCACGTGAGTGGGCCCACGCGACCGACCCCACCAAGTTTCGACTCGATCTGCGATCGATACGAATTCATTTCGTATCCATCAAAAAATGATCCAATCGGGATGAAATTTGGCAGGAACATTCTTTACCTTGTATGCAAGCTGCTGTGAAAATTTCGTTGTATTTGGATCAACGGTTTAGGAGATATGATCGACACGAGTTGATGTTCTTCGGAAGGCTGTACGGTTCGAATCCATGGCTTCGTATCCCTCCCGTTCGACTCGATCAAAGCACATGCCTATCCGCTGACGTGGCGCTACTTCCCAGGCCAGATCCTAAATTCGTGCCGAGTTGAAGGTTTCTTCCTTCGAACTATGTATGTCCTTCGCCGCTTTGAATGCTTCTCCCCTTGATTCGTGGATCTCCTTTATTCGCATCTGTATTTTATGCTTGTTCATATTCATAACACCGTACGTTCGCACCCATCAATTCATGTCCTCCTTCGTATCGACTCCAGGAATATATTACGTACCGCTTCCATATGCGCTGATCGATACGAAATGTCATGAGGGGATCGATACGAAGTGGTCATGAAAATGGACACGAATCTCATTCTTGGGATGGATACGAGCGAGACCTTACCTAATGGATACGAACAAGGCTTTACCCGATGGATGCAAAACCATTAAGCCGTGTCCATGCTGATCGATATGAATGAGACGCTGCTCCATGGATACGAACTGCCGGGTATGCGTGAACCTGATCGATACGGACCTGATAGAGTCGAACTATACAAGACCTGATGGATTTGAATGCAGGATTCGAACTGCACTAAACCTGATGGATACGAACATACTGAGGCGATGCCATTCCGATGGATACAAACCTGATGGATTCGAAATGGACATCACCTCAATTCTTTGATGGATACGAACAGTATCGACTTGAAATGCCAACAACCGATCGATGCGAAATGCATCGATACGAAAAGACCATCGCACGCTTGCTTACCAATCTGGGTTTACTGCTATCGAGTCGAACTCTTTCTGGCATTCCCACCTGATCGATACGAATGCCATCGAGTCGAACCACTGCCGATCGATACGACACACCTTCTGCTGATCGATGCGAAATGCCTCGATACGAACCAGTCCTTGCACACCTTAATCCATCCGTATCTCGAGCGTACGAACTCCGATCGACCTGAAATTTGAAATGTAGCTTTCCTTAACCTCGATCATCATCTCCTATCGATTCTGTCCTGATCGGAGCTCGACCAAATTTTAACGACATCGATTGCAACCTTGTTTCCAATCGATCTCCAATCCTGATATCCATCATTCCTTACCAATTTGTTAATATTCCAGCTTTGACCAAAAAGTGGGATAACATGTAGTAGCTTTGAGTTTGAACTTGATATGTCAGATTTCCTCTTTAAATGAAATGCATGACCTTCTATCTGGCATATCGGTACTCGCAAAAAGCAATTATATAGACGGTCGCTCCTCAACAGCCCTATTCTTCGTACTAATCGACGACATCACTCCGTAATGTCCTTGGCTAGTGTGAGTATAGAGGTGTGGCGTCATAGATTTTTATCAAAGACAAACTTCGGAACAATATAGAATTTTATAGCAATGATCATCGTCCTAAGTCTCTCTTAGGAATCGTGCCTTAGGATTTAGTTCGAGTCATTGGACCCGTTCTATCCTAGTTTCTTTTATGATGCTTTGTTTATCGATCATGATTGTTTGATATTCATTCTGAGAATAACATTTTTCTTCTTCTTTCTTTCTTTATTAAAGAAGAGAAATTGTTAGACCAGGCCGTCCCAGTGCCGGTCAATCCTTTGCTGCTCCTCAGGATGGAGTATTTATGTCTGCCCAACAGCTCTTGGATCTCGTAAAGAATGCTCAAACTTTCGGACCCACTCCAGAACCCACTCATCCTAAATCCGGGTTTTCACGCTTGTGCAGAGATTATACCAATTTGGGTGGAAGGCCATTCAAGGGTTCCGAAAGCGTTATAGAAATCCAAGCTTGGATTAAATCATGCGACCGCATCTTTTCTCGCATGAATCTTGTTGATCTACATCGAGTCCAAGTGGCTTCTAGTATGCTCCAAGAAAGAGCATTAGATTGGTATGAGCTTTTGATTTCAGAAATTGTTGAAGTGGATCTTACTTGGGAGCAATTCCGAGAAAGATTCGAATTAAAGTTAGTGTCGGAGGCTGAAAAGGTAACTTTGGCCGGGCGTTTTATTGACCTTGTTCAAGGTAAATCTTCTGTGATGGATTATGTCGCATCTTTCGAATCTCTCTCTAAATATAGGGTCGAGCATATTAATACCCCATTGAAGAAAAATCAAAGGTTTGTCTATGGGTTGAACAAGAACCTTGAAAAGCCTTTACTTCTGAAACTGAAAGTTTCTTTCGATCAGCTTGTAGATATCCCTTTCCGACTTGAAGAGGATGATAAAGAAAGCGAGGTTGAGATTGTGGGTGTTAAGAAGAAGAGGCATTCCATTATTAAGTTCGAAAGTCCTAATCCCAACAAGTGAGTAAAGTAAGTAACTTCGGTAGCAAAGACTCCAATCCCTAATCGTGGAGAATGCTACAATTGTGGCTCTAAGGTCCACTATATAAATAGATGTCCAAGGCCTATTTTTTGCCGCTATTGCAAAAGTTCGGAGCATTATATATCATCATGTCCCAAACTTCAAAGCAAGAGAGAGGGAGAGATGAATGTTGTGCAAGCTCCTAGTGACACTTCTCTTGGTCAAGGTATTTCTCAGTCAGTCCTTGATGACATCTGTTTTGTGATTATCCTATTCGAGTTCTTGTTGATATGGGTTCATTTCGTTATTTTTATATCAAAAAAACTTGTTGATTTTTTTCTTTAAATATTTTGGGCTTGATGACTTCACTGAGAATTGCAAATCTGATTGGTGGATCTACAACACTCAGTTTGCTCTGAAATGATGTTGATATTATTTTATGTGATTATTCTTTCCGATCCGATTTGCATGTTATGCGTTACTTAGCCTTCAAAATTGATTTTTGGAGAAGGATTGGCTTAATCATTATGAAGCCCATATCTTATGCCCCGAGTGGACTATCTATCTTCGACATCCTCAATCTGTTATGCAGATTTCTATTTTTCTTAATGATTTTGATTCCAATTTGGTTGCATCGTTTTATTCTCTAGACCCACTTGTTGAGGAAGATGTTATTCTCCTCATTCAAGAAGTTCATAAATTTTCCGGTATCTTTGAGCTTGTCTTAGGATTATCACCTAAGAAAATCTATTGAGTGGTGCTAAGGTCTTTTCAGTTCGACTTTGCCACCAGTTTTCATTAGCTATGAGTTGCGGACGATAGCGTTCTATTAACCGCATTCCGCACTCGTTATGATTCTTATGAGTGACTCGTGATGTCATTCGAGTTGTCCAGCTTATTTCATCCATCTTATGAATTGAGTATTCTATGAATATCTTGATGAGACCATCATTGTATTCATTGGTTTTGGATGAAAAAAAAAATTTAAAATTTGCATGTCTTTTTAATAAGATATCTATAAGTATAATTGGATTTTGTTCTTAAACGAGCAAAGGATATTCATAAAAACTTTAAGAGACATGTTTATCATATAGAAGATGATTTTGTGTTGTTTTGCCCATTAAGTGCTTTAAGAATTCTTGTTGATGCGCTTGATCAACGTCGTCGGTAGGAATCTCCTAAACGCTATGATGAGATAGTCGGCACGGTAAATTGTAAATTTTTCTAAAAAGAAGGTTACGTAAAGTTAATTGTAATTTTGAAAGTCTTAGCTTTTCGAAAAAGAGGATCAATTGAAAGAACTCCTTTCTGATACTCCTATTCTTGTGATTCCCAAAGGGAACCAAGACTTTATTGTTTATGCCGATGCTAGTCGTATTGGTTGGGGTGCAGTTCCCTTGCAAAAGGGAACGTTCTAACGCTTTTGCTTCTGTACAATTAAAAGCCTATCGAGACTAGATATGTCACTCACAACCTAGTGCTCGCGGCTATTGTTTTCGCTTTTAGAATTGGGCATCATTATTATTATTTTTAGAAGAGAAATTTATTCTCTACAACGATCATAAATCTTTGGAATATTTATTTTCTCAAAAGGAACTTAGTTTGTGTCAAACAACGTTGGCTCGAGTTCTTTGCATCTTATGATCTTGATATTCTTTATACTCCCAAAAGGGGACATCGTGTTGCGGATGCCCTTAGTTGTAAACAACAAGCGGTTTTTTCTTTGATGATGTTCGAATAGAATGATCTTTTTAACAGGTTCAACTGGGGTACCGTTATTGTACTACGCCGTTGTCCAATTTATTTGAGTTTCGGGTACATCAGACATACTGTTATTATACTACGTCATTGTTCCGAATTATTTGGACATAACGTTATTGAATTACGTCGTTGCACCGGCTTATTTTTCTGTTATTCATGACATTTCCCACGTCTCTCAACTACGGAAATGCCTTAGGGATTCCGATTTTATTCTTGAGCCTGGTGTTATTGAAGAAGTTGAAGTTTCACCAGATTTGACTTATGAGCAACATTCTATTCGTATCATTGTTTCAAAGGTTAAACGCCTTCGAAATAAAGATGTCCCTCCTGTGAAAGTTCAATGGACCTCAAATCCCAAGGATGGCTCTTGGGAATCTAGAGAATTCATTGAGCTAACACATCCGGACTTACTCTCTCGTTCTCTTTATGGTAAACTTCTCATTTTAAATTATTATTTTGTGTTGATATGCTTTTATGGTTGTTACTCTTTGTTTTCTTCTTAAGTATTGCGAGGACGTAGTTTCTTTAAGGAGGGGAGTCTGTAACAACCCGCATATTTTACGATTATATATTTAAATATAGCATCGTTAGTCGGATTAATGTCTGAAATACTACTTTTTGCATAAGTCGAATTAGGACCCGAGACCACTTCCATTGAGTTCAAAATAGCATTTGCAACCTTTTTGAGTATAAGCATCTATATGTTTGGAGTTGATTAAAATATTGATGTTTTCATTTAGGGTTTTGGGTTTAGGTTTCAGCCTATTAACCCAACATATTAACCCAACTCCACTCCATTTCACTCCTCTTCATTCCTTCATAATATTTCCTAACACTCGAACTTTAGTAAAAATGGGGGAAGAGAAAAGAAATTTGAAATTCCTAAGGCCTAATTCTCTTAGGAATTATCAACTTCAAGCTAGAAATCAAGGAGAAGCTTAGATTGAAGCTTCTTAGTTTAAATTGAAGAGTGGTTGTTCTTGCTTTGCCTTACAGCCTCTCACTTGTGTTTTTTTGAACTCACGTCTACGACTATAACTTTCATTGTTGTTAGGTATGAATTTCTAACATCTATTCATGTTCATTTGCATTTGATTTGAATTTTTTTGGTGAATTTTCCAATTTTGGTATTTTGAAGTCAAAATCTTTAAAGGCCCTATCTTGGATTTTTGAACATGTTATTTGTGGCATATTGAAGAGCCTATAGTGCTGGGATGTCGATTGGCATAAATCCCTAACATCCATTGCTTGGTCGATCGCATTTCGATTTGGAATTTCCATTTTTGCTCTAGGCTTTTTTGTGCGTAGCAGAAAATTTCAGACGTCTGAAACCAAATCCAGACGTCTGGTTGAAAAATATAGACGTCTGAAAAGGGGTCTGGAAAAGGAAGAAAGAAAATCCAAACATCTGAAACAAAATCCAGACGTCTGAAACCAAATTCAGACGTCTGGATGAAAATTTCAGACGTCTGAAATGGCCCAGGAATTAAAAAGAGAAAGGGGAAAATCATATATTTTCCAGGATATAGGGCCAGACGTTTGGAAACACCTACCAGACGTTTCGAACTGTCAATTTTGCCTATTTTGGTTATTTTTGAGTTAATTTTCAATTTTAATCGATTTATGTCGATCCAATTAGTTATCATTACTTATTATCGACTTTGATGACTTCTTTGGATTTTAAGGAATATCCATTTTGATAGATTTGGTATCGATTTCTTTGAATTTAATTCACGTCTTCGTATGTGAATTTTTGGTGATTGATTGTTTCTACAATCATTTCTATGGTTTGGCACTTTAAAATGCAAAGGTTTCTATACTAATAGAAAAATATTCAAATTCTTTCATCAAAACGATTTCAACATTTACTTTCAATATCAAACTCGCTTTTAAAATCGTTTTCCAATCTATTAGTACATACAAAGCTTTACTTCATTCGTTCGAGAAATCTAATTAAACGACTTAGCAAAACAAGTGGTATAAAACGCTCACATTTACTTCGTCGGTTAATTCTTGGACTTGTTTGATTGAAACTCTTGTGACAATTATCGAGTGGAAATCTACAATTTGTTCGTAAATATTTAAGTTAAGCCAGTGGTTATGGGACATGAAGCTAAACTCATTTATTTACTAGCTTAGTGTAATTTACACTTATCGATCAATGATGATCATTTTATGATTTAGACTAGCGATGTGCGATGTCTCCTTGTCCACGTGGGGGACAGTACCCCGTTATGTTGAGCTTCATCTCTCTTTGTCCACGTGGGGGACTATACCTCGATTTTTAAGGAGCTTTGGCTCGTTTGGAGGAGCTTCAGCTCATAGTCCGCAATGGGGGACTATACCCTGTTTGGAGGAGCTTCGGCTCGTTTGGAGGAGCTTCGGCTTGTTTGGAGGAGCTTTGGCTCATAGTCCACAATGAGGGACTATACCCTATTTGGAGGAGCTTCGGCTCGTTTGGAGGAGCTTCGGCTCATAGTCCGCAATGGGGGACTATACCCTACTTAGATGAGCTCCGTCTCATTTTTATGAGATAGCGACCCATTTTGTGATACACGTGTTGGTGAGTTTTCATGCTCCCATTTTTGATAGGCTTCTTCCACTTTGTGTTTTCTGGATTTCTAATTCATGATTTGTAGAATTTGTGTTTCACCAATTTCTGTTATTTACATTGATACGTTTTATCAATATTTTTTGTTTGGTGAATATGTTAAACAATATGACATTCTTATTAGTGTTTGAGAATATTTGACATATTGTATGATTTTTGTTGTTATCTAATGTATACTTGTCATAGTTTGGCATTATTATTATCATATGTTTTTGTTATATCTCATACCTTTCTCATTTTATCCGATATTTATAGCTAGACCGATCCGTTTATTATTTTCTTATTAAATAATACTCGGCTCAGACCGAGATATTTCATGTGCTTCGACTTGACTCCTTATCTGGGACCATCATCCGATTTTTGCTAACTACTTTAGCTTAGTAGTGTTTGTTTTTATACATTCGAGATAGAGACTCCTTGATGTATACTTATTTTTTTGTGACATTGTGGATCTTGTATGACCACTACATTAATGTACACTTCTATGTGCTATATTCATGTCTGTTTCCGCCTTTGTGATATGCATATCTGTAACTGATTTGTGTTATGCTTGTTTTATATTTGTTTCCGAAGTCCATATAGCCACTGTGTAGTAGCTTTGAGTTTGTACTTGATATGTCGGATTTCCTCTTTAAATGAAATGCATGACCTTCTATCTGGCATATCGGTACTTGCATAAAGCAATTATACAGGTGGTCGCTCCTCAACGGCTTATTCTTCGTACTAGTCGACAACATAACTCCGTAGTGTCCTTGGCTAGTGTGAGTATAGAGATGGGGCGTCACATGATCAATTTCATGATGATGAAACAAAAGATGCCGATAATGATGATAAAGGAAATGGTTGATGAAAAAGGTAAAAATAATGATGATCATAATGAAAATGATGAAGATGAAGACAAAGATGGTGATGGTGCTGATGAAGGTAAAGGTGATGGTGATAAACATAAAGATGGCGATGCTGTTGATGAAAGTAAATGTAAAGACCCGGATTTTTGGACGAGTTAAAATCGTCGAAAACCCGTCCATTCTAAAACTACAAATGAAACTACCAGTTTAACATAGCATAATCTGATAAATATACAACACAACTAAATGTATAAGATACAATTTTAATAATAAAATTTTTCAAAGTAATCATTTATTCTACAGGGTGTGCTTTAATTCATACCACACTAAAATACTATAAATCTATCGATGCACAGCTCTGATGTGAAAGACAGCAATAGCCATTCCTGCAAACTCAATAAACTTGTCAATGTGGAATAAAATGGTAAGCAAGAAAGAAACATCAACACTCTATAAATAGAAAGCAATAAACAGGATACATATATTATTATTGGTGCGGTGTCACTCTATTTGTGACTGCTTACTTATCCCTATCAAATTGGGTACCCACTTTGATATAGGATCAAAGCCAACGTAGTTCTCCTATTCACAAATATGACTTAAAAGGAGCTTACGATGTGGTAAACAAAGATGCAATTCCCAAACTACCCAGTTAGGCTTAATCTTCACATTTAAATTTTACGAATCTAATTAACTTTATTATTTTCAAAATATAATCCTTTTCTAAAATAATCTCTTCAAACTAAATTCTTGGTTTCATGTCAAATCCTTTTTGAAATAATAATATATACATCATCTGTATCAAATCATACTTTACTTTGGGATTTAAAAACAAATCACCTTTGAAAATACCAAATACAATACTATAAAAACATATCAAAATATACGCAATCAGATTAGAAGGTTTTCCCAACAACAAGGCAATTGGGTTCCGGCCTCCACAAGATAAATAAACAAAGTATATCTCTATCCAAGAAGAGTAGACTATAATAAGGGTTAGCAAAACTCTTTGTCCACTTTTTAATTATGGGTTACTCGAATCATCGGTAACATAACAAATCATTTTTGTTCCCTAAAGTGACAAATCATTTTGCACTAATAATCATAAATATTTTCAATAGCATTATTGTTTATTTTCCCAAAATATTTTCAAAATCAATTCAAAACGATCGGGATTTAAGTTCTCGAAATAATAAGTTTTTAAATCCTCTTTGATCCAAATCATTAAAACAACATCTATTCTCAAAATATTTTCATATCAAATATGGGAAAACACATTTATAAATATTTATTTTCAAAATATTTGTGCATCTCTTTGGAAAACATTTCGTTTAAAAGATGAATATCTTTTTGTAACAACCCAAAATTCTGGTCATTTGACTTTAAATGTTTAATTAATTTTAAATATTTAGAATAATTGAAAATTAGAATTTGATAACTTATAAATCAAATATATGGAATAATTAAATATTCGAATTGTGAATTAAATGTTAATTAATTAGATTTAATATTTTATTTAACTTCTTTTAATTAACAAATAATATTGGTGAATTCAGTTTGTAAATTTATTTACAAATGTAAGTAGACCGGATAAATATCAATAATTAAAATATAAAACATTATTTAAATATGGGAAATTGTCGTTCCGTGGCACAGTCTTGCATTTCAACGAAACTAGTTTCATTGGATTCGTAATAGTGAATAATATCTCGACGTCGAATTTCACGACAATCAGACGTATCGTTTGGTCGTGCGAGTTCGAAACGCGTTGAAATTTATATCGAGAATTTAATATAATAACTGGGTCTAAAACCTATCTTATGTAGACGATCGAATTATGTCTTGAAGCAAGTTCGAATGCATTCGAAATAGAGGTATAACATATAGAACGCCTGACAGGCCTCGTTTGGAGTTCGAGATTTTTGGGTATGTTTTGTTGAATATTTTAAAATTAAAATAATATACATATATGTACTGCTTTATTCACCCTAACCTTACCCATATCCCATCAACTCCAACACCATACCTCACGTGGTCACCCATATCCCTAATAAATATAAAATGCAATCCGTTTCCTTCTCTTTTTTTTTAATCTTCCAGTAACATTTCAAAAACCAAACCACCTTCTTCTAAATTCAAAATCAAATCACCACTTCACCTAAAAATCAAAAAATCTGGTTCTTCGAATTTGTTTCGAAAAAATCTTCAATTCGATATGAATTTTGGCATGTGCGACCATCGTTTGGCCATGGCCGTTCATGGAAGGAGGAACTAGGGCTTGGGATTTTAGGCGTTATGGGAAGAGTTAGGTGTTGGAATCGACAGTTAAGCTATTGTTGGGTCGAGGAGCTTCGAGGGTGAGTTTTTGGTGAGGTCCGACGGTGCATGGAAGAAAGCGACATTTCATTGTTGCTATAGAGGGTGTAGGTCGGATCTTCGACGGCGGGTTCGAATTCTTCGTGGATGGCTCGGGTGCGTCGAGCTCGCGAAGGGGGATAGAATGGTGGAGTCGAATTTCAATTTCATCGCCTAAGGCGGAGGATTGGCCGTGCGTGTACAAGGCGTTGTTGGGTGCATATGGTCTGTCATGTACAGTAGTGACGAATTGGGGAAGAAAGTGGAGAGGGGTAAAGTGGTAATTATTTATATGGAATTGTTAATTATTAATTTAAATAAAACAATAATTTGTTAATCGAATAACTTTTACGTACAAGGTCGGATTCAAACGCCTTTTTTGCGTTGGACGCATGTCGTCCAGATATTCGCAATTGAATTAGTTTGGATGGAGTTGGAGCAAGCGAAAATTTAGTCTAAAATCGGATGACTGTACGGTTTTAGTCAAAATGAGACGTTTCAGCGAAAACGGAAATCAATGTGAGTTTAACTCACATTAATTTTATTATATCATATCAATGATGTTATAAACGTTTATTGATTTTTTGAATGTTAGTTAAATTGTTTGATTTCTTGTTTGGTTGAATTTCCGTTTGGAATGGATAGCATATTAATTTGATCGTTATAAACCCATATGATTATACATACACACACACACACACACATATATATATATTATCCATAACATTGTTTTGTAGGGAAAATTTATAGAGAGACCCCAAATTGGGTTTCTTACCAATAAATTATTTATTTTCATCTTTATGCTGTTATAATTGAATTAAATCTTGATATTCCATTTAACTTTTAATTGTCGTTATAGCGATTTCACTATATCATTATTTATTACATTCTATCCCCAAACCATATCATATGAACTTGAGCTTGTGTTTCCGCTAATCGGAATATTAAGATTTATTAATCATTTTGATTAATGATAATTTAAATAACTAATCATTTAAATTAATGATTTTGAGATCAATCAACCAATGTAATAAATGATGACTAAAATTGGTTTGTCTTTAGATTTAATTTATCATAACTTAATTAATCGTTTTAACTAATGATTATCTGAGTTTAATTAATTCTTTTAATCAATGGTAATGAGTTTAATTAATTTATTGAACTTAATTAATTCTTCTAATTAATGATGATTGAGATCAAGTCATTTTAATTAATGATATTTAAAAGTAATTCATCATTCCAAATAATGATATTTGAATTTAATTAATCATTTAATCAAATGATTGTTTTAAATTTAATTAATTGTGTTAACTGATGATATTTGGAATTTAGTTAATTCATTTTAATTAATTATGTTTTATAATAAATAAATCATTTTAATAAATGATGTTTTCAATTAATCGTTTTGACTTGAATTTAATTAATCTAATTATTTATGATTATTTTTAATTAATTGTTTTAGTTAATGGAGTTTAAAATTACTTATCATTATGACAAATGATGTTTGAAATGACTTATTCATTTTTAACTAATGATTATTTGAATTAAAATCTTTGTAATTAATGGCATTTAAAGTTAATTAATTGATTTAATAAAAGTGATTTAAGTAAATCATCTAATATAATAAAATTGCTTTAATCAAGCGATTTAAAATTAATAAACTAATTTAGTAAAGTATTTTAAAGTTAATTTACGAATGTTGTATAAATGTTTGGAAACAATTATCTATTTTATTAAAGATAGTAAATTTGTTTATTTAAAAGAGATTTTAAATGTGATTAATTATTTTTGGGATAATTAATATTTTTTTAAAGTTATAGAAAGGAAATGGAACTCAATTATTGGGATGTTAAGTTGGATAATCTTCTAGATGTTCGGTCTGATGTAGGTTTAGGCCTTCGGGGTCGTGCACTTGGAATATTATTCTCTTAATGTTTCAACAATCTAGAACTAATTCTTAAAGTGTTTTACCAATGTGGAAATATGGAAATCAAGCACAAGTTCAGTTCGTTTTTAAAAGAAAAGGTTTGATTCGTTTTTGGACATGAATTATTTTTGTAAAGCGAATTACTTATATGGAAACGATTACTTATATAATTTGCACTAAACATTGAAGAAGTAAACTTGTCGCTATTTCAAAAGTTAAGAGTAATCGTTGGACATAACTTTGAGTTAACAGTACCTTGACTTGTCCGGTATTACTGTCAACCAAGAAAAATTACAAGTTTGAATTCAATGAGTGGTGATAAGTATACAAGACTTAATTTCCATATACGATCGTTTTATATCCTCGATGGTTAGTATTTCAGCTATCAGTTACTTCAGCTTCTTTGTTATTTTCATTTTAAGACAATTTATTGCTCCGTTGAGCTTTGTTATCTTTTATCGAAAATGGCTGAAACTAGGCGCGAAAAAGGGGGGCGCAACCTCCAAGTCATTATTGTGCTTTGTCGTTCTAAGATGATTTATCGCTTGTTTTGAGCATTGATATCCAGCACCAAAAAAAAAACTAAAACCAAGGAGCGAGTGGGAGCCGAGCCATGCGGGTCACACCCAATAGGGTATGTTCACATCATTTAGACAGGTTTCGGCATGCATGCATTGATGTGAAATATTCGGATGCTCGTGTGAAGCGAGGTCCAGATTGGAAGTTCCCAAGAGTGACGCGTGTGCTCTCAAGTATATTTTATTTAGACATATACTTTTGTGGAAGAGGGAGCACCCTCCTTGTTACATTGAGAGTCAACCACCCTTTACGATGTTTTATTATAGGTTTTAGTCCATTCTATCAAGTTTGGATTGTTACCTTATTTTGTCCATTCTATTAAGTTGGACTATTTTCCTTGTTCTATCTATTCTGTCCAGATTGGATTTTACTAGATATATTCCATTCTTTTAAGCCTAGTTTTAATATTAATTATGCTCATTGATACTTGGATTTGTTTCCTGATATTTATTTTCGCTCTTGCCTATATGGATATTATTCTTGTGAGGTAAAAACTTATTCCGCATTAGCGAAGCGGTCTCATAGAACTTTTATAGGTTCCCTATTATTTGAGCTATCTCATGCTGGTATTCCCAGACTGATCCCGGTGTTATTTTATTATAATGCTCGGGTCAGACCGAGTATTTTTCTAGGTTGTTTTTAAAGTTTTGGAGATCGCGGAAGGGAGCTGAAGATTCACCTATAATTTTTTTATTTTTCGTTGCATTATATATGTATCCCTATCAGCATTTGTAAGGTCATGATTTTATAACTGTCCAGATGATAAGGTTTGTTTTTAACTCTGATATGCTTTACATGTTTGGAGTGACAGTTTCTACTGTCCTTGTTATATCATATGTTGTCGATTCCGTTGTGAGATTCTGTTTTTCTCATTTCTATGTTCTTTTCTTTTTTATTTACCCCAATAATCTGTCTTTTTGTCGATTGGATATGTGATATTAGAACACGGTGGTAGTGTTTGGTGTCGACTTTCAACGGTCAACAAGGTGGGTCGTTACACTTTTTCTTTTAAAATTATAGTAAACTCCTTTTATTTTAATCAATTCCTTAAACAATGTTAAAATTGAACATCTTATGGTCAAATTGTGAGATTTTAGTCACAAGATGTTCATTTTCATTTTATATGTAATTATGGTCTATCCGATCCATGCATGTGAAAATGTAATTACTCATAAACTGGTTGAGCAAAAACAACAGTCGATATGCATTAATTAATACTCATAAACTAGCCGATCACAATTCAAACAACCAAATAATCAGTCAACTACAATAAATGGACAATAACACATCAATCAAAATTAGCGGGTACATATAATAAATGTTCAACTTAATATAATAATAGAATGGAGATTTATTCTGATAATAGATGTCCATAATATCTATTCAATTTAATTAAAGCAGAACGGTGTCTGATTCTGCTAATTATTGTCACAAGGAAATGCGATTATTTAACTACGTTAAACGTAATCAATTTAATCACTAATATTTTATCATTAATTTATACTTCATCTAATGTGTAAATAAATTACACTGGTGTGTTCTACTTGTCTATATCAATCTAGTGTTGAAGACCATGGGTTAAATGGACTTCGTGTGAGTGAGTTATACTTTTTCATAGTTTAAACATTTAAATAACTAAATTATTTAACTTAATAAAATAACTAATACTAATATTCACCAGTTCTGCCAAGGCCCAAGGCCCACTCACGCTTCCATTCACGAAAGCAATTTCTTTGTACTCCTAGACGGTCACCTCCATTCATGCGCAATTGTCCACATTAAGGAGGACATATTTGCAAATTACTATTATGAGAACAGTAGCTCAATTCTCTTCCCTGTTTTATTTCATGTGCTTGCCTGCATATATAAAAAAGCCAATCCCTTTCTTTTTTCCCCTCTGATGTATCCACTAGGTCTGCAAATCGCTCCCACACACACGCCGTAATTGAACACATCTCGATGGACTAGAGCGCCAATTTTTTTAATATCCAGGAGCATTCCTTTATTTTCTTAGTTGCATGCACTTGGTACTTGAACACGCATCAAAACCCAACTATCTCCACTACTATGCATGCGCCTGCACATGCAATTGTGATATACATCCACCTCTTCTCTGCCCTTCACACGTCTTATTAATTTTTTTCTTCTCTTTTTTCTTTTTCGCATGCAACCACTGCTAACACATTCACACTACCATGCATGCATACTGCTCTAATTTTCCAATCGTACTTAGCAAACTTGAACAAGTCCCCTCATGGGCATGCAAAATGCAGCACCTCCACGACCATGCTCACCCCCACTAACTCATACATACGACTAGAAAGATCAACAGGGAATATCTCATCCACGGCAGGGACGGATCTATTCAAAAAAAAAAACAACGTAAAAAAAAAAAGAAAAAAAAGAAAGAGAGAATGATTGTGAATCATCACTTCAGTGAAAGCTATATTATGGTTAGCATGTCAAGGTTGTGCTCTTAGAAGGAATGATGAATCGGTTCATTCATTTAACCGTGGAATTTTTCTTGAACTAATTAAGTATTCCGCTTCACTTTCATCTGAAGTTGCAGAAGTGGTATTAGAAAATGCTCCTGGAAACGCTTCTTATGTTTCACCAAAAATTCAGAAAAATATTATGGAAATTATTGGTGATTTAGTGAGGGGAAAAAATTTGCGAAGAAATTAGTGAATCCAAATTTTGCATTCTTGTAGATGAATCACGAGATGAGTCAAATACTGAGCAAATGACAATAGTTATTAGATTTGTTGAAGACGAAGGTTGCATACGTGAATGGTTCTTTGAAGTTGTTGGAGTTGAAGACACCACTGCACAAACTCCAAAAAATGCTTGCTCGAATGTGCTCGATCGAAATGGTTTGCTTGTTCAAAACATGCGAGGTCAAGGTTATGATGGTGCGAGTAACATGAGAGGTGCTTGGGGTGGATTACAAGCACTATTTTTAGAAGAATGTCCATATGCATATTATGTGCATTGCTTTGCTCATCGATTACAACTTGCACTAGTTGTTGCTTCTGTTGAATTATCTGACATAGAACTATTCTTTCAAATGCTTAATTGTATTATGAATTTAGTAAGTTTATCTGTCAAAAGAAATCAACAACTAAAGGCTGCTATAAGAAAAGAAGTTGAAGACATGATGTTGAGTGGAACGTTACAAACAGGTACCGGGGCAAATCAAAAAACCACTTTACAACGTCCAGGTTCTACTTGTTGGAGCTCGCACTATTCTTGGGCATGCAGCTTGCTTAGCTTGTATAAACCTGTTCATGAGGTCCTCGAAATCATAAAAAAAGAAGGTTTGAATAAGAAAATGCGTGCTGAAGCGAGTGGTGCTTTACATGCAATGAATACTTTTCAGTTTGTCTTCATATTGCACATGATGGTTGAAGTAATGTGAATTACTGAAATCCTTTGTCAAGCATTTCAAAAAAAATCTCAAGATATCTTGAACGGGATTCATTCACTCTCGATCACAAAGACTCTTCTTTCTAATTTGAAAAATGATGATAAATGGCACACACTTTTGAATAGTGTGACATCCTTTTGTGTTAGCAATTTAGTTGTAGTACTTGATATGAATTCTCATTATTTGGAAGGTACTAGACGTTCTTGTCAACGACACGATGAAATAACTATAGAACATCACTACCGTTATGATATATTGAACGAAATTATTGACACACAAATAATGGAGTTAAACACAAGATTCTCAGACACAGCAATTGGACTTTTAAGTCTGAGTTCAGTTTTAGAGCCAAAAAATAACTTTGAAGCATTAATAGTTGAAGATGTATGTTTGCTAACAAAAAACTACCACTCTGGAGATTTTAGTAAGTTGGATATTGATTTTCAATTGAGACACCAGTTGCAACATTATGAGCAAGATTTACGCCATGATCCTCACTTTTGTAATATTGCCACATTGTCGGAGTTAAATGTGGAGTTAGTTAAAACAAAAAAGGCTGAAAGATATCCCTTAGTTCATAGATTGATTTGTCTTGTTTTAAGTCTTCCAGTATCGACTGCAACTACTGAACGAGCATTTTCAGCTATGAAGTTAATCAAAACACCATTGCGCAATAAGATGGGCGACAGTCTGCTTGGAAATCACATGATAATATACATTGAAAGTTAAATTGCTAAAAACATTGATGTTGAGACGATTATAGATGAATTTGATTTTCGTGAAGTTCGTAGAGCACGACTTAAGTAGGATATGTAGTACTTTATGTTTTTTTGTTTAAGGATTTTTGTGAAAATTCTTTATGTTAATGGAATCAATCGAACTTAATTATTTTGATTATTATGAATGCGATGGAATTAATTATATCAAAACGGTTCAGTTTTTTTATTATTTAATTTTCTTCCATTATTCGTCCACCGCAAAATAAATTCTTGGTTACGTCCCTGATCCACGGTGTTTCTATCTCGAGTGCAACAAGAATGAACAATGTAGATCGCTTCGTCCTTTAAAACTTTTGACTACTTTTGCTAATTCTTAGTATAAAGAGAGTTATTGGAATTATTAATAAAAGTAGAAAATGGAAATTTAAATTCACAGAGAAGGAACGAAACAAATGGGCCCATTCGCTTTTTTGGTTCATGCGTTTTGAAGCGTGCCCCACTGTTTGTGGCTCCATACGAATATATAGCAAATATTACTTCATAGTTAAGCAAAGCAAAAAACCAACATTAAATGCAATTCAACCAAAGGGTCAAGCGTCATGATCAAAAGATATGCAAAGATTTCTGTTGAAAATAAAGTGTTGCATGTGTATGCTGTTTTGTTTATATCCATAAGTAACAATAGATTGGAGTGCCTGTAACAGCCTAACTTAAAATATCGGGTATGTGAAATTTTAGAAGTTTCAAATATACTATCTACACCATCTCTATTTTTTTATATTTATGTATGCTTTTAAATAATACAAAAGGTATAAGTATGTATACATTTATAAGTATAGGATAAGTGGCATGACATGATGAAGACAGATGACATAATATGGATCATACACCTATGTTAAGATGAATTAGAATTATGACACATATATCACTTAGGTATACACTTCTAAAACACCTTAAATGATTACTAAATAAGGTATGTGTCATAAAATAAAGCTTGCATAAAAAATGATGGACATGTGTCACAAGATTAAATAAAATAGTGACACATATCCTCATTAGGTGTCCATGTGTAGAAACATCTTAAGACACCTAAGTAGACATGTGTCAACATCTAAATCTTGTGCAAAGAGAAGAAGACAAGTGTTCAAAACTAAAATTACCAAACTAGCCTTGAAAATTACTATATAAAGGGTGGAAATGTTCACTTATTTTTCATACTCTCACAAAGCAAAAACAAAAGTAAGATAAAGTAAAAAAGCTTGGAGAAAGCTAAGGAAAAAGAGTCAAGTCAAATACACACAAGTTTAAGGTGAGAAAAACTATTTAATTTCTAGTATTCATGTTATTCTTGAAAAGATGATAGTTGTAAGTAAAAGTGGCTCAGTTCTATCAAAAAAGCAGCTTAGTAATTTGATCATAACTTTCTCAATTCTTAATGAAATTTCGATTTCTTAGATGTTCTGGAAAGATTATTTCATGTGATACAACTTTGATGTTTTGTATTTTCTGTAATTTGGATGTTAGCTATGTCAAAATTGAATTTTTCTACTGTAGTCCCAAGAGTCAAACCAATATTAGCTCTGTGCTTAAGGTTGAAACTAAATTGGCCATAACTTCTTCGTTCCTCAACCGATTTCAATAAATTTAGATGTTCCAGAAAGCTTAGACTTTGTACTAAAACTTTTAAGTTTTGAGTTTTCCAAAATTTCGATGTTATCTTGGCCAAATTTGTAATTGTTTATCGCTGTCCCGAGACAAAATGACAGAAGTTGTGAAATTCAAATCTCAGAATTGTTTTATCCATAACTTTTGTATTTCTTATCGGAATTCAGTAATTTTTAATGTTTCGGAAATCTTAGAAACTAAAATACAACTTTTGATTTATTCATTTTTCCTAATTTCGATGTTTTCTATGCTAAAATTGCAATTGTTGGTCGCTATCCTGCAAATGCATAAGTTCTGGCTAGGTTTAATGTTTTTAGTAAGATGGTCATAACTTTTGAAATGTTGATCCAAATTCGATGATTTTGGTCATTCTGAAAAGCCAACGGAAAGGTCTATAACTTCCATTTGTATCACTTTTTAAAATTCGGCCATCTATAAATATGAATTTGAGGTGCAAGCTCAGGTTAAATTTCTGCCCGAAATGAACATGTTTGTTTCTAAGAAAATGCCTTACTTGTTAGATTTTTATCATCGATTTGATAAATAATTTGATGGGTTTATTTTCATGGTAGTTGAATATACTAAGTAGATTACTTTAAAGAAGCATTTTCACACAGAAGATTTCTTCGAGGATGCAGTATAAGACAATAGATCTTGGGTGGTGCACTATTACTCTATGTGGTAACGAGCCAGTAGAGTACATCCCTACTGAGTGAGGGGATGCCGGCCGCAATCGAGGATGCGGTATAAGACAATAGATCTTGGGTAGTGCTCTATTACTCTATGTGGTATCGAGCCAGTGGAGTACATTCCTACTGAGTGAGGGGATGCCGGCCGCAATAGGATAAAATATCCTAGAATATAAACCAAATTGAGGGAGTGGTTTAAATTTATATAAAAAAAAAATCTTGACTTTAGTCAGATGAAGTTTATATATTTGAAGTTTATCTCGAATAGTGTTTTTGATCTGAATTATTAAATCTTAAGAAGTAGTGATTTGGAATGAAATGATGATATAAAAATTATGGTTTTTATAACCCTTTATGACATGACTTGAAAACTATAGATTAAATAGCTATCTCACCGGGTCAGTGTTGCTCATGATGCTACACATAAACGTTTCAGGTTTAGATGGTTAGTTGTTCAACTCAAGAGGACTGATGAATACCATGACTATGAAGTGAAGACTTTTATTGAAGTTTATCAACTTTCATATGTATAATTATGTTGAATCTCATGATCCTATGTAACTGTGTAATTATGATGATGTGATTGTATAATAACTCTTCCGCTTAAAATCATGTAATCTGAATGATTTTATGTTTCGATATATTTTATTTAAGTTGTGATACTATTCTATTAAGCACCTTAGTTTCTATGTAACATCTTTGCCTCTGGGTAAGCTACCAGAGTGGGGTGTTACATTTAGTGGTATCAGAGCCTAGGTTTAAGGGGTGCTTTTAGAAATTATATAGTATTACAATTTAATTTATCAGAATAGGAGGTTTATACAATTCACTAACATCTTTATAACTAATCGCAGTCATAAGTTATGGCTAGTAACCAAACCTGGTATACGGGGGACTCATGGGGAGGTGTTAAATGTACCACTGTACCAAATGAACGATTAGTTGCTACAAGTCGTACTATGGAAAAACATGTACTTAAGAACAAAGCAAAGCAGATTCTCATTGATGAGATGTATGAAGTTTATAATAGAGCTAACGACTATGAAGAAGGTTTAAAGAGAGACCTTATTCTTTACCGTTTACGTCAAAAGAAGGAATTTGAGATTGCAATAAAGATGGCAGAAAGGACAGATTAAACTTACTTTTGTGTGTAGAAATTGTATCCTTAATTTTGGAGGTAAGGATATGGTGGCTAACTTGATTATCTTTCCAATGAAACATTTTGATATCATCCTTGGGATTGATTGGCTTTCTCAACATAGAGCCATCATGGATTGTCATAATAGAACTATATGTTTCACGATTCGAGAACATGAAACCTTTGTGTATTCATGTGATAAATCTGAAGATGCTTTTATATCTGGATATGTAACACATATCAATATTGGGGATAAGGGTCAATCGGTAGACCAAATCCCAATCGTAACAGAATTTAAAGAAGTCTTTCAAGAAGTGTCAGGATTACCACCAAAAAGAGAAATTGATTTTAGTATCGATTTAATCCCTGGTACCACCCCTATTGCTAAAGCAGCTTATCGTATGTCTCCTACGGAGAATCAAGAGCTGAAGAGACAAATTAAGGAGATGGAGGATCAAGGATTTATTAGACCTAGTAGATCTCCTTGGGGAGCACCTGTGTTGCTTGTAAAGAAACAAGACGGAACGTTACGCTTATGCGTAGATTACCGAGAACTTAATAAAGTAACAATTAAGAACAAATACCCATTACCTCGAATTGATGATCTATTTGATCAGCTCCAAGGAGCTGCAGTATTTTCAAAAATTGACTTGAGATCTGGGTATCATCAATTAAGAATAAAAGAAGAAGACATTCCAAAGACAGCTTTTCAAACACGGTATGGACACTATGAATTTTTGGTGATGCCTTTTGGCCTTACCAATGCCCCAGCAGTATTCATGGATTTAATGAATCGTGTGTTCCGTCCATATCTTGATCAATTCATAATTGTATTTATTGATGATATCCTAATTTATTCTAAGACAAAGGAAGAACACGAACATCAATTGTGTTTGTGTCTCCAAACATTGAGAGATCTCAACTTTATGCAAAATTAACTAAATGTGAATTTTGTTGGAGGAAGTAAAATTTCTTGGGCACGTTGTTTCGAAGAATGGAATAGGAGTAGACCCATCAAAGGTTGAGGCGGTGTTGAAATGGAATCCTCTGACAACACCAACAGAAGTTCGAAGTTTTCTTGGATTAGCTGGTTACTACCGAAGATTTATTCAAGATTTTTCAAAGATAGCATCTCCATTAACAAAACTAATTCGTAAGGAAACTAAGTTTATTTGGGATGAAAAATGTAAGATAGCATTGGAAACCTTAAAGAAAAGATTGACAGAGGCACCAATTCTATTTTTTCCAAGAAGTGGAGTTCCTTATAAAGTATATTCCGATGCATGTGGACAAGGATTAGGATGCGTATTAATGCAGGAGGACAAAGTTATTGCTTATGGCTCTCGTCAACTAAAGCCATATGAAGTCAATTATCCAACCCATGACTTAGAATTAGGTGCAATTGTATTTGCTTTAAAATTTTGGAGGCATTATCTTTTTGGGGAACAATTTCATGTTTACTCAGACCACAAGAGTTTAAAATATTTGTTTTCCCAAAAAGAACTAAATACGAGACAAAGGAGAAGGATGGAATTTCTAAAAGATTATGATTTTACATTGCATTATCATCCAGGAAAAGCAAATGTAGTTGCAGATGCGTTAAGCCGAAAACCCTATGGCATAGTAGCCAATCTGATGATAAGAGAATGGAAAGCTCTAGAGACCCTAGTAGAAATGAACATCTGCACAAGGAGGATTAGTGGAGAAATGAATGATAAGGTAGCACTTTCATGTAATGTTATTATTCAGCCAACTCTACAAAGTAAAATATTGCAAGCTCAAGGAAAAGACGAGGAGTTGAAGGAATTATTCATAAAAATGAAAGGAACCTACATATTGGAACATTGGTAAAGATGGAGGTTACAGATTCAGAAATCGACTTTGTGTTCCAAGTCAACCTCAATTGAAAAATGAAATTCTAAGTGAAGCACATTGCTCAAGGTTTACAGTGCATCCAGGAAGCACAAAAATGTATAAGAATCTTAAGCGTCAGTTTTGGTGGCATGGAATGAAGAAAGATGTCGCTGAATTTGTGGCAAAATGTTTTACATGCCAACAAATTAAAGCCCAGCAGCAACGATCGGCAAGACTCCTACAACCTCTTCCTATTGCTGAATGGAAATGGTAGCATATAACTATGGATTTTATTATGGGATTACCAATGACAAGACAAGGTCATGACGCCATATGGGTAGTAGTGGATCGCCTAACAAAATCAGCCCATTTTATACCTTACAATATGACCTACTTAATGGAGAAATTGAGTAGACTTTATTTGAAAGAAATTGTTCGACTACATGGCATACCAGTTACCATTGTTTCAGATAGAGACTCTCGATTCACTTCAAAATTTTGGAGAAGTCTTCAAAATGCATTGGGAACATCATTAAACCTAAGTACGGCCTTTCATCCACAAACAGATGGACAAACTGAAAGAGTAAACCGAATAATAGAAGATATGCTAAGATCTTGTATAATGGAATTTGAAATAACATGCGAGACTCATATACCATTAAAAGAATTTGCATATAACAATAGTTATCATGCAAGTATTGGTATGGCCCCACATGAAGCTTTGTACGGAAGACCTTGTCGTTCTCCAGTATGTTGGGCGGAAGTTGGAGATCGTGAGCTTCTTGGTCCAGATCTAGTAAAAGAAACGACAGAGAAAATTTCTATCATAAAGGAAAGATTGCAAGCAGCGCAATGTAGGCAAAAGAGTTATGCAGATCACAGAAGAAAAGATTTGGAATTCGAAGTAGGGGATCAAGTTCTCCTTAAGGTTTCTCCAATATGAGGGGTGGTGAGATTTGGGAAGAAGAGGGCAAAGTTATCACCAAGATTTATTGGACCATTTCGTATTTCCAAAAGAATTGGCAAAGTTGCATATCAACTTGATTTACCTGAGAAATTATCAGATATTCATAATGTATTTCATGTATCAATGCTACGAAAGTATATTTCTGATCCATCTCATGTGATAGATTTAAGCGGCATTGAAGTTAAAAAGGGGACTAAGTACATTGAAAGACCTATTCGAATTCTTGACAGAAAAGTTAAGAAATTAAGAACAACAGAAATTTCCTTGGTGAAAGTTCAATGGAACCATCATAACGAAGACGAAGCATCATGGGAAGTGGAGTCAGAAATTCGTAAAGATTATCCAGAATTGTTTGAAGCCTAGATTTCGAGGACGAAATCTTTTTCTAAGGGTGGTAGATTGTAACAGCCTAACTTAAAATATCGGGTATGTAAAATTTTAGAAGTTTCAATTAAACTATCTACACCATCTCTATTTATTTATATTTATGTATACTTTTAAATAATACAAAAGGTATAAGTATGTATACATTTACAAGTATAGGATAAGTGGCATGACATGATGAAGACAAGTGGCATAATATGGATCATACACCTATCTTAAGATGAAATAGAATTATGACACATATATCACTTAGGTGTACACTTCTAGAACACCTTAAATGATTACTAAATAAGGTATGTGTCATGAAATATAGCTTGCATAAAAAAATGATGGACATGTGTCACAAGATTAAATAAAATAGTGACACATAACCCCATTAGGTGTCCATGTGTAGAAACATCTTAAGACACCTAAGTAGACATGTGTCAACATTCTAAAGCTTGTGAAAAGAGAAGAAGACAAGTGTCCAAAACTAAAATTACCAAACTAGCCTTGAAAATTACTATATAAAGGGTGGAAATGTTCACTTATTTTTCATACTTTCACAAAGTAAAAACAAAAGTAAGATAAAGTGAAAAAGCTTGAAGAAAGCTAAGGAAAAAGAGTCATGTCAAATACACAAGTTTAAGGTAAGAAAAACTATTTAATTTCTAGTATTCATGTTATTCTTGAAGAGATGATAGTTGTAAGTAAAAGTGGCTCGGTTCTATCAAAAACGCGGCTTAGTAATTTGACCATAACTTTCTCAATTCTTAATGAAATTTTGATTTCTTGGATATTATGGAAATCTTATTTCATGTGCTACAACTTAGGTGTTTTGTGTTTTCTGTAGTTTGGATGTTAGCTATGTCAAAATTGAATTTTTCTACTGTAGTCCCGAGAGCAAAACCAATATTAGCTCTGTGCTTAAGGCTGAAACTAAATTGGCCATAACTTCTTCGTTGATCAACCGATTTCGATAAATTTAGATATTCCAAAATTCTTAGACTTTGTACTAAAACTTTTAAGTTTTCCAAAATTTCGATGTTATCTTTGTCAAAATTGTAATTGTTTATCGCTGTCCCGAGACAAAATGACAGAAGTTGTGAAATTCAAATCTCAGAATTGTTTTATCCATAACTTTTGTATTTCTTATCAGAATTCAGTAATTTTTAATGTTTCAGAAAGCTTAGAAACTAAACTACAACTTTTGCTTTATTCATTTTACCTGAGTTCAATGTTTTCTATGCTAAAATTGCAATTGTTGGTCGTTGTCCTGCAAATGCATAAGTTTAGGCTAAGTTTAATGTTTTTAGTAAGATGGTCATAACTTTTGAACCGTTGATCCAAATTCGATGATCTTGGTAATTATGGAAAGCCAACGGAAAGGCCTATAACCTTCATTTGTATCACTTTTTAAAATTCGGCCATCTATAAATATGAATTTGAGGTGCAATCTCGGGTTAAATTTCTGCCCTAAATGAACATGTTTGTTTCTAAGAAAATGCCTTACTTGTTAGATTTTTATCATCGATTTGATAAATAATTTGATGGGTTTCTTTTCATGGTAGTTGAATATACTAAGTAAATTACTTTAAAGAAGCATTTCACATAGAAGATTTCTTCGAGGATGCGGTATAAGACAATAGATCTTGGGTGGTGCACTATTACTCTATGTCGTAACGAGCCAGTAGAGTACATCCCTACTGAGTGAGGGGATGCCGACCGCAATCGAGGATGCGGTATAAGACAATAGATCTTGGGTAGTGCACTATTACTCTATGTGGTATCGAGCCAGTAGAGTACATTCCTACTGAGTGAGGGGATGCCGGCCGCAATAGGATAAAATATCCTAGAATATAAACCAAATTGAGGGAGTGGTTTAAATTTGTATAAAAATAAATATTGACTTTAGTCAGATGAAGTTTATATATTTGAAGTTTATCTCGAATAGTGTTTTTGATCTGAATTATTAAAACTTAAGAAGTAGTGATTTGGAATGAAATGATGATATAAAAATTATAGTTTTTATAACCCTTCATGACATGACTTGAAAACTATAGATTAAATATCTATCTCACTGGGTCAGTGTTGCTCATGATGCTACGCATAAACTTTTCAGGTTTAGATGGTTAGTTGTTCAACTCAAGATGACTATGTAACTGTGTAACTGTGTAAACCATTCATACGCATAAACCCTTCATATGTATAATTATGTTGAATCTCATGATCCTATGTAACTGTGTAATTATGATGATGTGATTGTATAATAACTCTTCCGCTTAAAATCATGTAATCTGAATGATTTTATGTTCCGATGTATTTTATTTAAGTTGTGATACTATTCTATTTAGCACCTTAGTTTCTATGTAACATCTTTGCCTCTGGGTAAGCTACCAGAGTGGGGTGTTACAGTGCATGCGGCCTTTAAGTTAGCTAAACTCCATTGGCTATGTCTTCTATCTCTGGTTTCTATCGCTGCCGATGGTGAAGTCATGTTCAGCATCTCAGCACACGAGCCACAACTCGAACAAATATTCCACACAGGCTCCAACTCGAACAAATCTCGGAACCACACATGTATTTCCATATCTTAATAGATCTTGGAACCACACATGGATTCCTCAACAGATATTGAAATCATACATGGATTCCCACACTTCAACAGACCTCGGAATCGCGCATGGATTCCCACATCCTGAATAGATCACGAACAAATACATGTGTTTGAGCATTTCAAATAGATCTCGAATCTCCACATGGATCCCATCTTCACAAAGCAATCAAGAACCAATCACGAAGCCATCACAAAGCAATCAAGAAGCCATCTTAAAGCAATCATGAAGCACTCACGAACTTCTTTCAAAGCATAGAGCATATATATGGTTTTGCGGTGGCTACAGTTTTAAGTCATCTCATATAAGTTCACTCCCTTGCATACCGATTGCACCAAAACCAATCGATCGATTTCCCGCGGACCTCAACCCCGGTTCTATGAGAAATAAATAGACCATAATAAGATCGGAATTCACTTCCTAACCGTATTTAAGCGGATGAATTTCCTTATCATTTGTCCTAGAATAGCAAAACGAGTTTATACGTATAATATAGCATCACCGAGGATAACTGTACCACATAATTCTCATGTTTCTTCTACATATTTCCAAAAGTAACAATAACTAGTAAGTAACACACAAAGCATGTGTATGTTGTTTTGTGTATGTTGCATGTGTATGTTTTTTTGTGCATATCCATAAGTAACAGGAGTGCCTCCAGCCTTTAAGTCAGCTAAACTCCATTGATTATGTCTTCTATCTATGGTTTCTGTCACAACCGATGGTGAAGTCATGTTCAGCATCTCAGCACACAACTCACAACTAGAACAGATCCTCCACACGGGCTCCAACTCGAACAAATCTCGGAACAACACATGGATTTCCATATCGCAATAGATCTTAGAACCACACATGGATTCCTCAACAGATCTTGGAATCATACATGGATTCTCACACCTCAACAAGCCTCGGAATCGCACATGGATACCCACATCCTGAATAGATCATGAACAAATACATGTGTTTAAACATCTCAAATAGATCTCGAATCTCCACATGGATACCATCTTCACGAAGCAATCAAGAACCAATCACGAAGTCATCACAAAGCAATCAAGTAGCTATCACAAAGCAATCATGAAGCACTCACGAACCTCTTTCAAAGCATATATATGGTTTTAGAGTGGCTACAGTTTTAAGTTATCTCATATAAGTTCACTCCCTTGCTTACCGGGTGCTCCAAAACCAATCGATCGATTTTACGAGGACCTCAACCCCGGTTCTATAAGAAATAAATAGACCATACATAAGATCGGAGTTCACTTCCTAACCGTAATTAAGCGGACGAATTTCCTTATCATTTGTCCTAGAAGAGCAAAACGAGTTTATACGTGTAATATAGCATCACCGAAGATAACTGTACCGTATAATTCTCATGTTTCTTCTACCACTAGTACAAAAAGTGCATATTGCTTCGTCTTATTTGAATCGGTTGAAGTAAAAATTGATGAAAATAGAACTGTTTGCATCAGCTCTATCTTAATAATCGATGCAATTGGTACGTGGAAAGCAATAGGTAATAAAAAAAATCAAATTAGCATCAGTTGTCACCAACGATCGAAGAAAATACATTGATGCAAATAGTTTTAGTCGCATCGGTTTTTAAGTCAACCGATGCAACCACATTAATTTTCATCTCTTACCAACATAGTTTTGTTTGATGGATCCAAAATAATTATTTTCGCATCAGTTCACTATCCAAAATAATCATTTTGAAAATTTTGCCTCTCCATTTTGGATATTTTGGCTCCAATCCGAATTTTCCCCCCAAATTGAAAATTTTGCCCCTCTAAAATTTTGGCTCCAACTCAACAATATTCCCCCATCCACCTTTCCTGCTCCTGCCCATTCCTCTTCCATTCCTTATGCATGCAGATCTAGATCCAAAATTTCCACTTCCCTAGCTCCTCCATCACCAATACAAGTCCCTCAACTAAATCTGACTACTCCTTTACCATGCCACTGCCAACAATCGTTGCCAACTGCCCCCAATCGTTGAGTTGGACAAGACCACCCTTGCCTGATTGCTCTCCGTTGAGATGGTCACAGATCTGAAAACCATGTTGACTTAGATGTCTTGGATCTAAAGTTCTTACTGCTGGTTGATACTTATGGTGATGCCCTAAAGATGCTTGGATATGATACCGTTGCTGACGCAATGATGCCGAACTCTAGCTTCTGTGATTCGCTAAGATCCGATAGCCGCATTGCATTTAATGATGCTTGTTTGCTTATGACGACCGGAGATACTCATTGTTGTTTCGGACTTGAGGTGTACGCGTCCAAGTCAGACGTCGTGGCCGAGGATCGGAGCTGTTTGGATGGCTACGATGCTTTGGATCCGACGGTGGATGCTAGTGTGGTTATGTTGTGATATGTTGGAGATGATATAAGTGATATGCACGATTGATTAATTATCATCTGTTAACACAAAGGCTGAATCCCTTGAGACACTAGCATCAAACAGCTCCTATATCATCGGAAATCAATGAACGCGATGGCTACACATTTTAAATAATCTCTCGAGAAAGCAACCGCCCCATTTTATATCTACAAGTCAGTTACTCGTTATGCTTTGAGCAAAGGAAAAAAACACAGAAAACGAGAAACTGCGAGCTTTTTGCTTGGATTCTAAATCTGAAGTACTTGAATCTAGAAGGCTATGGTGTCTACTGGATCATCATTCGATTTTGCTTCGAATGATGTTATTTTCTCTTCCAACGATGGAACTAATCATCAGCCGTCCAATCTAAGGAGATCTGATATATTTGATGAGGTAACATTAGGAACTGTGCGTTTGTTTGATATCTTTTGCTAATAATGCAAGCAAGTGAAAATGTTAAGGATAGTTTGAAGTTGTCTCGATTTTCAGTATAGTATGTACCGCGCCAATTAATTTTTATATTGCATTTTCTCATGGAGATGGGCTTATCTTATTATGGAGCAGAGAAAGAACCGGTGTGTGTTTACTCACCGCAAAAAATCAGTACCCAAAAGATGTAATAAAGAAACGCATCGAAAAATACACAAATCAGTTCATCCAGCATTTTGAAGGAATAAGTGGAGGTTGTCACGGCTAGAGATACAGTTTTACAAGCTGGAGAAAAGCGTACATTTTTTGTCAGTTATTTTTGCCATGTTCATTCATATTTGCATCATATATCCCACAGGTAATTATAATTATTTTCAGTTACATTTCTACTCTAAAAAGGACAATCCTAGTTAATGTTGCTTTGGTTTTAAAGTATACCAAATGTTAGAAAAAGAACATGAAAATTAATTAAAAGATGGTTATTTGTTTACAAAATCTTTGATATATAGGGTTATGGAATGACAGAAGCTAGACCAGTTCTTGCAATATATCTAGCATTTGCTAAGGAGCCATTTGAGGTGAAATCTAGATCTTGTGGCATAGTTGTTAGGAATGCAGAGCTAAAAGTTATTGATCCTAAAACTGGAATTTCACCGTCTAAAAATCAACTAGGGGAAATTTGTTTTAGAGGGAAGTAGATAATGAAAAGTACTTTGTACGCTATTTATTTAGAAGACTATTCATTACATATTGAATTATTTTCTATTTGTTTCAATGGTCTTAATTATGTTTTCTGTATAACATTTATAGTCTATTTCATAATCTTCTGATATGGAAACATTACCCCATACATAGCCAGTAAATTTCCATTAATTTTTCCCCTCTAATTTTATGTTTTGTTATGATTTACCATAATGGAAATAAACACACTCCCCTGCATAAGCAAGCCTGCTCCTCTGCATTGCTTAGAAAAATGAGCAGAAGGTTCGACGACTAGTGAAGCGAAATGACCTTGCTTCACAATCAAATGATGATTCAAGAAGTTCAGCAGCTGACTAGGTTATTCAAAAACATAAGCGGGTAAGCATGAATAGCTTATGGATTTTTTCAGGAAAATGTACCACTGCTTCGATTGAAATTCGAAACTAATATAGATTATTGCTTCGATCTCTAATAAATTCATTAATGAAGCGATTGAGAAAGCTAGGAACTTGTCTGGCAAAATTCTTAGAAGTCACCTTAAAGTTCTTCATTGTAGATATCATAATTCTATATATCTGGAAATGGTGCAGGTCTGGTAGATGGAGTTTGGTTTATTGATGATTACAAATATAAATTTCTATTGCGTTTTAGTCAATGCTCCTTTCTCAAAATTTTAAGCAAATCTACATGTAATGTTCTTAATATCCGTGTGTGAAAAGCAAGACTTAAAGCAAGCAAGTTTATAAAATCCACATGGCTTAGGTTCTTGTTTATCTGTTTATGTAGAGGGTTCTGATAAGTCTAATGTGTGAACCGTGTGGAAATAGAAGAGAAAGATGCTTCTGACCTCATTTCAGACTGTTCTTCTAAATTGTGCCTCTGTGGGAATATATGTCAAATCTTAGACTAATTTATCATTCTTGGTTTCAAATATTTTTATGATATCAAACTAAATATGAATGGAAAACCATACACAAACTAATCATCTATGTTTGGTAACTTATACTATCATGCAGGGTTAAACAGTTTCGACAGTCAGATATACTAGAGCCTTTAAAGAATTACTATTATTGGTACTTTAATATACATGTAAATATTATATATGTCAGCGTCACATCAACTTTAGTTTGGTTTTAAGTTAGTTGGTCTTTATTTCATTTTAAACAATGGCGTTTGTTATTTTGGTGAGAATCATTTATCATGTGCTGGCTAGTAATTGCGTACAATGGAACGCAAGGTCTTATATATTAACCAAATTGCCAAAATATGTTTATTTCTTATTTTCCTAGGTTCAAGTTGACATTGGAAACATGGAAAGCAGCATATGGTTTTGACCTGAAGCCTAAAAATTTGGGTTTTCAAGATTCCATGAAGTTTTTAAGGCTTTCACTATACTATTTCTTAATGGTTGTACTAATTAAAGATCTGAATTAAGATTATACCACTTAATGATTGTACTAAAGGTCTGATTTATGCTGCTAAAATGAATGTATGAACCATTATTTAATATAGATTATTAACACTATAATTGATATATGTTTATTTTGATATTATGTTATTCAATTTGTATTTTCCATTAAATTTAATTTTGAATGATTGTAATATTGCATGCAATAATTTTTTGTTATAATCAATAATATATATATATATATATATATATATATATATATTGTCTATTGAGTACTGTAATAATGATTTCCGAGAATGGTTTTTTTGCATCAGGTATAAATATCTGATGCAATAGCGGGACTAGTTTGCACCGGTTGTTATAAAAAACCGATGCAACAAAGAAGCCTTTTAAACCCAAAGACTCTTATGTTGCATCGGTTTACAACAACAACCTATGCAACAAGTTCCTTTGTTGCATCGGTTTTCATTACAACCGATGCAACATTAGGGCTGTGTCCAAGCAACCAACCATTTTTTACACTAGTTGTTAGTAATAACCAATGCAAAAAGGACCGTTTTGCATCAGTTTTAGAAATGATGCAAAACTGTTAAGCCTGCTGCATCGATTGCATATGCATCGGATGTTGAACTGATGCCAAGGGGGGGTAAACAACCGATGCAAATGGCCCGTTTTGTAGTAGTGTACATATTTTCAAAGTATATTCTGACCAAGATTTGATAGTCGGTTCTTTAATTGTCAAATAAACAAATAATCCAATACAATAAAAATAATCGCATATGGGAAACCAAGACCCCGTATACGTTCATAAGCAAGTAACGCACAAAGCATGATCGAAAATAACTAGCACGATTAAGTCATATAAATGACTTCAAATCCCTTTTTTTGAATTAATCTTCATTTTAATTAAAAACCTCTTTTATTAATAAAACTCGGTTTTACTTGATCAACTCCTTTATAAATGAAACTCCGTTTATTAATTAAACTCCACTATTTAATTAAAACATTACTGTTCATTTTCAAAACTTTTCTACACTTTCCAAAAGTATTCATATACTTATGTCAACCATATAAGTATATTCATAAATCAATTTCAAAGGGTTTAAGGCAAATGTTACTCGAATACTGTCGCTACAAACCCAAAACCATTACACTTATGATTATCTTTAAAACATTCTTTTTAAAGATCCATTTACATCACGAGTATAATCAAAACGGATCAAAGGCGAATGTTACTAACACATTGCGACAACAAACCCAAACCAAATCATACTTGTAATTTATCTTTAAAATTCCATTTTAAAGATCTAAGTATTTTCCGAACTCATTTACAGTATTTTAACACTTTAAGTATTATCCAAGGGTTTGAAAACAATTCATACTAAAACATTGTTTATGACAAACCCACAATCACTTTACTATTCCATTATCTTTAAAACTCCATTTTAAAGATCCAAGCACTTTTCTAAAGTACATTAAATGGCTTAAAATAGATATTTCACAAACATCGATACTATAACCCAAATCACTATTATACTTGCGATTTACTTTAAAATATCCACTTAAAGTTCTAAGTATAGCTTTACTTATTAAATAAGGCTATATACCTTTTTAATCAATTCATAAAACAATTCCTCATAACATAGGGGTTATAATCCCAAAACTCCTTTTAAATCGATTTATAAAACAATCCATTATAACATAAAGTCATAATCCAAAAACACATTTATAACCTTTTACAAATACCAAACTTCCTTTTAAAACTTCTACATATATTAAAATACCTTTAAAAAGATAAATATGTAGATATACTAATTTATTTGTAAAATTAAGATATTAAATAATCTATTATAAACCATTTGTAAAGTATTATACTATATAATCCTTTTATTTCTTAAATAAAATCTTTAATAACTTTTAAAACCATATATCTAATAAACCATACTTTTAAAAATACTTACACTATATTTTTAAAACCTTTTATTTAAAACCATTAAAAACCTTTTTTATCATTTAAAACCATCACTTTATAAATATGTTTGATTTTCAAAAATATATTTAAACCTTGTTATTTCCTGATAATAAGTACGCTAATAATGCTTATTATAAATACAAATAAGCTCTAGGATGTCTTCCAAAGTTAACTTAAAATCGCAGATACAACGATTTCAAAGTGCATCCATCGCGACCGTTTCGCTTCAACCATTTATAACTTTCATTTCCATTTTACAACAAATGTCAAAACCAATTCCATTTATGTCAATCGCACCTAAACGTGTGTAGAACAACCCAATACACACACACACGATATATATATATCCACAATTTACCCAAATTAACACATGTTAGTTATCACAAATTTCAAAGCACATTTATAACGACTAAATCATTTCTAACATTCATAACATACTATTACTTTTCACAAAGCAATACTAAGCATGTAAACAAGTAGTCTGGGCCACAACACATGTTATAGATGAACAAATAGAAATTTTATACTTAATAATAATGTTCTCAACTTGTTTTACAAAACAAGACGGAGTCCAAAAGTAATAGCTTGCATTGCTCATTTTGCAGTTTATATTTTGGTACAACAACAATTATACATATATTACAATATATAGTCAATCAACTGGTGAGTAAAATTCACATAAGCTCAAGTTAACGCTTTCTCCTTTTCGAATAGTCCAAAATCGAACGCCGTTCAGTTTGGACTGAAAGTTCCTGCTAGCTCCAAAGTCGACGAATCCAACTCCATCACGTAGATAATCCTGATACGAGTGCAACGACAAAAACGGCACCTCGATATCTCTTATGAACAAGATATAATCATTATAACATTCGAAATTAGTTAATTGATAATTAACATAATTAAATTAAGGTAATTACGCTAATTACCTTCCCTTTAATGTTAAACATCTTAAGCAGCAAAGAAATCTAACCCACATCATGACTTCCATCGCTGCACCAACCTCCAGGAACCAACGCTCGCTAACCGATGTCTCCCTAAAGCATGATGAACCCAACGACACCACCCTATTCTCCAACGGCACCTCCACGGCCGAGATAAATCCCTACAAACGCGGCTCCGATTCATCTGCCATTTGACGCCGTCGTTGTTGACCAGAGACCACCCAACTCTGCCAGCGTGAAGCCCTAGCCTTCTCCTACCACTTTCTTTGGTGCCGCCATCTAACCATCATCACCATTGCCAAAATCCCAAGCCCTAGCCACAACATTCAACTCAGCCTAGCCGCCTCCTCGCTTCGATCCACGACAAATTTACCATTTACAATGTGAGAAATGCGGATCACGGATCTTAAGACTAGAATAAACACTAGAGGGGGGGTGAATAGTGTTTTAAGGAATTACTAAATATTTTTGAGTTTATGTTAATTTGAACACAAATGCATGCAATATTCAGACACGGATATGATCACAGAAACAATCACAGATGTAGAAATAAAGTAAAAGCAATAAAGGAAAGAACACACCGAATTTTATACTGGTTCGGAGTTACCCTATATCCAATCCCGCACATAAGTATGGATTTCCTTTCAAAAGCAATTGTACAATTACATCCTCGATTTCAAGGCTATGAGGTACACCTTTCCAGATTCACAATGCTCTAGGTAGAGATACTTGATTTCAGTGGCAGAAAGTTCACCTAATTGATTTCCTAGGCTACAATCACACCTTTTCTCGCTTGATTGATTTCTAAGGCTACAATCACACCTTTTCTCCCTTGATTGATTTCCAAGGCTACAATCACACCTTTTCTCGCTAAATTGATTACAAAGAAGTTTATTACTCTGAATAGCACTGAGATCTTGTTGAGATAGTGATATAGAATCAAACTAGAAATGATCTAGTTAGATTCAATGTTAATTTCGGCAGAGTAATGGTAAGAATATGTATAAAGAAATGTGGAAGAAGAAGAGGAGTGAAATCCAGAAAAATATGAATGGAAATTCGTTCAAAACAGTCCCTGTTTATAGAAGAACAAAAGTCATGTCCATTCGTGAAGGGATATGAATAATAGACACTTCTTTTGAAATTCAAATTTTGAAATCAACTGCCACCATGTCGACATGGGGTGCTTGAGTATGTCGACATGCCAAAAGGAAATTTTGGTGATTTGTTTTTCTTTGAAAATAACTTCTATCTTGTACTAAAACTATTTTAAACTTCTATAAATATACTTAACTACAGTTAAAATACATAAGTAAATATAGAGAACAATATTTTGGTATATATAAAATTTTACTATAATTTTATATTTAAATCTAAGTATAAATAATAAAAGTTAAATGAATATATTAATTAAAAGATAGTTTAAAAACCAAAGATAATTTGATTTGAAAATAAAGATTATTTTTGAGACTAAAAATATTTAAAACCGGATAGATGTTTTTGATCTTTTTGAAAGGAAGATTTTGAAATCATTTTGAAAACAAGATAATTTTTGTAAATCATCTTGAATAAAAATTAGTGGATACAAAACAATGTTCCACTAAATTTGTCGTAGGTTCCATCCTACTTAGGGTCCATCCCTTTAACAGGCTCGAAGTGGGTTCCATCCCTTTAACAGGCTCGAAGTGGATTCTGTCCCTTTAACAGGCTTGAAGTGGATTCCATTCCACGAATAAATTGGATTTTAAGATGCCGGTGCTTTTCTAGGAGTTTTAACAAAATTCCTGATTAAATTACTTATCTTGAAATCTTGAACTCTTGATAATCTTGATACTCATGAGTCTTCAATCTTGATATCTTGAATCTCTATACTGTACAGTTTTCATTCTTGGTACCTGCATGATTAAACCCTGCATATACAAATATATCTAAACTATAATGTTAGTATTTATATTTTATAATCTTATTTTAAGGTTGTTGTCATCAAAACCATCATCTCAAGGACTAACAATCTCTCCCTTTTTGATGATGACAAACTTTGTTTATAAAATATACTTCACCTTCACTATAACTCCCCCTTAATCTAATAACTCCCCTTGATCTAAGCCTAACTACTCCATTTTATATTTCTTCCCCTTTGTCATCAACAAAAACCATCCTAAAACTATAAAACTCCTCCTTAAATTAATACTAGAACAAAGTATTGCAAATGGAATGTGAAAGATATAATTATCCAAGACATAAACATGTATGAGTCTATTTCAACACACACATCAAAGACCAATCATGTCAGATAAGTCAAACAAATAAATCAAGTCAATCAAGTCAAACAAGTCAATCAAATCAAACAAGTTAATCAAGTCAATCAAGTAAAACAAGTCAATTCAATCAAACAAGTCAATCAAAACATACCAAACAAATCAAAAACTAATAATCCTATATAATAAGACAATACTACAAACTCTCCCTAAATAAAATACACTCATTATGTATACATGTATGCAATATGTAGTTTGTAATGCAGTATGAAATGTATGACATATGCAATGTAACATGAGATGATATGCAAAATGAAGTGCAACTTGTGATGCAAATGATTATGATATTTCATGCAATGTAATTTATGATGTAATATGCAATGAAATGTGATAAGAAATAGGATGTATAATGATATGTAATATGAAAAATGATAACGAAGTAAAAATAATAATATGCAAAATGATATGATGATATATATACTATGGTAAGAGATATCCAGATTATAAAATAAACATGAGTGATAAGTAATATTTAATTGACAAGCATATATGTATATATATATGTGTATGTGTATGTATATGTATATTTATATGTATGTATGTATGTATGTATACATATATCAAACAATTTATTATAACTTGCTTCAACCAAACAAAGGTAATACACATCAATTACTAAACTTAGGTTAAGGAAACTAATGAATGTGACTAAAAGAGTAGTAAAGACAAGAGTTTAAAGGTAACTACTGATATTAAAACTATAACATATTCATGAAAGGTAGTAATCAAACTAAATATCAAAATCAAATTGCTATGAAATATGGATTTAAACTGCATATATGATCAAATATGGTTTTTATAAAAATTAATATCCTAATTATTTAATTTATTTAAAATATATTTTTTTAACTTGGTTGATTTTTTTTTTGAGAATCCAAATTTCCATGTTTAAAAAATACTTAACTTACTAATTAAAACCTTTATATTAAATTGTTATTGATTAAAATATTTACAAACATGTTTAAACATCTTTTAAATTTTAAAAAAATATCATAATGATATATTAAATAAAATAATAAAGTTAAAAACTAAAATAAACATGTGTTGTGTTAAGGCCTCTTACTTTAAAAAAATTTAATTAATTATTAAAAAAACATTTAAACATGAAATTAATTTTAAAATATTCTAATATAAGTTAGAAACTACTTAGTTTTTCTTTATGAAACTTTAAAAAGAATAGAGAAAAACATTTAGTTTAAATATCATTTTTACATAGTTTAAAGTTTCATAAAGAAAAACAGCATTCAAAGAATGGTATAAAAAGTTTTTGTAATAAAATATATTCGAAACTTTATAAAACTGAAACTGTAGCTTTTACCAAATGCTACGTAAAGTTTCTGAAACTCTACAGCATTTCAAAGCACAGAAATGCTATAAAAATGAATTTGCGGTACTTACAAAAGATTACAGAAGAAAAGAAGCATTTTAGAAATGCTATCTAAAATTCCAAGCTTGTTTTCAACATGATTTTGTACTAATTTTACGACTAGATTTTGACGTGTAAATAATTGATTTTTGACCCAATTAAAGTAGTTAATATAACTAAATTAATTTAAAAAATATAAAAAATATGAAAAAACATGTGTAAAGACACTTGACATTATGCATGTAAAAATACTTTTATTATAGAACAAGTGTAATGACACGTGACATTTTACATGTATGTCATTATCTACTTATATGAAAAGTGTCATATAATGTGGTGCAATATTATTAATTGAAGAAATATATAAATAGAGCCTTATTCTAACATTCTAAGTTCATTCTATTAATTTCTTAAAGATATAAAATTAGTATCGTAAAACTGATAGAGTATGAGAAGTAAAAATAACATTAGAAAAGTTGAAATCATGAATGAAGGTACGCTCTTCTACTTAGTATAGTTGTAATAAATTAGCTGTAAGATTTTATTTGAAAGAAACACATTTTAAAAGACTTAATTATGGTGTGTCGATATATGGACCAAAATATCAAAACTTATAAAAGAGATAAATTTCTATACCTAAATGCATAAGTATATATATTTCTAAATGCAACAATAAAGATGAAATAATAGTAAAGCGTACCACTTTTTGCACTCCATCTTTCTAACTTTTTTGTTCTTCCATTGCCGTGAACCACACATTTATATCTTTCAGAATTTAATGACAAGATCTAAACTATTGCGAGGGCTCGTTTTTCTGATCAGCGTAGTATATTCATTTGCTGAATTTGAAGATCGTATGAGAAAGATGCAGATGATTTAGTAGATTGACTAACTTGGCGCCAAAACATTGAATCCGAATTTTGAATGAATAGACACTTCAACCACTATAAATAGGCCCAACAGTCACCACTTTTCATAAAAAATCCTCTTTTTCTTCTTCTTCTTCCCGTTTTTCTATAAACTATCAAACTTCTAGAAGGCATATCTCCTTCGTTTCCTAAAGGAATTGGATGAAACCAGCGGCAAATCGAATAGAAAGGCAAGGGCTACGATCTAGTAATAGTTTGGTGATGAATTTGGATGGTATTTCGATGCAACAGGCCGAACAGTAGGAGAAATGCAGAAAATCCCGTACACAGTTTTTCCATTTTGGACAGCCAACTTCAAACTGTCATGTCTCGCTCAATTTTGATCGGAATTTGATAATCTACCCATCAAAACGACTGTGGGAACAAGGAATACAATCTGAAAATGAGTTGGGACAAAATACCCAAATATTTGGATGCAATTTGAAGAATCTCATTGACAGTTTTGCTTTCTTTTTCTCTTTGTTCACCATAACTTCATTTGACCATAACTTGGTCATTTCTTGACGGATTCGCACGAAAATAGTGTCATTGCGAAGCAGATGAAGAGAAGTATAGTATCAAGTCAAGTTGTAGATGAGAACCAAAAGTTTTATATTGATCTGGTACCCATTTCGTTGTTGATTGGCATTATATATCTATTTGTTCTTCTTGATCGATGAATGATTATATGATATCTTTTAACCAACGGTCATTAGACATAACTCTTCTCCTGCAAAACAATATAACTTTTTAAAGAATCAAGCGACTTTTCAAAATAACTAAATATAGTTTTAAACAACAATATGATGATGATTCTGTGATATATTCATATGAAAATAGTATTAATAATTTTATCAAAAAAATTGCCATTTTAAAAAATTTCAAAATTCAGATTATGAAAACTTTGAAAACCTTGCTATGATACCAAATGTGAGAAATGCGGATTACGGATCTTAAGGCTAGAATAAACACTAGAGGGGGGGTGAATAGTGTTTTAAGGAATTACTAATTTTTTTGAGTTTGTGTTAACTTGAACACAAATGCATGCGATATTCAGACACAGATATGATCACAGAAACAAACATAGATGCAGAAATAAAGTAAAAACAATAAAGGAAAGAACACAACGGATTTTATACTAGTTCGGAGTTACCCTACATCCCGTCCCGCACACAAGTATGGATTTCCTTTCAAAAGCAATTGTACAATTACACCCTCAATTTCAAGGCTACAAGGTACACGTCTCCAGATTCACAATCCTCTAGATAGAGATACTTGATTTCAAGGGCAACAAGTTCACCTAATTGATTTCCTAGGCTACAATCACACATTTTCTCGGTTGATTGATTTCCAAGGCTGCAATCACACCATTTCTCACTTGATTGATTTCCAAGGCTACAATCATACATTTTCTTGCTAAATTGATTACAAAGAAGTCTATAACTCTGAATAGCACTGAGATCTTGTTGAGATAGTGATATAGAATCAAACTAGAAATGATCTAGTAAGATTCAATGTTGATTTCGGTAGAGTAATGGTAAGAATATGTATAAAAAATGTGGAAGAAGAAGAGGAGTGAAAACCAAAAAATACGAATGGAAATTCGTTCAAAACAGCCCCTATTTATAGAAGAACAACAGTCATGTCCATTCGTGAAGGGATATGACAAATAGACACTTCTTTTGAAATTCAAATTTTGAAATCAACTGCCACCATGTCGACGTGGGGTACTTGAGTATGTCGACATGCCAAAGGAAATTTTGGTGATTTGTTTTTCTTTGAAAATAACTTCTATCTTGTATTAAAACTATTTTAAACTTCTATAAATATACTTAACCATAGTTAAAATACATAAGTAATATAGAGAACAATATTTTGGTATATATAAAATTTTACTATAATTTTATATTTAAATCTAAGTATAAATAATAAAAGTTAAATGAATATTTTATAATTAAAAGATAGTTTAAAAACCAAAGATAATTTGATTTTGAAAATAAAGATTATTTTTGAGGCTAAAAATATTTAAAACCAGGATAGATGTTTTTGATCTTTTTAAAAGGAAGATTTTGAAATCATTTCGAAAACCAGATAATTTTTGTAAATCATTTTGAATAAAAATTAGTGGATACAAAACAATGTTCCACTAGATTTTTCGTAGGTTTCATTCTACATATGGTTCCATCCCTTTAATAGGCTCGAAGTGGATTCCATTCCACGAATAAATTGGATCTTAAGATGCCAGTTATTTTCTAGGAGTTTTAACAAAATTCCTAATTAAATTACTTTTGTTGAAATCTGAACTCTTGATAATCTTGATACTAATGAGTATTCAATCTTGATATCTTGAATCTCTATACTGTACAGTCTTCATTTTTTGTACCTTCATGATTAAATTCTGCCTATACATATATATCTAAAGTATAATGTTAGTATTTATATTTTATAATCTTATTCTAAGGTTGTTGTCTTCAAACCATCATCTCAAGGACTAACACACAACACTCCATGCACCATGCCTAACATTTTCCTAGTTGGGACCATTGCCTGATACGATGTCTAGAGGCGTAGGTTAACCATGGCCATTGGATTTGGCTAGGTTTAAGGTTAGGTTTTTAGAAGAAAAAAAAAGAAAATGAGGTCCTTATATAGAAGATTTTGAAACACTATTCGTCCCTAAAAATCTCGAACTCCAAACAAGACATGCCGTCTATCGTTCTATACTAAATACCCTCATTCCTAACACAATGGAACTAGTATCGGGACCCATTTTCATCATATACAGAAGTTAGCTTTTCAAATCAAATTATATTATATTTAATTCCTAGAATCATTTGCTATTCGTTTCGAGCTTGCATGGCCACACAGTACATTCGATCGTCATGAAACTCGATGGTGTATAATAATTCATTATTTCAAATCCTATGGTACTAGTTTCGTCAAAATCCGAGACTGTGCCTTAGAATGATAATTTCATGTGTTAGTTAAAACGAATTATTATTAAACAAGTTTAATCACTCTCAGTTCGAAATTGAAAGCCTATTATCATCATTCTGACTTAAGAAGAATTTAAATAAGCTTTGGAAATCATAATTCGAATTAAATCCAAGATTCAATTAACAAATAATTACAATATTTAATTATAAACTGTTCAAAAATTTAGCTCGTTACATTCTTCCTCCCTAAAAAGAATTTTGCCCCCGAAATTTCAACACATGCAACAAGCAACCATCACATCTCAATACCTAACGGCATTGCAAGTCAAGAAACAATCATATCATAACACTATACGGTACTATGATCACTGACAACCAAAACTCATGGTCCGTCCAGGTTCAGAAACCATCTTATCACACAGGATGACAAATAATCCACTAAGCGTTACCTTGTGCTCAACAACCTTAGGTATTGTTCTATCGACCACCCTTGCTACCAAAACAATTCAAAGAGTCATTCCCCAAACTCTCCACAAGCCTACACACATAGCATACAGATACTTTTAAAGCATGTACGATATACGTATACCATCCGTACACAATATCAAATCCGATCGCTTACTAGATCACATAAATTTCACTTTCGCACTACTACAGGTCACCTGACTTCTCTAGTGCAGACTCCGATCTGGTTTCTTAATTAGAAATCTCTATTCTCCTTACATAGCTATATATTATGATAGAAAACTTCAGGATCATATCAAAAAACCATATCAAGTGTTCGTTAATAAGAATCGAGTGAAAAATCCTATCTCGGACTGGTGTGAATCACCTCGAAATCTATATACTTGAATCCCAGATCAAGAACTGTCAAGCGAATAAAATGATCTACGTACAACTTAGGTACTCTATTCAATTGATTTTTTAGATTACACCAATTATTTTTCACTTTAATTCTCATTCATTTATCACTTAATATTTCTCATTTAATACTAAATCACTAATGAATCATTTCATAAATTTTACTTCAAGTTATTAAACATTATATAACTTAAGTTTATACTCGTATAATGCTCCACTGCATCCACAAAGTATACACAAAAACATCCAATTCATTTTACTTAACATGGATATTCAATCAATTTAAAACTTGTTTAAATTCTACTATCTACTAAGTTCAAGTGTTATATAAGCTCATCTATATGTCTTCACAAAACACTTAACTTTAAATATATTTTTTTACAAATTTCGAAATTTCAACTGTCCAAAATCGTCAAAAATTCCAATTCATTTCAACAAATGAAAATTGTCGATCAACAGATCAAACAAGATGCAGAATCGAACTTACCCTAATGCATAGGATACATGAGTCCATAAGTATATTAACTGAGAATCAAATACCCGATTTCATTTCAAATCATTATGAAATAACATATACTTGTAACTTTTGTACATCAAATCATACTTCTGGGATTAAATCAATATATGTTTTACCAAACCAACTCTGTAGCCAATGCCCACTGCAGCTTCCTCCACTTCGAAACTCGAAAATAATTGCTGACGATGCTGCAATGATCATCAGAATTTTCAGTGATAGAAGTGAGTTCAGTATATCCAAACCATGCATTTCGGACTTAACCAAAATCATTTCCAAAATGGTATCAAATACTTCGTATATCACTACCATGATATCAATCTCTTAAACTAATTCCCAAATATTTACTTCTAATAATACTAGTATTATTTTCCAAAACCTTAGATAATCGATTTCTAAAACATCGGGATTTAAGGTCTCAAATTCTCAGTTTACATCATTTTCCATATTTTCATGCGATATGTATAAACCATACTTATATAAGTCACTTCCAATATAAAATTATCACTGAACTTTTTACCTTGTATAAATTATAATAAACAACTTTTTTTAAATCAAATTTTAACCCAACATTATCATCAAATGCGTTATCATCAAACTGTGAAACTTTATTCATAAGGTGTTCGTTTCAATGTTCCCCTAAGTTATTATCTACTCAATCCATGCAGTGAAAAGATAAAACTGCTCATAAATTGGCCGGCCACAAACAATCAACCAACAAATGATAATAATAGAATATTATCATTTCCTAACAAACAAACACATCATAAATAGCCATATTAATTTATGAAAATCATTCTTCTATATATAAATTATAATCCAAGGTAAAACTATTTCATTTACCTATTTTTAAAACAATACCGTATCGGTTTGCCATGTCTAAATGTTTAGAGTTCCCTTTCAATAATGATAGCAACTCGTATTAGTCATAACCCATAAGCCGCTCTACAAACCACGCAACACAATACAAAACATTTTACAACAATAACATATATGCACGCTTATTTATATACACTCAACTCATAATAAGGCATTCCATTGCCCTATCCGTCAATGAGTTATACCCACCGAAGCCAAGGTTATCGCTTAACCTTCAGCCCTAATGTCAAGTGTAATGACCTAAGTTTTCAACCCTCAGATATTGACACTAATACATCCACGATATCCATGTACCATGCCAAAAAGATGAATACTTAAGGTAAAAAAAAAGAAAACGAAATAGAACAAGAAAGAAGAGAACACAATATCAGAATCTCACATGCAGAACGATAATATATAATATCTTAATAGGTCTTTACCACAATAAAACCTTTATATACATGCATCAATCAAAGAAAACTAACCTATCATCAACCTAGAAAGTTACAATGTCTTGTCCTTAAAAATGTTGATAGATACAATCAAGTAACGCAGCGAAAAATAAGTTTAGTAGGAAACCATCAAGCTCCTCTTATAGAGCTCCATTGAACAGCAGCAAAATTTGAAAACATACTCAAGCTGACCCGAGCATATTAAGAGAATAACACCCGGATCAGTTTGGTAAACCAGTATGAGAAACTCAAATTAATAAAATTTATTATATCTTAAAATCTTTAAGGGTATATCTTAAGACCGCGCCTTCAATAAGCACGGACGGGTTTTACACTTACGATAGCAAACCATTCTATTATAAAAACCAGTGATAATATAATAATGTCTAAGGTGGTGTGGAATATAAATAACACATAGTTACGATTCAAGTGAGTGTACGTCACAACTGTTATAGGTAAGCAATCATAACCATTAAGGCCCGTTTTCTAATTTTGTAGGATTCCACGTAGATCTCTTCGTGGAAGCCGAATCCGAACTACTACACAAGGATCAGAGATATCCTTTCAAGCATTATATATCTCTAAATAAAATATATTATAGGAAAACATACCTGGTCCATGCCTAAACATGAAGCACCGAGTCATATCACTCCCGCATGCATGTCCGTAAGTCACACTAGACTAGAGTGCCTGTACCCTTTGAGTCAGCTAAACCCTATAGGCTATGTCTCCTATCTCTGGTTTCTGTCATTACTGATAGTGAAGTCACGTTTAGCATTTCAGCATACGAGCCACAACTCGAATAGATCTTCCACGCGATCTTCAACTTGAACAGATCTTGGAACCACATATGGATTCTCATATCTCAATAGATCTCGAAATCAATATGGATTCCCATACCTCAACAGGACTCAGAATCACACATTGATTTCCATATCCTGAATAGATCACAAACAACTCCATGTATTCAAGCATCATAAATAGATTTCGAATCTCTAAATAGATCCCAGAATCACGAACCAATAATAAAGCCATCGAAAAGTAATCATGAAGCAATCACGAACCTCTTCCAAAGCATAAAACGTGTAAATGATTTTGTGATGATTACGGTTTCAAGTCATCTCATATAAGTACATTCCCCCGCTTATCGAGTGCTCCAAAACCAATCGATCGATTTCCCAGGAACCTCTACCCCGGTTCTGTGGAAAGTAAACAGACAATACATAAGATCAGAGATCACCACCTAACCTTTAAGTGGACGGATTTCCTTATCATTCGTCCTAAAAGAGAGAAACAAGTCTATATGTACAGTATAGCATCACTGAAGATAACTGTACCATATAATCCTCATGTTTCTTCTAGATATTTCCAAAGCATATTTTGGCCTAAATTTGATAGTCGGTTCTTTAACTATCAAATAAACAAACAATCCGATGTAATGAGAATAATCGCATATGGGAAACCAAGTCCCTGTATACTATCCATAAGCAAGTAACATACAAAGCACGATCGAGTGATATAAATGACTTTTAATCCCCTTTTTTTTTAATTAATCTTCATTTTAGTTAAAAACCTCTTTTATTAGTAAAACTCATTTTTACTCAACTCCTTTATAAATGAAACTCCATTTATTAAGTATACTCCACTATTTAATTAAAACATTAATGTTCATTTTCAACACATTCCAGCACTTCCTAAAAGTATTCATATACTTATCTCAACCATATAAGTATATTCACAAATCAATTTCAGAGGGCTTAAGAAAAATGTTACCCAAACACTGTCACTACAAACACAAAACCGTTCCACTTATGATTATCATTAAAATATTCCTTTTAAAGATCCTTTTACATTCACGAGTATAATCATAATGGATTAAAGGAAAATGTTACTAACACGTTACGACAACAAACCCAAACCAAATCATACTTGTTATTTATCTTTAAAGTTCCATTATTAAAGATCTGAGTATTTTATAAACTCATTTATAATATTTTAACACTTTAAAATATTATTCAAGGTTTTCAAAACAATTGTTACTGAAACATTGTTTACGACAAACCCATAATCACTTTACAATTCAATTATCTTTAAAACTCCATTTTAAAGATCCAATCACTTTTCAAAAGTATAGTTAAATGGGTTGACACAGATGTTGCACAAACATCAATACTATAAACCTAATATCAATTTTATACTTACCATTTACTTTAAAATATCCGTTTAAAGTTCTAAATATAGCTTTACTTATTAAACAAGGATATATACCTTTTTAATCGATTCATAAAACAATTCCTTATAACATAGGTGTTATAATCCCAAAACTCCTTTTAAATCAACTTATAAAATAATCCATTATAACATAAACGTTATAATCCAAAAATTCATTAATATCCTTTTACAAATTCCAAAATTTCTTTTTAAGACTTCTATTTATATATTAAAACACCTATAAAAAGATAGATATTTACATACGCTAATTTATTTCTAAAACTAAGATATTTAATAATCTACTATAAACCATTTGTAAAGTATTATGATGTAGAATCCTTTTATTTCTTAAATAAAATCTTTAACAACTTTTAAAATCATATATATAATAAAATATACTTTTAAATTACATATATTATTCTTTTAAAACCTTTTATTTAAAATCCATTTAAAACCTATTTATAATTTTAAACCATCACTTTATAAATCAACAATTTATTTTCAGAAATATATTTAAAGCTTATATTTTTCGATAATAAGTATGCCAATAGTACTTATTATAGATAAGAATAAGCCCTAGGATATCTTTTAAAGTTAACTTTAAAATTGAAGATTACAGCGATTTCGAAGCGCATCCAACTTGATAATTTCACTTCTACCATTTACAACTTCCATTTCCATTTTACCACAAATGTCCAAACCAATTCCATTTATCTCAAAAACTATGTTTATAATGACTAAATCGTTACCAACATTCATAAAATACTATTACTTTTCATAAAGCAATATCAAACATGTAAACAAGTAATCTGGACCACGATACATGTTGTAGATGATCAAATAGGGATTTTTATACTCAATAATAATGTTCTCACTTGTTTTACAAAACAAGGCGGGGTCCAAAAGTAATAACTTGCAATGTTCGTTATAAAATTTATATTTTCAATACCATAACAATTATACATATACAACAATATATAATCAATCTACTGGTGAGTAAAACTCACCCAAGCTCTAGTTATTTCGTTCGCGTTTCGAATAGTCCAAAATCGAACGCCTTTTGATTTTGACTAAAATTCCTACAAGCTCCAAGCCTGGTGAATCCAACTCCATCACGTAGATAGTCCCAATACGAATGTAGCAGCAAAAACGGCGCCTCAACCGGACCTCGTATGAACAAGATATGATCGTTAGAACATTCAAGATTAGTTAATTGATAATTAATGATTAACATAATTAATTAAGGTAATTAGGCTAATTACCTTCCCCTTCACATTAAACATCTTAGGCCGCAAAGAAACCCAACCCACGTTGTGACTTCCATTGTCGCGCCGACCTACAGCACCGCTGATCGCTGACCGCCACCTCCCCAGACCTTGACGAATCCAATGACACCACCCTCTCCTCCAACAGCGCCTCCACGACCAAGATAAATACCTACAAATGTGGCTCCATTCATCTGCCATTTTCTACCGCTGTGTTTGACTAGAGACCGCCCAACTCCGCCAATGTGAAGCCCTAGCCTTCTTCTACCACTTTGCTTCGGCACCACCACCTATCTGTTAGTTCCTTAGATGATGGTTTTGATAACAACAACCTTAGGACTTGTTATAAAATATAAATACTAATATTATTGTCTAGATATATATGTATATATAGGGTATATATATGCAGGTACTGAGAATGAAGACCATATAGTATAGAGATTCAAGGCTGACAAATTCAAGATTGAATAAATCAAGACTAAAGACTCATGAATATCAAGAGTTCAAGATATCAAGATAAGTAATAGAGTCTAGATTTATGTTAAAACTTCATAATAGCATTAAAATCTTTATTCATATTTTAATGGTGGAATGGAATCCACCTTCTCGCTTTAATAGTGTGATGGAACCCATGACCTCTTTAGTGGGATGGAACCCACGACCTTCTCTAGTGGAATGGAATACACGAAAATAATTTATTTTAACTATTTTTCCAAAAACTATCTTTTTAAAAGTCATCTCTATCAATTTAAATATTTTAGCCTTAATTCAAAAACTATCATCTTTTTATATTTTGATCTCAAAATCATCTCTTGTTTTTTAAACTATCTCTTGATTTTAATATTTTAGCTTTAAATCTCAAAAATATATTTTAAAGAAGTCTATACTTAGTTTTTAATATTACTTTTTTATTATAAAATATATATTTTAAGATTATTTTCTAATACTCTTTTATAAGTTTAAACTATATTCAAAGGGTTTATAAAGTTTGGAAATTGTTTCGACAAATTTTAGAACAAAAATCATTTTAAAGAAAAATCAATTTCAAAAATAACATAGGCATGTCGACATCCCCATACCCCCCATGTTGACATGGTGACCGTAGATTTCAAATTTCAAATTTCAAAAAGAAGTGTCTATTCATCATAATCTTTCGCGATGGATATGACCATTGTTCTCCTATATATACCTGTTGTTTTCGATGAATTTTAAGTTATTTTTTTTTCATTTCTTCACTCCTTCTCCACTCAAATATTGTCTTATATTTCAAATGCTTTAACAAAATTATGTAGAAATCCTAAGTGAATCAAACTCAATCACTTCTAGCTTGATTCTTTGCGACTCTCTCACAAAGATCTTAGTGTTATTTAGAATTATAGGATCGTTTGTAATCAAAGATCAAAGTGTATCGAGTCTCTCTCTATCAAAGTGTGATTGAAAATGTTGTGATCGTGGTCCGTAAATCAATTGGATGTGATTGTATCCCGTAAATCAATTAGGCGATCTTGTAGCCTAGTTAAATCAAGAGATTTTGCCATAGACTCGAAGACAGGAGGGTGTATTTCGTGGCCTTGAAATCGAGGTTGTAATATTGACATTATATTTGAAAAGAAATCTGCATAAGAAATTGTATGGGACTAGTTGTAGAGTAACTCCGAACCAGTATAAAATTCTGGTATGTTCTTTCCTTTACTGCTTTTATTTACTATTCGCATCTGTGTCTGGTTCTATGATTGTCTCTGTGTTTGTGAATTGCATATGTTTGTGTTTAATTTAAAAGGATTTCAAAAATTCCATAAAATTCATTAAACACTATTCACACCCCCTCTAGTGTTAATCCAGCCTTAAGATCCGTAATCTACATGTCTTACAATATCGATCATCACCGTCGCCAAAATCTCAAACCCTAGCCGCAACATTCAACTCGGCCTAGCTGTTGCCTCACTTCGATCCACAATAATCCGACCGTTCACAACATTCCACACACCATACAGAACATTTCCCTAGTTGCGACCATCGCCTATGCACCTAGAGGCGTCGATCAACCACGGCCACTGGAGTTTGGTTAGGTTTAGGGTTAGGTTTTGGAAAAACAAAGAAAGAGAGGTCCTTATATATATGATTTTGAAACACTATTCATTCCTACAAATCTCGAACTCTAAACGTGGCGTGCCGCCTGGCGTTCTATATTAAATACCCCTATTCTGAATACAATGGAACTAGTATCAGGACCCAATTCCATCATATGCAGAAGTTAGCTTTTCAAATCAAATTATATCGTATTTAATTCCTTAAATCAATTGCTTTGCATTTTGAGTTCGCATGATTACGTAGTACGTCCAATCATCACAGAATTCAGTGGCGTATAACAATTCATTATTCTGGATCCGATGAAACTAGTTTCGTCAAAATTCGAGGCAGTGTCCCAAAATGATAATTTCATGTGTTAATTAAAAAGAATTATTATTAAACCAGTTTAATCACTTTTAACTCAAAATTAATAGCTATTATCATCATTCTTATTTAAACAGAATTTAAATAGGCTTTGGAAATCATATTTATTCGAATTAAATCCAAGATTCAATTATTAAATAATTCCAATATTTAATTTTAAACTATTTAAAAATCCGGGTCGTTACAAACACTTCGTAAATAACAAACAATAAACAGAAAAAAAGGTATATTATTATTCAGGCTATGTCACTACCATTTGTGATTGCATACGTACCCTATCTAATTGGGTACCCAATTAGATATAGGATCAAGCCAACGTAGTTCTTCTATTCATAAATTGGACTCCGAAGGAGCTTAAGATGCAACAAAAAAAGGTGCAATTCTCAAACTAACCACTTAGGCTTAATCTTCATTTTGAATTTTCAGAAATCTAATTAACTTTATTGTTTTCAAATTTAATCCTTTTCGAAAATAATCTACTAAATTCCTGATTTCATTTCAGATCTTTTTTGGAATAATAAGATATACATCATTTGTATCAAATCATACTTTACTTTAGGATCTAAAAACAAATCATCATTGAAAATCCCAAATACTCTACTATAAAAATATCAAAATATATGCAACCGGATCAGGTGGTTTCTCCAAGTAATAGGCAACTGGGTCCCAGCCTTCATAAGATAAAAAAAAAGGTATACCTTTCTATCCAATAGTGGAGAATACAAAGGTTTGCTAAAAACTTTCGCCCACTTTTTGGTTATGGGTTACATGAATCATCGGTAATATAACAATCCATTTTAGTTCTCCGAAGTGAGAAATCATTTTGCACTAATAACCACAAATACTTTCAATCATAGTATTGTTTATTTCCTCAAAATCTTTTCAAAATCTATTTAAAAACCATCGAGATTTCAGTTCTTAGTTTTTTAAATCCTCTGTGATCCAAATCATTAAAACAACATTTATTCCCTAAATTACTTTTTATATGAAATATAGGAAAACACTTTTATAAATCTTTAGTTCCAAATAGCTATATATTGCTTTGGAAAACATTTTATTCAAAAGATAAATATCTTTTCCTTTTAAAATTATAATAAACTCCTTTTGTTATAATTAATTTCTTAACCAATGTTAAAATCGAACATCTTATAGTCAAATTATGAGATTTTAATCACAAGATGTTCATTCTTAATTTATAAGTAATTATGGTCTACTTGACTCATGCACGTAAAAAGGTAATTTCTCATAGACTGGTTAGGTAAATTAATAAGCTAAATTACTTAATAAAATAACTAATACTAATACTCTCACCCATTTCTGCCAAGGCCTAAGGTCCACTCATGCTTCCAAACACGAAAGCAATTCCTTTCTCATTTCTCCATACGCGTATATGCTTAAACAATCACCTTCATTCATCCACAATCGTCCACATTAAGAAGGACCTATTTGCAAATTCCTATTATGAGAATAGCAGCTCCATTCTCCTCCCTGTCTTATTTCATCCGCCTGCCTGCATATATAAAAAAGCCAGTGCCTTTCTTTTTTTCCCTCTAATGTATCTAATCCACATGCAAATCACTCCCACACACACGCCGTAATTGAACACATTTCAATAGACTAAAGTGCAAATTTCTTTTATATCTACAGCATCAATCCTTTCTATTCTTAGTTGCAAGCACCTAGTAACTGAGCACGCACCAAAACCCGACCATTTCCATTACTGTGCATGCGCCTGCAAATGCAATTATGATATATATCCACATCTTCTCTGCCCTACACACATTTTTTTTTCCTTTCTTTCTTTATTTTTTTCCTTTTCCCCAATGCAACCAATGCAAAAAACATTTACATTACCATGCATGCACAATGCTCTACTTTTCCAATCGCACTTCGCAAATCTGAATAAGTTCCCTATGGCCATGCACGCTACAACACCTCCACGGCCATGCTTCACTAACTCATATATACGACTAGGAAGATCAACAGGGAATATCTCCTCCACAACACCTCTAACTCAAGTGTAACAAGAATGAAAAATGTAATTCTCTTCCTCCTTTACAACTTTCATCTTCACAACTTTTGGCAATTCTATATCTATGTTTACTTCATATCATTTACTACACTAATTGGTATATTCCACTATTTAACTTCTTTTACTTTAAACAAAGTCAAAAATTGAAATCTAGGGTTCCCTTTCTGCCATGGGGGAAAATCAATTCCCTCACCAAATCTCTCCCAATCTCAATCAATCCTCTTCCTTAATCAGACCACCTGAAGCTTCTCATGTCAGAGGGCTATCAGGAGATATCAACATTGAAGATAATGGGTTCAAATTGGTCCGATCAAAACAACAAAGGAGAAAAGAAGCCAAAAAAGTTCAGGAATTGCTACCAGTTTCTCAAATTGGCAATCGAAGAGACAGAGATAGTCAGAATACGACCACCCAGATCGCCAAGAAAGGCGGAGTACTGCCTATACAGAGAAAACCAATAGCCGTCTCACTGAATAGAGATCAAGGCCGTAAATCTTGGGCAGATATTGTTGTAGATCAGCCTCAAGAACCCAGTGTTGAAGAAAGCAATCTTGAGCATATTGCGCCAATCACTATCAATAATAAGATATATGGTCTGGTGAAAGAGGAGATACGTAAAAGGGCTACTGAATTTTGGAATAATTCTGTTTTGGTTTATGTTGTGGGCACCAAACCATATTACTTATTCTTTAAATCATACATACAAAGAGTATGGAAACCAATTGGTGAATTCGAAATCTTTACTAGAGAGAATGGATTCTTCCTAGTAAAGTTTAAAGAAACTCAAGATTGTATTTCAGTTTTGAAAAATGGACCATATTTCTATAATGACAAACTCATCATATTGAGAAAATGGTCTGATTCTTTAAAAATGGACAGAGACTTATTAACGTCTATGCCAATATGGGTAAGACTACCCTGTGTTAATCTGAAGCTATGGGACAGAGAGGCTTTCAGTGTTATGGCAAGTATTATAGGTAAACCCATAAAAATGGATGCAGCCACAACGTTGAAGATAAGATTGAATTATGCTCGCCTTCTTGTAGAAGTGTCTGCAGAGGATGAGCTTCCTAATGAAATATTTCTTTCTTTGTATAATGGAGAAAAAGTTATTCATAAAGTTGAATATGAATGGGTACCGTCAAAATGTAATGTTTGTAAGTGTTTTGGGCACACGAGAGATCAATACAACCCTAAACATGCATGGGTACCCAAGAGTCAGAATCAAGAAATGCAAGGAAGAGAAACCTCACATTCAAGAATTAATTCAGAAAATCAACCAATGTCATATGAAGAGAATGATCGGATCAATCAATTAAGTATCATTTCCGATCATAGTAAGAATAATATTATGCTCTTTGATCAAGAAGATCAAGTCATAGCAGAGGAAGCTCATCGGATTAATTCCGAAAACAAAAAAGAAAAAATGCAGAGCGACAAAATGGTTGGTGAAAAGAATACAAAGGTCTTAGAATCTATAACCCCACCAGTCACATATCCTTGTTTAATTACAGACAATCATGTTACAAATAGAAAAAATGATTTTGAAGATCAAGATAATCAGCATTCTACAATCTTGGATTTAGACAAGCCTCCTGTAACAGCCCTCCACCTGAGCAGGCTACACTGACTGAGAACTCTGACTCAGCAATGCCTCGCCATGCTGTTCCATTTGACATCTCGACTATTGTAATTCCGGAAGGTGCCTACAACTCTGGAAATGAAATGGAAATGGTGGATGCTGCTGATCAGTTCAATATTTCTGAACTACATATACCTAAATCAAAGGTTACAGGTAAAAATAAGGGCAACAAAGAGAAGAAAGCTTTTAAACAAAAATACATTTCTATTAATCCAGATTGGGGAGAAATGTCTACCAGGTTAAAAGCAAAACGTGTTGAAAACAAGAAAAGAGGTAAGAATGCTTTGGCATCAGGTGCCATCTAAACTTTCTTAATTTAGATTATGTCTATATTTGCATGGAATGTAAGAGGTATGAATTCCTCTTCTAAACAATATGATATATTACATATTCTTAGTGTGTATAAGCCTTCTATTACTGCCCTTATTGAGAATAAATTGAATGAGGATAATTTTGAAAAATTTTGTTTTAAACTTCCTAGTAATTGGAAAGCTATTAATAACAATGATTGTGGCTGTAAAGGCAGAGTTATTGTTATTTGGGATTCCAATGTTTGAAATTTGATGAACAGCAAGAAAGATAATCAGTTTATAGATTGTCAATTTGAAAATACTGGGGGTTTTCTTCTTCAAATAACTAGTATTTATGGTAGCAATCTTGAAATTGAGAGAAATAGTTTGTGGAATAGATTAAAAGCTTTAAACTTTAATTATAATCTCCCATGGATTATTTTAGGGGATTTTAATACTATTTTTCATGCTTATGAAAAATATGGTGGTGTTAAAATTCCCCAAAGTAAGATTGATAGACTTAATATATTTTTAATAGAAACTGGTCTTATAGAACCAAGTACTAGTGGTAACAAATTCACTTGGAAATCTGGTTTGGAGAAGAATATTCATTGTAAGTTAGATAGGGCCATGGTTAATAAAGGATTTTCTAATGCTTTCCCTAACTTTATATGTTCTACTTTAGAACAAAATACTAGTGATCATGCCCCAATTTTGGTTTCTCTTTTTAGAGATTCTGACTCTAATAAAAAAGTTTCTCCCTTTAGATTTAAGAATGGGTGGATTTTAGATAATAACTATAATAACATTATGAAAGAATGTTTAAAATTTTCCTGTAATGGTACTAAACAATTCCAATTTAAAATGTTTCTGAAACATACTAAGCATAATCCTAAGAATTGGAATAAGAATGATTTAATGAAATTTCACAAGTTGGAAATTTTAAGACAAGAAGGTAAAATTTTGCAAAATACTATTGATAAAAACTCTGGGAATGTTAACAGTGTCAAAGAATTTTTTTCCAATTAACAGAATTTAGCAACTGAGTTATATATTAACACTGTAAATGCTAAACAAAAAGCCAAAGTTGATTGGTTAACTATGGGTGATGAATGTACCAAATTTTTTCATGCTAAAATGAGCAGTAGGAGACATGTGAATAATATTGGTAATATTATTGACAAAACTGGTAATGTTACTAATGCATATGACAAAATTACAAAAGAGGCTATTGAATACTATGAAAAACTTTTTTTCTCTGACTCTATTGTTACAGAATTCCCTCATATTATTTGTAAAAATATTTTAAATACTAATGCTTCTGATATTTTGCTTTCTCCTGTTGCTATGGAAGAAATCAAATATGTTGTCTTTATGGCTGGTGATAATAAGAGTCCAGGTCCTGATGGCTTTAATGCCAAATTTTATAAAACTCATTGGGATATCATTAAAGATCAGGTTTTGGGTTTAGTTAATGAATTTTTTGATAAAGGTAAAATTCTTAGAAGCATAAATCATACCTTTATAACCTCAATTCCCAAAACTAAAAATCCCTCTTGCATTAGTGACTATATGCCCATCTCTTGTTGCAATTTTATCTATAAAATAATTGCCAATGTTTTAAGTAATAGAATTAAAAAAATTCTGCCATTTATCATCTCTGAAAATCAGAGTGCTTTTGTTCCTGGCAGACTCATTTATGAAAATTCCCTTTTGGCCCACGAACTTGTTAGAAACTTTAACTTTAAAAGTGTTGATAATGTATGTATCAAGGTGGATTTACAAAAGGCTTATGATAAAGTTAACAGACATTTCATATAACATATAATGAAGTGCATGGGTTTTCCTATTAAGTTTTACAACTTGGTTTTTGAATGTATTAACACCCCTACCTTTTCTATTCTCATTCAAGGCAAATCAGAGGGTTTTATTAAAAGTAATAGAGGCATTAGACAAGGAGATCCATTATCTCCTTATCTCTTTACTATGGTTATGGAGAATTTTTCTATTCTAATGGAAATGGAAGTGATTAAAGGTAATATTTCAGCAATGAATAAAGTTCAGCCCTCTATCAATCATCTTATATATGCAAATGATCTCATGATTTTTGTTAAAGCTAATAAGACTAATGCAGTTTCAATTAAAAAAAGTTTTGATAAACTGTTTAAATATGATGGTCTTCAACTCGATGAATTTAAAAGTAAGGCATATTTCTGTAAGAACAGCAGATACAAGAATGAAATTTTAGAATCTTTAAATATTGCTGAAGGCAGTTTACCTATTAAATATCTTTGTAACGATCCGCAAGTCTGTACCCCTTGAGTTAACACTATTATAACTAAATCAACTCAAGTTGTACAGAAATACGGACTATTTGGGTTAAAGAAGAAGAGGTAGAAGAAGAAAATAGAAATCAACATCAGAATCTAACCATCGCAGCGGAATAAAATATAATAGATATTAACATATCTTTACACCAAAGCAAATAAATGAGTTTATATATTACGTCATCAGAGTATATCAATAACAGCTCAACATCAATAATATACATCTGGATATACAACTAATCAACACAGCGGAATGTATATATAAAACAAGTACAAAAGTACGTAACGTCATCCAGCTCGTCTTCTGAGCTCCACAGCATCATATCATGCACCCTATAATACCCGGTCTGACCCGAGCATTACAGTTAAATAACACCCGAGTCAGTCTGGAATACCAGCGTGAGAAAATCACACTCAATTGATTATTAAAGTTTCAAAAATCCCATGAAAACAAAAGCATCTCGTAAGACCACGCCACAAATAAACATGTCGGGTTTTTACCTTACGACAGCTAAAACAATTTTTATAGAAATCCCCTGATATTATAATAGGGTCTATATACAAATACTTATAAAATAGCCAAAATTGTTACATTATTAAATTCCAGCTACTAGCCACAGAGTGGTTAATACAAACAAAACTCGTAGGGAAAATGGATTTCCAACTAATGACTAGGCATTGGGGTACCACCTGTCACAGTATGTGGCCTAAATCACAGTACCGAGGAGTACGCCCGCTTCCCTGCAACACAAGACCGGGACTACCCCTTACTGGATAATCTCGAGTGAGATCACCCCACGGTTGGGATCAGCAACCGCCCACTTAGCCGAAATAAAAAGGGACATCTAGGCCGCGATGACCTCACCCTGCTTGGGTGCTACCCACCTAACCTTGCTGCATAACCCCTGATTTTCAGTCATTCCCATTTGATGAGGCTTGAGGCTAAGCGTTACCTTTTTAGAACATATCCATTAGAATGCCCATCGTCCACCTGACGATGTTCCGAAAGCATTCATCCATACAAGTCCGTACCGGATTCGAACGGAACCGAAGGCACTACTCCTACTACATCCATTTTGGAAATATCCTCAGGATTAGTAGCGACTAGCCCTTGCACTTCACTATTCCATCACGAATCCAAACTCGTTTCCACGAAACGTACAAACCAGATCGAAGTGGTTTTTGAGAAATAAATCTCGATACCGGTCTCTTCGAAACGATCAACGTATTTGGCCAATATTGATAGTCGGTTATTTAAATATCAATCAATATTCAAAACATCCATCACACAATAAATAATTTCCCAAATTATTTATTAACCTCAAAAATAACTTCACAAGATATATTTGTATTTTCAACCCTTTGAAAACAGTTTCAAACCATCTTCCATTTTCAGACTAAGCTTTCCCAAAAATTTACTATCTCCACTGAAATCACTAAGCACAAAACTAGATTTTTAAAATAATTTAAAACACTTTACTTTGAAATATACTTCAAAACATTTAGGGTAAAAACTACTTCAATAATTTGTTAAAAATACATACTATATGGATATTTGGAAATAAAGTTACTTAATAAAATATAAAACTAGATTTACACTTTTAAAACAAAATACTAAGTCACTCTTTAAATAATTACTGCTATAATAGATTTGAGAAAATACTTACTTTAGAATTTAAATATTATAAATAATAAATTTTCCAAAACTTGCGTTTTGAAACAACTTTAAAATTTTTAACTTATATTTAAAAATTTACTTTGAAAACGTACTTGGTCATTCAAGGAGAATTTCCAACTTCGATCAATTAAATCAATTTCCAAATCGATTCCTTCCATTCGAAATAAATCTCTTTACTTACTCAATTCATTTCAAAATTTATTAATTATGGACTTATTATTAATGTTATTATTTCCCGTTTGATTTTAAATCTTTTAACTAAAATATACAAATTTCAGGTTTTTCCCAATTTCTTCTTTATTCTTTCCAATAATTTAGATCTTAAATATTAAATAAATGTTTTGTTCTTTTTAAATAATAACACTGAATTTTAAAATTCATTAGCTTTCTATTTATTCAAATTTCCTTCCTATACTCAAGATTTATTCATTCGAATTTTAAATTCACTTTATTTCTTTTCCAATTCATTTTTAAATTTATTCTATAATTATTTTACTTACAAATTCACTTCTATTATTTTCTTTCAAAAATACAATTTATATATTTTTAGAAATTCATTATACCTAATTTAATCGAACCATAGCATTCAATATTCCAATATAATTCATCATTGAATATCAAATAATCACAACAGAGGGTATTAAATAATTTATATAAATGTTGAGGGGTCCAGTTGGATCCCTCCAACCTGTTTTCCCTGCATCCACAGACGTTAGCACAATGTAAAATACCAATTCCAAAATATACCATACTATAGTACACAAATCAATTCAATCTTTCAAACAATTATTTAAATTTATCAATTTAATTTAAAATTATAATTCGGCTGAGTGAGATTAACTCACCTTTGCTTTTAATTTGCAATCCACTTCCAAACGCTTGTTTCCTTCACGACTTTAGACCTTGAATAAGCATATTATATGATTTATTAATACTTGGATTAATCGAACAATTATTGTTATTTATTCATTTAATTTAAAACAACAAATGTTCCTTTAAAGTAATAGTTAAAATTTTAAATTAATTTCCATTTACTAAAACATTTTGGGGCTAAAATAATTAAATATATTTATTTAATAAATTAATCTTCATAATATCTTATTTTTAAATCTAACTAATACATGTAAATATATATAGATAATTTACCTTTATACATATTTCCTTTGAGAACCACACTTGTAAAATCAATTTATATATATACTAAACATTTTATTAGTATTTGAACTTATTGAACAATTACTTCCCTTTGATAATTTTACTTAGCTAATTATTTATTTAAATTACCTTTACTTTGAAAAAAATATTCTTTGGTAGCTAAAGAAATGAATAAGTTTATTAACAAATAAATCTCTATTATTTTTAAAATAATATTTAAAATATGTATACGTATATTCAATTTGGGTATGTGGTTAAATAATTTAAACTTTGAAAACCACAGAAATAAACTCAATCCATAAAAGTTTAGAAGTTAAACTCAGAAATAAAGATAATTAAACTTTTAATGTCAATTAATTTACTTCCCTATTTTTTTTCTTCTTTTCTTAAAGGAACTAAATTGTAACAAAGATGATAGGTAAATTTAAATTCCAAAAACAAGGTTACTTCGCACGAACAGGAAATCACGACGAGCTCATCCTCACTGCCGCGCGCCTCCGTACTCGAGTTTGACGTCGAAGCCTCGGCGTTCTGCCCTAGAACGAGGCCACTCGCGCGACTCACAGTGCCAAGCAAGCTTCGGTCGTACGCGATACAACCCTACGCCGAGAACTTCCTCAATCGATGCACCTGCTGCCAAGATTCGCCGCTAAAACCCGACGAACTCCGAGACTAACAGCCAAATTCGATCGAGCCCTACGTCACTCAATAGCCGTCGCTCTGCCCACCGAGTCCCCGTCAGCCCGACGAATTGCTCGCTACCTCATTTTCCCCCCTCCCCGATCGAACGAATTCGATCTAAGCAGATAAGCTTCAGGAGCTTGAAAGAACTTCGAAAATTAAAGTGGGGAGGAAGAGGTTTCTATTCGAATGATATAAAAATTTTGAACGATTTGATGAAGAAAGAGGAAAGCTGGATCTCGATTAAAATTTACCACTGTCGCCATTTTTTTCGATTTGGATTTTTATTTTATTTCATTCAAAAATGTTTGGCTTAAAAGAAAAGCAGGGGACGTGATTCGATGTTTGCGTGCCTGAGACAAATTGCTATAGGGATTCGAAAAAGTTTAGATGTGATGGAAATTCAACCGGAGCTGATTAGTATATATATATACACTTAATTATATTCAAATTCAAATTGAAATTGACTCGACAAATACCACTCAAAAACTTAACCTCCTATTAAGACATGCCACTAGGTGTTCGTAATGTTATACCCCTATTCCGAACGCAATGGAAAAGGTTTCGAGTCCTAATTCGATCGTATGGAGAAGATAGCCTTTTGGATCTGATATTATATTGAATTTCGATATAAATTTCAATGCGTTTATATATCCTATGCTCACACAACAACTCCAATCACTACGAAATTTGAAATCCGATAACAATACAATATTACAGATCAAATGGAACTGGTTTCGTCGAATTCCGAGACTGTGCCTCAGAATGCTATTTTTAAATTCAGTTTAAACTATAAAATTTCAAAACTGAACAAATAACTGTTAAATTTAATTTTACAACTTCTATTATCCTCAGTACTATCAATTTAAATTTTTCAAGCCTTCAAATTATTTTTAACATGCTTAAAACTCCAGATTCAACATTTTACTCAACTTCAAATTGTTTAATTCAATAATTTAGTTATCAAATAAATAGTGATATTTGGATTCAAGTTAAAATTACTCTATTGAATATTAAAAATTAATTAAATTTTCCGATTTTAAATGCTCGAAAATTCCGGGTCGTCACATTCCTCCCCTCTTAAAAAAATTTCGTCCCCGAAATTACTAGTTAGGAAGAATGATCCAATACCCATTTAACTTTCCCCCAAAACCCACAATCCAACATCTTACCAACTATCTCTTTATAGAAGACCCATTATCATTCTTACTAACTTACCAAGCTCTCCTATAATTTTGCAATCAATACTATTTGCTTAATCATTCAAGTTTCAATTTAAAACCAAATTTTGAATTACCAGAATTTTCTCAGAATATTCTAACTCCCTAAATTTTCAAAAAATTCGCCAGTGTCTCCTTTGCGCGGCTAGCTCGGTACAACTACAAAATAGCCCTACGGCCTCCCAAATCCAAAAATAAAACAAAACGCCAAGTGGTCGATCCAAAAACCCAATCAAATTTCATAAAGAAACTTAAACACATACCTTTTTGTCGAGCATTTCAAATTTATCTTCTGAAATCAAAATCAATTCTCTTTTCCCTTTATATTACCTATATACCCTGCTTAGCACTAATATCCATTCACAACATTCCAAAAAAACATTTTATCGACTTCCTTACAAAATGTCCATATTTACTCATTCAAATATTAACTTAGATTATATTTGTAATATCAAATTTTCATTTAAGAATTCACCATTCCCTCTTAAGTTAGTGTAAGCATGAAATATGTTTCTTTATTTATTTTCACCTTACCACTTTAGTTTATATCTAATTCTATTCATATTGATTCTTTCATTTTCATATGAATTCAATTTATTTTCAATTTTTGAATATTTGAAGTCCATTTTCCATTTATAACTAATTCATATCATTATTTTAAATTAGTTTTATTTACTAATTTATTTCAATTTCCAGTTTGAAATCGTTTTGTCGTTAACAAAATTTTCAAAAAAAAATTCTAACTCCCAAATTTTCTAAATTTTTTTGGCAGAGTCTCCTTTGTAAGGAGGAGCTTTTGCAATTTGACAAAAGATATAAATATATATACATCGACCCACACGGTCGGAAAAACCAAAAACAGTTCATATTTCCTATTTTTGTTGCGTAGGCATACCTTATTTAGCTTTTTTTAAGCAAGCAGCTTATTTAGTTAGCAGTTAGCACAACCATATATAGCTACACGGCTTCCAAGTACCTGTACTTACTCAATTTAAACATGTAAGTGCCAAATATATGAAGTTTAACAACATTTCACTTACTTGCAATAGTTAAAACATATGAATTCTAAAAGAAATGCCCATTAAACACTTTTTATAAGCAATTTAAATATTCCAACAATAATTTCAATTGCTTACAACCAATCACATATCGTTTCACTTAATCCGAATGGTTAACAACTCACAAGCTTACATTTAATTTATTTTAAGCAAACTGGACTCATATTTAATTCAGTTGCTCTCAAAATCAATTTATTTTACTCCTAACAATTCATAGAAATTTTAATTACTTCCATTTACATCAAATGACAATTTATTCTATGCAATTTGACGAGATCTATGTGAATAAATAAGTATTTATGTTTTACAACCAATCTAAATTGACTTCAACTCAATTTATACTTAATTCTATTCCATTTTTAAATTTATTCACAATCCATATATTCTCATTTTCATTACATTTCAAATTTGAATCCATTCACTTGCATTTCATTTTATTAACCAAACTAGTTCATTCAAATACATTAACAACTTAGGTTCATCTTCATTACCAATTAAATTTCCTTTTTATTTTAATTCATCCACAACCATTTATTTAGCTCGACACATTCCATTTCAATTTTATTCACAACCCATTCATTTGCGTTTCATTTAAAACCATTCTATTAAACTTGAAAACATTCAATTGTTCATATTGTCTCCAAGTTATTTCAATTCTTTAACATTTTAAATGGTTTACAATTATTTAATTAAGAACTTCATTCCATTTAACATTATCGGTAACTCACCTAATTTTATTTCGATTAAAATTTATTTTCACTCGATTTAAAACCAATCCAATATTATTAAACTTAGTTTAAGTTGATTTCAATTCAACTCTCCTTCATCTATTCGACTTAAGTTAATTTACTTCAATTTATTCAAATTTTTTTCTATACTTAAGCTCATTTCATTTTTCAAGTAAAATTTTCTCTTTTATTCAACTTAATTCTCTCTCAATTAAATATCATTTTGAATCTGCAATTTCATTAACTAATTTATTAACAAATTAGTTCTCCCCTATTTATAGTTCAACACTTGATTTTAATTCCAAATATCACTTCATTTAATTTTCTTAGTTCAATTTATTTTATAATTCAAGTTTGGATTTTCTTTCGTTTTATTATCCAAAACATCAAAAATATTTATTTTGGATTTTGTATTCCATTTTCAATTTTATAAGTCACAACTTATTTTCTACACGATTCCATTCATCCTAGGCTTGAATATATTCATCTTTGTATTTTTTTAACTCAAGCCTTATGCTTATTTATAACCCAAGCATATTTTATTCCATGGATTTTGGATTCCTTTACAAGTTATTCTAATTTATTTATTTTTCCAACCCAATCCTTATTCAACTTACCTCCATTTATTCTAGCAAGAATCTAATTCTATTTAATAACTCAACACAATTATATTCTTTTCCAATTCAATTCTATTTTAACTCAGATTTATTTAATTCAATTCGATTTCAACTTAATTCGAATACAACTGGATATTATTTTCAGTCTAATTCAATTTATTTCAATCCAGTTAAATTTTATTCCCCAATCCAAGTCAATTTCATTTTTAACTTTCACTTTAAGTTCCCAACGTTCAAAGCTTATATTTTTCCTGGTTTAAAAATCATCTTAATTTATAAGCTTATAACCTATCTCCTCAGAAATTTAAAAAAAACCGGCTTTTGGTTTCAAAACATTTCGAAATCTCCAACGTCTCAAATCACACTTCTCAAAATTTTTAAACCAATCCTGGCTTTATTCCCCAGCAGATTTCCTTTGAAATTTTCAAAAACAAATAGGTTTTCCTGAACAAATCAATTTGGCAGCAATCTGTCACTTAGAAACTCAAAAATGAACATCGATGATGCTGCAGTCATCACCGAAGTTATTTTCCAGCGACTGAAGTGAATTTAATGCTATATCCTTTCCTAAAATTTATTGGGAACAATTCCCTTTCAGAAATACTTTTTAAAACAATAATGCTATTATTTGTCTTCAAAATACTTCCAAAATCTCCGGGGTTTTAAAGTTTCAAATTCTGTTTTAATTCAAATTTTAACTATAATGCATTTGTATAGTTTATGCTTATACAAATTCCCATTTAATTATATTTCAATTTATAATTTACATTTATAATTCATATTTATAAATTTCATTTTATAATGAATTTATTCCCTTAAACTTTGGTTATATTTTCAATTTCTATTTAAATTTCCATACAATAAGGATAATAATTTAAATATCATCATTCCTAACATCCAAGCAACCATATATTAGCTAAATAGTTTACAAAAACTTTCTTTATATCAAAATATATTTTGGGTAAAAGTATTTCATTCACCCACATTTAAAAACAATACCGAGTCAAACTGTTCGATTCAAGTGTTTAGAAACCCCTTCGATACAGTTGTCCAGACTGTGCCGACGATGGTTCATATGCCACTCAATAAACCAATCAACACAATATTAAAACAATTTATATTCACTAACAAATACGCGCTCATATCTATTTATACGCTCAAACTCATTCTAGAGTACTACGGACTCTAATTGAGTAATTTCCCACCAGAGCCAAGGTTATCACCAACCTATGTCTGATACCAAGTGTAACGACCCGCAAGTCCGTACCCCTTGAGTTAGCACTATTCTACCTAAATCAACTCAAGCTGTACAGAAATACGAACCATTTGGGCTAAAGAAGAAGAGGTAGAAGAAGAAAATAGAAATCAACATCAGAATCTAACCATCGCAGCGGAATAAAATATAATAGATATTAACATATCTTTACACCAAAGAAAATAAATGAGTTTATATATTACATCATCAGAGTATATCAATCACAGCTCAACATCAATAATATACATCTGGATATACAGCTTATCAACACAGCGGAATATATATATAAAACAAGTATGAAAGTATGTATTGTCATCCAGCTCGTCTCCTGAGCTCCACAGCATCATATCATGTATCCTATAATACCCGGTCTGACCCGAGCATTACAGTTAAATAACACACGAGTCAGTCTGGAATACCAGCGTGAGAAAATCACACTTAATTGATTATTAAAGTTTCAAAAATCCTTTGAAAACAAAAGCATCTCGTAAGACCACGCCACAAATAAACATGCCGGGTTTTTACCTTACGATAGCTAAAACAATTTTTATAGAAATCCTCTGATATTATAATAGGGTCTATATACAAATACTTATAAAATAGCTGAAATCGTTACATTATTAAATTACAGCTACTAGCCACAGAGTGGGTAACACAAACAAAACTCGTACAAGGCTCATAGGGAAAATGGATTTCCAACTAATGACTAGGCACTGGGCATCACCTGTAACAGTACGTAGTCTAGATCACAGTACCAAGGAGTACGTCCGCTCCCCAGCAACACAAGACCGGGACTACCCCTTACTGGATAATCCCGAGTGAGATCACCACACGGTTGGGATCAGCAACCGCTCACTAAGCCGAAATAAAAAGGGACATCTAGGCCGGGATGACCTCACCCTGCTTTGGTGCTACCCACCTAGCCTTGCTGCATAACCCCTGATTTTCAGTTATTCTCATTTGATGAGGCTTGAGGCTAAGAATTACCTTTTTAGAACATATCCCTTAGAATGCCCATCGTCCACCTGACGATGTTCCGAAAGCATTCATCCATACAAGTCCGTCCCGGGTTCGAACGGAACCGAAGGCGCTATTCCTACTACATCCATTTTGGAAATATCCTCAGGATTAGTAGCGACTAGCCCTTGCACTTCACTACCCCATCTTCGAATCCAATCTCGTTTCCACGAAACGTACAAACCAGATCGAAGTGGTTTTCAAGAAATAAATCTCGATCCCGGTCTCTTCGAAACGATCAACGTATTTGGCCAATATTGATAGTCGGTTATTTAACTATCAATCAATATTCACAACATCCATCACACAATAAATAATTTTCCAAATTATTTATTAACCTCAAAAATATCTTCACAAGATATATTTCTATTTTGAACCCTTTGAAAACAGTTTCAAACCATCTTCCATTTTCAGACTAAGCTTTCCCAAAATTTTACTATCTCCACTGAAATCACCAAGCACGAAACTAGATTTTTAAAATAATTTAAAACACTTTACTTTGAAATATACTTTAAAACATTTAGGGTAAAAACTACTTCAATAATTTGTTAAAAATACATACTATATGGATATTTAAAAATAAAGTTACTTAATAAAATATAAAACTAGATTTACACTTTTAAAACAAAATACTAAGTCACTCTTTAAATAATTACTGCTATAATAGATTTGAGAAAATACGTACTTTAGAATTTAAATATTATAAATAATAAATTTTCCAAAACTTGCGTTTTAAAACAACTTCAAAATTTTTAACTTATATTTAAAAATTTACTTTGAAAACGTACTTGGTTATTCAAGGAGAATTTCCAACTTCGATCAATTAAATCAATTTTCCAAATCGATTCCCAATTTATTCCATTCGAAATAAATCTCTTTACTCACTTAGTTCATTTCAAAATTTATTAATTATGGACTTATTATTAATGTTATTATTTCCCGTTTGATTTTAAATCTTTTAACTAAAATATACAAATTTCAGGTTTTTCCCAATTTCTTCTTTATTCTTTCCAATAATTTAAATCTTAAACATTAAATAAATGTTTTGTTCTTTTTAAATAATTACACTGAATTTTAAAATTCATTAACTTTCTATTTATTCAAATTTCCTTCCTATACTCAAGATTTATTCATTCGAATTTTAAAGTCACTTTATTTCTTTTCCAATTCATTTTTAAATTTATTCTATAATTATTTTACTTACAAATTAACTTCTATTATTTTCTTTTAAAAATCCAATTTATATATTTTTAGAAATTCATTATACCCAATTTAATCGAACCATAACATTCAATATTCCAATATAATTCATCATAGAATATCAAATAATCACAACAGAGGGTATTAAATAATTTATATAAATCTTGAGGGGTCCAGTTGGATCCCTCCAACCTGGTTTCCCTGCATCCACAGACGTTAGCACAATATAAAATGCCAATTCCAAAATATACCATACTATAGCACATAAATCAATTCAATCATTCAAACAATTATTTAATTTTATCAATTTAATTTAAATTATAATTCGGCTGAGTGAGATTAACTCACATTTGCTTTTAATTTGCAATCCACTTCCAAACGCTTGTTTCCTTCACGACTTTAGACCTTGAATAAGCATATTAAATGATTTATTAATACTTGGATTAATCGAACAATTATTATTATCTATTCATTTAATTTAAAACAACAAATGTTCCTTTAAACTAATAGTTAGAATTTTAAATTAATTTCCGTTTACTAAAACATTTTGGGGATAAAATAATTAAATATATTTATTTAATAAATTAATCTTCATAATATCTTATTTTTAAAACTAACTAATACATGTAAATATATGTAGATAATTTACCTTTATACATATTTCCTTTGAAAACCACACTTGTAAAATTAATTTATATATATACTAAGCATTTTATTAGTATTTGAACTTATTGAACAATTACTTCCCTTTGATAATCTTACTTAGCTAATTATTTATTTAAATTACCTTTACTTTGAAAAAATATTCTTTGGTAGCTAAACAAATGAATAAGTTTATTAACAAATAAATCTCTATTATTTTTAAAATAATATTTAAAATATGTATACGTATATTCAATATGGGTATGTGGTTAAATAATTTAAACTTTGAAAACCACAGAAATAAACTCAATCCATAAAAGTTTAGAAGTTAAACTCAGAAATAAAGATAATTAAACTTTTAACGTCAATTAATTTACTTCCCTACTTTTTTTTTCTTCTTTTCTTAAAGGAACTAAACTGTTACAAAGATAATGGGTGAACTTAAATTCCAAAAACAAGGTTACCTCACACGAACAGGAAATCACGACGAGTTCATCCTCACTGCCGCGCGCCTCCATACTCGAGTTTGACGTCGAAGCCTCGGCCCTCTGCCCTAGAAGAAGCCACTCGCGCAACTCACAGTACCAAGCAAGCTTTGGTCGTACGCGATACAACCCTACGCCGAGAACTTCCTCAATCGATGCGCCTACTGCCACGATTCGCCGCTAAAACCCCACGAACTCCGAGACCAACAGCCAAAATCGATCGAGCCCTACGTCACTCAATAGCCGTCGCTCTGCCCACCGAGTCTCCATCGGCCCGACGAATTGCTCGCTACCTCGTTTTCCCCCCTCCCGGATCGAACGAATTCGATCTAAGCAGATAAGTTTCAGGAGCTTGAAAGAACTTCGAAAATTAAACTAGGGAGGAAGAGGTTTTTATTCGAATGATATAAATTTTTTGAATGATTTGATTAAGAAACAGGAAAGATGGATCTCGATTAAAATTTACCACTGTCGCCATTTTATTTCGATTTGGATTTTTATTTTATTTCATTCGAAAATGTTTGGCTTAAAAGAAAAGTAAGGGACATGATTCGATGTTTGCTTGCCTGAGACAAATTGCTACAAGGATTCAAAAAAGTTTAGATGTGATGGAAATTCAGCTGAAGCTGATTAGTATACACATATACATATACATATATATATATACTTAATTAAATTCAAATTCAAATTCATATTGACTCGACAAATACCACTCAAAAACTTAATCTCCTATTGAGACATGCCGCTAGGCATTCATAATGTTATACCCCTATTCCGAACGCAATGGAAAAGGTTTTGAGTCCTAATTCGATCGTATGGAGAAGATAGCTTTTTGGATCTGATATTGTATTGAATTTCGATATAAATTTTAACGCGTTTATATATCGTATGCTCACACAACAACTCCAATCACTACGAAATTTGAAATCCGATAACAATACAATATTACGGATCAAATGGAACTGTTTTCGTCGAATTCTGAGACTGTGCCTTGGAATGCTATTTTTAAATTCAATTTAAACTATAAAATTTCAAAACTGAACAAATCACTGTTAAATTTAATTTTACAACTTCTATTATCCTCAGTACTATCAATATAAATTTTTCAAGCCTTCAAATTATTTTAACATGCTTTAAACTCCAGATTCAACATTTTACTCAACTTCAAATTGTTTAATTCAATAATTTAATTATCAAATAAATAGTGATATTTGAATTCAAGTTAAAATTACCCTATTGAATATTAAAAATCAATTAAATTTTCCGATTTTAAATGCTCGAAAATTCTGGCTCGTCACAATCTTGGTCTTCCCTGATCTATTAATCAAATTAGGGATTCTGATTGCTCTATTCTTATAGATAAAATACAAGATAGAAAGGAAACATGGTCTTGTAAACTTCTTTCAATTACTGGCAGATTGGAGCTTATTAAAACAGTTATATATGCAATGATTTTATATTGGATTCAAACATTTCATATCCCAACTACCTCAATAAAAAAAATTGAAAGTAGATGTGCTGATTTTTTATGGAGGGGTAAATATCATAAAATCAATTGGGAGAAAGTGTGTAGGCCTAAAAAAGAAGGGGGATTAGGTATTATAAATATGAAGGATCTTATCCAAACATGTCATTTAAAATTATTTTGGATATTTTTAAATGCAGACTCTCTTTGGTCCAGATGGATGAGGTCCAAATATCTTAAAAATAATAATTTTTGGACTGTCTTACCTAAAAATAATCAATCTTATGCTTGGAAACAGATTTTAGAATGCAGAAATGTTGGTAAGACTTTTTTAGAAAGAAAATTTAAGTCTGGTGATCAAACCAGTCTTTGGTTTGACCCCTGGTTTAAAAATGAATCATTTATTAATAAGGTGGGCTGGGATAGTTTAGTTATCTACGTGTGTTGGGGGGGGTTGATGACTCTATAGCAATGATAATTAAAGAAAATCAATGGCAACCTCAGCTACACCCTATCACATACCCACATAAAATCAATATATGTCAAATTCCTATTGATATTCATGCAGATAATGACTATTGGGAATAGACAGCAAGTATCAAAGGGAAGTTTTCTTTTAAAAATACTTGGGAAAGCATCAGAATTAAACTTACCAGTGTTGAATGGTATAATTGCATATGGAACAAAGTGAATTGCCACAAAATGGTTTTCTGTACTTTTTTTGCAGTCATTAATAGATTGCCAACTTGGGACAGAATTAATAAATGGGGAAAATCCACTAATTCACTATGTTCCCTGTGCAACCTTGTTAATGAAAGTGCTAATCATTTGTTTTTTGAATGCAGCTATTCTTACTACATCTGGAATAACATTCAAAACATTTTACATATCACTAACAATGGTCAAATGGATCTAATTCAAGCCATACAACATATCAACAGCAACTTTAAAGATAAAAGCTACGAGAGAGATTATGTGCACATTTTATTAACTACTGCAGTGTTTCATATATGGAAAGAGAGAAACTTCCGAATTCACAACAAAAGCAGTATGAAGAAAGAGCAGAAGTGGATACTTATTGAGTCTGAGAGCAAAATTATCCTTCATAAATCTTAGAAAAAAATCTAAAATCAAACCAACTTTTCTTTCCTAGTCGATGATTGGAGCCACGAAGTTGGCAGCAAGCACTTGGAGCTATTTCTTGCTCGCGCTAAAAAGTCTAATGGCAACCATCATTCATACGAAGCAAATGACCCTCACCAAAGCTCTCTAGCTACTAGAAGAGACTTCTGTCTTCATCAGCATGCTAAAGATACTTCCCGGCAGAGCTGGTTCTCAAATTTCATCAATAATGATGCAAAGGGTAAGAAATTAACAGATCTAAGCCGCAAAGTACTTAGATCTGCTAATTTACCCTCGATTTCAACTCATCAGAGCAATTACAACTACAAAATGAACATAGAGGGAATGCGCGATGGTCTCAATAGTTATTTATCTTACTGGGAAAGAGGAGATACGAGTGGAGTATGTGAAGAAACAGAGAATTGGTATAGCTAATTATCGTCTTTCCTCTCGCCATTTCTAATTGCTGAAGAGAGGTAGTGGTGTTATGTGTCGGCTAGGGTTTTGATTTGTTTTGTAATGTTCGGCACTCGGGTTATTTCACCAGTTTATGTATGGGCTCGGCCCACTTTTAACTTCTTTCAAAAAAAAACTTTTGGCAATTCTTAGCGTAGAGAGAGTTACTGGAATTATTAATAAAAGTGGAAAATGGAAGTTTAAATTCACGGGGAAGAGACAAAACAAATGGGCCCATTTTCTTGTTGGTTCATGCGTTTAGAAGTGCATCCACCTACTGTGTGTACTTTGCATGAATATATAACAAAAATTACTTCGTAGTTAAGTAAAACAATGGACAAACATTGAATGCAAATCAACCAATTGGTCATAGGTCAAGGGTACATTGCCCTACAATAACACATTTACGTTCGAGCTACGAACGATAGAAATAGAAATATGATCGCCCACAATAACGTGACACGATTACAAAACAATAATAAAATACAATGGTTAACTCATTCTGTAAAGTTTCAAAAATATCGACGTTTGTCGCAAAATGCATCAAACAAAGATTTAATTATTTTCAAATCAGATATTATGAAAAGAGTCCAATAAATTAAATTAAAAATACGTCATCCAAAATTTAAGGAGTTATTTAAAACATATATTATTATATTTAAATTTCAAGACTTGAAAATACGGGTCGCTACAGTAAATGTGATGACGAAAAATAAAAATGATGATGCTGCTGATAAAGGCACATGCGACAATGAAGATAAAGCTAAAGATGGTGGCGGTACTGTGGAAGGTAAAGATGCTGAAGAAGGCAAAGGTGACGTTGATGATGATAAAGATGTAAATGGTACCAATGAAGCTAAAGATGATGAAGGTTATGGTGCTGATAAAGATAAAAGTGATGGTGATGATGATAGAGAGATAATGGTGCTAAGGAAAGTAAAGATAGTGATGATGCAAATAAAAGCGAAGGTGATGGCAATGAAGGTAAAGACGATGTTGGTGCTAATGAAGATAAAGGTGATGATATTGCTGATGATGATGGAAAAATTAAGATGATATTAATAAAAATGGAAAGGACAAGATGATAAAGATGATGATAATAAAGATGATGATGAGATGATGTCAACTGATGGCCAGACAACAAGCCAAAATGAAATAAATGTTATACCAAAGAAAGTAAAAGGCAATGAAAAACGAGAGAACTAAAAAAAAGGACGGAAAAAGGTAAATGTTTATAAATCACTATTAAAAAATTTAGCCTGACAAATATTTGCTTGGCAAATATTGCAAATATTTGTCATCCATATGCTAGTAAACAAAATAGTTACGAATTAATTTTTTTTAAACGAACCAGATGAAAAATCAGAAGATCTGATGATGAATAAAGAAAACTTTGATGGTAAAGAGAAAGACAAAATTAAAGAAAAAAGTGATATCATCATGTTTAAAGGTATAATATCCAGATAAGTGAAACTTTGATGTCAATATTTGTCATACAAATATTTTCCACATAAATATTTCTTAAAAATTTGCAATAATTATTTTTACAAAATATATTCATTATAAATAAAATAATTCCTTATGTCAATTAATAATCAAATATTAATGATAAATTTATTGTAGAAATTCAAGAAAAACAAGACAAAACAAACATAGCACACCATGAACTTTTGATAGCAGAAGGACATCAACAAAAAAGTACAAAAAAAATGAAGGTATACATTTTAAAACAAAAATCATTTTTTATATAAAAATATATATGTGAGATATTTGACATATACTAAATAGCAATTATAACAGATAATCAAAAGGAAGACAGACTACGTATTGACTACCAAACATTCTACTTACTAACACTTTCAAGCAAGAATCAAGAAAGCAGCCAAAAATTAAGCCAAGAATAAGAAATCTTTCAAAAAAGTGGCTACATATTGTAAAATCAAACTTGAAAATGAGGAGAAAATGTTGCAAAGAAAACAAAAAAAAGTTTCTCCTTATTCACTCTCAAAAAGAGTAAAAAAAAGAACCAAAGAGTAAAAGAAGATTCAGATTTTCAGTCTAAGGTTCAAGAAAAAAGACAATATCATAAGAAATAAGATAAAAGCAATGTTAATGAAATAGATGAAAAAGTTGGTCAACCTGAAATGATAGAAGACGAAAGCACAAAATATGACAACAATAAGTCTGAAATAAAAGAGAAAGCAAAGATATTGGTTCAAAAAAGAAAGCTTGCAAGAAAATGGCTTATAAATGAACATATTCTCGAGCTCAATACTTTTTTTAAAGCAGATGGAAATAGGTAAGTTATTTTAATAAAATATAAAATGCAAATATACAAATGAATATACAGAAATGTATGTATGCTTAGCAAATATGTGTCTGGCAAATATTCGCAAGACAAATATTAAAATAAATAATATTCACAAACTGAAGTGTCAATTTCAGACACAAACCATAATTAAAGTTCATATATTATATTATAACCTTCTTACTATAATGCATAATAATATATTTTACCTATTATTAAAACATAAAAGCTACATACTGTAACCCGAACAAAGACACTGAAATAAGAGGAGTTAATATTTTTGACGTGTTATTCAACAAGTTCATCGACTCAAAGGATACAATTCAATATAATATTATCAAGTGAAAATAACAAAAATACCATATAAAATCAAATTACTATGCAGGTTATAGACTGGTTCTCAAAAATAAAACTGAAGACAAATCGTTAAGATATCATATACTTAAAGTCCTACGTTGCGATATGAAATAACTAAAATTGCAAATAAATATCATTTGAAAATTTGAAAAGTTAATTAAACACATGTACTAATAATTCAAGACTAACAACATATGAATCTTCAGTAGTCAAAGTGCTATAAGAATAAGTAATGAATTGCAAATAAATATTCATACCACTACATAATAAAAATCATTATACACTGTTGGAGTTTAATGCAATGGATAAAACCTGGAACACTATGATTCCCAAAGACCATGAAGAAAAAACTTCACTTGCCCAGACAAACAACAAGCAAAAATAGTGGTAAGTTTTAAATATATGAATAATTACTGATAGAGTAGGGGTATGTTCTACGGGTAATTATGTAATTTGTTGCATATATCTAAATCATTGACCAATCTTGTTTGAAATAAATGTATTTTCTTTCTATTATATAGTTGATATAATGAGATTATATTGATTAATTAATTAAATTAAAATTATATTTAATAGAAAATCCATAAATAGTTTGTTTTATGGTGGTAGTTACAAAATGTTATAATCGTGAGTAATTTATCATAATAAAAACTAAATATACCATTTTGAATATTTTTAGTCAAGATGCATTGATATATTGATGCATTCGTTGAGATTTGATTATGTAATGCTCTCTAAATGTTGAGAAGTGCATTACTCATGGCTGTTGCTGATGGTATTTGAATGACTATGGAATGAGTCACTCGATAGTTTTTTATTGGCAAATAGAAATATCGATGTGACTAATTTACATAGTTCACTTAACTTAAGAGTACCATTAATCTTCAACGTGAAAGCTCCAATCTGATTACAGTTAAATCGTGGCAAGGAGTCCATCAAATGACTATAGTTGGGTCGAGTGAAAGTATTGGAAGTGAAACGTAATTCAAGTGAGGATTCGTCTCCTCGTTTATATGAGGTCAGTATCACAGTCAATTTTTATCAACTCAAAGTCAAAGTCTCTGAATAGAGTAGTTCGGTTAATAATTACTATTATTCAACCAAGGACTTTATGTTTGGGCTATAAAGTTGAATATGGACAATATTTGAATTTTGACCATTACCGAATTCCATAAGTCCTAATATGATATTGTTTTGACGAAGAGAATTGGTGTAAATGATTGTCACTATTAGGCACTGCTTATAATAAGTAAAATTAGATTTTACATAAAAGATATGTAAGCGATAAATTAGGCCAAAATATCACACCACCTGCTGAGTGATTCGTGAATATTAATATTCGAATAGTTTGATATTAATCGCTGACGGAATTTACATCTTTGAGTCGCACAACCATAATGATGAATGCTTCGAAAACCACATGATTTGATTAATTTGTAACCATTATAAATTAATCAAATTAAATAATATTTAAGAAATATTGATTATTAATTTTATTAATTTATTTGATTTATCTGATTCTATTAGTATTTAATAAAGTACGTATATAGAAGTTATGTATGAATGTATCGATATATGATATTGATAAAATATTTAAATTGGAATAAATTAGATTAATTATTAAATGGGTTTGAAAATATTTTAAGGCCCATTTAGCCTCATCAAAGGAATTCCATAAGAAGAAAAAAAAGGCTTAAAATCCAACGGTTGGATATAGAAAATGAGGGGAGCATGTTGAGGAAAGATCCCTCATAAATATGTTACATTCCATTTACATGCATCTCTTAATCACTTGCCTTCTAAACCCTAGCCTCCATCTTCATTTTTCTACCTTCTTGGCCGAAATTTCAAGGCTTCTGAGCCATAAATTCCCAAAACAAAACCAAAACAAACAAAATAAATACAAAAGTGGTGTTTTAGATTGTTGCAATTTCTAGAAGTGATTCAATCAAATCTAGAAGCGTTTACCATTCAAGGTACGAATCATAGCAACATCAACAAGGTAAATTCCATTAGTTATTTATTTATTTCATGATATTATAGATCTAGTAGTTAATTCATTTTGAAAATTTTATATGTGCATTTGTTGTCACATATAAATGTACCATTATTGACCTTAAAGTAGTAAACTTATTATCATTAGAACTGGTTCTCAATTGAAATTGATAACTTCTATTCATGATTTTCTATGTTAATTTTTTTGGTTCTGATCTTAATATAGATCTGGTAATTTACATGTTAGTCTAATTATTTTTATTTTACTTAATTGTTACATTGATTCCAATTTTGTTTTCTACTTTAAGATTCATACATATACATAAATATGTATGTATGTATATATGTCTATGTCATTTAAAATAATTTTGAAACATTTTAAAAGGTTTCAAAAAATTAAATTTATTAACATATAAATATAATCATATTTAGATTTGTTGATTAAGATATGTTCTTAGATTATTTTACTAAATTATATACTGCATGTTTGGTAATAAATCTTAAACTGATTACAATTGACTTGGTTGAGTTGATTTATTAAAAAAGGATTCATTAGTAATACATATATAAAAATGTTTAAACATGTATATATGTACGTATGTTATATATACTAGAATTGGCCCGTGCTTCGTACACCAGCTTTTTATACTATTGTAAACGGAAAATGCAAGCAAGGGCTTTTTTGGAATTTCAAAAAGACGCCGAATAAATTAATTCAACGAATTTTCTTTATTAGTAATGTGTGTGTGTGTATATATATAAACACACATACATATATCTACAATGTATTTATGTATAAATAAACATGAATCGACATAATATTATTATTACAGAAAATATACTTTGGACAATTTTTTTTAAAATACTTATGTTTGATTCTACTTTAAATTGTTAACCTATACATATAGGTTAAATTTGGATTTATTGATTAAGATCTAATTTACTAAATCAGATCACTTCATGTTTGGCAATAAATCTTGAATGGATAATGGTTGACTTGGCTGAATTAATTTAGTATATTTGGAGGATTCATTAAACAATACATATATAAACTTATTTAAACACACACACACAAGTAGTTAATATACATACATACATTTATTGTTGACTATTTATATCCTTATATCATGATGCCTGTTGTGCACTAATTAAGTTTACTAACCATTTAATCAATCAACTGTTACCCACTATTTATTTCCAATATTTCCTTTATGTGTTTAGCTATCTATTTATTTCTAGTTATATGACTGCACATTATCATCGATGGATAACACCTATCATATGTTGCTCTTACAAAATTTACACTATTACATACACACACTCTTACATTCATGCCATATATATATATTTCTAATTAATGACATTCATATAATTAATTAATTTAATTAAAGAGAGATGAAAGGTTTCTCTCTTCGTATAAATAATATGCCCCTCGTTAATTAAATAAATTAAGAGAAGTAAACGAAAACTTTCCTTCTCTAAATAAATTTATGCCCCCTCATTAATTCAATAACTTAAGAGATATGAATGAACAGTTTCATTCTTTAAATAAATTTAATAAGTTACCGTTAGACACAAATATGTACATAAGAGTATATTTGATATACTCTAATGTACATACACATTATATCAAAGTAAAACTTTATTTATAAAATTAAATAAAATATTGATTTTAGTTAAAAGAATATTAGAAAATTTATAAATGAATTTAGACTTTATATACCCATAAAAGATCTAAAATGGCTAATTTTTGGAAACTCTCTCATTTCTTCTACTATGGGCTGGCCCGGTTCCTTCAATGGTAACCGAGCCTAATAGCCTATGCAGTCTTATTAGTCATGTTACAACTAACTAATTAAGCTCGCACACTTAGTGCAATGTCTAGAATGGTGATGTATAAGATTGGAATTGTATAATCAAGTACCATGTCCTACTTGGTTACCTACCTAGCTTGAAAGGTGAAATAAGCCCAAAAGTTGCTTATAATAAAAAAGACCCAAATTAGTTGGGCCTTTGGCTAATTTTCAAAATAATTTTGAAAATTAAGATAAGATTTTGAATTTAAAGGTTAAATTTAAATTAAAATCATGTTTATTATAAAAGGTTATAATATAACATAAATTTTCAAAATGTTTGAGAAGGCAATAAAATTTCAAAATGTTTGAAACTATTTAAATATTAATTTCGAAATATAAAAATTTATCGATAAGATTATTAAAATAAATTAATCAATCAAGTTTATTGGTTAATACTTATATGCATGTATATATATGTTGATATATGTTATGTTATTTTAAAATATTTAAGATAACATAAGTATACATGTGTGCATAAATAAGCTAAAACTTGAAATTAATATCATTTAATTGAAATTGTTTAATTAAATAAATTAATTAAAGGTTAGTTAATTAAGTAAATTAATTGCGGGTTGATTAATTAAACAAATTAATTAAAAGTTAATTAATGAAATATAAATGTACATTTATGAGATATTTGTTTATACTATAAAGGTTATAATATACACTATAAAGGATATTGTAGATATGTACAATATAAAAGTTGTATTGGAATACTGATATAAAATTAATTAAAGAGTTAATTAATTAAAATTAGTTAAATAAGTTTAATCAATATAATATTATACATAAGACTATTATATAAGTAATAAGAAATATATTAGTTATATAATAATAAAACTTATATGACATGAATGTATAAACTAAAGGTGGAACATTAAAGTAACCCAAATAGGCTTAAGGAATAAATACATACGTAAATGTAAGTATACCGTGATATCCGATGTGCGTGACACTTGAATCACGAGGGTATTTCATAAGAATTAAATTGTTTCATAAGTGGATATAACTCAATACATTATATTGAAGATTATGAATGTTTAATATAATGTTGTCCACTACTATATATTATATATATATATATAACTCAAGCTAGGGATGTTATGTGTAGTATTATTGATATATTGAATAGACGAGATAAGATAACTATATGAGCAAACTCAAGGTACATATGCTATACTTAGGTCATCGTGATATGGTACGTACAAGTGAATAATCTCTTTCGATTTGCTGAGCAAACTCAAGGTCGAAATGAAATTGAGACAAGGAACCAATGTTTAAGAGTTATATGTGATGCGAACAATAAGGATTTATTTATCGTTTGTACGGCTATGATTTATTGAGCAAACTCAAGGTCTAAATACAAAGACAGATGAGTCCTAACACCCACTGGTGAAGTCGAAAGACTTCTATGTTTCATCTTAAGGTTTATGGAAACATCAATGACTTTTGGGAGTCTTATTAGAAAAAATGAAATGGTAACATTTAACCTTTCTAATATTATAGAATGTATACTAAATAATATTATACTTATCTCAATAACAAATTTATGCATTTAATATGATTGCTAAAACGTTTATCAATTAATATATATATATATATATATATACACAAATAAACTGAATTGAAAATTGAAAAACAGATATATAACATATACTTACCAATAAAAGCTTATTGCATGTTAACGTTTCAACACCGATGCAAGTGCCTGATTTTACAACTACTAAATACTTTCGTAGTTTGGTTACTTATGCGTTAATTTAGTCGGCCATGTATTGCATTCTATGAGTTTCAAACTCTAAAAACAATACAAGACTACGGATTTTGATCCATGTACAATCACATATAAATGTTATATGATAAGCAGTCAAAGTTTGTAATGCACAATATTTCGATGCAAATAGTCCATCCAAAAATCCAAATAAATATTAGCACGAGATTGAGTATTCAATCTAATTGATTACAAAAGGATCGTATCGTGTTAAATGCAACACTAGACCAAAACTACAATATAAATCCAAGAACCCGATCACTTGAATGTCGGTTTGATCTGTTAACGCATAGTGGAACATATCTAATATCCTTAAAAGCTAAGGATAATTGAATGCAATTTTTTAAAGAGTTTGTTATGATATTTTAGTAAGGGCTTCCTTTTGAATGGTTTGACCATTTAGAAATGAAACCGAATGTATAAGAGTAAATATGATTTAAGGTACGATTGGTATGAAGAGTTCTAATAGTCATTTCTTTTTCACAAAGAAATAATAGAAATGAGAATTGTACTTAACATTGGAATAAGAAATATGATTTCTATTTTGAAATGTATTTTCATATAGAAAATTGTTTTCTATGAGATTTGTTTGTTTGAGTTCAAGATATCTGATCAAAGAACTCTCTATGGTAGACTAGTTGTAGTATATGAAATATACAAATTTATATTAAGTGAATGATGGACCTTCAAATTTAGTACGCTATGATAGTAACGACGAAAATAGTGGGAGCATGCCATGTAACACTTACTTTTGCATCAAATTATGAAAATTGTTTTCGTAAAAAGTACTGAATTTTATTTGTGAAATAATGACTATTTTTGGGTATTGACTGAAAAATTGACATAACTATATTTCAATATGAATATTATGAATATTCGTTATGAAATAAAACTACAACGTGGTATTTGTTTTCGTGACAAAGTAATGCACTAGAAAACACCAAAGTATCTAAAATTATTTACAATTATTTGGAATTATAGACTTATTCATAGTTTTGAGAAATAATTTTACTATATGATTATGAATCATATGTACTGATTTATTATGTCTCAAATAATTATGGTATATGCATCCATTCTGTGTTAGCATCATAAGAGTTGATGAATTGCTCGGATTGACACATATTGATGTATGTAATCACGAGTCTATTAATAATAAAATGGTTCCACATACTTCATCATATTCACCGATGAGTTATCACCAACATGGACATGTTCATTTGATACATTGTATGTTTACTGTAAACTCATAGAACATACATCAGAAGTAAATAAAATAACATATGATAGAAATGATTTGATTTGATCGAATGAGTGAGTATATTGAAGAAGGTTCGGAACATACCTAAAAATAAATAAAGATCCGATCTCAAAAGTCACTCCTCCATGTGATACATAATGATGCATTGATAAGGAGTAATTGAACTTTGTTGGACAATGTACGATTAATTATGAGTGAAGTTGAGTTAGTTTCTTTCTATAAGGTCATGTACTTAAGATTAGTATGTAAGATTAATATTGTTTAATCTAAATAAACAATTTATAAAATCATACAAGATAAGGGTTTATAAGAAACTCCAACATATCCTAAGCCAAGGAGTTGGTAGGTTGTGTGAGTCGAAAGATTGCTCATAATAATTGTTCGTGAGTGATTTTGTATGATTCTCCCCAAAAGGATTTTTGGAAAGACTGCCATTGGATGACATATTTATGTTTGGACATAAGTTTTGTAAACTTAAACGAAATCAGTTTTATAAATAAAAATTCATAAAACGTTAATGAATTCCTATTCTGTTGCACTGAGAAACAATTGTTGTTTCAAGGAATACCAACTTCTTATGAAAGAAATCTTTAAGGAACTATTGGTAGTAAAATGAAATTGGATACAATTTATAGATAGAACTGATTAGATGAGATGGAATTACTAACCTAAATAAACACACCGCATTAAAAAGTCTAATAAGTATTCTCGCACATTGAAGAGAAAATATGAGTTTCTTATCAATGTCCAAAATATGTAATCCTCGGTTGTTTAATTAAAACCATTAAAAGTGTTGGCTCTATAATATGGTATGATGCCAAATCTGAAAGAATTCTAAGTATGTTATCAAAATATGATTTTGGTAGTCGTAATCGAATGGATGTGACCCATGGCCGTGATTATATATTTATGAGCAAGCCTAATGCAGTTGGAATTAAATGAGCAATGTTGATAAAAGTAATATTACAAATTTCAATTGTTGGAATTAGCGTAATAGATTCGGTATTCAACGTGCTCAAGTTAGTTCCGATTTATCCACAAAATTACCACGTAGTATAACTTTAAGTTTGGTACATGAAAAAGAAAATTCTAAATAATGATTTATAGTAAAGTATTTACACATAATTACCAAAAATATCTCGAAGTCAGCGGGAGCGATATTGAGTTTGTGAGTCTTTGGATATGTTCGAAGCATTGATAGAAAGTACCATTTTATAAGCATCAAAATTTCAAAAAATATTTTGATATAAATATCAATGTTTGATTATCAATCAAAATGCAAAGAAAGCATGTGTTCATAAAAAGAACGTTAAAAGGTACATTTATATTTCTAAACTATAAGTAAACAATATGCTACTGATTTTAACAATGTACTTGTGTTAAAATCAACCTTAGTTGTTTTAATACTCAACTTTGGACTGTAAATGATATCTTTAATAGTGAGTAAAGATTTTGCAAATGTCCCAAATTGATATGAAAAAACACCTTATTTAATTGTTCAATACGGAACATGTGAGATGAGTTCTTTATGCATTGACGATAGGAGTTATCATAATGTTATTTTTTCTACGATATCATGGTTTGTTTATGTATTCGATACAAGAAAATATCAAATCTAAATCAATATCACTAAATGGTTGTTTGAAATGTTCTTGTGTATGTATGAAATACTAGAGCATTGTTTGTAGAAACAACAACTACTTAGGAAGGAGTGTTCGAACTCAAACTTCATAAGTGAGATCGAGTATAATATATCAACAATAAATTCAAGTTAAGAATCTTTAAGTTGGAAATGCTCAAATGAAAGACCGTGGCTAATTCAATAACAAAGGCTAAGTACATTGCCTTGAATAGCGCCGCAATAAAAGCGATGTATATAAAAATAGAAGTGCACAAATTTATAACTGAGCCAATTCCAAATGTTGAGAATCTCTAACATTGTTATATGATAATTGTTACCCGGTACCTTGGCCCTGGTACACAGAGGTGATTATAGAGACTAGACTTGACTATTGATGGGAAAGATGGTCATGAGACGACATTAATATGACTAGAGTATGATATCCGAACAGTTATATCCAGCCCCGGGTAAATAAGGTCGACAAATAGATGATACAGGATGTCAGAATTATGAAGGTTAGTTTAGTGGAATAGAGGTCAGCATAGAGGTTTGGCAAGTTGAAGAGTGTATGAATGGGTCGACATATTAGTGGCATATTGAACGGGTCGGCATATTGGAGGGTTCGGCATGGAAATGGTAGTAATCATGCCGGCATGGAGTCGGGTCGGCATGGTATGGCCTGGATGGGCATGATGTGTTCACGAGTATACGATAGGCATACTAGAAATGAGGAGATTGTCATGGTATGGCTCGGGTCTGCATGATATGTTCATGAGTATACGATCGGCATAACATGTGTAAATGAGGAGGTCGGCATGGTATGGGCCGGGTCGACATGATGTGTTCATCAGTATACGATCGCATAACATATGGAAATGAGGAGGTCGGCATGGTATGGCCCGGGTCAGCATGATGTGTTCATGAGTATACAATCGGCATAACATGTGGAAATAAAGAGGTCGGCATGGTATGGTTAGGGTCAGCATCCTGATATGGATCGGCATAGTAATTTGGGTTTAGCCTTTCTTGTGGTGGGCCCATATGGTCAAAGGGGGTCCAGGTCTCTGGATGTCAGTCAGGTTGGAGGCTCCCTTCATCTATAAATATAGGGGCGGGGGGCATTTTTAGGACCTCTCTTATTAGGCTAAAAAGTGAAACTCTACCATTTTTATGATCAGTTTCCTTTTGTTCTAACTTGTTCTCAAGCTATTCTTGGTCGATTGTAATTGCAATCTATTAAGTTATGAAGCAATAAAGAATATATTCAAAGTGGATGTAGGCGATCAGCACCGAACCACTATAAATCTTGTTGCTTTTTCTTTCTGTAATATTTTCCTTAATATCTAGTGTTTTTCCTTAGTTTTCATTTAATTTCTTCATTTATTCCACTACTAAAATCTACTCTCGGGTGTTTGTGACCAATTTGGTTGCAAACAATAACAATGTTGGGATACAGTTCGTAACAAAATTTAGAGCTCACTAGAAGTCGAGAGATGTACTTCGAATGGTTCCATATGATAAAATGGTTTATCAACATCGGAGATGGTTGATTGACAGTGTAGATAGTTGAAACATAATAGCATACCCATTCACCGAGGGACTGACCCAGTTGGTTTTGAGAAAACTGATTGGAGAAGTTGGAGGATGGAATCCATAGGAGGGCAGGTAGGGAAAGTTAGATCCCAATCGAGGGCAAGCTCCACGCCGAGCTAAGGAGCCCGCTCAGACCGGTGGGAGGTTGGTGATAAACACGATAGTTGGTGAACCGCACCCCAAGGATCGAAGTTGGTAGGAAATGGAGCATTATGCTAGTTTAATGAAACATGTGGACTTTGAATGTTATTCAAATATGGAGGATGGAACTCCAGCTAAGCAATAGTGGATGATGACGGATGATATAGTATTCAGAAGTAGGGATGCCACTAGAGAGGAGGCTCCTACTCTTCCATTATTGGTCCCACTCTGATAAGAAGAATTTTGATTGATTATGGAAGCTCGGTAAACATCATCTTTAAGAAGGCTTATGATCAAATGAAGATGGAGGCTAAGAATTTGAATTCATCTAAAGCTCGTATACACAGTTTCAATGGTGTGGCTATTGAGGCGGTAGGGTATGTCGAGTTATCAGTTGAGCTAGGAGAAGGTGAATGTAAGAGGGTGTGGATCCTACCATTCATTGTCTTGAATGTTGATTCACCATACAATATGTTTCAATGGTGTTTAACGTTGAAATTTCCGATAGATAATGGAGTGGGTGTTATGCATGGTGATCGGGCAACCGGCTGTGCCATTTATGTGGCTTAGTTAAGAGAGGCTCATCGCAAAAAGAAGGGAAAAGGTGCGGACAGGTCTGTCCGCATCCAGATTACTGAAGATTGAAAAAATAGCGCCTAAGCCTAGGCTTAGGCACCATAGTCGGTTCTATAGAGATATAGATCTGAGGGATAATGAGGAGGAACCCAAAGAGGCAAGGAAGCGCCGGCTGAACTGACCTTAATATCTCAGTCGGCCACGATGACTCATCACGGATGTTGAAGATTGGATCACAACTTAGCCCTTCGATGATGAGAGAACTAACTGATTTCCTTCGAGCGAATCTGGATGTATTTGCTTAAAATCATTCTAACATGTGTGGGATCTTGTCTCCATTGGAAGCCATACATTGAATATTGATCCGAAGTATGTACCTGTTTGGAGAGATCCATGGCTCATAGAGATGAGGTGGATAAGCTTAAAGCCAACGGGTTTATTCCTGATGCCTTCTACCTCGAATGGATATCTAACCCCGTGATGGTAAAAGAGGCGAATGGAAAGTGGAGAACATGTATTGACTATTCAGACTTGAACAAGGTGTGACCTAAGGATAGTTTTCCCATGCCTAAAATTGACTAGCTAGTTGATTCAACTGTATGGGCACGAATTATTGTCATTTATGGATGCTTACTCAGGGTACAACCAAATCCCGATGCATGTACCAGATCAGGAGCATAACAGTTTTGTCACGGACATTGGATTATATTGTTATGTAGTAATGTCATTCGAATTAAAGAATGCAGGAGCTACCTATCAGCTTTTGGTTAACCGCATGTTCAAAGATCAAATCGGGAGGATGATGGAAGTCTATGTGGATGATATGCTCATGATGTCACGGTAATCAAACGACCACATTCGAGACTTATCAAACATGTTCAATATCCTCCGATTTTATAACATAAAAATTAACCCTTTGAAATGCTCATTCGGTATTGCATCAGGGAAGTTCCTGGGCTTTATTGTTAATGCGCGAGGAATCATAGTGAATCCAGAGAAGATTCAAGCCATTCAGGATATACAAGCACCTAGAACTATTAAGTAAGTGCGAGCCTAAACGCGAAGGTCGCTGCCCTGAGTTGTTTCATCTTCAAGGCGAACGATAAATGCATTCCTTTCATTGATTTGATAAGGAAGGGGAAGAGGAATTTTGAATGGACGCAAGACTGTGGCCGCATTCCAGGCTTTGCTGAGTCATTTGGAGAGACCCCCTATTTTTTCAAAGCCAGTAGATCATGAGGAGTTGTATATTTACCTATACTATTGCCACATGCCATAAGTGCTGCACTGATTTATGAGGATAAACGGGTCCATAGACCGGTGTACATATCAGTAAACGATTAACTAGGGCAGGGATAAACAACCCAAAGATAGAGAAATTGGTGCACTGCTTGGTGATCAAGTCGCACAAGCTTTAGCCATACTTCCAGGCATATCCAGTCAACGTATACAACAAACAGCCATTGCGACAGGTCGTACAACGACCGAGATGTCCGGGAGGCTGCTTAAGTGAAACATCGGGCTTAGTCAGTTCGACATCACATATCTGCCTCGAAGTGCTCTCTAGGGATAGGCACTCGCCAACTTCATAGTGGAGTTTACCATATAGGATGAGCCCCTAGAGGGCAATGTAATCCGTATTGTACGATGGATGCTATATACCAATGGAGCATCTAATGATCATTGTATCGGCACAGTCATATTCTTGTTACCCCTGAGAACCGATCAATTTTCTATGCTCTAAAGCTCGATTTTTCTGTTACAAACAACGAAGCCGAGTACGAGGCATTAATTCCTGGACTTAAGCTTGCTAGAGGGGACTACCAGGAAAAAGGACAACGGCTTGCCTCATATCTTACTTGAGTTTAGGGGATGTTGGAGGATATTGAATACTATGATATTTTGCATATCCCGCGTGAGCAGAACGGAGAAGCCAACTCGTTGACAAAGTTCGCAAGCACCGGCAATGCACAATAGACGGGCTTGGTTCGGGTCGAGACACTACGTACTCCAAGTATAAATGTGATGGAGGTCGATCTTACCGGAAATGGAACCCAAGAAGGAATCATGGATGTCTCCATTTAAAGAATACTTGTTGCATGAAATCTTGCCTGAGAAAACGAATGAAAAGCAACAAGTCCTTCGTAAAGCCTTACGGTATATTATGCAAGGAGGAACTATGTACCGAAAGGGGTTCTCTGTTCTCTTACTCAGGTGTATCGCTCATGACGAGATAAAGTGTGTCATGAAATAATTCCATGCGAGAGAGTTTGGCAATCACACCAAGGGCAAATGTTAGCTAAAAAGATACTACGTTATGGGTACTACTGGCCAACCATGAACCGGGACGCTGCGGATCATGTGAGACGATGTGACAAATGCCAGATTTATGCAAAAGTCCCAAATGCACCGCCAACAAAGATCATGCAAATGGTTAGTCCATGGCCTTTTGCTATATGGGGGATCGATATTATCGGCTATTTGCCGATTTCTAAATGTGGTGCGAGATATGCGATTGTCGCAGTTGACTACTTCACCAAATGGGCTGAAGCGGAACCATTGGCTACGATCACAACCAAGAAGGTCATTAACTTTGTTGTCCAAAACATTGTGTGTCATTTCGGTCTTCCACAAACTATCATAACTGATAACGGAACTCAATTTGATAGTGTTGAGTTCAAGGATTTTTGTCGGAGGTATCGTATTAAGAAGAGGTTTGTGGCAGTCGCTCACCCTCATGCGAATGGGCAAGTCATAATTGTAAACAAGATTATGTAGTCCATCTTAAAAAAGCGTTTGTAAAAGGCTAAAGGAAAATGGAAGGATGAATTTACTACGGCACTCTGGGCCTACAGGACCACTCGTAAGTCTGCAACTGGCCACACTCCATTCGCTTTTGCTTACAGAGCTGAAGTGATCATTTCTCTAGAACTCGAAGTCTTTTCTCATTGAGTAATGTATTACAATCCCATAAAAAACCAAAACCTCTTATTGGAATCATTGGACTTTATTGATGAGAAGTGTGAAGAGGGCAATTTGAGAGTGGTTACATATCGACACCGAGTTGCTCGGTACTATAATACTAAAGTCCGACCGAGAACTATCGATGTGGGCGACCTTTTCCAAAAACAAATCTTTTTAGTCTTATCGCATGGGAAGGGTCATACGTCATTGAACAGAGGCTTGGAGAAGGAACTTTCAAGCTAGCAACTGTTGATGGAGTAACGCTTCCAAGAGTGTGGAATAGCAAGCATTTACGATGCTATTTCACCTAGACAATTTCTTTTATATTTTAGTAGAATTTGTTTTCAATATTGCTTTGGTATTTGATTTTTTGATATGTAATAAGGCAAGTTATTATGTCCTTATTTTTGTGATGAATAAAAGCTTGAAGCTCCCATTGCGTAATTATTGCATGTTATGTTAAGTGTATGTTGAAACTGATTGATATTGACATATGCAATGTATGAACAGACATGTAAGGAGAAAAATCTCTAAGTCTCCGGAGTGCGGATTAGAGTACTTTAAGTCCCTAGAGTGTGGACTAGAGTATAAAAGACTTATGAAAAATCTTTAAGCTCCGGTGTGCAGATTAGAGTACTCTAATTCTCCGAAGCGCAGACTAGAGTATAAACGACTTGAGAAAAATCTCTAAACCCCCGGAATGCAGATTAGAGTACTCTAAGTCCCCGGAGCATGGACTAGAGTACAAACAACTTCAGAAAAACTCTAAGTCCTCGAAGTGTGGATTAGAGTACTCTAAGTTCTCGAAGCGTGTACAAGTGTATAAACGACTTGAGAAAAATCTCTAAGTCCCCGAATTGTGGATTAGAGTACTCTAAGTCCTCGGAGTGCAGACTAGAGTATAAACGACTTAAGAAAAATCTCTAAGCCCCCAGAGTGTGGATTAGAGTACTCTGACTCTCCGGAGCATGGACTAGAGTATAAATGACTTGAAAAAAATCTATAAATCCCCAGAGTACAGACTAGAGTACTCTGAGTCCCTGAAGCGGACTAGAGTATAGAAGACTTCACCGCAATCTCTAAGTCCTTGAAACGGATTAAAATGTAAACGATTTGCCAGACCGTCTTGAATCACTGGATGTAGACTAAAAAATTCCAAGTCCCCAAACCACATGATAATAAAAAGATCCAATGAATAGACAGGTGAGCTTTTAGTCATTCGCTGTCCTACGAATTCTGGTCTAAGATCGACAAAAGATGCTCAAGCAGGTAGCGGAAGAATACAATTGTTGGTTGTGGTTCCGGCTTGGCATCACTTGTGACTTAAGATGGAACCAACAGAGAAGCTTTGAGACCAAGATAATGAATTATCATCGAAACTTGTGAAAATTATAGCAAGTACTTGAAATGAAAAGAAATTATTCTACTATCGAAGTAATAATTCGCTCAGAGATTAACCAAGGAACAACAACTTTTATTTACAATCTCAAAATTTCCATACAACCATTCGAGAATTCGGGATCCACGCCTGTACATGTGCTACTAAAAAGAAAAAAAGGGAAAACAACATGTGCCAATTTAATTGGAATAATTACAATAACACAAGACCTTGACTATTGCTTTGACTTCCTCTCCTTCTTTGGCTTTTCGGGGATCGAATCGGTCGAGCATCTTTTTCGAGACCCTTCACTGCCTTGAGTGGAAGTACTTGAAGAAGGAGGAGGAATCGCAATAGGGGTTTACCCTTGACTTTGATTTCTCCTCCTCTTCAACCCATTCCTTCAAGTTGAACTTAGCAGTGTGCTTAGAAGCACCCGTAACTACAACGTCATCACGTTCCTCGGTAAGTGATGGGTCTTCATGCTTGTCCTCATCAAGCACCCCAATCACCTGGGCATCGGGCACTGGAATATCTTGGGCAGCCGGAGCCTCGGCTACTCTTCCCTCCTGCTCCGTGGTAACATCGCTCCTAGGAATTGACTCAGGACCGAGATGACCTACAAAGTTTCATAAAAATAAAGTGTTTGACTTTGGCCGTTATTTATCGAGAACATCGACTTTTTAGATTTAAAGGGGCTCAATGTGGTACCGGCATCCGGTTGACTCTCGGTAGTCATCGGGGTACCCCCTTCGATGATAGGAGATAACTTATATATGCCAAGTTCGGGCCTGTCTGAGTCGTAACCGACGTGTTGCTCGATGGATTGAGAAGAATAAGTCCCAGCCGGTTGAACAGGAGGAGGACCTTGGGACTCAATGCCAGAAGACCCAACGATATCTTCTTTTTCCTTAGGAAGCGTAGAGGCTCTTCAGAATTGAAGTTTTGTGGTAGCCAAGTCAAATAGCACATTTCCTCGGAGCACTTCTTACGCAAGTGCCCCTTCGTCAAGCTCTGCCCCCTACTCCTCTTTCTTGATCTTGGTGATGACATCCCAAGCCTCGACAAGCAATTCAAGATAGCCTTCGCCCAAGAAAGTAAAGTCGCGGTGCAGGACGACCTTTGCATTGTACTCGACGATGAGTGGATCGAATAAGGTCTTGATTTCCTCCCTACCGGGCTTAGTCATTGCCTCGACTCGGGAGTTGGCTTCTGCAAGCACCTCTCTCTTTCCCTCTTTGCGAGCCGCTACTTTTAAGGCTTCGATTTGGGAGATTTTCTCATTGAGTTTTGTTTTTAAATTTCTTGTTTCAACAATCTCCGCCCAATATTTTTATGACCCTTCTTATGCCTGGACTTTTTTCGCCTCCTCTTTGAACAATAATTTTTCCAACTCCTCTACGCGGTGGGCTAACATATCTTTCTCCTTCTATGTGGAGTATTTCCCTATAGTTGGGGTTCCACTACGTTAGATGCAGCATCCTTTTCCATCTTATGTGAAGTCTCTAATCGAATCACTACCTCAGTTGTTTCCTCTGCATTTTTCTTTACTTCGACACGTTGAGCCTCAACATCGAGCAATTCAGCATCTTGATATTTGACAATGTTCTTGTCATGAATGAGCTCTAGCTTAATGCGATGAATCTCATGTTGGCGCTCTATAGAAACTTCTAAGACTTTTTCGACTAAGTGGATGAATGCTTCATGCTGAACGTAAACATCATTCGTACTTGCTAATGATCTCTCTTTGGCAGTTCCAGGGATGATCTTTATGGATGGGAGAAATTTGAGCCCGTCAAAGTAATTCTTTTGAAAAGGCAGCCTTAAGTTCCACTAGTTTCTCCACCATGGTCGGATCATGGGAAGGAACTGAAGGAATCTGTTCAGACGTAACCAAAACTTTTTTATGGTGCTTACGAGATTGCCTGGCGCTTGATGATCCAGAGTGTTGGTCATTGGGAGCAGCAGATTGAGAACCCCGGTACGCTGACTTGTCTCCGCTGTGAACAGGATGGTTAGATGGGTCATTTTGACTTGAAACATGTGATTGATACTTGCTTTTGGATGATGAAGAAGATTCTCGAGAATGATAGTCTCTTTCCCATCCTTCATCTCTGTCTCCTCTTCTTTCAAATTTGGAATCCCTACTTGAACGAAGGAAGGTGGAAGAGCTACGGAGACGATCGAAAGCATGTGAAAAAGAGATTGCACCTGCAAAAAACCAAATGGGAGCACATTAGGAGTTATTATATCAAGATTTAATCACAAGTGGATGGTGAAGTACAAGTGCTTATGTGTCCAAATAATTCCCTCTGATGGAACAGTAACGTTTTCTTACTCATCGGAGTTCTTTCCCCTTTGTTGGAGGGTTGCACTCCTTCGCCGCTTCTCGTAGGTGAATTACGCCCTTCGACGTTGAGGTTGTTGAAGTTGTAGTTTAATAGATCATCCGAGATCGAAATGTCGAAAAGTCTCTTCAACACACTTTCCATCTGTTGAGAAGACAATCTTTTTTCAACTGGAGTTATAACAAATTTAAGGGTTGCTCCGATATTCCTCTTTTGAATCTTATATGTCAAACTTTTTCCCTATCTCGGGGGAGGTTGCGATTGGGTATTATGTGGCGCTTCAACTGCCAATGTTTTTCAGAGGACTGCGTCTTCATTTTGGCACCACAACCTCTGTTTCCTTTATTTCTCCCTCTTCGATGCTTTCTTGGATTTCCTCAACATGAGGCGTTATGCGATCGTTTGTTTCTTCACCTCTCCCGGCGACAACCTTCGGAATCGCTCTGCTTTCCAGGTAGCCAATCCCGTGATTGTCCTTTAATAGTCCGAATAAAGAAAGAAACTCATGGGTGACGAGGATTTTGGTGTCCCGATCCTCCACCGGAGTAGCACTAATGGCCATGACGACCCTGGAATATCTAACGCCTTTATGACGAGGGCAAACCCCTGAAAGAATTGAAGGAATTAGTACAGTTGAGAAAGAAAACGTAATTTGAATCTTTGGGTTAAAGGCAAAAGCCGAAGTAGTACTTACGTTGTTCTAGCCACCTTCTTGCAAAGCCAAGAGGATACCATACATAGAACCATTCTTGTTTGAACATGGAGAACATTCTCCCATTAAGACTTGACATTTGGGCATATGCTCGAGGAAGACGTATGAAGGACTATCGGCTCATCTTTTGAAGTTGTAAATGAACCGGATGTCTTCGGAAGTTGGTGGACAAAATAGGACATTCATAAAGAGAAGGAAAGTACCATGGATAAAAGCGTAGCTGTTGGGTGCAGGTGGGTGGGAGCGATTCCCATATACCTCAGCATTTCATGGATGAAAGAGTTGAACAGTGGCACACATCCGGCCCAGCACATAAACTTATTGCATGTGGTATATCCAGTTGGGGGCAAGTGGGGTCTATCTTGCCTTGACGAAACTAGAACATCTTCAAAAAGAATCCCATGGATAGAACACAATCCACGAAGGGCAGCTTCGTCAATTTTGGAAGCCTGTGAGTCAGCTGGATTATTTAAGACGATGGCATCCTCTGCAGCATCGAGAGCTAGGCTTGTAATTTCTGTAGAAAGAATTAGGATATCAGAAAAAAGATTTGCTTGTGGATCAGATGTCTCTACTTATTCTCTTTGCTGGCTTGGTACAGGCTTGTCAAACAAGGTAGCAAAACTTGATTTCATATTTGATCTAAAAGACATCGTGTTTGAACGCTTCGTATAACTCTAGATTTGTGTCAGCTATACTCATTAGACAGTCTGTACTAAAAATAATAACATGTCCCCTCATGCTGTGTGTGAACTAGTGCAATTCAATGTGAAATGAATGTGAGTAGTTTAAAATTATAAAAGCAAAAGTAAAACGTCGAAGCTTGGAGGTTTTGTCCGAAGAGACCGTTATCACTGACCGTCTCAAACAACGTAATGGTGATTGACGACAAAAGCTTTCAAATCGGATGTTGATATTCTGGATTGTGAAGTACGTTGTTCGAGTATGTTGGGCCAATTCTATACCTGGTTCATATTGAGTAGATTGGGAATTTGTTCGTTCAAATTTAAGTCCATTAACCCACATATGCTAGTTGTGTTGTTATCAGTCACTTTATGCTTAGTTTTGAAGTGGTATTGTGTTCGAATAACTCGAGTTAAGATGGGTTTTAGTGGCCAATACCGGTCCATGCTATGTATGTCGATCCTTACGCATTAAACCCATGTTCGAACCCTATGCCTTACTCTTATAGTTGATCCCCGTGTTTAGGCATTTTTCGATTGACTTGGATACTGAACTCTATGTTTTATCCTTCATTGCCAATCCCTACGCTAAACTATTTAAGACGACCCCTCTTTTTCAACATCTATACCGATCCCTATAAGTGAACCTCTTTACCGTTCCCTTTAAACATCCTTGCATATACCGACCCCTTCCTATTCCTAACACCAAACCTCCCACTGACTACCACTCACTGATCCCTCGTCTGCTGCCAAACCCTCTTTCTTTACCCTCATTTCTCTCTCCTCCTTCTTCTCCTTCTTCTTCTTCCTTCTCCTACTTATTCGCCTTCTCCTCCTCTATTGCATAGCCTAATTAACTCCTCTTAATAACACGCCCAACCGACATTTAAACGAATCTAAGCTTGAAGGCTTACGACCCAACCACACAAACAATGAAGAAGCTATACCTATTCGATTTGGATTGCAAGGCCGAAGCTTGAATTAGACATGAATTGGTGTTAATGGAGGTTGAAAGCAGGATATTATGGTCGAATTTGAATTAGGGAAGGGAGGTTTCTAGTATTGCTTTGTAGAGTTTGGTTGGGTTAGGGGAAGTGGATAAAATTTATAAATGTTGAGAAGTTAAAGTAGCAGAAAAGGAAGGAGGAAGGAGAGCTTTTATATGTGCATCAAAGAGGGGAATACGAACCGGTCTTGACCAAGAGACCTGGTCACGATGTTTGGAGGGATCGACCTTAAGGTATGTCGATCCCTATCCATACAGATCCACTGAAGGGTCGATATACCAAATTCCAACCCTCCTAAAAAAATAAAATAAAATAAATAAAATAAAAAATAAAGTGATAATGATATATAGTAAGTAATGGAAGAAGAGGGGAGATGTGCATGAGATAAGAAGAAGAACAAATGGCAATAGCGAATGTCTGGAAAACCCATATGGCAACTGATGTCATGAAAGTTAGGGTACAACAGAAACATAATTATGGATGGGCACAGAAGGAATTTGCGAATTCAACCTTTTAAAATTTGAAGCCATGAGGAAACCAGAGGACTTTGTATGACCAAATTTATGTATTCAAATAGACAAGGACGTTAGACCTGTCTCATCGAAGATTTATAAAGAACAACGATCAATCAGTGACTTAGGTAGGCCTGTCCCCGAGAACCTAGATTTTTCTCAAATTCAAAGCATGTCGTGTTAGTCGCCAGACGTTCTTTGGAGAGAAAGTTTTACTCGGTACCTTGGCCCGACTACACAGAGGTGATTATAGAGACCAGACTTGACTATTGATGGGAAAGATGGCCACGAAATGACATTAATATGACCAGAGTATGATATCTGGACAGTTATATCCAAACCCAGGTAAATAAGATCGATAAATGGATGATACAGGACGTCAAAATTATGAAGGTTGGTTTGGTGAAATAGGGGTCGACATAGACATTTGGCAAGTTGAAGGGTGTATGAATGGGTCGGCATATCAGTAGCATATTGATCGGGTCGACATAGTATTGGATCGGCATATTGGAGGGGTCGGCATGGCAAAGGTAGTAATCAGGCTCGCATGGGGTCGAGTCGGCATGGTATGGTCTAGGTTAGCATGATGTGTTCATGAGTATACGATCGACATACTGGAAATAAGGAGATTGGCATGGTATGGCTCATATTGGCATGATGTGTTCATGAGTATACAATAGGAACAACAAGTGGAAATGAGGAGGTCGGCATGGTATGGCTTGGATCAGCATGATGTGTTCATGAGTATACGATCGGCATAACATATGGAAATGAGGAGGTCGGCATGCTATGGTTCGGGTTGGCATCCTGATATGGATCGATATAGTGATTTGGGACAGCCTTTCCCGTGGTGGGCCAAAATAGTGAAGGGGGTCCAGGTCTTGGGATGTCAGTCAGGTAAGAGGCTCCCTTCATTTATAAATATAGGGGCGGAGGCAATTTTTTGGGACTTCTCTTTTTGGGGTAAAAAGTGAAACTCTGCCATTTTTGTAATCAGTTTCCTTTTGTGCTAACTTGTTCTCAAGCTATTCCTGGTTGTAACTGTAATCAATTGAGTTGTGAAGCAATAAAGAATGAATTCAGAGTGGACGTAGGTGAACAGCGCCGAACCACTATAAATCTTGTTGTTTTTGCTTTTTGTAATATTTTCCTTAATATTTAGTGTTATTCCTCGGTTTTCATTTAATATCTTCATTTTTTCCTTTACTAAAATCTATTCTCGGGTGTTTGTAACCAATTTAGTTGCAAACAATAGCATTGTCGGGATATAGTTCGTAACAAAACTTAGAGCTCACTAGAAGTCGATAGATATACTTTTAATGGCTCCGTATGATAAAACAGCTTATCACCGTCGGAGAGAGTTGATTGACAGAGTAGATAATTGAAACATAATAACATACATGTTCATAAAGGGACTGACCCATTTGGTTTTGAGAAAACTGATTAGAGAATTTGGAATAAGGTCTCATAATTGACCCAATTGCAAGTGGGAGATTGATAGAGTTAGGGGTATACCCCTGGGGCAATTATGTAATTTGTTACATATATCTAACTCATTGACCAATCTTGATCAAAATAAAGGAATTTTCTTTCTATTATATACTTGATATAATGTGGTTATATTAATTAATTTAGTTAAAAGTATATTTAATAGAAATTCTACAAATGGTTTGTATTGTGATAGTAGTTACAAAGTGTTGTAACCATGAGTAATTTATCACAATAAAAACTAAATTTACTATTTTAAACGTTCCTAGTCAAGATTCATAGAGACTGGATATCGATGTATCCATTGAGACTAAAGTACGTAACGCTCTCTAAATGTTGGGTAGTGTATTACTCATGGCTGTTGGAGGCACTAAACAGCTGCATACCAATAATTATTGGATAACTATGGAATGACTCGCTCGTTAGTTTTCTGTTGGTTAATATTCCTAAGGTCAAATAGAAAATATCGATGCGGCTAATTTACACAATTCTCTCCACTTGAGTATTATTAATCTTCAATAAGGAAGTTTCACTTTGATTGAAGCTAAATCGTGGCACGACGTCCATCGAACGACTATACTTAAGTTGAGTGAAAGCATTAGAAGCGAAACACTATTCAATAGAGGATTCATCTCTTATATTATATGTGGTTAGTATCATGGTCAACTGATGCCAACTAAAAGTCAACGTCTCTGCTCAGATCAATTTGGTTAATAATAATTGTAATTATTGAACCAAAGACTTTGTGTTTGGATTATAAAGTTGAATGTGGACGATGTTGGAATTTTGGCCATTACCAAATTCCATAAGTCTTAATATGATATAGTTTTGACGAAGAGAATTGGTGTAAATAATTGTCACTATTATGTACCGTTTATAATATGTAAAATTTGATTTTACCTAAAAGATGTGTAAACGATAAATTCGATCAAAATGTCAGGCTGCTTGTTAAGTGACGTGTGAACGTTGACATTCGAATCGTTCGATATTAATCGTTAATTGAATTTACACCCTTGCATCGCATAACTGTAATGATAAATGCTTCGAAAGCCACATGGTTTAACTAACTTATAACCGTTATAAATTAATTAAATTAATTAATAGTTATGAAGTATTAATTATTAATTTTTTTGTTTGTTTATTTGATTGTTTGAATACCATTAGTATTTGATAAAGTATGTACATAAAAGTTATGTATGTATGTATGGATATACAATATTGATAAAATATTTAAATTTGATTTAAATAGATTAATTATTAAATGGGTTTGAGAATATTTTAAGGCCCTTGTAGCCTCGTTCATAGAAGGTCATAAGAAAAAAAAACAGGTTTAAATCCAATGGTTGGATCTAGAAAATGAAGGAAGGAGCTTAAGGAAGGATCCCTCATAAATATGTTACCTTCTATTCACTTGCCTCTCTAAATCACTCTCCTTTGAAATCCTAGCCTCCCTCTTCATTTTTCTACCATCTTGGTCGAAATATGTACATAAGAATATATTTGATATACTCTACTTTAATACACAATAAACTAAAGTAAAACTTTATTTATAAAATTAAATAAAATATTGATTTTATTTAAAAGAAACGTAGAAAAGTTCTAAATGAATTTAGACTTCATAGGCCCATTAGATCCAAAATGGCTAATTTTTTTGAAATTCACACATTTCTCCCGCGGTGGGCTGGTCCAGTTTCTTCAATTACAGATCGAAAATATATGCTTGCAAATATTTTCCCAGTGGCAAATATTTATTGACTTAATTGACTGGATTTTTTTTTCCAGAGAGACAAAATAATGTATATTCTAAAGTCAATTTATGCGAAAAATAAGAAATAGCCATCAGAACGACAATACAACCCAGTCAATTTTGTGAATTGTCCATAGCAAAAATACTATTCGTAAGTGTAATATTATATAAGTAAATTTAATAAAGTAAGAAAACATTTTTTTTAAATGATGCAGAAAATATTTGTTATGCGATATATGGAAGGCCTATCCAATGATATACAAATAGAAGGGAATGTAGATTTATATGAAGGTAAAGAAATGCAAAATCTAAGAGCTCAAATGCTATATGAAATCGCCACAAACAAAAATCATGGTCAGAAATGAGAAACCAACACAGTCAAAAGTATTAAAAATTGTATAGTTATAGGCAATTTCGCATAGAATATTACAATTTATCTAACTTGACTGAATGTATCAAAAGCTGGCTAACAAATGTTGGATGCTAGATATGTAATTGCTACATGTACATAATGAATGTTTAAAAAACACTTTTAGATGAATGTTAGAAATTTTTATCATAATGTAATATAAAGTACTTTATGTCTATGCTATAATGTCCTATATTGAAAATGTGGCTGATGTGCAACGTAAAATTGTTTAGATTTGATGTTTAGCTCTACCATGTTGGATATTGAATGCTACATACTTTTAATATGATGTAATGTATAATATATTATGTCTGAAAAGTAATGTATTATTTAATATTTAAAGGAAATGTTGTTATTCTTATACATTATAGCATTGTATAATCTCTGCATTAAACTCAAATATTTAGCAAATATTTTCTAGGCAAAAAATTCACAAGTACAAAAAGTAATGACATTTAATATTGCAATATTAGTCTAATCGAATATGTAATAAAACAAATCTATAACTAAGATATTTCTAACCGAACATACCACCGAATGCAAAAGCAAACTAGATGATAACTTAATTGGGTACGTATGCATAAAAAAGCTAACGGAACATCATACCTAATCGGATATGTATGGATGCAAAAGCCAACCGAATGCTAAACCTAATCGGGGTAAATATGGATGTAAATGCCAACCGAATGCCAAATCTAAGCAGATGTGTATGGATGCAAAAGCCAACTGAATGCCAAATCTAATCGGGTATATATGGAAAGCAATTTATATCTAAGATACCTTATATAACCAAATATACCATCGAATGAAAAGGCCAATTGAATGTCAAACCTAATCGGATATGTATGAATGCAAAAGTCAACCGAATGCCAAACCTAATCGGGTATACATGGATGCAAAAGCTGACCAAATGTCAACCTAATCGGGTACATATGGAAACCAATCTGTAACTAAGATAATTGTTTAACAGTGCACATCACTGAATGAAAAAGCCAGCCAAATGCCAAAGCTAATCGAGTATATATGGATGCAAAAGCCAGCCAAATACCAAACATAATCGGAAATATATGGATGCAAAAGCCAACTGAATGCCAAAAGTAATCTGGTATATATGGAAACCAATCTATAACCAAGATTCATTGTTTAACTGAGCAAACCACCAAATGCAAAAGCCAACCGAATGCCAAACGTATTTGGTTATATATAAACGCAAAAGACAACCGATTGCCAAATCTAATCGGATACATATGGATGTAAAAGCTAACCGAGTGCCAAACTGAATCGAGAAAATATGGATGCAAAAGCCAACCAAATGCCAAACCTAATCGGGTACATATGGAAACCAATCTGTAGCAAAGATACATTGTTTAACCGAGCATATCACCGAATGCAAAAGCCAACCGAATGTGTAACACCCCATAAATTTAAGAAATTAAAATAATAAATTTAAAGGGTATAATTGTAATTTTAACATAAATGGCAAAATAGTAAATTTCCACAGCAATTAGAATTAGGCTTCAAGATCTAGTTCATTGCGTGCAGAATGCCAACTATAGTCAGGAAACGTATATAATTTACTAAATTAGGTTATACAGACTTGAAATTATAGGAAGTCAAACCCGGTGACATTTTGTAATATATTGAATTCGAAAATATAGCCTAGATATTATATTTTGCAGCCTGTAGATCTCTAACCCTATTCTTTTCTCTCTGATAATCTTGCCTCCACTTCTAAACCTATAATACCCAAATTAATTATAAACTCTCCAAATTAATTACTAATCTATCTATCAAATGAAGATTAAACATATTAACACATGGAATCGATCACCGCAAAGCGAGCTATGCAAATGATTGAAGTTATGAAAGATTTGGTGTTTTGAAGGCATGGAATTTCGGGACATCAAAGGTAAAGGAGAATCTACATCAAATCGAAGAAGATTCACGGCTAATTATGAGTGAGATTCATCATATATATGTGTACATATTAGTAAGACGTAGTAACTCGCCTCTTATGAACATAAACCAAATCATAATGATATTATTAGTAATAAAAAGAGAAAAATGAATTTTTATAACTTGATTAAGATGTTGCATATCATGGCTAGAAAGTAAAAAATAGTAATTTTTTCGATTTTAATTAGCGAAAGATAATCTCTTTCTAATTAAAAAGTGTGAAATACAAAAGTGTTCAAAATCAGACATGTTATATATCAAAGTTATAGTATTTCGATGATACGAATCCACCAGTGGTATTCTTTCGTTGACTTGATGTCCAGATTGGTTAGAAAACATGATGGAATTTTAGAAAACATGGATAGTTTGTTTCGATATAATGGTGGAACAACAACTATAGGATGATCGAGGAATATAGACGAGAAGAGGAAGTCGAGTGGACTAATATGGTGTTCGATCGATTGGAAGGGGTTGGAAATCACCAGAATCGGGGGAGGAAGATGAATGACGATGAAGTTGAATGGGGTGGCCGAAGCACTAAGCATTGGTGGATTCGGTTGCAGCATAGCATGGGCAGGCCTCTGACGTTGTGGGATCAAGGTGGAATGGCTGGAGGCGACATCAGCAAGAATGGTGGTTGTGTGTTGAAAGGAGGAGCCGTGATTTTTAGCTATTGTAGTAGAGTGAACTAAAAAGAAAAGGAAAAGGAATATATTATTTAAATTATTTAATAAGTTACAAAATACTCTTATCTTTAAATGCTCATAACTCTAACATATGACTTTCATTTTGATGTGCAGTTGGTTGCATCAAGATCGTGAATGATGAATATTTTTGGAATGTTTTTTTGCTGTATTCTGAGATACATAAGAAAAGTGTCATAGTTTGGATAGGTACGTTATAATTTGTTCCAATAGCGGTCGCGAGGATTAACGTTCAGGAACGCTTGTTAGAGGAAATTAGTTCTTTGGGTGTAATCGGTTACGTCTAGTGATGAAAATTATGAGTGTTGGTGTAGTGGTATATATTTTTAGACGAAATGAGTTCTTCGGTGTAATCGTCGACGTCTAATGTCAGCATTGTGATACATTTTTTTAGAGGAAATAGGTTCTTCGATGCATGGCTTAATGATGATGGGTAAGGTACACATTTTTCAAAGGAAATGAGTTCTTCGGTGTGACTGGCGACCTTCAACAGCGACGATTTTGACAATGTAAGTGTTATGGTACACTTTTCAGAGGAATTGAGTTCTTCGGTTTGACCAATGATGCCTAGCCATAGCAGGCTAAATGTGTTCTTCATTTGCGAGTTGCGTAGTTTCGACATGTGAGTTGGGGAATTTAGGCTCGATCGTGTGCGTATGGTTAGATATAGGTTAGTTTTAGTGAGAACTTATCCTTTGTTGCCACCATGATATTATATTTTGCTTTGCTGGCTCGTTCGGTGCATGTGACACATGTTAAGGTATGGTTTTCGAGCACAAATGTTGATTTTCTTACTTATTAATATTATACACTTATATGATGTCTTTCATTCACCAGACCCCCTTATCGTTCTCTTCTTTTAGTTACTCTGGCATGATGGTGTGATAGAGACATGCATATATTTGTCTATTGAATATCTACTATATTTATTTCCAAATTGTATACTACTTCCATTATTAGTATTATAATAAAGGGAAGTTGTAGTTGTGATTTAATTGATTCTGTATTATTATAATTGTTTGGGATTGTATTGTTGACTACTATTATATATTTTTTCCATGTACTGTGAGTTTTAAAAAATGTAGAATATTGTAGACAAGTCTATGATCTATTTTATAATTTATTTAAATGACTATCAGCCGTCTTCGAAGTCCGTGATGCAAATTCTACATTTATATGTTGGTCGGGACGTCATAAATGACGGCTTGTTACATTTGGTATCGGAGCCTAGGTTAGGCGATCCCCACTAAATTAGGGCATACGAGAGGGCGTATATGTAATTTTTATTATTTTTGTGTGTGTGTATCTGTGTATGTGTGTCTATATATATGTGTGTGTGTGTGTGTGTGTGTGTGTGTGTGCGTGTGTGCACGTGTGCGTGTGTCTGTATATTTATATATGTCATTATTGCGCCACATCCCATATATTTTGAATCGTAAAGGTGGTTGTTGGCTTATCCCCTTATTGAAGTAAATAACTACAAATAAAATAAATATTGGTATTTAAATAGTTTGGGTGGCAGATATATCTGTTGCATTTGTTGCAATTTACTCTATAGAGAATTGTTAAAAGAGAGTATATATGCGAAGTTTTAGTGGAGTGAATTATGGAACTAGGTATTAAAAAAGAAGAGAAGTGCCTTTAAGTTCATACAATAAAATGTGATGTTGACAAGGCGTAATTAAGGTACTTAAGCATTTTTCTAAAGGTGTAATTGGGCTTATATAATTTATGATCTACTCTAATTAAAGTATGTAAATTATTGAAATGTTAGAAAATTTATTGTTGGTTGTTTTTGGAAAAATAATAGAAGTTTAAGCTTGTTTTAAAATTTTGAAATAATAACCCCTATTTTTATGTTTTAAACGTGAGAAAGTTTAATTAGAGTTATTTACCAAAAATATTTTTAAGCCTTTGCATTTTGAAAAGAAAAAAATTCATGTAAGGAGCATTTTTGCCATCATATTTTACTATATATTTGCTTCTAATGAAAGAATTCAAAAGGTAACAAAAATTAAATAAGTTGTAACTTTTGAAAATCTTTCATATTGTAAATATTTTTATCACGCTTTGAAAGAAATTTCGATATAACACTTTTATGAAAAATTCTAATTTAAAAGGTAAAATTCAAGTTGGCGTTCTTACATATTTATTTCTCGTAAGTCAAATCTGAACCATTTTGGACAGAATTTAAATTGAAAAAATTTAAATTATTAATTTGGAATTTTCGTGTTTTAACACATATGACTTTTTGAATGGAAATTGAAGTTTCTGAAAGAAAATTTTGAAAATTTGCATTAATAAAGGGCTTAAAATTGATTAAAAAAATGTAGAAATTTTCAATTATAATGCATCTAGAAATTAAAGAGTTTGTGATATAAACTTTTGAAAATATGCATTAATAAACGATTTAAAGATTTTGGAAATTATTTTAGAATTTGATATGAATATACTTAGTAGCCAAAAATGAGTTTCAAAAATATTTTTTTACGTATATATACGATGTATTAGTTAAAAGGTATAGAAATTGACTAATTACAAAACAAAGCAAATTTAATTATATATATATATATATATATATTAATTATTGATTAATGATGGTTGAAATTGACTAATTGTTATATAAGTTGATTTATACTTATATATATACATGATAAAATGGTTTTAAATTATATAGCATGACGTCCGAGAAAAAATGACATGAAATAATGTTTTAAAAACAAAGAATGGGTATTTTAGAAAAATAACTGAAGTTATCCCTAGATTAATTTTGAGTAATAAATATTGAGTTGGTTAAACAATAAAGAATTGAGCTTTAAAAGTTAAATGTTTTTATATAAATATCCTTAGGATATGTTGAAAATGAATTAGCGTAGGAAATTAAAATTTTATTATTTGTTTTTATAGAGAGACTAAGAAATTGATATGAAGTAATTAACTTGAGATAAAATTTATTTATGGTTGCATACAAAATGATTTTAACACGCAATGCAAAAGCAGAACTTTTAGAAAACTTGTTTAAGCATAATTTAAAGAATATTTTGAAAAAAATGTGGCAACCGAAATTAAACGTTGGTTTAAGTTAACAAATAATTTTATGGTTTTCATTTATTATTAGTTTTGTGAATAATGAGATTCGATATCCATGATTTTGATTTGAAGTCTAAATTGGAAAGTTATTAATATTTTGAACTGAAATTTGAATTGGAGTTTGAAAGGAGTTGCGTAGCCTATAAAATTAGAATCAATTATGGTGACCTAGCTAGAATAGTCAATATGTAGTGTGTTTTAGACTGGCCAGAAATGAACGTTATGGATTTGAGATATAGGGTGTGTGTTATTTCCTCTTTTCTGGCGACCTAAAGATGGCCGACCTAACAGACTCAAAGAGATGCCGACCTAAGGACTAAGGGGATACCGACCTAAGACTCAAAGAGATGTCGACCTAAGGCTTAACAGGGATGCCGACCTAAGGCCTAAGGGGTATGCCGACCTAATACTTCAACAAGTATGCCGACCTAATACTTTAAGAAGGATACCGACCTAACAGGCTAAGAGGGATGCCGACTTAATACTTTAACACCATTGCCGACCCAACTGCCTAAAAACAGAATGCCGATCCAAGATAGCTACCGACCCAAGATAGCTACTGACCTAAGTCGCAGCCGACCTATGACTAATGTTAAATTGTTCGCGACCCAAGCAAAGGAAGACAAGTTCAATGCAGCTACTTGGCACAGTGGCTTCATGACTCGCACACGATCCAGTTGCCAGTTAACTCGTTCACGACTCACGACCTAGCTTGAGTCGTCCACGACCTAAAGCTACTAGACGTAAGCCCGATGCCGTATTACTGATACGAGGTTATGTTGACTCGGTGGCGACCTGGGACTTGTGCAAATGAACCTATGTGAAACCATGGAGGGGCCAGATGAGTCGGCCACGACTTGCCTTAGACCGGTCACGACTTACGACCTAAAGGGGGCATTCCCCTATAAATACCAACCTACCTCAAGCATGAAGGGGACTTTTGGCCGATCTCTTGAAGCGCCAATACTCTGCTGAATTCTCGACTCACTCAACACTTCAAGTACGAAAAACATCTCAACTAACTTCGAGAGGAAATCTAACACGATCTACATGGATTTAAAGAATTCTTCTACATCAAAGTTCTAGTTGTTTGTCTCATCGGAATTGTAATTGAAGATTGTTGTAAAAGTTGTAATCAATTCAGTAATAAAGAGAGTTAAAGTGGACGTAGGCTTACCCTAAGCCGAACCACTATAAAAACTGTTATTTTTTCTGCTTTTTCTGTGATTTCTCTACTTGTTTGTAGTTCCCGTGTACACGGGTGGTGCTTTCACTCAACTTCAATCTACACCGGGGTGTTAGCGTCTGATTTTTATGTTAACATTTTTGGTGCTTTCACTGAGAACCCAACTAAGGAAACTTCCACTATTGCTCCGCGAAGGATTGTTGAAAGGATTTCTTTTAAAACTAGAAGTTTATTGGAAATAATGGCTCCTGGGAGAAAACGAAGTTCTGTAAGATCCGATAATGTTCAAGAGAATATTGCTACCTCTCCTCCTTCAAGTCAAGCAGCCCCAACTGTGGGAGTTACACGGGCAGTGTTGGACGCCGTAGTTTTGGGATTGAATCAACAATTGAATGCTCAGAATGCGCAGTTGGAAACCCAGAATGCCCAGAATGCCCTGATCTTAAGTAAGTTGAATGATCTACTTGGGGCAAATCGTCAACCGGGAAATAATGATGGAAACCCTACTGTGGGAGTTCAGGATCTTGAAGGAAACATTTCTCAAAGAGCCGCAGACCCTATAGAAAGGACTCCTCCTCAAGCTGGAGGATCAGGACCGTAGCCGACCCTCCATGAACGACTGTCAAGGCAGAATTCAGAGAGAGTGGCTGATGTGTGCCCTCCAGAGCCTCTAAATGATGAAGAGTATTTTTCGGGTATGGTTCGTCAAATCATGAAAGAAAGTATGCGAAGATATGAAGACGAGAAAGAGTGGGGTTTTGCTCTAAGCAAGACTCCATTTACTGAAAAGATCATGAAGGCAGAGTTCCCAAGGAAATTCGTTCCCCCTACTATTCCGGCTTACAAGGGGACGAGTGATCCAAACGAGTTTCTATATAAGTACGACTGGCATATGACTGGTGCCAGGGCGTCAGATGAAATTAAATGTCGGTATTTCCCAGTATATCTCGAAGGTGTGGCTCTTTTGTGGTTTACGAAGCTGCCAGTCAGGTCCATTGATCAATTCTCCGATTTGACCAGGAAATTCAAGGAGCAATTTAGATTGTATGCTTCTAAAGCAAAGGATGTAATGTCGCTATCAAGTCTAGAGCAAAATCCGGGAGAATCTATCAGGTCGTTTTTGAATCTCTTTAACATAGCATTGGCTGAGGTAGATAATGCTGAGCCATGCATGGTCCTGACATACTTGATGAGGGCGATTGACAAATCGAGCGAATTTGGAAAATGGTTGAAAATGAAAGAACCAAACTCGCTCGACAAATTCTACAAGAAAGCGGATGAATTCATGCGCTTGGAGAGCCTCCAAACATCGGCTAAGGTGGTATCAGCGGAAGCTGGGAACAATGGTGCTGCTTCGAATAAGAAAGAACCTAACACTCAGAAAAGGGGAAATGATGGTGGAAAGAAACAGGGAGACGCTAAGAAAGGCCGTTCTTTCAATTTCACACCCTTGACCGATACCCCTGAAAACATCTTCTTTGCAACTAAAAATGATGTCAATTATCCGACACCACCTAAAATGAGAGTTGCGATTAAGATGGAAAAAAGTGGAAGGTTCTGTCGGTTCCACAACCAGCCCGGCCATGACACCAACGAATGCCGTCAGTTGAAAGAGGTGATTGAACAACTCTTGAAGGAAAACCAACTCCAGCAGTATGTGAAAAGGAATAGAAATGCCCCAGCTTCGTCAACTCAAGGACAACAAGTTCTCGCTCACCGTCTTGCCTCAAGTGAGAAGGCCGTGGAACATGAATCGGAAAGGCCTGTCATCAATATAATTACTGGAGGACCTCACCCAGCAGGCAAAAGCTGGAGCGAGATGGAAAGGTATGCCCGGGCCTTGAGGCATGTACTAGCTGAAGAGAATGTTTTTGTTTTAGAGAATGATGCGCCTTTAAAGCAACAAAAGACTTCCACAGATGATATTGTGTTCAGTGCCAGGGATTCTTTGGGTATCGAAGCTCCGACCATAGATCCTTTGGTCATATCCGCTGGTATTGGGCCGGCAACTGTGAGGAGAGTTCTAGTTGATTGTGGAGCTTCATGTAACATCCTCTTCAAGAAGACCTTCGATCAAATGAAAATTCATATGGCTGACGTTCAAGCTTCATCACTTAAGATTGCTGGGTTTGCTGGAGAACCCAAACAGCCGATTGGGACCATAGATTTGTTTGTAGAACTTGGAAAGGGACTGAGGAAGGTGGCTCGAAAGCAAAAACTTTATAATTGTTGAAGAATTCTCTGCCTACAATGCCTTTTTAGGCCGACCGACTCTTGCTGCGTTTAAAGCTGTTCATGCCCCATGGTGTCTGACTCTAAAATTCCCCACAGATAATGGAGTTGGTGTGATTAAGGGAGACCAAGATGCGGGGCGAGAATGTTACTTTGCAGAGTTGCGAGAATCAAGGAAAAGAGAAATGGGAAAAGGTGCGGCGGCTCCAGTCCGCATTAAAGAACCAACCTTGTAGCAATTACAGGGTGGACCCTGCACTGGCGAATGTAGTGGTGCACGAAGAGAGATGGATCCAAGGAAAGCCAGTGCAGGGGAGAATAGGGTAGTACCGGTAGAGGTAACAGTGCCGGTGCCCGTTGACCCAAAGGACCCAAACAAAGTGCTTAATGTGGGTTCGCAGCTCAACACAACAGTCCAGAATGTTCTGATTTCATTTTTGAAGGCTAATTTGGATGTATTCGCTTGGACTCATGCTGACATGTGCGGAATATCCCCAGAGATTGCAGTACATACTCTGAACATTGATCCAAAGTTTACACCTGTGAAACAGAAGAGAAGGACTCAGGGTCCTGAGAGAACGGCAGTGTTAAAAGAGGAAGTGGATCGGCTCATGGAGAACGGTTTCATCAGAGAATCTACTTATCCAGATTGGGTATCAGATCCAGTGCTGGTGAAAAAGGCTAATGGAAAGTGGAGAGTATGCATTGATTTTTTAGATCTGAACAAAGCCTGCCCCAAAGACTGTTTCCCGCTGCCCAGGATCGATCAGTTGGTGGATGGGACGGCAGGACACGAATTGTTATCTTTTATGGATGCATACTCCGGATATAACCAGATTATGATGCATGAGCCAGATCAAGAGGATACTAGTTTCATCACCGATGTTGGACTCTACTGCTACAAGGTCATGCCTTTCGGACTCAAGAATGCAGGGGCAACTTACCAAAGGCTTGTTAATACCATGTTTAAACCACAGATTGGCAAGACAATGGAAGTTTATGTTGATGATATGCTAGTAAAGTCTAAGAAAGCAGTGGACCATATGGATCACTTGGCAGAGATGTTTGCAGTACTCCGCAAGTACAGAATGAAGCTTAATCCCCTGAAATGTTCATTTGGAGTGGAGTCCGGAAAGTTTTTGGGTTTCATTGTGAGCGCTAAGGGCATTGAAGCCAATCCAGCTCAAATCACTGCCCTAAGAGAGGTTAAGGCTCCTAGAACGAAGAAGGAATTGCAAAGTCTCAATGGAAAGGTTGCTGCTTTGAGTCGGTTCATTTCCAAAGCTACTGACAAATGCATTCCATTCTTTGATGCTCTGAAGAAAGGAAGGAAAAACTTTGAGTGGACTCCTGAATGTCAGAAAGCATTTGATGAGTTGGTTCGTCATATGGAAGTGCCTCCGATACTTTCAAAGCCTGACAGTGGTGAAGATCTCTTCGTATATTTGGCAATTTCGTCTCATGCTCTCAATGCAGTGTTGGTACGGGAAGACGCAAGGATTCAACGCCTAGTCTATTATATCAGCAAAAGATTCACTGGGGCAGAGATGAACTATTCAAGATTAGAAAAGCTCTCCTATTGTCTGTTGATCGCATCAAGAAAATTGAGGCCGTATTTCCAAGCTCATCCCATCAAGGTCCTCACTGATCAACCTCTAAAGCAAGTCCTATTCCGTCCTGAGACTTCGGGCCGTCTTTTGAAATGGAATATTGAACTCAGCCAATATGACATCACTTACCATCCCCGAAAAGCAATTAATGGACAAGCTTTGGAAGATTTCATCGCAGAATGTACGGATAAGGGTGATAGTGAGGAAGAAGTCACTGGTAGCGCCTAATACAATGGAAATTGTATGTCGATGGCACAAGGAATGATTACTGTTCCGGAGCAGGGGTTGTCCTTGAAACCCCAGAGGGGCGATCGCTATGTTATGCGCTGAGACTAGAATTCCCTTCGACAAACAATGAGGCTGAATATGAAGCCCTCATCATTGGTCTAAGGATTGCTAAAGAACTAAACATCAAGGCATTGTAGATCTTCAGTGATTCTCAACTTATTGTTTGCCAAGTAAAGAAGGAATTTCAAGCTAAAGGACGGAATCTACCCGCCTATTTATCAAAAGCCTGGGAGCTCCTTCAAGATTTCGACCGTTACTCAATAAACCAAATACCCCGCGAAGAGAACATGAAAGCGGATTCTCTTGCAAAGTATTCGAGTACTGGTGAAGCTCAACTACTGGGATTAGTTCCCATCGAAGTCTTGTCAGCTCCAAGCACAGATGAAATGGATGTTGATTGGATTATGAGTGCATCCCAAGAACGAGAATCATGGATGACTCCGATACTTGAATATTTACTCAATGGTTCTTTGCCAGAAAGTTCAAAAGAACGACAGAAGCTCATGAGGAAAGCCTCCAGATATATAGTTCAAGATGGTCGTTTGTACAGACGAGGATTTTCAATGCCATTACTCTGATGTGTGACAAAGGAAGAAGCTAAGACAATTCTGACTGAAGTACACGGAGGGGAATGTGGGAATCATAAAGGTAGTCAAACTTTAGCAAAGAAAATCCTCCGTTATGGATACTTTTGGCCAGAGATTAATCAGGATGCTGCTGACTATTCCCGAAAGTGTGATAAATGCCAGAGATTCGCTAAAATTCCTAGAGCACCTTCCATTGAGCTAACACAAATGGTCAGTCCATGGCCGTTTGCTATCTGGGGAATAGATCTCATTGGGACTTTGCCGACTGCCAAACAGGGGTTAAATATGCTATCGTGACTGTTGATTACTTCACTAAATGGGCTGAAGCCGAACCATTGGCTACTATTACCTCTAAGAAAATGATAAGTTTTGTAACTAAAAATATCATTTGCAGGTATGTGTGCCTCAGAAGATAATCACAGACAATGGTACTCAGTTTGAAAGTGAGGAGTTCCAAGATTTCTGCAAACGATTCAAGATCCGAAAAAGCTTCTCAGCGGTGGCTCATCCGCAGGCAAACGGGCAAGTGGAAGCAGTAAACAAAATCATCAAATCAACCATCAAAAAGCAGCTGGAAAAAGAAAAAGGTGGTTGGGTCGATAAGTTACCGCTTGCACTATGGGCATACAGGACCACTCACAAAACTGCGACTGGGCATACTCCATTTTCATTGGCATACGGATCAGAAGCGATGATTCCAGTGGAAACTGAAGTCCCCTCACACAGAAGGATCCATTTTGATCAAAATGAGAATGAAAAATTGCAATTGGAAGCACCTGACCTCCTCGATGAAAGAAGAGAAGAGGCAAGACTCAGAATTGCAGCTCACCAGCAAAGAATAGCCAGACACTTCAATTCCAAAGTTCGTCAGCACAGCTTTGAGGTTGGAGACTTAGTTCTGAAGAGGATCATGACAGCCATAGGTGTGTTTGGACCAAACTGGGAAGGGCCGTATGTTATTGGCGCAAAACTTCTTGATGGCACATTCAAACTCACAACTGTCGAAGGAGAACCAATCCCAAGAGCTTGGAACAACAATCATTTGCGTCCCTATTTTACTTGAAAGCATTGCTGAAATGTTGTAAAAAGAATTACGAATATATGATTCTTGTATTGAAAGCAATTGTAAAGCAAGTGAATAATGAAAAGCTATAAAGTGGATGTAGGACCAGCTTTTGGCCGAACCATTATAATCTTGTGTTCTCTACTATTATAAACTGCTTTGTTTTATTTCGACATATAAAATACATTAACTGTGTTACTAAAATGTCGATTTAATAATGCAGGCCACAAAGACAAAGCTTACCCATCGCAAGATCAAGAGATCTCCGACATCACTCAGCAAGCAAACATCAAACCATTCAAAATTTCCATACTCAAATCCTACAAAAGAAGTGCTTCGAACGAAAGTTGGCAATGTGGATGGAAGTGGACCATTTCTAACTAACTGCAAATGTTTGAACAAACAAATAACCAGTTAAATAGCCTGTGTCTACCACCACCAACTCACTTAACTATGAAGTATATTTCTTTAGATAAGGGAAATTATTGGCAACTAAAAAGTGATGACACTTGCAAAAGACAACGGGGATCGCCAACATGAATAGATGGCAAAGAAACATGGGCGAGCAAGCATCAATCAGCAAAAGACCTCTTTGGAGGCACAAGCCCTCTTCGGAGGCACAACTCTTCGGAGGATAAAGACCTCGATCGGGCCTAGCCAGAAAAAGAGAGATCTTTCTCGATACAAAGTTGTGGAATGATCGGTCGATACACTCCCGTGAATCCGTCCAACCGAGAGAAAGAAACTCCAAACTTCCAGGCAAAAGCCCTACTCAGAGGCACATGTTTCACCGAGATTGAAATAAAACTTCCAGGTGTTGAAACGTGAAAAGCCCTCTTCGGAGGCCCATTTCACCACAGTTGAAATGCTAAAAGACCTCGAGCTGGCCAAACCAGGAAAAGAGAGATCTTTCTCGATACAAAGTTGCGGAATGACCGGTCGATACACTCCCGTGAATCCGTCCAACCGAGAGAAAGAAACTCCAAACTTCCAGGCAGTAACCCTACTCAGAGGCACACATTTCACCATGATCGGTGATACACTCCCGTGAGACGAAATGTGAAAAGCCCTCTTCGGAGGCTCGCTTCCCAGCGAACAGGGAAAGAATAAAAGCCTCTCCCAAGAGGCAGAAACAAAAAGACCTCTTCCCAGAGGCACAACCAAACAAAAAGACCTCTTCCCAGAGGCACAACCAAACAAAAAGACCTCTCCAGAGGCAGAAACAAAAAAGACCTCTTCCCAGAGGCAGAAATAAAAAGACCTCCTCCCAGAGGCACAATCGAACAGAAAGACCTCTTCGGAGGCATACGTTTCACCGAGATTGAAATAAAACTTCCAGGTGTTGAAACGTGGAAAGCCCTCCTCGGAGGCACAACTCTTCGGAGGCACACGTTTCACCGAGATTGAAATAAAACTTCGAAGTGTTGAAACTGAAAAAGCTCTCCTCAGAGGTGCAACTTTTCAAAGAAGCATTTCACCAGAAACGCAAAGACAAGATCAGAAAGCCCTCCACCGAGGCGTAATTAAAAAAAAAGCCATCTTCCAAGGCACACTTTAGCTTTCAAAGGAAGATTGGTTCTTCTATTCTTGAAAATACTCTTCCTCAAAAAGAAGTTAAAGTGCCCTTCAGAGGCCCGCTTTACCACATAGGAGAATTCACTTGGCAAAAATGTGTGAAAGCACAAAAGAAAAAGTGATATCTTCGAAGGATGAAGCGTAGAAACTCATACGGAGTGAGCTGTACTCTATTTCGAGCAGAATAGTATTCCTCCAAGTATGGAATAGTTATTCTCCAGAAAATAAGAGTATAAATCCCCTCAGAGTATAAAATATTGCAACGAGCTTATGGTATAGGGGCAACATGGTATAGCTACATTGGTAAAAATTACGCTCGAACAACATACCACAAGCTCACTGCAATATCATATAAAGAAACTTGTACGAAAATGAATAGTAAATGCATTCTCAGATATAGACAGAAGTTTGTAGAAGTTTGTACAAACAAAAAGAATCATTTTATTCAACACTGTCAAAATTTTGTGCAGGTACAGATTTCAAAATAAAAAGAAAAAGAAAAGCGGAGGCCGGTACCCGCACAATCTCCGGCCAGTACATGCAAAAAGCAAAAAGTAAAGATAAATCGAAGCAGGACCCCTTACTTCTTCTTGCCACCACCCTTAGAGCCTTCGCCTGACCTAATAGGCAGCTTTTCAGGACGGCTTGGGAGAGTCGGGGATGAAGGAGAAAGGGTTACTGCCGGATCAACTGTCATTTCCTCTTCAGAAACAAGAATGCCTTTCCTTCTCTTCTTGGAAGTGGCACGCTTCCTCCTTCTCCTTGAAGAAGACTCACTTCCCGGAGTTACAAGAGTAGATAATTTTATGTTATCAGAAGTGGTTCGCTCCGGAGACTCATTGCCTTCTCCAAGCCCTTCTTCCCCGTGTTCTTGAGAAGCAATAGGATCATCTAAACCATGAAGAGCTTCTATTTGCTCCTCTTGCGACCGAGTTGAGAGGCGGACGGAGGAGTGACCTGGAGAACCGAGGGAGGAATAATTGGAGGAGGGGAAGTTTGAAAAATGCTCGATGCTTTCTCTATAGAAGAAAAGAAGTTAAAGTCAGTAAAGAGAGGAGATAAAGGCTCATTGAGGTTCAGGAAATAGTCGAGAAGCTCATCGAACTCGTAAGAAGCAAATGAGCAGTCTACTTGGACAAGATTAACAGTAGAGTTACCTGGAGAAGTTGGCTTCCTGATATCGACCTCATAGGCCTGTGCTTCGGCGCTCTCTTCACCTTCATCTCCACCCTGCGTACTTGTAATCTCAGTTGTAACTTTGACCGGGGATGGAGAATGAGAACTGGAGCCAATAATGTCGATTTCGGCCGAAGGTGAAGGCTGGACTGGAATAGTTGAAGTAGTTTTTCCTAAGCGTTCCCCTTCGGCCATCTCGGCTCTTAATTTTGCAAGTTGTTCTTTCCCCTTGGCGAAAGCAGCGCGAGCGTCGTCATCTAAGTAATGCTCCTCAAGAGCTAATTCGGCATAGCCAGCACCTTTACCGCCAAGCATGTCAAGTGCGGCCTCCCACACTTCAGCCAGAGTAATTTCGTACTTGGGACCTAGGAAGGCGAGGCTACCGCGCCCCAAGACGCTATGCAGGTAGAAGTCAAACAGTGTCGAGCTGATGTTGGTTTTCGTTGCTTCATGAGATTCTTCAGCTGCAATTTTACCGGCAACGGCCTCATCACGCTCTCTTTCAGTCTTGGAAAGTTGAAGCTTTAGCATTTGAATTTCCACCTCCTGAGAGTTGACTTTCTCCCGTAACTCTGTAACCTCAGCATGATACCTTCCCGCTGTTTTCTGCTCAGCTTCAAGTTGTGCCTCGGCATGACGCTGAGCAGCGTGAGCATCGCGAACTTGCTTTTGAAGTACTTCTTCTTTTTGAGTATATGTGGTAGAAGAAGTAGCAAGCTCTTGTTTAAGTTCCTCAACTTTCGCTTCGAGCTCTTCATTGTAAGTAGTGATGCTCCTCATTTCGGTATAATGCCGCTCAAGAACCTTCTGCCATTCGGTCTTATCATTCTCCATAGTAAGCATGGCCTCTATATTCGCACGATTGACCCTTTGAAGCTCGTCAACAAGCTTTTGCCAGTTCGACATCCTTTCAATATGAAGCTTGATGGCATCGAGATTTCGTAGCATGGCAGGCTTGTCAATAGGGACCAAGTCAAGATCGAACCGCACTTTATTCAGACACCAGTGCGGAAACTGGCTTTGTAGAGTAGCCGGGCCTAATCCAACTTGGAATTTAGGCCTGCTGATTATTGTCTGAATGTCTGTCTTCCCGAGAGCAGGGGAGCCAGAAGGAATGTCAAGTGAGACGGGGGCAGTGACCTTTTTAGGAGTTGTAGGAGCATGCTTTTCACCGTGCCGGGCATGCTTGCTTGGGTCCTCAACTATGTGGCTTTTTCCTCGATCATCATGCGACTTTCTCTTGTGAGAATCATCACCTCTCTGGGAAGAATCGTGGCGCTCCTCCCATTCTTTTCTCTCATAACGCTCTTCTTGAGCCCTCCTCTCCTGAGCCTTTCGGGCGGCTCTCTCTTCATCGGTTTCTCTGTGAACGGGAAGGTAGCGCCTATAATCATATTGGCTATGCCCCCCGTAGCGCTGGAAGTCGTCATAGTAAGAGCCGTTGCGTCCCATCGGAGAATCTGAAATAAAAAAGAGAGACAAGTCTTAAAAGTCTTCAGAGAAAAGAAGCATAACTATAGAATCTTCAAAGTACAAAGAGTTAGGAGTATAAAAGTGCCGAAGGATTCTAAGTGTGTGTGATGTGCAAGCTACGCGCATCAAACTACGAACCACTCTTTGATTGCGGAGTAATCGTGGGAGTAGTAGTTAACACCAACTCTTGGGTCAACGGAGCTTGTTGCAAAGAAGAAGTCGCTTCCACTACTGAAGAAGAAACCCTGGCAGTGACAGAATCGTCTTTAAAGATCTCCTGTGAGGTGGCAAAGAGGTCGCTCAACCCTTCGAAAGTGTCGTCCCCGCTCTGCCTAACATGGCTTGTTTTCCTGGCTTCTTTGCCAGACTTCTGTGAACGTTGGGGAGATCCCTGAGGCTCCTTTTCCTCAATAACTGGGGCAAGTGTGAGTTTGCCAGATGACCCCGCAACATCGACGGTAGTTGAACATTTCACTAAAGAAGCTTCGGAAGCGGGATCTTTTGGTACTGGTGCGTCAGAAGAAACCGGGGCATCTGATCCTCTAGCCGGGGAGTCTGGGATCTCATGAGGATGTGTAGAGCGAGAGATGTGTAAAAGCCCGTACTGATACAAAAATTCATCCTCAACAAAAACTTTGCACTTCTCTCTTCTGCGGCCACGGCACTCAGTCTTTCAAAAATTTGCTTATGGATTGGGTCTCTAGAAGGGAGAGGAAGTGCTGAAAAGAGCAAAGAGTGAGATTAGCAATTGATAGTTCGGATCTCGGAAAAAGTTTGGAAATGGAGAAAATAGAAACATGTAATCTTACTTCCTACTCTCCAGATGGCATAAAACTCTGGGGGGCAGCGAGCAAAGAAAAACTGGTTCAAAAATCCATGAACGCTTTCTGTAAGATCAGAAATAAGCTTGCGATTTCTAGCACTTCTCACAATAATGAGGGAAGGATGGTCTTTACTCTTTGCAAACGAGCATAAGTAGCGGATTTCTTCAAAACTCGGCAAGCGATCAAGAGTTCTCCAAAACAAAACACACAACCCCATCAAAATGGCGTAGCCATTAGGATGAAGTTGGAATGGAGAGATTGTCAACCGAAGGAGAAAGGTTCGGAGGAAGTCGTTGAAAGGAGGAATCGCCCCGCTTAAGCACATTTGACGATTGACTGCAACGAAACCGTGGGGAGGACTGTCGGCAGTATCATTTGGCCCGGGAAGTATGGCATCATTTTCAGCAAAACCAAATTGAGTACGCAGCTGAATAAACGCTCTCGGGGTTAGGATGGTCGGAGTTCTCTCTGGAGGATTCTCTATGGGAATAGCTATCGGGAAGGTCTCTTCAACTTGAGCTACCCCTTCTTCTTCGTGGTGGTAAGTCATTCTACACAAACAACTGGATATTCAAACATGAAGGTGCACGTTTCCTAAAGTGTATGGAGTGTTGTGTAAAATCAATCAAGCAATAAGCAAATGTAACTGGAATAAAAACTAGCAAGTATTTGTCAGTTATAAAGTCCAGGGTTCATTGTTTTAATATGCAAGTGTAATGTTGATGCAATCAAATTAGTTCAAGTTAGCGATGCTTTGCATTAATACTTCACTTTAGTTGATTGGTTCACAGCATTTCATACAGTGTATTTAAGTTGATTACTTTATGTCGACTAATCTGTCATTTGATGTGGGCAGTCAATGGCAGTATATTCGCCTTGGATTTTGCGATTGTTGTTTTCAGCAGGTTGTTAGCCTATGAGTTAATGTGGTCTGTGAAATAAGGCAGCAAAGTTAAAATAATCCAGGATTAAAGCAGTTCAGTCCAATAGATTAAGTTAAGAATTCAAATTGGAACTATGCTTTCAAGTGAGAACTCGAGTTGGGCATCCAAGTGTTAACTCGGCCGCGACCCAAGGAGTCTCTCGCAAATGAAGATTAAGTTTCTGATTCTTTAGATCGGTGGCTCTTTAAGTTGTAAGAAGTAGGAAGGGTAGAGGCTCCGGTTCAAAAAGTGGTGTGAAATTTCCCAAGGGTTAACTCGGCCACGGTTTAAAGAGTTAACTCGGCCACGGTTTAAGGGTTAACTCAGCCACGATTTAAAGGTTGGATCGGCAAAAGGTTAGGTCTGCAGTTTTCCCCCGGGATTAACTCGGTCACGGATTAAAGGTTAACTCGGCCACGGTTTTAAGGGTTGGATCGGCAGAAGGTTAGGTCCGCAGTTTTCCCCCAGGGTTAACTCGGTAACGGTTTAAGGATTAGGTCGGCCAAAGGTTAGGTCACCCAAAACCACTGGGTCGCGTCCAAGTCAGTACCTCGCTCCACTCAACCCGTTAACCCGTTAGCCGCTCCTCATTCCATTCATGCTGTTTCATTCATGCTATCGGATCATCCAATAAACCAATTCAAAACTGCTACAAATTCAACACCTTGCAATCCTAACGCGAATCAAAATCAACTAGCCTGAATCAGTAGACCATCCTCATCATCTCAACGATCATTTAAAGCCAAACCAAGCTAACTCGGGCTCACAAACTACAGGTATAATCAGATTTGCAGTAGAGCAGTGCGCAAGGGGTGGGTTTGGTTTGAATGGAATTCGTGAATCGATGACAATAAGGGATCAAGAGAAGAGCAGAATCACTTACGCAATGAGTAACAAAGGTTGTCGGTAATTGATTGGAGTGAAATCGCCTTTTGGAGCTCAGGAAAATTGTTAATGGCAGAAAAGGATGTGGGAGCAGTTGATGAGGAGGAAGAAAACGAGCTAACGCTTATATAAGGTAGAAGCGAGTAGATGTGCAGATTAAGCCATCTCTTAGGTCGCCCGCGACTTAACAAATTTTGGTCGAAGTACACGACCTACGACCTAGGCGTGCACTTCGAGGGGCAAGTGTTATTTCCTCTTTTCTGGCGACCTAAAGATGGCCGACCTAACAGACTCAAAGAGATGCCGACCTAAGGACTAAGGAGATACCGACCTAAGGACTAAGGGGATACCGACCTAAGGACTAAGGGGATACTGACCTAAGACTCAAAGAGATGCCGACCTAAGGCTTAACAGGGATGCCGACCTAAGGCCTAAGGGGTATGCCGACCTAATACTTCAACAAGTATGCCGACCTAATACTTTAAGAAGGATACCGACCTAACAGGCTAAGAGAGATGCCGACTTAATACTTTAACACCGTTGCCGACCCAACTGCCTAAAAATAGAATGCCGATCCAAGATAGCTACCGACCCAAGATAGCTACCGACCTAAGTCGCAGCCGACCTATGACTAATGTTAAGTCGTTCGCGACCCAAGCAAAGGAAGATAAGTTCAATGCAGCTACTTGGCACAGTGGCTTCATGACTCGCACACGATCCAGTTGCCAGTTAACTCGTTCACGACTCACGACCTAGCTTGAGTCGTCCACGACCTAAAGCTACTAGATGTAAGCCCGATGCCGTATTACTAATACGAGGTTATGTTGACTCGGTGGCGACCTGGGACTTGTGCAAATGAACCTATGTGAAACCATGGAGGGGCCAGATGAGTCGGCCACGACTTGCCTTAGACCGGTCACGACTTACGACCTAAAGGGGGCATTCCCCTATAAATACCAACCTACCTCAAGCATGAAGGGGACTTTTGGCCGATCTCTTGAAGCGCCAATACTCTGCTGAATTCTCGACTCACTCAACACTTCAAGTACGAAAAACATCTCAATTAACTTCGAGAGGAAATCTAACACAATCTACATGGATTTAAAGAATTCTTCTACATCAAAGTTCTACTTGTTTGTCTCATCGGAATTGTAATTGAAGATTATTGTAAAAGTTGTAATCAATTCAGTAATAAAGAGAGTTAAAGTGGACGTAGGCTTACCCTAAGCCGAACCACTATAAAAACTGTTGTTTTTTCTGCTTTTTCTGTGATTTCTCTACTTATTTGTAGTTCCCGTGTACACGGGTGGTGCTTTCACTCAACTTCAATCTACACCGGGGTGTTAGCGTCTGATTTTTACGTTAACAGTGTGTACCGAAAATTATTGAAGATATTATTTATGAATTTTAGAAAATTTTCAAACAATAACGTAAAATATATTTTGAATTTGGAATCTACTATCATTTATAAAGTATGATGGAGTTTACATAAATAATAATACGATTTTTGGAAGATTTCCAAAATTTTAAGAAAATAATATAACTATTTTATGGAGTTTATGGAAAAAACTTATTATTAATTATTATTCAAGTAATAAAACTAAGATGTATTTTGAGAATAATAACAATAATAAAGTGATAGTTTCCATGAATATTTTTCTAATCAATTATTACTATTTTTTTATGTAAATAACACTAAAAAGGATTTTTGGGATTTAATGTAGAATTATTGTTATTTTTTGAAATATATAATAATAAAACGGTTGTGACAAACAAACTAATTTAAACAAATATTATTGCTTTGATGTTAAATGATCATAATATTATCTTTGATGGAAATCTGATGGAAATTATTGGTTTTGGATTAGAAAATGGAATTTGAGATGTTTAAAATAACATGCTGAAAAATGGATTTTTGAAATCTACTATTGGTTTGAAAAGTATAGATTATTTTCAAATAATAGAAAAAAATTCTCTTTACAATAACAATACATGTTGAGAAGGAAAATAATAAATTTAAATTTATTATTTTGAATTATTGAGACACGTATTATTGAATGTTGTTTAGAAATTGTTTGAAATGGTTTTGAGTATTTAAATACGAAAAGGATACTTCGTGGACTTGTATTATAATCTATAGTTAGACTTCATAAACTAATTTTTAATGATGAAATTTAGATTTTTCCAAGTTTGTTTAGTAAATGTTTATTCAAGTATGAAGAAAAGAAGGAATTTTTAATATTAAAATTCTTTGAAAGAAATTTTATGGAGTTTGAACTTAAAATTTTGATAGGAGTACTATGGATTTTGAAATAAATATGGATTTAATTTGGAAAAATATTTTAAGTGTAAAGAACACTTTAAATATAAAATTCGAGTTTTATTCAAGTTTTTTTATTTAAAGGAATAGGATGTTTATATTCAAATTCTTTGAGAAAGACTTGTATGGAATTTTATAACTAGAAAATTGATTTTGAAATTTTTCAAATTAATAGAATTTGAATTGGGTTTTTTTTAGTAATACTGTGCACTAAAAATAAGGAATTATCCATCAATAAAAACTATAAATAAAAGGTGATGAAGATATGCCAGTGATACAATCTATTTAAATATAAGCTATACTTGGATATTATATGATTAGGGACACATTGGTGATACACTAAGGGATGGAAATCGCATAGGATAGGAATGCATAAAGATTTCACGGTGGGCGGCCAGGTAGGCGAATGACTCATTATGTGGATATTTTTAATTATAAAGCTAGTGCCATAAGTTGTTGGACCTTTCCCAATTTTATAGAGAGCATGGAAGTCAGCATGTTTGAGTAGTCTTTTTGAAAGGTTAGCGAGTATTCGCATATGTTTTTTTAATCCCATCCATGAACTTACGCTGACGATTTAGGGGTTACGGTATAAACTAATCAGCTTATGAGGTAAATGTTGAAATGGAGTTTAGAATATTCAAAAGGTATCACACCTTAGGACTTCATATAATACTATAGCGACTCGAAATTTAATCACTTTGAATATGGATATTTATATATTATTTAATAATTAATAAATAAATTTTATAACTCAAAGCTGCCCCTTCTAAATATTAACTAGTATTGTAAAACGATTTTTAAAATGTGTTTTACAAAAACAATTAGTTCAAAAGAAAATAGAAAATGTGACCAGAAAGATTTTTCCAAAATCATGATTTATCACCATTAAAAAGTTGTTTAAAAGGTTGTAAACATTTAGCACATTTAAAAACTTACTTAAACAAACAATGTGTACTTAATTAAGGATTGTAAAAGTGTAAGTATAAGGGTACTTAAGAGGTAAGAGTGATGTGATCATTTTCAAAAGAAATAAAAATAAAGAAGGAAAGGTCACCTTAACATGACCTTTAAGTACAAGAAAGGGGTTTTTTATTTTGGTCAAAGAGGGAGAGGGGTTGGCAAACGTGTGGAAGAAGCAAAAGAACATAGATAGTGATGGCGTGGTATTAAATTAATGGTGCATATGACACAAAAGGGTAATTTTGTAATTTTATAACTTCATTTTATATAAAACTAATTCAATTTTCTCTCTCCCTTCTCTATTTTTCATTTACAACCCTTTTAAAAAGTTTTCATCTCCTTTAAACCTTTTGTTGTTTTAATGGCTTCCAGAATTCCGAAGTTTGAAGTTTTCTTTTCATTTCCACTTTTATATGCTTGTTTTAAACACCTTTTCTTTTTCCTACATCTTTCCTCTTTCCGAAAACAACCAATACTCACCTCCTACAACCATGGAAGAGCCCACGATCGTCATGGCCAAGCCCATGCGGATCATGGACGAGCCAGAAAGCTTGTTCCAAGGTCCAAAAATCGAGTTTTGTTTTGAAAAATCCAAGATTTACGCTCTTTTTAAGTTTTAAAAAAGACTGATAAAGGTTGGTGCGTTAAACTCAAATGCTTTTTGTAAAAATTACATCTTTTGTTTATGTTGGTTTTACCATGTGATATTTCTTGGTTATTGGTTATTTACATGCTTTGTATGTGATTGTATATGTGTGAACTTGAAAATTGTCTTAGGCGTGATGATCAAGTCTAATTGTGTTTTGGATGTGATAAAGTTTGGTTTTTTATGGGTATTTATGGATGTGGTTATATTGTACGTTCTATGGACAAGCGTAGTAAGATTTGGCTATGGAAAGTTCGGTCCTTTAATTGGTTTGACAACTTGGAACCCTTGTGTGTGTAAAACTATGGTTATTAGTTTTAAAAAATCTATTTGTTTTCAAGTTCCAAACTTTGTTCTACTTTTAAAAACTCTTAACTTATATTTGTAGAAAGTTGGTAAGTTTTAAAAATGTTCTTTTTTCAAAAAGAAAGCTAAGAAAACATTTTCTAATTATGGCACCCGTAACGATAGTCGCTATGGATGCAATTTCGATAAAAGTCCAATATTTGGTAAAATTAAGTTGTATATGCAAAAGTATTTTAGAAATATTTTATACACTTTAAAAATGATGTTTAAGGAAGTTAATGAAGAATTTAATAATTAATTATTAATTAATTATGTTTGGTAATTAATAATTAATTAAGTATTAACAAGGTTTATTAATTCTGATTAAATGAAGATTAGTTACCGATTAATTATCTTTTAAAAGAAAGATAAATTTTAATGAATTATTGATTAAGTAAGATTAAATTTTAATTAATTATGAGTTAAGTATAATTAATGTAGGGTTAATTATAAATTGTTTATTTAGTAAGTAGTTTATTTTCAATTATCAATTAGTTAATGGCTTTAATTTATAAATAAATTATTTATTAAAGGTTTGATTATTTCTTAATTAGTACTTAAGTTAATTTAAGACTTATTTAAAATTTAGTAATGATTTAATAAAAGGTTAACTTGTATTTAATTATTTCTGAAGAGGTTTATGCTTTTAATTTCTTTGTTTTCCAAGGATCAATTCGTTTAAAGAAAACTTTCTTTTATAAAGAATAATTTTGAACATAAGGAATTTGATTGTCGATGCCATTAAGTAATCATACAAATGTGAATAAGTTATACTAAATTGATGACATCTGTTTAGCAGATAAAACACTGTTCTACTATCATTTGATTAGATAAAATATAAATGACATATGTTTAGCAAAATAAACCCTTATTCTACAACAATTAAATTAAGTAGATTATTTGGACATCCAACTGGCAGAATAAATCTCCGTTCGGCTATTATATTGATTTGGACATTGAATTGTATGCCAGTTTATTCATATTGGATAACTGATGTTCTCTAATGATGTATAGTTGTTATCTGCCTTTGTATTTGTGCCCACACGCATGTTTGTGATGTTTGAATGAAAATGTTATCCTCTTTGAAATGTTATGTTAAATCTTGTCCATAGGTTTTATAAAAGATAACTAGTTATATATAGAAAGGTAGTTTAAAATAAATTAAATATTTCAATAATAAGGTTTTTAAATTAATTATTTTCATAATAAGGATTTAAAATCAACTAATTTATTTTAATAATGGTGTTTTAAAATTGATAGATCATTTTGATAATGATGTTTAAAGATAATTATCATTTAAACAAGGATGTTTTAAAGTTAATTAATCTTTTTAAATGGTGTTATTTGAAGCAATTGATTAGGAGTAAAGCTAATTGATTGTTTTAAATAAAGATGTTTTAAAAATAATTAATCCTTGGTTAACGTTGATTTATCAGTTTAATCGATAATATTAAAGGAAATCATTATTTTTAAAAGGGTAACTAATTTGTGTTTAAAGTAAGTCTATTCATTTTGATAAAGTTGTTTAAAGTTAGTATTTTTAAATGTGAAATCCTGCACAATTTTGGTTTCAAAAGCATAAAAATTCAATTCGGTTATGGAAAAGTAGTTCCATAATCTAATATCCTTATATGAAAAGGATTTACCCATACTCTTAACACTAAACGTCAAGGCAGGAACTTGTTTTATCTCGAAGATTATAAATATCATCAAGGCAATGCCTAGAGGAAACACTACCTCAACTTGCCCGGCTTTATTTTCAATCGAGGGATGACACTTGTTTGGAATCGATAAGTGGTGGTAAGAATATGAAATTTAATTTTCATGTACGATCATTTCTAATTATATTTGATAGTTGATTTATTTACTATTAGTTCAGCTTTCTCCTTTGGATATCGTTGGTTTTAAACGATTTGTTGCTTATTTGATCTTTATTATCCTTTGGCAGAAATGACTAAAACCAGAAAGCGAGTGGAGGCAGTGTTATGCGGGGTTGCTCCCATTAGGGTTCATTCACATCTACTCTATGTTGGTTTCGGTTATGTGCACACTTTGATGTGAAATACTAGGATTCTCGATAAGGTTGGTGGGGTCCGTCTAGGAGTTCCTGAGAGAATTCACATGATAGAATGACCCTCTCAAGTATATCGACTAGAGGAATACTTTCGGTAAGGTGGGGCGCACCCTCCTAGTCATTTGTTGGAAAATTTCCCTTCTTTCCTTTGATTCCAAAATTTTAAATTTATTTCTTGATTTTATCGAGAAGTGTCGTGAGCACTCCGCAATATTCAATTATTTATATTCATTGTTGTGGTAGGATGTTGTTATTGTTAGGGAAAACCCGTTCCGCAGATAGCTATGTGGCATGTTGTGTTTATTTACGCCCTTTTTGTTTTGAGATTTTCTTATGCCCGACTTATTGTCTAACTCGAGTTGTTTAATTTCCCTAAACTCTTGGGTACTCAGTTATATTTGAGTAGTCCGAGAGTGGTAGATGTTCTTTGGGCTTTTTGAATACGATGGAGGGGCATGAGGCTCCCTTATCTATCTAGATACTTATTTCCATTATTATGATTAATTTTGTATCAACAAGTGTATAATCAGATTGTATAACTAGGGTTGTCAATGGATGCAAACAAATGTGAATATGACTGTATCCGCATCCGCATCCGAAAATTTAAATCCGCATCCAAATCCACATTAGATATCCATAGATATCTGAGAATTAACATTCGTATCCGCATCCGAGGATATTTTTGGGTATCCGAAAATATCTGCATCTGAAAATAAAAAGCGGATATTTCCATATGTTCGAAAATATCCAAAATATTCGCATCCGAAATTGAATAAGATTTTCATTATACTAATATTTTTGGACTAGAACAATCGCTTTCTCAAATGACAATACACACATTACAATTCTTATCAATTTTTCAAATGAAAAAATGGCAACACACATAATTTCAAACAAGTTTACACGATATTACATCAATTAAAATGATAAAATAGTAATATACATAATGAAAAAATGGCAACACATATAAAATTTCAGATCGTACAGTTGTTTTTCGGATACGAAAATGCCCATATCTGCATCCACATCCAATTTTCTTTTCAGATATTGGATATCCGCATCCGCTTTTCGGATATCGGTTAATATCCGTTTTTTTGATACAGATCTAGATGGATTTTGGATTTATCAGGATCCATTAACAGGCCTGTGTATAACAGCCTAGTCTAATAGTTGTAGTACTTTTGTGTAAATCTAATAACTTCGTGTAAGGAGTAACCTTTTGAACTATATTATTTTGTATTAAATGTAACCGTTCTGTTGTGAGATTTTCTATTCTATCATGTACTGTTGTGACGACTCGGAATTTTTGAGCATTTGAAATTGAAGTATTTAATTGATTTTAAATATTTGAAAGGTTAATTTTAACTTGAATTCCAAATATCACTATTTACTTGGTAATTTAATTATTAAATTAAATAATTTGAAGTTGGGTAAAATGTTGAATCTGAAGTTTTAAGCCTGTTAAAAATTATTTGAAGGCTTGTAAAATTTATATCGACAATACTGAAGATAATAAAATTGTTGAAATTCAATTTGGGAATGTTTTGTTAAGTTTCGAAGATATATCGTTTAAATTGATATTTAAAAATAGCCTTCCGAGGCATAGTCTCGGAATTCGATGAAACCAGTTTCATTGGATCTGTAATATTGTATTATTATCAGATTTCAATTTTCGTAGGGTTTAGAATGATCGTTTGGCCGTACGATAAGTAAACGCGTTGAATATTAAATCGAAATTTAATATAATAACTGGGTCCAAAATGCTATCTTCTCCATATGATCGAATTAGGACTTGAAACCTTTTCCATTGTGTTCGGAATAAGGTTTAACATTATAAATGCCTAGAGGCACGCATAAATATGAGTCTAAATTTTTACAGTATATAATTTGAGATATTTTATTAAAAAAATATACATATAAAAGCAAAATCGAATTAATAGTCAAATCTTCTCATATACGCTACTCCCCTCAACTTAAATTCGCATCTATCCTTATCTTCTTTTAGATGAGAAAAAAATCAAACGAATAAGAAAAAAAAGGGAGATCTGTCTTCGTCCAAAATCAATTCGAAGCAACCCTTGCTTCAATTATTTTCTACCCTCTTTCAAACCAAAATCCCTCGGTGTAGAAAAAAATATAAAGGGAATGACGATCGAAATCGCGAGTTCGAGTGGGGCGATTCATGGCATCTCGAGCTCGATTCACATGAAGTGGAAGCTGCTTAGGGATATCACGAGCGTGTGGCGGCCGATAGTCAAGATGTCTTGGATTCAAGCGCGTATGGCGATAAGGGGAAGGACGCTCTCGCGCAGTGGTGTTAGTAGGTCTCGAACTCGAGTGGCACTCGCAAGCAAAGCAGAGGGGTTTCGGTGAAGCAGCTGTGTGGGGTCGTTCATGGGGCTTGGATGGTGGCCGAGCCGATGATGGCGGCGCGTCGAGCTGAGGAAGTGGTTGTCAAGGTGAGGTCTTACAATATTCATTTTATTTTAATTTCCCCAAGTTTATATAATATATATGTACTAGAAAGACAAGAGATTTATTTTATTATTTACTACACTGATGTAATTTGAAATCTAGGTATGAACTATTATTAGTTTTCGTATTGGGAAATATACGTAAGAATTTAACAAAGAAAAAAAAGAAAAAGAAAATGAAACTTTAGAAAATTTGCTGGTTTATTTTAAATAATGGATTTAAAAATAAAGAAAATGGTTTAACTAACTTATTCATTATCTTAGTTACCAAGCGACCTTTAAAGGGGAAAATTAGTTTACAAATTGCTTGTTTAAAATTTAAGTTATTGGTTTAAAGTTAATTATTTATTTAGATTAAATCATTTATTAAAATGAGAACTATTAAAATAAAATCACTAGTTAATTAAATTTATCAAAGGAGGATTTAATTATTCGATTGGTTCGAATAATAATGAAATCGTCTAACGTTTATTCAAGGTTTGAAATTTGAAAGAAATAAGCTGGTTTGGAGTGGATTGCAAATTAAAAAGCAAAGCTGAGTTAATCTCACTCTTCTGGAATTTTTTTATTATTTAAATTTAAATGGTTAAATTTAAATAATTAGTTGAATGATTGAATTGATTGATGTGGTATATTATATAATAATATATAGTATAATAATATATAGCATATATTGGAGTGATTGATTTCCCGCATTGTATAGCGGATGACACCCTTTTCGCCGCATAATAGCGGATGATATTATATAAAAACCCATATACCATGATATTCCATCTCGAAGTGGAATTGGTATTATGTTAACAGCTGTAGATGCAGGGAACAGGTTGGAGGGATCCAACTAGATTCCTCAAAATTATTTGGATTGTTTAATATTCTGTGTTATAAATATTTGATATTCTGTGAAGAATTATATTGATAATTGGAATATCGGATGTTATGGTTTGCTTGAATATATTCCGGTAAACTAAGTTATCAAATACATAGAATTGGATTTTCGAAAAGAAAATATAAGAATGAATTGGAAAGAAATAAAAGTGATTTTTAAAAACTGAAGTTAAATTGTAAAGTAGAGATTTTTAAATCAAAGTTAAATTTGGAATTCAAGTTGGCGAATCTCATTTTTTTTAATAAATAAAGTTTTTAAATTTAAATTGTTTTAACAACTTGAATGTTAAAGTGCATTTTTAAATTGATTTGAATTTAAAAATGAATTTGGTTATAAATTCCTTTAAACTTGTTTTATAAAATGAGTAATTTATTTATTTAATGAGTAATAAAAAGATAGTTAATTACATATTGAGATTAATCAAGAGTGATTAATATTGTGGTTTAATTAATGTAATTAATTTAGATTAGTATATTAAAATGATAAGTGATATATGAGAAATTAACTAATATAAGTAATTAAGGATTAATGTAATTATAGTTAATTAATTTGTTGAGTAATTAAAGATTAATTACTGTTTTGGTTAAGAATAATTAATTTGAGTAATTAATTAAAGATAATGACTTGAATGTAATTTTAGGATAATTAATCCAGGGTGAATAATTAAGATGGATAATTAAGGGATGATTAATTTATTGATTTGAAATTAATTAATGTCAAGTGAAGGAATCTAAGTGATTGAGGTCAGTAATTCAATTAGAATTAATTAAATTAATTTGGAAGTGATCGAGTTTTCTTAGGGATGATTGAATGGTATTGGATGCCTTGAATGAGAGTCGAAGAGACTGGGATCGGGTATTAGAAAATACCCGAAACCACTTCGAATTTTTATAGATTAATATGTGAAATCAATAGGCTGGAATGAAATGATTTAAGTGAATTGGATTATTTAATCTAAATTTTGGTACTTAGAAAATTGATGTGTGAAATGAGTGATGTCTATAACAAATTGTGAATTTGTAAATTGATATGAGTTACCCCGGGTTTTATATAAGTTGTATGCTTTGTATTCCATGTTAGATGGGTTTACTCACGCTGGTTTCCAGCCTGACCCGGGTGTTACTTTGATGTAATGCTTGGGTCAAACCGAGTATTATAGGTTTTCGGGTAAAGATGTTCTGGAGCTCAGGAGGCGAGCTGGATGGCAAGAACGTATGTAGTGTTTCCGCTGTATTATATTGTTGTATATCTGAGACATGATGATTGTATATATCCAATGGCTGTATATATGTGTAACTCTGATGTATTATAAATGTATTTGATAGATACAGAATTCTTTTGTAAACTGTTATTATTTGATATTATATTTTGATCCGCTGCGAATGTGAGAATCTTTGTTGTGTTTCTTCTTTTTCTTCATCTATCTCTTTCTTGTTTTCCTAACTATCTGGAATTTTCGGGATCGAAAATTATCGGGTCATTACAGTTAGTATAAGAGCTGAAGGTTAAGTGAGAACCTTGGCTCTGTTGAGATTACTCATAAATGATAGGGTCAATGGTACCCTAGAATGAGTTGAGTGTGTATATATATACAAAATGAGAGCGTACTGTTATTTTCTTATATAAAGATTTTAAATGATTTTATATAAGCTTATATTTTAATATATAAAGCGATAATTTTTCTAATATAAAGTTAATTGGTTGTTAAATCTTTAGAATTAAATAGAAACAATGAGAATTAAGCGGTAATAGAAATATAACCAAACTGAAAATTAAAATCTTGAATTTGGAAAAGAGTTTTCAAAATAAGATAATAATAAGTTGGTTTCCTTGATTGTTGTGTTTAATAATAAAATGTGTATTAATGAGTTAGCAAAATGAAATGTTTTAAGGAAGTAAACATTTAGGTAAGTATGACTTATGAATTGAAATTGAAAAGGGGTTTTAAATGGTAAAGTATTAAATCTAAGTCCAGAAAATTTGGGGAAATTTGTTCCAAGTGTTTGAAAAATAATAATAATATAAATAGTATTATTTGAATAAAAGAGCTAGATTCAAACAAGAGTCGCTTGAAAATTTATAGGAATTTGTTTTGAATTTAAAACCGAAAGTGGTTTAAAATTTTAAGGTGTAACTTGGTGTGCAAGGGAAATAACCTTGTATATATAAGGGATATACATAATATCAAAGATAATTTGAAATAACTCTAAATGTTGAGTTTAAAATTTGAAATGACATGTGATACCCAAGGTGATAAGTTTTTGAACTTATAAAGATTATTAATGTGAAGTTTAAAAATTCAAATGGAAAATTTGAATTGGATTGAATTGAAATGATTTGAAATTGAAGTGGGTTCAATTGATATTAGTCCAAATTGATTGGAATAATTTGGAATTGTAATTAAAGTTGAATAGGTTTTAAGTCAAATGGAATTTGATTTGAATTGGGAAAGAAATCAAGATTGATTCAACTTGAATTGAGGTTAAATCAATCTCAATGGAAATTGAAGTTATTCAAATTGGAATTGGGTCAATTTAAATGGAAATGGAAATTTAAATTGAATTGATGGGGAAGTGAACAATTTTAACTCTGGACTATTTTCAATATAAATTGTTTTAATATAAACTTATTTTTCCAAGCTATTTAATATATACAATCTTTCTTTTTAAATCCAAATTATTTTATATTTATTTTACAATTATTTTTGGAAATATTTAACAATTTTTCAACTGTTTTATAAACTAATTATCGTTTTTCAACTATTTTACAAATTAATTACTATTTTACAACTATTTTGCAATTATCTAAAATTTCTGAAACTATTTAACTATTTTCCAACTATTTACAATTAGTTAACTATTTTACAGCTATTTTTCAAACTAATAATTATTTTCTAACGACTTATCTATTTTAAACTTTTCAAGCTATTTTCTGAATTTAAGCCAGTCAGAGTGCAAACTGTTTATGATTAAATTACCCAATTGAGATTAGGTTTAAAGTGATAATCCAATGAAATTGAAACAATTGTGATTATATGGATAGAAATTAAAGGAAATGTGAATAGAAAGAGAAATTGGTTTAGTTGATAATCAATGAAGATAATTACGTAGGATGTTCGTATATTATTCTATTCGCATAGTGATTTGATCCAGATTCGAGCATAGAATTTAGAGATAGTTTATCGATCTGAGTTGGGATTTTTCACTCGATTTTCGACGGAGAACCTAGATATGGATTGTTGATTGATTCTGGATATTCTCTATCATAGCTAGGCAATGCAAGGAGGAGGATGGTTTCTGATCAAGAAACCAGATCTGTGTCCGCAATAGGAAGTCGAGTGGACGATACTAGTTCGGAAGTGAAATTGTGTGATCGAGTGAGTAATCAAAATGGTATAGCGTACGGATGATATGTGTACATCGTACAGATTTGAATGAAATTGATATTGGAAATTTATGGATAAGAAATGTGAAATGGTTTTTGAAATGAAAGGGTATATTTTGTGAAACATATGATGAAGTAAAATGGAAATTTGATATTTCTATGGTAAAAGTTTACTTTATGGAAGCAAGTAAATGGTAAGTGACTTTATAGAGTAATCAAATTTGAATATTTGATTTTGAATAAACAAAGTTATATATCTTTGTTATATAAGATAAATCTTCCCTTGTAAATCTATTGCCGGAAGAAAAGGAATTTGAAAGTGTTTGAAGTATAAAAAGGAGTTTTATACAAGTTTGAGATGATCCAAAGTTTAAAAAATATATATATTATATATATATATATAAAGGATCTTATGTGGATTTTGGGAAAAGGTTTTGGGAACCTTTGGATTTGGAAAGGCTTTTGATTTTTGGGTAAAATCAATATTGGAATTTGGAAAGCCTACTTTGAGAATTATCGATTTTGGGATAATCGATTTTGAGAGAAGGACTTTATATGAGATTTATACTAGGTGTATGATTTGGAAGATACTATTTGTGTATAGTATAAAGTGTTTTGATAATGGCTCTGGGGAAAAAGGCAATCCCTTGAAATGAACTTCTCAGAAGTGCCACAGGGTGGTACTACCTTAAACCCTAAGGGGGGGGGGTTCTAAAGTTGATCCTGTAAGGTGTCCGGACAAAACTAGTTCCTGAGGATTATGAGTAGTGTGTAGCGAAAGTCGAGGGCGCTGATGCCTACAGAGGCATTTGAGTTATACTGTGACGACAGTTTAACTTGATGTCACTGCGATCTACTGAAAACCATAGCGAAAGTCATGTGTGCCGTTGGGAGCCAACAGTCTACGTTTGATTTTATATCGGTAGACTGCGACCTATGGTAACAGAGCGAAAGTCGTGTGTGCCGCTGAGAGCCAACAGTTTGCGTTTGATTTTACATTGGTAGACTGTGACCTATGTAGGAGTGGAGAAGTTTCATTTTTGACAGCGAAAATCGAGGGCGTTGATGCCTACAGTTACATGGACTTTTGCTACGATGGCAATATAACTCTGGAATGTAACTACGATCTGTTGTGGGTTCCATGGCGTAATCGAGAAGCGTGGAGTTCCTACAGTTACATGGACTTTTGCTGCGATGGCAATGTAACCCAGGATGTAACTGTGACCATGGATGAGGGGGATGATTTCCAGAGCATTCTCGATATTTCCTCTATTTTCAAAAATTGTTTCTATATTTTCAGTAAAATTATTTTCCCAAGTTTTTTCACTGGGTGTTGAAACGGGTTTACCAAGTGCTTATAGACTTTCAGTCCTACGCCTGATCAACCTATGACCAAATTTCTATGAGAACAAGGATGGACTGGTTGAGACATAGAGTTATAAGAAGTATTTTTATAAAAAGCTATTTTAATAGTATTATTTGAACTTAAAAATATTTCTAAAATTTTAAAATAAAAGTGTTGGAATTTTTGAAAAATGAAAGAAAATCCAAACTGGAATTATGAAAAACAAAATTTGAACTCAGGAAAATTTAATGAAGTGATTTTTGTAATAAAATCGAATATTGATTTAAAAGTTTGAAGTAAGCTAATTAGCTAAATAAACAATATGATAGTATATTAATAAAATTTAACTCGGTTAAATAAAATGGATTGTAAGTTAATAATGAAGTTTGGAAATGAACTCGAATTATAAATAGAATTCGACTTGGATTTGATAATGAATTGAAATAAATGGAGATGTTGCAAAAATAAAAATGGAATTGGATTATAATGGAAATGATTTGAGTTACAAATAAATCCAATTCAAGTGTAAATGAGTTAAATATAAACTTGGATATTGTTTTGACAAACTGAGAATGGGATTAAAATTTAAAATGGATAAAGAGTATGGTAATCGAATTTGATGAGAATCAAATTAAATAGAAGTGAGCTTAAGTTATGAAGTTGAAATAACCTGAAGAAAGTAATTAACTTAAGTTTAAAATTTATAGAAGTTGGCTTCGATTAAAAATGAAAGTCCAGTAAACAAAAGTCTGGGTTAAATTAATTTGGGAAATGGTTGTTAACTTATAAGTATTGAATGTGCCAAGCTTAATAAAAATATCTTTGAATGACACAATTGCGGAAATGGAACGAAATGCAGGTGTATGGCTTGTAAATAAGTTAATATGTGAAGAGACTTTAATAAAAATTTGATTTTGGAATCAATTGAAGTGAATTGGGTTCGTTTGGATTAAAAAGGAATTGAATATAAGAGATTGAATAATAAACCATTCTAACTAAACAAAAATTTGGTTGGAATCTATTTGAATTAGCGTCGAAATCTTAAAAATTGCTTATAAGAATTGTTTAGTATGCATTGCTTATTCCATGTGTTAGCTATTGAAAATGAGTGAAATGTAAATAAACTCCCTATATTTTATACTTACATGTTTGAATTAAGTAAGTACAGGTACCGGAAAGTCGTTTGGTTGGATTTGGATGCGCTAATTGCTAAAATAATAAGCCGCTTGCTTAAAAATGCCAAATAAAGCAACGCCTACGCAATTAAAATAGGAAATATGAACTGTATTTGTTTTTCCGACCGTGTGGGTCGATGTATATATATTTATATCTCTTGTCAAATTGCAAAAGCTCCTCCGTACAAAGGAGACTCTGCCAAAAAAATTCGGAAATTTTGAGAGCTAAAAATTTTTTTGAAAATTTTTGTTAGCGACAAAACGATTTCAAATTGGAAATTGAAATAGATTAGTGGATGAAACTAATTTAAAATAATGATATGAATCGGTTATAAATGGAAGATAAAATTCAATATTCAGAGTTGAAGATAAATTGAATTCATATGGAAATGGGGAAAACTAAGTTGAATAGAAGTAGATATGAAAACTTCTGTAAGGAAATGTACAAAATGATTTTAAAAGCTATGATTAGATGTTATTGCTAAGTAGGATATGCAGGTATTATAAAGGGAAAGGAAATTTGGTTTTGATTTCTGGAGATAATTTGAACTGCCAGACTAAAAAGGTATGTGTTCAAATTTCTGTATGAAATTTGATTGGGTTTTTGATCTAGCCACTTGGCTTTTGTTTTCTTTTGGAATTTGGGAGCCTGTAGAGGCATTTTGTAGTCGTACCGAGCTAGCCGTGCAAAGGAGACGCTGGCGAAATTTTTCAAAAGTTTAGGGAGTTAGAAAATTTTTGAAAATTTTTGAAAATTGAAACTTGGTTTTGAATTATAATTTGAATAGTTGAATAAGAAAAGTTGTTTGGAAACTATGGAAAAGTTTGTGAAGCTAGAAAAAGGGTTAGTGTGTCTTTAATAAAAAGATGGTTTTGAGAATTGTTTGGTTTGGAAAAAATAAAGTAAATGGGTATTGAACCATTCTTCTTAACTAGAAATTTCGGGGATGAAATTCTTTTAAGCGGGGAGGAATGTGACGACGCGGATTTTTTGAGCTTTTGAACTTGGAATATTTAATTGATTTTAAATATTTAAAATGTTAATATTAACTTGAATTCCAAATATCACTATTTACTTGATAATTTAATTATTAAATTAAATAATTTGAAGTTGGGTAAAATGTTGAATCTGGAGTTTTAAGCCTGTTAAAAATAATTTGAAGGCTTGTAAAATTTATATCGATAATACTGAAGATAGTAAAAGTGTTGAAATTGAATTTGGGAATGTTTTGTTAAGTTTTGAAGATATATGGTTTAAATTGATATTTAAAAATAGCCTTCCGAGGCATAGTCTCGGAATTCGATGAAACCAGTTTCATTGGATCCGTAATATTGTATTATTATCGGATTTTAATTTTCGTAGTGTTTGGGGTGATCGTTTGGCCGTACGATAAGTAAACGCACTGAATATTAAATTGAAATTTAATATAATAACTGGGTCCAAAAAGCTATCTTCTCCATACGGTCGAATTAGGACTCAAAACCTTTTTCATTGTGTTCGGAATAGGGGTTTAACATCATATACGTCTAGCGGCACGCCTAAATATGAGTTCAAATTTTTACAGTATATAATTTGAGATATTTTATTTAAAAAAAATATACATATAAAAGCAAAATCGAATTAATAGTCAAATCTTCTCATATATGCTACTCCCCTCAACTTAAATTCGCTTCCATCCTTATCTTCTTTTAGATAAGAAAAAAAATCGAACGAATAAGAAAAAAATGGGAGATCTGTCTTCGTCCAAAATCAATTCGAAGCAGCCCTTGCTTCAATTATCTTCTCCCCTCTTTCAAACCGAAATCCCTCAGTGTAAAAAATATATATAAAGGGAACGGCGATCGAAATCGCGAGTTCAAGTGGGGCGATTCGTGGCGTCGCGAGCTCGATTCGTGTGAAGTGAAAGTCGCTTACGGATATCATGAGCGTGTGGCGGCCGATAGTCGAGATGTCTTTGATTCAAACGCGTATGGCGATAAGGGAAGGACGCTCTCGCGCAGCGGCATCAGTAGGTCTCGAAATCGAGTGGCGCTCACAAGCAAAGCAGAGGGGTTGCAGTGAAGCAGCTATATGGGGTCGTTCACGAGGCTTGGATGTTGGCCGAGCCGATGATGGCGGCACGTCGAGCTGAGGAAGTGGTGGTCGACATGAGGTCTTACAATATTCGTTTTATTTTAATTTCCTTAAGTTCATATAATATATATGTACTAAAAAGATATTATTTTGTTATTTACTGCAGTGATGTAATTTGAAATCTAGGTATGAATTATTATTAGTTTTCGTATTGGGAAATATACGTAAGGATTTAACAGAGAAAAAAAAGAAAATGAAATTTTAGAAAATTTGCTAGTTTATTTTAAATAATGGATTTAAAAATAAAGAAAATGGTTTAACTAACTTATTAATTATCTTAGTTACCAAATGACCTTTAAAGGGGAAAATTAGTTTACAATTTAAATTACTTGTTTAAAATTTAAGTTATTGGTTTAAAATTAATTATTTAGATTAAATCATTTGTTAGAATGAGAACTATTAAAATAAAATCACTAGTTAATTAAATTTATCAAAGGAGAATTTAATTATTCGATTGGTTCGAATAATAATGAAATCATCTAATGTTTGTTCAAGGTTTGAAATCTGAAAAGAAATAAGATGGTTTGGAGTGGATTGCAAATTAAAAAGCAAAGGTGAGTTAATCTCACTCTTCTGGATTTTTTTTATTATTTAAATTTAAATGGTTAATTTTAAATAATTGGTTGAATGATTGAATTGATTAATGTGGTATATTATATAGTAATATATAGTATATATTGGAGTGATTGATTTCCCGCATTATATAGCGGATGAGACCCTACGCGCCGCATAATAGTGGAAGATATTATATAAAAACCGATATACCGCGATATTCCACCTCAAAGTGGAATTGGTATTGTGCTAACATCTGTAGATGCAGGGAACAGGTTGGAGGGATTCAACTGGATTCCTCAAAATTATTTAGATTGTTTAATATTCTGTGTTATGAATATTTGATATTCTATGAAGAATTATATTGATAATTGGAATATCGAATGTTATGGTTTGCATGAATATATTCCGGTAAACTGAGTTATCAAATATATAGAATTGGATTTTTGAAAATAAAATATAAGAATGAATTGGAAAGAAATAAAAGTGATTTTTAAAAACTAAAGTTAAATTGTAAAGTAGAGATTTAAAAACAAGTTTTAAGTCAAAGTTAAATTTGGAATTCAAGTTCGTGAATCTCAGTTTTTTTTAAATAAATAAATTTTTTAAATTTAAATTATTTTAACAACTTGAATGTTAAAGTGCATTTTTAAATTTATTTGAATTTAAAAATGAATTTGGTTTTAAATTCCTTTAAACTTCTTTTATAAAATGAGTAATTAATTTATTTAATGAAGTAAATAAAAAGATAGTTAATTACAGGTTAAGATTAATCAAGAGTGATTAATATTGTCGTTTAATTAATGTAATTAATTTAGATTAGTATAAATTAAAATGATAAGTAATATATGAGAAACTAATTAATATAAGTAATTAAGGATTAATGTAATTAATTATAGTTAATTAATTTATTAAGTAATTAAAAATTAATTACTGTTTTTGGTTAAGAATGGTTAATTTGAGTAATTAATTAAAGATAATTACTTGAATGTAATTGAAGGATAATTAATCTAGGGTGATTAATTAAGATGGATAATTAAGGGATGATTAATTTATTGATTTGAAATTAATTAATGTCAAGTGAAGGAATCTAAGTGATTGAGGTCAGTAATTCAATTAGAATTAATTAAATTAATTTAGAAGTGATCAAGTTTGCTTAGGGATGATTGAATGGTATTGGATGCCTTGAATGAGACTCGAAGAGACCGGGGTCGGGTATTAGAAAATACCCGAAACCACTTCGAATTTTTATAGATTAATATGTGAGATCAATAGGCTAGAATGAAATGATTTAAGTGAATTGGATTATTTAATCTAAATTTTGGTACTTAGAAAATTGATGTGTGAAATGAGTGATGTCTATAACAAATTGTGAATTTGTAAATTGATACGAGTTACCCCGGGTTTTATATAAGTTGTATGCTTTGTATTCCATGTTAGATGGGTTTACTCACGCTGGTTTCCAGCCTGACCTGGGTATTACTTTGATGTAATGCTTGGGTCAGACCGAGTATTACAAATTTTCAGGTAAAGACGTTCTGGAGCTCAGGAGGCGAGCTGGATGGTAAGAACGTATGTAGTGTCTCCACTATATTATATTGTTGTATATCTGAGACATGATGATTTTGTATATCCACTGTCTGTATATATGTGTAACTCTGATGTATTATAAATGTATTTGACAGATGCAGAATTCTTTTATAAACTGTTAGTATTTGATATTATATTTTGATCCGCTGCGAATGTGAGAATCTTTGTTGTGTTTCTTCTTCTTCTTCTTCTATCTCTTTCTTCTTTTCCTAACTATCTGGAATTTTCGAGATCTAAAATTCTCGGGTCATTACAACTGTTCTTTATCACTCTACGGTAACTCATCTTTTGGAATCTTAGGCAATGTTATATGAATACCGAGATTGTGTTAAGTGTCATTCTTAGGGGTCAAAAGGTGGGTCATCATAGGTACGGAGTAATATGAGTAAATAAAGTTGGTCCAAGTATGGAAAGGAATTTTTTTGGATTGGAGTGTGATGGAGCACAAGGTAATGCCAGAGTTCCCCATCACTGGCCCTTTTCCAATAAGATTCTCTTTTTGTTAGTTTATAGGTTAGTTTACTCGTTAGGTCGTTATATGTTTGCTTGGTTTTCTTGACTAGCTAGTTAAAATAGGCATGGATGTATGATGGTAGGATTGGTTGTATACACATCCATATGATATGTTTTGTTTGCTATGGTTTCTTTGTTTTGATTATTCCAGTCTTGTTTATATCGTATTGGCTTGTATGTATATACATTCTAACCTAGGATATACCCCCATAGTTAAGTGTTCTAACTTGTGCTAGATAATTTTATATATGATACTTATTTTTCTTTTACATACATGTTTACTGATTGTGTTTATGGACGTGTTTTTTTACTTGCACTTTGATATGGATGTCGCATATGGATGTGTTGATGCACATAGAAATATGTATTTGCATATATTAGGATCTTTACATACATATTGGTTGTAGTGCATTCACATTCATATAGAAGGACGATTTAGTTGCGTTTGCATTTATACTCTTGGTTGTGTTTCACTTGTATTGTATGTTAGATGTAAGATGGATGTAAAATGTCTAGTTTGTATGTTTGTACGATATGAAGCGAGTTACATTGTACGTCTCTTGGAATTTTAGGGAAGACATTCTTTTAAAGGGAAAGAATGTAATACTCCGTAATTTTATGAAATTAAATAACTAATTAAAAAGGTAAAATCATAATTTTAACATAAAGGGCAAAATAGTAAATTCCTATAACGGATGAAATTGGACTTCGAGACCTAGTCCATTACGTGCAGATTGTTGGTTGTAATCAGGAAACATATATAATTTACTGAATTTGGTTAAATGGGCAAGAAAATATAAGAAGTCAAACCCAGTGGCATTTTTGTAATATATTGAATTCGAAAATATAGCCTAGATATTAGTATTTCGGCCTATAAATAGATCCCTAACCCTACTCTTTTCTCTCTAGTAATCTTGCCTCCACTTCTATACCACGATCATGAAATTAATTATAAACTCTCCAAATTAATTCCTAATCTACCAAATCAAGTCAAAATTAAATGTTTTAATATATGAAATCGATCATTGCAAAGCGAGCTATGCAAATAAATTGAAGTTATCAAGGATTTGGTGTTTTGAAGGCATAAAATTTTTGGACAACAAAGGTGAAGGATAATCTACATCAAACTGAAGAAGATGCACGTCTAATATGTGAGTAGGATTCATCATATTTGTGTATATTTATTAGTTAGACGTAGTAACTCACCTCTTATGAACTTAACCCAAATTATAATGATGTAATCAATCAGAAAAAAGAAAATTGGTTTTCTTAACTTGATTAGGATGTTTTGAGTCATGGCTAGATAATTAAAAATAGTAATTTTTATTGGTTGTTATCAGCAAAAGAAAATCTCTTTCTAATTAAAAAATGTGAAATACAAAAGTATTCAAAATCAAACATATTATATATCAAAGTTGTAGTTTTTTGATGACATGAGTCCACTGGTGGTGTTCGTTTGTTAACAAGGTGTATATATTGATCAGAAAACATGATAGAAGTTCGATAAACATGGATCATCCATTTTGATCAAATAGTGGAACAACGACCATACAACGGTCGGGGAACATGGACGAGAAGAGGAGGTCGAGTGGGTTACCATGATGGTGTTCGATCGACTGGATGGGGCTAGAAATCGCCAGAATTGATGGAAAAAGATGAACAATGGAGAAGTTTAATGGGATGGTCGGAGCTCCAAGCGTTGGTGGATTCGGTTGCAACACGGCAATGGCGGGTCTCTTACGTGGTCGGATTAAGGTGGAATAGTTGGAGGCAACGTCCGCAAGCACGGTGGCTGTGTATTGAATGGAGGAGTCATGATTTTTAGCTAGTGTAGTAGAACGAATGGAAAAGAAAAGGAAAAATAATATGCTGATTAATTTATTTAATAAAAAACGATAACGCTCCTATCTTTAAACGCTCATAACTCCCGCAGATGACCTTCGTTTCACATGCGGTTTGATGCATCAAGATCGTGATGCGAAGATGAATGTTTTGGAACGTTTTTTATAGTATTCTGGGATACTTAAGAAGGGTGTCTTAGTTTGGATAGGTACGTTACATTGACGATTGCGAGGATAGACATTCTGGTACACCTTTAATAGGAAATTATTTCTTCGGTGTAACTGGTGCTGTCTAGCGATGAAAATTACGAGTATTGTTGTGGCATGTTAGTCCCTGAGAAGATGGTTTTGATGACAAAAACCTTAGAATAAGATTATAAAATATAAATACTAACATTATAGTTTAGATATATATGTATATGCAGGATTTAACCATGTAGATACCAAGAATGAAGACTGTACAGTATAGAGATTCAAGACTGAAGGTATCAAGGTTGAAGACTCATGAGTATCAAGATTATCAAGAGTTCAAGATTACAATATAAGTAATTTAGTTAGGAATTTTCTTAAAACTCCTAGAAAACACTAACATCTTAAAATCCATTTTATTCGTGGAATGGAATCCACTTCGAGCCCGTTAAAGGGATGGAACCGTAAGTAGGATGGAACTTAGTGGAACAATGTTTTGTATCCACTAACTTTTATTCAAATGTTTTACAAAATTATATCATTTTTTAAAATGATTTCAAAACCTTCCTTTTAAAAGAATCAAAAACATTTATTCTGGTCTTAAAATACTTTTAGCCTCAAAATAATCTTTATTTTCAAAATCAAATTATCCTTGGTTTTAAACTATCTTCTAGTTATAATATATTTAACTTTTGATATTTATACTTAGATATAAATATAAAATTATAGTAAAATTTTATGTATATTATTCTCTATACTTATTTATGTATTTTAACTATAGTTAAGTATATTTATAAAGTTTAAAATAATTTTAATACAAGATAGAAGTTAACTTCAAAGAAAAACAAATTACCAAAAATTACTTAGGCCTGTCGACAACCCCAATATACCCTTGTCGACAAGGTGGCAGTTTATTTCAAAATTTTGAATTTCAAAGGAAGTGTCTATTCGTTATATCCTTTCACGAATGTACATGGCTGTTGTTCTACTATAAATAGGGATTGTTTTAAACAAATTTATATGCATATATTCTCTGATTTCATTCCTCTTCTTCCACATTTCTTTACATACTTTTTTACCATTACTCTGCTGAAATCAACATTGAATCTAACTAGATCATCTCTGCTTTGATTCTTTATAACTATCTCAACAAGATCCCATTGCTATTCGAAGTTATAGATTTCTTTGTAATTAATTGAGTGAGAAAAGGTGTGATTGTAGCCTGTAAAATCAATCAAGCGAGAAAAAGTGTGATTGTAGCTTGGGAAATCAATTGGGTGAACTTGTCGCCCGTAAAATCAAGTATCTCTACCCAGAGGATTGTGAATCTGGAGTGGTGTACCTCATGGCCTTGAAATCGAGGGTGTAATTGTAAGAATTGATTTTGAAAGGAAATCCGTACTTGTGTTGCTGGCTGAACTAGTATAAAATCCGGTATGTTCTTTCCTTTATTGCTTTCACTTTATTTATGCATCTGTATTTTATTCTGTGATCAAATATGTGTCTGAATATTGCATACATTTGTGTTCAAATTAATATAAACTCAAAAAGAATTAGTAATTCCTTTAAACACTATTCACCCCACTCTAGTGTTTATTCTAGCCTTAAGATCCGTAATCCGCATTCTCACATTTGGTATCAGAGTAAGGTTTTCAAAGTTTCATAATATGATTTTTGAAAAAGCTTTTAAAATGGCTATGTTTAAAAAACTTGTTAATACTAGTTTTGAAATATTCAGATCATCATTATCTCTTGAGTCTACATATAATCGATATTCAACTTCAAGTTGTCTACCAAAATTGTATGATGTGCAGGAAACATGTTTTATAGGTGTTGAGGAATCAATCCACAATGGAAAAATTATGCAGATCAAAAAGATTAAATGGATACTCGATAGTGGATGCTCTAGACACATGACTGGTAATCCAGATATGCTGAATGATATAATATACAAAGACGGAGGACTGGTTAACTTTGGAGACAACTCAAAAGGATATGTGATTGGCATCGGCAAAGTCGGTAACTCTGAAGCTCCTATTATTACTAATGTTTTGCTAGTTAAGAATTTGAAAAATAATCTGCTAAGTATTAGTCAACTTTGCGATAAAGGATATAAAATTAAATTTGAAAAAATAAGTGTCACGTTGAAGATTAAAATTCAACCATAATATTTGAGGGAACTAGGAAAAAGAATATTTATATTCTTAGCATGAAAGTTTCAAATGATAACCTGTGTCTTTTGGCAAATACAAGTGACCCTTGGATTTGACATAAGATATTTTGGCATTTGAATTTCAAACTCTTATCTAAACTGTCAAAACATGATCTAATAAGAGGTCTCCCTAAATGAATTTTAAAGTAGATAGTTTATGTGATGAAAGTCAATTAGGAAAACATAGAAAAAGTTCCTTTAAATTAAAAGATACGATTCAACTTCAAAACCTCTTAAATTACTTCATCTTGATTTATTTGGTCCAACTCAAATTCAGCCAATAAATCATAGTAAATATGTTTTTGTAATTGTAGATGATTATTCTGTATTTACATGGATAATATTTTTGAAACATAAAAGTGATACTTTTGAATGTTTTAAGAACTTTACAAAAAGGATTCAAAATCAACTTTCAGTAAAATTTATAGCCATCCGTAGTGATCACGGTGGTGAATTTGAAAATGAAAAGTTTGAGGAATTCTGTAATAAAAAGGGAATAACTCACAATTTTTCATTTCCAAGAACTCCACAACAAAATAGAGTAGTAGAACGTAAAAATAAGACGATTCAAGAGTGTACGAGAACTATGCTTTCAGATAGTAAATTACCAAAATATTTTTGCGCAGAAGCAGTTGCTATCGCCTGTTATATTTTAAATAGAATTTTAATTAGACCTTTGACTGATAAGACATCTTATGACCTTCTTCACACAAATAAACCTAAGGTATCTCGTTTTAGAATTTTTAGAAGTAAATGTTTTATTTTAAATATAAAAGATAACTTAGATAAATTTGATCCTAAATCCGACAAAGGTATCTTTATCGGATATTCTAATAGAACTAAAGCATATAGAGTGTTTAATTTAAGAACTAACACCATCGAAGAAACAATGCATGTTTCATTCGATAAAAGTCTCAAAAATTTTAAGGATACAAATGATGAAGAGGATTTAATCACTCAAAATCAAGAGTCAACTGAAACTAATAATGAAATTAATCATCCTACTAAAAAGATTAAACTTTTAAAAGATCATCCTATAGAAAATATACTTGGAGATATGCAATCTGTTGTTAAAACTAGAAATCAACTAAGTAAAATGAGCAATGTAGCCTCTATATCAACTATTGAACCCAAAAATCCAAAAGAAGCATCAAGTGATGATTCATGGATTTTAGCTATGCAAGAATAACTAAATCAATTCACTAGAAATGATGTTTGGGAACTTGTTCCTAGACCTGCAAATAAAACTATAATTGAAACAAAATGGGTTTATAAAAATAAAATGAATGAATAAGGTGAGATTGTTAGAAATAAAGCCCAGTTAGTCGCTCAAGGTTATTGTCAAGAAGAAGGAATAGATTTGATGAAACCTTTGCTTCCGTAGCAAGATTAGAAGCCATTAGGATTCTGCTTGCTTTCGCAAATCATAATAACTACAAATTATTTCAAATGGATGTTAAAAGTGCCTTTTTAAATGGATTTGTAAAAGGGGAAGTATATGTTAAACAACCACCACTTTTTGAAAATGAAAAATTACCAAATCATATTTACAAACTTATGAAAGCTCTATATAGTCTAAAACAAGCTCCTAGAGCCTAGTATGATAGACTAAGATCTTACTTATTACAATCAAACTTCAAAATCGGTGAAGTAGATAATACTCTTTTTATTAAAAGAAATAAAAATGATATTCAACTAGTACAAGTTTACGTAGATGATATCATTTTTCGATCAACTAATTTTGAAATGAATAAAGAATCTTTTGAAGTAATGACAAAAGAGTTTGAGATGAGTCATATGGGTGAATTAAACTTCTTTCTAGGATTGCAAATAAAACAATTAGATAGTGGTATCTTTATCGGTCAAGAAAAGTATGCTAAAAACCTAGTTAATAAATTTGGTTTGACTACTGCAAGTGGAAAACCCACTCCCATGGCAACCAATGAATATCTAAGTAAAGAAGATCTCTCGAAAGATGTAGATCAAAAATTATATAGAGGAATGATTGAATCACTACTCTATATCACTGCTAGTAGACCTGATATCATGCATAGTGTTTGTCTTTGTGCAAGACATCAATCCCAACCTAAAGAGACCCACTTAAAATCTATAAAACGTATCATATGATATGTTAAACACAACCTTGATTATGGCTTATTTTATTCTAAAAATGATTCTTTTGAATTAATATCTTACTGTGATGCTGATTATGCTGGTTGTAAATCAGACCGAAATAGTACAAGTGGAATTTGTCACTTTTTGGGGCATTCTCTTATTTCCTAGTTTAGTAAAAAGCAAAACACAGTTTCTTTATCAACAACTGAAACAAAGTATATTTCTGCTACTTTGGCTTGTTCTCAAGTAATACATATGCAACAAACTTTAAAATATTTTGGCTTAAATATCTGAAATCACCAATTTATTGTGATAATACTAGTGCAATAAATTTATCCAAAAATCCTACTCATCATGCTCGAACTAAACATATTGATATAAGACATCATTTTCTTAGAGATAATGTAAGTAAGGAAGTAATTACTCTCGATTATATCAATTTCAAGAACCAAATTGCTGATATCTTAACAAAAGCCTTAAATGAATCTATATTTACTAAATTATGAAGAGAATCAGATATTTGTTCAATAACTGAAATATAGAATAACAAAGTATAATTAAAAAATTAAATTAAAATAAATCAAATAGTAAAAATATAGGTACCATGTCGACAACCATCCCTTACCCCTATCGACATGTAACAATTTTTTTTCTTTTGAAATTTTCCCACTAAAATTCGAATGAGCGGTTATATATTCTTCTTATTTCAAAATTTTGTCCATTCTCTCCGTCCTTTCTCTAATCTAACTTCTAAAAACAATAAACAAATGGCCTCCTCCTCCAAATCAAATAAAAATTCAACCTTTTCGTTCCTTTCTCCTTCTACTGGACCATTTCAACGAACAACGCTTGCACGAGTGATGAAAATGGAGGATTCCTTGAAGGATGCATTACAACTAATGATTGAAATTCAAGTAATGCAACTCAGAATGGCCAAAGAACAAGAACAGCAAGGCAAAATCCTTAGAAACTTACAAAAGTTTATATTGGACAATCATGCCAATCCCATCTTGATTGACGAAGAATCTTCAAGAGATCAAGTGCAAGAGGACAGTGAGGAAGAAGAAGAAGAAGCCCTCATGGAAGAAGAGCACGCTGACGATGACGACATATTTGTTTGCGTTGGCGAAGTGTGCTTTGACAAGGATGGAAATCTAGTCAGTCAACGTGGAAATTTTTGTTTCCACTGCCCAAATTATTCAGTTCATAGATCTTCCATTTTCAAGGATACACATTAGTTTCCTTTCTCTTTTTCTTATCGTTATATGATCTTACTTATGTTTTCCACGCAAATGTAAATATAACAATATATAATTAATAAATGGTTTGTGTTCTTATATTTGAATTCTCATATTATCACTATTATAAGTATTATCATATATGGATTCTTAGTTAAGATAGTTAGTAATTATGGACTAAGTTGTAAGTTTAGAATAAAGTGTTGATTATCTATGATAACACTTTCATTATAATCACATGTCATATATATATATTAGATTAAGGGGGAGTTATATTGTTTGGAGTTAGTTTTTTTGTTGATGACAAAGGGGGAAAAGTATAAAATATGATAGTTAGGCATAGATCAATGGGGAGTTATTAGTTTTAGGGGGAGTTATTAGGATAGACGTAATATTTTATAAACAAAGGTTGTCATCATCAAAAAGGGGGAGATTGTTAGTCCCTGAGAAGATGGTTTGGATGACAACAACCTTAGAATAAGATTATAAAATATAAATACTAACATCATAGTTTAGATATATATGTATATGCAGGATTTAACCATGCAGGTACCAAGAATGAAGACTATACAGTATAGAGATTCAAGACTGAGGATATTAAGATTGAAGACTCATGAGTATCAAGATTACTAAGAGTTCAAGATTTCAATATAAGTAATTTAGTTAGGAATTTTGTTAAAACTTCTAGAAAAGCACTAATATCTTAAATCCATTTTATTCGTGGAATGGAATCCACTTCAAGCCCGTTAAAGGGATGGAACCCTAAATAGGATGGAACCTACGAAAAATTTAGCGGAACATTGTTTTGTACTCACTAACTTTTATTCAAATGTTTTACAAAATTATATCTTATTTTCAAAATGATTTCAAAACCTTCCTTTTAAAAGAATCAAAAACATCTATCCTGGTCTTAAAATACTTTTAGCCTCAAAATAATCTTTATTTTCAAAATCAAATTATCCTTGGTTTTAAATTATCTTAATTATAATATATTTAACTTTTAATATTTATACTTAAATTTAAATATAAAATCATAGTAAATTTTTTATATATATTATTCTCTATACTTATTTATGTATTTTAACTATAGTTAAGTATATTTATAAAGTTTAAAATCGTTTTAATACAAAATAGAAGTTATTTTTAAAGAAAAACAAATTACCAAAAATTACTTAGGCCTGTTGACAACCCCAAGATACCCATGTCGACAAGGTGGCAGTTTATTCCAAAATTTTGAATTTCAAAGGAAGTGTTTATTCGTCCTATTCTTTCATGAATGGACATGGTTGTTGTTCTACTATAAATAGGGGCTGTTTTAAACGAATTTATGTTCATATATTCTCTGATTTCATTCCTTTTCCTCTTCCATATTTCTTTACATACATTTTTACCATTACTCTGCCGAAATCACCATTGATTCTAACTAGATCATCTCTGGTTAAATTCTCTATCACTATCTCAACAAGATCGCAGTGCAATTCAGAATTATAGATTTCTTTGTAATTAATTGAGTGAGAAAAGGTGTGATTGTAGCCCGTAAAATCAATTAAGGGAGAAAAGGTGTGATTGTAGCCTGGGAAATCAATTGGGTGAACTTGTTGCCCGTAAAATAAAGTATCTCTACTCAGAGGATTGTGAATCTGGAGTGGTGTACCTCGTGGCCTTGGAATCGAGGGTGTAATTGTAAGATTTGATTTTGAAAGGAAATCTGTACTTGTGTTGCGGGACTGCATGTAGGGTAACTCCGAACCAGTATAAGATCCGGTGTGTTCTTTCCTTTATTTCTGCATTTGTGTTTGATTATGTGATCATATCTATGTCTGAAGATTGCATACATTTGTGTTCAAATTAATATAAACTCAAAAAAAAATTAGTAATTCCTTTAAACACTATTCACCCCACCTCTAGTGTTTATTCTAACCTTAAGATCCGTAATCCGCATTTCTCACATGGTAATACATTTCTCAAAGGAAATAAGTTCTTCAATGTAACCATAATGTCAGCATTGCGGTTCATCTTTTAAAGAAAATGGGTTCTTCGGTGCACAATTTGATGATGACGGGTGTAGTGCAATTTTTCCAAAGGAAATGAGTTTTTTGGTGTAACCAGTTACCTTTATTGGCGATGATTTTGATAGTATAGGCATTACGTACATTTTTTGGATGAAATGAGTTCTTCGATGTGACCATCGATGCCTAGCGAAAGCGGGCTGAGATATGTTCTTCATTAGCGAGTTGCATAGTTTCGACAAGTGAGTTGGCGAATTTTGGCTCGATCATATGTATATTGTTAGATATGGGATAATTATAGTGAGATCTTATCCTATGTTGCCACTATGGTATAGTATTTTGTTTTGCTGACTTGTTGGGTACAGATGACATAGGTTGATGTATGGTTTTCGAGCATTAGTGTTGTTTTACTAATTTATTAATATTAAACACTTATATGATGTGTTTTACTCACCAGACGTATACCCCTTCTATCATTTTCGTCTTTTAGTTACTCTGATAGGTAGTTAAAGAGGACTGGTGGCGACTTGTAGGCGCGATGCTAGGATGGAGATATAACACCCCTAATTTTATTGACATTATTCAAGGGATTTAATTAGAATAAATTAAACAGAATAATGTAGATAAGGAGGTTGAGGTTGATTAATGAATTAAATTGTCATGCTTATCTAACCAAATGAACTTATAAATGGTTAAGATACTAAACATAAGGGCATTAGGGTAAATAGCCACCCATATTTCTCATCCTTATACTATTTCCCTTAGTCATACACGATCATTTTATCAAAAAAAATAACAACCATGAGAAGCAAGGTCAGCCATTAGGAAAAAAAGAAGAGAAAAACAACTTAAAGCTTAGGATTCAAGTTATAAGGAATCATTCTCAATCAAGCTTCAATTTCCTTATCCAATATAAGGTGAACAATAATTTCCATATCTTTGTTTTAGTTTATGATCTTATGGTTGCGAATTTTAGTGTAAATCTGTTTTTATGATATATTTAATGATGATGTGCATGAATTATGATTTATATGGATTAAACAAGTTTGTTAAAAAGGAGATATACCCGGTTTTAGGGTATAACCAAGGTGGAATTATTTTTAAATACCATGAGAAAATTATATGTTATAGAAAACATGATTCTAGAGTTGAATTTTCTGAATTTATTTGGATTTTATATTAATTTTCTAGTGAAGAAAATGATTTATTGGTTTAAGAATTATTTACGGATAAATAAATAATTATTTGGGTTTGAAATTTTTATATGTTGCAAAACATATTAGAATAGATTTTTTGGGATTTTTTCTAGATTTTTCCTAAGTGATTTGATGAATATATAAAATTATTTAAGGTACGGGACTTAAGAGTTTTATATATTTAATTAAGGAGAGGGGACATTTTATAAAATAAAATTGTTATTTGATTCTGAAATTAGTAGCAGCACTTTTCTGAAAAGTATGCGTTAACCAATAGGAATTTGACAAACAAAGGCAGGTTAGTTGGAAAATTATCCTTTTTAATTTAAAAACAAGAAAATAATGGTTTTAGCACGTTTCAACCATTTTAGGCATCAAATCTTCCGTCCTAGACATTCCGACAAAGTTGAAAGGTTACAGCCTTCGACAAGGTCAAAGTTCAATGTATATTTGTCGAAAGTTTGGTTGCCGACGAGGTTAGGGTATATTTGTTATATAAACCCAAAGCTTACACCAGCTTGCTTTCGAAAAGAAGCTTTCGACTTTGTTACATTCGGCTAGATTAATTATTTAGAAGAAAGGTTTTGAACCTTTCGACAAAGTCGAAAGGTTACGGTGGCTTCATAAATGTTTCATTTTGAACCTTCCGACACAATCGAAAGGTTATTTCGGCTTTTTCCAACCTTTTGAAGTCATTGCTCTCGACAAAATCGAAAGGTTTACTTTTTTTAAACCTGCATCTTCTTCAATGCTTTCGAAAGGTAACAAAGCTTTCGACTTAGATGATTTACCCTTGTTTATAATTGAAGTATAACACAAAGCATTCTAAGAAGGTGTTTTAAAAGGCCGAAGCTTATTTTTTTTAAAGAAAACTCATAAAGCTTTGAAGCAGACCTTTTGATAGGGTCAAAAGGTAGCCTCTAATGAAGTCGAAAGGTTTTTAAGTAGATTTTCCACATGTTTTAAATTTAACCTAGTGAGTTTTCAAAATGTTTTTTTTCCAATGCTTTCGAAAAGTATTGATTTTTAATGGTTTTGAAAAGCTTTCTAATGCTTTCGAAAGATTTGAGTTTCAATAGAGTCGAAGATTGGAAAAAAAATGTGTTTTAAAGAATAAGAAGGGATGGAGCCTACTATTTTAAAAGGTATGGTTAAAACCCTTCGAAGGGGTTGAAAAATGGAAGCTCTTGACATTATCGAAAGGTTTTAAGACCCATACTCTAAAAAAAATTAAGGGAAAATCCATGACTTATATATAGGAGTCTTGTAATGACTTTAAATATGTGATTTTGAAGAAATATGGCCTTGATAAAAATATAGTTAAACATGTTGACTATGTTTTATGAAATGTGTTTCAAGGATTTTAAACCCACTGGAGTGGTATTGTAAAATTGTGTTTTGCTTCTTTAAATATGAATATATTCACATGATAACCTGTAACTGTATTTTGGAGAAAAGGGGTAGAAGAACCAGCTATGGTAACTCAATAGTGAATATAAATTGCTTAAACTCCTGAACGAGTAGAATTGCATCTAAGGAGTCGAGGTGACCATAAATATAGGATGCCTAAACTTTGTAGTTATTAGAGATAACCAAAAGGTGCATAGTAAAGCCATGAAAACTATGATAAAGTAGTTATTAGTGTAACCAAAAAGTTCGTAGTAAACCCATGAAAACTATGATTAAGTGGTTATTGGAGGAAACCAACAAGTTCATATACCCATGAAAACTATGTAATAAGGACAGTTGGCAGAGGCTAATTGGTTTGTAGTGAACCCATGAAAACTATATCCGGATTTAGAATTGACATCAGCCAATAGGTTCCTGGTAAACCCATGAAAACTAGGATAAGAAAGTGTCTAATGGAAGTATCAGTAGGTTCCTAGTCAGCCCATGAAAACTAGGATGTGAAGTAAGTTACTGAATAAATCCATATGTTCCTAGTAAACCCATGAAATCTAGGATAAGATGATTAGTTATTGGAAGGACTAATAGGTTCAGGAGGACCCATGAATTGATTAATTTAACTAGCAGGAGTCTATAGGTTCTTAGTGATCCCATGAAAACTTTGAATAGGACAGGGTGTCTATTAGGTATAACAAGGTTATTAGTAAACCTATGAAAACTAAAAAGGTTAATAGTGACCCTGAAAACTATAATTATGACAGGGTATCAGACTAAACTGGGAATGGAAAATCCTAACTATTTTCAAGTATGCATATCATCATAATAGTTTGAAAATGTATGTTTTAACCATTGTGGATGCAGGAGCACATATGGTTTTATAAAGGTTTACGATACTAGTGAGGGGAAAACCCATTCCGCTAAGCGGCATGATCTCATTAGATATCTGAAGGATTGAGATGTTAGATTATTATTCGTACCAGGCTTTATGTCTGACCGAAGTTTTTATTTTCCCCTTAAACTCTCGGGTACTCAATTGATTTTGAGTAGTTTGAGATTTAAGGTTTACAAGTTTTCTTTTTAGACGAATAAAGCTTTCGGAGGTGTGCATGAGGCAGTAGTTATTTAGAGTTATCTTTTTCACTGTGTATTTTTTTGTAAAGGCAGGCCTATTAGCCTTACTATATACTCTAATCAACCAAGGGTGCATCCTCACATGTCGCTCTTGGTGTAATTGCAATAATTATATTTTGTAGAACATGGTTAACATACTTTGGAATTATGTAATGAACATGAAATGTTTTGATTTGAATGTAGAAATATGTTTATGAATTGTTAAAATTTTCCATATTTATGCGATCTGTGTATCAATATATCTAGCACTACCGTATTTGGTCGCCGAAGATTAATAACTATGTATGATTTCTGCATCCGTAGCCATTAGTTTTGGGCCTCCAAGTAGAGGGGGTGTTAAAAGTTGGTATCAGAATATAGGTTTATGAAACTTTAAAAAGAATAGTTACCTAAAAGGATTTTTCAAACATAATCTAATAAATTTAAAAAATATGATCGGGATTTGGGTTAACGCTATATTAACGTACTTATATTTGATATATAGGTATATATCTAAGTATGTATTCCCCTTTTAGACCGTTCTTATGTATCTTACTAAGGCTCATATGCTGATATACGAGAAAGAGGATATGGAGGCAAGAAATGATAAGAGGAAATCTAGGTGGAGGGAACACCACCACTAATGGAAATGGTCGACCTAATAGTCAAAAAAACCAAGGTTGATAGGCAAATGCTAATCAAAGTGTTGAGGCTAATGTAGGTGCTGAAAATCCTCCAATAGATGCGGGGATGGTGTATCGGTTGTTGGCTAATTTTTTACAAGCGGGGGCTGATGGTAATGTTAGTGGATCTAATCCTGTAGTTCCAGTTGGATATAACTATTCTAAGCTGAGTAGAGACCATATCAGTCTGGGAGGAAAGCCGTTTGTTAGAATGGAAGATAATATTAAAGTAGAGAACTGGCTGTTGAACTGTGAGAGGATCTTCATAGATTTAGGCTTGATTGATGGAGAGAAGAGAAGACTAGCCTCTCGATAGTTGTAGGAGTTAGCGCTTCATTAGTGGAACAGTGTGACGGCCAAAGTGTCGGAGGAAGAGTTGACTTGGGTTGACTTCGGGAGGAGGTTTGAGCAGCGATTCTTGTCTCAGGTTGCCAAATCAGCATTAACGAGGAAGTTTGTGGATCTTGTCCAGTGACAAATGTCTGTGATCGAGATGCTGCTAAGTTTGATGAGCTATCTTGATATGGTTATGCTTTTGTTGATATTGATGTCAAAAGAAATGAGAGATTCGTTAGAGGGTTGGCCAGAGCTAGGCAGGATGGTTATGACTCATATTAGAGAACCTTATCATGTGATGGTGGAGATGACCTTCCACCATGAGGAGATGCTTGCTGTATCAGCTAGGGAGAAGCCAATTGAGTCTCAAGATCCTTGGGGAAGGTAAAGGAAATTCTTTAATAAGAAAGGAGACCAGAAAGTGGAGGCTGCTAAGAAGGCAAAGGCTGATGTGATGTAGTATAAGTGTGATAAGAAGGGTCGTTATGCCCACGAGTGCAGGACTGGTAAAGGAAAGAAGCCTATGGAGAAGAAGAATGTGAAATGCTTCAATTGTGACCAAGTTTGGTATTATAAGAACCGGTGTCCAGAGCTAGTCAGAGTGAATAGAGGGAAAGTGTTTGCTATCGGATCACCGTCTTCTTCTAGACCTACTACAGCAGAAAGGGAAAGACTGTGATGGAAGGTATGCTTTTGATACAGAGTATACCGGCTAGAGTACTTTTTGATACTTATGCATCCCATTCATTTATATCACAGTATTTGGTTGATCATGTATAGAACCCACATACCTTGTTACTTCCTTATGGGTTGCGAATCCAATAAGAGGGTATGCAACTCTTGAAATTGGACGTGACCAGCTAGAACTTGATTTGTTAGGTCATAAGTTTGCATGTAGTTTGCATGTTTTTTATTTCGTAGATTTAGGGATCATTTTGGGTATGGATTAGCTAGGTAAGTGTGAGGCTATAATATTTTTCCATGGTCGAGAAATATCATTGAGGCACCCCGATAGTCATAACTGAATCATTATCTCAGTAGAGAATTCCGGTAAGAGTGTTTGGGCTTCGTTGAGTGCCATGGAGGTTGAAGAAGCACTTAGTCAGGTTCGTGTGGTTAGAGAGTTTGCAGATGTATTTGAGCCGATTATTTGATTACCCCCGAAATGAGATGTTGATTTTCGAATAGACCTTGTACCGGGAGCTAAACCTGTTAATAGACCACCTAGCAGAATGACACCAACAGAGATGAAGGAATTGAAGGTGCAGCTAGTGGATCTTGAGGGAAGGAATATTAGACCAAGCAGTTCGCCATAGGGAGCAGCTACGGTGTTTGTGAAGAAGCCAGATAGGTCGTTTAGGATGTGTATCGACTATCATAAGTTAAATGAAAGGATGATCAAGAATAGGTACTCTCTGCCGAGAATTGATGATTTGTTTGATCAGTTAAGTGGAGCTAAAATATTCTCTCAGCTGGATTTAGTGACTGGATTTTATCAGCTTAAAGTAGCAGAGGATAGTATTCCTTTGACGGCATTTAAGACAAGGTATAGATCATACGAATGGTTAGTTATGCCGTTCGAACTAACTAATGCACCAGCATTCTTTGTGGATTTGATGAACTGAATTTTCCGAGAGCACTTGAATAGATTTGTGTTGGTCTATAAGATGACACTTTGGTGTGCTCTAAAGATGAAAGAGAACATGAGATTCATCTTAGAGTGGTGCTGGAAAGACTGAAGCAGAATCAGCTAAAGGAAAAAAATTCTAAGTGTCATTTCTGGAAGAGAGAAGTTAAGTTTCTTGGTCATGTGGTTTCAGAGGAAGGATTGTCAGGTCATCCAATTAAGATCAAGGCAGTCAATACTTGGAAGAGACTAGAGTAGGTAATAGAGATCAGAAGCTTTCTTGGACTTGCTGGCTGTTACCGGAGATTCATCAAGGATTTCTCGTGGACATCAGCGCCTTTGACTAAGTTGGCCAAGAAGGACGTGAAGTTTGTTGGCTCCGACAAATGTGAGGAAAGGTTCCTTAAGTTAAAGCACTTGTTAACCAATGTGTCTGTACTAGTAGTTCCAGATGGTAACCAAGGGTTGGCAGTATATACGGATGCATGTGGTACTGGATTGGAAGCAGTATTGATGTATAAGGGGAAAGTTATTACTTACGCATCTAGGCAACTTTGACCGCACGAAGTTAGATATCCTACTCATGACTTAGAGTTAGCTGTGGTGATATTTTCCTTGAAGATTTGGAGGCATTATCTTTGGAGAGAGAGATTTAAGTTGTATGCTGATCATAAGTCATTAAAGTATTTATTCTCTCAGAATGAGTTGAATATGAGGCAACAAAGATGGATGGAATTTTTGGCTGCTTATGATTTCGCTATGGAGTATACCCGGAGAAAGGAAATAAGGTAGCTGATGCTCTCAATTGAAAACATCAGAATGCAGTATTAGCAATGTTGGCAGAATGGAGGGACCTAGAAGCTTTAGTCAGTTGTGGTTTGCAGTTGGGACCTACTGCTAGTTCTAGTCAGGGTACTGCCATGTTATCTTGTTTAGAAGTACGACCAGTGCTGATCGAAAGGATAGCTTCTAAGCAAAGAGAAGACCAAGTATTAGCCGAGAGAATTAGAAGGCTTGAGGAAGGATCATAGATTGATGACCTAAAAGATTTTAGTCTTGACCAAATAGGATGGTTGAGAAAGAAGGGACGACTTTGTGTTCCGAATTTAGAGAACTTAAGGAGAGAAATTCTAGAAGAATGTCATCGATCGAAGTTTACGATTCATCCTAGAGGAACCAATATGTATCAAGATATGAAAAGGGGATTTTATTGGGAAGACATGAAGAGGGATGTTGGTTTGTAGGTTAGGTAGTGTGTAAACTGCCAACAAGTGAAAGTTGAAAATCAAAAGCCGATGGGTTACTTCAGCCTCCAAATATTCCAGTTTGGAAATGGGATTCGATATCAATGGATTTCATAAATGGGTTGTGAAGGTAAAGGGGAGGAAATGAAAGCATATGAGTTATCATGGACAGATTAACCAAAGGTGCACAATTCATTCCAGTAAAGTCAACCCGAACGGCACCTTTTTTAGCTAAGTTGTTCATGAAGAACATAGTTAGGATTAATGGGATTCTTAGTAGCATAGTCAGTGATAGAGATGCATTATTCACTAGCGAAATTTGGAGAAATTTACAAGAGGTATTAGGTACCAAGCTCAAGATGAGTACAACATATCACCCATAGATGGATGGATAAGCAGAGAGGGTCAACAAGGTACTCTAGGATTTATTGAGAGCTTGTGTGTTAGACTTTGGTAGATCTTGGAAAGATCACCTACATCTGATTGATTTTTCCTATAATAATAGTTATCAGACTAGTTAAGGAATGACGCCCTTTGAAGATTTGTATGGAAGGCCATGCAAATCACTGGCATGTTGGTTATAGACTAGAGACAGATTGAACATAGGTCAGAATTTGGTTAGAGAGGTGTCGGAAAAGATTGAGTTAATTTGAGGACAGATGAAGGAAGCCTAATCCTGGTAGAAGCGTTACGCAGATAAGGGGCATAAAAACTAGAGTTCTCAGTGGAAGACAGGGTTTTCATTAAAATATCACCAATGAAAGGTTCCGAGGTATGTTGGTCCGTTTTCGGTTATAGAAAGGATTGGAAAGCTTGCATACAGAGTACAGTTGTCAAGCAGTTTGGTAGGTGTCCATAATGTATTCCATGTGTCTCATCTTCGTAAGTATGTGCATGATCCCAAGGCAACTATTCCTCAGACATAGTTGGAGTATTTGGTAGTAGGGCCAGATTTGACTTTTGTTAAACAACCAGTTCGAATAGTAACGAGAGATGAAAAGAAATTGAGGACCAAGACAGTCAAATTGGTGAATCGGTCGACGACAATGAGAAAGACCGTACTTGGAAGATGGAGGACATGATTCGAGAGGCTTATCCAGATCTACTTTGATGGTATGCCTATATTAGATTTACATATATTGGTTGTGAGACAGATAGGCTAGTATGGTTGTTAAGAGATGTTACAGATGATTGCTATGTTTGCTAGTTAGTCTTCGCTGAATTTCGAGGGCGAAATTCTTTAAGGAGGGTAGCCTGTAACATCCCTAATTTCATTAACATTATTCAAGAGATTTAATTAGAATAAATTAAATAGAATAATCTAGATAAAGAGGTTGAGGTTGATCAGTGAATTAAGTGGCAGTGCTTATCAAACCAAATGAACTTTGTAAATGGTAAAGATACTAAACATAAGGGCATTAGGATAAATAGTCGCCCATATTTCCTGCCCTTATACTATCTCCCTTAGTCATTAAACAAAATTAATATAACTGTGATAAGAAAGGACGCCATTAGGAAAAAGAGAAGAGAAAATCAAATTAAAGCTTAGGATTCAAGTTAGAAGGAATCAATCTCAACCAAACTTCAATTTCCTTATCCAATCTAAGGTGAACAATAATTTTTACATCTCTATTTTAGTTTTATGATCATATGGTTTTGGATTTTAGTGTAAATCTATTTTCTTGATATACTTAATGATGATGTGCTTGAATTATTATTTATATCGATTAAACAAGTTGTTAAAAAGGAGATATACACGGTTTTAGGGTAAAACCATGATGAAATGATTTCAAATGCCATGGAAAAATTATATGTTGTAGAAAACACGATTCTAGATATGGGTTCCAATTTTCAAAAGTTTCTGAATTCATGTGGATTTTACATCAATTTTCTACTGAAGAAAATAATTTATTAGGTTATGAATTATTTACGGCTAAATAAATAATTATTTGGGTTATTTTAGAAAACATATTAAAATAGAATTTCTAGGATTTTTTCAAAATTTTCCTTAGTGATTTGATGAATATATAAAATTAATTAAGGTATGGGACTTAAAATATTTTATATATTTAATTAAAGAGAACGGGCATTTTATAAAATAAAATTATTATTTGATTTTGAAATTAGTGGCAGCACTTTTCTGAAAAGTATGTATTAACCAATAGGAATTTGAAAAACAAAGGCAGGTTTGTTGGAAAATTATCCTTTTTAAGGTAAAAACAAGAAATTCATGCTTTTAGCATGTTTCTGCCATTTTAGGCATCAAATATTCCGACCCAAACCTTCCAACAAAGTCGAAAGGTTATAGCCTTCGACAAGGTCAAAGTTCAGTGCATATGGTATCAAGTTACTTAGTACGTAATGAATTGAACAAGGTCGAAGGGTACTTAGTCGAAAGGTTGGTTGCCAAAGAGGTTGGGGTATGTTTTTATAAACCAAAAGCTTACACCATCTTGCTTTCGAAAAGGAGCTTTCGACTTGGTTGCTTTTGACTAGGTCAATTATTTAAAGAAAGGTTTTAAACCTTTCGACAAAGTCGGAAGTTTACCTTCGCTTCATCAATGATGCGTTTTGAATCTTTCGACGCGGTCGAAAGGTTGTTGCCGCTTTTTCCAACCATTTGAAGTCATTGCTTTTGACAAAATCGAAAGGTTTACTTGTTTTATAACCAACCGCTTCTCCAATGCTTTCGAAAGGTATCAAAGCTTTCGAGTTAGATGGTTTAACCTTTTTTATAAATGAAGTGTAACCCAAAGCTTTCTAAGAAGGTGCTTTAAAAGGATAAAGCTTATTTTTTGAAGAAATGTTTTAAATATTTGAACCAGACCTTTCGATGGGGTCAAAAGGTAGCTTCCAATGAAGTCGAAAGGTTTTAAAGTAATTTTCCGCATGTTTGAAATTGAGCCTAGTGAGTTTTCAAAAGGTTTTTTTTCAATGCTTTCGAAAAGTTTTGATTTTTAATGGTTTCAAAAGGTTTTGACTTTTAATGGTTTCGAAAGGTTTTCTAATGCTTTCAAAAGGTTTGAGTTTCAATGGAGTCCAAGGGTTGTAAAAGAAGTGTTTTAAAATATAAGAAGGGCTGGAGCCTATTATTTTAAAAGATATGGTTAAAACCCTTAGAAGGGGTTGAAAAATAGAAGCTCTTGACATTTTCGAAAGGTTTAAAGACCCATACTCTGGAAAAAAAATTAAAGGGAAACCCACGGCTTATATATATATTAGTTTTGTAATGACTTTAAATGTGTGATTTTGAAGAAGTATGGCCTTGATAAAAATATGAGTTAAACATGTTGACTATGTTTTATGAAATGTGTTTCAAGGACCTTAAACCCACCATAATGATATTGTTAAATTGTGTTTTACTTCTTCAAATATGAATATACTCACATGATAACCCATAACTGTATTTTGGGGAAAGGGGGTATGAGAACCAGCTAGATAACTCAATAGGGAATATAAATTTCTTAAACTCATGAATGATTAGAATTACATCTAAGGAGACAGGATGACCATAAATATAGGATGCCTAAACTTTGTGGTTATTGGAGGTAACCAAAAGGTTCATAGTAAACCTATGAAATCTTTGATAAAAAAGTTATTGGTGTAACCAAAAACTTCTTAGTAAACCCATGAAAACTATGATTAAGTAGTTATTGGAGGAAACCAACAGGTTCATAGTTAACCCATAAAAACTATGCATTAAGAACAGTTGGCAGGGGCTAATTGGTTTGTAATGAACCCATGAAAACTATATTCAGATTAAGAATTGACATCAATTAATAGGTTCCTCGTAAACCCATGAAAACTAGGAAAAGAAAGTGGCTGATGGAAAATCAGTAGTTCCTAGACAACCCATGAAAATTAGAATGTGAAGTGAGTTACTGGATAAATCCACAGGTTTCTAGTAAACCCATCAAAACTTGGATAAAGTGATTAGTTATTGGAAGGACTAATAGGTTTAGGAGGACCCATGAATTTATTAAGTTAACTGGCAGGAGCCTATAGGTTCTTAGTAATCCCATGAAAACTTTGAATAGGACAGGGTGTCTATTAGGTATAACAAGGTTATTAGTAAACCTATGAAAACTAAAAAGGTTGATAGTTTGAAAATGTATGTTTTAACCATTATGGATGCAGGAGCATATAATATGGTATTATAAAGGATTTAGGATACTCGTAAGGGGAAAAACTGTTCCGCTAAGCGGCGTAATCTCACTAGATATCTAAAGGATTGAGATGTTAGATTATTATTCATATCAAGATTTATGTCTGACCCGAAGTTTTTATTTTCCCCTTAAACTCCCGGGTACTCAATTGATTTTGAGTAGTTTGAATTTAAGGTTTACAGGTTTTCTTCTTAGATGAATAAAATTCCGGATGCATGCAGGAGGCAGTAATTATTTTGGAGTTATCTATTTCGCTATATATTTGTTTGTAAAGGCAGATCTATTAGCCTTATTATATATTCTGATCACCCAAGAAGGCATCGTTACATATCGCTCTGGGCATAATTGTCATAGTTATATTTTGTAGAATGTGGTTAAAGTACATTGGGATTATGTAGTGAACATGAAATGTTTTGATTTTGAATGTGGAAATATGTTTTTGAATTGTTAAATTTTCCATATTACTGTGATTTGTGATCAATATATCTAGCACAGTCATATATGGTCGCCGAAGATTAATAATTATGGATGACTGCACCATCCGTAGCTGTTAGTTTTGGGCCTCTAAGTAGGAGGATGTTACAAGAGGCGTGCATTTGTTTGTCCATTAGCTATCTACTATTTTATTCCCAAGCAGTATACTATTTTAATTACTATTTTAGAGAGAGAAATTGTAGTTGTAATTTAATCGATTCTGTATTATTGTAATTGTCTGGGATTGTATTACTGACTACTATGATATTTTATTCCTTCAACTGTGAGCTTCCGAAAGTGTTGAATATTATAGATAGCTCTATGTTTTGTTAATATATTATTTAAAAATGATCTGCCATCTTCGAGGTCCATGATGCCAGTTCCATTTTTATACGTTGGTCGGGATATCATAGATGGTGGGTTGTTACAAAATGCCAAACCCGATCGGGTACGTACGAATGCAAATGCTAACCGAATGCCAAAACCAACTAGGCACATATAGATCGAAATGCCAAGAAAATGCCAAACCTAATATGGTACATATGGATGCAAAAGCCAACTGACCGTCGAAACTAATTAGGTATACATGGATGCAAAAGCCAACCAAATGTCAAAACTAATTAGGTACATATGAAAACCAGTCTATAATTGTAACAATCCACCCAAAAAATGACCTAATTTTCGATCCAAAAAAACCCAATGAACCTTAGACCAATTCCAAAGCCAGATGCTGGTTGGTAGAATCGATACAAAGGACGACACATAAAGTTATCTATGTACACATTTAGAATCTCACAGCGGAAGGTTAAAATATAATATCAGAAGAGTACAAATTTATTTAAAAATTCAAATAAGTAAAACATACAACATAATCCATAAAACAATGCCAAATATTCCTATTACAATATCTCGCAACACATCATGTCTCAATGGTACATCAAAAATATAGGAATAACATAAATAGATAGATAAGTAACTTCCACAAATCTGCATCTCTGCTACCATTTCCGAAAATCTATGCCATGTTCTCTAACCTGTATGTTATGAGGATGAAGTCAAAAAACAATGACTATTGAATAAAAATATCAAGCCTTTCTATATTCGTATTTAGACAATATAAATTATATAAGAGTACGTCTTATGCATCCTAACTATAATATTATTTTTCCAATTACAAAACTTAAGGCTTTTCCAGTCCAATCCTATAACCGTTACCCATTTTCAACCCAATAACCCATCTCCAACTGTAGGCCAAAGGCCATTCTAGTCCTTAAGCATCTATCGGCAATAACCTAACAATGTGAGAGATAGTACCCAAGCTACTTAATGCTTTTTTAATAGGAATTAGGCAGACTCTGACCATTTAATACCTATCCCAAGTCAGACTCTTCTTTAGTACTATCTAGCTGACATTGCACAGAATCTCTTCAGGCCACTTATTAATACTTTTTATGGAAGAGGTGGACCATACAACAGCTACTTGATAACTCAAACTTGAAGCAGACCCTCCCTAAGATATTCTCTATCATGTCTAACTACTGACACTGACCATTTAATACTTCCTACATAGGAAGGAGGTTGGCCCTCAATCTGCCACTTAATACTTTCAACCCCAAAAGGAGGTCCTTCGTATTATGACCTGTAACCTAAATTGTGACGCCTAAAATTAGTCCGACTATTCATGGTACCGGTAGCCAGATTAGCTGGGCTGGTTTACCTTACAGAATTTGGAACTAACATCGCATCTTCTGCGAGTACTTATTATAGATGACATCTAACATCAGGTTCAAAGTCACGCTGCTGGTAGACAGATTTGCTAGGCAGACTTTCATGTGCTTTTAACTGACCTCACGTCCCTATAACTAGTCATAATCTACACCCTCTTAACATATTATCATACATCTCATCACATTCCCTATTTAGGCCATATATGGAAAAACCATTATTTTGCCTTAACTATCAGTTTCTGTCCTAACAGGGACTTAATACTAATTAGTAATCTGTTTACTATGCAATTAATACGCTATTAATTATATGTTATTGACACGTTATACACACACATGTGCCAAAAATATTTCTAAATGTGCGAAGATTACACCTTAAACTAATAGTATAAATGTTAGAACTCCAAATTTATACAAGTCTAATTCAATAATAACAAATACCATATATCCAATATTCCTAATTCAACAACATACTTTATAAAAATAGAACCCACGCTAAACTTATTTTATATTAAAATAGTAGAATTAAGATTAAGGAAATGTATAATTCAAATCTTTTGCACTCTATTCAACTTTTTTGCATAAAAATGAAAAAAAGAAATTCCATTTGAATTGTGCAAATAGGTAGTGCAAACTACGAACAAAGGAATCCATACCTTACACACCATTTTCTAGCTTATTGCTTTTTGAAACTCTTAATTAGATCTGGAGAAAAAGACAAGAAGTGGAATAGAACGTAAAACATTAAAAATGCACTAAATACACAGTTCCACTATTTTAATATAGAATAATTGAGATTCTAACTTAACAATTCAAATTTCACTTTACGGGGATTTTGGAGTTTCAGTGTGATGTTTTCGTAAACAAAATTTCCCAACATATATCAAATCCAAATTATACTATACAATAAATAAATAAGAAAAAAAAAGATTTCCACTAGCTCTTCCAATTGGATATGTTTCCATTCACTTTGAATCTCTTTTCAGATCTCTTCCTTTGGAAATATACAAGCGGGTTATATATAGAATAAATTAAAAATTTTAGGGATAAGAGAAGAATAGAATTAGAAATTGGAAAATAAACACCTAAAATTTCTTACCTAAAAACCTAAGGAATTTTCCGAGTCTTTAAAGAGAGAGAGTAGTATAGCTTCAATTAGTTCTCAAAATAATTTGTTAATAAACTAAGGGGGCTAGGCCCTATTTATAGTGGCAGAAAACACCGAAACCGTCAGATTTAAGCAGTAAAATATAAAAATTCATAGCATTAATGGTGTGAAATACCCTAGGTTTCACCATGACCATTGGTCGATCGCTGTTCCCCAACCGTTGGCGGTCGACCGACCCAAGGAAGTCGGTCGGCCGTTGGCGTTTATTTTGGGAAGAATTGATTGCTCCATTAATAATGTATTTAATTCCTTATTTAATATTTAGTGTTAACATTTACTTTAATCCCAAGTCTAATTACCATTAATTTTTGAATTTCAAACTTTAGTATTAATTATTTATTTGAATTTGAATCTCATTTAAATTAATTTGAATCCGAAAACTTCAAACATCGACAACTTTTCTGTTTGAGCTCCGTTTTCTAAACTTTTATGTATGGAAATTAATCAAAAAATCTCCACAAACGCAAAAGCGACTTTCGTAGCTAAATTACGACATTTACAAAATTTTCATTTGTCTTATTATTAATTTATTACTTAATTCTTTTTTTAGTTAATTTCTTATTAGTTTTTACAGAGTGTTACATTCTCCCCATCCTAAAAGGATTTCTTCCTGAAATCCACATGGGACGAACAACATAACGTGTACCAAGCATCCATGTTATCTATACAACCGTCTACTCGACCAAAAAGTAAAGTATGATTATGTATGCAAACGTTATACAGACGAGCTCAATCCTAGCATGAATGCAACTATCATGACATATGGGCATGTACGCAATATCCTAAACATGCAAAAGGTTTCTATATAAGTGCAAAACTGACAGGGAAAAGCATGGAAACCATATCCTACCATCCAATGTAGCACGCACGATGTAACCAAAACATAATTTTGGAGAGAGAAAATTTACCAACGAAAAGTTCAGGGTGGAAAGTTCTCATCTTTTCTTTAGTTTTCCATGTACTTTTCATTTGGTTATCTCTTCGTTGTGCTCGAATCAGCCTAATTTCTTTGTTGTGGAGTCTTTTAGTTCTATGCTCCAATATGCATGTGGTGCATAGGGTGCTATCAGCTCTATACGAATGTCTACTAACTAATTAGGCTCTACCATGGTGCTATGCTACGAAGACATCTCCTTAAGTTGGAAATGAGAAAAATGCCATGTACTCCTGCCAGCTTATCCGATAGCTCCATATGATAAGCAAGTCTTTCAATTCTTTTCAAAATTAAGAAAGGCCCAACAAATCTTGGTGCCAACTTTCCTGACATTCCAAATCTCATTACCTTCCTAAGAGGCAAAACTTTAATAAACACCATGTCCCCTACTTTAAACTCCAACTGCTTTCTTCGCTTATCTGCATATAACTTCTATCGATCTTATGTGGCCTTCGTTCGTTGTCTAATCAACTCTATCTCTCTCGAAGTCTTACGAATTAAATCGGGTCTGAATATAATTTTGTCTGTGGTTTTCCATTAACAATTTTGCAATTCTCATGGCCTCTTATAAATCGCTTTAAAGGATGTCGTACCAATCGTTTTTTGGTGACTATTATTACACGCAAATTCGACTAAAGGTAAGTACTGCTTCTAATGTCCTTCAAAGTCGATTGTAACGACCCAGGATTTTTAATAATTAAAATTTGAGTATTTAATTAATTTTAAATATTAATAAGTGAATTTATAAGTCAAATAAATATTTATTTGAATTTTTCGATTTAATTGAATAATTAAATCGATAATTTAATATGTTAAATTATGAAAATAATTGAAAATTGGGTTAAATATGATTGAAAATGATTTGGGAAATTTTATTTTATCATGTTGAAGTTAGAAAGATATTTTAGAACTTTTAAAATCGAATTAAGAGTTAATTTGTGAAAATTGAATATTTTAATATTTAAATCGACTAGTGAAAATAGTCAATTTTTGAACAGTCTCAGAATTGAACGAGACCAGTTCCATTGGATCCATAATAGTTAGTTATTACCGGATTTCAAATTTCGTGTCAATCGGAGCTAACGTTTGATCGTGGCAGCTCGAAACGCATCGAATTATTTTTAATTTTAATTTGGCGAGTTAAAATAGCCATTTTTCCAAAAGTCTCGGATTTCGACGAAACCAGTTTCATCGGATCCGTAATGTGATATTATTGTAAGGTTTCAAATTTCAAGTCAATTGGATCTACCGTTTGTCCGGTACAAATTAAAACGCCTAGAAAATCGTTTAAATCGGTTTAATTTAAATCGAACGTTTGTAACCATAACTCGCACAGATGTCCGAATTAGCTTTCGAAACCTGTTCCATTGTGTCCGGAACGCGGGATAAACCCTAGGAACATCAGTTTCGGCGCGTAAATCGGAGTTCGGAATTTCCGTATGAATAGTGTTCGAATTTTTCCTATAAATATACCCCCTACCCTTCATAAATAAAAATAATAATAATAATACATATGAAACCCTAGCCGCCAGTTACAAATGGAGGGCTGAAAATTGTCGTCGTTCTTCTCTTAATTTCATCAAATCCATCAACAATTAGCCTTAGGTTTCAACTAGAGAATGGAAGAGCACGACGAGATCTTTCAATCCATACGGATATGATAAGGTTTGGCGTCGCGTAGAGGTGACAAAATGGTCGCGTTTGTCATAGGTTGTGCACGCATTTTCTGATGAAGGGGGAGCCGAGCTCATGGTGCTCATGGCCGTGGGTGGCTTGTGTTGTGGGCTTCGAGATGGCGGTGGTTTGATGTGATTTCGTCGAGTGTTGGAGTTGCAAAGTGAAAACCTAATATTGGATGTTGGGTTCAAGTTCGGTCTCATTTCCTGTGCGTGCATGTGAAAGTGGAAGGGAAGAAGATGATGAAACGCACGGTGATGATGGAGTGATGGGGGATCTACGGCTATGATCTGTGTGGGTTTGAAAAGTTTATATATGTAGTAATTATTAAGTTTAAATTCGTACAAACTTCAAATATTCATAACTTTTTCATACGAGGTCAAAAACGCGTGAAACCAGTTGCGTTGGATTCGTTTTGTCGAGCACTACGCGATGGAGTTGGATTGGAGTCATTTGGAGTTAGTGAGAATTTTGGGTAAAATTAAACGTCCGTTTAATTTTATTCGAAATAAATCGCTAAAACGAAATTAAAATCAAGGTGAGAACTTCTCACTCAATCGAATCAGTTTCAATTTATATTTTAAATAGTTAGATTTAAAATATTTGAATGCATGTTTGAATGATGATTGTTATCTATTGATTGTTAAAATAGACATTATACGCCGTTAGTAAGCGGATGTTATTTATTAAAAACATATACCGCGAATATTTCATAAACAGTGAAATTGGTATTATATATAATAGCAATATATATATATTGGCATATGTATATATTGGAATTATTGATTTCCCGCATTTTTGTTTAGCGGATGAGACCCTATTGCGCCGTTATTAAGCGGATAATATTTAATAATCCCATATACCGCGATAATTTCGTACTGGAGCGAAATTGGTATTGTGCTAATGTTTGTGGATGCAGGAAAACAGGTTGGAGGAATCCAACTGGATTCCTCAACAGTATTTATTTGATTATGGATATTTTGATATTCGTTGATTATCATATACGATATGTGATATCGTTGTTGTCGTGATTGACTATTTGGTGTGTAACATCATTGGACCCAGATTTTGGGATTTTAAAATGATTTTTAAAGTGATTTTTGAAGTATAAAATATTTTTGGAATTGATCCATTATAAATAAATAAACGTTATAATTTTTAAAGTTATAAAAATTATGATTTTTGAGAAAAATAGTTAAAAACTAATTTTTGAGAATATGATGCTAATGATTTTATAAAATAGTTAAATCGGAATTTTTGAATTTATTGTGAAAAGTTTAAATATAGGGTTTATAAAATTTAATTATTTTATGAATCAAAATGGTGAAATAATAAAGGAGATTAAAGACGTTTTAAAGAATAATATAAATTGATTTATATTAAGAGATTTATAAATGGATATTTATAAATTGAAATATTGACATTATAAAACAAGTTTTTATAAGTGTCTGAATGAAGTGAAAATAAATTCCATAAATGAATGAAATTTATAGAATTATAAACGGTGAAGTTATAAATAGAATTTTATAAACAGTAGGTTTATAGAATTTGTAAAGTTACTAAAATAATGATTTTGAATAAATAATTGAATCTTATAAGTTATAAGATTTATAATTATGAAGTTTAAAAGAATGATTTTGTAAATAATCGTTTTATAAGTATTTAACTTATAATGTGAACTTTTGTTTTATAATTGCGTTATAAATCGAATAGGTTAATAAAGGAATTTATAAAGGAAGTAGTTATAAAATAAATAGAAATAGAGTTTATAAACGTTGTTTTATAAATTCACAAACGACTTATTTTGATAAGTTAAATTTTATAACCTATTAATGGAGTTATATTCACGTTTTTAACTGTGAATAATCCTTTAAAATGAAATGAATAAAAGGATGAAATTTGTTAACAAAGAATATTCACGTTTTTGAATAGTGAATAATATGTTAAAGAAATTGTTTTGAATGTGATATTTGAAATAGAATTAAAACGATCTAACGATGTTTTAAAATGTGTTGAGATTCGAAACCATAGATTTCAACATTTATTGTTGAAATAGACGTTTTCGAGAAATAAAAGGAAATAGTGGACTATAACACTGTTGTTATAGTAAATGATTTCCGAAAGGAAATGTTTTGTATAGTATAGGGATTTATATATCTATTTCAAATTCAAATCCCTATACTAGTGATTTTGGGACGTTGTAACGATGTTTTACGTAACATTCGTTTTGGCCCAAGTAAATATGTTTAAGAGAATGATTTCCTTAAAGAATGAAATATATACTTAATTTCGATTGAAGTATATTGAATATTTTCCAAGTATTGAAAATAAAAAGATTTGTGAATTACTTATTAAATAAGTATGGAAATGTTTTCCAATATAAAGTGAATACTTTGAGAATTTATCTTTTTGAAGATAAATTGAAATGAATAATTGAAAACGTATATGCATGAATATTTTGGAATATAAATTCACTAAGGAATTTATAAAAGAAAGTGGAATTTGTTTAAAAATAAATATTGATTTATTTTTGAAGTGTGAAATAATATATCTTGTAAAGATATTTTGGAAAATAAATAATTTGGAAAATTATTTGGAAACTGGTGATGTTGTGCATATCAATTGATAGTTCAATAACCGACTATCAATATTTCCCTTTGAATGGGTAATTGATGTGAATTGTTTGAATGTGAATGCCACACTTATTTTTGAATAAGCGCTCACTATTCGGGTTAACCGGGAAAGGACCATGGGGTCGTATAACCCATTCCGAATATGTGATACGTCGTTATGAATCGCATTGAAGATCGGTGTTGAAGACCCGGTATTTGCGAAAGCGATAGGATGACCTGTCGATTGACTCTGCACCGAGTAGCTACGGTATTGAGTTCTCCATATGTGATGGTGAATCCGATCAGGATCGTGAATATCCGGATTGCAAGGACTTCTTTGTAAGTACCTTCGGTTTTGTTCGAGCCCGGAACAGACTTGTATGGATTGTATGTCTGACATTACAAGTTGAGATATAAAGCCGATTTCTTTCAAATATATTTCTGTTGGTGGCGAAGAATTTATTCTTTTAGCTTAACACCCTTCTCTGAGACGTACGAGCTCAGAGGTTATGTAGTTGAATGTTATCAGCGATATATTCCCAATTTGGTAATGTGACATGCTGAGTGTAGCTGTAAATGATCATTGTGTTGATTATTGTGATAGGATCGTTTATTTGATCGTCTATCTTGGTGATCATTTCTATGATCATTTGTTGACCCAAAGCATGGCTTTTGTATAAAGTATGTTTTTGTGGACGTGACTTCGTCGAGCCTCACACCCCGTGAATGGTCAAAACAGGAAAGAAGCAGCAAGGTTATAAGGGGTAGCGCCCTTTAGGATGTGTGCATTTCCTTCTGGAAAAGGGTGGTATCATGGTATGGAGCCCAGATACTTACTCATGTTGAAAACACTTTGTTATGATTGTGTGAATTGATTACAAGCGCTCAGTGAAAAGGTCCCAAAGGACTGGGGGATGGCATATTCGGTCAGTTGTTACTCAGTTAGGGGTAACCCGGCCTTGTGTTGGTAGAGATCCGGTTTGGTTCTCGGGGATGTCCATCCAGAGGCATTCTCATGTGGCAATGGGAAGTTCCTTGGCCTGATCATTCGTTGGAAATTCAAAGAAACAATACGAGACTTGTACGGTTTTAGTTGTATAACCTGCTATGGAATGTGGCGGTAACCTGCTATTGAACATAGTTAGCTATAGTAGGCATAGTTCGGAATGTCTATGCTGGCTAAGATTTATATTCTACTTTCGAAATAAATTTTTCCTACACTATGCACTAGTAATAATATCAAATGTTATTTTAAATGCGTATCAAGCATCTTTGACTATCATAAGGAGAAATCTCCTCCGATTCTGCGTTTGCATGTGTGTGTGTGCGGGAGGCCTTATGGTAGTCTCATTTTTTAAAGCATTTCGAATTGACTTTAAAAATATTCATCTATTTTGATTTTAAAGATAAATAAACTGTTTTGAGTTCTCACACCAGTCTCATGACTGACTCGGAGTTTATTGTTTTCCTTCCTAAACTCTGGGTGCCCACCAATTTCCACACGGGCAGTTAAGAGTTGGGTTTATCAGGATATTCTGGATATTCTAGAGTTGCTGGAGGCAAGCTGGATGGCATGGCGTATTACTTATATAGTATTTCTTTTTCCGCTGTTTGATGTTGTATGTTGTTGTACACTCTGATGATATGATGTAATGAAATGTGATGAGATGTAATAACTGATATAGTTCTTTGTTTAAAGATTATTCATTTATTATTATATGTTGTTCCGCTGCGAATTGTGAGATTCTGATGTTGTTCTGTTGTTTTCTGTTCCGTTCTATTCTCTTTTCTTTCTATTTTAAAATGATCTATTTTCTTTCTGTTCTATTTTCTACTCTATTCTCCTATTTTCTTTCCTCTCCATCTTCAAATTTTCTATTCTCTGTTTTTCTGTTTTCTTTTTCTTCTTTCCTCTCTATCTTCTGCCTTTTTCTTCTTTTTCTTTTTCTTAAAACCCTAAGTGTTCGGTTTTCCGTCGTTCGATTGCTCGGCAGTAGATAAAGTGAGTATCGATGTTGAATTTTCGAAAGACGAAGAATCGTGTCCTTACATCTGGTATCAGAGCATATGGTTAAGCGACAACCATGGTTCTGTTGGGTATTACTCATTAGAGATAGAGTCAATAGTACTCTAGAATGAGTTGAGTGTAATAATAGCTATGAGAGCGTATTTGTTTTTTTTTTTTTTTTTTGGCAAGGCCGACGAGGTTGGATGGTCCCCGACCATTTTATTGCAACACCAGAGAACAACAAATACAACAGAGAGCAAAAAGCTCATAGAATACTGAGGAGACTAAGGTGTTACAAAACACAAGGAATAACAAAAAGGAAAAAACATGAAAACAGACAAAACATAACAAAGTTAGCATAGAGAGGCCACTGATATTCCTGGATCAAATGCAAAAAGCATCTTAACCACTTTGCATAACACATATCTTCAAAACTTCATCAGATTTGGCATTAGTAGGATCAAAAACCCTATTATTACGTTCCCTCCACACCACAACAACAAAGCACTTTAGAGCAACACCAAAGATTCTTTTTCTTTCTTGCTTGTTACCAGTTTCTGAATAAATTCTTTCCCATTCCGCCACGTTGACATTTAAAGGTCTTTTTCTACAATATTTGTTCATGACCTCAGACCATATTTTCTTCGTAACAGTACATTCAAAATAAATATGATCGATTGTCTCAGGAAAATTACTGCAAAAGGTGCATGACGTATTAACATTCATGCCGTACCTCGCAAGTCTTGATTTAGTCAGAAGAGCTCCATTAAGGACCTTCCATAACAATAAGTTGTGCCTGTTGCTACTGTCAGTATTCCAAGTTCTCTTCCACCATCTCCAGTTCTGGTTCAAGTTGTTTTGCATCAAGAATTCATATGTCAAACCAGTTTTATACTTCCCTTTCTTCTTACCCCAGACAAGATTATTGTATGAAGAAGGCAGAGCAGTAAATGACTTTATTTTATCCCATATAATTTGCACTCTTTGGTTCGAAGTGAAAATGTACCTTGATTGAAAGTTATGTATCACATCTCTGACAAGCGTACGTTCATGTATTCCAGTATGTAGAATCTCACTATAAGTGAGCTGTCTCCTAAGAATAAGGCCTTGTTCAAGCCATGGGTCATCCCAGAAATATACATTGATCGCACTGTTAGTCTTCATCTGTATCATAGGGAGAAACAGCTCTTTAAACTTGTGGATATTACGACAAGTCCAGCTAACATTTTGCTGGTTTGACATATTCCATAACCCTCTACAGTTCGTATACTTCTTCATCGACCATGCAGCCCATAGACTGTCAGGGCAATTGAACAAAGTATCAATATGTCTAGCAAAAGCAGCCTTATTCCACTGTTTTAGATTAATCAAACCAAGGCCTCCTTTGTTTAGTGGCTTCTCGACAGTAGCATACTTTATAGGAGCAATGAATCTACTAGTAGTCTTGCCACTCCACAGATACTTCATCATAGCACATCTTATCATTTTAATAAGTTTTGTAGGGAGAACAAAAGATCTAGCCCAGTACACTTGCATAGAGAAGATAACAGACTTTATTAATGTGAGTCTACCAGCTTGACTTAACCTCCTCGCAGTCCAGCAGCTTAATCTAGCTGTGATTCTTTCATACATAGGTAAGCAGTGGTTAGTAGTAATTCTGGAAGTAGTCAGAGGAAGACCAAGGTAGGAGACCGTGGATAGATTCCTATTCAATCCAGTGACATGATAGATCATGTTGGCATGAGCAGGGCTTACACCAGCAAGAACAATATCAGATTTTTGGATATTGATTTTTAACCCAGTCATAGCGTGAAACTGCTCAAGAGTAAGCATAATGTTTTCAATAGTGACGAGATCAGGAGAACAAAACATGATTAAATCATCAGCGAACATTAGAGTGGTGATTTGAGGGTCTTTACAAGCAGGATGAAGCTTGATTTTCCCCATACAAGCAGATTTATTGATCATTCTTGTGAGCAATTCCATTACAAGAATGAAGATGTAGGCTGACATGGGGTCTCCCTGCCTTATTCCTTGCCTGCTATTGAAAAAACCAGTAGGAGAACCGTTGACAACAATGGAGTAAGTAGGAGAGGAGATGCATTCATAAATCCACGCAATAAAGTGAGGAGGAAAGTTCATTACCCCATAATTCGTACAATACTATCCCATTGTAGCATATCAAAAGCTTTCATAATATCAAGTTTAAGCATAGCTTTGGGGGGAGTATTACTTCTGTGGTTTCCTTTAATAATCTCATGCGCAAGAAGGATATGATCAAGAATATTTCTACCAGGCAGAAAGGCAGTTTGGTTGTTTGAAACAAGAGAGGGAAGAACTTTCTTTAACCGAGTAGCAATTACTTTGGAAATACATTTGTAAATAGTGTTGCAGCATGATATGGGCCTAAAGTCTTTAACATGGTGTGCATTTTTGATTTTAGGGACAAGAGCTATGTTTGTGTAGTTGTAGGACCTGTAGAGCTTGCTTTTAGAGAAGAAGTAAGAAATAGCTTTACAAACATCCGTAGACACAATATTCCAGCATTTAGTGTAAAAGTGAGTGTTCAGACCATCAGGGCCACTGCAAGAATTTGAGTTGAGAAAAAACATAGCATTGACTATTTCATCTTTGGTGACCTCTTCACAGAGCATTTTGTAGTTCTCATCATCCAGCATTGGCATTATGTCCATGGGAATATCATCAATTGCAGGAATGAAGTTGTTAGCATTGGAATATATAGAAGAAAAATATTGCTCAAAAGCTAAATTGATTTTACCAGCAGTATTTTGAACATCCTCATTCATGTCAATTATAGATGCAATGTTCTCTCTTCTATGTTTGTCTTTTAGACTATCATGAAAGAATGCACTATTCTTGTCTCCTTCTTTCCACCATTTCATTCTCGACTTTTGACGTATCATATCACATTCTTGAGCAAGGGCTTCAAAGTATTGTTGAGTTAAAACAGCTTCAGAGGCAGAAAAACTAGCATCATTATAATTATCCATCATAGCCTTCTGTACTTCAGCAAGTTTCCTCATAATATTGGAGCTCAACTTATCACCATTGCCATATTTGTTATGTGCCCAATTTTTAAGTTTTCTTTTGGTTTCTCTAATTTTCTCCTGCAAGACAAAGAGAGGGTTACCAAGTTTATTAGAATTCCACACATTTAAAACAGTAGGTTTAAAGTCAGCTTCAGTTGTCCAAGAATTAAAAATTTTAAAATTAGTTTTTCTTCTCATGTCCACTCCATGAAGATGAATGATCTGGGGAGAGTGGTCAGATAGTAGAGGGGGAGGAAGGTAGTTGAAAAGAAGTGGCCATTTAGAAAGAGCTGCATGATTGGAGAAGGAGTGATCAATTCTAGAGAATGTTCTGATGCCATGCTTTCTTTTATTGTTCCATGAGAATTGCATTCCAACAGATTTGATGTTAATTAGGTCTGCATCAGATATCACATTATTTAGGGGAAGAATCTCATTAGAAGACAGAGGGTTACCACCCACTCTATCAGAGATAGCTTGGCAATAGTTGAAATCACAAAAAATGATCCATGGATGAGTGGATTGTCTCAGAGAAGGATTGACAGATAACAAAGATATTCTGGCAGCAGTAGAGTTGAAAGCATATATAAAAGATACGTAGAAAGAGGTTTGATCAGCTATATCAATAGCATGACAGTGGATTAGTTGAGAGGTGGAGAGAATGGTAGACATTTCAACAACTTGGGGATTGAAAATTATCATAATTCTACCATAAGGAGATTCATTAAGGTTATGAATAATTTTCCATCCCAATCTGATATACTCCGCAGCCTTAATAGTTAAATTAAGATTTAGTTTAGTCTCAAGAATCGCCAGCACAGATAAATTTTGAGAGGAGATAAGTTGTTTGCACTGATCTTGTTTTGTGATGTGGTGAGCCCCCCTGATGTTCCATGCTCCAAAGCGTAACATCATTGGGGAATTCTAGCATTAAGAAACTCTATCTTCATTTTCCTAGTTACTGCCTGAGTTGAAGACAAGTAGTTTGGAATAGTAGCTGATAATGGGGTCAGTTCATTATTTTCAGTAACAATAGGAATTTGTGTAGTGGATGACTGGTTATGAGCATGGACAGGAGATGGGAGATGTTTGAGGTTGGTTGAAAGAGGAGAAGCATTGGGATTAGATTTGAAAGCTATTGGAGGAAGAATTTTGGAGTAAATGTTAAGAGGAGATACTGCTGTGGAGTTTGGAATTTCAATTGGACATGTTAATGTATCAGTGTTTTCTTTTTCATTCTTGTGCATGTCAGTGCTTTTCCATGCTTTCCTTTTATTCTTCGATTTCCCACTTTTACTTTGTTTGTTTTTACCTTCATCAGAACTCTTTCCTTTATCATTTATGTACTCACATTCTGTAGCATTCACAATTATGCCTACATTTCTTGTGGATATGTCTGAGGTGATGTTTTCAGGTAGTTGCATATGTGATAAGTGAGTTGTTTCATCTTCATGTGTGGTTATTTTCATTTGTTCCTTTTGCAATGCAAACTCAACATTTGTGTTAACATCAGACACACTGTTTTCTAATTGTTTACCTCTGTCAAATCTTCTATCACTATCACTTACACTATTTACCATATCAGTAAAAACATCATTTTCCATACCCATTAAAACTTCAAACTTATTAGATATGATAAGTTCGGCAGATGTTTCCTTATCCTCATTACTATCATTCCCATACTTTCCCTTATCAGCACACACATCAATATCTTGGTTGTTGTCTTCATCAAGCAATGTAGTTTTATCACTAGACTTTATTGGCATACTACTTCTCTCACTTTCCTTATCATTTCTATTACTATCAGCATCATGTATTTCAACCACATCCATTCCACTGGTTTTGTCACAGTCTACCACTTCAATGCTTCCTTCTTTATTATCTTTGTTATTCTTAGTCACAGTCAATTCTTTTTTGTTTCTACTCACACGCTGCCATCTTCTCGCTACTTTCACCTGAAAGGGGATACCCTTCTTTATATCATGCACAGTCTCAATTTTATTGCCTTTACTGTTTCCTTTCACTCCATTATTTTGTTCTTCAGCTCCTCTAGTAACTGTTACCTCTTCTTTATATTCACATTGATCAATTGAGTGACCAAATTTGTTGCAAATCACACAAACATCCGGCCTCCACTGATACTCAACATATATCTTCTGATAGCCACCTTCCACCAGTTTCACTTTAAATTCATTAACTAACTCCTTATTTGGTTTCACTTCAATGAGACACTTAGCATAAGTTAACCTATTTTGTTGCTCAGTTAATTCGTCCATACATAGTAATCTACCCAAACGACTACACAGCCAATTAATTCCTAATGGTGACCATGCAAACAGAGGAAGATTGTAGAGATGCACCCATACTGGAACAGAGGTTACAGATCCAGATATGTTACTAACAGACACATCGTATGGCTTAATTATGAACATCTTATTGTTCATAAAGATTGGGTCCTTCTGTAAGACATTTCTTCTATCATCAGCAGAAGAAAAATTAAATAAAAACACAATACCATCAGATTTAACTTTGACCATGCCTTTAAGTTTCCATATTCCTTTCAACTTCTGTACCACAGCAGTATACGACAGAGGCTTGTCTAAGAAAAAACCCACAACTGTGTCTGACCAATTCTTTGCACCAGCGTCAAGAACACTAGTTGGAGGCACCATCACATCATCTTCATACAAAGGGGTAAGATCAACGGGAATGTACTTCCCAGCATTACTTGGCTTATGCTTGAATAAAGAAGTCCATTTACGTTCATCATGGTATGGGGTAGATGGGTCAGAGAGAAGAGGCAAAGCAGATGCATCAGGAGGCTTTGAAAGATGAGGGTCAGGAAGAGGAAGAGGAGGGGGAACAGAACGAGTGGGTTCGGGATTGATGGCAAATGAGGGCGGGAGGAGTTTCTCAGAAAGAGTCACAGGAAAGCTGGAGAGATTTGCGGGAGAAGAAGGTACATTATGGCAGGGAGGTACGGGTATGGTTGTGGACGTGATGGGTAGAACAGGAGAGGCATGGACATGGGAAGAAGCGGACATGGGAAGGTTTGAGAGCGTATTTGTTAGTGAATATAAAAAATTGTTTTGTATTGTGTTGACTTATCGGTTGATTGTTTATAGATTTCGGTCGATGTAGTCTAGCTAACTATCGTAGAAAGGGGTTTCTAAACTCTTAAACAAGATAAACCGACACGATATTGTTTTAAATTGGGTAAATGAAATAATTTTACTTGATTATATTTTATCTATAAAAGAAATAAATTTTCAGAATTATTAAAGAGTATATAAGTTGATTGTTTAGATGTTTGAATAATCTAAATAAAAGAATAATTGTATAAGTAAAAGAATTATAAGAATTGAATTATAATTAAAGTAATTTGCAATTGTGAAATAAACTTATATATGAGAAGTGAAACTATATGAATATATTTATGAATATGAGTTGTAATAAATAAATGAAATTCAACTTTAGAAATTGAATTGAATTAATGGATTAAATGTTAATCAATTGAATGTAAATTAAATTGATATGAAATAATGAATGTAAGTGTAATTCATTAAAATCTAATGTTATTGAAAGTTGAATAGTTGAATAAAAATCAATTTAATTAAACCAATTGAAAGCAAAGGGATTTGGTTGTAATTAATATAATTTGGTTGTTATATGATTATTGTTAGTTGATTGTATATAATTCATTAAGTGTTAATGAAAGTAAATTAGCGAAATTGAAAGTTAAATGAATCTTAAATAAAATTGAATTTGATTTGGAAGTGAACCAACTTGAATATGAATTAGTGAATATAAACTAATGGAAAATGAATGTTAGTAAACATCCACTATAAATGAATCAAATGTGATTAAATTGAAAAACCTATTTCATTGAATATTATGAGAATATGAATGAATATTTATTGGTTATGAATGTTAGTTGGTTGATGTTTGCATTTGTTGCCTTTACTACATTTGCTATGTTAACATATATAGTTATTATGTTGCTATATGTTGTATATCGATACTATTGTCATATATGCATGGTTCTCATGTTGTTTGTTGAGTGATTAGTAGGTGCGGATCGCGTTTGCTTTGCATTTGGAGCTCGCTTTCGCGCTATATTAGCCGTATATGCTTGCTAATAAAATATAAGGTACATAACTCGGATTAAATACCGTACTTTTATACTTTTTCCCTTCGGGATGCCTCATTACTTGATAAGATGTATATTTGTGATATATATACTGTCATTTTTTTTCCGGATCGAGCCGCGCAAAGGAGACTATGGCGAATTTTTCCGAAAATTTAAGGCGTTAGAAAAAATTTGAGAAAATTGGAAAATTTTTGAAAACTTTAACTTTAATTTGGAATTGAAAGTTAAACAATAGTAGTTGTTTTTGAAAAGATAACTAAGTATGATTTGAAAACTTAGTAAGGTTATTGTAAGAAGTTTAACTATGAATTTTGGGAAAATTAATAGATTCTGTAACTTTTCTTACTTGATAATTTCGAGGACGAAATTCTTTTAAGGGGGGAAGATTGTAACGACCCAGGATTTTTAATAATTAAAATTTGAGTATTTAATTAATTTTAAATATTAATAAGTGAATTTATAAGTCAAATAAATTTTTATTTGAATTTTTCGATTTAATTGAATAATTAAATCGATAATTTAATATGTTAAATTATGAAAATAATTGAAAATTGGGTTAAATATGATTGAAAATGATTTGGGAAATTTTATTTTATCATGTTGAAGTTAGAAAGATATTTTAGAACTTTTAAAATCGAATTAAGAGTTAATTTGTGAAAATTGAATATTTTAATATTTAAATCGACTAGTGAAAATAGTCAATTTTTGAACAGTCTCAGAATTGAACGAGACCAGTTCCATTGGATCCGTAATAGTTAGTTATTACCGGATTTCAAATTTCGTGTCAATCGGAGCTATCGTTTGATCGTGGCAGCTCGAAACGCATCGAATTATTTTTAATTTTAATTTGGCGAGTTAAAATAGCCATTTTTTAAAAAGTCTCGGATTTTGACGAAACTAATTTCATCGGATCCGTAATGTGATATTATTGTAAGGTTTCAAATTTCAAGTCAATTGGATTTACCGTTTGTCCGGTACAAATTAAAACGCCTAGAAAATCGTTTAAATCGGTTTAATTTAAATCGAACATTTGTAGCCATAACTCGCACAGATGTCCGAATTAGCTTTCGAAACCTGTTCCATTGTGTCCGGAACGCGGGATAAACCCTAGGAACGTCAGTTTCGGCGCGTAAATTGGAGTTCGGAATTTCCGGATGAATAGTGTTCGAATTTTTCCTATAAATATACCCCCTACCCTCCATAAATAAAAAAAAATACATATGAAACCCTAGCCGCCGGTTACAAATGGAGGGCTGAAAATTGTCGTCGTTCTTCTCTTAATTTCATCAAATCCATCAATAATTAGCCTTAGGTTTCAACTAGAGAATGGAAGAGCACGACGAGATCTTTCAATCCATACGGATATGATAAGGTTTGGCGTCGAGTAGAGGTGACAAAATGGCCGCGTTTGTCATAGGTTGCGCACGCATTTTCTGATGAAGGGGGGGCCGAGCTCATGGTGCTCATGGCCATGGGTGGCTTGTGTTGTGGGCTTCGAGATGGCGGTGGTTTGATGTGGTTTCGTCGAGTGTTGGAGTTGCAAAGTGAAAACCTAATATTGGATGTTGGGTTCAAGTTCGGTCTCATTTCCTGTGCGTGCGTGTGAAAGTGGAAGGGAAGAAGATGATGAAACGCACGGTGATGATGGAGTGATGGGGGATCTACGGCTATGATCTGTGTGGGTTTGAAAAGTTTATATATGTTGTAATTATTAAGTTTAAATTCGTACAAACTTCAAATATTCATAACTTTTTCATACGAGGTCGAAAACGCGCGAAACCAGTTGCGTTGGATTCGTTTTGTCGAGCACTACGCGATGGAGTTGGATTGGAGTCGTTTGGAGTTAGTGAGAATTTTGGGTAAAATTAAACGTCCGTTTAATTTTATTCGAAATAAATCGCTAAAACGAAATTAAAATCAAGGTGAGAACTTCTCACTCAATCGAATCAGTTTCAATTTATATTTTAAATAGTTAGATTTAAAATATTTGAATGCATGTTTGAATGATGATTGTTATATATTGATTGTTAAAATAGACATTATACGCCGTTAGTAAGCGGATGTTATTTATTAAAAACATATACCGCGAATATTTCATAAACAGTGAAATTGGTATTATATATAATAGCAATATATATATATTGGCATATGTATATATTGGAGTTATTGATTTCCCGCATTTTTGTTTAGCGGATGAGACCCTATTGCGCCGTTATTAAGCGGATAATATTTAATAATCCCATATACCGCGATAATTTCGTACTGGAGCGAAATTGGTATTGTGCTAATGTTTGTGGATGCAGGAAAACAGGTTGGAGGAATCCAACTGGATTCCTCAACAGTATTTATTTGATTATGGATGTTTTGATATTCGTTGATTATCATATACGATATGTGATATCGTTGTTGTCGTGATTGACTATTTGGTGTGTAAACATCATTGGACCCAGATTTTGGGATTTTAAAATGATTTTTAAAGTGATTTTTGAAGTATAAAATATTTTTGGAATTGATCCATTATAAATAAATAAACGTTATAATTTTTAAAGTTATAAAAATTATGATTTTTGAGAAAAATAGTTAAAAACTGATTTTTGAGAATATGATGCTAATGATTTTATAAAATAGTTAAATCGGAATTTTTGAATTTATTGTGAAAAGTTTAAATATAGGGTTTATAAAATTTAATTATTTTATGAATCAAAATGGTGAAATAATAAAGGAGATTAAAGACGTTTTAAAGAATAATATAAATTGATTTATATTAAGAGATTTATAAATGGATATTTATAAATTGAAATATTGACATTATAAAACAAGTTTTTATAAGTGTCTGAATGAAGTGAAAATAAATTCCATAAATGAATGAAATTTATAGAATTATAAACGGTGAAGTTATAAATAGAATTTTATAAACAGTAGGTTTATAGAATTTGTAAAGTTATTAAAATAATGATTTTGAATAAATAATTGAATCTTATAAGTTATAAGATTTATAATTATGAAGTTTAAAAGAATGATTTTGTAAATAATCGTTTTATAAGTATTTAACTTATAATGTGAACTTTTGTTTTATAATTGAGTTATAAATCGAATAGGTTAATAAAGGAATTTATAAAGGAAGTAGTTATAAAATAAATAGAAATGGAGTTTATAAACGTTGTTTTATAAATTCACAAACGACTTATTTTGATAAGTTAAATTTTATAACCTATTAATGGAGTTATATTCACGTTTGTAACTGTGAATAATCCTTTAAAATGAAATGAATAAAAGGATGAAATTTGTTAACAAAGAATATTCACGTTTTTGAATAGTGAATAATATGTTAAAGAAATTGTTTTGAATGTGATATTTGAAATAGAATTAAAACGATCTAACGATGTTTTAAAATGTGCTGAGATTCGAAACCATAGATTTCAACATTTATTGTTGAAATAGACGTTTTCGAGAAATAAAAGGAAATAGTGGACTGTAACACTGTTGTTATAGTAAATGATTTCCGAAAGGAAATGTTTTGTATAGTATCGGGATTTATATATCTATTTTAAATTCAAATCCCTATACTAGTGATTTTGGGACGTTGTAACGATGTTTTACGTAACATTCGTTTTGGCCCAAGTAAATATGTTTAAGAGAATGATTTCCTTAAAGAATGAAATATATACTTAATTTCGATTGAAGTATATTGAATATTTTCCAAGTATTGAAAATAAAAAGATTTGTGAATTACTTATTAAATAAGTATGGAAATGTTTTCCAATATAAAGTGAATACTTTGAGAATTTATCTTTTTGAAGATAAATTGAAATGAATAATTGAAAACGTATATGCATGAATATTTTGGAATATAAATTCACTAAGGAATTTATAAAAGAAAGTGGAATTTGTTTAAAAATAAATATTGATTTATTTTTGAAGTGTGAAATAATATATCTTGTAAAGATATTTTGGAAAATAAATAATTTGGAAAATTATTTGGAAACTGGTGATGTTGTGCATAACAATTGATAGTTCAATAACCGACTATCAATATGTCCCTTTGAATGGGTAATTGATGTGAATTGTTTGAATGTGAATGCCACACTTATTTTTGAATAAGCGCTCACTATTCGGGTTAACCGGGAAAGGACCATGGGGTCGTATAACCCATTCCGAATATGTGATACGTCGTTATGAATCGCATTGAAGATCGGTGTTGAAGACCCGGTATTTGCGAAAGCGATAGGATGACCTGTCGATTGACTCTGCACCGAGTAGCTACGGTATTGAGTTCTCCATATGTGATGGTGAATCCGATCAGGATCGTGAATATCCGGATTGCAAGGACTTCTTTGTAAGTACCTTCGGTTTTGTTCGAGCCCGGAACAGACTTGTATGGATTGTATGTCTGACATTACAAGTTGAGATATAAAGCCGATTTCTTTCAAATATATTTCTGTTGGTGGCGAAGAATTTATTCTTTTAGCTTAACACCCTTCTCTGAGACGTACGAGCTCAGAGGTTATGTAGTTGAATGTTATCAGCGATATATTCCCAATTTGGTAATGTGACATGCTGAGTGTAGCTGTAAATGATCATTGTGTTGATTATTGTGATAGGATCGTTTATTTGATCGTCTATCTTGGTGATCATTTCTATGATCATTTGTTGACCCAAAGCATGGCTTTTGTATAAAGTATGTTTTTGTGGACGTGACTTCGTCGAGCCTCACACCCCGTGAATGGTCAAAACAGGAAAGAAGCAGCAAGGTTATGAGGGGTAGCGCCCTTTAGGATGTGTGCATTTCCTTCTGGAAAAGGGTGGTATCATGGTATGGAGCCCAGATACTTACTCATGTTGAAAACACTTTGTTATGATTGTGTGAATTGATTACGAGCGCTCGGTGAAAAGGTCCCAAAGGACTGGGGGATGGCATATTCGGTCAGTTGTTACTCAGTTAGGGGTAACCCGGCCTTGTGTTGGTAGAGATCCGGTTTGGTTCTCGGGGATGTCCATCCAGAGGCATTCTCATGTGGCAATGGGAAGTTCCTTGGCCTGATCATTCGTTGGAAATTCAAAGAAACAATACGAGACTTGTACGGTTTTAGTTGTATAACCTGCTATGGAATGTGGCGGTAACCTGCTATTGAACATAGTTAGCTATAGTAGGCATAGTTCGGAATGTCTATGCTGGCTAAGATTTATATTCTACTTTCGAAATAAATTTTTCCTACACTATGCACTAGTAATAATATCAAATGTTATTTTAAATGCGTATCAAGCATCTTTGACTATCATAAGGAGAAATCTCCTCCGATTCTGCGTTTGCATGTGTGTGTGTGCGGGAGGCCTTATGGTAGTCTCATTTTTTAAAGCATTTCGAATTGACTTTAAAAATATTCATCTATTTTGATTTTAAAGATAAATAAACTGTTTTGAGTTCTCACACCAGTCTCATGACTGACTCGGAGTTTATTGTTTTCCTTCCTAAACTCTGGGTGCCCACCAATTTCCACACGGGCAGTTAAGAGTCAGGTTTATCAGGATATTCTAGATATTCTGGAGTTGCTGGAGGCAAGCTGGATGGCATGGCGTATTACTTATATAGTATTTCTTTTTCCGCTGTTTGATGTTGTATGTTGTTGTACACTCTGATGATATGATGTAATGAAATGTGATGAGATGTAATAACTGATATAGTTCTTTGTTTAAAAATTATTCATTTATTATTATATGTTGTTCCGCTGCGAATTGTGAGATTCTGATGTTGTTCTGTTGTTTTCTGTTCCGTTCTATTCTCATTTCTTTCTATTTTAAAATGATCTATTTTCTTTCTGTTCTATTTTCTACTCTATTCTCCTATTTTCTTTCCTCTCCATCTTCAAATTTTCTATTCTCTGTTTTTCTGTTTTCTTTTTCTTCTTTCCTCTCTATCTTCTGCCTTTTTCTTCTTTTTCTTTTTCTTAAAACCCTAAGTGTTCGGTTTTCCGTCGTTCGATTGCTCGGCAGTCGATAAAGTGAGTATCGATGTTGAATTTTCGAAAGACGAAGAATCGGGTCCTTACATCGATGATGGAAGCTCTTAACAAGTCTTCCAAGATCCAACTCACCCTCTTAGATTGACCATCACCTATGTGTGGTAAGCAGTGCTAAGATTCAACGAGGTTCCTAAAGCTATTGGCAAACTCCTTCAAAATTCATAGTAAATAAGCGGTCCCTATCACTAATGATGCTAATCAGAATTCCATAAAGTCGAACTACCTCCTTTATATAAAGTTGCATCAGAGACGCTGCGGTCCTATTGCTTCTAACGGGAATAGAATGGGCATTTTTAGTGAGCCTGTCTACGATAATCTAAATACCTTCATTGCCCTTTAGACTTCTAGGCAACCCGTCTATAAAGTCCATTGATATATGCTTAGATTTCCAAGTTGAAATCCAATGGTAACAAAAATCCTCCGAGTTATCCTTGCTCGGCCATTATCCTTTGGTACATCAAACATTTGGAAACAAATTCAATAACCCTCTTCTTCATCCTTTGCCAATAGATTCATATCCATATATATCTTATCTCCTCTAGGCGAACGACTATCCTTAAATGGTGTTACTCTGAAAGCTAAAATTTATCTTTTCCAAATCTTAAAGCTTTTTGGATTGAAGCATTCTTTATTCCTAGTTATAGCCTAATTTTATTATTAACTTTAAGTCTTACTTACAGTTTATCACTAGTTAAGCGTCTTTATAAAATTTCCTTATTTACGTTGTTTCTCAATATGCATATATTTATCTACCAGTCTAATCCATCCATTAAATCAACTCAATGATAAAACATGAACATATCTTATGCCATATCATTCGCTTTTCCAATGATTTAAGTGAGGCAACTATCGATGACAACCCAAAAATCCTAATTTTTACTGCAGGCTGCTACTCATCGTCAATTGGTGTTAATGATGTTATGGTCCCAACATGCCTTACTAAATTAAGATAGACATTCCTAATAAGTCATTCCACTATCATCCACCTTCCTTAATTCTCCTTCTTGGTTTCTAGTGAATGTTGTCCATCTATTGCTTCAGTTAATATACCTCATTATAGGATAAATTGTGCACCCCTATAAGTGTCATAATAAATTGCTAGATCAGTCCCCATTTAATTCCTTTAACTCTTTGTTAATGACAAGGTTATTGTCGGCTAAATTTGTAACGAATGTCTATAAATCCTTGTCCTATAATTACATGTTATTAATCATTAACGCGAATATTGTTGTAAATTGCGCTATCTATATATCTTTAGTTTTTAATCAATAAGAGCGGTTATACATATTTAAATATTTTTATATCTAACTATTACTTTCTAAACTAGAATATTCCTTTCCACACATTAATTTATAAGAGTTATCCTTTCAAAAAGAATTAGCTTTAAAAATTTCCATAAATTAACCAAAAATGAAATCTTTACTTCGTTTGAAGTTATGAGGAGTATTTTTTTTCTTTTATTGGAATAAATTGTGTAAACAAGGAGAAGAATATCCATATCTTACACATCTTTCCCTCTTTGTTATATTTCTTTGTTAATCCACACAACATCCTTTATACATAGGGATTGAATAATTTATGGAAATTACATGGAACCCACTCCAGTAAATCAAACATAGAAATTCACATTCCAACTCAATTCGGGCATCCTAATTTATAACCCAATTATATATTTGGAATATCATTACAACTTTACCAATATTCTACAATTAAATATTTGGGACTAATCTTTAAATTTCAGATCAAGTTGTACATATTATTCTTATTTTATTGATACCCTAAAACCTTTACCATGTCTAACCTAAGTAGTGATCCCCATTTGCTCCATATAAATTTTTTTTGGTCTACTCCTCGACATCCTTAAAACTAAAATTTCACGATCATAAAGTATCTAATCTGAAACCTTTATCTTTGAAAATATAAACTTAGAAACCCTATTATGCTAGTATGAGACATTTGAAATTCAAAATTCAACTTATCTAAAAAGAAATTTTTTAAACGTATTTTTTCAAAAGAATTTTCAATTTGTAAAATAGTTTGAAGAATTGAGTTCCCAAAAGCATTTAAATACCATATTATATTTTATTAATTTTATTTTATTATATATATTTATTCTATTTTTATATTTATTACATTTAAATATAATTTTTCAAAACATTTTCCACTTTATCCTTAACCCCAAATTCAAGAAAACTCAAGAATTACTTTACAAAATAATTTCCTTTCTCAAAGACTTTTACCTCAAAGCCTTACTTCTTTAAAAGTAGAATTTTTAATCCCAAAACATTCAAAAATTCAATTATTATACCAATTAATTATACTATTTTTTTCAAAAACATCTTTTATAACTTTAAATAATGAAAAGTGGAGTAGACAAGAATAACTTTCATTCTATTATTTTCATATGTTATTCCTATTACTTATCTCCTATATTATTTCTAACTAGATTACTAATCTTATTTTATATAAATTAATAACGCAATAACTATCTAAATTTGTCAATATTGACTCATCAAAATGCGTTCGCCTACTACTTTAGCCGTTTATTTTGGTTGTTATTCTCCGCATTTTCTTATACAGAAATGTTCCTCCTACCTATATTATTGGCCATTCTTACTCCTCTATTCTCCCTACCTCATTTTAGTCAAGCCTCATTTCCATTTATTCCCACTTTTAGAAAGATTTTAAAAAAGAACTTCCAAATTAGTAAAATAGCAAAAAAAACACCGAGTCCATCCTACGCTTTATTTTATATTTATTTCAAAAGTGAAAAATCCCTTTATCAAAAATCTTTAAACCGAATTTTTTTTGACTCAACCAATTTTTAAACTAATAATTCTAAGAATGAAGAACCCTTTTTACCAAAAACCTTTCAATCATAAACTTCAGACACGATAAAATTTTCAAATATGAATTTCCAATTTTTTTTGAACTTTTCATAACAACAACTTCCCAATATATCCTTTGACAAACTCATTCAAAACATTTCAATGAATTTTCCAAAATCTTTTATCAAATTCTTCCCTATAGGGTTTGATATAGAAAGTAACTTTAATTGTCATTTTTATTGAACTTTCCTTCTCCGTACTCAATCTTTATAAAATCTGATTACCTCCTTATGATGATTAAGGCGCACCTTCTCGCGGGAACTTGCTCCACTATTTCTTAACATCTTGCTTCACTTCTATCATACCTTAATTTTTGATGCTTACTACATGTAGGTTCGTATCTCTTATCTGTATGGATAATATGTATGTCTTCAATCGACAATCCATTAAAATCCAAAACCATAAGGCGGTCTAGGCCCAATAAGGAAGTCAACTACCATTTAACTTCGGGGTGCTTTTATATGTCGAGGTCATGCTCTTCTTGGTGCAATCCATACAATACGATCTCCGCCCTAAGGGATATTGGGTAGAAGTATATATTTAACTCTATTTATTGGCCTAGCTCATAATTGCTTCGTTCAACCTGAAGAAATATGAACATAACTACTTTTATAGTCGGGATTTATAGAGTTAGCCGTACGCTCAAAATAAGTGTACGTGTGTATACATATAGTAGGGGTTTGAAAAATAGTTTCAAATATAACAAGTAGGCACTCATATGTATACCTATAACCATAGATCATGCAACCTAAGCTCTGGTGCCGAAGGTAGTTGTCCGACCTAAAACAGACCTAATTTTCGACCTAGAAAAGGCCTATCAAACCTTAGACCCATTCCAAAGCCAGCCATTGATTGATAAAATTGATACAAAAAACAATATAGAGCTATTTATCTATACATTCAGAATCTCAAGGCAAGGATAAAATATAATATGAGAACGATACTCATTTATTTAAAAATTCAAATGTCATAAACTTACCAAAAAATTCCACATATACCAGATATTCATAGTACAATATCTCACAGTATATCATCTCAATGGATACGTTAGAAATATAGAATTAACACAAATAGATATATAAGTAACTGCCATAAGTTTGCATCTCCGCCACCGTCTTCGAAAATCTGCATCATCTTCTCTACTTTATGTTGTAATAAGGAGAGAGTCTGAACAACAATGTTTGGTGAGCAAAAATCTTGAGCCTTTCTGTAACATTTTAGGTTTTTAGCTAAATTTAAATTAGTAATTAATTTAATTTTTGAAATTTAATTGTGAATTAGTTTGGTATTTTCCAAGTTAAATGATATTTGTTTGTTATTTTAAATAGAATTTCTATTTGGGGATTTAGAAATAAATATTTTGAATAATATATTAATTATAAATTTAATTGTGGATTAATTTGGAAATTTGGAAATATATATATATATATATCAAAAGATTGTAAATTAAGAAATTGATTTGAAAATTTAATAAATTGTGAATAGAATTTTGACTTGGAATTGAAAAATAACTATCTTAAAAATAAATTGGATTTAAAATCATATATTTTAAATTTAATAGAAATTTGTTTTCTAATTTTAATACATATATTTTGAAAGTTATGATTTGAAATTAATATAATGATTTTAAAAATCTATTTTTAGTTAAATTCTATATATATATATATATATTATATACATGTGTATGTATTTATTTTGAACAACTAAAATTTTAAAATCATTTTCTTTAAAAGGTTATATAAATGTTAATAAAGGAAAATGTATTTATTTAATAAGAAAAATATAGAATATAAAGTTATATTTAAATATTATTATTATTTTCAAGTGTTAAAAGTACAGTTTGATTTCAAATCATTTTTCTTAAAGTTATTTAAATTAAAAAGATTCGTATGGTATAAATTAGTTTATATACATATATATATACCATAAAAATATGTTTCATAAATTATAATAAAGTAGGGGTTTAAAACAAAGTTATAAATCAAATTAAAATAAGGTCTTAAACATAAATTTGATATTTTTAACAAGTGTAAACATTATATGATACAAATTAACAAATGTAAACAAAGTAATATGTAAAGATAACAAGTGGCATAAAAAAATCATTTCTTCTTTTGAAATTGAGTTTTTACAAATGGAAATTTGTTAAACCAGGATATGCATGTTTTTCTAAAAAAAATTCTCATCTTCCAAGCTAAAAACCAACAATCAAATTCAAACAACAATTCCTCCACAAACAAGGTTCAATTCATCTCAGATCTGAAAATCAATACCATGAAAGACTTTCAAGCCTGGAAATCAACAGCAAGCAAAAGAAGAAGCTTAACTCAAAAAATGCAAGGATTATTTCAAACAGCAAGGCATAAATTAAAAACAACAAAAGTTACAGATCAATTGCCATCTCAAATCAAAGAATCCAAATTAAAGAAAATTCAAACCGTAGGCTTTGTTCAACATCAATGTGACTAAACTCTTAATCCTGATATATAAATGAATTTGATCTGATTGTTTATTGTATGATTGTAAAATGTTGAATAGAGTGAAAATTATATCTATATATCCATGATCATATATATATGCATGGAAATTAAAATATGCATGTATAGGTATATACATGTTTTCTTTGTTTATAGTCTAGAAAGGAAGTGAAAAATTCAAAATATATTTGTAAACTCAATATTAGATTAAGAAATTTAATGAGGAAATGATGATAACCATACAATTTCATTTTTTGAATAATTGTAAGCAGAATCACTTAGTAAATATTTTAGAAACAAGGATTTACAGTAAAATCTGTTAAAATCAGAAAATTCAATGGTTTTAATTTCATAAATTGACTTTGCAATCTGATATGTGTTATGTTTGATGAATTTTGATAATTAAATCTTGATTTTTAAGTGAGTAAATTTCAAGCTTTTGCATGATGATCGAAAAACCTGTTTCCATAAATTCCTATCGACCCATGACGAAGTGAAGGTCGGGATTAATGGTGAAGGTGGCTTTGGGTTGCAGATTTAGGGAAAAATAGTTAAGAATTTTTCTAATGATCTACGCGGCGAGGGTTCGACGAAATAGGTTTTAAAACCTAAATTGGTCGGGGTCAGGTAACTTGGTCTCTACATCGTCTCTAGAGAATCGAGGTTCACCAGTCCCAGTGGAATTAATGTTTAGATGTGTGGAGCAGCTTTGTGTATGATCGTGAGGTCGCTAGTGGCCAAAGGTAGCCACACGAGGCGGTTTATAGTGATTGAGTTTGTTCCAGGTGGTGGTCGATGCGTTCAATTTTGATTGTGAAGTGGTTCGTGGGTTTTGGGTGATCGAGTTCATCAGAGAGGTCATGGTCGACTTGTCGACGATCGGGGCAGTGACCGGAGGTGGCCGGAGTCCTGGTGCACGTGCACCGTGTATCTGTGATGTTTGGATAGTTGTGAGTTTGGGGAAGAAGATGAAGTACTCAGGTCAACTCGAGGAATTCGCGAAAAATACTCGAAGCAAGTGAAGTAGTGGGTTAACCCGGGGTCAGGCTCGGGTATTTTGCTATGAGCTTGGAATTGTTTAAATTTGATTCCAGATTTTCAAACTTGAAAAGAAAATGGCTTTCAGGTTTTTGAAAATAAATCTTGTTCGGGTTTAAAATTTTAAAAATTAACTTTGGTACAGATTTTTAAAAGCAAAGAAAATATAAGTTTTAAAGGTAAAAGAAAAATCTTAATAAATTTTCAATATAAAATATTTAAACAAGTTTTAAAACAAGTTTCCAGAAAATTGATTTTTAAGTTAAAAAAATGTTTAAAAAATTTTTTTGGGTTTGAATAATTTTATTGGAATGATTATTTAAAATATTCTTAAAAATTTCAAATAGAATTTGATGATGTGATTAAAATAAGTGATCAAGATAAATGGTTTATCTTAAGTTAATTAAGGCCTTGATTCATTAAAGGATCATTTATTAATGTATTTAAAGGTTAATTACTTTAATGTAGTTAAAAGTTGATTAATTAATTTGTTATTAAAAGTTAATTAATTATAAGTAAATTAAGGGTAATTAATTACTTAATTAAAAGTAATTAATTAGTGATTAAAGTTGATTAATCAAATGATTAATTAAAGGATAATTAATTAATATGGTTAATTAATTAAAGTAATTAATTTGAAGATAATTAATTAATTAAAGGTTAATTAATTGATGTAAGTGATTAGGGATAATCAATTATTGTAATTTTTTTAATTAAATGGTAATGAATTAAGGGTTAATTAATTATGTAATTAACTTAAGGTTAATTTAATTAATGTAATTAATTAAGGATAATTAGTTAAAGGATAATTACATAATTAAAAGGTTGATTATTTAATGATTAAAGGTTAACTGATTTATTAATTGAGATTAATTAATTAATGTTTTAAGGTTAATGAATTAAAGGTTAATTAATTAAATTAATATATAATTAATTAATTTTAATTAACCTAATTTGATTTAAATTAATCAGATGGTTAATTGATCTTACTTATGGATGTTTGATTTGTATTGAATGCCTTGAATGGTTTGATATCCCTGATGTGTGATGCTTAGTGATATAAATTATTTTGAATTGAGCAGTGATGAACGTAATTTATTTATCTGTGATGAATGTAATTTATTCATCTCTGTGATAAATTTATATTATTTAATCTGTGAATGAAGATAAGCGTTATAAGAATATACCGCTTATCGATATTGATGTGCTTGAATCTGTGATGGTTGATGATATTGCACTATTGTGTAAAACCCTGGGACTACACCATACACACACAAACATGGATTGCACAAGGAAATTGGTTAAGTCATGGGTATTTGAATTTAATATTATGAAATGGTTTTAAAAGCCGAAGTTTGAATCCAAATGGTTTTGGAAATGGAATTGGATATGGAAAGCTTTTGGAAAGGGAAATTTGAAATTGAATTTAGTTTGAATAGAATATATCTTGTTTAAGATTTGAAAATTATTTTGGATAATATGGTTTGAAAAGTGGTGATACAAGTTATAATATATATATATATATATATATATGTATGTATGTATGTATGTATGTATGGATTTTAAACCATTTGTGAAGTATTTTAAAAGTATTAATTTGCGGATTTAAATGTAACCCAAGTTTATACTTTAAAGGCTATAACTTGTGCATATTTGTTCGAATTTTTTTGAAATGAAAACTCTTTGTTTTCAAATGATAATGACTTTCATATAAAGAAAGGATTTCCAATTTGTGTTGAAAGGATTTCAAGTTTTGAAATGAAAATAGTTTGAAAGCTATGAATGAATCTTTGTGAAAGTTTGTTGAACTTTGTTTTCAAATTAAAGAGGATCTTAAAGGTGTATCTTTTGTATAAAAGATTTGGAATTGAAATAGTTTTGAAAGGCTATGAACGAATCATTGTGGAAGATTGGTGAACTTTGTAAAGTGAATTTTTTTGTTTAAAGATTTGAAAATGGTAATTTGTTTAAACTATTTAAAGAAATATTTTGGGTTTTACGTTGTGACTTAACTAAGATCCTAATATCCATATGTTTTAAAAATTGAGCGCTCATTATTCGGTTTAGCCGGGAGAGGACTTTGTGTTATAGAACCCATTCCGAATAATGATATGACTTTATGGATAGCATTTGAAGACCGGTGGTGAAGATTAGATATTTTTGAAAACGAAAGGATAACTCGTCGAATGTCTCTGCAGCGGTTGATCCCTGGTATAGGGATTTGATCACCCTTTATGATGGGGTGTCCGGACGTGATTAGGGATTACCCGAATTTGCAAGGGCTTTTTTGTGAAGTGCCTTCGGTTCTGTTCAAACCCGAAACAGACTTATATGGATGTATGTCTGACATTACACTTTGAGATGCAAAGCTGGTTTCTATTAAATACATTTCTATTTGGTGGCGGAGAATTTATTCTCTTAACTTAAAACCCTTATCTGGGACGTACAAGCTCAGAGGTTATGTAGTTGATGGTTACTAGTGATACATTCCCAATTTGGTAATGTGGCATACGAAGTGTTGCTGATCATGTGTTGATCGAAGCATAGCTTTTGTGAAAAGAGTAGCTTTGTGGACGTGACCCCATCGGACCTCACAACCCAGAAATGGTTGAAACAGGAAAGATGCGACAAGGTTATTAGGGGTCACGCCCCTAGGGTATGCCCATTTCTTTTGGAAAAAGGTGGTATCATGGTATGGAGCCTAGATATTTAACCTATGTGGTTGCTGCCAATTTATTACTTTGTGGTTGTTGCTTTGTGGTTGAGGATCCTCGGATAAAGGTCACTAACGACCGAGGATGTCATACCTGTAGGTGTTACTTCCAGGCAGGGGTAACCCGGCCTTATGTTGGCAGAGAGCTGGTTAAGTTCTCGGGGCGTCCCTCCAGAGGCGTACTCATGTGGCAATAGGAAGTACCTTAGCCTGACCATTTGTTAGAAATCCAAATAAACAATACGCGCCCTATATGGTTTTAGTTGTATAACCTCCCATGGAATGTGGCGGTAACCTGCTATTGAACATGGTAGTTATAGTAAGCATACGATGAAATGTGGTATGCTGGCTAAGATTAATATCATACTTGCAAATGTTTTCCATTGTGCACTAATAATAATATCAAAATGGTTTTAGCGTATCAAGCATGTTTGACGATCACAAGGAGAAATCTCCTCTAGTTCTACGTTTGCATTGTGTGTGCGGTGGGAGGCCTTATGGTAGTTTCATTTTTCAAAAAGCATCGCGGATCTCTTTTTAAATTCCTTTGTTTGTTTTGTTTCAACTAAAACTATTTTTGTTTGCTCATACCAGTCCCATAATTGACCTGGAGTTTATTATTCCCTTTCTAAACTCTTGGTGCCCACAATTTTCCACATGGGCAGTCTAGAGTTAGATTTTCAGATAGTCAGCTAGTAGATGTAGATTTCGGTAGCCTGCAGCTTTCTATTTTGAATCCCTTGGAGTCTTTGGATCTTGACGATCACATCAATGACTGACCTTGCTTAGTTTAATGTGATGGTGGTTCAAGCTTGTGGTTTGGATATAACTGCTTTTGGATTGGAGTTCTTGGATCATTGGAGGTGGAGATGCAATATTGGATTCTCAAGCTCCCTCTCTTTCTATTGAAGTTAATGTTGGTGTTCCACTGTCGAAGATTTTCTTTCCGCTATTGTGTATCTCTGATAAATGTTGATATTCGGTTGTATCATTGTTATATCAAATATTGTGTATCAATGATATTATTCATTTTTCTTCCACTGTGTTGTTGTACTTAATGTGTTATAATCTCTGGCATGAATCAGATTTCAACGGTTGAATCTGCGGCATTTGAGTACAAGTGAAGTAAGGATGTCGATTTTCTAACGCTGAAATTCGGGTCATGACACTTTCTGTAGTATTATTTAGGTGATATAATTTAAATAAGAATATGTCTTACGCATCCTAACTATATTGTAAGTTTTCCAACTACAAACCCTAAGGCTTTTCTAGTCCAATCCTATAACCATTACCCTTTTTCAACCCAATAACCCATTTCAACTGAAGGCCAAAAGCCATTCCAGCCCCCATGCATATATCGTTAATAATGTCCTAAGGGTGTAAGAGATAATATTCAATCCACTTAATACTTTTCTAATAGGAACTAGGTAGACTCTGAAAATTTAAAACCTCATTCAAGGCAGGTCCCATCATTTAATATCTATCCCAAGGTGGACTCCTCTTTGGTATTACTAGCCGACATCGCATGAAATCTTTTCAGATCGCCTAATACTTCTTTTTATGGGAAAGGCGAACCATCAACAACCACTTAATACCCCAACCCGAAGTAGACCCTTCCTGAGATATACTCTACTATGCCGACCCGCTAACCTCGATTGTTTAATACTTCCTACATAGGGAGGTGGCAGTCCCTCAGTCGGCCACTTAGTACCTTCAACCAAGAAGTAGGCCCTTATATCATGACTTGTAACCCAACCTATGACGTTTCACATTAATTCGACTATTCCTAGGTACTGGTAGCAAAATTAATTGGGTAGTTTTAGGAACTTATTATAGGCGATGTCTTACATCAGCTCCAAAGTCACACTGTTGGTAGCCAGATTAGCTAGAAGGACTTCCATGTGCTTTTAGCCAACTTCGCATCCCTATAACCAAGTCATAATCTACACACTTTTACCTATTTTCGCATATCTCACCGCATTCCTATTAAAGCCATATAATGAAAAACCCTTATTTCTCCTTAACCATCAATTTCTTTCCTAAGGGAGATTCAATACTAATTAATAAATTAATATGCTATTAATTATATATTATTTATAAGCTAATATATATATATATATATATATATATGTATATGTATATGTATGCATGCATGCATGTGTGTGTATGTATGTACGTAAGAGCGTACGTATGTATGTATGTATGTATAGGATGTACTACGAGGAGGGCTTCAAATCTGTATAGCGAAAGTAAGTGCGATGACGATGGCCGAAGTCGACATTTGTTGTTCATGCTTAGGATTGTAATCGGAGTTGGAGGCTGAATTTGGCCATGGCGATAATGGATTCGAGATTCTAATGTAAAGACGAGTGGGAGATGATTGTTTGGGCAGCTGCGACTGCATATTGTGATTCATGAATTTGGGTTTGTTACTAGTGGAGGCTCTATCGCAATGCAAGGGGAGGTGTTGGAGGTAAATCTGAAGGTGGCGTTGAACTCAGGGTGGCAAGTGGAGTTATTTGGCTTTGGTAGTGTTGGCCATGGCGAGTTGCAACCAGGTGATAGTCGGCTTTCTCACAAATACCGCAATTGGACGAGGGGGCGTGGCCTTCAGGAGCTTATTGCCATCGGGTTTATCATCTGAGCATGAGTTGAATGGAAGTGGTGACGGCTGATTTAATGGGTCTAGCTAAAAGGAGGTGAAGTGATGTGCATGGCAATGGCTGTGTATGTGTGCATGCACGGTGATGAGAAATTGGGGAAGTAAGGATTGGATTAATAAGATAATTAATTTGTTAATTAAATGTTAATTAATAAATTAATTACTAGATTCATATTAAATTCGTGTCTTTTGCATAGGAGGTCCAATCGAGATGCCATCTTCACTGTTGCACTCGTAATGAGATTATCTTTGTCTTGGTTTGGCTTAGACTTGGGTGAGTTTACTCACTATCAAATTATATGTGTTGTGTATAAAATGTTTGTTATTGTTAAAATATAAGTTAAAATAGATAACAATGCAAGTTATTACTTTGGAGCCCTCCTTGCTTTAGAATACAAGCGACAACATTATATGTCGTATAATCTCTCTTATAACCCTCAAAAACATATAACATGAACATGACTTGTTGTTTACATGTTTTATATTATTTGTAAAAAGTGCAAGTGTGTTGTGAATGTTTCAAGCAAAATAGTCACTATAAATGCACTTCGAAATCCCTTGTATTTAAGATTTGTTAAATTAGTTAAAATGTGAATATATTGTTGTATGATATATTTTGGTTGTTCCCTACATATGTTTTGATGTGTTTGATATAAAGAAATTGGTTAGGAAGTTACAGAAATTGTGAACAAAGTTGGGGAAGTTAGGAGCGAAAAGGTCTCTATAGATGTATTTTGAAAACACCCGGTGATTTTTAAAGTCAACTGTGAAGACATCCTAGGGGCTTCTTTGAATTCTTTATAAGTACTAAATAAGTACTTATTATGGATAAAATATTGAAGTTTAAATATATTTTAAATAACTATTTATGAATATTTAAAGTAAAGGGTTTTAAATTATCATACGTCCATTTAATTGTTTTTAGTAAATTATATATTAGTTATTTTTAAGTTATGTTTTACATAGATATTTAAAAACTATTTATTAGTATTTTGACAAGCACCATTGTCCCAGTGGTTACGTGATTCGACTTTGGTACGAGAGGTCACAAGTTCAAAACTTGCGTAGCGTGATTCGAACGTTTATTGACATGTGATATGTTGTCCCAGTGACATGTTATATATAAAGTATGATTTCAAATAAAACTATTTATAAGTATTTTTAAATGCAAAATAGGGACATACCTCTCTTTTCTAAACTTATTTTCTTTATATCCTCCATTTTAGAAATTATCTTCTACGTCCCTCTTTTTTGAATTTCTTCTTTTACTTCTCCCGTTTTCAATTTAAAAGTAGTCGCTCCGACGTATATTGTGGCGGTCAAGAGTTATGAACATATACCTTAAGAGCACATGTTAAGATTAGAAAAATTACCCAAATACCTCTGTGAATTTCACCTTTTTCATAGAAAATAGGGATGTAATTTACAAATGAAAATTGGGAAGGACATAATGCTAATTTTTACAATCATAAGCGTCTATGACAAAATTTCCCTATTTTTAAGATATATATAAGTTTGAAATAAAGGGGATTTTGGATTATAACATTTATGTCATAATAAATGGTTTTGAAAAGTTATTAACAAGTATATTACCTTGTTTAATATATGCGGACATACTTAGATCTTTTAAATAATGTTTTTGAAGAGAATAAAATGTATGATTTTGTGTTGGGTTTATTGTTATGATGTGTTAATAACATTCGTCTTTAATCTTTCTTATTATACTTTTGAATGCAAATAGATCTTCGAAAAGAATGTTTTAAAGATAAGCAAAAGTGGAATGGTTTGGGTTTGTAGCAACAATGTTTGAGTAACATTTTTCTTATGCCCTTTGAAATAGATTTATGAATGTGATTGGAACTTTTAAATGGATATTTTCAAACAAATAGCAAGTACGGAATCTTTTGGAAAAAGATGCAAAACGAAAAGTTGAAAGTAAGAGATCTTGTTAATGACTTGAGAATACATCTGTATCATTGAGATAAGTATATTAATACTGTAAAGACCCGTAAGTCCGTACTCCTTGAATAGACACTAATCTCCTTTGTTTAATTCAAGATGAACGAAAATACGAACCCTTAGGGGTTTTAAGAAAAATTTAGGAAAGAAGAAGAGAAAAAGATAGAAATTAGGGAGGAGAGAAAAGATAGGAAAATAGAGAGGAAAGAAGATAGACGATTTTTAGAAAACAGAGAATTAAAAAAACAGAAGATAGAAGAATTTTAAAAATAGAAAAAGAGAATTTGAAAATAGAACGGACAGAAAGGAAACAAAAAGAACAACAACAAAATCTCACAATTCGCAGCGGAACAACATATAATAATAAATGAATAATCTTTAAACAAAGAACTATATCAGTTATTACATTATATTTCATTACATTACATCATATCATCAGAGTGTACAACAACATACAACAACAAACAATGCAGCGGAAAAAGAGATACTATATAAGTAATATGCCATGCCATCCAGCTTGCCTCCAGCAACTCCAGAATATCCAGAATATCCTGATAAACCTAACTCTTGACTGCCCGTGTGGAAATTGGTGGGCACCCAGAGTTTAGGAAGGAAAACAATAAACTCCGAGTCAGTCATGTGACTGGTGTGAGAACTCAAAACAGTTTATTTATCTTTAAAATCAAAATAGAGGAATATTTTTAAACTCAATTCGCAATGCTTTTTAAAAATGAGACTACCATAAGGCCTCCCGCACACACACACATGCAAACGCAGAATCGGAGGAGATTTCTCCTTATGATAGTCAAAGATGCTTGATACGCATTTAAAATAACATTTGATATTATTATTAGTGCATAATGTATAACAAATCATTTCGAAAATAAAGATATAAATCTTAGCCGACATAGACATTTCGAACTATGCCTACTATAGCTACTATCCAAACAGTGGTGACCACCATAAGTGAATAGCAGGTTCTACAACTAATACCGTACAAGTTTCGTATTGGGAATTGGATTTCCAACAAATGGTCAGGCCAAGGAACTTCCCATTGCCACTGAGAATGCCTCTGGATGGACATCCCCGAGAACCAAACCGGATCTCAACCAACACAAGGCCGGGTTACTCCTAACTGAGCAACAACTGACCGAATATGCCATCCCCCGGTCCTTTGGGACCTTTTTCCGAGAGCGCTCTCTAATCAATTCACACAATCATAACAAAGTGTTTTCAACATGAGTAAGTATCTGGGCTCCATACCATGATACCACCCTTTTCCAGAAGGAAATGGACACATCCTAAAGGGTGCTACCCCTCATAACCTTGCTGCTTCTTTCCTGTTTTGACCATTTCCGGGATGTGAGGCTCGACGAATTCACGTCCACAAAAACATACTTTATACAAAAGCCATGCTTTGGGTCAACAAATGATCAACACAATGATCACAAGGATAGACGATCAAATAAACGATCCTATCACAAATAATCAACACAATGATCATTTCAGCATCACTCAGCATATCACATTACCAAATTGGGAATATATCGCTGATAACTTCAACTATATAACCTTTGAGCACGTACGTCTCAAAGAAGGGTGTTAAGCAAAGAATAAATTCTCCGCCACCAACAGAAATATATTTGAAAGAAATCGGCTTTATATCTCAACTTGTAATGTCAGACATACAATCCATACAAGTCTGTTCCGGGCTCGAACAGAACCGAAGGCACTTACAAAGAAGTCCTTGCAATCCGGATATTCACAATCCTGATCGGATTCACCATCACATATGGAGAACTCAATACCGGAGCAACTCGGTGCAGAGTCAATCGATAGTTCATCCTATCACTCTCGCAAATACCGGTCTTCAACACCGATCTTCAATGCAATTCACAACGACGTATCACATATTCGGAATGGGTTATACGACCCCATGGTCCTTTCCCGGTTAACCCGAATAGTGAGCGCTTATTCAAAAATAAGTGTGCATTCAAATTCAATCAAATCACATCAAATACCCATTCAAAGGGAAATACTGATAGTCGGTTATTGAACTATCACTGGATATGCACACATCACCAGATTCCAAATAATTTTCCAAATTATTTATTTTCCAAAATATCTTTACTAGATATAAAATTTCAACACTTCAAAAATAAATCAATATTTATTTTTAACAAGTTTCACTTTCACACATAAAAATTCCATAATGAATTTATATTTCAAGATATCCATGCATATGCGATTTCAATAATTCATTTTCAATTTATCTTCAAAAAAGATAAATTCTAATTATTCACTTCATATTGGAAAACATTTCCATACTTATTTATTCATAAGTAATTCACAAATCTCTTTTATTTTCAACACTTAGAAAATATTCAATATACTTAAATCGAATTAAGTATATATTTCATTCTTTAAGGAAATCATTCACTTAACATATTTATTTGGGCCAAAACGAATGTTGCGTAAAACATCGTTACGACAACCCAAATTCACTAGTATAGGGATTCGAAATTAAAATAGATATATAAATCCCAATACTATACAAAACATTTCCTTTCGGAAATCATTTACTATAACAACAGTGTTATAGTCCATCATCTCCTTTCATTTCTCGAAACATCTATTTCAACAATAAATGTTGAAATCTATGGTTTCGAATCTCAACATGTTTAAAAACATCGTTAGATTGTTTTAATTCTATTTAAAACATTCACATTCAAACCATTTTCTTTAACGTGTTATTCACTATTTAAAAACGTGAATATACTTCTTTAACAAATTCCATCCTTTTATTCATTTTTAATTCAAAGGATTATTCACTGTCTAAAACGTGAATATAACTCCATTTATAAGTTATAACAATTAACTTATCAAAATAAGTCGTTTGCGAATTCATAAAACAACGTTTATAAATTCCATTTCTATTTATTTATAAAAACTTCTTTTTATAAATTCCTTTATTAACCTATTCGATTTATAATCTTAATTATAAACCAAAAGTCCAAATTTTAAGTCAAACACTTATAATTTATTTATTTGCAAAAATCGTTCCTTTGAACTTTACAAATTTTATAAACCTATTGTTTATAAAATTCCATTTATAACTTCACCGTTATATAATTCTATAAATTTCATTCATTTAGGAAATTCATTTTCACTACATTCAAACACTTATAAAAACTCGTTTTAAAATGTCAATATTTCGATTTATAAATATCCGTTTATAAATCTCTTAATATAAATCAATTAATATTATTCTTTAAAACATCTTTTAATTTCCTTTATAATTTCATCATTTCGATTTATAAAATAATCAAATTTTATAAATCCTATATTTAAACTTTTATCATATATTCAAAAATCCAATTTAACTATTTTATAAAATCATTAGTTCATATTTCTCAAAAATCGACTTTTAATCGTATTTCTAAAAATCAGCTTTATAACTATATTTCACAAAAACCATAATTTTTATAACTTTAAAAATTATAACGTTTATTTATTTATAATGGATCAATTCCAAAAATATAGTATATTTTCAAAATCACTTTTAAAATCATTTTAAAATCCCAAAATTTGGGTCCAATGATGCTACACATCAAATAGTCAATCACGACTAACAACGATATCATATATCGATATGATAATCCATCAAATATCAAAATATCTGAAATAAAATAAATACTGTTGAGGAATCCAGTTGGATCCCTCCAACCTGTTTCCCTGCATCCAAAAACATTAGCACAATACCAATTTCGCTCCAGTACGAAATTATCGCGGTACATGTTCTTATTAAATATTATCCGCTTACTAACGGCGTAATAGGGTCTCATCCGCTAAACAAAAAAATGCGGGAAATCAACAACTGCAATATATACATATGCCAATATATATATATTGATATTATATATAATACCAATTTCACTGTTTATGAAATATTCGCGGTATATGTTTTTAATAAATAACATCCGCTTACTAACGGCGCATAATGTCTATTTTAACAATCAATAATTTACAGTCATCATTCAAACATGCATTCAAATATTTTAAGTCTAACTATTTAAAATAAAATCGAAATCTATTCGATTGAGTGAGAAATTCTCACCTTGGTTTTAATTTCCGTTTTAGCTTTTATTCCGAATAAAATTAAACGCGCGTTTAATTTTACCCGAAATTCTCACTAACTCCAAATGACTCCAAACCAACTCCATCGCGTAGTGCTCGTCCATACGATTCCAACGCAACTGAGTTTGCATTTTTTCGACCTCGTATGAAAAAGATATTCATTTTTGAAGTTACACGATTTTTATAAAATTAAAATTTACATTTAATATTCTATTTTCCTACCCAAACTCAATCTGGGCCGTGCAAAATGGATTCCCTAGATCTGAACCGTGACTCCCCTTTCTTCCCTCTCCCTTCTCTACGCACGCACGACTACAGGTAGTGCGTTCAAACCCAATTCGTGAGCAAACCCTAATTGCCGATCCTAAACCACTCGACTTCGTGACGATCAGGAAGCGCCATTCTGAAGCACATCACCACCTCATCTTTCGGCCACCACCCCCTTGAACTTGGTCAAGGCATGGCCTCGGAATTCGTGCCTAAAGCCGCTGCCTTCATCTCAAATTTGCCGTCGTTCCATTGCTCGAAACGTCATCATCACCGTTGATTACGTAGAGCTCGAGATGCTTAACAACTTTCATGTTGATGATTTCCTAAATTGATTCACAGATTTTGAGAAAATTGAGGGAGAGTAAGACGAAATTCTGGCCTTTGATGAAGATAGTGGCGGCTAGGCAATTTGATTAGGGTTTAGGATATTTTTTTTTTATTTTTAGATTTAGGGTGGTATTTATAGGAAAAGCAAGCGTAAACACTATTCATCCCGGGAATTCCGAACTCCGATTTAGACGCCGTAACCAGCGTACCTAGGGTTTACCCCGCGTTCCGGACACAATGGAACAGGTTTCGGAAGCTAATTCGGAAGTATGTGCGAGTTATGGCTGCAAACGTTCAATTTGAATTAAACCGATTTAAATCGATTTCTAGGCGTTTTAATTCGTACCGGACAAACGGTAAATCCAATTGACTTGAAATTTGAAACCTTACAATAATATCACATTACGGATCCGATGAAACTGGTTTCGTCGAATTCCGAGACCTTTTGAAAAATGGCTATTTTGACTCGCCAAATTTAAATTAAAAACGATTCGATGCGTTTCGAGCTGCCACGATCAAACGATAGCTCCGATTGACACGAAAATTGAAATCTGGTAATAACTAACTATTACGGATCCAATGAAACTGGTTTCGTTCAATTCTGAGACTGTTCAAAAATTGGCTATTTTACAGTCGATTATTAAATATTAAAATATTCAATTTTCACAAATTAACTTTTAATTCGATTTTAAAAGTTCTAAAATATTTCTATAACTCCAGTATGATTAAATAAAATTTTCCAAATTATTTTCAATCATATTTAACTCAATTTTTAATTATTCCCATAATTTAACGTATTAAATTATCAATTTAATAATTCAATTAAATCCAAAAATTCAAATAAAAATTTATTTGACTTAAAAATTCACTAATAAATATTTAAAATTAACTAAATATTCAAATTTAAATTATTAAAAATTCTGGGTCGTTACAATCTTTCCCCCTTAAAAGAATTTCGTCCTCGAAATTACAAGTAAGAAAGGTACAGAATTTATTAACTTTCCAAAATTCATAATTAAATTTTTTTACATATACTTTACTAAGTTTTCAAATCATACTTAGTTATCTTTTCAAAAACAATTATATCATTTAACTTTCAACTTCAAAATCAAAGTTATAGTTTTTAAAATTTTCTAAATTTTCTCAAAATTTTTCTAACGCCTTAAATTTTCGGAAAAATTCGCCATGTCTCCTTTGCGCGGCTCGATCCGAAAAAAAATGACAGTATATATATATCACAAATATACATCTCATCAAGTAATGAGGCATCCCGCAGGGAAAAAAGTATAAAAGTGCGATATTTAATCCGAGATATGTACCTTATGTTTTATTAGCAAGCATATACGGCTAATATAGCGCTAAAGCGAACTCCAAATGCGAAGCAAACGCGATCCGCACCTACTAAACACTTAACAAACAACATGAGAATCATGCATATAGACAATAATCTCAATATACAACATATAGCAACTTAATAACTATATATGTCACATAGCAAATGCAACAATAGCAATATATATTCAACCATCAACCAACTAACATCCATATCCAATAAACATTCATTCATATTCTCATTCATATTTAATGAATTGGTTTTCACTCTAAATCATATTTGATTTATTAACATTGGATTTACTAACATTCATTCTCAATTAGTTTATATTCACTAATTTATATTCAATTCACGTTCAATTCTATTCAAATTTATTTACTTCTAATTTGAATTCAATTACATAGCTTTCAATTTCATTAACACTTAATGAATTTCATACAATCAATCAACAATCATATAACAACCAAAGTATATATAATACAACCAAATTCCTTTGCTTGTATTCATTCTCATTCAATTTATTCAACTTCTAATAACATTTGATTTCAATGAATTAATACTTTCATTCATTATTTCATATCAACTTTATTTTCATTCAATTGATTAAACATTTAATTCATTCATTCAACTCAATTACAAAGTTGAATTTCATTCACATAACTTAAGTTCACATTTCTTTTAATTCACTTGATTATTTACTTCGATACCAAAATCAATTCCATTCAACAACACTTAAGTTATATTTCATTTAACCTTATATTCATTTTTATTTACAACTCATATTCATAAATATATTCACATAGTTTCACTTCTTATATATATAAGTTTATTTCACAATTGTACATCACTTTAATTATAATACAATTCTTATAATTCATTTGCTTATACAATTATTCTTTATTTAGATTATTCAAACAACTAAACAATCAACTTATATACACTTTAATAATTTTGAAAAATTATTCCTTTACATATAAAAATATAATCAAGGCAAAATCATTCCATTTACCCAATTTAAAAACAATATTGTGTCGAATTGTTCTATTCAAGTGTTTAGAAACCCCTTCGGCTCAGTTTCGAGGCTGTGCTGACGAAAGTTCATATGCCACTCAATAAACCAATCATCACAATATAAAACAATTTTATATTCACTAACAAATACGCTCTCATATCTATTATTACACTCAAATTCATTCTAGAGCACTACTGACTCTATCTCTAATGAATAATACCCAACAGAACCATGGTTGTCGCTTAACCATCAGCTCTGATACCAAATGTAAAGACCCGTAAGTCCGTACTCCTTGAATAGACACTAATCTCCTTTGTTTAATTCAAGATGAACGAAAATACGAACCCTTAGGGGTTTTAAGAAAAATTTAGGAAAGAAGAAGAGAAAAAGATAGAAATTAGGGAGGAGAGAAAAGATAGGAAAATAGAGAGGAAAGAAGATAGACGATTTTTAGAAAACAGAGAATTAAAAAAACAGAAGATAGAAGAATTTTAAAAATAGAAAAAGAGAATTTGAAAATAGAACGGACAGAAAGGAAACAAAAAGAACAACAACAAAATCTCACAATTCGCAGCGGAACAACATATAATAATAAATGAATAATCTTTAAACAAAGAACTATATCAGTTATTACATTATATTTCATTACATTACATCATATCATCAGAGTGTACAACAACATACAACAACAAACAATGCAGCGGAAAAAGAGATACTATATAAGTAATATGCCATGCCATCCAGCTTGCCTCCAGCAACTCCAGAATATCCAGAATATCCTGATAAACCTAACTCTTGACTGCCCGTGTGGAAATTGGTGGGCACCCAGAGTTTAGGAAGGAAAACAATAAACTCCGAGTCAGTCATGTGACTGGTGTGAGAACTCAAAACAGTTTATTTATCTTTAAAATCAAAATAGAGGAATATTTTTAAACTCAATTCGCAATGCTTTTTAAAAATGAGACTACCATAAGGCCTCCCGCACACACACACATGCAAACGCAGAATCGGAGGAGATTTCTCCTTATGATAGTCAAAGATGCTTGATACGCATTTAAAATAACATTTGATATTATTATTAGTGCATAATGTATAACAAATCATTTCGAAAATAAAGATATAAATCTTAGCCGACATAGACATTTCGAACTATGCCTACTATAGCTACTATCCAAACAGTGGTGACCACCATAAGTGAATAGCAGGTTCTACAACTAATACCGTACAAGTTTCGTATTGGGAATTGGATTTCCAACAAATGGTCAGGCCAAGGAACTTCCCATTGCCACTGAGAATGCCTCTGGATGGACATCCCCGAGAACCAAACCGGATCTCAACCAACACAAGGCCGGGTTACTCCTAACTGAGCAACAACTGACCGAATATGCCATCCCCCGGTCCTTTGGGACCTTTTTCCGAGAGCGCTCTCTAATCAATTCACACAATCATAACAAAGTGTTTTCAACATGAGTAAGTATCTGGGCTCCATACCATGATACCACCCTTTTCCAGAAGGAAATGGACACATCCTAAAGGGTGCTACCCCTCATAACCTTGCTGCTTCTTTCCTGTTTTGACCATTTCCGGGATGTGAGGCTCGACGAATTCACGTCCACAAAAACATACTTTATACAAAAGCCATGCTTTGGGTCAACAAATGATCAACACAATGATCACAAGGATAGACGATCAAATAAACGATCCTATCACAAATAATCAACACAATGATCATTTCAGCATCACTCAGCATATCACATTACCAAATTGGGAATATATCGCTGATAACTTCAACTATATAACCTTTGAGCACGTACGTCTCAAAGAAGGGTGTTAAGCAAAGAATAAATTCTCCGCCACCAACAGAAATATATTTGAAAGAAATCGGCTTTATATCTCAACTTGTAATGTCAGACATACAATCCATACAAGTCTGTTCCGGGCTCGAACAGAACCGAAGGCACTTACAAAGAAGTCCTTGCAATCCGGATATTCACAATCCTGATCGGATTCACCATCACATATGGAGAACTCAATACCGGAGCAACTCGGTGCAGAGTCAATCGATAGTTCATCCTATCACTCTCGCAAATACCGGTCTTCAACACCGATCTTCAATGCAATTCACAACGACGTATCACATATTCGGAATGGGTTATACGACCCCATGGTCCTTTCCCGGTTAACCCGAATAGTGAGCGCTTATTCAAAAATAAGTGTGCATTCAAATTCAATCAAATCACATCAAATACCCATTCAAAGGGAAATACTGATAGTCGGTTATTGAACTATCACTCGATATGCACACATCACCAGATTCCAAATAATTTTCCAAATTATTTATTTTCCAAAATATCTTTACTAGATATAAAATTTCAACACTTCAAAAATAAATCAATATTTATTTTTAACAAGTTTCACTTTCACACATAAAAATTCCATAATGAATTTATATTTCAAGATATCCATGCATATGCGATTTCAATAATTCATTTTCAATTTATCTTCAAAAAAGATAAATTCTAATTATTCACTTCATATTGGAAAACATTTCCATACTTATTTATTCATAAGTAATTCACAAATCTCTTTTATTTTCAACACTTAGAAAATATTCAATATACTTAAATCGAATTAAGTATATATTTCATTCTTTAAGGAAATCATTCACTTAACATATTTATTTGGGCCAAAACGAATGTTGCGTAAAACATCGTTACGACAACCCAAATTCACTAGTATAGGGATTCGAAATTAAAATAGATATATAAATCCCAATACTATACAAAACATTTCCTTTCGGAAATCATTTACTATAACAACAGTGTTATAGTCCATCATCTCCTTTCATTTCTCGAAACATCTATTTCAACAATAAATGTTGAAATCTATGGTTTCGAATCTCAACATGTTTAAAAACATCGTTAGATTGTTTTAATTCTATTTAAAACATTCACATTCAAACCATTTTCTTTAACGTGTTATTCACTATTTAAAAACGTGAATATACTTCTTTAACAAATTCCATCCTTTTATTCATTTTTAATTCAAAGGATTATTCACTGTCTAAAACGTGAATATAACTCCATTTATAAGTTATAACAATTAACTTATCAAAATAAGTCGTTTGCGAATTCATAAAACAACGTTTATAAATTCCATTTCTATTTATTTATAAAAACTTCTTTTTATAAATTCCTTTATTAACCTATTCGATTTATAATCTTAATTATAAACCAAAAGTCCAAATTTTAAGTCAAACACTTATAATTTATTTATTTGCAAAAATCGTTCCTTTGAACTTTACAAATTTTATAAACCTATTGTTTATAAAATTCCATTTATAACTTCACCGTTATATAATTCTATAAATTTCATTCATTTAGGAAATTCATTTTCACTACATTCAAACACTTATAAAAACTCGTTTTAAAATGTCAATATTTCGATTTATAAATATCCGTTTATAAATCTCTTAATATAAATCAATTAATATTATTCTTTAAAACATCTTTTAATTTCCTTTATAATTTCATCATTTCGATTTATAAAATAATCAAATTTTATAAATCCTATATTTAAACTTTTATCATATATTCAAAAATCCAATTTAACTATTTTATAAAATCATTAGTTCATATTTCTCAAAAATCGACTTTTAATCGTATTTCTAAAAATCAGCTTTATAACTATATTTCACAAAAACCATAATTTTTATAACTTTAAAAATTATAACGTTTATTTATTTATAATGGATCAATTCCAAAAATATAGTATATTTTCAAAATCACTTTTAAAATCATTTTAAAATCCCAAAATTTGGGTCCAATGATGCTACACATCAAATAGTCAATCACGACTAACAACGATATCATATATCGATATGATAATCCATCAAATATCAAAATATCTGAAATAAAATAAATACTGTTGAGGAATCCAGTTGGATCCCTCCAACCTGTTTCCCTGTATCCAAAAACATTAGCACAATACCAATTTCGCTCCAGTACGAAATTATCGCGGTACATGTTCTTATTAAATATTATCCGCTTACTAACGGCGTAATAGGGTCTCATCCGCTAAACAAAAAAATGCGGGAAATCAACAACTGCAATATATACATATGCCAATATATATATATTGATATTATATATAATACCAATTTCACTGTTTATGAAATATTCGCGGTATATGTTTTTAATAAATAACATCCGCTTACTAACGGCGCATAATGTCTATTTTAACAATCAATAATTTACAGTCATCATTCAAACATGCATTCAAATATTTTAAGTCTAACTATTTAAAATAAAATCGAAATCTATTCGATTGAGTGAGAAATTCTCACCTTGGTTTTAATTTCCGTTTTAGCTTTTATTCCGAATAAAATTAAACGCGCGTTTAATTTTACCCGAAATTCTCACTAACTCCAAATGACTCCAAACCAACTCCATCGCGTAGTGCTCGTCCATACGATTCCAACGCAACTGAGTTTGCATTTTTTCGACCTCGTATGAAAAAGATATTCATTTTTGAAGTTACACGATTTTTATAAAATTAAAATTTACATTTAATATTCTATTTTCCTACCCAAACTCAATCTGGGCCGTGCAAAATGGATTCCCTAGATCTGAACCGTGACTCCCCTTTCTTCCCTCTCCCTTCTCTACGCACGCACGACTACAGGTAGTGCGTTCAAACCCAATTCGTGAGCAAACCCTAATTGCCGATCCTAAACCACTCGACTTCGTGACGATCAGGAAGCGCCATTCTGAAGCACATCACCACCTCATCTTTCGGCCACCACCCCCTTGAACTTGGTCAAGGCATGGCCTCGGAATTCGTGCCTAAAGCCGCTGCCTTCATCTCAAATTTGCCGTCGTTCCATTGCTCGAAACGTCATCATCACCGTTGATTACGTAGAGCTCGAGATGCTTAACAACTTTCATGTTGATGATTTCCTAAATTGATTCACAGATTTTGAGAAAATTGAGGGAGAGTAAGACGAAATTCTGGCCTTTGATGAAGATAGTGGCGGCTAGGCAATTTGATTAGGGTTTAGGATATTTTTTTTTTATTTTTAGATTTAGGGTGGTATTTATAGGAAAAGCAAGCGTAAACACTATTCATCCCGGGAATTCCGAACTCCGATTTAGACGCCGTAACCAGCGTACCTAGGGTTTACCCCGCGTTCCGGACACAATGGAACAGGTTTCGGAAGCTAATTCGGAAGTATGTGCGAGTTATGGCTGCAAACGTTCAATTTGAATTAAACCGATTTAAATCGATTTCTAGGCGTTTTAATTCGTACCGGACAAACGGTAAATCCAATTGACTTGAAATTTGAAACCTTACAATAATATCACATTACGGATCCGATGAAACTGGTTTCGTCGAATTCCGAGACCTTTTGAAAAATGGCTATTTTGACTCGCCAAATTTAAATTAAAAACGATTCGATGCGTTTCGAGCTGCCACGATCAAACGATAGCTCCGATTGACACGAAAATTGAAATCTGGTAATAACTAACTATTACGGATCCAATGAAACTGGTTTCGTTCAATTCTGAGACTGTTCAAAAATTGGCTATTTTACAGTCGATTATTAAATATTAAAATATTCAATTTTCACAAATTAACTTTTAATTCGATTTTAAAAGTTCTAAAATATTTCTATAACTCCAGTATGATTAAATAAAATTTTCCAAATTATTTTCAATCATATTTAACTCAATTTTTAATTATTCCCATAATTTAACGTATTAAATTATCAATTTAATAATTCAATTAAATCCAAAAATTCAAATAAAAATTTATTTGACTTAAAAATTCACTAATAAATATTTAAAATTAACTAAATATTCAAATTTAAATTATTAAAAATTCTGGGTCGTTACAAATACTTTGAAAAGATTATAAATAAAGGGTGAAATACAATAATACAAGTATACATCTTTTATAAAGGGAAATTAAATAAATATATATACAAGTAATAAAGAAATATTAATTAATAAGAGGAGTATAATTAACAAAGGAAGATTTAACTAATAAAAGAGTATTAATTAATAAAGAAATTTTTAATTAAATAAGAAAGTTTAACTGAATGAAAGAATTTTTATTTGATAAAAGGATTTTACTAATAAAAGAGATTTATTTAACAAAGGATCAATTACATAAAAAGGGGATTAGAAGCCGTTGGTGTGACTTAATCGTGCTTTGTGTGAATTAATCGTGCTTTATGTGTTTACTTGTCTATGGAAAGTATTTAGTCATGTACTTAACACTAAAAGTTGATGAAGTAGGCTTGTTCTATTCATGAGTGTTAAGACTGATGTTCGAGTAGGGTGTAGAAGCAATAGTGCTCTAACCTACAAGCTCCATCCTTGATCGAGGGATAGAGTAGGTTGAAAAGGTCAGAATCGTAACAAATATATTTGACTTGGTTTCCATTTACGATCATCTATCTTGTACTTGATAGTAAATTAGTCGAATGTCAAAATTGTTCAAAATAACTTAAGAAATTTCTTAAAGAAATACGAGGGTTATATGGTACAATTGTCTTCAGAGATGTTATACTATACGTATAAACTCGTCTTGCTTTTCTAGGACAAACGATAAGGAGATCCGTCCAAATAGGAATTAATCTCCATCCTTATATATTGTTTGTTTATTTCTAAAAGTACCGAGGTTGAGTTAACCAAAAATCTATCGATTGGTTTAGGAGGGCCGGGTAAACGAGGGAGTGTACTTATATGAGATGACTCGAAACCATAACCACTTCAAAACCATATATATGATCTATGCTTAAGAGTTTCATGATCTGTTCGAGATGCCAGAATTTATATGGGGATTCGTGATTTGGTCGATACATTGGAATCTAGGTGGAGATTCATAGTCTGTTCCAGATGCTTAGATCCATGTAAAGGTTCGTGCTATATTCGAGGTTCTGGAATCCATTTAGGGATTCATAGACTATACGAGATGCTAGAAACCACGTGTGGTTCCCAGATCTATTCGAGTTGTGGCTCATGTATTGGCATTTTGAACGTGACTTCACATCGATAACGATAGAAACTAGAGATAGGATGCATAGCTAGTAGGTTTAGCTAACCTAAGGGTGCAGGCGACTCTATTCTAGCGTTGCTTACGGATATGAATGTGGGAGTGAAGCAATCAGTGCTACATGTTCAGGCATGGAGCTGCTATATTTTTCCTATGGTGCATACCCTAGAGATGTAGGTTGCTTGGAAGAGTATCTCTGTTTCTTGTGTAGGAGGACCGTTCTCGATGTATTGAGGCGCCGCCATGGAAAACCTACACAATCATGCGAACGCGCCTTATCGGTGATTGTATAACAATTATTGTTGTGCTGTACAGGCGATATGGCTATTTTCTGATTTATATTCTATACCCTAGACATTATGTATTATATCTCCATATGTACTTATTAGATGTGTGGTTCTTTTGAGGGGATAACCGTTACGGCGTTCCATGAGGTCTCAAAAGTATCACTATATATTGATCGCATATTTCTTGAGCTTCTCACACTAGACTTAGGTCTGACACGTAGTTTTTGTTTTCCCTAAATTCCTTATGCGCTCTTTCGAGTAGTTTGAGAAATATAGGTTTTAGTTGGATGTTCATTAGAGCTCGAGGATGTGTGATGGATGTTTAACCTGCTATAGTTTCTTATTTGCGCTGCTTTACTATTATGTATATATAGGCATTTGTGAGTATGAGTGGTTATAAATTGCCAGGCTAATGATAATATTAAGAATTGTAACTCTGAAATGCTTTGTGTCTTAGAGTGATAGTTTAGTGCTGTCTTTTGATAATATATGTTATCGTTCAGCTGTGAGATTTTGATGTTGTGTTCCTTCTTTTTGGTTCTGTTTTCTTTTCTTTTAATTTTACCCTAATAAACTATCTTTCCATCACTTGGGTGCTCGAGGTGAGAATACCATAGATGTATTAGTGTCGGCATTTGGGGGTTAAAAAGGCGGTCGTTGCATCTGTTATAGGAGCTAGGTTACGCAAGAACTTTGGCTATGGTAAGGTATGACTCGTTAAGATATAGGTAACAGAATGCCCTAACAAGAGTTGAGTGTATTGTATATATGAGAGTGTATATGTATCTATTATATCAGGTGTGTATATATATAAGTAAGTTGATAGTATAGTCTAATTCATCCAGGGATTAATGATGTTTATCTATTATCCGTCATTAATTAGCTTGGCATGCTCGACCAGTCTATAAACAATGACTATTGGTTGCTAACTATTGATTTGTGCTCGACCAATTTATGAGCAATATTAACTTTTCACTTCATAGATTGGGTAGATAGTATTTTTGGGTGCATTGCAACGAACACCTTATGAATTGAGTTTCACAGTTTGACAATAAGGCGTTCGCTGACAATGTGGGGTTCAAAATTTGACTTTAATAAAAGTTGTATATTTTATATAAATATGGTTTATATGAATATTTAAAATTTTAAGGACAAATATTGGTGGAATGATTTTATATAAGAAAGTAAATTTGTATAAGTATGGTTTATAAAACACGGTTTATAAATAAAAAGGATTTAGACTAAAAATCTAAGAACTTAAATCCCGGTGTTTTTGAAAATTGTTTTTCAAGGTTTTGGAGAAGAAAAATAATGGTATTATTGAAAAGTATTTATGAACATAAATACTTAAAAGGATTTTAAATGAGATAGAAAGTACAAAACTCACTTCTATCATTGTAAAATAACTCTAGTGGTGACTGTAGTACCATCGGCATTAATTTTCGAGATTTAAAGTAGGGGATGCTACAATAGTAGTTTTTTTATAGAGTTGTTGTAGTAAAACAGATTTTGATTTAATCTAGAAAGTGTGATTTGATATATAAAAGTTATAAGTATATATTATTGTTTCGAAATGATTTGAAATGAAACCAGAGTTTAGTTCTAAAGTTTTCTTGCTGTGTTTTTTACGGACGCATGCAGCCTCTGCATTAGGACATTTGGTATATTTATTATGTTTGATATGTTGGTTGGTAGTTTCCATTTGTTTGACAAAACAGGATTTTCTACAATTTTGGATAGTTGGAAATTTCCATATTGTTATAGAACTTGAAGCTAAGAGTTTTTGTGAAAGTATAAAAGTTGAGTTTTTGTAACTCCTAAATGAGAAAGTTGTAGGATAAAACAAGTTTTAAATTTGTTGAACATCCTTACTAAGTGAAATTAAAAAATTTGTTTTGTATATACTCTTAGGATTTTGAGGAGTATTATACAAGTATGAACTTAAGTTATAAATTATTTATAAACTTGAAATTATGTTTTTATGAAATGATTCGTAAATAATTTTAGTATTAAATGAGAAATACTATTTACGTAAATGGATGTGATTAAAAAAAGTGGTATAGTTAAGAAACTAATGGAATAAAGTATGTACGTTGTATATAGATCATTTTATTTGCATGACCGTTCTCGATCTAAGGTTCGAGTACATGAACACAAACTTCATGCATCACTCAAAAGAGAGAAGCTTTGAGTGCATTTATATTACCTATACGATGCCTTTTGCAAGGGACATATTTTTTGTAACAACCCGCATATTTAACGATTTTATATTTAAATGTTTTATTTAAATATAACGTCGTTAGTCGGATTTGGGTCCGAAATGTTACTTTTTGCAAACGGCCGAATTGGAGCTTGAAACTACCTCCATTGGTTCCAAAATGGTGTTTGCGATCTTTTTGAGTATAATCTTTGATATGTTTGGAGTTTGTGAAATTTTGACCCTTTTTCTATTGGGTTTTGGGTTTGGGTTCAGCCCACTAGCTTAACCAATGCTCTAACTCAACCCCTTCTCTTCATTCATCTTCATTTCATTTTCATTTCTCAAGCAAAACTGAAAATGGTGGAAGGGAAGAGGAAATAGAAATTGCAAGCCCTAGTTTCTTCTTGCAACTTGAATTCTTGCTCCAAAATCAAAGAGAAGCCATTGGTCATCTTCTCCAACTCTTCTCCTCTTCAATTTCAGAAAATTTCCTAAACCTAAATTGGGAAATATGTGTTTTTTTCTTAGATTGAAGCTTGTTGAGTTGAAGTAGAGTTTAGTTGGTCTCTCCTTGTTGTTGAGCTTCTTCTTCTTCTTTGTTTGGGTAAAAGGTGAGTTTTGAACTCACATCTACTTCTCTTGATTTCATTGTTGTTGGGTATGAATTCCTAACACCTTGTTCATATGCACTTGCTTTTGGTTTGGATTGAATTGGTGAATATCCAAATTTTTAGTGTTTGGGTTCAATTCTTTAAAGATCCTAACTTTGATATTTGAACATGTTTTTGGTGGCGAATCGGAGAGTTAATGGAGCTGGGGTATCTATTGGCCAAGGCTCCTTAACTCCATTGCTCGAACGGCCGCGTTTTGGAAGAACTTGCATTTCATTGAAAAAGGGCAGGAACTGCAAATCATCAGGTTCGGCCGACCGAGCCCTGTAGCCGGTCGACCGACCTGCTATCCAGAGTTTTTTTATTTCCTGCATCTGGCCAGCCGACCGAGCCCTGTATCCGGTCGACCGACCTGCTCATGTTTTGCCTGTTTTGCCTATTTTTGCATATTTTGATTGGTTTTCCAAATTTTATCAATTCAAGTTGCTTTTTAGTAGTTGTTATTGCATCTTTGACTTTGATAACTTATTTTTAACTTCATTCATGGGTTTTCATAAATAATCCCTCTAAATCGCATTAAAAGCTCGTTTCTCCGATTTATAAATTCTATTTAAAACGCACACACAATTTCGCACTTCGAGCGGAGTGGAAGGGAGATTAAATGGTTAGGTAAAACATGGACCATGAATCCATGCATTTGTCTTGCCGATTAATCCCCGACCTATTCGATTGATCGTTTTGGCCTCTTGGTCTGGTTTACCGAAGAAACGAGGTAAACTTTGTACTGCTTTGAGTGTGAAAGTGACTGACGGATAGTAAACCGTTTAGTGCGAACGAGTGGTTATGGGACATACGTTAACACTTTTCGGATTCCTTTTCGAGAGTTGTGACACATTTCGCCAGTTAGTGGTGTCCAGTACTGGGTCTCTGACCTTCACCACTACGGTTTGTTGCCTTCGGGTATGTGCCTTCGGGTTTGTGCCTTCGGGTTTGTTTCCCTATAGTATCGCTTTCTATGTTGGTCGTTATGAGCCGCATGGGTGATATTGGCGTGCCCTATAGTATCGCTTTCTATTTTGGTCGTTATGAGCCGCATGGGTGATATTGGGTATGGAGTCTTCGGGCTCATGGATCCTTGTTTATACAGTACTGAGCTCGAGCAATTTTCTAATGCTTCATTCATATGTATATTCCCTAGGTATCGCCCTTCGATGTTGGTCATTATGAGCCGCATGATGCGTAACGTTTACCTTGCGGAACTTGTATACCTTATTGGTATTTGTTATTGCCTTTTGGCTTGCTTTGGGATATTCTTATCCTTTGTTTCTATATGTTGCCGATGATATGAGGCTTGTTATCATATGATTCATCTTTTGTTAGATGATTGTGCTATCTCCTTTAGAGATATTTGTTATACTTTGTAACCTTGCAGGTTTATTGTTGTTCAGTTTATTTAACTGATTTGTTTAGCTAGACTGACCCGTGTATTTTATACTCGGGTCAGACCGAGATGTTTCAGGTTAGGTGCTTTTGGACTTAGCCTATTTTGCTTCCGCATGGACTACTTCGCTAGTTTCTTTTTGTCATAGCTTTTTGTGTAGTCCCATTTTTGTAATAACTCTGATATGTATTCATCTGGAATCGTTTGTATATTGTGGTTTGTTATACCACTTGACATGTATTATTTTGTATACTCTGCTATGTATCAGTATATGTGTACATGATGATCTACTGTTCTGTGATGTATATTACATTTGAGTCGTTATATTCTGTTCTGATAGATCCTTCAACCACCTATGGTTTTGTTTTAAGTATTCATTGGGTATGTCGACCTGCTTGGTATGTTTATTGTCGATGTATTCAATAGATAGTTAGAGCAAGGCTATAGATGGTCGCTCCCAACCAGCCTTATTCTCCGTGTTAGTTGACGGCATTACCATGTAGTGTCCTTGGCTAGCGTGGGTATAGAGATGGGGCGTCACATTTACCCCCCTTAGAACATTTCAAGGATAGAATAAAAAAAGTATGGACGTAGTTTTATTATATTATGACATATGTATCTCAGTCTTTAACTTTGTTCATATGTTATAATTTGAAGTATCAATCTTGTAATGAAGTTATGTTCAATGGATATATAAAAGTTTTGTTTATTATTTATTCAACTTTCATTATGATCCTTTTATTTTTATATTTGTTAGTTATAGACATATCGGATCCTCTTGGGGATCGCTCTCCTTCTCATCATCAAGATTGCATGGCCATTTTTAAGGTAGGAGGTACTTTTAACTCTCTCTCCTTTCCTATGATTTTTCTTATGCTAAACGTCACACGCTCTCACATATACCATTTCATGTGAGGAGCAAATTAAATAGCTAAAGGAGTATGTTGAAGGGTTAAAGGACAAGTATAAACAGATTGGGCTGGGGTTAGATTCAAGATGCTCATGGAGTTTGAGGACATGGTTAATAGGTATGAAGATAATGAGAAAATTAATACATCTCGACACAAGTGCATTTTGTAAATCGGGTCTAAGTTGGTTTGCTTGGAAGATAAAACGGTGGTGCTAGAGGAAAACGGGGTAAGTTGGGAAGCTTACACACTGCGTTTTATGAAGACGAGTTGAAGCAGCAGAAGGCTATCAAAGAAATTGAGTTGGCTAGAAAATTCCAAGTCGAGCCTTCTACGTTGCCACTTGTGCCCTATAAATCCTTTTCTAAGGCGGACATAATTCCTGCTCCGCCAACAGATATGTTACCTGAGTCATATAAATGTCGTTATCGATACAAGTATGATAAAGATATAATCAATTGATTTATTTTATTTATTTCTCTTTATCAGCACCATTTCGGATGCGTAGCTCTATGTGAGAACATGTAAGATGAAGTGTTCTACAAATTTAACAAATATTTAATCGATGTAATAAGTATGTATATCAAAGAGAAACAATGATTTGGGAACTCATTACCTATTCATAAAAAATAGTTTTCTTTCTCTTTAATGACCTCGGTAAAAAAATTGATTGAAAATAAATATATTTTTAGATAAATTTATTCAAAAAACTTATCAGACTTGTAACAACTCACCATTGAAACGGACCTAATTTCGACCCAACAAAAGCTCGATGAACCTTAGGCCCGTCTTAAGGCGAGCTGTTAGGTTGATAAAATTAAAATAATATATAGTACATAGAGCTATCTTCTCATACTTTCAAAATCTCACGGCGAAATGGATAAAATTTTATATCAGAAACAAGTACCCATCTTATAAAGAAAACCATTTAAGAAACATAACATGTTAAATATTACAACAAGTCTACATAAAGCCTCCATTGTACAACATTCCAAAATTGCACGATTGTCTGAACTGTGTACAATAAAAATAATTGCCATAGGTCTTTACCTCCACCTTCATCTCCTAAATCAGCATTACTCTCTCTGAACCGTGTTATAATAAGGAGTGGGCCAGAACAACCATTGTCTGGTGAAATGAAACATCAAGCTTTACCATAATTGTACTTGGGCAGTATTATTTAAATAAGAAATATGTCTTAAGTATTAAAATTTTACCAAACGTATAAAGTCACCTGTAAGCCGAAGGCTCATTCACTCCAACTATATAACGTACGTATAAAATCAACTGTAAGTTCGAAGGCTCTTCCAATTCAACTATATAAAAGTCGACTACAAACCCCCCATTTAACAATACAAAAGTCAATTGTAAGCCCGAAGGCTCTTCCAGCCTGATTATACAACTCTAACGTGACTAGCATTTTTGATGTAAGAGGAAGTACTCGAACCACTTAATACCTGTTTAATGGAATTTAGGCAGACTCTGATCATTTAAGACCTATAAAATAGGTAGATCCTTGTCATTTAAGACTAAACCCCAAGGCGGATCCCTACATGGTTCTTCCTTGATGACACCGTAAGAAATCTAATTAGGGCACTTAATACTTCACCTATGAAAGAGGCGGACCTTACCATTAGCCACTTTGTACCTTTAACCCGCAGTGGACCTTTCCTAAGGATTTAACCTACCGCATCCACAGTGCAACTTATTACCCATAACCCACTCAGGACGTCCCATATTAGTCTGACTATTTGTAGGTACTGGTATCCAGTTTACTAGGCAGATTTACCTTATGGAATTAGGATTAACCTCACGCCAATTGTGGTTATTTATTATAGATGATATCCCACATTAGTCTGCAAAGCCACACCGCTAGTAATCAGATTTAACTGAGCAGACTTCCATATCGCTTTCGACTAACCTCGCGTCCATATAACATTGTCATACATTATATGTATACCAACTATATAAATATGTCATCCTACATGATAATAATTGAGGCAAAATAAGTTATCCCCTTATTACGCCTCTAATTAGGGATTAACTCCTTAATTTACACTAACTTCCTTCCATCAAATTAATATTACCTAACAATTCTAATAATATTAATTATCCCGCTAACTATTCTAATTATATTAATTATTCCGCTTAATACGCTAGTGGTTTTAATAGTCAATATGTCAATATTGTATACGTATATTTTTATACGGGGAATTAACGTCTAACGTTCGTTACAATAATTTGAAAATAATTCTCCTATAAGGTATTTTGAATATCAATCTCATATAAATCTCAATTCCAACAAGAACTGCTACTACCGTAGCCAAATAAAATCGATTTATACAAATATGGAATATCCATACCTTGCTTCATACTAGTAAATTAGAATCCCTTCTCTACTTTGAGGAACATGCCTTCACAAACTAATTAGCCTATGTTTAATTCAACCTGCATATACTTCATTTTGGAGTGAGAAAGGAGTTCCTTTTACTTAAGTGATAGAAATAGGCGGTGGAAACTTGCAAACAATTCAATTCATACTCCAAACACCATTCCAATTTGTTTTCTCTTTGAACCCTTTAACACACCAATTTAAAATAGGGAAAATAAGTTGAATGGACCAAAGATTACCTAATTATAAACAAATAATTTGATTCTAATACATTAATACCAAAAACAATTATAATTCCAGCATATATAAAGATTGGTATTTTCTTAGGGAAATTTTAGGGGTTTTAGATGTTATATTTTTGCTTACTAAAATTTTCCAAGGCATGCATCAAATCCAAATAAATACTATGCGATTATAAAAAAGTGAAACCTTGATATATTCACTCACAGAGAATTGTTTGCTTCCAAACAGTATTTGATGCCACCACGGCTAATTCCCTTTTAGATCTCCTTCATTTGGAATATACAACAAAATGAATTGTATTTAAAAATTAGATCTATAATTAGAAACTAGAGGAATAGAATCTGGAATCTAAATAACTAAACATCTAAACCTTTTTACCTGAAAATACTAATTGATTCTGGGGCCTAAAGTAGAAGAAGAGATCTGATTTACACCACTCCTAATTCTTTGTCTGGTCTTCCCCCTTTTGAATATATAAAAATAGATTGAATATATAGATTAGATTTCAGTAATCAGAAGATAGGGAGAAGAAGGATTGAGAAACTAATTTAAATTAGAGTTTAGAAATTAGAATTACTTATGGGAAAGTTTACTGTTTTTGAAATCCTAAGGGAAAAGAATTTAACAAAGCTTCGCTAGCATTTTTGGAAATTCATGAAGAAAAGTGGAGGTTTATGGGTCTATTTATAGAGGTGGGAAGGAGCAGAATCGTCGGATTAAAAATAAAAGAATCTGGATTGTTAAATTAAACAAAACCCTAGCCGCCGCCTTCAGAACAGCCACTTTTCACCCTCAAGCGGTTGACCCCTTAAGACCAAGTGGTCAACCTCTAGCGATCGACCTCTTGGCTAGGGGGTTGACCTCTTGAGGCCAGAAACACCCAACTTATCTTGTTTCCATTTTATTTTATTAATTGAGAGCTCTAGCTTTGTGCGGTTAAAGCGCGTAGCGGTTCTATAGAGTGGATGTGAAAAAAGTTATAGCGGAGCTACAAAAACTTCATTAGATATAACATCAAATATTTAAACTTAATTTATTCTCATTCTCACAACATTTTTGTAGAAAAAGAAATATTTTTTAGTCTTATACAAAAAAACTAAAGAATATTATGATTTATGCAGTCCACCTTTGGTGGCTACAATAGATTTCTTACTTATATTGAGCACTCAAGCCTTAAAATTATATATTTACACTAACTTTATTGATTTAGTTAACTAGAGAATTAGCTAAATCAACCCTTTTATATTAATGTTGCTAGAGAGAGTGCTAAAAATCCTTAATTTAGCGGGTCTAGCAAAAAATAGCGGGCTTAAAGCAGATCTACTATTTAATAGTGCTATATTGAAAAAACGTATATGTTGAAGAGCGCTATGAGCTATAACGGCGCTTTAACGGCCTAAGTGGAGCCTTCACGCAACGGTTAGGTCACCAGCATAGTGATCTGGACGTCTTGGTTCGAGTCCGGAAAAAACTTCTTCATAATGTAAGGGAAGCCTCATGCATTGGGTTTCACCTTTATTTATTTATTACTCATTTTAACTTATATGTTACCGTTTATTCTGATATTTACTTAAACGTTAAGTACCCCTTAACGTTAATTATTTTCAAATTTTAGGCATTTCAAAATTCAAATTTTCAAAATTTTAAATTTAAACTCATTTGATTATTTTAAATCTAAAAACTTCAAATGTCCATAACTCTTTCGTTTTAACTCTGATTCAGAATATTATATATGAAATTGATTAGAAAATTGTCATGGAAGCAATGGTGGAACTTCTATGACCAAATTTTGACTTCTACAAAATTTCCGTTTTAACCTTATTTTGATTATTTAATTTCTTACTAAATTTTTCAGGGTGTTACATTCTCCTCCCTAAAAAGGATTTTGCCCCCGAAATCAACAAAGAAAGATAGTGTAATGCGACACTCCATGTTACACGGAAAATTCACTTACAATCATCTACGCAACAATCTACTGAACCAAAAATAAAATGTAATTATGTATGCAATCATACTATAGATGAGCTCAATCCTAGTGTGAATGCAATATCGTGACATATAGGCATGTATGCAAACATCCTAGATATACATAAATTCTATATGAGTATAAAAATAACAGTAAAAAGTATGGCAACCATCTTCTACCATCTAATCTAGCAACTACGATGCAATCAAAAACCTATATTTTTGGAGAGAAAAGTTTACTGGAGAAAAGATCGGGATGAGAAACATTCATCTTTTCTTCAATTTTTAGTGTACTTTCTGTTGGATTATCACCCCATCTAAATCTACTTGACCAAACCAATTTTATTTATTACGAAGCCTCTTCATACCGTGCTCCATAATGCATGCGGTGGCACAAGGGGCGATAAGCTCCATTTCAACATTAATTAACTGATCAGGCTCTATTACAGAGCCAATGTCATGCAGACATTTCCTCCAGCATGGAACATTAAAGATGTCATGGAATCCCACTAACTAGTTTGGAAGCTCCACCAATAGGTATGTTCCCTCCACTCTCTCAAAAATCAGAAAAAGGCCCAATGAACCTTAGCACCAACTTGCCAGATGTACTAAATTTCATAACCTTCCTAAGAGGGAAAACCTTAAAATATATCATGTCCCTAGCTAAAGAAAACTCCAATCTGTACCTTATCCTGTCAGTGTAGGACTTCTGACGGTTCTATACGGCTTCATTCACCACCTAAATACTTCTACCTTTTCCAAAGTCCTCCAAAATCCATGATGCAACTCTCAATAAATATTCTTGTACACCATTTTCGTCTAACCGTCGGTCTACATGTGGTACGCAGTGCTAAAATCTAAAGTCGTTCCCAGAGCAGATTACAGACTCCTCTAAAATCCACTACTGAATCAAGGGTCTCTCTGATTAACAATGCTAACTGGAACTTCATGAAGTTACACCACTTCCTTAACACAAATCTATAATAGAGATGCTGCACTTCTATTACTTCCAATGGAAGTAAAATGAGTCGATCTACTATAACCTAAACAACATTATTGCCTCTAGGTAACCCATTTGTAAAATGCATATATATATATATATATATATATATATATATGCTCTCATTTCCAAGTTGGAATCTCCAATGGAAACCATGCCCCTCTGGGCTTGCCTGGCTTACTTTTTCCCCTTTGGTATGTCAAACATCTGGAATCTTATTCTGCGAATCACTCTTCATCCTCGACCAATTGGAAAATTCTCTTCATATCCCCAAACATCTTAATTCATTCGGGGAAAATAGTGACACTTCACAAGTTTTGTGTTTAGACATTCTAACCTAATTTCCATACTAATTTCCAATCCTATCTTCGGGTTATCACTAGTTAAGCGTCCTTATAAATTTTCCTTATTTACAATGTTCCTTGATATATTTTATTCATTTAGCGTTCTAATCCCACCCCTAAAATTAACTTAATGATAAAACATGAAAACGCCTTATCATATCAAACACTTTTCTTAAAGGAGACAACTAGCGATTTTCGACAAAAATAATCTGAAAGAAGATTTTTGTTTCCCTTTTGGAAGATGCCCATAATCATTAACTGGTGTTAATGATGTTGGGGTCCTAATGATCCTTACTAATTTAAAATACACATTCCTAAAATGTCATTCCACCATTACCCACGATCTATAATTTTTCCTCCTTAGTTCTAATAAATATCCATTACCCATAATAACTGGTCGTTAATGTAAAAATTAAAAAACTCTAATCAACTCTCATTAAATCCATTTCAATCTATTACCAATTCCAAAATTTTCTTATTCTGGGTATTTAATTTCACCATAAATACTATATTAGCTTCCTTAGTAAGTCCCATATTTACTTTCTTTTCATCATTTATTAATTACAAACTTATTACCCATTAAATCTGTAATTAATGTCCATAAATGCTAGTCCTATAATTACTTCATTGTTTATAATTAATACATATACCATTGTAAATTAGACTATTTATAAATTTCTTATTTCTAATTATTAATTTGTATACTATAACATTCATTTCCATACTTTATTTTATCAAAGCCATCCTTCCTAATTGGGCCACCGTTACAAAACTTCCATAAATTAATTACAAGTGATATTTTTACCTTACTTGAAATTACAAGGGATTATTTCTTTTTCTTTCATTGAAATAGATAGTGTAAACTACGGAAAATAATATCCATATCATATACATCTCTTTGCCTCATTATAATATCAAATGATGCACTTTTATGCATTTAAGGAATTAGATAATTTATGGAAATTCCACGGAGCTTGCTCTTAAAAAATTAGAATATGGAAATTCACATTCCGAAGGCATCCTAACTTATAGTCCAATTATAGATCTGAAATATCTTTACACCCTTGTCAACATTCTACAAATAAATGCTTGGGACTGATTTCAAAATTTCCACATTAGGTTATACATACTATTCTTATCTTATCCATATCCCGAAACCTTTCAATCATTCTTTCCTAGATAGTAGTCCCCATCTACTCCATAAAATATAAACTTAGAATCCACATTATACTTGTATGTGACATTTGAAAAACATGCAAAAGAATTTCCACAACTCGAAAGAAAACATTTTAATCATACTTTTCAAAAGAATTTCCAACTTTAAAAAATGTTTGGGAAATTGATTTTTTAAAAACATATGGACACTTGTTTTATTTTATACCATATATTTATTCCTTTATTTAACATTTGGACAAAACATTCAAAAAATATTTGAATCCAGCCTTTCAAAATTTTCAAAACATTTACCGCTCTATTCTTAACCCTAAATTTAAAGGTTCATAATTTGCTTAGTAAAATAATTTCCCTTCTTAAATACTTTTTTACCTCAAGACTTGCTTCTTTAAACGTAGGGTCTTTAACTCAAAACATTCAGAAACTCAATCGCTAAATTAAATCATCAAAAATTTAAAAAAGTATTGCTTAACCCCAAAAAGAAGAAAAGTACATAATTTTCCTTTTTCAAAAACTTTCTACATCAAAGATTTTTTTTCTTTTGAAAGTCAGTCTTTTAGTTCAAAATATTCAACAACATCTTATAATACTTTAAGCAATAAAAGTGGAGTAAAGAAGGTAAACTCCTAACCCATTCTCATTATTTCTCTCCTACATTATCTCTAATTAAATTACTAATCCTATTTTATATAAGTTTCTAACGCTATTCCTATCTGACTATTGCTTTTGTTTAAATTTTCTTGCTTAAATGGCTTCTTCATCGTTTATAATCAAGTTTCATTTCCATTTAAAAAGAATAATTTTAAAGAACTTCCAAATTTATGAAATAGGAAGAATCATCAAGTCCCGCCTACGCTCTATATTACATTTATTTTAAAATGAAAATCACTTTGTCAAAAAATCTTCAAACTTAGAACTTTTTAACCCAACAAGTTTTATATAAGTGTTTCAAAAATGAAAAACCCGTTTTTACCAAAAACCTTTTTAATCGAAAATTTTGACTCCACAATTTTTCTTAAGTTATAATTTTCCAAATTTTCTTACCTTTCTATCAAAACAATAACTTCCCAATAAACCATTTTAAAAACTTATTCAAAACATTTCAAGGAAATTTTCAAAGAAAATATTTTTATTAAACCATTTACGTGGAGTTAGATTTTAGAAATCTTTTCAAAGCAACAACACCTTTATAATTGCATTCTCTATTGCATTTTCTTTTTCTTTTATCCCTTACTTTCGGTGTTTACAACTATACTACCTCGTAGTATTTAATTACTACCTAACGTGCTTATTTACTATTTCTATAAATGTTAATTATCCGTAATAAATAACCATTATTTTAACTTGACGATCCCTAAAGATATTCTCATTCATTCCAATCTTTCTTATCATCCTTCAATAAATATCATAATAGCCTCCTTTATTAGTCCATTTGTATCTTAATTAAATTGTTGTAACTCCTTATTTATTGCACAATTACCGCCCCATTAATTTTAGAGTTACAATCTTTTCCACTTACATTCCTTACAATGCGACCTTTGTTACCCATTCCCAACTCTATTCATTTTTCCAACCCGTAGTCGCCTCGTTTATCCTTTCGGAATGTGGTCGCAACTACTTCTATGGTCAAAAACTATAAAGTAAATTCAATTAAGTGTGTATGTGTGTGTGTGTATATCTATGTATGTGTGTGTGTCAATATAGTAGATTTTTGAAAATTACTTTCAAAAATAACAAATACGCCACTCATACTTAGACCTATCTTCGTTGTTTGGGTAACCTAAGCTCTGGCAACAGCTATAATAACCCACCCAGAAACGAACCTAATTTCGACTTAACAAAAGCTCATCGAACGTTCGGTCCATCTTAAGGCAACCTAAGCTCTGGCAACAGCTATAATAACCCACCCAGAAACAAACCTAATTTCGACTTAACAAAAGCTCATCGAACGTTCGGTCCATCTTAAGGCGAGAATTTAGGTTGATAAAGTTAAAACAATATATATCAATAGAGCTATATGTCTATACTTTTAGAATCTTACACCGAAATGGATGAAATAAAATATCAAGAACAAGTGGCCATCTTATAAAGAAAACCATTTCTGAAACATAACATATTAAATATTACAACATGTATACATAAAGCCTCCAGTATAATATTCCAAAATAACATAACTATATCAACTAGGTACAGTAAAAATAATTGAAAAGCATTAATAGATAGATAACTACCATAAGTTTTCATCTCCGCCTTCATCTTCTAAATCAGCATTATTATCTCTAATCAGTGTTGTAATGAGGAGTGGGTCAGAATAACAAATGTCTGGTGAAATGGAAATATTTGGTTTTACCATGATTGTACTTGAGCAGTATTATTTAAATAACAAATATGTCTTAGGTATTAAAATTATAACATACGTATAAATTTAACTGTAAACCGAAAGCTCTTCCAGTCCAACTATACAAAAATCAACCGCAAACCCATAGGCTCTTCTTGTCTTACTATACGAAAGTCAACTTTAATCCCGAAGGCTCTTCCAGCCTAACTATACAACTCTAACATAACTAGTATTTTGGATGTAAGAGGAAGCATCTAAATCACTTAATACCTCTTTAATGTGATTTAGATAGACTCTGATCAGTTAAGACCTATAAAATAGATAGATCTCCATCATTTAAGACCTAACCTGAAGGTGGGCTTCTACATGATTATTCCTTAATGACATCGTAAGTAGTCTAATTAGACCACTTAATATTCACCTAAGGAAGAGGTGGACCCCCCGGTAGTCACTTAATATCTCTAATCCAAAGCTGACATGTCCTAAGGATTTAACCTACCCCATCCATAGTGTAACTTTTGACCAATAACCCAGACGCGACCTATCACATTAGTCCAACTAATCGTAGGTACCAATAGCTAGATTGTTTGGACAGATTTACGCTGTAGAATTTGGACTAACCTGGCATCCATTGTAGTTATTTATTATATAGATGATGTCCTATATTAATCCGCAAAGCCATACCGTTGGTAGCCAGATTTAACTGGGCAGACATCCATGTAGCTTTGGACTAACCTCGCATCCCTATAACTTAGTCATACCTTATATGTATACAAACTATATACATATATAATCCTACACGATTAATAAATTAGACCATATAAGATATCCCCTTATTATGCTTCTAATTAGGGATTAACTCCATAATTTACACTAACTTCTACAAATTAATACTGTCTAACTATTCTAATGATACTAATTATCGTGCTCAATACGCTAAATCAATGCGTTATTCATCTTAATAGTCAATACATTAATATTATATATGTATATTTTTATGCACCGAATTAACGTCTAATCATTACGTTGCAATGATTTGATAATAAATTTCCTACTAGGTATTTTGAAATATCAATCTCATAAAATCTACAACAACAAGAATTCTACTACCATAGCCAAATAAAATTGATTTGTGCAAATATGGAATATCCACACCTTGTTCCATATTAATAAATTAGAATCCCTTTTCTTCTTTAAAGAACATACTTTCACAAATTAGATTGCTTATTTTTAATTCAATCTTTATATACATCATTTCGAAGTGAGAAAGGAGTTCCTTATTTATTTAAGTGATAGAAATAGACGGTGCGAACTGCAAACAATTCAATTCATATTATTTAAGTGATAGAAATAGGCGGTGTAAACTGTAAGCAATTCAATTCATACTCTAGAATTCAATTCATAATCTACACCCTATTTCCAATTTATTTTTTCTTTGAATCCTTTAACATGCCAATTTAAAATAGGGAAAATATGTTGAATGGACCACAGATTACCTAATTCTAAATAAATAATTAGATTCTAATATATTAATAAAAAAAATTATAATTCAAACAAATACAAATATTGATATTTGCTTGGGGAAATTATGAGGATTTTAGATGTTATATTTTCGTTTGTCGAAATTTCCTAGGGCATGCATCAAATCCAAATAAATACTATTCAGTTACAAAAATGTGAAAAACACGATAATTTTCACTCACGGAGAATTGTTTGCTTCCTAACTGTATTTGACTCTGCCATGTCTATTTCTCCTTCAGATCTCCTTCCTTTGGAATATACAACAAAGTGAATTGTATATAGACATTAAATTTAGAATCAGAAACTATATGAATAGAATCAGGAATCAAAAGAACTAAACGTCTAAACCGTTCTACCTAAAATTCCTAACTGATTCTAGAGTCTGAAGAAGAAGAAGAGATCTAATATACATCACTCTTAATTCTTTGTAAGTTCTTTCCTTTTTAGAATATACAACAATTATATTGTATATATAGATTGGATTTCATAAATCATAAGACAGGGGGAAAAAGGATTGATAAAATAATTTAAATTAAAGATTAGAAATTAGAATTACTTACCAAAAAGTTTACAATTTCTAAAACTCTAAGAGAAAAGAATTTTATAGAGCTTCGCTAGAATTTCCAAAGTCTTTATGAAGAAAAGTGGAGGTCTAGGAGTCTATTTAAAGATGTGAGAAGGAACCAGAACCATTAAATTAAAAATAATAGAATCTGGATCGTTAAATTAAACAAAACCTTATCCACCACCTTTAAAATTGCCACATTTTACCTTTAAGAGGTTAGCGCCCTAATACAAAGCGGTCGACATCCAACAGTCTACCCCTTGGCAAGGGGTAGTCGACCTCTTGAGGCCAGAAATGCCCAATTTATTTTGTTCTTGTTTTGTTTTATTTATTACTCGTTTTGACATATATGTTACCATTTGTTCCAACGTTTGCTTAAATGTTAAGTACCCCTTAATGCTGATTGTAAATTTTCTAATTTATGCCTTTAAAAATTCAAAATTTTACGTCCATGACTCTTACATTTTAACTCTGGTTTCATCATATTATATGTGGAAATTGATCAGAAAATCATCTCAGATGCAATGGTGCAACTTTCGTGACCAAATTCTAACATCTACAAAATTTTCATTTTTAACCTTATTTTAATTATTAAATTTCTTATTAAATTTTTCAAGGTGTTATAAGACTAATATTAGTGTAATACTTGCTTTTTCTTTTAAACCAACTTGATATTTTTGACGTATTTATTAATGCTTCAAAGGAAATAATATATATAAATAATATATATTCAATATTGAATATATTTTTAGGTACAATTATAATTTTTTCTTACATGCGTAAAGATTGAATTGATTATAAATATTATACTATGCTTGTGTTGGATGAACAAATAAGCTAGGCATCATAGTGTGATATAATTGCATGATATTTTAATAGTTTGTTACGTTGAATATTGATCTTATAGTTATCTTAAATGTTGTGTCATTTTTATATTTTATATGTATCCATAAATAAATTTTTTCTTATGGAAATATATTATTTTTCTTTGAATTATGATAAATTTTGTATTGTTCGGTTATTATGGTGGTATGATTATTTAAAGTAAAGAAAAAAATCATTTAGTTGTTCAAAATATTAAATAATGATGTCCTTGATTGGTGGCTTGATATTAGAGATAATAAAGAGGTGCAATGATCGATTCCAACCGACAATATTCAATCAATTTGTTAATTACGTAGAGTGTGAGGATTATGTGTTACACTCTCTAATGAGCCGATAAAACTGTTGGTTTACTTGGCGGTATAAAAGGATAGCCCATGCAATGTTTATTGTTTACGTATATTTCTTATGTTATATTATGTTATGTGCATTGAAAATACAACTTTCAAGCTATTAAAATATATTTTTCGTTTAGCGGCATTGGATAATGTTGAATAGTTTACTAATGCAAAAGTTAAAATATTTTTATTTCAACTAAATCTGAAACATAATTTATGTAACAACCCATTGTTAAGAATCAATAAAGTAATAATAATTAAATAGTAATAATTAGTAAATTAAATATGATTTGAATTAATTAATAACAAATTATTTAACGATTGAGATATTTCGAAATTATAAATGTAAACTAGTGTAACAAATGAGATCATAATTAATTAATTTGAATTTTGGAAATGGTTTGGAAATTAGATAAGAAATATTTTATTAAAATGATAAGAATAATTTTATTTCATTGTAAGAGGTTGAACTTAATTAGTAAATTAAATAAATTAATTCTAGAAATAGAAAAGAAAGAAAGAAGAAGAAAATAAATTAAGTTATTAAAGCAAGCCCAACATTACACAAACCAAAACTCAATTCATATTTCACGAAAATGAATTGGGCTAGAAGTGTGTAGAAAATTGGTTTCATGAAAGACTAAATTAGAAAATGAAATTAATAATTTCACTAAAGGCCCAAGTATCACATATCCCAAATTAGTTTAACCCGAACCAAAATGTAAATATCACCTCATGAAAATGGGCATCAGAGATTTCTAAAATCTAGAGGTTTCACCTCTATTTATATATACAACCCCAACCCTTCCTATTTTATCATGAAAAATTTGAATTTCCCACTAACACACAACTACTTTGAAAACTAAAACGAATTTGCGTAAAATCCTATCAATCCTATAAGCAAGTACAAGCTTCTAGAGAGCTATCTACACCAAATAATCATGTAAAGCACAAGGTTGATCACCCAAATTAAATTGAATAATTCTTGTAAAGAAGGCAAGAAGAGGGAAGAAAGAAGAAAGGAAAAACTAGCAAGATCTTCAATTCAAGTGAGTTTTTCTACTCACTACTATGTTCAACTTGATAGAATGATCATAGCTAAATGATCACTTGCTTAAGTGATCAAGTTTTTACATTTATTGAATAATGATCCCTCCTTTATATTTGTGAATTGTGATTCATTGAGATAATTGATTGCAGGTGATTACTGTACAGTTGGAGTATGAGAAATAAGGAGTTAATAAACATTAACAAACGAAGAAACACTAGTATATTGAATGTAAGTATTCATAAAAGTCATTTTTATGACTTTTAGTATAATTGACTGAGAATGGAATTCAGTTGACTAAATCAAAATTCAGTCGAATGAGGACGATATTCAATTGACTAAACCAGTGTAGAATTCAAACACGAGAGAGATACCAAAATTCAGTCGACTCCTTTGGGGTGTTAGTCGATTCGTTTAATCGATTGAGTGATGAACTCAATCGACTATTTCTTTGTATTTATGGTTTTCCTAAAATTATATTTTTCTACATTTTTAATTATTTATTTATAATTATAGAATGAATATGGATGTCTATATTATATTGTATGAAGAACTTTCAGAAAGCCATTTGTGATGATTAGAATTTTATTTAAATATATCTATAAATGTTATTATAGTTTAAAATATATATCATTTATTTTGCAAATCTATTATAGATTTCAAAAATATACTTATATTTGCTATGATTACAACGACTCTAATAAATAATGTATGTATACACACATATATTTCAAATATAATTGCATTGATTTTTGTATATGTGTTTTTCATTTCTATGTGTTTAGAAATTTGAATAAGCAGGTTAGCGATACCGTTTGGCATGAGACTTTCGATAATACTTTTTCGGTTATTCATTGGGCTTGTTACATAGAAATTATATAGGGCAGACCGAGTGTATTTTATGAATGATGAATAAACATTCGAATAACATACAGTGGTATAGAACGTTGTTATGTTATTTGTTCGGTCATTCATTGCAAGTAAATATCACTCAAACGGAGATTTCTCTTGTATATGCGATGATACTCGCTGCGGTGAATATAATATAACCATGAGTTGACCTATATGTGGAGTTGTTTATCAGAATATGATTACAACTATGAGTTTGTTGTCGAATATGAGTATTATGTGTCTATCTGTCATTGTCCAGCTTTCTTTATGTTTCGGGAGTGAACCAAATTGGCCAATATCCACCCTGGCGGCCTAATTACGAGGTCTTGCCTCGAATCTGTAACACTGTTAAATTATTTTGTTGTGAGCAGGTATTGAGTGTATGTCCCTGTATCAAATAGGCTAACAGTTAATTACTATAGTGGCTTATGTTGGGTCATGACCAAAGAGTCCTTGCGTTGTCGAGCACATTGGAAGATCATGGTTACAATACACTACACCATAACATCCATTTGGCAACACTTATTTTTTCTATTTGCTAACAATTATATGGATCATTGTTTAATCACAATATTAAAGCGTTGCCGTATAAGAAATGTGTTAGTAGAAATAAATATTTATAATTTCAACTATGCCAACACTTTTTATCGTTGGAAGCGGTGGTTAATCTAAAATTAATTAAAACGTCCTACGCACGATCCTAATCCAACGCTTTCTCACTTCAGCCGTTATCAAACAAATCATGGTATTTTTGATCTCCCCTTTATATTTTCGTTCTCTTCTTTGATTTTTCGATCTCTCCTCTAATTTTTTGTTCATTCAGTCTCTCATCCAAATTACTAATCCTTGAGGCGGCAAGAAGGTGCAGCCATGTAACGCTGCAACATCAACGAACTCCATCAGACTTAGGCAGTGATGAGGCTGGCATAAGGACACGATAGGCGGCGCAAATCTGGACCAGACTCGCTTTTGAATCCAATTGACAGCATGAGCGAGCACTTGGATTCTAATTTGGCATAGTATCTCAAAAAAAGTCCATCGGATTCAGATTAAGCAAGCATGTGAAATTATGTCCAATTGACAGTTCAAAGCCTCAATCAATCAAGCTCCAAGACCGAAGCATCAAGCAAGCAACTGCAGTCCAAAATTACCTTCTTTGGGTATTCTTTAAATTCTAATTGGCATAATATTATACACCGATGATTTAATTTGGGATAAGTCATAATCTTAAATATTATATATGCTAATGAAATGAACAATTGCTAATTAGAATAATTGATAAGGCAAGGTAGCAATTGAGAAAAGGGTAGTTCTAATTTGAGATAATTCATAATGGTCAGTTAATTTGGAATAATTGTATAGTAATGGTTGATTTGAGATAATTGTTAATGTTTAAGTAATTGTTAACATTTTTTTAATGGTTGGTTGATAAATAACTAATTTTTTTGTAAAAATCTGTCGTTAATGTTTTTATCGTCGTTCCGGTTAGTGAAAGAGAACTTTTGCTTCAAATTTTTGTGTGCAGATATTTTTGATAAATCATGACTAATTGATAGGATAATCAATTAATTTTTTTTCGTTTTAGATATCGGTTAAGACCTAATTTTGAGATTTATTTTGTAGTGTTATTTATGAAAATTTTGTTGCTTATGGGTAGATAATTATTCAACTTAATGCAAAAAGACTTTGCCTAATGTTTTTTTGCTTTATTTTAATAATTATTAATACATAATATTTTTAATGTTTTATAACATTTAGAAATGCAAAAACAAGAATCTGGACATGCTAAAACGGTTAGAAAATGAAAACTAGACATTCTTACTAATTCATAGAAAGACACCCTTAATTAAAATTTCATCAAAAATAGCCAAATAAAAAGTTCGATTTGAATTAAACCTTTTATATGAGAAGAACAATAATATTGATGATTATGTTTTCGCAAACAAACATTAATACACACACACACATATTAGTAGTAGTTTCACATGTCAAAAAGCTAGAAAAATGTTCAGAAGCAGTTAAAATTAATTTTTAGAGAACCACTTTAATTTTTGTATAAGGGCCTTGGTTTACTATTGGTTTTAGGCACTAAAATTCCTAGGACCAGATTAGTTTTACACGTTTCATGTATTTGTCTTACATGAAACTATTTCTATTTTACAATTTGCTATATATGACACATTTTCTGTCTTACAGTAAGCTCAATCATATTGTTTCATTGAACACTAGACTTTGAGACAGATAGAGTTAAGGGTATGCCCTACGGGCAACTATGTAATTTGTTACATATATCAAATTCGTGAACCAATCTTCTTCGAAATAAAGGTGTTTTCTTTCTATTATATACATGATATAAGGCGGTTATATTAATTAATCAATTTATTTAAAAATATATTTAATAAAAATGCATAAATGGTATGTTTTGTGATAGTAGTTACAAAGTGTTGTAACCGTGAATAATTTATCACAATGAAACAAATATACCATTTTAAATGTTCCTAGTCAAGATGCATCGAGACTGGATATCGATGTATCTGTTGAGAATAGAGTACTTAATGCTCTTCAAATATTTGGCAGTTTATTACTTATGACTATTGGAGGCACCTAGAGGTTACCTACCGATAGTTGTTGGATAACTATGGAATGACTCACTCGATAGTTTTCTGTTGGTTAATATAACTAAGATCAAATAGAAAATATCGATATGATTAATTTACACAGTTATTTTGACCTGAGAATACTTTAGATCTTCAATGTGGAAGCTCTACTTTAATTATAGTCAAATTATGGCACGACGTCCATCAAGTGACTATAGTTGGGTCGAGTGGAAGTATTGGAAAAGAAGTACTATTCAAGAGAGGATTCTTCTCCTCAGTTATATGGGGTTAGCATCATGGTCAACCTAAGTCAACATAAAGTCAAAATTTCTAGCCAGAGTAGCTCAATTAGTAATAATAATTGTTATTATTAAACCAAAAATTTTGTATTTGGAATATAGAGTTGAATATGTATAATATTGGAATTTTGGCCATTACCAAATTCATAAATCCAAAGTGATATAGTTTTGACCAAAAGAATTGGTGCATACAAATGTCACTAACGAGTAACACAATTAAATAAAATAAGATTTTAATAAAAATGAACAAGTGATAAATTTGGCCACAATGTCACACCACTTGCTAAGTGACGTGTGAACGTTAACATTTGAATAGTTTGATGTTAATTGCTGACCAAATTTACACTTGGGAGTTACACAGCTGAAATGATGAATTCCCTTAAGACCGAATGGTTTAATTAGTTTATAATTATTATAAATAAATCAAATTAATTAATATTTACGAAATATTAATTATATAATTTGAATATGATTGAGAAATAATTTTATATATATATATATATACTTATAATAGTTGTAAATATACCAATCGATATACGATATCGATAAGCGAATTAAATTAGATTTATTTGCATAGCATTTTAGCTTGGGATTAAAAGGGTTTAAAGCCCATCATTGGGGCTGCAAATTTTGGTTTTGAAAAGTTATTGGAGGCGGCCAAAACTTAAGATTAGATCTAGAGATCGATGATAAATATTAAGAGAGAATAGGTAATGAGATTGCCCTAATATCTCTCTTGTATAAGGCTATGTATATGGATCTCTAAATCCTCAATAAAAAAATAACTTTTCACTGCGATAATTATCAAGTTTGTTGGTCGAAATTAATCCCCATATCCATTCTAAGAATCTCAAATCAATTCAAGTTAGAAAAAAGCACTGTTTAATAGAAAAGGTCGACAATTCCAGACTTGCAATCCGGTGGATCGAGCATAACTAGAGAAGGGAATTTGTGACGACATGGAATTTTTGGATGTTTGAAATCGGATTATTTAATTGATTTTAAATACTTAAAAAGTTAATTTTTAACTTGAATTCAAATACCACCATTTAATTTAATTATTAAATTAAATAATTCAAAGTCGGGTAAAATGTTAAATCTGGAGTTATAAGCTTGTCAAAAATATTTCAAAGGCTTATAAAATTTATATTGATAATATTGAAAGTAATAGATGGGGTAGAATTGAATTTAATAGTAGTTTGTTCAGTTTTAAAAATATATCGTTTAAATTGATATTTAAAAATGGCCTTCCGAGGCACAATCTCGGATTTCGACGAAACCAGTTCCATTGGATCCATAATATTGTATTATTGTCGGATTTCAATTTTCATAATGTTTGGAGTTGTTGTGTGAGCGTACGACTTATAAACACGTTGAATTTATATCGAGATTTTAAGTTACGGATTCGAGATGATTTTAATTTAAATAAAATATATATTCATTGATTGACATATATACTCACATCGGCATACAAAACATCACCTCGTTTAACTTTAACCCTGAAAAAACACAAGACAAATTCTTTACGCAACGCATTTCAAAATTTCAACCCAGCTCACAATCTCTCCTTCCTCTTTTGTAACTCACGCTTCCATTCCCTAGCCCTAAATCGCGATTTCCAGTTCTCGATTTTAAAAAAAAAACATGAAGGCATATGAAGAAGAATCGCGTTGTCGAACTCAGATAAGGAAGAAGAAGTTACCGTGATTATGTTATTGGAGTCGCGTTCGAATAAGGGAAGCAACGGCGACATCGATGGCTAGGGTTTTCGCTGGAGTCGCGATGTCAGATGGGGTGTGGCGAGCGACGTGGCTTGGTTAGGGGTTGCGAGGGTTTGACTTGGCCGAGCACGCGTGAGGGGGAGAGTACGGTGGCGCGATTGGCAAGCTAGGGTTGGTCACGAGATGGAGTCTTCACTCCATGGCGACAGCCAGAGACGAGCTCGCGCTCGATGTATTGCCTTTGTCGAAGCAGATAAGGCCGATTTCGTGAGTTGTGTGAAGCAGGCGAGAATATTGAACAGTGCTGAATCGAAAGATGAGGCTGATAGGTAATGATTTTCTTTTTGTTATAAGTTTAAATTGGATGAATCAATGTTTATATATTCGTATACAGAGAAAGAAAATTACTGCATTGATTCCGGAGAGGATATATGTGTGTATATATATATTACAGTAGGGTTTTTATAAAAAAAATAGTAATAATAATAAAGTCTATATATATATATATAAAGGCAATTTTTTTTATTTAACACTAAGACAACATTTTTGCTTTTTTCCAATTTAAAAGATGAAAAGGTAATTCTTTGTATGGTAAACATAATTTACAGGAAAGAAATTTATAAATATAAATATATCTAGAAAATGTATTATGGCAATTAGTTTGTTAATTAACTTATTTAATGAATTTAGTCACTAAAAATGTTTTATCAAATTATTAGTTGAATTAAATCATTAGTTGATTAAATTATTTTAAACATTTTAATCTAATGATAAGTAAGTTTGAAACTATTCATTTAATTTGCTTATCAGGAATTTAAAAAAAAATGAGATTTTATTTACCCAGTAGATTTAAGTTTAAATGAATATTAAGGGTGATTGATTGTTCGATTGGTTCGAAAATTCATAAATTCTATAAATGTCTATTCAAGGTCTAAAACGTGAAGGAATCAAGCTGGATTGGAAATAGATTGCATCCAAAGGCAAAGGTGAGTTAATCTCACTCAACTGAGTTTTTATTTAAATATAAATAGTTAAATTTAAATGATTGGTTGAATGGTTGAATTGAATTGATGTGCTATATTATACATAGTATATATATAATATATATTGAAGTGATTGATTTCCCGTATTATATAGCGGATGAGACCCTATGTGCCGCATAATTGCAGATGATATTATATAAACTCATATACCGCGATATTCCACCTCGAAGTGGAATTGGTATTGTGCTAACATCTGTGGATGCAGGAAAGCAGGTTGGAGGGATCCAACTGGATTCCTCAAAATTATTTTGATTGTTTAATAATTTGTGCTATGCATATTTGATATTCTGTGATGAATTATATTGATAATTGGAATATTGAATTTAAAAATGAATTTGGTTTTAAATTCCTTTAAACTTCTTTTATAAAATGAGTAATTAATTTACTTAATAAAGAAAACAAAAAGGGTAGTTAATTACTGGTTGAGACTAATCAGGAGTGATTAATATTGTGGTTTAATTAATGATTAATTACTTAATGTAATTAAATTAGATTAGGATAAATTAAAATGAAATTAGAAATCATTAATTTATATAATTAATGATGTAACTAAAGGTTGATTGATTAAGATTAATTAATCAATAATAAGTGATTTATGAGAAATTAATTAATATAAGTGATTAAGGATTAATGTAATTAATTATAGTTAACTAATTTGTGAAGTAATTAAAGATTAATTACTGTTTTGGTTAAGAATAATTAATTTGTGTAATTAATTAAAGATAATTACTTAAATGTAATTGAAGGATAATTAATCCAGGGTGATTAATTAAGATGGATAATTAAGGGATGATTGATTAATTGATTTGAAATTAATTAATGTCGAGTGAAGGAATCTAAATGATTGACGTTAATAATTCAATTAGAATTAATTAAATTAATTTTGAAAGTGATCAAGTTTGCTTATGGATGATTGAACGGTATTGGATGCCTTGAATGAGTTGATATCTCTGATATGAAATGTTTTGTAGTACCATATGTTTGGGCGAACCAGATATTGTGGTTATCTATCAATGGTGAATTGTTGTGTAAAGGGACATCCTGCATTTAAAGTTTGAAGTGTATTCCATTTGGATAACTTGGGTTAGGATGACGTGAGACTCAAAGAGACCGGGGTCGGGTATTGGAAAATACCCGAAACCACTTTGAATTTTTATAGATTGATATGTGAAATTAATAGGCTGGAATGAAAGGATTTAAGTGAATTGGACTATTTAATCTAAATTTTGGTACTTAGAAAATTGACGTGTGAAATAAGTGATGTCTATAACAAATAGTGAATTTGTATATTGATACGATTTACCTCGGGTTTTATATAAGTTGTATGTTTTGTATTCCATGTTAGATGGGTTTACTCACGCTGGTTTTCAGCCTGACCCGGGTGTTACTTTGATGTAATGCTCGGGTTAGACCGAGTATTACAGATTTTCAGATAAGGACGTTCTGAAGCTCGGGAGGCGAGATGGATGGCAAGAACGTATGGAGGGTTCCCGCTGTATTTTATTGTTGTATATCCAAGACATGATGATTGTGTATATCCAGTGTGTGTATATATGTGTAACTCTGATGTATTATAAAGGTATTTTGAAAGATACAGAATTCTTTTGTAAACTATTATTATTTGTTATTATATTTTATCCACTGCGAATGTGAGATGTTGGTGTTTCTGTTCTTCTTATTCTTCTATCTCTTTCTCCTTTTTCCTAACTTTCTGGAATTTTCGGGATTAAAAATTTCGGGTCGTTACAGAATTCATTGATCCAAGTGGACTCAAAGGCATCATAAATTGATATTTCATTTATATATTGTGGTAATCATATCAAATTTTATGATTTAGTATTGATTAATCCTAAATCTGTATATGTATTAATGTTGTATATCTAGTTAGGTGGGATTTTCGTAAGTATACGGAGTGTTCACAAATTAGTTTGGTTATGTGCATGGTTATATTATTATGTGTTATAATTTATGTATAAACAAATCTAATTTGTAGTAAAAAATAAATTTTTTCATTATTAATTATTTTATGTATATTTATATATTAATTTAAATATAGAGTAATGTATATTTTAAACATATAATTACATATATGTATATTTATAATGTATAAAGAGCTTAGAATTTTTTCTTACACCTATTTATACATAATACGAATTATAAAATTCGAAAATAATTTTTTTATACATATAAATGATTTTAAATTATATTTTATTGATTATTTAAATAATTTATTATAACTAAAATAATTACTACACTAAAAATTTGATTTTATATTTTTTAAAATTACTACATCTTGGCAGTAACCCACGGAATGGTTTTTAAATTTTTTTTCTTAATATTTAATATTTTTAATAATTGAATTACTTTGGTCAAACATTTCTTTTATTTATTAAAAATAATATTTTATTTCAAAAAATCATGAAATTTTTTTAAACCTGTATGTTATGATCTTAAACTTTTGTAAATTTTTAAATTTGATTTTTTAAATATTTATTACTAATATTTTTAATTATTATGATCAAAACTATTTATTATATATATATATATGTATATAATAATGATAAAATTATAAAATTAGTATTTTATGTTTGTTATCCTAATTTTGATCTAGAAATAATTTTAAAATAAATATAATTATATTTTAAGTATTTGAACGTAATTAATTATTCATATATATATATATTTTATTTAACCTTATATATATAATTTTAATTATTATTATATATACGTATGTATGTATGTACAATTTTATATGTTTAATTATGTAGATATATTTATAAAAATGTTTTAAATTATATATATATAATTTTGAGACCTTTATTTATAAAATATATTTTAATTATATGTATAAATATTTATATAAATATACTTTGCATTACTGATTTATGCATATATCTAGACAACATACCATATATACGAAATGAGCTAATGTATTTGTTGCAATGTAAATCTCAACATATATATACGGGCATGTTATACCCTTCATATATTATTATGTTACACATGCATACACATATGTATATGTATATGATACTTGTGTGTGTGTGTATATATATATATACAAATTGAATCATTCAAATTAAATTTACATTACAAAATACTCAAAATAAAATACATGATTTTATTTAAAACAAATTTACAATTGTTCTAAATGAATTAGACTTCATAGACCTAATAAAGATCTAACATGATAAAAAAAATTGAAATACACCCACCACTACCGCTGCGGCAGGCCAGTTCCAACAGAGACTACTTTATAAATGCATATAAAAGAGTTTTGTCAAAAGTTGGGTATCCTCTAGTTAGAAATTGAAAGTGAACTAGGATAGGGTTGGTTATCCAATAGACTAGTGTATGCTTGAGTTATAACTACCTATGAGTGCATTTAAATAAGTTTCAAATGCTGCATTTTGCACATCTGATGTATGCTTATTGCTTATGTCAATGAAAGCATAATCTTGTATCATTGTTTTTGAAACTATGATTCCCACTTCTTCAAATAAAAGTGTTCATATTTCATTTGGAGACTTGCATTTGACATACTGTAACTAAGGTTTTAAGTTAAGCCAATGTCATATTACTTTTGTTTCCAACTATTATAAATTTATTTCTCAATTTCAACTTAAATTATAATTCTTATCAGTTAAAAATAAGAAAAAAATGTCTTTCTCCTCTTGGTTCATTCAACTTTTAACTCAAATTATTGAACCAACATTTTGATGAACTAATACACATTGGATTTATAAAATATAAAGGTTTCATGTAATGATCCACTATCCTTAATGCTCAAAACTAGTGCCATGTCATTTAACTGACACTTGAACATTTTATCCATGAAATAATCATTTAAATATTGCATATTTCCTTTATTTTCCATGCTAGGCCATTTGTATGTAATGATCATCTCTTAAGAAATAGTGATCACTTATAGTTCTTGATCTCTGATAACATAGATAAAATTTAAATTAGAATGACAGCATATATAGTTTTATGATTAGTTCTTGTAAATTAAAATATGCATAAAAGGATTAGCTGTGCCTTTACAGCTATCTTAATCCGAGGCCATTTTCCTTGCTATCGTATTTTTTAATGGTATTGACTCTTTTGATTAACATTGATAATTATAGTTATTGATCTCGGGCAATGTAGTAAAAAAATAACATGTAAACTACAATGATAGCATCCATACATTACTAACATTTACTATATATGAAAACATGCAGAAAATGAGGAACTGTGCATTTATGGACTTGGAATAATAAAGTGTGCTTGCATCTATCACAAAAAAGAAAAGAAAGCACACTTGCTTAAGGTTGCCGTACGTTTCCCAGAACTGTAAAGTACACAACTGGAAAATTAGTTGCACGAGGTTCTGTAAGGTATTCCACTGTTTAACAAAATTCAATGACTTATGGTTAAAATTCATGCAAGTGATAGTATTGTTAATATGTTTTATTCTTATACTGTCCAATTTTTGTTAAATTATTTTTTCTATGATTTGATTTATTTTTATAAGGTATATTCCATTTTCACGGTTCCTTTGGTCTCAAGGCTATTGACATGTTTCTTTTTGAACATTTACTAATCACATATTTACTTTAATATCGTTTTGAAATTTATTTTTTGAAATAAGTTCAATGTAATTTAAGCAGTGTTGATTAGTTCTATCGTGAGTAAAATGGCAAGGACTATCATAAATTGTCAATTGCATGCACCTATGTGTATGTCTTGGACGATAAGGTTTTAAAACTGAATACTAAATTGTACTCAGTTTTAAAACTTAGCATTTATACTCGGCTTCCAAATTAGCATTTATATGGATCCCTCCAACCTGTTTTCCTGCATCCATAGATGTTCAGAATACAAATACTAATCCCACTTCGAGGTAGGATATCGCAGTATAAAGGTCATCCGCTATTATGCCGGACGCATAGGGTCTCATCCGCTATATATTGCGGAATATCAATCACTCCAATATATATATAGTATCATATCCAAACTGATAATAAATCATCACTTCAAGCAAACAATCCAATAGTTAAATTTAACCGATTAAATAAATCAGTAATCTAGTTTGAGTGGGATTTACTCACCTTTGATTTTTGTTTTGCAATCCGACCCAAACCAGCTATTTTCTTCAAGATTTTAGACCTTGAGCAAACATTATATGATTTATTAATATTTGAACTAACCGAACAATCTATTAGCATATAATGGTTTAATTTAAACTAAATTTCTTTGAATAATTCTTGGTGACTAAAATAATTTAGTAAGCCAATAAAACAAATTTACCACCACCATACATTATTTTAAATTAAATGGTAAGTTTAACACATGTATAAGTATATTTATTTTTCTTTATTTCCTTTGAACTATATATACGAAAAATCCATACACAGATTCCAAAATCCAATTTTGTATAACTTTCAGCCCTTTTTAAACTCCTACTTTTCTGTTCATAACCTTTTCTATATGTAATTTTCCCAGCTTACCTATATATGTAATTAGATTAAAATAGGTATGTGTATATATTTTCTTTTCAGAAAAGGATATTTTCTTTACTGTAAAAATTTTTCTTCCTTCTAATCAGAATGTGTTTGTGTGTATCTGTAAAATTTAGTAGAATATAAATCTATTTTCTGTAGATATTCTTATGTATACATTTTCATATTTAAACTAGATTAAAATAACTACTATATATCTCACACTGCTTCTCTGACACACGACCGACATCACCACCTTTTGTTGCCCTTCGCGAGTCCCTTCCCAATCTAACAGATAATCATCGACTCCTCCCTCTCGACGCTAACTTCATAAATCACACCGCGATTCGACTACAGCCACCTCTATATCGAACACTTCCATCGCCACTACCTAATTCGCGGTCACCTTCATCAATTCAATTTCACGACCGATTGCCTCCCCTCGAGCCATGACAAGGACAGTGTCGCACCTTATCCCATACGCACGTGCGATTGAGGCCAGCGCGCTTCATCGATCTTCCCTCCTCCACATCGTGCCTCTCGCGAATGGCTTCCCCCTTTCATCACCACGCCACTCTTGACTTCAACCGACCCGTGACCTTCTCTGTCGAACCTCATAACCACCCACAGCTCCTACCAAACTGCCGAAGCTTTAAGCTCCATCGAATTCGAGGCCCTTGAGCTTGGTTCATGGATTTGGTTGCATCAAATTAATCTCAATTCTTTTTTTTCGATTAGAAAGGAAATAGGAAGAGAGCTCGGTTTAAAATTGAATTTTTAGCTGAATGAATTTCGTTCGATTTAGAGGAGAAAAGGGATGCAGTTATGTTAAGCTAAAGAGAGGAGTAAAGGAATTCATTCTGCCATTAAATTGTTTCGGCTATCAATCTTTAGAGAAAAGATATGTGTGCTTTTATTAAGGAGGGAAGGGTGTTTCAAAAGACTAAAGTGAAATGAAGGTCGCATGAAGGAATTGCTCTGCTACGGTGCTTTTGAAAAGAGGTGTAAAAGGTCTGATGTGAAACGATAAAGTTTGATGTGAATAGCACTTTGACCAGTTTATAAATAATTTTTTTAATTAAAATCAAATCAATTCCCAATTGAATTTTAAACTTATTCAACTTCGATTACAATTCCAATTAATTCATTTTAATTCCACCTTTGAATTAATCCTAATTTAATTTTCAAATTTTAAACCATATTAATTTATACAAATTCGAGTTAAATTTTCAAATGTTGATTTAATCCCATAATCAATTTAACCCCTAGCCTTTTATTCACTACCCAAGCCCTTAATAATTCAATTCTGAGTCCAAATTTAAATAAATATTCATTTTAAATTATTCTTACTTAAACTTATTTCAAGGTTCGAGTAAGAGTTCAAATCTTTTTAATTTAATCTTTGAAATCCAATTTGTTACCCAATTTTAATTTCAAACTTTTAAAACCAATTCTTAAACAATTTTAGTTTGCAAGTTCATTTTTAACATTTAAATCTTAAGTTCAAAGTGATTCCATTCCCATAATTTCAATTTCATTTCAAAATCCAAAATCTTTTAAATAGTTTCAAAATAAAGTTTTATTTCCATTTAATTTTAGTAATGGACGTATACCATTTAACTCCACTTCTTAACTTACCGGAGTAATTCAGTTTATAGTTTTATATATACTGTCAATAACAACAGGATGATAGCAGGATGTCAAAGTAAATAAGCATCCAAACTATCCAATACCAATCAATATCATCCATCGCACATTTCAGAATTTGAAAGCCATTTTAATTTCAAAAGCTGTTTTGAAATTATTCATACAAATCCATACTTCTCTTTCCACTTACCCCATTTAACTTTCCCTAAGCTAAATTTCAATCCATTCAATCTATTCAACTTTATGTAATTTAAATTCTCCATTCAAATTTAAATTTCTTATCAATATCACTTCCCACTTATAAATTAAAAACATACTTCTTTTTGGGTTATATTCTCACTTTAAAACCATTCTCGTTTTTACTTCAAAACAATTTCATTCTGCTTTATCCTTGTTTGATTTAAAAATAAACATCCCTTTATTAAGACCCCACAACCAATTTATGATTATTATCATACTAAGAAATCAAACATGCCATACATTCCATCATAATTCACTATAAAATATAATAAAGGTAACTTATTTGAAACACTTTGAAAATTCGTTTGAATTTTCCAAGATTTAATTTCAGGGTTTGAATCCATTTTACTTAGCTTATTTGCAAGGTTAACCTTTGCCCAATTTCTATTTACCTATATATATTACCACCTGATTCTTATAGTCTTATTTAATTTTAATAACAACAACTAATTACTTTAATATAATAATTAGAAAAGCTACTTCTTTATATATCAAAATTTAAGCTTATATAAAAATCATTTTTAAAACCGTTTTTAAAATCATTATATAAGAAAATAACAAGTACGCTCTCATATAATACACTCAACTCATTCTAGTGTTCTGACCCTATCTCTAATGAGTAATCCCCACCAGAGCCAAGGTTCTCACTTAACCTGGCTCTGATACCAAAATAGTTTTATATAAAAATACTTTTTATACTCGATATCTCAACAAGTCCATCATTGTTCTCACAGAAATACAGTCAAACGTTGATCAGGCGCAGGACTAAAAATCTAAGTACTTAGTAGACCTGCTTTCAACACCCAGTGAAATACTTGAAAAAACAACTTTTTTATGAGAATGCCCTAGAAATCGTCACCCCCTCCATGGATCGCAGTTAGCCCGATGATTACTTCGCCATCTGACGAAATATATAGAAAATTGTAGGCATCTGCACCCCTCGATTACACCATGGAACCGCCACAGATCGAAGCTACACCAATGGTTACGTTGCCATCATGGCAAAAACCATATAACTGTAGGCATCAACGCCCTCGAATTTCGCTGCCAAATGAAACTTCGCCACATAGATCGCAGACTACATCAGTCGAGTCCCAATGTAGCCTGTAGGCACCCACCGCTACACGACTTTTGCTATGTCCTCATAGATCGCAATCTACTGATGTTACGTTGCTCTTCCAGCGAAATCAAACGTAGACTTTAGGCAATCATTACCACTGGACTTCCGCTATAGAAACGCGGTAGATCGCAGTTACACCGAGTTACACTACCGTCACAGCATAACCCCAATGTCTCTTTAGGCATCAGCGCCATCGACTTTCGCTACGCTAACCACCATCCTCGGGAACTATAGTTTGGTCCGAACATCCTCTGGGATCAAAATTTAGAGCTCCCCCTTAAGGCTCAAGGCAGAACCACCCCATGGATCTCCTACTATAAGTTTCAACTCTAAAGGGGAGCGCCTTTTTCCCCATAGCATTCTCAAAACATTTTATACTATACACATATAGTATCTCTCAAAAAATACTCTTTATATGTATCACATATAAAATTCAAAATCAATATCTCAAAATCGTAATTCTCAAACTTGGCTTTCCAAAATCAAAAAATTGAAATTTTCCTCCAAGACAAAGCCTTTAAAAATTAATTTATTCCACCCTAACCAGTTTGAAATTTAGAAAATAGTTTGAATAGTTTAAAATAGTTAAGTAGTAGAAAATAGTTAAGTAGTTAAAAAATAGTTGTAAAATTGTTAAATAACTATTAAAGATAGTTTGGGTTTTTAAAAGAAAGGATGTATAGTAAATAGCTTGGAAAAATATATTTAATTGATTTTAAATATTTTAAAGTTAGTTTTAATTTGAATATTGATTATCACTTCTACAGTGAATATATATGCCCATGTGAGATAAAATACAAATAAAAGTATATAAATGAATATATATATATATATGATGATAAATACAAGAAAGAGTATAATATATTATTATTAAATAGTGAAAATGTAAACATATATGTATATACAACTTTATATAAGAAATGACAGTATGTATCAATGCTAGTAGAATAGGATAAAATTTCATATGCACAACTATATACATACATATACATAAGTATATGTATAAGTAAATATAATAGTGTACATGAAGAATGTAATTACATGTGAAATAAAGGTGTACATATGTAGAGATTTACACGTATATTTATGTATATACATTTTTAATGAAAATAGGAAAAGGGAAACATATACACTTAAGTGTGTGTGTATATATATATTTACATGTCAAATTCATAAATATATATACATGTAAACAATTTAAGAGACATCATCATAGAAATCCATCCAAGCTCACAAAAACATTTTATCAAGTCAGATCAGGAAAAATGGTAAGAAAGAAAATATAAAAATAAAATATGTCCTGTACAAATCTACATCCACCAAAGCTTGCTCTGTACACCTCAATCTTTATGTATATGAGTAGCCGAGCATGTATTTGCTCAAGTTCAAAAAAAAGAGCAAAGGCAAAAAAAAAAAGATGCTGTAAATCGTGAAAGGAATTCAAGCAAAGAAAATTTAAGCAAGAAGTGTAATCAAGCAGCAGTATTTTCTTTCTCAAAGAACTGTGAGTAAACACCTGCCATTTTTCACAATAATCACTGCTATATATGTACATGCAACTATAGATCTGGTATATCCTCAAATTTATATCAAACATTCATGGATTATTATGTATATATGGCTGTTTGACAAGGAAGATCAACCTATAATCCAAAGAAAAGAAAACTGTGTTTCTTCGTCTTTATTCTATAATTTATTTATAAAACAGTAAGTCTATTAGCTTCAAAAATTCATACCTCACAACCATTTGAGTTTAGGATATAGTTTAAAAAGAATATGTGTTTGTTTTCAATGTTACTTTAATTTAAAATTGGTTTAAACGAAGAATATGAAGCACAAAGGTAGAAAATGGAATTTTATAGTAAGTAAACAAGGAAGGTATAAATTCGAGTCTCATATTTTGGGTCTTTGATTATATGACAATGATCGGTAGGGGAAATGGTGAATTTTAGTGGGAATTTCATGATTTTTAATCATGTATATGATGAGGTAAGGGGAGTTGAACGGTTTTGGGTGAGACGACACATTCGGGCAGCTGGGGTGATTTGGAGGCGCGACACTTGACGTAGAGGAGGAGGAGAGCATGGGAATCTCGAAAAAAATGAAGCGGGGATTTTTATTGGGTCATGGAAGCTTGTCGTGGGGGAAGTAGGGTTTGAGTGACGTTTTTGAGTGGGTTTGGTTATCGATGAATGGTGGCGACGAGGGGCGAGAGGGGAGGCGTGGTCCTGGGGGGAAAGATTAGGCAGATGATGATGGAGCTCCAAGCGAGGTTAGAAGTTGATCGTGGGACAAGGTTGCTGGTTGGGGCATTTATGGCGGAATGCCATTTCTAACTCTCGCCCGTGATTTTCGAATTTTCGATCGAGGTTGATTTTCGGGTTCCAAGTGAAGGAGAGCGTTGGGTCGGTCGAGTGGAGCTTAGGAGATGATCGTCGACGAAGAAATTAGCCAGAGCCGAGTGTGCATGTGCATGCTCCTGATGCATGGGAGAATGAAGAGAAGGGAAAGAGGTTGTGGGCCGAAGGGAAAGATTGGACCGAAGGAATTGGAAAATAATACAAAGAAAAAGATAAAGTAAATAAAAGAAGTTTGGGCCAAAATTTAAGGAAGAAAAGAAATAAAGGAAATAAGAAGAAAAAAATAAGAAAGAAAGAATATAAGAAAAAAGAGGAAGGAAAGAATAAAAGTAAAATGTAGTAAAAATAAAAGTAAAAGCATAAGTATAAACTAATCAAGCTTTTTTAAAAATAAACTCTCTAACCATTTCATTTTAATATTAAATGTTTACTTAAGTCCCTAGTTTAATAAAGGAATTTAAAAACCTTGTTTACTTACTTATTATTTGGTTTAAAGGTTAAAAATGAATTGTTTTAACTTAAAATAGTCAAGCTTAGAATAATTATATTATATGTCCTTTATATAATATAATTTCTAAAGATATTTAAATAATTTTTAATGGTGTAATTAAGTATATGGTTAAGGAAAATAAAATGTTTTAAACTTTTAATAAATCAAGGTCCCAAATGATTATATAAGTTAATAATTAATTCCAAATGGTTAATTAAAATAAAATAAATGGCTTGTAATTAATTAATGTTAATTAAGCAAGATTACAAATAATTTATTTTATTTTAAAATTAATTAATTGGATGATTGTGGTCTAGTTAATCTTGCTTATGAATGATTAAGTTGAATTGAATACTTTGGATTGTTAATATCTCTAGTATATTAAATTGTGATATTTTGTGATATGAAATGACCTGAAATGAACAGTTGGGTATAAAATGTGAGACACTTTATTTGAACAGATATTATGATGGAATTTTTATGTGAATGTAGAAAATTTGAAATTGAATTGTTTTGGCTTGAAAGATGGAGTTGGATTCGAAGAGATAGAGGTCGGATATCAGCAATATCCAGAACCATTTCGATTAGAACCTCTATAATTCTTTATTGATTTGATTTTAGAATTAAATACGCTAGAATAGAATAAATTAAGTAAACTTGGCTATTTAAACTAAGTAACAGAACTTATATATTATTTTGTGAAATAAGTATTGGCCATAGCAAGATAAACTCATCATAATGAACAAGTTACTTAGGTTTTCGAAGAAGCTTTACAGCTTAAGTATTTCATATTTAATGGGTTTACTCACGCTGGTTACCAACCTGACTCGGGTGTTACTTTATTGTAATGCTCAGGTCAGACTAGATAGATTTTCAAGTTAGGTTATTCTGGAGCTCAAGAGACGAGCTGGATAACGGAGACGTATTGATTCCGCTGTGTATAGGAATTTTGTATTCATTGTATTTAGGGACAAGTTGTTACAATTGTCCAGTTTCTTTATGAATGGTTGCATTCTGATATATTGTATGTAAATTGACATTTATAGCTTTCTTTGTATAAATGCTGTTATTTGATATTATATTTTATTCCGCTGCGATTGTGAAAATTTATGCTTTTGTTTTATGTTTCTTCTTCTGCCCCTTTTATTCTTTACCCCAACAATCTAGAATTTTCAACGTTCGATTATTCGGCACTTCTACAGTGAGCGTATTAGTGTCGAATTTTCGGGGTCGAAAATTCTGGGGTGTTACATTAAATCCTACAACGCCGTCGTTCAACCACCACATTAAACTTAAAAATCGACGACCATTTTTCCCATGATCCCTAACCTTCACGCTACCTCCAGCAAAAATCACGACTCTCCCCTTCACTCCGATAGCCAGAAATTGACAAAATCCCAATTTCCCTTCAGCCCATAATTCTTCTCAAATTTCTAACTTAAAAGTCTTGATATTACCATTAAAAATCATAGTTTTGAAAATCGAATTAGATTATATAGGTGAAACAAGAAATCATGATGGTCGATTTTTATGATATGTTTTAGTTCTCACTGTTAATTTCTTTTTTCCCAGATAATACTGAATAATTTTACTTGAAACCATTTTTAGAATTAGGATTTCATCAATACAAACACATTTCTTATAGACATCGTAACCTATAGTTGCCTAATGAAGAGGATTTGAGTTTATTTTGAGTAAATTTGAGTTTGTTAACAAAAACAGAGGCATGCATGTATGCACATAGTACATTCAACTTGTTAAACCATACAATTTCATCCATGCAATCATATTCAAGCCATTTCCATAAACAAATTTTACATGCACGGGTTAATAAAGAGGATTTAGCTTTTTAAAATTAAGTTTACTCACCTTAAAAATGTTTGCACAGAGAACAGAGATGATTTGAAAACGGGTAGTTGATCTTGATCTACTTGTTTAAGCTTGAATTTGTACTTGAATTTGAATTTGGAAGCTTGATCTATTTGATTAACTTGAATCTTGAATTGAATCTAGCTTTGTACAGTAATCCCTACCAGAGCCGAAGTTCTCGCTTAACCTTCTGCTCTGAAAAAAAAACTAAACAACTTCACCGAGTTACAACAGAAGCAAAGTACAAATTCAAGCTAAACTAATAGGAGATCAAGGTCAAAATCAACTTGCAGATTCAAAATTCTGGTTCATCTGTTCAGGAGATAGACAGTGAGTAAACTTCACCTTTTAAAGCCTAACTTATTTTATTATCTGATGCATGTGATAAATAATGGTAGTAATGTTGTGAATATGAAGTGCATGGATTAAATTATATGTTGCTTGGGTGAACAAGTTTGAATGTACTTTGTGTGTATATGCATGCCTCTGTTTTTGGTAAGCAGGCTCAAAACCTTTCAGAAATTCATTTCTATTCACTCAAACACTTTCAAGTTATGATAATTAAAGAGGTTTTGTTTGTAAACATGAAATCCTATTTTTAAAAAATATTTTCAAGTAAAATTATTAAGTATTATCTGGAAGGATTGAATTTACAGTGGGAATCAAAACATATTAGAAAAATTAATTATTTAAATTTCATGTTTTGATTATATGGCTAGATTCGTTTTTAAAAGTGATGATTTTTAGTGGTAGATTCATGATTTTTAGGTTTGTAATTTGTGAGGAATTTTTAGATGAACGGAATCGGGTTTTCTGCCAAGCGATCGGAGGAAGATCGTGAGTCAAGGTCAAGGCGGGAGGTAGCTTGCGGGTCAGGGAGCATAGGAAAATTGGTCGGAGGTCTTTTAGTTTGCCGTGCTGGGGCGGCGAGGAACATGTAGGGTTTTAGGCTTCGATCTGGCCGAGGGTGTTTGCATGGCCAGTGCGACGTCGTCGTCGCATCGGGTTGGATCGGACAGTAGGGGAGATGGAAGGAGTGGGTCTGGGGTAGCTTCAGGTGTGGCGATGTGGTGTCCGATGATCGGAGGTGGCGGTGCGAGATTGGTTTTGGTGATTGGGTTTTTGTCCCAGTGGTGCTCGTCTGCTTGATTTCACTTTGGAGTGTTGTCGTGGTTTCTGGTTGATCGAACTGATGATGAGGAACATCGGTGATCGGGAGGCGATGGCGATGATGGTCAGAACGACGTTGATCGTTCGTGCACGTACACATGTATCTCAACGTGTCTAGGTGTTGTTGTTTGTTGTTTAGGTGAGGATCAGGTTTAGGGAGAGAGACGGGGAGAATAAGGGTATTGATTGGGTTGGGCTCGGGTTTGTTTTGCTGTGGATTAGAGTGGGAGAGAGAGAAAAGAAGGGAAGGAAAGGATTTGGATTGAGCTTTGGGCCGGTTTAATTTTCTTGGATCGACTATTTTAAATAAAATGATAAAAGATAAATTAATAAGCTTTAAAAAAAAGTGTATTAACAAGTTGTAAAAGGGAAAAGGAAACAAGTTTTTCCAAAATAAAATTTTCTCACCAATCTTTTAAATGTTTACTTAATACTATTTAGTTAAAGGTTATATAAATAATTTATTTTTAAACGTAAATTAAATTAAGCTTAGAATAATTTATTTACATGTCCATTATTTTAATTAATTCCTAAGTTTATTAAATTAAAATTAAATAGTGTAATTAAGTAGATAGTTAAAGAAAAGGAAAATGTTTTTAAACAAAGATCTTAAGTTATTTCATATGCCAAATATTTAAGATAAATAAATGGCTTGTGAATAGTTAATGACAATTAAGAAGAATTTATAAGTAATTAATTTATTTTGTTTTAAATTAAATTAATTAGAAATGGTGTGACCAGTTTATCTAGCTTATCTCTAATATGTAAAATTTGATATTCTGTAATATGAAATGCCTTGGATCTAACTGTGATAAATGTGAGTTATTTATCTATGATGAATTTCTACGCAAATATGAATTTCTGAAATTTAAATTGAGTTGTTTTACTTAAACAGCTTGGCTTAAAGGATGGTGATAGATTCGAAGAGATCAGGGTCGGATCTCAGCAATATCCGGAACCACTTCGATTTGTAATCTATAATTCTTTATAGATTTGATTAAAGAATCAAATAGCTGGAATGGGATAAATTAAGCGAATTTGTCTATTTAAACTAAGTAACGGTACTTAGATATTATTTTGTGGAATAAATGTTTGGCTATAGCAAGATAAAACTAGTAGTACTGAACGAGTTACCTGGGTTTTTAAAGAAGCTTTACAACTTAAGTATTTCATACTAAATGGGTTTACTCACACTAGTTTCCAGCCTTACTCGGGTTTTACTTTATTATAGTGCTTTGGTCGGACCGAGTATTACATATTTTCAGGTTAGGACGTTCTGGAGCTCAGGAGGCGAGCTAGATGGCAGAGACGTATTGATTCCACTGTGTATTAGAGCATGTATAGTCTGTAGTGGTAGTATTCTGGGACAAGTTATTACAATTGTCCAGTTTTTGTTGTACTATGATATATTGTATGTAATGCCAAAAATTTTCGACCCCGAAAATTCGACACTAATACGTTCACTGTAGAAGTGTGAACAATCGAACGCCGAAAATTCCAGATTGTTAGGGTAAAGAAGAAAAGGAGGTAGACGAAGAAACAGAAAACAAAAGCACAGATTCTCACAATCGCAGCGGAACAAAATATAATATCAAATAACAACATTTACACAAAGAAAGCTGTAAATGTCAATTTACATACAATATATTCGAGTACAATTATTCATAAAGAAACTGAACATTTGTAACAGCTTGTCCCTAAATACAATCGATACAAATTCTAATACACATTGGAATCAATACGTCTCTGTCATGCAGATTGTCTCCTGAGCTCCAGAACGACCTAACCGGAAAATCTGTAATACTCAGTCTGACCCAAGCATTACAATAAAGTAACACCCGAGTCAGGCTAGAAACCAGCGCAAGTAAACCCATTTAACATGAAATACTTAAGTTGTAAAGCTTCTATGAAAACCCAGGTAACTCGTTCATTACTACGAGTTTTATCTTGTTATAGCCAAACATTTATTCCACAAAATAATATATAAGTATCGTTACTTAGTTTAAATGGACAGCACTTAATTTTTTCCATTCCAGCCTATTTGATTCTATAATCAAATCTACAAAGAATTATAGATTACAAATTGAAGCGGTTCCGGATATTGCTGAGATCCAACCCCGATCTCTTCGAATCCATCGCCATCCTTTAAGCCAATTTGTTTAAGTAAAACAACTGAATTTAAATTTAGAATATCATATTCACACAGAAATTCATCACAGATATCTGAAACATCTCGCATTTATCAATAGTTCAATTCAAGCATTTCATATCGCAGAACATCACAAATTATCAATCTAGAGATATTAAAGTATTCAATACAATTTAATCACCTATAACTAGATTAACCGGTCACACAATTTCTAATTTAATTAAATTAAAATAAATTTATTTAAACACTTATAAATAAATTACTTATAAATCCTGCTTAAATGTCATTAATTAATCACAAACCATTTTATTTTATTTCAATAACTATTTGGAATTAATTAACATATAAAATAACTTAATACTTTTGACTACTTTAAAAGTTTTAAAACATTTATTTTTACTTTAACTATCTACTTAATTACATTCTTTAGTTTAATTTAATAAACTTAAGAATTAATTAAAATAATGGTCATACAAATAAATTATTCTAAACTTAATTAATTTGAGTTAAAAATAAATTATTTATATAACTTTTAATCAAAAAATATCAAGCAAACATCAATATTTAAAAGAATTGGATCGGAAAACTTGCTTGAAAAAAAAAACTTGTTTGCTTTTCTTTTTAAAACTTGTTAATATACTTATGAAAACCCGAGACCAACCCGAGTCTTCCTCCTCACTCTCCTCGACTCTCTCTCTTCCCTTCTGATCTATAGCAAACAACTTGAGCCTAACCCGATCAAAACCCTTCATTCTCCCCGACTCTATCTTCCTTTCTCTCTCCCCTCTAAACACAGCAACAACCTGACACAACTGATACGTGTCAACACGCACATGCGATGGCGTTGCCCCGACCAATCGCCGATGACGCCATCAAGTCGACAACGACATTCCGACAATCCCTAACCACCCAGAACCACGAAACAAACCCAAAATCGAATTCGAGCAAAATCGAACACCCTGGAACAAAACCGATCACCAAAAACCACCTCGCATCACCACCTCCGATCATCTGAACCCAGGTCGCCAAGCCTGGAGTTGCGTTAGCTCTTCATCATCCTTTTACCCCACCTCCGATCAAGTCCGAAGCCATCACAATGCCGCATTCACTTCGAGACCATCTTCGACCCAAACAGGTTCTTAAACCCTACAACGCCATCATTCAACCACCACATTGAACTGAAAAATCGACGACCATTTTTCCCATGATCCCTGACCTTCATGCTACCTCCAGCAAAAATCACGACTCTTCCCTTTGCTCCGATCGCCAGAAATTGACAAAATCCCAACTTCCGTTCAACCCATAATTCTTCCCAAATTTCCAATGTATAAAAATCTTGATATTATCAATAAAAATCATAGTTTTCAAAATCGATTTACATTATATAGGTGAAACAAGAAATCATGATGGTCGATTTTTATGGTATGTTTAGTTCTCACTGTAAAATTCTTTTTCCTAGATAATACTGAATAATTTTACTTGAAACCATTTTTAGAATTAGGATTTCATCAATACAAACACATTTCTTATAGACATCATAACCCATAGTTTCCTAATGAAGAGTATTTGAATTTATTTTGAGTAAATTTCAGTATGTTAAAAAAAACAGAGGCATGCATGTATACACCCAGTACATTCAACTTATTAAACCATACAATTTCATCCTGCAATCGTATTCAAGCCATTTCCATAAACAAATTTTACATGCACGGGTTAATAAAGAGGATTTAGCTTTTTAAAATTAAGTTTACTCACCTTAAAAATGTTTGCACAGAGAACATAGATGATTTGAAAACTGGTAGTTGATCTTGATCTACTTGTTTAAGCTTGATATCGTATTTCTATATTACATCACTTATTGTTTTACAAATAAACTACATTTCAATTCAAACTATTTCCTTCATATCTTGCGACTATTGCCTTAAATTCTCATTAATATACATTAAGGTTCATTAAATTCTAATTGACTCCCATTTTAATCATTACAATAATTACAATCCTTGCTTCCAATTTTCATAATTCAGAGATTTCCAATTTTATTTTCAATAATTCCATTTAATAGACTTTCCATTCTATTATTCAATCTGATTGCCCTATTATGGATAGTATTACATTATTGAATCAATTATCAATTTATGGGAAGAATTATTATTGGCTTACTCTTATTACATTAACAATTACCATCTTATTCCAGTTTCCAATTAATATAGAAATAAATTTCATTCTCTTACAAATAAATTCATTTATTATAGATTTCCTTCCAATTAATTTAAAATTGATTTCTATATATTGATTTGATTTAATTGCCAAATATATACATTAGTTACTATTAAATGTCCTCAATAAATTTATTTACTTGGTTTCCAACTTTTCATTACATCAATTACTGCCTTAAAATAGACTTATGCTTCTATTCATAATACATTCACCTTTCCGTTATAATATTAATTATCATTAAAGTAACCTTTACTTTCTTTTATAAGTTATTACATTAATCAATACAATACTTACCTCTAATTTCTCATATCAAATTTATATCTAGGTATAAACCTTTCACTACTCCATTTATCAGAGTTTTATTCAAATTTACTAATAAATAGATTTTAATTACCATTGCTATATTTTATTTTAGCGTTCATTTCAATATTAATTTATAATTTTTTTTCATTTCTACTAAATTTAATTACAAATATCTTATTTAATTTACAAATTTATTTATCAAAATTTACGGGTCGTTACACTCTCCCCCACTCAAAACTTTTCGTCCCCGAAAAGGAAAAAGAAGGGAAAAGAAGAATTAAGAAATCAATATATCTTATTCAAAACATTAACTTTATAAACAATTAAATTTACAAAATTAATTAATTTAGATAAAACATACCAATTTATAACCATTAAGTCTTTTTATACTCAAATTAATAAAGTTTGAAAAACGTTTTCAAAATATTTTCTAAGTCCAAAATTTTACGGAAAATTTTGGTAGAGTCTCCTTTATACGGAGAGGCTTGGGAGAAAATATAATATAAATATAATAATGTACAACAAATATTTTCCCAAATAATATATATCCCAACCCCGGGAAAATAATATAACAACGCTATAAACCGTAATCCGAAAACGTACCTATTAGTCGGGCAATTAACGCTTATTTTATAGAACCAAAGCAGTAGCAATTGCTTTCATAACCTGCATTTCACTTATATAATCCACAAAGGTTAACAATCATACAAAATTAAATATTTAAGGTTGTTTCAACCATAAACAACAATCAATACAACAAAAATCAATTGCAACAAACAGCATACAACCATCATACAGAATCAACACAATTCAACTATCCATCCATATCAAACAAAACAGGTAGTTGTTCGGGTTCAAAACTTTAAATTGTACAGAATGAAGAATAAACTACTAAGTGCTTCTTTTACTCAACGGTCTTAGGTGAAATGAAATAGATTATTCATACATCCAACAATCTTAAAGTATCCTTACCCAAACAACCATAAAACAAACAACAATTACAACCAACAAATCACATTTATTTATTATTTATTTCATTTCATACATTTGTTGTTTGATTTTTTTTATATATAATGATTTCTTATAATTCACATTTATTTCTTGCAAATTTTCATTTCATTTATTTATATATTTGCGTAACACTTTTTCCTCTTACAGTTTCATTTACTTTTATTTATTTCTAACAAAATCTCATTTCACTTATTCATAACATGAAATTTTCTTTTATTATATTACATTCATTTATTTACTGCTTAATTTCATTTATTTACAGTATTCATCTTTCTGTTTATTAAAATAATTAACTTCAACATTTGCTTAAGTCTATAATTACTTTACTTAAAACACTTACCTTCTATCATATTTTATTATAGTAAGATTTCCATTATAACTTAAGTTTATAACAATTATAACATCAATTCTTATAAATACAAGTAATTTATTGAATACTTCATTACATACTCTTTCTTATGCAATTTCCATTACATTTTCTTATTAAACATTTCAACTTTTAATATTTGGTAAGTTATATATATGCCTTTAAGAATGTAATTGAAAGTTATACAAGTTTTTCTTAATTCTTTTAATTAATTAATGGTTCAATAATTATATCTTTCGTTCTATAAGATTAAAATTTCTACTTTCTTTTAACCCCATTTATAACTTAGCATTAAATCACTTATTTTAATTAAAAGTTTCAATCATTAATTACTTACGTTCAAATTCACTACAATAACTGAAACTATTAATTAATTGAAACTTAAGAACTTAAATACCGGGTTAATTTCAAATCATTTTAAAGATAATAGATAGAGGTTTACTTAAAATTTATATATCCAATTATACTTAAAACAATTTAGAAATTTATATTTGGTTATCAGAATAAATCCGTAGTAAAACTACTATAGTGGCCTTCCCACTTTGAAACTCATAAAAGAATGTCGATGATGCGTACACTCATCATCGAAATTATTTTCCAGCGACGGAGAGGGGAGTGCATAACTTAAATTTTTCCAATATCTTCTTTAAAAAAATTATTCCAATTTATATTGAAATATTTATATCAGAAAATACTTCTAATAATATTATTATTATATTCCAAAATCGTTCAAAAGAAATTTTCAAAACCCCGAAACTTAAGTTCTTAAAATTTCCAATTTCATTTATTTTATTTTCAATTTTATTTCAACTTATTATTTATAAATTTCATTACCTAACAAACAATACATTGCAACCAAATATAGTCTTATATATAAAATTTATTTTATATATATATATATATATAGAAAATATAATAGGCAAAATTATTTCATTCACCTATAATAAAACAAATATTATGTCGGTCTATCCTATTTAGTGTTTAGAAATCCCTATCGATGTCATAGCATCCCATGCATCAACCAGAATTTTATAAATACAAAACGTAACAAATTAACACAATATTAAAACATTTTTATAACACTAACATATACGCTCTCTCATATATATACACTCAGCGACTCATCATAGGGTATTACTACCCTATTAGCAAAGAGTCAAACCCCGCAAAGCTAAGATTTATCGCTAAACCAAAGCTCTGATACCAGATGTAACATTTTGCCTTTTCGCACGCTTTAAATCGACACACGTGCCAATTCAAACCATACAGAAGGACGGATTGCTATGGGGTAAATAAAAAAACAAGAAAGAAATAAAACAAACAGAATCTCACAGCGGAAGGATAAAATATAATAATCAATATATAGTTCATAAACTGTTTTACAAAACATTTGATTTTCTTTATACAATAAATATCAGATTTCACATACCAAAGGATAATAACAATGCAGCGGAATTAAACGGTGTAGTGTAGTATATATATAATAATAATAATGAAATCTTCGTCTTTGTCCTCCAGAAATAAAGTCTTCAAATCCTGAAACGCTCAGACTGACCCGAGCGAATTGAAAAAAAACAAAACACTCGAGTCAGAACTAAAAGATCTTATGTGAGTTAAATCAACAGAAATAAATATGAGTGCAGTAACTTAAAAGATGCTCGGGATTCACATCTCTTAAGGATCCGTTAAACTATTTACTATGTAGTAATATTTTGCTATTATAATAGTGTCTATTGGTAAAATAAACTTACTTTTAAATAGCCTTAAGGCTTTACATTTTCCACCTTAACACGTATGCCAATAGTCTATACAGTACCGTAATACCTCCTGATCGGGAGGCTACCAAAGGATACTCCATAGGTACGACACAAATAGAAACTCGTATAAGACGCGCTAGGGTAGGTGACACAGCACAACTAGACAATGCTAGGGTAGATATACCCATTCGCATCCGGGCTGGTGGTAACGCGTAGCAGCTACTACCGCCCACCTCGGACAACACCCCCAAAATCAAAAATCAGAAGTGGCCACTAAATCAATCCAAAAGTCAAAGTATAATATCGAAGGAGTGCGTCCAATCAGAGGAATGACCTCATTGGCCCGAGAATCGCTCCTATTTTAGCCATCTTATGCCAACTCACGGGAGTCGGGTCCACGTATTTACCTCAAAGGAAACGCCGCCACCATCCTATTTCATTCCGGAATCTCCACCGCATACATGGTTGTTAAAGTGATTTTCGAAGTTGGCAGAGAGTATGACAACTTCCGATCCCGGTCTCTTCAACAACCAAACGTTATTATAACACCGCGGTCATTTTAAAATAATTATACTTCAAAACCAGAATAAAATATTCATTTCAAAACCATATAAATACGATATCATTTTCGTTAACACCCAAATCAATTTGATATCATTTAGACCCATATTAATATAATATCATTTTAATTTCAGATATATCCTTTCCAGAAACCATACTGCTTTCAAAGTATAACATTTAGAAATCAAAAATCTTGAATATAATACTTTCAAATTATAATACCTTAAAAATCATAACTTTGAAACAAACTTCCACCTCTTAAATGGTTAAATATTTAATTACCTTATAAAATAAAATAGCTTCTTTTAATTTGGCAAATCAATTTCAAATACCGATTTAAACTTCCAAATAAACCATTTCAATTCTTATGTTTCAAAGCTTTAAATATTCCACCATTTCAAAACAAATTCTTTGATAATTCCATATATATCAAATTCAATTACTATTATTTAGATTTGAAATGTTTGCTTAATGAATTCAATATAATTTAAGTAAAACCTTTAACTTCACATAACTGGATATTCCTTCAATTTATTTAACTTGATATATTCATTCAAATCAACCTGATATTCATTTAAATCACTCAACACAAAATCTAGTTATAAAAATCATATCCTTTAAAATTCTAAATTTTATTAAATTCCATATGAATTTAATATTCATCTTCCAACCTTATTCTCATTTAAGTCATTTAAACCCCAAAAATTAAATTTAAATAAATGCTTAATCATATTTGATCTCAAAAAAAATCAAACTTGATTATTAACCTCTTTTATACTTCAAATTAATTTTATATATAGCTTAAAAACCAGAATTTAACTATATATAAAATAACCTTTATCGATAACCAAATCAATATCCCATAAACCATATATATATATATCTTTACAAAACCATAGAAATCACTTTAAAATATTTTTATATATATAGACCGCAGTGTCTGAATAAAATTTTCTATCCTACGGTCAAGTGATACAGATATTTATCATTTCAATCCACAATTTAAAAATAAAAATTACGGTTATATATATCATTTCAAACCGCAATCCCGAATGAAATAAGAATGCATAATAACTTGCAGTTTATAACAATATAAATAAACATCCATTCATCCAATAACAATCATCAAACACTTATTATCCCAAACATCATCCAATCCAAACAATATCATTAATATATAACGGGTAATAAATAACAGGTATTAACTAACAATTATATTCAATAATAAATTAAATAACTGTTTAACTGGCAGTTTATATGCAACGAATAATTAATTAACAATTTAACTGGCAGTTTAAATGCAATGAATAAATTAAATAGCAATTTAATTTAAATAAATGAAATTAACTGAGATGATGATTAAAATATGCCAAACAGTTATAAATAAATTTCAATTACATCATATATCAATTTAACAAACTTAATTTTTTTAGAAGTTGTGAGTGGGTTAAAACACTCGCCTTTTGAATTTAAATTGAATTTAAATCCAAGTTAAACCCAAAAATTTGACCGTCCCAGAATTCGTCCAAACCAGCGTCATCAAGTTCGGAATTTCAATACGATCCTAACAAAAGAAACCGCGCGTAAATCAGATATCATATGTGAAAGATATAGTGATTATTGCGATTGAAATTCAATTTTAAAAATAAAAAGAGGAGAACACATTTTCTTACTAGCCACGTCACTAAGTTTCTTCTCCAGGTAGCACGTATGCGCGAGACAACAGCCGAACCCAAAACTCACGCACCCCCCCTCCGATCGCACATCACTGATGTGAAGCCCCACCTCTATGCTCACAGTAACAAAAGTTATTATAAAGAATAACGTCTGCTATTGCGAAGAATAAGGCTTGTTAGAAGCGACCATCCGTAAGTTATGCCTTAGACGAGTATTGATTACAATGATAGGAGTTGTGTAATTTACTCCCAAAGATATAAATTCAATCCAAATCTAAAACGAAACTACGATGGCTTTCATAGCAAGGTGAATGGTGTTTGAATAAAGCAAGGTGGTGTTTGAATGGTGGCCGAGGCATGAGGAGGAAGTGGAAAGTGAATTAGTGGCTCGGCTAGGCTTCATCAAGGTTTGGTGATGTATGGGTCGTAGAGGTCACGACCAAAGCATGGTGGGGAAGAGGAGGTGATCATGGTGGTGGGGGTGAAGAGGTTGTGGTCGGCTAGGAGGTGGAGAGATGGTGTAGGCCGAGCCAAGCAAGGAGAAAACAAAGAAAAACAAAATGAAAAGAGGAGAAGAAGAAAGAGAAGCCATGAATTAGATATTGTATCTTTTTTTTCTCACGCAAATGAATAAAATGAGGAGATGAGAAACTTTGTACGTGATTTGTAAAATGATATGGCGGCTAGTGTTTGCAAAAAGCACGGCTAGATTAAAGGAAGGAACAGTTAAGGTAAGTTATAAAGGGGCTAGGCAATAAAAGACAAGAGTTTGAATGGTTTGAAAAATAAAAAGGCAACACTATAAAAACAAATAACTTGATGTTTTTAATTATTATTTTTTCTTTGTTAGGAAATGAGAAAAGGTAAGAATATTTTGTGTGTGAGTTAGAGGAGTGTTTCGCATGGTTAGAGAAGGTTTGGATGGCAAGAAAAATGGGAGTGAATGCTAAGAAACGAAAAATGCATGAGTCAAGGAAAAAGAAACTTACAATATATTTTATTCTTAAATGCAAATGAAAATGAAGATATTAAGATGAGAAAGAAATATTCTTGCACATGATTGAGATAGGAATACACGGCCATGAAAGACAAGAGTGAATGACTATGGAGTGTAAATGCTAGGAAATCAAAAGGCAAGAATTTAAACAATGTAATCTATGTCTCCTTGATTTTCTCCAAACCATTTAAAATAGATAAATCAATAAATAAAATAACAGTATAGACAAAATAAAATAGAGAAATAAAATAAAGAGATGGACATAGAAAAATATAAAATAAAATACAGAAATTAATTTCGTGTAAATCGCTGTATTTTATCCAATTTTAAAAGTATAGATCAGAATTTAACGAAATGCAAAGCTGAACGAATATCCGAATTATATTTTGCCTCAAAGAAAAAGGATAAAATTTAAAAATTCAAATTTTTAAAAATTTAAACTGAAATTCAAATTTGACCAAAGTAGACCGAAATAATTTTTTTCCAGAAAATGTTTATTTTATTGTATTTAGAAATTAAATTACAAATAAATTCCAAAGCTACATTGGAAAAATCCTAAAATTCACCTTTAAATTATTTAAAAATCAAAGTTTCAAATAAAATTTTAATTAAAAATACTTACAAAATTATGGGTTGTTACAATCACCCCCTCCATGGTTGCAGTTAGCCCGATTACGTCGCCATCCCAGCGAAACCATAGAAAACTATAAGCATCCGCGCCCCTCGATTATACCATGGAACCGCCACAGATCGCAGCTACACCCAGGGTTATGTTTTCATCACGTCAAAAACCATGTAACGTAGGCATCAGCGCCGTCGAATTTCGCTGCCAAATGAAACTTCACCATGCAGACCATATAGATCGCATACTACATCAGTCGATTCTCAATGTAGCATGTAGACACTCATTGCCACACGACTTTCGCTATGTCTTCATAGATCGCAGTCTACCGATGTTACGTAGCTTTTTCAACGAAATTAAACATAGACTTTAGACAATCAGTGCCCCTCGACTTACGCTATTAAGCACAGTAGACCGCAGTTATATCGAGTTAGACTGCCGTCACAGCATAACCCCAATGTTTCTGTATAGATTTAACAAATCATTGGATTTTATTCTTTTTTTTAATTTATTTTATCCTTATAGTAGTCTCTTGCTATTTTAAATGTGATTTTTTCAGTTCTATTTCAACATTTATTTATGTTATTTATTTTGCATGTTATCTTTTACTAGATCATGCATTCGTTTTACAATACTTGCAAAATCCGAAAAGGATCGTTTTTCGACGAAAATTTTCATTTTTTACTGCGAATATTTTGAAAAAAAATGTAAAATATTGCAAATATTTATTGTAGATACTTGCAAAACTATGTGCTTTTGTAAATTTCTGCAAATTGAATGCATAATTTGCAAATTTTTGCATAAAGTCTCCAAACGCTTTGCAAAGTTACCAATTCTACACTTCGCAAAATGAATTTCCCGCTCATGTAAATGTAATGAAAAGGGGATCTACAATTTAAATTTACAAATATCAATAATCCTTCAACGTGTCTAGTTTCTCGAATGTTCTTAGGCAAATTCACAGTTGCGAAATTACCGTTACTAGTTGTAAAATAAAACTCTAAGTAGGCGATATTGCGGTAGCTGTAGCTCTGCATAGACAAACAAAGTCAATTGACATTTGTATATATGGAAAAGTAAGCAAACTATTGCTGGATACTTGCATCATTACTTTGGTCATTGTAGCGTTAAATAATTGAAAGTATCATAAGCTGCTACTATTTGTAATTTGTTTGACTGGATTATTCTTTACCTAAGCCACCGAAAAGACATAAATCAATCGGTCAAGAAATCTCATGGCCATTATGAAATGTTTATTTGTCCATGACTAATCAACTATTAATTGAAGCCTTCTGTTATTTGTAGCTAGATTGAGCCTAATATTTCGTTGTTGAAATTACCTAATCTAACTAACTTCTTAAACCCAACAAGCGAATTTAGTTTGGCAACTTTGTCAAAACTAGACTAAATTGTTATTTCAGGCATTATTAATTATACGATGTTCTTCTAAAACGATGGGCGGGATTATAAATACTGTAGCGTTGTTTAATTCTTTCAGTCGTTGCTTTATTTCCTAACTTTTTTGGTCTGTTATTTTGATGTCATTTTCAGTTAATACATAGTCTAAATATCTCCTAAACTATGTGTACGACGATCATCTTCAACTGAAGAATTCAATCCTAGATTTTCACCGTTGATTCTTTTTCTTTTTCCCGGTCGACGTCAATTTCAAGATTTTAACTCTTTGGTAAATTTGTATAAAGTTCAAAATTGAAATCATATTGAATAATCATTCAAAAACACATGTTTGTTTGATAAAGAATGATCATTCAAAGACATATTGAATTAATCTCTAAAGTCAAGTTCCTATGCAATAAATGTCCAAACTTATTAAATAGACATTCAAATGTGTGCAGAAGCGTATTAACATTCAGTCCAACTCAAAAGACTAATTTTGAAGAAGTTTATCCTAACGGAAAATGAAGTTCAAAAATGTATATATTATATAATAAAAACTCCCGATGAAATTACAAAATCACCTGTCCTTAAAAAATCATGTCTCACATGCATCATATGCAAAAGCTTCGCAATAATATTTGTGCAGCAAGTGTTCATTCAACAAATGAGGGTGAAAGTCGTATGAATTTTTATTTCACATTAATACAATGACATCATATCAGCAACGGATGCATGGTTCAACAACAAAAGATTTCCATTAATGATAAAATGTTAAAGCTTGGTAATTATTCAAAATAATATTGTTGGAGAATGGAATGATGTAAATTAATTGAGTTAGAAGTCAACAGTTACCATGATTGTAATAAATGTCTTAAAAGAAAAAAAAGAAAAAAAAATCTCAAATTAGTTTTTACTTATAACATTTCGGATTTTAATCATTTGAAGTTTTCGTAGAACCTTGAGGATCCGTTCTTTAAATTACAAATAGGTGTAATTTCTCACATTTGAAAACAAAATTGTCTTATTTTCTTCGTGGCTCCTTTTATAAAAATTTCCAATTTTCTACTCTTCTGCTTTAGCGCACTTTCGCGCTGCCTTTTGACTTTCCAACCAATTAGCCGCATGGTTACCAAAGATAGACACCGAATTTCATTCAATTACCACACTGCCATTTCGTCGGCCAATGCACTGAATTTGTCCAATGGCACCTTTGTTATTAAAGTAAACTATCCGGCTCATTTTCCCAACTAAACAAAAAATCCAATCTTTCTCCTTTTCTCTTCCTCTCTTCTCTCTTCGGAATTACAATTTTGCCACATGAATTGTTGGCAGCCGGAATCCTAGCATCAGCGGCGGCAATGAATTCAAATACGATTAATTAAGCGAAAATTTTAAAAAATTGAGGTGGAGAGTTTTTGGGCTTGTTTGTAAGTGCAGATCTGGTTTCTAGAAGCTTGTACAATGAGGGAGAAGGCCCCTAGGGTCTATGAGGTCTGGAAAGGAAGCAATGTAAGTTTACGATTTGTTTGACACTTTTTATTTTTCAAAAAGGTTGAAGAGTTATTTGATTGATTTGGCGTTGTTGATGTAACAAAGTATCAAATTTGGATTTAAATTTGGTGTCTCAAGAAACTTGAAGCCTTATTTGACATAAGTTAGTACATGAGCAAGGAATAAATAATTTTGGAGATCTGTAAAATGAAGGCAGTAAATATTTAACCTGTATTGGAGATATTTAGTAAAGACGATTTAAGACAGTGCAATGTCTATTTAATTATCGATTTGTTGAAAATTAATGCTCGCAAAGACGTTTATTTGATAATTTCGAACATATGAAATCATGAAAAACAAAATGCAGTAAATATTAAACCTGCATTGGAGACATTTATTAAAGATGATGTGAGACGGTGCAATGTTTAATTAATTATCAATTTGTTGAAAATTGAAGTCTGCAAAGACATTTATTTGATAATAACATATGAAATCATGAAAAATAAAATGTGGGTATTGATCTTTGGACCTTTTTAGTGAAAGTTTCCTTCCAAATTTGGCTCAATTTTAACATATTTTGCAAGCTTAGAATCACTCAATTTCAATATATCTCAAACGCATTTATTTTTGTTTTTTTTGTAATATGGTTCAGTTCCCACAAGGATACGAAGTTAGCAAGGATTGTACCCTTACTTTACCCGTGAGCGCCGCATATCCTAATCAATTGCGCTACTCATGTGGGTATCTCAGACACACTTATTACCGTCACTCAATTTCAACATATTTTACACTCTTAGAGTCACTCAGTTTCAACATGTTTGACATGCATAGTGAGTCGCTCGTGTCAACAAATTTAACCAACAGTATATACAATCAAAATTTTACTCAGCTGAACACAGCTAGGAATGCAAGCATGTACCAAGCCACCAACTAAGCTTCCATAGTTGTTCTAGGTTGCTATCTCTAATGGTTTTGCACATAGAACATTGTATGTGTAGTAAATTGTTACAAGTGCTGTAAACTTTTAAGAAAAAATTGCTTAGGCAACACAAAATAAGCGCAGTGAAGCAATGAAAAAAGAAAAAGAAAAAACATCGATGTGACATTTTGTTGAAAATAACCATTGTTATCCCATTTTTGGTCAAAACTGGAATGTCAACAAATTGGCAAGGAATGTTGAATATCGAGGTTGGAGATCGATTTGGATCAAGGCTGCGATCGATATCGCCAAAATCTGGTTGAGCTCCAATCGAGACGAAATTGATTGGAAATGATGAAAAGGACTAGGAAAGGCTATGTTTCAAATTTCAGGTTAATCGGAGTTCGTATGAAGGAGATATAAGCGAGCCAAATGAAAGGAAGCACTGCCGAACCATCCATCCTCCACTCCCAAGCACTGTAGGTCCAAACTTCACCTCCGAGCATGGCCGAACCAGCCACCTCCTCCCACTGCCGAATCATAAGCAAGGTAGACCACCACCGAACCAAGGTTTGTCCCCATCACCGAACCAACCTGCTTTCCTCCTACTACCGAACCAACCATCTTTCCATGCACTACCGAACCGGCATACCACCAAGCCAACATACTACCAAACCAACTGCCGCTCCAACCCTCATCGGACCAACTCACCACCGAGTCAACCTCCACCGGTCCAAGGCCTCACCGGACCAACCCCTCCAACCATCTACCACCGGACCAAGGCGTACCGAACAAACATTTCCAGGCCAGATTGCATCAGCTCAAGCCCACCAGCAGCTATATACATCCAAGACCCCTACCCTCCAGCCTCACTCTATAAATAGAGGGGCAGGGGTACAACAATGGGGGACAAGTTTGAGAGCTCAAACACGGAAGGAACTTTCAAACAACTTATATACGCTTGTAATCAAGGCCTTGGACTTGTAATCTGAAAAATAAAGGAGAATAACATATAAAGTGGACGTAGACACATTCCGGCCGAACCACTATAAATCTGTGTGTCTTTTACAGTTTAGTCCCTGCTTTTTACATATTTGCATAAATCACCCAAATCACTAAGAACAACACAAAATCAACTGAATCATACGACTTGGAGGTGTTTGTCCATTTTTTGTGCAAACATTTTTGGTACTTTCATGGAGAGGGACTAGCACCCGCTGCATCCGGTAGAAGTTTGGATTTGGAAGACAATGACTAGGCAAAGGGCTGAGAGAAGACAACCGGAAGGAAGTCAACAAGCATCCTCTGGAGCTGAGGAAGGGCCGGCTTCGATCTACATAACCCGAGACGAAATGGGAGCCATAACAAATTCACTGCAAGAGAGGTTGTTGAAGAGTCAACAGGAGATGATGCAGGCTTTCTTGGAGCAAATGAGAGCTGCAGGGACCCAGAACTTAGGAACAGCTACAACGGCTGTGGATGTAGGACAAGGAGCTAGGGTTATGGAACCCAATGGAGGGCAGGATGCAGAGCCAGAGGGCAATCGACAAGGGCTTGGGGGCAGGTCCGCAGGATCCAACACAGGAGGACCTTTGGAAGGAGTTCAACAGGCTAGAGCCAACGTTGCTGCTAGCGAGCCACATGAAGAGTATGTACCGGAATTCCCTCGGGTGCAACCCCCGACAGACAACGCTGGATTGGTAGATATAATCAGGAAGACTGTGCGAGGTGGTTTGACCAGCGGAGACTTGGAAGGAGTGAACAGGAGTCCGTTCGCTCGGGAAATAAGGAAGGCTCAGAATCCACCTAAGTTCAAGCTACCTAGCGTGGAGGTATATGATGGCAAGACAGACCCTACGGATCACTTGATGAGGTACACCAGACACATGGAGGTGCTGAGGGCATCGGAGGAAGTGATGGCCCGATGCTTCCCTTTGTACTTGACGGACTTAGCTGCGATGTGATTTAGGCAGCTGGAAGAAGGATCTATCAGGACTTGGAGGGAATTGGTGGAAAGGTTTTTGGGACAGTTTCGGGTTCATGTCAAGAGACCGAAGAACGTGATGACATTGACATCGGTAAAGCAAAGGATCGATGGATCGCTTAGAGCCTTTCTAACTCGATTCAGTGCCGCAGTTGCTTCGGTGGATCGGCCCGATCCATCGATGGTTTTAATGGCAGCAGTATCAGGAGTCAGGGAGAACTCGGATTTCAAGGTATCTCTGATACGAGATCCCCATGGGATCTCGACGAATTCTTTCACGAGGCAGAAAGGTTCCTTCGGCAAGAAGACGCGAGTATGGATTTAAAGTTAAAAAAGGTTCATGCAGTTGAGGTTGGAGGACCATCCAGCAAAGGTTTGGATAAAGACAAAGAAAAAAGGAAGTTGTACGATAATTCTGGAAATGCTAGGAAGCAATGGTAGGATCCAAAATTTTCCACATACACAGGATTGAACGAGACGCCAGAGCGGATATACCTGGATACTCGGAATCACCTTCCCTACCGAAGGCCGGCAAGGAGAGAACCAACAGAACGAGAAAGGACATCAGGAAGGCACTGTCTCTTTCATGATTTGGATGGACACGACACCAACAGCTGCAGGCACCTAAAGGACATAATTGAGGAGCATGTAAGGAACAGACAGCTGCCACAATATGTTGGACCTTGGAATGCAACGGCGGAGCAGGAGCAACCGCCGCCTACCTCAAGCTACGATGGTGGGAGGCCCAGGAACGATGGTCAATTGATCATCCATTGACCAGGATAATATGGAATAAGTAGCGAACTATTGGCAAGCAACCAAATCATTTACACATGTACGGGGACGGAGATAGCCCCTAGGCATGCTCTGAATGATGATAAACTGCGATGCTATGGTTTGTGAAATTTATCTTTTGCTTTTGGATTGGACACTGCTTTTCTTTTTGGTTTTGGAGCTTGGATTAAGCTCCTGGTTTTGCTTGCTTTTGGATTTTCCTTTGGATGATTGTTTTCGGTTTTGGACGTTGGTTTGGACTTCTGGCTTTCTGGTTTTAATTTGGATTTTGGATTTGGATTTCAGATTTGGATTTTGGATTTAGATTTTGGATTTGAATTTTGGATTTGATTTTGATTGGATTTTTATCTGATTTTTGATAAACGGTCGTCGGGTATGGATTATGCCTGGCAAGGGGTGAGTCGCTTTGCCCGAACATGGTAAATTGGCTCACTCAGGTCGTCGAGTATGGACTATGCTCGGCAAGGGTCCGGAGTGACCAGGATTCGGCCTAGGACTTAGGCCCTCTATTATCAATTGTTATTATCAGGTCGTTGAGTATGGACTATGCTCAACAAGGGTCCGGAGAGATCAGGATTCGGCTTAGGACTTAAGCAATGCATTGTACAACGTCCAGGGACACTGGGCCAGGGCATCAAGTGTGAATTGCGCTTGGCAAGAGCCCGGAATGGTTATGGATTCGGATGCCAACCTGGAGAGGTCTTGGATTTGGTTATTGGCTATTGGATAAGAATGAATTATGACTCGGTTGTCGAGTTCGAATGGATGTGGAATTGGCCAAAGCTTTGGTCATGGGATTTGGAATTGGACATTGACTCGGAGCATTCAAGGATGATATACTCTGGCAATGTGTCTATGGACTTTGGATATTGGACTCGGAACTATTCAAAACACGCCTTGTTATCACAAGGCATGTTTTGGGGGGCAAAGTGTTATCCCATTTTTGGTCAAAACTGGAATGTCAACAAATTTGCAAGGAATGTTGAATATCGGGGTTGGAGATCGATTGGGATCAAGGCTGCGATCGATATCGCCAAAATTTGGTTGAGCTCCAATCGAGACGAAATTGATTGGAAATGATAAAAAGGACTAGGAAAGGCTATGTTGCAAATTTCAGATTAATCAGAGTTCGTATGAAGGAGATATAACCGAGCCAAATGAAAGGAAGCACTGCCGAACCATCAATCCTCCACTCCCAAGCACTGCAAGTCCAAACTTCACCTCCGAGCATGGCCGAACCAGCCACCTCCTCCCACTGCCGAACCAGAAGCAAGGTAGACCACCACCGAACCAAGCTTCGTCCCCATCACCGAACCAACTGCCGCTCCAACCCTCACCGGACCAACTCACCACCGATTCAACCTCCACCGGTCCAAGGCCTCACCGGACCAACCCCTCCAACCATCTACCACCGGACCAAGGCGTACCGAACCAACACTTTCAGGCCAGATTGCATCAGCTCAGGTCCACCGGCAGCTATATACATCAAAGACCCCTGCCCTCCAGCCTCACTCTGTAAATAGAGGGACAAAGGTACAACAATGTGGGACAAGTTTGAGAGCTTAAACACGGAAGGAACTTTCAAACAACTTATATACACTTGTAATCAAGGCCTTGGACTTGTAATCTGAAAAATAAAGGAGAATAACATATAAAGTGGACGTAGGCACATTCTGGCCGAACCACTATAAATCTGTGTGTCTTTTACAGTTTAGTCCCTGCTTTTTACATATTTGCATAAATCACCCAAATCACTAAGAACAACACAAAATCAACTGAATCATACGACTTGGAGGTGTTTGCCCATTTTTTGTACAAACAACCATAAAACATCATAAAGAGTATCATAAACAACATAAAATGACTTGATGCTTGTAAAGGCCAAATACCACATATAAAGTCTAAATCTTTCTTTTATTTTACTTTTTCCTGAAACAGGAAATGTGATTCTGACACGAACCAAGTTATTGTATACGGGCACTCTTTTTTTTATAATAAAATCACCGCGCGTGTGTGATGTCCCATTTAAGATTTATTTTGAACGCTTATGTTTGTGCTTTGTGCATAACACGTTCCAAAACATTGGAGATATGACACTTCTGAGTTGTGCTTGAAACTGTAACGGGATGTTGTTCCCGGGCCTTGATGTTACAATAAGCAATGATGAATGTAGTTTTAGCTGATCTTTAAGAGCTTAACTAAAGATGCAATGAATACATTAGTTATAAGAATAACAAGAATATGATCATCCATTATGGCTTACTGAGTTGATGGTAGAGCGTGAAATTCCCTACTCCACGAATGAAGGAGCGAATTGACCTTTTTCATGCACATAGAATGCCTTTTTTATTTTTGCTACAAGATTGTAGTTATTTGCGGGGCCTAATACATAAAGGCACAAAACCTTTCTAGAGACTTGACGCACAACGCGACAAACGACGTGTATTTTTGATTCATCGTGCATGTATTAAAAAATTGTACATTTATTACACATCATAATCAATTAATCTACACACGTATAATTTATATTTCTTGTATTAAAAGATGTCCAACATAGCCTGATTTTATCATTTTGGGCAATATCAACGAACGACATTAGAAACATATAATTTCAAGTACAAAAGTTGTTCAAATAATCAAAAGCCAAAATAATAAAAGATATTACTCTTGAATCACAAAATAAGACATTTTCATTTTGCATCCATCCAAGTTTCTTATGAACTAATTATGATATGCTAATGAGATTATGTTAGCCAAAGTTAAAAATTTCTTTGTTTGGTTCCATTTTGATCACTTGAAAATTGGTTTCGTTTCAGAAATTATAAGTATTACTAATGAAATTTATACGGTATTCATATAAGAATTATAAATGAATTAATTAGATAACAAATTAGGTGCGCTTAATTGAGGGTAGGTTCAAAAATAATATTATTTGTGCTATGATTTTATTTTCTTGTTTTTATGCTTATGTGAAATTTTCTTCTTCTTCCATAAGCATTCCAAGGTGGATTCAATCATTTCATTTAATCGTTTGAATATGTAATTTTGAATAAAATTGAATTTAAGTTGATTGAAGTAAAAGAAGTTTCAGTGTACTACTTGATTAATGATAAAATATTCGATTATCGTGTAAGGTTCAAAATCATTTATGTTTTTTTTTGAATTTTCTCTTATAAGAACATGATTTTTATCGTTGTTTTAAAAAACACGTCTCGATACTTGCCTCAATACTCGCATCAAGAAGTGCCTCGAGGGAACGATGGATAAAACGATTTAAGGTTTCCCCAAAATGCTTTTTACCTTTAAAGCTTACGAATCAATAACTTGAGGCATACGTAACGTACAAAGCGTGTGCCTCGAACGGCCAAAACTGCTGAGGCATGCGATCAAGACTCCTTACCCTAGTTGCTAATATTGAAACTAACATACATTATTAAACTTTAATTATTTGATGGAAAACAAAAAACAAAATTTAAGTAAATAGATGTTTTTTTATTTTTCAACTTTAATATCGACATGAATGAGTAAGATTGTTTCTGAAACAACGATCAAGAGCTATTCTTAATAGATTTTATTGAATCTTCAAATAAATTTTGCGGATCGATTTCAATTGGTAGAAGGGATCAAAACTAAAATTTTGCAGAATCTCCAAGTAAATTTTGCGGGATCGAAACTGGAATTATATGAATTCTAGTTATTTATTTCTAATCTCAAAAAAAAAAGATGTATACCTGTTCAGAGTCAGACCTGAATGATTTGTTCTTAATTTTTTTTCATAGGTTAATTTAAAACCTCAAATTTCATTATATGTTGTGTGTTTTATTTTTACTCGAAAAGCTTACGTCTCCATGTTTTGAGGCTTACGCTTCGCCTCATGAATCTGAAAACGTCTCATGTACGTTTTTGCGTTTTAAAACAATGATTTTTATCTTAGTTTTTAACTGTGGGTACTAGAACTAGAATTTCATGTGAATTCCTTTTCGATTTCCGCCAAACTGAGATGGAACCAATGGAATTTCAATGTGTTGAACGTGATTCTAAACCATGATGTTGACTTGTTATAGAAACGAATATTTCATAATTACATTTATCACAGTTTAACAAAAGTAATAAACTTTTTAATAAATGAATATAAAATGAAAGTCCCTTTCTTAAATAACGTTTACCGTTAAAAAAAGAAGACATGCATCATTATTATTTTGAAAATATAATGCATGAATGATCATTCACTTGTAATATATTGTTGAATGTTCAATCATTTGTTTAGAAACAAAATTTCTGGTTTAAAGCTTATAACTATTGTTTAGCAACTATATTCAAAGTCATAAACTCAAAGCTAATTGCCTAATTTTGTACGTCTTATGTGATAAAATATTGATGAAACATTTATTGCATTATATTTTTGCTTTTTGTAGTGTTATTTTGATATTTATCTTGTTTCTATTTGATATGTTTATTTTGTACTTCTTTTTTAGTTTTTTTATTCTATATATTTTTTTAATAGTTATTTATTATATTTGGATCACTTCGAATTGCAGAAGTCTAAAATTAATTCATGTGAAACTTTGTACGCCTATGTTTTGGTATGTATAAAAGTGATGGGTTATATTTGTTGACACTATTTGACTTTTAGCTCTCCTGTGAAGTTATACTGTAAAATTTCTTCTAGGTTTCCGTCTAGGCCTTACGTAGGGACCAAGCGAGGTTTACCATCTTGCCATCTGCGTAGACCCACCTAGGTATCGTTTACCACCTCATCTAAGAATCTAGAGGAATATTTAAGCATTGGTTATACTTTATTCGAGGCTTGATGCCACGTATAAGCTTTTATAAGCTATAGTTTTAAATGATTTTGTCTTTTTGGTTGCTCATAATCCCATTCAATACTCCAAATTTTCAATATTGATCAATTGTTATTGTTAGGGGTAAATTTGGCACAATTGCAGAGCATATTCAAACCAATTGGAAAATATTTTTAAGGTTAGGAAATACATTTTAGTTGAAACCGCATCTCAGGCCGAATTACAGATTGAAAGATATGGTTATTTTGAAATCTATCCTTAGCTTAACTGAACTTTGTCCACCTTAGAGAGCTACTAGTTATGTTGCACAAATTGCACATCCGAAGACATTGAAGCATTCTATTTAACGATACGAAGCCATTGGTACAAGTTTTATTCAATTTTGATTTAAAATATAGAAGCTATAACACAAAGAAAATCGATCTAAGCTTGATGATTATGTTATGTACCACATATAATATACCAATCGGAATATACCGATCTTGAAAAGGGTTCGGTTGGTCTAAATCTATTTGGATCCGAATAGATTATTCTATTAGGCATCGAACAAAATTCACTGAATAAAATTTACCTAAAATTTGCATAATAGAATATGTTGAAAAATATATGCCGAACAAAATTAGTTGAATAGTATGTCGAACAAAATACGTCGACCAAAATATTCTACACCTATAAATAGCCCCAAAATCCCCTTTACAAGGGTTGATATTTGAAAATCCATATACCACACCAGTCAAATCCGGATAACCAAATCCGGATAACCTAGGAACACAATTGAACAAGAGGTTCTCTAGAAATGCAACTACAAATTGAAATTGGGTCTGCCTAGTTCATCACCGCCTAGTTCATCACCTCAACTAGAATTCTAACTGTAAACCACCATAATTATGACTATAAGCAATATGATAATTTTAATGGCAAGACCCTAGATTTACCAACTTAGTTGTTTCTCGATTTTCTCGCAAGTAATTACAGGCCAACTAAAGGCAGTCTGGCTCAATCAAAGTCAGTCCAACTACTTTAAAATCGGTTCACGTTAGTCAGTCCAAGTCCATGTTGGTTTCAAACCATCTCTTTTACTCGACAAGACACCATGCTAATGCCCGGTCGCCTCATACCTATGCACCTTTCACATTTAAGCAAGATCTGGGCCCAGCCTCTCCCGCTCCAACCAGGCCTGGCGCGATGATGACCGGCCTTCCTATGTCAATCTACTTTTAGTCAAGGTTTTAAATCTTCTTCATCTCACCCGAGATATCAGACCGAGATTTTCTTCGGAATTTGAGATTTGACAGCTTAGTTAGTTATTAGAGTTTTAAATCTCTTTCATTTCAACTCAGATACCAACTCGAGATTTTCTTCAAAATTCGGGATTTGAAACAATGCTTTCAACATAACTCCAAATCAGCACGTTCACCCGACGTCATTTTAGTCGACGACCGACACCTCTCCAAGCCGGCCCCATTAGACTGCACGTCAAGCAAGATTGGCTTAAGCGCGATCCGTTATCGGTCTAGCTTTAATACAGTTGCTTCCAATCGGTCTTAGGCAGCCCTCTCGGTCACCTTGTTCTCTACATGCACCATCTCCAACATGGTCCTTTGCAAAATTCCTAATCTCTCATATCATTGACAATCGATCGGTCAGCTCAGCAAGCTTTACCATCTAAGTACTCAAGTAAACGACAAGCTGTCCATACACCTATCTGAAGCAAACTGATGTAGCGTATCATCAGCATTAAATGCGAAGCCCATGCCTGGTGTTGAGGAGCAATGAGTATATTTTCACTCATCGCACATCTTCTTACACCTTTACAGCTGTTGTCCATTTGCCCTTGCAGACAAATCAATGGTCAAGTACTTTTTCCATTAGTTCTACAGCTCCTTCTCAACCGTCTATCATCCACTTCAGGTACTATAAATATTCCTTGCATTACAACTTCAAAGAGGTGGGAATATACAATTTTTTTGAATACTACATACAATTCATGGCTCTTGATATCGCAAGTCCTTAAGATCACACAACTTTATTAGTCTTAAGTGCTTTCTTTTTTCATATTATCTTCTTGTAATTTCTTGTAGTTGTAAGAGATACATCTAGTACGATAACTTTACATTAGACATAGGTAGCCTTGTCGAACCACTTTATATCTTGTATTATTTACTTTTCAGCTGCGTACTTAACTTATTTTTTCGTTTTAATCATAGTGTAAGCAAGTAACCTCTACACATTAGTTAAATTTCAAGATTTGCTAAATCACTAGTCAATATTTTGACGCTAGAAGGAGGGTTTTCCCCGAACGCTCTCATATTTCCACACTTTTCTACTCTCCAAAGACCCTAAACTTTGCTTTTGGGCATTCACGTCCATCCCAAAAGGTACGCTGTACGCATGCCTAGTTGGATTGATCTCGCCCCAGATGTGGCTGCGTCTGTGAGGCCAAATTGTCTTTGTTTCTCTTCAGCGGCTACCAACCTTTGATCATCCACGAACTTATGCTTTTGACTGTCTCAATGGCGGTCCCCTGCCAACGGCATGACATGCATGTCTCTCTTCGTGTACTCCAGATCCTATAGGGGTGTGGTCGGAAACAGACAAAGAGAAGAGGGGATCGTGCTTTCCAGATCGCCGTTTGTGCGTAAAGGGAGATCTGCTCATCATCATTGTTCTTTATCTCATCGGCGATCGCCTACTTCGGCAAGGTGATGGCTAAGCCCTCAATCCATGGTCTATCAGAACATCCCAGAACAGGCCGATGTCGACCTCAGGGAAGAAATGCATATTCTCCACCAACAGCTCAATAGAATGCAAACCTATAATGCTGGGGCGAGGTATTCTCAGGTGATGAGAACGGGGAGCCATTCTCCGATGAAGCGTCAGATGCTTATATGCATCGGTGATATGCTTTGCCGTCTATTGACAAGTATAATGGTGGTGCAGACCCGTTGACCATATCACGACGTTCAACTTCATCACTCGGGCTAACCAGTTTTCCGACTCTACTAAGTGTTTGCTCTTCACTTCTACCTTCTCAGGACCGGCCTCCCGTTGGTTCTTATCGGGCAGTATCAACTCCTGGGTCCATTTGTGTGCAGATTTCAGGAATCGTTTCTTCGCGTTTCGTATGCATGTTGTGTTGGCTAGTGAGATAGGCAATATTAGACAAGGTCCTTCTGAAAGCCGCGGTTGCATGTTAGTCGCTTCAACAAATAATCCACCCAAACAAGGGTGCAAATATTAGTAGCTTGGTCGTGGCCCCATGTTCAGAGGTCCGATACAAGTTCAGGATATGGAGAGATCTCCATAAGCAAGTCAGCTTCGTCCGTAACTGACTTCTATCAACGGACGAACGACGTGATGAGGATGGAAGATGCGGATCTTTCAGACATCGACTTCGACGCAAGGCATCCTCCCCAAGATGGTCCTTGCAACAACAATGATCGTCGAAACATCGGTTGTCCAGCCGACGTCGGAAGACGTCTAGAGGCCGATCCTCAATACAAACCCAAGTATGATAATTACTCTCATTTGAACAGGGACATCACTACAATCTACATCGCCATTGGAACCAAGTGTAATTTCAAAGGTCTGCCATCTCCAGTATGGGAAACGGGAGGAATCTTGCCACAGTGGCAAATACTGCGAGTTCCATCAAATCAACGACCACTTTATAATAGACTGTAATGTGCTAGGGATGAAATTGAAAGACTCATTTGGAAGGGGATTCTCTTGGAATTTGTTAAACTTCAGGTCGAGCAAAGAACAAACCATGAAGAATGGCAGAATCATCCCCCTCAACCCAATAATGCCAGTGTCCAAGCCGTCATTGAGGTCCTGATCATATGTGGGGTCTGCATGTAGCTGGCAGCAGCCGGTGAGCCAGTCCTGATATCAAAGAGATGTGGGTACTGCCGTGCAAATTTATTCATTGAAATCTTGGGCATTCAAGGCGCCCTGACTGGGATTAGTATGACTAATCAGCTTCACAGCCAAAGACACGAAAGTAGTCTCCTACTCCCATTATGAATCCATCGCCATTACTCTTGCCTTGGTCAACTCCAATGTGCATCGGGCCTTCGTGAATGGGGCAGCTCGATCAACATCATGTTCAAGAACGTCTTTGAACCAGGTTTTCTGCCTCCAGCCTCACCCCCTGCGCCCTGCCCATTTAGTTTTGGGGGAGTTAGCATTGTTTCGATGGGCACATCCTCGTTTGTAATAACTTTCGGTCAAGATCCCCTCGCTGCAAAGATCTAAGTAAACTTTACGGTAGTTGATTGCTCATTTGCTTATAACCTATTAATAAAATGACCGACGCTTGCTGAGCTAGATGTCATCGTCTTATGCAATAGCCTTGTCATTAAGTTCTCCGTTCAAGATGTGGTCGGAGAAATCAAGGGGCAGTCAACAAAAAGTAAGGGAATGTTATGAGGCTTCTCTTAGGCAGAGAAAGAAGGGTGTTCTTATGTTACAACAATAGCATTCAACACTTAATGAGTTCCAAGAATGTCTGTCCCATCGGCGTACGATGATATTCTTATCGCTAACTAGTTGAAATGAAATAAGAGAGAAGAAGAAGCATGCTAGTGAAACAATTTAGAAGATCCAGCTTCAAATGCGGAGATGAACTCCCCCGACACTCCAAACGATCAAGAACTTGTTGAAGAATAGTGAGTGTGCTACCATCTTTGAAGCCTTCCACGTCGAATCTTGCAAGAGGTCTTGAAAAGTTCACAGTCGACATCGCCGAGAGTACGATTGGGACCAGTCGTGACATTGAAGGGCGGGGCTAAAACCACTAGTTTTTCCAGCAAGACGTTTAAGCATCCAAGTCGACCTAAGTTCAGAACCGCCAGAGCAGGATAAAGAAGAAATCCGCCTGCCTTGGCTAGTCTATTAGCGTAATAACGATGATCAACCACCATCGGAGGCTTGGCCAGCAGACACGGGTCCCAGCCAAGCGATAAGACAAGATCCATCTCAAAAAGAAGGTTTCGGACGACGGTTTGAACTGCAATCAACAATTAGCAATTCAGCACTGAGAAAGCTTTCTCCTTTCTCAAAATGCTAAACAATTTAGACAAAAAGACGTATGTACAAAGACGTTTGGGAATGTAATGAATAATGAAGCTTGCTGCTTTTTATCAGTAAAAATTTGCGAAAGATTCAAAGACTGAAGAATTTTCATAGGGAAAGATTTTATGAGTTTAGGGAAGAAATGAAGGAAATGTTTATACACCCGCGCCTTCGATAGTGTGCATTGAATTCAAAAGGCAAAAAGAATCTCAGTCGTTCAGAAGAGATCAGAACAAAGTCAACTCGTTCATGTGGGAGACGTGGCATTGGAAAAACGAACCGTCACAACCAATAACACGAAGCCATGTGGAAAGCGCATTAAATGCCTTTCAGGGCTGTCAATCAGCAAGATTTTTGTGATTTTACAAGCCTGCACCCGCACGTGGATACTGACTTTGAAGGTAAAATGTTGCTCAATTTTCTCGTAAGTAATTAGCAGGTCAATTAAAGACAATTGACCCATTCAAAGCCAGTCCAAGCCTATTTTGGTCTCAAACCAGCTTTTGTACTTGAAAAGGTACCAGAATGAGGCCTGACAGCTTCATTCTTAGACACCTTTCACACTGACAGCTTCATCCTTAGACACCTTTCACACTTAAGTAAGATCCAGGTCCAACATCTTCCGGTTTAGCCAGGCCTGTCACAATGACGGCCGACCTTCATATATCAACCTACTTCTATCACAACTCCAAATCAGCACGTTCATCCGACAACACTTCAGTTGACGGAATACACCTCTCCAAACTCATCCGAATAGACGACATGTCAAGCAAGATTGGGTCAAAAGCGTCCTGCCCTCGCTCCGGTTTCAGTACAACCATTTTCGATTGGTCGTGGGCAGCTCTCTCGATCACCTTGCATTCGGTCGTGCACTATCTCCTAACATGTTTCTTAGCCAGATTCCTAGTTTCTTATATCGTCGACAGTTGGTCGGTCAGTTCAGCAAGTTTTGCCACTTAAACACTCAAGTAAACAACAAGCTATCCATCCATCTATCCGAAACACCATGGTTGAGCTGCTGAACTGATGTGACATACCATCAACATTAAATGCGTGTTTAATGCGAAGTCTGCGCGTTAAATGCGAAATCCAAGCCTGATGCAGAGGAGCAGCGAGTATATTTTTATCCACCTCATTACACTTCTACAGCTGCCATCTATCTGTCATTGCAGCCACTTCAACAGTTGGACACTTTTTCCACCGGTTCTACAGCTCAATCCATACCGTTCATCACTTCACTAGTGAATCGACTATTGCAATTGTTATCGATCTAGTGTGGTTTAACTAGTGTTGGTGCAATTTTAAATTGAAGAATCATAATAAAAGATATAAGGTGGATGCATACTCAAAATTTTTCGAAGCACTAATTTTCTACTTTGTAGAATTTTTGTATGTGGTTTGTGATCTGAATTAGAGTAAGAACTTAATATATTTGACGAATAGAAATCCTACCTCCTAAAAATCAACATTAGGGTCACATTTTGGATTTAGACTCTATTAGATCTTTGTTTCAGGTGTTAGTCGTTTTTAATGCAAATATTTTTTTGTGCTTTCATCGAAAACTCTGTTCAGATCATTAAGCCACTTATATTAGTAAACAAGAATTTAAGAAGACGTTGGATGGAGAGCAGTCTACATACGGAAGCAATTAAGAAAAAAACATCTGATCAGTCAACCGATCTGCTATCTAACTAAAAAGGTGAAAACAACGATGGTGACGATGGAAGCATCTTTTATAGTTAAGCAACGATGATGAACTCATGAAGTAAGTGACACCAAAGTGGATCCAAAGAGATTGAACTAGAAATTATGTTAGCAAACTATCAGAAGTCGATGGTAGAAGGCAAGCAATGCAAGAAACATACATGGAGATACAAATTTCCACACACCATAATCAACCTAGACCCAATTAGATCAGTTGGGAACCAACCAAGTCGGTACCAAACCAACCAATGTAGCTTGCGTTGGCTTAAGGGAGGTTTTCCCTCTAGAAATCAATACCGATGTTGGAGCTACACGCTTGGCTGCTGAAATGGGTCCGCATGAGTTTGGATTGACGGGTCCGCATATGGTTAATTCATTGTGCGAGGGTACGACGTGATCTACCAAACACCCTGAGGAAGTACTTCAATAGCAGAGGAGCGAGTCGCTGAGATAATATGTCGAGTATTAGACAATCAGAATAGGAGATAAGATGATGAAATGAACTAAAGTCTATTCGCTTCAAATATTTGATAACTCCAGCGAGTGTCATAAACTCTAGTCTGCGCCCTGTGGATCCTTGATGGAACCAAGTTTCTGCCGAGGAAGAGCATAAACCACGCCCATGGGCACTTGTGTTTGACCCTTTATGGACGTCGAGTATGTCTATCTTTTACTAAGCATTCAAAAGCAGATGTGCATGTCAGTTATGAAACACAAAGTAACACCCAGTCCTTTCCATTTTACGAGTGATTGGTTGAATTTATTGAATGCCTCTTAGTCTTTAAAACGCAAGTCTCCTTTGTCGACGAGTAAATGACTGGACTTGGTGGACACTTTTTGACCTAGAAATCGTAAACTTTCATCTGCTTGAAAAGATCTAGCAATCTCTCATCTACTCTGTCAAAGACATCGGAGTATAAACATCCAAGTCCGTCAAAGAAACGGAGTATAAACTCATTCGACTCTGCCAACGATAACGTAGTATAAACCCGTTCAATTATGCCATAAATAGCGAAGTACAAACTTATTCTACTTTACCAGAGATAGCGTAGTATATACTTATTTGACTCTGCAAGAGACAATGGAGTATAAACTCGTTCAACTTTTTCAGCAACAACAAAGTACAAAGTCATTCAACTTTGCTAGAGACAGTGGAGTATAAACTCAAACAACTCTATCAAAGATAGCGAGTATACATTTAATAACTCTATCGGAGAATGAAATATAAACATAACTGTATCAAAGATATTCGAGTGAACCGATCCAACTCTATCAAAGATAGCGGAGTGTAAACTTCCTAACCTTAGAGGTATGGTTCAACTCTATTAGAGACAATGAAGTATAATGTGCTTAATTTCAGACGCCTGGTGTAATTTCACTAGAGACAATGAAGTGTAGGTTTATGACGTGCTATCCTAATGTTGTGCAGAATAGTTCTTAATACTATTATAACTTTAGAGGTGGTGAATGATGTTTTAAAACTTATTACCAATTTATATTGTAATTATCGAAGTTACCAATACAAAATCAGATTCACATGTAGTAATGTAGTAAATGCAGATTGTAAAAGCAAAAAATTTAAAGAGAAGACATCAATAATTTTATAGTGGTTTGGATTCCTAATCCTATATTCAGTCTTATATCTCGTATAGAATTTTCACTATAGCAAACTTGCAATTTCACGGGTGGCAAGTACACATTCACGACTTGACTTTGAATTAGGTGGCAATCAACATCTTTTCCGACTTTCCACGAGTGAGAGGACATACTTAACCTCTTGCACTTTCTTGGGTGGCAAGAAAAACTTCTTGACTTTCCACGGGTTTGCAAGATCATGTATACAATCTTGACTTTTCACGGGTTGTAGGATATATAGTACAACAATATCTACAAAAAATTGAATCTTTCGATCACAATTTCAAGTAGTCTTTAATACAACTTTTGATAGACCTACAGTATTAATGTCTTTGATTTCTTTGAAGAATAAGACAAGAACAAAGAGCAAGCGATAGAGAATTTGTATGTGTTCTTTTGACCTTTTGTTGATTGCAAATCCGTAGAAATAGAGAAAGATGGAGTGGATTCGCATGGTAAAAGTGTATGTGATTAATAGAACTTTTTTTGCAAATTATGAGGATGTAGAGAGAGAAATGAGAGAGAAATGCTTTCAAATTTCATTGTCCAAAGCCTTTAAATAGAAGATGAAGAGAAGCGGAGGTAGAGAGAGAAATGAGAGAAATGCTTTCAAATTTCTTTGTCCAAACCTTTAAATAGAAGATGAAGAGAAGTGTCTTTTCACGAAAGATGAAAAGAAGTGTTCGTTTAAAATTAAAAATTGCAGCTAACGACTAGCATGTCGACATATCATTTTAGATATGTTGACATATCCTAGTGTAAAATGACAATCTTTTTATACAAAATTGTTTCATCTCCTTTAACTTGTAAAACTAATATTGAACTTTTATAAAAAAGATCATGGAAAATACAATAAAGAGTCTAAAGAGAAAATTCAAAGATTTTCTATGTGATCTTTAACAACTAAGTTTAAGACTTGATATACTTTAGAATTGACTAAATGTTGTTATGTACTCTTCCAGGCCTTTGTTCCTTGGGTCTCATGTGTTCTCCTAGCCTACCCTTGAAATCTCCTTTGTTCTTATATTCTTGTTATTGTCTCCTTGATCTTGATTCTTCTTGATCTACCTGGTCTTGTACTTAAGTTCTTGTATTGATCTGTCTTGATGTATATATTGCATCTTTTTTTGTTACCCTATAATATGTTCTCGATAAAACTCCTGTATTCATATACCATATCATACATAAACTTAGAAATCATTAGTATTACATTTATGGTTGATATTGTCAAAACCAATACATGTGGTTCTGACATGAAGTATCAAGTTATTCAGCCTCAGAGGCAACTTTAACTCCTTTAGAGGCAGTGAAGTATGATTTTGACCAGTCATAAATATGAGACTTTGATCCAATAGAGACAACTGAATGTAATCTTTTCAAAAAACCTTAGAAACATGGTCAGTTTCATCTGAATATGAAGTGTGATACTCCAGAAATTGAGTACCATCATGGATTATAAGGGTTGTAGTGCAAAGTCATGACTTGCTTTTATGTGTAAGTTTTGAGTAATATTTGATAGAAATACTCGAGGACATGATAGCACCTTGCCTCTTGAGTATGTGAAACTCACGATCGGGGGAGAAATGATTGATGATTGGGCAAGATTGAACGTTGTTAACCTTATGGGTCAGATGACCTCTTGATTTATAGGTTAGACGACCGATCGCAACTAAGCACTATAAAATTCTGCCTTGACTGCATCATTCCTCTGCTATGATTGGATCTCGGACGAAGTATACTTCATATATACGAAACATACTTTAGAAGGCAAAATGTTGGGTAGAAAATTTGGTATAGTTTAGAAACATATCCAAATCAGTTGGAAATTTTGGCATCATTCCTCTACTATGACTGCTTTAATATCTATCCTCTGTCTAATCGAATTGAACCTACCTTAAAGAGCCACTAGCTACGTTACAGAAATAGAACATGGAAAGTCAATGGAGCATTCTATTTATTAATACGAAATTAGTGGTTTAAGTTTTTCTCAATTTCGACTTAACATAAAGAAGTTACGACATAGAAAAAATTGATTTAACCTTAATGATTTTAGGGATCAGAATATATCGATCGTGAAAACGGTTTGGTAGGACTGAATTTGGTCGGATCCGAAATAGATTATTCCATTAGGTGCTGAACAAAACTTACCTAACAGAATTAGCGAATTCGCTAAATAAAATTTGCTTAATAAAATCTACTGCATAAAATATGCCGAGAGTAGTTAGCTGAGCAGATTTAGTCGAACTGAATATGGTGATCAAAATATTTTCCACTTATAAATGCTCCCAAGTCCCAACATCACTTGTACATGGATCGATTTTGAGGAATCTATATACCCTACCAGTCAGATCCTAATAGCGCTTGTAGCACTACTAAAACCATCCAGAAACGCAGCTATAGATGTAGAATTAAGTTTATCTGATTCATCACCTCAATTGGAATTTTGACTATAAACCATCGAAATTCCGACCGCAAGCAATAAAATTTTCTAATTGGAAGAGACCTTGGATATATTAACCTAGTGAATCGTCTATTGCAATTGTTGTAACCGATCCAGTGAGGTCCAAAAAGCGTTGGAGCAATTGTAAATCGAAAAACCATAATAATAGATACAAGGAAATGTATGCCAGAGAATTCAGAACCACTATAAAAATATCGTGTTTACTATTTCTCCACTATTTTATACTGTTAACCCGCCTTTTGGCAAAGCAGTACACGGACGGATTTAACTCGACGGACATCATGATCATCAAGGCGGAAGGTCCGGGGAAACGGTTATCAAGCTCGAAAATCGACTATAAAACGAGACTATAGATGATGGTCAAGCGGATTCGGATTGGATCCTTAATTTTTGTCATAATCAATGTGCAATTGTATGAAGTGATAAGGAAGGCCTCGTGAGGCTACGTTTCAAATTTCAAGTCGATCAGAGTTCGTATGTTAGAGTTATGAGCAAAAGAAGAGGTATTAGATCATATTCAGCTCAACAGCACAACTCAACAATGATCGCTTTATAACTCAACAGCCGGTAGGCGTATTGAAATGAAACTTTAGAAACAAGAAGTGGGGACCCTAAGAGTCTACCTTAGGGATCATATTGCATTTGGAGAAGTTGGAGGGATCGACATCTGTCCCTCAATAGGGATCGGTGCTTATCCCTCTTAGAGATCGGCTAAGCCCAACTTCATAAAAAGATTGATCAATATCTCAACATTTACATATCCAATTGACATGAAACTTGAAGGACAAGCTAATTAGAACATGTGGAACACCCCATAGGGATTGCATAACATTTGGAGCAAGTTGGAGGGATCGATACCTATCCCTCCATAGGGATCGGTTATAATCAGCTTTAACACCATATTGCAACAAATATCGGTCAATAACTCGAGTTCTACTAATCCAATTGGCATGGAATTTGAAGGCTATACATAATATAATACGGAGAAGCTCCTTTAGGGATCGCATGTCATTTGAAGAAGATTGGAGGGATCGGTACCTATTCCTCTAGAGGGATCGACAGAAAACAGAATTCAAGCAACATCACCTCACGGAAAATGCGATATCTCAAAAGCTTCGAAATGACATGAAATTTGGAGGGCAAGTAGCTAATATCATGAGGAACCCTCTAGAAGGATTGCACCCCATTTCGACACCAAAATATGGATTCGTACCGATCCCTATGGTCGGCCTCAATGAGCCTGGAAATTTTGGGTGGCCTCGTCTTGGTCTCTCGAATCTTCTTTCAAAATTTCAGCCTGATCCGTGCACGTCTTTCCCCATTAATACCGCAGACATGACGTCAGAAAAATGATATTTCTACTTTTTATCTTCAACCTAGGTTACCCTCTGCCAATTTTATTCTTGATTTGGATTGTAAATGTAAACAAACTTAAGTATAATAAAAAAATTATCTGAAGTGGACATATGACAGAGTTAGTCAAACCACTATAAATTTTGTCTCTTTTTACCTGCTTTCTGATTGTTTTAATTTTGTTCTTCATTTAGCTCTTTTCATATTTCTATGATTGGATTAGATATTGGTACTTTTACATAATTAGGTGATAGTGGTCAATTTTGACGCCAACACATACTATGCACTATAAAAATATTGTGGTGTTTATTGTTTTTGCACTTTATTTCATACTTTTTAGTTTATTTGTCTGTGACTTGTGATATGGATTAAAGTAAGAATTTAACATATATTTCAAATATAGATGCCACAACCTATAAACCAGCTTTTGAACACCACTCATGATTCTAATCTTTACCGGATGTCGGTTTTGAGGTGCCCGGTCATTTTTGATGCAAGCAGTGACTAAACCAAACACTAAAATTCATCCAAAATGCATGAGTAATCAAAATGCACAATTTTGATTAATTCCCACATAAATGATTAATTCGTAAGTCGTATTTACCATCTAGCGTCTGTCTTGCGATTTACGATTTTTGAAGCCTTGTTGTGAAGTAAACCATTACCAACTATTTTTTTATGAGCGATATTTATCTAAATTCAGATAACGATGACGTTTTTTCCTAACACAAAATAAATGTAGCATTATTGGGAATGTAGGTAGAAAATAATCGACGATAAGCTTCACAGTCCTGGACTTAAGTCTGTCAACAAGTACTTTTGGATGTGGATAATATTATAACCGCATCTGCATTCAAAAGCACTTTTGAATATCATATATACATATCCGCAGAACTATCCGCTAATAGTCGACGAATCAAAAATATAAATAGAAGTATGCAAAATCATCAAATATGATGATGATAAATAGATTTGAACACTTAATATGCATCAAATGCATATGATATAAGCTAACTTACTAAAATAAATAAACATATATTTCATTGTACTAAAATAAACTATACTTTTGACAAAAATCGGACGGATAATTTTCCGATTCGGATGCCTTCATATCCGCATCCATATCTATTTTTCTGGACATTGGATATTTATCCGGTTTTTGGATATGGATGCGGATCGATTTTCGATTTTTTAGGTATTCATTGACAGCCTTATTTGGACTTTGCTGGTATTATGTGGGTAACCACTAAGTTACTACAGAATTATGTGAAATTGATTCAACTCTCCTCACCTGTACCTCGCCAATCTATGGTAGAGTAAATATCAGAATAATGAAGAAGAATGCATACTACTACTACATCAACATCATGTCCAGCAATAGCGGCATAGTGTTAATATACTACCATGACCAATTCCACCTTTATCACCCAATCAAATGAAAGTGCAACACTGTATCATAACCGTTGAACAATTTTCTCTGGAATAAGCATGCTGTGTAAAGTTTTGTCTAATTTCTCACATAACCAAGTTCTGCTCTCTTAAAATTATTGATATACTAATGTTGCTGGGATATATTTGCTATGCAGATATTTTGTCTTCATGGGAGGCTCATTTTTGGGCCTGATGTTAGGTCATTATTTCTCACCGTGTTTCTTATAATTGCTCCTGTCTCAATATTCTGTGTGTTTGTAGCCAGAAAGCTAATGGACGACTATCCTCACCACTGGGGAATTTCCATAATGGTTGTTGCTGTTGCGTTTACTATATATGTGAGCGTTCTACATTTGATATTTGTTAATCCTAAAAATAGTGTTAAATGCCTTTTATCAGGATTGACTTAGACTTTTGTTGTACATTTTTACCCCAAAACAGGTTTAATTCAAAATAATGCTGTGTGCTTCGATCTAAAATGCTCTTTGCCTTTGTTTACAAATTTTCAAAAATACATTTTTAACATAAAAATTATCTGTTATACGCTTTATATTCAGTTGGTTCTTTGCCAGAATCCAGTGATTTAATGGTGCTATTACATTGTCAATACTTGACAGCAGTACTTTTAAATTGCTCCAGGCCCACTGTGTTCCTCTCAGACTTGAAGAAGAATACGTAATACTTAATACATCGTATAATTCATATCAGTTTACAGTCTTACAGACAACATTCTTTGTAATATCTTTCTTGATCTGATTGATATCATATCATAACTCGTTAACTTGTCAGTGTAATAAATTTAAGCTCCCACCTTTTTACATCTTGCATTGGAGTATTGTTACTTGCATCAGTGTCTACTTACACCACTTGACACTTTGCATTTCCAGCTCACTCTGTTTCAATGGCTTCTTTGAATATTTTCAAGGAGCAGTATGCACTATGTATACATACATACACACACATACATATAAATATATACATATAAATATGTATGTGTGTGTGTAATGTTACCATGATTGGAATTGTGATGGTTTGTAGCATCAAATATTTATCTAGCTTATTTAAATTGTCGGAAAAATCTACTAACCAATTGAAAAATAAAAAATCTGCTTCTTTCTTATCAATGTCTGTTTCCCAGTCTTGTGTTAATGTTTTTTTTTATATATATCAAGCTCTCCTCTTTTCTATGCAATTGTATCGTATTATCCTCAAATGAAATATGACACAAGTTATACGTTTCAGGATTTAGTACTTCTTCTTCTAACCTCAGGAAGGGACCCAGGCATAATACCACGTAACACTCATCCTCCCGAACCAGAAAGCTATGATGCAAGCACAGAAAATGGAGTCAATCAGACTCCTCAGTTACGTCTACCTCGAATGAGGGATGTTATTGTTAATGGAATCACTGTGAAAATTAAATACTGTGACACATGCATGCTTTATAGGCCTCCCAGATGCTCCCACTGCTCCATATGCAATAATTGCGTCGAACGTTTTGACCATCATTGCCCTTGGGTCGGCCAATGTATTGGTCTTGTAAGTTGCCCTTACCCGATTCCCATTTATTTTAATTCCCTTGTGTTCGTATAGTATTTATTATTTTACACGAGGATCCAAGGTTTTTATACTTGTTATATTTCTATTACTCGCACATCTCACATGAATTTATGAAACTCCTCTCTGATTCATCTATTAAGTAAAAAAATTGCAGAACTCAATGATTTAAGCACTTTTTGATAAAAAGGATTTTAAGTTGAATGCATGCAACAGAAAGCTTTTTTTCAACTTAAAATTACAGAAGATCATAGTGTGTTTGTTAGCAATAACTGATGCTTAATAGGAATAAAAATAAGTGATACGTTAATTGTCCTGTCCTTTTATTAAAACATAGGCTACTTTTTGATTATTTGTTATATTTAATCGGACTCATTAAAGTTAGATAGACTACTTAGATATGGAGGGTAGTATTATCATAATAGTTATGTATTATGTAATACAAATACTTTATATCGGTGAAGCTTTTTTTGCAATATCAAAATTATCCTTGTAAAAACCATTCAAAAAAAATTGTTCTTTTTTATTCTAAATAAAACGATCAGGATCCTATTTTAACTCAATCATCTTTCTCACTTTTATCCTGTATTCATTCATTCTCATTTGAAACTAAATCATATTCACTAAAATTAATAATTAATAATTTGAAATTAATAATACCAGTACGTTAGGCACGTTCATTGGATTTGTGGAAAAAGAAAACTAAGTGCATATTTATTTATTGTGAAATAATGATCATATGCATGGATAATAACTGACACAAATAAATATGTGAACTAACTTCTTTTTATTGTGAAATAGTATGAACAAATACACACAATGCCCGTTATATTTTCGGTATCAATTTGATTTTTGTGTAAATAATTATATACGTCTTTGCTTACAAAAATAGTTGTCTTATATAACTATGGCTGGAGTATACTATATAAAGCAGCAAGTCAATGTAACACAGCCTACATGCTACATAATATACCATATTCAAGTACATATTTTACAAATTTATCTCACCCCTTGTTATCCTCTCTACCTGTTGGTAGCTCACACTATAAGCTCAATGAAGTTCCATCAACATACTGTGCAGATGAGTACAAATACACACACACACACATAACCTCATTAGCTATAATTTAGTATTCAATTATATCACATAATCCACGTGCATTATATAATTTATAATAATCAATTCGTGTACTCAGTTATAAATGTGCTTAATTATATACGAGAGATGCGGAAGCACGTTGAGAGCAAGGGTATATTTGGTATTTCAGAAAGACACTGAGTAAAGTTATTCAATGAATTTTCTTTATTAGTAGTAAAGATAATGTCATCCAAGTAAATTACTAGTTTATGTATTAGCATAAAAGTGCTCTGGTTAATACTATATTGCATAACCATACTTGAGAAGTGGGTACAAAGATAGACGTGCATTATTACTCAGTTATAAATATATTTACTTGAAATTAAATAAACTATACTATTTATTATCCTGAAACTAAATAAAAGATATAATAGATTGTTACAGCATATAATACATTGATACCCAACTCCTAAGCACCCATTTCAAAAAGAAAAAGAGAAAAAAAGAGCCTTCGTAGCCAAGTTCAAAAAAAAAAAAATTCATCACTGATTTCTGCTTAATCTGGTGCCTAAATACCTTCTTTGTAATTAAAAAAGCTTCATATGGTTGGGGGTGTTTTTGTAATTAAAAAAGCTTCATTTGAGGATTTTCCTATTATACATAGATTTACATTTTATGCATTGCATTACCAATTTACTGGTCTAGTTTAAGAAAACAAAGTTCAATTGGAGCTTAAAAGGTAAGTGAACAACCATTTTAAATTTTTATGTTCAACGTTTGACAATCTACATTCAGTGCTAAATAAGCAGCACTACAATCAAACATTGCCTTAATAATCTTGTTATTAACCAAACTTCTTGCTTTTGGTTGCAGCGGAACTATAGATTCTTTTATATGTTTGTATTCTCCTCGACTCTTCTATGCATATATGTATTTGGATTCTGCTGGGTTTATATAACGAGAATTAGAGATAATGAAGACTGTAGTATATGGAGAGCAATGAGCAAGACTCCTGCTTCCATAGTTCTAATTGTTTACTCGTTTATCTCAATTTGGTTTGTCGGTGGTCTCTCTGTATTCCACTTGTATCTCATTGCCACTAACCAGGTAACTAGTATTATTTTTTTTCCTTTTTAGTTCAACCCAATTTTCAGAAGTTATGATGAAATTAGACCACTTTTAAAATATATTACACATGTAGCTTGTCTTGATCACAATAATGTTGGTTCAACATCTTGTATTTGAACAATTTGAGATTGCTGCAATGTAATTTCTCCAAAAAAGGATCTTTTATATATGCTAGTGTGATCTGAAATCATGTCAATCCAAATCCTTTAAGAAAAAAACAGAATACACAATTTGAAATCGTGTTAACATAACCTTAGTGTCATTACGGCAGAAACATGCCTTTATCTGTAATATATATTGAAAGTAGTATGTTTTTTAAATAAAATTTGAAAAGTGAGCTAAATTGAAAAAATATATCTTTGTTATCATCTGCATGTTTGAAATTTCAAACCAAATTTATTTTGTATTTTGGTAGACGACATATGAGAATTTCAGATACCGATACGACCGTAGAGCGAACCCTTTCAACCGAGGAATAATAAATAACTTCATCGAGGTGTTTTTCTCAAAAATCCCCCCTTCAAGGAACAGATTTCGAGACAGGATTCCTCAAGAGCAAATGCAGGATCCACAGGCATCGCAGATAGGCTTTGGGGGACCCACCTCACTGAAACCGGTCGAAGATCTAGAAGAGGCTAGAAAGCCAGTGGCATGGGATGAGGTCAGCGACGTCGAATCTGGGCTGAACACCATAATGTCAGAGGGCAAAGATGGTAATTTCGCGAGCGATGCATCAGAAGGGCATGCCACGTTCAATTCGAGGCGGTCTAGTTGGGGAAGAAGAAGCGAAAATTGGGAAATGCCCCCTGATGTTTTGGCATTGGCAAATGGAATCGGAGGATCGAATCGGACTGTGGTCAGCAGCGTTGGTAGTGCTGCTAATGAAAACCATTAGAATTAGGGTGTTTGGATTTTATTTATATATAAAGATCACGATGTTTGCGATAGTATTTTTCCCTTTACTTTGTGCTGGTTTATTTTCTTCTCTGTGGTTTGAGAGCTTTGTGAGCACTGTAATTTTTAATCTGATGCTGATATATGATGTAAATAATTTATTGTTTGAGAAATGTTTAATTCAGAAAATGATATTACATTTTGGAATCGCATTGTAGTACTTTTCTTCTTCTTCAGAATATCATGGTACCTTTGCTTTTCTTTTGTGAAACTGATTTACACTCTGGGATCACGTTGTGGTACCTGTCTTTTCGGGAAGTTGATCCTGCGTTTCTGACATCAGTCTAACGATTTGAATCAAAATTTGCAAATCAGGACCAAGTTGATTCAATAAATCTGATAAATGCGAAATCGACACAAAACAAATAGATGGTATTATTATCCAATTAGATTTGAATCGACGCGAGCTGATCGGAATTGAGTTTTGAGCTGGATATGGTTTAGATTTTAAAATGAATAATTCAGACTTAACAAAACCAACTGATTGGATTCAAAATGTATTGGATCAGGTCCTGATCTCATCTGACAAGTTTAACTGTCACCCTTATTGAGCATCCACGTTTCAGTAACCAATCAAAATACAATACAACCAGATACAAAGGCAACCGTATATTAAATGAGTACAACAAAAAGGGTAAACACTCTACCATCTATTATTACTTTATTAAAAAGCAACAACCTCTCTCCGTTGACGTGGACTCCTCTTTCTTTCTCATTTTAAAATAACGCATTCAATTCCGTTTTTTTTTTAAACATACATCAAACTATCAGCTCAGGTGACCCTTTATCCATTTTCATTTCTAAACAAAAATATACCAACCGCTTTCCTCCATTTCTTTTGAAAGCTTCCAACGTCCACTACAGGTCCACGTTCTTCTTCCCTCATTTCTTTTTTCCCTCCAATGATTCCAATCCCTAAATTTTACACCACTTGAAAATTTGGGAAGAGAAAATCAACGGGCCTTCGCTATGCGATCGCTTCGAAAAGTAGGACGAAGGAGAAAAGCATGACTGATAATCGATGTCTCAGTTTCTCTCATACTTCTGAACCGTACACCGTCTTCTTCTCATTTTCACAGTCGACCAACATCCTACTTACTGATTCGATTCAGGTAGATCGAATTTTAACTCCAACCCTACCGTACAATAACGATGCTCTATTTATTGTTGAAAATGTATGGGTTTTCCTCTTCCACTGCTCATTATTACAGTTGTTCTTATCAAATAGTATTTAATGTCCGTTTATCTAAATTTATATCTAAAACACATGCAAAGTTGTGGTTTCTATAAGTCCCATGAATTATTATAGTAAAATAAAGGAAAAAACGTTAATAGGTTTTGGATGATTGTGCCAAAAGTTTAGTTTGGCTTATTTCAATTTTATCTTATAATTTCTTTTTCTCTATATTTATATTCTCACTTTTGCATAATTTACTTTTACACTACAAAAACTTTGCTCCTATTTTTTGATAGATGGAATTGTGCACTTTTGAAGAATTGTTGTGCTTAAATTGGCCTTAAAACTGCAATTTTTGTGATCATACTTTAATGTCTATGGAGCAGGCAGATCACTATACCGAGATAAAAGAAAAAATGGTTGTCATGGTTTTTTAGTAATATTACCACAATAGGTAGCAATTTTACATTTTTTAAATAAAAGATTATTTCCAATTTCTATATTTTTACTTTAGGAATACTTTTACTTTCATATCTTAAGATATTTATTCACATTTTTCATATTAAAAAAGATTTATGCATTTTTGGGGAATTAGTGTGATAGATGTATAGCTTAACCTTCATTATGAAGCCTGAAGAAGATTCATGGTACTTTTTTAGGATGAAGATCTCTTCTTAGAGGGTAGAAGAAACATATACTGTTTAGACAAGTAGCTGTATCTTGGTTTTAGATATAAATTTAGGATGATATTAAAGTATAACTAGAAAACATTAGGCTCGTGGTCCACCTTCATGCAAAATGAGTGGCTCTTATCAAATTGTAGTTTACTTATGCTAAAACATGCAAAATGAAAGTTTATTTAAACCTTGGTTGTATATATGTCCTAGATTGTTCCTACTTACGATATAACGATTACCCCTTTTCAATACGTACATTCCGGCCCTACAAATACGGTGAGCTTTAGTTGTTAGTTGGAAACAAATATGGTGACAGTGCAGTTCAAGGTTATAAAATATCATGTTTCTGAACCATTTTTTGGTTTTTCAAACCAACTAACACGTTTGCAAAATATGATTTTCCGATAAACTTATTTGTCAAATTAGATTTTCGAAGAATTAGTATTTATTAAATAGTAACATATCTCGGACCCACTTTCAAGATTTAGAAACCCGAGTGTTCAAATGAAGTTATAAGATAAGTTGTGATTTTCCATAGTACGTTATATGTAACCCTTTTCCGTTGCTTACTTACCGGCAATCCCTTCCAGAACATAATTATTACGTGGTCAATTTTTTATGACGTACGATATACTTTTTCCAACCCTGTCTTGCACACCACAGCTATCACTGAACAATCTCAGGTGATAAATACAACTATTTGTCTGACGCTCGTGGTAAATACTTTGGTATTTTAATGTATGAACTGTATTTTCACGTTAAGTAATATCTAGGTATGTTTGCGACTGATGTTTACTGTAATGAACCTAACGTTAGAATGTCTGTGGTATTGTTAATGTAAAGCTAGAGTTGCTGGATATCGTGTTATTTTGGTGCACCTGCATCTATGGAAGTACTAAAGTCTCTCAATATGTAATGTTTGCATGTAATGCTGCTCTAACATTTTTAATCCAGTTGTTTGTGTTTGCGCCAAAATTGGCCACAAACACCCAATACCGTGAAAGCACCAGTGTATGAATATAAATTAATGATATTCAAACACAAACAACAGATCTCAACATATAATAGACAGCAACCACAAAAGTAAAGAACAGAGACACAAGTTTTATAGTGGTTCGGCTATCTCCGGCCTACGTCCACTCCAATTTTTTCTTTTTTATTGATTATCCTTGAAGATTACAAGTGATTACAACAGTTGTAGTGACCAAATCTGAAGAAAATAGCAGAAATAATGCTATGGAATGATTTTAGCAGCGTCTGGGCTTGCTTTTCCTCTCCAAATCTTCCGACCCCTTTTCTGAATGACCAGGGGCTCTATTTATAGGCGTGGAAGGTTGAAATCCCGCCTAAAACCTGGGGAGGTTGCTTGGCACGTGAGGGGGGGCCCACAGGCCCGTGTTCTCGGAATCCGTGCCCAGTTTGGGATCGATTCGAAGTGATTTTCGAATCGATCAAGAATCCATCCAATTGAGCTGAAATTTGGTGTGAACATTCTTCAACATGTATGTAAGCTCCTGTAAAAATTTCATTGCATTTGGATCAACGGTTTGGAAGATATGATCGATCCAAGTTCTAGAATTCGTGCGTCCTGATTGGTTCGAACCCATGGTCTGTCTACTTCGAAACCATGTATTTCGAACCCACGAGGCCAACTCTCTCGAATCCATACCCTTCGAATCCATCTTCAGTCCTTCGACTCCATAACTCTCGAATCCATGCAAACTTCGAATCCATTCACCTCCTACGAATCCATCGAAACTTCGAATCCATTTACTTTCTACGAATCCATCAAAACTTCGTGTCTATTCACTTTCTACGAATCCATCAAAACTTCGAATCCATCATTTTCCACGAATCCATCAGAACTTCGAATCCATCATTTTCCACGAATCCATCAGAACTTCGAATCCATCATTTCCTACGAATCCATTAAAACTTCGTATCCATTTCCTTCTTCGAGCTTCATCATTCGAATCCACTATCTTCGAGTCCGCGTCCATCATTCGAACCCACTATCTTCTAGTCCATGTCCATCGTTCGAATCCACTATCTTTGAGTCCATATCCATCATTCGAATCCATGTCCATTGCACTGAAGTCATTCCTTTCGAACCCAATCTAGTTCCCGTTGATTCGAACCTGATGGGTTCGAACCTGATGGGTTCGAACCTGATGGGTTCGAACCTGATGGGTTCGATCCTGATGGGTTCGAAACTGATGGGTTCGAACCTGATGGGTTCGAACCTGATGGTTTCGAACCTGATGGGATCGAACCTGATGGGTTCGAACAACATTCCTCTCCCACCTTGAATCCATCATATTTCCTCCATACGAACTCCGATTAACTTGATATTTGAAACATAGCCTTTCATAGTCCTTATCGTCATTTTCAATCAATTTCGTCTCGATCGGAGTTCAACAGAATTTTGACGATATCCATCGTAGCCTTTATTCCCAGTCCTGCTATCCATAATTCCTTGCCAATTTGTTGTTATTCCCGTTTTGACCATAAAATGGGGTAACAGTCTGCCCCCCAAAACATGCCTTGTGATAACAAGACGTGTTTTGAATAGTTCCGAATCCAATATTCGAAGTCCAAAGCCATATTGCCAGAGTATATCATTCTTGACTGCTTCGAGTCGATGTCCAGTTCCATATCCAATAACCAAAGCCTTAGCCAATTCCGTATCCATTCGAAGTCGACAACCGAGTTCCAATCCATCCTTATCCAATAGCCAATAACTGAAGCCAGGACCTCTCCGGGTCAATAGCCAAATCCATAACCTCTCCGGGTTCCTGCCAAGCGCGATCCATACTTGATGTCCTTGGCCCAGTGTCCCTGGGCGTTGTAAAATGCCATGGCTTAAGTCCTAAGCCGAATCTTGATCTCTCCGGACCCTTGCCGAGCATAGTCCATACTCAACGACCTTGGTCCAGTGTCCCTGGGCGCTGTAAAATGCCATGGCTTAAGTCCTAAGCCGAATCCTGATCTCTCCGGACCCTTGCTGAGCATAGTCCATACTCAACGACCTTGGCCCAGTGTCCCTGGGCGCTGTAAAATGCCATGGCTTAAGTCCTAAGCCGAATCCTGATCTCTCCGGACCCTTGCCAAGCATAGTCCATACTCGACGACCTGAAAATAATATATGATAATAGAGGGCCTAAGTCCTAGGCCGAATCCTGGTCACTCCGGACCCTTGCCGAGCATAGTACATACTCGACGACCTGAATGAGTCAACTCACCTTGTTTGGGTAAAGTGACTCACCCCTTGCCAGGCATAATCCATACCCGACGACCATTTATCAAAAACCAGATAAAAGTCCAACCAAAAATCTATTCCAAAGCCCAAAAATCCAAATCCAAAAATTCAAATCCGAAATCCAAATCCAAAATCCAAATCCAAACCCAAAAATTCAAATCCAAAACCAGAAAACCAGAAATCCAAACCAGAATCCAAAACCAAAAACAATTGTCCAAAGGAAAATCCAAATAAAAAAGCAAGAAAAACCAGGAGCTCAATCCAAGCTCCAAAACCAAATCCAAAAAGAAAAGCAATGTCCAATCTGAAAGCAAGAAATAAATTTCACAAACCATAGCGTCCCGGGTTATCATCATTCAGAGCGTGCCTAGGGGCTATCTCCGTCCCCGTACATGTGTAAATGACTTTACCGTTTGCTAACAGCTTGCTACTTATTCCATATTACCTTGGTCAATGGATGATCAATCGACGATCATCCCTGGGCCTCCCATCATCACGGCGTGAGGTGGTCGGCGGTTGCTCCTGCTCCACCGTTGCATCCCGAGTTCCAACATATTGCTGCAACTGTCCATTCCTTACATGCTCCTCGATTATATCCTTTAGGTGCCTGCAGCTGTTGGTATCGTGTCCATCCAGATCATGGAAGAGACAGTGCCTTCCTGATGTCCTTTCCCGCTCTGTTGGTTCCCTCCTAGCCGGCCTTCGGTAGGGAAGGCGATTCCGAGTTTCCAAGTATATCTGTTCCAGCGTCTCGTTCAATCCAGTGTATGTGGAAAACTTTGGGTCCTTCCATCGTTTTCTAGCGTTTCCAGAGTCGTCATCTAACTTCCTTTTTCCTTTATCCCTATCCGAACCGTTTTTGGATACCGCTCCAACCTCGATTGTGCTAACCTTTTTTGACTTTAAATCCGTACTTGCATCTTCTTGTCGAAGGAACCTTTCTGCCTCATGAAAGAATTCGTCGAGATTTCGCGGGGGATCTCGTATCAGAGATACCTTGAAATCCGAATTCTCCTTGACTCCTGATACTGCTGCCATTAAAACCATTGATGGATCAGGCCGATCCACCGAAGCGACTGCCGCGCTGAATCGAGTTAGAAAAGTTCTAAGTGATTCGTCCATTCTTTGCTTTACCGATGTTAAAGTCATCACGTTCTTTGGCCTCTTAACGTGAACCCGAAACTGTCCTAGAAACTTTTCCACTAATTCCTTCCAAGTCCTGATAGATCCTTCTCCCAGTTGCCTAAACCACATTGCAGCCAAGTCCTTCAAATACAAAGGGAAACATCGGGCCATCACTTCCTCCGATGCCCCCAGCACCTCCATGTGTCTGGTGTACCTCATTAAGTGATCTGTTGGATCCGTCTTACCATCATATACCTCCACGCTAGGTAGCTTGAACTTAGGTGGATTCCGAGCCATCCTTATCTCCCGAACGAATGGACTTCTATTCACTCCTTCCAAATCTCCGTTTGTCAACCCACCTCGCACAGTCTTCCTAATCATCTCTACTAACCCTGTATTGTCTGGTAGGGGTTGCCCCCCATGCCCCCGAGGGAACTCTGGTACATATTCCTCGTGTGGCTCACTAGCAGCAACGTTAGTTCTAGCTTGCTGAATTCCTTCCAAAGGTACTTCTGCATTGAATCCTGTGGGCCTGCCCCCAAGCCCTTGTTGATTGCCTTCTGGCTCCGTATCCTGTCCTTCATTGGGTTCCACAATCCTAGCTCCTTGTCCTGCATCCGCAGCTGCTGTAGCTGTTCCTAAGCTCTGCATTCCTGTAGCTCTCATTTGTTCCAAGAAAGTTTGCATCATTTCCTGTTGACTTTTCAACAATCTCTCCTGCAAAGAATTGGCCATAGCTTCCATTTCATCCCGAGTTATGTAGACTGAAGCCCGTCCTTCCTCACCTCCGGAGGATGCTTGCTGACTTCCTCCTTGTTGGCTTCTCTCAGCCCTTAGCCTTCTGCTATCCTGTCTAGCCATTGTCTTCCAAATCCAAATTCCTCAAACTCTTCAAATCCGATGTAGCGGGTGCTAGTTGTTCTCAGTGAAAGCACCAAAATGTTTGCGCCAAAATTGGCCACAAACACCCAATACCGTGAAAGCACCAGTGTATGAATATAAATTAATGATATTCAAACACAAACAACAGATCTCAACATATAATAGACAGCAACCACAAAAGTAAAGAACAGAGACACAAGTTTTATAGTGGTTCGGCTATCTCCGGCCTACGTCCACTCCAATTTTTTCTTTTTTATTGATTATCCTTGAAGATTACAAGTGATTACAACAGTTGTAGTGACCAAATCTGAAGAAAATAGCAGAAATAATGCTATGGAATGATTTTAGCAGCGTCTGGGCTTGCTTTTCCTCTCCAAATCTTCCGACCCCTTTTCTGAATGACCAGGGGCTCTATTTATAGGCGTGGAAGGTTGAAATCCTGCCTAAAACCTGGGGAGGTTGCTTGGCACGTGAGGGGGGGCCCACAGGCCCGTGTTCTCGGAATCCGTGCCCAGTTTGGGATCGATTCGAAGTGATTTTCGAATCGATCAAGAATCCATCCAATTGAGCTGAAATTTGGTGTGAACATTCTTCAACATGTATGTAAGCTCCTGTAAAAATTTCATTGCATTTGGATCAACGGTTTGGAAGATATGATCGATCCAAGTTCTAGAATTCGTGCGTCCTGATTGGTTCGAACCCATGGTCTGTCTACTTCGAAACCATGTATTTCGAACCCACGAGGCCAACTCTCTCGAATCCATACCCTTCGAATCCATCTTCAGTCCTTCGACTCCATAACTCTCGAATCCATGCAAACTTCGAATCCATTCACCTCCTACGAATCCATCGAAACTTCGAATCCATTTACTTTCTACGAATCCATCAAAACTTCGTGTCTATTCACTTTCTACGAATCCATCAAAACTTCGAATCCATCATTTTCCACGAATCCATCAGAACTTCGAATCCATCATTTTCCACGAATCCATCAGAACTTCGAATCCATCATTTCCTACGAATCCATTAAAACTTCGTATCCATTTCCTTCTTCGAGCTTCATCATTCGAATCCACTATCTTCGAGTCCGCGTCCATCATTCGAACCCACTATCTTCTAGTCCATGTCCATCGTTCGAATCCACTATCTTTGAGTCCATATCCATCATTCGAATCCATGTCCATTGCACTGAAGTCATTCCTTTCGAACCCAATCTAGTTCCCGTTGATTCGAACCTGATGGGTTCGAACCTGATGGGTTCGAACCTGATGGGTTCGAACCTGATGGGTTCGAAACTGATGGGTTCGAACCTGATGGGTTCGAACCTGATGGTTTCGAACCTGATGGGATCGAACCTGATGGGTTCGAACAACATTCCTCTCCCACCTTGAATCCATCATATTTCCTCCATACGAACTCCGATTAACTTGATATTTGAAACATAGCCTTTCATAGTCCTTATCGTCATTTTCAATCAATTTCGTCTCGATCGGAGTTCAACAGAATTTTGACGATATCCATCGTAGCCTTTATTCCCAGTCCTGCTATCCATAATTCCTTGCCAATTTGTTGTTATTCCCGTTTTGACCATAAAATGGGGTAACAGTTTGTTCAACCTCTAACCAAAGAAGGTTTTTCAGGAAAAAGGACGTGATGATTTGCACAGTTTGTTTTCTACTTCAGTTATATGTTCTGAGTGAATTATTCAGTAATTTTGTTGTGCATAATTGCGATATATTATGTTCGGTCATTACGTTTGCCTTCATACTACCAAGATTGTGAAACTTGAGTCGCAAACCAATGATAAGATAACAAAAATCTTTACCAAATAATAAAAATAACTATCTACTATCAATCTACATTTACGGAAAAAAAACATCAGCCTTTAATAATCTAACAGCGTTATAAAATAACCATTCACATTTATACATCTACTATACCCAAACTGCCCGTATGTACTCCCAAACTTAAACCCTGTTTTTTTCCTTATCTACAGGATGTTGATACAGATCAGCGTACTGCAGCATCTAGGAATCAAGATTCGAGAGAAGAAGCAAAGGAATTAATTTGTACCATTTAATGATTTCATATTTGTGGTGCATTCATATTTTTATGTCTGTACCTACTACTTCTCCGTTCAATGTAGCCATCAACTCTTTTTTTCTTCTCTTTTTTCTAGTACCTCATTTTGCACTTTTTTTTAAACTGTACGTCAAGATGTATGACATTGAATTCGTTTGCATTATATATGTGCTTTTTTAAATAAAACTAAGCTCCGGCCTTAAAACTACTATTTATGACTGTCATTGTTACTTACATTACCACTGTAATTACACACCATGTCCATGCTGACATATGAATTCGATTTACACTACCCATTAACATGTTTATGAAATATATGATCACTATTCCGTTCTAACATCGCCTTTCTACCATTGAGATTATAATTCACGAATTATAACAATGCCCGTGTGCGAAGCACGGGGTACTCACTAGTTATATATAATATTATAATAATTCAGATGATAAGCTATTTGCTGTTTTAGTCAAGTTCTATAGTTTTCAGCTCGAGGAGACCAAGAGCCATTATTATATTTTTACCAAACATAGTTTTCATGCTTAAGTGGAAGTAAAAAATAGTACATATATTTTGCAAACTTTTCGTCAAAAATTATTTTGAGATTAAAACCAAGGAGAATGACAAGTTTATTGAATACATTTGCCAAAACATAATGGCTTGAGAAGCAGCAGTGGTGGCAGTGCAGAACCAAAGAATTGCCGATCCCAGCTCAAAAATTTGTTATCATGAAAGTGAAGGAACCATATCAGTTGAAAGTAGAAGAAATATGTAGATTAAATTTTTTTTCTTCTTATTTTAGATCTATTATGTCTATGAAGTTTAAAAGGTTTTATTAGATCCAATCTCATTTCGAATAAAATCTTATTTTATTTAATTCGTTTAAAAAATATATCATTCAATTTATATCAGGCCTATTATTATGAGTATATCAAATACACTCATATGTGTATAGTGCATGTGCAACATGAAATATGGTGAACATAGTAACTATATACGTATATAAATGTTGAGATTTGCATCTATAACCTAAACATTTGCCATTTATATGTGCAAGATTGTCACAAAACATTTTAAACTTATATGTAACACACACATGTATACATATATATCAAATAAACTTTGTATTAAATGAAATAAATAATTTAAAATATTTGAATAGATTTGACTAATTCAATAAAATACTTTAAAATTTGAATGGTTAATGTTGCATTTAAGTGACATTAAAGAAAGAGTAAAAGACATTTAAGTGAAAAAGGAGGAAAATGTAAAGATCTTTTGACATTCATCCACTGTTTTTTTAAACTTGCTTTCAATACATTTAAACTTACACACACATGAATATGTATCAATATTAATTTATGTATTAAATGAATTAAACTATATATATATATATATTTAAAATGATGAACAGATTCGACTAAGTCAATTAAATAAATTAAGATTTGAATGGATACCAGTGCATTTAAGTCACATTAAAGAAAGAGTAAAAGACATTTAATTGGCAATTAAGGAGAATAAGTGGAGGTATTTTGGCCTTCATTTACTCTTCCTTTAACTTATTTTCAAAACATTTTAAACTTATACATGTATGTGTGTATGCGCGCGCATCAAAATTAATTTATGTATTAAATGAAATAAACAATTTAAAATATTTGAATAGATTTGACCAAGTCTGTAAAATTGATTCAAATTCAAAATCCAAAATATCTAATTTTGTTAAGTAAATGATTTTAAGTAACAAATTGAAAACAATAAGACAGTTGAAGACATTTTAAATACGCATAACAAAAATCTATATAATTTTGTAAAATAAATAAGTAGCCAAAAATAAAATAATTTTATTATTAATTTAAATTACATAAATTATTTACAAATACATAAGTCTGAAATGTACATATAGTAATAAAGTTATCGCTATTTAATATACATACAGACATATATAATAATTTCGGTCACACAAATAAATTTGCTTTTAAATTAATGCAAAACTCTAATATTTATAATACATAAAAGATTCGAAGAGTCACACACACATAAACACACACACACATACATGCATAAAAACACACACGAATCGACTATTTGAACATAAAATTAAATATAATTGGTGACAAAATAAATCTAGACTGTTGGATCTTATTTTATTTACACATACGGTTGAAATAAATATGCAATCCAATGTTTGAGATTTACAATGTCACCAATAATGCTACCATTTTGTGTTCCAACAGGCTTTCATATATATATATATATGTGTGTGTGTGTGTGTGTGTGTGTGTGTGTGTTTGTGTGTGTGTGTGTATGCATGCATGCATGTACGTGCACACGCACAGATTCAACTGGTTATAAGTTGTAACATTTGCATATATAATATCGTTGTAGAACAAAGGGTTCTAATCTACACTATCAAGATGTGATACATAATTAAAACTGAGATTAGATAATTACTGAGCAATATAGGATTTACACATTGAATGAAGAATAACTCTTAGATCTCCAAGATCCACACTCAATCTTTGCAAGAGATGGATAAACCACTTATTTTTCTTTTTAATTTGGTGTTTGCATTTGACTTAGAGTTGATAAAATTTTAGAGATCTTTATTTTGCTTTTTCAGCCATGGAAGGTAAGGAAGGGAGAAGAGATATAGAAAAATGAATATCTACAGAAAATGAATTAATGGATTTGTTTTAATGAAAGAACGAAGCATTTCTCTTTCTTTTAATTAAAACTTCCCTAATCAATTTCCTAAATTTCTCTCTCATATCTGCTCCTCTCTCTTCACATGTTGGGCCAAAAATACATGCCATCAAATGGCAAAAAATTTCGATAGATCCCTTCATGCAATTGTCTTTCATTTAAACCCATTTAAAGTTATAGCAGTATCATATATAATGCGCAAATATTACTTATCAAATAATTGCAAACAACTCTAAAACATCAAATAAATTAAATAATAATTAATATTTCTCAAATAATAATTAATTTAATTAATTTACAACATTTTATATATTAGTTAAATTGTGTGATTTTTGGAGAAATCATCATTACGGTTGTGTAACTCAAATGTGTAAATTCAATCGATGATCGATTAATCTCAAACAATTAGAATATTAACATTTACATATAATCTTAGTTAATAGTGTGATATGTTGGTCGAATTTGCCTAAACATCTTTTCAGTAAAGTCTAATTTTATTATTATAAGCGGTACCCGGTAGTAACGATTATTTATACCAATATATTTGTAAAAACTATCACTTTAGGACACATGAAATTTGGTTTTGGTCAACATTCCAATATCGTCACATTCAACTTGGTTGGTCCAAATAAAAAGTTATCGGTTCAATAACAACAATTATTATTAATCGTAGTGCTCTAGCCAGAGACTTTGCCTTTGGGTTAACCATAGTTGACCGTGATACGAATATCATATAACCGAGAAGATGAATTTTCTATTTAATAGTGTTTCACTTTCAATACTTCAACTCGACCGCAACTATAGTCGTTCGATAGATGTCATGCCACAATTTAACTATAATCAAAGTGGAGTGTCACATTGATGTTCAATAATATTCTCAGTTAATAGAACAATGTAATATTGTCACTTCAAGATTTTCTATTTTACCTTAGTTATATTAACCAAAAAAAAAACACAAGTGAGTCATTCTAGAATCCATGGTTATCCAATAATTATCGATATGTAAAACCTTGGTGCCCTAGTAGCCTTGAGTAATACATTGCACACATTTGGCAAGCGTATACTCTAGCCTTAATAAATGAATCAATATCTTTTCTCAAAACATCTTAACCATGAATATTTAAAATAATATGTTATTTAATATGATAAATTTCTTATGATTATGCCATATTGTAAGTACTATCATATAATATCATTTAAGAGTTTTCTATTTAATATACTTATAATTAATTATATCATAATATAACAAATTTTATTCTGAATAAGATTGATATCGAGTTAGATATATGTAACAAATTACATAACTAGCTCTAGGACATACCTCAAACTCTGGCAATTTAGGACGGACATTCAGGAAGGAACTAAAAAGATCGTTTTGTTCGGCTACCCTTTAATTGAATTGAATTTGGGCCATCGTTATGTATCATCCAATTGCTAACCACTCGACCAAGCTACGATATACCAAAATCTCGATGCCAAAGTTATATTTACCTACAAGTATTTATATAATTTAATATCTAAGACTAATGCCCTTGGCCCGAGGATTTTTCCCTAACCCATGGGTTCGGTGTGCTTCCCTTTGGGCTAGCCTTGGGTGGTGGCTGCGATTGTTGTGATGGAAGCAATGACAAAGTGGGTGACTAGATATCACAATCAATGATGTAGATGATTATAGCGGCGTTTGTTAGTACCACAATTACTGAATTTGATGATAACAATAATACATTCGTATAAAATATGGACTCTAATGATTTTACTAAGTTATATAGAATATAGTCCAGGGTATTATACAGGTTTTGAGTCAAAGACTGTATAATATAAAGACTCAAGAACTGGACATGAAGACTCATGTGTATAAAATCAAGATATGAAGATCTCAAGACTATGGTATAGTATATAGTGTCATAGAATATTATTAAAGTCCATTTTAGCAATCTTTGGTCTCTATTTCTTATGTTTATCCTTTTTAATTTTAAAATAAAGTATATATTAAAAATATTTTTTTAAAGTTTTCTTATGTTTAAGATATTTATAGATTATGTTTAAAATGATTTACAAAGTATCAAACTATTTCACAGAGTATAGAGTTTAAAACAATTTTCAGAAGAAACTAGTTCTCTAAATTTTCGTACATATATCGACACATAGGCAAATAGTATGTCGACATACATGCCGTAATTTTGAAATTCAAATTTTGAAATGAAGTGTTTATTCGTCGCAGCTCTTTGCGAATGGACATTCCCGTTTATCCTCTATATATATATGGGGTTTCCAAATGAATTTTTATTAACTACTTTCTTATTATCTTCTCTCATCTTACTTTGCCAAAATTTCTAGGGAAAATATAGTCAAATATTCTAAAATTCAGACCAGAATCGATTCAAACTTCATTATATTGATTCTCAACTATCTACTCCTTGATTTCAATCATCTCTCTCTCAAAATCAAAGATCAAAGTACCGTCTAATAGGCATCAAATTCTAGTTGTGTTTAAGTGGGTTTGCTTTTATCCCATTTAAATTAAGTGGGTGTACTTGGTATCCTGAAAATCCAAGTGGGTGCGCTTGTGTCCTGTCCAAATCAAGTGAATGTGCCCAGAGCTCGAAAAATTTGAAGGGTGTGATCCCTGAAATTGAGATTGTATTGAGTTTGCCTTCTGCCATTGAAAGATTGAAACTTGTAGATAAATCTGCATAAGCAATTGTACATGACTAGATGTAGGGTAACTCCGAATCAGTATAAAAATCCCTGGTGTGATCTCTCTAATTCTCTACTTTTTACTTTATTGCATTTATACTTATCTGAGATTGCATATGTGATTGTTCATTCCGTATCGATTAATAAAAACTTGAAATAAATTCAATTTTTTTTAAAACTTACAAAACACTATTCACCCCCTCTTTGGTGTTTAATTAACCTTAAAGATTAATAATTCTGCCACTAACATTTGGTATCAGAGCATTACGTTTTCAAAAATTCATAATTTGTTTTTTGAAAAGTTTAAATTTCTAATAATACTATTGGTACACTTGTTAACACTTTTGTCGAAGGATAATCTAATGTCATACCCCTATTTTTTAGTGGCATTAATTACACTTATTGATCATGTAGGACGAAAATCTATTTACAATCAAATGGTTTAGATTTTTGGAACGTTACACAAAATAAGTGCACTGAACTCAGACTAATTTTGCACAATAGACTGTTAACTGAAAGATACTTGCACAGAACAATTCTAAAGCCATGAATATCCTATTTTGTTCACTATATAAGAATGAATTTAATAGAATACTATTTATAAATCTGCAAATGTAATTTGGAGAACACTGCACTTTACACATGAAGGCACCAGTAAAGTGAAAGAGACTAAAATTTCCTTGTTAACTAATCAGTCTCAATTATTTAAAGTGAATCTAAACAAGTCAATTTCTAACATGTACTGTAGATTTCAATATATAGTGCATTCATTAGTTGCATCGGGAATTTTTTTTCTAAAGAGGATATAGTTAGAAAAATACATAATTTAATCTATTTAGAGTGGTATCAAAAGACACATGCAATTGAAGAGGTTAATGATAATAGTACTCTGAAAATTGAATATTTAATGGGCAATTTAATGTGCTATGAAGCATAAATGCTGTGTAGAAGAGAAAACAAGACAACATAAAAGAAAACCCTCGTTTTCAATGCAATAAATGATGATCCGGATTCTGACGATGGCAGTGATGAAGAAATCGCTTTTATGACTAGAAATTTCAAAATGTTTTGAAATATAGTAAGATGAACAACTCTTGAAAACTTGAAAACAAGAACAATGGAACTGGAAATACAATTAGATGCTTCAATTATGATGAACTTGATCATTTTTAGAGAGACTGGTCGCATTTGAATAAATCAAAGATCTCACCGAAAAATGATTCGTCTAGAAAAAGAAAAAGGGCGTATGCAACAACTTTGAATGATTCAAACACTTTCTTAAGCGGAAATGAATCTGATACCGAAAACGTGAATACATGTTTCACGACAATAATAGATTAATCAAAACTAATCAATAGAAAGCAGCAAAAATTGGTATGCTTTATACTTTAAATTAACCTTTTTTGATTGTTATAGATTGATAGGAATAATCTATAAATTAATAATATTAGGATATTAGAAATTTGTATAGATACATAAGTATATGGGAATATTCTTGTTTAGTTTAGTTTTCAAAACCAAGGGCTATATGTCGACATATGCCCTACTTATTTGTCGACATATGCGCTACTTATTTGTGGACATATGCACTAGAATCTAAAATTTGAAATTTCATTTCACACTTTTGAACTTCCCTCCACTTTTCACTTACTCTTATGTTCTAAAATGATGATTTTTTTAACCAGAGAACATGTACTTTCATTCTCTACTTATTTACTCTATCTCCATTCTATCTTTTCACTTACCTTGTTTTCAAATATCATTCACTCTCCTTTCTCCTCAAAAACTCAAAAATGGCTTCTTCTAGTTCAAACCTAAAGTCCATTAGGCTCTCGAAGAAAAAAAGCTTTCTTCAATGAAAAAGATGTAATCGAGGCCTATATGGAATATAAAATTTGATTAAAATTTCTTTGGAAAGATTTCTAAATTTGATGATTTTGCTTCTTATGGTTTACTCGAACTTTGTTTTGAAAAAAATATTCTTAGTTTGATCGAATCTTTCCAAAACGATTTTTTTAGCTACCCCAATTTGGTAAAAATGTTTTGCGCAAATTTAAATGGAAAGTTTTATCAAGGAGAAGAAGGTCAAGTTTGGAGTAGCATTAGTGGCACTCAAATAGTTTAAATTATTAGATTTTGGGTCATATTCTTGGTTGTAAGTCTAGTGGAATTGACATCTCCATTTTTCAAATTGATGTTCAAAACCATGAAGTTTTTCACAATCTTTTCAACAATGATTATGATTTTCAATTTAAACATAAAAAATATCCATCCAAAATCGAGACTTATGAGTCTCATTTTACAACAAAACATAACTCCAAGGACGGATAATTATAATAACCCTACTCAAAAGGTTTTCAAAGCACTTTTTGCTATTTATGGTCGATATGACATAAATTGAGCATAAATCATTTTACACGACTTTGATCAAAAGAACATTTCTAGATATGAGAACATGCTCTTTCATATCGTGTATTTCACTAATTTTTTTCTTTCATATTTTGGAGTGGATTTTAGAGAAGAAAAATTCATTCCTCGAAAGGTTTTCGGCAAAGCCATTGTCTCACTTATGCACATTCCACCATTTTTCGAACCTTGTGAAACTCTTCTCGAAAGAAGCAAAGGTTGGCATGGGAAAAAGTGCAAGAAATTCAAAAAGAAGAGGCGGAGGAAGGAGATGAAATGGAAGTGGAAGAAGAGGAGAAGAGGAAGAAATGGAAACTTTCTTAGAAACCTTTGAAAAACCATCCAACCCTACCAACAAAGAGATACTAAGTAACCAAGAGAAGCTTCTTAAAAACCAAAAGAAGCTTAAGCGTTCTTTTAGTAAAAAATTTACTTCTCTTTCCAATAGAGTGAATAAATTCTTTGGAAATGTCATTCGCAAGCTTGATGGTTCTTCGCCATCTTCATCCATATCCTTTTAAATCCATCTAGTAGTTACTTGTGTTATCTAGCCTTGTACCTTGCATTACTAGTCTAAGTTTATGTTGCTCTTATGTATTTTTCTTTTATTTCAAATGAAACCATGTACCCCTCAAGTTATAATTAATGAAATGCGTTTCTTACCGTGTTATATCGTTTATTAGTCTTTGGAAAGTCATGAAAGTATAATTGTATATGATAAAAACAAAAGCTATAACAAATAAGTAAGTTTTGTAAACTTTGGTATGGATGTTGGCATATATATATATATATATATATATATATATATATATATATATATATATATGATATGTCGACATATAACAACTAGAAATCATTTTTTTTAAATTTCAAAATTAACTACCATCCATATATTCATTCCAAACAACTTTCTGCTCTTATATAAGCCTATTTCTTTCAGAAAACTCATTTAACATTTCATTCCATACTCTATTTTTATTCAAAAATATATTATTTTTACAAAGATGTCTTCACCACATCAAAAATTATGAAAAAATCTTAAACAAACTCCCCAATCCTTCAAAGATATTCTCTCATTTATCCTAAGAAATTAAAGACACTTAAAATTTAGTCAAACTCAGATGATAAAGGAATAAGAAAGGCTTTTTGATGCCATTCGATGGATGATTTCTCCCCTCATCAAAGACGAACCATCCAATGGCCCAGAGCATATTGTTAATAAGGACAATGAAGATTGATATTCCATTAAATCGGATCCAATATTTAGGGCCGATGGTTGGGTTGAAGTTCCTTGAAATGTCTAGTTATTAGGTTTTAATTTAATAAGTTAATACACACACACACACACATACACACTCTCTCAGGATTTGGTTTGGTGTGTTATTAGGTTTGAATTTAAAATTGATTGATTGGATTGTTTGATATTATATGTTTGAATTTGATTAGATTGGATTGAACAGATTCGTGTGTTTTAGCTTGGTTTGATTCAAATTTGGATATGTGCGTATTTGTTTGCTTATGTATAGTTTGAAATTTCATTAGTAAAAATTTACTTTATCATCGTGTTTAACCATATCATTTATCATATACCATCATTTTTACTTGGATTATTGATTTTGAATTACATATATAATCATATATCCTTATGTAAATCATTTAGGGGGAGTTGTTTTATTTTTCATCCATTTTTGATGACAACAACAAAGAAAAATATAAAATATACATATGCATATATTAAGGGGGATTTATCAAATTCAGGGGGAGTTATATCATATTTCTACAGAATAATAATGGTTGTCATCATCAAAATTGGGGAGATTGTTAATACCTCGGTTATTGATTTTGATGATAACGACCTTGGTAACAATAATACATTTATACAAAATATGGATACTAATGATTTTTCCAAGTTATATAGAATATAGTAAAGGATATTATATAGGTATTGAATCAAAGACTGTATAGTATAAAGACCCAAGAACTGGACATGAAGCTTATTAGTATAAAGATTAGGATATGAAGAGCTCAAGTATATGGAGTCATAGAATACTGTTCGAGTCCGTGGTAGCAATCTTTTATCTCTATTTCTTATTTTTATTCTTTTTAATTTTAAAATAAAGTATATTTTCAAAATATATTTAAAATAATCTGTAATGTTTTATTAAGTTTAAAATATTTATAAACTATGTTTAAAATGATATACATAATCAAACTATTTTACACTACACCAAAAAGGTGTATTTGTAACGAATATAGTCGTTACAAATGAAACTTATAACAGATATAGTCGTGAGCGGCACAGGCGTGAGGAATGTCATTACAAATATTTATAACGTCCTCTACCCTTTATTAGATATATCACTTACCAACGGACTTTGTCGTTAGAAATCTAAATTTTTGTAACGAAAAAGTTTGTTATTAGTTGCATCAGTTTGTAACGGGTATTTTCCGTTACTTAGTTTCCCCTTTCATGGTAGAAGAAGGGGTTGTCATTCTAAATTATCACGACCTTGTCCGTTACAAATTTCATCATTAGTAACGCACTTTTTCGTTACAAATTTCATCTATAGTAACGACTATGCTCGTTATAAATTTCGTCTTTAGTAACGAATATGTTCGTTACAGCTACCAAACCATGTAGAGCTGCATTTTTGCTAGCATTTACACTACAGAATTGTCTATTATAACACATTAGGTACATACATATCAAAAATACAGAATTTCGATAACAATAAGCAATTACGCATCCAAAAATACAACTTAAATTGCATAAATATTTGACAACAAACTAAAGAAAGATTCGAAATTTCACAAGTTCATCATACATAACTAAAGAGTATGAAATCAAAATATTTACACTAGAGTTTTCCTTTTGTCTTTCCTCCGCTGCTTCAACTAATGCCTGCATAATACCCAAATAAATTATAAACAAAAGTTGAACTTGAAAATATTTTGCATATTAAATAAAGTAAAAGAATATGTTATCAATATCTTGCATATTGGTTGATAGAAAATGATGAACATGTGAATACTGTAAAAAAAAAATCCTGTCAAATTATGAATACTGTAAAACAAAATATGGAGGAGATAAACTATAATGCATAAGATAAACTATAAAAGCAAGTTCAATCATATAAACAACTTTTTTCTATGGGAATATGAACTATAGTGGTATGTTGCTAACTTTTTTCTACGTAGTGCATATAACTTCTTTCCGGCAGAAAGTTGAGAAAAAGAGTCCACATTTGTTGAATATAGTGACGATCTTTATCCAAAATTAAAACATAAAGAAATCTGTAAAAGTAACTCAGTGCTGTTTCTTAATGGAGAAGGGGCCTCGAGGTATTTTCTGTAGAACGTTGGCATTCGAAACTGCATATTGCTTCTTGACTTTAATCATTTCTTTCTCAGCAGCTGCATCAACTTGAGCTTCGTACCTCTCGTAAAGTGCAGAAAGAGTGAAAAGAGCCAAGAACACTGCACAACCAATGAGAAATGTTATAACAATCACAGCCCTTATATGTGTCAATCAAACAACGTTTATTTGTTTATTTATTTTGTGAATATCTAAGTAGACATATTGACTTTTTACGTAACTCTTTGATTCCAAATATGCTAACTTCACAGAACTAAGCAACTGGCTTATAAAACAACAACCATCTGTTGTATAATCCTTCCAATTTTGGTGACACTCCACCTTTCCTTAAACGTTACTGGAGTTCTCTAAAAACATGCAAAATTCATGATACAAGCCAGTGTTGCACCTTAGATTTGAGGGCTTATTCAATATGCGAATTGTTAAACTGACTATTATTTTGGTTGAGGAAAAAAAAGGCAACATTTGTATTATAAAAATTTGTTATGGAGAGCACCAAATTAGTGATTCTATCCATAGAAAAATAAACGGAAATTACCAAATATACCTACTAAATGTTTTTTATCTAATCAAATACAGTTCTAATACAGTTGAATGTGTGATGAATTTAACAAGTTGAATTCGCCCTTCATTAACTTATTTACATTGATTATGCCAACTGTCAAAGACTTTGCAACTTCTAACAATGTTAATCTATTATATCTCAATAATATTAGTACACAATCATCCATGTAAAGTTTGATGTACTTCAGCTGGTGTCTATTATTTGAATTAATATTATAAGAAAATACTATAACTAAAGTCACTAGTAAATTTACTGTTGTTGCTCCTTTTGACCTCTGTATTATTGTACCTCTGTCCTGGATTCTTAGCTGCCTGCATTTGAATAATTTCATAAAGTATATTTTTGCCACTGAAATATTAACCTAAAAAATGTTTTTGTATACCCATTCTTCATATAGTCTAAGATAAGGTTTCCTTCCCAATGTATGAGTTAGAGTACTTTTGGCCTTGTTTCCAGAATTCTTCATATTATCTCTCCATCTTCAAGAACAATATCTCCACCATTTAACACAACAAATAACATCTGCATCATGCATAAGATTGCAAACGAATAGGAGCCTCAACATTCTGAAATATAGGAATTCTTCTAATATTAACTGTATCACCGGAACTAGAATTACGCTTGCATTTATGAATCTTTTACCAGTGACTGATGTTTTGAAGAATATAGGCTCAATGTAAAATGTAATTGCTAATTCCTCTAACAAACTGCAATCATTAACCTCTTCATTGTTATATACCTCACTTCTCATTTCCACTGCATTACCCAACTTGTCAAACTTCAGCTCCACAATTTGTTTTTCTCCCTTGCCCTCGTTTGAAATGTAAATTGTACCATTTCCATACCTCTCATCAACTCCATGCCCTATGCCTTTCTTACTGTTCTTATTCACTATTATACTTATCAGAGCTGCATTTTCTGGGTTTTAACTAGCGTCATAAACATTTTGTCCTTCTTCTCCATGCACAAGAATATTTTCACTGTCCATACTTTCTTTATCACCTAACATCAGATGCCTATTCACTACTGTCAAAATTAGAAATATTGGATTTGAAACAATATAATATTTAAACTCGGGAATTTTGGTTGTGTGAATATTCTCATGCACAGACATGCACATCTGTGTATCACTAAAGACAATTACGGCCAACTTCTCTTTGCATATGTCACACTTTAAACTCTGCAACTTACACAAATTTATATAACTATTCTCTCCAAAAGCTGCTCTATTATCAATATTTTGACCTTATGCGGTACGCAGTGTAGCTTCTCCTTCAGCTATTTACTTTCTAAAAAACTCTCAACAATATTATTAAAAGTAGTCACTGCATCAGTAGTGATCATACTTTTCATTCTCTAATCAGAGATCCCAAACATTGAAGCTATTTTAGAATTTATAATGTTATTGCCCAGCGTAGGCTTCAAGTTAGTTGTGTACCTCTTTTGTGTTTGTGTGCATTTTTTGTTTCTTCACCACATTTGCAGTAACTATCATAAAAAAGAGTGCCATCAAAAAATTTATCAGTGTCTCCTTCATCCTGATAGTATAAAACTTCAAATCTATTCGAAGAAGCAATCGCAAAACTTGAACATTTGCAGCAACTACGTACACTGACCATACTACTTTTCCAAATCGAACTCCTTCACATCAAACAGCCCTCTGCCATTCCTCAAACCTACACTATAAATTCATCAACTCTGTACTATACTTTCTGTCAACATACTGATCACATCACCTCTCCTCTATCCACCATACAAAGCATCTCCAACTACCAAAACAAAATACCACTACCATTGGCAACCACCATGGCATTGCCTACACAATAGTCCACAAACTTCACCATCCCCTTATCCAAACACAACTCCTCTACCTACATTTCAACTCTACAATCAACAGACCAACTTCACCACTTCTCATCCAACCATCACAACCCCGTTCAGACCCATGTATATATCAACTGCCTCCAGCACATTCTAACCAAACATCCAGCCTTCGATCAACTACTGCCCACTGCAATCTTCTGCTCCACAAACTACCTAACTGGCTGCCATTTCCCATCATTTCTTGCCAACAACATTAAACCATACAAACTACATCACAGAAGAGCACCAATCGCATACCATACAATTCCTCTTCCCACTGTACCACTTCCTTCACAGCCCTCTATGACTTTCGGATAAGGTTTGATTCAAAACCGTTTTATACCTGGTAAATCGAAGAAAATGTTATAGGTTGGTTGCTTAGTTGAGTAAGACCAGTTTTGTAAAGTTCTGGCTATTTCTTCATTGACACTAAACGAAAATGCAACGAGTTACACTAAGTTACATAGTTTAAATATGAATATTGGCATGCATACTACCAACGTGTAAACCAAATTAACCCTATCATAGTTTCACTATCATCAAACCAGACAACATAACTTTTATGTAAACCAAGAAGATTTTACAAGTCAAAAATATTAAATTCTATGTTTCTTTAAAATATAGAACAAATACTCCCCCGTTGAAAATCCCAATTAACTATTTCAGTCTGAATAAAAAATTGAAAATAAACCTATTTCAAAGTAAAGTTGTAATTTTGAAATTTTAGAAAAATAAAATTCAATATACTCGCGAATTTTCACTTTTTCCCCATTAAGAAGTTTATCTGCAACTCCCACCTGTAAACGAGTATAAAAGATCCATTCTTCAAATAAAAAAGATCACAATACGTAGGAATGGATATTTAGTAGCCCAGGGTGAAAGGATAGATAGTGACTAGATAAACCGTTATTACCCTGTGAAGAGAAACTACTTAACCATAAAATTACACGATGAAAGAAGATAAACAGCTCACTGTTCCGGAAATATGAGACAAACACACACCACGGTACAACACTTCTATAATCACTGTCCACTTCCTTGCTGTCACTTCTATAAACAAACAGCCTCACCAACATTCACACCTTTAGACCACCACTTAATCAGTCTCCATCAACATACATTTCACAACTTGCCTGAACCACATCCACTATCTCGCACCCATCGCAAAAAATCAACCAACGCCGATCAATTGCTGCATCACTCAGCTCCTCATCTCACTTCTGACAAAACTTCCACTGCAAACTTTGCTGCCTCATCAACCTATACCAAAACTGCCACATATCATTCACATTCAAGCCTATGGCATTACAACAGCGCCTTCCAACACTCCATCATCCAATTCGACAAACACTGCCTATCACCATAAAACCACATACAACCTAAACCATTTAATTCTCTGCCTATAGTTCTACTCGACAACAAAACATACCTTTTTCGAATCGACTTCCTCGCCTGCAACAAACGCTTCATTCCCAATCATCACGCAACTTGACTTCGTGCTCTACCTGCTGACCACTGTCATTCCATCTACATATTTCTATCACCATCCCAATCTTCCACTGTTCTATAAACGGAGGAATTAATCGGAGAGAGGATGGAAGGCCGATGGGTTAGAGTGGTCGACGGGTTGGGAAGGGTCCGGAAAATTGAACAAAAAAGAGAACGAAAGAGAGAATGAGAGGGTAAGAATGGCCTCTAGAACTCGTCAACAATTCCTCCACAACATCTTATCTCGATTACCTCCAAATCGCTTGCACACCTGCTCCTCCTCTTACTCGACAAATTCCTTTAGTTGATTTAGCCCTTGATTTTGCTTAAGAAGGTTTTGCGATTAGAAAAGTAAAAGCGATTCTGAAGCGTCAATTTGGGGAGGAAACAGGGATTTGGCGGAAAGCGAAAATAATTTTGAGATTTGGCGGCCAAAGAAAGTGGGAAGCTTAATGAGCTTGAGCGTTGTGAGTCCAGATGTTATTTTCCATCTTTTACCCTTTTGTTTTCAATTTATTTTCATTTTTACCAAATTTTATAACGGTGTAAAGCAGTGATAAACTATTTACACTCCTTTTACAACGGCTTTTAAAGTTTTATAACGGGATTTAAGTGTTATTATTTTATAACGCATTTGATTGTTACTAATTCAGAAATATTTTTGTTGGCAATTTCATGTTTTGATGTGGTGTTACAAAGTATAGAGTTTTCAAAACAATTTTTAAAAGAAATAAGTTTTTAAAATTTTCATACATATGTTAACACATAGGCAGATAGTATGTCTACATACATGCCATAATTTTGAAATTCAAATTTTGATATGAAGTGTCTATTTGTCGTAACGTTTTGCGAATGGACATGTCTATTTATTCTCTATATATAAGGGGTTTCCAAATGAACTTTTATTAACTATTTTCTTATTATCTTCTCTTTTTTTACTCTACCAAAATTTATAGTGAAAATATAGCCAAATTTCTCAAATTCGAACTAGAATTAAGTCAAACTTCTCTATATCAATTATCAACTATTTACTTTCTAATTTCAATCATCTCTCTCTCGAAATCAAAGATCAAAGTGTTGCCTAATCGGCTATAGGATTCATTATAACCAGAAATCAAAAAATTCATTGGAAAAAGCATTAAATTCTAGTTGTGTTTAAGTGGGTCTGGTTATATCCCTTTAACTCAAGTGGGTGTAACTTGGTATCCTGGAAATCCAAGTGGGTGTGCTTGTGTCTCGTCTAAATCAAATGAGTGTACCCATAGCTTGAAAAATCTAAAGGGTGTATCTCGTAGCCTTGAATCGAGATTGTATTGGGTTTGCCTTCTGCCCGTTGAAAGATTGGCATTTGAAAAGAAGCATGTATAAGCAATTTTACGAGACTAGTTGCAGGGTAACTTTGAACCGATATAAAAATCTATAGTGTGATTTCTCTAATTCTCTACTTTTTACTTTACTGCATTTATAATTACCTATATTTGCATATGTGATTGCTCATTTTGTATTGATTAACAATAAACTTGAAATAATTTCAAAAAGATTTATAAAAATTATAAAACACTATTCAACCTCCTTCGGTGTTTAATTAGCCTTAAGATCCATAATTCCACCACTAACAGCATTGGGGTCATAGAGGAAGTTATTGGGTTAATGGTGGTCACAAAGATGATTTAACACACTTCTTGTGATTTTGCATATTGCAACGACTTGACTTGATTATCAGGTATGAGAAGTTTCTAATTTTTTTATAACAATTGTATTTTTCGTGTGTTCATGATTCACATGTGGACCTAACTTTACGTAATAGAATATCGCGCGCATTAGTGGATCTTGTTTTGACAGCTGCTTGGAAGCTTGATATCTTATCGGAAAAGTCAATTTTACCTTGGCCTCTTGTGTACCCTTCATATTTTTTAGCTTCTCATGAAAGTTTTATCTTAGTAAGTTTTCTTAGCTTCTCTAGAAAGGCTTTCTTAGTAGCTTCTCATGGAAGCTTTATCTTAATAGGCTTCTCTTAGTTTCTCTTGAAAGCTTGGTTTTGGCTTCTCTTGGAAGCCTTATTATTCTATAAATACATGTCTACACACATAAGAGAGCGCACAATTTTGATTCTTCCCTCCTTCTTCTTATTCTTTCCTAAATCACCTCCTAAACTTCAAACAAAATTCTATCTCAAAATAACAACAAAAACAACAACAATTTTAGTGAAGGCATACAGAGCTAAGGGAAAAAGGGACCAAGAGGAGACTACACAAAATTTAGGGTGAGGAAAACTACTTAAATATATGTATTATGCCATTCCATAATGTGCAAATTAGATATTTAGCATTTATAATATCGGTTAAAAATTGTTAAAACATCTTTCAGTAGTTCGGACATAAATTTTGCAAATCTTTTCAGAATTGGATTTCCTTAATTTTCTAGAAAGCTAACTTAAAGATCTACAAATTTCATGTTATGCCATTTCCAAATTTGATATTCTTAATAGCTAAAATCGAGGTGCAAAGTCTAGTTATACCTAAGCTGAAGTGCTTAAAGGGACCATTTAAAATCACCATGTAGTATACGGACCATAACTTCTGACTTTGTCAATGGATTTGGTCGAAATTTATTTTTTTGGAAAGATAGTTTAATTATCTACAATTATTTTATACAAGTTTTAAATTTAGAATGTTTGCTTTCTTAAAAACCTATTGTAAATTGACCTATATTTGGGACATAATCTATGATTTAAAATTTAACACCTTTCAGTGCAAACACTATAACTTTTGACTCCCGCAATATTTTTGATATCCATCAAATGTTTTCAAAAGAAATTTTTTTATCGGATAAAACTATCATGGTTAATGCCTACTAAATGATTTGTAAAATGAAAGTTTGGGCTATTCAAAAACAAAAGAGTTATCTATGTTGGAAAATGATTTACAAAGTATAAAAGTATTTTGAGAGAATTCTTTCTTATAACTATGAAAGTTTTATGGATCATTTTATCAATGGTGATTACTTTTAGATAATGGATGTGCAGAATAAGAAAATAGATCTTGGGCAGTGCACTATTACTCTATGATATATATTGTTATTGCAACAAGTACAGTACATCCATACTTGGTTTTTGGATGCCGGCCGTAGTAGAATAAAATATCTGAGGATCTAATCCAAATCGAGTATGTGGTTTAGATTCGTGATTGAGTATTTAGATGAATATGATCCTAGTTTTGTTAAAATAATTTCATACTGAAATTACTATTGAAAACTTGTTTGATTTATTCATAGATATTACTTGGAAGTCTATCTTTAATATCATTTTGAATTTTGATATAGTATTATCTCGATGAAATTACTTGATAATAACTTAAAAATCTTTATTATATGGCCCATTATGACATAAATTGAAAACTATAGACTAGTAGCTTTCTCACTAGGTCTGTGTTGCTCATGATGCTACACTTAAAAATTTCAGGTTTAGATGGTTAACGGTTCGACCTTAGAAGTTGGATGGATGCACTAAAGTGAAGATTTATATTATGTGTAATATCTCTTTAGTGTATTTATATGCATATTTTTTTAATGACTAGACTTTCAGATCTTATGTAATCATGTTGTATGGTGATGTGAATGTATAATGCTACTTGCTTTTAAAATCATGTACCTCAAATGATTTTATAATCCGATATACTCTTGTTAAGTTGTGATACTATTGATAGCACCATGTTTTGTATGTAGCATCCTCGGCTTCAGATAAGGGTGCTAGAGTGGGTGTTATACACATTCTAAGTGATAAATGAGCTATAATGCATTCATAGATCATGATTTGAGTTTCATGAATATAAACCTTTCTTATGTTATTAAATAATAAAATGTTTATTACTACTGTTATTGCTAATATCAATCAATGTATAAGTTTCTTTTCAAGAGTATTCTAAAATTAATAATATAACATGTAATAATATTCGATCAACTTGTCAAAAAATTATTTCCATTCACCTAAATTATCTCAAAATATATGCAGCCATGGGTATCTTTTTATAGTTTCAACATATACTGCAATAAATTATCTATATTGCCACAAACCTAAGAGTTTTAACAAAGCAGGTTCATTCATTCTCTAACTAAATATAATCTTATAACAACTAAACCATACTTAAATGCACATCGGACATAGTCAAGGTGTTTGTGTAACATCCCTAATTTTTTATAACATTATTCAGAGGATTTAATTAGTTAAATTAAATAGAATAATGTAAGAAATAGAATGATAAGGGGATTGAGATTTGAAAATATAAATTAAGGCCATGCTTAATAATAAAATAAATGGGCTTAAAATGGTTATAAGCCAATTAATTTAGACATGGGCATATTAGTAAATAGCCACACTTCCTTATACACGGCTATACATTTCATATTCTTGCCCATTCACGTACACTTCTCATCTTTCTCAAATGCTAATCAAGAACCTAAATTAGAGATGGCCATTAATAAGTAAGAAAAGAGGAATATTTAATCTAAAGCTAAGGAAGGATCAAAACTAGAAGGGATTAATCAATAATAAATCTCAAATTCCTTATCATATCCAAGGTGAAAAATAATTTATTCCATCTCTATTTTTTTGTAATCATATTTTTTCAGATGTTAGATTAAATTCATTTTTTTATGATCTTTTGGATGATGATATACTTGAATTATTATATGTTGATTTAAACCAATTCATTTACATATAAATTCACATGGTTTTAGGCAGAAACTAATTGTTATAGATTTAGAATGCCATGGAAAAAATTTATGTTAGGTAAAACATGATTTTAGAGATAAGGTTAAATTTTCATAATTTTTCAAGCTATGGAAAATTTATAATGAATTTCTAATGGAAATATGATCTATTTGGATTAAAATTTTATTTCGATCAATTCAGAAAGAAACTGGGTCTGAAATTTTAATATGTTTAATAACATGATAAAAGTGAATTTCTATGGTTTTTGGGATTTTTGTTCTAATTGATTTGCGATGGAAATTTTTTTTTTTTAAAGAATGACTTATTTGCAATATTAGTTTTACTTAATGGAAGGGCTTAAATGTTACCTTTTGACGCAGCGGTTAAGCTCCGATACCAAAAAGTGACGCAGCGGTATAACTCTGATAGAACGATAAATGCCCAATTCCGTTGATCGTGACGATGCCAGAATCTAGCTATCTCCAACCCGTTGATCTCGCAAGATACCGTGTTGAAAGATCTACAATTCGATCGTTGATCACTCGCAAGTGATACCGAGAATTGGCTTCTACTTCGTTGATTCGCGCACGAATAACCTGAAGAAGGAAAGAAGAAGGAGATCACACTCAACTTCAACAATGGTCACACAAATTTTATTCAAAAATCAACCCCCTTTACAAATGACTTTACGCCCCTATTTATAGGAATTTACAACACATGCAGGCGACTCAACACACCAGACGACTCACGACCTAACATCACACGTCTTAATGACCTACGAGTTACAACATCCAAGCGACTTAACAGTACACAACACATAGACGCGACTTAAGAACAATGCGGCATAAGTGACCGGCTTATAGAAATGCGGCATGTAGCAAGCGACTTAAGAAACCAGCGACCTATCATGGCACGACATAAGATAGCGGCATAGGGAAACGACTTTGATTTCTTGAACGACATAAGTGAACGACTTAAGGAATGAGCGACATAAGATGCGGCTATAGAGATGCGGCATAAGAACTTGTGACTTAACTCGCTGGGTCGTTCCGCCCGATCTTGTGTCTTAACTCGCTAGGTGTCTTAACTCGCTAGGTCGTTCCGCTTGACAAAAGAATTTGTGTCTTAACTCGCTATGTTGCTCAGGCGACTCAAGGTTCAGGAACGAACGAGAACGACTTAAGAGATGCGAGCGACTTAAGGCATACGAGTCATAATCATCATGGTGCGCTGCATCATCCTCCCCTGTTTGAAAAGAATTCGACCCCGAATTCACACTTTCCTCTTCTTCGACATACTTATTCTCATGATATAGAATTAAGTGTTTGACGTTGAAAACATCAGCAGTATGGATATGATCCGGCAATCTTAACTGATAAGCATTCTCATTAATCTTCTTTACGATTTCCAAAGGACCAATTCTTCTAGCAGCTAGTTTGTTGTAAGTACCAATAGGAAATCGATCGTTAGTTAACACTGCATACAAAATCTCCTTCTTTAAATTCAGCATTTCGTCGTTTAATATCTGCGGATTGCTTATATTTCTCATTCTCCTTAAGCAATCGTTCCTGCACAACCTTGTGGCATTCTTGCAATTCATTCACAAAATCACCAGCTCGTTTGATCACTCCTTTCTGTTATGGTACGATAGATAAATCCAATGGTCCTTTAGGAATTGTTGAGTAACCGATCTGGAATGGACTGAACCCAGTGCTACGATTAACTGCATGGTTGTGTGCAAACTCGGCTCGACACGGCTTGGAATCCCAACTCTTCAAATTGTCATTCACAAGGCATCTCAATAGATTACCTAGGGATCTATTTACAACTTTTGTCTGTCCATCCGTCTGTGGATGATAAGCACTACTAAGTTTCAGCTTTGTCCCGACCATTCTCCATAGACTCATCCAAAAATGACTCAGAAAACGAGTGTCTCTATCCGATACAATAGATTTTCAGGCAACCCATGAAGTCGATAGATCTCTCTGAAGTATAACTGTGCGTCATTAACTGCATCTGCCGTCTTCTTGCATGCGATAAAATGTACCATTTTTGAAAATCGATCAACCACCACATAGATAGAATCATTGCCACGTTGCGTCCTCGGCAAACCCAATACAAAATCCATACTAACATCCACCCATGGTTTAGTAGGTATAGGCGATGGCATATATAAACCTGCATTTGTTGCGGTTCCCTTTGAAACTTGACAAATATGGCACCTCTGAACAAACTTTTCAACTTCCTTCCTCATTGACAGCCAAAAATAAGACTTTGAGATCAACTGCATAGTACGGTCGCAACCCACATGTCCTTCTTCATGTAATTCTTTCATAATTTTCATTTGTAGACTACAATCTGGAATACACAACTGATTTCCTTTGAATAGAAAACATTCAACCAACATATATCCATCCATGCTTCCTTGCTTGACTTTGTCTAGGATTTCGGAAAAATATGAATTTGAAGTAAGCAAATCTGGAAGTAAGTCAAAACCCATCACCTCTACTCGCATGGTTGTTAGTAAATTCTCCCTCCGACTCAATGCATCGGCGACGCGATTAGTTACTCCAGACTTGTGCTTTACGACGAATGTAAATTGTTGCAAATAAGCTATCCACGATGCATGCCTAGCTGCAATTTTATTCTTCCCTTGTAACTGTTTCAACGCTTCATGGTCCGTATACAAAACAAATTCTTTGTGGAACAAGTAATGTCTCCAATGCTTCACAGCCTGCACAATAGCATAAAACTCCACATCATAAGTATTGTATCACATCTTTGCTCCAGAAAGTTTTTCACTGAAATAGGCGATTGGACGACCCTTCTGACTCAACCCTCCTCCAATTCCAACTTTCGATGCATCCATATGTAACTCAAACAGTAACTGAAAATCTGGCAACACTAGAATCGGTGCTGGGGTTAAAAGTTCCTTGATTTGCTCAAAAGCAGATCCTGCTTCTTTCGCCCATGAAAACTGCTTCCCTTTCAAACAATCAGTAACAGGGGCCATTACACTACTAAAGTATGGTATAAATCTTCGATAAAATGAAGCTAACCCATAGAAACTTCTGAATTCTGTGATAGTTTTCGACTGTGGCCAATTTCTGATTGCGGCTACTTTACTCTGGTCCACCTGTATCCCTTCCTTAGACACGACATAACCCAGAAATAAAACACTTGGCGTCATGAACACGCGTTTCTTCGTCGCTGCATAGAAGTATAGAACTGTTCTTGAAGAAGAATAGTTAACACCTTTCGCAAGTGTTGAATGTGCTCCTCTGTACTTGCACTATAGATCAAGATATCATCAAAGTAGACTACCACAAACTTCCCAATGTAAGGTCTAAAAATTTGATTCATCACCCTCATAAATGTACTTGGTGCATTAGATAGACCAAATGGCATGACCAACCATTCATATAATCCTTCCCGAGTCTTGAATGGTGTCTTCCATTCATCACTTGGTCTAATGTGAATCTGATGATAACCACTCTTAAGACCGTTCTTCGAAAAGATTACAGACCCACTAAGTTGATCCAATAGATCATCAAGTCTTGGCATAGGAAATTTATATCTGATAGTTATTTTGTTGAGAGCCCTGCTATCGGTACACATTCTCCATGAACCATCTTTCTTCGGTATCAACAGAGCTGGTACAACACAAGGGCGGAGACTCTCTCGAACACGCCCTTGCTCAAGCAACTCCACAACTTGTCTCCTTAACTCTTCATGCTCCTTTGGACTTATACGATAATGCGGCCTATGCGGTAAAACAACACCTGACACTAGATCAATTAGATGTTTTATATCCCTCAATGGCGGTAATTCCTTGGGTAATTCCGCAGAAAAGACATCTTCAAATTCATTTAACACCGGTCTAACCTCCGCAGGAACTTCACGATCTTCACTTGCTTCATACCCAATTAACATAAACATTTCGACACTATCTTTCACTTCTTCAACAAATTCTCTCGTAGATAATAGGCTAGTTGATTCCACTTTCTTCTCTGACTTGCTTTCACTTTGTTCAAGCTTATTAGGGACTAAAGTTTTTGAGTACCTTCGAACATGAAACTGTAGCTGTTGGTGCGACCATTATGTTGTACAGCTCTATCATATTGCCATGGTCTTCCCAATAGTGGATGACACACATCCATATCGACAACATCACACCATATATCATCTTTGTACTTCTTCCCAATAGAAAATGTAACAAATGCTCGTCTTCCCACTGTCACTTCTCCACCTTTATTTAGCCATGCCAGTTATAAGGTCTAGAGTGTTTTTCAGTCTTCAACCCTTACTTCATGACAGCTTCTTCAGAAATGATGTTATCGCAGCTTACCGCAACAATAACAAATCGACAAACCTTTCCTAAAATAGTACATGTAGACTGAAAGATATTGCTTCTCAGCCAACTAGAATCATTCTCATGCTTTGGCACTAAACAAGACCTCCTTATCATCAAGTTACACCCTTCGTCTCCTGACACAACTTCTTTATCTTCATCAAACTTCGATGGTTGAGTATAATCAATTTTAGCTTCCACATCCTTATACTCACATTCCTCTGCAACTAATGCTCTCTTCTTTGGCTTTATACATTCATTACTTTTATGGCCAAACTCCTGACAATTATAGCACTTGATATTATTGTTGACCTTTGCTTTAGCGGCTTCATTGACAATTGGTTTATTGACTGCCTTGGACACATTAGCACTGCTACTAGCATCCTTATTCTAGTTGTTAGAATTCGTAAACACACCACTTCCTCGTCTCCCTTGTTTCTCCCAAGCTAGAGCTTTCTGATATGCTTCAGCAATAGACATTGGATTAAACATATTCACCATGTCTTGAATTTGCATTCGTAACCCTCCAATATATGTAACCGTTAGTTGTTCCTCGGTTTCCATAATATCATTCCTTGCAATCAATTGATAGAATTCATCTGCATAATCATTCACTTTCCTCGTCCCTTGTCTCAAATTCTGCAAACATTGATACATAAGAGATTGATAATTGTACGGCAAGAAAGTGCTTTCATCGTCTTTCTCATCTTCTCCCAAGTAACAATTTTTGATTTTCCCATTCTCTTCCGAGTTAGTTTAGTTTGTTGCCACCAAGCCATAACACTTCCCCTTAGTCTTGTAGCAACTAATTGGAATTTGCGATTCTCAGGCACCTCCTTGGATTTCAAAATTTCTTCAACACTCGACAACCAATCAATAAATTCTTATGCTTGCATACCACGTTTGAATTCGGGAATTTCCATCCTCATACCTGACTCCCATTTACGATCATTTTCTACATCCAGATATTGATTCTGCACTTAGCCTCGATTTCAATAATGAATACTACCTCCATAACCATCCTCCTCAAAAACATATGTATGTCGATATCGATCCTGACCATCTACATCTCTACGACCATACATGTCCCTTCTACCCTATCTTTCAACATCACGATATGATTCATTTTCAAACCCACGTTGAGTTCTTCTCTCTTCATTTCGATACCCATGGTGGTCTCACATCATTGAAACTGAAGAATCTCTCCTATCTCGATAAGACTGAGGTGCATTCTCCTTTCTCCCGAAACCTATGGTGAAACCCTGTTTCCACTTTGGTTCAAAACTGGTGACGTTCTCCTTTGATTATGATTCATGTCTTTCATCAATTTCTCTAACTTTTCAATATCCTCATTGAACTTTTCATTGATATGCTACTCCATCTTCTCAGCTTCTTATCTTCGATACAAATCTTCAACATTCTAATGGCGATTAGCACGTCTCAGAGGCATGATCATCAAACAATCTCGTTTCTGTCTTTGATCTAACTTTAATTTGGCTTAACTTGACTCTGATATGTCTCGACTTGGCTCTGATTTGACGCAATCTCTGATATGGCTCGAATCTGGCTTTGAACTGGCTCGGATCTGATATGGATCTGATACCAAACTGACGCAACGGTTAAGCTTTGATACCAAACTGACGCAGCGGTTAAGCTCCGATACCAAAAAGTGACGCAGCGGTATAACTCTAATAGAACGATAAATGCCCAATTCCGTTGATCGTGACGATGCCGGAATCTAGCTATCTCCAACCCGTTGTCTAGCAAGATACCGTGTTGAAAGATCTACAATTTGATCGTTGATCACTGGCAAGTGATACCGAGAATTGGCTTCTACTTCGTTGATTCGCGCACGAATAACCCGAAGAAGGAAAGAAGAAGGAGATCACACTCAACTTCAACAATGGTGGCAAAAGCTCACACATAAATTTTATTCAAAAATCAACCCCCTTTACAAATGACTTTACGACCCTATTTATTGGAATTTACAACACATGCAGGCGACTCGACACACCAGACGACTCATGACCTAACATCACACGTCTTAACGACCCACGAGTTACAACATCCAAGCGACTTAGCAGTACACAACACATAGACGCGACTTAAGAACAATGCGGCATAAGTGACCAGCTTACAGAAATTGGGCATATAGCAAGCGACTTAAGAAACCAGCGACCTATCATGGCGCGACATAAGAAGATAGCGGCATAGGGAAACATCTTTGATTTCTTGAATGGCATAAGTGAACGACCTAAGGAATGAGCGACATAAGATGCAGCTATAGAGATGCGGCATAAGAACTTGTGACTTAACTCGCTAGGTCGTTCCACCCGATCTTGTGTCTTAACTCGCTAGGTGTCTTAACTCGCTAGGTCGTTCCGCTTGACATAAGAATTTGTGTCTTAACTCGCTATGTCACTCAGGCGACTCAAGGTTCAGGAATGTACGAGAATGACTTAAAAGATGCGAGCGACTTAAGGCACACGATTCATAATCATCATGGCGTGCTGCATCATCGAACTGACGCAGCGGTTAAGCTCTGATACCAAACTGACGCAGCGGTTAAGCTCCGATACCAAAAAGTGACGCAGCGGTATAACTCTGATAGAACGATAAATGCCCAATTCCGTTGATCGTGACGATGCCGTAATCTAGCTATCTCCAACCCGTTGATCTCGCAAGATACTGTGTTGAAAGATCTACAATTCGATCATTGATCACTCGCAAGTGATACCGAGAATTGGCTTCTACTTCGTTGATTGCGCACGAATAACCCGAAGAAGGAAAGAAGAAGGAGATCACACTCAACTTCAACAATGGTGGCAAAATCTCACACACAAATTTTATTCAAAAATAAACCCCCTTTTGCAAATGACTTTACGCTCCTATTTATAGGAATTTACAACACATGCAGGAGACTCAACACACCAGACGACTCACGACCTAACATCACACGTCTTAACAACCTACGAGTTACAAAATCCAAGCGACTTAACAGTACACAACACACAGACGCGACTTAAGAACAATGCGGCATAAGTGACCGGCTTATACAAATGCGGCATATAGCAAGTGACTTAAGAAACCAGCGACCTATCATGGCGCGCCATAAGAAGATAGCGGCATAGGGAAACGACTTTGATTTCTTGAACGACTTAAGTGAACGACTTAAGGAATGAGCGACATAAGATGCAGCTATAGAGATGCGGCATAAGAACTTGTGACTTAACTCGCTAGGTCGTTCCGCCCGATCTTGTGTCTTAACTTGCTAGGTGTCTTAACTCGCTAGGTCGTTCCGCTTGACATAAGAATTTGTGTCTTAACTCGCTATGTCGCTCAGGCGACTCAAGGTTCAGGAACGAACGAGAACGACTTAAGAGATGCGAGCGACTTAAGGCATATGAGTCATAATCATCATGATGCGTTGCATCACCTTTTCCCCTGATTTAGATCTGATAAATGCGGCAGTTATTTTATAAAGTATTTGAAAATTTTTAAGGTAACCAATCAAAGGATTCCAAATAGACAGGTAGTTACAAAGCAATTATTAAAAATAGCATAATTTTAGCCTTTATTCAGAAAAGTTAGTTCTGCCTCCTATAGTAGTGCCTTTCGACTCCAATGCTTCCATTCCAACTCAGTCAAAACGAACTTATTCGATACCCACCTAGTCGAAACCAATACATAAGGTATCACTTAGATGGTATGTAGTGGATTGGAGGAAAGGCGAAAGCCAAGGTGTCGAAAGCAATGCTTCTGATGAGGTCGAAACCTTAGTTTTGTTTTCAAATGTTAAGTGTCTGCTTTGTTTTACCTAAAAAAGTTGACGTAGTCAAAACCTATGTTTTCAAAAGGGGTTTTTCTACATAGCTTTCGAAGTAGGCTGCCATATCATGTTTTAAGTAGAAGCTTTTGAATGGATTCCTTTGGTTTTAAATACTTTCGAAAGAGGTGGTTTCGACTAATCGAAACCCATATACTATTCTTTTACCTTTTCAATGCATTCTAGCCATCAATACTTTCGAAGGGTTCTCTTTGTTTTAAACTTAAGCCAAGTCACTTCCTAAATGCTTTCGAAGGGTTCTCTTTGTTTTAAACTTAAGCTAAGTCACTTCCTAAATGCTTTCGAGGGGGTCCAGAGGTTTTGAGGGCAATGGTGTCGAAAGGGAGTTTTGTGCTATCCTTCAAAGTTTTACTCAAAAGATTTTAAGCTTTCATATAGATGGTTCCGACACTATTAATTTTTCCCCAAAGTATTTTGTTAAGGGTTTTAAAAGAGATACTTTTGCCTATAATCACTTTGGCCCAAAAGATGTTTCTAAAAGTAAAACCCAATACTTTCGAAAGGGGTGTTTTCATTTGTTTCGAAGCTATGTTTCTAAAGAATTATGAGTAATGTTTTGATACCATCGAAAGGTAGATTTGGTTTCGAAAGAGATGTTTGAAAAGGCTTCGAAAGGTATATACATAGTGTTTTGGAATGGAGTTTTCTTTACATTCGAAGGAGGTTTCTAGAGGTTTTGAAAGTGTTATTTTACGGTTTTTAAAACAAACAACCTAATTTCATTTTTATGGGAAATCATGGCATAAATAAATTAAAGAGTTTTGAAATAGAAGAAGTTTTCCTTGATTAACAGGTTAAAGGGTTTAATCAAGTTTTATATAAAATGATTGCAAGGACATTAAACCATAGTGGTTGGTATTATTATGATTGCTTTTTCATATATTTATTAAAATTGTAACTAACCCATAATGGTAGTTTGAAAAAGGGCATAATAACCAGTTAGGTTGACCCAATAGTGAATATAAATTAAATTTATTTTAATATATTGGCAGTGGCCAATAGGTTCACAGTAAGCCCGTGAAAACCATATAAAGGAAAGGATATTGGCAGAGGCCAATAGGTTCATAGTTAGCCCATGAAAACTATGATTTGTATTGATAGGGGCCAATAGGTTTGTAGTTATCCCATGAAAAATATATCCAGATTAAAATATTGACAGTTAGTCAATAGGTTTCTAGTCAGGCCATATAAATTAGGATAAAAAAATTAAGATGTTAACAGTTAGTCAATAAATTCCTAATTAGCCCATAAAAACTAGGATAAGAAATAAATATATTGGAGTTATCAATAGATTTTTAGTAATCCCATAAAAACTATGAAATCAGACAGCTGGTCCATAAACATTTGGCAGATTATTAGTAAGCTTGTGAAAACTAATAGGTTAATAGTAACCGTAGAAACTATAATTGGGACAGTTAGTCAGAATGAATGTTGACATGTAATCTAGATTTATTATATTTGTTTGCATATCATTATATTATTTTGAATTGTTTTAACCATTGTGGATGCAGGAGCATAATATTTGGTTTTATAAAGTTTTAAGATACTAGTGAGGAAAAAATCTATTCTGCTAGGCGTAGTCTCACTAAATATCTAAATGGTTTGAGATGGTAGATTATTATTCATACTAGGCTTTATGTCTGACTCGAAGTTTTCCCCTTTAACTCTCGGGTACTCAATTGATTTTGAGTATTTTGAGGTTTGGGGTTTTTAGGTGTTCTTTTAGATGGAATAAAGCTTTCAGTGACGTGGATGAGGCATGTTAGCTACTTAGAGTTCTTTTATTTCCGCTGCGTTTGGTTGTAAAGACAAACTTGTTTTATGGCCTTACTTCATACTCTAATCATCCAAAGGGGCATCTTCATATGTCGCTCTTGGTGTATTTTGTAATAAGTATATTTTGTCTGAACGTTGTCTAAGCATTGGGGTTATGTAATGAATTTGAAATATTTTGAGTCGAATGTGGACTTCGTTTGCTATTTTAATTTTTTTTCCATATTTATGTGTTTTTGTTTATCAATGTATCTAACATTATCATATTTGATCACGAAAGATTAATAACTATGGATGACTGCAACATCTGTAGCCGTTAGTTTTGGACCTCCAAGTAGGGGGATATAATAAGTTGGCATCAGAGCATAGGTTTATGAAAAATTTAAAGAAATTAACCCTAAAAGATTTTCAAACATAATCCAATGAATCATTAATATGATCGGGGTTTGGGATAACGCTATAATAACTTACTTGTATTTTGGTATACAGTTATATATAAGTGCATATTTCCCTCTCTCTTAGACCATTCTTCTGTATTTTACCAAGGCTTGTATGTAGATTTACAAGTAAGGAGATATGGAAGAAGGAAATGAAAGAGGACATCTAGGTGGAGGAAGCACTACAACCAGTAGAAATGCTCGACCCACCACCTAGAGGAACATGGGTCGACCGGCTAATGCTAATAACCAAAATGTTGATGCCAATGTGGGTGCTGAAAATCCACCAGTGGATACGGGGGAGATGTATTAGTTCTTCGTCAATATGATGCAAGCAGGAGTTGCTACTGGAGTGGCTGAGAATGTTGGAGGAGCTAATCATGTAGCTCCTGTTGGAAATAATTATAAGCTGAGTAGAGATTACACCAGTTTGTTCGGAAAGCCATTTATGGGGATGGAGAATGCTATTGAGGTAGAGAATTGGCCGTTGCAATGTGAGCATATCTTCGCTGATTTGGGTTTAGATGATAGGCAAAAGAGAAGGTTGGCCTCTAGCGGTCACAAGGGTCAGCACTTCATTGGTGGAATAGTGTTATTGTCGAAGTTCCAGAGAAGCAGTTGACTTGGGTAGATTTTAAAAGGAGATTTGAGCAGAAGTTTGTATTTGAGTTTGCTAATTCAGAACTGGTGAGGAATTTTATGGATCCGGAGCAGGGAAAGATGTCGGTTGTTGTGTATTCCACTAAGTTTGAGGAGTTGTCCCGTTATGGACATAATACTATAGACATAGTCATCAGAAGGAACGAGAAGTTCATTAGGGGACTGAGGCCCAAGATTGCTAGTGAAACCCAGCCACATCTTTGCGATCCTAGTAATTTAGTTGTGGAAATGGCCATTCGCCATGAGGAGATGCTTCATAATTGTGCTAGAGAGAATTTAACGGAAAATCAAGGTTCTCAGGGAAAGAAGAGAAAGTTTTTTAAGAAGAAGGAAGCCTAGAAGGGGGATACTGCCAAGAAGGGAAAGGCAGAGTTAGTTTGCTATAAGTATCATAAGAAGGGTTATTATGTGAATAAGTACCGGTCGGGTAATGGGAAGAAGACTGCAAATAAGAAGAATATGAAATGCTTCAATTATGATTAAGTCGGACATTACAATAATCAGTGTGCAGAACCAGTCGACGCAGAAAAAGGAAAGATTTTTGCTTTTGGACCAGTTGGGCCTACTACAGCCGATAAAGGGAAGACTGTGACAGAAGGTATGCTTTTGATTTAGAGTATACCAGTTAGGGTACTTTTGGATACTGGTGCATCACATTCATTTATATCTCAGTGTTTGGTTGATAGATTATGGTTAGAACCCACCTACCTTGTTACTTCCTTAAGGGTTGCGAATACAATAGGAAGGTATGCAACTCTAGGGTTGAGATGTGACCAGTTAGAACTTGTTTTTTTAGGTCATAAGTTTGCATGCAGTTTGTACGTTATTGGTTTCATAGATTTCAGAATCATTCACGGTATGGATTGGTTGGGTAGGATGAGGCTAGAAATTTTTTCCCGGATTGGGAGATATCACTGAGACGCCCTAATAGTCATAACCGAGTAATATTTTCAGTGGAGAATTCTAACCGAAGTGTTAGTACTTTGATTAGTGCTATGGAGATAGGAGAAGTGCCAAGTCAGGTTCAAGTAGCAAGAGAATTTGCAGATGACTTTGATCCGATCACAGGACTACCATCGAAACGAGCTGTTGAGTTTCAAAAAGATTTTATGCTAGGAGCTGAACCTGTTTGTAGACTACCTAGCAAGATGACACCTATCGAGATGAAGGAATTGAAGGTGTAGATGGTGGATCTAGAAGGAAGGAATTTTATTAGACCAAGCAGTTCGCCTTTGGGAGCGGCCATGGTTTTCGTTAAGAAACCAGATGGGTCATTGAGAATGTGTATCGACTATCGTAGGTTGAATGAAAGGATGATTAAGAATAAGTACCATTTGCCCAAAATAGATTATCTGTTCGATTCGTTGAGTGAAGCTAGAGTATTTTTCCAGTTGGATTTAACGACAGGTTTCCATCTATTAAGAGTGGTAGAGGATAGTATTTCTTTAACAATATTTCAGACTGGGTATGGTTTGTTTGAGTGGTTAGTGATGCCATTTGGATTGACGAATGCACCTGCTTTCTTCGTGGATTTTATGAACCGTGTTTTTCGAGAGTACTTGGATAAGTTTTTGCTAGAGTTTATAGATGACATTTTAGTATAATCTAAGAATGATAGAGAGCATGAAGTTCAACTTAGAGTGGTACTTGAGACACCGAGGCAGAATTAGCTAAAGGAGAAATTTACCATGTGTCATTTTTGGGAGAAAAAATTAAGTTTCTTGGTTATGTGGTTTCAGAGAAGGGCTTGTCAGTCGATCCAGATAAGATTGAAGCTGTGAATAATTGAAAGAGACCAGAGATGATGACTGAGCTTAGGAGTTTTCTTGGACTTGCTAGCTACTACAGGAGATTAATCAAGGATTTCTCGCGGATAGCAGCACCTTTGACTAAGTTAACAAGAAAGGAGGTGAAGTTTGTCTAGTCCGACAAATGTGAGGAAGCATTCCTTAAGTTAAAGCATTTGTTGACCAATGCACCAATGTTAGTAGTTCCAGATGGAAACCCAGGATTGGTGGTCTATACGGATGCATGTGGAACTGGATTGGGAGCAGTCTTGACGTAGAAGGGTAAAGTTATTTTCTACGCATCCAAACAGCCTAGACTGCATAAGGTAAGATATCCTGCTCATGATTTGGAGTTGGCTGCGGTGATCTTTGCATCGAAGATTTGTAGCCATTATCTCTTAGGGGAGAGGTTTGAGCTTAATACCGACCGTAAGTCTTTAAGGTATTTATTCTCTCAGAAGAAGTTGAATAGGGACAACAGAGGTGGCTGGAGTTTTGGCTGCTTATGATTTTGGCATAGAGTATACACTAAGGAAAGGTAATAAGGCAGCGGACGCTCTTAGCAAAAAAATTAGAATGTGGTGTTAGTTATGTTGGCGGTATGGAAGGATTTATTAGCTTTAGCCAGTTGTGGTGTGCAGTTAAGGTCGACTGCTATTTCTAGTCAGAGTACTGCCATGTTTCTGTTTGTAAGTTCGACCGGTGTTTATTGAGAGGATTGCTTTTAAGAAGATAGAGGATCCTATGTTAGCTGAGAAGATCTCAAGGTTGGAACTGAGATCGATGATCTAAATGATTTTAGCCTTGACCAAAAAGGATGGTTGAGATTGAAGAGACGGTTGTGTGTTTCGAAAGTTGAGGACTTGAGGAAAGATGTTCTTGGATAATGTCATCGGTCCAAGTTTACGATTTATTCTGGAGAGACTAAGATGTGTCAGAATATGAAGAAAAACTTCTATTAGGATAGAAAGAAGAGGGATGTTAGCTTGTGGGTTAGACAGTGTACAAACGATCAACAAGTGAAAGCTAAACATCAGAAGCCGAGTGGGTTGCTTCAACTTTTAGAGATTCCAGTTTGAAAATGGGATTCAATATTCATGGATTTTGTAGACGGATTGCCAAGGTCAAATGGATGTAATGAAAGTATATGAGTTATAGTGGACAGGTTGACCAAGAGTGCCCATTTCATTCCAGTTAAGTAACTAGTACGACACCTGTTTTAGCTAAGTTGTTCATGAAGAATATAATTAGACTACATGGTGTTCCTTGTAGTATATAGTCAGTGATAGAGATGCCTTGTTCACTAGTGAATTCTAGAAGAGTCTATAGGAAGTAGTTGAATACCAAGCTTAACATGAGTAAGATGGATGGGCAGACAAAGAGAGTCAACATGGTACTCGAGGATTTACTCGGAGCTTATAGAGTGGACTTTGTTGGATCTTGGGAAGACCACCCATATTTGGTTGAGTTCTCCTATAATAATAGTTACCAGACTAGTATAGGAATGGTACCTTTTAAAGCTTTGTATGGAAGGTCAAGTAAATCGTCAGCATGTTGGTTGGAGACTGGAGATAGATTAATCTTAGGAACATATTTGGTTAGAGAGGCGTCAGAGAAGATTGAGGTGATCCGAGAATGGATGAAGGAAACTCAGTCTAGACAAAAGAGTTACGCAGATAAGAGGCGTAAAAATCTAGAGTTCTCAGTTGGAGATAAGGTTTTCATTAAGGTGTCACCGACGAAGAGTGCGGTATGATTTGGAAAGTCAGAGAAGTTATCCCCGAGATATGTTGGAACATTCCAAATCATGGAGAGGATTGGGAAACTTGCGTACAGAGTAGAGTTGCCGAGAAGCATGGCAGGTATCCATAATGTATTCCATATGTCTCGTCTTCATATGTATGTGCATGATCCAGAGACTACTATTCCTCCGACAGAGTCGGAAGACTTGATAGTGGAGCCTAATTTGACTTTTGTTAGACAACTATTTTGGGATGTGGCGAGAGATGATAAAAGACTTAGGAACAAGACAGCCTGGTTGATGAAAGTTCACTGGAGTGACAACGAGAAGGACTGTACTTAGGAAACAGAAGACATGATTCGAGATACTTATCCTGGTCTGCTTTAAGGGTATGTCTATATTAGATTTATATAGATAGTTGCTAGTCAGGTAAGCTAGTATAGTTGTTAGAAGTTGTTATATATGATTGCTATGTTTAGTATCTAGTCCTTACTGAATTTCAAGGACGATTTAAAGGGGAGCCTGTAACATCTCTAATTTTTGATAACATTATTTAGAGGATTTGATTAGATAAATCAAATAGAATAATGTAAGAATTAGAATGATAAGGGGATTGAGATTTGAAAATATAAATTAAGGCCATGCTTAATAGTAAAATAAATGGGTTTAAAATGGTTTATAAGCCAATTAATTTAGATATGGGCATATTAGCAAATAGCCGCACTTTCTTATACACGGTTATAGATTTCATTTTCTTACCCATTCACGTACACCTTTCATTTTTCTCAAACGCAAATCAAAAACCAAAATTTGAGTCGGCCATTAACAAGGAAGAAAATAGGAAATTTAGTCTAAAACTAAGGATCAAAGGTAGGAAAGATTAATCAACAACAAATCTCAAATTCCTTATCATATCCAAGGTGAATAATAATTTATTCCATCTTTATTTTATTTTATAATCATATGTTTTCGGGTTTAAGATTAAATTTGTTTTTTATGACGTTTGCGACGATGATATGCTTGAAATATTATATGTTGATTTAAACCAATTCATTTACATATGAATTCGCATATTTTTAGGGATAAACCGATTGTTATTGATTTTAGAATGCCATGGAAAAATTATATGTTAGGTAAAACTTGATTTTAGAGATGAGTTTAAATTTTATAATTTTCCAAGCTATGGAAATATTATTATGAATTTCTAATGGAAAATATGGTCTATTTGGGTTAAAAGTTTATGTCGATCAATTTAGAAAGAAATTGGGTCTGAAATTTTAATATGTTTGAAAATTTGATAAAAGTGTATTTTTGTGATTTTTAGGGATTGATTTGCTATGAAAATAAAATATAATAAAAGTACTTTTTTACAATATTGGTTTTGCTTAATGTAAGGGATTAAACATTACTTTCTCCCCTGATTTAGATCTCATAAACGGGGCAGTTATTTTGTAAAGTATTTGAATTTTTTTGAAACAACCAATCAAAAGATTACAATAGATAGGTAGTTATAAAGAAATTATTAAAAACAGCATAATTTCAACTTTTGTTCAAAAATGTTGGTTCCGACTCATATAGTAGTGCCTTTCGACTCCAATGCTTCTGCTCTAACTCAGTCGAAACCAACCAATCGAAACCCACCTAGTCAAAACCAACACACAAGGTATCAATTAGATGGTATATAGTGGATTGGAGGAAAGGCAGAAGCCAAGGTGTCGAAATAAATGCTTCTGACGGGTCAAAACCTTAGTTTTTTTTTTCAAATGTTAAGTGCCTGCTTTATTTTACCTAAAGATTTTGACGTAGTCGAAACCTATGTTTTTGAAAGGGCTTTTTCTGAATAGCTTTCGAAGTAGCTTGCCATATCATGTTTTAAGTGGGAGTTTTCGAATGGGTTCCTTTTTTTTAAATTATGCTTTCGGAAGAGATGGTTCCGACCTAGTCGAAATCCAACCACTATTCTTTTACCTTTCAAATGTATTGTAGCCTTCAATGCTTTCAAAGGGTTCTCTTTGTTTTAAACTTAACCTAAGTCACTTCCTAAATGCCATCAAAGGGGTCCAAGGGTTTCGAAGGCAAGGGTATCGAAAGGGGGTTTCGATGCTATTCTTCAAAGTTTTACTCAAAGGTTTTAAGATTTCAAATATTCTGACACCATCAATATTTCCCCAAAACTATTTTGTTAAGGGTTTCAAAAGAGATACCTTCGCTTATAATCACTTTGACCTGAAAGATGTTTCTAAAAGTAAAACCCAGTACTTACGAAAGGGATACTTTCATTTGTTTCAGATCTATGTGTCTAAAGACTTTTGAGTAACGTTTTGATATCATCGAAAGGTATATTTGTCTCGAAAGAGATGTTTCAAAAGGGCTTCAAAAGTTATATACATAGTGTTTTGAAAAGGAGTTTTCTTTGCTTTCGAAGGAGGTTATCTAGGGGTTTCGAAAATGTTGTTTTATGGTTTTATAACAAATTACCCAATCTCATTTTTAAGGGAAACCATGGCATAAATAAATTAAAGAGTTTTGAAATAGAAGAAGTTTTCCTTGATTAACTGGTTAAAGGGTTTAACCAAGTTTTATATAAAATGATTGCAAGGACATTAAATCACATGTGTTGGTATTATTATGATTGCTTCTTCATATTTGTATTCACATTATAATTAACCCATAACGGTATTTTAGGGAAGGACGTAATAACCAGCTAGGTTGATCCAGTAGTGGATATAAAATAAAATTTATTTAAAGATATTGGCAGGGGATAATAGGTTCATAGTAATCCCATAAAAACCGTGTAAAGGAAAAGATATTGACAAGGGCCAATAGGTTTATAATTAGCCCATGAAAACTATATCCGGATTAAGGTATTGACAGCTAGTCAATAGGTTCCTAATTAGCCCATGAAAAATAGGATAAGAAATTAAGATATTGACAGTTAGTCAATAGGTTCATAGTCAGCCTATGAAATATAGGATAAGAAATAAAGATATTGGAGTTACCAATAGGTTCTTAGTAATCCCATGAAACTATGATATCAGATAGGTAGTCCATAAACATTTAATAGGTTATTAGTAAGCCCATGAAAACTGATAAGTTAATAGTAACCCTGGAAATTATAATTGGGATAGATAGTCAGAATGAATGAGGACGGGTAATCCAAATTTAATATATTTGTTTGCATATCGTCATATTATTTGGAATTGTTTTGACCATTGTGGATGCAGAAGCACAATATATGGTTTTATAAAGTTTTAAGATACTAGTGTGGGGAAAACCCATTCAGCTAAGCGGCGTGGTCTCACTAGATATCAAAATGGTTTTTAGATGGTAGATTATTATTCATGCTAGGCTTTATGTCTGACTCGAAGTTTTTCTTTTCCCCTCAAACTCTCAGGTACTCAATTGATTTTGAGTAGTTTGAGGTTTAGGGATTTCAGGTGTTTTTTTAGATGAATAAAGCTTCCGGTGACGTGCAGGAGGCATGTTAGTTACTTGGAGTTTTTTATTTCCACCGTGTTTGGTTGTAAAAGCAAACTTGTTTTGTTGCCTTATTATATACTCTGATCTTCCAAGGGGGCATCTTCATATGTCGCTCTTGGCGTAATTTATAATAAGTATATTTTGTCTAAACGTGGTCCGCGCACTGGGATTATGTAACGAATTTGAATTTTTTTAAAATGGAATGTGGACTTTGTATGCTGTTTTAATTTTTTTCCATATTCATGTGTTTCTGTGTATCAATGTATATGGCATTGTCGTATTTGGTCATCGATGTTTAATAACCATGGATGACTGCAACATCAGTAGCAGTTAAATATTAGCTTCAAAATAGGGGAATGTTACATTATGGGACTTGAGAAAAAAGCTACAATCAAAAAATTTGCAGTTTGGGCCTTGGACGAAAAGCTATTATCCACATTTTGTATTGAAGCACATGCAAACAACAAAATTGAACTTGCACCGCCTAAATAGATACATCATTTGCACACTAGTTAAGCTATAACACAATTTGAAAACTTTATTGTATGGATATAGAACCACTAAGAAAATGGGTTTTTTTAAACTGAGTCCTAGGTCGTTGCCCAACTAGCCTGGTCCTAGGGCCGGCCTTAATGCACATCAGATAATTAAATTTTGATTAAATTCAAGTTTTAGTATTCAAATTGTTTTAAATTTTGATACTCAATTTTCTACTATCATCATTGTTTGGTGATATATGATCATCTACACATTCCACTTCTTGTTTTGTTAGGGTTTACTCCCTTCAGTTTTAGTTATTAATATACTGGTGCCTTAGTTAGAAACCGAGACAGTGTTCATGGGGACTAGCTGTAGAATAGAGTGTTGTTTCGGAATACGAATTCAGGGATTCTGCAATAAGAAAAGTGACAAGTGAGACAACTTGTATTAGTAAAAACGATGAAAAAATTCCACTTCTATATGACATGGTATGAAAAGATCTCATTCTTGGCTTACTTAACCATTTGGAGCATGATTTCTTTTAAAGTTTCTTTTCCATTACAATGCAACAAAAGAACATTAGCTAGTTTGATTGCTGATTATGATCCGAGGGATAACTTAAAGATTTCTTATATATTTTATTTTTATCTTGTTTTTAGAATCTAATTTAGATTTTTCTTAGCATAATATGTTTATTCAACAACTATTTCTAGAGTGCATGGATTTTTTGACTAGTTGACATCTTGAGGTGACCATTCACAGCGCATAAGGCGTTCCAATATTGACTTGTTTGTACTAGTGATTGTAATTTATACGTGGATCGCGTATGGCCATGTGCTAGACTAATGTGTACTAACAATAGTCTAACTTATATATGCGAGTAATATAAATTAAAGTATAAGCTAGAAGTAACAAACATAGTTATCTGTATATAACTAATTTAGTTTCATTTTGCACTCTAGTTTTGCCTATCCACACAAACAGGGATATATATATATATATATATATATATATGTGTGTGTGTGTGTGTGTGTGTGTGTGTGTGTGTGTGTTTATGTATATAAATTTTACAATGTATATATATACGTGTGTGCAAGACTAGTGTTTTTGTTGAGTTTTTCAGTTTTAGTAGTTGTTATGGACTAGCCTATTTTTGTTGGTGAATTGTGAATGTTGGATTGTTGTAATCGATTACCTTTATTGGCTCATCATGATTTTTGATCTTTTAGGCTTACATATGTCCTGGGAGTTTAAGAAGGTCATGCTTTTAGTGATTTGCTTCCTTTGATCTGCTTGGACGATTTGTTTCTTGTGTATATGGATTTGTAACCATTTATTCTATATTCCTATGGATAATGAAGTTTATTTGATTGACATTTCTTGTGGCTTAGTGGTTGTTTTTGACATTTTATTGTACTATTTCATCTAGACTTGTGTATAGTTATTTTCAAGTTATTGGTCTCCAACTTTCCATCATTATATGAGTCTAGTCTTAGGTCATCGGAGGGCTTTTTCTTTTTTGGTTTGTATGGGTGGAGGGGGAAGGGAAGGGGAGGTGTTGTAACCTGCCAGGTTTGTTGGTCGCTTCTTATTTGAGTGTAGAATAAAATTATATAAGTTCTCTTCTCCTTTGGAAGATCACTCTGTTAGAATTGGGCCAGCCCGCAACAACAGTTATGGTGAATTTCAATTTTTTTTACCATATAAAATATTTATTGGACCAATGCAGTCTAATTTTTTAAAATATTTCTTAATTTGTTTCAATAAAATAATGTATTCGATTTAAATTTATATACATTTTAATATAAATTTAATTTGTTTTGATTTAATTTATAAAATTTATCATATACATATATATGTGCGTGTGCGTGTGCATGTGCGCATGTGTAACATAATATTTCATGGAGGTTATAACATGCCCATACATAGATGCTAGGATATACTTCACAACGGACACATTAGCTCATTTTGCATGTATTTTATGTTGTCCAAATATGTGCATATATATATTTATATTTATGTATGTGTATATATATTATAAATTTTAAATAATTATATACACATAAATATACACATATGCGTGTGTATTATAAACATGTTTCATTATTAAAATATTACAAAATATATTTATACATACACACACATATGTTTATACATACATATATATATATAATTATGTAACAATGTAATTAATAACTTAAACCATTTATGTATATATATGTAGATAAATAAATACATATAATGTAGTGGAAAATAGGTATAAGGACAAACTTTGAAAAAAATTAAGCTGAAAGACAACAAGTTTCATTTTTGGGCCGAATGGCAAACTTTAAAAAAAATTAGCTGAAGGACAATACTAATTATGCTTAACATTTTATACAGTGTAAAACTGAACATAATGATAGTTATAACTATCATTTTGTATAGTATAAAAACTGAATATAATGCTAGTTATAACTAGCATTTTGTATAGTATAAAAACTGACTATAATGTTAGCTATAACTAGCATTGTCCTTCAACCTAGTTTTTTCTTCAAAATTTGTCCTTCAGCTCAAAAATGAAACATGTTGTCCTTCAGCCTATTTTTTTTTTAAAAGTTTATCCTTCTTACTAATTCCCTCTATAATATATATGTATGTATGTATGTATGTATGTATGTATGTAACAGGAAATTATTTTCAAGGACAAAATTTCTCAGCGTTTTAGCCTCAAGGACAGACCTTCAGTATTTTAGCTTGAAGGACAACTTTCTTTAGGTATCAGTTTTTAGTTATAGATAGCAGTTTTTCAGTATCAGTTTGTAGTTATCGGTAGCATTTTTAGGTATCGGTTTTTAGTTTGGTAGTTGTTTTGGAAGATTGTTTGTTCTTATGAATAATTTTGAAAGAATGTTTGTCCTTATGAATAATTTTGAAAGAATGTTTGTCCTTATGAATTATTTTTTAAAAAATGTTTGTCCTTGTGGTTAAAATATTGAGGTCGTGTCCATGAGACTAAAAATATACAAATTTTTGTCCTTTAAATTAATTCCCCCTTTATATAATATATTTTTTAACATATGCAAAACATAAATTAACTATTTGATTATATATATATATAAGTATATAGTAAATATATAATTAAAGGTAAATAATTTCATGATTTATTATATATATAATAATTTTAAGATTTCTTCCATTTTGAAACTAACTTAGATTAGCAGATAATATAATTTTAATATTTTGATATATATTTTCTATGAATTAATTAGTAGTTTCGACCATACTTAATTTATATATAATAATTGTATGACAAAATTCAAAATTTTAAATTTTCGAAATTCTAGGATCACATTATACGCGTTGCAAAAAAATTTGAGATATTTTTGAATTAAATTATTATTTTTAATAGAATAATCCTCTTCGAACGAAATTTATATTAATTATTAAAAATAAAAATAAAGTTAAAAAATTATAGAAAATTTTCTAAGAGCTTATGATATGATATAGTTGTTAACTCGCCTTTTTATAAGTCCATAAACATGCGGATTCAACCTAAGCAACTTCACAATTAATGAGGCTGGAATATGATGGATTTAGTTTAAATGGATAAAGTCCACTTGGATATGTCATTAGGTCTGGAAGTAAGGGCGATCTGCATTGTCGCTCGTCATAAGTGTCACTAAGCAAATGCCGCTCGTCATACATCCCTTAGCATATGCCGCTCGACAACTTCACTCAACACATGCCACTCGGCATACCTCACTCAGCATATGCCGCTCGGCATACATCACTTAGCATATGCCTCTCCGAATACTTCACTCAGCATATGCCGCTCGGCATACCTCACTCAGAATATGCCGCTCGGCATACTTCACTCGTCATAGGTGCCGCTCGGTATACCTCACTTAGCATATGCCGCTCGGCATACCTCAGTCAGCACATGCCGCTCGACATACCTCACTCAGCATATGCCGCTCGGCATACTTCACTCGTCATAGGTGCCGTTCGGCATGCCTCACTCAGCACATGCTGCTCGGCATGCCTCACTCAGCGTATGCCGCTCGACATACATCACTCGTCGTAGGTGCCGCTCGGCATACCTCACTCAACATATGCCGCTCGACATACTTCACTCGTCATAGGTGTCGCTCGGCATACCTCACTTAGCATATGCCGCTTGGCATACCCCACTCAGCATATGCCGCTCGGCATACTTCACTCATCATAGGTGCCGCTCGTCATACCGCACTCAGCATATGCCGCCCGGTATACCTCACTCAACATATGCCGCTCGACATTCTTCACTCATCATAGGTGCCGCTCGGAACACCTCACTTAGCATATGCCGCTTGGCATACCTCACTTAGTATATGCCGCTCGGCATACCTAACTCGTCAAATGCCGCTCGGCATACTTCACTCGGCATAGGAAGTCGCTCGGCACAGGAAGCCGCTCGGCACAGGAAGTCGCCTACAGGATGTCACTACAGGAAGTCGCTACAGGAAGTCGCTCGTGCCATGATGAAGCCTGTTGGTTTTCTTATGGTCCTGATGGGCCCGAACTACTCAGGAAGCCCAGTAACTCAAGATTTGCCTATAAATACAGCATGTAGGGCTTCAGAAAAGGGATCTTCTTTCGGCTCTCTGACATTATTTTTCTAAGACTAAGGCGCTCCGCCATTGTTTAAACTTTGGATTGTAGCTGTAATCAATTATTACAGTAATAAAAAGGAAACTTCTAGAGTGGACGTAGGCCGAAGTTAGCCGAACCACTATAAAATCTGTTGTTCTTTACTGCTTTCATTTTAATTTTGACTGTTCTTTACAATATTACTCTCTACATACACTCTATCTATGAGCTATGACTGGTATTTGGGTGTTAGTGACCAATTATGGCGCTAACATTTTGGTGCTTTCACTGAGAAATATAGCACTCAGGGATTTTGAAACTTGGATTCTAGAAAGCAATGGCTAGACCACTACAAGGAAGAAAGCAACTGAAAGGAGCAACCAGAAGGGAAGTCAACCAGCCACTTCTGGAACTGGAGCGGATCATGCATCCATTTACATCACCAGGAACGAGATGAAGGCTATAGTGGATTCGATTCATGAAAGATTATTGAAGAGCCAACAAGAAATAATGCAAAGCTTCTTTGAGTAGATGAGAGCAGCCGGAGCACAGAACCTTAGACCGACTGTAGTGGCTGCAAACACAGGACATGGAGCTAGAGTCATAGAGACTGACGGAGGTCAGATCCAAGGTCATAACAAAGAACTTAAAGGCAATCAACAAGGACCTAGGGGCAGACCCTCGGGATCTGATATTGGAAGACTCATAATGGAGCTCAGCAAGCTAGAACCAATGTCAATATGAATGGGCCACATGAAGAATATTAACCGGAATACCCTTCGAGACCTGGGGGGGGGGGGGGGGGGGTAGGATTGAAACTTTATAAGGGGACAACCCCTAGATGGAGATGAAAGAGTGGCTAGATTAGTGCGACGGATAATGAGGGGAGGATTGTCGACCGGAGGCTTAGAGAAAGTCAGTCGGAGTCCATTCACTCCGAATATTAGAAATGCAAGGAATCCTCCAAAATTCAAGTTACCCACGCTGGACCCTCATGATAGGAAATCAGACCCAACTATGCATATTACTAGATATATCAGGCATATGGAAGTGCTGGGGGAATTCGAGGAAGTGATGAAACGATGTTTCCCTCAATATTTATCAGATTTGGTTGTGCTTTGGTTCAGCCAGCTAAAGAATGGATCAATCAGAACATGGTGCGAACTAGTGGAATGCTTCATGAGGCAGTTTAGGGTCCACGTAACGCGACCTAAGAGTGTGATGACCTTAGCATCGATAAATCAGAGGACTAGAGAGTACATAAAAGATTTTTAATTGCGATTCAATGCAACTGTGGCTTTAATGGATCGCCGGGACCCGTCGATGGTTTTGATGGTGGCGGTAGCAGGAGTTGTAGAAGGCATAGAGTTCAAGGATTCGCTGGCAAGAGACCCGCCATAAGATCTTGGATAATTTTACCATGAAGCTGAAAGATTCATTCGGCTAGAAGATTCACACGCTGAGAGACAAGAAACAAACGCTGTGCAAGGCGAAGGAACCGCCAAAGAATAATCTGGAGCAGACAAAGGTAAGCGAAAGCAGGATGATAGATACGATGGTCGTCATAAACGAAAAAAATTCCTAGAACCCAGGTTCAAAGAATACATGGACTTGATAGCCACCCTGGAATGGATTTACACGGAGACTCATGGGCAGCTCCCCTATCAAAAACCACTTAGGAGAGATCCCATAGAATGGGAACGTAGAAGTGGAAAGTATTGCCTATTCCATGAGCTGGAAGGGCATACTACCGATGAATGGTGCCATCTGAAGGATAAGGTGGAAGAGCATGTCAGAAGTGGTAGATTTCCACAATACACCAGAGATCGGACAGCGGCCGTAGGACCTGAGCAACTACCAACTCCACCCAATAAAATTAACCCTAGATCGGGATCATGGCTCGTCATCAATTGATCATGATAGCAAGGCCAAGTTTAGGACTTGAACTTAGATCGATCATTTAAATTTCTTAGATTTGATTTCAAAATAAAACGGCTATTCCACTTACACATGTACGAGGACTGGAGAGATCCTCAGACATGCTCTGTGACGGCAATAGACCGCTATGCCTGGAGAGGCAATATTAAGATTTTTCCTTTCTTTGTGATTGAACACTTGGAATTTTAAATTAATAAATGAACTTCAATTTCATAAAATAAACCTTTGACCAGAGAGTTAAAGTACGAATATTGGAAGTCAGTTTGAAATTAATCACTTTATGACTTTACCCGGAGAGACGGGGTCCGGAGTGCAAGAATTGAAATGCTTCGCCAAAGAGCGGCAGGATCAACTCATTTAACGGCGTTCTCCATTCACCGGTGAGTGATTGAATCGAGGTTCGATAAGTGTCCAGAGTGGCTGTAATCAGCTTAGGATTTAGGCCATGACATCGCTTAATGTTCAGGGACACTGAACCGGAGTGCAGGGAGTGACAATGCTTCGCTGGAGAGCGACATGATCTGCTCACTCAATGTTGTTTTCCCTTCACCAGAGAGTGATAGGATAGGATCCAGTAAGAGCCCGGAGAGGCTGACATTGGTTTAGGAGGATCATGACATTGCTTAATGTTCAGGGACACTGAACCAGAGTACATAGAGTGATGTTGCTTCGTCAGAGAGCAATAGGATCGGCTCACTCAATGTTGTTTCCCCTTCACTGGAGAGCGACATGATGGGATCCAGCAAGAGCCCGTAGAGGATGACATCGGTCCAGGAGGATCAAGACAACGCTTAATGTTTAGGGATACTGAACCGGAGTGCAGATAGTGACGCTACTTCGTCGAAGAGCGACAGGATCGGCTCACTCAACGATGTTTCTCCTTCAACGGAGAGTGAGAGGATGGGATCTAGTAAGAGCTCGTAGAGGCTGACATCGGTCCAGAAGGATCAGGGCATCGCTTAATGATAAAGGACATTGAACTGGAGCGCAAGGAATAGGTTGCTTCGTCAAAGCGCAGCATGATCTGCCAATTCAATCGTTAAGTTTGGATTGAGCTTAGCAAGGTTCAGGTGTCGCTCGGCATACCTCACTTAGCATATGCCGCTCGGCATGCCTCACTCAGCACATGCCGCTCAGCATTCCTCACTCAGCATATGCCGCTCGGCATACTTCACTCGTCATAGGTGCCGCTCGGCATACCTCACTCAGCATATGCTGCTCGCCATGTCTCACTCAGCACATGCCGCTCAGCATACTTCACTCATTATAGGTGCCGCTCGGCATACCTCACTCTGCATATGTCGCTCGGCACCTCACTCAGCATATGTCGCTCGGCATACTTCACTCGCCATAGGTGCCGCTCAGCATACCTCACTTAGCATATGCCGCTCGGCATACCTTATTGAGCATATGCCGCTCGACATACCTCGATCGACATACTTCACTCGTCATAGGTGCCGCTCGGCATACCTCACTTAGCACATGCCGCTCGGCATACCTCACTTAGCATATGCCGCTCGGCATACCTAACTTGTCAAATGCCACTCGGCTTAGGAAGTCGCTCGGCACAAGAAGTCGCTCGGTATAGGAAGTCGCCTATAGGAAATCGCTACAGGAAGTCGCTCGTACCATGATGAAGGATGTTGGTTTAGCTATGGTTCTGATGGGCCCGGACTACTCAGGAAGTCCAGTAACTCGGGATTTGCCTATAAATATAGCATGTAGGGATTCAGAAAAGGGATCTTCTTTCGGCTCTTTGAAATTATTTTTCTAAGGCTAAGGCACTCAGCCATTGTTAAAACTTTGGATTGTAACCGTAATCAATTATTACAGCAATAAAAAGGAAACTTCTAGAGTGGACGTATGCCAGAGTTAGCCAAACCACTATAAAATCTGTTGTTCTTTACTGCTTTCATTTTAATTTTGACTGTTCTTCACATTATTACTCTCTATATACACTCTATCTATGAGTTGTGACTGGTATTAGGTGCTTTTATTTGGATTTAGGTGTTAATGACCAATTTTGGCGCCAACAATAGTTATTCTAAAAAACATGAAACTGAATTTTATAATATTTAATTATTTTACATAAAATAGTCAATCAATATAATCATTAAATCTTGATAATAAAATATATAATATAAAATTAATTTTGATTATTTATAATTCATAATAAAAAAAAATTATAAGAAAATTGTTAAATCAATATTATACAGTATATAATCATATATGCTTTTATATGTATAACGTATATGTATTTAAATACAAATAAATATATTTATACATATATTTTATTAATATAGTGTAAAAATAAATTTTATATAACAAATAATGTCTGATTATATTTGAATTATGAACATAAACATCAAAAATCATGAGCATAACCAATCTGATTGTGATAACTACACTTGCATACAAAAATCTCACATAACTAATTATACAACAGCAATATGTACATACGTATTTCGGTTTTCATAATTAATAGATTATAAAACATGATATTATATCTATAATATGAATGATTATTACCTATTATAGATGCCTTTGAGCCTATTTTGAAATAATGAATTCTCTTCTCTGAATATTTCCCGATCTGTCAGATTGCTAGTCTAGAATCGCGACCTTTCATAATCGAATAGCTTTGAATTTGATTTGAGATTTTGGGAGTCGATTTGTGGATGTGTTTTGACCAGCAAATAAGATGATAATGGCGGCTAAAAAAGATGTGGGAGTTATATATATATATATATATATATATATATATATATATATGATTGCATAAGAGAGAAAACAGGTTAATCTTATTACTTATTCTCTTTTAATCTTAACCCTTTATCTCCAAGCCTATCCCTATGTTTTAGCCTCCTTTTATATCTACCTAAACCCGCCGATTTCTCCCTTATAACATCATGGGCCATGAACCCATTTGGCCCAAATTAAATATATACAATTATATATAATTTAATCTATGTCGATATCTCATATCGATCAATATATTTATAACCGTTATAAATATATAAATATCTAATATTATTAATATTTCATAAATATTAATTAATTTAATTAATTTATAAAATTTATAAACTAATTAAATCATTTGGCCTAAAGAGAATTCATCATTTCAGTTGTTGTGACTCTTGAGTGTAAATTCAGTCAGCGATTAACATTGAACTATTCGAATACTAATATCCACACGTCACTTTGCAGGTGGTGAGACATTATAGCCAAATTTATCGCTTACTCATTTTCGATAAAATTCAAATTTAGTTTAATAAGCGTTACCCGGTTTTGACATTTATTTACACCAATTCTCTTTGTCAAAATTATATTACTTTAAACTTATGAAATTTGAGAATTGTCAAAATTTCAATATCGTCTATATTCAACTCTATAGTCCAAACATAAAGTCTATGGTTCAATAAAACAATTACTATTAACTGAAATGCTCTAGCCAGACATTTTGACTTTGAGTTGACTTGAGTTGGCCATGAAATCAACCCTATAGTACCGAGACGAATCCTCTCTTGAATAGTGCTTTACTTCCAATACTTCCACTCAATCCAATTATAGTCACTCGATGGAACGCCATGCCATGATATAACTATGTGATATCAAGTATACAAAAGAAAGAAAATACATTCAATTTTGAACAAGATTGGTCATTGAGTTAGATTTATGTAACAAATTACAAAATTACTCTTAGGGCATATCCCTAACTCTATCAATCTCCCACTTGCACTTGGAGTCAATTATGGAATCTTTTTCCAACTTTTTCAATCGGTTTTTTCAAAAATAGTTAGGTTAATCCTTTAGTGAATGAGTATGCTATTATGTTTTAATCATACATTCTACCAACTAACTTTCTCTGATGCTGGTAAACTACCTTAATCTTGTGGAATAATTCGGAGTATGTCTCTCGACTTCCAGTGAGCTCAAAGTTCTATTACGAACTATGTTGTGACATTGTTATCATTTAACAATGTTATGGGATTCTCGGCATTTGAAATCACCCTCAGTTCATTATAAATTTATGCATTTATATTTATATACGTTACTATAATTGTGGCACTATTCAAGTCAATGAATCAGCCATAATCTCTTTTATTTGGAACATTGTCAACTTAATGATTCTTAATATATTATTGAAATGATATACTTAATATCACTTATGACATTTGAGTCCGAATACTCCTTCATAAGGAGTTCGTTATTTCTATAAACAATTCTCTAATATTTTACAAATACACGAGAACACTACCATTAGTGATATCAATTTGGATTTTATATTTGCTTCATGTATAAAATACATAAACAAATCATGATAATTTAGACAGCATAACATATATGATAATTTAGTAAGATGCCCTTGCATATCGTTTTGGGACATTCCCAATATATTTTATACTTATTATAAAAGACATTATTTACAAATCCAACATTGAGTATTAAAATAATTAAACTAATTTTAACACATGAACATCGTTAGTAATCAGCATTATGTTGTTTACTTATGGTTTAGTAATATCTATGTACCTTTTAAGGTTCTTTCTTATGAACACGTGCTTCCTCCACATTTTGATTGATAATCAAACAATTTGATATTTCTGTCATAATATTTGTTCAATTCTGATGCTTATAAAATGGTACTTTGTATCATTTCTTGATCATATCCAATGACTCATAAACTCAGTATCGCTCCCATTGACTTGGGGACATTTTTGGTTATTATGTGCAAATAGGTTGCTCTAAATCATTATTTATAATTTTTTGTTTTAATGCATACGTACCAAAACACTAAGTCTTATCAAGCAATAATCTTGTGAGTGAATTCGAAATAACTTTAGTACATTGAATAATGAATCTATTATGCTAATTTCAACAATTGAAATTTATGAGATTATTCTTATCAACATTGCTCATTTAATTCCAACTACCTTAGTCTTGTTCATAAAGACACAATCACGGCCGATGGATCACATCCCTTTGATTTTGACTACCAAAATCATTTTTTTGATAATGTATTTGAAATTCATTTTTAGATCTTTGCATCATAACACATTATAGAGTTAACACTCTTAATGGTTTAATTCAACAACCGATGATCGTATATTTTAGATATTGATAAGAAAATCGTAGTTTCTCTTCAATGTGTGAGAATACTTATTAGACACTCTAATGTGATATGTTCATTTAGCTTAGTTAATTTCATTTCATCTCATCTAATCAGTTGTGTCTATGGATCGTATCCAATTTCATTTTACAACTAACAATTTCTCAAAGAAATTTCTTCATAATGAAGTTGGTATTCTTGAAACAAAAATTATTTCTCAGTGTAACTGAATAAGTATTCATAAACACTTTGCGAATTGCCTTTTATATAAGCTGATTTAGTTTCTAGTTTACAAAATTCATGTTCAAAACATAAATATGTCATCAAATGGCAACCTTTTCCAAACTTCTTTTGGGGAAGATTCATGCAAGATCCCTTACAAACAATTATTACGTGCAATCTTCCGACTCGCACAACCTCAACTCCTTAGCCTATGATATGTTGGGGTTTTTTTTATAAACCCTTATCTTATATGATTTGAATACCATTATTTAGATGAAATGATATTAATCTTGTGTACTACTCTTAAGTACATGATCTTATAAAAGAAACTAACTCAACTTTACTCATAATTAATCGTACATTGTCCAACTAAGTTCGATTATTCTTATCAATGCATTATGTATCATATGGAGGAGTGACTTTTGAGATTAAATCTTTATTCATTTTTAGGTAGTTTTGGAACTCTTTTCAGTATACTCACACATTCGATCAAATCAAATAATTTCTATTGCATGTTATAGTATTTACTTTCATTTTTTACTCCATGAGTCTATCTTAGACAGACTACATATGTATCAAATATGCACATCCATGTCGGTGATAACTCGTTGATGAATATGATGAAGTACATAAAACCGTTTTGTATTAATAGACTTATGATTGCATACATATACATATATATATATATATGTATATGTATCAATCCAAAGAGTTCATCAACTCTTATGGTGCTTCCACTAAATGGGTGCATTGTCTTTAATAGTTTAAGATATAATTAACCAATATCATATGATTCATATCGTATAATAAAATTATTTCTTAAAAAAATGACTTAGTCTATAATTCCAAAATAATTGTAAATAATATTAGATACTTCTGTATTTTCCAATGCATCACTTTTGTTATGAAAACAAATATCACATTATAGTTTTATTTCATAACGAATATTTATAGTGTTCACATTGAAATATAGCTATGTTTATCTTTCTGTCGATATTGCGAAATAGTCATTATTTCACAAGTAATGTTCGGTGCATCTTACGAAAACAATTTTCGTAACCTGATGCAATCAATAAGTGCTATATGGAATGCTCCCACTATTTTTGCCATTATTATAATAGCATACTTAATTTGGATGTCCATTATTCACTTAATAAAGATTGTATTTCATATACTGCAACTAGTTTACCGTGGAGAGATCTTTGATCAAAACATCTCAAACTCGTAGAAATAAGTCTCATAGAAAACAATTTTCTATATGAAAATACATTTTAGGACATAAATCATATTTTTTATTCCAATATTCATTATTATTACAATTTTGGTTTTTGATGTTTCTTTATGAAGCTGAAATGAATGTTCACTTCCTTTATCCCAACTTTATCTTAAACCGCATCTACTATTGTACATTTTTTCTTTCTAAATGGTTGAACCATTCAAAAGAAAACCCTTATTGCAACATCATAACGGACTCTTTACAAAGGTGCAATTGATTATCTTAAACGCTTATAGACGTCAAATATGATGCACGTTATGTAAACTGATCAAATTGACATTTCAATGATTAAATTCTTATATTTTTCTTGTATCTTTGGTCTAATGTTACATTTAATGCAATACGATCCTTTTGTAGTCAATCAAATTGAACATTCAATCTCACAACACTGTTTATTGGTTTATTTCCGAATGAATCAACTTCAACAAGGTATCGTACATTACAAACTATGACCGTTCTCCATATAAAATTTATATGCAATATGGATCAAATATCCATAATCTCATATTGCTTTTAGAGTTCGAAATTCATGAAATGCAATACATGGTCTCAACTAAATAAACATGTAAGCGGTCAAATTACGAACATATTTAGTAGTTGTAAAATCAAGTACTTACATGAGTATTGAAACATTAACATGCAAGAAGCATTTATTAGTAAGTGTATGTTATATTTCTATTTATCAACCTTTGACTCAAATCATTGTATATCTTAATTGATATATGTTTTATCAATCGTATTAAATGCATAAATTTATCATTGTAGATTATTATAACATTATATATAATATGTTCTTACAATATTAGAAAGGTTAAATATTATCATTTTATTTTTCTAATAAGGCCCCGCAAGTCTTTTTTGTTTCACCAAACCCTAAGCGAAACGTATAAGTCTTTTGACTTCATTGGTGGGTGTTAGGGCCTGTATATCTTGGAATTCTAAAGAAAGCTCAACAAATCAAATTCTTATATATGATGGATAACTCCTTATCGGTTATATCACATACAACACCTAACCTTGGTTCTTTGTCCTAATCCCGCTTTACCTTGAGGAAATCTCTATAAGCAAAGAGGGACTATTTACTTGGACCTATCATTTCGTGATGACCTATGTATAATGAATATACCTTAAGGAAAGCTCAAAAAATATGTGCAGTTATTTTACCTCATCTATTCAATATATTAATAGTACTACACATAACATTCCTAGCTTGAGGAAATCTCAACAACTAAAGAGTATGCAAGTAATCTATTAATATATAAATGATAGAGGAAAACTTTATATTAAAGATTCATAAATTTTAATATACCATATCGAGTGTTATCGACTTATATAAAATAATGTATTTATTATGAAATACCATCGTGATTCAAGTGTCGGACACATCAGAAATCATGATATACATACATTTATGTATATATTTACTCGTTAAGTCTATTTAGGGTTTCTTATGTTCAACCTACATTCATATTATATAACTTTTATTATTATATAAGTTTTATACTTCATATTACTTATATAATAGTCTTATGTATAATATTGTATTATTAAATCTTATTTAAATAATTTTAACTAACATTTTATTTAAATTTATATTATCTTATTATAATATTTATAATAAAATTTATTACATACTATAATCTTTAGAGTATAATACATATATCATATACATGTGTTATTATTTAATTAATTAACTTTTTAATTAATTTATTTAATTAATTAAATAATTTAATTATATTAATTCTAAAATTCACATCTAATACATAAATGTGTACTTATGTTATTTTAAACATTTTTAAAACAACATAACATATATCATAATAAATAATAAATGTATATATTTAATAATTAATTAACTTATTTAAGTAATTTATTTTACTAATCTTATTAATAAATTTTGAAACTAATATTTAAAATTTTCAAACATTTTGAAAATTTTATTATATTATAACTTCTATAATATATGTATGTCTTATTTTAAATTTAAAATCTTATATTCTAATTTTCAAAGAATGCCCAGGGCCCAATTTAAATTTTTGCCTTTTCTTTTAGGGACAACCTTAGAGATGTGAGCTTAATAGTTAACAATAACATGAAAAATTTAGACCGCGTAGGCTATTAGGCTCTGATAACATTGTTAGAACTAGGCCAGCCCACAATGGAAGTTATAGGTGAATTTCGAAAAAAATCCCTTGTTGGATCTATATCACTACAAGAAAACCTTGATTTTGCAGTGCCTAATCCACTGTGAAACCGTCGCTAGATTGCATTTAGCAATAGATTTACGGTAGTTGACATAGGTCATTAAAAACATAATCAGTAAACTAGTGTCAATTTAGCGATCGAATTCAGCGAAGATCGCCAACAAATTTATGACGTTTGTATAAAAATAAAATTTTTACAAATATATTTTTATTAAAAATTTGTCAGTGGACTCTAGCTACTTAGCATGGGATTAGCGACAAATGTAACAAGTTTCTACCGCTAATCTCTTGTTAATTTGCAAAGGTTTAGCAACGGATTTTGTGATTTTTTTGTGTAACGACCTGGATTTTTAGCCATCGAATATTAGGTAATTAACTAATCTTAATTCGTGAAGTATTGATTTTTACAAGTCAAATAGATGAGTTTTCTGATCTTTAAAATATCTGGATAAATATAAATTGATTAAAAACTATATTCAAATTTTAAAAAAAGTCCCTGGATATGATAAATACTATAGAAATGCGTATGTAAAACTCCACCATTAAAATTCAAGGTAGAATATCCATACATTTGTATATATAAATATATATACAAGTTTTGTAAGGGTTATATATATATGTTTATATATATATTAGTATACAAGTATACACACACACACACAGATATATATATGAATGTATGCCTATATGAAAAATATGTATAAATGTGTGTATATATATACACATACAAACATATGTGAGTAAATATATATATATGTGCGTATGTTATGTAAAATAGTGCATATAAAATATACACATATATAGATTTTCACATACACATAAATTAAGATGTATATAGTACGTGTAGATATGAAAATGTATAAATATAGATATGATCATAAAATATACATAAGTGTATGTATATGCATATATGGTCAAAAATTAGTGTACGTGAATATATATGTATATATATATATATGTTCGTATGATGCATACAAAAGAGTATATATATACATATATAGGAGACATCATCTTTGAAAACATTAAATTCAAAGCTTACAAAACATTTTATCAAAGTTAAAACAAATCAAAATCAAGTCATGTGAAAATCATATCATCTTTTATCAAATCAAATCTAGATATTTCGAATCAAAATAAAACAAAAGAAAAAGAAAAAGAAAGAAAATAAATAAATGAAATGAAAACCTGTACATAAATGCTTCAACCAGCCTAGCATTTTCACTATACACTTCATCGCCTATATAAAGACATACCCAAGCCTGTTCTTACATGTCCCTATTCCTATACTAAAAAATGTATATATACAAAAGAATAGAGAGTCTAGAATTGAAAAACACAAAGAGATCAAAGTCTGCAAGGGCTTGAAGTAGGAGTTAAGTATAGTAAAAGTTCACCCATCCAAGAATGGTGTCTGCTATTTGGATTATGTATACTTATCTGTGATTATACGATGAATCTTGAATGTATGTTAATTGAATATGTATATGATTGTTCTGCTTGACTTGTTCAGACGGCACAGCCATGTACTCCATCTTCCAGTAACTTCCTATGTATGTGTTTTTATCAAAGTCAGATAAGTTTCTAACTTTGAAAGTTAATAACTCAAATTCCATCAAGCTTTAACCTACAATTTCAAAACAAATGTTGTTGTTTTAGAGTGTTGATTATTTTAAAAATCGTTTTGTTATTTATCGTAAAGTATAGAAGGAGAAAATGGCATTTTACAGCAAAGAACTCATATATGAAAAAAGGATTAATGTAAAAATTTAAAACTTGGACCATATTAAAGCATCAATCTTAAAAAATGGGGATTTTTGGAAGTGGTTTGGTGGGTTATAGTCTTTTACCGAGTGAGTTAGAGGGAGTTAACCAATTTTTAGGTTCCGGTGGAATTCTGGCGACCGAGGGACGAGGTGGCGTGGCACTGGTTGTGGAGGTGGCTTGGGTGAGGGTGAGGCTGGGAAAAGTGGAGTGGCATTTTATAGAGAGGTATGGCATCGAGGGAAGGTCGTTTTCATGGTAGGCTATCGGTTTTTGAGGTGATGGCAGAGGGAAGGGAGAGAACAAGAGGTGTGGTCTATCGCCAATAGGTGGCGATGGATGTGGTGAAGCTTGCGGCAAGTTTTGGCAAGGCATGAGGGATGTGGTGGCTGCACTGAGGCACTCGAAGGGAAGTAGCTTGCTCTAGGCTTGGATAAACTATCATTTTTTTTACAGTGGCGAGTTCGCATTTCCTAGGAGCTTGACCGTGTGGAATGATCGTGGGTGGTATGTGAGGGGATTTGGCAGTGAGAGTGGTCAGCTGGAATTCATCTGCACGTGCATGCGTGCGTGCATGGCTGGGTGGAAATGAATTAAAGAGAAGATCAGAGGGGGGAAAAATAATGGGGAAGAAAGGAGGAACGGAAAGAAAGAGGATGGGCCTGAAATTGATGGGCCAGAAAGAAATAGGAATAAGGAAATAGGAAAATAAAGGGAAGAAAATAGAAAGGAAAAGGAAAAGAATAAAAAGAAAAGAAAAGAAAAGAAAGAAAAGGAAAAAGGGAAGAGGTGGGACTTATATATTTATATAATAACTTCAAATTTAAACACTAAAATATTTTTTAAAACCAAACCAATATCGAATATTTTTACATCTTAATTCTATTACCATGTTATAAATTAGTGTTATGGACTTTCCCCGTAATTTAAAAGTTTAATGACATTTTATAATTAAAAATGGGAATTGATTATATTACTATTTTTTTTGACTTAAACCTTATGTAAAAGTAATCAAAGTTAGATATGAGGGGAGTGTTAAATTTTAATTAACTTAAAAAAATTGTTTTAAATTCTTTAGTTCGTAATTAATTTGGATTATAACATAAATGGATTCGGATAATTAAAGTTAATTAAACCTTGACGTGTGAATCATTTAATATTGGATATTGATCGTTAAAGTGGTTAACGATCTATATTTTGAGTTTACTCTATTGGGCATCTATTTCAATTATCCATGTCTCTGCCATCAAGTGGTCTGATAAGTTAAAATAGTTAGATTAAAATGATGATACGTTTTTTTTTTGAAGTTAAAATCTGTAATAAATTCCCATGATTGAATTTTGCCACCTTAGATATAAATTGTTTATTTCAAACAATTTACTTTTTTAATTTATTGCTTAAGATTCGAAGAGACCGGGATCAGACATCAGTGTTATCCAGAACCATTCTGATTCGATAACCTCTACGAACTTTTACGGGTTGGTTTTAGAGTTTAACACGCTAGAATTGGATTAATACCAAAATTCAGCTATTTTGGGTAAGTAACTGTGGTTAGACATTATTATAATATCGATGGATTTCTAGGAAAGTGTTTTGGTTATAATCAGATATAACTCGTCGTGTTTGCATGAGTTACCTTGGTTTTTTCAAAAGATTTTTATAACTTAAGTATCAAATTATACTCACGATGGTTTCCAGCTTGACTCAGGTGTTACTTTATTATAATGCCCGGGTCAGACTGAGTATTACAGTTTTTAGGTTAGTATGTTTTAAAGCTCGTATTAGTTATAATGCCCGGGTCAGACCGAGTACTCACGATGGTTTCCAGCAAAGACGTATTGCACGTATTAGTTATATTCCGCTGTGTATTATAGGCTTTATAGTCAGCAATTAGGGATAAGTTATTACAACTGTCCAGGTTTATTTGTTGATGATTGTACTCTGATAACTTATATATATTAGCAGTTACAGCTTTTCTTTGCATAAAATGATGTTATTGTATATTATATTTTGTTCCGCTACGATTATGAGATTCTTTGTTGTTATTTCTTTTTCTTCTTCTATCTGTTTTCTTCTTTAACCCTAACAATCTGGTATTTCCGGCACTCGATTGCTCGACACTCTATACAGTGAATGTATTAGTGTCGATTTTTTAGGATCGAAAATCGCCCGATCGTTATGTATGGTATCAGAGCTGAATGTTAACCAAGGAACCTTGGCTCTGGTGGGGATTACTCATTAGAGATAGGGTCAGTAGTACCCTAGAATGAGTCGAGTTTACTATATATGAGGGCGTACTTGCTATTTTCTTATATAATGATTTTAACAGAATTTTTACATAAGATTATATTTTGGTATATAAAGGAATAATATTTCTAAATTATTTTATTATATTAAGGTGATTGGTTATAATTACCATAATAAGATATAAAATTTAAAGGGTAATACATATATAACCAAATTGAAATTTGATAAGAATGAATTATGCAAACAAGTTAAGCAGAAAGTAGACTCCAACTAGAATTTAAATTTCGAGAATTTCGGATGTGTTTTTCAAAGTATTTGAAGTGAAATAAATTTGCCCTGATTATATTTTATATATAAAGGCAATCTTTCAGGAAATTATTATGGATAATAAAGTATGCTTGGTTTCTTGGTATAATAATATTAGTCATTATCATAAATTGGTTATTATGTCTTAATAAAGGATGTTTATTATAGAATTAACAATGATAAAACAGAGCGAAATGTTTATGGAAGTGAATTATATAGGTTGAATTTATAACTGTGACATATAAATGTGAAATGTTTTAAAACAAGAGTTGTTTGAAGATGAATTTGTTTTGGACTAAAAACCAAGGATGGTTTAAAAATTTAAAGTGCGATTTGATTCGTAAATGGGATATATATATATATATGATTTCAAAGTTGGTTTGAAATATATATATATATATATATATATATATATATATATGATTTCAAAGTTGGTTTGAAATAGATGCTGGGTGTTTAAATTCTATAACCCCTTAAAACGAGAAGTATGACCCAAAGACAATTAAGTTTTTTGAACTTATAAGAGTAAGTGATATTAATAAGAATCGGCTTTGGAATGTAAAATTTAGATTGATTAAGGTTAAATGGATTGAATGGGTTGGAAATTTACTCACGGCAAGTTAAATATGTTTTGAACTTATAAAATTGGAAATTCCAAGGTAAAATTGAAATTTAATTTATGGAAGTTAAATGAAATGAAATGTGAATGATAACGTATAAATCTGATGAGCGTTGCAAAAGAAGTTATGTGTAAATGATTTCAAAATGATTTTTGAAATAAAAACGGGTTTCGAATTTTGGAAATTTGTGATGGATTATATTGATTGATATTTTGGATAATCTGTATGATTATTTATTTGATATATCCTGCTATCATCCTGTTGTTATTTACAGTATATAAAACTGTAAATTAGATTATTTCGAATATATTAAGAAATGAATTGAAATGATACATATCCATTCCTAAAAGTATATGGAAATAAAACTTTGATTTGAATTTGATTTTAAGAAATAAAATCGAATTTATGGAAATGGAATCATTTTGAACCTAAATTTGAAATGTTAAAAATGAACTTGTCAACTGAAATTGTTTAAAGATTCGGGTTTAAAATTTTGAAATTTTAATTGGGAAATCAATTAAATTCTGAAAATTGATTTGTTCTAAAAAGATTTTAACTCTCACTCGAACCTTGAAATAATTTCAAGTAAAGGTAATTTAAATAAATATTTTAAATTTGGTCTCAAAATTAAATTGAATTAATTGAATTGGAGATTGAAAATTGAATTAGTTTGACCTTGACACTATTTTTAAATAAATTATTTTGGTATAAATTGTCTTAAATCTACCTTCTTAAATATTTAGTTGTTTTGATTTTCCAAGCTATTTACTATACAAGCCATTCTTTTTGAAAACACAAACTATCTTATATTAACTATTTTAAAACCATTCAAGCTATTTTATAAATTCAAACTGGTCAGAGTGGAAATTATTTATATTTAAAACATGGATTTAAATACAAATTAGCATAAATTGAAATTATAACCCAAATGGAAATTTGAAGCAATTTTGAATTTAGAACGGAAATGGAGATGTTAGGGCGAAAATGAATTTGATGTGAAATGGTATATTTTGGGTAAGCATGATGATTTAAAAGTGAAGATTTAGTAGTTACTATAACTGAAAACTTATTTTATAAGAAGTAAGGAATGTTACAAATAAATTTGAAAGGTAATTAAACTTGAAATATTTGTTATATATTCAAACTCCCCTTATTGAAATTATAACTGGAAGGAAATGATCTTTGAAGGATATTTGAAATACTAAATGGAGTCTATATAAGTATGAAGTGAGCTCAGAAATTATTTACCAGGAAAAAATTTTCAAGTTGAAAGAATGATTTTATATGTATATGAGAATGAAACTAAAAAGGTGTTGGAACCCATTGATTTTAAAAGTTTTTTATTTTGGCAAATAGCCAATTTTGGAAAGTAGGTAAACCAAATTTTGAAAACTAGCGATTTTGAAGATATTGATTTTGGATAGATAAAGTTATATGTGATACATATGAAGAGTATGATTTGAAATGTACTATATATATAGTATGATATGTTTTGAGACAAAAGTATGGAAAGGCACCCCCATGAAAGTCGAAACTTATATTAGGAGATCTACTGGGTGGTTCTGCCTATGAATCCTAAGGGTAGGTTCAATGAAATTGGGATCCCAGAGGACGTCCAGACAAAACTCATGAGTTCCCGATGATCATTTGTTGGGTAGCATAAGTCGAGTGGTGTTGATGCCTATAACTACATTGGGTTTTGCTGTGATGGCAACGTAACCTTTGTTGTAACTACGATCTATCGCGGTTCCATAGCGTAAGTCGAGTGGCAGTGATTGCCTACAATCTATGTTTGATTTCGCTGGGTTAGAGACGTAACATCAATAAATTGTGATCTATGTGGTTTGGCTCCATAGCGTAATTCGTCTGGCAGTGAGTGCCTACAGTCTACATTGGATTTCACTGGGATAGTGACGAAACCTTTGTGTAGCCTGCGATATATGTGGTTAAGTTTCATTTGGCAACGTTATTCGAGGGGCAGTGGTTGCCTACAGACTACTTACGGTTTTGTTGTGATAGTAACGTAACCTTGGGGTAGCTGCGATCTATGGTGTTTCTATGGCGAAAGTCAAGAGGTGCAGATGCATGTAGTTTTCTTATGGATTTCACCGGGATGGCGATGCAATCATCGTGTTAACTGCGACCCATGGTGGTGAGGGGGCTGATATTTTCCATAGCATTTTTGAAAAGAGGTTTTTCAAGTATTTTCATTGGGTGTGGAAAACGGGTCTACTAAGTATTTATAGATTTTCAGTCGTACGCCTGATCGACGTATGACTAAACTTTTGCGAGAATAAGGATGGACTTGTATAGACGTCAAGTTATGAAAAGTATTTTTATAAACTAGCTAGGTAATACTAGGAAATTTAAAGTGTTTTAAATTGTATAATGGAAGAGTGAGTAGTTAAAATGTTTAAAAATGATTCAATTAATAATACATATCAAAAATTAAAATTTTCTTTTCATTTTTCGAGGACGAAAAGTTCTAAGGGAGAAATAATGTAACGACTTGGATTTTTAGCTGATATTTAAAATATCTGGATATATATAAATATATTAAAAAATATGATCAAATTTCAAAAATAAATTCCTAGATATGATAAATACTATATAAATGTGTATATAAAACCCCGCCATTAAAATTCAAGGTAGAATATCTATATATTTGTATATATAAATATATACACGTTTTGTGAGGGTTAAATATATATATGTGTGTGTGTGTATGCCCATATGAAAAATATGTTTAAATGTGTGTATATATATATATTTATTTATTTATGTTATGACAAACATATGTAAGTAAATATATATGTATGTTATGTAAAATAGTGCATATAAAACATACATACATACATACATATATATATTCACGTACACATAATTTAATATGTATATGATATGTGTAGATATGAAAATGTGTGAATATATATATATATATATATATGATGAAATATACATAAGTGTATGTATATGCATATATGGTCAAAAACTAGTGTACGTGAAAATATATATATATGTATATGTTTATATGATGCATACGAATGAGTCTCTATGTGTGTGTGTGTCTAGGAGAGATCATCATGGAAAACATTAAATTCAAAGCTTACAAAACATTTTATCAAATTCAAAACAAATCAAAATCAAGTCATATGAAAATCAAATCATCTTTTATCAAATCAAGTCTACATATTTCAAATCAAAATAAAACAAAAGAAAAAGAAAAGGAAAAATAAATAAATGAAATGAAATGAAAATCTGTACACAAGTGCTTCAGCCAGCCTAGCATTTTCACTATACACTTCATCCCCTATATAAAGACATACCCGAGCCTCATCTTATTGATACATGTCCCTGTTCCTGTTCTAAAAAAGACGTATATATACAAAAGAATAGAGAACTGCCATTGAAAAACACAATTAAATCAAAGTCAGTAAGGGCTTGAAGCAGGAGTTAAGCATAGTAGAAGTTCACCCATCCCAGAATAGTGGGTAAACCTTGTCTGCTATTTGGATTATGTATACTTATCTGTGATTATACGATGAATCTTGAATTTATGTTAATTGAATATGTATATGATTGTTGTGCTTGACTTGTTCAGACACCATAGCCATGTACTCCATCTTTCAGTAACTTCCTATGTATGTGTTTTTATCAAAGTCAGATAAGTTTCTAACTTTTAAAGTCAATAACTAAAATTCCATCCAGCTTTAACCTATGATTTCAAAACATATGTTGTTTGTCTTAGAGTGTAGTTTATTTTAAAAATCGTTTTGTTATTTATCGTAAAGTATAGAGGGAGGAATGAGCATTTTATGACAAAGAACTCATATATGAAAAAGGATTAATATCAAAATTCAAAACATGGACCATATTAAAGCATCAGTCTTCGAAAATGGGGATTTTTGGAAGTGTTTGGTGGGTTTTAGTCTTTTATTGAGTGATTTAGAGGGAGTTAACCAATTTTTGGTTCCAATGGAATTCTGGCGGCCGAGGCGATGAGATGGCGTGGCGTTGGTTTGTGGAGGTGGCTTAGGTGAGGGTGGAGTTGGGAAAAGTGGAGCCGTATTTTATAGAGAGGCGTGGCATCGAGGGAAGGTCGTTTTAGGGTTAGGGTCTGTTCGTGGTAGGCTATCGGTTTTCGAGGCGATGGCAGAGGGAAGGGAGAGAACGAGGGGTGCGATCTATCGCCAATAGGTGGCGATGGATGTGGTGAATCTTGCGGCAAGTTTTGGCGAGGCATGGGGGATGTGGTGGCTGCACCGAGGCGTTCGAACGGAAGTAGCTGGCTCCTGGCTTGGGCGAACTGTTGTTTTTTTACGGTGGTGAGTTCGCGTTTTCAAGGGCTCGACTGTGTGGAATGATCGTGGATAGTATGCGAGGGGATTTGGCGGTGAGAGTGGTCGGTTGGAATTCGTGTGCATGTGTAGGCGTGCGTGCATGGCTAGGTGGAAAGGAATTAAAGAGAAGAACAAAGGTGGAAAAACGGGAAGGGAAAGAAGGAGGATGGGCCGGAAATTGATGGACTAGAAAGAAATAGGAAAAAGGAAATAGGAAAATAAAGGGAAGAAAATAGAAAGGAAAAGGAAAAGAATAAAAAGAATAAAAAAGAAAGAAAAGGAAAAAGGGAAGAGGTGGAACTTATATATTTATATAATAACTTAAAATTTTAAAATCCAAAATATTTAAAAAAAAAACCAAACCAATATCTAATACTTTTACATCTTAATCCTATTACCGTGTTATAAATTAGTGTTGTGGACTTTCCTCGTAATTTAAAAGTTTAGTGACATTTCGTAATTAAAAATGGAAATTGATTATATTACTATTTTTTTTGACTTAAAAATTATGTAAAAGTAATCAACATTAGATATGAGCAGAGTGTTAAATTTTAATTAACTTAAATTAAATTGTTATAAATTCTTTAGTTTGTAAATTAATTTGGATTAGAACATAAATGGATTCGGATAATTAAAGTTAATTAAACCCTGATGTGTGAATCGCTTTATATTGGATATTGATCGTTAAAGTGGTTAACGACTATATTTTGGGTTTACTTTATTGGGCATCTATTTCAATTATCGGTGTTTGTGCCATCAAGTGGCCAGACAAGTTAAAATAGTTAGATTAAAAGGATGATAAGTTTTTTTTGAAGTTAAAATCTGTAATAAATTCACATATTTGAATTTTTTCACCCTAGATATAAATTGTTTATTTTAAACAATTTACTTTTTTTTTAATTTATTTTTTAAGATTCGAAGAGACCGAGATTAAACATCAGTGTTATCCGAAGCCACTCCGATTCGATAACTTCTATGAACGTTTAAGGGTTGGTTTTAGAATTTAATATGCTAGAATTCGATTAATTACATAAATTCAACTATTTTAAATAAGTAACCATGCTTAGACATTATTATAATATTGATGGATTTCTAAGGAAGTGTTTTGGTTGTAATCAGATAAAACTCGTCGTGTTTGTACAAGTTACCTTGGATTTTTTAAAAGATTTTTATAACTTAAGTATTTCAAATTAAATGGGTTTAGTCACGTTGGTTTCCAGCCTGACTCGGGTGTTGCTTTACTGTAATGCTCGAGTCATACCGAGTATTACAGTTTTCAGCTTAGGACGTTCTGGAGCTTAAGAGGCGAGCTGGATGGCAGAGACATATTGGTTATAATCCGCTGTGTATTATATCTGTATAGCCAGCAATTAAGGATAAGTTATTATAACTGTCCAGGTTTATTTGTTGATGATTGTACTTTGATAACTTGTATATATATTAGCAGTTACAACTTTTCTTTGTATAAAATGCTATTATTGTATATTCCATTTTGTTCCGCTGCGATTGTGAAATCCTGTGTTATTTCTTTTTATTCTTCTATCTCTTTTCTTCTTTAACCCTAACAATCTGGCATTTTCGGCACTCGATTGTTCGGCACTATACAATGAACGTATTAGTGTTGATTTTCGAAGATCAAAAATCATCCGATTGTTACATTTTGTTTCCATTCGCCATTATTTATGACGTATTAACGACGACTTTATAAATTCTACTAGTATTCTCTTTCCATTCCGTTGGAAGCCGTATTTGATGTGCTGAATTTTTATTTTATTTATAGTTTTTCCTATACAATAGTTGCCAAAAGTTCGACAATCAATAACAATATCACACATTTACACATATACACACATATGCTCATTTTATATAAAACGAATAACAAACAAAAATGAAAATGCAATTATAAATCGTTAATCCATATAAACACGAAATTGAATTCTAAACAAGAAAACTATTGAACTAGTGCTACCATCCCATACAAAAAACAATATGATCCATAGCCATGACTAGTACCCAAAAAACTAAAATCGTATTTACAACAAAATACGTCTAGCTATAATAACCAAAGTGCTTATGAAGATGACGATGACAAAGTGTCTTCATAATCAGTCGTGCCTATGATTCATTGCCATCACCTTTGCTAGTTGTGCCTCAAAGTTCTCTCTTTCTGCCTTTTGCTTCCATGCAAACCTTTTGTGCATTCATTCTCGAGCTCAAAACCCATGTTCTCAGCAATTTTTTGCGACTTATGAACATCTTCATCACCAATACAAAGTTGTTTTGAATGCTGAGAAATGAGGAAAGCTGTAAAGTAAAAAATGAAATACAAACAACTGTCCATAAAAACTAACAACAAATAGCAGCTGGTCCGTTGAATACTGCTTATCCTCTATAATTTATATATGTGGTTAAAAAATGATGGGTACAAATGGAATGCTTGGGAAGTAGAATGCTACTACATACCGCTTATAAAAATTAACATTTAGATAAATTTTCATAAACAATATTTTGTAAATATTATTGAAGATATCCACATTTCATTGCAACTTGGGTTTCTTAAGAGCTGTGTTTCAAAATTTTCATTCTCACAATAGTTCTGGCTTTGGGCGTCTAAGAGTAGGTTCAAAATTGATCGCTTGAAATATTCAAGAATTCGGATTCATTCCAAAGTTTGAAAATTCCATTTTAGTTTTGATTTTTTGATTTTAACAAAAGCCCAGCAGTAGTTATAGAAATCACTGCATTCATTCAAAGTATAACCTAAATCAAATTTGTTTTCTTTAATAGATAAAATGCCCTAACTCTATGTGCATAAAACACATATGATTTGGGATGTCGCTACTCATACTCCAAAACATTCAGTCTATAATATTTTCAGGAGATTTTTTACATTTCAATATTTAGAAAATAAAAGGTAGTTATCTTTGGGTGCCAATACCAAGCACCAAAGTGTGCTGATTTTATAAAGGGTGCAAGAGTGGCAAGCAACTATCTAAACTTGATATTTGAAGGTGTTGAATGGTTCATGTCCAAAATTTCTTTTTACACCGACAATTCTTAAGAAATATGACATACCAGTTGGTACCATGATCGGTAATTCCCTCAATAATGATTTGGTATCAGCCGCAATCATCACGGAGATTCCTTGGTTTATTTGCTCAGCATTTGTATCTTCAGATTCGTGATCACATGGATTGGCTTTTTCCCGTAACCGCTCAAAGTAATAAGGTATCGTTTGTTTAAAATGCTGAATGCTAAATACTGAAAGCTGAACACTGGATGCTGAATAACAATTGCTGAATGCTGATGGCTGAATACTAAAAATATTGTTTGTTTAGGAATTTGTTTTGTGAACATAACTTAATACTTTGACAATATTACCCCTCAAAGATAAAATTAATTATTCTTTCATGTAACTGTCATACAAAACACACTAAATCATCTTATTTTATACCTTATATTTTATATAAAAACAAATGCTCACGTGTATAGGTACTATCAAATCTACAGAACACATCGAAAATAGTAAATTTAATGACGTAGATATATTTTATAAAAGTTTGGTCGAGAAAAAAATATTTTATTATAATAAATTTGAAGCTTGTGGTGTGTTTGGATTATTAGTTAATGTTTTCAACATTATATATATATATATTTATGTATGTGTGTGTATATATATGTATGTACATATACGTGTATATATATGTGTGTGTATGTTAAACGTGCCAAAATAAATTATTATAAAAACATCAGACGATTTTGTCCAACTTTTCATAATTATTTAAAATGTTGAGTTTCCATATATGTATTGCATATTTTATTTAAGTTTCCATATATCTTAATATAAATCGGTAATGTTCAGCTTGTCGAAATTATTTATTTATATTTTTTCACACTTGCATTACATATTTCATTTTTTTTCTTTTTCATTCTTATTAAACAATTTATAAATTATCATATTTTAACTTCCAATTATATGCAAACGCTGCTAGGTTGTCATCAAATTTTTTTATCACTAGTTTTTAGTATATTTCTACTGATTGAAAACTATATTATAAAATTAAAATCAAAATAAAATGAGAAAAAATTACCTAACCATAGAAGGGGATAGAACTAAAAACAAAATTGATGTTATACATGAACGTTTCTAACTGTTTGATATAATTAGAAAAAACTTTATAAAATAGTTACATGTTATGTCGCATATGGGTATAATTGAAAATTGCAGCGCAAAAAGTGATCAGCACTTACAATAAGCATTGAAATTTTGATTATTCAATTAAGTGAATAAAAGAGCTTAATGAGAGCACTTATATCAAAACAAACAATCTAACAGGCTCTTATCACTTGTTTAGTTAAGCATTAAGCCATTTTTTCCTAAAAACAAACGCAGCCTAACTACTATGCATCAAGCATCATTGTTAGCGTAATGATAGAAAATTTACATGGTGATGACAAAATTAAGGATAAAATGGTCATCATTAAAATGCTGATTTTTCTGATACAACATATATAGTTAACAACATAATAACATTGATATGCAAATATGAAGTCACACACACATTCTTTTCATTTAGCTATCTAATTGTTGAACATAATTTTGCACCTATTAGAATTTTAATTTTAGCATTTACACCCTTACACCTGCACAACCATGCATGCCATTTTTGATGATTATTGATTAGATGGAGCTGCTACGCTTCCTTTCTACATTAATCATAAAAATCTATTATTTGTGAGACTTGCATTTGGTTAACGTAGGTTTTAAAGCTTGGATAACTTACATCTTCTTCCAGACATAACTCTTAATCCAATAGCTTCTCCAACAATTGATATCTTTTGTGAATGAACTCAAAAACTCCTCTCTCTATTTCTTTATGAAGATAAGGTGTCAGGTTGGTTACACTGTCAGAATAACGCTGCATACAAAGCATAAAAGAGAAATATTCTAAAGTCAGTACTTAGTAGTAGTTAATTCTTGGAGAGAAAAAAAGCATCCTATCCAGCCAGTTAAGTAGAAGAACCATGTTTTCATTACCTTTTCACATGTTTTAATATACAAAATAATCATTTGACATAATGCACTTAATATGAATCAAGAATATTTCAATAGAAGAAAAATTATAATAGTACTTAATAAGTAAACCATGTATTACAATTCGAGATAAGCTTGACAGGTACTTGCTTTAGAATAACACGAAGAAGTGATAACTGGCACATAATAGAAAAAAACTGGCACATATTAGATAACTGGCCCATATTAGAATTATAGTAATAAAAACATTAAATATGGCATCGTTTGTAATCAAAGGTTTCCAAATCAGTATCTAAAAGGATCTAATGCTAAATATGAAAGGATAATTGGCACATAGATCACAAATCAATCCAATGCATGTGACTTATGGAAAAACAAATTTGCGCGGTTTTTAAATAAACACATATAAACGTGGCTGAACAATATAAACAAAAACAGATCGATGAGTAATAGAATAAAAACAAGAGTTATGCCTTCGTAAATACGATGATTTTGCAGAAGGATTTGCTCGGCAAGTGCAAAATGATGAAGCAGCTCCTAAATAGATCTCCAGATCTGAGACAAATCAAACTAGATGCAAAATAAGTGCATCAAGTTTCAAAAATGAATTGAGGTGGAGATATTGAGTGCCGAGAGAGTCACGGAATCTTACTCAAGTCGCGAAGGCAATGGCGATGTCTTGCTCTTGTTCGAGGTCGATACGACGAAGCACGGTCGGGTTTGAGGTGGAGATGCGGTCGCGAGGTCAGGTCAGAGGCATCGCGTTTGGGGTTTACGGGGCTAGAGGTGGAGGTGCCATCAAATCTTGGTTGAGATGCCATTGAACATGAGATGCAGTGAAGAGATTTGGGACTGAGGGTTATGGAAAATCACCGGTGGCCTAGACATTTTACTAGATAATCGAAATTAGGATGAACGATTTGAGGATTTAGTTTTTTAGAGAAAATTAAAACATTCGGTGATGTGGATGAAAATTAGGAGGCCTTTAAAATTTTAGTGCATAATGCATCCAAGCACAAGCATAATTTCAATTATAAATAAATAATTATTTGAAATTATTTACTATTAAACATGAGTTATTATTTATACATCTTTAACTATAATAATTAATTAATTTTAAATATATTAATCATTAATTATAAATTATTATTTAAAAATCATAAATCGCTAATTATTTGGAAAAAATAAGTGATCCTCCAACGAATGAGGACACCTATTATTAATTATAAATTACCATTCATAAATTATTCACAATTAATTATTATTATTAATTATAAATTACTAATTACTATAATATTATAAACAATTGTAAATATGTTCAAAAGAAAGTAGCTATTGGGATATAAAAAACATATAATTTGACACAACAATAATAAACTGTTAGATCCTTTTGTCTTTACATGGAAAGTGAAAATCGAAGGGAGATCTGATGACCAAGTTTCCTTATTTCTTATTTTGTAACTACATATATTACGTTTAAATAGAATTTCCCTATTCAAAACTTGTAGATATTAAAGAAGATAGTTACAAAAGAAAACGTCTACATGCATATCAAGGTAATAATTTACAACGTAATGTTTATATTTTTCAAATTTTGAACTTTTTTTTAACATTATGGAATTTTCCTAAACTTTGAATATTTTTTAAACCTTTAAGTTTATTTAAAAAATTTATATATTTTTGAAACAGGTAGATAGATATAAGGGAGAAGTAAAAAAATTTAGTCTCAGGAACAACAAGTTCACTTTTTAATCTAAAGGACATTTTTTAGTGTAAACTGAAAATGATAGTTACAACTATCATTTTGTGATTTACACTAAAAAGTGTACTTCAGCCTAAAAAACAAACTTCTTGTCCATAAAACTAAATTTTTCTCTAACTTTTTCCTTGAGCCTAAAAATCACCTTTTGAAACCTATGAAAATTTAAATTTATTTTAAATTTTATGAATATTTTTAAATTGACTATAAAATTTCAAAATTTAAATTTTTTGATATAATTATCAATTATAATTATTAAATATTAAATACTAAATATTACTTTTCTATTATTAAATATTTCTTGTCCATCATTAATTACTAAAAATTAAATATTAAAAAGTAAATATTAACTACTGGTCTTAATAATTAATTATTACTTCTTAATTATTTAATAGTAATTGTTAATTATTAAACAATTGTTGTTAGTTATTAATAGTAATTATTATTATTAATTATTTAATAATAATTATTAATTATAAAAATTAGTTCTTAAATATTAAATATTACTTCTTAATTATTAATTATTAAATATATTTATTATATTCTCGTGGTTAAATTGGGACAAGCCCCTTAAAATTTTATACTTACAACAAATAACAAAATTGCCCCATGTAAATTCAATGGAAATCCGTTGCAAAATAACTTCGAAAATTAAGCGTCGGTAATCTGTCTCAATTTGCAGTGGAAACTAGCATCAAAAAGTTTTTGTCGTTAAAATGTTCAACTTGCAACGGTTTAGGGTAGATATAATAATTGGACGGTGATAATACAAAAGAATTTGAAACCGAAAAAACTTAAATTTATCCCTGGTAAATCACACGGAAATCCGTCGCAAACTTAGCGACGGAAAATTCCGTCGTTACAATCTGCAGCTATTTTCATCTTTTCTTATAGTGTATTGGTTTATGAAGTCAAATATATTTAGAACATTTTTAAATTTCATTTAAATAAAATCCTTTTTTTTTTTTTGAAATGATCTCTTATTTTATTTAAGTATGTAAATTATAGACAATTTTATTTACCTTATATTATACATGCAAATGTATACATATGTACCATATGTATATATGTATGCGCATGTGTAACATGATATTCCATATGAGGCACAACACGTCCGTATATAAATATTGGGATTTACATCGCAACAGACATTTTAGCCCATCTAATATGTATTGTATGTTGTCCAAATATATGTGTGTGTGTGTGTGTGTAAATGTATAAGTAAATTTTATTTAAATAATTTTATGAGGATGAAATATTTAAACACTTATATATATGTAACTTATATATATGTAACTTATATATATGTGACTTATATATATATATATATATATATATATATATATGAAAAATATTAATAATTTATACACGCACACATAATTATGTATTATTTAATAAATATTAATACAATCTTTATATATACATAATATTTTTTCAATATATACACACATTTATAAACATATTTATAATATACATACATATATGTATATGCAGCATGACAAAATTTTATTATATTAATATATATATATATATATTAATTAGTTGAAATATAAGAAAATATTAATAAAAATATTTTGAAATGCTTTTTTAGTAATTTTGAAGTTTCAGAAAATCTGGCATGATATTTTGAATTTTGAGAAAAAAATTACTTAATTTTTCTTAGTCAAAATTTATTTTTATAATAATTAATTAATATCACCCACATATTATAATATTTTTTAAAAATATAAAAATTGATTATTGAATTCTCAATTTTTGGTTGAGAATTTACTTTGTCATAAAATAATTTTTGAAAATTTAAAAATTAATTTTTTAGCATATTTTATTTTATCTAAATTACTCAAATAATATATTGATTTAATAAAATTAAATAATAGTAAATAATTATTCAAAAATACTTTACCATTATCGAAAATTATAATTATAGCAAGTACACATGAATAATATATATGTTCAATTATTATCATGATATGATGTATAAATAAATACAAATCATATGATTATAATTAAATGACATGTCAATATATATATATATATATGTATGTATGTATATATTAATAAAAGAATAATTATATACATATACATACATATATATATATATATATATATATATATATATAATATTTTGATATGCATATCTTTTTTATATGTCAAAAAATTACCAATCTACTATGTGACAACATCAATGCATATAAAAAATCGTCACCTGACTAACAATAATATATATATATATATGTACGTATGTACGTATGCATGTTTGTATGTATGTATATGTATAATAAAATAGTATTCTGAGATTATAAGCAATATAATATAGTAAAGACATACCTAAAATGAATGCTTTAAAACACACCTAATAATGATGACTTCTCTCTCCTTTGAAAGCTTTTTGATTCCCCAGACTGCTAATCCTTGAACCATAGACCTTTTATCAGATAATACCTGTTTTTAAATGATTTGAGTTGGATTTTTTTAAGCTCTTAGTGGATGTGAACGGCCAATAATAGAAGAGTAGTGGGTGCCAAAAATATCTTTAAACAATTAGGGTTAGAGGTCCTTTTATAGTTGACAAAGGAGAGAAAGATATGGATCGTATCTTATAACAATTCTCACTAAATTCGAGCCACCCATTTACAATCGCTTTAGCCAATTTTAAGCCACCACCTACACCCTTCATAATAGCCAAATTATCACCATATCATCATGAGCTAACATCTCATTAAGTCCAAATAAATATTATTAGTTAAATCTAATTTAATTGCTTATCCATATCACATATCGAGCGAACATTTATAACTATTATAAATGTATCTAATAATATTTATTCCTTAAATCATATTCATAATTTTGTAATTAATATTTCACATATATTAATTGATTTATAACAATCATAAACTAACTAAATTGTTTGGTCCAAAAAGAATTTATCATTCCGGTTGTGAAACTCATCTGGTGTAAATTTGGTCAACGATTAAAGTCGAAATATTCGAATGTCAATATTCACATGTCACTTAGCAGGTGATGTGATATTTTGGCCAAATTTATCATTTACTTAGTTTCCGTAAAATCTAATTTTACTTTATTAAGCGTTACCTGGTTATGACGTTTATTTACGCCAATTCTCTTCGTCAAAACTATATCACTTTGGACTTATGAAATTTGGTAATGATCAAAATTATAATATCGTCCATATCCAACTTAAAAGTCCAAGTACAAAGTCCTTGGTTCAATAATAACAATTATTATTAACCGAAATGTTTTGGTCATAGACTTTGACTTTTAGTTGACCATGATACTAACCCCATATGACTAAGGAGACAAGTCCTCTCTTGAATAGTGCTTCACTTCTTGTACTTCCATTCGACCCAATTATAGTCACTCGATTAATGTCGCACCATGATTTGACTATAATCAAAGCGTAGCTTTTATTTTGAAGACCATAGTATTCTCAAGTTGAGACAACTATGTAAATCAGTTACATCAATATTTTATGTTTAACCGTAGTTATATTGATCAACAGAAAACTATCGAGTGGGTAGTTTCATAGTGATCTAACAATTGTCGATATGTAACCCCTAGGTGCTTCTAGCAGTCATAAATAATAGATTACCGAACATTTGGAGAGCGTTAAGTACTCTAGTCTCCACGGATACATCGATATCTAGTCACGACGCATCTTGACTAAGAACAATTAAAATGGTATATTTGTTTTCATTGTGATAAATTATTCACGGTTACAACACTTTGTAACTACTATGAAAAACCATACCATTTATGGATTTTCTATTAAATATATTTTTAGTTAAATCAATTAATTAATATAACACATAATATTTATGATAAAAAGAAAACAAAATTTATTTCGAACAAGATTGGTTATTGAGTTAGATATTTCTAACAAATTACATAATTTCCTCTAAGGCATATCCATAACTCTATCACCAATAACATCCTATAATATGAAGCTCTCCTCGCAGCCTTAAGAATGACTCAGGTAATGTGGGTAACCCATATTAAAATTCATAGAGATTCCCAAATAGTTGTAAACCAAATGTAGTGTATTACCAAACGAAAGATCCCACTCTAGATACATACGTGGAACTTCCAAAAAAATTATTAGAGAAGTTCGAACGGTTTGATATAGAACAAATTCCGCACCTGCTAACTTGTTAGCCAAATTTGATAGCACAAAGATAGCGAATGAAATGGAAGCTATTCCAATAAGGCATTAAGTTGAACCAAGCATCGTCGAGGCTAATCAAATACTGGCCCTAAGTAGAGCCCAACGAGTTATCGTCAAAGAATCCCGAAATTAATAAACAATAGAAAGTCCAGAGCAATCCCCGATCACGCCTATCCCTCATGAAGTACAGGAGGACTCATGGATGACCCCTATCAAATAATTCTTGATAAACGGTGTCCTGCCTCCAAACAAGAATAAAGCCTATAAAATAAGACACCAAGCTCTATGTTTTTCCTTCTTTGATGGAATATTATACAAGAGAGGGTACTCTAACCGTTATCTTAGATCATTTCCAAAGAAGGAGTACGGGTCCTAGGCGAAGTATATGAAGGGCAATGTGAGGACCACTTTGGAGGGGTGAAGTTAGCAAAGAAAGTTCTAAGGCCTGGGTATTATTGGACCATGGAAGTTTAGGATGCCAAGGAGTACGTAAGGAGATGTGATAGATATCAAAGATTTGTTAATATCTGAAGACAACCATCCCATGAGCTTATCCCATTGGCTACCCATGGTCATTTAACATATGAGGTATAGATTTAATATGATCGCTTGCCATGTCAAAAGGAGGAGCAAAGTGCACCGCAATGACGATAAATTAATTCACAAAAATGGGTGGAACCAGAACACTTAGCCACGACTATCGCGAAGAAAATATTTACTTTTGTTGTGAGGAACATAATCACTAGGTTCGGGACTCGACATAAGATAATGTCTGATGATGGGACCTAATTTGAGAGTAAGGTGTTTACAGAACTTGTGAAAGGAATGAGATAAAAAAAGGTTTCACTTCTATTGCACATCCATAGGAAAATGGGCAATTCGAAGCCGCAAACAAAAACCGTTAAGAAAATACTCAAGAAAAGACTACAAAAGGTGAAAGGAAAGTGGGCAGAATAATTAACCCTAGTATTGTAGGCTTACATGACCTCATCCAGATCCCCAATCGGACATATAACTTTCTCCCTAAGCTATGACTATGAAGCAATGCTCCTGGTCGAGACAAACATCCCATCATATAGAAAAAATATCATATGTGACAGACCAGAACAAGGAGCTAAAAGTGGCTGCCCTTAACCTCATTCAAGAAAGTAGAGCTGAGGCGGTCGTCCGATCTACTGCATACCGACAAAAGATGTGAAAAATTACAATGTCAGGCTCAAATAGAGAAACTTATACAAAGGAGACATTGTACTGTGAAAAGCGATAGCTAATACTAAAGACCCAATAAATAAGGTCTCATTTGGAAAGGCCCTCTAATTATAGCAGAAGCCTTAGCTAATGAGGCTTACCTACTCTCGAGGTCTGATGGGAACCTAGTTCCAAGAACTTGGAATTTGGAGCATCTCAAACCTTACTTTGTATAATAAATGTTTTTTGTATGTCAAAATGACAAACATTGTAATTATTATGAAAAATAGTAATGCAGTGAACTGGACGTAGGGATATCAGATGGCATGAACCGGTATAAAAAAATTTCCATGTTAATTTTACTAACATAGTAAACAACATCAAATCGTATCATCATGACTCATCTTCCCAGCCAAACAATTACATTGGACATAAAGATATTAAATGGTTTGAACAATACAAAGAAACTATGTGTATGGGTCCGAAAGGTTGTAAATACCCGACCCGACTTCACAATCAAAAACAGTTTGCCCCTAAATGGTGGAGCAGTCTGTGCAAGCACGAAATAAAAAAACAATTTGCCCTTAAATGACGGAGCAGTCTATGTAAGTACTAAATAAAAACACAGTCTGCCCCAAATAATGGAGCAAACTGTGCCAATCGCATGAATAAAAGACGGATGCAAAGCTAGAAGATAAGTAAATTCGAACAAAACTAAAGGAAGGCATTGAAAAGCTAAAGCTCACAAGATATCTACTCTTTTGCAAGAAAATTTTATCTACCTAGTTCCTTTACAAACATCTTCACAATAAAAAGAAAGTAATGTTTCTTATATCTTAGATTTAAAAAAAAATTATATACAACAAGTCCCCAAAATATTACTACAACTATAAAGTATCATGTCTAAGGGATGCTTGCTAGAAGATGGTCCATTTTGATATGGAAATTCTTCCTTGGGTCATAGTTAGCACCCATCCATTGGTCCATCGGATCCTTCACAGTCACTACAAAGTCTTCTTTAGTATAGAGAAAACTCAGGCCAAGCGCTGGGCAAAAATAATTAAACACATCTACGACTCGTTGTAAAGAGAACTACCCCATTTTACATCTAACGGTCTCTTTTCTAAGATTCTCTTCAAGATCCGCAACCCGAGATCAATTATCTTATACTCTTTTAAAAGAAAATTTATTTTACCTAGTACCTTGACAAACATCTTCACAATAAAAAGAAAGGAACATTTCTTACTTAGCTTTATAAAAATGTTCTATACAACAAGTCCCAAAAAATTACTACAACTATAAAGTATCTTGTCTAAGGGATGCTTGCTAGAAGACGGTCCATTCTGACGTGGAAAGTTTTCTTAAGGTCATAGCTGACACCTGTCCATGGGTCCATCAGATTTCCATGGTCACCATGAGTCTTCTTTATTATAGAGAAAACTCAGGTCGAGTGTTGGGTAAAAATAATTAAACATGTCTATGGCTCATTGTAAAGATAGCTACCCCATTTTACATCTAATGGTCTTTTTTCTAAGCTTCTCTTCAAGATTGGCAACTCGACCCCATCGTGGTGCAGCAGCAGATGTAGCTGTGATACTGGGGGCAGTCCGAGCTTCTTGTAATTGATCTTTGAGTTTATAAATCTTAAGAATAGTGGGCTCCCTCGTCTTATCTAGAGTCTTTATCAACTCAGCCCTTATCTTTTTTAAATTTCTAGAAAAACCACTAAAGTATTTAGGAGCATCTGCCTTCCACCCCTTCCTTTGTGTGTGAGGAAGTACCATCGGCTCTGGTCACTCTATATATTGCTTATAGTGATATTTCTGCTCTTTGAGTATACCTTGGTAGTGTAATTCCAATTTCCTTTTCCACTCATTATCCTATAAGGTATCCATACCTATGGGGGGAGTAAGAGTAGCACCCTGGCCAAGCCCCTCATTATCTCTCCACCCTCGGTACCTTCCTTCTCCTCATAATGATGGGCAGCTTGAAGGGAAATGTTTTCTATAGTCTTTTTTAAATCCTTAATCCCATCTCCATACACATTCCCATAAAGCGCTTCACCTTCCTTCAACGCCATCTGTAGTACGGTCATCTTAGAGTTTGTAATATCCAACTCGGCGTGCAATGTGACATTATATTGATGTTGATGCTCAAGTGCATCATTGGCTTCTTTAAGCTCAAAAAGGGCATTATTCAAGTCCCTTTTAAGCCCTTCCTTAGTAAGCCTTAGATGGAGATTCTCTTCTTCTAAGGATATGGTAGAAACTGAAACTGTAACCTTGAACTTAGGTATGCCTGTGTCACCTAGTCCTCAAATAATGGTAACTGAAGGTTCACTGAACTCAAAAACTCTGACAGACTCGAAAGGAGGCCTACAAGGATAAACCTAGTTGATAGTAACTAAAGTTTATCTCAAAAGAAATCAGGTTACAAAGAGCTTAGCATAGAAAGGTACATCACATAAAGAGAAATTTTATACATAGAACATGACAAATTCACATACAAATAACAATAGTACATAACACTCACTACTTATTTGAGTTACTAGTGTAACATCTCATAAAAATTAATTAATAAGAAAAATATCAATTAATAAGCTAAAAATAAGGCGAAAAATAAAAGTTTGTAAATGTTGAAATTTGGCCATGAAAGTTGTGTCGTTATGTACGTGATAATTTTTTGATCACTTTCCTTATACAAAGTTTTGAAATCGAATCTCAAACAGAAACGTTATCGACATTTGAAGTTTTTGGATTCAAATTAATTTAAATGGAATTCAAATTTAAATAAAATATTGGTGCTAAAGTTTGAAATTCAAAATTCAATTGTAGTTAGACTTGGGGTTAAGTAAATGTTAAAACAGAGTTAATGTTAAATACTAATTATGAAATTAAATAATACATCAACTACAATTAAATATATGTTCCTAGAATAGGCTATCGGTTGACCGCTATGTAGGGCCGGTCGATGGCTAGCAGTTAATCGCTTAGGTAGGAGCGGTCGATCGGTGCTGTTGTGGCGGCTAGGGTTAAAAAGACCATGAACGGTCTGGATTATATATTATTTTACACTAACTTAAATCTGACGGTTCCGGTGCTTTTTAACCACTATAGATAAGAGTCTAGCCCCTTCATTTCTATTCACAAATTATTTGAAAATGTGGGAGATCTTAGTCATTTTCTTTCTTCTTCAAGATTTAGAAATTCTCTAGGGTTTCAGGTAAGGGAATTTAGGTATTTAATATTCAATTTCTAATTCTATTCACCTCCAATGCTTGAAATTCTGAATCTAATCTACATATAACTCACTTATTGTATATTTCTGAAGGAAGAGATCTGCAAAGAGATTTAAGCAGTCGTAAATGAATCAAAGAGAAAGAACTAAGGACCATTTGTGAGTGGAAATCTTAGTCTTTCTTATTTTAGTAATTGCATAATATTATTTGGATTTGATATATTCTTTGGGGAATTTTGTTCACGAAAACATCAAACTAAAACTCCAAAATTCACCTAAGCGAAAAGCCAAATCTTATGTTAGGATCTTAGTTATTCTTTATTAAAATGGTGAAATTAACATTTATTGAAATTTTAATGTTTTATATTCTAGTCCTGTTCTCATTTTTTTCTTCTTTCGATCTATTAAGGGTTTTTGAAAAGAAATAAATAGGAAATGGCATGTACGGTACAGATTCCTTTATTCGTAATTTGCACCACCTATTTCCATAATTTAAATGAAAATTCCATTTTTTGTTTGTACATATAGCAGTTGAATAGAGCGTAATAGGATTTGAAAGTAAATTCTATTAATGTTGATTCTTCTATTTTAGCATAAAATAAGTTTGGTATGGATTCTATTTTTATACAAGTTTGTTGTTGAATTGAGAATGCTGGATGTATGGTATGCTTGTTGATATGAAATTGGACTTGTATAAATTTAATTGTTTTGACGTTTAAACGATTAGCATAAGGCGTAATCTTCGTATGATTAGAAATATTTTAGGCACATGTATGTGTGTGTGCGTTATAATATATAAATAATGTATTAATTGCATAGTAAATATGTTATTATTAATATTAAATCCTCTTTAGGAATGAAGTGAGACAATTATGGATAGTAATATTATGGAATGCGGTGGGGTATATTATATTAGGTGAGTGAAAATTATGACTAAGTTATAGGGATGCGAGGTCAGTCAAAAAGCACATAAAAGTTTGTCCAGGTAATCTTGCTACCAATAGTAGGACTTTGGGGTCAATAGAGACATCCTTATAGTAAGTACCCATAGAGGACACGAGGTAATCCCAAATTCTATAGAGTAGACCTACCCAACTAATAGCTACCAATACCTATGAATAGTCGGACGAATACGAGACGTCATAGTTCGTATTACAAGTCATAATACGTAGGACCTGCTTTAGGTTTAAGGTAGTAGCTAGTTGATTGATGGTACGCCTCCTCCCTTTTAGGAAATATTAAATAGTTAGGGTTAGTAATTAGGCATGGTAGTGGATATCTCGTGAAGGGTCTGCTTCAGCTTTGAGGTATTAAGTAGCTATTATAGGGCCCGCCTCTTCCATAAATAAGTATTAAGTAGCCCGATAAGGTTTCATGCAGTTTCAGCTAGTAGCCTAGTACTGTCAGAGAATATTTTGCCTTGGAATGGATATAAATGATGGGGACCTGCCTAAAATGATGTATTAAATGGTCAGAATCTACGTAGTTCCCATTGAAAAGGTATTAAGTGACTTGGGTATTATCTCTTACATTGTTAGGAAATTATTGATAGTTGATGTATTTGACTAAGGAATGACCTTTGGCTTACGATTGTAGATGCATTATTGGGTTGAAATGATATGAGTTATAGAATTGGACTGGAAAAACCTTAGAGTTTATAGTTGGAAAAAGTTACAATATAGTTAGGATGCGTAAGACATATTGTTATTTAAATCATACTGCCCAAGTACTATTATAGAAAGGCTCGAGATTTTTGATCACCAGACATTATTGTTCTAACTCTCTCCTCGTTACAACAAGGTACGAGAAAGCGATGCAGATTACGAAGGCGATGGTGATGAGGGGAATTATGGTACTTACCAATTTATCTACTTATGTTGTTTTTGTATTTTTGATGTACCTTTTAAAACTATTTATGTATTTTGGGATATTACACTACGGGCATTTGATATTGTTATGTAGTATCGTGTTATAATTTTCGAGTATTTGAATTTTGAATAAAATGGGTACCGATATTATATTTTATGATTCTATTATGAGATTTTGAATGTGTAGATAGATAACCCTTTTTATTTTTTTGTATCAGTTTTATCAACCAACGACCAACTTTGAAATGAGTCTAAGGTTCGATGGGCCTTCTTTTATTGAAAATTAGGCATATTTCGAGGCAGGTTGTTACATTTGGTATCGGAGCTTGTTGAAGCATAATAGGAGATTCTCGCATTGTGAACAATAGCGAATCTTTATGTTTTAGCCCTACATGTCCTAGGGTGGGTTGTTTAAGTGTAACATCTCGTATTTGGAGGCCAAAAACTAAGCACTACATATGTTGCAGCCATCCATAGTATTAACTTCTTGTGACAAAATATGGTAATGATAATGGTATCCATAATATCAGAAGCACTTTAATATGAACAAAATCACATATTTTCAAAAACAGCATTTGGCTGATTCCTTTTTTAAACAAGTTCATATTCAATTTACATAATCCCATATCATTTGCCAGGTAAAGATTAATTATAATCATTACAAAATACGCCAAGGGCGACTATGACGTTGTCCCCTTGGTTCATCAAAGCAATATAGTCATATCTGACTTAATATACACATTGGAATCAAACAAAATGAAACTGCAAATCCTAATTAGCTATCCGTCAGCCACCTGTGAATGGGACATCGGATTAAGGATCTTAAGACTAATTTAACACTAGAGAGGGGATGAATAGCGTTTAATGAATTCTAAGACTTATATGAACTAAATTGAAATTATAACACAAACAAATGCTGAACTTGATCATAGAACAATCACAGAATCATACACAGATGCAGAAAGTAAATGAAAAGCAGTAAAGGAAAAGAACATACTGGATTTTTTACTAGTTCGGAGTTACCCTACATCCAGTCCTGTACCAAGGCAAATCACCTCATATAGATTTTTATTAAACCAGTATCGAGATTACACTCCTCAATTTCTATAGGCCTTGAGGTACCCTCCTGTCTCAGGAGTCTGGGGCAAACTCTCTTGATTTACGGGCCACAAGTTTACCCAATTGATTTCCAAGCACAACCACACCTTATAGAGAGACTCAATAGACTTTTGATTACAAATTGATCCTATAACTCTGAATAGCACTTTGGTCTTCGAGAGTGGACTGAGAATCAAACAAGAATGAGATTCTAATTTGATTCACTTAAGAATTCGGCACGATCTTAAAACTATGAAAATTATAGAATATGGATTTTGTGGAGAAGAAGTAAAGAAAATATGAAAATAGATGATTAAAAAATTCGTTTGTGAAGCCTATTTATAAAGCACCAACGGTCATAATCATTCGTGAAGAGATTTAAACGAATAGACACTTCTTTTGAAAATTGAAACTTTTGAATTCAACGGCCACCATGTCGACATGGGGTTTCCCATGATGTCGACATCCCCTTGTTTAAGAAAATGAAAAACTTGTTTTGAAAATGGTATTGAAATGAAAACAAAATGAAATGACTCTGGAGTAAAATAAAATAATTATACTATGTTTTAAAACACAAAAACAGAGAATATTTTAAAGCTAAAACATCCTTTTGAAAATCATATAAAAAGATAGTTTTAAGGCTAAAACATTTCGCAAAGCAGTTTTGAAAATCATTTTGAAAAACCATTTTGAAGTAGTTTTGCAAGCTTCTTTCTGCAGAATATCTCATCACATCAAGACTCGAGAACTTGTACAAACCAAGATGTTCGTGGGTTTGTAAGCCACTTGTCATAGGTTTGTAAGCTACTTGTCGTGGGTTTGTAAGCCACCAAGAAGCTAGAAATGGGTTCCATCCCAAATGGAATTTGGAATGAAGATTTCCATGCTATCATGAAGTTTTAATAGAAACTAAACACATATCTTGAAATCGTGATCTTGATACTCATGAGTCTTCAAACTTGATTTCTTCATTCTTGATCTTTATACTGTACAGTCTTCAATAATCAGTACCTGCCTTATATATATCCTGCATAATATCATTCATAAATATCCATACAATAGTATTTGTATATAAGTTATAATAAAATAAGTTACAATGGTTATTGTCATCAAAACCACTATCTCCAGTTCCTAACAATCTCCCCCTCTTTGATGATGACAGCCTTATAAAATAATATTTACCACTTCGATCATACCATAACTCCCCCTTACACCAACAATTCCCCCTTACTCCAAGCCTACTATTTTATATAACTTATTTCCCCCTTTGTAATCGATAAAAATAACCTATAAATCTTGAACTTAATAGAAAAAGTAATAAACAAACATAAGAATAATATAGCAACCTAACTGGAATTCATGTTACTATACATCAAAGAATGTTTTTAGAAGAACCTTAAGATAACACTTATATACAAATTAACAAATTAATATACAATCATGAAAGAGAAAAATAAAATACGGTTAACGAGGACCCTAAATATTGGTGATTTATGGACTGAACAATTTGCATAGTGGAGATAAAAGTTTCCATGTTGTTTAACCTAGTTCACATTAGCGTCAAAAAGGACCTCTCCAACGCAAATCACGCCATCCTCTTCGTCTATATGAACATCCGGATTTGGCAGATGTTCTTCTTCTTGATCCTCTTGTGGTTCTTCTAGAGGCTCTTCTTCTTGGCTTGAGATGATTCATCGATGACAATGGGATTGGCATGGTTATCCATAAGAAATTTTTGTAAATTCCTAAGGATTTTGCCTTTCCTATCTTGTTCTCTAGCCATTCGCAGTTGACTTACTTGAATTTCCACCATCATTCGAAGTAAATCTTTCATCTTTTTTTGCAGTTTGATGACTCGTACACGTGTGGAACGTTGAAAAGGGGTAGAATAAGGAGAAGTGGGTGAAGAAGGTTCATTATTAGAGGGGGAAGCCATTAATTTACTGTTTTAGAAGTTTATTACAGAGGAGAACAGAGAAAATGAGTTAAAGTAGAAATATATAAATATATAACCAAATAACTAATTTTAGAGGGAAATTTAAATTTGAAAATATCGACCTACATGTCGAAATAGGGGGATGGGTCATGTCGACATGCCCGGTTCAATTTTTGAGAAAATTTTATTTATATTAATTATTAACTATATTTGTATTATTTATAATTTATATTTCGGTTAATGAACATATACCTAATTCTCTCCTATATTTAGTGAAGTTTTGTTCATTTAATGGTTTGGTTAATATATCAGCAATTTGTTTTTCAGTATTAATATATTCAAGAGTTATGACTTCTCTACTTATATTATCTCTAAGAAAATGATGTCTAATATTAATATGTTTTGTTCTAGCATGATGAGTTGGATTCTTAGATAACTATATTTAAGAATGAACCCTTTAAGATTAATAACTCTTTCTAGAAATTGCTTAAGAAGATAGAATCTCTATCGCTAATAATTGTTTTAGGCGTGCCATATAATTTAAATCCCCCATCAAAAAAACTTTTGCCACTTGCCTTGCAGTATATGGATATCGGAGGGATAAAAATGTGCATATTTTGATAACCGATCAACCACTACATAAATAACAGTAGCATTATTACTTTTTGGCAAATAAGTGATGAAATACATTGTTAAATCTATCCAAACATTGTTAGGGATAGGAAGTGGTTGTAAAAGACCAGAGTATATTACATTTTCTGATTTGGCTCTTTGGCAATCATCATAGTTTTTAATATAATCTTCCACCATTTTCTTCATATTTTTCCAAAAGAAAACCCTTTTGATTTTCTTCAGCATTTTCTTTATTACAGAATTCCCTCTAGTAGTGAAGAATGAAATTCAAAAAGAATGATATGTAACAATGAAGTATTGGTAGGATCCAGGAGAATTCTTTCTTTATAAAAAATTGAGTCATCAATGAGCTGATATTTATTTGAGTCTAATGTGCCTTGTAGAATCTACTCTTTTTTTAACCTCATAAAATGGAGATTTATCGACATCTTGTCTAAGCTCAAAAATCCAATCAAATTGTACTGCTGTAATTGCTTTCATTTCTGGTTGCTCATGAATTCTTGATAAACTATCAACAATAATATTTTCTTTTCCTTTTTTGTATTCCACTTGATAATCATATCCATGTAACTTACCCAACCATTTTCCCTAAATATATATAGTTAATTTTTGAGATAAAAAATGTTGTAGGCTTTGATGGTCAGTCCTAAAGATGAATTTTCTACCTAGTAAATATTGAGACCACCTTTTGGTTGCAAAAATTAATGCCAACAGTTCTTTTTCATAGGTAGACAAGTGTAGATTTCTTATTTGTAGAGCTTGACTAATATATGCAATAGGTTTGCTACTTTGTAGAAGCACTACACCTATTCCAAATCCACTTGCATCCCATTCTATTTGGTAAAATCTGGCATTGATAAGATGGGTGGGCTGATGAGACATGATTTTAGTTTATAAAAAGCATCAATTGCTTTCGGAGACCAAATGAAAGAATTTTTCTTTAGTATAATAGTTAATGGTTTTGCAATTAAGCCTTAACCTTTGATGTATTTTCGATAATAGCCAACAAGGCCTAAATATCCTCTAAGTGCTCTGATGTTTTGTGGTTGTAGCCAGTCCATGATTGCTTTAGTCTTTTCTTTGTCTATATCAATGCCATGTTCTAATATGATATTTCCAAGGTACTTTATGTTGTCTTCAGCAAATGAACATTTAGATAAGTTAATTACCAATTTATTGCCTTAAAGGATTTGAAGTGTAGCTTCCAAATGCTTTAAATGATCAACACTAATTTCTGCTATAAACCAAAATATCATCAAAGAATACCGAAATAAAATGCCTCAAACATTTTTAAAGATGCCATTCATGAGAGATTGAAATGTAGAAGGTGCATTTGTTAAAGAAAAGGCATTACCATAAACTCATAGCGACCATCATGTGTTCGAAAAGCTATTTTATGAATATCATCTTCATGCATTCGAATTTGATAATGCCTAGATTTTAAATCTAATTTAGTAAAATAATTATAACCACGTAGCCATCTAACAAATCATCTATCAATGGTATATGGAACTTATTTGTAATTGTTTGTTTAGTTAATGCCCTATAGTCTACACATAATCTCTAAGTGGTATCCTATTTCAAACCATAACAACTAAAGCAGAAACTGCACTAGAACCGTTTCTAATAATACTAGATGAAAGCAATTCGGTAATAAGTTTGTCTAATTCATTTTTAATATGATGAGAATATCTATAGGGTTTTAGACAAACTGGTTTAGAGCCTTGCAACAGAGGAATCCTATAATCACATTCTCTTGTAGGTGGCAGTGCATGTTTTGAAGATGTAATTGCAGGAAACTTAGATAATAATGCTTGAATATCTAGATGTATTTAAGATAGAGAAGGGACTGATGTTGTTGAAGTTGATAAGAGCATATATTTAAGATGAGCATAATTGAATTCCGTTGTGCATTAGGTTAAATTAATCCTTGCCATTTATACTCCTTATCCTAGCAATAAAATCCAAGCTACAATTTTTTAAAATTAAAACATATTTCATCCAACCTTTCATCCATCGTGTTCCTAAAACAATTTGACAGCCTTCTGTTGGGAGCACTGATAAATCAATTGGCATTTTGCATCATTGGCATGTTAGCAGAACTTGAGAACTGTAGGATCGTTTTCACCCTAGAGGGGAGGGGGCGAATAAGGTTTACTGAATGTTAATGCAAAAATAAAAACAAAAACAAAAAGTAATGCAATAAAGATCACACAAAGTTTTACTCAGCTTCGGCAATAACCTATCTTCGTGCTGCCTCAAGGTTTCTACTAGAAATTAAGTAATTAGTCGCTTGCAAAAACACGTAAACTCGCAATACCAACTAACTCGATTAACCTAACTCTAAGCTCAAAACTCTGCCACAACTTAGCCATTGAGTTGCGAATTCTCAAACTACACCCTGTTGTTTGAACCTAGTTACACAACTAGCAATTTACCAAATTTTAAAAGAGAGAAAATTACAAATAAAAACTAAAAAACCCTATATTTATAACTAAAGCCCAAAGAAAAAAACACGGACCAAGTAATAAATAATTAAGATGAAAACGTCTCCCCTTTTATTTTGTGTAATCTTTTCGGCCTAAAAAGATAAATGTGTTTGCCTTTTCACTACTCATCCATCCCATCTTGTTTCTTGCGATCTGGAATTAGGGTTTTTGATGTATTGAAGAGCTGATTCAATTGATCGGTTGCAGTGATGATTTCACTTTGATTTGCTTTGTTAATCAATTCCCTAGCTTTGATTACACTCGGTCGCTTCAATTTAGTTATGAAATTGGTACGCGATTGTTACTTTATTTTCTTTATTGATTTGCTTAAACTCGAACTCGATGATATGCCGACGATGATAATGGGATAATTTACAGGGATCGAAACCCAATTATTTCGTTCTTATATTTTGGTTTGAATTTTTCAATAGCTTTGCTCGGCCATTCGATTCTTGATTGAATGATGGTGATGATTTCTGATTTGTTCATTGGTTGACTTGATCATCCTTCGATTGAATTTTTGGTATATTTTGAATTTGTTTCTCTCTTTACTTCCAACAACTTGTTCAATATACCATTCGTTTTGATATACGTACGAATATATCGATTTCTCTGAAATATCTTCAAATATGTTTGACCCCAGTTGATTTTTTTCTTGGCCTTGACTTATTGACTCGTCTTTGGTATTGCTAATGTTTTTTTCCTTTACCTAGAACATTTGCGACCTGGATGCTTATGTGTATGCTAATTTGTCGAATTGTTTTATCGGTGTTCGTATCTCTGAGTTGCCTCTGTGTGCTTTGCTATTTGTTGGTTGTCCAATGATGATGAACTCTGTTCATGTTGTATCTTGCTTGATGTTTGTGGTTTGAGTTGTTTGTTGTGTCACCATGTATATGCATACATACATACATATATGTATATATGTGTGCGATTGGTGTTTGCTATGCTTTGTCCCCCCGGATGCTTGCATTCATGTGTGTTCATGTGTATTATTGCCGCAGCTCCAATATGTTCATTGCTGTTTTGTTTTCGTGCCTTCATTTTGTTTGCATATGAATTCTAAACTGATATGTATGTATATATATATGCGCATATATGCATACATGTTTGGTGGTCTAGTTCCATATGAGTGGTCTGGTTTGTTCCTCTGGTTGCATGTGAACTTCGTACATTTGGTGGTCTAGTTCCATTGGCTTGTTGAGTTGCCATGTTCACTTGTATTTGTTTTGATTTTTATGTGGTTGAGGCTGGTGCACTTTGAAGTCTGGTGTGTGTTGTTGTTTCACATCCACACTGGTCTGGTTTGGTGTCATGTGTATATGTTGAAACTGAATGCTTGCATATCCATTTCGCTTGAACATTTTTCTTTGTATTTGGCCCTGTACATGTGCATACTTGCTTTTTGCCTCTGAACTCCTATGCATTGTTGTGTTTGTCTACGTTAGCTCATTCATGTTAATTCATTTGGATCTGACATGTCTGCAATTTTGTTGAGTCTGTTTTGGTTGAGGCTGCAGTCATGTTGGTTGTTTTTGCATTTTCACTTGAGTTGAATCCTGTCTAGACTTGGATTTGACCTTGTGCTCACCTATCTCTGTAGTTTTAACAAGCAAGTGTATATCGATGTGCATGACATTGTGGCATATACAGTGATACACTATGCATGTCACAAGTTGTTCGCGTAAGATGAATTTAAGAAAATGATGACGAACAACCCAAATAATTGAGACAAACAATATTTTCAAAACACATACTTCATTGTGCATAACAAAATATTTCTTTTTTAATTTTACCGTGTCAGTATTTATTTTGCAGACAGTTCAGATGCTGAAAACAGGCTGGAACAGAGTTGAAGATCAAATATGAGTGATGAGTAAATATGTAGTAAGGTGAAATTGCAAAGTGAAAAATTGTGTTGTAATTGAAGTTGTATTGTAATTGAAAATATGCAAATGTAGTGAGAGCTCAAATTTGTACTATTTGAATTTGTAATAAAATATTTGTTTGAATAAAATATTTGTTTAAATATGAATTTCAAGTTATTTATTTTATTCAACAAAATAAAATAGTACAATAACTAATACATTTAAACGAATATATATATATATATATATATATATGTTTATTATCATTAAACAAAAATCATATACTAGTATATTCTACAATTTCCCTCTTTTGATGACAACAAACATATATTAAGGTTTTGACTCTGTTAAATGTGTTTGATCTTGATGACTTCTATTAGCTCCCCCTATTGGAATACTTCCCCTACAACAAAGCTCTCCCTTCACACATGCATGAGAATAAAAAAAATATGAAAATAAATAAAAAATGAAAATGAGCCTAAATGAGAATATGCAAATATAAAATTTGAACTTTTTTTCCAAAATCTTAACTTCTCTCCCCCTTTTGTTATCATCAAAGGAGTAATAGTGCTAGATAAGAGTGATAAAGTGATAAACATTAATACAATATTAATATCTAATCGAGTATAAATATTAAATTTCAAAAAAAATCAAACAAAAAATCATAATTACCATGTCAGGTATATATTCCATTTTAGAGTGATAATGGTGATGTCAGCATAGAAAACCATATAGTTGTGTCCATTTGTGGTAGATTTAGGATAGGATTTTTTTAAAATACTTACTAACCATGCATAACCATTAGGACTTTTAAATAAGATTAGTAATATTCCCTATTTTTTATTAAAAATTAATTTCAAACATCTTCTAACCGTGCATAACCATGAGGAATTTTAAATTGGGTTTGAATCAAGTTGTCCATTTCATCTAATTTTGATATGTGTTCCATACATGCATAACCATGATGACTTTTAAATTGGCATGAAAGCACATATTAAGGATACCAAGTAGTTCATCCATGCATAACCGTGAGGAATTTTAAATGAGAGTGAGTACTTTTGGATGATTTTATTGCTATTTAAAAAAAAAATTCCCGTTTAAACACCACATTTTGACATACTATATTGGATTCTGACGAGCGATTGTCATAGAAATATGATATGAATAAAGATGGTCATGGAATTTTTACCAATCAAAATTCTTACAAATTTTGTTTAAATTTTTAAAGAAATTTTCTAAATATACTCTCTCAAGACATGATATATGACCAAGATCAGCACTCATCACTTTTCTTTTCAGTCACTATTTATCTTTTTGATAATCAATAGGGAGTCAGATTAGTTAATATAGGCATTTAAAATCAAATAAAAAAATATAATCACATTTCTAAAATGCCTAAACTGAGACGAAATCGACAAAAACTATTTTCTGGAACGGATTTTGTAAAAATGTCTACCAATTGAGAATCGGTTGAAATGAAGTATATGTAGATATTTTCTTTGGAAATATGATCTCTAATGAAGCGATATCTAACATCTATATGCTTGGTGCGAGAATGATGTACAGGATTATTTATAAGATCAATTGCACTTTTGCTATCGCACATAAGTGGAACTCGTTTAAAATTTAGACCATAGTCTTGTAAAGTTTGTATCATGTGTAAAATTTGAGGGGCGCAATCACTTAGAGTAATATACTCTGCCTCAGTGATAGATAATGCAATTCAATTTGGTTTTCGACTTGACCATGCAACTAACGAATGTCCTAACATAAAACACGTTCCACTGGTACTTTTTCTATCAACTAGACTATCAACATAGTCTGCATCTGAATACCCTTTTAACTCAAAGTTATCATTAGTTGGATACCATAGACCAAACCTTGGGGTGTGCAATAGATACTTTACTTTACCTATGGAGGTAACGCCTTAATGCTATTTTAATACTTTACTTTACTGTAGGCGTATTATAATAGTGTATTACTACATGGTAAATAGTTTAACGGATCCTTAGGAGATGGTAATCCCGAATATCTCTTAAGTTACTGTAGGCACGTTATACACTGAATAGGAGATGTAAATCCCATACACATCTCTGAAACCGTTACACTCATATTTAATTTATTTTGATTTAACTTACATAAGATCTTTTAGTTATGACTCGAATGTTTTGTCTTTTCACTACGTTCGAGTCAGCCTGAATTTTTCAGCATATTGAAAACCATTTTACTTCGGAGGAAGAAGACGGAGATTTGTATACTATTTATTATATTTATTCCACTGCATTATTTATTTTTTCCTACTGTATGTATAACTCTGATATATTACAAAAGTGTAATCAAATGTTATTTGTAAAACAGTTTGATGAATTGTATATTTGATTATTATATTTTATCATTCCACCGTGAGATTCTTATATTTTGTTTTTCCTTCTTTCCACTTATTTTCTTATTTACCCCATTAACAATCCTCCCTTTTGAAGGATTTGAGTTGACATGTGTGGCTGATTTTCAATTTAAACCGTCCAAAAGGGTGGGCTGTTACATTTGATATCAAAGCCAGGATTTAGCGATAACCTTAGCTTTGTGGGGTTTGACTCATAGTATAATACCCTAGAATGAGTTGTTTAACATATATATGTGAGAGAGCATACGTATTAGTGTTATAAAAATGTTTTTATATTGTGCTAATTTGTTCTGTTTAGTATTCATAAATTCTGGCCAGTACATAGGATGCTATGACATCGATAGGGATTTTTAAACACTTATCAGGGCAGACCGACACAATATTGATTCTGAAATATCGGTAAATGAATTAATTTTACCTAATGTTATATTTTGTATATAAAAGAATAATTTTTATTAATGGATAAAGTTGTATGTGGTATGTTTGTTTGTTAGGAATTGACATTTTATAAATATTGGTTGAAAAATACGATTTACAAATAAAATAAATTTAATTGAAAATTTGGGAACTTAAGTTCCGAGTTTTGAAATTGGTTTTCAAAGATTTTTTGGAATATAATATTTATATTATTTGGAAGCATTTTCGGATAGAAATATTTTCAAAAGAGATTTGAAAGAAATGTTTTAAAGGAATTTTGAAAGGAAATAAGTTCTGTACTTTCCTCTCTTGTCACTGGAAAATAATTTCGGTGCTGACCGCCACATCATCGACTTTCATTTTCGAGTTTCAAAATGGAAAGGCCACTGTAATAGCTTTACTACACATTTGTTTTGATAAAACAAATCTTGATTTTTAATTTCTAAATATGATTGGATATATAAAAGCTACGAGTATGTGTGTTGTGTGTGTGTGTGTGTATATATATATATATATATAATTTTAAATGATTTGAAATGGAACCCAGTATTTAGTCCTTAAATTTCTAAAAATTAGGGATTTAATTATTATAATGAAATCAAATCTTAACTATTTTAATAATTGAAAATTTCTAAAATGTTAAATAGGAATATGCAATAGAATATTATACACGTAAGCATAAGTAATGAAAGTGTTCAAATGGAATTATTTCTATAAATAAGAATTTTAATGTACAAGAAAGGTTATAAGCATAAGTTAATGTTTTGAAATGCTAATAATTAGATTGGATGGTAAAAAGTGAATACTATCCATGAAAATGTTTATAAACTTAAGAAATGACTGAAATGATTCATAAATAAGTTTATTATTAATTGACACTATAAAGAAAGGATAAATGTGAATTAAAAGGTAGAAACACTTATGAAATGTTTTATTCATGAATATTCATATTAGATTGAAATCAAGTTATATATAATAATAAATGGGAGTTAAACTGCAATAAAATGAATGTAAATTAATAAGAAATAACCTTGTATGAAAAACTTAGAAATAAATGGAATGTATGTAATACTTCAATAATGAATTCATCGACGATTTTAAATAGTGTATGGAAAAAAAATTATGCAAGTAAATGAACGAAAGAAGAAAATGACATTGTATGAATGAATGAAAATAAATGATGAGAAAAAAAGAAACCAATCGAGAAAACTTAAATAATGTGTTAAATTCTTTTTGGTTTGGCTTATGAGATGTTTGGGAAATGATACTTCGATTTATTTGAGGTTGTATGAATAATCTATTAAGAAATTACTAAAGGCTGTTGAGCGTAAGGTATACTGAGTAGTTATTTATCACTCTTGAACGATGAGAGGTTTGAACCTGAACAAAACATTTGTTTTGGTTGCTATGGACATATAATGGTCGTGCTGTTTTGTTGCATATGTTTTTTGTTTAGTTGTTTTGTTGCTAATTGAAACAACTAAAAAATTTCTTTTATATAGTTCTTACTATTTTGGATTATATAAGTGAAATACAGGTTTATGGAAGCAATAACTACTGCTTTTGGTTTCTTAATAAAATTGTTTGCCCGACAAACAGGTACGGTTTCGGATTATGGTTTTATAATGATATTTTATTGTTTTTCCCATGGTTTGAGATATTTTGATTATTGAAATACGATATGTATGTATATATATATATATTGTAATTATTAGTGTTGTTATTTTCTAGACCTAACCGCACAGAGGAGACTTTGCCGAAATTTTCCATGAATTTAAGAATTAGAATTTTTTTTTTGTGAAAGTGAAAGCATCTTCAAACTTTTATTAGACTTGAATATAAAAGATTTAATTATTTATAAATTGATATATTTTATTTAAAATACTTAGTTTTTGTTTATAAATTGATTATTATAAATAAAATATATTAAACTTCTTAATTCCTTTTTTCCTTTTCGAGGATGTAAAAGTTTTGAGTAGAGGAGAGTGTAATGACCCGTATTTTTCGATAATTAAAAATATTAAATCAAATAAGATTTTAAAGTTGATCACCGTGAGAAACAAAATTTTTATGATTTATAAATGGAAATTAATTAGAATATGATTAATAATGTTGTTTGAATGTTATTGACAATTATTTAATGTAATCTTAATCAATTGAAATTATTGTAAGGTTAATTTGGTTATAGTTATAAATAAGGAATTAAAGTAGTAATTTTTTAACGAAATTAAAATATTGTATTAGGATAATAACTGTAGAAAATGAATGTAATAAAGTGTAAACTAATGTCAATCATATTCATATCGTATTGGATGATTCAATAATATAAGTGTAAATCGAAATACAGAAATTTGATTGAAATTAAAATATAATTAACTAGGATTTTTTACAGTGTAATTGAACATTGAATTTAATGAAATATTTTAATAACGAATTTAACATAGAAAATTTATTTTGATAGACTATTAATTTTTATGTAATATAAGACGAGGAAATTGTTAACTATTAAATTTGAATTTAAAAGTAATTAAATCTATTTAATAATAATTTACTTAATTAACGTGAAAATTTTCCATTTTGGCCACTGTCTCAGATTTCGATGAAATTAGTTACATTGGATCCATAACAGTGAATTATTGTAGGATTCCAAGCCTCGTAGCGATCGGATTATTATTTGATCGTGATGGCTCGAAACGCGAAGAAATCAATTTAATGAATTCAATCAAAATAAGCTAATTTTAAAAGCTAATTTCTGTATACAATGGAATTTGGGTTTGAAACTAGTTGCATTGAGTTTAAAAATATTAAAAACCTATATTTCGATATATTGGATGACCCATTTCGTTTCGGGAACGAAACGGGCTTTTGGGTCGTTATTATTGATTCGACCAATTCAATCTATACCATTCATTCTTATCCATCCATCTATATAAATAAATTTCTTTTCTGAAACCCTAGAAGTTTTTTCTTATTTCTATACGTACATTTTCATCGGCTTATTCCTATCTCCTCTCTCAAATGGCAGAAACCTAATTTTCAAATTCCAAACCCTAATTTCAATTTGGAAATTTAATTTCGAAATTCAAACTCCTCAAACTATAACAAATTATATACCGTTTCGAAGCCCTTGCCGAATGGAGTCAGCATGTGATGTTCGTTTTTGGAAACAATGCTCGTAACAACCGAAAATCGTGGTCAAAGGTGCTACGGGCGAAGTCAAATGGGGCAATTTTAGGGTTTTTGATCAGAGCATCAATTGGCAAAATCGACTTCTGGGTATTGCAGAGCTCGACGAGTGGATTTCAGATCTAGTTTCGATTTGACGATCGGAGCAACGGTGCATGGGAATTAGGCCTGGAAGGTCACAGCTACGTCAATTTCGGGGCACAAATTCCGGCGACTGACATCGACTTGGCGGCGGTGGGGTTGATGTTAGTGGAGGAGATGGTCTTTCAATTGCAGGTGGTTACGCGGCTTCAGGTGGTCTAGGCTTAGAGTAGTGTGCGGTCAAAGTTGTGAGGCGTTGCATGCAGTTACGTGCGATCTAGTGTTGTGCATGGTATGTTATATGTTTATTATTTTAGTATTAAATGCGTACCAAATGAATATTTTAATAATATTTATTGTAACTTGAATAACTTTTGCATATGAGCTCCGATTGACGCGCGATTTCTTGTGTTGGGTTCGTATCCAAATTCTGGACAATATGAAACTAGTTTGGTTGAATTTGAAGACTATGAAAATTTAGGCTTTAATTGGATTTTTAATTGACCATAAATCAAAGGTGGGTGGTTTAACTCACTCATAAATGCCAAACTATCTTATGTTGGTTAAATTAAATTTATCATACGATTAGAAATTTATTGGTTTCTATTTAGTATATTTAAATTGTCATTCAAATTTAATTTGAATTTATATTGAATTTAATTGTCATTTGGATTAATATTTGAATGTAATTGCTAGTTAAATACCTGATAATGATAACTTGATTATTTATGATGATTTATCGACTGATTTGAATGATGATCGTGATAGATGCTTATTTATTGATATTTTTGGATGATTGGATATATGTTTTTTTGTATTGTTATCACACTGCAAGTTTCCTTAGTTTATTGTTAGAAAAATCACTATGGGTTGAAATGATACATACCCAAATGATCTTATAGCATAGGAAAAAATCATTATGGGTTGAAATGATAAACTCGAGCGATTTTATGGATTTTGAATTTTACTCATCATTGCGGGCTGAAATGATATATATCGTAAATTTGAATTTATTACGGGTTGAATTGATATATATTCATATCACTAGAGGAAAATTATATAGGACACCAGATTGGTTAAATTAAATGATTTTAAGTCCATAAATCTTGAATCCAGTTAAATAATTTTTTGGAATAAAAAGTAGATCTATATGAACTGAATTATTTTCTAAATCCAAGCTTTAAAATGGTGAAATTGAAATTGGTTTGAATAAATTGTTTAAAGAATTTAAATTGAAATCTTAAAGTTGGATTTTGAAATATAAATGAATTTATCAAAAATTAAGTTATTGTAAACGTTTGAATATTTGAATTTTGAAACCTATTAAATTTGAAGTAGTTTAAATTTGTAGTTCAAGGATCGATATGAATTGAAATAGTTTTTAATGAGAATTTGAATTGAAACCTTTAGCCCTTTGAGTTGAAATCGTTGAACTGAGATTGATTTAAATTGAATTTTTGGAATTAAAGGTGATTTGAATTGATTTGTGAAATTAGAAGAAACTATTCTAATTTGAAACAATTTTCGATAGAAACTCATTTAATATACAAACTCTTTTAACATATAAATTATTTCTCATAAACCATTTTAATATATTAATAATTTTTAATACGTTAAATATTTTTAATATATAACCTGTTATAAATATATAAACTATTTCTAATATATATATATATATATAAACTATTTTAATCTATAACCTACTTTTAAACTATAAACTATTTTAATATATACTATTTTAAATTTATAAACAACTTTTAATATATATTTTAATATATAAACTATTTCTAATATATATAAACTATTTTAATCTATAATCCCCTTTAAAATATAAACTATTTTATTGTATAACTATTCTAATATAAACTACTTTCAATATTTAGACTGTTGAAGTTGGAACTGTTATGATTTATATTTAATTAATTTAAATGCGAATATTTTGATACGATGGTTTAACCTATTGTGGTTATCATTTTAGAAAAGAATATGATTTAAAGTGAATAATGATTTCGAAAGATAATATGATTTCGAAAGTGATCTGATTTTGAAGTGAATATGATATTTTTATCTCAATTATGAATCGGTTTTGGAAATGTAAAAGAACCAACCGGCGTGAAATAAACATTTGGTTGTTAAAGAGACTGAGATTAGATATTGTCGTACTCTGTGCCAATGCCAAAAACCACTTTTAACAACTGTGCACGTGGTGGAGAATCCATAACGTAGTAGGATGGTTTGGCAAACACTACTGTATGAGGTATAACGCAGCCCTGACCCCCTTAGGTCAGCTTGATATGACTACAACAGCGGCTATACCTAGGCCAAGTGAGGTCGCATCTCCATTTGGATATGCTTCTTCGATACTATATCTGTTACTTTGTGATTGACTTGGCAGCCACCTTCGATTTGATTATGGAAGAATGTTCTAGGGTAGGCGGTAGTAGCTACTATGCATTACCACCAGCCCGGATCTGCAAATGGTAGAATCCTACCCTAGCATTGCCTCACGTTTCTTATCATATGCCTTATCAAGCTCACTACGAGTTTGGTTTATGTCGTACCTATGGAGTGCTCCCTGATAGCACACTAGTTACGATAGAGTTTACAGTACTGTATAGACTACAACATAAAATGTGTTAAGGGGGATATAGATAACGTCTTAACGCTATTTTAATACTTTACTCTACTGTAGACATATTATAATAGCGTATTACTACATAGTAAATAGTTTAACTGATCCTTAGGAGATGGTAAAATCAAACATCTCTTAAGTTATTGCATGCATGTTATACACTGGATAAGAGATGTAAATCCCGTAAACATCTCTGAAGCCATCACACTCATATTTATTTTATTTTTATTTAACTTATATAAGATCTTTTAGTTCTGACCGGAGTTTTTTTTCCATTACGCTCAGGCCAGCCTTAGTGTTTCAGCATATTGAAGACCATTTTACTTTGGAGGACGAAGATGGAGATTTGTATACTATTTAGTATATTTATTCCACTGCATCATATTGTTCTGCTGCATTATTTATTTATTTATTCCTACTGTATGTATAACTCTGATATATTGTAAAAGTGTAATCAAATGTTATTTGTAAAACATCTTCATGAAATATTTATTTTATTATTATATTTTGTCATTCCACTGTGAGATTCTTGTGTTTTGTTTTTCCTTCTATCCTCTTATTTTCATATTTACCCCATTAAAAATGCTCCCTTTTGAAGGATTTGAGTTGACATGTGTGGCTAATTGTCGATTTAAACCGTCCAAAACGGTGGGCCATTACGCATGTGCACATGGTGCACATCCTTCATTCTACTCATCCACCTTCATTTACTTATTATTGTAGCTTCTACATGATCTTGAGCCTCTAGCAAATCTTTAGAAACCTCCATGTCGTATCCAAAATGATGGGGAGATGAATTGTCCAAGTTTTCCGAACCTGCTTAATGAAATGCACTCTCCAATTGATGTTGAAGAGGGATTTGTGTCAGTGTGTAACAGTTGCTTTACGGTTTGAGCTAGAGTTCGGTTTGGTTGTTTCTTTTATACCGTCTATTCATACTATGGTTTTGGAGCTTCTGCATTTTGGATGTCTCTGGAAAGCTACGGATGATTGCTGCTTAATGCTTACTGTCTTTTAAAACTTCTATTTAAATTTGCTTACTTCGACGGACTACTTTCCTATTGTTTAAGCAACTAATTTGCATCTGCTATCTAATAGGTTTGGTTGCTTTGGTAAAGTAAAACCTTCGAGGTTGAATTTTTTTGAGTTTTAGTTAATAATGGAACTGATAGCATAACATCTTAATTTTTGAATGTGAATCTCTAATCTTTGTTTAACCAACTGAATTGCTACCAAAATATATTTTGTTACAACTAAGGCATTTATCTCTTTTCAGTTCATTTCAGCATGTTTAATTTTTGAAGCCCTTTCCAAATAACGTTGTTATCAATTCATTTTGTAGGGTGTTTTAGAGTATGGTTTTTTTGTTCTTGCTCTTAGTTATCTATTCATAGTCTAGCTTGATAATTTGTTCAATCTAATTGTTGTTTGTTTCTTTCCTTATAGTTTTTTTCATCATAAATATGCAATGCTTTAAATCAATGGATGATGGTAACTCAATTATCAATTTTAGCAGGTATATTATTCTAATATATTTTGTCTATTTAAAGATATAAATTAAGATAGAAGTAAGTGGCATAGGTTCTCTGGAATTGAGATGGAATTATGATGGAATTAAACATCAATTGCTTATATTCCTTCTTGAATTCACTAAGCAAGTACATTATCCCTCCATTCAAAAGTTCAAATGTTTTACCTTACTTTTACTTTGTACATTTAGTTAATAGTTCACTTTCGATATTACTATTAGCGAATTGGTTTTTCATGATGTTTGATATGCCCAATATGGAACAAAATGATCTATAAAACTTATTGCTCAGTTCATCATGTGGAAAATAAAGAATTGGACGAAGTACTATGTTAGTTCATACACGAGGATGAATATACTTATTTCGCTATAGAGCTACAGAACTATTGGTAGGTGATAGGAGTACCAATTCAACTACAATATGCTAAATGCATGTGCATTCGTTTTTATTAGGATTAGGTGTCCGTAAAATTTCAGGTGTATATAAGTTCAGGTATTGAGTTACTTTAATTTTGTATTTAGCTTAGTTTTTTAAATAGTACTTACAGTAAGCTCAAAAATTGACTAATAAATATTGTTGTTCCATGCACGCATTGGCACAAATGTTTTCAATATGCATAATATAATAAATGTTTCCTTAGGCTTTATGCGCATGCACAGTAAACAACGAAGGTGATATTTGTCGTAGTAAGTGGAAAATAAATGAGCATGGTATTTGTTGAAATATATATTGTTTTAATATATAATTGTGACTTAGTTTTAATTTGATAATGTTTTTACACCTTTTGGTTAAAAACTTAAAATTGGAGTTATGTTTTTGTTTTTGTTGTTTTGTTTTTTGTTTTTAGAAGAGTAGAAGTATTGCGTAAGATTAGTATTTTATGTTACTTTCATGCATATTCCATTGATTTAGGGTTCAGTTCAGCTTTCGTTTCTATTTATCGGTAAGACTTAAGGATAGTTAAAATGATTTTTGTGAAGGAGTTTACTTTAAACTGAAAGTTAATTTGGTTTTGTTTGATATAGTTAAGTAAAGTTTGTTTTTGATTTACAAATAAGAATATAGAAAGAATTCACTATATGAAATTCAGAAAATTAATTTCTGTTGAAAAAAGAATGATTTTCTATTTTAGATTGAATGATTTTTACATTACATTGCAACTCAATACTGGGTTATAAGCAATTGTATTTAAATACATGAGATATGATTTGATTGGGATATTGGGCTTAACACACCCGCTTCACCAGTTATCTAAAATACAATATGCATTATGTGAATGCCTCTACATCTGACTCCATCCTTTATTCTTCATTTCTTAACCCCCTCCCCCCCCCCCCCCCCCTCAAACCAATACCAAGGTTAGGGTTTTCTTCAATCGAATTGGGGCTTCGGCTGCATAGCATTTAATCTGCTCTTCTCTTCTCCAATCTCTTCATTAATTGCTTTAAATTGCTTGTATGCATTGAATAACCAAAATTGCAATGCTGATATTTGTAGCAAGTGAAGTTGGGCAGCCATTTCTCTATTAAATGTTTGATTGCTCGCTCTCGCATTCAAAATCAAGAAATCTGAAATAAAAATGTCTTCGAATTTAAACAGACAAATAGAGCAGCTGAAGTGATGCGAAGTATTAAAAGAGTCCGGAGGAAGTGTTAAATATGCTTCTCTTGTCCTGCTCCACCTTCATATCTTCTCTAAATCTCAAAAAATTCCTCACCGACAATGCTTTGGTAAGGATATCTGCTCGTTGGTTCGAGGAAGGTATATGATTTACTTGTAATTCCCCTCTTTGTATCTGTTCTCAAACGAAGTATAAATCGATCTCAATATGTTTTATTTTTGAATGCAATACTAGATTTGCTGTCATATATATTGTACTCTCATTGTCACACTATAGTATTGGTTTGTCTATTTTGATTTATATTTCTCTTAGCAATTACTGTATCCAGATTATCTCTGCCGTTGCACTTGCTACACTCCTGTATTCAGCTTCTGTGCTGGATCTAGAGATGGTCGTTTGTTTCTTTGAGCACCATGGTACTGGGTTATCTCTAATGTAGATGCAATAACCAGCTACTGATTTTCTGTCATCAATATATGTTGCCCAGCCTGCATCTGCATATGATGTGATGTTTAAATTGTTGCATTTCTTTAGAGTAAGTCGATAACTTGCAATGCCTTTGAGATATCTTAGAATTCGCTTAACAGCTTTCCAATGTTCATCACGAGGATACTGCATAAATTGTGAAACCTTGTTAACACTGAAAGAGATATTTGGTCTAGTTATAGTAGTGTATTGTATAGCTCCTAGAATACTTCTATGCTGTTTAATATTTAATATTGGTTCTCCCCTTTCTTTTGAAAGTTGCTGATGATTGATCATGGGTGTCGATTGTGGTTTAGCTCCATCCATTTTTGATTTGACATTAACTCTTTGATGTATTTCTTTTGACTCAATATTATTTCTGAATCAGAATTCCTTTTTTACTTCTATACATAAGAAGTAATTTAATCTGCCAGGATCCTTGATTGAAAATTGTTTATGAAGAGGCTGAATGATGTTGTTAATGTTATTTTCATCATCACTTGTTATAATTGAATCATCAACATATATTAAAATATAAATGATAAAATCGCTATTAACTTTGACAAATAAAAAGTTATTTGATTTGGTGGACTAATAGCCTAAATTAACCAAAGCCGCTTTCAGTCTATCAAACCATACTCTTGGTGTCTGTTTCAATCCATATATGGCTTTATTTAACTTACACACATGATGTATATCTTGCTTGTATCCCAATGGCTGCTCCATATAAATTTCTTCCTACAAAATACCATTCACGAAAGCATTATTTACATCTAGCTGTCTTATGTTCTAGTTTTTGTTTAGTGCAATTGTGAGAACTATTCTAATAGTTGTTGGCTTCACCACTGGTGAAAATATTTCACTAAAGTCAAACCCATATTATTTAGTGCACCCTTTAGCGACAAGTCTTGCTTTATATCTTGATACTGTTCCATTTGGATTTTTATTCAGTTTGTATGTTCGTTTGCATCCTATTATATTCTTGTTGGCTGGTGGACGAACTAGACTCCATGTCTTATTTTTCATAAGTGCTCGATACTCTTCATCCATTGCAGCTATCCTTGAAAGCTTGCTCAAATGTTTCAGGCTCAATAATGCCTGATGTTGCAGTATAGATCTTTGGCTTAAATATTTCACTCTTTGATCTGGTTATCATATAATGACCTGTTTTGGCATGTAACTCAGTATGTGATGATGTCGAATTACTGTCCTGATCATTGTTTCCCAATGATGGAGTTGATGCTTCGATTTTGATCACTTGATCTTCTAAGTGAGTAAGCATGTGTATCAGGTTGCTTTCCTGTATAATGACCTTGTACAGATGACACTGTGTGTTGTGGTTCAGAGACTCCTGTTTCCTTCTTAGTTTCTGTTTGATCCAATATATTTGAGTGCAAAGGTATAGTAGGTATGGATACTCTTGCATTGTATACTTCCTCTATTGTTTTAACATTTGTATAAGCAAATGGAAGTACTTTTTCATTGAAAACCACATGTCTACTTATAAATATTTTCCCAGTGCTGTTTAAGCACTTATATCCTTTCTATTTAATTGCATAACCTAGAAAGGTACATGGTTATGATCTGAAATCAAATTTATGATTGTTATATGGTCTTAAATAGGGAAAACATATGATAGTTTGGTTTTACTCTCAAGAACCTTTATATTGAACTTATTCCATTCAATACTTTAGTTGTTAATCTATTGATTAAGTATACTGCAGTATTAAAATAATCTGGCCAAAATTTTAAGGGTAGTGATGCTTGTGTAAGCAAAGTGAGTCCAGTTTCAACAATATGTTTATGTTTTCTTTCAACTAGACCATTTTTCTCAGATGTATATGAACATGTTATTGTATGAATTATACCATTATCTAAGAAATACTTACCAAGTGATCTGTATTCAGCAACACATCACTTTGAATAATTTTAACTTTGTGATTTGTTTGCTTTTCAACTTGTGCTATAAAATATATAACAGTATTGTAGGTTTATGCCTTAGTTTTCAAGAAAAATATCCTAGTGTATTTAGTGTATGCATCAACAAATGATGTATAGTACTTGTAGCTATAGTTTGAACTAATGGGTGCTGGACCCGGAGATTAGTTGCAATCAATTCTAAGGGCACCTTGTACTCTATTAAAGAATCTGCAAAAGTCAGTTTATGATTTTTTTTCTTATTTGATAATAAGTACAAACATATGGTAAAGTAATATTATCAAAAGAAATTGTATTTTCTACCAGAACCTGTTTTACAACACTTGCATTAGGATGACCTAACTTGTAATGCCATAGATCAAAGATATTTTTGTCACTTTCTATTGGAAGCATTTCAATATTATTACAACTCTTTACTTTCTTTATAGAATTTTTTCAATTAATCAAAGTAAAGTCCATTCGCTGCATCACCTTGCAAAAGTTTTTCTTTAACTAGTATATCTTTAATCAAGCAATACTTGGATAAAATTCAAAATAAACATTATTATCATAGACAAATTGAGAAACAGTGATAAGATTTTTCTTTATTCTTGGTACTCTCAATAAATTATTAAGGTATAATTGTCTTTCACCTCTGATGTTGGCATTACTAGTGTGTGTGATCTCAATTGACTTACCATTTCCTATGAAAATGGACTATTTACCTCTATATTTTCTACTGCCCATTTTCAAATTGTCTAGGTTGCTTGTTAAGTGATTGGTTGCTCCTCTATCTGGGTACCATGCTTCATCTTGAATGTGTTCAGGTTTAGTGATTTCATCCAGGTTCTAATTCTTTTTTTTATTTTATTTTTTTTCTTTTTTTGAAATGGTACTTTATATACAACAAATCATCGGGACAACATATTCCATGTCAATAAACGTTCGAAAGCAAGTTTCGAACTTGTGACCTCTTGCACCAAAGCCGAATCAACTAACCACTTGGACAATGGTTCTAATTCTTGTTGTCATTAGATTGTTTGTTTGATTCTTTCTGTATTTGTGCAAGTTTGCACTGTAATTACCATTTCTATGATTATTTGAGCCTTGTCCTAGTACATAATTTGCATTAAACCTGAAATAGCATCTTAGAGCAGTATGGCCCACTTTTTCACATATCCGACACTTTGGTTTATTGCCACCACTTCATCTTCCTCTATCTCTTCCCCGACTGACCGATTTCCTCTCTGGTATTGCTAATCCGTCTTACCATAGTTTTGATTTTGATTTGTATTGTTTGCTGCAAAATTGATTGACATGTCAGTATCAAAAGGTTTATTGTAATCAAGTCTTCCTTCATGTGCTAGGAGAACAGAGTGAACATATTCTAGGGATAGTAGGGTTTCTTGTGATGATATGACTGCTACAACAGCCTCATATTCATCACTTAAACTACTTAAAATTGTTAAAACTTGCTTTGTGTTTGACATTTTATGGCCTGCTGCCTCAAGTACATCACACGTAGTCTTGATCTTTGCCAGATATTCTCTTATAGATTGATTGTCTTTTCTTACACTATGTAGTTGCCTTTTGTAATGCATGGTCTTAGTTGCTGATTGTGTATTGAAATCCTCTCCTCTATTGCCCAAATTTCATTTGCAGTTTTACACCCTATTACTTGTGGCAATAACTTTACACTTATTGACATCAACAACCAAGAACTTATTAAACTGTCTTGCATTTGATATTTCACATATTCTTCATTGCTAACTATTTGTTTTCTTGATCAATAATAAATCTAGGTGGAATGACAATAGTACCAAGAATGAATCCTTCAAGGCTATAGCCTGTGGCAATAGTTTCAACTCAAACTTTCCAAAGAAGATAACTGTCTTCTTCTAGCTTCGTAGCGACGAGCCGTGTTTGAGGGCTGACGATGGTCCCGATGGGACTATCTGTTATTGCAGTAGTTTGTTGGTATGGATTTGATGCACTGTTGAATGTTGTAGAACTACTTTATGCCATGATGACACTTCTTGAATCAAGAATAAACTGGTAAAATCAAAATTCACAATAAAAGCAAGAAATTATTCTCTACAGAGATAAGGTATGCTGCAACCAAGCTTATATGATGAGATTTCTATAATAGGCTTCTAATATGGCACTTACTACCTTTTTTTTCCAATGTGATGAATTTCTTGGTCTTTTGACTGGTTTTCTGGTTTTCCTTCAGTCTTGAATTTGTTTTGAAATATTGTTGCGGCTAGTGATTTATCTTGGCATGGCAATAATTTTCTTATAACAGATTCTAAAAACCCAGATGATGGAGTTCTAACTGGTGAGTAAATTGGTCCAAATGATGAGGATTATCTGATGAAATATCAGTTTCTTTTAAAATCGAAAAATTGAAGACTGTTAAGCTTTGGATGATGGCTCTAATACCAAGAAAGAGTTCACTATACGTAATTCCGAGATTTTATTTTTGTTGAAAGAGAATGATTTTCTATTTTAGATTGAATGATTTTTGCAGTACATTGTATCTCAATACTCGGTTACAGTCAATTGTATACAAATACATGAGATATGATTTGATTGGGCTATTGGGCTTAACATACCCGCTTCACCCGTTATACAAAATACAATATGTGTTATATGAATGCCTCTGCAGCCGACTCCTTCCTTTATTCTTCATTTCTTACTAATATTGCCCCATATTTTTTTAATAACAATTTCACGTTCTTTTTGCTTTTTTGTGTTACCTGCAACATGCTGCCTTTTCTTAGCGAATGAGACATATATTGATATAATATTTTAGCTTAGTTAAAATAATTTAGCTCAATAAAGATAATTTAGCTTACTAAATAAAGTATTACAATACTCACCTCTAGAAGTTTAATGATTACTATTACTTTAGAATTTGAGAAATAAAATGAAACATATTTGGTAATTGATATTATATGCCCATTATTTTGGGGAAAAAAGAGTATTAGCTTCACAAGTTTTTAATTTTTGAAGAATTAAGGTTACTTAGTTTTTCCAAATTGTAAGAAAGTAAATAAGTGATTTGTAGGGGAGTGTAGAAGTCAATAGTTGATCTTTTCTACTAGATGATTATGCACCCTAAATAATAAGAATAGAAGCATCTTAACCAGTTAAGGATGTGGCAGTTTCCTCGAAATCATTCATTTGGTACATAGAAGCATTCCACATTTTCAACATCGGGTCCTGATAAATTTATCCACATCTGCTATATGTACATAAGAAATTTTACTACCACGTTCCCTCTGGCCCTGTAGACTTTGTTTAAATGTATACTGATGTCTTGACATAAAAATCATAATTTTTGGTCATATTTTGTTTAATGATTGCCAAAATTAGTAAAAATAGATTATTCCACCTAATATTTGCTGGATTTTAGGACTTGCTATATAATAGGTTGTTCTGTTGTTTTGGGACATTGTAAATATATATTCATTGGCTATATTTCATATCTGTGTTTGGTTATGAAATACTTTATCTAGCATTTTATAACTAGAAATGACGTAGAAATGACGATTTCTGTAGCTATATTTGCGTGCATTAGGTGAATTTCTGGGCGTATGAATCAAAGTGGGCAAAGAAAGCTTGTAAAAGGATCTCCTTTTCTTTCCATGGTGTACCTAAGGTATGGAAGTCTATTGTTTTGTTAACTTTAATACCTTTTTTCTGAAAGAATATGACATATCCGATATTTGACACCAAGGAACTATCTTGAAATCGTGTTATCTATAAATAAATATGTATCCTTTTACTAAATCAACTTAGTTAATTATTTCATATTTCTGAATAGCATTTACCCATGATATATGTACTGTTTTGTAAAAGACTGAATATTAACTAGCGTTCTTACTTCCCAATCATTTTCGCTATCTATTCTATACATCTATTATTTAAAAAGAGAATATAAGATCAATAATCTGTAGTATCTTATTAATTTGTAGCTCAAATGCCGGGTTGTCCTCCACTATAACTCAAAATTTACAATTACCTCATTTGTCAATTGTTACATTACACTATTGAGCGTATGTTTCTATCCACTTTTGTTTCACATTCACCGTAAGTTTCACTACCTCAATTAGAACCCAAGTTCCATACAATTAACCCTAATAACAGCTGTGAATTCCAATCGTTCTATTTTCTTCCAACACTCTCTTTGGCCAACTTATTCAAAATCTACATTTTTCATATATATGGGATGCACCTTCTTTATCCGCCTTTTTCCACTTTTATCCTGCACTTTATTTCATTTGAGGTAGTTTCTACCATTGAATCCTTTTCATGTTGGTTCTTTTGAATTATACAGCCCAACTGAGTATAAGTCACACCATATACTATTTGTAATTTCATCTTTATTAAGAATGGCTGTAACAGTCTAACCATGTATATTTCTAAATTTGTACTCAACTTTCATACCATATATATAAACATCCAAAGATTTTATTATTATTTTCAATTTCTATATTTTGAATTGTACGTTTCCTATTTAAATCATAGCTGATATTTATATACGTAGCCGATATCTGTATAAGTTTAACTGTAGAGTTATATTTTTATGGGAATATCTGTTTACATTAATTTTTTGTGTGCATTGTTTCCTTTTTTATATTATTTATCTATCGCTATCTTCCTTTTATGGTACAACATGAATACTCCAATTAAATACGGGTCAAGGTATATGTATGTACATATGTGTTCTATTTAAGAATTCCCCTAAACTATTTTTTTCAAATATTTATTTCTCTAAGATAATGTGAGGGTTCTACTAAGCAGTCTTGTCGGAAAGAATACTTCTTTCTATTAGGATATACAGATTGAACTATTCTTAGGGTCTTGAAAGTGAACCCTTATATACTTAAAATATGTTCAATGTAAGTTCTTAAGACATACTGTAGAATGATATGTTTAAAATAAGATGGCATGGTTTACTGTAAGTCTAAAATATATATTCTACAATATGCACTAAACTCTTTACATGAAATATTATTGTCACAAAACGATTTCGCTGATTTTAACTTAATAAACAACAATAGTTCATATGAACATTCAAGAAAGCAATGTAATTGACCATCGTAGCTTTAATATCCTCCTCATAAAAATTTAATGTTTAGTTAATGAATTCATTATATGGGAGTTATAGCTTTGATATTTAGTTAACCTATGTTAAAGTATAAACTCTAAATATTTAAATTTTGGTACAACACATATTTACAAATTTTTTACTTTAATATTTTGTATATCGTTTCATGTTAATATTCTTAAAATAATATTATAATATATCTTTTGATAAATGCCAAAGAGTTATATGCTTAAATTAAAATTGTCTAGCTTAGTGTACATCTGTACTTTATATTTTGGAATCTCTTTCAAATCTTTGTATGAAATATTTGTTCATAAAAAAATTTCATTGTTTTTATAGTTTTCAAACATACAATTCAGCTGTTTATAAGATTATGCAGATTAAAAAAACCAGTTCAGTTCAACTTTCGCCATCTGTTAATCTTTCGCCACCGCCTCATAACAAACATGTTTCCATCATTGAACCCTTGCAAACCGGCGTAGCTCCATCTGACCCTTCTATCCTATCTATCCTTAGTCCCCCCTCTCTTGACCCCCTGTCTTTCTCCCCAAGAGGCCTCCTGATGCTTCTCCCATTCCTCTAACATCTCTGCCTTCTTCTTCCTCCTTTCAAGGTGAACGAACATGGACTTCGCTTTTTAAGCATAAACCCAAGAATGCTGGGAAGTACATTCCCGTTGACCTTTCTCCTGTCTATGAAGACGACGTATTAGTGCCGACCCATGAAGTACTTGTAGCTGGAGCAAGGATTTGGAATGAAACATTATTAGGATTTTTCTTGACAAGCCGTTATCGTACTCAGCTGTTATTTATAAGCTAAAGCTAATCTGGAAGCTGAGAGGCTCAGTCACTGTTAAATCAGATGGTACAATCTTCTTATTCAACTTCTCTTGTTCAGATGATAGAAATAAGATTCTTCTAAGTGATCCCATAATCATGAACAACAAGTTATTCATAGTCAAGCCGTATGATGCAGCAATAAGTAACGTCACTGGTACAGTTGCCTCTGTTCCAGTGTGGGTTCAATTGTATAATCTTCCGTTATTTGCTTGGTCACCACTGGGAATTAATTGGTTAAGTAGTCATTTGGGTAAAATGTTATGCATGGACGAAATGACGGAAAAACAAGAGAGGTTGAGCTATGCAAAATGTTTGATAGAAGTTAAACCGGATAAAGAACTAGTGGATGAGTTTCTGGTCAAGTTGGTGGAAGGAGGAATTCAAAAAATCTATGTTCAGTACCTGTGGAGGCCAGATGTATGTGTAATCTGTAAAAACTTTGGTCATAAAACTGTAAGCTGTAACAGGGTGGAAAAAAGTCATAAAGATAATGAAAATGAAAAACAAGACAATGGTGGTAAAGGAATAGAAAAAGAAACAACAGAGAAAGTCCAAGACAAAAGGAATGAAAGGCAGCTTCCGAAGCGTGTTATCAGAAATTGGCAACGTGTAAAAGATAGGAGAAAAGAAAATATGATTAATGAAAGAAAAAGGAATCAAGTCACAGGAAGCAATGAAGGAAATGAGAGAGAAAGAAACTGGGTAAGAAAAGATAATGAAGCAGGGAAAGTAGAAAGTATTAAAGCAGACCATAAGAGTGTGAAAAAGGGAAAGGAAAAAGATAATAGTGAAGATACGGCTGTAGGTGCTGCTGACATCAATCAGGTCAGTGATGAAGAAGTGTACAAGAATAATAAATATGAAAAGGATGTTAGTGCTGATGTTGATGACATGGTAGGAATACTCCAAACCACTAATCAATTTGATGCATTACTTAACCTAGATGAGGATGGAAACATGAATTTATTGTGTGAGGAGAATTGTAATGATGATATTCAGGGAGAAATAGCAATAGAAGAATTTGAAATACAAGTAGCTTCAGCAAGTCAGATAAAACAAAAAGAAAAGGGTAATACAGTGAATACACAAAGGAAAGAAGACCAAATACTACACAAGGAGGGTGGAGAAAGAATAATACAAAAACCTGAAGCAAGAAAGGAAGAATACTTTCACAATGAAGATAATGCTGAGGGTATGGAAGATCCCAACACTAGTGGAAGGAAATATGGAAAAGACAGTAACTTGAGATCCAAGCAAGTAAACACAACAACAAAGCAATATGACTTGCACGAGGAAGAAATAACATGCATAGCACAACAGCTCAATATCCAATCAGTTATCTCTCCATTCCATGTTAAAAACAAATCTCTCAAACCATCAACTTCACATCCTTACACCAAAATCAACCCGCCAGCAGCATTCAAACCACCACCCCCCTTGTCAACACTATCTCTTCCTCAAAACTCCACACCTGCCAAACCTAATCACTCAACCTCACCAAAGTCACAAGAAATAACAAAAAAGGAAACTACTCCCTTATCAGCAACTATCCCTAACTACTTGTCCTCTTTGCAGGCGGTAACTAGGCGAATGAAAATAGAACTCCTCAATGCTCGTGTATCTCAATGATGACACGCATCGGAGCATGGAATATACGAGGAGGGCATCAAGCTATCAAGCTTGATGAATGTAAAAAACTTATCAGTTCACATCAATTATCAGTCTTAGCCATGCTAGAAACTAAGTTAAATCTTGAGAAGACGATCAAGGCTGCTCAGTTCATAAACCCCCTCTGGAATTATCATCACAACCTGAATGAAGCTATGTATGGTAGGATTATGATTATGTATGATCCCCAACACGTCAAGCTTACTCCTATCCTATCCACTTCCCAACTTATTCATTGTCACGCTAAAGATCTTGCTGACAACTCAACTTTTTACGTCAGCTTTGTCTACGCCTTCAACACCGCTTCTTCTAGAAGTCCTCTATTAAATGTCATACCATCTCTACGCCAGTCCTCCCACCCATGGCTTATTCTTGGTGACTTCAACTCCTGTTTTTCACTATCTGATAGAGTTGGAGGAAATCCCCTCTCCATCAACGAAATACAACCACTTGCGAATACCCTCATTGATGCTGAGCTTGTCTCTGTCAGAGCTGTAGGAATGCAGTACTCGTGGAACAACAAAAGAAAACAAGGTCGTAGGACCTTTTCTAAAATTGATCACACCTTCTCCAATCAAACAGCGCTAACTAAATGGCCTCTCCTATACATTCATCTCCCTCCTCCTCTCCTATCTGACCACTCTCCACAAATAATCCATCTTCGTGAAGCGGACAAGGGAGGAAAATCAAATTTTAAATTTTTTTAATACTTGGGTTCTAGAACCAGACTTCAAATCAATTATTAATATTGCATGGAACAAATAAAAACATGGTAACCATCTTTTTATCTTGCAGGAAAAAATTAAGGAGGTGAAAGAGGTTTTGAAACTGTGGGCCTTTCAAAAATTCGGCAAAGGAGAAACAATGAGTACTACAATAAAAAACATGCTATCTGAAGTCCAAACTGAAATGATAACTAATGTCAATGATGCTAGTCTCTCTGCGGTTGAAAGTGCATTGTCACAGCAATACCTTGAAGCGCTAGCAAAAGAAAGTGATATGATAAGGCAAAAATCGAGAATTAAATGGATGGAAAAAGGGGACAGAAACAGTGCATACTTTCATGCTAGTCTCAAAAACAAGCAGATAAGAGAAAATATAACGTCTATTTATGATACGAACGGTGTTCTTTGTTCTACTCCTGTGGATGTTCAGGATGCATTTGTTACACATTTCTCTGCTTTGTATAGCAACGCTGATAATTTCATCCCTAGTATCGATCAAATTCCTGACGATATCCTGCCTAGAATAAATTCTGATGATTACAATATCCTAAGCTCGGAAGTAACCCCTGAAGAAATAAAACAAGCTATGTTCTCTCTGAACACTGATTCGTGTGGTGGACCTGATGGGTTGAATGCTCTTTTCTACACTTCATGTTGGGCGATTGTCTCAACTGATGTGTGCAATTCAATTATACAATTCTTCAAAAAGAGTAAGATTTATAGGTCGTATAATTATACTACTATTGCTCTTGTTCCCAAACACAAAAATGCACACAGTGTTAATGAGTTCCGTCCAATATCATGCTGTAATACCCTATATAAATGTATCTCGAAGGTGATTGCGACGCGGCTTAAGCAAGTATTACCTAGTATTGTCTCAAAGAATCAAGCTGCATTCCTCCCTGGCAGAAATATCCTTGACCACGTACTTCTCTCCCATGAGCTTCTTAAGGGATACAATCGTAAGAAAGCTCCCCCGAAAGCAATGATGAAACTTGACATAATGAAAGCCTTTGATATGCTGCAATGGAATAGTATAGTACGTATTATGGGTTACATGAACTTCCCACCACACTTTATTTCTTGGATATACGAATGTATTTCCACTCCAACCTATTCAGTCAATATTAATGGTATTACTGCTGGATTCTTTGCCAGTAAGAAAGGAATAATACAGGGCGATCCGTTATCGGCCTACATCTTCATTCTGGTGATGGAGCTTCTAACAAGGATGATTGACAAGCTAGTTTCCCACAATAAGTTCACACTTCACCCAGCTTGCAATGATCCTCAAATCACTGCCTTAATGTTTGCAGATGATTTGGTAATGTTTTGTACCCCTGACAGTAACACAATCACCAATATAATGACCACTCTGGAACAGTTTTACACTGACAGGTCTCAAGGTAAATCTACGCAAGTCTGAAATTATTATCACAGGAGTTAGCGATGTTAGGACTGCTCAAATAACACATATCACTGGTATGTCTACTAACCCTGACACTGTGTCATATTTGGGTCTGCCGCTATCAACTTCTAGGATAACAAATAACCAATGTTTACCTCTATACGAGAAGATCACTGCAAGATTGAATTGCTGGACCACTAGAACTCTTAGTCAAGCGGGAAGACTTACCTTGATTAAGTCGGTAATTTTTGCTATGCAAGTTTATTGGGCAAGAACTTATATTCTTCCATATAAGTTGATTAATATGATCAGAACTGCTTTTATGAAATTTCTATGGGTGGGTAAGACAACTGGCAAATACATAGCACCTATAAAATTTAGCAAATTAGAGAAGCCAATGAATAAGGGGGGTCTTGGTATATTCAATATGAAGCAATGGAACAGGGCAGCCTTCGCAAAGCACTTAGACACATACCATAATAGTCTTGACAGCCTTTGGGCCAACTGGTCAAAAAATAATGTGATAAAAGGAAGGAGTTTGTGGAATATGTCTAAACCGTAAAGCATGAGTTGGACATGGCAAAGTCTATTCAAGATAAAGGAAACTTTCCTACCTCTAATACAGGTGAATACCTACCCTACTTACAGTGTTAGATTCTGGGACGAACCATGGCTTGATAAAGGTTTCATTATCGGTCGTCAGATGACGTATAATGAAACGCAGCAGACTGGAATTCATGCTGAGGCTAGAGTTGAGTATGTTCTTAACAATTACAGCAGATTATGCTACTTTTCTTCCAACCCTAGAATCCAGAGCATATGGAACAAAATTAGAAGGTACACTCCGCTGCCTCCTACAGCTGATGGTATGGTGTGGGGAAATAAAAAAGGAAAGTACAGTATTGGCAATGGATATGAATTCTTGATGAAAAATGGAGATCACCCTAAATGGAAATGGTGGAAGCAAGCTTGGAGTTTGGATAGTAGCTACAGAGAAAACCTACTGTTGTGGAAGGTACTTAATCGTGCAGTTCATACTAAAGCCAAACTAGCATGCATGGGTATGATGGTTGATATCTTCTGTTGCTTCTGCTACGAACAACCAGAGACTATCGAGCATTTTTTTTTGAATGTCTGCACATCAAGCAAATCTGGACTCTTATACAGGCAAAGCTTAAAAGAAATTTGGTCTCTTCTGACAACCGAGTTGAATGGGAAAATATATATGCGAGGACGGGGACTAGAAATAAAGACAAGAGATTATTTAGTGTGGTGTTAAAAAGTTTCATCAATGCAGTTTGGAAAGAGCGCAATATCAGAGTGTTTGAAGTAGGTAGGGTGAAGTCTGATGTTGTTTTCAAGAATTGGTTAACACACGAGATCAAACAATCCATGGGGATGCAAACCTTCAGTATTGATCCGGGGATACTTTACTCGTTCTATACGTTTTAGTCTATTGGTGTTTTATATTTTCGTGTTTTTTTTTCTCTCAGTTCTTGTGGTGCCGTGTTTCCCTTCGTATTATAGAGCTTCGCTCAATGTTGTATGTGTTTTGTTTCCTTTGGTGCTGCAATAAAATGATCGGGGTCCATTCAACCCCGTCGGCCTTGCCAAAAAAAAAGACAGTTCTACCTAAAAAATTGAGTTGATATTTGTAAATTTACTTCCTTTTTTACTTTACTTTTCTTATATAACTTCATACTAATAATATTAACCTACCCCAAAAATCCATTTTTCTACCAAAAATTAATATTTGGTACATTTATAGATCCACTTCCCTTTTGAATATTGAGATGCAATCACCATTTTTTTTATGGAAGCCTTTCAAAGTTACCCGAAATGTATGCTAATCATCTAGGTTCACCAAAGAAATTTGAGCATTTAATGTTGCACTATCAAAAGAAATCTTTGTTTCTAATCATTAACCATCAAATCTAAATTTTAAATATTCTAAGATTGGGGTAATGTAAATTTAAAACTTTCTTAAACTTCATTTTTATTTCATTTTTTGATTTTACGGTTTCGTGTTAAGCAGTATTTTTCAGAGTTGAAAATGCTTGAGGATTTTTTTCTTCTAAATAGCATAATTAATCTCTTCTACCTTAACATTTAGGCGATCTTAGTGGTTTGGTAAAGGACAACTGTTCAAACAAGACCCCTGGAAAAAAGTGATAAGAGGTTTAGGCCTCATAGAAAACTTAGCGCAAAACAAGGCCTCGTTTTGATACAGGCTTGTGCAATTATAAATTGCACACGCATATAATTTTTTTAGTATAGAGCTTGCGCATTCCATATTTGTGCAAGATTTATGTATATTGCTTGTGCAATCCATATTTGCGCAGGCTCTATGTATATTGCTTGCGCAAATATGGATTACGGTAGCTCTATTTCAAGCATCAAAACAATCTGCACAGATCTGGTTTTCATTTGATCCAACTACCTTCTTCCTTTCAAAATCTCACAAACTCTCATCCAACCTAATTTTTACCGAATCCAAATTCTCGATTACATTATTCTCAAGTCTACCTTGAAGCAATTGATTGATTAAGCTAAAAATGGAAGGAAGTTCTTCATCCACGGTGATTAGAGGTAAAAAAAATTTTTTTTTAAAAATTGATGTTTGATTAACAAGTGATTGTTGTTGGTAATGGATGAGGTATTGTTGTTGATGTCGACGATAATTTACTCCTATGGTTGTTGTTATAGTTGAAAATGTAAATAGCAATAAAACAATCCTAAAACCTAAACCCTAGATGGAAAATAGATTTTTAAATAATTAATTGGTTGATGTATATATTGTAGAAGTGGCTCCCGGACCCGAAGAAAAAAGTGTTCTCATCTTCAAGAGTAACATAGAAGCTAAAATGATTTGCTTATGGAGGTATTTATGTTAAGAACGATGAATTAATGTTAAACAAAATGCAACTATGAATTAATAATTGTAATTCTTTATTATAAATCAGGATGTAGAAACAATTAAACTTTACGGTCATTCAAGCAAGCTAAAGAAAATAGACTTTGAAGATCCTAGTTTGGAACAAACCTAAGAATTGCCAGGTTTGGAAAGCTATGCAAATTGACTACATTCGACTAGATCATCACCTTATTATGGCTTTGTGCGGTAGGCGGAGATCGGAAACAAATACTTTTCATTTAAGAGTATGTGAAAGATGGTAACCCCCGATGTTTATTTTCTGTTTGGTCTAGACATAGACGGTTTTTCGGTATGTTCACAAAATTTAGATATTGATCATTTGGAATTGTGTCATGATTTTCTGGTATTTTTCCACTAAAAGAGGCTATAAAGTCTAAAAGTAAAGTGAATTTTCTAAACCACTACCTGAAAGTGCGATGAATTTAGATATACTTCGTCGTAGTCATGTTGTCATATTGTACTTTATAAGTTGTCATCTTTTTCCAGATCATTCAAAAGGTAAATTCAATTTGAAATTTTACCATTTCTGGAAGATTTAGCACACCATGGTTACCATTCTTGGGGCAGTGCTGTACTTTGTTATTTGTACAGTGAGTTACAAACTTTGCCTTACAAAGAAGAAAAGTTTTAGAGGGTTCTGCAACATTGTTGCAGATATGGTCTTGGTCTCATATTGCTATTGGATGGCCATTTGTAAGAATTTCTACTAATTTAGATCCTTATCTTCCATTCGGGTGTAGGTGGAATTGTGCTAGGAGTTGGTGTGAAACTCCAAAAAATGTACAGTTTTATCGAAATGAATTGGATTTGTTAGCGGATGACACCGTTACCTGAGAACCGTATTCTTTGGTGATGAAATTTGGGCGTTTTGACATTGAGTATATATATGCAAGGTGGATCGCTAAGGAGAGACTGATTCTTTCTTTGGACTTTGAATTATATGCTTCTGACCGAGTAATGAGACAGTTTGGCTTTGACTATCAGCACACTCCCGGTCCGCCATTAGACCCCGAACCCCCTAGTTGGATGGACTTCCAACAGGAAAGTATAACACAATAAAAAAAATTGACATTGTCTCTTGAACTGTTCTTGCAATCATGTTTGTTTCAGCTTTAATCAATGGTAGCATATTTCTACGTATAAACTTTGATGTTTCCCGTCGATGGTTTGAGTTGACGGTTGCATTTAAATGAGTGTGATCGCCGCCATATATTGTTATTTTCCATCAATTTTGAGATTTTCTCACTTATAGGCTAGCAAGCACTTACCAAGGACATGTTTCATCCATATCACAATGGACCGTGTTTTGATTTGCACGCGATTTCAGAACTTGAAAAGAAACTGAACATTTAATTGCCCATTCACATAACTGTTCAACAAGCTTCTTCTTACTTTCAAAATTTAACTCTACTTGTGGTCCTTTTTCAACACATTATCTTCCAAACACTTCCACGTCTAATTGACAATTTTCCATAATCGATTTCACCATCATTGTTGCATTGCATAAATCATCAGTTATGGACTCTTCATATGTGATTTGTCATCTTCGATAAGTATATCATCAGCCTCCTCAACGTCTTCATATACGATTGCATCATTGTTAACTTCCATCTGATGGATCAATGTTCTATCTACATTATCTGCACAAGCTACTTCCATGTTATTCAATTGCACTCCACTCTCGTTTGCAATATCAACATGATCATCATCATTTTTGTCAGCACAACCAATTAATGCTTCTTCCCCTACATTTATTTCAACACTACGAATATAGAAAATAACGGTAAGATTAGATTACATGAATGTAAGTCAAAATGCAAGTGCTAGGGTACAATATTACTCATTTTCCCAATACTTGCGATTGATTTGGATGTATAGAGTTATGCATCATAATTTGTTCTTGACTTGAAGATACTTCAACCATTCCGTTGTACCCATGCAATAAATGGGTAAACTCTCCCCCTTGATGACTTGTCAAAAAGAAGGATACGCCGACCATTGTTTTTCATGTAACTATGTCATGGGTACGTACTCATCTACAAAAATTACTATCTAATATATTTCTACCACACTAACATGTTCCACTTTTGCAACATATATTTCTATCACTCTCATTCCAACCGAAAACGTAGAGTTCAAATTATCGTCATCTTTCAAATCAATAGCGGATGAACCATTATCTCTAACCCGTTTCACCGCTAATTTTTAAATCATGCATCAAATGATTGACTTTTGTCACTTCAAATGCCCGTTGTTTAAGATCCAGAAAACTACAATGATTTTTATTTTCGGTTCTTTCCACCAACATATCTAGGTTTACCTTCATCATCAACCAATAATTCTCCATCATAGTAAAATATAGTTGGAACCATTGACATTATATGCAAAATCAACTGCAAGACTAAATTCAAAATCTGATTTTGTGACAAAATGATAAACACATATTTGATGAATTAATACCTTATTTTCCAAAGAAGATTTTGTTTCCGTAGGCAATCTTCAACCAAAAACAATCAAATCTATCTTTAAGAAAAAGCAAGCAAATCAATATAATAATATAACCAATATATTTCACCAACAGAATCAAGACTTTAGTTCTACATTACATTTAAACCCAAAATCACTTCAGTGATACAGGTTAAAACAAAAGCAACAACAAACAATTCTTAAATTCATATTCAAAATACTACAGTTCAATAAAAAACAAATTTGACAACATTATCCTTGGCCTAAAAGACTACCAAACTCTTGGCCTCCTACTCGTTTCCCTTAGTTCTTCATTCAACTTTTTGAGACGACTGATTTCAGCTTGCAATTCATAGCATACTCGAGTCCCCTTTCACATAATGATTGATAAATCCATTTAAAATAATTACGATAATCAACTTCACGAGGATTAAGTCTGTGTTTGTTATACGAACTACAATAAAAAATTCTTCGCACGACATTTTTTGCTTTCCATAAACAACCACTACGCACATATAACCATAATAACAATTTGGATATGGTCGTTGTCCCTTTGGCATGGATTGACCAATCGGATGTACAGGCGTTGGCATTTTGATGACCATGATATTTGTAACGACCCGTAAAATTTTGATAATTTTTAATGGTTTTATTTGGCGTATTTAATTTGATTTTTGTGAAATTTTAAATAATAATATTTTGAAATAAAATTTTACATTTGGATTACGTATAGTTAAATGTGGCAAATGATAAATTTTCATCAAAAATTAAGAAAGTATATTTTAGGGCGTGATTCTGTTCAATTTAAGTCAGTAATAATTGATGTTCATAAAATAATTTATTTTGAAAAATTCAAGGCACAACAATTTTATTTGCCATCATTTCTTTTATTTATTTTCAAACGGTTCATTTTGCCTTTATAACGTGTCCTTCCATATTTATTCTTGCTATCCAATCAAGCTATTAATTGCTTTGATTGTTTCTAAAACAGTGTGTAGCTGTTACTTTTTCTACCTTTAAAATTTCAATTGCTTAATAATTTTTCCAATTCACAGACAGACTTCCCTATTCCTAGCCATTAATAAACTTTGAAATCATCGTCCTTGCCTTTCGTTATTTCCCGTTTTATAATAATAATTGAAATCTATAGCTGTTTCAGTACATAACATTTACACATTTTATACTCATTTAATTTCCACAGTCCATTGCCTTTAATTTTTAAACCGTTCCATTTTCTTCCCAGGCAACAGCTCAAATTCCATTTCGCTTATAAATCAGTTTCCACTTTTACTCACATGCTCACCTTTTCTTCCATCTATCCGTTTAATAGTTATATATAAGTTATAATACGTTTCCCTGATTCATCTCCTTTCCTTTTTCATCGACATATTAATTATGGGAAGTGATTAATTTAAAAACCCATCTTCCCCTCATTTCTTTAAACTTTCAGCTAAATTTTAGCTTGTGACCATTGCTGTACATTTCATTAAAGAGATACGTTACCTTATTAATCTCCAGAATTTAAGGGTGAAAATTTTATTTTTTCTAACCTTTCCTTTTCTACACTCTCTGTTTCCACTTCTTTCATTATGACCATTCATTATATATATACACTACAGCTGGAAAATTATAAACGTATAAACTTAGATACGTTTTGTATTTATTAAAAATTTAAAGCTCACCTTAAATTCTGCAAAGTGTTTTTCCTTTGCTTTTATTACTTTGGGTTTATACCTATTGTTGCTTCCTCTTCCTCCCTGAAGCCTATTTTCTTTCTTTCTCAAGTTGGTACAGCGCCTCTTCAAGGCTATAACCGCATACCCACGCCACATCTCACCACGTGCTTCCAGTCCAGGCGACAGCCGCCATGATGGCCGAGCACAGTGCTTCCTTCTCTCCTGTTCCATTTTGCCTTCCCTAGGCACAGCCGATACCCCTGTTGCCATCACCCATCAGACACTCGTCACCACTAGCTTGCATACGTTCGTATATATTAGGTATAGTACTTCTGTCTGTTAGCATATATATATATATATATATATCGGTGAATTTGTTACATGGGTTATATTATCTTGGGTTTCCCTGTTTCCAGTTTAATAATATATTATACAAATTTTGCAGCGTCTATTATATGGTTTATATATATATATATATATGTCAAAGTTATTCTTTTATATATATAAATGTATTTGTGTATATATGTATATATGCTGTTATATTAGTTTATAAAATAAAATTTTCCTTTTTCGACTGCTGTATGTAAAGATGCTTTTTGATCTAATTTGTTTTAGCTTAGTATTTTGTTTTTTTATATATAATATTTTAAACGTGAATTTGATTTAAGTGAAGCTTTTCGTATCATGTTATTAAATGAAAAATACATATACTTTTTTTTTGTTTTTTTTGTTTTTGAATCTTTTTGGGGTTTTGTTGGTTCTGTTATATATTACTCTTTCTTAATGCAATGTACTGGAAACAACAAAATAGGTGAGTGAGAAAAAGAACGAAAACCATATATATATCTAAGCATTCGAGTTTATACATTTGGTCGGTAAGTATATGGTATTTATAACGGTTTTGAAAGTAAATTTTAAGCATGTCTAAGCGGTTTAAGTCGTAATGGTTATATTATTATTTAAATATAAGTATCACATGCGCAGGTTTTAAGTGTATATAGTATATTTATAATATAAAGTTTATTAAGTTATAAAAGTTTATACAGTTTATATTTTATAAGATAAAGTTTAAAAGTTATATACGCGACAGTTGATATGTTGCAATAAACATACACTATATATAAGTTTTTATTTTAATAAGTATTATTTCAACATATATATTGCATATATGTTTGATTTTTTTTAATTTGATATGTTTTTGGTTTAAAAATAATGATTTGAAATGTATGTGTATTAAATTTAGAATATGTTTTATATATGTAAATAGTTATATATAATTATATATATAATTGTAAGTTCACTTATATCATTCATCTTCATCGATCTAGTTCTAATTTGAATTCGATTTTTTTCTTCCATTTATCAGCTTTATTCGTCGTGCCTGTTTTTTTCGTCGAATTGTGTCTATCTAGCGTTGCTTTGGAATTCGTAACTAAACTTCATTGCCTATTCTCTTTAGTCTCGAAAGGTGAGCAATCACTCACGATTAACGTCCTTATATTTATTAAATTTGATTTCAATTGAAACAAAAATTAAAGTATGCTGCTGTAGTTATTTAAATTGTTGTATTTATGCTATTATCTCTAACTGTTCACTTGTGGGATATGCCACCATATCCTATTGTTTATATTATACTGTTTTTGATGATATATACATGTTGTTATATTATTATCATATCTGTTATCACTCTTCAAGTGCCTTGTTAGTATAGTATTCACTATGGGTTGAAATGATACATACCCGAACGGACTTTAGGATAGGAGAAAATCGTTATGGGTTGAAATGATAAACCCAAGCGATTTTCATTTAATTCAATTTGGGATTACGGGTTGAAATGATATCCATCCGGATATATTTAGTAGACTGATTGAAATGATAAATATCCGTAGCACTTGACCATATGATATAAAATATATATACAGACACCGTTGGTCCATATACAAATATTTTGAAATAATTTCTATGATTTTGGAAAGAAATATATGGTTTAATAAATATTGATTCTTAAGATGGAAATTTTATATATAAATTTAGTAGTAATATTTGATTTAAATTAGAATTGATTTAATACACATAATATGGTTAAGTATTTATGTAAAACTATATTTCAAAGAGATTTTCTTGTAATAAATTGAATAATTAAGATTGGGAGATAAATTTGGATTTATTAAAAATGGTATTTAAATAAGGATTTATTTAATTAAATCGATTTGAAATTATTAAATGGGAAATCTAAAGGTTTAGCCGGTACAGGTAACTGCATATACAACCCAGCATTGGTCGCAGTTCCTTTCGAAACCTGGCAGATATGACATCGCTCCACAAACCTCTCCACTTCTTTCCTCAATGACGGCCAAAAGTAAGATTGAGAAATCAAATGCAATGTACGATCATGGCCCACATGTTCTTCCTCGTGTAATTCCTTGATAATATTCAATCTCAAACTGCTCTCTGGAATACAAAATCGATTTCCTTTAAACAGAAAACCATCCACCAACACAAACTCATCAGTGCTTCCTTCCTTGACTTTTTCAACAAATTTTACAAAATAAGGATCTTCTTCAATCAGCTCTGGTAATAATTCAAACCCTTTCACTTCAACTTTCATTGTCGTTAATAAATGACTCCTCCTACTCAAAGCATCAGCTACACGGTTCGTCACCCCTGATTTGTGTTTAACGACAAAAGTAAACTGCTGCCAATAAGCAATCCATGATGCATGTCTCGTCGAAATCTTGTCCTGTCCTTGCATATGCTTCAACGCCTCATGATCAGTGTAAAGAACAAATTCTTTCTGAAACAGATAGTGTCTCCAATGCTTAACAGCTTGTATAATTGCGTAAAATTCCACATCGTACGTGCTATACCTCATCTTTGCTCCTGATAACTTCTCACTGAAATAAGCAACGGGTTTCCCACTCTGACTCAAGACTCCACCAATTCCCACCTTCGACGCATCAGTATGCAATTCAAACAACAACTGAAAATCTGGTAAAACAAGAATCGGTGCTGTCGTCAATAGTTCCTTGATCTTCTCAAAAGCAACCCCGGCTTCCTCTGACCACGAAAACTGTTTACCCTTCATGCAATCAGTAACTGGAGCCATCACGCTGCTAGAGTGTGGAATAAATCTTCGGTAGATATAAGCCAACCCATGAAAACTCCGAACTTCTGTTATCGTCTTGGGCTGTGGCCAATTTCTGACTGCCTCAACTTTACCCTGATCAACTTGAATACCTTCTCCTGAAACAACATAACCCATAAATAAAACACTATGTGTCATAAACACACATTTCTTCGTAGCAGCATAAAATTGTTCCTCACGAAGAATAATCAGCACTTCCCTCAAATGTTGAACATGTTCCTCCATACTCCTGCTATATATCACAATGTCATCGAAATAAACCACCACGAACTTCCCAATGAATGGTCTAAAGATTTGATTCATCACCCGCATGAATGTACTAGGTGCATTTGATAAACCAAATGGCATAACCAACCATTCATATAATCCCTCTCTCGTCTTGAAGGATGTCTTCCATTCGTCTCCAGGTCTAATCCGAATTTGATGATATCCGCTTTTCAAATCAATCTTCAAAAAGATAGTAGCTCCGCTTAACTGATCTAGCAAGTCATCCAACCTTGGCATTGGAAATCTATATCTCACCGTAATCTTATTCAATGCTCTACTGTCAGTGCACATCCTCCATGTTCCATCCTTCTTTGGTACTAACAAAGCTGGCACAACACACGGACTCAAACTTTCCTGCACACGTCCCTGCTCAAGTAACTCTTCCACCTGTCTCCTCAATTCTTCATGTTCCTTCGAACTCATCCGATAATGTGGTCGATGCGGTAATACTGCTCCCGAAACAAGATCGATTTGATGTTGAATGTCTCTCAGTGGCGGTAACTCCTTGGGCAACTCTTCTGGAAATACATCCTCAAATTCTTTCAAAACTGGCTTCGCTTCTTTTGGGATTTCAACCTCTTCACTACAATCTCGTCCAATTAACACAAAGATTTCAGGTTCCTCTTCAACTTCCTTAACAAACTCCTTCAAAGTTAACAAAGTTTTCAGCTCTTCAATCTCCTCAGACTTACTCTCTCCCTGCTGTCTCTTCTTTGGAACTAGAATAATCTTAACGCCTTCAAACATAAAACTGTAGCTATTGGTTCGACCGTCATGTTGCACTGCTCGATCATACTGCCACGGTCTTCCCAAAAGCAAATGACAAACATCCATCTCAACTACATCACACCAGATTTCGTCTTTATATTTCTTCCCAATAGAAAATGGAACTCGAACTCGTTTATCCACCTTCACCTCTCCTCCTTTTCTTAGCCACGTTAACTTATAAGGATTTGGATGTTTTTCCGTTTTCAATTTCAATTTTCTCACCGCTTCTATAGAAATAATATTGTCACAACTTCCTACATCAATCACAAATTTACAAACTTTTCCCAATATAGTGCATGTCGACTGAAAGATGTTACTCCTCAACCAACTAGCTTCATCTTCTTGCTTTGGTGTTAAACAAGACCTCCTCATCATTAGATTACACCCTTTGTCTCCCGATGCGATATCCTGTTCATTCTCCTCAACTGGACTATCTTCACTCTTAACAGCATCCTCACTTTCAACTTCAGCTATCATAGCTCGTTTCTTCGGTTTTGGACACTCATTGCTTTTATGACGCATCTCCTGGCAATTGTAGCATTTGAAACCATTGCTAACCTTCGCCTTCTTACTCTCCTTTACTACGGTTTACTAACAGGTTTAGAAACATTAGAACTTCCGCTAACACCCTTCACTTGATTATTAGAATTAGTAAACACACCACCTCCACGCCTTCCCTGCTTCTCCCAAGACAACGCCTTTTGGTGTGCTTCCGCCATAGATCTTGGATCAAACATATTAACCATATCTTGGATCTGCATCCGTAACCCTCCAACAAATCTAGCAGCCAGCTGTTCCTCTGTCTCCATAATGTCATTTCGAGCAATCAGTTGATAAAACTCGTCAGCATAATCATTAACAGTCTTCGTTCCTTGCCTCAAGTTCTGCAACCTCTGATACATGAGTGATTGATAGTTGTAAGGTAAAAATGTAGCTCTCATCAATTTCTTCATTTTTTCCCAATCAACAATCTTCGAATTCCCCATCCGTTCTCGTGTAAGTTTTGTTTGTTGCCACCACGCCAAAGCTCTCCCCCTCAGCCTTGTAGCGACTAACTTCACTCGGCGATTCTCCGGAATCTCCTTGAAATCAAAAATTTCTTCAACATTAGACAACCAATCTAAAAATTCTTCAGCAACCAATCCACCCTTGAACTCTGGAATTTCCATCTTCATTCCCGATTCCCATCGACGATCATCATCTACATCTCGATTCTGACGTCGTGTTTGCTCTCTATCTCGATAATGAACACTTCCCCTATCACCATCAAACTCCTCATCAAAATCTGAAGTATATCGATGTCGATCACGACCTCCAACATCTCTACTACCACTCCTTCGATCAACAATTCTATCACGATTATCAATACTTCTATGATCTTGATCTTCCCTTCTCTCCCGATCTGAATTTATCGAATATCTACTTCTCCCATGGCTCGATTCAGGTGAAACTCTTCTTCTACTTTGATTCATTTCAAGCATCATTCTCTCTAAGCGACCAATTCCTTCATTCAACTTCTCAGTAAAACTCTCGTGGATTCGTTTCTCCATTTCATCGGCCTCTTCTCTTCCATATAAAGCATTAATATTGCGATGACGTTGGGCTCGTCTCGGTGGCATGATTGAACTTCACAAATAATTCAACAAATCTCCAAACTTCAACAAATCAAAACTTCAACACAAAATCAAATAATCACGGCTCCTTAGCTCGGCTTCAAACTTCAAAACATCTTCACAAGGCCCGGCTACTTCTCACAAGTATACACGGCCTAACTTTAACAAATGATACCAAAATTGACGCTTCAACTCTCGGCTCACGCTTTAAATTCCAACACTTTTGTACACTTTGACCCAAAAGACCATGGATCAAATACTCCAATCTTGTTGCAACTTCAATATGAACACGATGAACAACTTCAAACTTCAAATACTTGGCTCCAAGACCCGATTTAGCTATGATTGGCTAAAACAGGCTCTGATACCAAAACTGGCGCGGCGGATTAACAAAAAACTTGATATGTCGATGGAATTAGCAATCGGTGAATTGAAAATACTACAATGCTCGAATTCGTTGATCCGAAGATACCGAATTCTAGCTATCTCTGACTCGTTGATCCGAAGATTCCGGGAAAGAGATCTACGATTCTTCGACGTTGATCTTGCGCACAAGATTCCGTGAATCGGCTTCACAAACGAAGATTCGAGCGCACTCGAATGACGTAGGTGGAGATAGGAGATCACACTCGACTACCAATTGGAAGAAAGCACAAAGCAATCAAAAGGAATTTTATTCAATTTTCAACAACCTTTATAAGTGAAACGACTTGCCTATTTATAGGCTTACAACTCAACACACAACTTAAAAAAAAAAAAATTACAACACAAGCGGTTTACAATCAGATGACTTAGAAAAATACAATCAGCGACTTAAAGTAACTGGCTACGACTTATGAAACCCGGTAACGACTCAAGTTAACTCGGTTACGACTCATCAGCAGGCTGTAAGGCAAATTTCGCGACATAAGGATAATAGTTCGCGACTTAAAAAAATAATTTGCTCTGATACCATTCGCGACTCATGAATCGATCGCTTGTTTGCTTGCGCGCGACATATGGATTAGGGCAGCGACTTACGGATTTTGAATTAGGTCGTGCACGACCTAATTTAACTCGCGACATAGGAGGTTTATCTCGGCAGTGGATGGGTCGTTTGGGAGATATGGATAAGGTCGCGGTAGGGATTTTGGGGCCGGTTGATGATACTGGAGTTGACTCGGTGGGGTTAATTCGTGAGTTGGTGGTTTGGGAGTGAGTCGTGGAGTGGCAATGAGTTGTGGTGTGGCGAGGAGAAGTGGCGATGGGATTGGCGATGGGTTTTGAGTCGTGAGTCGCGGCCGATGCTTCGAACGAGGTAACTACTCCATCATCCTCCCCTTGTTGGATAGAATTCGTCCTCGAATTCACACTCTCGTCCTCTTTGATAGGTTCCTCCTCATAATACGGAATTAAGTGCCTCACATTAAACACGTCAGAAGTGTAAACATCCTCTGGCAGCTTCAACTTATAAGCATTTTCATTGATTCGTTTTATAATTTCTACTGGTCCAATCTTTCGAGCTTTCAACTTGTTATAAGTGCCAACCGGAAAACGATCTTTTGTCAAAACGGCATAAACAAAATCACCCTCTTTGAAGACTACACTTCTTCATTTCTTATCCGCCATTTGTTTATACTTCTCATTTGCCTTTTCCAATCGTTCCTGAACGATTCTATAGCATTCCGTCGACCCATCAACAAAATCAGCAGCCCGCTTAACTGTTCCCTTCGGTGGTGGCACTATCGTTAAATCCAACGGCCCCTTTGGTAAGCTTGAATATAGAATTTGAAATGGACTGAAACCTGTACTTCGGTTATTTGCATGATTGTGAGCAAATTCAGCTTGACACAACTTCAAATCCCAACTCTTCAAATTACCTTTCACAAGACATCGTAACAAGTTTCCCAACGATCTATTCACCACCTCTGTTTGCCCATCTGTTTGCGGATGATAAGCACTACTAAATTTCAGCTTTGTTCCCACCATCTTCCACAAACTAAGCCAAAAATGACTTAAAAATCTGGTATCCCTGTCTGAAACAATAGACTCCGGCAACCCATGTAAACGATAGATTTCTTTAAAGAATAACTGTGCTACTCGAACTGCATCCGCTGTCTTCTTACAGGCTATAAAATGTGCCATCTTCGAAAACCTGTCCACCACGACAAATATAAAATCATTACCCCTCTGAGTTCTCGGCAAACCCAACACAAAATCCATACTCACATCAATCCATGGTTTAGCCGGTATAGGTAACGGCATATACAACCCAGCATTGGTCGCAGTTCCTTTCGAAACCTGGCAGATATGACATCGCTCCACAAACCTCTCCACTTCATTCCTCATTGACGGCCAAAAGTAAGATTGAGAAATCAAATGCAATGTACGATCACGGCCCACATGTCCTTCCTCGTGTAATTCCTTGATAATCTTCAATCTCAAACTGCTCTCTGGAGTACATAATCGATTTCCTTTAAACAGAAAACCATCCACCAACACAAATTCATCAGTGCTTCCTTGACCTTTTCAACAAATTTTACAAAATAAGGATCTTCTTCAATCAGCTCTGGTAATAATTCAAAACTTGTCACTTCAACTTTCATTGTCGTTAATAAATGACTCCTCCTACTCAAAGCATCAGCTACACGGTTCGTCACCCCTGATTTGTGTTTAACGACAAAAGTAAACTGCTGCAAATAAGCAATCCATGATGCATGTCTCGCCGAAATCTTGTCCTGTCCTTGCATATGCTTCAACGCCTCATGATCAGTGTAAAGAACAAATTCTTTCTGAAACAGATAGTGTCTCCAATGCTTAACAGCTTGTATAATTGCGTAAAATTCCACATCGTACGTGTTATACCTCATCTTTGCTCCTGATAACTTCTCACTGAAATAAGCAACGGGTTTCCCACTCTGACTCAAGACTCCACCAATTCCCACCTTCGACGCATTAGTATGCTATTCAAACAACAACTGAAAATCTGGTAAAACAAGAATCGGTGCTGTCGTCAATAGTTCCTTGATCTTCTCAAACGCAACCCCGGCTTCCTCTGACCACGAAAACTGTTTACTCTTCATGCAATCAGTAACTGAAGCCATCACGCTGCTGAAGTGTGGAATAAATCTTCGGTAGAATGAAGTCAACCCATGAAAACTCCGAACTTCTGTTATCGTCTTGGGCTGTGGCCAATTTCTGACTGCCTCAACTTTACTCTGATCAACTTGAATACCTTCTCCTGAAACAACATAACCCAGAAATAAAACACTATGTGTCATAAACACACATTTCTTCGTAGCAGCATAAAATTGTTCCTCACGAAGAATAATCAGCACTTCCCTCAAATGTTGAACATGCTCCTCCATACTCCTGCTATATATCAAAATGTCATCGAAATAAACCACCACGAACTTCCCAATGAATGGTCTAAAGATTTGATTCATCACCCGCATGAATGTACTAGGTGCATTTGATAAACCAAATGGCATAACCAACCATTCATATAATCCCTCTCTCGTCTTGAAGGCTCTCTTCCATTCGTCTCCAGGTCTAATCCAAATTTGATGATATCCGCTTTTCAAATCAATCTTCGAAAAGATAGTAGCTCCGCTTAACTGATCTAGCAAGTCATCCAACCTTGGCATTGGAAATCTATATCTCACCGTAATCTTATTCAATGCTCTACTGTCAGTGCACATCCTCCACGTTCCGTCCTTCTTTGGTACTAACAAAGCTGACACAGCACACAGACTCAAACTTTCCTGCACACGTCCCTGCTCAAGTAACTCTTCCACATGTCTCCTCAATTCTTCATGTTCCTTCGGACTCATCCGATAATGTGGTCGATGCGGTAATACTGCTCCCGAAACAAGATCGATTTGATGTTGAATGTCTCTCAGTGGCGGTAACTCCTTGGGCAACTCTTCTGGAAATACATCCTCAAATTCTTTCAAAACTGGCTTCGCTTCTTCTGGGATTTCAACTTCTTCACTACAATCTCGTCCAATTAACACAAAGATTTCAGGTTCCTCTTCAACTTCCTTAACAAACTCCTTCAAAGTTAACAAATTTTCAGCTCTTCGATCTCCTCAGACTTACTCTCTCCCTGCTGTCTCTTCTTTGGAACTAGAATAATCTGAACGCCTTCAAACATAAAACTGTAGCTATTGGTTCGACCGTCATGTTGCACTGCTCGATCATACTGCCACGGTCTTCCCAAAAGCAAATGACAAACATCCATCTCAACTACATCACACCAGATTTCGTCTTTATATTTCTTCCCAATAGAAAATGGAACTCGAACTCGTTTATCTACCTTCACCTCTCCTCCTTTTCTCAGCCATGCTAACTTATAAGGATTTGGATGTTTTTCCGTTTTCAATTTCAATTTTCTCACCGCTTCTGTAGAAATAATATTGTCACAACTTCCTGCATCAATCACAAATTTACAAACTTTTCCCAATATAGTGCATGTCGACTGAAAGATGTTACTCCTCAACCAACTAGCTTCATCTTCTTGCTTTGGTGTTAAACAAGACCTCCTCATCATTAGATTACACCCTTCGTCTCCCGATGCGATATCCTGTTCATTCTCCTCAACTGGACTATCTTCACCCTTAACAGCATCCTCACTTTCAACTTCACCTATCATAGCTCGTTTCTTCGGTTTTGGACACTCATTGCTTTTATGACCCATCTCCTGGCAATTGTAGCATTTGAAACCATTATTAACCTTCGCCTTCTCACTCTCCTTTACTACGGGTTTACTAACAGGTTTAGAAACATTAGAACTTCCGCTAACACCCTTCACTTGATTATTAGAATTAGTAAACACACCACCTCCACACCTTCCCTGCTTCTCCCAAGCCAACGCCTTTAGGTGTGCTTCCGCCACAGATCTTGGATCAATATTAACCATATCTTGGATCTGCATCCGTAACCCTCCAACAAATCTAGCAGCCAGCTGTTCCTCTGTCTCCATAATGTCATTTCGAGCAATCAGTAGATAAAAATCGTCAGCATAATCATTAACAGTCTTCGTTCCTTGCCTCAAGTTCTGCAACCTCTGATACATGAGTGATTGATAGTTGTAAGGTAAAAATGTAGCTCTCATCAATTTCTTCATTTCTTCCCAATCAACAATCTTTGACTTCCCCATCCGTTCTCGTGTAAGTTTGGTTTGTTGCCACCACGCCAAAGCTCTCCCCCTCAGCCTTGTAGCGACTAACTTCACTCGGCGATTCTCCGGAATCTCCTTGAAATCAAATTTTTTTTCAACATTAGACAACCAATCTAAAAATTCTTCAGCAACCAATCCACCCTTGAACTCTGGAATTTCCATCTTCATTCCCGATTCCCATCGACGATCATCATCTACATCTCGATTCTGACGTCGTGTTTGCTCTCTATCTCGATAATGAACACTTCCCCTATCACCATCAAACTCCTCATCAAAATCTGAAGTATATCGATGTCGATCACGACCTCCAACATCTCTACTACCACTCCTTCGATCAACATTCCTATCATGATTATCAATACTTCTATGATCTTGATCTTCCCTTCTCTCCCGATCTGAATTTATCGAAGCTCTACTTCTCCCATGGCTCGATTCAGGTGAAACTCTTCTTCTATTTTGATTCATTTCAAGCATCATTCTCTCTAAGCGACCAATTCCTTCATTCAACTTCTCAGTAAAACTCTCGTGGATTCGTTGCTCCATTTCATCGGCCTCTTCTCTTCCATATAAAGCATTAATATTGCGATGACGTTGGGCTCGTCTCGGTGGCATGATTGAACTTCACAAATAATTCAACAAATCTCCAAACTTCAACAAATCAAAACTTCAACACAAAATCAAACAAGTCACAGCTCCTTAGCTCGGCTTCAAACTTCAAAACATCTTCACAAGGCCCGGCTACTTCTCACAAGTATACACGGCCTAACTTTAACAAATGATACCAAAATTGACGCTTCAACTCTCGGCTCACGCTTTAAATTCCAACACTTTTGTACACTTTGACCCAAAAGACTATGGATCAAGTACTCCAATCTTGTTGCAACTTCAATATGAACACGATGAACAACTTCAAACTTCAAATACTTGGCTCCAAGACCCGATTTAGCTATGATTGGCTAAAACAGGCTCTGATACCAAAACTGGCGCAGCGGATTAACAAAAACTTGATATGTCGATGGAATTAGCAATCGGTGAATTGAAAATACTGCAATGCTCGAATTTGTTGATCCGAAGATACCGAATTCTAGCTATCTCTGACTCGTTGATCCAAAGATTCCGGGAAAGAGATCTACGATTCTTCGACGTTGATCTTGCGCACAAGATTCCGTGAATCGGCTTCACAAACGAAGATTTGAGCGCACTCGAATGACGTAGGTGGAGATAGGAGATCACACTCAACTACCAATTGGAAGAAAGCACAAAGCAATCAAAAGGAATTTTATTCAATTTTCAACAACCTTTACAAGTGACACGACTTGCCTATTTATAGGCTTACAACTCAACACACAACTTAAAAAAAAAAATTACAACACAAGCGGTTTACAATCAGATGACTTAGAAAAATACAATCAGCGACTTAAAGTAACTGGCTACGACTTATGAAACCCGGTAACGACTCAAGTTAACTCGGTTACGACTCATCAGCAGGCTGTAAGGCAAATTTCGCGACATAAGGATAATAGTTCGCGACTTAAAAAAATAATTTGCTCTGATACCATTCGCGACTCATGAATCGATCGCTTGTTTGCTTGCGCGCGACATATGGATTAGGGCAGCGACTTACGGATTTTGAATTAGGTCGTGCATGACCTAATTTAACTCGCGACATAGGAGGTTTATCTCGGTAGAGGATGGGTCGTTTGTGAGATATGGATAAGGTTGCGGTAGGGATTTTGGGGCCGGTTGATGATACTGGAGTTGACTCGGTGGGGTTAAGTCGTGAGTCGGTGGTTTGGGAGTGAGTCGTGGAGTGGCGATGAGTCGTGGTGTGGTGATGTGTCGTGGAGAAGTGGCGATGGGATTGGCGATGGGTTTTGAGTCGTGAGTCGCGGCCGATGCTTCGAACGAGGTAACTACTCCATCATAAAATATATATACAGACACCGTTGGTCCATATACAAATATTTTGAAATAATTTCTATGATTTTGGAAAGAAATATATGGTTTAATAAATATTGATTCTTAAGATGGAAATTTTATATATAAATTTAGTAGTAATATTTGATTTAAATTAGAATTGATTTAATACACATAATATGGTTAAGTATTTATGTAAAACTATATTTCAAAGAGATTTTCTTGTAATAAATTGAATAATTAAGATTGGGAGATAAATTTGGATTTATTAAAAATGGTATTTAAATAAGGATTTATTTAATTAAATCGATTTGAAATTATTAAATGGGAAATCTAAAGGTATATTTTTATAACTGGATTTTTGATTTAAGTGATTTAATGAATATTTCACGTTTAAATAAATTAAAATAAAATATTGAGTAAAATGTATTTAAGGTTGCTTAAATGATATTGAATCAAATGAGGGAGCATTTCAAGACTAAATAATAATGAGGTTAATCGAGATCTTTATGAAACTGTTAAATTGAACATTTAAATATTAAAGCTTTGAACTATATTGGAATTTAAATGGGTTATTTTGAGATTCAGATCTGTACTTGAAATCAATATAGTTGAATTGTTATTTAGAAACTAAATTGAATAAAAAATGAAAATTTAGGTTGAACTAAAATTTGAAATTATTATTTAGAAAACTAAATTGAATAAAATTTAGTTTGAAACGTTGAATACTTAAAGTTTGAAATATATTGAAATATAAAGGGATATTTTGTGATTACGAATCCGAATTTTGAGATCGATAAAATTGAAGTGATTATTTAGGAATTGTGTTGAATTTTAAATTGATAAATTGAGATTTGACTAGATTTGAATTTTTGATTGGAGTAGATTTGAATCGTAACTGTGAAAGTGATCAAATTTGAAAACAAATATATTTGAAGTCAAATGATATTTTTTTTTTGAATAATAAATAAAATTGAGATGACCACGGTGACATAGTGTATATTTCTACCCTATAGATAGTTCCAGGGTTCCTTAGAGGATGGTTATCCCAAACATCCTCTAAGTTAATTCTATTTCAGTTGATATTTCACTTGAGTTGGATTTATTGATATAAGAATGTTAATCCTGACTCGAATGTTTTGTGTTTTGCTTTATGCTTGGGTCAGACTGAGTGATACAGCATTGAGACTCACCTTTGGAGTTTGGAGCTTCGTTTGGAGATCCAACTATCTATGAGCTTTCAGCACTTCCAGTTGATTCGTTAAGAGAAGTCATCTGTTGCATTGGAGACTTCACTGTATCTAGGTTATTCTGATGTATTTTATTTCTAACTTTGTTATATAGTAGCTTCATGAACTACTATTCATTTACTCCGCTGCGTATTATTGTACTACTCTGTATCTGTGATTATGTGATTGATTTATTTACTGTATATGTTTTTTTCAAATTTAAATTAACAATTCGGTATTTTGAATTATTCAAGTCGGACATGTATAGTATTATTGTCATTTGAATGGTCCAAAATAGCGAGTCATTACATTTTTTTGTAGAAACAACTTCACATAAACGAGCATGTAAGGTTGATGGTCTAGAATGGAATTTACATGGTATTGTTTCAAACTGTATTTCCGGAACAAGATCAACATCAACGTCAATATGACTTAAGCTTGCAACACTGAATTACGCTTCAAGTACATCACAATGTTTCAACAACATATCATCGTCAATCTCCCAAAAATTCATGTCTACCGTCAGAATAAACGATTAAACATTACATATCAATTAGGGTTTCCAATTTATAACGAGGTTTTCCTATTTCATTAACCATCACATAATTTTTCAACAGTAAAAACACCATTACCTAATACTTACCAGCACTAACAACAATAACTCTTAATTTTCAACAACAACAAAAATAAAAAAATTGAGCAACATTTTGAGCAACATAAATTATTATGTTTTTTTTTAAAGATGAAGAAGAGTCTTCCATATAGAATTTAGAAACTATTTGGTTGACAAGGTAATCAAGAAGTTTGGATTTGAGAAAATTGGGTTGGGGATGAAGTTTGGGAGGATTTTGGGAAAAAGAGGGTTTATGATAAAGTGATATTAAGATCTGAGCATACTGGAAATCTGATGTCCGAAATAAGGCTTGCACAAGCAATATACATAGAGCTTGCGGAAATATGGAATGCGCAAGCTCTATACTAAAAAAAATTATATGCTTGCGCAATTAATAATTGCACAAGCCTATATCAAAACGAGGCCTAGTTTTGCAATATGTTTTCTGTAAGGCCTAAAGCTTTAATAACTTTTTTCTAGATGTCTTATTTGAAAATTTATCTTTTGGTAAATAATGATGCATTTATTAAATTGCATGTCTTTATGTGATTTTTTGTCTAATATAAAATTTGTACATATCAAGTAAATTTTCTTGATTTGATCACTGTTTTTATTTTTCATCCATTTTTTCTTAATAAAATATTTTATTTGTATATGTATTTCTATTATCTTACTTTATATACCATAATCATTGCATATCCATATATAAGGAAGAATCATATATAGTATGTCTTGGTAAATAATGGATCATTTATTAAATTGTATGTGTTTATTTCGGTGATCTTAGTGGTTTGGTAAATAATGGATGCATTTATTAAATTGCATGTCTTTATGTGATTTTTTGTCTAATATAAAATCTGTACATATCAAGTAAATTTTCTTGATTTGATCACTGTTTTTATTTTTCATCCATTTTTTCTTAATAAAATATTTTATTTGTATATGTATTCCTATTATCTTACTTTATATACCATAATCATTACATATCCATATCTAAAGCATAAACATATATGGTATACATGAAAGTATAGAAGCACAAATTATTCATCACATGGTTTAAATGAATATGTTTAAGAAAACTTATTAAATTGTTAAAAAAAAACCAACAATTACTCTTTGTATCATTTTCTCTGATTTAACCTCTACATATTTATTCATCTTTCACTTTCCTTTTAAATGCATTCTTTAATTCATAAAACTGTATGAGTCATCCTTCTAATTTTAAATCTTAATCTTATTCTCTGGCGAGAGTTATCGCATAAAATTATTTCATTCAAACTATTTCATTCTTGATTAGTCTTGACATTTCCACTTATAAAATATTTTCCTCATCTCTTAACTATGTTCTCGTTCAAACACAGGTGACAAGCTCGATCCCCCAATCTTCATATTCTGTTCTAATTTTTTCCAGAGGTAGAATCCCATGTTTGCTCCTTCATGTCATGTTTCCTTGGTGTTTGGTTTTTCATTTTTTTGTTAAATCCTTTTAATTCTACCTACTGGATTTGTGATTTGGTTACTCTTGTTTGACCTTTTTTCTCTATCTTTTGATTAATTTTCACCAAGAATTTTATTCACATGCACGTTCTTTGAGTAAGGAGTGTACATACATGGTCCATCATATGCTTAATCATAGACATATGTCCATATATATATATATATGTATATATATATATCTGTGTGTGTTATATTTATACTTTTTTTGAAAAAATTAAGACTCGGTACCAATCCCTTTCTTAGGTCGGTATTGACTTGGGAGTTGGAGAAATTTCCAACTTCCAACTTCACTACCTACAACTTCGAATCCAAAAAGGGGGTGTATAACCCATTCTTCCTATTCCTTTCTCTTCACTTTTTCCTTTGCTTTCTAGTTGGTGTTCTGCGGATTCGACCTTCGCTTTTATTTTCAGCTTAAGCATAAATAAAACTCATACTTTTCTTTCCAAGCTCTATTTCAAATGTGAATAACATAGACTTTTGTTTTTTCTAAGTCTTGTGCAAATTTGCCTAAGTATTTGAAAAATGCACTTTCCATTTGAGGTACTCGCAGTCTATTCCTTTTCATGATTATTGTCGGACTAAGCTATTAGCCTGTTCTGTGTTTTGCCGACCTTTCGTCGTTCTTGTGAACAAAAGCAATCGTTGAAGTGCTAGTCTCTGGGAATTTATAGGTGACCATGTGGAATTCTAGAATCTGATCAAACCTCAATCACCTAGAAAGGTGATCTAAACATTCCTTTTGAGGGAACTTTAAATTCAATTGTGCTTGCCTCTATACATTGATTGAGGTCCAGGTGAGATCTCGCCTAACTCCCAGTGTAGACCTTTTTCCTTGCCAACTCCGGGCAATGTTTGAATGCTTTTGTTTCAGACCACGCCTAACTCTGGGCATTGGTCTAAGCTAACCAGTTATGATAGCGGCTCAGGTATCCTTTTCCAGGATAGTGATCTTCGATCGCGCTGAACTCCCGGAGATGATTTGAGCTATCTACTTAAGACCGTAGTTAGTACATCCTCGTATAGGATGTTTACTTAAGATCGCGCCTACTCTGGGTATTGACCGATGCTATTATGAGATCCCGCCTACTTCGGGCACAGATCTCTATTTCACTTGCTCTGGTTAAGATGTGAGTACTCTGCCAAACTCTGGGCATGAGTTATCTGATGGATGGTCTTGTCACGTCCTTTTTAGTTCATTGACCATGCCAAAATCTAGGCAAGGCATTAGCGCTCTGCTAAACTCTGGGCATGAGCTATTAGACGAACATTCTTGTCACGTCCATTTTGGTAAGTTTGGATTAGATCTTGCCTAGCTCTGGGCAATGATCTTTGGCCTTGCCATCCTCCGGGCAAGGCATGGGCGGTATGCTAAACTCTTGGCATGAGCTAATAGAAGGACGGTCACGTCACATTCATTTTGATTTATACTCCTGTCCCTATATGAAGGGCAAGAGTTAGCTGACGGATGGTCAAATCTCATCCTACTTAGTTTATACTCCTGCACCTAGATCAAGGACAAGAGTTAGATGATGGACGGTCAGGTCACGTCCATTTGAGTTTATACTCCCGCCGCCCTATATTGAGGGTAATTAAGAAGTAGATGATGATCGGTCAGGTTATGTCCATTTTAGTTTATAATTCCGCCCCTACATTAAGGCAAGAGTTGGGTGATGGACGTTCATATCATGTCCATTTTAGTATATACTCCCGCCCCCACGTCAAGGGTGAGAGTTGGTTGATGTCGATCTTCAGACACTAAGAGTGATTGAACTTTAAGGGTCTGATCATGGACCATGGAAGTTTGGTTAGCGTCTATCCCTAGGTACCTACATACCTTACGAGAAGGTATTTCCAGTTCCTTGGCGATTCTAAGTTCTACAATCGATGCTTCATACTCTATTTCATTGTTCGTCATGGGAAAGTCGAGTCTAGGGTGTAATAGATCGAACATTCCTTTGGAGTGACAAGTACAACTTAGTATCAAAACAACGTTCGTTCGATGCGCCATCCATGTACATCTTCCACCTAACATTCTGCTCACCAATACTGTCCGCAGTATCATCTCACGCAGTGCATTTGGTTATGGAATCCTTCAAAGGTTGACTCTGGATAGCTTTTCGACGATGACAGGTTATGTCATATTGGCTCAAATTAATATTCCATTTCAACAGCCTTTCAGAAGTCTTAGGTCGCAGCAAGACTTGTCGCATAGGCTGGTCGGTGGGAACTTTGATTGGATGAGCTTGAAAGTAGGGGAAGAGCTTCCTTGAAGCGATCAACGGGCAGTATGCAAGCTTTTCTAGCATTGGGTAATTTCTTTCTGCTCCCACTAATCACTTACTAATGTAATAGACCGGTCGTTTCATGCGGGATTCCTCACGTACAAGTGTGGCATTCAAAGCATGCATCGAAACTGCCAGATATATAAACAAGTCCTCGTCATCCACCGACTTTGGAAGAATGAGGGTCTCTCCAAGTGACCCACTAAAGCTTGGAATGCATCTTTACACTCTGATGTCCAAGTGAAGTTCCCTTTTCTCTTCTTAATCATGTCAAAGAAAGGGATGCATATGACTATTGCTTTAGAGATGAATCGACTCAAGGCAGCAACCTTCCTAACATAGCCGGAGCAACATTGGTGCTCAGAAGGTTAGGGATCGAATGTAACCGTGGACCCGACAATTGTGACCTTTCCGACTGTCGACCCGGCGGTTTGTGGGTCTACATCCCTCATCTGTTATTCAAGGACAATGGAGTGCTTCCTCGTTTCGTTGATAGTTTGGCGGCATAGAATTTTATTTTGCTTGCAAGAACACGGTTTCATTGGTTCAAGAAGCGGACTTTATTACTGAGTAGAAAAAATGGCATGTCCTTTCTATTTACAATGCCCCATTACACCAGATTTACCTTTTAATAGCTCGTGAAAACGCTATAATATCTTTTCATAGCATTAGCGTATGCGCTGTATGTATAACGATATGTTATAATAGTCTTGATACATCTTATAGCACTGAACCAAAATGTTGTTGTATCAAACGTTTTATGGTACATAAGCACCACCATTAAAATATTTCATAGTGTTTTATATACACAGGATCAACCTCTTAATAGGGCCCTTTAAACCTATACCAACCTTGCTTTAACCACTATAAAATTTTCTATAACAAGTTTAAATCGCACATCTTCTTCTGTTCCATAGCGGCAATCTTCCATTATTAATAATTTGAATATATGATGCTTAATTTTGCTATACTACGTTTTCGATTGGGCTGTATAAGTGCTATTTTTCTTTTAACTGAATTATGCACTCTTGCATATTAGAATTGACATTTCAAACAGCAGCAGATTTTGAAAGCACAAAAATAAAATATGACAGCAAAACACATAGACAAACATTTTGATAGCAAAAACATATCATACTTAAAACATATTCTTACAAAGTTTATATATCATTCTTAAGTTGTAAGTTAATACCATTCATTCTTACTAGTTGAGTAGAAATGTTCGAAACAACCAACAAAAACTATACATGATGTTTGCGCAAAAAATGGGCAAACACCTCCAAGTCGTGTGATTTAGTTGATTTTATGTGATTCTTAATGATTTAGATGAGTTATGTAAATATGAAAAAAGCAGGGGCTGAAATGTAAAAGACACGCAGATTTATAGTGGTTCGGCCAGAACGTGCCTACGTCCACTTTATATGTTATTATCTTCTTTGTTTCAGATTACAAGTACAATGCTTTGTGTACGAGTATATGAAAGTAGTTTGAAAGTTCCTTCCGTGCTTGAGCTCTCAAACTTGTCTGCCATTGTTGTACCCCTGCTCCTCTATTTATAGAGTGAGGCTGGGGGCAGGGGTCCTGAATGTATATAGCTGCTGATGGGCCCGGGCTGAAGCAATCTGGCCTGGTAGTTATCTGGTTCGGCGAGGCCTCATTCGGCATGGAGCTTGGACCGGTGGTAGGTCTAGACCGGTGGTAGGTGTGGACCGGTGGTAGGTGTGGACCGGTAGTGAGTGTGGTTCGGTGTTAGATGGTGTGGGCTTTGGACCGGCAATGGCCTCGTCCGGTAGTAGTGGGGGATGTGTGGATCGGCAGTATGACTGGTTCGGCCATGATGGGAATGGGTTTGGTTCGGCCTTGATGGAGATGTGTTTGGTCCGGTGGCCGAATGGGAATGCCGAATGAGCTTGTATATTGCGAACGCCGGATGGACTTCTATGCTTGCATTGAGCCTTGTGTTTGTCGAACGTAGTGGGGGTTGTGAGCCCGGGTGAAACTGTGATTCCTTGGTCTCGAGATCTTCTGGGTGAGAATTCGCCCAACATTTGCCCCCCAAAGTGGGGCACGTGCTTGCATGTGTCGCGCTTTGTTTTCCTGCGGTAGAAAGGCTTGTTTTGTAATGCCATGGGCTGGATGTTCGTATTCTGTTGATGTCCTGCAAAGGAATTTATAGTTTTAGTGTGATTTCAAATAACGATCGCTCGGGATCGAAATTTTTGAGATAGAGCGAATCGTGCCGTTCGGGGCGAGAGGGTGTGCCCCGAAGGGGGTTTAGCATTATCGATGCCAGGTTCACGTTAGAGTGGGTCCCTGGATCGTTTGTCAAGGTGGTTTATCGCCAGCTCAGAGCATGCCTAGGGATCGTTCGCGACCCCGTACATGTGTAAGTAGCTTAGCCATTTCATAAGAATCAAATATCCATTTAATCGATGAGCTTAAAAAGGATGTCAAAGTGCAAATTCTCACGACGATAGGGTTAATAGCCATTCAGAGCGTGCCTATGGACCGTTCGTGGTTGTGTACACGTGTAAATGATTAACCCACGTTGGTGAGAGATTTACGACTCATTCATTATTATCATATTCTCTACTTTATTAGTAGGTCCTAGAGTTCGGTACTTATCTGAGTGAGGTGCTTTACATGCCCCCTGTTTCTGGTTTTCGCTGGTGGAGACAGCTTCATTCGGTTTTTGGTTGGTCCGGTATGGATAATTTCATTCGGTATTTTGTTGGTCCGGTATATGTTGGTCCGGTGGGCCGGACCAGTTGGTTCGGCAGATCTGAGCGCGCCTATATATAGAGCTACGCCCCCTTAGTTTTTTCCTTACCGAACCAGAGAGCCGAATCAACTGACCACCGAACCAAATCTTCTGCCGAACCAAGCTTCTTCCGAATCAGGTACATCCTTTTTTGCCGAATGGGTTTGATTGCCGAATACATATGAAAGATTTCAAATGCCGAATGAACTTGAGACATCAGTGCCGAATGAACTTTCGTCATAAGTGCCGAATCAACTTTAGACATCATCGCCGAATGAACATAGGACCCTAGTACCGAATGGCCTTGAATCCCAGTGCCGAATGACTTTTGTATTCGGACTTTGAGTGGAACTCCAGACTTATGCATGCTTGCTTGTATTCTTGTTCTAACATCATGTTTTTCACTTTTGTGTATGCAGATAAATGTCTCGCAAGGCGGAAACACGATCAGACAGACGGAAATCCAAAGATAGAGGCGAGTCTTCTTCCGTGCCCCCAGCTCAATCAGGATCTGGGCAGCATCGACCTGTTCCGAGGTCGTTAGTGGACGGATATGGTCCACAGGAACTTCTGGTTTCCCCTCCCGATTGCTTTCCTAGCTCCCTAAAGGAGGAGCAACTTGATGTCATCTCTCGTTCATTTGGGATAGACAGGGCTCTTATGCTGCTGCCGGGAGATGGGGTGATGCCGTATAATCCCCCCGAAGGTTACTTCGCTTACAGCAGGTACCATTGCATGTGTGGTGCTATCCCTCCTATCAATGCCTGGATAGTCAGCTTTACCACATATTTGAAAGTGGCTCCATTCCAGCTTCAGCCGAACTCCTATGCCATTCTGGTAAGCCTCTTCGTCATCTTCTAGAGGAGATACGGGCGCCCTCCTTCTAACCGGGAAATTCGGTATTTGTATAACCTGAGGGGCTACAAGAAGGGGTCTCCGTATATTAGTCTGGAAGCGGCCGTGCCCTTCAAACCGGTCTTGGACTTATGTTCAAAGTTCACCATGTTCAAGAAGGAATGGTTCTTCGTCAAGGACGATTCTGTTTCTTTCCGCCTTTTCACTTCCGGCTGTAAGATTAATTTCATTTATATTTTCTATGTTCTGACTGTAGTGCTTCTTCTGACACGCTTCTATTTCTTGCTAGCGACAGGTGGCATTGCTGTCGTGGAAGATGATTCTTTGGCGCGGATGGCTGCTGGAATAAAGGCCATTCCTGCGCGGGACAGGTCGGCTTCGTTCCTGATCAGGAACGCTACCCTCCTGGAGTACAATTTGATCCAGCCGCACCAGTCCGTTGTTAAGCAGAGGGACACGGCTGAGGAGAAGGCTGCTAAAGCTAAGGAGGGGGTCACGGTGAAGAGTGGCGAGAGAAAACCCTTTGCACGGCATCCCGTCGCAGGGGGCAAGAAGCTTAAAGAATCGGAGGGCCCCTCTCCCAGTACTTGCCCGATCATTCCGGAGGAGGAAGGTGTGGAAGAGGGCGAAGGAGGCGATATGGAAGGAGAGTCGGAAGGCGGAGGAGATGGAAATGGTTAGGGTGGTAGTGGTGCTGGTGCCTTAACTTCTGGGCAAGACTCTGAGCTGGATGAGGCCCTCCGCCAGGCCTTCGGGGAATCGGAAGGGGAATCGGGAGCGGAGAAGGCGAAGGAGACTGGCAAAGTCGGGGCTGGTGCCGATCTATCCCCCAGGGGTTCCTCAGCCAGGGTGACTTCGGCGGTGCAAGGTGAACTTTTGTCCTCTGTCGATTCCAATTTCGATAAGGACTTAGAAATATTTTATGGTTCACTCCCGTCCTGGAATGAGATTCAGGACTTATTGCAGTACCCCACTCCTCCGCAGGGTTTGTATAATAGACGTGCCTTCACACTTTTCTTCCTTTTTACTTAACGTGTTTCCTGAATTGTGGACCATTGTATGTTCGTAACACTTGTTCTTTATTCCAGGGGCAGGCCAGGTGGTTAAAACGTCAGACGTTCGACACCGCCTCGATCAGTTCAAGTTGATGAGAGCTTCTGCGAAGCCTCCCACTGGTCGTACTGGGGACGTGGTCAAATACCGTCCTCTTCTCGGGGTCATCGAAGAGGGCATTCAGAAAAAGAAGAGGAGTCGTTCTTTATTTGAGCCTTCCCCTGGTCCGCAGCTTCCTGTTCAGCCTCCTCGTGATGCCACGGAGGAGAGTACAGAGTTTATCCCCCCTCCACCTCCTTCCAAGAATCCTACAGTTATCCGCATAAGGCGTCCTGACGTGCCCCGTGACCCCTTTGCCGGTCATCCTGATTTAGATCCAAGCTCTCGGGATATTTCATTTGATGAGGCCACGGGTGAACACCTCCTTCCCCGCAACCCCATGGTACGAGTGTTAGACGAGGCTAAGTCTCTAGATCTTGATCTGCTTACCACTCGGGTAGTTACCATGGGAGACGAGGCCAAGGCTAATATTGATCGGGTGGCTGAGGAGACCAAGAAGTTAATGAAGTATCATGCTCAATTGGTCAAGGCTGGGGAGGAGATTGGAAGTGCTAATATTCGGTTACGGCTGAAGGTTGCTGATCAGGCCGAACAGCTTGCCGGTCAAGCCGTTCAGACTTCTCGGCACGAGGAAGCCTCCAGGCGTCTGAAAGAGACCATGGAAAAGGCTAGTAGGGCGGAATTACGGAAGATGGAGGCCGCCTGTAAGGAGCGGATCGACATGGCCATTGCGACAGTGGATGAGGTTCGGAATGCAGATCTCGAGCAGGTAGAGGAGTTGTCTGGGAGGCTTGAGGCCGCGGAGATGGCTCAAGTCAAGTTAAAGGAGGAGATGGAGGAGATGAGGAGGTCTCTCCAGGCTGACTGCTCGAGATACCGATCAGAGAGGGATGCCGTTGTCGCCAAGTTGCAGGCTTCCGAGGCCAGGGTGAGGGAGTTCGAGGAGAATGAGGGGATGATGGACGAGATGCTGCAGGACATGTACTTCCGCACTTGGAAGGAGGGCAGCTTGTCTTGGATGGATGACTATCCCCGGGTCATGGCTAAGATATATCTCCGGGCTTTAGAGGAGGCCAGGGTCGATGCGGGTAAGGAAGGTGGAGTGGCTTTTAGCCTGGATGTGGTCACTGCTTAGTTCTCGAAAGAGGAGCAAGTGGCGGTGAAGGAGGGGATGCGGTTGCTCGCTGCGGAGGAAGCGGGTGTGCAACTGGAGGATGAGGATCAAGCGGCGGACGCTGGTGAGTTATTCTTCTCTTTTCCTTTTCTTTCCGGGTTTCCATAACTTGATCGTTTATCGTTTGTTTAATGGATTCCTTTTCTGAATTGGACAGGTGGAACTTCCGATCAACATGCTGGGGGTTCCGGCCCTGCAGCCAAATAGGCTTGGGAAGTTGGTGATGAAGTGTGGACGCAGCTGGTTACTCGTCCGGATTCGGCCGCTTTTTATTTCTTTTTTACTGTTGTTTACGTTAGTCCAAAACATTGATGTGACTGTAATAATATTATTTGCAGAGAATAACTTGGTGTGATTTCATAATATAAGCTGATTTTGTCATATTTAAACGTTGTTGTCATTTTGATGTGCTGTGTGAGAAGTATAACCATGTATATGCCTGTGATTTTAGTTGTGTTTGATGTTAAGCCTTTGCTTGAAATATAATTTCATGTTTTGCAATGTTGGTGTGACATATGAATAAGCTATAGTTATGCATCTATGTACAAGAGAAGAGAGTACTGCCCTTCATGTTTTATTTGCAGGCGGTAGTTTTGAGCATCTTGTGTAACTGATCATGAATATATCTGAGTACCTTGCCACCCAGTACGCGGGCTTAGATTCTCATGAGTGAATGCTCCCTGTTCGGTTTCCTGTACTTTAGAGTTTGTTATACAGGAGAGGGGAAAAGTATTTAAATGAAATGGAAATATAGAAAAAGTAAAACTTTCAGTCACGGAAGGCCGTCGATGTGCTTAAGTTCGTGGCAAACGGGTTTTGTAGTCACTTTCCCTAGCTGTGGGTCTTGGAGACATTTGTCACCCATCTTACGCCTCCGCGGGGAGTTTTCTTTTTTACCACAGCCGCACTTAAGACACATCGGAGCCGAGATCGCGCACGGTAACTACCCGAACCATTATGGTCCGTAATCGTGGGTATTATTCGATTTACCGTGGCCTGCTAGCGTGGGTGCCATTGGCCGTGAACTACCCCTGGCTGGCCACACCTTATGTTGGGGCTTAAAGTAGGTTCACAGTTGCCGGCGAGCCGAACGCCGTAATGAGCTGCCATCGGCTATAGTCGGCCTTTATGATGACTTATAATCGGCTCATTACAGTTGGCTTTGAGGGCAAGCGCGAGCAATGAGTTAACCCGCAGCAGAGGGATGCTGGAGCAAAAGAGTCTCATTGGCGAGTGCATAGAATCGTAGCGTACCTGTTAGGCCTTGTCCAGATGAGGCCGTGGTGCGTCTTGAGTGGAGATGCCATAAGATTTTGTTCAACAGAAAAGGATAAAGCTTAACAAGCAGCAAAGATATAAAGGAACGAGTTAAAAAGAGACAAGATTTTTTAAAGTGGTTCGGCATGAAAATGCCTACGTCCATTGATTCTCTTTGTTAATTCACTTCATATGGGCAGTACAAGTTAAGAAAAGTATCGACGGAGGTGTCGGATGTTCCATGCCCTCTGGAACACCTCTCCGTCCACTGCTGACAAAATATAAGCTCCGTTGTGGAGGTCTTTATGAATTACATATGGTCCGTCCCAGATGGGGTCCAGTGCCCCGGGGTGCGGAAAGATTCGCCTGAGGACAAGATCTCCTTCTTGTAAGATGCGATGTTTGACTTTGGAGTTGTATAGTGCTGCCACCTTTTGTTTGTGAGCTGCTGCTTTGAGAGCTGCATCGTTTCTCCTTTCCTCAATCAGATCCAAAGACATGAGGAGGAGTTCTTCGTTTTCTTCTGGATTGTAGTGGATCCTACGATGGGAAGGAACAATAGTCTCAACAGGGAGCATTGCCTCCGATCCGTATGCCAAAGAGAAAGGAGTATGTCCCGTTGATGTTCTGAAAGATGTGCGGTAGGCCCAAAGTGCCGTAGGAAGTTCGTCCACCCAAGCGCCTTTTGACTTTTCGAGTTTCTTCTTGATTAGGGTTTTGAGAATTTTGTTGACAGCTTCGACTTGTCCGTTTGCCTGAGGATAAGCTACCGATGAGAAGCTTTTATGAATTCCATGCTCTTGGCACCAGTCGGCGAATTCTTCGCTGTCAAATTGGAGTCCGTTGTCTGATATGATCTTGAGTGGTACTCCGTACCTGCACAGAATATTTTTGATCAAGAAGTTGATAACTTTTGCTGAAGATATTTTATTTAGGGGTTCCGCTTCCACCCATTTGGTGAAATAATCGACTGCCACTATAGCATATTTGGCCCCGCCCCTGCCCGTTGGCAGTTCGCCAATTAAATCAATTCCCCATACAGCAAAGGGCCAAGGGCTGGTCATTTGAGTAATCTCATTTGTGGGTAGTCGAGGAATCTTGGCAAATTTCTGACATCTGTCGCATCTCTTGACGAAGTCTAAGGCGTCTTTGTTTAGTGTGGGCCAGTAATATCCATATCGGAGTATCTTTTTCGCCAGAACCTGCCCTCCAGTGTGATCTCCGCAACTACTTTGATGGATGTTGAATAAGATTTCCTTGGCTTCCCTTCCAGCGACGCATCTGAATAAGGGGCTAGAGAAGCCACGCCGATAGAGGATGCCTTCTTGTATTGTGTAGTGGGGAGCTTTCCTCAAAATTCTCTTGGCTTCATCACGTTTGTCTGGTAGTGTGCCGTCCTGCAAATATTTCCGGATAGGAGTCATCCAAGTTGCTTCTTCAACTGCAGTTATCAGATTCACTTGTTCAAAACTTGGGGCTAGCTGCCTTGAGATGGCTAGTGCTCCGGAAATGGTGCTATTCATCATAGTAGCTTGCTTTGCTAGTTCATCGGCCTCTTGGTTATCTTCTCGAGGAATGTGTTTGATTAGATAATGGTCCAATTGGTCGAGCAGCAGTTTGGTTTTCTTTAGATATGTTGTGAGTCGTTCTCCTCGTGTCTGGAATTCTCCTAGTACTTGGTTTACGATAAGTTGAGAATCACTATGAAGACATAAAGAATTGACTCCAATTTCTAAGGCAAGCTCCAATCCCGCTATTACTGCCTCATACTCCGCATCGTTGTTAGTGGCCGCGAATTCCAACCTTAATGCATAGTACAGCTTTCTTCCCCTGGGGGTGATTATCACAATACCTGCCCCCGAGCCTTGTTCGTTTGATGCTCCATCTACAAAGAGGTTCCATTTGATGTTTTTTGCTATTTCAAACTGATCCTTGCCTTCGTTGGTGGTGAATTCGGCAATGAAATCGGCCAGGCCTTGCCCCTTGATAGCAGTGCGAGGATGGTAGGTGACGTCATACTGACTTAGTTCAATGCACCATTTGAGGAGTCGTCCAGAAGTATCGGGACGATGGAGCACCTGTCTTAGTGGCTGATCGGTTAGAACTCTGATGGAGTGAGATTGGAAGTAGTGTCGTAGTTTTCGTGACGCGATCAATAAACAATATGCCAATTTCTCAAGTTTAGGATACCTGACTTCTGCCCCTGTAAATCTCTTACTTATAAAGTACACCGGGCGTTGTGTGCGGTCTTCTTCTCTTACCAGGGCAGCGCTTAGAGCATGAGATGATACAGCGAGGTATAGGTATAGCTCTTCGCCTTCGTTTGGAGTTGAGAGTACTGGTGGTTTCTGAAGGTGTTCGATCAGGTTAAGGAAGGCTTTTAAGCATTCATCGGTCCACTCGAACTTTCCTTTGTCTTTCTTGAGAGCTTCGAAGAAAGGGACGCACTTGTCAGTTGCTTTGGAAATGAATCTGCTTAGGGCGGCTACCTTTCCGTTTAAGCTCTGCATTTCTTTTCGGGTGGAAGGTATCCTTATTTCTTTTAGAGCCCGGATTTGTTCAGGGTTTGCTTCAATTCCTCTGGAATGGACAATGAACCCTAAGAATTTTCCCGATGACACTCCGAAGGAGCACTTTAGAGGATTCAGCTTCATTCCATATCGGCGAAGTACCTGAAACATCTCGCTCAGGTGGCTTACATGATCGTCGGCTTTCCTGGACTTTACCAACATGTCATCCACATATACTTCCATAGTTCGTCCTATTAATTCCGCGAACATCTTGTTGACGAGGCGCTGATAGGTGGCTCCGGCATTTTTGAGTCCAAAAGGCATGACTTTGTAACAATATAATCGCCGGTCAGTGATGAAGCTAGTGTGGTCTTGATCGGGAGCGTGCATGGGAATCTGGTTGTATCCGGAGTATGCGTCCATAAAAGATAAAAGTTCGTGCCCGGCAGTGCTGTCCACAAGTTGATCGATTCGGGAGAGCAGGAAGTAGTCTTTCGGGCAAGCGTCATTTAAGTTGGAGAAATCAATGCATGTTCGCCACTTCCCATTAGCTTTCTTTACTAGTACCCGGGTTAGCTATCCACTCGGGATAGATGGCTTCTCGTATGAAGTCATTAGCAAGTAGGTTCTTTACTTCCTCGTCGAGGGCTGCTGATCGTTCTGCTCCCATGCTTCTCTTTTTCTGCTTTATCGGTGCCCTGGTGGGATCGATGTTCAGCATGTGGCATGCTATGTCTGGGGAGATTCCTGTCATATCGGCATGTGTCCACGCAAATACATCTAAGTTGTGGCGGAGAAAGTCGATGAGTTGATCCTTCAATTCTGTTTTTAGCTGAGATCCTATTTTTAATAGTCTGTTTGAATCATGTTTGTCTACAGATACGAATTCCATGGCCTCTGCAGGCTCAGCGGTAGCCTCCTCCTCCTTATCCCTGGGGTCTAGTTCATTGAAAGGATCGCTGGTGTATCGAAGAGGAGGGGCTTTCTTTAGTTGCTATGCTTCCAAGCTTTTCATGCAGAGAGTAGTCTCTGCATCTTTCCCTTTATTCTTTCTATGGTTATTGCGAAGTTCAGTTACATAGCAATCTCGAGCGGCGTCTTGATCTCCTTCAACTTCTCCTATTCCGTCATCTGTTGGGAATTTCATCTTTAGGCACCACGGGGCTAGGACAATTTGGAGGTCAGACAAGGCTGGTTTTCCCAAGAAGGCGTTGTAGGCCGAGTGGTTTTCTATTAGTACGAACGTTTGTTTTCGCACAACGGAGCGGGGATGACTTCCTATTTCGACGAAGAGGTCAAGTTGCCCGAGGGGCATTTTCGCATCTCCAGTGAAACCGTGCAGGGGTTTGTTGCAGGGAGACACATCCTTCATTGACAGTTTCATTTTGTCGAAAGCATGTTTGAACATGATATTTACGGAGCTTCCTGTGTCTATTAGAATTCGGAAAACTTTAGCTGGACCGAACCAGGCAGAGATGACCATGGGATCCATATGCGGATACTGTCTTCCTTCTAAATCACGCTTACTGAATACGATGTCCTCACTCTCTTTCCGTTTCGGGTGGCATTCTTCCATAATGGAGTTAACATAGCCTTCAGCATTTCTAAGTGACTTGCCGTATCTTTCCATCTCTGCCCAGCTTCTGTCGGCGATGTGTGGTCCTCCCGAGATGGTATGGACCACTATCTTCTCTTGACTAGAGCCACTGGTGTTGCGATTCCCTCCGCTTACTTCTGGGAGGGGTCGCTTTGAGTTCTCATTGGCAGGAGTTGGAGTCCTGTTCTGACCTTTCACATAGCGTTCCAGCCTTCTTCTCCTGATGTGTTCTTCGATCAAGTCCCGGAGATGGTGGCATTCATTGGTGTCACGTCCGTGGGATTCGTGGAAGCGGCAGAACTTTCCAGACTTGAGTACGTTATCAGATTCTTTCTTGTGCGGGGGGCGCTTGTATCCGAGTTCGCCCTGAGTGGCTAGAAAGATATTTTCGATTGTTTCATTCAAGGGAGTGTAGGAGTCAAATCTTGGTCCTGGCCGATATTGGCGTTTTTCAACCTTCTTGCCCCCAGCATTGTCTCTACATTCATTTCTTCGAATGTCCTTGGTTGCAGCGGGAACCTTGTCTGAAGTTGTCTTACCTTGTTGCCCTGACTGCCTCTCAGTGGCGGTGTCTTCGAGTCTCATATACTTTCCAGCTTCATGGAAGAAATCAGGTAAAGTAGCTGGTTTTTCCTTAGTTAATCTTCTAGCGAACTTGGTATCCGGGTGTACACCACTACAGAGGGCCATTAGGGTGAGCTTTTCATCGGCATCTTGGACTGCGGCCGCTGCGGCATTGAACCGGGTTAGATATTGTTGTAGTGTCTCTCCGGATTTCTGTTTGACATTGGATAGAGAATAAGCATCCTTGGGTTGTTCTACGTAGATGCGGAACTGGCTAATGAACCTTTCTTTCAACATCTCCCATGAGCTGATAGACCCTTGGGGTAGATGGCAGAACCAGGAGGTAGCTAGATCTGCTAGGAATAGCGGAAAGCATTTACACAGCACCCCTTCTGTTGCTCCGCTCATGAGCATATGCTGGGTGTATCTTTGTAAGTGTACGATGGGGTCGGAAGCCCCCTTGTAATGTTCCATGGTTGGCATTTTCCATTCCCGGGGGGTGATGGCAGTTTCGATATTGCGGGTGAAGGGGCTGGTGACCCTAGCGCCTATTCCTCGGTTCCTTTGCTCCCGTTGGACGCATTCTCTGAATAATCGTGTCATTCTTTCATCAGAATTTGGAGCGGATAAAAATGAACTTAGTTCTTCCCTGCGAGATCGATCTCGTCTAGATGACCTGTAGGGATGGTATAGTCTATCACTTCTGACGTTATCCAGTGGTTGTCTCTGGCTGCTCGGATGCATGCTAGGAAGTTGCCCCCTGCCTTGATCTTCCCCTGTGGGGTTCTGTTTCGAGCATTTCCATGGGGTCAACTTCGGGCTGGGTTCTAGCTCGGCTCCATTCAGCGGGGTTTCTATGATTAGGTGGCATGACTGGCTCAGCTACATCCGACCCTCGCCTGGCGCCTCCCCCACTGGGTTCGGTTCCGAGCGCTTTCTCGAGTCGGAGTTCGGGCTGAGTCCGGGCGCGGCCCCTATCATTGTTATTCCTGTTGATGGCTTCCTCGAAGAGGGAAGATCTTTGCTGTCTCCGAAATCCTCCAGATTGGGATTCATCCCATGATTCAGTGTTGCGGTTGGATTCTTCGATATCCCTCAAGCGTGACATGAGTTGGTTCACCAAAGCTTCTTGTTGGGATGCGAAGCGGTTAGTCACTTCCACCACAACTCTGTCTAGGTCTGCTCTAGTGATTACTGCCGGTTGTTCCGCGGCAGGGGCTGTTGGAATTGCCTGATCTACCTGTGGCACTGCTGCAGTAGTGGGATGGTTCTCTTGATCTGGATCCACTGGATTTGGAGCGCTGCTAGTTGCAGCGTTCTTTCCCTTGTTGGCGTCTTTTCTTGGTCTGGAAGTCATGTTTCCTAGGCAATGAAGGATGCTATTGGGAAAGAAGGTTGAATGAGGGAAGCTGAAGCCTGAGTTCAACTCTCAGTGAAAGCACCAAAAGTGTTTGCGCGAAAAATGGGCAAACACCTCCAAGTCGTGTGATTTAGTTGATTTTATATGATTCTTAATGATTTAGATGAGTTATGTAAATATGAAAAAAGCAGGGGCTGAAATGTAAAAGACACGCAGATTTATAGTGGTTCGGCCAGAACGTGCCTACGTCCACTTTATATGTTATTATCTTCTTTGTTTCAGATTACAAGTACAATGCTTTGTGTACGAGTATATGAAAGTAGTTTGAAAGTTCCTTCCGTGCTTGAGCTCTCAAACTTGTCTGCCATTATTGTACCCCTGCTTCTCTATTTATACAGTGAGGCTGGGGGCAGGGGTCCTGAATGTATATAGCTGCTGATGGGCCCGGGCTGAAGCAATCTGGCCTGGTAGTTATCTGGTTCGGCGAGGCCTCATTCGGCATGGAGCTTGGACCGGTGGTAGGTCTAGACCGGTGGTAGGTGTGGACCGGTGGTAGGTGTGGACCGGTAGTGAGTGTGGTTCGGTGTTAGATGGTGTGGGCTTTGGACCGGCAATGGCCTCGTCCGGTAGTAGTGGGGGATGTGTGGATCGGCAGTATGACTGGTTCGGCCATGATGGGAATGGGTTTGGTTCGGCCTTGATGGAGATGTGTTTGGTCCGGTGGCCGAATGGGAATGCCGAATGAGCTTGTATATTGCGAACGCCGGATGGACTTCTATGTTTGCATTGAGCCTTGTGTTTGTCGAACGTAGTGGGGGTTGTGAGCCCGGGTGAAACTGTGATTCCTTGGTCTCGAGATCTTCTGGGTGAGAATTCGCCCAACACATGAAAACCATGCTCCTTTAGTCTTCCTTCTGTCAATGCATGCACAATCTAAGTTTTCAAATCCTTCTATTACAGAAGTGCAAGTCAGATAAATAGTCAAGTTTGTAAATATGATATTTGCAGTGTGTTAACACTACAAATTGTAGAAGTATATGTCAAATAAGTAGTCAAGTTTTATAGAATATCTCACGAGATGATATCTGTGATGTGTTTGGTCTTTGAGTAGAATCAATATAAACCTGGAACTTCTCAAGAACCTATAACATAAGCTGACTTTTGGCATTAACGAAGTTATAAGTTTCTACTATGTAAACAATTATGGATCCTACCTCTCTATGTGAAAGGCTACATGACATGTCCAAACATAGTCCATTCATTGACAGACTTACCGGATTTATTTACGTTTCTACTACATGACATGTCCAAATAGGCAAAAAGACAAGCATCACAATCAAACTTCCATACAACAACATACGACAAAACTCTGCGTGCATGCTTGTGGACAGGGTCATTAAAAGGCTGTCTGGATATTACAATTGAAGTCCCACACTAAACCGATGATATTTCTAGTTGAAGTTATAATTAGTAGGTCTGGACCGTGTCCATGTTAGAACCCTTGATTTAAATTGAATTAGTATCATCTATTGTCCATTTTTTTCACAATAGTTTTAAACTGACTTAGGTATATTGGCACAGGCCTTTCTTTTTTCCTTCTCATTTTATAACATTATAAGTAAATGATTACTGCACTATTGCATTTGTATCTTCTTTTTTCTAAATTTATTACTGGTTGTTATATTTACTAGTTATACTTATATGATTTATAGGCACCAGCGTTACATAAGTTAGCTGGACTAGTTGATATTTATGGTGACGCAACATAACAAATAAGGTCCTAAGCATATGTATCAGCAAGATGATCTGAGGTTGGTGGTAGAGTTCTTAGTCTTTGAGAAGCTCTGCTTTAGTGAACTTGATGTATGTTCTTGGTCTTTGAGAAGCTCTGCATCAGTGAACTTGATGTATGTTCCTATGAATACCATCTCACTTATGACGGAGATCTGGAGCAAAACTCTGGTTACGTTCACCTCAACGGTCTTCACCAGGTAAACTTACCGTCTCATTCAATCCTTAATTCATTATAATTTTAAACAACTGCCAATACACAGAAAATGGTTCTAGTTTCCATTACTGATTAAGCAAAAGGTGTTTCAATATTTAAAAATGACAGTCAAGGTTTTAAAGGTGATTATAATAAAGCTTAAGCGACCTTCTTCACTAATCGGCCCTCTCGCTCTCTTCCTCGATGCGAACGCTAACGAAAAATAATTCATTTGTTTAATTTCTATAAAACTTAGTTAACTTGTTCGATATTTACAAATTTATTTAATTTTATAAAATTTAATTGCTTTGTTTAATTTTATAAAACTGGAAAATAGGCATAAGGACAAACTTCGAAAAAAAATTAGGCTGAAGGACAACAAGTTTCATTTTTAGGCTGAAGGACAAACTTTGAAAGTAATTATGCTGAAGAACAATGCTAGTTAGAACTAGCATTTTGTATAGTGTAAAAACTGAATATAATGCTAGTTGAACTAGCATTGTCTTTCAGCCTAATTTTTCTCAAAATTTGTCATTCAACAAAAAGTAAATCTTTGTGTCTTTGAGACAAATTTTTATCAAAGTTTGTCCTTTTCTCTAATTCCCTCTTTATAAAATTTATTTAACTTAGTTAAATTTTATTGACTTATTTTTTTGTTATTTATAAATGACATTTTAATTTATTAATTTTAATTTATTTTGAATAAAGAATAATCCACTATGATACAAACTCCTAATGAACTAATCTCAAAATAAAGTAAAAAGAGTAAAGATACAATTAACATCACTACATATACTTTCAGCTCTACATCTAGCAAATTGCATCACAACCCCTTCACCTTATCTCCCCATATAGATATAATGCCCTCAATAGTTAAAGTAGATAGCGCATGCCTCAACTACCAAAAAATAAAAATTCAACAGCATTAAAATCTATTTACAGCATCATCCAAATCAATTCTGTATTATAGAGATGTAGCAAAAAACATTTGATAAAAATGCTTACAGTTCTAGCAGGAGTATGAGCAACTACAAGGAGAGGAGATGTGAGATAATCTGGTAGTCAAAGAATGAATGCACACGAGCTATTATAACGCAAAAAAGATCACCCGTATTTTTTTAAAAATATTTGAATTAATAAGTAATTAAATGCATTCTTGAAAAATCATGTACATAAAACAAAGAAGACTCCTCTTAGTAAATTGTTGAGTATTAGAAAAATCAAGCTGAAAAACTTGCATTTGATACAATGACAAATTCTTAATGGATTGTTTGCATTCTATGATTAAAAGAAGAGTATGCTTCTCAATTCTCATTAATGAAATATATACCATAACTTGTAATTATAATTTCTTGTCATTTATACAATGACTTGTTTATTTATTTGAGATCCAAAACTCAAATAACTTTGTAATAAAACACTGCAACTAAGGGTTTCGAAAGTATGATTTCTTATAGTTTTTACTTTGGGAACCCTCAACGATTAGAATGTGCTAGGTTAGAAATATTAGAACAAATAAACAAAGTATTTGTGTGTTGAGGTCAATAGAAATTATGTACAAAATATTTTTCCGCGCATGGAGTATCGATTAGAAATATGAACTAGTGAAACTGGACAACAATGAACAATCAACCGTAAGGATGTGTAATTGTAAGATTTTATGAAAAAGTTAAAAAAATGATTGAAGCAGTTTGAAAGGAGAAATGAATGATGTAATTGTATTGATCTGATCAAATTAATGTTACAGACAATATTTGATACAATATATAGCAGATATATATGGGCTTTATATAATACAGCCCATTACAATGTATAACAGAAAACAGAAATAAAGAGGAGCCGTTGGATGAGATTAAAGGTGCAGATCAGAGAGGCACAGCAGTATAACGAAGTGTCGATTTATGTTGTTTTCTTCATTACTCCCCCGCAAACCCTAAAGGGTCTAGGGTTTGAAGCGACAAAAGAATCAGGCGATCTGAAAGATTGCTTCTGAAATTGATAGAGGAACTTGAGGGAAAACAACTAGTATAGCACTGACATCATCTTCACACAATGGAAGTTGAGTCAGGAGGAGAGAATGACAGATCTGATGGGGAATCAACATTTTTGAAGGCTCAATCTTTCACGATGTGATGACTTCATCTGCCTTCTTCAGACTTGAATCAATCGCAGTAGTAGGTAAGTCAGGTATAAAGGTATGACTTTTATTGCTACTACTTTCATTCACTTTCAGTTGCTCTCTGAATCGAATAAAATTCGATTTGGAGAGTGGTTAGTGAGAATGTCGGCTATTTGATGTGTAGATGGTAAATGATTGACAATCAGTTTTCCACAGTTGACTTAATCACGAACAAAGTATAAATCCAATTCCATATGTTTGGTACGAGAGTGTAGAATAGGGTTTGCAGATAGATGCACTGTACTCAAGTTGTCACACCATACAGTTGGTTTGTTTTCTGGTTTAACTTGTAGTTCAGATAACAGTGATTCAATCCACATAATCTCTGACACAGCATTGGCTACACTCTTGTACTCAGCCTCGCTACTAAATCTAGCAACAGTAGTTTGTTTCTTCGAACACCAGGAAACATGGTTTTTTCCAAGGAATATACAGTAACCAGTTATAGATCTCCTGTCGTTTGGGTCGTTAGCCCAGTCTGAGTCAGCATAACCAGTTATATTCAGTGTTTTACTTGCTTGCATATTTAATCCAAAGTCTATTGTACCCTTTAGATATCTCAGTATTCTTTTGACAAGTTTCCAATGATCAGTAGTAGTTTTTTGCATGAATTGACTTGCCTTGTTAACACTGAATGTTATTTCTAGTCTTGTGATTGTTGCATATTGCAGTGAGACAACTATACTTCTGTACTGTTTTTCATTGAGTATTGCTTCTCCTTGATGTTTAGATATTTGAACATTGCTGATCATGGGAGTGGATATTGAGTTTGCTTTATCCATTTTATCTCTGCATAGAATTTCAGTGATATATTTCTTTTGACTTAATTGAATGGAATTAGCTGGAAGCTTTGTAACTTCTATGCCCAAAAAGTAGTTTAGATAGCCAAGGTCTTTAATAGAGAACTCTTGACCTAATTGCTTGATTAACTTATTAACTCTAGTCTCACTATTGCCTGTAACAATGAAATCATCAACATAAATCAGTACATATATTGTGATATTGTTATTGAATTTAGTAAATAGTGATATGTCAGATTTTGTTGAGTTGTATCCCAGTTTGACAAATGTAGCTTTTAGCTTTTCAAACCACACTCTTGGTGCTTGTTTCAGTCCATACAGTGATTTATTTAATCTACACACAAGTCCTTTGTTTTCCTCTTTAACAAAACCATGTGGCTGTTCCATGTAGACTTCTTCCTGTAAAATGCCATTTAAAAAAGCATTAGTAACATCAAGTTGTTTGATGGTCCAATTCTTGCATAAGGCAGTAGTAATGACTACTTTAATAGTGGTAGGTTTCACAACAGGTGAAAATGTCTCTTTAAAATCAAATCCCCCCTGTTGTGAATAGCCTTTTGCAACTAATATTGCTTTATACTTAGATATTGTACCATCTGCATTCTTTTTTAATCTAAAAGTCCATTTGCACCCAACAACATTTTTTTCTTTGGGTGCTGGAACTAATTTCCATGTATTATTCTTGATTAAAGCATCATATTCCTCTGCCATGGCAGATTTCCAGTTTTCATTTTCTAAGGCTTGAAGATAGTTGCATGGTTCTTTAGTATTTAAGTTAGCAATGTAGACTTTTGGCTTGAAAATTCCACCTTTTGATCTTGTTACCATGTGGTGTCATGTAGCAGTGTTGTCCTGCTGTTGGTTCATATTTTCATCATGTTGTTGTTTGCTTTGACTTTCTGATCTTTGAGATGATTCATCAGATTGCATGTTAACTCTTTGGTGAGATGAATGATCAGGTGTACAAACTGTGCCATCCTGTTCTTGACCAAGTCAGGTGCTGGACTGACTGGTGCCAGACATAGTGAGTTGAGGACTAGTGATTTCATTGTTGACTAGATAAGTGTTGGATTTGGCAGGTTGTTCTGGTATGACTGGCAAAGCAGGTATAGAATCATTTGGATTGTATATCTTTTTAGTTGTTTTGACCTCTGCTTCTTTGAATGGAAATATTTTTTCATTGAAAACAACATGCCTTGATATGAAAATTCTTCCATTTTTGTCTAAGCACTTGTACCCCTTTTGATTTATAGTGTATCCCATAAATGTACATGGGGATGATCTATAGTTCAATTCGTGCTTATTGTAAGGTCTGAGATAAGGAAAGCATAAACAACCAAAGACTTTTAGATGTAGATAGTCTGGCTTGACATTGAACAGTGTTTCCAGAGGACTTTTCATTTTCAGTACTTTAGTGGGTAATCTATTTATTAGAAATACTGAAGTTAAAAAAGAAACTGGCCAAAATTTTTGAGGCATTGATGATTGAGCTAGTAAAGTCAAGCCAGTTTATACAATTTGTCCGTGCCTTCTTTCAATTATCCCATTTTGTTCAGAGATGTGTGGACATGTGATTCTGTGTACTATCCCTTTATTTTTAAAATAACTTTTTAGTGGCAGAAATTCTGTTCCACCATCAGATTGAAACACTTTAACAGTATGGTTTGTTTGCTTTTCAGCAGTATTTATAAATTGTATAACCGCATTATATGTTTCAGACTTTTAGAAAGTATATCCACACATATTTATAATAAGCATCAATAAAGGATATATAGTACTTGTAACCATAGTCTGTACATATTGGTGCTGGTCCCCACAAGTCAGTGGCAACCATTTCCAGTGGATTATTATATATAGTTTTAGAGTCTGAAAAAGGTAGTTTGTGACTTTTACCCATTTGACAATATGTACAGATGTATGGTAAAGTACAGTTAACAAAAGAGATGGCATTGTCATTCATCACATGTTTCGTAATTTTTACATTGGGATGGCCAAGCTTGCTATGCCATAAGTCAAACATATTACAGTTTTCGGTCTTTCTATTTTCAACACTATTACACCACATTCTTTCATTTCCACAGTATCTTGACTTAGTCAAACAGAATTTGTATAGGCCTTTATGATTTTTACCCTGCAGAAGACTTTCTTTGTTTAGAATATCTTTGACAACACAGTGTTCAGGATAAAATTCAAAGTATACTTTATTGTCCTTAGCAAATTGTGACACACTTAGCAAATCTCTTTTAATTAAAGGGGCTCTAAGTAGGTTGTTCAGGTATAATTTTCTTTTTCCTGGTATAACAGACCTACCAGTGTGTGTAATAACAATAGGGTTACCATTACCCATGTGAATAGAGTTCATACCTTTGTACTCCTTCCCACCAAGATTTAGATTATTCAGATTATTTGTGATGTGATTGGTTGCTCCTGAGTCTGGGTACCAATTGTCTTCACTTGCTGATTCAGTATTTTATGATTCTTTTCTATTTATTGTTTGAATCTTGTTGAACTTGATCCATATTTGCACTTGAATTTGAATTCCTCTGATTGTTAGAACCTTGACCTGGCACATAGTTTAAGTTTAACCTGAAGTAACACTTAGCAGCAGTGTGACCAATTTTTTCACAAATTTGACACTTTGGCTTGTAATTGTTGTTGAATTTTCCTCTGCCTCTTCCTCTGTTAGAGGTTCCGCCCCTTTGTATGTTTGACCACCTCTGTTACTAATTTATCCTCTGCCTCTATAATTAGCAGCTTAATTTGCAGTGATATCTGATTCTGGTGATTTCTTTATATCTAATCTTGTTTCATGAGATAATAGAATAGAATGAATGTCTTCAACGGATGGTAAATCTTTTTGTGATGTGAGGACAACAATCACAGCTTCATATTCTTTATTTAAACCATTAAGAACTGTCATAACATGCTCAGAGATTGACACCTTGTGGTTAGCTGCTTCCAAGCAGTCACACATTGACTTATCTTGAATAGGTATTCTCTCATGTTCATGTTGTCCTTTTTTATCAAATGTAACTGCCTTTTATATGATAGAATCTTGGCAGCAGATTGAGAATTGAAGACTCTTTCAACAGTTGACCAAATTTCAAACGCACTTTTACACCTTGTTACATGAGATAATAGCTTGGTAGTAATAAAGGATATTAACCTTGAGCAAATTAGTCTATCTTGTCTGTGATATCTTGTATATTCATCATTACTTATGGCTTTTTCCTTCTTGATTTGTGATGCAAATAGGGGAAATTTGAATGGTGCCAAGAATATATCCTTCGAGGCCATACCCTTCTAATGTAGTTTCAACTTGTAGTTTCCATAGTAGATAGTTACCTTCAGCAAGGTGAATATTGACCAATTGACTTTATGGGCTAATTCCAGATTTGAGGAGGTTTTCAGCAGCAGTAATGGCTTGCTGAGAATTGATGGCACTGGTGGCAGTGGCAGTGGCAGAAGTGTCTTCTTCAGTCATAGTGGCAAGAATGGAGAATGAACAGAGAGGGAAATCACAAGAAAGGCTTCAAGAAATGAGAGATCTTACCAAGAATTTGAATTTCTTGATAAGATTTCGATGATTTGATGCTTTTCTTTGCTGCTTGAATGTGAATCTGAGAAGCTGCAACCGAACTGATGTTCTTGGATAGGCACTCTCGATTTGATTTAGGTATTATCCTTAAATGAGAAGAACTCTTGTTCTTGGATAAGGATTTAAACCCAAATGATGAAATTCCTCTGATGGGTTTAACTATTTTCAAAAAATCTTTTGGGGTAAGGCAGTATGGCTCCGATACCATGTAAGATTTTATGAAAAAGTTAAAAAAATGATTGAAGCAGTTTGAAAGGAGAAATGAATGATGTAATTGTATTGGTCTGATCAAATTAATGTTATAGACAATATTTGATACAATATATAGCAGATATATATGGGCTTTATATAATACAGCCCATTACAATGTATAACAGAAATAAAGAGGAGCCGTTGGATGAGATTAAAGGTGCAGATCAGAGAGGCACATCAGTATAACAAAGTGTCGATTTATGTTATTTTCTTCATTAGTAATCAACCGGATAACTTAACATAGGTCAGTTTAGATAAACCGAGGACATGCTCAATTTGCATAAACTGGCATTGCTCAGTTTTGCACAAATGGAGAAGTGCTTGGTTTTGCACAACTGAGCTGAGCTCGGTTTTGCACAACTAGGCTGGTACATGCTCAGTTTGCACAACTGAGCTGTGCTCATGCTCAGTTTGCACAACTGGGTTGTGCAATGATCATAGCTCAGCTTTGCACAACTGGGCTGGTACGTGCTTAGTTTGCAAAATCAGGCATGTGCTCAGTTTGCATAGAGGATCATAAAACTGATAGTTGAATGAATACCAGCTTTAGAGTTTATAATTAGTAAGCTTTAGTTATTTTATTTAAACATGGTGAAATGAGTATAGCATCTATTCCCTCTACATTTCTTTACACTTTGTTTTTATTAGAACAAAAATGTTCGTGTTATACCAATGAATTAATTTAGTGATAATTTAGTTCAATATAAAATAATTATAAGGAAATAGACCAGAATGGTGGACTTATGTTCCTCAATTCAAAATATAATTATTACCATCAACACCATTAGCCGTTGATTAAATCAGTTTAATAAACCACATGTAGATGCAAATAGAATGCTATAGTTTAGTGTTTTTATGAAAAATGTAATACCTCGTAAAATGAACCATAAATAAATAAAGTAAATTGAATCAAAAATGATAAAGGTTATGTTGGAAATAAACTTGGTTTCGTAGGAAACTTTGATTTTCTTAACAATTTTAGTCTCTAAATTTATGGAAATGCCAAATCAAGCATGGAAGGAAATCTAGAATTAGCTAACATGTAATTTGAGAATATCCTAGAGAAGAATCTAGAATTATTAAATATGTAATTTTAGAGAAATCTAGAAAATGCACGGTCAAGAAAATCTAGATAATGTATTATACTATAAAAGGATGTTGTCTCTTATGTCTTGTATCGAAGCAAAACAAATGTAACTGTAAGCAAGCAAAAAGAATAAAAGTGCAAATAAAATAAAGCTTATTTCCTCCTTTATAAATTATTATCTCAATCTCTATTAGCAAATTAGAAGTTTCTCCCTCCTTACTATAGAAATTATCCAACAGTGGAATCAGAGCCAGGTTGCTAATCCAGGTTGATAGCAAGGAAGAATGTCAACTGGATAGAGTTTCATAAAAATTCTCTTACTCAAAATAGGGTTTTATGATAATTGGAGAATTCACATGAAGGTGGTGCTTGAATCAAAAGGTGTGTAGGATGTCATAGAAAATGAGTACGAAGAACCCATCGATGTCACCACTTTATTCCAAAGTAAAAGGGATAATTTGAAGAGTTTGAAGACGAAGGATTTACAAGTCATAGTCATCATTCATCAAGGTTTGGATGATGATATGTTCGAGAAGGTAGCAAATGCGTCTACTAGTAAGGAAGCATGGAAAAATTTGGTGAATGCATTCATGGAAATTGATAAGGTAAAGAAAATTCGATTACAAAATATGTCAGGTAAGTTTGAATCTTTATTAATGGAACTATCGAAAATAATCGACGATTATTTTTCATGAGTCTTATCAATTGTAAATCAACTGAAAAAATATGGAGAAAAATTAATTAGTACTAGAATATTTGAGAAAATTTTACAACCTCTGGATTCAAAATTTGATACCATAGTTATAGCAATTGAAGATTCCAAAGATGTAAAAACTATGAACATTGATCAACTCATGGAAATACTTCAAGCTATGAAGAAAAATTAAATAGAAAAGTTGAAAAAGAGCCATTAAATCGAGCTCTTCAAATCAAAATCATGGCGGATAATGATGCAAAAATAATAGAAGAAGACAATCTATTTGATGAAAAAGAGAAAAAGAAGAATAGTGAGAAGGATGAAAGGGAGAACAATGAGTTGAGAAAGAAAGATGCAAAGGAAGAGAATGAGACAAGGAAGAATGACGCGGTGCAAAAGAACTGCCAAAGATCAAAGGAGTAATGGAAGAGAAAATTGAAGAAATAAAAGACAAAACGCCATCGATGATCGAAGAAGCAAATAAATAAAAAGTCAAAATGATAGAAGTTGAAGAGCATACAAAAATCAATGAAGTGAAGAAGGAGACTGCCAGGGAATTAAACATGAAAAAGAATGAAGAAGACAAAGAAGAAGATAAAGTCAACATAGATGATGCAAGTGATAAATAGTGTGAAGCAAAGGAGTTGAACATGAAGAAGTTGTCAATCAAGGAGAATAAATTCAAGATATTGGAGAAGATTTAATAAATGTGCAAAAATTCGAAGAAATAGAAATAGAAAATATTGAGGAAGTAAAATTAAATAAGGTCAAAGAGGCAGTCAAAGTGAGAAACGATGAACATTATAACGGTGATAGCAAAGTTGTGAAAAAAGATTATATCCTTTCTATTTGGAGCAATTTTAATTTTTCATCATTGTTTTTTGAAACGTCATGCAAAATTGAGATTTGGGAAGTGTGCAAAGAAATTTCATGGGTCGAAAATTGCAAGTGTGAATTTATAGAAGAATTCAAAGATAACATATATGAATCATTTAAAATTTATGATACTGAAACAAGATGGAAGTTAGAGCGCATAATTTTTGGAATATTATATGGCAACAAAGGAGGACGAAATAAATGGCGCATTAATGAAATTGCCTCAAAAATTTTGATAATGGGAAAGAAGAAGAAAAGAAAAATAAAAGTTTTGATAATTTCTTTATTTCTACCGAAGCATGTAAAATATAAAGATTGAAAATCTTGATTGGAATTACAAAACCAAGTTTACGGTGGAATATTGGAAATAAACTTGGTTTTGTAGAAAACGTTGATTTTCTTAACAATTTTAGTCTCTCAATTTATGGAAATGTCAAATCAAGCATGGAAGGAAATCTAGAGTTACCTAATATGTAATTTGAGAAAATCCTAGAGAAGAATCTAGAATTATTAAATACGTAATTTCAGAGAATTCTAGAAAATGCACGGTCATGAAAATTCTGGATAATGTATTATACTATAAAAGGATGTCTCTCATCTCTTATATCGAAGCAAAATAAATGTAATTATAAGTAAGCAAAAAGAATAAAAGTGCAAAGAAAATAAAGCTTATTTTCTCCTTTACAAATTATTGTCTCAATCTCTATTAGCAAATTAGAAGTTTCTCCCTCCTTCCTATAGAAACTATCCAACAGTGATATTAGAGCACCATGGTTCGAGGGACCGGTACGATGCAGCGTGACCGAAGCATGGCTCCTGAGGGCTTGAGCATGAGATGCTCGTCAATGTGGAGATATGGTTAAGCAGCATGCTTCCTCCTGTTATGAGAACTCGAAGTACCAGCTTGAAACCACTCCGAAGAGGGCTCACATTGTAAATGGAGTGGATGCGTTGAATGGATTAAAGTCCAACATCATAGGATATTTGGAATAATCGTGGTATATATATGAGATATGTGGCATGTAACATTGGGGATTACTTTTGTTACAATGTGTTGCCAAGATCAGATTATATGCCCGATGGGAGGCGGTGGAGAGATGTTCAATTGGGATGCCGGCATGGGAGACTCCGACCGTTGACGGCACTAGACACGGTGAAGCGAACGTGTACGGAACGCGGGAATGTCGAAACTCAACAGGTTGGATGTGAGAATTCTATAAAAGATAGAATTTTACCATGAAAGTTATTCCATTGCGTTTGTGGCGAAATTTTAATCTGTTTCCATATATAATATGATAAAAACGGAGCTCAAATAAAGAAGTTATGAGCATTTGAAATTTTTAATATTAATTTAATTTGAATTTGAATTCAAATTCAAGTAAAAAATAAAATTTAGGATTTAAATTTTAAAAAATTAGCTTGGACGCTAAGTAAACAATTAACGTTTGATGTTAAAAACTTAATTGGGAATAAAATAATTCAACAAGGGAAAGTAAAATATACGCCAAGGTAGTTAAGGCGCTAAGGCGCAAAAAAAGGCCAAGCTGGAGCTTAGGGCTTTTTTGCGCTTAGGGCTTTTTTGGAAGCCTTAAGCATGAGGCGGCGAGCTATCTGGATGACTCTTGAAGTTCGAACTAGGTTACATATTTTAGTTTGATCGACTTGATTTTGAGTTGGGGCTGGATACGAATTTGTTTTTGAGCTAAGTGATTTAACCGCGTGTGGATAAATTGAACGGAAGCTATATGTTTGGGCTCATATTGGACCCAAAAAAAATTCTTCAACAAAGCAGCGCAAGGCGCGCTTTTACAGCGCCTCAAAAGCCAGCGCCTTGGAGCTTTGGGGCTTTTTCGACGTCTCAGAAGTCAAAAAAACCCCAGCTTGGAGCCTAGGGCTTTTTGGAGCTAAAGCGCGCCTAGGCGAAGGCTTTGATAACACTGATATACGCCCATAGATAAGATAGCGGTCGACCTGAATAGATCAACCGGTCGACCATAGCGGTCGATCGATCGTCCAATGGCGGTCGACTGCTTGGCAATGAAAGTTGTCAGTGGCGACTAGGGTTATATGCTATGTTCTATTCAATTGTGCACTCCAGATTTAGCCATTTCCTACCTACTTTCATCCTACGGTTCTGATGCGTTTCAACTTTTATAAATATGACCATATCCTCTTTACTTTTATTCATATTATTTTAGGGAATAAGACAAAATTCTAACATTGTCATCGTTCTAATAAGGTGCAGAAACTCCGTAAAAAACTTAGGTAAGGATTTAACTTATTTCTTCCTTCAATCTATTCTTGTTCAATTCTTCTTCAATTGTTCTGAATCTAATGAATAAATGTATCCCTTCCTTATTGTGTGTGTGTACACACCAATTTGAGTAAAGCTAAGGTTGATCTGTGAACGGAAACCTTAGCATTTCTTTTCAGCAATTTTTAGTGCATTTCTTTGGATTTGAGTATGCCTCCAGGATTTCGGGATTTCAAAATATAACAAATAAAATCCACCAAAATTCCTTTTTAATTCGATATGTCATGGTTTTCAATTATTGACATTAATTTGATGGAATTTATTTCGTTATGCAATTTATGATAATTTCGTAGTTTATTCTACTTCTCCTTCTTCTTTGAGTTAAATTATGATTCTTCAATATAATAAGGGGTTTGGATTAGAATTCTATTTGTAGCTTACACCTTTTATTCACATCTATTTCTTTGTAAAAGGAGAAGTTGAATAGAATATGAGGTTTATATTGCAATTCGTATCGTTTAAGATATTTCGTTGAATTAGTGTAATAAACCGAGTTTCTATTTGATTTACAAATCTATTATTGCAGTTTTGATTATGGATATTTATTCTCTGTGTTGGACATTTGAGTTCCATAAAATCTTGAAATATTGAAGAAAAAAGACTTGTAGTAATAATTGATTAGTGAATTGACATTAAACGCTAGTTTAGCGTGTAAAATCCATACGGTTAGAAATTATCAAGCACGAATATTTATTTATTTCCATCTACGTGATTAACGTATGACTGTTGCGTATATGACATAGTTAATTAGGCATATATTTATATTTATTTTCTTCCATTAGGAAGGTAATTGATTTTGAGGTAAAAATAAAAGGAAACACTTGTATAGACGTAATAAGAAAGATTCCTTCTAAGACCTTATTTATGAAACGGTGAAACATGTGTGTGTATGGTAACTAATTTATGGCTAAGTCATAGGAATCCGAGGTCAATATAGTTGCATGACAGAAGTTTGTCTTTCACTTGAGGCCATCAACAGCTGTGTATATTTTTATTGATGTGAGATATCCTTATGATAAATATTTGTAATGACGCGGTGTTAGTTCCAATTCCAATAGGAGAAATTTACCTAGCTAATCTGACTACCAGTTATTATTAATAATGGACTAATGTGAGTCATTATAGGTGTGGACCATAAGACGAAGGGTCTGTTTCAGGGTTTGAGGTAAGTGGTTGGACCCATCCTTTTTCCCCAGATGAAGTATTAAATGATTTTAATGATTTTATGTTCGTAGACATGTTCTTATTTTGAAATATAATGCCCATGTATTGAAAAGGTAAGATCAGAGGTTTTTATTCAACAGACACTTATTGTTCTGACTCTTTCATCGTTACAACACATGTTAAGTACGGAGTGATGGCGGTGATGATGCTTAAAGGTGAAGAAGCTTGGCAAGTGGCAGTATTTATTATTATTTGCTTTCATGTGTACTTATGGATTTAAACAATTGTTGTAAAGATTATCATATTATGGTTTTTATGGAATTTAATGCTATGATATTTTATGGTTTTTGAAGTAAATGGATACATTTTACTATTATATTTTGTTCCATCAGTGTAGTTCTGAAAGTTTAGCTATGGTTCTGTAATATTATTTCTTTTTACTACCAACAGCTTACCTTAGGATGAATCTATGTTTCGATGAGACTTTTTTGGGTTGAAATTTAAATCTGTTCCGAGGTGGTTGTTACATGAAAATTATGTATCTAATTCATGTTATAGCAAGTTTTTTTTATAAATTAAGAATGTTAGAAAAGCTAACCATCTCATACATTTTGACTTCAGCTTGGTGATGCTATATAGCGCAAAACCCTCGGCCATAAATTTTATTAAGAAAATGCAAGACAACAACCCAAAATTAAGGTGAAGCACTGTGAAACCATTGCACGCGGGTGTCAAAATAATAAAGTCATCAAATTATTAAGTGTAAGTTAGTAGCTTGGTAAGAACACATAAAATTTAAGACCGTCTAAGTTGAGCCCAACCCGAACCCATAATCCATTTAACAGCCTTACTACAACTAGATAGACATGTCCATATAATTTATAAGAAAAATTAACTACTTCATTCCTACATTTTGTCTACTAGTAAGACGTGGGATACGGTGTTGAGGTTGTGGTTCATGGTGGAACGATGAAGATAGATCAACATATTCTCCATGTTGCTGTTGTCATGGGCTTACTACCTTGACATTGCTTTGGGTGCGAAACTCGCTATCCAAATCATCAACACCATCTTCTTCCTCATCTCCAAAAATTGGAGGGCTCCCTAATAGATTTACATATGTTATGCATTTGCTATCTTAAGATTCAAGGCTTACATGGCATGCTGTCATATCTTTTAAATTCAGGATCAATGCACAAATTCTAATTTTACAATGGTTTAAGCACAAGTGTTGTTTACACACATATGAGTTGACAGCCATTATAGAAACATAGACAATGCATTGCAATAGGAATTGGATAGAAGGTGTTTGACCTGTAGTCACGTTATAAATTCTACTCTATACATCTCAGCCAAATGCCATGTTATGTCATTTTCTAATTATAAAGCTTTATCTATGCTACTCAAGCTAACTTCAACGCATAAACTTGGCTCTAACTAAAAGTAGGTGCCATTGGATGAATTACTATTATCATCAATAAATTATTAGATATTATTAAAACATGTAAAAATATATTTTTTGCTTTCAAATTACACCAAGTAAATTAAACCATAGATAATGCTAAAGTTAATTTAAGTCATCCAACATAACCACAACAATTATACCCCAACAACAATTTCTTTATTGTCAGAGACAGTTATCACCATGTTCTTCTAAAAATCTCAGTCATTAAAGGGCTGCTCCAAGCAAGTTCGCCTAAACCACTTTTCCCTGTGTACAGATAGAATAATTCATCTTATGTGAGTTTCTTAACCTATAACCTATATATTAGTTTAATAAGAATGTGCATTAGCATGTATTAACTTCTTGCATCACTTAAAATATAAAAATACAAGCTCATATTTTATCTTTGATAATGGAGTCTCGGTCTCAATTAAGGTTGGTATTCAAACTGATTCACATCAACAGTTATTGTGATTGAATAGCCAAATTAGAACATATATGCTAGGATAGTTATAGCACTTCCCCGTATAAAATGATAATAAAATATGAAACTTTATATACGTATGGTGAACTCTCAGAGCATAAAAATTGACATATTCTCTAGCACGCAAAGTCAACCTAGCAAACTATCAACTAACATATTCTATCACAGTTAACCAAATATTAACGATTCAAAACATGAATCAATCAATAATTTTGTTATCAATGATCAATTATGTGTACCTACTCCTACAAGCTGAGCAACATTACTAAACTGTTACATTTTGCAGCAAGTCAAAATTAACACAGATACGTGGAATGTATGCTATCACTATGAGAACATTCTGGCAGTAAAATGAAGAAAAGTGCGAAAAGACAAACAGTGGTACAAGCAGAGCAGCTGAACAATATAAATTTGTTTTCTTAATAGCCTATTTAGTGCTAAACTAGTGATGAAATTTTGGTTGATTATCAAAATTAGATTCAATTTGATATTGTGTTATGCTTTTCTTTTTGTAAACTTATAAAAGATTAGACTAAAAAGAAGTGAGAATAAACTGATTTGAGACATGGATAGTAGCAAACTAAAATGAATAGCCCAACCAACATAATTGAAATGGTTTATTTCATCGATCATTCTTTCTCAATCTATAGCCATATTTACAAACTACTCAACCACGTTAGAGTATAGGAGATTATAAGATGCAGGTATTGAAATCAGTACATGCAACCATTTTCTAATAATTTCTGAACTCAATTTATGGTTCTATAGTATATTCCTTGCTGAGCTTCATTTATCAGAAATTTCCAATTACCAAGGCTTGAGGAAACAATAAATCAAATATTTTGCTCAAAGATCTCCACCGTCATTATTCATTTTCTTTTACATGGTACATCAATAAAAAATTTACAGTAGAGATTTTATAATCCAACATATTTTGTTCAGAGGTCACCAGTGTTCAATATATGTATTGCATTGACATGTAAAAGATGCAAATGCATAGAGTTTATAACTTCTAACACCAAAAAACCTTCCATGAGTTATGATATTCTGTACAGCTCTCCCATAAGTAAAAGTATATATAACCAATATATGATAGCATGCTATAAACAATCCTAATTTTTCTATAACGTCACTGAAGGATCCTTGGGAGGCGCTTTCATAAGTAGCTTCCCTAAGAAGTATATCCATGGGCCAATGCCAAAATTTTATGCGTATTTGTAACGACCTGGGTTTTTAGATATTTGAAATTGGAATATTTAATTGATTTTAAATATTTGCAAGTTAGTTTAACTTGATTTTCAAATATCACTGTTTATTTGATAATTAAATTATTGAATTTAATAAATTGGAAGTTGGGTAAAATATGGAATCTTCGGTTTTAAGCTTGTTAATAATAATTTAATGGCTTAGAAAATTTGTATTAACAATACTGAAGATAATATAACTTTTAAAATTGAATTTAAAGATGGTTTGTTCAGTTTAAAAATATATCGTTTAAGTTGATATTTAAAAATAGCATTCCGAGGCACAGTCTTGGATTTCGACAAAACCAGTTTCATTGGATCCGTAATAGTGTATTATTATCGTATTTCAAATTTCGAAGTGTTTGGAGTTGTCGTGTGGTCGTACGGTTTATAAACGCGCTGAAATTTAAATCGAAAATTTAATATAATAACTGGGTCCAAAAAGCTATTTTTTCCATATGATCGAATTAGGACTCGAAACATTTTCCATTGCGTTCGAAATAGAGATATAACATGATGAACGCCTAGCGGTACGCCTCGATAGGAGTTGAGAATTTTAGCTCGATTTCGAGACGTTTGAATTCAAATTTAAATTAAATTGTATATTGTGACCAGTCAAAAGCAAATCATATCAACACTTTATCAAAAATCACTATAGCTTGGAAATTCCTGCATGCAAAGAATTTCACACGCCATCCCCCTCTTTAAAGAACACGTCTCCTGCCTTTTCAAGCACGTGCATTTCCCCCCCTTTTTTACTTTATAAAACTTGAAACAGCCGAAAATCATTTTGGAAAACAAAATCAAATCGTATTCAAAAAAAGGAAGGGGGCAGCATTCGATTCCCTCTGCTAAATCAAAATAAAGGAGGAACATCAGCCTCCCTTTTTCTCTTGCTTTCAATTCGAAAGCCAACCAAAATCGCAAGCTCATTTTCGAGCTTCCTTGAATTGCGGTCGCGATGATGGGATCGAGCGCACGCAAAGGGAGAGCGCGTCGGTTAGGGATGGTTCGTGATGATGTCCGAAGTGAAGAAGATGGACGTGAAGCTATTAGGAAGCATGCAACGGTTTTCGACTGATGGAGCGTTGGATTTGGAAGCTCGCGCGACAGTTCTTGGCCAAGAGGGATCGACGTCAGGGCTCATTGAAGGAACAGTTTGTCTATGCGAGGGAAGTAGTCGCGTGTGTGGATTCGTGCAAGAAGCTGTGGTAAATCGAGTACGGCGTGGTTCGTGTTCGAGATGGGTGATGCCATCGAGGTGAGGTTTTTGCAGTTTTTGTCGATTTAATTTATCCAATAAATCCATATATAAATATATTAGGAAGAATTTTGCAGTAAGGTATGAGCCTACTTTAATTTTAATTCGATATATATATGTGCATATAGTTTTGGAAATATATGCAGCAATGAATGAACAATTCTACTCTTAACTTGAATTAATTTAATATATCTCTGTATATATACAGATTAAAAAAATACACATGCAGTAACTTACTGATTCATTTTGATATATATATATATATATGGAAAATCTCTATTTATAGATTTAATGGTGAATTAAACTATTGTAGTTGCAGACTGAAAAGAAAATATACATTAGGCCAGTATTTATTTAAAAACTAGCTAAAATAAATTTAATAAATGATAATTTATTGTTGGATTATTTTAAAATGTTAATAAAACGTATAATGTTTTTACAAGGTCTATAATCGTGAAAACCAAGTCAAGGTTGAAGTGGATTGCAAACAGAAAATCAAAGGTGAGTTAATCTCAATCAAGTTGGATTATTGGTGAATTTAAATAGTTAAAAATTTAAGTTATTGGTTGATTGCTCGAATTGATGATCTATTATCAGTTTGGATGTGATATTATATAGTGTGTATATATATATATATATATATCTATTGGAGTGATTGATATTCCCGTATTATATAGCGGATAGGACCCTATGCGCCCCGCATAATAGTGGATGACCCTTTATACCTTGATATCCCCCTCGAAGTGGGATTGGTATTTTATATTATGCTAACATCTGTGGATGTAGGGAAACAGGTTGGAGGGATCCAACTGGATTCCTTAAAATATTGAAATTTATTTTCATATTCAGCGATACAGTTTATTTGATAATACATGATAGATTAGATTGAAAATTGAAGTTATTGATTGCTTGGTTTGCTGAATATAGATATCCAAAAATATAAAGATTAGAATTTTGAAGGAAAATAAAGAAAGAATTTTGAAATTAAGTATGAAACTTATATTTCAGTTTTAAATAAGATTTTAAATCTTAATAAAGGAGTGAATATGGAATTAATAGGTTTTGAAATAAATTTGGATAAGTAAAGGAATTTATTTTAAAATGGAGTTGGTTTTGAAAATCGATTTGAAAACCGACTAAGTGTTGAAATTGTGATTAAAGGAGAATGAGATTGTGAAATTTATAAACAGAGTTTATTAAAGAAGTGAAGTATTTATCAGAGGATATTTCGGAAGTAAAAATTCAGGATGGGAATTTTATAAGGAAAGGATGATTTGTTTAAAAATAAATAGTGGTTTAGTTTTAAAAGAGCGGAAAAGAAATTTATGGGTTTGGGACGTAAATTAAACCAAAATAAATCGGGAAGGATTTATAAATGGTTAGATGGGTTATATTGGAATGAAAAGTGTAATTTCCTGAAGGCATAGTATAATTTCAAAGGGGATTTTTAAGTATAAGTTAGAAGATTTAAAAGTGGTTTTGAAGAATGTTTTTAGAAAAGAATTATTATTTAGTTGTTTAAAATTGTATAAGTAAATATTATTTAAGTTAATTATAGTAGTAATTATTTTTAAAAGGTTAAATTAGTATTTTTGATGTAAAGGATAACTATTGAATATTTATACCCTATATTATAGTTTTATTTTAAAAGAAGTTTTGGCTAAATTTTTACTTGGAAAATTATTATAAAATTTCGTAACTCTTATTTTGAATAAAGTGATTTAAGTAGTTTTATTTCAAATGTTTTAAGTGTATATTTTTGGATAAAGTGATTTAATTAAAAATCTAATTTTAATAAGACTTGGAGTTTTCAGTGGAAATAAAATAATTGGTTGAATTGATTGTTTATTTGATAGTAAATAACCGACTATCAAATCTGGACCCCAAATCTAACTTTAGAAATATCTAGGAGAAGTATGAGAATTATATGATACATTTACCGTTCGAGGTGCTATACTGTACGTATAAACTCGTTCGTTCTTATAGGACGTTTATAAGGAAATCCATCCATTAAAGGTTAGGATGTGAACTCCGATCTTATTTTCGTCTGTTTATATTCCTAGAGAATCAGGGTTGAGTTTATCAGGAAAGAGCGAACATTGTTTCGAAGAGACCGGGATCAGATTTGTGATCTGAAAATCACTTCGATCCAACAAGTACGTTTTCCCGATGAAGACAAGAGCTTGGAGTCGAAGATGGAGCAGTGAAGTGCAAGGGCTATTCGCTACTAATCCTGATGGTGATTCCAAAATGGATGTAGTAGGAGTAGTGCCTTCGGTTCTATTCGGAACGAAAACGGACTTGTATGGATGAATGCTATCAGAACATCGTCGGGAGGATGGTGAGCACTCTAAGTGAATGTGGTTCTAAAAAGGTAATGCTTAGCCTCGAGCTTCATCAACCAGGAGTGACTGACAATCAGGGGATATGCAGCAAGGCTAAATGGGTAGCACCCAATTAGGGGAAGGTCACCCCTGTCTAGATGTCCCTTTTTATTCAGCTGTGTGGGACGGTTCCCGATCCCAAACGTAGGGTGATCTTATTCGGACTATCCAGTAAGGGATAACTCCAGTCTTGTATTGCAGAGGATCGGGAGGGGTCCTCGGTATGCTGATCTAGACTAGGTACCGTGATAGGTGGTACCCCGGTGCCTAGTCATTAGTTGGAAATCCATTCTCCCTGCGTGCCCTTTACGGCTTTGATTGTAGAACCTAGTATGCTGGAATTTAATGAATGTAACAATTTCGGCTATTTGAATAAGTATTTGTACTTAGACACTATTATAATATCATAGGATTTATAAGAAATGTTTTGGTTATCGTAAGGTAAAAACCCGACATATTTATTTATGGCGTGGTCTTACGAGATACCTTTGATTTCAAAGGGTTTTGAAACTTTAATAATTCAATTGAGTGTATTTTTCTCAAGCTGGATCTCCAAACTGACTAGGGTGTTATTTTACTATAATGCTGACCGAGTATTATAGTATACATGATAGGATGCTGTGGATCTTGGAAGACGAGCTGGATATCGAGATGTATCACACGTACTTGATGTATATTCCGCAGTGCATTACAAGTTGTATAGTCAGCTTTTGTGAGGACAAGTTAATATAACTGTCCAATATTTTGCTATTGATTGTGTTGTACTCTGATGATGTAATGTATAAAACAGATATAGTTCTTTCTGTATAAAGATTACTCATTTATCTATTATATATTGTTCCGCTGCGTTTGTGAGATTCTGATGTTGTTTTCTATTTCTTCTTCTTCCTCTTTCTTCTTTGACCCTAATGGCTCGTATTTCCATCCACTTTGAGTTGAACTGTTGGAGAATATTGTCGGCTCAAAGGGGTATGGATTTACGGTCTGTTACAGTAGCATCAGAGCTGAAGGTTAAGCGAGAAACTTGGCTCTGGTGAGGATTACTCATTAGAAATAGAGTCAACAACACTCTAGAATGAGTTTGAGTGTATTAATGGTTATGAGCGTGTATTTATTAGTGAATATAAAATTGTTTTATATTATGTTGATTGGTTTATTGAATAGTTTATGGATTCTGGTCAATACGAGCAATTAATGTTATTGATAGGGATCTCTAAACACTTGAATAGAACAATTCAGCATAGTACTGTTTTAAAATAGGGTAAATGAAATAACTTTGCCCAAATTATTTTTATATATATAAAAGGAATAATTTTCAAAAATTATTATAGTATATATGGTTGCTTGGGTTTTAGGAAATGATAATATTAAATTATTATCATTGTTGTATAGAAATCGAAAATAAGAAAATAATATTATAACCAAAGGTTAAGAGAAATAATTATATAACATAATGGAATTTGTAAATGTGAATTATAAATGTGACTTATAATGAGATAAAATTCCAGAGTAATATTGAATATAGATTGAAAGAATTTGAAATTTGAAAATTTAAAATTTGGGGGACTTAATTTCCTTAGAGTTTGGAAATTGTTTTCAAGGGTTTTGAAGGAACAATAGTGATATTATTTAAAAATAATTTTGAATTTGATATGAAATCTGGTGGGATTTGGAATTTAAAAGTATTTGAAAAATGTTTTTGTAGAGATTAAAGCACTGAACTCTTTTCGGTCGTTGGAAGATAATTCCGATGATGATCGCGACATCATCGTTGTTCATTTTCGAGTTTCCAAAGAGGAATTGCTACCAAAATGTTTTAAATTGGAGTTGTTTGCAAAACTAGATTTGGTTTTAAAATTCAAAGGATAATTTGATATGCAAATGAATTATGTATAAATAATTGATTTCACAAATGATTTTTGGAATGTTGAGCAATTGTTTAAAAGACTCTGGAATCTTATTTGAAATGCTTATGGAATATAATAAGTTTAGGGACTTATAAAATTTGAAATTTAATAGAATAAAATCTAACTTGAAGAAGAGTTAAATTAAAATAAGTGGAAAAATGAAATAAGTTTGAAAAGTAAGTCAATTAAAAGAAGTTAGCAAATGGAATTTAAATAAGTGGAAAACTTATGAAAGTTTAAAAATTTGAATGGAAATGGAATGTAATTGAATTAATTTAAATAAAGTAAATTTTAAAGAAAAAGTCTAAGTAGACTAAGTAAAATGGGCATTGAAATAAAATTTATTAAGTTGGAATAATAAATGTGTGAATGAACAAACTAATTTAATTGGTAAATAAATGGAATTGAAACTGAATATTGAAATTTAATTTAATTGTGTGAAATAGGAAATTAGTCAAGTTGGACTAAGTAAAACAAAGTATTGAAATTAAAATTAGTAAGTAAATTAATTGATTTAAATGATAAGCAAATGAAAGGTAAATTGAATCCATAAGGAATTGAAGATCCAATTTCAATAAAGGTAGATATAAACCAAAGTGGTGAAATGAAAATAAATATTTAAGTGTGAAAAATATTTATATTGAACTTAAGAAGAAAGGGTGAAATTCTTAAGTAAATATGGAATTAAGGAATATACTGAGCTAGTAGTTGAATGAAGATTTAATAAAAGTGTGTGAAATAATAATTGTAAATAAGTGAATGTAAATTTGAATAAAAACGAATAAAATGAAATTGATAAAGCCGATAATCAATTGAGATAAATACGTAGGCTGTACGTATATTAGTTTATTCGCAATAGCGATTTGATCCAGATTCGAGCACATAATTTTGAGATATTTATATCGATCCGAGTTGGGATTTTTCACTCGATTTTCGACGGCGAACTCTGGATATGGATTTTTGATTGATTTTGGAAATTCTCTATCATAGTTTACGGCTATGCAAGGAGAATGACAGTTTCTGATCAGGAAACAGATCTGAGTCCGCACTAGGAAATCGGGTAGACGATACTAGTTCGTAAGTGAAATTGTGTGATCGAGTTAGCGATCAGATTTGATATTGTGTACGGATGGTATATGTTCATCATACGGGGTTAAGTAAAGCAAACACTGAAATTTTGTAAAGAAGTGAATAAAATGATTTTGAATACTGTGATTGGATATTATTGGTAAGTAGGGTATATAGGTGTTTTAAAAGCAAAAGGAAATTGATGTTTTTGATTTCAGAAGATAAATTTGAATTGCCCGATAAAAAAGTATGTTTTTATGATTTTCTGATCTAGCCACTTGGCTTTTGTTTTTCTTTTGAAAATTTGGGGTCCGAAGAGGCGTTTTGTAGTTGTTCCGAGCTAGCCGTGCAAAGAAGACGTTGGCGATATTTTTTGAAAATTTAAGGAGTTAGAAAAATTTTGGAGAAAATTTTAAAAATTTAAAATTTGGTTTGAATTATAATTTAAAAGGTTGAGTAAGTAATGTTGTTTGGAAATTATGGAAGAGTTTGGAAAGTTAGTAAGGGTGATAATTTAATAAAAAGACTGTTTTGGGGAGTCATTGAAAAACTGCTTGATTTTGGGGAAAATAATAAACGGGTATTGGACCATTCCTCTTAACTAGTAATTTCGAGGACGAAATTCTTTTAAAGGGGGAGGAATGTAACGACCCGGGATTCTTAGATATTTTAAATTGGAATATTTAATTGATTTTAAATATTTGGAAGTTAGTTTAACTTGAATGTCAAATATCACTGTTTATTTGTAATTAAATTACAGAATTTAATAAATTGGAAGTTGGGTAAAATATGGAATCTTTGGTTTTAAGCTTGTTAAAAATAATTTAATGGCTCAGTGTATTAACAATACTGAAGATAATAGAACTTTTAAAATTGAATTTAAAGATGGTTTGTTCAGTTTAAAAATATATCGTTTAAGTTGATATTTAAAAATAGCATTGCGAGGCACAGTCTCGGATTTCAAAGAAACCAGTTCCATTGGATTCGTAATAGTGTATTATTATTGGATTTCAAATTTTGAAGTGTTTGGAGTAGTCATGTGGTCGTACGGTTTATAAACGCGCTGATTATATTGAAAATTTAATATAATAATTGGGTCCAAAAATCTGTCTTTTCCATATGATCGAATTAGGACTCGAAACCTTTTCCATTGTGTTCGAAATAGGGGTATAACATTATGAACGCCTAGCGGTATGCCTCGATAGGAGGTCGAGATTTTTAGCTCGATTTCGAGACGTTTGAATTCAAATTTAAATTAAATTGTATATCGTGGCCAGTCAAAAATAAATCATATCAACACTTTATCAAAAATCACTATAGCTTGGAAATTCCTACATGCAAAGAATTTCACACGCCACCCTCCTCTTTAGAGAACACGTCTCCTGCCTTTTCAAGCACGTGCATTTTCTTGTCCCCCATTTTACTTTATAAAACTTGAAACGGTCGAAAATCATTTTGGAAAACAAAATCAAATCGTACTCAAAAAAAGGAGGGGGGCAGCATTCGATTCCCTCTGCTAAATCAAAATAAAGGAGGAACATCGGCCTCCCTTTTTCGCTTGCTTTCAATTCGAAAGCCAACCAAAATCGCGAGCTCATTTTCGAGCTTCCTTGAATCGCGGTCGCGATGATGGGATTGAGCGCACGCGAAGGGAGAGCGTGTCGGTTTGAGGGGGGGGTTCACGTTGATGGCCGAAGTGAAGAAGATGGACGTGAAGCTATTGGGGAGCATGCAACGGTTTTCGACTGATGGAGCGTTGGATTTGGAAGCTCGTGCGACAATACTTGGCGAAGAGGGATCGACATCAGGGCTCGTTGAAGGAATAGTTCGTCTGTGCGAGGGAAGTAGTTGCGTGTGTGGATTCGCGCGAGAAGCTGTCGTAAATCGAGTATGGCGTGGTTCGTTGTTCGAGATGGGTGATGCCATCGAATTGAGGTTTTTACAGCTTTCTTCGATTTAATTTATTCAATAAATCCATATATAAATATATTAGGAAGAAAATTTTAATTCGATATATATATATATGTGTGTGTGTCTGTGTGTGTGTAGTTTTGGAAATATTCGCAACAATAAATGAACAGTTCTACTCTTAACTTGAATTAATTTAATATATCTCTATATGTACAGATTAAAAAAAATACACGTGCACTAACTTACTGATTCATTTGGATATATATATGGGAAATCTCTTTTTATAGATTTAATGGTGAATTAAACTATTGTGGTTGCAAACTGAAAAGAAAATATACATTAGGCCAGTATTTATTTAAAAACTAGTTAAAGTAAATTTAATAAATGATAATTTATTGTTGGATTATTTAAAATGTTAATAAATCGTATAATGTTTTTACAAGGCCTATAATCGTGAAAATCAAGTCAAGATTGAAGTGGATTGCAAACACAAAATCAAAGGTGAGTTAATCTCACTCAAGTTAGATTATTGGTGAATTTAAATAGTTAAAAATTTAAATTATTGGTTGATTGCTTGAATTGATGACCTATTATAAGTTTGGATGTGATATTATATATATATATATATATATGTATGTATGTATGTATTGGAATGATTGATATTCCCGCATTGTATATAATAGTGGATGACCCTTTATACCGCGATATCCCCCTCTTAGTGGGATTGGTATTTTATATTGTGCTAACATCTGTGGATGCAGGGAAACAGGTTGGAGGGATCCAATTGGATTCCTCAAAATATTGGAATTTATTTTCATATTCAATGATACAATTTATTTGATAATCCATGATAGATTAGATTGAAAATCGAAGTTATTGATTGCTTGGTTTGCTGAATATATTTAGGTATATTGAGATATCAAAAAATATAAAGATTGGATTTTTGAAGGAAAATAAAGAAAGAATTTTGAAATTAAGTATGAAATTAATATTTCAGATTTAAATAAGTTGTTAAATCTTAATAAAGGAGTGAATATGGAAATAATGGGTTTTGAAATAAATTTGGAAAAGTAAAGGAATTTATTTTAAAATGGAGTCGGTTTTGGAAATCGATTTGAAAACCGACTAAGTGTTGAAACAGTGATTGGGTCCAAAAATCTGTCTTTTTCATATGATCGAATTAGGACTCGAAACCTTTTCCATTGTGTTCGAAATAGGGGTATAACATTATGAACGCCTAGCGGTACGCCTCGATAGGAGGTCGAGATTTTTAGCTCGATTTCGAGACGCTTGAATTCAAATTTTAATTAAATTGTATATTGTGACCAGTCAAAAACAAATCATATCAACACTTTATCAAAAATCACTATAGCTTGGAAATTCCTACATGCAAAGAATTTCACACGCCACCTTCCTACATGCAAGGAATTTACGGGTTTGGAACGTAAATTAAACCAAAATTAATTGAGAAAGATTTATAAATGGTTAGACGGGTTATATTGGAATGAAAAGTGTAATTTTTTGGAGGCCAAGTACAATTTCAAAGGAGATTTTTAAGTATAAGCTAGAAGATTTAAAAGTGGTTTTGAAGAATGTTTTTAGAAAAGAATTATTATTTAGTTGTTTAAAATTATTTAAGTAAATATTTATCTAAGTTAATTATAGTAGTAATTATTTTTAAAAGGTTACATTATTATTTTAATGTAAAGGATAACTATTGAATATTTATACCCTATATTATAGTTTTATTTTAAAAGAAGTTTTGCCTAAAGTTTTACTTGAAAAATTATTATAAAATTTCATAACTCTTATTTTGAATAAAGTGATTTAAGTAGTTTTATTTCTAATGTTTTAAGTGTATATTTTTGGATAAAGTGATTTAACTAAAAATCTAATTTTAATAAGACTTGGAGTTTTCAGTGGAAATAAAATAATTGGTTGAATTGATTGTTTATTTGATAGTTAAATAACTGACTATCAAATTTGGACCCAAAATATAACTTTGGAAATATCTAGGAGAGGTATGAGAATTATATGGTACAGTTACCGTTCGAGTTGCTATACTGTACATTTAAACTCGTTCGTTCTTCTAGGACGTTTATAAGGAAATCCGTCCATTAATGGTTAGGAGGTGAACTCCGATCTTATTTTCGTCTGTTTATATTCCTAGAGAACCGGGGTTGAGTTTACCGGAAAATAGCGAACGTTGTTTCGAAGAGACCGGGATCGGATTTGTTATCCGAAAACCACTTCAAATCCAACAAGTACGTTCTCGTGATGAAGACAAGAGCTTGGAGTTGAAGTTGAAGCGGTAAAGTGCAAGGGCTAATCGCTACTAATCCTGAGGGTGATTCCAAAATGGATGTAGTAGGAGTAGTGCCTTCGGTTCCGTTCGGACCGGGAAAGGACTTGTATGGATGAATGCTATCAGAACATCGTCAAGAGGACGGTGAGCACTCTAAGTGAATGTGTTTCTAAAAAGGTAACGCTTAGCCTCGATCCTCGTCAACCAGGAATGACTGAAAATCTTGGGATATGCGGCAAGGCTAAGTGGGTAGCACCCAATTAGAGTAAGGTCATCCCCGTCTAGATGTCCCTTTTTATTCGGCTGTGTGGGGAGGTTGCTAATCCCAACCGTGGGGTGATCTTATTCGGACTATCCAGTAAGGGATAGCTCCAGTCTTGTGTTGCAGTGCATCGGGAGGGGTCATCGGTATGCTGATCTAGGTCAGGTACCGTGATAGGTGGTACCCAAGTGCCTAGTCATTAGTTGGAAATCCATTCTCCCTTATGTGCCCTTTACAGTTTTGATTGTAGAACCTAGTACGCTAGAATTTAATGAATGTAACAATTTCGGTTATTTGAATAAGTACTTGTACTTAGACACTATTAAAATATCAGAGGATTTATAAGAAATGTTTTGGTTATCGTAAGGTAAAAATCCGACATGTTTATTTGTGGCATGGTCTTACGAGATACCTTTGATTTCAAAGGGTATTGAATCTTTAATAATTTAATTGAGTGTGTTTTTCTCACGCTGGTTCTCCAGATCGACTCGGGTATTATTTTACTATAATGCTCCGGTCAGACGGAGTATTATAGGATACGAGATAGGATGCTGTGGAGCTCATGAGACGAGTTGGATAGCGAGACGTATCACACATACTTGATGTATATTCCGCTGTGCAGTATAAGCTATATAGTCAGCTTTTGTGAGGACAAGTTAATATAACTGTCCAATATTTTGCTATTGATTGTGTTGTACTTTGATGATGTAATGTATAAAACAGATATAGTTCTTTCTATATAAAGATCAGTCATTTATCTATTATATATTTTTCCGCTGCGTTTGTGAGATTCTGATGTTGTTTTCTATTTCTTCTTCTGCCTCTTTCTTTTTTAACCCTAATGGTTCATATTTCCGTCCACTTTGAGTTGAACTGTTGGAGAATATTGTCGGCTCAAAGGGGTACGGATTTGCAGGCTGTTACAGTATTAGTCTGTTTTAATGAGTTCATCAATTAGCCAGAATACAAATTAAGACAAGAATGAGCAATTAAGCTTGGTACATGAAATAACTTGCAATAAAGGAAGAGACATTTTCCATAAACTCTCTCTAATTCAAGTTCAACCATTTTAAGTTTAACTAAACATAGTGAAACTTTAATTTCAAATCTAATTCGAATAAGAAACAGTTTAACAAATCAATTGTTGCTGGGATCAAATATTAATAACACAAAAACAAAGTAAACGAGTAAATAAAATAGCAAAGAATTCCTCGAGGAATCTGACATGAATCAGAGTGGGTGTCGACTTGTGGTCGAGGTCGTTGCTGCTAGAGTGAAATGAATGAGAATATAGGTTCAAAATTTGACCGAATGCAAAAGTGAAGGGGAGGAAGATTTTACTTTAGGCGACCTTCTCTTTTACTTTTTTAAATATGCCGCCTTTATTTCCCACTCCCGTGTTTTTATAAGGGCTAGTTAAAACATAGCAGATTATTTTTAATACACGGTTTTTATAGCTCAATCTTCTATTATTTTTTACTTCAATCATTTGTATGTAACACTTTAATTTCAATGCTATGATACAATGCTATATATACACACATCATGTTTTCTTGCAGTGCCCAAGTGTCATTTGGATGCTTATTTGCGAAAAGAAATTGGATAATGAAGCATGATGCAGCATTTTCATAAGTTGTTACTTCATCCCTGGGTAACCGGTTAATTGATGACCAGTCTTTAATTAGTTTGTCTTAGCTCTTAGCTACTGGGCCAAGGCAGTTCTCCTAGAGCAGGTAGACCCTACGGTCTTGCAATTTTCCTACCGTTGAGCTGTTCCTTAACGTACTTCTAGAGCTTATAATTCCCTATAAGCTTCTCAATTAGATTTTTCAGATGTTTGCATTCATTAGTGTTATATCCATGAGTTTCATGGAAGAGATAATACTTTCTTGAGCGCTTATGTTCATTAATCACCTCTCTCTGAGGTAGCTTCTTGTATTGCTCCATCCCCTGCATGGAAAGATAGATGTTTTTCAACGAACCATTAGAGGTGTATATTCTTCGTATCTCAAGTTCCTCGGGTGCTCGTTGTCAACATTTCATTGTCCGCCTGGAACTTGATTCCTCTTCCTTTGATGATTAGAATCCTCGATACTAATTGTGCATTCGCAGAGTTTCCACCGGCCTGCTTTATTGCAGCATTACTCTGCATCACCTCAGCTGAACATCCAACATCATCTCATTGGGAACGAGTGTTTGTCTCTTCCAAGCGCAAGAACCATTTAGCTTTTATATAGAAAATATCCATCATTAACGGGGCCTTCATTTCCAGCCATCTCCCGAAATGAGTCTCGGAATGGATCCCCCTAATCAGTGCCATCAAAACTATATAACCCTTAGCATTCGTAACTTCCCTCATAGATATATGGAACATGTTTAAGAAGTCCTTCAATGACTCTCTCTCACCATGGAAGAGGTTTGATAATGACATTATGTCTTTCGGATGCAAAGAGTGTATATGGATCTGCCCCAGAAATTTTCGCAATAGGTCAGCGAAAGACGATATTGATCTCGGTAGGTGCCGAGTAAACCATTCCATTGCTACCCCTATAAAAAGATCGAAAAAAACGACAACTGATGACATCGGATGCTCTAGTAGAGTCCATATCCACTCGTACTTCGTCAAGTGTCGCCTCGGATCTATCTTTCCTCCGTACAACAGCATCGTTGGCATTGCAAACCTTTGTGAATATTTCTGACGTAGAATGTCCTCAATGAATGGATTCCGACTGGGAGAAGTACCCCATTCATCATTGCTTCTAAATCAGTTTTCATTTACAATTCTCTTGACAATATCTTCCAAATACTCCTTTTCCATAGGCTCAACTGAGTGGCGGTAGTTAGGATCCACCCCAAGTGTTCGGCTTGGCCAAGGATCTCAGCTTGACTCTCGATACCTAGGTTCCCTACCCTCCAAGGGATCCATTCGTCCAACAGTCCCCTCTATTTAATTCATGTGAGTTGTATCATCAATAACAACACAATTTTCTAGATTCTGATCATCCAAGGCATGACCAAAAGCCAGATCTATGCCGCCTTCCTAATATTGAGCTTTGGGCCCACCATTGATTGGGTTGGTACCGACCCGTCCTTTTAGGTTGGTATCACTCCACAAACCTGAGCCATAGGTTTGCCTTCTTCCTTAATGTGATGCTCCGATAGCATTTTGAGTCCTCTTCAATATTTCGTCTCTTCATCTCTGCTTAGATGATGAAGAGCTTTCATACTCTGAGCTAGAATCCATCCTGCTCCTTCTATGCTTCTCTAAGTTAACTCATTCAGCTACCTTAAGCTCTGTTGCATCGTTTGATTCATCTCATTGTGACTAGACTGGAATCTTTCTTTCATCCGCATCATTATCCTATCCTTCTCCATTCTTGTCAGGACTTAAGCTGGATTCTGGATTTGCGGTTGCTCTAGTTGAGCAGCATAATCCACATGCTGAGCATTCCGGTTCTTTGTAGAGTGATTTCTTCTTGATGGGCCCATTGCATATAAATTCTCTTAGATTTTTGAAAATCTGATTAGTAGAAAAGTATGATCGTAAAATTGTATCTATCTTTTGGACCTATGAAATCCAATAGTAGATAATGGATCCAAATAGCTTGAGAAAATCTTTTTAAGTTAAAGTACCAAAATGTTTGAACCTAAAATGGCAAAAACACCCAATAAATTAAGTAGATAATAAAAAGTGAAGAAAATAAATGAAAAATGAGTAGAAAGAGCACACAACAATTTATAATGGTTCAGCCAATCTTAGTCCACGTCCACTTAATGATTTTATTGCTTATACTCTAACTTGGAGGTAGGAGTTCTTACGGGTCTATATAACTTCAATAGAGATTACAAGAAATTAGAGAAAGGAGAATAAGAGCCAAAATGTAACAACCCACTATTTTGTACCATTCAAATTCGACAATAAATTAAAACATGTCATGCTTGAATAGTTCAAAACAATAGATTATAAATAAATTAGGAGCAAATGAAATCAAATCACAGACACAGAAATCAGAATACTCGCAGCGGAATTTAAAATAAATTAGTGGTTTCATGAAGCCACTTTCACAAAGTCTCAAATAAGTAAAATTTACATTGTCTTTAAAACCCAGTATAGTTTAAGTCCACATAGAACAATCCAAATTTATTTGTTTCCATTACATAAACTAAGGTAAAAACTGAAAGGAAATTGACAACAGCTTGAAGGGTGATCTGCAGAAGTCCTAGCTCCAAAGGTGAAGTCTGAACTGAAACTCAGGCTGACCCGAGCATAAAATAAAACATAAACACTCGAGTCAGGACATACATACTTATACAGTGTACGCTAATTCAAGTGAACTGTAATAAAGTACAAGTAACTTAAAGGATGCTTGGGACCGCCCATCCTCTAAGGATCCGTTAAACTATTTACTATGTAGTAATATTTTGCTATTATAATGGTGTCTATTAGTAAAATACACTTACTTTTAAATAGCGTTAAGGGGTTACCCATATAGCCCTTAACACATAATTTATTCCCATAGTCTATACAGTACCGTAATCTCCCCCGTACTGGGCGTCGTCAGAGGGCACTCCATAGGTATGGTACAAAACCAAAATCGCATAAGGCTCGCTATGGTAGGTGACACGGCACAACTAGGCAATGCCAGGGTAGATATACCAATTGCTATCCGGACCGGTGGTAATGCATAGCTGCTACTATCGCCCACCTCGAACAACACTCCCAAATCAAAGGTGTGCACCAAAATAATTACAAAAGTAATAGAATGGCATACGAAGAAGTGCGTCCAATCAGAGGTGCTGCCTCATTAATCCGAGAATCGCTCCTGTTTTAGCCACCTTATGCCAACTCACGGGAGTCGGGTCCACGTATTTACCTCAAAGGGAAGTCACCCCCATCCTACTTCATTCTGGAATCTGCACCGCATACACGGTTGTCAAAGTGGTTTCGGTATCGACAGAGAGTATGCCCATATCCGATCTCGGTCTCTTTAACAACCCACGTTATTATTACCTATGGTTATAAATTCCAAAATAGTTATATTTAAATCAAATACTATATTCAAATTACATCCCAAAGGTTATACCTTAGTTCATTTGAGAAACTTAATATTTCAACTTCAATATGGTTTCAACAATAATTAAACCAATTTAATTTATTAATCATATTTCCACCCTTTAAATAGTCATTTAAATTGCTCAATAAATTATGTTTCTTATAAAGTATATTTTACAAATATATATCTAACTTCTTTAATTTTACTTAATAAAATCAAGTGCAAAATTTTCTATAAATTTACTTATAATTAAGTTAAATTCCCATATCCAAAATAAACAAATTTCCAATTAATTTCTTATCTTACCTTTATTTCAAAACCAGCCTCCCATTTCTAAATCAAGTTAAAATTTCAACTTCCATATTTCACTAATTTAACTATTTAATTCATAGAAACTTCATCTTTATTAATTCGCTTTATATTCAAGTTATACCAATTTCATACTTTGTTCCTTAACTTAAATTCCATTTGTTTTACAAATCCAATTTTTTAAGATAAACTTATACTTTAAATTTCTAACATTATTTACATATTTATCTAGTATAATATCAATATATAAAAATCATTTAAATCCAAAAATTTGCATTTAATAATTCCAAAAATACATACATACATACATACATACATATATATATACACATATATATAACCACGTGTTGGTATAATATTTTCTAACCTAGGTCAAGTGATACGGATACTATATCATTTCAATCCGTAAATTACAAAGAAAACCGGGTTCTATCATTTCAAACCCGCAATCCCAAGTTAAATAACTAAATAAATATCGTTCAGGCCTATCATTTCAGCCCGAAATGATTCAATTCTACAGGGAACTTGCAGTGTGATTTAAACAGTGCATAATAAATAAATAGTATAACAACATAAATAAACAGTATATATTATAACTGATGATGTGTAGGTTTAATAACGGGATTTTTAACATCATCAATTTATATCACAGTCAAATAAAATGAAGTAATAATTATTCTACAATCACACTTGTTATCAATTTACAGATATATAAGTACGTTTGTCAGGTGAGAATACTCACCTTTCGAAGCTGAAGATTTTGATTCAAAACTATAGTACCCACACCAGAAACAGTGTATAAACAGCACGATCGAAGATTGGGAGAGGAGACAAACTGGTTTCGATCTTGAAATAGGATAAATAAAACAAAATATGCGGGTTCCATTATGGTCAAAGCAAAATTTATTTAATCAAAAATCGAAACGAAAATAAAATAAAGATAATCGATCCCTTTGCTCGACCACTCCACCACACGACTAGACCACGTTCTCACAGCTCGGCCCAAATTTATATTTGAATTATATGAATGCTAGTGAGTGAACAACGGGAAATTTAGTTATAGTCTGTGATCAAAAGTGGTGTACGCACACTTATTTTTCAAAATGCAAAAAGGTGATGAAATCTTGTTTTAAAAAAATTTGAATACGCAACAACTACTCGGCCATTTATGCACAAGGGTGCACGTCTTGACATGCATTCATATATCTACTACTCCCTTTATATTTTCGTATTAACCCTTCCTTTTTTTTTCTAAACGCGGACAGAGGAGATGAACATTTTGGTCCGGGCTAACTCAAGATGCGTACTCCAAGTTTTTCTACTTCTCTCCTTTGCTTGTCTATATTCTTTCTCGTTTTTCTTTTCTCTCTACGCCAGCCAAAGCAACAAAAATAAAAATATATAACACGACCTTATATTCATGCATGCGTGAAGAGGCTGTTGGAAACAAATGCAAAGTACAACACTGATAAGATTTTACACGAGGGACTCTACCATCAGGCTAGGTATACGCATGGCATCGGTTTGTCCTTGGCTGCCTCAAGTGATGAACAGTAGGGCAATATACAGTCATGTCAAGTTGGAGATACGGCCGAGCTAGTTATGGTGGAGGGGGTGAACATGGTGGAAACGAAAATAAGGAGAAAGTAAAATAAAAGGAAAAGCAGTGGCCATACCTGATGCAAGTGTAGCACACGTAAGGAAGACGAAGTGGAAATCAAAAAAGGAAGTGGAGGATTTTGTGACGCGAGTTGCAAAATAATATAGGGGGCTTGCACGATTATAGGGAAAAGGACAGCAAGCAAATATATTTTGCTTTGAACTGAAGAGGAAATTTCGAACGTCGCCCATAGTTTCAGGTAGAAAATAATAGATTTGATTTTTTTCTTTAAAAAGTCCACACAAATTGAGCAAGGTTAAATTCTTAATAAATTCTTACGTAAAGGATTTGAAATATCAACGCATTACATAAATGACAGTAAACGTGCACGACAACATGGTTCCAGACCCTTCTCCACTAGTGTATTTATGATATTCAGCTATAAATTTATGTATATATAGTGAAACTGTTGCACTGCTTATGCATTAGATCATTAAGCAAATATGGCTTGTAATAGTAGTTCCAACAATAGGTTCAAAGTTGTACCGTGCAAGTAAAATTTGAATGCGTTGATAGTGCATGGATTATGAGGGAGACCGGTCAAGAAATAAATGAAGATTTGAACGTTATTAGTTTTGTTCAAAGGTCTATGTACTCAATTAAAATAGTTGCAGCAAAAGCAAAGAAGGATATCTTTAAAAATGGAAAAAAAAGCCAGTCATGGCTTGAAGGAAAAATTGAACGGATACTCGTCTTTCCTACTCGAAAATGCACGTTTACTGATTTATTTAGCCATTTTCAGTTAAGGTATATATTTGAAATGCGCACCATAGACGCAATAATTTATGCCAAAATAGAACGAAAATAACGGATTTAAATTTTTATACGTTTTCCTATTCATACGTTATTTATTCAATCAAATAACGCGCCTTTTAAACACGTAATTAAACAATTCATTTATCCACTGTAAACTTAAAATTTGTTACTTAAATAAATATGATTTGTTTACATTTTTCTCTGATTCATTCTTCCATTTACTAAGAAATTTATTACTAAAATGTATATAAGTAAATATAAATTATTTAATTTTAAAAGGTATATAATCTATTTTCAAAGAAAAAAAAGTGAATACAACGTTGTTGCGAATATACCCAACTACTAAAAGATTTTGAAAACTAGAATTTTAAAAGAATTAAATTCCGATGGATGTTAAATTTGAACCAAAATAAGAATTATAGAATTTTCTTATTAATAAAAATCTTGGGTGATTATTTATAATTAAATTTAGAAATTCAACTTTCGTAAAACAAAATCCCAGAGTTATAAATAAAAGAATTAAAATATTAATAAATATTAGACTGTTACACAAAAGATCCTAAAAAATGAGCAATACCCCTCTATTTATAGAGATAAGAAGCCTAAAATCTCGTCTAGAAGATCTCCACCTCATTTTCCATGCCTTAAACTGTTTCTCCACCAAAGTAGGACGTCGCCTCATAAACTTATATGGATCGGTACGACTCCAAGGGCTTGGATTGGTACGACTCCAAGGGCTTGGATCAGTACGATTTCAAGGGCTTGGGTCAGTCCGACTTCGTAAGGTTGCCAATCTGGTCATCTTGAACTCTTCTCTTTGGCTTGTCTTATGGTTGGCTTCGTGATTCCATAGTTTTTGCACCAATGTTAGCTTATTTTAGAGTCCAAATGATGGAGCCATGGAAGCTAATTCAGGAGTTTATGGAGAACGATAGAGAATTGCATTGGATCAATAAAACAACACTTGGTACAAATTTTTGACATCAAGTAAGGCTTGTAGACTTAAGATGGGCCACACTGGATGAAGGAAGTTGGACCGGTACCGACCCAGGGGGTTGGGTCATACCAACTCACCACTTAAGTGGGATTTTGGTCCTTTTGGCTTAGGTTAGCTTTACTTTGGCCTTGTGACTCTGTTTGTTTTTTGTTTTTGGATTCTCGGGCTATCTCTTCGGGCTTCCTACCTTGATAACTCCAAGTTCGACTCGTCCAATCTATTCAAATTTTTCCTGGTCAAAAGGCTAGATAAAATAACCCTTAGGTTTCCTTTCTGAGTTGCGTGAACAACTCATCTAACTCCTTTTCACGTTTGTGAATTGCCACCGCACTAAGACCAATATGGTCTACTGTTTTGATTTGGTGTTTATCAATGCTTGCTTGCAAGAGTCTAGTAAATGTTACTTCCTTAGAAGACTATAAAGAATAAAGGAATGAAAATAAAATGGTATTTCATAGTGCAATAGTGAAACAGTAAGTAAATTATATAAATTAGCTACAACAAAACTAGAGAACAAAACTATTTTTATTACATAAGGAACGATGATTCATTTATAAGAGATCAAGTAATTACATGAACTTAAGGAGTAGATATGGCCTCGGCCTCCTTAGACCGTGCATCCTCGTCATCTTATTACAAGGTGGTGTCATGGAAAGTAGAAGGGGAAGCATGCTTCATGGCCAGCTCCTTATCCCATTCATCCCTACAATAAGTAAGGGTCTTTTCTATCTTTGCGTAGTTCCTTAAGAAACTGAGATCAACCTCGGCAGTTGAATAATCTAAGCGGTCGACAAAAACTTGACGTTTGACCCCACCATACATCTTGTACAACAACTGATAGGTGATCTGCACAAGATTGCCTTTAAACTTCTCAACCTCCTCCTCCTTCTCCTCTCATGTTTTATCCTTCTCCCTAAACAATTTTTCCTTCTTCTCCAACTCCTCACCTTTAACATCAAGGCCTCATTAGCCACATTTGCTGCCTCCTTATCCTTCTTCCTTTGAGCCTTAAGCTCCCCCTCTATCTTGGATTTCTCGAAGACTTTCGCAACAAGGTCTGCCTCAAGCTTAGCGATCTAGGAAATTGATGTGACCTAGTCATCAGCGCCCACTTTCGAACCTCAGTTGCCAAGGCTCTTACCTATTATAAAAGAAGGAAAATAAGATCAGAACTGGTGAAGAAAATTTCCCTCAAATAGAGAAGGATAAGAAGGCACTTGCGTAGACCTAAGACCTTTCAAGCTCAATAGCGAGTTCGAAGAAGATGAGTACAGGAAATGGAAAAGCGATGGGGTAGGATTGCAGAGCAAAAGAAATATAGGATGGGCTGACCAAGGTGATGCGTTCTGACCTCTCAACAAGATCGGCGATGCTACCCTCAGGTAGAGGCAAGAAGCGGATATGCGGACCGCGTAATGATTGGAGAGGTGAGATGGGCAGTACTTCTGTGGAAAGAAGGAAAGGATGAGGAGGTGTATGTTGTTACTTGAAGGGTTGATCGGAAGATTTAGCACCGTCCTTCTTCCTTTTTCTCTCTTCCTCTTCTTTGTTGTCTCTAACTTCTTGGATGGAGAATCATCAAGAAACGAATCAAAAATATCATCACCCGTTTTACCTACGTAAATAAAGAATCAGGATTAGAATTTTTTTTTAAATGAAAAATTCATTGTCCATTTAATCGAGTTACACCCTTAGAGTCATCCGTAATTGTGGAAAAATTAATCACTGAGCAAGAGAAGTTATGGTGAATGCGTAGGAAATTATATTTTTGCAGTAGTAACTTGGTAAAAAATAATTTCACCTTTCTCTCATCTTCACCTAAACCTAAGATGTAACTCCTACAAGATTCATATGAACTAATAGTTCGATCGAAAAAATAAGGTGATCAGGGTATGGTTGAAAGGAGGAACTGAAGTTATTGAAATTTGAAATAAAAAAGCATTGATCATTCCTTTTTAGGTCTTACAAGGAACGGAAGTATGAATTGATTTCTTCGCTTAGGCGTAACAGACCCAAAATCACCCTCAAAAGGACTTTTATGAATATAGAATAAGAATTGATTTCTTCACATAAAGGAGGGGCATGCTTCTCAGCATAAAAAATAATAGTAGCAACTATAAGAGAGTAGAAAATGGGAGAAAGTTGGATGAGAACTGACAATACCGATAACTGTTAGCCATTTGCAAAAAATATGGTTGGGTGGAAGATAAAGTCCACACCAAATATGCTTGAAAGTAATGGAAAAAAACCATTGGGAGGTGTATGGATGTGTTCATGAGACTCTAGTGCTCTACCCACGTAATCCTCGAACCTAAATTGATTCAGAATGCTCTCTATTACACTTTGTTTGGTTTCTTAGATGACAAAGGTAAAGGAGAGGAGGAAGTGGTTGCCATATCAAAACTACAAGGTTGACTAGTAGCTGCCATTAAAGCATAGGAAAAAAGGAAACTAAAAAAGAAAGGGTCCCTACTTTAGTTTGGAAAAGGAACAATTCTTGGAGAAGATGAGATTGACAACTAGGGTCTTCTCTTTGAAAGCATTTAAAAGAATGAAGAAGAAGAAGAGGAGAAAAAAAAATATACTTACTTCCATCAGAATCTTAGCCACACAATTGAAATGATGAAAGGGCATCAAAACATTATTTGATTAATGATAAGGAAGTTTAATGCGAGGATCTATACAGATTTTCTTAGGAGTCGAAAAGACTAAAGGTACAGGTTTTCAAAAGATCGGCCAGTAAAGAAGCGATATGTGTACCTAGGCATTAAATGTGAAACGCAAATAAAGACTTTTCATTTTTGAAAAGAGGAAAGAGAAAAACAGAAAGTGACGGGTTGCAGGCAAAATATGGGAGTAGAGGTAAGTCCACACCGATCTATGATCTCTGCAGACTTGGAAGGCAAGTGGCACTCGAGTATTTTTTTCAAATTGTATCTAAGATAAACTGATGCAGATGCTAGGTTAAAAGAACTGCCCCACGAAAGAAGTTGGATTAGGAAAATAAATCAAGGGCGAAGCCCAAGAAGGACCACACTAAAGCCTCAAGACAGTAATAATACGTGAAAGCCACGCCATTGGATCAAGCATAACGTTAATGCTATAATACTGCGTCGATAATCTAAGACAACCACAAAGTGCAAAAAATTGATCTGTAACCTTAATACTCAATGTGCAAGACTGGGGCACAACCTTCAAATCGCGTAACTCTTGAGTTCCAAATATAAAGGTTGTACCGTAGTTTCAAATGTAAGCCTTCATGGGTCAAAGCTGCGACACGATTTTAAAATAATTGAAAATAAAAAATATTGTGCTGCAACCCTAGAAAAAGTAACCCTGATGATAAAGAACTATAGTGTCATCCTTAAAGCGATTACATGCAGTAGGGATATGCCGTAATCTTAAACTAACATTTGATGTAACAGGACTGAGCCGAAATCTTATGTCAACACGGAAATAATAAGAACATGTCGCCATCTTGATGTCATAGAACTGCGCCACAATCCTAAAAAATGTTGTCTGAAAACATAATGACTTGAGGGAGGAGGTGATGGTTAGGACTACTCTGCAACCAAGAGCCAAACCTTATCCTTCGAAGGCAAACCAAGAGATCCCAACTTCATCCTTAAGATCATTAAGCTCAGCTCAATGACAAAAGCAGTAACGCAGTCCTCTATTGATGAAAGCGGATTGGAACAGATTGAACAATGCAAACCACTTCGAAAGTGTTGATGCAGTTCTAATACTATATGTCCTCACTACCCCTTACAATATGAAGGTGCATCACGCAATAAACTAAACCGAAGTCCTGAAGTGCTATTAATAATGTAGTTCTTCCTAAAATGGAGGGCAGTTTCTCATTATGGTTTAATTTACACTTATGTGCAGTCCATTAGCCTATACTTTGCAAACTTGTAAAGTCATGATCTATTCAAATTTCGGTTTTCCCGCTTCAAATTCAACACTCTTGATTAAATTCAAAATTCCCTTAGGCATCGAAAATGATCCCGCCTACCCTGCGAACATCATATTCATCTATGATAATTTAGACTTCCTTCACTTCTTTCTCTTCATCATATGATGACTAAGTCCACCTTAGGTTTGGATTTTGATAGGCAATTTTGGATGTTGTGAATCATCCTTCCTTGCTTCTTTTGTTCATTTTCGAGTCTTATTTGAAGAATTTCTATTAGCATACTAAGTAAATGCTTCATGGATTCTTCGATTTCGCCAAGTTTTAAGAAGGTAAAGTCTCTAAATTGCAAAGACTCTATCCTTGGCCTCTTGGAGTTACTTGGATCCATTCTAGATGATTATTGAAAGTTACTAAAGAAGAGAAATGGTGTAAAATGGGTTATAACACAAAAAATATCAATTATATAGTTAGTTTTTAAATTTCTGGAATGAGGAGGAAATTTAATTTTCCTGATAAGACACAAACGTCGACATACATGCTAATCATATGTCGACATATTCTTGTTAATTTACTTGTCAAAATTTATGTGCTTTTATATTATAATATATATATATATATATATATATAAGTATATATAATCTCATAGCACTTAAGAAGAACATATCCCTAGTTCTCGTCGTAATCTAATAAATGCATTTTGATATTAATGATTTTGTTAGTATATCAGCTATTCAATTTACTGTGTCTATAAATTCTAGTTATATTTCCTTTAATTACATTGTGTCTTAAAAGATAGTGTTTTACATACATATACACGTGTCTGTGTGTTTTGTTATAACATAATGCTTTGGGTTTTTATATAGGTTTGTTGTGTTTTTATTGTCACAATATATTGGTGATTGATTAATATTCAAACCAAAATCTTTTAAAGTTTATTGCATATACATAATTTGTCAATATGCCAATGCTGCATGTATATATTCTACTTCTGTTGTGGACTGAGAGAAAAACTTATGGTTCTTACTAAACTAAAATACAAGTAAATGTCCTAAAAGTGACAGGTTCCGCTTATACTTTTTCTGTTAGATTTACAGCCTACATAATCTGTACCATTATACAATATTAAGTCAAACGAGTCTTCCTTATGATAAAATAGTCCATAATCTAAAGTGTTACTAAAGTATCTTAGATTTTGTATTACCATCTTAAGGTGACTTTCCTTAAAGTTGGACCGGTATCTTTCATATAGACATACGCTATGCATTATATTTGGTCATCTTATAGTTATATAGAGTAAAGATTCAATCATGCCACAATATACTTTTTGATCTACATATATGGATTTTTCTTCTTTACTAAAGTGTACTCATGGTGCTACAGGAGTGCATTTTCCACTTGTATTAGACATGCTGGATCTTTTTACAAGTTCCTCAGCATATTTTTATTGACTTGTAAATATTCCACTATTTAATTTTTTAATATGTAATCCTTAATAGATTGTTAACTCATCCATATGATTCGTTTCAAATTAATTTGTCATTATTTTTGAAATTATAAATTTAGTTGTTCGTTTGTCAATTCAAAGATAATATCATATACGTATATTTGTATTAATTGAATATCAATGTTAACTCTTTTTATAAATAACTAGTATAAATCACATGTATGTGCATCTCATAGCTAAATGAATTTACTTTTTAGTTAATAAAATTTAACTAGAGATTTATGTTATAAGTCAAAACTTATTGTTGCCACAACACATATTTATCAACCAATATTGCTGGTAATATCTGATGCAGATCGATAGTGAAATTCCATTGATGGATGGTCGGGAAGGAGTTAATGGTGGAGGTCGTAAAACGATGATGCAATTTCATTGATGGATGGTCATAAAGTGATACTATCTATGGCATTTTAGGAATTTCAAAAAGACACGATAAAAATCTCATTGATTGAATTTTCATTATTAATAGTAGAGATGTAGTTTCTGCTTTTCCTATATTAAAACATGACCGAATTAAGTCTTTCATACAAAGCACAAGATGCTATTTTTGAAACATATAATGATCCTTTTAGTTTATAAACGTGATTAGGAAAGTTTTCATGTTCACAAAATAGGGGTTGCTAACCTATACATCTTCTTTAATTATTTCATACAAGAAAGCACTTTTTACATCCATTTGATATAATTTAGATTACTATATTTGCGAATGCAAGTAATATTCTTATAGCCTCTAGTATTGCTACTCATGAAAAAGTTCCATCACAACATATTCATTCTTCTTGATTATATCCTCATGCTACTAATTGTGCTTTATTTTTTACAACCCCTCTGTGTTCATTTAGTTTGTTTTTTAGACCCATTTAGCTCCAATACCAAATTGATTATATGGTCGTGGAACAAATTCCCAGGCTTCGTTCATTGTAAACTGATTCCATTACTCTTAAGTAGCAAGAGTACATGAATCATCATATGATGCTTCTTTGGATTTTTGGATTCATTTGTTGAGATGAACGCTACTGCATACGTTTGTTTAGCTGATTTCTAGTTCTTACAAAAGATTCAATATTTCCTAAAATGTGTTCTTTATTATGATATTTTAGAATTCTAGTTTTAGTGGTTTGTTTGCATTTACATCTTCATTATTATCATTCTTATTATTAATGTTATCATTATTTATCTTGGGTTGGTAAGTTCTTCGTCGTTATATGTATTAATTATTTTAAAGTTTTCATCGAGCGAAACATGTAAATTTCGTTCAATTGTATTTGCTCTTTTGTTATAGACTCTATAAGCTTTACTTCTATTGGACATAGCCAATAAAATGCCTCTATCGGATTTTGCATCAAATTTATCTTAATTATCTTCCAAAAAATTTACTTCTGTTGCTATCATTTAACATTGTCCTAGCACACTCATGAATAGTTCTATTTTTACATTTGTAACTCCATTTTGTTAAGTTCTTGGAAAAGAAAAATTATATATGACACCATTCTTATTACAAATATGTTTTATTTTCAAATTCTTCTCCATGATAGCTCATTGTAGTTTAAATTTTAATATATTTTTTATTCTGAATATTTTTAGCAGAAGTTTTAAATATTTCAAATGCTTTGTTTTTATGTTTTAGGAAAATTATCCACAAATATCTTGAAAAGGCATCTACAATTACAAAATCAAATTTATTATGGTTTATTGATTGTACTTGAGATGATCCAGAAAAGATCAAGATGGAGAAGTTCTAAAGGATGTAAGGTAGAGATCATATCCTTAGACACAAATGATTTCTTATGGAGTTTTCCAATTTGACAAGTATCACAAAAAACATTTACTTGAAAATTCATCTTTATAAGGCATCCCATGAATTCATATCTAGCAATTTTTGGTAGACGTTTGAAATTCAAATGATCAAAATACTAATGCAAAAAGCAAGGATCGTTTGAATCACCTGTAAGACAGGTTATCATTTGATAGTTTCATACTCAACACATAAATATCTCCCTTTCTAACTCCTTCAGATATGTCCTAGAGTCTTGATCTACTATGTGATAAGTGTCATTTCCACAATTTGTTTTGAAACTTTCATTACATAATTGACTTATACTTATAGGTTATGTACTAAATTTCTAACAAGTAAAACATTCAAAATAGTAAGAATTTTAGAGTTACCAAAGTTGCTAGTGTTATTGGCATATCCCTTTGAATTATCTACAAAATTTACCATTCCGCAATCTAAGAATCGCTGCCACCGACTTCAAAATATTTTGATAGTTATGTGCAAATAGTCTATTCTAGATCATTACTTAGAATTCCTATTTCAATATACATGTACAAAAAACTCAAAATCATATTAAGCGATAATTTTACAAGTAAAAATTTGAACAAACATAAGCACGTTGAATGATGAATCTATTATGTAAATTTCAACAATTGAAATTTATGATGTTATTCTTATCAACATAGCTTATTATATTCCAACTGCATTGATCTTTTTTTCGAAGACATTGCTGCAGCTAATGAATCATGTCACTTTGGGTACAACTATCAAAAACATATTTTGATAGTGTACTTGAAATCCATTTCAGAATTACACATCGTGCCATATAGTAGAGTCAATACTCTCAATGGATTATTGACAATCGAGGAAATTCTTTTCTCGGTATAGACAAGAAACTCATAATTTCTCTATAATGTACGAGAATTCTTATTAGACATTCTAATGCGTTTTGTCCATTTAAGCTTGGTTAATTTCGTTTCATTATTCGTAATCAGTTTTATCTTTAGGTCTTATCGAAATCCATTTTACTACCGATAATTTTTTAAAGAAATTCCTTTATCATAAAGTTAGCATTTCTTAAAACAACAATTATTTCTCAGTGCAACAGAATAGGAATTCATAAACATTTTATGCATCTTTGTATATATAAACTCAATTTAATTTTGAGTTTATGAAATTTATGTTCCTAATATAAATTAATTAATAAATATTGGTTGATCCCAAACCCTTTAATGTGGTCCACAGAAGATCCCCATAAGCAATTATTACGTGCAACTTCTTGATTCACAAATTTGGTCAATTCTTTGACCTAAGATATGTAGAGATTTTCTTATCAACTCATATCTTATTTGATCTTATAAACCACGCTTTAGATGAAATTAATTTCAACCTTATGCACTTACTCTTAGGTATACCATCCTATGGAAAGATGTTAACTTCACTCATAATTAATCGTACTTTGTCCAACAAAGTATGGTTACTACTTATTGATACATTGTTATGTATCAAATGGAGAAGTGACTTTTGAGATTGAATTTTATTTGTATGCAAGTGTTTTTGGAACCCTTTCCAATACACTCACTCATTTGACTAAATCAATCTTTTACATGTTATATTTTGTACTTTGTTTTACATTTAATGACCTTATCATAAATGCAACACTTGTGTATCAAATAAAGATGTTCATTTCTATGATAATTCATATATGAAAACAAAGTGAATTCATTATGGTGCCGTTGAAGTTTAGAAATGCATGCATTCATATATATATATATATATATATATATATATATTATATCCGAGGAGTTCATTGACTCCTTTGTTGCTCCCACTAATTAAGTGTTTTGCCCTTCATTTTCTAAGATACAATTCATCGGTACCATGTGATTCATAATCGTATAATTATTGAATTATTCTTCAATGAAATGGCTTCGTCCATAATTCAAAAATAATTATAAAAGGAAATTTCAGATGTTTTAGTATTTTCTAATGCATCAATCACTTTTGTTATGAAAACAAATAGCATTATTATAGCTTTATCTTATAACGAATATTCATAGTATTTATATCAAAATAAAACTATATTTATTTCCATTAAATATTGAAAACAGCTACTATTTCAAAAATAATATCTGGTATATTTATGAAAATAATTTTTCATAATTTGATGCACCGACTAAGAAGTATTATATGGTATGCTCCCTCTGGTTCTATCATTATTATAATAGCATAAGAAATACGAAGCTCTGTCGACTACTTATGACCGAATTTTATTTCATTCACTGTAACTAGTTTACAGTTGAGAGTTTCAGATCAAAAATCTTAAACTCGAAGAATAACTTTAATTGAAAACAATTTTCTACATCAAAATATATATAAAATAAATCACATTTCTCATTCCATATTATCTTTTAGTATTTTATACTATTTCCGTTTCCAATGTCTCTTCATGAAGCATAAGTGACCATTAACTCTCTTCATCCCAACTGCGCCTAAGTTACATCCCCTCTCGTTTATTCGCTTTTCTTTCCAAATGACTGATCCATTCAAAAGGAAACTCTTACTATAAGACCATAGTGAACTCTTTAACAAAAATGCATTCGGTCGTCCTTAACTCTAATTTTATCAAAGTTTTGTACATAACAAATCACGACTATTCACTAAAAAATATTTATACGTGATTGAATATGGATCAAATATCCATATTCTTATAATGTTTTAGAGTTCAAAACTCATAAAAAATAACAATACACAGTCTTAAGAAAAGAGCGATCGAGGTACGAATGTTTTAGTGGTTATATAAATTGACTATTGCATGGGACTTAAAGTGACAACATGTCAAAAGGTCTATTGGTGAGTATATTGTATATTTCTACGTCTATCTTCATTTAGTCCATTTGTATATTTTAACCAATAAATATTTTATCGATTTTATTAATTGCATAAACTTATCCAAGTAGATTATTTTAATTTGTACAACATATATTCTTATAATATTTGAAGGGTCAAATGTATATATTTCATTTTTCTAGTAAGGATCCCATTAAATTTTTATTTTTTTTCAAAACCCTAAGAAAGTAAAAAGCATAAAATTCTTTTGATTTCTCTAGTGGACATTAGGACTTGCTTGTATTAGGATTTTGGCCTTGGGGATGGTCAATAATCATGGGCCCACAAGCCATGGATAACATTTTGTCAGTTGTATCATATACAACTCCTATTTTGCAATCTTTGTCCTAATGTCATCTCAACCTTAAGAATGATCAACAAATTGAAAAAGATTATTCACCCATGTAACGACCAGTAAATTTTAGTGGTTTTATTTATTTAATTAATTGAATTTTGTGAATTTTTAAATAATTGAATTTTGAAATAAAAATTTAATATTTGAAATAAGTCTAATTAAACATAACAAATGTTAAATTTTCATCAAATAATATGGAAGTAAATTTTATTGTGTAACTTTATTCCAATTTAAAACAGCTAATATTTTATGGTAATAAAATCTTTTCCAAATCTAAATATTTTTATAAAGTAAATTTGTAAATCATCTTCTGAGTGTGACGTCATATTTCGTTTCTCCAAATTTGGAATGCTATTGCTCCGTTTATCTTATTTCTAGCAAATTAACAGCATTTTCGGTACCAATATCGACTTTTTTTGGATGATCGTACCACTGGTATCTGTATACCGTTTTGATCGTCTAATCGTACTGATCTCAGCGGTATATTCATTTCAATTTTTTGAACCCTAGTATGCAGTGAAATCAGTAAAACGATTTCTATACCAGTATCCATATTTTAGCCTCTTTGTTTCTCAGTGTCCATTCATTTATTCCACGTGAGAAAATAAATGGTCACAAACTTTAACATATCAACCCTTTCTATTCCCTATTGTAACGACCCAGAATTTTTATTAATTTAAATTTGAATATTTAATTAATTTTAAATATTAATAAGTGAAATTTATAAGTCGAATAAATTTTATTTGAATAATTGGATTTAATTGAATAATTAAATCGATAATTTAATATGTTGAATTATGGAAATAATTGAAAATTGAGTTAAATATGATTGAAAATGATTTGTAAAATTTTGTTTTATCATATTGAAGTTAGAATGATATTTTAGAACTTTTAAAATCAAATTAAAAGTTTATTTGTGAAAATTGAATATTTTAATATTAAATCGACTAGTGAAATTAGTCAATTTTTGAACAGTCTCAGAATGGAACGAAACCAGTTCCATTGGATCCGTAATAGTTAGTTATTACCGGATTTCAATTTTCGTAGCAATCGGAGTTATCGTTTGATCGTGGCAGCTCGAAACGCATCGAATTATTTTTAATATTAATTTGGCGAGTTAAAATAGCCATTTTTCAAAAAGTCTCGGATTCCGACGAAACTAGTTTCATCGGATCCGTAATGTGATATTATTGTAAGGTTTCAAATTTCGTGTCAATTGGATTTACCGTTTGTCCGGTACAAATTAAAACGCCTAGAAAATCGTTTAAATCGGTTTAATTTAAATTGAACGTTTATTGCCATAACTCGCACAGATGACTGAATTAGCTTCCGAAACATGTTCCATTGTGTCCGGAACGCGGGGTAAACCCTAGAAACGCTGGTTACGGCGCGTCAATCGGAGTTCGGAAATTCCGGAATGAATAGTGTTTCGTTCGTTTTCTATAAATAGCCTTCACTCTCAAGAGGAAAAAAAAAATTAAACCCTAATAACTGCAGGCCGCCGCCACTACCATGCTGAACGGCCAGGAATCGTTCGTCTTCTCCCCTCAAAATCTCCAAATCCACTCAATATTACAATAAACTTTCAACTAGAGTATTGAAGAGGGCGATGAGAGCTACGTTTTCAACGGTGGAGATCGTAAATAACTCGATGGATTGACGGCAATTGTTGTTTGAAGGGGGCCGGTTCATGCACGTCGTTCGAGGTGGGGGGATAGCCGAGTTTGGCCGTACTCAGGTCGAAGGTGGAGGGGGCCATGGCCGTTCGAATGAAGTCACCTGATCATGCTAGAAGTCGACGAAGTGGAAGCAAAAATCAAACCCTAATTGTGATTGATCGGTTCGGCATTGGATGAACGAACGCGAGAGAGAGGGAGAAGAAGCGCACGGATCTGATGGCAAGGGCAGTGGATCCTACGGCCTGGATTTAGCTTAGGTTTAAAAATTTAATTTTGTTGTAAATATTAAGTTATAAATTCGTGTAAGTTTAAAAATCAATATCTTTTTCATACGAGGTCGAAAACGCGCGAAACCAGTTGCGTTGGAATCGTATGGACGAGCACTACGCGATAGAATTGGATTGGAGTCGTTTGGAGTTAGTGAGAATTTCGGGTAAAATTAAACGTCCGTTTAATTTTATTCGAAATAAATCGCTAAAACGAAATTGAAATCAAGGTGAGAACTTCTCACTCAATCGAATCGGTTTCGATTTTATTTAAATAGTTAGATTTAAAATATTTGAATGCATGTTTGAGTGATGATTGTTATCTATTGATTGTTAAAATAGACATTATGCGCCGTTAGTAAGCGGATGTTATTTATTAAAAACATATACCGCGAATATTTCATAAACAGTGAAATTGGTATTATATATAATAGCAATATATATATATTGGCATATGTATATATTGGAGTTATTGATTTCCCGCATTTGTATAGCGGATGAGACCCTATTGCGCCGTCTATTAAGCGGATAATATTTTAAATCCCATATACCGCGATAATTCCGTACTGGAGCGGAATTGGTATTGTGCTAATGTTTTTGGATGCAGGAAAACAGGTTGGAGGGATCCAACTGGATTCCTCAACAGTTTTTATTTGATTTCAGATATTTTGATATTTGATGGATTATCATATCGATATATGATGTCGTTGTTGTCGTGATTGACTATTTGATATGTAGCATCATTGGACCAAATTTTGGAATTTTAAAATGATTTTAAAGTGATTTTTGAAAGTATACGTTTATAAAATATTTTTTTTGAATTGATCCATTTTAAATAAATAAACATTATAATTTTTAAAGTTATAAAAATTATGATTTTGAGAAATACGGTTAAAGATTGATTTTTGAGAAATATGGGTTAATGTTTTTATAAAATAATTAAATTGGATTTTTGAATTTATTATAAAAGTTTAAGTATAGGATTTATAAATTTGATTATTTTATAAATCAAGAGAATGGTGAAATTATAAAGAAGTTTAAAGACGTTTTAGAATAATAATACAAATTGATTTGTATAAAAGATTTATAAAATGGATATTTATAAATTAGAATATTTTGAATTATAAAACGAGTTTTTATAAGTGTTAGAATGAACTATGAATGAAATTCGGAAATGAATGAAATTTATAGAATTATAAACAGTAAAGTTATAAATGGAATTTTATAAGCAGTAGGTTTATAAAATTTGTAAAATTATTAAAAGAATGGTTTTGGATAAATAATTGAATCTTATAAGTTATAAGATTTATAGTTATGAAGTTCAAAGGAACGATTTTTGCAAACGAATAAATTATAAGCATTTAACTTATAATATGAACTTTTGGTTTATAATTGAGTTATAAAGTGAATAGGTTAATAAAGGAGAATTATAAAAAGGAAGTTGTTATAAACTAAATAGAAATGGAATTTATAAACGTTGTTTTTATAAATTCGCAAACGACTTATTTTGATAAGTAAATTGTTGAAACCTATTAATGAAGTTATATTCACGTTTTTGATTGTGAATAATCCTTTGAAATAAAATGAATAAAAAGATGAAATTTGTTAACATAGTATATTCACGTTTTCGAATAGTGAATAATATGTTAAAGAAATTGTTTTGAATGTGATGTTTTAAATAGAATTAAAACGATCTAACGATGTTTTAAATATGTTGAGATTCGAAACCATAGATTTCAACATTGATTGTTGAAATAGACGTTTTCGAGAAATAGAAGGAAATGGTGGACTATAACACTGTTGTTATAGTAAATGATTTCCGAAAGGAAATGTTTTGTATAGTATTGGGATTTATATATATCTATTTTAATTTCAAATCCCTATACTAGTGATTTTGGGTTGTCGTAACGATGTTTTACGCAACATTCGTTTTGGCCCAAATAAATATGTTAAGAGAATGATTTCCTTAAAGAATGAAATATATACTTAATTTCGATTTAAGTATATTGAATATTTTCCAAGTGTTGAAAATAAATGGATTTGAGAATTACTTAATAAGTAAGTATGGAAATGTTTTCAATATAAAGTGAATATTTTGAGAATTTATCTTTTTGAAGATAAATTGAAATGAATAATTGAAATCGTATATGCATGGATATTTTAGAATGAAAATTCACTATGGAATTTATAAAAGAGAGTGGAATTTGTATGAAAATAAATATTGATTTATTTTTGAGGTATTGAAATTATATATCTTGTAAAGATATTTTGGAAAATTATTTGGAATCTGGTGATGTTGTGCATATCCATTGATAGTTCAATAACCGACTATCAATATTTCCCTTTGAATGGGTAATTGATGTGATTTGTTTGAATTTGAATGCCACGCTTATTTTTGAATAAGCGCTCACTATTCGGGTTAACCGGGAAAGGACCATGGGGTCGTATAACCCATTCCGAATATGTGATACGTCGTTATGAATTGCATTTGAAGACCGGTGTTGAAGACCGGATCTTTTTGAAAGCGAAAGGACAACTCGTCGATTGTCTTTGCACCGAGTAGCTACGGTATAGAGACTCCCTATGTGATGGGAAGTCCGGACGTGATTAGAGATTATCCGGATTGCAAGGACTTCTTTGTAAGTGCCTTCGGTTTTGTTCGAGCCCGGAACAGACTTGTATGGATTGTATGTCTGACATTACAAATTGAGATATAAAGCAGATTTCTTTCAAATATATTTCTGTTGGTGGCGGAGAATTTATTCTTTTAGCTTAACACCCTTCTCTGAGACGTACGAGCTCAGAGGTTATGTAGTTGAAGGTTATCAGCGATGTATTCCCAATTTGGTAATGTGACATGCTGAATGTTGCTGTGAAATGATCATTGTGTTGATTATTTGTGATAGGATCATTTGTTTGATCGTCTATCCTGGTGATCATTTCTATGATCATTTGTTGACCCAAAGCATGGCTTTTGTATAAAGTATGTTTTTGTGGACGTGATTTCGTCGAGCCTCACACCTCGGGAATGGTCAAAACAGGAAAGATGCAGCAAGGTTATGAGGGGTAGCGCCCTTTAGGATATGTGCATTTCCTTCTGGAAAAGGGTAGTATCATGGTATGGAGCCCAGATACTTACTCATGTTGAAAACACTTTATGATTGTGTGAATTGATTGCGAGCGCTCGGTTGAAAGGTCCCAAAGGACCGGGGGATGGCATATTCGGTCAGTTGTTACTCAGTTAGGGGTTACCCGGCCTTGTGTTGGTAGAGATCCGGTTTGGTTCTCGGGGATGTCCATCCAGAGGCATTCTCATGTGGCAATGGGAAGTTCCTTGGCCTGATCATTCGTTGGAAATCCAAAGAAACAATACGAGACTTGTACGGTTTTAGTTGTAGAACCTGCCATCTAATATGGTAGCTATAGTAAGCATAATATAATGGTACCTATGCTGGCTAGATTTATATTCTACTTTCGAAATTGTTTTCTACACTATGCACTAATAATAATATCAAATGTTTCTTTTTAATGCGTATCAAGCATCTTTGACTAACATAAGAAGAAATCTCCTCCAAGTCTGCGTTTGCATTGTGTGTGTGGCGGAAGGTCTTATGGTAGTCTCATTCTTAAAAGCATTACGAATTGATTTTAAAAATATTCCTCTATTTTGATTTTTAAAGATAAATAAACTGTTTTGAGTTCTCACACCAGTCTCATGACTGACTCGGAGTTTATTGTTTTCCTTCCTAAACTCTGGGTGCCCACCAATTTCCACACGGGCAGTCAAGAGTTAAGGTTTATCAGGATATTCTGGAGTTGCTGGATGCAAGATGGATGGCATGGCGTATTACTAGTATATAGTATTTCTTTCCGCTGTTTGTTGTTGTTTGATGTTGTACACTCTGATGATATGATGTAATGTAATGTAATGTATAAAATGTAATAACTGATATAGTTCTTTGTTTAAAGATTATTCATTTATTATTATATGTTGTTCCGCTGCGAATTGTGAGATTCTGATGTTGTTCTGTTGTGTTCTGTTCCGTTCTATTTTCTATTTTCTTCTCTCTATTTTCTATCTTCTTATCTCTTCTTCTTTCTTTTCTTCTTCTTAAACCCTCAGTGTTCGGTTTTCCGTCGTTCGATTGCTCGACAGTCGATAAAGTGAGTATCGATGTTGAATTTTCGGGAGACGAAGAATCGGGTCCTGACAATGTGGTATCAGAGCATATGGTTAAGCGACAACTATGGTTCTGTTGGGTATTACTCATTAGAGATAGAGTCAGTAGTACTCTAGAATGAGTTTGAGTATAATAATAGCTATGAGAGCGTATTTGTTAGTGAATATAAATTGTTTTGTATTGTGTTGACTTATCGGTTGATTGTTTGTAGATTCCAGTCGATGTAGTCTAGCTAACTATCGTAGATAGGGGTCTCTAAACTCTTAAACAAGATAAACCGACACAGTATTGTTTTAAATTGGGTAAATAAAATAATTTTACCTTGAGTACTAGTGGTCCAGTGGTTTACGACATGAGGTGAGTTGCTGCATCTTGTTGTGGTGGCACAGGTTCGATTCCCAGCGGCCACAAGTATGAGACATAAGTGCACGGCCACTTTAAAACCGGCTTAACCAAAGGTCAGGGCGACATAGTCTCCCTGTCCCCAAAGTTTATGTCAAGTACTAGTGGTCCAGTGGTTTACGACATGAGGTGAGTTGCTGCATCTTGTTGTGGTGGCACAGGTTCGATTCCCAGCGGCCACAAGTATGAGACATAAGTGCACGGCCACTTTAAAAACCGGCTTAACCAAAGGTCAGGGCGACATAGTCTCCCTGTCCCCAAAGTTTTTTGGCTAATCAACCTATGCTGGATTTTGACATGATTTACAAAGCTATAAGGTGGCGAACTTTGAAGGCGAGACACTTAGCTATATGCTTGAAGAAATACATGACAGTGGTGTGGTATGAACGAAATTTGATTTGCTTTGATAAGAAGAGGAGAGATGGTCAGGTGTTATGGAAAGTATTGAAGTATGAAATTTACAAAACAATGAAGATGCAAGCTATTTTTCCAGCCATATACATGGATGCTTGGAGATAGTTGGTTTTTTTGGTGTGTTTCTTGTTTTCTTGTTTTGCTTTGTGTGTTTTTTTGTTGTGCTTTTCTTTCTGTGTAGCTCCGTGTGTTGTGTTTTGTATTTTCTTTTTTTCTTGCTTGCTGTTCTCTTTTGGGCAAGTTTTGTGTTTTATTGTTTTTTTGCAATAAAATCAGGTAGGGGCCCTGTTAACCCCGCTAGCTTTTGCTAAAAAATAAAAAATTTTACCTTGAGTATATTTTATATATAAAAGAAATAATCTTTTAGAATTATTAAAGTATATAAGTGATTGTTAAGTTGTTTGAATAATCTAAATTAAAGAATAATTGTATAAGAAAAGAATTATAAGAATTGAATTATAATTAATGTGATTTACAATTGTGAAATAAACTTATATATATATAAGAAGTGAAACTATATGAATATATTTATGAATATAACTTAAGAGTTGTTGAATGAAGTTGATATTTGTATCAAAGTAAATTAATAAAGTGAAGTGATAAATGTGAACTTGAGTTATGTAAATGAAATTCAACTTTTGTAATTGAATTGAATGAATGGATTAAATGTTAATCAATTAAATGTGAATAATTGATATGAAATAATGAATGTAAGTGTAATTCATTAAAATCTAATGTTATTAGAAGTTGAATAATTGAATGAAAATCATTTAATTAAACCAATTGAAAGCAAAGGAATTTGGTTGTAATTAATATACATTGGTTGTTATATGATTGTTAGTTGATTGTATATAATTCATTTAATGTTAATGAAATTGAGTTAATGAAATTGGAAGCTAAAGTAATTGAAATTCAATTGGAAGTTAAGTGAATCTTAAATAGAATTGAATTTGATTTGGAAGTGAACCAACTTGAATATGAATTAGTGAATATAAACTAATTGAAAATGAATGTTAGTAAACATCCACTGTTAATGAATCAAAAGTGATTAAATTGAAAACCATTTCATTGAATATTAATGAGAATATGAATGAATATATATTGGTTATGGATGATAGTTGGTTGATGGTTGAATATATTGCTTTAGTTTCATTTGCTATGTTGGCATATATAGTTATTATGTTGCTATATGTTGTATATTGATACTATTGTCTATATGCATGATTCTCATGTTGTTTGTTGAGTGATTAGTAGGTGCGGATTGTGTTTGCTTCGCATTTGGAGCTCGCTTTCGCGCTATATTAGCCGTATATGCTCGCTAATAAAATATAAGGTACATATCTCGGATTACATACCGTACTTTTATACTTTTTTCCCTTCGGGATGCCTCATTACTTGATGAGATGTATATTTGTGATATATATAATGTCATTTTTTTTTCGGATCGAGCCGCGCAAAGGAGACTATGGCGAATTTTTCCGAAAATTTAAGGCGTTAGAAAAAATTTGAGAAAATTTGGAAAATTTTGAAAACTATAAACTTTGGACTTGGAGTTGAAAGTTAAACAATAGTAATTGTTTTTTAAAAAAAAAGATAACTAAGTATGATTTGAAAACTTAGTAAATTATTGTAAGAAGTTTAACTATGGATTTTGGAAAGTTAATAGATTCTGTAACTTTTCTTACTTAATAATTTCGAGGACGAAATTCTTTTAAGGGGGGAAGATTGTAACGACCCAGAATTTTTATTAATTTAAATTTGAATATTTAATTAATTTTAAATATTAATAAGTGAAATTTATAAGTCGAATAAATTTTATTTGAATAATTGGATTTAATTGAATAATTAAATCGATAATTTAATATGTTGAATTATGGAAATAATTGAAAATTGAGTTAAATATGATTGAAAATGATTTGTAAAATTTTGTTTTATCATATTGAAGTTAGAATGATATTTTAGAACTTTTAAAATCGAATTAAAAGTTTATTTGTGAAAATTGAATATTTTAATATTAAATCGACTAGTGAAATTAGTCAATTTTTGAACAGTCTCAGAATGGAACGAAACCAGTTCCATTGGATCCGTAATAGTTAGTTATTACCAGATTTCAATTTTCATAGCAATCAGAGTTATCGTTTGATCGTGGCAGCTCGAAACGCATCGAATTATTTTTAATATTAATTGGCGAGTTAAAATAGCCATTTTTCAAAAAGTCTCGGATTTCGACGAAACTAGTTTCATCGGATCCGTAATGTGATATTATTGTAAGGTTTCAAATTTCGTGTCAATTGGATTTACCGTTTGTCCGGTACAAATTAAAACGCCTAGAAAATCGTTTAAATCGGTTTAATTTAAATTGAACGTTTATTGCCATAACTCGCACAGATGACCGAATTAGCTTCCGAAACCTATTCCATTGTGTCCGAAACGCGAGGTAAACCCTAGAAACGCTGGTTACGGCGCGTGAATCGGAGTTCGAAAATTCCGGAATGAATAGTGTTTCGTTCGTTTTCTATAAATAGCCTTCACTCTCAAGAGAAAAAAAAAATTAAACCCTAATAACTGCAGGCCGCCGCCACTACCATGCTGAACGGCCAGGAATCGTTCGTCTTCTCCCCTCAAAATCTCCAAATCCACTCAATATTACAATAAACTTTCAACTAGAGTATTAAAGAGGGCGATGAGAGCTACGTTTTCAACGGTGGAGATCGTAAATAACTCGATGGATTGACGGCAATTGTTGTTTGAAGGGGGCCGGTTCATGCACGTCGTTCGAGGTGGGGGGATAGCCGAGTTTGGCCGTACTCAGGTCGAAGGTGGAGGGGGCCATGGCCGTTCGAATGAAGTCACCTGATCATGCTAGAAGTCGACGAAGTGGAAGCAAAAATCAAACCCTAATTGTGATTGATGGGTTCGGCATTGGATGAACGAACGCGAGAGAGAGGGAGAAGAAGCACACGGATCTGATGGCAAGGGCAGTGGATCCTACGGCCTGGATTTAGCTTAGGTTTAAAATTTAATTTTGTTGTAAATATTAAGTTATAAATTCATGTAAGTTTAAAAATCAATATCTTTTTCATACAAGGTCGAAAACGCGCGAAACCAGTTGCGTTGGAATCGTATGGACGAGCACTACGCGATAGAATTGGATTGGAGTCGTTTGGAGTTAGTGAGAATTTTGGGTAAAATTAAACGTTTGTTTAATTTTATTCGAAATAAATCGCTAAAACGAAATTGAAATCAAGGTGAGAACTTCTCACTCAATCGAATCGGTTTCGATTTTATTTTAAATAGTTAGATTTAAAATATTTGAATGCATGTTTGAATGATGATTGTTATCTATTGATTGTTAAAATAGACATTATGCGCCGTTAGTAAGCGGATGTTATTTATTAAAAACATATACCGCGAATATTTCATAAACAGTGAAATTGGTATTATATATAATAGCAATATATATATATTGGCATATGTATATATTAGAGTTATTGATTTCCCGCATTTGTATAGTGGATGAGACCCTATTGCGCCGTCTATTAAGCGGATAATATTTTAAATCCCATATACCGCGATAATTCCGTACTGGAGCGGAATTGGTATTGTGCTAATGTTTTTGGATGCAGGAAAACAGGTTGGAGGGATCCAACTGGATTCCTCAACAGTTTTTATTTGATTTCAGATAATTTGATATTTGATGGATTATCATATCGATATATGACGTCGTTGTTGTCGTGATTGACTATTTGATATGTAGCATCATTGGACCAAATTTTGGAATTTTAAAATGATTTTAAAGTGATTTTTGAAAGTATACGTTTATAAAATATATTTTTTGAATTGATCCATTTTAAATAAATAAACGTTATAATTTTTAAAGTTATAAAAATTATGATTTTGAGAAATACGGTTAAAGATTGATTTTTGAGAAATATGGGTTAATGTTTTTATAAAATAATTAAATTGGATTTTTGAATTTATTATAAAAGTTTAAGTATAGGATTTATAAATTTGATTATTTTATAAATCAAGAGAATGGTGAAATTATAAAGAAGTTTAAAGACGTTTTAGAATAATAATACAAATTGATTTGTATAAAAGATTTATAAAATGGATATTTATAAATTAGAATATTTTGAATAATAAAATGAGTTTTTATAAGTGTTAGAATGAACTATGAATGAAATTTGGAAATGAATGAAATTTATAGAATTATAAACAGTAAAGTTATAAATGGAATTTTATAAGCAGTAGGTTTATAAAATTTGTAAAATTATTAAAAGAATGGTTTTGGATAAATAATTGAATCTTATAAGTTATAAGATTTATAATTATGAAGTTCAAAGGAACGATTTTTGCAAACGAATAAATTATAAGCATTTAACTTATAATATGAACTTTTGGTTTATAAATGAGTTATAAAGTGAATAGGTTAATAAAGGAGAATTATAAAAAGGAAGTTGTTATAAACTAAATAGAAATGGAATTTATAAACGTTGTTTTATAAATTCGCAAACGACTTATTTTGATAAGTAAATTGTTGAAACCTATTAATGAAGTTATATTCACGTTTTTTATTGTGAATAATCCTTTGAAATAAAATGAATAAAAAGATGAAATTTGTTAACATAGTATATTCACGTTTTCGAATAGTGAATAATATGTTAAAGAAATTGTTTTGAATGTGATGTTTTAAATAGAATTAAAACGATCTAACGATGTTTTAAATATGTTGAGATTCGAAACCATAGATTTCAACATTGATTGTTGAAATAGACGTTTTCGAGAAATAGAAGGAAATGATGGACTATAACACTGTTGTTATAGTAAATGATTTCCGAAAGGAAATGTTTTGTATAGTATTGGGATTTATATATATCTATTTTAATTTCAAATCCCTATACTAGTGATTTTGGGTTGTCGTAACGATGTTTTACGCAACATTCGTTTTGGCCCAAATAAATATGTTAAGAGAATGATTTCCTTAAAGAATGAAATATATACTTAATTTCGATTTAAGTATATTGAATATTTTCCAAGTGTTGAAAATAAATGGATTTGAGAATTACTTAATAAGTAAGTATGGAAATGTTTTCCAATATAAAGTGAATATTTTGAGAATTTATCTTTTTGAAGATAAATTGAAATGAATAATTGAAATCGTATATGCATGGATATTTAGAATGAAAATTCACTATGGAATTTATAAAAGAGAGTGGAATTTGTATGAAAATAAATATTGATTTATTTTTGAGGTATTGAAATTATATATCTTGTAAAGATATTTTGGAAAATAAATAATTTGGAAAATTATTTGAAATCTGGTGATGTTGTGCATATCCATTGATAGTTCAATAACCGACTATCAATATTTCCCTTTGAATGGGTAATTGATGTGATTTGTTTGAATTTGAATGCCACACTTATTTTTGAATAAGCGCTCACTATTCGGGTTAACCGGGAAAGGACCATGGGGTCGTATAACCCATTCCGAATATGTGATACGTCGTTATGAATTGCATTTGAAGACCGGTGTTGAAGACCAGATCTTTTTGAAAGCGAAAGGACAACTCGTCGATTGTCTTTGCACCGAGTAGCTACGGTATAGAGACTCCCTATGTGATGGGAAGTCCGGACGTGATTAGAGATTATCCGGATTGCAAGGACTTCTTTGTAAGTGCCTTCGGTTTTGTTCGAGCCCGGAACAGACTTGTATGGATTGTATGTCTGACATTACAAATTGAGATATAAAGCAGATTTCTTTCAAATATATTTCTGTTGGTGGCGGAGAATTTATTCTTTTAGCTTAACACCCTTCTCTGAGACGTACGAGCTCAGAGGTTATGTAGTTGAAGGTTATCAGCGATATATTCCCAATTTGGTAATGTGACATGCTGAGTGTTGCTGTGAAATGATCATTGTGTTGATTATTTGTGATAGGATCATTTGTTTGATCGTCTATCCTGGTGATCATTTCTATGATCATTTGTTGACCCAAAGCATGGCTTTTGTATAAAGTATGTTTTTGTGGACGTGACTTCGTCGAGCCTCACACCTCGGGAATGGTCAAAACAGGAAAGATGCAGCAAGGTTATGAGGGGTAGCGCCCTTTAGGATATGTGCATTTCCTTCTGGAAAAGGGTAGTATCATGGTATGGAGCCCAGATACTTACTCATGTTGAAAACACTTTATGATTGTGTGAATTGATTGCGAGCGCTCGGTTGAAAGGTCCCAAAGGACCGGGGGATGGCATATTCGGTCAGTTGTTACTCAGTTAGGGTAACCCGGCCTTGTGTTGGTAGAGATCCGGTTTGGTTCTCGGGGATGTCCATCCAGAGGCATTCTCATGTGGCAATGGGAAGTTCCTTGGCCTGATCATTCTTTGGAAATCCAAAGAAACAATACGAGACTTGTACGGTTTTAGTTGTAGAACCTGCCATCTAATATGGTAGCTATAGTAAGCATAATATAATGGTACCTATGCTGGCTAAGATTTATATTCTACTTTCGAAATTGTTTTCTACACTATGCACTAATAATAATATCAAATGTTTCTTTTTAATGCGTATCAAGCATCTTTGACTAACATAAGAAGAAATATCCTCCAAGTCTGCGTTTGCATTGTGTGTGTGGCGGGAGGTCTTATGGTAGTCTCATTCTTAAAAGCATTGCGAATTGATTTTAAAAATATTCCTTTATTTTGATTTTTAAAGATAAATAAACTGTTTTGAGTTCTCACACCAGTCTCATGACTGACTCGGAGTTTATTGTTTTCCTTCCTAAACTCTGGGTGCCCACCAATTTCCACACGGGCAGTCGAGAGTTAAGGTTTATCAGGATATTCTGGAGTTGCTGGATGCAAGATGGATGGCATGGCGTATTACTAGTATATAGTATTTCTTTCCGCTGTTTGTTGTTGTTTGATGTTGTACACTCTGATGATATGATGTAATGTAATGTAATGTATAAAATGTAATAACTGATATATTTCTTTGTTTAAAGATTATTCATTTATTATTATATGTTGTTCCGCTGCGAATTGTGAGATTCTGATGTTGTTCTGTTGTGTTCTGTTCCGTTCTATTTTCTATTTTCTTCTCTCTATTTTCTATCTTCTTATCTCTTCTTCTTTCTTTTCTTCTTCTTAAACCCTCAGTGTTCGGTTTTCCGTCGTTCGATTGCTTGGCATTCGATAAAGTGAGTATCGATGTTGAATTTTCCGGAGACGAAGAATCGGGTCCTGACACCTATGGTCATATATTTCTGGTGGAATTCATTTAGTTGCTTCTTTCGGTCCATAGTAAAGAAGTATATACACACACGCACACAATATATATATATATATATATATATATATATATATATATATCATTCGCCTGCACGTGTTCCCAAACCCAGCCTATTTTTCTCCATTTTCTATGCAAATCCAGGGAACGCCGCTGTGCGGTCCTCCACAAATCGCCTGTGACTACCTCAATGTCATCCCATTTCCTTCTTCCCTACCACCACGTCCTCCTTGCCTGGCCGAAGGTGCAGTAGCCACCCATGCGAGCTGCTCAGCTATCATCCCTTCCTATCGCCTACTTGTTTGCCTACTTCTTCTCATGCGGTCGAATTTCCTCCACCTAGCAGTAGCCGATCCCGAGCCCGAACCCGCCTACCAAGGCTCCGCCTTCTCCCCTCCTGTAGCTAACTCGTGCCTCTTTCCTTATATATGCTCAGGTGTGTATATATATAAGCTGCTATATGTATAAGTGTGCATATATATATTTATCTTTGTTTATTTCATATTATTATATATATAATTTACATTGATATTGATTTCGTAATATATATGTGTTTTACTTATCTTCTCTCAGCTGTTGTATATGGTATGTCTGCAAATCACTATTTAATTATATATAGCCATAGTAATATGTAAGTTTACATGTATAAGTTATATTTTCTTTTAATATATGCACAAGCGGTCTGTTAACTATATGTAGGGTTATACAAGATCGGTTGTACTGAAATATATTTTCTTTCAGGGCTTTATGTATTGCTGTTATATATTAGTGTGAGTATATATATTTCATAAAAAAAGTTAAGGCATATATATTATTTGTTAAAACATATATAGCTTTGTACATATCTAGAATATTCAATTATGTGTTTAAACTGGGTTGCGGCTTCGTATATATACAGATCTGGGTGCATAAGTTTTAATAGTATTTTGTTCAAATCGGTTTGTAAAAAAAAAATTAATAGTATTTTATATGATCTGATATCGGATTTTTGTTATTTTATTTATAAGGTTATATTTGTTACAAATTGTAACTTTGGTATAGTACAGTTGCATAGATATCTTGGATATATATAATCTACACATATGGTCTATGTACATTTTGGTTAAACTGTCCATCTATTTTGTTTTGTTACATTATTAGTCTGCATAACATATTTTTTTATTAACTATCGACTTAAATTTCAGGTTTATAGATACTGTTGTTTTATGTCATATATTTTAACATATATATATATATAAAGTGGTATATTTGTTTATCTTCATAAGTATTTATTTTAAATATTATTATGTATATATGTTAAATTTTAATATATGTGTTTTAATTTAAAATAATGATTTTAATTATATATATGTTATTTTAATATTTGTTTTAAATTAAATATTGATTCCATGGAAATAATAATAATATATATATCATTGCTGTTCTATCAAATTGAGTCAAATTGTTTCATTGACTCCTTATCTATCAGCTTTGTTCATCAAATCGTGTCCATCTAACTTTGCTTTGAAATTCGTGCTTGGATTTGTAACTTATTTCATTCGTTGAATCTCTCTAACCTCTAAAGGTGAGCAATCGCTCACCATTAGCGTTCTTATATTTATTAAATTTAATTTCAATTGAAATGACAATTGAAATATACTGCTGTTAGTTATTTACATTTCTATATATATGCTATTGTCTGTTCTGTTCACCTCTAACATCTGACACCATTATCTGTTATTCATATTGATAATATATGCTTGTTATATTATTATCATATAAGTTATCACTCTGCAAGTTCCATGTTAGTATAGAATTCGCTATGGGTTGAAAGGATACATACCCGAACGATCTGTAGAATAAGAGAAAATCATTATGGGTTGAAATGATAAACCCAAGCGATTTTCATTTGAATTGAATTTGGGATTGCGGGTTGAAATGATATATGCCCGTATATATTCAAATTACGGATTGAAATGATAAATATCCGTATCACTTGACCATAGGATAGAAAATTTATATACAGACACCGTTGGTCTATATATAAATATTTTGGAATTGATTTATATGGTTTTGAAATGAATATTTTGGTTTTAATAAATACTGATTTTAAGATATTATATATATGTTATTTTATAAAGGTTAAAATTTAGACTTTAAATTTATATGTTTGAAAATTTTAAAGGTTATAAGTTAGTTTTGAAATTATATTTTAAAATAGATTTTATAAGGATTTTTTTAAGTTAGGTTGGGAAGATAAATTTGAATTTATTTGAAATTGCATTTAATTAAGAATCTTATTTAATTAAATCGATTTGAAACTTATTGAATTGAGATTTAAAGGATATCATTTTATAACTTGATTTTGTTTAAGGTAATTAAATAAATATTTCAAGTTTAAATTAATTGAAGGAAATATTTAGTTTATTTGTAATTTGGGTTTATTTAAATAGAATTGGATTTATTAAGTGAATATTTCAAAACTAAATAATAATAAAGTTAAATTAAGCTATATATGGGGTTATCAAATTTAGTTTTGAAATGTTGAATATTTAAAGCTTTGAAAATATTGAAATTAAAATGGTTTATAGGGAAACTGAATTAAATTGAAATTGGTGATTTGAGATTGGATTAAATTTGAATTTTAGAATTCGAGTTGACTTGGAATCGACTTATGAAATTTGAGGATAGTATTTTATATATAAAGTATTTTTAAATTATATTTAAAACTATTTTATATTTTACTTCATAAATTATTTTAATATAAACTATTTTAATATATATCATTTTTAATATAAACTATTTTTAACATAAATTATTTTAATATACTAACTATTTTAATATAAACTATTTTAACATATAACTATTTTAACATATAACTCTTTTATATAAACTATTTTACTTTATAAACTATTTTATTATATATATTATTTTAATATTTAAACTGTTTAAGTTGTGGAAGTAATGTTTTCAAAGTTATGAATTTCAAAGTATTATGTTTCGAAAGTGTTATAATTTCAAGTGTGTGGTTTCGAAAGTGTTATAACTTTAAAAGTGCCATGATTTTGGAAAGAGGATATTTTTGGATTGGAAATGATATTGTATTTGGTTTTTAAAAGGAAACAATATGATATTTGGTTTTAAAATGGAAATGATATCGTATTGATATGGTTTTGAAATGGCAATGATATTTTAGTTTTTAAGTATAAACTATTTTGAAATGACCATGGTGTTATAATATCGTTTGGTTGTTAAAGAGACCGAGATCGGATATTGTCATACTCTCTGCCAATATCCAAAACCACTTTAACAACCGTGTATGCGGTGGAGATTGCAGAATGAAATAGGATGCTGGGACGCTCTATTTGAGGTATATATGTAGACCTGACTCCCGTGAGTTGGCATAAGGCGGCTAAAATACGACCAATTGACGGGCCAAGTGAGGTAGCTCCTCCGATCGGACACACTCTTTCGTATTCCATTCTATCACTTTGTGATTGATTTGGTGCGCACCTTTGATTTTTGATTTTTCAGGTGTGTGGCTCGAGGTGTACGGTAGCGGCTACTATGCGTTACCACCAGCCCGGAAGTGTAATTGGTATATCTACCCTGGCATTGCCTAGTTGTGCCGTGTCACCTACCCTAGCGAGACTACTACGAGTTTGATTTGTGTCGTACATATGGAGTATCCTCTGGTAGCCTCCCGATCTGGAGGTATTATGGTACTGTATAGACTATTGGCACTATAAAATGTGTTAAGGTGGAAAATGTAAAGCCTTAACACTATTTTTAAATAGTATACTTTACTTTAGACAGTATTATAATAGCGTATATTACTACATAGTAGATAGTTTAACAGATCCTTAGAGGATGGCAAACATCCTTTGAGTTACTTGTATTTCAGTTGTTATTTCACTTGAGTTGGATTTATTGATATAAGAATGTTAATGCTCACTCGAGTGTTCTGTGTTTTGCTTTACGCTCGGGTCAGACTGAGTGATACAGCTTTTGAGACTCACCTTTGGAATTGGAGCTTTGTTTGGAGATCCATATATATCTTTTCAGCTTGTAGTTATTCAGTTGATCCCAGTGATGTATTCTGATCTTGACTATTGTATTTGAACTTCTATTGCATCTTATTTAACTCTGATATATATAGTAGCTTCATGAACTACTAATCATTTTATTTCCGCTGCATATTGTATATTACTCTGTGTCTGTGATTCTGTGATTTATTTATTTACTTTATACGCTAATTTTTGCCAAATATAAATTAACAATCTGGTATTTTGAGCAATTCAAATACGGCATGTGTGGATGCGAATGGTTGAAAATATCAGGATGTTACATGTGGTATCAAAGCTTTGGTTTTTAGGCAAAACTCAACATATAGAGTAGAATTAATTAAAGAATCACCTTCGTTCGAGCTTGAATCTCTCCCCTTTGATTTGGATCTCCTTTGAGTTCCAGGATTTTCCTTTTGTTTGGAAATTCCTTCTTGTCTCTACGTACCCGTGTTCTTTTGATTCTGGAGTATCCCATAGCTTCACTGAATGATCGTAAATGGGTGAAACTCCTTTACAATAGGTATCTATTCACCAAAGATTTCTGTATCCTCGGTTTAGATGTTGTTACCTCTTGCTTTACCTGAATTCTATCTCTTGTGATCTGATGTCAAATTGCTTCAGAATTCTACATCGATCGCATTCTTGAAGTCACGGTTGACCCGGTTAAGGTTGCCCGAGACTTACATTGGACTATCAATCCCCTCTCCTTTGTACCAATTACATTATCTTTATTTTAAATCTATCTTCTTAGTTTGAATTCTACCAGATTAGGATCCCTCTTAACTTGAATCTCTAACTTTGTTTTGAAATTCATTCTGGAATCATCGAGTGAGGGAGTGTATTTGAATTTTATATTAAAATTGTTTTATATATTGTGTTGTTTGAGTTGTTGATGTTGATTTGGATTTTCGATTTATTCGTTTGATCAACGCTATCGATAGGATTTCCAAAATACTTGAACAGAGCAAACTGACACAATATTGTTTTCAAATTTGGTAAATGGAATAAATTTTGCATGATTATATTATATATATAAGTATAAAATATTTTTCTAAAATTAAATAGTTAAATAAATTAGATGTTTAAAATGATAATATTTGATTTTCATTAATGGTTTTGTAAACCTTTAACTATTGCCAAATGATATAAATAAATAAAAATATAAACATGGTTTATAAATTGATTTGGAAATTGGAATGAATTTAAAATTAAGGATTTGATAATTTAATTTTCGGTGATTTCAAAATTTGGTTTTAAAGTGTATATTATTTAAAGTATTTTCAAATAGAATCCGTTTCCAAGAATTTTAAATGTTCAAATCAGTGCTCTCCTATTTTGTCACTAGAAAATAATTTCGGTGATGACTGCAGCATCATCGACATTCATTTTCGAGTTTTGAAGTGGAGATACCACTTAATAGCTTTGCTACAAAATTTTGCTGTGGAAAAATGAATTTGACTTGAATTTCTGAAATATTACTTGATTTATAATATATAAGTATATGTTTATAAATTGATTTGATATAAAACGTGTATGTGTATATATATATATATTTATCTTTAAATTGTTTGAAGTTAATCGAAAATTTAATTCTTAAATTTATATTAAAGTTGATTTTAATTATAAAATGATGCCAAAATTCTGAATAAATATTTAAATTTGAAATAATTGAGTTGGAAAATTTTACTTGTATAATACTCAATTTCATTCCAATATAACTTACCTAAATTGTTCAAAAGCTTGGACATGAAATTGGATAATATACAATATAAAATATTTTATGAATAAAATTTGGGTGGGTATAATAAATGTTATACACTTAAATTTTAATTATAAAAATGTTAATAGAGATAAATAGAATAATAAGTTAATTAAATAATTAATGGGATAAATAAAATAGATATTGTTTTGGAGGAATAAAAAAATTGAAATTAAATCAACTTATTAAAATACCTTGAATTTAAAATCAATTGTTAAATATAAATTAATTTAAATTGAAATTTATAAGATTTTAAATTAATTTTTTAAATTTTTTCTTAATTTTTTTTCTTTATGGTTATTTCTATTCTCCCACCTCTTTCCTTTTCGAGGACGTTAAGTTTTGAGTGGGGGAGAGTGTAGCGACCCGTAAATTTTAGTTGTTTTATTTATTTAATTAATTGAATTTTATGAATTTTTAAATGATTGAGTTTTTAAATAAAAAATTAATATTTGAAATACGTCTAATTAAACATAACAAATGGTAAATTTTCATCAAATGATATGGAAGTAAATTTTATTGTGCAATTTTATTTCAATTTAAAACAGCTAATATTTGATGATAATAAAATCTTTTCCAAATGTGAATATATTTGTACAATAAATTTTTAAATCATCTTCTGAGTGTGACGTCATATTTTGTTTCCCCAAATTTGGAATGTTATTGCTCCGTTTGTCTTATTTCCGGCAAATTAACAACATTTTCGGTACCGAGTATCGACTTTTGTTCGGATGATCGTACCACTGGTATCTGTATGCCGTTTTGATCGTCTCATCATGCTGATTTCAGCGATATATTCATTTCTGTTTTTTGAACCCTAGTATGCAGTGAAATCAGTAAAACGATTTCTATATCGGTATCCATATTTTAGCCTCTTTGTTTCTCAGTGTCCATTCATTTATTCCACGTGAGAAAATAAATGGTCACAAACTTTAACATATCAACCCTTTCTATTCTTTATGGTCATATATTTCTGGTGGCATTCATTTAGTTGCTTCCTTCGATTCATAGTAAAGAAGAATATATATATATATATATATATATATATATATCATTCGCCTGCAAATGTTCCCAAACCAGCCTATTTTTCTTCCATTTTCTATGCAAATCCGAGGAACGCGACTGTGCAGTCCTCCACAAACTTCGCCTGTGACCACCTCAACATCATCCCGTTTCCTTCCTCCCTACCACCACTTCCTCCTTGCCTGGTCGAAGGTGCAGCAGCCACCCATGCAAGCTGCTCAGCCATCATCCCTTCCCATCGCCTGCTTGTTTGCCAACTTCATCTCATGTGGCCGAATTTCCTCCACCTAGCAGCAGCCGATCCCGAGCCTGAACCCGCCTACCAAGGCTCGACCTTCTCCCCTCCTATAGCTAACTCGTGCCTCTTTCCTTATATATGCTCAGGTGTGTATATATATAGGCTGCTGTATGTATAAGTGTGCATATATATTTATCTTTGTCTATTTCATTTTATTATATATATAATTTACATTGTTATTGATTTTGAAATATATACGTGTTTTACTTATCTTCTCTCAGCTGTTGTATATAGTATGTCTGCAAATCACTGTTTAATTGTATATAGCCATAGTAATATGTATGTTTACACGTGTAAGTTATATTTGCTTTTAATATATGCACAAGCGGTCTGCCAACTATATGTGGGGTTATACAAGATCTATTGTACTGAAATATATTTTCTTTCAGGGCTTTATATATTGTTGTTATATATTAGTGTGTATATATATTTCATAAAAAAGTTAAGGTGTATATATTATTTGTTAAATCATAAATAGCTTTATACATGTGTCTAAACTGGGTTGTGGCTTCGTCTATATACAGATCTGGGTGCATAAGTTTTAATGGTATTTTGTTTAAATCGGTTTGTAAAAAAAATTAATAGAATTTTACGTGATCTGATATCAGATTTGTATTATTTTATTTATAAGGTTACATTTGTTACAAATTGTAACTTTGGTATAGTAAAGTTGCATAGATATCTTGGATATATATATAATCTACGCATATGGTCTGAGTGCATTTTGGTTAATCTATCCATCTATTTTGTTTTGTTACATTATTAGTCTGCATAGCATATATGTTTATTAACTATTGACCTAAATTTAAGGTTTATAGATGTTGTTTTTTTATGTCGTATATTTTAATGTATATATATATATATATAAAGGGGTATATTTGTTTATCTGCATAAGTATTTATTTTAAATCTTATTATGTATATATGTTAAATTTTAATATATGTGTTTTGATTTAAAACAATGATTTTAATCATATATATATTATTTTAATATTTGTTTTAAATTAAATATTGATTCCATGGAAATTATATATGTATATATATATATATCATTGTTGTTCTATCAAATTGAGTCTAATTGTTTCATTGACTCCTTATCTATCAGCTTTGTTCGTCGAATCATGTCCAGCTAGCTTTGTTTTGAAATTCGTGCTTGGATTTGTAACTCGTTTCATTCGACGAATCTCTCTAGCCTCGAAAGGTGAGCAATCACTCACGATTAACGTTCTTATATTTATTAAATTTGATTTCAATTGAAACGACAATTGAAATATGCTGTTGTTAGTTATTTACATTTCTATATATATGTTATTATCTGTATCTGTTCACCTATGACATATGACACCATTATATGTTATTTGTATTGATGATATATGCCTCTTATATTATTATCATATCTGTTATCACTCTGCAAGTTCCCTGTTAGTATAGAATTCACTATGGGTTGAAATGATACATACCCGAACGATCTATAGAATATGAGAACATCCTTATGGGTTGAAATGATAAAGCCAAGCGATTTTCATTTGAATTGAATTTGGGATTGCGGGTTGAAATGATATATTCCCGTATATATTTAAAATACGGATTGAAATGATAAATATCTGTATCACTTGAACATAGGATGGAAAGTTTATATACAGACACCGTTGGTCTATATATAAATATTTTGGAATTGATTTTTATGGTTTTGAAATGAATATTTTGGTTTTGATAAATACTGATTTTAAGATATTATATATATGTTATTTTATAAAGGATAAAAATTAGATTTTAAATTTATATGTTTGAAAATTTTAAAGGTTATAAGTTAGTTTTGAAATTATATTTTAAAATAGATTTTATAACAATTTCTTTTTGTAAGTTAGGTTGGGAAGATAAATTTGAATTTATTTGAAATTGTATTTAATTAAGAATCTTATTTAATTAAATCGATGTGAAACTTATTGAATTGAGATTTTAAAAGATATGATTTTATAACTTGATTTTGGTTTAAGGTAATTAAATAAATATTTCAAGTTTAAATTAATTTAAGGAAATATTTAATTTATTTGTAATTTGGGTTTATTTACATGATATTGGATTTATTAAGCGAATATTTCAAAACTAAATAACAATAAAGTTAAATTAAGTTATGTTGAAGTTATCAAATTTAGTTTTGAAATGCTGAATATTTAAAGCTTTGAAAATATTGAAATTAAAATGGTTTATTGGGAAATAAATTGAAATTGATGATTTGAGATTGGATTAAACTTGAATTTTGGAATTCGAGTTAATTTGTAATCGATTTGTGAAATTTGAGGAAAGTATTTTATTATATAAAGAATATCTAAATTATATTTAAAACTATTTTATATTTTACTTTATAAATTATTTTAATATAAACTATTTTAATATATATCATTTTTAATATAAACTATTTTCAACATAAACTATTTTAATATACTAACTATTTTAATATAAACTATTTTAACTTATAACTCTTTTATATAAACTATTTTACTTTATAAACTATTTTATTATATATATTATTTTAATATCTAAATTGTTTAAGTGGTGGAAGTTATGTTTTCAAAGTTATGAATTTCAAAGTATTATGTTTTGAAAGTTTTATAATTTCAAGTGTGTGGTTTCGAAAGTGTTATAACTTTGAAAGTGCTATGATTTTGGAAAAAAGATATTTTTGGAATGGAAATGATATCGTATTTGGTTTTGAAAAGGAAACGATGTCATATTTGGTTTCGAAATGGAAATGATATTGTATTGATATGGTTTTGAAATGGCAATGATATTTTGGTTTTGAAGTATAAACTATTTTGAAATGAACGCGGTGTTATAATAATGTTTGGTTGTTAAAGAGACCAGGATCAGATATTGTCATACTCTGTGGAGATTCCAGAATGAAGTAGGATGGTGGCGGCGTCCTATTTGAGGTATATACGTGGACCCGACTCCCATGAGTTGACATAAGGTGGCTAAAACAAGAGCAATTGACGGTCCAAGTGAGGTAGCTCCTCCGATCGGACACACTCCTTCTTATGCCATTCTATTACTTTGTGATCGATTTGGTGCGCACCTTTGATTTTTGATTCTTTAGGAGTGTGGCTCGAGGTGGGCCGTAGTGGCTGTTATGCGTTACCACCAGCCCGGAAGTGTAATTGGTATATCTACCCTGGCGTTGCCTAGTTGTGCCGTGTCACCTACCCTAGCGAGACTACTGTAAGTTTGATTTGTATCGTACCTATGGAGTATCCTCTGGTAGCCTCCTGATCTGGAGGCATTACGGTACTGTATAGACTATTGACACTATAAAACGAGTTAAGGTGGATAATGTAAAGCCTTAACTCTATTTTTAAATAGTATACTTTACTTTAGACATTATTATAATAGCGTATATTACTACATAGTGGATCGTTTAACGGATACTTAGAGGATGGCTATCCCAAATATCCTTTGAGTTACTTGTATTTCAGTTGTTATTTCACTTGAGTTGGATTTATTGATATAAGAATATTAATCCTGACTCTAGTGCTTTGTGTTTTTCTTTACGCTCGGGTCAGACTGAGTGATACAGCTTTTGAGACTCAACTTTGGAGTTGGAGTTTCATTTGGAGATCCATCTACATCATTTCAGCTTGCAGTTATTCAGTTGATCCCATTGATGTATTCTGATCTTGTATTTGACTATTGTATTTCAAATTTCTATTGTATCTTATTTAACTCTGATATATATATAGTAGGTTCATGGACTACTATTCATTTTGTTTCCGCTGCATATTGTATATCACTCTGTGTCTATGATTCCGTGATTTATTTATTTATTGTATATGCTAAGTTTTGCCAAATAAAAATTAACAATCTGTTATTTTGAGCAATTCAAATCCGGCATGTTTGGATGCGAATGGTTGAAAATATCAGGATGTTACAACTCATTCCCAACATTTCGCAATGGCCAAAGTGTAATGCATATACCTTGAGGAATATCAACAAATACGTGCATATATCTTATCTCATCTAGTAAATATATTAACGTACTACACATAAAATCCCCGAGGAAGATCAACAACAAAAGAGTATGCAAGTATCTGTTGAAACGCATGATTTTAGTGTTTTGACGATAATAACCATATGACAATGCTACATACGTGTTTATTGAGTAATTTCAGATAAAGTAGCTATATGATGGACGATAAAGTGTATACAAACTACGTTAAAGATTACAAAGAAGAAAACCAAAAAATAATGCAAGCATTGGGATTTAAACTAGAAACATGCCAAACAACCAACTACTATTTTCCAATTGCACTACAAAAACATTTTGATATAAAATTGGCAAGCAAGATAATCAGTATAGAAAGTGAAAAATAAAGTAGAAAAATATGCATAAGCCAAGGAGAGAAAAGTAGAAATGTGCCATACTGCCAACTACACTACGATAGCTTTTGTTAAGAAGATGGTTGGCAGCCTTATATTTTAGGTAGGGAAAAATCAAAAAATAAATAGTCAAAGAAATGGTGGAAATGGGATTCAAATCCAAAGGACAAGGGAAACAACATGCGGCCTTACTGACACACCACACATGCATTTGAACAAAAGCCCGCTAACAAATATATATCACCGTTATGAAAAAGAATAGTTAAAGTGCCCTTTTAAGCATCTTCTTCATGTATTGCGAACTTTCAGGGATACATCTCTTCTAAACCAAAATTCTGAAGGGTTGCACCTACTTAATGACTTTCTATCACTCTTTTAAAAACCTCTCTCGATCCTCAAAGCAATTATCGAACCGCATACTCTCTAATTACTTTCTTATTGCTTCATAAATCCCTAAACTCCATATTCATTTGAAAAGCAAACTTGGACAAATGCACTTTCGCTCTACAACATTAAAGTCTGGTCCTAATTCTCTTCCTAATCTCCACATACTCATTTTGCCTTTTTTTTAAAGTTATGGAAGTTTGTACTCCAGTGTGACTATTTAGTGTATTGTAAACACAATATATAGTCAAGTTATTTCTTTGTTCTGTTACGAAGTCCTAAGGAAAACAGTGTTAAAGTCCTATTCATTTATTCAGGCGGAGTCTATGAACCTGTTTCTTTAGGTGAAGTGAGGGTGTTGATAAAAAAATTCTTAGAGGTGATTAGGGATTGGATGTAAGAGAGGTGCTCCGAACCAGTATAAATTCGACTATGTGGCCTACTTTACTATTTCTACCGCATTTACATTTTTAATTACCATTGCCATCTTCGATCATGTGCATAGCGACTAACAATTGGTATCGGAGCCTAGTGTTATTAACTACAAGTAATACAAACACAAGTAATAGAGACTATCATTCATGTTACACTGCTATAAACACAACGGCAAGCAACCCTAAGGACGAATACCCAACACACTAGACATCTATGAGGTACTAACTATTTGCGATGACACGCCTTTTTAACCCTTGAAGATCATTGACACTAATATATCCACGGTATTCACGTGTCGCATATTCAGTGTCGTAAATACAGATAATCAGGGGTTTATAAGAAATAAGGGTAGAAACTAAACAGTAACAGAATCTCACATTGTATTAAACAACATAATCATATAGGTCGAAAGCACATAATCACTCTAAGTGATTCATCAAAGTTACAATAAGTACTAACCCAGCCTAGGATATTTATAACTGCATATCCTTATATGGGCTGATAGATACAAAATACATGATATAGCGAAAAGTTGAGAATAGATAACTATAGACAAAGGACCCTCTAGTCTTCATACCCCAAGCTACTTCCAAAATGCTCCAAGCTACCTGACTACTTGACTTCCTAAAAAATAGGGAATCCAAAGTTTAAAGGGAAAAGAAAAACAAACTCTAGGTCAATCATGAGATTAGGTGAGAAACTCAAAATATGAATTTAGAAAAAAAGGTATCTCATAAGACCATGCCCACATAAACATGGAATGGGTTTTTACCTTATGATAACCAAAATATTTGATACGCAAAATTTTGAAATATAATTTTTGATGACATTCTTTTGAAAACATTTTCATATAAACTTATAAATCTTAACTGTAATGCTTGCATTTCACGATTCAATACTTTGCACAACTAAGTCCGTACGACACTTATTGGATATTGGATTACCAACCGAATAGTGAGGTAAGGGACTACCTACCGTATAGTGCATTTATAGAGGAATGCACCCAAAGCCCTTATGTTGGTCCACATGTGAATTAAGATCGTCTTATCAGAAAATAAGTATACAAATAGCACCGAGTATTATATCACCCGGCCATTACCGACCTATCTGGGATCACAAGCATACACCACATAATTTAAACCCGACGTCATAGCAGGTAGAAATTTTATCCATCTACAAGGTGGTTTCATACCTTAATTGGTTGCGAGCCACTTTAGCCTTAAAGCATCCCCTGTTTCACTATTCCCGAGTATGAGGCTTTGAGGTAATGATTACCTTTTATATAGAACATTTTCCACTTTAAATGCCACCTTGCCATTTCACAATTACACAACTAATTTCTACAAACTTTGAATGCTACCTTGGCATTTTACTATCACACAACTGATTTCTACAAATGTATAACTCTTGAATTCATACATCTTAAGAAATGGTGTTAAGCTAAGAGAAGTTTTCTTCTCCGCCAGCAAACAGATGATACGTTCATAGTGATCAATCAATACGATCGAGAAATGCAACGTTAGACATTCGTCCATATTAGTTGTCCAAGAATAGAACAAACCGACGACACTTTCCTACTACATCATGTTGGGAATTATTCCTAGGATTAATAGCGAATAGTCCTTGTGTTTCGAAGATTTCCAGGCCGAATGGACCACTGCTGTTTATTTATTTCTGGAGCTACCCAAAGATTATCAACAAGCAGTCCTTCCGAAATAAAGATCCCCTATCTTTTAAAATCATGGCCTTCAATTTATCTTCATCACTTTCAAATGTGTAAATTGGTTTGAAGTGGACTTCGGTTAGGGATTACCCAAATCTGACTCCGGTTTCGATGAACCAATCATCGATAAAACGATTTTAAGTGGGTGGATAAGAAATATTCCATTTATTTGTTTTCTTTTTATCCAAAATATCTTTTAGAGATTTTTATCTTTCTGAAAACCATTTCTTTTCGGTATATATGTAATTCAATATACCTCCTTATGAATATTTACTAAATATTTTTCATAAATTATTTTTGAGAATATTACTGAGAAAAATAGGGTCAAATAGAAATGGTACTACTTTTACTCAATTTTAATTTCCGTATTCAATAGGTACTATGGGCAGAATAACAGTAAAATCACCTTTTAAATTCCATGAATAGTATGATTTCCCTCCTTAGAATTTAACACCAAGTATAAGAAGATTATTTCTATACGATCCAAGTTGTTTAGATTTGAAGAGTGAAATCATTTATGCTTAACTCATTTTCGATATTTCGACCTTATCTATCCCTTGTCTGGGAGAGGCCAGTTGAGCTAAGGCACTGGTTGCTCCTAAACATCTCCTTAGTTTAAGCACCTCAACCAGATCTCATGAATAGAAAAATCAGGTGTATTCGTCGGCTTATTAGAGCTAAGATTAAATCATTTGCTTATAACATCATTTCTTTAAATTAATTTATTTAAACTGTATTAAGTAAAATATAAAACCTTTGAATCATTTTTAGAACACTTTTTTATTGGAAAACATTTATAAAAATTTTAGAAAATAATTGTGAAGTTTTAAATCATGTTTTAAAAGTTATTGAAAAGTGCAGCAAAAAGTGTTGCAAAAAGTGTTTTAAAAGCTATATTGATTAAAATGACTTTTATATCATTTGGACATTTACATTCATATAAATCGCATCTCTTTTGAAACATTTTAAAATATTTTTTCCATATCTTTAAAACATAAAGATATGAAATTTTAAGAAATCCCTTTTTGGATTCCGAACTCCAATACCGTAATTATTTTAAAAACTTATTTTGGACTTATTTGAAATTCTATAAGATAAAAACATGACTTTCTTTCTTTGACTAAAAATTATGGATATAATAGTCAGGAAAATTCTTACTTTAAAGAATTCTATGCTATATTACACTTTATATACTCATTCGAATTCTACGGCGCGAAATCGCGAACTACCGTTACGCGATGTGCCTAGTATTGACTTGATTTTTCAATTTTCATTTAAAACTCGTCGGGACAAGTTTAAAAATTATAAAACATTTTTAAAACATTTCTAATCATTTTCAAGATGTTTAATGATTCAATATTTACATTCCTAACTTGATTCAGAAAGTGATTTCCTTGTGTAATATCGACGTGTATTTAACATGATTTGTTAGCAACCATATTCAACAATTCAACAATGAATGATGAACAACATATAAATAAGCATCCATGGCAATCATTTCACATCCGTGTGTGTGTATAAATATATATATAAACACACAATAGAGTTTTCTCATCGTGGAATAAAATAATTAACTAGAAAATGGATTAGCTTTTCTAACTCGAATCGGAGATAACAAACACTTGTCCCGAAGCTCCAATAGAGATCGTCCAACCTTTTGAAAGGGGTAGGGGTTCACGGCCTTGGTTGATGAGGGTGATAGACTCGGCTAAGTTAACATGGTCGTAGGTTTGAAGAGAAAGATAAAGGATTTGAGAGAGTTTTGAAGTGCCATATGTGTGTATGTATTATGTATATTTAGATGTAATTTGGTATAATTTTCTTTATATTTTTCCTTAGATGGAAGCCTTTAAAATGTGAAGGAACCTTTTAGAAAAATGAAGAAGAAGATGAACGAATGAAGTGAAGTGGTATTTATAGGCAAATGGAATAGTGTAAACATCTCCTTGTTACATCAACACACATCATCACGCCACATCCTTCCTCCATACTATGTGCTGGCCACTACCCCCTAGGTACAATGTGGGTCGCATCATATAGAGGCAAGGCCGTGTGCCTTTTTGACTTGACATTCGATGGTGACAATATGTGGTAATTAGCTTAGATTCTTACTCCACCACCACATGCTCCACCTCCTTTCATCATTACCCTATGCATGGCTACCTCCTACTACAACCGACTTAGCTCGGCCATATCACGTCAAGGCATATGCTTACATCGATGTGATATTTGGTGGTAAGGGTTGGTTGCTTAAGTGACAAGGAGTTGTTTATATGTTTATATATTTGGGATATAAGTATATATGTGTGTGTGTGTGTGTGTGTGTGTGAATGTTCATGTGCATATGCACATGTTTTCATGGATGGGTATATGTTTGTGTTTATTTGGATGTCACGTAGAATTCACAGCATTCTGTAACTTCTATACATTGAATCATTATGAATTTCGATTTTGATTTCCAGTCATATTTTCACTTCTTATTTACTACACATATATTTGTAAACAAAGTTTGAAAATAATACTTCTACTGTTATTTTTAAATAAATAGCTTTTAAATTTGATTTAAAAACCATTATTTTAATCATATAAACTAATTTTTTTAATTTAATCATATTTATAAGTGATGAATTCATGGGTCGTTATAGACTCTCGTCCTTAAAAGAATTTCATCTTTGAAATTGAAGAAAAGAAGAAGATAACTCAAGAGAAATATCATATATGATGAAGTATATACAATATATGATAAGTGACTACACCACAGGTGGTGAGTACGCTATATCGATACAATATTTACAATTTATTCATCCATCCTAAACTTGTGACAGGCTTTCTTCATTATATCATTCGTTTCCCATGTATAATCATTAGCATCACTACTCCATTGTACTTTAATTAACCACACAACCTTTCTCCTTAATTTTTTATCGTCGCGATCCACGTTCGATTAGGTTGTCTAATGACAATAAAGTTGGGCTCCACTTCCGAGTCTTCTTGGGTAGCTGTTTCTATGACTTGGTCTGGACATACACATGCTTACATAAATGAGATATGTGAAAACATTGTGTACGCCTGAAAATCTTTCGAGTGGTTCTAGTCGATAGGCTAATAGACTAATTCGCTCAAGAATAGGAAAAGGTCCAATATATTGAGGAGCCAACTTACCAATTATTCCAAACCTTACCACTCCCTTCATCAGAGAGATCTTCAAAAATACTAAGTCTCCAATCGAGAATTCCAAATTTCTACATCTTTGATCAGTATAACTCTTCTGTCTACTCTGCGCCTTCTTTAGCTTCTTTTTGATTATGTCTACTTTCTCTGTGGCTTCAAAAATTATGTCGGGGTTAAGTACCACCGATCTCCACTTTTGATCGAACATGCTGGGGATTTGCACGGACGACCATAAAAAGCTTCATACGGTGCCATATTTAAGCTAGCCTGATAGCCGTTATTGTAAGAGAACTCTACTAAGTGAAGGTAGCCTTCCCAAGAATGTCCAAATTCTAACACACATGCTCTCAAAAGATTTACCAAGACCCTGCTGACTATCTCCATTTGTCCAACAATTTAGGGATGATATGTGGTGCTTATCCAGCTTCGTTCCCAATGCTGTCTAAAAGGAATCCCAAAACTGATTGGAATAGATTCGGTCTTGATCGCTTATGATGCTGATAGGAACTCCATGTAGTACGACAATCTCCCTCATATATATCTCAACCAAGTTTGCTTCTGTACTTGTGGGTTTTACTGGGATGATGTGTGCACTTTTAATTAATCTATCTATGATAACATGAATGCCTTCATTCCCATTCCTTGATCGAGGCAAGCCATCGATAAAGTCCATGGTCATCTGGTCCTATTTCCACTTTGGAATCTCAAATGGTTGGAGTAGTCCAGCAATCTTTTATTGGTCACTCTTTATCTATTGACAATTTGCGCCTCTACTTACATGGATGAAATTATCTCTCTTTGTACCCTCCCACTAGAAAGTCTTCTTCATTTCTCTATACATCTTAGTAACTCCGAGATGTACCGTGGGCGAGTAATTATGACATTTTGTTAAAGCGTCTTGCCTAATCCCATCAACATTGGGAACACATAACCTTTCATCCATACTTAGAATTCCTTGCTCATCCACTTTGAATCCTAACCATCTTCCATATATTTCATTCTCCTCCATTTTCTTGGCTATTCTTGCAAGAATCGGATCCCTGAGCCAATTCTCCTTAATGTGATAAATCAACGCTGGATGCACTGCTAAATAAGTTATAATAGCATGCTTTCTGCTTAGCGCGTCTGCCACAACATTGGCTTTTATCGGTGTATATAGAATATCCAGATCATACGATGCGAGGAATTCTAACCAACGTTATTACGTCATATTTAAATCCTTTTGAATGAAAAGGTATTTCAAAGATTTGTGATTCGTGAATAGATCATACTTTTCATCTATTTAAGGAAGGATTGTTATTTACTAGGTCCAAATTTAAGTTTATTTAAAATAAATCATAGGGACTTCTTACCCAACAAATAATATCTCCATATTTTTAATGCAAACACCATGGCTAATAAATCCGAGTGATTTGTAGCATAATTTCTTTCATGGATCTTCGGTTGTCTACTCGCATAAGTGATGACCTTCCTATGTTGCATTAAGACTACATCAACTCCTTCTCCACAAGCATCAGTATAAATGGTTAAACCGCTACTTTCACCGGCCATAGCTAATATGGGAGTGGCGGTTAACTTCCTCTTGTGTTTCTGAAAAGCTTCTTCACATTTCTACATCCACTTAAACTTAGCACCTTCATAGTGTGTTGTGTCAAGTGAGAAGAAATTTAGAAAAATATTGAACAAATCTTCGATGATATCCAGCTAACTCTAAGAAGCTATGGATGTCCTTTGGAGTCTGTGGTTGCCTCCAATCCTATATAGCTGTAATTTTCCCCGCGTCTATTAAAACTCATCCTAACACAATATGTATCAGGAATCTCACTTCTTTTTCCTAGAATTGACATTTTGAGAACTTTTATTTTAGCATATTCCTCCTTAATATTTCCAACATGATCTTCAAATGTCTTTCATGTTCTTCTTCAGTCTTTAGGTATATGAGAATGTCATCAATAAAGACTAAAACGAATTTACTGGGTATTGGGTACATCTCTAAATACTATGTTCATAATGTCTACGAAATAGGCAGGTGCATTAGTTATCCCGAATGGCATGACTAACCATTCATAGAAACTCTCTGGCCCTCAGAATGCAGTAAAGGGAATGCAGTCTTCTGTTATTCTTAACTAATAGAATCCATAGCTAGGTCCATCTTTGAGAATACTCAAGCACTGTATAATTGATCAAACAAGTCGTCTATGCGAGGTAAATGATATTTGTTTTTAATTGTTTGCTTATTTAGGTCTCTGTAGTCTACACAAACTCTAAGCAAACCATCCGGCTTTGCTACAAAAACTACTGTTGCGCCCCAACTTGAGCAACTTGGTCTAGTTAGTCCTTTCTTTAACAATTCATCGCTTTGGTTTGCCAACTCTAGTTTTCCCTTGGAGCTATCCTAGGAATAGGGTGCATAACTGGTCTGACACCTGAGATTAAGTCAATTCGGAATTCTATTTTCCGATGCGGGGGGCAAAATCTTTACTTTCTCAAAAACATCTTAAGAATCTTTAATGGCAGATGTCTTTTCTAAGTCCATTTGAGATGATCCAACAAATACATGAAGCTCTTACTAGTCTAGGTACTTCACATATTATTTTGTCCAACATTCTTCCGATTGTGGTTTTTAATATGACTACTTGATTGTTGCAGTCTAGAATAATTCTATATTTGGATAGTCAATCCATTTCGAGTAAAATATCAAACCCAACGAAATCAAGGACAAAATGGTTGCAGAAGAATAAATTGGTTTGGTAGGTAACTCTTACGTTTTCATAGGACATAAATTACCTTCTAGGACTCCCTTGCCCTTTATGTCTTTACCGGTCGAAGGCTCACCTTTTATAGCATAGACCTTAATCTGTTCTCCCTTCTTCATTAACAGACACTTGTTCTTCCAATGATCCGGTTGATGGCAGTGGTAACAATGAATTTTGTGAACCATAGCAAAAACTTTTTCCTGCTTCTACATCTTGGTACTCCTACACTGTGTTGAGAAATGACCTTTCTTGAGGCAATTGAAAGAAACAACCTCCTTATAACATTCTCTTAGGACCCTCCACCATTCTTTCCCTGCCATGAATTCTTCCGCTTTTTCTAATTATTTCTATTTCCTTGGGCTACTACTAGATTTCTTTTATCCAATGCTTCATATCGGAAACCCAAGTAGGTCCATAAAGGTTTCCATCACGTGGCCAGTCATTCGTTCTTGATATTGCTCTTTTACTCTCGAAATAAACATTTCATTTTTCTTCAAGGGCGTGTCTATAAGTCCCGGCCCAAAATTAGATAACTTAGTGAACTTATTTGAGTACTCTTTACAGACATATCCTTTGGTCTTAAGTCCATGAAATTTCTGTAAAGATGGGATTTTCCAATTGCAGGTATGTACTACTCATAGAATACTTCCTTAAATCTAGCCTATGAGAAGTTATCTTCAGATATTCAAAGTGATGGATTCCCACCAAGCGAGAGGTCCTTCTTGCAACCACCAAGAGGCCAAGAATCTCTTTCACTCATCCCCTACATTCAATCCTTTGAATATCCACTCACAAAATTGGAGACATGCTTGTATTTCAATAATAGACACGGTTCCTTGAAATGGTTTCCCTCCAAAGTTAGCATAGGTCTTGCAAAAATAAAAAAAAATTGTTTGAGGCTATACTAGAATTACTACTACTTCCACATCCACTGCATTATGACTATTAGTGTTTGTCGTGTTGTTGTTTCGCATGCTTTGTCCTCTGCGATTGCTTATTTCTTACTATCTAGATATAGTAAAGAGATAATTTAGAACATACAGATGAGATTGTACTAGCAAATGGGTATCAAGCTTCTAAACGATTTTGGATGGATTTTATTTTGATAGATACGCTCTCTAATTGACTAATCTCATTCTAGGATATTACTAACTCTATCTCTAATGAGTCGACCCTATCAAGGCTTAGGTACTCGCAAACCTAAGCTCTGACACCATCTATGACGACCCACCCTTTTAACCCTTGAAGATCGACACTAATACATTCACGGTATTCACGTGTCGTAACTTCAAGTGCCGAAAAAGTAGATAATCAGGACTTTATAAGAAATAAGGGTAGAAAATAGAACAATAACATAATATGACATCGTATTACAAAACATAATCATACAGGTGGAAAGTGCATATAATCACTTCAAGTGATTCATCAGATTTATGATAAGCACCAACCCAGCCTAGGATATTTATAACTTGATATCCTTGTATGGGCTGGTAGATATAAAATACATGATGCATGATAAAGTAGAAAGTTAAGAATATATAACTATAGACAAAGGACCCTCTAGTCTTCATACTCCGGGCTCCTTCCAAAATGCTCCAAGTTACCTGATTACTTGACTGGCCAAAAAATAGGGCACTTGGAGTTTATAGGGGAAAAGAAAAATAAACTCCGGGTCAGTTAATGGGACTGGTGTGAGAAACTCAAAATATGGCTTTTGAAAACAAAAAAGGTATCTCATAAGACCACGCCGTACATAAACATGGAACGGGTTTTTACCTTATGTTAACCAAAATCTTTGATACGCAAAATCTTAAAATGTTATTTTTTATGACGTTCTTCTGAAAACATTTTCAAATAAAATTATAAATCTTAGCTGAGATGCTTGCATCACAAATTTTAGTACTTTGCACAACTAAGTTCGTATGACACTTATTGGATATTGGATTTCCAACTGAATGGCGAGGTAAGGGACTACCACTCATATAGTGCATTTCTAGAGGAATACACCCGAGGCCCTTATGTTGGTCCTCATATGAATTAAGACCGCCTTATCCAAAAATACAGTATACAAATAGCATCGAGTATTACATCACTTGGTCGTTACCGACCTATTCGGGATCCTAAATAATTAAAGGCCGAAGTCATAATGGGTAGAAATTTTATCCATCTAGAAGGTGATTTAATACCCTGATTGGTTGTGACCTACTTTAGCCTTAAAGCATCCCCTATTTCACTATTCCTGGGTGTAAGGCTCTGAGGTAACGATTACCTTTTATATAACACATCTTTCACTCCGAATGCCGCCTTTCTATTTCACAATCAAACAACTGATTTCTACAAATGCATAACTTTTGAGCTCGCACGTCTCGAGAAAGGGTGTTAAGCTAAGAGATGTTGCCTTCTCGCCACCAAATAGATGATTCATTCAGAGAAATCGATCAATAAGATCTAGAAATGCAACATCAGACATTCGTCCATACTAGTAGTTTAGGAACAGGACAAACCGAAGGCACTTTTCTACTACATCTTGTTGGGAATTATCTCTAGGATTAGCAGTGAATGGTCCTTATGCTTTGGAGACTTCCAGAATGAAGGGACCATTGCTATTATTTATCTCGAGAGCTACCCAGAGATTACTAACAAGCAGTCCTTCTGAAATAAAGATCCTATATTTTTTAAAATCATGGTCTTCAATATATCTTTATCACTTTCAAGTGTGTAAATTGGTTCGAACAGGTTTTAGAATAGGGATTATCCAAATTCAACTCCGGTTTCGATGAAACAATCATCGATAAAACGATGTTAAGTGGGTGGATTTGTTTGTTTTCTTTTTATCCCAAAACATCTTTTAGACATTTTTATCTTTTTAAAAACCATTTCTTTTTAGTATATATGGAGCTTATTAGCCTCCTTATGAAAATTTAATTAATCATTTTGATAAATTATTTTAGAAAACATTATTCAGAAAAATAGGGTCAAATATAAATTGTACTACTTTTACTCAATTTTAATTTCCATATTCAACAGGTATTATGGGAAGATTAACGGTGAAATCATCTTTTGAAATCCATGAATAGTACGAGTAACTCCTTGGAATTTAACACCAAGTATAAGATGATTATTTCTATACGATCCAAGTTGTTTAAATTAGAAAAGTGTAATTTTTTAATACTTAACTCATTTCTGACATTTTAACCTTATCTATCTCTCCTCTGGGGAGGCCAGGTGAGACAGGGCACTGGTTGCTCCTGAATATCTCATTCGTTTAAGCATCTCAAGCAGATCTCATGAATAGAAAAATCAAGTATACTCATCGTCTTATTATAGCCAAGATTAAATCATTTGCTTACAATAGCTTTTCTTCAAATTAATTTATCTAAACTCTTTGAAATAAATTATAAAAGCTTTAAATCATTTTAAAAAAACTTGTTTATTTAGTAGAAACATTTATAAAAGTTTGAAAAAGAACTGTGAATTTTGAAATAATATTTTGAAAGTTATTGAAAAAGTGTTGTGAAAAGTGTTTTAAAAGTTATATTGATTAAAACGGCTTTTATATCATTTGAAAATTTATATTTATAACTCCAATCTATTTTAAAACATTTTAAAAGACTTACAGAATTTTTTCCATACTTTTAAAACATTAAAAATAATAAATTTTAAGAAATCCCTTTTTGGATTCCGAACTGCAATACAATGAATATTTTGAAAACTTGTTTTGAACATATTTGAAAGTCTATAAGATGGAAATTTGACTTTCTTTCTTTGACTGAAAACTATGGATGTAATAGTTCAGAAAATTCTTACTACAAAGAATTTCAATTTTGAGCTATACCACTTTATATACTCATTTGAATTCTACGGCGCGAAATTGCGAACTATCGTTACGCGACATGCCTAATTTTGACTTGATTTTTTCAGTTTTCATTTAGAGCTATTGAGATAAGTTTTAATGATTACAAAACATTTAAAAACCTCTAATCATTTCAAGTGGTTTAATGATTCCATATTTACTTTTATAACTTAATTCAGGAAGCGGTTTCCTTATGTAATATCAACGTGTATTTAACATGACTTATTAAACAACCATATTCAACAATCAATACTTGATGAACGACATATAATTAAGCATCCATGGAAATCATTTCACATCATACACAAACATGTATATATTAAATGGAGTTTTCTCACCTTGGAATAAAATGATTAACTAGAAAATGGATTAGCATCTCTAACTCGAGTCGAAGCTCACTAACACTCATCCCAAAGCTCCTATAAAGCTTGGCCTAGCATGTCAAAGGAGTAGGGGTTCATGACCTTGGTATGTGCGGGTGTAGGCTCAGCTAGGTTAACATGGCTGTGGGTTTGAAGAGAAAAAGGAATGGTTTGGATGAGTTTTAAAGATGTATGTGTGTACAAAAATTTAGATATAATTTGTTATAATTTTCTTAATATTTTTCCTTAGATGGAAGCCATTAAAATGTGGAGGAAGCTTTTAGAAACATTAAGAAGATGGTGAATGAAGTGAAGAAGTGAAATGGTAGTTATAAGCAAATGGAAGAGTGTAAACATCCCCTTCTTACATCACCACACATCATCATGCCACCTCCTCCTTCCATCACATGCGTCGGCTACCACCTCCCAGGTACAGCCATATGTCACATCATATAGTGGTAAAGGCCACATGCTTCTTTGAGTTGACATTTGATAGTGACAACATGTGATAATTAACTTATATTCTTACTCCACCACCACATGTTTCACCTCCCTTCATCATTACCCTATGCATGGCTACCTCCTACCACCACCACCTTAGCTCGGCCATGTCACCTCTTAGCTCGGCCATGTCACATCAAGGCATGTGCTTGCATTGATGTGATGTTTAGTGGTAAGGGTTGGTCGCTTAAGTGAGAAGTTGTTTATATGTTTATGTATTTAGGATATACGTATATATGTGTATATATAAGTGTTTATGTACATATGCACATGTTTTCTTGGATGGGTATATGTATGTGTTCATCTGGATGTCAAATAGGATTCATAACGTTCTACAACTTCTATACGTTGAATCATTATAAATTTCGATTTCAATTTTCGATCATATTTTCACTTCTTATTTACTATGCATATATTTGTAAACAAAGTTTGAAAATAATATTTCCATTATTATTTTTAAATACCGAGCTTTTAAATTTGGTTTAAATACCATTATTTTAATCATTTAAACTAAAATTTAAAATTCAATCATAATTTTATAAGTGATGAATTCACGGGTCGTTATAGTACATGTAATTAATTATATGAGTTTTGTGGTGATTCACTAAAGAAGATTAAAAATCTTAAAAAGATGCATAATGAAAGAATGGATAAAATAAATAAATATGAGTTAGAAATGAATACGTTGAAAAATGAAAAACATATTTTAGAAAATAAAAATATCTAACTAAAAATTTCTTTGGAAAATTTTGTTTCTAAACTCGATCATCTTGAAAAATTAAATAATTCCTTAAAAATGTTAAATGAATTTATTCAAAGTAATTTAACGATTTGAAAAATGATTTTGAAATTTCTTTAAATAATTCAAAGTCTTAATTTATGTACTCTTAAAAATGAAAATTATGCTTCAAAGAATGCGAATTAGAAATTAATTAAAGTGATGCTTGGGGAAATAAAATTGAAATTTATGAAAAAGAGATTAGTGATTATAAGGTAAAAATTGATAAACTTAACAACACAAATTTCAATAAAGGTCAAAATGATTTAAATTTAATTTTATCAAGTTTTAGACCATTTAATAATAAAAGTAGTTAAGGATATAATGTAGGAATAGTAGAATAGTACTAGATACACTTTCAAGTATAGTAAATTTTTTAATGTTAATACTATTTTGAGTAAACTCTAAATCCAATTTTTATAGAACTTCAAATGTTTCTATGTCCAATAGTGTTTTTAATGTCTCTAAAAGTACAAAACCATTGATATGAAATATGAATAAAAATTATCTAAGTATTTGGTTTTCTATTGATTGAAAAAATAGTGAAAAATACATTGATGATTATTTTGATACAGTGATTAATAATGAAAAATTTATTTTCAAAGGTTTCGCCAAACCTTCTCGATGATGGTTACCTTGAACCAACCTCCGGACCCAAACGTAGGAAGTGGGTACCAAAATATAGAATTTATTTTTTTGTAGATAACTAAGAAAGGAAAAAGGATGAGATGGATTTTGAATAACAAATATGTCGTACATATACTAGAGAACGAGCATTTATGGATAATGGAACTGCAACAATTTCAGTATATTTGTAGCGACCCGTAATCTTAAAATTTGAAGTATGTAAATATTTAAATGTTGCTTCAATGCGTTAAAAGTGATTTTACAACCATGACTTATGCCTTTTGATTACTGACACAAGATGGTAAACTAGTTTTTGAAATATGTTACAAAAATAAATAGTTTAAAGAAATATCGATAATATGACCGAAAAACATTTATTCGATAAACAACTTTTTACTCGATATAAGTTGTTCGAACTCTTTGGGTATGCCTAATATATTAATATGTCAATAATTAACAATTAAAAATATTTTGTAGTTTATGCTTAACTAATTGCGATTAATGAGGTCATGGATGATGTCATAGGGGTAGTGTAAAGGAGATATTTTAGATAATAGAAGCAAATGGGAAGGAGCATGCTTATGACCTTCCACATGAGGTTTAGGTGATAGGGTGACCTCTTGAATAACTCTACATGAACACTTCACTAAGTTCACAAATCCATTTGCAAAATAATAAACAAAAGCCATCTTCATCCTCTTCATCCTCTTCATCTCTTCACTTTAACTTTCCAAAACCTAAGCATGAATTCCAAACTCCACCAAACTTTGACAAAGGAACTAGAAAACATATAAGCATCTACTCAAATGTTGAAGGAAAGGAGCACAACACCCCCAAACCAAGGTAAGGCCGTGAGCAATAAAGAAATGGGGAAGGAGGCCAAAGGCTATTTGGAGGGAAGGGTGGTGTTTGCTTATTTGAGTGATGGTAGGAAATGTTTTTTTATTCTTGTAGCTTGTGCTTAATGTTAGCAAAGATTTAGGTGATTTAATTCACCATTATTGTAACGATCCATAATTTAATAGTTATTTGAATGGATTTTTTATTATATTTTTAAATAATTAACAAATGGATTTTTATTAACAAATACAACTATTTTAAATAATAACTAATGATAATAAAATCGTTTTCAAAATTTGTTTACCAATATATATAGTTCATAGAGAAATAGAAAATGCGACTGGAAAGTATTTTCCGAAATATTGATTTTTCATTAGTTGAAAGTTATTCGAAATACCATAGCATAATTGTAAACACACATGCACACAATGTAAAATATTTTAACATAGTGTACACATACATATGCATGTACATATTAGCCCAGTTAAACATATAAACATATAAGTTAAAACAAGATTTTATTTCATATATATATATATATATATATACACTTAACTTATATACAAATTCTCTTTTTCAACATATGCTACAAGTGCATGGCTTGAATAGTACAATGAGAGGGGGGTACAAGTATGGACGAAATTAGGGGGAAGAGTACGGTAGTACATGCATACATATATTTTAATATAAGCACTTATATAATTTTTAAATTATTTCCTAAGCCTATAAATACCACTACTCTTTCATGTTTTTCATTTTACAACCCTCCTCTTCATTTTAAAATTCCTAAGAGTTTGGCCAAACACTTCCATGGCTTCTCTTCATGTTCTCTAATTTGAGAAAAAAATCACTTCTTTTCACTTAAATCACTTCCAATTCTTGCTAAACCACTTTTACATATACTACGAGACCTCCTCTTCTAAGTTGCAAGTCCATAATTCCTAAAACCCATGATGGCCAAGCCCAAACATCACTAGGTCGAGACTAAAGTCCCCCTGACTGAGCCCATCTAGGTGTTCTAGCAACCAAAAGATTCATATTTTGTAGGTTTCTAAAGAATTTTTAAGTTTTGGAAAAAGTTCGTCTTGAATTAAAAAGGTTTCGATGAGTAAATCTTTTGTTTTTAGAAAAGAAATATACTTGATTCTGATGAACTATATGTCGTGAAAATGTAGTGGTTGTTGGGTTGATGGTATATGATTATATGTTTATGATTGAGCTTAGATTTGTGATTTGGTTGTTAAATAATATGTTTGGATATGGATATGTGAATGGTTGGTTATGATATGATGGTAGTGTGTTTACAAAACAAAACCAAGTGTATGTGATGAATTTGTTGTGAAGTTAATGTTGATTCATGGGTTTTGATTCATGACACAAGCTTCAGAGATCATAAGACGAACTACAAAGAGAATACTATACAAAGGCGACAAAAAGAGAATAAAAGTAAATTGTGCACTACAAAGGAGACAAGACTACAATCCAGAGATTAGTATTAATATTTTATTATATTGAGTCTTAGAATATTGTTAAAATCATTCCTCAAGAATCATCATTCACATTCAAATAAACTTGCTTGCATATTTTAATCAAAATAAAGTTTACAAAAAATGCATGGAGAGGGGATCGAACCCGAGTCACTAGTTTGGAAGGCAAGTACTCTAACCAAATGAGATACTACTATTTTTGTTTAACAACAGGTCGGCTAACCGACCAGTATCTTCGGTCGACCGACCCTGTAGTCAGTGCACAGATACTCTCTTTTTTATACACGATTTCAAACTCAGCTGACCGGTCAGTTTTTCCGGTCGACCGACCTGCATATAACGGCTAGTTTTCTGAAGAGTTGCGATTGTTTCATGAAGAGATACGTCCCTCAATTCAGGAGATACGGACACAACTTTTGATCGAAACTCTTCATGAAAGATTGTAACTATTCTACAACTATATAAACATGTTCAAATCACTTCTACAATCACCGATTCTTGTTTATAATTCTGAAATCTATTCTCTATTTATTTCTGCAAATAAAAAGCATTCATTCTTATTTAATATCACTAGAATCCTTGATTTAAATCATAAACTTCGATTCTACGTGATTATCTTCCTTCTAAATCTTCACACACATATATACTCTTGAGGATTTGATTATAGGAAAGTTGTACTATCAAAAGACAATCAGTGTTATTCAGAACACATTCGTCAACAAACTATTTGTATTGAAGTTAAAGCCCTCTTCGGCAGTTGAGGCGGAAAAATTCCTCTTCGGCTGCTCAGGTGTCGTATACCTATTCCTCCGGGTGAAGTGAGGGGTTTAGTTTAAATCCAGAGGGTATTCTGGGACTGGACGTAGAACGGGAAGTTCGAACCAGTATAAAAATTCCTGGTGTGCTTACTTTAATTTTTGTTTTACTGCTATTATCAGTTTTCGCATTTATATACCATATTACACGATCCTTAGTACTACACGTACACTTTCATTTGGTATCAGAGCAAGGTCATCCTATAACCGTCACAAAGTTATTTGATATTTATTTCTAGTAATATGGCAACGACACAAACTAACGATTTTGGCACTAACACTAATACTAATTTCACAGAGGGTCAATCAACTTCACGACCTCCATTTTTTTAATGGTATAAATTATAATTATTGGTCAACTAGAATGAGAATCTATATACAATCTAGTGGATTTGATATCTGGAATATTATACAAAGAGAGTACATAACTCCTACTGGAGAATACTCAACTTTGAGTAACACACAAAAACTAGATGCTACATCAAATGCAAAGGCTATGAATATTTTATTTTGTGCATTAGATAGAAATGAATTCAATAGAGTTAGCATGTGCACTTCAGGTTATGAAATTTGGAGAACACTTAAGATAACACATGAAGGTACAAACAAAGTTAAATTAAGCAAAATCTCTATGTTGAAAAATCAATTTGAAAATTTCAAAATGAGGCCAAATGAATCTATAAATGACATGTACTCTAAATTTCAGGATATTTATCATGCTTTATTATCACTAGAACAAAAGTTTACTGATTTTGATGTTGTTACAAAAATCTTGAATTCTTTAACAGACGAATGGGAAAGAAAAGTCTTAGCCATTGAAGAAGCAAGTGATTTGTCAACATTAAAACCAGAAGAATTGATAGGCAATATAATGTCCTACGAAGTAAATTTACAGGCAAAAAGAAATGGAGCACAAGAAAAGAAAAATGTGGCTTTTCAAGCAGAAAAAGACGATTCCGACTCAGATAATGAAGATATGGCGATGATCGCTAAAAATTTCAAATTTTTTTTGAAATTCAACAGAAACAAATTCAAGGGAAACAAAAATAACTCCAACAACAATTCTAATAGCAGCAAACCATCATCTTCAGCAATGGAATGTTATGAATGTCACAAGAAAGGTCACATGAAGAAAGATTGTCCAGAAAGCAAAAAGAGCAATTTTAAGAAGGACAAAACCAAACGAAGAGCTTTTTTTGTCACTTGGGACGACACTGACTCATCATCCTCTTCAGAGATTGAAAGTGATAATGAACAAGGAAATGTGTGCTTCATGGCTTCATCAGACGATGTAAGTGATTTTACTTTTGAAGATTTAATTGAAATAAATTCTGAATTAATAAATGTAACAAAGCAGCTTAAAAAGAAAAATAAGGAGTTGCAAAGAAAATTAGATAGAACAGTCTTAGAAGTAGATATGCTGAAAGATGAGAAGAAAATATTAGAAAAAGAACTTGAAAGTTCTCAACAATCAAATTCTAACTTATCCTCTCAAATTTCGTCAATATCAGAAGAACTAGAAATTCAAAAGTATAAAAATGATGATTTACTTTTCAAAAATAATAGTTTAAACTCTAAGATTAAGGATTTAGAGTTAGAAAAATCTAATCTTAAAATAAAATTTGAAGATATATCTAAAAATGTATCTAATTTTAATAAAGGGAGAGAAAATTTATCCAGGATTATTGAAAATTCTCAACCTGCTTCAAATAAGAAGGGATTAGGTTATGTTAAGAATTCAAAAACTCATAATGATAAAAGTGGTTTAGGATATAATAAAACCGATCGTAGAAATAGCACTAGGTATGCTTTCATGTATAGTAAAAATGATAGTGCTAGTACTAAATTTCGAGTAAAGCCTAAATCCAATTTTTATAGAAATTCAAATACTACTATGACCTATAATGTTGATAATTTCTTTAGAAGTACAAAATCATTAACAGGAAATATGAATAAAAATTATCTAAGTATATGGGTTCCTGTTAATTGGAAAAATAGAGAAAAATACATTGATGATTATTTTGATATGGTAGTTAATAATGAAAATTATATTTATAAAGGTTCAACCACACCCAAATGGGTATGGTTTCCTAAAATTTAGGAAATTATAAGAAGCCTGGGTATCGCATGCTTTAAATGTTAATTTTTCTGATACCTTACATTATAAGTAGTAGTTATTTTGTTTTATATTGCTCTATGTTAACACTTATGTGAAATATAATTTATATCATCAGTTAAACTCTCCTTTTTGTCGATGACAAAGGGGGAGAAATATATAAAAGCTAACAAGTTTTTGCAGAAAAGTCGCCATATATTCAGGGGGAGAATTACAATATATACTACTTCGTCACATAAGTATTGTCATCAATCAAAAAGGAGGAGAATGTTGATTCATGGGTTTTGATTAATGACACAAGCTTCAGAGATCATAAGACGAACTACAAAGAGAATACTATACAAAAGCGACAAAAAGATAATAAAAGTAAATTGTGCACTACAAAGGAGACAAGACTACAATCCAGAGATTAGTATTAATATTTTATTATATTGATTCTTAGAATATTGTTAAAATCATTCCTCAAGAATCATCATTCACATTCAAATAAACTTGCTTGCATATTTTAATCAAAATCAAGTTTACAAAAAATGCATGGAGCGGGGATCGAACCCGAGTCACTAGTTTGGAAGGCAAGTACTCTAACCAAATGAGATACTACTATTTTTGTTTAACAACCGACCCTGTAGTCAGTGCACAGATACTCTCTGTTTTATACACGATTTCAAACTCAGCTGACCGGCCAGTTTTTCCGGTCGACCGACCTGCATATAACGGCTAGTTTTCTGAAGAGTTGCGATTGTTTCATGAAGAGATGCGTCCCTCAATTCAAGAGATACGGACACAACTTTTGATTGAAACTCTTCATGAAAGATTGTAACTATTCTACAACTATATAAACATGTTCAAATCACTTCTACAATCACCGATTCTTGTTTATAATTCTGAAATCTATTCTCTATTTATTTCTGCAAATAAAAAGCATTCATTCTTATTTAATATCACTAGAATCCTTGATTTAAATCATAAACTTCGATTCTACGTGATTATCTTCCTTCTAAATCTTCACACACATATATACTCTTGAGGATTTGATTATAGGAAAGTTGTACTATCAAAAGACAATCAGTGTTATTCAGAACACATTCGTCAACAAACTATTTGTATTGAAGTTAAAGTCCTCTTCGGCTGTTGAGGCGGAAAAATTCCTGTTCGGCTGCTCAGGTGTCGTATACCTATTCCTCCGGATGAAGTGAGGGGTTTAGTTTAAATCCAGAGGGTATTCTAGGACTGGACGTAGAACGGGAAGTTCGAACCAGTATAAAAATTCCTGGTGTGCTTACTTTAATTTTTATTTTACTGCTATTATCAGTTTTCACATTTATATACCATATTACACGATCCTTAGTACTACACGTAAACTTTCAGTTAACACCTTGAAAAGTCGCAAAGGACTTGAGATCTGATTTGAAAACGAAAGCTCTTCTTCTAGCTTTAGATTTTTGAAATGCTTTTCCAAATTTTCACCTTTTGTTCAGTTTTCAAAACTCTCACAATTGTGTGTTCAAATATGTAATAGCTAGAGTTAAACTGAAGTTTTTACCTAGAAATCAATTCTAGCGAACTACGCTCATAGCGATAGTCGCTATAGATGTAGTTTGGAAAATTTCGCAATTTTAAGTTTTAAATTATTTTCTTTTGGATTATTTTTCAAAAACTCATTTCAAATTAATTAAGTAATTCAAAATTTTAATTTTAATTTATTTATTAATTATTTATTTACTTTTTTAATTAGGGTAATTATTATTTAATTAATTAAGTAATTATGTTAAGTAATTAGAAAATAAGAAATTAACTAATTAAATATTTTTCATTAAATAAGTTTTAAATAATGATTAAATAAGATAAAATAAAATTAATTTTCATTTAATTAATTTTATTTACATTAATTAATTAATTAATTATAGTTAATTATTTAATTAATTAATATTTAATTAGGGGTTAATTATCCATTTGATTAGGGTTTAATTTCTTAAACGAATGTTATTTAAATTTTATGGTTAATTAAAGTTTAATTAAGTTTTAAACTTATGATTTAATTAAATTTATTTATTTAAAGTTTTTTAAAACTCTATTGGTTATTTATTTTTAGCCAGCTTTCTTGTTTAAGTAAATTATTTTTAAATCAATGATCTCTTGCCCATGTTATTAAGTAGCCAAATGAATTAAAGTAGTTGTAATAAAGCATTGACACGTTTTATTAAAAGTAATTCGAATTGTACTTATCACAAATACCGCACTTCGGGAACATGACGAATACAATGGGTTACAATAAGCGGGCCATGATAATCTAAGCATATGGAATATATGTTCATACGTAAATCTTTACACCCTAATAGTGGAATAGTCCACTATAAACAACTTGACCCTTAAAATTATCGAATGTTGGTTTGAAGAGGCCCAGTTCGGATATTAGTTGTTATCTGAAAACCACTTCGAACTAATGTAAAATTCGAATTAGATATAATAAAGGCAATATCCAAGATGAAGACTTTGAAGTGCAAGGGCTATTTTCTACTGACCCTGAGGATGATTCTAAAACGGGTGTAGTGGAAATAGTGCCTTCGGTTCGTTCATCTCCTGAATGACTTGTATGGATGAATGTTGACATTATGTCAACCTATGGAAGGCGATGTAGCATTCTAAAAAGCAGTGCTTTAGTAAAGGTAAACGTAGTCTCAGGCCTCATCAACCGAAAATGACCAAAATATGGTATGTAGAAGGGCTATGTGGGCCGCACCCATCAGGGTATGACATCACCATATCTAGAATCGACATTTGACCCATTTTGTATGCTCCAGTATGGTTGCTGATCCCAACCCTGGTGGTGATGTATTCAGTACTACTAGTAAATGGTAGGCTAGTTCTGTGTAGCAGGGGTGCAAGATGTTCTTTTCAGACCTCATGTGTATTTTAACTTGAGGTGCACCTTTGAAATGTAGTTCCTTGCCTGGTTATGTATGGAATCCATTCTCTAATAAGTACTGTACGGATTTAGTTGTACCCAAATATATTGAAATGTGAGATGCAAGCATTTTAACTAAGTTCTGTTTTACTTGAAAACCCTAGATATTATGATAATACCATTGAATTTCTATGTAAAGTGTTTTTTTTATCGTAAGGTAAAAAACTGTCCGTGTTTATATGCAGCTTGATCTTACAAGATATCTTTGATTTTCAAATCGTTTTATAAAAGTAAAAATTAAGTTGTTTGAGTTTACTCATACCAGATCCATGTCTGACCAGGAGTTATATTTTCATTTCCTAAATACTCTTGGGTACTCAAATTATATGAGTAGTCAAGTGATCCATATTTCTTACAGAAGCATTTTGAAAGAGCTGGAGCAGATGGCTTCACTGAGCTAGTTATTATCTTGTTCAGCTTTGTTTATGTTTGACCTATGTATTTTGTATGGACAGGTAGTTATAACTGTCCAGTTGGAGTTGTAATGTAATGACCTTGATGCATTAATATTATGGAAATGACAATGTAATATCCTATATTATTTATTATATGCTGTTCTGATTCGTGATGAGATTCTATGATTGTGTAGTTATGTCTTATCTTTCTTTTTTTTCTATCCTTAATGGCTTATCTTTCAGTGCAAGAAAGACGGTCATTACAATTGTAAATTATATATTTCTTTTATATGTGTGTGTATTGTGTGTAAATATAAAGTAAAGTTAACTAATGAAAGTTATAAATTTGGACCCTCTTACTTTGGAAAGTAAATGATATGTAATATTCAGTTTTATTACCCTCTAAAACATGTAACGTGGCCTAGACTTTGTGTTACATGTTTGGAATGGTTATGTGTAATGTGGAAGTATGTGTTAACTTGTTTGAAGGGAAAGAGTCAGTATAAGTGCACATCGAAATCTCATATGTTTAACTTATATAAAATGGCGATATGTAAATATATCGTGAAAGAATATATTTTGGTTGTGCTCTATAGTTTTTTTATTGTAGCAATAGTAAGAAAAAGGTTTAGAAAATTATAGAACTTGTAGAATGAAGTTGCAGAATTTAGAAGCGAGAAAGGTTGTTATATGTGCACTTTGTAAATGACTTGTTTTTGAGAATTTTTAATATGATTTTGAAATACATACTTAGGAATTTCTTCGCATGGTTATTAAGTACTTTAATTATAGTAATTATTGTAAAAATCAGAGTTTTAAACATTTGTATGGGTAGAGAAAACTGGTCAAACTTTCATGCTTTTTCAATGTTTCTCCGTCCACGCATGTTTTTACAGCACTTAACAGTAGGAATTATGAGTTGTTATCACACTTGATGTGTTTTGTTGTTTTTAGTGATTTAAAAGTGTTTTAAAATGTTAGTTAAATTTATTATTTTTATGATATCTTTTAGGAATGCTTTATAACATGTTTGAGAGTATTTTAAAAGTAGTTTCAAGTTTAAATATATTTTCAATAACTATAAACAAAAGGTTTTCTTTGTAACATTTATTTAAAATGTTTTTCTAGTAATTTGTAAATTAGTTATTTTTACACAATATTTTACATAGATATTTAAAACATATTTATAAGTATTTTAAAAGTATACATAAGTTGGGAAAAGTAAGTTAAGTATTTTATAAAAGATAAGTGGATTTTGGTTATAACACTTAGTTATAACGAATGGTTTTGCAAAGTTATTTAAAAGTATATTATCTTGTTAAATAAGTATACATTAGTCTTTAAAAGGTATATTTAAAGATAAAAAAAGTATAATGGTTTTGGATCTATAGTAAACAATGTTAGAGGAACATTTGTTTTAAGCACTTTTGAATATGCTTCTGAATATAATTAGATTTTTAAAAAAATGTTCTAAAGATAGTGAAAAGTATAAAAAGTTTGGGTTTAAGAAGCAATGTCTTATTAATATTTTTTTATCCCAGTTGAATATATTTTGTTCTTTAAAAGGTGTATTTTAAAGATGATGATAACTATAAATGGTTTGGGTTTTAGTAATAATATTTAAGTTACATTTGTTTTGAACCCTTTTGGAATATAGCATTTAAAAAAGAGTATTTTAAAGGTAATGATAAGTATGAAATGTTTCAGGAAAAGGTTAGAAAAAGTAAAGGTTTAATTTATAAAAGAGAGGAGTTTATAGTAACAATGTTTGAGTAACATTTGTTTTTAACCACTTTGATTATATTTTAAAATGAGAAATCTTGTTAAATAATTTGTGAATATTCTTATACCTTTGAGATAAATATATGAATACTTTTAAAGAACATAAATAGTAGAAATGAATAGTGACGTAGTAGAATACATGTATATATCCTTTATAAAGGTATATATATATATATATATATATATACACACATACATACATACACATACACAAGTATTAATAAATAAGTATTATTTGATAAAAAGGGATTAGAAGTCGCTTGTGACTTGATCATGTTTGTGTGTTTACTCATCAATGGAAAGTATTTACCCCTGTACTTAGCACTAGAAGCTGAAAAAGTAAACTTGTTCTATTTTTAAGAGTTAATAATGAAGTGTCATGGTCGGGCTTTGGTGCAACCAGTGGTCTTACCTATCTGGCTTCACTCTTGACCGAGGGATAACATAAGTTGAGAAGGTCGAAAAGGGTGAAGTATAGGCGACTTGATTTCTATATGCGATCGTAGTCATTTCATACCAGAAATTGACTTATCGACTATCGAACATGACAAATTAGTTGGGAATTATATAAAAGCATCACTGATTTATACGGTTTGAGATCTCGGGGATGACTCATTCTTATGAAATTTATTATGCTTTAAGAACGTGTATTCAAGATCCCTCAAGGAGGACTCCTATATATCATCCCCTTACTTTTAAAAAAACTAGAATTGAGTTAACCAGAAATTCACTGTTTAGTTTTGAAGAGAGCGAGATCAGATAAGTATACTTAGGTATTACTTACCGAGAACCACTTCAAAACTGATACACGAGTTATGTTTTGGAAGCAGTTGTGGAACGAAATGTTAAAGAATTGCACTGTCAATCTTGTGGGTAACTCTGAGGGAGTGGTCAATATTAACATTTTGAACGATGCTACCATGTTGTACTGTCTATCTTGATTGAGAGTGATTCCAAGAGAAAGGGCACTGAAAAAACAAAGATTGATTTAGTTTGGTTAGATATTCCATTTACGAAAGAAGAAATTTGAAGGTTACTAAGGATATTCCTATAGATAAAGCAATGGGTCGGGTTGATTTCCTATCTTATTTTGTGAAACTTTTTGGAATTTGTTAAAAAATAATATAATGAAAATTGTCAATGAATTTTATGATGGTTCGCTTCAGTTAGATAGAATTAATTTTGCGAATGTTATTTTATTATATAAGAAATCATGTGCTAATTCACTAAAAGATTTTAGATCTATTTCATTACTAAATTATTCTTTTAAAATCATTTCTAAGGTTTTAGCTAATAAAAAAAATTCTAAAATGAATGAATGAATAGATAATACTCAAGTAACTTTTATTAAAGGTAGGAATATGATGGACGGTGTAGCAATAGTTCAAGAATATATTAATTATTGTTGTAAAAATAATATTACTTGTGCGCTTTTAGAATTTGTTTTTTCTAAAGCTTTTGATTTAATTGTTTGGATTTTTCTTAAAGATATATTAATGGCTAGGGTTTTAGTACCAGATGGATAGGATGGATTATGTCATTGCTTAAAACTGGCAGTTCTGGTATTTTGGTTGATGGAATTCTAGGTAATAAAATTCAATCAAAACGTGGACTTGGGCAAGGTGATCATTTATCACCTTTATTGTTTAACTTGGCTGCTGATGTTTTTGCTAAAATCATTAAATTGGCGACTAACAATAAGATATTGAAAAATATGGGAAATGAATTACTAGTAATGGACTTTCCGTTCTCTAATTTGTGGACGACATTATGAATTTCACTTCTCATTTGCCTAAGCATATTATTTCACTTAAATTTATTTTATATTGTTTTGAAATTTTATTTGGTTTAAAGATTAATTTTGACAAAAGCTCAGTGTTAGTTTTAAATGACATAAATAATATAGAAAATGAAATTGCATGCACATTGAATCGTAAAATGATAAAATTCTCTATAGAATATTTAGGTCTTTCAGTTAGACCTCAAAAACTAGAACATGATGATTAGATAATTATAATTGATAAAATTAATAAAAATCTTGTCTAAATGGAATGGTGAATACTTATCGAGAGTAGGTAGAATTATACTTATTAATTTAGTTTTATCCGTATTACCCATTTATTGGATGTCGTTTACTTTTTCCCTAAATGGATAATTGACAAAATTAATGAAATTAGAACTTTTTTATGTAGTGGAGATAAGCTAAATTATGGTTTGAAATGTCTTGTTAAATGAGAAATGGTTTATAAATCTTAAAACGAAGGGATTATGAATTTTAAATTTACATAACTTAAATATATCTTTATTAGGTAAATGGTATTGGAAATGTAATGACTTTAATGAAAATCTGCTATGGAAAGAATTAATTTCGAATGGTGGTACTTTTAATTTATACCACAATAATTTTAATAATAATTCAAATAATATATCTTACTTTTGAAAATCGAAATTATTAAATTTTAATATTTGTAATTTAGGAATTAATAATGTTGTCCATTTTGGTAATAATGCTTCTTTTGGCATAACTGTTGGATTTCAACCATTCCACTTAAAGTGGAACTCCAAAAGTTATATGATGTCTATAATTTTAAAAATGCATTAATTTTAGAAATTTATAGGCCAAATTAAAATTTTCCATGCAAATTTAATTTAATCATTCGCTAGTAGGTATTACTTTAGAACAATTTGCATTATAGTGTGCTAAACTAAAGTTCTATAATATAGATAATGAGAAAGACATTAAAATTTGGTGTTGGAATAAGAGTCAGAAATATTCATCCCACTCATTTTATAATTTTATAAACTTTTCGAGAAGTAAACTGAAAATATTTAAATACATGTGGAAAGCAAGTGCTCCTCTTAAAGCAAAAGTACACTTGTGGTTAATTTTACATGAGAAATTAAATACTATAGAATTTCTCAAAAAGAAAATATTTTTAACTATAAAAAATGTTTTTTTAATAATAAAATGGAAAATATTATACACCTATATTTTGAATGTAATATAACTAGATTTATTCTATTAAAATTTCTAAATATTTTTTTATTTAGATTTAGATTTAAATTTAAATTATAGTCATATTAATTGTGAATTATATTGGAATAATCTTAGATTTTATTATAAGGATCACAATTGGTTTTTACTGGACACTATTTACACAATAACATGTTAGTATTTTTGTTTCAAAAGAAATCACGTGTATTTAATAATATTAGTATTAATTTTGAAATTTTAATATATGCACGTTTTATTTTTAATTTGATTTCAAATCTTAGTTATAAATTAAGTAAAAATTCGAATTTTAAAGATTTTCTTAAAAAAATAAAAATTCGTATTGAACGTTTAAAGAACAATATTTTTCTTAATAATAGAAAAAATAGTAAAGATATAAATATAACTTCAATGAATAATTTTAATACGATTACTTTTAATTCTTCATTTTTACTTAGTTATTAACCTCGTTTTCATTCAAAAGTATCGTATTTTCTTTCTTTCCAAATGTTTCCTTTAGTATATTGAACTAGATTTATAATATAAACCTTTTTTAAAATGAATATGCCAACTTAAAGTAGGTAAATATCACTAGCACATAGGATATGGGTTTAATCAGTCTTACTTACTTGGACGAGCTTATCATTTCTCCTTAGTTGTTCAGGCAATGCCTTACATTGCCTTGCTTATACGATAAATTATACTTTCCCCTTGCATTATCTTTCAAGATCCTTAGTTGTTTAGGCATTAAGTTTGGAGATTTTTTATTCGGGCATTCAAACATTAAGCTTTATATGCTTTCATATTCAATTACATAAGACTTCATTTACATATTCATGTTTCAGTAGTATTTAAAAAGTTGAATGAATTTATAGTATTGCTGGTGCATTTGTCTTAATGATGAATTCATAAATTCATATACAGCTTTTTGCTTCTTCTCAAAGTAAATAACTTCACTTTATCTAGGAAACTCTTAAATAAAGGCAGTATTTTGGTAGTTTCTTACTTGATTACTGCTCAAATATATTGATTTAGACCAAAAATATGATTGTAAAGTTATAAGTTTTTGTTAACACTTAAATGCGTTTTTCTTTCCACTGTTGCAAGTGATAGATCTGTAATAACATTTTACTTATTGTTATTCCAGTGGATTCACAGTCATTTGATCCTTTTTCACTTTTGTGTATATTCAGTGTTCACTCAAGATTACACTCCTATGATGTTCATTTTAACAAGTAAAAATTAAATATGGATTTGTAATATAACCAGGATAATAGTTTTTCAGCTCAACTTATAACAGTGCTATTAATTAGTTTGACTCGTTGAGAATTTAAATAAGTAATCGAGATAGAAAAGTAGATGAAGAATCAAATTAGGGCATAAGGCCACTGACTTGTTACTTACATCTTTATTTAATGGAATCTTCAAATTCAACTAATCAAAATGGAAGCAATTGAAATGCTGGAAGTAATACATTTGCTTGATTTTGGTCCATGTATTTCTCTCTAGAAAATTTTCTTTTGCTCAACCATTCTAGTTCTTTTCAACTGTTCACATCTGGGTATTTTGTATGTTCATGTATACATCTGGATAATTAGTTAAGAAAATTGAAAAACTTATAATGAAAGCTTTATTGATATTACTTTCATACTCGTGTACAAGGCTTTGTATTTATAACAGAAATATAATGGGATGATGATACATGGGCCTTATACCCGAACTCTTGTAATAATACTCTATGAAGAAAAGAATGTGCGCAGCTATATGTTACTCGATACAATTGCTTTATTCATTTTATACCCCCCCTCAAACCCATCTAAGGTTAGGGTTTGCGATATTCCTCTTTGATGTCGCCGCTCTACAGATCTCTCGAATTTCTTCACAGCTTGATAATAAAAGTATGTGCTTTTAAGTGATTATACAGCAAATTCTGAGAGATATTGAGATAAAGAGATTGGCTTGAGTTCTCTCGAGGTTGCTGGAGACAAAGCAAAGAAAATAGGAAGAAAACCAAGTGCAAAATCAGATCTTTGATTTGATATTGTAATTGATTCTTCTCTACAGATAATCAAGTGATGACAAGCTCTAGCTTTGGCGTCTTTCAGATCTAACATCAATTGAATGAGACATTTTAAGTGCGTTGCTTTTTGACTTTCTGAATGATTGTTGCTGATTTCAGTGACCTTCAGATCTTGTCTTAGACAAAGAAATTTATTTTTGATAATGGTTTCGTGAGAATATCGGCTCTCTGGTAGGTTGATGGTACGTGATTTACAGTAATATTCCCTTTCATAACTTCTTCTCTGACAAAGTATATGTCAAGTTCCATGTGCTTAGTTCTAGAATGCAATACTGGATTGGCTGATAAAGCTATTGTACTCATGTTATCGCACCATATTGTAGCCTTGTTTGGAATTTTTACTTTTAATTCACTCAGTAGAGATTTAATCCATATAATCTCTGCTGTAGTGCTAGCAACGCTTCTGTATTCTGCTTCAGTGCTTGATCTAGATATGGTTGACTGTTTTTTTGAGCACCATGAGATAGGGTTTTGACCCAGATAAATACAATACCCAGTAGTTGATTTTCGATCATCAATATCTGTGGCCCAGTCTGCATATGCGTATGCTGTTATGTTGAGTGTTTTACTTGACTTCAGAGCTAGACCATAGTTGAGTGTACCATTTAAGTATCTTAATATTCTCTTTACAGCTCTCTAGTGTTCATTTAGTGGGTTCTGCATAAATTAGCTTGCTTTGTTTACACTGAATGAGATTTCTGGTCTGGTGATTTTTGCATATTGTAGAGCCCCCACTATGCTGCTGTATTGCTTGATGTTTGAAATTGGTTCTCCTCTGACTTTAGACAGATGTAAATTACTTATCACGGGTGTAGGTAGAGGATTTGAGTTATCCATTTTTTCTCTCACGAGAATCTCTGTGATGTATTTTCTCTGACTATGATGCATTGTTGAGTCTGAATTTTTGCTGACTTAAATTCCTAAAAAATAGTTAAGATTTCCAAGATCCTTGATAGAGAAGATGTCATTTAGTTGCTTGATGGTGTTGCTGATTTCGATCTGATTGTTCCCTGTAATAAGTATATCATCAACATATATTAGTATATAAGTTATTTTATCAGCGTCAAACTTTGTAAATATTGAGTTATCAGATTTTGTAGAAGTATATCCCATTGTCATCAAGGTTGATTTTAATTTGTCAAACCAAACCCTTGGTGCCCGCTTTAAACCATAAATTTCCTTCTTTAGTCTGCATACAAGTTGTTGAGAGTCATTTTTTCTGAATCCAAGTGGTTGTTCCATATAGACTTCTTCCTACAATACACCATTCGAAAAAGCATTATTTACATCAAGCTGCCTTATGATCCAATTTCTATGCAAGGCAACTGTAATAATTATTCTTATTGATGCTACTTTCACAACAGGCGAAAAAGTTTCACCAAAATCAAAACCATTTTGTTGTGAATACCCTTTTGCCACCAATCTTGCCTTGTATTTAGAAATTGGACCATTGGCATCCTTCTTTAATCTGTATGTCCATTTGCATCCTATAATGTTTTTATCTTTTGGTAGTGGAACCAGTTCCCATGTATTGTTTCTCTGAAGTGCTTCATACTCTTCATTCATGGCTGCTTTCCACTTTTGATTCTGAATTGCTTGATAATAAGTACTTGGCTCATCATTCACTGCAACAGTGTTGTATACTTTTGATTTGAATATGCCCCTTTTTGCTCTTGTGATCATGTGATGACCAGTGTTTTCAGGGATGATCGGTTGAGTGACAGGTTCGACAGTGTTGCCTGTTGAGGTCTCTTGTTGATCAATTGATGGTTCTGAATCATCAATTGGTTGACTGGATTCATACATGCTTCTGCTATGGGGTACATCTTGTTGTGAGTTGTCAGATCCATTTCTTTGATCATCTCTTACTTTTGGATCTGAAGTGACTTGATGTGTTCTACTACCTGTCTTTATGATATTCTGCATATCTAAATCAGGTAATGGAGGTATGGAGAATTTTGCATTTTGCATCTTTTGTGTTGTTTTTATGTTTATTTCATTGTATGGGAAAATTTGTTCATTAAAAACAACATGTCTAGATATAAAGATTTTCCCATTACCATCCATAAACTTTTATCCTTTCTTGTTTGCAGCATATCCTAGAAATGTACAGGGAGATGATCTAAAATCTAATTTATGAGCATTATAAGATCGTAGACAAGGAAAACAGAGGCATCAAAATATTTTTAATATGTGATAATCTGGTTTTCTATTAAATAGAACCTCCATAGGACTTTTAAGGTCCAAAGTTTTTGAAGGTAGTCTATTTATAATATACACACTAGTAGAGAAAGCATCAGGCCAGAATTTTAAAGGTAGAGATGCTTGAGCTAGTAATGTTAGACCAGTTTCAACTATATGCCCGTGTTTTCTTTCAATTAAACCATTTTGTTCTGAGGTATAAGGCATGTTGTTCTGTGAACAATCCCTTTATTTTGCAAATAGGTTTTCAGAGGGTAGAATTCTATTCCACCATCTATTTGCAACATTTTGACTTGATTATCAGTTTGCTTTTCAGCAGTGTTAATAAATTGAATGATAGAATTACATGCTTCAGATTTTGATTTTAAGAAGTAAACCCAAGTATACCTTGAATAAGCATCTACAAAGGATATGTAATACCTAAACCCATAGTCTGTACAGATGGGTGTAGGACCCCACAAATCAATTGCAACCAATTCTAATGCCTTGGTGTAAATAGTTGTAGAATTATTGAAAGGCAACTTATGACTTTTTCCCATCTGACAAAAGGTGCAGACATATGGTAAAGGAGTATCTTCAACAGAAATATTATTGCTACTCAGTACTTGCTTTACTATTTTTGCATTTACATGACCCAGTCTATAATGCCATTTATCAAAGGTGTTACATGAACTTGCTTGAACTATCTCTGAGTTGTTACACCATTTATCTCTGTGCTTATCATTTCTTGATTTATTGACATTAAACTTGCAAAGCCCCTTACATTCCCTACCCTGTAGAAGAGTTTCATTAGTCAGAAGATCTTTAACAACACACTAATCAGGGTAGAACTCAAAATACACATTATTGTCTTTAACAAACTGTGATACACCGAGCAAAAATTTTCTGATTAGTGGGACTCTAAGTAAGTTATTTAAATAAAGCTTTCTAGCACCTTTTATATAAGCATTACCAACATGAGTTATATTTATGGATTTTCCATTACCCATATGTATACCTTGTTTACCTTTGTATTCTTGATTGCCAAAATTTAAATTTCCAAGATTGCTTGTCACATGATTTGTGGCCCCTGAGTCTGGAAACCAGCTGTCATCTGAAATATCCTCTACTTTTGCAGTATTTTCTTTCTGATTCTGTACATCTTGCTATAAATTGATCATGTCGACACTTTGATGGTTTCTCTGACTATTTGATCCTTGCTGATTTGTTGTGAAGTTGCTATCAAATCTGAAGTAGCATTTATTTGCACTGTGCCCATATTTCTCACATATTTGACACCTCAACCTATTATTATTATTATTATTATTATTATTATTAGGCCACCATCTGCCTCCTCTGCCTCTTGACCTACTTGAGGATCCACCCATTTGATTTTTATTACTGTATCCTTTTTCTTGATTCTTGGATGCATAATTGGCAGAAAGATCATTAATGACAGGTTTCTTTTGCTCAATTCTTCCTTTATGATAAAGAAGAATTGAGTGTACATAGTCTATAGAGGAAGTTCTTTCCTTAGATGAAATTATTGCAACAACAACATTATATTCATCATCTAAACCACTTTGATAATACCTGCTCTGACTCTGACACTTTATGTCCTGCTGCTCCAAGTTGATCACATAAGATCTTGATTTTGTTTAGATAGTCTCTCATGTTCATGCCATCTTTCTTTAAATTTTGTAACTATCTTTTATAATGTAGAACCTTTGCTGCTGACTGAGTATTGAATGATTGCTCTATAGAGTGCCATATTTCATGAGATGATTTACACCCTATGAGTTGTGGTAAAATGTTAGACCCAATTGAGGAGAGAAGCCATGAACTGATGAGACTGTCCTGTCGTTGATGATTCAGAAATGCTTTATTGATATTCAATTTTCCTTCATTGTCAACAATATATTTTGGTGGAACCACAATTGTTCCAAGAACATAGCCTTCTATATCATATCCTCTTATTGCTGTTTCAATTTGAAATTTCCATATTAGATAATTAGATTCATCTAATTGTATTGTAATGATCCGACTGTTGGGCTTTATCATTGCTTTGATCAGATCTTGATTTGCTGACGGTTGAGAGGTGGCAGTTCTTGAATTGTTTGGTGAATTTCCTCCAACATTGCTGTTGTTTTCATCCATGATGAAGTTAGTGATCAGAAAATATCAACAAAACGTGTGAGATGATAGGCTGATTTTCAGATAAAAGATGAACTGAGCAGTTCTGATTCCTGATCACCACTGTGCAGCCAGAGAGTGTCAGGTGATGATGCTCTTTCTGATGATGCTTTCTTGGCGAGGCACAGAAAGAAGAGCAACCTAGATCTAATACAAAAGAAATGAGTGCAAATTTGCAGTTCTTGATTGTAAACTTGTATTCAAGAAGGAAGAAAACAGAAATCTTCAATGATAATGATGATGAATTCTAAGAAGATCACCACCAGTGCAGCCACCTTCAGATGATGATGATGCTCTGATGAGGGTAGGCATGGCACTGTCGAATCTAACCGTTAGGTTATAGATTTGGCTCTGATACCAAGTTAAGAAAATTGAAAAACTTGTAATGAAAGCTTTATTGATATTACTTTCATTCTCGTGTACAAGGCTTTGTATTTATAACAGAAATATAATGGGCTGATGATAGATGGGCCTTATACCCGAACTCTTGTAATAATACTCTGTGAAGAAAAGAATGTGCGCAGCTATATGTTATTCGATATAATTGCTCTATTCATTTTATATAATTGAATACCCCATTACCTGCAAGTGGATTCCATACTTCTATGGATTGAAATTTATATTTAATCAGCAGCACATTTTGCATGCATTTGATTCTGTTTGTTGAATTATTTTTGCGGATGTAAAGCTTCTCTAAAACCTAGCAGTATCTATGTACTAACTTCCACTGATCCCAGAACTCATATAACATGTTTGTTGAATTTGACTTGATGCATATTCTTCTTAAAGTAAAATTTTGAATGAATTTAACAATTGTGTCACACATATGTTATCCGCACCACAAACATTACCAGTGAATGATTTTTGTCTCTATTCATACTCTCATATACTTCACATATTTTCTTTATTTTGCATCAATCTTGGAAATTATATCCATACAGTTTCCATAGTTGTATGGATTGTCTTTAACTGTGTTGGTCAATAGTTATTCTTCTCTGTTTTTGATGGGTTATTCGTTCCTATTCTGGTCCACTAAAGTTAAACAATAGCCTCATGCTATATATATATATATATATATATATATATATATATGCAGCATGCTATAATATGTTGTCCGAATTAAGTATGACAGATGAAAAAATATTTCTAAAAATTAAAATTTAAGGTTTTACGGGTTGTTGTTGTAAAGAGATAATGTTGATATGAATACCAACTTATGTACAAGCGTGGTAGTTTTTTTGTTAATAAGAATTTATTTGGTATTGGTGGGAAATTTTCTCTCTGCCAGTCTAAATTGTTGGCATCGTCCTTCTCTTACTTATGTTTCGTGGTTTGTAAATGTGAAGGATACTATTTCTCAAGCGATCAGCTTTCCAGACTTTCTGTTGCTGAGTCTACAATTTCATGTGATATATTAAATCAACATTTATGACTGCTAAATAATGTATCTTAATATATCAAACCACCAAAATTTCTCTATTTAAAAGATTTTGGCTATGAGACCCCAAATCGAATCATTTTGGATTTTTGTGGGATAGGCTTATTTTATTCGGTTGGCTTTACATTACAATATCGATGTCTTCTTCTTGTCTATTACTTTATATTAAAGCAGGAACCTTGCACTGCTGACGTGGGCTTCCCTCCTGCCCTCATTTCAAAGTGCTAATACCGTATTCAACTCCGCCTTTTTTTTTCATCCCCCGATCACGTGTTCTACAAGGTGCTCAATCACGTGATCTGCAACTGCCTTCCCCATCCACCCCATTACACTTCCTCCTTCCTAACACTCGCTCCATTGCAATTCCTCCTCCCACGCACGTTGCTTCCAATTTCCATCCTGCCCTCCATCTTGCCTACCGGATCATCGCCTCCTAGGACAGCTGTCTTCCTGTCTCGCCCCTACCACCACCCATCTTTTCCCCCAAAAACACTTTCCCTTATGTAGATCTTCTTGCCGTCTGCCCAGACGAGTAGACCCTGCCCTTTACCCGTCCTCCGCCTTACCCCTGCATAAGCTGTACAGGTAATTGCTTCCTTCCTCCGTCGGTTCCAAGATTTAATTTCTTTTGCTCTGATTGGTAACGTTTGATCCGCCGAATGTACACAAGATGTTCGCATAAATTACTGATTCGTGCCGGCTTGCTAATTTTTCGTTTCCTGCTTACATAGATGTTACTTACCTTTTCCTAATTCATTCTTTTACTCAGTTATTCTCCGCACTACATTGGAAGTTGTTTCTTTAATGAACATCTTCTGTGCATTGTGCAAATATTATTGTTAATTTTTTTTTGTAAATACACTTGGTATAAGATCAATGTATAAGAATATTGAGAAGGAAATTTGTGTTACACCAGGTGATGCATTAGGGAGCAATGGATGAAGCTTGGATGGATAGGCATGGTAAACCAAATAAATGTAACTATATTAAGCTGCCCGATAGATTTTTAAATGAAAGCAAAAAACGCATGTTATAAAATGGTACTAAGATAAACACCTAACAACAGTAGAACTACATAATGTCATATTTGGTTAATTGAAATGCGATTTGAACCATGTTAATTAACATAAAAATACATATAGTAGAGGAGATAATGCAAAACAAAATCAGATGTTGGAATTCAGCCATGTACTTTCTGGGGTACTCAAATAAATTGAAACATCCAAAAAGAGAGTAGGAAGAATTAGGGTAAAGTTGAAGAAATTTGAGAATGGTTTAGCATTTAGGGTGGGACGGGAAGTTGGTTTTGATAAGTGGTTACAAAAAATTACAGTTCGCACAGAATAGTATTTTGAAATAGCGGAACACAGGGATTCTAACAATGTTCATTTACAACACTGTCTATGAAACACGATTTCAGTAAATAGTTAATTGACAATCTGTCATATTGGGTTTACTGCTCTTCAACTTCAGATTTTATTATTTTAGTTGTATATTTTTTTCATCATTTTATTGGAATTTAAAAACTTAACATATGTGGTAAAACTGTAGGAACAGAAATGCAGCTTCTTCATCTATATGTTGTTTGTATTATATGTTTGAGTAACGAAATAAATTCAAACATTTCAGTTTGACAATGCTTTGAGTTGACGCTAAATGAGTGTGAAATTGACAGAATTTAAGAAGACATTGTATTTATTATATTTTCTTTTTAGTAGTTTTTTATTACACACAAGAAGATGATATTATACAAGCCTTTATATGCAGGCAAAACAAAGAAAACATTTGTAATGGGCTGCTGGTTGGTTCAGAACTATACAGCCCGCATTTTGTAACTATCGGTATATATAAGTTATACCATATATTCTCAAACTATCGTATTTCACTTATTGAAATGAAGGTGAAAGGAGTTTCTTTCATGATGATAGGACATTGATATTGTCTTTACAGTCTACAGTTATACGTTACCAATCTTCACAAAATTATTCTGTAAAATTTATTACTTAACAGTTAAAGACGTGAACAAAACTCTGCTGACGGTGATGTAGCTCTATTGCTTCCCATTTCAAAATAACACATCCCAACGCTTTCCTTTTCCCTTTATCCAGTAGTATGCAAAGCATGGGCCTATGAATAACACAGTAACACAATGTTGTCTATTTCCATCCAATTTACAGTATTCCTACATGTTCACTTTATCCATTAATTTTTATACGACGTGCAATTACGTTCGAATCTGAGTCAATATGTTAACCGGGTTTTTCTTTTAGTTTACTCCGTGTTTTTAGATTTTTGAGCGGATCAGGAGTTCTTCATTACACTTAACTGGGATATACATTGATTCTCCGTTTAAGATAAAAAAAATTACCACATGCAGTGAACTGATTGTTCCGCAGGCCTATTCATCAACATGTTTCTCTAACTAATACACTCATACATATTTCTATTTAATAATTTGAGTTCGATCCATGTTTCAGGTGCACATATCTTCCATGATCTGACAGGACTGATGAACATTACACCCTCTTACTCTTTGCCCAAGCACTTCGTGGAACCATTTTTTAGTATTCAATAAAACTTCGCCCACTCAGGTATGTACATAATAAAGTTATACTTTGTTCTTACATTCTTAGATAACTACAAGCGCAAAATAAATTTACTGAATGCTTATACCTGCTCATATAATTTTTTATAGATGTGGTCTTTTTAGCATATATGTATGAGCAAATATGTGGGAAACATGATCCTTCGAATGTTGTTAACTATGGCTTAAACCCACTTACCGACTGTTACCAGTTTTAATTAACAGCAATCATATAATATTCTTCCAGTCAATGCATAAGTAGTATTAACGGTTGGTGATTATGAATGTAATACTGCAATGCTTGGGTCTTAGTAATAGAAATCGTTCGAATTGATAGCTTTACTTAAATGCACAAAGCTCTATGGTATAAACAAAAACCAGTGTTAGTATGAGTGTACGGTTTCGAAGCTTCCATTGTATGGGATTTAACTTAATCTTTACTCATGCCTATGATTACTGACTGCATTCATGACAGTTTTGTTCTATGCTTCTTACACTCCTTTCGAACTCCGCCTACTTTATGGTGTTGATGCAAACTGGATGAGCGTTGCATAGGCTGTTGTTTATTTATTGCACAACAAAGGAAGACTGGATGTTTGATTTTGCTGTCATACATTAGGAGGTTGCACACGCGTTCGTGTCAGCAGTCGGTACGCATGCTTTTCATACCATCTTTATGCACAATGATCTACCGTTTGCAGCTACATTGATGTTTCTACACGATATGCATGATGCCTTATTCATGTTGCTCTGTCTATCCTCATCCTTCATTCATTTATATGCCCAGAGATGCAAGTATGCTAGAGCAAGGTGCAGGCTGCTGCTGAGATGGAAACGGGCAAAAAAACATCATACAACCAGATGGATGAGTTGCAGACATTGTTATCGTGATTTCATAGACATGTCCCTGCATAACTTCTCCGACTTTCTTTGTCACCGACATGAGGAAGAAGCTATTAAATTCATTTCAATCAACCGATCATACCGACGACAACGTTAGTATCCTTTTACTATCCTTTTTTTCTCCGTCTGACTGTGCATGCTGTACACGACCATTTAATAATTGATGTGTTCTGTTTGCAGTCTGTCGGCTACATCGCTATCATAGACTTCAACAGCTTAGGCACAAAAAATTGTGGACAACATCTGTGGGTAAGACTGATTTTACTCTTAATCTGCTATGGGACATTGACAGAACACCGAATGTCTCATGTACAAGGTGTCCGTTGTAGGTTATTTCGTGTTTTCGATGTTCTAAGCATTGCTATATGTTATTGCAGGGAACCGCCGCCTAACAGGGTGTCCCACCGACTCATTCCCGGCATCATTTGACTTAGCTGAGCGTGGGAACGGCATGCCTCTGTCTGCTGCATCGCAGTCTTCCTGTCGTTCTGCAGTTGGGAGTTACGGGCGGCGTAAGTAACTTACAGTAACTTGGTTAGTATAAATTGCATTGACTATTCAAACAGTTACAACGTTTTTTTGCTGAATACGCAGACAGAATGTTTTCCGCACACAGTTTTGGCCCACCATCCTGTACATGTTCATACTGTGGAGCCTTACTATGGTTTGAAGAAAGGGTAAAAAAGGGGAGTATAAATTTAAACCCAAAATTTTCAATATGTTGTCGGAAGGGAAAGGTTCAGCTTCCGTCCTACCAACCGGCCCCCGATTATTTAATATACCTTCTGGACTATAATGGAGGATTTGTCTCTAAAGAATTTCGGCGACATATACGGCTTTATAGTTCTATTTTTGCTTTCACCTCGATGGGTGGGAATGGTGATAACTTCATCAACACCAGCCGTGGTCCGTATGTTTTCAGATTAAACGGTCAAAACCACCATCGAATTGGCTCGCTTCTACCGAGGACGGGAAAACCAAAATTTGCTTAATTATATTTCTATGACACAAGTAATGAAGTCAATAATCGAGTTTCGTCGTGTGGTGAAAGTGTGGCGCAAAATTTAGATGTGGGTATTGTCAACAATCTAATATGCATGTTCAACCAATGTAGTGAGCTGTCCAAAGTGTTTAGAATGGCTAGAGAAAGGTTTCATGCATTGGAATACCAGCCTATCACTGTCAGACTGTTAGAGAGGCGTTATAGGGATGGACGTTAGTACAATTTACCCACTTCGTCCGAGATTGCAGCATTGATTGACAACTCAAATGCTGATTCGTGTGGCTATCGTGATATTGTGATTGAAGATAGGAATGGGGTACTAAAAAGGATTAGTGAGAAGCACCCTTCTTTTATGTCTATGCAATATCCTCTTTTGTTTTCTTATGGTGAGGATGGTTTCAGGTGTGATATACAATATAGAGAATTTGATGTACGTCCAGAAACTAAAAGAACAACCGTAACAATGCGGGAATATTACGCCTATGTCATTCAGCGGAGATTAGAAGATGGCTCCGTTCTACTGTGGGGTGGTAGGCTTTTCCACTAGTTCATTATTGACAGTTACACGTGTATTGAAGAAGACAGACTGTCGTGGGTGAAGAGTAACCAGAGTACATTACGCTGTGAATTGTACAAGGGTCTGCAAGATGCTATTACGGCTGGTGACACAAGCGCACGCGCAATAGGAAGAAAAATTGTTCTACCCTCCTCTTTCACTGGAGGTCCTAGGTACATGGTGCAAAACTACCAAGATGCCACAGCCATCTGTCGTTGGGCGGGATCACCAGATTTTTTTTGTAACTTTTACGTGCAACCCAAAGTGGCCTGAGATTGAAATGGCTTTACTCAACATTCCCGGTCAGAGAGCTGAGGATGGACCGGATATTGTTTCCTGTGTTTTCCACATGAAGCTTATGGAGCTATTGCGTGACATAAGGATAGAATGTCATTTTAGTAAAGTCAAAGCACGTAAGTTTCACAAATTCTTACTACTTTCACACGTTTTTAACGTGAGCTTTCGCCGACTTATCTTATATTTTGTTTCTTTTTTCCCCAGTTGTTTGCACAATTGAATTTCAGAAAAGGGAACTATAGCATGCTCACATTCTTATTTTTCTGTTTGGCGATCAAAGGCCAATGACTGATGATCAGGTTGACGCAGTGATTAGTGCTGAGATACCAAATAGACATGCTGATCCGTTTTCTTATCAATCAGTGTGTCAGTACATGATTCACGGTCCATGCGGTTACGAAAATCCTGGATGTGCTTGCGTGGTCGATGGTTGTTGTTCCAAGCATTATCCTAAACAGTACAGGAGTGAAACCAGTTTTGACAAATTTGGATTTCCTATGTATAGACGACGCAACAATGGGTTGTCCACCGAGACGTCAAATGGATTTGTGTAGGACAACGGTTGGGTTATACCTCATAATGTTGATTTAGTTGTCAAATATCAAGCTCATGGCAACGTAGAGATATGCAACAGAGCACGATCTGTCAAATACCTGTTTAAGTACATCAACAAGAGGCACGATAGAGCAACTGTTGTTATTGAAGATAGTGTAAACAGAGAATGCACGTTTGTTCGGGAGGTTGATGAAGTAAAAAATTATTTGGACTGCAGATATATTTCAGCTTCAGAAGCATCGTGGCGAATTTTTGAGTTTGATGTTCAGTACCACACTCCAACGGTGGATAGGTTAATGTTTCATTTGCCGGGAGAGCAAACTATATACTTTGATGAAACAGAACAATTGAATGACGTACAAGGCAGGCATAATGTATGCAAAACTATGTTCACTCAGTGGTTGTAGACTAACAGAATGTGTCACCTAGCTCGCCAACTTACTTATGTCAATTTTCCTACTAAGTGGGTATGGGATAAGTCTATTAAAGAGTGGAGGATGAGGCAAAAAGGAGAGTGTATAGGTCGGATATATTATGCACATCCCACATTAGGGGAGAGGTTTTATATGCGTATGCTTTTAAATATTGTTCAGGGCCCTACATTTACGAAGACATTAGAACCGTGAATGGTGCTGTTTTCAACACCTTCAAAGACACATGCCTTGCACGGGGTTTGTTAGATGATGACAACGAGTGGGATGAGGCGTTGACCGAAGCTGCCTCATGGGCTTCTCCAAACTGTATGCGAGAAATGTTTGCAACATTGTTGTGTTTTTGTGAGGTTTCAAACGCCAAGCAACTGTGGGATAAACATTGGCAGAAGTGTAGCGAGGATATGGAATGGAGATACGTACGCAGGAACGATTGTGGGTCTCAACAAATGTCCTCGAGTAAGTTCAGATTAGAAGCCTTAATTGCATTAGAAAAGATTATGCTCAGAAACAACAGATCGGTAGCCGAGTTTTGGTCCGTAACGGAAGTCGACCTTGGAAATTTTCATTCGGTGGATAACACTCTTCTGCACGATGAGGTGGACTATAACTGTGATTTGTTACACATGGAATCACAGCAGTCAGTGCCACTACTAAATTCAGAGCAGAGAATGGTTTTTGATGCTGTAGTTTACTCTGTTCGTAACCGTAGAGGAGGTTTTTACTTTTTCTACGGAAGTGGAGGGACTGGGAAGACCTTTGTATGGAATACTTTAGCCTGCACTATGAGAGCGGAAAGTAGAATTGTACCGGCGGTAGCATCTTCTGGCATTGCATCGCTTTTACTTCCCGGGGGACGAACTACACATTCAAAGTTCAAAATTCCTATGAACCTCGACGACATGTCAACTTGCAATATCTCCAAGCAGTCGTGTTTGGCTGATTTACTTAGACATACAGATTTGATTATTTAGGATGAGGCTCCTATGGTTCATCGAAATGCACTTGAGGCGTTTGAGAAGTCATTGTCGGATATAGCCTCTTCAGGCTCAAATAATGATGATGGTCAAATTTTTGGAGGAAAGACGGTCGTACTGGGCGGAGATTTCAGGCAGACACTACCTGTTGTTCGTAAAGGCACCAGAGAAATGATTGTACGCTCTACTATAAGTTTTTCACGACTGTGGAAATAGTGCAAAGTTTTCACTCTAACAATAAACATGAGACTGAAAAATAACAAATTATCGGCTGATGAAAAGTCGAAACTGTCGTCGTTTTCTAACTGGATATTAAATGTGGGCGAAGGGAAGGTCAGGTCCATGTCATTGGATGTGGGTGAAGAACCTATATGGATACAGATACCTGATGAATATCTTATACCGAAGGCAGATAATGCCATCCATACAATAGTGCAAATGACGTATCCTGATTTGGATATGAATATATTGAAAAAATCGTATTTGCAAGAACAGTGTATTCTGGCTCCAACAAACGATTGTATTGAAGAAATTAATTCATATGCAATAGATCTTATAAGTGGTGATATGCAAACTTATTATAGTGTAGATTCAATCAGCCCTGTGTCTGATGCAACCGAAGAACATCATCTTCTGTATCCTCCTGAATTTTTAAACACGTTGAAGCTTTCAGGCCTACCGAATCATGAGTTACGCTTAAAGGTGGGTGTGCCGATAATGTTGATGAGGAATCTTAACCAGAGTCTAGATTTATGCAATGGAACGAGATTAATTGTTGCGCAACTGTCGAAGAAGGTTATTTAAGGTGAGATCGTAACGGGGAAGAATGTGGGTAGGAAAGTATTGATTCCGAGAATAGTTTTGGCATCCAATGACACAAAATGGCCATTTGTCCTGCGTTGACGTCAATTCCCTGTTAAAGTTTGTTTTGCAATGACAATTAACAAAAGCCAGGGTCAAACTTTGGAACAGGTTGGAATTTATTTGCCGAGGCCGGTTTTTATGCATGGACAGCTTTATGTAGCACTATCTAGAACAACTTCTATGTACGGGCTGAAGATATTGCTTGGGACTTCTAAACCGGGTTTTCAGAATTACACGCAAAACGTTGTATATAGGGAAGTCTTCAGCAACATTTCTGGTATGATTTTTTTTATTTGTCATTCATGGTTTTAAATTACTGGTTTTATAGATCACATACACCTACTGTGAGTTGATGTTCAAAGCTTATCAAATTTAATAGGTACGGAAGGTGCAGACGAACCCAATGATGATTTATAACCGACGTTGCAGGGTTCTAACAACCGTATAAGGTAATTTGTGTACAGCAGTTTATTCCACGTTTTGAATTCTATAGATTGTTCAAACTGTCTGCAGTTTTCAAACGCAGGACACGTACCTGTTGTAACTGTGTTCATAGGTGTACGATGTATTGGTACATTTATTTTTTAATTTTTATTTTTACCACAGAAACACCGTCCTAATACCAAAACATGCAATACTGCGTTGCTCATATCACGATCGTAACAAAATATGTTACAGTTCTGGCATGCTTTGTATAACTGCCAGAACTGCACATGATATCTTTGGGCGATGGTGCCAACGTACCACACAATTAATAGATGCATACACACATTTTTTTCTATGCATAGCCTTGGATAAAATGATAGGATGAAAACACGTTGATGAATTTGAATAAAATACACTGTGAACAATTTATGCAGTTTTAACCCCGCTGGTCAACTACATTTCAAACTATTACTGTAACCTTGTGTTGTATTTGGTTTGATTTGTTAATTTGATTAGGGTTTCTCGGCAAACTGAATCTGAAGATGGTTGAGGCAGATGAATGCAAGCACACCTTCCGCATTGGTGGTTTGAATTCTAATCCTGCAGCAAATAGCATATTTCAACTAAACTGTGTATCCGACGAGTATCAATACACTTCGTGTCCTCCCAATGTCTACCACTTCTTCTTTTATTTCGTAAGCTTCGTTCGTCTCTTTTACGTTCGTCCAACAGTATTTTAATGACGAACTGTTACTGGACTGATTTGAAGTACTTCTCTGAGTTTTTTTCCCTGTCTCCTTTCCTCTGCTCTCTGTGTTAGTTCTGCAATTACTGTTACATAATACTCGATTAACAGACAGAACCTGTTGTCCGCTGTTTAATTGGTGATGTAATTGGAAGTATACGGACTGTGTATGTTAATTTGATAACATTGAACAGTGTATGTATCTGTTTCTTCTGCTGTAATGTTTATGCAATTTTTTTCGGCATTTGTGGATGGCCGTACAGTCCTGGTAGCTGATTATAACTAAAATGAATATTTCAATGCACACCAATATCGTGTTTGTTATCATATAAATATTTTGGATTTACTCGGTGATAGCATGTATGTCGTCTTGCGAATGTTTATTCATACTACATACTTACAGATGTCTGCTATATATTTGCACTACATATTCAAGCATACTATCCATTTAATACAGTAATAGGTACTAGGACGTTACTAATTTGTGGATCATAAGTGACCGTAGTAAATTGATGCGGTATAGCATGCTTGAAACATGTGCACCGACTATGTAGGACAAATCACAAACTTTTTTCTGTATTTTTAACATGCCACGTTTGTTACAGTACTCAGATATGTATGGCACATTTTGAAGTTCACTTCACTATTAATTATGTCCCTCGTGAAAAGTCACACATTCCTATACTCCAATTAGTTGTAAAAAATTTCACCCGACATAAAGTGCGTAAAGTGCAAGTACTTATAACTTCCATTATCTGATCACAACACTTAAATACTGGAATTGAAAAAATTATTACTACTATATTGGTTGACCCGTTACTTATTTAACATAACTTTGTATGCTGGTGTTATTACAGCAGTGGTAGCAAAGTGATCAACCAATATAAACAGGCATTTGCATGATCTGTCTTTACTGAATAAAAAAAACCAAGTGATGTATGTGTACATAAGTTTTTCAGTCATATATATACGAACGACATCCTCGTGAATTTGGGCCTAAACTTTTGGCCGTTTTTTTATTTTTAAATATTCTATCAACATTTTACTTTTCGGTTTTATTGGATAGTCAATAGAGTGAGATTTGTTACAATACATATATACTGCATATAACCGAGAGTACAAAGCCTGATGCCGAATAGGTTGTAGAAGACATAATGCATGAGTGCAACCCAAAATTTAGAGTCATATGCAGTTTATTTACATGTCTTTTCTGTGTTAATCTCTCTTACATAGTGTGCAAATTAGCTTACACTATGCTACAATATACGCGAAACATTATCTATGAAAATCGTAAATACTTACATAATAATATGTAATTTTTTTTAGAAAAAAATAAAAAAAAGATATCACCACGTGAAGTGCTTGTATATAATGTTACGCATTTAGTTTAGCTTTTAAGTAATATAGGTGGAAACTGTGAACTTTACTGCTTACTAACTTAGAACTGAATAACAGAAGTACGTAGTAACTTCTAGCAAATCTGCGAAGATACTTGGAATTGTAAATCTTTGTTCTTATTACCAACGAATGAAATGGTGCATGTCATGCGATATGTAACCGTTAGTAACCGACTCACATTACTTTCATACATGATCGATGTGCCGATATTTTTTACTACACCAAATTACTAAAGCACTCAGGTTGTACTAATGTTGAACGCACACGTTTAACGTCAAATTTAACCCCATCATATGTTAGCACTCAATCTTTTTTCTGTAAAAGTGTAAAACATAAACTGATTCTTTTTTTAATAGTGCTTCTTAACTCATCTTTTTCAATTCAACTGATGAATAACGCAACGCAAACCACATATTAGAATCAAACGTTTATATATCGAATCACATTAACTGCACATACGGTTGTCCTGATTTAGGATACATTTGTACTTACGTGCAACCAATAATCTGTGAGCATTTGCATTTCAGTCTTCGAAATGACAACACTTACATCTGTGCTTTGTTTACTTTGAAGTTGTGGACCAAACCCAGTATCAACAGGAAATTAATATCAACTAATTAGCAGTTGCCGCATAAAGTGGGACGTTATGTTAACATGAACCATTATACCAACAGTTTAAAAACTTCCTTTGGAACGTGGGTAATTGCCGATATAGTGTGAGCTCTTCTTCCTGCATGGCATAAAATTCCAAAAAAAAAAAATTCTATTTTCTTCTCAACTAGCTTTCTACAATGTCCACGAACAGCCTGCTGCTGTCAGAAGTGGTGTTTGGTACAAACTGGAATACCGTTCGTGTTCGGGTGGCTAGGCTATGGAAATTGATCAGTCAGGGAACGAACGAGGTTTACACGTTAAACATGCAGCTTATCGACAACGAGGTATGTTAATAGCTACTACTGTCACTCATTTGGTTAGTGTGATTTTTTTTAACGATCCATTTCCCTCGGTTAATGTCTGTCCGACTGAGTGAATACGTTTTCGGCTATCTGTGCACTGTGAGTGGTTTTAACTGTCGACTGTGCTTCAGTTTCATCCACGCTACTGCTGCACCTACTCCGTACTCATGCACCGGCACTAATTCATATTCATCCACGTACATACATTTTCTTCCCCACGCGCACATTTTCCACTTGGACTGTTTGTACTGTACAGTTGACGCATAGGTGCAAAATATTTATTTCGGGGTCTGTTGGACCCATATATTAAGTTCGATATGGACTGTGACAGGGAAACGAGAAGGTTGGCACGGTTCAAAAGCATATACTGCGTCAGTTTGAACACGTGTTTGAAGAACCTTCAGTGTACGACGTGACACGGTTCAACGTCCAAAATGCCGAAGCAACGTACATGACTGTACATGACAATTGGATAATAGTTCTACGTAAAGATACTAGAACGGTGAAGGTGGAAGATGCAACGAACACAATACCACGATATAAGTTTGCCTTTGCTGACGAAAACACACTTATAACCCGACTGTGCCGTGCAGATAATCTTACAGGTACTCTTTCTCTCCATCGTGTATGACACCCGTCTTCATTACTGAATCTATGCACAGTTGTGTTGTTCATTTTTTGGCTAATTACAGATTTTGGTGGTATGTTACGAGCTTTGTCTAATGTGTTTGCTATAACTTCTAAAAGCGGGACACAAACGCTAAAAAGAGAGTTGCATGTGGAAAGTAACAGATGGTGGAATTTCATTTTTTTTAAACCGCAGTCAATCAATCCTTATACTAATCTTATTTACCGCCTAGTGGGAGTACAAGTGTTGTATCGCTTTGGGCAAGCCAGAGGGATCTACTTGACCAATCTGTGATAGACAAGTTTGAGAGTTCGCCTACCATCGTTGTCACTTCCCTTACAGTCGCTACATACGGCCATACACTGCTGATCACTGTACTTAGCTATTTCCGCCACAAAACAATTGTCCCCTAACTTACGTTTATCTTTGTCAGGTGCGTTTACATTCAGCTCTACTAAAGCAACAAGAATATATGTGGACATTGATTTGCCTGAACTAGACGTCGTTAAATCCAGGTATGATTTTTTAACACGCTGTGCATTTGTTTGACCGTTTCATTTCATTTTCCACTGTTAATTCACCTGCTCAGATCAAACCAACACTGCAAGAAATTTGATTTTTAGTAGCGCTCAAAAACCACAAAAAGTTTTGGTGGCGTTTTGATAAACGCCACTAGAAAACATGCGACTAAAAATCCATGATTTTTTGTTGCATTTATTTTAACGCCACTATAAATGAATTTTTGGCAGCGTTTTTTAAACGCTACTAAAGATCCTTTTTACAACGTTTAAGAAACGCCACCAAAAAGGTGCCGTTTACTATCTAATTTTTTTGTTGCACTTATTATTATTTTTTGCAGCATTTTTTGAACGCCACGGAGATTATCTGAGAGACTATAATTGCTGATTCTGTAGCGCTTTTTAAACGCTACAAAAAATATTTTTGGTGGCATTTTTCTCCGCCACCGTATGCTTCGATTTTATTGCCCGCTGTTCCACGACTGCATCTGATTTCGCCTCCAATTCAAGTACTTCAAAACTTATACAATAACGTAATATATAAACACATACATATTCAAAAATAACACATTCAATGAACCACAATAACAAAAAAAAAAGCAATTACATATTCACCACTATATCATAACATTAGTGTCAAGACAAAAGGTTAACCATACGTTTACACAACCAAACTACCATAAATAGTTTCATGATAGTACATGCAGCTAAAGTAGTGCTGCTACCATACATACTAGTTTCATAATAATTTCATAACAGTTTTAATCAACCTAACTACATACATGTGCTGCTACCATACCAAAAACCAGTGCTGCTGCTTGAATTCTTCACAAACGTTTATCTACCTGTAAACAATAATAATCATGTTACTAAATATTTGTGAGGTGAAGGTATCAAAAATCAAAAATGGACAAATATAGAAGTCCTTAGACTATAATACTTCAAATAAATATGCCTCTGCGTATTAACCACTGATGTGAGCACATTGTAATCGTCCAACAATTTTTACATCATGTTTGTGAAGTCAGTGCACTAGACTTTCCATACGACAACCATCCTCTTCAACCATGCACTCCATTCAAAACACCAATTCAATCACTTTCTAGCTCTACACCAATATTTATTGAGTAATATAACTAATTTTTATAGTCGATTATCTAGGAATATTATCAGGGTATTAGAATCAAAGTTTGAAAACATTTATGATGAACAAGTTACATACCTTTCAGTTTGTTTTCAGAATGACTAGTGATGGTGGTATCAGCTTTGCTTGGGGACATTTTACTAAAGGTGAGTAATACCGTATCGTCCATTGAGATTGCTTAATTTGCTATAGTAATACCTGTTATTTTACAAGAATAAAAAATTATGATTACATGGAGAAACCAACGAAAATGAAAATACAAAATGGTTTCTTGGGACCAATTTATTCCCATCTGCTGCAGTGATATCTCTCCATGGAGTTAATGCATCAACCCTCTGTGGCATTTTAAGTGAACATAGACTTATGGGTAACATTTTTTAGGAAGCTAAGGAACTAGTTATCAACCTACTTCTGTATGCACTACAATCATATTTCAAATAATTCAGCAATTACCAAATATGGCACAGATATCTTCCCTCCATCTGTAGACTCTTAACCATGCTTTCTGCCTTCGAGCTATCCGATGATCCCAGATGAAATTCAAGTTTGACACAGGAGTGGTCGACACTAGTAGGTAAAAAAGAAAAACTTTTTTCAACTTGTTTTCTAATTTTTCTAACAAAGTTTTAGCGATAACAAGCATATAAATCAAGAAAAAAAGTTAGGTACCTGTCCCTGAGCTATAGTATGAAGAGTTCTGTTGACATCCCTAGCCATTCGTTTAGCATCACCACATATATAAATGCATCCATCATTTGAAATTATATCCCTCAGATCTGAAGCCTGTTTGTTATTTGGTATGTTCAGAAGAAAAAAATTTCTGAAATGTGTCAAAATATAATTCAGTAACATACCTTTTGAGCCATTTATGCTGCACATTCAGACAGTTTATATTATTGGATCGTTTTCTAGCTACAAAGATGATATAGAGAGAATATTATAAAGCTCAATTTGAAAATATGCACATGTATACTCAACTATCAATTAGATAGCTATATACCTGGTTCAACATATTCAGCTATTTTAGAAGTACTTTCCTTTAAATGTTTTGTGACCAATTGCTTGAAGACAATCATTCGGTTTTTTGAGTGAATATTGTAGTAGAACCTGGAATGAAAACCCAATAAGTTAATCATTGTTGAGGAATGTAGAATTAATCGAACTTTGTCTTATTCAAACATTACATTCATCAATTTTGATGGCTCTATACATCCAGTCCATGCATTTGCTGCCCGGTTATGGGATCAGTGATAAGAACAGTAGGGAACGAGGACACAAGATAGTATGCGCAAACCTTCTTGCTCTCATACTCGTGGTTATATATCTGCAAATGAATGAGAACATGGATTGAATAAGACATTAAGCAAGCATTTGTGAGTACAATTATATGTAACACAAAAAACAACATAGGCCATTTTTAAACAATGTCATCAAATATTTTTCTTTTAACAAGCGCGTCAAAACCAGCGATGCAATATATTATATATTTATGTTTTTGATATGAACATTGATCCAGAAGATTAGATATGGAATGTCGAAATACGATAATTGTGGATGAACATAAAACTGAAGATAAGTTATCACATCTACAAAAATTAACGGATTTTTGATAAAAATATGACATTAAAAACGAATCACGTCAAGAAGCACTGCATTACGTCAAGAACCACTGCTAAGTAACAAGCGGTATTATAATATTTACTATGTTTCCAACGTCATGTATTCAAAATGTTAAACAATCATCACTTCTTCATACTTCCACCACAACCAAGTTCTCAAACTCCATCGTCCTATACAACAAAACTGCAAACAGACCAACTACTGTCATCAAAATCCAGTTCTGGTGCCTCAACACTATTTGCAAACAAATTGCAGTGCACAGTGATCTCCACTGACATCACCCCAGCCAATCTCCATAACCATCAAATTGTCATCAACACTGCCTATAACAACCAAACACAGTTCACTCTCTAACAAACAATTCACCACTCTACTACCTGCCTTGGCACAAACCTCACACAAACATTGTCCAGTCCACCACTTCTTCATCCAAGCCTGCCACTTCATACATACTCCACCGACGTCTGTCCAAAATTCACTACCTAAAAAAAATCCTCTGCCTTCAAAAAATCACTGTCACAGTTCCGGACCCCATCATCTTACCATCCTCCAACCACCGCCAGTACTCACTGCACACTCAACCACTTTCTCCATTAACTTTTGCCAAGCCTTCATCATCCTATCACTTACAACCATATCATCGAGTTACTGCCACCCATCATCACTGTCCTCACTATTTCATTTATCAATTCCATAGCAATTCCCCTATTTCATTTATCATCTCTGTCTTAGCTACTTACCGCAACACTCACCCCATAAAATCAACATTCATATACCATAAACCACACTTCAGATATCTACAAGCAATCACAACTTACCTCTGCATATCAACTGCAAGCATTTCTTCACAGCAGCACATTCAACTAACCACTGCACTGCCTCAAATCGTTCACAACCATAACAATTTCTGAAACCACCTCTTTTCAAGCCCAACCATTTGCCTATAGTTCATACATTAGTCTGCATCTCACAACATTCTTCTAACCACCTCTTCCAATCATCACAACTGCACTGCCCAGTCCTCGAATCAACAACCACCTCACTGCTACTGATCAATCCACCCCACAATCAACTTCAAAAACTCCATCCAACAACATAATCTCCGCTGCCTATTGCAATTCACCATTTTAAGAAAAGGTTTGTCTTTTTTTAAAAAAGAAAAGAAAAAAAATAGAAACATACAGGGCTCTAATGCTTGAAAAATGTTTCACTAGTTCATCAATTTTGGGATTGGAACTGTTTAGTAAATAAATAGATAATTTGACATTAAATAAGATAATGAAGACATAAATAGCTAAAATAAACCTGAATACTTTAGTTATAACACCGCGTAAAAACAATTTCCATGTAAACCAATTTGTGATATGTTTGACACAGTTGTGACATGTTATCAAATTAAGTTACCTTGATGATCCCATATGTGACATGTTTGACACAGTTGTGCTCCTCTAACCGCCTTCTCTTCAGCCATCTTATTTGCTTCAGGATATACATGAACAAATGCCCAATTTCTCCCTCTTCTTGCTTGTTTATTTCATTTAATGCCTTTTCATATTTGCAGTCACCAGGAAATAGCCGATTACTCCATAATACAAGCGGAAGAGAATCCCCTGCAACAATAAACTTCTTAGTTTTATTTCTTATCAGATAAATAAATGATAATACAAATACACAGAAACCTATTAGATATAAATAATGAATGGATTCAGATCGAAGGAGACTGCTTGAGCCTTTGCCTGCTTTCATGCTTTGTAAAATCAGAAAAGCCTATTTTGTTGTTACCAAATCGTTGCCATGCCACCAAACTTCTCGAACACCGCCTTTTGCTCATGGGTTCATGGATGCATTACGATTCGTGATGCCTAATTTTTATTTACGCAGGGGCTTTCATTACTAACATAGTAAGTGTGATTTGGTGCCCTAACTTATTTTGCGGCCTAAAGCAGTTGCTTTTTTATGCTTTGGCAAAGGCCGGCCTGTGAAGATGGGAGGTGGAAAGTGGTGGTTAGGATGAAGGCAGAAGAAGATTTTATAAGAGGTGATTTTGGTAGACGAATATGAGGAATTTTAGGGACGTAGATGAGGGTTGGGAAATAAGATTTTTTTTCCATCGTACTTTTTGAAAGGCAGATGGGAAAAATGTTAGTGTTAAAATAAGCGGTCACGGAAAAATTTAGCCAAATTTTCATGAATCGTTGGCGGGAACCCATTTGCAGCATTCAATTGTTTATTGTTATATTAAAAAAGGTCCAACGGTTGCATATGGTTTTAAACGCTACCAATTCATGCAACTAAAAGCAAATTTTCTTGTAGTGCAACATGCTAGAAAAAAGATTGAGTATATAGACCACTCCTGTGGTGACCGTTCTTCTGTACTAGAAAGAAAAAACGCAACGCTTGCCCAGCTATTGACTGACGTCAGGACTGCTGACTGTCGGGTACATTGCTCTTACACGTAATGCATGCATAATCACAAAATTTGACAACCAACATCCATCCCCTATCATTGATTGTACATAATTCTTTTACCCCTACCAATTATGCTCTATTTCAATTTTGGGCATACATCAGTTTACAAACAAATGAAAATAATAAATAATCTCTTACTTGGGTTGCCCTGTGTAGATCTTAAAGCTTTACTATTATTTGTCGTGTGCACTGCAATATCACCAACACAGGTCGTCACCATGCTAATTTCGTAGACTGCCTCACACCTAATATTCAACCGTCTGAAACTTTGATTGCCTATCAATGCATATAACATATGTTTGCATCCAAATATTGATGATTATCTTTTCCGTCCAACTGTTTTATCGTAGGAAAGTAATATTGTTTTTTGCAATACTTTTACACGCTATTTTCCTTCATTTGTGTGGTTGTTCGTAATGCATTTTTTGCTTCCAGTTTCTACAGTACTATATTCATACCAATCTTTCGGCACATGATATCCCTTTGATTGGAAACAATATACTCATGAACGCATACATTTTTCTACCTGTGCTGCAAATAATAAACTTCCCATGTATACTACTTTTTTATTTGTCCACCGTGGGTGCACTTTTTGACCTGTTAAATAATTAGACGACATACCATTCGCCCCCTTTTTCTCCCTCGCGAAATTGCATTAATGCTGGGATCCAATAAGTTACGTAATATTTTGAACTACCACAATATAGCTATATATCTATATCCACCTGCGGCTATAAATACATGCCGACAACACTTCTGTTCAGGGTAAAATATATGTCGTCGCGGCAACCATTGTGCAGCTGAAAAGTTCTTCGTGGAGTTATCTTTCATGCGCGGTCTGCAAGTCCACAGCTCACTTTGAGGGCACTAAATATTTCTGCTCCGGATGCCAGCCCATCCGGTAATCAGGTACCGTTTGTCAAATTCTTTGTTTTGCATATTTCTTTCTCTTCTTGGAAAAAAATAAATACGATCACTGAAAAAAAATATTTGTTAGGCACCGTTTAAATGTTGACATATTGGACTCCTCTACGTCTGCTACTATCACCGCTTTTGACAAGGAGGCGGAATGCCTACTTGGAGATAAAGTTGACGACATGCTTGCCGTACTTAACTCGGTAAAATAACATAGTTACGCATTTAATTTAGTAGTTGAAATAATAGACAACAGCTGTAGTGTTAGATCACTATGGGTTTCAAGCCTTTGCTTACACTGTGCAGTGATCCAATTTGGTTTAATATGTGACCGTTATTTACTACGTAACGGATGAACCGTACTATCACATTAACTTATCCACTGTCCACCATTTTTTGATGACACGTTCTGGCTGTCATAGTTACTTTGTTCACCCCGTGGTAAACCGTGCCAGTGATCAACCTGTAACTTATTTGCTCATTTCGGAACCTGTATGTCGTAGATTGGCACACTAGCAAGTAGAAGCTATGAATGCAAAATTATGTGAATACTGACCATTTAGACATTTTTTATGCATCTTCCGCTCCTACCTTTTTCAAATTGTACTGGCCTATTTATATTCCTTTTTTTGCTCCATTCGTTAATGCCCAGTTACGCATCGTGTCATCCAAACTTACAGTATGTTGTTTTGCTTCACTATTCAATGTTGCGTATATAGCCGTATCAAGTGCGTCCACACTGCTATGCATTGAACCCTATCGACTTAACGTTAGTAACGACATTCTATACACACTGTGATTTAAAATATTGTTTACCGCTGCATGCAAACGGGGTCCATAAAATTGAGAACATTTTCCGCAACCTCTCGGGAACCGAAGCAATGTTTGAATTCAGACCAAGTAACTATGAGATGAATAATCCAAACGCTTACCTTATTGCCAGAAAAATCACGAAATACGTATCGGTGTCTGAGACGGTTTGTTCTCGACCATGGTTAAATATTAACCTACAGTATACATACTTATTTTCTATCTTACTGACGTTTTGCTATGTTTCGTAACAATTGAAAATTACAGCTCACTCCACCTAGTGATCAAAGTTCTAACTTACTTTCTCCTTCGCAAACGGTTAGGCATGAGCCACCGTCGGATGCAGATATCAAAGGGAAAAAACGTATTGACTAGGTATGATATGCAATTATTACATTTCTTTGTCTGTCCAACTGGTATCATAGAAAGGACATTCATTTGTTTTGATAGGAGGACGACAGTACCAATCATCCACTCGTGCGTGCTTCTGATGCCCCGGTCACCAGAAAGACAATGCGAAAAGGAATTGTTATTCAGGTGCAGTTTTTTAACCTTTTTTCCACCACTTTCCGTTGACAGTACTTAGTTCTATCAATATTTTCTTTCCTTCTGCAAAATACTATGTTTGCCAACAAATATAGTATCTCACACACAACGCTTAACTGATCCTCCCACAGTACGTTCTTCAATATATCACAACGCACATATTTGTCCATATGCAACTATGCTTGACTGCTGTATACATGGACACTTCTGCCTATAGCTGTTTCGCCTTTCAAAACATTACTATGACACTTCATATCCAGTTACTGTCATCGCCTTCTGCTACCGACACATTTTTAATGCTTCTAAACTTAAGCCCTATTTTTTTTATTATCTACAAGATGTGGATACTGTTGATACGCTATATTTTGATCAATGACAATGTGCTTCAACAAAAAGGAAGAGATATGTGCAAAGCTAAAAGAAGAACGATAAAGACCAAGGATAAACATAAGTATGATTTCTATATAGGTCTTAGTTTAGATTTGTTGTTAAAATCTATCCTCAAGAGGCTTGCACAAACACTAGTACACGTTTCATAAATTTCATTCTCTGGAACAAAAATTCACTGTGCAAAAATCAAAAGTTCAGTCGACTGAACAGGTATGCCCAGTCGACTGAACCTGTTACACACAAGGTTTTAAATATCGGATTTCGGTCACGTTTCATCTTGGAATTTTTACACAAGCTATCTCGTATCGGGAGAGATCTTGGATGAGATGAGTACGTATCGGGTGTACATCTCGGATTGACATCTCGGGTCTTATAATGCATCTCGGGAATATCTCAGATGTACTTATGTGTTTAAAATTGATGTGTCAAAAATTTATTTAACGATTATAACTTTCTTAGTAAAAATAAAAATGGTAACATACTTTATTTACATGGAAAAAGAAATATTTTTAGAAGAGTAGTAGCTTGATTAGCTTAATTCATTTGGTAATGATTGAATAATATCCTTTTATTTGAACGTAATAAAGAAGTGAAACCTTTCGCTATGACTCATTAAGATAAAAAGTAAAGAATATGTTCAAGAAGTTGGTAAATTATAATTGGATTGAGTAGTTTCTTTTGAATCAATATGAAAATAAAAATTATTATGGAAAATAAGAAAAATGTATAATTTCGGGTGAGATCTCGGATTGAGATTTTGATCCATATATCGGGTGAGATTTGAATATCTCGGACGAGATGAGTGTCGAGGGAGATATGGAGGAGATTTGATGTCTCGTCTCGTTTAAGTGTAAAAATGAGATCTCGGGCGAGATCTCGAGCGAGATATAGGAGATTTAAAACCATGGTTACACATATATAAACATGCACAGTTCCAGTCGACTAAAACACCCTGCTCAGTCGGTTGAATTTGTTCCTGAAAATTTTACTTTACATTTTTCAGTCGACTGAAAACCCTGGTCAGTCGACTGAATTAAAACCTGCGAATTTTTTCTGAAAGGACACCTTCTTTCTCCCAAGAGTTGCAACCATTCTCCAATGGAAATGAAAGCATCTCTTATTTACATCTCTAGCCAACAAATGTATTTATTCTACACATATAAATACATGGTTCTAATATCTTCGATTCACCAATTCTCTTATGCTTTAATCTCACTACTTTCTTGAACATATTTTATATTCTGTAAAAAAATTCAAAGCAATCACCAATCTATTGCTTGAATCTCTGTTTTGTTTATAACACTCTTTTGATTCATAGCAATTCACATTTCCTAAATCTTCACAAACACATTGCATACTCTCGAGGATAAGATCATAGGAACATTGTACTACATTAGACTCAGTGTTGACAAGAACACAACAAGTCGAATATTGTTTTTTAGTAATTGAGTTAAAGTCCTCTTCGGTAGTTGAGGCAAGAAATCCCGTTCGGTTGTTCGGGTAAGTTGTAAACCTATTCCTCCGGGTTAAGAGAGAGTTTTAGTTAGTAGAATTCCTAAGTGAAGCTTAGGGACTGGACGTAGGACTAGAGGTCCGAACTAGTATAAAATCCTGGTGTCTACCTTGCTTTTACTTACTTTATCTACCTAGACTATTCTGTTATTCCATATTACACGATCCTACTTCATAACATCTTTCAATTGGTATCAGAGCTTGGCCGTCCTATAACCATAACACCGTTATTAGACATATTGATAATATGGAAAATAACATAAGTACAAGCACAACATCTGCATATAGCTCTACATTTGCGGAAGGACAATCTACCCAAAGACCCCCCATATTCAATGGACTAAACTATAACTATTAGGCTACAAGGATGAGGATTTATATGCAAGCAACAAGTTTCGAAGCCTGGAATGCCACTCAAACAGAGTTCGTTGTACCCACGACCGATTATCCTACATGGACACAAACTTAGAAGAATGAAGCTTGTGCAAATGCCAAAGCTATGAATATGCTATTTTGCGCCTTGGATAGAAATGAATTCAACCATGTTAGCATATATGCTACTGCATATCAGATATGGGAAACACTTAGAGTCATACATGAAGGCACAAACAAGGTCAAACAAACAAAGATATCCATGCTGAAGAACCAATTCCAAAACTTAAGAATGCGACAAAATGAATCCATCAATGACATGTACTCAAGATTTCAAGACATTCATCATGCCTTAATAGGATTAAGAGAAAAATACATGGACTTTGACATTGTGTCTAAAGTTCTAAATTCACTTACTGATGAATGGGAGAGAAAAGTACTAGCAATCGAGGAAGCAAATGATCTATCTATAATAAAACCACAGGAATTAATTGGAAATCTTATGTCATATGAAGTAAATATGCAAGCTAAGAAAGATCAAGCTCAAGAAAGAAAGAATGTAGCTTTTCATGCGGAAAAGGAAGAATTAGAGTCTGAAGATGAGGATTGTAATGACCCATAAAATTTTAGCAATTTTTAATTGGTATTTAACGTATTGAATTGGATTTTGAGAAATTATTAATAATAAAATTTTGAAAAAAAAGAAAATATGTTATGTATATTAATGATTTGTAGTACGAGCTGTGTACATATATTTTAAAGTTTGGTTGTGGTTATACATATAAGATCTAGTACAAAAACTTTATAAACTATTATTTATACTATAATATAAGTTAAGTTTGATGTAAATTGGATAGCATAGTTCATTTCTGTTGGGTATAAATATCAATAGCGTGGGTAATAAATTTACGGTCTCCTTTTGCTTTTCAGCAAGGTGTGTGAATTTTAAGTATGTTGAGTACGTTCCATATATATTTATTTTGGAAAACCGCTGTATATGTATGATGGTCTATTTGAAGTGTATATATAGTAAAGCGTATTTATACCGAGTTTTATTTAATTTATATGTGTTATAATAGCTATGTATATATATATATATATATGTTAGTCTTGATACTAGTATATAGTTTTACTGAAGTTTGATTTCTAGTCATGTTAAATATATATATATATATATATATATATATATTTGATTTTGGGTTTTTGTGTCACCATTTCCAGTTTATTTTAGTGCACATTTAGTATATCTATACATATGTCGTCAGCTATAAATACGATAGTTAAGGGTTTCATATATCATATGAACCAAAGAAGAAGAGAAGTATATACTATATTCAACTACATATATGAAGTATATGTTTTAAGGGTTGATTTAAGGTCTGCATTAAAATTGGTAGTCTGCATGTTTGTTATGTGCAAAGATAAGCATATATGAATTCATTCATACATAGCTTTACATTTTTAAAGAATATACATAATATTAAATGAATATTGATTTTTTATTTATTTTATATATAAGGTTACCTTCATCTTCATTTGTCTCATTTTCATTTATTTGTTTACGTTTTCGTTTTAATTATTGTACACATCATGGTTTCTTTTATAAATTCATCGCCCATAAATAGTTTATTTTTTTAAACGTTAAGTAAATAAAAAAGATATAAACAAATCATATTTTAATTAAGTAATAAATTTTAGGTTAATAATGTAAATAAGCTATTTAAGATACACGTTTTAATTTGTACAATTTAGTTGGCATACAAATTGTATGAATTTGATGGAATATTATAACCTATATTTACTACATAAGAAAAACGTACAAATTTAAAGCGTTTCTTTGTTATAAATTGGGTGTATATTTTTACGTCAGTTTTACGCATGTCTCATTTTCTTACCTTGGATAGTAATTAAATTTATCCGTAGGCGTATTTTTTTAAGTGGGAAAGAAATAAATTCCCTAACCATTCAATTAGTTTAAAATGTTTGCCTTGGATTCATGCGGAAAATTTTCTACTCTTTCCAATTGCCAGTCGTTTAAAATTGGTATAAAATCTTTAAAATCCAATCCGGTTCAATATCAACTTTCCTCCTGCCTTTTCCTTTCAGCATTATCAACGCGTGTTTGATTATAAAACATGATTCATTTCATACTTCTCTATCATTCCTAAAGCAATTTATTTCATACCGTTTCCTCCACTCAATCAACGCAAATTACTCCCTTTAAATATAAAATGTGCCTCACCATTTACATGCAAATTATATTCACTTTCCTTTTGCCTTCTGATTTAATAGGAACGTGATCCACAAATTACTAACCGTTCCAAAATCTTTAAATTTCTTTCCATTTTTCCCTTGATGCACGCAAGCTTTTATTTAAATTCTAAACACATTTTCTTCCTTGCTTTAAAATTTGCATGCCTTGATTTTTGCTTTCCCACTTTAACAATTGTGTTGTCACAAATAAATACAAACCACGTATCAAACTTCATTTGCATCTCATTTTGGGTTCCTCTCCTTCTTTCTTGCGTGTGAGCAAAGCATCAGGTAATGACCGAATTATTTTTCCTCCTTTTTTTCTTTTCTCTTTTCTTCATTGTTCTGTTCAAATTTTTGACTCTACTATTTCACCACATGACACCTACCCTCCTCAACAATCAAGAGCACCCTCCACGGTATAGATAGATTCTTGCTTATATCATTTATAAACACGTTGGAAAAGGATGTAGGTGGCATCGCTGTTTTACTTCAGGTTTTAAATCAGTAAAAATATTCTCCTCAGCTTTGTTTATTCAAGGTCTTAACGTTAATAAGTATTTTTGTTTTGAGAAAAAATGCATTTGGCTAAGGCCTTGAAAAAAAAAATCATTTGCTCCACTTGTACTCTAAAATAGAGTAAATATGTTTGCACCACTTTTATAAAAATAGAAAATAAATGTCATCACACGTTAGACCATGCGTGTTTTGTTAGTCACCTATGCTCTAGGAGAATGAGAAAATATTATTCAGGCACCACTTTTCTTTTATATATAAAAAAAAGTAATAATAATAAGAATAAATAAATTAGATATATATAATATGTATAAGGAAGCATATATTTTTTGTGTGGGCTAAAAACATTCGTATAATGTATATTTTAAAAGTTATTTTATAATGATAAAGTTTTTAAAAATGTTTTAAAAGTTATTTTAACTGTTCAGTGTATAAAATATATATATAATGATAAAGTTTTAAAATTTATTTATACTTGTTGTTTCATATAAAAATGCATGACCGCTTATATATATAACTCATTGTTGAGTATATTAAGTGCATAAGAAAGTATAAAAAGGTATTATATATTCTCAACCATATATACGTTTGCAGTATAGTTATGTTATTAGCTTTTGAATATAAATATATAGCAAGAGTTTTATATAACTGAATATTAATAAATATATAAGGTTGTTCTCTGTGTTTATATTAAAACTGAAATTTTACAGTCACATATTTTGTTATAAGTGTATTGTTAAATATTATATTTATAGTCCTAACGTGTATTGTAATAAGTGTACTGTATACTATATTACATTACTATACATAGTATAATTTAAATATAGTCTAGTTTAAATGTATAATGGATATATGTTGATTATACAGAACGTATGGTCAATAGTTGTTTCTAAACTATTTATACATTTGGAAAACGTATGTATATAATTTTAATGAGTCTCAAAGTTATTATTAGTTAAGCAAATAATATTTTGGGAATTTGTATATTTTGTTTCAGTCTACATCAACCAGTTTCTAATCTATTTTCATCGATCTCTATTTATCAGCTCTGTTCGTCCTATTCGTGCCGATCTTTCTTCGCTTTGATTCGTAACTCAAGTCGATTTCGTCGTCAAATCCTCTCTAGCCTCGAAAGGTGAGCAATCACTCACGATTAACATTCTTTTATTCATTAAATTTGATTTTCAATTGAAACGACAATTGAAATATGCTGCTGTAGTTATTTAAATTTGTTATATATGCTATTCTCTGTAACTGTTCACCTGCGGGATATGACACCATATCCTGTTATTTATATTATATTGTTATTGATGATATATGCCTGTTGTTTTATTGTATTATCTGTTATCACTCTGCAAGTTCCCTGTAGTTTTGAAATCACTATGGGTTGAAAAGATACATACCCGAACGGACTTTAGAATAGGAGAGAGTCATTATGGGTTGAAATGATAAACCCAAGCGATTTTCATTTAATTGAATTGGGATTACGGGTTGAAATGATATCCACCCGTATATATCTAGTGTACGGATTGAAATGATAAATATCCGTAGCACTAGACTATATGATAGGAAATATATACAGACACCGTTGGTCCATATAAATATTTTGAAAATAATTGCTATAATTTTTGAAAGAAATATATGGTTTAATAAATTTGATTCTTAAGATATTATATAAATGAAAATTGTATTTATAGATTTAGTAGTAATATTTGATTTAAATTAGATTGATTTAATACATATAATATGGTTAAGTATTTATGTAAGTCTTTATTTCAAATAGATTCTCTTGTAATCAATTGAATAATTAAGATTGGAAGATAAAATTTGGTTTATTAAAAATGGTATTTAAATAAGGATTGATTTAATTAAATCGATTTGAAACTTTGAACGGGAAATTTAAAGGTATGATTTTGTAACTGGTTTTGATGAATATTTCACGTTTAAATAAATTAAAGAAAATATTGAGTAAATTTGAAATTTAAGGTTACTTAAATCATATTGAATTAAAATGAAAATTTAGGTTGAACTAAATTTGAATTTATTATTTAGAAACTAGATTGAATAAAAATTTAGTTGAAACGTTGAACACTTAAAGTTTTGAAATATACTGTAATATAAAGGGTATTTTTGTGATTACAAATCCGAATTTGAGATCGATAAATTGAAGTGTTTATTTTAGCAATAGAGTTTAATAAATTATTTAATAAATATAAATACTATTTTGGGAAATATAGAGATATTTGAAGTGAAAATGATATTTGATTTTGAAGTATAAATTAAGCTGAAATGACCACGGTGTTATAGTGTATATTTCTACCGTGTAGATAGTTCCTTGGACCCTTAGAGGATGGTTATCCCAAACATCCTTTAAGTTATTTGTATTTCAGTTAATATTTCACTTGAGTTGGATTTATTGATAAAGGAATGTTAATCCTGACTCGAGTGTTTTGTGTTTTGCTTTACGCTCGGGTCAGACTGAGTGATACAGCATTAGAGACTCACCTTTGGAGTTCGAAGCTTCAATTGGAGATCCAACTATCGATTCAGATTCGAGCCTTTCCAGTTGTTTGGTTCAGAGAAGTCATCTGTTGCATTGGAGACTTCACTGCATTTGAACTATTCGGTTGTATTTTATTTCTAACTCTGATGTATATAGTAGCTTCATGAACTACTATTCTTTATCTATTCTGCTGCATTATATTACTCTGTGATCTGTGATTGATTTATTTATTCTATATGTTAAGTTTGCCAAATTTTAATTAACAATTCGGTATTTTGAATTATTCAAGTCGGACATGTATCGTTTTATTGTCGATTTGAATGGTCCAAAATAGTGGGTCGTCACAAGGATTTAGCATTTATAGCCAAAAATTTCTACAAATTCTTAAGATATAGCAAAAGAAATAAAAACGGATTCAATAAGAATTTCATGAACAAACCTACATCCTCGAATATAGAATGTTTCAACTGTCACAAGAAAGGTCACATGCATAAGGATTATCCAGAGCAAAAGAAGGAGAATCAGAAAGCTCTCAATAATAAAAACAAGAGAGAGAAATTCAAAAAGAAGGCATTCTCTGTAACATGGGACGATTCAGATTCTTCTTCATTTGAAAGTGAAAATGATAGCGACAATGAACAAGCAAATGTATGCTTTATGACTCAAGAATCTGAGGTTAGTAATTTAACGATGATTTAATTGAAGTAAATACTGAACTTTTGATCACAATAAAAAAATCTTAAAAAGAAACTCGAGGAAACTCGTGAAAATCAAAACAAAGCTGAATTTGAAAGAGATATGTTAAAAGATGAAAAGAAAATTCTAGATGAAGAACTTGAAAAAGTTCAATAATCTCATTCAAATTCGGAAACTCAATTATCACTTTTAAGTCAAGAAATTGAAACTCAAAAGACAAAGAATGATATAATTGTTTCTGAAAATCATGAGTTAAAAACTAAGATTAGACACGTTGAGTTAGAAAATAATAGTCTTCAAGCTAGATTAGATAACATCACTAAAAATGTTTCTAACTTTAACAAAGGAAGAGAAAATTTATCTAAGATTTTAGAAAATTCTCAATCCTCTTCAAGTAAACATGGATTAGGATATAAAAAGAAGTCAAAAATTCCTAAAAAGAAAAATGCAAATTTTAAGAAGAATATTGATTCAAAACAACAAATGTTATCAAGAGAACCTATTAAAACAAAAGTAGAAACTAAGATAATAAAAATTTGGGCTCCAAAGACTAACAATATTTTAATTAGGAATAAATATATTAAAGCATTTATGTATAGTGTTCATGATAATAAACTATATTTATAAAAAGGATACTGAACCAAATTGGGTTTGGTTTTCTAAACTCTAACTTTTAGGACCCTATTAAAAAGGTGGGTACCAATAATTTCATATTTATTTTCAAGTCCCACTCAAAAAGAAGAAATGGATACTAGACAGTGGTTGCTCAAAACACATGACCGGAGACAAAGGTATGCTTACAAACATCACATACTTTGATGGTGGCTCGGTTACCTTCGAAGACAATTCAAAAGGCTATATCATTGGCAAAGAAGATGTGAGCAATTACGGTACATCAAATTTACCTTTTATTACAAATGTTTCATTAGTTTAAAATCTAAAACATAATTTACTTAGCATAAGTCAACTTTGTGACAAAGGTTTTAAAATAACTTTTTCGGAAAATAAATGTAGTATTTTTGATCAACACCAGAATCTTATTTTTGAGGGAAATAGAGATAGGAATATTTACGTTCTAAATATGAAAATTAATCATAATACAAGTATGTGTTTACTAGCCAAAGATAATGATCCTTGGTTATGTCACAAAAGATTTTGTCATATTAATTTTAAAACTATTAGAAAACTTTCTAAAAATGAACTAGCAACAGGTTTACCTGAAATAAACTTTAAAATAAAAAATCTTTGTGATGATTGTCAAAAGGGAAAATTAACAAAGTCATCTTTCAAATCTAAGAAAAATATTTCTACTTTACAACCACTAGAATTACTTCATATGGATTTATTTGGACCAACACAAGTTCAATCCATTAATCATAATCGATATGTGTTTGTAATAGTTGATGATTTCTCAAGATATAAATGGACTATTTTTATGAAAAATAAAAGTGATACTTTTGAGCATTTTAAAACATTTGTCAAAAGAATTCAAGACACTAAAGATTTGAAGATTAAAAATATACGAAGCGATCATGGAGGCGAATTCGAAAATGAAGCTTTTGAATCCTTTTGTAAAAAGAAAGGAATAAATCATAATTTTTCATTTCCTAGAACTCCTCAAAAAAATGGAGTTTTAGAAAGAAGAATAGAACATTACAAGAATGTGCAAGAACGTTATTAAATGGAAGTTTTCTACCAAAACATTTTTGGGCAGAAGTCGTAGCTACTGCATGTTATGTATTAAATCGTATATCAATTAGACCATTAACTAAAAATACTTCATATGAACTATTTAATAACAAAAAGCCAAATATATCTTATTTTAAAGTATTTGGATCAAAATGTTTTATTTTAAATACAAAAGATCAACTAGGAAAATTCGATCCAAAAGCTGACGAAGGAATTTTCGTAAGATACTCAGAACGAAGTAAAGCATATCGAGTATTTAATAAACGAACAAACATAATTGAAGAAAGTTTACATATATCTTTTGATGAAAATTTTAATAAAAATTTGAGTATAAAAGATGATGAAGAATTTATAAATATAGAAAATACAAACCTTGAAAATTATGATAATGAACTAAGATCTCCACCAAGAATATTACGAGATCACCCAGCGCAAAATATTATAGGTGAAATGAACTCTCAAGTTAAGACAAGAAGTCAACTAAATCAAATGGGACATGTTGCTTTTATTTCAAAAATAGAACCTAAAAATCCTAAAGAAGCATCAACAGACGATTATTGGATTGTTGCTATGCAAGAAGAATTAAATCAATTTGAACGTAATGATGTTTGGGAGTTAGTTGCCCGTCCAAATAATCAATCAGTTATAGGAACAAAATGGGTTTACAAAAATAAAGTAGACGAACAAGGTGATATAACTAGGAATAAAGCTAGATTAGTAGCACAAGGGTATAATCAAGAAGAAGGTATTGATTTTGAAGAAACTTTTGCTCCAGTTGCAAGACTTGAAGCAATACGTATTCTATTAGCCTTAGCATGTTTTCAAAATTTTAAACTTTATCAAATGGATGTTAAAAGTGCATTTTTAAATGGTTTTATAAAAGAAAATGTATACGTTGAACAACCTCCTTTATTTATACATGAAAAATATCCGGATCATGTATATAAATTAAAGAAAGCACTATATGGTCTTAAACAAGCACCTCGTGCTTGGTATGAAAGACTTAAAAGTTATTTACTAAATTTCGGGATTTCAAATTGGAAAAGTAGATCAAACTCTTTTCATTAAAAATACTACTAAAGATAGTCTAATAATTCAAATATATGCAGATGATATTATATTTGGTTCGATAAATGAAAACTTATGTAAAGAATTTTCAAATATAATGACTAAGAAGTTCGAAATGTCTCATATGGGAGAATTATCCTATTTTCTCGTATTTCAAATTAAACAATTAACAAATGAAATTTTCATAAACCAAGAAAAATATTATGCTAATCTAATTAAACGTTTTGGAATAGAATACACTTCTGCTAAACCTACTCCTATGAGTACCACTACTCATCTCGATCGAGATGAAAATGGCAAAAGTGTAGACCAAAAATTGTTTAGAAGTATGATAGGCTCCTTACTTTACTTAACCGTTAGTAGACCAGACATAATGATGAGTGTATGTCTATGTGCACGTTTTCAATCTAACCCTAAAGAATCACATTTACGAGCTGTAAAACGAATTATGCGATATCTTAACTATACTAAAGATTTTGGTCTTTTCTATCCAAAAGAGTGTCCATTCGAATTAGTATCGTTTAGTGATGCTGATTTTGGTGGATCTCGAACAGATATAAAAAGTACAAGTGGTACGTGCCATTTCATTGGAAAATCACTTGTATCTTGGTTTAGTAAGAAACAAAATTGTGTTTCGCTTTCCACGTGTGAAGCGGAATATATATCTGCCGCCTTAGCATGTACTCAAGTCATCTATATGCAACAAACACTTAAAGATTTTAATATAAATTTAACAAATTCTACAATATATTGTGATAATACAAGTACAATAAATTTATCTAAAAATCCAGTAAATCATTCTCGTACAAAACATGTTGATATTCGTCACCATTTTCTACGTGACAATATCGAAAAAGGAATCATAAATTTAGAACATATTTCTACCGAAAATCAGATTGTCGATATATTTACTAAACCTTTATTAGAAAACTCTTTTATAAAATTACGACGAGAGTTAGGAATAATTTCTTTTAAAGATGTTTTATAGCAAATATTATAAAAATTATAAAACTCAATCGACTAAACAACTCTGCCCAGTCGACTGAATCACAAAAACAAATTTTTTAATGTATATGTTTCAAATCAGCTACATAATTCGTAATATATTAAAGGATGTCTCTAATCCATCCATTACTAACCAATTTTTCTTTTAAACCAATGAAACAACGATTGGTTCTAAAACCTTATTAATTTACCACCACATTTTGTTTAGCACTTTTATACTATATATATATATACGTTTATACATATGTTACTTTCAAAAATTAAAAAGTTTGAAAATTCTATACAAAAATGTCTTCCAACAACTCATACTCTCCAATCAACACCACCTCCTCAGTCGATAACTCACCTACATCACCAAAACTTCCTACGCCAACACCAAAGCATGAACCGGTTTATAAATGGGAAAACTATCGAACTGGCTACACACCGGAATCGAAGAAGGCTGAACATGGTCTTTTTATCTCATCTGATGCGAAAAGAAAGATTGATGAGATTCATCACTTTCAACAACAACAAATTGATCTTCAACGAGAATTATATTTTGAACAAAAAGTAACGGCTAGACGATTAAACTTTTTTGAGAAATCGGTTTACGTTTTTGTAGTTCAAAGAAAAACGATGTGACTGAGCCCCTACCTCGACCAGTTAGTTCGTACGATCCATCTTCGTCATACCGTACACCAGTCGATCCCATGAATCCTTGGATGTCGCCAAAAACTCCTCAATATAGTCCAAATTCATGGGACAAAAACTATATGGCGAATGAAGGAAATAAAACGCAAAAGAAAAATAGTTCATCTCCAAAGAAATGATTATTTCAGTGGTCAAATCATGTTGTTATATTGTAATATGTCTATACAATTGTAATCGTTTATTAAAAAAAAATTAAAAAAAAAATCTAGAACACCAAAAACTCTAGGTTCGGTCGACTGAACCTTACTGCTCAGTCGACTGAACATAAGGCAGAAAACAATTATACAATAGTTCAATCGACTAAAAACTCTGTTCAGTCGACTGAATTTAACACAGAAAATTTTCGGCCAAAAATTCAGTCGACTGAACAGACAATTCAGTCGACTGAACGTCGTTTCCCAGGCTACTTTTTCTTTTTTTACCACCAATTCCTACCTTTACTTTTCACTTTTACCATTCCAAAATGCAACTTCTTCCCCATTACTCTTCAAAACCCTAGCCCCCAATCTTCATATTTTCAAAATCCCTCTCAAAACTCTCACAAAAATGGCTCCAAAAAGATCAAGGGCTTCAACTTCAACCTCCTCCGAGCCAATTGACGCTCAAATTTCTCAATGGCTTTATGATGGAGTGGCAGTCACACGGTGGAATAAAATGAAGAATTCTCGGATCTTTGAACACTCCTTCATTGATTTTCAAATTCTCCAAACATACAACATACAAGCCTTGACATATCAAGCAGGTTTAACTTCTCTCTTAGACATAAAATGAAATGACCATGCAATCAATCACATTTTGGTCAAATTGTTCTATGCAAATCTTAACCCTGGACACCAAACTCCAAGAAATCCAAACGATAGTGTTTGGAGTATGGTGTGCGGCAAAAAGGTATGGTTCTCCCAAGACCGAATTGCACACATATTAGGATCTCCTAACATGGGAAGGAAGCTTGAATAAATAGAATTTAATCCACATATCCGAGACAATATAAATCATCAATTTTTGGATGATAACATCAACATCCGGGATATGAAGTCAACTTCCTTACGACCAAGAGCAAGACTTCTCCACAAAGTTCTTATGCAAACAATCACTCATCGAACGGGCTTATGTGAAATTGTATACCCAAACAATTATAGAGCACTATATGCTATTTGGGGCAATATCCAAGTCAATTGGGTCCAATTAATTCTTGATGAATTTCTTACTTTCAATAATGGCAAAATGCGAATGATATATTTTGGACAGTATATCATGCGACATCTCTTCAATGTTGATACGCCATTACTAGAGTCCGAAAATACCATGGTTCATCAAATTAATCATCGGACTATAAGCCTTATGCAACTCCCGGATAGACCTCCTCGCATTATATCTCTGGCCGAATGGGAAGCTAGACATAAAGAACCACAACAACCTCCTCAAGCTCAACATGAAGAACCTTTCGACCAAGATGATGAAATTCGTATCATTGAACCAAGTTTTACTACCAATCAATCGTTAGGAATTTTATCAAGAAATCAACAAATTCTTGACAATCGCCTCGAGAAGGTAGATGACAAACTTGATAGAACTAAAGGGTTCTTCAATAAATTATGGGATGCCATCTCATGCACGAGCTCCACTACTACTTCAACCTCCCGTGGCAAGCGTCCGACACCAACTTTCACATGGACGTCTTCCGAAGAAAATCCAAGCAGCAGCACAAGTGGGAATAGCGGTGGTCAAGGTGGAAGAGCTTATAGACCACCCATAGGTGGACCCGTTATTCGCGAACCGAGGGGAGGGAGAGAAGCCTCATATGATTGGGATAAAGATGAATAACTCTCTTATGGTATTTTTTATTTCAAAAACACTAATCAGAAGGCTTTTATAAATAGCCTTTTATGTTTCATTCATGCTACATTCTATGTTTTATTTATTTATGCTACATTCTAAAACTATATACATGCATATCAGTGATTGTTTTGACAATATACTTCTGCGATTATTACTTCCTTTTTGTCGATGACAAAGGAGGAGAAATCTATGTTACTAACCTTATTTTGTAGAAAAGACAGTGCATATATTCAAGGGGAGGAAATAATTACATCTATACATGTTTCAGTGTTGTCATCAATCAAAAAGAGAGAGAATGTTGATATGCTATATTTTGATCAATGGCAATGTGCTTCAACAAATAGGAAGAGATATGTGCAAAGCTAAAAGAAGAACGATAAAGACCAAGGATAAACATAAGTATGATTTCTATATAGGTATTTGTTTAGATTTATTGTTAAAATCTATCGTCAAGAGGCTTGCACAAACACTAGTACACCTTTCATAAATTTCATTCTCTAGAATAAAAATTCACTGTGCAAAAATCAAAAGTTCAGTCGACTGAACAGGTATGCCCAGTCGACTGAACCTGTTACACATATATAAACATGCACAGTTCCAGTCGACTGAAACACCCTGCTCAGTCGACTGAATTTGTTCCTGAAAATTTTACTTTACATTTTTCAGACAACTGAAAACCCTGCTCAGTCGACTGAATTTAAACCTCCGAATTTTTTCTGAAAGGACACATTCTTTTCCCAAGAGTTGCAACCATTCTCCAATGGAAATGGAAGCATCTTTTTTTTACATCTCTAGCCAACAAATGCATATGGTCTACACATATAAATGCATGGTTCTAACATCTTCAATTCACCAATTCTCTTATGCTTTAATCTCACTACTTTCTTGAACATATTTTATATTCTCTAAAAGTTTTCAAAGCAATCACCATTCTATTGCTTGAATCTCTGTTTTGTTTATAACACTCTTTTGATTCATAGCAATTCACATTTCCTTAATCTTTACAAACACATTGCATACTCTCAAGGATAAGATCGTAGGAACATTGTACTACATTAGACTCATTAGTGCTGACAAGAACACAACAAGTCGAATATTGTTTTCTAGTAATTGAGTTAAAGTCCTCTTCGGTAGTTGAGGCAAGAAATCCCGTTCGGTTGTTCGGGTAAGTTGTAAACCTATTCCTCCGGGTTAAGAGAGAGTTTTAGTTAGTAGAATTCCTAAGTGAAGCTTAGGGACTGGACATAGGACTAGAGGTCCGAACCAGTATAAAATCCTGGTGTCTACCTTGCTTTTACTTACTTTATCTACCTAGACTATTCCGTTATTCCATATTACACGATCCTACTTCATAGCATCTTTCAAATACAGAACAACAGAATGCAGTGTCTACTGCACCCAGGGTTCGAGAGAAGAAGCAGCGAAATTAATTTGTACCGTTTTATGATATCATAGCTATAGTGCATTCACTTTCTATTCGTTTGTACCTACTACTTCTCCATTCACTGTAGTCATTAACACTTTTTTCTTCTTTTTTACCACACCTTTTTTCCCATACGCATCATTATGTATGACATTGACTTTATTTGCTTTCATATGTACTACATGTTTGTATTTTTAATAACAATCCACTCCGACTTAAACTTACTACGTATGACTGCCGTTGTTCCGTACATTACTCTTGCAGATACACACACATTGTTTGCCATGATACATGAATTTGAATAACAAGGTCCACTAATGTGTATTTGCAATATATGCTCAACACTACGATGTACCATTCCATTTCCGCTGTTTATATTACGAACCCCATGGTATATCGACGCCTGTGTGCGAAGCACGGGCCACTCACAAGTTACCATGTATTTTACTCAGGCTGTTAGATTAATAATGGTTCATTTGTTACAGGTCTCAAATTTGAGTCTTAAGGACATCATCTTATTAGTGTTTCATTTTGGTTCTCAAATTTTGGTTCTTGCCTCTATTTTAAATGTTTTAGGGTGGTTCATATGAATTTTTTTTGTTCGTTTTTAATATTTTTTCCTATAAATTTTTGGGCCCTCCTTGTCGTTCCTTGCATAATGTTCCTCGAATAGTGTCAATTATTACGGTTGCTTGTCCTTTTTTTTATTTGTAATTGTACTAGTATGAAGCCTGTGCCGATGGCACATATGCAAATTTTATTGTATATACTATCTGCGACACCATACGTAGAAAGGATGTGAATTTTGGTCGTTAACATAGATTATGTTGTATATAAAAATGCAAAAAGGAATTTTTTTTGTTTGAATAATTTTTTTGAAAAAACATAATCAATGGAGATACAAACTATCATTGCATGCATTAGTTCGTTGTGTGTAATATTTATATTGTTTAGCATATTGAGGAAAGAATAAATTTATTAATAATTTGTTTGGTATATGCATTCCTCCTGTGAATTCTATACACTGTGTTGTCTGGGAAGTAATTTGCTTTAAAAAAACACATGAACTTCTCCTTCCTATACACTGTATGCAATTCTTCATCCCCCCACCAAACAACCACTGCCTTCACATCATTCCTCCTACACAATTGCCAAAAACCCTTACACTTAACCACCACTGTTGTACAAGTCTCCACTACTAACCACAATCATGACCACAATCCATTAATTACCACAATATAACAGTGCAAATCAATACAAACTCCTCCACTTACAACATACACACGGCCCATATTGTCTACCATTTCTGCCTTCGTCGACAGCTCATACAACACACCCTGCCACTCACCAATCCAGACATACCAAACATACTTACAAACCCAGAACTTCACTACGTCAGGCAAACCACTGCCCCAACCATAGCAGCTGCAACTTCTACAAATAAATATCACTTCAAAGAACCATGAAAAACTAAACCTCTACACCATCACACTTCTCACCACAAATTCCAAACATCTTTTGCCATCACCTAGCCAAACAACAATCCTCCACAAACCACATTACTGCTCCTCTGCCTACAACAGTTTAACCAATACAACTTCACCTTCATCCCTACATACATCAAACTCCCTCAATCATTTACCCATCAATCCACTCCCAACTCACAACTGACTGCAACACTAAAGAATACAAATAAAAAAGGTGGGATAAGAGCAGAGTTCAACCTTCGACTGCGTGCAAAACCACTTACGACTGCGTACACTTATAAGTTCTGAATTGAACGGTCGAATCAAATAAATAACACGGGCAAGCAAAAAATGAAAGATAACATGGACATCTAAGTATTGAGAAAGCATAGGCATCTACAATGTAGATGGGAAAAAGTAGAAACATCGCATCAAAATAAAAGATTAGATGGAACCTTGAAAACTGATATTCACGCATATGTTACAACAAAAAATAAACTAATCGAACGAAATACGATTGAATAATGAGGATATACAAAGCATAACTTATGAACTAAATTAATTTTTGGAGTATACATGGTCCGTAAAGAAAAACACAAAATGAAAGAATCAAACAATCATTTGTCTAAAAGCAAATTGTTGATAAATACATGGATGAAAAAGGGAGATAATTAATATACAATGAAGAACAAACATGCTGACTTCCTTATCTTTAGTAAGAAATTCATAGCACTGCAGACCATCAATTAGACGAAATCAAGTATACATGCTGACTTGCTTATCTTTAACAAGAAATTCATAGCACTGCAGACCATCAATGAACCTCAGTACTGGGCAGGGAGCATCTCAGCTGAGGAAAGTAATATTCAGCCAACAAAGTGCTACTCTTAATTCTGTTGCTACTCTTAATTCTGTAGAAATGAAGGGAGGATAAACATTTAGTTACAAAGGCAGTTCAGGAACCTCTTTTACACATTTAATTAAACAGTTCATAGGCACAAATGGTAAATGAAGCAAAACATAAGGTAAAAGACTGTACAAAAAACAACTGCGTACAACCTACAATGCACTGAAAAGCATAAAAGGAAGCATAATACCATAGTTCAAATCTTTGGACCATTACATATTTACTTAGCTCACGTTTCTTTACAGTCTCCTTTACTCTGAGATAGTGAGATGTATTCAACTGTTGCAAATTAAATATGCTATAACTACTAAACACACTTTATTTTGAGCAGTTGCAAATCAAACATTAGGTAATGATAATCAAATAAGGGAAAAAAGGATTAAAATAGCATGTGGTAAAAGAAAAATCTCAATCATTGATATTCACATACCGAAAAGTTAAAGTGCTAAATCATAGAAAGAAACAAAGTTGTAGTTAACGATTTTGAGCTATAACAAACCACAGAAAAAAAGAGTAAAATTGAAATACCAGAAACCAAAATGAAGAAATTAGAAACGCCTTATTCTTTGAGTTCCATTTCGTCTACAGCCATGGATAGTAGAAATAAAAATTAGCATCTTGTAGTGGAAGGGGAGAAAAGAATAGTTGAATTTGAAGAGTAGGCTGGTGTGGATAAAAACATGAGAGAATAATAGCAGTTTGAACAAAGAAAGAAACAAAGGTATTAAAAATGGATTTCCAACAGTCGACATTTGTTTATTAAACACGATGGGTGAGGTGTGCATCATGGAGGAAGTGGAGGCAAGGAGGAAGTAGAGGCAAGAAGTTATTTAACGGAGACTAACATAGTAAGAAAACGTTACTTATTGGCTGAGGTGGATAAATTCTAGCCACCTGATGTCTTTATCAACAATAAATCTCAGCCATCCTTTGTCTTTCCGTTAAACCAAAGGAAATTTGTTATATAGATATTTTTATGTTGCATTTATATGTATATAAATATATTCATACATATTTATATATACGTACATACTTATATATATATATATATATATATATGTATTGTGTTTATTCTTTTTGTTTAGTTTCTTAGCAAGTTCATATATGCATGCTGGCTTGGATGGATCCATCGGATTTTGTGGACTAGAGTTTTCTTTGTTTTTTTTTTGGTTTTTTGTTGTATTTTTATTTTGGACCTTAGTTCTCTAGGTTTGGAGGTTTTTCTATTTTTATTTTTTATCGTATAGGGGGTATTGCTACCTGTCGGGTATATTGACAGCTTCATTTTCTGTATGGAATAAAATTACATGGATGCAGCAATGACCCGTAAATTTTAATGGTTTTAATAACGTAATCAACTGAATTTTGTAAAATTTTAAATAATTTGATATTTGGAATGTCTCTGCTTAAACATAGCAAATAATAAATTTTCATCTGATAATATAAAGTTTATTTTATTGTGTAATATTATTTAAATTTAAATCAGTTAATATTAGACGATAATAAAATGTTTTCCAAATCTGAATATTTTTATATAACAAATTTGAAAAACATCTTCTGAGTGAGACATCCTATCTCGTTTCGCCAAATTTGGAAAGCTATTGCTCCGTTTATCTTATTTTCGGCGTATTAGCAACATTTTCGATACCAGATATCGACTTTTGATACGATGGTCGTACCACTGATATATATATACCATTTTAATCGTCTCGTCGTGTTGGTCTCTGCAGTATATTCATCCCTGTGTTTCGGTTCGGTACGCGGTGAAAACCGCGTAACGGTTAACCGTATCGGTACCCATTTCTAAAGTCTTTTGGTTTTCTGCCCCTTCATTGTCCACCGTGAATCATGTAAAACTAATAGCATTCAGCAATTAATATTTTCATCCCATTGACTTTTAATACGCTCTAGTTTCAATAAATTTCTGACTTGTCCTTTCACATACTTTTCTCTTACCATAAATATATTTGCAGAATTTAAGTCGAATAGATTTTGGTTGTTCCATTTCAATTTATTTTCCGGTTCCACGTCATTTTCTTTCTCTCTTCGTTCATTTCTCTCCTCTCTTTTCATTTTTTCATTCTGTACATTGCTTTGAAAGAAAAATAATAAGATGATGACTGTGCACATGAAGCTATATATACTTCTTCAACCATACTCATCCTCTTTGCGACATGACCTGCTCACGTCCTTATAAAACCTCCTTCGCACTTCCCATTCCTTCCTTTCTTGCCTGAGATCTGCCTCATGCATCGCCTACCACATCCGAGCCGAGTTCAATCTTTCCTTTCCACCTCAAATGGAGCGCCACCACAGAAGCTCCCCACATCCATCGTCTACACCACCCCTCCACCTAGCTGCCTCCACTCCCCAACCCGATCTACTTCTCCCAAACGCAAACAGCGAGCTACCGCCACCTTGCCACTCTTTGGCCTCCACCAAAACCATCCCGACACCCTCCTCCATTGGCCACAGCCCGTAGCTCTGCTGCCGACCTAGCACAGCTGCCACCATAGCTTCACCTCACCGATTTTTCTTCTCACCTTTTCTTTTGCCGATCGCAGTAGCTTACTATATTATATTTGATTTTACCATACTTGAAGGTTTCACTCTGAGGTAAATTAATTAAAGTTGAGGTATTATATATATATATATATATATATATATATATATATATATATATATATATATATATATATATTAGCATGAAGTTTTGGCTGTTGATTTAAGAAGGATATATAATTTGTAGTACATACTTGTATATATTAGTAAATATCTGTTGCCCATATGTGTTTAAAATATAAAAATATAGGCATTTTGATGAATAAGTTACCTATAATATGTTGAATATTATTTGTTTTGAATTGTATAAGTTTAGATATAGGTTTAGTTCATATATTTTATATATATAGTTATTACAGTATTTTATAGGTCTGCAGTACTATATTATTCATGTTTTATAATTATGAATCTGCATAGTTACAGTAATATATATATATATATATATATATATATATATATATATATATATATATATATATATATTGGTTGATGTGTAAAGTTCCTGTAAAGTTAGTACTTATAACAGTAGCACATAAATTAGTATACATATAATATAATAGTTCTAAGAAGTGATTTCACGTACTACAATTATAATATAATACCTATGTTTTAAATATATGTGTTAAATTCATTAATGATTCTTGAAATATATAAGGAAGTTGATTTTAATATATGTATATATGTTACAGTACAATATGGTGTTAAAGTATATGTGGACTTAGTTTTTCAAATATATAAATAGATTTTGTCTTTAGCATATGCTTTAAAATTAACTTTAGAGAAAATATTGTATATAGTATATAGGTTTGATTTTATAAAATATATGTGTTTAAATTTGAGCAATGATTGTGTAATAATATATATAGATTTCGTTAATATATTATGTTTAAATAAATATATATATATATATAACAATATGGAAATTTTATTTTTAAAATGTGTATTTCTAATTTAATTTTGGTTATATATATATATATATATATATATATATATATATATATATATATATATTGTTTCAGTTACATCAAGATGATTCTGATTCGTTTTCATCATTTCCTATTTATCAACTTTGTCGTCAAATTCGTGCAAATCTTGCTTTGCTTTGGAATTCGTGCTTGGATCCATAACTCATCTCATTCTCGTTCATCTCTAGCCTTGAAAGGTGAGCAATCACTCGCCGTTAACATTCTTATAGTTATTAAATTTGATTTCATTTGAAACGACAATTGAAATATGCTGTTGTTCGTTATTTAATTACTGTAACGACCCGTAAAATTCAATAATTAAATTGGTTAAATTAATAAGATTTTCATAATTAAATTTAGAAAGAAATAAAAAATTATAATTTACATTGAAGTAAATGTTAAGAATGAAATATAGCAATCGTAATTAAAACTAATTATTTCTAATTTGAATAAAATTCTAATAAATGAAGTAGTGAAAATGTTATACCTGGATATAAATTGAATATGAGAAAATAAAGGTAAGTGTTGAATTAATTAATGAAATAACACATTGTTAACAGTAATTGGATGTAAATTAAGAAAATATGTTAATGCAAGTTAATAATTAATGAACTTGAATGAACATGCCAATTAAATAAAATAATTTAAATGTTATGACTTAGTTATAAATGGAATATAATTAAAACAAATGTAATTATTGTATTAATGTGTGAAATAATATGATAGATGGAAATTGTTTGTGAAGAATAAACATATAAGTATTATAAAGGGATAATGGTGACAAATGATAGTTGTTACCAGTTAATTTACCAATTACAAATAAGGGTAATTAAATTTACTTTAATGATAATTAATATAATAGGGGAAAGTATGAACGTAAATTTAATAGAAACGTAAATTTATTTATAAGGTAGTAATTGATGCAATAAAAGTATGAAACCAAGTAAATAAATTAATTGAGAATATAAATCGTAATTAATGTACATATTTGGCAAATATAGTAAAATGGAAATAGTGGTTAATACAAAGGAAAGATGGATATTTGAATATAGTAGTGTAATGAAAGACAAACAAATCATTCTATTGAAATCTAATTTATAATAAGTGTAATTATTGTAGCAATTGGAAATAAATATTATGCAATTGAAATAAAGATGAAAATGGAAATATTGAAGTATGTAGTGCAAGGGTATCATAAATAGTAATGGAATAAAATTAGTGTTATATATGGAATAATAACCTGGGTTGATAGGTAACAAACTTTTAAATGCAATTAAAAGCAAATAGGTGACAATTAATCTAGGTTATTTGTTTATTTAATGTGTTAATAAACTTTGGTAATCAATTACAATAAATCTAAATTTAACGTTTTGTTAATGTATTAGGATATATACCAAAGTAAATGGTACCTGAGATGATAATGTTTGGATTAATTGCAATTAAATGAAATTTAATATTTAATTATTACGTTAATTGAAATTAAAATGAAACTTAGTATTACATTTATGAGTTTAAGACAATAACTACAAGATATGAAGATACTAGGATGAATTGAAATGTTAGTTTATTTGTAAAGAAATAAGTGATGTAATAAAGGAATGAAATCAAGATAAGTAAATTAGTTGAGACTTTAATTACAAATAATGTGTGAAATTGACCAAAATATAGTAAATGGAAATATGATAGTCAATAAATAAAGGATGGAATGGGAGCACTAATGTAATGAATGTAAAACTTAATAAATGGATAAATTGAAATGAAATGTCAGGTGAAATATTGAAAATTGTTATAATTGGTTATGAGATTGAAATGTAAGAAACGAATGTAAATACTTAATTAGTTAATGGAATAATAATAATATAGTTAATAGTAATTAAATAAAAGCAGAAGTATTTAAGAATTGTAACATTTGCTTGATAATAGGGGATTCATAAGTGTAATTAAAGTCATGGTAACACTTGTTATAAGTTACCCGTTTATTTGGTTTAATAATTAAAATGGGAATCAATTAGAACTAAATGAACTTTAATGTATATTAATGAGAATTTATGCAATAAGTAAATGTGTGAATGTAATAAATACAAACCAATGTTAATTTATGACACAAATTTGTGTAGAGAATTTATTTTTCTTTATTATGTGTTAATTAAATCTTTAATGGAGGTTAATTTCGGTACGTTTAGGGTTAACAAAATTAATTAAGTGAACGATCGTTTTGAAATTTGAATTCTAAAAATTTGTTTACAGTATAGAGTTGGTCCATTCATTCCCTTTCTAATTAATAATTACCTCTTTTTAACACCTGCTACTTTTAAAAAGGCTATTCATATTTAGTATATTTCAATACCAAGTTTGTTCATATTTACTTTCTTTTTTCGTTCATTTTCCAACTTCATTTTTCTGAAACGTCATTTCATTTATTTCTAACTGATAGCGGCCTTTCTTTTCATATCTCTTTGGCCTTAAACCTAACTCTAACCTTATAAATAAGATATGATGCAAATGAAACTCCAACCTCTATTCTAATCTTCTTCTTTTTTTTCTTTTTTTTTTCTTCAAATCTCCTTATTATCTCTCATTTTAATTTTTCCTTCCTCTTCAAATATTCTTCTTCTTCAAATTTTATTCTATTTCAAACTTTCTTTTTTCTTTTCAAATCTTGATCTTCTCTTCCATTTTTAGTTCTTCTTATTTAATCCTTTTCTTTTTCAATTCTTCCTTTTCAAATATTTTCCAAACCTTTAAAAATACATACATAAATACACATACGTATTAATATAATAAGGAGGGAAATTAAAGTAAATCAAAATAAAACAAAAATTACGGAATAAAGCTAGCAATCAAGAAGGAGACTAAGGAAACATAGAGCGAAGCTATTGATTAGAAGTCTATTATTTTCAGATTCGTTTAAAGGTAAGTGTTTTAACCCACTCACAATTTCTAAAATTTCTTATGTGTGTTAAATTAATTTCTGATGCAATTAGAATTTTTTTATTGCTGTTTGGTATATTTTTATCATCATTCCAGTTAAAATTGAGTTTTTTGAATTAAATTGGTATTCAATTTATTATTGCATATAAACTGCCAGTTAAATTAATTTATTATTGAATATAAACTGCCAATAATTACTTGTTATTTATTTCTATTCTATATTGATGTTATTGTTTGAATTGGATGATGATTGTGATAAATGGTTGATGATTGATATTGGGTGAACGGATGCTGTATTTTATGTTGTTAGAGACTGCAAGTTGTTATGTATTTTATTTCATTTTGGATTGAGTTTTGAAATGATATATAACCGTATTTTTATTTTAAATTACGGATTGAAATGATAAATATCCGTATCACTTGACCATAGGACAGAAAATTATATACAAACACCGTCGGTATATATATATAAATATTTGAATATGATTTCTATGGTTTTGGATAGAATTATACGGTCTAATAAATATTTATTTTTTTATAAAAAATATATTTTATATATAGTTAAATTCATGAATTTAAGCTATGTATAAATTTGTTTATTAATAATAAGTTTAATAATGGAGTTTGATTTTATTAAAATAAAATATGGTTAAGTAATTAAATCATACTTTAATATAGAGGTTATAATGATTTAATTAAGATTGGAAGGTAAATTTGAAATTTATTTGAAATTGAGCGTATTTAAGGATTTAACTACATAAGTTGACGTAAAATTTATTAAACTTAAAATTTTAAAAGGTATGATATTTATAACTGGATTTTTATTCAAGATGAATTAATGGTAAAGATATAATAAAACATATATTTATTTATATCAAGTTTTCATCCCCTCTCATCGAACGTAAAAAAGAATGGCTTCCTGTTCTCGATCTCGTTCTCGTGCTAGAAGGCTTCCTTCCCGTTGACCTCTTCGTCTTTCCGTCCCCGTCTCCCCTCCTCTCTGCTCCTTTGTGTTTCCCTTTGCATGCCTATTTCTCCTCTTTATCCCCCATCAGTTTCGCTTCTCCCCTCTCCCTCTTCTACTAGATCTGGTCGAGTATTCAAAGACCTCTTGTCATTTCCCTTGCGCCCTATGCCTCAAATCCTTTCCGCCTCTGAATTTCCTCCCCTCCTTGCTACAATCCCTGCAGTCCTTGATGCTACCCCTTGCTCGATTCCAATAAGTGCGTCTTCCAAGCCTGGTCAAATCCCCCATGGATGTCAATCGGTGCTTGGGGTTTTGCCTTCGTCGGTGGTCTGTCTTGTGGTCTGCGTCTCATTTTGCTTGCGGTTCTTTGACGAATTCTGATGTGGTTTCGAAATGTAACTTGGGTATTTCTACCTTTAATTTTGATGTGCGTCATACGCCTGATGCGTATGCTGTGTCTGATGATGTTGGTGTGCCTGCCGTGCGTGTTGTGTCTGATGTTGTGGGTGCAGTGGTTGATATGCCTGGAAACGATATTCGAACACATTTTGCTTTTCCTTCTAGCAACGATCGAGGCTCTTCAGGTGCTTGTGTTAATGCTTTTACGAATGTTGATCCTGCCTCTGTTTGTCTTCCCATTGCTTTGGAACAGGCCAGTCGATCTTCTCATAGTCTCTCTGCTCCTTCCTAGGCTAGCACCAAATCATGGACTTCTCTATTCACTTCACTGCCCCGTAATGTGGGTGATTATAAACCGATAGACTTTGATATCGTTGAGGAGAATGGTGTAATGATCCCTCCTCCTATTGTTATGCAGGCCGGTATGGACTTTTGGTCCGATTAGTTGGTTGGTTTCTTCTTGGATCCTAATCACCGCCCTCTTGATGCGTATGCAGTTTGTCGTCGGGCTTGGAAGCTTCATGGTGATTTTCGTGTTATATTGGTTGACTCCATGTATTTTCTTAAATTTTCCTCCGTTGAGGAACGCCGTCATGTTCTTGAGGCCGAGCCTTCCTTTTTTGATGGGAAACCTTTTATTATAACTCCTTGGTCTCCAACAGTTGCTAGTGCTCGTGAACAAATTCTTTCTATCCCCGTTTGGATTTTTTCTCTCAAATTCCCTCTGCTCTTCAACTTTTGCTTGGTTTGAATTGGATAGCTTGTAATGTTGGAAAATTGAAGTGTTTTGACTCTAATACTATTGCACATGAGAAATTGGTGTATGCTAAGGCTCTTATTGAAATTTCCCTTGATAAGCCTCTTCCTTCCTCTATTCCTGTTCAGCTAGCTGTTGGGCATGTTGTGGAAGTCCGCGTTCGCTATGGTTGGGTTCCAGATATTTGTACATCCTGTCACTCCTTTGGCCACCTGCCTATCGCTTTCCCGCATTCTGCTATCTCTACGGTTGCACCTAAGATCCCTCTTCCTCGCCCCCCGCTTCGGAAATGGGTTCCTAAGGTACCTCCGACAGTTCCTCTATCTTCCGCGTGTCCGCCTCCATGCTCTGTTGATAGGCCTGCCTCCCCTTCTACCTCTGTGGTTCCTTGCATTGCTTCATCTATTCCTATTGTTGCTCCTGGTTCTGTTCCTCAGAGTTTGCCTATTGTTTGGGATAAGTCCGAGTAGTGTTGGGTTGATCTCAAATCTGATATGCATTTCAACCCCGTGAATGATTCCTTTTTTAGATTTGTTTCCGATGATCAACTGGACCTTAGATGCCTTCACTATAGACCCTCTGGTGATTCCTTAGTTCTTGATATGGATGGTCTTTTTGCAAGGTCGAATTCTGACATGCTTTCTGATCCTACGTAGGATCGTTCATTTATTTACTCTTCTTATTCAGTGGTTTATGATCCTTGTCTTGCTAGCCTATTTCGCCCCTTTGCTGGTCTTCTTGGGAACATTCCAACGGTATCTTCCCTTGTGATGGTGGACGTTGGTGCTTCTACCTCTTCTGAGGTGGCCTAGTCTAGGTGTTATTTTAGTAGCTGTAGCATGTCCATCACACTCATGTGCTGTATTTTCTTATTTTCGTAGCAGTTAAGGTGCTTCTACCTTTCTCCTGTACTTCAAGCTTTTATTACGTTCGTAATAAAAAGCGGACGGTCCACTATAAAACCGGCTGACCTTGCCAAAAATTAAATGAATATTTCTAGTATTAATAAATTGAAGGAAATATTTAGTTATTGGTAATTTGAGTTTTATTTAAATGATTATGAATTTATTATGCAAATATTTCAAAACTAAATAATAGGACATTGAATTGTTGAATAGTAATTTCCAACCTGAGTTTTGAAATTGTTTAATACTCAAACTTTGAAATATATGGAAATTGAAATGGTTTATTTGGAGGTTGTGAAATTAAAGAAGCTATTTTATTTTATAAAGTAATTTAATATTTAAACCATTTAAGTATTAGAAGTTATGTTTCAAAGCTACGGGTTTCAAGGGATTATGATTTGAAAGTGCTATGATTTTGGAAAAAGGATATATCTGAAATAAAAAAAATGATATCATATTGATTTAGGTTTTAAAACAGAAATGATATCGTATTTATATGGGTTTTGAAATGGATATTAAATTCTGGTTTTAAAAGTATAATTATTTTGAAATGACCGCGGTGTTATAATAACGTTTGGTTGTTAAAGTGACCGAGATCGGAAGTTGTCATACTCTCTGCCAACTCCGAAAACTACTTTAACAACCGTGTACGCGGTGGAGATACCAGAATGAAGTAGGATGGTGGCGACGTTCCTTGAGGAATGTACGTGGACCCGACTCCCGTGAGTTGACATAAGGTGGCTAAAATAGGAGCGATTGACGGGTTAAGAAGGTAGCACCTTTTATCGGACACATCCCTTTGATATTATACTCTGACTTTTGGATTGATTCGGTGGCCACTTTTGATTTTTTTTATTTAGGGGTGTGGCTCGAGGTGGGCGGTAGCTATGCGCTATGCGTTACCACCGACTCGGAAGCGTAATTGGGATATATCTACTCTGGCATTGCCTAGTTGTGCCGTATCACCTACCCTAGCACGCCTTGTACGAGTTTGGTTTTCTCCCGTAGCCCGTGAAGTATTTAGGGTAGTCTCCCGATCAGGAGATGCGCTGATACTAGATGGACTACTGGGACTATTACGTGTTAAGGGCTATATGGGTAACCCCTTAATGCTATTAAAAAGTGAGTTTATTTTATTAATAGACATTATTATAATAGAGAAATATTACTACATAGTAAATAGTTTAACGGATCCTTAGAAGATGTGAATCCCGAGCATCTCTTAAGTTACCGCACTCACGTTAGACACTGGATAGGAGATGTCAAACCCTGTAAACATCTCTGACGCCGTTCCACTTATGTTATTTACTATTGATTTAAGTTACATAAGATCTTTTAGTTCTGACTCGAGTGTTTTATCTTTTCAATTCGCTCGGGTCAGTCTGAGCATTTCAGGATTCGAAGACTTTATCTTTGGAGGACGAAGACGAAGATTTGTATTACTACTATTTATTATATTCCATTGCATCACATTGTTCTGCTGTATTTTTATTGATTATTCTCTGGTATGTGTAACTCTGATATATATTTTATAAGTATAATCAAATGTTTTTGGTAAAACAGCTTCATGAACTATTTATTTGATTATTATATTTTATCTTTCCGCTGCAAGATTCTATTTTGTTTTTTTCTTTCTCTGCGTTTTCTTGTTTATCCCATAACAGTCCGCCCTTCTGTATGGTTTAAGTCTGACGTGTGTGGTTTATCGTTGATTTAAAGCGTACAAAATGGCGGGACGTTACATCTGGTATCAGAGCTTTGGTTTAGCGATAAGCCTTAGCTTTGTGGGGTCTGACTCTTTACTAATAGGGTACTAATACCCTATGATGAGTCGCTGAGTGCATATATATATATGAGAGAGCGTATTTGTTAGTGTTATAAAAAGGTTTTAATATTGTGTTAATTTATTCCGTTTTGTATTTATAAGTTCTGGTTAGTGCATGGGACGCTATGACATCAACAGGGATTTCTAAACACTTAATAGGATAGACCGACACAATAATTATTTTAAATATAGGTGAATGAAATAATTTTGCCTATTATATTTTCTATATATAATTTTTTTTTAAATGATATATATTTTGGTTGTAATTTAATTGCTGTTAGGTAGTGAAATTTTTAGGTATTAGTTGAAATTAGGATTCGAAATAAAAATAAATAAAAGATTGGAAGCTTAGAACTTGAGTTCCGGGATTTCTAGAAAATTTCTTTTGAATGATTTTGGAATATAATAATAATATTAGTTAGAACTATTTTATAAAATAAATATTTCAACATAATTTGAAAGAATTGTTTTAAAGAAATGTTGGAAAGAAATAAGTTCCGTACTCCCTTCTATGTCGCTGGAAAATAATTTCGGTGATGAGTGCAAGCATCATCGACATTTATTTTCGAGTTTCTAAGTGGGAAGGCCATTGTAGTAGTTTTACTACGAATTTATTTTGATAACCAAATATAAAATTTTAATTGTTTTAAATATAATTGGATATATAAATACGTTTATCTATTATTTTAAATTGATTTGAGATTTAACCCGGTATTTAGTTCTTAAGTTTCCATTAATTAATAGTTTTAATTATTGTAGTGAATTGGAACGTAGGTAATTAATAATTGAAACATCTAAAGGAAATAAGAGATTTAATGCTGTATAAATAGAATTAAAAAGAAAGTTGAAATTGTAATCTATAAAACAAAAGATGTAATTATTGAACATTAAATTAAATTAAAAGAAATGAGGTAAAACTTGTATAAGTTTCATTTTCATTCTTTAACATATATATAACTTACCAAAAGATGTAAAAAGTTGAAATGTTAATAAGAAAATGTAATGGATATTATACAAGTAATCAACTTGAGGTAATGAAAGTATTTAATGAAATTCTTTTATAAATAAGGATTTGATGTTGTAATTGTTGAAAACTTAAGTTGTAATTGAAATGTTACTATATTAAAGGTAACAGGAAAAAATATTGTAAGTATAAGATTTTAAATTTAAGTAAATAAATTAATATGCAAAGAAATTGAATTAAACATTAATACTATAAATAAATGAAATTGAATAATTGCAAGTAAATTAAAAGGATAAATCATTATATGAAAGAAAAGATTGTTGTTTGTTTTAGTTTATGGTTATTTGGGCAAGGACACTTTACAATTGTTTGGATGAACGAATAATCTATTTAGTTCCATCTAAGAATGTTGAGTGAATGGTGCACTTAGTAGTTTATTTTTCATTCTGTACTATTTAAAGTTTTGAACCCGAAAAACTATTTGTTTTGTTGCTATAGATATGTGGATGGTTGATTTTATTGACTTCATATGATGATCGTATGTTGTGATTTCAAGTGATTGTTGTATTTGACATTGTTTGTTTGATTAGTGGATGAAACAAAATAAATATTTCATTCTATATAATTATTAACTGTTTTGGATTATATATGTGAAATACAAGTTATGGAAGCAATTGCTACTGCTTTTGGTTTCATAATTAAGCGTTAATTGCCCGACAAATAGTTTCGAATTACGGTTTATAACGTTGTTATATTATTTTCCCGTATTGGGATATATATTATTTTGGAAAATATATGTTGTATATTGTTATATTGGATATTATATTTTCTCCTGAGCCTCTCCGTACAAAGGAGACTCTGCCAAAATTTTCCATAAATTTTGGACTTAGAAAATTATTGAAATGTTTTCCAAACCTTATTAATTTAAGTATAAAAAGATTTGATGGTTATAAATTGGTATATTTTATTTAAATTAATTAATTTCGTAAATTTATTTGTTTATAAATTTAATATTTTAAGTAAGATATATTGAATTCTTAATTCTTCTTTTCCCCTTATTTTTTCTTTTCGGGGACGAAAAGTTTTGAGTAGGGGAGAGTGTAACGACCCTTAAAATTCAATAATTAAATTGGTTAAATTAATATGATTTTCATAATTAAATTTAGAAAGAAATAAAATTTTTATAATTTATATTGAAGTAAATGTTAAGAATGAAATATAATTAAAACTAATTATTTGTAATTTGAATAAAATTCTAATAAATGAAGTAGTGAAAGTGTTATACATGGATATAAATTGAATATGAGAAAATAAAGGTAAGTATTGAATTAATTAATGAAATAACACATTGTTAACAGTAATTGGATGTAAATTAAGGAAATATGTTAATGCAAGTTAATAATTAATGAACTTGAATGAACATGCCAATTAAATAAAATAATTTAAATGTTATGACTTAGTTATAAATGAATATAATAAAAACCATGTAATTATTGTATTAATGTGTGAAATAATATGATAGATGGAAATTGTTTGTGAAGAATAAACATACAAGTATTATAAAGGGATAATGGTGACAAATAATAGTTGTTACCAGTTAATTTACCAATTACAAATAATGGTAATTAAATGTTACTTTAATGATAATTAATATAATAGTGGAAAGTGTGAACGTAAATTTAATAGAAACGTAATTGAGAATATAAATCATAATTAATGTACATATTTGGCAAATATAATAAAATGGAAATAGTAGTTAATACAAAGGAAAGATGGATATTTGAGTATAGTAGTGTAATGAAAGAAAAACAAATCATTCCATTGAAATTTAATTTATAATAAGTGTAATTATTATAGCAATTGGAATTAAATATTATGCAATTGAAATAAAGATGAAAATGGAAATATTGAAGTATGTAGCGCAAGGGTATCATAAATAGTAATGGAATAAAATTAGTGTTATATATGGAATAATAACTTGGATTGATAGGTAACAAACTTTCAAATGCAATTAAAAGCAAATAGGTGACAATTAATATAGGTTGTTTATTTATTTAATGTGTTAATAAACTTTGGTAATCAATTACAATAAATCTTAATTTAACGTTTTGTTAATGTATTAGGATATATACCAAAGTAAATGGTACCTAAGGTGATAATGATTGGATTAATTGCAATTAAATGAAATTTAATATTTAATTATTACGTTAATTGAAATTAAAATGAAACTTAGTATTACATTTATGAGTTTAAGACAATAGCTACAAGATATGAAGATAATAGGATGAATTGAAATGTTAGTTTATTTGTAAAGAAATAAGTGATGTAATAAAGGAATGAAATCAAGAAGAGTAAATTAACCGAGACTTTAATTACAAATAATGTGTGAAATTGACCAAAATATAGTAAATGGAAATATGATAGTCAATAAATAAAGGATGGAATGGGAGCACTAATGTAATGAATGTAAAACTTAATAAATGGATAAATTGAAATGAAAGGTCAGGTGAAATATTGAAAATTGTTATAATTGGTTATGAGATTGAAATGTAAGAATCGAATGTAAATACTTAATTAGCTAATGGAATAATAATAATATAGTTAATGGTAATTAAATAAAAGCAGAAGTATTTAAGAATTGTAACATTTGCTTGATAATTGGGAATTCATAAGTGTAATTAAAGTCATGGTAACACTTGTTATAAGTTACCCGTTTATTTAGTTTAATAATTAAAATGGGAATCAATTAGAATTAAATGAACTTTAATGTATATTAATGAGAATTTATGCAATAAGTAAAGGTGTGAATGTAATAAATACAAACCAATGTTAATTTATGATACAAATTTGTATAGAGAATTTATTTTCCTTTATCGTGTGTTAATTAAATCTTTAAAGGAGGTTAATTTTGGTACGTTTAGGGTTAACAAAATTAATTAAGTGAATGGTTGTTTTGAAATTTGAATTCTAAAAATTTGTTTACAGTATAGAGTTGGTCCATTCATTCCCTTTCTAATTAATAATTACCACTTTTTAATACCTGCCACTTTTAAAAAGGCTGTTCATATTTACTATATTTCAATACCAAATTTGTTCATATTTACTTTCTTTTTTCGTTCATTTTCCAACTTCATTTTTCTGAAACGTCATTTCATTTATTTCTAATTGATAGCGGCCTTTCTTTTCAAATCTCTTTGGCCCTAAACCTAACTTTAACCTTATAAATAAGATATGATGCAAATGAAACCCCAGCCTCCATTCTAATCTTTTTTCTCTTCAAATCTCCTTATTATCTCTCATTTTAATTTTTCCTTCCTCTTCAAATATTCTTCTTCTTCTTCAAATTTTACTCTATTTCAAACTTTCTTCTTTCTTTTCAAATCTTGATCTTCTCATCCATTTTCAGTTCTTCTTATTTAATCCTTTCTTTTTCAATTCTTCTTTTTCAAATATTTTCCAAACCTTTTAACAATACATACATAAATACATACATACATATATATATATATATTAATATAATAAGGAGGGAAATTAAAGTAAATCAAAATAAAAGAAAAATTACAGAACAAAGCTAGCAATCAAGAAGGACTAAGGAAACATAGAGCGAAGCTATTGATTAGAAGTCTATTATTTTCAGATTCGTATAAAGGTGAGTGATTTAACCCACTCACAATTTCTAAAATTTCTTATGTGTGTTACATTAATTTCTGATGTGATTAGATTTTCTTTTATTGCTATTTGGTATATTTTTATCATCATTCCAGTTAAAATTAAATTTTTTGAATTAAATTGGTATTCAATTTATTATTGCACATAAACTGCCAGTTAAATTAATTTATTATTGAATATAAACTGCCAGTAATTACTTGTTATTTATTTCTATTCTATGTTGATGTTATTGTTTGAATTGGATGATGATTGTGATAAATGGCTGATGATTGATGTTGGGTGAACGGATGTTGTATTTTATGTTGTTATAGACTGCAAGTTGTTATGCATTTTATTTAATTTGGGATTGCGGTTTGAAATGATATATAACCATATTTTTATTTTAAATTACGGATTGAAATGATAAGTTTCTGTATCACTTGACCATAGGATAGAAAATTATATACAGACACCGTCGGTCTCCATATATAAATATTTGAAAATGATTTCTATTGTTTTGGATAGAATTATACGGTTTAATAAATATTGATGTTTTTTTTTAAAATATTTTATATATAGTTAAATTCATGAATTTAAGCTATGTATAAATTTGTTTATTAATAACAAGTTTAATAATGGAGTTTGATTTTATTAAAATAAAATATGGTTAAGTAATTAAATCATACTTTAATATAGAGGTTATAATGATTTAAATAAATTAAGGTTGGAAGGTAAATTGGAAATTTATTTGAAATTGAGCTTATTTAAGGATAAACACCATAAGTTGATGTAAAATTTATTAAACTTGAAATTTTAAAAGGCATGATATTTATAACCGGATTTTTATTCAAGATGAATTAAATGAATATTTCTAATATTAATAAATTGAAGGAAATATTTATTTATTGGTAATTTGAGTTTTATTTAAATGATTATGGATTTATTATGCAAATATTTCAAAACTAAATAATAGGACATTGAATTGTTGAATAGTAATTTCCAACCTTAGTTCTGAAATTGTTTAATACTCAAACTTTGAAATATATGAAAATTGAAATGGTTTATTTGGAGGTTGTGAAATTAAAGAAGCTATTTTATTTTATAAAGTAATTTAATATTTAAACCATTTAAGTATTAGAACTTATGTTTCAAAGCTATGGGTTTCAAGGGGTTATGATTTGAAAGTGCTATGATTTTGGAAAAAGAATATATTTGAAATAAAAAATGATATCGTATTGATTTGGGTTTTAAAACGGAAATGATATTGTATTTATATGGGTTTTGAAATGGAAATTAAATTCTGGTTTTAAAAGTATAATTATTTTGAAATGATCATGGTGTTATAATAAAGTTTGGTTGTTAAAGAGACCGGGATCGGAAGTTGTCATACTCTCTGCCAACTCTGAAAACCACTTTAACAACCATGTATGCGGTGAAGATTCCATAATAAAGTAGGATGGTGGCGACGTTCCTTGAGGTATATACGTGGACTCGACTACCGTGAGTTGGCATAAGGTGGCTAAAACAAGAGCGATTGACGGGTTAAGAAGGTAGCACCTTTTATCAGACACATCCCTTCAATATTATACTCTGACTTTTGGATTGATTCGGTGACCACTTTTGATTTTTTTGATTTGGGGGTATGGCTCGAGGTGGGCGGTAGCTGCGCGCTACACGTTACCACCGACCCGGAAGCGTAATTGGTATATCTACCCTGGCATTGCCTAGTTGTGCCGTGTAACAACCGTAATTTTGACTACCGTCGAAATAAAAATTTAAAATAGGAATTTTTAAATTAAAATTTGGAAAAAAAATGATGCAAATTCATTTGCGGAGTCAGTTGCCAATTTGCTTGTTGCATTTAACAAGTTGTGTTATATTTTTGCCTTTCACGTGTTGCACGTATTGGTCCATTTATGCAAAATTTAACAAGTTTAAGTCTAGACCAATGTGAACACAAATTGCTTTGCTGTCACTCATCATGTAAAGCAAATTTGAACAATTTGTTTCTTCAGCCATCATCACTTTATATAAACAAGTGCTGTCATGTTCAAATTTTCTAAGCAAATGAACACATTACATTATTTTCCATCATCATTTTTAGAGGCAGCAAGTACATTCTTTTCTCACTGAAGCACGTCCACATAAATGCATTTGTACCCAAAAATACATTCCAGCACTCCTCTATTTGACTTATACACAAACTTTAGAGGAGAAAATAATAAGCCTTCATCACTTCCTCAATTTGTTTCATATTCAATAGATACATCTTACATTTGTTCACTCATTTCCAATAGCTCAGCAAGCAACAATGGCAGTTCAACTTTGCTCCAAAACGTTCATTTTCGCTAACTGGGTCGGAGGCGAATTAAAGGTGAGTTTTAAACTCACGTTTCTAATTTATCCTTTGCTATAATATGTGTCCAGATCTTAAATTCTTCTAGTATGCGTGCATTCAGAAATTTTGCCTCAACCCATTTCATTTTCTACATTTCCAAATTTTTCGTGTATAATGTGAAGCATAGTTTACATTAATTCATGACCAGGCAAGTGCATTTTATAGCATATATTCATGATCAGTCAAGTGCATGCAAATTATGTCCAGGTTGCACAATTCTTTCGGGCGTGTGTATATAATTGTTGCTCAGGTCTCATAGTTGTAATCTTTTCGTACGTGTGTACAAGTTGATACAGGGTATTTTATTCCAAAGTATACGTAGCTAACATTGTCAGTTAGCTCGATCCGGCCAATATAAGAGTGTTCTCTAATCAGATTCCTTATCAGATCATACATGTCAACTTGGCAATCATTTTTACTATATTCTGTTTAGTTTGTAACACACCATAATGCGGTTATTACATCATGAGAGCTTTCATATCATGTTAGCGTTTTTGACGTTAGTCTTAACTCAATATATAGCATTCTTTAAAAACGAGTTCCAGGTAAATGTAATATTTATTTCATTAATGAATGCAAGTGTTCAAGTTTTTAATCTTCATACGTGATTTCATTTTTAATCACATGCGTGACTTCAGTGTAGAATATAAGAGTGGTCAGCAAAATTATACCCATGCGTATAAAACTTGTTTTACCCAGGTCATATTCGTGAGTGCAAGATGCACGAAAGGGATACACAATTGTTAGTCAAAAATTTGCATGCACAGTTCATTCACGTGAAAAGTGAATATTTGTTTCGGCTTCAACATGTTTTTTTCACAAACTTTGGTTTTTGGGTACTTGTGCGTGTTTGGTTACATGTAAAGCATGAATATTAGTTTGCCAGGCATTTTTGAATTCCACTCGTGCATGTGTTTAAGTTAGTTTCTTTTTATGTTTGAGTTTCGGTTTCTGCGTGAAGAAGTAGTCTGTTGGGATGAAAAATCCAGGTTCATTTCTATTTCTTCATCAATGCATGCAAACAATAGTTGTACAAAATCAAGTCCAGGTTGCCTATTTTCTATTATTAAAACTATAAGCTTACAGTGGCCACCATATTGAGTCATGTTAGATGGTTGTTTGTTTCATCATTTGCATGTAAATAGTATAAAACGTTAGTGAAGTCTCGGCCATAAATATTGTAGAGTGCATGCATTTATTTTTAGTGTATATGTGAAAATCAAGAACAGGTTGTTTTATTTTTCAACCTCATATTTGTATGCGTGCATCATAGTAGCCTGGTCACCATTCTTCATAATTGTTTTATACATCAAAAACGTGTACTGATGAAAAAAATGCAGTGTCCAAGTCGTTTTGCGTATGCATATGGTTTATCCTAGTTACTTTAATTGTTGTCTACTTTATTTTGTGCAAGTGGGCAGTGCAAAATATTTTGATGAAAATAAAGTGGCGCAGTCCACTATTTAATTTACGTTGAACCGGCGTTTCATTTTGAAACGTATTTTATAGCCGTTAGTTTTATAACGGAATTTTTACGCCGGTACTATATTTTTGAAATGCGTGTTGTTTTGATGACATTTTTGGCGAATAAAAATTACTATTGTTTTGACTTCAGTAACCGTCAATTTTAAAGTGAATTTTTAAGCGGTTATACTGCAACGCTGATTTGATATCCGTTTTTACGATGTTTTGTGAAGCGTAATTTCCTCGTCGAAATTGCTATAGTTGTTGCTGTTTTAATCACGTGTTTTAAAAGTCATTTTTAGAATAAAATTGTTTCCAAAATTTTTACAGTTTGCGCTTTCAAAAGAATGAGGAAGCGATTTAAACGCTTCAGCAAAATTGAGGACTATGAACCCTCATTTTTACTGATTCGCTTAATTCCGGACTTGTCCGTTTGAGAACGTAAAATGTTATTTATATAAAATACACGATTTTGCACTTTCAAGGAAACGATGAAGTGATTTAAATGATTTAGCAAAAGTGCGGAGTATGGAACCATACTTTTACTATTTCGGTTAATTCCGGACTCGTTAATTGAAATATTTGCTGTTTGATGATTTTGATGATTTTGTTGGGCTTTCGAGCCAATTTGTTGGACCTTCGGGTCATTTGGTCATATGATGGACCTTCGGGTCAATTACCAGTACTAGACCTTCGGGTCATTTGTTGGACTTTCGGGTCATATGATGGACCTTCGGGTCAATTACCAGTACTAGACCTTCGGGTCATTTGTTGGGCACCAAAAATTATAGTACTTGGTAGGCTTCGGCCATATGAGATGCACGTGCGGCGTAGCTAAAACTCGCCATCTGCTGGGATCGATCCATCTTTTATGTTGATTTTCTGGTTATCTTATTTTGATTTCTTGATTTTGTGACTGCTAATTTGTTTGGTTATCTTATTTTGATTTCTAGATTCTGCGTATTGCTGTTTTGAATTCAATTGTGAATTTGGAAGTTGATTTTGATGATGTTTAATAGGATTTCTTCCTTTAAACTATGCTGATTACTATGTTGTATAGTCTCACCCGAGACTATAATTTTGTATATGGTCTCTTCCGAGATTATAATTTTGTATATAGTCTCTTCCGAGATTATAATTTTGTGTATAGTCTCATCCGAGATTATAAATTTGCGTATTGCTATTTTGAATTCAATTGGGAATTTAAAAACTGATTTTGATGAAGTTTAAATTGAGATTTCTTCATTTAAACTATGATGATTATTTATGTTGAATAGTCTCATTCGAGATTATTTATTTTGATGGAGTTTAAATGGATATTTCTTTATTTGAACTATGTTGATTACCTATGTTGTATAATCTCATTCGAGGTTATGATTATTCGCGTAAGTGTTGTTTATCATACACTTATTTCTGAAGTTTAAATTAGACTGATCCAATTATTATTTTCTTTTAAATAATACTCGGGTCAGACCGAGTTATTTCAGGAGAGTCACTATCTCTGATTCAGTTGCTACTTCAGCTTTTGGGATTTCACCTCATTGTTTGTCTAGCTTCGAGGTGTTTCTTTTTGGTACATCGACTCTCGTCTCATGAATGTTGATGAAATGTAAATGTACAATAGGTTCTTGTGAATTATCGATTGTTGTAGCATGTATTCTAGACTTATCTTCCGCTATATATCTGATATTTCTGTTCTGATGTGATTATACTATCAGTGTTGTTATTATGAGTTGTTCTGAATTTTTCTTAAGTCATCGTAGTTTCGTTTTAGATTTGGATTGAATATATATCTTTGGGATTAATTTACACAACTCCTATCGATGTAATCAATACTCGTCTAAGGCATAACTTACGAATGATCGCTTCTAACAAGCCTTATTCTTCGCAATAGCAGATGTTATTCCTTATAATAGCCTTTGTTATTGTGAGCACAGTGATGTGGCATCACATGCCGTGTCACCTACCCTAGCGCGCCTTGTACGAGTTTGGTTTTCTTCCGTAGCCCGTGGCGTATTTAGGGCAGTCTCCCGATCTGGAAATGCGTTGATACTGGATGGACTACTGGGACTATTACGTGTTAAGGGCTATATGGGTAACTCCTTAATGCTATTAAAAAGTAAGTTTATTTTATTAATAGACATTATTTTAATAGCGAAATATTACTACATAGTAAATAGTTTAACGAATCCTTAGGAGATGTGAATCCCGAGCATCTCCTAAGTTACTACACTCACGTTAGACACTGGATAGGAGATGCCAAACCCCGTAAACATCTCTGACGTCATTCCACTCATATTATTTACTATTGATTTAACTTACATAAGATCTTTTAGTTCTGACTCGAGTGTTTTGTCTTTTCAATTCACTCGGATCAGTCTGAGCATTTCAGGATTCGAAGACTTTATCTTTGTAGGACGAAGAGGAAGATTTGTATTACTATTATTTATTATATTCCACTGCATCACATTGTTCCGCTGCATTTTTATCGATTATTCTCTGGTATGTGTAACTATGATATATATTGTATAAGTATAATCAAATGTTTTTGGTAAAACAGCTTCATGAACTGTTTATTTGATTATTATATTTTATCGTTCTACTGCAAGATTCTATTTTGTTTTTTTCTTTCTCTGCTTTTTCTTATTTACCCCATAACAATCTGCCCTTCTGTATGGTTTAATTCTGACGTGTGTGGTTTATCGTCGATTTAAAGCATATAAAAAGGCGGGACGTTACAATTGCTATATATATATATGATATGTCATTATCTGTAACTGTTCACATGATATCTGACACCATAATCTGTTATTTATTTTATCACTGAAGATATATTCTTGTTATTTTGTTATATTATTATCATTACTGTTCTCACTCTGCAAACTCCCTATGGGTTGAAATGATACATACCCGTACGATCTTGTAGAATAGAAGAAAATTGTTATGGGTTGAAATGATAAACCCAAGCGATTTTGATTGAATTTTGGAAGTGCAGACTGAAAAGAGATATACCCGTAGATAATTAAATTGCGGATGAAAATGATAAATATCCGTATTGACCATTGGATAGAAAATTATATACAGACACCGTTGGGTGTGTGTGTGTGTGTGTGTGTGTGTGTATTGAAATGATTTTCAAAGTTTTGAAAAGGAAATATTTATGGTTTTATATAAATAATGATTTTTAAATATTATACATATAAATGTTATTTTATATATGTTTTAATTCTTGATTTTTAAAATTATATGTTTGGGAAATTTAAATTTATAAGTTAGTTTTGAAATTATAAATTTTGAGATTTTACTTATAATTTTACAATTTTCAATATATATATATATATATATATAAAATAAGTTTTAATATAAAAATAAATTTAATAATAAGCTTTAATTTAATAAAATTTAATTTAATTAGTATATAATATGTTTTAAGTATTTATTTAAATTTATATCTTTAAAAGTAGATTTTATAATTATTTTAGTTAATAGAGGTTGAAATTGTATTTATTTAATAATTATACTTAAATACGATTGATTTGAAACTTATTGAACTTGAGATTTTAAAGATATGATTTGTAAATTGATTTTGATTAAAGATGATCAAATGAAAATTTTCAAATTTAAATAAATTTAATTGAGATATTCAGTTTTATTTAAATTTGTATTTTGAAAATTTATTTTAATACTATTGTATTGATTAAGTAAATATTTCCAAAACTAAATAATAGTAAAGTTGTATTTGAGATAAATGGAATTATCAAATCTAGTTTTGTAAGTATTTGAAAATTTAAAGCTTTGAAGCCCATTGAAATTGAAATGGTTTGATTGTAGTTCAAATCTATATTTGAAACCAATATAGCTTGGTTTATTAAGATGTTAAATTTAATTGAAATTTGTGGATTAATATGGAATTAAATTGAATTTTTGGAATTTGAGCTGATTTGAATCGATTTGTGAAATTTAAGGAAACTAAAGTATTTTTAAATTACACTTAAAACTATTTTAATATTTTACTTATAAATTATTTTATTATAGATTATTTTTAATTTTTAACTATTTAATATGCAAATTATTTTAATATATATATTATTTAAATTTATAACTATTTTAATATACTAATTATTTTATTATATAAACTATTCTATTATATACACTATTTTATTATATATAATATTATTAATATCTAAACTGTTTAGAGGAAAGTTTTATGGTTTTCCAAAGTTATGATTTTCATAGTGTTATAATTTCAAAGTGTTATGATTCCCGAAGTGCTATAATTTCACGTGTTATGGTTTTGAAAGTGTTATAACTTTAAAAGTACTATGATTTTTGAAATGAATATATTTTAAAGGAATAATGATATCAGATTTGATATGGTTTTGAAATAAATATGATATTTTGGTTTTGAAGTATGATATTTTGAAATGACCACGGTGTTATAATAACGTTTGGTTGTTAAATAGACTATGATCGGTTATTGTTATACTCTCTCCAATACAGAAAACAATTTTAACAACTGTGTACGAGGAGGAGATTCCAGAATGAAGTAGAATGGTTGGCGACGATTCTATATGAGATATATACGTGGATCTGACTCTCGTGAGTTAGCTTATGGTGGCTAAAACGGAAGCAATTGATGGGCCAAGTGAGGTAGCTCCTCCGATCGGACACACTTCGTCGATACCATTCTATTACTTTGTGATTGGGTGCACCCTAGTATTTTTGGAAGTGTGGATCGAGGTGGGCGATAGCTGCAGTTATGCGTTATCATCAGTCCGAAAGTGTAATTGGTATATCTACCCTGGCGTTGCCTAGTTGTGCCATGTCACCTACCCTATCGAGCCCACTACGAGTTTGTTTTGTACTATACCTATGGAGTGCCCTCTGATAGCCCATTGGTTTGGTGGAGTTTATGTTACTGTATAGACTATGGTAATATATAAAAATGTGTTAAGGGGGATATTGGTAACGCCTTAACGCTATTTTAGTACTTTTACTTTACTATAAATATATTATAATAGCGTATTGTACTACATAGTAGATAGTTCCATGGATCCTTAGAGGATGGTTATCCCTAACATCATTTGAGTTACTTGTATTTCAGTTGATATTTCACTTGAGTTGGATTTATTGATATAACAATGTTAATCCTGACTCGAGTGTTTTGCGTTTTGCTTTATGCTCGGGTTAGACTGAGTGTCACAATATTTGAGACTCACCTTTGAAGTTGGAGCTTTGCTTGGAGATCCATTCATCATTCAGCTTTCAGTTATTCAGTTGACTTTGGTGATATATTCAGATTTTGTTATTTGACTATTGTATTGGGACTTCTATGTATTCGAGACTTCTATTGTATCTTGCTTTAACTCTGTTATATATATTGTAGCTTCATGAACTACTATTCATTTGTTTCCACTTCTTACTGTTATATTACTCTATGTCTGTGATTATTTTATTTACTGCATATGATGAGTTTGCCAAATATAAACTAACAATATAATATTTTGAGCAATTCAAGTTTGACATGTGCGGATGCGAATGGCACGAAATATCTGGATGTTACATGTGGTATCAGAGCTCTGATTTTAGGCAAAACTTAGCATATATGGTAAATTTGATTACAGAATCACCTTTGTTCGAGCTTGAATTCCTTGCTCTTTGATTCGGATTTTTTTTTTGAATTTTGGAACTTCCCCTTCATTCTGAAATTCATTCTTGTCTCTCCCTATTTGTGTTTTCTTGATTCTGGAGCATCCCATAGCTCAATTGAGTGATTTGTAAAGGGATGAAAATCCTTTACAACAGGCATTAATTCATCGGAGATTTCTGTATCGTCGGTTTAGATGCTGTTATCTTTTGTTATGCTCGAATTCTATTCTCTTGTGATCGAATGTCGATTTGCCTTTGGATTCTGTATCGACCTTATTCTTGAAGTCACGGTTGACCCGGTTAAGGTCGCCCACGATTATTATCAGTATATCCATCTTCCTATTTGAAATTGTATCTCCCATTCAAGCCTATCTTCTTAGCTAGAATTCTTTTTGATTTGGGTCCCTCTGAATTTGAACCTCCATCTTTGTTTGATATCCATTCTGAAATCATCGAGTGAGGGAGTATATCTATAATTAATATAAAATATTTTCTAGTGTGTTGTTTGAGTTGTTAAGGTTGATTTGGCATTTCAATGGATTCGTCTGATCAACGATATTGATAGGAATTTCAAAACACTTAAATAGAGCAAAGTGACACCATATTGTTTTCAAATTTGGTAAATAAAATAAATTTTGTATGATTATTATATATATAAGTATAATTTTCTGAAATTTAATAGTTAACTAAATTGGTTGTTAAAAATGGTAATATATGATTTTCATTATTTGTTTTGTAAACCATTGAATAAATGGAAGTATAAAACATGGATACAAGTTGGTTTGGAATTGAAATGAAATTTAAATTTAGGATTCGGGTTAGCTTTGACGAATTCTGGAGGAGCAATGGAGCAGGAGGCTTCTGCGTGTAGATATATATATATAGTAGTCCGCTGTGTTTGGTATCTCTGAGTTATTTGTGATGGTGTATTATATTGTAAATACTAGACAGGTGTTTATAACTGTCTAGTATGAGTTATATATCTGTGTACTCTGATAATGTTGTAAACTATGTAAATATTTTATGTTATTAATATAATTTATTCGTTCCGCTGTTTAGATTCTGATGTGTTGGTTCTTCTTTCTTCTCTTTCTTTCTATTCTCTATCCCTTTTTAAATCCTTTTAATTTAAAATGTTTTAAACATCTATCAAAAGGGTTTAAAAATCTGAAATTTAAAATAAAGCATTGAATTAAATTAGAAAATTTAAAAACAAGTTTAAATCTGGATTTGAGAATTCAATTCTCGATATTTTAGAAAATTTGGTTTTGAATTCTTGGGGTATATTATTTAAAAGTACTTAAGAATAGTAATCATTTTCAAAGAATTTTTAAAGTTTAAAATCCGTACTCTTCTCTTTTGTCGCTGGAAAATAATTTCGGCGATGACTGTAGCATCATTGACATTCATTTTCGAGTTTCAGAGTGGAAAGACCACTTAGTAGCTTTGCTACACTTTTGTTTGCGAAAATAAATTTGATTTGAATTTCTTAAGTATGATTTGATTTATAATATATGGGTATATGTTTATAGATCTGATTTGATATATAATACATATATATACATTTATCTCAAAATGGTTTGAAGTGAATCGGAAATTTAATTTTTAATTTATGTTAGAGGATGTTTTCAATTATTAAATTGATGCCAAAATTTTAAACAAATATTTAAACAAAAAATAATTGAATTGAAAAAATAATTCCTGTATAATACTCAATTGCATTCCAATGTAACTTACCAAAACTATTCGGATGTAACAGAATAAATTTAAGTGAAATCAAATATATTAAATAAATGAGATATATAAAATAAATTTTGTTTTGAAAGAAACCTTTTTGTAATAAACATTAATAAATTTGAAATTAAATCAACTGAATTAAAATACCTTAAACTAAAATCAATTAGTTGAATATATACAAATTTAAAAATAAATGAAATTTATATGTTCTAAATTAATTATTTCATTTTGTATTTCAAATCTATTCTCTTTCTGGTTGTTTTTTCTCTCCTACCTCATTCCTTTTTAAAGACGAAAATTTTTGAGTGGAGTAGAGTGTAACAACCCGTAAATTTGAATGGTTTAATAACGTAATTAACTGAATTTTATGAAATTTTAAATAACTGAATTTAATAATAATAATAATAATAATTTGATATTTGAAATGCGTCTACTTAAACATAGCAAATAATAAAATTTCAACTGATAATATGGAAGTTTATTTTATTGTGTAATATTATTTAAATTTAAATCAGTTAATATTAGATGATAATAAAATGTTTTCCAAACCTAAATATTTTTATATAATAAATTTGTAAATCATCTTCTGAGTGAGACGTCATATTCCGTTTCGTCAAATTTGGACTGCTATTGCTCCGTTTATCTTATTTTCGGCGTATTAGCAGCATTTTAGGTACCAGATATCGACTTTTGATAGGATGGTCATACCACTGATATCTATATACCGTTTTAATCGTCTCGTCATGCTGGTCTTCGCATTATATTCATGCCTGTGTTACGGTATTCGGTACGTGGTGAAAACCGCGTAACGGTTAACCGTATCGATATCCATTTCTGAAGTCTTTTGGTTTCCTACCCCTTCATTGTCCACCGACAATCACGTGAAACTAATAGCAATCAGGAATTAATATTTTCAGCCTATTTACTTTTAATATGCTCTGGTTTCAATATATTTTCTGACTTGTCCTTTCACATACTTTTCTCTTACCATAAATATATTTGCAGAATTTAAGTCGAATGACTTTTGGTTGTTCCACTTCAATTTATTTTCCAATTCAATGTTGTTTTCTTTCTCTCTTCGTTCGTATCTCTCCTCTCTTTTCATTTATTCATTCTGTACATTGCTTTGAAAGAAAAATAATAATATGATGACTGCTGATGAAGCGCGGACCTCGAATCGACCATCACCGTTGCTCCGCGACCTAACTCCACCAACACCGCGACCTAATTCCAACACCATACCTACTACGTCGCCATCCCCACGACCTAAGCCCTCTCCGTGACCTTCGCCATGTAACGACCCGCCGTCCTGACCGCCTCTAGTCGGTAATTAAACCAACTCGAAACGTTCAAAATGACGGATTGTTAGTCAGTTTATAGAGTTTAAACAGAATCAACCACAGAATCACAGAATAATCATAATATTATTCATAAATGAATTTTTCTTACATACATATATCAGAGTTTGTACAATGCATTTAATTTTTTATACAGCGGAAACAATTTATTTTTTTATTAAGTACAAGAAAAAATTTCTAGAAAAAAACTTTAGTGGAGTGCTTTCCCCAACTCTCTCTAACTTCGCGGCCTGAAAATCTTCAAGCTGTAAAAATACTCGGTCTGACCCGAGCGTTTATTGCAAAACACAAAAACACTCGAGTCAGGATTAATCTTTATTCAAGTAATTAAATTTGTAATGAACTGAATAAAATGGTAACAGAGATGACGAATCACATGAATCAATTTAAATCTATTATGGATTTTCACATTAACAATATCAATTAATTTTTTTTTTCGAAATCTATCAATCCTGTGTGGCTGCAGTACACACGTATATTTATACACATGTGCACTGCCTCGCCAACTCGTGTGCACCAAACAAAAGCACAATCTACAAATCATATACAAATCAAAGTGAGGTTGCACAAGTACAAATAATACACAGCGGCACAGTGCAATGAACAAGAAACACAAGTACAGGCAGCAGTCTCAAGTGACACAGTGCAAACAGCACTGTCAAAACAGACAGCCAAGGGCAGAGACTCAGAAATGCCAAAGACACGAAGACATAAACAACAAGTGCAAGACCAGACGCAAAAGTAACACATCAGAAGTGAATAGGAACTCCACTGTGAACATGAGGACTGGAACAGCTACAAAAGTTCAAGGCTGAGACAACCCAATGCACCAATGCAAAGCATACAAGGTGCAGACACAAGGCTAGACAAAGGAAACCAAATATAAGTTCAAGTGCTCAGTGCAGACCACAAAATGCATGCTAAGTCCAGCTACTCAAGTATACAGTCAACAGAAATGACCAAGTGCACAACAAATTTAGTGAAACCCAAGTATACAATGCGCTATGCAGTGCACACTAAGTCCAGCTACTCAAGTGAACACTGCATGTACAAGTTACAAAAACTCAAGTGAAGCAAGTACAGTGAGACAGTGAATGGGAAAATGTGTGAACATAGCAACTGCCACAAGTAATGCAACAGTGACCAACTTAAATGACAGCAATGCACAATGCAAAGTGGAGTAAATGTCAACATGAAATGATCAAGGGTCAAAATAGAGACAAAGTCATGAGACTCAACATGTACATGTACTGATTAGTGAACCCAAAGCTAACAGAGCCAACACAAAATGACAACAGCAGAAGTGATCAAAGCAAAGCACAAGTGTGCAGCATCAAGTAGGACATACGAGCACACAGCAAAGCATGGACAAAGTTCCAAGTAAGAAATTACTAACAAGCATCTTTTTCAACAGTTTAAAAACAAATTCAAATAGCATCTGTTCTTATCAATTTAAAAACAAAATTTATAGGATCAGTTCTCATCAGTAAAAAAAAAACAATCACAAATAGCCTCTGTTCTTATTAGTTTAAAAACAAATATCAAAATAGCATTTGTTCTTATAAATTAAAAAAAAAACAAATTCAGATAGCATCTGTTCTTAACAATTTAAAATCAAATTTACAAATAGCAATTGTTCTTATCAGTTAAAAAAAACAAATTCAGATAGCATCTGTTCTTAACAGTTTAAAAACAAATTTATACAGCATCTGTTCTCATTAGTTTAAAAACAAAATTGATAGCATCTGTTCTTAACAATTTAAATTAACATTTAAGTAGCATCTGTTCTCAACAGTCTAGATTTTTAAAAACAAATTTTATAGCATCTGTTTTTAACAGTTTAAAAATAAATCCCAAATAGTGTCTGTTCTTAACAGTTTTAAAAAAACAAGGTTTAATTTCATCTGTCCTCAACAGTTTAAATCAAATTCAAAGAGCATCTATTTTTAACAGTTTAAATTGGATTGACCGAGAGCAAAGAGCAATTGATAGCAAATAACACCAAATCATAGCATGCAACCAAGCAACTTATCTGTTCCTATCAGTTTAGATTAAATTAACCGAGCAAATGATAACGAGTAACCCCCAAATCATAGCATGCAACCAAGATTCAATTCAAACAAATATAAAAACTTGAATTAAAACCAATCGTGAGCAAAGAACTCACCTTGACTCGAATCGAAATGGAGCAACGCAAATCAATCATCAAAAAACAAGCGCGACGAATTTTGAGACGAAAGCCCTAATTTTTCGAACAAAGGAGAAGACGTACGAGGCCGCCACCATTTTTTTCTTTGCTTTGATTTTTCTGTGTAAAGGAGGAAAGGGGTAGGGTTTCGTGTTTTAAGGGGAAGGAGACGTGATTTTTAGCTGTTTGAAGGCGTAGGTTAAGGCATGTTTTCTGCTGATAGGTAAGGTAGTGTACACTTATTATTTTATTATTTTATTTATTTTTTTCTCTTTTTCTTACCTTTACTTTATGTTTATTTTTATATTATATTTTCTTTCTTATTTTAAATCCAATTGTTTTGTATATTTTTTTTTTGTTAAAACTTCAACTTAATTTAGTGGAATTAATTTTTTTTGTTTTGTTGTAACAATTAATTCAACTTAATCATTTTTTTTTGTTAAAACTTCAACTTAATTTAGTTGTAACAACCCAGAATTTTTGGGCAAATTAATTTGTAAATATTTAATTTATTTTAAATATTTAAATGATAATTTGACTTGAATTTCAAATTATCAGAATAAATTGGCGATTAAATTTAAGAATTTAATCTATTTAAAGTTGAATAGAATTTGAATTTAACTTTGCAGTTGAAATTGAATATTGAATTTGTAATTGAAATTCGAACTGATAACTTAGAAAAAAAAATAGTTGGATTTACGAATTATTTTTTTATATAAATTTATAAATTAATAGTTAGTTTAATAACATTTTCTTTAACTTAAATAAAAGGAATAAAATTTTAATCAATATAAAATAAATTGAGAAACACGTTAATATAAATTTATGTTTGATAAATGAACTGCAAAATGTTTATATGTTTATTTAAGAAAATAATTTACAAAACAAATTGAATTTAAAATGGAAAAAAATATAATATAAAAATAAACATAAATTTATACGAGTTGAAATTTAATTTCAAACATAATATAAAAATTTCAAACATAAATTTAAAATGGAAATCTGATTCATTTATACGAGTTGAAATCCTTGGGTTAAATTCAAATTCCCAAAACCATACCTTAAAAGTGGTTTAATCCCTATATAACCAATATAACATCTTTAATCCCTAATTTCAAATCGTAGAATTCAATTTCAAGTATTGAATTTAAATTTAAATTAAAGTATTTAAATTCCAACACTAAATCCAGTTATTCAAAATAAATTTCCATCTTTGAAATTCCATTTCAAAAGCTTTTCACTTCTATTCCAATTCCATTTCCAAAACATTTGAATTTAAAAATTCAAATTTTAAACAATTTCAAAAATCTGTGACTTAACCGATTTCCTCGTGAAATCCATAATTGTGTGTGTATGGTGTGGTCCAGGGTTTTAACACACTAATGCAAGCATCTTTAACATGCTTATTGTACAAATAATATACTGCATGTTTCTTTTTATACACATCAATATATTCATTTTAGTTCGACCATTATCTCAACTTAAAACAACAACAAATCAAATCAATACAAGCCTGGAAAGTATGCAAGTCAAACCAGTTTTCAAACTTGGATATCATTTCCAGTTTTAAATTCAATCCTGTTCTTGTTTTTGATCTCTGCTTCCAAATATCAAGGTGAGCAAACCCACTTTCATTTGCTTATACTCTGTGATATCATATTGATGATGCTCTGGAGTGGTTGTTAATATGCCTGCATGTGTTTAAGTATGGATTATATATATATATATGTGGATGAAATGTCTGATATCAACTCTGTGTAGTTACAGAGCTGGGAAAAAGAAAAGGAAACAGTGCAAATACATTTATATCTATAAAACAAGACACATGCATTTAATGAAACATACCTCTAGCATTTAATGCCAGCACCTTCAACATGTTTTTGTACACAAGGAAGTAATATCACCCTGTACAAATAATACTTACAGTAAACCCATATATATCAACTTCCTTCCTCACTTCAGTTTCATCCACCATAACTGAAAGAAGAAAGAAAAAAAAAACAAATACAAATTACAAATTGGAAAAAAAACTGGGAATTAAGCAAGTAAACAAGTGGGATTCCAGCTTGTATTCAAAGCCTGTTTCAAGTAGAAGACCTCTGTTCTTCTTCTCATGACAATTTGAGCAACTCAACCCAGTTTTCTATGTTTATTGAAATGCCTGTGAGTAACTTCATATATAATATTTTAAGGTTTAATTTAGTTGTATGGTAAAATCTGAGACTTTGTTGATTGGGTGAGATATACATACATACACACACACACACACACACACACACACACACACACACACACACACACACACACACACATATATATATATATTGGTGAATAAACCTGTACATATAAATACAGGAACCTCAGAATATAAATTGGAACTGGGAGTGCTCATATATGTTTACTCTTTGATACTCTGAAACCAAAGTTTGATTTCAAAAAAAATCATTTCTTCCCAAACTATTAAATATTTGGACTTGAGATCAAAATAGCTATTGTTTGTTTAACCCTGAACTAAATTTTAAAAATAAATTAAAATTAAAATCACTTGGTATCACCTCTGGAAAGAGATATTTTTGAGCACAACTTCAAATTGATCAAAATTTGAATCCTGAAATTTTCGAATTCAGATACTTAGCTTGAATCTTCACTGGAAGACGTGAATTTTAAAGTTCATATCATAATTTTTAGCGATCTAGTTTGTGAGTAGTTTGGGTTCGTTCGAATTTTGCATTTCGAGTCGCCGAGGTCGGTCTAGTTGATCAGAGGGGTCGGGGCTTGGCCTGGAGGTGGAGGAGCGAACAGGAAGTGTGGGAAAAATGGTGGATGGGGGTGCAGTGCCTTGTGGAAGCGGCGACGAGTGGATTGTTTCCGATGACCTAGTTTTGGAGGGTCGAATATTTTCATTTCGTTCAACCCCTATGTGCGATTGAGTGTTACACGATTTGGAGTGAAGGTAGGGGAGACGTCGATGAGGTGATGGCCAGAAATTCAGCGCCTCTGGTGAACGAGGTGGCGAGGACGGCGAACTTCCAGGTTTTGGAAGTTGAAGGTTGCGAGTGTTCCAGGGTTTTGTGATATGCTCGATTTTGATTTCTGAAGAAATTGACAATGATGGATGGTCGAGTTAGCCATGCGTGTTGCCGATGATGTGGCAAGGTGGTTGGGATTGATAGGAGAAGCTCCGGTCGTTGGTGCATATGCACCATTATTTTGTGTATCAGTGAGGAGTTTAGGGAGAAGAAGGAGATGGGTTGCGTTGCGTACAGGAAGTCTCGGGGAAGATGGTAAATGACGCGAAGGGATACTCGAGTAAATCGAGTAAGTGACTCGAAGCAAATCGAGTCTGGGCTCGGTCCAAATTCATATTCCAGGCTTCAAACCTGAAACTGTTTTGGGTTTGCAAATTTTAAAACCAAATTTAAATTTTAAACCAAGATTTTTAAAGCTGAGTTCAAATTGAAATGTTAATATAAATTCAAGTTGAAGGTAGAGTTTAGTTTAAACATAAATAAGTTTTAAATTCAAATTGTTTTAATAACTTAAAAGCAATTCAATATATATTAAAGAAATTTGAAATGGAGTTGAAATTTTAAATGAAAAATTTAAGCAAGTTGAAATTAAAAGTTTAAATTTAAATTTAAATCTGAATTAAAGATAAATTTGAATCCTAGTCTGAAATCAAAGAAGTTTTAATATTTAAATTGTTTAAATTTGATTTGTGATGATAATTAAAACATTAGTTAGAAAATGTTTTAAAATTGAATTAGTAAAGATAAAATGATATGCACTCATTAAATTAGTTCAAGTGAATAATTGATTAATTTATTTAAATCAAGAAATTAAGATTTGAGTTAAATTAATTAAGGTAAATAAATTTGTAAATAAGATTTATTAAATTAATAAAGAGTTTTCTTTTAAACAAATGATTAAGGTTATTTAATCAAGTAATTAAGATTTATTAAGTTACAGTTTAGAACTTAATAAATTAAATAATTAGTGATTAAACATATGATTTTAAAGGTTAATTAAATGATAATTAACAATAGTTAAATTGAGTTTAATTACTTAAGAATAGTAATTAAATAATTATGAATAGTTAATGAGGATCATTTACTTGAAATTTATTTTGATAATAAATGTGAAAAGGAATATTCATAGAAATTTAATCTGATTTAAATTAATCAGATAATTAAATTAATCCTATTTATGGATGTTTGGATTATATTGGATGTTAAACTGTTTGATATCCCTGTTATATGATGCTTTATGATTATCCTGATTTGTGTTGTGATCTGTGATGTAATTTATTATCTGTGATATATAAATCTGTGATCTGTGAATGAAGATAAGCGTTATAATTTATATCGCTTATCAGATATATTGTTGTATTTGATCTGTCATGATTGAAATGATGTTGCACTAGTGTGTTAAAACCCTGGACCACACCATACACACACAATTATGGATTTCACGAGGAAATCGGTTAAGTCACAGATTTTTGAAATTGTTTAAAATTTGAATTTTTAAATTCAAATGTTTTGGAAATGGAATTGGAATAGAAGTGAAAAGCTTTTGAAATGGAATTTCAAAGATGGAAATTTATTTTGAATAACTGGATTTAGTGTTGGAATTTAAATACTTTAATTTAAATTTAAATTCAATACTTGAAATTGAATTCTATGATTTGAAATTAGGGATTAAAGATGTTATATTGGTTATATAGGGATTAAACCACTTTTAAGGTATGGTTTTGGGAATTTGAATTTAACCCAAGGATTTCAACTCGTATAAATGAATCAGATTTCCAAAATGAAAACTGTTGTTTTCAAATTGATAAACACTTTCAGATAAGAAATGAAATTCCAGTTAATTAGGGGAATTTCAAGATTGAATAGAGAAATGATTTTCCTAAGTTATGAATGAATTCTTTTTGAAAGCTATGAATTAAATCTGTTTATTTTTAACAGATTTAAATTGATGATTTGTTTAAATCAAATTGAAATGAAATTGTTTTGAAGGCTATAAGTTAAATCTTTGATTTAAAGATTTAACGAGTTAATCAAATTGAAATGAAATTGTTTTGAAGGCTATAAGTTAAATCTTTTATTTAAAGATTTAACGAGTTAATCAAATTGAAATGAAAATTGATTTGGAAAATTTGTGAATGAATCTTTTGTTTAAAAGATTAAAATGTGAACATTGTTTAAACCGTTAAAGGTTGTGAAAATGAATCTTTTTGGTTTAAAGATTGAAAATGGTAATTTGTTAAGCCATTTGAAGAAAAGTTTTGGGTAATAAGTTGTGACTTAATTGAAATCCCATATTCATATGTTTTAAGAATATTTTCGCTCACTATTCGGTTTAGCCGGGAAAGGACCTTTGTGTCGTATAACTGATTCCGAATATGTGATTCGACGTTATGGATAGCATTTGAAGACCGGTGGTGAAGACCGGGTATTTGCGAAAGCGATAGGATGACCTATCGATTGTTTCTGCACCGAGTCGCGCCGGTATAGAAACTCCCTAAGTGATGGGAAATCCGATCGGGATTGTGAATATCCGGATTGCAAGGACTTCTTTGTAAGTGCCTTCGGTTCTATTCGATCCCGGAACAGACTTGTATGGATTGTGTGTCTGACATTACAAATTGAGATGTAAAGCCGATTTCTTTCAAATATATTTCTGTTGGTGGCGGAGAATTTATTCTTTTAGCTTAACACCCTTCTCTGAGACGTACGAGCTCAGAGGTTATATAGTTGATGGTTATCAGCGATATATTCCCAATTTGGTAATGTGACATGCTGAGTGTTGCTGTGAAATGATCATTGTGTTGATTATTTGTGATAGGATCATTTATTTGATCGTCTATCCTGGTGATCATTTCTATGATCATTTGTTGACCCAAAGCATGGCTTTTGTATAAAGTATGTTTTTGTGGACGTGACTTCGTCGAGCCTCACACCCCGGAATGGTCAAAACAGGAAAGATGCGGCAAGGTTATGAGGGGTAGCGCCCTTTAGGATGTGTGCATTTCCTTCTGGAAAAGGGTGGTATCATGGTATGGAGCCCAAATACTTACTCATGTTGAAAACACTTTATGATTGTGTGAATTGATTACGAGCGCTCGGTGAAAGGTCCCAAAGGACCGGGGGATGGCATATTCGGTCATTTGTTACTCAGTTAGGGGTAACCCGGCCTTGTGTTGGTAGAGATCCGGTTTGGTTCTCGGGGATGTCCATCCAGAGGCATTCTCATGTGGCAATGGGAAGTTCCTTGGCCTGATCATTCGTTGGAAATCCAAAGAAACAATACGAGACTTGTACGGTTTTAGTTGTATAACCTGCCATGGAATGTGGCGGTAACCTGCTATTGAACATGGTAGCTATAGTAGGCATAAGTGCGAAATGTCTATGCTGGCTAAGATTTATATCTTTATTTTCGAAATGATTTTTTCCTACACTATGCACTAGTAATAATATTAAATGTTTCTTTTAATGCGTATCAAGCATCTTTGACTAACATAAGAAGAAATCTCCTCCAAGTCTGCGTTTGCATTGTGTGTGTGGCGGGAGGTCTTATGGTAGTCTCATTTTTAAAAAAGCATTGCGAATTAACTTTGAAAATCTTTTGTTGAATGTTTTAAAAGATAAACTGTTTTTGTTGCTCACACCAGTCCCACGACTGATCCGGAGTTTATTGTTTCATTCCTAAACTCTGGGTGCTCATTATTTTCTACACGAGCAGTCTAGAGTTGGGTTTTTCAGATAGTCAGGTTTAGTAGATTATCTGGAGTTAGTTCAGTCTTTGGATCACACCAGTCTTGCTTAGCTTGGTGGATCGTTATTGGGAGTTCGAGCTATTGCTGGATTGATTCTTGGAGATGGAGTTGCAGTTCTCGGAGTTCTCTTTTAAAGACTATCTAAGAGTTATATTGTTCCGCTGCTAGATGTTATCTATTTTTCTTTTCCGCTGCTATTTTATTGTATCATATCTCTGTTGTATATTGATATCTATTGGATCATCTGTTGTATCAGATATTGTATCAAAGCTGTATATCAATGTATTATTCTTTTATTCCGCTGTGCTATTTACTTAATGTTGTTATAAGCTCCGGCGAATCGGATTTGAACGGTCGAATCTATGGCATTCGAATACGATTTGAAGTATGGAAATTTTTATATTATGTTTGAAATTAAAAAATTTAATTTTTTATACAGCGGAAACAATTTATTTTTTTATTAAGTAGAAGAAATTTTTTCTAGAAAATTTTTCTTGTACTTAATAAAAAAATAAATTGTTTCCGCTGTATAAAAAATTAAATGCATTGTACAAACTCTGATCTATGTATGTAAGAAAAATTCATTTATGAATAATATTATGATTATTCTGTGATTCTGTGGTTGATTCTGTTTAAACTCTATAAACTGACTAACAATCCGTCATTTTGAACGTTTCGAGTTGGTTTAATTACCGACTAGAGGCGGTCAGGACGGCGGGTCGTTACAAAAGTGGTATCGGAGCTTTGGTTTACTCAAAGCTCGGTTTATGATGTTTAATATGAATAGTTACTAGAACCACTTTAAAGAAAAATGTTTTCAAATCTAAAGAAGTATGAAATTGTTTTCTTTAAAATGAAAGGTATTTTGAAAGTTAGAATTATTTTGAAAATTCCCCTCTCTAAATTTAGGATTGCGATAGTTTCTCATTCGAAATCCATTATCGAATTATAGAGACTTATGAAAAATGAAATATAAGTGAAGTGAATTAATGAATTGGTTTGAATCAAATATTTTGAATATCTACAAAATAATAATTGTGAAATAAAATGATATTTCAATTTAGTTATAGCCAAGAGGATAATTAAACTATAACTTGGGAATTTGATTCTGAATTCTTTTGAGAATTAATTTCAAATGTTTTGAAGAACGATTTAGTGAATAAATGGATTATAAGTACTTAACTTATAATATGAACTTTTGATATATAATTGAGTTATATAAATTGAGTTGAATTATTAAAGAAGATTTATAAATCGAAGTTTTATAAATAGAAAAGGAATTTGTAAAAGTTGTTTATAAATTCGAAATCAATTGAATTTGATAAGTAAATTGTTGTAGCTTATTAAAGGAGTTATATTCACGATTTTGGACGGTGGATAACCCTTTAAAAATAAAAATAAGTTGAAGAAATGATGAAATTAGTTGACAAAGCATATTCACGATTTTGGACAGTGAATATATTATTGAATAAAACAGATATGTTTTAGGTAAAATGATTGAATAATCCAACCTCTGCTAATAAGAATTGCAAATATTGATAGGGAACTTCGAAAACACCTTGTTTATTATAATGGCGAAAACCGAAGCACAAAAAGCAGCACGCCGTGAACAAAGAGCAATTGCTCGTAGAGAAGCAGAAGCGAGACGTGCGGAAATTGAAAGGAGATTCAGTGAAAGGCAAGCACCTGGTCCATATGATGAGGTTATTTGCTATCGATGTCATAAAAAGGGACATTATGCCATTAAGTGCCGAAAGAGAAGAAAGAAAAGGAATGTGGATGTCCGATTCGCTCGTCCTCAGATTGTGTGTTTTAAATGTCGGGAGAAAGGGCATTTTCTTAGTCATTGCCCTAAAGTGAAAAGGAAAAAGTGCGTACTCGATTTACCCGTCGATAGATTGACAATCTGCTACCATTGTCGTCAGTCTGGACATATAGCCAGAAACTGCACTGAAAGACAACAGGGAAAGCAAGCTATACCCCGACCAGCTAGAGCGAAAAGTGCTAAGGTGATAGATAAGAATGGAAACATCTCATATTTTTGCAATAACTGTAAGGATTGGGGACATGTGGATTTTGAATGTGTTAATTCTCCTTTAACACAACATGAAATAGTGTCATCCGAAGATGAAAGTTTGGCAAAGATGCATACTATCGGACAAGAAGTCGTTAGTCCTTAATTATTCTGAATCTTAAACTAATCGATATATTTTGTAATACTATCCTTTGTAATCCACAATCTTTTGTGTACGTCTTTTAAAAGTATTAAGCTATGTAAAATTTTGTACGGAGGAAATATTTTAATGAAATAGCATCTTGGGAAGTGATATTATTATATTTCAAGTTTAAAACTATTGCCTAAAATAGTTAATATGGAAATATAGATCTAATGGAACTAATTCGATGAATAATTTACTAAAGAACTAGTTGATTATTTTTTGGAATAGAAAGCAAATACAAAGTTCAAATGAGATTTAAATTTCAAGTTTGATGTTTGTCAATATGATAATCCATTATAGGTTTAATAAATTCAGTGATGAATTAGAATTTAAACGTGCGGAAAATTAAATTAAGTGAAAAACTTAATATTGAAATATTTGAAATTGGTTTAAAACTAATATTGTGAAAAGTATGAGGAATTCAAACTATGAATTAAGTTGAAGTTGAAGTTGAAAAAGTTAATGGTTTTAAGGATGTTTTAAAATGCATTAACTATCGAATACATAGATTTGAACATTCAATTGTTGAAATAGGCGTTTTCGAGAAATAAGGAAATGGTGGACTATAACACTGTTGTTATAGTAAATGGTTTCCGGAAGAAAATGTTGTTTATAGTATTGGGATTTGTATATCTATCTTAAATCCGAATCCCTATACTAGTGATTTTGAGTTGTCGTAACGATGTTTTACGTAACATTCGTTTTAACTCAAATAAATGTGTTTAAAAGAATGATTTCCTTAAAGAGTGAAATATATACTTAATTTTGATTCAAGTATATCGAATATTTTCAAAGTGTTGAAAATAAAAGAATTTGTGAATTACTTATTATTTAATAAGTATGGAAATGTTTTCCAATACGAAATGAAAGGTTTGAAATATTATCTTTTGAAGATAAATTAAAAAATGAATATTTGAAATTGGTTTCAAATGGCGAAGTTGGAAAATTATATATCTTGTAAAGATATTATTTTGAGAAATGTGAACAATTAGTTCAACTTGGAATTTTTTCAAAAAGATTGAATCTTGAGTTAAAATTGAGTTTAACTTTGACACCAAAAACAATATAAGTTGAGCTTTGAATTTTGGATGGTCGATTGGGATTGTATGTCTAACATTGTGAATTGATGACATAGCATTTGATCTCTATTAAATATATATCTGTGGTGGCGGAGAATTTATTCTTTTAGCTTAACACCCTTCTCTGAGACATACGAGCTTAGAGGTTATATATCGATAGACATCAATTATGTGTTGAGAATTGACGATGTAACGTGAAATCCAAATCGAATGTGAAGTCGATAATAAATTGGATTGTGAATGTGAATTAGGTTTGAGATAACCTTAAATTTTCAAATCGATTTAGAGGAAAATTTTAAACGTGATGGAAAATTTGGAATCCTCTATTTGTTGTGAATGTGAATTGAGTTTTCATAACTTATATATGTGAATATAATCGAAAACTATCAGTTTGGAAAGTCATTATTATGAAAGTCCTGTGTAGGTTTACATAGGTATGATATGTACGAAATGTGAAATGAAGTACTATATGTATATGACATATGTTTTCTAAAAACTGAGGATATGGAAATGTACCTTCCATTTATTATTTGTGAAGGTGATTGGAACTCGGTGGAGTGTCCATTGGAAATCGTAGCTACGTAGAATTTCCATTAGTGGAATGTCCATTGGGACTGATATGATATCCCCCACGATGGATCATCGTGTTTGGGATTATGTGAATTGATGCTGGCGTAATTCGTGGGGCGTGATGCCTACAGTTACAAGCGATTCCACTGAGATAGTGGCGCAACCGCCGAGTAAACTGCGATCTGGAAACCGAAGCGAAATTCGAGGGGCGTGATGCCTAAGGCCACGAGCGATTCTACTGGGATAGTAGCGTAATCGCCGTGTGGACCGCGATCTAAGGCGACAACCATGGCGAAATTCAGGAGTGATGAGAAATCTAAGGTTACAAGCGATTCTACTGAGATAGTAGCGTAACCGCCGGGTAAACTGTGATCCATGGGGGAACGTGCTTTCCATATCCATTTTTAAAATAATTTTTAAAAAGTATTTTCACTGGGAGTTGAAGCAAGTATGTTTAGTACTTGGAGATTTTTAGTCTTGCGCCTGGGCAGCGTATGCCTAATGTCTGTAAGAACGACGGTGGACTTGTTAAACTTCGAGTTATCAAGTATTTTCAAACTTTAAATAGAAATTCAATAATCTGAAATTAGAATTACATAATTCTAACTTAACGAATTAAGGAAGAAGATCTTTAAAATATCTTGAAAGCACACAGCTTTGGAAAAGATGTAATATGCAAATATTTAGCATGAAAAAATTTCAAGTTCAAAAATTTGAGTTTTGTAAGTCAAAATTTTTTTGGTAAAAAGACTTTTGCGTCTTGATTGTAGAAATTGATGAACAAAACTAGTGAGATAAAATAAGTGGAATGAATCCTATAATTATTTGCGAGTTTGAAACTTGGTAGAATTGTGTAGGATATAAATATCGGTGAGATTTTAGCAATCATTTTTCCTTACTTGTAATTTCGGGACGAAATTCTTTTAAGGAGGGAAGATTGTAACAACCCAGAATTTTTGGGCAAATTAATTTGTAAATATTTAATTTATTTTAAATATTTAAATGATAATTTGACTTGAATTTCAAATTATCAGAATAAATTGGCGATTAAATTTAAGAATTTAATCTATTTAAAGTTGAATAGAATTTGAATTTAACTTTGAAGTTGAAATTGAATATTGAATTTGTAATTGAAATTCGAACTGATAACTTAGAAAAAAAATAGTTGGATTTACGAATTATTATTTTTATATAAATTTATAAATTGATAGTTAGTTTAATAACATTTTCTTTAACTTAAATAAAAGGAATAAAATTTTAATCAATATAAAATAAATTGAGAAACACGTTAATATAAATTTATGTTTGATAAATGAACTGCAAAACGTTTATATGTTTATTTAAGAAAATAATTTACAAAACAAATTGAATTTAAAATGGAAAAAAATAATAATTTAATTGATATTGTTAATGTGAAAATCCATAATAGATTTAAATTGATTCATGTGATTCATCATCTCTGTTACCATTTTATTCAGTTCATTACAAATTTAATTACTTGAATAAAGATTAATCCTGACTCGAGTGTTTTTGTGTTTTGCAATAAACGCTCGGGTCAGACCGAGTATTTTTACAGCTTGAAGATTTTCAGGCCGCGAAGTTAGAGAGAGTTGGGGAAAGCACTCCACTAAAGTTTTTTTCTAGAAATTTTTCTTGTACTTAATAAAAAAATAAATTGTTTCCGCTGTATAAAAAATTAAATGCATTGTACAAACTCTGATATATGTATGTAAGAAAAATTCATTTATGAATAATATTATGATTATTCTGTGATCTGTGGCTGATTCTGTTTAAACTCTATAAACTGACTAACAATCCGTCATTTTGAACGTTTCGAGTTGGTTTAATTACCGACTAGAGGCGGTCAGGACGGCGGGTCGTTACACGCCATCTCCGCGACCGAACCCATCTCCACGAGCTAACCAATCGCGACCTAAACCCCATCACCGATGATTATCTCGTGAAGCCCTAAGTCGCTCCCAGTTCAAACCAAGTCGCTACTCCTCTCCCCAGCAACTTCCTTTATACCGCAATCATTCCCAGTTAAGTCGCGAACGACATAACTATGTCATTAAAGTTCCTAGGTCGCGAAATTTAAGTCGCGAAATTTAAGTCGCGAGCGGCCCTAGGTCGTTGTAGTGATCCTTAAGTCGTTCAAGTGCCAGAAGTGAGCAGTGTTGAATCTTTTTTCCTTAAGCCGTCTTGTACTTAGGTCGTAGGTCGTCGAGTTTAGGTCGCTGATGACCTAGCGTGAGTCGCTGTGTGTTTACTTCGTATTTGATAAGTTTGTGTTGTGTTGTAAAGGCTATAAATAGCGGAGTTGAGTCATTTGTAAGGGTTGTTGAAATTTGAATAAAATTGGTTTGTGCTTTGTGTCTCCATTTTTAAATTGGTAGTCGAGTGTTAACTCCTATCTCCACTTCGACATTCGAGTGCGCTCGAATCAACGAACGTTGAAGCCAATTCGCGGAATCAAGTGCGCTTGATCAACGCTCAAAGAATTGTAGATCTGTCTACACGGTATCGTGCGCGATCAACGTGTCGAAGATTGCTAAAATCCGGTATCTTCGTGATTAACGAATTTGGGCCTTTCGGTATTCTTAAATCCATCGATTCTTCGTCGATTCACCGATTATTTCCGCTAATCGTGTGAGATCCTGGACGGATTCGATTTACATTGTAGAATTCGCTTCTCACGCTGCGTCAGTTTGGTATCAAAGCTAGATCGCAAAAAGTTTGGTGTTCATCGTGTTCATCGTGAAGTTGCAACAAGTTTGGAGCTTTCGATCCATAACGTTTTGGATCAAAGTCCGGAAAGTGTTTGAAGTTGAGCCGTGCATCACTTTGAAGTGTTCAAGGCCGAGAGCCAAGTGTTGGAGTAAGCCGTGACTTGTTTGTTCAAATTTGAGTTGAAGTTTTTGAAGATTGTTTGATTTGTTGAAGTTCAATCATGCCGCCGAGACGAGCTCAACGTCATCGCAATATTAATGCTTTGTATGGAAGAGAAGAGGCCGTTGAAATGGAGCAACGAATCAACGAGAGTTTCACTGAGAAGTTGAATGAAGGGATTGGTCGATTAGAGAGAATGATGCTTGAAATGAATCAAAGTAGAAGAAGGGTTTCACCTAAATCGAACCATGGGGGAAATAGAGTTTCACCACATTCAGATCGGGAGAGAAGAGAAGATCATAGTCGTAGGAATGTTGACGATCGTGATAGGAATGTTGATGATCGAAATTGGAGAAATGTGGATGATCGTGATCGGAGGAATGTGGATCGAAGGGATGTTGGTGGTAGAAATGGTGGTGATAGAGATATTGGTGGTCATGATCGACATCGATATGCATCAGATTTTGATGAGGAGTTTGATGGTGGTAGTGTTCATAGTCGAAATTGAAGCCAAGGAAGAAATCATTCAGAATATGATCACAAATGGGAGTCCGGAATGAAAATTGAAATTCCAGAGTTTAAGGGTGGTATGCAGGCTGAAGAATTTCTAGATTGGTTATCTAATGTTAAAGAGATCTTTGATTTCAAGGAGGTTCCGAAAGATCGTAGAGTGAAGTTGATTGCTACTCGTTTGAGAGGGAGAGCTATGGCGTGGTGGCAGCAAACCAAACTTACACGAGAACGGATGGGGAAGTCGAAGATTGTTGATTGGGAGAAAATGAAGAAATTGATGAAAGCTACATTTTTGCCTTCCAATTATCAATCACTCATGTATCAGAGGTTGCAGAACTTGAGGCAAGGGACGAAGACTGTTAATGATTATACTGACGAGTTTTATCAACTGATTGCTCGAAATGACATTATGGAGACAGAGGAACAACTAACTTCTATGTTTGTTGGAGGGTTGCGAATGCAGATCCAGGATATGGTTAATATGTTTGATCCAAGATCTGTGGCGGAAGCACACCAGAAGGCGTTGGCTTGGGAGAAGCAGGGAAGGCATGGAGGTGGAGTGTTTACAAGTTCCAATATTCAAAGCAAAGGTGTTAGTGGGAGTTCCAATGTTACTAAAGCTGTCAATAAACCAGTTGTGAATGAAGTGGCGAAGGCAAAGGTTACTAACAGTTTCAAGTGTTATAACTGCCAAGAAGTGGGTCATAAGAGTAACGAATGTCCTAAGCCAAAGAAGAGAATGATGATAGCTAAAGTTCAAAGTGAGGATGCTGTTGAAGGTGAAGATAGTCCAGTTGAGGAGAATGAACAGGATATCGCGTCAGGAGATGAAGGGTGTAATCTAATGATGAGAAGGTTTTGTTTAACACCGAAACAAGAGGATGAGGCTAGTTGGTTGAGGAGTAACATCTTTCACTCGACATGCACAATATTGGGAAAGTTTGTAAGTTTGTAATTGACGCAGGGAGTTGTGACAATATCCTTTCTACAGAAGCTGTGATAAAATTGAAGTTGAAAACGGAAAAACATCCAAATCCTTACAAGTTAGCGTGGCTGAGAAAAGGAGGAGAGGTGAAGGTGGACCGGTGAGTTCGAGTTCCATTTTCTATTGGGAAGAAATATAAAGACGAGATTTGGTGTGATGTAGTTGAGATGGATGTTTGTCATTTGCTTTTGGGAAGACCGTGGCAGTATGATTCGAGCAGTGCAGCTTGACGGTCGAACCAATAGCTACAGTTTTATGTTTGAAGGGTTAAGATTATTTTAGTTCCAAAGAAGAGACAGCAGGGAGAGAGCAAGTCAGAAGAGATTGAGGAGCTTAAAACTTTGTTGACTTTAAAGGAATTTGTTGAAGAAGTAGAGGGGAGTCCTGAAGTGTTTTTGTTGATTGGACATGAAGCTACCGAACCCGTTGAAGTTCCAGAGGAAGTAAAACCGATATTGGAAGAATTCAGTGATGTGTTTCCAGAAGAGTTACCAAAGAAGCTACCGCCTTTGAGGGATATTCAACATCAGATTGATCTTGTGCCAGGGTCAATTTTACCTCACAGGCCACATTACAGGATGAGTCCTAAAGAGCATGAAGAACTAAGAAGGCAGGTGGAGGAGTTGTTAGAACAAGGGCGTGTCCAGGAGAGTTTGAGTCCATGTGTTGTGCCAGCCTTATTGGTACTGAAGAAGGATGGGACATGGAGGATGTGTACGGACAGTCGGGCTTTAAATAAGATCACTATGAGATACATGTTTCCTATGCCAAGGTTTGACGATTTGATTGATCAGTTGAGTGGAGTAGTTGTGTTTTCGAAGATTCACATGAAAAGTGGCTACCATCAAATTCGTATTAGACCGGGTGATGAGTGGAAGACTGCTTTCAAAACTAGGAAAGGTTTATATGAATGGTTGGTTATGCCATTTGGTTTATCAAACGCTCCTAGTACTTTTATGAGAGTGATGAACCAGATTTTCAGACCATTTGTTGGGAAGTTCGTGGTTGTTTACTTTGATGATATTTTGATTTATAGTGGGAGTACGGAAGAGCGCATCCAGCATTTGCGAGAAGTATTGTTGATTTTACGACAAGAGCAGTTTTATGCAGCAACAAAGAAGTGCGTGTTTATGACGAACAGTGTTTTATTTCTGGGGTATGTTCTGTCAAAGGAAGGTATTCAAGTGGATGAAAATAAAGTGGAAGCTGTCAGGAGTTGGCCACAGCCAAAGACAATTACTGAAGTGAGGAGTTTTCATGGATTGGTATCTTTCTATCGAAGATTCTTTCCACATTTTAGTAGTGTGATGGCACCTGTAACTGATTGCATGAAAGGAAAGAAGTTTGCATTATCAGAGGAAGCAGGGGTTGCTTTTGAGAAGGTCAAGACACTTTTGACGACAGCACCAATTCTGGTACTGCCGAATTTTCAGTTGTTGTTTGAATTGCATACTGATGCTCGAACGTTGGAATTGGTGGAGTTTTGAGTCAGAATGGAAGACTAGTTTCTTATTTCAGTGAAAAAATATCTGGATCCAAGATGAGATATAGTACATATGATGTAGAGTTTTACGCGATTGTTCAAGCTGTGAAGCACTGGCGACATTACTTGTTTCAGAAGGAGTTTGTTCTTTACACTGATCATGAGGCGTTGAAACATCTACAAGGGCAGGACAAGATTTCAGCAAGACATGCTTCGTGGATAGCATATCTACAACAATTTACTTTTGTTGTGAAACACAAATCAGGGGTGACAAATCGTATAGCGGATGCTTTGAGCAGGAGGAATCACTTGTTGACAACGTTGAAGGTTGAAGTGACAGGGTTCGAATTATTGCCAGAGTTGTTTGAGGAGGATCCTTACTTTGCAAAGCTTGTTGAGAAAGTTAAGGATGGGAGTACTGATAAATTGTGTTGGTTGATGGATTCTTGTTCAAGGGAAATCGATTATGCATACCAGACTGCAGCTTGAGAATGAAGATTATCAAAGAGTTACATGAAGAAGGCCATGTAGGCAGATATCGTACATTGCAGTTGATTTTTCAATCTTATTTTTGGCCATCAATGAGGAAAGAGGTAGAGAGATTTGTGGAGAGGTGTCATATCTGTCAAGTTTCGAAGGGAACAACGACGAATGCGGGATTATACATGCCATTACCCGTGCCTACTAAACCATGGGTTGATATTAGCATGGATTTTGTGTTGGGTTTGCCGAGAACTCAGGGGAAATGATTCTATATATGTTGTAGTGGACAGGTTTTCGAAGATGGCGCATTTCATAACCTGTAAGAAGACAGCTGATGCCGTACGAGTGGCTCAATTATTCTTTAAAGAGATTTATCGATTGCATGGGTTACCTGAGACCATTGTTTCTGATAGGGATACTCGATTTCTAAGCCACTTTTGGTTGAGTTTGTGGAAGATGATCGGAACGAAGCTGAATTTTAGTAGTGCTTACCATCCGCAAACTGATGGGCAAACAGAGGTGGTTAACCGATCGTTGGGAAATTTACTGAGATGTCTTGTGAAAGACAATTTGAAGAGTTGGGATTTGAAGTTGTGTCAAGCTGAGTTTGCACACAATCGCGCAGTTAATCGGAGTACAGGTTTCAGTCCATTTCAGATTGTATATTCAAACTTACCAAAGGGGCCGTTGGATTTGACAATAGTACCACAACCGAAGGGGACAGTTAAGCGGGCTGCTGATTTTGTTGATGGGTTGACAGAATGCCATAGAATCGTTCAGGAACGATTAGAGAAGACAAATGAGAAATATAAACAACTGGCCGATAAGAAACGAAGGAATATGGACTTCAAAGTGGGTGATTTTGTTTACGCAGTATTGACGAAAGATCGTTTTCCGGTTGGAACTTACAACAAGCTGAAAGCACGAAAGATTGGTCCAGTAGAAATTTTGAAGAAGATCAATGATAATGCGTATCGGTTAAGATTGCCAGAAAAGGTTCATACTTCTGATGTTTTCAATGTCAAACATTTAATTCCGTATTATGGGGAGGAACTTGTCGAAGATGACGAGAGTGTGAATTCGAGGACGAGTTCCTTCAAACAAGGGGAGGATGATGAAGCGCGGACCTCGAATCGACCATCACCAATGCTCCGCGACCTAACTCCACCAACACCGCGACCTAATTCCAACACCGTACCTACTACGTCGCCATCCCCACGACCTAAGCCCTCTCCGCGACCTTCGCCATCTCCGCGACCGAACCCATCTCCACGAGCTAACCAATCGCGACCTAAACCCCATCACCGATGATTATCTCGTGAAGCCCTAAGTCGCTCCCAGTTCAAACCAAGTCGCTACTCCTCTCCCTAGCAACTTCCTTTATACCGCAATCATTCCCAGTTAAGTCGCGAATGACATAACTATGTCATTAAAGTTCCTAGGTCGCGAAATTTAAGTCGCGAGCGGCCCTAGGTCGTTGTAGTGATCCTTAAGTCGTTCAAGTGCCAGAAATGAGTAGTGTTGATTTTTTTTTCCTTAAGTCGTCTTGTACTTAGGTCGTAGGTCATCGAGTTTAGGTCGCTGATGACCTAGCGTGAGTCGCTGTGTGTTTAGTTCGTATTTGGTAAGTTTGTGTTGTGTTGTAAAGGCTATAAATAGCGGAGTTGAGTCATTTGTAAGGGTTGTTGAAATTTGAATAAAATTGGTTTGTGCTTTGTGCCTCCATTTTTAAATTGGTAGTCGAGTGTTAACTCCTATCTCCACTTCGGCATTCGAGTGCGCTCGAATCAACGAACGTTGAAGCCAATTCGCGGAATCAAGTGCGCTTGATCAACGCTCAAAGAATTGTAGATCTGTCTACATGGTATCGTGCGCGATCAACGTGTCAAAGATTGCTAAAATCCGGTATCTTCGTGATCAACGGATTTGGGCCTTTCGGTATTCTTAAATCCATCGATTCTTCGTCGATTCACCGATTATTTCCGCTAATCGTGTGAGATCCTGGACGGATTCGATTTACATTGTCGAATTCGCTTCTCACGCTGCGTCAACTGCACATGAAGCTATATATATTTCTTTAACCATACTCATCCTCTTTGCGACATGACATGCTCACGCCCTTATAAAACCTCCTCCGCACTTCCCATTCCTCCCTCTCTTGCCTGAGATCTGCCTTATGCATCACCTACCACATCTGAGCCGAGTTCAGCCTTTCCTTTCCACCTCAAATGGAGCGCCACCACAGAAGCTCCCCACGTCTATCGTCTACACCACCCCTCCACCCAGCTGCCTCCACTCCACAACCTGATCTACTTCTCCCAAACGCAAATAGCGAGATGCTGCCACCTTGCCACTCTTCGGCCTCCACAAAAACATCCCGACACCCTCCTCCATTGGCCGCAGCCCGTAGCTCCGCCGCCGACCTAGCACAGAAGCCACCATAGCTTCACCTCACCTATTTTTCTTCTCACCTTTTCTTTTGCCGAGCATAGTAGCTCACTATATTATATTTGTATTTTACCATACTAGAAGGTTTCACTCTGAGGTAAATTAATTCGACTTGAGGTATTATATGTATATATATAAATTATAGCATGAAGTTTTGGCTGTTGATTTAAGAAGGGTATATATATTTGTAGTCCGTACTTGTATGTATTAGTAAATATCTGTTGCTTATATATGTGTATAAAATATAAAAATATAGGCATTTTGATTAATAAGTTACCTATAATATGTTGAATATATATAGTTATATATTTGTTTTGAATTGTATAAGTTTAGATATAGGGTTAGTTCATATATTTTATATATATAGTGGTTACAGTATTTTATAGGTCTACAGCACTATATTATTCATGATTTATAATTATGAATCTGCATAGTTACAGTACTATATATATATATATATATATATATATATATATATATATATATATATATATATATAGGTTGATGTGTAAAGTTCCTGTAAAGTTAGTACTTATAACAGTAGCATATATATTAGTATACATATATATAATAGTTTTAAGAAGTGTCATGTACTGTAATTATGATATAATACATATTTTTAAATATATGTGTTAAGTTCAGTAATGATCTTGAAATATATAAGGAAGTTGATTTTAATATATGTATATATGTTACAGTACAGTATTGTGTTAAAGAAGTATTATATATATATATATATTGTTTTTAAAACGTAACGTGTATGTATGTTGTATATATATTTATATACATTAATTTATATGTAAGTGTATGTGGACTTAGTTTTTCAAATATATACATAGATTTTATCTTAAGCGTATGCTTTAAAATTAACTTTGGAGAAAATATTGTATATAATATATAGGTTTGATTTTTTAAAATATATGTGTTTAAATTTGAGCAATGATTGTGTAATAATATATATAGATTCCGTTAATATATTATGTTTAAATATATATATATATATATATATATATATAATAATATGGAAATTTTATTTTCAAAATGTGTATTTCTAAATTTAATTTTGGTTATATATATATATGTATATATATATATTGTTTCATTTATATCAAGATGGTTCTGATTCGTTTTCATCAATTCCTATTTATCAGCTTTGTCGTCAAATTCGTGCAAATCTTACTTTGCTTTGGAATTCGTGCTTGGATTCATAACTCATCTCATTCTCGTTCATCTTTAGCCTCGAAAGGCGATCAATCACTCGCGATTAACATTCTTATATTTATTAAATTTGATTTCATTTGGAACGACAATTGAAATATGCTGTTGTTAGTTATTTAATTGCTAAATATATGATATGCCATTATCTGTAACTGTTCACCTATGATATCTGACACCATGATCTATTATCTATTTTATCACTGATGATATATGCCTGTTATTGATATGTTATATTATTATCATTACTGTTCTCACTCTAAAAATTCCCTGTTAGTTTAGAATTCCCTATGGGTTGAAATGATACATACCGGAACGATCTTGTAGAATATAAGAAAATCGTTATGGGTTGAAATGATAAACCCAAGCGATTTTCATTGCATTTGGGATTGCGGGTTGAAAAATATATACCCATAGATAATTGAATTGCGGATTGAAGTGATCAATATTCGTATCACTTGACCATTGGATATAAAATTATATGCAGACATGGTGGTTTATATATATATTTTGAAATGATTTTCAAATTTTGAAAAGGAAATATATATGGTTTTATATAAATTATGAATTTTAAATATTATATCTATAAATGTTATTTTATATATGTTTTAAATTCTTGATTTTTAAAATTTTATGTTTTGGGAAATTTAAATTTATAAATTAGTTTTGAAATTATAAATTTTTAGATTTTACTTATAATTTTACTATTTTTTAAAATATATATATAATAAGTTTTAGTATAAAAATAAATTTAATAATAAGCTTTAATTTAATAAAATTTAATCTAGTTAGTATATAATATGTTTTAAGTATTTATTTAAATTTATATCTTTAAAAGTAGATTTTATAATAATTTTAATTAATTGAGGTTGGAAAGATAAATTGGAAACTGATTTGAAATTGTATTTATTTTAGAATTATACTTAAATGAGATTGATTTGAAACTTATTGAATTTGAGATTTTAAATATATGTTTTGTAACTTGATTTTGATTAAAGATGATCAAATGAATAATTTAAAATTTAAATAAATTTAAATGGGATATTTAGTTTTATTTAAATTTGTATTTTGAAACTTTATTTTAATACTATTGTATTGATTAAATGAATATTTCCAAAACTAAATAATAGTAAAGTTGGATTTAAGATAATGGGATTATCAAATCTAGTTTTGTAAGTATATGAATATTTAAAGCTTTGAAACCAATTGAAATTGAAATGGTTTGATTGTAGTTCAAATCTATATTTGAAACCGATATAAATTGGTTTATGGAGATGTTGAAATTAATTGAAATTTGTGAACTAATATGGAATTAAATTGAATTTTTGGAATTTGAGTTGATTTGAATCGATTTGTGAAATTTGAGGAAACTATTTTATCATATAAAGTATTTTTATATTATATTTAAAACTATTTTAATATTTTACTTATAAATTATTTTATTATAAACTATTTTTAATTTTTAACTATTTAATATACAAATTATTTTAATATATATATTATTTTAAATTTATAACTATCTTAAAATACTAATTATTTTATTTATAAACTATTCTATTATATAAACTATTTTATTATATATATTATTAATATGTAAACTGTTTAGAGGAAAGTGTTATGGTTTTCCAAAGTTATGATTTTCAAAGTGTTATAATTTTAAAATGTTATGATTCCCAAAGTGTTATAATTTCAAGTGTTATGGTTTCAAAAGTGTTATAACTTTGAAAGTACTATGATTTTTGAAATTAATATATTTTAAAGGAATAATGATATCAGATTTGAAATGGTTTTGAAATGGACATGATATTTTGGTTTTGAAGTGTGATATTTTGAAATGACCACGGTGTTATAATAACGTTTAGTTGTTAAAGAGGCCGAGATCGTTTATTGTCATACTCTCTGCCAATACCGAAACCACTTTAACAACTGTGTACACGGTGGAGATTCCAAAATAAAGTAGAATGGTTGGCGATGATTCTATATGAGGTATATACATGGACCAGACTCCCGTGAGTTGGCTTAAGGTGGCTAAAACAGGAGCAATTGACGGGCCAAGTGAGGTAGCTCCTTCGATCGGACACACTTCATCGATACCATTCTATTACTTCGTGATTGGTTGGGTGCACCCTCATATTTTTCGAAGTGTGGATTGAGGTGGGCGATAGCTGCGGCTATGCATTACCATCAGCCTGGAAATGTAATTGGTATATCTACCCTGGCATTGCCTAGTTGTGTCGTGTCACCTACCATATCGAGCCCACTACGAGTTTGTTTTGTACCATATCTATGGAGTTCCCTCTAATAGCCCACTGGTTTGGTGGAGTTTATGGTACTGTATAGACTATGAGAATAGATAAAAATGTGTTAAGGGGGATATGGATAACGCCTTAACGCTATTTTAATACTTTTAATTTATTATAGACATATTATAATAGCGTATTGTACATCGTATTGTACTGCATAGTAGATAGTTCCAAGGATTCTTAGAGGATGGTTATCCCAAACATCATTTGAGTTACTTATATTTCAGTTGATGTTTCACTTGAGTTGGATTTATTGATATAAGATTGTTAATCCCGACTCGAGTGTTTTGTGTTTTGCTTTATTCTCGGGTCAGACTGAGTGTCACAGCATTTGAGACTCACCTTTGAAGTTGGAGCTTCGTCTGGAGATCCATTCATCTATTCATCTTTCAGTTGTCCAGTTGACTTCGGTGATATATTCATATTTTGTTATTTGACTATTGTATTCGAGACTTCTATGTATTCGAGACTTCTGTTGTATCTTGTTTTAACTCTGTTATATATATAGTAGCTTCATGAACTACTATTCATTTGTTTCCGCTGTTTATTGTTATATTACTCCGTGTCTGTGATTCTGTGATTATTTTATTTACTGTATATGTTGAGTTCGCCAAATATAAATTAACAATATGATATTTTGAGCAATTCAAGTTCGACATGTGCGGATGCGAATGACACGAAATATCTTAATGTTACAGATGCTCTCCTCTAATCATAGAGGATCACTCGTTTTTTCTCAACAAAAAAACATGCATATATCACTATATATATACATATATGCTGGTATTAATTGACATTTAATTTATTTATTTATCAAATAAATCATATAGTTTACTAGAAAAACTTAATTAAATACCATTAATAATTCAAAATTTTAGTTTATAATTTATCTTAAACAGTTCGAGATAAATATATACATGTATCATTTTATATATTAGTTTTTAATTAAATAACTTGCAATTAATTATTTATTCGGTTATTCTAATTACATAATTAAATATGAAATAAATTTGAAATATTAGATTTATTTTCAAAATAATTTAAAATTTTCAAAATTTTAAATTTTATAACCTTTATAGAATTTATTTTATAAGTTAAACTTAATTTTTAAGTTTGAAATATGTTTTAAATTTTCATGCTGAATTTGAATATCAGTCCAAGGTACAAATCAATTTGGGCCATCCATTTGGATCAACCTTTTGGACTTATTTTGTCATTTTGGCCAGGCCAGTGGCCAAGGAGGGAAAAATAATTTATTATTCAAATTTAAGCCTAGACGCTACTTTTCTAAAACACTCGTTGAGTGGATAGTATAATTAATTATCTCATATCTTGACTAATTTGGACAGCATAAGCTATTGGGCTCAAATACCATCAGTGAAGCTGGGTTGGTTGGCACTTGGCAGTGGGTAAAATGGATAAATTTCCAAAAAAAATCTCGGTTTAGATCTTTATTGGAATTATGAAGTCTAAATTTATTATTAGATCTAGTCTAATACGTTTAAACAAAAAACTAATTCTATTTAACTATTCTAATTTATTTAAATGATATATTTGAAAAAATTTGTATTTGGTATGTTTGTGAGTATATCTAAATATACTGAAGTGTATACGGTACAAGTGTAACTTTTCATATTCTTTGCATGGTTAATGTGTACGTGTATAGATATTGGAATTTACACCGCAACGAACACATTTGTCCTTTCAATAAGCATTAGCTGTCCAAAACATTATTTGCAAATATATGTATATATAAGTATCTGTACATGCATATTTAAAAGTTAGTTTATTAAATCTCTTAAAAAATCGTAGTTGATTTTGGCCAAATCAACAAATGTGAATTCGAATTTTGATTACAAAAAATAAAGTTGTTTTATTTGGGAAGACAATAAAAATCGATCTAAATCTACAAATTAAATTATATTATATATTAATAATTTAAAATGAAAATAAAATAAAGGTATTTTGTAATTATATTATACACATATTTTCTTTTGCCAAAAACACAACCTTTCATTTTACCTTTTGTTCAATTGATATATTTTATTTCACGAAAAAATTAATAATTAAAAATTAAATGTGAAAATAATTATTAAATAAACATCTTGACCAAAAATGAAAGATTAAAATTTATCCTTTTTTTAATAAAAAAATAAACTTTATCAAACAAATATAGGATATTAATTTATGTGGTTCTACACATCAAATAGTCCTCCTCTAATTAAATATATGGAAAATACCCATATTTTCTTCGAATGTCCTTTTACTATGATAATATGGAAAAAATCCTTTCAAAAGGGAGATATTCACCAACTTGCAAACGGCGGCAACGAGGAATGGTTCACCATTTTCAAAGGCACAAGATGGAGAGACTTCAAAGCTTGTACGTTATTGTGTTGTCTAAAGATTCTAATTACGGAAATCTAGAGAGAAAGAAATGCAAGGTTGTTCAAGAACAATTGGGAAACTGTGAGGAAAATTTTATACAAAATAGGAAGGAAGCTCAATAATTGGAGCAAAGGAAGACAACTGGACCCGTTTGAGTTGGGTTTCTATCGAAGTGGGCTTCTCTCTAATATCGGCACTTTTTTCTATTTTCCTCTATTCTTTCTTCTTTTTTTCTTCCGAAAATCTATACTGTAATTGCTTTATATGCTCTACTTTCTTTCCATTTCATTAATAAAAGAGGTAAGTCCCTCTATAAAAACCTGCTTAACTCTCAATATGTGTGTGTGTCTTCAGATGTTTGCATATGTGTTTTGAAATGGAAAAAACATGAAACAATGAAAATTAACATTGATGTTTAACTAAACAAATGAATACATATAAAATAATAAATTAGCTATTAGATCTAGATCTAAAACAATATCAACAACAATATGAATTGACAATAAGAATTAACCATCTGAATCATTATTAATTTTAAATCCAATCCAAAACAACAAACTCTAAAAAATTCAAATCTACACCTGTATAAATTTAGTTGGACAAAAAATGCATAAACAAAGTTGTTAAAGCAATTAATGATAGATCTACAACTCATAATGAAAAAATATAAATTAGAATAGCTTAAACCTTATTGATGCTGCCCTTGAATGACCTTGATTTAAAGAGTTGCTCCTAGTACTGAAATCCCAATGGTTTGCTCTGCAGGAGAAAAACCACTTTTTATTTGTTGGATGCCACTAATTTTTATTTTTATTTATTACATTGAGATTTCGGCCTGAAATGAAGCAAGGGAAAGATGGTGGCTAGAGTTTCAGAGAGAAAGAGTGGCTAGCGGAGAAAAGGAGGAGTTAAGTATGGTTTTTATAGAGGGAATCAAATATTAATTGCCTCCTCAACCTCTATAAACCTTTTTTATTTTCATATTCTGTATCCAACCATTTGATTTTCAAACCCTTCTTGCTCATTCCATAGCCTGACATGGCAAGGCTAGCTGGTACCTTCAAACATTCCAAATATTTAGTGATTAATTATTTTTAAATCAAATTCAAATATGTATCGATATTATATATCGACTAGAACATATATAATTTTTATATATGCACTCAATTAATTGTTAATATGTCCCAAAAAATACTAATAACACCTGATACAGAAAATAAACACATAGATAATGTTTCATAAATATTAGTTAATTTAATTTAATTATAAAAATTTATAAATCAATTAAATCTTATGGCATTTCGAAGAATCTGTTAATGCGGTTATGCACTCGTAGATGTAAATTCAATAAATGATTAATATCAAACAATTTGAATAGTAATGTTCACACTTTACCTTAGCTAGTGGCATGATAGTTTTGTTACAGTAACATTAACATTTCGTAACTTGCAATGATTGTTGTAATAGACCTATGACAATGATCGATCGAAAGCCGTAATATGCAAAGTTGTAATAGGGTTGGAGATTTTTGCAACTGTTTTTTACCGTCGCAAAAGCTCCTTGTAATAAAGTCTTTTACGGCTACTTTTACCTGTTGTAATAGGCATTTTACAACTAGTAATGCTTGTCGTGATAAATTATTTATAACTATTTTTTGTCTGTTGTAATAGGCTTTTTACAACTGATAATCCCCGTTGTAATAAGTCGTTTACAATTGTTTTTTGCTCGTTGTTAATAATTGAAAAAAAAAGACATGGATGCAACACCTGTAGATTTAGTATCATTTTATAGCTGAAACCAACATTGCAGTATTAATAACAATCAAAATCATTTATATTTATTAAAAATGACACAAAAAATTCACATTATTAATTTATAATCAAGTTGTTAGCACTGCGTAACATCAATAGTAGAGTCTTTAAAATATTACCATTTCAATACAAAAGTTATCAAATCTCCAATTTTATCATCTTAGTATAAAAAAGACATGATAAAGTTTATAATTAAAGTCTATAAGTCTACAAACACTGAACCTGAAACACCAATCATACCTCGAAGCCTCCTTTTTCAGTCATCTAAACTTTTGCTTATCACCTTGTCCGCCAGTGGCTGCATTTAATATAACATACGGAGTATTATATATACATCTACTCATTAATATGTCATTACATAAAAAGGTTAAATTATAAACTGTAGAATAACTCTGGTTACATAGGAAGCCTTTTACTGATTATAATTTGGTTTAATAAAGGTTATAAATTTATCATAATTCACTTACGAAAATTAAATTAAATAAGACTTAAGGGGAGACTAATATTGAAGACATAAGATCGTTGTCTAGAACAAACTCAAAAGCATTATTATTGAACATTTTGACACAAAATCATAATGAAAATGAAATGAACTAAGGACCATGTACAGTTAGTCTCTGATATGGTAACTAATCTCAACCGAGTACTGCTAAGTCCTTCAAGATACGGAGGAAATGATTTTCCAAGAATTATGTATATATCCACCAAACAGAACACCACGGTCTGCAATATTAACGCCAATGGCAGTAATCAGCTTACATCACCATGAGACTATAGTTACGTTACATTAAAATGCCATATTGAAGAGGTTTTTTGGTTTTAGTAAATGATAGCACAAATAGAACCTTTCTACATCCAGCTTTGGCTTCCAAAGGCCTCGAAAAGTGCAGGAAAAAAATGAAGGCAACCACTCCATTAAAGCGCTCTGTGATAACCTGATGACAAGCTGCAGTAACGTACGGAGTGCGTTACTAAAGCAATTTGACAAACTGAACCAGCACAAACTCACATTTCAAATATTCACCGTTGTAACTAGCATAATGCAATTTCCGAATAAGATGAATAATGATTTGTTCATCGAAAAGGTAGCACAATGACGGAAAAAGGTTCAAATATGTTGCATTGGGAGTGGGAAAAATCAGTTGAGTAGAAAGAAGCTTACTGAGATAGTTAGATGAATCTTATAATGGGTACAAGAAATATTAGCAGTAAACTTCTGACAAAGGTGTGTAACTACAAACCTTGTGAAATAATATCAACAAATGAAGATAAAAAATACCTTGATCGGGCAATTAATGCAAATAACCAGGGTTTTCTCACCATCGCTGACCAACAATGAAACGAATACCTGTGCATGCAAACAACATGAATTGAGTACAGTTACTTAAGAATACCATGATTTTGTTTCTTTTCAATAAAACTCAAGTTAATTTACCTACAGTGACGCAGCGTGGGAAGTGAATTCGACGATGTAAATCGAATCCGTCCAGAATCTCACACGATTAGCGAAAATAATCGGTGAATCGACAAAGAATCGATGGATTTATGAATACCGTAAGACCCAAATCCGTTGATCACGTAGATACCGCACGTTGATCGCGCACGATTTCGTGAAGAAAGATCTACAATTCTTTGAGCGTTCATCAAGCACACTTGATTCCGCGAATTGGCTTCAACGTTCGTTGATTCGAGCGCACTCGAATGGCGAAGTGGAGATAGGAGTTAACATTCGACTACCATCTTAAAAATGGAGACACAAAGCACAGAACCAAATTTTATTCAATTTTCAACTACCTTACAAATGACACGACTTGCCTATTTATAGGCCTACAACTCAACACACGACTTAAAAAATTACAACACAAGCGGTTTACAAACAAACGACGTAAGGAAATACAAGCAACGACTTAAAACAAACTCGGCAGTGACTTATGGAAAGATATTCTGGAGCTTCGCGACTTAAGAAAGCGGCATTCATCAGCGACTTAAATTTCGCGACTTAAATTTCTTCACGCGACCTAAGGTGGTTCGACAGCGACCTAGAAACAGTGCTTCGCGACCTATGGAAACTCGTTCATGACACATGGAAGAGGGGAGACTCGCGACTTAGCTGGAGGCGATCTATTTTATGTTGTTCGCGACTTACTGCTTCTCGTAGCTCGCGCGCGATATACGGAGCCGACCTAGGGCTTAGCTCGTGGTGACTGGGTAGTTCGTTCACGACATACGGAATGTCGCCGCGAAGAGGAGGAATTATCTTGGTTCGCTCGCGACCTAGGTAGGTCGTTCGCGAGCTAGAGTTGGAGAAGCGGCTTTGGCATCTGGAGCTCACGACCCAAAGCGGTAGGTCGCTTAACTCGTTCGCGACCTTGGGGCAACTCGCGGCAGGGATTCGCGACCTTGAAGCTTCGCGACTTAGCAATGTCGCCGTTTTCACTCGCGAGGTACGTTCTTCATCATCCTCCCCTTGTTGGAAGGAATTCGTCATCGAATTCGCAGTCTCGTCAGCTTCGACAAATTCCTCCCCATAATACGGAATTAAGTGTTTGACATTGAAAACATCAGAAGTATGAACCTCTTTTGGCAATCTTAACCGATACGCATTATCATTGATCTTCTTCAAGATTTCTACTGGACCAATTTTTCATGCTTTCAACTTGTTGTAGGTTCCAACTGGAAAACGATCTTTCGTCAAAATGGCATATACAAAATCTCCTTCTTTGAAGACAACACTTCTTCGTTTCTTATCCGCCATTTGTTTATACTTCTCATTCGTCTTAAGCAATCGTTCCTGTACAACTTTGTGGCATTCCTGTAACTCATTCACTAAGTCACTAGCCCGCTTAACAACTCCCTTCTAATATGGCACTGTCGTTAAATCCATTGGTCCCTTTGGAATGGCTGAATATACAACTTGAAACGGACTGAATCGAGTACTTCGATTGACTGCATGATTATGTGCAAACTCCGCTTGACATAACTTCATATCCCAGCTTTTCAAATTGTCTTTCACAAGACATCTCAATAAGTTTCCCAACGATCGGTTAACCACCTCCGTTTGCCCATCAGTTTGCGGATGGTACGCGCTACTAAAATTCAGCTTCGTTCCGACCATCTTCCACAAACTCAACCAAAAGTGGCTTAGAAATCGAGTGTCCCTATCAGAAACAATGGTCTCAGGTAACCCATGCAATCGATAAATCTCTTTAAAGAATAATTGAGCAACCCGGACGGCATCAGCTGTCTTCTTACAGGCTATGAAATGCGCCATCTTCGAAAACCTGTCCACTACAACATATATAGAATCATTTCCCCTCTGAGTTCTCGGCAAACCCAACACAAAGTCCATGTTAATATCAACCCATGGTTTAGTAGGCACGGGTAATGGCATGTATAATCCCGCATTCGTCGTTGTTCCCTTCGAAACTTGACAGATATGACACCTCTCCACAAATCTCTCTACCTCTTTCCTCATTGACGACCAAAAATAAGATTGTGAAACTAACTGTAAGGTACGATCTCTGCCTACATGGCCTTCTTCATGTAACTCTTTGATAATCTTCATTCTCAAACTGCAGTCTGGTATGCATAATCGATTCCACTTGAACAAGAATCCATCAACCAACACAAATTCATCAGTATCCCCATCCTTAACTTTCTCAACAAACTTTGCAAAGTAAGGATCCTCCTCAAACAAATTTGGCAATAATTCGAATCCTGTCACTTCAACCTTCAACGTTGTCAACAAGTGATTCCTCTTGCTCAAAGCATCCGCTACACGATTTGTCACCCCTGATTTGTGTTTCACAACGAAAGTAAATTGTTGTAGATATGCTATCCACGAGGCATGTCTCGCTGAAATCTTGTCCTGCCCTTGTAGATGTTTTAATGCCTCATGATCAGTGTAAATAACAAACTCCTTCTGAAACAAGTAATGTCGCCAGTGCTTTACCGCTTGAACAATCGCGTAAAACTCTACATCATAAGTGCTATATCTCAACTTGGCTCCACATAATTTTTCACTGAAATAAGCAACTGGTCTTCCATTCTGGCTCAATACTCCACCAATTCCCACTTTCGAAGCATCAGTATGCAATTCAAACAACAACTGAAAATTCGGCAGTACCAGAATTGGTGCTGTCGTCAAGAGTGTCTTGATCTTCTCAAAAGGCAATCCCTGCTTCCTCTGACCATACAAACTTCTTTCCTTTCATGCAAACGGTTACTGGTGCCATCACACTGCTAAAGTGGGGAATGAATCTTCGATAAAAAGACACCAACCCATGAAAACTCCTCACTTCCGTAATTGTCTTCGGTTGTGGCCAACTCCTGACAGTTTCCACTTTATTTTCATCCACTTGAATTCCTTTCTTTGACAGAAAATACCCCAGAAATAAAACACTTTCCGTCATAAACACGCACTTCTTTGTTGCTGCATAAAACTGCTCTTGTCGTAGAATCAACAATACTTCTCGCAAATGCTGGATGTGTTCTTCCATACTCCCACTATAAATCAAAATATCATCAAAGTAAACAACCACGAATTTCCCAACAAATGGTCTAAAAATCTGGTTCATCACTCTCATGAAAACTAGGAGCATTTGATAAACCAAATGGCATAACCAACCATTCATATAGACCTTCCCTAGTTTTGAAAGCAGCCTTCCACTCATCACCCGGTCTAATACGAATTTGATGGTATCCACTTTTCAAGTCAATCTTTGAAAACACTACTGCCCCACTCAACTGATCTATCAAATCATCAAACCTCGGCATAGGAAATCTGTATCTCACAGTAATTTTATTAAGAGCCCGACTGTCCGTACACATCCTCCACGTCCCATCCTTCTTCGGTACCAACAAGGCTGGCACAGCACATGGACTCAAACTCTCCTGAACACGCTTTTGTTCTAACAACTCCTTCACTTGCCTTCTTAGTTCTTCATGCTCCTTCGGACTCATCTGGTAATGTGGCCTATGAGGTAATACCAATCCTGGTACGAGATCAATCTGATGTTGAATATCCCTCAGCGACGGTAATTCCTTTGGCAACCCCTCTGGAAACACATCGCTAAATTCTTCCAATACCAACTTCACTTCCTCTGGAACTTCAACTGATTCAGTAGCTTCATGTCCAATCAACAAAAACACTTCAGGACTCTCCTCTACTTCTTCAACAAATTCCTTTAACGTCAATAAAGTTTTCAGCTCCTCAATCTCCTCAGATTTTCTCTCTTCCTTTTGTCTCTTCTTTGGAACTAAAATAATCTTAACACCTTCAAACATAAAACTGTAGCTATTGGTTCGACCATCATGCTGCACTGCTCGATCATACTGCCACGGTCTTCCCAAAAACAAATGACAAACATCCATCTCAACTACATCACACCAGATCTCGTCTTTATATTTCTTCCCAATAGAAAATGGAACTCGAACTCGCCTATCCACCTTCACCTCTCCTCCTTTTCTCAGCCACGCCAACTTGTAAGGATTAGGGTGTTTCTCCGTCTTCAACTTCAGTTTCCTCACAGCCTCTGTAGAAATAATATTGTCACAACTTCCTACATCAATCACAAACTTACAAACTTTTCCCAGAATAGTGCACGTAGATTGAAAAATGTTGATCCTCAACCAACTAGCCTCATCCTCTTGTTTGGGTGTTAAACAAGACCTTCTCATCATTAGATTACATCCTTCATCTCCCGATGCGATATCCTGATCATCTTCCTCCACTGGACTAGAGTCACCTTCACCAACATCCTCGCCTTCAACTTCAGCAATCATCGTTCTCTTCTTTGGCTTTGGACATTCGTTACTCTTATGACCCACTTCTTGGCAGTTATAACACTTGAAACTGTTAGTAACCTTCGCCTTCGCCACTTCATTCACAACTGGTTTATTGACAGCTTTAGTAACATTGGAACTCCCACTAACACCTTTGCTTTGAATATTGGAACTTGTAAACACGCCACCTCCTCGTCTTCCCTGCTTCTCCTAAGCTATCGCCTTCTGGTATGCTTCCGCCACAAATCTCGGATCAAACATATTAACCATATCCTGGATCTGCATTCGCAACCCTCCAACAAACCTAGCAGTCAACTGTTCCTCTGTCTCCATAATGTCATTTCGAGCAATCAGTTGATAAAACTCGTCAGCATAATCATTAACAGTCTTCGTCCCTTGCCTCAAATTCTACAACCTCTGATACATGAGTGATTGATAATTGTATGGTAAAAATGTAGCTTTCATCAATTTCTTCATTTTCTCCCAATCCACAATCTTCATCTTCCCCATCCGTTCTCGTGTAAGTTTGGTTTGCTACCACCACGCCATAGCTCTCCCTCTCAGCCTAGTAGCAACCAATTTCACTCGACGGTCTTTCGAAACCTCCATGAAATCAAAGATCTCCTCAACATTAGATAACCAGTCCAAGAATTCTTCTGCAACCATTCCACCTTTAAATTCAGGAATCTCCATCTTCATTCCCGATTCCCATCGACGATCATCCTCTACATCTCGATACTGAAGTCGTGTTTGATCTCTATCTCGGTAATGAACACTTCCCCTATTACCATCAAACTCCTTATCAAAATCTGAAGTATATCGATGTCGATCACGACCACCAACCTCTCTACCACCACCACTTCTTCGATCTTCATTCCTATCACGATTGTCAGCACTTCTACGATCATGATCTTCTCTTCTCTCCCGATCTGAATGTGGTGAAACTCTACTTCTTCCATGGCTCGATTCAGGTGAAACTCTTCTTCGATTTTGATTCATTTCAAGCATCATTCTCTCTAATCGACCAATTCCTTCGTTCAACTTTTCAGTGAAATTATCGTTGATTCGTTGTTCCATTTCGTCGGCCTCTTCTCTTCCATACAAAGCATTGATATTTCGATGACGTTGAGCTCGTCTCGGAGGCATGATTGAACTTCAAACAAATATTCAAAAATTCAAACTTCGCACTGCTAACACGAACACTTCACGAAAAATGATACACGACTTTCACAACTCAATGGAAAATCTCGACCCTCCAAGCTCTAGGTCGCAACTCTCCAAACCTCAACTTGAGCACGACTTGTGCAAAGGCGCACTTCCTAAACTTCAACTACCTCGGTCGAACGACTTATCAGAATGTTCACGACCTAAGGCGCAATCCCACGTACACGACCTAGATGATGAAGCACGCAACTTCAATACGGTGCGGAATTCTAGACTTCACTTCGGCGCGCAAAAATCCCAATGATCAAAATTCAAACACTTTTCTACCTTTGATCCAAAATGATATGGATCGAAAACTTCCAACTTTTTGCAACTTCACGATGATCACGATGAACACCAAACTTCTCAACAATGCAAATCTGATCTCCCAACTACAACTTCTCGAAACCCAATTCTCCAAATATGCAAACTCCTTGCAATCTATCTCTGATACCAAACCGACACAGCGTGGGAAGTGAATTCGACGATGTAAATCGAATCCGTCCAGGATCTCACACGATTAGCGAAAATAATTGGTGAATCGACAAAGAATCGATGGATTTATGAATACCGTAAGGCCCAAATATGTTGATCACGTAGATACCGGATTTTAGCAATCTTCGACACGTTGATCGCGCACAATTCCGTGAAGTAAGATCTACAATTCTTTGAGCGTTGATCAAGCGCACTTGATTCCGCGAATTGGCTTCAACGTTCGTTGATTCGAGCGCACTCGAATGCCGAAGTGGAGATAGGAGTTAACACTCGACTACCAATTTAAAAATGGAGGCACAAAGCACAGAACCAAATTTTATTCAATTTTCAACTACCTTACAAATGACACGACTTGCCTATTTATAAGCCTACAACTCAACACACGACTTAAAAAATTACAACACAAGCGGTTTACAAACAAACGACATAAGGAAATACAAGCAACGACTTAAAACAAACTCGGCAGTGACTTATGGAAAGATATTCTGGAGCTTCGCGACTTAAGAAAGCGGCATTCATCAGCGACTTAAATTTTGCGACTTAAATTTCTTCACGCGACCTAAGGTGGTTCGGCAGCGACCTAGAAACAGTGCTTCGCGACCTATGGAAACTCGTTCACGACATATGGTAGAGGGGAGACTCACGACTTAGCTGGAGGCGATCTATTTTATGTTGTTCGCGACTTACTGCTTCTCGTAGCTCGCGCGCGATATACGGAGCCGACCTAGGGCTTAGCTCGTGGTGACTGGGTAGTTCGTTCACGACATACGGAATGTCGCCGCGAAGAGGAGGAATTATCTTGGTTCGCTCGTGACCTAGGTAGGTCGTTCGCGAGCTAGAGTTGGAGAAGCGACTTTGGCATCTGGAGCTCGCGACCCAAAGCGGTAGGTCGCTTAACTCGTTCGCGACCTTGGGGCAACTCACGGCAGGGCTTCGCGACCTTGAAGCTTCACGACTTAGCAATGTCGCCGTTTTCACTCGCGAGGTACGTTCTTCATCAGTAAGACATCGAAATGGATCATACTGGTCAATACAGTAGTTAAGCATTGGTGTGCCTCACTTGACCTGTAAATATACTTAGAAATAACTGTATAGTAAGATATAGAAAACTTGGAACCTATAAAAGTAAGAAGCACGATACTTTTGTAACATCATCTTTTGTTGCATGCAGTGTCGACTTTTCGAAACAATCTTGGCAGAATCTTCCATCGCTTCTTTCTGTAAACAAATGAGTTAAGAATGAGTAAACAACTTGATATTAACTCACAATAAAATAGAGAAATATACGAGAAAACCTGATTGTGAAGCTTTTCCATTATCATAAAAGAGCTAGCTCCCTGGCCGATAAATCAGAGTCATCCAACACCTCAAGTACCACTGTCAAAATTTGATTGAAGTACTGTAGATATATAATTAACTACCATTGGACTGTTGGTGAGTAACAAACTAATTAATATGATTTAAACCTAAGTATGCAACAAAGTATTTCACGAATATAAATGTTACAATTTCAACATAACCATTATGTGAGTGCAAAATACTATAAAAATGAAGTTACAAAAATCGTAACCACTATGCATTCATAAAGAAAATGTAAGGGACTAAATATCATGTACATCAAATAAGGGAAAGTTGGAAAATGAAGCTACTAAAAGTTTAAACCTCTCAACTCTTTGTTATACGTCTAGTATACCAAAACAAAGACTAATCAATAATAAACTTGTCTCACAAGTTTACAACTCAGATTTCCACTACTTTAGGATTCAGTATTAGTTTTTTTAACAATAAATATGTTGTAATCAATTACAACAACAAACTAACAACTATAGCAATAATAACTATAGTGTAAAATCAAACGTTATACTATTTAAAGAAATAGTACACGTAGAAAGAAAACTTATATATATATATATATATATATATATAATCACGTTTGAGGCTCGTCGTAATAGCTTCCTTAAAACTATATTCAAAGTTTTCCAAGATACAACATACGTGTTCTGCTCGAGATTGTGATGTGTATGATCTTTAGTGTGATATGCAAAAGCGCACAGATTGTAGATATTAAGAAACGAAGAGGAAGAAGAGAAAATTCAGAATTAATTTAAGTGAGGAAAGTGACCAGGTTTCCTTCTTATTTATAGCCGAATTCCCAATGGCTACACCCGTTGAGAAAAGTAGCATCCCTTTATTTGCAACGCTAAAAAGCATTCACAACACCAGAAAGGCAATATCCTCACGGTTATAAGCGTGACAAAACTAATTTGTTACGGTTATAACCGTGAAAATAGGTACCGTGGGCAAATTCAGTCACACTTTTGCTCACGGTATAACCGTGATAAAAATAGTAATTGCTCACGCTTATAACCATTATAAATTTAGATATTATCACACTTATAACCGTTACAGTATTTACTCACGGTTATAATCGTGATAAAATGGTTATTACTAACGCTTATAACCGTGGAAAATTTAAATAGTATCACACTTATAACCGTGACAGAATAATAGTTTCTAACATTTATAAATATTACCAGAAATGAAACTCTAACACTTATAACCGTGACAAATGCAAATTTGGTTTTGTTGAACCATATCATGTAACAACAAACATCAAACAGGTTTAATTTACGATATAAATTCAAATATATATTAATGACAAACATGTAGCCAATTTCAAATCTGAAGCACCAAATTTCAAAACAAACATCATATATACTGAATACTTTATATCTTCTACAAAGTTCATGATAACTTTGAATTTTACTAGCACAAGACGTCAAAAAGCTTACAAACAACGAATGCGACTTTCCAATCAAATTACAAACCTTCCATCAACTAACTCAGCCAAATTTTACTCCCCTTTAATTTTTTCTTTTCTTCTGCAGCTTCTACTAAAACCTGCATATGTAGAAACAATGCTCAATTTATAAATCAAATAGAAGGAAAGCTTCATTGTACTAGAAAATAGAACTGCACTAAATCTAATAATAAATAAAAACCTAGCGCTTTGCTCAGTTCAAAATTGCGCTTTACAGCTCAGTTTATAAGCTAGGCTAAGTGTTGTTTTTAAATAAGATGCCGAAGGTGATGATAGTAAGTTTCGATCCAACGTCAACCGAAGAAATCTACCTGAATCGCCTAGTAAGCGAATTTAGGGTCCTGAAGGAGACTCTTTGAACCTGGATGCATTTCTTGCAATTTCAGGAGCTTTACTTCCCTTATATGTTGAACTATTGCCTTGTAAACATATGGGATCTGCCCTTCCATTTTCTAGATATTAATTCAAAGGAGTGCGAAATGTTAAATTTAATTCAAGCTTTTGTTATGACTTGTGAGAAAAAATACAATGACTCTGTATATATATAGTAGGAAGTTTGGATATATTTTTGAGTAGAATACTCAATACAACTGGTACTTAAAAATTATCATGGGCATAATTAAATATGGGTATGTATGATGAGGTTCAGTATAGGAAAATATTAAGCCAGTCTACTTTTAGTTGGTAACATGTTAGATTAATTCAACATGAAACCTTACCAACTATCATTATCATTCACGTACACATCTTACCAAATACATTTTCTACACTTTTCATCTTGATCACTTGCGTTATTCAAAGAGTTGCCTTTAGTTATATTTTAACTAACAACATAAAAATATTACTCTGGTTTTGTGCTTTAAGGTGAAGAGTGGCTATCAATGTATAATGCATCTCTGCATTACATATATTTGTCTTTGTTAATTATAACAGTATATTTCTTTTCTATGTGATGGTTAATTTTCTTTCATCATTGCATGCAGTGCTGTGAAAGAATGAGATTTATATGAAAAGTACACATCTTAAAAGAACAGTTATTTTCATCTACGATAGTTAGTTCAGTGGTTGTATATGAAATATTACTTAAAATTTGGAAATCATAAACCTATGTTCTGGTAATGACCTTGTAACCTTTACTAACCATCCCATCTCTACCATCCAAAACTTGCCAAGTCTCCTGAAAGCTACCATAAAGCCACTAGGTTACAAGTCAACTTCCATGAATCTACTATTCTTATAGCTGGGGTGAGTGAGGCTTAGAAAACTTGTATAACTACTCAGGCTAATCTACAAATAATGCATCAAGGTCTTACCTACCTGGGTATTCCTCTTACATCTACCATAATTAAGAAATGTCACTGCCTTACACTGTACGATAAAATTGCCATTAAGCTGAATTGTTGGAACAATGAATTCATTTCCCATGCTAGAAGTTGAAAATCATCAACTATAATCTTCTCAATGCGAGGGTATTATTCAAGGATGCGCATCCTTCCTAAAGCCCTCATCAAAATGATTGAAAGTGCATGCTCACACTTCTTATGGACTGGAAATCCATTCTCAAAGAAATCCAACCGATTGCTTCTCAAAAACTCAAAAAAAAACCCTCCAAGCTGGTGGTCTATCCATTAAGTGCATAAAGATTTGGAATAATGTTGCTTGTACCACTCACTTTAACTCTCTCCTAACAACTAAGAAAAGCATTTGGTCTTCCTTGGTTCACAAACATAACAATAAAAAAAAAAAAATTGGACTATGATAGACCACTTGACACTAGTTGGCTATGGAACTAAATTTTGAAGAGAAAAGGCTACCATTCTTCATTTAGTTCGATGTATCATCGCCACTAACTCTAAGACGAGCTTTTGGAATACCTCTTAGGCTAGCTTAATATATTGGAATACTTCATTTAATTTCTCTCTTGTGAATTCAGAAACATCCCCTTTAAGTTTATATCATCATTCATACCACGTAGGTGTTACATTAAGGAGCATGCTTTATTTTGTTATCTGTATTGTGTATTATGAAGTTTATGAAGCTATATATTTTTTCATTACGTTACTTTCCAGCAACCTTCATACCAGTTAGAATCTTGAAATAACCATCCATTGCTCATATTATTAGTATTAAACTTACCTTCTTGATCATTTATAATGAATATAATCATATATTTTTATGTCTTTTTTTACTTAGTTTTGGCACTGTGTTTGGAACATAATTACAGCTGGTAAGTCCATGAAAGTAGTCATTAAAAGATTTATATAAAATAAAAATAATAATATAAGCATCGATGACTATGCTAATAAATTATTCAAACATTTTATTTTACCATAACCAGGAATCAACTGATGTTATATTCATATTTATATACATGTAACTTTTCAACATCCCAAGTAGTAGTATTAGTACTATTAATTGGCTTTTTAACCAAGTAGAACGGCTTTTTAACCAAGCAAAAGTCAATGGAAGTTAAGACGTCAAGACGAAGAAGAAACGACTTGAAAACTTGGAAACACATGGGTGCTAGTCATGCTTATTTTCTTAATATTGCAAGGTTGGCGCACACAGTTGCATAGTGGTACTAATAGATTTTGTCTCAAGCCAGAAACTAGTTTATGTTGGTTAACAGTTTAGTAAGACATTGTACTATCTAATAGTTCATTGCTGATTAGGGAAGTAATTCAACTTATATATCACAGGAAGTAAAAATAGCTAGGGTAAATGCTCGAAGGTAAACAAGTTAACTATAGATTACCTTAACAGTAACTTTGCTCTTCACTTGATTTTCCAAAGCATCTGTCATAGACTATAGAGGGCCAAAAATATTTGTGCCTCTGTTTAAAAGTTTAACAACCCTGTATTTTGTGATTATTTTAATTGTATATTTTATTTATTTTAATTAAATTTTTGATTTAACTTTATTTTATTTATTTAGTTTATTTAATTTTGTTATTTCAAATATAAACTTTGATTTTGATATGAATTATCATTCCAAAATATGATTAAAAAGAATATCTTCCAAAAAGTGAATTTTGGTCAAATTAGTCAAACTTTGACTTTTAACTTAAAATTTTGAAATTTTGAATTTTATCTTCTATTATGAAAGTAAATAAAATTTTGAAAACACTGCTTTTTGTTTCGTTGAAATCCGATTAAAAATGTGAAAGTAATGCCTTTTTAACTATTGTGTGAAATTTGCTGTATTTAACAAAATTGTTTATTTTAAATTATATAAATAATATTTTATTTGGTCATGTAATATTCTAATTTATATTTCTATGTGTAAAATAATATGCAATGTATTTATTTTGGTTTTAAAACATTTTAAAAGTGTAATTGACATTTTCCAATGTCAGTTGTATTCTGTTTATAATTTTTTATTTCTTGTTTCAATTAATTAAAGTAATTCTTTATTTATCTTTATATTTTTATTAAGAACTTATTTTATTCTTATTCCCACTTTATTTTGTTTCTCATTTATTTATTTATTTGACTTCTTATTTGTTTTAAAGTGATAGAGAAATTTTATAAGGCTAGTGATATTTTATTTGTAATTTTCATGCCCTGTTTTCAATTTTTAAAAAATTTCTTTAGTTCTTTTTCTATTTTTCTTCAATTTAATTATTTATTTTATTTTATAAATGATAAATAAATTATTTTATTTCAAATTTTTACTTCATAATATTTTTAAAATGAAGTGGATATTTTTCCAAGACTAGTAGTGCTTTATTCGTAATTTCTTGACACTGTTTTGGATTTTTAAGCAATTTCTTTTTTTTATTTTTTATTTTCTTTAAAATTAATTATTTATATGTATACAATTGCACTTGGTTTCGATTTTTAAAAGCTTATTTTTGTTTTATTGGAATTAAATAAATTAAGATATTTGAAGAGTTTTTAAAGGCTTTGAAACTTAAGTCCTTTCACCTCCTAAAGTCTTTTCACTTGCCATAACCCCTCCTTTATACTTTTGGCCATGTAATCTTTTGATTAGCCATTTATTTTCATTATTTTTCATGAAAAAGAAGTTCTCATCTCCATTCTATTCACGGCTGGAGCAAAGAATTTGGGTAATGGCTACACTTCTTCTTCCTTTTCTTCTCATTTATATGTCATTTGGCCTTGTTTTCTATGCTTTTTGGATTGGCCTCTCCTCCATATCCACAGCCACAAACTCCTACACCTCTTCCCTTCCATCATCACCATCTATACTCCAAGCCATGACCATAGTCGGGCCAACCATGGTGACAAAACCCCTCAAAATCCAACCTAAAGCCATCAAAACATGCTTATTTGACCACTACTTGTTCATCTCCTTCAACCATCACCATAGCCGCCACCACCAGCAAGTGCACATCCCTAGCCATCATCCTTAGCCTCTGTCCAGATCTGACCATGATTGGTCGTGCACTCCACTTGATCAAAAACCACACAAAAAACCCTCAAAACCATGCCTAGCCGAGCCAAACCTCAACAACATCACTTTAGATTGCCTTGGCCACCTCCTTTTGCTCCACCACCACCTTGATATGACCACCACCAATCACTTCATCCTCTGTCCAGATCTAAAACATGAAGAGCCGAGCCAAATAATGCATGTAGACGAGCCTTGTGGTGCACCAAAACTCCACTATCAAGCCTAGACCCTTTGTATTCTCATGCCTATAACCTCCACCTTGCTCTTGCCGTGTACCCATGATTTTAGGTCCAAAACAGACCCAAACCATGTCCAAAACTGAACCACAACATTCCCTAAACCTAGCTAGCAAGTGTAGAAAGCAAGGCAAAAACATTCATTCCTTTGTTGTCTCTTATCTTCATTGTTTCAACATTGTTTGTGTTAAATATTTATGTATACAATGTCTTGTTTTGGTTATTGTTTACAAGATAAATATCAAGGCTCTCTATTCATTCAAATCAAAAGTCATGCTGTATCGTGCTTGTCGTGCTTTCTGGAATCTATTCTATGTGTTTTGATCGCTAACTCCAGCACAAAAAAGTGAGTAAATCTCACCTGACATTTATACTTTTGCAAATGTGAATTTGACAACAATTGAATGTGTAGAATATTATGATATGTTATAACTGCCTGTGATTATTTATATATGATGTTAAACCTGTTAAATTACATGTCATCTCATCTGTTAATTATTTATATGTCATTACTGTTCATTTATATCTGTTTACCACACTGCAAGTTCCCTGTAGATTTGGTTCACTATGGTTTGAAATGATACATACCCGAACGGACTTTAGAATAGGGAAAAATCGTTATGGGCTGAAATGATAGGCCTGAACGATTTTTATTTATTTATTTATTTATTTTAACTTGGGATTGCGGGTTTGAAATGATAGAACCCGGATTTTTCTTTCTAAACTGCGGATTGAAATGATATTTATCCGTATCACTTGACATAGGTTAGAAAACTATATGCAGGCCCGTGGTTATATTTTATAAAGTATTTTCAATATTTTTAATATTTTTAAAAGTGAAAAATTATGAATTTTGATTTAAATTGGATTTTTAATGTTTAAATAAAGAAATTTTGGATTTTTCTAGAAGTTAAAAAAAGTAATTCAAATGAATGGTAAAAAGTAGATTTTTTGAAATATAACTTAAAGTTTGGAAATTTGGGTTTTGGTTTTAAAAAGGGAATTTTAACTTATATAAGTAAAATGGAAATTTAAGTATATTTGAAAAATGGTAAATATGATTATTTGATTAAATTTGAGTTTAAATGAATTAATAAAGTATTATTGATTTTTCTATGTATTAAAATGGTTAAATGAATGAATGCTTAAAAGTGTAATCTCAAAATGAACTTGACCTGGAAATGTGAATTTGGTTTTAATTAAGGGTTTAAGTTAATTAAGTAAATTGGAAATCTAGTTTAATTTATGAAGTGATAATTTGAAAACGTAAATGTTAATAAAGTGTTAAATGTAAAAATGGAAAGTTTACACTTAAATTTATTAAGGTGATTTGTGAAATCTGATTTAATTATAAAATGTTGCTTTATAAAAATCATTAATTAGAAGAGTATTTTAATGAACATCGTTGAATGTCAAAATATGATTTTTATAATGTTTAAATGGTTTAAATTGAAATGTTTTCAAGTATAACTTACAACAGCTTTTTCTGGAGGCTGTGAAAGGCTGAAATTTTCAATGTTTATGGTTTTAACTTAGTAAATGAACTTAGAATGGTTTAAAACTTTGGAAATTGAATACTTGATTTGGAAGTATATAAACTTAAATTTTAAATGGTTTAAATGAACTATTTTGATAAAAATATAAGCTATTTAAAAGGTGATTTGGAATGAAAATAAATGAATGATATCTTCGAATTTAAAAGGTATTTAAAGTTGAATATTTGGATTTGAACTTATATTATGTTTTGAAATGAAGTTTTTTTAAAGATATGATATTTTGATATTAAAAATATTTTGAAATGAAGTTTTTTAAAGATATGATATTTTGATATTAGAAATGTTTTGAAATGAAGTTTGGAAAAATATGATATTTTGATATATATTAAATGTTTTGAAATGAAGTTTTGAAAGATACGATATTTGATATATATTAAATGTTTTGAAATGAAGTTTTGGAAGATATGGTATTTTATATATATTAAATGTTTGAAATGAAGTTTTGGAAGATATGATATTTTGATATTAAAATAATTTAAGAATGAAGTTTGAAAGATATGATATATTGATATTAAAATGATTTGAAAAAGGAAGTTTTGAAAAGATATGATATTTATATATTAAAAATGGTTTGAAAGGATGTTTTGAAAGGATATATATTCATTTGATATTTATTTTGGTAAATATTTGAATTTGAAAGATATGGTATATTGATATATTGAAATGGTTTGGAATTAATTTAATCTTTATTTTGATAAAGATTTGGATTTGAAATAATATTCTATTTTGAAGTATAAATATTATTTTAAAAGTTATAACCACAAGTTATAATAACGATTGGTTGGCAAAGAGACCGGGATCGGATATCTGGCATACTCTCTGTCGATACCGAAAACCACTTTGACTAACCGTGTACGCGGTGGAGATTCCAGAATGAAGTAGGATGGTGGCGACGTTCTTATGGTATGTTACATGGACCCAACTCCCGTGAGTTTGCATAAGGTGGCAGAAACAGGAGCGGTCTCGGGCCAGTTGAGGTTGCACCTCGTAGCAGACACATTTCTTCGATACCATACTATTACTTGTGATTGTTTGGGCGCCCCTCCGATTTTGTGGGAGTGTGTTCCGCGGTGGGCGTATGTGGCTGCTGCGTTACCACCAGCCCGAGTGTCATAATTGGTATATCTACCCTGGCATTGCCTTGTGTGCCGTGTCACCTACCATATCGAGCCTTTACTACGAGTTTCTATTTGGGTTATGCCTATGCAGTACCTTCTCGTAGTCTCTCGATCAGGGGATATGCAGGTATTGTATAGACTATTGGCATTATTTGTGTTAAGGGGAATATTGGGTCACTCCTTAACGCTATTTAAAAGTAAGTTTATTTTACTATTTGACATTATTATAATAGCGCAATATTACTACACAGTAAATAGTTTAACGGATCCTTAGAGGATGGGCTGTCTCAAGCATCCTTTAAGTCACTTGTACTTTTACTACAGTTCACTTGAGTTGATTTACATTGTATAAGTACGTACGTATGTCCTGACTCGAGTGTTTGTATTTTTTTATTTATTTACGCTTGGGTCAGCTGGAGTTATTCACAGATTGGATTCCACTTTCTGGAGATTGGAATCGCTCGAGATTATCTGCTTATCTAGTCTTATCTAATTAAGTTCTGTTGTTGTATTCAGCTTGTACTTAGTTATCATATTGAAACTTCTGTTGTACTTTATTTCTTCTGTTGTATCTTATTTAACTCTGATATATTTGTATAGTAGCTTCATGAACTACTATTTCTTTTACTTCCGCTACATTTCTTACTCTGTGTTCTGTGATTATTATTTACTGTATGTTCTGAGATTTGCCAAATTTTATTCACAACGCGGTATTTTGAGTAATTCAAGTTCGACATGAGTGTCTACCTATACACTTATAATGGATGCGAATGATTGAAAATACCAGGTTGTTACAGTTGGTATCAGAGCTTTGGTAGCTCTAGGCAAAACTCAGCATATGGAGTGAATGTATTTACAGAATCACTTTCATTCGATTTTGAATCTCTTCCTTTTTGTCTCGATTCCTTTGAATTTTGGAATGTTCCCTGTGGTTCCAAAATCCATTCATGTCCCTCACTATTCATCTTCTTTTGATTCTGGAGTATCCCATAACTCCGCTTCGAATGATCTTTTTAGTGAGTCGACGGTCTCGCCAATTTCAAATTGAATTGTAAAGGGGGAAACTCCTTTACAATTAGCATTGATTCACCGGAGATTTATATTTATCCTTGGTTTAGATGCTAATACCTTTTGTTATTCCAAACTCTATCTCTTGAGATCGAATGTATATTTACCCCAGAAAAATCCATATTGATCTTATTCTTTAAGTCACGGTTGACCCTGTTAGGGTTGTCTGCGATTTATTTAAGCTTACCCATATCCCTACTCTGTTATTTAATCATCTTGTCTTTTGTTTTCAATCTATTCTTCCAAACATTTTGAATTGTATTTGTAAATCTATATTTTGTTCTATATATTGTGTTGTTTGGGTTGTTGATGTTGATTTGGGTTTCTGATCGGTTCGTCTGATCAACGCTATCGGTAGGATTTCAAAAACACTTTAACAGAACAAACTGACACAATATTATTTTTAAATTTGGTTAATCAAATAAATTTTGATATATAAGTAAATTTATGGAACTTAATAAATTGATTTAAATTTATTATTTGAAATGATAATACTTGATTTAACATTTATAGTTCTATAAATGAATTTATAAATAGTTGTTTATAAATTGATTTGAGAACTGAAATGAATTTAAAACAAGAAATTTGAGAATTTAATTTCTGATGGTTTCAAACCTCGTGTTTAAGTTTTGAAGTATATTATTCAAAGCATTTTCGAATAAGAATATGTTTCCAAAGGACTTTAATGTTTAAAAATCAGTGCTCTTCTCTTTGTCGCTGGGAAATAATTTCGGTGATGACTGCAGCATCATCGACATTCATTTTCGAGTTTCGAAGTGAAGAGACCATTCTGTACAGCTTTGTTTCGGGAAATCAAATTGATTTGAATTTCTAAAATATGACTTGATTTGTAATATATATAGATATATGATTTAAATTTGATTTGATAAATTATGTACATACATTTATTTATCTCTAAATGGTTTGAAGAAATCGGAAATTTAATTTTTAAACTTTATTTTAAAGAATAATTTCAATTATAAAAAGAAAATAAAAATTTTGGATGAATATTCAAGCATGAAATGATTTAATTGGAAAGTTTTATTTGTATAATACAATTGCATTCAAATATAACTTACCTTAATTTCAGAAGTTAACAATGTAATTGGATAATAGACAATATAAAAAGATTTTATAAATAAGATTTGAGTGTTTATAATAAATGTTATACACTTAAATTTTAGTTATAAAATGATTAATAGAGGTGAATATAATAAAGGGTAATTGAATAACTTACGATATAATAATGTTAAAAGAACTAAGAATAAAATAAAGCACTTAAAATAAGTGTAAGTATATTTAACATAAGTGATAAATATACTGAGAGGAATAAATTTACTTTTAGTTAGGAATAAAGAAGAATTAAATTTATTAAGTACATTATGAGTATAATAAATGATTACTTTTCAAAACCATAGTTTTAAAATTGTTAATTTAAGATGATTGGATAATAAGATAATGAAATTTAAGATAGTTAAGATTGGTTTAACTTGTGTAAAAAAAAAATATTTCTATTTAAGTTGAAATTTCCATGGTTTCAAACTTATTTCCCTATTTTGTTTTTCAATCTATCTTTTGGTTATCCTTATTATCCTTATCTTGCTACAGACTGGTATAGACATCTTTATATAATCTTTCTGTTAGAAATCTTTCGATAATCTTAGATAATCTTTGTTACTTATTTTGGAATCTGAACACTGTTTTCCATCCATAGACCGTCGCTCAAGTGAAATGGGCGATTCAGACTCTAGAGGATCTTTTTCGTGCTTGTGTTCCTGATTCTGGAGAATGTTGGGAACATCATCTCCACCTTGTTAAACTTACCTATAACAACAGTTATCAGGTATAATCTCAATCTTCTTGTCTCCTTGTCTTAATCTTATTTCATTTCTATCTTTTCTGCGCTTTCCCGTACCTCATTCCTTTTCGGGGACGAAAAGTTTTGAGTGGGGGAGAGTGTAACAACCCTGTATTTTGTGATTATTTTAATTGTATATTTTATTTATTCTAATTGAATTTTTGATTTAACTTTATTTTATTTATTTAATTTATTTAGTTTTGTTATTTCAAATATAAACTTTAATTTTGATATGAATTATCATTCCAAAATATGATTAAAAAGAATATTTTCCAAAAAGTGAATTTTGGTCAAATTAGTCAAACTTTGACTTTTAACTTAAAGATTTAAAAATTTAAAATTTTGAATTTTATCTTCTATTATGAATGTAAATAAAATTTTGAGAACACTTCTTTTCGTTTCGTTGAAATCCGATTAAAAATGTGAAAGTTATGCCTTTTTAACTATTGTGTGAAATTTGCTGTATTTAACAAAATTGTTTATTATAAATTATATAATAATATTTTATTTGATCATGTAATGTTCTAATTTATATTTATTTGTGTAAAATAACATTCTATGTATTTATTTTGGTTTTAAAACATTTTAAAAATGTAATTGACATTTTCCAATGTCAGTTGTATTCTGTTTATAATTTTTAATTTCTTGTTTCAATTAATTAAAGTAATTCTTTATTTATCTTTATATTTTTCTTAAGAACTTATTTTATTCTTATTCCCACTTTATTTTGCTTCCCATTTATTTATTTATTTGACTTCTTATTTGTTTTAAAGTGATAGAGAAATTTTATAAGGCTAGTGATATTTTATTTGTAATTTTCAACCCCTATTTTCTATTTTAAACAATTTCTTTAGTTCTTTTTCTATTTTTCTCCAATTTAATTATTTAATTTATTTTATAAATGATAAATAAATTATTTTATTTCAAATTTTTACTTCATAATACTTTTAAAATGAAGTGGATATTTTTCCAAGACTAGTAGTGCTTTATTTGTAATTTCTGGACACTGTTTTGGATTTTTACGCAATTTCTTTTATTATTTTTTATTTTCTTGAAAATTAATTATTTATTTCCATACTATTGCACTTGGTTTCGAGTTTTAAAAGCTTATTTCTGAAATTATTTTTGTTTTATTGGAATTAAACAAATTAAGATATTTGAAGAGTTTTTAAAGGCATTGAAACTTAAGTCCTTTCACCTCCTAAAGTCTTTTCACTTTCCATAACCCCTCCTTTATGCTTTTGGCCATGTAAACTTTTGGTTAGCCGTGTATTTTCATTATTTTTCACGAAAAAGAAGTTCTCATCTCCATTGTATTCACGGCTAGAGCAAAGAATTTGGGTAATGGCTACACTTCTTCTTCCTTTTCTTCTCATTTCTATGTCATTATGCCTTGTTTTTTATGCTTTTTGGATTGGCCTCTCCTCCAAATCCACAGCCACAAACTCCTACACCTCATCCCTTCCATCATCACCGTCTATACTCCAAGCCATGACCATAGTCGAGCCAACCATGGTGACAAAACACCTCAAAATCCAACCTAAAGTCATAAAAACATGCTTATTTGACCACTACTTGTTCATCTCCTTCAACCACCACCCTAACCATCACCATAGCCGCCGCCACCAGCAAGTGCACACCCCTAGCCATCATCCTTAGCCTCTGTCCAGATTTGACCATGATTGGTCGTGCACTCCACTTGATCAAAAACCACACAAAAACCCTCAAAACCATGCCTAGCCGAGCCAAACTTCAACAACATCACCTTAGATTGCCTTGGCCACCACCTTGATATGACCACCACCCATCACTTCATCTTCTGTCCAGATCTGAAACATGAAGAGCCGAGCCAAACAATGCATGTAGACGAGCCTTGTGGTGCACCAAAACTCCACTATCAAGCCTAGACCCTTCGTATTCTCATGCATGTAACCTCCACCTTGCTCTTGCCGTGTAGCCATACCTTTTTAGGTCCAAACCGGACCCAAATCATGTCCAAAACAGAACCACAACATTCCCTAAGATGTGCTAGCAAGCGTAGAAAGCAAGGCAAAAACATTCATTCCTTTGTTGTCTCTTATCTTCATTGTTTCAACATTGTTTGTGTTAAATATTTATGTATATATTGTCTTGTTTTGGTTATTGTTTACAAGATAAATATCAAGGCTCTCTATTCATTCAAATCAAAAGTCATGTTGTATCGTGCTTGTCGTGTTTTCTGGAATCTATTCTGTTTGTTTTGATCGCTAACTCCAGCACAAAAAAGTGAGTAAATCTCACATGACATTTATACTTATGCAAATGTGAATTTGACAACAATTGAATGTGTAGAATATTATGATATGTTATAACTGTCTGTGATTATTTATATATGATGTTAAACCTGTTATATTACATGTCATCTCATCTGTTAATTATTTATATGTCATTAATGTTCATTTATATCTGTTTATCACACTGCAAGTTCCCTGTAGATTTGGTTCACTATGGGTTGAAATGATACATACCCGAACGGACTTTAGAATAGGAAAAAATCGTTATGAGCTGAAATGATAGACCGGAATGATTTTTATTTATTTATTTACTTATTTTAACTTGGGATTGCGGGTTTGAAATGATAGAATCCGGATTTTTCTTTCTAAACTGCGGATTGAAATGATATATATTGTATTACTTGACCTAGGTTATAAAACTATATACAGGCCCGTGGTTATATTTTATAAAGTATTTTGAATATTTTAAATATTTTTAAAAGTGAAAAATTATGAAATTTGATTTAAATTGGATTTTTAATGTTTGAATGAAGAAATTTTGGATTTTTCTAGAAGTTAAAAAATGTAATTCAAATGAATGGTAAAAAGTAGATTTTTTGAAATATAACTTAAAGTCTGGAAATTTGGGTTTTGGTTTTAAAAAGGGAATTTTAAGTTATATAAGTAAAGTGGAAATTTAAGTATATTTGGAAAGTGGTAAATATGATTATTTGATTAAATTTGAGTTTAAATGAATTAATAAATTATTATTGATTTTTCTATGTATTAAGATGGTTAAATGAATGAATGCTTAAAAGTGTAATCTTAAAATGAACTTGACGTGGAAATGTGAATTTATTTTAATTAAGGGTTTAAGTTAATTAAGTAAATTGGAAATTTAGTTTAATTTGTGAAATGATAATTTGAAAATGTAAATGTTAATAAAGTGTTAAATGTAAAAATAGGAAAGTTTACACTTGAATGTATTAAGGTGATTTGTGAAATCTGATTTAATTATAAAATGTTGCTTTATAAAAATCATTAATTAAAAGAGTATTTTAATGAACATCAATGAATGTTAAAATATGATTTTTATAATGTTTAAATGGTTTAAATTGAAATGTTTTCAAGTATAACTTACAACAGCTTTTTCTGGATGCTGTGAAAGGTTGAAATTTTCAATGTTTATGGTTTTAACTTAGTAAATGAACTCATAATGGTTTAAAACTTTGGAAATTGAATACTTGATTTGGAAGTATATAAACTTAAATTTTAAATGGTTTAAATGAACAATTTTGATGAAAATATAAGCTATTTAAAAGATGATTTGGAATGAAAATAAATGAATGATATCTTTGAATTTAAAAGGTATTTAAAGTTGAATATTTGGATTTGAACTTATATTATGTTTTGAAATGAAGTTTTTTTAAAGATATGATATTTTGGTATTAAAAATGTTTTGAAATGAAGTTTTTTTAAAGATATGATATTTTTATATTAAAAATGTTTTGAAATGAAGTTTGGAAAGATACGAAATTCTGATATATATTAAATGTTTTGAAATGATGTTTTGAAAGATATGATATTTGATATATATTAAATGTTTTGAAATGAAGTTTTGAAAGATATGATATTATATATATATATATATATATATATATATATATATATATATATATATATATATATATTAAATGTTTGAAATGAAGTTTTCGAAGATATGATATTTTGATATTAAAATAATTTAAAAATGAAGTTTGAAAGATATGATATTTTGATATTAAAATGATTTGAAAAAGGAAGTTTTGAAAAGATATGATATTTATGTATTAAAAATGGTTTGAAAGGATGTTTTGAAAGGATATATATATTGAAATGATTTGAAATGACTTGATATTTATTTTGGTAAATATTTGAATTTGAAAGATATGGTATGTTGATATATTGAAATGGTTTGGAATTAATTTAATCTTTATTTTGATAAAGATTTGGATTTGAAATAATATTCTATTTTGAAGTATAAATATTATTTTAAAAGTTATAACCATGGGTTATAATAACGATTTGTTGGTAAAGAGACCGGGATCGAATATCTGGCATACTCTTTGTCGATACCGAAAACCACTTTGACTAACCGTGTACGCGGTGGAGATTGCAGAATGAAGTAGGATGGTGGCGACGTTCTTATGGTATGTTATGTGGACCCAACTCCCGTAAGTTGGCATAAGGTGGCAGAAACAGGAGCGGTCTCGGGCCAGTTGAGGTCGCACCTCGTAGCGGACGCATTTCTTCGATACCGTACTATTACTTGTGATTGTTTGGGCGCCCCTCCGATTTTGTGGGAGTGTGTTCCGCGGTAGGCGTATGTGGCTGCTGCGTTACCACCAGCCCGAGTGTCGTAATTGGTATATCTACCCTGGCATTGCCTTGTGTGCGGTGTCACCTACCATATCGAGCCTTTACTACGAGTTTCTATTTGTGTCGTACCTATGCAGTATCTTCTCATAGTCTCCCGATCAGGAGATATGCAGGTATTGTATAGACTATTGGCATTATTTGTGTTAAGGGGAATATTGGGTCACTCCTTAACGCTATTTAAAAGTAAGTTTATTTTACTATTAGACATTATTATAATAGCGCAATATTACTACATATTAAATAGTTTAACGGATCCTTAGGGGATGGGCGGTCCCAAGCATCCTTTAAGTTACTTGTACTTTTACTACAGTTCACTTGAGTTGATTTACATTGTATAAGTCCGTATGTCCTGACTCGAGTGTTCGTATTTTTTTATTTATTTACGCTTGGGTCAGCATGAGTTATTCACAGATTGGATTCCCCTTTCTGGAGATTGGAATCGCCGGAGATTATCTGCTTATCTAGTCATATCTATTTTAGTCATGTTGTTGTATTCAGCTTGTACTTAGTTATCTTATTGAAACTTTTGTTGTACTTTATTTCTTCTGTTGTATCTTATTTAACTCTGATATATTTATATAGTGGCTTCATGAACTACTATTTCTTTTACTTCCGCTGCATTTCTTACCCTGTGTCTGTGTTCTGTGATTATTATTTACTGTATGTTCTGAGATTTGCCAAATTTTATTTACAATGCGGTATTTTGAGCAATTCAAGTCCGACATGAGTGTCTACCTATGCACTTATAATGGATGCGAATGGTTGAAAATACCAGGTTGTTACAGTTGGTATCAGAGCTTTGGTAGCTCTAGGCAAAACTCAGCATATGGAGTGAATGTATTTACAGAATCACTTTCATTCGAGTTTGAATCTCTTCCTTTTTGACTCGATTCCTTTGAATTTTGGAATGTTCCCTGCGGTTCCAAAATCCATTCATGTCCCTCACTATTCATCTTCTTTTGATTCTAGAGTATCCCATAACTCCGCTTCGAATGATCTTTTTAGTGAGTTGGCGGTCTCGCTAATTTCAAATTGAATTGTAATGGGGGAAACTCCTTTACAATTAGCATTGATTCACCACAGATTTATATCTATCCTTCGTTTAGATGCTAATACCTTTTGTTATTCCAAACTCTATCTCTTGAGATCGAGTGTAGATTTACCCCAGAAAAATCCACATTGATCTTATTTTTTAAGTCACGGTTGTCGCTGTTAAGGTTGTCTGCGATTTACTTAAGCTTACCCATCTCCCTACTCTGTTATTTAATCATCTTGTCTTTTGTTTCCAATCTGTTCTTTCAAACATTTTGAATTGTACTTGTAAATCTATATTTTGTTTTATATATTGTGTTGTTTGGGTTGTTGTTGGTGATTTGGGTTTCCGATCGATTCGTCTGATCAACGCTATCGGTAGGATTTCTAAAACACTTTGACAGAACAAACTGACACAATATTATTTTTAAATTTGGTTAATCAAATAAATTTTGATATATAAGTATATTTATGGAACTTAATAAATTGATTTAAATTTATTATTTGAAATGATAATACTTGATTTAACATTTATAGTTCTATAAATGAATTTATAAATAGTTGTTTATAAATTGATTTGAGAACTGAAATGAATTTAAAGCAAGAAATTTGAGAATTTAATTTCCGATGGTTTCAAACCTCGTGTTTAAGTTTTGAAGTATATTATTTAAAGCATTTTCGAATAAGAATATGTTTCCAAAGGACTTTAATGTTTAAAAATCAGTGCCCTTCTCTTTGTCGCTGGGAAATAATTTCGGTGATGACTGCAGCATCATCGACATTCATTTTCGAGTTTCGAAGTGAAGAGACCGTTCTGTAGTCCTGCTACAGCTTTGTTTTGGGAGATCAAATTGATTTGAATTTATAAAATATGACTTGATTTATAATATATATAGATATATGATTTAAATTTGATTTGATAAATTATGTACATACATTTATTTATCTCTAAATGGTTTGAAGAAATCGGAAATTTAATTCTTAAATTTTATTTTAAGGAATAATTTCAATTATAAAAAGAAAATCAAAATTTTGGATGAATATTCAAGCATGAAATGATTTAATTGGAAAGTTTTATTTGTATAATACAATTGCATTCAAATATAACTTACCTTAATTTCAGAAGTTAACAATGTAATTGGATAATAGACAATATAAAAATATTTTATAAATAAGATTTGAGTGGTTATAATAAATGTTATACACTTAAATTTTAGTTATAAAATGATTAACAGAGGTGAATATAATGAAGGGTAATTGAATAACTTACGATAAAATAATGTTAAAAGAACTAAGAATAAAATAAAGCAGTTAAAATAAGTGTAAGTATATTTAACATAAGTGATAAATGTACTGAGAGGAATAAATTTAGTTTTAATTAGGAATAAAGAAGAATTAAATTTATTAAGTACATTATGAGTATAATAAATAATTACTTTTCAAAACCGTAGTTTTAAAATTGTTAATTTAAGATGATTGGATAATAAGATAATGAAATTTAAGATAGTTAAGATTGGTTTAACTTGTGTAAAAAAAAATTATTTCTATTTAAGTTGAAACTTTCATGGTTTCAAACTTATTTTCTTATTTATTTTTCAATCTATCTTTTGGTTGTCCTTATTTTCCTTATCTTGCTACAGACTGGTATAGACATCTTTCTATAATCTTTCTGTTAGAAATCTTTCGATAATCTTAGACAATCCTTGTTACTCATTTTGGAATCTGAACACCGTTTTCCATCCATAGACCGTCGGTCAAGCGAAAAGGGCGATTCAGACTCTAGAGGTTCTTTTTCGTGCTTGTGTTCCTGATTCTGGAGAATCTTGGGAAGATCATCTCCACCTTATTAAACTTACCTATAACAACAGTTATCAGGTACAATCTCAATCTTCTTGTCGCCTTGTCTTAATCTTATTTCATTTCTATCTTTTCTGCGCTTTCCCGTGCCTCATTCCTTTTCGGGGACGAAAAGTTTTGAGTGGGGGAGAGTGTAACAACCCTGTATTTTGTGATTATTTTAATTGTATATTTTATTTATTTTAATTGAATTTTTGATTTAACTTTATTTTATTTATTTTATTTATTTAATTTTGTTATTTCAAATATAAACTTTGATTTTGATATGAATTATCATTCCAAAATATGATTAAAAAGAATATTTTCCAAAAAGTGAATTTTGGTCAAATTAGTCAAACTTTGACTTTTAACTTAAAAATTTAAAAATTTGAAAATTTGAATTTTATCTTCTGTTATGAAAGTAAATAAAATTTTGAGAACACTGCTTTTCCTTTCGTTGAAATCCGATTAAAAATGTGAAAGTTATGCCTTTTTAACTATTGTGTGAAATTTGATGTATTTAACAAAATTGTTTATTTTAAATTATACAAATAATATTTTATTTGGTCACGTAATGTTCTAATTTTTATTTATATGTGTAAAATAACATGCTGTGTATTTATTTTGGTTTTAAAACATTTTGAAAGTGTAATTGATATTTTCCAATGTTAGTTGTATTCTGTTTATAATTTTTAATTTCTTGTTTCAATTAATTAAAGTAATTCTTTATTTATCTTTATATTTTTATTAATAACTTATTTTATTCTTATTCCCGCTTTATTTTGTTTCTCATTTATTTATTTATTTGACTTCTTATTTGTTTTAAAGTGATAGAGAAATTTTATAAGGCTAGTGATATTTTATTTGTAATTTTCATGCCCTGTTTTCAATTTTTAAACAATTTCTTTAGTTCTTTTTCTATTTTTCTCCAATTTAATTATTTATTTTATTTTATAAATGATAAATAGATTATTTTATTTCAAATTTTTACTTCATAATATTTTTAAAATGAAGTGGATATTTTTCTAAGACTAGTAGTGCTTTATTTGTAATTTCTGGACACTGTTTTGGATTTTTAAGCAATTTCTTTTATTATTTTTTATTTTCTTTAAAATTAATTATTTATTTCCATACTATTGCACTTGGTTTTGATTTTTAAATGCTTAATTTTGAAATTTTTTTTTTTCATTGGAATTAAATAAATTAAGATATTTGAAGAGTTTTTAAAGGCTTTGAAACTTAAGTCCTTTCACCTCCTAAAGTCTTTTCACTTGCCATAACCCCTCCTTTATGCTTTTGGCCATGTAATATTTTGATTAGCCATGTATTTTCATTATTTTTCACGAAAAATAAGTTCTCATCTCCATTCTATTCACGGCTAGAGCAAAGAATTTGGGTAATGGCTACACTTCTTCTTCCTTTTCTTCTCATTTCTATGTCATTTTGCCTTGTTTTCTATGCTTTTTGGATTCGCCTCTCCTCCATATCCACAGCCACAAACTTATACTCCTCTTCCCTTCCATCATCACCATCTATACGCCAAGCCATGACCATAGTCGAGCCAACCATGGTGACAAAACCCCTCAAAATCCAACCTAAAGCCATAAAAACATGCTTATTTGACCACTACTTGTTCATCTCCTTCAACCACCACCCTAACCATCACCATAGCCGCCGCCGCCAGCAAGTTCACACCCCTAGCCATCATCCTTAGCCTCTATCTAGATCTGACCATGATTGGTCGTGCCCTCCACTTGATCAAAAACCACACAAAAAAACCCTCAAAACCATGCCTAGCCGAGCCAAACTTCAACAACATCACCTTAGATTGCCTTGGCAACCTCCTTTTGCTCCACCACCACCTTGATATGACCACCACCCATCACTTCATCCTTTGTCCAGATCTGAAACATAAAGAGTCGAGCCAAACAATGCATGTAGACGAGCCTTGTGGTGCACCAAAACTCCACTATCAAGCCTAGACCCTTTGTATTCTCATGCCTGTAACCTCCACCTTGCTCTTGCCGTGTAGCCATGCCTTTTTAGGTCCAAACCAGACCCAAACCATGTCCAAAACTGAACCACAACATTCCCTAAGCCGTGCTAGCAAGTGTAGAAAGCAAGGCAAAAACATCCATTCCTTTGTTGTCTCTTATCTTCATTGTTTCAACATTGTTTGTTGTTAAATATTTATTTATATATTATCTTATTTTAGTTATTGTTTACAAGATAAATATCAAGGCTCTCTATTCATTCAAATCAAAAGTCATGCTGTATCGTGCTTGTCGTGCTTTCTGGAATCTATTCTGTTTGTTATATCGCTAACTCCAGCACAAAAAAGTGCGTAAATCTCACCTAACATTTATACTTATGCAAATGTGAATTTGACAACAATTGAATGTATAGAATATTATGATATGTTATAACTGCCTATGATTATTTATATATGATGTTAAACCTATTAAATTACATGTCATCTCATCTGTTAATTATTTATATGTCATTACTGTTCATTTATATCTGTTTATCACACTACAAGTTCCCTGTAGATTTGGTTCACTATGGGTTGAAATAATACATACCCGAACAGACTTTAGAATAGGGAAAAATCATTATGGGCTGAAATGATAGACCGGAACGATTTTTATTTATATATTTATTTATTTATTTATTTTAACTTGGGATTGCGGGTTTGAAATGATAGAACCCGGATTTTTCTTTCTAAACTGCGGATTGAAATGATATATATTGTATTACTTGACCTAGGTTATAAAACTATATACAGGCCCGTGGTTATATTTTATAAAGTATTTTGAATATTTTAAATATTTTTAAAAGTGAAAAATTATGAAATTTGATTTAAATTGGATTTTTAATGTTTGAATAAAGAAAATTTGGATTTTTCTAGAAGTTAAAAAATGTAATTCAAATGAATGGTAGAAAGTAGATTTTTTCAAATATAACTTAAAGTTTGGAAATTTGGGTTTTGGTTTTAAAAAGGGAATTTTAACTTATATAAGTAAAATGGAAATTTAAGTATATTTGGAAAATGGTAAATATGATTATTTGATTACATTTGAGTTTAAATGAATTAAAAAAGTATTATTGATTTTTCTATGTATTAAAATGGTTAAATGAATGAATGCTTAAAAGTGTAATCTTAAAATGAACTTGACCTGGAAATGTGAATTTGGTTTTAATTAAGGGTTTAAGTTAATTAAATAAATTGGAAATTTAGTTTAATTTGTGAAATTATAATTTGAAAATGTAAATGTTAATAAAGTGTTAAATGTAAAAATGGGAAAGTTTACACTTAATTTTATTAAGGTGATTTGTGAAATATGATTTAATTATAAAATGTTGCTTTATAAAAATCATTAATTAAAAGAGTATTTTAATGAACATCGTTGAATGTTAAAATATGATTTTTATAACGTTTAAATGGTTTAAATTGAAATGTTTTCAAGTATAACTTACAGCAGCTTTTTCTGGATGCTGTGGAAGGCTGAAATTTTCAATGTTTATGGTTTTAACTAAATAAATGAACTCAATATGGTTTAAAACTTTGGAAATTGAATACTTGATTTGGAAGTATATAAATTTATATTTTAAATGGTTTAAATGAACTATTTTGATAAAAATATAAGCTAATTAAAAGGTGATTTGGAATGAAAATAATTGAATGATATCTTTGAATTTAAAAGGTACTTAAAGTTGAATATTTGGATTTGAACTTATATTATGTTTTGAAATAAAGTTTTTTTAAAGATATGATATTTTGATATTAGAAATGTTTTAAAATGAAGTTTTTTTAAAGATATGATATTTTGATATTAAAAATGTTTTGAAATGTAGTTTGGAAAGATATAATATTTTGATATGTATTAAATGTTTTGAAATGAAGTTTTGAAAGATACGATATTTGATATATATCAAATGTTTTGAAATAAAGTTTTGAAAGATATGATATTTTATATATATTAAATCTTTGAAATGAAATTTTGGAAGATATGATATTTTGATATTAAAATAATTTAAAAATGAAGTTTGAAAGATATGATATTTGATATTAAAATGATTTGAAAAAGGAAGTTTTGAAAAGATATGATATTTATGTATTAAAAATGGTTTGAAAGGATATATATATTGAAATGATTTGAAATGACTTGATATTTATTTTGGTAAATATTTGAATTTGAAAGATATGGTATGTTGATATATTGAAATGGTTTGGAATTAATTTAATCTTTATTTTGATAAAGATTTGAATTTTGAAGTATAAATATTATTTTAAAAGTTATAACCACGGGTTATAATAACGATTGGTTGGCAAAGAGACCGAGATCGGATATCTGGCATACTCTCTGTCGATACCGAAAACCACTTTGACTAACCGTGTACGCGGTGGAGATTCCAGAATGAAGTAGGATGGTGGCGACGTTCTTATGGTATGTTACGTGGACCCAACTCCCTTGAGTTGGCATAAGGTGGCAGAAACAGGAGCGGTCTTGGGCCAGTTGAGGTCGCACCTCGTCCCGGATGCATTTCTTCGATACCATACTATTACTTGTGATTGTTTGGGCGCCCCTCCGATTTTGTGGGAGTGTGTTCCGTGGTGGGCGTATGTGGCTGCTGCGTTACCACCAGCCTGAGTGTCGTAATTGGTATATCTACCTTGGCATTGCCTTGTGTGCCGTGTCACCTACCATATCGAGCCTTTACTACGAGTTTCTATTTGTGTCGTACCTATGCAGTATCTTCTCATAGTCTCCCGATCAGGAGATATGCAGGTATTGTATAGACTATTGGCATTATTTGTGTTAAGGGGAATATTGGGTCATTCCTTAACGCTATTTAAAAGTAAGTTTATTTTACTATTAGACATTATTATAATAGCGCAATATTACTACATAGTAAATAGTTTAACGGATCCTTAGAGGATGGGCGGTCCCAAGCATCCTTTAAGTTGCTTGTACTTTTACTACAGTTCACTTGAGTTGATTTACATTGTATAAGTGCGTATGTTCTGACTCGAGTGTTTGTATTTTTTTATTTATTTACGCTCTGGTCAGCCTGAGTTATTCAAGATTGGATTCCACTTTCTGAAGATTGGAATCGCTGGAGATTATCTGCTTATCTAGTCTTATCTATTTCAGTTCTGTTGTTGTATTCAGCTTGTACTTAGTTATCATATTGAAATTTCTGTTGTACTTCATTTCTTCTGTTGTATCTTATTTAACTCTGATATATTTATATAGTAGCTTCATGAACTACTATTTCTTTTACTTCCGCTGCATTTCTTACTCTGTGTTTGTGTTATGTGATTATTATTTATTGTATGTTCTGAGATTTGCCAAATTTTATTTACAACGCGGTATTTTGAGCAATTCAAATCCGACATGAGTGTCTACCTATACACTTATAATGGATGCAAATGGTTGAAAATAGCAGGTTGTTACAAAAATATTCGAAGATGAATGGGGAATATAAAATCTGACCTTATCAAATTGGACAAGAACTTGATAGCAAGATCTGGACTGAGGATGCCATTAGAAACCATTTCATCCGAAGTTTCTGTGAAGCACATGCCTGTAGTAGGTCTTATGTATAGCTCAAAAGTTCCCATCTCCTGCATTTACTTTTTAGTAAAGTTAACATCTGACAAATAAATATCAATAAGATTAACATATGATGAATAAAATTAAAAAAAAGAACGAAAATTGAAAAACGAAGAAAAGTTATCAACGTCGAAGTACTTCTTCCACAAAGATACTTTCTGTAATATATAATATGTTATAAGTTGGTTAATAATACATGTTTGATGATAACAAACATATATATATATATATCAATATATATATATATATATATGTGTTTGCAGTTTGGACTATATACAGAAAGGAAGAAATATTCATATTGAATAATTATACTATTGCACAGAATCTATATAATTCAACTAGTATTTTTTATTCAATATAATATTTTATTACAACACTTAAACAATACAAAGTTTTCAGCTCTCTCTCTATATATACATACATCAGTTCATACATTTTACTTTTCTCACTACAACACTCAGTTTCTCACTCTGTCCGCACATCTGCATCTATCTGCATTGTCCAGCTCCACTTCTCGTCCTGTCTCCTGTGTACCTGTATAATTAGCAACTACAACAGTAATCTGAAAACAAACAAATTACTTAGGTTATTGTCTCAGATAATTAGCAACATCTATCTACAAATAAATTTTGTTTGTGTCTCAGATACATGGGTTATTGTCATCATCTTTGATTGTGCAATATCTACGCATATCAGTAATTTTTATTAGGGACGGGCAATTATAAGTGGCTGCAGTACACACGTGTACATTCGTATACGTGTGCACTGCCACGCCAACTCGTGTGCACAAACTACAACAAAACCAAAGTGCAGTGCAACTACAAAGAAGTCAGTGGCAAGCTACAAACACCAAGTGCAACAGTGAACACAATGTACATGCCAACAACAAGTCATGAAGCAATCAACATGAATATCACAAGAGTCACAGCAAAAAAAAAAAAATGAAGACTGCAAACTTAAGTGATAAAACATGTGTCCAGACAATATTTGAGTACATCGAACCAGCTTTCAAATGAAACAAGGAACATAAATACTGCAACTACAACAATGGAACAACAGCTCATATGAACAAGTGTACAAAGGCAACATGAACAAGTGTAGCATCTGCATCAAAAGCAAACCGAGTACAACACAGCAAACAACTCTGGGCACATGTGAAGCCAGAAGAATTGCACAACTACAAGTACAGGGATGAATACAACATGATGAAGCAGTGGAAACAAACTCAAGTGCACGTGAACATGGCAGCAGACCAGTGACAACAACCAAGTAAAGAACATGGATGTACAAGGCAATGCACCAATGCAAGTGACTAATGCAACATGAAGTGAATCAAGTTCAAAACATCATAACAACAAGTACAGTGTTCCTCAAAGACGAATTCGAGCTAGAAACAAATGACATGCACCAGCAAGCTATCAAGAATCAGATCACAACTACATGCAGATCAAATGAAGTTCTGATTTAATCCCATAGCAAAATCAAGTCACAATGAAAGTACAAACCCAAGAATATATGCATACACACATACATATGTATGTATGCACATATATAGTAAACAGGTGAATGTGCAGTAGGAAACACAAGACAGTGGCAAGTACAAGTCAGTGCAGAAATCAAGCCAAAGTTAAAGATCAAATTCGTAATTTTAATTAAATCAAAGAAATCAAATTTTGGAAAGAAATCTCTGCATCAAACTTCTCGACTAAATATGGTCAGTATTAATTCAAATAGGGGCCGAGACAACAAATAAAGGAAGATATCTTCGAATCAATTAATTCGAATACAAATATGGTCAGCAATTATTCGAAATTGAATCAAGAAAGGAATACTCCAAATCCAGAACAAATTCAGGAAAATAATCAACGACGTGAAGAAATCAAATCTGACAGTGGTTATTAGGGTTTCAACCCTATAAATAAACCCCAAGAAATCATCATAGAACACAGAGAAATCGAGTTAAAAAGCAAGCAATCAAACGAGCAACAAAAGAAATAATATACCGAATCATCAACAACTCGATCATCAGAGAACGAGAAAGCCGAGCAACGCAACTTCAAAGTCAACAATTAATCATCAGAAATCGAGCACAAGCAAGAGCCGATAGCCGCAATTTGGATCGATGGCGTAAAGCCCTAATTTTTCTCAAAGACTCAAGCCCTAATCTCAAAAGCAAGGCCGACATTAGTCTTACAAGCAAAAGAAGGAACGAAGTGGATCGGGTTAAAGAATAGACGGGCTTTGTTTAATTATTAAAGGGGTGTTAGTTTTATTTAGGGTTTAAACTTTAAAAGTTTTTTTTTAAAGTTGAGCAAAAATTAGGGATTAACATTTATATTTTAATCTTTGCTCATGCAATTAATTTTGAAGTTGTTTCTTTTCTTTTTGAGTCAAAAGAATTCGTAAATCACCACCTAGGGTTTAGGTGTTGTCAGATTGTCTAGTTAGAATTAGTCCAGTTAGCAGGGTTTGCGAGTTTGCAAAACTCTATAGGCGGTAGCAGGGTTTGCAAGTCTGTTAGAGTATTTGTAAGCGGGAAACTGTTCAACTCTAATAGAAATCTGGGAATGCAGCAGTAGGCAGGGGTTGCCGAAGCTGGGTAAATTTTGTGTGTGATTTACTTTTCAGCATATTTATTTCTGCAGTTTGTTTTTGTGTTTAATTCGAAAAAATTTGCTATAACCCTATTCACCCCCCCTCTAGGGTTAATCTAGATCCTACAATACACTAGGCAATAAATAAAGAGTTAAAACCGCATTTGCTTTAAGTATCTCTGTTGACATCTTTCTGAATAGATTTGCAGGGCCACAAGACCATCTGTACTGTTGATTTCAATATGCCTTAAATGTACTCGGTAATTCACTGTTGACCTATACAAATGATTAACCTTGTAAAAATAATAATGTGCCAAGTCACTCGAAATTAAAATCTGAGATGAGAGTGAATATGGAAAAATCACCTTAATAGTTCCAACATATAAAAATTTCCATCTACTAAGAGCTGCCTGAACTGCTAAATCCATGTCTTCTATAGTGGTTCGATCTTTCCATCCTCCAGCGTCGTTTATTGCTGATATTCTCCAAACACCGGCAGTCCCTAAATAAATAAAAATTAATATATATATATATATATATATATATATATATATATATATATATATATGATATGATATAAAATGCTACAATGTATGTAATATAGTTATAAATGTGAAGTCTCTACTAACCATTGAAACCAAATAGCTTGCACAACGTAGAACCAGATTCCTGTTCAACTTTAAATTGACATCTCCTGTACCCTCGTCATCAAACACTCATTCGCATTGACCGAGATACCAGAAATTCATTTTGTAGGATATAAATATGATTAGTATATTTTATATTTGAGTTATTCAATACTCACCAAATTTCCATTTAGCCTGAACTAGACCAATGTCTTCATTATGGACCAAGAATAGAACGGTTTGAACAAGAAAATCGGATTCATGTTGAAAATCAACATCAAATATAGCAACATAATCACAATATTGAACATAATCATGTTTCATTCCTTCTCTTAGAGCACTAGCTTTATATCCAGATCTATTATCTCTTATCTCATACTTTATATTCACACCTGCGCTTTTCCATTGCTGGCATTCTATCTCCACCAAATCCTTTCATTTGTATAACAATATATGAAATAATAATCTATAAGATCTATAACAATGTTCCCATGAATATCTAAAAGGTGAACTAAAAATTTGAACCTATAGAAATAAGAGGTGTTGCACAAAACATCTTCAATTTTACATATCATACACTCTCATCATTCCACAACAAGCTGTTATTATTATTATTTTATATTTCACTGCTTTCTAATACAAAATTGTTTCTAATAAAATTGACGCCTTTACGTTTTTCAATTTATCACTGCTTTCTAATAAAATTATTTCTAATAAAATTGTTTCCAGCTTATCTTCTCTGATTAAGCGAGCAAAGTAATACAAAACAAAAAATATCAATTTAAAAATCTATAGTAAAATAAAATCAAAAACAAAATTTTACAATATACAGTAAAATAAAAATCTATAGTAAAATAAAATTTGACCTTCAATTAGAACTGGAATCGAAATTGAAAATCAAACCGAAAATAAAATTACAACTTTACAAATAGAAAAATGATAAAATACCCGAAGGATTGAAGATGCAATGATGGTTACCCTAGACGAGCTGATGGCAAGTAGTTATAGGCGAAGGCGATTACTAATTTCGTATGGAAACCATACCAGCGGATCTTAGTTGACCAAATCGAAGTTCTTCAAGCGACGTCCAAGTTTATCACAAACTCTTGATCTTATGAATCACAAAATTAACACCAGATCGGGGTTGCAGACGTAAGATTCGAGGTAGTTTTGGCTGCTAAAGACTTAGGGATCAGATTAGTGTATAAGGTGGCAGCCCTAGATTGAAAGCAGGAAGGAGGAAGTATGAAAGCGTTCAAGCGTTAGGATTGCGATAAGTAAGAATATGGAAGAAATTACAAGTCTGTCCATAATACTTTTGCTTAATTACAAAATTACTAAAATTTATAACGGTAATAACCGTTGTAGTTAATTGCCACAGAAATATCCGTGACTAATTTGTCACGGTAATAACTGTTAAGAATTAAAGGAGGAAAAATGTTACAAAATGGCCTCTTTGGTGTAGTGGTTACTGTTGGCAACAGTCGCGCCTCTTCGTTTTGCAACGGCTAAAAACTGTTGCTGTTCGCAACAGTCATGCTTCTTCGTTTGAAACGGCCAAAAACTGTTGCTGTTTGCAACCATCGCAACAGTCGCGTCTCTTCGTTTGTAACGGCCATTGTGGTTTGCAACAGTCGCGTCTCTTCGTTTGCAACGGGTAGAAACTGTTACGGCATGCAATAGTCGCGTCCAATCAAGTAGTCGCTTCTTTTTGAATTTAAACAGTAGAAAACTGTTCACTTCTGTGCAGCAAAAATATAACACGGTCCACTCTTATTGGACCCGCACCCGACCCGACCTGGTTCGGTCGATCGTACGGGCGACGACGCGTGCGTGTGTTAGTCAATGGCCATATAGGTCCTCCCACTCTCTCAAAATTACTTGACCCTAAGGGACGATATAGGGATTAAGTGTACACTATATAAACCAGAAAATTAACATATTTTTGGCGATGTGGGACATATCTCATTCACCATTTTTTTTGAGAATTCTAACAATCCCCCACATGAATGACGAAATATGTTTCCCCCACACAAGTGTAATATCACAAGTTCATATGAAAATAATGCTATATCGAGGATAAGTAGATATTTCACTTTGAACTTTCCCTAGCTAAAACTTATCGGATATACTTGGCTAATCGGTGAATTATTTCAGCTTGAACCGTCAGCTGTTATTGTATAACCAGAGAATAAGCTTTACAAACCATTATTTCTCTTCACATCCAATCTCTGGGTTGTGTTCATTTTGATCCTGAACAATTTTTGGTTCTGCGAGTGTTTTTAGAGAATAAAAGCCTTTAATATTCTCATAGAGCCGACCCAGCTCACACTAGCATAGGTGACCGTAACCATTAAGAGTATCCTACATATACCCCACTTGTTATATTCAAGATATGGTCATCATTAAAAAATATAGTTTTAAACTTTAAATACTTCTGCAGGCATGCATTTATATTGTGCACCATAGGAATAGAGCTGAACTATGTCCAAGCAAATGCATTACGTCTTGAGTTACTCAGAACTGGTTTGCCTATTGATCCTAATCCGTGGGATCTCCAGTCATTAGGATCGGTTTCCGTATAAGATAACTCTTGATGGTTTAGGCTTTTAAACCCATTCCCCTCGATGCGCAGTCAATTTTCTCTCTTGATAAACCTTTAGTAAATGGATCTGCTAGGTTATCATTTGTTCTTACATAATCTATGGAAATATTTTCATTTGACAGTAACTTCCTAACTGTGTTATGGTGTCGATGAATGTGTCATGACTTTCCATTATACACAAAGTTGTGCGCTCCGCTTAGCGCAGCTTGGTTATCACAGTGTATGCATATGGCCGGTACAGGTTTAGGCCAAAACAGAATATCTTCTAAAAAATGACGAAGCCATTCTGCTTCTTCGCCTGGTTTATCTAAAGCGATGAACCCCGATTCCATAGTGGATCAAGCTATGCATGTTTGTTTAGTAGATTTCCATGACACTGCTGCCCCTGCTATGGTAAATACATAACCACTCGTTGATTTTGATTCCTCTGAATCAGCAATCAAGTTTGCATCACTATATCCTTCTACGGCATGATATTTTCCATAATGTAAGGAAAAATTTGTGGTATTTTTTAAATATCCAAGCACTCTCATTAGTGTTTTTCAACGTTCCTTTCCTGAATTGCTTGTATACCTGCTCAGTCGAATCACTGCATAAGATATATCTGGTCTTGTGCAATTCATGAGATACATGAGACATCCTATTACACGAGAGTATTCCAGTTGCATTACACTATCATTAGTGTTTTTATGCAGTGCTTCTGATGGATTAAAAGGTGTTCTTACTTCTTTAACTCCAAAATTTTGAAAATTTTCCAATCACTTTGTGTACATAGTGTGACTGAGATAATTCAATTCCATTAGGTGTTCTTATTATTTTGATTCCCAAAATAATGTCTGCAACTCCTAAGTCTTTCATATCGAAATTGCTAATTAACATCTTCTTTGTGGTCTCTATTAGCTGAGTATTTGGACCAAATATTAACATATCGTCTACATATAAACAAATAATCATATATGATTGTCCAATTTGTTTATAATAAATACATTTATTGCATTCATTTATACGAAACCATTTCTCATAATGACACTATCAAATTTTGCGTGCCATTGTTTTGGAGCTTATTTTAGTCCGTATAGCGATTTAACTAATCTACAGACTTTGGTTTCATTTCCTTTGGAAACAAAACCTTCAGGTTGCTCCATGTAGATCTCCTCATCGAGATCTCCATTTAAGAATGTTGTCTTTACATCCATTTGATGAATTATAGATTATATATCGATGCAACTGCTATTAGCGTTCTTATAGAGGTTATTCGTGTTACCGACAAATATGTATCAAAGAAGTCTACTCCTTCTTTTTGACGATATCCTTTGACTACTAATCTGGCTTTATACTTGTCGATAGAGCCATCTGCTTTCATTTTCTTTTTGATAATCCATTTACAGCCAATAGGTTTTATTCCAGGTGGAATATCAATAATTTTTCAAGTTTTATTACTTAGAATTGAATCAATTTCACTTTGGATTGCTTCTTTCCAACATGAAGATTTAGAAGATGACATTGCTTCTTTGTACGTTTGAGGTTCGTGTTCTAACACATATGTGAAAAAATCCAAACCAAATGTCTTGGAAGTCCTTGCCCTTACGCTTATTATTAGTTCAACTTCCTCAATCTCATGATGAGTTTCATCTTCATGTGAATTGCTTGATTCTTCTCTTGGCCTTTTAGGGACATTTTTCCCTTCATTCCTTTTGTGCGGAAACACGTCTTCGAAGAATGAGGCATCTCTAGTTTCCATGATTGTATTTACATGAATATCAACTATATCAGACTTGAATACCAAAAATCTATAGGCATTACTATTTTGGACTGTCCCTGGATAGGAACAATCTACTGTTTTTGATCCAAGTTTGACTCTATTGGGAGGCAGAACTGGAACTTTTGCCAAGCACCTCACACTTTGACGTATTTAAAGCTTGGTTTGTGTCCTTTCCAAATCTCATATGGAATTCTTCCTGTTTTATTTTGAGGGACTTTGTTTAATATGTGATTAGACATATTAAGGCTTCCCCTCACAAGTTCTTCGGTAGATCAGAGGTTAAAAGCACAACATTAATCATGTCTTTTAACGTTTTGTTCTTCTTCTCGGCTGCACCATTTTGTTGTGGTGAATATGGAATTGTTGTTTAATGAATTATACCATTTTCGGCATAGAACTGTTCAAATGATGATTCATATTCTCCACCTCGATCAGATCTCAGTATCTTGATCTTTCTAACTGATTTTCTACCACAGACTTGTATTTTATAAATGTTGTAATTGCTTCATCTTTACTATTCAAAAGATATACATAGAAATATCACGTATAATCGTCAATAAACGTGATAAAGTAATTTTTCCCACCTCTTGTAGGTAATGATTTAAAATCACATAAATCTGTATGAACCAAACCTAGTGGTTCGGTGCTTCTATCAACAGATTGAAATGGTTTTTAACCATTTTTGCTTCTACACATGTCTCACATTTGTAGTTCTTATCTACTTGGAATTTCAATCCCAAGTTTGATAATGTTTTAATTTTTCGGAAATTTATGTGTCCCAATCTATCATGCCATAGTAAAATTTCGTGCTTAAGCAAGTAAGAAACTTCAATTTTATTGATAGCACAATCAGAATACATAGTTTTATTGCCGATAACGACTACATTTGCCTTAAATAGGCCGTCGCATAAATATCCCCTTCCGATATACATTCTAGCTTTGGACAGAACCATTTTGTCTGACTCGAACACCATTTTGAATCCTTTCTTCGATAGTACTGCACCAGAGATGAGATTCTTATGTATGTCTGGAACGTGGAGCATGTCATTCAACTTGATACTTTTTCTAGAAGTAAACTTGAGGATTATCGTGCCACTTCCTTCCATCATGGTTACTGTAGAATTACCCATATAGAGTTTTTCTTCGTGATCGAATTTCTGGTATTTGTCAGAGCAGACATGACGAGTAGCGCATGTGTCTACCCACCATTGATTAGAATTCTGAAGCAAATTGCATTCAGATACAACTACTGAGAAGTTGGACTCATCTACTTCCATGTTGTCTACTATATTTGCCTCTTTGTTGCGTTCCTTTTTGTGTCTGCAATCTCTAGCGGCATGTCCAACCTTTCCACAAACCCAACACTCGCCATTAAACTTATTGGTTCGTTTTTTGTCTTTTGGTTTGTTGTCTGAAGCTTTCATTTTCTTCTGGAAATTCTTCCTTTTATTTTGGTCTTTGACCCTTCAAACACATATGCCTCCTCGCTTGGTTTTGTAACTCCATGGTTATCTGCCTCAACTTTTAGTCGGACTATGAGATCATGTAAAGTGATTTCCTTCTTCATATGCTTTAGATAGTTGCAGTAATCTCTCCATGACGGCGGCAGTTTTCCCGTGATGGCTTCAACCAAAAATGATTCTCTTATGACCTTCCGCTTTGAGTTCATGAATGATGGTTTGCAGTTCATGCAGTTGAGCAGTCACAGGTTTGGAGTCAATCATCTTGTAGTCCATGAATTTGTCAACAATGAATTTCTGCGTCTTGTACTTCGTGGCAAGTGCATTTCAGAGTGCTTTTGCTGTCTTTAGAGGCTGATATACTTTGTATAGCACCTTGTCGAGTCAATTCAGAATATAGTTTCTGCATAGAAAATCGGATGCTTCCACATATCAACATCTGATTCCTTGCCTGGTGCAGGAATCGGTTCTTCCTCCTCGAGATACCGTTGCAGATCGATTGTGGCGATATAAAATAGCATTTGATTTTGTCATGTTATGAAATCATCACCATTTCCTTTGAACGGATCAGACCTGTTGTGAGTAGTAGCCTTTGTTGATAGTTCAACTGTTGCCATCTCTGTTTTAGCGAAAACAGTAAAGTCTTGAGATGTTATATGTCTAGTATACCAAAACAGAGAATAATCAATAATAAACTTGTCTCATAAGTTTACAACTCAAATTTCCACTGCTTTGGAATTCAGTATTAGTTATTTTAACAATAAGTATGTTGTAATCAGTAACAACAACAAACTAACAACTATAGCAATAATAACTATAGTGTTAAATAAAACGTTATAATATTTAAAAAATAGTATAACGCAGAAAGAAAACGATATCTATACTATTATATTATTAGTGATTTCAATTTTAAGAGCACACAAGCCCCCTTGAATTTTGGCAACTTAACAGTCACTAAATTTATGTCTATACTATTATATTAATTATTTATACTATTACCAATACTATACTATGAATACCGAACATTTTGCAAACCGAACCACCCCCAGCTTTGTTTCCCTTCCCACCGTTTTTATTTTCTCCTTCCCCTTTTTATCCCCCTCAAACTTCCGTTCTCCCCACCACTAATCTCCTTTTCCTCCTTTCCTTTGCCTGAGATAAATCGATTCCCCTTCCGCTTATTCCCTCTTCCCCCTTTTCATCAATTCAAAATCGGTAGTTCCCATCGATTTTTGTTGTCGTCATTCCCTTCCCATCTGTATTTGCCACACATCGTCTGCCACAAATCGTAAACTGTTGAACAAACCCTAGCGTCACCGCCCTACTCGTTGAGGCTTCTCCATCGATTCTCTCTTTCGCCATTCCTTGGCCGTCGCTATTGTCTGGCAGCTTCGGTTGTATGCTCGCTCGATCACACTTGGTTGGTTAGCAAATAAAGGTGCCGACGAACTATGGGTTCTATGCGCCTAATTCTGTATTATATTGGAGGTCAAAAAACCTATTTATTTTAGTAATGCATTATTTTGCCATTGCTTTAATGTTTGAGCTTCCATGGTTGTATTTTCTTTTTTTCCCCATAAGTTGTCTACTCTGATGCCGCGGCAATGCTATTTTTGTATTCAGTTAGAGTCAGGATAAATCAAATAGATCCCGTCCTTTTTCTTACAATTTTACTACCATATCCATGAGGAAGTCACTATGTGTTTTTATTGTTCTTTAAACTAGAAAAAAGGGAGTCCTTTTCTTGATAGACTTACATGAAGCAGTGAGGTCGCTTAGACTGAACAATTCATTTTATATGCAAACAAGTTTTAAGGATTGTTGGTATATTTGATAGGAAATATATTCGTTACAATATATAGTGGTATGTTCTTTCAGCTGTTATGCAGTGGAATAAACTAATCATAGTCATGCTGTTTCATAATAACCTATAGATGTTGTTTTTTAAGTCATACAAGCGGGGGACCATGTTCTTTGGAAAAAAAACTTATGGATATAACTTTGACGAGTTGGTACAGTTGAAGTTACACCTAGCTTTCTAAGCCTAAAAGTTACTAATGGTTATTATGGAGGTTATTAAATATCAAAGAAGGTGACTAGAACTCTTGGAGCTAGATTTTTCATCTTCTGTCATGTTAGAAGTACACATATTCATTGCTTGAATTTTGTTATAATATGTCGTTGTTTGATTAAGCAAATGGATAATATAAAAGGATAGTACAAAGCTGGTTAGATCGAGTTGTTCCACTGCAATGTGGGAACTAGGAAACCTTGAAAAGGCTCTTTAAAATGGTCAGCAGTAAAGAAATGTAAACGATGAACTATTCCACATAATGCTTAATGATGTTTATTTTTTCTGCTTCAATACGTTATCTTGGATAAATTACTTAATGTTCCTTTTTAGTAGCAACTGCAGTCTCATTTTATATACTTGATATCCAATGCAATCCTGAAAAATCAAGAATACTGTGAAAGGGATAATGTTAACTGCCAATGCATTTATATTTTCACATAAAGAGAGCCTAATTTACAATGACGACAATTAGAAAAATATAGCCACTTCTTCATTTATTTGTATGTGTGGTTAAAATTAATATATCTTCTACATCCATGCCAACAAATATATAATTCATATTCTAAAATTCTTAAATCGAGTTAAACACATTGATCATCCTCAAAATCAAGTATTGAAAAAAAACATCATATCTTTATGTATGCCACTATCTCTTTATCTAATCGTTAGTCCACGGTTCATTCATCCATTTTTTATGCAGCTCAACCACTGGGATTACTGTCCCGTCATAAAAGGTTGAGCTCTCATGGTATAATGTTTACTGCTGTTTACTCATCAGCTCCAGTTTATGACCAATGTTTGTTTGGGTAGGCTCATGCGTTGCCTGTTTTGAAACAATTAGGGTTTTCGCTATATTAAAATCACTGATTAACTGGTATACTGGTAGTTTTGTTCAAAACTATGAGCAAAAAGCGGTAATATTCTTTAGTACTTAGTGTATTTTACATCTTAGAATTCAGTTTATCTAATTCATGTTTACATCTCAACTTCTTATAAAGAAGATGCCATCTCCAGTTCTTTACACTACTTTTTATTTCCATATATGAACAGAATGGTACATATATGAACATAAAGTAATGGAAGTGTAGGCAAGGTCAGGCTGACGGTGGATCTTTGTGGGACTATGCTCAGTAAATGATCTCCAAAGGCCAGTTTTGCATTCTTAAGCCTGTAGATTCAATCCAATTAATTTTGATTGTGCATATTTGGACTCTTTTGTATTTTAAAGCAATTTCAGCAAAAAACACAAACTGAAAAGTGGAAAAAAGAGTGGAAGGCTTATCAAAACAAAATCAAGAAAGGTAAGTATATGAGTTTTGATATTTAATCATTGTTTATTTGAATTTGTTTTCCTTATTTATAGATTTATTTGAATCCATTTTTTAAGCCTATTTGTTTATTTATTTTCAATTTACTTTGAAATTGACAAAACACTGAATTATATTGTAATTAAATGTTTACAAACTTAAAGGAAAATATTTATACCATTAACATGCTTAAATCCAATTTAAGTGTCTAACTAAGAGTTAGCTCGATAAAAATAATGTATATGGTATACGATTATCATTGTTTTACACGATCTGTGATTGTTCACTAGATATACCATGTTAGTTTTAACTGTGTGAAATATGTTTGACATTACATGGTAGATTGTGAAAATAATACCCATTTAATGTATATTTGACCTAAGAAAATATATCTGGTTGGTAAGCTATAGCGCGACAATAATATTTCTTCATTTTCTGTTTAGTTTTCATTATATAAATTAAAGTTATAATTTTTACATTAGTTGTTTTTTATATTGAATCCAATTAGTTTTTCAGGTTTAAACTGGAGTTTACAAAATCAAAAGTGTTCTATCTATTTTAATTTAATTTTTCTGTTTTTCCCCACTCTCTAATTATTTACATCCACTTTAGTTTTTTTTTACTTTTAATTGGAAACTAGAACCAATCATTTCTACAAATTTAAATTGGAAATTTACCTTTCCTATTTATTGTCAAATCCATTTTATTTGACGTAAATAAATATTGATTCTGTGATATCCAATTCCTTAGAACTTGCTTGAATTTTATGTACTGGAAGATTATCTTAATGTTGCTTATTTTGCATGTATGATGCTTAAATCTGAACTTAATTTCTGTTTTATTACAAATTTTGATTATGCCTCATCAACGTCTTTTATACAAAAAAATAAATTTTCTTCTATTGAGCTAATATTTAACAAATTTGCATATACTCTGGTTCTTTTTGTAATTTATGAGGAAACCGAGTTATTTGTCAACATTCTTTCTAATTATTGCTGAAATTAATTTCACTATACGTTTTAATGCATTGGCCTCTCTTTTTTTCACTTCATTTCATCTCTTCAGACTAATTTTCTCGTTTTCTAGAAGAAAATATGACATAACTACATACACAAACATATAAACAGGAATAGAATGTAATGAACAAATTTATAGGACGTAGAACAAAAATGAAATTGAACTATCCATCAGCTAGATTATGCATCTGCCATAACATTGAACGCTAAAATTACCAACATCATCATCTCTGCCAACAACGTTGACCTTAATTAGGCGATATGATCAGACATTTGGTGGATAAGTGAACTTTGATTGTACAATGATGCACATCCTCAAGTATAATCTCACTTTTTAGCTTTAAAACGTTGTCATCCACTCCGCCGTTGGATAGTACTTAACCTATTCGTCTTTAACAGTTACTAGCATTTAGGTGTAAGGTATAATCATACAACAATACACACAACGAGAAATACACTCTGTTTTGATGGTCGAGAGTTATGAGAAAAAAATGGCTTTAGATCTTATTTTGTAATATTGGTAAGTTCAGTAGGCAAAAACATTGTTTTAATCTAGAGAATATCAGAAATCGAGTTGAATGATTATATATTAGTTCAATAAAATTTCAAAATCTCTTAGCTGGAATAATTTTATTTTCTTATCAAAAAAGTAATAAACAATTAATGCACACTAACTACTATGTTTTCATTTGTATAACACAACCGAATGCTGGATTTTAATCGAGAGATATACACAGTATATATGCATTGTTCCTAAGAAATGAAGTTTAAATAATTAAACAAAATCAAATGTTAACATACTTAAAATATCATAATATATACATGTATTGCTTTTATATATACTTACTATTTTTCTCTCTTTGACTATTATTACTATATGTATGTCTTGTTGAATATGCGCTTTGCGCTATATGATTTTTGTTTGATGATAATAAACATATATACATTCATATAAATGTATTTGGTAATGTACTATTTTATTTTTCATAGTTTAAATAAATATTTGTTGAATAAAATTAAATTTCACAGAATTTGAATTTGAATTCAAACAAAACAAGTTAAACAGATTTTGAATTCAAACAGAAATTTTATTCAAACAAATATTTTGTATAGTATGTATTTGGTTAGATAAATATCTGTTGAATAAAATAAATTACACAGAATTTGAATTTGAATTCAAACAGAACAAGTTACACAGTTTTTGAATTCAAACGAATATTTTATTCAAACGAATATTTATTACAAACTTGAATAGTACAAATTCATGCTCTCACTATACATATACATTTCTGATTACATCACGATTACATCATAAATATTTTTACATTGATAACCTCACTACATATCACTCACACTCGTATTTTGTCTTCAACTGCATTCCGGTTTGAATCCAACATTTGAGCAATCTGCAAAAATATAAACTAACGCAGTAAAATTGAAAAAGAAATATTTTTGCAATTCAAAAATAAAATATGGTTTTTTGAAAATAATATTTGCCTCAGTTATTTGGGTTGTTCGTCATCATTTAAATTTGAATTCATCATACACGAACAACTTGTGACATACACAGTGTATTACTGTATATGCCACAAGGCCGTGCACACCGATATATACACTTGATAGATATTACAGGGACAGGTAACCATAAGTGACTGCAATACACACGTGTACATTCATACACGTGTGCACTGCCTCGCCAACTCGTATGCGCAGCCAACAAGAGCAAGTGTACAACAGTGTCAAGTTGCAAACAGTCAAAGGCAAGACGCATGGAACAATGTAACACAGACCAAATGCTCAAGCCACCAAGATGACCAAGCAATGATCAGAGACCAGACAGGTCAAGCAAATGTGCAAATCAGTGAAAATATACAATGCACCAGAAACATGCAAGTGTCAAAGTACAGGTGCAAGTGTACATAAGAGAAGTACAAAATGACCAAACAGCAACAGTGAATGGGGCAAAGCACAAAAGTGCACAACGACACAGTGGCAACATGCTCGAAGACTACACAAATAACCAAGTACAGGTGAAGTAAATCATGTCAAAGAAAATGCATGAAAGCTACAAACTGCAACATGACATGAACAATGCAACTGATCAAAGCTCAGCCAACATAATGCAACTATGTTCAAACATGACAGAAACATGATCAAAGCTATAAGTAATGCAGCATCAAGTAAACAGTGCCAAATGAAGCACAGCTGCAAACAACATGACAGTGAAAATTCGAGTCACAGTGCCATGCTACAGATTATAAAATGAAATTCATAAATGCAACAACCAAATGAAGTCAGCAGTCAACAGTGATAATGGTCAAGAACTATACAAATGAATGAAGCATGCAAGCTCAAGACATCAAGTGATACAAGGTCAGGGGAGCAACATGAATGCAACAAAGACCAAGCTGCAGCATCAAGATAAGAAGATCAAAGTGAACCAGATCAATAGCAGCTCAGTTATACAAGCTAACCAAGTTTATATGCAATGCAAAGACCACAGCTACAACAAATGTACATATATGGACAGTGAAAACAGAAGTGCACAGCAACAGTAAGGAAATGGACAAATGCAACTGAACCAACTACACAAATATGCTATGCAGTAAAGTCAATCAGAGGCATCAACAAAGACAATGCTTGACACCGAGCATGTACAAAATGATGCATGATGAATCAGACCATACAATATGAAACAGAGGCAACAAGACTATATGCAAGCAAAGTCTCTACATGGATGCAGTGATACAAGTCAGAGCAACAATATCAAAGCAATGGTGATGGGCCGAGAGGACCAGTGATATAAGTAAAGATGAGTGCAGATTCGAAGTCGAAAGCAACACCATGTACAACAATGCACTGGAACACATGTTGCATATGTCGAGTTCAATGCAACATAGCATCAGGCATCACTATGATACAACTTACAAACCCAAATGACAACTCAATAAATTTTGCAGTGATACAAAACAAGTTCAACAGGCAACAAGCAAAAGTTCACAGAGAAGTCGAAATCATGAAAAGTGGCACGGCAATTTTTGAGAAGAACCAACAGAAATCGCCATGTCAATGTTGAACAAGTCAAAGTAAAAATACCAAGAAATCAACATGAAATATACGAATATGACAAAGTCAAATTAAAGCCGTGCTCATCACAATTTTTAAAGCTGTGTCAATCAAGCAATCGAGTATTTACACAATTGATTTAGTCAAGGAAAAATCACGAGCATCCAAGTGTAATCGAATGGCCAGAGCAAACAATTTGACAAATTCATATATATTTGGACGAACGAAAATCCAGGAACTCGAACGCATATAAAACCCTAATCATCATCGGCAATCAAATCATCGAGTTCGAACAGTCCAAAAACCAGAAAAGCAAAAGGAAACAACACATACCAGAGAATCAGAATGAACTCAATCCAAATTGAAGAGCCGTGAACAAATCGAAGAGCAACGAAACCTACTAACGAATCATATCAAGTGGCGACTTCAATTTGCTCAACCCTGTTTGAATCACAAGGAGGAAAAGACAATTTACAGAAGCCCTAAATCGCAAAGAGGAACAAAAGAGGAGTGGCCATTTTCTTTTTCACGAACGAAAGACAAAAGTGACGGGCTGAAGAAAAAGAAGGGTCGGCCTTATTCAAAGAAAAGGGGTTTTTGTTTTTTTGTTTTATTTTATTATTAATTAGGGTTGTTTTATTTATTTTCTTAATTACTGTTTTAATTGTTTTTGTTTTACTTTCCAAAACGAAAATTGGTAAATCACCACCTAGGGTTTAGGTAGTGTCAGATTGTCTATTTTGAATTAGTTCAGTGAGCAGGGTGTGCGAGTTTGCAAAGCTCTATAGGCAGGAGCAGTGTTTGCAAGTGAGCGAAACTCTATAGGCGGGAGCAGGGTGTGCGAGTCTAGTAGAGTGTTTGTGAACGGGAGCAAAAGGGTCTGCGAGTCTAGTAGAGTGTTTGTAAGCGTGATACTGTTTAATTCTAATAGAAATCTGTGAATGCAGCAGTAGGCAGGGGTTGCCGAAGCTGGGTAAATTTTGTGTGTGATTTACTTTTCAGCATTTTTATTTCTGTAATTATATTTCTGTGTTTAATTTGAGAAAATTTGCTATAACCCTATTCACCCCCCCCCCCCCTCTAGGGTTAATCTAGATCCTACATGTCTAATTTTAGCTCAATATCATTAACTAATGCCACAAAATCTAGTTTTAAAGTATGAAAATAAGAATGGAAAATATTACTTCCTCTCTAAGTAATAACAAAAGAAGTACAAAGATAACATATTTTACTGTCTGCATGCTTAAAGAGCATCATGTATATCTGCAAAGCTTTTATACTTATCTTTTTTGTTTCATTGGTATTACTGTATGCGTGCATAATTTCAGCTTATTATTAACAATTGCTTCACCAATACTATTTTATATTAATTTTTTTGGAAAAACATTTCGTTGGTCTGCCCACATAATACAAAGAAAATTTAAGAAAAACAAATTGAATGACATATACAAGATGTTATACCATTCATACTGTCCTATGTATTTTGCAAAAGCCTCTGGATTACAAATGGGTCACTTTGTGTCAAACGAGGACAAAAAAGAGAGAACAAATAATCATTTTTTATCCCATATATCAAGAGGAAACTATTTCAAGAATACTCGAATGACAAATTTGAGTGGATTTATATTCACCAAAATTTCAAAGTAAATTATTATTGAATATGGTATTTTTGCTTGCCTAACATATTTTTTTTCCTTGAAAAAATTAAATTATTTATTTTTTTCGTTATTCAAAATAAAACTTCAATTTTTTAGTGCGAAGACTTAAGTTAGACAGTAATAGTGAGAAAATGATAAATAATGTAACAAACATACAAGTAAGACAGAAAGCTAATTAATCATCTTTCAACCCTTTCAGCTTATTCTTAGTGGAGCAGTCAATAATCTTCATGGTTTTTACATGAAGAAACAAGAAATCCTATTGGGATTTATTTGAAAAATGAATAAAATTTTCTTTCCTGAGAGCTTGAGATGATTAAATGGTGGTTTCACATAATTGTCACTTCATTCAGCCATACTAGGAAATGATTATTGCTTTACATCTAGGTTTGATGGGATAAATTGGCTAACTATTCTCAATTTCATTGGTAATTATTAGGGATCAATAATAAGCTGAAAGATGAGTTGCTATATTGAGGCTAGAACTAGATGCACAGTTTAACATTTACATGATGATCATTTTAGTGGTTTAATGTGATAATTATATAATTTTGGCCGACTCAACCATCACTTCTACTGCATAAAAATTATTGGTTATTCCAAATGTAACAACAAATTTATTCCACTTTAGTTTCTATTTAACTGTACCAAAAAGTGTACATATGCATGGAATAGGCTGAATGTTTAACAACTGAAGCATTTTTAATTGTTTGGAACACATAATATTGTTCCATTTTCAGATCTACGGCTTCCAAATTTTACATTATCATTTTTGACATATTTGGCAACAATTTCATACAGGAATAAGATGAAGACAAGGATTTGAACGAAGGGTTTAAAGTTGTAGCTAAAAAAATAGTGCAGAATACGCCAACCTACCAAACATTGTCGCCACGTTACAGTAGAGTTAAAAAGATTTCATGCAAATTCAGCTCTTAGCTTTAGCTGCCCTTATTCATTGAACTTTTTTTTAACGTTTTCACATACTTGATATTTGCCATGTATAAATTTCGAACATCTAACTATTATTTAGCCAAATTTTATACTATGTTGTCATGGATGTATCAGGACTTTGCACTATTAACTGTTTCAAACTTTAGCATTTGTCCTCCAAATTGTGTGATGTCATTCAAGTTTTCCTTTATAAGAAATGAATTTTTCAATCATTTCAAATGGAAAAAACCTCAGTCTTATATAGATTTAATTTATCGCAACATTGACCGTAGTTAGATGGACATATACATTGTAGATTGATTTATCTTTGACAATTGTACACATCAAAATGTTATTTATGTTTCCTCTATGACTATAACATCAACTAATAGATTTTGCATCTTAGACAAGGATGAAGTATGGGCTACATACGAATTTTAAGGAACCATATTATAAAAAGAGCCTATCGGAAATCATGATATTATTAAACTGAAAAAATAATGCAATTTTAGTTAGTTATTTGGCGAAAATCCATGTGCGAAGCATGGGTTCACACTAGTATATGTATATAAATCAACTAGAAATCTAACCGTTTGATGAAAGAAATTACGTCTGAGGCTCGTGATCATGATGTGTATGATCTTCTGTGTGATATGCAAAAACGCACGGAATGTAGATATTAAGAAACGAAGAGGAAGAAGATAAAATTCGAAATTAATTTAAGTGTAGTCCATGGCCATTTAGATCCTCCTTCCGTACAAAATTACCGGACCCTAAGGGTCAATGCAGAGATTGAGAGTACACTATATAAACCAGAAAATTAACATATTTTTGGCGATGTGTGTCATATCTTATTCACCATTTTTTTTTTTTTTTTTTTGAAATTCTAACACTCTTCTTGCTCTGCTAAAATTTTAGCAGCAACGTACAGACATAATGCACCCCACTCAAAGATCTAATCATGCAAACACTTGCTTAAATACTCACAACTTCAAACACTTCTACATAGTTGCTTATTTAGCATCATCATTTTTTCTTAGAAAATCATAACCAAATTATTTCACTTTACCAGCATTCAGACCCATCGATATCCTTGACGGATATATCAAGTTTTGCAAATTCACTTTTGATGAACAACTTCCGTACACAGTTAATGTTTTTACTGTCAGTTACATCTCTTAAAACGCTGATGGTGTACCATAAAAATGCATTTTCAAATTCATTGTCATATGAAGTTGAGAAATATAATTTTGCCTCAAATATCAGCCTATTTGTCAGATGATGTAGCTAAAATATCGATTTATGCTTTTAATTTTTATATCATGTTTTCATAATTACAGAGAAATAAGTGTTATGCAGGCTTTTTTAACAAGATTTCTAACTGCCAGCCATAGTTCTATGTAATTATAGATAAATAAACGATATAAACCATACAATATTCAAAGAAAAATAAGTGTTATTATTTGTTGTTTCTGTTTTCTCTTTAACTATATATATAAGTCAATATATGAAGGTTAAGTGATACCAATGACAAGTTTTAGTTCCACTTAAGTTTTTTAAATAATGAATAAACGGATATAGCAAAATAAAACCCTATAGAAAGGATCAGACAAATTATATAACTAAGATAATATTCTAACGTTGCGTTAAAAGAATTTAGCAACTTTAAGTAACCAACATGGTGTCCAAGAACACTGATAGATCTTTCATAAGATATATTTAACAACTACATTTTCTTCTCGATAATTACTTTCAAACTCTGATTCCATAACAGATTCTCCATTATCCATTTCTGTATCTATGGACGTGAGATTAAATGATTTGATCTACTTCTCTGCAGTGAGATATGAAAACTGTAGATCTAAATCATGGTTTTGATCTAAAATATTTCTCATTAAAAAAACTAAGGAAAAAACAGACAATGATACTGGTAACAAAATTAACAAGCACTAGCATTCACAAATTAAACATCATTTGTAAAAAAAAAAAAGAATCAATAGTTACCTATTTGCAATTAGCTCTTAGCATGTAGTAGTAATGAACCAATTTTTCATTTCCTTCTTTTCATGTTCATCGATGAATTTTTAGTAGTATGCGACAAGATCCTTCTGAGGTTGGGGACAAAATTACCTGATAGTGTAAATCGGACTGGTGTGACTGTCGCCTTTGACATGAATGCGCATATCAACACTAGCGAAGTGGCTGTAGCCAAGAAGAAGAATGGGTTTGAATGCCTTGTACCTAAGGATTTCAGGTTTTACTAGCTTTATCGCCGATCTGTTTGTCTTGATTAGATCATGTCTTGCTTTGTAGTGGGTAACAACTACAGCGTTTTTCTTATGGCCGAAGAATTGAACTTAGTTTGTAGGAGTGGGCTCGCCATTGTTAAACTTGCTAGGATTCTGAGGTTGGGGAAGTCAAGTGCGGCGGCTGCAGCAGGGTTTGGTTTGGTTTAGTTTAGTGTCAGTGTAGGGAATGTTAATTTTTAGGGGGTCTCGACAATATTACATGAAATCATTTGTAAAAAAAAAACAAAAAAAAAAATATAAAAAAAAAAACCTTTACTAGCTGATGTTATTTACGTATTTCTTGTATCATACAAAAAAAGTTATATTTATGAGATTGGCAGTAAGGATGGAATATCTTTTAAAGTTTATAAATGACAGACAAGGAGTATGGAGCCATTTAGAACCCTTGTTTAAAATTATGAGATTAGCAGTTCAATATCTTTTTAACGTTTTTATCTTTATGTCATGTTTCTACCAGCGTTAAATTCGTTAAGTCGATTTGGTGAATGCATCTTTAATTCTTCGCACAGTTATCAGGATTATTAAAATGTTGAAGCATTAAAACAAAATCCACAGACGATTTAATTATTTAATTGGTTAGAACAGTTACATCAAAGAAATTTTAGAAATTTAATTTCTAATATATTAGCAATTATTCAAATTTTAAGGTATTCATTTTAAGCACTTTGTTATGCTTCCTTGATTTTTCACACGATTGATTACAACAAACATTAAAATATCCATAATTACATACAACCTATGAGTACACCAACTATAAATAATGATTGTTATAAATTAAAGTTTACAACGGTCGGTACTGTAGAGTTGTTAATGACCTACACTACAACTGCAAATTTTTGGAAGCTGTTAAAAACAAATTTACAACTTTCATGAAAAGCCACTTTTTAAAGACCTTCGTTACAACGGTCATTTTATGAAAGTTGTAAAGGAATAATTGTATCAGGGTCGTTTTGTTGTAATGTTGCTTAGTTTATCGCATATACATCTTTTTTGGTAAAACTCAATTTTACAGTTTTAAGCGGTACTTTTTAGTAACGATTATTTACATTGATTCTCTTCGTCAACACTGTAGCACTTTAGGATTTATGAAATTTGGTTTTGGTAAAAATTTCAATATCGTCCACAATCAAATCAGTTAGACCATAAATAGCGTCCTTGGCTCAATAATAACATTTATCATTATTCGTACTGCTCTGATTGGAGACTTTGAGTTTGAGTTGACCGTAATACTAACCTCATATAACTGAGGAGATGTATCCTCTATCGAATAGTGTTTCACTTCTAATGCTTCAACTCTGATCCAATTATAGTCGTTTGATGGATGCCATGCCACGACCTAACTATAATCAAAGTGGAGTATCCACATTAAAAACCAACAATATTCTCAAGTCAAAAGAATTATGTAATATCGTCACTTCAAGATTTCAGAGCGTTACTTACTTTGATCTCAATGGATGGATCGATATCCCTACTAGAAACACATTTACCATAAATATTTAAAATAAATGTTATTTTATATTGTGATAATTTTCTCATGATTACAACCCCTTGTAATTATTATTACATAATATGTCATTTAAGGATTTTGATTTGAAATACTTTAAATTTACTTAATTAATTTTATTACAATGTAACAAAGTATATAATAGAAATCAAATAACTTTATTACAAACAAGATTGGTCATAGAGTTTTACATATATATATATATGTATGTATGTATGTATGTATGTATGTATGTATGTATGTATGTACATACATACATACATACATATATATAGCAAATTACATGTTTGTCCCTAGGGAATAACACAACTGTCTCATATGTGCGTGTACACACACACGTACATGCTATTATATTACCATGTCATCCCACCTATGTATGGATATATTAGAAATGATCATAATGAAAAGTAGAAATATTTAATTAATAAGATTAATTAAATAAATATAAAAATCCGCCTCCGATAGTGATGCAAGCTAGTTCGGACTATTAGTCGGATTATTTGGTTGGTTTCTTTTTGGATCCCAATCATCTGCTTCATGATGCGTATAAAGTTTTTTGTAGGATCGGGAAGCTTCGAGGTGAATTATGTATGTTGTTGGTCGACTCCATGTATTTTCTTAAGTTTTCGTCGGTCGAGAAACGTCGTCGTGTCCTTGAGGCCGAGCCTTCTTTTTTTGATGGTCAACCTTTTATTATTACTCCTTGATCTCCTATAGTAGTAGCCAGTGCTCGCGAAAATGTTCTACCTGCTTCTATTTGGGCTTACTTTTCTCATATTTCTTCTGTGTTGCAGCCATTGATTGGATTGAGTTTGCTTGCTTGAAACGTAGGCAAATTGAAATGCTTTGACTCTAATATGATAGCTCATGAAAAAATGGTGTATGCTAAGGCACTAATTGAAATTACCCCAGATAAGCCCCTCCCTTACTCTATTAGTGTTCAGCTTGCTGTTGGACATGTCGTGGATGTCCGTGTTCGTTACAGATGGGTGCCCGACATTTGTATCATCTGTCACTCCTTTGGTCATCTTGCCGCCGCTTGCAAGCATATTGCCATCGCCGTGGCGGGTCACAAAATTCCTCTACCTCGTCCACCGCTCAAGAAATGAGTTTCTAAGGCTACTGCCTCTACCTCACAGTCAGCCATTCTTCCCGATGTGCCGATTCCGGCTTTTCCTACTTGTCCTCTTGTTGGGTCTGCCTCCCCTCCTGACTTCTTTGATGTTCCTTTAGCCGCTTCCGTTTCTGTGTCTCCTCGGTCGTACATTGTTTGGGATGAGTCCGGAAGGTGTTGGATTGATCTCAAATCGGATATGAGATATAACTCATTGGAGGATTCTTTTTTCAGATTTGTTTCTGATGACCAGTTGGACCTCAGATGCCTCCGTTACAGTGTATCTGGTGATTCTTTAGTACTCACCGTGGTTGGTCAGCATGCGAATTGGAATGCTGGTATGTTAGCTGATGAATCTTGGGACCGATCCTTTATTTATTCTCCGGATTTTGTGGATTTTGACCCATGTTTTACTATCCTTTTTTGCCCTTTTGCTTGTATTATTGGGAACGCTCCTGTTGTATCTGCTCAGGTAATTGCGGAAGATGATGCTTCTTCCTCCTCCGAGGAGACATAGTCGTTGGGTCACTTATAGTAGCTGTGGCACCTTTTCACAATAGTGTGATGTATTTTCTTTTTATTAGAAGTTAAGGTGTTTCTACCATACTCTTGTGTCAAAATGCTTTTATTACGTTCGTAATAAAAAGTGGACGGTCCACTATAAGATCAGCTGGCCTTGTCAAAAAATATATGATCTTATTAATAAATATAATGGATATAATTTTAAACAATAGACTACATGGGCCTACTCATCCAACTACAATTTTTTTTTGAAATTTAACTATTTCACATACTATCAAACAAACCCGTTCCAATAATGTTATCAAAGCCTGTATGGTCAACATAATCTAATTACCAACATTTCGGACCAACTAATAAAAATTTATATTCGGTGGATGTAAGAATTATGTTGCCTAGGCTTACAATAGAATAGTAAGTGTTCTCCCCTCCATGGCTATAGTAGTCTGGCATAATGGGTGGAGTAAGTCCGAAAGATTGATCCAGATGTAAGACCTAGAGTATTTTGGGTCTTGGGCAAATTTTCAAGTTAAGATTTGAAATAGAATATATTTAAAATTAAAATATTAAGTTTATAACAGAAACGGAAATTTTATAAATGTTATAATAAATTTAATTCTTTAAATAAATTTAATAATTTTTGAAAATTTATATTTATTTAACATAATGGATTAATTAATTAATTAATTAATTAAAATTAATTAAAAAATATATACATGTATATGTTAATACATACACAAACACACAACTATAGATGTAACATTCATCTTAAAATTGTTTAAGGTGAACTAAGTTTAAAAAAATCTATATTTAATTTAAATATTTAATGAAATAGATACTTAAATTAATAAATAATTACTTAAAAATCAATTAAGAAATATACATGTGTGTGTATTGATATATGTAGATAAAACTATAAAGATTACAGCTGATCAATCATCCTAAATAGTTTAGGATGAACAAAATAAAAGGTCTGAAATTTTAACCAAAATTTAATTAATAGTTAATTAAATTAAAACTAAAAATTAAATTACATAAATATGATTTGATTAATAAGATACATTTAAATATTATATAAGTTAATTAAATTATAATAGTTATAAATAAACTAAACTTATATAATTATATATGTATGGAACTGTAAGAAACCTAAATAAGTTATTGGAATAAATACACACATGTGGTAGGTATACTGTAATTTCAGATATGTCTTACACTTGATTTACGAGGTATTTCATAAGAAATACATTATTTCTTAAATTAACATGACTAAAAATATACTAAAGATTATGAATCGTTAGTATAATTGCTCTCTATCATTTATATACTGATAGAATACTTGCAAATATAATAGTCGTTGAGCAAACTCAAGCTAGAGCTGTTATGTGTGGTATTATTAATATATTACCTAGATGAGCTAAGACACATGCATGTATTTGTTAAGCAAACTCAAAGTACATGTGTTATACTTAGGTCGTCGAGAAATGATTTGTAAGACTGGATAATTTTGGGTTTAGACAAAATAACCCTAGTTTTCAACTATAGATAAGACCCTAGCCCTCACTTTTTTCACTCTAAACCCAAGCTATCACCTCTCCATTCTGTACATACGGTTCTTTTTCTTTCTCCTTAAAAATTTCTCAAATCTAAACAGTAATTCATTTCAATTAAAAAAATTCTACATCAAAAATAAAGCAAAACATATCTAATCTAAAGAAGAGAGAGATAATCAAAATTATAAGAGAAAGAGAGAAGAAAAGGCATGTCAACAATCCTGGAGGCCCGAGAAAAGGGATTCAAACCAAGTTAAAAGAAGGAAAGCTTTGAAAAGGTTGGTCAACTGATTACGACGTTATGATGATTCATAAGTAATTAATTCCTTTGTGCTCTACCAGAAAATAAATATGATTTTTGAATTTGAAATAATAATTTCAACCTATATATTATTTCATTTACAATTTTAGCTATAAATTAAAAAGGACAATAATGATGGAAAACCCCAATGGTTAGTTCAATAAGAATAGCTATTAAAAGGGGGAAAGTACAGGCTAGTGAAACTCATCTCAAATTCTATAGAGATGAACCATTAGTGGATAAAGTTTGGTTTGATTTTGATAAATGAAGAAAATAGAACACTCTTTTATTTCACCTTGAACTGATTGTATAACTTGGAATATATATGTATATATATTTGTTTAAAGGTATATAGATAGTTTATTGAAAATTTATATATACATAATCGTTGAAATTAACTATTTGAATTCATGCAAACAAAAATAACTATTATACGTAAAATACGGTTAAAAATGAACCTTAAGTCCATACTCGAATTAGCGAAGAAGACAAATGAAATAAATAAAACAAACAAATTTTAAAAATCTAGGAAAACCTTAACCACTTGTCTGAAACATCAATCAAACGTTTGAAACAAAGTTTAAGATGTCGGGATTTCAGACAGTCTTGACTCGAAAGAAATAAGTCCAAATTTGACTCGATTCAGATGTCTGAATTTTTTTTTAGACATGTGGAATCGAAGTCAGATTTATGAGGAAAGAAGCAAGATGTCTATGGAAAAAAAATTTAAAAATGAGGTTCATGTGTTTAAAATAAATTTTAAGACATCTGAAATGTTTCAACAAGCCCAGGTTGAACCAGGACTAATGCAGGCCAAGTAGGACGAATTCAGGAACAAGTTCCCACTTTCTTGAATTTTAGGAGTTCTCTTAGCTTCTTAGGAAGGTGCAATAGTAAGTATGAATTCTATATTGGTGATGTACCTAGGTTCACACTTCATGGTGGGCGTAATGTGGAACTCGAAAAATCATGCGATGGCAGGGATGTTGAATATGCGCTTATATGATTTTTGTTTGATGATAATAAACATATATACATTCGTTTAAATGTATTTGATAATATACTATTTTTATTTTTTTCACAGATTAAATAAATATTTGCAGAATAAAATAAATAACACGAAATTTGGATTCAAACGAATATTTTATTCAAACAAATATTTATTACATCTTTGAATAGTACAATTTCAAGCTCTCACTATAACTATACAACTTTGATTACAATTACATCACATTTCACATTTACAATTCACCTCACTACATATCACTCACACTCGTAATTATCTTCAACTTCATTCCAGTTTGAATCCAGCATCTGAGCGATCTGCAAAAATATAAACTAACGCAGTAAAATTGAAAAAGAAATATTTTTGCAGTATAAAATAAAACGTGAATTTTAAAAATATAATTTGCCTCAGTTTTTTTTGGGTTGTTCGTCTTCATTTATATTTGAATTCATCATACACGAACAACTTGTGACATACACAGTATATTACTGTATATGCCACAAGGCCGTGCACGCCGATATATACACTTGATTGTTTTACAGGGACAGGTGCGCACAGGTCAAACCCAAATGAAAAACCGGGTTCAACTCACGTGCAATAACATTGAAAATCATGACATAAGCACAAGGTCAAATCCGAGTTTTGAAACTGGATTCAACACAAGGCGACATGACATGAATGCTATGTTCAAACATGACACAGCCTCAAACCAGCAGTATACAAGTACAAGACCACCAAGCAAAACCAGTTCAACATGCATGAAATGAAACAACAACATGCAATACAACAATCAGATGGTCAGAGCCATAGCAAACAGAGGCATCAATATGGTAACACAATTGCAACTCGACAAACAGCAAGACCAAACTGCACAAGTGACCACAAAGACCATCAGCTACATCAAAAGCAAGTGCAACACAGTTGCAAACAACAGGAATGAATATCAAGTGAATACAACATGAAGTACTGCTACTCAAGGCAACTAGAAATGAACAGTCTCAAAAATGTAAAGATCAGGAAAGTGAACAATGCTTGAAGACTGCAGCGGTCAATATAAATGCACAGTGCAAACATATGTACATCAACCCAATAGTGATCATGCAAACTGACTTGAAGATGGCCACCAACATAAGCAGCAGCAAGCAGATGCAAGCTACAACTTCAAATGAACCAGTGACAATGCAACAATCAACTCAACTGAGTACAGAGAAATGCACAAAAGCATGATGCAAACTGAACAAATATGCAACCATACAGCAGTCATGTATGCAACAGGTTCAAGGGCAGAAAGTGGAGACAACTCAAATGAACACAATGTTCACAAATGAAAAAGAACAGTGAAGCATGTACAAACTGTAGTGAATACAGACAGTAAACCAAGCTTCACAATAAACATCTCATGAATATAAGATGTCGAAGCCAGCAGTATCAATGACTATATGCACAGAAGCATAATCCAATTAAAATACCAACTGCAAATATCCAAAGCCACAGGAGAACAAGACACAATACACAAATACAAGTGCACAACTAAACTCGAGTGGAACAGAGAAGCTATGGTACTAAGATAAAAATGCAAGTGATAGTGAATATGTACAAGTGCAGTGACCAGAAACTCAAACTTCAAAAAGCTACAGCAACAATGCAAACTACAGGAATATAAAGCACAAAAGTGCAACAGTGAAGTTCAGCTATGCAAGTGAAACAACTACAGGCAGTGAATGAAGTGTAGTCAACAGGTGAATAATATAACATGGCCGAGCATTGTACAAGAAGTATGCAGTTCAACACGTCTATGACAGCAAGTAAGTTAGTGCAACATGCTAGCATCAAGCTGCAGTTTTACCAAAAGTCAAGTATGCTACAAAAATAGCAAATCAACTTTATCAAGCATCAGAGGGAATCATCTATATCCAAACTGCAGATACAAAAATGTATCAAAGCCGTGTGTTTTAACAAGTCAACAGCAAAAGGAACGAAAACCGTGGTCATCACGAAATCAATTCAAAGCCGTGTAAATCAAGCTACTAAAAATACGAAATTGACAAAGTCAGTGAAATCACGAGCATTCAAGTATGATCGAATGGCCAAAGCAATATCAGCAGACAAATTCAAATTAAAATATACGACGCAAATCTAGGGTTACAAACCCTATATAAATTGACATCATCATCGGCAATTATTGGTATCGAGTTCAAGCATCAACCAGAAAAAGAAAAAGTAATAAAGTACTCACCAAAATTGAAATCGAACTCGATCAATCGAAGTAGCCGAAGCTAGGTACAAGGAGGCAGACGATCAACAGGGCAAAGACGAAAATCACAAAATCGATCGACTAAAATAATATCGGCATCTTCGATTCTAGCCCTAATTAATTGAAGGAAGAGGAACAAACAAGAGCCGAAGCCCTAATTTCATCTGAAGAACAAGCCGCCATTTATTTTTCACAAAAGAAGACCGGGCTAAAATAAAAGGAAGAATAGGGCCGGCTAAATAATAATAATAGGAATTAAGGGTTTTGGCTATGTTATTTTAATTTGTTTTTAATTTGTATTTTCCTCTTTAAACCGTTTAATTTTCTAGTCGTGTGACTAGGGTACAAGCTGCGGTGTGTAGCTTGAGAATTCGCAACTCGGTAGTTGAGTTGTGGCAGGGTTTTAAGCGTAGAGTTAGATTAGTCAATAGCGGTGTATAGCGAGTTTACGTGTGTAAGCGAGGGACTATCTAATTTCTAGTAGAAACCTTGGGGGCAGCACGTAGGCAGGGTTTTGCCGAAGCTGGGTAAATTCTGTGTTGTTCTGTTTTATTCTGTTATTTATATTCTGCGATATCTGTGCTGCTATTCTGTGATCTGAATTGAAATTAATTTATAAGCTTCCGCGATTAATTTTAATAATTAACACCATCACCCTATTCACCCCCCCTCTAGGGTGAAATCGATCCTACAAGTGGTATCAGAGCAAGGAACAAAAGCCGTTTTTTGTTTTAAAATTTTGATTTTACAAAAACCAATTTTTAATTTAAAAATTCGTGTTTCAAAAATCAAATTTTGTTTTAAAAATTCGTGTTTCAAAAATCGGTTTTTGTTTTAAAAATTTGATTTTTTTTAAATGGCTTCTTTTAATAATGCTTTTGCAGAAGGACAATCCATAGTTAGACCACCAATGTTCAATGGTGAATATGCTTACTGGAAAAATAGAATGCAAATTTTTCTGAAAACCATTGACGCTTGGAATATTGTTGAGACAGGTTATAGTATACCAACTATAACTGTAGATAATCAGGAAATAGAGAAACCAAAGGAACAATGGACAGAACTAGAAAATAAATTACAGAATACTAATGCCAAAGCTATGAATTCTATTATCTGTTCATTGGATCAATTTGAATTTAATCGTGTCTCACATTGTCTAACTGCGCAGGAAATATGGCACATACTAGAAGTGACTCACGAAGGAACATCTCAAGTCAAAGAATCTCGCCTTGCAATGCTAAGCAGCGAATACGAGAACTTCAAAATGGCGAAGGAAGAAAATGTCAAAGAGATGTACAGACGACTCTCCAATATCGTATACAAATCAAAAGCTCTCGGAAAAACATACACCGAATTAGAAATAGTCCGGAAAATCCTCAGAGTCCTTCCACGAAGCTTTGAAGCAAAAGTAACTGCCATACAAGAATCGAAAGATTTAAAACAACTTAAAGTTGAGGAACTCATCGGAAATCTCACCACTTATGAGCTTGAAATGAAATTCAAAGAAGAGCGTGAAGGAGGTGACACTCAAAAGAAATCAATAGCTCTCAAAGGAACAACCGAAAGTGATGATGATAACGATGAAGATGATGGAGCAGCAGAATTGGAGCTGTTAATAAGGAAATTCAAAAAATGGAATCAAAAACATGGAAATTCAGCTCGAATTCATAAAGCAAAAAGCAGAATAGCCAAAGCACTAGACTACTCAGAAGAACAAAAGTTTATTTGTTATAATTGTAACAAACCCGGCCATATCAAGCCCGATTGTCCACAAATTAAATCCAGCCACGGAAAGAAACAGAAAAAGAAAAGTTTTGCAGCCACTTGGGATGAAATAGACGAGAATGATCAAAGCACTGGCAGTGAAAGCGAAAAGGCAGAATTGTGTCTTCGAGGTGATACAACTGACAGTGACGATGACGAGCCAAGTGAGGTATCAAAACTTACCCATTCTGAGTTGCTTATATATTTTCATGAAGTAAACGGTTGTTTTGAACGACTTAGGGAAAAATTCGCCAAACTTGAATCTCAAAAAGATACTTTGATAGAATGTAATAAACAACTTGATCAATTAGTTAAAACCTATCAAAGTAGGATCCCTAAGTGTGATAAGTGTCCAACATTTGATGAGGAAATTAAAAAATCAGAAATTAAAATAAAATCGCTTGAAAATGAAATTTTGATTTTAAAGGAGAATGAAAATACTAGGAGAGAGAATTCTATTAAAAAGTGCACACAGTTGTTAAACGAAAATGAATCTCTCAAATCACAAGTCCAACAATTGTCTACGACTTTAGATAAATTTTCAAAAAGTGAAAAAACGTTGAATATGCTATTAGGAAAGCAAACTGTTAATACGATTAGACAAGGACTTGGATTTAATAATTCGAAAATTGTTGAAAACAAGATTAATCAAGTTAATTCTATGTGCACAATTTGTAGAAAATTTGGACACGATCACAATAATTGTTGGTATAGACCCAAACATGTGAAAACTATACCGATTTGGGTTCCAAAAGGCACAAATATAAAATCTCTCAAAGTTAAACAAATTTGGGTGCCAAAGGGAACAATTATAAATAGTTTTGGGTCTACACAAAATTATTTTTCAAAATTTTCTGCCACTAACAACCATGGACCTATAAAAACAAATAGGTCACATAAATCCTTTTCCGTGTAGGTGTGGTGGCAGGCTAAGGAACAACAATAGTGTTCTCTGGATTTTGGCTGTTTCAGGAACACAACGGGCGACAAAGCTAAGTTCCTTAGCCTAGTATAAGGGTGACAGAATCACAATGAACAACGACGAGAAATATCGTAAAGGTAAAGACAGGTAAAAGTATATTTATTTGTACGATATATTAAATGTGATAATCTGTACCATTTTCTGAATAAAACCAGCCAATTATACGATGATGATATGATGATGATTTAATGATGATTTTGATTCTGACTTTATTCAAAATTGTTAGCCATTTATATTCTTATGCCAAAAACACTATAAAATTCACTAGAATTACTTGATATATAAGTTTGAGAGAAAAATAGTGTTTTGATTGGATAATAACATTGTTGTTATAATATTTTTGGCTAAAACTATATTCATGTTTTGACACGGCCTCGATTTAAAATCCTAATGAATTCTATTTTAAAAATTGTAAAAAGGATTTTAAATTTTTTTTGAAAGTGTTGAAACTTTTAAGAAATTGCCTTGAAATAAAAATAATGTTTGATGGCTTCTAAAATTGACACTTTAATATATGTTTGATTGTTGACATGGTTTTCATTTCAAATCCAAGAGAATTTCATTTAAAATTTGTTGATAATAATCATGAGAAAATTTGTTGAAATTTCTTAATCTGGTCTTTGACATTCAACGAGTGAATTTTGAGTAAAATTTAAATTCAGATGCAGATTACACTGGTAATATGGTTGATAGAAAAATTATTAGTGTAACGTGATTAATTTTTGAAACATTCATTTGCTGCATCGTTTTTTCAAAGAAAATATCTGCATATTCTTCATTTCAAATAATTTTCAAATAGCAGAAAATTTTCTTTTAAAACCCCCTGGAGAAAATCATTTTTGACCATATTTTCAGATTATTCATTTTTGAAAAATTAATTTCATAATTATTTTTGAATTTGATTTTAAATGACTATTATGACTAATCTGACTCCCAAATGATTATCGAAAAGAAAAACAGTGATTGAAAAAGTGATGAGTGTTGATATTGATCATATATTATAACTCGAGAAAGTATAAATAGAAAATTTCTTTAGAAATTTAAACAAGAGTTATAAAACTTTTTTGTTGGTACAAATTCCATGACCATCTCTATGTCTATCATATTTCTATCAACCATCATTCATCAAAATTCTATATAGTTTGTCGATATGTGGTACTTTAAACAGGAATCGTTCGTTTTTCATTTTCACATTTTTTTAAAAATAATAATAATAATAATAATAATAATAATAATAATAATAATAATAATAAATAAATAAATGAATAAATAAATACCAAAGTATTCACTCTCATTTAAAAGTCCTCACGGTTATGCATGGGTGAATTACTTGGAATTTGTTATGTGCTTCCATGCTCATTTAAAAGTCCTCACGGTTATGCATGTATGGAACGCATATCAAAAGTTGATTTTTAAAATAAACAAATTGATTCTAATCCCATTTAAAAGTCCTCACGGTTATGCGTGGTTAGAAGATACTTGAATTCAATTTTTAAAAATAAAATTGGAATACTACTAATCTCATTTAAAAGTCCTAACGGTTATGCATGGTTAGTAGATATTCAAATTCCTGATATAAATATACCACAAATAGACACAACTGTATGGTTTTATATGATGACATCATTTCCATCATTCTAAAAGTGGAATATGCGCCTAACAAAATATTATGATTTTTGTTTTATTTTTTATCGAAATTTAATATTTATATTCAATTGAGTTTTAAAGTTGAATTAATATCAATCACTTTATTTCTATTTTCTCTAACACTATAATTCTTTTGCTGATAACAAAAGGGGGAGAGAAAAGTTAAGATTTTGTCAAATAAAATCAAGCAAAGGTCAAATAATTTTCCATTTGCATCTAGGCTCATTTTTATTTGTATGCATATATGTAGGGGGAGTATTATGTAGAGAGGAGCATTTAAATAGGGGGAGCAATTAGGATATAACTATGATCAAATACATTTAATATATTCAAAATCTTAAATATATGTTTGTTATCATCAAAAGGGGGAGATTGTTGAATATGCGCTTATATGATTTTTGTTTGATGATAATAAACATATATACATTCGTTTAAATGTATTTGATAATATACTATTTTTATTTTTTTCACAGATTAAATAAATATTTGCAGAATAAAATAAATAACACGAAATTTGAATTCAAACGAATATTTTATTCAAACAAATATTTATTACATCTTTGAATAGTACAATTTCAAGCTCTCACTATAACTATACAACTTTGATTACAATTACATCACATTTCACATTTACAATTCACCTCACTACATATCACTCACACTCGTAATTATCTTCAACTTCATTCCAGTTTGAATCCAGCATCTGAGCGATCTGCAAAAATATAAACTAACGCAGTAAAATTGAAAAAGAAATATTTTTGCAGTATAAAATAAAACGTGAATTTTAAAAATATAATTTGCCTCAGTTTTTTTTGGGTTGTTCGTCTTCATTTATGTTTGAATTCATCATACACGAACAACTTGTGACATACACAGTATATTACTGTATATGCCACAAGGCCGTGCACGCCGATATATACACTTGATTGTTTTACAGGGACAGGTGCGCACAGGTCAAACCCAAATGAAAAACCGGGTTCAACTCACGTGCAATAACATTGAAAATCACGACATAAGCACAAGGTCAAATCCGAGTTTTGAAACTGGATTCAACACAAGGCGACATGACATGAATGCTATGTTCAAACATGACACAGCCTCAAACCAGCAGTATACAAGTACAAGACCACCAAGCAAAACCAGTTCAACATGCATGAAATGAAACAACAACATGCAATACAACAATCAGATGGTCAGAGCCATAGCAAACAGAGGCATCAATATGGTAACACAATTGCAACTCGACAAACAGCAAGACCAAACTGCACAAGTGACCACAAAGACCATCAGCTACATCAAAAGCAAGTGCAACACAGTTGCAAACAACAGGAATGAATATCAAGTGAATACAACATGAAGTACTGCTACTCAAGGCAACTAGAAATGAACAGTCTCAAAAATGTAAAGATCAGGAAAGTGAACAATGCTTGAAGACTGCAGCGGTCAATATAAATGCACAGTGCAAACATATGTACATCAACCCAATAGTGATCATGCAAACTGACTTGAAGATGGCCACCAACATAAGCAGCAGCAAGCAGATGCAAGCTACAACTTCAAATGAACCAGTGACAATGCAACAATCAACTCAACTGAGTACAGAGAAATGCACAAAAGCATGATGCAAACTGAACAAATATGCAACCATACAGCAGTCATGTATGCAACAGGTTCAAGGGCAGAAAGTGGAGACAACTCAAATGAACACAATGTTCACAAATGAAAAAGAACAGTGAAGCATGTACAAACTGTAGTGAATACAGACAGTAAACCAAGCTTCACAATAAACATCTCATGAATATAAGATGTCGAAGCCAGCAGTATCAATGACTATATGCACAGAAGCATAATCCAATTAAAATACCAACTGCAAATATCCAAAGCCACAGGAGAACAAGACACAATACACAAATACAAGTGCACAACTAAACTCGAGTGGAACAGAGAAGCTATGGTACTAAGATAAAAATGCAAGTGATAGTGAATATGTACAAGTGCAGTGACCAGAAACTCAAATTTCAAAAAGCTACAGCAACAATGCAAACTACAGGAATATAAAGCACAAAAGTGCAACAGTGAAGTTCAGCTATGCAAGTGAAACAACTACAGGCAGTGAATGAAGTGTAGTCAACAGGTGAATAATATAACATGGCCGAGCATTGTACAAGAAGTATGCAGTTCAACACGTCTATGACAGCAAGTAAGTTAGTGCAACATGCTAGCATCAAGCTGCAGTTTTACCAAAAGTCAAGTATGCTACAAAAATAGCAAATCAACTTTATCAAGCATCAGAGGGAATCATCTATATCCAAACTGCAGATACAAAAATGTATCAAAGCCGTGTGTTTTAACAAGTCAACAGCAAAAGGAACGAAAACCGTGGTCATCACGAAATCAATTCAAAGCCGTGTAAATCAAGCTACTAAAAATACGAAATTGACAAAGTCAGTGAAATCACGAGCATTCAAGTATGATCGAATGGCCAAAGCAATATCAGCAGACAAATTCAAACTAAAATATACGACGCAAATCTAGGGTTACAAACCCTATATAAATTGACATCATCATCGGCAATTATTGGTATCGAGTTCAAGCATCAACCAGAAAAAGAAAAAGTAATAAAGTACTCACCAAAATTGAAATCGAACTCGATCAATCGAAGTAGCCGAAGCTAGGTACAAGGAGGCAGACGATCAATAGGGCAAAGACGAAAATCACAAAATCGATCGACTAAAATAATATCGGCATCTTCGATTCTAGCCCTAATTAATTGAAGGAAGAGGAACAAACAAGAGCCGAAGCCCTAATTTCATCTGAAGAACAAGCCGCCATTTATTTTTCACAAAAGAAGACCGGGCTAAAATAAAAGGAAGAATAGGGCCGACTAAATAATAATAATAGGAATTAAGGGTTTTGGCTATGTTATTTTAATTTGTTTTTAATTTGTATTTTCCTCTTTAAACCGTTTAATTTTCTAGTCGTGTGACTAGGGTACAAGCTGCGGTGTGTAGCTTGAGAATTCGCAACTCGGTAGTTGAGTTGTGGCAGGGTTTTGAGCGTAGAGTTAGATTAGTCAATAGCGGTGTATAGCGAGTTTACGTGTGTAAGCGAGGGACTATCTAATTTCTAGTAGAAACCTTGGGGGCAGCACGTAGGCAGGGTTTTGCCGAAGCTGGGTAAATTCTGTGTTGTTCTGTTTTATTCTGTTATTTATATTCTGCGATATCTGTGCTGCTATTCTGTGATCTGAATTGAAATTAATTTATAAGCTTCCGCGATTAATTTTAATAATTAACACCATCACCCTATTCACCCCCCCTCTAGGGTGAAATCGATCCTACAAGGGAAACTGGAAACTCTTATTGTTACTGGAGTACACATGGTCACATGTTGGAATCGGGGAAGGGCAATGGAAATGTCCGTAGTAGTAAGGTTTTACGGCCAGTTAGTGGTTGGTCCTACAAGGGGAATCGATATAGTTAATTTTTAGTTTTAGGTTGAATGATAAAGAGCATAGGATACATTTACTATTGAGAAGGTGACATGAATGCTTCTATATGCCATAAATCGTCAAGGTAGTATACTTGGTGCGAGCCTAGGCATTGCGAAGTTTCCTTGGTGTGTAAGTGCGATATACATGATTCATCCTTGAGAATGTTAACTGAGCATTCGTTATGAGGTTATTTATCTCGACGATATACCCAGAATAGGACTATAGTGATTAGTTGTTGGTTGTTCAGCCTTTGGCCGGAAACCACTGTAAGTTGTTGTTGATGTAGGTATAATAAAAATTATACCCATGATTTAAAAATTAAACAATCCTTTCTATTTAATACACGAATACAAATAGACACCCTTAGTTGTGCAGATTATAGATGAAGTTAATTGCGTGGGAATGTCTTATACTAGTAATATAATTCATTCAGTAGACTTTATCTTACCCACTCCTTTTCTTCTCCTTTTTATATCCACTATAGGAGGACAATTCGACGTATGATTTGGCCATGTCACGGTGCGTGGAGAAGAAGACTCGATGCCTAAAGCTATATTAATTATAGTTTATCTCCATGTACTTTATACTACATTATTCTACCAGATAGACTTTATGTTGTTATTTGGAGACATTACTGTATGGATTACATTATGCTAAGACTGTTTTGCTTCCGCTATGAGATCCAAAAGTGTAAGTTATTTTAAATTAGTCTCGGTATCATGTATGTTAGTTCTTGAGATGATGGTTTTGATGACAACAACCTTAGAATAAGATTATAAAATATAAATACTAACATTATAGTTTAGATATATATGTATATGCAGGATTTAACCATGCAGGTACCAAGAATGAAGACTGTATAGTATAGAGATTCAAGATATCAAGATTGAAGACTCATGAGTATCAAGATTATCAAGAGTTCAAGATAAGTAATTTAATTAGGAATTTTGTTAAAACTCCTATAAAAGCACTGGCATCTTAAAATCCAATTTATTCGTGGAATGGAATCCACTTCGAGCCTGTTAAATGGATGGAACCCTAAGTAGGATGGAACCTACGAAAAATCTAGTGGAACATTGTTTTGTATCCGCTAACTTTCAAAATGTTCTACAAAATTATATCTTGTTTTAAAAATGTTTTCAAAATCTTCCTTCTAAAAGAATCAAAAACATCTATCCTGGTTTTAATACTTTTAGCCTCAAGATAATCTTTATTTTCAAAATCAAATTATCCTTGGTTTTAAACTATCTTTTAATAATAATATCTTTAATTTTTAATATTTATACTTAGATTTAAATATAAAATTATAGTAAAATTATATATATATATATATATATACACCAAAATATTATTCTCTATATTTACTTATGTATTTTAACTATAGTTAAGTATATTTATAAAGTTTAAAATAGTTTTAATATAAGATAGAAGTTTTTTTCAAAGCAAAACAAATCACCAAAATTTCCTTTGGCATGTCGACATACTCAAGTACCCCATGTCGACATGGTAGCAGTTGATTTCAAAATTTGAATTTCAAAAGAAGTGTCTATTCGTCATATCCCTTCACGAATGGACATGGCTGTTGTTCTACAATAAATAGGGGTGGTTTTGAACGAATTTCTATTTATATTTTTCTGGTTTTCACTCCTCTTCCTCTTCCACATTTCTTTATACATATTCTTATCATTACTCTGCCGAAATCAACGTTAAATCTAACTAGATCATTTCTGGTTTGATTCTCTATCACTATCTCAACAAGATCTCAGTGCTATTTAGAGTTATAGACTTCTTTGTAATCAATTAAGCGAGAAAAGGTGTGATTGTAGCCATGGAAATCAATCAAGCGAGAAAAGGAGTGATTGTGGCCTTGGAAATCAATCAAGTTAGAAAGGGTGTGATTGTAGCATAGGAAATCAATTGGGCGAACTTGTTGCCCCTGAAATCAAGTATCTCTACCCAGAGGATTGTGAATTTGGAGTGGTGTAGCTCATGGCCTTGAAATCGAGGGTGTTATTGCAAAATTGCTTTTGAAATGAAATCTGTACTTGTGAGCGGGACTGGATGTAGGGTAACTCCGAACCAGTATAAATTCCAGTGTGTTTTTTCCTTTATTGCTTTTACTTTAATTTCTGCATCTGTATTTGATTCTGTGATTATATCTGTGTCTGAATATTGCATACATTTATGTTCAAATTTACAAAAACTTAAAAAGATTTAGTAATTCCTTTAAACACTATTCGCCCCCCTCTAGTGTTAATCCTAGCCTTAAGATCTGTATTCCGCATTTCTCATAATTGGTATCGGAGCAAAGTTTTCAAAGTTTTCATAATATGAATTTTGAAAAAAAAATTAAAATGGCAATTTTTTTATAAAATTATTAACACTATTTTCATATGAATATGTCACAGAATCGTCATGATATTGTTGTTTAAACTTATATTTAGTTATTTTGAAAAGTCACTTGATTCTTTAAAAGGTTATGTTGTTTTGCAGGAGAAGAATTAAGTCTAATGACTATTGGCTAAAAGATACCAGATAACCATTCAACAATCAAGAAGAACAAATGGATATATAATGGAAATCGACAATGAAATGGGTTCCAGATCAATATAAAGCTTCTGATTCTTATGATATGATACTGTACTTCTCTCCATCTACTTCGCAATATCACTGGTTTCGTGCGAATTCATCAAGAAATGACCAAGTTATGGCCAAATGAAATTTTGGTGAACAAAGAGAGAAAGAAAGCTAAACTATCAATGGTAATATTCAAATTGCATCCAATAATTTAAGTATTTTGCTCCCACTCCTTTTCCAGATTGTATTTCTTGTTCTCACGGTCATTTTGATGGGTGGATCATCAAATTTTGATCAAAATTGAGTGAGATATGACACTTTGAAGTGGCTATCCAAAACTGAAAAACTGTGTACAGAATTTTCTACATTTCTCTTTCTGTTTGGCCTGTTGCACCACAATACCATCCAAATTCATCATCAAACTATTACTAAATCGTAGCCCTTGCCATCCTCTTTGATTTGCCGCTGGTTTCATCCAATTCCGTCAAGAAACGAAGGAGATATGTCTTCTAAAAGTTTGATAGTATATAGAAAACGGAAAAAAGAAGAAGAAGAGGAATTTTTATGAAAAGTGTTGACTGTTGGCCCTATTTATAGTGGTTGAAGTGTCCATTCATTCAAAATTCAAATTCAAACTTTTGGCGCCAAGTTGGTCAATCTACTAAATCATCGTATCTTTCTCATACGGTCTTCAAAATCAGCAAATGAACATACTACGCTGATCAGAAAAACGAGCCCGTCGCAGTAGAACAGATCTCGTCACTAAATTCTGAAAGATATAAATGTATGGTTGACAACAATGGAAGAACAACAAAGTTATATAGAAGGAGTGTAAAAAATGGTACGCTTTACTATTATTTCATCTTTACTGTTGCATTTAAGAACATATATTTATGCATTTAGTTAGGTATAGAAATTTATCTCTTTTATAAATTTTGATATTTAGGTCCATATATCGACACACCATAGTATAAATTTCGATATACCAGTCTAAATTTTTTTTAAAGTTTTTAAAAAAATGTGTTTTCTTTCAAAAAAAACCTTACTACTAATTTATTACAACTATATTAAGTAGAAAAGCATTTTTACATGCATAATGTCAAGTGTCTTTACACATGTTTTTTCTTCATAATTTTTTTTATATATTTTTGAAGTGATTTAGTTATATTAACTACTTTAAAAATTGGGTCAAAAATAAATTATTTACACGTCAAAATCTAGTCGTAAAATTAGTGCAAAATCTTGTTAAAAACAGGCCCAGAACTTTAGATAGCATTTCTGAAATGCTGTCTTTGCTTTTGTTATTTTGCAAATACGTTTTTACAGCATTTCTGTCCTTTGAAACGTAGTATTTTTTTAGAAACTTTTCACAGCATTTGGTAAATGCCGCGGTTTCTGTTTATTATGTTTTGAGTATATTTTACTACAAAAACTTTTTACAGCATTCTGTAAATGCTGTGTTTTCTACTTGAAACTTTAAACTATGTAAAAATAATATTTAAATTAAGAAATTTTCTCTATTCTTTTTAAAAGTTATTTTCTAACTTATATTAGAATGTTTTAAAATTAATGTTTAGATATTTTTTTGTAATTAATTAAAATTTTAAATGAAAGAGGCCTTAACATAGCACATGTTTATTTTAGTTTTTCAATTTTTGTTATTTTTAATATTTCATTATGATATTTAAAAAAAAAGATGTTTAAACATGTTCCTAAATATTTTAATCAATAATAATTTGATATAATGGTTTTAATTAGTAAGTTAACTTTTTTTTAACATGGAAGTTCAGATTCTTAAAAAATCAACCAAGTTAAAAAATATATTATTTTAAATAAATTAAATAATTAGGGTATTAATTTTTATAAAAACCAGTCATATATATAGGTTAAATCCATATTTCTTAGCAATTTGATTTTGATATTGAGTTTGATTACTACCGTTCATGAGTATGTTATAGTTTTAATATCATTTATTACTTTTAAACTTTTGTCTTTACTACTCTTTCGGTCTCATTCATTAGTTTCCTTAACCTAAGTCTAGTAATTGGTATGTATTACCTTTGTTTGGTTGAAGTAATTTATAATAAATAGTTTGATACATACATACATACATATACATATACATACATATATTATGCTTGTCAATTAGATATTTCTTATCACTCATGTTTATCTTATAATCTGAATATCTCTTACCATAGTATATATCATCATACCATTCTGCATATTATTGTTTTTACTTCGTTATCATTTTATTTTATATTACATATCATTGTGCATCCAATTTCATATCACATTACATTGCATATTACATCATAAATTACAATGCATGAAATATCATAATCATTTGCATCACAAGTTGCACTTCATTTTGCATATTATCTCATGCTACTTGCATATGTCATACATTTCATACTGCATTACAAACAACATATTGCATACATGTATACATAACGAGTGTATTTTGTTTATAAGGAGTTTGTAGTATTGTCCTATAGTATAGGATTATTAGTTTTTGATTTGTTTAACTTGATTGACTTTTTTGACTTGATTGACTTGTTTGACTTGATTGATTTGATTAATTTTTTGAATTGTTTGGCATGATTCGATTTGATGAGCGTGTTGATTGGACTGTGTGAAATATACTTATACATATTTTTGTATTGCATAATTATAATATAATTATGTTAATGTCTTTCACATTTCATTTACTATACTTTGTTCTAGTATTAGTTTAAGGGGAAGTTTTATAGTTTTATGGTTTTAGGATGGTTTTTGTTGATGACAAAAGGGGAGAAATATAAAATAGGATAGTCAGGCATAGATTAAGGGGCAGCTATTAGTTTTAGGGGGAGTTATTAGGATAGAAGTAATATTATATAAACAAAGGTTGTCATCATCAAAAGGGGGGAGATTGTTAGTCCTTGAGATGATGGTTTTGATGACAACGTGTAGGATCTAGATTAACCCTAGAGGGGGGGGGGGGTGAATAGGGTTATAGCAAATTTTCTTGAATTAAACACAGAAATATAATAGCAGAAATAAATATGCTAAAAAAATAAATCACACACAAAATTTACCCAGCTTCGGCAACCCCTGCCTACTGCTGCATTCACAGATTTCTATTAGAATTAAACAGTATCACGCTTACAAACACTCTACTAGACTCGCAGACCCTTTTGCTCCCGCTCACAAACACTCTACTAGACTCGCACACCCTGCTCCCGCCTATAGAGTTTCGCTCACTCGCAAACACTGCTCCCGCCTATAGAGCTTTGCAAACTCGCACACCCTGCTCACTGAACTAATTCAAAATAGACAATCTTACACTACCTAAACCTAGGTGGTGATTTACCAAGATTCTTTGGTTCGTAAAATAAAAAACAATAATTAAGAAACAATAACCCTAAAAACTAATTAACAATATTAATAAAGCCTTATAATTAAATAGAAACAAAACCCCCTTTTTTTTTTAAAAGACCGGCCCACTTCCTTATTTCACCCGATCCTCTTTTGTCTCGTTCGTGAGAATAATGGCGGCTTCGTTCTGATTAGAGCTTCGTTCCCTTTTGTTCCAGTTAGGGCTTCGGCTCTTTGTTCCAATTAGGGCTTCGGTTTCTTCAATTGATCTGTGATATGTTTCCCTAGCTCGCTGCTTCTCTGATGGTTGACTATTGCTCGTTTTGCAGTTGCTCGATCGAGTTCGTTGCTTGTGAATTCGGTATGTACTGTCTCCTTTTGCTTTTCTAAATTGATACTTGAACTCGATACCTTATGCCGATGATGATTTTGGGTATTTATAGGATTCGAAATCCTATTTTTGCGTTCGTATTTTCGTGTTTGAATTTGTCTACTGAATCACCTCGGCCACTTGATGATGCTTGAATGTTTGAGATTTATCTGACTTTATCAATTTTGTATTTTAGATGCTTGGTTGACACGGCTTCGATTTTGACTCGTTCAACATTGAAATTCTTGCTATCCACGGCACAGCTTTGATATTGTTTCTGTTGATTTTATTCTCATGGTTTCATGAAAAATAAATAACCACTACACTTTGAAACTACTCCTTGACTTGTCTTCACTGTGGCACTATGTCACTGTGTTTGTTTATGCGATTCCATGATTTTGGTTTAACTTTGTACCATTGACTTGATATTCTTAACTGCCTGTATTTTGCATTCATGTACTTGCTGCTATGTTGGTGGCAATCTTGTGTAAGTGCTTGTGTCATCACTTGTTTGCGGTGACATTGTGGTTTGCATTGAGCATTTTGTATGCTTGAAATTTTGGTTTTACAGTTGCACTTGGTTTTGTTGAGTTTGCACTGCTTCACTATATATTTAGGTTTCTGCACCATGTTGTTTGCTGTGGATACTGTGTTCATGTTTGTCGTGCTTGTAGTCTGATCCATTGAGTTTGATCATCCATTGTAGCTTTTGTGCATTTCTGTGTGTTCATGTTGCTGGACTTGAATACATCTGTGCATGTCACTGTTGTGTCTGCTCTGAACTTTTGATCATGTTGCCTTCGTGTTGTTGTTTGCTTCACTGTTGCATTCCACTTGTGTTTGCACAGCACTGCATGTTATATTTCTTGATCATATTGGCCATTTGGTCGAGTTGTAGTCCAGTCCACTCATGTACATGCTTCACTGCAGCCTTCTTTGCATTGTTCATTTTACTGTCTTTATTGTGGCATACTTTGATTCTTTTGAAACTGACTTGCACACTACTGTCTTCTGGCCATTCTTTGTTGGTTCATTGGTGTTTGTACACTTTTGTTGCAGTGGTTTTACATTTGTGCATATTGAATCAGTTTCACTTGGGTCTGGTTGGTCTTGCCATTGTAGCTGTCTGAGTTGCAGTGGTTTATATGCACTTCATCACTTCAGTATTGCATTGTTTTCACCTCTGACCTGTTGTAGTTTGATTGTGTTCATATACACTACTGCCTTGAGTTGAACCTATCTTGGGTTTGACCTTGTTTTTGATTTCTGTGCTTTTGTTTGATTTTTGCACACGAGTTGGCGAGGCAGTGCACACGTATACGAATGTACACGTGTGTACTGCAGCCACTCATAGTTACCTGTCCCTGATAAAAAATACTGATATGCACAGATAATGCACAGTCAAAAATGATGACGAACAACCCAAATAACTGAGGCAAACAATGTTTTCAAAATCATCGTTTCTTTCAAATTTCAAAAATATTTCTCTTTCAATTTTACTGCGTTTGAAAATATTTTTGCAGATTACTCAGATGCTGGATTCAAACCGGAATGCAGTTGAAGACAAAATACGAGTATGAGTGATATGTAGTGAGGTTAACTGTAAATGTGAAATGTGATGTGATTGTAATCAAAAATGTATATGTATAGTGAGAGCATGAAATTGTACTATTTAAAATTGTAATAAATATTTGTTTGAATAAAAATTTCTGTTTGAATTCAAAATCTGTTTAACTTGTTCTGTTTGAATTCAAATTCGAATTCTGTGTAATTTAATTTTATTCAACAGATATTTATCTAACCAAATACATACTATTCAAAATATTTGTTTGAATAAAATTTCCGTTTGAATTCAAAATCTGTTTAACTTGTTCTGTTTGAATTCAAATTCGAATTCTGTGTAATTTAATTTTATTCAACAGATATTTATCTAACCAAATACATACTATTCAAAATATTTGTTTGAATAAAATTTCTGTTTGAATTCAAAATCTGTTTAACTTGTTCTGTTTGAATTCAAATTCGAATTCTGTGTAATTTAATTTTATTCAACAAATATTTATTTAAACTATGAAAAATAAAATAGTACATTACCAAATACATTTATATAAATGTGTATATGTTTATTATCATCAAACAAAAAATCATATAGCGCAAAGCGCATATTCAACACAACGGCCTTAGAATAAGATTATGAAATATAAATACTAACATTATAGTTTGGATATATATGTATATGCAGCATTTAACCATGCAGGTACCAAGAATGAAGACTGTACAGTATAGACATTCAAGATATCATGATTGAAGACTCATGAGTATCAAGATTATCAAGAGTTTAAGATAAGTTATTTAATTATGAATTTTGTTAAAACTCCTAGAAAAACACTGGCATCTTAAAATCCAATTTATTCGTGGAATGGAATCCACTTCGAGCCCGTTAAAGGGATGAAACCTACGAGAAATCTAGTGGAACATTGTTTTGTATCTGCTAACTTTTATTCAAAATGTTTTACAAAATTATATCTTATTTTTAAAATGTTTTCAAAATCTTCCTGCTCATATCGGTGACGTTATTATTGCTGTATTCTTCCAGTATTGTTCGAGAAAAATACTTTTTAAAAGAATCAAAAACATCTATCCTGGTTTTAATACTTTTAGTCTCAAAATAATCTTTATTTTCAAAATCAAATTATCCTTGGTTTTAAATTATCTTTTAATAATAATATATTTAATTCTTAATATTTATACTTAGATTTAAATATAAAATTATGGTAAAATTTTATATATATACCAAAATATTATTCTTTATATTTACTTATGTATTTTAACTATAACTAAGTATATTTATAAAGTTCAAAATAGTTTTAATATAAGATAGAAGTTATTTTCAAAGAAAAACAAATCACCAAAATTTCCTTTGGAATGTCGACATACTCAAGTACCCCATGTCGACATGGTAGCAGTTGATTTCCAAATTTTAGTTTCAAAAGAAGTGTCTATTCATCATATCCCTTCACGAATGGATATGGCTGTTGTTCTACTTTAAATAGGGTGGTTTTGAACGAATTTCTATTCATATTTTTTTGGTTTTCACTCCTCTTCTTCTTCCATATTTCTTTATACATATTCTTACCATTACTCTACCGAAATCAACATTGAATCTAACTAGATCATTTCTAGTTTGATTCTCTATCACTATCTTAACAAGATCTCAGTGCTATTCAGAGTTATAGACATCTTTGTAATCAATTAAACGAGAAAAGGTTTGATTGTAGCCTTGGAAATCAATCAAGCGAGAAAAGGTGTGACTGTGGCCTTGGAAATCAATCAAGTTAGAAAAAGTGTGATTGTAGCCTTGGAAATCAATTGGGTGAACTTGTTGCCCCTGAAATCAAGTATCTCTACCTAGAGGATTGTGAATCTGGAGTGGTGTACCTCATGGCCTTGAAATCAAGGGTGTAATTGTATAATTGCTTTTGAAAGGAAATCCGTACTTGTGTGCGGTACTGGATGTAGGGTAACTCCGAAGCAGTATAAAATCCGGTGTGTTCTTTCCTTTGTTGCTTTCACTTTATTTCTGCATCTGTGTTTGACTCTATGATTATATCTATGTCTGAATATTCCATACATTTGTGTTAAAATTAACAAAAACTTAAAAAGATTTAGTAATTCCTTTAAACACTATTCACCCCCCTAGTGTTAATCCTAGCCTTAAGATCCGTATTCCACATTTCTCATAATGTAATGTTCTAAAACCCCAACGACTCGTATTTCTTGGCACAACGTGAGTTCAAAAGCCACTTTAGACTTTGAATCGACGTGTTTGGATGTGCGTGTTGTCAGATTTGTTATCAAAGCATAGGCTTGGGATTCTTCAAGGATTAGATGCGTATTGAGAAAGTGTACTTGTATATTTTCAAAAGTTATTATATGTATATATAAGTATAAATATATAAGTATAACGCAAACACGCCCTTATACTCAAGTGATGCTTATCACTATCTATGGAAAATTTAAAATATTTACTATTTACGGATAAATGAGAATGAGCAATCAAACTAGAAATAGTTCCGGTGAGACAGTTCAGGTTTCAGGCATGAACATTTCTATATAGTTTCACAGGTACCTTCATACAAGGGGCCGGACTTTACTCAACCGCAATGGAGGACCCATAGCATAAGCAAAAGTGGTAGCTCCAACCCTTCTGCATGCTTTGTATTTTCTAAAGTTATGTCAGGATTTCCAGAGTCTAGGAGGAAATAATTATTATAGGATCGAATCATTTATTGAGACATGGGCATGGCTGAGGAATTGTGATATTATTTTTGTTATGAATGGTTTGAAGGATGCAATGAAGAGAAAGTTAGCTTCATGGCACTTGCAAGGAGAAGCCTTAAACTGGTGGTGGATTTTTATTCCTGAGACAAATGAGACTGGGATTGCCTTGATCTATTTTAGCAGCACTTTGAGACTAACTTCATTTTTGAGGCAGAATGGGGAGTAGAGCTAGAGAAGTTCGTTCATTTGGAGCAACATGACCATAATGTCAAGGACTTTGTGAATGATTTTAATCAACCGACGAATCATGGCTTAGATCTTATTAATGCACCCATGAAGAAGGTGATGAAGTTTGTTAAAGGGTTGAAAATGTCTTTGAGAGATATTTCTTTCTGATGTGTATCTACTGGATCTACTTTTGGGAGCTTGATTGAGATGACATTGCTGAATTCATTTGGGAAGGAGGAATTTAAGAAGGTAGGGGTGAAGCTAGTTTAGCAAGGCTACCGCAGAAGCGGAGTGGATCCCAAGCAAGATAAAGAAACCAAAGTTTAAGTGTAAGAATTTCCAAGGAATGGGACATCTGGCAAGGGATTGTAGGACAACTATTGCAAAAATCAAATGCAATAACTGCAACCAATTAAAGAAAAAGTGTTTGAATGCATCTAAGACTTTCACCCAGGTGGTTTTAGCATATGCACTAGATGTTATTCTTGGTTCGAGCGCTGCTCCAGCTATGGATAAGGGAAAAAAGATCATCATGGTGTGCTAACTCTTTCTGATTTATCTATTCATAGTTTATTTGACACCAAAGCATCACACTCATTTATTTTGAGTAGACTACTAGATGAATTGTAGTTAGAAATTAGTGCATTTACCGACCCTGTAAAAGAATCAAAGACGATTGGTTCATTTATCCATGACTTATAACGGCTTGAACTTATATATTTTGGGTGTCGAGTTCGATTGCGATGCTTTTTCTTTGAGATTCTTTAACACCCAAATTTTTGGTAACATTATTTAGAATATTTAATTAGCTAAATTAAATAAAATAATGTGTTGATTAGGGGATTGAGATTTGATTTTAATTAAGGTGTAGCCGTGCTATTTAACAATGAACTAAAAAGGGTTTAAATTGAAATAGAGGAAGGGTAAAATAGGAAGGAGGTCATTGCTATATCCTTTAAACCTCGGCCGTGTAAAATATTACACATTCATTTTTCATTCTCAAATTTTAAAAATAGGAGACCGGTCACGATTAACAAGGAAAGAAGGAAGAAAAGCTAGAAAGAAGCTAATTCAAATCAAATCTATTCATATCTCAATCTCTATAATCTATAAAGCTAAGGTGAATAATGTTTACATCTCATTCTGATTATGATTTTGGTGTTTAGATGAATGCCAAATATTTTGTAATGATTCTCCATATCTTTGAATGATGGAATGATTATATATACATGTAGATGATTTATTTATGTTCATATTGATTTTATGATATGTTTTAAGGTGAAAACCATATAAAATGACATTCAAATGCCTTGCGAATTTTTATGAAGATTATAAATATTATTTTGAAGATGGTTTCAATTTTTAGAATTTTCTGAAATTATGTGGAATTTATATGAATTTTCTAGTAAAGAAAATACTAAATTGAGTTAATAATTATTTTCGGTTAAATAATAAAAGATTGTGGTCTGAAATTTTTATTTATTGGAAAACATATTAATTTTATGGAATTTAGTGGATTCGTCCTAAGTGTTTTAAGGGTTATATAAAATTATTTAAGGTATGAAATTTAAATGTTTTATATAATTAATAGAGGAGAAGAGGCTTTTTATAAAATAATTTAAATTTGTTAACCTTAGAAAGTTGGCAGCACTTTTGAAAAATTATGGTATTTTTTATTGGTAAAGAAAGAGAAAATCAATCACAATTAGAAACGTAAAGCAGGTTATGTGAAAAGAACTATTTGCTATATGTTTTTAATTGTTTCGCCTTCTTCGGTACCGGGTTCCGCCTCCATACTATTGCCTTTGACACAGTCGAAATCAATGCATATGGTATCAGGCAACCGGTACGTAATGAATTGAATGTGGGCAAAAGGTATATGGTTTAAACCATGGGGTTCTGAAAGGGTTAAAACTTTTCTTTGATTTTAAAGAAAAATGCGCCATCTTGCTTTCGACTAAGATGCTTTCAACTTGGTTGGGCTTGATCAGGTCAAATGGTTTAAAAGAAAATGGTTTAGATTAGATTGCGCCTCTGTTTTGAAATGAAAGCTTTCAACTAGGTCGAAACACCTAGCTGCTGCCTTTTTACCTTTCGATCCAGATGGTTTTTAAAGGGCAGTTTTGTTTTCTAAAAACTTGGCCACCTCTCTAATACTTTCAAATGGATGGTTTCGATACCATCACTTCATTACTTAGGAAATGGTTTCAAAGCAGTTGCTTTCAACTTAAATGTTTTAGGACCCTTTTTCAATAATAAAGTATAACCCAAAGGGTTCTAAAGAGAAAGTTTTAAAAGGTTTCGAAATAGATGCTTTCGACTATTATGGGTTTCTGATCCTTTTGCTCTACTTGAAGGCAGAGTCCAAATGGTTTCGACCGAGAATTTTTCAAAGGTTTCGAAGGGGTGAATTTTTGAATGGTTTCAAAAGGTTTTCACATGTTTTAATTTGAAACCAAAGTGCTTTCGAAAGGTTTCCACAATTTTTAATTTGAACCCAAAGTGCTTTTGAAAGGATGGAGTTTTGATTTTTTTTTTTTTAAAGTTTTAATGAATGGTTTCGAAGGGGTGGTTCTCTAGGGTTTCTAAAGGATTGAACGGATGGTTTTTCCTATGTTTTCGAAATGCAATATTTAAAAGGTTTTAAAGGAGGATGCTTGATATTTCGAAGCTTTTGGAGAAAAGAAAGGAAAGGTTTTCCAAGGTTTTCGAAAGGCTATATTTAACGGTTTCGAAAGGATCTTTCAATGGTTTTGAAGGGTTACCTTTAAGCTTTCAAAGAGGTTGTTTAAAGGTTTTAAACAAAGGTTTCGAAAGTATTGATAGGTAGAATTGCCTATGTATTTTAAGTTAAAAAGTACTTTAACTTATTTTGAGAGGGTAGTTAATCCTTATTAAATATCGTCAACGTTATTTTAAGTAAAGTATATATATCATGGCAAAATGGCTTAGAGTAAAACTAAAGATATATTTTTCTTGTATATATATATATATATGATTTGAAGGACTAAGTCATTTTAAAAATATTTTCAAGAAAAATATAAGGGTAGTTAACCCTAAGAAAATGATTCGGATAGTTTGTCCATTTTGCAAGCAGTTAGCCTAGATTTCGGACAGTTAGTCCAGTTTGCGGGCAATCATCCCAGTTGTTATGGACAGTTAGTCCATTTATAGCATAACGGACCTTGTTATTATGTTATGGGCAGTTAGCCCACTCATTACCTGTTTTCTAGACAGATAGTGCATTTTATTAGCATAAAGGATATTGCTATTTTAATATGATCGGTTGATTAACCAGTTTGGTTGCAAGAATGGATTTACAAAATATATGTATTTAAAGGAAATATTAGTGAGGAGGAAACCGTTCCGCTAAGCGGCATGGTCTCACTTACTATTAGTAAATAGAGATGCAACAGAATTATTTGCTCCAGCACTATGTCTAACCCGTAGTTTTTGTTTCCCCTCAAGCTCTCGGGTGCTCAAAAATTGATTTGAATAGGCCAAGGGTTTAGGTTTTTAGGTTTTAATCCTTTGGCGCATAAGCATCCGGTGATGAGCAAGAGGTTGTAGGATGCTAATTTAGCATTTGCAGTTCTTTTGTTTTGATTCCACTGGGTATATTAGTCAGATATGACTATATTTCTTTGATTAATCAAGGGGGCATCGTCTTATGTCGCTCTTGACGTTATATTGTAAACTATAATTGATCATTGCCTGGGAAATGTTTTGGAATTGTGTAATTTGAATATGAATTTGTTTTGAGATGTAATCAGCTAAATGATGTTTTTGGAAATCTGTGATTTTGTTTACAGTCTTGTACTTCTGATATTATGTTACCATTATCATTATCGTATTTTGTCACCAGAAGTTAATACTCTGGATGACTGCAAAATCTGTAGCGCTTCACTTTTGGCTCCAAATACGGGATGTTACAACTTGTTATCAGAGTATGGTTTATGAAAAACTTTAGCTAAAAAAGATTTTTAAAACATAATCCTAAGGAATTAGAATAAGATTGGGGTATAGGATAACACTATAGTAACGCATTTGTATTTGTTATATATAAATTCACGCTTTATCTCTTGTCTCCTATCTTTGTTAGGTTATTCTTTCTGTATCTCATTAAGTTTGAATGTAGATATGGAAGGAAGAAGAGGAAGAGTTAACTCAAGAAGGGAGGGCGTCGAAGGAAATGCCTAGCCAAATGCGAGAAGTGATCAGACTTAGACTGGGAATATTGGTGTTGGGGTTCCCCAAGTGGACATGGGAGCCATGAATCATTTTTTTTGTGAATATGATGCAAGCTGGTAGTTGCAAGTGGAATGGTTGGTAGAGATGCTGCAAGGGTAGGAGTTTTGGAAGTTTCGATAGTTAATCAGTATGCTAAGCTTGGTGGAGATTACGCTAAGCTTGGGGGAAAGCCTTTTCTGGGGATAAATGATCCTATAGGAGTGGAGAATTGGTTGTTGCATTTCTAAAGTATTTTCGCAGACTTAGGGCTCAACGATGGGCAGAAGAGGAGGCTTGCTTCCAGATATCTTCAGGAGCTGTATTGTTTTGGTGAAGCAGTGTGACGGCTAGTGTAGATGAGGAAACTTTGTCATGGCAGATTTCAAGGAAAGATTCCAGGAGAGGTTTATGTCTGCAATGGTACAGTCTGCTCTGATCGGGAAGTTTCCTAAATTAGAGCAAGGGATGTGTCTGTTCTTGAGTGTGCCAGGAAGTTCGAGGAGTTAGCACGATATGGGTATGCTTTAATGGATACGGTCATGAAGAGGAATGAGAAGTTTATCAGGGGTTGAAGCATGAGTTAGCTAGGGCCAAATTACCTCGTATTAGAGATCCTTCTGACTTTGTTGCGGAGATGGCCTTAAGGCATGTGGATATTCTTGATTCTCTAGAAAAGAGTAAGGCTAAAGAAGTCCACGTTGGGAAGAATCAGAAGAGGAAGTTCTTGTTGGATCATAGGTTTTGATTGCTGACAAGATACAACAATTCACGAATCTACGACTACGATAACATCCAGACTCATCGGCTCAATATATGGTTTGTATAGTTATATATTCTGACAAGAGTCATCAAATGTGTATATAAAGTCTAGTTTAGTGCTTTGTTAAAATCTTTCCTCAACAATCATCATTCACATTCAAATAAACTTGCATGCATATTTTAATCAAAATCAAGTTTGCAAAAAATGCATGGAGCGGGGCTCAAACTCGGGACACTAGTTTGGAAGGCAGGTACTCTAACCAAATGAGCTACTGTAGTTTTTGCTTAACAATAGAATTCAGTCGACCGAATACATTTAGTCTGTCGACTGAACTTGTGCATTTTAACATATATGTGCATGTTCTTAAATTCAGTCGACTGAATGACCTGAGTCAATCAACTGAATTCTGCAACAGTCATTTTTTGTGAAAGGATACTTCCTTTTTGAATAGCCTTCTTCCTCCCCAAGGGTTGCAACCATTGTTATTCATAGAGATCTCTTCACTAGCAGTTGCAACTCCTTAACTACTATATATATGCATGAATTTCAAGATCAAATCACTTCACTTACTTCCTTATACTTGAATCATATTTTCTGAATTAACTACTCTCTTGAATTCATACATTCATTGCTTACGTATTCATTTCCATATTCTTTAAGCAATTTGAAAATTCATAATCTTCATATACACACATCATACTTGAGGAAAAGATTATAGGAAGGGTGTACTACAAGTTACAAATCCGTGTTATTAGAACACACAAGGTCAAAACAATCTTTTTTATTTGACGAAGTCCTGCTCTGCTGCTCAGGCGCGGGAAGTCCTCTTCGGCTGTTGAGGCGAAATCATGTTCTGCTGCTCAGTTCCCTGTTCGGCTGCAGAGGGGTTGTATAGACCTGTTCCTCTGGGTTAAGTGATGGTTGTTGTTTTAGTGAAATTCCAGAAGGAGTTTGGGACAGGACGTAGAACAGAAAGTTCGAACCAATATAAATTTCTCTGGTGTGCTCATTTATTATTTCATTTACTTTACTACTTTTATCTGTTATCAAGTTTATTATTTTGCATTATTCCATATTACACGGTCCTACACACTTTCATTTGGTATCGGAGCCTGGAATTCTATCTATCGTCACAACATCATAGAATAATGACCAAAAAACGATCCAGTCGAAGTACAAAAGGCAAAATCCCTATCAAAGGCACCTGTAAGGACTACAAAAAGGTACTTTCTGATTTACAAATTTCAGTAAAAGACAATAATGAACTAGTTAGTATAAGCAATAAGATTTCAAAGCTTAATTTTATTATTTTAGAAAAGATGAAATCTGTTGAACTTGAAAATGAGAAATTGAAAAAAAGTTAAATTTAGAAAATCAACTAGGCGTTTTAAAGAATAATTTTATGACTGTTAAAGATTTTCTAGACGAACAAAACACCATATTTGAAAAAAAGAGAAAGAAAAATTTTCAAAAGAAATTTTTGATTTGAAAAGACAAAATGATTTGCTACTATCCTCTTTAGATAATTCAGAATCACAAAATTCCCTTCTCAGAAATGAGAACCATGCGTTAAAAAATGAGAAATCTAAATTAAATGAGAAAATTGATATTGTGAATAATAGTAATATTTCTTCTGAAATAATAATTGTGAATTTAAGGCTAAATTTGATAAACTTAACACTGAAGTTACAAAATTTAATAAAGGTCAAAACGTTTAAATATGATTTTATCTAGTTCTAGACCTTTAAATGAAGGATATAATAAAACTGATCGTAGAAATAGCACTAGATATGCTTTTATGTATAGTAAATATGTTAGTTCTAGTACTAGATTGCTAGTAAAGTCTAAATCTAATTTTTATAGGAATTCAAATACTACTATGACCTATAATGTTTTTAATTTCTTTAGAAGTACAAAATCATTGACGAGAAATATGAATAAAAATTATCTATGTATTTGGGTTCCTGTTAATTGGAAAAATAGAGAAAAATACATTGATGATTATTTTGATACGGGTGTTAATAATAAAAATTATATTTATAAAGGTTCAGGCACACCCAAATGAGTATGGTTTCCTAAAAATTAGGAAATTATAAGAACCTTGGATATCGCATGCTTTAAATGTCAATTTTTTCCAAATACCTTACATTATAAGTAGTATTTGTTTTGTTTTATATTGTTCTATGTTAACACTTATGTAAAATACAACTTATATCATCATATAAACTCTCTTTTTTGTCGATGACAAAGGGGAAGAAAGATATTGCTCTAACACTATTTGCAGGAATAAACCATGCAAGCACAGATTAAGGGGGAGAAAAGACTAATTATTTATAGGAATATATAGCATAGATTTAGGGGGAGAGAAATCTATAGCACAATTACAGGAATATATTCAGTGAGAGAGATAAGGTCAACAAAGCTTGTCAAAGATTCGTTCGTAGCAACTGAAGTTGTCATCATCAAAGAGGGGGAGAATGTTGGATCATAGGTTTTGATTGCTGACAAGACAAAAAAATTCACAATCTACGACTACGATAACATCCAGACTCATCGGCTCAATATATGGTTTGTATAGTTATATATTTTAACAAGAGTCATCAAATGTGTATATAAAGTCTAGTTTAGTGCTTTGTTAAAATCTTTCCTTAAGAATCATCAATCACATCCAAATAAACTTGCATGCATATTTTAATCAAAATCAAGTTTTCAAAAAATGCATAGAGCAGGGCTCAAACTCGAGTCACTAGTTTGGAAGGCAATTACTCTAACCAAATGAGCTACTTTAGTTTTTACTTAACAATAGAATTCAGCCGACTGAATACATTCTGTCAGTCGATTGAACCTGTGCATTTTAACATATATATGCATGTTCTTAAATTCAATCGACTGAATGACCTGAGTCAATCGACTGAATTCTGCAACAGTTATTTTTTGTGAAAAGACGTTTCTTTTTTGAATAGCCTTCTTCCTCCCCAAGGGTTACAACCACTGCTATTCGCAGAGATCTCTTCACTAGCAGTTGCAACTCCTTAACTACTATATATATGAATGAATTTTAAGATCAAATCACTTCACTTACTTTTTTATACTTGAATCATATTTTCTGAATTAACCACTCTCTTGAATTCATGCATTCATTGCTTACGTATTCAGTTCCATGTTCTTTAAGCAATTTGAAACTTTCTAATCTTCATATACATACAACTACATACATCATACATGAGGAAAAGATTATAGGAAGGGTGTACTACAAGTGACAAATCTGTGCTATCAGAACACACAAGGTCAAAACAATCTTTTGTATTTGTTGAAGTCCTGTTTTGCTGCTCAGGCATGTGAAGTCCTCTTCGGCTGTTGAGGCAAAATCCTATTCTGTTGCTCAGGTCCCTGTTCTACTGCTTAGGTCCCTGTTCGGCTGCTCGGGTCCCTGTTCTGCGAACTCATGGGAACGTGGACAAGGATGGTCATCAATTCACAATGAGACACTAACCAAGAAAAATGATAAATCTACTCCAAGTCCGTCCTCTAAATAATGTTGTCTTTTCTTTTCAACTCCATCTCAACAGTAATGAAAGAGTTCGAAGACAAACAACTATACTAATCTTTTCTTATTGTTTGTATGACATATGTGTTATGACTATATAATTATTTGTATTCCATCTATATTATGTTATAATTAGATTACTCTATGTTTTATAAGAAAATAATTACTGGTCTTAATTTAAATTTAGATTCAGTCGACTGAATAGACTAAGTCAGTCGATTGAATGCAGAGTGAAAAACTCTCGGGTTCAGATTCAGTCGACTAACTCAGGTACTTCAGTCGATTGATCGGGATTTTCTAGATATTAACTGCCTCTACCTACTTTTTTTGACACACCTTTTCACCTTTTTATCTTTCTTCTTCATTCCTTCAGCCCTATATTTCGAAATTCACCTCTCCACCATTACTAAATTTCACACTTTTCAACTTTTTTCCTCTTTCTCCATGGCCCGTAGACAAATATAGCGCGTCAAAAAGGCTTCTTCTTCGTTCCCTACTCCAATAGATTCTCAATTTTCTACTTGGTTGGTCCATGACAAAGCCATTCAAAGGTGGATAAACATGCAAGACTCCCGTATTCTTGAAGGCTCCTTTGTTCTTTATCCTGACTTAACTCTTATGGCATTTGTGAACTTTTCGAACGAAGCGGTTTGGTTACTTTTCTCGATTGAAAAAAGAATAATCTAAAAATCAACCATACAATGGTTAAGCTTTTCTACGCGAACTTGAATCTCCAAGAACCAGCACCTAGGAATCGAGAAAACTGCATTTGGACCTCGGTATGTGGAATTTCAGTTTTTATTTCTCTAGATCATATGTACCATTTGCTTCAAACTCGAGTTGGGGTATTAATCTTCGGGATATAAATTGTGATATGAAAATTCGGGACAATATAAGTCATTTATTCCTAGAAGATGATGCTATAGAAGTTAAACCTATGTCACTTCGACCAAAAGCTAGACTCATGCACAAGTTTCTTCTTAAGAGTATAACCCCATGGACAGGGTCCTATGAATTAGTATATCCAGATAATTTTCGTGTTCTATATGCTATATGGGGAAATTTGCGTGTTAATTGGACTCAACTTCTTATGGACGAATTCTTAAGTTTTAACCAAGGTAGAGCAAACGTAATTTACTTTGGTGAATATATAATGCGACTTATAAATGATTTTGGTATAAAATCCCCCGAATCCGAATTCTCCAAAGTCGGATTATATAATATTCGCACCTTAAGACTCATGCAACAACCTGATCGTCCGGAACCCTTCATTACTTCTCAATATTGGCAAGCAACTCAACGACAAAGACGACAATGAATTCACATTATCGAACAATCTTCTTCTCAACCTCATCAATCCGAAGAAGAGGTTATTCGTCGTCCAGTTATTGGCCAAACTTCAAGAGAGGCTATTGATTTGCTTGCGCAAAACCAACTTATTCTTGGCTCTCGGCCAAATAAAATAGATAAGAAGCTTAACAAGATTAAAGGTTTATTCACAACTTTATGGGAAGCTATATCTTATGCATCTTCCACTACCGGAACTTTGCATTTGGACCTTGGAAAAAGGCCGGCTTCACAATTCTCTTGTCCAACTTTCGAAGCCACAAGCTCCAGTACAAGTGGCACTGACGGAATGTCTCATGGCATTGCTAAAGGGAAGAAACAAATTCAACCAGAGGAGGAAGATCCTTTTGATTCAGACGCAGAGTAAGTTGTCTCTTGTTCTTTTGGCTTAATGGTTAATTAGTTCTTTCTTTTCTTCAAGAACAATCTCGTTATTAAATTATTTCTCTTTTGTGCTATTGGTGTTTCTTTGAATTCATATGACTATGAACTATGTAATATTTTGTGATATTATGAAGTGTTGTATGAATGATACTTTATATGATTATGTTTAATTATGTATATTGGCTATCTCTAAGTATTCCTTTTTGTCGATGACAAAAGGGGAGAAATTATTGTGTTTTCTAGCAATTTTTTTTGTAGAGCCAAACATTCAGGGGAAGAAAACTAATTCTTTATAACTCATATTATATATTGTCAATTATACATGTTATCATCAATTAAAAGGGAGAGAATGTTAAATCATGGTTCTGATTCATGATAAAGAACATCAACTAGCATTGACGATTATAGATCATAAAGATGATGGAACATAGTGGCACAAAGAGAATAAAACTTCAAACAAGACAAGACCTCAATTCAGAATATAGTATGTATATTTATCTCGTTTTTGAGTATTAGTTATGATAAAACATTGTTAAAATCATTCCTCAAGTAGTCACACATAAACAAAACGATTTTACTTCAAAATATATTTTTTATTATGATCTGTGCAACATAGCATAGGTCAGTCAACTGACTCAGGTCAGCCAGTCGACTGACCTGTGTCAGTGCACATATAATTACTATGAAATGCACGTTTTTCATATTCAGTCGACTTTCACTTCTGAATTAATTGAATGAAAGACAAATAACGACTATTTGACTGAAAAGACACGTTCTTTCATGAAGGGGTTTCAATCCAATTTTAAAAGGAATGGATGCAACTTTTGGTTGAGATCTTTCACGAATGATTGCATCCCTATATCCTCTATATAAACTGCTTTGATTCATTTCAAAATCACCGAATTCTTTATTTGCTCTCTTAATCTATTCTTGCTCTATACTCTATGCAATTCAAAGCATTCACAAACTCTATATCGCTTGAATCTTTGAGTTAATATATACATTCTTTGATTCTAAGTGATTTTCTTCCTTTCAATCAATACACACACATAATACTCTTAAGGATTTGATTATAAGAAGGGTGTACTTCAATACATATCTGAGTTATTAAGAACATACTAATCAATAAAGCTTTCTGTATCTAGTAGAAGTCATGTTCGGTTGCTCAGACAGAAAGACCTCTTCGGCTGTTGAGGCAGAAATCATGTTCGGCTGTTCAGGTGTTGTATAGACATGTTCCTCCGGGTTAAGTGAGGGATATTGTTTGTAGTGTAATTCCAGAAGAGTCTGGGACTGGACGCAGGATGGTGCTCCGAAGCAGTATAAATATCTCTGGTGTTATCTTTTTACTGTACTTATTTTCCACATTACTATTTATATTGTTATCTAGATTATTCTCTGCATTATTGTATATCCATATTGCACGCTCCATAGCATTGCAATCTTTCAGTTCTTTCCGAAGAAGAGTGCTTAAAAGGGTAGGGCAGCTGAGGAGGGAAAGTCTAAGATTGTCTGCTACAAGTGCGAAAAGAAGAGGCACTATGCTAATGAGTATCGTGCTATGAAGGCAAAGGAAGTGGCAGTTAAGAAGAATATCAGGTTCTTCAATTGTTACCAAGTTGGCCATTATAAGTACCAGTACAAAGATCCTGTAAAGGATGGAAAGTGCAAGGTGTATGCATTGGAGCCTACTATTTCGAAGCCAATAATTGAGGAGAAGGAAAAGGCAGCTTTGGGAGGTACGCTTCAGATCCATGATATGTCTGTTAGCGTTCTATTTGATACTGGTGCATCACATTCTTTTATAAATAAATGTTTAATAGATAATCTTAACCTAGAACCCACATATTTAGTTACTTCCTTACGGGTTGCGAATCCAATAGGAGGGTATGCAACTCTAGAGTTGAGATTTGACCAATTAGAGTTTGACTTGTTATGTCATACTTTTGTTTGTAGTTTGCATGTGTTTGATTTTATGGGGCTCGGGATCATTCTTGGGATGGATTAGTTAAGCGAGTACGATGCTAGGATATTTTTCCAGGATAGGAAGATATCTCTTAGACACCCAGATTGTAGTGATTGGATAGTTTATGCCATAGAAGGTTCTAGCGGTGAGATGTATGCTTCATTGGGTGCTATGGAATCAGATGATGAGTTAAGTCGAGTTTTTATGATTAGAAAATTTGCAGATGTTTTTGAGCCTGTAGTTGATTGCCACCAAAACGAGCCATTGAACCTTCCCATGGGATCTGAAGCGTACCTCCCAAATGAGAAGGATGACCCCTATAGAGATAAGGGAGTTGAAGGTACAGTTGGTGAATTTGGAAGGCAATAATTTCATTAAACCGAGTAGTTGGTCTTAGGGTACAATAGTAGTGTTTGCTAAGAAGCCAGACGGATCGTTAAGGCTATGCATCGCCTATGTAAGTTGAACGGGAAGATAATAAAGAATCGATATTTGTTGCCTAGGATTGACGATTTATTCGACCAGTTAAGTGGAGCCAAGGTATTGTTGTAGTTGGATTTGGCGATAGGTTTCCATCAGCTCAGGGTAGCGGATGATGGTATACCTTTGACGGTGTTTAGGACCGGGTATGGGTCGTACGAATGGTTAGTTATACCGTTTGGACTGATTAATGCGCCAGCTTTCTTTATGGACTTGATGATCCGGGTTTTCCGAGAGCATTTGGATAGGTTAGTATTGGTTTTCATAGATGATATCTTGATATACTCTAAGGATGAAAGAGAGCATGAAGTTCATATTAGAATTATGCTTGAGACGCTGAAGCAGCATTAGCTGAAGGTGAAGTTTTTGAAGTGTCATTTCCGGAAGAAGGAAGCGAAGTTTCTTGGTCATGTATTCTCAGAGAGAGGGTTGTCAGTAGATCCGACTAAGATTGAGACATTGAATGGTTAGAAAAGACCCGAGATAGTAAAGGAGATAAAGAGTTTCCATGGGTTGGCTTGTTATTATCGGAGGTTCATTAAGGATTTTTCGCAGATAGTGGCACCGATGACCAAGCTAACAAGAAAAGGTATGAAGTTTGTATGGACCGATAAGTGTGAGGAAGCATTCTAGAGTTTGAAACACTTATTGACCTATGCAGCTATTTTGGTTGTTCCAGAAGGGAATCAAGATTTGATAGTTTATACCGATGCATGTGGAACAACATTAGGGGCTGTGCTGACGTAGAAGGGTAAAGTGATTGCCTACGCTTCTAGAAAGCTTAGCCCACATGAGGTCAGGTACGCATGATTTAGAATTTGCAGCAATGATTTTTGCTTTGAAGTTGTGGAGACATTACTTTTTGGAAGAAAGTTTGAGTTATATACAGATCATAAGTCAATGAAGTATTTATTCTCTTAGAAGGAGCTGAACATGAGACAATAGAGATGGTTAGAGTTTATAGCCACCTATAATTTTGGAATTGAGTACTGTAGCTTCCCCTATTTAGAGGCCCGAAGCTAAGCACTACAAACACTGTAGTCATCCATAATATTAACTTCCGACGACTAAATACGGCTATGTTAATCGTGTCTATAATATCAGAAGCACTTGAATATGAAACAAACCATATGAATTTCAAAACACAAGTTTTCCATTACATTTCAAAACACATGTTCCATATTCAAATTACAAATCCTAATACATTCCTAGGAAATGATAAAATATAATTATTACAAATTACGCCAAGAGCGGCATATGAAGATGCCCCTTTGGATGACCAGAGTAATATTGTCATATCTAATATAATACACACAACGGAAAAACATAAAACAAGAATTGCAACTCCTAAGTAGCTATTTGTTAGCCTCCCGCTCACATTCAGTAGCTTTATTCATCATCCTACTAAACCTGTAAAGCCATAATCTCTCAGCCTACTCAAATCAATTTTGAGCACCTGAGAGTTTAAGAGGAAACATAAACTTCGGGTCAAACATAAAGCCTGGTGTGAATAATACTATACATCTCAGTTATCTGATATTAAGTGAGACCACTCCACTTAGAGGAATGGATTCCCCTAATTAATATCCTTTTAAAACATATCTTTTTTCAAATCTTTATCCTGCAACCAAAACTAGTTAAAACTGTAAAGCATCATTATAAACACACACACACACACACACACACACACACACACACACACACACACACACATATATATATATATATCTGGTAAGAAACGGACTATATGTTCGAATACTATAGTTTTTTTGGCTGATTGGGGCCTACCAGACAAAATCTCAAAATAATCTAATAACCATGAGACACTTCTCTTCTGGACGGTCTGTCCTTTAATTATCTGTTAAATACTTCTCTTCTGGACGGTCTGTCTCTAACTTAGCATCTTCCAAGATCATTTGATCTAATGATTTTGCAAGCTCACCAATAACCTATCTATATACAAAACGTATTCCTTTTTATATGCAATCATAATTTTAGTCTTACATGTGACAAAGCCCTACACACTGGAGTTTTGGATCAAATTAGCTGGGACTAAAAGCTAATGTGTAGGGCACAACCCTATGACAGTCTCATCTGGTATTCTAATATCCAAGTCATTTTACTTAGGGATAACCTTCCATAATTTTCCTTGGAAATCTTTTCCTCTTAAAATTGGTTAAAAACCCTTTTAAATCAAACTTAAACAAGGAAAATACCCATACTTTATGCTTTACTCAAAATCACTTTGCCGTGATATATCTATATACATATACATATACATATACATATACATATACATATACATATACATATACATATACATATACATATACATATACATATACACATATACATATACATATATACATACACACACACACACACATATATATGTATATGTATATACTTTACTCAAATCCTTGTTGATGAAAACATTCAAACATTTGAAAGTACCCCTTTCTATCCTATTGAAAGTACCCCTTTCGAAAGCATTGAAAACCCTTTTTTTCATTTAGGCCAAAAGGCTAAATCTTCCTTTCGAATCCATTCATTGAAACCTTTCAAAGTCATTGAAATTCCTTTCCTTCGTAGTTAAAAACCTTAGATATCCCATCTTAAAATACTTTAAGACATTGCGTTAGAAATTCTTCCATTTCAACTCTTTCGAAACCATTCAGAAAATAGGACCCTTCGACTAAGAACTATCGACTAAGACCTTTCGAAACCATTAAACCTTTCGACTAAGACCCGTCGACTCCTTCGAAACCAAACTAACTACCTTTCGAAAGCATTAAACCTTTAAAACATAAAATTTATGAAAGCTCTTTGGGTTCAATTTAAAACATGTGGAAAACCTCTTTTAAAACCTTTCGACTCCTTTGGAAGCTTAGCTTTCGACCCCTTGAAAAGCATTGCTTTTGACCCCTTCGAAAGCTTTGTTTTCGACCCCTTCGAAAGCATAAAACATATATTTTAAGACAATAGGCTCCAGCCTTTTTAATACTTAAAAACACCTCTTTTGAAACCTTTTCATATACAAGAAGCAATGGTGTCGAAACCATCCCTTCGAAAGCACGACTGATTTTAAAAGAGAAGTTTACCTTTCGACCTTGTCGAAAGCCAATGGCTTCGAAAGGTAGAAAGGACACAGCTAGGGGTTTTGACTCCGTCGAAAGTTTTAAACCTTTATTAAATATTTAACCCGGACGAAAGCAACCATGTCGAAAGCTTCTTTTCAAAAGCAAAGCAGACGTTACTTTTGGCTTATAAGACAAACATACTCCAACCTCTTCGGAAACTAAGGTTTTGACCAAGTTCCCCTTCGACCTTGTCCAATACGTTACGTACCACGTTGCGTACGCATTGGTTTCGAAAGCAATGATGTCGAAAGGTCTGGGACAGAACCCTTAATGCTGAAAGTGGCTGAACATGCTAAAAGAATGATTTACTTGTTTTACTTAATAGAGAAAACTTTTCAACTAACCTACCATTATTTGTTAAATTCTTATTGGTTACCAAATACTCTTCAAAAAAGTGCTGCCGATAATTTCTGAAATAAAAAATAATTTTATTTTATAAAATGCCCCTTCTCCTTAATAAAATATATAAAACATTTAAGTCTCGTACATTAAATAATTTTATATATTCATCAAAACACTTAGGAAAAATTTGGAAAAATTATAGAAAATATATTTTAATATGTTTTTCAACATATAAAAATTTCAAACCCAAATAATAATTTATTTAACCGTAAATAATTTATAACCCAATAAATCATTTTCTTTACTAGAAAATTTATATAAAATCCACATTAATTCAAACTACTATGAAAATTAAAACCCATCTCTAAATAATATTTCTGTTCTATGTCTAAAATCGCAAGGCATTTGGATGTCATTAAGTAGGATTTTCATATCAATACATATCACATAATCTACATGAACAAACATAAATCATCATACATGTACATATAAACATTTTTCTCTTCAATATCAAGGCCAAACTTGCAAGATAAATTCAGAATTCATCTTAAAACCGAAATCATAAGAAAAATGAGATGTAATAGTTATTCACCTTAGCTTTTGTGATTAAGGATATGAGATTTTATCTCGATTAAGTTGATTTACTTCTTCCTCTTTGTAAATCCTAGCTTTATCTTCTCTTGAGATTAAAAATGGTGGCCGACCTTTTTGCTTGAGAAAATGAAATGAACGTGTGTTGATTTTCTAAGGATTTAGGGTATAAGTCTTATCATTTACCTATTTTTCCCTTCCTTATTTCTTAACACTTATTCCCCTTTTATTTCTTTAGTCCATTTTTACATATAGCATGAATACCCTTTAATTATAATCAAATCTCAATCCATTAATTTTCTCACATTATTTTATTTTATTTAACCAATTAAATATCCTAAACAATGTCACTGAAAATATGGGGTGTTACAATCTTCCCTCCTTAAAGAATACCATCCTCAAAATTATGATAAGGAACACATCAAAACAAACAAAGGTAAAACATATCATCAAATCAAGTCAGGATAAGTATCTTTAATCTTGCTCTCATTCTCCCAAGTACAGTCTCTAGCATCGTCACTCCACTGGACTTTCACTAATCTGACTTTCTTGTTCCTCAACTTCTTCTCATCTCTCGTGACTATTCGGATGGGCATCCTTATTATAGTTATATATGGTTCCACTACTAAATCTTTTAACACAGTCGGTGTTATAGTAGTGCCTGGATCCCAAACATATTTCCTCAGATGAGATGCATGAAAAACATCGTGGACTTCTGCAAAGCTATTCGGTTACTCTACTTTGTATGTGAGTTTCCCGATCGTCTCTAAAATAGAAAACGGTCCTACGAACCTCGGTGTTAACTTCTTTATATTCCTAAAATCTGATAACACCTTTCATTGGCGATACTTTGACGAAAACATGGTCTCCAACAGAGAACACTAGGTCTTTCCGTCTTTTATCCGCATGGTTTTTCAGCCTAGATTGAGCTTCCTTCATTCTCGCCCTTATCAACTCAATTTTCTCTGCGGCTTCCTTAACCAAACCTGGACTGAGGATTAACCTATCTCCGGTCTCTAACTAACATGTAAGGGATTCGCTTGGTCTCACATACAAGGCTTCAAATGGTGCCATCCCTATACTAGTTTGACAACTCTTGTTATACGAGAACTCGACTAGTTGTAGGTGGTCTTCCCATGATCCCTCAAAATCCAATACATAAGCTCGTAACGAATTCTCCATGATCTTGTTAACTCTTTCCATCTGCTCATCTATCTATGGATGGTAAGCAGTACTCATCTTGAGCTTGGTTCCCAAACTTTCCCGTAGGCACTTCCAGAACTCACTAGTGGATAAGGAATTTCTATCACTAACAATACTACTAGGAATCCAGTACAGCCTAACCGTATTCTTCATAAATAACTTAGCCAATACAGGTGCTGTCCTATTCGACTTAACTGGGATGAAATGGGTACTCTCAGTCAATCTGTCCACTATGACCCATATACTTTCATTCCCTCTATTAGATTTCAGCAACCCATCTATGAAATCCATATAAATAGAGTACCATTTCCATACTGGAACATCTAATGGCTGAAGTAACCCACTTGGCTTCTGATGCCCGGCTTTCACTTGTTGACAGTTCAAATACGGTTTCACACATAAGATGACATCCATCTTCATGCCTTTCCAGAAGAAACTTCTCTTCATATCTTGATACATCTTTGTTCCTCCTAGATGAATAGTGAACTTCGATCGACGACATTCTTCCTGAACTTCCCTCATTAAGTTCTCTACAGCGGAATGCATAATCGTCGCTTCATTCTCAACCATCCCCTCTGGTCAAGACAAAATCTTTCAAATCATCGATCTCTGATCCTTCGTCAAGCCTTCTAATTTTCTCGACTAAAACTGGATCTTCCCTTTGTTTAGAAGCTATCCTCTCGATCAGCAATGGTCGTACTTCTAAATAAGACAACATGGCAGTACCCTGACTAGAACTAGCAGTAGATCTTAATTACACACCGCAACTGGCTAAAGTCTCTAGATCTTTCCATTCTTCCAATATTGCTAACACCACATCCTGATATTTCTACTAAGAGCATCAACCACCTTATTTTTTTCCCCGGAGTATACTCTAAACCGAAATCATAAGCTGCTAAAAACTCTAACCATCTCTGTTGCCTCATGATCAACTCCTTCTGAGAGAACAAGTACTTCAATAACTTATGTCGGTATACAATACAAATCTCTCCCCCAAGAAATAATTCCTCCAAATCTTCAAGGAAAAAATCACCGCAGCCAACTCTAAATCATGAGTAGGGTATTTTACTTCGTGCAGTTAAGCTGCCAAGATGCATAAGCAATGACTTTGCCCTTCTACATCAAACACTGCTCCTAATCCAGTTCCACACACGTCTTTGTATACTAACAACCCTTGGTTACCATCAGGAACTACTAACACTGGAGCATTGGTCAACAAATGCTTTAGCTTAAGGAATACTTCCTCACATTTGTCAGACCAAATAAACTTCACATCTTTCCTGGTCAACTTCGTCAAAGGTGCTGCTATCCACGAGAAATCCTTGATGAATCTCCGGTAATAGCCAGCAAGTCCAAGAAAACTTCTGATCTCGATTACCATCTCCGGTCTCTTCCAATTGTTCACAGCTTCGATCCAATTGTCAGTTCTTGGTAGGGGATATTGATTCTTTATCATCTTCTCATTCAACTTACGATAATCGATGCATAGCCTTAACGATCCATCCGACTTCTTAACAAATACAACGGCTGCTTTCCAAGGTGAACTGCTTGGTCTAATAAAACTCTTGTCTTCCAAATAATTGAGATTTCAACTCCTTCATCTCTGTTGGCGTTATCCGGCTTGGCAGCCTACTTACCAGTTCTACTCCAGGCACCAAATCTATTCGAAAATCTATGGTTCGTTTCGGCGCCAATCCAAATATTGGCTCAAATTCATTTGCAAATTCTCTGACTATGAAAATGAAATTTAACTCATCTTCTAACTCCTTGACACCCAACAAAGCATTCACCTCACAGCTTGGGTTTTCTATGACATAAACTATCTGATCTCTACAGTCCAGGTGCCTTGGTGATATTTCCCTATCCTGGCAAAATATCCTAGCATTGTATTCACTTAACCAATCCATACCCAATATAATTCCAAACACTATGAAGTCAAATACATGCAAAATGCAAACAAAGGTGTAACCTAGCAAATCAAACTCTATGCAGTCACACTTCATCCCACGTGTCGCATACCCACCTATCGGATTTGCATTCTTTAAGGACGTAACTAAATACGTGGGTTCTAGTTTAAGCTTATCTACCAAACATCGAGATTATAAAAGAATGCGATGCACCAGTATCAAACAAAATGCTAACAGACATACCACAGATCTGAAGCGTACCTCCCAATACTACTTTCCCTTTTTCCTACCTTCGGCTTTGAAGTAGTAGGTTCAATGCAAATACTTGATTGTTCTCTCCTTTTGTTGGATCTTTGCACTTGTTCTTGTAGTACCCCACCTGATCACAACTGAAGCATCTAACTCCCTTCTTCTCTGCATCCTTCTTTCCATTGCCTGACCGGCACTCACTAGCATAATGGCCTTCCTTGTCACACTTATAACAGACCACCTTAGATTTTTCCTTCTTCGCTGCTCCTCCCTTCTGAGCATTCTTCTTGTGGAAAAACTTTCTCTTTTGACCCTGTCCAACCTGGACCTCCTTCTTCTTCTCCAAGCAGGCTAACATCTCCTCCTGCCTTAATGCCATTTCCACTACAGCACAAGGATCTCTGATGCGTGACAAAGTAGCTCTGGCCAATTTTGGCATCAAACCTCTAATGAACTTCTCATTCCTTTTCAACACTATATCCACAATGGCATACCCATAGCGGGCTAACTCCTCAAATCTGCTTACATACTCTAGGACCGACATTTCTCCTTGCTCAAGCTCAGCAAACTTCCTTATCAAGACATACCGCGCCATCACTGACATAAATCTTTCTTGGGACCTTTTCCTAAATTCAGCCCACCTCATCTCCTCTTCATTTACCCCAGCTTTCACACTGTTCTACTAGTACAAAGCTTACTCTTGAAGCCATCTTGAGGTAAGTCTTCTTTTCTACTCATCGTTGAGTCCTAAATCAGCAAATATCCTTTCACAATGTAACGGTCGGTTTTCCACCTCAATAGCATTTTCCGTGCTAATAAACGGCTTCCCTCCAAGTTTGGTATAATTTTCGCTTAACTTAGCATAATCATTGACAACTTGAGCTCCATGAACTCCTACTTCGGCAGCATTTGCTCCAACCACACCAGCTGCAATTCCAACTTGCATCATGTTCACAAAAAACTTATACATAGCACCCATATCTACTTAAGGAACCCCAGCACCAAAATTTTCAGCCTGACCTTGATCTCTTCTAGTATTTGGTTGGGCGTTTCCATTAGTAGTAATGCTTTATCCTCCCATATTAACTCTGCCCCTTTTTCCGTCCATATCTGTATTCAAGCCTTGTGAGATACAAAAGAGTAGCCTAATAAAGGTAGGAGTCTAGATATAAAGTGTATACATATATATAACAAATAAAAGTACGTTACTATAGCTTTATCACATACCCCCAATCTTCTTACTTCTAGGGATTTACATTTTCAAAAATCATTTTTTTCAATTGAAGTATTTCATAAACCTATGCTCCGATACCAAGTTGTAACATCCCCGATCTAGAGGCCCAAAGCTAAGCGCTATAGACGCTGTAGTCATCCATAGTATTAACTTTCGGCGACTAAATACGGCTATGTTAATGGTATCTATAATATCAGAAGCACTTGAATATGAAGCGAATCATATAAATTTCAAAAAAAATTCCATTACATTTCAAAACACATGTTCCATATTCAAATTACAAATCCCAATACGTTCCCAGGCAATGATAAAATATAATTATTACAAATTACGCCAAGAGCGGCATATGAAAATACCCCCTTAGATAACCAGAGTAATATTGTCATAACGAACATAATACACATAGCGAAAAGACATAAAACAAGAGCTATAACTCTTAAATAGTTACATGTTAGCCTCTTGCTCGTCTCCGGTAGCTTTATTCACCATCCTACTATAATTGTAAAACCTTAATCTCTCAGCCAACTCAAATCAATTTTGAGAACCCGAGAGTTTAAAGGGAAACATAAACTTCGAGTTAGACATCAAGCCTAGTGTAAAATATTATACATCTCAGTTATCTGATATTAAGTGAGACACGCCGCTTAGCGGAACGGGTTTTCCCTTACTAATATCCTTTTAAAACATATCTTTTTGCAAATCTTTGTCCTGCAACCAAAACTATTAAAACTGTAAAGCATCATTATAAAAACATATGTGTGTGTGTGTGTATGTATCAGGTAGCAAATGAACTATCTATCTGAATACTATAGTTTTGTGTGGCTGACTATTAACCATTGGATGACTCAGGCCTGTCAAACAAAATCTCAAAATAATCTAACATTTGTTTGACAATTCTTTTCTAGACAGTCTGTCCTTTAACTATTTGTTACATACTTCTCTTCTAAATGGTCTATCCCTAACTTAACGTCTCCCAAGATCACTTGATCTAATGGTTTTGCGGGCTCATCAACAACCTATCTGTATAAAAAACATATTTCTTTCTGTGTATAACCATAATTTTAGCGTAACTTGTGACAAAGTCCTACACACTGGAATTTTGGACTAAATTAGATGGGGCTAAAAACTAATATATAAAGCGAAACCCTATACCAGTCCCATCTGGTATTCTAATATCTGATTCATTTTACTTAGGGATAACCTTCCATAATTTTCCTTGAAAATCCGTTCCTATGAAAACACATTTAAAACCCTTTTTAAATCAAACTTAAAAAAGGAAAATACTCATACTTTATGCTTTACTCAAAATCATCTTGGCATGCTATATATATACTTTACTCAAATCCTTGTTGATGAAATTCTTTAAACATTTAAAATTACCCATTTCGATCCTATTGAAAGTACCCTTTCGAAAGCATTGAAAACCCATTTTTTACCATTTATTTGAAAAGGCCAAATCTTCCTTGTGAAACCATTCATTTAAACCTTTCAAATTCCTGTTCATTCGAAAGTTAAAGACCTTAGACATCCCATCCAAATACACTTTAAAATAATACCTTAGAAAACCTTGGAAAACCTTCCATTTCAGCCCATTTGAAACCATTCATAAAATAGGACCCTTCCACTAAGAACTATCAACTAAGACCTTTCGAAATCATTAAACCTTTCGACTTAGGCCTGTCAACTCCTTCGAAACCGAACTAAAAAACATTAAACCGTTAAAACATAAATCTTTCAAAAGCTCTTTGGGTTCTATTTAAAATATGTGGAAAATCTCTTTTAAAACCTTTCAACTCCTTTGGAAGTAGCTTTTGACCCCTTCAAAAGCTTTGCTTTTGACCCTTTCGAAAGCATCGCTTTCAACCCCTTCGAAAGCATAAAACATATATTCCAAGACAATAGGCTCCAGCCTTTTTAATACTTTCAAACACCTCTTTCGAAACCTTTTCCTAAACAAGAAGCAATGGTGTCGAAACCATCCCTTCGAAAGCATGAGAGAAGCGGTCGATTTTAAAAGACAAGTTTACCTTTCGACCTTGTCTAAAGCCAATGACTTCGAAAGGTAGAAAGGCCACAGCTAGGGGTCTCAACTCCTTCAAAAGCTTTAAACCTTTATTTTAAATATTTAACCCGGTTGATAGCAACCAAGTCGAAAGCTTCTTTTTGAAAGCAAAGCAGGCGTTACTTTTGGCTTATAAGACAAACATACCCCAACCTCTTCGGAAACTAAGTTTTGGACCAAGTGCCTCTTCGACCTTGTCCAATACGTAATGTACCAAGTTGCTTGGTACCATACGCATTGGTTTTCTAAAGTAATGATATTGAAAGGTCTAGGTTGGAAACCTTAATGCGAAAGTGGCTGAACATGCTAAAAGAATGATTTACTTATTTTTAATTTAAAAGAGAAAAAATTTCAACTAAGCTCCCTTTATTTTGTTAAATTCTTATTGGGTACTAAATACTCTTTAGAAAAGTGCTGCCAATAATTTCAGAAATAAAGAATGATTTGATTTTATAAAATACACCTTCTCCTTAATAAAATATGTAAAACATTTAAGTCCCATATCTTAAATAATTTTATATATTCATCAAAACACATATGAAAAATCTAGAAAAATTCTAGATTTTAATTTGTTTTCCAACATACAAAAATTTCAGACCCAAATAATTATTTATTTAACTGTAAATAATTTATAACCCAATAAATTATTTTATTTGCTAGAAAATTTATATAAAATCCATATTAATTCAGAAAATTATGAAAATAGAAACCTATCTCTGAAATAATATGTCTAGTCTATATCTAAAATCTCAAGGCATTTGGATGTCATTAAATAGGGTTTTTACATTAAAACATATTATATAATCTATATGAACAAGCATAAATCCTTAACATGTATATATAACATTTTTCTCATTAAAATCATGGCCAAACTTGCAAAATAAATCTGGAATTCATCTTAAAACCAAAATCATAAAAAACAATTATATGTAATAATTATTCATCTTAGCTTTTGTGATTAAGGATATGAGATTTGATCTTGATTAAGCTGATTTACTTGTTCCGCTTTGTAAATCCTAGATTTACCTTCTCTTGAGATGAAAAATGGTGGCCGGCCTCAAAATATTCTTTGCTTGAGAAAATCAAATGAACTTGTGCTGATTTTATAAGGTTTTAGGGTATAAGTCTTATCATTTACCTATTTTGCCCTTCCTTATTTCCTAACATTTATTTCCCTTTTATTTCTTTAGTTCATTTTTACATATAGTCACAGCTAACATTAAATTATAATCAATCTCAACCCATTAATCTTCTTACATTGTTTTATTTAATTTAACTAATTAAATATACTAAATAATGTCACTAAAAATATAGGGTGTTACAAGTACACACCAGGGAAAGGCAACAAGATTGCGAATGCACTTTGAAGGAAACATCAAAATTCAGTGTTAGCAATGATTGCTGAGTGGAAAAATTTGGAAGCAATTGCAGGTTGCCAAGTGCAGTGGAGGTCCGAGGCTGGGTCTAGTGGAGATATAATTGTATTATCAAGTTTAGAAGTTCGACCGGTGCTGATCGAGATGATTGCTTCTAAGCAGAAGGAGGATCCATTGTTAGCCCAAAGGATCGGAAGGCTTGAGGTTGGAACCGAGACCGATGATCTAAAGGATTTTTATCTTGACCAAAGAGGATAGTTGATAAAGATGGGACGACTATGTTTTCCCAATGTAGAGAATTTAAGAAGGAAAGTTCTTGAGGACTATCATTGATCTAATTTTACGATTCATCCTGGAGGAACCAAGATGTATAATGATATGAAGAAGAGTTTCTTCTGGGAAGGTGTGAAGCGGGATATTGGCTTGTGTGTAAAGCAGTGCTTGAATTGCCAACATGAAAAAGCCAAACATCAAAAGCCAAGTGGGTTGCATACACCATTAGATACAGTATGGAAGCGGGATTCTATCTCCATGGATTTATTGACGGGTTGCCAAGGTCAAACAGAGGAAATGATAATATATGGGTTGTGGTGGACAAATTAATCAAAAGTGCCCATTTCATTCCAGTTAACTCAATTAGGACGGCACCTGTTTTGGCAAGGTTGTTTATGAAAAATGTAGTTAGAATGCATGGGATTCCTAGAAGCATAGTAATTGATAGAGATCCTTTGTTCACTAATGAGTGCTGGAAGAGTCCATGGGAAGTTTTAGGAACCAAGCGCGAGATGAGTATAGCTTACCATCTATAGACAGATGGACAAACAAAAAGACCTAACAAGACCTTGGAGGATTTGTTGAGGGCTTGTGTTCTAGATTTCAGGGGATTATGGGAAGACCATTTGCATCTAGTCGACTTTTCGTATAACAACATTTATTAGACTAGTATTGGGATGGCACCATTTGAAGCTTTGTATGGAATGCCATGCAAATCTCCTGTATATTGGCTAGAGACCAGGGATAAGTTAGTTCTTGGTCCAGATTTAGTCAAAGAAGCTGCAGAAAAGTTTAAGGTCATTTGGGTTAGAATGAAGGAGGCTCAGTCTAGGCAGAAGAGTTATGCAGATAGCAGAAGGAAAGACTAAGAGTTCTCATTTGGAGATCAGGTATTTATTAAGATGTCACCAATGGAAGGTGTTATTAGATTTGGAAGATCGGGAAAATTGGCACCGAGATTCATTGGACCTTTTCCTATCATCGAGAGGATCGGTAAACTCACATATCGATTCTAGTTACCAAGCAGTTTAGCAGTTGTCCATGATGTTTTTTATGTTTCTCATCTCACAAAGTGTGTTAGAGACCCGGAGACTACTATCTCATCGACTGTGCTAGATGACTTGGTGGTAGAGCTAGACCTGACTATAGTGAGGAAGCCAATTCACGTTGTTGCGAGAGATGAGAAGAGACTTAGAACCAAGATGGTCAGATTAGTCAAAATACAATAAAGCGACGATGACAGGGACTGTACTTAGGCGATTGAGAGCAGGATTAGAGATACTTATCCTGACTTGTTTGATGGTATGCCTTACCCTCTTTGTTTGATTTGTTGTGTACCTTATCGTAATTTTGAGGATGAAATTCTTTAAGGAGGGAAGTCTGTAACACCTTGGATTTTTGGTAATGTTATTTAGAATACTTAATTAGCTAAATTAAATAAAATAATGTATTGATTAGAGGATTGAGAATTGATTTTAATTAAGGTATAGCCGTGCCATTTAACAATGAACTAAAAAGGGTTTAAATTGAAATAGAGGAGGGGTAAAATAGGAAAAAGACCATCCCTATATCCTCCAAACCTTAGCCATGTAAAATTTTACACATTCACTTTTCATTCTCAAATTCTAAAAATAAGAGGTCGGCCACCATTAACAAGGAAAGGAGGAAGAAAAGCTAGAAAGAAGCTAATTCAAATCAAATCTGTACATATCTCAATCTCTATAATCTCTAAAGCTAAGGTGAATAATGTTCACATCTCATTTTGACTTTTTATTTGGTTTTTAGATGAATGCCGAATATTTTACACTGATTTGCCATGTTTTTGAATGATGGAATGATTATGTATACATGCTAATGAATTATATATGTTCATATTGATTTTATGATATGTTTTGAGGTGAAACCCTATAAAATGATGTCCAATTGCCTTGTGAATTTTTATGAAAAATTATAAATATTATTTTAGAGAAAGGTTTCAATTTTTAGAATTTTTTGAATTTATGTGGAAATTATATGAATTTTCTAGTAAAGGAAATGCCAATTTGGGTTAATAATTATTTTCGATCAAATAATAGAATATCAGGGTCTGAAATTTTTATATGTGGGAAAACATATTAAAATAAATTTTATGGAATTTTGTGGATTTTTTCTAAGTGTTTTAAGAGTTATAGAAAATCATTTATGGTATGTGACTTAAATGTTTTATATATTTAAAAGAGGAGGAGGAGCTTTTTATAAAATAATTTAAATTTGTTAACCCTAGAAAGTCAACAACACTTTTGACAAATTGCAGTACTTTTTATTGGTAAAGAAAGAGGCTACCAATCACAATTAGACACGTAAAGTAGGTTAGGTGAAAGAAACCATTTGCTACATGTTTCTAACTGTTTCACCTCCTTCGGCACTAGGTTCCGCCTCATACTATCGCCTTCGACAGAATCAAAACCATTGCATAAGGTATCAAGTAACTGGTAAGTAATGAACTGAATGAGGGCGAAAGATATAGGGTCGAAACCATGGGGTACCGAAAGGGTTGAAGCTTTGCTTTGATTTTAAAGAAAAACGCACCTGCTTGCTTTCAATTAAGATGCTTTCGACTTGGTTAGGTTTCGACCAGGTCAAATGGTTTAAAAAAAAAGGGTTTTGATTGGGTTGCGCCTCCATTTTTAAATGGAAGCTTTCGACTATGTCGAAACACCTTGCTACCGCATTTTGCCCTTTCGACCCAGATGGTTTCAAAAGGGCTATTTTGTTTTTTAAAAACTTGGCCACCTCTCCAATGCTTTCAAGGGGATGGTTTGATACCATCACTTCATTACTTAGGAAATGGTTTCGAAGCAGTTGCTTTTGGCTTAAACGTTTTAGCACCCTTTTTCTATATATAAAGTATAACCCAAAAGGTTTCGAAAGAGAGTTTTAAAAGGTTTCAAATCAGATACTTTCGACTATAATGGGTTTCTGATCCTTTTGTTCTTCTTGAAGGCAAAGCCCAAATGGTTTCGACCGAGTCGTTTTTTAAAGGTTTCAGAATGGTATTTTTGAATGGTTTCAAAAGGTTTCCACATGTTTTAATTTGAAGCAAAAGTGCTTTCGAAAGGATATAGTTTTATTTGTTTCGAAAGGTTTTAATGAATGGTTTCGAAAGGGGTGATTCCCCAGGATTTTGGAAGGATTGAAAGGAAGGTTTTTCCTATGTTTTCGAAATGCAATATTTAAAAGGTTTTAAAGGATGATGTCTAATATTTTGACGCTTTCAAAGAAAAGAAAGGAAAGGTTTTCCAAGGTTTTCGAAAGGCAATATTTAATGGTTTCGAAAGGGTCTTTCAATGGTTTCGAAAGTGTTATTTTCAAGGGTTTTAAAGGGTTGACAAATGTTTCGAAATTATTAATAAGTAGAATTTACTATAATTTTTATGTTAAAAAGGACTTTAACTTATTTTAAGAGGATAGTTAATCCTCATTAAATACCATCAACATTATTTTAGGCAAAGTATATATATCATGGTAGTAAAGCTAAAGATATATTTTCCTTGTATATATATATATATATATATATATATATATATATATATATATATGATTTGAAGGACTAAATCATTTCAAAAATATTTCAAGGAAAATTTAAGGGTAGTTAACCCTAAGAAAATAATTTGGATAGTTAGTCCATTTTTCAGGCAGTCAGCCTAGATTTCAGACAGTTAGTCCAGTTTGCGGGCAGTTGGCCCAATTGTTATGGACAATTAGTCCATTTATAACATAACAGACCTTGCTATTATGTTGTGGGCAGTTAGCACACTCATTACCTGTTTTCTGGACAGATGGTCCATTTATTAGCATAAAGATATTGCTATTTTGATATAATTAGTGATTAACCAGTTTGGTTGTAGGAATGGATTTGCAAAATATATGTTTCTAGAGGAAATATTAGGGAGGAGAAATCCATTCCGCTAAGCGGCATGGTCTCACTTAATATCAGTAAATAGAGATGTAACATAATTATTCACACCATCCTTTATGTCTGACCCGTAGTTTTTGTTTCCCCTTAAACTCTCGGGTGCTCAAAATCGATTTCAGTGGGTCGAGGGTTTAGGTTTTAGTCCTTCGGCGAATAAAGCATCCAGTGATGAATAGGTGGCTGATGGATAGCTGATTTAGGATTTGCAATTCTTTTGTTTTGATTCCGCTACGTATATAAGTCAGATATGACTATATTTCTCTGATCAGCCAAGGAAGCATCGTCATATGTCGCTCTTGGCGTATTATTGTAAATTATAATTGATCATTGCCTCGGAAACGTTTCGAGATTGTGTAATTTGAATATAAATTTGTTTTGAAATGTAATCAGATAAATGGTGTTTTTGGAAATCTGTGATTTTGTTCATATTCTTGTGCTTTGATATTATGGATACCATTATCATTACTGTATTATATCACCAGAAGTTAATACTATGTATGACTATATCAACTAAGTGCTTAGCTTTTGCCTTCAAATATAGGATGTTACAGATTCTTTGGGTTTGGTTTAATTTTGGGAATGAACCGAATGACTATGTATGAACCAATACTAGATTGTGATAGGAAGGTGGTTTGGTTAGGTACTTGTAGTTGGTTCATCCTTGGGGTTTACTGTAATCCAATAGGGTTTGAGACATTAAGTTTTCTATACATTTCAGACCTGTCACATAATGGGTTAGCTTTAGTACCAATACTTTATGACACCCAGATAACTTTTTCAAAGTTTCTAGTCTTTCTCCCCATAAGGAGATCGAATTTCAAATATATGTTGAAGAGTGTGCTAGACCTGTTGTCTTACTCCCTTAGGCATATGGATCCTAAAGAAAGACGCAAGCTAAATGAGTAAGTCGATGAATTATTGGAGAAGAGCTTTATTTGGAGAAGTATTTAGGAGCGGGGAGCACCAGTTGTCTTTACTACTAAAGCAGAGGGCTCTTTAAGGTTATGGTCAATTGTCATGAATTGGATAAGCCAACAAAGAAGAATCGTAATCCGCTATGGATGATCTCTTTGATCGATTAGTCGGAGAAAAGGTATTTTCTCACCTTATCTTACCTATTGGGTTTCATCAGTTGCATGTATCCTAGGATAGTATTTAGAAAACTGCTTTTTACACACATGACGAACATTACGAGTGGTTAGTGATGCCATTTGGACTGACCAATGCACCAACATATTTCATTGATCCTATGATTCGAATCTTTAATGGATTGCTAAATAAGTTCATGTGGTATCAATTGATGTCATACTTTTCTATTTGAATAGTGGGGAAAAGCACATGTTGCATTTATGAGAAGTGCTCAATAAACTCTATAGGAATAAGCTAAAGGCTAAAATATTCAAATGTCACTTTTGACATAAGGAGGTTTGGTTTCTAGGATATGTTGTCTCTGTGATGGACTGGTGGTCGATCCTAATAAAATTGATGCACTATAGGATTGACATATACCAAGAGTTCTATAAAGGTAAGAAGTTTTCTTGGTTTGGCTGGCTATTACATGAAGTTCATTAAGGACTTTGCTAATATTTCTGCACCATTGACATGCCTTACCATGAAAATTTTAGTTTTTTCATGGAACTTAGAATGTGAAGATATTTTTATTAAATTAAAGAAGTTGACTAGTGCACCTATTTTAGTACTCCCTGATGATACAAAGGCATTCACAGTGTATATTGATACTTATGGTACAAGACTGGGCTTAATGTTGATGTACGAGGCTATAGTTTTTTGTTATACTAGTCAAAAATTGAAGGCACATGCGAGAAACTACCTAACCCATGATCTTGAGTTGGCAACGATTGTCTTCACCCTCAAACCATGGAGGCATTACCTTATAGGGGAGCGATTTGAGCTATTCGCAAATTATAAGTCTCTCAAGTATTTATTCTCCTAAAAGATCTAAATTTGAGATAACAGAGGTGGATAGAGTTCTTGGCATTATATGATTTCAATATCTCATACACCTTGGGCAAGGGCAGCATTATAGCCTAACCTTGAGTAGAAACCATGCGACGTTGAGCCCTATGTTTTTGGAATAGAAGCACTTGGAGTTCATTTCTACATTTGATTTTCAACCTTCATCGGAGATTACACCAGGATTGTTGGTAGTTTAGATGTTCAGCCTTCACTTATGGACCTTATTAGTTCATGTTAAGGTAAGACAATGAGTTTTTGGATATCTTTGAGAAGCTAAATAGAGGAGAGCATTCGAGCCATTTGGGTTGCAATTCCATTGATTCAAAAGGATGGTCGCGAAGAGATGGTAGGTTGTATGTCCCTTTTGCTAAGGAGTTTATAGACGTGGTATTAGTAGAGTTCCATCGTTCTACAGTAACCATTAATCATAGTTGTGACAAAATGTATCATAATATAAAGAGAATATTTTACCGACTTAGTATGAAGAGACATGTAGCGATGTTTGCTTCTATGTGTGCGATGGTGGAGCAGAAGAAGCCTGATGGATTATTACAACCGTTTGTGTTCTACATTGGAAATGAGAGGGTATCTCTATGGTCTTTGTTGATTCGCTACCTAAGAATAGAAGGGGTATAAGAGTATTTGGGTCATAGTCGATTGATTGACCGAATGCTGCTTATTTTATTCCAGTCAAGAGTATGAAGACAACTGCATCTTTTGTGACATTATACGTGAGAGAGTTAGTTCGATTGCATGGAGTTCCTTCTAGCATTATCAGTGTCCGAAATCAACTTTCCACTAGTAAGTTTTGAAGGAGTCTTTAGGAGGCCTTGGACATTGAGCTAAATTTAAGTACCGCTTATCACCCACATACAGATTAATACATTGCGAGGGCGAATAAGGTATAAGAGGATTGTTGCAAATGTGTATTTTGGACTTTAGATGGTTTTAGGAGGATGACTTTCCATAGATAGAGTTTGCATATAATAATATCTATCAGGCAAGTATTGAGATGGTACCATTCGAGGCTTTGTACAGGAAACCTTATAAAGCACCATCTTCTTAGTATGACACTATATAGTAACAAATATGATAAGTGAGACGTTGGAGATAGTGTACTGGATTCGTAGAAGGTTGTAGATGACCAGGATATGCAAAAATAGTATGCTGATAGGAGACGCATGGAGTTGGAGTTCGCAGTGGACGACATGGTCCTTGTGAAGGCCTCGCTGCTTCATGTTATGAGGTTTGGTAATTCATGAAAGTTAGCAAGAAGGTTTGTAGGACTTTTTCAATCATGGAGAGGGTAGGGAAGTTATCTTATAGAGTGGAGATTCTTAAAAAATTGGTGGGTGTTCACAATGTCTTTCATGTGTTACATTTGTGGAAGTTTCTACATGATTCAGCTACTATGATCAGGTCGAGTCAGATAAAATTAGATAGAAAATCACTTATTCATAGTTCACCTACCTGTATTGTTGAGTATGTGACAAAATAATTCCTTAACAAAGTAATTGAACTTGTTAGAGTCTAGTAGGCAGATGATGTAGTTGAGAGTACATATGAGCCCATGGAGAAAATCTGAGGTACCCATCCAGGGCACTTTTCTAGAATATATCCATTTATGTTAGTATAATTACTAGTACAGATAGTATTTGTCTTAGGATATTTCATAAGAAAGAGTGATTGGATGCTAGGCATAGCTGAGAACATGTCTCTTACCGACATATTTTCCACAGTCTCAAAATGGACTCAAACAAATGAAATAGACTGCAAACCAATAAAGGAATGAGTCCAGGAGCTTTGAAGATGTCAAGATTGAAGACATCAAAGGTTTGGACAAGTTTTAAAAAAGAATATCAGGTTAGCAACGAAAAGATTCATGTTGGTACCCACATGATTTGCACCGACATGGTATATGCCAACATGATTGGAACTATTAAGAATGATTTATGAAGGAACTCGAGAAGTTTGATGAACTTTCGAATAACAAAATCATGTCGGTACCAACATGATTTGGTTGGTACCAACTTGATTTTGAGACTTGGGTTGGTAATGCATGAAGGAAAAATAATTAAGCATAAAGAGAAATGAACTTAAGATATATAAATTCATATCAGTATCGATATGAATTCATATCGGTACTGACATGAATTCATGTTGGTACCAACATGATTTCCCATATCGAGACTGGTGTAGGCATTCTATTCTTCTTGCTGGATATTCAGATCTTAGAGTTGGGACTTTTCCAAACATAAATAGTGAAATTGTTAGAGAGATTAGGCTATAAACAGGAGGCTACCATAATCTAGAAAAGGACTTTTGGCGCTATTGATTTTTTTCTTCCTTAAACTCTTGCAAATCCGAGATCTACGGGATTGTAGTCGAATTTGAGTTGTATTCTTTGTGTTCTTAAGAGAAAACATAAGACAATAAGATTAAGAATATTTGTCGAACTACTATAAAAAGTGCTTGTTTGTTCTTACTGTTCACCTAAAAAATGGATCAACGCCCTGGAATGTGATTGAAAGCACCAGCCTGGTAGAACAGAGTAAATATAATAGAAAAGTAGCAGAAAAGTAGTCAAACATGGAGAATTTTATAGTGGTTCGACTATTAACTTTATCTACATCCACTTTATAACTATGCTTATTAGTTTGGTCTTGATAAAATATGATTACAAAGAGATAGAAAGAGAATTGATCACAAATATAGGGGATAGAAAAGTTCCAAGTCCTAGAAATGTTTATTGTTGCTGCCTTAGTGATTATAGTGTAGAGATAAGTGTTAAAGAATAGATAGAGATCCCCCTAGAGATAGCAGAATCCGGATCTGATCTAAGTTGCTCCATGGATTTAAGCCGCTGCAGTTTCCAGCTTAGTTCTCGAGGCAGTTAGTGGTTGTAGCGCTAACAAAGCATCTATCTTGCCCACAAGAACTTTTTGGCTATCGGCCATCTTTAAGTTAAGCTGGTTAATCATCTGGTTAATCATCTGGTTAAATTCTCCTTTCTCACAGCTTCATGATGAGTAGAAGATTCTGGTGCTTGATATTCAGTAGTGACTTCTGTTGGTAAATTGTTGGTGTTATTGACTTTAACCTGCTGGCGGTTTGGTCCATCACTACCAATTTCTGCACCGGTACATCTGCTAGAAGTTGTTCTCTTTCTTTCCGTCATTGATCTTTAATGACAAGTCTTCAGATTCTTTTAAAAGTAGGATTTGTGGATTTAACTTCTGGACCTACCGATCCAAAGTGGAGAGCTAGATCTAAGCCTGAGTTTACTGATTCTCAATGAAAGCACCAAACTATTAACCCAAAAAATGATCAACACCCTAGAGTGTGATGTGAAAGCACCAATCTGTTAGACTAGAGCAATATAATAGAAAAGTAGCGGAAAAGCAGATAAACACAAAGAATTTTGTAGTGGTCGGTTGTTAACTAAGCCTACATTCACTTTATAACTATGCTTATCAGTTTGATCTTAATAGAATATGATTACAAAGAGATACAGTGAGAATTAATCAAAAGTACATGGGCCAGACAAATTCTAAGTCCTAGAAATGTCTATAGTTGTTGCCTTGGTGACTGTGATGTAGAGATAAGTGTTGAAGAATAGATTGAGACCTTTCATAGAGATAACGGAATCTGCATCCGATCTGAGTTGATCCATGAATTGTATTTATAGTGGTATTAGACGCGTTGGGCTAGCCGGAGTGTTGGCGCAGTGTCTAAAAGTCCGCTCAGAAGAGTGTGAGAAACTAATACCTCATCTGGATTAACTAGAGATGTCGGTATCGAGTCTCCTATTGATACCGACCTCTATGGTTAATTCTGGGGAGGTTGAACTTCTTTGCACTTGTCCTGCTACTTAATTATGAGTTGTTCTATGTAGTTAGTCTAGAAAATTAGTCGTTATTGATGATGGTTCCTCCATCACTTGGTTTATTCTACCATCCTAATTGCTAGCTCTTTTATCTTGATATTCAATTGATCATGATCCTTTGATATTGCTTGAGCACGCATGAAATAGACATAGTAGAGCATCTACAAAGTTTGCGGGTGAGATGATGAAGCATGTGAAGTCGTCTACGACATGGTGAATTCGGTACCGATTTCTCACGTTTTCTCAATTCTTGTTGAAATTCCTCTTATACTTTTGCCCATCTAGGTGTGCTTCTGAGAGTTCAAGTTGTTTTGTCTTCATCTTGACGTTCTAACTCCTATTGATTTATGCACGGATAGAAACCTATTTAAAAAATTCCCAAGAGAATGCTTTCATTGAAGACAAAGCGTGCTTTGGAATGAGATAAGTCCTAGATTATTATCCTATGAATTTTAATTGATTATTTAGGTTCTGTCTTGGGATATCACTTTCAGTTGGCTTTAGTCGATCAATTTATATTCATTGTTCACTTCAAATTGGACTAGAACTTCTATTCTCAATGTTGTCAACATAACTTGGATATTGGAACTCGCAAGCAAATTCGTATCATCGAATTAGCTAACTATGGAAATGAATTTTGGATGTAATGTGGGATATTAGTACCGACTTCTCATATCGGTACCGACATGTGTACTTAAGAAGAACATCAAGTTTTACTTTTATAACCTTTTTTACCCTACAAACTTTCCCTCTCCTCAGCGTTGCTTGCCAAGTTATCAAACCCTACCACCGAGTTCTTCAAACGCCGAGTTGACCTTGTTGCCACATCGACTTCACCGCTGACCTACTACCACTAGACCACTGCCTGCTGAAACTTCCTTCAGCAATTCGCTGCCGCTTGGGACAACTGCCACCGTCAAGTTCGTCGCTCGTGATTCTTGGATCCGATCAGACTTGGAACCGTCTGTTGAATTGATTCGTTGAGTTCAAGTTGATTGCAAGGTAGGTGATGGGATGTCTTGAGGTGGTGATGTAGGAGAAGGTTAAGGTTTTGGCCGATATCAATCTGGTGGGAGGTAATCAAGTGGGGGTATGTATGCATTCAAGGATGAATCTAGGAATTGTCGTATTGAGTACATATGACTTCAGAGACAAATTTGATTTCATGGATTTGATTGTCTTTTTCTGAGATTGATCAAGTTCTGGTCATCGGATGGACACTTTTGTATTGCCTTTTCCATTACTGCACTTTCAGTAACCCTGAAAAGAGAGCTTTCCACATCGCTACGGGAATCGGATCTATTATTGATTGTAAATCGATAAGTGGAAAGCGTGGGAATGATAATTTCAATGAATGATATAGACTGTTTTTTAAATTCGAATAGGCTATCTACATTGCATGGTTTGTTCGCAATATCCGGGACACTGGGCTCATCTCACATTGATAACATACTGGATTTGCCCCGATCAACACTTAGAATTCGATGGGTTGATACACGTCAATTTCCGTTAAATTCTAAGCACTAGTCATGTGGGTGTTTATATTTTAAGTTAAGTCTACCTGACCGTGTTGAATGCCAAGTTCCCCCATCTAGAATGACTTGTTAATCGGCCCGTCGCAAATTGGGTAAAGGCCATTAATTCCTTCTAAGGGTGCTTCTACCACTTCTTCGGTTTCTCCATCTGTTCTAATTGAGACCAACCAAACTCCAAGTTACAGGTATGAGAGTCGAATGGTGCTAGTAAATCCCAGTGTTTGCCCTAGTTGCCACCAGAGCAGGCGCCCACCATTATGATTTAAAAGATGTTTCGTCATGTCTACTTACAGCATGGAATTCCTGCTAAAGATTTTCGCTTATTGACATGAAAAGAACTTGCGCATTGTCCCCCTCCCCCATGTTTCACAATTTGCAGCCAATGCATGTGTCTCGGCGGTGCCGTTCCACCCTTTAATTCTTTCTTGAGAGATATTCTCGAAAAGATTGGATTTGCACTATTTCAGATTCACCCGAATGGGTTTTCCTTATTGAGCCCACAATATGTGTTGTTCATGCAATGGTTTGGGCTACCTCCAGTCTTTAAGGAGCTCACATATTTACTTAAATTCAAGAGAAGAAAAGATTGCCCCTCCATCTTTATTATCGAAGCTTGGACTAGGTGCAAGGTCATTGGGAACCTTTATAATAAGCGTTTGATGTTCAAAATTAAATATTTCTTTGTCCGTTATCCGAAAGGATTCAATCGCCTCTAGTTAAAAGTAAGTGATTCTTGTTCTATCAATCCTCTTTACAGTGACACCACTTTACTCCAAACTTAACGCATATCTCTCATAGGTTTTTTGATGAGAGACAAGAGATTAGAGCGTAAGAAGATGCTCAAACATCTATAGATCATTAGAGCAACCGAACGCTCTGTCAGCTTCCTTTTGACAAATGAAAACTCGTTAGAGCATGGCTTACTTGCCTTGGGAAGAGTAGCTAACATCGAAGTTCCTTTGCGGAGCGGCTCTAGGTCACATACCCGTTCCACTGCCTCCACTCGTGGCTTTAACAAGGGTCTTCAAGAAAAAGAGGAAGAAGGTTGATCGAGTGATGGACGTGAGTATAGTGATGATCATGAGGAGGAGGCTGTTGATATCGAGACTGAAGAGACTCTAAGAAATACCGAAAGAGGAGAGGATGTTGAAACTGGGGCGAATGGGCCCATGAAAGAGGGTGCCCCCAATCGTGAGGGTGATAATGAGAGAATGCCTACCATCCTAGAGTAGAGTGAAATGGTTAAAATTAGAAAAGGAAAACATGCCATGATTGTGGAGGAGGGAGAGATCTCTGACGATGAGAATAATAACAATCTTCAGGCTACTAAGGAAGGGGAAAGTGGATCCAAGGATGAATCGGGAATGAGCCTCGAACTTCCAAACCTTCCTTCTCCGAACCTACTGGCCAATGAAACATTAAGTCAAGGTCTCGGTACTTCTCCTCCTCCAAAGCGAACAGTTGTTGAGACCCCTTTTCTACAGGAGATCAAGTTGCAATAACTTCTATTGGGACTACATCAACTTCTGACTTCATGAAAGACGTTTCCATCCACATGAACATGCATGGAGACATCTCAATTACTAAAATGATTGAAGAAATTGTTTCACAAATCGATGTATCTTCCGAGGCATTTATAAGTAAAGGTGGTAGTACTCGAACTCTAAAACCATGCCTAAATGGTTTGTAAAATGTAAAGGAGGATATTGACGTTATACACTTCACTCTAGGATCATGAACATTCATCTTTGCATACACCTCGATTTGTGAAATTCTAGGACTTATACGTTTTTCTTTGTTTCAGTCTCAATAGCGCATGATAGGTATGGAGAACTTCACCACAGCTTGAGCGACTATAGAAGGAGCACTCTTAACCCTCATCCCCGTCGCCACGAAACAGATGAAGAGAGGAGAAGGAGTAAAGAGCGTGAGCATGATGAAGCCCATAGAGCTGAGAGAGAATGCCTCAATGATGAAGAAGAAAGAGTGAAGAGAAAGATATACTTCGAGATAGATTCCTCTCATTGAGACTCACAAACATCCCCGGAGTGATTCCTCCGAGCGCTATGGAGCCATTACTTCTATTATTCCTCCATATTCCAAAGCTTAAACTGCTATTATCTAAGACACTCCTTCATCATGGACCATTACAACTACTACTGCCACCACTCCTTCTCAAGCACCTAACTGCTTATGCTTCCGCCTGGTTTGTTCTGCCTCTAAGCTATTTATCCATACTTATACTTGCATGGGTTAAAATTTGATTACGACATCAAAACCGTTATTAGAGAAACTGCGGTGAAAAACTTGGAGGTAGTGCAAAGCGATGTCGATTCGATTTTCGGATGACAATGATTGTGCAAAGCTCTTTCTGAGATCAACAAGATCAACTTCACACGACCTGGTTCGCTAGAGAAAGAGAGTGTAGAGCATGAAGAGGAAATTAAAGAAAGGGATGCTGACTTCACCAAAGTTACCAAGGAAAGAGATCTCGCACTCGAACAGAAAGTGAGTGCAGACAGTTTGATGGAAGAGATGAAGCATGCCTATACCGATGCAGAGATAGTGATGAGGAATAATCTTAGGCCGCTCATCTTGAAAGTACGAGCAATAAGAAACAAGCTGAAGAGATGGCTGAAATTATATAGGTGAAAGACTGCCATTCCGAACCGAAGTCCAAACTTAAACGCCTCCATGAATAAGTGCAGAAACTCCATGAGGAAAACTAAGGGTTGGCTGGAAAATTGGACACTGTAACATCCAATAAGCTTTCAAATGACATCGAGCTTGCTGGCTGCCGAAGAGAGTTGATTGATCTTAAGAAAGCATGGGATGTCGAGAATTAAAAAGGGACCAAGAGAGGGAAGACCTCAACCAAGCTCTCCAACATTTCTACACGAGTGTGATTATGCATAGGAATCTAAAATGGTTAGGAAACGATTATCCTTCCACCCTTACCAACACGTGGGAGAAAGTCTTGCGTCGAGCTACTGGTGCGGTACTTGAGTACTATAGAGATAGATGTGCTTGCCGTAGGGAAGGAAACTCTTGCCGAGGAGGATGCCAAAGCTGCTACATCCCATGCCGACCCGAGCTTTTCGAGTCAGTGTGAAGTACCTGTCTCACTATCCGGGGCACCAGTGACGATCTTCCCTTCTTCGTCCACACTACACGAGCCTTATTCCTTGTTCCTACGACTTGGCAGTTCCCGGCAACCGAAGAGTACGAGATTGACGTCATACCAAAGAGTCCCAGTTTAGGTATTTCTCTTGTTTCTCCTATGCTCCAGTAGGTAACTCTCTCTTTTGAATCTGTTACTAAGCCGTACCATTCTCTTCGTGAACACAAGGTCCACTCGACGTCTAACTTTTTCCTTCTTCTTCTCAAAGCGCACGGATTAAAGCGGTCTTCACTGCCTCCGCTGCTATATTCACAAGTTCAACAGCTACACTCCAACCTTCCACCTTCGGGCTCAGATCCAGTGCCCAATAGATCATAGCGTTGGAAGGGTTGGAGAGCATGATCATGTCATAAGAGGAGGATGTTCCGATGTTAGTGCTACTGATTCGACTGGGAATAAGATGATGGCGGGGCGGATTCAAAAGGAAGAGAGGGAGAAGGAAAAGCTTAAAGCAGAGCCAGATGCTGTCAAGCCCAGGACCCTCCCATTCACCATCAAGACTAGCAATTCGAAGTCCGCTGTGAGTCAGTTGGTGGGTCGCAGGAAACTGACTCAAGATAGATGGTGGTGAAGATGAAAACCCTAACCCGACCGAGTGAGGGTGTTAAAGGTGGCAGCGAGAAGAAGTGATGGGCTCGAGCATTAGTGGACCCGGGTTTGGTTGTTCTCTGATTTTTTCGAGTCTTTCTGTGCAAGTGCAGAGTCTATATTTAGCGTCTTTTCTTTTGCTGTTGCGTCATGTAGAGTCTGTACTTTTGCTTTTTAGTATCCAAACAGGTCGAAATTTTGCAGGAACAACAACTGCTATTTGATATTGTACATTAAGTGATATAAGAAATGAAAAGACTAGTATTTCTACTGTAATCTCTCTATTGTGTATCTCTACAATCCATGTACCATGCATTTTTATATACCATTGTACAGTGCATAATGCAATTGCTCATCACACAATTTCTATATTATACGCTGCTGTACTATGTGATAGACGATGTGTTTAATTATCGCAAGCGTGTAAATTGTGTAAATAGTGTAACTAGTAGTAATTTATTTTACTATTTTTCTTAGCTCTGTTGTAGCTGTCAGGATTTTTGTTTGGCGTAAAAAAACCATGGAGTAACTTTTATTCCGACCAAGTGTTGGTATTTCGTGTGCCCCCAGTCCATTAGGTTGGTTGCTCTAAACACATGATGCTAGATGGGGAACCTTAGGCTACTCTTTGGTTGCCCCTCAATCAAAGATGTATTATAGCTCCTATCTTCGGGAACTTGCAGTCTAAATGCTCGACTCCAAGCACCGTGTACTTTAGTTACAACTGATTTTCTTCGACTTTGGTATTGAGGTTCTATCCGCACATTAACTTCTGTTTCTTGAGACCCGTGGATAGCTTACTTCCTTGGATTTTCCTTCAATGTTGCCGATATCTGGATGATGTTGAGTTTTGTGCGATGGAGATTGATTTCTTCCAATCCTACAACTGATAAATTTCCCGATACTGTTGGAGAAATGTCGGTAATTAGGAGGTTTTGACAAACTAATGATATTACTGGGGTAATAGCGATGATTTTGAGCATGCTTGAATGTGGTTCCGTTGCTTCAAGCGACAAGGGAGTGGCTGCTTGCTCTGACACGGTTCCACCAGACTAAGAAGCAAAGGAGCGGGGCACACTTAAATGTGGTTCCTTAGTTCAAGTGGCTAAGGACTAAAAGCTTACTTGGACTGGTTCCCTCAGTCCAAGAAGAAAATGGAATGTAGCGCACCTGAATGCAGTTCCATCGGTTCAGTGGCTAAGGAAATGGCTGCTTGCTTGGACACAGTTCCATCGGTCCAAGAAGCAAAGCATGACTTATAGATGCGCATGAGGGTTTTGGTCTTCCCGATGTTGCTAGGGCAACACCAGTTATCAAAAGGCATGGATCGATTTTCCCCATTGATCTAGTAGTTTGAGTCGATTTGGTTCCATAAACTCGGCAGGTTGCTTACTTGAGCATAGTTCCATCGGCTCAAAAAGCGTATGAGTGGAGCATACTTAGATGCGGTTCCACCGGTCCAAGTAGTGAGTGAATGGTTTTCGAGTTGTTCTGACCTCATCGACTCAGCAGGTTGCTTAATGAATGTGGTTCTATTGGTTCAAGAAACAAAATAACTTTATTAATAAACTAAAGAGAAAGGACAATCCTACTTATTTACCGTGTACCTAGTATCCTTGGGCGACATATTTGCTAAAATAGGAAATACATAGAAATTCAAACAATATAGTGTCGTAGTGAATCGCTGTTCCAAGCATGGGGAATCTGGTTTCCATCGATTGTTGTGAGCTTGAAGGTTCCATCTCCAATTTTTCGGCTGACAATATAGGATCCTTCCTAGTTTGGACCAATTGCCCCAGTACCTAAGTAGATTCATTTCAGGACGAGATCCCCCACTTCAAAGATGCGGTTGCGAACTTTGGCGTTGAAGTGTCATGTCACTCTCTTTTGATGAGCAGCAATCCTTAATTCAGCTTCTTCCCGCTTCTCATCGATATGATCAAATGATTCGAGCAGGAGCTGCTCGTTGTCACTTTAGTTGAACTGTTGTCTCCGATGAGAGGGGAGTTATAGTTCCATTGGAATCATTGCTTCCGAACCATATGCTAAGGCGAAGTGTGAGTGCCCGGTCGTCAATTTATGAGTTGTTTGTAAGCCTATAATGTCAGCGGAAGTTCATCGACCCAGTTTCCTTTAGCTTTTGTTAGCCATTTCTTGATGGTGGATTTGATAATTTTGTTCACTCCCTCCACTTGCCTATTTGCTTGCGAGTGTGCTACAGTGAAGAAGCTCTTCTCGATCCAGAAATGCTCGTAGAACTTCTTGAATTTGGCATTCTTGAACTGAGTTTCATTGTCTGTGATGAATACTATAGTACTTCGAACCTACAAATAATATTTTTAGTTGCAAATTTAATTACTTTCTTAGTAGTGATGGTGGATAGAGGTTCCGCTTCGTCCCATTTGGTGAAGTAATCAACTGTGATGATAGCATCCTCCTTTAGCTATTGGTAGTATACCAATTAGATCGATTCTCTAGATTGTGAACGGTCATGGGCTAACCATTTGCGTCGATTCTAAGGATGGGGTTCTCGTAACTCTGTCAAATCTTTGGCACTGATCGCAACATCTAGCGTAGTCTGCTGCATCTCAGTTGACCAATGGCTAGAAATATCCATAACAGAGGACCTTCTTTGCTAGTGTCTACCCCCTGATATGGTCTCCGCAGCTGCCTTTGTGAACTTCCAAGGTGATACTCTTGGCTTCGCTGTTGGTTACACATCTAAGTAAGATGGTGGAGAATCCCCTCCTTTAGAGCATTCTGTCTTATAGTACAAATCTTGGAGCCTTTCGAAGAAGTTTCTTCCACTCATTTTGATCCCTAAAAAGTGTCCCTTTAAGTGGCCGGTCATTGATCGATATCATATAGGATTCCTCTTCCTTTGTAGTTTCTAGAATCCTAATGACGTCCATCTGACCTATGCTAGGAGCTGTCAGCATCTCAACTGGAATAGGCCCCATTGACTGTGCTTCTCTGGAACTGGCTAGTTTAGCTAGGTAATCTACTTCCATATTCTGTTATCTCAGAATATGGCTTATGATATAATGTTCAATATCATTTAGCAATTCCCATGCCTTTGACGGATGAAGGGCAAGGTTTGCCTCCTTAGCCTGATATTCCCCTTTTATATGATAGACAGCTAGCTGAGAGTCGTTGTGAATGCGCATAACCCTTATTCTTAATTCCTTCACAATTTCCAGTCCTACTATTAATGCCTTGTACTCCGCCTCATTATTAGTAGTAGGGAACTCCAACCTTAGAGTATACCAAACAGACCGTCCTTCAGGAGTTTCGAGAATAACTCCCACTCCTGAGCAGAAATCATTCGATGCACCATCGACAAATAGTTTCCACTGTGATACTTTTTCTAGAGTGTTTTCTTCTATGCCATCTCATATTGTGAACTCGACAATGAAATCTACCAATGCTTATCCATTGGTTGCCCTTTGAGGGCGATAAGAGATGTATTACTAACTTAAATCAACGTTCCATATAAGAAGTCGTCCCGACGTTTCTGGATGGTACATCACCTACTTCAAAGGTTGATCCATCAATGGTTTGATTGGGTGAACCTGGAAGTATGGGCATAATTTCCTTAAAGCGATCAACAAGCAATATGTTACTTACCAACTTTGGATAGTTCTTCTCGGCTCTAGTGAATCGCTTGTTGGTGTAGTAAATGAGCCGCTGGATTTTAGCTTCCTCACGTACCAATGTTGCGCTCAGAGCGTGAGATGACATTGCTAAGTAGATGAATAGGTATTCCCTATCCTCCAGTTTAGATAAAACCGGTGGGTCTCCATATGTCGTAATAATTACTCAAGAGCAGTTTGGTAGGCCTGATTCCATTTGAAATTCTTCTAACCTACTTCAACGCATTGAAAAACTATATACACTTGTCTGTTGCTTTGGAAATAAATCGGCTTAATTCCTCGACCTTTCCATTCAGAATTTGCAATTCCTTGGGGGTTGTGACATTCTGCATGGCGGTAATTTTCTCAGGATTAGCTTTGATGCCCTTAACATACACGGTGGAACCTAAAAATTTCCCTAAAGACACGTCGAAAGAACATTTCAACGGCTTAAGCTTCATTCATACTTTCGGAGAATCTTGAACATTTCTGATAGGTTGTCCAAGTGATTTGCTATCACACGTGACTCGACTAGCATGTTATCCACGAAGACTTCCATTGTTCACCCAATATGTTCCTTGAATATTATATTCACCAACCGTTGGTAGTTGTGGCGACATTCTTCAGCTTGATTGGCATCACTTGATAATAATACAATCCAAGGTCGGTGATGAAAATGGCGTTCTCTTGATCGGGTTCGTGCATCACAATTTGGTTATATCTTGAGTAGGCATCTATGAATGAGAGTAGTTCATCGCGTGCATCTTCGTCTACAAGCTCGTCGATTCTAGGTAACGGGAAGCTGTCCTTTGGACAGGCTTTGTTTAGGTCCGAGTAATCTACACATATTTGCCACTTCCCATTGGACTTGTTAACTAGAACTAGATTTAAACCCACTCAGGATAGGTTACATCGCAGATGAAGCCGCTAGCCAGCAACTTATCCAATTCTTCCATTAGTGCAGCGGATCGGTCCGAACCCAAGCTTCGTCTCTTCTGCCACACTAGAGTGTACTTGTGTTCGATATGAGTTTGTGACATGCTATCTCCGGTGATGTCCCACATATATATAAATGCGTCCAAGCGAACATGTCCAGGTTGGCATAAAGAAATTTAACTAGTTCTTATTACATTTTGACCACAAGTTATGACCCTATTTTTAAGACTCGAGTTGGATCATCCATATTGATAGAGACCGACACTGTAATATCTGTCGATGTCACCCGTTTCTCTCCTAAACTCTTCTTCCTAGAGATCAAAGCCTTGTCAAAATGACTATGGTCCCCGACCCAGGGTGGTTCTATAATTTCTATGCTGAGGGTTCATGAATGTGGAGAGACTTTCACATATTCTTTCCGATTTCCTTTCGTTTCGATTCGAGTAACTCAATGACATAACATTCTCTAGCGACACTTTGATATCCCTTTATAACTCAAATGTAACATCCCGTATCTAGAGACCAAAAGCTAAATGCTATAAATGATGCAGTGATTTATAGTATTGACTTCTGGTGATAAAGTACGGTAATGCTAATGGTATCCATAATATCAGAAGCACTCGAATATGAACATAATCACAGATTTAAAAAAAACATTTTACCGATTACATTTCAAAACAATAATTCATCAAAGTTATATAATCCTTAATGTTTCCTATGCAATGATCAAATATATCCATTATAACATACGCCAAGAGCGACATATGATGGTGCCCCTTGGTTGAGCAAAGTCAATATAGTCATAATTGACTTATTACATATAGTGGAATCAACAAAACCATTGTAACTCCTAGTTAGATATCCATCAGCCTCCTGCTCGTCTCCGGAAGCTTTATCCACCAAAATTACTAAAACTTGAAAACCTCAACCCTTACCCTACTCAAATCAATTTTAAGCACCCGAGAGTTTAAGAGGAAACAAAAACTTCGAGTCAGACATAAAGCCTGATGTGAATAATACTATACATCTTTATTTACTGATATTAAGTTAGACCGTTTGGCGGAACGGGTTTACCTCCTCTAATATCCTTTCAAAATCATAAATTTTGCAAATATGAATCCTATAACCAAACTGGTTAATCAAACTTATTACATCAACAATAGCAAAATCCTTTATGCTAATAAATGGACTATCTGTCTATAAAATATGTAATAAATGGACTATATGTCTGTAAAACAGGTAATAAATGGACCATCTGTCCGAAAAACTATAGTTTTTGTTGGCTATCTACTAACCTTGGCTGACTCGAGCCTAGTAGACAATAGAAACAATTTATCTAACACCTGTTAGACATTCCTCATCTGGACGATCTGTCTTTAGCTATCTGTTAAATACTTCTCTTTTGGATGGTCTGTCCCTACTTATCATCTCTTAGGGTCACCTGATCCTAATGGTTTTGCAGGCTCACTAATAACCTATCTATATACAAATAAATATTCCTTTCTGTGTGTAATTATGATTTTAGTCTTATCTGACAAAACCCTGCACACTGGAATTTGGACTAAATTAGCTGGGGATAATAGCTAATGTATACGGTGCGACCCTACACCAATCCCATCCGGTCTTCTAATCCGAACTATCTTCTAAGGGTTAACCACCCTTTAAATTTTTCTTGAAAACTTTTTCAAAATGGTTTAAATCTTTAAATCATACATATACAAGGAAAATATACTCTTTGCTTTACTCTAAGTTATTTTCCATATTATATATACTTTACCCAAATAATATTGATGAAATTATTAAGGATTTCCCATCCTTCCAAAATAAGTTAAATCTCTTTTTTAACATAAAAACAATTAGGCTATATTGCCAAAAACACTCATTTCGAAACCTTTGTTAAAAACCTTTAAATAACCCTATCGAAACCATCAAAAGTACCCCTTTCGAAACCTTTGAATGTATCATTTCCAATACAAGTAAAAATTAGGCCAAAGGCCAAAACATACCTTTTGAAGTCATACCTTTCAAAACCATTCATTTCCATCCTTTCGAAAGTATTGAAAAACATCTCCTTTGAAAACTTTAAAACCTTAGACTTCCTCCTTAAAACGCTTAAGCATTGTCTTTTGAAACCATTGTAAAACCTTTCCTTTTAGACCTTTCGAAACCATTGGAAAACCTTCCTTCAAAACCTTTTGTAACCATGGGGAACTACCCCTTCAAAACCTCATTTAAAACCCTTTCAAAAGCAGTAAAGTATTAAACTTTTCGAAAGCTTTGGGTTCAATTTAAAACATGTGGAAACCTTTCGAAACCATTTGAAAATTTAATCCTTTGAAACCCTATGAGAACCATTTCAGTCGAAACAATTTGGATCATGCCTTCAAGTAGAGCAAAAAGATTAGAAACCCAATAAAGTCGAAATCATTTCTTTTGAAATCATTCCTAAATTAAGAAGTGATAGTGTCGAAACCATCCCTTCGAAAGCATTGGTGAAGTGGTCAAGTTTAAAAAGCAACGCAACTTTTTCGGAACTTGTTTGGATCGAAAGGTAGAGAGAGGCAGTCAGGGGCTTTGATCTAGTCGAAAGCATTCATTTATAAATAAAGGCACAACCCAATCGAAACCATTTCTTTAAAACCATTTGACTTGGTCAAAAGCTAACCAAGTCGAAAGCTACACGGTCGAAAGTAAGCAGGTGCATTTTTATTTAAAAGCAAAGTATCGCTTCATTTTTTTCGAAACCCTTGGTTTCAACCCTATGCCTTCCACCTATATCCGATTCACTATGTACCGGTTATCTGATACCATGTGCATTAGTTTTGATGGAGTTGGAGGCGAAGGTAAGGAGGCGAAAGCCTGGTGCCGAAAGCATCGAATCAGTAAAAATCATGTAGATTAGTCCTTTTAAAACTATTTCTTTATACCTAACCAGCTTTGTTTATCAAATTCTAATTGGTTGCAAGTTTTACTTTTCTAAAAATACTACCAATTTCCAGAATTAATAATTTTGAATTATTTACAAAATACTCCTTCTCTTTTTTATAAATATATAAAACATTTAAGTCTCATTCCTTAAATAATTTTATATATCCATTAAAACAATTAGGAAATTTCTAAAAAAAAAAATTCAAGAAAATCACTTTTAATATGTTTTCTAACATATATAAATTTCAGACCCACAACCATCAATTATTTAATCGTAAATAATTTTCAACCCTAAACAAGATTTCCTTCACTAGAAAATTCATATAAAATCCACATAAATTCAGAAAATTTAGAAAATTGAAACCCATCTTTAAAATATCATTTCTGGTCTAAATAAAAATTTACAAGGCATTTGGATGTCATTTAATGAGGTTTTCATATCAAAACATGTCATAATATATATATATATATATATATATATATATATATATATATATAAACAACCCGAAATCACCAACAAGTATATATAGTCATTCCATCATTCAAAAACATGGAAAAACATTGCAAATAAGTTCGAATTCATTTAAAAACCAAAAAAATAGGAAATTTAAGATGTACTCATTATTCACCTTAGCTTTAGAGATTAAAAAGATTGTGATGTGAATGGATTTGATTTGATTAAGCTTCTTCCTTAGTTTTTTTAGTCTTCTTCCTCTTTCTCTTGTTAATGGTGGTCGGCCTAAAGTTTGAAAATTTTGAAAGATGAGAAATGAATGTGTATGAAGATACACGACCAAGGTTTAAGGGTATAAGAATGGTCTCTTTCCTATTTTACCCCTACCAGTCTATTTCATTTTAACTCTTCTATTAATTCATCATTTAAATGGAACGGCTACCCCTTATTTAAATCAAATCTCAGTCTCATAATCAACACATTATTTTATTTTATTTAACTAATTAAATGTCCTAAATAATGTTACAAAAATATAAGGTGTTATGTCCAACTCCATTCTCCATCAAGAATTTCATAGTAAGGCACCATAATGCCAAAATGATCATAAAATCAGCAAGGGCCAGTTGACCCAAGAAAGCGTTGTAAGCTGGCATTTCATCACGATTACAAAGGTTTGGATCAGGGCTTCCTTTCATCCTCCTTCTCCAAGCTTGATAGGCAAGTCAATCATCCCGACTGGCTGCCTTGGTCTCCCGTAAAGTCTTGAATTTTCATTCGGCAAGTAGACACATCTTTCATGCGAATCTTTATGTGATCAAATGTATGTCAAAGCAACACGTTGAAAAAACTTCCACTATCCACCAGGACACAGCGTATAACTCCAGCCCAATTCCGATGGTTACCACCATCAGGTCAAGAGTTGGCGCTACTATTCCTTCAGTGTTTCGGTTTCAAAACACTATATCATCATTGAGTGTCCTTTGTTGCTTGGCTAGGGCACCATCCTTAATCGCAAAACAAATTTCTTTCGAATCGTGCTTTAGTGAACTCGCATATTGCTTCATCTCCTCTCAACTCTTTTGTGCCAGTGATGTCCTTCGGAAATAGTGCCGATAACACTCTTTGTTCCGTTCATTTAGATCCTTCTCCGTTGGGTCCAAGTTGGTTCCCTTTAGTTCTTAGAACTTAAGGTCCAGCAGGTTGGTCAAAGTTTTGCGATTCTTCACGTACTGTTAGAGCCTATTATTCGTGATCAATTCCTCAGTCAGATCTTTTAGATGTCGGCACTCGTTTATGTTACGCCCATGAGTCTCGAAGTAGAAGAACTTTCTTGATTGCTTCTGTCATTCAGATTCTTCCTTCCTGTTAGGCTTGTAGTGTCGCTCAGTTCCCTGAGTTGCAAGGAAGATATTCTCCAGGCTATCAATCAATGGCGTATACTCCTGGGGACTCAGATTCCTGATCTTCTTTTCATTCCCATCATGCCTGTTCTTGTTTTTCCTTTTCTGATTTCCATCTTTCCCTGCATTTCTTGTCATGGCTCCAAAATAATTTCCATCTTGGTTGGCCACTACATTGCTTTCAACTATCTTCTTTGGTTGCACACTAGCAATCTTTCCTTCCATTGAGTCTGCCTCTTTCGATCTCAAATACTAACTCGCCTTTCAGTTGAACTTCTTCATGGCGGTTGGTTGTTTCACTTTAATCCATCTTCCAAAGTCAGTGTCTAGATGGATAGCTCATACCAAAGCCATAAAAACCATATCTTCATCGGGATTGCTCATTTTAGTAGCCAAAGTATTAAACGTGTTCATAAAGGTATTTAACGACTCATTTGGTCCTTGGAAAAGGCCAGATAGAGACATTTTATCTTTTGACTGTGTTCCAAGAATTTTCTTTCTACCTCATTAAATGTAGATATGGATCTTGGTGCAAGTCTGGTAAACCACATTGAAGCAACACCTTCTAGGAAGATATGGAAACATTTGCAGCGGACTGCACTAGTTGCCCTAGCTCTGTCCACATGACAACTTACAAGCATGGTTTAGGGTCTTTCGTCCCATTATAGGTTAATATAGTGTGCATAGTGAACTTCTCGAGATATTCCTCCTTTAGGATAATTTTTAGCGAATGGAATCCGGCATGGTGTAGAATCCCAGTCATCTTCTTTTCAACTTTTACTTTCTTCCATCAATCATTTGACCATGACTACTATGTACGCCTTACTAGTGCGGTAGTCCACAGGTCAATTGTTAGGGGTTACACCAAGCGTTTGGTTTTGTAAACGACCCTATTTTTCCAGCTAATGTCTAGGCTCTCCATTCTCTGGGAGAACCACTACTGCAGAATTCTGTTGGTGCACGGTTGGCCTGGTAGTGCCAGTTTGAACTTCTTTTTGACATTCCGCCTATTTATATCAATACTTAGTTCCAGTCCTTTAGCATAGAGTTGCATGTCATCTTCAGAATCAAAGAGAAGCATTGCAATATTCCCTTGTAAAGACTTCGCTCCAAGGTTGGGGTTCATGGTAGGTTATCCTCCGATAGGAAGGGTGCTTCCATTACCTTCAATAACAATTCTAGTTGCTCTACCAGTTATCTCCTTTTTCTTTTGCTTGCCATCCCTCCTATTCAATCCTAAGATGTAGGAGTTTTCTTATTCCACAGCCTCTGTAGTTTTTGGCCTAGTCCTTGGGGAAATTAGTGGTTGTGGCGCTAGCAAAGTGTCTATCTTGCCCATAAGAGCTTTTTGGCTATCAGCCATCTTTTAGTTAAACTAATCAACCATTTAGTTAAATTTTTCTTTTTTAAAAATTCATGACGAGTAGAAGATTCCGGTGCATGATTTTCAGTATTAACTCTTATTGGTAAATTGGTGGCGTTATTGTCTTTAACCTGCTGGCGGCTTGGCCCATCACTACCAATTGATGCACCGATAGATCTCATAAAAGTTGTTCTCTTTCTTCTTTACATTGATCTTCAACGATAAGTCTTCCAATTCTTTTGAAAGTAGGATTTATGGATTTAACTTTTGGACCTATCCGATCCAAAGTGAATAGCTAGATCTAAGCCTGGGTTTAGTAATTCTCAGTGAAAGCACCAAAATGTTAATCCAAAAAATAGATCAACATCCTGTAGTGTGATACGAAAGCACCAGCTCTGTTAGAATAGAGAAATATAATAGAAAAGTAGTGAAAAAGTAGATAAACATAGAGAATTTTTAGTGGTTCGGTCATTAACTAAGCCTACATCCACTTTATAACTATGCTTATTAGTTTAATCTTGATAGAATATGATTACATAGAGTAGAGAGAATTAATCATAAGTACTTAGGCTAGGCTGCACAAGTTCTAAGTCCTAGAAATGTCTATAGTTGATGCCTTAGGGACTGTGATGTAGAGATACGTGTTGAAGAATAGATGGAGATCTTACATAGAGATAGTAGAATCCACATTCAATCTAAGTTTCTCTATGGATTTTATTTATAGTGATATCAGTCATATTGGGCTAGCCGAAGTGTTGGAGCAGAGTTTAGAAGTCGTCCCAGAAGTGTGTGAGAAACCACAACCTCATCTGGATTAACTAGAGATGTTGGTATTGAGTTCTCCTATTGATACCGACCTCTGTGGTTAATTATGGGGAGGTCGAACTTCTTTGCACTTTTCTTGTACTTAATTTTGAGTTGTTCTATGCAGTTAGTCTAGCAAATTAGTCATTGTTGATGATGGTTCCTCCATTACTTAGTTTATTCTGCCATCCTGATTGCTAGCTGTTCGATCTTGATATTGAGTTGATTATAATACTTTTATATTGCTTGAGCATGCATAAAATAGGTAGAGTAGAGCCTCTACAAAGTTTGAGGGTGAGATGATGAAGCATGTGAAGTCATCACTTCGATGGTGAAGTCGGTACTGATTTCTCACCTTTGCTCCATTCATATTGAAATTTCTCCAAGTCGTTTCTTATGCCTATCTAGGCATGCTTTTGATATTTCAAGTCATTTCGTTTTCATCACGATATTCTAACTCCTATTGATTTCTATGTTGATAAAAACCTGGTTAACACTTATTTTCATCGACGTACCTTAATCTACTTACTTTTGGGGTATTGTCTCAAAATTTGGCGCAACATTTTTGGTGCTTTCATAAAGAAAGGCACAGGATTTGATTTAGATAAGATGAAGAGACCTACTACAATAGCTATTGCAGGACCAAGTCAACTGATTCAAGGGGGCAGTCAGGAGTTGTCCTCAAGTCTAAATCCATCAGTCTATGCGAACAAAGAAGACATTGAGTGAATGATAAAAGAGATGCAAGATGGAATAATGGCTCAATGGCATGAAATGCTAAAGGGATTTTTTTAGAAGGATGGGGCAATAAGAAATAGTTAGTACTGTTAGAACTCAACAATAGAGGCAAAAAGTCAATATAGAAGCATCAAGAGTTAGAGCAAAGAAAACTAAAATAGATCCCCCATGACCAAATCAAATCGGTACCAACCTAAATCAGGTCAGTACGGACATTAATTTACAGTGGCACTATCGATTTGGGCTTAGGATGAGATAGGATGCCATGAGCGAATGTTGGTGGAGCCAGAAATGCTGACATGAGAAAATGCATAATAACATGAGTTGGAACCAGAAGCTCATCAAAGGAACGGGAGTAGAATGAAGCTATGCGATAGTGACCTCTATATATGAAAATGACCGGATATCTAAAATGACCAGGAGAATAGTGAGAGGTGGATAGTTTACTCCTAACACTCCTAACATCCCACACGCAAGTAATCCACCCAATTTTAGCTGTCGATGTTGGAACTATATGATGGGAGGAAAGATCCAACCGTTCATTTGATGAGATACATCCGGCATATGGAGCGGTTGGGTGCTTCTAAGGAGGTAATGGGATGTTGTTTACCATTAAACCTAACAAAATTGGCAACAATGTGGTTCAGGTAGTTAGAGAATGGGACCATAAGCATGAGGGCCGAATTAGTAGATAGATTCTTGAGACAATTTAGAGTTTATATTTCTTGACCAAAGAATGTGATAAGGTTTTTAAGCATAAAGTAAAGGGCTGGAGAGACAATGTGATAAGGTGTACGAATGTAGCACGCGGCGAATACGGGTCGATCCGCAGGGAATTGATGATTTTAAAATTCTACTCAATCAAATTAACCAAAGTTGGAAGAGTGATTAACTAAAAAAATGACAAAAGAAAATAGATAAAAATATGAGAGTGTTAAGACAATTTAGAGGCAATTTTCACTCTCTAGATCAGATAAATCAACAAAATGAAGTTATGATCTCTCTTTTCTTGTCATTAGTGAATTAGTTGATGTGCTTATCATAAGTATGGTATATTTGTGCTATTAATTAGCTCAATATAAACCATCAAACTATAACACAACCACTAATACACTTTTAAATCTCATAAAATATGACAACAAAGTTGAAAGCAAAATTTATTTTAAGCATGGCCTATTAACCATTAATTAGAAATATAAGCCATCAAATTTCAATTTCAACAATCACTTCTTTGCCATAATCATATGTAGATGAAGAGGCAATTTGTGTTTTGTTTGTTTAAGCATAGTCTATTTGTTATAAACAACATAGACTATCAAATTCAAAGCTAAACAACATCATTAAACCACTTCATTCATTCTCATTAAGCATAAAAAGAGACCATAAACATCAAATTAAGTTGAAGCTACATGATTAGAGAGCTTCATTACCCCTAAATTGAAGGGATTTAGCCTCTCATATTTGTTATCATATGAACAAATGTAGCTTGCAACATGAGAGAAAAAGAAAAGGAAAAGAGAGCAAAGTGAAATGGAAAACTATTCTAATTGCATAAAGAAAAATCTACACTACTTGCATAAAAGGAAATGAACATGTAATCAAAAAGAAACAATAATTAACATTGCATAAAAAAAAGGAATTACATAAGAGAAGACATGGCTATGTAGCCATGGAAAGAAAGAGAGATTTGATTTATTTTCTAAACTAAAACTAACTAACTAAGAGGAGGATCTCTACATGAAACATAAGGGGTATTTATACAAGTTAGAAACCCTAATGCATATTTTTTGGGGAGTACCCAAAATGCCCATGAGAAAGTGTGGAGGCCAAGTTATCATTAGCATGTTTTAATCCCCACTTAAATGTACATGAAACCATTAAATCCATAAGCATGTGCTTTAGCTTTTAATTTGTACATTAAGGTAGGTGGGTAGGTGGGGTCCTCCATGATCTTCACTTTGAATTATTTCCATCTTCATTCCTTTGTATTGATTTTGTGCATGCGTATCTTCATGAAACCACTTGTAAAAGTCACCAAATTTCCTACAAAAAACATAGAAAATTCTAAGTAAATTTCTCAAATTAATATACGCACAAAAATGACCATTTTGCCCCTGGATGAAGATGAAAATGTGATAATTTCAAATAATATGAATTTTGGTTTAAACAAGTTAAAATACGCAATATGCTCATTTATTTAATTTAAAAAGAATAAACGTGGTGGTAAAAATATGCACATTTACATGCACATCAAATACCCCTACACTTATCTTTTTATTCGTCCTCGAATAAAGAAAAAAAAAACTAAGATAAATCCGTTATCGTAGGGAGCACGATTGCATTGAGCGTATGCAACAAGCCGTTAAACCTCTGGGTGTCCCCAGTAGGACGAGTGTTGTCTCGTGAGGGTTTTCAGCGGATACTACCCACAAAATCCAAATGCAGGATGACAATATTTGCAAAATGCAAGATTTATTTACAAAGAGATGGATGCAAATTTTTGAAAATATTTACAAATGAAGGATTTATTTTTAAATTGACGCGAATAAGTTAAATATAGGTTTTGGTTATTATCTTGAAAATTTATGTCATTTACTCGTCAAAATTTCCAACAAAAATCAAGTTATCATAACAAATAAACAATAGTTTAACTTGTTGTTTCGGTTGATAACAAAGTGTAATTATAAAATGGATCCTTAGTTGATTATCAAAGTTTATCAAAGTGGTATTTTCATTTCTTTTCAATAACAAATCAAATCAAATAAGTAAAAATAGTGCTAGGATTTCAATTGTTTGCTCTCTCATTATTTGCAAGAAAAATTACACACCTAGCTCAGATAAACTGAGGCCAGATACCACCCATGCACTGCCTTTCGGGCTTATGTGAGGGGAGTACAGAGCATGGCGAGTGCACACACTTTCATGCATACACTGTCGACCGTAGGTGGTTTTTATTAAGTCTTTTTTTTACATGTGTTCCATACATCATAACCGTGAGGACTTTTAAATGAGTATGAAATCACATAATCAAAAATTCCAAGTAATCACCCTTGCATAACCGTGAGGACTTTTAAATGAGAGTGAATACTTGGATGTTATTATTTTTTATTTTTATATTTTTTTGAGAGGGAGTTTTGCAAAATCATCTTAGCACCATTTAACTTAGAAGACAAAAAAAATGTTATATCCTTTACTTTAAATCAACCACTTTTTAAAACAAAGATTTTCAATTAGGATGTACTTCATAATTAACACATATGAATCTTCCTATATGCTAGTTAAACCATTATTATTTGTAATCAAACCTCATTTTTATTTTTGTTAAGACCACTAAATTTTCAAAAATTTCAATTTAATAAACCAAAGCCATATATTTATCTTATAGTGTTTGTTTTAAAAATAAATCAAAAGAAAATTTGTTTTTGGGATTTTTTTTTAATTTTTTTTTTGAGTTTTTAAATCAAAAATAAACCATGAAAAATAAAAAAATTTGAAGATGAGTCTCCCCCCCACACTTGATTTTTACTGTGTCCCCACAGTCAACCCAAGTGGAAGGTGAAAAATAAAATAAAAATCTAATATTTACATGAAAGATTATTATTTACAAGAGATGAGAAAGTATACAGTCAGAAAGTAAATGAAACGGTCTTCTAAAGACCGATTCATTTGTCTCATCAAATGTGCAAGACACAACTTAAGCATGAAAAACCAAACCGTAAAAGATTTCGAAGATGAAAGTTGATTTGGAAAAACAAATGTTGTTTTATTGAAAATTGTACGAGTTGTTTTGTTTTCGATGATTTTTGGAGTCGACAAAACAATTGATTGAAGTTCAAGTTCATTTTCACCAATTTGAAATTCAAGCTTATCATTGAAAATATTTTCACAATTATTGATTTCAAAATCAAAATGGTGATTTTCATCTTCCCCTTCGGAATTTAACAACTCGTCATCCAAAAGTCCAAAAAATTCATGTTCATTAAACTCGTCTTCCTTTATTGGATTATCAACAACTTTATTACACGTCTCAAGTTCAAAATTCAAAGTTGGTGTATTCAAATTTTCAGAAAAAGGAAGATTGAAATTTAAATCGAGTTTCTCACCCTCAAAAGAATTGAAATCCAACACAATTAACGTCTTTTCAACAACTTCGTTAAGATCATCATTTTCAGTTTCAAAAGTTGTTGTTTGAAAATCATCGATTTGGGTAAAAGATGGATTATCATTTGACTCGTCACACATTGAAATTTGATTTTGTTTCTCACGAAAAATTTTCAATGTTTTAATCAACAAATTCGTGTGATCGTCGTAAATTTCATTCATTTGCTCAACAAAGTCAAATTTGTAATTATTAACTTGAAATTTTTTGATTTGGACTTGTTGAGAACAAGAATTGTCAATTTCGATAAACGGTAGATTATTATTTGATTCTTCGTGGGTTGAGATTTGATTACGATTTTCATGGTAAGTTTTGTATTTTTCAAGTAATAAATCTCCGTTATCTTTTTCCATTTCGTCAACAAAATCAAATTCATGATTATTAATTTGAAAATTTTCACTTTGAATTTGTTGATAACCAAAGTTTTCAATTGTATCGCTATTGAAACTATTCCCATTGCCAAATTCGTTTGAAAAGTTGTTCCCATTTTCATGTTGAGTTTGAAATTCATTTTGGAGTTCGAAATTAAATTGGCATGGGTTATAATCGTAATCGTTTGAATTTTGAATTGAATTCAAATTTTGAAATCCTTGACTCGAGTTATTACACAAATAAGAATTACATAAATCATTTATTTCTTGATTTTTTCGTGTAGAAAGTTCGAGTAAAGATGAAATCATTTCAATGCTATTTTCAAGAGTCGAACGTTGGTCATCGTTTTGAAAACTTTGTTGTTCAAAATTCGAATTGTTTAAAGAATAGTTGTCGTTAAAATATCCATACGAATTCGGAGTGAACTCATATGGATTATATTGATTTTCACAACTATTGTAAAATTCAAATGAATATTGAAGTTCGGACATTTTCAAGAATGTTTTTAGTTTTTTTTTTTTTTGTAAAGTAAAAATATTTACAAAAAGAATTTATTTTTCAAAATGGAAAATCGACCTTTGTTTTGTTTTGGGTTTTTCTGAATTTTTTTTTTAATGAAAAGATTTTATATTTTTTTTTGGATTTTTTTTTTGGATTTTCTTAATTTTTTTTGGATTTTTGAAATTTCAAAGAAGCAGGATTTTAAATTTTCAAAGGAAAAGGAATATTTACAATTTTTAGTTTTGGATTTTGAAATTTTTTTTTTTTTTTTTAAATATGCATGAACTAATGCAACTAAATGAATGCAATGGTTAATTACAAATGCTTTATCCTAAGTTAGCCCAAAATTGTATAATCACACACTGTCTTAAATCAACAAAAATATTTCTCAACCAGGTAACGGGCAGGGGTTATCGGTGCACCACGAATCACCGTAGCAATGCAGCCGAAGGTTTAAGTACCTTCTGAGGAACAACCACTATAATATTTACGAATCACCGTAATATTTATAAATGGTTATTACTCTGCCGTAGCCTAGACACCAAGAAATTAAATTGTTCAAAGAAGACAACTGTCAATATACAATTAAGTGAGTTATTATTTAATCAAATTCTAAGATGAAATGCAAAGCTGAAATAAAACGTGTATTAACAATGCAACTTCGAATGATTTTTTTTATTTTTTATTTTTTTTAAAATGCAAATGCAAGCAACCAACAATTCAATTCAAATAAAACTAGAAATGAAAGCAGAATTTTTTAGCAAGCAGAGCAATTTATTTTGGCTAGCTAAGGAAGCAATTTTTAGCAAGCTATTCTTCCTTTATTTCCTGCTTTGGCAACCTGAAAATTAAAACTAAGATATATACAATATATATTTTTTTTGTTTTTTTTTGTTTTTTTTTGTTTTTTGAAAGGAAACTTAAAAGTAGGGTATAAGAACCCTTGACTCAATATTAAAATGTGCACACCACCTAAAACATGCACCCAAGATACCAAAACTAAGAACAACTTTTTAAACCCAACTCTGCTGCCCAACCCGGCCTACTTCCAACAAAAAACCAAATTCTCCCGAGATTCTCAATCCCTTTTCTTATATTTTTCTTTCATTCAACAATTGCCCACAATTTTTTTTTTATCTTTTCGATCCACAGAAATTCCAAACAATTCGAAACAAAAATTCGCAATATTCTTCGAACAAGCTTCAGTCTGTGTTGGAGAACTAATTGTAGGTGGCCGCAATTTGGGGGTCTGGTTTCGACTTAGGTGCGGGTTGAGGCGAAGATGATAGTGAGGTTCGGGGTTCGCGGCGATTAAGGGTTGCGGTTGTCAAGGTTCTGGTTGAATTGAGGATTGTCGAGAAGGGAAAAGTGGTGAATTTTCGCTGCAGATGATTGGGTCGCGATGGCGATTCAAGCGATGAAGGAGTGTGTATTGGTCAGAGGTGTATAGAAGACTGTTGAGGAAGTGATGATGGGTAGAGGAAGTTTGAATTTTGGGTGATGTCAGTGGGGAGTTCAGTGGTCTTGTTGTCAGGTGAGTGTAGTTTTGGCAATAGGCAGTTTGGCTTGTGAAGGAGGGAGCAGAAGTGTGAGGGTATTGTGACAGTAATGAGGGAGTGAAGTGATGTATGTTTGTAATGGTGGTTGGTTATGTAGGAACTGCAGTAGTGGAAGGTGATGGTGAATGAAGTAGCTTGGTGTATGACAGTGATGTATTAGAGAGGTGGGGACAGTGGTGGAAGTGTTCGATGAACTGGAGACTGAAGCGGTTGACGGTTGCAATGTCGTTGCTGACTGATGTAGCAGCTGGGTGAATGTGGAGGCAGAGGTGGATGGAAGTTGCTTGAAGCAGTGGGTGATTTGGTGTTAGATGAGGCAAAGGATGGAATAATTTGGATATGAAGTTTGAATATGTTGTGGCCTGAGGTGTTTGAATGATGATGGAAAGTGGTACGGTTAGTGTAGAGAAGTGACAGTAAGTTTGAATGATGTATTGAGGCAGTTTGAATGTATGCAGGGGTGGTAAGGGGAGATTGATGAAATGTGATAGCAATCTTGTGGTGGTGGAGCAATGCAGTGGTTGCTATGGATGTTATGTGGTATGATGGCAGGAATAGTAGGAAGTGGTGGAGATTTTTGAACACTGGAATGGCAGGGAGGAATGTAACAATGAGTTGCACTGTTATGTACAGTGTATAGATGAATGGTGGTAGGAAGGAGGACTAGCAGTTTGGTGCAAGACGGAACTGGGATGGTTGCTGTTGATAGTGTGGTGATCGAAATTGAGGAGATTGGTTGAGGAGGATGGTGTCTGGAGTAGTGGAGGTTGGTTTCTGGTTTGATGTCAGTGGAGAGGGTGAGTATGAAGGGGAATGCAAGGAAATGTGATGAAGAATATTGGATGTAGCAAGTGGGGAACAGTATGCAAAGGAGGTTGAATGGGAAGTAGGGTAGATTGAAGTTTGTTGTGGGATGTGCAAAGAAGTGGAGGGTCTGAATGGTGGCTCAGGCAGTCGAGAAGTGTTTGGTCAGTGAAGTATGCAGTGGGTGTGGACAGAGGGCATAGGGGCTGGAATGGTGATGGATTGTGAAGTTGTAAGGGGAGGATGGCTGTTATGAAGTAGCATATGATGTAATGTTTTGGTTGGTATGAGTGGTTGAAGCAAAGACAGGGGAGTTTGAAGATGTTGTAACAGAGAATGTTCAGTTGAACAAACAGAAATGAAATTGTAACAGAACAGTGTAACAGTGAATGGAAATCAGTGAAGAGGATGTGTATGATCAAACCAGAAATGTAAATGCAAATGTAATTGAAAATAAAATGGAACAAAAACTTGTTTTCTTTTTTTGAAATTGTTTTTTTTTAACTGAAATTCAAAAATGAAAAATAGAAAAGGCTACAAACTAAAAAAGCAAAATGGAAGCAAAATTCACAAAACAAACACACAAGTTTTTTTTTAATATGCAAACAAACACACAAATAAAATCACACAAAAATAATCCGAAGAATAGAAAATCAAAATCAAAACAATTCCCCGGCAACGGCGCCAAAAACTTGTTCGTCGACAAAATTTCTATGGATTTAGAAATTTGTCGAAAAATTTCAAATTAAAATATAACCGCAAGCGCACGGTGTACGAATGTAGCACGCGGCGAATACGGGTCGATCCGCAGGGAATTGATGATTTTAAAATTCTACTCAATCAAATTAACCAAAGTTGGAAGAGTGATTAACTAAAAAAATGACAAAAGAAAATAGATAAAAATATGAGAGTGTTAAGACAATTTAGAGGCAATTTTCACTCTCTAGATCAGATAAATCAACAAAATGAAGTTATGATCTCTCTTTTCTTGTCATTAGTGAATTAGTTGATGTGCTTATCATAAGTATGGTATATTTGTGCTATTAATTAGCTCAATATAAACCATCAAACTATAACACAACCACTAATACACTTTTAAATCTCATAAAATATGACAACAAAGTTGAAAGCAAAATTTATTTTAAGCATGGCCTATTAACCATTAATTAGAAATATAAGCCATCAAATTTCAATTTCAACAATCACTTCTTTGCCATAATCATATGTAGATGAAGAGGCAATTTGTGTTTTGTTTGTTTAAGCATAGTCTATTTGTTATAAACAACATAGACTATCAAATTCAAAGCTAAACAACATCATTAAACCACTTCATTCATTCTCATTAAGCATAAAAAGAGAGCATAAACATCAAATTAAGTTGAAGCTACATGATTAGAGAGCTTCATTACCCCTAAATTGAAGGGATTTAGCCTCTCATATTTGTTATCATATGAACAAATGTAGCTTGCAACATGAGAGAAAAAGAAAAGGAAAAGAGAGCAAAGTGAAATGGAAAACTATTCTAATTGCATAAAGAAAAATCTACACTACTTGCATAAAAGGAAATGAACATGTAATTAAAAAGAAACAATAATTAACATTGCATAAAAAAAAGGAATTACATAAGAGAAGACATGGCTATGTAGCCATGGAAAGAAAGAGAGATTTGATTTATTTTCTAAACTAAAACTAACTAACTAAGAGGAGGATCTCTACATGAAGCATAAGGGGTATTTATACAAGTTAGAAACCCTAATGCATATTTTTTGGGGAGTACCCAAAATGCCCATGAGAAAGTGTGGAGGCCAAGTTATCATTAGCATGTTTTAATCCCCACTTAAATGTACATGAAACCATTAAATCCATAAGCATGTGCTTTAGCCTTTAATTTGTACATTAAGGTAGGTGGGTAGGTGGGGTCCTCCATGATCTTCACTTTGAATTATTTCCATCTTCATTCCTTTGTATTGATTTTGTGCATGCATATCTTCATGAAACCACTTGTAAAAGTCACCAAATTTCCTACAAAAAACATAGAAAATTCTAAGTAAATTTCTCAAATTAATATACGCACAAAAATGACCATTTTGCCCCTGGATGAAGATGAAAATGTGATAATTTCAAATAATATGAATTTTGGTTTAAACACGTTAAAATACCCAATATGCTCATTTATTTAATTTAAAAAGAATAAACATGGTGGTAAAAATATGCACATTTACATGCACATCAAATACCCCTACACTTATCTTTTTATTCGTCCTCGAATAAAGAAAAAAAAAACTAAGATAAATCCGTTATCGTAGGGAGCACGATTGCATTGAGCGTATGCAACAAGCCGTTAAACCTCTGGGTGTCCCCAGTAGGACGAGTGTTGTCTCGTGAGGGTTTTCAGCGGATACTACCCACAAAATCCAAATGCAGGATGACAATATTTGCAAAATGCAAGATTTATTTACAAAGAGATGGATGCAAATTTTTGAAAATATTTACAAATGAAGGATTTATTTTTAAATTGACGCGAATAAGTTAAATATAGGTTTTGGTTATTATCTTGAAAATTTATGTCATTTACTCGTCAAAATTTCCAACAAAAATCAAGTTATCATAACAAATAGACAATGGTTTAACTTGTTGTTTCGGTTGATAACAAAGTGTAATTATAAAATGGATCCTTAGTTGATTATCAAAGTTTATCAAAGTGGTATTTTCATTTCTTTTCAATAACAAATCAAATCAAATAAGTAAAAATAGTGCTAGGATTTCAATTGTTTGCTCTCTCATTATTTGCAAGAAAAATTACACACCTAGCTCAGATAAACTGAGGCCAGATATACCACCCATGCACTGCCTTTCGGGCTTATGTGAGGGGCTTACGTGGTTTTTCTCGTTTGGCTTTCTTCAATAGAGGTGATAATCCCCATATATTTTTTGAGAAGCCAGGAGAGGGTAGAGAATCAAGAGATGAAGGAGTATGAAGAGAAGGAGTGGATATGTTTGAGGATGGCGATCCAGAATTATATGAAGTTATTTTCTTGAGATGACATTTTGATTTTTATACTTGTTATATTTTTAAAGCGAAACTTCTAAAAGTTATATTTATAACAATCCAAATATAAAAATAGGTAGTATTTTTATGGTCCAAAATTATTTTCTAAATTTTAAAAGGTGTTTAATTCAGCTAAAAACTTGTGGATATAAGACATTTTTATTAGTTTAAAAGTTCATTAAGTGAACAAATGCCTAAGTCTCGTCGTAATTTTACAAAAAATTGTTCGTTTAATGATTTTGTAAAGATATCGGATATTTAATTTTCAGTGTTAACATATTCTAAAGTTATAGTTCCTTTTTCGACATTTTCTCTTAAGAAATTATGTCTTATATCTATAGTTTAGTTCAAGAATGATTTGCTGGATTTTTAGATAGATTGATTGCGCTAGTGTTATCACAATAAATCGGGGATTTTTTAATTATTTTTCCAAAATATTTTAAGGTTTGTTGCATGTAAATTACTTGTGCACATGCTAATGCCGCTGAAATATATTCGGCTTCGCAGGTGGATGAAGAAATAAAATTTTGTTTTTTACTAAACCATGGGACAAGAGATTGTCCAATGAAATGACATGTTTCACTGGTACTTTTTCTATCGGTTTTGCATCCTCCAAAATCTGCATCGCTATATGATATAAGTTCAAAGGAAGATCCATTCGGGTAGAATAGTCCATAGTTTTGTGTTAGATAAATATCTCAAAATACGTTTAACGACTCTTTTATGATATTCTTTGGGTTTTGCTTGAAAACGTGCGCAAAGACAAACACTTATCATTATATCGGGTCGACTTGCATTTAAATATAATAACGAACCAATCATACTCCTATATAATTTTTCTTCAAAATCTTTTCCATTTTCATCTTTATCAAGATGAACCGTTGTACTCATAGGTGTAGGTTTACTAGATGTTTTATCCATACCAAAACGTTTTAATAGTTCAATAAAATATTTTTCTTGATGTATACAGATACCATTTTTTTATTTGCTTTATTTGGAATCCTAAAAAGAAATTTAATTAGCCCATGGTGACATTTCAAATTCATTTTTCATTATATTATAAAATTGTACACATAATTTTTCATTAGTTTATCCAAATACGATATCATCGACATAAATTTGAACTGCTGAAATATCATCATTTTCTCTTTTAATAAATACGTGTTAATTTTACCAATTTGAAATCCTGATGAAATTAAATGATTTTGAACCATATCATACAATGCTCTGGGGGCTTGTTTTAACCCATTAATGCTTTATTTAATTTAAAAACATGATATGGAAATTTTTCATGTTCAAATAATGGTGGTTGTTTGACATAAACATTTTCTTTGATAAAACCATTCAAAAATGCACTTTTGACATACATTTGACATAATTAAAATTGTTATGACAAGCAAAAGCGAGTAGAGTTCGTATAGCTTCTAATCTAGCTACAGGTGCAAAATCGATTCCTTCTTCTTGATTATACCCCTGTGCTACTAAATGTGCTTTATTTTGAACTATATTTCCGGTTTAATCGGCTTTATTTTTAAATACCCATTTTGTTCCAATGACGGATTGATCTTCTGGTCTTGGAATGAGTTCCCAAACGTTATTTCGTTCGAACTGATTTAATTCTTCTTGCATAGCTAAAATCCAAAAATCGTCTTTAGAGGCTTCGTTATAGTTCTTTGGTTCAAAATTTGAAATGAATGCAACATGACTTATTTGATTTATTTGATTTCGAGTTATTCTAGACTTTAAATCTCCAATAATGTTATCTATAGGATGATTCTTTAAAATTCTAGGAGGTGAAACTAAAGTATTATTTTGATCAATAGCTTCATTATTATTGTGAGGTGTGTTAGAAGAATCATTTGGATGTATTTCTTCTTCATCATTAATTTGTGTAGTTACAAATTTTCATCAAAAGAAACATGTAAACTTTCTTCTATAATATTTGTCCTTTTGTTATAAATTCTATAAGCTTTGCTACGATCCGGATAGCCAACAAATATTCCTTCATCGACCTTAGGATCAAATTTTCCTAGATTTTATTTAGTATTTGATATGAAACATTTTGCTCCAAAAGTTCTAAAATATGATACCTTAGGTTTCTTACCAAAAAATATTTCATAACATGTGTTTTTTGTCATTGGTCGTAGTGTCACTCTATTCAAAACATAACAAGCTGTAGCAATAGCTTCAGCCCAAAAATATTTTGGTAGATCTGTTTAATATTTTTCTTGTACATTCTTGTAATGTTCAATTTTTTCGTTCAACTACACCGTTTTGTTGTGGTGTACATGGAATTGAAAATTTATGATTAATTCCCTTTTTGTTGCAAAAATTTGTAAAAAATTCATTTTCGAATTCTCCTCTGTGATCACTGCGAATATTTTTAATTTTCAAATTCATTTGATTTTTGATTGTTTTTGCAAAAAATTTAAACAAACCAAAAGTGTCACTTTTATAGTTTGAAAACAAAGCCAATATATATCTTGAAAAATCATCAACAATTACAAAAACATACTTGTTTTGATTTATTGATCTTACTTAAGTAGGATCAAATAAATCTAAATGCTATAATCTAATGGTTGTTTTGTTGAAATATTATTTTTTGATTTAAAAGAACTCCTTTTTAATTTTCCACTTTGACATGCATCACACAAATTGTCTATTTTATAATTAATTTTTGGTAACCACTAACTAGTTCATGTTTTGATAATTTATTTATATATTTGAAATTCATATGACAAAATCGTTTATGCCCTAGGCATGGATCATCAAGCTTAGCGGTCAAGCATAAATCTGAATTTTGTTTTATATCCATATTAAAAATTATAAATATTTTTATTTCGAAATCCTTCAAATAATAAATTTTTATTATTATCAAATATATTGCATCGATTTTTCTCGAAATTTGTTTGAAAACCTTTATCACATAGTTGAATAATGCTTAGTAAATTATGTTTTAAAATTTCTACTAATAAAACATTAGAGATAATAGGAGAGTTGGAAATACCGATGTTTATCACTTCTCCAATTCCGATGACATATCCTTTTGAGTTGTCTCCAAAGGTTATGGTACCTCCATCGATATATTTTATATTTGACAACATCTTGGCATTCTCGGTCATATGTTTTGAACAGCCACTATCGAGTATCCATTTCTCCTTGCTTTTATTTTTGGGTACCTATAAAAAAAATTTATTCAATTGGTACCCACTTCTTTTATTAGGGTCCTAAATGTTAGGAGGGGAGGGTAGCCATACCCAAATGGGTTTGGGTCCTTTAAAACATAATCATTGTTAAATACTACACTTGATAGAAAACTATCAATATGTTTTTGTCTAATTAACTTATTATTAAACTCTGGTGTCCAAATTTTTATATTTTTAGATTTTACATCTTTACTTAACTTTGGTGTCTTTTTGAAACTTTGACATAAGATACTTTGCTTTATAGTATTACCTTTTTCTTTTGTGAATTCTTTTCAAATCCTTATCCATTTCGATTGCCAGAGGGTTTTGAATTTTAATTAAATTATCAAGATCTTATTTTCCTTTGTTAAACTTTGAAACATTGTTAGTATTTTTCTATTTTATCCTTTAGTATACAAATTTCATTTTTTGAAATTTCTGTACTACTTTTTAGTTTAATATTTTCCTTAATCAAATTATTATTCTCAAGTTTTAACCTATCTATTTCACTAAGTTGTGTATCATATTCGATGGACTTTTTACATTTTTCTTGTGAAATCTCCAATTCTTCTTCTAAAATAACTTTTTCATCCTTTAATAATTCAACTTCTAGTTCTAATCGATTTATTTTGGCTAGGTATCTTTATTCAATTTTCTTATTTGTCTAAACTTGTCATCAAGTTCAATACTTAACTCTAATAATTCATTATAGCTAAGTTTATGACATACCTCATCATTATTAGCCATAAAACATACATTAGTTTGTTCTCCATCTCTATCACTCTCACTCTCGAAAGATGATGATGAATAAGAATCGTCCCAAGTGACTTTAAAAGCTCTTTTCTTCTTAAATTTCTCAAATTTGTTCTTTTTCTCATTGTTGCGTTTAGGGAAATCCTTCTTCATATGTCCGTATCGATCACATTCATAGCACTTGATTTGAGATAGATTTGTTGTATTGGACTTTCCTTCTTTTTGGAATTCGGTCATCTTTCTAAATTTCTTGAATTTGTTATAATTCTTGGCAATGAAGACTGTCTATTCTTCATCCAAATACGAGTCATAATTCTTTGCTTGAAATGCTATGTTCTTTACAACATTTTGTTCTTTTCTAGCCTGTAAGTTAGCTTCATAGAACATTAAATTTCCTATCAACTCTTCAACCTTGAGAATAGAGAGATCATTAGCTACTTCAACAGCTAATACCTTCCTTTCCCAATCCGATGTTAGAGAGTTGAGTATTTGAGAAACTAAATCAAAATCAGTAAACTTAACTCCTAATGCCATAAGATCATCTTGGATAGTTTGAAATGTAGAATACATGTCAACAATAGTTTCATTTTGAATGAAGAGATTTAGTTTTGCAAAATTGAAATCTTAGTTTGTTTGACCTTTGTTGTACCTTCATTTGTAATTTGTAAGGTACGCCAAATGTCAAATGCAATTGTGCATAACATGACACGTGAAAATTCATTTTTATCTAAAGAGCAAAATGAAACGTTCATAGCTTTAGCATTGTTTGATGCCAAGGTCTTTTGTGCATCGGTCTAAATATTCATAGCAGTATCAGGTGTTCATATTTATTTTGTGTAGTAGACCATATTTCTAGACCATTGGCTTCCATAAAAGTACGCGTACTAGTTGATTAATATGCATAGTTTGAGCCATTAAATAGTGGGGGACTTGCGGTTGACTGATCTTCTTGAAAGATACTTGCCATGTTAGTGATTCAAAGACTTGTTACGGCACTTTTAGTAAACCCTTTCTCTGATAAAGTTGAAAGACTAACTTATGATAGATCGATTATACAATGACAAGTATATAACTAAATTAAACTGTAGTGTAATGATTAGTAAAGAATGTAAATAAGAATAATCACACCAGGGTTTTTGTACTGGTTCGGACCTTCCGTCCTACGTCCAGCCCCGAAGCTCCTCTTCGAAATTTCCTTTCACCAAATAACCCTCACTTCACCCGGATGAACAGGTTTACAATAGTAGAGTTTCATTGTCAACTATGCGTTCTCTATTCATGGATTTGACTATATAGTACAATTGAATTTCCTATATCTCTTGAATGATTGAATAAATTATTGTTTGAGCGAATATAGAAGTGTATGATCTTAGATTTACAGATTGGATAGTGGGTAGATGATTAGAACAAGAGATGATCAAGATAGAAGTCGAGTTGTATTTTGATCCTTCTTTTTTTTTGGCAAAGCCAACGGGGTTAACTGAGCCCCTACCAGTTTTATTGCTAACAATAAAAAGGAACAACAGAAAAGAAAAGAAGAATAAAAAAACAGGGAAACAAACAAGGAAAAACAACATTATCAAGCCCAAGCATCAATCAAAACTTGTGGGAATATACTATTACTGTTCTTCAATTGCCAATGAGTTCGGGACTTAACTTCATTCCAGAGCAGATCATCATTCCTTCTTTCAGTTTCAAAAACTATGGCATTTCTCTCACTCCATATAACAGTCATGTATACTTTCAAGCAGACAGCCAACACCCTGCCTTGATCAGTTCTCCACCTAGTTGTTTATATATAATACTCCATAGAATGCTAGAAGTAGTACATGAAAGCTTAGTACCAGTAAGACAGCTAATCTTGTCCAACAAATAAAAAAGTGCAGGACAATCAAAATATAAGTGCTCAGTAGTTTCATCTTGAAGCTCACAGAACAAACACTCGGTAGAACAAGCTAACCCATACTTATTTAATAAACTTCTAGTAAGTAAGGCTTGATTTATAACTTTCCACATCATAAAATTGTCTTTTGGAACAGAATCAGTAGACGATATAACTTCAAACCATTTAGATGCAGGCAGAGGGACATTTGCAGTAACAAATTTGCACGTTGCTTTAACTGAATGTGCCTTCATGTGCCATAATACTGTTTCAGCATGATTAACACTGTATGTTTTTTGTTGAATATCGCACCACATTTGTCTAATAACCTGATTGCTACTGTATGGTAACTGGATTTTGCCATCTTGTAAAAAATCATTAGCTTTAGCATCAATATGAATTCCAGATTGTATAATCTGTGAGTAAGAACACATTTTAGATAAGATTTGGCCTTTACTTACCCATGGATCATGCCAAAAGCTAACAGCAACTCTAGAATTGAAGGATATTGTATCATAGGGATGAAGACTTCTCTATACTTCAACAAACTCCTCCAAATCCAACTACAGTGCTGAGGAGTAACCAAACTCCAAAAATATCTGTTCTTAATGTTGTATTGCCACGTCCATTCAACCCATAAACTTCCTCTGTTATTAATGAGGACATCAAACTGTTTACTTATAGCAGCAATATTCCACTTCCTGACATCAAGAACTCCTAGCCCTCCCATCCTCAATGGTGTCTCAAATTTAGAAAATGAACATGGCACTAATTTCCTATTGTGAATACTACCAGACCAAAAAAATATATTCATGGCAGACCTAACAAGTTGCAATAATTTCACAGGAAGAATGAGAGTACGAGCCCAGTAGACAATAGAGGAAAAGACTACAGATTTTATAAGCACTAGCCTACCACTTTGTGTCAAAAACCTATTATCCCATGTAGTCATAACAGAGGTAATTTTATTGAATAGAGGTAAACAGTCAGCCTTAGTTATTCTTTTTGATATTAATGGGAGACTAAGGTACTTCATATCATTTACCATGAAAGAGAAACCAGATTGTTGATGAAGTGCAGCAGCTTGAATTTCACAAACTCCAGCAACAAGCATAGATGATTTGTCCTGATTTATTGAAAGACCAGTCATACTGTTGAAAGCCTGCAGAGCATCCTTAATACCAATCAAGGAGGGTAACTCAGGTTTAGTAAACAACATAACATCATCAGCAAACATGATAGATGTTATTTGAAGATGTGAGCACTTTGGGTGATACTTAATAATCTTATGATTGTAACTAGACCTAAGAATAACTGTTAAAACTTCCATGACCATCAAAAATAAGTAAGATGATATCGGGTCACCTTATCGTATTCCTTTACTACTTCTGAAACAACCAACAGGTCTACCATTTATTACAACAGAGTATGATGGTGTGGATATACATACATATATCCAAGACACAAAAGTTTGGGGAAACCCATAACAGCCATAATCCTAACAATAGAGACTCAATGTATAGTATCATATGCCTTGGAAATATCTAATTTAAGAGCTGCTGCTGGGGGCACATTGCTTCTTCCATAACCTTTGAGAAGTTCCTGAGCAAGTAGAACATTATCAATTATGTCCCTTAAAGGAATAAAGGCAGATTGATTGTTTGATACAACAGTAGGCAGCACTGTAACTAACCGAGATGCTAGAATTTTAGAGATACACTTGTAGACAACATTACAGCAAGAAATGGGCCTGAAGGAAGTTACACTAGTAGGAGGAGTGACCTTAGGGATAAGTGCAATATTGGTGCAGTTGATTTCTCCAAGCAACTTGCATTTATTGAAGAAGTTGTGAATTGCTTGACAAAATTCACTACCAAGAAGATTCCAGGTGGAGATGAAAAAAATAACATTTAACCCATTAGGGCCTCTAGATGAATGCTTGTTCATGGAGAATAGGGTAGCCTTGATTTCCTCATCAGTGACAGGCCTTATAAGAGAAGATGCTTCCTGGGAAGTAATGCAAGGGAGAGCAAGAGTAGATATTAAGTCCAGATCAGGAAGGAAGCCATCAGAATTACCAAAAAGATTAGAGAAATATTGAATAAAAGCATGATCAACTGTATCGGCAGAAGTAAATAGGGTTCCATGCTCATCAGTAATACTAAAAATATTATCTCTTGCTTGCTTAACCTTAAGTGATTCATGATAAAACTTTGTGTTTTTGTCTCCTTTATCAATCCATCTTTTATGCAATTGTTTCCTCTTCATGCTAGCTTCCAGGATAAGGGCATTGTTAACCTCCGTATATAATTTCCCCTCTTCAGCAGCAGCTTCAATATCAAGTGGATGCTCCATCATATAGTCTTGCTTTATCTTCAATTGTTGTTTAAGGGTAGTTGACAGAAGGCCACCAGTTCCAAAGGTTAAAGATGCCCACAGTTTGATTGCTTGCTTGATGCACTTTAACTTCCTGCAAAACTTATACATGGGGTTACCAAAGCATGAAAATTCAGAGTTAACATGTGAAACTAATACCAGAAAGTGCTCATGCTTCACCCAAGCATTAAAAATTTTAAAACTTCTCTTTTCCCTCTTAAATGGTTCCCAAGAGATAAAATAAGAGGGGAGTGATCGGACATTATTGGTTGAGGAAAAAAGACAGAGGTAGTTGGCCATTAATTGAGAGCTTGATAGTTACTAAAGGTATGATCAATAATAGTAAAAGTACGAACACCACTTCTACTTCTGTTATTCCATGAATACTTGGCTCCAGATTTATTCACCAAGATTAATTCAGAATCAAAGACAGCAAGATTGAGAGGTTCAAGATCTCTTGGTATAAGTGGATTACCACCAAATTTGTCATTAAATCCATAGCAGGAGTTGAAGTCACCCAAGACAAGCCAGGGGTGAGGAGATTGTCTTAAGGGAGGCAATGTTTTGAGAAAAGCATTTCTTGAATTGAATGAGTTGTCAGCATAAACAAAAGTTATGTAGAAGGAGGACTGGATTTGGGAATCTTGAATTGACCGAGTTGTCAGCATTTCTTGAATTGATCCTTCTTGATTCTTGTTTATATAGTTGTAGAGTGTTGCTTCTAGTAGTTGCATCTCTTCCTTTTCAATCTAGAGTCATTACTATTCACTGGTGAAGAGTTGTGGAGGAGAGATGGAGTTGTGTCTTTTGGGAGATGACAGTTGTTATTTGAATTTTTTGCCCCGAGCCCAGTTTCAGACATCTGAATGTTGTTTTCAGACATCTGGAGCTTAATATAGTCCAACATCTACATTCAGACGTTTGAAGTTTTGCATTCAGACGCCTGAACCTGTCAAGTGAGGTTTTTTGAGTTCATTCTTGAGTGTTTGTTCCTTCGATCTTCGTGCAACTTTGTAGATGAATTTCTTTAATGCTTTAGTCATCGTCTTGTCACAATAGTGGTTTGTCTTGCTTTGAGTTGTATCTGCATAGCTGTATAATATATATGTTTTCCATTGTATAGTTGACATCGTCGAAATCGTAAACTAAGGGTTCTAACACATATATCCTAGTTCGTTAAGGCGGGATAGGTCCTGAATGTCCATACGGGTTTAAGTAGATTGGTTTGTTAAAAATTTACAAGTTTTTAAGCCATTTTATCACATAGTTGATCCCTTTGTCTTAATATAACCAATCCCTCTCATAAAGCCTATGACTAGTCCCTTTGTTCTATAACACCATCGATCCCTCTCCAAAACATCAACAACCGATCCTTTGTCCAACAATGTGACTGATCCCTTCTTTGTCAAATTCACACTGATCCTTATATAATTGAATCCCTTCTTCTCTCCATTCACTCATTCCTCCGATCCCTATTTGAAGAAATAAACCACTGATCCCTTCCTTCCTTCTTTTAAACTATCAATGCGATCCCATGCTCCTTTCCTTCTCCTCTTCTATCACCTCACCGAACCTAGTGTCGCCATCGTTCACCTCTCTTTCAGCAAATTCAACCCTTCATCCATGTAATTTGACGTGGAAAGACCCACCATCTCTTCATTAAATCAAATACAGTCAAAACTAAAAATGTACCTATGTATATAAATCGACGGTGTGAAGTGGACAAGTCAATGGCGATGGAAAATGGTTTGGATATGATCAAAATTGAAGTGGAAGATGGATCGGATTAATAAAGGTATGAAGGGTTGAGATGGATTTTGATTCAAAGTTAAAGAAGGAAAAGAAAAGAATAGGGTTCGGTTGTGGACAAGCAAATAAATGAAAGCAACCGAAGTAAAATAGAAGAATGAGAGAAAGGAAATGGTTTATATATCGGATAAAGGGATTGACCCGTATTCTTTTTCCTGTAACATTCCCTATTTGGAGGCCATAAACTAACTGTTACGGATGTTGTAGACATCCATAGTTATTAATTTTCAGTGATCAAATGTGGTAACGTTAGATACATTAATATAAAAAATATATGGATATTAAAAAAATTAAAATCATAAAATAAAATTCTCATTCCACTTCAAATCACATTTCAAATTCTTTACATAATCCAAATTCGTAAACTACATTTAGAGAAGCATAATTCTTACAAAGTACACTGAGAGCAACATATCAAGATGCCTCGTTGGTTGACCAGAGTCTAAATATAGGCAAATAAACAACTTTGCCATTGCATCCAAAACATAGCGGACTCAAATAAAAAGAAATCCTACTAGCTAGCTTGCCTCCTACACATCATTGGAAGCTTGTTCGTCTAAAGGTGAACCTTAAAAACACTTTACTCTCAAACTACTCAAAATTAATTGAGCACCCGAGAGTTTAAGTGGAAAATATAAACTTTGAGTTATACAAAAGTCTTGCATGAATAACAACCATCTCGAATCATATAGATATCTAGTGAGACCACGCCGCTTAGCGAAATGGGTTTTTCCCTCGCTAGCATCTTAACCCAATTTGTAATAACCATATACTGTGCACCTGCATCCACAATGGCTAAGACATAACATTATAAAATGTATCATGATGATATGCAAACATGAAATATGCTCTGGATTTCTCATCCCCGTTTATCCGACTATTTATCTCAAGTTATAATTTATAGGGTCATATTAACTTACTAGTTTTCATAGGCAGACTAATAACTTGTTCCAAGCTTATGGACTATCTATCCGTATTCATAGTTTTTATAGGATCACTAAGAACCTATTGGTATCTACCAATAAATTTCTCCGATCATAGTTTTCATGGACTTACTATGAACTTATTGGATTCTCTAATAACATCTCTCATGTCATAGTTTTCATGGGCTCACTACGAACCTGTTGATCCCTTTCAATAACTTATTCCAGACACAGTTTTCATGAGATCACTAAGTACCTATTGGCATCTGCCAATAACTATTTCCATACATAGTTTTCATATGCTTACTAAGAACCTGTCTAAACCAATAATCCTTTGATCAGTCTTCAGGCATCCTATATTTTGGTTTGTCTGACCTTATCATATAGGAGTTAACTCAATGTATATTCACTACAAGGTCAACGTAGCTGGTTATTCTGCCCTTAACACCACAAAATGTAGTTCTGGGTTAATTGTGAAGTGAATATGTTTACAGAAGCATACATGATCTGATCAAAACATAACAATATAAACATCCACGATTTAATTTCCTTGCAATCATTTTTCTAATGAATTATGGTTAATACCCTTAACCCTCTGCCTTAAGAAAGGAAAGCTTCTACAAAAACTCTAAAGTTAAATGCCATTTCAAAACTCTTTCATATTGCCATGGGTTTACCTTTAAAAGTGAGATTGGCTTTGTTAGTTGAAAATTAAGACTTTTAACTATATCCTTTATATCATTAGTTAAAACCTTAGGCCTTCTCTTTCAAAACCATTAAAAACGTACATTTCGAAACACTTAAAGCTTATCTTTCAAAGGCACTTAGTTCAAGTAGAATTTATGGAAGCATAGCTTCAAAACAATTTGAAAGTATCTCTTTTGAAATCATTGGGTTTATCATTAAATATACTTCTGGATCAAATAGAACAAAAGCGAAAGTAACCATTTCGAAAGCATTGATCTTCAAATAAAAGAACTGGGGAAAAGGATAGCTTCGAAACTAACCTTTCGAAACCATTTATAAAAGCACCTATAAGGCCCCTTCCAAAAGCATTGGAAAGGTGGCTTCAATATTCAAAAAAGGAAAGCCTTCCTTTCAAACTCGTTATTATGAGACTATAAAGAAAAGCGGCCTTAACCAATTCGAAAGGTATGAAGGCGATAGCTGGGATAGAATAGGTTCAAAATATGTAGCTCACTCGAAAGCTTCTTTAAAAAAACAAAGTAAGCAACAACTTTTTCGAAAGCTCCTTTCTAAAATCAAAGGTAAGTGGCAACTTGTTCAAAAGACTCTTTTTGAACAAAGGTAAGCTGATTGATTCAAAAGTTTCAACCCTTTCGAAAGCATCTTTTAAAAACCAAGGTAAGTAACGTATTTGAAAGCTTATAAGAATGAATTCAACCCCTTCGAAAGCATGCCTTCAACACAGTCCCTTCCTCCTTTCTCCAATCCACTACATATCAATAGCTTGACACCATGTGTATTAGTTTTGAGTGGGTTCATTAGTGGAAGTATGGTGATTAAATCTAGCAAATGGAAGTGGCGAAGTCGTAAATCAAAACAAAACTCGTTTTATTGCCTTTCAAAAAAATTCATTTTTATCTAGCTTACCCAGTTTGTCAAGATATGATTGGCTGCAAATTCTTCATCAAAATCCTTTTCTAAAAAGGCTGCCGAATACAATAATTAATAATTGAAATCATCTTAATAAATAAGTCGTTCCCTTCAACAAAACATTTAAATATTTAAGTCCTCCAACTTAAATAACTTAATAACCATAATAAAACACTTAGGAAAAATTTCCAAAAATCATAATTATTCACTTTTAATATGTTTTCTAACATACATAAATTTTTGACCCAAAAACATTACTTATTTTTTTAAATAATTTAAATCTAAATTAACTATTTCTTCCATTCAAAATTCATAATAAATTATCCATAGTTTGGAATATTATGAAAATTTAAAACCATCTCCAAAATAATGTTTTACATAAAATATTCAAACATCATGGCATTCGAAATCAATTTACACGATTTTAAGCTTAAAATCGAATTATATCATTACACACGAATGTTGTTTAAATCAAAACATGACATATAATCAAAACATATCATCATTCATCCATCCAAACGGTTTTAAACCTTGATCCTAAAATTAAAATTTCAAAAAGACGGTTTAGATCATTATTCACCTTGTTTGAATATGGAACTTGAGATTTGTTCTTGCCTTAATATTCCAAGCTTGAATCTTAAGTTCTAATTGATATTAAGCTCTTCTTATCCTATGGTAATGGACGACCTTGTTTCTCCTTTGTTTATGTTTTTGTTTTATAAAAAACAAGAATGAGAATGAAGTAAGGGTTTAGGGGTTATGGGGTTATGGTATACAGCTATTCCTATATTACTCTTGTCTTATTCTCTTAGGTATTTAACTTATAAACCGTTTTTGTAACTCCATTTAGGTTAGGCACGACCCTATATAGTTTTCAAATCTCAATTCCCTTATCACTCTAATCTCTACATTATTCTATTTAATTTATCTAATTAAATCTCCTGAATAATGTTATTTAAAATTAGGGGTATTACAGGCTCCCCTCCTTAAAGAATTTCGTCCTAAAAAATTCAGCTAGGACTAAATACTAATCATAGCAATCATCATCTCTAACTCTCCTAATTACTATACTAGCCTACCTGACTAGGAAACAATCTATATAAAGCAAATATAGAACATACCCTTATAATGATTAGGATAACTATCTCTAATCATATCGTCTATCTCCTAAGTGTAATCCTTCTCGTTGTCACTCTACTGAACTTTCACCAATTTTACTGTCTTGTTTCTTAACTGCTCATCATCTCGTGCTACAATCTGAACTGGCTGCCTAATAAAAATCAGATCCGGCTATATTAACTCTTCCATTGCAGTTGGTCGAATAGTAGTCTCTGGATCATGCACATTTTTACGAAGATAAGATGCATCACATTATGGACGCCTTCCAAACTGCTCGGCACACTTTACTTTGTATGCGAGCGTTCCGATCCTCTCTATAACTGAGAACGGTCCAACATATCCCCGTGCCAGTTTCCTAGACTTTCTGAACCATATCACACCCTTCATCGGTGATACTTTAATGAAAACTTTATCTTGAACCGAGAACTCTAGATCCTTACGCCTCTTATCTATGTAACCCTTTTGTCTAGATTGTGCTTCCATCATCTGACCTCGGACAAACTCAATCTTCTATGTTACCTCTCTTACCAGATCTAGACCTAAGCCTAATATGTCTTCATTTTCAAACCAACATGTTGGTGACTTGCATGGTCTCCATTCAAAGCTTCGAAAGGCGACGTTCCTATACTAGTTTGATAACTGTTATTATAGGAAAACTCAACTAAATGTAGGTGATCTTCGCAAAATCCACAAAATCCAGCACACAAGCTCTTAACAAATCCTTGAGTACCTTGTTGATTCTCTCTTTCTGCCCATCTGTTTAAGGGTGATAAGCAGTACTCTTCTTGAGCTTGGTACCTAAACAAATCCTATAGACTCTTCTAGAACTCGCTAGTAAACAAAGTATCTCTATCACTTACTATACTACTAGGAATTCCATGTAGTCTAACTATGTTATTTTTAAACAATGTAGTTAAAATAGGTGTCTTTGTGTTGACCTAACTGGAATGAAATGAGCACTCTTAGACAACCTTTCCACTATGAGCCATACACTTTCATTTCCTCGATTCGACCTTGGCAACCCGTCTATAAAATCAATGGATTTCGAATCCCATTTCCAAGGTGGTATCTACAAAGGTTGAAGCTGTTAGTCCTTGAGATGATGGTTTTGATGACAACAACCTTAGAACTTGTTATAAAATGTAAATATTAACATTATTGTTTAGATATATATGTATATGCAGGATACAACCATGCAGGTACCAAGAATGAAGACTGTACAATATAGAGATTCAAGATTGAAGATATAAAGATTGAAGACTCATGAATATCAAGATATCAAGAGTTCCAGATTTCAAAGTACAAGATAGTATTGAGTCTATAATTATGTTAAACTTCTTGAAAGCACTTACATCTTTATTCAAAATTTATTCATGGAATTGAACCCACTTCGAGCATGTCAAAGCGATGGAACCCACGACAATATCCAGTGGAACATATAGTGGTCATATTTTGATATCCGCTAATTTTATAAAAATGCTTTTCAAAAAATATATCTCTTGTTTTTTTTAAAATATTTTCAAAACTTTCTTTTCAAAAAGGCATTTCTCTTGGTTTTAAATATTTTAGTCTCAATACTATTTTTATCATTTTTTTTATTTTGATTTCAAAACTGTCCTTGTTTTTAAATCATCTCTTATTTTAAACATTTAGCTTTAAATTATTTATATACTCAGATTTTAAAACACTTTATAGATTAAGATTATATATATTAAAAATTACTTTCTAAACTCTTTTACATGTTTAAACTATATTCAAATATATTTATAAAGTTTATAAATTGCTTTGACAAATTATAAAAACTAATTTTAATAAGAAAATCAAAATAACAATTTTTCCTAGAGCACGTCGACATCCTTCAACCCCCCATGTCGACATGGTGCCCGATAAATTCAAATTTTCAAAAGAAGTGTCTATTCGTCGTATCCTTTCACGAATAGATATGGTTGTGGACCTTCTATAAATACCAGTAATTATAAATGGCTTTTTAATTAGATTTCACTTGTTTTCTCTCCTCTTTATCTTCCACATTTATTTTAAATAATCCTAAACTATACCGAAATACTTAGTGAATCAAACTAGATTATCTTTTGTTTGAATCTCTGCCACTCTCTCCATAACATCTCAGTGCTATTCAAAGTTATAGGATCTTTTGTAAATCAAACTGTTGAGCCTTGAAATCAATTGGATGTGATTTTAGCCCTTAAGTTAATTAGGTTATCTTGTAGCCTGGTCAAATCAAGAGTTGCCTTGAACTCGAATACAAGAGGGTGTACCTCGTAGGCTTGAAACCGAGGGTGTAATCTGGAAGATTATTTTGAAAAGAAATCCATACACTTTTGCAGGACTGGATGTAAGATAACTCCGAACTAGTATAAAACCCTGGTGTGTTCTTTTCTTTACTGCTTTTATTTAGTATTTGCATCTATGTCTGATTCTGTGATTATATCTGTATTTGTGAATTGTATTTGTTAGTGATTAAATTATATAAGATTCAAAAAGATTTAGAAAATCCATATAACACTATTCACCCCGCTCTATGTTATTCCAGCCTTAAGATCCGTAATCCACATTTCTCACATTTGGTATCAGAGCAAGGTTTTCAAAGTTTTCATAATCTGAATTTTTGAAAAATTTTAAAATTTTTGGCTACCAACATTGGTTCTGTTAACACTATCACTAGTTCATTTGTAGAGGGTCTGTCTACTGCCAGACCACCACTTTTTAATGGCAGTAACTATACATATTGGGCATGTAGAATGAAAATATATTTATAGCCAATAGGATTAGACACTTGGAATATCACACAAACTGAATATTCTGAACCCACAACGAGTTTTGCACAGTGGACTGCTGAGCAAAAGACTATTGCACAAAATAATTCCAAAGCCATGAATATTTTATTTTGTTCACTTGATAGGAATGAATTCAATAAAGTATCTATTTGTAATTCTGCATATGATATCTGAAAAACTTTGCAAGTTACTCATGGAGGAACAAGCAAAGTCAAAAAGCCCAAAATATCCACACTCACAAATCGGTTTCAATTACACAAAATGAATTCTACTGAATCCATTTCAGATATGTATAGTAGATTTGAGTATAATGTGCATTCTTTAATATCATTGGGAAAAGCTTTTCCAAAGAAGATTAAGTTAGAAAATTTCTAAATTCTCTTACTCCGGAATGGGATCATAAAACTCTTGCAATAGAAGAAGCAAATGAGATCAGTACTTTAAAGACCAAAGAATTGATTGGAAATCTAATGTCATTCGAAGTACAAACGCAAGGGAGAAGTGACATCTAGGCATTCATAAAGAAGTCAATTGCATTCAATGCATTAACAGATGGATAAGACTCGAGAATTGATGATGATGAAGAAATAACTTTCATGACAAAGAATTTTGGGAAGTTTCTAAAACATAGAAAGATGAACAACTTCAAAAAGAATGATCACGGGAATTTTGGAAATCATAATGAAGTACCAAACCACGTGAAAATTTTCAACTTTGATGAACCAAGCCATCTCAAAAGAGACTGTCCGCATCCTGATGAGCAAAAGTTTCCTGCAAGCAATGATTATACAAAGAAGAGGAAAAGAGCGTATATCGCTACACTAGACGACTCAGACTCAGACTCAGACTCATCCTCAAGCGATGATGATCAGAAGACGGAATATTCAGATATGTGCTTTAGGGCTATTCATGATTCTGTTAATCTCGGGATACGGATCTAGAAAAAGGTATACGTTTATAATATATTGGTTGAAATTGTTTTGCTTAAAATTGTTTAACTGTTTGATTATTTTTGAAATTATATGTTGTTTGAATTTTATTTTTTATATTTATTTTAATTTTTAATATTATAATATTTTTATTAAAAGAGTATTATTATATTTAATAATTACTTTAGAAAATATATAGACATTAAAAATAATATATATATATATATTAAAGTATATAAGAAAAGATAAGTCAAATGAATCTCTGACCCATGTCGACATGGTCCTACCCATGATGTCGACATCCTTGTCAGAAATTTGAAATTCAAATTTGAATTCAAATCTTTGAACTTCCCTCCACCTTTTCACCAAATCCAATGTTCTGGAAAGGTATCTCTTGACCAGAGAACATGACTATTGAATATCTATTTATTTCTCTCATCCTATCATATCTTTTCACTTTCATTTCAAAATTCAAACTCTCTTTTACTATTTCAAACTTTCTACTCTCTTCAAAAATGGCTTCTTCAAGCACTCCATCCATAATGAGGCTGTCTAAAACCATTAAAGAGTATCTCTATAATCACCAAAAGCAATCAAGACTTATATAAGCTATGTTAATTACAAAAAAGTTCATACGGGAAAGTTTGCTATCTTTAACGGTTTCTCTACATATGAAATCAATACTCTTCTTGAAGAGAACCATATTCTTAGTCTTTTTGACAATTCTAAAAATGATTTTGTTTGTTACCCAAACCCTGTTAAAATGTTTTATGTGATTTGAATCGTCGTTTCTATGAAAGAAATGAAAATGAAATTTGGAGTAGTGTTAAAGGCACTAAAATTATTTTAAATTATGAAATTTTGGGCAACATTCTCAATTGCAAGAATTCGGGAATGGAGCTTTCTGTGAGAGATACGGATTACGGATCTTAAGGCTAAGATTAACACTAGAGGGGGGGGTGAATAGTGTTAATAAAGAATTACTAAATCTTTTTAAAATTGACAAGTATCACATAAGCTATCTATTTTAAAATTCATTTTAGGGAGACCTCTTACTAGATCATGTTTTGACAGTCTAGATAGGAGTTTGAAATTCAAATGCCCAAATCTCTTATGCCAAATCCAAGGGTCACTTGTATTTGCCAACAGACACAAGTTATCATTTGAAACTTTCATACTAGGAATATATATATTCTTTTTCCTGCTCCCTCAAATATAATGGTTGAATTATTATCTTCAATGTGACATTTATCTTTTTCAAATTTAATTTTATAACCTTTATCACATAGTTGACTTATACTTAGCAGATTATGTTTCAGATTCTTAACTAGCAAAATATTAGTAATAGTAGGAGTTTCAGAATTACCGACTTTGCCGATGTCAATCACATATCCTTTTGAATTGTCTCCAAAGTTAACTAATCCTCCGTCTTTGTATATTATATCATTCTGTATATCTGAATTGCCAGTCATATGTCTAGAACATCCACTATCAAGTGTCCATTTGTTCTTTCTGATATGCACAATTTGTCTGTTGAGGATTGATTCGTCAACATCCATAAAGCATGATTCCTACAGATCAAACAATTTTGGTAGATAACTTGAATTTGAATATTGATTATATGCAGACTTATGAAACAATGATGATTTGAATACTTCTAAATTAGTATTAATGAATATAGCCATTTAAAAAAAATTCAAAAATCAGATTATGAAACTTTGAAAACCTTGCTCTGATACCAATTGTGAGAAATGCGGATTACAGATCTTAAGGCTAAGATTAACACTAGAGGGGGGTGAATAGTGTTAATAAAAATTACTAAATCTTTTTAATTCATGTTAATTTAGACACAAAAGTATGCAATATACAGACACATATATGATCACAGAAACAATCACATATGCAAAAATAAAATAAAAGCAATAAAGGAAAGAACACATCGGATTTTATACTGGTTTGGAGTTACCCTACATCCAGTCCCGCAACACAAGTACGGATTTCCTTTCAAAAGCAATTGTACAATTACACCCTCGGTTTCAAGGCTACGAGGTACACCCTCCAGAATTTCAATCCTCTGGGTAGAGATACTTGATTTCCGGGCTACAAGTTTACCCGATTGATTTACCAAGGCTACAATCACACCTTTTCCCTTTTGATTGATTTCCAAGGCTACAATCACACCTTTTCTCGCTTAATAGATTACAAAGAAGTCTATAACTCTGAATAGCACGGTGAATCTCATAGAGATAGTGATAGAGAATCAAACTAGAAGTAATCGAGTATGATTCTATGTTGATTTCGGTAGAGTAATGATAAGAATATGTATTAAGAAATGAGGAAGAAGAAGAGGAGTGAAAACCAGAAAATTATGATTTAAAATTCGTTGAAACTGACCCCTATTTATAGAAGAACAACAGCCATGACCATTCATGAAGAGTTATGGCGAATAGACACTTCTTTTGAAATTTGAATTTTTGAATCAAAATGTCACTATGTCGACATGGTCATGCTAGGCATGTCGACATCCCAACGGATTTTTTGGTATTTTTGTTTTTCTTTGAAAATAACCTTTATCTTATATAAAAAATATTTTAAACTTTATAAATATACTTGATTATAATTAAAATTCATAAGTAAATATAAAGAATAATATATATATATATATATTAACTATAATTTTATATTTAAATCTAAGTATAAATATTTAAAAGTTAAATATATTATTTAAAAAATAGTTAAAAAACAAGAGTAATTTGACTTTGAAAATAAAGATGTTTTTGATGCTAAAATTATTTAAAATCAGGGTCGAGGGTTTTGAATCTTTTAAAAGGAAAGTTTTGAAAACATTTTGAAAACAGGGTATACTTTTGAAAAATTATTTTGAATAAAAGTTAGCAGATACAAAACAATGTTCCACTAGATTTTTCGTAGGTTCCATCCATTTAACGGGCTCGAAGTGGATTCCGTTCCACGAATAAATTGGATTTTAAGATGCCAGTGCTTTTCTACGAGTTTTAACAAAAATTCCTAATAATAATAAAAAATACTTATCCTTGAAATCTTGAACTCTTGATAGTCTCGATACTCATGAGTCTTCTATGTTGATATTTTATCTTGATATCTTGAATCTCTATACTGTACATTCTTCATTCTTAGTACCTGCATGGTTAAATTCTACATATACATATATATCTAAACTTATAATGTTAGTATTTATATTTTACAATCTATTCTAAGGTTGTTGTCATCAAAGCCATCATCTTACGGACTAACACTTTCTACTTTTAATATTGATGAACAAGATCGTGAGACATTTCATCACATTTTTGAAGGAGATGAAAACTTTGAATTTAAAAATTATAACTTTCGTCCGAAAGCACGTATTATCAATCTTCTTTTGCAACATACTCTTACTTCTAGATCGAGAAATTTCAATAACCCAAATTTAAAAGTTTGTAAAGCTCTTTTTGCTATTTTTGGTCATCATGACATTAATTGAGCACAAGTGATTATGGATGAACTTCGTCCTAAGAATTTGAAAATGGGTGAGAATACTTCGCATCATGGAATCCATCTCAATCAGATTTTTAATTATTTTGGTGTTGATTACAAAAGGGAAGAATTTGTTTCAAGAAGAGTGTTTAATCATGCCAATATTTCTCTCATGAAAATTCCTTTCATATTTCAACAATATGAATCTCTTGCCGAAAAGGATGAAAGATTGGCACATGAAGATATGGAGGAAGAAAATGAGGAAGAAGAAGAAGAAGGGGAGGAAATGGAAATTGAAGAAGAAATTGAAGATACCTCCTTGGAAAGTATTGAATATCCTACCAATACTAACAGTTTTCCAACGAAACACTTCTCAAAAATCAAAAGATTATAGTAGAAAATCAACGGATTCTCAAAAGATACGTTAGTAAGAAATTGGACAAAATGTTCATTAATATGAACAAATTCTTTTCTAAAGTTGGTCGGAAACTTGGCTTATCATCATCCTCTTCATCCTCTAGCACATTTTAAGAACTAGGTTGTGACGTATTAGTTTGTTTGTATGAGCTTGTATTATATTTATCATATTATGTAATATCTTATGTATCATCTCGTCTATTTATAAAAATCATCTATCTTATTTTTTTCTTCCTTATTGTGTCTCTAAAATAAATGTTATTATAGTATATAATTTTATATGTATGCATACTTATTCACAAGATAAAATAAGACAAATAGATTAACACACCTATGTTGACATACCCCTACCCCCTATGTCGATATATAACTGTCTGATTTGGTTATTTTTTTAATTTTTGAAATTAAAATAACTAACTTGTGTTTATTCATTTTAAACGAATTTATGCCTATTTAAACACCTACCTTCCAAAAGTTTGTAATCTTTTCATTTCTACTTATCTCTATTTTCATCTCTTAACTACTTATCAAAAATGGCTTTCCCATCTCGAACTCTAAGTGATAATCTTGAAGAAACTCTCAATTCCTTCAAGAATATACTTACTTTTATTCTCCGCAATCAAAGGCACTTAGAACTAAGTCAAATGCAAATGATAAAAGAACAAGAGAAGCATTTCGATGCCCTCCATTGGATGATTTCTGTCCTAAACAAAGATGATCTCAGTGCAAATCCTGAAGGAAATTTGATTCAAGATAATGAACATTGGAAAGATATTAAAAAGGATCCTATCTTTAGAGAAAAAAGATGGGTTGAAGTTCCTATAAATATTTGATCTCCTTATGATTTGAATTGCTTGTTTTTGAATTGTTTGATTAGATTTGATTAGATTTTCTTTGATTAAAATTGATTTTGTTTGAATGATATGTATAACATTACATGAAACATAGTATATATTGGGTGTATACTTTCATATTTATCATGTCTGTATTATTAACTCATGTTATTTTATATATACTCTATCATAATTTGCCACAGGTAGTCTAGTATAAGACTAGGGGGAGTTATATCCGCTTAGGATTAGTTTTTGTTGATGACAACGGGGGAGAAATATAAAATAGAATAGTTAGAGTAGTTAGGCTTAGATTAAAGGGGAGTTATTAGTTTTAGGGGGAGTTATTGTGAGGGAGAAGTATAGTTTATAAACATAGGTTGTCATCATCAGAAAGGGGGAGATTGTTAGTCCTTGAGATGATGGTTTTGATGCCAACAACCTTAGAACTTGTTATAAAACATAAATAATAGCATTATAGTTTAGATATATATATATATATATATATATATATATATATATGCAGGGTATAACCATGCAGGTACCAATGAAGACCATACAGTACAGAGATCCAAGATTGAAGATATCAAGATTGAAGAATCATGAGTATCAAGATATCAAGAGTTCAAGATTTCAAAGTACAAGATAAGCATTGAGTCTTGAATTATGCTAAAACTTCTTGAAAGCACTTACATATTTATTCGAAATTTATTTGTGGAATGGAATCCACTTCGAGACTGTTAAAGGGATGGAATCCTGGTGAGATGGAACCCACGACAATATCTAGTGGAACATACATGGTCATATTTTGATATCCACTAATTTTATAAAAATGCTTTTCAAAAAATATATCTCTTGTTTCTAAAAATATGTTTTCAAAACTTTCTTTTCAAAAAGACATCTCTCTTGTTTTAAATATTTTAGCCTCAAAACTATTTTTATAATTTTTAATATTTTAATTTCAAAAAAGTCCTTGTTTTTAAATAATCTAATGTTTTAAATATTTAGCTTTAAATTATTTACATATCAGATTTTAAACACTTTATTAATTAAGATTATATATATTAAAAATTACTTTCTAAACTCTTTTATATGTTTAAACTATATTCAAATATATTTCCAACGTTTAGAAATTATTTTGACTAATTATAGAAACCAATTTTAATAAGAAAATCAAAATCATCAATTTTTCCTAGAGCACGTCTACATCCTTTAACCCCCCATGTCGACATGGTGCCCACTAAATTCAAAATTCAAATTTTCAAAAGAATTATCTATTTGCCGTATCCTTTCACGAATAGATATGTCTGTCAATCTTTCTCAACCATCCCATCTGGTTGAGAAAGATGACATACCCTAAGAACATCTCTCCTTAAGTCTCCAACATTCGAAACACACAACCGACCCTTCTTTCTCAACCATCCCGTTTGGTCAAGACTGAAATCTTTTAGATCATCAATCTTTGATCCAACCTCAAGCCTTTAAATCTTCTTGACTAACAATGGATCATCTTTCTGCTTAGAAGCAACTCTTTCGATCAGAACTAGTCAGACTTCCAAGCAGGATAACATGGCAATGCTCTGACTAAAACTAGCAGTCGGCCTTAACCGCGCACTACAAGTAGTCAGAGCCTCTAAATCCTTCCATTCTATCAACATAGCTAACACCACAATCTGATATTTTCTGCTAAGGGTATCCTCTACTTTATTTACCTTTCCAGGTGTATACTCTATACCAAAATCATAAGTTGCTAAAAACTCCAGCCACCTTTGTTGTCTCATATTCAACTCCTTCTAAGAGAATAAATATCTTAACGACTTATGATCTGTGTATAACTCAAATCTCTTCCCTGAGAGATTACATCTCCAAACTTTTAGTACGAAAATCACCACTGCCAACTCTAGATCATGAGTATGATATCTCACTTCATGGGTCTAAGCCGCCATAAAGCGTAAGCAATAACTTTACCTTTCTGCATCAACATAGCCCCTAATCCGGTTCCACCTACATTGGTATGAACTACTAATCCTTGGATTCCGTCTGGAACTGCTAATACATACACGTTGGTCAACAAATACTTTAACTTAAGGAATGTTTCATCACATTTGTTAGACCAAATATACTTCATGTCCTTCCTGGTTAGTTTAGTCAAAGATGCTGCTATCCACGAGAAATCCTTAATGAATCTCCGATAATAGCCAGTGAGTCCAAGAAAACATCTGATCTCAATTACCATCTCTAGTCTCTTCTAGTTGTTAACAACCTCGATCTTACTCGGATCAACTAACAAAATCTTCTCATGTAACCAAGAAACTTAACCACTTTCTTCTAGAAATGACACTTTGAAAACTTCGCTTTTAGTAGACGCTGCCTCAGCGTCTCGAGCACTACTCTAAGATGAACTTCATGCTCTCTTTCATCCTAACAATATATTAAAGTGTCATCTATGAATACCAATACAAACCTATCCAAGTGCTCTCGGAAAACTTGGTTCATCAAATCCATAAAGAAAGTTGGCGCATTTGTTAACCCGAATGGCATTACTTACCATCCGTACGAACTGTACCAAGTTCAAAAACCTGACAACGGAATACTATCCTCTGCCACTCTTACTTGATGGAAACCTGTTGCCAAATCCAATTAGGAAATTACTCTTGCTCCACTAAACTGATCAAATAAGTCATCGATTCTCGGTAAAGGATACCTACTCTTGATCGTCTTCTCTTTCAACTTACGATAGTTAATACACATCTTTAACAGCACATCTGAATACCACGACCACTCCCTAAGGTGAACTGCATGGTCTAATGAAATTCTTTCTTTCTAAATCTAGTAGCTGCACCTTCAATTCCTTCATCGTGGTATGTGTCATCCTACTAGGTGGTCTACTTATAGGTTCTGCTCCTGACACAAGATCTATCCAAATTTCAATGGCTCACTTCGGTGGCAGCCCTGTGATTGGCTCAAAAACAACTGCAAATTCTCTTGCTATCAAGATCTGATTCAACTCTTTCTCTACTACCATAGCCACTAATAAAGCATACTGGATTATTTACATATATAATTCGGTTATGACTATTAGGGTGTCTTAGCTATATTTTCTTATCTTGGAAAAATATCCTAGCATCATATCCGTTTAACCAATCCATACCCAAAATGATCCCCAAGCCTACGAAATCGAAAACATACAAACTACATGCAAACTTATGACCTAACTATTCAAGTCCTAACTGGTCACATCTCATCCCCAGAGTTGCATGTCCTCCTATCAGATTCGCAACCATTAAGGAAGTAATCAGGTATGAGGGTCCTAACCATAACTTATCTACCAAACACTAAGATATAAATGAATGTAATGCACCGGTATCAAATAGTACCCTAACTGGTATACTATGAATCAAAAGTGTACCTTCCATCACAGTCTTTCCTTTCTTAGCAGTAGTTGGTCTAGAAGAAGATGGTTCTAAAGCAAAAACTTTCTCCCTGTCCGCTTTGACTGGTTCTAGACACTGATTCTTGTAATGTCCATTTTGGGTGCAGTTGAAGCGCTTCACTCCCTTCTTATCTACAACTTTTTTCCCTTTTCTAGTTCGATATTCATGAGCACAATGTCCCTTCTTGTCGCATTTGAAACATACCAGATTATCTTTTTATTACTTGGAAGATCCTCCTTTCTGAGCTCCTTTCTTCTAATAGAATTTCCTCTTCTTACCTTGAGAATCCTAGGTTCCAACCTGCTTCTCCTTCCCATAAGTAGAAAGAATCTCTTTAATCCAGATTGTCATCTCCACTGCAACTATACTTGAATCACAGAGATGTGGCATAACTGCCCAAGCAGTCTTGGGTCTTAAACCTGGAATAAATTTCTTATTTCTTTTAACGACAGTGTCAATGGTAGCATATATGTATCTCGACAACTTATCAAACTTCGTAGCATACTCAATCACCAACATTTCACCTTACACTAAGTCTATGAACTTTGTTAGCAACACTGACTGGCAACTTCAGACAAAAATCTCTGTTCGAATCTCCTTCGAATTTCTGTCCAAGTCAACTCTTCCTCGGGAACTCCCATGGTAACACTATTCCACCAATAAAGTGCTGCTCCCTACAACTATCTAGAAGTAAGCTTCCTCTTCTACTCATCATCAAATCCTATGTCAGCAATAATCCTTTCACAGTGCAATAACCAGCTTCTACTTCAACGGCATCCTCAGTTCCTAAAAACGGCTTCCCACCAAGATGGGTGTAATCTTTGCTCAGCTTAGCATAGTTATGCCAACTAGGATCACAAGTTCAGCTCCTCCAACAACATTACCCCCAACTACTCTTACAGCTGCTCCAGCTTGCATTAAATTGACAAAAAACTGAAACATCATCCCTATATCTACTGGCGGGTTTCCAACAACTATGATGGCATTTGCATTTAGATTAGAATTTGCCTCTCAACCCGGATTCCTTCTAGTATTGGGTCGAGCATAAAGCTTACATTTATTAGCATAATTTACAAGTAGAAAAGAGAAGAGAAAAAGGCTAGGAAGCCATTTTTATTTTATGAAACATAAAGCTTACATTTTGCATTTTTAATTTCAAAGAGTAGAAGATATTTACATGTACATAAGAGTGTTATTTATACATGCATAAAACCCTAATTCAATTTTTAGGGTGCTTCCCAAAATGCCCTTTAGGAAGCGTGGCCTCCAAGTAACCATTAGCCACTAATTAATCCATCATTAAATGTGCATGAAGCATTAACCTCCATTTAGTTGTCCAGTAGCTTCTAATTGCAGATTAAGGTAAGTGGGTAGGGTCCTCCATGATTATGTATTTGAGTTATTTCCATCATCCTTACCTTTTTATTCATTTATGAATGCATGTATCTTCATAAAACCCTCTTCCATATGCATTCAAATTCCTATAAAAATCATCAAAAATGTCCAAGTAAAAATTCTCAAATTGACATATGAACAAAATGACCATACTACCCCTGAATGAAGATGAATGTATGATGATTTGAAAATAAATGAATTTTTGTTTTAAACATGTTAAAATGCCCAAATATAACATTCTTTTAAATAAAAATAGATAAAACATGAATGTAAACATATGCACATTTACGTGTACATCAAATACCCACACTTATCTTTTTATTCGTCCTCGAATAAAGGAAAACTAAGATAAATTCATTTTCATAGGGAGCACAATTGCATTGAGCGTACGCAACAAGCCGTTAAACCTCTGGGTGTCCTCAGTAGGACGAGTGTTGTCTTTTGATACTACCCACAAATTAGAATGCAAAGTGAAAATATTTACAAAATGCAAGATTTATTTACAATGGGATGAATACAAGTTTTTGAAAATATTTAAAATGAAGGATTTACTTTTAAATCGACACAAATAAGTTAAATATAATTTTGGTCATTAACTTCAAATTTAAGCATTTACTCGTCAAAATTTCCAATAAAAATCAAGTCGTCATAACAGATAGACTATAGACTATAGTTTGGCTAGTTGTTGCGGTTGATAACACAATGAATTATAAAATGGATCCTTAGTTGATTATCAAAGTTTGACAAAATGATATTCTCATTTATTTTCATTAACAAGTTAAACCAAACAAGTAAAAATAGTGCTTAGATTTCAATTTCTTACTCGCTCTATTTTTTGAAAATTTTATGGATATTTACAACATTTACATATGCCTAACTCAGATAAAACAAGGCCATATATATTACCCGTGCACTGTCTTGCAGACTAATGTGAGGAGAATACAGAGCGTGGCGAGTGAACACTTACCGACTATGGGCGTTATTCAGATAAACTGAGGCCAGATATACCGATCGTGCACTGCCTTTCGGGCTTACGTGAGAAGGGTACAGAGCATGGTGAGTGAACACACAAGTGTGAACACATGACTCTAGGTGTTAAAAATATATAAATATATACCAATGTTTTTTTACTTATAATTTTTTTTTATATTTTTTTTAGAAAGAGAGAGTTTTGCAAAATCATCTTAGCACCATTTAACTTAGAAAATAAAAATGTTATATCCTTTACTTTTAAATTTACCACTTTTTAAACAAAGATTTTCAATTAGAATATACTTCATAATTAACACATATGAACTTTTCTATATACTAGTTAAACCATTGTTATTTGTAATCTAACTTCATTTTTATTTTACTTAAAATAAATAAATTTTAAAATTTCAGTTTATTAACCAAAACTTATATTTATCCTATAGTGTCTCTTCAAAAATAAATCAAAATGCTAAAAAGAAAATGTTTTTAAGATTCAAAAATTTTGATTTTTTTTTTTAGTTAAAAGAAAATGAAAATTCAAAAATACCATGAAACTTAAAAATATATGAAAATGAGACCCTCCACACTTAATCTTGACTACGTCCCCATAGTCAATGCACGATATAATGGGTGTAACGGGGAAAAATATGTACATATTTACAAAAGAGGGTATATTCTAACTAGACATAGCTTGGCTCATGAAGAATCATGAGCTCCTCCTCTTGGTTACTGGGAAATTCCAAGAAAGGTTTCAAATGATGATTGTTGACTTTGAAAATCGATTCATTCTTAGCGTTTTCTATTTCTACGGCACCATGTGGAAAAACAGTTCGTATGACAAATGGTCTGATCCATCCTGATTTAATTTTCCCAAGGAATAAATGAAGCCTTCAGCCATATAAAAGAACTTTATGGTTAGGCGAAAATGTTTTCCTTAGGATTGACTTGACATGAAAAAAAATTTGTTCTTTCTTTGTAAATTTTCTCATTTTCATATGCATTGTTCCTAAGTTCTTCTAGTTCGTTGAGTTGTAGTTGTTGGTTTACGCCAGCTTTCTCGAGATAAAAAATAAAGTTCTTTATTGCCCACAACGCTTTTTGTTCGATTTCGACAAGTAAATGGCAAGCTTTTTCGCAAACTAAGCGAAATGGGGACATCCCAAGGTTTGTTTTAAAAGCGGTATGGTAAGCCCAAAACGCGTCAGCCAATTTCTAAGACCAATCTTTTCAATTTTTGTTGACAGTTTTCTCCAAGATTTGTTTTATTGGACTATTAGAAACTTCAACTTTCCACAAGTTTGAGGATGATATGGAGTGGATAACTTGTGCGTCATGAGTATTTCTTCGTTTATTTTCAAAAGAATGATTGCAAAAATGGGTTCTGTTATCAATGATTATTATGCGAGGTGTGTCGAACCTCGAAAAGATGTTTTGTTTGAGAAATTTCACAACAATTCTATGGTCTTTGTTTTTGCAAGGAATGGCTTTGACCCATTTTGAGACGTAATCGACAGCGAGAAGAATATACAAGCTTTCAAAAGAATTGGAGAAAAGTCCCATAAAGTCGATACCCTAAACATTAAAGATTTCGATCGTAAGAATCGGGTTTAGAGGCATCATATTTCGTTGCGAAATTCGTCCAAGCATTTGACAATGATTTCAAGTTTTACGAAATTCAAATTAGTCTTTGAAAAGAGAAGGCCAAAAGAAACCACATTGAAGCATCTTTTCCGCAGTTTTTCGAGGACCGAAATGTCCACCGCACGCTTGATCGTGGCAAAATGAAAGAACACTTCCGATCTTATTATCCGGAATGCAACGTCGGATGATTTGGTCGAGGCAATATTTGACAAAGTACAGACCATCCCAATAGAAATATATTTCACTTGTGACATGAATTTGTATTTGTCCTGTTTAGACCAAGGTGAGGGAGTTTCTTTAGTGACTAAGAAGTTCACTATATCAGCGTACCATGGATGGATAGAAATTGAAAAAAGTTGTTCATCGGGGAAGTTTTCATTTATTAGCAAAGAAGATAGTGTGCTCGGAAGATGAGATAAGTGATCGGCTATGACGTCATAGGATCTTTTTTTGTCCTTGATTGTAAGATCAAACTCTTGTAATAAAAGGATTTAATGAATCAAGCAAGATTTAGCATCCTTTTTAGCGAAGAGATATCGAAGCGTAGAATGATCTGTGTACAAAGTAATGTGTGACCTGATCAAATACTGTCGAAATTTTTCGAGAGCAAAAACTACCGCTAGAAGCTCTTTTTCAGTGGTTGTGTAGTTGAGTTGAGCGTCATTCAAAGTCATACTTGCGTAGTAACTGACATAAAGAAATTTGTTGATTCGTTGTCCTAAGACAACACAACCTGTAAAGTTTGAGGCGTCACACATTATTTCAAATAGTAGATCCCAATTGGGCGTGCAAATGATTGGACCAGAAATGAGTTCGTTCTTAAGACGTTCAAAAGAAGAAATACACTCAAGAGTTGAAATCGAATGGAACTTCTTTTCCAAGAAGAATCGTCAAAGGACGAGCGATTTTGCTAAAGTCTTTCACAAAGCATCGGTAAAAGCCTGCGTGTCCTAGAAATGATCAAATGTCCTTAACAAATTTGGTAATGGGTAGGTTTGCAATGACATCGATTTTCGCTTTATCTACCTCAATGCCTTTATTTGAGATGATATGTCCAAGGACTATGCCTTGTTTGACCATAAAGTAGAATTTTTCCCAATTTAAAGTCAAATGTTTTCTTTGCATCGATATAGAACCAACTCAAGATGATATAAACAATCAGAAAAAGAATCACCAAGGATAGAGAAATCGTCCATAAAAACTTCTAGAAAGTGCTCAATCATGTCTGAAAAGATGTCAACCATGCATCGTTGGAAGGTACAAGGAGCGTTACCAAGTTTGAATGGCATACGTCGATAAGCAAAAGTACCGAATGGACAAGTGAAAGTCGTTTCCACTTGATCTTCAGAAGCTAATGGAATTTGGTTATAGCCAGATTAACCATCAAGAAAGCAATGGAACTCGTGGCCGGCTAAACGTTCAAGCATTTGGTCAATGAAAGGAAGAGGGAAGTGTTCTTTACATGTTGCGGCATTTAGTTTTCGATAGTCAATGCGAACACGCCAACTCATTTGAGTATGAGTTGGAATAAGTTCGTTTGAATCGCTCTTGACAACAGTTAGCCTAGACTTTTTCGATACAACATGAACTGGGCTAACCCATGAACTATCAAAGATTGGGTAAATGATTACGTTGTCGAGAAGTTTAATAATTTCATCACACACTGCATCTTTCGTTTTTGGATCAAGCTTTCGTTGCACGTTATGAACAGGCTTCACATCATCGATTAAATGGATGTGATGCTGAACAATAGTAGGGCTATTTCCCTTAATATCGGTAATGGAACACCCAATTGCTTCTCTATTTTTCGAAAGAATAGAAAGTAAGGAGGTTTCTTGGTCAAGAGAGAGTTGCGGAAATTATGACGGGCAACGTTTTGTTATTACTTAAGTATGTGTACTTAAGGTGATCAGGAGGTGGTTTGAGGTCCAACTTCAGGAGTTTTTCGATCAAAGAATTGGGTTGAGATTCAGACTCAACTGGAAGCGATTCAAAAGGAAGAGTTTATTCGATCTCATTGGGAATTTCATGAAACAATTTTTTGTAGTCGGCCTCGCGTTCATCATTAAGATCAATCATCTCGTTTTAAAGTTTTCATGAATGGCACTAACTTCCAAAGATTGGTCGCGAGGTTCATTCAGTTGGCTTTCAAGATTGAAAATGTTAAGATCTAAAGTCATGTTTCAAACAGATATTTTCATTGATCCGTTATGACAATTGATTAAGGCATTTGAGGTGGCTAAGAATGGTCAGTCTAAAATTAATGGAATTTGACTCGCGGGATTTGTCACGGGTTGTGTTTCGAGAACGATAAAATCAACGGGGAATATGAATTGCCTTACTTGAATGAGCACGTCCTCGATTTCTCCCACGAGATTCTTAATCGAGCGATCGGCATATTGAAGCCTGAATTTTGTGGGTTTGAGCTCTCCTAAGCCTAATTGTTCATACACAGAGTATGGAATCAAGTTGACTTAATCGTCTTATCTCCAATTGTAAACAAAATTGTAGGGTAGCTAGGATCTTTGTATTTGACGGGCATGGATTGAGACAAGACTTCACTCAAATCGATGGCTAAGAAGACTTTTTGGGCACTTGAGTGTATCGCTTTTAGGTGTACAATCCTTAAGAAATTTTGCATACGTAGGGACTTGCTAAGCGGTGTCAAGAAGTGGAATGTTAACTTTGACTTGTTTAAAAATTTCCAACATATTTTCTATTTGGTCCAAGTGTTTATTTGGTCGAAGATGATGTGGAAATGGAACACGATACTCGATAGGTAGATCTACTCGAGTAGAAGAAGAATTTTGACAGGCATTTGATTCAACATTTGGCTCCACGTTTTGTGCTGATTCATTTTTTGTCTATAAGTGTCGAGAGAAGTTTCTTGTAAATAGTTTGGATTAACGACTTGATTATCGATTTTTTTACCGAAACGTAAAGTTGTGGTAGAATTCAATTGGATGACGCTGCTATCTTGAACAACATGGGCTTGATTTTAATTTGCATTTTGATTTCTAGGATATGGAATGAGCTGGCTTGGGAAGTTCCTCGTTCGCGTCACTTATAGACATGGCTAGTTGACCCATTTGCATTTCGAGTTTTGCAATTGATTGGTTTGTGTTATGCATATATGAGGTCAATAAATTTTGCAAATTGCTATTTGATTGAAGGCTTTGAGTAGTTGCTTTAGCCAACATTTCAAGAGATTTCTCAAGTGAACTTAAACGTTTATCGTCTTGGGGAGGATGAGCAGAATTTGGTTGATAATTTGATTGTTGTGGTTGATTATGAGACGAACCCGCAAAGTTTGGTTGAAAATGGTTGGGCTGAAAGGGAGGATTTGAAGGATTATTCGAAAATGCTTGAAAATTGGGACGAACCGTATTCGTGTTGGGATTGTTTTGGTGCCAAGAAAAATTCGGATGATTTCTCCAACCAGAATTGTACGTTGGAGAAAACGGGTCATTTTTGGCTTTATTGAAAGCATTGATTTGTTCGACAGAATTGGGACACTGATCGGCTATATGATTAGGATCGTTACATTTATAACATATTGGTTGGGAAGCTTGGTTCATTTGATTCAATGAGAAAACGTTATCGAATTACTTAATCATTGCGTCGATCTTAGCTTCTAAAGAAAAAGAAGATCCTATCAAGTGTGCGCTCGATCACGAGTAAATTGATTTTTCGTTCAAACGTTCCCTTGGGATTATTTTTCGGCGGGATTTTGAAGAAATTTCTAAGCATCGTCGTGATGTGGGGTAAGAAAGTTGCCTTGGCACATTGATTCGAGCATGGTTCGTGAGCTGTTTTCGAGTCCATCATATAAGATTTGACAAATCGGTCATTTTTTGAAGTTATGGTGTGGACATTTTATCAAAAGCTCTTTGAATCTTTCAAAATATTTTTCGAATGGTTCTCCCGTGAATTGATGAAAATTTACATTTTCGTTTCAGATTCTACTCGTTTTTTGCAAGAGGAAGAACTTTTTTAAGAAAGCTTTTACGAAATCTTCCCACGATTTAATTGAGTTCGATGGTAAGCTATACAACCATTTTTCAATGTAATTCGTTAGAGCAAATGAGATTAATCGAAGTTTGATTCCGTCATTGGAAAGTTGTTGGAGTTTAATGGTTGCTCAGACTTGTTCGAATTTAGTCAAAAAGATGTATGGATCATCGTGTTCAAAATTGCCAAATTTTGAAAGCGTGGCAATGTGATTCGAGTGAATTTCAAAATGTTTATTCGTAGGGGCGGGTAACGTGATGCAATATGGAATAGAAACTCTACCGGAAAAGATTCTATGCATAAGAGTTCGAGGAGCGTTCTTGTTCACCATTTTGGGAGGATCGTCTGTTCAAGTTAAACGGTTAGTTGTTGAGTTGCAAGTCCAACGATTTGTTTTTGTCTCACGAGTTCAAGTACTCAAGCACAACGAAAGTCGAGAAGAGAAAGAAATTAGAAACGAGTTTAGAGAGCGAAACAAGATTCGGAAAATGAAGTGAAAAATTGTTTTTGTTTTTTTACAAGGAAGAAAATATTTACCAAGTGAAATTTATTTTCAAAAGAGAAGTTTGATTTTTGTTTTGCGCTTCTCAAATTTTTTATGTGTTTTTTTGTATTTTTTTTGTTTTTGAATTTTCAAATATTTACCAAAAGGATTTTTATTTTATTTTTGTTTTTAGAAAAGAGAAATTTGATTTTTGTTTTTGTTTTTGAATTTTCAATTTTTTTTGAAAAGATTATATTTTTTTGGATTTTTGGATTTGACTGAAAATTTTCGAAGGAAAGAAAAAAAATTTTTTTTAGATTAACAACTAAGTTAAATAAAATTTACAAATAATTTTTTTGGATTTTTGATTTTTTTACATATGCATGAACTAATGCAACTAAATGAATGCAAAAGACTTAATTACAGTTTTCTGTCCTTTGTAGCTCCTAACCCAAAATTGTATAATCATACTTTATCTTAAATCAACAAAAAAAATTTCTCAGCCAGGTAACATGCAGGGGTTATCGGTGCACCACGAATCACCGTAGCAAGCAACTGAATGTTTAAGTATCTTCAGAGGAAAAACCACTATAATTTTTACGAATCACCGTAATATTTATAAATGGTTATTACTCTGTCGTAGCCTAGACACCAAGAAATAAAATTGTTCAAAGAAAACAACTGTGAAGATACAATTAAGCCCTAGATGAGCTCGCGACACCCTTAAGTCGAATGTCTAACTGTTATTGTTAGTCAAATTCTATGATGAAATGCATTTGTGGGCTAAGGAAAGGGTGATGAAATCCCCCACCTTATGTGAATTGGGGTATTTCCCTTAGAAAAGAAAATGAGATGGGATGAATGCAAAGCAAAAATTAAACGTGAATTTATAATGCAACTAAAATGAAATTTGTTTTTGTTTTTGAATTTTAATTTTTTTTATATATATAAATGCAAATGCAAGCAACCAACAATGCAAATCAAATCAAAACTAGTGATAAAAGCACAATACCAGAGCATGCAGATTATTAGAAATTTCTTTTTTTGAAGCGGCGACTTTTTTTAAAGCAGGAAAAGCGATTATTTAAGCAAACACTTCTTTTCCTTGCGATTTTCTGCTTTGGCAACCTGAAATTTCAAACAAAATATATACAAGTGTTTTTTTATAATGGAAGAAAAACTAAAACTAAACAAATCAAAACAAAACAAATGAGAACAGCACCAAACAAGATAAAAAAAAAAGAAATTAAAGTTAAAACAAACATATACAATCGAAACCCTTTTTTTATTTTATTTTTGGAAGAAACAACACAAAACAAACTTTTTCTCCCTTTTTTTTTTGAAAACAACTTGTTTGTTTGTTTGTTTTTAAAGGCAAAAAGAAACTTAGGAAATGCAACTCAAACCAAATTAAGAAAAAAAAATATTGAAGAAAATGAGAGTAATGCTTTAACACTTAAAATTTTTTCTCTTTAAGAGCACACGACCCTCAAATTTATAACTCACCCGGCCCACTAAAGATGATCCACAGTTCGCAACTCACGCTAATAACATACCACAGAAAAAAATGGCATTTCAAAATCACGACCTAATTCCACTTCAGGAAACCACTCGGCATTATGAAAATTCCATTCACGCAATCAATTTAGCGAATTCACTGTTGCGATTGTTTTGTCTTGAGGTGATTGAGGCGTCGCGGTGGTCTGTGTTCAGGTCGAGGCGGTGCAATTTTGTGAGGCAGTGGATGACTGGCGGAAGGTTTGCAGAGGGGTCGCTGGTGATAATATTGTGTGGTTGGCCGAGGCTTGGTATTGGCTAGCAGTTCGTTTGAATGGTTCGGCGGTTCGATTGAGTGATATTCGATTGGGTTAAGGCAGTTCGACTGCTTTCAGAATAAATTGGTTTCAGTGAAGGGTTGCATTTGATGCTGATTGGTTGAGGAGATGCAGATGGATTAGCAGGCGGTCGTGGCAACTGGTAGCAGTTTTTTCCCCTTTTTTTTGGAGGGGTTTGAGTTGCGGAGGAAGATGAACTGCAGGCAATGGCTTGAGTTCGGGGTAGGGGATGGGTTGTTGGAGTTCGACTGTGAATGGCAGAATTGTTTTTGTGATACTGGGTGACTGTAGTGTTGAAGTAGCTGCTTGGTGATGAACTGTGTATGCAAGTAGTTGTTTGTGATTGTGTATTGCAAATCTATGTTGTGTCGTTGAATGGAGGGTCGCGCGATGCTTATTGGGCTGGTTGGATTCAGGTGATGATTTTGGTTGCGGTTCGAAGCGGATTCAAAGAGAAGTATGGTTGGTTTGTGGATGAGTTGATTTCGGTTGCTGTAGTTTGCTCGACTGAATGGTTGTGAGGTTTGGAAGGCAGTAGCTTCACAGTGAAGAGAATAGGCTAGCGGAGCTGTTTGTGATAATGGCAATTTTAAGAAATTGATGCTGTGAATGAAGTAGATATTTATTGAGATGATTCAGGTAAGGTGGGAAATACACAGAGCAGTGCAGTGGTGTGTTCAGGGTGGATGAAATCTGGCAGAAGGGGTTGTGGGATGAAGGCAGATGATTGAAGAATTGCGCAGGCAGTTTGAAGTATGGCGAAGGGGTATCTAAAGAGATGATGTTGTAATGGGAAGTTTATGGGCAGGGTGGTATGTTGACTGTTGAGAGGGTGCTGTTTGTTGAGATGAAGGAAGAAGGGGAGTGGTAGTTCATCGAGTGTTGAGTGCAGTCAAGATGCAGAGGGGTTTGTGAGGTAGCAAATGAAATAGTGAAGTGTGGTTATTTTGGTGAAGCACTGTCAAGATGAAGCACTATCTTGTATATGAAGTATGTTGTATTGTTTGTGAGAAATGACAGAGAAATGTTGTATGAAGATTGGTTTGCAGAGATGGATGTGGGGTTTGAAAATGAACTGCAGTGGTAATGAAGTATGCTGTGCATAGAGGAACTGCAGTGCACAGAGGGGTAGATGCAACAGAGTGAAAATGTAAAATGGCTTGTAATTATAATTTAAAATTGCTTGTAATTGTAATGCAAAACAAAACAAAAAATTTGAAATGATTTTTTTTTTCTTTATTCAAATTAAAGCGTGTATTTTTTTTTTAAAATAGAAAATATGCAAATGCAATGCAAAAAAGAAAACAAAACAAGCACACAACTAAATTTATACAACAAACACACACCAAATTTTATTTTAAATGCAAACACACACAAAACAAAAACACACAAAACAAAAACACACAAAAATCAAACAAAAATAACTTGAAGAATAGAAAATCAAAATCAAATCAATTCTCCGGCAACGGCGCCAAAAACTTGTTTAAAGACGAATTTTCTATCGGTTTAGAAAATCGCCAATAAATTTTATATTAAAATTAACCGCAAACGCACGGCGTACAATTTTAGTACATGGTGATTGTGGGTCGATCCGTAGGGAATGTTTTAGATTTTAAAAATCAGTTCAATCAAATTAGACCAAAGTGAGAGGAAATTGTTAAATACAAGCAAAATAAAGCTAAAACTAGAATTAAAATTACATTTAAAAACTATGAGATCAGAGAACAATTTAGAGGCAAATCCATTCTCATATTTTTTGTAAATCAATAAACAAATAATTTTTGATCTCTAGTTATGATATTAAGTGAAATGATTGTTGCATTCATCATAAGTATGGTTTATTTATATTATTAATTAACATAATTTAAACCATCAAACTATAATACAACAATTATACCACTTATAAATTCTCATAAAAATGAAGCCAAAGCAAAAGCTATTATAAGTATGATATATTTACTATTGTAACTAGTAAGATAGATCATCAAATTTTGTTTTTATTTTCTTTTCAAAATCAAAAATCAATTAGCAAATGATGATGTAAATTGTGTTTATGTTGAATAAGAATAGCTCACTTGCAAAAGCAACATAAGCTATCAAACACACTTGTATAAATTTACATCAAAATCTACTCTCCTGAAGCACAAATAAAAAAGATCATAAACCACAAAAATGTTGAAATTACATAAAGTTAGAGAGATTCATTACCCCTAAATTGAAGGGGTTTAGCTACTTACACTACAAGAAAATCAGCCTTTGGTTGCAGAAATTTGTGGCGTTTAATTGTAATTGCAACTAATAACATTTCATCCTATATTAAAAACGTAAGAAAAAATATTTCAGTTTTCCGCTTTCTAAAAATTTAGCGGCTTCAAAACAAGTATTCTGTCACGTTTTCCTCCCTCATCAACACTAAGAAATTTTTTTACCTTTCCCTTTATTCCTCTTCAATACTTCATAAACGATTTCTCCTTTTCACTTCATCCAAATTCACCTCGATTCCTATCATCTTCGTCGCGCAAGCGCTCTCCGTCGTCATCATCGGGCTGCTCTCTCCCTCGCCATCGACTATTTCAATCGGATACCACATACAATTGTTCATGATTTCTTCATAAACCCTAATTTTCTTACTGCCAGCAAAGCTTAATTTCAGTCTTTACCACTATTTTTTCTATTTCTCCTCTCTTACCCATTTTATATGTGTACGCAAATCAGTCAATTCTTAGCTTCAAATTTCTTTACAAATTCAATGGTTTTTATATTGTCTTTCGATCTATACTTAGCATCATAATTTGTTGTGTGCTACCGGATTATGTTATCAAGATTAGTTGATATATTGCTACACCATTCGACCTTTAATTTAATTTAATTTAATTTAGTTTCAGCTGTGGAGTTGAAGTTTACACTGATGTAGTGAAGAAACCAATTTGTACTTAAGAATTTGTATTTGTTATTACCAGTCAATTTAATTGATAGAGGTATTTTGCAAAGGTACTTTCACTATGTATTTTAATCATTTTAATTATTATGCAAATATGGTATTCTATAAAATAAGTTCTGTTGAAACAAGAAAATACATAAAATATTTAGTCACCGTTAGAATGGATCAAGGTGAGATAAGGTAACAATATCAAATTAAGGTATGGCTTAAACTGACAGTAATATTTTGTAATAAAAATCAGAGGTATGATCATAGCCTCATGACGATTGCCTTTATCCTTGGTTATAGTTCTCCCACACTAGTTCTCTCTGTTTAAAAGTATTATTAAGAGTGTCAACATCTAGTTACATTTCTCAATGTATGTATACATATAATCTTCTATTTTGATAAAGAAAAGCCACTTGAAAGTTTTTAAGTATTTATAATATTTACATCCCACAAATTACCTCAGACGTGTGTATAATGAAGCTTAAAAGAACATTTATGTTATTTTGACCATAGTTGGAACAACGAACACAAATGATCATTTAATTTATTTTAGATGATCAATTCATTTATTTTATTGTAATAATGTAAATTTTCTTTGGCAATCAGCCGTCTTCTCAATGTTAGGAAACCTCGGCGGTTTGTCGGGAGTTATGGTAATTTCCCCTTGAGAGCAAGTCAAGTTTGATTAGCGGCAATATTTTCTCTCAGGTTTGTATATAAAACACTAATTATATGATTACATGTTGACATGGTCCAAATAGAACACGTTCGAATCATCAACATTTTGGTGTGTATTGATTGCGGCAACATAGGACATTTATCAAGATGAAAATGAACTAAAAAGTGGTAGATAACATGTATACTCAAAATTATGTTTTTAGTAAGTATTTTTTACTACTTGATTCTTAACCTTTCCCTTGAGCCATGTTGATTTATTTTTATTTTGAAGATGAATAAATATAATCTATGATGGTGATTGTTTGCTTAAATGCATTCCCATTGACATGTCTTTGAAACTAATGTCATTGTTCAGTAAAACATGATATTAGTAAATTTTCATCCTTGAATAAATATAGCTTAGAAGTATGTTATAACTTATAAGTTTGCTCTGGATCTTCTTTCCTTCTTTTGATTTCCACAATGACCTGTTGGTTTTTAAAATTCCACCATGTTTATAAACATTTAAACTATAAAGACAAAGTAGGGGAGAGAAGGGTGCTGGGGTTTACAATTATACTCAAAATCCGAGGGGATCAAGGGAATTCATGGGGTGGTTGCTATAAGTTATAAAACCATATGGAAGTCTTGGCCTGTTACAGTTGGAAAATAACATAAATCTGTTTGGTATGTTCATCAGTTTAGTTTTATTTCTTCACTTTCTTTACATTAAAGTTTTACGATACCATGTAACTAAGAACTCTTGAATTCCAATGTGGAACGAGAAGTTTCAGTTTATGTTGGAAGAACCTCCTATAAATGAAAAGATTCTCATTCAAGTGATAAGCAAAAGAAAAGGCTTCAATTGTTTTCCCAAGGTTTGTGAATTATCAATGTATTATAAAAAGAAACATGCATGTAGTCTTTAATTTTTGCATGTTAACGTTGATTCTTATGAGGCATAATTTACACTTTTGTTTTATTGAATTTCCACCCTATCATTATAATAAAATCTAGGGCATGTGAACATCAGTTTATTGGATGTTGTACATAATGGGCGTATCAATGAAACATATCATCTTATCAACATACAACCATACTCAAAACCATTCATAATTGTTTCAACGTTACAAAAATAACCGTGTTGCTTGTTTTGGTTGCAGATTGTTCGAGTGATGTAAACAGTAGTGGATGTGAGGTTATGGTGAGGTTTTGGATATGAATGATGGTGCTGGTTTTGGATGATGGTTTCAGGCAATGGGTGGTGATTTCCGGTTTGCTGAGGAAGTGTGCTGAAGGTTACTATAATGCTATTAGCGGTTTGCTGAGGAACTGAGTTAAAAGCATTGGCGATTAATACGACTACTCGAAGGTATTTTTATTCTTCGAGTTAAGTTCTAATATAATGCTAGCACATAAGCTGTTTGAGAATAATCCTAAAACTAGATACAATGCTGATTCATAGATAAAGCATGTGATTTTACCATCTCACCTCTGTTGTGATGCTTGTTAAATACATGTTGGAAATTATGTCCATATGATGTAATATATAGTATACTCATTGAGAGATGGCTTCAGCAAAAAGCATTGGGCAAGAGCTGTTTTTTGCTTGTGTAGAGTATCCTACTCTATCACTTGCATATAACACTTCTCCATTCTGCTGTTTATGTACATGATGGTACCATAAATAGTAAACTAAAAAAATTTGTCTCTCGTTAATTTATTAAGCTTATGTGCCACATTGCTTATGAAGAGTGTCATAGCTTTTGTTTGAATCTATCTTTTACGGGTTTTGTTTTGGTATTTCTTTTAGTTTTTGTGTAGATGATTCATGTACAACCAAAATGGATGGGCACAAGAAGGAACATATTTGGGAGTTGGGACAAATTTATGACAAGTGCGGGTAATTTTTTAGAGTGTAATATCAGATTGCATGATCTTATTAACAGTTTAATGTAATATTTATGTTTAGTTATGAGTTCCAGGGCCAGTTAATATCTCAAAACCATTGTTGCGTGCAATGAACCGAAACGAGGACTACAGCCACCTACAGTGCCTACTATGATTAAGACTCTACTTGACTAAAACTTCAAGTAAATGAATATATTTTATGTCCCTACTCCATTGATTTGTACTAATCATACAAGTTCTCTGAAAAATAAACATGTTAATAATATAGGAGCTTGATGGACCAGAAGCAAGAATTGCAGACTACTTCAATGTCATATCAGGAACAAGTACAACTGGTTTAGTGACTGCAATGCTTACATCTCCAGGTGCGAATAAAAGACCACTTTTTGAAGCCAAAGATATCAATGAATTCTACCTTGACAGTTGCCCAAAAATATTTCCAAAGAAGAAGTATGCATAAAACTCAGCACTTTAGTTATTATTTTCAGTGATGTAACTTACAAACCCATCTATACATACTGTTCTATTTTGCAGTGCTGGGATATTTGCACCAGTAAAAAATATGTTAAAAGCAGTCAAAGGACCTAAATACAATGGCAAATTTTTGCACTCGAAAGTAAAGCAAGTGCTGGGTAACACAAGACTGCACCAAACACTAACAAATGTAGTAATTCCTACTTTTGACATCAAGCTACTTCACCCTACATTTTTTTCTACTTTTTAGGTGTGCATAAAGTTTCTGAGTAGTTTGAATAATTGTATATATGTATTGAACATGGTTATAGACTTGACTTAGTTTTCATCCGCTGCTTATACAGGAAAAAGCTGATCCATTGAAAGATGCTCTTTTATCAGATGTTTGTATCGGTACTTCAGCAGCTCCAACTTATCTTCCTGCTCACTACTTTGAAACAAAGGATGAAGATGGAAATACAAGGAGTTTTAATCTTGTTGGTGGTGGTGTGGCTGCTAATAACCCGGTAAATTCTGTTAAGTTGATATATCTCACATTTGATTTTAGAAATACGAGAAAACTCAAGTGATAAAATTAAAAGTGCTATCTTGGATTCTTAACGTAGTTATATCGAGCAATCTAACAATCATTATGTACCATGACAAGTTGAGCAGACAATTGCAGCAATTGCTCACTGTCATATTTTTAACCTTATATTAAAGTATTATAATGTAACAATAATAAACTATTTTGGTAAAAAATTAACTAATCTTATAATAATAATAATAATAATAATAGTAATTATAATAATAACAATAACAAAAACAATAATACTAAGTTTGATACAAAAAATTAACTAAGTTTATAACATAATAATAACAACGACAATAACAACAATTATAGTCTGCAGTTTGATGTAAGTCAAACAACAACAACAATAATAAACTAAGTTTGATAAAGAAATTAACTAAGTTTATAACAATAATAATAATATAATAATAATAACATCACAATAACAATAATAGTCTATAGTTTATAATAAAAATAATATAACTAATTCAACATAGTTTTATAAATGATGATGATGAATTAACTAGGTTTATAAAAGTTAAATAAGTTTATAATAACAACAACAACAACAACAACAATAATATAACTAAGTTTATGTTAACTAAATTTTATAAATAATTATACTATAACTAATTTAACAAAATTTAATAAATAATAATGATGACAACGATGATGAATTAACTAAGTTTATAAAATTAACTAAGTTTATATTAATAATAACAATACTACTAATAATCCTGACTTTTTTTTCATAAAGCTTCTTTTCTTTTTTAATGTCCTCTGTTCCTTCTTTCCCTCCATCCCCCGTCCTTTCAAACTGCCAACCCGTCCAATCAATCACCCAACCCTTACCATCCTCGTACTCCCCTCCTAATCATCTTCAGCCACCCAACTTTCCGCCTGACCCTCATCCTCCTGATCCAGCCGTTTTGTTGCCTCCTTCATCCCTATCTCCCCGTTTTGTCCCTCCTCTGCCAAAACTGTGCTCCCTACCTACTTCGTTTGTCTCCTCTTTTCAATGGAATTCTCTTTTCAAGTCAAAACCGCGTAATGCAGGGAAACATATCCCGATTCAAGTCCCACTTGTCTATGATGGCAATGTCCTAGTTCCTCCTGAAAATGTTATAAGAGCTGGAAATGAAGTTTGGGGAGACTACCTGGTAGGTATCTTCCTTGATAAACCCCTTTCTTATCTCACTGTCATAGCCCACCTGAAAAAAGTTTGGAAACTAAAAGGTTCAATAAAAGTTAAGTCCGATGGCTTCTTGTTCCTATTCAATCTATCCTGCGATGAGGATAGAAGGAAAATAATTGCAGCTGATCCAACTATCATGAGGAACAAGCTATTCATTGTTAAAGAATGGGATCCAAATGTTGGAAATAGTTGTAGTACGATAAAATCTATACCAGTGTGGATTAGGTTATCAAATATACCGTTATATGCTTGGTCACATATTGGCATCAATTGGCTAGCTAGTAGAATTGGAACCTTTATGTGTATGGATGAACAAACAGAGAAGTTAGATAGAATAGGTTATGCTAAATGCATGGTTGAAATCACACCAGCAGTTGAGTTATTGGATGAATTTTCAGTGAGATTACTGGATGGATCAGAGCAGATTACAAAGGTAGATTATTTATGGAAACCTGAGATATGCAGTGGGTGCAAGGAATTTGGGCATATGACTGAATTGTGCATGAAAAAGAAAACAAAACAAGAGGGGAATGCAAATATAGTAGCAAAGTCAAGTAAGGAAAGAATGGTTAGTGATAATCAAAATGAAAAGATTAAAGTTGACACAAGGAAAAAGCAAGAGTGGAGAAGGGTTGAAAGTAAAGGAACTAAAATGAGAAGAGATAAGGAGAAGGAAGATAGATTTGAAATTCAGATAATAGAAGAGGATAATAATGATGTTGAACCAATTAATAGTGATAAACTGAATGTAATTGCAAGAATAAGAAAAAAAGGAGACATGGTAGAGTCATATGATGATATAAGAACTGACACAAACAAGTTTTCTGTCCTGTTGGAAGAAAATGAGATTGATTCATGTAATGATACAAGTGATAATGATCAATGCAATGAAAACTGTGACAAGGAAAAGCAAATTGAGGAAGGGGAAATTTTTGCAAGCAAGCAAGATCAATATTGTGGTGTGCATGTTACATCCCTTTTAACTATGCAAAATGTCCAAAGAGATCAGGTTAACTTCAGACCAGGGATGGTGGCTAATCTGAGTCACAAATCCACATATTCCACTGACAATGCTATGGCCAGTTCAAGTGAAGGATTAACAAAGCAATCAGTGACATGCAAGTTATTGAAGCAAATACAGGAAGAATAAAAACAAATTCTCAGCAAGCTGAAGCACAGTTTAAGGAGGAACTTGAAAAAGAAATAATGGACCTTATCATTGCTGAACATTCAAAATTTACCCCCTCTTCTTCAGGTGGTTACTCCTTTTCTGGCCATCTGCCTGGATGGATTACAGTGCCACCTACCTCAACTGCCTCACAAAATACTACAAAGAAGGGCAAGAATAAGGGTAAGTGTCTGAATGATGGTTTTGAACAAATTGTTGAATTAAACAATGTTCTAAGAGATTCTCCTGCAACTAGGAGCATGAAAAATGTGGTACACCAATCTCTGAAGTGTACTAAATGATGCACATCTATGCAATATGGAATGTCAGAGGAGCTCACTCTGTAACTAAACTTGATCAAGTGAAATATCTCATAAACCAGCACAAAATTTCCCTTTTTGCTATACTTGAAACTAAATTGAATGAGACCCTGACAATTAAAGCTGCAAAGCATATTAACCCCATCTGGTCTCTTAATCATAATTTGAATCATGCCCCATATGGTAGAATTATGGTCATCCATGATCCTTCAGTCTTATCTCTTACTTCTATCCTTTCAACTGATCAACTCATGCATTTTCAAGCAAAATATTTAGATTCTCCCACCTCTTTTTATATAACTATTGTCTATGCCCAAAACTCCCCATCTTCAAGGCAATCTTGTCTTAATCTCCTTCCCGCTTTCAGGCAAAACTCCCACCCGTGGCTTGTCTTTGGGGACTTTAATTGCTGCTTATCCTTTACTGACAAACATGGTGGTCTTCCTCTTCTCCCACATGATGTTTATCCTCTCAATAAGGCTATTGAGGACTCAAACTTGCTTTCAATACCATCTTCTGGTGCTGAATTCACATGGAATAATAGGAGCAGATCTGGTGTCAGAACTTACTCAAAAATTGATCACTCCTTTGCCAATCTCAATGCTTTAACAACATGGCCAACTCTGTCAACCTTTATCCCCCATCCTGTTCTTTCAGATCATTCCCCTATTATTTTCTTTCCTGGACAGAAGTTGTTGAAAAATAAAAGAAGCTTCAAATTTTATAATGCTTGGGTCCGTGAACCTGAGTATAATAATATTATTAGTAAAGCATGGAATGAAATTTTTTTTGGTAACCCAATGTTTAACTATTGCAGGAAATTAAGAGCAACCAAACTAGCTCTAAAAGAATGGGCCAAAGGAAAATTTGGTGATGGCAACTTAAAATCTGCTTTGTTAAGAAGCAACCTCATTCTTGCTCAGGAAGAAATGATGAATAATCCTGACAATCCTGAAGCTGCTGCTGCTGAGAGGACTCTATTTGAACAACTCACTGATGCCTTGAAGTCTGAAGGCAATATGAAGAGACAACAATTGAGACAAATATGGGCTACTGAGGGAGATAATAATACGGCCTATTTTCATGCTGCAATCAAGGTAAAACAATCAAAGGAGAATATCAATAACATATATGATGAGGTAGGAGTATTGCACTCCACTCCTGCTGCTGTTGACAAAGCTCTTCTGCACTATTTCAAGAATTTGCTAGGTAACAATAATGACTTCATTCCATCACTTGATGATTTATCCCATATCCAATTACCTGAGGTGCTTCCTGATGAAGCTGAAAAACTTGTTGACAAGGTAACAGATACTGAGATTAAAGATACTTTATTTGCAATGAACAAAAATTCAAGTGGAGGCCCTGATGGATTCAATGTCACTTTTTTTATCCATAGTTGGGAAATTATCAAGAAGGATTTTCTAAAGGCTATCCATAATTTTTTCAATACTTTCAACCTTCTTAAACAAGTGAATGCAACTAATCTTGTTCTTATTCCAAAGGTCCATTCTCCCAGTTCTGTTACTTCATTTAGACCAACTCTTGTTGTAATGTCTTGTATAAGTGTATTTCTAAAATATTGGCCTCAAGACTTGTTACAATCCTTAGCAGAATCATATCTAATAATCAGTCTGCTTTTCTTCCCAATAGAAACATCCTTGATAATATTTTGTTATCTCATGAATTATTAAAAGGCTATGGTCGATCTCAAGCTCCCAAAAATGCTATGCTTAAGGTGGATTTGATGAAAGCCTATGATAGTGTTCACTGGACATCTATTGTCAGAATCATGGCCCTGATGAAGTTTCCTAAAGTTTTTGTGGCTTGGATTTACAGTTGTATCTCCACTGCTACTTTCTCTACAAAGTACAATGGCTTTACATTTGGGTTTTTCAACAACAAACAGGGGATCAGGCAGGGGGATCCTATCTCTTCATATATATTCATTTTAGTTATGGAAGTGTTTTCTAGAATGCTGTCTACCAAATATTTGCAAGATGATATATTGTTCCACTCAAAATGTAAACCCCTCCATATCTCATCTCTGTTATTTGCTGATGATATCATGATCTTCACAAAGCCTGATCAAAGATCAATTGAAAATATTAAAGCTACCCTTGATAATTTTTACCTCATGACTGGGTTGAAACTTAATGCCATAAAGTCTCATATTATCACCTCTGGTATTCCCACTGAGGATGCCAATAGAATTATTGGTATCTCTGGGCTGCAGTTGATGGATAATAATATGCACTATTTGGGTATTCCTCTGTGTACTTCAAGAATCACCATTAGACACTGCCTGCCCTTGTATACTAAAATTTGTAATTTAATGAACATATGGGCTAATAGGTTTCTCACTCAAGCTGGTAGACTTGTCCTTATCAAGTCAGTTATCACCTCTATGATGGTGTATTGGTCAAGAGTTTTTATTCTTCCAAAAAAACCGGTGAACATGGTTAGAACTGCTATGCTTAGATTTTTCTGGACTGGCAATGTTATTTCAAAAAAACTCATCCCTTGTTCTTTTGCTAAAATGGAGCTACCTAAAAAGAAAGGAGGTCTTGGTATCATCTGCTTGAATAAATGGAACAAAGCTGCGATCAGTGCCCATATAAATTCATTACTCATTGGTACTGATTCTTTATGGGTGGATTGGACCAGAAAGTATAACTTGGGATGCAAGAATTTCTGGACTATGCCAGTTCCCCAGAGTTGCAGCTGGACTTGGAGGAGTTTATTAGGATTGAGATCTGAATTCAGTCAATACAACAAGTATGAACTCTCTTATAACAGTGGAATCAAGTTTTGGAATGAACCATGGATGGATGAAGGCTTGGTGCTTATTAATGTTTTCTCTCCCCACCAGATTGAACAGGCAGGCATAGGAAGACTTGCTAATGCTACTGACTATGTGAATGAGGGCAAGCTGTTGCTCCCTTATACTAGTAATCAGGAAATAAGGGCTTTTTGGAATTTATATCAAACCCAACAATATGGTTTAGCTGATAATGATGTTGTTTTGTGGAGGGGGAAACAACATACTATATCTGTTGCATATGATCTTCTTTCTAATATGACTAGCAGTTCTAATTCAGTATGGCACAAAGTAATATGGTTCAAAGCATCTCCTGCTAGGGACAATCTGATGATGTGGAAGGTGATAATGAATGCATTATTAACAAAGGAAAGAATGTTGTGTTATTGCATGAATATTGATCCACTTTGTGTGTACTGGAAGCTGCAGATTAAGTCAGTGGCTCATCTGTACTTTGAGTGCAATGAACTTCTTAGTCTATGGGGGAATTTGGTTGCTAGAGTTGCTGATGATCACAGGCATGGAGTATCAGAAGTTGAATGGGATCTGATTTGCAAATCAACTAGGTGGAGGAAGGAAAGAAGAACTGTTTTCTTTTTCTCTATTAAGAAGTATCTTAACATTGTGTGGGAGGAAAGAAACTTGAGAATATTTGAAAACAAAGTTAGAAGTAGACATCAATTATGGGAGGTACTCAAGACATCTATTATCAAGGGTATGAAGGATAGCAATTTTGCTTTCAGTCCATTATTGGCTGCTGCTATGGACTAAGCATTCTTCTTTGTGTTTTTCCTTTTTGCCTCTTTGTTTTCTCTGTGTTTCAATTCTTCCTTATTTTATGGTTTTCTCTTGTTTCTCTTTTTTGTATCTATGAGCTTGTTCATAGGTATGTTTTTCATTTATTCAATAAACTGGTAGGAGACCAGATAACCCCGCTTGCCTTGCAAAAAAATACTACTAATAATAATACAATTAAGTTAACCTTGTTTTTTTTAATAATAATATTAATAATAAATTAACCAAGTTAACCAAGTAAATAAAAATTAACTACGCTTTGTTAAAATTAAACAAGGTTATAAAATTGGTTAAGTTTAAGCTAACTTAATTTTATAAATAATAATATAACTAATTTAACAAAGTTTTATAAATAAAAGATAGATTCTATATAACTAATTTAGCTTAAGAACAATTTTGAGAATTTAACTTTATAATAGCACTTTGGTGTATCACAAAATTTAACAAATAACAATAAATATAGGGTGATTTTCATGCTGATGTCACGACCCGTCTTCCACTAACCAGAAAGACGTATCATAATTAAGAAAGAAAGGGATAGAAAGAGAAAAGATAGAGAAGAAAGAAGAAAACAATATCAGAATCTCAATAGTGGAACGAATAAATTATATTAATAACATAAGTATTACATAGTATACAACCATTTATCAGAGTTACACAGATAATACATCACATACTAGCAGTTTTGTGGTGGAGTTTTGGTGAAGTTGAGATGGTGGACAGTTTGGCTATTGTTGGATTTGGATATGTTGTGGACTTAGAGTTTGTATTCAAGGGTTTGGTGTTGATATATTGGAAGTGTGTTGTTTGGATGTAGGGTGGTATATGAAGCAAATGTTAAGGAGGAGTGACTGGAAGATTGAAGGGGAGATTGCTGGATGGTCGAAGTGTGGAGATGATTGAAGTGTGGTCGAAGTGCATTTGCACTGAACTATAGAGATATGCAATGCACGAAAGGTTAGGTTGCAGTAGGTCTATTGAGTGATCATAGGAGTTGCGGTTAGGTTTCAGAAGCACGGTGGTTCGATTGTACCAGTGATGAAGAACAGGGAAGATGGACGAGTTGTTTGGCAGGTTCGATTTTTTTTTGGTTGTGTTGTGGGACGAGTTGTGGGTATGGTCAGAAGTTTGTATCAAATATGATTGTGAGGAAGTTTTGGTGGAGAAGTTGACTGTGTTGCGTTAGAAGTTGGTGTGAACAAGTAGTGTACAGGCAGAGGGAATGAAGGAAGGAAATTGGGACGTTATCGAGTGAACTTGCTGTTTTGAATGGAGCGCATGGTTGAAGAGGATGGTTGTCGTATGGCAAGTCTAGTGCAATGACTTCACAAATATAATGTAAAAGTTGTTGGACGATTACAATGTGCTCACATCAGTGGTTAATACGTAGAGGCATATTTTTTTGAAGTATTATAGTCTAAGGACTTCTATATTTGTACATTTTTGATCTTTGATACCTTCACCTCACAAATGTTTAGTAACATGATTATTATTGTTTAGAGGTAGATAAACGTTTGTGAAGAATTCAAGCAGCAGCACTGGTTTTTGGTATGGTAGCAGCACATGTATGTAGTTAGGTTGATTAAAACTGGTATGAAACTATTATGAAACTAGTATGTATGGTAGCAACACTACTTTAGCTGCATGTACTATTATGAAACTATTTATGGTAGTTTGGTTGTGTAAACGTGTGGTTAACCTTTTGTCTCGACACTAATGTTATGATATAGTGGTGATTATGTAATTGCTTTTGTTTGTGTTATTGTGGTTCATTGAATGTGTTATTTTTGAATGTATATGTGTTTATATATTACGTTATTGTATAAGTTTTGAAGTACTTGAATTGGAGGCGAAATCAGATGTAGTCGTGGAATAGCAGGCAATAAAATCGAGACATACGGTGGCGGAGAAAAAACGCCACCAAAAATATTTTTTTGTAGCATTTAAAAAGCGCTACAGAATCAGCAATTATAGTAACTCAGATAATCTCCGTGGCGTTCAAAAAACGCTGCAAAAAATAATAATAATAAGTGCAACAAAAATATAAGATAGTAAACGACACCTTTTCAGTGGCCTTTTTTTGAACGCTATAAAAAAGATCTTTAGTAACATTTAAAAAACGCTGCCAAAAATTCATTTATAGTAGCGTTAAAATAAATGCAACAAAAAATCATGGATTTTTAGTCGCATGTTCTCTAGCGGCGTTTATCAAAACGCCACCAAAACTTTTTGTAGCGTTTTTTGAGCGCCACTGAAAATCAAATTTCTTGTAGTGTTATATGTATTATCAAATTAACACTTGTAAATTTCAATATTAAAAAGGAAAGATATGAAACTAAACAAAGAAATAAAAAGAGATTAGCTACTAGCCACTTACATAAAAATTAAAGCTACACTACTTGCATAAATGTAAATCTAGGCTATAAATATGAAATAAAAGAAAGCATAGAGATTAACATCAACATAAAGTAAAGAAAAACAAGTATAAAAGAGAAGATAAAGAGGCTAGGAATCCATTTTTATTTCATGAAACATAGAGCTTACAACTTGCATTTTTAATTTCAAAGAGTAGAAGATATTTACATGTACATAAGAGGGCTATTTATAGATGCATAAAAACCTAATTCAATTTTTAGGGTGCTTCCCAAAATGCCCTTTAGGAAGTGTGACTTCCAAGTAACCATTAGCCTCTAACTATCCATCATTAAATGTTCATAAAGCTTTAACCTCCACTTAGTTGTCCATTAGCTTCTAATTGTTGATTTAGGTAAGTGGGTGGGACCCTCCATGATCATGCATTTGAATTATTTCCATCATCCTTCCTTTGTATTCATTTGTGTATGCATGTATCTTCATAAAACCCTCTTCCATACGCATCCAAATTCCTATAAAAACCATAAAAAATGTCCAAATAAAAATTATCAAATTGACACGTGCATAAAAATGACCATTTTACCCCTGCATGAAGATGAATATATGATGATTTGAAAATAATTGAATTTTGGTTTTAAACATATTAAAATGCCCAAATATGACATTTATTTAAATAAAAACAGATAAAATATGGATGTAAATATATGGACATTTACGTGCACACCACCCTCAATTTGATTTGATACTACTATTGGATCGATGATAATGTGGGTCTTTAGACTCAAAGAGTTAATAGATTTTTTAGCTATGAATGAATGTGATGCTCCCGAGTCAAATAGGTTACGAATAGTATGCCCGGAAATGATAATTGTAACTTCCATTGCAGCCTTTCGTTAACCTCTAAGGGGAGGTCTACTCGAGGTAGAAACATCTTTAATGGCATAGGCTGCCCACTTTTCCCTTCCTTCGCAAGCTTCAGACATCATTTTTTGAAGTGTCCTTCCTCATGGCAGTGATAGCACTTCCCCTTGAATTCTTCCCTCATCAAACTTACTTTACAGTCCCTAACAATGTGTCCTTTCTTTGGACATCTCTGACATGTTATACCCTCCTTCTTAAAATTCCTTTTGGTCTTCTTATTCACCCAAGATCCTTTCTTAGCTCCACCTTGGTTTTTCATCGGTCCTACTTTCTCCTTCTCATTCTCTTCCAAGCCAGCCATATGAGGCAAAGCTATCTCAACTAATGTCTCAAAAGTAGCGCTAATGAGTACTTGTGTCAAAAGTAACTCTCTAAGTGTGGAATTCAAAGCCTTTCGCAAACTTTATGTCCTTCTTCATTGGGGTATCAATCAAATTCATTCTGAACTTAGCTAGCTATGTGAATCTATAGATATATTCCTTTAAAGTGGATTCTCCTCGCTAAGTTCCCGAAAGATACGCTAACAATTGTTAATCCAAGTCTTTGTCTCCACAAAGTCTTCTACCTTGTGTACACCATTTCACCTATGTTCTGGAAGTACTTATACATCTTGGGAAAGTCAATTGGGTGGGGTGCTGCTTCAACAGGCGAGGCAGTAGGTGCCGCTAGTATGACTTATTAAGGAATGGGAACTTGCTCTACATGCCTCAAATATTGCTTGAAACATTCAGGCATTGCTCGGATAGTGGGCATCTCCTGGGTAAGGGGGTTCCTAGTTTCAGAAGAATGATTTTTAGTTACACTCAACTATTCGTAGGTTTAAACTTTTAGTTACAACTTCCTAAGATAGTATTATACCGAAATAAAATATTTGCCTAATGTGTTTGCGTATGTTCAACATAGTGTGTGTGTAGTAGAGTTTTTGAAAAATAATAAGTACGCGTCATACGTATACCTATACCCATTGATTGGGCAACCTATGCTCCGATACAAAATGTAACAATCCACCTTGAAACGGATCTAATTTTGGACCCATAAAAAGCCCATCGAACATTAAACTCATTTCAAAGTTGGCTGTTGGTTGGTAAAATTAAATAATACGCAGAGCTATATACTAATGCCATCAGAATTTTCACAGAGGAAAGGACAAAATATAATAAAAGAAACAGTACCCATTTTGTAAAAATTCAAACATCATAGCAAAAAATAACATCTCAATATCCTGGTACAATATCTTAAAATACAATAACATCATGTCTGAATGGGTACATCAAAGTATAACAAAAACATAACTAGACAGATAATTGTTATAAGACCCTGTCTTCGCCTTGAGCTCCAATCTACATCGTCTTCTCTAGCCTGTGTTATAATGAGAAGGGAGTTAGAACAACAATGTTGATGAATAAAATCTCGAGCATTCCCATAATAGTATTTGGCACTATAACTTAGATAAAAATATATCTTACGTATCCTAACTATGTTTCTTATAAATACCTTCAACTGTAAGCCGTGCAATTAATGCCCCGCTGTTACCCTGCTATAACCCTGCTATATCTTGTAGCGGATTTCTGCCGCTACGATATTTACATATAGCTCCAAATATAGCCTTTCCGCTTTAAGCCCCGCTATTTCCGCTATATTTCATCATACCCGCTATATTCCGCTATTTCCGCTATATCTTCTTTAAAAGAAATGAATTGAAAAATTACATTTATACATTATAAATATTATGAAATTAATTTATTTAATTGAATTTTTAATATGTTCTCAGAAATGAAAATACTCTAATGTTCTACTAAATTCAACTATGTTATATAACAATTTTACGTTTATTTATAGTATATTCGCACACTTTTTTATTTAAAATTATTTATGAATTAATTATAATTCAAATGAATGTTAATTTTCATTTAGTTACCATTTTATATTTGTAAAAAAGTTAAGTAAGAGTTCTATATGTTATTTTAGAGTCATGCGCTATATCCCGCTATATCCTCACTGTATCCCTGCTATGACTTTTTGCACCTCCGCCGCATTGAATCTACCTAGCGCTTTAACTGCACAGACTTTAAGCCCAAGTGCTCTCTTAGTCCAATCCTATATATTACACTTTTCTAACCCAACTCTATAACTCACCTTCAACTATAGGCCTAAGGCTATTCCCAGTCCCATGCATCTACCGTCAATCATGTCCTAACAATGTAAGGGAAAGTACCTAGGCACTTAATATCTTTTCAATGAGAATTAGGTAGACTTGGACCATGTATTACCGATATCTTAGGCAGCTCTCCATTATTTAATATCTAAACCAAGGCGGACCCCTTTCTGGTACTATCCAGATGACATCGCACAGATTCTCATTATGCCACTTTACTTCTTTTTGGAAGCGGAAAACCCTACAATAGCCACTTAATACCTTAAACCCAAAGCAAACCCTTCGTGGGATTTTCATCTACCATGCCTAAACGCTATTCCCGACCATTTAATACTTCCTAATTATGGAGGAGGCGGACCCTACAACAGCCGCTTACTAGCCCTGATCCTTGAAGCGGGTCCTACGTATTATGACCTGTAACCCAACTATGACATCTCACATTAGTCCGACCAATCATAGACACCAGTAGACAGACTAACTGGGTAGACTTACCCTATAGAATTGAGACTGATCTCACGTCCTCCATCGGTACTTATTGGAGGCGATGTCTCACATCAGCCTTAAAATCACACTTCTGGTATGCAGACTAGCTGGCAGACTTCTCTATGCTTTTGATTGACCACGATCCCTATACCTTAGTCATAATTTACACTCCCTTAATCATATTATCGCACACCTCACTGCATTCTCCTAAGGCTATAAATAAAGATCCTTTATTCCACCACTAATCTTAATCATCATTAACTTTCATCGTATGGGGTTTTAATGCTAATTACTAACTTATTTATTACACGATTAATACATTATTAATTATATGTTATTCATATGCTAATATATTTATAAATGTGTAAATAAAATATTACTAGACGTGCGAAGATTTCACCCTATACTAATCGTTAAATGGCACAACTTCCAATTTATATAAGTCTAATTCCATACCATAACATACAAATTGGCTAATATCCTTAGCCCAACAATAAACTTGTATAATAAAATATATTCAATTACAAAACCTATTTTATATTAAAATAGTAGAATCAACAACAATAGAATTTATAATTTAAATCCTTTTACGCTCTATCCAGTTTGCATATAAAATGAAAAGGGATTCATATTTAAATTATAAAAATAAGCAATGAAAACTACTAAAAGAAGATTCCACATTTTACACACCATTTTCTAACTTATTTTCTTTTAGAACCCTTAATCATATCAATAAAAGAAAATTGTGAAGTGGAATAGAATGTAAATATTAAAATTGAAATAATTACAAAAATTCTACTATTTTAATGTAGAATCGTCAAGATTCCAAAAGATAAGAAATGACATTTCACTTTAGGGGAATTTTGAGGTTTTTAGTTTGATGTTTTTATGAACAAAATTCCTCAAGGCATATATCAAATCCAACATATATTATACAATTACTTAAATAAGAAAAACTAAGATTTCCATTCATAGGTGATTCCCAGCTTTCTCCTCTGGATTTGAAAATGCCCGTTTTTAATCTCTTTTCAGAGCACATTGTTCTTAAATACTTTTTAAATATACAATAATTGGATTTTATATGAATTAGATTTGGAATATCAAGGATGGGATGAGAATAGAACTAGAAACTGAATATTAATATCTAAAATCCCTTACTTAATGACCTTAAGAAATTTCCGAATCATGTGGAAAAAAGAAACTGATAGAGCTCTACTTATGCTCTCAAATAATTTATGAATAAAAGTGAGATGGCTAGGCTCTTATTTATAGTGGTTAGAAGTCGTCGAAGACGTCAGATTTAAGTCAGTATAAAATAATAAAATATGGTCCGTTCCTGACCTAATTAACCCTAGCCACCATAACACGCACCAGTTGACCGGACCTAGGTAGGAGGTCACCAATTGCCTATATATGATAACATTTTATTATTGCTGTTTATTTATTATTTAATTCCTCAATTAATTTTTAACATTAACATTTCTTTTAACATTTACTTAAATCCTAGTCCCAATCACTATTAATTTCTAAAATTTCAAATTTTAATATTAATTACATCTTTGAATTTGAATTCCATTTGAATTATTTTAAATTTGAAAACTTCAAATGTTAGTAACCTTTTCATTTGAGCTTCGGATTTAAAACTTTATATATGAAACTAGTCAAAAAATTGACATGAATCAATGGCATAACTTTCATAGCCAAACTACGTTATTTAAAAAAATTCAATTTTTAGCTTATTATTAATTAGTTAATCAATTAATTTCTTATTAATCAATTAATTTCTTATTAATCAATTACTTGTTTACTTTTACGGGGTGTTACACGTATCTACGTTCACACTTCATGGCGGATGTTATATGAAACTCGACCAAATATGATTATAGAGTAGCTAGAAGCTCTTATTGTTAGTGGAGCATGCTCGGTCATATTTTAAAATGTTGGAATCGAGGAAGGGAAACATAATCAAGGTTCAAATGTTTAGATTTCAAATAGTGTTAACCGAAAAGAAATAAGTACAAATTTGACTCGATTCAGAATCTGAATTCTTTTTCAAACGCTGGGAGTGAGAGTCAGACCTCTAAGGAAAGAAGCCAAATGTTTGGATGCCTAAAAAAATATCTTTACAAAACAAGGGGATCAGACATCTGTAGTAAATTTTCATACATTTGAATAGTTTCAGCAAGCCCAATTTGAACCTGGACTTGGTATAGGCCAAGTAAAGCGAACTAGGGGATTTCTTCCCATATTCTCGACTTTTAGGAGTTCATGTAGCTTCATGGGTAAGTGCAACGGGAAGTATTAGTTGTACACATGATTTCGTATTTAGGTTCGTAGTTCACAGCGGGCATAATGTTGAACTCAACAAGGCGTGCGATGGCAGTGACTGGAATCTCTTATTATTACTGGGGTATTCCTGGTCATATGTTAAACATGTTAGAATCGAGGAAGGGAGACAGAGACGTCCATAATAGTAGGGATATACGATCGAGTAGTGGCTAGACCTATGAATGCTCCTTATAGAGATATTTTAGCTTTACGTTGAATGATAAAGGGCATATGATACATTTACTATTGAGTAGGTGACAACAATGCTTCGGTAGGCAATAAATCATCGAGGTAGCATACTCGATGTGAGCCTAGGCATTGCTATTTTTCTCAATGTGTAAGTGCAACATACATGACTCGTCATGGAGAATTCTAACTCAATGTTGGTTTTGGAGGTTATTTATTGGGATCATACACCCGGAAGTGACGTAGAGTAATTAGTTGTTAGTTATTTAACCCTTGGTTAAGTTGTTGTTAATGTAGGTGTAATAAGAATTATACCCATGATTTGTAAGTAACCAATCTTTTATATGTAATACACGAATACAAATAGACATCCTAGGTTATGTAGATTAAGTATGAAGTTAATTGCTTATGAACACCATACACTTGTTATACAATTCATTCACTAGACTTTCTCCGATCCACTCTTTTTGTTCTTCTTTTATACTCACTATAGGAGGATAGGCCAATAGATGATTTGGTCAGAACATGGTGTGTAGAGGAGAAGACTTGGTGCTCGAAGATATATTACTTACAGTTATTATCCATGTACTTTATACTTTATATTTTATCAATTGGACATTTTTTGTTTTTATTTGGAGACATTATTATATGGACTACGTTTTGTTGAGACTATCATTTGAATTGCTTATTTTTGGTATATATATTTTATTTCCTTCCCCATTGAATCTGAAAGTGTAATGTTCCAAAACCTCGATGACTTGTACTTTTTGACACAATGTGATTTCGAAAGCCACTTTAGGCTTTGGTTCGGTATGCTTGGAGATATGGGTTGTCACACTTTTGTTATGTAACTATATTATTCCACTTTAATTAAATTTGCAGCAAGATCACTAACTTAATTTTTTTCTAAAAATGATAAGCTCAGTGGACCTAGCTACAGGGATTTGGTAAGAGTGATATAAATAGCACCCACTTACGAATGTTTATGGTTATCATAACCGAACCTTTAAAAACTAAACCTACCAAAGGTGTGGATCTCTATACGGTTATGGCTTATAACACTTTGGAAGTTGATAATGACATAGGACAAGCCTACATGCTATCTATTTTAGATAATCTTTTGCAAAGACAACACAAGCATATGACTATCTACAAAATGTTCCATCTACCCAAAGCTTAGCTTGGGGAGCGATCTTGTCCATAAGGTACGAGATTGCTAAGAATTCATTTAATATGAAAATGAGTAAGGGTAGACATGTATAGGACCATGTGATAATAATGTAGTGCTATATTGATAGACTTCAATACCTTGGTGATAGGATAGCCAAAGAGCTGAAGGTAGATTTGATTATAGACTCATTAACTCCGAAATTGAGCTGTTCGTATTGTGCTTTAAACTGAATCAGAAGAACGTGAACATTGTCAAGCTACTCAATATTTTAAGGTCGGCTGAGAGTTCATTCAAGGACCAAGGTACAGGGTTCACCATTAAGAGGAAGGCATCATCTTTAAAAATGTTGAAGAAGAGAAAGCATAAAAGTAAGAAAGGCAAAGGTAGTGATTCTAATGACAAGGTTGAATGTCACCATTGTCATAATAAGGGAAATGGAATTACCCAGATTGCCTACAGATGTTAAAAGAGAAGATGGAAACAATTTCCTTGGCTCCTAAAATTATGCTTATGATTCAAAATTATTTTGAAATCAATAAAAAATTGGCTTTTAGATACTAGCTCTTGAACTCATTTTGTAATTTGCTATCGGGACTTTGGAGTAGGCGACCTATAGAAAAAGATGAAATGAGCCTTCAAGTTACAGATGGATCTATTGTCGATGTAACTGAATTGGGATATTATCATTTATCTATGCCTACTGGGTTTACTATTGTTTTGAATAATTTCTATTATCTAAAGAACTTTATTTGTGGTATTCTGTATGTGTTAAGGTTGGCTTAGATTGGGTATGTTTTACAGTGTAATAATAATGTTGCGAACCTTGTGTTTGGTGGAAATAATATTTGCAATGGTGTTTTGGACAATAGCATTGTTTAACGTAATAATAATGTGTTGTTAATAATTCTTTTGCTATTAATGTTACAGATTGTTGCTTTTAGTACTATAGGCTATGTCATATAAATGATAAAAGACTGCACAAACTAAAGACCAAAGTGTTGCTTAATTTTCTCGCAAGTAATCAACAGGTCGATTTAAGGCAGTCTAGCCCAACCAAAACCAACCCAACTATTCTACAACTGACCCACATAAGAACCCGGTCCCATGTTTGTCTCAAACCAATCCTTCTACTCGGCATGACACCAAGATGAAGATCGGTCACCTCATCCCTGGTCACATATCGCATTTAAGAAAATCAGGGCCCAGCCCCTCTCGGTCTAGCTAGGCCTGAGATAACGATGATCGATCTTCCTATGTCAATATACTTCTAACACAACTCTAAGTCAGCATGTTCACCTGGCATCACTCCAGTTGATAGCCAGCCCCTCTCCAAGCCTGTCTCTACAAACGCCACATCAAGCAAAATTGGCTCAAGCATAGCCTGTCCTCGGCTCTTCTTCAGTACAACCGCCTCTGCAGCCCTCCCAGTCAAATTGCACCTAGCCATGCACCATCTTCCCAACATGGTCCTTTGCAAGATTCCTAGTTTCTTACATATAGTCGATACCCAGTCGACAAGCTCAGCAAGATTTTGTTACATAGGAACTCAAGTAAACTACCAACAACCCATCCACCTATCTGAAGCATTGTGGCAGGGCGGATGAAATGACGTGACGTACAATCAACATTAAGCGTACATTTAATGCGAAGTATGTTCATTAAATGCAAAGCTCATGCCTGGTGCAGAGGATCATTGAATATATTTTCATCCGCTGCACATCCTCTTACACTTGGAAGCTACATCCATCTATCCTTATAGCCATATCAATAGTCAAATGTTTTTCCCTCTAGTTCGATAGTTCAATCCCGATTGCCTATCATCCACTTCAGCTATTATAAATATCCCCACACTGCAACTTCAAAGGGTTGGCATGTACAAGGATTCTTAGGACTACATAGAGTTTAGGGCTCTTGATATGCAAGCCCTTACGATTACATAAATTTATTTGTCTTAAGTGCTTCTTATTTTCTGATTATTCTTTTGTAATTCCTTGTAGTTGTAAGAGAAACAGATAATAAGAGAATTTCATAATGGACGTAGGCAACCTTACCGAACCACTCTATATCGTGTGTTATTTACCTTTCAACTACATGTTAACTCCTTGTTTTTCTTAGAGTTAGCAAGTAATCTTTGCTCATTAGTCTAATTTAAGGTTGGTTAAATCTCTAGTCGATATTTTGGATATAGAAAGATAGTCTCCCTTTAAAGCTCCCACCTATATACACTTTTCTACTACGTAAAGTCTCGATCTAACTTGTTACCAGGGACAATCTCCCATTATTCAAGGGTAACAGCTAAAGCAGGCATGAAACCAACAGCAACAATATTGCCAGTGTTGCCTATATTGTTGCCTAGCCCAATTCAGGCATCAATAAAGAAATATGGCGTACAGTGATGCTACAACTGTCAAACTTGGGTCAGCTAGCCCAAAAAGTGAATGGTCTGAGGGTGCAGCTGGATGCACAAGCCATTATATACTTTGTCCCCCCAGCTCCTCTAACGATCGACTTACTCAGCCTGCTTGCTCGTAGGCCCATGCCAATTATAAATACCTGAACACTGCCGAAGTCCGAGAGTGGGTGATACCCAAAACTCCACCAATAGATATTCACATCCATCCCAAAAGGTATGTTGTGCATGTACTTAGCTGAATAAATCTCGCCCGGAATGTGGCTGCACTTATAAGGCCAAAGTCATCGTCGTTCCCCTTCAGCAGAATGACCACTGACCTTTGATTTCTCACAAACTTCTTCTTTTGACTGTCTTAATGGCGATCCTTTACCATGGACGGGGAACACATGGCCCTCTTAGTGCACTCCAAGTGCCATAAGAGTGCAGTCGAAAATAGACAAAGAGAAGAGCGGGTCGTTCATTCAATATTTCCCTTGGTGCATAGGAGAGATCTCTTGCTCTTTATCACTATTCTCTATTTTATCATCGATCTCCTACTCTTCCAAGGCACAGTTTGAGCCTTCGACCTATGGTCGACTAAAATATGCTACAATAGGCTAATGCCAGACTCAAGGAAGAAATGCATATCATCCGCCTATAGTTCAATAGAATGAAATCCCTCTACATGGAAGGATATATTCTTAGATGACAAGATTGGGGAGCCATTCTCTAATGAAGTCATGGATGCTTACATTTATCGGAGGTATGAGTTGCCGCCAATTGATAAGTGTGATAGTTGTACAAACCCATCTGACCACATCATGGCGTTAACCTCCATTATCCGTTTCGACTAGCTTTTTAGCTCAGCAAAGTGTATGCTTTTCCCCTCTACCCTCTTAGGATCGGACTCTGCTAGTTCTTGCCTCTGCAATCGGGTAGTATCAGATCTTGGAAATTGCGCATAGAGTTCGAGATTTATTTCTTCACTTTCCATACCCATGTCATGTTGGCTAGTGAGCTAGGCAATAGCAGACAAGGTCCTTCTAAAATATTGCGGTCGTATGTTGGCTGCTTCAACAAAGAATCCACCTGAGCTAGGGGTGCAGAAGTGAATAGCCTAATCATAGTCCTTGAGGGGTCAGATCAAGCCTAGGGTATGAAGAGAGCTCCAGAAGCAGCCGAATTCATCCTTAACTGAAATCTATCAATGGGTGAATGATACGACGATGATGAAAGATGTAAATCTTTCAGACAGTAACAACGAGGCAAGGCACCCCCTAAGCTAGTCCTTATAGCAACACAACTGCTTTAACAACGGTCGCCAAGCCGACACCAGAAGGTCTCCAGAATCCAGTCCCCCATACAAACCTAGTTACAGTAACTACTATCATTTGAATATGGGCATCACCATAATCTACCTCGCCACCAAGAATTGAGTGCAATTTCAAAGGCCCACCACCACCAGAGATGGGAAGCAGGAAGAACCTTTAATATCCTCCTACTTAGAGGCCCAAAAATAACAGCTATGGATGCTGCAGTCATCCATAGTTATTAATCTTCGGTGACCAAATATGGAAATGTTAGATATATTGATACATAAAAACACATGAATATGAAAAAAAGTAAACAAAATCCACGTTCCATTTCAAAATATTTCAAATTCGTCACATAATCCTAGAGTGCAGACCACGTTCAAACAAAATATACTTATTATAAAATATGCTAAGAGCGACATATGAAGATGCCTCCTTGGATGATAAGAGTATATAATAAGATAATAAAATAAGTTTGCCTTTACAACTAAACACAACAGAAATAAAAGAACTCTAAGTAGCTAACATGCCTCCTGCACGTCACCAATAGCTTTATTCGTCTAAAAGAACACCTAAAACCCTAAACCTCTAACTACTCAAAATCAATTGAGTACCCGAGAGCTTAAGGGGAAAAAAACTTTGAGTCGGACATAAAGCCTAATATGAATAATAATCTACCATCTCAAATCATTTAGAATCTAGTGAGACCAAACCACTTAGCGGAACGGGTTTTTCCCTCACTAGTATCTTAAAACATTTAAATCTTATACTTTGCTCCTGCATCCACAAAGATTAAAACAATTCAAAATAGTATAATATGATGATATGCAAAACAAGTGAATCAATTCTGGATTACCCATCCCCATTCCTTTTGATGATATATCACAATTATAGTTTCTAGGGTTACTATTAACCTAATAGTTTTCATGGGCTTACTATTAACCGGTAAAGTGATTATGGACTCCCTATCCAGTTGCGTAGTTTTCATACGATCACTAAGAACCTATTGGTAACTCCAATATCTTTACTCTTCTCCTAGTTTTCATGGGTTGACTAGAAACTTATTAATTAACTGTCAATATCGTAATCCCAATATAGTTTTCATAGGCAAACTATAAACTTATCGGCCCCTGCCAAATCAAATCATAGTTTTCATGGGCTGACTATGAACCTATTCGTCCCTACCAATATATTTCCCTTTACACAGTTTTCATAGCCTTACTATGAACCTATTGGCCCCTACCAATAACTTTACTTAAGATTTTAACATTTCTTAAGTTATATTCACTACTGGGTTAACTTAGCTGGTTATCCTACCTTTCTCCAAAGTACTGTTATGTGTTAATTACAATATGAATGATTATATGCAGAGCCAATCAACAAAATAATACCATCAAAGTCTTTATTTATGCCATGATTTTTCCTTTAAAATGAGAATATATTATTTGTTTTGAAACCTTAAACATCACTTTCGAAACCACTGGATGACCTCCTTCGAAAGCATAGAAAACATCTTTTCAAAACTCTAAGTATATATCTTTCGAATGTGTCAAAACATTGCTAAATAATATTTAGAAATATAGCTTCGAAACCACTAAAAGTACCCCTTTCGAAAACTTTGGGTTTTACTCATTAAAACATCTTTTGGGACAAAGTGGTTACACACGAAAGTATCTCTTTCGAAAACTTTAATAAAATATTTTAGGGGTGAAAAATTGATGGTGTTGAAACCATCTATTCGAAAGCTCAAAACCTTAGATTAAACCTTTGAATGTAGCATTGAAACCCCTTTTCGACACCATTGCCTTCGAAACCCCTGAACCCCTTTGAAAGCATTTATGAAATGGCTTAAGTTTAAAACAAAGAGAACCCTTGGAAAGGATTAATGGCTGCAATACATCTGAAAGGTAAAAGAATAGTGGTCTGGTTCGACCAGGTCAGAACCAACTCTTTCAAAAGCATTGTATAAAAACAAAGGAACCCATTTGAAAGCTTCTACTTAAAACATGATATGCAAGCTACTTAGAAATCTATTTAGAAAAAACCCTTTCGAAAACATAGGTTTCGACTACATCAAAATCTTTAGGTAAAATAAAGTAGGCACTTAACGTTTGAAAACAAAACTAAGTTTTCGACTCCATCGGAAGCATTGCTTTCGACACCCTACTTTCGCCTTTCCTTCAATCCACTACATATCATCTAAGTGATACCTTGTGTATTGGTTCAACTAGGTGGGTTTCGACTGGGTTGGTTTTGACTGAGTTGGAGAGCATTCGATTCGCAAGGTACTACTAAAGGAGGCGGAACCCTCTTTTCTGATTAAAGGCCGAAATCATCTCATTTTTAGTAATTTCTTTAACTCACATGCCTATGTGTAATCTTTTATTTGGTTGCCTTAAAAATTTTCAAATACTTAACAAAATAACTGCCGCATTTATCAGATCTAAATCAGAGGAAAAAAAATTAACGTTTAAGCCCTTCCATTAAGCAAAACCAATATTGCAAATAAGTATTTCCTTTAAGTTAATTTATTTCCCATAGCAAATTAATTAGGAAAAATCCCTAGAAATCATAGAAATTCACTTTCATCATGTTATAAAACATATTAAATTTTTAGAGCCAATTTCTTTCTGAAATAATCGAAATAAATTTTAAACCAAAATATATCATAGTTTCTTTTAAAAATTCATAATAAATTTTACGTAGCTTGGAAAATTATGAAAATTGAACCCATCTCTAAAATTATGTTTTACCTAATATATAATTTTTCCATGGCATTCTAAATTCAATAAGAATCAGTTTTGTCCTAAAATAATACAAATTCATATGTAAATGAATTGGTTAAATCAAACATATAATAATTCAATCCTATCATCATCCAAAACATCATAAAAACGAATTTAATCTTAAGTCCAAAAACATATGATTATAAAAAAAATAGAGATGAAATGAATTTTTATTCACCTTAAATATGATAGGAGCTTTGAGATTTGATTTGTAATTAATCCCCTAGCTTTAATTCCTTAAATTGATTGAATTTCTCTTCCTCTTCTTCCTTGTTAATGGCCGACTTTTCTTAGGTTAAATTTGCATTTTTGAGAAAATGAACGTGAATGGGCAAATAAATGTGTATGGCCATGAATGATAAGGTGCGACTATATTTACTAATATGTCCATGTTTTGATTAATAATATAAAAGCCATTTTAAGCCCATTTAAGGTAAATTAAGCATGGCCTACTTATAGTTTTATTCAAATCTCAATCCGCTTATCATCATTGTTATATTTAAATTATCTAATTAAATCTCTTGAATAATGTTATCAAAAATTAGGAGTGTTACATGCTCCCCTTTTAACGAATTTCGTCCTCGAAATTAAGTAAGGACTAGATACTAAACATAACAATCATCTATAACAACTCCTAACATCCATACGAGCATATCTAACTAGCAACTATCTATATAAATCTAATATAGACATACCCATACAATAGATCAAGATAAGTATCTCTAATCATGTTTTCTGTCTCCCAAGTACAGTCCTTCTTGTCGTCGTTTCACTGAACTTTCACCAACCTGTCTGTCTTGTTCCTCAATCTTTTCTCATCTCTCACTACAACTTGAACACGTTGTCTAACAAAAGTCAAATTAGGCTCTACTATCAAGTTTTCAACCCCTGTCGAAGGAATAGTAGTCTCTAGATCATGCACATACTTGCAAAGATGAGACACATGAAATACATTATGGACACCTGCCATACTGCTCGGCAACACTACTCGATATGCGAGCTTCCCAATCCTCTTTATAAACTGGAACGGTCCAACATATCTCGGGGATAACTGCCCTGACTTTCCAAATCGTACCATATCCTTCTTCTGTGACACCTTAATAAATTTTTTATCTCCAATAGAGAACTCTAGGTCTTTATATCTCTTATCTGCATAGTTTTCTGTCTGGAATGAGCTTCCTTCATCCTCTTTCGGATTAACTCAATCTTCTCCGATATCTCCCTAACCAATTCTGGACCTAAGACTAATCTGTCTCCAGTCTTTAACCAATATGCAAGAGATTTGCATGGCCTTCTGTACAAAGCTTCAAAAGGCACCATTCTTATGCTAGTCTGGTAACTATTATCATAGGAAAACTCAACCAAATGTAGGTGATCTTCCCAAGATCCACCAAAGTCTAATACAGGAGCTCTCAATATATCCTCGAGTACCCTATTGACTCTCTCCGTTTGCCCAACTATCTAAAGGTGATATGAAATACTCATAATAAGCTTGGTATCAATACTTCCTATAGACTCTTTTAGTGAAAAAGGCATCTCTGTCACTTACTATATGTGACGACCCACCTTTTTGGACGGTTTAAATCGACAAGAAACCAAACATGTCAACTCAAACCATTCAAAAAGGAGGATTGTCAATGGGGTTAACAAGAAAATAAGAGAAAAGAAGGGAGAAACAAAACATAGAATCTCGCAGCGGAATGAAAAAATATAATAATCAAATAAACATTTCATGAAGCTGTTTTATAATATACATTTGAATACACAATTTTTACAACAATCAGAGTACAAACAATGATATATCAATAATGATGCAGGGGAAAGTTACTAATAATATAATATACCCAACTCCGTCTTCATCCTCTAGAAATCAAATCTTCAACACTGAAATGCTCAAGCTGACCCGAGCGTAATAAAAAGACAAAACATTCGAGTCGGAACTAAAATATCTTATGTAAGTTAATTCAATAGCAAATAAATATGAGCGTAATGGCTTCAGAGATGTTTATGGGATTTTACATCACCTATCCAGTGTATAACGTGCGTGTAATAACTTAAGAGATGTTCGGGATTTTCCATCTCCTAAGGATCCATTAAACTATCTATATGTAGTAAAAATACGCTATATATATGTAGTGTCTATCAGTAAAGTATTAAAATAGCGTTATGGTGTTACCCATATCTCCCTTAACACATTTTTATAGGCATCATAGTCTATACAGTCCCTGTAAACTCCACCGTAAACTGGTGGGCAATCAAGGAGCACTCCATAGGCATGACACAAACCAAAATCATAATGGGCTCAATAAGGCAAATAACAAGGCATGGAGGCAATGCCAGAGTAGGATTCTATAGCTTTGCGGAACCAGGTGGGTGGTAACGCATAGCTGCAGCTACCGCCCACCTCGAAAGAACACTCCTAAAATTAAACGAGGGTGGCCACCAATCAATCCTAAAGTTACATATATGTTATCAAAGAAGCGTGTCCAATAGGAGGAGCGACCTCACTTGACCTGGTTATGACTCCTGTTTTAGTCATATCAAGCTGACCCAAAGGTTAGGGTTGCATTCTTACATCATACCAGTAGCGTTCGCCAAGCCATCCTACTTCGTTCTGGATTCTCCACCAAGTGCATAGTTGTTAAAGCAGTTTCAGAATTGGCAGAGAGTAAGACAATATATCTGACCCCGGTCTCTTTAATAACCGAATACTTATTTCACACCGTGGTCATTTTTAAAAAATCCAAAAAACAATTTATACCTTCATATCAAGATATCCATAAACTTATTCCAAAAGTACAATTATATTCATAAATACCGAGGAAGATTTTCTTTCAATCAATTTCGAAAATAATTTATAAATCACTCTTACACCAGTTATAAACTGTTTATATGCTTTAGAACCATTTATAAATCTATTTATAAATTCCAAAACATTTTACAACTCTTTCCCTTTTCATAAACCTCTGCGCAAATTCTTTTAAAATGCTTACAAATTCCTTTATAAACCCTTTATAAAATCCTTTAAAACACTTACAAACTCCTTTATAAAACATTATAAAATCCTTTATAAAAATCTTTTTAAAATCCTTTTATAAAATCCGTTATAAAATCCCTTACAAAACTTTTATAAATTCCTTACAAAACCTTTTACAAAATTCTAAAACCAAAAAACCTTTTATCTATTAAAGTTATTATAAAAGTCTATATTTATTATCTTAAATTAAATTTTAAATAAATCTTTAAAACTATATTAAATATTTTATTTAAATTAAAATTTCGACCATTTAAAAATATATTTTTAAAACTAAATAAAACTATATGTAAAATCTTAAATTTACTTTTAAACCATATATTAACTTATAATATGAAACTTTAAAGCATATAAAACAAATTATTTTCCAAATGTAATTTTTTAAAATAAAATCATTATGTTAAATTTAAAATAAAATTTATAAATCAAACATACTTTACCATTTAGAAAATAATTTAAAACCGACCGACAACATCCATGTATAATTTTCTACCCTATGGTCAAGTGATAGGGTATGTATCATTTCAACCCAAATTAATTAAATTTTCCAACTATATATCTTTTCAACCCGTATCCCAGATCAATAATTTTCAAATCAATAAAATCGCTCGGGTATGTATCATTTCAACCCATAACGATTTTCCCTAATCTATAAGATCATTCGGGTATGTGTCATTTCAACCCATAGTAATAACAGAGATATAAGCATCCAATCATCCAAAATATCAATAAATAACATCCATCACAATCAACCTCTAAATCAGCCAGTAAATCACAACAATTAACTGGTTATCATTATCAAGTATTTAACTAACAATTTAAATCCAATATTAATGTAAATGCAATTTAATTCAATCTATATTCAAATAAATTTAAATGACAATTTAAATTATCAAACAACTATCAATAAATTTCTTATCAAATCATAAACTTAATTTCAACTGACATAGAAGGTTTAGTATTGTATGAGTGGGTTAAATCACTCACGTTTGATTTATCGTCCATTTAAAATCAAATAAAAGCTTAAAATTTGAAAAGTCTCCAAATTCAACCAATCCAATTCCACGTTGTCTGGAATTTCCATACAATCCCAACGGAAGAAACTGCGTCCAAATACAAGCTCGTATGCAGAAGTTATACGAGTTAGAACATAGGAAATTAAAATTTTAATTAAGTTAAACAAAAGGGTAAAATAGTAAATTACCATCACCCAAGGCCTAATTCAACGTGCACGAACATCTCAGAATCCAAAATACGCACAACTGTCGTTCTCCTTTGATCGATCATGCCACTGCTACGCACCGCCATGACCAGATCTGACTACGCCATTGAACTCCCCAGGCCACGCGCACCTAGTCTGAAGTTGCGGCCAACCACGATGCCCCCACGCGTGCGGCACCTCCACTACCCTAACTCGCCATTTCTGGCCAACTCAAGACACTTCTGACATGAACGAACCCATGCCCCTTGATGCCCTCTATAACGCAGCACCTCCCGATCGACGAATGGGTGAAGATCCACCGTGGAAATCGAAAACCTAGGATGGACGACTGAGAGTACTTCGCAAATTTCTGGCCAGCTGAAGCTTTTGTAACAACCCATAATTTTTGACGGTTTTATACCGTAATTAAATGAATTTTTGCGAAAATTTAAACTATAAAGTTTAGCAATGAAAATTTAATATTTGAAATGCGTCTATTTAAACATAATAAATGGAAAATTCTCATTGGTAAATATGAAAGTTTATTTTATTGTGTAATTTTTAATTTCAATTTAAATCATTTAAATTGGTGGAAATAGAATATTTTTGAAATCTAAATATTATTACATAAGAAAAATATAGATCATTTTCTAAGTGAGACGTCGTATTTCTTTTCATCAAATTTGGACCGCTCTAGCTCCGTTTATCTTATTTTCGGCGTTCTAGCAGCATTTTCGGTAGCAAAAAATCAACTTTTGATAGGATGATTGTATCATTGATATCTGTGTACCATTATATTCTTCTCGTCGTGTTGATCTCCGCAGTATATTCGTTTTCTTAATTCAACGTCTGGTACACGACGAAATCAACGAACAATTTGTCATATCGATTCTGTACTTGAGACTTATTGGTTTCTTTTGGCTTTTAGTTACTCCCCGAGTGAAACATATAGCCAACAGCTTTTATTATTTCCCAGAAATCAACATCTGGCCTTTGCCATTCCTTAGTTTTGATAGATATTCATGGTTGACCTTTCACTATCATTCGATTTTGTTTCTGTTCATTTTATTCTAATACACACACATATATATGTATGTATAACTCCGATCTTGTTCGTATTTCTCCTGAGGCCTGTCTGTTCTCTTCATTTGTTTCGGTTGTCTAGAAGAAAATAGGAATATCAAATATACAATGCGGTTCACATTCTAATATTCGAACTGCCACCTTGCTCCTTATATTTACTTGTGGCCAAACTATTCCTCTTCCCCTACCTTTTTTTTCGGCTGCCATTACACCTAGTACTTCCACCTTCCTGCTTCCACGTGTACCATCCCTTCTCCGGCAATCCTCTCCTCCATCACCGCCTAGTGCTCTATCTCCTACCTGCTGCTTTCCCCATGCCATCTTCCACCTAGGCACGTAGTAGCCCTGCCCGGACCGAACCTCACACACACCACCAACCTCCACACTCCTTCCCTCTGACTCAACACCAGCATGTGACCAGCCTTGGCTCTTCCACGCAAGCCATCCCACCTGAACTTCACCCCTAATGCCGAGCCTTCAACCGCCTCCATCGACACACTATTGTCGTGCCATCCTCCGCATCACCTATAAATTCATGCACCCTAGCCTCCACTATATACCATGACTCGACAGCCCACCATCCCACAAACGCCGAACTTCCACCTCTGACCACCGCCCGGCCGCAGCCAACACCCAAGAACTGCAACCGACAACCGCCTGCTCCTCTCTCCCTCTCTCCACATCACACACTCTAACACCCAGACCCACTCTTCCTCATTCCTTCAGCCTTTTGCTTGCTACGAGCAGCTGCTGCCTCTCCGCCAAACACTATGCTTCCCTATAGCCTTGTTTCCAGACATGTGCCGAGCAGCTTCTTTTGCATCTTTAATTTTATTCGTATATATAAAGTAAGAAAAGATATATACAGTAGGTATATATAAATATGTTATATGCTCATAGTATATCTACGTTTACGTTTATTTTTGTATACACACGTGTTTCTTTATTTTGCATAGTGGCTGTCATGTTTAGGTATATGATTATAATAATACTGATTTTTAAAGAATAAATGTATATACGTTAATAATGATATTGATTATCAAGTGTGTGTGTGTGTGTGTGTGTGTGTATAAAGTATTAATTTAAATATGATGCATACACACACACACACATGTTTGCGTTTGTATACATATTGAGTTTAAATGGATTTATGTGTGTGTGTGTGTGTGTGTGTGAAGGAGAGAGGTTTTTTTTTATGTATATTAGTGTACTATTAGTTCATATGTGTATACTGGTATGGATAAGTTATAAAATTCTGCTATATATTTCTTCTTTTAGTTAGTATGTATATGTTATAATAATTATGTAATGTACATATTTATATAAATGTTACTATTTTGAACCGTATGAATTATAATATGTCGATTTCTAAATTTTATGATCTAAAATGTAAATTCTGAGTTAAGTCCAAATTGTAAATTTTAAAATCTTTATTTATAGCTTTATTATTATTATTATTGCTTTTTTTATGAAATAAGATTTGAAATAGATTTTGTAATAATTTATAAATGTATAATATGTTAAATATTTATGTTCTGATTTTCTTTAAATATAAAATTTTAAGGTTTAGTTATGGTTTTATTATATATATATATATATAGTTGGTCGATTTCGAATTCAAGTTCCGTGTTGTGCTTCGCCATTATCTGGAGATTTCAACATCAGTCTTCTAGGTTGTTGTAGTCCCGTTTGTTAATCCATGGTTATCCGTGTCTGTCACCATCTCATTCTTGTTATTTCTCTAGCCTCAAAAGGTGAGCAATCACTCACGATTAACATTCATAAAATTGGTAAATTTAATTCATATGAAATGATGACTGAAATATGTTGTTAAATATGATATTTTATTTTCTGCAATTGTTTGCCTATGACATAAGACACCATCACCCTGTTGTGTATATTATATTTAAATTTCTTATTGATGATATTTGTCTGCTGTTGATTTATTATCATATTTGTTCTCACTCTGCCAGTCCACCGTTAGTGTAGAAATCCTTATGGGTTGAAATGATACATACTCAAACGATATTATAGATTAGGGAAAATCATTATGGGTTGGAATGATAAACCCAATCGATTTTTCTTGATTTTGAATTTTAGGATTGCGGGTTGAAATGATACACACCCGTAAATATAAAATTATTGCGGATTGAAATGGTAAATATCCGTATCACTTGACCATAGGATAGAAAATTATATACGAACACCGTTGGTCTTTTTTGAAAAATGATTGCCAAAGTTTGAAAGGAAATATATGGATTTATTAAATATTGATTTTTTTAATTTATAATGTAAAGAATATATTTTAATATATGTGTAAAATTTAGATTTTTAAAATTATATGTTTTGAAAATTTTAAATTTATTAGTTAGTTTTAAATATATAATTTTTAAGATTTTCTTATAGTTTTATTTTTGAAAATACATAAAATAAGATTTAATATAAAATAAATTGAATAATAATATTTAATTTAATAAAATTTGTTTAAATGTTCATTTAAATTTATATTAATATTTAAAAAAAATTGATTTCAATAACTTTAATAATAGAGGTTGGGAAGTTAAATTAATGTTGACTTGGAATTTAAATTGGTTAATAATTGAATTTAAATAAGAATTGATTTAAACTGATTGATTTTGAGATATTGAAAGATAAGATTGATAACTTGATTGGATAAAAAGTGATTAAATAAACAGTCTCAATTTTAAATACAATTGAGACTAAATATTTAATATTGATTCAAATTTATAAACTGAGATTTATTTAGTTGTTATTAAAACGATTAAGTGAATATTTCCAATTTGAATAAAATCAGAGTTAAATGTTGAAATCTTAATAAAACTTATATTGAAATGTTTGAATATTTAAACGCTGAATCTTATTGAAATTAAAGAAATAGTTCAACCTACATTTGAAATCGATAAAATTAAAATGGTTAATGAGAATTTGAATTGAATCTTTAAGCCTTTAAATTGTTGAATTAGGATTGATTTAAATTAAATTTTGGAATATAAGTTGATTTGAATCGATTTGTGGAACTGGAGGAAACTATTCTTTTACATAAAGTATTTTAGTATGTATAAACTATTTTGATATATATAAACTTTTAATATATAAATTATTCTAATATATAAACCATTTTAATTTACAACTATTTTAGTATATATATACTATTTTCAATAGCTAATTGTTGATTTCAAAAATGTTATGATTTCAAAAGTGTTATGATTTCCAAAGTGTTATGATCTCGAAAATGTTATGATTTCGAAAGTGTTATAAATCTGAAAGTGTTACGATTCTGGAAGTGAATGTTTTTAAAGTGAATGATGATATCGAATTGATATGGTTTTTGAAATGAATATAATATTTTGATATGAAGTATGAACTATTTGAAATGAAATGACCATGGTGTGAAATAAGTGTTTGGTTGTTAAAGAGACCAGGATCGGATATTGTCATTCTCTCTGCCAACACCGAAAACCACTTTAACAACTGTGTACGTGGTGGAGATTCCAGAATGAAGTAGGATGGTTTGGAGACGATTCTATATGAGGTATTAGCGCAGCTCCGACTCCCACGAGTCAGCTTGATGTGGCTATAACAGGAGCCATGCCCGGCCAAATGAGGTCGTTCCTTTGATCGGTTACATTTCTTCGATACCATTCTATTACTTTGCGATTTGATTGGGTGCACCTTCGATTTGGAAGTGTGTCTCGAGGTGGATGTTAATAGCTGTTATGCGTTACCACTAGTCCGGATACGCAAACGGTATATCTACCCTAGAATTTCCTTAGGTGCCTTGTCATATGCCCTATCGCGCCTTCTACGAGTTTGTTCTGTGTCGTTCCTATGGAGTGCTCCGTGATAGCCCCTTTAGGAGTGGAGTTTACAGTACTGTATAAACTACGACATTATATAAAATGTGTTACGGGGGATATGGGTAATGTCTTAATGCTATTTTAATACTTTGCCTTACTGATAGACATATTATAATAACGTATATTGTTACATAGTAGATAGCACCATGGATCCTTAGAGAATGAGAATCCCAAACATCCTTTAAGTTACTTATATTTCAATTCACATTTCACTTGAGTTAAATTTGCAGATATAAGAATGTTAATCCTGACGCGAGTGTTTTGTCTTTTGTTTTATGCTCGGGTCAAACTGAGTGTCACGGCATTTGAGACTCACCTTTAGAGTTTGGAGCTTCGCTTTGAGATCCATCTATCTATCCAACTTTCAGTTATTTCAGTTGTTTCCAGTGATTTCTGTTCAGTCTTATCAGTTACTTTTGTATTTGAGACTACCCTATATTTGAGATTTCTATTGTATTTTGTTTTAAACTTTGATGTTTATATAGTAGCTTCATGAACTACTATTTGTCTATTCCGCTACTTATTGTTATATTACTCTCTATCTGTGATTCTGTGATTGATTTATTTACTGTATGTGCTGAGTTTTGTCAAATATAAATTAATAAACTGTTATTTTGAGCAATTCAAGTCTGACATGAGTGGATGATTGTCGATGTGAATAGTTCAAAATAGCAGATCGTTACAGCTTCCAACCAAAAAATGAATTGCATAAGTAGATTACGTTCATCGAGAGCTTTCCAACGATACATAATTTGATATGGTTTGAGGAGTTTGAATTTCGGAGTTTGATTTGGAATAGGGGATTTAGTGTTTGAGTTGCCATTGAGAAGGAGTAGATAAAAATAACAGTATGTATAGAAATAAAGTAAAAGACTGCTAGGGTTTATAAATGCCTATATATAGGCAGTGATAGATAAGAACAATGGACATATCGAATTGGATCGAAACGATAATAACGACCTGAAAAGCCCATTTCATTCCCGAAACAAAAATAGGTCATCCAATATATCAAAATATAGATTTTCGATATGTTTAAACTCAATGGAGCTAGTTTCAAACCTCATTTCCATCATATATATAAATTAGTTTTTAAAAATAAAATTATATTCATTTAAATTCCATTAATTGATTTTTACGCGTTTCGAGCTCGCACGATCAAACGATAAGTCCGATCGCTACGAAACTTGAAATTCTATAATAATTCACTATTACGAATCCAATAAAACTAGTTTCATCGAAATCTAAGACAGTGCCTAAAAACCCAATTTTACACGTTAATTAAATAATTTGTTATTTTAAAATCAATTTAATCACTTTTAAACTCGAATTTAAAAGTTAACAATTTTCATCATTCTTGATTATAGAGAAATTAATAATATTTTTAAAATTAGAATTTCCATGTTAAATCCAACATTTAATTATTACATAAATTACATGAATATTCTTTTGAGAGAATACGATTATAGAAATCGTTCTACTTTTATTCGGTATCAACTTCCGTATTCAACGAGTGCTATGGGTGGAATAACGGTAAGATCACCTTTAAAATTCCATGAATAGGACAAGTTCCCTCTTTGGATTTTAATAATAAATATAGGAAGATTATTTTTATAAATCCAAGTTGAGTATCCAGGCTTTCCATTCGATAGGTTCCACCCCTCGCCTAAAAGAGAAAACCGAAGCCAGGTAAGTTCAGGACACTTGTTGTTCCATCCCTAACCTTTATTACACACCTTGTTTTTACTTTTAGATATCACAGGCGGGACAAATGTACTAGTCGTTTCCACATACTCATTTTCCGTTTTTAAATCAATTAACTATTTGTTTAACCATCTTTGAAATAATTTTTAATTGTTCAAATCTCCTTTTAAAATACTTTATCATTTATTCAAAATGTTTAAATAAGAATTGGGAAAGAAATGTTTAGTTCCAACCTTTATTTCAAAAGTTATTGAAAAGCATTGTGAAAAAGTGTTGCAAAAAGCGTTACAAAAAGCTATATTCTTTAAAACGACTTTTATATCATTTTGAAAACCATCTTTTTAATTTAAATCACTTTTAAAACATTTTAAAAGATTTATAGAATTTATTTCATATTTTTAAAACGATTATTTTATCCATTTTCAACTTTGGTCATTTAGTGCAAAAACGAGAGTTTTCTTGAAAATTGACTCTGCTATATTCAAATTATACAAGATAAAATCTTGATTTTCTTGTTTCATTTGATAGATATGGATATAAGGATTCGAAAACTTCTTACTTTGAAGAATTCTGAACTATATTTCACTTCGTATATTCATTTGAACTTCTAACACGAAAACACGAACTACCATTACGTGACGCGTCAAATTTTAGACGCATTTTGAGATTCATATAAAAACTTTGTTGAAACAAGTTTAAACACTTAGAAATCATTTCTAAAGCACATTCAAAGTTTTTTTAAAGGTATAAATGATTTCATATCACATTTTGTTTTATTTTTGAAAGTGTTTTGTGTGTAAATCGATGTCGTGTATATCGCGACTTGTTTCAATATTTTCATGCAATAAACAACATATGGAAATCAATATCATAAACAAACATATCACAACATCACAACCAAATATATATATATATATATATGAATTAGGAGTTCTCGCCTTAGTTGCAAATGAACTAACTTTAAAGTGATTATAACTTTCCTAACTTCAATCGGGTGCTCACGAATGCTTGTTTTAAGGCTTCTAGATGGATTGACTTGACTTGTAGAGGGGGAACATGCTCAAAGCCATGGAGGGTTTGGGCTCGGCTTGATGGTGAAGCGTGGGTCGTGGGCTGTGAAGGAAGGAGGAGTTTTGGTGAATATTTAAGGTGATGATTACTTTCTTAAATATATTTTTGGAATAAATTTTGACATAATTTTATTAAGGTTGGAAGCCATTAAAAGAGTGAGAAGAAGCTTGAAATTTTGAGAAGAAGAAATATGGAATGAAGTGAGAAAGTTGGTGTGTATTTATAGAAAAAACATTGGATTAAAATATTATATTTGCAAAAGACGAAAATATCCTTTACTTACTTTTAAAGTAATCTTACTTTTAACACTTAACATCACATTTCAAATCTTTACTTTATGTCCTTATCACTTAAGGAGTAAGAAAACTTAAAGTAATAATGATGTTTCTTTTGATTTGACATGTTTTGTTTTTTTTAGTTTACTTTTCCTAATTATATTCTAGAATTTCCTAATTGTGTTTTAATAAAAGTAAACCTAATTAGAAAATTAATTAATCCTTACTACATTTATATAAGTGTACATGAATATTAAAATAAAGATGCAACAACGTTGCAACAACTTTAAATTGACAAAACGTTGATTTTTAACAAAATGTTCTACGGTCATATTTTGGCATTTTAGTTAAACTACTTATTTATGTAAATCAAATTTAAAAATAAATTTGTATAGTGTTATTTAAAACTGTAAACACTCAAAAATAAAATAAAATAATTTATTAAACCATTTAAACTTACTTTTCTGAAATCAGGATTTTGTCACTTTTGTCGATATAAGCAATTGTTTCTATTTTTATGTATATCTCTATTTCCAAATCCTATCTAATATTATTTGAATCGTAAAGCCTTTTATATTTTATATTTAAAATTACTTTAAATATTATATTTTGAAGTAGTTAAATTTTGGGTCATTACAATATATTATCGTTGAATTTCCGTTAGATAATTTATTCCGGTAACTAATTCTATTTGTTATGCAAACATTGCAAATTTTATTTATATTTAATTAGGCTTGATAGATAGAAAAGGCGTAGGCCTAAAAGTAAGAAATTTACAGTTATTTACATCTATTTTAAAATTCATAATTTAGCCTTAATACTGGTTTCTTTTATTCCCTTTTTATGCGAATAATATAGTTAGAAAGAGAATTCACGGTTATGGATTAAAATACTAGACTTTATAGAAGTAGATGTAAAATAAGAAAATTGGAATAAAATTAGAAAACTGGAATTCAGCAATAAATCACGCTGAATGGAAATAATAAATTTTCTGATAATTTAATTTGGGGAGAAAGTAATAGATTAATTGGCTGGTTTAGAAATTATAATATATTTCTATAATTTAATAATTAAAAGATAACGATAAACATAACTGCAAGAATAAAAGGAAAGAAAAGTGGAACTTGTGTAAAATATAGGGACCATTGTATTTTACGCTTGCCCAAAATTATAAAAGAAATATCATGCAGTTACGAATTATTGTTTATAGTATTATTTAGTATAAAATTATGGAAATAGTTTTTAGTATAGCTTTCGCAACCAACCAAATAAAATAGAATTACTTCCTATAATAAAAGAAAATAAAGTAGAGTACGAAATGAATCAAATAAATTATTAGATAAGTAATTAAGGCTATGAACAATAAACGAACCCAGATCTACATTTTCCGCCCAAACTATATAAAAGACAGTTATTATGATAAGTTAATTATATAATAAAAGAGGATTAAAAAGAATTCTATATAATAATAGAAGAAGATAGACTAGAACAGAAAAGAAACACTTGTAATTATATACAAATTTTAAAAGAAATAATAGTAACGATTACAAGTATAATTATAACATAAGTTATGATTAAGTAAAAGAATAGAAAGGGTTATTTGGGGACTTAGAATAAATAAGCAATGATAACAAAGATAAAGAGTAAAAGCTTATTTTAGTTTTCTATTAAATTAATAAGAAAATAGAACAAAAGATGCTTATTTAATAAACTTAAGACTTAAATTAAGTTAATAAGCAAGAAGTAGTTATACCAATAGCATTCCCTATTAGATCAATGGTGGTCTCACAATAGCCAGAAGTGAGATGTGGGAAAGAATATGCTAATTAGGCCAAATAAGTAGCCAACAAAATAAGAAAAGTAAACTAAATGTAAATTAAAAGATTAGACATAGGGTCTAATAAAAGAATTGAGATGCGTTTTGAGCAATCCAAAGGATGAATCGCCTAACGAAGCATTCATCATGGATTTCATAAATGGAGAAGCACATCCAACTTAGTATTTTTGGGCTTCAAGGAAGTACGAGACTTCAACGGGATGTGAGGATACTCTAAGATGGCCCTTTGGGTAGACCTAACGAAGCTGCACCCCTGGAGGCAGGTCTGTAGGTGTTCCATCAAGAGAGTATGCCTTTACTGCATTTGCATTGTAGGTCTAACGAAGCAAGCCTTTATAGGCAGTCGGAAAGGCTTGGTGTTCAGAGTAGGGTATTCGTATGTCCAGTACTTGCAAGTAAGTTTAAGGATAGTCGTATGCGGATATCGACCAACATCAAGACCAAGAGCGATTTCGAAAAAGACTGGAGTTAAATCAACGGGCCAATGATTTTTTCACTATCGATATATTGGATGGGGGGCACCGCCAATTTGATGTTAGATTTTTTGCAGTAGGGTACGGCCACTTAACTCTTTAGAGGTCTTTCGATTTAGTTGAGGGGTGGCTGCGTGGGGCCATAGCCACGATGAGAGAAGTGACAGGCAAACTAGAATATCTATATTGTACGCCTAACGAAGCTGTCCTTTACAAATATAAAAATCCTCGACTGAATTACGTACAAGGTAGACCTCGTTGGCCAGATTCAAATAGGAGACAGAACGATTACGTAGTCCTCAATTTACACACTGTATGGTACATTATGGATGTCTAAGCACTGACATAGATTACTGTGGACACGATTTACGTTTTCATAGTAAGTAGCGGAGCATATGTATTGTAGGCCTTATGAAGCAGTCCTTTACATATGTAGCTATAGAATGCTCGTGGAGCAAGACGATGGAATATCTGTATTGTAGGCCTTACGAAGCAGTTCTTTACAGATATGGCTACGAAGCAAGACGATGGAGCCCTTTTCAAGAAGGATACTGAAGGTACCTTGGGTCGTACCTAGGACTACTATGATCATTGGGCATATAGCTACATATATGTATACATTAGTTATTAGGTTTCATCTACTATGGAGTAGATGGGCACGGTCCACGAACAGAGGCGAGAGTATTGTAAACCTAATAAACCTAATATAACAGTAAATGGAAATAAAACGATATGTGTAGAATTATGCTTGGAAGCATACAATTTATCCATTCACCAGAACTTTAGTTCTAACCCCGTCCTCATAACACCCTATAGGTTAAGTAGATGGCAGAGACATCCCAGATGTAAGACACTTGCTTAGAGAGTGTTATTATATTGGTGATTATTTACTTACTATTATATTTTAGTCAATCTCGCTGGGAGATAAATTACTAAGGCCTGGTATATTTGTCTTTGCCTATTTGCAGGATACTGGATACCCAACTCTAGCTTTAGTGGGCTTGGTTTTTAAGTATTTTTGTGAAAAATCCAGGCCATTGGAATTCAGGTTGTTACATTTGGTATCAGAGCCTAGGTTTAGGGTTCCTAGGTAGATAGTGAGTGACATTATTTGTATTTTTGAAATTATGTACTAAAATCCAAATAGTCCCCAACAATAGATTTTAATATGTGGAAAGTTTTTAGAAATATATTTATGCATAGTTTGCTAATTGGGTTTGGGATGACCCAAGTATGTTAAGCCCTATGTTATTACCGATTTATAGCATGCAAATAAGCCATGTTTTGAGAGAAGATTGGTATCCATATGTTATGAGAAGTGGAGAAGTTCCCTATGGATAGTAGGAAGAGTATTTTTATTTTGAGATAAATAAAAGGTTTTAGTAGGAAGAAAATCCACGTTATCTCTAGCCTAATAAAATGAAACTTTTGGAATTGAAAAGTTGAAAAATATAATTATTAATATATTTAAGGAAGTGAATATTAGGTTTTTGGAAAAAAAGTGGTATGAAATTTAAATTGGTATTTATATGATGTAAATTTTGTTAAAAGTGAAATTCTTTTTGAAGAATTATAGACCATGCATAGCTTACTAGTTTCCTTGTAGGTAGACAAATATTTTAAATATAAAAACCTAGAGTGTGTTATGTATCGAAAATATAGTTTACAGTATTTATCGTTGTAATAGATGTTTTCGGTAAAAATAAAGGAACCATAGACAATGACACTATTGTTATAGTAGGTGACTCCCAAAATAAATGTTCTTAACATAGCATATAGGATTTATTAATATTTATTTTAATTAAATCCATAAACTAATATTTTTGGATTGTAGTAACGGTGTTTTACACAACATCTGTTTTGATCCGAATGAGTTTTGGAGATAATTTCTAAAGTGGTTTGTATGTACATTTATTATTTAAATAAATATATGAAAACCTTTTCTAGTTATAAAGAAATTTTGAAAATTAGTTCTTTTGAAAAAAAATGTACGATAAATTAATGAATTTAGTAGGAAATATCATATCTAAGTGAATATAGGGTAAATAACTTTAATCTATTGGAATGAAATGAACAATTATATAATGTTCTATGAATCATAAATAAAGATGTTTTCTACAAGTTATAAGGAATACATGAAAGAGATGTGCAAGGTATGGAAAGCACCATATTTTGTATAGCCTATTTTGATAAAATATAAAATAAATTCCTTATAATTTCACATAAACATAAAATCCTCCTCTAAAGGATTTATAGAAGGTTTTAGCATTAAGGGTTTCTCATAAGAGAAATTAACTCCAATAAACTAAGTATAAAATCATTAAGTGTAGTAAGTTAGAAACTCCTTTAAGGTTAAGTAATTGGAACAGTATGAAAGTTAAGAGATTTTTGATGAAATAATTGTCCTTACCTACTCCAGTTTAGTAAATTTGAAAATCTATGAAAAAATAGGATATTTTGAAAACATGTGAGGATATTTTTTTAAGTCAAGAAAAAAAAGAGAAAGATGGTTTGGTGTAAAAAGTAAATAAGTTTTTGAAAATATAAAATTTTAAGTAACCCAGTACCTTTGAATTTAACAGAAAACTTCAAAATAACACTTTCAAAGGCAAGAATTTTTGGATTTGACGTTTCAAAATTTAGAAGCTTTAATTTTTGAAGTAAAATGATAAATACCAAAGCGGACCAGACTTTTAAATATGGAGTAGGTAGAAATCATTTCTTAGGTGTAACGGGAAAAGTACAAGGCTATAGTAGAAATTAATCCTAGTTGTAGTAATAAAAGTTCCCGTAAGGTGTATAGAACACTAGTGAAAACCTAGAAATGTTGCTTCACGTGTGTAGACTATAGAAGAATAGTGAAGTGATATTAGTAAGATAGTAAGACACGCGTGGTGGGAAAAGTAGACTTAGTTGGAAAAAAATGAAGAGTAAAGATAAAATTTCGCCAAGCTTCGTTGCCTTTTTAGATAGAGATAGCATAGATTGCAGCCCTTATCCATTGCAGTAAACGAGACTTAGTTTTCCTTTTTTAGCATGGAATAGAAGAGATGAACATATCATATTTGTCACGAGTAATACAACATATGTTGGTGATAAGTAATGGGTGACAGAAGGAGCATATGAGTAACTTGGATTCCTAGAGTAGGACCTTTCTTTGTCAAAGTGGACATGGTCCTAGACCTCCTTGCCCAAGATGATAGCGATGTTTAGTTGCTGTATAAAAAAAAGAGTAAAAGTAGAATAAGATAACTAAAAGGAAAATAAAAAATTTAAAGAAAGCGATAGAAACATCAATAACAAAAATTTAAAAAGAGATATTTTCTTATGTAAACCGTGCTTGGGGAAGTAAATAATTTTGTTTCAGAATAGTATCCTAAATTCCAAGTATGGAGGAAGATGTGTGCACAAGAAAATCGGAGAAATATGAAGTTTTTTTTCCTACCTTCTTTCTAAGATAAGAGATCGAATTCAGAAAATTAGATTTTTTTTTGAAATTCGAATATTTAAAGTTGTATGGTAGGGTTTAGATGCAAAATTCATTGAACTACACCCCTATTCAATAGGAGTGTGGGAAAAATTGGATGAAAAGTGTTTTAAATTTTTAGAAGATTGCATTCACATAGGAATTGCAAGTATATTTAGGGTGTGTGCATCATGTTTTAGAAATAAATTTTTAAAGAAGTAAAGCATTCATATAGGAGGTACCACTTAGAAATTTATGTTCATGCATATATTTTGTATTGAATAACAATTTTGCACAAAAGCACAGACGGTCGTAAATTTGGATGTACACAAAATGGATGTGATTGATGCGAGGAATTATATAATTTTACCCCTATCGAATCTCGGGGACGAAATTTCCTAAAGGGTGAGAGAACGTAACACCCCACATTTTTATATAATTAAATAAAATCATTGAATTAACATAATTGCAAAATAGAATATAAATGTCAAATATATGCAATTAAGAATTAAGATGTTACATAGATTTATGAAAGCAATGAGTGTGTGATTAATTGACGCATCGATCAATTAGAAAGGGAATAATTAAGAGACATAGAGGCATCAATTAGTCAAAGAATATATCACTTTTATAACATTAATTATTTAAGGGATCTTCTAATAAAGGGATTGTATATGGAGAATAAATTAAATGATAACATACATATATTAATTTATAATTGACGCAATCATTAAGAAATTAATTAAAGACATTAAGTAAGCATCAATTAATAAAATATAAAAATTTATATGTCAATTAATTGGGTAATGAATTGCAGTTTAAATATACACAGCTAATAAATGTGTGATTGAGTGATGCATAGGAATTAATTTTGGACATCGACTAAAATGGGTAAATGTGTCAATTAATTAATTGGCAATTAGTTGAGCATTTTAAAAAAGGTGTCAATTAATCAAAGAATATTCCTTTGTTACAATAGCTAATAATGTAAATTAATTAGCTAGAAGAAAACGTCAGTTATAGGATTATTTGTTTCCATTTTAAAAAAAGATTTGGAATGCGTATAAAAATCAAACAGAGTAATTAAGTTTATGATGAAGATAAGTTAATAAGAATAAGTTAAAAACTATAAATTTTGTATATAATCAATTAATAAAGGTATTAATTGACATGTTCAAATAGGTAAGAAATTATAACATATAAGAATCAATTGATATTGGATATATGTGTGTGTGTGTGTGTGTGTGTGTGTGTTTGTATATGTGTATGATCTAATTAATTGGGTAATTAATCGGAGAATCATATTTAGAAGGAAACGTGAATTAATAGGGTCATATAACAAAGGAATAAATGAATAACATTGGAGAATTATACTTATAAGCTAATGTAAACAAATCAAAAAATGATGGAGAGGATTGTTTTTAGGGTTAATCGGATGGTTCACAGTTGTTCGCTGAATGTTACTTAACCCTAGCCCACACTACTTTCCCTGAATCTTCTGCTGTCATTTACAACAAACTCCTCTTCGCCTATTTCTCTTCTTTTCTCCTCTATCAATCAAATCTTTTACCAAACAAAAAATAAAATTAAGCAATGATATACATACAAGCAAATCAGAGAATTGCACAAACAAATCAGGGAATTTACAGCAAAATTAAAAAGGGGAAAAAGCGAATAAAAGCATAGAAAATTAAAAGAGATAGAGATTGAAGCTAAGGATGACATGTGAGTGGATTTAATTATATTCTTTTACAATTATAATATATATTATCATTGAATTTCCGTTAGATAATTTATTTCGGTGATTAATTATATTAGTTATGCAAACACTGTAAATTTTATTTATATTTAATTAGGCTTGACAGTTAGAAAAGGCGTAGGCCTAAAAGTAAGAAATTTACAGTTATTTATATCTATTTTAAAAGTCATAATTTAGCCTTAATACTGGTTTCTTTTATTCCTTTTTTACCCGAATAATATAGTTAGAAAGAGAGTTTGTGGTTATGGATTAAAATACCAGACTTTATAGAAGTAGATGTTAAATAAGAAAATTGGGAAATTGGAATAAAATTAGAAAACGATTCTGCAATAAATTACGTTGAACAGAAACAATAAATTTATCTGATAATTTAAATTGGTGAGCAAGTAATAGATTAATTGGTTGGATTTAGAAACTAGAATAGATTTCTGTAGTTTAATAATTAAAAGTTAATGATAAACGTAAATGCAAGAATAAATAGAAAGAAAAAGGGAATTAGTGTAAAATAGAGGAACCACTGTATTTTACACTAGTCCAAAATAATAAAAGAAATATCTTGCAGTTACGAATTATCATTTATAGTATTATTTAGTATTAAATTATAGAAATAGTTTTTAGTATAACTTTCACAACCAACCAAATAAAACAGAATTACTTCCTAGAATAAAAGAAAATAAAGTAGAGTATGAAATGAATCAAATAAATTATTAGCTAAGAAATTAAGGTTATGAACAATAAACGAACCCAGGTCTGCATTTTCCGCCCAGACTATATAAAAAGACAGTTATTATGATAAGTTAATTATATAATAAAAGAGAATTAAAAATAATTCTATATCATAACAAAAGAAGACATACTAGAACAGAAAAGATACTTGTAATTATATACAGATTTTAAAAGAAATAATAGTAACAATTACAAGTATAATTATAACATAAGTTATGATTAAGTAAAAGAATAGAAAGGCTTATTTGGGAACTTAGAATAAATAAGCAATGATAGAAAAGATAAATAATAAAAGCTTATTTTAGATTTCTACTAAATTAATAAGCAAATAGAACAAAACATGCTTATTTAAGAAACTTAAAACTTAAATTAAGTTAATAAGCAAGAAGTGGCAATACCAGTAGCATTAGCTATTAGATCAATGATGGTCTCACAATAGCCAGAAATGAGACGAGGGCAAGAATATATTAATTAGGGTAAATAAGTAGCCAACAAAATAAGAAAAGTAAACTAAACCAAACACAAATTAAATGAGTAGACTTAGGGTCTAATAAAAGAATTGAGATGCGTTTAGAGCAGCCCAAAGGATGAAACATCTAACGAAGCAGGTCATCAAAGATTTCAAAAACGAAGAAGCACGTCCAACTTGGTATTTTGGGCTTCAAGGAAGTATGAGACTTCAACGGAATGTGAAGATACTCTAGGATGGCCCCTTGGGTAGGACTAACGAAGCTGCACACCCAGAGGCAGGTATGTAGGTGTTCCATCGAGCGAGTATAGAGTATGCCTTGACTGCATTTGCATTGTAGGCCTAACGAGGCAGACCTTTGCAGGCATTTAGAAGGGCGTGGTGTTCAGATTAGGTATTTATATGTTGTAACGACCCATATTTTCAACCATTCGCATCCGCATATGTCGGACTTGAATTGCTCAAAATACCGCGTTGTAAATAAAATTTGGCAAATCTCAGAATATATAGTAAATAAATAATCACAGATCACATACATAGAGTAAATAATAATGCAGCGGAAATAAAAGAGATAGTAGTTCATGAAGATACTATATATAAGATACATCAAAGTTAAACAAGATACAACAGAATAGTAACAAGATATAGCAGGTAGAAATCAGAATACATCACTGAAATCACTGGATACTGAAAGCAAAATAGATGGCTGGATCTTCAAGAAAAGCTCCAACTCCGAAGGTGAGTCTTGAATGCCGAATCACTCAGTCTGACTCGAGCGTAAAGCAAAACACAAAACACTCGAGTCAGGACATAAATACTTATGAATTGTAAATCAACTCAAGTGAACAGTAACAAAAATGCATCAGTAACTTAAAGGATGCTTGGGATCGCCTATCCTTTAAGGATCCGTTAAACTATTTACTATGTAGTAATATTGCGCTATTATAATAGTTTCTAGAGTAAAATAAACTTACTTTAAAACAGCGTTAAGGGGTTACCCCTATGCCCTTAACACGTAATAATGCCAGTAGTCTGTACAATACCTGCATATCTTCTGATCGGGAGACTACGAGAAGATACTCCATAGGTACGACACAAATAGAAACTCGTAGTAAGGCTCGCTATGGTAGGTGACCCGACACAAAAGGCAATGCCAGGGTAGATATACCAATTACGCACACAGGCTGGCGGTAACGTAGTAGCCACTACGCCCACCTCGGAACAACTCTCAATCAAAATCAGAGGATGGCCATCAAATCAACCACAAGTAAGAGTATAGTATCGAAGAAGTGTGGCCGGCCAGAGGAGCTACCCCTTTTGGCCCGAGATCGCCCCTGTTTTAGCCACCTTAAGCCAACTCACGGGAGTCTGGTCCACGTTCATACCTCAATAGGATCATCGCCACCATCCTACTTCATTTTGGAATCTCCACTGCGTACACAGTTGTTAAAGTGGTTTTCGAAGTTGGCAGAGAGTATGACAACTTTCGATCCCGGTCTTTTTTAACAACCAATCGTTATTATAACGCCGTGGTCATTTCAAAATAGTTTATACTTCAAAAATCAAATCATTTAATTTCAAAACTATACTCCTTTCAAAATAGTTTATATTTCAAAACCAAAACCATTTTTATTTCAAAACTATATTCAAATCAAAATAGTTTATACTTTGAAACCAAAACCATTTTTATTTCAAAACTATATCCAAATCAATACGTTATCATTTCCATTTCAAACATATATTCACCTTTCAAAAATCATAATACTTTCAAAGTTATAACTTTTCGAAACCAAAATACTTGAAATCATTACACTTTGAAAATCATAACATTTTGAAATCATACATTTGAAGCCATGAAATATTCCTTTAATTCTTTATGTTTTACAAATTTCCAATTAAACCAAAATTTCAAATTCCCCATTTAATTCAATTCAAACCATCAGTTTCAATTCAATTCAGTTTCCCAAAAAAACATTTCAAATCTTATCAATTTCAAATATAGATTTGATCCATAAAATAAACTATTCAATTTTTTTAGTATATTTCAAAGCTTTAATATCCCACATTTCAAATTTTATAATTTCATATATATCTTAATTCAATTTACTAATATTTAGTTTTGAAATGTTTACTTAATAAACTCAATATCATTAAAATAAACCCAAATTACAAGTAAACTTAATGTCCTTTCATACTAATATAAACTTCAAATATTCATTTATCAAAATCAAATATCATTCCAAATTAGCATTCTTTATCAAAACAAAGATTATGCCATTCAATTTATAAATTCATTATCATTCTTTAATTCAAATATTCAATTTAAATATCATTTAAAATCAAATATGTCATTCATTTATTATTTCAAATATCATTACAAAAATACATTTCAAAATTCCATTCAAAAATGCATTATTTAAAACTCAATTTCAATTTAAATTCCTTAAAACTTCAAATTTAAATATTAAAATATATAATCAACCTCCTGAAATTTCACAAATAATCAATTCCAAAAGTTAAATCATTTAACACTTTAAAATATAACTCAAATAAAATCTATAATATTTCAAACATTGTCAAATTATAACAATGAAGGTATTTATAAAGTGCTATCGTAGCTTATAGTTTTCAAAATAGTTTAATTCAGGAACAATGGGATTTATAAAATGCCGTAATAGATATTTAGTTATTATAACATAGTTAAATTCAAAAACAATAGCATTTAAAAATGATGTCATGAGACCATAGCATTTTTGGAAATGCTATTAATAAAATTTCAGATTTTATTATAACTTCAAAAACATTAACACTCCAAATTTTTGTAATTTTAAACTTATAAATCATATTTCTAGACTTCAAAATTTTGCATTTAAATAATTTTAGCATATGATTTATCATAATAAAATTTTTATAATTAAATAACCAATTAAAAACTCAATTCATTTGTTAAGTTAAAATTTCACTATTTATTAACTTATAAATTTAATAAAACTTAACATTTTACTTCAAATATCATTTCAAAATTTTAAATTCAATTTCCATTATTTACTTACATTTTGTAAAAAATAACTTAAAGTCCAAAATCACATTTACTACAAATTTACATACTTAAATTCACAATTTCAAAACTTAAATATTTAGCCTTCTTAAAACCATAAAATATTTATATTTTTAAAATCAAAATTTCATACTTTAGAAAAAAAATATCTTAAGAATAATCATTTTAAAATATACCATGGGGTCTGTATATAATTTTCTAACCTAGGTCAAGTGATACAGATATGTATCATTTCAATTCGCAATTTAAAAAGAAAACCCAGGTTTTATCATTTTAAACCCGCAATCCCAAGTCAAATAAAATACAATAAAAACCACTTGAGGCTATCATTTCAGCTCACAATGATTTTCTCCTATTCTAATGTCCGTTCGGATATGTATCATTTCAACCCACAGTGATTCTATTCTAACGGGGAGCTTGCAGCATAAACAATATAAACAATTATACTAACATGTCAATGTCACAACATACTGTCATATATCAATATGTCAGGTGATAATTGACAAAGTTAACATGATAATAACATGGAATAATATATCATATAATCATCATTAACTTGCATAACATTTTAATTACTAATCACTTGTCATCCATTTACCATTTCATAAGTAATAATGTCAGAGTGAGAAGGACTCACCTTTATCAAAGCTAGAGACCACTACGACACACAAGAACGATTTCAAAGGCACGATAAGCATGATACAGAAGGACTTTTGATTTAAATGAATGGAGAGCCTTGATATTGATCTTTTATACAACAAACAAAACAAGATCATATAAACATATAATTTCAACACCAAACAACATTGAAACAATTTGAAATAAAAAGCAACAAAGAATAAAATGATTTGACATTGCCTTAACCATTCAAATGCTCGAGCTAGAAGTTCATGTGCTCGGCCATAATCATGCTATAGGCTCAGGTATGCATCAAAACACATGGCTAGGCAAGTGCTTGAAGAGCTAGGAGAGCTACAACATGAAGAAGACAAAGGACAAGGTAATAGGTGGAGTTTGGTGCACCACTTGGCTCGGCTATGACATCAATTGGGCTCGGCCTTGTTAGGTATAGGTCAGGTCAGATCTGAAGTTGCTGCCGGAGATGAAGTACTTGCTAGTAGTAGTGGCTATGATGGTGGCCGAGGCAAACTATGAAGGGTATGGTGGAAACTATGGTCGGCTAGGCATGATTTTCATGGAATTTTTGTGGAGCTTTGCAAATTTTGTGGTGATGGCTTCAGATAGAGATACGGCCAGATCTGGACAAAGGGGAGAGGAGGGGTTGCTGCCGTGTATGGTGGTGGTGGTGGTCAGTGGAGATGAAGGTGGTAGAGGCCTAGCAAAGCACAAGAGGAACAAGGCAAAAATCAATGTAAAATAAGAAGAAAAGGTGAAAAAGAAGAAGCCATAAACTTACAATTTTTTTTCTCAAGATAGGTAGCCATGAGAAATGAAGTGAAAAAGATTTTTTTTTTCATGTGGATAGAAGATGAGAAACACGGCTATAGGGTAGGGAGATGTACGGCCAAAGAATGAAATGAAAAGGCAAAAGAAAATGAAAAGACAAAGTAAATGAAAAGGCAAAGAAATGAAAAGGCTTTGTCTTTTGAATTTTCCATTTTCTTTTAATCAAATAAACAAAATAAAATTCAGTAAATAAAAATAAAAGACAAAAAAAATAGAGTGAAAAATAAAATAAAAATTATTCCTAGGAAAAATAAAAAATAAATAAAGAAAATGGTTTATTATATTGAAACTAGAATTAAAATTGTAAACAAAATACAATAAACATTTGAAAATTATAACTACACTTAAAAATGTTTTAAAAATAAAATATATACATAACATGTCATGTTACACATATATACACAAATTAGAACATGATATGACAAACAAAAATTGTAACGCCCCACCTCTATGCTCACAATAATAAAGAGTATTAAAAGAAATACTGTCTGTTATTATGAAGAATAAGGCTGGATAGGAGCGGCCATCCGTAGTTAGGCCTTACACTAGTATTGGTTATCTCGATAGGAGTGGTATATATTTTTATTTTTCATCTCTTATTTATTTACTCCCATCGACATACCCAATTCTAGTATAAAACGAACTACGATGGTTCATAATAGTTTAGGACAATATATATAATAATAACACAGATAAAGTAAATGCGGAACACAAATATAACAGAAAGTCTCATATATATATAACTGATGTCAGTTGATATACATGTGATACAATACATATGATACAACTACACTGTCGACTCTGGAAGTTACATATACAAGTACATTATCGTGAATAATATACACGAATATACACCATCCTATACAAATTCACTGACTACTAAAATGACAACGACTACTCCAAAAGATATGAAGAGACTTCGTACCTCTAGCAGCAATCCAAAGTAAGATATCAACAACCTGTAAATACTCGGTCTGACCCGAGTATTAAATTCAAAAGAAAATAATACACGGGTCAGTCTAATTCAAACTCAGTTATTAGTGCACAGAAGCAATAATAATTAAATAATGAATAGACGACTGTCACAGTAAATTCCGTCTATCCGACCCTTCCAGAAGAGAATCGGATAACGGTAAATATAACACGTAATAGTGTTAAACATCAAATCAGCAGATTCAAAATATCAACAGAGATGAATGAACAGAATATCAATGAAGATATATTTAAAAGAAAACATCAGAATTGCCTAATAGGCAATTAACACAAAATGATTAAATTAAATCAAATCAATTTAATAATTGAAATGTCACTTAACAACATCAAAACCGATTGGCTGCAGTACACGCACGCGTGCACTGCCTCGCCAATACGGCATATAAAATACGCAAAGGATCAATGGATCAAAAGTAATTGAAATTTCAATAAAAGCAATACCATGTGGTTGCAGTTCACGCTTGCGTGCACTGCCTTGCCTCTACAGTGATGATGTACCCAAAAGATCAACGAACCAAAAATCCAAAGAAATACCAATAAAATTAATACGGTGTGGCTGCAGTTCACGCTTGCGTGCACTGCCTTGCCACTACAGTGATGATGTACAAAATGAAAATTCACAACGAACACAAGGTCAAACCCAAGCGTTTAAGCTGGATTCAACTCAAGTGTATTCAAATGAAATGGCCGATACAAAAATCAAACCTTGACCACAGTTCAAATCAACCAACAGAGAACAAAAACTGCGCAATTGAAACTGCAGCAAGGAGATGGCAACATGCATGCATAGTTTCGCAATTCAAAGATGTGCACAACTCTACTAGAAGTGCACCTGAAGTATACAACTGCCGAACTCAAAGAAGCGAACACAGATGGGATTAGAACCAAACAGCACCTCCAAGCCCAATGCAGTAGTGTAAATAGCACCAAGAACAAGTAGTGGTACAAACAACAAGGACAGTGTCAATACGGAATACTGACCAGGCAATAATTATTTTGCAACTGAGCCTCTCAACAAATACATGAACCAGAGAAATCAAACTACAACAAGGACAAACAAGGGTAGCACTGTGATTCTACACAAAAGGGAACCAACAGTACACAAAGGAAAGGGTGAAACAATGGCTCAATATCGTTGTATAAAATTACAAGATGAACCAGACAGGAGAACAACTTACTGCATTAATGAGACATGAATTCATGGAGCAAAGGCATCAGTAACCACTACATGGAAATGGAGATTACATACTTAAATAGAAAATGCACATGAACATGATGGCAACAGTTCAAGGCAAGAGAAACAACCCAAAATGAAAGACTGCTAACCCCAATAGACAGTGCAGACTACCGGAGTGATACCAGTGCCAACTACATGAAATTGGACAGAACCCTTCGAAAAGAATCTGAATCAAATGCATATACAGGAATGCAACCTTACATATGCCCAATACTATGTGAAAAAATGTGCAGACTGCCTCACTGGTTAAGGCAGCTACAATTAAGTGGCTCAACACAACGAATTGCACAGATAGATCAATACACATAACTGCAGTGCAAATTAAGGTATACCAAAGTCGATGAATCAACACGAGTTCAAAAACCATAAAACAACAGTCTCAATCAAGACAGTATTCCAAAGTAAACAACCCAAGTCAAGTCTGGACAATACCATATAACAGACATTTGAGGATGCAAACAGGTACATGAGTGGTCAGTGAAACCCAAATGCTATCTACATAGAAGTGAGACCAAATCAGTTCATGTGCAAACTGACCAAACAGTACAGTGAAGCCAGAGGCAATCACAACTACACCAAGTTTCAAGTGCCAAGAGAAAGTGTCAGCAGTGGTACAACAAGAAGACTTCAAACCAGTGTACCAATGGATACCAGACTCGAAATAAACAAGTGACTTGAATGAATTTAACACAAAGACCATAAGTATAAACTGAACAGGGCAGAAGCACAAACATAAATGAGCTAATGAGCACTACAGGTCTGTGAAGAACCAAGACTCATGAACCTAACTCGACCAATAACCAAAACTACAATGTGCCGAGAACTTATGCCAGAGAACTGCTCAAACCAACAAGCCAACATGGCAACAACAGATGCACCAGAAATGAACTCAGGATCAGGAAATATAAAATTGTCAAATGCAAATCCTGGGATGGCAGTATCAATGTCAGGACAATTACCAAAGTTCAGATAACCAAAATTCCAAAAATAGCTGAGCATCGAAAATAACACAATAAGTTTAACAAAGATAACAAAATCGATGTCGAACAAATTCTAGCAGAGAAAAATTCAAAGCAAGTACATAGCAACTGGACCTCAAATGCAGTTATAACCGAGAAAACAACAAACCAATTCATCAAGTCAGCAAGAGTCACTGAACCAAAATCAAAAGTCAACAATTCAAACCAATAAACCAAGACGAGAAATCATTGCCGTGAAACTCAGTTAATCAAGCAACGAAATCAGGAATTGAAACAAGCTAGCAATCACTATAGGCTTGAATTAGATGTGAGTGAAGGGTTCACTCACCTTTTAACGAAGCAAGGGCGAACTCGTCAAAGAAGAAGCGGCCGAAGTGAGCAACGAGGAGACGCTCGATCAGCTTAAAGGCGCAGCTTCAAAAATTCCCAATTTCATATCGAAGAAGAACGATCGAAGAAGCCCTAATTTGTGAAAGAGGGACGAACGACAGAATCACGAGGCCGCCATTTTCAATTTTTTTTTTCCCGTTCACTCTGTTTATTTTTTAGGGTTCGAATGAATGAAAAATGAAAAGGGGGGAAACAGGTATACTCGAGATAACATGGCACAAAATCCCCATGGCCCAACATTCAATTTAAAGCCCGCATAATTCCTTTAACCAATTACTTAAAAGAATTATTATTTAAACCGAATTTAAAAACTTCAATTAGCAATCAGTCAACAGATTAATCGTTTAACAATGATTATAAATTGGGTAAAAACCCCGGGTTGTTACAGTCTCCCCTCCTTATAAAAATTGCGTCCCCGCAATTTTCATAATTAAGGTCGTCACTAACAATAAATTTTCTAACATAAACTGGTTAAGCTAGAAAATGAAGGCAAAGAATTCAAACATCAAAGAAATCTTTTAATTTCATAAAAGAAATTCACCAATTCTCAACAAAACTAATTATCAAATAGATAATCAGAAAACAGAAATCACAAAATATCAATATCTAATTATCGATACGATAGTTAGAAAACAGCAAAATCTAATTATCAACAAAAATAATTAGAAAACAGCAATTCATTAAAATCAACATAATCTAGAATCAATTAGAGACTAGAAAATCTTATAATCCGCAAAATCAGTAATTACCTAATTATCAAAACGATAATCAAAAATCTCAGTTCGTCAAATCAACAAATCAACAAATATTTCATTATCTCAAGCAATAATCATATCTCAAATCAACGAATATTTAATTGTCACAATCGATAATTAAATTTCAAATATCTAATTATCACAAGCGATAATCAGAAATCTCAAACCATCAAATCAACAAATCAACAATTATTCGATTATCAAAAACGATAATCAATTCCACAAATATTGGATTATCAAAAACAATAATCAAATCAACAAATCAACAATTATTCGATTATCAAAAACGATAATCAAATCAACAAATATTCGATTATCAAAAACGATAATCAAATCAACAAATATCGATTATCAAAAACGATAATCAAATCAACAAATATTCGATTATCAAAAACGATAATCAAATCAACAAATCAACAATTATTCGATTATCAAAAACGATAATCAATTCAACAAATATTGGATTATCAAAAACGATAATCAAATCAACAAATCAACAATTATTCGATTATCAAAAACGATAATCAAATCAACAAATATTCGATTATCAAAAACGATAATCAAATCAACAATTATCCGATTATCAAAAACGATAATCAGAACTCATATCAACAAATATTCGATTATCAAAAACGATAATCAAATCAACAAATATTCGATTATCAAAAACGATAATCAAATCAACAGATATCCGATTATCAAAAACGATAATCAGAACTCATATCAACAAATATTCGATTATCAAAAACGATAATCAAATCAACAAATATTCGATTATCAAAAACGATAATCAAATCAACTATTATCCGATTATCAAAAACGATAATCAGAACTCATATCAACAAATATTCGATTATCAAAAACGATAATCAAATCAACAAATATTCGAATATCAAAAACGATTATCAAATCAACAAATATCTAATTTTCAAAAACGATAATTAGAACTCATATCAACAAATATTCGATTATCAAAAACGATAATCAAATCAACAAATATTCGATTATCAAAAACGATAATCAAATCAACAATTATCCGATTATCAAAAACGATAATCAAATCAACAAATATTCGATTATCAAAAACGATAATCAAATCAACAAATCAACAATTATTCGATTATCAAAAACGATAATCAATTCAACAAATATTCGATTATCAAAAACGATAATCAAATCAACAAATATCTAATTATCAAAAACGATAATTAGAACCCATATCAACAAATATCAAATTACCTGCAGATAATTGGAAACAACAAATATCTAGAAATCAATTAAGATGATCTAGAAAATCAACATAACAGGTGGATCGATCCCAACAAATGGCGAGTTTTAGCTATGCCGCACGTGCATCAACATATGGCCGAAGCCTACCAAGTACCCAACATAATTTTGGCGCCCAACATATGACCCGAAGGTCCGGTACTGGTATTGACCCGAAGGTCCAACATATGACCCGAAGGTCCAACATAGTGGCTCGAAAGCACACGAAAATCATCATATATTCAATTAACGAGTCCGGAATTAACCGAAATAGCAAACGCACATGTCCCATACCACGTGTTTTACTAAATCGTTTGATTCTCTTCATCGTTTCCTTGAACGTGTAAAATCATCAAAATCATCAAACAGCAAATGTTTCAATTAACGAGTCCGGAATTAACCGAAATAGTAAAAGTGTGATTCCATACTCCGCACTTTTGCTACATCGTTTAAATCTCTTCATCGTTTCCTTGAAAGTGCAAATTGTGTATTCCAAAAATAACATTTCACATTCTCAAACGGACAAGTCCGAAATTAAGCGAATCAGTAAAAGAAAGGGGTCATAATCCTCGATTTTTCTGAAACATTTAAGTCACTTTCTCATTCTTCTGAAAACGCAAACTGTAAAAATTCTGAAAACAATTTCATTTATTTCATAAAAGTAATAATTTACATTCTCAAACGAACAAGTCCGGAATTAAGCGAATCAGTAAAAGAAAGGGTTCATAGTCCTCGATTTTGCTGAATCGTTTAAATCGCTTCCTCATTCTTTTGAAAGCATAAACTATAAAAATTTTGAAAAACAATTTTATTTTTTTAAAATGATTTGAAATCCGTGATAAAAACAGCAACATCAGTGACAATTTCAATAAGAAAATTGTACTTCTCAAAACACCGTAGAAACGGATCTCAAAATCAGCATTGCGGGATAACCGCTTGAAAATCCACTTTAAAATATGACGGATACTGAAGTCAAAGCGACAGTAATTTTTAAACGTCGAAATCTAATCAAAATAATTCACATCGAAATACAATATCAGTGAATTTTCATTCATTAAAAATGTCAACAAAACACCTTGCTTCAAAATATAGCATTGGTGTAAAAATCCCGTTATAATAATAACGGCAACAAAATACGTTTCATAACCAAGCATCGGTTCAACGTAAAATTACTGCAGTAACGTGCAACATAATTTTGCATGTATACCGCAAAAAGAACAAAGAAATCATTCAAATATCTTCAATGAAGATATTTTAAATCAGCAAAAATCTAATCAACATGTGATTAGCATCAAAGGAAACCAGCAAAAATTTCAACAAAACCACATAGCTGCAATCGCTTCGAATCCTCAAATCGGATTCAAATTTTTTTTAAAGAAAACAAAATAAACACAGCTATGTAAACAACAAATGAAATTTATTTCAATTTCATATTTTGTTTTTTAAATCAAAATAATTATCATCTGTATTCAGCGAAGCAGTCACACTGCTTTCGCTGCGCACTCTGATAAACAAAGCACAAATCAATCAATCATCAAAACTCAAATCAACCTTTATTTTTAAATAAAGCTATTTAAAAATTTCATCAAAATTTCAAAACTTTAGTTTTGACTCAAAGCACATATAAAACATCGACTAATAGTTGTAACACATGTTCCATCTAAGTTATGTTTTATATTATGTCCATAAACCCCAAGCTCTGATACCAACTGTAACGCCCCACCTCTATGCTCACAATAATAAAGAGTATTAAAAGAAATACTGTCTGTTATTATGAAGAATAAGGCTGGATAGGAGCGGCCATCCGTAGTTAGGCATTACACTAGTATTGGTTATCTCGATAGGAGTGGTATATATTTTTATTTTTCATCTCTTATTTATTTACTCCCATCGACATACCCAATTCTAGTATAAAACGAACTACGATGGTTCATAATAGTTTAGGACAATATATATAATAATAACACAGATAAAGTAAATGCGGAACACAAATATAACAGAAAGTCTCATATATATATAACTGATGTCAGTTGATATACATGTGATACAATACATATGATACAACTACACTGTCGACTCTGGAAGTTACATATACAAGTACATTATCGTGAATAATATACATGAATATACACCATCCTATACAAATTCACTGACTACTAAAATGACAACGACTACTCCAAAAGATATGAAGAGACTTCGTACCTCTAGCAGCAATCCAAAGTAAGATATCAACAACCTGTAAATACTCGGTCTGACCCGAGTATTAAATTGAAAAGAAAATAATACACGGGTCAGTCTAATTCAAACTCAGTTATTAGTGCACAGAAGCAATAATAATTAAATAATGAATAGACGACTGTCACAGTAAATTCCGTCTATCCGACCCTTCCAGAAGAGAATCGGATAACGGTAAATATAACACGTAATAGTGTTAAACATCAAATCAGCAGATTCAAAATATCAACAGAGATGAATGAACAGAATATCAATGAAGATATATTTAAAAGAAAACATCAGAATTGCCTAATAGGAAATTAACACAAAATGATTAAATTAAATCAAATCAATTTAATAATTGAAATGTCACTTAACAACATCAAAACCGATTGGCTGCAGTACACGCACGCGTGCACTGCCTCGCCAATACGGCATATAAAATACGCAAAGGATCAATGGATCAAAAGTAATTGAAATTTCAATAAAAGCAATACCGTGTGGTTGCAGTTCACGCTTGCGTGCACTGCCTTGCCTCTACAGTGATGATGTACCCAAAAGATCAACGAACCAAAAATCCAAAGAAATACCAATAAAATTAATACGGTGTGGCTGCAGTTCACGCTTGCGTGCACTGCCTTGCCACTACAGTGATGATGTACAAAATGAAAATTCACAACGAACACAAGGTCAAACCCAAGCGTTTAAGCTGGATTCAACTCAAGTGTATTCAAATGAAATGGCCGATACAAAAATCAAACCTTGACCACAGTTCAAATCAACCAACAGAGAACAAAAACTGCGCAATTGAAACTGCAGCAAGGAGATGGCAACATGCATGCATAGTTTCGCAATTCAAAGATGTGCACAACTCTACTAGAAGTGCACCTGAAGTATACAACTGCCGAACTCAAAGAAGCGAACACAGATGGGATTAGAACCAAACAGCACCTCCAAGCCCAATGCAGTAGTGTAAATAGCACCAAGAACAAGTAGTGGTACAAACAACAAGGACAGTGTCAATACGGAATACTGACCAGGCAACAATTATTTTGCAACTGAGCCTCTCAACAAATACATGAACCAGAGAAATCAAACTACAACAAGGACAAACAAGGGTAGCACTGTGATTCTACACAAAAGGGAACCAACAGTACACAAAGGAAAGGGTGAAACAATGGCTCAATATCGTTGTATAAAATTACAAGATGAACCAGACAGGAGAACAACTTACTGCATTAATGAGACATGAATTCATGGAGCAAAGGCATCAGTAACCACTACATGGAAATGGAGATTACATACTTAAATAGAAAATGCACATGAACATGATGGCAACAGTTCAAGGCAAGAGAAACAACCCAAAATGAAAGACTGCTAACCCCAATAGACAGTGTAGACTACCGGAGTGATACCAGTGCCAACTACATGAAATTGGACAGAACCCTTCGAAAAGAATCTGAATCAAATGCATATACAGGAATGCAACCTTACATATGCCCAATACTATGTGAAAAAATGTGTAGACTGCCTCACTGGTTAAGGCAGCTACAATTAAGTGGCTCAACGCAACGAATTGCACAGATAGATCAATACACATAACTGCAGTGCAAATTAAGGTATACCAAAGTCGATGAATCAACACGAGTTCAAAAACCATAAAACAACAGTCTCAATCAAGACAGTATTCCAAAGCAAACAACCCAAGTCAAGTCTGGACAATACCATATAACAGACATTCGAGGATGCAAACAGGTACATGAGTGGTCAGTGAAACCCAAATGCTATCTACATAGAAGTGAGACCAAATCAGTTCATGTGCAAACTGACCAAACAGTACAGTGAAGCCAGAGGCAATCACAACTACACCAAGTTTCAAGTGCCAAGAGAAAGTGTCAGCAGTGGTACAACAAGAAGACTTCAAACCAGTGTACCAATGGATACCAGACTCGAAATAAACAAGTGACTTGAATGAATTTAACACAAAGACCATAAGTATAAACTGAACAGGGCAGAAGCACAAACATAAATGAGCTATTGAGCACTACAGGTCTGTGAAGAACAAAGACTCATGAACCTAACTCGACCAATAACCAAAACTACAATGTGCCGAGAACTTATGCCAGAGAACTGCTCAAACCAATAAGCCAACATGGCAACAACAGATGCACCAGAAATGAACTCAGGATCAGGAAATATAAAATTGTCAAATGCAAATCCTGGGATGGCAGTATCAATGTCAGGACAATTACCAAAGTTCAGATAACCAAAATTCCAAAAATAGCTGAGCATCGAAAATAACACAATAAGTTTAACAAAGATAACAAAATCATTGTCGAACAAATTCTAGCAGAGAAAAATTCAAAGCAAGTACATAGCAACTGGACCTCAAATGCAGTTATAACCGAGAAAACAACAAACCAATTCATCAAGTCAGCAAGAGTCACTGAACCAAAATCAAAAGTCAACAATTCAAACCAATAAACCAAGACGAGAAATCATTGCCGCGAAACTCTGTTAATCAAGCAACGAAATCAGGAATTGAAACAAGCTAGCAATCACTATAGACTTGAATTAGATGTGAGTGAAGGGTTCACTCACCTTTTAACGAAGCAAGGGCGAACTCGTCAAAGAAGAAGCGGCCGAAGTGAGCAACGAGGAGACGCTCGATCAGCTTAAAGGCGCAGCTTCAAAAATTCCCAATTTCATATCGAAGAAGAACGATCGAAGAAGCCCTAATTTGTGAAAGAAGGACGAACGACAGAATCACGAGGCCGCCATTTTCAATTTTTTTTTTCTTCCGTTCACTCTGTTTATTTTTTAGGGTTCGAATGAATGAAAAATGAAAAAGGGGGAAACAGGTATACTCGAGATAACATGGCACAAAATCCCCATGGCCCAACATTCAATTTAAAGCCCGCATAATTCCTTTAACCAATTACTTAAAAGAATTATTATTTAAACCGAATTTAAAAACTTCAATTAGCAATCAGTCAACAGATTAATCGTTTAACAATGATTATAAATTGGGTAAAAGCCCCGGGTTGTTACAAAAATATTATTTATATAAATCAAAATAAACAATTTTGTTAAATAAATCAATTTACACACAATAGTGTAAAAGCATAACTTTCACAATATTAATCAGATTTCAACGAAATAAAAAGTAGTATACTTAAAAATTTATTTATTTTTATAAAAGAAAAATAAATTTCAAAATTTCAAAATTTATAATTTTAAATTAAAAGTCAAAAGTTTGACCATATTGACCAAAATTCACATTTCTAGAAAATATTCTATTTATTCATGTTTGGAATTATAATTCACATCAAAATCAAAATTTATATTTAAAATAACAAAATTATTCATTTTATTAAATAAAATAAAGTTTTAAGTCAAAAATCCAATTAAAATAATCAAAATATACAATTAAAATAATCACAAAATACAGGGTTGTTACACTCTCCCCCACTCAAAACTTTTCGTCCCCGAAAAGGAATGAGGTACGGGAAAGTACATAAAAAGATAGAATGAAATATGATTAAGACAAGATGACAAGAAGATTGAAATAATACCCTATAACTGTTGTTATAGGTGAGTTTAACAAGGTGGAGATGATCTTCGTAAGATCCTCTAGAATCAAGAACACAAGCATGAAAAAAATCCTTTAGAATCTGATTCACCCTTTCTGCTTGACCGATGGTCTGTGGATGGCAAGCAGTGCTCAGATTCAAAAATGAGTACCAAAGATTTTCAAAGATTATATAAAGATTTTTAAACAGACTGGTATAAGCAATAGCTTCCCCATTCTGTAGCAGGATAAGGGAAATATGGACAACAAAAAGATAGTTTGAAAAACAAATAAGATAATAAATTTGAAACCATGAAAATTTCAACTTAAATTGATAATTAATTTTACATAAGTTAAACAAATCTTAACTATCTCTAATTTCATTATCTTATCATCCAATTATCTTAAATAAATAATCTCTAAAATCATGGATTTGAAAAAAATCATTTATTGTACTCATAATGTACTCAATAAATTTAATTCTTCTTTATTCGTAATTAAAAATTAAATTTATTCCTCTCAATATATTTTATCAGCTATATTAAATATATTTACACTTTTTATAACTGCTTTGAATTATTCTTAGTTCCTTTAACATCATTTTATATTGTAAATTATTCCATTACCCTTTTTCTCTATTTTCCCTCTATTAATCTTTTTATAAAAAAAATTTAAGTGTATAACATTTATTATAACTACTCAAATTTTTTTTATAATTTTTTTTATTGTATATTATCCAATTACATATTCAACTTCTGTATAATTTAGGTAAGTTGTATTAGAATGAAATTGTGTATTACGCAAATAAAACTTTCCAATTTAATCATTTCAAGCTTGAATATTTATCCAAATCTTGAAATTATACTTGAAATTATTCTTCAAGATAAAATTTAAGAATTAAATTTCCGATAAATTCCAACTATTTAGAGATAAATAAATGCACATATACTAAATATATCCATTCAAATTTAAATCATACATCAGCATATGTTATAAATCTAGTCTTATTTTAGAAATTCAAATGAACTAAATTTCCCGAAACAAACCTATAGAAAGACTATAGAACGGTCTCTTCACTTTGAAACTCGAAAATGAATATCGATGATACTGTAGTCATCACCAAAGTTATTTTCTAGCGACAAAGAGAAGAGCACTAATTTTAATCTTTAAAATTCTTTGGAAACAAATTTCTATTCGAAAATACTTGGAATAGTAAATCTTTTAAAACTTTAAATACAAGGTTTGAAACCATCGAAAATTAAATTCTCAAATTCTTGTTTTAAATTCATTTTAAATTTCTAAATAAATTTATAACCATGTTTTGTAGTTTAACTATTTATATATGAAACAAGAGACAATGATATATGAAATCAAATATTATATCTTAACAATCAATTCAATAAAATCCAGAAAACGATTTATAATATAGTTACAAAATTTTATTTCATTACTAAATTTGAAAAATATATTGTGTCAGTTTGCTCTATTCAAGTGTTTTGGAAATCTTACCGATAGCGTTGTTCAGACGAATCGATCAGAAACCCAAATCAACATCAACAACTCAAACAACACAATATATAAAACATTTTAAATATTAGTTTACAAATAAACTTCAATAGTGATTTGAAGATAAGTTAGAAACAAAGATGATATAATTAAATAACAGAATAGGTAGATGGATAAGCTTATATATATCATAGGCAACCTAAACCGGGTCAACCATGACTTAAAGAATAAGATCGATGTGGATTTCTGGGGTAAATCAACATTCAGTCTTAAGAGATAAAATTTGGAAAAATAAGAGATACTAGCATCAAACCGAGGATATAAAAATCTTTGTGAATCGATGCGGTTGTAAAGGGGTTTCAACCCTTTACAAATCAATTTGAGATTGGCGGGACCGCCGACTCATTATAAAGATCATTCGAAGTGGGTTATGGGATACTCCAGAATCAAAGGAAAACGAATCGCGAGGGACACGAATGGATTTTGAAACAGCAGGGAACATTACAAAATTCAAAGGAATCGAGTCAAAAAGGAAGAGATTCAAACTTGAATGAAAGTGATTCTGTAAATACATTTACCATATATGCTAAGTTTTGCCAAAAACTAAACCTCCGATACCACATGTAACGACCCAATATTTTCAACCATTCGCATCCGCACATGTCGGACTTGAATTGCTCAAAATACCACGTTGTAAATAAAAATTGGCAAATATCAGAATATACAGTAAATAAATAATCACAGACACAAAGTAAATAACAATGCAGTGGAAGTAAAAGAGATCGTAGTTCACAAAGCTACTATATATATAAGATACATCAGAGTTAAACAAGATACAACAGAAGAGTAACAAGATACAGCAGGTACAAGTCAATATACATCACTGAAATCACTGGGTACTGAAAGCAAAATAGATGGCTGGATCTTCAAGAAAAGCTCCAACTCCGAAGGTGAGTCTTGAATGCTGAGTCACTCAGTTTGACTCGAGCGTAAAGCAAAACACAAAACACTCGAGTTAGGACATAAATACTTATGAACGGTAAATCATCTCAAGTGAACATTAACAAAAATGCATCAGTAACTTAAAGGATGATTGGGATCGCCCATCCTTTAAGGATCCGTTGAACTATTTACTATGTAGCAATATTGCGCTATTATAATAGTGTCTACAGTAAAATAAACTTACTTTAAAATAGCGTCAAGGGGTTACCCCTATAGCCATTAACACGTAATAATGCCAGTAGTCTATATAGTACTTGCATATCTCCTGATCGGGAGACTACGAGAAGATACTCCATAGGTACGACACAAATAGAAATTCATAGTAAGGCTTGCTATGGTAGGTGACACGGCACACAAGGCAATGCCAGGGTAGATATACCATTTATGCATACGGGCTGGCGGTAACGTAGCAGCCACTACGCCCACCTCGAAACACACTACCAATCAAAATCGGAGGATGGCCATCAAATCAACCACAAGTAAGAGTATAGTATCGAACAAGTGCGTCCGACCAAAGGAGCTACCTTTTTTGTCCTGAGATCGCTCCTGTTTTAGCCACCTTAAGCCAACTCACGGGATTCGGGTCCACGTTCATACCTCAATAGGATTGTCGCCACCATGCTACTTTATTCTGGAATCTCCACCGCGTACACAGTTGTTAAAGTGGTTCTCGAAGTTGGCAAAGAGTATGACAACTTCCGATCCCGGTCTCTTTAACAACCAATAGTTATTATAATGCCGTGGTCATTTCGTAATAGTTTACACTTCAAAAATCAAATCATTTCATTTCAAAACTATATTCCTTTCAAAATAGTCTATACTTCAAAACCAAATCCATTTTTATTTCAAAACTATATTCAAATCAAAATAGTTTATACTTTGAAACCAAAACTATTTTTATTTCAAAACTATATCCAAATCAATACGATATCATTTCCATTTCAAACGTATATTCACCTTTCAAAAAACATAATACTTTCAAAGTTATAACTTTTTCGAAAGCAAAATATATGAAATCATTACACTTTGAAAATCATAACATTTCGAAATCATACTTTGAAATCATGAAACATTCCTTTAATTCTTTACATTTTACAAATTTTCAATTAAACCCAATTTCAAATTTCCAATTTAATTCAATTCAAACCATCAGTTTCAATTCAATTCAGTTTCCCAACAAAACATTTCAAATCTTATCAATTTCAAATACATATTTGATCCACAAAATAAACCATTCAATTTTTTTTGTATATTTCAAAGCTTTAATATCCCACATTTCAAAACTAAATTTTATAATTTCTTATATATCTTAATTCAATTTACTAACATTTAGTTTTGAAATATTTACTTAATAAACTCAATATCATTAAATTAAACCCAAATGGTAAACTCAATATCCTTTCGTACTAATATAAACTTCAAATATTCGTTTATCAAAATCAAATATCATTCCAAATTAGCACTCTTTATCAAAATAAAGATTATGTCATTCAAAAGATTTCAAAATCATTTCCTTTCAAATCCTCTATAAATTTATTATCATTCTTTAATTCAAATATTCAATTTAAATATCATTTAAAATCAAATATTTCATTCATTTATTATTTCAAAAATCAGTACAAAAATACGTTTCAAAATTCCATTCAAAAATTCGTTATTTAAAATTCAATTTCAATTTAAATTCCTTAAAAATTCAAATTTAAATATTAAAATATATATTCAAACTCCTGAAATTTCAAAAAATAATCAATTCCAAAATTTAAATCATTTAACACTTTAAAATATAACTCTAATAGTGTTAAAATCTATATTATTTCAAACATTGTCAAATTATAGCAACAACAGCATTTATAAAGTGCTATCGTAGCTTATAGTTTCCGAAATAGTTAAGTTCAAGAACAACGACATTTATAAAATGCCATAATAAATATCTAGTTATGACAACATAGTTAAATTCAAAAACAACAGCATTTAAAAATGGTATCATAAGACCATAGCATTTTTGGAAATGCTATTAATAAAATTTCAGATTTTATAATAACTTCAGAAACATTAACACTCCAAAGTTTTGTTATTTTAAACATATAAATCATATTTCTAGACTTCAAAATTTCACATTTAAATAATTTTAACATAAGATTTATCACAATAAAAATTGTATAATTAAATATCCAATTAAAAACTCAATTCATTTGTTAAATTTCACTGTTTATTAACTTATAAATTTAATAAAACTTAAAATTTTACTTCAAATATCATTTCAAAATTTTAAATTTAATTTCCATTATTTACTTACGTTTTGTAAAAAAATAATTTAAAGTCAAAAATCACATTTACTTCAAATTTACGCACTTAAATTCACAATTTCAAAACTTAAATATTTAGCCTTCTTAAAACCATAAAATATATATTTTTAAAATCAAAATTTCATACTTCAAAAAAATACATATCTTAAGAAATCATTTAAAAATATACCGGGGGTCTGTATATAATTTTCTAACCTAAGTCAAGTGATATAGATAAATATATCATTTCAATCCGCAATTTAGAAAGAAAACCCGGGTTCTATCATTTCAAACCAGCAACACCAAGTCAAATAAAATACAACAAAATTTACTTGAGCCTATCATTTCAGCTCATAATGATTTTTTCCTATTCTAATGTCCTTGGGTAAGTATCATTTCAACCCATAGTGATTCTATTCTAACAGGGAGCTTGTAGTGTGAACATATGTGTAACAACCCGCATATTTGTCGATTTTTTTATTTAAATATTTTATCGATACTCGGAATTTAGTCCGAAAAGCTACTTTTTGCATACGGTCGAATTAGGACTTGGGACCACCCCCATTGAGTTCAAAATGACGTTTGCGACCTTTTTGAGTATAAGCTTCGATATGTTTGGAGTAAGTTGATTTTTGCCACTTTTTCACTTAGGGCTTTGGTTTGGGCTGAACCCATTAATCACTTACTAACTCAGCCCCAACCCACTCCAACTCTTCATTACTTCATTTCATATTCCTAACACTCAGGCTTAAGAAAAAATGGTGGAAGAGAATGGGAATTAGAAACTCCAAGCCCTAGTTCCTCTTGCTAGCTCAAGTTCTTGCTCCAAAATCAAAGAGAACCCATTAGTAAGCATCTCCTCCTTCTTCTCCAACTCATTCTCTTAATCAATTTCAGAAATTCCTAAACCTAATTTTGGGAATGTTCTTCTTTTAAGCTTAGAATCAAGCTTCTTGAGTTGGATTTGAAGAGTGGTTGATTCCCCTTTTGCTTTCAAGCTTCTTCTTCAATCGTTTGGGTTCAAAGGTGAGATTTTTATCTCACATCTTAGTCTATATTTATCTTCGATTGTTAGGTATGAATTCCTAACACTTATTCTTGTGCAATTGCTTTTGGTTTGGATTGATTTGGTGAATATTCCAATTTTTAGTGTTTTGGGTTCAATTCTTTAAAAATCATAGCTTTGATGTTTTGATCATGTTTTGGTGATGATCCGAAGAGCTTCTATGGCCGGGTAGTCGATTGGCGTAAACCCTTAGTGCCGATGCTCAACCGATAGCAATATGGAAGAATTTGGCATTCATTAGATTGGCTTGGGGAGTGCTGGCTACAGGTCCGACCGACCGAACTCAGGGTCCGGTCGACCGACCTGCTACCCAGGCACTTCCCAGCCTCTGTGAGGAAGTTCAGGTTACAGGTCCGGCCGACCGAACTCAGGGTCCGGTCGACCGACCTGCTACCCCGAGCATTTCTGTTTTTCTGGTCCGGTCAACCGAGCTCCGTAGCCGGCCGACCGACCTGATGATATTTTGCCTATTTCGCCTAGTTGCTTGAATTTCCAACTTTAATCGATTCGTGTTGTTTCCTATTTGTTGTTATCATTTATTATCGACTTTGATGACATTTTATTTGGGAATTTAGGATATATCCACTTTGATGGATTCGGTATCGATTTCTTGGATTTTATTCACTTCTTCGAATGTGAATTTTTGTGATTGATTGTTTCTACAATCACTTCAATGATTTGTCACTTAAGAATATAAAGGTTTTCTATACTAGTAGTAAATATCAAAACTCTTTCTTCAAATGATTTCAACACTATTTTATTACAAAGCTCGTTTTCTCAAACCGATTTCCAATCTATTAGTATATACAAACCTTTACCTCACTCGTATGAGAAATCTAATTAAACGACTTAGTAAAAAAAGCGGTATGAAACGCTTGCGTTTACTTCTTTGGTCAATTCTTGGACTTATTCGATTGAATCTCTTGTGACAATTTTCTAGTGGAGATCTACAATTTGTTCGCAAATATTTAAGTTAAGGTAGTGGTTATGGGACATGATGCTAAACTCATATATTTACTAGCTTATTGTAATTGACACTTCTTGATGATCGATGATGATCATTTTATGGTTTAGACTAGAAATGTGCGATGTCTCTTTGTCTATGTGGAGGACTGTTCCTCATTTTATTGAGCTTCGTCTCATTTCTTGCATGGGTCGTACCTATCTAGGTGCGTCGATGTTTGTTTACACATGGGTCGTACCTTTCTAGGTGCGTCGATGTTTATTTATGCATGGGGTATACCTTTCTAGGTGCATCGATGTTTATTTACTTCGTGGAGCAATCGGCTCAATAAGTTGGGACATGGGGCGTATCTTTCTAGTTACGTCGATGTTCGTCTATGCATGGGGCGTATCTTTCTAGGTGCGTCGATGTTCGACTTTGCATGGGGTGTATCTTTCTAGGTGCATCGGTGTTAGACATTACATGGGGTGTATCTTTCTAGGTGCATCGATGTTTATTTATGCATGAGATGTATCTTTCTAGGTGCATCGATGTTTATTTATGCATGGGGCGTATCTTTCTAGGTGCATCGATGCTAGAGCATGGGACGTATCTTTCTAGGTGCGTTGATGTTCGACTGTGCATGGGGCGTGTCTTTCTAGGTGCGTCGATGTCCAGTTTATGGGATTGGCCATCCTTTTTCTTGTGATTTATGGATTTCCATTTGATGATTTCTGGAATTTATGTTCCACTAACTTTTACGATTGGCACTGATATATATGTCATTTATTGTGGCTTGGTGAATGAAATTAGGAGTATGACATTCCTTTTTATCTTTGAGAAGATCTTTGCGATATTGATTAATCTCTTATTGATTTTTCAGTTATTTATTTATCACAGCTTGGCATTGTGATTATTATACGTTTAGTCATATCTCTTATTCTATATCATTTCATCTGATATTTATAGCTAGACTGATCCGTTTATTATTTTCTTCTTAAATAATACTCGGGTCAGACTGAGATTTTACAGGTGTTTCTACTTGTCACCTTGTCGGACCATCATATGATCTTTTGGCTAACTACTTTAGTTTGGTAGTTTTTGTTGTATACATTTAAGATATAGACTCCTTGATGTATACATATTTTTGTCTAGAACTTGTATCTATTCTTTTGTGATGTTGTGGATCTTATTTGACCATTACTCTGATATACACTTTTATGTGTAATATTCATATCTATTTCCGCCTTTGTGATATGAATTGTCTGTGACTGATTTATGTTATGTTTACTTCTATATTTGTTTCCGAAGATTATTATAGCCACTGTGTAGTAGCTTTGTGTTGTATCGGTATGTCGGATTTCCTCTTGAAATAAAATGCATGTTATACTATCTGACATATCGGTTCTCGTGCAAAGCAATTACACGGATGGTCGCTCCTCAACAGCCTTATTCTCCGTGCTAGCTGACAGCATTACACCGTAGTGTTCTTGGCTAGCGTGGGTATAGAGGTGGGGCGTCACAGCTTGGTATCGGAGACAAACTTCGGAACAATGTAGAATAATCTAGCAAGGATCATGTCCTAACTAGTTCTTAGGAGTTATGCCTTAGGATTTATTCGAGTCTTCGTACCGTTCTATCCTACTTTCTTTTATGATTCCTTGTTTTATCTATCAAGATTGCTTGATATATATTTTGAGAATAACTTTTTCCTCTTCTTTCTTTCTTTCTTAAAGAAGAGAAATGGTTAGACCTGGCCGTCCCAACGCCGGTCAATCTAGTGCTACTCCCCAGGATGGAGTTTTTATGTCTGCCCAGCAGCTTTTAGATCTCGTGAAGAATGCTCAAGCTGCAGGACCCAATCTAGAGCCTACTCATCCTAGATCCGGTTTTGCATGCTTGTGCAGAGACTACACCGATTTGGGTGGAAGGCCATTTAAGGGATCCGAGAGTGTTATAGAAATTCAAGCTTGGCTCAAATCATGCGATCGTATCTTTTCTCGCATGAACCTTATTGATCTACATCGAGTTCAAGTGGCTTCTAGCATGCTCCAAGAAAGAGCGTTAGATTGGTATGAGCTCTTGACTTCGGAGATTATCGAAGCGGATCTTACTTGGGAGAAATTCCGAGAACGTTTCGAATTAAAGTTTGTGCCGGAGGCTGAAAAAGTTACTTTAGCCCGACGTTTCATAGACCTTGTTCAAGGTGAATCTTCTGTGACAGACTATGTCGCATCTTTTGAATCTCTTTCCAAATATGGGGTTGAATACATTAATATCCCATTGAAGAAAAATCAGAGATTTATCTATGGCTTGAATAAGAATCTTAAGAAGCCATTACTTCTGAAACTCGAAGTTTCTTTTGATCAGCTTATTGATATCGCTCTTCGTCTTGAAGAGGCCGATAATGAAGGTGATGTTGAAGTTGTGCGTGTCCAACAGAACTTCGATAATAACTTGAAGAGGCCTATCAAATTCAAAGGCCCCAATTCTAATAAGAAAGGGAAGCAACCAATTCCGGTAGCAAAGACTCCTACTTCTAGTCGTGGACAATGCTACAATTGTGGTTCCCTGAACCACTATGCAAGGGAGTGTCCGAAACCCCTCTTTTGTCGCTATTGCAAAAATTAGGGTCACCATATTACTGCATGTCCCGTACTTCAAAGTAAGAAGGAGGGAGAGCTCAATGCAGTGCAAGCCCCTAGTGGCACTTCTCTTGCTCAAGGTATTTCTCATTCAATCCTTGATCACATTTGTTTTATTATTTTCCTTTTCGAGTTCTTTTTGATATAGGTTCACTATTTTATATCAAAAGAACTTGTGATTCTTTTTCTTTAAAAATATTTTGGGCTTGATGTCTTCGTTGAGAATTGCGAATCCGGATGGTAGATTTGCAACACTCAATTTGCTTTCTATTGATGTCGAAACTATTTTATGTGATTTTTCTTTCCGAGCCGATATTTTTACTTAGGCTTCGAAACTGATTTTTGTAAGGATTGGCTTACTCGTTGTGAAGCCCATATCCTATTTTCCGTGTGAACTATTCATCTTCGACGTTTTCTATCTGTTAAGAAGATTTCTATTTTTTCTTGAGATTCCGATTTCAAATTTTTGAAAGCATCATTTTATTCTTTAAGCCCTCAAGATGAGAAAAGTGTTATTTCTCTTATCTAAATAATTTGTGAAACTTTTTCGGTATTTTTGAGTTTGTCTTAGGATTATCACCTAAGAAATCTTTTGTGTGGTGTTAAGGGCTTTCTAGTTCGACCTTGCCATCGATTTTCATTTGGCTACGAGTTGCGGGAGTTCGCATTCCATTTACCGCATTCCGCACTCGTTACGATTCTTATGAATGACTTATTTTGTCATTCAGTTTGTCCAGCTTATTTCATCCATTTTATAAATCGAATATTCTATGAATATTTCAATGAGACCATTCTTGTACTTATTGATTTTGGATGAAAATAGAAATTTAAAATTTTGTAAATCTTTTTCATAAGACTTATTTAGAAGTACGATTTGACTTTGCTCTTAAACAAGCAAAGAATATTCTTAAAGGTTTTTAAGAAATATGTTTATCATATAGAAGATGATTTTGTGATTGTATTGCCCGTTGAGTGCTTTAAGAATTCTGGTCGATGCGCTTGATCAACGTTATCGATTTGAATCTCCTAAACGCTTTGATGAGACAATCAGACACGATATATTGACTTGTAAAAATGTGAATTTTTCTAGAAAGGTTATTAAATAAATGTAAATGTAATTTTGAACGTTTTAACTTTTCAGGAAAGAAGATTATTCAAAAGAAATTCTTTCTTTTCGATACTCTTATTCTTGTGATTCCCGAAGGGGAACCGAGACTTTATATTTTGTACCAATGCTAGTCATATTGGTTTGGATGCCGTTCTCTTGCAAAAGATGACGTGCTATCACTTGTGCTTCTAAATCATTACAGCTTATCGAGACTAGATATGCCACTCATGATCTAGTGCTCGCGGCTATTGTTTTTACTTTTGGAATTTGGCATCATCATATTTGGATGAGAAATTTGTTCTCTACCTCGATCATAAATCTTTGGAATATTTATTTTCTCATAAGGAACTTCATGTTGACTCGAGGTCCTAGCATCTTATGATCTTGGTATTCTTTTTATTCCCGAAGGGGAAATCATGTTGCCAATACGTTTTGTCGTAGGCAACAAGGTGTTGATTCTTTGATGATGTCTGAATGGAATTATCTTTTTATCAAGTTCATCAGACGTTTTGATGTACTTCGTTTTATTGAGTTTCATCTTATTTCTTTTATGGACTCGCATCTGATGTTCCTTTATGGTGTTCGGTTCATCGGATGTACTGTTATTATACTACATCGATGTTCCGTCTTATCTGGATCAATGGATGTACAATTATTATACTACATCGTTATTCCGGTTTATCGGTTCATTGGACGTACCGTTTTTGTACTACGTCGGTGTTTCGAAATTATTCGGGCTTTGGTTCGTTGGGCGTACCATTTTTGTACTACGTTGATGTTCCAAATTATTTGAGTTTCTAGTTTCTCGGGCGTACTGTTATTATACTACGTCGTTGCACCAGCTCAATTTTCTGCTATCCATGACGTGTTTCACGTTTCTCAACTTCGAAAATGTCTTCGAGATTCTGATTCTATTCTTGAGCCCGGTGTTGTGGAAGAGATTGAAGTTTCACCTAATTTAACTTATGAGCAACATCCTATTCATATCATTGCTTCGGAAGTCAAACGACTTCGAAATAAAGATGTTCCACTTGTTAAAGTTCAATGGTCTTCAAATCCTAAGGATTGTTCTTGGGAATCTAGAGAGTTCATCGTGCGAACACACCCGGACTTACTTTCTCGTGCTCTTTGTGGTGAACTTCTTATTTCAAACTTCTTTTGTGTTGAATATGCTTTTATGGTTGTTACTATATATATTCTTCTTAAATATTGCGAGGACGCAATTTCTTTAAGGAGGGGAGTCTGTAACAACCCGCATATTTGTCGATTTTTTTATTTAAATATTTTATCGATACTCGGAATCTAGTCCGAAAAGCTACTTTTTGCATACGGTCGAATTAGGACTCGGGACCAACCCATTGAGTTCAAAATGACGTTTGCGATCTTTTTGAGTATAAGCTTCGATATGTTTGGAGTAAGTTGATTTTTGCCACTTTTTCACTTAGGGTTTTGGTTTGGGCTGAACCCATTAATCACTTACTAACTCAGCCCCAACCCACTCCAACTCTTCATTACTTCATTTCATATTCCTAACACTCAAGCTTAAGCAAAAATGGTGGAAGAGAATGGGAATTAGAAACTCCAAGCCCTAGTTCCTCTTGCTAGCTCAAGTTCTTGCTCCAAAATCAAAGAGAACCCATTAGTAAGCATCTCCTCCTTCTTCTCCAACTCATTCTCTTAATCAATTTCAGAAATTCCTAAACCTAATTTTGGGAATGTTCTTCTTTTAAGCTTAGAATCAAGCTTCTTGAGTTGGATTTGAAGAGTGGTTGGTTCCCCTTTCCTTTCAAACTTCTTCTTCAATCGTTTGGGTTCAAAGGTGAGATTTTTATCTCACATCTTAGTCTATATTTTCGATTGTTAGGTATGAATTCCTAACACTTATTCTTGTGCAATTGCTTTTGGTTTGGATTGATTTGGTGAATATTTCAATTTTTAGTGTTTTGGGTTCAATTCTTTAAAAATCATAGCTTTGATGTTTTAATCATGTTTTGGTGATGAACCGAAGAGCTTCTATGGCCGGGTAGTCGATTGGCGTAAACCCTTAGTGCCGATGCTCAACCGATAGCAATATGGAAGAATTTGGCATTCATTAGATTGGCTTGGGGAGTGATGGCTACAGGTCCGGCCGACCGAACTCTGGGTCCGGTCGACCGACCTGCTACCCAGGCACTTCCCAGCCTCTGTTAGGAAGTGCAGGTTACAGGTCCGGCGGACCGAACTCAGGGTCCGGTCGACCGACCTACTACCTCAAACATTTCTGTTTTTCTGGTCCGGTCGACCGAGCTCTGTAGCCGGCCGACCGACCTGATGATATTTTGCCTATTTCGCCTAGTTGCTTGAATTTCCAACTTTAATCGATTCGTGTTGTTTCCTATTTGTTGTTATCATTTATTATCGACTTTGATGACATTTTCTTTGGGAATTTAGTATATATCCACTTTGATGGATTCGGTATCGATTTCTTGGATTTTATTCACTTCTTCGAATGTGAATTTTTTTGATTGATTGTTTCTACAATCACTTCTATGGTTTGTCACTTAAGAATATAAAGGTTTTCTATACTAGTAGTAAATATAAAAACTCTTTCTTCAAATAATTTCAACACTATTTTATTACAAAGCTCCTTTTCTCAAACCGATTTCCAATCTATTAGTATATACAAACCTTTACCTCACTCGTATGAGAAATCTAATTAAACGACTTAGTAAAACGAATGGTATGAAACGCTTGCGTTTACTTCGTTGGTTAATTCTTGGACTTATTCGATTTAATCTCTTGTGACAATTTTCTAGTGGAGATCTACAATTTGTTCGCAAATATTTAAGTTAAGCTAGTGGTTATGGGACATGATGCTAAACTCATATATTTACTAGCTTATTGTAATTGACACATCTTGATGATCGATAATGATCATTTTATGGTTTAGACTAGCAATGTGCGATGTCTCTTTATCTATGTGGAGGACTGTTCCTCATTTTATTGATCTTCGTCTCATTTCTTGCATGGGTCGTACCTATCTAGGTGCGTCGATGTTTGTTTACACATGGGTCGTACCTTTCTAGGTGCGTTGATGTTTATTTATGCATGGGGTGTGCCTTTCTAGGTGCATCGATGTTTATTTACTGTGGAGCAATCAGCTCAATAAGTTGGGACATGGGGCGTATCTTTCTAGTTGCGTCGATGTTCGTCTATGCATGGGGCGTATCTTTCTAGGTGCGTCGATGTTCGACTTTGCATGGGGTGTATCTTTCTAGGTGCATCGGTGTTAGACATTACATGGGGTGTATCTTTCTGGGTGCATCGATGTTTATTTATGCATGGGATGTATCTTTATAGGTGCATCGATGCTTATTTATGCATGTGGCATATCTTTCTAGGTGCATCGATGCTAGAGCATGAGGTGTATCTTTCTAGGTGCGTTGATGTTCGACTGTGCATGAGGCGTTTCTTTCTAGGTGCGTCGATGTCCAGTTTATGGGATTGGCCATCCTTTTTCTTGTGATTTCTGGATTTCTATTTGATGATTTCTGGAATTTATGTTTCACCAACTTTTACGATTGGCACTGATATATATGTCACTTATTGTGGCTTGGTGAATGAAATTAGGAGTATGACATTCCTTTTTATCTTTGAGAAGATCTTTGCGATATTGATTAATCTCTTATTGATTTTTCAATTGTTTATCACAGCTTGGCATTGTGATTATTATACGTTTAGTCATATCTCTTATTCTATATCATTTCATCTGATATTTATAGCTAGACTGATCCGTTTATTATTTTCTTCTTAAATAATACTCGGGTCAGACTGAGATTTTACAGGTGCTTCTACTTGTCACCTTGTCGGACCATCATATGATCTTTTGGCTAACTACTTTAGTTTGGTAGTTTTTGTTGTATACATTTAAGATATAGACTCCTTGATGTATACATATTTTTGTCTAGCACTTGTATCTATTCCTTTGTGATGTTGTGGATCTTATTTGACCACTACTCTGATATACACTTTTATGTGTAATATTCACATATATTTCCGCCTTTGTGATATGAATTGTCTGTGACTGATTTATGTTATGTTTACTTCTATATTTGTTTCCGAAGATTATTATAGCCACTGTGTAGTAGCTTTGTGTTTGTATCGGTATGTCGGATTTCCTCTTGTAATAAAATGCATGTTATACTATCTGACATATCGGTTCCCGCGCAAAGCAATTACACGGATGGTCGCTCCTCAACAGCCTTATTCTCCGTGCTAGTTGACAGCATTACACCGTAGTGTTCTTGGCAAGCGTGGGTATAGAGGTGGGGCGTCACAATATGCATAAACAATATAAACAATTGTACTAACATGTCAATGTCACAATATACTGTCATATACCATATGTCAGGTGTTAATTAACAAAGTTAACATGATAATAACATGGAATAATATATCATATAATCATCATTAACTTGCATAACATTTTAATTACTAATCACTTGTCATCCATTTACCATTTAATAAGTAATAATATCAGAGTGAGGATGACTCACCTTTATCAAAGCTAGAGACCACTATGACACACAGGAATGATTCCAAACGCACGACAAGAACGATATAACATGACTTTTGATTTGAATGAATGGAGAGCCATGATATTGATCTTGTATACAACAAACAAAACAAGACCATATAAACATATAATTTCAACACCAATTTAAATAAAAAGCTACAAAGAATAAAATGATTTGACCTTACCTTAACCATTCAAATGCTCGACCTAGGAGTTAATGTGCTCGACCATAATCATGCTATAGGCTTGGGTATGCATTAAAACACATGGCTAGGCAAGTGCTTGAAGAGCTAGGAGAGCTACAACATGAAGAAGGCAAAGGACAAGGCAATAGGTGGAGTTTGGTGCACCACTTGGCTCGGCCATGACATCAATTGGGCTCGGCCTTGTCAGGTACATGTCAGGTCAGATCTGAAATTGCGGTTAGAGGTGAAGTACTTGTTGGTGGTGGTGGCTATGGTGGTGGCCGAGGCAAATTATGAAGGGTATGGTGGAAACTATGGTCGGCTAGGCATGATTTTCATGGAATTTTTGTGGGGCTTTGCAAATTTTGTGGTGATGGCTTCAAATAGAGGTACGGCCAGATCTGGACAAAGGGGAGAGGAGTGGTTTCTGCTATATATGGTGGTGGTGGTGGTCGGTGGAGATGAAGGTGTAGAGGCCTAGCAAAGCACAAGAGGACAAGGTAAAAATCAATGTAAAATAAGAAGAAAAGGTGAAAAAGAAGAAGCCATAAACTTACAATTTTTTTTCTCAAGATAGGTAGTTGTGAGAAATGAAGTGAGAAGGATATTTTTTCACGTGAATGGAAGATGAGAAACACGGCTATAGGGTTGAGAGATGCACAATCAAAGAACGAAATGTAAAGGCAAAAGAAAATGAAAAGACAAAGTAAATGAAAAGGCAAAGAAATGAAAAGGCTTTGTCTTTTGAATTTCCATTTTCTTTTAATCAAATAAACAAAATAAAATTCAGTAAATAAAAATAAAAGAAAAAAAATAAAGTGAAAATAACAATTATTCTTTGGAAAAATAAAAAATAAATAAAGAAAATGGTTTATTATATTGAAACTAGAATTAAAATTGTAAACCAAATACAATAAACATTTGAAAATTATAACTGCACTTAAAAATGTTTTGAAAATAAAATTTATACATAAAATGTCATATTACATATATGTACACAAATTAGAACATGATATGACAAACAAAAATATTATTTATATAAATTAAAATAAACAATTTTGTTAAATAAATCAATTTACACACAATAGTGTAAAAAGCATAACTTTCACAATATCAATCAGATTTCAGCGAAACAAAAAGCGGTATACTTAAAATTTTATTCATTTTTATAAAAGAAAAATAAATTTCAAAATTTCAAAATTTTAAATTAAAAGTTAAAGTTTGACCATATTGACCAAAATTCACATTTTTAGAAAATACTCTATTTATTCATGTTTGGAATTATAATTCACATCAAAATCAATCTTTATATTTTAAATAACAAAATTATTCATTTTATTAAATAAAATAAAGTTTTTAAATCAAAAATCCAATAAAATAATCAAAATATACAATTAAAATAATTTCAAAATACAGGGTTGTTATACTCTCCCCCACTCATAACTTTTTGTCCCCGAAATGGAATAAGGTACGGGAAAGCACAGAAAAAGATAGAATGAAATAAGATTAAGATAAGATGACAAGAAGATTGAAATAATACCTGATAACTGTTGTTATAGGTGAGATTAAGAAGGTGGAGATGATCTTCGTAAGATCCTCTAGAATCAAGAACACAAGCATGAAAAAAATCCTTTAGAATCTGATTCACCCTTTCTGCTTGACCGATGGTCTGTGGATGGCAAGCAGTGCTCAGATTCAAAAATGAGTACTAAATATTATCAAAGGTTATAGAAAGATTTCTAAACAGACTGGTATAAGAAATAGCCTCCCCATTCTGTAGCAAGATAAGGGAAATAAGGACAACAAAAGGATAGTTTGAAAAACAAATGAGATAATAAATTTGAAACCATGAAAATTTCAACTTAAATTGATAATTAATTTTACATAAGTTAAACAAATCTTAACCATTTCTAATTTCATTATCTTATCATCCAATTATCTTAAATAAACAATCTTAAAAACCATAGATTTGAAAAAATCATTTATTGTACTCATAACGTACTCAATAAATTTAATTCTTCTTTATTCCTAATTAAAAATTAAATTTATTCCTCTCAATATATTTTATCACCTATATTAAATATATTTACACTTTTTATAACTGCTTTAAATTTTCTTAGTTAACATCATTTTATGTGTAAATTATTCCATTATCCTTTTTCTCTATTTTCCCTATGTTAATATTTTTATAACGAAAATTTAAGTGTATAACATTTATTATAACCACTCAAATTTTATTTATATTTTTTTATTGTATATTATCCAATTACATATTCAACTTCTGTATAATTTAGGTAAGTTATATTAGAATGAAATTGTGTATTATACAAATAAAACTTTCCAATTTAATCATTTCAAGCTTGAATATTTATCCAAATCTTGAAATTATACTTGAAACTATTCTTCAAGATAAAATTTAAGAATTAAATTTCCGATAAATTCCAACTATTTAAGGATAAATAAATGCATATATACTATATACATATTCATTCAAATTTAAATCATATATCAGCATATGTTATAAATCCAGTCTTATTTTAGAAATTCAAATCAATTAAATTTACCAAATCAAAACGGTAGCAAGACTACAGAATGGTCTCTTTACTTCGAAACTCGAAAATGAATATCGATGATGTTGCAGTCATCACCGAAGTTATTTTCCAGCGACAAAGAGAAGAGCGCTATTTTTAAATTTTAAAATTCTTTGGAAACAAATTTCTATTAGAAAATACTTGAAATAGTATATCTTTTAAAACTTTAAATACAAAGTTTGAAACCATCGGAAATAACATACTCAAATTCGTGTTTTAAATTCATTTTAAATTTCTAAATAAATTTATAACCATGTTTTATAGTTCAATTATTCATATATGAAACAAGAGATAATGATATATAAAATCAAATATTATTTCTTAACAACTAATTCAATAAAATCCAGAAAAATATTTATAATATAGTTACAAAATTTTATTTAATTACTAAATTTGAAAAACATATCGTGTCAGTTTGCTCGGTTCAAGTGTTTTTAAATCTTATTGATAGCGTTGATCAAACGAATCAATCAGAAATCCAAATCAACATCAACAACTCAAACAACACAATATATAAAACATTTTAAATATTAGTTGACAAATACACTTCAAGAATGATTTGAACATAAGTTGAAAATAAAGATGAGATGATTAAATAACAAAATAAGAAGATGGATAAGCTTATATAAATCGTGGGCAACCTTAACCGGGTCAACCGTGACTTAAAGAATAAGATTAATGTGGATTTCTAGGGTAAATCAATATTCGGTCTCAAGAGATAAAATTTGGGATAATAAGAGATACGAGCATCTAATCGAGGATATATAAATCTTTGGTGAATCGATGCTGTTGTAAAGGAGTTTCAACCCTTTACAAATCAATTTGAGATTGGCGGGACCGCCGACTCATCATTAAGATCATTCGAAGTGGGTTATGGGATACTCCAGAATCAAAAGAAGACGAATAGTTAGGGACACGAATGGATTTTGGAACCGCAGGGAACGTTCCAAAATTCAAAGGAATCAAGTTAGAAAGGAAGAGATTCAAACTCAAATGAAAGTGATTCTGTAAATACATTTACCATATATGCTAAGTTTTTCCTAAAACCAAAGCTCTGATACCACATGTAACTACCCGATATTTTCAACCATTCGCATCCATACATGTCGGACTTGAATTGCTCAAAATACCACGTTGTAAATAAAAGTTGGCAAATCTCAGTATATACATTAAATAAATATTCACAGATCACAGACGTAGAGTAAATAATAATGCAGCGAAAGTAAAAGAGATAGTAGTTCATGAAGCTACTATATATATAAGATACATCAGAGTTAAACAAGATACAACAGAAAAGTGACAAGATACAACAGGTAAAAATCAGAATACATCACTGAAATCACTGGATACTGAAAGCAAAATTGATGGCTGGATCTTCAAGAAAAGCTCCAACTCCAAAGGTGAGTCTTGAATGTTGAATACTTAGTCTTAGTCGAGGGTAAAGTAAAACACAAAACACTCGAGTGAGGACATAAATACTTATGAATTGTAAATAAACTCAAGTGAACAGTAACAAAAATGCATCAGTAACTTAAAGGATGATTGGGATCGCCCATCTTTAAGGATCTGTCAAACTATTTACTATGTAGTAATATTCAGCTATTATAATAGTGTCTACAGTAAAATAAACTTTCTTTAAAACAGTATTAAGGGGTTACCTATATAGCTCTTAACACGTAATAATGCCAGTAGTCTATACAGTACCTGCATATCTCCTGGTCGGGAGACTACGAGAAGATACTCCATAGGTACGACACAAGTAGAAACTCATTGTAACGACCCATAAATTTTCGATAATTAAAATAGCTAATTTAATAAGATTTCGTGTTTTAGTGTTAGAAAAAAATGGTAAGTCGTTGGAATAATAATAAATGTTGAATCCATTGGGTATAATAGAGTAATTGATTGATAAGTAAAACCTATTTAAATCAAATATTGAATATTGAACAGGTAAATTGTTTAAATTAAATATTTAAAACTTATTGAATAATTGAATAACTGTAAAATGAAAATAGTGTTCTAAATTGTGAATTGGTTTTAAAGGTTGAATCTTATAAGTTAAATTTCAATATTTCAAAAGATAATGAATTATTAGATAATCGAAATTGTTTAAATTTAATATTTGGAATTTATTGAATAATTTAATAATGGGAATTGAATAACCGTATAATGGAAATGGTTGTTCTATAATTTTAACTCGTTTCAAAAGTTAAATTTTTAAGTTCGTTTTGAATATCTCAAAAGATAGTGACTTAAAAATAATCAAATTTGTTTAAATTTAATATTACGAATGTTTGAATAATTATATTCCGAATTTGATATTGAAATTTAATATATGAAAATAGAGTGAATAATTGAAATTTGATTTAATATGATTCAAATTGGTTTCCAAAGTGAATGTAAGTTATATCGGGATTATAATGGAGTTAATAAGATTTCAAAATTGGAATTTATTGAATAATTGAATAACGGGTTTAATATGATAAAAAATGATTTGTAAAATTTTATTTTATCATATTGGAGTTATAGTGATGTTATAGAACTTTTAAAACTGAATTTAAAATTTATTTGTGAAAAGTGAATATTTTAATATTTAATTATCGACTGAAAAATAGCCAATTTTTGAACAGTCTCAGAATTGGACGAAACTAGATCCATTGGATCCGCAATAATTTGTTATTATTGGATTTCAATTTTCGTAGCAATCGGAGTTGTCGTTCGACCGTGGCAGCTCGAAACGCATCGAAATGGTTTTAATATTAATTTGGCGAGTTAAAATAGCCATTTTTCAAACAGTCTCGGATTTCGACGAAAATAGTTTCATCGAATCCGTAATGTTATATTATTGTAAGGTTTAAATTTTCGTGTCAATCGGATTTACCGTTTGTCCGAGGCGAGCCAAAACGCATAGAAATCGGTTTAATCAATTTAATTTAAAATCGAACGTTTATTGCCATAACTCGCACAGATGATCGAATTAGCTCTCGAAACCTATCCCATTGTGTCCGTAACGCGGGATAAACCCTAGGAACGTCAGTAACCGCGCGAAATTCGGAGTTTGAAAAGGCCGGATAAATAGTATTCGTCGTTTCCTATAAATAGCCCTTTATTCACAAATTAAAATTAAAAAAAGGCTAGGGTTTCTTATAGCCGGCCGCCATTTTCTTAACCAAAGGCCGAAAATCACTCGTCTTCTCCCCTCGAATTCTCCAAATCCATCAGCTTTTACAACAAACTCCCAACTAACAATTCGTAGAGCATTGTGAGACCTTCAATCTGAACGGTCAAGATCGTAAAATTCGAAGTGGATCAACGGGAAAAGGAGCTTGAAGGCCCGCAGTTCGGCCTCGTTTCGCATGCTCAATAAGGGGCCGAGCTCCATGGCTTTACGGCCGAGTGTCGAGCACGAGATGGGCTTTGGAATGGAGCATCCTGATCGAGCTAGATGTCGACGGAGTTGTTGCGTGTATTAGGGCATGTGCGCGGCATTGGGTTCGCGTCGAACCTGGAAACAACGCGTGAGGAAGAAACAAAAGTGCGGCCTGGATTCAATTGCCTGAAAGGGACGGCTATGATGATAGGGTTTGAAAATAATTAAAAGATTTGTAAATTAATTATATTTTAAATTGTATTAACTTTATAAAGCTATATCTCTTCCATACGAGGTTGAAAAATTACGAAACTAGTTGCGTTGGAACCGTTTTGACGAGCACTACACTATGGAATTGGATTGGAATCGTTTGGAGCTAGAGAAAATTTTGGGTTAAATCGAACGTCGTTCGATTTGATTTAAAATCATAAAAATTAAGGTGAGTGTTTTATAACGCTCACAACGTACTAAATATTTTTATGCTAGATAAATTTGATATTATGAAGTGTTATGATTTTATTTGTTGTTGTTTGATAAAAATTAAATTGTCATATAGCTTGTCATTTGAATTAACCGTTGAAAAATTAAATTGACAGTTAAATTGAAATTAAAATTGAATTGCGATTAAATTACCTGACATTGATAACTATGAAACTGCCATGAATCGTATTGTCTATTGGATGATGTATTTTGATGGATGTTATTGGTTGATATTTAAATGTTTGGATGTCTATTTGCTTATATATACTGTTATGCATACATATGACACCGTGATCGGTTTAAGTAATATATACTCATCCCTGACATTTAATTTAAATAAATAATTACTTGTCCATAGGATAGAAAATTATATACGGACACCGAATTGGCTAAATTAATAAATTTTTAAAATTGTCGATTTGAAATTTATTTAAATGTTTTGATTTAAAAGTTATAAATAGAAATCAAATTTATAGAAATCGAATTTATCGAAAAATTGAGTTTGGAATGTTGAAATAGATTTTGGTTAAAAGAAATTGTTAAATGATTTAAGTTGAGACTTTGAAATTTAAAATTGGGTTATGATTGAAGTTCGAAAATTTATCCGTTTTAAAAGATTGAACCTTAATTCGATCTTTGAATATTACTAAGTAAAAGCGATATAAAATGATATTTGAAATTGAGCTTGAAATTGAATCATATTTGTAAGTGGGATTTAAATTTGAATATGGAAGGAAAATTGTGTTAAGTGTTAAAAATTGATATTTTGAAAAATCAAGCTAAAAATCGATATACATTGGAATTGAATAAGTTGAAGGTGAATGTAAAATTGAATAAATTTGAAGTCAAAGTTGACATTGATTTGAATTGAAATCGAAATCGAATCGGTAAATTGGAAATTGAAATTGATTTGAATTGGGAAGTTATAAATTGAAATGGATTGGTTTTGAAGCTGTTTAATTTATTTTCCAAATTACTCTGTTATATAAACCATTTTGAATACTTAAACTATTTTAATCTATTTTTAATCTACTTAACCCAATTTAAATTATTTTAAACTAATTTATCTATTTCAAATCCATTTTAAGATTTTAAGTATTTTAAGTATTTTAATTATTTAAAACTACTTTTAAACTACTTAAAACTATTTTCTAAAATTCTAAGCTGGTCAATAAAGTGGATTGTTTATATTTAAATCTTGAATTTAAATACGAATTGAGTTAAATGAAGTTGCAACCTAAATTGAAATTCGAAATGATTTTGAAATCAAAATGAGATATTGATGCGAAAAATGATTTTTGAAACGGAATCTTACATTTGAAAAGATACGATGATATTTGAAATGGATTTGATTTTTTGGAAGCGAATATGATATTTTGATATCAATTATGAATCAATTTGAAATGTAAAAGAGCCAACGGTGTAATAATACGTAGTTATTAAAGAGACCGGGATCGAATATGGACATACTCTCTGTCGATACCGAACACCACTTTAATAACTATTATACGCAGAGTGTTGATCCAGAATGAAGTGGATGGTTTGGTGAACGCGTTGACTGAAGAAAGAGAACGATATTGGATGACCCCTGACATGACTAAAACAGGAGCCGCGCCGGGCCATTGAGGTTCGCCACCTGTAGCGGACACACTTCTTCGATTCCATGTCTATTACATTTGTGATTCGATTTGGGTGCACCCCTTGATTTGGGAGTGTTGTTTCGCGGTGTTGGGGTAGCTGCTGGCTATGCTCAACATCAGTCCGGATCACGCAACTACTAGTATCCTAGTTGGTATTGCCTTATGTACCTTGTCATACTGATTATCCTATTCGCGACCACTACGATATGTTTTGTGTTATACCTATGGGGTACCCTCTGATAACCACCAGTTTACAGTGGGGCTTACGGTGCTGTATAGACTATGGCATTATAAAAATGTGTTAAGGGGGATTATGGTAACGCCTTAACGCTATTTTGATACTTTATATTACTGATAGGCATTATCTACTTAGCGTACATTACTACATAGTAGATAGTTTAACGGATCCTTAAGAGATGAAAAATCCCGTAACATCTCTTAAGTTATTGCACGCACGTTGACACTGGATATGAGATGTCAAACTCCATAAACATCTCTGACGCCGTCACACTCATATTTATTTACGATTGATTTAACTTTCATAAGGATGTTTTAGTCCTGACTCGAGTGTTTTGTCTTTTCATTACGCTCGGGTCAGTCCTGAGTTTTTTAGATTTTTGAAGATCTATTCTGGAGGATGAAGATGAAGATTTGGTATACTATTACTATTATTACCCTTGCATCATGCTATCTGCTGCATTATTTTAATTGTTCTGTTGTATATGTATAACTCTGATAAATGTTGTATAAATAATTGTCAAAGTATAGTGAACAGCTTCATGAACTGTTTATTTGACTATTATATTTTATCGTTCCGCTGCGAGATTCTGTGTTGTTTCATTTCCTTTATTTCTCTTTCTTTTCTTTTCTTATTTACCCCAATAACCATCTGCCCTTTTGAATGGTTTGGAATCGACATGTGTATTTGATCGTCGGTTTAAACTGTCCAAAAAGGCGGGTCGTTACAGTTGGTATCAGAGCCTTGGTTAGCGATAACCTTAGCTTTTAAGGGGTCTGACTCTTTTAAATAGGGTAGTAATACCCTATGATGAGTCGCTGAGTGTATATATATGAGAGAGCGTATTTGTTAGTGATATAAAATGTTTTATATTGTGTCGGTTGATTTGTTGAGTGGCTTATGGATTCTGGTCAATACGAGTAATTAACGTCGTTGATAGGGATCTCTAAACACTTAAACAGAACAATTCGACATAGTATCGTTTTGAAATTGGGTAAATGAAATAATTTTTCCCTAATTATATTGTGTATATAAAGAATTTATTTTCAAAAATTATTGTGATCTGTCTAGCTTATTTGGTTGTTGGAAACGATAATATTGAGTGTTATTATTAATTGGATATTGTGTTTTAATAAATAAGGTTTATTGAAAAATAAACAATGATAAAACACTTGTGGAATGTTTTAAGAAAGAAAATCCTATAAGAATATTTTATAAAGGTGACTTATGAATTAAAATAGATTAAATTGGAAAATATTGAATTTAAGACCCAGAGATCTTGAAAATGGTTTTCAAAGTTTTGAAGAAATATATAGTAATATTATTGGAAATTGTTTATGAAATTATTTTGAAAGTATTTTTAGAGAAAGGAATGAATTTAGTACTCCTCTCTTATGTCGCTGGAAAATAATTTCGGTGATGACTGCGCAGCATCATCGACGTTCATTTTCGAGTTTCAAAGTGGGGGAGACTTCTAGGAAGCTTTGTTTTTCTTCGAAATTATTTTGGGTAAATGGGTTTTGGTTTAAACTCCAAAGGTATGATTTGGTATATTAAAGATATAAGAGTATTTGTTTAATTCAAACAATTTGAAAAGAACCGGGCATTTAAATTTCTAAGTTCTGTTAATTAATAATATTCAAATTATTTGAATGAAATGTGAATAACCAAAATTTATAAAATAAGAGGATTAAGGTATCTAAGCTATTGTTTGGGAAAACTTTAAAGTTGAACGGTAAAGAGGATTTAAACAAATTAAATTTGTGAACATTCTAATTTAGTAAAATGAAATTCTATAAATTTGTATAATACCAAAATTACATTCTGATAACATATAACAACACTTACCAAATGTTAAAAGTTAAAATGATGTTTTGGATATGTAATGAGATATTGTATAGATAAACATAACCTGAAGTAATGGAAATATACAAGTATGGAAAACTCAAAGGGAACTAAATGTACACAAATGGAAAATTTGGTTGTGAAATTTTTTTATATATACTTACATATAGCATGAAATGATGAATGGATAAATGGAACAAGTAAGTGAACTTAAGAAAGAAGATAAATGAATCGTATTATATCTTTGTAAATTGGTTATAGAAAATAAAATATAAATTGCATAGAAAAATTATGAATTTGTAACTTTGAGATAACCGTAAACTAAGAAAAGTCATATATGAGAAGTTAGACTTTTATGGAATGACTATAAATTAAAGTGATAATTAATAAAATGTTCCATAAATAAATTTGTTATTAACTAAAATTATGAAATTGAAGTAAATGTAAACAGAAGAATCTGGTATAGCTAAGAATCAATTGGAAAATGAAATTGAATTAAATTAAATTATATAGAATGTTTAAAATGAACTTGAGTAAGCAAATTCCACGATATGATGTTTAAGAAAGGATAATGTTAAAGAAAATGCTATGTAAAGAAATGAATATACTAATTGAATAATGGATGGTGAATAATTAATTGTAATAAAAAAATAAAAGCCAATAAAATAATTTAGTATAGATAAATTGGATAGAAATCCATTGGAAGGTAATACGTGAGATTGTACGTATATTATTTTATTCGCATAACGATTTGATCCAAATTCGAGCACAAAATTTCGAGATGATTTATATCGATCTAAGTTAGCATTTTTCACTCGATTTTCGACGGCGAACCCTGGATATGGATTTTTAATTTGATTCTGGAATTCTCTATCATAGTATATGGCTATGCAAGGAGAGTAACAGTTTCCAATCAAGGAACCAAATCTGAGTCCGCACTAAAGAGTCGTGTGAACGATACTAGTTGGAAGTGAAACTGTGTGATCGAATAAGCAATTAGATTGATATTGCTCACGGATGATATATGTACGGCTTACGAACTTGATTAAAGTTAATATTGGAAATTTAAGATGCCAAATATAAAATGATTCTTTTAAAATTATATAACAGGATATATATATGAAAAAGATAAACCAAATTGAATGTAAAAATTAATAAGTTGGTTATGTTGGGTATGATTTGGTTGTTATATGATTGTTAGTTGATTGTATATAATTCATTAAGTGTTAATGAAATTGAAAGCTATAAATCACTGAAATCAAATTGGAAGTTAAATGAATTTAAATAGAATTTAATTTGATTCAAATTGGAAGTGAACTAATGTAAAAAAATAAATTAGTGAATGTTAACTAATTGAATTGAGAATGAATGTTAGTAAAATCCAACGTTAATGAATCAACTGTGATTAAAATTGAAACCCAAGTCAATAAATATTAATGAGAAGTGAATTTATATTGATTGGTTATGGATTCGTTGGATGATAGTTGGATGATAGTTGATTGATGGTTGCATTTGTTGCTTTTGTTCCATTTGCTATGTTGGCACATGTAGTTGTTATGTTGCTATATTGTGTATATTGATATTACTTTCATATATGCATGTTTCTCATGGTTTGTTGTGTGTTTAGTAGGTGCGGATTGCGCTTGCTTCACATTTGGAGCTGGCTTTCGCGCTATATTAGCCGTATATGCTCGCTAACAATATATAAGGTACATATCTCGGATTACATACCGTACTTTTACACTTTTTTTCCTGCGGGATGCCACATCACTTGATGAGATGTATATTTGTGATATATATACTGTTTTTTTTTTCGATCGAGCCGCGCAAAGGAGACTCTACCGAAATTTTCCGTAAAATCCGGGTGTTAGAAAAATTTTCAAGTTTAAAATTTTTTATTTTTTTATTTTATAACTTGTTTTGATAACTAACTTTTAAAGTTAGAAAGCCATTTAGGGTAACTTAGTGGAAGCGTAGTTATGACTTTATAAAGGGAATTTCATTGTTTTATAAGTTGGAACTTAGAATAAAAATATATCTAATGTTGAATTCTATACTTAGTTCCTTTTCTCTTCTTTTCCCTTTTCGGGGACGAAAAGTTTTGAGTGGGGTAGAGTGTAACGACCCGTAAATTTTCGATAATTAAAATAGCTAATTTAATAAGATTTCGTGTTTTAGTGTTAGAAAAAAATGGTAAGTCATTGGAATAATAATAAATGTTGAATCCATTGGGTATAGTAGAGTAATTGATTGATAAGTAAAATCTATTTAAATTAAATATTGAATATTGAACAGGTAAATTGTTTAAATTAAATATTTAAAACTTATTGAATAATTGAATAACTGTAAAATGAAAATAGTGTTCTAAATTGTGAATTGGTTTTAAAGGTTGAACCTTATAAGTTAAATTTCAATATTTCAAAAGATAATGAATTATTGGATAATCGAAATTGTTTAAATTTAATATTTGGAATTTATTGAATAATTTAATATTGGGAATTGAATAACCGTATAATGGAAATGGTTGTTCTATAATTTTAATTCGTTTCAAAAGTTAAATTTTTAAGTTCGTTTTGAATATCTCAAAAGATAGTGATTTAAAAATAATCAAATTTGTTTAAATTTGATATTACGAATGTTTGAATAATTAAATTCCGAATTTGATATGATTAATTTGATATTGAAATTTAATATATGAAAATAGAGTGAATAATTGAAATTTTATTTAATATGATTCAAATTGGTTTCCAAAGTGAATGTAAGTTATACCGGGATTATAATAGAGTTAATAAGATTTTAAAATTGGAATTTATTGGATAATTGAATAATGGGTTTAATATGATTAAAAATGATTTGTAAATTTTTATTTTATCATATTGGAGTTATAGTGATGTTATAAAAATTAAAACTGAATTAAAAATTTATTTGTGAAAAGTGAATATTTTAATATTTAATTATCGACTGAAAAATAGCCAATTTTTGAACAGTCTCAGAATTGGACAAAACTAGTTCCATTGGATCCGTAATAATTTGTTATTATCGGATTTCAATTTTTGTAGCAATCGGAGCTGTCGTTCGACCGTGGCAGCTCGAAACGCGTCGAAATGGTTTTAATATTAATTTGGCGAGTTAAAATAGCCATTTTTCAAATAGTCTCGGATTTCGACGAAACTAGTTTCATCAGATCCGTAATGTTATATTATTGTAAGATTTAAATTTTCGTGTCAATCGGATTTACCGTTTGTCCGGGGCGAGCCAAAACGCATAGAAATCGGTTTAATTGATTTAATTTAAAATCGAACGTTTATTACCATAACTCGCACAGATGATTGAATTAGCTCCCGAAACTTATCCCATCGTTTCCGGAACGTGGGATAAACCCTAGGAACGTCAGTTACCGTGCGAAATTCGGAGTTTGGAAAAGCCGGATGAATAGTATTCGTCGTTTCCTATAAATAGCCCTTTATTCACAAATTAAAATTAAAAAAAAAAGGCTAGGGTTTCTTATAGCCGGCCGCCATTTTCTAAACCAAAGGCCGAAAATCACTCATCTTCTCCCCTTGAATTCTCCAAATCCATCAGCTTTTACAACAAACTCCCAACTAACAATTCGTAGAGGATTGTGAGACCTTCAATCTGAACGGTCAAGATCGTAAAATTCGAAGTGGATCAACGGGAAAAGGAGCTTGAAGGCCTGCAGTTCGGCCTCGTTTCGCATGCTCAATAGGGGGCCGAGCTCCATGGCTTTGCGGCCGAGTGTCGAGCACGAGATGGGCTTTGGAATGGAGCATCCTGATCGAGCTAGATGTCGACGGAGTTGTTGCGTGTATTAGGGCATGTGGGCAGCATTGGGTTCGCGTCGAACCTAGAAACAACGTGTGAGGAAGAAACAAAAGTGCGGCCTGGATTCAATTGCCTGAAAGGGACGGCTATTATGATAGGGTTTGAAAATAATTAAAAGATTTGTAAACTAATTATATTTTAAATTGTTTTAACTTTAAAAAGCTATATCTCTTCCATACGAGGTTGAAAAATTATGAAACCAGTTGCGTTGGAACCGTATTGACGAGCACTACACTATGGAATTGGATTGGAATCGTTTGGAGCTAGAGAAAATTTTGGGTTAAATCGAACGTCGTTCGATTTGATTTAAAATCATAAAAATCAAGGTGAGTGTTTTATAACGCTCACAACGTACTAAATATTTTTATGCTAGATAAATTTGATATTATGAAGTGTTATGATTTTATTTGTCGTTGTTTGATAAAAATTAAATTGTCATATAGCTTGTCATTTGAATTAACCGTTGAAAAATTAAATTGACAGTTAAATTGAAATTAAAATTGAATTGCAATTAAATTACCTGACATTGATAACTATGAAACTTCCATGAATTGTATTGTCTATTGGATGATGTATTTTGATGGATGTTATTGGTTGATATTTAATTTTTTGGATGTCTATTTGCTTATATATACTGTTATGCATACATATGACACTGTGATCAGTTTAAGTAATATATACTCATCCCTGACATTTAATTTAAATAAATAATTACATGGCCATAGGATAGAAAATTATATACGGACACCGAATTGGCTAAATTTATAATTTTTTAAAATCATCGATTTGAAATTTATTTAAATGTTTTGATTTAAAAGTTATAAATAGAAATCAAATTTATAGAAATTGAATTTATCGAAAAATTCAGTTTGGAATGTTGAAATAGATTTTGGTTAAAAGAAATTGTTAAATGATTTAAGTTAAGACTTTGAAATTTAAAATTGGGTTATGATTGAAGTTCGAAAATTTATTCGTTTTAAAAGATTGAACCTTAATTCGAGCTTTGAATATTACTAAGTAAAAGCGATATAAAATGATATTTGAAATTGAGCTTGAAACTGAATCATATTTGTAAGTGGGATTTTTATTTGAATATGGAAGGAAAATAGTGTTAAGTGTTAAAAATTGATATTTTTAAAAATCAAGCTAAAAATCGATATACATTGGAATTGAATAAGTTGAAGGTGAATGTAAAATTGAATAAATTTGAAGTCAAAGTTGACATTGATTTGAATTGAAATCGAAATTGAATCGGTAAATTGGAAATTGAAATTGATTTGAATTGGGAAGTTATAAATTGAAATGGATTGGTTTTGAAGCTGTTTAATTTGTTTTCCAAATTACTCTGTTATATAAACCATTTTGAATACTTAAACTATTTTAATCTATTTTTAATCTACTTAACCCAATTTAAATTATTTTAAACTAACTTATCTATTTCAAATCCATTTTAAGATTTTAAGTATTTTAATTATTTAAAACTACTTTTAAACTACTTAAAACTATTTTTAAATTTTAAGCTGGTCAATAAAGTGGATTTTTTATATTTAAATCTTGAATTTAAATACGAATTGAGTTAAATGAAGTTGCAACCTAAATTGAAATTCGAAATGATTTTGAAATCGAAATGAGATATTGATGCGAAAAATGATTTTTGAAACGAAATCTTACATTTGAAAAGATACGATGATATTTGAAATGGATTTGATTTTTTGGAAGCGAATATGATATTTTGATATCAATTATGAATCGATTTGAAATGTAAAAGAGCCAACGGTGTAATAATACGTAGTTATTAAAGAGACCGGGATCAGATATGGACATACTCTCTGTCGATACCGAACATCACTTTAATAACTATTATACGCGGAGTATTGATCCTGAATGAAGTGGATGGTTTGGTGAACGCGTTGACTGAAGAAAGAGAACGATATTGGATGACCCCTGACATGACTAAAACAGGAGCCGCGCCGGGCCATTGAGGTTCGCCACCTCTAGCGGACACACTTCTTCGATACCATATCTATTACATTTGTGATTCGATTTGGGTGCACCCCTTGATTTGGGAGTGTTGTTTCGCGGTGTTGGGGTAGCTGCTGGCTATGCTCAACATCTGTCCGGATCACGCAACTACTAGTATCCTAGTTGGTATTGCCTCATGTACCTTGTCATACTGATTATCCTATTCGCGACCACTACGATATGTTTTGTGTTATACCTATGGGGTACCCTCTGATAACCACCAGTTTACGGTGGGGCTTACGGTGCTGTATAGACTATGGCATTATAAAAATGTGTTAAGGGGGATTATGGTAACGCCTTAACGCTATTTTGATACTTTATATTACTGATAGGCATTATCTACTTAGCGTACATTACTACATAGTAGATAGTTTAACGGATCCTTAAGAGATGGAAAATCCCGTAACATCTCTCAAGTTATTGCACGCACGTTGACACTGGATATGAGATGTCAAACCCCGTAAACATCTCTGACGCCGTCACACTCATATTTATTTACGATTGATTTAACTTTCATAAGGATGTTTTAGTCCTGACTCGAGTGTTTTGTCTTTTCATTACGCTCGGGTCAGTCCTGAGTTTTTCAGATTTTTGAAGATCTATTCTGGAGGATGAAGATGAAGATTTGGTATACTATTACTATTATTACCCTTGCATCATGCTATCTGCTGCATTATTTTAATTGTTCTGTTGTATATGTATAACTCTGATAAATGTTGTATAAATAATTGTCAAAGTATAGTGAACAGCTTCATGAACTGTTTATTTGACTATTATATTTTATCGTTCCGCTGCGAGATTCTGTGTTGTTTCATTTTCTTTATTTCTCTTTCTTTTCTTATTTACCCCAATAACCATCTGCCCTTTTGAATGGTTTGGAATTGACATGTGTATTTGATCGTCGGTTTAAACTGTCCAAAAAGGCGGGTCGTTACACTCGTAGTAAGGCTCGCTACGGTAGGCGACACGACATACAAGGCAATGCCAGAGTAGATATACCGATTACGCACACGGGCTGGCGGTAACGTAACAACTACTACGCCCACCTCGGAACACACTCCCAATCAAAATCGGAGGATGACCATCAAATCAACCACAAGCAAGATTACAGTATCGAAGAAGTGCGTCCGACCAGAGGAGTTACCCCTTTTGGCCCGAGATCGCTCCTGTTTTAGCTACCTTAAGTCAACTCACGGGAGTCGGGTCCACGTTCATACCTCAATAGGATCATCGCACCCATCCTACTTCATTCTGGAATCTCCACAACGTACACAGTAGTTAAAGTGGTTTTCAGAGTTGGCAGAGAGTATGACAACTTCCGATCCCGGTCTCTTTAACAACCAATCGTATTATAACGCCATGGTCATTTCAAACTAGTTTATACTTCACAAATCAAATCATTTCATTTCAAAACTATATTCCATTCAGAATAGTTTATACTTCAAAACCAAAACCATTTTTATTTCAAAACTATATTCAAATCAAAATAGTTTATACTTCAAAATCAAAACCATTTTTACTTCAAAACTATATCCAAATTAATACGATATCATTTCCATTTCAAACATATACTCACCTTTCAAAAATTATAATACTTTCAAAGTTATAACTTTTTCAAAACCAAAATACTTGAAATCATTACACTTTGAAAATCATAACATTTCGAAATCATACATTTGAAAATGAAACACTCCTTTAATTCTTTACATTTTACAAATTTCCAATTAAACCCAAATTTCCAATTTAATTCCATTCAAACCATCAGTTTCAATTCAATTCAGTTTCCCAACAAAACATTTCAAATCTTATCAATTTCAAATACAGATTTGATCCACAAAATAAACTATTCAATTTTTTTAGTATATTTCAAAGCTTTAATATCCCACGTTTCAAAACTAAATTTTATAGTTTCTTATATATCTTAATTCAATTTACTAATATTTAGTTTTGAAATATTTACTTAATAAACTCAATATCATTAAAATAAACCCAAATTATAAGTAAACTCAGTATCCTTTCATACTAATATAAACTTCAAATATTCATTTATCAAAATCAAATATCATTCCAAATTAACATTCTTTATGAAAATAAAGATTATGTCATTCAAAACATTTCAAAATCGTTTCCATTCAAATCATTTATAAATTCATTATCATTCTTTAATTCAAATATTCAATTTAAATATCATTTAAAATCAAATATGTCATTCATTTATTATTTCAAATATCATTACAAAAATACATTTAAAAATTCCATTCAAAATTCATTGTTTAAAATTCAATTTCATCGTAAATTCCTTAAAAAAATCAAATTTAAATATTAAAATATATATTGAAAATCCTTAAATTTCACAAATAATCAATTCCGAAAGTTAAATCATTTAACACTATAAAATATAACTCAAATAGTGTTAAAATCTATAATATTTCAAACATTGTCAAATTATAGCAACGACAGCATTTATAAAGTGTTACCGTAGCTTATAGATTCCAAAATATTTTAGTTTAGGAACTGTTTGCACCAAAATTGGTCACAACACTCTTCGGGAGTCGTTGAAGAGATAATAGTCAAGAGTACAAACTGAATATGAATATTATCTAACAAAAACTCCAGTCAACAGCAAAGAAAATACGTAGACAAGCAATTTATAGTGGTTCGGCGTGTTGCCTACGTCCACTGTGAAGTTTTTCGATGTTTTATTGATTCTCTATCAACAATTACAATTTGGTACAGCGATCCACAGCAGGTTACAACTGGAAATTCGAAATCAACAATAGAATTATGATGTAGGATGATGAAGATCTTGATCCGGCAGAGTCTCGGCCTCTCAGAGTCAGAAGATCCCTTTTTCGTTGGCCCTGGGGCTCTATTTATAGGCGTAGGCTGCTGGTATCTCGCTGAAAACTCGGGAGACCACTTCTGGCACGTGAGGGGGCCCACACGTACGGTCTCGGGAAGTTTGGGCCCACTTTGGCATCGGTTCGAACTCCATTCGAACCGATCAAGAATTCATCCAATCGAGGTGAAATTTGGCGTGGACATTCTTCAACATGTATGCGAGCATCTGTGAAAGTTTCATTGCATTTGGATCAGTAGGTTAGGAGATATGTTGGGTTCGAAATGGACTTCACGGCAAGGCTGTTTTGTTCGAACCCCTGTTACTCGAAACGATGGTTTCGAAACCAGTGTGGCACGCGACCCCGTGGTGACGTGGAGCGCGAGTTTCGAATCGATCCGGACTTCTCTCCGTGTTGACCGCTTCGACTCCGTGTATCTCGGTGATTTCGAACCGATGGAAGACACGTGGGTTGACCCAGTGGGTTCGAATAAGGCAACACAGGATGGGTTCGAACAAGGCTCTGTGATGGGTTCGAACATGGCTCTGTGATGGGTTCGAAGATAGCTCTGTGATGGGTTCGAACAAACGTCCCTTGGATGCATATGAGCTCTGCAACCCCTTCATGGATACGAGGCACATGGATTCGAAAACAATGGAGTTGAAGGTGATGGAGTCGAACCCATGGGGGTTCGAAGGGTTCGAAGTCGATGGGTTCGAAAGTCGTCCCTTCTTATCGGTTCGAAAGTGGTGGTTTCGAAATAGTTGGGTTCGAAGTGGTGTCGAACCGATGGATGCGAACTCATTGATTCGAACTTTGGCATATGTGCATGGGTTCGAGGCGCTGCCTTACTCCTTGGGTTCGAACCAGATGGGTTCGAACATAGGTGGGGTCATGGTTTCGAACAGAGCAACGTCCATCTTTCTCAACTTGAATCCATCATAACTTGAGCATACGACCTCGGATTGTCCTGAAATTTGAAATGCTGACTCTTGTAGCCTTTCTTGCCGTGTCCTATCAATTGTGGCTCATTCTGGACTCGGATAAGATTCAGTGATATCCATGGCTAAAGGATGTACGATCAACCTCTGAGGCGAACTGTCCTTCGTTTTTCGATCAATCTTTTGGTATCGCGGCTTTGCCAAAAAGCGGGATAACATTTTGCCCCCCAAAGTACGTCTTGTGGGAACATGACGTGCTTTGAATAGCTGCCATTTCTCTCTGAACAATCATTGTTCTCTTTTTTGTTGACACTCGTATGCTGTACTGCTGTAACCCTGCGTTGATATGATTGACTGCTGTATAATAGTGCTTAGCCGTTGGCTGTCGCATTTGTAACAGGATGAGTGTTTGATCCCTGTGAATACTCAACATCGAGTGTTAGTCCGACATGTATGCACATATGTTAATTTGGACCTTGTTAACGTCGTGCGTCCACGAGTCGTTGTCAGTTAGGTTTGCTGCAGAATTTCGTATCGATTCTCTCCTGAACCGATTTTGAAATTTGAATTGAGACAACGCTTGATGGTTGTTTTGAAAAGTTCCTTCGTATCGGTCCTCTCCTGAACCGATATTGAAGGTCGAAGAATTTGAATTTGAATTGCGCAAGTGTAATGTTTCGAACCGATGCACTTGAGCATTGATGGGTTCGAAGATTAATTTTGTATGGACGCAATATGCCTGTGCAATGATGGGTCGTGTGAATATGAGATTTCGAATCGATGCGTTGGAGCATGGACGGATTCGAAATTGACATTCGACCCAACGGAGTATACTCGTGTCATGATGGGTTCGAAGTTGACTTTCGAACCGATGTTAGAAGATGGAGTATTCTTTGTGCTGTGATGGGTTCGAAACTAGCATTCGAACCGATGTGAGAGGATGGTTTCGAACAAGTAGTTCGTTTCGGTGGGTTCGAAACTGATCTTCGAACCGATGACTTGGATGGGTACGAAGCTATCATTCGCGGCAGTGGTCTGCGTGCTTCACACAATGGGGCCTCAGGCATTTGGGTTCGAAGATAGGTTTCGAAACCATTCTGCCCTCTGACCTGTTGCACTCGGTCAATTTTTACCGGAATTCGAAGCGACCCGGTCATCTTCAACCCCCCATATAAATAGCAGTGGACCTGCCCCATTTTCACTTTTTACTTTTACTTTCGCTTGCTCTCTGCATCGTCTCGAAGCCTCAAAAGAGAAAAACTGCGACGCGTTTTCGAACCCATCAAGATTTAAGGCTTAAATCTCTCGAATCCATTGTTCAAACTAGGTAATTAGCCTCGGATTCAAACGACGAAGCTATTTCGAACCTATTTCTGTTTATCGATTGCATGGCTTCGAGATTTGCAAAACCAGATCTGGTTTGAGAGGGTTTCGAACTGATGTGTGGATTCGAGTTCGAACCGATGACGGTGGTGTGTTTTCATTGGATTTCGAATCGATCCTTGGAATGTCCTTGTTGGGATGCGCAGTTCGCACCGATTGGGGGATTCGAGGGATCCATTCGAATCGATGGATTCGAACCCATAGGTTATCGGTTCGAAGTCGACAACTTCGTATCGATACGAAGTGGATCGGTTCGAACGCGACCGATGTCAAGTTTAAGGGATTCGGTATCGGTTCGAACTTGTCATTTGGCTATCGGTTCGAAGCACGCCCAACTGTACGGTTTCGAAGTGATGTCAGGATGGTTTCGAACGCATGGGTTCGAAGCAATGACATGATGGTTTCGAACGCGTGGGTTCGAAAGGAGTTTGGACGGGTTCGAACGCATGGGTTCGAAGCAACGTCATGACGGTTTCGAACGCGTGGGTTCGAAAGAAGTTTGGATGGGTTCGAAGGAAGAGGTGTTTGGTTGGGTTCGAACGAAGCCTCTGTGATGGTTTCGAACCCTGTATGATGGATTCCAAAATTTGAAATTTTTCAAGCATAACTCCGACGAGCTTCATTCCTGCATATCTGGACTTGAATATTGAACTGCATATTTGATTGCCCTTTGAAGCTCGTCGATGGAACTATAACAACTTCTATTTGAATTGACTTCCATCATATAAACGATTTAGTGATGACGGTCAGCGATGACGGTCATTATAGCCGAACTTCGTAGCTTTGTCGTTTGAATGTTCACTTTAACTCTGCAACATTTATTCAAGCAATGCATGGCACGGTACCACACACATTCATACCCTTTACACTGGGGAACACACGGGTTCTTTGTCGTCTAACGATGGTTTCTCATGAGTTAGTTAGTTATGGAATCTTCAAGTTCACAGCAGCAGGAGATTCAAGGTACAGCCCCTCCGAGGCTAGAAGTTCCGGATATAGATCCTGAGATCATCGGTCCGGCTCCGGACGAACTTCCTGATGCGTCGTTCATTGCCAATCCATCGGATTCCGTTCCATCGAATATCTCTGAAGACATGTTGGGAAGAATATGTTTGAGGCACGGCTTGTCACTGGACGATGTATTACTGCCGGGGCCGAATGATAGACCACATAATCCGCCAGAAGGGTATACAGCATTTAATCGCCACGCGTGTGCGGCCGGGACACTTCCCCCGTTCAACGAGTATATAAGAGAATTATTGTCGTTTTTGAGGATCGCCCCATCTCAGCTGCATCCGAACGGATATGCGTCGATCAATAGCTTGTTCATTGCATTTATGGAATGTCTCCATCGACCGCCACTCCCAATCGAAATCAGATACTTGTTCCACTTCAAAACTCGTGGTGATTATCCTTCTTTCACATTTCTGGAGGCGGTGAGAAATTGTCAAGTGGTCACCGGATCCTGGACAAGGCTGAGTTACTATAGGACAGAATGGTTTTATGTCAGGTGCCCTCCAGGCTTTGCTCGACGATGGTTATTCAGACGTGAGTATAACCAAGTTCTTAAATGGTTACTACGGCAATTGCTGCTGAAGTGGAACTTATATTAATTTTTTCTTTTTACAGCAACGATCTCGCGACCCGATGGTGAAGAGTTTAAGGAGATGGTGCGAGTACTTCGAGAAGTCCCGAGCGAAAATAGGGACATCGAGTTGCTTTTGACCGATAGGAATCTTCGGACTTACGGGCTGATTGAACGAAGGCAGAGTATAAGATTTGAGGTGGCACAAAGGATCGTTCCTAAGAAACGAGTCAAACATAAGGAGCCCGAAGTTGTCATAGCCGAGGAGGTTGATTCTGAAAGAACTCACACTGACGATGAGCCGCTGACTGAGCCTACGGATGTGGCTTCGGATGTCGCGGAGCAGAAAAAAGGCAAGGCTGCCATGGTTAAGCCAACTAAGCGTGGGAGACGGAAGTCGGTTGTCATTGCCCGGCCCTCTTCCGGAGTTAGGATCTATGAGATGTCTCCTCCGCGTACTGAGAGTCTCTACGAAGGGCTTGCCGACCTTCCAATCCCGGAAGATGTGTCTTTTCAACATGATGCCGGGTTGGAGGAGTTCCATCGTATTCTAGAATTAAGCGAGCCTCTTATTACTAGCGAGGTCGACATTTCTGGTTGGTCGGGGGGAATGCATATTCACACACATTTCACGACACTGCATAACCTTTGATTGTAAACTTCCTGATTCGAAGAGTAACTAATTCGATTTTACTTTGCTTTTGCAGATACTATGTCTAAACGGGGTTCAATGCTTGGGAGTCTTCGACACGCTCGCAAGTCTTCTTATTATGATTCGCGCAGGCGAGAGGGGGATAGAGACTATGATCAAGGACGCTCCGGGTATCATGACCAGGGACGTTCCGGATATTCTAGTCATGAGAGATACGATTCGGACAAGGGCCATAGGCGTCGATCGCGATCGCGCACCCCTCCTCCTTCCAGAGATCCCGTACAACCCCCCGTCCGCGTCCCTCGTGATTCTTCTCGACATGTGTCGGTTTCTCAAGCTTCTAGATCTGAGGTGTCGGCGCCGACAGTTACGGAGGAACCTCCTACTGAAATTACGGGAGAAGGAGCGATTAGGCTTGCGCAGCTGAAGAGAGAATTCCCGAATATCTGCTTTGACAATTATGTCTTTCCTCCGAACTTGAAAAGAATCCCACCGGAGGCCGAGCGGTGGGCGCTTGATTATGTGCACGACTTTTATGCACAGTATAAGGTGTGGTATAAGGCAGCTGAAAAAGCGTCGGCGCTGGCCTTCGAACGGGCGGCCACCATTGAAAAATTGCAAGCCGAGTTAGCACAAAAAGATCGCATCATTCAAGTGCTGAATACTGAGGCTGAATCATCCCGTAAATTTGAAATAGAGGCCACCAAAAAAGCCGATGAAGCCCAGGCAATCATGGATAGGATGAAACGCGAACACTACGCCACGGTTGAGGACATGGGTCATCGAAACACATTGGTTACCGCAGAGAGGGACGCAGCCCTGAAGGAGTTGAACGAGCTTAAGTCAAAATTTGCTGAAATCGCCAAGGAAAGGGATGATGCGAATAGCGCAGCTCAGGAGGCGTGTGAACAAGCCGTGATTCTTCGCACCGAAAGGGATGCTGCGGTTGCGAAAGTTCAAGCGGTCGAGATAGAGGTGGAAGAGAAAGTTCAACAAGCAGAGGCCAGGCTAGAGGCCAGGCTAGAGGCCGATATCGAAGATTTGCTTATAACTTATAACGCCAACGTGTTAAAACACCGAAATTTAGCCTGGCTTCAAGATTATCCCGTTCACCTTCGCAGCGCTTGGGAGCGATTGGTCGAGGAAGAGGGGGAAGCGCATCCGGGCGAGTCGGTTGACCGATTCGAGCTTGAGAACCGGTTATTAACTGAGGATGAAAAGAAGGTCCTTCACGATGCTATCATTGCTCATGAGAAGGAGATGATGGGTGGTCATTCCTTGGAAGTTGGAGAGGGATCGGGCGTTGAGCACCATGCGGATGTCATCGAAGTCACCACATCGCCTTTGTCAGTGCCTGTGTCTGTGGTCAGCTTGCCTGTTCCTGCTTACGACCCGGAGCGGCCGCACTTATCTCCCATCCATGAGCACACTCCCGAGGTCGTTCAGCCGTCTGCGAGTCAAACTGGAGAAGGTATTTCGAAATTATCTCAAGTGTTCTCTAAATAAAGAGTTTGTTTTGAAGAAGTTACTAATAACTTATTGTTTTTGCTTAGTGACGGAGGTTGCGCCGACAGTCGCGGCTCAAGAATCAAGCCAAAGGGATAAGGCCATCGCTACCGAGGCTATTGCTGTAACTGCGGTGTCGATCGAGGCGGCACAGGGGAGTGGGTTATCTCTCGAGGAACAGATGGTGAGCGAGCTGCTCGGTGAACAGGGCGGTTTCTCTACGGACTTACAGTTTATCATCGTTAGTGATCCCTTGCCAACCTCAAGTTCTTCGATGCAAGCTGCGGATGCCCCCAGCCAAGCCCAAGCGACTCGAGAAGAGGAAATTTTGGCTGAAATCAGCGCTGAAATAGAAGCTGCGGGGCACAGTGGTAGCGCCGGTGGCAGCGCGACGGCGCATAGTTCAACACCTGCTAGGATAGTACCAGCGGGTGGCACTATCTCAATTTCCGTCACAGATCCAGTCCCCCCTACTCCTCCGGCGGGAAGCCTCCTTGTAGATTCGAGCTCTGAGGAGGACATCGATATCATGCCCCCAGCCGAAGAGTCACCGCCGAAGAGGAGGCACTCAAAAAGAATTTCGGTCGCTAGCGATTCTGACGAAGAACCACTAATAAGGAAGACGAAAAAGAAGAAGAAGTAGACCGGCTTTACAAGTAGATGTTTTGGTGGATAAGTACTTGTTTTTTGTTTTTTTATTAGTAGGCCGTGTATAGATGCAGGTTCGGCTCCTGCTAGTAGGGATTGTTTTTGGGAAAACTTTTTCACATGTAAGCCCTCATTTTTGGTTAGTTGAAATAGACTTTAGTTTCTTTGTTTCAACGCTTGTTTTATTTGGGCTTGAGTACTTGCAATGCCTTGTTTTCGGTCCGGTGTACTTGTGGTGTTTTTACCGTTTAAGTAGAGCTCGTTTCATTTGCCACACCTGAGAATCTTGGTCACAAGTTGCGATTGATGAATGATTTGAACTTCGGACGTCGTATCACTTCGGTGAGTGATTGACACTAGCTTTCGTGCCCCCCAGTCTTGGGGAACAACACTTATATTTTTGGCAGTCGGTTGCACTTGTTGCAAATCTTAAGTACACGTCCGTCTTCCGGGGACTTAGAGTAATTTGAGATCAATAACCTGGTTTGCATTCCAGGAGTTCAAGTGTTATTGATGCTTGTAACATGGTTCGCGCTCCGGGAACCCGCAACTTATGTTTATACTCCAATTCACACTCTGGGATTTTGGAGTCCGCATTGATGGGTTGGTTCGCGCAGTGGGAACGAATTATTAAATGTTTATACTCCAATTCACGCTGTGGGGAGTTGGAGTCCGTTCGCATTCCGGGAACGAATTATTAAATGTTTATACTCCAATTCACGCTGTGGGGAGTTGGAGTCCGTTCGCACTCCGGGAATGAATTATTAAATGTTTATACTCCAATTCACGCTGTGGGAAGTTGGAGTCCGTTCGCATTCCGGGAACGAATTATTAAATGTTTATACTCCAATTCACGCTGTGGGGAGTTGGAGTCCGTTCGCACTCCGGGAACGAATTATTAAATATTTATGCTCCGATTCACGCTGTGGGAAATTGGAGTCGGCTCGCACTTTGGGAGCAGTGAATTTGTACTTCGGTTCGCGCTCCGGGAACCGAGAGTTGAAGTTTATACTCCAATTCTCACTCTGGGAAGTCGGAGTTGGAGGAGGGATTGTCGTGTATCAATCCCTGTGAATGTTAATGTATTGTTCTATCCCCGAGCTCGGGTTTCACTTAGCGAGTGACCGGTCTTATCATAGTCACTCCCTATTTGAATAAATCCCACCGCGCGATGGAACTTAGCTCTCCGTGCGTTGTGATGTTGTATGTCATATTCAGTAAATCACAGCCTTTGCTTGAAGAGACGGCATTTTATTGCTGAAACGAGAAAATATGGCAAAATCAGTTGCCTTATTACAAATCTAAATCTCGAAATGCTAGGATAAAATGCAAAGAAATAAATTGACAGAGAATAAACGAGTAAAGTTTTCATGTGTAGTAGCGACGAAGACTTTCGCTATTCCAGGCTCTCGGCAAGACAAAGCCGTCAACCGTTGATAATTTGAACGTGCCACCTCCGAGCTTTTGTGAGATAACATACGGCCCTTCCCAATTTGGCTTCATATGCGAAGGGACCGGATAAACCCTTTTGAGTACAAGGTCGCCAAGTTCAAAGGTTCGCGGACGGACCTTAGCATTATACAGCCGGGCGACTCGACTCCGATATGCGGCTGCCCTCAAATCTGCCTCTTCACGCCTCTCATCCAGTAAATCCAGAGATTGAGCGAGCAATATAGCATTGGTCTTCGGATCATAATATGTCGCACGATGAGAGCGCACTTCCAATTCGACTGGGATAACGGCCTCTGAGCCATACGATAGAGAAAACGGAGTGTGACCAGTTGCAGTTTTGTGAGTTGTTCTATAGGCCCATAACGCCATAGGGAGTTCGTCGACCCACTTGCCTCCGGCCTTTTCCAGTCGTTTCTTCAGTATTGACTTTATAACTTTATTAACAGCTTCGACCTGACCGTTTGCTTGAGGGTGTGCCACTGCGGAAAACTTCTTATTTATGCGAAATCGTTGGTAGAAATTTTTGAACTCGGTACTGTCGAATTGAGCTCCATTATCCGTGATGATAGTATGAGGTAGACCGAATCGGCAGATGATGTTGCGCACCACGAAGTTGATCACTTTCTTCGTCGTGATCGTTGCAAGAGGCTCCGCTTTGGCCCATTTAGTGAAGTAATCAACCGCGACGATGGCGTATTTCGCGCCACCTTTGGCTAGAGGCAACGCTCCAATTATGTCGATTCCCCATACCGCGAATGGCCAGGGGCTAACCATTTGGGTTATCTCAGTAGGTGGGGCTCTAAGAATCCGAGCATATTTCTGGCATTTGTCGCACTTTTTGGCGTAGTCTGATGCGTCTCGATTAATGGTAGGCCAGTAATATCCGTATCGGAGTACCTTCTTGGCGAGTGTCTGCCCCCCGATGTGATCGCCACATTCTCCCTCGTGGACATCGTGTAACACTCGTTTGATTTCGTCGTGCGCGATACATCGGAGTAGAGGGACAGAGTATCCCCTTCTGTACATAACCCCATTTTGGATGATAAACCGTGAGGCCTTTCGAAGGACCTGCCTCTTCTCACTTCTGCACTCAGGCAGCGTCCCATGTTCAATATAGTTTCGATAGGGGGTCATCCACGACTCCCTATCGGTGGTAGCCTCGAATGCATGATTGACCTCATTCTGATCGATGCTCGGGGAAGATAGGGTTTCCACAGGAACGAGCCCCAACTGTTGGGCTTCGCCCGTACTTGCCAACTTCGCCAACGAATCGGCCTTCTGATTGTGCTCCCGAGGAATATAGAAAATGGCATAGTAATCGAAATGATCAAGAATTTTCCTGGCTTTAGATAAATACGCCGCTAGTCTCGGATCCTTAGCTTGATATTCACCTCGGACTTGGCATACGATCAATTGGGAGTCACAATACACCTCCACAGCGGCAATTCTCAGGTCGTGGGCCAACTTCAGCCCAGTGAGTAAAGCTTCGTATTCAGCCTCGTTATTAGTTGCACGGAACTCGAACTTCAGGGCGTAGCATATAGATCGGCCTTCAGGAGTTTGAAGCACTACCCCTGCTCCCGAACACCGTTCATTGGAGGCGCCGTCAGTATATAACTTCCATATGTGCGTAGGGGGTTCGCTACCCTCAGGTAATTCCTCGGATAAAGTGAATTCAGCAACGAAGTCTGCTAGAACTTGACCATGTATGGCCCTTCTTGGAGTATAAGCAATGTCAAACTGGCTCAATTCAATATTCCATTTCAATAACCTACCAGACGTCTCAGGCCACGTGAGGACCTGTCGTAACGGCTGGTCGGTGTACACGGTGATAGGATGAGCTTGGAAATACGGACGGAGCTTTCTTGAGGCAACAACTAGACAATATGCCAGCTTTTCCAGCTTTGGATAATTCCTCTCGGCTCCGGTCAACCGCTTACTCACGTAATACACCGGTTTTTGCACTCGATCTTCCTCCCGGATTAATGCCGCACTGATTGCGCTTTCAGATACCGCCAAGTAGAGATATAATTGCTCATGATCAATAGGCTTCGAAAGAATCGGCGGTGTAGAAAGATGTTGAACCAATGACTGAAACGCACCTTCGCATTCTGCGGTCCATTCGAAGTTTCGTTTCCCTTTTCGGATCAGATCGAAGAAGGGGATGCATTTGTCAGTCGACTTCGAGATGAACCTACTCAATGCAGCGACTTTCCCATTAAGGCTCTAAACTTGCTTTATTGTCCTTGGAGTTTGAAGATTTCTGATGGCCCAAATCTTCTCGGGGTTAGCCTCTATCCCTCGGGCGTTGACGATGAACCCAAGGAATTTTCCGGACGCAACTCCAAAATGGCATTTCAGCGGATTGAGCTTCATCCCATATCTCCGGAGGATATCAAACATTGATCCTAAGTCCTTTACGTGATCAATAGAATGTCGTGACTTTACTAACATGTCATCTACGTAAACCTCCATGGTCTTCCTAATCTGATCAGAAAACATCCGGTTAACCAAACGTTGGTAGGTTGCGCCGGCATTTTTTAACCCAAAAGGCATGACTTTGTAGCAATATAGTCCCAGATCAGTCACAAAGCTCGTATGTTCTTGGTCGGGCACATGCATGGGTATTTGATTGTAGCCCGAGTAAGCATCCATAAAGGATAACAGTTCGTGTCCGGCGGTTGAATCAACAAGCTGATCGATTCGAGGAAGTGGAAAACTGTCCTTCGGACAGGCCTTGTTCAAATCGGAGTAATCGATGCACGTTCTCCATTTCCCATTTGGTTTCCGGACAAGTACCGGGTTTGACACCCATTCCGGATACAAAGCATCTCTAATGAACCCGTTCGTTTTCAACTTATCCACCTCCTCCTTAAGGGCGGCAGATCTCTCTGGATCCATACCACGCCTTTTCTGTTTGACAGGGATATACCGCGGGTCAATATTCAAAGTGTGGCTCGCGATCTCCGGCGAGATCCCACACATGTCGGAATGCGTCCAGGCGAACACATCAAGATTCGCCCGGAGGAATTCAACCAATTCCTGTTGTGCCCCCTGGCTCAATTGAGACCCAACTTTTAACATTCTCGAATCGTCGCCATCATCTTCGATCGGGACATTGATAGTTAGCTCAGCCGGAGAAGCCTGACTTTCTGTAGATTTTTCAGTGCTGTCATCGTCCCTTGGGTCAAGGTCTTTATGGAATTGGTTGGGGTGCCCGGGCCGAGGTCCGAGCACCAATTGTCAATCATCGGCAGAACGGACGCAAAGAGATTCCTCTGCGCCCTTGCCTTTCTCCCTTCGCTGCGCCTCTCGCAGCTCCGCAACATAACAGGCTCTTCCAGCAGCCTGATCCCCATGAACCACACCGATACCACAATCAGTTGGAAATTTCAAAGTCAAACACCACGGGGCGATCGCTGCCCGAAATTCGGCAAGGGCTGGTCGGCCCAGGAATGCGTTATACGGTGAACGTATGTCCAAAACAACAAATGGCACGATGCGTACTCTTCTGCACTCACCGATCCCCAACTCCACGGGTAACTCCACAACCCCTGTGGGTATATTAACACTTCCATCGAAGCCGTGAATCCTGGACTGACAGGGCTTCAGGTCTTTGGCTTCCATTTTCATCTGATCGTAAGCTCTCTTGAACAAAATATTGACTGAACTCCCACTATCCACCAGTATCCTCTTCATCCAAGCAGGACCGACCTGGGCGGATATAACAAGTGGGTCGATAGTCGGGGCTTCGACCTTGTCTGCATCGTGGTTCCGGAACACGATGTCATCTGCCATCGTCTTTTGTTGTTTTGCCGGAGCCCCTTCGTCGTAACTACTGCAACATTCGAAATTCATATGCCTAACCGAGCTAGCATATGACTCCATCTCTTTCCAACTCGTACCTGCCGGATGAGGACCACCACTAACGGTGTTTATCACTAGCCTTCCGCCTGTTCGGGCGGGTTCTTCTTGCCTCGGCTGGTTTTGCCGATTGTTCTGGTTCGACGGACCCGCACCTCCAGACTGCGGCGCCCGCACAAACTGATCCAATTTTCTTTCCCTGATCAACTTCTCAATTAAATCCTGCAAGTGTCTGCACTCGTTGGTGTTGTGGCCGTAACTGTCATGAAATCTACAAAACTTGCCTGTTTGAATCTGTCTCTCTGACGACGGCTTCGGAGTAGGCTTCTTGTATTGCATGGCGTTACATGTTTGTAGATACACATTCTCCAGCGATGTATTCAATGGAGTATAATTGTCGAACATAGGGGCCCTGCGCCTCGGCCCACGGTTCTGATCCCGCTTTCTGTTCTGATTCCCGCTATTCTTGGGTTGTGATTGTTTGTTCTGGATATTTAGCTGCACTTTCCCAGAACTCTCTCCTGATTGTTTAACAGCCACATTACTTTGAATCCCGTCTCCACTAGGTCCTGCATCGTCCTGTTTCCTAGACAGCTTCGCGTCCTCGCGCCTCAAGAACTGAGCGGCTTTGGAGTAGAAGCGGTCCAACGACGCAGGGGGTTTTCCTGCTAACCAATTTCCAAAATCCGAGTCAGGGTCAATCCCTTTCATCAACGCCATCAGAATCGAGTTATCATTGGGGTTAGTGATTTCCACACAAGCCTTATGGAATCTTTCCAAATAGTGTCTAAGAGTCTCTCCTGGAGCTTGGGTAACGCTAGATAAAGTGTTGACGTCCTTAGGCCTTACCACGTGCATGCGAAACTGTTCTACGAATTTCCTGGCCAACTGATTGAACGAAGAGATAGAACGGGGTGGCAATCGCGTGAACCACATCGTAGCAATACCTCCCAAAGAGATAGGAAAACTCCTACACTTGACCGCATCGTCTGCTCTAGCGGCGCTCATGGACCATTCATATTTCAATATGTGTTGATTGGGGTCTGAGTTCCCTTCGTACATCGGTAACGCGGGCATTCTAAATCGCCGAGGGGGTTCGGCATACAGGATCTCATCTGTGAATGGGGTGTGACTCCGGGAGATTCCCCAGTCGTCGTTAGTAAACCCCTGACTTTCACGGATCATCTGCCTGATCATTTCTGGAATATCTGTTACAGCTGCGTTCTGGGCGTGTTGAACCAAGGTGTGGTCGGGTTCCACAATGCGGGATTGGACCGGATGCTGTCGACGGTCCGGATCTCGCCTCCTTGGTTCGACATTCTCTGGTGCATACGGCTCAGGAGTTTGCCGTCGTCGGTGATGGTTCTGATCTGACAAAGTATGGATGTCCGCCCCAGGCTCCGTAGCGATGGTTGTAGGACGGTTGTCGATAGTGTGTTGTGGAGCAGCGCCTCCCCGGGAGGAAGGCCCTGTGTGGAAGCTAGCAGATGGGCCGACTCATATTTGCCCAACCGTCAATGCAGGAATGTCTCTAGTAGCCTGTGCATAATTCCCGTCCATTCGGGGTCGCGAAGGTCTACGATGATAATCGGTGGAAGCCGAACTCTCCGTGGAGGACTGGGATGCGTAATCCCTCCTCGACCGCCTGCGCTTATGACTGTGTAGCTGGCGGGTTAATTCAGCGTTAGCGCGTAATTGTTCCGTCAACTGCTGCCGACTCTGGGTCAGCTCCTGGAGCAACGTTTGAAGCTCTTGCCTTGTCACCGGTCCAGATGATTCCGAGGGCCCGGCGACGTCCTGGGTAGATGGTAGCTGCTCGGGATTTGGTCTATCCCGGTCTTCCTGGTTACCAAGGTTAGAAGTGGTTCTGGTGCTCACCATTATGAACAGTAAGATTCCTTTCCCTAGACTTCTACAAATCTGAATAGAATGGAAGGAATTTGAATTCAAAGATCTGGATCTCTCTCTTAGATTTGCTCAATCCGGTATCGATGACAGATCCAACGAGCAGGAGAAAAGCTGGGTTTTCTCAGTGAAAGAACCAAAGTGTTTGCACCAAAATTGGTCACAACACTCTTCGGGAGTCGTTGAAGAGATAATAGTCAAGAGTACAAACTGAATATGAATATTATCTAACAAAAACTCCAGTCAACGGCAAAGAAAATACGTAGACAAGCAATTTATAGTGGTTCGGCGTGTTGCCTACGTCCACTGTGAAGTTTTTCGATGTTTTATTGATTCTCTATCAACAATTACAATTTGGTACAGCGATCCACAGCAGGTTACAACTGGAAATTCGAAATCAACAATAGAATTATGATGTAGGATGATGAAGATCTTGATCCGGCAGAGTCTCGGCCTCTCAGAGTCAGAAGATCCCTTTTTCGTTGGCCCTGGGGCTCTATTTATAGGCGTAGGCTGCTGGTATCTCGCTGAAAACTCGGGAGACCACTTCTGGCACGTGAGGGGGCCCACACGTACGGTCTCGGGAAGTTTGGGCCCACTTTGGCATCGGTTCGAACTCCATTCGAACCGATCAAGAATTCATCCAATCGAGGTGAAATTTGGCGTGGACATTCTTCAACATGTATGCGAGCATCTGTGAAAGTTTCATTGCATTTGGATCAGTAGGTTAGGAGATATGTTGGGTTCGAAATGGACTTCACGGCAAGGCTGTTTTGTTCGAACCCCTGTTACTCGAAACGATGGTTTCGAAACCAGTGTGGCACGCGACCTCGTGGTGACGTGGAGCGCGAGTTTCGAATCGATCCGGACTTCTCTCCGTGTTGACCGCTTCGACTCCGTGTATCTCGGTGATTTCGAACCGATGGAAGACACGTGGGTTGACCCAGTGGGTTCGAATAAGGCAACACAGGATGGGTTCGAACAAGGCTCTGTGATGGGTTCGAACATGGCTCTGTGATGGGTTCGAAGATAGCTCTGTGATGGGTTCGAACAAACGTCCCTTGGATGCATATGAGCTCTGCAACCCCTTCATGGATACGAGGCACATGGATTCGAAAACAATGGAGTTGAAGGTGATGGAGTCGAACCCATGGGGGTTCGAAGGGTTCGAAGTCGATGGGTTCGAAAGTCGTCCCTTCTTATCGGTTCGAAAGTGGTGGTTTCGAAATAGTTGGGTTCGAAGTGGTGTCGAACCGATGGATGCGAACTCATTGATTCGAACTTTGGCATATGTGCATGGGTTCGAGGCGCTGCCTTACTCCTTGGGTTCGAACCAGATGGGTTCGAACATAGGTGGGGTCATGGTTTCGAACAGAGCAACGTCCATCTTTCTCAACTTGAATCCATCATAACTTGAGCATACGACCTCGGATTGTCCTGAAATTTGAAATGCTGACTCTTGTAGCCTTTCTTGCCGTGTCCTATCAATTGTGGCTCATTCTGGACTCGGATAAGATTCAGTGATATCCATGGCTAAAGGAAGTACGATCAACCTCTGAGGCGAACTGTCCTTCGTTTTTCGATCAATCTTTTGGTATCGCGGCTTTGCCAAAAAGCGGGATAACAGGAACAACGTCATTTATAAAATGCCGTAATTACAACATAGTTAAATTCAAAAACAAGCATTTAAAAATGTTGTCATAAGACCATAGCATTTCTGGAAATGCTATTAATAAAATTTCAGATTTTATTATAACTTCAGAAACATTAACACTCCAAATTTTTGTTATTTTAAACTTATAAATCGTATTTTTGGACTTCAAAATTTCACATTTAAATAATTTTAACATATGATTTTTCACAATAAAATTTTTATAATTAAATATCCAATTGAAAACTCAATTCATTTGTTAAGTTAAAACTTCACTATTTATTAACTTATAAATTTAATAAAACTTAACATATTAATTCAAATATCATTTCAAAATTTTAAATTTAATTTCCATCTTTTGCTTACATTTTGTAAAAAATAATAATTCAAAGTCAAAAATCACATTTACTTCAAATTTACATACTTAAATTCACAATTTCAAAACTTAATTATTTAGCCTTCTTAAAACCTTAAAAAAATATTTTTAAAATCAAAATTTCATACTTTAAAAAAATATCTTAAGAAAAAGCATTTAAAAATATACCACGGGGTCTGTATATAATTTTCTAATCTAGGTCAAGTGATACGGATATCTATCATTTCAATCCGCAATTTAAAAAGAAAACCCGGGTTCTATCATTTCAAACCCGCAATCCCAAGTCAAATAAAATACAAGAAAAATCAATTGTGCCTATCATTTCAGCTCATAATAGTTTTTCCCTATCCCAATGTCCGTTCGGGTATGTATCATTTCAACTCATAGTGATTCTATTCTAACAGAGAGCTTGTAGTGTGAACATATGCATAAACAGTATAAACAATTATACTAACATGTCAATGTCACAATATACTGTCATATATTATATGTCAGGTGATAATTAACAAAGTTAACATGATAATAACATGAAATAATATATCATATAATCATCATTAACTTGCATAACATTTTAATTACTAATCACTTGTCATCCATTTACCATTTCATAAGTAATAATGTCAGAGTGAGAAGGACTCACCTTTATCAAAGCTAGAGACCATTACGACACACAAGAACGATTCCAAAGGCTCGACAAGCATGATACAGCACGACTTTTGATTTGAATGAATGGAGAGCCTTGATATTGATCTTGTATACAACAAACAAAACAAGACCATATAAACATATAATTTCAACACCAAACAACATTGAAACAATTTGAAATAAAAAACAATAAAGAATAAAATGATTTGACCTTGCCTTAACCATTCAAATGCTCGACCTAGGAGTTCATGTGCTCGTCCATAATCATGCTATAGGCTCGGGTATGCATCAAAACACATGGCTAGGCTAGTGCTTGAAGAGGTAGGAGAGCTACAACATGAAGAAGACAAAGGACAAGGCAATTGGTGGAGTTTAGTGCACCACTTGGCTCGGCCATGACATCAATTGGGCTCGGCCTTGTTAGGTATAGGTCAGGTCAAATCTGAAGTTACGGCCAGAGGTGAAGTACTTGCTAGTGGTAGTGGCTATGGTGGTGGCGAGGCAAACTATGAAGGGTATGGTGGAAACTATGGTCGGCTATGCATGATTTTCATGGAATTTTTGTGGAGCTTTGCAAATTATGTGGTGATGGCTTCAAATAGAGGTACGACCAGATCTAGATAAAGGGGAGAGGAGTGGTTGCTGCCGTGTATGGTGGCAGTGGTGTCAGTGTAGATGAAGGTGGGAGAGGCCTAGCAAAGCACAAGAGGAACAAGGCAAAAATCAATGTTAAATAAGAAGAAAAAATGAAAAAGAAGAAGCCATAAACTTACAATTTTTTTCTCAAGATAGGTAGCCGTGAGAAACGAAGAGAGAAGGATATTTTTTTCACATGAATGGAAGATGAGAAACATGGCTATAGGGTAGAGAGATGTACGACCAAAAATTGAAATGAAAAGGCAAAAGAAAATGAAAAGACAAAGTAGATGAATACGCAAAGAAATGAATAGGCTTTGTCTTTTGAATTTCCATTTTCTTTTAATCAAATAAACAAAATGAAATTCAGTAAATAAAAATAAAAGACAAACAAAATAAAGTGAAAAATAAAATAAAAATTATTCTTAGGAAAAATAAAAAATAAGTAAAGAAAATGGTTTATTATATTGAAACTAGAATTAAAATTGTAAACAAAATACAATAAACATTTGAAAATTATAACTACACTTAAAAATGTTTTAAAAACGAAATATATACATAACATGTCATGTTACACATATATAGACAAATTAGAATATGATATGACAAACAAAAATATTATTTATACAAATTAAAATAAACAATTTTGTTAAATAAATTAATTTACAAACAATAGTGTAAAAAGCATAGCTTTCACCATGTTAATCAGATTTCAACAAAACGTTTATTTTTATAAATGAAAAATAAATTTCAAAATTTTAAATTTTAAATTAAAAGTCAAAGTTTGACCATATTGACCAAAATTCACATTTCTGGAAAATATTCTATTTATTCACGTTTGGAATTTAATTCATATCAAAATCAAAATTTATATTTAAAATAACAAAATTATTCATTTTATTAAATAAAATAAAGTTTTTAAATCAAAAATCCAATTAAAATTATCAAAATATACAATTAAAATAATCACAAAATACAGGGTTGTTACATATGTCCAGTACTTGCAAGTAAGTTTAAGGATAGACACATGCGGATATTAGCCAACATCAAGACCAAAAGCGATTTCATGAAAGATTAGAGTTAAACCAACACGCCAATGGTTCTTTCACTATCGAGATATTGCACGGAGGGGTACCGCCAATTGGAAGTTAGATTGTTTGTAGTAGGGCATGACCACTTAAATCTTTAGAGGTCTTTCGATTTAGTTGAGGGGTGGCTGTGTGGGGCCATAACTACGAAGAGAAAATAGAAAGACCAACTAGAATATCTATATTGTAGGCCTAACGAAGTAGTCCTTTACAGATATAGAAAATCCCTGACTGAATTCCGTACAACGTAGCCCTTATTGGCGGGATTTAGGTAGTAGACAGAACGATTATGTAGTCCTCAATGTACGCACTTGGTGGTACATTGTGGATGTTTGAGCATTGGCATAGACTAGTGCGGACGCGATTTACACTTTCATAGTAAGTAGTGGAGCATATGTATTGTAGGCCTTATGAAGCAGTCCTTTACCGATGTAGCTATAGAACGCTCGTGGAATAAGACAATGGAGTATCTGTATTATAGGTCTTACGAAGTAGTCCTTTACAGATATAGCTACGGAGCAAGACGATGGAGCCCTTTTCGAGGAGGATACGGAAGGTACCATGGGTGGGACCTAGCACCACTATGGTCATTGGGCATATAGCTACATATATATACACTAGTCATTAGGTTTTAATCTACTATGCAGTAGATAGGCACTGCTCACGAACAAAGGCGAGAGTATTGTAAACCTAATAAACCTAATATAACAGTAAATGGAAATAAAATGGTATATATAGAATTAAGCTTAGAAGTGTATAATTTATCTATTCATCAGAACTTTTGTTCTGACCTCCTCCTCATAACACCCTACAGGTTAAGTAGATGGTAGAGACTTCCCAGCTGTATGACCCTTGTTCAGAGAGTGTTATTATATTGGTGAGTATTTACTTACTATTATATTTTAGTCAATCCGGCTGTGAGATAAATTATTGAGCTCTGATATATTTGTCTTTTTCGATTTGTAGGATACTAGATACCCAACTCGGGCATCAGTGGGCTTGGTTTTTAGCACTTTTGCAAAACATCCGGACCACTGGAATTTAGGTTGTTACAGTGTCCGTATATAATTTTCTACCCTATTGTCAAGTGATAGGGTATTTATCATTTCAACCCAAATTAGTTAAATTTTCCAGGTATATATCATTTCGACCTGTATCCCAAATCAATAATTTTCAAATCAATAAAATCACTCGGGTATGTATCATTTCAACCCATAATGATTTTCCTTAATCTATAAGATCATTCGGGTATGTATTATTTCAACCCATAGTGATAACAAAGATATAAACATCCAATCATGTAAAAAGTTAACAAATAACATCCATCACAATCAACATCCAAATCAGCCAATAAATTACAACGATTAATTGGTTATCATTATCAGGTATTTAACTAACAATTTAAATTCAATATTGATTTAAATGGCAATTTAATTCAATATACATTCAAATTAGATTTGAATGACAATTCAAATTACCCAACAACTATCAATAAATTTCTTATCATATCATAAACTTAATTCGATTAACATAAGAAGGTTTAGTATTGCATGAGTGAGTTAAATCACTCACTTTTGATTTATCATCCATTTAAAATTAAATAAAAGTCAAAAATTTGAACAGTCTCCTAGTTCACCAAAACTAGTTCCACGTTGTCCAGAATTTCAATACGATCCCAATGGAAGAAACCACGTCCAAATCCGAGCTCGTATGCAAATTTTATATGAGTTAGAACGTTGGAAATTAAATTTTTAATTAAATTAAATAAAAGGGTAAAATAGAAAATTACCATCACCCAAGCCCTAATTCAACGTGCATGAACATCTCAGAACCCAAAATATGCACAGCCGTCGTCCTCCTTTGATCGATCATGCCACCACTACACGCCGCCATGACCAGATCTGACCACGCCGTTGAACTCCTCAGGCCACGCTGCCCCTAGGCCGAAGTCACGGCCAACCACAACGCCTCAAGGCACGCAGTGCCACCGCCACCTTAACTCTCCATTTCTGGCCAACTCAAGACACTTCTAACATAAACGAACCATGGATCGAAAGACCTTGACGCCCTCTACGACGCAGCACCTCTCAATCGACGAATGGTTAAAGATCCACCGTTGAAATTGAAAATCTAGAATGCACGGCCAAGAGTACTTTCCAAATTTCTAGCCAACCGAAGCTTCCAATCGACAAATGAACTGCATAAGTAGATTACATTCGTTGAGAACTTTCCAATGGTATATAATTTGATATAGTTTGAGGAGTTTGAATTTCGGAGTTTGATTTAGAATTAGGGGTTTAGGGTTTGAGCTGCCACTGATAAGGAGTAGATAAAAATAACAGTACGTATAGAAATAAAATAAAACACTGCTAGGGTTTATAACATCCTATATATAGGCAGAGATGGATAAGAATAAATGGACATATCGAGTTGGATCGAAACAAAAACAACGACCTGAAAAGCCTGCTTCGTTCCCGAAACGAAAATAAAGTCATCCAATATATCAAAATATTGGTTTCGATATTTTTAAACTCAATCAAACTAGTTTGAAACCCCAATTCCATCTTATATAGAAGTTAGTTTTTAAAAATAAAATTTTATTCATTTAAGTTCCGTTAATTAATTCCTATGCGTTTCGAGCTCGCACGATCAAACGATAAGTCTGATCGCCGTGAAACTTGAAATTCTATAATAATTCACTATTAAGGATCTGATGAAACTGGTTTCATCGAAATCCGAGACAGTGCGCAAAACCCCAATTTTGCAAGCTAATTAAATAATAATTATTTTAAAATCAATTTAATCACTTTTAAACACGAATTCAAAAGTTAACAATTTTCATCATTTTTGAATACAGAGAAATTAATAATATTTTTAAAATTAGAATTTCTATGTTAAATCCAACATTTAATTATTACATAAATTTCATCTTTCAATTTCAACTGAAATAAAACAATTCATTATAATTTAAATTCTAATAAATTCTTTTATTTTGATTCTCACTCTTATTATTGAATCAACTATTACCTTATGAATATAATTAACATTAGTTTACATTTTATTACATTCGTATTCTACAGTTATCATCTAACTTATATTAACGATAATATTTAATTATGTTAAATTCACATTGATTTCCAAATTAAGCTCTACAATTGCATTCCATTTACAATTATAATTGATTGAAATCACATTAAACGATTGTCAATTTTATTCTATCAACAATATTAAATTACATTTTAATAAAAAAATCCATTTATAAATCATAAATTTTAATTTCTCACAATATTAAATTCCAAAATCTTATTTAATCTAATATTTTTAATTATCAAAATTACGGGTCGTTACACTATACTACTAGGATCTCCATGTTGTCTAACTATGTTCTTCAAGAACAACTTAGCTAAAACATGTGTCATCCTGGTTGACTTTACTGGAATGAAATGAGCATTCTTGCTTAATCTATCCACTATAACCCATATACTTTCATTTCATCTATTTGACCTTGGCAACCCATCTATAAAATCTATGGATATCGAATCCCATTTCCAATTTGGAATCCCTAAATGCTGAAGCAAACCACTCAGCTTTTGATGTTCAATTTGCACTTGTTGACCCTTTGCACACTACTTAACCCATAAACCAACATCTCTTTTCATACCTTTCCAATAGAAGTTCCTCTTCATATCCTAATACATCTTGGTTCCTCTAGGATGAATTGTAAATTTGGACCGATGACATTCTTTAAGAACTTCCTTTCTCAAGTCCTCAACATTGGGAAAACACAATTGTCCCTTCTTTCTCAACCATCCTTTCTGGTCAAGGCTAAAATCCTTTAGATCATCGAACTCATCTCCAATCTCAAGCCCTCTAATATTCTCGGCTAATACTGGATCCTCTTTTTTCTTAGAAGAAATCCTCTTGATCAACACCAGTCGAACTTCTAAACAGGACAATATGGTGGTACTCTGACTAGAACTAGCAGTCAATCTTAATTGCACATCACAACTGGCCAGAGTTTCTAAAACCTTCCACTCCGCCAACATAGCTAATACCACATTCTAATGTGTTCGGCAAAGCGCATCCGCTATCTTATTACCTTTTCCAGATGTATACTCTATGCCAAAATCATAAGTAGCCAAAAACTCCAGCCACCTCTACTTTCTCATATTCAACTCCTTTTGAGAGAATAAATACCTTAAAGACTTATGATCCATATAAAGCTAAAACCTCTCCCCTAAGAGATAATTTCTCCAAATCTTCAATGCAAAAATTACCGCAGCCGACTTCCAATCATGAGTAAGATACTACACTTTATGCGGTCTAGGCTGTCTGGATGTGTAGGCAATAACTTTACCCTTCTACATTAGTACTATTCCCAATCCAGTTCCACATGCATTAGTATACACCACCAACATCTGGTTTCCATCTAAAACTGGTGCATTGGTCAACAAATGTTTTAACTTAAGGAATGCTTCCTCACATTTGTCAGACCATCTAAACTTCATCTCCATCCTGGTTAACTTTGTCAAAGGTGCTACTATCCGTGAGAAATCCTGAATTTTCGGTAGTAGCCAGCAAGTCCAATAAAACTTCTAATCTTAGTTACCGTCTCTAGTCTCTTTCAATTATTCACAACTTCGATCTTATCTGGATCGACTGACAAGTCTTTCTTTGAAACCACGTGACCAAGAAAATTAACCTCTTTCTTCCAAAAATGACACTTGATAAATTTCACCTTTAGCTGATTCTGCCTCAGCGTCTCCAATACCACTCTAAGATAAACTTCATGCTCTCTCTCATCCTTAAAGTATACTAAAATATCATCTATGAACACCAATACAAACCTATCCAAGTACTCGATTCATTAAATCCATGAAGAAAGCAGGTGCGTCGTCAATCCAAATTGCATCACTAACTACTCATACGAACAATACCTAGTTTGAAATGTTGTCCAAGGAACACTATCCTCCGCCACTTTTAACTGATGGAAACTTGTCACCAGATCCAACTGGGAAAATATTCTGGCTCTACTAAACTAATCGAACAGATCGTCTGTTCCTAGCAAAGGATCTTATCCTAATCGTCCTCTCATTCAACTTACGATAGTCGATACACATCATCAACGACCCATTTGGTTTCTTCACGTACAACGCGGTCGCTCCTTAAGACGAACTGCTTGGCCTAATAAAATTCTTTCCTTTAAGATCCACTAGCTGTACCTTCAATTCCTTCATCTCAGTAGATGTCATCCTGCTAGGTAGCCTACTAACAGGTTTAGCTCTAGGCACAAGATCTATACAAAACTCAACTACTCGTTTCGGTGGTAGTCCTATGATTGGCTCAAGGACATCTGCAAACTCTCTTATTGCTCGAACCTGACTTAACTCATCTCCTATCTCCATAGCACTTAATAAAGCACTAACACTCCGGTTAGAATTCTCCACTGAGAATATAATTCGGTTATGACTATCTGGGTGTCTCAGTGATATCTCCTTATCCTGGCAAATATTCTAGCCTCATATCTTCCCAACTAATCCATACCCAAAATGATTCTGAATTCTACAAAATCATTAACATACAAGCTGCATGCAAACTTATGACCTAACAAATCAAGTTTTAACTAGTCACATCTCAACCCTAGATTTGCATATCCTCCTATTGGATTCACAGCCCTAAAGAATGTAAAAAGGTAGGTAAGTTCTAAGCATAGTCTATCAACCAAACATTGAGATATAAACGAATATGATGCACCGGTATCAAAAAGTACTCTAACTGTTTACTCTAAATCAAAAACGTACATGCCATCACAGTTTTTCCTTTATCAGCTGCAATAGGCTTAGCTGTTCCAATAGAAAAAACCTTTCCTTTGTCCTCTCTAACTGGCTTTGGACACTAATTCTTGTAATGTCCAACTTGATCACAGTTGAAACACTTTACATTCTTCTTATTTGCAGCCTTATTCCCATTACCTGACCGACATCATTCGCATAATGACCCTTCTTGTTACACTTAAAGCAAGCTAACGCAGCCTTCGCCTTCTTGGAAATATCTCCTTTCTGGGCTCCTTTCTTTTTAAAGAACTTTCTCTTCTTCACCTAAAAACCCTGAATTTCCATTGGCTTCTCTCTAGTACAACTAGCAAGCACCTCTTCATGGCGAATGTCCATTTCCACAACTAAATTACTAGGATCGTGAAGATGTGGTAGGGTCGTCATAGCAATCTCTGCCCTTAGTTCCCTAAGAACTTCTCGTTCCTTCTGATGACGATGTCTATAATATTGTGTCCATAATGGGAGAACTCCTCGAACTTAGTGGCATACTCAACAACCGACATCTCTCCCTGCTCTAGGTCCATAAACTTCCTCATCAGCTCTGACTTAGCAAACTTAGACATAAATTTCTGCTCAAATCTCCTTCTAAAATCTACCCAAGTCAACTGCACCTCCGTAACTCCGGCAGTAACACTATTCCACCAATGAAGCGTTGACCCTCACAACTTCCTAGAGGCCAACCTTCTCTTTTTCCCATCATCTAAACCCAAATCAGCGAAGATACGCTCACAATGCAACAACTAATTCTCTACCTCAATAGCATTCTCCGTCCCCATAAATGGCTTTCCACCATTACTGGAGTAATCCTTTCTCATCCTAGCATAATTATTCCCAACTAGAGCCACAACATTAGCTTCTCCAACATTTCTAGCAACACCAACGGCAACTCCTACTTACCTCATATTGACGAAGAACTAATACATCACCCCTATATCTAGCAGTGGATTTCCAGCACCTATATTGGCATCAATATTTTGTTTATTAGCATTAGCCAAATGACCCAATTTCCTCCTGGTGGTGGGTCGAGCATTTCCACTGCTTGTGGTGATTCCTCCACCTAGATTTCCTCTTCCGTTTCTTACTTCTATATCTTATTTCTCGTAAATCTACATACAAGCCTTAGTAAGATATATATGAACGGTCTAAGAGAGCAAGGATACATACTTATATGTATATATATAACTGTATACCAATTACAAGTACGTTACTATAACATTAATCCAAACCCCAATCTTATTGTTTGATTCATTGGATTATGTTTGAAAATCTGTTAGGTTAAGTTTCTTTTAAAGTTTCATAAACCTATACTCTGATACTAACTTGTAAAGTCCCCTACTTGAAGGCCCAAAACTAACGGCTACGGATGTTGTAGTCATCCATAGTTATTAATCCTCGACGACCAAATACAGCAATGTTAGAGACATTGACACATAGAAACACATGAATATGGAAAAAATTTAAAACAGCAAATAAAATCCACATTCCATTTCAAAATATTTTAAATTCATTACATAATCCTAGAGCTAGACAACGTCCAGACAAAATATACTTATTACAAAATATGCCAAGAGCGACATATGAAGATACCCCATTGGATGAACAGAGTATATAGTAAGGCAATAAAACAAGTTTGCCTTTACAAATAAACACAGCGGAAATAAAATAACTCTAAGTAGCTAACATGCCTCATGCACGTCAGAGTAGGTTTATTCGTCTAAAAGAACACTTGAAAACCATAAACATCAAACTACTCAAAATAAATTGAGTACCCGAGAGTTTAAGGGGAAACAAAAAATTTGAGTCAAACATAAAGTCCAGTATGAATAATAATCAACCATCTCAAATCTTTTAGATATCTAGCGATACCACGTCGTTTAGCAGAACAGGTTTTCTCCTCACTAGTATCTTAAAACCTTTATAAAACCATTTACTACGCTCATGCATCCACAATGGTTTAAATAATTCAAAATAGTATAATATAATGATATGGAAAACAAGTGAATTAATTCTAGTTTACCCATCCCCATTCCTTTTGACGATCTATCACAATTATAGTTTCTAGGGTTACTATCAACCTAATAGTTTTCACGGGCTAACTATTAACCGGTAAAGTGATTATGGACACCCTGTCTAGTTACATAGTTTTCATGGGATTACTAAGAACCTATTAGCAACTCCAATATATTTACTCTTGTCCTAGTTTTCATGGGCCGACTAGGAACCTTTGACTGACTGTCAATATCTTAATTCGGATATATTTTCCTGGACTAACTATAAACCTATTGGCCCCTACCAATATCAAATCATAGTTTTCATGGGCTGAGTATGAATCTATTTGCCCCTGCCAATATCTTTCTCTTTACACAGTTTTCATGGGCTTACTGTGAACCTATTGGCCTCTGCTAAAATCTTTACTTAAGATTTTAATAATTTTTAAGTTACATTCACTACTGGGTCAACCTAGCTGGTTATCCTGCCCTTCCCCAAAGCACCGTTATGGGATAATTACAATATGAATGAAAATTTGCAGAAGCAATCAACAAAATAATACTCTCAAAGATCTTTATTTATGCCATGATTTTTCCTTTAAAATGAGAATAGGTTATTTGCATGATACCTTAGACATCACTTTCGAAACCACTGGATTAGCTCCTTCGAAAGCATAGAAAACCTCTTTTCAAATCTCTAAGTATATACCTTTCGAATGTGTCAAAACATTGCTAAATAATATTTAGAAATATAGCTTCAAAACCACTGAAAGTATCACTTTCAAAAACATTGGGTTTTGCTCTTTAAAACATCTTTTGGGCCAAAGTGGTTACACATGAAAGTATTTCTTTCGAAACCTTAAATAAAATATTTTAAGGGGGAAAATTTGATGGTATCGGAACCGTTTATTCGAAAGCTCAAAACCTTGGAGTAAAACTTTTAAGGATAGCATTGAAACCCCCTTTCAACACCATTGCCTTCGGAACCCCTAAACCCCTTCGAAAGCATTTAGGAAGTGACTTAGCTTAAGTATTAAACAAAGAGAACCCTTTGAAAGCATTGATTGCTACAACACATCCATAAGGTAAAAAAATAGCGGTTGGGTTTTGACTAGATCGGGACCAACTCTTTCGAAAGCATTGTATAAAAACAAAGGAACCCATTCAAAAGCTCCTATTGATATGACAACCTACTTAGAATGCTATTTAGAAAACCACCTTTGGAAAACATAGGTTTCGACTATGTCAAAATCTTTAGGTAAAACAAAGCAAGTAGTTAACATCTGAAAATAGAACTAAGGTTTCGACTCCATTGGAAATATTGCTTTTGACACCCTGGCTTCCGCCTTTCCTCCAATCCACTACGTACCATCTAAGTGATACCCTCGTGTATTGGTTTCGACTAGGTGGGTTTCAGCAGGGTTGGTTTCAACTGAGTTGGAGCAGAAGCATTAGAGTCGAAAGGTATTAGTAAAGGAGGCGGAACCCTCTTTTCTGCTTAAAGGCTGAAATCGTGTTCATTTTTAGTAATTGCTTTAACTAACCTGCCTATGTGCAATCTTTTAGTTGGTTGCCTTAAATCTTTTCAAATGCTTTACGAAATAACTACCTCATTTATAGAATCTAAATCAAAGGAAAAAAATTTAACGTTTAAGCCCTTCCATTAAGCAAAACCAATATGGCAATAAGTCTTTCTTTTAAATTAGTTTATTTTTCATAGCAAATTAATTAGGAAAAATCCCCACAAATCATAGAAATTCACTTCATCATATTATCAAATATATTAAAATTTTAGACCCTATTTTTCCTAAAATAATCAAAATAAATTTTAAACCCAAATATATCATAATTTCCTTTAGAAATTTATAATAAATTTTCCATAGCTTGGAAAATTATGAAAATTGAAACCCATCTCTAAAATAATGTTTTACCTAACATATAATTTTTCCATGGCATTCTAAATTCAAGAACAATCAGTTTTGCCCTATTACCATACAAATTCATACGTAAATGAATTGGTTTAAATCAAACATATAATAATTCAAGCATATCATCATCCAGAATATCATAAAAATGAATTTAATCGTAAATGAGAAAACATATGATTATTAAAAGTAAAATAGAGATGGAATGAATTATTATTCCCTTAAATATGATAAGAGCCTTGAGATTTGATTTTTACCTAATCCCCTAGCTTTAATTCCTTAAATTGATTGAATTTCTCTACTTCCTCTTCCTTGTTAATGGCCGGCTCTTCTTAGGTTAAATTTTCGTTTTTGAGAAAATGAACGTGAATGGGCAAATAAAAGTGTATGTCCATGAATAATAAGGTGTGGCTATATTTACCAATATGCCCATGTTTTGATTAATAATTTAAAAGCCAATTTAAACCCATTTAAGGTAAATTAAGCATGACCTACTTATGGTTTTATTCAAATCTCAATCCCCTTTTCATCATTATTCTATTTAATTTATCTAATTAAATATCTTGAATAATGTTATAAAAAATTAGGGGTGTCACAAAACCTCTCTGCAACAATAAGTATGGAAAATTCCATTAAATCAATTACCACTTTACAGTACACTTCCATGTGCTCAAGGATGAAATCAAAAGACTCATCCGAAAGGGAACACTCTTGGAATTAGTTTGTGTAATGACCCTATTTTTGACAAACATTATTTAACAAATTTAATTAGATAGATTAAAAATAATTAAATGGTTAAGGGATTGAGATATATATAACCATAAGACAGCAGTGCCTTAATTAATGTATAAACAAAAGAGAATTAAAAAGAAGAAATTATGAGGAATATGATAAGGGAAAAATAGGAATACACTCTATCCTTATACCCTAAATCCTTCTTACCTTCATTCCTTATTCATTATAAACATTTTCAAACAAAATCAAAATACTTAAAAGATTGGGCGGCAACCGTTAAGAGAAACCAAAGGAAGAAAAGATAGGAATCAACTAGAAAGCTTGAATGAATTAAGCAAAGAACAAATTTTAACCTTCTTAACAACAAGCTAAGGTTAATAATAGATTTACATTCTCTTTTTTAATAATTTTAGTTTCTAGTTAAGATCCGAATTTATTTTTCAAGTAATATGCAATCATATGATTGTTCCAATGGATATATATGCTTGTTAATGATTTATGTTGCTTCATATAGTTTTTATGATAAGTTTTGATTAAAAAACCTATTAAATGACATCCAAATGACTTACGTTTTTGATATACAGTTGAATACATTATTTATAAAGTGGGTTTTAAGTTTCATACTTTTCTAAGCAATTGTGGATTTTTATGAATATTTATGCATGAAAATAGCTAATATTTGGTTTAAATTAGTTTCAGTTATTATACATTGCTTTTGGGTCTAAAATTTAATTTTTTTATAAAACATATTAAAAGTGATTTATGGAAATTTTTGGGGAATTTTCCTAAATATTTTACTATAAATATAAAATTATTTAAGGTATGTGACTAAAATATTTTATATGTTTTATCCAAGAGAAGGGCTTCTTTGTTAAATGTTTTAATTGTTAATTTCTGAATTCGGCAGCACTTTTAGAAAAGAAATTGGCAACCGATTGTGTTTTGACAAATAAGGCATGTTACTTGAAAAGCAGTTACTTTAAAAGGCTATAAAACAGTTTTGCTAAAATTTACTACTTTGCCACTTCCATCTGCAAGCTTTCAACACCATAACTTCGCTCATGACCAAGGTGAAACCAATGCACATGGTATCAAACAATTGAGTTAGCTTTCGACTTAACCAACTTGTTTCTGTCTATATATAAAGGCTTTTGAATGGGTTGCCACTTTTTTTACAACATGCTTTCGGAAAGATAGATTTGAATGTATTCAAAACCTAGCTGCTGCATTCTACCTTTCGACCTAGTTAAGGGCTTTTAAACAATGGTTTCGAAAGGGTGTTTTAGCCTTTTACTTTGAAGCTGCTTCTCAATGCTTTGGAAAGGGTTGGTTACGAAACCATCCTCTTTCTTTTAGTTAGGACAAATGCTTTTGTAGGTAATGCTTTCGTCCCAGTTCTTTACGAGCCTTAGCTATATTAAAAGTTAAACCGAAAGGTTTGGAAAGGACTGCTTTTAAATGGTTTCAAAGTAACTTTTCCGCAAATTTTTACTTAAACCCAATACTTTCAAAAGGTATATTTTGAGTGAAGAATTGCAATTTTTTTGAAAAGTATATAGTATGGGTTTCGTTGGGGAGCTCCAAATGTTTTCGAAAGAGTTATTTTGAGTATTTGAATGAAGGGTTTCCAATGCTTTTGAAAGACAAGTCTAATGGTTTCGAAAGTGGAACTCTAAGATTTAAATTAATGATTTTGAAAGGTCTATTTTGAAAGGTCTCACAAGGTATGTTTTGGCCTTTCGGCCTGGTGTTTCAAGTTATAGTTGTTAATTTATTTTGAAAGGGGTACCGTCAATGGGTTCGAAAGGGATTGTTTAAAGTTTTAAACAAAGTATTCAAAAGATTTACCTTGGCTTGATTGCCTAAAATCTTTTGAGTTAAAAACATGTTTTAACTTACTTTAGGGGATAGATAATCCCATTGATTAGATTTCATCAACATTGTTTTGTGTAAAGTATATCTATCATGGTATAAGTTTTTGAGTAAAGCAATGTATATGATTTACTTGTTTAATAAAGATATCATTTCAGGGGTAAATCATTTACAAAGATAGTTTACAAGGAAAAGAAATTTGAATAGGGTAGTTAACCTAAGTATTTGACAGGGAATGAAACTTGAATAGGGTAGTTAACCCTAATTTATGACTTAGATATTAGAAGACCGAATGACACTGGCATGGGGTCACACTCTATACTTTATCTATTAGCCCTAAGCTAAAATAAGTCACAAAGTCTAGTGTGTAGGGCTTTGTCACAGGTGGGACTAAAATGAGGTTACACATAGAAGGGAATATATAGAGTAAAGATAGGTTATTGATGAGCCCGCAAAACCATTAGGTTCAGTTGACCATAGAAAAAGAAAGTTAAGGGCAGTCGGCCCAGTAGTGAGTCTAACAGAAGTTAGATAATTGATTATGTCTAGTAGGCCCGAGTCAACCAATGATTAATAGTTAGCCGAATAAAACTATAGTGTGGATAGATAGTCCATGAATTTCTTGAATTTATGCATATATGTATTTGCTTTAATTGTTATAATCAGCTTGATTGCAGGGTTGATTTGCAAAAGATTTGTTTTTATAAAGGATAATCATAAAGGGAAACCCATTTCGCTAAGCGGCGTGGTCTCACTTAATATCAGTAAACCAAGATGTAAAAGTATTATTCACATCGGTTTTATGTGATTCGGATTTTATGTTTTCCCCTTAAACTCTCGAGTGCTCAAAATTTAATTTGAGTAGATTGGGATTTAAGCTTTTTCAGGTTTAGTAGGTTGAAAGAATAATCTTTCAAAGACATGCAGGAAGCAAATTTAGCTATGTAGGAGCTATTTTTTTCATTGTGATGTATTTATGATAGGCATGTTTATCTAGTACTCTGATCATCCAAGGGGGCATCTTCATATGTCGCTCTTGGCATAATTTGTGATAATTATATTCGGACAAAACCTGGGAATCATTTTGGGATTATGTATCTGAATATGAAATATTGTTTTGAAATGTAATCGAAGAAGCCATTTTCAAATCTGCGTTGAATTTATTTCATATTCAAGTGCTTCTGATATTATGGATACCATTAACATTACCGTATTTTGTTATCGGAAGTTAATATTATGGATGACTACAGCATTTGTTGCACTTAGCTTTAGGCCTCAAGATAACGGATGTTACAACTTGGTGTCAGAGCATAGATTTATGAAAAATTAAAAAGAAAATGTTAAATTTAAAATTATTTTGAAACATAATCCTATGGAATTAGAGAAAATACTAGGGTACAGGATAATGCTATAGTAACGTACTTGTATTTGCTATATATAAGTATACACTCAATCTCTATTCTCCATCTTTTTAGGCTGTTCTTCTATATCTTAGAAAGGCTCGAATGCAAATTTTAAGGACGTAAGATGTGGATGATAGGAGTGGAAGAGTAAACATTGGTGGAGGAAGCACCACAACCAACAGAAACGCTCGACCCAATAGGAGAAGCCCGGGTCGACCGACAAATGCTAATCCAAATGTAAATGCCAATTAGGTGATGAGTGTCGCAAGCTGATAGGGAGTTATGCGTCAGTTCTTCGTTAATATGATGCAGGCTATTGAGTTGTTGTAGGATTAGCCGGAGGAAATGTTGAAGGAGGAAATTAGGGTCCTCCAATGGTCAATAACTATGTAACCTTGAGCAGAGACTATGCCAGGCTTGGAGGAAAGCCGTTTATCAGGACTGAAGATGTAATTGAAGTGGAAATTGGTTACTTCATTATGAGAGGATCTTTGCTAGTTTAGGGCTTAATGATGAGTAGAAGAGGAGGCTTGCTTCTAGACAATTACAAGGAGCAGTGCTGTACTGGTGGTACAGTGTCAGTATGTGAGTTAATGAGGAGACTATGACTTGGACTAAATTTAGAAGGAGGTTTGAGGAAAGATTTATGTCAGAGATTGCTAAGTCGACTCTGCTTAGGAAGTTTATGGAATTGGTGCAGGGAGACATGAAAGTGCTTGAGTATGCATCCAGATTTAAGAAGCTATCGAGATAAAGATACGTTTTAGTAGATATAGTTATAAAAAGGAATGAGAAGTTCATTGACAAACTGAAACCTTAACTAGCTAATGCGACTCTGCCACATATCAGGAATCTGTGTTATGTAGTTGTTGAGATGTCTTTGAGGCGGGAGGAGATGCTTGATTTTCATGATGTTAACAAAGCAGGAAAGCTCAAAGTGGGAGAAACCAGAAGATAAAGTTTTTCCATAAGAATGCGCTAAGAAAGGTGGAGTAGCTCAAGAAAACAGAAGGCCGATGTAGTTTGCTATAAGTGCGACAAGAAGGGACACAATGCTCACGAGTGTCGGACAAGCAAAGGAAAAACGCTGTTGATAAGAAAGAGGTGTGATGCTTTAACTATGATCAGATAGGACATTATAAGAACCAGTATGGAGCCAGCCAGGGAAGGAAAAGGCAAGATGTTTGCACTGGAACCAGCTACCTCTAGACCAACATTTGAGGAGAAAGGAAAAGCAGTGTTAGGGATTTCGCATTTGATTCATGGTGTATCAGTTAGAGTTCTATTTGATACTACACATCATATTCTTTTACATGGTAGTTAAGCTTAACCTAGAACCAATGCATTTAGGTACTTCCTTAAGGGTTGCGAATCCGATAAGGGGTTATGCGACTCTTGGGTTGAGATGTGAACAATTAAAGTTTGAATTTTTAGGTTATATATTTGCTCGTAGTTTGCATGTATTTGATTTCATAGGGTTCGAAATTATTTTGGAAATGGATTGCTTAAGTAAGTATGATGCTAGGATATTTTTCCATGATATGAAAATATCACTTAGACACTCTAAATGTAGTGATCGGATTATATACTTCATAGAAAACCCTAGTTTTAGGGTAAATGCTTTGTTGGGTGTTATGGAGGAAGAAGACGAGTTGTACCGAGTTTTCGTTGTTAGAGAATTCGCAGACGTCTTTGAGCGCATAGTAGGACTACCGCCGAAACGAGCCATTAAATTTTGGATAAATATCGTACCAGGAGCAGAACCGGTGAGTAGACTGCCAAGCAGAATGACACTTACCGAGATAAAGGATTAGAAAGTGTAGTTAGCGGATTTGGAAAGTAAGAACTTTATCAGACCAAGTAGTTTGCCTTGGGCAGCAGCCATAGTTTTTGTAATTAATCTAGATGGATCGTTAAGGTTGTGTATTGATTATCATAATTTGAATGAGAAGACGATAAAGAATCGATATCCGTAACCTAGAATTGACAATTTGTTTGACCAGTTGAGTGGAGCCAAAGTATTTTCCCAGTTGGATTTGGCAACAGGGTTCCATCAGCTTAGATTGGCTGAAGATAGTATTCCTTTGTTGGTGTTTAGAACAAGATACGGATCGAATGAATGGTTAGTGATGTCGTTCGGACTAACTAAATCAACCAGCATTTTTCTTAGATTTGATAAACAAGATCTTCCGGGAGCACCTGGAGAAATTTGTGTTAGTGTTCATAAATGACATTTTGATATACTCTAAAGATGGAAGATGTTATCCCACCTTTTAGCAAGGCCATGATATCAAAAGATTAACTGAAAATCCAAAGACAGTCGTCCCGAAGGTTAGTTGTATGCAGGCTCGCTATGGATATCGATGATTTTTTTCCAATTCCGGATCAGGCTAGGATAGATAAGACATAACAAGCGAGGCCATGAAAGCCAGCATACCAAATTTCAAGTCAATCCAAGTTCATATACTCAAGTTATGATCAATGAAAATTGAAGAAACTAGCCCCGTTTCGCATCCATCTTCGAACCTTGATTCGTATCAATCTAGTTCGAATCCATCCCAGAACCTTGGTTCGTATCGATCAAGTTCGAACCCATCCCTGTGCCTCGTTTCATATCTGTCAAGTTTGAATCCATCCCAGAGACTCATTTCATATCGATTTGATAACCCTACTTCGTATCCATTGAGTGACTACTATTCACATCCATCACAATATTGCTTGTTCGTATCCATCAAGTTAAAGAAACTTTGATCGATATGAATAAGAGCCATCTTCATCGATGCAAACAGAGCTGCCTTCATCGATACGAACTGAACTCTCTCTATCGATTGGAATAGAGCATGCTATAGATCGACAAGAAATGCACGCTATTGATCAATTTGAATGAGACAACGACTTCGATACGAACAAGATGTGAATCTTGGGACGACTTGGTCAACTCGGCATAAAAAGTGGATCGATCCAAAGAGTGCACGCCACATCGTAATGAGGGAACGTGTTATCATCGATTCGAACAGATCAGTTCGAAGCAATTGATTCGAAACAAACAGCCTACCAAAAAGCTTCAACTCATATCGATCATAACTCGAGATCCATAAGTCCAAATGGTATGAAATTTTCGCTGAAGCTTATGTACAAGCTAAAGAATGTTCCCGCCAAGTTTCGAGTCCATTGTACAAATTCTTGATCGATACGAAATTGGTTCGTATCAATCACAGATCGAGTCGAAACTTTGTAGGATCGATCGCGTGGGCCCCCTCACGTGGCGGAAGAAGTCTCCCGAAGTCTGAGCGAGATATCAGCCTCCTACGTCTATAAATAGAGCTTCAGGGCCAATAGAAGAAGGATATTTTTTTGACACTTGAACATCTAGACTCTGCCGAATTCAACTTTTTACTTCATCACTGCTATTGTACTCGAATTTCAGAGCTATAATTTGTCGTTATCCGCTGTAATCGATTGTAATCATCAAGTGAATATCAATAAAGTCATCAACTTCAGAGTAGACGTAGGCCAGATCGCCGAACCACTGTAAATTTTGTGTTGTTTACTGTTTTCTTTTGAATTTTCTTAGTGTTCTTCATTTTTTTATTCTCTACATACAAGTCATTGGAGATCTGTGATTGTGAACTGGTGCTTTCTTTGACTATCGGGTGTTTGTGACCAATTTTGGCGCAAACATTTTGGTGCTTTCACCGAGAAGGATAATTCAGGGATTCTATCATTCTGTTGAATTTGAAAGTTTAAGGATTCATATCTGAAAATTATGACAAGGCAATCAAGTAGAAGGCAAAGACCAGAGAGAAGTTAGCATGAAGGGAGTTAAGAGGCTTCCTCAAGAGTAAATCAGGCATCGATATTCGTCACCAAGGATGAGATGGAAACAATGTTCAAGGGACAAGAGGAGATGATGTAGAATCTACTTCGACAAGTTGTACAAGTTGGAGTGCAGAATCAGTGGAACGCAGCTGTAGAAGATGCTGGAGATAGAAGTCGGGAGCACGGAGCAACCAGAATTCAGAACGGAGCAGGATCATCTGGGGTGGCACCAGAACTAGAGGGCACTCGCCTAGAGCATGTTGACCCAATCTCGAGAAGAGCATCAGGTGGACCTGAGAGCACGACATTGGCAGAGGAACGGATGCTCTGCCCAGAGTATAGATTCGGATACCCTCGTAAACTCGAGAGGCAGGTCGAAGGCAGTGGGCAAGGACTACAACTCGGAGATAGTGACAGATTGGCAGAGATAGTTAGACAGGCTATAAGAGGTGGATTGATAAACAAAGACTTAGAAGATGTGAATATGAGTCCCTTTACTCCGACTATCAGGAGAGCTCGGAACCCACCTGATTTTAAGCTACCATCATTGGAGATGTATAATGGGAGGATAGACCCTACGGTTCATCTGATAAAGTATATGAGGCATATGGAAGTGCTGGGGGCATCATAGGAGGTCATGGCCTGGTGCTTCCCATTGTACCTGGTAGACATTGCGGCGCTATGGTTTAGACAACTAGAGAGTGGATCTATCGAAACATGGACTGATTTGACTAAAAGGTTTATGAGGCAATTCAGGGTTCACATTTCGAGATCCAAGAATGTGATGAGTTTGGCAGCACTGAAGCAAAGAGCTGGGGAATCTTTAAGGAGCTTTTTGACGCGATTCATTGCAGCAGCAACATCGGTGGATCGACCGGATCCTTCCATGATTTTGATGGCAGTGTATCGGGCATAGCCGACGGCACAGAATTCAAGAATTCATTGACAAGAGATCCCTCTATGGACCTAGGAGAATTTTATCATGAGGCTGAATGATTTTTACGGTTAGAGGATGCAAATACTGAAAGAGAGGAAGGAGAAGGAATCGATGTTTATGTAGTCAAGGGCGGAAATCCTCCTGAAAAAGGTGCAGATACTAGCAAAGGGAAACGGAAGGCTGAGGATAATGATAATGGATCAACATGATCATGAAAGGAACCAAGGTTCACCTCATATATGGGGCTGAACGAGACTTTGGAGCGGATCTACCAGGACACCTAGGGACAGGTTCCTTATCGAAGGCCAATGAGGAGAGATCCGACCAGCAACGAAAGAAGGTCAAACAAGTATTGCTTATTCCACGAGCTGAATGGTCATAGCACAAGCAACTGTAGACACTTGAAAGATGAAGTCGAAGGGCATATTCAGAATGGTTTGCTATCGTAATATGTGAGAAGGTGGGCCACGACGGTGGAACAAGAACGACCACCGCCTGCACCAACTGAAGACGGCTTAGGATCGAGGCATTAAGTTGTTATCAATTGATTGAGATAATGACGAACGAGGGGCAAACTCCACACCGGCACGATTAACTTGTTTACACATGTACAGGACCGTGAATGGAACCTCGAGCATGCTCTGATACAACTATAAATCACATCGATGTAGGTGTTTGCGCTTTGACGTCACTGTTTTTCTTTTATTTTTTACTTCTTATGTTTGGATTTGATTTTGTCAAACAATTCTGTTGGAAAACTCAGCTGAATGGATATCTAGTTTTGATAATTCTGAAACGGATAAGCTACTTACACATGTATGAGGTCGCAAAAAGTCCTTAGGCATGCTCCGAGATGGCGACAAACGATCCAAAAACTCACTTGAACGTGGAATCTGGCATTGACGATACTAAGTCCCCCCTCCCCCGGGCACACACATTTGCCTCAAACGGCACCCGACCGCGAATGATCACAATTCGCCGCGAACGTCACTCGATCACAAATCGCCTCAAACGACACCCGACCGCGAATAGTCACCATTCACTGCGAACGGCATCCGACCACGAACGGTCACATATCACCTCAAATGACATACGATCCCGAATGATCATCATTTGTGGTCAGATAAGACTATCAATTTCTTTGCAGGTCATCAACAGTATATGAATGGCCAACTTATGGTATTACAAAACACACAATCCTACCGCAAGGCATGTTTTGGGGGGAGGGGGCAAGTGTTATCCCGCCTTTAGAAAGGCCATGATATCAAAAGATTAACTGAAAATCCAAAGACAGTTCGTCCCGAAGGTTGGTTGTACGCAGGCTTGCTATGGATATCGATGAATTTTTTCCAATTCTGGATCAGGCTAGAATTGATAAGACACGACAAGGAAGCCATGAAGGCCATCATACCAAATTTCAAGTCAATCAATGTTCGTATACTCAGGTTATGATCGATGCAAATTGAAGAAACTAACCCCGTTTCGCATCCATCGTCGAACCTCGGTTCGTATTGATCAAGTTCGAATCCATCCCACAACCTCGATTCATATCGATCAAGTTTGAATCCATCCCAAAGCCTCAATTCGTATCGATCAAGTTCAAATCCATCCTAGAGCCTCGTTTCGTATCGATTTGATAACCCTACTTCGTATCCATTGAGTGACCACTGTTCGCATCCATCACAATATTGCTTGTTCGTATCCATCAAGTTAAAGAAACTTTGATCGATACGAACGAGAGCCGTCTTTATCGATGTAAACAGAGCCGCCTTCATCGATACGAACTCAACCCTCTCCATCGATTCGAATAGAGCATGGTACAGATCGACACGAAACACACGCTATTGATCAATTCGAATGAGATAACGACTTTGATACGAACAAGGCGAGAATCTTGGGATGACTCGATCAACTCGGCATAAAAAGTGGATCGATCCAAAGAGTGCGTCCATGTCGTCACGAGAGCACGTGCTATCATTGATTCGAACAGATCAATTCGAATCATTCGATTCGAAACAAACAGCCTGACGAAAAGCTTCAACTAGTATCGATCAAAACTGGAGATCCATAAGTCCAAATGCTATGAAATTTTCACAGGAGCTTACGTACAAGCTAAAGAATGTTCCTGCTAAGTTTCGACTCCATTGGACAAATTCTTGAGAGGGGGGCCCACGCGATCGATCTCACAAAGTTTTGACTCGATTCGTATCGATAGGAATCGAGTCAAAACTTTGTGAGATCGATCGCGTGGGCCCCCCTCATGTGCCAGAAGAAGTCTCCTGAAGTCTGAGCGCGATATTAGCCTCCTACGCCTATAAAAAGAGCCCCAGGGCCAACAGAAGAAGGATCTTTTTTCGACTCTCGAGCGTTAAGACTCTGCCAGATTCAACTTTGTACTTCATCACTACTGTTGTACTTAAATTTCAGAGCTATAATTCGTCATTATCCACTGTAATCGATTGTAATCATCAAGTGAATATCAATAAAGCCATCAACTTCAGAGTGGACATTGGCCATGTCGCCGAATCACTATAAATGCTGTGTTGTTTACTACTTTCTTTTGAATTTTCTAAGTGTTCTTCATTTTTTATTCTCTGCATACAAGTCATTTGAGATTTGTGATTGTGAACTAGTTCTTTCTTTGACTATCGGGTGTTTATGACCAATTTTGACGCTAACAGAAGAGAGCATGGAGTTCATCTTAGGGTGGTGCTTGAGATGTTAAGGCGACATCAACTGAAAGCGAAAATTTCAAAGTGTCATTTCTGGAAGAAGGAAGTGAAGATTTTTACTCATGTAGTCTCAAAGAAAGGGTTGTCCGTAGATCCAGCTAAGATTGAGGTGGTGAACAATTGGAAAAGGCCCAAGACAGTGACTAAGATAAAGATTTTTCTTGGATGAGATGGTTATTATCAGAGACTTGTTAAGGATTTTTCACGAATAGCGGTATCGATGACCAAATTAACACGAAAAGATGTAAAGTTTGTCTAGACTGATAAGTATGAGGAGGCATTCCAGAAATTGAAACATTTATTGACGAATGGATCAGTATTAGTTCTCCTAAAATGGAATCAAGACATATTGGTGTACACAGATGCATGCGGAATAGGGTTAGGAGCTGTATTAATGCAAAGAGGTAAAGTGATTGTCTATGCTTCTCTATGGCTCATACTACATAAGATTAGATATCTAACTCACAATTTGGAATTAGCTGCAGTAATTTTTTCACTGAAGATATGGAGGCATTACCTTTTAGGAGAGATTTGAGTTGTATACAGATCATAAGTCATTGAGATATTTATTCTCTCAGAAGGAGTTGAATATGAGACAACAAAGGTGGTTAGATTTTTTAGCTGTTGATGACTTTGGTATAGAGTACACACTGGGAAAAAACAATGGGATTGCTGATGCACTTAGCAGAAAACATCAGAATGCAGTGCTGGCAATGATAGCCAAGTGAAAAGATTTAGAAGCGTTGACCATATGTAGAATACAGTGGAGATCTAAAGCAAGTTTTAGTAAGGAAACTGCTATATTGTCATGTTTAAAAATTCGACCAATGATGATCAAAAGGATCGCTTCTAAGTAAGGGGGTATCCATCGTTAGCTAAATAGATCAAAAATTTAAGGGATGGAACAGAGAGTGATGACTTGAAGATTTCAGTCTTGACCAGAATTGGTGGTTAAGGAAGAAAGGATCATTATGTGTTCCAAATGTGGGAAACATTAGGAAGGAAGTTCTTAGAGAATGGCATCGTTAAAAGTTCACTATTCATCTAGGAGGAACTAAAATGTATCTGGACATGAAAATAAGTTTCTTCTAGGAAGGCATGAAGAGAGATGTAGGCTTATGGGTGAAGCAGTGTTTGAACCGTCAATAGGTAAAAGCTAAACATTAAAATCCAAGTGGGTTACTTCAGACTTTAGATGTTTTAGTCTAAAAAAGGGATTTTATCTCAATGGGTTTTATAGATGGGATGCCAAGGTCGAATCAAGGAAATGAATATATATGGGTTATAGTGGACAGATTGACCAAGAGTGCATATTTCAATCCAGTTAAGTCAACCAAGATGACACCTAATTTGGCTAAATTATTATGAAGAATATAGTTAGACTGCATGGAATTCCTAGTAGCATAGTAAGTGATAGAGATCCCTTATACACTAGAAAGTTCTGGAAAAGTCTGCAGGAGATTTTAGGTACCAAGCTCAAAATGAGTACCGCTTACCATCCGCGGATAGATGGACAAACGAAAGAGTTAAGAAAATCTTAGAGGATTTGTTAGGAGCTTGTGTACTAGACTTTGGAAGATCATGGGAACACATAGTCGAGTTTTCGTATAATAACAGTTATCAAACTAGTATAGGGATGACACCGTTTGAAGGTCGTGGAAATTAGGTTTAAGGGCTTCTATTTGCAGGGTAATATGTTTTAAAGACAACACTTCTAAATAATTAGTTTTAAGGACAATTTACAGCATAATGATAAATTCATTTATCTTTTTATGTTATACAGGAAAATGATAAATCCTTTTATCATTATTTCTGTATAACTGAAAATGATAAATTATTTTATCGTTTTCCTGTAAAATGTCCTTAAAACTAATTTTTCAGAAGTAGCGTCCTTAAAAATTATTACCCTGGACAAATAAGCCCTTGAAGTAAAAATCCCCTTGAAGGTTTGTATGGAAGGCCATGCAATTCTCTCATTTGTTGGGTGGAGACCAACGATATATTGGTTCTTGGTCAAATTTGGTTAGAGAAGCTGTAAAAAAAATTGAGTTAATTCAAGCTAGAATGAAGGAAGCTCAATCTAGGCAGAAGAATTACATTGATAAAAGATGGAAAGACTTAGAGTTATCAGTTGGAGATCATATTTTCATCAAGGTATCATCGACAAAAGGTGTAATCAGATTTGGAAAATCAGGAAAATTGACACAAAGATTTGTTGCGCCATTTCCTATTGTAGAAAGGATTGGGAAACTCGCATATATAATAGAGTTACCGAATAATTTGGCATGAATCTACATTGTCTTTTATGTTTCTCATCTAAGGAGTGTATTCAAGATCCAGAAACTACTATTGCACCGACTGTGTTAGATGATTTAGTAGTGGAACCAGATATGGCTATAGTTAGAAAATAAGTTTGCATAGTCATGAGGATTGAGAAGAGACTAAGGAACAAGATAGTCATATTAGTCAAAGCTTAGTGGAGTGGCGACGAGAGAGATTGTACTTGGGAAACTAACAGTAGGATTAGAAATACCTATCCTGACTTATTTCATGTTATGTTTTACCTTTGTGTTTGATTGTTATGGATACCATATCATAATTTCAAGAATGAAATTCTATAAGGAGGGGAGTCTATAATGACCCTAATTTTGACTGACATTATTTAGGATATTTAATTAGATAGATTAAATGAAATAATGTAAATGGTTAAGGGATTAAGATTAGTATAACCATAAGTAGTCGTGCCTTAATTAATGTATAAACAAAAGAGAATTAATAAGAAGAAAGTAAGAAGAATATGATAAGTGAAAATAGGAATAGACTATGTGCTTATACTCTAAACCCTACTTACTTGCATTCCTTATTCATTTTAAACGTTTGCGAACAAAACCAAAATGCTTAAAAGCTTGGTTGGTCGCCATTAAGAGAAACCAAAAAAGCTAGGAATCCAGTAGAAAGCTTGAAGGAATTAAGCAAAGAACAAATCTCAACCTTCTTAACAACAAGCTAAGGTGAATAATATATTTACATTCCCATTTTTATTGATTTCGGTTTCTAGTTAAGGTCCAAATTTATTTTGCAAGTAACATGCCATGGTATGATTGTTCCAACGGATATATATGCTTGTTGATGGTTTATGTTACTTTATATAGATTTTATGATAACTTTTGATTGAAAACCCTATTAAATGACATCCAAATGACTTGCATTTTTAATATATGGTTGAAAACATTATATATGAAGTAGGTTTCAAGTTTCATAATTTTCTAAGTAATTGTGGATTTTTATGAATTTTCTGTGGAAGAAAATAACTAATATTGGGTTTAGATTAATTACGACTACTTTACATTGCTTTAGGGTCTGAAATTTAAATGTGTTATAAAACATATTAAAACTAAATTATGGAATTTTTTGGAGCTTTTCCTAAGTATTTTACTATAGGTTAAATATTATTTAAGGTATGAGACTCAAATGTTTTATCAAAAAGAATGCCTTCTTTGTTAAATGTATTAATTGTTAATTTCTGAATTCGGCAGCAGTTTCAGAAAAGAAAATTTTGAAAAGAAATGAGCAACCAATTATGTTTTGACAAATAAGGCATATAAGTTGAAAAGCATTAAAGGCTATAAAACATTTTTGTTAAAATTTACTACTTTGTTACTTTCACCTGCAAGCTTTCGACGCCATACCTTCACCCATGATCAAGTCAAAACCAATGCACATGGTATCAAACAATTGATTCATAGCAAATTGAATGAAGATGGAAGGTATAGTGTCCAAACCATGGTTTCAAGGAGGTTGGAGTTAGCTTTCAACTTAACCAACTTGCTTCTATTTATATAAAATGGGCTTTCAAATGGATTACTGCCTTTTGTATAAAACAAGCTTTTGAAAAGATAGTTTTGAACATATTTGAAACCTAACTTCCGCATTCTACCTTTCGACCTAGTTAAGGATGGTTTTAAAGGGGTGTCTTAGCCTTTTACTTTGAAGCTGCTTCTCAAAGCTTTCGAAAGGGTTGGTTTCAAATACATCCTCTTTCTTTTACTTTGGACAAATGCTTTTGAAGGTAATGCTTTCGTCCCAGTTCTTTACAATCCTTAGTTATATTAGAAGTTAAACCCAAAGGTTTCGAAAGGAATGGTTTTAAATGGTTTCAAAGCATTGTTTCCACAAACTTTTACTTAAACCCAATACTTTTGAAAGGTATGTTTTGATTGAAGAATTGCAATGTTTTTGAAAAATATATAATATGGATTTCGAACGGGAGATCCTTCAATATTTATGAAAGGATTATTTTTAGTATTTGAATAGAGGGTATCCAATGCTTTTGGAAGAAAGTTTAATGGTTTCGAAAGAGGATGTCTAAGGTTTAAATTTTCGAAAAGTCTATTTTCAAAGGTTTCGAAAGGTATGTTTTGGCCTTTTGGCCTAGTGTTTCAAGGTATAGAGTTAATTTATTTTGAAAGGGGTACTTTCAATGGGCTCGAAAGGGATTGTTTAAAGTTTTTGAACAAAATTTTTGAAAGGTTTACCTTGGCTTGGTGGCCTAAAATCTTCTAAGTTAAAAAGGGTTTTTAACTTACTTTGGGGGATATATATAATGTTATTGATTAAATTTCGTCAACATTGTTTTGTGTAAAGTATATCTATCATGGTATAAGAGTTTTGAGTACGGTAAAGTATATGATTTCCTTATTTTATAAAGATATGATTTCTAGGGTAAATCATTTACAAAGATTGTTTACAAGGAAATGGAATTTAAATAGGGTAGTTAGCCTAAGTATGTGACAGGGAATGAAACTTGAACATGGTTGTTAACCCTAAGTTATGAATCAGATATTAGAAGACCAAATGCGACTGGTGTAGGGTTGTGCCCTATACTTTAGCTATTAGCCCCTAGCTAAAGTAAGTCCAAAATTTCAGTGTGTAGGGATTGTCACGGGTGGGACTAAATTTAGGTTACACACAAAAAGGAATATACAGAGTAAAGATAGGTTATTAGTGAGCTCGCAAAACCATTATCTTCAGTTGACCATAGAAAAAGAAAGTTAAAGGTAGTTAGCCCAGTAGTGAGTCTAACAGAAGTTAGATAATTGATTATGTCTGGTAGACCCGAGTCGGCCAATGGTTAATAATTAGCTGGATAAAACTATAGTATGGACAGATAGTCCATGAATTTCCTGATTTTATGCATACAAGTATTTGCTTTAATTGTTATAATCAGTTTGATTGCAGGGTTGATTTGCAAAAGCATCATTTGCAAAATGGATATTAGTGAGAGGAACCCATTCCGCTAAGTGGGGTGGTCTCACGTAATATTAGTAAACTGAGATGTAAAAGTATTATTCACACCAGGCTTTATGTCCGACTCAAATTTTATGTTTTCCCTTAAACTCTCAAGTGCTCAAAATTTAATTTGAGTAGACTGAGAGTTAAGGTTTCAGGTTTAGTAGGTTGAACGAATAAGCTTTCGAAGACATGCAAGAGGCAAATTTAGCTATGTAGGAGCTATTTAGTTTTATTTCCGTTGTAATGTATTTATGACAGACATGTTTATCTAGTACTCTGATCATCCAAGGGGGCATCTTCATATGTTTCTCTTGGCGTAATTTGTAATAATTATATTTGATCAAAACCTGAGAATCATTTTGGGGTTATGCATCTGAATATGAAATATTGTTTTGAAATGTAATCGGAAAAGCTGGTTTGAAATCTGCGTTGAATTTATTTCATATTCATGTGCTTTTGATATTAAGGATACCATTAACATTATCGTATTTTATCATCGGAAATTAATACTATGGATGACTACAGTATTTGTAGTGCTTAGCTTTAGCCCTCAAGATAGGGGATATTATAGTTCGACATCACGTCGAGCAAATATCAAACTATGAAGAATGGAAAATCAGTCCCTTTAGCCTATTGTTCCAATATCCAAGCCATCACCAAGGACCTAACCATATGTGGTAGCTCACATATGGTCGAGGGCCTAGTCTTGATATCATAGGGAAGTAGGTACTGTTAGGCAGATTTATTCAACAGAATCTCGGGCATCCAAGGTGCCTCGATTGAGATCAGAATGACTAGTTGGCTTCATTGACGAAGATAGAGAAATAGTCACTTACCCCCTCCCGGCCTCATGATTATTACTCTTTCCTTGGCCAACTCCAGTGTACATCAGGCCTTTGTGGATAAGGATAGCTCATTCAATGTCATGTTTAAGAATGTCTTTAAAGCTCTCAGGCTCCCTACCTCCAACCTCACCCTATGCACCTTACCCATTTATCGCTTTTGGGAGTGTAGGCATTGTTCCAATAGGCACGACCTCGCTTGTAACAACTTTTAGTAGGAGCCCCTTACTACAAATATTTAGGTAAACTTTGTTATAGTTGATTTTCCATCTGCTTGTAGCCTTTTAAAGGATAACTTGTGCTTGCTAAATGGATGTCATTTTCCCTACAACCGCCCTGTCATGAAGTTCCCTATCCAAGACGGGGTCAAAAAATGGGGAGCAATTGGTAAAAGGCAATGGAATGCTATGGGAATTCCTTTAGGCAAGCAAAGAAAGGCGTACTCATACTGCAACAAGAGCATTCAACAATCAGAGATGAGTTTCTCGATAGATCCACCAAGTCAGCTAGCGCCTTGGTTCTTGCCAAAATCCCCTCAGCCCAAAAGCATCAGTAGCAGCTCCTACTCTCTCATAGTCGATCGCCTCATCTATGAACCAGGGAATCACAGCCTCAATTTAGACCCATCATTACAGATAAGTTCTTTTTAGAAAATCTTTTTCCTATCTCCTTGTGAGCGGGCTGCCTATAGCCTGCCTCACCATCATGCAACTCACTTGCACTAGAGTGTCTGAGCTAAGCAATGCACTCCGATTTGACCAGGATCAACGGTTACTTCACAACCGGTGACATGTCCTCTAGAAGAACGTCACAGCTCTGTGCCTTAGGTTCAAGCCCAGGATCATCTGCCATTCTTTGTTCGACTGCTGCTTTGTAAGTGCAAACTTCCACTCTACATTATGCCGTTACCTGACATTGCCAAGATCTTGAAGAGCTCGTAGTCAACATTGCCAAGAGGATAACTTGGACTTTAAATATGACATCGAAGGTGGAGGTGACAACCACTATTCTTTCCAATAAGGCATTGAAGTGCCCTGGTCGGCCTAGGTTCAAAACTATTAGAGCGGGTCTAAGAAGAAGTCCGCCAGCCACAGTTGACCCATAAGCATAAAAAACGATGGTCAATCACCATCAGAGGCTTGGCCTGTAGTCACGAGCCTAGGCCAATCGGCAAGGAAAGATCCATCTCGGGAAGAAGGTTCCAAGGGATGGATTGAACTGCAATCAACAAGTGGCAGTTCAACATCGATAAAGTTTTCTCCTTTCTCAATATACCAAACAAGTTAGACAAAAAGATTTGTGTGCGAAGATGTCTCAAAAGGAAATAGATGAAGATATTAGCTGCTATTAATCAGTAAAGAATTGAGAAAGACTCATAGGCTATTGAGAGTTTTCATGAGGAAGGATTTCATAGGCTCAGGGAATAAGGATGGGGGGTATGTATGTACCCACACCTTAAATCGTTTGCATTGAATTCGAAAGGAAAAAAGATTCCCAACCGTTTAGAGGAGATTAGAACAAATTCCATTTATGCACATGGGAGACATGACATGGCTCTACCACGTCATAAAATGAACAATCATAACTAATAGCTTGAAGCCGGGTGAAAAGCGCGTTAAATGATTTGTAGAGCCATCGATCGGCAAGAATTTTGTTATTTGACAAGAGTGTACTGGCACACGGATATGGACTTAAGTGGAAAAAATTTATTCAGTTTTCTCATACGTAATTAGCATGCCGATTTAAGACATTCTAGCCCAATCAAAGCCAGCCTAACTGTTCTACAACCAGCCCACATAAGCCGCCCTAAGCCCATATTGGTCTCAAACTAAGCCTTCTACTCGGAAAGGCAAGAAGATGAGCCTGGTCGCCATATCTCTGGGTACATGTCACATTTAAGCAAGATCAAGACCCAACCCCTTTCAGTCAAAGTAGGCTTGGCATAATGACGATCGACCTTCCTATGTCAATATACTTCCACCACAACTCCATGTCGACATGTTCACTCTGCATCACTTCAGTTGACAGTGGCCACCTCTCCAATTCCACCTTTATAGGTGGCACATCAAGCAAGATTAGGTCAATCGTGGCCCGTCTTTGGCTTAGCTTCAGTATAGCCACCTCCGATTTCCAGGTAGCCCTCCCAGTCACCTTTCACCTAGCTGTACCCCATCTTCCTATCATAGTCCTTAGCAAGAATCCCATTTTCTTGCATATTATCTATAGTCGGTCTACCGACTTAGCAAGATTTTTTACATGTGCATTCAATTGAATGTCAAGCTGTCCATCCACATATTTGAAGCACTGTAGTTGGGTGGCTAGTTTGATGTCGCATACATCATCACTAAATGCGCATTTAATGTGAAATCTAGCCATTGAATGCAAAGCCCACGCCTGGTGTAGAGGGTCAATGAGTATACTTTCATCATTAGCACATCCTCTTACACCTTAGTGGTTGTCTTCCATCTGTCCTTACAACCATATCAATGGTCGGACATTTCTCCCACTAATTCTATTGCTCAATATCAACCGTTTATCATCTGCTTCAGCTACTATAAATATCCCCTTCATTGCAATTTCAAAGGGAATGAAAACACAAGGATTCTAAAGGCTACATGCAAATCTAGGTTTTTGATATTGCAAGTCCTTAAGGTTACAAAGCTTTATTAGTCTTAGGTGCTTCTTGTTTCTAAATTATTTTCTTGTAATTCCTTGTAGTTGTAAGAGAAATATATGGTAAGAGAACTTCATAGTGGATATAGGCAGCTTTACCAAATCGCTTTATATCTTGTGTAATTTACCTTTTAGCTGCATAATAAACACTTCATTTTTCACTATGATCCTAGTGTTAGCAAGTATCCTTTGCACATTAGTATAAATCCAAGGTTGGTTAAATCTCTAATCAATAGGAAGGTTTTATTATGTCGTTTGATTATGAATTATTTGACACCTTTGAGTCATCTCACAAAGGTAATATGACCAAGTCACCTTTTAGTAGGAGCAACGAAAGGGTTAAAAACTTTTGGGTCTCATACATATTGATCTATGTAATCTAATGCCTATAGAGACTTAAGACAATTCTGATAGAGTTAAAGTACGCCCTAGGGAAAATCATGTAGGTTTTTACATATATCTAACTCGACAAACAAGCTTGTTCCAAAACGAAAGGTGTTTTATTTCTATTATTTATCTATTATATTGCGATATAATTAATTAACTAATTTAAAGTATATTAAATGGAAAATCCATAAATGATATATTATGTGATAGTAATTACAATGTGATGTAATCATGAGAAATTTATCACATTAAAGCTAACATATAATTTCAAATATTCTTGGTCAAGATGTTACGGGACGAGATACCGATACTTCCATTAAGACAAGAGTGCGTAATGCTCTTTAATGTTGGACTGTATTATATTCATGGCCATTAAGTCAAGAAGGGGTTATATATTGATAGTTATTGGATAACTATGGAATGATTCACTTAAGAATTTTCAATTGGTTAATACAACTAAAATCAAAAGGAGAATCTTTAAGTGACGATGTTATACGATTCTGCTGACTTGAGAATACTATAAATTGCAATGTAGGCATCCACTTTGATTATATTTAAATTATGGCATGCCATCCATTGAACGACCATTGTTGGATCTGACTTGAAGCACTGAAAGTGAAACACTATTCAATAGAGAATTCATCTCCTTAGTTATATGGGGTTAATGTCACGTCAACTGTAGTCAACTCAAAGTTAAAATTTCACTAGCTAGCTGTTAACGGGGTTTTTAACCTGTCAGAATTCAAGAGGAGTTAGACCATCCAAATTAAGCCTAAATGGCTTGACACATGACCAAAGAACTTAAAAGAGTAAGCAGTTGGCCCTTAAGAAAATTCACCGTAAAATAAGCAGTCTATTCGGACCGGCACCGATCAGATCCAATCGGGTGAGTACCGATCCATATTATTGAATCATGGGATCTCCAAATCTTTTTCATCGTGACCTTTGCCTCTACTAAGCTCATATATCAAGTTTGGTAATATTCCAAGCAACCTAGTTCAAGAAATGAAGACTCGTCTAATCCATTCAAATGTTCACCCACTTTTGGACTAGAGCAACTTAAAATGGACTTACAGCACCCATACAGACTGAGATTGACTTGAAATTGGGAGGGAACACTTGAAAGAATTAAAAGAAGCCTCAAATCGAAAATAAACTCAACTAACCAAGCCAATTTGGATCGATGTCGATCCAAAATTTAGATAGGATCCAACCAAACTAAAGTGGGCCCCACTACCTAAGATTCATTTTAAGGGTCCCAAACACCCTCTAGAAGGTACATACAAAGTTTCATCTGGTTTCGATAGCGAGTTATGGATGGATCTCCTCCAAATTGAGATAATTTGACAGATCAGGTCCGAACCACCTAAGATGGGGCCCATCTCATGAGATCTGACTTGGAGGCTCTCATATTCATGTAAATTACATGTATGAAATTTCGTTTCATTTGGTTAAGTATTGAGTGATTTATGGCTGGACCTCGTACGACCTAGAACAAGAGGTTCAAAAATAAGCTAAGGGTTTGGATCACCGCCGATCCAACTCAATTGGATCATCGTTGATCCAAATACTTAGCTTGAATCCTTATGAGATCCAATTTGTAGGCTCAATTACTCATGTACATTGTTTATATGAAGTTTTGTGTCATTTGGTTAGGTACAAGTGAGTTATGGATGGATCTTCTAAGAATGGATGGATTGGATGATCCATGAAGATTGATGATCAAACAAACTCCAAATGACTTGATATTCGGTCAAGGAACTCCATTATAGGATAGGAAGACAACCAAAACGAGAAGATTCAAACATTCACCAAGTATTCCGTTAGGTATAGATCTGACCCCATCGGATAGGTAGCGATCTGAATACTTAGCTCAGATAACATCTAAAGGACTCAGAACTTGAAATTCACTAAGTATTCGGATAGGTAACGATTTGACCCCATCGGATTGGTACCGATTTGAATACTTAGCTCAGATCACCGCCAAACTTTTTAGGATCCTTCTACATGATGAATACAGTGTCCTGGCAAAGCGGCCTGGCCCAAGTGCATCCAAAATCCTATAAATGTCATCCCATCTGCATTAGAAAAAGGAACTGCTATGATCTCTGCTGAAACTCTGCAATTGTTTCTTCACTCTTCTTCTCCCTCACAATAGCCATTAAAGGGAACTATGATCCTTCCGGTTATCTCTAATAATGATGGCTTGATCCAACTTAGGAAAGAAGAATCATATTGCAATCCAAACTCCTTTGTAACAACAGTTGATCAAAAAAGCTATAAGGTGGATGTACACTTCACTAATAGTCGACCACTATTAAAATATCTCGTCTCTTTACCTTTTATGTGATTTACTGTTGTTTTTCTATTTCATTTTCCTTGATAAACATTGCTGCTTTCACACTCAATCTAAGCTGTTGATCCATTTTTGGGTTAACATTTTGGCCCTTTCATTGAGAATTGAACTTAGGCTTAGATCAAATTTTCCTCCTTGGTTCCACCAGATCCAGAAGTTAGATCTGCAAAATCATCTTTAGGAAGTTGGAGATCTTACCATTGAAGACTAATGGTAGGAAGAAAAAGGACTAATTCTAGAAGACATAGGAGCCGCTATCATTGGAGAAGAGGCAAATCCCTAGAAAAATGAAGTTAACAACACCGAAAACCTACTAACATGGGCTAGTACAAGGAATAATACCGAAGATCAAGCAAAGGAATCCTCTACTCAACATGAAGTTGTTACCTAAGGGTGAATCGAACAAGATGGTTGACGAAATTAACTGAAAAATGGCAAACATTCAAAAAGCTCATATAGACAAGAGAAATGCTCTCTTAGCGCCCTACCACTAACTACTCCAAAAACGGTACCTGAGGACGTAGCTATTACGGAGCAAGAGAAATCCTCTATTTCTGGTTTGAACGGAAGAAACTGAAGACATAAGCAAAAAGGATTGATGGTCGAAAATGCAGGAGTTGTCATAGAAGAAAATAAAAACACTATGCCTATCGCAAAACCACCTACTACAAACACAAATCTAGGAGTGCAAATAAGATTCTCAAGATGACGTACACCTTGATGAAGATGGCTTGAATTTGGACAGTAAAGTCCAAAGTATCGGAAGGGAAGGTCAAACTGCCCATGTAAGACCGACTTAGTCCAGAATATCAGAAGTGTAGGAATGGCACTCCCGACACTATGCCATAGATGACCTATTGCAACGAAAATGCAAGATGTTTCTAGCTACAATGTAACGATAGCTATGCTGATTTTTGTCTATTACAACATTAGCTTCAGGATGTTAGCATAGATATCAACATTATGTTGCAGTAGCTATAGACTTATAAAAATATTATAAAAAAATGAGTGCGGGCTGAAAAAAAGCGGGAAGCAAAAACAAAGCGGCAAAAGTTAACAAAATATTGAAGGGTTTCACTCAAATTAGGGATAAAATTTCTCTCATCCTCCTTTTTTCCTTTCTCTCTATCGATGGCGATTTGGAGTCTCCATTCTTTTCTAAAAAAATTGATTTCTGAAATTAGGGCTTTAAAATAAACTGTATCAAGATATTCGAAATTATCATGGATTTCGAAGCTATTGATTCGTTTCTGGCTTTTGCAAACTAATTCTACTGTAGTCATCTAGCTATTTTCATTCAGATCTAGGTGCAGGTTCTTAAATTTATGTTTTATATTTCATTTGGATCTGAGAATCTATTGCTGATTTATTAAGCTAACCATACATGATTTTGATATGGTTCGCTGTTAGGATTTGGACGTTCAGCCTATGATTTAATTGTTTCTATCGGTACATTGTCCTTTAATGATTGTTGTAAAGTGACATAATTTTGTGTCACCTGTTTATATGATATGTGGTGACTCAACATCAAAATTTAGGTAGCTTAATTCACCTTTTGTTTCAGGATGTTTTTATAGTTTCTATGTTATACATGCCTTATTTTATAGTTTCTATGTTATCAAAATTTAGGTAGCTTAATTCACCTTTTGTTTCAGACATGTTCGAAATAATGTGCTCTGACTGCTGTCCTTTTTTGTGGGTACGAAATGTACACGATTATTTGACATATGTAATCTAACTCATTCAGGATTATTGTATGAAGAAATTGGCTACATAAACGAAGGAAAGAATGCCGATAGATTTCGTCAAGATTTTCGAAACATAAAATAGGTTCGAGTACCAATATGTGAAGATTACTGCTCATTTCTCTTTATAGAAGAGATACATTTCAAGATTTATTTATTAAACTAACATAAAAAACATTTTCTCTGCGTAGCTTATCAATTGGGATTATAGTTCAACTAAGGTGTTAACTTTGGAGTATGTTCCAGGTTTGATTTTTTGAACTGCAATTACAGTTATTATATATGAGATGATATGATGATGAAATAATTACACGATGGCATTACGTACTAGTAAAGTAAGGGAAATTGTATGCTCCGCATTTGGTTATAGAACTCTGAATATTCTATGGTTATATATTCTTGGCCAGGCATAAAGATTAATAGCTTGGATCAGATCGATGCCATGGGTTACAATCGATCTGAGCTTGCTTCTAGAATGATAGAGTCGTATTTGATTCGGGTAACTTTGATGATACACTTAACTACGCATTTAAGAGCATCGGATAGTTTTTTCTCTCTTTTATTTTTCCTTTTTGTTGTTGTGGTGGTGGACAAAATAAAAAAATGAAACATTTTTGTTTATATTTGTTTCTGTTTATCGAACTATGATATTTTGCCAAATCCAGTGATTTTCTAATTTGATACTGTAGCATCGATACCAATGCTAGTATAATGATTTCTCTACCCTGTAATGGGAAAACAAATAAATTAGGACAAAACTTATGCAACTATCTGATCATGATTCCTAAATCCTAACTTTAATGGTGAACATGTTGCATAATGTCTGACATACACGAATGTACATAAATCTGTATATCCTAATCAATGGAGCATGACTACCAGTTTTCTGGTTTTTTATTCAAATATATGTAGTTCACTAAACTGATTATTGACAATGATTGGTTTCATACACTAATCGCAAATGCTGGTGATAACCAGATACTGAAGACTGGTTTCTTTCATGCTGATCCTCATCTAGGAAATCTTGCTGTTGACAAAGATGGATCACTTATCTACTATGATTTTGGAACGACGGGAGAGATAAAATCATTTACTCGAAATAGACTTCTTGATTTGTTCTGTGTAGTTTATGAAAAAGATGCAGACAAGGTACGTATGTTCTTGATGTATGCCGCTGAAATTGGAAGACTTCTTCGTACTGAAATGAAGTTTAAGATCTTTGTGCCATTAAGGCTAATCAAATGCATTCATCTGTTTAGCTTACAAATGTGAAGGACATGATTTCAAGTACCTGTTGAATTCAAAGTAGATAGTAGAATACTAGAATTATTATGCTTGGTAGAGCCCTCACCAGTTTCCATTGCTTTTTAACTTCAAATTTTAAATGTTATTTGTGTTCAAGTGAAATCATCATGTACAAGTTCGGAATAAGTATCAAACTGATGTCAAATGTTTTGATCACAAGGGGATATGAATTCTCATAGTAAGTCGAGTTGATGCATTGTCAATAGGATAATATAGCAATAACCACTAATATAGTGCTTTCGCACATTTTGTTCTCTGAGGATAATGCTTATATCATATTTAAGTAATTATTACATCAAATTACAAAACTACAGGTTCTAAAATGTCTCATTAAACTCAAAGCACTTCAACCTACTGGTGACCTATCGCCGGTATGTATAATTTGCTTTGCACTTTTGTTTTCAAGTTCAGAATCTCTTCTCATTCTGTGTAATATAACAAAATGTTTGCTACCTTGTTTTGAGACTCGATTCTATTGATGTATAGGTAAGAAGGTCTGTGAAAATTTTTCTTGGATAATTTATTGAGCCAATCGCCTGACCAGGAGCAAACTCTTTCAGCAATCGGTGAAGTAGGCACAATTCAGTTCATTATTTACACACACGTGCGTGCGGTCGGGCACACACACATATATCTTCCTATTATTAAAACTTGCAGATTTACATTTTCAGGATCTGTTTGCAATAGCAAATGATCAACCTATTCGATTTCCATCAACCTTTACATTTGTCATCAAGGCTTTCTCAACTTTAGAAGGTCTGCTTATAAGTTTTCTAGCAACAGCTTATTCATAAAATTTATTTTAATTGGCTGAATTGCAAGATACATCTACAACTTATGTGCTAAGATTAATAACAATAACCAAGACACTTTCTTTTCGATAACTTTCTATAAGCATCTTATGTAATAACATGCTCTTAAGATAAAACCAAGATCTTGTATTCAAAATTTCTAGCCATCATTAACCGTCTGGTATATTAAATTTACCAAGGTTACAATGTTTCTCTATCTGTATCACATCTTATTGTGCTTGGCCTTGTCTCTAAATATGTAGGTTAGACTAGTTCGCTTATAAATTAAATGGTTAAATTTTTGTTTCTCTATCGCTAGTTGTAAACTCGAATAGGAGTAGGACATCCTCTCCTCTCAAAGTAAGCATCATTTTGATATACTTGTACCCTTTTATTCATACTACATTTTTTTCTTCTGATATCCAAATATACTGCATGATCAGAAGCCTTTGGCCCATGGCTACTAATGCTGTGCTCTTTTGTCTCTCAAAAGAACGGGCTTCAATTTTTCAGTCTCTTTAACTAGATATTGTAGTTTTTCGAACCAGGTTATTATGTATACATAGTCTTCATATTAAATATCTAACCACCTTAAGACTTTTAGCTTGTGCACACTTGTGGTTTCTGTTCTTCATTTGAACCGAGATTTTTTTTTATGTAAAGGCGATCATATTTACCTTAGTTTTGCTTTGACTTTGAGTATAATTTCTGAATTGATTAGTGATATATGTTCTGGAAAAATTGGTTTGATATCCTTTTGCTGTCTAACTTTTTTCATTTAATTTGTATCAGTCCAACGATTCAGATGGAGAACTTTTTGTTAAAAATTACAAGCGAAAAGAAGGAAAGGTGTATAAGACTGATACTTCAGTATTGAAGTACAGAATTGTAAGAATTTTATTTTCTCTTCAATCAGATGTCAAAAAAAGGCTTCATTTCACGCATTGACATTTTTATAGAATTAGATCCTGTTTTGTTGAAACCTATAGCAAGATATTTTCTGAATCCATTTTAAAACTGTTAATAGATATTGCAAAACAATTCTTGTTTAAGAAACTTGTTTCAGAATTGTTAATTTTATTTAATGTCACATTTTGAAACTGCTTTATTTTGTAGGATAAGATTGAAAAAGTAATAGGTGAAGGAGGAAGTGATGGAGTTGTTCAAGAAATGATTTCTGATGGAAAGTCGCACGGTCCATCTTGGCTTATAGGACGGCACACAAAATTTGCAAAAGTTTCAAAATATGCCCCAATAACAAGCACATACATACAGGAGCTGGCAGCGAAGATAAGGGAAAATATAGCCGACGAAGTCGAAGCAAAGGTGAACGAGAAGGTCCAAAATGAATTTGATGCAAAGGTGAACCAAAAAGTTCTGGAGAACTTGACATGGGTGCTTAAGAAATTAGACGAAGAAAACCCTGACATGCAAATTGATGTTGGGGATCTTTTTGCGACCGTCTGCAGTGATGGCACGGATGGCACTGATGGCACTGGAGGCTCGCAAATATGTACTGTTAATAAGTAGAATTTAGTATGTACTGGCTGTAACTATGAATACATTGGCTATGTTTTTAAGTATGTTTATTATTTTGTACTTGACTAAGTAAAACTTGTGTTGCTGGTTATTCTGAAATGAAAAGTTTTTCTTGCAGTGTAATGTTGCCATTAGATATGATATAATGTTGCAGTATAATGTTGCCATAGATATGTAATAATGTTGCAGTAGTATAATGTTGCAATACATTTCCAATTTAAATTGCAAAAGGTGTTGCCATAGATATGATATAATGTTGCAGTACGTGATGTTAAATGTGGTAATAAACTGGCAAAGTGTTTCCATTGGGTGGTAAAAGTGTTACCATAGATTAATGAATATGAGCCCCACGTCATGGTTCCGTAAAGGTGGGCCACAGAATTAGTGGGCCCCACGATGTGGGCCCACATGTTGGGGCCCAGATTGTGGGCCTCACTTTTTAGTAAATTTGGTACCTATGGCAACAACAGAACCGATGTTTCCCTAGGCCGCAAAGATGTTGCCTTTGACTCTAGGGCAATGCGGCAAAATGCATCACCGAGAAAGTGTTGCCTTTGCCCCTTTTTAGCCTACATCTCACTTCTTGATGTTGCAGTATGTAATCTATAGCGTAGTGTGAAGAATGGAGAGCCTAGGCTTCAACCAGCCAATTGAGTCCGCTTGTGAAGTCAAACAGTTGGTGGAGCTACTGACAGTCATCCTATGGATGACCGAACTAGCAAGGCATATATCATAGATGTGGTCAGGTGTTTAATAAAAAAAACCATTATTCAACATTATGTGACTTAAGTCATTACAAACAACTCATGTCATACAATGATTGCAACTCAAGCTATCATATACCATTGTGGAGATCGACTCACCATCTACTGTGGATTCTATTATCCATGAGATAAGATCCAGATTTCTATATACAATGTTTCATATTTAATTCAGACTTGGAAAAATCCTACAAGGGAACTAACTAAAAAACCTCCTAGGAAGGAAATGACATTGCTACCTCCTTGCAACCTGCCGATGAAGTAGTAGAGAACACGGCGATCGGTTATAAACAATAGATTGACCTATTCATTAGATGTGCTCCTACTCCCGAACCCGCGAAGTAGTGCAGTGCCAAGTGATGGATGAGGAATTATTAGTCAAACGGTACTCCTAGAGCAAGGAAAACCAAGGAGATATGACATAAACCGAGATCAATTATCGGACCAAGCTCCCGTTTTAGATTGTGATCACTCTCAACTAACCGACCTCCAGTCCCATCATGGAACTCACATCGTCGAGTCACAAATTTTCATCGTTGAAAATCATCAAAAATCCTCGAAAATGTCGATGAAAAACTCACTTTAGGTTTGACTCGAAGTCGAACTCGGATAATCGTTAATTTGACTCGAAGTAGATTCTAGGGGCCCTGACTCGATATCGAACTTAGGTAATTACCCACTTGACTCTTAGCAAACCCACGAAATTTTAGCCTAAAATCCAACTTGGGTAAAACTCAGAATTTCTCCATGTAAACATGCAAATTACTCAAAGCACTGATAGTCACCGGCCCAGCACTTCAAGTGCCATGATTCTAAGCAAACCATGTGTTGATTCCAAGAAATTGGCAAATTTCCTCAGGTTGGACTCTAAGTAAAATCCACCGATCCATCAACGCTGATCTATCTTATTTTGTCCATAAATCGAACATATGAATTTCAAATGCCTTAAAATTTGGGATGAAGCCCAATGAGGCCTTCCTTATCATCCTATATAGATATCACGCAATTTGAAAAAAAAATTGGGATTGTCACTGATCTGTGACCTCATTCTAACCGATTTTCCATTCGATCGACATTTCCAATCGTTCAAGCATTGGACAACCATGCATATGTCATTCGTATGAATGACATATGGACAAAGCGAGGGCAATTGATGCAGTCTACTATAAGGCCCTCAAAAATCATTAAAGGGTGTAACAATCTACTACCCTAGAAGAATTATATGGAAAGGAAAACTAGTTCTAGAAACTGGAGGTAGCATAATTGACCGAAGGCAAACCCAACAAATTGCCAAAGAACACACCAAATGGTGAAGGGGCTACAGCATATCATAGACCTTTTGCTCAAACAAGGCCGCCAAGACGCAGCAAAGAAGTGCCTCCACTAACTGATGAAAGGATGATTATCAAATAACACCATGGCTAGCTAGCTACTAAGGAATAAGGCAGCGACCTAAAGCAATGTCTTCTCAACCGTCACCATACTTTCCTTTCCAAATTAGCCTTTCTAGACACTAGGGGAATTATAAACAACATGGAAAAGGAATTAATTCTATGCTCTTGAACTATGAATGAAAAGCACAAGCTTGCTAACACCGGATCGATGGGTCATATTGATCCCTCCTTCTAAAAACTGCCATTGCTTCGGTAGCGTCGAGAAGGCTTATCCAAAGGATCATCGAGCAAACAGAGCCAACCTCCTATTCTCCAAGTATCGATAAAACTATGTTTCCACGAGCCAAGCCCTTAAATTCTTCCTAGAGTCGATGAATCATTGTTCAAAGTTCGTCTGGTCGTCGAACATCCAACTAAAATTCCTCATGGAGTCGATGAATTATCGCTCCAAGGTCGTCTAGTCGTCGGACATCTGACCATAAAAAACCTTCGCGAACATGAAGGTCCTTCATGAATTTAATCATCTAGAAGACGAACCAACCTATTGGTTGTCATCTGATCTAGAACTCGCCCAAGTTAGTGAAACCACGCTCCGAGGTTATGAATCGACAATCACACTAGTCACTCCGTAGAATCATCGGAATCACTTCTAACGACCGAAGAAGCAAACATTGCTGAATTCCATAGATTCGAAGTCGCTCAACAAAACTAAACCAAAACTGAATCGACCTCGTGATTAATCAAAGGCTGACTCAAATCAAGCCAAGATTCGACACCCAGGATAACCAAGAATCTCAGATCCTTAATATATAAGTCTCCAAATATAGAGGCTTTCCCATACTTTAATCATCTAAGAGGCATAGCCGCACTCACTTAATCGGGGGGCAACCAGACAAGTTGTGGAGAGACCTTAGGTACAGTTCAAGCGTGCAAACAGCCCTACGGCATGGGGGCACCGCACACTTGAATAGCCACAAGGAAGGCCAAGACTAATCAACCACGGTTCTGTTACGCCCGATAAAAAATTATGGCATTTTGACAACTACGGACTTAACGACCTAGCTAGTGAAAAAACAAAATACTAGCATAATACCCGCCCACTTCTTCCCAACTCCTACTTTACTGCTTTGGGTGATCAGTTCCTCATCCTCTTAGATCATATGCTAGTTGAAGACCCATTTTCTGAAGGCAGTTTGGACCAAGAGCTAAGAGTCTTTCCTTAAACTCCCACGGGCTCTTTCTTCATATCCATCTTCATTTGTTTAGCTATAGATCTCTCCGTCATGGAAAATTGATATGTTTGGACATGCACATCTTCCTAAAACATGGAAGGATCATCCAAGCCACAATCACCTGAACTAAAAATTGCATAGTTCTTGAACCAATAAAACTATGTTCATGTAAGCAACCTGTTGAGTCGACGGGGTAAAATTGACTCGAAAATCATTGTTTAGCTGCTTGGACCGATCAAACCACACCCGAGTATGTTCCATCTAGTCGCCGATTCGAAGAAAGTGAATCGATTCAAACTGCCAGATGGTTGAGAAATCTCGATTCGAGCCTTCTAAAAATTGGTGTTGCTCCTGCAACATCAGGAAGTCCCAAACCCACGCGCATCACTTCTTGAGCCATGAAGCCATGCTCTTAAAGCACGAACTCCTCACATTACCTGAAGATTGACAATGCCGAGAATTTCCAAACCGTTCTGGATAGACGGGTCGTATCGATCCTGTAAGCCGCGCATTTCGTGAGCCGCACACCCCCAAAGCTGTGAATCCCATAAGTCGTGCACTCTCATAAGCCATGCCACCCATAAGCCGTGCGTCACTTCTTGAGCCGTGGAACCATGCTCTTAAAGCACGAACTTCTCACGTTATGTGAAGATTGGCAATGTCGAGAAGTTCCAAACTGTCCCAAAACTATGGGTCATATTGATCCAATAAGCCACGCATTTCGTAAGCTGTGCACTCCCAAAACCCACGTATCTCCTAAGCCGCACACTCTCATAAACCGCACATCTCATAAGCTACACGAAAACTACTCAATATTGCTCCAACATCATCACTAGACCATCAAAATTCTCTAAGTATCGGTGTTTCCCTGACAACACCAGGAAATTATTTATTGCAAGATTAATAGGAATCATCCCTACCATCCAAAAGAACCGACATTGCTTCGGCAATGCCGCAAGGTTCCCAAACCAAGATTTCGACAAAGAATTTAGATCTTTGACCAAAATTTCTAAAGTAAAGGCATTCAAGTCACGAGCTCCTAGAGATAGGAGCTACAACACAACTTTGACTAAGGGCATCAAGAGAGCCACCAAGAAAATCAAGTCCCGCATCAAGTGTTCAGAGTAATCATCCCCCTGGACAGGGGACACATAAGACACTAACACTTGGTCGGGAGTAAACATCACTTTATGGATCTATTATGCCGTACAGAGAATTTTAGCATTCTCTACAGAACTAAGTGGTATGCTGAATGACTTTGGAATTAAAAGGGAAACTGCTCCACCTTGTTAGACATCGATATAGCCTCAGCAATATCAAGAACTCTAGACCGTTATATCAACAAGAAAATCAAACAACTTAAAATTCATCATCGCTCGAAAATAGGGATAAAAAGAGGAGTTACTGCGGAATAGAGATAAATAATAACAAAGGTCGTTTCCAGAATCAAGTCATTAATCCACCGACTTCCAAAGATAGAAGCAGGAGATCGACTGAGTACTCAAACCCTAACTTGGAAGAATCTAGCGTTGCCCAAAGATTGGAAATGCCCGAAGGTAATGACTCATATCTTCATCTATCTAGCACTACTCAGAGACTAGCGACATCAGGAAGGATAACTATTGATCGTTATAGATTGATTGTGGCCTAGACTTTAGCCTCACTTGGTGTAATCAATCATGCAAGGACTGATCAGATACCTCGACTCCTACTTGAGGAAAAGCAACTGCTATCCGAATAAGGACAATGACAAAGAGAGAAGGCTAGAATCGAGAAGCTAAACCATTGATTCCCAAATATTGGAACCAAAGAATAAGGTAGATATCCACAACATCTTTAATGCCCTAGCAGAGCTTATGTGGCATGGAACAAGCAAAGATAATTGTCATAGACCCAAGACAAACATTACCGAACTCTTCTAATACATGATTATGATAGGAAAAGTGAAACGATACCAGGAGAATATGTAAAAACTGTCCCCATAGCATGTAATCTTCTTTAAGTGCTTAGAATTTATCATTTGGGCATAATAGGTTCTGCAAATGGACGTCGGTTTGCAACAAAAATCGACCAAAGGAAATTTGACTCTACACAAGAACAGCCAAGGAATTGGTTAAACAATGACCTTGTACTGCCAAAAGGAGCATTTGACAGTTATAAACAAAGCAAAGTAATGGAGACACCTGGGACTCCCTTCCTTCTAGAAATTGGCGTATCCTAGAGTTGAGCAATGTTAAAAAGATAGCCACATCGGGTTAAAAGGAATCTACTCAGCTCTACAAGATCAAATGAATGATTCAATCCTTACCAATATGACTTTAACACTGCCCAAAGATAGGTGGCACAAATAAAAGATTTCTATAATCCAATCAACGAAGTGCTAATTTTCAAAGATAGAAACTGGTACCCAAATGGATTAAAAGCACCGTCGAGTCAGCGGGAAAATTCGATCCCAACCTCCTGAGTGTTGGTGTTGCCCCTGCAATGCGGAGGCCTTTTCTCACTTCATAAGTACCAGTGTTGCCCCAGCAACATCGAGAAACTTTCTACTTCCTAAGTACCGATGTTGCCCCGGCAACATCGGGAAACTTTCTATTTCCTATGTATCGATGTTGCCCGGACAACGCAAGGAAACTTTCTATTCCCTAAGTATTGACACTTCCTCGATAATGCCAAGAAATTTGTTATTCACTAAGTACCGGTGCTGCCTCGGTAACACCAGGAAAACTTTAAGCTATATGGTTAATGAGAAACACACAACATTGTGAACCATCAATGCACTAACTTCCAAAGATAGAAGTTGGTTCTCAACTGAATTCTACCCTTATTTTCAAAAAACTACTGCTGCTCAAAGATAGGCAATGATGGGAAGATATAACCTTTCATAGGTCAATTAGATGGTTCAACCTGACATCATAAAAATCAGCCACTGCGTGGGAATACAGCCGCGCAAAAAGGAAATTCCATGATTGAATTGATTGTGTGCTAATTTTTAAGGATGAAACCTAGTGCATAACCGAATTTCCTGAATTCAACTAAGAAAGAATTTAGGTAAAGCCAAAAAATAGGCAGCCTTGGGGAAATGTTGCTTAGAACCAAGCAGCTAAGTTATCAATTCCCAAAGACAGGAGTTGACAGATGAATAAAACTTCTGCGACGATGTCAACAACCAAGAAAAGCATGCATAACAAAGGACAAGCAAGAACAATCATGGAAGGTTGGAATAAAATCCCCAAACTTCCTCAATTCTAGTATGGTATTAAGAGCAAGACTGGGGGAAGTTGAATGATTCACCCCAATCCTTTCCATCTCTCGCAAGCATCTAAATATAAGCGTTCGAAACAGCAAGTCCTAAACACAAGGATAGGCAGACAAATCCTCAGTTCAAATTGTAGAGTTAGTTAAATAGCAGTTTTGTTCTACCAAATAGACATTTCCAACAGCAAATTTCCAAAAAGGGAAATGAAGGATTCAATTTTTAGAAATTAATTTTCGCTTAAAGTCTGGTGATAACGAGAAGGTTTGATGACCAACTTACAGTCTAACAAGATCATTTGGTCCCATCTTATAGGAATATGTCATCGCCTGAAGAATGGTGATGCTAAGAAGAGACCCATAAAATCAAACCATCAATACATTGGCTTTCGAAAACAAAAGCAAAAGCTTAATCGATTCTTCAATCCTACCTATGAGAATATTACGTTATCCGAAGATCCACAACAGCAAGGAAAGATCAATAAGGTTTAGTCATCCATACATGAGTTTCCTAAGATAAAAACCAACACATGATGAGGATCTCAACACCGGACTCAGAAGAATTTATTTTAGCAAAAGATGTCGGAAATGCATCTTTCTAATGCATATCGACATCGTTACAATACTCAAATGTTGGGATCAAGCAACAAAGTCTCTATTTCCCGAAGATATGAGCTATCATGTTAATCAAACTGGGGCAAATCGAACTTATTACTCAGGAGAGCTAGTCTTCGAAAATATGTTGGTTTAGTAGTCAAAGTAATCAACCTTACAGACTAGGGCATATACACCAATGCTTTGTCAAATGAACTCAGGTGAGCATGTACTCGATTGAGCATAAACCAGAACAGTCATGGAACTAGCTAGACCAAGCTACCTCATAGTTCTAGAAAAATCAATTCTCGAAACCGAGGAATTAAGCTACTAGTCTTTGGAGACAGAAGCTAGTGTTTAAATAGAATTCCAAAAAAAAAGGAAGGATATTTGTGATCGAATAACACATGCACTTAGTTTTCGAAGACTAAAGTTGTGCCTGATCGAACTTCAACTACAACTCTACAAGAGCAACCTTATGATTTAGCCATACTCAATCATCTCGAAACAACGGGAATAATGGGAAAAACCTAAGCTACAAAGGATACATCTCTTGGAGGAATGGAAGTTCCTCTGCTAGACTAAAGATTGGATGACTAGAAAGTCATTTCCAATAACAAAACTTGGCATTCGTCATTGTTAGTTGGTTACTAATGCAAAACTGGCCCGGTGTTCAGAGCACAACAACGGACCATCCTTCGTACATAGCTCACTCGTGCCAAAATAACAAGTCATGTTGTACTTTAAGAATATCTTTTTTGAAAGTCACCTGTTATCGATGAGAAATCGATAATGGAGCCATCGTTCAGAGCAACGCAGGAAGTTTTTCTTTTCAAGTTCACTAGAATTATAGAAATGGGAAAGGCTATATGATGGAATCATCCACTATATCCAATTTGGAATAAATCATCACGCTAGAATTCAAAACGACGATAGAGCTTAGCCAAGTCCTCAAAGAGAGACAGTTGAAGGCGAAAACTAAGATATGGCTTTCGAATGATGAACACTCATCTAAATAAAAATGAAATGAAGTAACGTATTTAAGATCGGGTCGGTTGGACACTTAAATAGGCAAAAGATTTTCTTGCTGAAAATTTTCTAAGTATTCAGATTGGTACCGATCCGATCCGATCCAATTGGTTCGATACCAACCCGAAATTCATCATCCAAATAGCCCCAAACTCCTCGACATGTTCTACTCGATGTACGTGTGCACTCCAAAGATTTTCAAGTTAAGATTGCTTCATAATCATGAACGATGAAGATCCGCATTGAAAGCTAAATAGCTAACCAATACATCACAGATAACTTCTTAGAACAGTTCAAGATGATCTACAATGCTCCTTGAAATAGAAACCCAGAGATAATCAATTCTAGAGCACACCTTGTTTTCAACAAAAGCGTACTCTGGGGAGCAAATGTTAACTGGGTTTTTAACCTGTTAGAATTCAATAGGATTTAGAACATCCAAATTAAGCCATTGGCTTGAAATGACTAAAGCACCTAAAAGAGCTAGAGGTTAGCCCTTACGAAAATTCACTGTAAAATAAACAATCTATTCAAATCGACACCAGCCCGATCTAATCGGGTCGATACCTATCTGAATTGTTGACTCATGGGATTTCCAAACCATTTTGGTCATGATCCTATATCTCTACTAAGCTCACATATTAAGTTTATAATCTTCCAAGCAATCTAGTTCAAGAAATGAAGATTCATCTGATATATTCAAATGTTTACCCACTTTTGGACCAGACGAAATTAAAATGGATTTACATAACCCATAGTGACTTAGATTAACATGAAATTTAGAGGGAACACTTAGAAGACTTAAAAGAAGCCTCCTACTAAAATCAACTCAATGGGCCAAGATAATTTGAAACGGTACCGATCCAAAGTTTGGATCGGATCTAACCTAACTAGGGTGGGCCCCACCATTTGAGACTCATTGTGAGGGTCCCAAACACCCTTTAGAAGGTACCCGCAAATTTGTTTGGTTCCAATAAGTGTCGAGTGAGTTATGTATGGATCTCCTCTAAATTGAGCTAGTATGACGGATCAGGTCCGACCTGCCTAGGATGGGACCCACTTCATAAGGTCCGATTTGGAGGCTCTTCTACTCATGTGCATTGATGTATGAAGTTTAATATCATTTGGTTAGGTATTGAATGAGTTATGGCTAGATCTCTTATGACATAGAAGAAGAGATTTAAAAATAAGTTGAGGGTTTGGATCCCCGCCGATCAGACTCAATTAGATCATCGTCGGTCCAAATACTTAGCTCGAAACCTTATGAAACCGACATTGAGACTCTCCTACTCATGTACATTGCATGCATGAAGTTTCATGTCATTTGGTTAAGTATTGAGTGAGTTATGGATGGATCTCCTATAAATGGATGGATCGGTTGATCCATGAAGACGGATGATCAAACAAACTCCAAACGACTTGATATTCAGACAAAGAACTCAATTATAGGATAGGAAGACAACCAAAATGAGAAGGCTAAAAAATTCACCAATTATTCGGATAGGTATCGATCTGATCCCATCGGATAGGCATCGATCTGAATATTTAGCCCAGATAACTACCATAGGACTCAGAACTCAGAAATTCACTAAGTATTCGAATAGGTACCGACCCAACCCTATCGGATACGTACCGATCCGAATATTTAGCTTAGATCACCACCAAACATTTTGGGCTCCTTCTGCATGATGAATATAGGCTTCTAACAAAGTGGCCCAGGCCCAGGTGCTATCCAAATCCTATAAATGTCGTTCCATCTACAAAATAAAAAGGATCTACTCTTATCTTTGTTGACACTCTGCCATTGTTTCTTCACTCTTCTTCTCCCTCACAACAACCATTAAATTTCAACTGAGATCCTTCTGTTTTGTCTCTAACAATGGTGGCTTGATCTAACTTAGGAAAGAAGAATCATATTGTAATCCAAACTCCTTTGTAATAGAAGTTTATCAATAAAAGCTATAAAATGGATGTACGCTTCGTTAACATCCGATCCGCTATAAAAATCTCTTATCTCTTTGCTTTTTCTACGATTTAGTATTGCTTTTTCTATTTTATTTTCATGCGAAGCAGGGCTGCTGGTTTCACACTCAATCTAGAGTGTTGATCCATTTTTTTGGTTAACATTAGCTTAATATAGTTATTAATAAATATTAATATTGAACCAAAATTTTTCTTTATGGACTAACCAAGTTGAATGTTTGTATTGGAATTTTGACCAAAATCAAATTACATAAGTCCTAACGTGATATAATGTTGACGAAGATAATTGATATAAATAATTGTTATTACATAGTATCGCTTATAATATAAAAAATTGGATTTTTTTCCAAAAAGTTATAAATGTAGTGAATTCAACCAAAATGTCTCTTCACTTGCTGATGTGAAGTGTAAATGTTAATATTTGAATTATTCGATGTTAGTCGCTAATTGAATTTACATCTTTGAGTCGAACAACCGAGAAGATGAATATTTATAATAAACCACACGATTTAATTAACTTATAATTGATGTAAATTAATTATTATTTTTGAAATATTAATTATTAAATTCTATTTGAATACCATTAGTGTTTTATATAATGTATTTAATATATATATAAATTCATGCATACGCTTGTCGAAATAAGACATCCCTAGAACATTTAAATTGGATTTAAATAAGATAAATACTAGTTGGGTTTCAAAATACATCAAGGCCCATTCTCGCCATGCGAAGGCTGGGCAACAAAGTGGGATAGGAAGAGTTTTTCAATTTGAAATGAAAAGGCTAGGAGAAAATTTAGGAAAGGCAAACCAACCCACTTTTTGATAATCTTTTATTGCCTCCTTTATGAGATTTTGATTCAGTAATTTCCCACTTCCTCCTATTCTATTCCAGTTGAATTTTAGTAGTGTCCTAGAGATAAAACTTTGCAAAAAAAATCAAATATAATAAGAAATAAAAGGTGGCTCCTATCTCTTAATTCTTGTAGAGTCTGAAGATTGATCAAACTGAGCCTAGGAGAATCGATTCATCGTTTCAAGGTATGATTTTTGGCAACATCCCAAGGTAATATATAAATTAATTTATTTAAGTTATTCATATGCTTGGATCTCATATGATTTATCTAATGTTTTAATGATTCATCTTGCAACAAGTAATTCAAACCCTTTTATGTCAATCTCTGTTGAAAGTATGTCAATTATGCTGATTTAATTCAGATCTACCTTTGCTCTTCATCTCTTTCAAAACATGTATGAATTTACACCCTCTTTCTACTTTATTAATTTGTTATTGTTCTCTCTGTTATTTAGATTTGAATGTTATTATCCCAAATTTACATATACCTAATTTGTCTAATTCGTATTTTATTATATTGGAAATTTGGTGAAAGAAAACAAAACCGATTTTCGATTGTGATCTATCTTATAATTCTACAATATTTACATACTTGTAAATATATTGTCCATGTTAATTAATTACCATTCACCTTGAAAATTAACTTCTTTTGTTACATGATTGAAATCTTGAATACGAATATTATTGTTTAGAAAATATATTCTTTTATTCTAAACTTCACGAATGGACATGTGTAAATTCTAAATCTTTTGTCTCTTTTTTAACCTTAAATTTTATGTAAAATCTTAAACCGTAGTTTCATTTCTAAAATAGAAGTTTGATTTAAATGTTAACTTTAAATTCTTATATATATATATATATATATATATATATAATTACAAATGCTTATATATAAATAAAAATTTGTAAATCTAAAACATCAATTGTAATTTATATGTATATGATAACATACATGCGTTGCTCTAATTCAAAATCACAAGATGGACCTTGTGTAATAAATGTAATATTTAATATCAAACCATTATTTAATTGAAACCACATATAGTCTTAACTTTAGATTTCAAAATATTTAGAATTGTCTAATATGATTTTAATACATACACACACACACTCTCTCTTTTACAGATCTATTATATACATATGTATAATTGTAAGGCAACAAATGCATATGTAAATGGAAAATGGGATTGTTGCAATGTTAATCCCATCACTTACATACCATCACATTACTATGTATGTTATCCATCATTTCAATCGAGTAGCTTTTAAGTCAATATGGACATCAAGACGAAGGCAGAATGGATCAAGAACTTAGGGGCATGTTTGGAATAGCTCAATGAGCAACACTAGAATTTTGGATCCAATTGGTGCAAGACAACGTGGTCCATAATGACCACATTTATGGTTGGTACCAAGTTATTTCCCAAGGAGGCCCATTTGAGAAACTCTAGGTTCGAAGCTTATGAAGAGTAAGATAGCGTGTTCTCAAGGTGATGACCAATATGCTCAATACTGACAACAATTGTTATTGATACTGATATGATTTTTTGCTCCATGATGACTTGTTCTTCCTCCCTATCTTATCAGATCGAAAATCTTACATGTTCTTTCATGATCTAGTGACTATAACGGGTGGTTCCATATAAATAGAGAGGCTAGGTCAACATAGAGAAGATTTTGAATCCTTTAAGCCCATGCTCTTCATTTTTTTATCTCTATTTCAACCATTGTCACCAAATGCTATTAAATCCATGCAGAATTTTTTTCTAGACCTAAAAACCTTGTAAAAGTGCTTGTGCTTGTGAAAAACCCAAAATTAATAATATTGAGTGGACGTAGGCAATTGATTTGGATAAATCACAATAAAAATTTGGTGTATCCCTACTATTTTGCTTGTTTGCATTAGATCTATTCTCATTTTGGATCGATTAAGATATTGTGACATTTTTTTGACCTAACCTTTAGGTGCTTTCATTAATAACCGAGCTTTTCAAGTGAAGATCTAGCTTATACCTTTGGTTTTTAGCATCCGAAAGTTATATCTAGAAGTTTCAAGTTGGGACATCAAAGAGGAGTACCGAAGGAATGGGGTTAGATCTAGAAGTTTCAAGTTTCAAGTTGGGACGTCAAAGAGAAGTTTCAAGCTAATAACAATGAATGGTGATATTATTTTTTGAAATAGGGGTGCTAATGGGGTCCCAATACCGATGCTTGACCACAATGACTGCTATTGGGTCAACAATTGTGCATTGAGTTCTGATTGACTTTGGAAGCTTAGTTAATATTATATTCAGAAGGACATTTAATCAAATGAAGATTAGTCCAAAAGATATAACGCCATATAAATCCTATATCCATGGATTTACCAAAGAGGCCAAAGATCTTGTTTGATGTATTGACTTGTTCGTGGAATTGGATAAGTGAGACCGCAAGATAGTGCATATGCAGACCTTCATGACAGTCAATAAATTTTCTACTTACAATGATTTTGGAGGCCGATAGACCCTTGCAAGATTTATAATAGCCCTAGTTTCATGGAGCCCGCTGATGAAATTTCCCACCAAGAATGGGTTTAGAGCCATTCAAGGTGACTAGAGCATTGGATGGAAATGCCATGCAGCTAAGCTTAGAGAGACAAAGCAATATGAGAATGGGAAAGGTGCAGAGAAGGCTCTCTACATCAAGACCGTGGATACATAGAAACTACCTCTCAAGCTTAGGCTTAATGTCATAGCAAGTTCTATAAGCCTATAGACCCTCGAAAAGAGCTAGAGGATGCGAGGGCAGCACCATCAGGGCTTAATATAACAAAAGAACCGAGGTTCAAGACATTGCATATAGTCAACGACTTCCAGTTGGTGGTCTGCCATGTCAAGAAGAAATTTCAGGCTAAGGGAGCAAGACTTTCCCTTACCTTATAAAGACACCAGAACTGTTGAATGATATTGAACATCGCACAATCACACACATTCCAAGAGAAGAGAATATGAAAGATGATTTACTAGCCAAATTGGCCAACTTTGGGGATGCATAATCTATGGTACTTGTTCTAGTGGAGGTTTTATCGGCTTTGAGCATCGGACATATGGATGTTGATTGGACCTTGGAGACTGTAAAGAAAAGGAGCCGTGGATGACTCCAATTGAAGTATATTTGTTGAAGGGAACTCTCTTGAATGGAAGGAATGAACTGGGAAAATTCCTTTATAAGGTACCATGGTTGATTATACAAGAGGGAGCATTGTATAGGAAAGGTTTCTCAATCCCCCTATTGATGTGTGTCACCAAAGATGAAGCTAAAAAGATTCTTTCAGTTGTACATAAAGGAAGTTGTGGTGATCACAACAGGGGAAAACATTAGTGAAGAAGATACTTCATTATGGATACTTGTACCTAACGATCAACTGAGATGCAACTGATTATACCAGACGATGTGATGGATGCCAAAGGCTTATGAAAATATGAAGATCCCTATCTATAAAGCTTATGCAGTTGATATAATGGGCGTTCTACCAATGTTGAAGGGTGGAGTGAAGTATGCTACCATAGTTGTGGATTACTTCATAAAGTGAGCTAAAGCAGAACTACTAGTCAAGATCACAATGAAGAAGTAATCAACTTGAAAAGGAGTACAGATTAAGGATCTTAAGGCTAATTTAACACTAGAGGAGGGTGAATAGTGTTTAATGAATTGTAAGACTTATACGGACTAGTTAAAAATAATGGCACAGACAAATGCAGAACTTCATCACAGAACAATCATAGAATCAAACACAGATGCAGAAAGTAAAATAAAAAGCAGCAAAAGGAAAGAACACGTCGGATTTTATGCTAGTTCGGAGTTACCCCACATCCAGTCCTGTACCAAGGCAAACCACCTCATACAGATTTTTATTATACCAATGTCGAGATTACAATCCTTAATTTCTAAAAGCCTTGAGGTACCCTCCTGTCTCACGAGTCCAGGGCAAACTCTCTTGGTTTATGGGACTCAAGATCACCCAATTGATTTCCAGGCACAACCACACATTATAGAGAGACTCGATTTTCTTTTGATTACAAATTGATCCTATAACTTTGAATAGCACTTTTATCTTTGAGAGAGGGCAGAGAATCAAACAAGAATGAGATTTTAATTTGATTCACTTGAGAATTTGGCAGAATTTCGGCATGATTTTAAAAAATGAAAATTATAGAATATGAATTTGTCGAGAACAAGAAGTGAAGAAAATAAGAAATCAGTTAGTTAAAAATTCGTTCGTGAAGGCTATTTATAGACCAGTAACGGTCATAACCATTCGTGAAAAGATTTAAACAAATAGACACATCCCTTGAAAATTGAAACTTTTGAATTCGACGACCACCATGTAGACGTGGGGTATCCCATGATGCCAACATCTCTTAGTTAAAAACTATGTAAAATTTGTTTTGAAAATGGTATTGAAAGGAAAACAAGATGAAACGATTCTGGAGTAAAATAAACTAATTTTCTTATGTTTTAAAACAAAGAAGAGTAGGAAAATATATTTTTAGAATGTATATTTAAATTTGATTTTAAATCTCAAATGTGTGTGTGTGTGTGTGTGTATATATGTATTACAAAGAATATTAAAAAAATCAGAAGATAGTTTTAAAAACAAACGAAGTTATAACAAGAGTTTATTTAAAAAAACAAAGAATATTTTAAGGCTGAAACATCCTTTTGAAAAGATAATTTTTAAGGCTAAAACATTTTGAAAAGAAATTGTGAAAATCATTTTGAAAAACCATTTTAAAGTAGTTTTGCAAGCTTCTTCCTGCAGAATATCTCATCACATCAAGACTCGAGAACTTGCACAAAACCAGGATGTTCGTGGGTTTGTAAGCCACTTGTCGTAGGTTTGTAAGCTACTATGACACTCTTGATTCTTTATACTGATCTTGAGTCTTCACTCTTGATATCTCCATTCTGAATCTTGAGTCTTGAGTCTTTATACTGATCAGTCTTCAATAATCAATACCTGCAGATGTGCGTATATATATATATATATATATATTATATCTTGCATATTTCCTGCATATACATATCTATCTAGACAATAGTGTTAGTATATATTTTATAGTAAGATAAGTTAAAAAGGTTGTTGTCATCAAAACCAACATCTCAGTTCCTAACAATCTCCCCCTGTTTGATGATGATAACCTGTATTTAGAAAATATACTTACCATACCATAATTCCTATCGTAACTCCCTCTTACTCCATGACTCCCCCTTACTCCAATCATTACTATCAGTATTCCTCTTTACTCCATGACTCCCCCTTACTCCATGACTCCCCCCTTACTCCAATCATGACTCCCACTTACTCTAATCATAACTCCCCTTTACTCCAAGCCAACTGCTATTTTATAACTTCTCCCCCTTTGTCACCAATAAAAAGTTCTTACTAATAAATCCCTGAACTTGATATAAGATGATTAACCATAATACAATAGAGTAATCCATATATAAGTGTAATAAGTGCTAAGTGAGATTATACGTATGAAATGTGATCATAAATGTGAAATGTGATCATGAGTGTGATCATAAGTGTAATCCAGAAGTAAATCAATAATCATCCAATCATATTTATAGTAATTATTCAATTCAATCATATATACAAACCATACCAAATGTTTTAAATAAGTCAAGTCAATCAAATTTAAAACACACCAATCAAATCAAACAAATAACATACAGAATGACTAGACATTCCTTGGTACTTCCACCCATCCATCTTCTCCAAAGATAAGGTTTGCTTTGATGGCAACCCATTCTTCTTTATCTTTGTCGAGAGTGGCTGGTGGATTTCCTTCGAGATCGTCCTTGTTAAGAGTTAAGATCATCCAATGAAGGGCCTCGAAATGTCTCTCTTGCTCCTTGATCATCTGCATTTGACTCAATTCTAAGTGGCGATGATTACGAAGTATGAATGTAAGGATATTCTTGAAGGAAGTGAGAGTTTCTTCAAGATTATCACTTAGATTCTTAATCGGAGAAGCCATAATTAAAAAAATACGAAGAGATATGAAAGGGAGTGATTAGAAATGAAGTTTGATAATTTATTCTGAAAGAACCAGGTATAAATAGGGGTAGAAAGTCGATTAAAATGAATAGACACAAGTTAGTCACATGAAATTAAAATTTGAAAGTGTAACTACTTTCTGCCCATTGTATGTCGACATGGAGGGATGGTGGATGTCGACATGCCTCTGCCTAAAGTGACAATTTGCTTTGTTTTGAATATTATGAACAAATCTATGCAACTAAAATTTGTATAATATAAAACAAGCAATCACAGAGACAAGTGAAGTTGAATGACAAGAAATAAAAGATTTCATTAATGAATCTAGTCAACATTACATAAAATAATATAATATTAACTCAAATAAAGAAAATACATGGATAGAACTTGAAGTAATCAAGATAATATGAACTAAAACTAATTAGATGAAGATGAATAAGATGAAAGTCCAATCTTTTTACTAATTTTCCCCCAAGAACTTGTCGATTTTAGTGGAAATCTTATCCATTTTCTTACTCCTCGATCTTTTAAGTGTCTTTTGATTTTCCACTATAATTCTTTGAATATTAAGAATGGTCTTGTTGGATGGATTAGCCGGATTAGTAGGATATTCAATACACTCGAAGAAAGTATCTTGATCTTCCTCTTCCTCCTCTTCAATTTCTATTCCTTCCTCTTCCTCTTCTTCTTCTTCTTCCTCCATTTCTTCCATCTCTTTGTGTGCAAGTCTTTCTTCCTTTTCTGTAAGTGTTTCATATGGTTGAAACACTAATGGAATTTGCAAAGGGAAATGTTTCCATGGTTGAACACTTTTCTAGTTATAAATTATTTTCTTTTGAAATCAAATCCAAAGTAATTAAAAATCCGAGTGAGATAAATTCCATGATATAACGTGTTTTCACCCATAGTAAAATTCTTGGGCCTTAGCTCATCCAAAATAACTTGAGCCTGTTTAATATCATAATTTTCAAAAATTGAAAAAAGAGCTTTGTAAACTTTCAAAGTAGGGTTGTTGTAGTTTGCCGAGCTTGGTATAAGAGTGTGTTGGATAAGAAGATTAACAATTCTGGCTTTTGGACGAAAATAACGATTTTTGAATTCAAAATTGTCATCCCCTTCAAAGATGTGATGAAATGTCTCTCAATCATTTTCATTGATTTGAAATTCCGAGAGATTCATTCTGGTATACTTGCATCACAAAATATTTCTCAAAATTTCGCAATCCAAAACAATTTGTGTTCCTTTAACAGTACTCCAAATTTGTCCTTCTTCCCCATCATAAAAACCACGATTCAAATTCGCATAAAACATCTTAACAAGATTTGGATAACATACAAAATCATTTTGTTTGTTATCAACTAAATAAAAATAGAACATTGTTGAAAAAGATTTTCAGTTTCATAAGAAGGAAAATGTTCAAAAATAGAAAAAATTTCCGTATGAATTTTACCAAAGTTTACATAGTTGATGTAAGCTTTGATAGCTTCAGAGTCATTAAAAAGAAAGTTTTTAATAGATTTTGGAAGCATAGTGGTGTTAGGAGTGCTTGAAGAGGCCATTGAAGAAGTTTGAGAGGTGTAGAAGATAATGAAGATAAATTTGAAATTTGAAATTTGAAATAAAAGTGAAAAGTGGTGATAAAGAGAGTGAGATAAATAGAGATTCTATAGACATATTCTTTCGTCAAGAGGCATCTTTTTAGGGCATTGAAGTTGGTGAAAAGGTGGAGGGAAATTCAAAAGTTTGGATTCAAATTTTGAAATCAAATTCTAAGGGGCATGTCGACATGGAGTATCCGGATATGTCGACATGTGCCTATTGAATCAAAGGACAAGTTTCTATTCCTAATTTCTAATATATATATATATATATATATATATTATATCCTATATTCTAATTATATAATTTTGGTAATAACATTAAATATAATAATACTTAATTATTAGTAATTTAATATTTAAAATATTATTAAAATAAAATTATATCTGAATTTAAAATTCAAATTTCAAGGGATAAATTGGAATTTAAAATTCAAGGAATTTAAGAGAATCAAGCAAAAAAAGCATCCATTCAAACAAGAAAAATTAAAAATAATGTAAATTGCGTACCTATTTTTGATCCATACTCCCATCGTCATCTGATTCATGAATAGAAGTGAAACACAGATTTGAATTATCCGTCTTCTTTTTATCGTCACTGGATGATGAGTCTGAGTCATCAAGAGTTGCTGTGTATGCTTTCTTTCTTTTCCTTGACGAGTCATTGTTTAAAGGGAACAACTGTTTATCTGGATACAAACAATCTTTTCTATGATGCCCTACCTTATTGCAATTGTAGCATCTATCATTGTTGATGTTCTCCGTATTATTTCTGAAATTCCTTTGATCATTTCTTTTGTAATTATTCATTTTTCTATATTTTAAGAATTTCCTGAAGTTTCTTGTCATGAAGGCAATCTCCTCACCACTATCTGGTTCCGAATCTTCATTTGTTGCATTGAATGCTAATGACTTCTTTTCTATAGCCTTGTTTTCTCTTCTTCCTTGTAGTTGAACTTCATAAGACGTCAGATTCCCAATCAATTCTTCTATTTTCATTAGACTGGTATCATTTGCTTCTTCGATTGCAAGTGTCTTTTGATCCCATTCTAGAGTGAGTGAATTTAGAATTTTTCTGACTTGGTCTTCCTTCGAAAAGCTTTTTCCACTTGCAATTGGCGAATGAACAATATCTTGAAATCAACAATACATGTCGGAAATAAACTCATTTGCATGCATTTTAAATGATTGAAACTGATTAGTTAACATGGAAATTTTAGTCTGTTTAACTTTACTTGTTCCCTCATGAGTAACTTGCAAAAAAATTTAGATTTCAAATGCAGACTTACAAACAGACACTCTATTAAACTCGTTCCTATCTAATGAACAAAATAATATATTCATGCCCTTTGAGTTAGTTTATGCAACACCCTTTTGCTCAGCAGTCCACTGGGCAAAATTGGTAGTTGGTTCAACATACTCAGTTTGTGTGATATTTCAAGTGTCTAATCCTATTGATTGTAAGTAAATTTTCATTCTACAAGCCTAATATGCCTAATTACTACCATTGAAAAACGGTGGTCTGATAGTAGACTGACCTTCTATAAATGAACTAGTGTTAGGGATAACAGAACTAGTGCCGGAGTTAACATTACCAGTGTTGGTAGCCATTAAAACAATTTTCAAGTTTCAGATTATAAAAACTATGAAAACCAATGCTCTGATACTAATTGAAAAGGAGTGCGGATTAAGGATCTTAAGGCCAATTTGACACTAGAGGGGGTTGAATAGTGTTTAATGGATTCTAAGATTTATATGGACTACTTTAAAATTATGGCATAAACAAATGCAGAACTTAATCACAGAACAATCACAGAATCAAACACAGATGTAGAAAGTAAATAAAAAGCAGTAAAACGAAAGAACATACCGGATTTTATACTGGTTCGGAGTTTTCCTACATCTAGTCCTGTACCAAGGCAAACCACCTCATACAGATTTTTATTATACCAGTGTCGAGATTACAACCTTCAATTTCTAAAGAGCTTGAGGTAACCTCCTGTCTCACAAGTCCGGGGCAAACTCTCTTGATTTACGGGACTCGAGATCACCCAATTGATTTCTAGGCACAACCATACCTTATAGAGAGATTCAATAAACTTTTGATTACAAATTGATCCTATAACTCTGAATAGCAGTTTTATCTTCGAGAGAAGGCAGAGAATCAAATAAGAATGAGATTCTAATTTGATTCACTTGAGAATTCGGCAGAATTTCGCACGATCTTAAAGATATGAAAATTATAAAATATGGATTTGTGGAGAAGAAGAAGTGAAGAAAATAAGAAATTAGTTAGTTAAAAATTCATTTGTGAAGGCTATTTATAGACCAGTAACGGTCATAACCATTCGTGAAGAGATTTAAACGAATAGACACTTCTTTTGAAAATTGAAACTTCTGAATTTAACGACCACCACGTCGACATGCGGTATCCCATGATGTTGACATCCCTTAGTTAAAAACTATGTAAAAAAATTTTTGAAAATGGTATTGAAAGGAAAACAAGATGAAATGATTCTAGAGTAAAATAAACTAATTTTATTATGTTTTAAAACAAAGAAGAGTAGAAAACTATTTTTTTAGAATGTATATATAAATTTGATTTTAAATCACAAGTGTGTGTGTGTGTGTATATATATATATATATATATATTATAAAGAATATTAAAAAAATCAGAAGATAGTATTAAAAACAAACGAAGTTTAAAACAAGAGTTTATTTAAAAACAAAAACAAAAACAAAGAATATTTTAAGACTGAAACATCTTTTTGAAAATCGTTTGAAAAGATAATTTTTAAGGCTAAAATATTTTGAAAAGCAGTTTTGAAAATCATTTTGAAAAACCATTTTAAAGTAATTTTGCAAGCTTCTTTCTGCAGAATATCTCATCACATCAGGACTCGAGAACTTGTACAAAACCAAGATGTTTGTGGGTTTGTAAACCACTTGTCGTAGGTTTATAAGCTACTTGTCATGGGTTTGTAAGACACTAAGAAGATAGAAATAGGTTCCATACCAAATGAAATTTGGTATGAAGATTTCCGTGCTATTATGAAGTTTTAACAAAAACTAGACACTTGTCTTTAAATCTTGATCTTGATACTCTAGAGTCTTTAATCTTGATATCTCCATTCTCAATCTTGAGTCTTGAGTCTTTATATTGATCAGTCTTCAGTAATCAACACCTACACACACACACAGAGATACACACACACATATGTATGTATATATATCCTGCATATACATATCTATCTAGACAATAGTGTTAGTATATATTTTTTATAAGATAAGTTAAAAAGGTTATTGTCATCAAAACCAACATCTTAGTTCCTAGCACAACTTTTTAGTATAGAACATCCTATGTAGATTTGAAGACCCATCAAAAATCATTACTGACAATGGAACTCAATTCGAGAGTGTCAAGTTCAATGACCTTTGTAACTGATATCGAATCATGAAGAGCTTCTCTGACAGTAGCATGCTCACAAGTGAATTGACAAGTTAAGGCAGCGAACAGGATCATCAAATCCATATTGAAGGAATAACCAAGAAAAGTCAAGGGCAATTGGGTTGATGAGTTATCAATAGCACCATGGGCTTATAGAATGACCCATAAGTCCGCGACTGCGCACATTCCGTTCGCTTTGGCTTATGATGATAAGGCCATGAATCCCATAGAACCAAAAACCCTTCTTATTGAAGAAAACAATATGATCCCAAGTGGAATGAGCAACGCTTGCTTGACTCTCTTCTTAGTCAATGAAAAGTGAAAAGAGATTGAACTAGGGATAGGTTCCCATGAAAAAGGAGTAGCTAGGCATTTTAACACTATGGTCAAGAACCGTTCCTTTAAGGTAAACGGATCCTCTCTATTACGCGGGCACATGGTTTGGTTTGGTTTGGGAAGGTCTCTATGAGATTGAACAAAAGTTTGAAGATGGAACCTTCAAGCTATTAATTATTGATGTGATCTAAATTCTACATGCATGGAATAGCAAATCCTTGGGATGCTATTTCACTTAGATTAATTTATTTTCTATAAATAAGCCACCCTATTTGACTGGGGGAAATGTAATAAGGTAGGACCTGATATTTCTATTATTTGTAATTAAAGTTAGCGTTTGGAACTAAGGAAACTATGTTTTGATAATATAACCTTTATGTTGCATGATTGGCAATATAGTCAGGTACTCGAAGATAGGTATCCATGAACTCCTTTGTTTCATGAATGGGTCAGAGGAGTATAATCACACTTGGGTCAATCGGGTGATTTTCCCTTATACCTCTGATCTTTGATAACGCTCGGAGATAGGCAAACTCAAAGATGGATTCCTAGAGTTATGCAGCCAAAACATTAGTTCCCGAAGATCAGAACAAGTGTGCAATCTGAGCTTCTGCAAGTACATTTACGGCATGGTGAGACATGCTCGGCTAATGATAATGATGATGGTCAGTGAGCGATTTTGATCAACACCCCAAGATAGGTAAGACCAGAAATGAATGCTCAGAGATAAGCATCTAAAATGCTGATTCCCATAGTTAGAGGTTAGTGAATAATTAAATCTTTACAAGTATGGCCACAATTATGGCCTAGCGAGACACGCCTAGTTGATGATAAGTGATGAACGTCAAAGAACTATTCAAACAACACCTTGAGAAAGGCAAGGTTGAAGTTTGATGTCCAGAGATAGACGACCAAAACATCGTTTCCCAGAGATTGGAAATGGTAAGAAGCTGAATGCTTCAATGACTACAACTTTTCTTACAGTCGAATGGAACATGAACAAAGATTAGTAAGGTTGACCATGGATTTGATTAAATGAAAATATTCGTGTTTAGCCAAAAAAAACATTGGCAATGACAGAGAGAACTAAATAATGAAATATTACTAAGCAATTGCAGAAATTTACATATGCACATAGAATTACAGTAAGTAATAGCATAACACAAACATAGGCATGTATAGGATAAATGAAATAGCATAATAGATTATTATATTATATATGCAGGCATGCATATAGGCAAGTAAAACAAAACGTACCAAAATGTGAATACGACAAAGATTGTACAGAAAAACATTTTTTTATTTACATTAACTTTTTGCACAAGAGTCACAAAGGCCGCTCCCGTGCAATGTTGGCCGATGCAAAAGGAAACAAAATAACATCAAAAGACAAAAGGAAAATGTCTTCTCAAAAGTTTGATTAGTCACCTACTTACCTCTTTCTCGCTTGTTAATTTTGGTATCCAGCTTGGTGGAACACTTTTTTTAAATTTTCTACTTTTGGACCTTTTCCTTCTCCAGAGTGCTTCCCTCATAAATTGAATACTCTTTCTCAACGGTCAAATTAATAGGGTCCTCGAGCTTGTCAAAAGCAGGATCAGAAGATTTAGAAGTCCATTAGAACCATAACCTTTCAAAGGCATGATTTAAGAGGAGGAAGCTTGGTAGTAAAGCTTGACTTTCCATAGCCTATAGCAGATTTTCGGCCCCTTGCTCGGAATTGACTTCGATTCCATCGTAGTTGAGTTCAGCATCTCCGCCATTGTGATATGAATGTCTACGTTCTTTTTGCTTATAACAGCGACATATTCTTTCTAGGAATGGTTGTTGTCCTTTAAACCTTCCAATGCCCCTATTTTTTTAGAGTCTGAACCAGGACTAGAGCTAGCGGGAGTTGGAACGATTGACTCTATGTAAGGAAGGTTGTGGAGGTAGAAATAGCACTCAAAACCAGGCCTTGGTTAATTTAAAGGAGGAAGCAACAGATGCCCTGTAACTAGACAAATATAACAGTATAAATTAGTGACGTCCTCTGGCAAGAATTGAAGTTTCTTAGATAACTGAAGAAAGGGAATGAGGAGAATTGACACTTAGCACGGTTGGGATAGGAGTCTCAGTACTAGCGGCCTTGGAGGTGCCCATCGTAGAAGTTGCGATGTTTCAATATGGGAGTGGACAAGTTTTCTTGATCCAATGCGTTGGAATAAGCAAGAGCCTCAATAGCTACCTTCCCTACGGCTGCATCCTATGTGGCCTGAATAGCCTTTTCTTTTCCTAAGGCCATGAGGTCCTCGTCATCCAGGAAACAAGACTTCCAGGTTTCTTTGGATATGCCCTCATCGGCTACAGTAGCTCTATAGAGTATTTCTTCGCAAGCATAGATTAATGATATAGTATAACTATCCCCTAGCCATTTCAAAATTTTATTTCCTACGAATTGGCAAAAAAGTGCTGGAGAGTGGCATTCATTTTCTCGTTAGCCTATGTTGCCTTCACCTTCAGTCCTATGATCTTCTCTCGGGCATCAGTGAGGTCAATTTTAGCTTGAGCTTGCGAATTCATTTCAGCATTCAAATTGGATTTAACACTGTCTACCTCCACCTGGAGGGTTTTCAACTATGCATTTTTTCTTAACCTATTTTGCAAGCTCGATATTTTCTTGATAAGAAGTTTTGATTTGACCTTTCATTATTTCAGTGATTGGAATGTGGAATGTTGTCATTTCTTTTATTAGCCCCTACAAGTATTAGGCTAATTTTAGCGCTTTATCTCTCTCTCTTTGGTTATATCAACCAAATTTGTTTAGTAGTTTGCCACTATCCTATCATAATTGGCTCTCTCTAAGTCAAACGACTAAATAAATGTCCAATTAATCCTATTGAGTCAAAGAGGCCTTGGCCAACTTCTTCCACTCAAAACTTGGTCTGAAATCTCCTTGACTCCATTTGCCTTTTAGTTGGCCTCTTTGCAAGTGATATCTGTAGCATTATAGTAAAATATGACCCCCATGAGGTAGTAGTCGAGTAAGGCTACCTATATCTTGTACGGATAACTATACATAGGCCTGTAGAGGGTGGAAGTGGAGCTACATGAATTTAAACTTCTATGGATTTTTGGGAGGTAGAAATGGTAGTTACTTGGGGTTGAGTCAACGAAGGTTGTTATCAAGGCATTTTAGAGTGGGTACGTAACTAAGAGGTCCCCGAGTCATGCCTGAAGTGGTTACGCGGACCTAGTGGTTGCTCATGAAGGCAATGTTTCTTTTTTGCATTGCAACGCTCATTTTCTTTTTCTCGACGCCCCTAGTCTCTCCTCCTCATCTAGGCATTCTTTCTATTTTCTCCTCCTTCTCTTGCCTTAAGACTCCTGGTATGAGCAAGGATGTTGTGTATAAATGTTCGGAGTTGACAAGCTGTACTAGATCGCACCTGAGCAGAGATAGCCTATATGATCTCTACCTATAGTACCTGAAACGAAGTAGGAATATATAAAAACTAAAGCATTGGATTAAGAACGAGTGTAAAGCGTTGGTGATCGTGTTTGTGATCCTAAAAGTGTGTGAAGTGATGGCACTTCTCCAAGTAATCTATGAACCATGTTCAAAGAGTTGCAAGGATATGTTTCATTAACCTTGTCAAGGATATCCCATGATAGAAAGCTAAATTCATTAGAATTTGCATTCAGAATATCTTCGAAAGTGATTCCCCTAGTGCCCAAGGATAAAAGATTGCTAAGTTCACCTAACGAGCCGAAAATGTTCTCGGAGCCGCATGAGGTTTCCCCCTACCGGTTAGTGCTAGTCTTGGACCATAAGCATGTTGGAAGACTTAATTGCTAAGCACTTTGGAAAGATGGGACAGGGACCGTGTCACCTTTAAGGGATGTCTCTCCATATGATTTTTTCTTTCCTAAACCGTAGCCTTCATCATTATCGTCTTCATCATCTTCTTCTCCTTGTCCTCTCCTCCTTCCTCTCTTTTACCTTCTCTCCCTTCCCCTTCTTATCCTCTTCCATCATCCTCTTCTTTGACCACGTTCACTTGCACTACTCTTTCTTCTCCTTCATCGACATTCACCTCTCTTTCTTGGCCTTCATCATCCCTTTGAGTATCATCATAAAAATCATGTACATGGGTAGAAGTGCTAATAATGGCTCGAGACTTCTTGCTTGGCATATTGATGGGAAAATCCATTCCACCGAGATGTAGAAGGCTATACTGGCAAAGTCTCTCATTGGTGATCAAGAAAGAGGTAGAACTGGTGATCAACTCCCTATAGGAGCTCAAAGATGCCATCATGTGCGTTGTTGGTGTCTCAATCAGGAAGATCTATGAAGGATACAGAAAAAAAGTTGGGCATTTGGATAAAGGAAATCCAAATGAAGAAAGGATGTTGGAAGAAGCGGCTTATGTCTAGATAGCCATAGGCGATTGAAGCCGTAAGGATAGGTGTTCACTCCTAAAGTAGCTTCATTTATTGTAATGTGCTTCATTGATCTTGCAATGGTTATAAGCTTAGAATATCAACAGGGAAGGTGAGGTTGCTCCCTTTTTGAAGATAAGGACAAAAGTTAGCTCCTCAAATCTTGGAGGATGGTTTAGTCGTATTGGTTGCGTCATGAAAAGAATGTACAAAGAGTTAAGAAGTTTATATCCATTTGGATGCACTTGTGTTGAAGCTAACCTAATCTCTTGCAAGATGAACTTGAGAAATTCATTGAAGCGCGAAATGGCTCTACCTACACACATATATTCATTGCACATGATGTGGCCCTAAGGTGGATCATGGTCTAACTAATTGATTATTGGTAATAAAACATCGTTCTCTGGTATCCTGTGTCAGCAAATGGAATGAAGGGACTCCGCTATCAACAGAGATGGAGTTTGGTTCAGAGGATTATTTAAGACCCTTAAGGTACATCACTCATCTAGTGGAGGAGGTTGGTAATAAGGCTATGCCACTAGAACGACTTATCATTTGCAGTTCGATGGTTATTGAATGTCTTACTCCTGGCGGAGTAGATGTGGAGGCTTGCATGGTAGAAGAATCAGCCTTAGGAGGAGTAGAAGGATCGAAATTAACATTAAGTGAGGAGATTGTCAATTCATTTGAAATCAAAAGGCTTCATAGAAAACTCGGTCAAGTACGTTTTACTTTGAAAATTTACTGTAGTTAAAACCCATGTAGCCGGTGTGCATGATCCGACGGATGCCGACATGTGTTGATCAATTGGATTATGAACATCAACCAGCGCAATGTGAAGTGTTGTTACATGCAGTGTGCATTTTATGTTCAGAGCACAGTTTATGGAACACTCTATGTAGATAGCCCACTTGTGTTGGCATACGTGCTCTATTAAAAAATGGAACATAGTGTTGGACATTACCCATTATTGTAGACTGAATGTTAATGGTAATATTGTCTAGTGCGACAAGGAGCTTTCTCTATAGGAATAGAGGATCATGGTGTATAACTTGAAGTATCAACTTATGTATTCAATTTGGATGTCAGAGTGCATTCAATGCGACCGTTCTTTAAAACCCTCTCACCGAAGTTTGACCGCTGGTTAATGTTCGATCAAGATTCGATAAAGCCGTCCATAACACCATTTATATATAGAGATCTAGCATCAATGCAAAGCAAGGGTGAAGCATGGGAAAAAACAAAAAGCATGAGCTGTAAAAGCACAACGGAAACAGCAAGTCTTGGAGGAGATGAAGAAACTCAATAGGAACCCATTAGTTCTTGGTGTTGACCTTAAGTGTACCTCGATTTTTGCCCAAGGTTGCCTTAGCTTTAGCTTTATAATGTGAAATGATGTGCTGGCGAGTGGTCGGCCATGAATCATACACTGCAAACACCCCCTTGGCTGCAATATGACAGCGGTGACAAAAGCCTGATTATCATCCATAGAATCACCCCCACAACAGCTTCAAAGATAACCCACCTTTGAGTATTGGATCTAGATCTCAAAAAGAAGAGTTTAGGGTGGAAAGCTTGGTGCTGAGATTGGGTAGCTTCTCACGAAGTTGATGACAATGATGGTGTATATGGTGGAAGCAGCGGTGGTGACCAAGCGGCGAGGTCGAGGAGCCTAGGCGACAGTTGAGAACTGGGATTCATACGGGAAGATGACTAAGTGGTCATATCATGTCAATACGGACATGCTGTGGTTGGTACCGACATGATTCTATTGCCATTTTAAGAAAATCAAAACACAGATAAAATAGATAGAAGAATAAGATAAAGCATACTTTTTCAAGATACAGCGTGATTTTTGAAGTGATAAGAACTTCAACTCAGTTGTTAAAAGGGGAATGGTGATCCAACTACTTGAAGTGATGAATGGATAACATTGGAACAAATACAAGGCTTCAAATGTGGTGATTGGCTAACCGAAGACCATTGTGAAACTAAGGTAATATTGTTTTCCTTGATCCAAAGCATTCTTTTTTTCATTAAAGCATACTTTTCGGGGCAAGTATTATCCATCATTTTAACCGAGAGACGTCTAAGTGAATCTGTACGTCGAGATTAAGATGGAATGGATCAAGAACTTAAAGGCATGCTTGGAATAACTCAATGAAGCATCGCTGAAAGTTTGGATCCAATTCATGCAAGATGACATGATTGATGTTGACCGTAATTATGGTTGATACTGAGAAAATTTTCCAAAAAGGGCCATATGAGAACTTTGAGGTTCGTAGCTTATGAAGAATTTATAACATGTGCTCAAGGTGACAACCAATATGCTCAGTATAGCCATAAGATGGTACCGACATTATTTTTTTGCTCTAGGATGACTTGTTCTTCTTTCCTACCTTCTCGAAATTTAAATCCTTCATGTTCTTCGATGTTCAGTGACTACGATAGACTATTCTTGCTATAAGCAAAGAGGCTAGAGCAATATAGAGAGTGCTTTAAATCTTTTGAGCCTATACTCTTCATCTTCTTGTCTCTACTTCAACCATTGTCAACAAGTGCTATCAAATTGGAGCAAACTTTGTTTTCAAGATCTAAAAACCTTGTAAAAGTGGTTGTACTTATGACAATCCAAAATCAATAATGTTAAGTAGACGTACACACTTGATTTGGGCGAACCGCTATAAAAAATTTATGTTCTTACTATTTTCATTTGTTTGCATTAGAATATTCTCATTTTTGATCAATTGGGGTGTTGTGTCATTCTTGATCCAACAATATGTACTTATTATTTGTAGCACATGCACTTCACATAAACAAGTGTATTTTATACATTGGTAAACTATGTTTGCGCCAAAATTGGTCACAAACACCTGATATCGTGGAAGCACCCGTTTATGAACACGAATCAGCAATAATCAATATAGAATTCCAATCTAAGCAACAACAATCACGATAATTCACAGATAACAATCACAAACACAAGATTTATAGTGGTTCGACGATCGTGCCTACGTCCACTTTGAAGGTTCTCTCTTTATTGATTCACTTGATGATATTAATCGATTACAGTGGATTACAGTTGATGATAGCTTTGAAATCTGAATACAACAGCGATAATGAAGTATGGAATTCAATCCGGCAGAGTCTGGACGTTCAATGGTGGAAGCTCCCCAAAGATCCCCTTTTCTGAAGGCTTCAGGGTGCTATTTATAGGCGTAGGAGGCCCAGATCTCGCTCAAACTTCGGGAGACTTCTTCTGGCACGTGAGTGGGCCCACGCGACCGACCCCACCAAGTTTCGACTCGATCTGACATCGATTCGAAGTGATTTCGAACCCATCAAGAAATGGTCCAATCGAGCTGAAACTTGGCAGGAACAATCTTTATCTTGTATGGAAGCTACTGTGAAAATTTCGTTGCATTTGGATCAGTGGTTTAGGAGATATGATCGATTCGAATTGAAGTAGCTTGGATGGCTGTGTAGTTCGAACCGATCAATTCGAATCAATTGATTTGAATCCATGCAAACATGCGATAGTGGGTTGACGTGGCACGCATTCTTCGAGTCGATCCGGCCTTCCCTCCTTGTTGAGCGCTTCATCTCCATGAATTTTGCCGACTTCGTATCGTGGAGCGACACGTCATCCAAGCTAGTTGACTTGATGGATATGAACAAGTGAATGTTCCTGGGTTCGAACGCGGCCGATTCGAACCAAGGTGTACTCGTGGGTTCGAACTCGATCGATTCGAACATGATCGGCTCGAAGCGACTTGGATTCGAAGCTGGTTGGCTTGAATGGATTCGAACATACTTGCGAGGATGGACTCAAACTAAGGCATACGAGGATGGGTCCGACTCGATGGATTCGAAGGTGATGGTTTCGAAGCTAATGGAGTCGAAGTTGATGGTTGCGAGGCAGGCACTGGCTGATGGATTCGAACTAGATGGGTTCGAACCAATGAAGGGGTGATGGGTTCGAACCGGGCAAGGCTCATCTCTCTCAAATTGAATCCATCATAACTTGAGCATACGAACTTGGATTGACTTGAAATTTGAAACACGGGCTTTCATGGATTTGCTTGTTATGTCCTATCAATTGTAGCCTGATCCGGGCTTTGACAAAATTCATCGATATCCATAGCGGAGTGAAGTGCAACCAATCTCTGAGGCGAACTGTCTTCTATTTTTGACCGATCTTTTGGTATCTCGTCTTTGCCAAAAAGCGGGATAACATTTTCCCCCCAAAACATGCCTTGCGGTAGGAAGGTGTGTTTTGTAATGCCTTGAGTTGGATGTTCATATCCTATCATCAACCTGTAAAGAACTTGATAGTCTCATATGTCCTCAAATGACGATCGTTCGGGATCGAGCTTTTTGGGATGAAGCACGGCCATTCACGGTCAAGCGCCTAACTTCAAATGACGATCGTTCGTGATCGAGTCATCCGAGGTGAAGTGCGACCGTGGGCGGTCAAGCGTATAAATCCATGCGTCGATCGTTCGGGATCGTATGCCACTTGAGGTGGATCGGGACCGTTCGCGGCAAAGGATGGAATAGGACTGTTCGTGGTTGATGCTGTTCATGGCAAAAGACTAAATGGGACCGTTCGCGGTCGATGCCGTTCGCGGCAATTGAAGAGACGGGACCGTTCGCGGTCGTTGCCGTTCGCGGCAAATGGTGATCGTTCGCGATCGAGTGCCGTTCAAGGCGAATGGTGACCGTTCGAGGTCGGATTTCATAATAAGTGAATCATGACCGTTCGCGGTCGGTGCCGTTCGAGGCGGATTGTGATCGTTCGCGATTAACTGTCATATAAGTGAATCGTGACCGTTCGCGGTCGGATGCCGTTCGAGGCGATTTGTGATCGTTCGCGATCGTTTGCCGTTCGAAGCGAATTATGTGTGCCCGGGGGGGGACTTAATATTATCGATGCCGGAGTTCATGTTCGGGGGATTTTCTGAGTCAAAGACTCTGACGGTTCATCGCCATGCAGAAGGTGCTCGTGGACCGTTCGCGATCCAACGGGCATGAAGATAAATTCTTTCATGGAATTGCAAATATAAAAGCAATGATTATATGAATCTCACAACAGAAATGTCCATACAAACAGAGTCTAAATGTTCAAATCAAAATCAAAGCAGAAAGCAAAGCGGGGATGTCAAAGTGTAAACTCTCACTATGATGCGGTTGGTAGCCATTCAGAGCATGTCTATGGATCGTGCGCGATCGCGCACATGTGTAAATGATTTAACCGCATTAGTGAGAGGTTTACAACTTGTTCATCGTTATTTCAGTCATTCAATGGATAATCAGACATTGTCCCGACTCAGGGCCACCTCTAGCTGAGGTAGACGGCGGGCGCTCTGGCTCCACTGCTGGAGTCCGTTTCCTCACATACTGAAGGAGCATACCGTTCCTGATATGCCCTTCCACCTCGTCCTTCAGATGCCTGCAATCATTAGTGTTATGACCGTTCAGTTCATGAAATATGCAATACTTATCTGATTTCCTTTCGTCGGAAGTTGGGTCCCTTCGCATTGGTCTGCGATATGGGACCCGTTCTTTGGTATCCTGATAGATTCGCTCTAATTTCTCGTTCAGCTCTGAGTATGTGGTAAATCTTGGCTCCTTTCGTGGTCGCATCGACCTGCTATAGCCACTCTCAGCCTTTCGCTTCCCCTTGCTAGTTTCTGTACCTTTCTCAGGAGGATTTCCATCTTCGACCGTGTAAACATTGAGCTCATTTCCTTCTTCTCTTTCTGCACTCGCATCTTCCAATCGCAAGAACTTTTCCACCTCATGATAGAATTCTCCTAGGTCCATAGGTGGATCTTTCGTCAATGAATTTTTGAAATCCGTGCCATCAGCTATTCCGGAAATGGCTGCCATCATAACCATGGATGGATCTGGCCGATCCACCGATGCTGCTGCCGCATTGAATCGCGTCAGAAAACTCCTCAAAGTCTCTCCAGTCTTCTGCTTCAAAATTGCTAAACTCATTACGTTCTTGGGTCTTGTAATGTGAACCCTAAATTGTCTCATGAATCTTTCCGTCAAGTCTGCCCATGTTCCTATGGAGCCGCTCTCTAGTTGCCTAAACCATAATGCTGCGATATCTGTCAGATATAATGGAAAGCATCGGGCCATAACCTCTTGTGATGCCCCGAGCACCTCCATATGCCTCATGTACCTCGTCAAATGGACCGTGGGATCTGTCTTCCCATCATACATCTCTATTGATGGCAACTTAAACTCTGGTGGGTTCCTAGCCGTCCTAATCGCAGGAGAAAATGGACTCCTGTTTACGTCTTCAAGATCTTTGTTTGTTAACCCGCCTCTCATGGCTCGCCTAACCATTTGTGCCAATTTATCTTCGTCTCCAAGATGCAATCCTCGTTCATTGCTCTCAACCTGCCCCCCGAGTTCATGAGGGAACTCTGGAATCTGCCCCCTCAACTAAGCGTTCATTCCTCTGCTGTCTCCAGGTTGCGCAGATACTCCTCTTTCTCTCTCCGAAATTGGATCAACATTTTCCATGGGTGCGCCTCCTAATCCAGGTGCTATGCCGGATGGTCCTGCTCCGTTCTGGACTCCATTGGCTTCTCTATTCTGTGCTCCAAGCTGTCCTATCTGTTGAAATAAACTCTGGATCAATTCCTCTTGCTTCTTCATCATTGTCTCCATCTCGTCCCTAGTGATGAAGATCGACGGTTGATTCGCTCCTGAGGAAGCCTCTTGACTTCCTTGTTGTTCACTTCTCTCTGGCCTTGGCCTTCAGCTTGATTGTCTCATCATAATCTCTCGAATATGAACTTCCAAACTTTCCGAATCAACTTCTAATTGGTAGAACTCCTGAGTTAGCCTTCTCAGTGAAAGCACCAAAATGTTTGCGCCAAAATTGGTCACAAAAACCCGATATCGTGGAAGCACCCGTTTATGAACACGAATCAGCAATAATCAATATAGAATTCCAATCTAAGCAACAACAATCACGATAATTCACAGATAACAATCACAAACACAGGATTTATAGTGGTTCGGCGATCGTGCCTACGTCCACTTTGAAGGTTCTGTCTTTATTGATTCACTTGATGATATTAATCGATTACAGTGGATTACAGTTGATGATAGCTTTGAAATCTGAATACAATAGCGATAATGAAGTATGGAATTCAATCCGGCAGAGTCTGGACGTTCAATGGTGGAAGCTCCCCAAAGATCCCCTTTTCTGAATGCTTCAGGGTGCTATTTATAGGCGTAGGAGGCCCAGATCTTGTTCAAACTTCGGGAGACTTCTTCTGGCACGTGAGTGGGCCCACGCGACCGACCCCACCAAGTTTCGACTCGATCTGACATCGATTCGAAGTGATTTCGAACCCATCAAGAAATGGTCCAATCGAGCTGAAACTTGGCAGGAACAATCTTTATCTTGTATGGAAGCTACTGTGAAAATTTCGTTGCATTTGGATCAGTGGTTTAGGAGATATGATCGATTCGAATTGAAGTAGCTTGGATGGCTGTGTAGTTCGAGCCGATCAATTCAAATCGATTGATTTGAATCCATGCAAACATGCGATAGTGGGTTGACGTGGCATGCATTCTTTGAGTCGATCCGGCCTTCCCTCCTTGTTGAGCGCTTCGTCTCCGTGAATTTTGCCGACTTCGTATCGTGGAGCGACACGTCATCCAAGCTAGTTGACTTGATGGATACGAACTAGTGAATGTTCCTGGGTTCGAACGCGACCAATTCGAACCAAGGTATACTCGTGGATTCGATCTCGATCGATTCGAACATGATCGGTTCGAAGCGACTTGGATTCGAAGCTGGTGGGCTTGAATGGATTCGAACATACTTGCGAGGATGGACTCGAACTAAGGCATACGAGGATGGGTCCGACTCGATGGATTCGAAGGTGATGGTTTCGAAGCTAATGGAGTCGAAGTTGATGGTTGCGAGGCAGGCACTGGCTGATGGATTCGAACTAGATGGGTTCGAACCAATGAAAGGGTGATGGGTTCGAACCGGGCAAGGCTCATCTCTCTCAAATTGAATCCATCATAACTTGAGCATACGAACTCGGATTGACTTGAAATTTAAAACACGGGCTTTCATGGCTTTGCTTGTTATGTCCTATCAATTGTAGCCTGATCCGGGCTTTGACAAAATTCATCGATATCCATAGCGGAGTGAAGTGCAACCAATCTCTGAGACGAACTGTCTTCTATGTTTGACCGATCTTTTGGTATCTCGGCTTTGCCAAAAAGCGGGATAACAAACTATAACTTAAAACTTTTAAAAAAATTATATACATACATACATAATGTTTGAACCAAAAATGGCATAAACACCCAATAGAAAGTAGAAGAGAATAAAAAGTGAAGAAAATAAATTAAAATGAATAATAAATGAACTCATAGAGATTTATAGTGGTTTGGCAAACTCCGTCCTATATCCACTTAATGATTTTATTGCTTATCTTCTAACTTTAGGGCAGAAGTTCTTAGGATTGGTACAACTCCAACACTTAGAATTACAAGAATATAGAGTAGAGTAGTACTAGAGCCAAAATATCTAAAGAATGAGACCTTCCCCTCTATTTATAGAGGTAGGGAGCCTAAAATCTCGCACAAAAGATCTATATACCATTCTCCTTGCTATAGATCAATTCTCCATGAAAATAGTGTGCTGTATCATCAGGTCGGATGGGTCAGTATAATGCCAAGAGTAGGGTCGGTACCAACCCATAATATGGCCAAAATGGCCACCTTTAACTCTTCGTTTTGACTTGTCTCATGGTTAGCTTTGTGATTCCATAGTTGTTTCTACCAATATTAGCTTATTCTAGAGTACAAATGATGGAGTCATAGAAGAACAAAGTTGCAGATTGAACAGTTCATGTGGATCGATAGGGAATCGCATTAAATCGACAAAACAACATTGAAATAGGTTCCTAGTATCAAATAAGGTAGGTGGGAAAAAATGGAATCTAGTGATGGAGTTCTTATGGGTCGGTACCGACCTCTAGGAATGGGTCGGTACCAACCCCATACTTGTGAAGTTTGGGCTTTTGGAATTTTAATGGTGGATTTGTATCGGTGTTGTGATCTTGGTAGTAATTTGTTTTTAGGCTTCATAGTCATCTCTCTAAATGTCTTACCTTGATAATTTTGAAGTTTGATTCATCAGATTCGTCTATATACCGCTTGGTCAAAAGTGGGGATAACACTTGCCCTACAAAGTATGCTTTGCGAATGAAAGGTGTGCTTTGCTCAAGAATAAATGTGATGTCAATCTTTGATAGTTAAGCCCTCTGCTACTTCACTCTTGGTGAATCATATAGTTCCTTTGGATTCTCTTATCAATCATGGGTCATACCATACCTGTCATAGCCTAGGACTTTAGACTCTGCTTAAGTGTTATCTATACATCATCATAATTCCAATTTCATTCACATCACATGTCAAAACCATCCTATGTTCATCCGGGATATATATCATTACCATTCTGATTTCATTCAGAGTTGTTACATATAAAAATCGTCCCGTGCTCATTTCAGATTTATCTGTTTCATTTTAATTTCAAAGCATTCTAATCTATTTATCAAAATTAATATATGTTGAGGGTTCGATCTCTCTAGATCGTTTCATATTAAGTTTAAACATGATCTCTCTCGATCGTTTAATTTTTAGTTTTCAATGTGGATTCTCTCTGGATTGTTTTATTGTTAATTTAATGCACAATCTTTCCAAATCATTTACTGTTCAAGTTAAAGGGACGATCTCTCTAAATCGTTAATTGAGTTCATAGCGGTTTACGAGCGATAGTTAAATCCATGATCTCTCCGAATCATTATTTGAGGTCATGGTCATTTGAGATTTATAATCAAATCCATATTCTCTATGGACGGTTAATAAAATCCATAGCCATTTGAGAATGGTAATCACATCTATTGTCTCTCCAGACCATTAATTAATTCCACGGCCGTTCGAGGCCGATAATCTAACCATGGTCTCTTCAAACCCTTGCTAAGCCCAACTCACTCGCTCTTCGATGAGGGGACTCAATGACAAGTAGGACCATCCGATCATGCTCCGACGAGGTGACTTACTCTTGCATTTTGGTCCTTTATTTTGGGATTTAAAGTGATCAATATCATATAAGTACATCCTTGCTTTCTGACAAGGGGACTTGCAACTTTCACTGTGGTGCCGCCTTTTCGAATGAGACGTTAAATCGATAAATATCGTATAAGTCTATCCATTCACTCTCCGACGAGGGGACTTGCACCTTGTACTCTGCCCTGTCTTTTTGGATGGGACTTTAAAGTGATTAATATCATCATCACATTCAAGTGGGTTTCAGTAATCAAGGGTTTGTCTAATGCATCAAATTCAAATACTAAGAAAAAAAAGTCAAACATTACAATAGATGCCACTCCGGGCGTTATAGTCTAACATCCAACTCTGAGTATGCCTACGAACCGATTAAAAACCCATACACGAGTAAATGTCTAGACTGTATTATTATATTGTTTATTGAAAGGGAATAATAGAATGTAAGGACCAAAGCTAATCCCCTGTCATCTCGATCTAGAGATGATTATCCTTGACTTTGATCCAGGGCCGTTTCCATTTTCTACAGACGATGGCTGCTCCTGTCCCACCACCGTAGTTAGATTCTTTACATATTGTTGTAATCGATTATCCCTGACCTATTCCTCGATCAAATCCCGTAGGTGCTGCAATGATTTGCATTATGCCTATCCAGCTTATGGAATATGCCATATTTTCTAGATGTCCTTTCACGATCAGTTGGCTCTCACTACTGCTTTCAATAGGATTGCCCTTGGTATCTAGATAAATATGCATCAGATTTCATTCAAGTCCATGTAAGAAGAGAATTTTGGTTTCCTCCTTTTCCATTTTGATCCATCAAAGTTGTCATCCATCTTCCTTTTTCCTTTGCCTTTGCTGGATCCTTCTCCGGGCAGTCCTCCATCATCCACGATATTTATTTCTTTCTGATCAGTCTCGAAATCCTCCTGATGTAAGAATGTCTCAGTCTTATGATGAAATTCTACGAGATCCCTTAAAGGATCCCATTCCAATGCAATCTTGAAGTCCGTCTTAACTACAATTCCTAAAACCACCGCCATTAGAACCATTGATGGGTCTAGCTTATCAACCGCGGCATCCATCACATTGAACCTAGTTAAAAAGCTCTTGATGTTTCTCCGACCCTCTGTTTCATAATGGATAACATCATTACATTTTTATGTTGTGAAATATGGACCAGGAACTAATTTACAAATCTATTCACCAACTAGGCTTACGTACTAATGGAACTGTTCTCCAATTTTCTAAACTGCAAGGCCACCAAACCTGTCAAATATAAAGGAAAGCACCATTCCATAACCTCTTCAGAAGCACCCAACACCTTCATATTTCTAATGTACCTCATGAAATGAACAGTTGGATCTATCTTCCTATTATATGTTTCCAGCGTAGGTAGTTTGAAATCAAATGGATTCTTAGCATACCGAATTTTAGAGTAAATGGACTCATGCTCACATCTTCTAAGCTCTAATTAAGAAAACCACCCCTCATAGCTCATCTCACAAACTCAGCAAGTCTTTCATCGTCATTCAAAGGAACTTTAAGGTTATCGTTTCTCAGGTCGTGCTTCTTCATTCTGATCCTGTTCAAATGCTGCGTTTTAGCTTCAAAATGTACATCATTCCTTCCTAGGGCAAGACAAGTTGTGCCTTCGAGTCCTTTGGGGTCGGACCTGATCAGTGCTTGGGGGTCGGTATCGACCCATACATTCGGCTTAAGGTTTGTCCCAAGTAATTCTACTCCACTTCCAAGTATCTATGCTGGCTTCAAGTCCTTGATTCTGACTTGCAGCGGCTCTGACTATTTCTATTTTTCTAAAGAAATTCTCCATCATTTCCTCTTGGTGTGCCATCATCCTTTCCTACGATCCATTCATCATGGTCTCCATCTCATCTCCGGTTATATAGATTGATGGGGGTTTAGCTCCTAATGACACCTCCTATCTGCCCCCTTATTGATTTCCTCCGGTTACAGCCTTCTTAGTTGATTGTCTCATCATCTTGATGTTTCCAAGCCTTAGATCGGCGAGTTCAAGTGTTCTTAGTGAAAGCACCAAAATGTTTGAACCAAAAATGGTACAAACACCCAATATAAAGTAGAAGAGAATAAAAAGGGAAGAAAAAAATTAAACGAGCATGAAATGAACACACACAGATTTATAGTTTCAACAAAATGCAGATTAGGTCCACTTAATGATTTTATTGCTTACCTTTCAACTTAAGGGTAGAAGTTCTTAGAGTTCGGTGCAACTCCCATACTTAAGATTTTTAGAATTACAAGAATGTATAGCATAATAAAACTAGAGTCAAAAGATCTTGAAAAATGAGCCATACCCCTCTATTCATAGAGGTAGGGAGCTTAAGATCATACAAAGGATCTCCAGACCATTCTTCTTGCTATAGAAAAATTCTCCATGAAATTAGAGTGCCGCATCATCAAGTTGGATGGTTCGGTACAACCCCAAGAGCAGGGGTCGGTACCGACCCATAATATGGACAAAATGGCTACCTTCAACTCTTCGCTTCTGCTCTCTCGTGGTAAGCTTTGTGATTCCATAAATGTTTATGACAATATTAGCTTGTTTCGGGATACAAATGATGGAATTGTAGAATAAAAGAGTTGCAGATTAAAGAGTTCATGAGGATCGATAGAAAATTGCATTAAATCGACAAAATAACATTGTAAATAGGTTCCTCGTATCAAATAAGGTAGGTGGATAGAAGATGGACTCCATTGATGGAGTTTTTATGGGTCAATACCAACCCTAAAGATGAGTCGGTACCGACTCCTAAGGATAGGCCAGTACCAACCTCATACTTATGACATTTGGGCTTCTCGAATTTGTGGTAGATTTGTATTGGTGTTGTGATCTTGGTTGTACTTTGGTTTTTGGGCTTCGTGGTCATCTCTCCCGATAGCTTTCCTTTTGAAGTTTGATTCATTAGATTCGTCTGCATACTACCTGGTCAAAAGGCGGGATATGACACACACACATAGATGTTTGTATATACATATTTATTTAAACCAAATAAATAATATAAATAGTTTATTTAAAAAATTATTAGATTGGATCCAAAATACATTTAGGATTTATAAACTTAACTAAGATCAAAATGATTTTTTTTGAAATCTACCCATTTAACCCACTTTCGACCGGCATGGTTCCTTCATTGGCATCATAGCAAGGTATTAGATGTCCCAGGTTCGATCTCCTTAACTAGCATGATAAGGGCTCTCATGTTATGATCTCTGATGAAGAATTACCTCTTACCCCTTCATGTCATGTGATGGTTGTACTAATCAAAAGGCTGCGTGCAAAACTCCCTCGTGAGGTACCATGTGGTCTAAAATTAACAATGTTAGAGCTAACTAATTAAAGTCTATATGTTTAGTAGGGTGTTTGAAATGGTAATGTCGGGTTTGGGTAATTGTAACAACCCAAATTCTAATTAACATTATTTGGGATATTTAACTGGATAAATTAAATATTGTAAAGGGTGAGGTATATTGAGATTTGATAATTAATAGGGGTTGTGCCTTAATGAATGAATTAATAAGAAAGGTTTAAAACTTAATAAGAAGGAGGAATATATGCTAAGGGTAAAATGAGAAGAAATCAAAATTCCTAACATAAAACCTTATTCCCTTATTTCCTCCCTTACGTCATTCATTACAAATGAAACTAAAAATAGTTTAGGACGGTCATAGCTAGGAAATTCAAGAGAAAATAAGTTAAGAAGAAAGATCAAGCTTAAGTGAATTAAATCAAAATACAAATCTCAACATTTCTAAGCTATTTAAGGTGAATAACATACATGCATCTCATGTCTTAATTGCTATTTTTCGCTTTAAGTATAAATTCGATGGTTTTGATATATCATGCTATGTTTTAAATGATTGGATGATTATTTGTTATTTGATGGATTTATTTGATTTACTATGGAATTTATTGATATATTTGAGTTGGAAAACCTATCATATAACTTCCAAATGACTTGAAACGTTGATATAATGACGGAAATATTATTTTAGAAATGGTTTTAAATTTCATAATTTTCTGATAACGTATAATATTTTAGGATTTTCTCAAGGAAAGAAAATTGGTTATTTCTGGTTTTATTTAGTAAAAATAATTAATTATAATTTTTGGCCCAAAATTTTTTATATGTTAAAGAAAATAATAAATCCGATTTAATGTGATTTCTGGGGATTTTTCCCAACTGTTTATGATTTATTACGAATTATTTAAGCTAGAAAAGATTAATTGTTATATTAAAATGTTAATATAAATAATTTGATTTGCAAATAATTTTGGAATCACTAAACTTGCTCTATTGCATATTTCTAAAAAAATTGATAAAGTGTTCATTAACCAATAAGAATTTGACAAATATTTGAAGTTGGTGAAAAGAAATTACTTTCGTTAGCAATAAAACAATTTTCCTATTATTTATGGCTTTGCCATGCCGAGATAGACGATGCCGCACTTCTTCGTGCAACTTCCATTGTCTTCGAAGTCAATCAGGTGCGATACATAGGATATGAACTATGGTTGATATGGAATGGATCGGCTAGGTTGAAGTCAGGACCACAGCATCGAAGGCGACATCACGGACTTCGACGAGGGCGATGCTGCATGTTTTCAAATATAGGCGTTGACCTTGGCATGCATTTTAGATAAAAGGGGCATGGTGCCACTTGTCTTCAACGTTGTGGACCCTATTATTTTCTAAATAACTCATAGCAGCGCTAATGATGCCGCATAATTTGATAATGACTCCAAAAGGCAAGGAAGCTACGTCTTATGACTTCGGGTATATAGTGTTGTGTTTTATCATTTCGTCCTTAATGATTTTCGACTTTAATCTTTAACACCTATTTTTAAAGAAGACTAGGTTGCTACCTGTTATTACTTCGGCCCTAGTGATGTCGTTATTTTTTTATGGCCTTGATATTGAGACTCATCAATGTCGTTGAGTATCTAGTAAGATTTTTATAATATGCTATATGAAATGTTTAACTTCGACTTTATACCATTATGTTTCACCAATAAAAGCTTTTAACTTGTTTTGAGGTGCAAAGACTCTCATCGACTATGTCTTTGCCGCATTTTATCAATATAAAGGCTTTATATTGTTTTGGCTTTATAGCCTACGGTTTCAAAGTGAGATAACTTCCAAGTGATTTAGAGATCTACCAATGTAATTTATGAAAACATATATCATGGCATAAATATCTTGGGATAAAGAAAAGGGCTATATTTTCCTTGTTTTAAATTTTAATTTCAAGGTTTAGATCATTTGCAAAGGTTTTTTTTCAAAGAAATAGAAAATGGTACTTAGCCCAGGATTTTTACTAAAGAGATTATTGTTCTTTAGATCATGATAGGATGAATTGACTCAGAGATTAGAGAACTAGATGGGATTAGTGTAGGGTAGCACCATATACTTCAGTTGTTATCCCCTAGCTGATATAAGTCTGAAACTCCATTATGCATGGCTTTGTCAAGGGTAAGATAAAAATTAGGTTTATGCGTAGAAATGATTACATAAAGATAAGATAGGTTGGTCTGCAAAACCTTTAGGTTCATAGTAAGCCTAGCGAAACTATGAGATTGGCAGGTAGTCAGGTAAAAACTAGGATAAGATATTTGGATAGACCATCTAGTTTTCTTCTAACAGCCTGTTAAGAAATTTGGTATATCTAGTAGGCTTGAATCAATCACGTAGGTTCATAGTTACCTTGTGAAAACTAAACCTTGGATTGGATAGTCCACTAAATTGATGGATAGTAACGATTACCCATATTGCATGCATATATATTATTGTTTATACTGTCTATTTTAACCAGTTTAGTTGTAGGAATTTGAATTGCAAAACATATATTTTAAAAAGGATACTAGTGAGGGCAAGGCCATTTTGCTCAACGGCGTGGTCTTGCTAAATATCTATAAACCGAGATGGCATATTGTTATTCACACTAGGCTTTTTGTCTCACTCGAAATTTATATTATCCCCTTAAACTCTTAGGTACTCAAAATTTGATTTGAGTAGGTCAAGTGTAAGGATTTTTTAGGTTAAGTAGGCTTTGGTGAATAAAATTTCCATAGACATGCAAGAGGCAAAGCTAGCTATGAAGGAGTCTATCTATATTATTAACCGCTATATTTAAGTTATTTTGTTGAAGTGTATGTAAGATAGATGTTACTACTGTCAATTAGTAACTCTGATCAACCTAGAGGGCATCTTCATATATCACTCTTGGAGTATTTTGTAATAATTATATTTTATCCAAACTCGGGCAACGTTTGGAAATAGTGTTTAAAATTATTTTCATATTCTTATGCTTTGATATTATTGATACAATTAACATTACCGTATTTTGTCATCAAAAATTAATACTATAGATGACTACATCATCTGTAGCGTAGTTTCGAGTCTCAAAATGAGGAATGTTATAACTTAGTAACGGAGTATAGGTTTATGTAAAATTAAAAGAATTTTTGAACTTAAAAGTTTTGAAAACATAATCCAAATGAAACAAAGAATAAGATTAGGGTATGGGATAACGCTATAGTAATGTACTTTTATTTGGTATATATAAGTATGTGCTTTACCTTTATTCTCTCTCTCTTTTAGACCTTTCTTTCATATCTTAATAATCTTCGAATGCATATTTAAGGAAGTAGGATATGGAGGCAAGAAATGGAAGATGAATCATGATGGAGGAAGCACCATAACCAATGGAAATGTCAGGCCCAATACTAAAAGGAATCTTGGTCAGCAAACAACTGCAAATGTGGGTGCAGGAAGACCACCGGTTGATATGGGAGCAATGTACCAGTTCTTTATCAGCATGATGCAAGCCAGAGCTACAGCTGGACTAGTTGGAGGAAACTCTAGAGGAGCTAATCAAGAAGTTCCAGTTGTCAACAACTATGTTGTTTTCAGCAGAGATAATGCAAGGCTCGGAGGGAAGCCATTCATTGGAATAGAGGATGCAATCAAAGTGGAGAATTGGTTGCTTCATTGTGAAAGGATCTTCACTGATCTTGGTTTAAACGATGAGAAAACGAGGAGATTGGCATCCAGGAAATTACAAGAAGCTGCGTTGTATCGGTGGAACAGTTTTACTATTGGAGTGGCCAAGGAAATTTTGACTTGGGTAGAATTTAGAAGGAGGTTCGAGGATAGGTTTACGCTTAAGTTTGCTAAGTAAATTTTGTTAAGGAAGTTTGCTAATCTAGTGCAGGGAGATATTTGTGTTGGAATATGCAATAAGGTTTGAGGAGTTATCCAAGTGTGGGTTGGATACTGTGATTAAGTAAAACGAGAAGTTCATCCGTGGAATGAGACCTGAGCTTGCTATGGTAACTTTACAACATCTAAGGGATCCATGTGATGTTGTCGCGGAGATGGTTTTGAGGAATGAAGAAATGCTTTATTTGTTCGGTAATAACAAAGTAACAAAGAATTAGGGTGGATAAAATAAAAAGAGGAAGTTCTTTCATAAAAAAGGAGCTCAGAAGGGTGCAACTGTCAAGAATGGGAAGTTGGAGGTTGTGCGTTACAAGTGTGACATGAAGGGACATTATGCTTATGATTGCCGAAATGGTAAGGGAAAGGTAGCCATTGGAAAGAATAACATTAAGTGCTTAACTGCGACCAAGTGGTACATTACAAGAACAAATGTCCGAATGTGGCCAAGGCGGAAAAATCAAAAGCATTTTCTTTGGAACCAGCTACCTCGAGACCAATTGCCGAGGAGAAAGGAAAAGCTGTGATGGAAGGTACACTTTTGATTTGTGGTATACTTGTTAGAGTACTATTTGATACTAGTGCATCACATTCTTTTATATCTCATTGTTTGGTAGATACGTTTAACCTAAAACCCTCATACCTAGTTACTTCCTTAAGGGTTTCGAATCTGATAGGAGGGTATACAACTCTTGGGATGAGATGTAACCAATTAGAGTTCAAATTTTTAGGTCATATGTTTTCCTGCAATTTGCATGTATTTGATTTCGTAGGCTTTTAGATTATTTTAGGTATAGGTTGGTTAAGTAAATACGATGCTAGGATATTTTGCTAATATAGGAAAATATCACTAAGACACCCTAATAGTAGTGACTAGATTGAATACTCATGGAGAATCCAAGTTTTGATGTTCGTTCTTTTTTGGGTATAATACAGGAGGAAGATGAGTTGAATTGGTTTCTCGTAGTTCGAGAATTTGCAGATTTTTTTAAGCCTATTAGTGGACTACCATTGAAATGAGATATTGAGTTTCGAATAGATCTTACACCTGAAGTTGAACCCGTAAGTAGACTGCCCAACAGAATGACACCTACCAAGATGAAGGAGTTAAAGGTGCAGCTTATGGACTTAGAAGAAAAGAATTTTACTAGACCAACTAGTTCATCTTAGGGAGCGGTCATGGTGTTTGTGAAGAAACCGGACGGATCATTAATGATATGACGATCATAAGTTGAATGAAAAGATGATAAGAACTGATATCCCCTGCTGAGAATCGATGATTTATTTGATCGGTTGAGTGGAGTCAAAATATTTTCTCAGTTAGATTTGGCGATAGGTGTAATGACCTATGATTTCAGTCATTTGAATTTGAAATATCTAATTGGTTTTAAATATTGAAAAGTTAATTTTATATGTCAAACAACTTAAACGTCAAACATAGTAATTTATTTGATAATATGAATTGTTTAATTTAATAATTGGAATTGTTTAAAAATTGAACCTGGGATTTAACTTGAATAAATGAATTTCAGAAGATTGTTTAAATTGAATTTTAAATAATAAATAGTTAATGTAAACTTTAACTTATAATTTAAAGTGATTAGAATGGTTTTAATAATAATTCATTTTAATTCATGTGTGAAAATATCCTTTCGGGGCACTCTTTCAGAATTTGACAAAACTAGTTTCATTGGATCCATAATAGTGAATTATTGTATGTTAACGAATTTAATAACGATCGGATGGATCGTTTAGTCATGCGAGCTCAAAATGCATAGAAATTAATTAAACAAATTTTAATTAATATAATTTTATTTTGAAAGCTAACTTCTATAGATGGTGGAATTGGGTCTCGATACTAGTTCCGTTGTGTTCGGAACAGGGGTATTACATATAGAATGCCAGGCAGCACGCCTAGTTTGAAGTTTGAAATTTTTAGGGATGAATAGTGCTTTAAACATTTTCTATAAAAGGACCCTCTCTTCATTCTTTTTCGTTCCAAACCCTAAACCTAGATATTCCATACAATGGCCAGAATTATCCTTGACGATCAGAGCCATTTCAAGCTAAGTTGTTAACGTGCAAGTTGTGGAGGGTGGCCAGACAAATTCATCTATAGTGTCCAATCATTGAACAGCGAAGCATGGCGGCAGTGAAGTTGAGATGAACAACATACAATTTGGGGTGTATTTTTTGGTGATTGCTTCATCGAGGTGGTTTGTGGTTGGTGGCATTTGGCATGGATGCGGTGATCTTCGACGAGCTTGCGGCTACGGCAAGAGGCGCGAGGCGACGATCGATTGAAGATGGATGGCAATATCGAATTTCAAAACTTTGGCCTGGGTTGTTGAACAATGGGAGGAAGGTAATTAACGTTTAAAATTTAATTTATTTAAGTTAATTAAAATTTAAATAATCTTAAAAATTCTCACATCTGTATCTTGTCCATACAGAATCGGATTTGGACGCGATCAGTTGCATTGCGCTCGTTACAATGATATTATGCTATGGAATTGGACCGGATGGATTTGGAGCTAGCAGGAATTTGTGTTAAAATCGAGCGCCCTTTCGATTTTAATTCAAACCGAATTGTGTTGACGATAACTGGAATTTCCGTGAGTTACTCACTTCTCTGAACCCTTTATATTTTATGTAAGTATGGACATTTGTATTGATGCTTATTGTTGATTGTCCAGATGATTTACTATTTTATCAGTTGGTTTGGATTTATTTCAACCCTTGGAGCGGATGACCATTTATATGGACCCACCTAATTGTGGATGACTCTGATTATACGATTATATATTGTATCTAATGTAGAAGGACAAGTTGTGATATATGATTTGTTGGAAGCCATATTTGATGATATGGAAACTTTGCTTATTTAGTGCTATAATAGCATTTGACCTTATTTTTTGGTATTTCAAAATAATATAAAGTTAAGATTTTGATTCAATGGGATTTTAAAGTGATTTTGAAATAACATATGCTTTTAATAATTATTCTTGAATTATTAAAAGAAGGAGTTTATTTTAAATAAAATAAAAAGTGTGATTTCTGGTATTATAAACTGATAGTTTATGAAATATGTTAAATAGAGATTTTTTAACCGTGTTATAAATTTTTTAAAAACTTAGTGAATAAGTCCGTCTTTTGTTTTAAAGGAAATACAGTTTAAAGAAGATAGAAATAGTTTGAAACAAATATTTCTGGAATGGTTTTTAAAAGATTTGTAAAAAGTAATAATTTATAAATAAAGTAATAGATTATAAATGGAGTTATATAAATATTAAAAATGGATTTGTAATTGATACTGGGTAAATAGATCTATAATTGGAACTTTACAAGTAAACAAAATTTATAAAGGAATGGATTTATAAAGAATTTTATAAATAAAGAGATTTATAAATAAAGAGATTTATAAAGAGATGTATAAACATAGTTTTATAAATATGGAATGATTTATATTGAGATTTGAATATGGATTTTTATAAGGAAATATATTCACATTTTATAAATTACAATAATCTTTTAAAGGAATGTTTTGAAACTGATATTTTTAGATGGAGTTTAATGGTTTTAAAAAGGGATTTAAAATGTACCGAAGACATCGATTTCAACATTTATTGTTGTAATGGCTATTTTTGAAAAAGCAAGGAAGGCACAGACTATAACACTATTGATATAGTAAGTGATTTTCAAAAGGAAAAGTTTTGTATGGTCTACAGGATTTATATAAATATAGATAGTCGAATCCCTATACTATTGTTTTAGGTTGTCGTAACGATGTTTTATGCAATATTCATTTTGACCCAATAATGCATTTTTTGGAAAATATGAAGCTTTCCTCGAAAGATTTGTAAAAAATACTTATTACGGATTTAAGTATATATGAAGATATTTTCTAAGTGTTGAAAATGAAATGGTTTGTAAATATACTTATACAGCTGAGATAGGTATATGGAAATGTTTTCCAAATATCGAAAGATTAAAATGGTTATAAGAACATATCTTCTTGAAGATATTTTGAGATAAATATTTGAAAGTAATTTAATTAATAATAGATTAATTAAGCAGGCCTAGTGACTGCTTATGTGCTAGATTGTATTTTTGGTCATATTTGGTTCCTTGACTTGAAATGAAAACTGATTAGTCATGCACTTAGACGAGGCCAACTGAGTAGGCTTGATTATCGTTTGATGTTAGGAATGTCGATTCAAGTAGTGCAGAGTGACTATGGTACTCCAATCTACTGAGCCTCCTTCTTGGCCGAAGGATAGCAAGTTGAGAGTTGAAAATGTGTAAGTCTAAGAGACTTGGTTTCCATATGAGGCCGAGGGCCTCTTATCCATTGTTGGTCCAAAGAAACTGGGATCTGATTTATACAAAAACCGCTTCGGACCAATGTATGCGTTCAAAAGTGCAGATTTTCAAAGATAATAACTTTGAAGATGGAGATCTTCATGATGTATGGCCTCTTGCCACTAGCCCCATGATTCCATATTACATATATATGGTGCCAGTAATCCTCTTTTATGAAAATCTTTGATGCAAGGACTACTAGCTACTACTCTTAAGGTTGATTCCCAAGAGGATATAGTAGGAGAGTGCCTTCGGTTTGTTCTTTTCTTGGACAACTTGTATGAACGAATGTTTGATATTGCATTTCTAAGAACCATATACATTGGCTTTTACAAATGCACATTTGTTTGGTGGTGTGGGAGGTAACCTCTCTTGCACTTGACACCCTTCTCTGAGGTGTATAAACTCAGGGGTTGTACTTTTGTGGAAATCAATTGGTGTGTTGTTGAAAATGAAAATGTGACATTCAAAATGGAATGTGCTATGTGAAAGGTAAATTTTAACTTAAGCCTCACACCCGAAAATGGATGAAACAAGGTATCCTGTAAGGCTAAGTTGGTCGCTCCCATTAGGGTATGGTTATTACCTTTCTAGATTACCATCTATATTTCAGGTGTGTTGTGTATACTTGTGGCCACGGATAGGTCAAGAACGACCAGGGTGATGTCATATTCGATCCTATCCGCCATCAGATGGGTATGTGGGTAGGCTGGTCTTGCCAGATGCAAAGCATTCAAAGTTGTTGATCCTCGGTACATTCCTCTAGAAATGTACTATATACAAGGTAGTTTCTTACCTTCCATTGTATGGAATCCTTTCTCCAATATGAGCCTTTGCTGTTTTTGTTGTAAACCTATTATGCTGGAATTTAATCAATGTAATAATTTCGGCTATAATTAATATGTGTTTGTATTCTAGACACTATTATAATATCAAAGGATTTGATATGAATGTTTTGGTTATCGTAAGGTAAAACCCGTCTATGTTATGTGCAGCTTGGTCATATGAGATACCTTTGTTTTGAAATGTTTTTATAACTTTAAAATCCAATTGAGATGTGTTTTCTCATGCTGGTTCACCAGACTGATCCGGGCGTTCTCCCTTTTAATGCTCGGGTTTGACCGAGTATATTTACAAATCCAGTTTGGATGCTTTGGAGCTTCTGAAGACAAGCTAGAGGTCTTCAAGTCATATTCACGTATATATTTATTTTCTACTACATTGGTTGTTTAAAATTATTAGCATTTGTAAGGACGGGATGTTATAACTGTTTAGGTTGATGATTAGTGATTTGTTGTAGTACTTTAATATATGTACGTATATTACAGTTTCTCTTTTGTAAAGATCGTTGATATTATATTATATATTGTTCCACTACGTTGTGCGATTCTATGCGATTCTCTTCTCTTCTTTCTTTTTTCTTTCCCCTAACTATTCACCTTTTCATTAAATTCAAGTTAGACATGTGTGGTTTATTGTCAACTTGAAATATGCGAAATTGCAGGTTGTTATAATAGGGTTCCATCAATTAAGAGTGGCAGAAGACAGTATTCAATTGACGACGTTTAGAACAAGATATGGTTCATACGAGTGGTTAGTAATGTTATTCAAGTTAACAAATTCGCTTGCTTTCTTCATAGATTTGATGAACCAGATCTTCCAAGAGCATTGGATAGATCAATGTTTGTGTTTATAGAGAACATATTGATATTTAAAGGATGAAAGAGAACATAAGATTCATCTTAGGATAGTGCTTGAGACACCGAGGCAGCATCAGTTAAAAATAAAGTTTTTGAAGTGTCATTTTTGGAAGAAAGAAGTGAAGTTCCCTAATCATGTAGTCTTAGAAAATGGGTTGTTAGTAGATCCAACTAAGATCAAAGCAGTTGACAATTGGAAGAGACCCGAGACTGTGACTGAGACAGGGAATGGCTAGCTATAACTAGAGATTTATCAAGGATTTACCTCGTAAAGTAGCACAGATTACCAAACTAATAAAGAAGGATGTGAAGTATGTTTGAACCGATAAATTAAGGAGGTAGTCTAGAAGCTGAAACATTTATTGACCAATGCATCTGTGTTGGTTGTTCAATCGAAAATCAAGACTTAGTAGTGTATGCTAATGCATGCGGAACCGAATTAGGAGCTGTGTTAATGCAAAAGGGTAAAGTGATTTCCTATGCTTCTCGACAGCTTAGACCGCATGAAGTTACATATCCAAATAATGAGTTAGATTTGGCTACGTAATATTTGCTTCGAAGGTGTGAAGACACTATCTTTCGGGAGAACGATTCGAGTTGTATACCGATCGTAAGTCGCTAAAGATACTTATTATCTCAGAAGTAGTTGAACATGAGACAATAGAGATGGTTAGAGTTTTTACTTGTTTATGATTTTGGAATTGAGTACACACTATGGAAAGGAAATAAAGTTGTAGATGCGCTTAGCAGAAAACAACAAAATGCAATGTTAGCAATAATATCAAAATGGAAATATATGGAAGCGCTAATTACATGCATTGTGTAGTTTATATCAATAGCTAACTCTAGTCTAGGTAGTGCAAAGTTATCTTGTTTGAAAGTTCGACCGGTATTGAACGAAAGAATTGCTTCTAAGATAAGAGATGATCCATATCTAGCTGAAAGAGTTAGAAGATCGAGTGGACTAGGATTGATGATTTGAAGGATTCTTATCTTGATCACAATGGATGGTTGAGAAAGAAAGGATGATTGTGTGTTCCAGATGCATGCCCTAAGAGAAGTACTTAGGAAATGTCATCGATCAAAGTTTACTATTCATTCTGGAGGAACTAAGATGTATCGAGATATGAAGAGAAATTTTGTAATATCCCGGAATTTTTAACAATATCAATTTAATAATCTGTAGTTAAAAATTAAATTGATATTGATAATCTGTTAATAATTATTCAGATAAATTTAATAATCTTCTTCAATAAATATTTAAATTGGTCATTTTATCTTTTAAATAATAAATTGATTTCTATTTACAATATAAATATATGGTTCATATTTTAAATAAATTGGTTTTGTTTTAAATTTAGAATAAATTTAACAAATTGGTTTTATGGCTTAATAAAATGAATATTTTGTAAAATGATTTTAAATTTAATAAAAGAGATTTATAAAAGCAATATTAATATTGTATTAAATAAATTTTGAATAAGATTTGTAATTTTTATTTCAAATTGAATTTATATGTATAACTTGATTTAAAAATATTTGATTTTTGAGTTTAGTTTGAATTTAAATTCAAAGTATAAAATCTTCATTTGTTTTAATTTTTATTTGTATAAGTTTATAAACATGATTAGTTTTTATTTCTTTTGTAAATTCATAAACATATTTTAAATATAAACTAACAATTTAAATTAAGCTAAAATACATACTTTAATTTGTAATTAGTATTAACTACTTTTAAAGATAACATGTGTTAAATTCATATGCATTCATATTGACAAGTGTTGTTAAATTGACAAGTGTTAATTTTTGTTTTTATTTTTCTTTTATTACATTAAAATCTGAAATACATTTGTATAGTATGCATCTTCATTTCGTATAACATTTTCGTTCTTCTTTAATCAAAAGAAATTCTTCAAATTTCTCGAATCAAAATCTGCATTTTCTTAAAAACCTACATATTAAAAATCAAATACCCTCTTCATAATTCTGAAACCCTCCATACAGAAATCTGCATTTACAATCAAAGATCAAATCTGCATAATCATAAACATATTTAAATCTGCATTCTCAAAAATCCATCATCTGCAAATCTTAAATCAAAGAACCTGCATACTCCACCAAAGATCAACTCAGCATCATCTATTTCCTACATGCAGGTAATTAGGCTGTGATCATGAGCAACAGCATCTCCTTCATCTGCATGCATTTGGAGATTAGCAACTGCATCATCTACATGAAGGATATCAAAGTCAAGCCTGCACATGTTGTTTTCTGGAAAATTCAAAACAGGGGTCTACATTTATAAGTGAGTAACAAATAAAATCTTAAACTATATTTGGGTTGCTTGATTTAATGTTTGAGATAAAAATTATGTTTGTGTGCTTATGAAATGTCTGATGCAATTATGATTGTTTATGCATGTTGGTTTTGCTGTGATGTGTTTCCAGATTCACATCCTTTTTTTAAAAAAAAATTCTACAATTGATCAGACTTAAGATAGAAACTGGGTTCTAGAATAATTAAAAGAAAGTTGTTTATCATAGATTAGAATGCAAATTTATAAAGTATTGTTGTCTAAATTTCTTAAGTTCAGGTTTAAAAAATAAATTAGAAGAGTTAAATTACAGAGTGATATCTCTGTAAAAATAAGTGATACCCTATTGGTTGAACTTGATTAAATCCAGTCATATTAATATTGAAAACCAGTTCCATAAACTAAAAAGAAATTTACTGGAAACTGTTTTTTTTTTAAATCTAATATTAGTATTTGTGTATGGTTCATTTACAGTGTTCTCGAACTAAAATATGAATCTGTGCCAATACTTGCAATCTGTAACTTGAGGAATGTTAGAACTCTTCTGTGTTATTAAGTAAGGATCATAGATCTTTGTAAAAATCAGAGAAGTGTATTTTAATTAATAGATATGTTACAGTTTGAATTGAAATTTTTAAAACCTAGTTTGAACAGTGGTTAGGAATGGGGAGCAGTGTGATGAGATGGATTGATCGAGTGTGCTAGTTTCTGGTGTATGGATAGTTGGTGTGTAGAGGAGTGTGAGGCCGGAGAGGTGGTGATCAAGATGGTCGGAGGTGAGAATGGCGGCCGTTGACAGGTTTGAGTTGAAACCTGTATAAAATTTCCAGGTATGGAATTTGGGGTTCCTGAGCAAAATTTTGAATTCCTGTATAATTTCTTGTTTCTGGGTTGGTGTAGAAGTAGTGGTGGATACTGGTTGTGGCTTGATCACCTGAGATGGTCGGCAGAGGGGGCGGTGATGGGTTCTCTGATGAACAATTTGGGTTTGTGAATGTTTCAGGGGAAATGATGGGTTGCTCGGAGTAAATGGGAGAATGACTCGAAGCTAGTTGATAGGAAACTCGGAGTAGTGAGGTAGAAAACTCGAAGTAAATTAGGGGGGGTCTCGGTTTGACCTGTAGTTACAGTTTACACAGTAAACTGTGCTTTGTTTTTAAAATATGGATTTTAAACTTTTTAAATCTGGGTTTTCAAAATTTAAAATCTGTAGTTATAGGTTTTAAATAAGGTTTAGGTTTAAAACTTAATTTTAAAACTTAATTCAAGTTTGAATTACTTTGAATTTAAATTCCAGGTTTGAGTTGAAACCTGTTTTTTTTTTCTGTTTTCTGTAAATCTGGATTTAAACCTTTTTAAATCTGCAGTTTATGGTTTGAGAAAAATTTAAGTTCAAATTTAAATGCAAGTTTAATTTCTCATTTGAATTTAAAATTTCAGTTTTTAAAACAGAAACTTAAGTTTAAAAATTTAACTTTATTAACTATATCATGTTGATAAGATAGTTTAAACATTTTTAACAATAAGATTTTAAAAATGTGAGTAGATTTAAATTAATTAAAATCTGGAAATTAAAATTTGAAGTGCAGTTTTAAATTTTAAAGAAGGTTTAAATTTGAAGTTTCAAATTAAAATGGAAATTTGAATTATTGAAAGTTTTGAAATGACTTTAACTTTAATAATTCCCATAGCATTAGTTTGATTTGCAATTTTAAAAAAAAGTTATAAATTTATTTAAAACTTTGATAAGTTTAAAATTATTCTATTTTAAACTTGAAATTTAAATTGAAATTTGAAGGTAATTTCAAAAGTACTTTGTTTTGAATAATATTGTTTTAAACATAATTAAATTATGTTTTATTTTGAAATATTAATTAAGATTTGTTAATTAATTAATTAATTAAATTTGGAATTAATAATTGATTAATGATTAATCAATTTGAAATTAAGATCATTAATTAAGTTATTAATTAATGATAAATGAATAATAGTTATGTAATTAAGTTTTTAATTAAGGTTAATTAATTTAATAATTAACTTTAATTAATAAATTATTAAAGATAATTTAAATGGTAATTAATTTAAGTTAATTACCTTATAAAATAATTTGAGGATGGTTAATGAAGGTCATTAACCATGATTATTTAACAATTAATTAATATGGTTAATTTTTATAATTAATTAGATTAATTAATTTAATAATAATCAATTGTAAATGGTTTGAGTATAATTACTTGATAAAGTAATTAAGAAATTAATTACTTAATGTAATTAATTTATTTTAACGTGATTGTTTATTTTTAATTAATTAAGTTTAATTAATTATAAACACCTGAGTTTTAAAAATAATTACTGTATGTAATTAATGATTTGGGAATTACTTAGTTAAGTAATTAATTAATAATTACATGAATGTAATTAAGTGGAGATGTTTAAGTATGAGATAATTTGGTTTAATTATTTAGTAATTAATCAAGGGATTAATTAAGTAATTGATTTAAGGATAATTAATTTGGTTTAGTATAGTAATTAAGTTAGTTAATTACTTGGAGTAATTAATTTAAGAAATAATTAAGGATCATCAATTATTTTAATGATGTAATTAGAGTTGATTAATTAAGATTAATTAATCAATAATAAGTAATTAAAGGTAATTAATTAATATAATTAATTAAGGATTAATGGAATTAATTATGATTAATTAATTAATTGAAGTAATTAAAGGTTAATTACTGTTTGGCTGAGGATAATTAATTTGAGAAATTAATTAAGGATAATTACATGAATGTAATTAAAAGTAATTAATCAAGAGTGATTAATTAAAGTAATTAATGGTTGATTAATTGATTGTAATCAATTAAATGATTGAGTAAGCAAAATTTATATTGGTGAAGTAATTAATTTAATTTATTTTAAATTAATTAAGGATAGAGTAATTAATTTAATTCATTTTAAATTAATTAGAGTTGAAGATAGTTAATTTAATTCATTTTAAATTAATTATAGGATGATGGGTAAATCATTGCTTATGGATGAATGGTTGAACTTGTTTGTCTTGGATGCTTTGTGATCTCAGTAATGAGATAAATAATATTGTGTGGTATGGATGTTTGGTTGTATTGTGATGATAACATAGGTAATCTATTGTGATGGTGATATATGGAATATCTATGTGATATTGGTGATGTGAATTACCTGTTATGTGATAATGTTGATTATCAATTGTGATTTATAAGTTATCTATCTGTGTGTATATAGATACTGTATTAAATTGTTTAAACTTAAAACAACTTGGACCTTAAAAGACACGCTTTGGTTTTCGATGAGATCGGGATCGGATTTCCATATTTGGATATCCGAAAACCACATCTATTCCAAATAACATTAGGTCGTGTATCAAAGTGGAGCTTTGTGAAGACTCGAGGTGTAAGGACTATGAGTCAGTATAACTCTGTGGGTGATTCCGTAATGAGTTGACGGAATTAGTTCTTATAGATTCAAGATGGTGAATTAGAGTGCAAGGGTTATTGTCGTTAACTCTGAGGGTGATTCCAAAATGAGTGTAACGAGATAATGCCTTCGGTTTTGTTCGAACCCGGAACGAACTTGTATGGATTGAATGCTTTCAGAACATCGTCAGGTGGACGATGAGCATTCTAAGTGATGTGTCCTATAAAGGTAATCGTAACCTCAAGCCTCATCAACCGGGAATGGCTAAAACAGGGGAGGTGCAGCAAAGCTTCGTGGGTAGCCCCCACTTGAGAGTAAGATTTACCCCTGTCTAGAGGTCCCTTTTATTTCGGCTGTGTGTGGACGGTTAAGTAGCTACAACCGTCGGGGTTGTCTTATTTGGAACTGTTCAGTAAGGAACGGGTCCGGCTTTGTGTTGCAGGGGATTGGGAGTAATCCTCGGTACGGTGATCTAGGCCACGTACTGTGACGGGCGGTACCCCAGTAGCCCTGCCATTGTATGGAATCCAAAATCCAATAAGTGCCAACGGTTTTGACTGTATTACCCACTTTTGTGGCTAGTAGATGGAATTTAATAGATGTAACAATTTCGGCTATTTCATATTTATTTGAAAACCCTAGACACTATTATAATATCATCGGATTTCCTATCAAATGTTTTGGTTAGCGTAAGGTAAAAACTTTTCCATGTTTATGTGTGGGAAGTCTTACGTGATACCTTTCTTTTCCAAAGGTTTTTAAAAGTTAAGCAACTTTAACCTGTTACTCACACCAGACCCATGTGTGACCCGGAATTTATTTTTGTTTTTCATAAACTCTGGGGTACTCAAACTTTTACGAGTAGCCAAGGGAATTCAGGTTAGGATTCAGGTTAGCTTTGACGAATTGTAGAGGAGCAATGGAGCAGGAGGCTTCTGCGTATAGTTATAGAGTATTCCGCTGTGTATTCTCTGAGATGTTGTTTGTGATTGAATTGTATAACTAGACAGGTATTTATAACTGTCTAGTATGAGTTGGTTATGCTGTGTATCTCTGATATTGGATGTAAACTATGTAATGTTATGTTATTAATATAATTTATTCGTTCTGATGTGTTAGATTCTGATGTTGTTTCTTCTTCCCTTCTATCTTTCTCTTTTCTATCCCTTTCTTTCTTAATTCATGACGCGATTTTCTGGAAGTGGAAAGTCGGATCGTCACATTTGGTATCAGAGCATTAGGCTGAGTGAATACCTAGGCTCTGAAGTGTGTCTTTCTTTAGGGAGCGTTAGGTTGAGTGAATACCTAGGCTCTGTAGTGGTGTCCTTCTTGAGAGAGCGTATTTGAAATTTTTAATATATATATATATATATATATATATATATATATATATATATATATTTCTACCTATCTGTTGGGTTACCTGTTCAGGTTTTCCAATATAAGTTATAAAGGTAGATGGGGTAGTAGTGTGTGTAACACGATTACTACCATTGGTTGGAGTCTAATGTTTGAGGTTGGAAGTGTATTTGTCGAGACTGTAGACCTAATACCGTCTCGAGTGAGTTCTGTAGTGATGAAGAACTTCATTGATCTCTGAAGGAAACCTGTTAAGGTTCGGAGTTTATTTCTGAAGTTAATGAGTAGAGTTTGGATCTGTTGTTTGAGCAGAAGCAAGTGATGGTATTTTGATACCTTAAGGAATAGTAGCTACGTGATGAGATGCAGTGACTATGGATATTCCCAAAGATGTTTTCTTTGGAACAAGTTAAGGAGGTGAGTCTGCTTCAGTGTTGTGGCTGTGTTCAGCCGGTGTTTCTGTTTGCTTTGAGGTTTGAGTTTCTCGGAGAGCTCTGTTTTGGAATTCTTTGGCATCTGTGGCAGCAGTGTAGCTTGGAATGTTCTCTGTGTTGGCTAGAGATCTTTTGGCTTAGCAGTTTTTCTGGAGTGGAGTTCAGAAGCAGTGAGTGGACCCATTTCTTCGTTGGGTTGGCTAGTGAAGTTTAAGCTGTTCCGTTTGGTTAAGGAAGAACAGTTTACTTTGGATTTGGTTTGGGTGGTTCGCAAAAGTGACTTACGATTGTTTGAGTATTCTCTTGGGTTATCTGAGTTTTTTTGGATGTCTTCAGGAAGTCAGAGTTTTGTCCGCATCTGGAGATTGAGTTTTTCTTATCATCTGGAATTCCAGGAGTGGAACCAGTAGTTCAGCGTTATAGAAGAATGATTCCAGGAGATTGAGTTGGTGTAGCAGCTCGGAGTTTTAGAGGAACTTCTGAATTTTTCTTATGGATTTATTGAACCATATCTCTGGGGTGTGTTGTCCTGTTTGTGCTCGTGTTCTTCTTCAAGCTTTTTCTTCTACTTCGGATCAGAGTTGAGCAGCGGAAGCAGTTTGGAAGTGTATCTGCTTTTCTTTTCCCGCTCAGGAGAAGAAGTTGTTGTCTTCTGATGTGAGGAGTAGAGGTTGAGTTCTGGGTTTTGGTTGATCTTGAGGAGATCATTTTGTTGTGTTGATTGGTCTAGTTTGTTTCTAGAGGTATCAGCGAAGGTTGAGCTGATTGATAGGCTGTAGGTAGCCCAGAATCGTCCGAAGAGTTTTATGGATTAGAGTCAGAGAGATTTGGACTCTGAAGTTGGAGATTTAATTTTGGACAAGATTTCACTGATCAAAAGTGAGCTTTAAGTTTGGGTAAGTCTGAGAAGCTAGCTCTGAAGTGTTTTGGATCTTTTCTGTGATCTTGGAGAATAAGTGATTGGTCTACAGGATTGGATTGCCAGTTTGGATAACTGGGATTCGATGAGTTTCACGTATCTCTGAGGGAGTACGTGTATGATCTATCTCTGGTTGTGGAACCAGCAGTTCTGGAGTTTTGGTTGTTGAGTCAGACTCGTTTGCAGTCTGATGTCTTGTCTAGTGTTATAGATATAGTTGTATAGGAGCTTTGTAGCTTCATAGTATTGTTTGCTTGGATTTTCTAGAGCGAGTATCCCGGTGGATATATATATACCTGGGGGGAAACTCGATAAAATTATATCCAGAATTTGTCTGGATAATTAGATTTGTTTGATTGGTTGAATTGGTTGTGTTTGGTTGTTAGCATAGGTTTGATATATGCTTGTGTTTCTAATTAAAAATTTAATGAGATTAGTAAATTACCATTGTTTTAAATTTCGAGGACGAAATTCTTTTAAGGGGGAAGGAATGTAATATCCCGGAATTTTTAACAATATCAATTTAATAATCTGTAGTTAAAAATTAAATTGATATTGATAATCTGTTAATAATTATTCAGATAAATTTAATAATCTTCTTCAATAAATATTTAAATTGGTCATTTTATCTTTTAAATAATAAATTGATTTCTATTTACAATATAAATATATGGTTCATATTTTAAATAAATTGGTTTTGCTTTAAATTTAAAATAAATTTAACAAATTGGTTTTATGGCTTAATAAAATGAATATTTTGTAAAATGATTTTAAATTTAATAAAAGAGATTTATAAAAGCAATATTAATATTGTATTAAATAAATTTTGAATAAGATTTGTAATTTTTATTTCAAATTGAATTTATATGCATAACTTGATTTAAAAATATTTGATTTTTGAGTTTAGTTTGAATTTAAATTCAAAGTATAAAATCATCATTTGTTTTAATTTTTATTTGTATAAGTTTATAAACATGATTTGTTTTTATTTCTTTTGTAAATTCATAAACATATTTTAAATATAAACTAAAAATTTAAATTAAGCTAAACTACATACATTAATTTGTAATTAGTATTAACTACTTTTAAAGATAACATGTGTTAAATTGATATGCATTCATATCGACAAGTGTTGTTAAATTGACAAGTGTTAATTTTTGTTTTTATTTTTCTTTTATTACATTAAAATCTGAAATACATCTATATAGTATGCATCTTCATTTCATATAACATTTTCATTCTGCTTTAATCAAAAGAAATTCTTCAAATTTCTTGAATCAAAATCTGCATTTTCTTAAAAACCTGCATATTAAAAATCAAATACCCTCTTCATAATTCTGAAACCCTCCATACAGAAATCTGCATTTACAATCAAAGATCAAATCTGCATAATCATAAACATATTCAAATCTGCATTCTCAAAAATCCTTCATCTGCAAATCTTAAATCAAAGAACCTGCATACTCCACCAAAGATCAACTCAGCATCATCTATTTCCTACATGCAGGTAATTAGGCTGTGATCATGGGCAACAGCATCTCCTTCATCTGCATGCATTTGGAGATTAACAACTGCATCATCTACATGAAGGATATCAAAGTCAAGTCTGCACATGTTGTTTTCTGGAAAATTCAAAACAGGGGTCTACATTTATAAGTGAGTAACAAATAAAATCTTAAACTATATTTGGGTTGCTTGATTTAATGTTTGAGATAAAAATTATGTTTGTGTGCTTATGAAATGTCTGATGCAATTATGATTGTTTATGCATGTTGGTTTTGCTGTGATGTGTTTCCAGATTCACATCCTTTTTTTTTAAAAAAAAAATTCTACAATTGATCAGACTTGAGATAGAAACTGGGTTCTAGAATAATTAAAAGAAAGTTGTTTATCATAGATTAGAATGCAAATTTATAAAGTATTGTTGTCTAAATTTCTTAAGTTCAGGTTTTAAAAAAAATTTAGAAGAGTTAAATTACAGAGTGATATCTCTGTAAAAATAAGTGATACCCTATTGGTTGAACTTGATTAAATCCAGTCATATTAATATTGAAAACCGGTTCCATAAACTAAAAAGAAATTTACTGGAAACTGTTTTTTTTAAATCTAATATTAGTATTTGTGTATGGTTCATTTACAGTGTTCTCGAACTAAAATATGAATCTGTGCCAATACTTGCAATCTGTAACTTGAGGAATGTTAGAACTCTTCTGTGTTATTAAGTAAGGATCGTAGATCTTTGTAAAAATCGGAGAAGTGTATTTTAATTAATAGATATGTTACAGTTTGAATTGAAATTTTTAAAACCTAGTTTGAACAGTGGTTAGGAATGGGGGGCAGTGTGAAGAGATGGATTGATCGAGTGTGCTAGTTTCTGGTGTATGGATAGTTGGTGTGTAGAGGAGTGTGAGGCCGGAGAGGTGGTGATCAAGATGGTCGGAGGTGAGAATGGTGGCCGTTGACAGGTTTGAGTTGAAACCTGTATAAAATTTCCAGGTACGGAATTTGGGGTTCCTGAGCAAAAATTTTGAATTCCTGTATAATTTCTTGTTTTTGGGTTAGTGTAGAAGTAGTGGTGGATACTGGTTGTGGCTTGATCACCTGAGATGGTCGGCAGAGGGGGCGGTGATGGGTTCTCTGATGAACTATTTGGGTTTGGGAATGTTTCAGGGGAAATGATGGGTTGCTCGGAGTAAATGGGAGAATGACTCGAAGCTAGTTGATAGGAAACTCGGAGTAGTGAGGTAGAAAACTCGAAGTAAATTAAGGGGGTCTCGGGTTGACCTGTAGTTACAGTTTACACAGTAAACTGTGTTTTGTTTTTAAAATATGGATTTTAAACTTTTTAAATCTGGTTTTTCAAAATTTAAAATCTATAGTTATAGGTTTTAAATAAGGTTTAGGTTTAAAACTTAATTTTAAAACTTAATTCAAGTTTGAATTACTTTGAATTTAAATTCCAGGTTTGAGTTGAAACCTGTTTTTTTTTCTGTTTTCTGTAAATCTGGATTTAAACCTTTTTAAATCTGCAATTTATGGTTTAAGAAAAATTTAAGTTCAAATTTAAATGCAAGTTTAATTTCTCATTTGAATTAAAATTTCAGTTTTTAAAACAGAAACTTAAGTTTAAAAATTTAACTTTATTAACTATATCATGTTGATAAGATAGTTTAAACATTTTTAACAATAAGATTTTAAAAATGTGAGTAGATTTAAAATTATTTAAAATCTGGAAATTAAAATTTGAAGTGCAGTTTTAAATATTAAAGAAGGTTTAAATTTGAAGTTTCAAATTAAAATGGAAATTTGAATTATTGAAAGTTTTGAAATGACTTTAACTTTAATAATTTCCATAGCATTAGTTTGATTTGCAATTTAAAAAAAAAGTTTTAAATTTATTTAAAAGTTTGATAAGTTTAAAATTATTCTATTTTAAACTTGAAATTTAAATTGAAATTTAAAGGTAATTTCAAAAGTATTTTGTTTTGAATAATATTGTTTTAAACATAATTAAGTTATATTTTATTTTGAAAGATTAATTAAGATTTGTTAATTAATCAATTAATTAAATTTGGAATTAATAATTGATTAATGATTAACCAATTTGAAATTAAGATCATTAATTAGGTTATTAATTAATGTTAAATGAATAATAGTTATGTAATTAAGTTTTTAATTAAGGTTAATTAATTTAATAATTAACTTTAATTAATAAATTATTAAAGATAATTTAAATGGTAATTAATTTAAGTTAATTACCTTATAAAATAATTTGAGGATGGTTAATGAAGGTCATTAACCATGATTATTTAACAATTAATTAATATGGTTAATTTTTATAATTAATTAGATTAATTAATTTAATAATAATCAATTGTAAATGGTTTGAGTATAATTACTTGATAAAGTAATTAAGAAATTAATTACTTAATGTAATTAATTTATTTTAATGTGATTGTTTATTTTTAATTAATTAAGTTTAATTAATTATAAACACCTGAGTTTTAAAAATAATTACTGTATGTAATTAATGATTTGGGAATTACTTAGTTAAGTAATTAATTAATAATTACATTATTGTAATTAAGCGGAGATGTATAAGTATGAGATAATTTGGTTTAATTATTTAGTAATTAGCCAAGGGATTAATTAAGTAATTGATTTAAGGATAATTAATTTGGTTTAGTATAGTAATTAAGTTAGTTAATTACTTGGAGTAATTAATTTAAGAAATAATTAAGGATCATTAATTATTTTAATGATGTAATTAAAGTTTATTAATTAAGATTAATTAATCAATAATAAGTAATTAAAGGTAATTAATTAATATAATTAATTAAGGATAAATGGAATTAATTATGATTAATTAATTAATTGAAGTAATTAAAGGTTAATTACTGTTTGGCTGAGGATAATTAATTTGAGAAATTAATTAAGGATAATTACATGAATGTAATTAAAAGTAATTAATCAAGAGTGATTAATTAAAGTAATTTATGGTTGATTAATTGATTGTAATCAATTAAATGATTGAGTAAGCAAGATTTATATTGGTGAAGTAATTAATTTAATTTATTTTAAATTAATTATAGATAGAGTAATTAATTTAATTCATTTTAAATTAATTAGAGTTTAAGATAGTTAATTAAATTCATTTTAAATTAATTATAGGATGATGGGTAAATCATTGCTTATGGATGAATGGTTGAACTTGGTTGTCTTGGATGCTTTGTGATCTCAGTAATGAGAAAAATAATATTGTGTGGTATGGATGTTCGGTTGTATTGTGATGATAACATAGGTAATCTATTGTGATGGTGATATATGGAATATCTATGTGATATTGGTGATGTGAATTACCTGTTATGTGATAATGTTGATTATCAATTGTGATTTATAAGTTATCTATTTGTGTGTATATAGATACTGTATTAAATTGTTTAAACTTAAAACAACTTGGACCTTAAAAGACACGCTTTGGTTTTCGATGAGATCGGGATCGGATTTCCATATTTGGATATCCGAAAACCACATCTATTCCAAATAATGTTAGGTCGTGTATCAAAGTGGAGCTTTGTGAAGACTCGAGGTGTAAGGACTATGAGTCAGTATAACTCTGTGCGTGATTCCGTAATGAGTTGACGGAATTAGTTCTTATAGATTCGAGATGGTGAATTAGAGTGCAAGGGTTATTGTCGTTAACTCTGAGGGTGATTCCAAAATGAGTGTAACGAGATAATGCCTTTAGTTTTATTCGAACCCGGAACGAACTTGTATGGATTGAATGCTTTCAGAACATCGTCAGGTGGACGATGAGCATTCTAAATGATGTGTCCTATAAAGGTAATCGTAACCTCAAGCCTCATCAACCAGGAATGGCTAAAACAAGGGAGGTGCAGCAAAGCTTCGTGGGTAGCCCCCACTTGAGAGTAAGATTTACCCCTGTCTAGAGGTCCCTTTTATTTCGGCTGTGTGTGGACGGTTAAGTAGCTACAACCGTCGGGGTTGTCTTATTTGGAACTGTTCAGTAAGGAACGGGTCCGGCTTTGTGTTGCAGGGGATTGGGAGTAATCCTCGGTACGGTGATCTAGGCCACGTACTGTGACGGGCGGTACCCCAGTAGCCCTGCCATTGTATGGAATCCAAAATCCAATAAGTGCCAACGGTTTTGATTGTATTACCCACTTTTGTGGCTAGTAGATGGAATTTAATAGATGTAACAATTTCGGCTATTTCATATTTATTTGAAAACCCTAGACACTATTATAATATCATCAGATTTCCTATCAAATGTTTTGGTTAGCGTAAGGTAAAAACTTTTCCATGTTTATGTGTGGGAAGTCTTACGTGATACCTTTCTTTTCCAAAGGTTTTTAAAAGTTAAGCAACTTTAACCTGTTAGTCACACCAGACCCATGTCTGACCCGGAGTTTATTTTTGTTTTTCATAAACTCTTGGGTACTCAAATTTTTACGAGTAGCCAAGGGAATTCAGGTTAGGATTCAGGTTAGCTTTGACGAATTGTAGAGGAGCAAAGGAGCAGGAGGCTTCTGCGTATAGTTATAGAGTATTCCGTTGTGTATTCTCTGAGATGTTGTTTGTGATTGAATTGTATAACTAGACAGGTATTTATAACTGTCTAGTATGAGTTGATTATGCTGTGTATCTCTGATATTGGATGTAAACTATGTAATGTTATGTTATTAATATAATTTATTCGTTCCGCTGTGTTAGATTCTGATGTTGTTTCTTCTTCCCTTCTATCTTTCTCTATTCTATCCCTTTCTTTCTTAATTCATGACGCGATTTTCTGGATGTGGAAAGTCGGGTCATCGCAAATTTCTTCTATGAGGGTATGAAAAGGGATGTATGCTCGTAGGTAAAACAGTATCTGAATTTCCAGCAAGTAAAAGCCAGATATCATAAGCTAAGTGGATTGCTTCAGCCTTTAGAAATACCATTTTGGAAATGGGATTGTATATCTATAGATCTCATTAATGATTTGCCAAGGTCAAAATGGGAAATGAAAGTATCTAGGTCATGGTAAATAGACTGACCAAGAGTGCACACTTTATTCCCATTAAGTCGATAAGGATGACATTTTTTAACCAAGTTATTCATGAAGAATATAGTTATATTGCATGGAGTTCCTAGTAGCGTACTAAGTGATAGAGATTTTTTATTTACTAGTGAAAAAGCTTTAGGAACTAAGCTCAAGAAGAGTGCCGCTTACCATCCATGGACCGATGGGCAAACGTAAAGAGTTAACAAAGTCTTAGAAGATTTTTAAAGAGCTTATGTGCTAGATTTTGGAGGATCATGGGAATACCATCTAGACATAGTTGAATTCTTGTATAACAATAGTTACCAGACTAGTATAGGGATGACAACTTTCGAAGCTTCATATGGAAGTCCATGCAAATCACCCATGTGTTGGTTGATGACCGGAGATAAACTGGTTCTTGGTCCAGAATTAGTGAGAGAAGCTATAGAAGAGACTGAGTTAATTCGGGATAGAATAAAGGAACCTCAGTTTAGGCAGAAGAGTTATGCTGATAAGTGACGAAAATGCGTGAGAGTTCTCAGTTGGAGATCATGTCTTTGCCAAAGTATCACCAATGAAAGATGTAGTAAGATTTGGGAAATCAGGAAAATTGGCACCAAGGTTTGTTGACCATTTTCTATCACAGAAAGGATCAGAAAAATCGCTTATAGGATAGAGTTAACGAATAGTTTGGCAGAAGTCCACAATGTTTTCCATATTCCTCATCTTAGAAAGTGTGTTCGAGATCCAGAGACTTCTATCACTGCGACTACATTGAAAGACTTCGTAGTGGAACTAGACATAACCATAGTTAGACATCTAGTTCGTACTGTGGTTAAGGATGAGAAAAAGCTAAGGAACAAAACTATCAGTTTAGTATAAGTCCAATGGAGTGACGACGAGAGAGAATGTACCTAGGAGATCGAGGACATGATTAGAGACACTTATCATGGTTTGTTTGATGGTATGTTTTACATCTATGCTTATATGTTTGATGTGTGAACCTTATCGTAATTTCGAGGACGGTATTTTTTAAGAAGTGGAGTTTGTAACAACCCTAATTCTAATTAATATTATTTTGGATATTTAATTGGATAATTAAATAAAATAATGTAGAAGGTTAAGGAGATTGAAATTTGATGATTCAAAGGGTCGTGCCTTAATGAATGAGTTAATGAGAATGGTTTAAAACTTAATAAGAAGGAGGAATATATGCTAAGGGCAAAATGAGAATATATCTAAATTCCTATCATAAAACCTTATTCGATTATCTCCTCCCTCACTTCATTCATTACGAACGAATGTTTGGAGTTAGTGAAAAGGAATTACTTTTATTAGCAATAAAATAGTTTTTCTACTATTTATGGCTTTGCCACGCCGAGGTAGACAATGTCGCACTTCATCATGCCGCCTCCATGGTCTTCGACGTCAATCAGGTGCGATACATAGGATATCAACTATGATTGATATGGAATGGATCGACTTGGGTGAAGTAGGAACCACAACATCAAAGTCGACATCATGGACTATGACGAAGACGATGCCACGTGTTTTCAAATATTAGCGTTGACCTTGATGCCACATTTTATATAAAAGGGGCATGGTGACACATGTCTTCGATATCGTCGACTCTATTGTTTTCAAAGTAACTCATCGCGGCGCTAGTGATGCCGCATATTTTGATAATGACTTCGAAAAGCAAGGGAGTCGCGTCTTACGACTTCGGCTATATAGTGCCGTATTTTATCATTTCGACCTTAATGATTGCCGAATTTAATCTTTAACACATATTTTTGAAGAAGGCTAGGTTACCGCCTATTATCACTTCAGCCCTAATAATGCTGCTTATTTTCTTTAAGGCCTTGATGTCGAGACTCATTAATGTCATCGAGTATCTTCTAAGATTTTATAATATGTTATCCAAAGGGGTTAACTTTGACTTTATACCCTTAAGTATCACCAATAAAATCTTTTAACATGTTTTGAGGGGAGAAGACACTTGTCGACTATATCTTTGTTGTGTTTTATCAATACAAAGGTTTTATATTGTTTTGGCTCTATAGCTTATGGTTTCGAAGTAAGAAAATTTCTAAGTGATTTATAGATTCACCGATATGATTTATAAAATCATATTTCATGGCATAAATATATTAGAAAAAAGTAAATGGCTATTTTTTCCTTGTTTTGAAGTATGATTTCAAAGGTTAAATCATTTGCAAAGGTTTTGTTTTCAAGGAAATAGAAAATGATAGTTAGCCTAGGATTTTTACTGAAGAGATTATTGTTCTCGCTTTTGGATAGACTATGATTGGATGAATAGACTTAGAGATTAGAAACCAAATGAGACTGGTGTAGCGTAGCGTTCCATAATTTAGCTGTTGGCGTCTAGCTGATATAAGTCCAAAATTTCAGTATGTAGGGCTTTGTTAAGGGTAAGACAAAAGGTAGGTTTACGCACGGAATGGAATACATGAAGATAAGGTAAGTTAGATTGGTCTGCAAAACCTTTAGGTTCATAGTAAGCCTAGCAAAACTATAAGATTGACAGATAGTTAGATAAACACTAGGATAAGTGTATTTGGACAGACCGTCTAGGTTTCTTCTAACAGTCAGTTAGGAAATTTGATATATCCAGTAGGCCCGAGTTAGCCATGTAGGTTGGTACTTACTCTATGAAAACTAACCATTAGGACGGATAACCGATTGAATTGACGTATAGTCATGATTACCCATGTTGCTTGCATGCATATTATTGTTAATATTGTCTATTTTAACGAGTTTGGTTGTAGGAATTTTATCAGCAAAAGATATATTTTAAAATGGGATATGAGCGAGGAGAAAACCCATTCCGCTCAACGTCGTGGTCTCACTAAATATCCGAGATAGCCTATTATTCACACCAGGATTTTTAAACGACTCGAAGTTTATGTTTTCCTCTTAAGCTCTCAGGTTCTCAAAGTTTGATTTGAGTACGTCGGGAGTTAGGGTATTTCAGGTTAAGTCGGTTTTGGTGAATAAAGCTTCTGGAGATGTGCAGGAGGCAAACCTAGCTATGAGTCTATCTATATTATTAATCCGATGTGTTGAAGTTATTTTGTTAAAGTGTATGTGACAAATGTTATTACTGTTTATTGTAACTCTGATCAACCAAGGGGGCATCTTCATATGTCGCTCTTGGGGTATTTTGTAATAATTATGTTTTATCTAAACTAGGGAAAAATTTGGGACTATGTAATAAATATGAAATATGGTCTTTAAATAGAAATGAGAATGTTTGCTTTGGAAATTTTGTTTAAATTTATTTCATATTCTTGTGCATTTATGCTATTGATATGTAACATCCCCCCACTTAGAGGCCCAAAACTAATGGCTACAGATGTTGCAGTCATCCATAGTTATTAGTCCACGGTGACCAAATATGGTAATGTTAAAAATTAATATACCAAAAACACAAAGATATGGAAGAAGTTAAAACTTTTCAAAACAACTTTCATGTTCCATTCAAAAAGCTCATTGCAACATTCTTTACATAATTCTAAATTGTGAACCACGTTTAGAGAAATATAATTATTTCAATATATTCCAAGAGCGACATATAAAGATGCCCCTTGGTAATTAGAGTGTATAATAGGCAATTAACAACTTTGCCTTAACAAAACAACACAGCGGAATTACATGAGAAAGAACTTAAATAACTACATGCCTCCTGCACGACTCTGGAAGTTTATTTATCTTAAGAGGTACCTGAAAACCTCAAACCTCAAGCGACTCAAAATCAATTGAGTACCTGAGAGTTTAAGGGGAAAAGATAAATTTCGAGTCAGACATAAAGCCTGGTATGAATAATAATCTACCATTTCAAATCATTTAGATATCTAGTGAGACCATGCCGCTTAGCGAAACGGGTTTCCCCTCATTAATATCCTAAAAACCTTCATAAACCATTTAATGTGCCCCTGCATCAATAATATTTAATTCAATTCAAAATATTATTATGTGATGATATGCAAAATGATTGAATCAATTCTGGATTTCTTATCCTCACTCATTAGGACTATCTTTCATAGTTATAGTTTATAAGATTACTATTAACCTAATAGTTTTCATGGGCTGACTAATAATTGGTTAAACATTTATGGACTCCCTATCTAATTATATAGTTTTGGTGGGATCACTATAAACCTATTGGTAACTCCAATATCATATATTTTATCTTAGTTTTCATGGGCTAACTAGGAATCGGTTGACTAACTATCGATATCTTTTTTTAACCTAGTTTTCATGGGATAACTATGAATGAAGTGCACGTAATTGTGCATATATTTACATCCATATTTTATCTTTTTTTTTAAATAATCATCATATTTGGGCATTTTAACATGTTTAAAACCAAAATTCAATTATTTCCAAACCATCATATTTTCATCATCATTCAGGGGCAAAACGGTCATTTTTGTGCATGTGTCAATGTAAGAATTTTTACTTGGACATTTTTTGATTATTTTTATAGGAATTTGGATGCATATGGAAGAGGCTTATATGAAGATACATGCATGCACAAGGAAATACAAAGGAATGAAGAGGAAATAATTCAAGTTCAAGATCATGGAGGACCCCACCCACTTACCTAACTTCCAATTAGAAGCTAAGCACATGCTAAAAGGACTTAAAGCTTCATGTACATATTAAGTGGGGGATTAGTGAATGTTAATGATTACTTGGAGGCTACACCACCTCAAGGGTATTTTGGAAAGCTCCCTAAAAAGAGAATTAGGGTTTTATGCATGTATAAATAGCCCTCTTATGTACATGAAGATGATCATCTACTCTTTCATTTTACTTAGGAAATTATGAAATCAAAGTGTAAGCTCAATGTTCTATGAAATAAAAATGGCTTCCAAGCCTCTTTCTTCTCTCTTTTCTACATGTTTTTCTTTGTTTTATTGTTAATGTTTATTTATATGCTCTCTTTCTCTTTATGTCCATAGCTTAGATTTACATTTATGCAAGTAGTTAGTAGCTAATCTCTTTTGCTTTCTTTACTTATTTTCTATTTTCTTTTCTTTAATGTTGAAACTTACTTGTGATGCTTCAATGCCACAAATGAGTAGCTAAACCCCTTCAATTTAGGGGTGATGAAGCTCTCTAACTTTATGTAATTTCAACATTTTTTATGATTTATGATCTCTTTGTTTATGCTTCATGAATGTGAATTTTGATTTAAGTTTATACAAGTGGGTTTGATAGCTTATATTGCTTATGCAAATAAGCTATTCTTACTCAACATAAACACAATTTACATCAACATTTGCTAATTAATTTTTGATTATGAAATGAAAGTAAAAATGAAATTTGATGATCTATGTTACTAGTTACAATAGTAAATAGATCATACTTAAAATAGTTTTTGCTTTGGCTTCTTTTTCATGAGAATTGTAAGTGGTATAATTGTTGTATTATAGTTTGATGGTTTGAGTTATGTTAACTAATAACATAAACAAACCATACTTATGATAAATGCAATGATTATTTCACTTAATATCAAAGTTAGAGATCATAAATTATGTGTTTGTTGATTTACAAAAATTTGAGAGTGGATTTGCCTCTAAATTGTTCTTTAGTCTAATAATTTTTGAATCGCATTTTCTAGTGTTAGCCTCATTTTATTTCTAGTTAACAAATCCTCTTCGACTTTGGTATAATTTGATTGAATAGATTTTTAAAATCATCAATTCCCTGCGGATCGACCCGTATTCGCCGCGTGCTACATTCGTACACCGTGCGCTTGCGATTATATTTTAATTTGAAATTTTTCGGCAAATTTCTGAATCAATAGAAATTTTGTCGACGAACAAGTTTTTGGCGCCGTTGCCGGGGAGTTGTTTTGATTTTGATTTTCTATTCTTCGGATTATTTTCATTTGATTTTCCTGTGTGTTTGTTTTGTGTGTTTGTTTTCATATTAAAAAAAAAAACTATGTGTTGTGTGTAAGTGAGTTTGCATTTTTTGTTTGAGTGTTGTTATTGTGTTCTAGTTGTTAGTTTTTTTATTATTAAAAAAAACATTCACACATCTCATTTGAAAAAGAAAGAAAAAAAATTCCATTTCATTTTCAAATTTTTCATTTACATTTTCAGTTTGCATTTTCAAAACTGTCTATTTACAAAACTATTCACTGTTCTCTGGCCTTCCTCTCTGCACACTGTTCACCCTCATTTCTGCTACACCCTCTGTGCATTACCAGTGCACAACATCTCCATATTCATTCCCCATACAAATTCCACCACTTCTGTCACAATAGTAAACATCCCTCCACTGCCCCGTGCACCACAACAACTTCTCCACACCACTTGCAAACCACCATCAACATACAAGCCACAACTGCTCCTTCCCCCTGAACCACCACTGCAGATACACCTCCTTCACCCAATAGTGGCAGCCACTTCAAAGATACATCACTACCACTTCCATACCCTTGCATCTGCATAACAAACTCCGCCGCACCAGAAACCGCATCGCCATATCCTCAATCGACAGCATCGCAACCCCACTACTACACAACATTTCACTTCTTGCTACATTCCCCTGCTGTGCACTCTTCCTCCAACCATCACGCAACTTCAACAACCCCTGATACATATACAACATCATCCCCTCAACAGACTCTACATCCACCACTTCAACAATACAAATACCGTCCACCTCCTCCATCATTCAACAAATTTCAATATCGACCATCGCCTGAACATCTCACCACGTTTCCAATCCATATACAAACTACTCACCATTTCAAACTGCACAGTGCAACTTCATTTTTCACAATCACCTCCAAGCAACTTCCAGAACTCACCAATACAAAACTCCTCAACTGATAAACAATAGAACAGCCATCCCCTTACACTGCTTGTTGCCTTGCGACACCCTTTTCACCAACAACCCATCATCTGCATCCACTACTCTTCAACCATATTTAGCCTCTAACTAATCTTCAAACTTCATCCATATTTCTTTGATTACCGCAACCATCACAGTGCCTACCAGAAAAGCAGAAGCTCCTCCTATCAACAAACACCCATCACCATCATAGTGTTCTTCCATCACTAAGTCGCACAGTTCCACCCATCTCCCACCATCTTCAACATCAACTCCATAGCAATCGCGACCACCTAACCACGCTTTATCTCGAACCCGCAATCACTTCGAACAGCTCCCCATCACCTGAAATTGTATCGGAAAACTCCACCTCCTCCTTCGCCTACAGCAGACTCCCCCACCATACTCCAACCATCATTCACAACCACGCAGCCGTGCCTCTGACTTAAAACTGTTAACCCAAACGCTTGTTCGAATCGAGAATTTGGGGTTCCGAATTGGTTGTGATTTGATTTGAATCTGGGATTCTGATTTGGTTGTGATTGCAAATCGAGAATTTGCAAATTGAAAATTTAATTTTGTTTGAATCGTGAAATAACTGAAGTCGCTATTTTGGTTTTGTGAACCATTTTGAAGTGGACCAGTTTTCAGAACGGGCCGGGTTATAAGTTAGTGGGTGATTTTCTTTTTCTTTTTTTTAATTTGTTTTGCTAATTTGTTTTTAGTCCAATAAAAAAAAGCTTTTTCTTAATCTGTTTTGTTTGCTTTATTTTTATTTTTGTTTCATCCTTTCAAAAAAAAAAGTTTCACTTTGTTTGATTTTCATTTGTTTGAGTTTTACTTGTGTTAGCTTTCATTTTTTTTCTTTTCTGCTTCTTTTGATATTCATCTTTGATAAATATAATTAATTTTTTTTTAAGTAAAACCCTACTTTTAAGTTTCCTTTCAAAAAAAAAAATCAAAAAAAAAAAAACAAGTTCAAGTTTGTTTAATTTTCATTTTTCATTTATTTTATTTTCAATTGTTTTGTTTTTCGCTTATTTTGTTTTTCATCTTTGATAAACATACAAAAAAATAATAACAATAAAAATTGTTGAATATATCTTGTTTTTCATTTCAGGTTGTCAAAGCAGAAAATTACAAGGAATTGTTTGCCAAAAGGAAAAATAATTGCTTTGCTTTGCTAAAATCGCCGCTAAAAAAAAATTGCTAATAATCTACACGCTCTGGTATTGTGCTTTCATCTCTAGTGCTTTGTTGGTTGCTTGCATTTGCATTTATATATAACAAAATAAAATTTTCAAAAAAATCCAAAAACAAAAACAAACTTCATTTTAGTTGCATTATAATTTCACGTTTAATTTCTGCTTTGCATTCATCTCATCTTGTTTTTCTTTTCTAAGGGCAATACTCCAATTCACATAAGGTGAGGGATTTCATCACCCTTTCTTTAGCCCACAAACGCATTTCATCGTAGAATTTGACTAATAATAAAGGTTAGACGTTGGACCTAAGGGTGTCACGAGCTCACTTAGGGCTTAATTGTATCTTCACAATTATTTTACTTAAACGATTTTATTTCTTGGTGTCTAGGCTACGGCAGAGTAATAACCAATTATAAAAATTACGGTGATTCGTAAATATTATACTGGTTGTTCCTCTGAAGGTACTTAAACCTTCGGTTGCATTGCTACGGTGATTCGTGGTGCACCGATAACCCCTGTCCGTTACCTGGCTGAGAAATATTTTTGTTGATTTAAGACAAAGTGTGATTATACAATTTTGGGTTAGGAGCTACTAAGGACAGAAAACTGTAATTAAGTCCTTTGCATTCATTTAGTTGCATTAGTTCATGCATATTTAAAAAAAAAACTCAAAAAAAAAAATCTAAAAAAATTTGTAAAATCATTTCAAAAAAAAAATTGAAAATTCAAAAACAAAACAAAAATCAAACTTTTCTTTTGAAATAAACTTCACTTGGTAAATAGTTTTTTTTCCCTTTAAAAAAAAAACATTTTCAAATCTTCTTTCATTCTCCAAACTGGTTTCTAATTTCTTTGTCCTCTCGACTTTCACTTGTGCATGAGTACTTGGACCCGTGATACAACAACGAATACTTGGATTCGTGACCCTTCTACAAACCGTTTAACTCGAACAGACAATCCTCCCGAAATGGCGAACGAAAACGCCCCTCGAACTCTTATGGATAGAATCTTTCCCGATAGAGTTTCTATTCCATCTTGCATCACATTACCCGCCCCTACGGGTAACCATTTCGAAATCCATTCGAACCATATTGCCACGCTTCCAAAATTTGGCAATTTCGAACACGATGACCCATACATCTTTTTGACTAAATTCGAACAAGTTTGCGCAACCATTAAACTTCAACAACTTTCTGATGACGGAATCAAACTTCGATTAATCCCATTTGCTCTTACGGATTACGCTGAAAAATGGTTGTACAGCTTACATTCGAACTCAATTAAAACGTGGGAAGAATTTGTAAAAGCTTTCTTAAAAAAGTTCTACCCCTTAGAAAAAACAAGTAGAATTTGAAACGAAATTGTAAATTTTCATCAATTCAAGGGTGAACCATTTGGAAAATATTTTGAAAGATTCAAAGAGCTTTTGATAAAATGTCCACACCATAACTTTGAAAAATGGACGATTTGCCAAATCTTATATGATGGACTCGAAAACAGCTCACGAACCATGCTCGAATCAATGTGCCAAGGCAATTTTCTTGCCCAACATCATGACGATGCTTGGCAATTTCTTGAAAACCTCGCTGAAAAGTCGTCCCAATGGGAACGCTCGAACGAAAAATCAATCTACTCACGATCGAGTGCACACTCGACGGGATCTTCTTTTGCTTTGGAAGCTAAGATCGACGCAATGATTAAAAAATTCGATAATGTTTTCTCATCGAATCAAACGAACTAAGCTTCCCAACCAATGTGTTATAAATGCAACGATCCTAATCATATAGCCGATCAGTGTCCCAATTCCGTCGAACAAATCAATGCTTTCAATAAAACCAAAAACGACCTGTTTTCTCCAACGTACAACCCTGGATGGAGAAATCATCCGAATTTTGCGTGGAACCAAAACAATCCCAACACGAATATGATTCGTCCCAATTTTCAAGCATTTCCGAATAATGCTTCGAATCCTCCCTTTCAGCCCAATAATTTTCAACCAAACTTTGCGGGCCCGTCTCATAATCAACCGCAACAACCAAATTTCCACCAAATTCTACTCATCCTCCACAAGACGATAAACGTTTAACTTCGCTTGAGAAAACTCTTGAAACGTTGGCTAAGGCAACTACTCAAAGCCTTCAATCAAACAGCAATTTGCAAAATTTATTGACTTCATATATGCAAAACACAAACCAATCGATTGCGAAACTCGAAATGCAAATGAGTCAATTAGCCACGTCTGTAAGTGAACGTGAACGAGGAACATTCCCAAGCCAGCCCCTTCCAAATCCCAGAAATCAAAACGCAAATTCAAATCAAGCCCATGTTGTTCAAGATAGCAATGTCACCCAGTTGAATGCTATCACAACTCTCCGTTCTGGTAAACAAATCGATAATCAAGTCGTTAATCCAAATGATTCACTGGGAAATTTTCTCGATACTTCTAAAACAACGAACGACTCAGAACAGAACGTGGAGCCAAACGTCGAATCGAACGACAATCAAAATTCTTCTTCTTCTACTCGAGTAGACCCGCCTACCGAGTATCATGTTCCATTTCCACATCGTCTTCGACCAAAGAAACACTCGGACCAGATGGAAAAGATGTTGGAAATTTTTAAACAAGTCAAAGTTAACATTCCTCTTCTTGACATCGTTCAGCAAGTCCCCACTTACGCGAAATTTCTTAAGGACTTGTGCACCCAAAAGCGACACACTCAAGTGCCCAAAAAAGTCTTCTTAGCCGCTAGTTTGAGTGAAGTCTTGTCCCAATCCATACCCGTTAAATACAAAGATCCTGGCTGCCTTACGATTTCGTGTACAATTGGAGAAAAGACGATTAACAAATGTTTAATAGACTTAGGCGCGAGTGTCAACTTGATTCCATACTCCGTGTACGAACAATTAGGCTTAGGTGAGCTCAAACCCACGAAAGTTACGCTTCAATTTGCCGATCGTTCCATTAAGAAGCCCGTGGGAGAAATCGAAGACGTGCTCATTCGAGTAGGGCAATTCATATTCCCCATTGATTTTATCGTTCTCGAAACACAACCCGTGACAAACCCTGCGAGTCAAATCCCATTGATTTTAGGCCGACCATTCTTAGCCACCTCAAACGCCTTAATCAATTGTCGTAACGGTTCGATGAAAATCTCTTTTGGAAACATGACTTTGGACCTTAACATTTTCAATCTTGAAAGCCACTCGAACGAACTTCGTGACCAAACATTAGAAGTTAGTGCCATTCATGAAAACTTTGAAAACGAAACATTTGATCTTAACGATGAACGCGAGGCCGAGTACGAAAAATTATTTCAGGAAGTCCCCAACGAGATCGAACACACTCTTCCCTTTGAATCGCTTCAAGTTGAGTCCGAATCTCAACCCAATTCTGCAATCGAAAAACTCCCGAAATTGGACCTCAAATCACTTCCCGCTCACCTTAAGTATGCATACTTAGGTGAAAACGAAACTTGTCCTGTCATCATTTCTAACAATCTTTCTCTTGACCAAGAAGCTTCTCTTCTCTCTATTCTTTTGAAAAATAGAGAAGCAATTGGGTGGTCCATTACTGATATTAAGGGAATTAGCCCTGCTATTGTCCAACATCGCATTCATTTGATTGATGAAGCCAAACCCACTCGTGATGCACAACGGAGGCTTAACCCAAAAATGAAAGATGTGGTTCGTGACGAAATTCTTAAGCTCCTCGATAACGGTATCATATACCCCATCTCCGATAGCCCATGGGTTAGCCCAATTCATGTCGTGCCTAAAAAGTCCAGACTTACTGTTATAAAAAACGACGCTAACGAACTTATTTCAACTCGTACTCAAACGGGTTGGCGTGTTTGCATTGACTATCGAAAACTAAATGCCGCAACACGTAAGGATCATTTTCCTCTTCCATTTATCGATCAAATGCTCGAACGTTTAGCCGGTCACGAATTCTATTGCTTTCTTGATGGTTATTCCGGCTATAACCAAATTCCAATCGCTCCCGAAGATCAGGAGAAAACGACTTTCACGTGTCCATTCGGTACATTCGCTTATCGACGTATGCCATTCGGACTTTGTAACGCTCCTGCGACTTTCCAACGATGCATGGTTGGAATCTTTTCTGACATGATTGAGCGCTTTCTAGAAGTCTTTATGGACGATTTCTCTATCTTCGGCGATTCTTTTTCTCAATGTTTACATCACCTCGAGTTGGTTTTGAATCGATGTAAAGAAAAACACTTGACTTTGAATTGGGAAAAATGCCACTTTATGGTCAAACAAGGCATTGTCCTTGGACATATCATCTCAAACAAAGGCATTGAGGTAGACAAAGCGAAAATCGATGTCATCGCAAATCTACCCATTCCCAAATCTGTTAAGGACATTCGATCATTTTTAGGACACGCTGGCTTTTATCGACGCTTTGTGAAAGACTTTAGCAAAATCGCCCGTCCTTTGACGACCCTTCTTGGAAAAGACGTTCCTTTCGATTTTAACTCTGATTGTATCTCTTCTTTTGAACGTCTTAAGAGCGAACTCATTTCTTCCCCAGTCATTTGCGCACCCAATTGGGATCTTCCTTTCGAAATAATGTGCGACGCTTCAAACTTTGCCGTTGGTGCTGTCTTGGGACAACGCATCAACAAGATCCTTCATGTCATTTACTACGCGAGTATGACCTTGAACGACGCTCAACTCAACTACACAACAACTGAAAAAGAGCTTCTAGCTGTCGTTTTTGCGCTTGAAAAGTTTCGACCTTACTTGATAGGTTCACACATTACGTTCTACACTGACCATTCTGCGCTTCGATATCTCTTTGCTAAAAAGGATGCTAAATCCCGCTTGATTCGTTGGATCCTTTTACTTCAAGAATTCGACCTTACAATCAAAGACAAAAAAGGATCCGATAATGTCATAGCCGATCATTTATCTCGTCTTTCGAACGCACCATCTTCCTTGCCGATCAATGAAAACTTCCCCGATGAACAACTTCTTTCTATTTCTATCGATCCATGGTACGCTGATATAGTGAACTATTTAGTCACTAAAGAAACTCCCTCATCTTGGTCCAAACAGGACAAATGCAAATTCATGTCCCAAGTGAAATATTTCTATTGGGACGATCCATACTTGTTCAAATATTGTCCCGACCAAATCATCCGACGTTGCATTCCGGATAATGAAATAAGGAGTGTTCTTTCGTTTTGCCACGATCAAGCGTGCGGTGGACATTTCGGTCCTCGAAAAACTGCGGAAAAAGTGCTTCAGTGTGGTTTCTATTGGCCTTCTCTTTTCAATGACTCGTTTAAATTTTGTAAAACTTGTGATCGATGTCAAATGCTTGGACGAATTTCTCGACGAGATATGATGCCTTTAAACCCCATTCTTACGATCGAAATCTTTGATGTATGGGGTATCGACTTTATGGGACCTTTTCCCAATTCCTTTGGAAACTTGTATATCCTTCTCGCTGTCGATTACGTTTCAAAATGGGTCGAAGCCGTTCCTTGCAAAACCAATGACCATAGAATTGTTGTGAAATTTCTTAAAGAAAACATCTTTTCGAGGTTCGGCACACCTCGCACAATAATCAGTGATAACGGAACCCATTTTTGCAACCATTCTTTTGAAACTTTAATAAAAAAATACTCGATAACCCACAAGTTATCCACTCCATATCATCCTCAGACTTGTGGCCAAGTTGAAGTTTCAAATCGACAAATAAAACAAATCTTGGAGAAAACTGTCAATAAAAATCGAAAAGATTGGTCTCAGAAATTGACCGACGCGCTTTGGGCTTACCGTACTGCTTTTAAAACTAACCTTGGGATGTCCCCTTTTCGTTTAGTTTACGGTAAAGCTTGCCATTTACCCGTTGAAATTGAACACAAAGCGTTGTGGGCAATAAAAAACATAAACTTTGATCATGAAGAAGCTGGCGAAAATCGAAAATTACAACTCAACGAACTAGAAGAACTTAGGAACGACGCGTATGAAAACGAGAAAATTTACAAAGAAAGAACCAAAGTTTTTCATGACAAGTCAATCCTAAGGAAAAAGTTTTCGCCTAACCAGAAAGTTCTTTTATATGACTCGAGACTTCATTTATTCCTTGGGAAACTTAAATCAAAGTGGACCGGACCATTTGTGGTACGAACTGTTTTTCCACATGGTGCCATAGAAATAGAAAACCCAAAGGATGGATCGATTTTCAAAGTCAACGGTCATCGTTTAAAACCCTTCTTGGAATTTCTCGGTTACCAAGAGGAGGAGCTCATGATCCTTCATGAGCCAAGCTACGTCTAGTAAGAATGTTAACCCTCTTTTGTAAATATGTACATATTTTTCCCCGTTACACTCATTATATCATGCATCGGCTGTGGGGACACAGTCAAAATTAAGTGTGGGGGGAGTCTCATTTTCATTTTTTTTTAGTTTTTCATGGCATTTTTGAATTTTCATTTTCTTCAAAAAAAAAATTATCTCGAAACTCCTAAATCTCAGAAACATTTTCTTTTTACCATTTTGATTTATTTTTGAAGAAACACTATGGGATAAGTATAAGTTTTGGTTAATAAATTGAAATTTTTGAAAATTTATTTGTCTTAACAAAAATAAAAATGAAGTTTGATTACAAATAACAATGGTTTTACAAGTATATAGGAAGGTTCATTTATGTTAATTATGAAGTATGTTCTAATTGAAAATCGTTGTTTAAAAAGTGGTAAATCTAAAGTAAAGGATATAACATTTTTGTCTTCTAAGTTAAATGGTGCTAAGATGATTTTGCAAAACTCTCTCTCTCTTAAAAAAAATATATATATATAAAAAACAAAAAAATAATAATAATAACATCCAAAGTATTCACTCTCATTTAAAAGTCCTCACGGTTATGCATGGGTGAATTACTTGTAATCTTTGATTATGTGCTTTCATACTCATTTAAAAGTCCTCACGGTTATGCATGTATGAAACACATATTAAAAAAAAGAACAGACTTAATAAAAACCACCTACGGTCGATAGGTGTATGCACGAAAGTGTGTACACTCGCCATGCTCTGTACTCCCCTCACATAAGCCCGAAAGGCAGTGCATGGGTGGTATATCTGGCCTCAGTTTACCTGAGCTAGGTGTGTAATTTTTCTTGCAAATAATGAGAGAGCAAGCAATTGAAATCCTAGCACTATTTTAACTTGTTTGACCTAACTTGTTATTGAAAAGAAATGAAAATACCACTTTAATAAACTTTGATAATCAACTAAGGATCAATTTCATATTTACATTGTGTTATCAACCGAAACAACTAGCCAAACTATGGTCTATCTGTCATGACAACTTGATTATTATTGGAAATTTTGACGAGTAAATGACTTAAATTTTCAAGACAATGACCAAAACTTGTATTTAACTTATTCGTGTCAATTTAAAAATAAATCCTTCATTTGTAAATATTTCAAAAAAATTCGCATTCATCTCTTTGTAAATATTTTCATCCTTCATTTGGATTTTGTGGGTAGTATCCGCTGAAAACCCTCACGAGACAACACTCATCCTATTGGGGATACCCAGAGGTTTAACGGCTTGTTGCATACGCTCAATGCAATCGTGCTCCCTACGAAAACGGATTTATCTTAGTTTTCCTTTATTCGAGGACGAATAAAAAGATAAGTGTGGGGGTATTTGATGTGCACGTAATTGTGCATATATTTACATCCATATTTTATCTTTTTTTTTAAATAATCATCATATTTGGGCATTTTAACATGTTTAAAACCAAAATTCAATTATTTCCATACCATCATATTTTCATCATCATTCAGGGGCAAAACGGTCATTTTTGTGCATGTGTCAATGTAAGAATTTTTACTTGGACATTTTTTGATTATTTTTATAGGAATTTGGATGCATATGAAAGAGGCTTATATGAAGATACATGCATGCACAAGGAAATACAAAGGAATGAAGAGGAAATAATTCAAGTTCAAGATCATGGAGGACCCCACCCACTTACCTAACTTCCAATTAGAAGCTAAGCACATGCTAAAAGGACTTAAAGCTTCATGTACATATTAAGTGGGGGATTAGTGAATGTTAATGATTACTTGGAGGCTACACCACCTCAAGGGTATTTTGGGAAGCTCCCTAAAAAGAGAATTAGGGTTTTATGCATGTATAAATAGCCCTCTTATGTACATGAAGATGATCATCTACTCTTTCATTTTACTTAGGAAATTAAGAAATCAAAGTGTAAGCTCAATGTTCTATGAAATAAAAATGGCTTCCAAGCCTCTTTCTTCTCTCTTTTCTACATTTTTTTCTTTGTTTTATTGTTAATGTTTATTTATATGCTCTCTTTCTCTTTATGTCCATAGCTTAGATTTACATTTATGCAAGTAGTTAGTAGCTAATCTCTTTTGCTTTCTTTACTTATTTTCTATTTTCTTTTCTTTAATGTTGAAACTTACTTGTGATGCTTCAATGCCACAAATGAGTAGCTAAACCCCTTCAATTTAGGGGTGATGAAGCTCTCTAACTTTATGTAATTTCAACATTTTTTATGATTTATGATCTCTTTGTTTATGCTTCATGAATGTGAATTTTGATGTAAGTTTATACAAGTGGGTTTGATAGCTTATATTGCTTATGCAAATAAGCTATTCTTACTCAACATAAACACAATTTACATCAACATTTGCTAATTAATTTTTGATTATGAAATGAAAGTAAAAATGAAATTTGATGATCTATGTTACTAGTTACAATAGTAAATAGATCATACTTAAAATAGTTTTTGCTTTGGCTTCTTTTTCATGAGAATTGTAAGTGGTATAATTGTTGTATTATAGTTTGATGGTTTGAGTTATGTTAACTAATAACATAAACAAACCATACTTATGATAAATGCAATGATTATTTCACTTAATATCAAAGTTAGAGATCATAAATTATGTGTTTGTTGATTTACAAAAATTTGAGAGTGGATTTGCCTCTAAATTGTTCTTTAGTCTAATAATTTTTGAATCGCATTTTCTAGTGTTAGCCTCATTTTATTTCTAGTTAACAAAACCTCTTCGACTTTGGTATAATTTGATTGAATAGATTTTTAAAATCATCAATTCCCTGCGGATCGACCCGTATTCGCCGCGTGCTACATTCGTACACCGTGCGCTTGCGATTATATTTTAATTTGAAATTTTTCGGCAAATTTCTAAATCAATAGAAATTTTGTCGACGAACAATGAACCTATTGACTAACTGTCAATATTTCATTTTCTTATCTGGATATAGTTTTCATGGGCTTACTATAAACTTGTCTAACTGACATCTTCAATTTTTACATAGTTTTCATGGGCTACCTATGAACCTATTGGCCAATGCAAATATCATTTTCCTTACACAATTTTCATGGGCTTACTGTGAACCTATTGGTCCCTACCAATATTTTTAATTTATATTCACTACTAGGTCAACATAACTAGTTATTTTTCCTATTCCCAAAGTACCGGTTTGGATTTATTACAAAGTGAATATATGCATATATGAAGAAGTAATTATAATAACTTGGTTAATCCCTTTAACCCATTTAGACCTTTACGAAAACTCCATTTTCTTAATACTTTGTTCATTAACATGCCTTTATTTTGCTTTTAAATGAGATTGGATTATTTGTTTTGAAAATATACTTTCGAAATCTTTGGAACCTTGCTCTTGATCTCACTGGATAGCCTTCTTCGAAAGCATATATCACCTTTCATAACATTAGACTACTGTCTTTTAAAACATTTAAAAATCCTTCTTTCGAAACCTTTCAAATACAGTAAAGTGTTAATTATTAATTATTAGAATCATAGCTTCGAAACCATTAGAAGTACCTCTTCCTAAGATGTTGAAAGACTCCTCTTTCGACATCGTTGGGTTTACCTTTAAAAAAATATCATTTGGGTCAAAATAGACATATAAACGAAAGTATCTCTTTTGAAACCATTCTTTATCATATAAAAATATTTGGGAATTTATGATGGCTTCAAAACCATCCCTTTCGACATCATTTAGAAAGCATCTTAATATGGCTGTAACAACCCGCATATTTAACGATTATATATTTAAATGTTTTATTTAAATATAGCGTTGTTGGTCGGATTTTTAGGTCCAAAATGTTACTTTTTGCAAATGGTCGAATTAGGACTCGAAACCACTTCCGTTGAGTTCGAAATGGCGTTTGCGATCTTTTTGAGTATAAACTTTGATATATTTGGAGTAAGTTGAATATAGCTACTTTTTCTTTTTTGTGTTTGGGTTCAGCCCACTAGCTAGCTAAATAACCTAAGTCAGTCCCCTCTCCTTCCATTCAATCATTTTCACTTCTAAACCCGAGCTAAAACTGAAAATGGGGGAAGAGAATGGGAATTAGAAATTCCAAGCCCTAGTTTCTTCTTGCAAACTTGAATTCTCGCTCCAAAATCAAGGTGAAGCTATTGGTAAGCCTCTCTTCATCTTCTCCAAATCTTTCTTCCTTTAATTTCAGAAAGTTTCCTAAACCTAACTTAGGAAATACTTGTTTTGAACTTAGATTGAAGCTTGTAGAGTAGAGGTGAAGAGTGGTTGGTCTTTTCTTTGCATTTGAGATTCTCATCTTTGTTTGTGAGTTAAAAGGTGAGATTTTTATCTCACATCTATGTCCAAACTATATTTGATTGTTAGGTATGGATTCCTAACACTTATTCTTGTGTAGTTGCTTTTGGCTTGGATTGAATTGGTGAATATTCCAATTTTTGGAGTTTTGGAGTCAAATCTTTGAAAATCATAGCTTTGATGTTTGATCATGTTTTTGGAGGCATATCGAAGAGCCTATAGTGCTAGGTTGTCGATGAGTATAAATCCCTAGCATCCATCGCTCGTTCGATCGCATTTGGGTTTGGATTTGCCATTTTTGGTCTAGGCTGTTTTCTTGGCCTAGTAGAAAATTTCAGACATCTAAAATTAATTTCAGACGTTTGAAACCAAATCCAGACGTCTGGAAAGGGGTCTGGAAAAGGCAGAGACTAAATCCAGACGTCTAAAACCAAATCCAGATGTCTGTTTGAAAATTTCAGACGTTTGAAATGGCCCAGAAATTAAAAAGAGAGAGGAGAAAAGCTTATATTTTCTAGAACACATGGCCAGACGTTTGGAAACATCCATCAGACGTTTGGAACTGTCTGTTTTGCCTATTTTAGCTATTTTTGATTTAATTTCCAACTTTTATTGATTCGTGTTGATTCCAGTCAGTTGTTATCGCATTTTTGGACTTTGATGACTCCTTTTTGATTTCACGCACGAGTTTTTATAAAATGGTCCTTTCAAATGGTATTAAAAGCTCGTTCTCTAATTTATAAATTCTATTTAAAACGCACACACACAATTTTGCACTTCGAGCGGAAAGGAAAGGAGATTAAATGGTTAGGTAAAACACGGACCATGAATCCGCGCGTTTATCTTTCCCATTAATCCCTGCCCTATTCGATTGATCGTTTTGACCTTTGGTATGGTTTACCGATGAGATGAGGTAAACTTTGTACTGCTTTGAGTGAGAAATTGACTAACGGATAGTAAACCGTTTAGTGCGAACGGGTGATTATGAGACTCACGTTAATACTTTTCGGGTTCCTTTTCGAGAGTTGTGACACATTCTGCCAGTTAGTGGTGTCCAGTACTGGGCCTCCGGACCTTCACCACTATGGTTTGTTGCCTTTGGGATAGTGTCTTCGGACTGTCTCCTTCATGTTTGTTGCCTTCGGGTATGTTGCCTTCGGGTTTGTACCTTCGGGTTTGTGCCTTCAGGTTTGTTGCCCTATTTTATCGCTTTTGCAGTTGGTCATTCGTCACCGCTCGAGTAATATTGGGTTTGGAGTCTTCGGGCTCATGGATCCTTGTTTATACAGTACTGAGCATGTGCAATTTTCTGATGTTTCACTGATATGTATATTCCCTAGGTATCGCCCTTCGGTGTTGGTCTTTTTGAACCGCACGAGATATAGCGGCTACCTTGGGGAACTTGCGTTACCTTCATTGGTATTTGTTATTTGCCTTTTGGCTTGTTTTGGGATATTCATATCCTTTGTTTATTGATTGCCGATGATACGAGGCTTGTCTTGTTGATTCATCTTTTGTTGGATGATTGAGATATCTTTGGAGATATTTGTTGTTCTTTATGACCTTGTAGGTTCATTATTGTTCAGTTTATCAAACTAATTTGTTTAGCTAGACTGATCCATGTATTTTATACTCGGGTCAGACCGAGATGTTTCAGGTTAGGTGCTTTTGGACTTAGCCTATTTTGCTTCCGTATGGACTACTTCGCTAGCTTTATTTTGTTATAGCTTTTATGTAGTCCCATTTTGTTGTAACTCTGGTATATATATGTATTCTTTTGGATTCGCCTGTAGATTGTGGTTTGCTATACCACTTGACATGTATTAGTTTGTATACTCTGTTATGTATATGTATATGTGTATATGATGATCTACTGTTCTGTGATGTATATTACATGTGAGTTGTTATATTTTGTTCTGATAGATCCTCCAACCACCTATGGTTTTGTTTTAAGTATTCATTGGATACGTCGATCATCTTGGTATGACTATTGTCGATGTATTCAATAGATAGTTAAAGCAAGGCTATAGATGGTCGCTCCAAACCAGCCTTATTCTCCGCGTTAGTTGACGGCATTACCCCGTAGTGTCCTTGGCTAACATGGGTATAGAGGTGGGGCGTCACAATGGCTTTAAAACAAACAATATCTTTCGACAGCATTGATGATTGTAATACACTCAAAAGGCAATAGAGTCGACGGCAGGGACTTGACTAGGTCGGAGACCCTTCTTTCATAATTATTGATTTATAATTAAAAGAACTCTTTCGAAACCCCTTTTTTCTTTTAAACAAACATGGAAAGCCATTATAAAACTCCTTTCGAAAACATACATGTCGTTTAAGTCAAAAGCTTAGTAAAACAAAGGCAGGCGCTTATCTTTTTTAAAACAAACTGGGTAACGACCCTATTGAAAGCTATACTTTCGACACCATACATTTCGCCTTTCTTCAATCCACTAAGTATCACCTTGATGATACCATGTGTATTGAATTTAGCGTAATGGGGTTTCAACATAGTCGAGAGTGAAAGGTAAGTGGCGAAAGGTACTTTGAATAGAGGCGGAACCTGTTTTTCTGGGTTAAATGCTAAATCAATCAACTTATATAAACTAACTTGCCTACATGTAAATTTCTTGTTGGTTTCCTTAACTTCTCCCATGCTTTTCAAAATTAACCGCCTTTTTATTTTGGATAAATATCAAACTTAAACTTTTGCTGGTAAAACCTTCCTTTTAATTTACACGTAAATCATTTTGATCCTCTTCTTAGAATAATTTATTTTTTGTATCACATCACTTAAGAAAAATACCCAAAATTATAGAAATTTACTTTGATCATGTTATCTAAAATATCAAAATTTCAGACCCAAATTCTCAATATATTTTTCTGAATTAAATTATCAACTCAACGTGCTATATCTTTATTCAAAAATTCATAATAATCTTTCCATAGCTTGGAAAATTATCAAACTTAAACCCAACTCTAAAATCGTGATATGCATAACATAAAAAATTTCCATGGCATTTAAACATCAATATCACATGGTTTTGGTTTAGAACCGTATGAGCCATTATTTAAACAATAAACAAGACATAATTAAGCATGTCATCATCAAACATTATATATATGAATTCAAACTTAAATCCGAAACATATATTTAACTAATAGAGATAGCAATTATTATTCACCTTAATTTTTGATAAGAAAAGTGGATTGAGATGAGTTTAATTCTTCCTTTTTAATTCTTTAACTTTTTCCTTTTGAATTTCCTCTTCTATTTTTTTTCAATTAATGGCCGGCCTTTCTTCTTTTTCTTACGTTTTTCTTTTGTGAGAAAATGAATATAAGTGTGAATGGCTTAAGGGTAAACATATGCGTGTGTATATATAAAGGTAAGGTTAGGTGTAGTTAAATCCCATTATACCCTTACATAATTTAATTAGTCTATAAACCATTCTTTTAAACTCACTTTTATTAACAAGCACGGTCACCTAAATTTATTTAAATCTCAATTCCCTTATCACTTAGTATTTTCATTATTCTATTTAATTTATCAAATTAAATATCCTGAATAATGTTATTTAAATTAAGGGTGTTATATGATACAGTTAACTTCAATGTATTATGTCACTATAAATTAATACTATAGATGACTGTAGCATCTATATCACTTAGTTTTGGACCTTAAAATGGGGGATGTTACAGTAATCAAGTACACCACCCTATGTAGCTATTGGCATAGCCTGAAGGATGAAGTAACCCAAAGGTTATCTTCAATATAAGGGCTTAAATTAATTTTGGACCTTGGGCTAATTTTTCCTAATACGGTATGAAAATTTAAAAAAAGGAAATTATATTTTAAATTTAAAAGTTAAGATAAAAAAATGACATGTTGTAAACTTTTCAATATTGGTTTTGAAAGTAAATATATTGATTTCAATTTTTTTATCTTAGCTACTTACTTAATTGGATTAATTAAATAAACAATTAATTAAATTAAAACATATATGATGATATGCATATATTTATCTTATAATGTTTAAGGGAATGAAAGATAAATTTTTAAATTTAATTAATATCATTTTAGTTAAAATTATTTTTGATTATTAAATTAGTTGAAAGTTAATTAATAAATAATATGCATATATAATAATAGGTGTATTATAAGTGTTATGGTTTATTTTCATCTTTATATTGTTAAGGATGAATGAAGTAAAATTCAATGTTTGAAAATTAAATTGTAATCAAAGTGTTAATTAAAAAATTTATTATATTAACTAAATATGATATAATTAATAAGATTTAAATTTAATTAAATATGATCTAATTAAATAGAGTGAAACTATAAGAACTCCAAATTATATTTAAGGAATGAATACAGACGTATAGTATGTATACGTTATTTCAGATCTGATACTTTAATCACAAGGTTATTTCATAAGTAATGTATTATTCCTAAATCGATGTCGCTCTTGTGCGTGTATTAAAGATTATAAATCCTAAATATATATGTTGTCCTCTACAATTTATATAGTAATAAATCACTTGTATGCTCTTTAATTGTTAATACAACTCCTCGAGGTAGAGATGTTGTTTGTAGTACTATTAATATATTGACTAGACAAGGTAAGATACGTGCATGTATTTGTTGATATTTCTCAAGGTACATGCACTATACTTTGGCCGTCGTGAAATGGTGGGTACGAGTGAATAATCTCTTCCAATTTTTTCATATTCCTCAAGGATGAAATGAGATTAAAATAAAGACCATGGATTAGGAGTTGTATTGGTACAGCTGATAAGGTGTTATTCATCTCTTGTGGGCCTATGATTTGTTGATATTCCTCAAGGTTAGAATCCCAAGCCAAGCGAATCCTAATGCACACAAGAGAAATCAAAAGATTTCTATGTTTTTCTTATGGTTTTGAGAAACATAAAAATCTAATGGGAGCCTTATTAGAAAAATGAAATAGTAACATTTAGCCTTTCTAATATTGTAAGAACATCTGATATATAAAGTTAAAATAATATACATCGATAAATTGGTGCAACTAATAAAATAGATAAAATGTTTACCAACTAAAATATATAAGTGAACTAAATTAAAGTTTGAGAAAGAAATATAAAATTTACTTAACCTCGGTCTTTTTTCATGTTGTCGCTTCATGACCGATGTAAGAGTCTAAATTGACACTACTAAATACATTCGTAACTTGGTTGCTTAAGTTTATAATCACCAAAGACTATGTATTGTCTTAAACGAGTGTCGAACACTAATTACAATACAATGATATAGATATTTGATCCATATTCAGTCACATATAAATGTTATTGGCGAATGGTCTTGGTTCGTTGTATATGAAATTTCAATGAAAATTATTCTTTGTAAATAACCAAAAAAGCTATAATGCATATTCATGTAGTCAATACGATTTATTACAATAAGGATCTCCTTTCAATGGTTCCACCACATCAAAAAAGAAAGCGAATGTTAGAGAGTGGATGTAACTTATGGCATAGTTAGGATGATGAAAGTGAATGGTCATCTCTACCTTATAAAGGGACGTCGAAGGCGAGAATTCTTGTAATGACCCAGAATTTCTGTCGTTTGAAATTCGTATATTTAATTGATTTTAAATATTAACAAGTAAAATTTGTAAGTCGAATAAATTTTATTTCGATTATCTGAATTTAATTGGGTAATTTAAGGGATAATTTAATGTTTGAAATTACAGAAATAATTGAAAATTGGGTTTAATGTGATTAACATTGATTTTTAAAGTAGTACTAAATCATATTGGAGTTAGAATGATGTTATAGAACTTTTAAAATTGAATTAGAAGTTAATTTGTGGAAATTGAATATTTTAATATTTAATCGACGAGTAAAAATAGGCATTTTTCAAACAGTCTCAGATTTCGATGAAGCCAGTTTCATCGGATCCGTAATGTTATATTTTTGTATGGTTTCAAATATCGTGTCAATCGGATTTACGGTTTGTCCGGGGCAAGTTAAAACGCACTGAAATCGGTTTGAGTGAATTTTAGATTTAAAATAGTCGATTTAAAACCTATCTTCCAAATATGGTCGAATTGGCCTTCGATATATATTCCATCGCGTTCGGAATAGGGGTAAAACATTATAAACGCCAAGCGGCATGCTACATTTGGAGTTCGGAAAAATTCGGGGTGAATAGTGTTTCGATATTTTCTATAAAAGCACCTCTATTATTCACTTTTGCAACAAAACCCTAATTTATAATCCTAGCCGCCAGAAGACAATTCATGGCTGAAAATTCATCTTCTTCTCCCTCAATTTTCTTCAAATCTACACATTAATTCGAGAAACTTTCAACTACAATAACGTAGAGCACGACGAGAGCTAGATATTCAACGGCTATGATCGCAAATTTCGTCGCGGATCGATAGCAATTTTGATTCAAAGATGGAAAATTCATGCACGATTTTTGAGATAAAGTAGCGACCGAGTCGCACATGGCTCTGGCTGTGGGAAGATTTCGCGTGGGGCGTTCGAATGGCACCCCCTGATCGTCGTCAGGTGGCTCGTATTGGTTGCGATATATAGGGTTTGGGGGCGGCCATGGTGGGTTTTTGGTCACGTTCGACCTGAAGATGGAAGAAAGTAAATGAGCGGCCGAGAATTTCATTCATGAATCGAATGGTCCAGATGATAGCAGGTTTAAAAATTAAAAGAAAATTGTAAAAAAATTTATATATATAAAATCGTTCAAACTTTAAAATGCTGTAACTCTTTCATACGAGGTCTGTTTCGCACGAAACGAATTGCGTCGGGTTCGTATTCGTGAATACTACGCGATGGAGATGGATTAGATTGGAGATAGTTTGAATTTTGGGTAAAATTTAACGTGCGTTTAATTGTATTCGAAATATACGCTAAAACCGCTATTGGAAACAAGGTGAGAACTTCTCACTCAATCGAATTAGTTTCAATTTAAATTTTAAATAGTTAGATTTAAAATTGTTGATTGTGTTGATTGTATGTTTGGATGATAAATTATTATCTACTGTTTTGAAAATAGACCCTATGCACCGTATATTAAGCGGATGTTATTTATTAAACACATATACCACGATATTCCACTGTGAAGTGGAATTGGTATTATATATGTACTTGGAGTTGATTTCCCGCATTATATAGCGGATGAGACCCATTGCGCCGCATAATAGTGGATAATATTTTATATAAACACATATACCGCGATATCCCATCTTGAAACGGGATTTGTATTGTGCTAACATCTGTGGATGCAGGAAACAGGTTGGAGGGATCCAACTGGATTCCTCAACAGTATTGATTTATTTACATATATTTGCGATATATTCTGTTATCATATTTGATATATGATGTTTGGATGTCGTGGTTGATATATTGGTGCTGTTGCAACATTGGGCCTATTTTTGGAGTTTTAAAAATGTTAAAGTAACGATTTCGAATTTAAAAGGATTTTCAAGTGATTTTTAAAAGTATACATTTTATTGAATTTTGGAATTGATTCATTTTAAATAAATAAACGTTATAATCTTTATGTTATAGAAATTATGATTTTTGTGAAATATAACCGAAATGTGATTTTTGAAATAAGTAGTTGATTTTTTCGTAAAATGGTTTAATTTCAGATTTTTGAATTATTATAAACAGTTTATATAAAAGATTTATAAAAATTAATATTTATAAATTAAAATATTGGAATTATAAAATGAGTTTTTTTAAGTGTTAAAATGAAATATAAATGGATTTCATAAGTGAATGAAATTTATAGATTTGTAAATTGTGAAGTTACAAAATGAATAGATTTTGTAAAATAAAAAGATTTATAAGTAATTAACTTATAAATTGGATTTTGGCATTTAAATGAGATATAAATAGAATTTGTTAATTAAGGGATTTTATAAGTTGAAGTTTTTATAAAATATATATAAATATGAATTTAAAAACGTTGTTTTATAAATCCAAAACCAATTGAATTTGATAAGTAAATATGAAAGGTTATTAAAGGAGATATGTCCATGATTTTGGACAGTGGATAATCATTTAATTAAATATGTAGAAGTGTTGAATTTGGTAAACTATTTATATTCACGATTTTGGACGGTGAATAATATATTAGAGAAATGTTTTAGGAAGTGATCCTTTAAGTAGAATTAAAATGATTTGAAGTTGTTTTATAATGTGTTAAGGATCGAAGCCATAGATTTCAACATTCATTGTTGAAATAGACATTTTCGAGAAATAAGGGAAAGATGGACTATAACACTATTGTTATAGTAAATGATTTTCGAAAGGAAATGTTTTATATAGTATTGGGATTTATATATCTATCTTAATTTAGAATCCCTATACTAGTGATTTTGAGTTGTCGTAATGATGTTTTACGCAACATTCATTTTGACTCAAATAAATGTGTTTAAGGGAATGTTTTCCTTAAAGAATAAATTATATACTTAATTGTGATTTAAGTATATTGAATATTTTTCAAATGTTGAAAATAAATAGATTTGTGAATTACTTATTGTTAAATAAGTATGGAAACGTTTTCCAATATGAAGTAAAATGTTTTGAGATTATATCTTTTAAAGATAAATTGAAAGTGAATATTTGAAGTCGATTTGAAAATCATATATCAGTGGACATTTGGAAATTTAAATCCACCATGGAATTTATAAAGGAAAGGGAAATTTGTTTAAAAATAAACATTGATTTATTTTCGAAGTGTGGAAATAAATTTACGGATTTGAAACGTAAATTTGAAGTAAATCGGTAAGGATTTATTTAATTGGTTTAAATGAACCATTTTGAAATGAAAATGAATAAATATTTGGAAGTGTTTCCACGTAAGGAAAATGATTTAAAATTTGTTTCCAAAAGTTGTAAAGGTGAAAAGTGATTTGAAATTTATTTTCAAATGGTTGAAGTGTGGAACAAATATATCTTGTAAAGATATTTTTGGAAAATAAATAATTTGGGAAATTATTTGGAATCTGGTGATGTTGTGCATATATATATTGATAGTTAAATAACCGACTATCAATATTTACCTTTAAATGGCTATTTGTTGTGATTTGCTTGAATGTGAATGCTACACTTATTTTAAAATAAGCACTCGTTATTCGGTTTAGCCGGGAGAGGACCTTTGGGTCATGAATCCCATTCCGAATAGTGATATGTCGTAATGGATAGCATTTGAAGATCCGTGTTGAAGACCGGATATTTTTGAAAACAGAAGGATTACCGTCGAATGTCTCTGCACTCGGTTGATCTTCGATATAGAGATTTGATCACCCTTTGTGATGGGAAGTCCGACGTGATTAGTGAATATCCGGATTGCAAGGGCTTCTTTTGGAAGTGCCTTCGGTTCCGTTCGATCCCGAAATGGACTTGTATGGATGTGTGTCCGACGTTACAATTTGAGATGTAAAGTTGGTTTCTATCAAATATATTTCTGTTGGCGGTGGAGAATTTATTCTTTTATCTTAACACCCTTCTCTGAGACGTACGAGCTCAGAGGTTATGTAGTTGATGGTTACTAGTGATACATTCCTAATTTGGTAATGTGGCATACGAAGTGCTGCTGATCATTTGTTGATCAAAGCCTAGCTTTTGTATAAAGCGTAGCTTTGTGGACGAGACTTCTTCGGACCTCACAACCCGAAATGGTCAAAACAGGAAAGATGTAGCAAGGTTTTAGGGAGTAGCGCCCCTTAGGGAATGTGCATTTCCTTCTGGATATAAGTGGTATCATGGTATGGAGCACAGATACTTAACTTTGGTGGATGTCGCAAATATATATGACTTTGTGATTGATGTTGGTTGAGGATCCTCGGATAAAGGTTGTTACAACCGGGGGATGGCATACTCGTGTCAGTTGTTACCTACTTTTGCAGAGGTAACCCGGGCTTGTGTTGGCAGAGATCCGGTTAGGTTCTCGGGGCGTCTCTCCAGAGGCGTACCCATGTGGCAGTTGAAAGCTCCTTGGCCTGACCATTTGTTGGAAAATCTAAAGAAACAATACGAGCCCTGTATGGTTTTAGTTGTATAACCTGCCATTTACTTATGGTGGCACCCCACTGTTTAGACGGTAGCTATAGTAAGCATACGATAATGGTCGTATGTTGGATTAGATTTATATCATATTTTCGAAATGTTTTCCTACACTTTGCACTTATAATAATAATATCAAAGAAATTTCTCGTATCAAGCATGTTTGACTATCATAAGGAGAAATCTCCTCCGATTCTGCGTTTGCATTGTGTGTGTGTGCGGGAGGCCTTATGATAGTCACATTTTCTAAAAACATTGCGAATCTATTTTAAAAATATTTCTTTGTTTGTTTTTAAAGATAAACTGTTTAAGTTCTCATACCAGTCCCATGACTGACCTGGAGTTTATTGTTTCCTTCCTAAACTCTGGGTGCCCACCAATTTCTACACGGGCAGTCTAGAGTCGGGTTATCAAGTCATTCTGGAATTTAGGACTTGCTGTGGAGCTCAAGGAGCAAGCTGGATGGCATGGCGTATCAACTAGTATATAGTATTTCTTTGCCGTTGTTTGTTGTTGTAAACTCTGATAATGTAATGTGATGTAATGTAATAACAGATATGATTCTTTGTTTTAAATATTATCCATTGATATATTATATGTTGTTCCACTGCGAAATGTGAGATTCTGTTATTGTTTCTATTGCTTCTTCTTTCTTTCTTCTACTATTTCTACCTCTTCTTTAACCCTAACGGTTCGGTTTTCCGGCCTTCGATTGCTCGGCGGTTGATACAGTGGACGTATTAATGTCGATCTTCGTGAGTCGAAAATCCTATCGTTACAATTCTATAAAATACTAAAAGGAATATAATATGGAATGAGAAATGTGATTTATAATCCAATTGTGTTATAATATAGAAAATTGTTTACTCTAAAGGTTATTTCTACGAGTCTAGGATATTTGATCGAAAATCCTTGACTGTAACTAGTTACCAAAAAAAGAAATAGCTTATAATAAGTGATTGAATGGAACTTCATACTTCATGTGCTATTATAGTAATGGTGAAAATAGTGGAAGCATACCATATGACACTTGTAAATGGATACATCATGATACGATAAAAAATTATTTTCACATGTATACCAAATATTATTTACAAAAAAAATGAATGTTTTATTTTTGATCGAAAATATAAATATTTTTATTTTGTCGTGAAGATTTTGAATATACATTATTAGATAAATTTATAATAATAGTATTCGTTGCATTGGCTACATAATGTAGAAAATTTAAAGTTTTACAATTATTTTGGAATTATGGACCAAGCTATGGTTTCAAGAAATAATTTTTATTCGTATGATTATGAATCATATAGTACAGAGAATTATATCGAAAGATTAAGGGTAAAGCACTCATTCGGTGGGAGTAACATAAGAGTTGATGAACTCTTAGGATTGATATATCTATACACACACACATATGTGTGTGCATGTTCAATCATAGGTATACTGATATAAAACGATTCCAAATATTTCGTTAAATTCACCCGATGAATTATTACAAACATAAACATTTGCATTTGATACAGTATGTCTATGATAAGTTCATAGAATTTAAAGCAAAAGTAGAAAACATAACATGCAAAGAAAATAAATATTCGATTTGATCAAATAGGTGAGTGCATATGAATGATTACAAAAGTAACTAAAAATGAATAAAATTCAATCTTAAGTCACTTCTCCTTATCATGCATAATGATGTATAAATAAGGAGTAATTGGAATTTTTTTAACAAAGTATGATTAATGATGAGAGAAGTTAAGTTAGCTTCTTTCCATAAGACCATGTACTTACAAGCAAGTACGTAAGGTTAAAATTAATTTCATCTTAGATAGAGTTTCAAATCGTCAAGGTAAAAGTTTATAAGAAACCTCTATATACCTAGATCAAAGAGCTAATAGGTTTTGTGAGTCAAGAGATTACATGTAATATTGTACAGAAGGGATCTTGGGTGGACAAGCCTAAACGAGTTGGGATCAATTCGTATTAATTGATCAATTTATGTTATGAACATAAGCTTCATAAACTTAAAAACCAAATCAGATTCATACATATATATTGGCAGTTCATAAAATGCTTATGAATAGTTACTCCAATATATTGGTAAATAATTAATGTTTCAAGAAACACCAACTTCATAACAAAAGAATTTCTTTAAGAAATTATTGGTAGTAGAATGGATTTTGATATAATCCGCAGATAAAATTGATAATAAAGGATGGAATGAAATTAATCGAACTAGATAGACATGGCACACTAGAATGTCTAATAATAAATCTCACATATTAAAAAGAAATTACGAATTTTATTAATGTTGTGAAAAGAACTTCCTTAGTTTTAAATAAGCCATTAAGAGTATTGAATCCACCATGTAGCATAATGCGCAAATCCAGAATGGATTCCAATTATGTTATCAAAAAATGATTTTAACATTGGTACCCAAAAGGATATGATCCTACAGAAGTGTCTTTAAGAAAAAGATCAATGCTGTTGGAACACAAGCCATGTTGATAAGAATAACATCGTAAATTTCATTTATTGAAACTGACATAACAGATTCATCATTCAACTTGCTTTAGTTGATTCGGATTTTACTCGCAAAATTTATCGCTCAATGTGACTTTGAGTTTTGGTACATGTTGAAACAAAAAGTCTAAATAATGTTTCAGAATAGACTATTTGTAATTAACAATCGAAATATCTCGAAGTCAACGGGAGCAATAATTGAGTTTGTGAGTATTGGATAAGTACTTAAGTGTTATTCGATAAGCATTAGAGCTAAACAAATATTCTAATCAAGAAATCAAATAGTTTGAATTTCAGCCAAAATGTAGAGAAAACTTGTTTCTATGAGAAAAAATATTAATATATGCTAAAAAATTTCTAAAAAAATACAAGTAAACAACAAATCCATTATTGTTAACAATATTTTCGTCTTAAAATCATTTCAGTTTGGTTGTTTAACTCTTGGTAGAGGATCCAAAAAGACATCCTTTATGATTAGTATTAAAGAATGTTGGCAATGTCCCAAAATGATATACACGGATGTTATACTAGATTTCGCAATATGGAGCATATAAGATGGGTTCCTTATGTGCTACAGGAATTGTCATACATGTTATATTGCCTACAATATCACATTTCAATTATGTATTTGATACACTGAGCAAGTATCAAATTAGAATTAAAATTACTAAATGAGAGTATAGAGTGTTCCCGGTATTTACGAAATACTAGATAATTGTGTTAAATATGCGCTTATATGATTTTTGTTTGATGATAATAAACATATATACATTCGTTTAAATGTATTTGATAATATACTATTTTATTTTTCACAGACTAAATAAATATTTGCTGAATAAAATAAATAACACGGAATTTGAATTCAAACGAATATTTTATTCAAACTAATATTTATTACATCTTTGAATAGTACAATTTCAAGCTCTCACTATTCACTATACAACTTTGATACAAATTCAATTACATCACATTTCATATTTACAGTTCACCTCACTACATATCACTCATTCACTCAACTCGTATTTTTATCTTCAACTGCATTCCAGTTTGAATCCAGCATCTGAGAAATCTGCAAAAATATTCACTAACGCAGTAAAATTGAAAAAGAAATATTTTTGCAATATAAAATAAAATATGGTTTTTGAAAATAATTTTTGCCTCAGTTATTTGGGTTGTTCGTCATCATTTATATTTGAATTCATCATACACGAACAACTTGTGACATACACAGTGTATTACTGTATATGCCACAAGGCCGTGCACGCCGATATATACACTTGATTGATTTACAGGGACAGGTGAGCACAGGTCAAATCCAAATGAAAAACCGGGTTCAACACACGTGCACTAACATTGAAAATCATGACACGAGCACAAGGTCAAACCCGAGCTGTGAAACTGGATTCAACACAGAATGAAGACAAGTACACTTGAACAAAATGAACAAGTGGAGCATCTGTGTAAATTGGGCAAGTATGGTCGAGCACAGTTGAAACTCAAGCAAATGAAAACATCACAGTGACATGCTACAACTTCAAATGTGCAAGTGCTAACCAGAGTAAAGTCCAACACAGTTACAACTGACTACATGCAGGAGAACAAACACAACACTGCAACTCAAAATGAAACATGGCTGCAGTTACAAACTAGAATGAAAACTGCACTAATCCAGTTCCAACACAACTGAATCAAGTTAACAACTGCAAGTGCAATTCGAACCAATATGACAGCAATGCGCCAATGCAAAATGGACAGCAAACATGACAAGAGACCACAGTGCAAGCATGAAGTATGCACAACAAATAATGTACACCAGTGAACAAGTATGGCAGCAGGCAAGTGCACACATTACAACAGACTCAAGGCAACAAAGAATGGCCAGACACAAGACATGGGGGCACTGGACTACAGCTCGACCAAATGGCCAACATGATCAAGAAATATAAAATGCAGTTTGCTGTGATACGAGCTCAAGACAGTACAACTACAACTCGATGCAACTGACACAAACAACTACAATACCATCAAGCTACAACTCAAATGAAACAACTCCACTGACTCAAATGAACTGTTGACGATGTGCACTGAACAGAAGCAATGCAAGAAGAAAATTATATGTCAAATTATGATATGAACACAAGCCAGTGCACAACCATGTGACAGTATCAAGTTCTTACCAAATCAAGAAAACATCAAGATGATCAATGACCAGACTTATACATGAATTTGCACTAAAACAAATAATGGCCAGAACCGAACCACAAGCAATCAGACCAAATGCAGAGAGATGAATAAACAGTCACAAATCAAGTACATGAAGATGGCAACCCACAATATCCACAACAAACAACTCAGTAACCAGAAGCAACAACATGTACAGTGATATGCAGCAAAGTAAACAACACTTTGAATAAAATCGAGCATGAGTACAGTTTGAACAATATCCAGAAGAGCAGTGTAAAAAATTCAAAATGGCCGAAGTCATCAGGTAAAAGAAATTGAACTCACGATTTAAAGTCAGAGCCTTAGCAATAAAGCAATTCACAGAGCCATGTAACCAAGTCAAAGCCAGTGATAACCAAACATCTCAAATGCAAGGCATAGAATCAAGTCATAAAAATATACGAATGTGACAAAGTCAAATGTCACAAATTAAAGCCGTGGTCATCACGAAATTGATTCAAAACCATGTCAACCAAGCAAGCATCAATTATACGAGATTGACAAAGTCAAATAAATCATCAGCATCAAAATATAATCGAACGGTCGAACAACTTATTTGACAAATTCAAATAAGTTTATACGAACGAAGATAAAGGAGTTCGAACGCATATTTAACCCAGATCATCATCGGCATAAAAGATCAGAGTTCGAATACAAAAAAAAATCGAAAAGTAACGAAGCATAAATTCTTACCAGAAGCAAGAATCGAACTCATCGAAGTAGCCAGTGAGAGCAACAAGAATCGATCGAGCAAGGCAACTCTTGATCAACCATAGATTCGATCAAATCTAATAGGCGCTTCGAAAAAGCCCTAATTTGTAAAAAGGGAAGAAGAACGAACAAAGAAACAGCGGCCGCCATTACGAACGAAAAAGAGACGGGCTGAATCACTAAAGAGGGCCGGGCTTATTCGAATTCTATTTTATTTGGGGTTTTTAAAATTATAATAAGGGTTTTATTTTTGAATTAGGGCTATTTTATTTAAATTGTTTTTAAATTGTATTTTTCTTTTAAACCGTTTTTAATTTTCTAGTCGTGTGACTAGGGGACAAACTACGGTGTGTAGTTTGGGAATTCGCAACTCGGTGGTTGAGTTGTGGTCAGGGTTTTGAGCGTAGAATTAGATTAGTCAATAGCGGGTATAGCGAGTTTACGTGTATAAGCGAGGGACTATCTAATTTCTAGTAGAAACCTTGGGGGCAGCACGTAGGCAGGGTTTTGCCGAAGCTGGGTAAATTCTGTGTTGTTCTGTTTTATTCTGTTATTTTATATTCTGCGATATCTGTGCTGCTATTCTATGATCTGAATTGAAATTAATTTATAAGCTTCTGCGATTAAGTTTTATAATTTATACCATCACCCTATTCACCCCCCCTCTAGGGTGAAATCGATCCTACAAGTGGTATCAGAGCGAGATTCAAAAGCCGTTTTTGTTTTAAAAATTTGATTTTACAAAAATCAATTTTTGTTTTAAAAATTCGTGTTTCAAAAAAAAAATCGGTTTTTGTTTTAAAAATTTGAATTTTTAAAATGGCTTCTTTTAATAATGCTTTTGCAGAAGGTCAATCCGTAGTTAGACCACCAATGTTCAATGGTGAATATGCTTATTGGAAAAATAGAATGCAAATTTTTCTGAAAACCATTGACGCTTGGAATATTATTGGGACAGATTATAGAATACCAACTATAACTGTAGATAATCAGGAAATAGAGAAACAAAAGGAACAATGGACAGAACTAGAAAATAAATTACAAAATACTAATGCCAAAGCTATGAATTCTATTATCTGTTCATTGGATCAATTTGAATTTAATCGTGTCTCACATTGTCTAACTGCGCAGGAAATATGGCACATACTAGAAGTGACTCACGAAGGAACATCTCAAGTCAAAGAATCTCGCCTTGCAATGCTAAGCAGCGAATACGAGAACTTCAAAATGGCGAAGGAAGAAAATGTCAAAGAGATGTACGGTCGACTCTCCAATATCGTATACAATTCAAAAGCTCTCGGAAAAACATACACCGAATTAGAAATAGTCCGGAAAATCCTCAGAGCCCTTCCACGAAGCTTTGAAGCAAAAGTAACTGCCATACAAGAATCGAAAGATTTAAAACAACTTAAAGTTGAAGAACTCATCGGAAATCTCACCACTTATGAGCTAGAAATGAAATTCAAAGAAGAGCGTGAAGGAGGTGACACTCAAAAGAAATCAATAGCTCTCAAAGGAACAACCAAAAGCGATGATGATAACGATGAAGATGATGGAGCAGCAGAATTGGAGCTGTTGATAAGGAAATTCAAAAAATGGAATCAAAAACATGGTAACTCAGCTCGAATTCAAAAAGCAAAAAGCAGAATAGCCAAAGCACTAGACTACTCGGAAGAACAAAAGTTTATTTGTTATAATTGCAACAAACCCGGCCATATCAAGCCCGATTGTCCACAAATTAAATCCAGCCATGGAAAGAAACAGAAAAAGAAAAGTTTTGCAGCCACTTGGGATGAAATAGACGAGAATGATCAAAGCACTGGCAGTGAAAGCGAAAAGGCAGAATTGTGTCTTCGAGGTGATACAACTGACAGTGACGATGACGAGCCAAGTGAGGTATCAAAACTTACCCATTCTGAGTTGCTTATATATTTTCATGAAGTAAACGGTTGTTTTGAACGACTTAGGGAAAAATACGCCAAACTTGAATCTCAAAAAGATACTTTGATAGAATGTAATAAACAACTTGATCAATTAGTTAAAACCTATCAAAGTAGGATCCCTAAGTGTGATAAGTGTCCAACATTTGAAAAGGAAATTAAAAAATCAGAAATCAATATAAAAACACTTGAAAATGAAATTCTGATTTTAAAGGAGAATGAAAATACTAGGAGAGAGAATTCTATTAAAAAGTGCACACAATTGTTAAACGAAAATGAATCTCTCAAATCACAAGTCCAACAACTGTCTACTACTTTAGAAAAATTTTCCAAAAGTGAAAAATCATTAAATATGCTATTAGGAAAACAAACTGTTAATACGGTTAGACAAGGACTTGGATATAATAATTCGAAAATTGTTGAAAACAAGATTAATCAAGTTAATTCTATGTGCACAATTTGTAGAAAATTTGGACACGATCACAATAATTGTTGGTATAGACCCAAACATGTGAAAACTATACCGATTTGGGTTCCAAAAGGCACAAATATAAAATCTCTCAAAGTTAAACAAATTTGGGTGCCGAAGGGAACAATTATAAATAGTTTTGGGTCTTTACAAAATTGTTTTTCAAAATTTTCTGCCACTAACAATCATGGACCTATAAAAACAAATAGGTCACATAAATCTTTCATCGTGTAGGTGTGGTGGCAGGCTAAGGAACAACAATAGTGTTCTCTGGATTTTGGCTGTTCCAGAAACGCAACGGGCGACAAAGCTAAGTTCCTTAGCCTAGTATAAAGGTGACAGAATCATAACGGACAACAACGGAAAATATCGTAAAGGTAAAACAGGTAATGGTATGTTTTAAACGATATATTAAATGTGATAATCTGCACCGTATTCTGAATTAAAATCAGCCAATATTGAGATGATGATTTTGACTCTGACTTATTCAACATAGTTGGTCAATTATATTCTTATGCCAAAAACACTATAAAAATCTCTAGATTCTTTGAATTACTTCATATATATCAGTTTGGAATAAAAATAGTGTTTTGTTGGATATTACAATTGGTTATAATATGGCTAACTCTTTATTCACGGTTTTCTGATTATTTACACGGCTTCATTTCAAATTCAAAAGAATGTCATTTAAATTGTTGTTAAAATTGAATTTGAAAGTTTTGGAACACACTTCATATTTTGGTCAATCAAATTCAATTGATGATAATTTTTGAGTGGAAGAGAAATTCAGATGCAGATTACACTGGTAATCTAGTTGATAGAAAAATTACTAGTGAAGCTTGATTTTTTGTTGAGACATTTAGTAACTGCGTCGTTTTTTTTTCAAAGAAAATATCTGCATATTTTTCATTTCAAATAATTTTCAAATAACAGAAAATTTTCTTATAAAACCCCCTGGAGAAAATCATGTTTGGCCATAGGTTCAGATTAGTCATTTTTGAAAAATTAATTTCATAATTATTTTTGAATTTGATTTTAAATGACTATTTTGACTGATCTGACTCCCTAATGTTTATCGAAAAGAAAAATAGTGATTGAAAAAGTGATGATTGTTAATATTGATCAAATATGATGACTTGAGACGATATAATTAATAAATTTCTTTAGAAATTTAAACAAGAGTCATAAAACTTTTGTTGGTAAAAATTCCATGACCATCTCTATATCTATCATATTTCTAACGACCATCACTCATCAAAATTCTATATAGTTTGTCGATATGTGGTACTTTAAACAGGAATCGTTCGTTTTTCATTTTTCACATTTTTTTTAAAAAATAAATAAATAAATAAAAATAAAATAAATAAATAAATAAATACCAAAGTATTCACTCTCATTTAAAAGTCCTCACGGTTATGCATGGGTGAATTACTTGGAATTTGTTATGTGCTTCCATGCTCATTTAAAAGTCCTCACGGTTATGCATGTATGAAACGCATATCAAAAGTTGATTTTTTTAAACAAGTTGATTCTAATCCCATTTAAAAGTCCTCACGGTTATGCGTGGTTAGAAGATACTTGAATTCATTTTTTTTAAAATAAAATTGGAATACTACTAATCTCATTTAAAAGTCCTAACGGTTATGCATGGTTAGTAGTTATTCAAATTCCTGATATAAATATACCACAAATAGACACAACTGTATGGTTTTATATGATGATATCATTCCTATCATTCTAAAAGTGGAATATGCGCCTAACAAAACATTTATGATTTTTGTTTATTTTTTATTGAAATTTAATATTTATATTCAATTGAGTTTTAATGTTGATTAATATCAATAACTTTATCTCTATTTTCTCTAACACTATTACTCTTTTGCTGATAACAAAAGGGGGAGAGAAAAGTTAAGATTTTGTCTAATAAAATCAAGCAAAGGTCAAATAATTTTCCATTTGCATATAGGCTCATTTATATATTTCTATTTGTATGCATATATGTAGGGGGAGCCTTGTGTAGAGAGGAAGCATTTAAATAGGGGGAGCAATTAGAGCATATCAATGATCAAATACATTTAACATATTCAAAATCTTAAATATATGTTTGTTATCATCAAAAGGGGGAGATTGTTAAATATGCGCTTATATGATTTTTGTTTGATGATAATAAACATATATACATTCGTTTAAATGTATTTGATAATATACTATTTTATTTTTCACAGATTAAATAAATATTTGCTGAATAAAATAAATAACACGGAATTTGAATTCAAACGAATATTTTATTCAAACTAATATTTATTACATCTCTGAATAGTACAATTTCAAGCTCTCACTATTCACTATACAAATTTGATACAAATTCAATTACATCACATTTCATATTTACAGTTCACCTCACTACATATCACTCATTCACTCAACTCGTATTTTTATCTTCAACTGCATTCCAGTTTGAATCCAGCATCTGAGAAATCTGCAAAAATATTCACTAACGCAGTAAAATTGAAAAAGAAATATTTTTGCAATATAAAATAAAATATGGTTTTTGAAAATAATTTTTGCCTCAGTTATTTGGGTTGTTCGTCATCATTTATATTTGAATTCATCATACACGAACAACTTGTGACATACACAGTGTATTACTGTATATGCCACAAGGCCGTGCACGCCGATATATACACTTGATTGATTTACAGGGACAGGTGAGCACAGGTCAAACCCAAATGAAAAACCGGGTTCAACACACGTGCACTAACATTGAAAATCATGACACGAGCACAAGGTCAAACCCGAGCTGTGAAACTGGATTCAACACAGAATGAAGACAAGTACACTTGAACAAAATGAACAAGTGGAGCATCTGTGTAAACTGGGCAAGTATGGTCGAGCACAGTTGAAACTCAAGCAAATGAAAACATCACAGTGACATGCTACAACTTCAAATGTGCAAGTGCTAACCAGAGTAAAGTCCAACACAGTTACAACTGACTACATGCAGGAGAACAAACACAACACTGCAACTCAAAATGAAACATGGCTGCAGTTACAAACTAGAATGAAAACTGCACTAATCCAGTTCCAACACAACTGAATCAAGTTAACAACTGCAAGTGCAATTCGAACCAATATGACAGCAATGCGCCAATGCAAAATGGACAGCAAACATGACAAGAGACCACAGTGCAAGCATGAAGTATGCACAACAAATAATGTACAACAGTGAACAAGTATGGTAGCAGGCAAGTGCACACATTACAACAGACTCAAGGCAACAAAGAATGGCCAGACACAAGACATGGGGGCACTGGACTACAGCTCGACCAAATGGCCAACATGATCAAGAAATATAAAATGCAGTTTGCTGTGATACGAGCTCAAGACAGTACAACTACAACTCGATGCAACTGACACAAACAACTACAATACCATCAAGCTACAACTCAAATGAAACAACTCCACTGACTCAAATGAACTGTTGACGATGTGCACTGAACAGAAGCAATGCAAGAAGAAAATTATATGTCAAATTATGATATGAACACAAGCCAGTGCACAACCATGTGACAGTATCAAGTTCTTACCAAATCAAGAAAACATCAAGATGATCAATGACCAGACTTATACATGAATCTGCACTAAAACAAATAATGGCCAGAACCGAACCACAAGCAATCAGACCAAATGCAGAGAGATGAATAAACAGTCACAAATCAAGTACATGAAGATGGCAACCCACAATATCCACAACAAACAACTTAGTAACCAGAAGCAACAACATGTACAGTGATATGCAGCAAAGTAAACAACACTTTGAATAAAATCGAGCATGAGTACAGTTTGAACAATATCCAGAAGAGCAGTGTAAAAAATTCAAAATGGCCGAAGTCATCAGGTAAAAGAAATTGAACTCACGATTTAAAGTCAGAGCCTTAGCAATAAAGCAATTCACATAGCCATGTAACCAAGTCAAAGCCAGTGATAACCAAACGTCTCAAATGCAAGGCATAGAATCAAGTCATAAAAATATACGAATGTGACAAAGTCAAATGTCATAAATTAAAGTCGTGGTCATCACGAAATTGATTCAAAACCATGTCAACCAAGCAAGCATCAATTATACGAGATTGACAAAGTCAAATAAATCATCAGCATCAAAATATAATCGAACGGTCGAACAACTTATTTGACAAATTCAAATAAGTTTATACGAACGAAGATAAAGGAGTTCGAACGCATATTTAACCCAGATCATCATCGGCATAAAAGATCAGAGTTCGAATACAAAAAAAATCGAAAAGTAACGAAGCATAAATTCTTACCAGAAGCAAGAATCGAACTCATCGAAGTAGCCAGTGAGAGCAACAAGAATCGATCGAGCAAGGCAACTCTTGATCAACCAGAGATTCGATCAAATCTAATAGGCGCTTCGAAAAAGCCCTAATTTGTAAAAAGGGAAGAAGAACGAACAAAGAAACAGCGGCCGCCATTACGAACGAAAAAGAGATGGGCTGAATCACTAAAGAGGGCCGGGCTTATTCGAATTCTATTTTATTTGGGGTTTTTAAAATTATAATAAGGGTTTTATTTTTGAATTAGGGCTATTTTATTTAAATTGTTTTTAAATTGTATTTTTCTTTTAAACCGTTTTTAATTTTCTAGTCGTGGGACTAGGGGACAAACTACGGTGTGTAGTTTGGGAATTCGCAACTCGGTGGTTGAGTTGTGGTCAGGGTTTTGAGCGTAGAATTAGATTAGTCAATAGCGGGTATAGCGAGTTTACGTGTGTAAGCGAGGGACTATCTAATTTCTAGTAGAAACCTTGGGGGCAGCACGTAGGCAGGGTTTTGCCGAAGCTGGGTAAATTCTGTGTTGTTCTGTTTTATTCTGTTATTTTATATTCTGCGATATCTGTGCTGCTATTCTGTGATCTGAATTGAAATTAATTTATAAGCTTCTGCGATTAAGTTTTATAATTTATACCATCACCCTATTCACCCCCCTCTAGGGTGAAATCGATCCTACAAATTGTTTACATAAACAACAAAATCCTTATAAATGAGTGTGCATACTCAAACTTCATAAGTGATATCGAGTATAATATGTCAATCCTAAGTTCATGTTTGATCTTAAGTTTGGAACTATAAGTTGGAAATGTTCCAAACAATAAGTAGTGGCTGATTCAACCTAAGGCTAAGTATGTTTCTTTGAATAAGTGTAATAAAGGAAGCATAATAAATACATAAATTTATAACTGACCTATGGGTGGTTCCAAATTTTAGGAATCTCATGACATCGTTATATGATAAAAATGTTGCGATACTGTTCATAAATGGACCTAAAGCTCACTAGAAGTCGAGAGACATGCTCTGAATAGTTCCCATGAAAAATGCAGCTTATCTGTGTCGGAGAAAGTTGATTGACCGAGTAGATAATTAAAATAAAATAGTATACCAATTTACTAACGGACTAACCCGATTAGTCTTTGAAAACCGCTAAAATAAGTTGGAATAAAATTCCATAATTTACCCTAAGTGCAATTGGAGAATTAATAAAGTTAGGGGTATAATCTAGAGGCAATTATGTGATTTTTTACATATATCCAACTCGACAATCAATCTTGATAAAAAATAAAAGGTGTTTTCTCTCTATTATATACCTATTATATTGCGATATAATGAATTAACTAATTTAAAATATATTAAATAAAAAATCCTTAAATGATACGTTATGTGATAGTGATTACAATGTGCTGCAATCATGAGAAATTTACCGCATTAAAGATAACATATATTTTAAATATGCCTAGTCAAGATGTTTCGAGCTGGAATATTGATACGCTCGTTGAGACTAGAATGTGTAACACTCTCTAAATGTTGAGCAGTGTATTATTCATGGCATTTGGTGGCACCTAAGGATTACGTACTGATAATTATTGAATAACCATGCAATGACTCACTTGAGAGTTTTTTATTGGTTAATATAACTATGGTTAAATTGAGAATCTTGAAGTGATGATGTTACATAGTTCCCTCATCTTACGAAACTGTGGAACTTCAATATTGACACACTACTTTAATTATAGTTGAATTATGGCATGGGGTCCACTGAAGGACTATAGTTCGATCTGGGTTGAAGCGTTTAATGTGAAACACTAATTGATAGAGAATTCGTCTCCTCCATTATATATGGTTAGTATTGCAGTCAGTTGTATTAGACTAAAAGTCAAAATCTCTGGTAAAAGTTGTACGGTTAATAATAAATATTATTATTTAACCAAGGACTTTGTTTATGGACTAACCTAGTTGAATGTGAAAGATATTGGAATTTTGACCAGAACCAAATTCTGTAAGTTCTAATGTAATATAGTGTCGACGAAGAGAATTGGTATAGATAATTTTTACTACCGGATACCACTTATAATAGGAAAAATTGGATTTTGCCGAAAAGATGCGTAATGCAAAAAATTCAACTAAAATGTCATACCGCTGGCTAAGGTGATGTGTGATCGTTAATATTCAAATTGTCTGATATAATCACTGACTGAATTTACACCTTTGAGTCGCACGACTGAATTGATGAATACTCCAAATACACCATACAATTTAATTAATTTATAATTGTTGTAAATTAATTAACTTAATCTTATTTGTGAAATATTAATTATCAAATTCTATATGATGTTTGAATACCATTAGTATTTTATATATTGTGTATATATTAAAAGTTGTGCATACACGTATCAATATAAGATATTGGGAAAACATTTATATTAGATGTAAATGGAATAAATACTAATTGGGATATGTAATATTTTGAAGCCTATTCCCCTCATGCTATTTCTGAGGAGTTTTTGAATTTTAAATGAAAAGGCTAAGAGATAATTTAGGAAAGGAAAATCACCCCCTCTTTGATAATCTTTTATTGCCTCCTTTATGAAATATCCAGTTCTATAATTTCTCTCATCCCCATATTCTATTCCAACTGAATTTTAATGGTGGAACTTATGGATAAAAAATTTCAAAAAAAATCAAATGAAGATAAATGCAAAAGGCAGTTCTTATCTCTTGATTCCTGCAAAATATGGAGATTAATTCAACTGGGTCTAAGAGCATCGAAACATTATTTCAAGGCATGATTTTTTGGCAGCATCCTAAGGTATTTATCTTTTTAATTTGTTTATGTCATTTATATGTTTGGATTCCATAGGAATAATCTAAAATTTTAGTGGTTGATCTTGCAACAATAAATTCAAACCCATTTATGTCCATCTCTGTTGAAAGTATATTGAATGTGTTGATTTAGTTCAGATCTACTTTACTCTTCTTCTCTTTTCAAACTATGTTCATTATTATTAATATGATTTAGACCTTCTTTCTCCGTTATTAATTTGTTGTCGTTCTCTGTATTATTTATATTTGAATATTATTATCACAAATTTACAAATGACTAATTTGTTCAATTCTTTTTTATTGTGCTGGAAATTTTGTTAATGAAAAAAGAATTTTCGATTGAGATCTATTTATAATTTTAAAATATTTATATACACAAATGTAAATAAACCATTCATGTTCATTAATTAATTTTCACTTTGAAAATTAATTTCTTTTGTTATATGTTTGATATCTTGAATATAGATGCTTTAAATACTGTTTGAAAAAGTTATTTCGATCTAAAATTCATTAATGGACTTTGTGTAGATTCCAAATCTTTTTACCTTTCCGAACTTTAAAGTTTTGGGTAAATCCTAAACTATAGTTTCCTTTCTAAACTAAAAGTTTGATTCAAATGTTTACTATATATTATATATATACATATTTAAAATTCTAAATGTTTGCATATAAATAGTATATTTTAAATCTAAAACATCAACTTTAATACACATATACATAACACACATATATTATATAAATGGTAACATATATGTGTTGCTCTAATTCAAAATCACAAGATGGTTGTCCCTGAGCATAGCTCGGCTGGTTGAGGACTACCTTGCAAGCATGGAACAAAGTTCCTGGAGGTTGCGGGTTCGAGTCCCGCAGCTGAGATTTGTTTCCCTTAAGGCCTTGAGCGGTCTATCCTCAATAAAAGCCGAAACGAGATAGAGGATTAATGCTCTTGGCTGGGCTGGCTAAAAAGGGGGGTCAGTGTGGCGGACAGTTGTATCCCCTAGCTCTGCTCTCCGGAGTAGGGTTTTTTTAAAAAAAATCACAAGATGGCCCTTAAGTAATAAATGTAATATTTAATATTAAACCTTTCTTTAATTGAAATCAAATTCACTACTGTTAATTTTAGATTTCAAAACATTTACAATGGTCTTATATGATTACAATATGTGTATGCTTTTACTTCTACACAACTATTATATACATATATATAATTTAATTCAAAATCTTAGTGTAACGACCCGTAAATTTAGTTAGTTTTAATAACGTTATTAATTGAAATTTTATGAAATTTTAAACAATAAAATTTTGAAATATAAATTTGATATTTGGAATGCATCTAGTTAAACATAGCAACCGGTAAAATATGAAGTTTATTTTCGTGCGTAATAGGTAAATTTTGGTCCGAAAATATGAAGTTTATTTTCGTGCGTAATATTTCAATTTAATCAGTTAAAAATCGATGAAAATAAAATGTTTTCGAAACTTGAATATTTTTACATAGAAAAATTCTAAATCGTCTTCTGAGCAAGACCCTATTTTTCGATTTTCCAAATTCGGACTTTTTTAGCTCCGTCGATCTTATTTTTCTGCTTTTTTTCCTGCATTTTCCGCTAGTAGAAATGTAACGACTCGTAAATTTCCGATAATTAAAATAGCTAATTTAATAAGATTTCATGATTTAGTGTTAGACAAAATTATTAATTCGTTTGGAATAATAATAATAACTGGAATGAATTGCAACAATAATTATCCAAATAATTATTTATAGATTGAATGGAGTTCCAATCTAATAGAATTGACTCAAATGTTATAACTTCGTTATAAGGGAATATATGGAAAAACAAATGTAAATAGGTAAATAAGAATTGTGAATTATTTAGGTAGTAATACAAATTTTAATAGATTGGTTTCGAAGATTTGAATACTAATAAGTATTGAAAAATAAATGCTACTTAGTGAATGCCTTTGAAATCAATAGTTGAATAGGATAATAAATGTTGAATTCATTGGGTATAATAGAGTAATTGATTGATAAGAAAATCTATTTAAAATCAAATATTGAATATTGAACAGGTAAATTGTTTAAATTAAATATTTAAACTTATTGAATAATTGAATAACGGGTTTAATATGATTAAAAATGATTTGTAAAATTTTATTTTATCATATTAAAGTTAGAATGATGTTGTAGAACTTTTAAAATCGAATTAAAAGTAAATTTGTGGAAATTGAATATTTTAATATTTAATTGACGAGTTAAAATAGCCATTTTTCAAACAGTCTCGGATTTCGACGAAACCAGTTTTATCGGATCCGTCACGTGATATTATTATAAGATTTCAAATTTCATGTCAATCGGATTTACCGTTTGTCCGGGGCAAGCCAAAACGCATAAAAATTCGTTTAATCGGTTTAATTTAAATTTGATCGTTTATTTCCATAACTCACACAGATGATCGAATTTGAACGACCAAAGTTGCGCACGCTTTTTGAGAGAGAGGGGAGGGCCGAGTTCGAAGCTGTTGTGGCCGTGGGTAGGGCTCGGGTAGGCGCTTCGAACGATGCGTGTTGATCGGCTTGGATGCCAACGAGGAAGGCTCGAAAATTTGGGCAAGTGCGGCAGCTACATGGGTTACTTCGTGCATGAGCTACCTGGAACGAAACGAGAATGGGAAAGATGATGGCACGCGCGGCCCTGATGCGACCAGAGGAAATCAACGGCTGTAAATTGATCTGGGTTTGAAATTTAAAATAAGAATTGTAAATTAATTATTTATTAAATTGTACGATCTTTAAAATGATGCAACTCTTTCATACGAGGTCCGTTTTGGACGAAACGAATTGCGTTGCAATCGTTTTGTCGAGCACTACACTATGGAGCTGGATTGGAATCGTTTGGATCTAGTGGAAATTTTAGGTAAAATTAAACGCTCGTTTAATTTTATTCGAAACAAAACGCTGGAACTACATTGAAATCAAGGTGAGTGTTTTATAACGCTCACAACGTACTGAATATCTTTATGATAGTTAAGTTTAATATTATGAAGTGATATGAATTTTATTTTTCATTGTTTGATAAAATTTAGTTGCCATATAGATTGTAATTTGAATTAACCGTTGAATTTAATTGACAGTTAAATTGAAATTGAAATTGAATTGCGATTAAATTACCTGACATTGATAACTATGAAATTGCCATGAATTGTATTGTCTATTAGATGATGTATTTCGTGGATGTTATTGGTTGATATTTAAATGTTTGGATGTTTATTTGCTTATATATACTGTTATGCATACATATGAATCTGTGATTTAGTTTAAGTGATATATATTCATCCCTGACATTTAATTGGAATAACTAATCACTTGGTCATAGGATAGAAAATTATATACGGACACCGGATTGGCTAAATTAATAATTTTTAAAATCGTCGATTTGAAATTTATTTAATGTTTTGATTTAAAAGTTATATATAGAAATCAATTTATAGAAATCGACGGAAAATTGAATTTGGAATGTTGAAATAAATTTTGGTTAAAGAAAATTGTTAAATAATTTAAGTTGAGACTTTGAGAATAAAAATTGGGATATGATTGAATTTCGAAAAATCTATTTGTTTTAAAGATTGAACATTATTTCGAACTTTGAGTATTACTTCGTAAAAGCGATATAAAAGTGATATTTTGAAAAGAGCTTGGAATTGAATCATATTTGAAATTTGGATTTAAATTTGAATATTGAAGAATAATTTTGTTAAGTGTTATAAATTGATATTTTGAAAATCAAGCTCCAAATCGATATAAACTGAAATTGAATTAATTGAAGGTGAATGTGAAATTGAATAAATTTGAAGTCAAAGTTGACGTTGATTTAAATTGAAATCGAAATTGAATCGGTACAATGGAAAATGAAATTGATTTGAATTGGGACGTTATAATTAAAATGGTTTGGTTTTGAAGATGTTTCATTTCGTTTCCAAATTTCTCGGTTATATAAACCATTTTAAATACTTAAACTATTTTAATCCATTTTAAACCTACTTAACCCAATTTAAATTATTTTAAATGAATTTATCTATTTGAAATCCATTTAAAGATTTTAAGTATTTTTAACTATTTAATTATTTAAACTACTTTTAAAACTACTTAAATATTCTAAAATTTCAAGCTGGTCAATAAGGTGAAATGTTTATGTTTAAATCTTGAATTTAAATACGAATTGGGTTAAATGAAGTTGCAACCTAAATTGAAATTCGAAATGATTTTGAAATCGAAATGAGATATTGATGCGAAAAATGATTTTTGAAACAGAATCTTACATTTGAATAGATACGATGATATTTGAAATGGATTTGATTTTTGAAGCGAATATGATATTTTGATATCAATTATGAATCGATTTGAAATGTAAAATAGCCAATGTTGTAATAATACGTAGTTATTAAAGAGACCGGGATCGGATATGGACATACTCTCTGTCGATACCGAACACCACTTTAATAACTATTATACGCGGAGTGTTGATCCAGAATGAAGTGGATGGTTTGGTGTACGCGTTGACTGAAGAAAGAGAACGATATTGGATGACCCCTGACATGACTAAAACAGGAGCCGCGCCGGGCCACTGAAGTTCGCCATCTCTAGCGGACACACTTCTTCGATACCATATCTATTACATTTGTGATTCGATTTGGGTGCACCCCTTGATTTGGGAGTGTTGTTTCACGGTGTTGGGGTAGCTGCTGGCTATGCTCAACATCAGTCCGGATCACGCAACTACTAGTATCCTAGTTGGTATCGCCTCATGTACCTTGTCATGCTGATTATCCTATTCGCGACCATTACGTTTTATTTTGTGTTATACCTATGGGGTATCCTCTGATAACCACCAATTTACGGTGGGGCTTACGGTGCTGTATAGACTATGGCATTATAAAAATGTGTTAAGGGGGATTATGGCAACGCCTTAACGCTATTTTGATACATTATATTACTGATAGGCATTATCTACTTAGCGTACATTACTACATAGTAAATAGTTTAACGGATCCTTAAGAGATGGAAAATCCTGTAATATCTCTTGAGTTATTGCACGCACGTTGACACTGGATATGAGATGTCAAACCCCGTAAACATCTCTGACGCCGTTACACTCATATTTATTTATGATTGATTTAACTTTCGTAAGGATATTTTATTCCTGACTCGAGTGTTTTGTCTTTTCATTACGCTCGGGTCAGTCCTGAGTTTTTCAGATTTTTGAAGATCTATTCTGGAGGATGAAGACAAAGATTTGGTATACTATTACTATTATTACCCTTGCATCATGCTATCTGCTGCATTATTTTAATTGTTCTGTTGTATATGTATAACTCTGATAAATGTTGTATAAATAATTGTCAAAGTTTAGTAAACAGCTTCATGAACTGTTTATTTGATTATTATATTTTATCGTTCCGCTGCAAGATTCTGTGCTGTTTCCTTTCTTTTATTTCTCTTTCCTCTTCTTTTCTTATTTACCCCAATAACCATCTGCCCTTTTGAATGGTTTGGAATCGGTATGTGTATTTGATCGTCGGTTTAAACTGTCCAAAAAGGCGGGTCGTTACAGTTGGTATCAGAGCTTTGGTTTAGCGATAACCATAGCTTTGTGGGGTCTGACTCTTTATAAATAGGGTAGTACTACCCTATGATAAGTCGCTGAGTGTATATATATGAGAGAGCATATTTGTTAGTGATATAAAATGTTTTATATTGTGTCGGTTGATTTCTTGAGTGGCTTATGGATTCCGGTCAATACGAGTAATTAACGTCATTGATAGGGATCTCTAAACACTCGAACAGAACAATTCGACATAGCATTGTCTTGAAATTGGGTAAATAAAATAATTTTGCCCAAATTATATTTTGTATATAAAGAATTTATTTTCAAAAATTATTGTGATATATCTAGCTTATTTGGTTGTTAGAAATGATATATTGGTTACTATCATTAATTGGATATTGTAATTTAATAAATAAGGTGAATTACAAAATGAACAATGATAAAACACTTGTGGAATGTTTTAAGAAAGAAAATCCTATAAGAACATTTTATAAAGGTGACTTATGAATTAAAATAGATTTAAACTGGAAAATACCGAATTTAAGACCCGGAGATTTTGAAAAATGGTTCTCAAAGTTTTGAAGAAATATATTGTGATATTAGTTAGAAAATATTTATGAGAAATATTTTGAAAGGATTTTAAGAAGGAATGAATACATTACTCCTTTCTTATGTCGCTGGAAAATAATTTCGGTGATGACTGCGCAGCATCATCGACGTTCATTTTCGAGTCTCAAAGTGGGGAAGACTTCAGAGAAGCTTTGCTTTTCTTCGAAATTATTTGGATAAATGGGTTTTGGTTTAAACTCCAAAGGTATGATTTGATATATTAAGATATAAGTGTATATATTTATTTCAAACGATTTGAAAAGAATCGGGCAATTAAAATTCTAAGTTATGCAAATTAGTAATTTTCAAATGAAATGTGAATAACCAGAATTCTAAAATAAGAGGATTAAGATATCTAAGCTTATGTTTTGGGAAAACTTTAGAGTTGTAGTGTACCTTTAAAGTTGAAAGGTAAAGAGGATTTTAACAAATTAAATTTGTAAACATTCTAATTAAGTAAAAAGAAATTCTATAAACTCGTATAATACCAAAATTACATTCTGATAACATATAACAAGACTTACCAAATGTTAAAAGTTAAAATGATGTTTTGGATATGTAATGAGATATTGTACAGATAAACAGAACCTGAAAGTAATTGAAATATACAAGTAAGGAAAACTCAAAAGGAATTAAAATGTATATAAATGAAATTTGGTTGTGATAAAAATGTTATATACTTAAATATAGCATGAAATGATGAATGGATAAATGGAACAAGTAAGTGAACTTAAGAAAGAAGATAAATGAATCGTATTATATCTTAGTAAATTGGTTATAGAAAATAAATATAAATTGCAAAGGGATTGAAAAAAAATTGAATTTGTAACCTTTAAGATAACTGTAAACTAAGAAAAGTCATTTATGAGAGGCTAGACTTTTACAGGATGATTAATAAACTAAAGTGCTGGTTAATAAAATGTTCCATAAATAAATTTGTTATTAACTAAAATTATGAAATTGAAGTAAATGTAAACAAAAGAATTTGGTATAGCTAAGAATCAATTGGGAAAGGAGTTGAGCTTAATTAAATTATATAGAATGTTTAAAATAAACTTGAGTAAGCAAATTCTTTGATATGATGTTTAAGAAAAGATAATGTTAAAGAATATGCTATGTAAAGAAATGAATATACTAACTGAATAATAGATTGTGAGTAATTAAGTGGAAAAAAATATAGAAGTCAATAAAATAATTTAGTATAGATAAGTTGGATAGAAATCCATTGGAAGGTAATACGTGAGATTGTACGTATATTATTTTATTCGCATAATGATTTGATCCAAATTCGAGCACAAAATTTCGAGATGATTTATATCGATCCAAGTTAGGATTTTCCACTCGATTCTCGACGGCGAACGCTGCATATGGATTTTTGGTTTGATTCTGGAATTCTCTATCATAGTATATGGCTATGCAAGGAGAGTAACAGTTTCCAATCAAGGAACCAAATCTGAGTCCGCACTAGAGAGTCGGGTGAACGATACTAGTTGGAAGTGAAAATGTGTGATCGAATAAGCGATTAGATTGATATTGCTCACGGATGATATATGTACGGTTTACGGACTTAATTAAAGTTAATATTGGAAATATAAGATGCCGAATATAAAATGATTCTTTTAAAATTATATAACAGGATATATATATAAAAGAGATATACCAAATTGAATGTAAAATTAATAATTTGGTTATGTTGGGTATGATTTGGTTGTTATATGATTGTTAGTTGACTGTATATAATTCATTAAGTGTTAATGAAATTGAAAGCTATAAATCATTGAAATCAAATTGGAAGTTAAATGAAATTAAATAGAATTTAATTTGATTCAAATTGGAAGTGAACTAATGAAAATATAAATTAGTTGATGTTAACTAATTGAGTTGAGAATGAATGTTAGTAAAATCCAACGTTAATGAATCAACTGTGATTAAAATTGAAACCCAAGTCAATAAATATTAATGAGCAGTGAATTTATATTGATTGGTTATGGATTTGTTGGATGATAGTTGGATGATAATTGATTTGGTGGATGCATTTGTTGTTTTGTTGCATTTGCTATGTAGGCACATGTAGTTGTTATGTTGCTTTATTGTGTATATTGATATTATTTTCATATATGCATGTTTCTCATGGTTTGTTGAGTGCTTAGTAGGTGCGGATTGCGCTTGCTTCGCATTTGGAGCTCGCTTTCGCGCTATATTAGCCGTATATGCTCGCTAATAATATATAAGGTACATATCTCGGATTACATACCGTACTTTTACACTTTTTCCCTGCGGGATGCCTCATCACATGATGAGATGTATATTTGTGATATATATACTGTCATATTATTTTTTTCCGATCAAGCCGCGCAAAGGAGACTTTGCCGAAATTTTCCGTAAATACGGGTGTTAGAAATTTTTTCAAGTTTTAAAAAAAAAATTAACTTGTTTTGCTAACTAACTTTTAAAGTTAGAAAGCCGTTCGGAGTAGCGTAGTGGAAGTGTAGTAAGCCGTTCAATTGTTTTATAAGTTGATAACTTTGAATAAAATATAGCTAATGTTGAATTCTATACTTAGTTCCTTTTCCCTTCTTTTTCCTTTTCGGGGACGAAAAGTTTTGAGTGGGGGAGAGTGTAACGACCCGTAAATTTCCGATAATTAAAATAGCTAATTTAACAAGATTTCGTGATTTAGTGTTAGAAAAAAATTATTAATTCGTTTGGAATAATAATAACTGGAATGAATTGTAACAATAATTATCCAAATAATTATTTATAGATTGAATGGAGTTTCAATCTAATAGAATTGACTCAAATGTTATAACTTGGTTATAAGGGAATATATGGAAAAACAAATGTAAATAGGTAAATAAGAATTGTGAATTATTTAGGTAGTAATACAAATTTTAATAGATTGGTTTCGAAGATTTGAATACTAATAAGTATTGAAAAATAAATGCTACTTAGTGAATGCTTTTGAAATCAATGGTTGAATAGGATAATAAATGTTGAATTCATTGGGTATAATAGAGTAATTGATTGATAAGAAAATCTATTTAGAATCAAATATTGAATATTGAACAGGTAAATTGTTTAAATTAAATATTTAAACTTATTGAATAATTGAATAACGGGTTTAATATGATTAAAAATGATTTGTAAAATTTTATTTTATCATATTAAAGTTAGAATGATGTTGTAGAACTTTTAAAATCGAATTAAAAGTAAATTTGTGGAAATTGAATATTTTAATATTTAATTGACAAGTTAAAATAGCCATTTTTCAAACAGTCTCGGATTTCGACGAAACCTGTTTCATCGGATCCGTAACGTGATATTATTGTAATATTTCAAATTTCATGTCAATCGGATTTACCGTTTGTCCGGGGCAAGCCAAAACGCATAGAAATTCGTTTAATCGGTTTAATTTAAATTTGATCGTTTATTTCCGTAACTCACACAGATGATCGAATTAGCTTTCGAAACCTGTTCCATTGTGTCCGGAACGCGGGGGAAACGCTAGAAACGCCGGTCACCGCACATAAATCGGAGTTCGAAAATTCGGAGTATAGTGTTTCGTAAATTTTCTATATATGCACCTTTAACATTCACTTTTGCAAACAAACTCAAGCCCTAGGGTTTCAGGGGCCGGCCGCCTCTTATACATTCAATGGCCAGAAAACATCGTCGTTCCTCCTCCATTATCTTCAAATCCCTCATTCGATTCAAGAAGTGTTCAACTACAATAACGTAGAGCACGACGAAAGCTAGCTATCCAACGGTCAAGATCGCGAATGGTGTTACGAATCGACGACAATCCTCATTTGGACGGCCGAAGTTGTGCACGCTTTTCGTGAGAGAGGGGAGGGCCGATTTCGAAGCTGTTGTTGCCGTGGGTAGGGCTCGGGTAGGTGCTTCGAACGATGCGTGTTGATCAGCTTGGATGCCAACGAGGAAGGCTCGAAAATTTGGGCAAGTGCGGCGGCTACATGGGTTACTTCGTGCATGAGCTACCTGGAACGAAACGAGAATGGGAAAGATGATGGCACGCGCGGCCCTGATGCAACCAGAGGAAATCAATGGCTGTAAATTGATCTGGGTTTGAAATTTAAAATAAGAATTGTAAATTAATTATTTATTAAATTGTACGATCTTTAAAATGATGCAACTCTTTCATACGAGGTCTGTTTTGGACGAAACGAATTGCGTTGCAATCGTTTTGTCGAGCACTACACTATGGAGCTGGAATGGAATCGTTTGGAGCTAGTGGAAATTTCGAGTAAAATTAAACGCTCGTTTAATTTTATTCGAAACAAAACGCTGGAACTACATTGAAATCAAGGTGAGTGTTTTATAACGCTCACAACGTACTGAATATCTTTATGGTAGTTAAGTTTAATATTATGAAGTGATATGAATTTTATTTGTCGTTGTTTGATAAAATTTAGTTGCCATATAGATAGTCATTTAAATTAACCGTTGAAAATTTAATTGACAGTTAAATTGAAACTGAAATTGAATTGCTATTAAATTACCTGACATTGATAACTATGAAATTGCCATGAATTGTATTGTCTATTGGATGATGTATTTCGATGGATGTTATTGGTTGATATTTAAATATTTGAATGATTATTTGCTTATATATACTGTTACGCATACATATGACACTTTGATTTGGTTTAAGTGATATATATTTATCCCTGACATTTAATTGGAATAACTAATCACTTGGTCATAGGATAGAAAATTATATACGGACACCGGATTGGCTAAATTAGTAACTTTTAAAATCGTTGATTTGAAATTTATTTAATGTTTTGATTTAAAAGTTATAAATAGAAATCAATTTATAGAAATTGAATTTATCGGAAAATTGAATTTGGAATGTTGAAATAAATTTTGGTTAAAGAAAATTGTTAAATAATTTAAGTTGAGACTTTGAGAATAAAAATTGGGATATGATTGAATTTCGAAAAATCTATTTGTTTTAAAGATTGAACATTATTTCGAACTTTGAGTATTACTTCGTAAAAGCGATATAAAAGTGATATTTTGAAAAGAGCTTGGAATTGAATCATATTTGAAATTTGGATTTAAATTTGAATATTGAAGGATAATTTTGTTAAGTGTTATAAATTGATATTTTGAAAATCAAGCTCCTAATCGATATAAATTGAAATTGAATTAATTGAAGGTGAATGTGAAATTGAATAAATTTGAAGTCAAAGTTGACGTTGATTTAAATTGAAATCGAAATTGAATCGGTACAATGGAAATTGAACTTGATTTGAATTGGGAAGTTATAATTGAAATGGTTGGTTTTGAAAATGTTTCATTTTGTTTCCAAATTTTTCGGTTATATAAACCATTTTAAATACTTAAACTATTTTAATCTATTTTAAACCTACTTAACCCAATTTAAATTATTTTAAATGAATTTATCTATTTGAATCCATTTAAAGATTTTAAGTATTTTTAACTATTTAATTATTTAAACTACTTTTAAAACTACTTAAATTATTTTTTTAAAATTTCAAGCTGGTAAATAAGGTGAAATGTTTATGTTTAAATCTTGAATTTAAATACGAATTGGGTTAAATGAAGTTGCAACCTAAATTGAAATTCGAAATGATTTTGAAACCGAAATGAGAAATTAATGCGAAAAATGATTTTTGAAACGGAATCTTACAGTTGAATAGATACGAAGATATTTGAAATGGATTTGTATAAATAATTGTCAACTATAGTAAACAGCTTCATGAACTGTTTATTTGATTATTATATTTTATCGTTCCGCTGCAAGATTCTGTGTTGTTTCCTTTCTTTTATTTCTCTTTCCTCTTCTTTTCTTATTTACCCCAATAACCATCTGCCCTTTTGAATGGTTTGGAATCGGCATGTGTATTTGATCGTCGGTTTAAACTGTCCAAAAAAGCGGGTTGTTACAAGAAATTTCAAATTTTTATAATTTAATCGTACCATTGATTTCCATATACCATTTTGATCGTCTCGTCGTGCTGATCTTTACGGTATTTTCAATTCTGTGTTTTGAAGTCCAGTTTGCCGCGGAATCCAAGAAAATGGTAACCGCGGTACCGGTTTCCTTCCTATTCAAGTGCAACGGTTAAAAATAAATAAGGCATTGGTTATTAAACCTCTCTAATAGTCTATGACCACTGATATCCCACCATTTCATATTTCCAATAGAAATGTTGTTTCAGTTTTCAATTTTCCATGTGTTCATTAATAAAGTGTGCATGCATTTACTCCTACACCCGTCCTCCCACTTGCTCCTCTATCTGTTGAAAAAACATTCTTCTCCAAGCATGAAGCCACCTCGTATAATTTTTCCTTTTCCTGTCGCCCTCCCTTATTTTTGTAACCCGCAACCCACTTAAGCCTCCACTCTTCTCTGTTCTTCTGTTAATTTCCTCTTGCTCTTTTGAAAAAGAAAAAAATATTAATAATAAAGTAGCATGTATATTTCTGATATGCTTTGCACGTTCTCTTCTTTTGCACCTGGGAGGGGAGTTTGCTTATGGTCCGAGCGCAAGAGAGAGGAGGGAAGGGAACTCGGCGCTGTCAGGTGCGTGCATTAGTGTTCAGGGTGGAAAAATGCGGTGGATGAAAAAGGGGAAAGCGGGAGGATCATGGCGTGGATATGGCCATTGTGTGGCTTCAACGTAGAAGCAAGGGACGAGCAAATTTGCTTCGGCGATGAAGCAAGAAGCAGGGAATGAGTAAGAGAACGTGCAAAGCATATCAGAAATATATGAATATCTGTCATTGAGTTTCGAATATTAATACGTTCAGTTATACATTTGAGTCTGCAATTTTTTTTATCATTACATTTTTTGAACGTATTTGTTAGCAAACTTGTTTTCTGTAAATATTTATATCTTTTAAAACGGTTATGTTGTGGAAGCCATAATTTGTTGTCACATTTCAATATATATAAACTGTAGAATGGTTACTCTTAAGGTTTGTACAATTTTAAGAAATACACGTTTAAGAAATATGAGTGTTTATATATATAACTATTTATAATATACATATTCTAGTTTTATATACACATTTCGGTGGGTTTAAAATGTTATTTAATTGCAAACTGTTTATATATGAGGATATAAATATATTATATGTAGTTGTCTAAATATATTATATACGTTACTATATGCTTTGTATATATTATTACAGATAGTATATGCATGTTTGTTATATACGATTTACTTTTAAAGTGTATACATGTAAGTACATAAAATTGTTGTTGGTTATTTTGATCTTTAAATATGTAGAGATATATGTATATATATATACTGTAGGTGTTGCATGTAATATATATACAGATTATACAATTTGCATATATCTTAGTGTATGTGGTTGTATTGGTTTACATGAGTTCTTTTTTTGGTATATAAGAATATATTTGACAATACGATACATTTCATTATTACTTTATTTTATATAATATTCGATGTTATATAATATATATATGTTCTGAATCATATATTCTAACAGTTATATAAATATATATGTTCAACTTTAATAAATAAATTTTTATTTAAAACTACGATTTTTTTTAAAAATCCACATATATATTTAATTTAATATGTGTTCGAAATTAGAATACGATTTTGTATATATATATGTATATATATATATATTATGTATCTTTATCAGTTCACTTGGACAAATTATCATCATCGTTCCCATTCTGATTTGATTTCGTCTATTCCTTGTTATCAGCTTTGATCATCGAATTCGTGCTTAGATTTGTAACTCAATTTCAGTATCTGTATCAGTGTGCGTATCCGTGTCATCTCATGTTCTCTCTAGCCTCGAAAGGTGAGCAATCACTCACGATTAATGTTCTTTTATTTATTAAATTTGATTTTAATTGAAACGACAGTTGAAATATGCGACTGTTAGTTATTTACATTGTTGTATATATGTTATTTCCTATATCAGTTCACCTGTGACATCTGACACCATTATCTGTTATTTATCCGATAATAATCCAGTTTGATTGATAACTGATTGATTGTTGATGTTTATATTAGTTGTTAAATTGTTAATGTTAAAGTGAAAAATAGTATGCAATTGAATTTGATATAGCATAGTTAAAAATTTAAAATGGACTTATATGTTGAATTTGATCAGTTAAATTTGACCCCTTTAAATGCTTAAATAAATTGACACGTAGAAATAGTGTTAAACACACCTTGAACCATTTAAATGTATGTTATATAAATTGTTGTAGTGTGAAATTGAATAATAAATGTCAAGTGAAGAACCGTATAACTATTAATGAAATAATCTTTAATCTACATGAAATGATAGTGTAGATTCTAGAAATAATTATATTAATTTGCACAAACAACAATGTGAATTAATACGATTATTTCGGGATTATTTGAATAATTATTGGATTGATATTGATGTTTGTTATTGCTTGTTTATTTACTTTGACACCATCCCAGTTATCACACTGCAAGTTCCCTTCGTTATGTTTTGATTTTTGAACTGAAATGGAATCGGGTTGAAATGATAAATACCCAAATAAAACTTTGACTTAGGATAGAGAATTAAATAAAACCCGATTGGTCAATAATTGGTTTAAAATTAAAATAAAGATTTTATTCGAATAAACAATAAGGTTTTGAAATGAAATTGGAGTTTGAAATTTTAAAGAAGGAAAATGTTAATATTTGAAATCTGAAACAAAATATTAATGTAGAAAATGATGAAAAAACATTGTTTAAAAATTAATTATTTAATAATAAAATTTGGAATTATTAATAATTAAGTTTTGGAATTATTAATAATTTAGTTTTGAAATTTTTAATTATTAAGTTTTGAAATTAGTAAGAATTAATTTTTGAAATTATTTGATAATTAAATGAGATTGAATTATTTAATAATTAAATTAAAATTGAATTCTTTATTAAGTGAAATTAAACTTCTTGAATAAGTGAAACTAAGTTTCTTTATTAACTGATTTTTGGAATTTGTAACTAAGTATAAGTGAAATTGAATTTCTTTAACAAGAAATAGAATGTGATGTATTGAAATTAATGCAAGACTTATAATTTAAAGAATTGATTTGACGAATTTAATTTAATTCGTTTTGATGCAATGAAGTTGAACTTAAGTAAATGATTTAATGAATTGGAAATTAAATAGAAATTGTTTTGAATGACAAATTTATTTAATGAATATTGAATGAAATCGACCAATGAATTTAAATTGATTTGAATGATAAATTAAATTAATTTAAATGATTACGGAATGAAATTTATATACGAACTTGAATCAATATGTAAATTGTTTAAATAAAATTTGAATTGAATTATAAGATTTGCAAAGGTAATGTGGAGGTTTTGAAACGTAAATCATGGAAATTGATTTAGAAAGACAAATGAAATGTTGGTTTAGAAATTCTAATTGAAATTGAATTTGATTTGTTTTTTTTTGAAATTTATTAAACGATCAATCGGTGCAATAATTACGAAAGTTATTAAAGAAATCGAAATAGGTTAGGGATATACTCACTGTCTAAACCGAAAACCACTTTAATAACTATATGCAGAGTGTGATCCAGAATGAAGTGGTTGGAATGATGTGCATGACGACTGAAGAAAGAGAACGATTATGGATAGCCTTGAACTTGTGTCAAATTGAAAATGACTAAAACAGGAGCCGTGCCGGGTCAAATGGGGTTAGCCACCTCTAGCGAACACACTTCTTCGTAAACTAATCATTACTTGTTACTGATTGGTGCACCCTCGAATTTTGGGAGTGTTGTTTCGTGGCGTTGTGATCGCTGTGGCGATGTGTTCTCACCAGTCCGGATCAGGAAAATGTTAGTTTCACTACCTTGGGTATTGCCTCATGTGCCTTGTCATACTTGTATCCCTATATACGCAACCACTACGAATTTTTTATTTGTTATACCTATGGAGTACTCCCTGATATCTCACTAGTTTACGGTGGAGTTTATAGTGTTGTATAGACTATAACGCTTATACAAAATGTGTTAAGGGGGATAATGGTAACGCCTTAATACTATTTTGATACTTTATATTACTGATAGGCATTATCTACTTAGCGTACACTACTATATATAGATAGTTTAACGGATCCTTAGAGGATGGTTATCCCAACATCCTTTGAGTTACTTGTATTCCAGTTGTTATTGCACTTGAGTTGGATTTATTGATATAAGAATGTTAATCTCGACTCGAGTGTTTTGTGTTTTGCTTTACGCTCGGGTCAGACCGAGTGTACCAGTATTCGAGACTCACCTTTGGAGTTGGAGCTTCGCTTGGAGATCCAACTATCTATCCAGCTTTCAAATATTCAGTTGATTCCAGTGATGTTTTCTCATATTTTCTAATATTGTATTTGACTATTGTATTCGAGACTTCTGTTGTAACCTATTTAACTCTGTTATGTATATAGTAGCTTCATGAACTACTATCTTTTTACTTCCGCTGCATTTATTACTCTATGTCTGTGATCTGTGATTGTTCATTTACTGTATATGTTCAGTTTTGCCAAATTTAAATTAACAATTCGGTATTTTGAATTATTCAAGTCCGACATGTGCAGATGCGAATGGTCCAAAATAGCGGGTGGTTACAGTTGGTATCAGAGCTTTGGTAGCTCTAGGAAAAACTTAGCATATATGGTAAATGTATTTACAGAATCATTTTCATTCGAGTTGAACCTCTTCCTTTTTGACTCGATTCCCTTGAACTTTGGAACATTCCCTCGGTTCCGAAATTCATTCTTGTCCCTCACTATTCATATTCATCTGAATTCTGGAGTACCCCATAACTCCACTTCGAATGATCTTTATAATGAATCGATGGTCTCGCCAATCCTTGAATTATTTGTAAATGGGTGAATCTCCTTTAAAATAGACATCGATTTACCGGAGATTTCTGTATCCACGGTTTACGATGCTATCTATCTCCTGCTATGCCTGAATTCTATTTCTTGAGATTAGATGTTGATTTACCTCATAATTCCACATCGATCTAATTCTTGAAGTCAAGGTCACCCCGGTTAAGGTTGCCCTCGATTTATATAAACTTATCAATCTTCCTATTTTTTATTTAATTATCATATTCTTGTTTCAAACCTATTTTCGGATCAAATTTCTCTTTGATTTGTTTCCATCAAATTTGAATCTCTATTCTTGCTTTGGAATTCATTCTTGTATTGTCGAGCGAGGAAGTGTATTGGCATATTAATATTAAAAATGTTTTATATATTGTGTTGTTTGAGTTTTTGATGTTGATTTGGGTTTCCGACCGATTCGTCTGATCAACGCTATCGATAGGATTTCCAAAACACTTGAACAGAGCAAACTGACACAATAGAATTTTCGACTTTGGTGAATAAAATAGCTTTGTATGATTATATTATATATAAGTATAAATCTCTCTGAAATTAAATTATTAATGAAGTTTGTTGTCAGAAATGATAATATTTGATTTTCATTTATTGTTTTATAAACCATTGAATATTGCATAATAATAAATAAATGAATTTATAAAACTTGGCTATAATTTGATTTGGAATTTGAAGTGGATTTAAATTAGAATTTGAGAATTTAATTTCTGATAATTCCGAACTATAGTTTTTGTATATTATTTAAAATGTTTTCGAACAGAAATCATTTCAAAGAAATTTTAGATGTTTAAATCAATGCTCTTCTCTTTGTCATTGGAAATAATTTCGGTGATGGCGGCCACATCATCGACCTTCATTTTTGAGTTTCAAAGTGGAGAGAACAATTCGTAGCATTGCTACACTTTTGTTTGGAAAAATAAATTGATTTGAATTTCTAAACATGACTTGATTTATAATATATATTGAAGATTTTAAATTTGATTTGATATATTATATATATATATATATTCTTATCACTAAGTTGTTTGAAGCTAATCCGAAATTAATTCTTAAATATTTGTTAAAGGATGATTTTCATTTATAAATGAAGCCAAATATAAATACTTAACTTGAAATAACTAAATTGTAAAATTTCATTTGGATAATACTCAATTGCATTATATATAACTTACCTAAATTTTCAAAAGTTAATTATGTAATTGAATATTATACAATATAATGATATCAAAGGAATTTTTAAATAAATTTGAGTAGTTATAATAAGTGTAAATATACTTAATATATATGTGATAAGATATATTAAGTAGAATAAATTTAATAATAATTTGGAATAAAGAAGAATTAAATTTGTCAAATAAAGTATGATTATAATAAATGACTATTCAAATTTATGATCTTTGAAAGTGTTAGTTTAAAATAATTGGATAATATACAATATAAAATGTTTTTATAAATAAATTTGAGTGCATATAAAAATGTTATACACTTAAAGTTTAATTATAAAATGGTTAATAGAGATAAATAGAATAATAGGTTAGTCGAATAATAGATGTGATTAATAAAATAATTTTTTTTTGAAAGTTAATAAATTGAAATTAAATCAACTTAATGAGGTACCTCGAATTAATTGAATTTAAATTGAATTTCGTTTTGAAAGAAACTTTTTGTATCTAACATTCATAAATGTGAAATTAAATCAATTTAATGGAAACCTTGAATTTAAAAACAAATTGCTGAATATAAGTTTATTTAAACTAAAATTTATATGGTTTGAACTAATTATTTATTTTGTTTTTAGTCTATTTTCTTTTTGGTTGTTTCTATTCTCCTACCTCCTTCCTTTTCGAGGATGAAAAGTTTTGAGTGGGGGAGAGTGTAACGACCCGTAAATTTGGCTGGTTTTAATAACGTTATTAATTGAAATTTTGTGAAATTTTAAATAATAAAATTTTGAAATATAAATTTGATATATGGAATGCGTCTAGTTAAACATAGCAACCAGTAAATTTTGGTCCGAAAATATAAAGTTTATTTTCGTGTGTAATATTTCAATTTAATCAGTTAAAAATCAATGAAAATAAAACATTTTCGAAACTTGAATATTTTTACATAGAAAAATTTTAAATCGTCTTTTGAGCAAGTCGCCATTTTTCGTTTTTCCAAATTTGGACTTCTTTAGCTCCGTCGATCTTATTTTTCTGCGTTTTTTCTTGCATTTTCCGCTAATAGAAATTTCGAATTTTTATAATTCAATCGTACCATTAATTTCCATATACCGTTTTGATCGTCTCGTCGTGCTGATCTTTACAGTATTTTCAATTCTATGTTTTGAAGTCCAGTTCACTGCGGAATCCATGAAAACGGTAACCGCGGTGCCGGTTTCCTTCCTATTCAAGTGCAACGGTTAAAGATAAATAAGGCATTGGTTATTAAACCTCTCTAATATTCTGTGACCATTGTTATCCCACCATTTCAAATTTCCAATAGAAATGCTATTTCAATTTTCAATTTTTCATCTGTTCATTAATAAAGTGTGCATGCATTTACTCCTAGACCCGTCATTCCACTTGCTCCTCTACCTGTTGAAAAAACATTCTTCTCCACGCATGAAGTCACCTCATATGTTCCCCTCTTCCTTTTCCTGTCGCCCTCCCTTATTTTTGTAACCCGCAACCCACTTATGCCTCCACACTTCTCCGTTCTTCTGTTAATTTCCTCTTGCTCTTTTGAAAAAGAAAAAAATATTAATAATAAAGTAGCATATATATTTCTGATATGCTTTGCACGTTCTCTTATTTTGCACCTACTCGTTCCCTACTTCTTGCTTCATCACCGAAGCAAGTTTGCTCATCCCTTGCTTCTACGTTGAAGCCACACAACAACCATATCCACGACGTGATCCTCCCGCTTTCCCCCTTTTCATCCACCGCATTATTCCACCTTGAACACTAATGAACGCATCTGACAGCGCCGAGTTCCCTTCCCTCCTCTCTCTTGCGCTCGGACCATAAGCAAACTCCCCTCCCAAGCACCCACGTGGCCATTACAACATCAGCCTCCCACCATCATCTACTTGCCGCACATCTAGCTCCGCCTGCGCCCAAGTCCTCTCACTGTTTTTTTTTTTGCCAATCCATACACGGCGATGGCAACTCTTGCTCACGTCACTTCGCATGCAAGCCACCACCAAGTCTTCACACCCAGTCTCCAGCCGAGGCCGTGCCATGCCATCTCCGAGCATCGGTAGCATTGCCTCCACTTCATTGATTATGGTAATATATGTATATCTGTCATTAAGTTTCGAATATTAATACGGTCAGTTATACATTTGAGTCTGCAATTTTTTTACCATTACATTTTTTTGTACGTATTTGTTAGCACACTTGTTTTATGTAAATATTTATATCTTTTAAAACGGTTATGTTGTGGAAGCCGTAATTTGTTGTCACTTTTCAATATATATAAACTGTAGAATGGTTACTCTTAAGGTTTGTGCAAGTTTAAGAAATATACATATAAGAAATATGAGTGTTTATATATATAACTATTTATAATATACATATTCTAGTTTTATATGTACACATTTTGGTGGGTTTAAAATGTTATTTAAGTGCAAATTGTTTATATATGAGGATATAAATATATTATATGTAGTTGTCTAAATATATTATATAGGTTACTATATGCTTTGTATATATTATTACAGATAGAATATGCATGTTTGTTATATACGATTTACTTTTAAAGTGTACATATATAAGTATATAAAATTGTTGTTGGTTATCTTGATCTTTAAACATGTAGAGATATATGTATATATATACTGTAGGTGTTGTGTGTAATATATATACAGATTATATAATTTGCATATATCTTAGTGTATGTGGTTGTATTGGTTTACATGAGTTCTGTTTTTAGTATATAAGAAATATATTTGACAGTATGATATATTTCATTATTATTTTATTTTATATAATATTCGATGTATATATATTTGTCTAGGTTTATATATGCGTGGGTATGAGGTATGTTTGTTATACATAGATTTGTTAATATAGTATATGTAAACAGTTGTTTTATATATATTAAATATGTATTCTAAATTAATCTATTGTTATATAATATATATATGTTCTGAGTCATATATTCTAACAATTATGTAAATATATATGTTCAACTTTAATAAATAAATTTTTATTTAAAACAATGATTTTTTTTAAACCCACATATATATTTAATTTAGTGTGTGTTCGAAATTAGAATACGATTTTGTATATATATGTGTGTTTATATATGTATATATATATATATTATATATCTATATCAGTTCACTTGGATAAATTATCATCATCATTCCTATTCTGATTTGATTTTGTATATTCCTTGTTATCAGCCTTGATCGTCGAATTCGTGCTTAGATTTGTAACTCAATTTCAGTATCTGTATCAGTGTGCATATCCGTGTCATCTCCTGTCCTCTCTAGCCTAGAAAGGTGAGCAATCACTCACGATTAATGTTCTTTTATTTATTAAATTTGATTTCAATTAAAACGACAGTTGAAATATGCGACTGTTAGTTATTTACATTGTTGTATATATGTTATTACCTGTATCAGTTCACCTGTGACATCTGACACCATTTTCTGTTATTTATCCAATAATAATCCAGTTTGATCGATAACTGATTGATTGTTGATGTTTATATTGGACGTTAAATTGTTAATGTTGAAGTGATAAATAGTATGCAATTGAATTTGATGTAGGATAGTTAAAAATTTTAAATGGACTTATATGTTGAATTTGATCAGTTAAATTTGACCCCTTTAAATGTTTAAATAAATTGACACGTAGAAATACTATTAAACACACCTTGAACCATTTAAACATATATTATATAAATTGTTGTAGTGTGAAATTGAATAATAAATGTCAAGTGAAGAACCGTATAACTATTAATGAATAATCTTTAATCTACATAAAACGATAGTGTAGATTCTAGAAATAATTATATTAATTTGCATAAACAACAATGTGAATTAATACGATTATTTCGTGATTATTTGAATTAATTATTGGATTGATATTGATGTTTGTTATTGCTTGTTTATTTACTTTGACACCATCCCAGTTATCACACTGCAAGTTCCCTTTGCTATGTTTTGATTTTTGAATTGAAATGGAATCGGGTTGAAATGATAAATACCCAAATAAAACTTGGACTTAGGATAGAGAATTAAATAAAACCCGATTGGTTAATAATTTGATTTAAAATTAAAATAAAGATTTTATTCGAATAAATAATAAGGTTTTGAAATGAAATTGGAGTTTGAAATTTTAATAAAGGAAAACGTTAATATTTGAAATCTGAAACAAAATATTAACGTAGCAATTGATGAAAAAACATTGTTTAAAAATTAATTATTTAATAATAAAATTTGGAATTATTAATAATCATGTTTTGGAATTATTAATAATTAAGTTTTGAAATTATTAATAACTAAGTTTTGAAATTAGTAAGAATTAAGTTTTGAAATTATTCGATAATTGAATGAGATTGAATTATTTAATAACTAAATTAAAATTGAATTCTTTAATAAGTGAAATTAAACTTCTTGAATAAGTGAAACTAAGTTTCTTTATAACTGAGTTTTGGAATTTGTAACTAAGTAGATAAATAAGTGAAGTTAAATTTCTTTAACAAGAAATAGAATGTGATGTATTGAAATAAATGCAAGACTTACAATTTAAAGAATTGATTTGACGAATTTAATTTAATTCAATGTGAAGTTTTGATGTAATGAAGTTGAACTTAAGTAATTGATTTAATGAATTGGAAATTAAATAGAAATTGTTTTGAATGACAAATTTATTAATGAATATTGAATGAAATCGATCAATGAATTTAAATTGATTTGAATGATAAATTAAATTAATTTAAATGATTACGGAATGAAATTTATGTACGAACTTGAATCAATATGTAAATTGTTTAAATAAAATTTGAAGTTGAATTATAAGATTTGCAATGGTAATGTGGAGGTTTTGAAACGTAAATCATGGAAATTGATTTCGAAAGACAAATGAAATGTTGGTTTACAAATTCTAATTGAAATTGAATTTGATTTGTTTTTTTTGAAATTTACTAAATGACTAATCGGTGCAATAATTTCGAAAGTTATTAAAGAAACCGGAATCGGTTAGGGACATACTCACAGTCTAAACCGAAAACCACTTTAATAACTATATGTGGAGTGTGATCCAGAATGAAGTGGTTGTAATGATGTATGTGATGACTGAAGAAAGAGAACAATTATGGATAGCCTTGACACTTGTGTCAAATTGAAAATGACTAAACAGGAGCCGTGCTGGGACAAATGAGGTTAGCCACCTCGAGCGAACACACTTATTCGTAAACTACTCATTACTTGTTACTGTATGGTGCACCCTCGAATTTTAGGAGTGTTGTTTTGTGGTGTTGCGATCGCTGCGACGATGCATTTTCACCAGTCCGGATCAGGCAAACGGTAGTTTCACTACCTTGGGTATTGCCTCATGTGCCTTGTCATACTTGTATCCCTATATACGCGACCACTGCGAATTTGTTTTGTGTTATACCTATGGAATACTCCCTGATATCCCACTAGTTTACGGTGTAGTTTACAGTGTTGTATAGACTATAACGCTTATATAAAATGTGTTAAGGGGGATAATGGTAACGCCTTAACACTATTTTGATACTTTATATTACTGATAGGCATTATCTACTTAGCATACACTACTATATATATATAGTTTAACGGATCCTTAGAGGATGGTTATCCCAACATCCTTTGGGTTACTTGTATTCCCTTTGTTATTTCATTTGAGTTGGATTTATTGATATAAGAATGTTAATCCTGACTCGAGGGTTTTGTGTTTTGCTTTACGCTCGGGTCAGACCGAGTGTCCCAGTATTCGAGACTCACCTTTGGAGTTGGAGCTTCGCTTGGAGATCCAGCTACCTATCCAGCTTTCAAATATTCAGTTGATTCCAGTGATGTTTTCTGATATTTTCTGATATTGTATTTGACTATTGTATTCGAGACTTCTGTTGTAACTTATTTAACTCTGTTATATATAGTAGCTTCATGAGCTACTATCTTTTTACTTCCATTGCATTTATTACTCTGTGTCTGTGATCTGTGATTATTTGTTTACTGTATATGTTCAGTTTTTCCAAATTTAAATTAACAATTTGGTATTTTGAATTATTCAAGTCCGACATGTGCGGATGCGAATGGTCCAAAATAGCGGGTCGTTACACTTAGCTAACAAATGCATATGTAAAGGGAAATTAGTTCTTTGTGGTGTAAATGATAACACCTATGTATAGTTACATTAACTATGTATGCTTCTTATTTTTAGCATTTGCACTTCGCACAAATAAGTGTATTTGATACATTTGTAAACTGCTCAAAATAAAAGTATTATATCCATACATACACAGAGACATATATACATATATACATATACATATACATATACATACATATATAAACACATATATATCTTTTAAATAAATAAATAAATAAAATAAGTATTTTATTTAAAAAATTATTAGATTGGACCTAAATTTCGTTTAGGCTTTATAGACTCAACTAAGATCAAAATGGAATTTTTATTAAATTTCACCTATATAACCCACTTTCTACTGGCCAAGTTACTTCAAATTCCACATATTTAACAGCTTTTACCAATGATTTCTCAAGAATATGATATGTATATCTTGTGAAAATAAATTTAATATTTGTGAGAAATTTAAAGAGTGTAAAAATGAAGTATAAAATCATACGAACCATGAAATAAATATACTTCGATTTGATCGAGGAGATGAGTATGTTGAACAAGAACTATAATAGTACTTAAATGATAATGAGATTATCTCTCAAGTTACACCTTATACTCCATGGAATAATGATTTTTCGAAGAGAAGGAATTGAATATTATTAGATATAGTTCGATCTATGATAAGTGTAATTGAGCTACCTCTTTCCTTCTTGGGACATGAGATAGAATTTGTAGTGCATATGTTCAATTTGATGCCTATTAAATCTATGCCTAAGACACTGTATGAGAAGTGGCATAGGAAGACACTATATCTCAAGTATTGAAGAAATGGGATTATCTAGCCTATGTTAAGAACATAGACCCTAATATGCTTAATGCAAGATCGATGTTGTGTACGTTTATAGGGCATCCTAAAAATTCTATAGGATATATTTTCTATAACATAGAGGAAGAAAAGTAATTGTCTCTCAAGATGCTATCATTTTAGAAATGGAATTTATATCAAAGGAAATTAACAACGAAGTTGTGGACTTAGATAAGGTGCTTGAAACTAATCTAGAGACTGAACTGGTGAAAGATTCATATTCACTAACATAGGATAATAACCTATTACAAGATCTAGTAGGGAATCCTACGAACCAGAGTGATACATTATGGCTTGAAGCTATCGAATCTAAGATGGATTACATGTACGTGAACGAAGTACGACTTTTGACAGTGTATGAATGGGATAAAACTCATTGGTTGCAAATGGATTTTTTTTGGAAGAAACCAAATGCAGATATGTAACAACCCGCATATTTATCGAGTTTACATTTAAATATTTTTATTTAAATATTAAATCGTTAATCGGATTTTGGTCCGAAAAACTACTTTTTGCAAACGGTCAAATTAGGACTCGAGACCACTTCCATTGAGTTCGAAATGTCGTTTACAACTTTTTAAGTATAAACATCGATAGGTTTGGAGTTAGTGAAATTTCACTAACTTTTCCCGCTTTGGACTTTGGGTTAGTTTAGCCTATTAAGCCCAAGTTCCAACCCTCTTCTCCTCACTCTTCATAAATTTCCTAACTAACTCAAGCTTTAGCATTAATGGTGAAGAGAATGGGAAATTAAAACTCCAAGCTCAAATTCAATTGCAACTCCATCATTCAACTCCAAATTCAAGTAGAAGGTATTGGATTCAAGCTTTGGATTGCTTCTCCTTGCTTTCAAGCTTCATCTTCATAAATTTTAGTGCAAAGGTGAGATTTTTATCTCACAATTCTAGCCTATAACTATATTGGACTGTTGGGAATGATTCCCCATCACTTTAGCATGTGCATTTGCATTTGGTTTGGATTGGATTGGCGAAAAACTCCAATTTTTAGCGTTTTTGACAAAAAACTGCAGTTAGGTCGCACTGCCTCGGAGTTAAGTCGTTTCTGGCCATCGCTAAGTCGTCCACGAGTTAAGCCTAAGTCGTAAGTCGCGCGCGTTGAAAAGTCACCGCCTTTGTATTTCTGTTCGCCTGTGTTGAGTCGTTCACGAGTTAGAGTGCTAAGTCGGCTGCGAGTTAAGAGTTAAGTCGGCTGTCCTTAAGTCGTTCGACCCCACTAAGTCGTAGGTCGCCTCCGACCTTACCCTTAGGTCGTATGACCTGTTTGTTAAGTCAGCTGTCCTTAAGTCGTTCGACCCCACTAAGTCGTAGGTCGCCTCCGACCTTACCCTTAGGTCGTATGACCTGTTTGTTAAGTCAGCTGTCCTTAAGTCGTTCGACCCCACTAAGTCGTAGGTCGCCTCCGACCTTACCCTTAGGTCGTATGACCTGTTTGTTAAGTCAGCTGTCCTTAAGTCGTTCGACCCCACTAAGTCGTAGGTCGCCTCCGACCTTACCCTTAGGTCGTATGACCTGTCATCCACTAGGTCGTAGGTCGTATCCGACCTAAGCCTCTCTAAGTCGCGAATTGTTAAGTCGGCTGTCCTTAAGTCGTTCGACCCCACTAAGTCGTAGGTCGCCTCCGACCTTACCCTTAGGTCGTATGACCTGTCATCCACTAGGTCGCGCCACTTAGGTCGTATCCCTTAGGCCGCGAACTCTTTAGGTCGTTAGACCTCATTTTGCTTTAGGTCGTAAGCCGCTTGTCTTCACTTAGGTCGTACCGTGACGGGGCGCTGCCCCGCACCCCGCCGGGGGCGCTGCCCCCTGGACCCCCGCGACCTGACCGGGCAGGTCGAACCCCGTATAACTCTGCGTAGGCGATCCTATCTGAAGAACATTCAACCGAACTTCCTGAGCTGATTTCCTTGGATTTTATTCGCATCTCCGTATGCGATCTTTGTGACTGATTGTTTCTACACTTACTTATGTGTTTTGTCACTTTATAATATAAAGGTTTCAATACTAGTAGTAAATATCAAAACTCTTTTAACAAACAATTTCAACTCTATTTTTAATAACAAAGCTCTTTTCTTAAACCGTTTTCCAATCTATTAGTATATACAAGCCTTTACCTCACTCGGATGAGAAATCTAATTAAACGACTTAGTAAAACAAGTGGTATGAAACGCTTGCGTTCACTTCGTCGGTTAATTCTTGGACTTGTTCGATTGAACCTCTTATGACAATTTTATTAGTGAAGATTTACAGTTTGTTCGTAAATATTGAAGTTAAGCAAGTGGTTATGGGACATGAGGCTAAACTTCTATATTTACTAGCTTAGTGTAATTGACACTTCTCGTTGATCTTGATGATCGCTTTATGAATTAGACTAGCAATTGCGCGATGTCTCTTTCATTGCAAGGTTAGACTAGACACCACTTGTGTGATTCCATTCACACATACCTTTCTGCTTTTTGGTTAGTCTTGACCTCATTCTGTGTGATTCCACTCACACATGTGGGGTAGCTCCCCATGGTCTTCGGACCGTCATGTGATAGGCCTCTTTCCCTTTTTATGATTTCTGGATTTCTCGTGTTGATTTCTGGAATTTGTGTCATTGACTTGTTATGAGTACAAGTTTAGGGTATGATGCCCCCTTCGAATCTTTGAGAAGATTCTTGTGATATTGATTATCTCTTATTGATTGATCTTCTGTTGATCATTATTTACATACTTATAGCGGTATGTCGTTATGGATGTTTATGTTTATGCCATATCTTTTATGTTATATCATGTCATCTGATATTTATAGCTAGACTGATCCGTTTATTATTTTCTTAAATAATACTCGGATCAGACCGAGATGTTACAGGTGCTTCTGCTTGACTTCTTCCCAGGGATTCATCACTCTGACTTTTGGCTAACTGTTTAGATTAGCAGTTTTTGTTGTATACACTTGAGATATAGACTCATAGTTGTATTCTTTTGTATAGCACGTGTTGCTATTCTTTTGTATTATCGTGGATCTTATTGACCACTACTCTGATGTACACACACATGTGTTAGTTATATATTCATATCTTCTTCCGCCTTTGTGATATGGATATCTGTGACTGATTCGTGATATGATTATTTCTATGTTTGTTTCCGAAGATTATTTATAGCCACCGTGTGATAAGCTATTACATGGATGGTCGCTCCTCAACAGCCTTATTCTCCGTGCTAGTTGACAGCACTTCTCCGGAGTGTTCTTGGCTAGCGTGGGTATAGAGGTGGGGCGTCACAAGATAGAAGGGTAGAGACCTATAAAGCGAGCCTAGTCGTGAATGTTTCTATAAAATTCATGGTGTTGGTTATGACAAAATGTTTTGCTCGTACCCTTATTTTATGTCCATTCGGAAATTACTTATTATCGTCGCATTCTATCACCATGTAACATGGAAATGGACATGAAAATGATGTTTCAAAATAATAATTTAGAAGAGAGTGTTTACATGTTATAACCTGAGGGTTTTAAGGTCGATGCGAGTGAGGCAAAGGTTTGTAAGTTGTTAATATCAACGTTGTTCTTAAACAAGCTTCAAAAAGTTGGAATAAGTATTTTGATAAAGTAAACATTGGTTTTTATTACGAACAGAATGATTTTTATCAAAACATAGAGGAAGCTTGCGTATACCAAAAAGAAGATGGAAGTGTTATAGTGTTTATTGTCCTTTATATCGATTTAACGACCCAATTTTTCGACGCTCGAAAGTCGACATTGATACGTCCACTGTACAAATGCCGCACAGTCGAATGCCGAAAAATCTAACTATTAGGGTTAAAGAAGAAGAAGATAGAAGAAGAAACAGAAACAATAAATAGAATCTCACAATTCGCAGCGGAACAACATATAATAGTAAATGAATATCTTTAAAACAAAAGCACTATATCAGTTTATACATCACATTGTCAGATTTACAATGACACAATACAACACTAGCAGCTATTTTAACTTGCTTACATAGAGATTTGACTTGCACCAACTCATACGCAGCGGACACTACATAGTATAAGTAATACGCCTCGCCATCCAGCTTCAACTCCCGATCTCTATAGCAACTTCTTAATTTCGCTTCCAAATAACCGATAACCTAACTCTAGGCTGCCTATGTGGAAAATTATGGGCATCCAAAGTTTAGAAAGGGAACAATAAACTCCAGGTCAGTCATGGGACTGGTGTGAGATCTTAAAAACAGTTATTTTCACAAAGAAAATAAAAAGAAATCCGCTATGCTTTTGGAAAATGAAACTACCATAAGGCCTCCCGTCACACACACAATGCAAATGCAAAATTGGAGGAGATTTCTCCTTATGATAGTCAAACATGCTTGATACGCAAAATCCTTTGATATTATTATTATTATTATTGCATAGGGTAGAAAACATTTCGAAAGTATAATATTAATCTTAGCCAGCATAGGCATTTCGCACTTATGCCTACTATAGCTACCATGTTCAATAGCAGGTTACGGCCACATTCCATAGCAGGTTATACAACTAAAACCATACAGGGCGCGTATCGTTTCTTTGGATTTCCAAGAAATGGCCAGGCTAAGGAATTCCTACTGCCACATGGGTACGCCTCTGGAGGGATGCCCCGAGAACTTATCCACCTCTCTGCCAATACAAGGCCGGGTTTCCTCTGTAACTAGGTAACTACTAAACAAGTATGTCATCCCCCGGTCGTTTGCGACCTTTATCCGAGGATCCTCAACCATGAAGCAACAACCAAAAGTACAATAAATTTGTAGCAACAACATAGGTAAAATATCTGGGCTCCATACCATGATACTGCCCTTTTCCAGAAGGAAATGACATACCCTCAGGGGGCGCTACCCCCAATAACCTTGTTGCATCTTTTCTGTTTCGACCATTTCCGGGGAGTGAAGTCCGACGAGGTCTCGTCCGCAAAGCTACACTTTTCACAAAGTCATGCTTCGATCAACAAATGATCAACAGCACTTCGTATGCCACGTTACCAAATTTGAAATGTATCACTACTAACCATCAATAACATAACCTATGAGCTCGTACGTCTCAGAGAAGGGTGTTAAGCTAAGAGAATAAATTCTCCGCCACAAATAGAAATGTATTTGATAGAAACCAGCTTTACATCTCAAAGTGTAACGTCAGACACACATCCATACAAGTCCGTTTCGGGATCGAGCGGAACCGAAGGCACTTCCGAAGAAGCCCTTGTGATCCAAATATTCACTAATCACGTCCGGAATCCCCATCACAAAGTGTGATAAAATCTCTATACCGGAGCAACCCGGTGCAGAGACATTCGACAGGTAATCCTTTCATTTTCGAAAATACCCGGTCTTCAACACCATCTTCAAATGCAATCCCATTTAGTCGTATAATTATTCAGATGGGTTTTATGACACAAAGTCCTCTCCTGGCTAATCCAAATAATGAGCGCTTATTTCTAAAAATAAGTGTTCAATCAGATTTCAAACAAATCACCATAAATTTCCACTTTGATCTTTTAAATAAAAGATCCATCACAATCACAAAGGTTCGATGTGGTTTTCGAATATCCATTTGGAATCCGACCTCCGGTCACATCGAAATTCAAATGACATTAAAAGGCCAATAATGATAGTCGGTTATTTAACTATCAACCATCATTCACAACCATCACTGGATTTCAAATAATTTTCCCGAATCATTTATTTCCAAAATATCTTCGCAAGATATACTTTTATCACTTTAATATTTTGAAAACAAATTTCAAATCACCATTCACATTTCAATCCTTTCGAAACATATTTTCAAAGCATTTTCCTTACGCGGAATATATTTCCAAATATTTATTCATTTCCGCTGAAAATCTGCCGAGTTCAAATATTTTAAAATAATATAAAATACTTATCCAAAATATACTTGGAAACATTTAAAATAAAACTATTTTAAAATACTTGCTTAAATATTAGTTATGAAAAATATTATACTAATAACTCATATAAAAATTCAAGTCCAAAAATTAATTTTAAAATAAAATTAATAGATGGGATATAACTATTTAAATATTCAATTTCTAAAACCAATATCAGTTAAATCTTTAAATCATTATTCCATAATTAATTAAATAAATCATTACTTTAAAGATTTACAAAATAACTTAAAGAAACTAATTTCTCTAAAATATTCTTTTAAAACCAACCCTAGAACTTTTAATTTATATTTCAAAAGCTATTTTACAAACATACTCGGCTTTTCAGAGAAAATACACAATCCATTCTAAAATGGTTCATTCAAATCAACTTATAAATCTTTTTGGATTTATTTTAAATTTACGTCCCAAATCCGTAAATTCCTTTCCATACTTTCAAATATAGAACAATATTTATTTTTAAAATAAAATTCCCTTTCTTTTGTAAAATTCCCATTTGTGGATTTAAATTTTTAAATATCCATTAATTTACAATTTTCAAATCGATTCCCAAGTATTTACTTTCAATACCAAATCAATTTTTCAAATTGATTTCCAAATTTATTTCCATTACCAAGTCCAATTCCGAATTGATTTTTAAATTTATTTCAAACAACAAATAAATTTTCATATCAATTTCCCAAAGTTTTACTTTTAACACCAAATTAATGTCAAATCGATTTCCCAATTTATTTCCAAAACACCAAATCAAATTCCAAATCGATTCACAAAATTTATTTTAACTCAAAATTAAATCCCAAATTTAATTTCTAAAATTTTATTTCCTTTTGAAATGAATTTCTTTATCTCTTTCAAATATTTAAATCCGTATTTTAAATAAATTCTTCAACTATCAAATAATATTACACGAAATCCATTTATTATACTTTTCCCATATTTGGAATTTATTTAATAAATTTTCAAAATAAAACTTTATCTATTTAAATTTCTTCTTTTGAATAAATTTATTATAAATTTTTACCCAAATTTCAAAATTCAATTTTTTAGTTGGGTATCCTACGATACCAAAAATATATTCGGCTAAATTATAGCCTTTAACGGTTTCAATCAAAAATAATCACATACAGATTATAAATAGTCAACACACAATATTGAAACAATTCCAAATATTTGAGGAATCCAGTTGGATCCCTCCAACCTGTTTCCCTGCATCCACAGACATTAGTACAACAATTAAATGCCCATTCCACTTCGCGATGGAATACCGTTGTATATGGGATTTATAAAATATCATCCGCTATTATGCGGCGCATAGGGTCTCATCCGCTATATAATGCGGGAAATCAACAACTCCAAATACATATATAATACCAATTCCACTTCGAGGTGGAATATCGCGGTATATGGGTTTAAATATAATTTCATCCGCTATTATGCGGCGCATAAGTTCTCATCTGCTATGTAAGGCGGGAAATCAACAACTCCAAATACATATATAATACCAATTCCACATCGAAATGGAATACCACGGTATATGGGATTTATAAAATATCATCCGCTATTATGTGGCGTATAGGGTCTATTTCAATCCAACAAATAACAACCATCATCCAAGCAACATCCAAAAATTTAAATAAACTATTTAAATTAAATCAAATATCCAATTAAGTGAGAAGTTCTCACCTTTTGCTTATGTATGCAACCATTTTCCAATCCGGACTTGTTTTCTCCATTTTAGACCTTATATAAACATTTATACAATTCATTAATATTCGAAATAATCGAATAATCAATTTCGTTTAATAAATTTAATAAATTTTATAATTAACTATCGATTTAGTTCTAAACAAATGATTTATATTTTAAACTAAATCCCCTTTATATTTTTAGCAACAAAAATAATTAATAAGTTTATTAAATACTTAAAAACTCCCATTTTATTTTCCATATATTTTCTGTTTTAAAATCATTATTTTAAAATTTACTTCTTTGAATCAAAATATGTATGAGAGTGTATAGATAAATTACTGTATTAAATTAAAATGGGATTATTATACCTTGCTGTAAAAAGTAAATTTCCAATTTTACTACACTATACATCCCTATATAAATTTATTTAAATTAAATTAAAATAACAGTTATACCTCGCATACCAAAACATACGCGCCATCGCTATCGACGTCGAGCACAGCAGCAACAGTCCCCTCCAATCGAGCACCTTTACCAGAACTGAGCTTCACCCAAAACCCTAATCAACTGAGACCCCACCTCGACACCAAATATCGTGCTCCCTTCCACAAAGGCTGGCGGCTGCCTCGACCCCACCCTCTTGAGCATCTCGACCATCCCCATCGCGCTCGGCCACCACCAAGCCCAAAATCGCGTGAGTGAGTCCCATCATACTCTGAAGCGAACGAGGTAAAGAAGAGTTGCGCTCGATTTGATTTTGATTTTGCGAATTTGCTGAGAGAAATGAGGGAGGGTAATCGAATTTGAACGGAGATGGAAAGAGAAATGAGATTTTGGTTTTAGGGCACTGCTATTTAAACGAAAAGGCAGCTCGGCCATTAAAGTTTATCTGAACTTGATTTTGATTCTATCTGCTTTACGTGATTTAAAAGGAAAACGGGGGAGACAAGAAAAGACGTTAGCTTGCTCGAGTTAACAAGCTACAGTGTTTTGAATGGAAAGGAAAAAGGGTTGATGTGAGATAATTTTAACTGCGGTTGACTAATATAAATACTCAATTTAAATTCAAATTCGAACCGTTCCGGTAAATGCAACTTAAAAACTTGACCTCCTATCGAGGTGTGCCGCTAGGCGTTTATAGTGTTAAACCTCTATTCCGAACGCAATGGGAAAGGTTTTGAGGCCTAACTCGATCGTATGGAAAAGATAGCTTTTTGAACCCAGCTATTAAATTAAATTTTGATTTAATTTTCAACGCGTTTGCTTATCGTACAGCCAAACGACAACTCCAAATATTACAAAAATTGAAATCCGATAATAATACAATATTACAGATCCAATGGAACTAGTTTCGTCGAAATCCGAAACTGTGCCTCGGAATGCTATTTTTAAAATATCGATTTAAACAATATGAATTCAAAACTAAACAAAACATTTCCAAATTAAATTCTGAAGCTTCCATTATCTTCAACATTATCAATATAAATTTTCTAAGCCATCAAATTATTTTTAACAAGCTAAAAATTAAAAATTCGAATTTTCACCCATCATTAATAAATCAAATTCAATAATTTAATTGCCAAATTCATATTTATATTCGAAATTCAAGTTAAACTAAGCACCAAATATTTAGAATCAATTAAATATTCCATTTCAAATGTTAAAAATTTCTGGGTCGTCACATCCTTCCCTCCTTAAAAGAATTTCGTCCCAAAATTTCTAGTTAAGAAGATTGATCATTAACCCATTTGCTATCTTTCCAAAACTAAACAGTTTTATCAACTTGCCCAAAACAAATCTTTTTATCAAAGATCCATTATCATTTCAACTAGCTTTGCAAAACCTTCACAGCTTCCAAACAACTTCATTTACTTCACAATTCAAATTCAAATTTAAATTCAAATTTTAAATTCTCAAAAAAATTATCAATATTTTTCTAACTGCCTAAATTTTCGAAAAATTTCGCCAGCATTTCCTTTGCACGGCTAGCTCGGTACGACTACAAAATGCCACAACGGGCCCCCAGATTCAAAAAGAAAACAAAAGGCTAAGTGGCTAGACAAAAAAATCATCAAATTTTATATAGAAATTTAAAGTCATACATTTTGTCGAGCAATTTCAAATTTATCTTCGAAAATCAAATCTCAATTCCTTTTTCTTTATAATACATGTATGCTATTTAACAATCATATCTAATCTCTACATTCAAAAATCATTTTGCATATTCCATTACAGAAGTTTAAATACTTACTTCTTATACCATTTTTACTTCACTATTGAAGTTATATATCCATTTTCATTCAATCTTATATTTTTAATTTCATTTGAATTCAATTCACAATTTCAATTCTATTTGGATTCAATTTTTCTTCCGAATATTGAACTTTATCAACTATCTTTCATTCACAACTGACTCTTCTAACTACTTTAAATTAGTTTCGTTTACTAATTTATTACAAATTCCAATTCATTTTATCTCAAATCATTTTTTTCCTATTTCCACCTTTATTAACTTTAGTTCACTACGAACTAATTTTACAACTTCATTTTATTTCACACAATTCAAACTGGTTTTCAATATTCAGTTTCAGTTCCAGTTTTACTCTTTTGTTTATTCCTAAAAATTTATTTTCAATTCACAATTTTGGTTTATAACCACTTATATTAAACTGGATTTCCAATTCTGTATGAATTCAATTTACTTTCATCTATAAATATTAGATTCAATTCATTTTAAACCTTATCAATTTGTTTATTCATCAATTAGTTTCACTTACTAATTTTAATTTTTTGGCAAGGCAAGCCGGTTTTATAGTGGGCCGTCCACTTTTTATTACGAAAGTAATAAAAGTTGAAGTACAAGAGTAAGGTAAAAACACCTTAACTACTAAGTAAAAGAAATAATACAGCTCAGGAGTATGGTAGACATACCACAACTACTATGAGAAACAAAAACATAACTATTCCTCCATAAAGGAAGTATTTCCATCGTGCACAGAAACCTGGGAATACCCCAAAGATCCATTCCCCAAAAGACCAGAAAAGGGGCGGAATAGGGCAGCAAGACAAGGATCATAAGCCACAGCAGCAGGAGTGTAAATAAAGGTACGATCCCAAGAAGAATCAGCCAGCAAAACATCGTCCGAACCGTCCACATCGAGGACTAAGGAATCAGCAGAAGGAATGTAATAAAGGCACCTGAGATCAAGAATATCATCGGAAACAAATCTAAAGTAGGAATTATTCTTGGGGTTAAATCTCATATCGGAAAGGTGATCAACCCAACATCCCTCAGCATCATCCCAAACAACAGGAGGTCTAGGAGGAACTGGGTCCGGGGCTAACCCAGAACCAAAACCAGCGTCCAATAAAGGAGAAGAGGATGTAGGCCCAGCAACAGGAGCATCACGAGGCACCGAGACAGGAATCGGAGAAGCCAGGGGAAAAGGAGAACCATAAACTTTGGGAACCCATTTCCTAAGCGCGGGACGGGACATGGGAATCTTAGGAGCAGAAGCATAGGAGGCGAATGCGTACAGGCAATAGCTAGGTGGCCAAAAGAATGACAGGAAGTACAAATATCCGGAACCCAACCATAGCAAACACGTACCTCAACAACATGCCCAACAGCTAGCTGAACCGGAATAGAAGAAGGGAGAGGCTTATCAGGGAAATCTCAATCAGAGCCTTCGCATATACCAATTTTTCACGAGCCATAGTATTTGAATCAAAACATTTTAGTTTTCCTACGTTACAAACTAGCTAGTTTAAACCAAGCAAAGGTTGAAGAGCAGAGCGGATTTGCGAAAAATAAGCCCAAATAGGGATTGAAAGAACTTGCTCTCGAGCACTAGCCACAGTCGGGGACCAAGGAGTAATAATAAAGGGTTGCCCATCAAAAAGGTAGGCTCAGACTCAAGGACAAGACGGCGTTCCTCAGCGGATGAAAATTTTAGGAAATACATGGAGTCAACCAGCTTAACATGCAAACCACCACGAAGCTTCCAGGTCCTACGACAAACAGAAGTCGCATCCACCAGGCGATGGTTAGGATCCAAGAAGAAACCAACAAGGTAATCCGACCAAAAGTCCATATTAGCCTGCATCACAATAGGCGGAGGGACCATCACACCATCTTGCTCTAATATTTCAAACTCAATCGGAATGTAGTCTCCCGCATTACGGGGGAGAGAGGAGAATAGCGAGGACCAAGATTTGCTGCCAGGAAGGGCAGAGGTAGCAGGAAGGGTCATACCACCAGAAACAGACCTATTCAAACAAACTGAACACTTTTTACCACAGGCATTAACACAGGAATTTACACAAGCACCATTTGTGCATCGTTCAACCCTAAGCGATTCAGTAGAAACTAAACGCAAATCACTACCAAGACAAGAATCCATCATTCCATTTCCAACAAGGTCATCAGGGACATCACCTGGGACGTTCACATTTAAATCTGAATTGGATACCCCACTGCCACTTTTCAACTTACCAGATTGACCCATCACTATATGATCAGCACGACACGCATCAAGAGTAAAGGGAAACTCACCGAAAGCATACGCATCGTGAGAAGTAGCAACAACACCTGAGCCCGTTGCAGGCACCAATGTGGAAACCAACGAACTAACAGTTGGGCGTTCGGCTGGAGCTAGTGGAGATGCTTGAGGAGCGGGCAAAGGAGGGAATTCATCGACAGAAAGGAGTAGAGGCAAATTCTGACGCAATGAAGTCGGCATGACACCGAAATACCTACCAGATCTTGTTGAAGAGCGAGGCGGGGAAGAAGCGTATGGGAGGGTGAGCTGGGAAACAGGCATAAGAGGTGGGAGGACGAAGAAGATGGGGGGAAATGGACTGACGCGCAGATGGTCAGAGGGAGGAAAAGAAATGCATACAGAATAGGAATGAGCAGCAGAGGACGCCATTACAAAAGCCCTGAAGAGAATTTTTTTTTTGTGTTCAAAACTTTAGGGCCTAAATTTTGGGGCCAAGGAAACTTAAGTTTAATACTTCACTTTGTTTATCACAAGTCAATTTCAATTCCAATTCCAGTTCTATTTACTTACAAATTCAAAATGAATTTCAACATTCAATTTCATTTTGAATCCATAACATCATTTTATTTGACTCAAATTTTAAATAATTTGGCAGCAATTTCTCTCTTGGAAACTCGAAAATGAACATCGATGATGCTGCAGTCGTCACCGAAGTTATTTTCCAGTGACCTAAAAGAGTTTAGAGCTTTCATCCCTTCAAAACACTTTTCCAAAACCTTTGAAAATCATCTTCGAAATCAAAAGGGATTTAAACTTTCCAAATCTCCAAAATTTTCAAATTCTTTTCAAAACATTTCTTTGGAATTCCATTTCAAATTACAAATCACATTTACAATTTATATTCTCAAATTCCATTTGTATGTGCATTTATTTCTTAACTTTGGGGTTACGATTTCAATTTCCTATTCAAACGATAATAATATTATCACTTCCTAACAATCAAGCAACCATATACTATAATAATTTACAAAGATTATTTCCTTTATCTACGAAAATAGTTTTGGGTAAAATTATTTCATTCACCCTATTTTAAAACAACATCGTGTCGAATTATTCTGTACGAGTCTTTAGAGATCCCAATCGATAGAGTTGTATAGATTATATCGACCAGAATCCATATACCACTCAACAAACCAATCATCACAATATAAAACAATTTTTATATTTCATATCTACTACTACACTCAAACTCATTCTAGAGTACGACTGACTCTATCTCTAATGAGTAATCCCTACCAGAGCCAAGGTTATCGCTTAACCAAATGCTCTGATACCACATTGTAATGACCCAATTTTTCGACGCCCGAAAGTCGACATTGATACGTCCACTGTATCAAATGCCGCAAAGTTGAATGCCGGAAAACCGAACCGTTAGGGTTAAAGGAGAAGAAGATAGAAGAAGAAACAGAAACAATAAACAGAATCTCACAATTCGCAGCGGAACAACATATAATAGATAAACTAATATCTTTAAAAAAAAGCATTATATCAGTTTATACATCACATTATCAGAGTTTACAACGACACAATACAACACTGCAGCTATTTTAACCTGCTTATATAGAGATTTGACTTGCACCAACCCATACGCAGCGGACACTACATAGTATAAGTAATACGCCTCGCCATCCAGCTTCAACTCCCGATCTCTATAGAAACTTCTTGACTATGCTTACGAATAACTGATAACCTGACTCTAAGCTGCCCGTGTGGAAAATTGTGGGCACCCAGCGTTTAGAAAGGGAACAATAAACTCCAGGTCAGTTATGGGACTGGTATGAGATCTTAAAAACAGTTATCTTCACAAAGAAAATAAAAAGAAATCCGCTGTCCTTTTGGAAAATGAAACTACCATAAGGCCTCCCGCCACACACACAATGCAAACGCAGAATTGAAGAAGATTTCTCCTTATGATAGTCAAACATGCTTGATACGCCAAATCCTTTGATATTATTATTATTATTGCATAGTGTGGAAAACATTTTGAAAGTATAATATTAATCTTAGCTAGCACAGGCATTTCACACTTATGCCTACTATAGCTACCATGTTCAATAGCAGGTTACCGCCACATTCCATGGCAGGTTATATAACTAAAACCGTACAGGGTGCGTATCGTTTCTTTGGATTTCCAACAAATGGTAAGGCTAAGGAACTTCCTACTGCCACATGGGTACACCTCTGGAGGGACACCCAGAGAACTTAACCAGCTCTCTGCCAACACAAGTTTGGGTTACCTCTGTAACTAGGTAACTACTACATGAGTATGTCATCCCCCGGTCGTTTGCGACCTTTATCCGAGGTTCCTCAACCACGAAGCAACAACCACAAAGCATAATAAATTTGCAGCAACAACATAGGTAAAATATCTGGGACCCATACCATGATACTACCCTTTTCCAGAAGGAAATGACATACCCTCAGGGGGCGCTACCCCCAAATAACCTTGCCGCATCTTTCCTATTTCAACCATTTCCGGGGTGTGAAGTCCGCGAGGTCGTCCATAAAGCTACACTTTTCACAACGTAATGCTTGGATCAACAAATGATCGGCAGCATTTCGTATGCCACGTTACCAAATTGGGAATGTATCACTAGTAACCATCAACTACATAACATTTGAGCTCGTACGTCTAAGAGAAGGGTGTTAAGCTAAGAGAATAAATTCTCCGCCACCAACAGAAATGTATTTGATAGAAACCAGCTTTACATCTCAAAGTGTAACGTCAGACACACATCTATACAAGTTCGTTCCGCGTTCGAACGGAACCGAAGGCACTTCCAAAGAAGCCCTTGCAATCCGAATATCCACTAATCACGTCCGAAATCCCCATCACAAAGTGTGACAAAATCTCTGTACCGGAGCAACCCGGTGCAGAGACATTCGACAGGTAATCCTTTCGTTTTCGAGAATACCCGGTCTTCAACACCATCTTCAAATGCAATCCCATTTCGTCGTATCATTATTCGAATGGGTTATATGACACAAAGTCCTCTCCCGGCTAATTTGAATAATGAGCGCTTATTTTTAAAAATAAGTGTTCAATCAGATTTCAAACAAATCACCACAAATTTCCACTTTGATCTTTTAAATAAAAGATCCATCACAATCACAAAGGTTCGATGTGGTTTTCGAATATCCATTTGGAATCCGACCCCCGGTCGCATCGAAATTCAAATGACATTAAAAAGGCCAATAATGATAGTCGGTTATTTAACTATCAATCATCATTCACAACAATCACTGGATTTCAAATAATTTTTCCGAATCATTTATTTCCAAAATATCTTCGCAAGATATACTTTTATCACTTTAATATTTTGAAAACAAATTTCAAATCACTATTCACATTTCAATCCTTTGGAAACAAATTTTTAAGCATTTTCCTTACGCGGAATATATTTCCAAATATTTATTCATTTCCATTGAAAATCTGCCGAGTTCAAATATTTTAAAATAATATAAAATACTTATCCAAAATATACTTGGAAACATTTAAAATAAAACTAATTTAAAATACTTGCTTAAATATTATTTATGAAAAATATTACACTAATATCTCACACAAAAATTCAAGTCCAAAAACTAATTTTAAAATAAAATTAATAGATGGGATATAACTATTTAAATATTCAATTTCTAAAACCAATATCAATTAAATCTTTAAATCATTACTTCCATAATTAATTAAATAAATAATTACTTTAAAGATTTACAAAATAACATAAAGAAACTAATTTGTCCAAAATATTCTTTTAAAACCAACCCTAGAACTTTTAATTTATATTTCAAAAGCTATTTTACAAACATACTCAGGTTTTTAGGGAAAATACACATTCCATTCCAAAATGGTTCGTTCAAATCAACTTATAAATCTTTCTGGATTTATTTTAAATTTACGTCCCAAATCCGTAAATTCCTTTCCACACTTTCAAAAATAAAATAATATTTATTTTTAAAACAAATTTCCCTTTCTTTTATAAAATTCCTATTTGTGGATTTAAATTTTTAAATATCCACTAATTTACAATTTTCAAATCGATTCCCAAGTATTTACATTCAATATCAATCAATTTTTCAAATTTGTTTCCAAATTTATTTCCATTACCAATTCCAATTCCAAATTGATTTCTAAATTTATTTCAAACAACAAATAAATTTTCATATCAATTTCCCAAAGGTTTATTTTTAACACCAAATTAATGTCAAATCGATTTCTCAATTTATTTCCAAAACACCAAATCAAATTCCAAATCGATTCCCAAAATTTATTTTAACTCCAAATTAAATCCCAAATTTTATTTCTAAATTTTTATTACCTTTTGAAATAAATTTCTTTATCTCTTTCAAATATTTAAAATCTGTATTTTAAATAAATTCTTCAACTATCAAATAACATTACACGAAATCCATTTATTAATCTTTTCCCATATTTGGAATTTATTTAATAAGTTTTCAAAATAAAATTTTATCCTTTTAAATTTCTTCTTTTGAATAAATTTATTATAAATTTTTACCCAAATTTGAAAATCCTTTTTTTATTTCTGGTATCCTACGATACCAAAAATATATTCGGCTAAATTATAGCCTTTAACGGTTTCAATCACAAATAATCACACACAGATTATAAATAGTCAACACACAATATTGAAACAATTCCAAATATTTGAGGAATCCAGTTGGAACCCTCCAACCTGTTTCCCTACATCCACAGACGTTAGCACAACAATTAAATAATCATTCCACTTCGAGTTGGAATATCGCGGTATATGAGATTTATAAAATGTCATTCGCTATTATGCGGCACATAGGGTCTCATCCGCTATATAATGCGGGAAATCAACAACTCCAAATACAAATATAATACCAATTCCACTTCGAGGTGGAATATCGCGGTATGTGAGTTTAAATATAATATCATCCGCTATTATGCGGCGCATAAGGTCTCATCCGCTATATAATGCGGGAAATCAACAACTCCAAATACATATATAATACCAATTCCACTTCGAGGCGGAATATCACGGTATATGGGATTTATAAAATATCATCCGCTATTATGCGACGTATAGGGTCTATTTCAATCCAACAAAAAACAACCATCATCCAAGCAACATCCAAAAATTTAAATAAACTATTTAAATTAAATCAAATATCCAATTGGGTGAGAAGTTCTCACCTTTTGCTTACGCATGCAACCATTTTCCAATCCGGACTTGTTTTCTCCATTTTAGACCTTGTATAAACATTTATACAATTCACTAATATTCGAAATAATCGAATAATCAATTTTCGTTTAATAAATTTAATTAATTTTATAATTAACTATCGATTTAGCTCTGAACAAATGATTTATATTTTAAACTAAATCCCCTTTGTATTTTTAGCAACAAAATAATTAATAAGTTTATTAAATACTTCAAAACTCCCATTTTATTTTCCATATCTTTTCTGTTTTGAAATCAATATTTTAAAATTTACTACTTGAATCAAAATATGTATGAGAGTGTATAGATAATTATTGTATTAAATTAAAATGGGATTATTATACCTTACTATAAAAAGTGAATTTCCAATTTTACTACACTATACATCCCTATATAAATTTATTTAAAATAAAATAAAATAACAGTTATACCTCGCAGACCAAAACATGTGCGCCACCGCTATCGACGTCGAGCACAGTAGCAACGCTCCCCTCCAATCGAGCACCGTTACCAGAAATGAGCTTCACCCAAAACCCTAATCCACTAAGACCCCACCTCGACACCAAATATCGCGCTCCCTTCCACAAAGGCTGGTGGCTGCCTCGACCCCACCCTCTTGAGCATCGCGACCATCCCCATCGCGCTCGGCCACCACCAAGCCCAAAATCAGAACTCTAAATCGAACGACCCGAGCCATGCTGCCGCCATGAGTTGACGACACAGCCGTCGCGACCATGTCGCACGCGATTTCAATCGCGTGAGTCCCATCATACTCTGAAGCGAACGAGGTAAAGAAAAGTTGCGCTCGATTTGATTTTGATTTTGATTTCGCAAATTTGCTGAGAGAAATGAGGGAGGGTAATCGAATTTGAACGAAGATGGAAAAAGAAATGAGATTTTGGTTTTAGTGCACTGCCATTTAAACGAGAAGCCAGCTCGGCCATTAAAGTTTGTCTGAACTTGATTTTGATTCCATCTGCTTTACGTGATTTAAAGGGAAAAAGGGGGAGACAAGAAAAGACGTTAGCTTGCTCGAGTTAACAAGCTACAGTGTTTTGAATGGAAAGGAAAAAGGGTTGATGTGAGATAATTTCAACTGCGGTTGACTAATATAAATATTCAATTTAAATTCAAATTCGAACTGTTTCGATAAATTCAACTTAAAAACTTGATCTTCTATCGAGGTGTGCCGCTAGGCATTTATAATGTTAAACCTCTATTCCGAACGCAATGGGAAAGGTTTCGAGGCCTAACTCGATCGTATGGAAAAGATAGCTTTTAAACCCAGCTATTAAGTTAAATTTCGATTTAATTTTCAACGCGTTTGCTTACTGTACGGCCAAATGACAACTCCAAACATTACAAAAATTGAAATTCGATAATAATACAGTATTGCAGATCCAATGGAACTAGTTTCTTCGAAATCCGAAACTGTGCCTCGGAATGCTATTTTTTAAATATCGATTGAAACAATATAAATTCAAAACTAAACAAAACATTTCCAAATTAAATTCTGAAGCTTCCATTATCTTCAGCATTATTAATATAAATTTTCTAAGCCATCAAATTGTTTTTAACAAGCTAAAATTGAAATTTCAAATTTTTACCCATCATTAATAAATCAAATTAAATAATTTAATTTCCAAATTCATATTTATATTCTAAATTCAAGTTAAACTAACCTCCAAATATTTAAAATCAATTAAATTTTCCATTTCAAATGTTGAAAAATTCCGGGTCATCACAGGATTTTCCCCTGGTTAGCAATGATGTCCTATTGTAGCAATTGATGAAAGCTTGGTTGTCCAAGAACTTCCCCATGAAGGATTTGGGAGAAGTGACCTATATACTTTGTATTAGGATCTGTATAGATAGATACGAGAGGTTGCGAGGATTATCCCAGTCCTTGTACATAGACACTACAACGACCCATAATTTAGTCATTTTAAATATCAATATTTGATTATTTTTAAATAATTAAATAATGAATTTTATAACTCAAAGAACCTACTTTAAGTAATAACTAATGTTGGTAAAGTTGTTTAAAATTTGGTTTACAAAAGTAAGTAGTTTGGAAAAAACTAAAAATGTGAGTAAAAATCGTTTTTTGGATTTTCGACTTTTCATCATCTAAAAGTTGTCGGAATGTGTTGTGCATACTAGTGTAAATATGTACACGTATACAAATAAAAAATGTTTTTTTAATGGAGTGATTAGGTAAAAACATGTTTAAATATCTACTTAAGTTAATAAAGTGAAAGTGGACTTTTCTTTTGAATTTAAAAAGAAAATAAAAGCACAAAAACTAAAACGAAGTACAATAGTAAAAGGAGTGAAGTGATGCATGGAGAGACATGGGGGACGCATGTACCAAGGAGGAAGAGAGTGAGTTGTCAAAATTGTGGTGGATGGTGTTTACTTCTATTAAGGAGAGGTATTTTAGTAAATAATCATTTTCCATTTTCTATAAAAAAAACTCTGCTTTCTCGCTTTTCATTTTACTTCATTATTTTCATTTCTTACTTTCTTCGTCTCACTCTCTTCACTTTTTCTTCCATGGCTTCCTAAAAGAAAAGTTTTTTAAAATGCTCTTTTTTCTCTTTAATTCCTTAAACTAGTTCTTAAAACCACTTCTATTCCTTTCAACGTCACTTATTTACCAAAATCAAACCCAAACCCTACTTTTTGATCAAGATCGTACTCGCTAGCACCATGGTGGAGCCCACCTAGCCGAAGGCTAAGCCCTCTTGACCTCCTCTTGGTCCTAAAAATCAAGTTTTATAAAAAGAACTAGGTCCATGTGTCTTTTTCAAAGTTGCAATAGTTTTTGTAAAAGATTGTGTTTGTTTATGTGAGTAAAGCTCACGTGAAATCAAGTTTGAAATTTTATTGTTTTGTTGATGTGTATTACGTGATTATTATGGTTTGGTTTAGTTCCCACTCGAAAGTGATGACACATAGGTTATTTGTAGGGGACGAGAGAAAGAAATGAAGTCGAAGTGTTCATAGCGCATAGGTTGCTATGACACACTTCAAAGTGCATATATGGTATTTGCAGGGGACAGTTTTTTCCTTGCATTGTGGATGTTTATTTACATTTTTATATATCACGTAAGATGTGATGGGATATATTTATTGCTTGGAAATAGTCCTTTGTATTGATAACTTTTTTTTATGTGACACTGAAAATCCTATGTCTTCTTCAAACTAGTTTGCTACTTCATTTTCAGAGAAAATATTAAATGTTTTGTTTTTCGAACTTAACTTTTGTTTCCAAACCTTTTTTCAAAGTTATTAAAGAGGTTTAAAATATAGAGGGAAAGTGTTTAAATCTATCTTGATTTACAAAATGAGTTTTAAAAGTTATAGTCCATATAGCAATAGTAGTTATGCATGTAATTTGGAAATCATTGATTTATATAAAGTAAAAAAGAGTTATCTATCTTAGGTATTTTAAAATGTTTTTTCAAATGTGTTTGTAATTCTTTAAAAGGAAGTGTAAGGATTTAAATATATTTTCAATAATTCATTTATTCATTTAAACAAGAGGTTTAAATTTTAACCACTTTGTTTTAAAGGTCGAGTTTTGTTTAAAAGCAACCATTTTAAACACAAGGGATTTCTTTTTCTGTTCCATTAAGTACCATTGAACAAACAAATGAGATAAATAGTGTTAAAATGTTGACACATTTATGGAGAAGTAAGTCATCTTATATTTATCACTAAAAGCCAATGAGTAAAATTTTCCTTTATTTGAGAAATCTAAAATCGGAGTATTATACCTGTTTGAACCAAAAGTTGGCCAAACACCCAAAGATTATATAAAGAAAAAAAGTTAAGAAATATAACATACAAATGAAAAAGAGGAAAGAAAATAGACATATTTGTTTATAATGGTTCGGCAGAGTAAGGCCTACGTCCACTTTAAAGATTTTATTGGTGATTTACAACTTAGGGGCGGAAGTTATTGAGACTCGGTACAACTCCAGCAGTTAGAATTTCAGAGTTACAAGAATATAATAAATAATGGAACTAATCCCAAAAAGATCCCCAAAAATCCTACCTTCCTATTTATAGAGGTAGGAAGCCTAAAATCTCGCACCAAATATCTCTGAGCCGTTAGCCATTCTTTAGACAAGTTCTTCCCAAAAAGTAGGCGCCATGTTATCAGTAACCAAGAGTCGTCGGTTTGGAGTCATCATTTGGGAGTCATCATTTTAAGAGTCGTTACTGATCCCTAAGTTGGCTATATTTGCAGTCTACGGCTCTTCATCTTGGATCATCTTGTGATTCGCCTCGAGATTTCATAGTTGTTTGCACCAATAATAGCTTGTTTCGGAGTCCAAATGATGGAGATTGTAGAAGAACAGATTTTCTGATTTAGGAGTTCGCGGAGATCGACGAAGAGTTGCATTGAACCAACAAAGTGACTTTGGAAATAGGCTCTCAACATCAAGTTAGGCTTTAGGCAGAAGATGGGGTCCACCCAAGAAGAATTTGGGAGTCGGTACCAATCCCTAACTTCAGGGATTACTGTTCTCCTTGGTTTGGGTTGTTTTGGCTTTTGGTTGAGCTTGCTTGGAATCTGAACCAAGATATTTGAGCGTTTACTTGGGTCTTAGCCTGAGATTTCAGATTTTCATGTTATGAGTTTTCCTTCGTCTGCTTGGAGTCAGACCCGAGTTTTGTAAGTGTTAGCTCCAAGTCATCAAGAGTCAGTATCAAGTCATGCCTGGGAGTTGGTACGTAGTCATGCTTGGAGTTATACCTGAATTTCTGAGTGTTCGACTCAAGTTTTCATGAGTCGGTACCAATGCCCAGGTAGGACTCAGCATGGAACTCTGACTTAGGGTTTCTGCATGGTTTGCTCTAGAACATGCTTAGGGTTTTTTGGAATTGCTTCGTGTCTGACTCAAGGAATTCTCAAATCTATTCTACTTCAAGTCCGACATGAGGATTTTTTGCGTTTGCTTCGAGTCAACCCTTCCAAAAACCTGAACATCCAAATTTTCAACTTTTTTTGCTCATTTTTCGATATTTCTCCTTTTCGTATTTTTATGATGTTCCCAAAGTCCTTGGGTCATTTCTCCGTTATTTTCTCATCAGAGTCGATTGTCTAAGTTTGTTCGAATATTGCATGGTCAAAAGGTTGGATAACATTTGCCCGTCAAAGTACATCTTGCTATAAAAGCGATGTGCTTTGAATCGAGACAAGTTAGGATTTCTGGAATGGACTCGGTACCTCGAATTGTCATTACTATCTATTGAGTGAATTTCACGAAGAGTCGTATCTATAACCGTTCGCTTTGATGCTTGATTAGTATCTGACATTATAAAATTGAAATGTATTCTCTTGGTTATTGTCTGTGCTTAATTCCATGAGCTAGTTGACTGAACTAATGGGTCTCATTTATTTGATCTGGTTTCTTTCATGAGAGTTTCAAGTAAGAATTTGATATCTGTCGATTCTAAAATTTTACGCCGAATATGTCATTAGCTCCCAAGCATATTTGTATGCCTATGGGTTTTTTTCCAAGTTCTGCTGGATTATAACCACAAGTTGTTATCAGGCTAGTCTGGTGAAGGGCAGTCATCAGGGTGACTAGCTCCAATTGCTCACTGAAGCAATTCCTTCTTGAGTTATCAGTTTGACATCATATTCCAGGATAGTTGGTTCCAATCATGCCCCTAGTCCTCGGTTAGGATGTCTAGAAGGCTCGGGATGATGTTAAAGAAGATGAAATGGTAGGGGGTCATGATGAAGCTGGTCATGACATCGTGAATTCAAGTCACGAGTCAGTAATCGAATGTTTTGTATCATTTCATTCTGAGGCATCCTTTCGGTCGTGGCCTTAAGTTATGCTAAACACTAGGGACGAGCCATAATTCTGAGCTATAAGATAATGATATTCCTCCACCCCCAGTCTAAGGTCAACTGGATTAGTATATGGACAAGCAAGTCTCGTCTTCATGTAGTGAAACTATTCCCTATCGAGTCTAAGTTGGCGAATAGGCTGTCAGGTCATGCCCATCCTGAGTTTGTACTTCCTTTGGTGGATTAAAGGTAGGGCGGGCGAATGAATGGTTAAGTCACATTCGTTCTGGTTGGACAGGTATGTCATGTTCGTTTTGGATTTAAACTTCCCTTTGTCGGATAAAGGGTAGGAGTTAGGAGATGGATAGTCGGGTCATATTCATTCTAGGGTTGACGATAGATGGATCATGCCCTTTTGTTTGGATGGTCAATGTTGGCGAATGGGTCATGTCACATCCATTCAAATTTCATACTCCTCCCATCAGATCAAGGGAGAGAGTAAGCCGATGGATGGTCGGATCACATCCATCTAGGATCGGAAGGTAGTGTTCCTCCATTTTATGATTTGTGCTCTTATGTCGAGTCAAGGAAAAAAGCTAGGAGTCGGATGGTCGTGTCACATCTGTTCTGAATTCGATGATGGACGGTCATATCATGTCCTTTTATGTTTAAACTCTCCCTGTGGGGTCAAGGAAAAGAGTTAAGTTAATAGATGGTCAGTCACATCTATTTTGATTTGAACTGCCCTTGTCGATTCAAGGGAAAGAGTTTGGAGATGGATGATCGGTCACATCCACTCATTTGTTAGTTATGCTCCTTCTATCAGGTCAAGGGAAAGAGCTAGAAGATGGACGGTTAGTCACATCCATCTTGGATTATGTTTTGTGCTCCATGTTGGGTCAACGGATAGAGCAAGGAGATGGACGGTCAGTTGCATCCATCTTGCATTATGTTTTGTTCCCTTCTATCGGGTCAAAGGAAAGGGCTAGGGGACGGATGGTCAGTCAAATCCATCTCGGATTATGTTTTGTGCCCACCTTGTTGGGTCAAAGGAAAGGGCAAGGAGATGGACCTTCATTCACAGCCATCTTGGATTATGTCTTGAGCCTCGATTGGGGGGCAAGAGGTAATGCATGGACGGTCTTGTCACGTCCACATTGGATTGGATTTTGAGCCTATTGAGCCTCAGGCGTGGCGTAAGTATTTTGGAAAAAAAATTTGAACATGAATTTAAGAGCGGATGGTCTAGTCACATCCACTTTGGATCATGGGTTTCCCCCGAGTCAAGGGCAAGAGTTGGCTAAGAAAAGTTGAATCAAGCTTATCTCAGTACAGATCTGAAGGTCGGGACACGGGCCATGGAAATTTGGTAGGCACCTGACTCTAGGTACCTGAACACCTGCTTTGTTTATATGAAGTCTCATTTGAGTTGGTCACACCTCAGAACTCATATGGCATGTAAAGACAAGGTTGCATGATTGAAAAGAAAATTCATTGAAAATATAAAATAACAGAGTTTGTCTTATGAAAAAGTTTAAAGAAAATAAGAAAAAATTATTCGAGGATGAAATGATGTCGTCGCATTTGCCATCCCATTTCGCTTTAGCTCTTCTCAGCTGGATGACGACCATTTGTGGACTAGTTTATAATCAGTCTTCCTTCAGGTCGTCTAGGTCTATCAACACTAGGAGTGGTCTGTCCTCACTGACTGATGGATGTCCCCTGCCCGCCATCCTATAGGGATTTCATAAATTTTTGGAGCCTTTTATTTTGGATCAGCTCTTTGATCGTATCTCCGAGGTGTCTGCATTTGTTCGTATCATGACCATAGGTCTCGTGAAATCTACAGACTTTTCCAGACTTCCTTTGGCTTTCAATGGACTCTCTCAGGGCTGGTTTCCTATACCGCTCCAAGTTGTGAGCGGTTAAGTAGATATTTTCAGTCGAATCATTCAAGGGGCATGTGTCTCAAATCTAAGGATTCTTAGTCGTCTTGTAGAATTCGAATTCTCATCTAGGGCCCTGTTGTGGCCGTTGCTTTGATTCCCATTCCTATTCAGTACATTCACATTAATGTTCTGTAACATCCCTTATCTTAAGGCCCAAAGCAAAGTGCTATAGATGCCGTAGTCATCTATAGTATTAATTTTCGATGACAAAATATGGTAATGTTAATAGTACCCATAATATCAAAAGCACATGAATATGAAACAAAATCATAGATTGCAAAAATAACTTTACATATTACATTTCAAAACCATATTCCATAGACATCTATAGTATTAATTTTCGATCATAGGTTTTGATCAAATATAATTACTACAAAATACGCCAAGAGCAATATATGAAGATGCCCCCTTGGATCACCAGAGTACTCAATAGACATAACTGTCTTAATACATCACGACAGAACAAAAATTAAAACCCCTAAATAGCTAACTTTGCCTTCTGCTTGTCTTCAGAAGCTTTATTCGTCCACCTACTAAAACCTAAAAAACCTTAACTCTAAATCTACTCAAATTAATTCTGAGCACCTGAGAGTTTAAGGGGAAAAACATAAACTTCGAGTCGGACATAAAGCCTAGTGTAAATAATACAATTACATCTCAGTTTACTAATATTAGGTCAGACCATGCCACTTAGCAGAATGGGTTTTCCTTTACTAATATCCCTTTAAAATATATCTTTTTGCAAATCAATAGCCTGCAATCAAACTGATTAGCGAAAGAATAACAATTTCATATAAGCATATAAATCAGGTAATCAATGGACTATCCGTCCCAAAATATAGTTTTGTTTGGCTAACTATTAACCATTGGCTGACTCGAGCCTACCAGACACAATAAATTATCTAACATCTATTAGACACACTTCTAGGCTGACTGCCCTTTAATATCTTCTTCTAGGGTCAACTGAACCTAATAGTTTTGCGGGCTCACCATTAACCTATCTCCCCTCTGTATATCCATTTCTATGTGTAGCCTCATTTTAGTCTTACTGTGAAAAGGCCCTACAATTGGAATTTTGGACTTATTCAGCTAGGGGCTAATAGCTAAAGTATAGGGTGTGACCCTATACCGGTCCCATCTGGCATCCTAATATCTAAGTCATTTACTTACGGTTAACTACCCCATCTATATTTCCTTTGAAAACTTCTCTTTCAGATTGATTTAACCCTTTAAATCATTCTTAAACAAGAAAAATATACTTTCGCTTTACTCAAATCTCTTTGCCATGCTATATGCTTTACACAAAACATTGTTGATGAAAACCTTCTAAATCTTTGTTTAAAACCTTTAAACAATTTCTTTCGAAATCGTTGAAAGTACCCCATTCGAAATAATTTAACTACTTTGCCTTGTAACACTAGGCCGAAAGGCCAAAACATACCTTTCAAAATCATTCATAATAGACATTTCAAAACCATTAGAAGTGTCCTTTTGAAAGCTTTATCAAACCTTAGACATCCTCTTTTTAAAGCATTTCAAATTGGCCTTTTGAAAGTACTGGAAACCTTCCATTCAATTACGTAAAGTACCTATTGAAAACATTGGGGAACCTCCCCTTCGAAACCTTCATTATATACCTTTTGAAAGCATTAAAGTCCTTTACTCAAAATATTGGGTTCAAGTTAAATCTTGTGGAACGTAGTTTCGAAACCCTTTGAAACATTCATTTCGAAACCTTTGGGTTTATCTTTCAGTAGCACAGAGGATCTTAAAAGAACTAGGCCGAAAGCAACTATTTCAAAAGCATTATTCCTAAGTAAAAGAATGTAGATGGTGTCGAAACCAACCCCTTCGAAAGCACTGGAGAAGCGGCTTCTTAGTGAAAATGAAAGCATCCTTTTGAAACTTTTATTTAAAGGCAAAAGCGGCCTCAACTACATTGAAAGGTAATGCGACAGTAGGGTTTCGACCCTGTCGAAAACTTATCTTAAAGCTAAAAGGCGACAACTTCTGTCGAAAGTAATATTAAACCCTTTCAAAACTTTTCTTTTAAAAGCAAAGCAAATTTCATCTCTTTTGAAATCAAAGAAACGGCTTCGACCCCATCGGAAGCATGATTTCGACCCTATACCTTTCGTCTATCTCCAATCCACTACGTACCAAACATTGACACCATGTATATCGGTTTCGACTGGGTTGAAGGCGGAAGTATGAAGTTGATTGGTACCGCCAAAAGTAGCAAAACAACAATTCTTTACAAAAACTAATTTTTAACTTTTTAAAGCAAAATCTTTTTATCTAACCTGCCTTATTTGTTAACATCTGATTAGTTGCCAATTCCTTTTACAAAATCTTTTCTGAAAGTGCTTCTGATTTCAATAATTTATAATTTAATATATTAAGATAATTGTCCCTTGTCCTTTTATAAACATGTAAAACATTTAAGTCCTTTATCTTAAATAATTTTATATATCTAATAAAACACATAGGAAAATTATCTAAAAATTCACATAAATCACTTTTGATATGCTTCCTAACATATTTAAATTATGACCCAAATCTTATATATAATTGTCTAAATTAATTTAAACCCATTTTAGCCATTTTCTTCACTAGAATATTCATAATAATTCCACACCAATTCAAAAAATTATGAAACTTGAAACCCACCTCTGAAATAATATTTCTGACCTCATATAAAAACGTAAGGCATTTGAATGTCATTTGATATGTTTTTCAAATCAAAACTGGTCGTAATATCTAAATGAACAAACAAAATTCATCAATAAGCACATATATCTATTTGACATTTAAAACTTGGCATAATCTTTGCAAAACATACTCGGATATAATCTAGAACCTAAAACAAGGAAATATGAAATGTAGCCTATTGTTCACCTTAGATTTTTGTTAAGGAGTTGAGCTTTGCTTCTTGAATTATATTGATTAAGTTTTTTCCTCTTGATTTTAGCTTATCTTCCTCTTACTTTTTCCTAATGGTGGCTAGCCTCTTTTGAATTTAGTTTTATTCATGAACGTGGAAATGAAAATGGCATGAGAGTTTAGGGTATATAAATATAATCTATTCTTATTTTTCCCTTATCTACTACCGTTACCTATTACATTTAAATTCCCTTATATTCATTGGTTAATTAGGCACAGCTACCTCTAATTATACAAATCTAAATCCCTTAGCCATTTACATTATTTCACTTAGTATATCTAATTAAATGTCCTAAATAATGTGAATCAAAATTAGGGCCGTTAAATGTTCCTGGGACTTGTTTTGGACTGTTTCACGGCAATGTTGTTTTGAACTCCTTTGGCATGATGGCCTGTTCTATCTTCTTGTCTAGTCTGCAGTGTCTCCTCCTTGTGCAAGTATTGATCTGCCTTATTGTAAAAGCGATGCAGGGTATAGGGAGGCTTTCTTGATAACCATTCTTCAAAATCCATGTCGGGGTAGATTCCCCTTATCAAAGCCATTAAGATTATATTCTCCTGAGGGCTTCTTACCTCAGTTGTTATGGTGTGGAATCTTTATAGAAAATCCTTAAGTGGCTCCCTCGATCCTTGGAATAAGTTAGATAAAGACACAACATCCTTGGGGCGAGTCGTGTGCATCCTAAGTTGCTCTATAAATTTCCTTGCCAGTTGGTCAAATAATGAGATGGACCTTGATGGTAATCAAGTAAACCATTTGGTCGCCACTCATTCTAGGGAAACGGGAAAGCATTTGCATTTGACAGTATCCATGGTTCTAGCAGAGTCCAAGTGCATTCATATTTCATGATGTGTTGTTTAGGATTTGTCGTTCCTGGCTATAAGTGCATCGTCGGCATGTTAAGTCTTCATGGGTATTCTTTGCGTAAAATAGCTTCTATGAAACGATTCTGACTAAGGGAAGTTCCCTAGTCATATTCAGTTTGGTCCTGGATTTCTCCCACAAGCCTTCGTACCATTGAAGTTAGATCTAGTCCTTGAGTGGCTGTTAGTTTGCGGTAGTCATAGTCTATTCCTTGTGCTTGACTCGGTAAATGGTCCTTATTCATGCCTCATTGTCTAGGCTCTTCTGCTTCTGGAGGAATCATTGCCTAACAACTCCGTATTCGTTCCTTGGTGGCAATTCAGCAGCAAAATATCAACTTTCGATGCCTTGGTCAATCATAGTAGTTGGACAACGTCACCAAGTAGAATACCTAAACCTCGGTGAATGGGTTCTGCACCGATCCCTATAGTGGGATCGGTACCAACCCCGAAGGTGGGATCGGTACTGACTCCCATGCCTTGGTTGGGTTGGTTCTCATCTCATGCCTCCATGTCCCAGCTTCATGTGCATCCATCCAGTTGTCTTCTGCTTCTTTGGGGATGGCTAGATGATGTGGAACTTCTCGATTTCAAGTATAGAGGAGTTAGCTCCCTCCTAGTCCTTCTACGTCCAGTGTTCAGCTGGTTCATCAAGCTCCTATTCTCTTAGATTTGTCGGTTCAGCTCTACATAGCTGTCTTGTAATTCTTTCATCATCATTTCTAAGTCAATCCTGGTGATGAGATCTGAGGGATTCTGGCATCTATGGGATCCTATTATAGAGCTTCATCTAGAATTTGATGGTCAGTGTTCTCTGCTTTATCAGTAGCTCTTGAGGAGGCAACAACTTTGGCTTTCCTAAGGGGCACTAAAGATAGCTTCCTGTAGACTTTGTTAAAATCTGAGTAGTAGGGGAACTAGTTGAGAAGGCGTTGGATCTCTTCCTTGGATTTAAGGCAATCCAATAGCGGAGAAGGATCCAAAATAGCCCAAGAGTTGGGTTCTCAATGAAAGCACCAAAATGTTTGTATCAAAAGTTGGCCAAACACCTAAAGATTATTTAGATAACAAAATTGAAGATATATAACAGAAATATAAATGAAAAAGCGGAAAGAAAAGTGACACAGTCGTTCATAGTGGTTCGGCAAAGCGAGGCCATGTCAACTTTAAGATTTTATTGCTGATTTACAACTTGGGGACAAAAGTTCTTAGGACTCGGTACAACTCCAGCACTTTGAATTTCAGGGTTATAAAAATATAAAAAATAATGGAACTAGAGCCCAAAAAGATCCCCAAAAATGAACGCTACTTTCCTATTTATAGAGGTAGGAAGACTAAAATCTCTCACCAAATATCTCCTAGCCATTAGCCATGATTTAGACCAGTTCTCCCCAAAAAGTAGGTGCCACATCATCAGTAATCAAGAGTCGTCAGTTAGGAGTCGTCATTTTTTAGGATTCGTCATTTTGGAAGTCATCGTTTTAGGAGTCATCACCGATCCCCAAGTTGGCTATATTTTCTATCCTCGACTCTTCACCCCAGAAGTCTTATGGTTAGCTTCGAGATTTCATAGTTGTTTTCACCAATAATAGCTTATTTCAGAGTCCAAATGATGGAGTTCATAGAAGAATAGAGTTGTAGATTTAGACGTTCATGGAGATCGATGGAGAATTACATCGAGCCATCAAAGCGACTTAGGAAATAGGCTCTCGACATCGAGTTAGGCTTATAGGCAGAAGATGGGGTCCACCTAAAGAGGATTTGGGAGTCGGTACCAAAACCTATCTACGAGTCAGTAGTGATCCCCAATTTGGAGGATTATTGTTCTTTGTGGTTTGGGTTGTTTTGGCTTTTGGTCAAACTTGATTGGAGTCGGACTTGGGAAATTTGAGCATTTACTTAGAGCTTGACCTAATATTTTATAAGATTTTTGTGTTCTGAGTTTTCCTTCACTTGCATGCCTGGGAGGCAATACCTAGTCATGCCTGGGAGTTAGTATCGGGTCGCGCTTGGAGTCAAACCTATGTTTTCTGAGCGTTGGACTCGAGTTTTCAAGAGTCGGTCTGATCCCCAGGTAGGACTCAGTACCGACCTCTGACATGTGGTTTCTACATAGTTTGCTTTGGGTCTCGCTTATGGATTGCTTAGTGTTTGGCTTAGGGAATTATCAAGTCTATTCTGCTTCGAGTCTGACATGATGATTTTATGGGTTTTCTTTGAATCAACCCTTCTAAAAACTTGAACTTCTAAATTTTAATTTTTTCGCTCATTTTTCGGTATTTCTCATTTTTTGCCTTTTATAATGTTCCCAAAGTCCTCATGTCATTTCTCCATCATTCGCTCGTTCGAGTCGATTGTTTAAGTCTATTCGAATTCTATCTGGTCAAATGACTGGACAATAGTAATTAAGGCATGGCGGGTTGCGATTGTTACCCTGACTTACCTGCGTTCGATTCTAGAGGAGTAGTAGAGAAGTTGAAATGTCAGAAACATGATAAGTATAAGAAGGTTAATTTGGATAAATGAGCCATGATTAATTAAGCATATGGAAGGTACTTCATTGTATACTTAACACTAAACTCCAAGGTATGGAAACTCATCTCTATGTCGAGAAGTAAGAATGTATGTCGAGGCAAAAATAATTTTCTAACTTGTTCAACTTCATTGTTAGTATTATTTGAAATCGAAAAGTAGTTATAAGTATAGGATGCCCTATTTTTCATATCCAAACTTTACTTACACCCAGACAGTGGTTTGTCCACTATCGACAACTTGACCTATTTTTGACTTAGGAAGTATATTAGAGCTTTGCAATTTCATACGATTTGAGATCCCCTGGGGAGAAATTAATTCTATGAAATGTAGTTCACTTTTAAGAAAGTATATCGAGATCTCGGTAGGGACTCTGATATGTGTTCGCATGCTTCTAAAAGAACTGGAATTACATCAACTAGGAATTCATTGCTTTAGTTTGGAGACACCGTTATAAGTATATTTTACTTGAACCACTTCAAACTACAAACGATTTGTGTTCTGAATTATGGTTAAGTATGCTTTAGGAGTTGTACTACCATTCCTAAGGGAGATTCCAAAGTGGAAGGTAGTAAATTTGTGCGTTTATTTGATCCCGGAACAACTTGTGTGGATGAATGTTGGCATTACATTACTTCTTGGTGGCTAGCATTACCATTCCAAGATGGGTTTACTAAAATGGAAAACTTATGACACCCAAGGATGACTAAAACATGGTATATGTCATAAGGCTCTGTGGTTCCCTACTATTAGGGTGTAATCATTCCTAATCTAGATCGATATCATTTTTGAATGTATGCTTCAGGCCCAGTATGGTTATTGATGTAGCCAAGGGATGACTATATTCGGTACTATCTAGGAAGGGGCATGCCAGTGATACTGTGCAGGGATAGAAATGTTTTCGACCTTGGTACATTTTCTCTAGAGGTGTACTGTGACAGACGGTAACCTTATCATTGATGGAATTCATTTTCCACTACATGCCTTTACGGACTTAGTTGTACACCTAATATGCTGGAATGTAACCGATGTAACCATTTCTAATATGATTAAATATTTATTTTAAACCCTTGAAATTTATTATAATATCATAATTTATTTTATAGAAGGTTATCGCAAGGTAAAAACCCATCCATGTTTTTGTGCGACGTGGTCTTACAAGATACCTATATTTTTTGAAGGGTTTTATAAATATAACAACTCATATCTTTTGAGTTTACTCACACCAGACCCATGTCTGATATGGATTTTTTCCTTCTTTCCCTTAAACTCTTAGGTACTATAATTTTTGAGTAGCCAAGTAGTCCAGGTACTTACGGATGCATTTTGGAGGAACATGGAGCAGAAGGCATCAATTTCACCTTGTTATCTATTTTATTTCTGCTGTGTGTGTATAGTTATGTATCAGCATTGTAGGGGTTGGCAGCTATAACTGCCCCTAGTTGGATTTAGAACCTACTATAACTTTGATATTTCATTTTGGAAGTGACTATATATACTATCTTATGTTCTATTATATATGGTTCCATTGCGTTCTGAGATTCTATGTTTCTTTCTACCTGTATTTTTCTTTTCTTTTATCCCAACGGTTTATCTTTCGAACACCTGCATGATCATACATGAATACCGTGAATGTATTAAGTGTTGTCTTTAGAAGTAAGTAAGGCAGATTGTTACAAACACCATACTAAAAAGGTTTAGTATGGAGAATTCCAAGGGCGGAAATGATTTGACGCAAATAGGAATATTCTCTTCAAAGAAGGAGTCTCCTAACACCGATGAGGAGAAAGAGCATATGGAAATAATATAGTACGCATCAGAAATTAGATCCATTATATACTCTATGTTATTTATGAGACCATATATGGTTATGTATTAAGATGCGTAAGCCGATACTAGTCGCACCCCAAAGAAAAACATTGAATGGCTGTGAAATATGTTCTTAAGTATTTACAAAATACTAAAGACCAATGCCTAATATTTGGAAATGAAGACTCCTTATGAAAGTATATACAGACATAAGCTTCTAGGGTGATCGAAGATAGTATATCAGTGTTGGGTTATGTTTTCATGTTAAATGGAGGAGCTGTTAGTTGGAGATGCTCTACATAATTTATAGTAGTTGATTCAACGATGGAGGCTACACATATGCCTTATATGAAGCAAATAAAGAAGTGATCTAGATGTTCTATGATAATAATGTCATGTTGCATAGTTCGAAAGAACCTAGAGCTCATAAGAAATTAAGACAAACACTCCAAATGTTCCACCTGATAAGAGAATAATTTGTCAATAATGGAGAAGCGACGATTCCAAGAGTAGACAGAAAAGAAGATATAGCAGATCGGTTCACGTAAGGACTAGCTTGATTAGTTTTAAGGAAATCGATCGAAGAAATAGGATTACGAATCCATATTGGCCCTAATTGCAAGTGGAAGATTGAGAGGTAAGGTTGTCTCTTACGGTAATCATGTATTGTATTGTAAATTATCAAACTCTGTAATCAATTTTGTCGTAATGAAGGTGTTGTGCTTTTTTACCTATTATTTTACATACTTTGTTATATTGTGATATAATTAACTAAGTAGTTAAATTAATGTATATTAACAAGAAAATCCTTAAATAAAGTATTATGGGATTATAGTTGCAAATAGGTATAATCGTAAGTAAGTAATCATAATATAAATAACACTTTTTGAATATTCCTAGTCTAAATGTCCTGAGAAAGGATATCGATACATTCGTTGAGAATAGAGTACATAAGTCTCTCTAAATGTTAGATAGTGTATTAATTATGGCTGTTGGAGGCTCCAAGGGGTTAGGTGCTCATGGTTATTGGATAACTATGGAATGAATCATTCGATAGTTTCATATTATGATAAAAACTAGGTGAAATAGGAATTCTAAGTGCAATGATGTTACACAGTTCTCTCCATTTAAGAATGTTGCTAAAATTCCTCCACTTTGATTATATTTAAATCCTAGCATTATGACCATTGAGCAATTATAGTTTAATCTAAGTTGAAGCATTCAAAGTGAAACGCTATTGGTAGAGAATTCATCTCCTCGATTGTACGGGGTCGATATTAAGGTTAACTGCAGTCAACTTAAAGTCAAAATCTCTAGCCAGAGAAGAAAGGTTAGTAATAAATTCTATTATCCAATGAAGGACTTCATTTATGAACTAATTGAGTTGAATGTGGATAATGTTAGAGTTTGACTAGTACCAACTCCATATGTCCTAAAGTGTACAATGTTGACGAAGTTAACGTGTTTAAATTATTTTCACCATTGTTACTGCTTTAAAAAATGTAAAATTGAATTTTTACTGAAAAGCTATAAGCAATGAATTCAGCCAAACTGTCACACCTCAAGCTAAGACGACGTACAAATATTAATACAGAATTGTTCAATATTAATCGCTGACTGAATTCACACATCTGAATCACACAATCACATCTAAAAATACTTTGAAATACCACATGAATTATTAGTTTATAAATTTTATAAATTAATTAATTAATGAATATTTAAGAAATATTAATTATTTCTGTATTTGATGTTTGGGAGTATTTAGTAAATGGAGTAACTCTTAGAATTTTTTTGGGTGATATTAGTTTTTAGTTAGGCACATATATACAATTCATATATGTATGTATTGATATACACAATATATATAGATATATATTAGGTTTGAATATAATTAATTATTCAATTGGATTTGAAATTTATTTGGTCCAATAACGACTAAATATTGCTGATAAATAATGGGAGAAAGGTAGCTCTAGTTTTGATTTGGTAAGGGATAAATGTATAAGATTTTTTTCCATAACACTCCTTATAAAAGCAAAGCTATCCATGCATTTTAAAATAACTTTTTTTGCTCCTCCTTTCTTTATACCTGGCAACATATATGAAACGACCAGCACTTGGCAACCTCTGAATCCAAATCCAAACCATGCGTGTCCGACCAAGAGCGCACCGATTGCAGATGGTCATGAGAAAGAAATGAGAGAGTGAGAAGAAAGAGAGAAGAAAGAAGAAGAGAAGAGAGAGAAGCAGAACCAAAACAATACAGAATCTCACATCGCTATAGAATAACATATAATATAGATCAATAATCTTTACAATGAGAAACTATAATATATATAAATCAATATCAGAGTACATAATAAGTAATCATCAACTTGGACAGTTATAATAACCTATCCTCACAAATGCTGATAATTTACAACAACAACAACAATGCAAAGCAGCAGAAAAATATACAGATACGTGTATACGACATATAAATCTCCAACTCGCTCATTGAAGCTCCAAAAGCATCAAATCTGAACCTGTAAATATACTCGGTCTGACCCAAGCATTGAAAGGGAAGAATACCCGGATCAGTCTGGTAAACCAGCATAAGAAAAATACATCTCAACTGAATTAAAAAAATTCCTTTATCAAAACAAATAGTATCTCGTAAGACCACGTCCATACATAAACATAGACGTGTTATTCCCATACGATAACCAAAACCTTTTCATATCAAATCATGTCATATTATAATAGTGTCTATTATACAAGTAATAAACTAAATAGCTGAAATTGTTATATTATTAAATTCCAGCAATACTAGGCTCTACAAGCAAAATTGCAGGCATGTAGTGGATTTTGGATTTCCATACAAATGACTAGGTGAAGGACTACATTTCCAAAAACTTGGTACACCTCTAGAGGGATGTACCTAGGGTCTAGATACTGGGCGCCTAAATCAACACAAGACCGTCCTACCCCTTCCTGGATAGTACCGAATATATCATCACTCCAGTTGCTATCGACCTAAAATCCATGGGAACGACCGATTTTAGCCTTGCAGCTTCTATCCCTTTTTCAGTCAGTTTTCGGGGAGTGAGATCAAAAAAGGGATCGATTACCTTTCACATACCACATATCACATCATCTTTAAACACCACATTGCCATTCCCATTGACTACTAATTGCCTTCCATAAAAATACAACCATTGAGCTCGTATATCTCAAGGAGGGTGTTAGGATAAGTGAAGTTGCCTTCTCCACCACCACATGATGTATGTTCATAAAAACCAATGTACGTAATCTTAGAAATGCAATGTCAAATGCTCGTCCATATAAGTTGTCCAGGAATAGGACAAACCGAAGGTACACTCCCACCACATCACATAGGATTAGTAGCGACAGTCATTGTAGTGGATATTTCATAACGAAGTGACTACTACTACTATATGTATATTGGGATTTTAACCCCAAGTGATTAACAAGCAATCCATCACTATGAAAATTCTAAATATTAATATCATCAACAAACCTACACAATCGTTGCATAGAGGTTGGTTTGATGTTTTTTTCGGATGAACGGATATTGGTCACTTCGCACCAATAACGCAAAAGCATTTCTCAATCTTAAACAAAAACCAAGTCTCGTAGACTCATCACATCTCTAACTTTCAACTTTCTGTTCTTTGTCCAAGAAGGAAGCTCGATAGATTGGAATAATCACTCTGCACTACACGAATCAACATTCTCAATACAAATGATAATCAAGCCAACACGGTTAGTTATGTACTAAGTTACGGCTAATTAGTTTCTACATCAAGTTGAGAAACTAAAATGGCCAAATTTGATTATTTAACTATCAATGCAACAAACAAAATCTAGCACATAAGTAGTCACTGGGCCTGATTATATTAATCGTGTATAAATCAAATCACTTTCCAATTATTCACTTCAAAATATCTTTAAGAAGATAATATTCAAAACCATTTCACTTATTGGATATTTAGGAAACATTTCAATATATTTATTTTAATAATAAGTGAATTTACAAATCATTTTATTTTAATCTCCATTTTATAATATCACATTCCAAAACAATCATTTATTAAAGGGATTATCCACTGTCCAAAATCGTGAATATAATTCCTTTACCAAATTCATTACTTCTACACATTTAATTTAAAAGATTATTCACTATCCAAAATTGTGAATATAATTTCTTTTATAAATTCCATATTTAGCGTATCAAATTAAATTGATTTCACATTTATAAAACAGTGTTTATACATTCTATTTATATTTTATAAAACCTTCCATTTATAAAATCCCTTTATTAAACAATTTCCCATTTATCTCATTTACATATGAAATCCCATTATAAGCTTATTTACTTATAAATCTCTTATCAACATATTCATTCTATTGTAATCTCATTATTTATAAAGTTTGTTATAAATTCATTTCTAAATTTTAATTACAAATCCATATATAAATTTGATAACAATCTCATTTCTAATATTTATAAAACACCGCTTATAAAATTTATTTCATTAAATCTATTTATTAATAGCATTCCTTAATTTATAAATCTCATCTAAACAGTTATAAAACTCATTACAATATCATTACTTTTATTTATAAAATATCAATTCATAAATCTTATATATAAACCATTTATAATAAGTTCAAAATCCTCAATTTAACTTATTTTAGAAAATTATTAACTTTATATTTCAAAAATCATAATTAGGTATATTTCACAAAACCATAGTTTTTATAACATAAAAATTATACTTTTTATTCATTTAAAATAAATCCATTTCTTTAACAATTCAAAAATTATTAAAAACATATATATTTTCAAAATCACTTTGAAATCCTTTTTAAATTGAAATCGTCATTTTAATATTTTAAATTTCCAAAATATGGCCCAATGCTGCAAAAATACTAAACAAGGGAATTCACACCAATAATAGCAATCATAGCATCCATCACATCAAACATCATATAACACAGCATATATTATAATATGTGTAAATAAACATCAACTATAGTGAGGAATCCTATTGGATCCCTCCATCCTGTACCCTGCAATAAATATACATGTGAGAAAATATATACAATTTCAGCTTCAAGGCAGACGCGTGTACAAAGAGTCCTCCGCTCATACACGAGAACGTATATGGTCTCATCTGCTCCAATCAGTAGGAATATATCCAACTACTAATGATATGGTATAACATCCAAACAATCAACAAACAGCGTAAAATAAATTTATCCCCACTTATATAAAAATATAAGCGGGTCAGAGAGAGTGAGTTTTACTCAACTTGCTTTCAATAGACCTTGCAGTGTTTTATTTGGAATAAAAATAAATGGGCATTTAATTCTACCCAAAATTCTTAGCTGCTCTAAATCAATTCAATCCAGCTCCATCGTGTATCATTCGCGAATACGAACCCAACGCAACTTGTTTCGTCTTATTTTGACCTCATATCAAGAAGTTATGCATTTTTAAACATAATGGTAATCAATAATATAATTATCTTAATAAACTTTTAAATATAAAAAATAACCTAATCATTGTTCACGTTCTCTCCCGCTATAGCTTCATGCATGGAAGAACCCACTCACGAACGAACCATCTAGACGTTGTGCCCTCTGCTGTTGATCGGAGGCTTATCGAGAATCTCCATCATGTTCGCCGCTCTCTCCTCCACCCACGGCCACAATGACGACAAGCTTGGGCCCATCTATCACGCGAAAACACCCACCTAACGAGGCACGAACGCGAGCAAAATCAAGGCAATCCACCAATCTAAAATTGGTTACGACCATTGGTTATGAAGATTCATCGTGCTCTACAATTTCCTAGTTGGAGCGGAGGTATAACAGCTAGTGGATTGGAAGAAAATCGAGGAGGTAGACAATTGAATTTCGACTGTTCATTTTGAGGGCGGCGGCTGTAAATTAGAGGGCTAGGGATTTTGGTTAAGGGAGGATTGTTAAGGTCCTTATATACTAATTTAAATGACACTACTCATCCGAAAATTTCCAAACCCAATCGAAGCATGCCGCTAGGCATTTATAATGTTTTATCCCTATTCTGAACACAATGGATTATATATCGAGAGCTAATTTCATCGTATTTGAAAGATAGGTTTTCAAAATCAAAGTATTTTAATTAAATTTACTTAAATAAATTTCTATGCATTTTAACTTCGCACGACCAAACCGTAAATCTGATTGACATGAAATTTCTATAATAACTCACTATTGCATATCCAATGAAACTAGTTTCGTCGAAAACCGAGACAGTGTCAAAAATGGTTATTTTTACCCATTAATTAAATATTAAAATTTTCAATTTCTGTGAATTAACTTTTAATTCAATTTTAATAGTTTACTAATTCTATTCTAATTCAAATAGAATTTAAAACAACGTTAGAAATTATTTTTACTCATGTTAGATTAAATATTCAATTAATTAACTGATTTAGCTTATAATATCCAAATTTTCATTATGTAAATCCAATTAAATATTTTAAATTGAGAAGACTGAAAAATTGAGTCGTTACAATATACCTATGTCACATCCCTCCATTGCTGACCCCTTTCCAACCCCACCTACATCAAATAATCATATATTTTGGTGGTACACTTACATGTAGCAAATTCGGTTACTGAATCGAAGGATTTTAGGAATATTTTAGATCAATATGGTAGCAATAGGTCATATCTTTAAGATATATGTAATGTCTCGGTCCAAAACCCATGCTATAAGAAAGAGATTACAGTGTGAAAGCATGAAGTAAAGGACACAATAGGAGCGATCTCTCATGTATACTCCCTTGCATCAACACGAATATGTGATATCATATACCTAAATCTCTGCAAAACATGTATCTCGTATCAACACAAAACAATATACACGAGTTTCCTAGGTTGAATAATGTAGTTAAGATTGCATAAAATAAAACATCAACAACAACATTAATGTGGTCAAAAAGTCACACACACATATATATATATCGCATCCTTATAGACAATAGATGGTAACATCCAGTAACAGACATGATCAAAATGATATATACACAACTATGCACATGGTCACCATCCTTCTTAAATACAAGAGTACTATCCTGAAGTCTCAAATGATCTAGTTGAAGATCACCTGGTCTTCTATAGCTTGTGTGACAAAATATGAGAAATGGAATACTATATCTAGACCAAACGCATTCCTCTCCAAAAAGCCGAAAATACATCCTCAAATACAAAATCGGTTTGACCTAAGGTTGTTAAATAAATATCAACCAGGAGCAGGCTAGAAGCTAACTATGAGGAAACTCAAATATCAAACAATAAAAGAGAACAACACAAAATCATCATATAAATATATCAATTACCCCACCCCTTAAAGGTATCATATACAAATCATATTATAGTTGTTTTATTTCTTTTTGATCTGACCACAATCAGAAATCTACTCAATTGTGATTCTTCATAATCACATGTTATTAATACCACATCATACAATCATATAATACTGAATAATTTGACCGAGTACAAAAAATTGAATCGACATCTAGTGATACCTGGTACCACCAATAACTCTGTACTAGAAACTGAATCAACGCCTAGAGATACCAACTATCACATATGAATCAACATTGTGGATGCACCCTCACGATCTACAATACTGTACACGACCCTCCCTAGTCTACTCTAGCCTACATGATAACATCATATATCCATCATCTCATCTAAGTCTCATAGCAATAACACTCAATGCCCATAGAGCAGATCGACATATTAGTGACATTGTGTAACGACCTGGTATTTCGAACCATTCAAATCGACAATCATCCATACATATCAGACTTGAATCACTCAAAATATCAGATTATTAATTTTATCTTGGGCACAACTTATCATATACAGTAAATAATCAATCGTAGAATCACAGACACGGAGTAATACAACAATAAGCAGTGGAATAAAGATTTAGTAGTTCGTGAAGATACTATATAAGCATCATAGTATGAACAAATACAAAGATCTCTCAATACATGGTCAAATGACAAAATCTGACAACTGTAACGACTGGAGATACTAAAAAGCTGAAAGATGGATCTTTAAGCAAAACTCCAAGCTCCAAAGGCGAGTCTCAAATGTTGTGACACTCTCTAACGACCCGATATTTTCAACCATTCGCATCCGCACATGTCAGACTTGAATTTCTCAAAATACCAAATTGTAGAAATAAATTTGGCAAAACTCAGAATATGCAATAAATAAATAAATCACAGATCACGGACACAAAGTAATAAAATGCAGCGGAAGCAAGAGACGGTAGTTCATGAAGCTACTATATAAATATACATCAGAGTTAAACAAGATGCAACAGAAGTAACAAGGTGATAATCAAGTACAAGTCTGAAAACACCACTGGAATCAACTGGATAACTAGAACCAACTGAACAAATGAAAGAGAAATAGATAGTTGGATTTTCAAGCAAGCTCTAACTCCAAAAGTGAGTCTTGAATGTTGTATCACTCAGTCTTACCCGAGCGTAAAGCAAAACACAAAACACTCGAGTAAGGACATACATACTTATACAATGTAAACCAACTCAAGTGAAATGTGATATAAGGTACAAGTAACTTAAAGGATGCTTGGGACCGCCCATCCTCTAAGGATCCGTCGAATTATTTATTATGTAGTAATATTTCGCTATTATAATAATGTCTACAGTAAAATAAACTTACTGCGTTAAGGCTTTACATTTTCCACCTTAACACGTAATAGTCCCAGTAGTCCATCCAGTATCAACGCATCTCCATATCAAGAGACTACCCTAAATACTCCATGGGCTATAGGAGAAAACCAAACTCGTACAAGGCGCGCTAGGGTAAGTGACATAGCACAACTAGGCAATGCTAGGGTAGATATAACAATTGCTATCTGGACTGGTGGTAACGCGCAGCAGCTACTACCGCCCACCTCGAGCCACATCCCCAAATCAAAAATCAAAAGTGGCCGCCGAATCAATCTCAAAGTCAGAATATAATATCAAAGGAGTATGTCTGATCAGAGGAGCGACCTCATTGGCCGGAATCGCTACGGTTTTAGCCACTTTATGCCAAGTCACGGGAGTCGGGTCCACGTTCATACCTCAAAGGACGTCGCCACCATCCTACTTCATTCTGGAATGTCCACCGCGTACACGGTTGTTAAAGTAGTTTTCGGGGTTGGTAGAGAGTATGACAACTTTCGATCCCGGTCTCTTTAACAACCCAACGTTATTATAACCCATGGATATTTCAAAATCATTTATACTTTTAAACCAAAATATCATATCCATTTCAAAATCCAAAGTAATGATATCTCGTTTAAATTCCAAAACCAAATCAATATATTATTTAAGTAAAACCCAAGTTCCCAAATCATTGAATATTCCTTCAATTTATTAAACTTGAAATATTGTTTTAAATCATCTTAAACCAAACAAATTTGTAAAGTCATATTCTTAAATCTTCATTTTCAATAAGTTCAAATTTATATATTTAAAGACAATTCTTAATTAAATACAATTTCCAACAATTTTATTTCCAAAGCCATATTACTTTCAAGTTATAACAACTCTGAAACCAAACACTTTGAAACCATAATACTTTGAAATCCTAACAATTTAGAAATGTTATAATTTGGAATTCATATTGCTCAAAATCACAATACTTAGGAATCATAGCATTTTTGGAATGTAATAATTTCCACTTTAACATTTTATATAACCAAAGTAATTATATACTTACAAATTTTAACATGGTCATTTTATCATAGCCTTATAGTTAAATAAACTTTGTTACTGTAATATACAATTTAAAGCTGAAATTCTTATGTTAAGTTAAAAGTACCTTATTAACTTACATTATTATTACAATAAAGAAACTTTATTATTTAATCATTTAAAATTTGTCATTTACATTAATTACAACTTACATATCAAATCTATGTTTTAACTTACATTTATTACAATAAAGAGCATTTATCACTTTAATCAATATTACACTAATTAAAACTTACATTATCAAATGTATGTTTTAATTTACATTTCTATTACAGTAAAGTGCATTGATTAATTTAATCAATACCATACTAAACTTTACATGTTACTTTCATTAATTCGGACTTTACGGGTTTCTTTCATTATTAAAACTTTACATGTTTCTTGTATTAATTAAGAACTTTACAAGTTCTTTCATTAATTAGGACTTTACATGTTTCTTGCATTAATTTAAAACTTACACGTTTCTTTCATTAATTAAAACTTTTCATGTTTCTTGCATTAATTAAAAACTTTACATGTTCTCTCATTTAATTAGAACTTTACACGTTTCTTGCATTAATTGAAAACTGTATTTCATTTTCTCAATTCAAAATACATCATTTATTATACAACCATACTGGTTTCAAAACTAAAGATTGATTGCAATTATCTGGTTAGATTTTAAAATTCCATATTAATCAACTTTGATCATTAAATTATTTATCACAAATAAAAATCTTTAAATTGCTATTTAAAACCAAATAAAGATTTTTAAATTACACTTTAAACCAATTATCAGCTTATAACATTTTAACTTATAAAAACCGATATCTCTTTATATTTCAAATCTTTAAATCAAATTTTAAGTTAAAATTCCATATATCCCAAAATTTCAAAATATTTAATAAATTTTTAGGAAAATGTTACTTTAAAAATATTAACCATGGGCCTGTATAATATTTTCTAACCTAGGTCAAGTGATACAGATATGTATCATTTCAATCTGTAATTTAAAAAGAAAAATCCGGGTTCTATCATTTCAAACCCGCAATCCTAAGAAAAATAAATACAACAGAAATCAATAAAAAATCACTCGAGCCTATCATTCAGCCCATAGTGATTTTCCTTATCCTAAAGTCCGTTCGGGTATGTATCATTTCAACCAATAGTAATAGGAAACTTGTAGTGCAATAAAAAGGAAATAAATATAACAATATAGCATATAATATCATAACATATGATGTAACAAATATATAAACAACATTTAACATCAAATAATCAATCATAGGCATGTATGAACATAACATAATAATTTCTACAATTCACTTTTCATCATTTCACAATTATAAAAGTACGTTGTCTAGAGTGAAAAATGTCACCTTTTTGAAAGCTATAATCAAAATCAAATACACATCCAAACTCCGCAAAGCACGAAAAGGCACGGCAAAGCACGATTATGTTTTTTGAGTGAATGAAGAGTCAGATCCGAACTTGTAAACAACACAATACATAACATATATATAAGCAATGATTCAATACAAAAGAATATAGATAAAAACAATGAAAAGGTAGAAAATAAAATGACCTAACCTTGATAAATCAAAGCAAGGTGATCAAATACATGGCTTGGTTAAGGTTTATTATCAACTTTGGTGATGTATGCTTCCATGGTGGTCACGGCTAGGTTTTGGTGGTGAGGAGGAGGTGGTGTGGTCGGCAATAGGTGGAGACCAAGCCATGCTTGAAGAAGAACAAAAGAAAAGAGAAAAGAAAATAGAAAAAGAAGAAGAGGAAGTCATGGAATAATTAGAGCTTGCGGTATTTTTTTATTCACGCAAATGATAATGAGGAGTTTTGAGAATTGTTTTTGTGTGAGTTATCAAAAGAAATACATGGCTAAAGATGGAAGAAAAAAAAGAAACAGCCAAGTAGGAGTCAATGATAGGAAACAAAAAGGCATAAGCTAAGGAGAAATAAACTTGCATATATTTTATTCTTAAATGCAAACGAATATGAGAAGTGGGAAATAAATTTTTTGTATGTGAATTCATAAAGTTTCTCACGGCTAATAGATGGAGTGGTTTGGAAGGCAAGCAAAGAAGTAAATGCTAGGAAACGGAAAAGCCATAATTAAGGAGAAAGGAACGTATATATTTTTCTTAATTGTAAATGAAAATGAGGAGTTTGAAATAAGAAATAAATCTTCTTGTATGTGATTTGTGGAATGATTTCTCACAGCTAAAAAAATATACGGCTACGGTAGGTAATTAAATAGATAGGTAAATAAAAGGCAAGAAATAAAGCAAATGTAACATATGCCTAATTAAACAAGTAACCTATGTCTAATTAATTTGTTTCCAAGCCATTAAATAAAAGAATATACATAAATAAACTCCAATAAATACAATAAAAGCCTAGACAAATAAAAATAGAAAGATAAAATAGAAATGGATATAGGAAAAATATAAAATATGTATAAAATAAAAGTACAGAAATTTATTGCGTGTAAAACACTGTAATTTATCCAGTTTAAAAAGTATAAGTTTTAAATTCCCAATAAATCCACATTCTTAACTCCATCTAGTTATACAATCCATTTCATTATACGGTATAATTATCATGGTTTATACCATAGTGCATCAATATTCCTATTTTATCTTAATTTCAAATAATGTAATATTTAATTCCATTTACTACAATAGATCCAATTATTAGAGATTGAATTTCAATACATAAATTTGATTCAATTCCAAATCTTTTTATTAAGTCCATTACTACTCTACAAACCTAGTTAACCATTCATTCCTTAATATATTCCAATTTAACAACTTCTAAACATTGTATTACATTGCAGATTAATGTAACTTTTGTTTATATTTATTGAAAATTGACTTCTCATTTCAATTTAATAGACTAAATAAACATGTAACACATAATAATTGTCACTGTTTACTTTTAACTACATTTATAAGTTTATTGTCTACAGACCAAAGTTACAATTACTTAGAGGATCATGGTCTTACTCAATTTCCATTCATTATATTATACCTCATTCATAAATTCAACATTTACATTATTTTAATTTATTGTAATCTTCATCAATCTATCAATAATTTAGCTTAAATTACCTTCTTTACCATTCAAATTAGTTATTATATCCACATTAAATAACCAATTTATGTTTCTTTTAATATTTTAATTACAAAAATATTATTAAATCAACTATTTTTAATTACCAAAATTTATGGATTGTTACACTCTCACCCACTCAAAACTTTTCGTCCCCAAAAAGGAAAAAGAAGGGCAAAGAAAGAATTAAGTAAATAATACATCTTATTCAAAAACACTAACTTTATAAACAAATAAATTTACATAATTAATTAATTTGAATAAAATATACCAATTTATTTAAAAATTCCTTTAACACCATTTATACTGTATATTATTCAATTAACCTTTTTATTCTATTTACCTCTATTAATCTTTTATAACTAAAATTTAAGTGTATAGCATTTATTATAACCACTTGAATTTTATTTATAAAATCTTTTTATATTGTATATTATCCAATTACATATTCAACTTCTGAATAATTTAGGTAAGTTATATTGAAATGCAATAGAATATTATACAAATAAAACTTTTTAATTCTATTATCTCAAGCTTAAATATTTATTCAAAATTTTAATTCTCTTTTACAATTGAAATCATCCTTTAAGATAAAATTTAAGAATCAAATTTCCGATTATTTTCAACTATTTTAGAGGTACATAAATATATATACTAAATATATATCAAATCAACTTTGAAATCATATACCAATATGTATTGTAAATCAAGTCATATTTTTTAAATTTCAAATCAATTTAATTCTATAAAGCAAAACTGTAGTAAAACTACAGGATAGTCTCTTCACTTTGAAAGTAGAAAATAAATGTCGATGATGCTGCAGTCATCACCGAAATTATTTTTCAGCGACAAAGAGAAGAGCACTGCCTTAAAACGTTAAAATTCTTTGAAAATGATTTCTATTTGGGAAATACTTCAAATAATGTACCTTTTAAAACTTTAAAACCAAAGTTCGAAATCATCGAAAATTAAATCTCAAATTCTTGATTTAAATTCATTTTAAATTCCAAATTAATTTATAACCATGTTTTATAGTTCAATTATTTATATATGAAACAAAAGCTAATGGTTACAAGATATATACAAAGTCAAATATTATTTCTAAACATCCAATTCAGTTAACTATCAAAATTCAGAAAGTTATACTTATATATACTATAATTATACAAAATTTATTCACTTACTATTTGTAGACCCTATCGATAACATTGATTAGACATATCGATTGAAAACCCAAATCAACATCAACAACTCAAACAACACAATTTATAAAACATTTTAAATATAGGTTTACAAATACACTACATAGGAATAGATTTACAAAGCAAGGATAGAGATTCAAATTTGATTAACTCAAATCAAAGAAAATTCTGATTTGAAAATAAGTTGGAACAAAAGATAAGATGATTGACTAACCGAATAAGGAAATGGGTAAGCTTATATAAATCGCGGGCAACCTTAACCGGGTCAACCATGACTTCAAGAATCAGATCGATGTGGAATTCTAAGGCAAATCTACATTCGATCTCAAGTGGTAGAATTTGGGATAACAAAACATATTAGCATCTAAACCGAGGATATAGAACTCTCAGATGAATCAATGCCTATTGTAAAGGAGCTTCACCCCTTTACAGGTCATTCAGTGGAGCTATGGGATGCTTCAGAATTTAAAAGAATGCGAATAGTGAGGGACAAGAATGTATTTCGGAATCGCAGGGAACGTTCCAAAATTCAAACGGAATCGAGTCAAAAAGGAAGAGATTCACACTCGAATGAAAGTGATTCTGTAAATAAATTTACCATATATCCTAAGTTTTTCCTAGAGCCAAAGCTTTGATACCAAATGTAACGACCCGATATTTTCAACCATTCGCATCCGCACATGTCAGACTTGAATTGCTCAAAATACCGAATTGTAGAAATAAATTTGGCAAAACTCAGAATATGCCGTAAATAAATAAATCACAGATCACAGACACAGAGTAATAAAATGCAGCAGAAGCAAGAGATAGTAGTTTATGAAGCTACTATATAAATATACATCAGAGTTAAACAAGATACAATAGAAGTAGTAAGATGATAATAAAGTACAAGTCTGAATACATCACTAGAATCAACTGGATAACTGGAATCAACTAAACAAATGAAAGAGAAATAGATAGCTGGATCTTCAAGCAAGCTCCAACTCCAAAGGTAAGTCTTGAATGTTGTATCACTCAGTCTGACCCAAGCGTAAAGCAAAACACAAAACACTCGAGTCAGGACATACATACTTATAAAATATAAACCAACTCAAGTGAACTGTGATATAAGGAACAAGTAACTTGAAGGATGCTTGGGACCGTCCATCCTCTAAGGATCCGTCGAACTATTTACTATGTAGTAATATTTTGCTATTATAATAATGTCTATAGTAAAACAAACCCACTTTTAAATTGCGTTAAGGATTTACATTTTACACCTTAACACGTAATAGTCCCAGTAGTCCATCCAGTATCAGCGCATCTCCAGATCGAGAGACTACCCAAAATACTCAACGGGCTATGAGAGAAAACCAAACTCGTACAAGGCGCGCTAGGGTAGGTGACACGACACAACTAGGCAATGCCAGGGTAGATACACCAATTACTATCCGGACTGGTGGTAACGTGTAGCAGCTACTACCGCCCACCTTGAGCCACACACCCAAATCAAAAATCAAAAGTGGCCACCGAATCAATCTCAAACTCAGAATATAATATCGAAGGAGTGTGTCCGATCAGAGAAGCGACCTTATTGGCCCGGAATCGCTCCTGTTTTAGCCACTTTATGCCAACTCATGGGAGTCGGGTCCACGTTCATACCTCAAAAGACGTCGCCACCATCCTACTTCATTCTGAAATCTCCACCGCCTACATGGTTGTTAAAGTGGTTTTCTGGGTTGGCAGAGAGTACGACAACTTCCGATCCCGATCTCTTTAACAACCGAACATTATTATAACCCATGGATATTTATTTCAAAATCATTTATACTTTAAAACCACAATATCATATCCATTTCAAAAACCAAAGTAATGATATCTCATTTAAATTCCAAAACCAAATTAATATATTATTTAAATAAAAACCATGTTTCCAATCATTGAATATTCCTTCAATTTATTAAACTCGAAATATTGTTTTAAATCATCTTAAACCAAACCTCTTTATAAAGTCGTATTCTTAAATCTTCAATTTCAATAAGTTCAAATTTATATATTTAAAAACAATTCTTAATTAAATACAATTTCCAATAATTTCATTTTCAAAGCCATATTACTTTCAAGTTATAACAACTCTGAAACCATAATACTTTGAAATCCTAACAATTTAGAAATGTTATCATTTGGAATTCATACTGCTCAAAATCACAATACTTAGAAATCATAGCATTTTTGGAATGTAATACTTTCCACTTTAACATTTTATATAAAAAAGTATTTATATACTTACAAATTTTAACATGGTCATTTTATCAAAGCTTTATAGTTAAACAAACTTTGTAACTGTAATATACAATTTAAAGCTAAAATTCTTATGTTAAGTTAAAAGTACCTTATTAACTTACATTATTATTACAATAAAGAAACTTTATTATTTAATCATTTAAAATATGTCATTTACATTAATTACAACTTACATATCAAATGTACGTTTTAACTTACATTTATTACAATAAAGAGCATTTATCACTTTAATCAATATTACACTAATTAAAACTTACATTATCAAATGTATGTTTTAATTTACATTTCTATTACAGTAAAGGGCATTTATTAATTTAATCAATACCACATTAATTAAAGCTTTACATGTTTCTTTCATTAATTTGGACTTTACAGGTTTCTTTCACTAATTAAAACTTTACATGTTTCTTGCATTAATTAAAAACTTTACATGTTCTTACATTAATTAGGACTTTACATGTTTCTTGCATTAATTAAAAACTTACACATTTCTTTCATTAATTAAAACTTTTCATGTTTCTTGCATTAATTAAAAACTTTACATGTTCTCTCATTAATTAGGACTTTACACGTTTCTTGCATTAATTGAAAACTGTATTTCATTTTCTCAATTCAAAATACATCATTTATTATACAATCATACTCATTTCAAAACTAAAGATTGATTGCAATTATCAGGTTAGATTTTAAAATTCCATATTAATCCACTTTAATCATTAAATTATTTATCACAAATAAAAATATATTTCTATTTAAAACCAAATAAAGATTTTCAATTTACACTTTAAACCAATTATCAGCTTTTAACATTTTAACTTATGAAAACCGATATCTCTTTATATTTCAAATCTTTAAATCAAATTTTAGGTTAAAATTCAACATATTCCAAAATTTCAAAATACTTAATAAATTTTTAGCAAAATATTACTTTAAAAATATTAATCATGGGCCTGTATACTATTTTCTAACTTAGGTCAAGTGATACGGATATGTATCATTTCAATTCGTAATTTAAAAAGAAAAATCCGGGTTCTTTCATTTCAAACCCGCAATCCCAAGAAAAATAAATACAACAAAAATCAATAAAAAATCACTCGAGCCTATCATTTCAGCCCATAGTGATTGTCCTTATCCTAAAGTCCGTTCTGGTATGTATCATTTCAACCCATAGTAATAGGAAACTTGTAGTGTGATAAACAGGAAATAAATATAACAATATAGCATATAATATCATAACATATGATGTAACAAATATATAAACAGCATTTAACATCATATAACCAATCACAGGCATGTATGAACATAACATGATAATTTCTACAATTCACTTGTCAATTCACAATTATAAAAGTACGTTGTCTAGAGCGAAAAATCTTACCTTTTTGAAAGCTAGAATGAAAATCAAACACACATCCAAACTAGTGGTAACGCATAGCAGCTACTATCGCCCACCTCGAGACACACTCCGAAATTAATAGTGCACCCAATCAAATCATAAAGTAATATAATGGTATCGAAGAAGCATCCTCGATCGGAGGTGTGACCTCACTTGGCCCGGCGTGGCTTCTGTTTTAGTCACATCAAGTTAACTCGCGGGAGTCAGGGCTACGTTAATACCTCATGTAAAACCGTCGCCAAATCATCCTACTTCCTTCTGGAATCTCCACCACGTACACAGTTGTTAAGTGGTTTTTGATATTGGCAGAGAGTATGACAATATCCAATCCCGATCTCTTTAACAACCAAATGCTTATTTCACACCGTGGTCGTTTTATTTCACACCGTTTACAATTCATATCAAAATATCATATTCATTTAAAAATCACATCACTTTCGAAATTATATGTAACAACCCGGGGTTTTGCCCAATTTATAATCATCATTAAACGATTATTGAGCTAGCTAATCGCTAATTGAAGTTTTCAATCGAGTGAAAATCCTTTTGTAATTCGTTTAAACATGGGTTGAGCGTTGTTGGGCTTTAAATATTGAATATTGGCCCATGGGTTTTCATGTCGTGTTATCTCGTGTAATACCCGTCCCCCTTTACCTTTCTCATTCGAAAACCCTAAACCTAATCAAACGAAAAGAAGAAAAAAAAAGAAATGGCGGCCCCGTCCTCTTCTTCGTTCCTCTGCAAAAATTAGGGCTTTCGAAATTCTTCGAGGTCGCACCTCTATTGATCGATCAGTGGGTACTCGCGAGTAGCTTGGATCGTTCGCGGCTGCTTGATTGAGCTTGACGTTGCTTCGATTCAGGTGAGTGAACTATCACTCACATCTAATCCATTATCAATGCTGTGCTTAAGTTATTCAATTTTTGTTTTGATGATTGATGTTTTCTGGCACGGTTCGATTTCTGTAAACATTAGCTTGATGATTTTAGGGTCTGTTCGACCTCCTATATTTGCATTCGTGTATATTTGGTTGAAGTTGTTAACTATGTGCGTTGGCCATTCTACTTTGTTTGATGATTGATGAATTACGACTTGGTCAGATTTCATGTTGGCCTCGGCTTTCACTTGATTCTACGATGATTGAATTTGTTCGTTTTTTTACCTCGTTCGATTTTACTTACTGGTTTATCTCATGACCACCACGACTTTGTTTATGCGATGGTATTATTGGGTCGTTTTAAATTCGAACTGTAGGTGCCAATTCTCTTTAGACTGCGGTTGTTTTTAGACATGGTTTGCAAACTTGATTTTGCAGGAAACAATTTGACTCGACACTGTTTTGATTTGATAATGTTGTACCATGATTTTTGAACTCGCACGATTCTGTCTCACTGCCATGATGGTATTGCACTTGTGCTTGTTGACAGTGATAACCTTTTTGCTTTGTGAATTTGGCACTGACTTGTTTAAAGTGTTGATATAATTTAAAACTGCTATACATTTGTACCCCTATCAATTATTAACTTTGGTCACTTGACATGTGGACTTGGTCATATGCTATTTTGGCCTCCTCTATAGGCTGCACCACTGTTATATGTATTTTGGACTTCGTCTTTGATGTCGAGGCTGCTGCATTAATGCATGTTCCACTATGTGGTAGCTGATTCATCGATGCATCACTGTTTTTCTTCACTTGATTGCTTGGACATTTGGTAGAAACTGATACTAGTTTTTGTACTTGGTCACTGAGTATCATGTTTAAGATAATTTACATTACTGACACTGTTACACAAGACTTTAAAGTGTGAACATATTTACGTGTTGTATGGGTATTGAGCTACGTGTATGCATGGTTTACATTGTATTGTCAAGGATGTTCACATATGGTCAAGGTTGTGTTGCATAAATATCTACAGAAAGTATAGTGCAAAATAACAAACTTTGGTTCCAAATTTGTGCATACGTGTGTATGCAATAGTTCAAATAATAAACTTTGCCTGAAGTTGTGTTTACATCCAGAGCAATATTTATGTTTCTTTGTCCAGGTGCATTTCATTTATCAATACTGGCATGACTATCTTGCAATTGCATATGAACCTGAGAACGTGTCAGGGTAGAAATATTTTTAGTTTGAGCAAATTATTCAATTTCCTCTATACTAATGCTTTGACAAAAAAAAAATTGTTTGCAAGTTAGAGACTTTGAAAATTTTCACTTGTTTGCATATAAATGAGTACGTTGTTTATTTTATTATTCTTGTTGTTGTTATTGTTGTTGTTGGCTAAAATGATATAAATATAACGCATCAAAACCAAGTTCTTATTATGTATGGGTGACACCAAAGTTTGCTTCTTCTGTGTATTGAAGATCGGATGAATTAAAGTCTGCAAATAATTTGACTACTTTCCTTGTCATGAATAAAATACGATACCACATATCCTTGGTGTTTTCACCTTCAGTTTGCCGTCTTCCTGTAGTTGTACCACTGTTGTCATATTTTCTTGACATTTTGGAACTTGAACTGTGGCATTGATATTTGAATCTTCATTGATTTTGGTTCGTTGATCTTTTGTGTACATCATCACTGTAGTGGCAAGGCAGTGCACGCAAGCGTGTACTGCAGTCACACGGTATTGCTTTTATTGATATTCTAATTGCTTTTGATTTATGGATCTTTTGTGTATTTCATATGCCGTAGTGGTGAGGCAGTACACGTGTGCATGTACTGTAGCCCTACCCGTGTTGACCTTTTAATTGATGTTTCAATTGTTTGAATTGTTTCGTGTGTCCAATTCAATAATTTGAATTTGTTGATTTGTTGTTTAACACCGCTAGGTGTTATATTTACCGTTATCCGATTTCTTTATTTAAGAATCGGATATGTAAATTTATTGTGAGTGTCGTCTATTTGATTTTTTAATTATGATTGCTTCTGCATATTAATAACTGAGTTGAATTAGACTGACCCGTGTATTATTTTCTTTTGAATGTAATACTCGGGTCAGACTGAGTATTTACAGGTTGTTGATATCTTACTTTGGGTTACTGCTAGAGCTATGAAGTCATTTCATACTTTTTAGAGTAGTCTTTGTCTTAGTATAGGATGTTGTATATTCATGTATATTATTCACGATAATGTACTTGTATATGTAATTTCCAGAGTCGACAGATGTAGTTGTATCATATGTATTGTATCACATGTATATCAACTGACTTCAGTTATATATATATATGAGACTTTTGATTATCTGTGTTCCGCACTTAGCTTGTCTGTGTTATTATTATATATATTGTCCTAAACTATTGTGAACCATCGTAGTTCGTTTTATGCTGGAATTGGGTATGTCGATGGGAGTAAATAAATGAGAGATGAAAAAAAAATAAAAATATATACTACTCCTATCGAGATAACCAAAACTAGTGTAAGGCCTAACTACGGATGGCTGCTCCTATCCAGCCTTATTCTTCATAATAACAGACAGTATTTCCTTTAATACTCTTTGTTATTGTGAGCATAGAGGTGGGGCGTCACAGTTGGTATCAGAGCATGGGGTTATGGACATAATATAAAACATAACTTAGATGGAACATGTGTTACAACTATTTATCGATGTTTTTAGTTGTGCTTTGAGTCAAAAACTAAAGTTTTTAAAATATGTTGAAATTTTTAAATATCTTTATTTAAAAATAAACGGTGAAACTGGATTTTGATGATTGGTTGATTCGTGTTTTATTTATCAAAGTGTGCAGCGAAAACAGTGAGACTGTTTTCACTGAGTATGGCTGATAACCTTTTTGATTTGAAAATCAAAATATGAAATTGAAATAAATTTCAATTGCTGTTTACATAGCTGTTTTTATTTTGTTTTCTTTGAAAATTTCGAATCCGATTTGAGGATTTGAAGCGATTGCAGTTATGTGAATTTGTTGAGATTTTTGCTGTTTTAAATTATCTTCATTGAAGATATATTTGAATGATTTCTTTGTTCATTTTGTGGTATATGTGCAAATTTAGGTTGCATGTTACTGCATTATTTTACGTTGAACCGATGTTTGGTTTTAAACGAATTTTGTTGCCGTTATTTTATAACGGGATTTTTACACCAATGCTAAATTTTTGAAGCACGGTGTTTTGTTGACATTTTTAATAAATGAAAATTCACTGGTATTATATTTTGATGCAAATTATTTTGATGAGATTTTGACGTTTAAAAATTACTGTCGCATTGACTTCAGTAACCGTCAAATTTTAAAGTGGATTTTCAAGCGGTTATCCCGCAATGTTGATTTTGTTGTCCGTTTTACGGTACTTTGAGAAGTGCAATTTCCTTGTCGAAATTGTCACTAATGTTGCTGTTTTTATCATGGATTTACAAATCGTTTTAAAAATAAAATTATTTTCCAAATTTTTATAGTTTACGCTTTCAAAAGAATAAGGAAGCGGTTTAAACGATTCAGCAAAATCGAGGACTATGAACCCTTTCTTTTACTGATTCGCTTAATTCCGGACTTGTTCTTTTGAGAATGTAAATTATTACTTCTATAAAATAAATGAAATTGTTTTCATAAGTTTTGCAGTTTGCGTTTTCAAAAGAATGAGAAAGCGATTTAAACATTTCAGCAAAATCGAGGACTATGACCCCTTTCTTTTATTGATTCGCTTAATTCCGGACTTGTCCGTTAGAGAATGTGAAATGTTATTTTTGAAATACACAATTTTGCACTTTCAAGGAAACGATGAAGAGAATTAAACGATTTAGTAAAACTCGTGGATATGGGACATGTGCGTTTGCTATATTGGATAATTCCGGACTCGTTAATTGAAATATTTGCTGTTTTGATGATTTTCGTGTGCTTTCGAGCCACTTTGTTGGACCTCCGGGTCATTTGTTGGACCTTCGGGTCAATACCAGCACCAGACCTTCGGGTCATTTGTTGGACCTCCGGGTCATTTGTTGGGCGCCAAAATTATGTTGGGTACTTGGTAGGCTTCGGCCATTTGTTGATGCATGTGCGGCGTAGCTAAAACTCGCCATTTGTTGGGATCGATCCACCTTTTATATTGATTTTCTAGAGTATCTTAATTGATTTCTAGATATTTGTTGTTTCCATTTATCTGTAGGTAATTGGATATTTGTTGATATGAGTTCTGATTATCGTTTTTGATAATCGAATATTTGTTGTTTCTGATTATCGTTTTTGATAATCGGATATTTGTTGATTTGAGATTTGATTATCGATTGTGATAATTAAATATTTGTTGATTTGAGATTTGATTATCGATTGTGATAATTAAATAGTTGTTGATTTGAGATTTGATTATCGATTGTGATAATTAAATATTTGTTGATTTGAGATTTGATTATCGATTGTGATAATTAAATATTTGTTGATTTGAGATTTGATTATCGATTGTGATAATTAAATATTTGTTGATTTGAGATTTGATTATCGATTGTGATAATTAAATAGTTGTTGATTTGAGATTTGATTATCGATTGTGATAATTAAATAGTTGTTGATTTGAGATTTGATTATCGATTGTGATAATTAAATAGTTGTTGATTTGAGATTTGATTATCGATTGTGATAATTAAATAGTTGTTGATTTGAGATTTGATTATCGATTGTGATAATTAAATAGTTGTTGATTTGAGATTTGATTATCGATAGTGATAATTAAATATTTGTTGATTTGAGATTTGATTATCGATAGTGATAATTAAATATTTGTTGATTTGACATTTGATTATCGATTGTGATAATTAAATATTTGTTGATATGACATTTGATTATCGATTGTGATAATTAAATAGTTGTTGATTTGAGATTTGATTATCAATTGTGATAATTAAATAGTTGTTGATTTGAGATTTGATAACGATTGTGATAATTAAATATTTGTTGATTTGAGATTTGATTATCGATTTTGATAATTAAATATTTGTTGATTTGAGATTTGATTATCGATTGTGATAATTAAATATTTGTTGATTTAAGATTTGGTTATCGATTGTGGTAATTAAATATTCGTTGATTTGAGATTTCTGATTGTCGTTTTGATAATTGGACTTTTGTTGTTTTCTGATTACCGTTTCGGTAACTAGAATTGCGTTTTTGCGAATTTTGATTTGTGTTTTCTAATTATCTTTGTTGATAATTAGATTTTGTTGTTTTCTAATTATCGTATCGATAATTAGATATTGTTGTTTGTGATTTCTATATTTAGATAATTAGAATATTGCTGATAATTGCATTTATTCAGTTTTGTTGTTTTCTGATTATCTACTTGATAGTTAGATTTTGTTGAGAATTTGTGAATTTCTTTTATGAAATTAAAAGATTTCTTTGGCGTTTGTGTTCCTGACCTTTATTTTTCTAGCTTACCCAGTTTATGTTAGAAAAATAATTGTTATTAACGTCCTTAATTATGAAAATTGCGGGGACGCAATTTTTATAAGGAGGAGAGTCTGTAACAACCCGGGGTTTTACCCAATTTATAATCATCATTAAACGATTATTGAGCTAGCTAATCGCTAATTGAAGTTTTCAATCGAGTGAAAATCCTTTTGTAATTCATTTAAAAATGGGTTAAGTGTTGTTGGGCTTTAAATATTGAATATTGGCCCATGGGTTTTCATGCCGTGTTATCTCGTGTAATACCCGTCCCCCTTTACCTTTCTCATTCGAAAACCCTAAACCTAATCAAACGAAAAGAAGAGAAAAAAAGAAATGGCGGCTTCGTCCTCTTCTTCGTTCCTCTGCAAAAATTAGGGCTTTCGAAATTCTTCGAGGTCGCACCTCTGTTGATCGATCAGTGGGTACTCGCGAGTAGCTTGGATCGTTCCCGGCTGCTTGATTGAGCTTGACGTTGCTTCGATTCACGTGAGTGAACTATCACTTACATCTAATCCATTCTCAATGCTGTGCTTAAGTTGTTCGATTTTTGATTTGATGACTGATGTTTTCTGGCACGGTTCGATTTCTGTAAACATTAGCTTGATGATTTTAGGGTCTGTTCGACCTCCTATATTTGCGTTCGTGTATATTTGGTTGAAGTTGTTAACTATGTGCGTTGGCCATCCTACTTTGTTTCGATGATTGATGAATTATGACTTGGTCAGATTTTATGTTGGCCTCGGCTTTCACTTGATTCTACGATGATTGAATTTGTTCGTTTTTTTACCTCGTTCGATTTTACTTACTGGTTTATCTCATGACCACCACGACTTTGTTTATGCGATGGTATTATTGGGTCGTTTTAAATTCGAACTGCAAGTGCCAATTCTCTTTGGACTGCGGTTGTTTTTAGACATGGTTTGCAAACTTGATTTTGCAGGAAACAATTTGATTCGACACTGTTTTGATTTGATAATGTTGTACCATGATTTTTGAACTCGCACAATTCTGTCTCACTGCCATGATGGTATTGCACTTGTGCTTGTTGACAGTGATAACCTTTTTGCTTTGTGAATTTGGCACTGACTTGTTTAAAGTGTTGATATAATTTAAAACTGCTATACATTTGTACCCCTATCAATTATTAACTTTGGTCACTTGACATGTGGACTTGGTAATATGCTATTTTGTCCTCCTCTATAGGCTGCACCACCGTTATATGTATTTTGGACTTCGTCTTTGATGTCGAGGCTGCTGCGTTAATGCATGTTCCACTATGTGGTAGTTGATTCATCGATGCATCATTGTTTTTCTTCACTTGATTGCTTGGACACTTGGTAGAAACTGATACTAGTTTTTGTACTTGGTCACTGAGTATCATGTTTAAGATAATTTACATTACTGACACCGTTACACAAGACTTTAAAGTGTGAACATATTTACGTGTTGTATAGGTATTGAGCTACATGTATGCATGGTTTACATTGTATTGTCAAGGGTGTTCACATATGGTCAAGGTTGTGTTGCATAAATATCTACAGAAAGTATAGTGCAAAATAACAAACTTTGGTTCCAAATTAGTGCATACATGTGTATGCAATAGTTTAAATAATAAACTTTGCCTGAAGTTGTGTTTACATCCAGAGCAATATTTACGTTTCTTTGTCCAGGTGCATTTCGTTTATCAATACTGGCATGACTATCTTGCAATTGCATATGAACCTGAGAACGTGTCAGGGTAGAAATATTTTTAGTTTGAGCAAATTATTCAATTTCCTCTATATTAATGCTTTGACAAAAAAAAATTGTTTGCAAGTTAGAGACTTTAAAAATTTTCACTTGTTTGCATATAAATGAGTACGTTGTTTATTTTATTATTCTTGTTGTTGTTATTGTTGTTGTTGGCTAAAATGATATAAATATAACGCATCAAAACCAAGTTCTTATTATGTATGGGTGACACCAAAGTTTGCTTCTTCTTTGTATTGAAGATCGGATGAATTAAAGTCTGCAAATAATTTGACTAGTTTCCTTATCATGAATAAAATATGATACCACATATCCTTGGTGTTTTCACCTTCAGTTTGCCGTCTTCCTGTAGTTGTACCACTGTTGTCATATTTTCTTGACATTTTGGAACTTGAACTATGGCATTGATATTTGAATCTTCATTGATTTTGGTTCGTTGATTTTTTGTGTACATCATCACTGTAGTGGCAAGGCAGTGCACGCAAGCGTGTACTACAGCCACACAGTATTGCTTTTATTGATATTCTAATTGCTTTTGATTTATGGATCTTTTGCGTATTTCCATATGCCGTAGTGGCGAGGCAGTACACGCGTGCATGTACTGCAGCTCTACCCGTGTTGACCTTTTAATTGATGTTTCAATTGTTTGAATTGTTTCGTGTGTCCAATTCAATAATTTGAATTTGTTGATTTGTTGTTTAACACCGTTAGGTGTTATATTTACCATTATCTGATTTCTTTATTTAAGAATCGGATAGGTAAATTTATTGTGAGTGTCGTCTATTTGATTTTTTAATTATGATTGCTTCTGCGCATTAATAACTGAGTTGAATTAGACTGACCCGTGTATTATTTTATTTTGAATGTAATACTCGGGTCAGACCGAGTATTTACAGGTTGTTGATATCTTACTTTGGGTTGCTGCTAGAGCTATGAAGTCTTTTCATACTTTTTGGAGTAGTCGTTGTCTTAGTATAGGATGTTGTATATTCATGTATATTATTCACGATAATGTACTTGTATATGTAACTTCCAGAGTCGACAGATGTAGTTGTATCATACGTATTGTATCACATGTATATCAACTGACTTCAGTTATATATATATATGAAACTTTTGATTATCTGTGTTCCGCACTTAGCTTGTCTGTGTTATTATCATATATATTGTCCTAAACTATTATGAACCATCGTAGTTCGTTTTATACTGGAATTGGGTATGTCGATGGGAGTAAATAAATGAGGGATGAAAAAAAATTAAAAATATATACTACTCCTATCGAGGTAACCAATACTAGTGTAAGGCCTAACTACGGATGGCCGCTCCTATCCAGCCTTATTCTCCGTAATGACAGACGGTATTTCCTTTAATACTCTTTGTTATTGTGAGCATAGAGGTGGGGTGTCACATTATATCACTTTGAAATCATATCACTTTCGAAATCATATCGTTTCCGAAATCATTTCCTTTCGGAAACTTTAAATCATAACAGTTCCAACTTAAACAGTTTGAATATTGAAAATAGTTTATATATTATAATAGTTATAAATTAAAATAGTTTATAGTTAACAAAAGTTATATATTAAAAATAGTTTATATATATTAAAATAGTTTATATATCAAAATAGTTTATAATTAGAGTTGTTTCTTCCAATTTCACAAATCAATTCAAATTCTCATTAAATCATTTTAATTTATGTCGTTTCAAATTCGTGTTTGAACTTCAAATTTAAACCACTTCCAATTCAATAGGTTTCAAACTCTAAATATCCGAACAAATTACAATAACCCAAATTTGATAAATTTCATTTATATTTCATAATTTAACTTTTAATTTTGTTTCAATTTGAAAATATTCACCTAACCATTTTAATAACCATTTAAACAAAATCTCATATTACAAAATATTCAGTTTAAATTTTATTTAATGTTTAAATATTCATTTAATCATTTTTTATCAAATCAAGTTATAAAATCGTACCTTTTGAAATCTCAAATCAGTAAATTCAAATCAAACCTTATTTAAATTCAGTTCTAAACAAATTAATTATAAATCAATTCTTATTTGAATTCAATCCTTAACAAATAAATTTCGAATCAATTCTTATTTAAATTTATCTTTCCAACCTTCTTTAATTAAAGTTATTACAAAATCTATCTTAAAATATTATTATAAATTTAAATAAATACTTATCATATTATATATATAGTTAAATTAAATCCTTAATAAATTTTGTTATATTAATTATTATTAAATTAATCTTATTATGATTAAATCTATTTTAAATCTTATTTTATATTTTTTTAAAATAATAAAGTTATAAATAAAAATTTATAATTTAAATTTTAAAACTTAGCTTATAGATTTAAAATTTCTATATATATAAATTTAAAAAATCTAAATTATAAATTTAAAGAAAATATTTATATTATAATTTAAATTCGCTATTTATCAAAACCCACATATTTTCCTTTCAAAAATTCGGGAAATCATATTTTTCAAAATAGACCAACGGTGTTTGTAAATAATTTTCTAACCTATGGTCAAGTAATACGGATATTCATCATTTCAGTCCCTAATTTATTTAAATATACGGGTATATATCATTTTAACCCGTAATCCCAAATTCAAAATCAAAGAAAATCGCTTGGGTTTATAATTTCAACCCGTAATGATTTTCCTACAAGATCATTCGGGTATGTATCGTTTCAACCCAAGGGGATGTCCTAAACTAATAAGGAACTTGCAGTGTGAGAACAATATAATAATAATATAAAACAACATAACATATCAATGATAAGCATATATTATAATTAACAATTTAAAACAGTATGCACAACATGTTATGATGTCATATGTCATAGGTAAACAATTGCAGATAATGGCATGTCATATTTAACAATTAAATAACTAACAATTCAAATTTAACAACATATTTCAATCGTCATTTCATGTGCATAAAATTTACTAAATATAAGAATGTTAATCATGAGTGATTGCTCACCTTTCGAGGCTAGAGAAAGCAGAACAAGCACACAAATAAGTGACAAATCAAACACAAATTCCAAAGCATGGCATGATGAACCCATGTATAAAATAAAATCTTTATATACATTTTAAAATCAATACTTAATTTAAACACGTATTTAAAATTCTATGTATATTCTAATTTTAAAACAATACTCAAAACCAATATACTCTAAAATATATGAACCTGCATATATGAAGACTTAGAGATCACAAACTTTTATAATAAAAACCTAAATTTCCAAATACACATTAAGTTTATAAACTATAAATAGGAAAAATATATAACAAAAAAAATCATAAACTCGCATTTTTCTCTTCTTTTATAAGATGAAAAGCTGCATGCTAGGTTCGAGTGGACCTGTTTACAAGTTTGTAAGGGTTGTTGTAAAGACCCGGATTTTTAGCCATCGAGTATTGGAGTAATAAACTGATTTTAATTATTGAAATATTGATTTTTATAAGTCAAAAAAATTAAAATTTTTGATATTTAAAATATCTGAATATAAATAAATTTATTTAAAACAATATTAAATATTGAATCATAAATGTCTGGATATGATAAATATTATAAATATGTGTAAATAAACTCCACCATTAAAATTCAAGGTAGAATATCCATATATTTGTACATAAATATAAATATATACAAGTTAATGATGTTTAAATAAATATATATATACATAAGCATATAAGAGTGTGTGTGTGTATATATATGCCATATAAAGTAATGTATATGAAAATTTGCATAAATGTATACGCATATATATGTGTGATGACAGGATATACAGAAGTATATGTATATGTATATATATATATATAATGGTAAATAAATGTGTAAATGTGTATATAAATAAATGTAAATGTATGTGATGACAACAATATATATATATATATAGATATATATGTTTGTATAAGGGAAAAAACAAGTCCATACGGTAAAAAAGCTATATACATATGTAGTAATATGTACATTTCTATGATGTATGTATATGTTTATACATAAGGGGACATAGCAATAAATTCATGTCAATTCAAGCATCCAAAATTTCAACTCAAGCAGTAAAACATCTAATCAAACTTAAAAACATAATGGATTAAATCAATTCATGAAAAATCAAATCAGCTTTATGTTTAAATCAAGTCTACACATATTCAAAGCAATTAGAAAAAAATACTGTACAAATGAATAGTTCAGCCTTATCTAAACTGTTTACTTATATATAGTACCTATGTTATTTACATGCATACTCTCTAGCACTTAGAAAAAAGAATTGCCATTAAAACTTTGTAGAAGCTAGGCACGTAAAAGCTTCAAGGAAGTGCATAGTGTGTGCACGTGCGAAGAAAAGAAGAGAGGGAGAAAAAGGATCTGGAAGGAAATACAAAGAAGAAGGGAAGGAAAGAGGGTCAGGTATGGGCCAAAGGGAAAAGGAAGAAAAAAAGAAAAGAGAAAAAGAAAGAAAAGGAAAAGAGGGAAAAAAAAGATAAGAAAAAAAAACAATATTTACATTTTATTTTCTCTAAAGGAAAAGAAGTATATTTTCTATATATAATAAATCAAGTTATTAAAACTTTTTATTTTCATTTAGAAAAAACCAAACCAACATGAAGATTTTGCGTCTTAACCCTATTACCCAATATTAAAAATTAGCATTATGGATTTTTCCCAAAATTTAAAGTTCGATGATATTTTAAAATTAAAATGGGTAATTAATTATATTATTATTTGACTTAAAAATTATATAAACTAACAAAGTTGGATATTAGATAGAGTGTAAAATTTTAATTAACTAAAAATAAATTGTTTTATAATTTCTTGAATTGTAATTAATTTGGATTTAAATGGATATGGTTTATCAAGGTAAATTAAACCCGGTGAGTGAATTGTTTTAATATTTGTTGTTGATCGTCAAATTAGTTAATGTTCTATATCTTGGCTTAACTCTATTGGATATTTATCAAAAATTATTCTTGTCTGTGCCATTAAATGGTCAGACGGGCTAAAATAATTAGATTAGAATGATGATAAGTTTTATTTGAAATAAACGTCTGTAATAAATTTCCATATGTGAATATTGTCACTCTAAATATAAATCGTTTATTTTAAACAATTTACCCTTCTAAATTTATTGCTTTGATTCGAAGAGACCGAGATCAGATATCAGTGTTATTTGAAACCACTTAGATTTGAAAATCATTTCGAATCTTTACGGTTTTGATTATAGAGTTAAATAGGCTGGAACTGGATTAATTTCACAAATTTAACTATTTTAAACAAGTATTGTACTTAGACACTGTTATAATATCATTGGGTTTCTTAAAATGTGTTGAGTTAAAATAAGATGATAACTCGTCATGTTTTACGAGTTACCTTGGTTTTCAAAAAGATTTCGTGTTTTATGAGTTACCTTGGTTTTCAAAGAGATTTTATAACTTAAGTATTTCAATTTAAGTGTGTTTACTCACGCAGGTTTCCAGCCTGACTCAGGTGTTACTTTAATGTAATGCTCGGTCAGACCTAGCATTACAGAATTTCAGGTGAGGATGATTTTGGAGTTCAGGAGACGAGCTGGATGGTAGAGACGTATTGTACATATTTGACTATATTTCGTTGTGCATTGTGGGCTGTATTTTCAGCATTTAGGGACAAGTTATTATAACTGTCCAGGTTTATTTGTTGATGATTGTGCTCTGATAACTTGTATGTATATTAACAGTTAAAGCTTTTCTTGTATAAATTTTTTTCATTGTATATTATATTTTGTTCCGCTGTGATTGTGAGATTCTGTGTTGTTATTATGTTTCTTCTTCTATATCGTTTTCTTCTTAAACCATAATAAGCTAGTATTTCCGGCACTCGATTACTCAACACTCTATACAGTGAACGTATTAGTGTCGATTTTCAGGAGTCGAAAATCGCCCGGTCATTACAATTGCATGGTGATACAGCAAGGTGGGGATGCAACATGGAGGGCTGTCAAGTTAGGGGTTTGGTGACATAGGGATTGGAGGAGCGTGTGGGATTCTCTGGACGAGTTGACATGTGGCAGTTTGTGAGTGGCTAGTAGCAGGCGTAGGGGAAGTGGATGGAAGAGCTGCACTCGGCTTGAGAGGGTACGGTCGATGCTTTGGTCTGGAGGTTGACATGGAGGAGTTTGAGCTGAGTTTTGGGCGCTTGATCGAGGGTTGCTGTCGCAGAGGCGAGGCGGAGAGGGTGTTCAGGTAGATGGGCGCTCGATAGTGGGGATGGAGGTGGAACGGGAAGAAGGAGAACAAAAATGGAAGGTTCGGCTATGTAAAGTTGTATGTCGTGAGATGCGGCTGGTCACTGGGGTGTGCCTGGTGTCGACGTTCGGCGAAGAAGGTGGTTGGCGGATGAAAAATGGATGGAGCGGGTGCGTGAAAGAGGGGAAGTGAGATGGGAAAGGTGGATGCTTGCATGTAGATGACTAATACGTTTGGTACAAGAGAAAAGGCAGAGAAAATAAATAAGAGGTGGTGGATAAAGCTTGGGCCGATTGCAAAACAAGGAAGAAAGTAACCTATATTTTCTTTCATTATTTTTTTAATGAAGCCAGGAAGATAGAGAGAAGAGGTTTGAAAGAGAAATATAAAAACCAACAATTATTGAATAGGTGGGAATGGCAATGGTCATGGAATTAAAAAAAATAAAAAGTTGAAAATATTAATTGGAGATGGCTGTTTGTTTCATGGTGGAAAACGAAGGGATAGGAAACCAAAAAGGCTCGACTGCGGAACCGATACAGCTAACCGTTCGCCGGTTTCATCGCGTACCGGACACCGAAACACACAAATGGATATACTACGAAGATCAGCACGACGAGATAAACAGAATGGTATGTAGATATCAATGATACGATCATCTCATCAAAAGTCGATATTTCGCTGCCAAAATGCTTCTAAAACGCCTAAAATAAAATAAACGGGGCTTCAGCGGTTCAAATTTGGCGAACGAAATACGACTTCTAACTTAGAAAATAATTTACATTTTTATTATATAAAAATATTTAGATTTTGAAAGCATTTTATTTTCATCAATTTAACTGATTTTAAATTGAAATTGAAAATTACATAACAAAATTAAATTTCAAATTTTTCGAAGAAAATCTGCCACTTCCTATGTTAAAATAGACGCATACCAAATACCAAATTTTCATTTCAAAATTTTATTGTTTAATTTCATCAAAAATTTAGTTAGTTAAGTTATTAAAAATTGTTAAAATTTACTGGTAGTTACACATTGGGAAAGGATGTCACACGCAGGGTGCTACCCTAAGCCAATCCAACTACGGTGGATACTAGCTTTGTCGGGTATAGCACTCATTGATCAATTTACAATATTTAATTTGTTTCACAAGTGTATATACGACAGTTCTCGCATCTAATTGTTGTTAACCCAATGACTAAGGGATTTAATGTATTCATTTACAAATATGATAGTAATCCCACCTAATAGTCATTAATCGATGTCACTAAAGGGTTTATCGCATTTCACCCTTTTTTATGATAGTAATTCCCACCTAACCATCGTGTACCATGTGTCACTTAGGGTCACATATTTGAACAATATTCTTACTTTATGCTAATAACATACATGGTCAACCATTCATAACATATTTAAATAGTAAATCCATCATAGTAACTTGTTTCTAAGCATATCTAAGGGTAGCATAGTAAGAATCAACCAAAGAGGAATTTTAAATAAGGTTTACTCACCTATCAATCACCAATAATATCAACAATTTTTTGACAAAATTTTAATCAAAACATGCTACCAAGCTGTCGTCAATTAATGTAGGAATTTAAATATGAGAACATTCTTCTACAAATCCTATGAATAAAATTGAAACCAAATTAACAGTGAAGTTAACTCACCGAATGATGCTTCTTCTTGATCTTCAAGTGAAGTGTTTTAATTGGGAAAGGAAAACAAGGAGGGAGAGGGAACAAATGAGATGAAAGGAGAGAATTAGAGGTTTATATATAAGCAAGGCATAATCTATTTTATTTTATTAGGGAAGTAATTATATCTTGTTTTATTAGACAAATCATTGTGTTATTTTTTTATTAGATAAGTCATTACGCTATTTCATTTTATACTATTTTTTTTTATTAGATAAGTAATTACACTGTTCTATTTTATTAAGCAGGTCATTATACTATTTTGTTTTATTAGACAAGTTGTTATACTATTTTTTTATTAGGTTAGTCATTATACTATTTTTTTATACTTGTTTATTTTATTAGATAAGTAATTATGCTTTTTTTTTATTATGCAAGTAATTATACTATTTTATTTTATACTACTTTTTTTTTGAAGCAAGTCATTATACTATTTTATTTTATACTATTGTTTTGTTAGTCCAGTCATTATACTGTTTTGTTTTATACTATTGTTTCATTAGGTTGGTCATTATTTTATTTTGGTTCATACTGTTTTGTTTTATTAAGCTAGCAATTATGCTTTTTTGTTTTAATAGACAAATCATCATACTATTTTATTTTATTAGGCAAGTAATTCCAAAATTTTGTTTTAGGCAAGTAATTATGTTATTTTGTTTTATACTATTTTGTTTTATTTGGCAAGTAATTATACTATTTTGTTTTATTTGGTAAGTGATTATGTTGTTCTGTTTTATTATGCAAGTAATTATGCCATTTTGTTTTAATAGGCAAGTAATTATGCTATTTTATTTTATTGTTGTTCTGCTTTATTATGCAAGTAGTTATACTATTTTGTTTTAATAGGCAAGTAATTGTGCTATTTTGTTTTATGCTACTTTATTTTACTAGGCAAATCATCATGCTATTTTATTTTATACTTATTGAACTAGTCATTATACCATTTAATTTTATTAAACTGGTCATTATACTAGTTAATTTTATATTATTATTTTATTAGGTCAGTTATTATGCTATTTTTTATTAGGCAAGGTTAATAATTCTTTCTAGTTTTATTAGACAAATTCTTTTTTTAATTTCTAGGTAGTAATCATTCTCATTTGTTTTATTAGGCAAATGAAATAATAGTCTTCTTAATTTATGTTATTAATATTCAAGGAAACGAAATTTCTTCCCTTTCTTCTTTAAAAAGATCATAAATTATCATTTATTTTCATAACTAGGTTTTTAACTACTTACAAAATATTTTTATATATCAAATTACAACATTGCTAAATTTTAGGTTGTTACAGACTCATCTCACCTTATGAAACATTGTGTCCTTGCAATTTCAAAAAATGTATAATTTATAACAAACAACAGTTAAAATATCCAATCATCCATGACCTAAATAAAACAAAACACATAGCTAACATACTTGGCTAAGCGGAGAATAAATTAGGATATGTATGTCTCATTAGTTTCTCAGTTTTCCATGTACAGTCTTTGAATTTTCTTACCATTGAACCTTTACTAACAGGACATCTTTGTTCCTCAGTTGTCTCACCTTAGAATTAACAATCCGTGCTGGCTCGATAGTGAAAGGCGAGTTTGTTCAATTTCTAGCTCCTTCAGTTGTTTTGGCTGTTGAATAATATCAGGATCTTGTAGATATTTCCTCAACAAGGACACGTGAAACTTGTTGTGTACTCATGATAGACTGGCAAGTAAATCAGCTTGATATGCTAAGCTTTTAATGCGCTCCACAATTGGATAAGGTCTATATATATCTTGAAGCTAATTTCTTGGTTTTTCCAAATCTCATTCTTCCTTTCCTCGGAGATATCTTTACAAGTTCAAAATCCCCAACTAAAAATTCTAAGTCCTTTCTTTGCTTGTTGGCCTAACTCTTCCATTTAGACCGAGTAGTTTCCATAAGACCTCTAATAAAATGGATCTTCTCAGTCGTCTCTCACACCATATCTGGACCTAGTATCGATCTATCATCAGTTTCCAAACAACAAGCTAGAGAACGATATGACCTTTCGTAAAGAGCTTTGAAAGGAGCCATGCCAATCCTGGACTGGAAACTATTGTTATAAGAGAATTCTACTAAATGAAGATGGTCTTGCCAAGAACCATTAAGTTTGAGAATGCAAGCTTTCAAAAGGTCTTCTACAACTCTGTTGATTTGTTCAATTTGACCATCTGCCAATGGGTAATAGGCCATACTGATATTGAGTTATGATCCCAAGGCAATCTAAGAACTCTACTAGAAATGGCTAATGAAAAATGGATCTTGATCACTAACTATAATACTGGGTACCCCATGCAGTCTAATAATATGTTTGAAAAATAATCTAGCTTAGCTTTCCACTGTTCATTTCGAGCATGCAAAAATAAAATGTGCACTTTTAATGAGTCGATCGATTATTACCTATATGCTTTCATTTCCTTATCTTGAACATGGAAGTCCATCAATAAAGTCCATAAAAATCTGATCACATTTCCATTGTGGTACTTCGAGTGGCTGAAGTAATCCACTAGGTTTTTGATGTTCTCCTTTCAATAGCTGACATGCTATGCACTTCTTAACATATTCTGCTATATCACACTTTATACCTTCCCAGTAATAAGTGCATTTCATATCTTTATACATTTCTTCCTATTTAGATGGATAGTGGACATGGAATGATGACATTTTCAAGAACGTCCTTCCTTAGGTTAGAGTTAGAAACACATAGCCTTCCTTTTGATCATAAACAAACAATTCGGGTCAAACTCGAACTTTTTCAGATCATCACTTTCTTCTTCATTATTCAACCATTGAATTCAATCAATTGGCACATGATTATCTTTCTGACTAGCTCGAATTCTATCAATTAGGCTTAGTTAAACTTCAAAACTAGCCAATGTAGAAGATGATCCATCCTTCATTCTACACTGAACATTACAAGAACTTAACCACTCCAAATATTTCCATTCAGCGGTCATCATAGAAACCATGGCTTGTTGCTTCCGACTAAGAGCATCAACAACTCTATTTCCTTTTCCTTGTAGTGTCCTGTATCTCAAAATCATAAGTGGTAGAATTTTAAGCCACCTTTGTTGTCGCTATTCGTATCTTTCTGAGAAAATAAGTATCTCATGGATTTATAATCTGTGTAGAGAACGAATCGTTCTTCTAGTAAATAACGTCTCTATAATTTCAAAGCAAATATACTGCTGCTATCTCTAAATCATGATAGCATATCTAGTTTCATTTGGTCATAACTATCTTGAAGGATATGCTACGACTCTATCACATTGCATCAACATAACTCTAAGAGATTCCCAAAAGCATTTGTATATACTACTAGATTTGTATTACCATCAGGCGCTATCAGGATAGGTGCATGAGATAATAATTCTTTCAGCTTTTGTGTCACTTCGTACTTCTCTGACTGGTCATATTTTACTCCCTTCTTCATCAAACGAGTCGGCGGAGTTGAAATTTTTGAAAAATCTTGAATAATATGTCTATAATATCCAGCCAATCCTAAGAAACTATGAATCCCTGTAACCGACCCCATTCTCTTCCACTACTGAATAGCTTCTTCCTTTGCCGAATCAATATAAATACCTCTTCGAAGACAATATGTTCAAGAAATTTTACATTTTTCTGCCAGAAGTGATACTTCAAGAATTTAGCTTTGAGTTGATGCGATCTCAAAGTTTCTAAGACAGTTCTTAGATGTTCTGCGTGCTCTTCCTAAATCATTGAATAGACTAGGATTTGGTCAATGAATACTAATACAAATTTATCTAAATAACTAAAAAAAAATTGATTCATTTAGTTAATGAAATAAGCAGGTTCATACGTCAACCCGAATGGCATAACTAGCCACTTGTAGGATCCGCACCAGGTTCTAAATGCTGTAAGAGGAATACTATCATGCACTACTTGTAATTAGTGCAAACCAGTAGCTAAATCAAGTTGTGAAAAAAGATCATCAATATGCGACAATGGATAATGATTTTTAATCATCATATCATTCAATTTCATATAATTAACGCACACCCTTGATGATCTATCTGCCTTCTTTATGAGTACTACCGCTACACACCATGGCGAATCGCATGATCTAATAAAGTTCTTTGACATAAGTCCTTCTAATTAAGTTCGTAATTCTTCCATCTCGGTAGGGCACAATCGACTTGGAAGTCTACTAACAGGATGAGAACCCAAAATTAATTCTATCTAGAATTCTATAGCTCTACAAGGCGGTTATTCTTCTATGGAATCAAACATATCCGAAATTCTCTTATGAGTGTAATCTTCTCGACTTCATTGCCTTGAGATTCCATAGCATAAAGTGAAATATAAGACCTGACTTTCAAAGCATCTACGGCAAATGCAATACAATTTCTATGATTGAGACTCTTTGAAATAATAAACGAACTAACATAAAACAAGCAAGCATCCTTATTCTTAAACTAGTCCATTCGAAAAACAATTCAAAAATTCAAGTGATTTATTAGATGCAAATTGCAAACAAAGGAGTATCCATACAGATCTAAAATCAAACCATAGAAATTCATCCTAAAAGTAGCGTAACCACGTATAGGATTTACTACCCTATGCGATGTTACTAACAATATATAATCCAGAGTTAATTTCTCCACTAGCTCTTTTAATATAAATGAATGTGATGCCTCTGTATCAAAAAAACCCATATATATATATATATATATATATATATATATATATATATATATATTACATATCATATCATACATTCAAGAACTAGGGCTGCTTTTCCCTTCGCTTGATCTGATAGGCCTGCACATTCAATAGCAAATGGCTTCCCATATTTTTGTCCGATTGGCTTCGGACGATCCTTTATGATATAGCTAATCTCATTATAGTTGTAGCATTTTCTAGTATCATTATGTTAAGCTCTCTGACATTTGTTTGCAAAGTGTCCCTTAACTCCACAAATGTTACACACAATATGGGATTTATTAGTCTTCTTCTTTTGCTAGGATGAAGGATTGGGTCAGAATTTCTTCTTCTTGAATCTTTGGTCTTTCTCGAGATAAAAGAATTTCTGCTGCGCTTCTTGGCATTGATGTTCATCCAAAGTTTCTACTTCTTTATCTTCTTCACAAACACTCTCATAATGAAGCGATGTATCCTTGATATCCATAAATGAGCTACGCAGTTTTCCAAAAGTCTATCCTTGAGGTCTTTCCTCGATCCATGAACAAATTTATCATTCTTCTCTAGGGATGTACCAATTATGCTGGTCCATATTTCAATAGAGAATAGAACTGATCACATACTCTTGTATTATAGTATTATCTTTTTTCAGACTAATAAACATCCTAAATAAAGTTTCCTTGACTATTTTAGGAACAAATGAGCTCTTATCATGTCCTTGAATCCCTCTTATGAAATATCTTCTTCATGAATGTCTAAAGTTATAACATCATACCAATCTAATGCTTCACCTTGTAGTTATTCGAATGTGAGCTTCCTATTCTATGGATCCATGAGCCATATATCGAAGATTCTCTCAAAGTTTCTCAGCTAGGTATAGACACCTGTGGGCCAAATAATGGCTTATCACTTAGACTAGCATAATCACTGCAATGTCCAGTAATGTTCGAGCAAAGTGTAGGATTTTGTGTCTTGACTATTGCAGTTGCACACATGCCTCTCATAAATTTCATCCCCCAATCCATGACTGTGCAGTTAATGCCTAGCTAAAGCCTTGAAAAATCCCCACAGTAGCACATAGCTCTATTCAACCACTACTCTATTTCAATTTAGCGCTATCAAACAGTAGGTCAGCTTTAAATCCTATCATTTTCCATAGCAGCTGCTAAATCAAGGCTTTTAGCATGCGATTTGGCAACACTAATATACAATGTTGATTTGACTAGTTCTCTTTTAAATCAAAACAACAAAGTTAAGTTAAAGGCCTAATTTTAAGGCATAACTGCTCAATATAAGTCAAAAATCTATTGTAGTCACCAAATCTAGTCCGCATAAATCATGGTATTCTTCGGCTTTGCTATATAAGACTAAACAATATTTTTTTCTTATAAAAATGATGTAAGAATGAAAATAAATAATTTTAAACATTTGATTTTATATCTAAAGAAGCTTTTTGTACCTCCGTTATTTTATGATATATCCTTACTTTATCCCCACTATAAATTTTTGCACCTGCACCGCTGTAGAAATGTTAAGCACTTTAACTACACAAATCCATGTTCATCATTAGTTTAAAAGTACAAAAACCATTAGACTAACAGTTATGAAATCTAATCTAGGCACCAACATAATCACCTCCGAGTCTAACCATATTTTCTATATCGGGGAGGTGAATGACAACTTTATTAGAAGTAAAGGAGAAGTGCAGATAGAATCATTAATGAATGAGAAAGTTTATCCTATCGAACTTATATTATATCCTGATAGTCTATCACACAGTCGTTCAAAATTCAAAAGTCAGTCTTCCTGCTTATATGCAAATATACATGTTATTAAGACTCGGGTACACAACCTAAGTCTCACTCCTCTAAGGCCAATTATGTTTCTATCTTTGAATTATTCAAACTTGGGCTTTGATGCCACAACGTGATACCTCAACATAGCACCCATGCTATTGGGGGAGGTTGCTGTTTTAAAGTGTTTGCGCCAAAATTGGTCACAAACACCCAATATCACGAAAGCACCCGTTTACGTATTCAACTTGATAATAATCAACACAGAACTCAGCAACAATCAATATAAAATTCAGCTCTAGGTAATAAATCACAGTAATTCACAAACAACAATCACAAACACAGGATTTATAGTGGTGCGGCGTTCGTGCCTACGTCCACTTTGAAGGATTCCTCTTTATTGCTTTGCTCGATTCAATCGATTACAATGGATTACAGTAGATAATAGCTTTGAAATCTGAATACAACAGTGATTATGATAGATAGACTTGAATCCGGCAGAGTCTTGGCGTTCAATGGCAGAAGTTGTCCCAAGATCCCCCTTTCTGAAGGCTTCAGGGTGCTATTTATAGGCGTTAGAGGCCCAGATCTGGCTGAAACTTCGGGAGACCTCTTCTGGCACGTGAGTGGGCCCACGCGACCGATCCCACCAAGTTTCGTCTCGATCTGACATCGGTTCGAAGTGATTTCGAACCCATCAAGAAATGGTCCAATCGAGCTGAAACTTGGCAGGGACAATCTTTACCTCATATGGAAGCTACTGTGAAAATTTGGTTGCATTTGGATTTGTGGTTGAGGAGATATGCTCGGTTCGAAATGGGGTTTTCTTGGTTGGCTGTGTCGTTCGAACCCATGATTTCGAACCCATGAGTGCACGTGGGTTTGCAGTGACGTGGCGCGTATCTCTCGAATCGATCCTAACTTATCTCCGAATGGACCGCTTCTACTCCGTGAACTACGGCGAACACGTCATCCAAACCAACTGACTCGGTGGATTCGAACTAAGGAGTATTCCAGGCTTCGAACGTGACCGATTCGAATCAAGGAATCCCTATGGGTTCGAACTCGATCGGTTCGAACTGGGTCGCTCGATGGGTTCGAATTAAGGGCTTGCATGGGTTCGAAATAAGGATGCGAAGCTGAGCGGCGCCATGGATTCGAAGGTAGGCCATTGTGGTGGAGTCGAAGGCGATGGAGTCGAAGCAGGTACTAGCTGATGGGTTCGAACGTGGCTTGGGTTCGAACTTCACGGTTTCGAAGGCAAGCGCGTGGATGGGTTCGAACTATGTGGGTTCGAAGGAGATGGTTTCGAAAGTGATGGGTTCGAAGTACTCCAGTGCGATGGGTTCGAAACAGACAGTGACCACCTTCCTCAATTTGAATCCATCATATCTTGAGCATACGAACTCGGATTGTCTTGAAATTTGAAATGATGACTCCTACGACCTTTCTTGTCATGTCCTATCAATTGTGGCCTGTTCCGGACTCGGACAAAATTCATCGATATCCATAGCAAAGTGAAGTATAACCAATCTCTGAGACGAACTGTCTTTCGTTTTCGACCAATCTTTTGGTATCACGGCTTTGTCAAAAAGCGGGATAACATTTTGCCCCCCAGAACATGCCTTACGGTAGGAAGGTGTGTTTTGTAATGCCTCGAGTTGGATGTTCGTATCCGATCATCAACCTGCAAAGAACTTGATAGTTTTCATATGGCCTCAAATGGCGATCGTTCGGGATCAAGCCATTTGGGATGAAGCGCGGCCGTTCATGGTCGAGCGCTTAACGTCAAATGACGATCGTTCGTGATCGAGTCATTCGAGGTGAAGTGAGACCGTGCGCGGTCGAGCGTATAAATCCATGCATCGATCGTTCAGGATCATATGCTGTTTGAGGTGAATTGGGACCGTTCGCGGTCCGTGCCGTTCGCGGCATATGATGGAATAGGACCGTTCGCGGTCGATGCTATTTATGGCAAAGGATTGAATGGGACCGTTCGCGGTCGATGCCGTTCGCGGCAATTGATGATCGTTCGCGACCAAGTGCCGTTCAAGGCGAATGGTGACTATTCGAGGTCGGGTTTCATAATTAATGAGCCATGACCGTTCGCGGCCGATGGCGTTCGAGGCAGAAAGTGATCGTTCGCGATCGTGTGCCGTTCGAGGCGAATTTGTGACCGTTCGCGGTCGTGTGTCGGACCTCAAGTGACGATCGTTCGCGATCAAGCCATTTGAGGTGAGGCGAGTTGTGACTGTTCGAAGTCGGGTTGTGATCGTTCGCGATCGGGTGCCGTTCGAGGCGAGTTGTGTTGCCCGGGAGGGCTTGGTGTTATCGATGCCAGGGTCACGTTCGGGTGAGTTCCTGGATCGTTTATAGGGGCGGTTCATCGCCGTCTCAGAGCATACCTAAGGATCGTTCGCGACCCCATACATGTATAAGTAGCTTAATCATTCCAGAGTTATCAGAATCAAATAACTATTAAACGAATGAGTTTCACAAACAATGTCCAAACAAACAGCAAACAAACAGGGTCTAAATGTTCAAATTGAAATGATATGAAAGCAAAGCATGGATGTCAAAGTGTAAGTTCCCACTACGAAACGGTCAATGATCATCCAGAGCATGCCTGGAGATCGTTCGCGATCTCGCACATGTGTAAATGATTTGATTGCATTAGTGGAAGCTTACAACTTGTTCATCGTTATCTCACTCAATTGATAACCAAACGGTGCCTGGATTCGGGGTCGCCTCTAGCTGATGTGGACGGTGGTCGTTCTGGTTCCGCCACAGGAGCTCGCCTCCTTACATATTGAAGGAGCATACCGTTCCTGATATGCCCTTCCACCTCGTCCTTCAGGTGCCTACAATCATTAGTGTTATGACCATTTAATTCATGGAATACACAGAACTTATCTGATTTCCTTTCGTCAGAGGTAGGATCCCTTCGCATTGGCCTACGATACGGAATCTGTTCTTTGGTATCCTGGTAAATTCGCTCCAGGCTCTCGTTCAGCTCAGTGTAGGTGGTAAATCGCGGCTCCCTTCGTTACCTCTTTGATCTGTCTCCATTATTCTCAATCCTTCTTTTACCTTTATCCTTGTCCGAGTCCCTTCTAGGGAGCTTTTCGTCTTCGAGTGCATAAACATCTACCCCATCTCCTTCTTCTCTTTCTGCATTTGCATCCTCTAATCGCAAAAACTTTTCTGCTTCATGATAGAATTCCTCTAGATCTATGGGTGGATCTTTAGTCAATGAATTCTTGAACTCTGTGCCGTCAGCTATTCCGGACACAGCTGCCATTACTACCATGGACGGATCCGCTCGATCCACTGAAGCTGCTGCTGCATTGAATCGTGCTAGATAACTTCTCAAGGTCTCTCCGGCCTTTTGCTTTAGGGTTGCCAAAGTCATCACATTCTTGGGTCTTGTAATATGAACCCTGAATTGCCTCATAAATCTCTCCACTAAACCATTCCATGTTCCGATGGATCCATTCTCCAATTGTCTAAACCATAGTGCTGCGATATCTGTCAAGTATAACGGAAAGCAGCGGGCCATAACCTCCTCCGATGCCCCCAGCACTTCCATATGCCTCATATATTTTGTCAGATGGACCGTGGGGCCCGTTCTCCCGTCATACATATCCAACGATGGTAATTTGAAATCCGGTGGGTTCCTAGCTTGCCTGATTGCTGAAGTAAAAGGACTTCTATTAACATCCTCTAGGTCCTTGTTCACCATACCGCCTCTCAAAGCTCTTCTAACCATCTCTGCTAATCGGTCATTGTCTCCGAGATGTAACCCTTGTTCACTACTTTCAGCCTGCCTCCCGAGTTCACGAGGTAACTCCGGGATCTGCCCCCTTGACTGAGCGTTCGCTCCTCTACTACTACCGGGTTGCGCAGATCCTTCTCTCTCTCTTTCCAAGATTGGGTCAACATTTTCCATACGCGTGCCTCCTAGCTCTGGCGCTACGCCGGATGGTCCTGCTCCGTTCTGGACTCCGTTGGCTTCCCTATTCTGTGCTCCAAGCTGTCCTATCTGTTGGAATAAACTCTGGATCAATTCCTCCTGCCTCTTCATCATCGTCTCCATCTCGTCCCTAGTGATGTATATCGATGGTTGATTCGCTCCTGAGGAAGCCTCTTGACTTCCTTGTGGTTCGCTTCTCTCAGGCCTTGGCTTTCTACTCGATTGTCTTGCCATAATTCCTAGATCTGAACTCCTGGATTTTCAAATTCAACTTCTTCCTGAATCAATTCTCGGTGAAAGCACCAAAATGTTTGCGCCAAAATTGGTCACAAACACCCAATATCACGAAAGCACCCGTTTACGTATTCAACTTGATAATAATCAACACAGAACTCAGCAACAATCAATATAAAATTCAGCTCTAGGTAATAAATCACAGTAATTCACAAACAACAATCACAAACACAGGATTTATAGTGGTTCGGCGTTCGTGCCTACATCCACTTTGAAGGATTCCTCTTTATTGCTTTGCTCGATTCAATCGATTACAATGGATTACAGTAGATAATAGCTTTGAAATCTGAATACAACAGTGATTATGATAGATAGACTTGAATCCGGCAGAGTCTTGGCGTTCAATGGCAGAAGTTGTCCCAAGATCCCCCTTTCTGAAGGCTTCAGGGTGCTATTTATAGGCGTTGGAGGCCCAGATCTGGCTGAAACTTCGGGAGACCTCTTCTGGCACGTGAGTGGGCCCACGCGACCGATCCCACCAAGTTTCGTCTCGATCTGACATCGGTTCGAAGTGATTTCGAACCCATCAAGAAATGGTCCAATCGAGCTGAAACTTGGCAGGGACAATCTTTACCTCATATGGAAGCTACTGTGAAAATTTGGTTGCATTTGGATTTGTGGTTGAGGAGATATGCTCGGTTCGAAATGGGGTTTTCTTGGTTGGCTGTGTCGTTCGAACCCATGATTTCGAACCCATGATTTCGAACCCATGAGTGCACGTGGGTTTGCAGTGACGTGGCGCGTATCTCTCGAATTGATCCAAACTTATCTCCGAATGGACCGCTTCTACTCCGTGAACTACGGCGAACACGTCATCCAAACCAACTGACTCGGTGGATTCGAACTAAGGAGTATTCCAGGCTTCGAACGTGACCGATTCGAATCAAGGAATCCCTATGGGTTCGAACTCGATCGGTTCGAACTGGGTCGCTCGATGGGTTCGAATTAAGGGCTTGCATGGGTTCGAAATAAGGATGCAAAGCTGAGCGGCGCCATGGATTCGAAGGTAGGCCATTGTGGTGGAGTCGAAGGCGATGGAGTCGAAGCAGGTACTAGCTGATGGGTTCGAACGTGGCTTGGGTTCGAACTTCACGGTTTCGAAGGCAAGCGCGTGGATGGGTTCGAACTATGTGGGTTCGAAGGAGATGGTTTCGAAGGTGATGGGTTCGAAGTACTCCAGTGCGATGGGTTCGAAACAGACAGTGACCACCTTCCTCAATTTGAATCCATCATATCTTGAGCATACGAACTCGGATTGTCTTGAAATTTGAAATGATGACTCCTACGACCTTTCTTGTCATGTCCTATCAATTATGGCCTGTTCCGGACTCGGACAAAATTCATCGATATCCATAGCAAAGTGAAGTATAACCAATCTCTGAGACGAACTGTCTTTCGTTTTCGACCAATCTTTTGGTATCACGGCTTTGTCAAAAAGCGGGATAACAGAAAGTATGGAGCAAAGGGCATGATAGGAGTGATCTTTTATATATGCTCCTTTGCATCAACACGAATACGTGATAACATCACCTAAATCTATGCAAAACATGTATCTCATCTCAACACAAAGCAATATAAACGAGTTTCCCAAGGTGAATAATATAGAGATAGGATTACATAAAATAATATACCAACAACAACATTCATCTAAGTCATGTAGCTATAACACTCAATACCCATACAGTAGATCTTTGGACTAATGACATTGGGAAAAGATGTCATACGCACGGTGCTACACCGAATCAATTCAGATAGGATGGATACTAGCTCTATTGGGCATAACACGTATTACTCAATTTAAAATATTTATACGCTTCACAAGTGTATATACGACAATAATCTCACCTAATTATTGTTAACCCAATGTCACTAAGGCGTTTAATGTATTCAAATTAAAAATATGACGGTAACCCCATCTAACTGTCCTTAACTTGACGTCACAAAGTAGTTGATCACATTTCACCTTTTTATATGTGATTCCCACCTAACGATCACATACTCTGTATCACTAAGAGTTACATGTTTGAATAATATTCTTACTTTATGCAAATAACGTACATGATCAACCATTCATAACAATATACACATATAATGAAACATTTCATAGCATATTCAAATACTTAACCCATCATATAACTTATTTCAAAGCAAATTTAAGAGTGGAATTATAACAATCATCCAAAGATGAATTTTAACAATGTCTACTTACTGATCAGTCATCAACAATATAAATAACTTTTTAATAGAATCTCAATTAAAATAGGCTACCAAGTCATCATCAATCAATATGGGAATTAAAATATGAGATTGCTCTTTTATAAATCATGTGAATAAAACTGAAACCAAATTAACGGTGAAGTTAACTCATCGAATGATGCTTCTTCTTAATCATTAGGTGAAGAGATTTAATAGAGAAAAATGACGATGGAGAAGGAATGAATAAAATAAAAATCGAAAATGTGACTGGAATTTGTTTTTTGAATTTTCAATTTTTTCGTCGACTAAAAGTTGTTGGAAATGTTGTAAAATCTTTTGTATAATTACACACATATAAATATAATAAGTTAGGGTTACATAATGTGTATATATATGTATATGCATATATTTAGGTATATATTTATAAAAGAGATATGATATATTATGAAAATAATAAATAAATGGAAAAGATAACTGAAACATATGGAAACATAGGTACAACTAAGCATTAAATTCATATTGGCATGCAAAATAAGAGGGTAGCATGTTGGGGGAGTTAGTACAAGGGGGAGGAGGAGGCTGTCACGGTGATGTCGAAGCATATTTATAGAGGGCATGCACTTAAAGGGTAATTCGGTAATTTACTATTTTCACTTTATTTAAAAGAAATTTCTTAATTTCTCTTATTCGTTTTCAAATTCATTCACATTTTTTAAACTTGCTTAAGTTTTTCAAAAGTTTTCCATTGCCTCCATTTAGTTTTTAAATGATTAAAAAAACCATTTCTTTCTACTTTAAATTCATGAAAGAAAAAACATTGTCTAAAACCTCGTTTTTCTTTCTACAACCGTCCCCTTCCTTAACCAAGCCCTCGCGCCCATCTTCCAAGCTTGGCCAAACCATGCAGCTATCATGGCTGAATTGTCTTAGCCTTTAAGGCCACCAAAACTCCACTTTTGTTAAGGAAAATCAAAGCTCTAGTACTAACTTGTCGGGAAGCTCCACACGATATGCCAATTTTTCTATGCTTTCCAAAGTTATGAATGGCCTAACAAATCTAGATGCCAATGTTTCAGACTTGCCAAACCTAACAACTTTTATAAGATTGGAGGTTTTAACAATACCATATCTCCAACCTCAAATTCGAGCTCTTTCCTACTTTTATCCACATAAGATTTTTGACGATCTTGTACTACCTTCATCCATTGCCCGATCAACTCTACATTTTCCATGGTATCATGGATCAAATCAGGTCTGAGCAATACTTTGTCAGTGGTTTCCCACCAACAACTAGGCAATTTGCATGGCTGCACATAAATTGCTTCAAAAGGGCTATACCAATCGTTTGATGGCTATTATTATATGCAAACTCAACCAAAGGTAGATGCTACTTCCAATGTCCTCTGAAATCCAAGACACAAGCTCTTAAAAAGTCCTCCAAAATACTGTCCACCCTCTTTGTTTTTATGTTAGTGGGTGATATGCTGTGCTAAGGTTCAAAGAAGTTACAAAAGCTGTTTGTGGGCTCCTTCATTACTCGCTGGTGAACAAGGGGTCCCTATCACTGATTATGCTTATAGGAATTCCATGTAGACGAACTGCCTCCTTAATACAAATTTGGGTGAGGGAGGCGCTAGTCCTATTTCTCCTAATTAGAACAAAATGAGACTCTTGGTGAGTCGGTCTACAACAACCTAAATAGCCTCATTGCCCTTCTGACGTTTAGGTAATCCTTCCACAAAATCTATCGAGATACGTTCCCACTTCCAATTTGGGATTTCAAAGGGCAATAATAATCCACCATGCTTCCCTTGCTCAGCTTTTATCTTTTGGCATGTCATACACCTAGCAACAAACTCATCAACGCTCCTCTTCATTCCATTCCAAAAGAAAATCCTCTTCATGCCCTTGAACATCTTATCTCCTTCGGAATGAATGGTCATCCTTTAGTGGTGACACACCATAAGCACATCTCTCATCAAGTCATCAATCATTGGGATGCAAAGGCGTCCATCTCTTCTTAAACATTCCTTCTCATCAACTATATATCTCCTAGCATGGGGAAAATGCTCTCCTTTCTTTATTTTTTCCAAAATCTCTACTAACTTCTCATCTTTCACTTGCTCATGCTCTATAGGATCCATCAAGGCTGGTCTAATCTCCATAATTTATAAAGAATCTTGGATGGGTTTTGTTGATAGTGGAGATTAAAATTCAAGAGAAATTCCAATTGTTTCCATTCATATATAGCACCTAAGGTAGCGTGTCTTCAACTAAGGGCATCGGTAACTACGTTCCCTTTTCTATAGGTATATTGAATACCAAAGTCAAAGGATGCTACATACTCCATCCACCTCTACTACCTAAAATTCAAATATTTATGGAAAAATAGGTATTTTATGATTTATGATCAGTGAATAACTCAAACATTTCCCCCAAGATATAGTGCCTCCACATTTTTAAGGTAAAAATAATGCCTGCCAATTCTAAATCATGCATCGGATACCTGTTCTCATGGTCCTTAGTTATCTACTAATACAGGCAACTATCTTTGCTCCTTGCATAAGAACTGTCCTTGATCCTATACCGCATGCATCTGTGAAAACCATGAACGACTTCGTTCCATCTAGAATAGTATGAAAAGGTGCACTAGTCAATGACTCCTTAAGCTTCTCAAATGCATTGGTGCATCTATCATCCCAAAATAACTAGATTCTTCTTAGTCAATCGGGTTAAAGGTGCTACTATCTATGCAAAGCTCTTAATAAACTTCCTATAGCAGCCTGCCAACCCTAGAAAATTTCTAACCTCTAATGCATTACTAGGAGTCCTCCATCCTTGGATAGCTTCCACTTTAGCAGGGTCCACCACCAATCCTTGTTCCGAAACAGTATGCCCAAGGAACCTAACTTTATTTTTCCAATAGTGGCATTCAGAAAGCTTGGCTTTGAGTTGGTTTCTTCTCAAGGTCTCCAATACCTCCCTAAGGTGGTCCTTATGCTAATTCTTGCCTTTGGAGAAAACCAAGACATCATAAATAAACACCATGACAAATTTATTAAGTTTCCCATTAAATATTCTACTCATCAAATCAACAAAGTACGCTGGGGGATTTGTCGGTCCAAAAGGCATTATTTCCCACTCATAGAACCTATCTAGAGTACAAAATGCGGTCTTCAGCTTGCTTTCCTCTACGATCCTCAACTGATGGTTGCTAAGTCTAATTGGAAAATGACTTTAGCCCTTACAAGTTGGTCGAACAAATCATCTATTCTAGGTAGAGGGTACCTATTCAACTTGTTCGACTCCTTATAATCGACAAAAAGTCTCAAAGAACCATCTGCCTTAGCATCAAAAACAATGGGCTCCCGACCCAAAAATATTTCTACGGACGAATCCTTTCTTCAATAACTCTGAGTTTCTTATACAATACTTTCTTTGGCCATATGTCTCAAAGGTGGAGCGATGGGTCTTGCGTCCTTCTCCAAATCAATTTGGAAATCAATCTTCCTATGGGGTGGGAGGACCTTGACCTCCTCGAAGACATCAAGAAATTAACAAACTAAGGGTACAAATGATGGCTCTCGAATAACAGAAAGATTTACTAAGTATAAATGGCTTAACTCAACTAAAGCTTTGGGAGTACAAAGAAATTTTAGGTCATGACCTCCATGTCTCCTTAAACCTATCATAGTCAAGAATGGCTCCATAATATAGCAACCAATCCATACCGAACATAAGCCCATACCCCTCGAAATTTAGAACGTAGGCAGTACATATGAAATCAACGTCATATATGTCTAATAGTAGGTCTTTGCAAATAAGAGATGATTGGTAGATCCCTCAATGGGACTAGAAACCTCTACTGGGCTGTTGACCATCTAGGTTTGAAGGTTTAAGTAATTTACTACATCGCTGGCTATAAAGGAATGTGATGCCCCCGAATCAAATAAGGTGCGAATAGTAACCCCAAAAATAAGGGTTATACCTTCTAGAGCTTCTTTTCCTTAGTCTCTTGGTTGCTTACTAGCAATAGGGACGGCTTCAATGGCGTAGGTTTTTCCGCTTGATCCTTCCTAGCCATCTTGGGATATTGATTCTTATTATGCTCTTCCTCGTGGCAGTTAATGCACCTTCCTTTAAAGGCTTCCTTTATCATACGTAACCTACAATCTCTAGCTTCATGACCCTTACTTTGGAAAATCTTGCACCCCTTCACATCCTTTTTAAACTTCCTCTTCAACTTCTTGTTGGCCCAAAAGCTATCCTTCTTGGACCCTCCTTACTTTTGGGTCAGTGCGGGCTTCCCCTTCTCTATTCCCTTATCTTCCTCAATGGCCACATGTAGCATTGTCGTTTCTAGCAACATCTCATACATGGCCTCCATAAGTACTTGGACCAACAACATTTCTCTTAGCGGGGAATTTAATCCCTTTACGAACTTTATTGCCTTTTTCATAGGTGTGTCTATCAAGCTTATCCCGAATTTAGCCAATTCAGTAAACTTAGCTATGTACTCCGTATGGGTAGAATCTCCTTGTCATAGCTAAATGAACTTTTCCAATTGCAAGATAATCTCTACTGTAGACAAATCTCATCACAAATAGGTCCTTGAATTCTTCCTAAGAGAGTATCCTTCATGGGTGCTCATTATTCAAAAAGTTTTACCAACTTAAGGCTTCTTCGTTGAGGTGCCAAGCTATTATTCTTCTTCTTAGCTGATTATCCTAACTAAGCTATCTAAATATTTTCTTGCAGTTACTAATCCAAGCATTAGCTTCCGAATATCCTTTAATCCCAAAGTATGCCTTCCCTTCTATATTAAGAAAGTTCTTACATAACTTAGGAAGTCAACAGGATGGGGTGTTGCATCGACAGCTGGGGCAATGGGTGCTACCAATGCAGTTGGAGGAATAGGAATCTTTTCGATAGTCCTAAGATATTGTTTAAACCATTCAGGGATTCCATGAATGGAAGGTCTTCCATGGATAGTGTTACCTTGTTCGGAAGAAGATTTATCATCAGCCATATCAACTATATGTAGGTTAAACCTTTAGCATATCCTAAGATAACATATAGGTGCTGAAAGAAAAAGGTTGCCTAGTGTACATGCATATGTTCATGAAGTGAGGGTGTAAATATATATAGTAAGAATTCTTTGAAAATTCTTTTTTAAACCCTTTTCCCAAATAAAAAATATGTCTCTCGTACGTATAGTTTTTCCCCAATGATTCTAACCTAGGCATTGATACCAAATGTAACAACCTACCTCGGAACAGGCCTAAATTTTGACCCAGAAAAGTTCCATCAAAACTTAGATCCATTCTAAGAAAATCTATTGGTAGTAAAACCAAAAAACATTGCAAAGCCATAAGTAAACGTTCAGAACTCACAGCGGATGGAACAAAATATAATAGTAAACGTACCCATTTATTCAAAACCATAAAAATGTCATAACACATAATTCCATAAAAACCGTAACATAATATCTATTACAACAATTGTCCAAACCCATATGTACATATAAAAGAAAATAATAATAATAAATGCTGCCACTAGTCAAGCTTCTCCATCTTTAAGCATCGTCACTGTCATCACTCCATCCATAACCTGTGTTGTAATGAGGATGGAGTCAAAACAACAAGTGCTGGTGAATAAAAACCCCGAGTCTTACCTTTTCAGTATTTGGGCAGTCTATTTCAAAATAAAAAATATGTCAACGAACATAAAACCATTAAAGTCATTTAATAATTCTTTATAAGGAAAGGAGGCAGGTCCAACCAATTAATACCTTTCATTCCAGCAGTTGGTTTCTAAAATCCTATATCCCAATCATACATCATAAATAGTTAATAATGTGAGAGATAATACCCAAGCCACTTACTACTTCCAAGTGAAAAATAGACAGACTCTGGTCATTTAAAACCTTAATTAAGGCAAACCCCATCATTTAAGACCTATTCCTAGAAGCATGCTCCTTAATGGTACTATCTAGTTAACATCATATAGAGTCTCATAGGCCCTTAAATAGTTCCAACCGGAAAACAGGCAGACCTTGGTCATTTAAGACCTTAATTAAGGCAGATCCCATCATTTAAGACCTATATCCAAAAGAGGACCTCTATAGAGATACGACCTGACGTGTCCCCTTGGCCATTTAATACTTCATCAGGGTAAAAGAGGTGGGTCCAACCACTTAATACCTCAAAACATCGAAGCAGGCCCTTTGTATTATGGCCCATACTCATAATGACATCTCACATTAGTTCGTTATTCATAAGAAATAGTAGCCAAATTAGCTGCGTAGATTTCCCCTACTGAATTTAGGACAACCTCGCATCATTACAAATATTTATCATAAGGATACCTCACATCAAAAAAAGTGTACAAAACTGCTGGTAGCCTTAAAGTGAAGGGCAGACTTCCGTCACATAACTCTATTGACCTCATATTCCTATGACATAGCCACAAATCAATTACTCTATACACACACACACACTCACCCCACCGTTTCATAAATAAGGTCTTATAGGGAATCTTGCTTATTATGCCTTAAAATAATTATTAGGCTATAAGAGCTTCCTCTTATTTTTGCCTCACAATCAATTACATTCCTAATGAGGGAAATAAATGTAAATAAATGCCTAAGTAGCTATGCCAAATATGCAATAAGTTTATATTAATTACGTAAATAGAGATAAATAAATGTTCACGTCTAATAAGTTCTGAACACACTGATTTTACGCTCTAAACTAGCATTAAATGTCAATTCCCTAACCAATTATTATTACAAGTCATTTTTCTTCAAATTTCCATGATTTCATGGGATTCTAATGTTCAAAATAGGGAGTAAATATTCATAACCAAAACTGCAGTAACAGACTTGTAAATAAAATAGAAACTCAATTTATTACACCAATTCAATGTAATTTCTTAAACAATAAGAAATGCAATTTAAACCCCATATTCTATCCAACTTCTCTTTTACAAAGAAATAGATAAGAATAAGTGGTGTAAACAACGAACATAATTCATAATCTAAATCCTTATTTTATTGAAGGATCACAATTTGACCCATAGAAGAAGGAGAAGTGGAATAGATAATGAAATTATTAAAAATTTCATAAACGGAACAAATTCCATCAAGTTAATGTAAATAATTAGGAATCTCAGCATATAATCGACATATTTAAATAAAAAGAAATTTCGAGGGATTTTATCTATCATATTTTTGGAATCTCAAAATCTTTAAGGCATATTCAAATCTAAAGAAATACACTAATCAAGTGCTGAAAAGAAATACTAAAGTTTCCACTCAAAAATTAGCTATAGCTTCACTCAAATGGATTCATAGCCTTCCGATCTCTTCCAGAATCTTCTTTATATATATATATACACATACACAATAGAGAAGAGGTATATGTATTCATTAGATTCAGAATAATTGGAGAAGGATAAGATAAAAATAGATTGGAGGAAGAAGAAACAAATAGGAAATAAGTTGAATTCTTACCTGAATTCTCTACAGAGTTTCTGAATCTTATTAGAGGGAGATAGGAATGGAAGAATTTTGTCGTATTCTCCAAAATAATATGAATAAAAGTGGAGTGGATAAGATTCTATTTGTAGGAGTTGAAATGCACCAGAACCATAGGATGTGAGTAGGTAGGAAATGGGTAAATTTGGAGTGTACAACCAAGTAAAACATAGCTTCAACCCTTAGTTGCCACTGGTAACTTTTGTTGCCAAGTGATCGACCGCCTTTAGGTGATCATCAACTGCAATGGTCGACCGGTTGACCAAAATAGGTCGATAGCTCCTCTATTTCGGGGAAAGCTTATTTATTTCCGTTGTAGGATTATTTTATTCACTAATTAAATATTAAATGTTAAACTTTATTTAAACATTTATGTGATATCCCAGAAATTTCAAGCAAAATTAAATGTGATAATTCCCTTTATAAATTATTTTAAATTGATAAAAATTGTTTTTTTCAAAAAATAATGATAATGGGTTGTTTTTAAATATAGATAAATAAATTTCTAAATAGAATAATTAACTACAAATTGAATTTGGGATTGTTTAAAATATATATGTATTGTTGACTTGATTTTAAATTAGATTTTCAAATAATTTGAATATGAATTTGGATTTATAATGGAAATTCAAAGGTAGATATTTTAAAATATTTGGATTTAAAAATATATGTTTAAGCTTTTATTTATATATATAATTGGTTTTACTTTCTTTAAAGTAATTTATATACATATAGATAAGTATTTGTAAATTAATAAATCAAGTAAAAGCCTTTGTTAACATTTAAATTAAATAAAATGACTTAAAGGACAAGTGAAAAACTATGTGACGCAGCGGATAAATCGAAACAAAACTTCAATCAATGAAATGTAGCAATCGGTGAGTTGAAGATACCAAAATGCCCAAGTTCGTTGATCCAAAGATACCGAACTCTAGCTATCTCAAACACGTTGATAGCGCACTATACCGTGTTTAAAGATCTACGATTCTTCGCACGTTGATCTAGCGCACTAGATTCCGTGAATCGGCTTCTACGATCGTTGAATCGAGCGCACTCGATTAACCGAAAGAGGAGATAGGAGATTACACTCAACTACCAATTGGTATGAAAGCACAAAGCTAACAAAAGAGAATTTTATTCAAAAATCAACCACTCAAAATATACAACACACCCTCTATTTATAGCTTGACACAACCGACCCCTTTAACCCGTTGCCGACTCATAGACTCCGACTCATCATAAGTCGTTGCCGACTTAACAACGCAACACAATTTACACGACTCAAAGACATACGACTCAGCTTATCTACATACAGGACCAACTCATATACATTACCGACTAAAAAAACAACACAAGATACACGACTCATCAACCACACGGCTACAACAGTTAGGTCGTATACGACCTAACGACTCAAGGCCAACAAACTACAACACCTCAGCTCATATGGCCGGCTTAAGCGTGTGCCGACTCAAGCCCAATCCCCCTGCGCTCCTCAACGACTCAGTTAGGTCGTGACTGCTTCCTCTTTTGTTAAGTCGTAGCCGACTTAGGCTCTTAAGTCGTAGCTTCTCTTCCTTAGGTCGGGGTCGACCTAAAATAGGCTCTTGTTCCTGTAACCCGTTGTCCTTTATCCCGTTAAGTCGTAAACGACTTAGATTGTCACAGTTAGGTCGGAAACGACTCATGCTTCTCTTGGGTCGTGGACGACTCAAACCCGATGTCTCGTTAACTCGGCCTACCTTCCCCCTTAACTTGTTAACTCGTGGCCCTCCTTCCTTAGCTCGGCAGCGACCCAAGCCTTCACTGAGTCGTGAACGACTCATCACACTACACCACAAACTCATGCTTTCAGGAACTAAAGTTTGCACAACTTCTTCTCCGGCCTTAGCTGCATCATCCTCCCCTGGTTGAGAAAAATTCGTCCTCGAATTTGTACATTCTTCTTCATCTGATTGTTTATTTCCGTAATATGGCACAAGATGCTTAATATTGAATACGTCAGAAGTGTACATATCCTCCGGCAGCTTCAACTTATAAGCATTGTCATTAATTTTCTTCAAAACTTCAACTGGACCAATTTTCCGCGCTTTCAATTTATTGTACGTTCCCACTGGAAATCGGTCTTTTGTCAACACTGCATAAACCAAATCGCCTTTGTTAAATTCAACATTTCGTCGTTTCAAATCTGCAGACTTCTTATACTTCTCATTCGATTTCTCCAATCGTTCCTGAACGATTTTATGACATTCAGTCAACTCATCAACAAAATCAGCAGCTCGTTTAACTGTTTCCTTCGCCTGTGGTACTACTGCCAAATCCAACGGTCCCCTGGGTAAATTTGAATAAACAATCTGAAATGGACTGAATCCCGTGCTACGATTCACTGCATGATTATGTGCAAATTCAGCTTGGCATAACTTCATGTCCCAACTTCTCAAATTATCCTGTACAAGACATCGCAACAAATTTCCCAATGACCTGTTAACAACTTCTGTCTGTCCATCAGTTTGTGGATGATAAGCACTACTAAATTTCAGCTTCGTTCCCACCATCTTCCACAAACTCAACCAAAAATGACTCAGAAAACGAGTATCTCGATCAGAAACAATAAATTCTGGTAAACCATGAAGTCGATAAATCTCCTTGAAAAATAATTGAGCAACACGAACAGCATCCGCCGTCTTTTTGCAAGCAACAAAATGTGCCATCTTTGAAAATCTGTCCACCACAACAAATATCGAATCATTTCCCCTTTGAGTTCTAGGCAAACCCAAAACGAAATCCATGCTAATATCAACCCATGGCTTAGATGGTACTGGTAATGGCATATACAACCCTGCATTCGTTGCTGTTCCCTTTGACACCTGACAAATATGGCATCTCTCCACGAATCTTTCAACCTCTTTTCTCATCGACGGCCAAAAGTAAGACTGTGAATCAATTGTAAAGTACGATCGCGGCCCACATGCCCTTCCTCGTGTAACTCTTTGACAATTTTCAACCTCAAGCTACAGTCTGGAATACATAACTGATTTCCCTTAAACAGGAAACCATCAACCAACATAAATTCATCGGTACTCCCATCCTTCACTTTCTCAACATATTTCACAAAGTAAGGGTCTTCATTAATCATTTCTGGCAGTAATTCAAACCCCGTCACTTCAACCTTCATTGTCGTTAATAAATGTCTCCTCCTACTCAAAGCATCAGCTACTCGATTTGTCACCCCTGATTTGTGCTTAACGACAAAAGTAAACTGCTGTAAATATGCTATCCACGATGCATGTCTTGCTGAAATCTTATCATGCCCCTGTAAATGCTTCAAAGCTTCATGATCAGTGTAAAGAACGAATTCCTTCTGAAATAAGTAATGTCTCCAATGCTTAACAGCTTGCACAACAGCATAAAATTCAACATCATATGTACTGTATCTCATCTTTGCCCCTGATAACTTTTCACTGAAATAAGCAACTGGCTTCCCATTCTGACTCAGAACTCCTCCAATACCAACCTTCGAAGCATCAGTATGCAATTCAAACAATAACTGAAAATTCGGTAAAACAAGAATTGGTGCTGTCGTCAATAGTTCTTTGATCCGTTCAAAAGCAACCCCCGCTTCTTCTGACCATACAAATTGTTTCCCTTTCATGCAATCAGTAACTGGAGCCATCACGCTACTGAAGTGTGGAATGAATCTTCGGTAGAATGACGCTAGCCCATGAAAACTCCTCACTTCCGTAATTGTCTTTGGCTGAGGCCAATTCCTGACTGCCTCAACTTTACTCTGGTCAACTTGAATACCTTCCCCTGAAACAACATAACCCAGGAATAAAACACTGTGCGTCATAAACACACATTTCTTCGTAGCAGCATAAAATTGTTCTTCACGAAGAATAATCAATACTTCCCTCAAATGTAGAACATGCTCCTCCATACTTCTGCCGTAAATCAGAATATCATCGAAATAAACCACAACGAACTTCCCAATGAATGGTCTAAAGATTTGATTCATCACCCGCATGAATGTACTAGGTGCATTTGACAAACCAAATGGCATAACCAACCATTCGTACAACCCCTCTCTCGTCTTGAAAGCTGTCTTCCATTCGTCTCCAGGTCTGATTCGAATTTGATGATAACCACTCTTCAAATCAATCTTCGAGAATATAGTTGCCCCACTCAACTGATCCAACAAATCATCCAACCTCGGCATAGGAAATCTGTAACGAACAGTAATCTTGTTCAAAGCTCTACTATCTGTACACATTCTCCATGTTCCATCCTTCTTCGGCACCAACAAAGCTGGTACTGCACAAGGACTCAAGCTTTCCTGAACACGTCCCTGTTCTAATAACTCTTCCATCTGCCTTCGTAACTCTTCATGTTCCTTCGGACTCATTCAGTAATGTGGTCGATGTGGTAACACTGCTCCCGGAACAAGATCAATTTGATGTTGAATGTCTCTCAATGGTGGTAACTCCTTAGGCAACTCCTCTGGAAATACATCTTCAAACTCTTTCAAAACTGGCTTTGCTTCTTCAGGAATTCCAACCTCTTCACTGCTCTCACGCCCAATCAACACGTATACTTCAGGCTCCTCTTCAACTTCTTTAACAAACTCCTTCAAGGATAATAAAGTTTTCAATTCCTCAATCTCCTCTAACTTGCTCTCCTTCTGTTGTTGCTTCTTGGGAACCAAAGTGATTTTAGTACCCTCGAACATGAAACTGTAACTATTAGCACGACCGTCATGTTGAACTGCTCTATCAAACTGCCATGGTCTGCCCAACAACAGATGACACACATCCATGTCTACAACGTCACACCAAATTTCATCTTTGTATTTCTTCCCAATAGAAAAATTAACACAAGCCCTTCGACACACCTTCACTTCACCACCCTTCCTTAACCATGCTAGCTTGTACGGTTTAGGATGTTTCTCAGTCTTCAAGTTCAACTTCCTTACTGCTTCTGTAGAAATAATATTATCACAACTTCCAGCATCAATAACGAACTTGCAAACTTTCCCCAGAATAGTGCATGTCGACTGAAAAATATTGCTTCTCAACCAATTACAATCCTCCTCTTGCTTTGGTGTCAAACAACTTCTCCTCATCATAAGATTACAACCTTCATCTCCACACAATTCTTCTTCCTCCTCAACATAAGGTGTATTTGAACATTCTGCCTCCTCACCATCATCCTCCTCAACTTCTGCAACCAGTGCTCTCTTCTTCGGCTTCGGACATTCATTACTTTTGTGACCCAACTCCTGACAATTATAACATTTGAAAACACTGCTAGCCTTTGCCTTCTCAGTCTCCTTCATCACTGGCTTTGTAACAGGTTTAGGAACATTAGAACTTCCACCAACACCCCTCGCTTGATTATTGAACTTAGTAAACACACCGCCTCCACGTCTTCCTTGTTTCTCCCAAGCTAACGCCTTCTGATGCGCCTCTGCTACAGATCTTGGATCAAACATATTAACCATATCCTGGATCTGCATTCTCAATCCCCCAATGAATCTAGCAGTTAGCTGTTCTTCCGTTTCCATAATATCATTCCTGGCAATGAGTTGGTAAAATTCATCAGCATAATCACTAACAGACTTTGTCCCTTGCCTCAGATTCTGCAACCTCTGGTACATAAGTGATTGGTAGTTGTAAGGTAAGAAAGTAGATCTCATCAACTTCTTCATCTTATCCCACGATTCTATCTTTGACTTCCCCATTCTCTCCCTAGTAAGTTTAGTTTGCTGCCACCATGCCAAAGCTCTCCCCCTCAACCTAGTAGCAACCAACTTCACCCTTCGATTCTCCGGGACCTCCTTGAAATCAAAGATTTCTTCAACATTAGACAACCAATCAAGAAATTCTTCAGCTACCATCCCTCCTTTAAATTCTGGAATTTCCATCTTCATACCCGATTCCCATCGACGATCATCTTCAACATCCCGATAAGAGTTTCGAACTTGGTCTCGATCTCGATAATGAATACTAGCTCTATCACCCTCTTCAACAAAATCAAAAGTACGTCTACATCGATCTCGACCATTATCATCTCTTCGTTCATGCATGCTTCTTTGACTATGTCTCTCTTCATCTCTATATGCTTCATTGTCAAATTCACGTTGACTTCTTCTTTCTTCATGTGCATAGTCATGATGATCTCTTCGTGATGAAATTGACGTTTCTCTTCTATCTCTACAAGAATGTGGTGATACCCTCCTCGCTTCCGTAACCGATGGCGAAACTCGGTTTCCTCCATGGTTCGAGTTTGGTGATCTCCTCCTTTGATTCAAATCATTCATCAATTTCTCCAATTTACCAATGCCTTCATCAAACTTCTCATTAATACGTTGTTCCATAAGCTCGGCTTCTTCTCTTCGATACAAAGCTTCAACGTTTTGATGACGATTAGCTCTCCTTGGTGGCATGATTGAAAACTTCACAAACTTCTACAATTCAAACACAAAACTCCAAAGCTTTCAACAAAATAACAAGTCTCGGCTCAACAATGTACGGCTTAGCTTGACTCGGCTTAACCCTTGACTCGGCAACAAGTCGCGACTTAGGTTAAGTCGGCTCCAAATTCAAACACTCCACAAGGCTCGGCTACTCCCCGCTAGTATATACGGCCTTCTTCAATTTCAAACTCCTTTGCTCACTTTGATCCAAAATGTAATGGATCAAACAATTCAAACTTGTTGCAACTTCAATATGAACACAATGAACAACTTCAAACTTCAAAAACTTCAAAAACTTGGCTCCAAGAATCAACTTAGCTATGATTGGCTAAGTATGGCTCCGATACCAAAACTGACGCAGCGGATAAATCGAAACAAAACTTCAATCAATGAAATGTAGCAATCGGTGAGTTAAAGATACCAAAATGCCCAAGTTCGTTGATCCAAAGATACCGAACTCTAGCTATCTCAAACACGTTGATAGCGCACTATACCGTGTTTAAAGATCTACGATTCTTCGCACGTTGATCTAGCGCACTAGATTCCGTGAATCGGCTTCTACGATCGTTGAATCGAGCGCACTCGATTAACCGAAAGAGGAGATAGGAGATTACACTCAACTACCAATTGGTATGAAAGCACAAAGCTAACAAAAGAGAATTTTATTCAAAAATCAACCACTCAAAATATACAACACACCCTTTATTTATAGCTTGACACAACCGACCCCTTTAACCCGTTGCCGACTCATAGACTCCGACTCATCATAAGTCGTTGCCGACTTAACAACGCAACACAATTTACACGACTCAAAGACATACGACTCAGCTTATCTACATACAGGACCGACTCATATACATTACCGACTAAAAAAACAACACAAGATACACGACTCATCAACCACACGGCTACAACAGTTAGGTCGTATACGACCTAACGACTCAAGGCCAACAAACTACAACACCTCAGCTCATATGGCCGGCTTAACCATGTGCCGACTCAAGCCCAATCCCCCTGCGCTCCTCAACGACTCAGTTAGGTCGTGACTGCTTCCTCTTTTGTTAAGTCGTAGCCGACTTAGGCTCTTAAGTCGTAGCTTCTCTTCCTTAGGTCGGGGTCGACCTAAAATAGGCTCTTGTTCCTGTAACCCGTTGTCCTTTATCCCGTTAAGTCGTAAACGACTTAGATTGTCACAGTTAGGTCGGAAACGACTCATGCTTCTCTTGGGTCGTGGACGACTCAAACCCGATGTCTCGTTAACTCGGCCTACCTTCCCCCTTAACTTGTTAACTCGTGGCCCTCCTTCCTTAGCTCAGCAGCGACCCAAGCCTTCACTGAGTCGTGAACGACTCATCACACTACACCACAAACTCATGCTTTCAGGAACTAAAGTTTGCACAACTTCTTCTCCGGCCTTAGCTGCATCACTATGGAAGCTTGTTTAAACAAGTGTTGAAGGATAAAATGATGCTTTTAACAAATGTTAAGATGTTTTAACAAGTGTCATTTTTAAAATTGATTTTATTTTATTTTATTAAATCAATAATTAACTTATATAACCATAGGCTTTCTTCCCTTCATTCTTTTTCCTACCCTCTTCTTTTCAAAAACTAAGAAAAACTCAAACAAAACGTCCGTCAAAAACAATCTGTAGTCAATTTCCACAAACCAGAGATGTAAAACCAAAGCCTATGACAGACAAATGCAAGAAAACCTGTAATCTCGTTTTCAAAAGCAAGTTCAAAATCAAAACTGGAATTATCTCTTCAACCTGGAAACAAAGCAGTTCATCTCTGTTTCCAAGCTAATGCAATATTCAGTATTCCAGTTTTAATAAGGAAACAGCAACTCAAGTTTTTTAAATCAAAAATCAACAGCCTGTACATTTTTCTTCAACCTAGAAATAAAGTCTGAACATCATTATTCAACTCTATTTTGAAGGCAAACTCGAAATCAAAGCAGTCTCAACAAGTTTTCAAATCCTAACATTCAAGTTTCCAAATCAATTTCAGCAATTCAAGTTCTTAAATCAGAAACATTTCGGCATTCAAATTACAGTTCAAAGGCTTTTTATCAAAAAGAAGGCTCTCTCTTCATTTTCAAAACAGGTGAGTAACACTTTCCTTTAAAAAGCTTAAGTATTTGATTAGTCTAGTTGCATGCTAAGTTTCGGAATGTATACGTTTTGTGTGAATATATATAGATAAGTTCTGCATATATATGAGTGTATTGATGGGTGTGCATGTTGTGTATCCATGTTTCCTGATTTTAGTCTCCAGGCATATGATTTATTCAAAATTCAATACCACTTGATCTGATTGCTGCTGGGACTTAGGCTTCAAACAAGATTTGTTTGTTTGATTATAGATTAAGTTTTAAAAATTTATTTAAGTTAAATTAAAATTGAAACCTCACTGGAAACTTAAAAGGACAGAGCAAGTTCAAGATAAGTGAAAACTCAAACATCTTAATTTATAAATTCAGATATATAAACTGAATAACTATCCAAAAACTTGATTTTTGGAAGTAAAATCATTATTTTAGTTTGGTGATTTCTGAGATAATCGAAACTGGGGGTTTTTGGGTTTTTTGCCATTTTCTGGCGATCGACGTGGTGGTCGGCGCCGAGGTTGTAGCCGAAGGTGGCTGGTAGATGGATGGTCTCAGGAAAATTTGGTTGAGATTTTTCTGATGGCCGTAGTGGCCAGGGGATGGAGATTTAGGGTTTTGAGGAGAGTTTGGGTTGTCAATGTTTTTGGGGTTATGGCGAAGTCTTGGATGGATTGGAGGCGTTCGCGATGGGGGAAATTGAAGTTTGGGATCGAGATGAAGCTTCGGACGTGACAGCGAGTTGTTAGGTGGTCAAAGGTGCAGTCATGGGTCGGTTTACTGGTGATCATTTTTGTTGCAGGCAGGGTCGACGGGTTCGTTCGAACTCGAATTCGATTCCATGATCAATTGAGGGGTCTAGGTGGTTTGATGGTGTAGGGGAGTGGGGGGGCGACTTGCAAACGATAGCCTTGGGTGGTCGAACGTTGCCGTTGAACTGTGCACGTGCACATTGGGTTTGCATGTGTTAGTGGGTTGAGGAAGTATTGTAGGCTCGGGAATGTTTTGTGGAAAATGATAAATTGCTTAGGTTGTTCTCTGGTATGATCAGTGGGGCGTTTGAATTTTTGGTTTTGGAAAGAGTTCGAATTTGTCTCGGATTTTGGAATTGAGGCTCGAGTGTATTATGGGTTGTACCCGAAGTAAATGTGGAAAGGTTTTTAAGAAGTTTAAAAATGTTTTGAAAGTTTGAAATCTTGTTTTGAATTTAAATTAAAATCCGATTTAAACTATTTAATGGATACATGTCTAACTATTTTGAACAAGAGATCTTATGATTTATTAATTAGAATTTGAGAAATGTTAAGTATTTTTTTAAATTTTTTTTAGAAGTAATTAAGTATAAATTGAGATGAAATGCTTTTAAACATGTATTAATTAAAGATAAGTAATTAATGCAAATGTTTTATCTTGGAAGTTAATTAAGGATTAATGATTAAAGATTAATTTAATGAAGTTATTAAAGTTTTATTTAGTAGTTTAATTAATTAATAATTTAGGATTAATTAATTTATAAAGGTTTAGTTAATTAATTATGGATTAATTAATTGTTAATTAAGAACTAATTAAGTAATTAAAATTAATTAATTTATAATTAGAGATTAATTAATAATTAAAGATTAATTAATCAGTGATTAATAATTAATCAATCAAATGATTAAGTTTAATTAATTATGGATAATTAATTAAGTAATTAAGATTAATGAATATTTTTAAGGTAATTAATTGGTTTATTTAATTTAAAAATAATCACTTGTGAAACCTGATTAAGTATTAATTACTTAATGTAACTAAGTAAGTAATTACCGAGGAAAGGTAATTAATGGAAAATTACTAAAGAAAATAATTACTTTATGAAAGTAATTGAGGATTAATTAGCCTTGTGTGATTTATTAAAGATTTAATTTATGAAAGTAATTAAGGGATAGTTAATTACTAAATGTAAATAATTGAGAAAAATTAATGAGAGTAATTAGAGGATCATTATTTAATTTATGAGAGTAATAAGAGTTAATTTGATGGGAATGGTTAAAGAATAAATTAATTTATGTAATTAATTAAAGACTAATTACTTTAAGTAATTAGAGAATAATAAATCAAGGATGATTAATTGACAAAATAATTCAAGGTGATAAATTAAAGTTAAGTAAGCAGAATTGTAGGTAATTCAAGTAGTTAAAATTGATTTAATTAGAGATTAAATTACGTCAGTTAGAGATTGAATATCTGATCAATCTTATTTATGGAAAATTGAATGATATTAGTTGTCTGGAATGGATGACATCTCTGATGGCGATTGAGATGTGGTGTGATATGAATGGATTAAAATGATGATAATGTAGGTTACCTAATTGAGGTGAGTTATTATGTGATATGATATCATGGGTATGTATTGTTTTGTTAAAACTTAACAATTTGGATGTCATTGAATTCTAGGAGACTAGGGTCGGGTATCAGTAAATACCCGAACCAACTTAAATTTGTAATCCACAAAAAAATTCTTTATGGAATTGACATTGGAATGAATAGGCTGGATGGAATTATAATGTAAGCTTGGTCATTTAATTTATGTAATAATACTAGATATGAATGTATGATGTGTATTGTCTATGGTAAGTAAGAACGCGTAGTAGGTACGAGTTACCCAGGTTTAAATAATTTTATGCATTGGTATTTCTTGTTAGATGGGTTTACTCATGCTGGCTTCCAGCCCGACTCGGGTGTTACTTTGATGTAATGCTCGGGTCAGACCGAGTATTATAGATTTCCAGGTAAGAACGTTCTGGAGCTCAGGAGGCGATCTGGATGGCAAGAACGTATGGAATGTTTCCGCTATGTTATATTGTTGTATATCTGGAACAAGTTATTTAACTGTCCAGTGATTGTAAAATGTTGTGACTCTAATGTATTAAAATGTAATTGACTGATATAGCATTCTTTGTGTAAAGAATATTATTTGATATTATATTTTATCCGCTGCGAATGTGAGATTCTGAGTTTGGTTTTCTATTTCTTCTTCTTCTATCTCTTTTCTTCTTTTCCTAACTATCTGGAATTTTCAGGATCGAAAATTCTGGGTCATTACATTTGGTATCAGAGCTGAAGGTTAAGCGAAAACCTTGGCTCTGGTAGGATACTCATTAAGGATAGGGTCAATGGTACCCTAGAATGAGTTGAGCATATATATTTATGAGAGCGTACTTGTTATTTTCTAATATAAAGATTTTAAATGATTTTATATAAGAATATATTTTGATATATAAAGCAATATTTCTTTCTAATAAATATTAAAGTAATTGGTTGTTAAATTATTGGAATTAAATTAAGTGGTAACAGAAATACAACCAAATTGAAATTAAGTAAAGATAAGATGAAATGGATTCAACTGAAATTAAAATCTTGAATCAGGTAAAGAGTTTCAGAATAAGATGATAATGAATGGTTTCCAAATATGATAATCTTGTTTATTATCATAAATGGTTGTTAAGTTTAATAATAAAATGTGTATTAATGAGTAAACAAAATGAAATGTCTTAGGGAAGTAAAACATTTAGGCAAGTATGACTTATAAATTGGAATTGAAGATGATATGAATTGTGAAGTTTTAAATCTGGGTCCAGAATTTGAAAATTGTTTCAAAGTGATAAAGAAATGTTATTTAATATATTTGAATAAAAGGGTCCTATTTCAAACAAGAGTTGTTTGAAAATTTAAAGAAATTTGTTTTAAATTAAAAACCAAAGGTGGATTAAAAATATGTATATATGAGGAATATACATAATATCAAAGATGGTTTGAAATAAACTCTAAATGTTGAGTTTTAAATTTTCCTTGGAATGTGATGTGGGAACCCAAAGTGAAGTAAGTTTATAAACTTAAGTAGGAAGATTATCAATCTGAAGTTTAAGATTTGAATTAGAATTCATATTGAGTAAAGTTGTCTGGATTAAATTAAAGTGAAATTTATTTTGGGGAAATTAAATAAGTTTAGAACAGACAACCTGATTTGGAAATTTCAAGAAGAAATTGGGATTTAACTTGGGAAGTTAAATGGTTAATTTGAATTGGGAGTTTGTGTAATCTCAAAATAGGCTTGAAATTTGGAAATGGATGGATATTTTAAAATAATTCGAATGATACCATCCTGTTGTTATTAATAATCTTTAAGCTGAAATTGGATTTATTTAAATGAGTGAAGAAATGGGATGTGGTAATATATCCATTATTAAGATAAAATGGAATCATTTTGGACTTAAATTTGAATGTTTAAGATAAAACTTCGAAGGTTTGGTTTCAAAATTGAAATTTGGTGATAAACTGAATTTCAAAGATTTAGTTGTTTAAAAAGGATTTGAATTATTATTTGAACTTTGAAATAGGTTAAAATGGAATATGGATCTAGAATTAAATGGTTTAAAGTGATAAGTTGATTTGATTTAAATGATTAAATCAACATTAAAAATTTAACTCGAATTTATATAATTCGGAATGGTTTAAATTTTAAAATTTGAATTAAATTAGTTAAAATTGAATTTGATTTGAATTAATTGGGATTGTGCTTGAACATGGATAAGTTTAAAAATTCAAATGGAAAATTTGAATCGGATTAATTTGAAATGAAATTAAAGTTGAATAGGTGAATTCAAACGGAATTTGATTTGGATTTAGGAAAGAAATTGAGGATTAATTCAACTTGAATTGAGGTTAAATCATTTTCAATGGAAACTGAAATTATTTAAATTGGAATTGAGTCAATTTAAATGGAAGTGGAAATTTAAATTGAATTGATTGGAAATGGAGATTGGGATTTGAACAGTTTGACTCTAGACTATTTTCAAAGTAAATTATTTTAGTACAAATCTATTTTTCCAAGCTATTATTATATATACAACCTTTCTTTTTAAACCCCAAACTATTTTATACTTATTTTATAATTATTTTTGAAGTTATTTAACTATTTTACAACTATTTCATAAACTAATTACTATTATAACTATTTTACAATTATTTAACTATTTTATAACTATTTTATCATTATTTAACTATTTTATGGATATTTTACAAACTAATAATTAATTTTCAACTACTTATCTATTTTTAAACTTTTCAAGCTATTTTCTGAATTTAAACTGGACAGAGTTCAAACTGTTTATGATTAAATATCCATTTGAGATAAGAATTAAAGTGATAATTCAAATAAGGATTTAAGAATTGTGAGTAAGTGAATGAAAATTTAAGTGAATGTGAATAGAAAAGGAAATTGATTTAGGTAATAATCAATGAAGGTAAATACGTAGGATGTATGTATATTATTCTATTCGCATAATGATTTGATCGAGATTTGAGCACAAAATTTTGAGATAGTTTATCGATCCGAGTTGGGAATTTTCACTCGATTTTCGACGGCGAACCTGGATATGGATTGTTTATTGTACTGGATATTCTCTATCATAGTTATGGCTATGTAAGGAGAATGATGGTTTCTGATCAATAAAACGGATCTGAGTCCGCACTAGGATGTCAGGTGGACGATACAAGTTCGGAAGAGAAATTGTGTGATCGAGTGAGCGATCAGATTGATAGAGCGTACGGATGATATGTGTACATCATACAGGTTTGAACGAAATTGATGATGGGAATTTGTGGATAAGAAATGCGAAATGGTTTTTGAAATGAAAAGTATATTTTGTGAGATATATGATAAAATAAAGGGGTAATTGGATATTTCTATAATAGATATTTACTTTATGAAAGTAAGTAATATGGTAAGTGCTTTTGTAAAGAGTAATCAAATTTGAATATTTGATTTGGCATAAACAAAGTTATGTATCTTTGTTATATATATGTTAAACTCCCCTTGTTGAATCTATAGCCAGAAGAAAAGGGTTTTGAAAATATTTGAAATATAAAAAGGGTTTTATACAAGTTTGAAATGATCCAAAGATTTTTTTAAGGTTATATATATATAAAGGATCTTACGAGAATGATTTTGGAGGAAAGGTTTTTGGACCCTATGGATGTTGGAAAGGCTTTTGATTTTTGGGTAAAATCAATATTGGAATTTGGAAAGCCTATTTTGAGAATTATCGATTTTCGGATAATCGATTTTGAGAAAAAGAGATTTATAAGGAATTCATACTAGGTGTATGATTTGGAAGATACTATATGTGTATAGTATAAAGTGTATTGAAAATGGCTCTGGAGAAAAAGGTGCTCCCTTGAAATGAACTTCTCAGGAGTACCATAGGTTGGTACTGCCTTGAGCCTCAAAAGGGGAGGTTCTAAAGTTGATCCTGTAAGGAGTCCAGACAAAACTAGTTCCCGAGGATTTTTTGTAGTGTGTAGCAAAAATCGAGGGCACTGATGCTTACAGAGGCATTTGGGTTATGCTGTGACGACAGTGTAACTCAATGTCACTGCGATCTACTGTAGACCATAGCAAAAGTCGTGTGTGCTGCTGAGAGCCAACAGTCTATTTTTGATTTTATATCGGTAGACTGCGACCTATGGTGACATAGCGAAAGTCGTGTGCTGTTGAGAGCCAACAGTCTACATTTGATTTTACATCGGTAGACTGCGACCTTTGTGGGAGTGGAGAAGTTTCATTTTTGGCAGCGAAAATCGAGGGCGCTAATGCCTACAGTCACATGGACATTTACTATGATGGCGACGTAACCGAGGATGTAACTTCGATCTGTGGCGGGTTTCATGGCGTAATCGAGGGGCGCAGAGTGCCTACAGTTACATGGACTTTTGCTGCGATGGCAACATAACTCAGGATGTAACTGGGACCATGGATTGGGGTGATGATTTCCAGAGCATTCCCACCAAAGATATTTCCTCTATTTTCAAAAATGTTTTCTATATTTTCAACAAATTATTTTCCAAGTATTTTCACTGGGTGTTGAAAACGGGTTTACCAAGTACTTAAAGATTTTCAGTCTCACACCTAATCAAAGTATGACCGAATTTCTGTGAGAACGAGGACGGAGTTGTGAAAACATCGAGTTATAAAATGATATTTTTATAAAAATATTTTATCAATATTATATAAATTTTAAAGTGTTTTAAAAAAATGTTCAAAGAGAAAATTTAAATGATGTTAAGAATTTTAATAAATTCTGGCTTCGCTCCTTTTCGAGGACGAAAAGATTCAAAGGGGGAAGGAATGTGATATCCCGAAAATTTCAAGCAAAATTAAATGTGATAATTCCCTTTATAAATTATTTTAAATTGATAAAAATTGTTATTTTCAAACAATAATGATAATGGGTTGTTTTTAAATATAGGCAAATAAATTTCTAAATGGAATTATTAACTACAAATTGAATTTGGGTTTGTTTAAAATATATATGTATTGTTGACTTGATTTTAAATTAGATATTCAAATTTAATTTGAATATGAATTTGGATTTATAACGGAAATTCAAAGGTAGATATTTTAAAATATTTGGATTTAAAAATATATGTTTAAGCTTTTATTTATATATATAATTGGTTTTATTTTCTTTAAAGTAATTTATATACACATAGATAAGTATTTGTAAATTAATAAATAAAGTAAAAGCCTTTGTTAACATTTAAATTAAATAATATGACTTAAAGGACAAGTGCAGAACTATGGAAGCTTGTTTAAACAAGTGTTAAAGGATAAAATGATGCTTTTGACAAATGTTAAGATGTTTTAACAAGGGTCATTTTTAAAATTGATTTTATTTTATTTTTATTATATCAATAATTAACTTATATAACCATAGGATTTCTTCCCTTCATTCTTTTTCCTACCCACTTCTTTTCAAAAAATAAGAAAAACTCAAACAAAACTTCTCTCAAAAACAATCTGTAGTCAATTTCCACAAACCAGAGATGTAAAACCAAAGCCTATGACAGACAAATGCAAGCAAACCTGTAATCTCATTTTCAAAAGCAAGTTCAAAATCAAAACTGGAATTATCTCTTCAACCTGGAAACAAAGCAGTTCATCTCTGTTTCCAAGCTAATGCAATCTTCAGCATTCCAGTTTTAATAAGGAAACAACCACTCAAGTTTTTTTAAATCAAAAATCAACAGCCTGTACATTTTTCTTCAACCTAGAAATAAAGTCTAAACATTATTCTTCAACTCTGTTTTGAAAGCAAACTCAAAATCAAAGCGTCTCAACAAGTTTTCAAATCAATTCAGCAATTCAAGTTCTTAAATCAGAAACATTTCAGCATTCAAATTTACATTTCAAAGGCTTTTTATCAAAAAGAAGGCTCTGTTCATTTTCAAATCAAGTGAGCAACACTTTCTTTTAAAAAGCTTAAGTATTTGAATAGTCTGGTTGCATGCTAAGTCCTGGAATGTATATGTTTTGTGTGAATATATATAGATAAGTTCTGCATATATATGAATGTATTGATGGTTGTGCATGCTATGTATCCATGTTTCCTGATTTTAGTTTACAAGCATATGATTTATTCAAAATTCAATACCTCTTGTCTGATTGCTGCTAGGGCTTAGGCTTCAAACAAGATTTGTTTGTTTGATTATAGATTAAGTTTTAAAAATTTATTTAAGTTAAATTAAAATTGAAATCTCACTGGAAACTTAAAAGGACAGAGCAAGTTCAAGATAAGTGAAAACTCAAACATCTTAATTTATAAATTCAGACATATAAACTGAATACCTATCCAAAAACTTGATTTTTGGAAGTAAAATCATTATTTTTAGTTTGGTGATTTGTGAGATAATCAAAATTGGGGGTTTTTGGGTTTTTTGCCATTTTTTGGCGATCGACGTGGTGGTCGGCGCCGAGGTTGTGGCCGAAGGTGGCTGGTAGATGGATGGTCTCGAAAAAATTTGGTTGATATTTTTCTGATGGCCGTAGTGGCCATGGGATGGAGATTTAGGATTTTGAGGAGAGTTTGGGCTGTCGTTGTTTTCGGGGTTATGGCGAAGTCTTGGATGAATCGGAGGCGTTCGCGATGGGAGAAATCGAAGCTTGGGATCGAGATGAAGCTTCAGACGTGACGGCGAGTTGTGAGGTGGTCAGAGGTGTAGTCATCAGTCGGTTTACTGGTGATAATTTTTGTTGCAGGCAGGGTCGATGGGTTCGTTCGAACATGAATCCGATTCCATGATCAATTGAGGGGTCTGGGTGGTTTGATGGCGTAGGGGAGTCGGGGAAGACTTGCAAACGGTGGCCTTGGGTGGTCGAACATTGTCATTGAACTGTGCACGTGCACGTTGGGTTTGCGTGTGTTAGTGGGTTGAGGAAGTATTGTAGGCTTGGGAATGTTTTGGGGAAAATGATAAATTGCTTGGGTTGTTCTGTAACATCCCAAAAATTTATCAATTTAAATTGGTAATATATTTAAACCTTTGGAATTTAGTTTGAAAATAATTAAAAAAAAGTCTCCAACAAATAAAATGACTGATAAATTATATATGAATAAAATTCCAAGTTATTTTGAGTTTAAATTTTTTGAAATAATGAATGTTTTAAAAAAAAGCCATTTGAATTTAAAATTTTATATATATACATATATAATGCATATATGAGTAGTTTTGAATGTAAACATTGAATTTGAATTTAAATTGTATAAGTATGGATATGAGTATATAAATAGACATAAATGGATTTTTAGTTCAAGTTTGAATTTAAAATTGAATTTAAATTTAAAATAAATATTTTAGGAAAATAGTTGGCTTTTGAAATCATTAAGGTGTAATTTATATAATGTAAATATTGGTTGAAACAATTCTTCTTTTAACATTGTATATATGTATATACAAATGAATAAGGGGTATATTTATTTATAAAGTGAATATGATATGAAATCTATTTAAAAATCCTTTTGTCTTTGTAAAATTACAAGTGTTAGACATGCACAAAGGAGATGGAGTAAAAAAATAAACATGTATTGAGATCTCATGATTGTTTTTTTACAAATGGCATTCAGTATAATTGATTGAATAAAATAATAAAATTTAAAAATCGCAAAAACTTTTCAGCTTTCCATATTCAATTATTTAGCCTCTCAACAAATCTGAAAGAACAGTAACAAAAATTTGAGCATCACAAATCAATACTCAAAGAAAAAAAATAGACAAAAAATCAGAAAAGCTGAAACGTTATCTTGGATTCAAAGTTGAAAAAATCTGAAAATCTCCTTAAACATCAAGCTGTAGTTTTGCACTCCATCTCTCAGGTAAATTTTAAAACTTTATAGTTCAGTAAATTGGTAATTTTAAAATCAATTTTTAACACCAATTCAAACTGCAGATTAGTTAAACAAGGCTTCAGTTTTGGCCCGAGACAATACAAGGATTCTCTGGAATAAATTAAGTCAAGTAAATTTCTTTTAAAGATTTGAATTTGAAGTTGTTAATCAGGAATAAAGAAAAGAATTTAAACAATGGTATTAATCAGTTGCAGGAAGAAATCAAGATCAAAGACTAAACCTATTTCTGGACTTCAAGTAGCAGGGGAAAAGGAGCTTTCTCTGTTGTATTTAAAAAATCCAAACTATAAGTAAATTTAAGATTGTCTGTTATTGATGAACTGAATAATAAATACAATAAAGAATAATCAAAGATCTGTACCTACAAGTTGCAGATCTAAACTTCAAGATTAAATTAGGAAAAGAAAGAAAAAAAGTATCCAGGCTTCATCCTTATTAAAAAGAAACTATCATAAGCTTTCTGTTTTCAGGCAAAGGTGAATGAACTTCTGTTTAATCCAATTTATTATTGTCGTATGCATTCTTGAATGATGTTGAAGACCTTTGTATGTGAACAAATTTGTTTGCATGTGCCTGGGAATGTTATGTTTAGGACTTTTCTTTCCTGTTCCTCTAAGTCTCTGGTTTACAGAGTAAAACATGGCAAATTCAAGCCCATCTCTCTCATTTCTTCTGAAATTGGGTTGTAAACAAATTAAAGTATTGTTTTAATCATACATCATGTTAGTGATTAATCAAAGCAAACAATATTGTTTTTTCTCTCTAGAAAATGTGAAAAATGCAGTCACCACTCAAATTATGCAGAAATTCGAACCTCACGAGTTTTGATTTCAGTAATGCTATTTGAATCACCACTGAAAATGATGATTTTAGAAAGTAAAATTCAAATTTTTCATTAAGTTTTTACTGAGATATTGGGTTTGATCAGAAAATTGAACTTTTGCCAAATTCTGATGATCTAAACGTTTATGGGCCTCGAGTTCGTCGTCACAGTTAGCTTGAGTGTTTGAGATCACCCGAAAAATACAAGTTGAATTTATAAAACTTTAAATTGTTAATTCGAGATCGAATTAGGGTTAAATAAACCATTTCTTCTCGCGTTTGAAATGATGGTGCTACGTGTCGATAGGTGATCGGACTTCCTGTCACCAGTGCCAATCGCGGCGGCGTACGTTGATGGAGCTTCGGTCGAATTTTGGTGACCGCTGACGGCCAGAGGAGGTGGGGCGAGACCATTTTCTGGTGATGGGTTTCTGATGGAGTACGAATCGAGGAGCTCGTTTTCGATCGTGGCAAATGTTCGTGCTTTAGGGTGGCTCGATGGATCGAGAACGCCGTCGTCGACCTAACGACGGTCGTGGCTTCGACCAGTGATGACCGGGACGGTGTGCAACGTGCACACGGTCTCGTTGTATCAGCAGTTTTCTTTTGGGAGGAGATGATGTTTGATTCAAAGCACTGCTCGGGGTTTGGGAGAGAAGACTCGAAGAGATGGTCGCGTCATTTAGCGTTGCACCAGGTTGCTTTAAAAACTTAAACAAATTTTTGTGGAAAATTTTTTATACGGGTTGATTAGGGTAAAAACTAGAAGCAGGGGGGCAGTTTTCTCGGGGACGACTCGAGACGGCCTCGGGTTGGCCATGAAAACAGTAAATTTCAGTTTTAACAAAATTTTGAAAACATATGTTAAACAATTTTCTGAATCCATTCTTTATAAAATAAAGATAGTTGTTAATGGAAGGTGAAGTGGATGATATTGGAATGTTTTTTTTGAAATTAATGAAGTTCAAAGATATTTCAAATTTATATTTTTAAATAAAATTGTTTTACGTTTAACTTAATAAAAATTGAGAAGTAAATCAAACATTCAAGTGTTAACATAAAACCAAATTTATTTATAATGATGAAGTGATTAAACAATTAATGTTTTGTAATTACTTTATAATCAATAATTAATCAATTGAAGAATAGTTAATTAATAAAAGTAATTAAAATTTAATTAGTTAACAATTAATTATGAATAAATTGAGATAATTAATTAAAATTAAGTAATAAAGTTAATTAAGATTTAATAAATTCATAGTTAAGTAAAATTAATCATTGATTTAAAATAATTAATAAAGATAATTATATGGTTAATTCACTTTAATCACATTCACCTTAATTGAAGATGATTGACTATCATCAAATGTTGTGTACTGTATTGATATTTCTGTTGTGATACTGTGATTGTTTTGTGCTGAACTGTGATTTGCGATTTGTTCCGATATGTGTGTGAAAACCCTTTTGCCCGTAAAAACGGCATTTAAACTTCGATGCGAAAGGGAGTTAGATTTCAGTTAGTTATCCGAAACCCACATCGAACCCTGAATGTGAATCCTTGTAATTGATACACCCACGTGTTTTAAAATTAAGCGTTCACTATTCGGATTAGCCGGAAGAGAACCTACGTGTCATATAACCCATTCTGAATAGTGATACGACAAAATGAATAACATTTGAAGACGGTGGTGAAGACCGGGTTTCTTTGAAAATGATAGGATAATCTATCGAATGTCTCTGCACTGAGTTGCTCCGGTATAGAGATCTCCACATGTGATGGGGAGTCGGATCGGAATTGTGGACACCTACATATCTGTTGGTGGCGAAGAATTTATTCTCTTAGCTTAACACCCTTCTCTGAGACGTACGAGCTCAGAGGTTATGTAGTTGGAGGTTATCAGCGATTTACTCCCAATTTGGTAGTATGGCATGCTGAGTGCTGCTGTGTGTTGATGATCATTTGTTGATCATTTGTGATCAAAGCATGGCTTTAGTGTAAAGCGTAGCTTTGTGGACTAGACCTCATCAGACCTCACACCCCGGAAATGGTCGAAACAGAAAAGATGCGGCAAGGTTATGAGGGTCGCACCCTTTAGGGTATGTCATTTCCTTCTGGAAAAAGATGGTATCATGGTATGGAGCCTAGATACTTCAACTATGTGGTTGCTGCAATCTCATTTACTGTGCGGTTGTCGCTTTGTGATAGAGGGCCCTCGGATAAAGGTCGTAAACGACCGGGGAATGACATAGTCGTGTAGTAGCTACCTAGTTACAGAGGTAACCCGGCCTTGTGTTAGTAGAGAACTGGTTAAGTTCTCAGGACGTTCCTCCAGAGGCGTACCCATGTGGCATAGGAAGTTCCTTAGCCTGACCATTTGTTGGAAATCCATTTCCCAATACGAACCTAGTACGGTTTTAGTTGTAGAACCTGCCATTTAACATGGCAGCTATAGTAGGCATAGTATAATGGTACCTATGCTGGCTAAGATTAATATTATATTTTCGAAATGTTTTCACACTATGCACTAGTAATAATATCAATGAACTTTTCTCGTATTAAGCATATTTGACTATCATAAGGGGAAATCTCCCTCAAGTGTGTGATTGCATTATGTGTATGCCGGGAGGCCTTATGGTATTTTCATTTTCCAAAAGCATAAACGGTTTTCTTTTATAAATCTGCTTTATTTAAAAGCAACTATCTTTGTTTACTCATACCAGTCTCATGAATGACCCGGAGTTTATTGTTTCTTTCTAAACTCTGGGTGCCCATCATTTCCACACGGACAGCCTAGTAGCAGGTTTCCGTGTTTTGGTGTTAGCTGTATTTTGGAGTCTTTTTGGTTTGTAGGCTTTTACCTTGGAGATATTTTGGAAGCTTTTGGATCTCAAGGTGCTTAGTTTTGGAAGTTCACCATCACTCTATTTCCTTGAAGACTTTTTGACATATGATCACTTGTTGTTCTATTATGATGTTCTATTTGGAGTTGTGACATATGTATATGATACTCTGATGTTGTAATGGATATTATGATAATGTTGTATCTGTGATGTAATGCATGATATTCATTTTGTTCCTGCTGTTTTATATTCATCTAATGTTGTTATAAGCTCTATCCGATTGGAGTTTGATGTTTGAAACTTCGGTAGTCGAATACAAGTGAGGTATTTGATGTCAATTTTCGAACATTGGATTTCAGGTCGTGACATGTGGTATCAGAGCTAAAGGTTGAGTAAGAACTTTAGCTACATAGTATAACACATTAGATGGCTCTTAGAGATAGGGTGAAGTATACCATAGAATGAGTATAACTGAGACCGAAACCCTAAATTTTCTTAGTCTATGTCCTTTAACTACTGATATTCCTTAAGATATCTCGTCCGAATATCTAAACCAATTTTCTTACTAATTACTGATAGTAAGGATGAACGGACGAAGAGGAAGAGCTGGGGGCAAGGAAATGCTACAACACCTAGCCAAGTTCCCCCAACAGCAGAAGCAGCTTTATCTACTCAACATCGGCCGAATCTAGCTGATTTATATAAGAGTTTCTCAAGGCTTGGTGGTAGGCCGTTCACTGGAAAGGAGTCGATTGTTGAAGCCCAGACATGGATCAGATCATGTGAAAGAATCTTTAAAGGGCTAAAGCTACAAGATGATCAGATGTGACTCATAGCTTCTTGGCAACTTCAAGAAGAAGCCTTAGCATGGTGGGAGACAGTCACCGTAGACGAGCCAGAAGACGGTTTACTTGGGAGAGATTCAAAGAAGTATTTGAGAAGCGCTACATGCCATCAGCAGGGATTTATCGGATGCACCAGGAATTCATGGACTTAAAGCAGGGGAGTTTGTCATTCGAGGAGTATCTAAACAAATTCAATGAATTGTCTCGTTTCGATCCAGAATTGGTGAACACACCTTTAAAGAAGAATAAAAGGTTCATTCGTAGGATGAATAAAAAGTTCCATGAAAGGATGACTAGCCACATCAAAGAATCCTTGTCAAATTTGATTGATATAGGGTACAGATATGCTACACTTGATATGCAAGAAGACCCGACGGAGAAAGGAAATTCGAGCAATCAAAATTGGAAGAAGAGGAAATTTGGAGTCAAGAAACCATGGCAGGGTAAGAAGAAAAAGAAGAGCAACCAGGGAAGCACAACAGAGAATGTCACTTGCTTTAATTGCTTAGAAAAGGACCATTATTCTAGCAGATGTACGAAGCCTAAGAGACAAGTCAATCAATGCGTTCAAGCAAAGCCCAGGAAATGTTATTATTATCAGAAATTGGGACACGAAGTTAAAGACTGCCCAGTCATGAAGCAAGCTCAGACAGCCAAGGTGTACACAGTCAAAGACAAACCCGCATCTTCTAAAGCAGAAAAGAGGAAAGGAGTTCTGGAAGGTAATCTCACTATTTATGATAGTATTGTTAGAGTTCTGTTTGACACGAGCGCTACACATAGTTTTATCTCTCAGCAAGCTATAAATGAATTGAATCTTGAACCTGATTTTGTTGATGAGCCTATATGCGTAAAGAATCCAGTTGGAGGTCCCGCGAACCTCTATCTTCGATGTAGAGACGTACTTATCTCATATTCTTATTATCAGTTCCCTATTGGTCTCTTTGTCCTTGATTTTAACGAGTTTGAAGTCTTACTCGGAATGGATTGGCTAGCAAAATATGAAGCCAAATTTGATTGCAATAATCGATTGATTTCGATTAAAACCAAATTTGGAGATTTTATTGAGATTTCTTGTGAGGACCCTAGTCCTAAAAGAGAAGGGTTGATGTATAATTTGGGTTATCCCGAACCCAGTCTGGAGTCCATACCCATTGTTAGAGATTTCCTAGATGTGTTTGAAGAAGTGAAATCTCTACCTCCACACCGAGAAATAGAATTCAGAATCGACCTAGTACCCAATGCTCGTCCTGTCGTTCATGCAAGTCGCGGGATGGCACCCAGGGAAAGGGTTGAATTAGTTCAGGAAACCAATGATTTACTAGAAAAAGGGTTAATTTGACCCAGTGTTTCTGAATGGGGTTCAGCTGTCATGTTTGTTGCTAAATTGGATGGATCTTTGAGATTGTGTGTGGATTACCGCGATCTCAATAAGCTAACTCTCAAGAATAAATTCCCTCTACCAAGAATCGATGATCTCCATGATCAATTGCACGGTGCTCGTTTCTTTTCGAAGATGGATCTAGCCCAAGGGTTCCATCAACTACAAATCGTCGAAGATTGTGTTCATTTGACCGTTTTCAGAGGTCCCAAAATGTTCTCCGAATGGTTAGTCATGCCTTTTGGGCTAACCAATGCTCCAGCATACTTCGTAGATCTGATGACTCGTGTGTTTCGAGAGGTATTGAATAAATTTGTGCTCGTGTTTATTGATGATATTTTGGTCTATTCCAAGACCGAAGAGGAGCATGCCGAGCATCTTAGAATCGTTTTGGAGATATTGAGGAGAAATATTCTATTCGCAAAATTTTTCAAATGCCATTTCTGGGTCAAAGGAGTTAAATTTCTCGGCCATATTGTTAATGAAGAAGGGATTTCTGTTGATCCTAGCAAAATTTCCGCTATTCTTGATTGGAGAAAACCTACTACACCAAAAGAATTTCGAAGCTTTTTGGGTTTAGAAGGTTATTATCGGAAGTTTGTTCAGGACTTTTCGAAGATAGTTAGTCTGTTGACTAAGCTAACAATGAAGAATGAAAAATTCAGTTGGACTCCGGAATGTGACGAAGCTTTTCAGAAGTTGAAGAAGAGATTAACCGCCCCTCATGTTCTCGCTATTATCAACGGGGACCAGGGTTTATCTGTTTATACAGATTCTTGTGGTGAAGGTTTGGGTGCGGTATTAATGCAGAATGGGAAGGTAATTGCCTATGCGAGTAGACAATTACGTCCTCATGAAAGAAACTACCCAACCCATGATTTGGAGCTTTTGGCTGTTATCTTCACTTTGAAAATATGGTGGCATTATCTTCTGGGTAAAAATCTTTTCATCTTTCTTAATAATTTACGAATTTAATTTAACTTAACTTAACAATATACTTATTGAACTCTCTTTATTTTTAAGTGAAAAATTCGAATTATTCACCGACCACAAATCTTTGAAATATCTCTTTACCTAGAAAGATCTGAATCTGCGGCAACAACGTTGGTTGGAATTTCTGGTATCTTATGACCTAGACATTCTATATATGCCCGGAAAGGCCAATGTAGCTGCTGACACATTGAGTAGAAAGCATGTTATTCTTGCTCACCTTGTCATTGCTCCTACTCTTCTTGAGAAAATCGCCAACAAGCAAAAAGAGGACAAGTTTCTTCAGGAAATATATGGGAGAATTCGTCGACGTGGAGATTCTAGTTTTGCAATTGATGATAATGGGATTATAAGGTTGAAAAGCAGGATTTGTGTCCCGGACATCCCTGATCTGAAACGTGAAGTTTTGGACGCATGCCACAAGTCTAAACTTTGCATCCATCCAGGAGTCAATAAAATGTATCGTGATATCAAAAGAACTTTTTGGTGGAAGAAGATGAAAAGGGACATATCTATATATGTGAGCCGTTGTTCTACTTGCCAACAAATCAAAAGCGAATCATAAGAAAATGGCGGGTCTACTTCAGCCTTTAGAGGTATCCAAGTGGAAATGGGACCAAGTATCAATGGATTTCATCGATGGTTTGCCTCGTACTCGGAAAGGCAATGAAGCAATCTGGGTCACTGTGGACCGTTTGACTAAGACAGCTCACTTCTTGCCAGTAAAATCTACCCGCACGGCAGCAAGTTTAGCAGAGTTATATATGAAAGAAATTGTCCGTCTCTATGGCATTCCTAGCAGCATAGTGAGTGATCATTATCCGATCTTCACTAGTAGATTTTGGGAGGCATTTCAGGACGCATTGGGAACAAAACTGATTTTCAGCACTGCTTATCACCCACAGTCTGATGGGCAGACTGAGGGGATTAACCGAATCTTAGAAGACCTATTGCGTGCTTGTATACTTGATTTTGGTGGTTCTTGGGAGGACCATTTGCATCTGGTCTAGTTCTCATATAACAATAGCTATCAGGCCAGTATAGAGATGGCTCCTTTTGAAGCTTTATATGGTCGTCTGTGTCGATCACCCGCATGCTGGATTGAGGCAGGTGATAGACTCGTCCTTGGACCGGATATGATTAAAGAAGCCACAGAGAAAGTTGATTCTATATGGAAGAAATTGAGGACGGCTCAAAGTCATCAAAAGAGTTATTATGATCATAGAAGAAGGGATTTGGAATTCCAGATTGGAGATTTTGTCTTTCTTAAAGTATCTCCAATGCGAGGTATATTAAGATTTAGGAAGACTGGTATGCTAGCACCACGGTATATTGGTCCTTTTCCTATTCTGGAGAGGATCGGATCTTTAGCCTATCGAGTGCAGTTGCCTAGCTGGTTATCTGGCGTGCATGATGTGTTCCACATTTCTAACCTTCGGAAGTATGTGCACGATTCGGATAGTATTATTGAAGAATCTGAGTAATAGGATCTCGAAATCACTCCCAATTTAACAGTTAAAAGAGAATCGATAAAGATTGTAGATCGAGATGAAAAGCAATTGAGAAACAAAGTTGTGAAGCTAGTTAAAGTTCAGTGGAGTGGCGGTCCAAAGGACTGCACTTGGGAAACTAAAGAGAATATGCAGAAATCATATCCCAATTGCAGAGTGGATATCTCGGCTTAAGCTGGTAAGCCATTTCCTTATTCTTTCTGAATTCGTATATTCTTTGTTTGTTTTTCTCTCTCTTTCAAATTTCAAGGACGAAATTTTCTTAAGGTGGGATATCTGTAGCATGCCAAAAGTTTATCAATTTAAATTGGTAATATATTTAAACCTTTAGAATTTAGTTTGATAATAAATTAAAAAAAAGTCTCAAACAAATAAAACGAGTGATAAATTATATATGAATAAAATTCCAAGTTATTTTGAGTTTTAAATTTTCTAAAATAATGAATGTTTTAAAAGTCATTTGAATTTAAAATTATATATATATATATATATAATGCATATATGAGTAGTTTTGAATGTAAACATTAATTTGAATGTAAATTGTATAAGTATGGATATGAGTATATAAATAGACATAAATGGATTCTTACTTCAAGTTTGAATTTAAATTTGAATTTAAATTTAAAATAAATGTTTTAGAAAATAGTTGGCTTTTGAAATCATTAAGGTGTAATTTATATAATGTAAATATTGGTTGAAACAATTCTTCTTTTAACATTATATATGTATATACAAATGAATAAGGGGTATATTTATTTATAAAGTGAATATGATATGAAATCTATTTAAAAATCCTTTCGTCTTTGTAAAATTACAAGTGTTAGACATGCACAAAGGAGATGGAGTAAAAAAATAAACATGTATTGAGATCTCATGCTTGTTTTTTTACAAATGGCATTCAATATAATTGATTGAATAAAATAATAAAATTTAAAAATCACAAAAACTTTTCAGCTTCCCATATTCAATTATTTAGCCTCTCAACAAATCTGAAAGAACAGTAACAAAGATTTGAGCATCACAAATCTCAACACCCAAAGAAAAAAAAATCATAAAAGCTGAAACATTTTCTTGGATTCAAAGTTGAAAAAAATATGAAAATCTTCTTAAACATCAAGCTGTATTTTTACACTCCATCTCTCAGGTAAATTTTAAAACTTTATAGTTTAGTAAATTTGTAATTTTAAAATCAACTTTTAACACTAATTCAAACTGCAGATTAGTTAAACAAGGCTTCAGTTTTGGCCAGAGACAGTACAAGGATTCTCTGGAATAAATTAAGGCAAGTAAATTTCTTTTAAAGATTTGAATTTGAAGTTGTTAATCAGTAATAAAGCAAAGAATTTAAACAATGGTATTAATCAGTTGCAGGAAGAAATCAAGATCAAAAACTAAACCTATTTCTAGACTTCAAGTAGTAGGGAAAAAATAAGCTTTCTCTATTGTATTTAAAAAATCCAAACTGTAAGTAAATTTAAGATTGTCTTTTATTGATGAACTGAATAATAAATACAAGAAAGAATAATCAAAGATCTGTACCTACAAGTTGCAGATCTAAACTTCAAGATTAAAGTAGGAAAAGAAAGAAAAAAGTATCCAGGCTTCATCCTTATTAAAAAGAAACTATCAGAAGCTTTTTGTTTTCAGGCAAAGGTGAGTGAACTTCTGTTTAATCCACTTTATTGTTGTCATATGCATGTCTGAATGATGTTGAAGACCTTTGTGTGTGAACAAATTTGTTTGCTTGTGCCTGGGAATGTTATGTTTAGGATTTTTCTTTCCTGTTCCTCTAAGTCTCTGGTTTACAGAGTAAACCATGGCAAACTCAAACCCATCTCTCTCATTTCTTATGAAATTGGGTTTTAAACAAATTAAAGTATTATTTTAATCATACATCATGTTAGTAATTAATCAAAGCAAACAATATTGTTTTTTTTCTCTGGAAAATGTGAAATGCAGTCACCACTCAAATGATGCAGAAATTCGAACCTCATGAATTTTGATTTCAGTAATGCTATTTGAATCACCATTGAAAATGATGATTTTAGAAAGTAAAATTCAAATTTTTAATTAAGTTTTTACTGAGATATTGGGGTTGATCAGAAAATTGAACTTTTGCCAAATTCTGATGATCTAAACGTTTGTGGGCCTCGAGTTCGTCGTCATAGTTAGCTTGAGTGTTTGAGATCACCAGAAAAATACAAGTTGAATTTATAAAACTCTAATTCTTAAATCGAGATCGAATTAGGGTTAAATAAACCATTTCTGCTCGCGTTTGAAATGATGGTGCTGTGTCGTCGATAGGTGATCGGACTTCCTGTCACTAGTGCCAATCGTGGCAGCATAAGTTGATGGAGCTTCGGTCGAATTTTGGTGACCGCTGACAGCCAGAGGAGGTGGGGCGAGACCATTTTCTGGTGATGGGTTTCTGATGGAGTACAGGTCGAGGAGCTCGTTTTCGATCGTGGCAAATGTTCGTGCTTTGGGGTGGCTCGGTGGGTCGAGAACGTCGTCGTCAACCTAACGACAGTTGTGGCTTAGACCAGTGATGACTGGGACGGTGTGCAACCGGCACACAGTCTCGTTGTATCAACAACTTGCTTTTGGGAGGAGATGATGTTTGACTCGAAGCACTGCTCTGGGTTTAAGGGAGAAGACTCGAAGAGATGGTCGTGTCATTTAGCGTTGCACCGGGTCGCTTTAAAAACTTTAACAAATTTTTGTGGTAAAAATTTTATACGGGTTGTTCTGGGTAAAAACTCGAAGCGAGGGGAATTTTTCTCGGGGATGACTCGACACGGCCTCGGATTTGCCATGAAAACGGTAAATTTCAGTTTTAACAAAATTTTGAAAACATAAGTTAAACAATTTTCTGAATCCATTCTTTATAAAATAAAGATAGTTGTTAATGGAAGGTGAAGTAAATGATATTGAAATGTTTTTTTTTTGAAATTAATGAAGTTCAAAGATATTTCAAATATATATTTTTAAATAAAATTATTTTACATTTACTTAATAAAAATTGAGAAGTAAATCAAACATTCAAGTGTTAACTTAAACCAAATTTATTTATAATGATGAAATAGTGATTAAACAATTAATGTTTTGTATCTATTTTATAATTAATAATTAATTAATTAAATAATAATTGATTAATAAAATTAATTAAAATTTAATTAGTTAACAGTTAAGAATGAATAAATTGAGATAATTAATTAAAATTAACTAATAAAGTTAATTAAGATTTAATTAATTCATAGTTAAGTAAAATTAATCATTGATTTAAAATAATTAATAAAGATAATTATATGGTTAATTCACTTTAATCACATTCACCTTAATTGAAGATGATTGACTATCATCAAATGTTGTGTACTGGATTGATATTTCTGTTGTGATACTGTGATTGCTTTGTGCTGAACTGTGATTTGTGATTTGTTCCTATATGTGTGTGAAAACCCTTTTGCCCGTAAAAAACGGCATTTAAACTTCGATGCGACAGGGAGTCGGATTTCAGTTAGTTATCTGAAACCCACGTATTTTAAAATTAAGCGTTCACTATTCGGATTAGCCGGGAGAGGACCTTTGTGTCTTATAACCCATTCCGAATAGTGATACGACAAAATGAACAACATTTGAAGACAGTGGTGAAGACCGGGTTTCTTCGAAAACGATAGGATAACCTATCGAATGTCTCTGCACTGAGTTGCTCCGGTATAGAGATCTCCACATATGATGGGGAGTCCGATCGGAATTGTGGACACTCGGATTTGCAAGGGCTTTTTCCTTTATTGGATGAAGTGCCTTCGGTTCTGTTCGAACCCAGACAGACTTGTATGGTTGTGTGTCTGACACTACCCTTTGAGATCTAAAGCAGATTTCTTTCAAATACATATCTGTTGGTGGCGGAGAATTTATTCTCTTAGCTTAATACCCTTCTCTGAGACGTACGAGCTCAGAGGTTATGTAGTTGAAGTTTATCAGCGATATACTCCTAATTTGGTAGTGTGGCATGCTAAGTGCTGCTGTGTGTTGATGATCATTTGTTGATTGTTTGTGATCAAAGCATGGCTTTCATGTAAAGCGTAGTTTTGTGGACAAGACCTCATCAGAGCTCACACCCCGGAAATGGTCGAAACAGGAAAGATGCGGCAAGGTTATGAGGGTCGCACCCTTTAGGGTATGTCATTTCCTTCTGAAAAAAGGCGATATCATGGTATGGAGCCCAGATACTTCACCTATGTGGTTGTTGTTACTGTGTGGTTGTCGCTTTGTGATAGAGGGCCCTCGGATAAAGGTCGCAAACGACCGGGGAATGACATAGTCGTGTAGTAGCTACCTAGTTACAGAGGTAATCCGGCCTTGTATTGGTAGAGAACTGGTTAAGTTCTCGGGACGTCCCTCCAAAGGCGTACCCATGTGGCATAGGAAGTTCCTTAGCCTGACCATTTGTTAGAAATTCATTTCCCAATACGAACCCAGTACGGTTTTAGTTGTAGAACCTGCCATTAAACATGGCAGCTATAGTAGGCATAGTATAATTGTACCTATGCTGGCTAAGATTAATATTATATTTTTGAAATGTTTTCACACTATGCATTAGTAATAATATCAAAGAACTTTTCTCGTATTAAGCATATTTGACTATCATAAGAGGAAATCTCTCTCAAGTGTGCGATTGCATTGTGTGTGTGCCGGAAGGCCTTATGGTAGTTTCATTTTCCAAAAGCATAAACAGTTTTCTTTTATAAATCTGTTTATTTAAAAGAAACTATCTTTGTTTACTCATACCAGTCCAATGACCGACCCGGAGTTTATTGTTTCTTTCTAAACTCTGGGTGCCCATCATTTCCACACGGGTAGCCTAGTAGCAGATTTCCGTGTTTTGGTGTTAGCTGTATTTTGGAGTCTTTTTGGTTCGGAGGCTTTTACCTTGGAGATATTTTGGAAGCTTTTGGATCTCAAGGTGCTTAGTTTTGGAAGTTCACTATCACTCTATTTCCTTGAAGACTTTTTGGCATATGATCACTTGTTGTTCTATTATGATGTTCTGTTTGGAGTTGTGATATATGTATTATGATACTCTGATGTTTAATGGATATTATGATGATGTTGTATCTGTGATATAATGCATGATATTCATTTTATTTCCACTGTTTTATATTCATCTAATGTTGTTATAAGCTCCATCCGACTGGAGTTCGATGTTTGAATCTTCGGCAGTCGAATACAAGTGAGGTATTTAATGTTAATTTTCGAACATTGGATTTCGGGTCGTGACATGTTCTCTGGTATGATCAGTGGAGTGTTTGAATTTTTGGTTTTGGAAAGAGTTCGAATTTGTCTCAGATTTTGGAATTGAGGCTCGAGTATATTACGGGTTTAACCCGAAGTAAATGTGGAAAGGTTTTTAAGAAGCTTTAAAATGTTTTGAAAGTTTGAAAGCTTGTTTTGAATTTGAATTTAAATTAAAATCCGATTTAAACAATTTAATTGATACATGTCTAACTATTTTGAACAAGAGATTTTATGATTTGTTAATTAGAATTTGAGAAATGTTAAGTATTTTAAAAAAATTAAAAGTAATTAAGTATAAATTGAGATGAAATGCTTTTCAACATGTATTAATTAAAGATAAGTAATTAATGCAAATGTTTTATCTTGGAAGTTAATTAAGGATTAATGATTAAAGATTAATTTAATGAAGTAATTAAAGTTTTATTTAGTAATTTAATTAATTAATAATTTAGGATTAATTAATTTATAAAGGTTTAGTTAATTAATTATGGATTAATTAATTGTTTATTAAAAATTAATTAATTTATAATTAGAGATTAATTAATTAATAATTAAAGATTAATTAATCAGTGATTAATAATTAATCAATCAAGTGATTAAGGTTAATTAACTATGGATAATTAATTAAGTAATTAAGATTAATAAATTATTTTTAAGGTAATTAATTGGTTTAATTAATTTAAAAGTAATCACTTATGAAACCTGATTAAGTATTAATTACTTAGTGTAATTAAGTAAGTAATTACTAAGGATAAGTAATTAATGGAAAATTACTAAAGAAAATAATTACTTTATGAAAGTAATTGAGGATTAATTGCTTAGTGTGATTTATTAAAGATTTAATTTATGCAAGTAATTAAGGGATAGTTAATTACTAAATGTAAATAATTGAGAGAAATTAATAAGAGTAATTAGAGGATCATTATTTAATTTATGAGAGTAATAAGAGTTAATTTGATGGGAATGGTTAAAGAATAATTTAATTTATGTAATTAATTAAAGACTAATTACTTAAGTAATTAGAGAATAATAAATCAAGGATGATTAATTGAGAAAAACAATTCAAGGTGATAAATTAAAGTTAAGTAAGCAGAATTGCAGGTAATTCAAGTAGTCAAAATTGATTTAATTAGAGATTTAATTAAGTCAATTAGAGATTGAATATCTAATCAATCTTCCTTATGGAAAATTGAATGATATTGGTTGTCTGGCATGGATAACATCTCTTATGGCGAATGAGATGTGGTGTGATATGAATGGATTAAAACGATGATAATGTAGGTTACCTAACTGAGTTGACTTGTTATGTGATATGATATAATGGGAATGCATTGTTTTGTTAAAACTTAAAAATTTGGATGTCATTGAATTCTAAGAGACCGGGTCGGGTATCAGTAAATACCCGAACCCACTTTGATTTGTAATCCACAAAAAAATTCTTTATGGAATTGACTTTGGAATGAATAGGCTGGATTTAGCTTTGAAAATTGGTTTTACTTATGAATTATTTTTGAAAAGTTACAAGTTTTAAAACTTTGATTTAGTTTCTGTTAACCCAAAAATGAATCAACACCCTAGATTGAGTGTGCAAGTACCAGCCTTGTTTATCAAGGCAAAATAGAAACAAGGAATAATAACTTGCAGATAAAGTAAAGAGACAAGAGATTTTTATAGTGGTTCGGCTGTTAATAATGCCTATCTACACTTTATAACTTTTGTTAGTTACTGTCTGCAATTACAAGTTGAATCTGATTACAATTTGATTGGATCTTATAAGTTAGCTCAAGTCTCCAGTGTTAGCGTTTATTGGAGAATCATAGTGACCCCTTTAGATGATTGTTGTGTGGGAGGAGAAGAGTGAAGAATAGTTTTTACAGAGTTCCCGTAGCCAGTCCTCGAGATCTCGTTTATGTTGCAATCAAAATTGTATCTATAGGGGTCGGAGGGCTATTGGGCTAGGCCAACTTGCCAGATGCTTGCAAATGACCATACGAAGGTGCCTTGAAAATTCCATAGCGATCCAAGTCAATTTGATGGATTGTTAGGGATCCATAGCCTTGGGTTATTGATGACTCGACTACTTGAGATGCTTTTTGTCATCCTTTTCTTTAAACTCCATGGCAATCTGGCACGGTCATATCGATCGCTAGCGATCCATATACTTGGAGTGTTTTTGGACTTTGCCTTTTGGATTGAGTTTGTTGTCTCGTAGTGATGTTCACCATGTAATTTTGTAGCTTGTTGTCTTGTTTTGATAATGATCCACACACTGATTGTATCGGACTGCTGATTGAATTAGACGAATGTTTGCTTTTCGATTTAATTAGATCGGAATTCCATCAAACTTAGCCATCATTCCTCGAATGGCTATTGGAGCATGATGTAAGAGGATTAGTCGACCCATGAGCTATCCTTATGGATCGTTAATCCATCCCCCTAGTGGATTTTTAGGTAATTATTCTTGAGTCCCACTTGGCCTATCCCTCTAGTTCTTTTGGTTGAGCCTTGAGTTGTTTTGGCTTGGTCTAGGTGTTCTAACTAATCTGGATTTCCGCTTGGGTAGAAACCCAATTAACATTTTTTGATGCTTTCATTGAGAGCTGATCTTAGGCTTAGATCTAGTTATCCACTTTGGATTGGATTAATCTAGATGTTAAATCCAGAAAGTTAGCTTGAAGAAAGTTAAAGATTTGCTATTCTTATTGATTCTAAGAAAAGATCTGAATTTGAAAGGGCGATAGAAACAATGCTTGGTGGTAATGAAGCAAACACCCACAAAACTGAAGCTAACAATGGAAACCTGCTCTAAGTTACGCTCTTTGTTCAACTATAAACATTGATTTACTTTGATGGATATTGGCATGGTTTTTAAACAACTATCAACAACTTGAATATCTCATCTCAATCACGAATCACAAAACGATCAAACTCAAAATTAGTTTGCAACAGAACATTAATTCGGGACCAAATTTAATAAATATATACCATCGGACATGACACAAAAAAGAAAACAAAGTTCACATTATCTATCATAATTAGAAGGGAAAATTAATAATATACAATTTTCTGAATATCTGATCAAAAGTTGGCTACAAAAAATTGAATAGCACAATTAACTACAATGATGATCAACGTACAACGATTCCAAAGACCATACCAATAAAATTGGACCATCCGATCAAACAATGATTTTCTCTATGAATTGAAACTTTCAATCACAACTCCTAAAATCTCAACAAAATGGTGGGATCCGGAAGTCAACGAAGGAGAATAGGACAACCAATCATCAACAATTCGATCAATTGCATCAATCAACATCCAAATACAAATCTAAACTATCACTATTGGCGTACAAAAGTGTATCAACATCATTACTAGAGCAGCTTCCTCGTTGCTCTCGATTTCATGACAGGCAATCGTCAATCAACGGCGGCAGCAGCTTTTAATGGCATGTTAGGCAATGCATCAACTCCAAGCAAAAGCGCGACCCAAAATTCACGAGCTGCAGCTCGTCGTGAATCCTAGATCCAAAGCAAACTATTAGACTATGATGCAAACAAACATCAGCGACTTAGGCACTTCACACTCATCTCGGGGACACAATCGAGCAAGCGAACAGCAAAAGTACCACAAAAAACCACAACACTCACAGCTTTGATCTGCTGCGATGACGAGCTCCTAGCAACAGCAGGATTGCCTGGTAGTGAAGGCAGTATCCAATCTTAGATCCAGGCATGAGCTTCAAATAGCTACATCGGCAAGCTTCAAGCAATGAGGCATGAGCGGTCGAAGGCGAAGAACTGCGACTCAAAGCACGAGCGACGATTTTAGCAAAAGTAATTTCACAACGAGGTTGCAACAAATCTTATTATGTGAAGCGAATTCGGGGATGACCGCATTCCTAAATAAGGAATACGGTGGAAAGTGAATTTATTTTAGCGAACGAAGGAGATTGACTCGGTAGTTAATAAAGGAATAAGATTAATTTGCCTACGGAGTTGATGCGCTCACCGAACCAACGAGACCAACAAAACGAATTCGTGCCGAATTATTGCATCCACCAAAAATAGTTCACTCTGAACAAGCTTGAACCGATAGAGCCACGTCCAAACACACTCTCGAATAATCAGTGTATCAAAAGTGTTATAACATATACCGTGAACTTCGAGGGTGTTGCCCCCAAACCCCCAAACCAAGGCGCTTCACCATAGGACCTCGAATCGTTGACCAGTAAGTGAAACCGCCCGTCTTGGTCGTTCGAACAGGAATATAATCGATTGGAGGCATATGCAATAGAAAGTTAAAAGTACTCATAAAAGCCCTGACTAACTGAAAAAAGAATGATTATCAAATAACACTCTGGCTAGCTAGCTACTAAGGACTGAGGTAGTGACCTAAAGCGATCCCTTCTCAACCATCCACATCTGCTTTCCTTTCCAAATGAGCCTTGCCGGACACTAGGGGCATGACAGATATCACGAAAAAGGAAACAATTCTACCCTTGAAAATCACAGGCTTACTAACAGTTGGATCAATGGGTCATGTCGATTCCTTTCTTCCAAGAACTGGTATTGCTTCGGTAGTATCGGGATGGCTTATCCAAAGGATCAACGAGCTAACAAATCCAACCTCCTATTCTCTAGCAACCAATAAAACTATATTCCTTGGAGCCGAATCCCAAAATTCCCCTTAAAGTTAATGAATTATCACTCCAAGGCCGTCTGGTCGTCAAATTCCAACCATAAAAAAGACCTTTCATGAACGTGAAGGACTTTTACAAACTAAAGCATCATGAAGGTGAACCGGTAGATCATGGGTCATCTATTCCAAAAAACACTTCATGAACGTAAAGGTCTTTCATGAACTAAAGCATCGTGAAGGTGAACTGGTAGATCAACGGTCATCAAATCTAAAAAACCCTTCGCGAACATGAAGGTCTTTAACGAACTAAAGAGCCATGAAGGTAAACCGATAGATCGATGTTCATCTGATCCAAAAAACCCTTTACGAATGTGAAGGTCTTTCACGAACTAGAGATTCGTGAAGGTGAACCACTAGATCAGCGATCATTTGATTCAAAAACCCTTCGCAAACGTGAAGGTCTTTCATGAACTAAAGCATCGTGAAGGTGAACTGGTAGATAAGCGGTCATCTGATCCAAAAAACCCTTCGTGTACGTGAAGGTCTTTCATGAACTAAAGAGTCATGAAGGCGAACTGGTAGATAATCGGTTATTTGATCCAAAAAACCCTTTGTGAATGTGGAGGTCTTTCACGACTATCATGAAGGTGAACCGATAGATCAACGGTCATCTTATTCAAAAAAATCTTAGAGAACGTGAAGTTCTTTTACGAACTATGTAAACTGGTAGATCAGCAGTCATCTGATCTAAAAACCCTTTGTAAACTTGAAGGTCTTTTATGAACTAAAGCATCATGAAGGTAAACTAGTAGATTAATGGTCACTGATCCCAAAAACCCTTCACAAACATGAATGTCTTCCACGAACTAAAGTTTCGTGAAGGCGCCCAGTAGAGGCAAAATTTATGTACGACTGATATCCACAAAGGTGAACTAGAAGATCTGCAGTCATCTAATCTAGAGCCCCCTAAAGCCAATGATGTTATGCTCCGATGCCACAAACCGACAATCATATCAGTCGCTTCGCATAATTAACGGAATCACTTCCAACGACCGATGAAACAAACGGTGCTGAACTCCATAGCTTCAAAGTCGCTTAAAGGAACTATTAGCTTCAAAGTCGCTCAAAGGAACTAAGCCAAAATTGAACCGACCTTGTGGTCAATCAGAGGCTGACTCGATCAAGCCAAGACTTAAAAACTGGGAGAACTGCACTCACTGGACCGAGGGAAACTAGACAAGTTGTAGAGAGACCCTAGATACAGATCAAGCGTGCCAATAGCTTTGTGGCATGAGGAGCACCGCACACACTTGAATAGCCACAAGATAGGCCGAGACAAACCATAATTATGTTTTGCCCGATCAAAAATTCTAGCATTCTGACAATTGCGGACTTAATAAACTAGCAGTGCAACAAACGAAATTCTAGCATAATACTTGACCGCTTCTTCCCAACTACTACTTTACCTCTCTTGGTGGGTAATTCCTGTTCCTCTTAAACCACATGTCAGTTAAAGACCCATTCTCTAAAGGTAGTTTGGACCAAGAGATAAGAGTCATGCCCTGAACTTGCATAAGATCTTTCTTTAATCCATCTATATGCGATTAGCTATAGATCTCTCCACCATGACAACTTGATCTATTTGGACATGTACATCTTATCGAAACATGGAAGGATCATTCAAGCCATGGTTACCCGACCAAAAACTACTTAGCATCTTGAACCAATATAACCGTGTTCATGTAAGCATCCTACTGAGTCAACGGGGTCAAATCGACTCAAAAATCATTATTTAGCTGCTTGGTCTGGTCAAACTACGCCCGAGTATAACCATTCACTAGCCAAGTCGAAGAAAGCGAATCGAATCAAACCGTCGAATTTACAAGAAATCTTGATCCAAGCCTGTTAAGAACAGGTGTTGCTCCGGCAACATCAGGAAGGCCCAAACCCTAGTGCATCAATTCTTGAGCTATGGAACCATGCTCTTGAAGTATGAACTCCTCACGTTACCCGAAGATTGGTACCGCCGAGAAGTTCCAAACCATTCCAGATCAATGGGTCGTATCGATCCCTTAAGCTGCGCATTTCGTAAGCCGTGCACCCCCAAAAGTTGTGCATCCCATAAGTCGCACACTCTCATAAGCCATGCCACACATAGCCGCGCACTATCAGAGGCTGTGCATCTCATAAGTCGCGCACTCTCATGAACTACGCATCTTATAAGCTGCACAAGCGCCGCTCAATGTCGCTCCACAAACTCCGCTCAATGTCGCTCCGACATCATAAGTGGACCGTCAAAATTCTCTTAGCATCGATGTTAGCTTGACAACGTCGAGAAACTTATTTATTTCAAGATTAAAAGGAATCGATCCCTACCACCAAAAAGGACCGACATTGCTCCGACGTTGCCACAAAGTTCCTAAACCAAGATTTCAACAAAGAATTCCGACTTTGATAAAATGTCCAAAGTTAAGACATTCAAATCACGAGCTCCCAAATACAGGAGCTACGACACAACTTTGACTAGGGCATCCAGAGAGCCACTTAGAACATCAAGTGTTCTGAGTAATCAACCCCGTAGACCGGCAATACATAACATGCTAACACTTCGTAAGGACAAAAAATCACTCCATTGTTCTGTTATGCCAAATAGAGAATTTAGGTAATCGCAACAAAACTAAAAAGTGTAGTAGGTTGAACGAATGCGGAATCAAAAAGGAAACTGCTCCAACCTGCTAGACATCGATATTGCTTCAGCAACATCAAGGACTCCAGACTATCATATCAACAAGAAAATCGAACTCCTTAAAGTTCACCATCGCTTGGAAATAGACGGTAAGAGGAGGAACTTACTGTCGACCTGAGATAGATAATGATGGAAGACATTTTTAGAATCAAGTCATCGACCCAGCGGCTTCCAAAGACAGAAACAGGTGCTCAAATGAGGTCTTAAATCCTAACTTGCAAAAATCTAGCTATTGTCCAAAGATAGACAATGGCAAGGAGAGAACGCTCGAAATCAAGCAGCTAAACCGTTGATTCCTGAAAATTGGAACCAATGAATAAGGTTGATATGCGCAATAATGCTATCAGCCCAGTATAACGCATGTGGCCTAAAACAAGCAAGGTTAAGTGTTACAGATTTAAGACAAATACTATCGAACTCTACCGGTCCTTGATTAGGATAGGAATGAGCGCAGTCATACCGAGGTCAATGTGATGACTCGCTCCATAATTTCAAATTGGTTAAGCAATAGCCTCGCACCTCCAAGGGTAATATTTGATGGTTATAAACAAAGCTAGGCAACGGAAATGCATGGGACTCTCATCCTTCCAAAACATGGCGTATCCTGGAGTTAAGCAATGATGAGAGAACAACCACATTGGGTTAAAAGGAATCTTCTCAAATCTACAAGATCGGATGAACGATTCAATCCTCACCAACATGACTTTAACATTGCCCAAAAATAGGCAGCACTAAGAAAATACTTCTTCAATCCAATCATCAAAGTGCAAGTTTTCGAAGACCGAAACTAGTGCCCATTTGGATTAAAAGCAATGTCGGATCGACAGGGAAAATCGATCCTAACCTCCTAAGTGTCGGTGTTCCCTTGGCAACGCTAAGGCCTTTTCTCATTTCATAAGTGCTGGTGTTGCCCCGATAATGTCAAGAAACTTTCTATTTCATAAGTATCGCTATTCCCCCCATTAACACCGAGAAACCCTCTATTTCCTAAGTATTGACATTGCCCCGGCAATGCCGGAAAATTTGTTATTCACTATGTACCTGTATTGCCTCAGCAATGCTAGGAAAATTTAATCTATAGGTTTGATGAGATACACTCATCATAGTAAACCATCAATGCACTAACTTCTAGAGATAGAAGTTGGTCCTCAAATGAGATTCAACCCTTGTCTACAGAAAACTGCCGTTGCCAGAAAATGGGCAATAACAGGAGGACATAAACTTTCATAGGTCAACCGGATAGTTCGACCTTTCATCACAGGAATCGGCCACTACATAGGAACAAAGCAGCGTCAAAAGGAGATCCGAAGATTGAATTGCTAGTGTACTAATTTCTAGGAATGAAAGCTGGTGCCCAACCAAATTTTCTGAATTCAACGTAGAAAGAATTTGGATACAACCATAAGATAGGCAACCTCGAGGAAATGTTGCTTGGAACTAAGCTGCTAGGTTATCAGTTCTCGAGGGCAGAAATTGGTATATGAACAGGACTTCAGCGATGACAACAATGAAGCGAACATTCACAACTAAGGACATGTATGGACAATCACGGAAGGTTGGAACTAAAACCATAGGAATTTCTTAATCCTAAAATAGGATTGAGAGCTTAACCATGGGCAATCAGATCATTTGTCCCAAACCCTTTATCTCCGACAATTGCACAAATACAGGCGTTTGAGATAGCTAGTCCCTCGGGCAGGTATAGATGCACAGATACTTGATCGTACGAAATGTTGCAAAGTCCAAACACGAATAACCGCGAGGTTGGTTAGATAATGGTTCTGTATCTAAAAATAGAGTGTTCTAGCAACAAAATCGCCAATAAAGAAAACGAAGGTTTAACATTTAGAAATAAACTATTGCCCGAAGTCTGGTGATGATAAGAAGGATCGATGACCTACTTATAGTCTAACTAGATCATTTGGTTCCAACTTGTAGGAATATGTCGTTACCCGAATTTCGATGATGCTAAGAAGAAACCCCCAAATTGAAACTATTGATATAACGGCTTTCTAAAACAGAAGCAAAAGTTTGATTGAATCTTTAGCTCTAACTACGGGCATCTTATGCTATCTGAAAATTCACAACATCAACAAAAAATCCATAGAGTTTAGTCATTTGTGCATGAGTTTCTAGAGAGAAAAACTGATATATAATTAGGATTTCAACACTGTACTTGGAAAAATTCACCTTAGCAAAAGATGACGACGATGCGTCTTTCCAACATATGTACCCTGAATGACATTGGTTGACGATGTCAACTTGGAGGAATTCAATTGTGTTTGGGAAACGAACATCATTAAAAAAAACCAAAGCTTGGAATCAAGTAGCAAAGACCCTAGTTCCTGGAGATAGGAGCTATCATGTCAATCAAACTGGGGTAATCGAACGTATTGTCTAGGAGACCTAGTCTTCCGAATAGACTTAGTATTCAGAGAAATCAGCCCTAAGGCTAGAGCAGATATACCAACAGTATGTTGAAACGAACTCAATTGAGCATGATTAGGGATTAGCTATAGAAATGACTAGACTAAGCTGCCTCATAGTTCTGAACAACGCTATGAAATAGAATATGCCAAAATGACTGCAGAAGTATTATTTATATGTATAGAATTTGATGCAGCGGATATTATGAAAACAAATATAACTATGAAAAGTAGTAATCGGTGGATTGAAAATACTGCAAAGCCCAAATTCGTTGATCCGAAGATACCGAATTTTAGCTATCTCTAACACGTTGATCGCGCACGATACCGTGAAAAGAGATCTACGATTCTTCGACGTTGATCTTGCGCACAAGATTCCGTGAATCGGCTTCAACAAACAATGATTCGAGCGCACTCGAATAACGTAAGTGGAGATAGGAGATTACACTCAACTACCAATTTGAATGAAAGCACAAAGCTAAAAAAAGAGAATTTTATTCAAAAGGAACCAAATTTACAAGTTACAACGCACACCTATTTATAGAAATTTCCAACACCTGACCCTTAAGTCGTTAACGACTTACGACTCATCTTGAGTCGGTAGCGACTTAGCAACCCATCACAACACAACAGACCGACACAACGACTTAACGACTCACAACACAGAACTACCATCATGCGACCTAAACATGACCGACTTAAGAACATAGCGACTCAACAAATTACAACACGGCACCCATTCGGCCGACTTATCTACATGCCGACCTACGACTTATCACATACGACTTACACTAGGTCGTTGCTCCTTTTCCCTTGCTTTGTTAAGTCGTAGCCGACTTAAGCCCTTAAGTCGTAGCCGACTTAAGCTTTGCACATTCTCCACTCGTGCTGCTTCTCCTGTATCCTTATGTCGTAGCCGACTTAAGTCTTCACTACAACAATGCGGCAGATCATTATGTCCTTGGCTTTTAACTCGTGCCGCCTCATGGTTAGTTCCCGTAGTTATAGGTCGTAGACGACCTAACAAAACCGAACGACTTAAAGCTTGGTTAAGTCGGCACGTCTTGACTCGTGACTCTTTAGGTCGCAGATGACTCAAAGCGGCTTCATTAACTCGCAGCTCCTCCTCACGTGACTCCTTAGGTCGGGGCCGACCTTCATTAACTCGTGAACGACCTAAGCCTTGTGCTTCCATAGGTCGTGCTGCATCATCCTCCCCTGGTTGAGAAAAATTCGTCCTCGAATTTGTAACTTCTTCCACATCAGATTGTCCATCTCCATAATACGGCACAAGTTGCTTAACATTGATCACGTCAGAAGTTTACACATCCTCCGACAGCTTCAACTTATAAGCATTTTCATTAATCCATTTCACAACTTCTACAGGACCAATTTTCCCGGCTTTCAACTTGTTATAAGCGCCTACCGGAAAACGATCCTTCGTTAACACAGCATATACCATATCTCCTTTATTAAATTCAACACTTCTTCGTTTCAGATCTGCAGATCATTTATGCTTCTCATTTGCCTTTTCCAATCGCTCCTGAACGATTTTATGACATTCAGTCAATCCATCAACAAAATCTACAGCTCGTTTAACCATCCCCTTCGGTTGTGGTACTACTGCTAAATCCAACGGTCCCCTGGGTAAATTTGAATATACAATCTGAAATGGACTGAATCCCATACTACGATTCACTGCATGATTATGAGCAAACTCTGCCTGGCATAACTTCATGTCTCAACTCTTCAGATTGTCCTTCACAAGACATCGCAATAAATTCCCCAACGATCTGTTAACAACTTTTGTCTGTCCATCTGTTTGCGGATGATAGGCGCTGCTAAAGTTTAACTTCGTTCCAACCATCTTCCACAAAATTAACCAAAAGTGACTCAGAAAACGAGTATCCCTATCCGACACAATAGATTCTGGCAATCCATGAAGTCGATAGATCTCCTTGAAAGATAACTGAGCAACATGAACAGCATCCGCCGTCTTCTTACAAGCAACAAAATGTACCATCTTCGAGAAACGATCCACCACAACATATATCGAGTCATTTCCCCTTTGAGTTCTCGGCAAACCCAACACGAAATCCATACTAATGTCTACCCATGGTTTTGTAGGAATAGGTAATGGCATATACAATCCCGCATTTGTAGCTGTCCCTTTTGAAACTTGACAAACATGACATCTATGCACAAACCTTTCAACCTCCCTTCTCATTGACGGCCAATAATAAGACTGAGAAATCAACTGCAATGTTCGATCTCTACTCACATGGCCTTCTTCATGTAGCTCCTTTATAATCTTCATTCTCAAGCTACAATCCGGTACGCATAAACGATTTCCTTTAAACAGAAAACCATCCATCAACACAAATTCATTAGCACTCCCCTCCTTGACTTTCTCAACAAATTTCTTAAAGTAAGGATCTTCTTTAATCAGTTCTGGCAACAATTCAAACCCTGTCACTTCAACTTTCATTGTCGTCAACAAATGATTCCTCCTGCTCAATGCATCAGCTACACGATTCGTCACTCCTGATTTGTGCTTAACAACAAAAGTAAACTGTTGTAGATACGCGACCCATGAAGCGTGCCTAGCTGAAATTTTATCCTTCCCTTGCAAATGCTTCAAAGCTTCATGATCCGTATAGAGAACAAACTCCTTCTGAAACAAATAATGTCTCCAGTGCTTTACTGCTTGAACAATTGCGTAAAACTCAACATCATAAGTGCTATATCTCAACTTAGCTCCAGACAACTTCTCACTGAAATAAGCAACTGGTCTTCCTTTCTGACTCAAAACTCCACCAACCCCAACCTTCGATGCATCAGTATGTAATTCAAACAACAACTGAAAATCCGGTAAAACTAGAATTGGTGCTGTCGTCAATAGTGTCTTGATCTTCTCAAAAGCAACCCCTGCTTCCTCTGACAGCTCAAACTTCTTTCCTTTCATGCAATCGGTTACTGGTGCTATTACACTGCTAAAATGTGGAATGAACCTTCGATAGAAAGATACCAACCCATGAAAACTTCTCACTTCAGTAATTGTCTTGGGTTGTGGCCAACTCCTGACAGCTTCTACTTTACTTTCATCCACTTGAATTCCTTCTTTCGATAGAACATATCCCAGAAACAAAACACTGTGCGTCATGAACACACACTTCTTTGTTGCATCATAAAATTTCTCCTGTCGTAGAATCAACAATACTTCACGCAAATGCTGGACATGCTTTTCCATACTCCCACTGTAGATCAAAATATCATCAAAGTAAACTACCACAAACTTCCCAATGTATGATCTGAAAATCTGGTTCATCACTCTCATAAAAGTACTCGGTGCATTCGATAAACCAAACGGCATAACCAACCATTGGTATAAACCTTCCCTGGTCTTAAAAGCAGTCTTCCACTCATCACCTGGTCTAATACGAATCTGATGGTATCCACTCTTCAAGTCAATCTTCGAGAACACAACAGCTCCACTCAACTGGTCAATCAAATCATCAAACTGCGGCATTGGAAATCTGTATCTCACAATGATCTTATTCAGCGCCCGACTATCAGTGCACATCCTCCACGTCCCATCCTTCTTCGGTACTAACAAAGCTGGCACAGCACACGGACTCAAACTCTTCTGCACTCGCCCCTGTTCAAGCAACTCTTCCACCTGCCTCCTCAACTCTTCATGTTCCTTCGGACTCATTCGATAATGTGGTCTATGCGGTAATACTTCTCCCGAAACAAGATCGATTTGATGTTGAATGTCTCTCAGTGGCGGTAACTTCTTAGGCAACTCTTCTGGAAATACATCCTCCAATTCTTTCAAAACTGGCTTCGCTTCTTCTGGAATTTCAACCTCTTCACTGCTCTCACGCCCTATCAACAAGTACACTTCAGGTTCCTCTTCGACTTCCTTAACAAACTCCTTCAAAGATAATAAGGTTTTCAGCTCTTCAATCTCCTCCAACTTGCTTTCCTTCTGTTGTTGCTTCTTGGGAACTAAAGTGATTTTAGTACCTTCAAACATGAAACTATAGCTATTAGCACGTCCATCATGTTGTACTGCTCTATCAAACTGCCATGGTCTGCCCAACAACAGATGACACACATCCATGTCTACAACATCACACCAGATTTCATCTTTGTACTTCTTCCCAATTGAAAAATTCACGCAAGCTCTTCGTCCAACTTTCACTTCACCACCCTTCCTTAACCACGCTAGCTTGTACGGTTTAGGATGCTTCTCAGTTTTCAAATTCAACTTCTTTACTGCTTCTGTAGAGATAATATTGTCACAACTCCCAGCATCAATGACGAACTTGCAAACCTTTCCCAGAATAGTGCATGTGGACTGAAATATGTTATTCCTCAACCAACTGTTTTCCTCTTCCTGTTTCGGTGCCAAATAACTTCTCCTCATCATCAAATTACACCCTTCATCTCCGGACAACTCTTCTTCCTCCTCAACATAAGGTGAATTAGAACATTCAGTTTCCACATCCTCTTCTTCAATCTCTGCAACCATTGCTCTCCTCTTCGGCTTCGGACATTCATTGCTTTTGTGACCCAACTCCTGACAATTGTAACATTTGAAATTGCTATTAACCTTTGCCTTCTCAACCTTCTTCACAACTGGTTTTGCGACAGCTTTAGGAACATTAGAACTTCCACTAACTCCCTTCACTTGATTGTTGGAATTGGTAAACAAACCACCTCCACGCCTTCCCTGCTTCTCCCAAGCCAACGCTTTCTGATGTGCCTCCGCCACAGATCTTGGATCAAACATATTAACCATATCCTGAATCTGCATTCGCAACCCTCCAACAAACCTAGCAGTCAGCTGTTCTTCTGTCTCCATAATATCATTTCTGGCAATGAGTTGGTAAAATTCATCTGCATAATCATTAACTGACTTCGTCCCCTACCTTAGATTCTGCAATCTCTGGTACATGAGTGATTGATAGTTGTAAGATAAAAATGTAGCTCTCATCAACTTCTTCATCTTATCCCAAGACTCAATCTTTGACTTTCCCATTCTCTCCCGTGTAAGTTTGGTTTGCTGCCACCACACCAAAGCTCTTCCCCTCAACCTAGTAGCAACCAACTTCACCCTTCTATGCTCGGGAATTTCCTTAAAGTCAAAAATCTCTTCCACATTAGACAACAAATCAATAAATTCTTCTTCTACCATTCCACCTTTGAACTCTGGAATTTCCATCTTCATTCCCGATTCCCATCGACGATCATCTTCAACATCCCGATATGCATTATGTACTTGGTCTCGATCTCGATAATGAACACTACATCTATCACAATCTTCATCAAACATAGATGTACTTCGATAACGATCTCGATCTCCCACATCTCTATGATCACGCATATCCCTCCTACTTGGTCTTTCAACCTCACGATATGGGTCATATTCGTATGCCCATGGAGTCCTTCTCTCTTCACTTCTATGATCATGATGTTCTCTTCTTAAGGAAACTGAAGATTCTCTTCTTTCTCGGTAAGATTGCGGTGATACCCTTCTCGCTTCCGTAACCGATGGCGAAACTCGGTTTCCTCCATGGTTCGAGATTGGTGATCTCCTCCTTTGAGTTTGATTCATATCAATCATCAGCTTCTCTAACTTTCCAATGCCTTCATCAAATTTCTCATTAATGCGTTGTTCCATTTGCTCGGCTTCTTCCCTTCGATACAACGCTTCAACATTCTGATGACGGTTAGCTCTTCTCGGCGGCATGATTGAATCAACACAAACACTTCAAAACTTGGCGCGCAAACTTTCCAAACCCCACAATCAAACAAAGCACGGCTTCAAACTTCAAACAAACTTCACCAAGGCTCGGCTACTTCTCACAAGTATACACGGCCTACCTTCAACAAATGATACCAAAGTGATGTTTCAACTCTCGGCTCAAACACTTCAAACTTCAAATACTTGGCTTCAAGACTCGATTTAGCTATGATTGGCTAAAACAAGCTCTGATACCAAACCTTACGCAGTGGATATTATGAAAACAAATGTAACTGTGAAAAGTAGCAATCGGTGGATTGAAAATACTGCAAAGCCCAAATTCGCTGATCCAAAGATACCGAATTTTAGCTATCTCTAACACTTTGATCGCGCACGATATCGTGAAAAGAGATCTACGATTCTTCGACGTTGATCTTGCGCACAAGATTCCGTGAATCAGCTTCAACAAACGATGATTCGAGCGCACTCGAATAACATAAGTGGAGATAGGAGATTACACTCAACTACCAATTTGAATGAAAACGCAAAGCTAACAAAAGAGAATTTTATTCAAAAGGAACCAAATTTACAAGTTACAACGCACGCCTATTTATAGAAATTTCCAACCCCTGACCCTTAAGTCGTTAACAACTTACGACTCATCTTGAGTCGGTAGCGACTTAGCAACCCATCACAACACAACAGACCGACACAGCGACTTAACGACTCACAACACAGAACTACCATCACGCGACCTAAACATGACAGACTTAAGAACATAGCGACTCAACAAATTACAACACGGCACCCATTCGGCCGACTTATCTACATGCCGACCTACGACTTATCACATACGACTTACACTAGGTCGTTGCTCCTTTTCCCTTGCTTTGTTAAGTCGTAGCCGACTTAAGCTTTGCACATTCTCCACTCGTGCTGCTCCTCCTGTATCCTTATGTCGTAGCCGACTTAAGTCTTCACTACAACAATGCGGCAGATCATTATGTCCTTGGCTTTTAACTCGTGCCGCCCCATGGTTAGTTCCCGTAGTTATAGGTCGTAGACGACCTAACAAAACCGAACGACTTAAAGCTTGGTTAAGTCAGCACGTCTTGACTCGTGACTCTTTAGGTCGCAGATGACTCAAAGCGGCTTCATTAACTCGCAGCTCCTCCTCACGTGACTCCTCAGGTCGGGGCCGACCTTCATTAACTCGTGAACGACCTAAGCCTTGTGCTTCCATAGGTCGTGCTGCATCAGAATTACAGTAAACGACTACGTTACACATGAACACAAGAGGTGCAACGATGATAAAACGTAATGCACGTATCGGTTAATTAAACTAATAGTCCTCAGAGATAGAGGCTTGTGTGCAGGTTGAATTCTAAAAAATGCGAAGGAAGGATAAACGCAATTGAACACGTCACGTGCTAGTTTTCGAAGATTGAACTCTACCTTATCGAACTACAACTCTACAAGAGCAGCCTGCTTTGTAATTTAACTGTAATCAATCATCCCAGTATGACAGGAATAACAAGTGAAGCCTTAGCTGCGAAGGACCCAGCTTTTGGAGGAGTGAAGGTCTCTCCAATAGACTAAAGATTGGATGACTGAAAAGTCATTTTCAACAATAAAACTTGGCATTCAATCTTATCGGGATCACTAGAGTACAGAAACGGGAAGAGTGACATGACTAAATCATCCACTATATCCAATTTTGGAATAAATCATCGAATTAGAATTCAAAACGAACAACTATCAGAAGTTAATTAATTGAAAACAATATCTTGAGATGGACTCCGATGATTCACATCGAAACTTCAATAGACGGCTGAATAGTCAAGGCCAAATTTGCATGGTAACGTTGACACGATCAACTGGATTTGACAAAATGAAAACTAAAAAGCGGTTACTTCCAGAGCATACATTATTTCCAACGAAGGCATGCTCTAAGGGACAAATGTTAACTGGATTTTTACCAAAGAGGAATCCAAATAATCTAGAACACCTAGACTAAGTCAAAACAACTCAAGACTCGACCAAAAGGATCAGAGGAACAGGCCAAGAAGGACTCAAGATGAATTACACAAAAATCCAATAAAGGGATGGATTGGTAGCGATCCATGAGGATAGCATATAGGTCAACAAATCCTCTTGCATTATGGTCCAATAGGAATTCGAGGAATGATGGCTAAGTTTGATGCAATTCCAGGCTAGTTAAATTAGAAGCAAGCATTCGTCTAATTCAATCAACAGTCTGATGCAACCAGTATGTGCATCAAAATAATGCAATAAGCTATGAAATTACATAGAGAACATCATTACAAGACAGCAAACTCAATCTAGAAGGAAAAATCCAAAAACACTCTAAGTACATGGATCGCTAGCGATCCATATGACTGTGCCAGATTGCTATGAGTTTAAATAAAGAGATGATAGAAAACATCTCAAGCAATTGAGTCGTCAATGACCCAAGGCAATGGTTCGCTAGTGATCGACAACTTATGGATCCCTAGCTATCCATCAAATTGACTTGGCTCACTATGGAACTTTTAGGGCACCTTCGTATGGTCATTTGCAAGCATCTGGCAAGTCGGCCTAGCCCAATAGCTCTCCAACCCCTCTAGATACAATCCAACCCGCAACATGAACGGGATCTTTAGGACTGGCTGTGGGAACTCTGCAAGAACTATTCTTCACTCTTCTCCTCCCACACAACAGTCATTTAAAGGGTTCACTGTGATTCTCCAATGAACGCTAACACTGGCGACTTAATCTAACTTACAAGATCCAATCAAATTGTAATCAGATTCAACTTGTAATTGCAGTTAGTCAATAAAGTTATAAAGTGGACGTATGCTTCGATAATAGCCAAACCACAGTAAAAATCTCTTATCTCTTTATTTTATCTGCAAGTTATTATTCCTTGTTTCTATTTTATTTGCCTTAATAAAGAGGACTGCTACTTTCACAATCAATCCAAGGTGTTGATCCATTTTTGGGTTAACAGTTTCCAAAACCTTAATTTTGTTTTAAAATTTTATGCTAAGTTATAAAGTAGTTAGTATATGAAAGCTAAGTATTTTAAAGCCTTTTGATATATTAAACAAGTTTTAAAAATTTCGGGTCGTATAAGATAGTCGCTATAAATGCAGTTCGTGGAAAAAGATCTCTTTTTGAATTTAAAATGTTGTAACTTAAGTATCTTTTTGAAAAATGTTTTCAAAAAAAAAATTAAGTACTAAAAGTAATTATTAAATTAATTAATGATTATATATTTAACTAATTAAGGTAATTAGTACATTATCATTAATTAAATTAGGGTAATTAGTACTTAGTTATTTTTAAGCAAGTTAATTACAATTTGTTAACAAATAAAAGGTTAATCATTATCTAATTGATTAAGATTAATTATTATTTAATAAGATTTATTAAATTATTTATTTAAGAAAGTGTTAAATAATTAATTAATTACTAATTAAGTAAGATTAATCAAGACTTGATTAATATTAATTTAATTATGAAGGTTTAAATTATTATTTAATAATTAATCAGATTAATTATGGTTTAAATATTTATTTGAAGATTAAGTATTATTTAATTATTTATAAAAGTTATAATTATTATTTAATTATTGATTTAAGTTAATAATGGTTTGATTACTAATTAAAGGTTTAATTATTGTTAAATAAAGAGTTTAAATGTTATTTAAGCTTTAAATAAATATTTTGAGGTTTTAAACCACTTTATTTTTGAAGATTGATTTTGTTTTATATTAACCTTCCTTTAAGAAACATTTTTAGAATACAAGGGATTTCTTTGTCAACCACCTTTAACTACCATCATTGAATATGAAACCCAATGGCATTTGTTTAGCAGGAAAAATCATCATTCTGCTAATTAAGTTATATTTGACATCTATTAGCAAAACTAAACACCGTTCTACTATTATGTATCTTGGACATGTGTTTTGCAAATCAAATCCCTGTCTGCAATCATAGTAACTTGGACATCTTATCTTTATGATTGATTAATTGTTATTAGCTGATTACCTTAACATAACTACTTGTTATGTAAATATCCATGTTATAAATTGGAAAGTTAAACTTAATTAAATGTGAACCATTATGGTCGCTAAACCTCTTTTCAAACTTATGAGTCAAATATTCAAATTTTATCCTTATTGGAAATGGCTTAAAATTTATTATTATTTTTGAATATGATGTTTTAGGGATAGTTAAGTAATTATTTTATTAAAAATATTTGATGTTAATTTAATACCTTTTAAACGATTGTTTAAATTCATTATTATGTTAATATGGTTTAAAGGTAAATTTAATGGAGAATGTTTTAAATAATAACTTGTTTATTTAAAAGTTGTTTTAAATAACTGATTTTATCAAAGGAACTTTATTGATTTAAGTTTATAAAAGAAGTTGTGTAAAGGGTTTTGAATATTTATAAAAGAAGTTTTACAGAGAGTTTTGAATATTTATAAAAGAAGTTTGATAAAGAGTTTTAAATGTTTATAAAGAAGTTGTATAAATGATTTTGGAGATTTACAAAATTATATAAATGATTTTTGTCAATTATAAAAGAGTTTTATAAATGGATTTAGAATTTAGCAAAGGAGATTTTCACAAATGAAGAGATTTATTAAAAGGATTTAAGAAATTTATAAAAGAATTTGAGAATGGATTTCCTTTAACCGACCCTCTTAATTTTGGTGGTAAGGACATTCACTCCACACTTAACACCGAAGGAATAGTGTTTGAGCTTATCTTTATTTTCAATTTAAATAACATTTGTTGATCCTTTTAATATGATTTTGAAATAACAACTTTCAAATGTTTTATGAATATATTTATGCCAGTGAGATAATTATATGAACATTTTGATAAATATTTTGAAAAGAGATTTAATAAGTGAAAGATTTATTTAAAATAAGGCTTAGTGGTTGTTATGGGTAATTAAATATCCGTGTTGTTGTTGTTTGATTATTTGATAGTTAAATAACCGACTATTGAATTTGGACCTGTTTTAACTCAGGAAGTATGTTGGGTATATTCGAGTTCCCCGGTGAGGACTCAAATACTTATTTCATACTTCCAAAGAACTAGGATTGAGTTAGCCAAAATTATCACTTAGTTTGGACACAAGTTTTTGGATTTATCCGAACCACTCCAAACTATTAATGTTCGTGATGAAGTATGATATGGAGCTATACAATTCTTCTAAGGGTGATTCTAAAATGGAAGATATTTAAATTTTGAATGCTTGTTCAATCCCAGAACAACTTGTATTGATAAATGCTGGCATTACATCTCTGGCTGAAGGGAAAAGTGTTAGAATTCCAAGATGGTCTGCTAGTAGAAAAGGTAAAAGCGTAGCCTCAAGTCTCACAAACACGAAAAAATAGCTAAAACATGGTATGAAGCAGAGCTATGTGGTTAGCTACCATTAGAAGCCGTTATCCCATTATAGGTTATCCCTTAAAGTTGTTTTGCATGCAGGCATCGAGGGGAAAAGTAAAGTAGCCTCGGTGTGAAAGGGATGAGGTAATCTAGTTTGTCCTGTTAAAGGGGAAAGCCAGCTCTGTGTGGCAGAGGTGCAGATGCATCTGTAGCCCTCGGTTACACTTTCTAGAGGTGCACAATCAAAAGGTAGTCCCTTTCTTAGTCGTAGTATGTTGGAATTTATGTAACAATTTCGGCTAAGATTCAATATTTACTTTAAACCTAGATATTATTATAATGTCGCTGGACTTTTATAATACAATGTTTTAGTTATCGTAAGGTAAAAACCCGTCCGTGTTTACGTGCGGTGTGGTCTTACAAGATATTTTTATTTTGAAAGGTTTTTCAAATATAGTAATCCATACTATCTGTTTCAAGCTTTTCTCACGCTGGTTTTACCAGACTGACCCGGACGTTGTTTTCTTGTAATGCTCAGGTCAACCCGAGCATATTTTCAAATTTAGCAAGATTTTGGAGCTTTCAGGAGATGAGTTGAATTCTCCAAGACGTATTCACATATCTCATATTCTTCCACTATTTTGTTGCTTTGATTTCTAATTGTGTTAATCAACATTTGTAAGGGCAAAGTGTTATAATTGTCCACGTTGATAAGGCTAGTATAATTTGATGTTGTGTATATAATAAAGTTGATTCTTTTTGTAAAGATTTGTTCATATTATATATTACTGGTCACGTTTTGTGAGATTCCGTTCTGTCTTTTATTTCTTTTAACCCAACAATCTATCTTTTTGGCACTTGGATATTCGGCACATGAATACCATGGATGTATTAGAGTCGATTTCTAAGGATTAAAAAGGCAGGTCGTTACATGTTTTGCTTCGGTATGTAAGCAATTATTATACTATTTTTTATTAGACAAGTAATTATGCTATTTGTTGTATTAAGCAAGTTGTTATATTATTTTGTTTTATATATTTTGTTTTATTAGGCAAGTCATTATAACAATTTGTTTTATACTATTGTTTATTAAGTCAGTCATTATATTATTTTTTATACTATTATATTTTTAGGCTAGTCATCCTGATATTCTATTTTATACTGTTTTGTTTTATTAAGCAAGCAATTATTCTATTTTGTTTTGTTAGGTACGTCTTTATGCTATTTTTTTAAATTAGGCTATTCATTATGCCATTTTTTATACTATATTGTTTAATTATAATTAGGCAAGTAATAATGTTATTTTGTTTTATTAGGCAGGTAATTATACTATTTTGCTTTAGCATGCAAGTAATTATGCTATATCGTTTTATTAGGCAAGTCAGTATACTCTTTTTTATACAACTTTGTTTTATTGGCAAGTCATTATACTATTTTATTGTATACTATTTTTTTATTAGATCAGTCATTATGTTTTTTGTTTTATCAAGCAAGTCATTATTCAATTTTTTTTTTATTATTTTATTAGGCCAGTCGTTATCCTATTTTGTTTTATTAGACAAGATTAATAATTCTTTCTTATTTTGTTGGGCAAATCTTTTCTTAATTTCTAAGAAGTAATCATTCTCATTTGTTTTATTAGGCAAAGAAAATAATAGTGTTCTTAATCTATTTTATGAATTTCGAAGAAACAAAATTTCTTTCTTTTTTTTCTTTAAAAAAGTCTCAAATTATCTTTTTTTCATAATCAAATTTCAAATTACTTACAAAAAAATATTTTTGTCTGTCAAATTACAATATAGCCAAATTTCAGGTTGTTATAGTATATAATCTCTATCTCAATTTTAATATGTTCCCTTAAACTGATCATATATTTGCATATTACTAAAAATAGGTAGAAACAATTTGTTTTAAATATTGGTATTTAAATTTAATCTATTTATTAAATTATGAAATTATATTATGTATATATGTTGCTTGTTTCATGTAATATATGCATGTAATAATCAGTCATATTTAATACATGTGCGTGTGTGTTCATACACACACACACACACACATATTAGTTTGCATATATTTATTTATAATTTTATTGCATTTAATTATTACTTTTGGCAATAAATATATAAGTATATGTTGATTTATTTTTTGGCTAATAAAAATGATTATATGTTGTTTTATTGCATTTATATATAATTTTATCGAATTAAAAATTAGCTATATGTGTGCGTCTGCGTGTGTGTGTTTGTAAAATTTGAATTTGAACTCTAGTTATTATTTCAAAACTAATTTTATGTTACTTTAGGAATATATCTTAATTTGAGATTTCAGTTTAAGATATGATTTACTGAACAAAAATTTGACTTGAAATTTAAATTTTAAATATTGTTTTACATTTATACGTATGTTTAACTTAATCAACCATATTCTATATTTAATTTAGTTCATATGATTATTTCTGAAATTATATATATGTGTATGTATGTAATTAAAAAAATGGCAATATACATGATATATGTGTATATGTGTCTGAATAGTATATGTGTTATTATAAATACATTTATACAAAAAATACAATTGTTATAGTGTTTTAAACACACACACACACACACACACACACATTTATGCATTTATATTCCTGATATTCAACGAAATTATCTTGCATATGTAATACTTACACACACACACAATAGATGTGAATCTCAATGTCTATATGCATATATATTTATACACATGTTATTATATTACTATATCATCACATCTTAATATGAATATAATAAATATGTTCATAATGAAAACTAAATATATTTAATTAACAATACTAATTAAACAATACAAAACATTTAAAATTAAATATGATTTTATTTAATAAATAAATGGATGTAATGTTAAATTATAGGCAACATATGTCCACTAAGATCAAACCAAGGAATTATTTTTGAAATTTACTCATTTCGTCCGCTGTTAAATGGGCCAGTTCTAATATACATTGCTATAATATTGGCAGAAATAGTGCGAGCTCACCATGTGAGTTTCGTCAATGGACATATATAAGTAGAACAGGTATTTTTAAGAATACCGATATCATTTTGTGAAAAATAACTAATTTTGATTTGTTCGAGAATAAACACTGTTTACTTATATATGGTATACAATAGACCTGTAAAGATATGTTTTGATAATATTTGCGTTCTCGACTTGGGGTGTATGCTTAAAGATTATATAAGCATCTATATATTAAATATAATTAGTTTTGAAATTTTAGTACATTATATTGATCATTGAGATAAGGTACACTATATATATGATGAATGTCTTTATATTTTGTATGGTGAATCATGATGAAGTATTTCTCAAGTTATCGATTGTAGTACCATATTCAGTGGAAGCATGACCAGCGTTAATACAACCTAGTTGATATCATAGTGTACCTTAATGTGTCATCCCAATGAGTTTGGACCAGAGCAACCATTAAGTTTAGGATAGACTAACAAAGTAATCATAATATAAAATACCAAAATTAAATCCACCTACTTTATTTTTTTATTGAAATGTATTAGATACAATCGTACATTGATACATTAGGTTAAATATCAATATGTGCATGGAAGTAAAAGAAAAAGAAACGTGCAAAAGAGTTTAAAAAACTCAATATGGTCAAATATGGTGAGCATATTGGATATAAACTTACAATATATTACCTAAAATAAAATATGATTTTGTCTCAAATGTTACTTCTCCTTTGTAATATTATGATGTATAAAGAATAATCAAATTGTGATTTGGTTTACATAAGTAAAGTTGAGTTAAATCTTTCTCAAAGGATATGTGTTTATTAGTAGATACATAATATCAATCTAGTACTACATAGAGCTAATTCATATATGATATGACATAGGAAAGGTTGCATCTTAAAAGGTTAAGACAAAAAATTTCTAATGTACTTTAGTACATAAATTGCATAAACTCAAAGCAAGGTTTACTATCATTAACAATATAAAAGCTTTTGGAAACATGTTCAATTATATTGAGATATAAAACACTATTTCAAGAAATGCCACCTTTTAAGTGAGGAATTTCAGGCTAAATGAAATTAGTGGTAATGGGTTGACTTAGATAAGATCTAAGATAATAGAATAAAAATAAATGGACAATACATTGTTAATTTGACTAAGTAAGGACATAGCAAATTAGATCGTCTGATAAGGAGTCTCATGTGTTGAAAAGAAATGTGATTTTCTTAATATAGGAAAATAAGGTTGAATGTCAACCTCCTCGGTTGCTCACAAGCGTGAAAGTATAGACTTTTCCCCTTGGTGAGATGTTGATAAGGTCTACGTGATATCCAATTTTACTAAAGAAATATGATTTTGTGGTATATCCAATGAGATATGATCCATCAGATGCAAATAATTATGATTGAAAAGTTCCACATTTATTAGGCAAAGGTAGTTAGGAAATGATTTGGTTGTTTCAAATCTTGAATTTAAAACCGATTTTGTTGATCATCTGACTTAATTTCATTAGGAATTTTCCCACAAGTTATTAAACTCTATTGGTGCGAACATTAGATGTCTCAGGAACAGTAGGAGAAATGAAGATCTTAGTACTTTGAGATTAAGTTGTAATCTTAAATCAAACATATAAAACTTAACATGTATATTAACTAAAAATAAAAAAATGTTTGATTGGCGTAAAAATGTAGAAGAAGAATGTCCCTATAATAAAGAAATATTCAAAAACGTATTAAATCGTTTCCAAGACTAAAAATTTGATGACTGCCCTACAACTCCGATACCCAATATACCTATAGATTGCACTATGGAGGTACTCAGCCGATGTAAGGCGATAATCAAGGGTGTAAAGTAGAAAAAAATCTAGACATAGAACATGTAGAACATCTTACAACATATAGACAAAATATATTAATCAAACATATGTAAGATAGGCGAGAGGAATGTAACTAAGTGATCCAGAACAATTCGAGTACATCGATTCATAATGGTTATACAAAACAAAAATAATATAGTTTATACATCCTGATCTCAATATAAACTCTACAGTTGTCTCTAAAGAAATACAAGTACTAACATAGCTCCATAGTACCGCACGGTGGAATGTAAGTGATAGTTAGGTCCAAAGTATGATATACGAAAGTGTAGCCTCCGGCTTGTGCCCCCATATAGCTCCATGCGCTATCCAAGCCTGTTATCCCTAATCTGCTCATTTAAGAGTACTCGAGATAATGAGAAGAAAAGCATAAGAACTCGAGTCAGGAAATAGTCTTGTGTGAGTGATACATCATCTCAAAATACTATAAAAACCGTACATGATAATTAGGCACAAGGTATGTTATAACGAACTAAATTTTTGACCATCGATAATCGACACTAATATGTCCACTATATCACATGCCGAACATTCAAGTACCGGAAATACCAATTTGTTAGGGTGGAAGAAGAAGATAGAAGAAACTAAACAACACAGAATCTCACAACGCAGTGAATAGTATATAATACAACAATGATCTTTATAAAATGGAAACATCTTTATTTATATATACAACATCAGAGTACACTAGACTTATCCTAAATTTGGGCAGTTATAGAAACATGTCCTTATATTGACAAACATATAGACTCTATAATACAGCGGAAGAAAAATATACGTAAATACGTCTTGACCATCCAGCTCCTCTCCAACTCTAAAGTATCTGGCTAAACCAGGGAAAACATGCTCCGTCTTACCCGAGCATTACATGGAATAACACCCGGGTCAGTCTGGTAAACCAGTGTGAGTAAAACTCGGTAACAAGTAACACCAAACCGATTCTCTACATTTGAACACCTTTCAAAAATAGGGTATCTCATAAGACCACGCTGCACATAAAAATGGATGGGTTTTTACCTTACGATAACCAAAACATTTTATATAAAAATCCAGTAATATTATCATAGTGTCTAGGTTCAAAGTAAATAGATAAAATAGCTGAAATGCTTGCATCTCACATTCCAACATACTATGCTCTATAATCAAAACCATAAGGCATGTATTGGAGATTGGATCCCAACAATGGCATGGTAAGGGACTACCTTTCGATGATACTCCTCTAGAAAATGCACTAATGCTAACACAGAGCCGGCTGCCCCTTTAACAAGACAGACCGGATTACCTCGTCCCTTTAACACCGAGGCCTTATACTACCATGGTGTTTGCGCACAAACCAACCCTGAAAGGGATATCTAGAATGGGATGACCGCTCCTAATGGTAGCAATCCACATAGCTCCGCTGCATACCCTGTTTTTTCCATTCCTCCCAGTTGTGAGGCTTGAGGCTACGTTTTACCTTTCTGAATAGCAATCCATCTTTAAATGCTAACACTACCCTCCAGGCATCAATGTAATGCAAGCGTTCATCCATACAAGTTCGTTTTGGGTCTGAACGAAATCGAAGACACCAACTCTACTACATCCATTTTGGAATCACCCTCAGGATTAGTAGCAGTAGCCCTTGCACTTCAAAGAGCACCATCTACAATCATCATCAAGATGTTTTCCACTCGAATGTAGATGGTGTTTTGGAGTGGTTTTTAGATATATAAATCCGATCACGGTCTCTCCGTAGCAACAACTGATAATTGACTCATTCCCGATTCTTTTAGAAGTAAAAATTCGAGACCTTATCGAGGAACTTGAATTTACATTCATATGCCTAAGTCAAATTGGGTCAAAATTGACTGGCAGTTATTTAACTACCAAATAAACAAACAACCAATCAAGGTTTAATTTCCATATGAGATCCTCTAAGCCTTTATTAATTAAAATTTAATTAATAAAATCACTTTATAAAACCTGATCAAAAGAGCTTTTCAAACCCTATTTCCAAACCTCTTACATTCCTTTTTACTTGAAAAAAAACAATATAAGTATTTAGTAAATATTTTGAAAATTCCATTTCCTCAAAATTCCATATTAAGTGGCCAAACAATTCCCTTTCAAAAACATCGCCTCCTATAAAACACATTTACTTATTCCAAAATTCTTTTTATAAGTTCACTTCACACTTTAAACCGCTTAAAAGTTTTCAAACTAGGTTTAAAACTTCTTTCACATCTAAAATGATTTATAAAATCTCTTTCTACTTTTAAAACTATTTAAAAATCTTCCTTCATAATTTCTTTATAGAATCTCCTTTATAAAATATCATTTTTAGGATATCCTTTGTAAATCACTCTAAGTAAAACTTTTTATTTAACTAACCCCTTTTTAATAATAAGATACTCTTTAAAAATAACTTTATAAAATAATAGTAAAATTTGGAAATCATTTATAATCTTTAAACCCAAATTGATTTAAGAATTATATTTAATTCAAAAACATACTTTAATAATTCGAAAAGAGGCTTAGCAATCCCAATGGTACTAGTTTAAGTTATCATTCAATTTTAATTCTAATTCACTTAACAATTATTTACATAGGTCAACATATATGTAAATACAACTCATATCCAATACAGGAAATAACATGTCAATATGAACTAATTATCATATACCCAAATAATATAATAGCAGGATGGTGATTTGTTCTGCTAAACAGATGTCCAAACAATTCTATCAATTCCTAGCAAAACGGGGATTTAATCTGCTGACACATGTCCACACAAACAAACCAACAACCAATCTATAGTAGAACGGGGATTTATTCTGCTAACACATGTATAAACAACAAGATAGATAAACTATCAATTTACAGCAGAACGAGGATCTATTCTGCTAACACATGTCCAAACAACCTAACGATCTACATTATAACTCATTCATAGTTATATGGTTTCTTAATGGTATCAACACTTGAATCATTTGTATTCAAAACCATCTTTGAAAAAGAAGTACCTTTAAACAATTTTAATTTTGAAAACCAAAGGATTTAAGATTTTTAAACCCTTTTCAAAATAATTAATTATAAGTTAAATCCTTATTTAAATCATAAACAATTTTAATTGAATCATAACTTAATTTAATTAAATAGTTAACAATAATTAGCTATTAATTAAATCTAAATTAAACCTTTATAATTAGTAAATAATTAATTAAACCTTTATTAACAATTAAATATTAATCAATCACAATTAATTAATTAAATAATCTTCGATTAAACTTAAATAATAAATTAAACATTTAATAAATAATTTATTGTAAATTAAACCTTAATTAATTTATAATTAAAAAATAATTAAACACTTGATCGATAATTAGTTAATAATTAATCATATATTTAAATAATAGTTAATTAAAAATAAATCATATACTTAAATCATAATAAACTAACTTAATTAATAATTAACTAAAGTAAATCTTAACTTTAAAAGATAATTAATTAACAACCAACCTTTAACTAATAAAAGTTAGTAGCCATTATTAATCCTCAATTAATTACTAATATCAAAACATAATTAATTAAAAATTTATTTTTAAAATCTTAATTTACCATTTAAAATATCATTATTTAGTTTATAAACCATTTACAAATGTGTATTAAACCAAATGTTGCGAAAATTGTAATTTTAAACGAACTACACCCATAGCGACTATCGCTGTGGATACCCGTAATTTCCAACTTGTTGCTCACTAACTCTTTCATTTACTAATTTTACTTACTAACTTTCCATATCTGTAATGACCGTAATTTTCGATAATTAAAAATAGTTAATTTAATAAGGTTTTGTTATTTAATGTTGGAAGAAATGAAATTTTATGATTAAATGATAAGAATGTAATTGGATTAAATGGTAATAGTATTAATTTAAGGTAATTTGCAATTGTTTTAAATGTAATTCTAATTAATTGAAATGATTAAAAAGTTATAATTAGTTATAGATGGTAAATTGATTGTATTAATGATGTGTGTATAATTTATAATTGGATTCACAGAGCAATTGATAATTTAAATGTTAATTAATTAATAAAATAATGTGTAATAAATGGTGATTGGATAGAATTTGTACAGTATAAGTTGCTATAACAATTGGTGGTAAATAATGAACTATCAAATGCATATTTTAATGACATTGTTTCAAATATAATTAATGGATAGGAATACCAAAGGCTAATTGTAATAAGGGATATAATTTAGGAATATAAGTAGTAGAAAAATAAAAATTTATGATGTTAATTGTATTAACATATGTTAAGAGATGTGTTTATGATATTAATTTGAATTTCTACTAATAACATGTATTATATTAAGAAAAAAATGATGATAACATATGTTAGGTGTATTTAATGACATTGCTTGAATGTAATTAATAACGGAGATTATAATAATAAATGTTAATGAAGAATAAAACGAATAAATTTATTAAAGGAGAAAACATATGTTTATTTATTTGAAATATGTTTTAGCATAGAGTAAGAAATTAATTATTTGTAAGTAAATTTTCAACTCATGTTTGTAACATATAATGTTACTAGATATGTTTGAAATACAATTTAAAGGAAAACAATTGGATTAACTATCTTCCCAATAATCAGCGTATGTTTTGAAATTTAATTATTAAATTAATAAAAAATAAAATCTTTCCATTAATAGGAAATAGAGGTGAATTGTAATTTATTAGTGATATGTGCAACTTACGTTTTATGTTAAAAATACAATAATTATTTTAATGAGAAATATTAAGTTAATTGGTGTGTTCAATATTATTTATGGTGTGTAAAAAAATATTGGTTAAATTAACATATATTTATGTGTACATTCTGAGTTAATGAAATATATTAAAGGAAATATACATTTTAAAATTGAATTTCAAAAGTTGTTGTAGCATACTAATCCTTTCATCCTCATTAATGTATTACCTTACTTTATTCTGCTGCCATCTCAATTTCGTTGACCCCTTCCTTCTGCATATTTCATTCCATTTGTTCTCTCACTTTTTGCCATAAATTGAATTATTAATGAAGCATTACTTTGCATTTGAAATGAAATGTATATGTGCATTAATTCATGAATTCATTTGTATGCACTATTCACTCATGCATGTATTCATTTCTCTTCTGAAAAGAAAAAAACTTTTCACCTAACACGTTAATCTAAATGAAATTAAATGCTCTATTCTTTCTTTGTGTAATGAATAGTCTTAAATATATTAGAATTTCATATTCCACTATTCACATTCATTAATCTTTTTATTTATTTATCTTCTCAAATTTCAACCGCCACTTTCATTAATTTATTTTCGTTATTATTTTCTTTTACTAAATACTAGCCTCTTTTGGTTTTTCTGTAAGTTTCATTGATTTACACGTGAGCCATGCCCTGAAACGTTTCCTATTATGAAATTAATTGAGGTAGCACACGTTTTGAAATTTTATAGCAAAAGTATTACTTGCTTTTGAAACATAACTTTTAAAATTCAAACACGTATTTTTCATTGTTTATTTAATACATGCCTCATTTCTTTCCTCATTTTTGTTTGTTTCTTCATTTTGGTTGTTCCTTCTTCTTTTTCCTGAAGCTGCATCTTCTCAAACGTGAGTTTCATTTTATATGTATACATGGTTTTTTTAACCTTTCTTCACCTCTTTACACCATGTCCTATCTCCAATTGTTAAAAAAAATGAGAGTTCGTTGTTTTCTCCATCTCATTTCATAATTTACAGCCACTTCAATTCTTTTCATTTTGTTTTCCTATATCCTTCTTCCACAACCTCATAATTTGTTTTTGTTTTTGGTAGCCTATATTTCCTAAAGCCTTTATTTTAGAAACATGATATTCATTTTGTCCCCCTACCTTCATTTCTTCATTATTAAATAACCTGCCACTTTATTTCTTCTTTTATGTTTTTTTTCTCCTGACACCTGATATTCATTTAGTTTAAATTATTCTTTGCTGAAGCTATAATCTCATCAGCAAATTGTTCATGTTTTTAAATTCTTTCTTCATTTTTTTGTCCCCGCTTTATTTCCTATGTTTAGATCTTCCTGCCTCTAAATCATTTTAATGTGAACTTGCAAATTCAAAAGCTCTCATTTTTGCAAATTCAAAAGCTTTCTTTTACAAACATGAGTTTCATATTTTTCATTTTTCCTGCATGTCCTGCCTACATCTTAGTTTGTTCTTCAATCTTTGCATATAAACTTCGATTCACGCGCGATTTCTTCTATTGGAATTTTGGTCAATTATTTGAATTTCAAACCGATTTGAAATCAAAGGTGAGTGATTTAACCCACTCGCAATTACTAAATTATCTTATGTCAGTTAAATTAAATTTATGATGTGATTAGAAAGTTATTGATTGTTGTTTGGTATGTTAAATTGTCATTCTGGTTAAATTTGACTTTTATTGAAATTAACCATCATTTAATCTAATATTGAATTTTAAATTGTCAATTTAATACTTATATTAATTATCAGTTATCTATTGATGTTTATTGATTGATTTGGATGATGATTGTGATGTATATTTGATTGTTGACATTAGATGACTGGATGTTTTCTTTTATATTGTTATAATATTGCAAGTTCCCTATGGGTAGAAATGATATATACCCAAAAGATCTATAGATTAAGGAAAAATCATTATGGGTTGAAACGATAAACTAGGCGATTTTATGGATTTTTAATAAATTCGGGATTGCGGGTTGAAATGATATAACCGTAAAATTTTAAATTGCGGATAAAATGATAAATATCTGTATCACTTAATCCTAGGGTAGAAAATTATATATGGACACCGGACTGGTTAATTGAAATGATTTTTGAAATTTTGAATCCAGTTAACTGGCATTTTGAAATAGAAATTAATGTATATAAACTGAATTATTTCGATAATCCAAGTGTTAATGCTGAAATTGGAATTGATTTAATAAATTGTTCAAAGGATTTAAAATTGGAATTCCAAAGTTGAAGTGTCAAATATTAATGAATTTATTTGAATTGGGTTATTGAAATGTTTGAATATAAGTTTGAAATTCTATTTAAACTATTTTAATAAAATTAACTATTTTAATCAATTTAAAACTACTTTAATTTATAATAATCTATTACAACCTATTTAATCCAATTTAACCTATTTTACCTATTTTAAACTAATTAGATTTATTTAATCTATTTTAAATCTATTTAATCTATCTTAAATTTATTTAATCTACTTTATAACTACTTAATATAAATTAAATCTATTTATTATACTTTAAACCTATTTAAATAATTTTAAACCTATTTAAATCAAATTTAAATCTATTTAAAACAATTTTTACTATATAAACTATTTTAAATTTATTTTAAACTATTTTTTTAAACTATTAAAACTATTTATGACTACCTAAACTATTTTCTAAAATTCCAAACTGTGTAAAGTTAAAGTATTAATATTTAAATCCATGATGATGATACAAATAAAGTTGAAAATTGGAATTGATACCTTTTTGTGAAATGACATATTTGAGGTAATAAGATTGTATGAAATAAAGAATTAATCAATATAACTTACCGATAATTTCAACGTGAATATGATTTGAAAGTGATTATGATTTTTAAAGTGAATATAGTTTGGAAGTGTATATGATTTCGAAAGAGATATGATTTGAAATTGAATATGATATTTTGATATAAATTGGGAACTGACTTTTGAAATTTAAAAGAACCATCCGATGTGAAATAAGCGTTTGGTTGTTAAAGAGACCAGAATCAGATATTGTCATTGTTATCCCGCTTTTTTGGCAAAGCCGCGATACCAAAAGATCGATCGAAAAACGGAGAATAGTTCGTCTCAGAGGTTGGTCATATTTCGTTTCGCTATGGATATCGCTGAATTTTGTCCGAGTCCAGATTGAGCTACAATTGATAGGACACGACAAGAAAGGCCGTAGAAATCAGCGTCTCAAATTTCAAGTCAATCCGAGTTCGTATGCTCGAGTTATGATCGATTCAATTTGGAGGGGAAGACCTAAGTTTCGAACCGATGGCTGATCAATGGTTCGAACCGATCACCTTCGAATCCATCGACTTCGAACCCATCAACGCGCCTCGAGTTCGACACCATCACCTTCGAATCCATCGAGCATCAGTTGTTCGAACCCATTGACGGAGCCTCATTCGAAGCCATCTATAAGGCTATGTTCGAATCCATCCATGAAGCCTCTTTCGCATCCATCATTGGAGCCCAGTTCGAATCCATCTAAGAAGCTTCGTTCAAATCCACTGGGTCAACTGGCCAAGGTGACGTGTCCTTCATCGGTTCGAATACGCCGAAATATATGGAGTCGAAGCATTCAACTCGGAGCAAAACCCGGATCGAGGCGAAGTGTGCGCTCCACGCCAACACGAAGACACGTGCCACCATGGTTTCCAAACCATCGATTCGAATGCATGGTTTCGAACCAAACAGCCACGCAGTGAACCCCATTTTGAATCCATCATATCTCCCAATCTACTGATCCAAATGCCACGAAATTTTCACAGAAGCTTGAATACATGTTGAAGAATGCCCACACAAAATTTCACCTCGATTGGATGATTTATGATCGATTCGAATGGAGTTCGAATCGATGCCAAAGTGGGCCCATATTTCCTGAGACCAGGCACGTGGGCCACCTCACGTGCCAGAAGTGGTCTCCCGAGTTTTCAGCGAGATATCGGCAGCCTACCCCTATAAATAGAGCTCCAGAGCCAACAGAAAAGGGGTCTTTCGACTCTCAAGTGCCCAGACTCTGCCGGATCGAGATCTCCATCATCCTGCACCATAATTTTACTGTCGATTTCGAATTTCCACTTGTAACTTGTTGTTGATTGCTGCAGCAACTTGTAATCATTGAAAGAGAATCAATAAAACATCAAAACACTTCACAGTGGACGTAGGCAACACGCCGAAGCACTATAAATCGCTTGTCTACGCATTTATTTTACTGCTGATTGGAGTTTTTGTTAGATAATATCTGTTTTGAATTTACATTCTTCGTTATTATCTCTTCAATGACTCCCGAAGAGTGTTGTGTCCAATTTTGACACAAACACTTTGGTGCTTTCACTGAGAAAACCCAGCTTTTCTCCTGCTCATTGGATCTGTCATCGATACCGGATTGAATAAATCTAAGAGAGAGATCCAGATCATTAAATCCAACTTCCTTCCCTTCTATTCAGATTTGCATAAAGTCTAGGAAAGGAATTCAACCATCAAGATGGTTAGCACAAGAACCACCTCAAACGTTGTCAATCAAGAAGAACAGGATAGACAAAATCCTGTGCCCCCACCTCCATCTAATCAGAATGCTACTGGGCACTCTGAACCGTCCGGTCCGGTTACTCGACAAGAGTTGCAGTTGTTACTCCAAGAGCTGACCCAGAGTCGGCAACAGCTAGAAGAACAGCTACGCGCTAACGCTGAGTTAATCAACAAGCTGGATCGCCAAAAACGAAAGAGATCCATGAGAGACCATGCTTCTCTCTCATCCAGTGAAAGTTCTTCATCCTCTGATTATCATAGCCGGCCTCCACGACCCCAGCTAGATGGGAGTCGTATGCCACCCGTTGGAAATCAACCTACATTGACCATTGGACAACTCAGAGTTGGTCCGTCAGCCAGTTTTCAAACCGGACCCTCCTCCCGAGGAGGTGCCGTTCCTCACCACACCGCAGAATACCGCACCATTAACGTTGCGGCTGAGCCAGGGGTCGACGCCCAAGATCAGTCGGACCTGGACCGTCGTCATAGCGGGCGTACTCCCGAACCGTACGTCCCAGAGGACTATGAGCCGAGAAGGCAAGACTTGGACCGTCGACGATATCCGGTTCAAACTCAAAGTATGGAACTTGATCATACTCCGGCGCAAATGCCGGATCTTTCGACTATGATACGTCAGATGATCCGTGAGAGCCAGGATTTCACCAACGACGATTGGGGAGTTTTTCGAAGTTACACTCCTTTTACAGACGATATTCTTACTGCTGAACCCCCACGCGATTCAGGATGCCAAATCTACCCATGTACGAAGGGAATTCCGACCCTAACCAACATATTCTAAAATATGAATGGTCGATGACTGCTGCCAGGGCCGACGATGCAGTGAAATGTCGTAGTTTCCCCATATCCTTGGGGGGCATCGCTACCATGTGGTTCACCCGACTGCCACCTCGATCCATCTCATCATTCGACCAGCTAGCCACAAAATTCGTTGAGCAATTCCGCATGCACGTCGCAAGGCCTAAAGATGTAAACACTCTATCTAGTGTCACGCAAGCTCCCGGAGAGACCCTTAGACACTACTTAGAGAGATTCCATACTGCATGCGCGGAGATTAGTAATCCAAACGATAACTCCATTCTTATGGCATTGACTAAGGGGATCGACCCTGATTCTGAATTTGGCAACTGGCTAGCTGGGAAACCACCTGCATCGTTGGACCGTTTCCACGCCAAGGCAACCCAATTCCTGAGACGGGAAGACGCGAAACAGTCTAGGAAGCAAACTGACGCAGGCCAAATGCGGAAGGGACCCAAAGCAATGTTGCAATAAAACAGTCCGGTGAGAGCTCCGAAAAAGTTCAGTTGAACATTAAAAATAAACAAGCTCGGCGAAGAGAAAGCGTGAATCAAACTAAAAAACAAGATCAAAATCGTGGCCCACAGCGCAAGAATACGATGTTTGACAGTTACACTCCTCTAAATACATCATTAGAGGACTTGTACTTACAAACCTGCAATACAATTCAATATCAAAAACCTGGACCAAGACCGTCGTCGGAGAGACAAATCCAGATGGGAAAGTTTTGCAGGTTCCACGATAGCTACGGGCATGATAAGAACGAGTGTCGTCACTTACATGATCTTGTTGAAAAACTGATCAGAGAAAGGAAGTTGGAACAATTTGTGCGGACACCGCAGCCCACAGAAGCGGGCCCATCAAATCCAAACAATGGACCCAGTCGACCGAGACAGGAGGACTCGACTTGTCCCCGTGGAAGATTGGTGATAAACGCCATCAGTGGCGGACCTACTTACTCAGGAGCCTGGAACGACGAAGATCCTCGTCACTGTCACACGTGACAGGCTCCTTCAATCTATGAATACTTTACAGTTTCCTTTGCATTCTGAAATTTGAATTTGTAATAAGGCACTGACTTTGCCATATTTTCTTATTTCAGCAATAAAATATTATCTCTTCAAGCTAGAGCTGTGGTTCACCAGATACAACGTTCAACAATCACGACACACGAAGAGCTAAGTTCCACCAAACAATGGAATTTATTCAAATAGCGAGTGACTGCGATACGACCGGCCACTCACTAAGTGAAACCCCAGCTCGGGGGCAAGCCATCACGTCAAAGGCTGAATTGGACCAATACACGACAGTCCATTCAACAATTCGTTCCCAGAGTGCGAACGGACTCCAAATTCCCAGAGTGCGAATTAGAGTATAAACATCAAATCCATCGTTCCCAGAGTGCGAACGGACTCCAACTTCCCAGAGTGTGAATTGGAGTATAAACATCCAATAAGTCTTTCCCAGAGTGTGAACAGACTCCAAATTCCCAGAGTGCGAATTGGAGTATAAACATCAAATCCATCGTTCCCAGAGTGCGAACGGACTCCAACTTCCCAGAGTGTGAATTGGAGTATAAACATCCAATAAATCGTTCCCAGAGTGCGAACGGACTCCAACTTCCCATAGTGTGAATTGGAGTATAAACATCCAATAAGTCGTTCCCAGAGTGCGAACAGACTCCAACTTCCCAGAGTGTGAATTGGAGTATAAACATCCAATAAATCGTTCCCAGAGTGCGAACGGACTCCAACTTCCCAGAGTGTGAATTGGAGTATAAACATCCAATAAGTCGTTCCCAGAGTGCGAACGGACTCCAAATTCCCAAAGTGCGAACTGGAGTATAAACATCAAATCCATCGTTCCCAGAGTGCAAACGGACTCCAACTTCCCAGAGTGTGAATTGAAGTATAAACATCCAATAATTCGTTCCCAGAGCGTGAACGGACTCCAACTTCCCAGAGCGTGAATTGGAGTATAAACGTCAAATCTATCGTTCCCAAAGTGTGAACGAACTCCTAAAAAGCCCAAATAGATGTAACCGACCATCCAGCGGCTAACTCCAGATTCCCGAAGCGCGAGTCGGAGTACAAACATCAATTCCAGGTTCCTGAAGTGCGAACCCAAACATACATGTTTTCTCCAAGTTCCCGGAGTGTGAATTGGAGCACCAATACCAATTCCAAATTCCCGTAGCGTGAACCGAAATGTTAATACTAACTCCAAGTTAGCAGAGTGTGAATTGGAATGAGAACATCAATTCCAAGTTCCCGGAGCGCGGACCGTGTTACAAACATCGATAACTCTCGAATTCCCGGAGTGCGAAGCGGATTATCGATCCCAAATTATCTTAAGTCCCCATAATGTGGGCATGTACTTAAGGTTTGCAATAAACGCAGTCAACCACCAGAACACAAATGTTATTCCCCGAGACCAGGGGGCAAAAAAAAAAGCTAAGTGTTAATCGCTAACCAAAGTGATACAATGTCCGAAGTTCGATTATTCATCGATCACAACTTGCGACCAAGATTCTCAGACTTGGCGAATAAGAACGAATTCTACTTGACGGTAAAAACACCACAAGTGCACCGTACTGAAAACAAGACACTACAAACACTTAAGCACAAAAGAAATGAGAGTTGAAACAAGGAAACTAAATTTTTTCAACTAACTGAAGACAAGGACTTGCATGCAAATAAGTTTTTCCAAAAAAGAATGCCCACTAAAAGGGGCCGAACCTACATTTATACACGGCCTACTAACAAAAAACGAAAACAAGTTCCTATCTACCAAAAAATCTGCTTAGGAGGCCGATCTATTCCTTCTTTCTTGGCTTCCTTATCGACGGTTCGTCATCAGAATCGCTAGGAACGGAAATCCTTCATTTGGACGACCTCCTCTCCGGTGGTTGCTCTTCGGCCGGGGGCATAATGTCTACGTCCTCCTCAGAGCTTGAATCTAATGAAGGCTCCCTGTCGGAGGAGTAGGAGGGACCGGACCCGCAACGGAAGATGGGATAGTGCCACCCGACGATACTATCCTCGCAGGTGCTGGGCTCTGCGCCGCCGCGCTATCACCAACGCTGCCACTTTGCCCCACAGCTTCTAATTCTGCACGAATCTCGGCCAGGATCTCTTCATCACGAATCGTCTGGGCTTGGCTGGGGGCATCCGCAGTCTGCATTAAAGAGCTAGAGGTTGGCGGAAGGTCACTAATGATGAACGGAAGGCTTGTGGAGAAGCCACCCTGCTCACCGAGCAGCTCTCTCACCATTTGTTCATCAAGAGATAATCCGCTCCCCTGCGCCGCCTCGGTTGATACTGCAGTTACTACAGTAATCTCGGTGGTGATGGCCTTATCCCCTCTGCTTGATTCTCGGGTCGCGGCAATCGGAACAACTCCAGTCACTAAACAAATATAAGAAGAGGTTATCAGTAACTGCTTCGGAACAAACTCTCTATTTAGAAAACACTTGAAATAAGTTCGGAATACCTTCCCCAGTTTGACTTGCGGACGACTGAGCGGCCTCAGAAGTATGCTCCTGAATAGGAGATAACCGCGGCTGTTCTGGGTCGTAAGCAGGAACGGATTGTGAGTGAACCACAGATACAGACACTGACGAAGGTGGAGCGGTGACTTCAATGACAGAAGAATGATGCTCAACCCCTGATCCCTCTCCAACTTCCAAAGATCGGCCACCAATCAACTCCTTCTCATGAGCAATAATAGCGTCATGAAGGACCTTCTTCTCATCGTCTGTCAGCAGCCGGTTTTCAAGTTTGAATCGGTCGACCGATTCACCCGGACGTGCTTCCTCTTCTTCCTCGACCAATCGATCCCAAGCGCCGCGGAGGTGTATCGGGTAATCTTGGAGCCAGGCCAAATTTCGATGTCTCAATACGTTGGCATTGTAAGTGATGAGCAAATCTTCAATATCGGCCTCCAGCCTGGCCTCCGCTTGATGAACTTTCTCCTCAACCTCCGTCTCAACCGCCTGGACCTTGGCTACTGCTGCATCCCGTTCAATCTGGAGAATCACGGCTTGTTCACACGCCTCCTGGGCTGCATTATTCACATCATCCCTATCCTTGGCGATTTCGGCAAATTTAGACTTAAGCTTGTTCAACTCCTTTAGGGCTGCGTCCCTCTCGGCAGTAACCATGGTGTTACGATGGCCCATGTCCTCTACCGTGGCATAGGCTCATGTTTCATCCTATCCATCGTTGCTTGGGCTTCGTCGGCCTTTTTGATAGCCTCCATTTCAGATTTCCGAGAAGATTCAGCTTCAGTATTTAACACATCAATAATACGACTCTTTTGAGCTAATTCAGCCTGCAATTTCTCGATGGTGGTCCCATGCTCAAAGGCCAATGACGACGCTTTCTCGGCCGCCTTGTACCACGCCCTGTATTGGGCATAAAAGTCGTGAACATAATCGTGCGCCGTCTGCTCGGCCTCCGACGGGATTCTTTTCAAGTGAAGAGGAAAAATGTAGTTATCAAAGAAAATATTTGGAAAGTCCCTCTTCAGTTGAGCAAGCCTGATTGCTCCTTCCCCCGAAATTTCAGTAGGAGGTTGCTCCGCAACTATTGGAGGCATTGCCTTAGATATGGGATGGCGAGATTCATGCCTAGAAGATTGAGAGGCCGACTGGTAGTACGAGGAATCAGAAGGACGAGAAACGTGGACAGGAGGTTGTATAAGGACTCTTGGAGGAGGAGTGCGCGATCGAGACCGATGTCTGTAATCCCTATCTCTCCGTTCTTGGCTAGAATGCCCGGAGTACCTGCGATCGTAATCCCTATCTTTTTCTCTCCGTTGTGACTCGTAATATGAGGAAGATTTGCGAGCATGTCGTAGGCTCCCTAGCATCGAACCGCGTCCAGTCATAATATCTGCAAAGCGAAATGAGAATAAAGTTAGTGGTTTCTCGAAACCGATGACCTAGGACTCGGGGCTATGTAGTGTCGTGAAATGTGTATGAATATGTATTCCCCCCGACCAACCAGAAGTGTCGACTGAGCTAGTAATAAAAGGCTCGCTCAATTCTAGGGTACGATGGAACTCCTCCAACCCGACTTCATGTTGAAAAGACACATCATCCGGGATTGGAAGATCGGTAAGCCCTTCGTAAAGACTTTCGGTTCGCAGAGGAGACATCTCGGTAATTCTAACTCCAGGAGAGGATCGGGCCGTGACAACCGATTTCCATCTCCCCTTCTTAGTTGACGTGACGACGGCTGCCTTGCCTTTTCTTTGCTCTTCAACATCCTGAACCACGTCTGTGGGCTCCAACAACGACTCGTCGTCAGTATGAGTTCTTTCAGAATCAGCCTCCTTGGCTATAGTAACTTTGGGCTTCTTGTGCTTGACTCGTTTTTTAGAGACAATCCTCAGTGCCTCGTCAAACAGTATACTCTGCCCTCGTTCAATCAACCCGTAAGTTCGGAGATTCCTATCCGTCAAGAGCAGCTCAATATCCCTATCTCCACTCGGGACTTCTCGAAGTACTCGCACCATCTCCTTAAAGTGCTCGCCCTCAGGTCGCTGAATCGTAGCTGTAGAAAAGAGAAAAAACATAAGTTTCGCTTTGACCGCAATTGCCTTAGTAATTACTTGATAACTCAGCTACACTCACGTCTGAATAACCATCGCCGGGCAAACCCCGGAGGACACCTGACATAGAACCATTGTGTCCTATAGTAACTCAACCTGGTCCAGGACCCAGTGACCACTTGGCAGTTCCTCACCGCTTCCAGAAATGTGAAGGAAGGATAATCACCTTGAGTTTTGAAATTAAATAGATATCTGATCTCGGTCGGGATCGGTGGTCTATGAAGGTACTCCACGAAGATGATGAATAAACTATTCACGGAGGCATACCCGTTCGGGTGTAGTTGAGATGGAGCAATCCTCAAAACAGACAACACCTCCCTTATGTACTCGTTGAACGGAGGAAGCGTCCCAGCCGCGCACGCGTGGCGATTAAATGCTGTATATCCCTCCGACGGGTTGTGTGGTCAATCATTCGTCCCCGGCAATAAGAGGTCATCCAGCGACAGACCGTGCCTCAAGCATATTCTCCCTAACATGTCTTCAGAAATATTCGATTGAACGGAATCCGACGGATTGGCAATGAAAGAGGCATTGGGAAGTTCGTCCGGGGCCGGACCAATGATCTCAGGTTCAATATCTGGAACCTCTAGTCTCGGAGCAGCTATACTTTGAACCTCCTGCTGTTGCGAACTTGAAGGTTCCATAACTAGTTAACTCATGAGAAACCATCGTTAGACGACAAAGGACCCGTGTGTTCCCCAATGTAAAGTGTATGAATGTATGTTGTTACAATTGATAGGACACGACAAGAAAGACCGTAGAAGTCAGCGTCTCAAATTTCAAGTCAATCCGAGTTCGTATGCTCGAGTTATGATCGATTCAATTTGGAGGGGAAGACCTAAGTTTCGAACCGATGGCTGATCAATGGTTCGAACCGATCACCTTCGAATCCATCGACTTCGAACCCATCAACGCGCCTCGGGTTCAACACCATCACCTTCGAATCCATCGAGCATCAGTTGTTCGAACCCATTGACGGAGCCTCATTCGAACCCATCTATAAGGCTATGTTCGAATCCATCCATGAAGCCTCTTTCGCATCCATCATTGGAGCCCAGTTCAAATCCATCTAAGAAGCTTCGTTCGAATCCACTGGGTCAACTGGCCAAGGTGACGTGTCTTTCATTGGTTCGAATACGCCGAAATATATGGAGTCGAAGCATTAAACTCGGAGCAAAACCCGGATCGAGGCGAAGTGTGCGCTCCACGCCAACACGAAGACACGTGCCACCATGGTTTCGAAACCATCGATTCGAATGCATGGTTTCGAACCAAACAGCCACGCAGTGAACCCCATTTCGAATCCATCATATCTCCCAATCTACTGATCCAAATGCCACAAAATTTTCACAGAAGCTTGAATACATGTTGAAGAATGCCCACACCAAATTTCACCTCGATTGGATGACTTTATGATCGATTCGAATGGAGTTCGAATCGATGCCAAAGTGGGCCCATATTTCCTGAGACCAGGCACGTGGGCCCCCTCACGTGCCAGAAGTACTCTTCCGAGTTTTCAGCGAAATATCGGCAGCCTACCCCTATAAATAGAGCTCCAGAGCCAACTGAAAAGGGGTCTTTCGACTCTCAAGCGCCTAGACTCTGCCGGATCGAGATCTCCATCATCCTGCACCATAATTTTACTGTCGATTTCGAATTTCCAGTTGTAACTTGCTGTTGATTGCTGCAACAACTTGTAATCATTGAAAGAGAATCAATAAAACATCAAAACACTTCACAGTGGACGTAGGCAACACGCCGAACCACTATAAATCGCTTGTCTACGCATTTATTTTACTGTTGATTGGAGTTTTTGTTAGATAATATCTGTTTTGAATTTACATTCTTCGTTATTATCTCTTCAACGACTCCCAAAGAGTGTTGTGCCCAATTTTGACACAAACAGTCATACTCTCTACCAATACCGAAAACCACTTTAACAACTGTGTATGTGGTGGAGATTCTAGAAATGAAGTAGGATGGTTTGGCGAACGATTTCTATGTAAGGTATGACATGACCCAGACTCCCATGAGTCAGCATAGATGTGACTAAAACAGGAGCCATGTCGGGCCAAGTGAGGTCATTCCACCTATCGGGCACATTTCTTCGATACCATTCTATTATTTTATGATTGATTTGGTGGCCACCCTTGATTTGATTTGGGAGTGTATCCGAGGTGGGCGGTAGTAGCTACTATGCATTACCACCAGTCTGGATCCGCAATTGGTATATCTACCCTGGCATTCCTCGAGTGCCGTATTCACATATCCTAGAGCACCTTCTACGAGTTTGTTTTGTACCATACCTATGGAGTGCCCTCTGATAGCATCCAGTTTACGGAGGAGTTACGGTACTGTATAGACTGTGGGAATATATAAATGTGTTAAAGGTGATATGGGTAACGCCTTAATGCTATTTTAATACATTTACTTTACAGTAGACATATTATAATAGCGTATTGTACTACATAGTAGATAGTTTAACGAATCCTTAGGAGATATGAATCTCGAACATGTCTTAAGTTACTGCACCCACGTTAGACACTGGATAAGGGATGTCAAACCCCGCAAACATCTCTGATGCCGTTACACACATATTTACTGTTGATTTAACTTACATAAGATCTTTTAGTTCTGACTCGAGTGTTTTGTCTTTTCAATTTGCTCGGGTCAGCTTGAGCATTTCAGGGTTGAAGACCTTATTTCTGGAGGACAAAGATGAAGATGTGCACTATTATTATTTATGATATGTATTCCACTGCATCATGTTGTTCTGATGCATTTATTTATTTCTTTATTTTTGCTTTATGTAACTCTGATTTTTGTGTTGTAAAAGAATAATCAAATGTATTTATAAAACAGCTTCATAAACTGTTATTTGGTTATTATATTTTGTCATTCCCAAGATTCTTTATTTGTTTTATTTCTTTCTCTTTTTCTTATTTACCCCATAACAATCTGCATTTTTGAATGGTTTGAGTCTGACATGTATTTCTGCTTAAAACGTCCAAAAAGCAGGTTGTTACAGTTGGTATCAAAGCTTTGGTTTAATGATAATCTTAGCTTTGTGGGTTTTGACTTTTTAGAAATAGGATAGTAATACCCTAGAATGAGTCGCTAAGTGTGTGTGTGTATATATATAAGAGAGCGTATTTGTTAGAGTTATAAAAGGTTTTTGTATTGCTTTAGTTTGTCCCGTTTTGTATCTATAAATTCAGGTCAGTGCATAAGACGCTATGACACCAATAGGGATTTCTAAACACTAAATAGGGCAGACCGACACAATATTTGTTTTGAAATATAGGTAAATGAAATAATTTTTCCTATTATATATTTTGTATATAAAATAATAAATTTTATAAATGATATAGTTGAATGTAATATGTTGTTTGTTAGGTATAGAAATTTTATAAGTATTGATTGTAAAATAGAATTTACAAGTAAGGTAAATATAAAGTGGAAACTTTTGACTTAAATTCCAGGATTTTTGAAATTTTTTCAAAATGGTTTTGGAATATAATATTAGTACTATTTAGAAGTATTTCCTGACATGGATATTTCAATATGATTTGAAAGAAATGTTTAAAGGAATTTTGGAATGAAATAAGTTTGTACTCCCCTTTTTGTTACTGCAAAATAATTTCGGTGATGAATGCACGCATCATCGACGTTCATTTTTGAGTTTCAAAGTGGAAAGACTGTTGCAGTAATTTTACTGCATAATTGTTTTGATAAATTAATCTTGATTTTAAATTCCAAATATGGTTTGATATATATATATAAAAGATATGATTATATATATTATTTTAAAATAATTGAAATGAAACCCGGTTGTTTATTTCTTAAGTTTATGTAAATTAGAAATAGAAACTATTGTAATGAATGGAATCTTGACTATATTAAAAATTGAAAACTTTTAAAAATATAAATAAGAAATTGAAAATTTGTAAACTATAAATAAAATGGAAATGAAAATAAGGAAATGCAACTATTGAACATTTTGATTTAAAATAAATATGAAAACTTGTGTAACCTTTTATTGCATTCTAAAAGAATTATATATAACTTACCAAAATATTAAAAGTTGTAATGTTAAATAGGATATGTGATAAAATATTATACAAGTAAAACTTCAGAAAATGGAAGTGTTCAATAGACTTACTTTTATAAATAAGAATTCTAATGCTATAAATTGTTATTAACTGAAGTTTATAGTTTGAAATGCTACTAATTAAATGTAATAAAGTGAATAATGTAAGAAATGATATAAACTTACATTAACATTGTAAGCTATTTATAATCAGATTTAATGGTAAAGGATTACTGTAAGTAAATAATTATAAACTTGAATTAATATTGAAGCCATTTATAATCAAAATGAGTATTATATAAATTGAATGATTATAACTTCATGAAACATTGAAATGATTTAGAAATGGAATTAATATTCAGTAATATTTAAATATGAAAGGATGAATGTGAAAAAGAAATAATCTATTAATGGTGAATTCAATTTTTTAGAAAACTTGCCTAATAATGTATAATCCAATAATTAAAATAAGAATAACTTACTTAAGCAACGAATGTGAAGTAATAAAATGAAAGAAAATGGCATTATGTAAATAAAGGAGAAATGAACTTTTGTAAGTAATAAAGAATGTAAATTAATGAAATAAACATTATATGAATGATAAAAAAAGTGAATGAAAAAAAAAACAAACTAATTTGTAAATGTGAAGTAAACTGAAATAAAATGTATACAATACTTCAATAATGAATTCGTTTATGATCCAAATAATTGAAATGGATATAACTTATGTAAGTAAAGAATGTAAATTAATGAAATAGGCCTTACATGAGTGAATGGAAATTAAAATTTTGTAAGTAATGAACGTGAATTAAAGAAAATCATTGTATGAAAAGAAGAAAAACGAACAATAAATGATGTGAAAAGATAAATAGAGTAAACTTTTGGATTCTTTGTTTGTATTAACTTATGGATTAGTTGGAAAAGGATATTTCTATTTTATATAAAGATGTATAAACAACGTATAGAGTTTTATCTAGGACTGTTGACTGTATGGTTTACGTAGTAGTTTATTTATCATTTTTGTATGATTTGAAGTTCTTGACCCGAACAAACCATTTGTTTTGGTTGAAATAGATGGATGATTGTTTTCTTTGTTGAAATAATGTTTATACTGTTTGTTTGCAAGTGATTGTGGTTATGTTGTAGTGACTTGTTTTGTTATTAGTTGACAACAACTTAAATGTTTCACTTCTTTATAATTATTAGCTCTTTGGATTGTATAAGTGAAATACAGGCTTATGAAAACAATTGCTACTGGTTTTGGTTTCATAAAATAAGCGTTATTTGCCCAACAAATAGGTACGTTCTCGAATTACGGTTTTATAGCGATATTATATTGTTTTCCCTTAGTTTGGGATATATTATTTTGAAAAATATGATATATATTGTTATTATTGATATTATTATTTCTTTCGGACCTCTCCGTACAAAAGAGACTCTGCCGAAATTTTCCATGAATTTGAACTTGGAAAATTTTATGAAATGTTTCCAAATTTTGTCAATTTGAATATAAAAGGATTTAATTATTTTTAATTGATATATTTTACTTAATTTATTTAATTATGTAAATTAATTGTTATAAATTTAATATTTTGAATAAGATATATTGATTACGTAATTCCTCTTTTTCCCTCCTTTTCCTTTTCGGGGACGAAAAGTTTTGAGTGGAGGAGAGTGTAACGACCCGTAATTTTGGATAATTAAAAATAGTTAATTTAATAAGGTTTTGTGATTTAATGTTGGAAGAAATGAAATTTTGTGATTAAATGATAAGAATGTAATTGGATTAAATGGTAGCAGTATTAATTTAAGGTAATTTACAATTGTTTTGTATGTAATTCTAATTAATTGAAATGATTAAAAAGTTATAATTAGTTATAGATGGTAAATTAATTGTATTAATGATGTGTGTATAATTTATAATTGGATTAAAAGAGAAATTGATAATTTAATTGTTGATTAATTAATAGAACAATGTGTAATAAATGGTGATTGGATAGAATTTGTGTGGTATAAGTTGTTATAACAATTAGTGGTAAATAATGAACTATCAAATGCATATTTTAATGACATTGTTTCAAATGTAATTAATGGATATGAATACCAAAGGCTAATTATTATAAGGGATATAATTTAGGAACATAAGTGGTAGAAAAATAAAGATTTATGATTTTAATCGTGTTAACATATGTTAAGACATATGTTTATGATATTAATTTGAATTTCTACTAATAACATGTATTACAGTAAGAAAAAAAATGATGATAACATATGTTAGGTGTATTTAATGACATTGTTTGAATGTAATTAATAATGATGATTATAATAATAAATGTTAATGAAGAATAAAATGAATAAATTTATTAAAGGAGAAAGCATATGATTATTTATTTGAAATGTGTTTTAGCATAGAGTAAGAAATTAATTATTTATAAGTAAATTTTCAACTCATGTTTGTAACCTATAATGTTAATAGATATGTTTGAAATACAATTTAAAGGAAAACAATTGGATTAACTATCTTCCCAGTAATCAGCGTATGTGTAATTTACTAGTGATATGTGCAATTTACATTTTGTGTTAAAAATACAATAATTATTTTAATGAGAAATATTAAGTTAATTGGTGTGTTCAATATTATTTATGGTTTGTAAAAAAAAATTGGTTAAATTAACATATATTTATGTGTATATTTGAAGTTAATGAAATATATTGAAGGAAATATAACTTTTAAAATTGAATTTCAAAAGTTGTTGCAGTATACTAATCCTTCCATCTTCATTAATGTATTACCTTACTTATTCTACTGCCATCTCGCATTCCGTTGACGCCTCTCTTTTGCATCTTTCCTTCTATTTGTTCTCTCACTTCTTGCCATAAAATGAATTATTAATGAGGTGTTACTTGGCATTTGAAATGAAATGTGTATGTACATTAATTCATAAATTCATTTGCATGCACTATTCACTCATGCATGTATTCATTTCTCTTAAGAAAAGAAAAAAATTCACCTAGCACGTTAATCTAAACAAAATTAAATGGTATATTCTTTCTTTGTGTAATGAATAGTGTTAAATATATTAGAATTTCATATTCCATTATTCACGTTCATTTTCATTTATTTATATTCTCAAATTTCAACCGCCCTTTTCATTTATTTATTTCCGTTATTATTTTCTTTTACTAAATACAAGCCTCTTTTGGTTTTTCTGTAAGTTTCATTTATTTACACGTGAGCCTTACCCTGAAACGTTTCCTATTAACAAAATTAATTGAGGTAGCACACGTTTTGAAATTTTATACCAAAAGTATTACTTGCTTTGCAAACATATCTTTTAAAATTCAAACGTGTATTTTTCATTCTTCATTTAATACCTGCCTCGTTTCTTTCCTCATTTTTGTTTGTTTCTTCATTTTGGTTGTTCCTTCTTCTTTTTCCTGAAGCTGCATCTTCTCATGAGAATTTCATTTTATATGTGTACATGTATTTTTTAACCTTTCTTCATCTCTTTACACCATGTCCTACCTCCAATTCTTAAAAAAAAGAGTTCCTTGTTTTCTTTATCTCATTTCATGATTCTACTGCCACTTCAATTCTTTTCATTTTTTTTCCTATAGCCTTCTTCCACAACCTCATAATTTGTTTTTGTTTTTGGTAGCCTATATTTTTTAAAGCCTTCATTTTAGAAATGTGACATTCACTTTGTCCCTCCGCCTTCATTTCTTCATTATTAAATAGCATGCCACTTTATTTCTTCTTTTATGTTTCGTTTCTCCTGACACCTTATATTCATTTAGTTCGAATTATTCTTTGCTGAAGCTATAATCTCATCAGCAAATTGTTCATGTTTTTAGATTGTTTCTTCATTTTTTTTGGTCCCCGCTTCATTTCCTATGTTTAGATCTCCATTTCAAATCTTCCTGCCCATGAATCATTTTAATATGAACTTGCAAATTCAAAAGCTTTCATTTTTGCAAATTCAAAAGCTTTCTTTTATGAATACTGAGTTTCATCTTTTTCATGTTTCCTATATGTCCTGCCTACATCTTAGTTTTTCTTTAATCTTCGCATAAAGCCTTATCTTAAGAAAAATGTAAGTATTAAACTTTGTTTATTTTTTTATTAAAACGTGTACCAATTATTATTTTAGTAATATTTCTCATAACATGAATATCTTTTGCATATAAACTTCGATTCACGCACGATTTCTTCTATTGGAATTTTGGACATTTACTTGAATTTCAAACCGATTCGAAATCAAAGGTGAGTGATTTAACCCACTCGCAATTACTATGTCAGTTAAATTAAATGTATGATATGATTAGAAATTTATTGATTGTTGTTTGGTATGTTAAATTGTCATTCAGGTTAAATTTGACTTTTATTGCAATTAACCATCGTTTGATATAATATTGAATTTTAAATTGTCAACTTAATACTTGTATTAAGTATCAGTTATCTATGGATGTTTATTGATTGATTTGGAAGATGATTATGATATATGTTTGATTGTTGATATTGGATGGCTGGATGTTGTCTTTTATGTTGTTATAATATTGCAAGTTCCCTATCGGTAGAAATGATACATACCCGAACGATCTATAGATCCGGAAAAAATCGTTATGGGTTGAAACGATAGACCCGAGCGATTCTATGAATTTTTAATAAATTCGGGATTACGGTTTGAAATGGTATAACCGTAAAATTTTAAATTGCGAATTGAAATAATAAATATCTGTATCACTTGACCCTAGGGTAGAAAATTATGTACGGACACCGGACTGGTTAAACGAAATGATTTTTAAATTTTGAATCCAGCTAACTGGCATTTCGAAATAGAAATTGATGTATATAAACTAAATTTTTTTCGATAATCCAAGTGTTAATGCTGAAATTGGAATTGATTTAATAAATTGTTCAAAGGATTTAAAATTGGAATTCCAGAGTTGAAGTGTCAAATACTAATGAATTTATTTGAATTGAGTTATTGAAATGTTGAATATAACTTTGAAATTCTATTTAAACTATTCTAATAAAATTAATTATTTTAATTAATTTAAAACACCTTAATTTATATTAATCTATTACAACCTATTTAATCCAATTTAACCTATTTTACCTATTTTAAACTAGTTAAATTTATTTAATCTATTTTAAATTTATTTAATCTATCTTAAATTTATTTAACCTATTTTATATCTATTTAATAAAATTAAATGTATTTAATCTACTTTAAACCTATTTAAATTATTTTAAATCTAATTAAATCAAATTTAAATCTATTTAAAACCATTTTTAGTATTTAAACTATTTTAAATCTATTTTAAACTAATTTTTCAAAACTATTTATAACTAACTAAACTATTTTCTAAAATTCCATTCTGTGTAAAATTAAAGTTTTAATATTTAAATCCTTGATGATGACACAAACGAAGTTGGAAATTGGAATTGATACCTTTTTGTGAAATGACATATTTGAGGGAATAAGATCGTTTGAAATGAAGAATTAATCAATATAACTTATCGATAATTTCAACTTGAATATGATTTGAAAGTGAATATGATTTTTAAAGTGAATATAGTTCGGAAGTGAATATGATTTCAAAAGAGATATGATTTGAAATCGAATATGATACTTTGATATAAACCGTGAATTAACTTTTGAAATTTGAAAGAACCATTTGGTGTGAAATAAGAGTTTGGTTGTTAAAGTGAGCGGAATCAGATACTGTCATACTCTCTACCAATACTGAAAACCACTTTAACAACTGTGTATGTGGTGGAGATTCCAGAAATGAAGTATGATGGTTTAGCGAACGATTTTTGTATAAGGTATGACGTGACCCTGACTCCCGTGAGGCAGCATAGATGTGACTAAGACAGGAGCAATGCCGGGCCAAGAGAAGTCATTCCTCCTATCGGGCATATTTCTTCGGTACCATTATATTATTTTGTGAATGATTTGGTGGCTACCCTTGATTTGATTTGGGAGTGTGTCCGAAGTAGGCGGTAGTAGCTGCTATGCGTTACCACCAGTCCGGATCCGCAATTGGTACATCTACCCTGACATTGCCTCGGGTGCCGTATTCATATGCCCTAGAGCGCCTTCTGCGAGTTTATTTTGTACCATACCTATGGAGTGCCCTTTGATAGCCTCCAGTTTACGGAGGAGTTACGGTACCGTATAGACTGTGGGAATATATAAAATGTGTTAAGAGGGATATGGGTAACGCCTTAACGCTATTTTAATACTATTACTTTACTGTAGACATATTATAATAGCGTATTGTACTACATAGTAGATTGTTTAATGGATCCTTAGGAGATATGAATCCCGAACATCTCTTAAGTTACTGCACTGACGTTAGACACTAGATAAGAGATGTCAAACCCCGTAAATATCTCTGACGCCATTACACACATATCTACTGTTGATTTAACGCACATAAGATCTTTTAGTTCAGACTCGAGTGTTTTGTCTTTTCAATTCGCTCGGGTCAGCCTGAGCATTTCAGGGTTGAAGACCTTATTTCTGGAGGACGAAGACGAAGATTTGTATAATTATTATTTATGATATGTATTCCACTGCATCATGTTGTTCCGCTGCATTTATTTATTTCTTTATTTCTGCTTTATGTAACTCTGTTTTTTGTGTTGTAGAAGAATAATCAAATGTATTTATATAACAGCTTCATAGATTGTTATTTAGTTATAATATTTTGTTATTTCGCTGCGAGATTTTGTATTTGTTTTATTTCTTTCTCTTTTTCTTATTTACCCCATGACAATCTGCCTTTTTGAATGGTTTGAGTTTGACATGTGTGTCTGCTTGAAACGTCCAAAAAGGCAGGTCGTTACAATATCACTTTTAATTCCAGGCCAAAGATCACAATTTTATAAATAAAACACCGCTTAAATCATCAATTCAAAGTTCTAATGCTAAATCACAAATTAGCACACACACATACATTCAAACCATACCATAATCCAAATAATAATATCACAATACAACCATATATATAATGGAAATTATTTCTCAAAAAGTTAAGGAATTTACGCGCCGAAGGCTGTCCAAACTTTTGCTGACTTGAGTTTGACCTAGCACTTTCATTCCTAAGCAAAAAGATAGAGTCTTGAACCATAAATGCAATAGGTAGGCTCGGCCTTGAAGGGAAGAGGAAGTGAGACTTGTTTTGGTAAGGTGAAGCCACCTCGAATAAACATCGAATTCTCAATAATAAACCCGAAAATAGGTTATTTTGAAACTAATTTTTAGACTACCTACTCATAGAATTTCAAAAAGTACTAAGAGATAAAGTAATTGGAATTTCTTTTATCTATCATTTCATAAAAAGAATCTCTCAATTTCGATTAGTTATGAAGAAGTTATGATCAAAAGAAGAAGTGTAATTTTCGCAATTGAAATTCTAGGTGAAATATTGCTTTATAAAGATTAGGTATTTTGACATAGCTAAGGTAGAAATTTGAAAAAATGGTCAACTATAATGTTGTAGCCATAAAATTTCACACAACTCCAATAAAAGTTAACCTCCATTTGAGCTAGAAACTAGGAAGAAATGATTGGTGGAAATAGGATGTCAAATGGAGAAACATATGGGTATTTATAGGCAAATTTCCTATGTCATCATTATATTTAGTCACATCACAAATATTTTATAATATATATATATATACATACATACATACATACATATATATAATTTTTTAGTCACATCACTCTTTTATATATATAATTATGTTTAATCGCATTTTCATGTATATTTATAATTAATCATACACATATATATAATTAATTATTTATAGGCAAATTTCCTATATCATCATTATATTTAGTCACATCACAAGTCTTTTATAATATATATATATATATACACATATATATAATTTTTTAGTCACACCACTCTTATATATATAATTATGTTTAGTCACATTTTCTTTTATATTTATAATTAATTATTATGTTTAGTCACGTCACTTTCTTTTAAATATATATATATATATACATAATTATTTTGTTTACTCACATCACTTTCTTTTATATATATATGAATAATTATTATGTTTAGTAACATCACTTTCTTTTATATACATATAATTATTATTTAATCACATCACTTTCTTATATATATATATAATTATTATATTTAGTCACATCACGCTCATATATATAAGTTTAATTATTAATTAATTAAGATGTGACAAGGGATAATTATAGTAAATGATTACAAATCTAAGATGTGACAAAACTTAAGATATATATATATATATATATATATAATAATTTATTATTTATAAAACTATGTCTTGACACATCACTTACTAATCCAAATTAATATCAAATAATTTATTTTTATGTGTATAATTATCTTGTTAATTAACTCTTATATATGTACATGCAGTACACAATGACGAACAACGTTCCCGATAACTTTTCAATGTTGAAAGATCGAAATTTCAAAAAACGTTCTTCAGTCGCATTTTCTGTTTTTCTACGAACTATTTAATTTGATAAACAAATTTTGAAAACGATTTTACCATCGTTATTAATTAATTAAAACAAGTTTATATTCATTATAAAAACCTATATATTCAATATTTAAAATTAATTAAATAATCACTAATCAAAGCAGTGAAATTCCGAGTCGTTACATTCTTTCCTCCTTAAAAGAATTTCATCCCCAATGTTACACCTCGATCTATCCCAGAAAACACTTAACACTACACATCAACTCGTATGATGTACATGGATCATTCTTATTCAAAATCTGATTCGATCTCAACTCGAATACATAATTTTTCTTCTAAACTAGTATCGCTCACTTGATTCTCTAGTGCGGACTCCGATCAGTCCTTAATTTGGAACCTCTATTCTCCTTATGTAGTTGTAACTATGATATAAAACTTTGGTCCCATACCAAGAACTCTCATCAAGTGCTCGCCATTAAAAATCGAGTGATAGATCCTTATATGGAACGGTCTAACACCTCAAAGCCATGTACTTGAATTTTGGATCATTCTATATGTAAAGTTAAATAATCTATGTCTAACTTATGCACTTACTTAATTGGTCCTTCCTAATACCAGTTCTTTTTCCACCAAACTATTTATGAAAAAAATTCATAAACTACACTGGTTAACTTGGATGCTATTCTACTACATTCTAAGACCATATATCCCTATCTAATTCCATTATTTCATTTTTCATTTACTTGCCTAAGCAAATTCGAGATCCAAATACCCGGCTTTTATTTTCAAAAACTATTTGAAATGGAACTCTATGCTTTAACTCATACAAACATACACACACACACACACACTCCAAAATGAGACTAAGGGACTGGGTATTACCAAACAGTATTACGCATTCCCTTTCAAAGAAGAGTAATACTCAAGAGAAGTGTTTACCATCTTAACACACCCCTTTCCCAATTTTAAGTCATTTTCGAGCCACTCAAACTAGTTAACTTAAAAATATTCTTTTTATTTCCAAATTCTCATTTTGAAACAATGCTATACATCCAAAAAAAATTTATCACTAACTTGCTTTGGGTTCGTTCGGGTTGAACTTGTTTCGATTGTACAATGATTAAGAGAATAATTTACTAAGTGTATTACAACGTTCGCCTAGCCAAACATCTGATCATTACTTAGAAGATTATATCGATAATCAGAAAACAATCAAGACTCATTCCCGTAACCAATCCAAAGAAACCACTCCTTAATAGTACCATTCCAAAATTTCATACTTGAACCAAAATTGTCTTCAAACACTATTATTATTTCTTAAAATCTTGAAATCATTTTTCAAAGCACCGGGATTTAGGTTCTCAAGTTTTGAACCTAAATTCTTCCAACCAAAATGATACATCTTATAAACCCATTTTATAAATCACTTCTGTTAAACCATTTTAATATTTATTCCAAAATATTCTAACTTTTAAATCAAATTCTGCCTCAACTTTAACATCGAACGCCTTATAGTCAAACTATGAAACTTAATTCACAAGGTGTTCGTTTTCAATTTTTTTCCTAATCCTTATCTGCCCAACCCACAAATTAAAAAGGAAATTTCCTATACACGCTAATCATTCAATGCTCAACTGGACGAACATGACCAAACAAGATTTAAAAGATAATAAAAACATATTATTATCTCCTACTACCTCAACCAACTATACTATACTATTTTTGAAAATCATTCTTTTAATATATAAAATATATTCCAGTTAAATTTATTTCATTTACCTAATTTCAAAATAACACCTTGTCGATTAAACTTATTTAAGTGTTTAGAAAATCCCTATCGATAACACTAGCCAAACGCATCGACCAGAGTTCTTAAGCCACTCAATAGATCAAATGACACAATATAAAATATTTTTATATCACTAACAAATACGCACTCTCATATATACACCCACACACTCAAACTCATGTAAGGGTCTCACTTACCTTATCTTTGATGAGCCAAATCCCACCAAAGCTAAGGTTCTTGCTTAACCTTCAGCTCTGATACCAAATGCAACAAACTAGATTTTAACCCTCGAAAATCGACACTAATATATCCACTTTATCACATGCCGAACATTCAAGTGCCGGAAATACCGATTTTTAGGGTGAAAGAAGAAGGTGGAAGATAGAAGAAACTAAAAAACAAAGAATTTCACAACGCAGCGTATAGTATATAATACAATAATGATCTTTATAAAAAAGGAAATATCTCTATTCATGTATACAACTTCAGAGTGCACTAGACTTATCCAAAATTTGGATAGTTAGGGAAACCTGTCTTTATATTGACAAACATATAGACTCTATAATAAAGTGGAAGAAAAATATACGTGAATACGTCTTGACCTTCCAGCTCCTCTCAACTCCAATGTATCCAACTAAACTAGGTAAAACATGCTCGGTCTTACCCGAGCATTACATGGAATAACGCCCGGATCAGTTTGGTAAACCAGCATGAATAAAACTCGATAACAAGTAACAACCAAACTAATTCTCTACATTTGAAAACCTTGCAAACAAAGGGTATCTCTAAGACCACACCCTACATAAAAACGTATAGGTTTTTACCTCACGACAACCAAAACATTTTATATAATAATCCAGTGATATTATCATGGTGTCTAGGTTTATAGTAAATAAATAAAATAGCTGAAATGCTTGCATCTCACATTCTAACATAATAGGCTCTAACATCAAAACCATAAGGCACATATTGGAGATTGGATCCCAACAATGGTAAGGTAAGGGACTACGTTCCATTGATACACCTCTAGAAAATGCACTAATACTAACATAGATCGGCAATCCCTTTAACATGAAAGACCGGATTACCTCACCTCCTTACACCGAGGCCTTATACTGTTGAGACTTGGTTTTGATTCATGACACAAAGCTATCACTACAACATACAGATTTTACGACTGCCACGACAAAAAGAGAATATATACTACATGGAGACAAGACATTAAAATCGGTGCATCAATTATATTATTCTTGTTTTTGAGTCTTAGGTCAATTCTGTTAAAATCTTTCCTCGTTTAACGTATGTATTAGCTTATATATAATCTTAATAATATATATATATATTATCAAAGTTTTTCATTAAAAATCATATAATATATATATATATAATTAAAACCTATAAAAACTGTGCAAATTGCTCAGAAATCACCAGGTCAGTCGACTGACCTTTCAATTTCTATGCAACATGCACAGATGCACAAATAAACAAATAATACGTTCGAATATCCAATTGACTGACCCAGAGGTTCAGTTCATTGAATTTCTACAACAGCTATTTTTCTGAAAAGACACGAATATTTGTGAAGAGTTACAAATCTCCATGAAAAGATTTTGACGCAACACTTCAACCGGAACTCTTCATCAACAGTTGCTGCTTTTTAACATCTATAAATACATACTCTAACTTGATTCCAAACTACCGAACTTTTTTATGTTTCTAATCTAATACTCTTGAATCTTCTTGCAACTATACTTTCAAATATTCTGCATTAAAGCAATATTATACCTTTCTATTCTTCATAAACTTCAAATACACACACACACACACACACACACACACTTGAGGAGAAGATTATAGGAAGGGTGTACTACAAGTGACAAATTCATGTTATTACAACACAAAATGTCAAAACATTCTTTTGTATTTGTTGAAGTCCTATTCTGCTGCTCAGGTGTATGAAGTCGTCTTCGGCTGCTGAGGCGAAATCCTATTCTGCTGCTTAGGTCCCTGTTCGGCTGCTCACGGGTTGTATAGACCTGTTCCTTTGGGTTAAGTGAGGATTATTGTTTTAGTGAAATTCCAGAAGGAGTTTAGGACTGGACATAGGACGGAGCTCCGAACCAGTATAAAAATTCCTGGTGTCATTTTATTATATTGCTTTTATATTCCGCACTATTTACTATATAAGCTATCATCACTACACTCTGTATTATCATATATCCATATTACACGATCCGTAGCATACTTTCATTTGGTATTAGAACCCGGAATTCTATCGATCATCACAGAATAATGACCAGAATACGTCCAGTTAAAATGCAACAGGCAAAATCCCTATCAAAGCCACCAGCGACGTCTACAAAATGGTACTTTCTGATTTACAAATTTCAGTAAAAGATAATAATGAATTAGTTAGTATAAGCAATAAGATTTCAAAGCTTAATTTTATTATTTTAGAAAAGATGAAATCTATTGAACTTGAAAATGAGAAATTGAAAAATGAGAAGTTAAATTTAGAAAATCAACTTGGTGTTTTAAAGAATAATTTTATAACTATTAAAGATTTTTTAGATGAAAAAAACACCATAAGTGAAAAAGAGAGAAAAAAATTCAAAAGAAATTTTTGATTAGAAAAGACAAAATGATTTATTATAATCCTCTTTAGATAATTCAGAATCTCAAAATTTCCTTCTCAAAAATGAGAACCGTACGTTAAAAAATAAGAATTCTGAATTAAATGAGAAAATTGAGATTTTGAATAATAATAAATTTTCTTTTGAAAACAATAATTGTGACTTTAAAGCTAAATTTGATAAACTTAACACTGAAGTCACAAAATTTAATAAAGGTCAAAATGATTTAAACATGATTTTATCCAGTTCTAGACCTTTACATGATAAAAGTGGTTTAGGATATAATAAAATTGATTGTAGAAATAACACTGGATACGCTTTCATGTAAAGTAAATATGTTAGTGCTAGTACTAGATTACAACTAAGGTCTAAAACCAATTTTTATAGAAATTCAAATACTGCTATGGCCAATAATGTTTATAATTTCTTTAGAAGTAAAAAATCATTGATGGGAAATATGAATAAAAATTATCTAAGTTGTTGGGTTCCTGTTAATTGGAAAAATAGAGAAAAATACATTGATAATTATTTTGATATGGTAGTTAATAATGAAAATTATATTTATAAAGGTTCAACCACACCCAAATGGGTATGGTTTCCTTAAAATTAGGAAATTATAAGAACCTTGGGTATCGCATGCTTTAAATGTTAATTTTTTTTGATACCTTTCATTATAAGTAGTAGTTATTTTGTTTTATATTGTTCTATGTTAAACACTTACGTGGAATATAATTTATGTCATCATATAAACTCTCATTTTTGTCGATGACAAAGGAGGAGAAAGATATTGCTCTAGCGCTATTTGCAGGAATAAACGATGCAAGCACAGATTAAGGGGGAGAAAAGATTAATTATGTTATTCTTGTTTTTGAGTCTTAGGTCAATTTTGTTAAAATATCTCAAATTATTATCACTAACATTAAAATGCAGGATATAGATCATCAAAGATTCAATGGGATTAAGTATTTATGTGATAACCTGGATTTTTGGACATTTGTTAATTAGTAATTAACTGGATTAAATTATTAAAAATACTGATTTATAAGTTGAACAAATAAATTCTGATAATTGTAAATATCTGGATAAATATTAATCTTCTAATATAATTATTCAAATTTGCAAAACTTATCTTTTAAAAATAAATAAAATATGCTATCTATTTACTACTTTTTATATATATGTAGATTTTGAATAAAATTATGATTTGAAATTCAAAATAAATATCTTAAAAATAAATTGGATTTGAAAACTCTAAATTTAAACACTAAGTATTGTATAGTTATTAGTTAATGTATAAATAGGTTTTATATCATTTTCTTTTGAAGTTATATATGTATAAATAAAATATAAAATATAATATAAAAATATAAGACAATATAAAATATTGCTTAGGACATTTGTAAGCTAGCTAATGACATACTAATACAAGGGTCAAATTTATGGTTTTTCTTCATTTAAATAAAAAAGAAAGAAAAAATGATTTAATAGCAAATTCAAAAGGGATGTAGACTGTTCATAATCTTTTACATATCCATTTCCCAACCTTCTTTCTTTCTTCCATTTTCTTTCAAACCGAAAATTTAAAACCAGGAAACCAAACTAAAAACTTTAAGCTTTCAACTGTGCAAGCAAGATTCAAGTTCGTCTCAACTAAATCAAGTTGCTGTTTTCAAATTTTCAAAGCCTTCTGTTCAACATTTTAAAGGTGAGTAAAATAAACTTTTAAAAGCTAAAAACCTCTTTATTTACTTGATCATGTGTTGAATGATGATAGAATGACCTGTTTATTGTTGCACGAATCTATAATATGATGCCTGGGTGTACATGTTGAAGATATTGTGTGCATGCCTCTGTTTTGCTTAACATGCTCGAAATCAATTCAAAAAAAAATCTCATCACCCAATCTCTTTTAGGTTGTAATCCTTAAAAGAAATATTTCTGAATTAACTAAATCCTATTTTTAAAAATATATATAATTATAATCAGGAAGTAGAGATACTGGGAAGAAGATGATCAGTGAAAATCCAAATCATGACAAAAATTCAACCTCCATAATTCCAAGTTTTTCTTATATAATCTATTGCGTCTTTAAACAACATGATTTGTTAACAATAATTTCATAATTTTTAAGTTAGAATTGGTGGAGATTTTGGGAGTTGAACGGGGTGTGGTCTTTTTTGATTTCTGGTGATCGGAGGTGCTGGAGTGGTCGAGGTTGTTGCTGGAGATAGATGGTTGGTCGAGGCGCTTGGGAAAATTGGTTGGAAGTGTTTCTGATCACCATGGTGGCACGGCGAGGAGGATGTAGGGTTTTAGAGCTCGCTCAGGTCGAGGCTGGTTTCTGGGCGAGTGCGGTGTCATGAGGACATTGGAATGGACCGGAGGAGGGGAAAAAGGTAGAGGGTTGTCAGACGAAGCTATTGGCGTTAAGGAGTGGATTCCGGTGGTCTGTGGCGGTGGAATGAGGGGTGAGAAGGCATCGGTTTTGGTTCAGGCGATGGCGCTGCTGTTCGATCTTTCGTTTGATTTTGATTTTGTGATCGACATGGGTTCTAGGTGGTTAAGGTAGTTAGCAAGGTCGACAGCGACTTGGTGGGACTGTCGTCGATGGTCGGAGTGGCTCCGTTGCCTTATGCATGTGCACAGGGGAATGTGTATCAGTGTTTTTCTGTGGATTAGAGGAGAAGAAAGATTGGGCTCGGGATTTCATAAGGGTTTGGATAGGGTTGGTTCACAAGCGATTCAGCAAGTTAAAGGAAATAGAGAGGAAGGGTTCGTGGGCTAGGGCCTGCATACTTTTAAAAATAAATTGGAATTATCAAAGTTTTATAAGTAAAGCATAAAAAAGAAAATTAAACAAGTTTTCCAAGTAAGTTTCTAACAAATTCTTTAAAGATAATATTTTATTTAAATACTTGGTAGTTAAAAGTTATACAGATAATTTGTTTTTAACTTAAATTAAGTAAGCTTAGAATAATTTATTTATATATCCTCTTCTAAATTAATCCTTGAGTTTATTATAATAAACTGAATAATGAAATTAAGTAGATGACCAAAAAAGATAAAATGTTTAAACTTAATAATTAATCAAAATGTCTTAAGTGATTTTGTTTGTTAATAGTAATTTAATTCCAAACATTTAAATTAAATGAAATTTAAATGATAATTGAGTAAATGATTAAGGTAAATGGTTTAAACTTTTTAATTAATTAAGGCCTTAAGTAATTAAAAGATAATTAATTAATTCCAATAATTAACTAAAATTAAATAAAATGGCTTGTAATTAATCAATGATAATTAAGCAGGATTATAAGTAATTAATTCATAAATAATTAATTTATTTTGTGTTAAATTAAATTAATTATAAACTGTATGATAAATTAATCTTGCTTATGGATGATTAAATTGTATTGAATGCTTGGATTAATTAATATCTCTAGTATTTTAATCTGTGATATTCCATGATATGAAATGCTTTGGATTGAGCGGTTGATAAATGTGAGACATTTGTTTAAATAGATATCTGTGATGGAAATTTCTGTGTGAGTATGAAATTTTGAATTTAAATTAAATGGTTTTCCCTAAACAACTTGGTTAAAGGATGGCATTGAATTCGAAGAGATCGGGGTCGGATATCAGCAATATCCGGAACCACTTCGATTAGTAACTATCTATAATTCTTTATAGATTTGATTATAGAATCAAATAGGCTGGAATGGAATAAATTAGGTAAATTGGACCACTGATAACTAAGTAACGGTACTTAGATATCATTTTGTAATATAAATGTTGGACTATAGCAAGATAAGAACTCGTAGTGAGGTACGACTTACCCTGGTTTTCAAAGAAGTTTTATAACTTAGCATTTCAAGTTATATTGTTTCCAGCCTCACTCAGGTGTTACTTTATTGTAATTCTTGGGTCAGACCGAATATTACAGATTTCCAAGTAAGGACGATCTGGAGCTCAATAGTCAAGCTGGATGGTAGGAACATATGGAGTATATTCCGCTTTGTATTTGAGATTGTATTGATAGTAGTCTAGGACATGTTACTACAACTGTTCGGTTTAATTGTGAATGATTGTACTCTGATATATTGTATGTAAATTGACATTTACAGCTTTCTTTGTGTAAATGCTGTTATTTGATATTATATTTTGATCCGCTGCGATTGTGAGATTCTGTGATGTTGTTTTTTGTTCTTCTCCTACCTCCTTTTCTTCTTACCTTAACAATCTAGGATTTCTGGCGTTTGATTGCTCGGCACTTCTACAATGAACGTATTAGTGTCGAATTCTCGGGGTCGAAAATTTTGGGTCGTTACATTTGGTATCAAAGCTGAAGGTTAAGCGAGAACCTTGGCTCTGGTGGGGTTACTCATTAAGGATAGGGTTAGTAGTACCCTACAATGAGTTAAGCGTATTATATGAGAGCGTACTTGTTATTTTCATATATAATGATTTTAAAAATGGTTTTAAAAAGTAGTTTTATATAAGCCTATATTATGTTATATAATGTAATAATTTTTCTAATTATTATATACATTATGGTAATTGGTTGTTGATTATTAAAGTTGAATAAGGTAATAAGAATTTATGTGGTAATATATATAACCAAATAGGAATTGGATAATGTGAACTATACAAATAAGATAAGCTAGAAATAGATTCAAACCAATAATTAAAATCCTGAAATTTGTAGAAGTGTTTTCAGAATGTTGAATTATGTTACCCCGATTTTATTTTCCAACAAATTGTGAGATAATATATGTAGTGAATTTGTTTCCAAATATGATAATCTTGGTTATTATCATAAAATGTTTGTTATGTCTACATAAAGGGATGTTTATTTTCTAAAAATAAACAATGACAAAGCAGAATGAAATGCTTTAAGGAAGTAACAATTTATATAAGTATAAGTTATAAATTGAAAAGAGTATAAATTGTGAAGTTTTGAAATCTAAGTCCAGAAAGTTTGAATTTGTTTCAAAATGTTAAAAGAAATAATAAATAATATTATTCAGAATATTTTTGAATGCAGGAATCTTATTTTAAAACAAGATTTTTTTTAAATTTTCAAAGGAATTTGTTTTAAATTAAAAACCAAAAATGGTTTAAATTTGGAAATATGACTTGGTGTGGAAATGAAATAAATAAGTGTATATATGTGGGATATACATAATAACAAAGTTGATTGGAAGTAAACACTAAGTGTTGAGTTTTGAATTTTACCCCGGAAATGTGATGTAAAACCCAAAGAGAAATAAGTTTTTGAACTTATAAGTGAGAGAGGTTATTGATAAGAAGATTTAAATTTGAACGGAGAATTCAAATTGAGTAAGGTTGACTGGATTAAATGAATTGAATTTAACTTAGAGGAAGTTAAATAAGTTTAGAACGAACAATCTGAACTGAGAATTTCAAGATGAAATTTAGATTTAACTTAGGAAGTTAAATGGGTTGATTGATAAAGGGAGTTAAGTGTGATCTCAAAACAAGTTTGAGTTCTGAAAATTGGTAATGGATGCTATTGATGGATGTTTTAGATAATTTGGATATTTATTTACTTTGACTTAACCAAATATCCTCCTGATGTTATTAATAATCCATGGGACTGTAAATTGGATTGTTTTGAATGAATTAAGCAGTAGATTGATATAGTATATATACATAACTGAAAAAAAGGAAATAAAACCTTTAATTTGAAACTATTTAAATGATTTTGATTTTAAGAGATAAAGATTAAACATATGATAATGGAATCACTTTGAACTTAAGATTTAAATGTTAAAAATGAACTTGCAAACTGAAAATTTGTTAAGAATTGGTTTCCAAGTTAGAAGTTAAAATTGGGTAATAAATTGAATTCTGAAGATTAAATTGTTTAAAAAGTTTTGAACTCTTACTTGAACCTTGAAATAAGTTAAGTAAAGGTAATTTAAAATGAATATTTAAAATTGGGATTCAGAATTGAAAATTGTTAAAGACTTAGGTTGTTAAATTAAAAGTAAAGGTTAATTTGATTTAAGGGGATTAAGTCAACATTTGAAAATTTAACTCGAATTTATATAATTTGAGATGGTTTAAAGTTGAGATTGGAATTGAAATAAATTCAAATGGAAAATTAAATTGAATTAATTGGAAGTGAGATTGAAGTTGAATATGTTTAAATTTAAATGGAAATTGATTTGAGTTTGGGATAGGAATTGAAGTTAATTCAAATTGAATTGGAATTGAATCAATTTAAAGGCAAGTGGAAATTGAAAATTTATTGGAAGTGGAGGTTGGGAATTGAACCAGTTTGACTCTGAAACTATTTTCAAATAAATTGTTTTAATATAAGCTGTTATAAATCTATTTTTCCTGGCCATTTACTGTACAACCTTTCTTTTTTAAAAAAAACCCAAACTATCTTATACTTATTTTATAACTATTTTGAAACTATTTAACTATTTTACAACATTTTTACAACTGTTTTATAAACTAATTACTATTTTACAACTATATTGCAACAATCTAACTATTCCACAGCAATTTTACGACTAATATCTATTTTACAACTATTTATCAAAAACTATTCAAGCTATTTTCGAAATTCAGGTTGGTCAAAGTGCAAATTGTTTATAATTGAAGTGATAACCCAAATGGAAATTGAAGCAATTGTGAATAAGTGAATAGAAATCAAATGAAGGTGAAGTAAAATAAAAATTATTTAGCTAATAATTAATGAAGATAAATATGTAGGATGTACGTATATTATTCTATTCGCATAATGATTTGATCCAGATTCGAGCATAGAATTTCGAGATAATATATCGATCCGAGTTGGGATTTTTCACTCGATTTTTTACGGCGAACCCTGGATATGGATTTTTGATTCATTTTGGAAATTTTCTATCATAGTTATGGCTCTGCAAGGAGAATGATGGTTTTTGATCGACAAACCAGATCTGAGTCCGCACTAGGAAGTTGGGTGGACGATACTAGTTTGGAAGTAATATTGTGTGATTGAGTGAGCGATCGGATTTGATATAGCGTACGAATGATATATGTACATTATACATTCCTGAATAAAATATGTAAAGAAATGTAAAAATGATTTTTGAAAGGGAGAAATATATTTTGAAATATATGATGAATATAAGTAGGAAGTGATCCAAAAATATTTTGTTCTAGTTAAATGAATAAACTTATGTATATATCTATATACATATATATAAATGATTTTATGGAATTGAGAAAAAGGTTTTTGGAACCCATTGATTTTGAAAGGCTTTTGATTTTTGGAAAAAAAACAAATTTTGGGAATTTGGAAAGCCATGTTTGAAACTATCGATTTGAGATATCGATTTATGTAAATAGGATTTATATGTGAGACATATAAAGAGTATGATTTGAAAGATACTATATGTGTATAGTATGAAATGTTTTGAGAATGCTGTAGGGAAAAGGCGCTCCCATTTAGAGTTGAAACTTTTAGTAGGAGATCCACGGGGTGGTTCTGCCTTGAGCAATAAGGGGGGTTCTAAATGTGATCCTAAGAGGATGTCCAGACAAACTTAAGTTCCTGAGGATTGTGATTGGGGTAGCGAAAGTCAAGGGCGCTGATGCCTACAGAGACACTGGGGTTATGTTGTGACGACAGTGTAACTCGGTGTAATTGCGATCTACTGTGCACCATAGCAGAAGTCGAGTGGCAGTGATTGACTAAGGTCTATGTTTGATTTCACTGGGAGAGCGACGTAACATTGGTAGACTGTGATTTATGAAGACATAGCGAAAGTCGTGTGGCAGTGAGTGCCTACAAGCTACATTGGGACTCGACTGATGTAGTCTGCGATCTATATGGTCTATGTGGTGGAGTTTCATTTGGCAGCGAAATTTGAGGGCGCTGATGCCTACAGTCACATGATTTTTCCTATGATGGCAACGTAACCCTGGGTGTAGCTGCGATCTGTGGCGGTTCCATGGTGTAATCGAGGGGTACGGATGCCTACAATTTCTACGGATTTCGCCAGGATGGCGACGTAACCATCGGGCTAATTGTGACCATGGAGGGGGTGATGATTTTCAGAGCATTCTCACAAAAATGTTTTCTATATTTTCACAAAATGTTTTCTAAGTATTTTCACTGGGTGTTGAAAACGGGTGTGCTAAGTACTTATAGATTTTTAGTCCTATGTCTGATCAACGTATGACCGAATTTCTGTGATAACGAGGATGGACTTGTTGAACCATCGAGTTATAAAAAGTATTCTTATAAAAACTATTTTGATGATATTATGTAGATTTTTTTAAGTGTTTCAAAAAAAATTAAGAGTTAAAATGTTTAACAATAATTTAACTGATAATAAGCATTGTAATTAAAAATTCTTTCTTTGTTCCTTTTCGGGGACGAAAAGATTTAAAGGTGGGAGGAATGTGATAACCCAGATTTTTAGACATTTGTTAATTGGTAATTAACTGGATTAAATTATTAAAAATACTTATTTATAAGTTGAACAAATAAATTCTAATAATTAAAATATCTAGATCAATATTAATCTTCTAATATAATTATTTAAATTTGCAAAACTTATCTTTTCAAAACAAATAAAATATGCTATCTATTTACTATTGTTTATATATATATATATGTAGATTTTGAATAAAATTATAATTTGAAATTCAAAATAATATCTTAAAAATAATTTGGATTTAAAAACTCTACATTTAAACACTAAATATATATATAGTTATTAATTAATATATAAATAGGTTTCATATCATTTTCTTTTGAAGTTATATATGTATAAATAAAAATATAATATAAAAACATAGGACAATATAAAATATTGCTTAGGACATTTGTAAGCTAGCTAATGACATACTAATACAAGTGTCAAATTTATGGTTTTTCTTCATTCAAATAAAAAAGAAAGAAAAAATGATTTAATAGGAAAATCAAAAGGGCTGTAGACAGTTCATAATCTTTTACATATCCATTTCTCAACCTCCTTTCTTTCTTCCATTTTCTTTCGAACTGAAAATTTAAAACCAAGAAACCAAACTAAAAACTTTAAGCTTTCAATTGTGCAAGCAAGATTCAAGTTCGTCTCAACTAAATCAAGTTGCTGTTTTCAAATTTTCAAAGCTTCTCTGTTCAACATTTTAAAGATGAGTAAACTAAACTTTTAAAAGCTAAAAATCTCTTTATTTACTTGAGCATGTGTTGATTGATGATAGAATGACTTGTTTATTGTTGCATGAATGTATAATATGATGCCTGGTTGTACATGTTGAAGGTATTGTGTGCATGCCTCTGTTTTTCCTTAATAGGCTCGAAATCAATTCAAAAAAAATTAAATTCTCATCACCCAATCTCTTTCAGTTTGTAATCCTTAAAATAAATATGTTTGAATTAACTAAATCTTATTTTTAAAAATATTTTTAAGTATAATCAGGAAGTAGAGATACTGGGAAGAAGATGATCAGTGAAAATCCAAATCATGACAAAAATTCGACTTCTATAATTCCAAGTTTTTCTTATACAATCGTTGTGTCTTTAAACAACATGATTTTTAACAATAATTTCATGTTTTTTAGGTTAGAATTGGTGGAGATTTTGAGAGTTGAACGGGGTGTGGATTTTTGTTGATTTCTGGTGATCGGAGGTTCTGGGGTGATCGAGGTTATTGTTAGAGATAGATGGTTAGTCGAGGCGCTTGGGAAAATTGGTTGGAAGTTTTTCTGATCGTCGTGGTGGCGCAGCGAGGAGAATGTAGGTTTAGAGATTTTTCAGGTCGAGGTTGGTTTCGGGGCGAGTGTGGTGTTGTGAGGGCATCAGAATGGACCGGAGGAAGGGGAAAAGGCAGAGGTTTTCAGATGAAGCTATTGGCGTTAGGGGAAGGATGCCGGTGGTCTATGGTGGGTTACGAGGGGGCAAGAAGGCATCAATTTTGGTTCAGGCGATGACACTGCGTTTTGATCTTCGTTCGATTTTGATTTTTGTGATCGACATGGGTTCTGGGTGGTTAGGGTAGTCGGGAGGGTCGACGGCGACTTGGTGGGACTGTCGTCGATGGTCGGAGTGGCTCCGTTGCCTTGTGCTTGTACACGGGGGCATGTGTATCAGTGTTTTTCTGTGGATTATAGGGGAAGAAGGTTTGGGCTCGGGATTTCATAAGGGTTTGGATCAGGTTGGTTCGCAAGCGATTTAGGAAGTTAAAGGAAATAGAGAGGAAGGGTTCATGGCTTGGGCTTAAGCCTACATATTTCAAAAATAAATTGGAATCATCAAAGTTTTATAAGTAAAGCATAAGAAAGAAAATTAAACAAGTTTTCCAAGTAAGTTTTTAACAAACTCTTTAAAGATAATATTTTATTTAAATACTTGGTTAGTTAAAAGTTATATAGATAATTTGTTTTTAACTTTAATTAAGTAAGCTTAGAATAATTTATTTATATGTCCTCTTCTAAATTAATCCTTGAGTTTATTATAATAAATTGAATAATGAAATTAAGTAGATGGCTAAGAAAGATAAAATGTTTAAACTTAATAATTAATCAAAAGGTCTTAAGTGATTTTGCATGTTAATAGTAAATTAATTCCAAACATTTAAATTAAATGAAATTTAAATGATAATTGCATAAATGATTAAAGTAAATGGTTTAAACTTTTTAATTAATTAAGGCCTTAAGTAAATAAAAGACAATTAATTAATTCCAATAATTAATTATAATAAAATGGTTTGTAATTAATCAATGATAATTAAGCAGGATTATAAGTAATTAATTCATAAATAATTAATTTATTTTGTGTTAAATTAAATTAATTATAAATTGTGTGATAAATTAATCTTGCTTATGGATGATTAAATTTTATTGAATGCTTGGATTGATTAATATCTATAATATGTTAATCTGTGATATTCCGTGATATGAAATGCTTTAGATTGAGCAGTTGATAAATGTGAGACATTTGTTTAAATAGATATTTGTGATGGAAATTTCTATGTGAGTATGACATTTTGACTTTAAATTAAATGGTTTTCCTTAAACAACTTGGTTTAAAGGATGGCATTGAATTCGAAGAGATCGGGGTCGGATATCAGCAATATCCGGAACCGCTTCAATTAGTAACTATCTATATTCTTTATAGATTTGATTACAGAATCAAATAGGTTGGAATGGAATAAATTAAGTAAACTAGACCACTGATAACTAAGTAATGGTACTTAGATATCATTTTGTGGTATAAATGTTTGACTATAGCAAGATAAGAACTCGTAGTAAGGTACGAGTTACCCTGGTTTTCAAAGAAGTTTTATAACTTAGCATTTCAAGTTATAAGGTTTACTCACACTGGTTTCCATCCTGACTCGGGTGTTACTTTATTGTAATTCTCGGGTCAGACAGAGTATTATAGATTTTCAGGTAAGGACGTTTTGGAGCTCAGGAGGCGAGCTGGATGGCAGGAACGTATGGAGCATATTCTGCTTTGTATTTGAGATTGTATTGATGGTAGTCTAGGATAGGTTATTATAACTGTCTGGTTTAATTGTGAATGATCGTACTCTGATATATTGTATGTAAATTGATATTTACAGCTTTCTTTGTGTAAATGCTGTTATTTGATATTATATTTTGATCCGATGCGATTGTGAGATTCTGTGCTGTTGTTTTCTGTTCTTCTTCTACCTCTTTTTCTTCTTACCTTAAAAATCTAGGATTTCCGGCATTCGATTGCTCGGCACTTCTACAATGAACATATTAGTGTCGAATTTTCGGGGTCGAAAATTTCGGATCGTTACATTTGGTATCAGAGCTGAAGGTTAAGCGAGAACATTGGCTCTGGTGGGGTTACTCATTAGGGATAAGGTCAGTACCCTAGAATGAGTTGAGCGTATTACATGATAGCGTACTTGTTATTTTCCTACATAATGATTTTAAAAATGGTTTTAAAAAGTAGTTTTTATATAAGCCTATATTTTAGTATATAAAGCAATAATTTTTCTAATTATTATATATATTAAAGTAATTGGTTGTTGATTATTAAAGTTGAATAAGATCATAAGAATTTAAGTAGTTATATATATAACCAAATATGAATTGGATAATATGAACTATACAAATAATATAAGCTAGAAATGGTTTCAAATAAAAAATTAAAATCCTGAAATTTGTAGAAGTGTTTTCAGAATGTTGAATTAAGTTACCCTGATTTTATTTTCCAATAAATTGTGAGATAATATATATAGTGAATTAGTTTCCAGATATGATCATCTTGGTTATTACCATAAATTTTTTGTTGTGCCTAAATAAAGTGATGTTTTTTTTCTAAAAATAAACAGTGGCAAAGCAAAATGAAATGCTTTAAGGAAGTAACAATGTATATAAGTATAAGTTATAAATTGAAAAGGGTTTAAATTGTGAAGTTCTAAAATTTAAGTCCAGAAAGTTTGAATTTGTTTCAAAATGTTAAAAGAAATAATAAATAATATTATTCAGAATATTTTTGAATGTAGGAATCTTATTTTAAAACAAGAGTTGTTTAAAATTTTCAAAGGAATTTGTTTTAAATTTAAAACCAAGAATGGTTTAAATTTGGAAATATGACTTGGTGTGCAAATGAAATAAATATGTATATATATGTGGGATATACATAATAACAAAGTTGATTGGAAGTAAACACTAAGTGTTGGGTTTTGAATTTTTTCCCCGGAAATGTGATTAAAAACCCAAAGAGAAATAAGTTTTTGACTAATAAGTGAGAAAGGTTATTGACAAGAAGTTTTAAATTTGAATGGAGAATTCAAATTGAATAAGTTTGACTGGACTAAATGAATTGAATTTAACTTAGGGGAAGTTAAATAAGTTTAGAACGAACAATCTGAACTGGCAATTTGAGAACGAAATTGAGATCTAACTTAGGAAGTTAAATGGGTTGATTGAAAAAGGGAGTTATGTGTGATCTCAAAACAAGTTTGAGTACTGGAAATTGGTAACGGATGCTATTGATGGATGTTTTAGATAATTTGGATATTTATTTGATTTGACTTAACCTGATGTCCTCCTATTGTTATTAATAATCTATGGGACTGTAAATTGGATTGTTTTGAATGAATCAAGAAGTAGATTGAGATAATATACGTCCAATACTGAAATAAAATGGAAATAAACCTTTAATTTGAAACTATTTAAATAATTTTGATTTTAAGAGATAAAGATTGAACATATGGTAATGGAATCACTTTGAACTTAAGATTTAAATGTTAAAAATGAACTTGCAAACTGAAAATTTGTTAAGAATTAGTTTCTAAGTTAGAAATTAAAATTGGGTAATAAATTGGATTCTAAAGATTAAATTGTTTAAAAAGTGTTGAACTCTTACTTGAACCTTGAAATAAGTTAAGTAAAGGTAATTTAAAATGAATATTTGAAATTTGGATTCAGAATTGAAAATTGTTAAGGATTTAGGTTGTTAAATTAAAAGTAAAGGTTAATTTTATTTAAGTGGATTAAGTCAGCATTTGAAAATTTAACTCGAATTTATATAATTCGAGATGGTTTAAACTTGAGATTAGAATTAAAATAAATTCAAATCGAAAATTGAATTGAATTAATTGGAAGTGAGATTGAAGTTGCATAAGTTTAAATTCAAACGGAAATTGATTTTAATTTGGGATAGGAATTGAAGTTAATTCAAATTGAATTGGAATTGAATCAATTTAAAGGCAGGTGGAAATTGAAAATTGATTAGAAGTAGAGGTTGGGAAATTGAACCAGTTTGACTTTGAAACTATTTTCAAATAAATTGTTTTAATATAAACTATTTTAAATCTATTTTTCCTAACTATTTACTATACAACCTTTCTTTTAAAAAAACCCAAGCTATCTTATACTTATTTTACAACTATTTTGAAACTATTTAACTATTTTACAACTGTTTTATAAACTAATTACTATTTTACAACTATGTTGCAACTACCTAGCTATTCTATAGCTATTTTACAACTAATATCTATTTTAAAACATTTATCAATTTTAAAAACTGTTCAAGCTATTTTCTAAATTCAAGTTAGTCAAAGTGCAAACTGTTTATAATTGAAGTGATAACCCAAATGGAAACTGAAGAAATTGTGAATAAGTGAATAGAAATCAAATGAACGTGAAGTAAAAGAAAATTGGTTTTGCTAATAATCAATAAAGGTAAATATGTAGGATGTAGTATATTATTCTATTCGCATAATGATTTGATCCAGATTCGAGCACAGAATTTCGAGATAATATATCGATCCGAGTTGGGATTTTTCACTCAATTTTTGATAGCGAACCCCTGGATATGTATTTTTGATTGATTTTGGAAATTCTCTATCATAGTTATGGCTATGCAAGGCGAATGACGGCTACTGATCAAGAAATCAGATCTGAGTCCGCACTAGGAAGTCGGGTGGACGATGCTAGTTCGAAAGTGAAATTGTGTGATCGCGTGAGCGATCGGATTTGGTATTGTGTATGAATGATATATGTACATCATACGTGCCTAAATAAAATATGTAAAGAAATGTAAAATTGATTTTTGAAAGGGAAAAATATATTTTGAAATATATGATGAATATAAGTAGAAAGTGATCCAAAAATATTTTGTCTAGTTAAAAGAATAAACTTGTGTGTGTGTGTGTGTGTGTGTGTGTGTGTATGATTCTATGGAATTGAGAAAAAGGTTTTTGGAACCCACTGATTTTGAAAGGCTTTTGATTTTCGGGAAAAGGCAAATTTTGGGAATTTGGAAAGCCAAGTTTGGAACTATCGATTTGAGATATCAATTTGTGTAAATAGGATTTATATGTGAGACATATAAAGAGTATGATTTGAAAGATACTATATGTGTATAGTATAAAATGTTTTGAGAATGCTGTGGGGGAAAGGCGGTCCCATTTAGAGTTGAAACTTTTAGTAGGAGATCCACGGGTGGTGCTGCCTTAGCCCTAAGGGGGGTTCTAAATTTGATCCTAAGAGGATATCCGGACAAACTTAAGTTCTTGAGGATTGTGATTGGCGTAGCGAAAGTCGAGGGCGCTGATGCCTATAGAGACGGTGGGGTTATGCTGTGACGAAAGTGTAACTCGGTGTAACTACGATCTACTGCGCACCATAGCGGAAGTCGAGGCGCAGTGATTGCCTATAGTCTACGTTTGATTTTGTTGGGAATGAGACTTAACATCGGTAGACTGCGATCTATGAAGACATAGCGAAAGTCGTGTGGCAGTGAGTGCCTACAGGCTACATTGGGACTCGACCAATGTAGTCCGCGATCTATGTGGTCTGTGTGGTGGAGTTTCATTTGGCAGCAAAATTCAAGGATGCTGATTTCTACAGCCACATAGTTTTTTTTCTGTGATGGCAACGTAACCCTGGGTGTAGATGCGATCTGTGGCGGTTTCGTGGTGTAATCGAGGGGCGCGGATGCCTACAGTTTTCTATGGATTTCGCCGGGATGGCGACGTAACCATCGGGCAAACTGCGAGCATGGAGGGGTGATGATTTCCAGAGCATTCTCACAAAAATGTTTTCTATATTTTCACAAAATGTTTTCTAAGTATTTTCACTGGGTGTTGAAAACGGGTCTGCTAAGTACTTATAGATTTTCAGTCCTACGCCTGATCAACGTATGACTGAACTTCTGTGAGAACGAGGATGGACTTGTTGAAACATCGAGTTACAAAAGGTATTCTTATAAAAACTATTTTGATAATATTATGTAAAAAATTTTTACGTGTTTTAAAAAATTTAAGAGTTAAAATGTTTAAGAATAATTTAACTGATAATAAGCATTGTAATTAAAAATTCTTTCTTAGTTCCTTTTCGGGGATGAAAAGATTTAAAGGTGGGAGGAATGTGATAACCCGGATTTTTGAACATCTATTAATTGGTAATTAACTGGATTAAATTATTAAAAATAATAATTTATAAGTTGGACAAATAAATTCTCATAATTAAAAATATCTAGATAAATATTAATCTTCTAATATAATTAATTAAATTTGCAAAACTTTTCTTTTCAAAACAAATAAAATATGTTATCTATTTACTATTGTTTACATATATGTAGATTTTTGATAAAATTATGATTTGAAATTCAAAATAAATATCTTAAAAATAAATTGGATTTAAAAACTCTACATTTAAACAATATATATATATATATATATATATTAATTAATGTATAAATAGGTTTTATGTCATTTTCTTTTGAACTTATATATGTATAAATAAAAATATAAAATATAATATAAAAACATAAGACAATATAAAATATTGCTTTGGACATTTGTAAGCTAGCTAATGACATACTAATACAACTGTCAAATTTATGGTTTTTCTTTATTTAAATAAAAAAGAAAGAAAAAATGATTTAATAGCAAAATCAAAAGGGCTGTAGACCGTTCATAATCTTTTACATATCCATTTCTCAACCCACTTTCTTTCTTCCATTTTCTTTCAAACCGAAAATTTAAAACAAGGAAACCAAACTAAAAACTTTAAGCTTTCAATTGTGCAAGCAAGATTCAAGTTCATCTCAGCTAAATCAAATTGCTGTTTCAAATTTTCAAAGCCTTCTCTGTTCAACATTTCAAAGGTGAGTAAACTAAACTTTTAAAAGCTAAAATTCCCTTTATTTACTTGATCATGTGTTTATTGATGATAGAATGACTTGTTTATTGTTGCATGAATGTATAATATGATGCCTGGGTGTACATGTTCAAGGTACTGTGTGCATGCCTCTGTTTTGCTCAACAAGCTCGTAATCAATTCAAAAAAAAATTGAATTCTCTTCACCCAATCTCTTTTAGGTTGTAATCCTTAAAAGAAATATGTTTGAATTAACTAAATCTTATTTTTAAAAATATTTTTAAGTATAATCAGGAAGTAGAGATACTGGGAAGAAGATGATCAATGAAAATCCAAATCATGGCAAAAACTCGACCTCCATAATTCCAAGTTTTTCCTATATAATTTGTTGCGTCTTTAAACAACATGATTTTTAACAATAATTTCATGATTTTTAAGTTAGAATTGGTAGAGATTTTGGGATTTAAACGGGGTGTGGATTTTTGTTGATTTTTAGTGATCGGAGGTTCTGGGGCGATCGAGGTTGTTGCGGGAGATAGATGGTTGGTCGAGGCGCTTGGGAAAATTGGTTGGAAGTTTTTCTGATCATCATGGTGGCGCGGCAAGGAGAATGTTGGGTTTTAGAGATCGTTCGGGTCAAGGTTGGTTTCTGGGCGAGTGCGGTGTTGTGAGGGCATCGTAATGGACCAGAGGAGGGGGAAAAGGTAGAGGGTTGTCAGACGAAGCTATTGGCGTTATGGAGTGGATTCCGGTGGTCTGTGGTGGTGGAACGAGGGGTGATAAGGTAACGGTTTTGGTTCAGGTGATGGCGCTGCTATTCGATCTTTCGTTCGATTTTGATTTTTGTGATCGACATGGGTTCTGGGTGGTTAGGGTAGTCGGCAGGGTCAACGGCGACTTGGTGGGACTGTCGTCAGTGGTCGGAGTGGCTCCGTTGCCATGTGCATGTGCACAGGAGCATATGTATCAGTGTTTTGTTGTGGATTGAGGGGAAGAAGGGTTGGGCTCGGGCTTTCATAAGTGTTTGAATCGGGTTGGTTCGTAAGCGATTTAGCAAGTTAAAGGAAATAAAGAGGAAGGGTTCGTAGGCCTAGGCTTGGGCATGCATACTTTTAAAAATAAATTGGAATTATCACAGTTTTATAAGTAAAGCATAAAAAAGAAAATTAAACAAGTTTTCCAAGTAAGTTTCTAAAAATTCTTTAAAGATAATATTTTATTTAAATACTTGGTTAGTTTAAAGTTATATAGATAATTTGTTTTTAATTTAAAATAAGTAAGATTAGAATAATTTATTTATATGTCATCTTCTAAATTAATCCTTGAGTTTATTATAATAAATTGAATAATGAAATTAAGTAGATGGCGAAGAAAGATAAAATGTTTAAACTTAATAATTAATCAAAAGGTCTTAAGTGATTTTGTATGTTAATAGTAAATTAATTCCAAACATTTAAATTAAATGAAATTTAAATGATAATTGAGTAAATGATTAAGGTAAATGGTTTAAACTTTTTAATTAATTAAGGCCTTAAGTAATTAAAAGTTAATTAATTAATTCCAATAATTAATTAAATAAAATAAAATGGCTTATAATTAATCAATGATAATTAACCAGGATTATAAGTAATTAATTCATAAATAATTAATTTGTTTTGTGTTAAATTAAATTAATTATAAATTGTGTGATAAATTAATCTTGTTTATGGATGATTAAATTGTATTGAATGCTTGGATTGATTAATATCTCTAGTATGTTAGTCTGTGATATTCCATGATATGAAATGCTTTGGATTGAGCAGTTGACAAATGTGAGACATTTGTTTAAATATATATCAATGATGGAAATTTCTATGTGAGTATGACATTTTGAATTTCAATTAAATGATTTTCCCTAACAACTTGGGTTAAAGGATGACATTGAATTCAAAGAGATCGGGGTCAGATATCAGCAATATCCGGAACCACTTTGATTAGTAACTATCTACATTTCTTTATAGATTTGATTATAGAATCAAATAGGCTGGAATGGAATAAATTAAGTAAACTGGACCACCGATAACTAAGTAACGGTACTTAGATATCATTTGGTGATATAAATGTTTGACTATAGAAAGATAAGAACTCGTGATGAGGTACGAGTTACGCTGGTTTTCAAAGAAGTTTTATAACTTAGCATTCAAGTTATATAGGTGTACTCACGCTGGTTTCAAGCCTGACTCGGGTGTTACTTTATTGTAATGCTTGGGTCTGACCGAGTGCAACAAATTTTTAGGTAAGGACGTTCTGGAGCTCAGGAGGCGAGCTGGATGGCAGGAACGTATGAAGTATATTCCGCTGTGTATTTGAGATTGTATTGGTAGTAGTCTGGGACAGGTTGCTATAACTGTCCGATTTAATTGTGAATGATTATACTCTAATATATTGTATGTAAATTGACATTTACAGCTTTTTTTTTGTAAATGCAATTATTTGATATTATATTTTGATTCGCTGCAATTGTGAGATTCTGTGTTGTTGTTTTCTGTTCTTTTTCTACCTCTTTTTCTTCTTACCTTAACAATCTGGGATTTCCGGCGTTCGATTGCTCGGCACTTCTACAATGAACGTATTAGTGTCGACTTTTCGTGGTCGAAAATTTTGGGTCGTTACAATTTGTATTATATATACAGTCAAAATCTATATCTATTTACAGGTTGTCATCAATCAAAAGGGGGGAATGTTGAGATTTGGTTTTGATTCATGGCACAAAGCTATCACTACAACATACAGATTTGACGGCTGCTACAATAAAAGAGAATATATACTATATGGAGAAAAGACAGCACAATCGGTGCATCAATTATATTATTCTTGTTTTTGAGTCTTAGGTCATTTTTTTTGAAATCTCTCCTCATTTAACGTATATATTAGCTTATATATAATCTTAATAATTTATACGTACAAGCATAGAAAATATATATATATATATATATTATCAAAGTTTTTCTCCAAAAATCAAATATAATATATATATAACCTGTGAAAACTGTGCAAATTGCACAGAAATCACCAGGTCAGTCGATTGACCTGGTAGGTCAGTCGAATGACCTGTCGATTTCTGTGCTACATGCGTAGGTGCAAAAATAAACAAATAATACGTTTGAATATCCAATCGACTGACCCAGAGGTTCAGTTGACTGAATTTCTACAATAGCTATTTTTCTGCAAAGACATGACTATTTGTGAAGAGTTACGAATCTCTACGAAAAGATTTGGACGCAACACTTCAACCGGAACTCGTCATCAACAGTCGCTTCTTTTTAACATCTATAAATACATACTCTTACTTGATTCCAAACTACCGAACATTCTTATCTTTTTAATCTAATACTCTTTAATCTACTTGCAACTATACTTTCAAATATTCTGCATTAAAGCAATATTATACCTTTCTATTCTTCATAAACTTCAAATATATATATTTATACTCGAGGAAAAGATTATAGGAAGGGTGTACTACAAGTGACAAATTCGTGTTATTATAACACAGAAGGTCAAAACAATCTTTTGTATTTGTTCAAGTCTTGTTCTGCGGCTTAGGCATGTGAAGTCCTCTTTGGCTGCTGAGGCAAAATCCCGTTCGGCTGCTCAGGTCCCTGTTCGGATGCTCAGGAATTGTATAGACCTATTCCTCCGGGTTAAGCGAGGATTATTGTTTTAGTGAAATTCCAGAAGGAGTCTGGGACTGGACGTAGGATGGAGCTCCAAACCAATATAAAAATTTCTGGGGTCATTTTATTATACTACTTTTATATTCCGCACTATTTCCTGTATAAGCTATCATCACTACACTCTGTATTATCATATATCCATATTACACGATCCATAGCACACTTCATATACTACCATGGTGTTTGCACGTAAACCAATTCTGAAAGGGACATCTTGAATGGGGTGACCTCCCCTAATGGTAGCAAACCACATAGCTATGTCGCATGCCCTATTTTTGCCACTCCTCCGGGTTGTGAGGCTTGAGGCTACGTTTTACTTTTTTGAATAGAAATCCATCTTGGAATGCTAATACTGTCCTCCAGGCGTCAATGCAATGCAATCATTCATCCATACAAGTTCGTTCTGAGTCTGAATGAAACCAAAGGCACTTACTCTACTACAACCATTTTGGAATCACCCTCAGGATTAGTAGCAGTAGCCCTTGCACTTCAAAAAGCACCACATCAATCATCATCAAGATGTCTTCCAGTCGAATGTACATGTTGGTTTGGAGTGGTTTTCAGATATATAAATCCAATCTCGGTCTTTCTGTAACAACAATCGATAATTTTCGGTAGACTCATCTCCAATTCTTTTGGAAGTAAGTATTCGAGACCTTATCGGGGAACACAAATTTACATTCGTACTTCCTAAGTCAAATTGGGAAAAAATTTATGGTCGGTTATTTAACTATGAAATATACAAACATCCAATCATGGTTTAACTTCCATATGGGATCCTCCAAGCCTCCATTAATTAAACTTTAATTAATAAAATCACTTTATAAAACTAGATCAAATGACCTTTTCAAACTTTATTTCCTAACCTTTTACACTCATTTTTACTTGAAAAAAACAATATAAGTATTTACCAAACATTTTGGAAATTCCATTTCCTCAAAATTCCATATTAAATGGTCAAACAATTCCCTTTCAAAAACATCACCTCCTATAAAACACATTTACTTATTTCTTATAAAATTCTTTTTATAAGTTCACTTCACATTTCAAACCACTTAAAATTTTTCAAACTAGATTTAAAATTTCCTTCAAAAATATCTAAAATGATTTATAAAATCTCTTTCTATTTTTAAAAATATTTAAGAATCTTTCTTCAAAATTTCTTTATAGAATCTCCTTTATAAAATATCATTTTCAAGATATCCTTTGTAAATCACTCTAGGTAAAACTTTTTATTTAATAAACCCCTTTTTAAAAAAGATACTATTTAAAAATAACTTTATTAAATAGTAATAAAATTTGAAAATCATTTATAACCTTTCGACCCAAATTGATTTAAGAATTAAAGTTGATTCAAAAACATATTTTAATAATTCAAAAAGAGGTTTAGCAATCCCAATGGTACTAATTTAAGTTACCATTCAATTTTAATTCCAATTCACTTAACAGTTATTTACATATGTCAACATATATGTAAATATAACACATACCCAAAACAGGGAATAACGTATCAATATGATTGTCTTATACATTTCCAAATAACATAATAGCAGGATGGTGATTTGTTCTGCTAAACAGATATCCAAACAATTTTATCAATTCATAGTAGAATGGGGATTTATTCTGCTAACACATATCCACACAAATAATCCAAAAATAAATTTATAGTGGAAAGAGGATTTATTCTGCTAACACATGTCCAAACAACAAGACAGACAAATAATCAATTTATAGCAGAGAGGGGATCTATTCTGCTAACACATTTCCAAACAAACCAACCATCTATATTATAACTCATTCACGGTTATATGGTTTCTTAATGGTATCAACACTTGAATCACTTGTATTCAAAACCATCTTTGAAAAAGTACCTTTAAACAATTTTACTTTTAAAAACCAAAGGATTTAATAATTTTAAACCCTTTTCCAAATAATTAATTATAAGTTAAATCCTTATTTAAATCATAATTAATTTTAGTTAAATCTTAAATTAATTTAATTAAATAATTAACAGTAGTTGACTATTAATTAAATCTAAATTAATCCTTTATTAATTATTAAATAATTAATTAAACCTTTATTAATAATTAAATATTAATTAATCTCAATTGATTAATTAATTAATCTTTAATTAAACTTATATAATAAATTAAACATTTAATAAATAATTTATTATAAATTAAACCTTAATTAATTTATAATTTAAAAATAATTAAACACTTGATTGATAATTAATTAATAATTGATCCTATATTTAAATAATAGTTAATTAAAAATAAATCATATACTTAACCCATAATTGACTAACTTAATTAATAATTAACTAAAATAAATCTTAACTTTAAAAGATAATTAATTAACAACCTACCTTTAATTAATAAAAGTTAATAGCCATTGTTAATCCTTAATTAATTACTAATATCAAAACATAATTACTTAAAAATTTATTACTAAACTCTTAATTTACCTTTTGAAATATCATTATTTATTTTGTAAACCATTTACAAAACATTCGAAGTATAGAACCAAATTTTGCAAAAATTGAATTTTAAACGAACTGCATCCAGTGCGACTATCGCTATAGATACCAGTAATTTCCAACTTGTTGCTCACTAACTCTTTCATTTACTAATTTTACTTGCTAACTTTCCATATCACTTTCAATTCTAGGCCAAAGATCATAATTTTCTAACCAAAACGTCACTTAAATCATCAACTCAAAGTTATAATGCTAAGCCACAAATTAGCACACATATACATCCAAACCAAACCATAATACAAATAATAATATTGTAATACAACCATATATGTAAATGTAAATTATTTCCCAAAAAGTAAAGGAATTTACTCACCGAAGGCTATCCAAACTTTCGCGGACTTGAGTTTGACCTAGCACTTTCATTAATAAGAAAAAGACAGAGTCTTGAACCCTAAATGCACTAGGTTAGCTCGGTCTTGTAGGAAAGAGGAAGTGAGACTTGTTTTGGTAAGGTGGAGTGACCTCGGATAAACATCCAATTCTTAATAATAAGCCCGAAAATATGTCATTTTGAAACTGATTTTTGGGCTACCTACTCACGGAATTTCAAAACGTACTCAAAGATAAAGTTATTGGAATTTCTTTTATCTATCATCTCATTAAAAGAATCACTCAATTTCGATTAGTTTTAAAGAAGTTATGATCAAAAGAAGAAGGGTAATTTTTGGACTTGAAATTCTAGGTGAAAATATTGCTTTGTAAAGATTGGGTATTTTGACATAGCTAAGATAGAAATTTGAAAAAATGGTCAACTAGAATATTGTATCCATTAAAATTTTACACAATCTCAGTTAAAGAAAACTTCCATTCGATTTAGGAACGAGAAAGAAATGATTGGTGGAAAGACGATGTAAAATGGAGAAACATAAAGCTATTTATAGGGAAATTATATGTTTAGTCACGTCACTTTCTTTTAAATATATATATATATATAATTATATGTTTAATCATATCACTTTCTTCTATATATATATATATAAATAATTATTATGTTTGGTCATATCACTTTATTTTATATATATAAAATTATTATGTTTAATCACTTCACTTTCTTTTATATATATATATATATATTATGTTTAGTCATATCGCTCTTATATATATATATATAAGTTTAATTATTAATTAACTAAGATGTGACAAGAGATAATTATGGTAAATGATTACAAATCTAAGATGTGAAAATACTTAATATATATAAACAATTATATAAAATGTTTATATTTATAAAACTATGTCTTGAACATCACTTACTAATCCAAATTAATATCATATAATTTATCTTTAAGTGTATTTTTATCTAGTTAATTAACGCTTACACATATGTACATATAGTGCACAAGGACGAACAACGTTTCCGACAACTTTCCAATGTCGAAAGGTCGAAAATTCGAAAAACATTCTTCAGTCACTTATTCTATTTTTCTACGAACTATTTAATTTGGTAAATAAATTTTGAAAACTATTTTACCATCATTATCGATTATTTAAAATGAGTTTATTTTCATTATAAAACCTATATATTCACTATTTAAAACTAATAATATATTCACTAATCAAAGTAGTTAAATTCCAAGTCGTTGCATTCTTCCCCGCTTAAAAGAATTCTGTCCCCGAAATTACGCCTCGATCTATCCTAGAAAATAATTAACACTGTACATCAACTCATATGATGTACATAGATCATTCTTATACAAAATATGATTCGATCTCAACTCGAATACATAACTTTCCTTTCAAACTAGTACGCTCACTTGATTCTCTATTGCGGACTCCGATCAGTCCTAAATTTAGAACTGCTATTATCCTTACATAGTTGTAACTATGATAGAAAACTTTGGTCCCACACCAAGAACCCTCATCAAGTGCTCGCCATTAAAAGTCGAGTAATAGATCCTTATTCAGAACGGTGCAACACCTCAAAGCCATGTACTCGAATTTTTGATCATTATATATAGAAAGAGAAATGACCTACGTTCAACTTACGCACTTACTTAATTGGTTCTCCCTAATACCAATTCTATTTCCACCAATTTATTTATGAAAAATTTCAAAAACTACACTGGTTCAACTTGGATGCTATTCTACTACATTCTAAGATCATATATCCCTATCTGATTCCATTATTTCATTTTTCATTTACTTTCCTAAGCAACTTCTAATCCAAATACCCAGCTTTTATTTTCAAAGCACCGAGATTTTGGTTCTCAAGTTTTAAGCCTAAATTCTTCCAACTTAAATGATACATTTTATAAACCCATTTCATAGTCACTTTGTTAAACCATTTTAAATATTTATTCCAAAATATTCTAACTTTTAAATCAAATTCTACCTCAACTTTAACAACGAACACCTTTTAGTCAAACTGTGAAGATTAATTCACAAGGTGTTCATTTTCAATTTTTTTCCCAATCCTTATCTACCCAACCCATATCTTAAAAAGGAAATTTCCTATACACTCTAACCATTCAATGCTCAATTGGACAAACATGAAACAAGCCTTAAATGATGATAAAAACATGTTATTATCTCCTACTACCTTAACCAACTATACTATACTATTTTTGAAAATCATTCTTTTTATATATAAAATATATTCTATTTAAATTTATTTCATTTACCTAATTTCAAAATAATATCATGTCGATTAAACTTATTAAAGTGTTTAGGAAATCCATATCGATAAAGTTGGCCAAACGCCTTGACCAGAATTCTTAAGCCACTCAACACAAACAACACAATATAAAACATTTTTATATCACTAACAAATACACACTCTCATATACACATACACTCAAACTCATCCAAGGGTCTCACTTACCCTAGCTTTGTTGAGTTGAACCCTACTAAAGCCAAGGTTCTCGCTAAATCTTCACCTCTGATACCAAATGCAACAAACTAGATTTTCAACCCTCGAAAATCGACACTAATACGTCCACTATATCACATGCCAAACATTCAAGTGCCGAAAATACCGATTTGTTATGATGAAAGAAGAAGGTAGAAGATAGAAGAAACTAAACAACACAGAATCTCACAACGCAGCGAATAGTATATAATACAACAATGATCTTTACAAAAAGGAAATATCTTTATTCATGTATACAACATCAGAGTACACTAAACTTATCCTAAATTTAGACAGTTAGAGAAACCGGTCCTTATATTGATAAACATATAAACTCTATTATACAGCGGAAGAAAAATATACGTGAATACGTCTTGACCGTCCAGCTCCTCTCAAACTCCAATGTTTCCAGCTAAACTTGGTAAAACATGCTCGGTCTGACCCGAGCATTACATGGAATAATGCCTGGGTCAGTTTGGTAAACCAACATGAGTGAAACTCGATAATAAGTAACAACTAAACTAATTCTCTACATTTTAAAACCTTGCGAACAAAGCGTATCTCGTAAGACCATACCTCGCATAAAAACAGATAGGTTTTTACCTTACGATAACCAAAACATTTTATATAAAAATCCAGTGATATTATCATAGTGTCTAGGTTTAAAGTAAATAAATAAAATAGCTGAAATGCTTGCATCTCACATTCCAGCATACTAGACTCTATAATAAAAACTGTAAGGCGCATATTGGAGATTGGATCCCAACAACAAGGTAAGGACTACTTTTTGATGATACACCTCTAGAAAATGCACCAACGCTGACATAAAGCCGACAATCCCTTTAACATGAAAACCGAATTACCTCGCCCCCTTACACCAAAGCCTTATACTACCACGGTGTTTGTGCACAAACCAACTCTAAAAGGGACATCTAGAATGGGGTGACCGCTCCTAATGGTAGCTAACCACATAGCTTTGCTGTATGCCCTATTTTTTCCATTCCTCCCAGTTATGAGGCTTGAGGCTACGTTTTACCTTTCTTAATAGCAATCCATCTTGGAATGCTAACACTACCCTCCAAGCGTCAATGCAATGCAAGAATTCATCCATACAAGTTCGTTCTGGGTCTAAACGAAAATGAGGGCACTAACTCTACTACATCCATTTTTAAATCACCTTTAGGATTAGTAGCAGTAGCCCTTACACTTCAAAGAGCACCATCTTCAATCATCATCAAGATGTCTTCCGCTCGAACGTACATGTTGGTTTGGAGTGGTTTTTAGATATATAAATCCAATCCTAGTCTCTCTGTAACAACAACCGATAATTTTCAGTTGACTCATTCCTTATTCTTTTGGAAGTATTCGAGACCTTATCAGGGAACACGAATTTACATTCGTACTTCCTAAGTCAAATTGGGTCAAACTTGATAGATGGTTATTTAACTATGTAATATACAAACATCCAATCATGGTTTAATTCCCATATAGGATCTTCTAAGCCTCCATTAATTGAAATTTAATTAATAAAATCACTTTATAGATCAAAAGATCTTTCAAACCTTATTTCCAAAACTATTACATTCCTTTAAAAATATCTAAAATGATTTATAAAATCTCTTTCTATTTTTAAAACTATTTAAAAATATTTCTTCAAAATTTCTTTATATAATCTCCTTTATAAAATATCATTTTCAAGATATCCTTTGTAAATTACTCTTGGTAAAACTTTTTATTTAATAAACCCTTTTTTAAAAATATACTATTTAAAAATAACTATAAAATAATAATAATAAAATTTGAAAATCATTTATAACCTTTCAACCCAAATTGATTTAAAAATTAAAGTTAATTCAAAAACATACTTTGATAATTCGAAAAGAGGCTTAGCAATCCCAATGGTACTAATTTAAGTTACCATTCTATTTAATTCCAATTCACTTAGCAGTTATTTACATGGTCAACATACATATAAATACAACTGATATCCAAAACCGGGAATAACATGTCAATATGAACTAATTATCATGTACCCTAAATGCACTAGGTTGGCTCGGCCTTATAGGGAAGAGGAAGCGAGACTTGTTTTGGTAAGGTGGAGCGACCTCGGATAAACATCGAATTCTCAATAATAAACCCAAAAATAGGTCATTTTGCAACTGAATTTTGGGCAACCTACTCATGAAATTTAAAATTATTGAAATTTCTTTTATCTATCATTTCAGAAAAAGAATCACTCAATTTCGATTAGTTTTGAAGAAGTCGTGATCAAAAGAAGAAGAGTAATTCGGAACTTGAAATTCTAAGTGAAAAATTGCTTTGCAAAGATTGGATATTTGACATAGCTAAGACAGAAATTTGACAAAAAGGACAATTAAAATGTTGTAACTATTAAAATTTCACATGTTTCAAAAAAAGAAAACTTCCATTTGAGTTAGAAACGAGGAAGAAAAGATTTGTGGAAAAAGGATGAAAAATGGAGAAATATATGGCTATTCATAAACAAATTTCCTGTATCATCATTATCTCTGGTCACATCACAAATCATTTGTAATATATATATATATATATATATATATAATTATGTTTAGTTACATCATTCTTTTAAATATATAACTATGTTTAGTCACATCACTTTCTTTTAAATATATATATATAATTATTATGTTTAGTCACATCCTTTTCTTTTATATATATATATATAATTATTATGTTTAGTCACATCGCTTTCTTATATATATAATTATTATTTTTAGTCACATCACTTTCTTATATATATATAATTATTATGTTTTGTCACATCACTTTATATATATATATATATATATATATATAATATATTATGTTTAGTCGCATCACTCTTTTATATATATAAGTTTAATTATTAATTAACTAAGAGGGATAAGGGATAATTATGGTAAATGATTACAAATCTATGTGATAATATTTAATATATATATATATTTATATAAAATGTTTATTATTTATAAAACTATGTCTTGTCACATCACTTACTAATCCAAATTAATATAAGATAATTTATTTTTAAGTGTATTATTATCTAGTTAATTAACTCCTATATATATGTACATATAGTGCATAAAGACGACAACATCCTCGATAACTTTCCAATGTCGAAAGATCGAAATTTTGGAAAACGTACTTTCGGAAACGTTCTTCGGTCACATTTTCTGTTTTTTATGAACTATTTAATTTGGTAAAAAATTTGAAAATGATTTTACCATCATTTTTAATTAATTAAAATGATTTTATTTTCATTATAAAACCTATATATTGAATATTTAAAATTAATTAAATATTCACTAATCAAAGCATTGAAATCCCAAGTCGTTACATGTGTAGAACCACATATGAACTGTCCATGCATCCAAAGAGTTAGTACATAAACACAATATATGTTAAACTGCTATCATATATGGAAAATATAGGGTATATAGGTATCATATGGCATAACAAGAACATAAAAAACATAGCATCCATCACGTAGCCTTGAATCTCTCGCTCAAGTGTGTTGGCCATACTATAACTCTTACAGATGCTCAACTCATTTTCTATAGGACTGGACACATGCAACCGTCCAAAAATATGGGTACACGTAGACTATCCTGTCCCAACAATGAACATCACAACCTCTGCATTACCCATCGATCCCTTAACACACATACTGATAGTAGAACTACTCGTAGATGTTTAACTCATGCCCACACAAATGGTTAGAGACATGACATATGCAGATGTCCTTAACAATATGGGTACACGTAGACTACCATGTCCCACTAACGAGCATCACGACCTCGTGTTCTATTCTATAAGCTATCACGCAAAACTCATGCTCTTGGTTCATCACTAGATGTTGTATTAACTCACTGTATCGAATTGTCATCTTCAGAATGCCTCTATGCACTCGTCGCAAGTTATAGTGCCAACGTACAAAAGTTCTGAAGTCGTCATCGTCGTTTTTGAGTCGAAGCGCTATGTCATCACTTCACTAGTCAGTACACAAACTCCAATGTCATACCTGGTTATTTAGAGTTATTTACTGCACTCTACATCACCCAGTAGATTCTAGGAACAAGTCATGAAGATATCTCGAAGTGATGCATTACCCCGACCAAAATTCTCAAATATCAAGCTTTTGTCCAGGTATCCCCTACGCAGAATCCAAAGCAACCACTGAAGGAGCCAAAAGAGACCACCCATCTGACTCGAAGCAACCCCAAAACCACCAAACCTAATTTCCTGCTCGGGTGCCAACCCAAAACGACCACCCATAACACACGAGCATGACACGAAGCAACTGCCGAACCACATTTCTTGCTCGGCCCTTGAACGACAGCACTACTGGATAACATTTGATGTTTGGCCCTTCCCATGCCAATCCAATGCAAGACCAGGGAAAACCTCCCACCAAACCTAAGCATGACTCCAAGCATCACCGGGAAGAAATATTGTAGTAGCTTCAATTTCCAACTTCACGTCGATTTCACTACTACGCTCCATTCTTCGACCCGCATGCATTCCATACACATCGACGCAACTCCCAACGTCTTAAAATCTATCCGTCGATGTTCGATTTCACGGTTCCTACCTCTAATGCACTTCGATGAACATTTTCAACCAATCATTGCAATTATCACATAATATATCTACAAGATAGCCAAAAATATATCATGGCAATAACACATCCAAATAACATGATTAAAATACCAAAAATTCATTTATTCTTGTTTTTACTACCAGGTGAGGTTTTAAAACAGCAATAAAACATAACTTTGACTTTAAAAATGAATCCAAAATATGTTAAAACATATTGATACATATATAATAAGGTGAGAGATGATAAATCACTCATCAAATCCTTTAAAATCCAAGTTTTGCACGCAAATCGAGGCCAATCCGAGAATGAAAAGCCAAGCCCTATTTATTCTTCCCTAAAAATGAAATTTGAAGACCTCTAGCTAATCTCCTTGATAATCTACTTTTAATCTATGATTTAGACTTGATTTGGAGGAGAAAAGAGAAGGTTTTGGGTGAAGAATGAGTTGATGGAGGCCTAGATCTATTTTAAAGATGGCATAAATGATTTGGGGATGTTTGTTTCAGCCAATATAACCCCTAACCCCGGATGGGTTATTGGACTTCTCCCTAATCTCACAGTTACCCATTAAGTTGTTTCAAAAAATGTCAAACTTCAAACAACGATATCTCCTAGCCAAAACGTCCAAATCTCTATAATGACCACTCTACAAAAAGGAAAACCATCGCATTTTTCCAATGGAAGTGGTCTCAAATGCTAATTTGTAATCTATAAGTTGTATCTACTATAAGTGTTTAGGAGTAAAATCGTTCGATAAAATTTCTTAAGGTTAAAGTTGTCACTACTTAACATCCTCCAAAATTATAATATCATACAACCCAATGCGAATTTAAAAATAATATCTTATGACCCTCTGATACATTAAATATGGTTCGTTACACTCGCCTCTCTTAAGGAAATTCGCCCTCGAATCCCTAACATAGAAAAGGTAAAATCAAACAAAGCTACCCCACATGCATAGCATCCACGAGCAAACATATTAAACATCAAGCATGCACACAGAATCAAGAAATGATATCTATGCCTATTATATCATGCTTGATACTAAACTACCCTATATGATATCGAGAGTGAAAATAAGTATGGTAAGCAGAAAGTCTTACTAAATAAAAACATCCAAATAGGTGGTCCTCGTGCTCTCCTTGGTCTCCAAAGTATAATCTCCTTTTCTCTCACACCATTGAACCTTCACCAGCTTCCTTTAATCTTTTTTGAATCACGTCCGACGATACGATTAGGCCTATGAGGTCCTAAAGCTTCTGCTTCAATCTTGATATCATCAAACTGATCGGGTTCAATTATGACATCTTACTCATGCACAAACTTCTACAAATGTGAGTCATGGAACGTGTCATGCATGCCCACCATTTTTGAGGTAAGTTGACTCTATGTGCTAGATTCTAGATCCTCATATTGAAAAAGGACCAACGAACCTCGACGCCGACTTCCCTTTAGTACCAAATTGAACAACATTTTTCAACAGAGATCTTAACAAACACCATACCACCGATGTAGACCTCTGAATCACATCTTCTCCTATCAGCGTAGCTCTTCTATCTACCCTAAGTAGCTTTCATTCATTGTCGAACGACCTCGTTCCTCTCCGAAGTCTCTCTAATCATGTCTGGCCCAAGTACACCCGCTTCCCACCGACATGAAGGAGCATTTCACGGTCGGCCATATAATGCCGTAAATGGCGTCATACCAATGCTAGACTAATAATTGATGTTGTATGTAAACTCCGCTAACTGTAAATGATCGTTCCTTGAGCCACCGAAAATGAGAATACAAGATCGTAAGAGATCCTTCAAGATATGATCCATCATCTTGGTCCTCCCATTAGTTTTTGGGTAATAAATTGTACTGAGATGTAGCTCTGCCCCGAACGCCTTTTATAAAATATTCCAAAATTTATAGTGAATAAAGGGTCTCAGTCACTCACAATGCTCTTTGGCATACCATGGAATCGCACAACCCACTTCATAAATAACTAGGCCAATTTGGATGTCGTTCTACTAAGGTTTATAAGTATAAATTTTGCACTCTTCATCAATCTATCAACTATGACCCAGATACTATCATACCCTTCTTTGGTCCTTGGCAATCCAGTAGCAAAGTCCATCAAAAATTATTTGCATTCCCAAATGGAAATCTCGAGCGGTTGTAGCAAATAATTCAGGTTCTTCTACTCTGCCTTTACCAGTTGATAGTTCATGCACTTCGATGTGAATGCCCTAACATCCTTCTTCATCCCTTCCCAATAAAATGCCTACCTCATAACACGGTACATTTTATTGGTGTCAGGATGTATAGTTAATCTTGAATGGGAGCGCTCTCTTAACACCTCATCGCTTAACCCATCGACATCAGGAATAAACAATCTCTCATCCTTACCGAGCCAACCCTTATGGTCGAGCACGTATTGCTTTATTTCCTTAGACTATACTCCTTCCTCAATCTTCGCCATGATCTCCGCTAGTCTAGCATATTATCTATGACTATTACCCACTCAATCAAAGCAGGTTTGATTGTTAAGGTAGCCAACACTTCTGACTCTAACTTACACTGAGGTCTAAAATCATAGCCAGTGATAAACTCCAATACTTCATATTTCTATAGCCAGTCCATCCCCAATATAATATTGAACTCACGAAACCCAAGATAAAGAAATCGCAAGTAAACAAACATCCATGGTTTGATAAGGCTAAGTCTCGACAAACCATGCATAGGCCGGTTGACTTGTAATAGGGTTTGTCGCAATTTAGAGGTTAGTCAACAATCTTGGGTCTTAATCCCAATCTATCTACCAAATCACTAGATACGAAGGGATTTGAAGCCCCAATATCGATTAAAACACGTATGATAATACCATAAATGGAAATCATGTCTTAGATAGTGATTCTCCTTCCCTTGTCTTTCGTCAATGAAGCACTTGACGAAATCGAAACAACATTCAATGCATATGCCTTCACTATCCATCCTTACTTAGGTGGTTTGGGCTAGTCCTTCTACACTGGGTATAGGCTCTCATATCGTAAAGCCTTCTCGATAACCTTTTGAAAGCTCTCATCAATATGACCAATCCATCACTTCCCTATTGGGACATGGCCAGTCCGCATCGGAAAAAATAAGTGAATTTCAATAAACATTTCCATTTTGGATCTTTATTGGGCTTATGAATTCTAATTTATTCTAAATTACTTTTAGATAAAGTCATTATATTATTTAAATTTACAATATAGTTTTACATTATGTAATTAATACTATATTATATGATACACACACACACACACACACACATGTATCATATACACATATATATGTTTGTGCATGTGTAACATAGCAATCCGTGCAACGTTTAACATACCCATGTATAGGTGCTAGGGTTTACACCGCAATGGACATGTTAGCTCCTTTAGTAGACAAATATATCATCCAAATGTACGCTTATATGCTCTAATTTATTCATACAAAATATTACAAATGTATATACATACCACACATATCCATTTTAAATAAATACATATACGTGTGTGCAATCTATAATACATATACAATTATGTATATGTGTAACAACCCGTAAATTTAACTGGTTTTAATAACGTTATTAATTGAAATTTTGTGAAATTTTAAACGATAAAACTTTCAAATATAAGTTTGATATTTTGAATGCGTCTAGTTAAACATAGCAACTGGTAAATTTTCGTCCGAAAATATGAAGTTTATTTTCGTGCGCAAATTTATTTCAATTTAATCAGTTAAAACTCGATGAAAATAAAATGTTTCCAAACTTAAATAATTTTGTATAGAAAAATTCTAAATCATCTTCTGACTGAGACGTCATTTTTCATTTTTCTTAATTCGGACTTCTTTAGCTCCGTCGATCTTATTTTTCTATGTTTTTGCTGCATTTTCCGCTAGTAAAAAATTTAAATTTTTAAAATTTAATCATAACACGGATATCTGTATACCGTTTTGATGGTCTTGTCGTGCTGATCTCCATGGTATATTCATTTGCTTGTTTCGGCGTTCGACAGACAACGAAATCTGTAAAGCTGTTCATCATATCGGTATGTTTCGAGCCTTTTATTTGTGGTTTCCATCCAAATTTCAAACTGCGGCCACTACCATTAATGTTTACGCAAATTTAAGTCGTGACCTTTCCATTTCCATCGTATACATCAATGAGCCGTTTCTGATTAATGTTCTTAAATACAAAGGACGTGACTTTTATTTTTCTCTGGTCCCAATATAATTGATGGTTCGTCCAATATTTTAGTTCTTTATTTTATTCCTTTTTAGTTTACCTCGTAAAATTTTAATTTCCACCGATCTTACTCATCTTCCTTTTTCAATCATCGCTAATCCTAGTAGATCGCAACTATCAAAGAAATGAAAGCCATCGCAAATTTTATGCCCCGACTTCCTCATCTTTGTTCGATTGCAACTGTCCATATCTTAATGGGTCAAACCCTAGGCTCTCCAGTATAGATTCTATGTAAGAGAAAAAAAATGGCATACTATGATGCCCTAGTTTCAAAGAGATGCATGCTTTCTGCTTGGTGAGGCAACATGAACGTGTGCATGAATAAAGCTAACAAGGAGATGTAGCATAAGAGTGATACATGCTTCAGGCATGGTGCAAGTGCAAAATGGTGCAAGTGTGAAATGCATGCTTCAAGCACAGAGTGGCATCATGTGGGTGTGCAAGAATGAAGTCGTCATGAAATTGTAGTGACAAAATTTTGGAGTGGAACTGTAGTCTGCAGATGATGACTGAATGAAGCAGACTGAAGATGTGCATGCAATGCATGAAGGTCAACAGAGCTGTTAGGACATGAAGAAGCATGAAGCATGAAGCAAGCAAGACTACAATGGGAATTGAGAAGTTACTCTTGTTGCATGAGACCTAAGTCGAGCAGTCAAACACAACGCACCCACTCATCTAAGACAAGTACATAACCTCCACCACTTTGCACCTCTTCCTTTCTCCCATGCTTGCATGACCGTCGCACCCACTCGGCCTCCAACCTATATCCGCCTCACAAGCCACCGACCCAAGCAGCTCAGCCGATCACCTATTCCCAGACCCGAGCCCCTCTGACATGCCTCCTTCCTCTCTCTGGTTTGGTAGGGTGGTTGCTTCACCTTATATAAGATAAGGTACATGATACCTTCATATAATTCATACTCATATATATATAGTAGGTTAGCTATGCAGTTAGTATACTTTATTATACACGCATATATATTAGATCCGAGCAAAATATGTTTATTTATTTCATATTAATATATTTAGTTATATAATACATATTTCAAAACTTTTCAGATCTGGAGTTTATACATTTTAGTAAATGTTTATTGAGTTTTTTTAGTTACAGTTTGTATATGTGTGTTATTAAAATTATATACATGAATGATAGTTGTATGTGGCATGAATAAATATAAATATTTATTTTCTGTAATGTGTACTTGAACAGTTGTGTTAATATTTTGTAATATTGGCTATGAAATGATTTTTATGTACTATGTATGTAGTATAATATATTTATATTTTTGGGTAGTTTAAATAAATTTCGACATTGTAGGGTATGTGAAAAAAAAAGATACAGCTTTTGTAGTATTATATATAGAGCGGTTTGAATATATACTATAAGGACGTATGGTTTGGAATAAAAGTGTATATAGTTACGTATTCTAAAGTATAATTATCAACATGTTTTAAAATGTGTTACTGATTTTATATTGATTTGCATAGATTGGTTATATAGGTCATTTACGTATTTGATTATAAGTATATATATTCACTTGTTTCAATTTATACTACGCAGATATGTGTTTTATATGTGGTTTTATTAAAAAAATGATTTTGAAATACACATATATATATATTCAAAATAATATGTATTTAAATTAACTTTGATTTGAAAATAATAATAATAATAAAAATATAATGTACTTTTCATTTTGTGTTATCAAACTGATTTTTGATTCTTAATTCACAGTTTATCAGTTTTGTCCATCGAACTCGTGTCCATCGTGCTTTGCTTTGAATTCGTGCTTGGATTCCTAACTCAGCTCGTTCTCGTTCTTTCAACCTCGGAAGGTGGTCAATCACTCACGATTAATGTTATTTTATTTATTAAATTTGATTTCAATTGAAACGACAAATTGAAATATGCTGCTATTAGTTATTTACACTATTATATATGTATTATCTGCATAAGTTCACCTGTGGCAACTGACATCATTATCTGTTAATTATTTATGCGATGATAATACAGTTTGGCTGATAATTGATTGATTGTTGATGTTTATATTGGACGTTAAATTTTTTATGTTAACACGATAAATAGTATGCAATTGAATTCAATATAAGATAGTTAACAATTTAAAATGGATTTATATGTTAAATTTGATTAGTTAAATATGACCCCTTTTAATTGTTAAATTAATTGACACGTAGAATTTGGTTAACTACACCTTGAACCATTGAATGTATGTTGTATAAATTTATGTAGTATAAAATTGAATAATGAATGACAAGTGAAGAACCGTATAAATATAATGCAATAATCTTTAATCTACATGAAATGATAGTGTAGATTCTAGAAATAATTATGTTAATTTGTGAAAACAACAATGTGAATTAATACAATTATTTCGGGATTATTTAATTAATTATTGGATTGTTATTGATGGTTGCTATTGCTTGTTTACTTACTTTGACACCATCCTAGTTATCATACTACAAGTTCCTTTTCTATGCTTTGTTTTGTGAATTGAAATGGAATAGATTTAAATGATAAATACTCAAATGAACTTGACTTAGGATAGAGAATTAAATAAAAACCCGATTGGTCAATAATTTGATTTAAAAATAAAAATTAAGTATGTGAATAAAATAATAAGTGCTTTAAATGAGGTTGAAATTTGAATTCCAGTGAAATTTAAATGTTAATATTTAATAATATGAAACAAACTATTAGCAAAGTAACTGATGAAAGAACGTTGTTTAATTTAAGAAATGATTGAATTAGTTTTGCAATTATTTAATAATTAAGTTTTGAAATTATTTGATAATTAAGTTTTGAAATTATTTAATAATTTAATGTGATTGAATTATTTAATAATTAAATAAAATTGAGTTATTTGATAATTGAAATTAACTTCTTTAATAAGCGAAATTGAATTCTGTAATAATTAAGCTTTGGAAATTTGTTAAATTAGATAAATAAATAAGTGAAATTGAATTTCTTTAACAAGAAATAAAATGTGATTTATTGAAATTAATGTAAGACTTAAAATTTAAAGAATTTGATTTGACGAATTTAATTTAATTCAATTTAAAGTTTTGATATAATAAGGTTGAACTTAAGTAATCGGTTTAATGAATTGGAAATTAAATAGAAATTATTTTAAATGACAAATTTACATAACGGATATTGAATGAAGTCGATCAATGAATTTAAATTGATTCGAATGTTAAATTAAATTTATTTAAATGATTTCGGAATGAAACTTATATGCGAACTTGAATCAATAATTGAATTGTTTAAATATAAAATTGAAATTGAATTATAAGATTTTGAATAGTAATTTGGAAGTTGTGAAACGTAAATTATGGAAATTAATTTAGAAAGACAAGTTGAATGTTGGTTTACAAATTCTAATTGAAATTGAATTTGTTTTGGTTTTGAAATTTATTAAACGACCAATCAGTGTAATAATCACGAATGTTATTAAAGAAACCGGAATCGGTTATGGACATACTCTCTGTCTAAACCGAAAACCACTTTAATAACTATACGTGGAGTGTGATCCAGAATGAAGTGGTTGGAATGATGTACGTGATGACTGAAGAAAGAGAACGATAATGGATAGTCTTGGCACTTGTGTCAAATTGGAAATGACTAAAGCAGGAGCCGTGCCGGGCCAAATAGGTTTAGCCACCTCGAGCGAACACACTTCTTCGTAAACTACTCATTACTTGTTATTGATTGGTGCACCCTCGGAATTTCGGGAGTGGTGTTTCACGGTGTTGCGATCGTTGCGGCGATGCGTTCTCACCAGTCCGGATCAGGCGAACGGTAGTTTCACTACCTTGGGTACTGCCTCATGTGCCTTGTCATACTTGTATCCCTATATACGCGACCACTACAAAAAAAATTTGTATCATATCTATGGAGTACTCCCTGATAGCCCACTAGTTTACGGTGGAGTTTACAATGCTGTATAGTCTATGATGCTGATATAAAATGTGTTAAGGGGGATAATGTTAACGCCTTAACACTATTTTGATACTTTATATTACTGATAGGCATTATCTACTTAGCGTCCACTACTACATAGTAGATAATTTAACGGATCCTTAGAGGATGATTATTCCAACGTCCTTTGAGTTACTTGTATTTCGGTTGTTATTTCACTTGAGTTGGATTTATTGATCTAAGAATGTTAATCCTGACTCAAGTGTTTTGTGTCTTTCTTTACGCTCGGGTCAGACTGAGTGTACCAGTATTCGAGACTCATCTTTGGAGTTGGAGCTTCGCTTGGAGATCCAGCTATCTATCCAGCTTTCAAATATTCAGTTGATTCTAGCGATGTATTCTGGCATCGTATATTGACTACTGTATTCGAGACATTTGTTGTACCTTATTAAACTCTGATATATATATAGTAGCTTCATGAACTACTACCTTTTTGTTTCCGCTGCATTTATTACTCTGTATCTGTGATCTGTGATTATTTATTTACTATACATGTTCAGTTTTGCCAAATTTAAATTAACAATTCGGTATTTTGAATTATTCAAGTCCGACATGTACGGATGCGAATAGTCCAAAATAGCGGGTCGCTACAATATGTATATTTAAAACCGTTTAAAATTTTATTAAAAATTATTTATTTATTAGTTGGTAAAATTTGAAAATAAAATTGGTTTTTTATATCACAATAAACATATAAAATATATATGTATGTATGTATGTGTGTGTGTGTATGTCATAAATAATTTATTAATATATATATTATATCATAAATAATTTATTAATCTATATATACACACCTAAATGTAATATATATATATATATAATAAAATAAATTTATATACTTCTTATAATGTTCACGACAAAGGTTTTTTTGGTTTTAAATATTTATTAATAAATTTCCTTATAAAAATTAATTAAAAATTAAACAAAATATTTTTGAAAGGCAATTTTGAAATTTAATTTTTTAGTAAAAATAAGAATGATATTTTGATGTTTAATAATATACATATATTTTTATAATTTAAAAATCAATTTTTAAGTCCAATTTTTAAGTTTTGCAAGTACTTAAATATTTAAATTACATAAAACCTTTTTATTCGAAAAATTGTCAGGTACAAATTAAATTTATAAGATATAAAACATATTTTATATAATATATATAAGTTTAGATTATCAATTTATGGAACTAATTGATTTAATCATATATTTGTGTATATTAAAGTTGTTTTATTTATGTCCAAGGTTTTTTATGTATGATACTATTTATATAAAATTTTAAAACCATATTCTGTATAGTATAATGTACTTTAAATTATAAAAAAGTCAATTTTTTTATCTTAAGCTGTGAATATCAAAGGCATTATATGTCATAAAAAAATTATTTTATAATTATATAAGCATATAAACATACAACCATTTTGAGTTTGATGATATATCGATATACAAGATTCTTCACCTAACAAAACAACATATGATATATAAATTATCTAAACATTAATATATAGTTGTAGATCAGAAAATTACCTTATCTCCAATGCCTATTAGTACATGTTGAAACGAAGAGATCGACTCCTTTAATTAGATTCAAATTCAGCAAGTTGCAAGCTCCTGAATTGATGACAATGACTATCGAATAGCGTTTTTTATTTGATGGAGCTTGGGAATGGAGGAGGAGATGGTTATATAGTTTGGTCAGAAGTAAGGTAGATGGAGGCTCCAAAAAAGTGATAAATGTGTGTGGGTTGTGATGTTTTTGTAGAAAAGAGATTAGAAATAAGTTAATATCCAAATCGACATTTCTCTTTTAGCTTTTATTTTCCTCTACTCCGTCTAAATCCAATCCCCTCTTGCCATCATATGGCCGCACCCCACCTGATCTATCATGGCTAAAATACACATACTTCTATATGAGCTTTAAACCCATTTAAAGCCCATACAAAATATATTTCGTTTAAATCCAATTTAAAGGATTATCAATATCGTATATCGATTTATAAATTTGTAACTATTATAAATATATCTATTAATATTATTTATCAAATCAAATAAAAAATTTATAATTAATATTTCATAGTTATTAATTAATTTACAACACTTATAGATTAATTAAATCATATGGTCAAAGGAATATTCAACGTCGGTTGTGTGACTATTTAGGTGTGAATTCGGTCAGCGATAATATCGAACTATTCGAATATTAGCATTCACACGTCACTTAGTAGGTGGTAAGACATTTTGGCCTAATGTATTGCTTACTTGGTTTCGGTAAAACTCAATTTTACTTTATTAAGCATTATCCAGTTGTGACTATTATTTACACGATTTCTCTTTGTCAAAACTATACCACTTCGTATTTAGGGAGTATGGTAATGGTTAAAATTTCTGTATCATCCACATTCAACTCTATGGTCTAAGCATAAAGTCATTGGTTCAACAGTAACAATTCTTATTAATCTAACTACTATGGCCAAATATTTCAACTTTGAGTTGACTTGAGTTGACCGTAATACTAACCCCATATAACTAAAGAGACGAATCCTCTCTTGAATAATGTTTCACTTCCAATACTTCCACTTAACCCAGTTATAGTCACTCGATGGACGTCTTTCCATGATTTAACTATAATCAAAGCAGATCTTTTATATTGACGTTTAACAGTATTCTCAAGTCAAGAGAACTATGCAAATTAGTCACATCAATATTTTATGTTTGACCATAGTTATATTAACAATGGAAAATTATCGAGTTAGTCATTCCATAGTTATCCAATGAATATCAGTACGTAACCCCTTGGTACCTTATGAAATGACAAGTAATATACTGCTTAACATTTGGAGAGCGTTATGTACTATAGTCTGAACATATGCATCGATATCCTGTCTCGATGCATCTTGAGTAGAAATATTTAAAATGATGTGTTTTATTATATTGTGATATAATACTCATAATTACAACTATTTGTAATTACTATCATACCATTTATGGATTTTTTGTTAAATATATTTTAGTTAAATTTTTAATTATTTATAACAAATATAACAAAAAGAAAAAAACGCCTTTATTATGAACGAGAATTGATTACAGAGTTAATTAATTTACAATAAATCATAGAGTTGCCCATAGGGCGTACATTATCCCTACCCTTTCCAAGATGATCACTCAGCCCAATTGTAAACCTTTCATTCTTTCTAAGTGGAGTACCAATGAAGAATAGTCTATGCTTCGATAGCACATTGAATTCGACCACAAACTCTAATACAGACAAATCGCCTTGCTTAAAGTCGGTAAACTTCCTTAACAACATTGACTCTTAAATAACTAGGATAAACTTCTCTAGAAGCAAACTTTGAATTGATCCTCAGTAAATCGATTCTCAAGAGTTGCAACCTAAGGACATCTTCAAAATCAAAATATACCAAGTATGCTCTTTCATATATTGTTCGATCCATTCTAAGGCGATAGCTTCTTCCGTATCTCTAATGGATCCAAGTACCAACTTACATCATCTACACAACCTAAGCTTTGATCCTAAATGTGACAACTACCCTACACTTCTGGTACCAAATACAACTATAGAATGCGCTATAGAGGTTCCCAGGCAATGTAAGGTGATAGCCAATGGTGTAAAGTAAAGAATATCTAGATAAAAAATCTACAGAACATGTCATGGCACATAGACAAAATATAATAATCAAATAGATGTAAAACAAGTAAAATAGAATATAACTTAGTGAATCATAGTAATCAGAGTACATTAGATCATCATAGTTATACAAAACAAAAATAATAGAGTTTTTACATCCCAATCTCTAATGTAAACATTATAATTGTCTCTAAAATAATAAAAGTGCTTACACATCTTTATAATACTCCACAACGGATACAAGTGGTAGTAAGCTCCAAAGTATGATATACAAAAGCATAGCTTCCTTTTCATGCTTCATACATCTCCATGTGTTATCCATACTTGTTATCCCTAATCTACTCATTTAAGAGTACCCAAGATAATAAGAAGCAACGCATAAAACCTTGAATTAGACAACACTCTGATATTAGCCATATATCACTTAAAATACTATAAAAATTGTATATGGTAATAAGGGAAAAAAGTATGTAGAGCCATACCTAATCCTTGCATCCAAAGAGTTAGCACGTAAACATAATAGATGTTCAACTACTATCACATGTAGGAAATATAGGGTACATGGATATCACACAACATATCATGCATGCAACAAACATAGTAAACATAACATCCATCACAATAGAGTTAACTTGCCTTTAAATAGACTATATAATATCAATGTTACTACAGATTATTGTTGAATGCTTGGATGATAACATATTGTTGGTTGTTTGAATTATTTGGATTCCCACTTTGGAAAGCAGATGATACATTGTATGATTTACAAGAAACCTGTATGACTATATATTGTTGTTTGATCCCGCTTGATAGCAATGACATAATAACTATTATTTTACAGAGGAAAAAAGGAAGAAGTTAGAGTGCTTTCGTAGCGAATAGGTCACTATGGGACACTTTGAAGTGCATATATATGTGTGTGTGTGTGTGTGTGTGTGTGTGTGTGTATGAGATTTACAAAGGACTTTTGCAGAGAGATCCTAAGGGGTTTCTCCTCAATATTGATTTATTTATATTCTTATATTATTTATATTGATGTTTTGGTTGAAATATTTGTGACATACTATTTGAATTGTGTTAGTGTTGTTATAGCGATTTTCATTATATTGTCACTTATGAAATATCAACTCCTTATAGCCTTATGTATATTGAACTTGTGCTTGTATTTTTATAAAATAAATGTTTGGTCGCACTTTTACACTTTGAAAGTTGTTTGAACTATATTTTCAAGTCCTTTTTAGGATTTTGAAATAAAGGAAAAGTATTGTTTAAAATTTATAAAAGGAGTTATAAATTTGATTAATTATCTTTCGGGATAATTAATGTTGTTTTAAATTTGTAAAAAGGTTATAAACTGGATTAATTATCTTTTGGGATAATTAACGTTGGTTTCAATTTATAAATAAATTATAAATTGGATTAGCTATCTTTGGGATAGTTGATGTTTTTTTAAATTTATAAAGGTCATTTATATTCCATCGGGATAATTAATGATGTTTTAAAGTTATAAAAATATAATAAATTTAATTAATTTCTTTTGGAATAATTAATGCAGTTTTAAATAAAATAGTTATGTCAATTATCTTTTAGAATGATTAACATTGTTTTAAATTTATGAGAGGCTTTTTAAATTGATTTATTATCTTTCATGATAATAAATGTTGTTTTAAGGTTACAAACAATAGTTTATAAATGAGAAAATCTTTTAACAAAAAATGTTTAAAAATAAAGCTAAGTGTAAATTCTTTTAGATTTATAGAAATAATGTTTTAATGACATTTGTTTTCTTAGCCTTCTTATAATATATTCAAAAATATAATTAGCTCTTTAAAAAGAATATTTATAAAGAATGTTTTTAAAGTGTTTTATAAATGTTTTGTGATGTGAAAACCAAGTACAAACTTGGTTTTCAAAAGTTTGAAAGTTTGATTCTGTTATGCAAAGGATACGAAATTGAATTTCCATAAATGATATGGCTTGTATGGAAAGGATATAGTCATATTCTTAGCACTAAACGTTGAGATATGGAAACTTGTTTTTATTTCGTAGGTTAAAAATATTGTCAAGGCAAGGCTTAGAGGTAACACTACCTTAACTTACTCGGCTTTATTTTCAACCGAGGGATAGTGATTTTCAACTAAGGGATAGTGCAAGTTTGAAACTGGTGAGTAGTCGCAATAGCATGAGATTTAATTTCCATATACAATCGTTCCGATTAATCTCGATAGTTGATTTATTGACTATCGATTCTGCTATCTTCTTTGGGTATCGTCAATCTAAGACAATTTTTTGCTCATTTGAGAATTAATCTCGTTTGTTGAAAATGACAAAACCAAAGCGCGAGTGGACATCATGCTATGTGGGGTTACTCCCATTAGGGTATATACACATCTACTCTAGATTGGATTCGGTTGTATAGTGCTAAGATGTGAAATACTTGGATACTCGATAAGGTTGGTGGGGTCCAGCTTGTACATTTTCCGAGAGCCATCATAGTTTTTAATTATATTTTCCTAGAGGTATACTTTCGGTAAGAGGGTGCACTCTCCTAGTCAGTGTTGAAATTTTTTTCTTTTTCCTTGTGATTGATTCAAACCTTTGAATTGTTTTCTTACTTGCATTGAGAAGTACTTGGAGCTCTTCTTGATATTTAATTATTCATGTCCATCATTTAACTTTGGATTTTGATCCTGTTTATGTCTATTCTTTCAAGTTTGAGTTTTTTTCTAATTTGTTTCCATTCATTCTTGATGGATGTTGTTCTTATGATGTAAATCATGTTTTATGTTTAGCGGCGTGGTCTCACAGAATTATTATATGTTCATCATATTTATTGAATTTTCTCACATAGATTTTATAAACTAATCTGGGTGTTATTTTATTATAATGCTTAGGTCAGACCGAGTTTTTCCTAGTTGTTTTTAGTGGGACTTTGGAGCTCATGGAGAGAGCTAGAAGTTCACATGCAATAGAATTTTTAATTTCCGTTGTATTATTATGTATACCCATCAGCAATTGTATGGTTAGTAAGTTATAACTGTTTAGGCTGACAAGGTTTGTTTTTAAATCTGATATACCTTATACCTTAGAGTGATAGTTTACTATCTTTGTTATGTTATATGTTGTCATTCCATTGTATGATTTTATTTCCTCATGTTCTTTTTCATTTTATTTTTAATCTGCCTTTCCAGTGATTGCATGCTCGGCATTTGAATACCGTGGATGTATTGAGTGCCGACTTTCGATGGTCAAAAAGACGGATCACTATAGAATGGTACATGAGTTAAAGGTTCATCGAGAACCTTGGCATTGGTAGGGTAAACTCATTAGAGATAGGGTAAGTGACACCTTAAAATGATTTGAGGGTATTATATGTTAGTCCGTGAGATGATGGTTTTGATGACAACAACCTTAGAATAAATTATAAAATATAAATACTGACATCATAAGTTTAGATATATATGTATATGCAGGATTTTACCAAGCAGGTACCAAGAATGAAGACTGTACAGTATAGAGATTCAAGATATCAAGATAGAAGACTCATGAGTAACTAGATTATCAAGAGTTCAAGATTTCAAGGTTAAGTAGTTTTATTAGGAATTTTGTTAAAACTCGTAGAAAAGCACTGGCATCTTAAAATCCAATTTATTCGTGGAATGAAATCCACTTCGAGCCTGTTAAAGGGATGGAACCCTAAGTAGGATGGAACCTATGAAAAATCTAGTGGAACATTTTTTTGTATCCACTAACTTTTTATTCAGAATGATTTTACAAAATTATCTTGTTTTCAAAATGATTTCAAAACTTTCCTTTTAAAACCATCAAAACCCTCTATCCTGATTTTAAATAATTTTAGCCTCAAAATTATCTTTAATTTCAAAGTCAAAATTACTCCTGATTTTAAACTATCTTTTAAATATAATATATATTTAACTTTTAAATATTTATACTTAGATTTAAATACAAAATTATAGTTAAACTCTATATATATTATTCTCTATATTTACTTATGAATTTTAACTATAGTCAAGTATATTTATAAAGTTTAAAATGGTTTTAATATAAAATAAAAGTTATTTTCAAAGAAAAACAAAATACAAAAAAATCCTTTGGGATGTCGACATGCCCAAGTAACCCATGTCGACATGGTGTCAGTTGAGTTCAAAATTTAAATTTCAAAAGAAGTGTCTATTCGCCATAACTCTTCATGAATGGACATGGCTGTTGTTCTTCTATAAATAGGGGTTAGTTTCAACGAATTATATATTGGATTTTCTGGTTTTTCACTCCTCTTCTTCTTCCACATTTCTTAATACATATTCTTACCAGTACTCTGTCGAAATCAACATTGAATCGAACTCGATTACTTCTAGTTTGATTCTTTATCACTATCTCTACAAGGTTCTCAGTGCTATTCAGAGCTATAGGCTTTTCGTAATCTATCAAAAGAGAAAAGGTGTGATTGTAGCCTTGAAAATCAATCAAAAGAGAAAAGGTGTGATTGTAGTCTTGGTAAATCAATTGGGTGAACTTGTGGCCCGGAAATCAAGTATCTCTACCCAGAGGATAGAAATTCTGGAGGGTGTACCGCGTAGCCTTGAAACCGAGGGTGTAATTGTACAATTGCTTTTGAAAGGAAATCCGTACTTGTGTTGCAGGACTGGATGTAGGGTAACTCCGAACCAGTATAAAATCCAGTGTGTTCTTTCCTTTACTGCTTTTATTTTATCTCTGCATCTGTGCTTATTTCTATGATCATATCTGTGTCGGTACATTGCATACATTGGTGTTTAAATTAACATAAACTGAAAAAGATTTAGTAATTCTTTATTAACACTATTCACCCCCCCTCTCTAGTGTTAATCCTAGCCTTAAGATCCGTAATCCGCAATTTCACACAATTGGTATCAGAGAAGGGTTTTCAAAGTTTCATAATCTGATTTTTGAAAATGTTTTTAAAATGGCTATATTTGTTAATACTAGTTTAGAAGTATTCAAACCATCATTGTTTCTTGAGTCTACATATAATCAATATTCAAATTCAAGTTGTCTACCAAGATTGTTTGATGTGCAGGAATCATGCTTTATTGGCCTTGAGGAATCAATCCACAATGGATAAATTGTGCAGATCAAAAAGAACAAATGGATACTTGATAGTGGATGTTCTAGACACATGACTGGCAATCCAGATATACTGAATGATATAATTTACAAAGACGGAGGACTGGTTAACTTTGAAGACAATTCAAAAGGATATGTGATTGGCATCGACAAAGTCGGTAATTCTGAAACTCCTACTATTACTAATGTTTTGCTAGTTAAGAATCTGAAACATAATCTGCTGAGTATAAGTCAACTGTGTGATAAAGGATATAAAATTGAATTTGAAAAAGATAAAAGTCACATTGAAGATAATAATTCAACCATTATATTCGAGGGAGTCAGGAAAAAGAATATTTATATTCTTAGTATGAAATTTTCAAATGATAACCTGTGTCTGTTGGCAAATGCAAGTGACCCTTGGATTTGGCATAAGAGATTTGGGCATTTTAATTTCAAACTCTTATCTAGGCTGTCAAAACACGATCTAGTAAGTGGTCTCCCTAAAATGAATTTTAAAGTAGATAGTTTATGTGATGCTTGTCAATTAGGAAAACTTAGAAAAAGTTCCTTCAAGTTAAAAGATATGATTTTAACTTCAAAACCTCTTGAACTACTTCATCTTGATTTATTTGGTCCATCTCAAATTTTATCAATAAATCATGGTAAATATGTCTTTGTAATTGTAGATGATTATTCGAGATTTACATGGACAATATTTTTGAAACATAAAAGTGATACTTTTGAATGTTTTAAGACATTTTCAAAAAGAATTCAAAATCAATTTTCTCTAAAAATTATAAATATTCGAAGTGATCATGGTGGTGAATTTGAAAATGAAAAGTTTGAGGAATTCTGCAATAAAAAGGGAATAACTCACAATTTTTCATTTCCGAGAACTCCACAATAAAACGGAGTAGTAGAATGTAAAAATAGGATGATTCAAGAGTGTGCGAGAACTATGCTTACAGATAATCTACCAAAGAATTTTTGGGCAGAAGCAGTTGCTACCGCCTGTTATATTTTAAATAGAATTAATTAGACCTCTAACTGATAAGACATCTTATGAACTTCTTTATTCAAAGAAACCTAAGGTGTCTTATTGCAGAATTTTTGGAACTAAATTCTTTATTTTAAATACAAAAGATCATTTAGATAAATTTGATCCAAAATCCTACAAAGGTATCTTTATCGGATATCCTAATAGAAGTAAAGCGTACAGAGTGTTTACTTTAAAAACTAGTTCCATTAAAGAAACAATGCTTGTTTCATTTGATGAAAATTTTAAAAAATTTCAAAATATAAATGATGAAGAGGATTTAATCACTCAAAATCAAGAATCAATTGAAACAAATAATGAAATTAAAAATTCCTAATAAAAGGACAAAACTTTTAAAAGATCATCCTACGGAAAATATAATGGGAGATATGCAATCTGTTGTTAAAACTAGAAATCAACTAAGTCAAATGAGTAATGTAGCTTTTATATCAACTATTGAACCCAAAAATCCAAAAGAAGCATCCACTGATGATTCATGGATTTTGGCTATGCAAGAAGAATTAAATCAATTTACTAGAAATGATGTTTGGGAACTTGTTCCTAGACTAGAAAATAAAACTATAATTGGAACTAAATGGGTTTATAAAAATAAAATGAATGAACAAGGAGAGGTAGTTAGAAATAAAGCTCGATTAGTCGCTCAAGTTTATTGACAAGAAGAAGGAATAGATTTTGATGAAACCTTTGCTACCGTAGCAAGATTAGAAGCCATTAGGATTCTACTTGCTTTCACAAATCATAATAATTTAAAATTATTTCAAATGTATGTTAAAAGAGCCTTTTTAAATGGATTTGTAAAAGAAGAAGTATATGTCGAACAACCACCGCTTTTTAAAAATGATAAATTACCAAATCATGTTTACAAACTTAAGAAAGCATTATATGGTATAAAACAAGCTCCTAGAGCCTGGTAAGATAGACTAAAATCTTATTTATTGCAATCTAATTTTGAAATTGGTAAAGTAGATAATACTCTTTTTATTAAAAGAAATAAAAATGATATTCAACTAGTACAAGTTTATGTAGATGATATCATTTTTGGTTCAACTAATTTTGAAATGAATAAAGAATTTTCTGAAATAATGACAAAAGAGTTTGAGATGAGTCATATGGGTGAATTAAATTTCTTTTTAGGATTACAAATAAAACAATTAGATAATGGTATCTTTATTAGTCAAGAAAAATATGCTAAAGACCTAATTAGTAAATTTGGTTTGACTATTGCAAGTGGAAAACCCACTCCCATAGCAACCAATGAATACCTTAGTAAAGAAGATCTCTCGAAAGATGTAGATCAAAAACTATACAGAGGAATGACTGGATCACTACTCTATATTACTGCTGGTAGACCTGATATCATGCATAGTGTTTGTCTCTGTACCAGATATCAATCTCAACCTAAAGAGACCCACTTAAATGCCATAAAACGAATCATAAGATGTGTTAAACACACATCTGATTATGGTTTATTCTACCCTAAGATTCTTTTGACTTAATATCTTGCTGTGATGTTGACTATGCTGGTTGTAAATCAGACCGAAAAAGTACAAGTGGGACTTGTCACTTTTTGGGGCTTGGTTTCTTGGCTTAGTAAAAAGCAAAACACAGCTTCTTTATCAACAACTGAAGCAGAATATATTTCTTCTGCTTTGGCTTGTTCTCAAGTAATATATGTGCAACAACCTTAAAAGATTTTGGTTTGAAATTTTCAAAATCATCAATTTATTGTGACAATACGAGTGCGATAAATTTATCCAAAAATACTACTCAACATGCTCGAACTAAACATATTGATATCAGACGTCATTTTCTCAGAGATAATATAAGTAAGGAAGTAGTTACTCTCGATTATATCAATTCTGAGAATCAAATTGCTGATATTTTAACAATACCCTTAAATGAATCAATATTTACCTATTAAGAAGAGAATTAGGTATTTGTTCTATAACTGTATATGAAATCTAAATAACAAGTATAATTAATAATTAATATCAAAATAATTCAAGAGTTAAAATATAAAAGACCATGTCGACATCCCCCATATACCCATGTCGACATGCAACGTTTTTATATTTTGAAATATCTCCCACCAAAATTCAAAATAATTGGTTATAAATTCTTCACATTTTCGAAATTTTATTCATCCTTTCTGTTATCTCTCTGTTCTTCTCTCTAAAATCAAATAATCAATGGCTTCCCCTTCCAAATCAAACATAAAATCAACCTTTTCATTCCCTTCTCTTACGTCTGGTCCATTTCAACGTACTACTCTCGCTCGTGTGACTAAAATAGAGGACTCTCCGAAAGATGCACTTCAGATGATGACTGAAATTCAAGTGACTCAACTTCGTGTGGCAAAGTAACAAGAGAGACAAGGCAAGATTCTTAGTAATTTGCAAAAATTCCTAATGGATAACCAGGCCAGTCCTATCTTGATTGATGAAGTCTCTTCACTCAATCAAGAACAAGAGGCCAGCGAAGAAGAAGAAGGAGAACCCATGGAAGAAGAAGTGCAAGCGGAGGATGATGACCAAGTCGTGTGTGTTGGAGCAGTGTGTTTTGACAAGAATGGGAATCTTATCGAACAACGTGGAAATTTCTGTTTCCACTATCCAAACTATTTGATTCATAGATCTCCTAGGTTTAAAAACACAAAATAGTTTCTTTTCTTTCCTTTCCATGATTGTTTGTGTTTCTTTATGTTTTCTATACGCTCATGTGTATACAACTTCGTACGTAATAAATAACTCGTGTTCTTATACGTGTTTTAATTATAAGTACTATCATGAATTCTTAGTTAGGATATTTAATTGTTTAGGACTATGTTTTAGTATAAGATTTAAGTGATGATTACTTATGATAACACTATCATTATAATCACATGTCATAGAATTTTAGTTTTAGGAGGAGTTATATAGTTTGTAGTGAGTTTTTGTTGATGACAAAGGGGGATAAATATAAAATAGGGTAGTTAGGCATAAATTAAGGGGGAGTTATTAGTTTTAAGGGGAGTTATTAGGATAGAAGTAATATTTTATAAACAAAGGTTGTCATCATCAAAAATGGGGAGATTGTTAGTCCACGAGATGATGGTTTTGATGACAACAACCTTAGAATGAATTATAAAATATAAATACTGACATTTTAAGTTTAGATATATATGTATATGCAGGATTTAACCATGCAGGTACCAAGAATGAAGACTGTACAGTATAGAGATTCAAGATATCAAGATAGAAGACTCATGAGTAACAAGATTATCAAGAGTTCAAGATTTCAAGGTTAAGTATTTTTATTAGGAATTTTGTTAAAACTTATAGAAAAGCACTGGCATCTTAAAATCCAATTTATTCGTGGAATGGAATCCACTTCGAGCCTGTTAAAGGGATGGAACCCTAAGTATGATGGAACCTACGGAAAATCTAGTGGAACATTGTTTTGTATCCACTAACTTTTTATTCAAAATGATTTTACAAAATTATCTTGTTTTCAAAATGATTTCAAAACTTTCCTTTTAAAAAAATCAAAACCCTCTATCCTGATTTTAAATAATTTTAGCCTCAAAATTATCTTTAATTTCAAAGTCAAAATTACTCTTTAAACTATCTTTTAAATATAATATATATTTAACTTCTAAATATTTATACTTAGATTTAAATATAAAATTATAGTTAAATTCTATATATATTTTCTCTATATTTACTTATGAATTTTAACTATAGTCAAGTATATTTATAAAGTTTAAAATGGTTTTGATATAAAATAAAAGTTATTTTCAAAGAAAAACAAAATACCAAAAAATCCTTTGGGATGTCGACATGCCCAAGTAACCCATGTCGACATGGTGTAAGTTGAGTTCAAAATTTAAATTTCAAAAGAAGTGTCTATTCGCCATAACTCTTCATGAATGGACATGGTTGTTGTTCTTCTATAAATAGGGGTTAGTTTCAACGAATTATATATTGGTTTTTCTGGTTTTTCACTCCTCTTCTTCTTCCACATTTCTTAATACATATTCTTACCATTACTCTGCCGTAATCAACACTGAATCGAACTCGATTACTTCTAGTTTGATTCTCTATCACTATCTGTACAAGGTTCTCGGTGCTATTCAGAGTTATAGGCTTTTTGTAATCTATCAAAAGAGAAAAGGTGTGATTGTAACCTTGAAAATCAATCAAAAAAGAAAAGGTGTGATTGTAGCCTTGGTAAATCAATTGGGTGAACTTGTGGCTCGGAAATTAATTATCTCTACCCAGACGATAGAAATTACGGAGGGTGTACCTCGTAGCCTTGAAACCGAGGGTGTAATTGTACAATTACTTTTGAAAGGAAATCTGTACTTGTGTTGTGGGACTGGATGTAGGGTAACTTCGAACCAATATAAAATCCGGTGTGTTCTTTCCTTTACTGCTTTTATTTTATTTCTGCATCTGTGTTTATTTCTGTGATCATATCCGTGTCTGTATATTGCATACATTGGCGTCTAAATTAACATAAACTAAAAAAGATTTAGTAATTATTTATTAACACTATTCACCCCCCTCTAGTGTTAATCCTAGCCTTAAGATCCGTAATCCGCAATTTCTCACATTATATACATGAGTGTATTTGTTATTGCTATAAAAACGTATCATGCTAATTTGACTATTGAGTTATTTATGAATTATAGTCGAGACGTGGGACGCCATGGTGTCGATAGAGATTTCTAAACACTTGAACAAGGCAAACAGATGCGGTATTGATTTTTCAAAAAATTTGGCAAATGAAATATTTTACCTAGGATTATATATTTTTTATATATAAATGAATAATTTTCACATTTATATAGTTATTTATGGTGTGTTTGTTTGTTAATGATAATATTTCTTTATTTCATTATTGTTTGATTTGTCATGCTCGAATAGTTTAGGAGCATTGGTTATTATTTGTTGATTATTGATGTAGCTCGACCAGTTTATTAGCATTTATTTTTTTGACAACCGTGATCACATTAAACGAACCCCTTGTGAATTAAGTTTTACAATTTGATCATAAAGTGTTTAGTGAAATTTTTTAGTAAAAATAAAATTGTTCAATTTAATCTAAATGGAAAGGCAAACCAATTAGAGGACAATTATTTATTAAAAGTTTATTATAATAAAGTAAAATAATTTTAATATAAGAAGATTTTATATGAAGATAATTTTATATAAATTTCGTCTATAAAATGTGCTTTATAAAGAGTTTTTGGGAATTTAAATCCTAGTATTGCTAAAAATAATTTCAAAAGGAATTTGAGAAAAGTAATAATAGTATTACTTGGAAGTAATTATAAATCTTTTGGAAGAGAAATCTTAAGTGAGATACATTTTCTTTGGTTAGTTCGGGGGAAAATATCTCGATTAGTTTTGTGGTACTCTGAACAGTCTTCTAAGTGACGATCAAATGTTTACATAGGCGAACGTTGTAGTGTACTTAGTAATTATTCTTTTTATCATTATGCAATTGAAATGAGTTTGAATCCAAACAAACCCAATGCGAGTGTCAGTGAATAAATTGTTAAAGTTATTTTATATATAGAAATATATGTACTATGATTTCAAAAAGGATTTTTGAAATAAAAAACTGGATGTTTAGTTCTTATGTCCCCTCAAGGGGAAATTAATTTAAAATAAGAAATATTTTGATAAATAATTTAATAAATGAATTTTTTAACTCTTGGATAGAGAAGATAATTTAACTTAAGTTTTAAACGGTTTAATTTAATAGGAAGGTTTTAATAAGCATTGTTTTATTAAACCATAGTTTTTGTTTAAACATCTAATTCGTATAAACTATTTGATATTGGATCGACTGAATAAACACCTTCACCTTAAGGATGTATAAGGAAAGTTGTAACGACCTGGAATTTCAATTTTTTAGCGAATATTTAATTAATTTAAATATTTAATATATAAGTTTTAAGATGAAAATAAACTCATTTTAATTAATTAATAATGATGGTGAAATTATTTACAGAATTTGTTTACCAAATTAAATAGTTCATGGAAAAACAGAAAATGTGACCAAAGAACGTTTTTTGAAATTTCGACCTTTCGATGCCAGGAAGTTGTCGGGACCGTTATTCGTCTTTGTGTACTATATACACATATATATACATAAGAGTTTATTTACTAGATAATAATACACTAAGAAATAAATTATCTTATATTAATTTGGAAAAAAAGTGATGTGACTACACAAAATAATTATATATATAAAAGAAAGTGATGTGACTAGTATATATATAAGAAAGTGATGTGACTAGACATAATAATTATATATATATAAGAGAAGGTGATGTGACTAGACATAACAATTATATATATAAGAGAAGGTGATGTGACTATACATAATAATTATATATATATAAAAGAAAGTGATGTGATTAGACATAATAATTATATACATAAAAGAAAGTGATGTGACTAAACGGTATAATTATATATATAAATGAGTGATGTGACTAAACATAATTATATATATAAATATAGTATAAAAGATTTGTGATGTGACTAGATATAATTATGACAAGTTATATTCTTTAATTTATTTTGTGCCTATAAATACCCACACCTCTTTCTCTCATTTCTTCAAAAAAAATTCAACTTCTTCTTCTCCTTCCTCAAGCTATTTTAATCGCCTCTCCATGTTAAAAAAATTATGAAATGAAATTATGAAAGAATAATATAAATACACACACACACACACACACACAAAAGATCTATACTCCTCCAAACCATCTCATTTCCACCTAACACTCCATGGCCACCCCTACACAAGCCAAGGCCATGAGCAAGCAAGAAGATGGGAGCCTTAGGCCAACAGCCAAGGTGGTGGAGGTGGATGAGGCCATGAGCACTTGAATATGATGAAGGAGCAAGCTGTGAGTCTTGGGGCAAGGGAAGATTGGTCGAGCACTTGAGCAAGGGAAACGAAGTGTTTAGGGCATGGTAGAAGTGTATTATGTAAGTGTTGTAATGATATGAATGTTGGTAGGAAGTTGGTTTGATTTAAGGTGAGATCTTGAGAAACACTTTTCTTTCTAGTTTATGATGAAAATGATTTGCAAGTTAGAAGCAAGTTAAGATTATTATTTATGAGCATATAAAAGTTATTGACATGATTATACATGAATTGGCATGTTTGTTTGGATGTTTATATGGATGTATACTTGATTATTAACATTGGATGTTTACTTGGATGAATGAAAAAGAAGAATGAATTAATAATGTGAAATTTATGATAATAGTTAATGTGTCAACTATAATTAATCCACGAAGGAATAAATGCCGGTATATGTGGAAAAGTTAAGCCTCGAAATGTTTTGAAATCATAAAAGAGGAATGGTTTGAAATGATTTAAAAATGAAAAGGTTTCATTTAGAGAAGGAAAGATAACATTTTTATAATGTTAAAGGAATGATATTTAATTTATATATAGATAATAAATGACTTCCTATGTTAGAGAATCATTTGAAAAGTGAAAATGGAATTTAGTAGATTTTATAATCATCTATGAAGTCAAATATAATATTATAATAGATTATTATTATATAAGTTAAAATATTAGAAAATAATATTTAAAAGTGAAAAAGAGATTTAATATGGAAAATATTGGTTTATTTATAAATGTTTTATAAACATTAAAATTAATTTGGTGAAGTTTTGACAAATATTGAGTTTGGAGTCAAAAATAGGCGTGTCGCGTAATGGTAGTTCGCGATTTCGGATGGGATCGGAGTTGAATCCGAACTCTTATGACTATATTTTTCAAAAAAAAATGATCGAGATTTCATTTATTAGATTTTGAAATATGAGCAAATAAAGTTTTCAAGAAAATCACGTTGTGGCGGTTCGGTGGCCAAAGTCGCAATTGTTTTAAATAACTATTTTTAAAATGTTTAAAAATAAGGAATAAATCTTATAAATCATTTATTTGAGTAACAAAAACAAATTTTCAAGTGATAGAAAGTCGTTTTGGTCAATATAGCTTAAAAAGCATTTTCCATGGCACTTTTCTATAACTTTTGAAATATATTTTTAAACATAGTCGTTCTTTTCCAATTCTTTTGTAAATGTTTTTAACCGATTAACAAAGTATTTTAAGGTAATTTGAGAAATTTAAGGAATGATTAATGATTTAGAGTTGATCAAATAACTTGACCGCCTTATGGGTGTAAGAGAGATAGTGTCTAGGCTTGAGTTTGGAAAACCAGCTTCCTGCTCTCCTATCTTTTCCACATTTCCTTTTAGCTTGAGAGTGTTAGGATTTAGAAATGAAATGAGTGAAGATGAGTGGAGTTAGGGTATTTGATAGAGGGGTTGGGTTCCTTGTTAGGTTAGTGGGCTGAAACCCAAACCCCTAAATGAAAATATCAAAATTCTAATCAACTCCAAACATATCGATGTTTATACTCAAAAAAGTCTTAGACGTCGTTTTGGACTCAATAGAAGTGGTCTCGAGTCCTAATTCGACTATTTACAAAGAATAGCATTTCGGACTTTAATCCGACTAACGATGCTTTATTTAAATAAAACATTTAAACATATAATCGTAAAATATGCGGGTTGTTACAATATGTTTAATTATTTGAGATTTTGTAAGTAGATTGGTTGTCACAAATCAGTATGGTTATGTGCATAATTTGTGTATTATACTATTTGATTTATGTATAAACAAATTTTGTTTACAATACAAAATCAATTTTGTCATTAACAATTGTTTTATACATATTTATTAATAAATTCATGTATATACATATATTAGTGTATATTTGTCTCTCATAAGAGCATATATGCATATATAATACATATATATGATTTAAAAAAAATTAGTACACTTATTATATGTAATATGAATTTAGAAATTCAAAAATTAATTATCATACATATATTCATATTTTTAAATTAACATTTATTGAATTTTTGAATTTTTTATTATTATAAAACTAATTATTACATTAAAAATTCAATTTTATATGTGTTTCAAATATTATTTCATTTCCTAAAAATATAGAAAAACTTTAGGAATTTTTCAATAAAGTTTCTTATTTTTGATAATTAATATTATCTTGAAAAAACTGTTTATGATTTATTAAAAATAATAATTTAATTGAAAAATTCTTCAAAATTTTTCGCAACCTTTCATTCATGATCCTAGAATTTTTGAGACTTGAATTTTTAACAATATATTATTTTATATTAAATAATCATTGCTAAAATCAACGTATTTTTTAAAAATAATATTTCAACTTTGAAAAATCTCCAGATTTTTCCTAAGCTTTATTTTATGATCGTAGATTTTTGAAAATTCTAATTTTTGAATTTTCATGAATAGATTATTTTATGTTAATTATTCATAATATATACAAATTAAAATATTAAAATTATTATGTTTACAAAACTAAGTTAATTCTAAATTATAAATAATTTTTAATAATTGTTCTCTCTCTCTCTTTATATATATATATATATATATATATATATATAATTTATGTTCATATATTATATATAATATATTTATACATATGTATGTGTGTGTATTTTTGGTAGCACATATACATGCACATATTTGAACAACAAACATGACATACAAAATAAGCTAATATGTCTATTGCGATGTAAATCCCGACATCTACATTTGGGCATATTACACCTTTCACGGATTATTATGTCACACATGCACTCATATATATATGTATATGATACAGTTATGTATAAACTAAGTCAAATAAAATTAATTTCATATCTGAATATATTTGAATTTAAATAAAATAATTGATTTTATTTAAATGAAATTTAGAAATCTTCTAATTTAGTTAGACTTCATAGGCCCAATAAAGATCCAATAGGGTAAATTTTTTGAAATTCACCCATAACTTCTACTGCGGGCTGGTCCAATTCCAATAGAGTGTAGCCTCATGAGCCTCACATCCCGAAGGTGATACAGGTAATTATGTGGTATGTAGGGTATATATTCCAGGCTATTAGTTTTATGAGTATGGAGGAGTCCGGTGGAATTTGGATCCTCAAGGCGTTTATTTGGATATAGTGGCTTGCTTCTGAAAAGCGATAAGGCTATTGGATATTGGTAGTGTAGCAAGTGCAGTTCTAAGTGACTTGCTTGTAAAAAGTGATAAAGGCACCAAGGGAACAATGTTTGCTATGCATGGATCGAAGGAAAATGCCACTAGTTCCCTATCAAGTTAGAAATTCCAAATCCAATACGAGCTTTACGGTTTTGATTGTATTCCCAAAGTAGCTGTAATACTTTGCAAACATTTCAACTACCCTTTGGTATCCTATATTTCATCCGGCGTATTCCGTTGAGATAGTCCGGATATATTACATAGACTTAGTCCAGATATTTATACTTTATTTTGATATATTACTTGAAAGTGTTTCCAAAAGAATGTCATTAACAATAACATCAAAGTGTTCTTCAATATAAAGTATTTTGGTTATCATAAGATAAATACCCGTCCATATTTATGTATGAGCATGGTATTATGAGGTATCATTCTTTTCAAAGGTTTTGATTTACATCAGCATTTAAAATTTCGAATATCTGACGCTAATTTATCAAGCCTAATCGGGATATTTTTAATACTCGGGTCAAATCCAAGTACTTTCAGGTTTAGCTGAAGATATTTGGAGTATCCAAAGGAGACCTGGAGATCTTCATCTACGTATGGACGTATTCTATTATCTCCTGCATCTATAGCATTTGCTTATATTTTTCAACATTTGTAAGGACAGGGGTTTATTACTATCCAGGTCGAATCTAGGTTATACTCTGATATTGTATTCAAATTTTCCACTATAAAGATTATTGTTGAAAAAATATATGTTTTTCCATTCATGTGAGATTCTGTTCTATCTTTATTTTCTTTTTACCCTAGCAATCGAGATTTTTGGCCCTTGGATTTGTGGCACGAAGATGTATTAGTACCAATTTTTGAGGGTTGTAAATCTCGTGTCATTATATTTGGTATCAGAGCTTAGGTTGAGCGAACACCTATGCTTTGGTGGGATAAAACTCATTATAGATAAAGTTAGTAATACCCTAAAATGAGTAACTCATTAGATATAGAGTTAGTAACACCCTAGAATGAGTTTTGAGAGTATTATATATATGATGCATATTTTTTATTTGATATAAAATGTTTTGTGTTGATTTATCTGTTGAGTAGTTTATAGATTCTGATCGAAGCGGCTGATCATTGTTATTGATAGGGATTTCTAAACACTTAAGACAAGACAAACTGACACATTGTTTTAAAAGGATTATATTTTAATTATAAAGGAATATCTTTTGAAAGATATATATATTTGTGTATGTCATTTTATGATTAAGGAAATGATAATATTAATTATTACCATTTGTTGATTGAATGAGCATCTTGTGAATTAAGTTTCACGATTTGATTATAAGGTGTTTGATAAAAATATTGGGTTAAGATTAATGAATAATAAATAAACATATAGTATAAAAAATTTATTTTATAAATTATTTTTGTGAAAATATGGATATAAAAGACATGTTATATAAATTTTGGGTATTTTAGACAAGAATTATAAAAAATTCTAAAAGGAGTAAGTTAATATAAGATGATTTTATGAAGGGGCTTGTAAAATGGATTTCAAAAACAAAATAATTTCTAATTGATTTTTGAAAAATTTAAAAAGTAAGAAAGTCTCAAATGATAAATAGTTTGAGTGGCTCAAAGATAACAAAAAATGGGCAAGAGATATGTTCGGATGGTAAACACTTCTCTTAAGTATTACCCTTCTTGTAGTAACAATTGGTAGTACCCAGTTCCGTGGTATTATTTTGGGGTTACTGAATTTATATAATTTTCCTTAAGTTAAAAAGGTAATTTTGAATCATTATTTGATACGTTAATATCAAGAGTGGTTCAAGAAAAGGAATATATTATGAGGAGAAAAGTTGATTGTAATTTTGGAAAATAAAAGTAAATTATATTCTAAATTGAAATAATTCCATAGGGATGAAATGTTTTCCTTTAAGAAAAATGTTTGGAAATAAATTTTTAGAGTGATTATATATGAAGAAAAAAAATTATATAATATAAAGAAGTGTCTTTATAAAGAGTGTTTAAATTAAGAAATTATTAAAGAATATATTTTATAAAACAAAGTGTAATTAGCAAAAATAAAATGATGTTTGAGAAAGTTGGATTTGAGAATTCATATCCTAATGTTTTGAAAAACTATAAAAGAGAAAGTTATGTAATATAAAATAAGTTTGGGATTAAATTTATTAATAAAGAAATTTCAAAGGAATTTTGAAATAAGAATTATAATGGTATTATTCCAAATAATGGATTAACGATTTCTTTTGGGAAAAGAGATAGAAATATTTTTAGGAATAAATATTTTGAAGAGAGGGTTTATAAAGGTATTTAAATGAAAAAATAAAGATTTATGAAGATTTAAAAAGGTTAAATAATTTGTAAGTAGATCATTTCATCACACAATTCTGATCTAAGATTCGAATAAAGAACTTGGAGGTGTTTACACTAGTCCGAAAAAGGATCTATCACTCGATTCTTGACGATGAACACTGATGAGGGTTTATGATTAGGTACTTGAGTTTTCTATCATAGTTGAGGGCTATGTAAGGGAAATGACGTTTTCTAATCAAGAAGTCTGATCAAATTCCGATCTGGAGGATCGGGGGATCAATACTAGTTGGGAAGTAAAGTTGTGGATTCGAAAAGTATATCAAATTGGATGATCTGCATACATCATAAGGATGTAAATTTAAAAATAAATATTTTGGGCAAATACCTTTAGGTTCTATTTTGGTGTAATTTCGGGAACAAAAATATTTTTAGGCGGGAGAATGCAACGACCCGGAATTTCATTACTTTGTTTAATGAATATTTAATTAATTTTAAATATACAATATATAAGTTTTGTAATGAAAATAAACTCATTTTAATTAATTAATAATGATGGTGAAATTGTTTTCAAAATTTGTTTACCAAATTAAATAGTTCATAGAAAAATAGAAAATATGATCGAAGAATGTTTTCTGAAATTTCGAACATTCGACACCAGAAAGTTGTCGGGAACGTTGTTCGTCTTTATGCACTATATATATAAGAGTTTATTTACTAGATAACAATACACTTAGAAATAAATTATCTTATATTAATTTGGAAAAGAAAGTGATGTGACTAGACATAATAATTATATATGTACAAAAGAAAGTGACGTGACTAGACATAATAATTATATATATGCAAAAGAAAGTGATGTGACTGGACATAATAATTATATGTATAGAAAAGAAAGTGGTGTGACTAGACATAATAATTATATATATAAAAGAAAGCGATGTGACTAAACATAATAATTATATATATATATATATATAAAAGAAAATGATGTGACTAAACATAATAATTATATATATATAAAAGAGAGTGATGTGACTAAACATAATAATTATATATATAAGAGAGTGATCTCACTAAACATAATTATATATATTTATATATATAAATATATTATAAAATATTTGTGATGTGACTAGATATAATTATGACAAGTTATATCATTTAATTCATTTTGTGCATATAAATACCCACCCATCTTTCTCTCATTTCTTCATAATTTTCTATTTCTTCTCCTTCCTAAAGCTATTTTAATCGCCTCTCTATCTTAAAAAACATTGTGAAAAGAAATTATGAAAGAATAATATAAAAATATATTTACACACATACAAGATCTATACTCCTCCAAACCTTCTCCTTTCCACCCTAAAACTCCATGGTCACCCCCATACAAGCCAAGGTCGTGAGCAAGTAAGATGATGGGAGCCTTGGACCGAGAGCCAAGGTGGTGGAGGTGGGTGAGGCCATGAGCAATTGAAGATGGTGAAGGAGCCAGCTGTGAGTCTTAGGGCAACGGAAGATTGGTCGAGCACTTGAGCAAGGGAAACGAAGTGTTTAAGGCATAGAAGAAGTGTATTAGAGAAGTGTTGTGATGATATGAATGTTGGTAGGAAGTTGGCTCGATTTAAGATGAGATCTCGAGAAACGCTTTCCTTTCCAGTTTATGCTTAAAATGATTTGTAAATTAGAAGCAAGTTAAGATTATTACTTGCAAGCATATGAAAGTTATAGACATGATCGTACATGAATAGGCATGTTTGTTTGGATGTTTATATGGATGTATGCTTGATTGTTAACATTGGATGTTTGCTTGTATGAATGAAAAAGAAGAATGAATTAATAATGTGAAGTTTGTGATGACAGTTAATGTGTTAACTATAATTAATTCATGAATGAATAAATGGTGGTTTATGTGAAAAGCTAAGCCTTGAAATGTTTTGAAATCATAAAAGAGGAACGATTTGAAATGATTTAAAAATGAAAAGGTTTCACTTAAAAAAGGAAAGATGACATTTTTATAATGTTAAAGGAATGATATTTAATTTATATGTATATATAAATTAAATAATTGAAAGATAGATAATAAATAACTTTATATGTTAGAGAATGTATTGAAAAGTGAAAATGGAATTCAGTATAATTTTATAATCATCTATGAAGTCAAATATAATATTATTATAGTATAATATTATATAAGTTAAAATGTTGGAAAATAATATTTAAAAGTGAAAAGGAGATTTAATATGGAAAATATTGGTTAAAACGTTTGAAAATTGTTTATAAATGATTTATAAACATTAAAATTGAATTTGGAGAAGTTTTGACAAATTTGAGTTTGGAGTCAAAAATAGACGCGTCGCGTAATGGTATTTACGATTTTGTGCCATAACAGTTAAATCCTTCTATAAGATGGAATCGAAGTTGGATTTATTTGCAATAAGAATTTTCCGAGATCTTCTGACTATATTTTTTAAATAAAAGAAAATGATCGAGATTTCATTCAATAGATTTTGAAATATGAACAAATAAAGTTTAGAAGAAAATCGCGCTTTGGCAGTTCGATGGCCAAAGTTTCAAATATTTTAGATACCTATTTTGAAAATGTTTGAAAACATCGAATAAATCTTATGAATCATTTTAAATATTTTAAAAGTGAGTGGAGTAATAAAAACAAATTTCCAAGTGATAGAAAGTCGTTCTAGTCAAAATAGCTTAAAAAGCACTTTCCGCAGCACTTTTCTACAATTTTTGAAATATAGTTTTAAACATAACTATTCTTTTCCAAATCTTTTGTAAATGTTTACAAATGATTAATAAAGTATTTTAAATAATTATTGATTAGAGTCGATCAAATAACTTGACCGCCTTATGGGTATTAGAGATATAATGTCTAGGCTTGAGTTTGGAAAACCAGTTTCCTACTCTCCCTGGCTATCCGGATTGACCCGATGGAAGGGATAGTAAATTTGGTTTACTCGAATCAAAAGTTTCCAAAGTATAAAGATATAAATTTCTAAATATAACTTGGATTTTATGGAGATAATCTTCTTGTACTTGGTGTTAAAGCCCGAAGAGGGAACTTTACTATTTGTGGAATCTAAAAGGTGATTTCACCATTATTCCGCCCATAGTATTGGTTGAGTACGGGAACTGATATTGAGTAGAATTAGATGATTTCTATAGAATTGAATAATAAAAAGATGAATTAAATGAATTAATGACTGATAATCACATATGAACTTAACATCGTTTTAATCGATGAATTGTTTGGAGGAACCGAGATCGGGTTTGGGTAATTCCTATCCGAAAACCACTTTGAACCAATGTATACGTCCGAAAGTGAAGCATGTTGAAGGTGATGATTATTGAAGGTCGAAGATCTTCATAGCGAAAAGACTGCTTATTGACATTCTTTGGGTCGCTCCCAATATAGAGACATTTATTGTAGCCGTGGTCCTATTGTGTTTTGAAATATTTGGATTGCAAGGACTACTCTCTACTAATGGTAGTAGGAGGAGTGCCTTTAGTTTCGTTCAGTCCTAGAACGAACTTGTATGGCCGAATGTCTGACATTGCATTTCTACGATCACAACGTTGAATTTTACAAACGTACATCTGCTTGGTGGAGGAGAAGGCAACTTCTTTTAGATTAACTCCCTTCTTTGAGACGTATGAGCTCAGAGGTTGTGTGTTCATGGAAGTCAATAGTGATTGAAGGAATGGTAATGTGACATTTTAAGTGGAATGTGCTCTGTGGAAGAATAAAGCGTGGCTTTGATAAAACTGAGGGTAGCCTCACATCCCAGAGATGATACGGGTAATTATGTGGTCTGCAGGGTATTTCAGGCTATTGTTCTTATGAATATGTGGGAGTCTGGTGGAATCTAGATCCTCAAGGCATTCATTTTGATATAGTGACTTGCTTGTGAAAAGCGATAAAGGCACTGTGAGGACTATGTTTGCTATGCATGGATCGAAGGAAAAGGCCATTTGTTCTCTATTATGTGGAAATTCCAAATCCAGTACGAGCTTTATGATTTTGATTGTATTCCCAAAATATCAGTAATGTTTTGCAAACATTTCAGCTACCCCTTTGGTATTATATATTCCATCCGGTTATTCCATTGATCTAGTCTGGATATTGATACTTTATTTTGATATATAACTTGAAAAGTGCTTGCAATATAATGTCATTAATAATAATATCAAAGTGTTTTTTAGTAATTTTGGTTATCATAAGATTAAAACCCGTCCGTATTTATGTGTAAGCGTGGACTTATGTGATACCCATCTTTTTAAAAGTTTGACTTACATCAGCATTTAAAATTTCAAGTATCTCACGTTGGTTTATCAAGCCTAATCGGTATTTTTAATACTCGGGCTAGATCCAAGTAGTTTCAGGTTAAGCTGAATATGCTTGGAGTATCCAAAGGAGAGCTGGAGATCTTCATCTACATATGGACGCATTCTATTATTCGCTGCATCTATTGCATTTGTTTTTATTTTTCAGCATTTGTAAGGACAGGGGTCTATAACTGTCCAGGCTGAATCTAGGTTAGACTCTGATATTGTATTCAAATTTTCCGTTGTAAATATTATTGTTGAAAAAATATATGTTATCCCATTCATGTGAGATTCTATTCTATCTTTATTTTATTTATCCCTTAGCAATCTGTGACGACCCGTAAATCCGTACCTTTTGAATCGACAAACAAACCACACATGTCCGACCTAAAATATACAGACTAACGGAAAGTCATGAGAAAGAAAGAAGCGAGAAGAAGTGAAGGGAAGAAAGACAGAAGAGAGAACAAAACAGAATAATACAGAATCTCACATCGCAGCGGAAAAGATATAATTTCATATAATGATCTTTACAAAACAGAAACTATATATACATACATCAATCAGAGTTCAACAACCAATCATTAATCATCAGCCTGATAATTATAATAACCTTTTCTTACAATTGCCGATAATATAAAACAACAATGAAGTGAAAAAATAACAAATACGTGTATACGAAAATGAAGATCTCCAACTCTCCTGCTGAAACTCCAAAAGCACCAAATCCGAACTTCAAAATATATTCAGTCTGACCCGAGCATTAAAAGTAAAGAACGTCCGGATCAGTCTTGTAAACCAGCGTGAGAAAACACACTCAACTGAATTTATTAGATTACCAAAAATTTCCTTTTCAAAACAAAAGTATCTCGTAAGACACGCCCACACATAAACACGAACATGTTTTTACCTTACGATAACCAAAACCTTTCATGTCAAATCATGTTACACTATAATAGTGTCTAGTATACAAACAATATTAATCATAGCCGAAATTGTTACCATTATTAAATTCCGGCATACTAGGCTCTACAACAAAATAGTAGACACATAGTGAAGTTTGGATTTCCATACAAATGGCTAGGTGAAGGGACTACCTTCCAGCAATACATCACTAGAGGAATGTACCGAGGACCATCACAAAGGATCCTCTACCAACACAAGACCGGCCTACCTCTATAACTAGATAATACCGAATATATCATTCCCCGATCATTACCGACCTTTCCGAGGACCCTCGTAACATACAAACCACATTAGTTTACATCCCAAATGTCATAGCGGGAAGATTATCTAGAAGGGGATGATCATATCCTAATTGGGAATGACCCACTTAGCCCTGCTGCATCTAACCTTGTTTCGGTCATTTCCGGTTGATGAGGCCTGAGGTAACGATTACCTTTCACATATCACATCACTTTGAATGCCACATTGTCATTTCCGTTGACTACTAATTGCCTTCCACAAAAATACAGCCCTTGAGCTTGTACATCTGAAGGAGGGTGTTAAGCTAAGAGAAGTTGCCTTCTCCGCCACCATAATTGTACATTTGTAAAAACCAATGTACGCAATCTTAGAATTGCAATGTCAAACACTCGTCCATACAAGTTGTCTAGGAACAAGACAAACCGAATGTACTTTTTTACCAAATCCTGTCGGAAATTCCCTAGGATTAGTAGCGAATAGTCCTTGCATTAGATATTTCATAACAAAAAGACTACTGCTACTATATGTATATTGGAATTTTAACCCCAAACGATCAACAAGCAGTCCTTCACTATGAAAATCCTAAATCTCAATATCATCAATAACCTGCACAATCGTCTTATATATATTGGTCAGAAGTGGTTTTCGGATAAACCGATCCCGGCCTCTTCGCATCAACAACGCAAAAGCGTTTCTCAACCTCACACAGAAACTAAGTCTCATAGACTTATCACGTCTCCAACTTTCAACTTGCTATCCTTCGACCAAGAAGGAAGCTCGATAGATTGGAGTGATCACTCCGCACTACATGAATCAACATTCTCGACACAAATGATAATCAAGCCTACACAGATGGCTATGTACAAAGTGTCCGACTAAATGGTTCCCACATCAAGTCGAGGAACTAAAATGGCTAAATTTTTAAATTTAGAACTAAAGCAGTCACTAGGCCTTATTTAGTAAATCATTCATTAATTAAATCACTTTTCAAATTTAATACTTCAAATTATCTTTAAAAAGGTATATTCTCAAAACCATTTCAATATTTGACTATTTGGAAAAGATTTCCATGTACTTACTTTAATAATAAGTGAATTTACAATTTACTTTATTTCCAAACCATTCAAACTTCATTTTAAAATATCACTTCCCAAACATTTATTTAGTTTAAAAGATTATTCACTGTCCAAAATCGTTAATATGATTCATTTACCAAATTCATTGCTTCTACACGTTTATTAAAGGATTGTCAATTGCCCAAAATCGTGAATATAATTCCTTTAATAAACTTTCATATTTAACTTACCAAATTCAATTGATTTTGGATTTATAAAACAATGTTATAAATCATATTTATATTTTAATAAAAACTTCCATAGACGAAATTCCTTTACTAACCAATTCCATTTATATCTCATTTATATGCCAAAATCCAGTTATAAGTTAATTCACCTATAAATCTCTTATTTACAAATTTATTCTTTTTATAACTTCGTAAATTCATAAATCTTATTTACTTATAAGATTCAATTATACTTCATTTTAACATTTAAAAACTCATTTGTAATTCCATCGCTTTTTATTTATAAAATGTCAATTTTATAAATCTTATATATATATAAATCATTTACAATAAATCAAAATTCTCATTTAACTTATTTTACAAAATAATTAACTTCACATTTCAAAAATCATATTTTGATTCCATTTAAATAAACTTCTTCTTTTAATAATTTACAAATCATTCTTAAAACTTATATAACTTCAAAAATCATACTTAAGTATATTTCACAAAAATTATAATTTTTATAACATAAAAATTATAACTTTTTATTTATTTAAAATAAATTCATTACTTAACAATTCAAAAATTAATAAAACATCAATTATCAAATCACTTTGAAATCCTTTTTAAATTTGAAATCATCACTTTAATATTTTTAAAATTTCAAAATATGGTCCGGTGCCACAACAGCACTCAATAAGGTGATTCACATCAATCATAGGATCCAAACATCACATATCACATGATAACATCGTATATAACAATATCTGTAAACAAAAGTCTGGTAATGAATCCAGTTGGATCCCTCCAAGCTGTCACCTACAACAAATATACATAAGAGAATACATGTACAATGTCCGCTTCGACGCAGACGCGCGTATAAAAAGGTCATCCACTCATACACGGGAACGTATAGGGTCTCATCCGCTCCAATAGGCAGGAATATATCCAAACCAATCAATATATAAATATAATATGTCATATATCACCCAAACAATCATCAATCAGCACAAAATAAATTTGTTCACTTATATAAAAATATAAGCGAGTCAGAAAGAGTGAGTTGTACTCACTTTGATTCCAATAGACGTTGCAGCTTTTTATTTCGAACAAAATTAAACGAAAGTTTAATTTTATCCAAAATTTTCACTAGCTCCAATCAACTTCATCCAGCTCCATCGCTTAATGTTCACCAATACGGACCAACGCAACTTGTTTCGTTAATTTTCGACCTCGTATGACAAAGTTATAGCATTTAAAAGAACACATGAATTAAATTAAAATTAATTTATACGTTTTATTTTATTTTATTAAACCATTTAAATCACGGTCGTTCATTTGCATTGACATATCCAGGCTGTGCTTCATTTCCTTCTTCCTTCATTCCAGTTTCACGTACGTACATTTTATTTTTTGTTTCATTTTTTCTTCGTACAAAGTCGCATGCCACCATGCGGAGCCACCTTACGATAACTAAAACGCAATAGCCGATAACTAAAACATTTCATATCAAATCCTCTTATATTATACTAGTGTCTAGAATACAAATAATATTCAAAATAGTCGAAATTGTTACCATTATTAAATTCCAGCAACTAGGCTCTACAAATAAAATGGCAGGTACGTGGTTGAGTTTGGATTTCCATACAAATGACCAGGTGAAGGAACTACCTTCTTGTAGTACATCTCTAGAGGAATATACCGAGGACCATCACAAAGTATCCTCTACCAACATAAGACCGGCCCACCTCTATAACTAGATGGTACTGAATATATCATCCTCCTGTCGTTACCGACCTTTTTCAAAGACCCTCTAAGCATACAAACCACAATAATCAGATACATGACATCATAGCGTGTAAAGATATATCTAGAAGAGGATGATCATATCCTACTTGGGAGCGACCCACTTAGCCTTGCCGCATCTAACCCTGTTTTGGTCATTTCCGGTTGATGAGGCCTGAGGTAAAGATTACCTTTCACATATCACATCACTTTGAATGCCACATTGCCATTTCCGTTAACTACTAATTGCCTTCCACAAAAATATAACCCTTAAGCTCATACGTCTCAAGGAGGGTGTTAAGCTAAGAGAAGTTGTTTTCTCCATCACCACTGATATACGTTTGTAAAAACCAATGCACATAAACTTTAGAAATGCAATGTCAGACAAACATCCATACAAGTTGTCCAGGAACAGGACAAACCGAAGGTACTTTCCTACCACATCCTGTCGGGAAATCCTTAGGATTAGTAGCGAATAGTCCTTGCATTGGATATTTCATAACGGAGACTAATATTAATGGATGTATATTGGGATTTTTAACCCCAAACGATCAACAAGCATTCCTCCACTATGAAAATCCTAAATATCAATATCATCATAACCAACTTGCACAATCGTCGCATAAATGTTGGTCCGAAGTGGTTTTCAGATAAATCTGATCCCAGTCTCTTCCCACCAACAACGCAAAAGCGTTTTTCAACCTCACACAGAAACTAAGTCTCATAGACTTATCACGTTTTCAACTTGCAACTTTCTATCCTCTGGCTAAGAAGGAAGCTCGATAGATTGGAGTAATACTCCACACTATACGAATCAACAATCTCAACACAAATGATAATCAAGCCTACATAGAAGGCTACGTATTAAGTGTACGACTAAACAGTTTCCGCATCAAGTCGAGGAACTACAAATGGCTAAATTTTGACAGTCGGTTATTTAACTATCAAAGCAACAAACAAATATTTAGCACCATATGCAATCACTAGGCCCTTTTATTAATCTTTTATTACTTAAATCACTTGCCAAATATTCACTTCAAATTGTCTTTAAAAAGAAATAATCTCAAAACCCATTTCAACTTCTATATTGGAAAACATTTCCAAATACTTATTTAATAATAAGTGATTCACAAATCTCTTTATTTTCAACACTTAGAAAATATTACATTTACTTAAATCGGGATTAAGTATATATTTTATTATTTAAGGAAAACTGAATCCCATATATTATACAAAAACATTTTCTTTCGAAAATCATTTGCTATAACAACAGTGTTATAGTCCATCATTTTCTTACTTCTCGAAAACGTCTATTTCAAAATGAATGTTGAAATCTATGTATTCGATACTTAACATTTTAAAACATCTTCAAACCATTTAACTCCATTTAAAAGATCCCTTTTCAAAATGTATCCATTTTATTTAATATATTACTCACTGTCCAAAATCGTGAATATAGCTCATTTACCAAATCCTATATTTCTACACATTTATTAAAGGATAATCTAGTGTCCAAAATGTGGATTTAATTTCTAACCAAATTCATTATTTGTACACATTTAATTAAAGGATTATCCACTGTCCGAAATCGTGGATATAATTCCTTTAATAAGCTTCTATATTTAACTTATCAAATTCAACTGATTTCGAATTTATAAAAAAAAGTTTATAAATTCCATTTCTATTTTATAAAAACTTCAATTTATAGAACCCCTTCATTAACCAAACTCATTTTCTCTTTTATATGCCAAAATCCAAATTATAAGTTAATTACTTATAAATATCTTTATTTACAGAATCATTCCCTTTTATAACTTAACAAATTCATAAATCTATAAATCTTATTTATTTATAAAATCCACTTATAATTCCTTATAAAACTCCTTTATAATTCCATCATTTTGATTTATAAAATATCAATTTTATAAATCTTGTATATAAACCATTTATAATAATTTCAAAATCTCAATTTAAACTATTTACAAAATAGTTAACTCCATGTTTCAAAAACCACATTTTTACTTTTCACAAAAATCATAATTTTTATAACATAAAAATTATAATATTTATTTATTTAAAATAAATCCGTTCCTTTAACAATTCAAAATTCAACAAAATGCATATTTTCAAAATGACTTGAAAATCCTTTTTAATTTGAAAATCATCACTTTAACATTTTTAAATTATCAAAAATAGGCCCAATGCTTAACAACACTAAATACATCAATCACGCATCCAAAATATCATATATCACATGGTAACAACATATATAACAATATTTGTAAATAAAACCAATACTAGTGAGGAATCCAGTTGGATCCCTCCAACCTGTCACCTACAACAAGTATACTTATTAGAATGTGTGTACAATGTCCAGACGCGCATACAAAGAGTCATCCGCTCATACACGGAAACGTATAGGGTCTCATCTGCTCCAACAGGCAGGAATATATCCAAATATCAATCAATATATATTATATACTATATATCATCCAATCATCAATCATCATATAATAAATTTATTCTCACTTATATAAAAATATCAGTTAGTCAGAAAGAGTGAGTTGAAATCATACTGATTCCAATAGCAGTTGCAGTGTTTTATTCCAAATAAAATTAAACAAGCGTTTAATTTTACCCAAAATTTTCACAAGCCCCAATAACCTCTAAACAAGCTCTATAATATAGTGCTCGTCAATACGGACCCAACACAATTCATTTTGTCAAAAAAGAACTTCATATGACAAAGTTATGCAATTTTAAAGATTGTACAAATTATTATATATATAAATTTAAATTTTTCTTTTGCTTTTTTCAAACCCTAAAATAGATCCTAGCCGATGATTTCCATAACCCAGATCTAGGCCGCTCGTTTTTCTTCTTCTTCCCCAGGCTTCAAACGCATGTATAAACCCAATTTGCCGCCGATGATCTTTAAATTAACGCGCGAACTACGACCAACTTGAAGACGATTTGAGCCTCCACCACTAGCGCCTACGTGAGCTCCACCTTCAGCATGAATAACGGCGAACTCTTTGCATTGCCTTGAAATTTGTGCATGAATTCCACTCGTTCGAACGCATATTGTCGTCGATCCATCTCCTCGTTTTCGTTCATAGTTTTATGGATGGGAAGCTCTCGCGGTCCTCTACACTTTGTTAGTTGGAAGTTTCAGCTAAATGTTTATGGATTAGAAGAGATTAAGGAGAGAAAATTTTGCATTTCTAGCCATTAAACTGTAAATGGCGACTATAACCCTAGCTAGGGTTTTGAGTGAAAATTGTGAAATAATTTGGCCTTTTATATAAAATTTACGTGCACTATTCATCCGAATTTTTTTTGAACTTGAAATGATGCGTGCTGCCTAGCGTTTATAATGTTTTACCCCTATTTCGAACACAATGGATTATATATCGAAAGCCAATTCGATCATATTTAAAAGATAGGTTTTCGAATCGACTATTTAAATTTAAAATTTACTTAAACAAATATCTACACGTTTCAGCTTGCCACGACTAAACCGTAAGTCTGATTGATACGAAATTTGAAATCCTACAACAATGTAACATTACTGATCCAACGAAACTAGTTTCGTCAAAATCCGAGACTATGTGAAAAATGACTATTTTACACGTTAATTAAATATTAAAATATTCAATTTCTACAAACTAACTTTAAATTCAATTTTAAAAGTTTACTAACATCATTCTAATTCTAATAGAATTTAATTCAACTTTATAAATCATTTTCATTCACATTTAATTCAAAGTCAAATTATTTACACAAGTTCAAATATTAAATTATCCAATTAAATCCTTATATTCGAAATATAAGTAATTCAGCTTATAAAATTTACTTGTGAATATTTAAAATCAATTAAATATACAAATTTCAAATGACTAAACTTCTGGATCGTTGCATTTTCCCCTACATAAAAGAATTTTGTCCTTGAAATTACCAAGTAAGAAAAAGTCACAAAATCCATCAACTTTTCAAACCAATTTATTCAAATTAGATTTCAAATTCATTTAACCATTTTAACCTTTGTTCAAAATCCATTAGTTAAACTTCTTATAAAAACTTTGTAAGTTTTCAAATCCATTTACAGGTATCTTTTCAAGACTAACTGATATCGTTTAACTTTCAACTCAATATCAAAATTTTAGTTATCGATTTTTTTTTCAATTTCTCAAAATTTTCTAACGCCTTTAATTTTCAAAAAAATTCGCCATCGTCTCTTTTGCGCGGTTCGATCGTAGTAGGATCACAACTATATATCATAAATATACATCTCATCTTCGAGGATGAGGCATCCCGTAGGAAAAAAATAAAAGTACGATACGTAATTCGAGATATATAACTTATATGTTATTAGTGAGCATATATGGCTAATATAACGTGAAAGCGACCTCCAAATGTGAAGCATACACCATCCGCACCTACTAAACAAATGAGAAACATGTAATAGAAAAGTAATATCAATATACAATATATACCAATACAACTATATATGTCAATATAACAAATGCAACAAAAGCAACAAATCCAAGCATCAAACAACTATCATCCAATAAACCAATATCTATCTAGTCAATCCATAATCAAATCAATGTAAATTCACTTCTCATTAATATTCATTGAATTGGTTTTCAATTTATTCTCATTTGATTCATTAACATTATTTTACTAACATTTATTTATTCGTATTCAATTAGTTTACATTCACTAATTTACATTAAAGTTAGTTCACTTTCAATTTGGATTCAGTTATTTATCTTTCAATTTCATTAATTAATTCCATATGAATTTCTATACAATCGACTAACATCCATCTAACAACCAATGCATAACCAACGTTACCAAATAGCTAAATTTACTCTCAAACATTTATATTTACTTCGTTTACCTTCAATTTGATTTAACACGTTTAATTTGAATTGATTTAATGTTCAATTGAATTTCATTCAATTATTCAATTTCACATTTTATTAGCTTTTGATGAATTAACAGTTACATTCACTATTCCATATTAATTCATTTTCATTCGATTGATTAACACTTAATTCACATTTCTTTACTTAATTCACTTTTAATTTATTCCAAATTATATCTTATTTAACTTTTACTTAAGTCAAATTTCATATCCCTATTCAAATTCAGATATATTTTTTATTAACGAAATTGTTTAACCATTTTAATATTTGGTTTTACTTACCTTTTCCCATTTATAAGTTATACATCTTAGTATTATTTAAACTCGCAAATTCATATTATATAATCACTTAAAAGTTTAATTTCCATTTCAATAACTTATCAAATCAGGTTCAAATTATTTAACCTTCCTTTAGTTAAATTTCAAATCATATATTTATTATGCTAAGTAAAATTTATTTAACTTCACTAAAGTTAAAATTTTATTATTTCATATTATAAGTCCAAATTCATTTTCATTTATATTTATCAATTCCAACTTGGATTTCAAATCAAATCTGTTTATCACAACAAAACTTATATTTTAGATTTACTATTGGTAGCAAATCCATCACATAGAAACTCGAAAATGGTAATGATGATGCTGCAGTCATCACCCGTATTATTTCTCTATTAACAGTAGCGAATTCCGTGCTTTAAATTCTTTTTAAAATTTCTTTTATTTATAAATCATATTCATAAATTCTTCTTGCTTATATAATTTTTCACTATTTCATTTTACTTATATAAGATCATTCCAAATTTATTTATCTTATTTAGATTGTTCAAACAGCTTTTATTAACTTATATATATTTACATTTTGAAACAACCAAATAATCAATTTATATACACTTTAATAATTCTGAAAAAAATTCTTTAGATATAAAATATAATCGAGGAAAAATTATTTCATTTACCCAATTTACACATAATACTGTGTCGACTTGCGTCGTTTAAGTGTTTAGAAATCCCTATCGATAATATGGCGTCCCACATACCAACTAGAATTCACAAACAACTCAAGGGATAAGCAAACATAATATAAAACATTTTATAATCACTAACAAATATGCGCTCATCTATATAATACACTCAAACTCAATCTCGGGTGCTACTGTCCCTACCTATACTAAGTACACATCAAAGCTTAGGAATATACAAAATCTAAGCTCTGATACCATGTGTGATAAACTGCAAATCCATACCCTTTGAATCGACAATAAACCACACATGTCCGACCCAAAAAGCACAGACTGACGGAAAGTCAGGAGAAAGAAAAGAAGAGAAGAAGAAATGAGAAGAAAGAGAGAAGGTAGTACCAAACAGAACAATACAGAATCTCACATCGCAGTGGAATAACATATAATATTATATCAATGATCTTTATAAAATAGAAATTGTTTATACATACATCAATCAGAGTTCAACAATCAATCAATAGTTATCATCTCTAACAGCTATAATAACCTGTCCTCATAATTATCGATAATATACGACAACTAAGCAACGGATAATCAAAACTGATACGTGTGTACGAAAATGAAGATCTCCAGCTCTCTCGCTGAAGCTCTAAAAGCACCAATCTGAACCTGTAAATATACCCGGTCTGACCCGAGCATTGATAGAAAAGAACGCCCGAATCAGTCTGGTAAACCAACATGAGAAACACACTCAATTGAATTTATTAAATTACCAAACTTTTCCTTTATCAAAACAAAAGTATCTCGTAAGACACGCCCACACATAAACATGGACATGTTTTTTCCTTACGATAACTAAAACATTTCATATCAAATCCTCTTATATTATACCAGTGTCTAATATACAAATAATATTCAAAATAGCCGAAATTATTACCATTATTAAATTCCAACATACTCGGCTCTACAAATAAAATTGTAGGTACATAGTGTAGTTTGGATTTCCATACAAATAACCAGGTGAAGGGACTACATTACGGCAGTACATCTCTATAGGAATGTACCGAGGACCATCACAAAGTATCCTCTACCAGTGCAAGACTGGCCCACCTCTATAACTAGATGGTACCAAATATACCATCCTCCTGTTGTTAACGACGTTTTTCGAGGACCCTCTAAGCATACAAACCACAATAATCAGATACACAATGTCATAGCGTGTAAAGATATATCTAAAAGAGGATGATCATATCCAACTTGGGAGCGACCCACTTAGCTTTGCCACATCTAACCCTGCTTTGGTCATTTCCAGTTGATGAGGTCTGAGGTAACGATTACCTTTCACATATCGCATAACATATCACTTCACTTTGAATGCCACACGGCCATTTCCGTTGACTACTAATTGCCTTCCACAAAAATACAACTCTTAAGCTCATACGTCTCAAGGAGGGTGTTAAGCTAAGAGAAGTTGCCTTCTCCGTCACCATTGATGTACGTTTGTAAAAACCAATGTACGTAATCTTTAAAAATGCAATGTCAAACAAACATCCATACAAGTCGTCCAGGAATGGGGTAAACCGAAGGTACTTTCCTACCATATCATGTCGGGAAATCCCTAGGATTAGTAGCGAATAGTCCTTGCATTAGATATTTCATAACGAAGAGACTACTGCTATTGGATGTATATTGGGATTTTAACCCCAAACAATCAACAAGCAGTCCACCACTATGAAAATCCTGAATACCAGTGTCATCATAAACAACATGCACAATCGTCGCATAAATGTTGGTCCAAAGTGGTTTTTAGATCAATCTGATCCCGGTCTCTTCCCACCAACAAAGCAAAAGCGTTTCTCAACCTCACTTAGAAACTAAGTTTCATAGACTTATCACATTTTCAACTTTCAAGTTGCTATCCTTCGGCCAAGAAGGAAGCTTGATAGATTGGAGTAATACTCCACACTATACGAATCAACATCCTCAACACAAACGATAATCAAGCCTACATAGAAGGCTATGTACTAAATGTACGACTAAATAGTTCCCGCATCAAGTCGAGGAACTAAAAATGGCCAAATTTTAATAGTCGGTTATTTAACTATCAAAGCAATAAGCAAATATTTAGCACCATATGCAATCACTAGGCCCTTTTATTAATCTTTTATTAATTAAATCACTTGCGAAATATTCACTTCAAATTATCTTTAAAAAGAAATAATCTCAAAACACATTTCAACTTCTATATTGGAAAAAAATTCCAAATACTTATTTAATAGTAAGTGATTCAAAAGTCTCTTTATTTTCAACACTTAGAAAATATTACATTTACTTAAATCAGATTAAGTATATATTTTATTCTTTAAGGAAAACATTTCTCTTAAACATATTTATTTGGGTCAAAACGAATAGTGCATAAAACATCGTTATGACAACCCAAAATCACTAGTATAGGGATTCAAAAATTAGATAGATATATAAATCCCATATCTATACAAAAACATTTTCTTTCAAAAATCATTTACTATAACAGTAGTGTCATAGTCCATCATTTCCTTACTTCTCGAAAATGTCTATTTCAACAATGAATGTTGAAATCTACGTATTTGGTACTTAACACATTTTAAACATCTTCAAACTATTTAACTCCATTTAAAAGATCACTTTTCAAAATATATCCATTTTATTTAATATATTATTCACTGTCCAAAATCGTGAATATAGCTCATTTACCAAATTCAATATTTCTACACATTTATTAAAGGATAATCCACTATCCTAAATCATGGATTTAATTTCTAACCAAATTCATTATTTCTACACATTTAATTAAAGGATTATCCACTGTGCAAAACCATGGATATAATTCCTTTAATCAGCTTCTATATTTAACTTATCAAATTCAATTGATTTCGGATTTACAAAACAATGTCTATAAATTCCATTTCTATTTTATAAAAACTTCAATTTATAGAACCCCTTCATTAACCAAATCATTTATCTCTTTTATATGCCAAAATCCAAATTATAAGTTAATTACTTATAAATCTTTTTGTTTACAAAATCATTTCTTTTTATAACTTCACAAATTCATAAATCTGTAAATCTTATTTATTTATAAAATCCATTTATAACTCCATTTTAACACTTATAAAACTCCTTTACAATTCCATCATTTTGATTGATAAAATATCAATTTTATAAATCTTATATGCAAACCATTTATAATAATTTCAAAGTCTCAATTTAAACTACTTACAAAATAGTTACTCCATATTTCAAAAACCACATTTTGATACTTTTCACAAAAATCATAACTTTTATAACATAAAAATTATAACATTTATTTATTTAAGATAAATCCATTCCTTTATCAATTCAAAATTCAACAAAACATATATTTTCAAAATGACTTGAAAATCCTTTTTAATTTGGAAATAATCACTTTAACATTTTTAAATTAACAAAAATAGGCCCAATGTTGCAACAGCATTAAATACATCAATCACGGCATTCAAAATATCATATATCACATGATAACAATATCTGTAAATAAAACCAATATTGTTGAGGAATCAAGTTGGATCCCTCCAACCTGTCACCTGCAACAAATATATATATTAGAATATGTGTACAATGTCCACTTCGAGGCAGACGCGCGTACAAAGGGTCATCCGCTCATACACGAGAACGTATAGGGTCTAACCTGCTTCAATAGGCAAGAATATATCCAAATATTAATCAATATATATAATATATCATATATCATCCAAACATCATCAAGCATCATATTATAAATTTATTCTCACTTATATAAAAATATCAGTGAGTCAGAAAGAGCGAGTTGTACTCACATTGATTCCAATAGCAGTTGCAGTGTTTTATTCCGAATAAAATTAAACAAGCGTTTAATTTTACCCAAATATTTCACTAGCTCCATTCAAGTTCCAACCAGCTCTATAATGTAATGCTCATTAATACGGACCCAACGCAATTCGTTTCCTAAAAAACGGACCTCCTATGATAAAGTTATGCAATCCGAAAGATTGTAAAAATTATTATATATATAAATTTCAATTTTAATTTTTCTATTTTCAAATCCCCAAATAGATCCTGGCCATTGATGTCCATAACCCAGATCTAGGCCGCTTGTTTTGCTTCTTCTTCCCTAGGCTTCAAACGCATATATAAACCCAATTTGCCACTGATGATCTTTGAATCAACGCGCGAACTATGACTAACTTGAAGATAATCTGAGCCTGGCATCACGAGCACGTACATGAGGTCCACCTTCGGCACGAACTATGGCAAACTCGGTGCTTGCATTGCCTAAAATTCATGCACGAACGCCAATCGTTCGAACACATATTGCCCGATCCATCACCTCATTTTCGATCATAACCATATGGATGGGAAGCTCTTGCGATCCTCTACACTTTGTTAGTGGGAAGTTTCAGCTAAATGTTTATGGATTGGAAGAGATCGAGGAGAGAAAATCATACATTTCTGGCCATTAAACTGTAAATGGCGGCTATAACCCTAGCTAGGGTTTCGAGTGAAAATTGTGAAATTGTTTGGCCTCTTATAAAAAAATTACGCGCACTATTCATCCAAAAAAATTTCAAACTCGAAACAAAGCGTGCCGCCTAGCGTTTATAATGGTTTACACCTATTCCGAACACAATGGAATATATATCGAAAGTAATTCAATCGTATTTAAAAGATAGTTTTTTGAATCGACTATTTAAATTTAAAATTTACTTAAACAAATTTCTACGCGTTTCAGCTTGCCACGACTAAGCCGTAAGTCTAATTGACACGAAATTTAAAATCCTACAATAATATAACATTATTGATCCAATGAAATAGGTTTCGTCGAAATCCGAAACTGTGTGAAAAATGACTATTTTTACAAGTTAATTAAATATTGAAATATTCAATTTCTACAAATTAAATTTTAATTCAATTTTAAAACTTTTATAACATCATTCTAATTCTAATAGAATTTAATTCAACTTTATAAATCATTTTCTTTCACATTTAATCCAAAATCAAATTATTTACACAGTTTCAAATATTAAATCAACAAATAAATTATCCAATTAAATCCTTATATTCGAAATATAAGTTATTTAACTTATAAAATTTACTTGTGAATATTTAAAATCAATTAAATATACAAATTTGAAATGACTGAAAATCTGGGTCGTTACAAGTAGCGAATAGTCCTTGCATTGGATATTTCATAACGAAGAGACTACTGCTACTATATGTATATTGGGATTATAACCCCAAACGATCAACAAGCAGTCATTTACTATGAAAGTCAAAAATCTCAATATGATCGATAACCTGCACAATCATCGCATATACGTTGGTCCGAAGTAGTTTTTGGATAAACCGATCCTGGTCTCTTCGCCCCAATAATGCAAAAGCGTTTCTCAACCTCACACAGAAATTAAGTCTCATAGACTTATCACGTCGCCAACTTTCAACTTTCTATCATTCGACCAAGAAGGAAGCTCGATTGATTGGAGTAATCACTTTACACTATAAGAATCAACATTCTCAATAAAAACGATAATCAAGTCCGCACAGATGACTACGTACTAAGTGTACGACTAAATTGTTCCCACATCAAGTCGAGGAACTAAAATGGGTAAATTTTTAAATCTAGAACTAAAGCAGTCACTGGGCCTGATTTATTAAATCATTCATTAATTAAATCACTTTTTCAAATTTAATACTTCAAATTATCTTTAAAAATATAATTCTCAAAACCATTTCAATATTTCACTATTGAAAAAGATTTCCATGTACATACTTTAATAATAAGTGAATTCATAATTTACTTTATTTTCAAACCATTCAAACTTCAATTTATAATATCACTTCCCAAACATTCATTTAATTTAAAAGATTACTTACTATCCAAAATCGTGAATATGATTCATTTACCAAATTCATTACTTCTACACATTTATCAAAGGATTATCCACTGTCCAAAATCGCAAACAAAATTCCTTTAATAAACTTCCATATTTAACCATTTATAATAAACAAAATTCACATTTAACTTATTTTACAAAATAATTAACTTCACATTTCAAAAATCATATTTTGATTCCATTTAAATGAACTTCTTCTTTTAATAATTTATAAATCATTATTAAAACTTATATAACTTCAAAAATCATATTTAAGTATATTCACAAAAATCATAATTTTTATAACATAAAAATTATTACTTTTTATTTATTTAAAATAATTCATTTCCTTTACAATGCAAAAATTAATAAAACATATATATTCAAAATCGCTTTAAAATCCTTTTTAAATTTGAAATCGTTATTTTTAAAATTCCAAAATACGGCCCAATGCTACAACAGCACTAAATAAGGTGATTCACATCAGTTATGGCATCCAAACATCACATATCACATGATAACAGCATATATAATAATATCTGTAAATAAAAATCAACATTGGTGAGAAATCCAGTTGGATCCCTCCAATCGGCCACCTGCAGGAAATATACATATGAGAATTATGTACAATGTCCGCTTCGAGGTAGACGCACGTACAAAAGGGTCATCTGCTCATACACGGGAACGTATAGGGTCTCATCCACTCCAATTGGCAGGAATATATCCAAACTAATCAATATATATATATATATAATATATCGTATATCACCTAAACAATCATCAGTCAGCATAAAATAGATTTATTCTCACTTATATAAAAATATAAGCGAGTCAAAAAAGTGAGTTGTACCTACTTTGATTCCAATAGACGTTGCAGCTTTTTATTTCGAATAAATTAAACGAACATTTAATTTAAATCAAAATTTCACTAGCTCCAATCAACTCCAATCTAGCTCCATCGCATAGTGTTTATTAATACAAACCCAACGCAACATGCTTCGTCAATTTTCGACCTTGTATGATAAATTTATAGCATTTAAAAGATCGCTCGAATTAAATTAAAATTAATTTACACTTTTTTAAACCTTTTAAATCACCGTCATTCATTTGCATTAACAGATCCAGGCCGTGCTTCGTTTCCTTCTTCCTTCATTCCAGTTTCACATACACGCGATTCTTTTTTTTGTTTCGTTTTTCTTCGTACAAAGTCGCGTACTACCACGAGGAGCCATCACCAATGCCACCCGCTTGCGCCAAACCTCCGCCATGCTCACCTCCAGTCGCACATAGCCACTCGCACGTGCTTACAAGCTAAAATTCTTTCCGATGACCCCAAAACTACAGCCGAACACATGCAAATCACGGCCACCACAGTGCTTCGATCGATGATTGGTGGGTGTGGATTTGTTCGTGGGGAGATGGGCTACAACTTTCATGTAGAACGTTTTAGATGAAGAGGCTTCGATCGTCATGGACAATATAGACCAACGATTAGGAAGAGGGGGAGGTGGTTGACCTATTTTGGGGGCCAGGGTTTGGGGTATGGGGTCCTTATATAGGCAACGTTTCAAAACACTATTCATCTGAATATTTTTTGAACTCCAATCGAGACATGTCGCCTGGCGTTTATAATGTTTTACACCAATTCCGAACACAATGGAATATATATCGAAGGCCAATTCCATCATATTTGGAAGATAGGTTTTCGAATCGACTTATTTTAATTAAAATTTACTTAAATAAATTTCTATGCATTTCAGCTTCGCACAACCAAACCATAAATTCGATTGACACGAAATTTGAAATCCTGTAATAATATAACATTATAGATCCAATGAAATTGATTTTGTCGAAATCCGTGGCTATGTCAAAAATGACTATTTTTACACATTAATTAAATATTAAAATTTCTAATTTCTAAAAATCTCTTTTAAATCAATTTTAAAAGTTTACTAACATCATTCTAATTCAAATAGAATTTAATTCAACTTTATACATATAATTCAAATTCCAATTATTTCCACAATTTCAAATATTAAATCAACAATTTAATTATCCAATTAAATTATTATATATGAAATATAAGTTAATCAACTTATAAAATTAACCTATGAATATTTAAAATCAACTAAATATCTCAATTTTGAATGACCGCAATTCTAGGTCGTTACACAATCGGGATTTTTGGCACTTGGATTCGCGGCACGAGAATGTATTAATATCGATTTTCGAGGGTTGAAAACTCGATCACTACAAAAGTAGACTCCAAGACCGAGTTGGATACCAACATCTTGCTCTTCTTAGCTACTTACTGCAGCAGATAGGTAAAGAGGTCGAACTAGTCGACTCGGTTTTAAAGACCCACATTTTGTTTAGGCCAGCACTTGAAGTTAAAAAAATAAAAATAAAAATAAAAATTACATTTTGTATGTACTCTTAGGATGCAAAAAAATATTATACAAGTAAGTAAGGATGGAGTAAATTTTTAATTTAATGTTTTATAAAGTCGTGTCTTTATAAAATGTTAATAAACTTAAGCCGAAACTTGTGAAATAATTCATAAATAATTTTAGTATTGAATAAGATACTAAAAATGAAAAGTGAAAGTGATTTAGAAAGAAATTGGTATAATTAAGAAACTAATAAGATTAAGTACGTAAATTATACATAGATCTTTTTATTTGTACGGTCTTGATCTAGGATTCTAGTATATAATTTTGGGGTGATTCACACCATTTCGAAAAAGGATTTATCACTCGATTCTTGTCAAGCGAACACTCAATTAGGATTCTTGATATGATACTGAGGTTTTCTATCATAATATATGGCTTTATAAGGAGAACGTAGGTGTCTAATCAAAGAAGCTGACCGGAGTCCACACCAGAGAAGTAGGGCGAGTGTTTCTTACGGTTGATTTATGTACATCATACGGGCTAAAGTATATTTGTATATTTTCATTGGGGCTTAGGGAAGTTTAAGGATGACTTTCAATTTTTCTCTAAGGTATCTTAGATAATCTGCTAAGAAATAACCAAAGAATGATAAGCATAATGGTATGCTTAGGAAATTATCTATATCCTTGGATGATCGAGAAATTTGTAAACCTAAGCAAAATTCTAAATCTTGTTTGATAGTCATTTAAAATTTTAAATAAGGTTAAGTGTTAGGTTATCTCTTTATGGTTTGATTTGATTGATGGTGTGATTTTATAGACTATGTTTTATAAAGTAGCTGCTTATTAGGACTTAATCCTGGTGCTTTTGAAAATATAAAGTGATTCCGAATGAATTTGTGAAAGAAATAATCAAAAAATTATTTTGAAAGTTTGGTGAACTATTATTATTTCAGGATATTTGAAAAGATTTTTTGTGATGTAGTTTTTCAAATATTTTTTGTTGTGACTAAAGTTGGGTGATTTGAAGTTTTTCGATTTGAAAGACACAAAAGGTATATTTATTTACTCTAGTTATTTTTTTAGAAGGAACTGAAATAACATTGGATGCTTCATATTGTTTTGATTCTAGAGTTATACCATGCTTCAGTGGGAGGAGCCCTCTCCTTATCATATTTGATTTTGATATATTTCTCTTTGGAGGAATTTGAAAATATATTTTAAATATAAAAACCAATGCATTTTGCTTTAAATTTATCTTTTAAAAAGACTGGATGCTTAGTATTTTATTATAGAATATTCTCTGTACTTTTGTTACATATGGCTGTTATATTGCTTTTGTTTGCATAATTATTATAAGTTGCATCATATTGCCTTATTGCATATGGTTGTTATATTGTTTATGTTGCTATTGCTTATAATAGAAATAGTTTGGGTATTGCTCTTATGTTAACATACTTCTCTTTTTGATTATATAAATACAAAATAGGTATAGGGGAACAAGATATTGCTATTTGATTCCTTGTGCACCTGCATTTGCATTGAGATTGTGAGTTGCTTGTAAAAATAAAAATCAAACGCAAAAGAGGTATGTAATAGATTTAGAAATTTGTGATTGATTGATGACTTTATGCCCCATATATAAGAGGCCACTTGGCTATTATTTTCTATACTCATTTGGACTAGTTATGGCAAGTTGTATTTTTTTCAGATCACAGCGCGAAGGAAATGCGGCCAAAATTTTCAATAACGTTAAAAACTTTAAAAGTTTAATAACTCATTTTAATTAACGGTTTTTAAACCTTAACGGTTTAAGGACATTTTCTTCCTTCGGGAATTTTAAGGACGTGATTCTTTTAATAGGGAGAACGTAACATTCTAAAAATTTACCATTTCAATTTTGTATATTTAATTAATTTTAAATATTTGAACAATTGGTTTTAGAATTTAGTACTTATATTCAAATATAGTGGTTATGTAGAGTGAATGATTGAAAATTTAATTAAATGGATATAATAACCCTATTTTTAACTCCTTTTAACTAATAAATAATAATAGTGAACTTATTTTGCAATAATAAATAGTTCGAATAAATAATAAGAAAACAAACTAGTGATAAATTGACTTGATTTTTAATGACGTATATTTGATTTAATTTATTGGACTCTCCTAGAAATTTTAGTTTGGAAAATATTTAAATTTTTGCTTGATGTATTTTATGGTAAATGATGGTATTTTTGTATTTTTACAGAATAAGATAACTAGTGTATTTTATTATTGATTTATGATCATGTTACATTTTGTTGATCGATTTTTTTTATTGTTATGGTTCACGGTTCGTATACGAATGAAATATTATATAGTGGAATACCGCCAAACCTTCTTTTCAAAAAAAATTATATCAAATCAAAACTCAAAATTTCAAAATAACTTTATGGTGATGAGATAGGTGGCTTGAGAATTTTGATTGGCTTGGAATTTTTGGTTAATTTGAGTTTAAGCTAAAGAAATTAATTTGTTTACAAATATGAAACTATAACACCGCACTTAGATTTTCAACATCCACTTTTCACTTTTCCCTCCTTTCTCATTTTCATTCACGATTGAAAAGAAAATTTACCTTTCCGTTTAAAAATCCAAATCACGAGATATAAGCCACTAAAAATCAAAATACTAGTTCCAAAGAGTTCGTATGAGAATGAGCTTCAATTCTATATGGCTTTTGTTGGTTGTGTCATCAATTTGGGGATGGCCAAAGTCGAACGGTATACTAGGGTTTTGTTTTGCCGAAGTTTGAGGGATTTTAGGTAAATTAGGGAATGGCATTTCGCCTCACTTGTGAAAGTGAGTAGGTGGGAGATTTTCGGTGGAGCTCAGTTCACCTTGGAGAGATGCATTTGTTTGGGTACAGTGAACCCGATCTCCAGGTCGCCTATTGATCTTGAATGTCGAGCTTGACTTTAGGAGGTTGGTCATGAAGCATGTGTGATTAGGAGCTCGTTGGAATTGGTCGTGTGTGATTATGTTGAGAAACACTCGAGATTGGAGGAGAGAGGGGAATCGGTGTTGTGATGTCAGCGTGTATGTGTGCATGGGATTGAGTTTGGGGAAGAAAGTGTTTAAATGAGGATAATTAAAATTTAAAAGGGTTTAGTGAATTTAATTATTGTTTAATCTCAAAATTTTATAAAGTGAATGACTATTTCATATGAGGTCGGATTTGGATACGCTCTTTTGTCGTGGACTCATATCGATGTTATCTACGCATTAGAGTTGGATTCATTGAATTTGGAGCTAGTGGAATTTCGAGCTAAAATCGAACTACATTTGATTTTAGATCGGACCGGAATGAAAAAGTGTCAAATAGAATTTTAGTAAGTTAACTCACCTTTAAATTGACTATATGATTTCTATTTTTATTATAAATTAATGTTAAATGCTTGGATGATAGTTATTGTTGGTTGTTTGAATTGTTTAGATTCCCGCTTTGGAAAGCAGGTGACACATTGTATGATTTCCAAGATACCCGTTTTGAGCTAAAATCGAATGTCGTTTGATTTTAGATTGAATCGGAATGCAAAAGTATCAGCTGGAATTTTGTTGGGTTGATTCGCCTTTAAATTGAGTATATGATTTCTATGTTACAATAGACTATAGTTAAATGCTTGGATGATAGTTTATTGTTGGTTGTTTGAATTGTTTGGATTCTCGCTTTGGAAAGCTGATGACACATTGTATGATTTACACGAAACCCATATGACTATATATTGTTTTTTATCCCACTTGATAGCGGATGACATAAATAACCATTTGTTGCGGAAGACAAAAAGAAGTCAGGGTGTTTTCGTAGCGAATAGGTTGCTACAGAACACTTTGAAGTGCTTATATATATATATATATATATATATATATGTGTGTGTGTGTGTGTGTGTGTGTGTGTGTGTGTGTGTGTGTATGTATGTATGTATGTATATACGAGATTTACAGAGGACTTCTATAGGGAGACCATAAGGGGTTTCTCGCCAATATTGATTTATTTATATTGCTATATTTCTTAATTGATGTTCTGGTTGTAATATTTATGACATACTATTTGAATTATGTAAGTGTCATTATAGCGATTTTCATTATACTATCACTATTGAAATACCATCTTCTTAAACCCTTGTGTGTGTTGAACTTGTGCTTGTACTTTTAAGAAATAAATGTTTGGTCACGCTTTTGTGCTTTAAAAGTTGTTTAAAGCATACTTTCAAATATTTTTGAGGATTTTGAAATAAAAGATAAGTGTTGTTTAAAATTTATAAAAGAGTTATAAATTTGATTAATTATCTTTTGGGATAATTAATGTTTTAAATTTATATAAAGATTATAAATTGGATTAATTATCTTTTGGATAATTAATATTGTTTTAAATTTATAAAAATAATTATAAATTTGATTTATTTTCCTTTGGGATAATTAATGTTATTTTAAAGTTATAAAAAGTTATAAATTTGATTAATTATTTTTGGTATAAATTAATATTGTTTTAAATTTACAAAATAGTTATATCAATTATCTTTCGAAATGATTAACATTGTTTTAAATTTATTAGAAGCCTTTTAAATTATTTATTACCTTTGGGAATAATAAATGTTGTTTTAAGGTTATAAATGGTAGTTTATAAATGTGAAAATCTTTTAAAGAGGAATTTTTTAAAATAAATTTTAAGTGTAAATTATTTTGGATTTATAGTAAACAATGTTTTAATGACATTAATTTTTTACCCTTCTTTTTAATACACTCAGAAATATAATTAACTCTTCAAAAAGAATATTTTAAAGAATGCTTTTAAAAGCGTTTTTTACAAATATTTTGTGATATGAAAATTAAGCACAAGTTTGGTTTTTAGAAGTTTGATTTAGTTATGGAAAGAATATAAAATTAAATTTATGTAAATGATATCGCTTATATAGAAATGATTTAGTCATATTCTTAGCACTAAATGTCGTGGTATGGAAACTTGTTCTATCTCGAAGGTTAAAGATGTCGTCATGGAAAGGCTTAGAGGTAACGCTACCTTAACTTTCCCAACTTCATTTTCAACTGAGGGATGGTATAAGTTTGAAATCGACGAGTAGTGGCAAGGGCATGATATTTAATTTCGATATATGATCATTTTGATTATTCCAAATCGTTGATTTATTGATTACCAATTCTGCTATGTTCTTTGGGTTTCATCAATCTAAGACAATTTGTTGCTCATTTGAATGTTGATATCCTTTGTCGAAAATGCCTAAAACTAAAGCACGAGTGAATGCCAAGCTATGTGGGAATGCTCCCATTAGGCTATATTCACATCTACTCTAGATTGGATTTGGATGTATGTGCACTAAGATTGTAAACGGCTTATACATTTTTTGAGAGGCATCATAGTTCTCAAGTATATTTTCTAGAGGAATATTTGACAAGGGAGGTGTACCCTCCTAGTCAATGTTGGAAAATTTTCCTTTTTCTTGTTTTTGATCCAAACCTTTGAATTATTTCCTTAATTGCATTGAGAAGTGCCTAGAGCACTTCTTTGATGTTTAATTATTTGTATCCGTTCTTTAAGTTTGGATTTTGATCCTGTTTATGCCCATTCTTTCAAGTTTGGTTTCTTTTTTCTGATTTGGTTCCATTCATTTTTGTATGGATGTTGTTCTTATGAGGTAAAAACCGATTCCGTGTTTTGCGCCGTGGTCTTACGGAATTATTATATGTTCATCGTATTTCTTGAGTTTTCTCATGCTGGTTCTCCAGATTGATCTGAGTGTTTTCTTATTGCAATGCCCAGGTCAGACCGAGTTTTTCCATCTTGTCGCTGGTAGGATATGGAGCTCATAGAGAGAGCTGGAAGTTCACCTATCGTAGTATTTTTCTTTCCGTTGTATTATTATTATATATACCCATCAGCAATTGTAAGGTCATGAAGTTATAGCTACCTAGGCTGATGAGGTTTGCTTTTAACTCTGATATACCTTATATCTTAGAGTGATAGTTTACTGTCTTTGTTATATTATATGTTGTCATTCTGCTGTGAGATTCTGTTCTCACCTAATCTTTTTATTTTATTTTACCCTAATATCTGCCTTTCTGATTGGAGGTTCAACATTTGAACACCGTGGATGTATTAAGTACCGATTTTCGATAGTCGAATAGGTAGGTCGTTACAGAACGGTATTAGAGCTGAAGGTTAAGCAAGAACCTTTGCTTTTGTAGGATAAACTCATTAGAGATAGGGTAACTGACACCCTAGAATGAGTTGAGAGTGTTATATACATGAGAGCACATTTATTATTGCTATAAAAACGTATTGTGTTAGTTGGTCTACTAAGCTGCTTATGACTTTTGGTCAAGAAGAGGGATGTCACGAGATCGAAAGGGATTTCTAAACACTTAAACAAGGCAAACAGACATGGTACTGATTTTTGGAATTTGGTAAATGAAATATTTTACCTAGGACTATATATTTTATATATATAAAGGAATAATTTTCAAATTTATATAGTTATTTATGGTGTGCTTGTTTGTTAATTACAATATTTCTTTATTATCATTATTACTTGATTTTTCATGCTCGGATAGTTTAGGAGCATTTATTATTGTTTGTTGATTGTTGATATACGCTCGTCCTGTTTATGAGCATTTATTGCTTGATAATTTCGAGCAAATTAAAACGAACCCCTTGTGAATTAAGCTTCACAATTTGTGTAACAGCCCTAGTCGAAATTACTTCAAATTAAATTTAAAATAGATTTAAAAATGATCTTAATTAATTTTAAGATGAATTTGGGAAATTTTATTGGTTATAGTTTCTAAATTAAAATGGCTTTCTAGATAGAAATAAATAAATTTGAGAAAATCTGTTAAATTTTGATACCGTGTAACTTAACTTCTTATATTTGATAATATAAGAATAACCTAGTGGAAAATGAGAATTTATAAAATATATGAAAATAATTTTGTAATTTAAAATATGAATTTTTCCAAGGTTTTTTCACTTATTTATTTTAAATGGAGATTTATGATAAATATTTTACGTTTCAAATTATTACAACAAATTTTATAAATTTAATTAAATGTCAAAATTGAGATTTATTATTTAAAATGAGGTTTTTATTTTTTTATATAATTTTTTGTTTTACCGAAAAAATTAGGAATAACTTTTAATTTCAAAAGTTATATCTAATTTTACAAAATATATTAATATTAATAGAAACAAGAACTTTTGATATGTTAGAGCTTTGGTAAAATTAAGGAAAATTTATCTATGCTTTCATAAACATGGTTTGAGTATTAATTAGTGTTTTATAAGAGAAAACAATAGAAATCAGTAAACACTTTCTTATTTGGTTATGGGATACCCATTAGGCCCATGTAGAGGGTGAATAATAATCCACATACTCTTATATTCCTTCATCACTTTCTCATTTCATCCAAGATCAAACATCTGAAAATAAGCTAACCTTAGTTGCAAACCCTAGAAACTAGATTAAATCCCAAAATTAAGCTTAAATCAAGGGGATTTTTATTTTAATAGAAGATGTAAAGCTAAGGTAATCTCTACCATCATATCTTACTTCTATTGGGTCTTTAATCTCAGCTTTAGTCATGATTGTAATTCATGATTTTGCAATCATTCAAAATCAAATCTAGGTTATAGCCAAAAAAAATTAGCTAAGTGGATTCTGGGTTCTAATCATCCATTCAAGCTTAATTAAGTGAGTTTATCGCACACTTCCAGACTATAGATGAATGCTTATCGTTGTTGTTATGGATGAATTTGATGTTGAATTGATCTCAATTTTGTGTTGATTTTCTTATCATATGAAACTTGATTTTCTATTTGATAAAAACCTACTTCATATAGTCACAAATTTCATTCCACTGCAGCTGTTTTAATGCTCACATGTTAGTTAATTCAATCTAGTAGATGTCAAGGTCAATTCAGAGAAGAGAACACCGCAAACGGGCAATCAGAGCACCACCGGCATCGCCTAGGATTCAGCCTAGGCGTGCCAACCAGTGCATCGGTCATCATGACCGGTGGATTAGACATGACTTGGGATGAGACCCAAGTCACGCCGTTTCAGACTCCATTTGCGCCCGCTTGCTCCTCCGTTCGTCCGTTCGATCACTTGAACCTATTTGATTGGTTTGGATGCAGTTTTCTACGATGGTTTCAATGATATTTTCAAATTTAAAGTTGTGAATTTTTGAATTCATCTTGGAGTTCATTATACCATAGAATTTCTTTATGGGTCCATGAACAACACACAATTCCGTCGTACATTTTCAACTAGAGTTTTCAAAAGAATGATTTTCAATCCAAACCGTTCTCTCAAATTATATTAAGTATGTATATATTTTCTATAAAAGATATTTAAAATATTTATATATAAATATAATTATTTATAATATAATGGATTTAAAATTGATTTGGAACAATGGTATAAAATTCTTATATACATATATTTTAGCAAGTGCATTCCAACACATACACACACATGCGTGCGTGCGCATATATATTCTAGTTTATAAAATAATATTTTTGATAAGGATTTCAAAGTAAGTTATATTATAAAATTACATGACTTCGGTCAAAGAGGAATCAATTTAAACGGATTAATAAGACAAGTGATATGAAATGCTCACGTTTATTTTTCCAATTAACTTTTGGACTTGTTCGATTGAGCCATTTATACATACGATTGGAGTTTATTAACCTGTAGTAAACATTTAAAATAAGCCCGTATGAACCATATGGATTTTATTTATTTAGTTACTATTCGAAGGTATATAGCACTTATCGACGAGTTTATGACTCGTCTTCGGAGCTTATAGGACTCGTTCCTATCTTGATGTTTATAAGACCCGTTCCTACCTTGATGTTTATAGGTCTTGTTCCTATCTTGATGTTTATAGGACTGGCTCCTATCTTGATGTTTATAGGACTGGCATTTATCTTGATGTTTATAAGTCTCACGCCTATCTTGATGTTTATGAACTTGTACGTCTATCTTAGAGTTACATGCATGTGGATGAATTTATTTCGCCAATCTTGGAGTTTGGCACCTTTCCACTTTTTGTGAGATTTCTTGATTTATATTTGTGAGACTTTCAGATTTGATGTTGTTGGAATTATCACCAAATCATTTCGAGGATTTTGCATTTAATAAGCTCTCTTGAGTTTTAATATTTGGCGATTTGAAGTTATTGATGCATGCTTGATATTGTTGATATATGACGATATCTTGGATCTAGTTCACTTTATCTATCATTTATCTTACTAAAACCTTCATTGTGGTTTAGATTGACCAATTTATTATTTTACAATACTCGGGCCAGGCCGAGATACATCAGGTGCTCTAGTTGATAATTCTAGAGAGGTATTCACTCATATTGTCCAGTTATCATTCATTCTACCTTCATCTTGTATATATGTACATATTCGTCTAGTGTTGTATCTTATATCGAGTTTAGACTCAGTGTTTGTGCACATTTGTACCTATGGGATATTGAACTTGTATATTCTATGGTTTGTGATAGCCAAAGTTTTGTAGGCGATTTTATATACCTATTCGTTATGATCAGCTTGTATCCATTTATATCCTGTTGTGTATATTCTGTGATATGCGATTCTGTGGTTTGTATTTATTATATATTGTTTTGAATTATTATTTTAGCCACTGTAGTTTTCTTTTAAGCCTGTGCGTATGTCGATTCCCCTTTTAGTGAAATATATATATAGCATATTAATCAATGTTTTGATGCTCGCTTAAAATAAAATTCATGGGCAGTCGCTCTTAACCATCCTTATTCTCTACACCAGTAGACGATATTACTATGTAATATCCTTTTTTAGTATGACTCTTGGGGTGGGGCGTCATAGTTTGGTACCATTAGGAGTTCTTGGGGTATATAGTAGGGATCATCCCCTTTTCAAATAATAAGTGTCTTTTTGGATCCTAAAAGCATTTCCTTCATATCTACTCTTCGATATATCTATTATCAAATCATGTGATTTATAAAGCAATCTTTGATCCAATCTTATCCATTTTAGAAGTGTAGTTGACTAGTAGTTGAGTCACTCATTCTAGTATAGGGCAATCTGACGAGCCAAGTTGAGACATAGTGCATAGTCCGCCCAGCAACTCATGAAGCATAATATCAATCACTTTAGGATCATAATCACGCAGGGGAATCAAGTAGATTGTTTCCGCTGGGCACATTATCTAATAAATTTGTGATTGATTTTATTGGATTTTTGTTTCCATAGGATTCCTAGTGATAATCTAAATTAAACTAAGAGCCGTTCTTTGAAAATTTCATATTCTATTTGAAGATTAATCATTGAATCTTTCGGTGTCTTCATATTAGAAATTACCGTAAGAGAAATTGAAATTCTTGGGTATAAAATAAACAAGGATCAAAAAATTGTAATTATAAGTTGTCTAAGGGTGATGATTTAAGTTAGTTATGGTATGTAAGAACTAGGCATATCAATATATAATTATTCTTTATTTTTAAAAGAGAATTTGTGAAATATATATTTTTGAGTGTTAAATTGCTCGCTGGATGCTTTAAGGATTCTAGTCGTGGACGTTTGGCCAACATAGTGGGTAGGGATTTATAAATATTTGAATGAGATAATTGGACATACAATTGGAAATATGTTAATTCAAGAAAGAAGTAAAATATCATTGAAAACTAATGTGGTTTAAAATAAAATGATATTTGGAAGATGCATACGAAGATATGCATATAACTATATGTAAAAGTCTTGGAAAGTATAAAAGTATTTATGTATCATAAACGGTTAGAAATATCAATCAAGGTAAATTTATGAGTAATAATCTAATAGTGGGCTTAAATTCTTAATCATAGATTTCACCGAGAACAAGGGCGAGGTGATGTTGATTTTTATCAACACTACAGCCAAGGTTGAGGCTATTTATTAAGAATAAATGGAGAAGTAACATTAAGTGATTTTTAAAACCTCTGAATATTGATTTAAGATTTGTTCTATAAAATTGAATTTGATACAAAGCTTCTACTAAGCCATGAAGGAACCGTTACATTCTAAGTAAAAACGCACATGTGCAAATCTTTAAATAGCAAGATCATTAAAAGCTAAATAGAAGCATGGTTCTTTTACTTGAAACAATCGGAAGCAAGTTTTGTAAGCTTAGAAATATGTTTATATTGAATAATATAAAAACTTGAGATACCATTTCTAACTATATATTGAAATATTAAAGAAAATTTGATGTATTTCGGAAAAGAGGCAAGAGACACAATAATAATCTATGAGATACACACACACACATACACATACGCACATCCTTAGTGTGTGCGTGTACCGATCCTATATTAAAATAGATAATGCCTTAAGATTTCAAATTAGAATAATCAAAATTTGTAAAATGTTCTGAAATTTCGAAAGATGAGAAATTGTAAATGTAAAACCCAAGGGTAAGAATAAGACTATATTTATATGTTAGTATTTACCCAATGTAAACATTATTGAAATAATATAAAACCCATTTAATTTTGGGAAAATATAAAATAAACCATTTGAAAGGATAAATCTTATCAATTGAATTCTTTTGTTTAATTTACTGTATAATAGGTAATAGTAATAAACCCATCAGGGGCTTAATTATGAAAACCTCTTCTGGAAATGTAATTAAATAACATGAATGCTTTGGAATGATTTAGATAATTTGAAATTTTTTAATTAAAACAAAATAAGAAGTTTTTTCTATAAGGATTTTGAAAGTAAACAAGTATATATTAAGTATTTGAGAAATCATTTCTTATATAGAAAAATAGAGTTATTTGCTTTCAAACAATAAATTCTTATTGGATTTTAACTTAGCCTTTGACTATTTAAATACCATTTTAGAAAATTTGCATGACATTTTGGATCTAGAGAAAACTTTTTGAAATAAATATTTTGAAAACCTTAATTCTATAATATGGGGAATACTAATGATAGACTTAGTGTTCTTGATTAGTTTAAATGCTCTCAATAAATGCTTCGTCGAATATGGTATAACGCATTGAATAGAATGTTTGAGTGGAATTTACTAACCCATTTGCAAATACATGTATTTCACAGGGTAGTATGGGATGCTTGGGTTAAATACTTATGATTGCTTCTAGGAAGGTATTTAACACTTTAGAGTTATATTCTCTTTTGGTGTTCAGCATGAGGCCGATGGATCCTTAAGAGAATATAATTTGGGTTTTCAATTGATATCCAAAATCAGTAAGATTTATGAGCTTCTAGTAAATACTTGAATTTCACCAGGGGGTATGATGTTTTGGTTAATTTCTTGTGATTACTAAGCGTGATAGTATTTTGTACTTTAGTGTTTACTCTCTTTTAGTGTTTGGATGGGTCTAATAGATCTTAAGTCGTATACTCTTGGATTTTTATACAGAATCCTTATGATTGGGTTGGACTTGATTTTCCTGGACTTTAAAAGAATATAATATGTAAACAGGTTTTGTGATAGCGTAAAATTACATTATGAATCAAGAAGTTATTTCAAGAAAATATCCTAGAAGTATTCCATAACTTTTGAATAGGACTAATTAACAAAAATATTTTTTATTAGAAATGATAAGTATTTTGAATAGAGAAAATACTAGAGTAAACTGAGATGTGAAAACTAAGTTTAAATCTTATTTGAAAATTTACAACTAAGAACCTCTTTTGGGTTACAACCTTTATTTGATTAGTTGAGGTTGAAATAGGTAAATTTTATATTCTTTAAAAAAATTAAAGATTTTTGAAACTTTGAGAATTCAAATAATTATTTGAGTTTACCTCAAATAAATAATAAGCAAAATTGTATCTAATGGGAAAAACTAAATAGAAAACTCCCAGTGGGTTGAGGATAGATATAAATCTTAGAAATCTACTTTAGGATTATGTTCTTGACTTTGGTAATGCTAGGAGGATCGTGCCTACCTTGATTGAATGTTTCCATTATTGATAAATTACAATCCGATGTCGGCATGGCTCCTCTCGAGACTTTATTTAGGAGTCCTTATCGATAATTCTCTTGTTTGTTTGTGTGGGGGAAAAGAAATTGATCTTAAGTCTTGACTCTATTCATGAATCCTTTAGAAAGACCTTGGGACTTCTATTCGAGATCAAATCTTTATTTGGGTTTCTTTCTTGTTGGATGACTTGTATTTTGGTCAATTTGGGATAATAACTCTTTGATATGAGGCCCTATCCAACCATTGAGTGTAGTGGGACTGTTGCTTACTGAGTTTCTTTCTAGTCTGGGTGGTTGGCATTCGTGGTGTCCTTCATGTGTTTAAGATTGGAAACCCTTTGGAAACTCTGGTTCTATTATTGAGCATAGAATCCTTGTTGCATTTGAGATCTTACAAAATCTAATTTATAAATAGAGTTCTATTCATCTTGTAGCCACAGAGGCTGAATGCCTTTTAAATATAGTCGTTCCACTCATTAAGTCACATGTTCCGTTAATTAGTGGGACTGTCCTTGGGAAGACTAGAAAGAGTTATCAAGCCAGTGCATCCTATATTGCTTTCTGATGCTCTTTAGTGATGAGATTCATGTGTAATTATCACTCGATCAGCTTATCGCTTTTCAATTAATGCATCATCCATAGTTTGTTATTGACACTTCCTTTAAGGAAATCGCGGGGACGTAATTTTTGTAAGGAGGGAGTCTATAACAATCCTGGTCGAAATTACCTGGAATTAAATTTAAAATATATTTAAAAATTATTATAATTATTTTTAGAATGAATTTGGGAAATTTTATTAGTCATAATTTTCAAAAATGGCAATCTAGATGGAAATAATTAAATTCAGGTAAATCTATTAAATTTCAAAAATTGTGTAATTTAACTTCTTAATTTGATAATATAATAATAGCCTTGGGGAAAAGAGAGTTCATAAAATATATAGAAATAATTTTGTATTTAAAATATGAATTTTTCCAAGGTTTGTTCACTTATTTATTTTAAATGGAGATTAATGATAAATATTTTCCATTTTAAATTATATAAATAGTGTAAGTTTAATAAAATGTTAATATTGAGGTTTATTGTTTAAAATGAGATTTTTTATATAATTGTTTATTTTATTAAAAATAATGGGAATAACTTTTAATTTCAAAAGTATATTTAATTTTATGAAATATCTCAATATTAATAGAAATAGGAATCTTTGATATGTTGGAGCTTTTGTAAAATTGAGGAAAATTAATCAGTGCTTTCATAAACATAGTTTGGGTATTATTAGTGTTTTATAAGGGAAAACATTAGTTATTAGTAAACATTTTCTTATTGGGTTATGGGATACCCATTAGGCCCATGTAGAGGGTGAATAATAATCCACATACTCTTGTTTTCCTTCATCACTTTATCATTTCAACTAAGATCAAAAATCTAAAAATAAACTAACCCTATATGCAAACCCTAGAAACTAGATTAAATCTCAAAATCAAGCTTAAATGAAAGAGATTTTAATTATTAATAGAAAAGGTAAAGCTAAGGTAATCTCTATTATCATACCTTACATCTATTGGGTCTTTAATCTCAGCATTGATCATGATTATAGTTTATGCTATCATAATTGTTCAAAATCAAACCTAGGTTGTAGTCGAAAGTTTTTAGCTAAGTGAAATCCGGGTTTTAATCATCCATTCAAGCTTAATTAGGTGAGTTAATCTCATACTTTTAGCTTATAGATGAATATTTATCGCTCTTATTGTTATAAAATGAATTTGATGTTGAATTTATCATAATTTTGTGCCGATTTTCTTGTCATATAAAACTTGATTTTCTATTTGTTAAAATCCACTTTATACGATCATGAATTTCATTCAATTATAGTTGTTTTAATGCTTACATGTTAGTTAATTCAGTCTAATAGATGTCCAAATTCAATACAGAGAAGAACACAACACAAACAGGTAACCAGAGCACCGCTGGTGCCGCCTGGGACTCAGCCCAGGCGTGCCAACTAATGCACTTGTCACGATGACCGGTGAACTGGTCATGACCTAGGCTAAGACCTAGGTCACACTGTTTTCGGGCTCTATTTGCTCCTGTTTGCTCCTCCGTTCGATCGCTTGAACCTATTTGATTGATTTAGATGCATTTTTCTATGACAATTTCAATGCTATTTTTGGGATTTAATTTATGAATTCATTTTGGAATTTATTATACCATAGAATTGATCTATGGGTCCATGACACAAAACACAATTCTCATCGCACATTTTCAACTAGAGTTTTCAAAAGAATGATTTTCAATCCAAATCATTTTCTCAGATTATATTAAGTATGAATATATTTTCTATAAAATATATTTAAAATATTTATATATAAAATATTTTTATTTATAATAATAATGGATTTAAAGTTGATTTGGAACAATTGTTTAAAATTTCGCTTATATATATATATATATATATATATATATATGTATGTATATATATGTACGTATGTGTGTGTATTAGCAAAGGCTTTCCAATATATATATATATATATATATATATATATATATATATAGACATACATACATTATTCTAGTTTATAAAACAATATTTTCGAGAAGGATTTCAATGTAAGTTATTTTATAAAATTGCATGACTTCGATTGAGTGAGAAATCGACTTAAACGGATTAATAAAACAAGTGATATGAAACGCCCGCATTTATTTTTCGATTAATTCTCAGACTTATTCTATTGAGCCATTTATACACATAAGTGGAGTTTACTTAACCTGTAGTAAACATTTAAAATAAACCTATACGATATAGGACACACGGTTGTTATTTATTCGTTTATTATTCGGGTATAGAACACTTATCGATGAGTTTATGACTCGCTTAGGAGTTTATAGGACTTTTCCTTTCTTGATGTTTATAGGACTCGTTCCTACCTTGATGTTTATAGGTCTCGTATCTATCTTGATGTTTATAGGACTTGTTCTTATCGTGATGTTTATAAGAATGGTTCCTATCTTGATGTTTTTAGGACTTGCACCTATCTTGATGTTTATAGGCCTCGCACATATCTTGATGTTTATAGACTTACATATCTATCATAGAATTACTTGCACATAGGTGAATTTATTTCACCCATCTTGGAGTTTGGCGCCTTCCCCTTTTTTGTGAGTTTTATTTGTGAGACTTTCAAATTTGATGTTGTTTGATTATCACCAAATCATTTCGGGGAACTTTGCTTTTAACAAGCTGTAACAATCCGGTTTTTTCGTTGAATGATTTTGAATATTTAATGATTTAAATAATGGATTTGGAATTATAATTTATTTAGTAAGATTTAAAAATTGAAAATTTAAAGCGATTTCGTAAATTTTGAAAATCGTCGATCTAATCGACGCGTCAAAATAGCAATCCGCGACACAATCAGAATTCAACGAAACCAGTTCCAATGCAATAATGTATTATTATCGGTTTTCAAATTTCGTAGCATTTGTATTTATCTTGTGGTCGTATGATCTGAAAACACCTGGAAATAATATAATTGGATTTAAATTAAATAGCCGATTTAAAAAGCTAAATTATCCATACGACCGAATAGACCTCGAGACTTGTTCCATTGAGTTTGGAATAGAAGTATAAAATTATAAACATCAAGCGGCACACCTCGATAGGGGATCGATTAAAATATCTAAATATTTTAAAATTTTTAAAAAATAAAAATAAAAATCAAGTTAAATCCTAGCCACCTATATTGTACCCAAGCCTTCTCCTTTACGTTTAAATCATATCCCTTTCTTTTCGGTTAAATCGTGTCTTTCTCCCTTTCATTTCTTTTAGTTTGCTTATAAATGAAGATCGAAATCGATATTCTGATAAATAAAAAACAAAAGAAATCACGGTAGGGAGGATCGCGACAACAACGAGGCAACCTGGCTCGTGTATGTTTGGAATCAAGGGCCATTGACAAGTTCGAAGGAAATGGGTGCCCGCGTGGACGCCTGCGAGGTGCAGTGGCATGGAGATGGGGGGTTTCAGAGTTGGTCGCGATTTGGTCGTGTTGAGGACCGTGCGATGGTTGACAACGTGCGTGTATTGTGTGAGGTCGTAGGAGTTAAACTGGCGACGACTAGGCATGGAGGAGGGAGGCTCGACTAGGGGTTAGGGTTTTGGCTCCTTGCGTGCAAATTGGAGATGGAAGTCGGGTCGCAAGGAGTAGGTCGATATGTGATGTTCTGGTGGATTCAATTCGATCTGTGATGTTTGGTGGTTTCAAGTCAGGTCACAAGGAGCAGCGACAGTGCAGTGTGTTCGAGAGCGTTCATTGTCGTTATTGGTGACGGCCTGGGACTGTTGCTCCTTTGAGAGTAAGAGGAAATTAATTAAATCTAATTATATAATTAGTATAGTTAATTTAGAAATTTGATTTAGATGGCTAAAAATTTAATAAAATTTTCATACGAAGTTCAAAATTAAAGAATCAGTGGCATTGGATTCAAATTGACGTAGGATATGAAATAGAACTGGAAATGGTTTGTAAATAAAAATCAAGGTGAGTAAATCTCATTTATTTGGATTACTACAATTAATTTTAAATGATCAAAATTAATATTGGATGCCTGGTTGAATGTATAATCGCTTTGGATGTTATATATATATATAGTATATATTAGTACTTGGATATTTTTCCGCCGATTGGAGCGGATGAGACCCTATGCACCCCCATAATAGCGGATGACCCTATATTACCGAGATATCCCGCCTTGAAGTGGGGTTAGCATTTTTATGTTGTCCAACATTTATGGATGCAGGGGAAATGGGTTAGAGGGATCCAACTGGATTCCTTGAATATATTTATTGCTTTTATATATAAAAATATATGATGTGATTAAATAATCTGTTGGGTAGTTGTGTGATTTAAATTATTAGATGCTATAGTAACACAAGCCTAAATTCTGATAATATTAATACCATAGAATATTATTTTTGAATCGAAGGAATTAAAGAAGATTTGAATATATGAATAATTATATCAAAATTTGGATCATTTAAAAAGGGAAATTTATTGGATAAAAAATTGATTTTTGGTGGTACTTAACTATCCAGAATTGTTTAAATAGAGGATTTATAAAATATTCATATAAGAGATTTTTAAATGATGTCCTGGAAAAAAATATAAAAGAAGTTGAAATCGATATTAAAAACAAAAATATAGAATTTATAAGAGAATGGACTTATAAAATGGAATTTATAAACGAGGTTAGTTTTATAAAAAGTAAAACTCAAAGGAGTTATAAAATTTATAAACGATGTTTATAAATAAAGGAAATCGATATCAGATGATGAATTGGGAATATAAATTTACAGGGAGAATTTATACTAGAATATGGAGATAGGGCGAGAGAATGAAAATAGTGGGTACTCTTTTTGAAAGTGGAAATGGTCAAGGAGATCGGAATGGGAGCGATAAGATTGAAATTGAGAGGAATTTATAAATTGAATTGGTTATTGAGATTTTAAAAAAAAAAAAATTTAAGAATTTAAGTTTATTTTTAAAAGGGAAATTTAATTTATTGAACTATGTAATCTTAAACTAGTAATGATTGAAATACATCAAAAAGTAAAGTTTTCAAATACTTAATATTTATTTTAATAAAGCCTGAATTTTAAAATTAGCTTTGAAAATTGATTCGTTTATCTAAAAATGAGTTGCTGATGTTTATAAAAAGAGTTTCGATATTTTAAGTAATTATTTGAACATGTTTTAAAAATAAATGTTTATTCTTAAATACTTATTATATATATATATATATATATATATATATATATCTGTAATAATTTAAATTTATTTACAAATCTTCTTGAGGTTGGAAACATGATTTATTCAGTAGATGGGACTTATAAGAGAATTCTCAAAAATGGAATTTGAGAAAATGTAAGAAAAATTTCCAAAGTGGTTAAATAAGAGTGAAGTTTGAAAAAAACGAGATAAAATTCGTAAAAGAAGTAGAAAGGGAAAATTGAAATTATAGACAAGTGTATTTGACTTTGGAATATTAAAAGGGATAAATCAAGGAATCCCGAAACTTGTAGAATTCGTTATAAACGGGTTAAGGAATTTACAATATAAATTGTAAAGGATTTTGAGAAAATAGGAAATATATGGAATACTTCCTAAGTGTCGAACATAAAAATGGAGTTGGAGAATATTCTTAGTATTGGGAAGGTTTGGAAATATTCCGTTGAAAATATAAGGATTTGAAATCGTTTCAAAATGTTGGAAAATTTGGGAGGGATTCGAATATATATATTACAAACATATTTGAAAATAATTTCTTAGAAAATTTATAATAAGGCCCAATGTCTGCTTATGGATGTTATATTGATAGCTAAATAACCAACTATCAATATTGGCCAATTTCGTTAATTGTTTCGAAGAGACCAGAATCGGATTTAATTATCCGAAAAATACTTCGATTTGATTTGAGCACTAGGAATAGATATCATGAAGATAGTGAAGACGGTGGTTCGGTTTGTCCAGACCCATGATAACTTTTATGGACGAATGCTATCAGAACATCGTCACTGAAGGACGATGAGCATTCTATGTGAAATTGTTCTTAAAAGGTAATCATAACCTCATGCCTCATCAACCGAAATGATTGAAATCAAGGGATATGCAGCAAGGTTAAGTGGGTCATACCCAATTAGGGTATGTTATCACCTTTCTAAATACCTTCGGATATTTTATAAATTATGGATATGGTGGTGCATGGAAAAAGAGCTCTCGATAAGGGTGGGAACGCTCGGAATGATAACATATTCGGTTCTATCCATGTTAGGGATAGGGTCGGCCTTCTGTTGTAAGGGATCCCGCGAGGTCCTCGATACATGTTTTTAGATTTGTACTGCGATAGGGAGTACCCCAGTGCCTAGTCATTGTATGGAATCCATTCTCCAATAAGCGCTGTACGGTTTTGATTGTGCCCAACTATGCTGAAAAGTGAGATGCAAGCATTTCAGCTATTTTCTATTTACTTTGTTTAAACACTATTATAATATCGAATGATTTTGATATAAAATGTTTTGGCTATCGTAAGGTAGAAACCCATCATGTTTATGTGTGACGTGGTCTTACGAGATACCTTTGTTTTTCATAGGATTTTGATAATGGTAATAATTCAAATTGAATGTGTTTTCTCATGCTGGTTTTCTAGACTAACTCGAGTGTTATTTTATTATATTGCTCGGGTCAGACCGAGTATTACAGATTCAGGTTAGAATGTTATGGAGATCAAGAGACGAGCTGGGTGACAAAGCCGTATCTTCGTACTTGGTTTATATTTCCGTCGTGTGAGGACAAGTTATTATAACTGTCCAGATTGATGTATTGATTGTTATACTCTAATGACTGTAAGTATAAAACAGTAACAGATTCTTTTGTATATAAATTTGTTATTATATATTATATTTTGTTCCGCTATGTTAGTGAGATTCTGTGTTGTTCTGTTTCTTTTCTTCTATCTTTCTTTCTTTACCCATAAAGATTCGTATTTCCGTTCAAATTGAGTTGAATTGGTGTGGATTATTGTCGACACAAAGGGGTACGAATTTGGAGGTCTTTACGCTTGGTATCAGAGCTGAAGGTTAAGTGAGAAACTTGGTTTTGATGGGGATTAATCATTAGAGATAGGGTTAGTAGTACCCTAGAATGAGTTGAGTGTATTGATAGATATGAGTGTGTATTTGTTAGTTAATATAAATTGTTTTACACTATGTTGATTTATCTGTTGAGTGGCATATAAATTCTGGTGGAGTAGTGGGATGCCACTAAATCAATAGGGGTTTCTAAAACACTTGAATAGGGCAATTTGACACAGTGTTGTTTTGAAATGGGGTAAATTAAATAATTTTAACTAATATATTTTGATATAAAATAAATAATTTTCTAGAATTATTATAGTAGATTGATGTTTTTGGTTATTATTATATAATCAAATGAGATTATAAAAAAATTGTAATGAGATATAAAAACAAAGGGAAATTGTATAAGCGTGAAGTGTGCAAATAAATTAAGACTGAAGTGGATTCAAACTAGAATTCAGGAATTTAAATCCCGGAAGGTTTGGAAAATATTATCAGAAAGTTATGTAAATGAAATTAGTGTTATTTTGGAAATATTTTAGAAATGAATAATAGTAGTATTTTTATTTCTGAATAAAAAGTGTTTAAAATGGATTTTCGAAGAGATATGGCATCGGACTCAGTTCAATCGTTGGAAAATAATTCTAATGATGACTATAGCATCATCAGTATTTATTTTCGAGTTTCTAGGTGACAGACTGCTACCGTAGTAATTTGATATGGAGATTTTTTTGGAAAAATAAATGTTGTTTTAGAAATTCCAAAGGAATTGTTTTGGATGAAAATCAAGTTGATTTTTGAAATGTGAAGGAAATGGTTTGTTAAAATAGAATTATATATTTATATTTATAATATTTCATAATAATTTAAAATAAAAACCGGTTGTTGAATGCCAAAATTCCCAAAATGAGAAATGAAATCACAAGGGAGTAAGTTTTCGAAATAAAACTTGGAAAAAGTGAACTTTAAGACGAAACTAAAATTTAACTTGTGTAAGTTAAATAAATTGGATCTGTAAAAGAAAATTTGTAGGAATTGGAATTTAACTTAGGCAAAAGTTAAAGTAAATAAATTAAATGAAGTAATTATAATAAATAGAATGAAATGAATAGAATGTGATGAAGTTAACTAAATATAAGTGCATATGAATGTGTAAGTGAATGGAACAAATAAATATAAATTCTTACTTGATTAAATTGAATGAATTAATAAGGAAGCGTGGAAAGATTTGAAATTTGAATTAAATTCTTACTTGATTAAATTAAATGAATTAAAAATAAATTTGTTTGGAGCGAAATTTAATTTAAGTATGAATAACTCGAATATGGTTTTGAAATGTTGGTTAAAAGGAACTGAAATTGAAATTGAATTGAATTGGATTGGATTAGAAATAATATCGAACTGAAGTAAATATAAATTTTGAGTTGTGAACTAATTGTATAACCATAAAATATAAATTTTTAATGGAATAAAACTTAAGGAAAAAGAATTATGAGTAAATAAATAAGTTATATAGCTTATAAAAATTGAAACTAATGGAATAAATGTATATTTAAGCTATAAAGTGATGTATAATCTTGAGTTAAAAATAAAATATGGATATACTTAAGTAAAAAAAACTGAGGGGAATGTGAGAAAATAAGTTGTGTAACTTACAAAAATTGGAAAGTGGAATAGAAAACCAAAAAATAAAAATGGTTTGATATTTTGGTGAAGGAAATAAAAATACAAAACTTGAATAAAAAATGAGTTTGAACTCAAGTAAATTAAATGGAGTGATTTTCGAAATAAAAATCAGATATTGGATTATAAATGAAAGTGAACTAATTAAATTAATTAGTAAATGGAATGGAATTTGATTAAATAAGAATCAATTTAAAATGAAATGGAATTTGATTGCGATAGAAATGAACTTAAGTTATATGGTTGGAATATTTTAAATAAACAAATTAGCTTAAGTTAATATTTTGGATGGAAGCTTGGTTCAAATAAAAATTATAAAATAATTCATAAGTAATTAGCATGGAAAGATTTCGAGCTTAATAGCATGGATTTGGATACAATGAATGTGGATATGAGTGGAATGTAAATGAATTGATTGAGAATCAATCTAAAATGGAATAGGATTAAACATAAATTGATTTGGGATCAATTTAAAATAGCTATAAACCGAAATGGTTATGAATATCACCGAATTTGCATAGAAAAATTGTCGTTTGAAGTGAACGGAAGTAGATAAAATTCTATGAATTGATATAAAGTGAATAGATTGATTTCTAATCAATTTGGAATGGATATAAATTTGTTGGGTATAAATGTGAATTGAAAGTAAGTAAATTTGGTTATAAATCATTTCAAATTGAATGAAAGGATATATGAATGGATTGAAAGTATTTAAATTAGTATCGAAACCCTATAGTTGCTTTCAAGTTTTTATTAACATGTTTGGTTATGAAATATACTAGTGAAATAAGTGAAATGTTATTGAATTTTCATGTTTGGTTCTTACGTGTCTAAATTGAGTAAGTACAGGTATCCAAAGGCTATTGGGCTAGATTTGGGTTGCGTAATTACATATTAAATAAGCCGCTTGCTTAAAAACGCTAAAACAAAGGTATGTTTTCGGATTAAATATAGCAAAATTATAATTCTTGATATATATTATGTTTTCCAACCGTATGGGTCGATATATATATATATATATATATATATATATATATATATCTATTATCATATTGCAGAAGATCCTCCGTACAAGGGAGACTCTGCAAAAAAAAATCAGAAATTTAGGGTGTTAGAAAATTTTTGAATTTTTTTTGTTAACTTAAAAAAGTGATTTTTAAATTGTACTAAAAATAAAGGATTTGAATCGGAAGATGGAAACTAATTGTTTTGGTTGAAACTAAAAGATTAGAAAAGTGAAGTACCGAGTTTTCACTAAGTGGATTTTGAATAAGTTGATGGGTTAGGAACATTTTTTTACCTTGGAAATTTCGGGGACATAATTCATTTAAGGGGAGGAATGTAATGAGCCGGGTTTTTCGTTGAATGATTTTGAATATTTAATAGTTTAAATATTGGATTTCTAATTATAATTTAGTTAGTCAGATTTTAAAACTGAAAATTTAAAGTGATTTCGTAAATTTTGGAAATCATCGATTTAATCAACGCGTTAAAATAGCGATCTGGGGCACAGTCTCAGAATTCGACGAAACTAGTTCCATTAGATCTGTAATATTGTATTATTATCGGATTTCAAATTTCATAGCGTTTGGATATACCGTGTGGTAGTATGATTTGAAAACGTCTGGAAATAATTTAATTGGATTTAATTTGAATAATTGATTTAGAAAGCTATCTTTTCCATACGACCGAATTAGACCTCATGACTTATTCCATTGAGTTCGAAATAGCGGTATAATGTTATAAACACCAAGCGGCATGCCTAGCCGACCTATCATGTAACCAAGCCTTCTCCTTCATGTTTAAAATCATGTCCCCTTTTTTCGGTTAAATCATGTCTTTCTCCCTTTCATTTCTTTCAGTTCGCTTATAAATGAAGATCGAAATCGATCTTCTGATAAACAAAAAAAATTACGGTATGGAGGTTCGCGACAACAACGAGGCGACCTGGGAAAATGCTCGCGAATGTTTGGAATATAGGCAACTGACGAGTTCGAGGGAAATGGGTGCTCGTGTGGACACATGCGAGGCACGGCAGCATGGAGAAGGGGAGTTTCAGAGGTGGTCATGTGCGATGGTGGACAGCGTGCATGTGTTGCATGAGATCGTGGGGGTTAGACTGGCGACGACTAGGCATGGAGGTAGGGAGGCTCGACTACGGGTTAGGGTTTTAGCTCCTTGCATGCCCATTGGAGATGGAAGTCAGGTCATAAGGAGCAGGTCAATATGTGATGTTCTGGTGGATTCAATTCTGTGGATTCAACTCGATATGTGATGTTTGGTAGTTTCAACTCAGGTCGCAAGGAGCAGCGATAGTGCACTGTGTTCTGGAGCGTTCGTCGTCGTTGGTGGTGACGGCCTAGGACTGTTGTTCTTTTAAGAGGAAGAGGTAAACTAGTTAAATCTAATCATATAATTAATATAGTTAATTTAGAAATTTAATATAGATAACTAACAAAACTTTAATAAAATTTTCATACGAGGTTCAAAATTAAAGAATCAGTGGCGTTGGATTCGAATTGACGTAGGATATGAAATAGAATTGGAAATGGTTTGCAAATACAAATCAAGGTGAGTAAATCTCACTCATTTGGATTACTACAATGAATTTTAAATGATTAAAATTAATTTTGGATGCCTGGATGAATATATAAATTATTATCGTTTGGATGTTATATATATATATATATATATATTAGTACTTGGATATTTTCCCGCCGATGGAGCGGATAAGACCCTATGCACCCTATATAATAGTGGATGACCTTATATTACCACGATTTCACGCCTCAAAGCGGGATTGGTAAATTTATATTGTCTAACAATTGTGGATGCAAGGAAAACAGGTTGGAGGGATCCAACTGGATTCCTTGAATATATTTATTATTTTCATATATAAAAATATATGATGTGATTGAATAATCCGTTGGGCTGTCGTGTGATTTAAGTTATTGGATGTTATAGTAGCACTGGCATAAATTCTGATAATTTAAATACCATAGATATTATTTTTGAATTTAAGGAATTAAAGAAGATTTGAATATAAGAATAATTATATGGAAATTCGGATCATTTAAAAAGGGAAATTTATTGGATAAAATAAATATTTGATTTCTGGTGGTACTTAACTATCCGTAATTGTTTAAATAGATAGTTTTTAAAATATTTATATAAAAGATTTTTAAATGATGTCCTGGAAAAAATATATAAAAGAAGTTGAAATCGATATTAAAAATAAAAATATAGAATTTATAAGAGGATGGACTTATAAAATGGAATTTTATTAACGAGGTTAGTTTTATAGAAAGTGAAACTTAAAGGAGTTATAAAATTTATAAAAAATGTTTATAAATAAAGGAAATCGATACCAGATGATGAATTAGGAAAATAAATTTACAAAGAGAATTTATATTAGAACATGGAGATAGGCGAGAGAAAAAAAATAGTGGATACTATTTTTGAAAATGGAAATGGTTAAGGAAATCAGAATGGGAGCGATGTGATTGAAATCAAGAGGAATTTATAAATTAAATAGATTATTGAGATTTTAAAAATATATTTTTAAATTTAAGAAGTTAAGTTTGTTTTTTAAAGGGAAATTTTATTTATTGAACTATGTTACTTTAAAATATTTAGGATTGAAATACATAGAAAAGTGAATTTTTCAAATACTTAATATTTATTTTAATAAAGCCTAATTTTAATATCAGCTTTGAAAATTGATTCGTTTATCTAAACAATGAGTTATTGATGTTATTATTTGAACATGCTTTAAAAATAAATTATAATTCTTAAATACTTATTTTATATATATATATATATATTTATATAGTTTTGTAATGATTTAAATTTATTTACAAATCTTCTTGAGGTTGAAAATAGGGTTTATTCAGTGGATGGGATTTATAAGAGAATTCTCAAAAATGGAATTTGAGAAAATGTAAGAAAATTTCCCAAAGTTGTTAAATAAGAGTGAACTTAAAAAAAAATGAGATAAAATTAACAAAAGAAGTAGAAAGGGGAAATTGAATTATAAACAAGTGTATTAGACTTTGGAAAACATTAAATGGGACAAATCAAGGAATCTCGAAACTTGTAGAATTCGTTATAAACGAGTTACGGAATTTACAATATAAATTGTAAAGGATTTTGAGAAAATAGGAAATAAATGGAACACTTCCTAAGTGTTGAACGTAAAAATAGAGTTGGAAATATTCTTAGTATTGGGAAGGTTTGGGAGTATTCCATTAAAAATATAAGGATTTGAAATCGTTTTAAAATGTTGGAAAATTTGGGAGGGATTCGAATATATATCTTATAAAGGTATTTTGAAAATTAATTTTTGGAAAATTTATAATAAGGCCCAATGTCTGCTTATGGATGTTATATTGATAGTTAAATAACCGACTACTAATATTAGACAATTTCGTTAATCGTTTCGAAGAGACAGGGATCAGATTTAATTATCTGAAAACCACTTCGATCTGATTTGAGCGTTACGAATGGATATCGTGAAGATGGTGAAGACGGTGGTTCGGTTTGTCCAGACCCAAGATAACTTGTATGGAAGAATGCTATAGAACATCGTCGTTGGAGGATGATGAGCATTCTAAGTGAAATTGTTCTTGAAAGGTAACCGTAGCCTCATGCCTCATCAACCGGAATGACTGAAATCAGGGGATATGCAGCAAGGCAAAGTGGGTCATACCCAATTAGGATATGTTATCACCATTCTAGATGCTCTCAGATATATTATAAATTATGGATACGGTGGTGTATGGAAAAAGAGCTCTCGATAAGGGTGGAAACACCCGGGGTGATAACATATTCTGTTCTATACAGGTTAGTCTTGTATTGCAGGGGATCCCGCGAGGTGCTCGGTACATGTTTCTAGACTTGTACTATGGTAGGGGGTACCCCAGTGCCTAGTCATTGTATGGAATCCATTCTCCAGTAAGCGCTTTTGATTGTGCCCAACTATGCTAAAACGTGAGATGCTAGCCTTTCAACTATTTTCTATTTACTTTATTTAGAAACTATTATAATATTGGATGATTTTGATATAAAATGTTTTCCTTATCGTAAGGTTAAAACCCGTCTTGTTTATGTGTGAAGAGGTCTTACTAGATACCTTTGTTTTTCAAAGAATTTTGATAATGGTAATAATGCAAATTGAGTGTGTTTTCTCACGCTGGTTTTCCAGACTTACTCGGGTGTTATTTTATTATATTGCTCGGGTCAGACCGAGTATTACCGATTCAGGTTAGAATGCTATAGAGCTCACGGGACGAGCTAGGTGACAGAGACGTATCTTCGTACTTGGTTTATATTCCTCCTTGTGAGGACAAATTATTATAACTACCAGATTGATGTATTGATTGTTGTACTCTGATGATTTTAAATATAAAATAATGACAGATTTTTTGTATAAAAATCTGTTATTATACGTTATATTTTGTTCCACTGCATTTGTGAGATTCTGTGTTGTTCTATTTCTTTTCTTCTATCTCACCTTCTTCACCCTAAAGATTCGTATTTCCGTTCAATTTGAGTTGAATTGGTGTGGATTATTGTCGACTCAAAGGGGTATGCATTTGCGGGTCTTTATACAAGCCATCTTGAATTTTAATATTTGGTGATTTGAATTTATTGATGCATGCTTGATATTTGTCGATATATTACGATATTTAAGATCCAGTTCACTTTGTCTATCATTTGTCTTGCTAACACCTTCATTTTAGTCTAGACTGACCTGTTTATTATTTTATAATACTCAGGTCTGACCGAGATATTTCAGGTGCTCCAGTTGATAGTTCTAGAGAGGATTTCACTCCAGCTGTCTAGTTATCATTCATTCTACGTTCATCTTGTATATATGTACATTATTATAGTGTTGTATCTTATATTAAGTTTAGACTCTTTATTTGTACAAATTTGACCTATAGGATATTGTACTTGTATATTCTGTTTGTGATGACCACAGTTTTGTAGGCGACTTTATGTACTTATTCCTTATTATCAGCTTGTATCCATTTATACTCTACTATGTATATTCTATGATTTGTGATTCTATGATTTGTATTTATTACATATTGTTCTGGATAATTATTTTAGCCACTGTAGTTTTGTTTTAAGCCCAGATTGCATATGTTGATTTCACTTGTGATGAAGAATATATATATATATATATATATATATATATATATATATATATATATAGCATATTAATTGACGTATCAATACTCACTTAAAATAAAATTCATGGGTGGTCGCTCTTAACCAGCCCCATTCTCTACACTAGCAGACAATATTACTCTGTAATATCCTTTGTTAGTATAGGTCTCAGGGTAGGAATCCACAATTTGACTCTAAGGGGTTCGGTGAAAATGTTAGGTTAAAGGTCATCTTTAATAAAATTATTTAATTTAATCAAAATGGGAAGGTAAGACATTTAGAGGATAATTGTTTTTCAAAATTTTATTATAATAAAGGAAACTATTATAAATATAAGATGATTTTAGGCAATTTTATATAAATTTGGTTCATAAAATGTGTTTAAAAAGAGTTTTTGAGAATTTAGATCCTGGTATTGCTTGAAATAATTTCAAAAGGATTTTTAGAAATGCAACGGTAGTATTACTTGGAAGTAATTATAAGTATAAATCTTTTGGAATAGAAATTTAAGTGAGATACATTTTCTTTAGTTAGTTCGGGGAAATATCTCGATTAGTTTTGTGGTAATCTAAATAATCTTCTAAGTAACGATCAAATGTTTGCTTATGCAAACATTGTAGTGCACTTAGTAAATTATTCTCTTTATTATTGTGCGATCGTAATGAGTTCAAATCTAAACGAACCCAAAGTGAGTGTTAGTTAATAAATTGTTAAATTTATTTTATATATAGAAATATATGTAGTATGATTTCAAAAAGGATTTTTAAAATAAAACCGGGTATTTACTTCTTAAGTTTTCTTAAAAGGAAATTGATTTAAAATAAAAGATATTTTGATAAATAATTTGAAAACGAATTTTTTTTTACTCTTAGATAGAAAAGTGATAGTTTAATTCAAGTTTTAAATGGGTCAAATTGGAGAGGAAGGTTTTAATAAGCATTATTTTACTAAAACCATATTTTTGTTTAAACATCTAAGTCTCATAAACTATTTGATGTTATTGGACCGACTAAATAAACATCTTCACCATAGGGATGTCTAAGGAAAGTAACTCTGAGACTAAATTGGATACCGGTATCCTACTCTTCATAGCTACTTACCAGACCAGATAGGTAAAGAGGTCGAAGTTCAACTCGGTTTTAAGGAGCCATATTTTGTTTAGGCTTCTATTTGAAGTTTGAATAAAATTAAAAATATAGATAAATTATGAATTAATAAAATAAAATTGACATTTTTATATACTCTTAGGATGTAGAAGAGTATTATACAAATAAATAAGAGTGGAGCAGGTTTTTAATTCAATGTTGTATAAAGTAGTGTCTTTATAAAATGGTTTTAAACTTAAGTGGAAATTTGTGAAATAATTCATAAATAATTTTAGTATTAATTTAAATACTATAAATGAAAAATGAAAGAGACTTAGAAAGAAATTAGTGTAGTTAAGAAACCAATAAGATTAAGTATGTAACTTATACGTAGATCATTTTATTCGCATACTTCTTGATCTAGGATTCGAGTACATAATTTTGGGGTGATCCAAGCAGTCTGAAAAGGATTTCTCACTTGAATCTTATCAAGCAAACACTTGATTTGGATTCTTGATACGATACCAAGGTTTTCTATCATAGTATATGGCTATGTAAGAAGAATAGAGATTTCTAACCAAGGAATCTGATCGGAGTCCGCACTAGGGAGGTCGAGTGAGAAACACTAGTTCGAAAGTAAAGTCTATATATACGAGCAAGTGGTCGGATCTGATATTGCATGTAGATGATTTATTTACATCATACTGGCTTAAGTATATTTGTATGTCGTGTTTTTTGGCTTAGGGAAGTTTAGGGATGACTTTCAATTTTGTTCTAAGGTGTCTTAGATAATCTTCTAATATAACCAAAGGCAGTTGAGCGTAATAGTATGCTTAGAAAATTATCTATATCATCGGACGATGAGAAAGTTATGAACCTAAGCAAAATTCTAAATCTAGTTTGATAGTCATTTAACATTTTAAATAATGTTAAGTGTTAGTTTATTCCTTTAGGAATTTGATTTGATTGATTGTGTGATTTATAGACTACATTTTATAAAGATGTTGTTTATTTGGACTTAAATCCTGGTGTTTTTGTAAATAAAAAGTGATTTCGAAAGAATTTGTGAAAGAAATAATCATAATATTATTTTGAAACATTGATGAAGTATTATTATTTTAGAATATTTGAAAAGCTTTTTTGTGAAGTGGTTTCTCAAATATTTTTTATTATGACTAAATTTGGGCGATTGGGAGTTTTCTGATTTGGAAGACTCGCCAGATATATTTATTTACTCTAGTTATTACTTTAGGAGGAACCGGAATAACAGCGGATGCTTTGTGATGTTTTGATTCTAGATTTGTACCATGCTTTGGTAGGAGGAGCCCCCTCCATGTCATAATTGATTTTGGTTTTAATATATTTCTCTTTGAAGGAATTTGAAAATATGTTTTAGATATAAAACTCAGGCATTTAGTTCTAAATTCTTCTTTTGAAAAGGTTAGATGCTTAGTATTTATTACAGAGTATTCCCTGAACTTTTGTTGCATATGGTTGTTATATTGCTTTTGGTTGCATCTTTATTATAAGTTACATCATATTGCCTTGTTGCATATGGTCGTTATATTGTTTATGTTACTATTGCTTATGATAGAAACGGTTTGTGTATTGCTATTGTGTTTGCATGATTCTTGTTTGGATTATATAAATACAAGATAGGTACAAGGAAACAGGAGATTGCTGTTATATTTCTTATGCATCTACGTTTGCATCAAGATTGTGAGTTGCTTGCAAAAATAAAAATCAAACGCAAAAGAGCTATGCAATAGATTTATAAATTGGTGATGGATTGATGATTTTACGCCCTTGATATGTGAGGCCACTTGACTTTTGTTTTCTTTATTGATTTGGGAAAGTTGTGGAAAATTGTAGTTTTTCTAGATCAACCGCGTAAAGGATGTGCTGTTGAAATTTTTCGTAACATAAAGAACTCAAAAGTTTAATAACTAATTCTAATTAATAGTTTTTAACCTTAAGAGTTTGAGGACATTTACTTCCTTTGAGAATTTGGAGGATGAAATTCTTTTAAGAGGAAGAATGTAACATCCAGAAATTTTATCATTTTAATTTTGAATATTTAATTAATTTTAAATATTTAGGTAATTGATTATTAGAATCTAATAATTTACATTCAAATATAATGATTATTTAGATATTTGAATTATGGATTAAGTATTAATTAAATGGATTTAATAACCTTCTTTAACTCCTTTTAATTAATAAATAATAATGGTGAACCGTTTTGTAAATTTATTTACAATGATAAATATTCGAATAAATAGTAGAAAAATCAATCGCTAATAAATCAACTTGATTTTTAATGATGTATTTTTAATTTAATTTGTTGGATTGTTCCAAAAAAAATTAATTTGAAAAATAATTAAATTCTCGTTTGAGGTACTTTATGGAAAATGATGGAATTTTTGAATTTTACATGATAAGTTAACCAGTGTATTTTATTATTAATTTGCAATTATGTCATATTTTGGTGAACGATCGTATTTTTATTTCTGTCATTCGCGGCTCGTACATGAACAAAATACTATTTAGCGGAATACCCAAAACCTTCTTTTCAAAAAATTCTAAATCATAAATTCAAATTTTCAAAATAACTTTATGGTGATGTGATGGGTGGCTTGAAAATTTTGGTTTGCTTGGAATCTTTGCTTAACTTGTTTGAAGTAAAGAAATTGAATTATTTACAAATATGAAAATATTATACAACATCCACCTTTCACATTTCCCTCCTCTCTCTCATTTTCATTCATGGCTAATTTTTTTTATCTTTCCTCTTAAAAATACAAATCATAGGATATAAGCCATTAAAAATCACAATACTAGTTCCTTGAGCTTGTATGAATAGCTTCAATTCTATATGGGTTTTGTTAGTTGCATCATCAATTTAGGGATGGCCGAAGTTGAGTGGTAGACTAGGGTTTTGTTTTGTTGGTGTTTGAGGGGTTTTTAAGCAAATCGAGGAATAGCATTATGTCTCTCTTATGAAGGCGAGTAGGTGGGAGATATTTTGTGGAGCTCGGTTCACCTTAGAGAGATGCGTTTATTCGAGTATAGTGAACCCAATCTCTAGATTGCTTTTTGATCTTGAATGCCGAGCTTGACTTTGGAAGGTAAGTCATGAAGCTCATGTGATGAGGAGCTCGTCAGAATTGGTCATGCATGATTTCTTTGAGAAATGCTAGAGATTAAAGGAGAGGGAGGGATCGGTGTTATGGTGTCAATGTGTATGCGTGCAAATGAGATTTGGGGAAGAAGGTTTTTAAGTGAGGGTAATTAAAATTTAAAATGGAGTAGTGAATTTAATTATTCATTTAATCTCAAAATTTTATAAAGCGGATAACTATTTCATACGAAGTTGAATTAGAAGCGGTCTTTTGCATTGGACTCGTATCAACGTTATCTACGTGGAATAGGATTCGTTGAATTTTGAACTAGTGAAATTTCAAGCTAAAAGCGAATGTCGTTCAATCGTAGATCGAACAGGAACATGAAAGCGTCAATTGGAATTTTGGTGAGTTAACTCGCCTTTAAATAGACTTATTATATCCATGTTACTATAGATTATTATTGAATGCCTGGATGATAGTTTGATGTTGATTGTTTGAATTATTTGGATTCTTGCTTTGGAAAGCGGATGACACATTGTATGATTTACGATAAACCCGTATGACTATATATTGTTGTTTAATCCTGCTTGATAGTGGATAACATAAATAACCATTGTGTTGTAGGGGATAAAAAAAAGAAGTCAGAGTGTTTTCGTAGCGAATAGATCGCCACAGACACTTTCAAGTGCATATATGCATCTACATATATATGTGTGTGTGTATGTGTGTGTGTGTGTGTGATTTACAAGTAGAGAGTCTTTAAGGGGTTTCTTGTCAATATTGATTTATTTATATTCTTATAATGCTTATATTGATGTTTTGGTTGATGACATACTGTTTGAATTGTTTAAGTGTCATTGTAGCGATTTTCGTTATACCATCATTTATGAAATATCATCTCCTTAAACCCTTGTATGTGTTTTTGTGCTTATGTTTTTACAAAATAAACATTTAGTCACGCTTCTCCGCTTTGGAAGTTATTTAATGTAACGACCCGGATTTTTTAGTGGTTAATTTTGAATATTTAAATGGTTTAAATAGTGGTTTAGATTTATAATTTAGTCAGTAGGATTTTAAAACGGAAATTTTAAGCGATTATGTAAATTTTTGAAATCGTCAATTTAATCGATGCATTAAAATAACTTCCGTGCTACAGTCTCGGAATTCGACGAACTAGTTCCATTGGACCCATCATAGTGTATTATTATCAGATTTCAATTTTTGTAGCATTTGGAGTTATCGTTTGATCGTACGGGATAAAAACGCGTTGAAATTAATGTCGAAATTTAATATAATTGGGTCCAAAAAGCTGTCTTCTCCATACGATCGAATTTGGACTTGAAACCTTTTCCATTGTGTTTGGAATAGGGGTACAATATTATGAACACCCAACGACACGCCTCTGTGGGGGCTCAAAATTTCAAGATAGGTATAACGAGATATTTTGGGATAAATATATATTATAAAATTTAAAATCAACTCATACCCATCGTTTCCATCCTTTCAGCCCCTTCTCCATTCAAATATGCTACCATCCATTCCTTCACTTGTTAAATCACGTTCCCTCCCTCTACTTTTCAGTAAAATCCACGAAAGAACGAAATCGAATTCGTTCATATGTATAAAAAAATGGTTGCATCATAAATTGCGATCGAAGCAAGAACGCGCGCATGGTTGGAGAAGCGTAATGAAGATTGGGACAAGCAGCTTTCATGAGATGGCGGAGAGGGAGGATCGAATTGAATTCGATTTGAAGCATAGAGTAGCGGTGGGAATCGCAATGGCATGGGGCTGACATTTGGTCTCACGTTTGTTTGCAAAGGTTCGAAGGGCAGGAGGTAGGGCATAGCAGTAGTAAGGTTTGGTCGAAGTTTTTGGATGTGCTCGTCGTCGAGCAGGGAGGGGTTCGACTATTTTGCAATGGAGGTGGGCTATCGCGAATCATGGAGTGGAGGTCGATAGCTTCAATGCAGTCGAAGTTCAGTAGGGTTCGTAACCTCTGGCAATTAATGGTGACATATCAGAGGCGTAGGCGACGACAGCTTCGGCTAGAGACAACGGCGGATTCGTTCGGCGTTAGAGGGAATTCGCAGCCTGGAGTTGTTAGATTGAGAGAAGAGGTATAACTATGTAAATTAAATTATAAATTTAGTTAGTTAATTAAAGATTTAAATTGAGAATTAATTGGTTATTATAATTTTCTTTGAGACCGTTAACTTATATAATTCGTAATTTACTTATACTAGGTCTAAAAATCGGGAAAACAAGTCAGATTTGGGACGGATTGCAATTTAAAAATCAAGGTGAGTAAAATCTCACTCTTTTTGGATTGCTAGAATTATTAGATGTATGGATAAATTGATATTTTATTTGAATGTTATATTGTTATATATATAGTAGTGTATATATACTAGTATTTGGAGTGATATTCCCGCACATTATAGCGGATGAGACCCTATGCGCCCCATCTAAAAGCGGATGACCATATATACCACGATATCCCCCTCATAGTGGGATTGGTATTTTTATGTTGCATTACCATCTGTGGATGCAGGGAAACAGGTTGGAGCTATCCAATTGGATTCCTTAGAACGTTGAATTTAATTTCATATATTGTGATATATGGTTTGTGTAGAATAATCTAGTATAGATTATTGTAACGATTGAAATTATTTGATGCTATTGTAGCACTGGCCTGAATTTTGATATTTTAAATACCATAAATATATTTTTAAAATGGAAGGAATAAAAGGGAATTTTTGATGTGAAAATATTTATTTTGGAATCGGGTTTATTTAAAAGAAATTGAATTAGAGAAATATATTTGATTTTTGGTTACACTTAACTATATAAATTATTAAATGGTGATTTAAAAAAAGATTTACATGAGAGAATTTATAAATGATATTCTGGAGATATAAAAAAGGAGTTAAAACCAATATTAAAAATGGATTGGAAGTATAAATGGAATTTATAAGAAATGTTTATGTAATGGAATTTTATAAATAAGATTTGTTTTATAAACAGAGAAAAACCAAAGGGGTTATAAAATTTATAAACGATGTTAATAAATAAAGGAATTTGATATCAGATGATAATTGAGAATATAAATTCATATAGGATGAAGTTATATTAGAATATAAAAATAGGGTTGAGAAAAATAGTAGGTTCTATTTATGAAATGAGAATGGTTAGGGAATCGACAATGAATCGATATGTTGTGAAATCGAGAGGAAGTTATAAATTAAATTGGTTATCGAGATTTTAAAATATATTTTTATTTTTAGAAGTTAAGTTCCAAAAGGAAAACTTTATTATTTAAACTATGAAATTTTAAACTAGTTAGTATTGGAATACTTCGGAAAAATGGATTTTCTCAAATATTTAATATTTATTGAAAATAAAATTTTAATTTTTTTTATAACCAGCTTTGTAGATTGATTTATTTTATTTTAAATGGCTTATTAATGGTTTATTAAAAGTGTTTAATATATTAAATAATAACTTAAACATATTTTAAAAATAAAAATAAATTACTATTCTTAAAAAATGCTCACTATAAATATATAGTTTGAAATGATTTAAAATTTGTCTACGAAATTCTCTTGAGATGCTTAAACAGGTTTTAATTTAAGGATGAGATTTTATAAGAGAAATCTTATAAATGGAATTCCATAGACTTAAGAAAAATTTCCAATGTTTAAATGCGATAACTTCAGAAAGAATTTGAATTCATCAAAGAAGTTATAAATGGTTGGTTGAGATTATAAATAAGTCTTCTAAATAGCTTTCGAAGGGGTTGCCACTTTTTGTTTAAGTGTAGCTTTCAAATGAGTTACTAAGTTTTTAAACTAATGTTTCCAAAAGGGTAGCCTCAACCCGATCGAAACACTTCTGTCGATCCTGTGCCTTTCGAAGAGATTAAAGTAATCAATGCTTTCAAAAGGTAGCTTTTGTTTTATACTTCTACTAAACGCCTTCCTAAAAGCTTGCAGAAGGGCTAATGGGTTTCGAAGGTAATGGCTTCGAAAGGGGGTTTCGATGTCATCCTCCAATTGTTTTACCTAAGTAATTTAAGGTTCCGAAAGGATGGTTTCGAAGCCATCAAACGTTTGCCCAAACAATTTTACATAAAAATTAATGGTTTCAAAAGGGGTACTTTCATTTGTATTCATTTTGACACAAAAGATATTCTAAAAGCAAACCCAATGGTTTTGAATGATGTACTTTCACATGGTTATGAATGGGAGTTACCCCAATATTTTTGAAAAGTTACTTAAGTCTTTAAATTGGATGGTTTCCAATGCTTTTGAAAGGTAAGTATAAAGTGTTTTGAAAAAGAAGATTGTAATGCTTTTGAATGGGGGTATCCAATGGTTTCGAAAGTAAAGATTTAAGGTTTTGAAAGCCTTAGTTCACAAAACAAAGAACCCAATCTCATTTTTAAAAAGGGACAACCATGGCATAAATAAAGGGTTTTAAAATGGCTTTAAGTATGAAGTTTTTGAAGAAGCTTTCCTTGATAAAATAATAGGTTAAACGGGTTAACCATGTTTCATATGAAAATGTTTTCAAGAATATTAAACCATAGATGTTGGTGTTATTATGTTATTATGCTTGCATCATCTAATATATACATATAGTCACATTATAACGGACCCATAACTGTATTTTGAGGAGAAAATAGACAGAATAACCAGCTAGGTTAACCCAGTAGCGAATATAAATTGAGTTAACTCCCGGATGAGTAGAATTGCATCTAGAAGGTCAGATAGACCAGAATGTAGGATGCCCAAATACTGCCTAAATACTGATTAAAGAAGTGTCGGATAGATAGGTTCATAGCGAGTCCATGAAAACTATGATTAGAAAGGGGTATCGGCAGGGGCTAATAAGTTTGTAGCGAACCCATGAAAACTATATTCGAATTAAGTTATTGACAGAAGTCAATAGGTTCCTAGTCAACCCATGAAACTAAGATAAGAGGGAAGTTATTGGAGATACTAATAGATTTAGGGAGAACCAATGAAACAATAAAGTTATTGGCAGGGGACAATTGGTTCTTAGTGATCCCGTGAAAAATATGAAACCAGACAGGAAGTCCATAAGCTTTTAACAGATAATTAGTCAGCCCATGAAAACTAATAGGTTAATAATGACCCTAGAAACTATAACTAAGGCAGATAGTCAAATGAATGGGGGTGGGAAATCCATAATTGATTTACTTGTTTTCATATCATCTTAATATTTTTAATTGCTATGTTTTAACCATTGTGAATGTAGGAGCACAGTATATGGTTGTTATAAAATTTTTGAGGATACTAGTGAGGAGAAAATCTGTTCCGCTAAGCCGCGTGGTCTCACTAGATATCTAATAGGTTTGAGATGATAGATTATTATTCATACCAGGCTTTATATCTGACTTGAAGTTTATGTTTTCCCCTTAATCTCATGGGTACTCAATTGATTTTGAGTAGTTTGAGGGTTGAGGTTTTCAGGTGCTTTCTAGACAAATGGGCTTCCGGAGACGTGCAAGAGGCAAGCTAGCTAAGAGAGTTCTTTTCTTTTGATTCTGTTGTGTTTGGTCGTAAAGGAAGAGTTGTTTAATTGCCTATATATACACACACACACTTTGATCATCCAAGGGGCATCTTCATATATCGCTCTTGCCGTATATTGCAATAATTATATTTTCTTCGAACGTGGTTCATCATTTGGGATTATGTAATGAATTTGAAATATGGATTAGAAATCTAATAGAAAAGTTGTTTTTTGAAATCTGTGATTTTATTTCACATCCATGTGTTTCTGTTGTATCAATGAATCTAACATTACCAAATTTGTTCAGTAAGGATTAATAACTGTGGATGACTGCAGCATCCATAGCCATTAATTTCGGGCCCCTACTTATGGGATGTTACAAGTTAGCATCAGAGCATTGGTTTATGAAAACTTAAAAGAATCTAAACATAATTTTTTTTCAAAATATAATCCAGTGAATTGAATAATAAGATCGGGGTTAGGGATAACGCTATGGCAACGTACTTGTATTTGATATATACATATATACGTACTTATTCACCTCTTCTTCGACTGTTCTTCTATATCTTACTAAGGTTCGTATCCAGATTTACGAGAAAGAAGATATGGAGGTAGAAAATGAAAGAGGAAACCTCGATGGAGAAAGAACCACAACAAACAGAAATGTCCAACCCAACACCAAGAGGAATCAGGATCGACAGGCTAATGCTAACCAAAATGCAGATGCCAATGTGGGTGTTGGAAATCCACCGGTAGATATGGGAATGATGTACCAGTTCATCGTCAATTTGATGCAAACAGGATCAGCTGCTGGTATTGTTGGGTATGTTGGAGGAGCTAATCCTATGGCTCCAGTTGGAAATAATCATGTTAGATTGAGCAGAGATTACACCAGCATTGGTGGGAAGCCGTCTTTAAGAACGGAGGATGCCATAGAAGTTGAGAATTGGTTGTCACATTGTGAGAGAATCTTCGCTGATTTAAGATTGAATGATGAGCAAAAGAGGAGATTAGCCTCTAGGTAGTTGCAGAGAGCAGTGCTCCATTGGTGGAATAGTGTTACTGTTGGGGTGCCAGAGGAAGAGTTGCCTTGGATAGAATTTCAAAGGAGGTTCGAGCAGAGGTTTTTGTCTAAAGTTGCTAAGTCAACACTATTGAGGAAGTTCGTGAATTTGGTGCAGGGATAGATGTCAGTAATTGAGTATGCTACTAAGTTTGATGAGTTATACCGATATGAATATGCTACCATTGATATCGTTATCAGGAGGAATGCGAAGTTTATTAGAGGACCGAGGCCTGAGACTGCTAAGGCAATTTTGCCTCTATATTTGTGATCCTTGTAATGTAGTTGTGGAAATGGAAATCTGACATGAGGAGTTACAAGCTATGTATGGGAAAGAAAAGCCAGTTGAAACCCATGGTTCTCAGGGAAAGAAGAGAAAGTTCTTTAAAAAGAAGTAGCCTAGAAGGGAGAGGCTGCCAAGAAGGAAAAAGATAATTTAGTCTATTTAAAGTGTGACAAGAAATGTCATTATGCTTATGAGTGTCGATCAGCCAGGGGAAGAAGGCTGCAAAAAAGAAGAGTGTAAAGTGCTTCAACTTTGACCAAGTCGGGCATTATTAGAATCGTTGTCCAGAACCAGTCAGGGCGGACAGGGGAAAGGTCTTTATTATTGGACCATCATCTACCAAGCCACTGCAACTGATAAAGGGAAGACTATGATGGAAGGTTTTCTTTTGATTCAGAGTATACCAGTTAGGGTACTATTTGATACCGATGCATCACATTCATTTATATCTCAGCATTTGGTTGATAGGTTATGCCTAAAACTCACATACGTTGTTACTTCCTTAAGGGTTGCGAATCCAATAGAAGGAAATGCAACTCTAAAGATGAGATATGACAAGTTAGAACTTGATTTATTAGGTCATAAGTTTGCATGCAGTTTATATGTTTTTTATTTCGTAAATTTCGAGATCATTTTGAGTATGGATTGGTTGAGCAAGTATGAAGCTAGGATATTTTGCCAGGACAGGTAGATATCGTTGAGACACCCTGATAGTCATAATCGAATCATATTCTCGATGGAGAATTTTGACCGGAGCATTTTTGCTTTGTTAAGTGCCATGAGAATAGAAGAAGATTTAAGTCAGGTTCGAGTAGCAAGAGTGTTTGTAGTTGTTTTTGAGTCGGTTACGGGACTACCATCAAAACGAGTTATCGAGTTTCGAATAGATCTTACCAAGAGCTGAACCTGTAAGTAAACCTCCTAGTAGGATGACACTGACTAAGATGAAGGAATTGAATATGCAGCTAGTGTATCCAGAAGGAAGAAATTTTATTAGACTAAGAAGATCACCTTAGGAAGCGGCCGTGGTGTTCGTGAAGAAACCAGATAGGTCATTGAGGACATGTATTGACTATCGTAAGCTGAACGAGAGGAGGATTAAGAATAAGTATCCTTTGCCGAGGATTGATGATCTATTTGATCAATTATGCGGAGCCAGATTGTTTTCTCAATCAAATTTAGTGATAGGTTTCCATTAGTTGATAGTGGCGGAGGACAGTATTCAATTGATAACATTTCAGACTAGGTACAATTCGTATGAGTGGTTAATGATGCTATTCGGGTTAACAAATGCGCCTTCTTTCTTCGTGGATTTGATGAATCGAGTTTTCCAAGAGTACTTGGATAGGTTCATGTTGGTTTTTATAGATGACATTTTAGTATACTCTAAGAATGAAAGAGAACAAGAGGATCATCTTAAAGTGTTGCTTGAGATGCTAAGGTAGCATCGGCTGAAGACAAAGTTTTCCAAGTTTCATTTTTGGAAAAAGAGGTTAAGTTTCTTAGCAATGTAGTTTCAGAGAAGGGCTTGTCAGTCGAGCCAGATAAGATCAAAGCTATTAATACTCGGAAGAGACCAGAGATGTTGACCGAGATCGGAAGTTTTCTTGGACTTGCTGGATATTGCCCGAGATTCATCAAGGATTTCTAGCAGATAGTAGCACCTTTGACTAAGTTGACTATGAAGAATGTAAAGTTTGTCTGGCCCGACAAATGTGAGGAAGTATTCCTTAAGCTAAAGCATTTGTTGACCAATGCACTTGTTAGTAGTTCCAAATGGAAACCAAGGGTTGGTGGTGTACACTGATGCATGTGGGACTGGATTAGGAGCTATGTTGATGTAGAAGGGTAAAGTTATTGCCTACGCTTGACGATAACTTAGACCGCATGAAGTAAGATATCATACTCATGAGTTGGAGTTGGCTGTGGTGATCTCCGCATTAAAAATTTGGGGATGTTATCTCTTAGGGGAGATATTCTTTAAGGAACTTATTTTCTCAGAAAGAGTTGAATATAAGACAGCAGAGGTGGTTAGAGTTTTTAGCAGCTTATGATTTTGGTATAGAGTATACACCTGGGAAGGGAAATAAAGTAGTAGATGCTCTCAGTAGAAGACATCAGAATATGGTGTTAGCTATGTTGGGAGAATGGAAGATTGAGAAGTTTTGACTACTCATAGTGTGCAATTAAGATCGATTGCTAACACCACCATGTTGTCCTGTTTGAAAGTTTAACCAGTTTTGATCGAAAGGATTGCTACTAAGCAGAAAGTGGATCCATTATTAACTGAGAGGATTAGGAGACTTGAGGTTGGATCAGAGATCGATGATTTAAAGGACTTTAGTCTTGACCAAAGATGATGGTTGAGAAAGAAGGAACGATTGTGTTTTCCGAATGTTGACTCAAGGACAGAAATTCTTGAGGAATGTCATCAATCCAACTTTACAATTCATCTTGGAGGGACCAAGGTGTATCAAGATATGAAAAGGAGTTTCTACTGAGAAGGTATGAAGAGGGTGTTGGCTTGTGGGTTAGACAGTGTACAAACTGTCAACAAATGAAGGCTGAATATCAGAAGCCGAGTGGGTTGCTTCAACCTTTGGAGATACCGGTTTGGAAATGGGAACTAATATCTATGAATTTTATAGACAGGTTGCCAAGGTCGAATAAAGAAAATGAAAGTATATGGTCATGGTGGACAGGTTGATCAAGAGTGCCCATTTCATTCCAGTTAAGTCAACCATGACAGTACCTGTTTTGGCTAAGTTGTTCATGAATAACATAGTTAGACTGCATGAGATTCCTATTAGTATAGTCAGTGATAGAGATGCTTTGTTTACTAGCGAATTCTGGAAGAGCCTACATGATGTGTTAGGCACCAAGCTTAATATGAGTACTGCGTATCACCGTTAGACGGATGGGCAGACAGAGAGAGGCAATAAAGTACTCAAGAATTTACTAAGAGCTTGTGTATTGGACTTTAGTCGATCTTAGGAAGATCACTTATATCTAGTGGAGTTTTCCTATAATAATAGTTATCAGACTAGTATATGAATGACGCCTTTTGAAGCTTTATATGGAAGGCCATGCAAATTACCAATATGTTGGTTGGAGATTGGAGACAGATTAGTCTTAGGTCCAGATCTAGTAAGAGAGGTGAAAGAGAAGATTGAGTTGATCCGTGAAAGGATGAAAGAAGCTCAATCTAGGCAAAAGAGTTACGCATATAAGAGACGTAAATACCTACAATTCTCAGTTGGAGATAGAGTTTTCATTTAGGTATCACCGATGAAGGGCGTGGTACGATTTGGAAAGTCAAGGAAACTGACATCGAGATATGTAGGTCCGTTCAAGATTATAGAGAGGATCGGGAAGCTCGCATACATAGTAGAATTGCCAAGCAGTATGACAGGTGTCCATAACATGTTTCATGTGTCTCATCTTCGCAAGTATGTGCATGATCCAGAGAACCATTCCCCCGACAGGGTTGGAAGGTTTGATAGTAGAGCCTAATTTGACTTTTGTTAAAGTTAGATATATGTAATAAATTACATAATTGCCCCTAGGACATACCATTAACTCTATCACAAATAAACTTTCGGAGACATGCAAGAGGCAAGCTAGATAATAAGAGTTCTTTTCTTTTAATTCCGCTGTGTTTGGTTGTAAAGGAAAATTTGTTTAATTTCATATATATATATATATATATATATATAGAGACACACACACACTTTGATCATCCAAGATAGCATCTTCATATGTCGCTCTTGACGTATGTTGTAATAATTATATTTTTTCTGAACGCGGTTCGTCATTTGGGATTATGTAATGAATTTGAAATATAACGGAAAAGTTGTTTTTTTTTTGAAAATCGTGGTTTTATTTCATATCTATATATTTCCGTTGTATCAATAAATCGAACATTATCGCATTTGGTCACCGATAACTAATAACTATGGATGACTGCAACATTGATTTTTCTTTCATAATTAGGAGATTTTGGTTTTACTTATATCAGAGAGATTGATTTGGTTTTATGCGACTTATCTTGGTAAACCCTTTTAGATTGGATACTTTCAACACTTAATTGGCAAATGATGGCCTTATCGAAACTTGTAAAAAAGATGCTATGTGTTGTGAATTTGCTAGAGCTCGCTTGGGGAAATGTCCTTGTACTTGTTATCTTGGGTATCTCAATATTGGTAGGTAAAGTTGGTTATAGACTTTGTTTGGATATATATTTGAGTTAAGGTGGAATGTCCAAAACGTGTTACTAAAATATATGTTAGATTTATTGAAATATAAATTGTCCACTTAGTTGTGCTTTGTTTTTCATTAATTGAATGCAAATTAATTGCACTAAATCGCACTAAAAGAACAAGGTAAGTATAATTATGTACATTAGAAATGAATCAGGAGATGAAAATTAATTTGTCGCTGATCAATAAAATAAATGTCATCAAATATACGCATATTGGAAGAACTTAAAGAGTGAAAATAGATATGTTTATGTATTTTCAAAAATGGTAAATTAACATGACATTGATTCATAATTCAATGTCTTACTTGTTATGAAGTTTCCTTCAACCCTATTATCTAATTCTCTAAATGAAGTTATTCATCGAAGATAAATGTCATCTTACATTCTATTTATTTTTTCTTATTGTATTTAGATGTCGTCAAAGTAAATTTATCAACCAGTCTCTTGTAATTGTCTCTAAAATCAATAATAAAATTATTGTATTCCCAAAGTAGATGAACACTATCAAGTTGATAATGGAACAACTGTAAATCCTTGTTCCGTTTATTTCCTTGCTATTCTTTTATGAGATTATCTATGAAATTGGAAAATTGGGTTGATGTAGAATTATTGTCCTACCATATATTTGTTTTTCCACCAGTATAGCTAATTGTACATAGGTTTCCGCCGTGTTTGGGTTAATTGATTCTAAATCAGATTATTTGTACGATACTTTCTATATAATTAATCTTAACAAAATTTGTATTTGAATATTCTCGAACCAGCCCCAAAAAAAAATCACTAAGTACATTGCCTAATCAACTCAATTTTATCCAGTTTCGATTAGGAGTATACTACAGATCAAAAATTGGATTAAAAAAAGGAACTAGAGTGACTGATTCCTAACTGTAAAAAACCACGGCTTGCTACAAAAGATTGAGTTCAAAAAAGCAAATAAGTAATTTCACGTGATGAAGCATATGGGACCCTTCGAAATAATTGTCTTTTTTGCACATTTTGACAAACGGTGATTCGGGCTTAACGATTTTGTTGGAAAAAAAACAATATATTGCAGTCAATGATATAGTGCCAAACTTTATCGATTGAAACCGATGTTTTTATTATTGAATTCATTCCATAATTACTCATGTAGATAAATACCAAGCAAAAAAGTAAAATACAAATAAAATAAAGTTGGCAAGTATTAGATAGCAGTAATTACGATATTTAATTATTAGTGTTGTCAGACGCTATTGTCAATAAATAATATGGTAAGATGAATTCTCTGCATTTCAGTTTAACTTGCCATCATAAATATGCAGTCATGGAGATAAAGAGTTGCAAATCAACTAACGTTTCATAATATTCATTTTACACGATTAATTGGCTATTTATTTCGCTTTGATTATGAATTTTATTTCTTAATTTTGCTTCCACTATATATTAATCAGGACTGAACTCGAAAGAGAGCACACGCACATTTATCAGAATCTCTGATACTTCTCTTCTCTACCCACTCCCCTAATTTACAGAAATCACCCTCCACATGGAGAATGCTACTAGTTCTACCCTACGTATAAAACAAGAAATCCCATTTCTTCCACGAGGTCCTAATCCTACCGCTGCTTCTTACCCCACCGCATACATCGATCTTAGCAGCAGCAGCGACAGCGACTCCGAAGCCGAGAACAGCCGCGGCGGTGAGAACGATGTGGGTTTGTCAGGACCCCGTAAGAGGTCTAGGCCTTCGGATGGATCTGTTAAAATCAAAAAGCACAAAGCGTTGCCCGTTGGCTTTCTTGATCCATTGCCGACCGTAGACAAAACAGCGCCGACCGTTGCGGTGGCGGTGAAAGAGCGTAGACAGTTTTGGAAAGCTGGTGATTATGACGGGAGTTTGGGTTTTGAAGATTCTTTGCAATTAAATGGTATGCATTTTGATTTTATTTCTTCGATTTTGCGAAAAAAATTTAGTTGTTGTTTGCATGCTCTTAAATTGATGGTTTTTATTGCATTGCTATGTAATGCTATGTTTTATTAGCTGTGGGAGAAGTTTAGGGCGATGGTGCAGGAAAGGATTTACCTGCTTTTAGGTTTCTAACAGTACAAGTACAACAGCACAACTGTGGCGAAAATCAGACTGTTCGATTTTATAATTGAAAAAACATATTATAATTTTTCGTTTATCTCAATTAAACACATAACAATAATATGTTTATCGCAAAATTGTTTGCCTTATTAGAAACCAAAAATAGAAATATTAAAGAAAATGTATAATATAGAACAATCTACTTCTAAGGGATGAAAATGAAATGTTATAGGAATACGCGTAGAAGCTAAATAAATGCATGATCATAACATTAACAACTAGCATTACTCTATTGAGCATTCTTTCGTATGATACCCAACTTGAACAAATGCTATTCTCTGTTGTGGAAAAACTGTGGGTTGGGGGTGATGATAGAGAGATAAATTCTAGTATATCCTGACAACAAAGGAGAGATTTATTGCTCCTGAAAGAACTTCAAGAATGGCGGCATAAAAAAAATTCACCGAAGTACATATTTATTTCACTTTTTAAACCATTTAGTGCATATCCAACTTCTATTATAAAATTAGACATAGTGGATATGTACCAGGACATGATTAAGGAGCCGTAAGCTATAAATATAGGTGTGCCTTTCATTCAAAAATGAGTACTCAGCTACATTATAATGGGCTATCGTGAGGAAAACCACTTCCGCAAAGCAGAGAAGAAAGTGCTGCAGTGTTTGAATACCCACACTCTCCTTCTACTACTGTTCATACATTGCAAGCTTAAGAGCAAACCCAAGAGCAACCTAAAGGATTCTAGATACAACAATCATGCAAACATATAAATCCTTCCTCTCAATTTTCTTTGAAGTTAGAAGCTAGCATTTTGGAAAGATGGATAAAAAAATTGTCTCCGCATAAGACAAAAGGCAATGCACGAAGAAGGGAATAGTAATTTAATTTCTATCACTAGATCACATATTGATTCTCATTTGATAATCATTAACTATTTGGAAATTGTGAATTATGTTACTAAAGCCTGCATAGAAAACACAAAGAAATAACAATGGATATGTCAGGATCACAAAGACGATCCAAAATGCATCCTTTCAAACTCTAACCCTACAACCAAGTGGGCGATCCAAATCTGTATTTGGTAATATTTTAACATGGAACAACCCTTAAAATATATTAAAGATGTCATATTTTGTCAACAGAACCTTATATAGCAACATTATAGCAACTGTATACTTTGTATTCGTGTTTAAAATTGAAATATGAATTTATAGATTAAATGAAATCGATCCGTTGATTATAGGTTAAATGATATTTTTTCATTATACTATGTACAGTAAATAATACATCACTTTAATCTATACAGAAAATATTGGTTACTAACGAAACATTGTAAATTATGGAGGAGATATTAAGAACACGAAGTACTAAAAAATATTCATGGAATTATAGGGCAAATAATTAGTGTTAGCAAAAGAACTCTAAGGTTAATCTTACTTAGATATAAATATTCATTAAGGTAGATAACTGTAATAAAAATTAAGTGAAATTTTAGTCAAACACATGTACATCTTAAGGATGGCATTGTGGGCAAATGATAAAAAGTTTATCATTAAGAAAAAAGGAACATGAACATGACTTCCCAGATCCAAGAAACTATTATTGTAACTAACATGAAGTTAACACAAAAAACAATACAATTCCAACTTGAAATTAAATCGTAGAACAATATTATTAGTTTCATGTTTGTAAACAATTTGCAAGCTATTAACATTCAAAAACTACAAATATTGTTTAACGGACCTTACTCAACAAAGCATGAATTTACTAATTACGCCAACATATTAAAGTCTTTTTATGAAAATCCAAATATATTTAGGTTTGAATATTCCTTTTTATATCACCATCAGAAGCAAAGATCCATAAACATTTATATCATCTCCACTTCATTGCCTATGGATGATTACGGTCATATTATACAACCTCAAAGTGAAAGAATATACAAACTTTACATATAATCTTTTTGTATAAAACCTGCAATGGGAACAAATAAAATGGTCAAGACAATAAAATCAAAAAATACTCAAGTAACCTTTGAAAATTTCTTCTCTTTGCATGAGTGTAGCCATCAAATTATTATCACAATCGTAGCACGATAAAGCGTATTCTAAGATCAATCAATATCCATTATTAATTAAAGAATTAAAATCATACGGTATTTTCATTTATTATAAACAAAAAAAAGCTTGTAGAAAATTTAAGTACTCTAAACTTTCAAAATAAAACCATAATATTTTATTCCAAGCAAAATTTCCTTTAATAAAAAATAATTTAGCATTGGATTTCGCAATTTTTATCGATGGCATAGTTAAATTTTCATGTCAAAATAGCAGATAAAAACTTCGTATATCTCATAATCAAACAAACAACGCATGTGTTGATAGTTCAAAGTGTCACCAACAAGTATGCACATGCACAGGTCAATGGTGATGCTCCGATCACCCGTGCTACTGCTGCCCAGTCGACGATGACCCGTTCCTTTGTTCCCGACCATCCAGAGTACGTCTGGAACCCAAATTCAAAATCGAGGAAATCTCGATCAACCTGGAACCAAAATCATTGACTGAAAACTCCTTGAATCCATGATGCCAACCATCGAAACACTGAAACTCCAGCCACACCTCCACTAGCCTTCCACGCAGCCTTCCGCCCTGGTCCGATGATCCCCGATCATCTAGAGACGCTGCAGTAAACCAAAACCAGTCCTCGACCAAACTGTGGGCTTAAACCCTACTCCGATCGAAAATTAGGAAAAAGCAAAATCACCGAAGCGGCTTTGGCTAGAAAAGGAAACAGGAGGGTAAAAACTGTATCGCACGCAGATTCAAAAGTGGAGGAAAATTGGATAAGTAGAAAAATTCTATTGCTTACTTGAAACAAGGGAGATTTGCCTGGCTGTTGTTTTAGCTAATTTGTAGGTCCAAAATGGAATGACTGATTCAAAATAAATACTATTGGCTTCTTTAGCGAGGAGACTTTAAACTGGAATAAGTGGGGTATGGAGGCAATGGAGGCATTGGCTTTTGAGAGAGAAACGGAGAATAACAAACGTTTCCACACTTTTTTTTGGGTCCAGAAGAAGAGAATAAGGGGGCGAGATCTAAGAAAGAAAATAAGGAAGTGCGAGAGCAGACACGAGAGAAAAAATGCAGTTTATTTTGACTTCAGACTATTTTATTTAGGCTAGTAGAAGTAGGCATTTCTCGATTTGATAACCATTTCTCGATTTGGAGTTAAGTTTAATGGATATAGCCTTTGCTAAATATGTTTTTATTGTCATGATAGTGAGATTGATGCATGAAATTATGTATTTGTTTGTGCTGGTTGGTATAATTCAGGGACATTGAATTTTATGTTACGTGGAAGTGAAGCGCACTAAGTAGATATTTTTGTGTGGATATTATGCTTATTTAAATCTGTTGTAGGTGTTATCATACAAAAGAGAATTTTTTTTGACGTTCATTGTATATTTATAGATATTGATTTGATGTTGAGTTTGTAATGACCTTGACGAACATGAATGCATCATGCATGCTATTTTTATGCACAATTTTTTCCTCTATTATTAGTTCGTGTGTTTGTAACCTATATTTAGGATAATAGACTGCATTATTGAAAATATCTTGGATTTTTCATATATTTCGTTTGTTCAGGAGTAGGTATGGATCATGTAAGGGTTCATCCTAAATTTTTGCATTCAAATGCTACCAGTCACAAGTGGGCGCTAGGAGGTAAGATGTACAAAATTTACACATTATACAAAGGTGAAAATGTGCACACGTTGTAATGTTTCACCCATCACTCTTTTCTTTTTTTCAACAGCTTTTGCAGAACTATTAGATAATTCTCTTGATGAGGTACTTATTTATTTAATACTTCAGATTATATATTTAACCATATCTTTTGTCATCCTTTTCTATTAAGATACAATGTCTCTTTTTAGGCTTGCCATGGTGCTACTTTTGTTAATATCGATGTAATTCAAAACAAGAAAGATGGAACTAAAATGTTGCTGATTGAAGGTATGAAGCTTTATTTTTTTAACATGGTTCTTTTGAATATCATGCTCATGTGCAATTTTAGTTTGTGAGTTGCATTGCATGTCACATGTATGGCACGATGCAAACCTGACATGTCAAACACAGGTGCACTTTATTTTTATAGGTGTCTTGTCGCTGTCAATGATCAGATGTCATGCATGGCCTGAATATGATACCAAGATCAATCCATACATGCATTAAACATACAGGATGCATTATTATTAGTACTTTTCCTGGTCAATGTGCATAGGCTAGAAAATTATGTCATTGTTTGATATTGACTTTCATGTTTAATATTTTTCTAGGTTGTATGATTCATTTTGTTATTTCTCATTTTTGTTCTTTTGATTCTTCATGCAGATAATGGTGGAGGAATGGACCCTGATAATATGAGAAAATGCATGTCACTAGGCTACTCAGCAAAGAACAAAATTGCAAATACAATTGGTCAATGTAAGTCATTATAATGTTCATAGCACAATCTATTTTGCGATGTTATTTTTATTTTAATACACATGAACATATCCTTGTTCAAATATTAGATGGAAATGGTTTTAAGACGAGTACCATGAGACTGGGTGCAGATGCTATAGTTTTCTCCCGCAGTCGTGGGAAGAATGGAAAGAGGTAATATTTGTGTATGTTTTGTGTTTTAATATTTACATGCTAATAATGTGTAATGGTATTTCGCTTTTTGGTATATGTGGGTGGAAAATATTCTTGAAAGAAAAGTTCAAACAGTAACTCTTTTGATTTTACCACTGTTTATCTATTTAGTATGTTAATATGTCTTAAAAATGTTATGATCCGTGCAGAATGATCTGTACGTAGACAAAAGTAGGGTTTTGACTTATCATTGATCATGCCACTGGCCATTTTCTTTTAAAAATGTTTAAGCATATTTCATTTTTTTTTGTGATAGGCTCTTTTCTACATATAGAGAAAGTAAAATATCTTTCATTGTTCTAACCAATGACATGTTTCAACATGAATATATGCATGCATCACTCATTCATGATTTATACTTCTGTACCTTAAATATACTCCATGAACCTTTTAAAAATCTACATTTTCCCCTCATTCAACTTCTTTATGGATTCCATTCGGTTAATAAATTTACCAATCAGCGCTTTATTTTGCCTTTAGTCCAACACAGAGTATTGGAATGCTGTCCTACACATTTCTAACGAACACTGGGAAAGAAGACATCGTAGTTCCTATGGTATGCTTGCCTAATTATTAAGTTTTGCATTTCTATTGTATCAGCATGCTTGCAGACATAAGACAGCCTGCATATTTTTCTTTATAACCTGCTGTAATGTTACCTTAGTTATTTACCTCATGGATCTTCCTTTGATCTTTAATGAGCCATAAACTTTGGCTACATTCTTCGGATAAATCTTACTACTATTGTGAGGAAACATGTGTAGTATCCAAAACGTTCTCAGATTGTTGAAGTCATGGTTCCATAAAGTGGTACACAGACATAGATATTTAGGCACCACCTAGGAAACTGCCTAAGAATTTCTACACTTACTATAAAAATCAAGGTATGAGGTTCAGCCGGAACCCTGAGATTCCGGCCATCCCGGTTCGGTTCCGACAGAAGGCGGGACGGGATTATGGCAAAAACTCGTCCTGCTTAAACTTGGTAAAAAAAATCTAATCGATGCTCAAAAGCAGCAAACTAAAAAAGAAAAGCAATTGAATCAAAAAGAACAATCAAAAATCAATTACCTCCAACCAAATTTGAGGAGGCATCATTGGACAATTAGCATCGGATTGCAATAAAATCGAAACCCTAATTAAGTTGCAGCTGATTCAAGCAGTAGTCTTCCATATTAGGTAGAATATTAATTGACCTGCTAAGGTAAATTACATATAATATACTTAGGCCTGTTAAATTAAATGTAATGTTAATTCTAATTAATTGGCCTTTGTTTAGATAGTTTAAATATAATGTTTCATTCTAATTTAGGTTAACTGATAAATTATAATATTTAAGTTAATTTTAATGTTTTATATTTTATTTGGGTATATTATGACAAATCAAACTAAAGTTTTGGCAATTGCGACCAAAGCCGAAACTAAAATGAAAACTTCCGAAAATTTTAAAATTGACCAAAACCATGGAAATTTCAAATCATCAAAATTGAGACCGAAACAAAGTTCTCGAACATTGAAGTAAATGCAGAATGTTAGGGAAATTTTGTCCATCTCTAATGCAATACACCAACTCATCTATCAACCAATGAATTTTTTTATTTTCCTGGAAACCTTAACTTAAATTCATTTTCATTCCAACTTCGTATATTTATCAAATTTCATTTGAGAAGTTTCTAAACTTTCTCTTTAACTAACTATTACAAAGGAATAAACTAAAGGTTAATTGTCTATATGATAGTACCAAAAGTTTCTCACAATTACTGTTTACTCAATAAATATTTTGATGTGAATAGCCCAAATTTAGTTCACAGATGTTTTAGAAATCAGAAATATTTTGCTAAATTGTATATTTTCCAAATCGTTGACCTCGGTAAGTATTTTAATATCGGTTTGAAACCGAAAGCTGTTTTGATAACAATCTCCCTGTTATTGTCATAGACGCGACCCATCCGTCATTTTTCTGTTTAAATATCCAGTCTAAACTACTACCTGTTTAGGGCATTGTTAAAGCAATTTTTGTGTGTCCGTGTTTGGGTTAGGAAGAGAGGGGGGGGGGGGGGGGGAGTTGTTGATGGGATCACAACAAAACGGTAGAGATATTCAATCACGATTCGACATATCCCAATCAATTTTTTCATACTCCCCTTTAGGAAACCCTTCTCATAACAAGATATGGAGGAGTCCCTTTAAATGCTCCCTTGTTTTATAGCAATATCAATTTTAACACGATTCAATCATTTAATTTCATAATTTTCAATCTTATTTTTTGGAACCTTCACATAGTTTCTTGTTTTTTTAGTTTCTTCAGCTTGAAAACATAAAGAGTAATGATATAAATTTATGGAATTCATCTTTTCATTATAATATTCAACTTACTAATCAACAACCAATTTATAGTCTTCAAATTACGCTTGAGTAACAAACACTATTTTCATTAATATAAATTATGTTACTATATTAAATGTAAACCATTTGCAAAACACGAGTCACACTTTAGTTTGCCAGGTTTGTGGCTAGAGAATACCTCGTCAAGTATGTTTGAATTGAATGTCATGTATTATTTAATGAAAGCTTTGAAGTAAAAAAAAAAAAACTGATGCATATAAACCATTTTTCCTCTCGTAACGCTAATATCAATAAATTTTATTGTTTCCAAAATAATTATAAATTTGTAAAAACTTTTTTTTTGGGATTTTTAACAACATTCATTCGTTTATTTGGCTTCTAAGCTGTGATCTGCCGCAATTGGTGCAGCCTACTTGATGATGTTGCACAAATTGTCTTAATTTGTTTTGCTTTTCTTTGATTGTGATTTGATGACGTAATAAAGTAAAATTAACCTTTGTCTGATTTTTGTTATTAATTTTATAAAATGGATCTGGGAAAAAGATGAATATTGATATTCTTGAGGGGTAATAATAAGTTGTTGATGTAAATGCATTCCAAAGTGCAAATTTATTTGTATTGTATTTCTGAAACTGCAAACTATTTCCAACATGTTTGTTAAAATTTCTTAGTTGACACTAAGGCCGATACATAATAATAATTACGGATATACAAGCAAAGATGAGATAAATCGGAGCGTAAAAATAAGTTTGTGCTTTTCAAAAGCCAATTCTCTTTAAACATTATAATAACCTTAAAACTTCTTGCAATTCTTTTGTAACAACTATTTCTGTAACACAATCATGTGATATTGTATAAGAAAGTGCAAACAAGTTTTTCCTTCACCTTTTGAATTTCTTTTCTTCTCCTCTCTTCTCTTTCTTCTCCTTTTTTTTTTTTGAAAATTTTAATTAGATTTTAATTATATCAATTTTCTGTTTTTATTATTTTGTATTGTTGTGGATTATACTTATTCTTATATCATTTTGATGTCATCATTGGTAGATTTTTCATCCATTTTCATTGAAAATATGAACTTGGATCTATTTTGACTTGCGGAGAAATCCACATGGATTTTCGGGTTCTATACACTGGCTGACTCATGTGATTGAGAATCTTCAGTCATTTGAGGGACGAGAGCATGAGATGAGGTGGAGATTATAACATGATGTGCTTATGTACAGATATCGTGGTTCATATCCTGTGGAAGTGCATATTTTTTTTGTAGAAAGGGTTGTTTAGCTTAAAATGGAAATGCCTTTATAGCAATTATACTCACGAATCAGCGTCCAAAAATATTGTTAATTTAGATAACTATTGATAATGCATGAATCAGTGTTGTTAAGGCGCATACTCAAGCACAGGAAAAGACAATGTGCACAAGTAGAGTCTTTTTCACTTTTCACTCGCTGTGGCAGGTTCAATGCCTAAGGGATGCATCTTCTGCTCTTCTAACTTTATTAGATTTTCTAGGCTAGCTAATGCACTTTCCATAAAATATAAAATAAATTCAAGAATAAAAACAAACTTCTGGATTGCTTATATCATTATAACGGAGTACATGATAATACTTGTATACCGAGACAATCTTTCAACGTAAAAGCTCCAGTTTAATTTATCGTCATCATCTTCATCCTCGACTTTTTCCCTACCACTCCAGCTTATTTTATAGAAAGCAAAATTTGACTGTGCAAAGTTTTATTAACTAAAGACAATGTCCACACCTTTAATAATAGTTGTAATACTATTGAGGTCACGCTTTCTTGGTGTACACACATACTTTCCAAAATGCCTATTTACTTATAATTTGACATCCTGGTTTACAAATCAGGTCATGGTTTGATTCCCAGTCTTGACAATTGTCCCTTTGTTTTTAGTCGGAAAATTTTGTCAAACAAATGATGTCATGGATTTAAATCTCAGCCCCTTCAAATTAAATTTGAAAAATAATAATATCTTTTATGTTGAATTTTTATTTTTTCAACTTTTTTTTCTAACCTTAAAATTGGTATATTCTACTTGAAAATATGCATTTTTCGCATTTAATATTATTTTATGTACCATAGTCATGAGATCATTTTTGCCTATAAATTTTGTTCATATCACTATTTTTCGAAACTAAAAAAAAAGCAGTACTATATGCATAATTTAGTTTTTGATAATCGAAAATCATCATTAATTTTTTTTATGCGCACATGCATCTTGCACATGTCTAAAGATTAGTTATTTAGTTTAGTTAGCTTAGCATCAGGTTGGCTGAAGCTTGTACGGTCAACTTAATTATTAGTACGTATGCGTTGTATGTATTATTAATAATCAAAACCTGTTAATTTCAGACATTTAGTTGTGTTTGAAAAAAAATCAATGTACTGTATAATTTTTAATAAAAACTTCAAAATGTCCCAAAACACTCATCTGACTTTACCACCATCACGTGCTTGAAGTAATTTCTCATCAAAACATATTTTTATATTTCAACTTTATCGAAACAAATATATAAGCAGTGTGCCATTTTTTTTATGCATGCATGTTGTTTATGTCTATGTGCAATTTTTAAATAACTTGCACCCATCGATAGGATATAATGATGGTTTGCCATTCCGCATACTTTATATGCATGATCCTTTGTTCTTTATTACATACACATGCCTGATATTAACTGATGGTATAAGTAGTATCTGATATGAAAATTGATACGACAGCTCGATTATGAGAAAATTGGTCATGTTTGGAATAAGAGCATGCGATCATCTTCAGTTGATTGGAACATAAATGTAGAAACCATTATACAGTGGTCCCCATATTCAAGTGAAGCTGCATTACTCGAGCAGGTAACATACATTTATTATGCTACTTTCTATGCGCTCTAATTTTTCTGAACAAGTTGGTTCTGTTAGACCCTTTTTTTTCTGTGAAATTATTAATTGTAATTCATGATTTGCATTATAACGTCTATTTTGCATATCCGTTCTTTTTTGCATGCTTCATTGGCTTAATTTTGACGAAGTTAGCTAGGTCAAACCCCAGTCCTCTTGTACAACGTAATTTTTGAATTGAGCCTTTGCATTGTGTTACAATATCTTATACAGTTTGTGTGTGTTTTCTTCCTTAATTCTAAACTAGTGTGTAATCTGTGCATTGCGCACGGTAGTATTGTTAAAAATATTATTTAATTTCAATTATTGTTAAAAACAAATTTTTATTGTGTTATATATATGGTAAATTTAGCGAGGTAGATAAGTTAAGAATTAAAATGACATGCGATGCTTAAGTGTAAAATAGATGGTTCAATCGTTACAAAACATATCTATATGAGAAGTAATTCCCTAACTCATACATACACATACATACATATAAATGTATGTATGTACGTGTGTGTAGAAGCATTCATTGATACCCTTATTTTGCAGCACCTCTTGTAGCCTCTTGGTTTCCACCGCACATTCCGATTTAATAATAGTATGACGTGAAAGAAAGAGAAAGTGTATAGTTGATGTTATGTGATATTCATTTTTTAATATGAATGAAATATTAACTCAACAACTTCTGTTAATATGAATGTTTAATGTACGTTGAATTGTTTTTTAGGGATTTATAAATGAATAAATGATATTACATAATTAAATTTATTTGAATAATTTACGAGGAGTTAAATAAATGTAAAAATGTAGGAGAAAACGAGAAGAGCTTTGTACATAATTGTAGTTGAGAAGAACATCTTATGGCTAGCTTACCTACACGTAAACTTTTATCCATTATTTGAGATTTCAATTATTAAACCATTTGAACTTCGCAACTAACCATGGATTCCATGTTATAAGAGTGTCATGTTTACAACTTTGATCATTTCAAGAAAAATATTTTGGAACGTTTAGGTGAGTTATGAGCTGGATAAGGTTTAAAATATCATGTTGAAAATGAGAATTTTATATAACTTAATTTTTGTTGGTGTAATCGATGCATTTACAGCACAATGTGGTAAAGTACAAATTTATCCTTTAGAATTTGTTGAAAACAAATTTTTTTATGCAACGGATGATGTGATAATTATTTTGAGATTGACTTATATATCAAAAAATATTATCTATATATACATTTTATATTATGTAAGTTATATCTCATTATGTCTGAATAAAAAGGTAATTTTGTCATTTTTGCTCATATATATGAATACTTTATACATATTTAAATTGTTTTGTTTTTGGATTTATTAGATGAATTAATGAATATTCATTAATTGAATTTATTTAAACAGATTAAATTTAAGATTATATAATTAGTTAAATATGTTCTTTATTAAAAATATTCTGATAGAACCGTGAATGGTTTGTAAGCAATTGTAATTTTTTAAAATATATTATGGCACGCTCTTCGCGCGTGAATTGTTTTCCTTATAAATTGTATTAATCAGTCAAATAAAAAGGATTTATTATTTTCAAGCGATATTAAGATTTATATATTCGTAAAGAAGTACTTTGAAAAAAGAAAGTTTATCCTATTTTTAGAAGCATTTTGAATTTATAAAACATGTTTAATTGTTAGATCCTATTTTTAGGGGCATTTGAATTTGTAAAAGAAGTTTAATATTAATTTTTAAGTGATTAAGATTTGATAATATATAAAGAGTTATTTTTGGTAGTTCACGTAGATACCAAAAAGGTGTGACGCCAAATCTATTACAACTATTAATAAAGATATGCATTTGAAGTTGAAGAAGGAATTTTTCAATGCAATGCACGATAACTTCATTAAGTTAAACAAATTATAAAATAAATTTATTGTTGTTGTTAATGTATATAATTATGTTATGTGATATATATATTTCTTTGTATCTAAATGAAAATTTAATTTTACAATTTTTTTTAATGCGACAATGGTGTACGTATTAAAATTGTCATCTTTTATGATTTATTTAATGGATTAAACATTAATTAATTAAGTTTATCAAACAGTCTAAATTTTGAATTATGTAATTAATTTAAATTTATGGGTTTGAATATAAAATATTAGAAGAGAATCGAGAAGAGATTTTTAAATAATTGTGATTTTTTGAAAAGTGTGTATTTGAATGTAAAATGGTATAATAGAATAATTATAAAGTGGTAAATTATAAAAAATTCGAAAATAAAGTATCCGAAGAGAATTAAGGAGGGTGGAAAAAACTCATATAATTAATAAGAGAGCTGAAAATTCTTCTGCTTTGCTATTATTTAATAGATTGAATGCTAATATGAAATATTCATAGACCATAGTTGTATGAAAGGGTCAATTTTAATGGTATATATTTAAATAATTTGATACATGGATGCTATATTTGGTTATAATAGTCAATGATGGATTTGACGGAATCCCTAGTTCCCCGATTTGATGAATATCCCTAGTTCCCTACCTTTCTATTATTAAGTTTTCGATAACTTTAGCTTGCTACTTCTGTATACGGCTTACCTTTCCGTTAAGTTGGTCTTACTTCTCATTTAGTGCATAAGCCGCGCATATCTTGATTACGTAAAAATCATTCTTAAATGTCACTCCCACCAATTTCATTTAAGGCACCTAAGGCGAGGGTGCATTACTTTAGGAGGTTTGCTTATGTATATTGTTTCATTAGTGAACATGTTTGCTAAAATAATCAAAATACCAGTAGCATAGTAATTAAAGGGAGTTTTTTTTACACTCTGGTGATTGTAAATATCATTGAGTGGACACAAAAAATTTCTGGAGCTAGTAATTAGACTTGAAATTTGAAAGTATCCAAAACAACATCGGAAAACCAAACTTGAAATTTGAAAGTAATTAAATATGAATAATTAATTATCTTAAGGTCAGTAATACAACCATTAAGCATTAACACAGTCAGGGAAGACAAAAAAGTAAGCAAATAGATAAATGGCTATCCCTGAAATTTGAACCAACTATTATGTGTGTGCCAGTGTGAGTAAGCGTAGATAAGCCGATGAGCATAATCAGGATTTGATTCAGTTTAACCTGGAAAAGTTAAATTGCAAGCAGTGCAATTTTGCCTGATCTAGTAGCATTTGATAGCATTCTCATGAATTCTTCATATGTAACTTTGCTAAAATCATGTATATCTTTGTAGTTCAATTCAGTAGCCGAGCAGGGAACTCGAATAGTCATTTACAATCTTTGGTATGATGACCAAGGCCAGCTGGAGCTTGATTTTGATACCGATAAAGAGGTACTGATTCCGATTTAAACACAGTTTGCTTTCTTCTTCCTCTCCTTTTTTTTCTTTACGTATTTTATTGGTTTTTTTTTTTGAATTTTTTTTTTCTTGTACACAGTTTTATGGTTAGTGTTAATTAATCTTCAGCCTTTGATTAGTATACTTGTGTTGGCAGGATATTCAGCTTGGAGGTGCCAATCGAGATAAGACAAAGGTCGAAATGGCTTCACAATATCCCAACTCCAGACATTTTTTAACATACCATCACTCACTGCGGGTAACATAATGTATACATATTAGTGAATTTCTGTTTGTTGATCGTTGGAGCAAACTCTATAAATCACATAATTGATATTTCTGGAACACTTGAAACATTTGTATGTCTGCGCCAAAGTGATGTATAACTGATTTTCAAGGTTCCGTTTGTTCGTTCAGTGTTTTCAGTTCATATGATGCATAATGAAATTGTTATTATTTTTCTTCTTCCGTCCTTAATGTGACTTCCTTCTATACTGCAGAGTTATGCCTCAATTCTATATCTTAGGGTTCCAAGTGGCTTAAGAATGATTCTTCGTGGCAAAGAAATTGAAAATCACAAGCTTGTGAATGACATGATGTCAAAAGATACGATCCGTTACAGTTCAAAATATTCTCATGTAATGTCCTAAACTTAGATTATCTTGCATCATGTACTTGGAATGTGTAGCCTTAACTTGAATATGCATACTTGTTGTAGAATAATTTTTTATGGATAGTAACGGTGGTACTTTATTCAAGTAGAACACTCATTTTTGATGTTTTAGAGGTTCAAATCAAGGTTCGAGATCTCGGTTTCGATTTCGGTTTCGGTCTTTTGTAATTTTAAAAATTTCGATGTAATTCGTAAATTTGGGAATTTCATTTCCAGTTTCGTTTTCAGGTATCATTATTTATTTTTCATATAATTACACATAAGTTTGTTTAATTTATTGAAACAAAATGTATAATTTATATTTAATTGAAAAATAATATATAAAAAAACAATACCGATTAATTATAAATATTTATAACATTAAAAAATGTTTATTCATTATTTCGTTCTCAACTTTTTTAGTTACACGATTCACATATTTTGTGAATTTATATGCTTCCTATGTTACAATTGCAAATTTGAATATTCATGTATTTGAAACTCAAATTAATTCCATTTTCAAGATTTTTCTTTTTGTAAAATTTGAAGTTCAATAGTTTTTTTATTAAACCGGAATTTCGGTTTGGTTTCGTTCTGGTCCCTACCGAAACCTAAACGGAACGACCGGAATCTCGGTGTTTCGATTGAAACCTCAAACCGCGGTTCAAATCCATGATCTCTAGAACGTGACTATAGAGCGTCATACCACTAACCTGTGTTGAGGTAGTGGTCCTTGACTATTGTAGGATAATTGTGTAGTATGGTAAGCTTTTATTTGACTGCTGACACTAACAAAAAGGATCCTGCTTGCTATCCACTGTGGTTTTTTGCAATGTAGCTTGCTGAAAACATCTTCCCCATCATGTAGACAACTCCAACTAGTAAACCAAATTATTACCATAAGCATCTCTCACATAATTGTCAGTGGGGTTTAGGCTGGATGCTTAAGACCGTTAAAGTCTCTCCCCTGCTGTGGATTGCTTCTCTACTGCTAGGTCAACTCTGTTTGAATTTCGACCTTTACAGTCCATCCATACTCTATCCTTCATAATATGGATGCATGTGAGGATTGAGAAGGCATGCTAGAAATATTTCCTACATTAGGCACATATGACATTGCAAAATAAAACTATATTATGTAGTTCATACGTGTAACTATGTATTGTCAATTGATGTGTCAAATGCTTTAACCGTTTCTTATTGGATAATAATCCACTGATATATAATTTGAACATAATATGGTTTAGGCTGTTACCGACGTGACGTTGGGCTTTGTGAAGGATGCTGAACATCACATTGATATACAGGGATTTAATGTATATCACAAAAATCGGCTGATAAAAGTAAGAAACATACCCTTCCTTGTATATTTTTTCTTTTTCAAATGCTGGTACCTGGGCTCTTATTCCATTTTAATTAATTCTTATATCTCAGGATAACATGAAAATTTCATTTATTATTTTACTAATACCCACTTTATATTATGCTCTATGAAAGCCATTTTGGAGGGTATGGAATGCTGCTGGTAGTGATGGGCGTGGAGTCATTGGTAATATTAGATAATTGCATATTTAATGCTTTTTAAATCAAGAGTTCATATATAAGTAATGTTAAATACAGGTGTGTTGGAAGCCGATTTTGTGGAACCGGCCCATGACAAACAAGGGTTTGAAATGACAACTGTTCTTCGTAGACTTGAAACATGTCTGGTCAAAATGCAGAAAAACTATTGGTTGATTCTTTTCCTTTTCCCCTTAAGTGATTGATGATAATTGGAATTTATTTCGTAACATACAAATTACTCTGGTCATGCATTCTCAGGTATGATAAGTGTGAAAAAATTGGGTATGCTTGTAGACGCAATAAGAAGCAAGTAGAATACAATGAAAGAGGTATTGCAACTATTGTTTGTTGAATACAAAGTTAGTTGATTCACCTCTTTAGAATCTCAATATTGTTACTAATATCTATTTTCTTTAACTACACCTAGCAGAAAATTCATTTGAAGATCATAACTTATTCAGAAGTGGGAAATCCCCTCCTGCGTTTGGAAGATCGAAATATTTAAGCCGACCTTTGTCACATTCGAACATGATGGGAAAATCAGCACAGCATAGATCACGGTTAAACTCTGATAGTGATTTTGATACCGAGTATTACCCTTCTAGAAAGTCTACGTCAGGTCGTCCAATAATTACACCGCAGAAGTATTCACAGAATATGACTAGTCAGCCAACTTTATCTCCTTCTCCGTTATCTGGCAATAATAATAGTGAGTTGAACGTTACATCTAATGGTGTGGAAGATGATGGAATCACTGCAAGGTCACAGTTTAAGGTAACCTTAAAACTCAATTTGCCTCGTTGTTAAAAGACACATTACTTTTTTAATTCAGGGAATTAGGCTGAAGGAAAAACCTGAGAACACTTTTAGTCTGAAGGACAGAAGTTTTAAAATTTAGTCTGAAGGACAAAAAATGATATATTCATATAGCATTGCACATCCATAATGCTATATTCATATAGCATTACACTGCTGCTTGTTTGTGCATGCAGAAACTTATAAAATTGTGTTATATATAGCATTATAGATGTGTAATGCTATATGAATATAGCATTATGGATATGTAATGCTATATGAATATATCATTTTTTGTCCTTCAGACTAAATTTTAAAACTTCTGTCCTTCAGACTAAAAGTGTTCTCAGGTTTTTCCTTCAGCCTAATTCCCTCTTTTTAATTAAACATTAATGTTTGATGTGGGACTATCGGGAAAAAAAAAAGCATGTTAATGCATATACCTTTTATCATCAAAATGCTTTTCTTCATAATTTTTTTTCTGTGTGTGTACATTCATGGCCTTTTTACATTTTGGACCTCCTAACATAGTTGTGTTTGGATTCCCTGTACATTAATAAAAAATAATTGGATTGTAGTTGCTAGCTAACTTGGAGAGAGTATATTTGTTTTACATCTAACTAGTATCACTATTAGAGCGCTGTTATATTATGCAGGTATCCTCAGTTACTCACGATGGAGCTAAAAAGGAGGATTTGAAGCTACAAATTCAGCGGTTGATGGATGAAAATGATTCCTTGAAGAAGAAGTAATTGTGTACTGAATGTTACTTTTTTAAAATTTGGTTACAACGAGATCAAACCTTTTTTTTTTTGTCAACTCAACTTTTGCAGGATAAGCCAAGCTGAGCAATCAATGTCAGACAACTTGCAGAAGGAGAGGCAGAAGAATGCATCGTTAACTGAACAAGTAAACCTAGTGTTTATTTCTTTTTTCTTCATGAGTGCAATTAAACTGCTATAGACCTGGCTTTATTTGTGATAGAATAGAAAATTACTTGTGGTTTTTATTTTGTTCGTATCATCTGAGATATTTTTATTCTGAATGGGGTGCACAGCTTCAAGTTACAAAAAGGTTGCTAGAAGAGTCAACTAGAGAGCAAGAGGCCATGGTTGATTATTTAGATGCAGAAAGAAGTAAATGGAAGAGAGAAGAAAATACGTTAAGGAAGAAATTGCTGGTGAGAAAGCTTATTGTTTTTTCTTTTTCAATACGAATAATATCTATCCTATCCTAGAGCTATATTATTAACGCTAATTGTCAATCTATGTTCATTATATGAAGGATGCCTCTGTCACAATAGAAGATTTGCTGACTAAGCTGAGTAGCTGCGGCAAAAACTAATGATATTGATAGTGGAGATAATTGGACACTTTAATTTATAGCCACATCATGTTCATAAAAGAGATGTATTTAAGGCTAAGGTGGACGGATATGCAAAAGAAGATACGCTGACTGCAAAAGTGACTGTTAACAGTCGTTTGCTAGCTTTGCTCATGTAGCTTGTTGTATAGAAGTTACTGGCTTAAATCAAATGTAGTAAGCTTTTTTGAGTGCTATCAAGCTCTCTTTTTCTCTGATGTATGTAGTATATTACTTGGAATCTGGTGGACATGACTAATGTTGAGTTAGAAGCTTTCCAGCAGAGGATGCTGTGTGTTAGTTATAAAGTATCCGTCCCTTGGGAATGCAGGTTTATAAACTTTTGATTCTAATTGATTCGTTGACTTATCCGACGTTTGAAACATTGGACCTGTTGACGTTTCAGAGTGGCTAGATTTTGCTACCGGGTAGCAAAAGGACAGCCATGATTACCATTTAATGAAGTCTACAGTGACATAAAATATAGACATAATTGATGATATAATAGATCTACACCATTGGATTGTTTTTTGAATTCCATCTTCTCCAGACTCACCCCGTAGACCAAGTGCGGGTCTAACTCCGAACACAAGACCTGTACGGGTCGTGGTAGACCCGTCTCGAGATCCGGTGAGTATTGATTCAAAATTGTGTTCTACTGTACATATATTTATATTTATCGTCACTAAGTGATACATTAAATACAAATAATAATGTGTTTATAATGATAAATGAAGATGAAAAAAATGTGGTATACAAAATGGTTAAAAAATATATGCATATGCTATTTTATAATTATCAATGATGCAACTTAATACTATAAACGTTTTATAGCTTATTGATTGTAACATTATAACATCGATGTCATAATCACACACACATATGTATTTATATTAACAAATCATCATTATAATACTAAAGCGATTTCGTGAAATCTTAGTAGTGCGGGTCGGCTTGGGACGTGTCAGCCAACCCCTACTTGACCCTAGACCTAGAGCTCTTAAGAACGGATCATGGGTCTATCCGTCGTTATGACTCAATGGGTCGGATTTGGACGGGCCAAAACAGGGACGGGTCAATCGCGTCTGGACCCTAGACCCATCCCGTGCCATTCCTAATTGGGACGCTCTTAGGTAACACTGGTTATTATTTCGGTCCTGCCTGTTATACTGTTTGACATTCGGATTACTTTCTATCCATGGTTATTGCTTGAAATTGTATGAGACATATTTATTTTTGTTAAAAATAAACTTGATTTTGGTCTAAATTAATTGTTTTGGAAAACATTAACTAATTTAGACAATATTAATTTTGGTATTATTGGAGAGAATTATGGTATATTGAAGAGGCTAAAATTTGGTTTAGAGAAAAATCTAGAGTTGTCTAAATATGGAATTTGAATAAGTTTATAAAATGGGGTTCAAGAGAATTGAAGAAAACTCTAGAGAATGTACTACTATAAATAAGATTGTCTTCTCTCATATTTTGTATGCAATCATATGTAAGCAAGTGCAAGCAAAAAAAGTAAGTAAATACAATAGAAAGAAATAATTGCAATAAAATTTTATTTCATTCTTCTCAACTATACAATTATGCCAAAGAACCTCTAAGCTAACTTGCAGGTACATGAGTATCAAAAAGAGATAAACAAATAAGTTCAACATGAAGTTACGTGGTACAAAAGGGGGTAAAAGTATGTATATGGAGATACAATATGAGATATACACGATAGAGACAAGAGGAAGGTGACAAAGTATTATTAGTCATAAAGAGTCATGTCTAGAGTTATAGATGTTAAAATCTTCTCAAAGTGGTATACACACATATACATACACATTCAAAACATTATAAAAGTAGTAAAAGCTTTATTTTAGAAAACAAAATAAAATAACAACAACAATAATATATGAAGCAATACTTGGACTTGGGTCATTGGTAAAATCATATTTTAAATGAAAATTCAAGTTTTCAAAAAAAAAAGCATGAAACAAGACTCGAACCCAGATCACTAGTTTAAAAGGCAAGTACTCTAACCAAATGAGCGAGATAATTTTTGTTTGTCAATAGAATTCAGTCGACTGAACAAGGTCATTCAGTCGACTGAATATCTGTGCACATGCACAATTTTGCACAATTTGATATGAATGTTCAGTCGACTGAAAGAACTGCCCATTTCCGTTGACTGAATTGCATGTTTTTTGTACTAATTCTTCTTAGATTCAAATTTCTAATATTTTAGTTGGCCGAATTCTTTTGTTCTGTCGACTGAAATTGCATGACGGCTATATTTCTGAAAAAACACTTCACTTCATCGAAAAGAAACAACCCTTGATTCAAGAGTTGTTTCCGTACCTTCTGATCGCTGCTTTTCATGATAAGTTACAGCACTTTAACACTATATATAGCCTTCAATTTAGTTATTTTAATCACCAATTTCTGATTCTATTCACATATTCTCATTAGCTAAAATATTCTGCCATTTGCTTTCAAATCTCATTCAAATCACTGCACAGCAAGCACAAATTCATTTGTGATTGAATTAACTTTCAATCTTCACGAATTACACAGTATACCACAAAGGAGAAGATTTTAGGAAGGCCGTACGTTATTGACTTACTAATGCTATTCAAGAGCATATTCAGTCAGAAACAACTTTACTATCTGTATTAGAAGTCTTGTTTGGTTGTTAAGGCGGTAGAAGTCTTGTTCGGTTGTCCAGGTGGTAGAAGTCCTGTTAGGTTGCTCGGGCTGTGTAATACCTGTTCCTCCGGTTAAGAAGGGGTTGATAGTTAAATTCCAAAAGGAGTCTGGGACTGGACGTAGAACGGAATTCGAATTGTTGACCATCTTTGATCTTGTGCATAACGACTTACACACTTATGTAATTTAATTATCCCAAAACCATTCTTAAGCCCATTAGTTAGTTTATTAGGCACGACCTTAATTAATTAATTTAAGTCTCACCCCCCATTATACTTAACATTTACATTATTCTATTTAATTTAATTTATCTAATTAAATCTCCTGAATAATGTTATCAAAAATTAGGGATGTTACAAACGACCAACTCGATAGTTTTAACTAAGGTCAAACAGAAAATATTGATGCGACAGATTGGCACAGTCCTCTCTACTTGGGAATACTGTGGATCTTCAATATAAAAACCCCGCTTTGATTATAGTCAAATCACGGCACGATGCCCATCGAGTGACTATAGTTGCGTCGAGTGGAAGTATTGAAACTGAATCACTACTCTCCTTAGTTATATGTGGTTAGTATCACGGTCAACTCAAGTCAACTGAAAATCAAATTCTATGATCAGAGCATTTCGGTTAATAATAATTGCTATTATTGAACCAAAGTATTTGTGTTTGGATTATACAGTTGAATATGGACGATATTGAAATTTTGACCATTATCAAACTCCATAAGCCTAGTGATATAGTTTTGACGAAGAGAATCAATGCAAATAAATGTCACAATCGGGTAACGTCTAATGAACAAAGATTGGATTTTACTAAAACTAAATAAGCGATAAATTTGATCAAAATATCACACCACCTGCTAAGCGAAGTGTGAAAATTAACATTCGAATAGTTCAATTTTAACTGCTGATCAAATTTACACATGATGAGTCACACAATCGAAGTGGTGAATTCTCTTTAGATCAAACGATTTAATTAATTTATAATTATCATAAATTAATCAATATTTATGAAATATTGATTATAAAATTTTGAATATGATTTGAGGAATAAATATTATTGTATAAATTTATAATAGTTGTAAATATATTGATCGATACGCGATATCGACAAGCAATTAAATTAGATTTGATTAATAATATTTACTCAAGCTTGAATGGACTGTTAGCCCATGATATTAAGATTTTATTTCGGCAAGAATAAGGCTTGTAGGAGGCGGCTAAAAAGGCTGGAGTGGTTTGGTGATGGAAGGTTGAGATTTAATGAGAAATGACATGAGATGTGATACATATTTCTCTCTACTTCATCCACTATAAAAGGACTCCTAACCCTAATGCAAAAAGGACTTTTGACTACCATTTCCCATTAACTGCTGGCTGATCTCATCAACAAGGAGCTCCAATAAATTGATGTCAAATCAATTCAAAAGGCGATAACTATTGGATAGTTAAAAGTCTACGATTTAAAGATTAGCAATCTGTTGGATCGAGAAGATTTCAAAAGAGGAAGAATTCATCACCACAGTGTGATCTAAGGCATTAATATTAGGTATGTATTTACTATACTGTATGATTTATAATTTCTGGATAACATTATATTATTCATATATATATATATATATATATATATATATATATCATTACTATATTGCTAATTATGTGAGATTCTTATATGTATCATCAATGTTGTCACATATTAAATTAGTTATATGTATGTTGTAATTTATTAAAAAAATAATTTTTTTATACGGATCTGAAGTGAATAGTCAAATAAATTTTATTTTAATTATTATCATTTTATTAATTAATATATATATGTTTTAATATATTACCAAATTTTAATTATATAACATGTATTTAATTGTATCATCATATCAAGGTAATAGTTGAACTTATATTTTATAAGTGCATATCTACATAGATTATATTTTTTGTGACTGCAAATTAATTTTATTAATTGTTTACTATTATTTAATATTATTTAAATCAATATACTAATTAAATAAATCATATAAAATAAAATATGTTTCAAAAATATAGTTTTAAATTTTATAATTTTTTCATGACTATATGAATTCTTGGCCAAAAATTAAGAATTTAAAAATAATTTTTTATATTTTTAGAATATCAACTTAATAAACGACCGAAATCAATTAATTAATAAAAAATATATTAATTTGACTGAGAAAATTCTCGAATTTTTAAATTAACTTTAAAATATCATGCTTGATTTTCTAAAATTTTAAAATCTGACTAATATAACATAACTTTTTTATATTATTTTATTGTATTTCAAATAAATTATATATATATATATATATATATATATATATTAATGCAATAATTTTTTTGTATTATGCATTTAATTTGAAATGATTTTAATATATATATATATATATTTCAAATACGTAATTAATATACACATATATAAATATATCATTTTCAACACACACACATATACATATTTAAATATTATAAATATAATAGTAATGATAATAATAATAATTTTGTTACTATAATTTATACATATATATGTATATATGTAAAATGATTTAAAAAATCTTTATATATTATGTATATACATATACATATATATACATACACACACACATATATATACATACATATACATAGACATATACGTATACTTATACATATACATATACATACATACATACATACATATATCTAATATTTAATGTAATAGTATATATAAATCATTATTGTTTTTACATAAAAATTAAATACATACATATATTTACATAGTTTCTAATATTTATATAAAGTAACAAGTTTATATATATACATATATTTAAACAACATTTAATACTTATAGGATGAGCTAATATATCAATTGCGGTGTAAATCCCAACATTTATATACGGATATGTTATACCTTGCATGGATTATTATGTTACACATACACGCACATACATATATGTATATTATACATATGTGTACTATTATATTAATGAATATAAATTAAACAAAATTCTATCTATAATTTATAAATTAAACGAAGTAAGATATTTCATTTAAATCAAATTTAGAAACATTCTAAATAAATTAGACTTCATAGGCTCAAAAAAGATCCAGTAGGGTTAAAAAAATTTGAAATTCACCCGTAACTTCCACTACGTGCTGACCTAGTTCCAACAATAGTATCGGAGCTCAATAACCTATGCGGTCTAAATTAAGTATGTTAAGATTAACTATTAAGCTCACAACCTAAAAGTTGTTTCTAATAGAAAATGCACAAATTTGAATTGGGCCTTAAGCTAATTTTCAAAATTATTTTGAAATTAAAACTAAAAGTTTTAAATTTAAAAGTTAAGTTTAAAATAATAAAATATTACACATGTTATAATATAAAATTTTAAATTGTTTTGAAAATTGAAAATATAAGATATTTAAATTTAAAAGTTAAATTTAAATATTATATATGCATGTTATAAATGTTATAATATACTGAAATTATCAAAATGAATGAAAATTTATATAAATTAATTTTGAAATTTATTAATAAGACTAATAAAATATATTAATTAAATAAGTTAATTAATTAACAAACCTATACATATATTGTATATTACGATGTATGTTATGTTATTTTAAATTATTAAATTAACATAAGCATACATGTATATATATATATAAATAAATTTTGAAATTAATAATAAATTTAATTAAAATTATTTAATTAGATTAATTAATTAATAGGTTAATTAATGAAATAATATACACATATATATGATATATGTGTTATACTACAAAGGTTATAATATACAATAAATATTTAATATAAATATTATATTAAACTGATAAAAAACTAATTAAATTCTTTATTAATCAAATAAGAATTAATTAATATATTATTATACTTTAGACTATTGTATAAGTAATATGAAATATAAAAGTTATATAATAATAAAATTTGTATGATATGAATGTATAAACTAAAGGTGGAATATTAAGAAACCCTAAATGGACTTAAAAGAATAACTACATACGTAAATGTACGTAGTGATTTCTTGTGCATCTGACACTTGAATCACGAATGTATTTAATAAGAAATACATTATTCATTAGTCGATAATATAATATATTGAAGATTATGAATTTTCAATATAATATTGTCATCTACCATATATATAGATATATTAATAAATTACTTGCATATTCCTTAGTTGTTGAGTAGACTCAAGCTGGGAATATTATTTATAGTATTATTAGCATAATGAATAGATGAGTTAAGATAACTGTATCTATTTGTTGAGCAGACTCAAGATACATATACTATACTTAGGCCATCACGATATGATAGGTGTGAATGAATAGTTTCATTTTGATTTGTGAGCAGACGCAAGGTTGAAGTGGAATTAGGATAAGGTATAAATGTGTTAGGAGTTGTATATGATACAACCGATAAGGACTTATTCATCGTCCGTGGAGCTATGGATTTTGAGCGGACTTAAGGTCAGAATTCTAAGACGGATGAGTCCTAGCACCTACTAGTGAAGTTGAAAGACTTCTATGTTTCGACTTAAGGTTTAGCGAAACATAAAAACTGGTGGGAGCCTTATTAGAAAAATTAAATGGTAAACATTTAACATTGATAATATTGTAAGAACATATACTATATAATTTTATAATAATATACATTGATAAATTTGTGCATTTAATACGATTGATAAAATGTTTATCAATTAAGATATACAAATGAACTGAATTAAAGATTGACGAATAGAAATATAAATTACGTGGAAATTAGCCACAAGGGCCTCTTTAGCAAGTGCAATTAGTTTCTAGGACACACAACCGAAATAATTACTTTTAAGGACAAAATGCAAAATAATTAGTTTCTAAGGCCTAAAAACATATGAAATTATGTCCTTGAAAATAATTGGACTGCTCACTTTGTCCTTAAAAGTAATTATTCTGCTGATTTTGGCCTTGAAATTAATTTCTGTGGATGTGTGTCCTAGAAACTAATTGGACTACAAAGTTTGTCCTTCTAGTGAAATGCCCCTTACATTACTATTAAATACTTCTTACGTGTTAAAGCTTTCTACACCTATGCAAGCACCTAATTTTGCAACTACTCAATACATTCGTAATTTGGTCATTTATTTCTTTATTTGGTCGAGATTGCATATTGCCTTGAATGAGTTCTGAACTCAAAAGCAATACAAGACTATGGATATTTGATCCATACGTTATCACATATAAGTGTTATATTAGGAATGATTATAGTTACGTATTGTACTATGCTTCGATGAAGTTGGTTCATACGAAATAAGCTAATAAATAGTACCATGAGATCGAGTATTCAATTTGCTTGATTATAAAAAGAATTGTATTGTGTCAAATGTAACATAATATACATCTAAGAACTCAATCATTGAAACGTTAGTTTGATGAGTTTACGGAAGGTGCAACACATTTGATGTCCTTAAATATTAAAGATAATCGAGTGCACTTTTGTAAAGAGTTCATTATGATATTGTAGTAAGGAATTTCTTTGAATGGTTCAACAATTTAGAGAAAAAATGAATGTACAAGTGTAAATGTGATTTAATTTAAATTTGCGATGAAGAGAGTTAATAATCATCTCTGCTTCATAAAGAAGCATCAAAAATGGAAAATGTAATAATAATGATTGGTGCTTAACATTAGAATAAGAAATATGATTTCTAATCCAATATGTATTTTCGTATAGAAAATTGTTTTCTACAAGATTTATATCTTTGAGTTCAAGGTATTTGACCAAAGAACTCTACACTGTAAAAATGGTGGCTAAGGTTTTGTGATGTCCCAGAAATTTAGGCAATAATTATTTAATAATTTCCTTGATAATTATTTTAAAAATGTGAAGTATTGATTTAATAATCTAATTCAAACAGGAATTTTCTTTTGAAGATTAACAATTGTTTAATTTGTCAAATGATATTCTTTTCAAAATTTATAATAATTTAATTTAAATTGAGAACCTGATTGTTTTCAAATGTTAAAAATATTTAAGTAATAAATTTATCTTTCTAAACTGATTTAAAGGTATTTTATTTATAATGTATAAATGTTTATACATTGTAAATAGAGGATTTGATTTTAATTCAAAATTTAAATTTAATAAAGAATATTTTCCAACTTATTATATATAAATGTACAATATGTAAATTGATTTAATTGATTTAAATTAGTATTGAAAACTTTTCAAAAGTTTGTTTTAAAAATCTATCTTATATCTTCATAGTAATGTAAGTAAGTATTTGTTTTATTTATAAAAATAAATATAGTTTAAATTTTGTTTTATAATAAAAGTTTGTTTTGTTTTATTTTAAAGGAAATTGTTTTTCTTTTGAAATAAGATTTAATTCATTCATGTTAAATTATAACATTTGGTTTGAAAACTCTCGAATAAGATAAACTCAACATTATTCTTCTTTTAAAAATCTTCTCTTTTGAAATTAGTTTTAAAAGAATATTATTTTGAAAAATAATTAAGCAAACATTTAAAATGTATAGTTTTAAAATAAGTTTTTAAGGAGACATGTAATCATTTCCAAGGCTAATGTTAATAAATAATTAAAACATGCTAAAACAAATTAGAAATGGTTTTAGATAAATTTAAATACGTTTATAAATTTAGAATTTTCTTTTATATTAAAAATGTACATGTGTTAGACTCTTAAAACATAAAATGGACACTTGTAATCACATAACAAATTAAACATAACAAGTGGCAAGCTAATTTATTCTTGAAATTTATTCTTTTAAATAAGAAATATAACAAATGTTTTTTTCTTCTTTGTTCAAACCTTATTCTCATTTGAATCTGAAAATCAGATTTCAGTAAAATCAAAACCCAAAACGAAAATGCATGTTTAAATCTGAAATCAAGAATCTGCAAATACAAATCAAAATACAAATCAGTTTCTACAAAACAAACTTCATATCTACAAAGCCAATTCTATTCAAAATCTGCAACTTTCAACATCAAATCTGGAAACTCAGCAATCAAAATACAAGTTAAAATCAACTTCAACTTGCAATTGCATCCAACAAGAAATTTCTGTAATCAAAATGCAAGCCAGATTTCAACCTGCAGCTTCAAGTCAGGTCCTGGAATTTGTGAGGCATCTCTGGAATTGTTCTCTGCATCTTCAAAATTGATAAGTGAGTAAACCTTTTTATTTAAAAACAGTTTATGGATGATGAAATCTGTTGCATGTGGTATATAATGTTTGCTTGAGTTCGAATGTAAATGTGTGCATATGAGTTTACATCTGGGTATTCTCTGCTCCTTCTAAATAAAGTGAGTAAGCTTCTTATTTTTAAAAACAGTCTTCTTTAATTTTCAAAATCAAACATAATTTACAGGACTTAAGTTTATTTTATTCACAGAAATCAAACTGTTTAACAAAACTGTTCTATTTTGTTTTTAAAAATGAAATGAATAAACCTCACATGCACAAAAGCTTGAGACATCAGTGCATAGGAATTGAAAGAAGTAAAATAAATGTTGTGATGATTACATATTAATGAATGTTCTTTGTATAGAAATGAATAGGTTTATTTGTCATTGATTTCCTGAATCTACATATCTAGTTGGTTGTAAATTAGGATATTCTTTAATAGAAAATCTTTATTTTATTGAATGGTTTCAGTTAGTAATTTTATGTGTAAACAAAATATGTTTGTTAGTATAAATTTAGGTTCTGGAAAATCATGAATTAGTTAAAATAAGTTAAAATCTAAATCTGTTACCTCTGAAATAATTATAGCAGTAAGTATTTTCAATAAAAATCAGGATATCAACATCATTAACTATTTAAAACAAGATTATATCATGTATGTATGTTAGAAATCAGAAATTTTTAAAAAAACAAATTTTACATTTTTAAAATTTCTAGGGTATGAGCAATTCTGTTTTAAACAGAATTGGGAAATTTGGTTCTATCTAAATTTCTAGTGTTTGTGGGATGTTGTTGATCTGTCTGGAGGTAGAGGATTGATGGGAGAGTGAGTGGAAAATGGTCAGCAGTTGTGTCAGTAGGTGATGGTGATGGAAATTTTGATTTCCAGGTTTAAGCCCTAAATTTGAGTGGTCGGGTTTTGATTGCTTCTGGATTTTACTGTGATGCATCGAGTGAGGAGGGGTTTTGTGAGTGGGCAGAGGAGGTGTAGAGGACGTTATCGCCAAGGTCGCGGCATCTATGGTGGTCGGAGATGGGATTTCTCGGCGTTGACAGGTTTGTATTTAGGGTATAGATGAGTTTCCAAGTTTACAGTTGGTTTCTCAAAAACTGAATTCGAGTTACAGTAGGTTTCTAATGATCGTAAGCTTGTGATGAGATGGTTGGTGACTCGTAGCAGTAGGTTGAAGTGACTGGAAGCCGCCGGAGCGACAGTGCATGTGCACCATACCTGTTGGATTCTGATGAACACTTCTGGGGTGTGCAGGGTATTTTACTCGAAGTATAACTCGGGTGTTTTTGATTTTGACTCGGAGCAGGTAGCTTAAGAACTCAAAGTAAATTAAGGGGTTGCTCGGGTATATGATTACAGGTTTAAAACCTGATTGTTTTGCAGTTTTTTGAATTTGAATGAAATTCAAATTTTAGTGCAGGAGTTTGATTTTAGTGGAAGTTGAAACTGAGTTCAAATGGAATTTTGAATTCAAGGTTTTTAAAAAAATGAAAATTTTAAAATTTAATCAAGATTTAATTTGGTTTTAAATCAAGATTTAATTTAGTTTTAAATCAAGATTAAAACAGTTTCAGGTTTATCTTTAAAATCAGATTTTTGTTTCAAAACAGTTTTTATAAGTTTTTAAATTATGAACAAATTCAAATGTTTTTAAGCAAGATTTAAATTTAGTTTTAAATCAAGTTAAAAACAGTTTTCAGGTTTACTTTAGAAACCAGTTTTGAATTCAAACAGTTTGTAAATTTAAAAAAAATAAAAAAAATGAAAAGATTCAAATGTTTTGAAAATAGATTTGAAAACGAAATTTGATTTCAAATAAGAGTTTAACTTGAAAGAATTTATTTCCTTTAGTATTTGAATTAAAATATGAAGTGATTAATTTAAATTTGGAAGTTAAAATAATCAATCTATTTTCAAAGCTTGATTTATTTTAATCAAGTAAATTTATTTTAAATCTTTCTTTTATATTTAAGTAATGTTCTTTAACATTCATTTTATTTTAAGGTTTATATTTATTTAAATTTGGATTAATGTTTAAATAGTTAAACAATTTAAATATTAAATTTTTAAATGGAATTTGAATTTAAATTTAGAAATGTATTGTTTAAATACATTTTGAATGTAAATGAAGTCATTTGATAAGTAATAAATTATTTTGAAAATAATTGAAATAAGTATGAATTTACTTAATTATTTGGTTTTAATTAATTGTTTAGATTAATTTTAATTAAGGATGATTATTGATAATTAATCTAAGATAATTTTTCTTAAGTAAGTAATTATTGAAATGTTGTTAATTAATAAAAATAATTATCTAAGGATAATTAAGTAATTAATTAATGAAACATATTTTGATAATTAACAAGATTTATTAGTTAAATACTGCCAATTGTAATTTGTTAAGTATAATTAATTGATGAAAAAGTAACTAAGAAATTAATTACTTATTGTAATTAATTTGATATTTGATTTATTTAAGTTAATTAATTTAGTTTAATTAATTTATGTAAATCATCTAACGATTTTAAGAGTGTAATTATTTAAGGTAATTAATGGAGCAAGATTACATAAAGAAGTAATAATTGATAATTACTGGAATGTAATTAGTGAAAAGTGATTTGTTTTAGTTAAGTAATTTGGATAATTACTTTTTAATTAATCAAGAGATTAATTAATAAAGATAATTAATTATTGGATAATTAATTTGATTAATGAGTAATTAAAGATAGTTAATTACTAAATTTAATATTAATCAAGGTGATTAATAATTAGATTAATTATTAAATGAAATTAATTTTAATTAAGTAATTTACTTAAATATTAGAGATCGTTAATTATTATAATTAATGATGTAATTAAGGATTGTTTGATTAAATAGTAATTAATTAAGTGATTAATTAATTGTAATTAATTAAGGACAAATATAATTAATTATAATTAATTAATAAATGAAGTAATTAAATGTTAATTACTTATGAATAAGGTTAATTAATTTGTGAAAATTAATTAAGGACTAATTACTTATTGTAATTAATGAATGATTAATCAAAGTGTTTAATCAAGTTGAATACTTAGTGAATAATCAATTATCTGGGATAATTAATTAATGGATATTAAGCAGGATTTATAGAAGTGTTAATTAATTTAATTTATTTTAAATTAGTTAGAGATGGTGGTAATTAATTTAATTCATTTTAAATTAATTATAATTGATGGTTAATGAATCATTGCTTATGGATATTATTGATTGAATGGTTGTGATCTCAGTAATGAGATTAGTCGTATCTGTATGATATGAATGCTTGGTTTAAGTATGATGGTTTGTGATGGATTATCTGGTTATGATATAGATTATCTGTTTATGATATGAATGTGATTATCTATTGTGAAATGTAGTTTATCTATCTATGTGAATTAGATAATAATGAAATGAGTTAATTGTTTAAAAACCTTAAGTACAACTTGGACATTAAGTTGGCCTTTGGATTTCGATGAGACCGGGATCGGATTTCTAAATTTGGAATTCCGAAAACCACATCGATTCCAATTAAACGTTAAGTCGTTAATCCAAGTGGAGCAAGTGAAGCCTCGAGGTGTAAGGGCTATACGTCAGTATAACTCTGTAGGTGATTCCGTAATGAGTTGACGGAATTGTGCTTATAGGTTCGAGATGGTGATTTAGAGTGCAAGGGCTATGGTCGTTGACTCTGAGGGTGATTCCAAAATGAATGCAACGAGATAGTGCCTTCGGTTTCATTCAAACCCGGAACGAACTTGTATGGATTGAATGCTTTCAGAACATCGTCAGGTGGACAATGAGCATTCTAAGATTGATATGTCCTATAAAGGTAATCGTAACCTCAAGCCTCATCAATCGGGAATGGCTAAAACATGGGAGGTGCAGCAAGGCTTCGTGGGTAGCCCCCACTGGAGAGCAAGATTTACCCCTGTCTAGAGGTCCCTTTATATTCGGTTGTGTGGCAGTTGGCGACGGCCAATCTACGGGGTGGTCTTGTTCGGAACTATTCAGTAAGGAATGGTTCCGGCTTTGTGTTGCAGGGGAGTTAGGGTGGCTCCTCGGTACGGTGATCTAGGCGACGTACTGTGACGGGCGGTACCCCAGTAGCCCTGCCATTGATGGAAACTCATTCTTCCTTCGAGACCCTACGGTTTTGATTATATTACCCACTTTTTGGCTAGTAGCTGGAATTTAATCATGTAATAATTTCGGCTATTTCTTATTTATTTGAAAACCCTAGACACTATTATAATATCACTGGATTTCCTATCAAATGTATTGGTTAGCGTAAGGTAAAAACTTTTCCATGTTTATGTGTGGGAAGTCTTACGTGATACCTTTTGTTTTCAAAGGATTTTCTAAAGTTAAGCAACTTTTATTCCCGTTTACTCACACCAGACCCCTGTCTGACCCGAGTGTTTATTTTCTGTTTTATTAAACTCTTGGGTACTCATATTACATATGAGTAGTCAAGTGTTTCAGGATTTCTTTGACGAGTTCTGGAGGAGATAATGGAGCAGGAGGCTTCAACGTGTAGATATATGTAGTGGTTCCGCTGTGTTTGAGTTGTATCTGTTTTCTCTGATATACTTGAATTGTAATTGCTAGACAGAAGTTTATAACTGTCTAGTTTGTGTTGTATTAGCTGTTTAACTCTGATGTATATGATACTATGTAAAGTTTTATGTGATATAATATAATTTATTCGATTCGGCTGTGAGATTCTGATGTTGTCTATTTCTTTCTTTCCTTTCTTTTCTCTTTTCTATCCCTTTCTTTCTTCTTAGCGATGCGACTTCCTGAAGTATGGAAGTTGGGTTGTTACATTGTGGTATCAGAGCTCTAGGTTGAGCGGATACCTAGACTCTGGAGTGGTGTCTATCTTGAGAGAGCGTATTTGTAATTTTGAATATATATATATATATATTATTTATTTCTACCTATTAGATTGGATAACCTGTTCAGGTTTTCCAATATAAGTAATAAAGGTAGATAAGGTAGTGGTGTGTGTAACACAACTACCAATGATTGGAGTTTGAGTGTTTGAAGTTGGAAGAGGCCTGCTAGGGCAGTATTGGGCATCTTGAGTAGTTCTGCAGTTGGTGAAGGATTTCACCAAATCTCTGAAGGAAATCTTTTCAAGATTCGAAGTTTATCTTTGGATTGTAAGCTTGGTAGCACTCATGTGAGTGGATTTTTCTTGAGTTTGAATCAGTTGGGAGTACTGGAGCCAGCAATGGTATTTTGGCAACCTTAGGAAGGAGTTCTGTCTATATTTGAGTTGAGACTCAGTTTGGCAGAGTGTTTTGTGCTTGGTTTGGGAGCGAGTTTCCTGAAAGATATCCGTCTATCTGGAAGGCTCTATTGTGAAGAGGCCGGTGTAGCTTTGAAGTTCGATGAGCTTTTGGATAAGGAAGTTTTAGCAGCAGCAACAGCAGTGAGTGGCCTGTTCATCGATGGTTCAAAAATCTCTGTGATTCTTCTGTCAGAAGGGCCGGGAAGATGGTGGAGTTTGTCCATTTCTTCTAGAGCCCAGCTGGGTGTAATGTTTGTGGTTGGAGGTAGACCACTAGTTCTTCTTTTAGATTAGAAGGTTTTAGCTGTTTTGATTTTGCAGTGAGAACGGTTTCTTGGGATCTGAACTGAGTGGGATCGCAAAAGTGACTTGCGATGGTTCGGAAGTTCTCTGAGTGACCTTTGTTTGGATTGAAGCTTCTCTAGTGGATGTTTGAGTTATCGAAGTGATATTTTCTAGATATCTTCGAAGGAGTTAAGATTTGCATCCATCGAGAGTTTGAGTTCTGATTCGACTTGGTTCTTGGAGTTTTACCGATGGTTCAGCATAGCAGGAAGGCTCTTTGAGAATGAGATCTGTTTAAGTTGGCAGGATTGATCGGATATAGTTTTCTGGTTGAATTTTTGCTGTGGTGTTTATGACCGAATCAGATAGGTCACTGAGATTTTATGGAATTTGGTGAACAGTGTTTCCGGAGTGAGTTGATCAAGTTTGTACTTGTGTTCATCAACAACATTCTCGAATCAGAGTTGCGCAGTGGAAGCATGGTGGCAGCTATTTCAGGATAGAAGCAACACCCGATTCTTTGGGAATTTGAGTTTTGTCTTAGATCAGAGGATTTCTATAGGAAATTCGTTTTAATCTGGAGGCTTGATTGTTTTGTGCATTTGTTTTGTTTTTCGGATAAGAGTAGTATGTTTGGAGTCTTCTGATGTTTGTGTGGTAGATTTGATTGATCTAGAAGGTTGGAGGCAGCCCAGGATCGACAGGAGAGATTTGTGGATATGAGTATTGGATCTTTCTATTTTCTCTTGAGAGTTAAGTGTTTGGTCTACAGGATTGAATTGCCAGTTCAGATGGTTGGGATTTGTTTTGTTTTCACGTATCTCTGAGGGAGTACGTGTATGGTTTATCTCTGGTTTTAGACTCAGTAATTCTGAGATTTGGAAGTTGATCAGGACTTGTTTGTGGTCCAGTTCTCTGTTTAGATTTGTAGATCTAGATATATATATGAGCTCTAGATCTGAGTGGTGTAGTTAGTTTAGATTCTGTAGGGCGAGTGTCCCGGTGTTTGTACCTGGGAAACTCTAGGGAATCTTATCTAGAATTTTGTCTGGATAGTTAGAATTGTTTGTTTAAATTGGTTGTTATGGTTGTTAGTATTTGGTTGATAGCATATGTTTGCTCTTTTAAATTTTAAAATCTGGGGATTATTAAATTACTTTTGCTTTTAAATTTCGGGACGAAATTCTTTTAAGGGGGAAGGAATGTGATGTCCCGGAAATTTAGGCAATAATTATTTAATAATTTCCTTGATAATTATTTTAAAAATGTGAAGTATTGATTTAATAATCTAATTCAAATAGGAATTTTCTTTTGAAGATTAACAATTGTTTAATTTGTCAAATGATATTCTTTTCAAAATTATAATAATTAATTTAAATTGAGAATCTGATTGTTTTCAAATGTTAAAAATATTTAAGTAATAAATTTATCTTTCTAAACTGATTTAAAGGTATTTTATTTATAATGTATAAATGTTTATACATTGTAAATAGAGGATTTGATTTTAACTCAAAATTTAAATTTAATAAAGAATATTTTCCAACTTATTACATATAAATGTACAATTTGTAAATTGATTTAGTTGATTTAAATTAGTATTGAAAACTTTTCAAAAGTTTGTTTTAAAAATCCATCTTATATCTTCATAGTAATGTAAGTAAGTATTTGTTTTATTTATAAAAATAAATATAGTTTAAATTTTGTTTTATAATAAAAGTTTGTTTTGTTTTATTTTAAAGGAAATTGTTTTTCTTTTGAAATAAGATTTAATTCATTCATGTTAAATTATAACATTTGGTTTGAAAACTCTTGAATAAGATAAACTCAACATTATTCTTCTTTTAAAAATCTTCTCTTTTGAAATTTATTTTTAAAAGAATATTATTTTGAAAAATAATTAAGAAAACATTTAAAATGTATAGTTTTAAAATAAGTTTTTAAGTAAACATGTAATCATTTCCAAGGCCAATGTTAATAAATAATTAAAACATGCTAAAACAAATTAGAAATGGTTTTAGATAAATTTAAATACATTTATAAATTTAGAATTTTCTTTTATATTAAAAATGTACATGTGTTAGACTCTTAAAACATAAAATGGACACTTGTAATCACATAACAAATTAAACATAACAAGTGGCAAGCTAATTTATTCTTGAAATTTATTCTTTTAAATAAGAAATATAACAAATGTTTTTTTCTTTGTTCAAACCTTATTCTCATTTGAATCTGAAAATCAGATTTCAGTAAAATCAAAACCCAAAACAAAAATGCATGTTTAAATCTGAAATCAAGAATCTGCAAATACAAATCAAAATAAAAATCAATTTCTACGAAACAAACTTCATATCTGCAAAGCCAATTCTATTCAAAATCTGCAACGTTCAACATCAAATCTGGAAACTCAGCAATCAAAATACAAGTTAAAATCAACTTCAACTTGCAATTGCATCCAACAAGAAATTTCTGTAATCAAAATGCAAGCCAGATTTCAACCTGCAGCTTCAAGTCAAGTCCTGGAATTTGTGAGGCATCTCTAGAATTGTTCTCTGCATCTTCAAAATTGATAAGTGAGTAAACCTTTTCATTCAAAAATAGTTTATGGATGATGAAATCTGTTGCATGTGGTATATAATGTTTGCTTGAGTTTGAATGTAAATGTGTGCATATGAGTTTGCATCTGGGTATTCTCTGCTCCTTCTAAATAAAGTGAGTAAGCTTCTTATTTTTAAAAACAGTCTTCTTTAAATTTCAAAATCAAACATAATTTACGGACTTAAGTTTATTTTAATCACAGAAATCAAACTGTTTAACAAAACTGTTCTGTTTTGTTTTTAAAAATGAAATGAATAAACCTCACATGCACAAAAGCTTGAGACATCAGTGCATAGGAATTGAAAGAAGTAAAAAAAATGTTGTGATGATTACATATTAATGAATGTTCTGTGTATAGAAATGAATAGGTTTATTTGTCATTGATTTCTTGAATCTACATATCTAGTTGGTTGTAAATTAGGATATTCTTTAATAGAAAATCTTTATTTTATTGAATGGTTTCAGTTAGTAATTTTATGTGTAAACAAAATATGTTTGTTAGTATAAATTTAGGTTCTGGAAAATCATGAATTAGTTAAAATAAGTTCAAATCTAAATCTGTTACCTCTGAAATAATTATAACAGTAAGTATTTTCAATAAAAATCAGGATATCAACATCATTAACTATTTAAAACAAGATTATATCATGTATGTATGTTAGAAATCAGAAATTAAAAAAAAAAACAAATTTTACATTTTTAAAATTTCTGGGGTATGAGCAATTCTGTTTTGAACAGAATTGGGAAATTTGGTTCTATCTAAATTTCTAGTGTTTGTGGGATGTCGTTGATCTTTCTGGAGGTAGAGGATTGATGGGAGAGTGAGTGGAAAATGGTCAGCAGTTGTGTCAGTAGGTGGTGGTGATGGAAATTTTGATTTCCAGGTTTAAGCCCTAAATTTGAGTGGTCGGGTTTTGATTGCTTTTGGATTTTACTGTGATGCATCGAGTGAGGAGGGGTTTTGTGAGTGGGCAGAGGAGGTGTAGAGGAAGTTATGGCCATGGTCGCGTCATCTATGGTGGCCGGAGATGGGATTTCTCGGCGTTGACAGGTTTGGATTTAGGGTATAGATGAGTTTCCAGGTTTACAGTTGGTTTCTCAAAAACTTGAATTCGAGTTACAGTAGGTTTCTGATGATCGTAAGCTTGTGATGAGATGGTTGGTGACTCGTAGCAGTAGGTTGAAGTGACTGGAAGCCGCCGGAGCGACAGTGCATGTGCACCATACCTGTTGGATTCTGATGAACACTTCTGGGGTGTGCAGGGTATTTTACTCGAAGTATAACTCGGGTGTTTTTGATTTTGACTCGGAGCAGGTAGCTTAAGAACTCGAAGTAAATTAAGGGGTTGCTCGGGTATATGATTACAGGTTTAAAATCTGATTGTATTGCAGTTTTTTGAATTTGAATGAAATTCAAATTTTAGTGCAGGAGTTTGATTTTAGTGGAAGTTGAAACCGAGTTCAAATGGAATTTTGAATTCAAGGTTTTTAAAAAAATGAAAATTTTAAAATTTAATCTAGATTTAATTTAGTTTTAAATGAAGATTAAAACAGTTTCAGGTTTATCTTTAAAATCAGATTTTTGTTTCAAAACAGTTTTTATAAGTTTTTAAATTATGAACAAATTCAAATGTTTTTAAGCAAGATTTAAATTTAGTTTTAAATCAAGTTAAAAACAGTTTTCAGGTTTACTTTAGAAACCAGTTTTGAATTCAAACAGTTTGTAAATTTAAAAAAAAATAAAAAAAATGAAAAGATTCAAATGTTTTGAAAATAGATTTGAAAACGAAATTTGATTTCAAATAAGAGTTTAACTTGAAAGAATTTATTTCCTTTAGTATTTGAATTAAAATATGAAGTGATTAATTTAAATTTGGAAGTTAAAATAATCAATCTATTTTCAAAGCTTGATTTATTTTAATCAAGTAAATTTATTTTAAATCTTTCTTTTATATTTAAGTAATGTTCTTTAACATTCATTTTATTTTAAGGTTTATATTTATTTAAATTTGGATTAATGTTTAAATAGTTAAACAATTTAAATATTAAATTTTTAAATGGAATTTGAATTTGAATTTAGAAATGTATTGTTTAAATACATTTTGAATGTAAATGAAGTCATTTGATAAGTAATAAATTATTTTGAAAATAATTGAAATAAGTATGAATTTACTTAATTATTTGGTTTTGATTAATTGTTTAGATTAATTTTAATTAAGGATGATTATTGATAATTAATCTAAGATAATTTTTCTTAAGTAAGTAATTATTGAAATGTTGTTAATTAATAAAAATAATTATCTAAGGATAATTAAGTAATTAATTAATGAAACATATTTTGATAATTAACTAGATTTATTAGTTAAATACTACCAATTGTAATTTGTTAAGTATAATTAATTGATGAAAAAGTAACTAAGAAATTAATTACTTATTGTAATTAATTTGATATTTGATTTATTTAAGTTAATTAATTTAGTTTAATTAATTTATGTAAATCATCTAACGATTTTAAGAGTGTAATTACTTAAGGTAATTAATGGAGCAAGATTACATAGAGAAGTAATAATTGATAATTACTGGAATGTAATTAGTGAAAAGTGATTTGTTTTAGTTAAGTAATTTGGATAATTACTTTGTAATTAATCAAGAGATTAATTAATAAAGATAATTAATTATTGGATAATTAATTTGATTAATGAGTAATTAAAGATAGTTAATTACTAAATTTAATATTAATCAAGGTGATTAATAATTAGATTAATTATTAAATGAAATTAATTTTAATTAAGTAATTTACTTAAATATTAGAGATCGTTAATTATTATAATTAATGATGTAATTAAGGATTGTTTGATTAAATAGTAATTAATTAAGTGATTAATTAATTGTAATTAATTAAGGACAAATATAATTAATTATAATTAATTAATAAATGAAGTAATTAAATGTTAATTACTTATGAATAAGGTTAATTAATTTGTGAAAATTAATTAAGGACTAATTACTTATTGTAATTAATGAATGATTAATCAAAGTGTTTAATCAAGTTGAATACTTAGTGAATAATCAATTATCTGGGATAATTAATTAATGGATATTAAGCAGGATTTATAGAAGTGTTAATTAATTTAATTTATTTTAAATTAGTTAGAGATGGTGGTAATTAATTTAATTCATTTTAAATTAATTATAATTGATGGTTAATGTATCATTGCTTATGGATATTATTGATTGAATGGTTGTGATCTCAGTAATGAGATTAGTCGTATCTATATGATATGAATGCTTGGTTTAAGTATGATGGTTTGTGATGGATTATCTGGTTATGATATAGATTATCTGTTTATGATATGAATGTGATTATCTATTGTGAAATGTAGTTTATCTATCTATGTGAATTAGATAATAATGAAATGAGTTAATTGTTTAAAAACCTTAAGTACAACTTGGACATTAAGTTGGCGTTTGGATTTTGATGAGACCGGGATCGGATTTCTAAATTTGGAATTCCGAAAACCACATCGATTCCAATTAAACGTTAAGTCGTTAATCCAAGTGGAGCAAGTGAAGACTCGAGGTGTAAGGGCTATACGTTAGTATAACTCTATGGGTGATTCCGTAATGAGTTGACGGAATTGTGCTTATAGGTTCGAGATGGTGATTTAGAGTGCAAGGGCTATGGTCGCTGACTCTGAGGGTGATTCCAAAATGAATGCAACGAGATAGTGCCTTCGGTTTCGTTCGAACCCGGAACGAACTTGTATGGATTGAATGCCTTCAGAACATCGTCAGGTGGACGATAAACATTCTAAGATTGATATGTCCTATAAAGGTAATCGTAACCTCAAGCCTCATCAACCGGGAATGGCTAAAACAGGGGAGGTGCAGCAAGGCTTCGTGGATAGCCCCCACTGGAGAGCAAGATTTACCCCTGTCTAGAGGTCCCTTTATATTCGGTTGTGTGGCAGTTGGCGACGGCCAATCTGCGGGGTGGTCTTGTTCGGAACTGTTCAGTAAGGAATGGTTCCGGCTTTGTGTTGCAGGGGAGTTAGGGTGGCTCCTCGGTACGGTGATCTAGGCGACGTACTGTGACGGGCGGTACCCCAGTAGCCCTGCCATTGATGGAAACTCATTCTTCCTTCGAGACCCTACGGTTTTGATTATATTACCCACTTTTTGGCTAGTAGCTGGAATTTAATCATGTAATAATTTCGGCTATTTCTTATTTATTTGAAAACCCTAGACAATATTATAATATCACTGGATTTCCTATCAAATGTATTGGTTAGCGTAAGGTAAAAACTTTTCCATGTTTATGTGTGGGAAGTCTTACGTGATACCTTTTGTTTTCAAAGGATTTTCTAAAGTTAAGCAACTTTTATTCCCGTTTACTCACACCAGACCCCTGTCTGACCCGAGTGTTTATTTTCTGTTTTATTAAACTCTTGGGTACTCATATTACATATGAGTAGTCAAGTGTTTCAGGATTTCTTTGACGAGTTCTGGAGGAGATAATGGAGCAGGAGGCTTCAACGTGTAGATATATGTAGTGGTTCCGCTGTGTTTGAGTTGTATCTGTTTTCTCTGATATACTTGAATTGTAATTGCTAGACAGAAGTTTATAACTGTCTAGTTTGTGTTGTATTAGCTGTTTAACTCTGATGTATATGATACTATGTAAAGTTTTATGTGATATAATATAATTTATTCGATTCGGCTGTGAGATTCTGATGTTGTCTGTTTCTTTCTTTCCTTTCTTTTCTCTTTTCTATCCCTTTCTTTCTTCTTAGCGATGCGACTTCCAAGAAGAATCGTAAGCAGTAATTGAATGAAGATCATGTATCTAAGGGTTTAGTGCCTCAAGCAAAGAAAGGACAACATGTAGATTCAAACCACATTGCTTAATCTAATTCATAGCATGCACAAAGTAGGAAGAAATTTGATAAAGTCTGGAATAAATATTTTGATAAGCCTTTTAAATTTAAAGTGTAGATCTAAATTTCCAGATCTCCATGCAACTAATGGAAGAGAGGTTAACTCGTCGCACAACTCAAGTAATGTGAATGAGGTTAAAAACCCAAAAGCTTAGAACCAATTAGTTATTGAACTCAAAATCTTAACTTATAAACCAATCTTATTTTACCCCCTACAGAATTCAAGAATTCAAGATGCGCTAAAATGATAATGCTAGAGAAAATTGGAAAAATGCTATAGCACTTTATGTGATAGGTCCAAAACCCTATTTTCACCGTTTCAAAGCTTACATAAATAGGGTTTGGAAACCTAATGGTGATTTCCAAAAAAATTCTAAAGACAATGGCTTTTATTTGGTGAAATTTGATAAGCAAGATGATTGTGATAAAATTTTGGCCAACGGACCGTACTTTTCTGTTAACATACTGATAATTATGAAAAAAGGGCAGTCGAGGATCAATTATCAAGGGAATTTCTCCAATCAATTCCTATATGGGTCCACTTCCCAGGGCTAAATATTGACTATTGGATCGAAGAGGCTATAGGCAGAATTGCTTCGGTTCTAGGAAAAGCTGTCTAATTAGATTAGATCACCAAAGGAATAATCTGTATTTCATTCGCATGCATTCTAGTGGAAATAGACACTTGTTTCTCCTTTCCATAACAAACCCCTATTCTAGACGTAGAAAATACCATCACATGGCAAAAAGTTACATACGAATGGGTTCCTTTAAAGTGTAATAACTGCAATTGTTTTGGACACTAAGAATTCAAGTGCAATGCTAAAAAAACGTAGGTGCCAAAATACGACAATAATACGGTTAATGATGGCAGCGGCATGCAAATGGATGAGGAGCAGCTACATGACACAAACGCAAAGTGTACTTCTAAATTCTCAACTCAGAGTCAAACAAAAGAAAACGTTTAGGACAATAAATCAAATAAGAAAATGCAAAGTCAAGTGAATACAATAACAAAAGCTACCGAAATCCAACTTAACACATAATCCTAAGTAACAGTTACAAGTAATAAGAACAAAATATTAACAAACAGTAATTAGAATAGATTTAACATTTTAGACCAATATGAAAACCAAATGCATCTAGACCCTAATGAGATCTCATCTAGTCAATAGTTCGAAGGTAAGGCTCCTGAGAGACAAGTGCAGGTTGAATCAATGGCTGCTAACAATGTTACGGCCTGTTACGATTTGCATCTATTGAAGAATAAGATGAATACGAGATATTGACTTTAGTCTAGGGTTTTACATCTCGTATGATATTGTATAGCAGGCTTTGGGCCTGGGCCCATTCCTTTTATTTTCAACTTGAGAATGTACAACGTGTATATAAATAACTGTATCATGGCATCTCTGTATTCAACCATTCAGTATTAATAAAAACATCATTCTTACATTTCATACAAATTCTAATATGGTATCAGAGCTAACAAAAACTGTTTAGCAACAGAATCATAATTTCAGTATTGAATCCATCGGAGTTTATTCTCATCATTTGGATTCACAACAGTTCATCAGAGAATCTTCATCATCTGAAACTGTGTTGTTGTCTCAGTTCTTCAATCTCATCAAGAATTAAAGAAATCATCATCAAGCCTTGCCAAGAAGAGCTGTCAGAGAATACTCATCACTCAACTCAACGGTTGCTTTCAGATTCAAAAGGAGGAGAGGAAATCATCAAAGAATTCAAGAACTGAAACAAGAATCATCTTTGAATCATTATTGAGCTCTGCCAGCAGTCTTGCTTACTGGTCGCTCTCAGATTCTTTAAAAGAAACTCAAACAAAGTCACCTGTAAACCTTTCTTTTTTGCTCAATTGTTACTGTTCTCTGTCATTCTTCACTCACAAATCAGGTTCTTGATTAAACCTTATCCTCTATTCTCACTGCATTGAATCTATATTGCTTTTTTGATCATGGCTGAAGGAGTTTTAGATAACAACTCCTCAACATCAGCAAATCCAGTTTTAAACACTGCTGCACCATCTGTTACAATTGAAAACATATCAAAAATCATAATTAGTCCACAACCATAGTTAGTTCAGACACAATTAGATGAAACAAATTACTTGTTATGGAAATTCCAAATTCAAACTGCTGTAAGAGGTTATGGACTAGAAGATTACATTCTTGGCACCAAGGAAATACCACAGCAATTTATCATCAGTAATGAAGGGAATTCAACTCTGAATAGAGAATACACTATTCATCAAAGGCAAGACAGTCTACTTTCCTCATGGATTCTATCAACTATAAGTGCAAACTTATTGCCACAACTTATAGGATGCAAGAATGCACATGAAATATGGCACACAGTGGAACAAGTATTCAGTTCTCAATCAGCAGCAAGAGTAATGCATTATAAGAGGCAGTTACAAAATTTGAAAAAGAATGGTTTGGCTATGAGAGATTATCTCACCAAGATTAAAACATTATGTGATTTACTTGGTGCATCTGTATACAGTGTCAGTGACACTGAACAGATCTTGCACATTTTAGGTGGATTAGATGATGAGTATGAACCTATTATGGCTGTGATATCATCTAGAGATATCACACCATCACTGTCATATGTTCATTCTACACTTCTTGCTCATGAAGGCAGATTGGAACAAAAGAAACCAATTGTTTCTGACCTCTCAGTCAATTACATTTCAAGCAAAGGAAAAAATCAAGAAAAGTCACAGTCTAGAAATGAATCAAACTACAATCAGAGAGGCAATCAACCCTACAGAGGCAGGGGCAGAGGTGTAAGATACAACAGTAATAATGGAAGGCCAAGATGTCAAATTTGTGAAAAAAATAGCCATACTGCAAATAAATGTTACTTCATATTTGATATTCACTATACTCCTGGACAACAAAACAACCAGAAACCAAGTGCTAACATGGAAAATATTCAACCAGATACAAAGCAACAATCTGAGTTGGCTAAAGTGGAAGATATTGGAGATGACACATGGTATCCAGATTCTGGAGCAACAAACCATGTTACTAACAACCTGAGCAATTTAAACTTGGGAAATAGAGAGTACAAAGGTAAACAGTGTATACACATGGGTAATGATCACGCAACTAGAATTACACTCACTGGTAATGGTTACATAAAAGGTGAAAAGATATTATATCTTAATCATCTTTTAAGAGTTCCACAAATAAAGAAAAACTTACTTAGTGTGTCTCAATTTGCCAATGATAACAATGTATATTTTGAATTCTATCCAAATCATTGTCTTGTTAAAGATATTCTAACTGGAAGAATTCTCTTGCAGGGTAAAACAGTGAAGGGCCTGTACAAGTTTACACTAGCTGATTCAAGAAGTAGTGCAAAACAAAATCTGTGTTGTAATGTGTGTGAAATATCACAAAGCAAAAGAAGTATGAGTATGTTTGATCTATGGCACTGCAGGCTTGGTCATCTAAGTGTACATACTGTAAAGAAAATACTTCTTAATAATAAAATTTCTTTTGACAATGCAGTAACTTCATATGTCTGTACCTACTGTCAGCTAGGAAAGAATCACAAACTACCATTCAAAGCTTCTGAAACTAAATATAATAAACCATTAGTGCTAGTAGCTACAGATTTATGGGGTCCTGCACCCATTGATACAGATTATGGTTTTAAATATTATATATCATTCATAGATGCATATTCAAGATATGTATGGATATATTTTCTAAAAACAAAATCTGAAGCATATTATGCAGTTCTACAGTTTGTTGCACAGGCAGAAAAGAAAACTGGAAATGAAGTCAAGACAATACAAACTGATGGTGGTGCTGAATTTAAAACACTCAAAGAATACTTTCAGAAAAAAGGAATACTACACAAAACTACTTGCCCCTACACTTCAAAGCAGAATGGACTAATTGAAAGGAAACACAAGCATGTGGTTGAAACTGGACTCACCATGCTAGCTCAAGCATCCTTACCTTTAAAGTTCTGGCCAGATGCATTCAACACAGCAGTATTTCTAATTAACAAGTTACCAACTAAGGTTCTGCAAGGGAAAAGTCCAACTAAAGTACTACATAATGTTCAACCTGATTAAAAAAATCTCAAAGTCTTTGGATGCCTTTGCTTCCCATGCTTAAGACAGTACAACCATCACAAGCTGGATTACAGATCATCACCCTGTACTTTTCTAGGATATGCCAACAATATCAAAGGTTACAAATGTCTTGACAGTAAAGGAAGAGTATTCATTTCAAGACATGTAGTTTTCAATGAAAACATATTCCCATTCAGTGAAAAGGAAATAAAGAAAACACAAAAAATTTACAACTCAAAGTTCTCTATACCTCCCTTGTCACATGAAGTGTATGAAGAGGATCAGATTGACAGCACTGATCCACAACACACTATAACCAACACTGGGTCAGGTCATGTATCAGAGAGTTAAACCACAAGTAACTATCATGCAACTCACTCTGATCCCAGTCATCAATCTGATGAAGAACACAGAAGCAATCAAATTCAAACATCTATTCCTCAATCTCAATCAGAGGAAATAGCAAACTAGAATCAATGTACTACACCTGCACTAACTGGTCATCACATGATCACAAGGGCAAAAGGTGGCATTTTTAAGCCAAAGTTATATACTGTCAATCTTGACACTACTGAACCATATACATATCAACAAGCAATACAAAATGAAAAGTGGAAAGGAGCTATGGATGAAGAATATGCAGCACTTATAAAAAATAATACATGGAGTCTTGTTACTGCACCAAATCACAAAAATGTTATTGGATGCAAGTGGACCTACAGACTAAAAAGAAATGCAGATGGGTCTACTGCCAGATACAAGGCCAGGCTTGTTGCAAAAGGCTACTCACAACAACAAGGACTTGACTTCAACGAAACATTTTCACCAGTTGTAAAACCAACTTCTATTAGAATAATTCTTACAGTGGCTTTATCAGGAAATTGGAAAATAAAACAGCTTGATGTCAACAATGCATTTTTAAATGGATTACTTCAAGAAGAAGTATACATGGAGCAACCTGAGGGCTACAAGAAAAATGGAAACAATCTGGTCTGCAAGCTAAATAAAGCCATATATGGTCTCAAGCAGGCACCAAGAGTGTGGTTTGAAAAATTAAAGACTACACTAATCAAACTTGGGTTCAGTCATACAAGATCAGACAACTCACTGTTTACCAAATTTTCAAAAAATATTATTGTGTATGTATTAATATATGTTGATGATTTCATTATTACAGGAAATGATGAGACTGAAATCAACAATCTTATTCAGCAGCTAAATAATGAATTCTCTATTAAAGATCTTGGTGATCTGCATTACTTCCTTGGAATAGAAGTCAACAAAGTATCAAATTCTGCCTTACAGCTAAGCCAGAAAAAATATATATCAGAAATACTGCTCAAGACAAAAATGGATCAAGCAAACAGCCTACCTACACCTATGGTATCTAACTTACAGTTATCAAAATACAAAGGAGAACCATTTACAGATGCAAAACACTACAGAAGCATTGTTGGAGCACTTTAATATGTAACTATCACAAGACCAGAGACAACTTATAGTGTAAACAAAGTTAGTCAGTTCATGCAAAGTCCTTTAGGTGAACACTGGAAGGCAGTGAAAAGAATTCTCAGATATTTAAAGGGTACAGTAAATCATGGGTTAAAATTAAAACACTGTACTAATATGAATCTATTTGGTTTTGCAGATGCTGATTGGGCCTCTGACCCAGACGATAGAAGATCAACATCTGGCTATTGCATCTATATTGGAAAGAATCTTATATCGTGGTGTTCGAAGAAACAAACCACCATATCTCGCTCTAGTACATAGGCTGAATACAGAAGCGTAGCTAATGCTACAACAGAATTATTATGGATTAAATCTCTTTTAAGTGAACTTCAGATTAAAATCACTGGCAAGACAGTATTATGGTGCGACAATTTAAGTACCGTTTCTCTTACTGCCAATCCAGTTCTACATGTGTAACAACCCGATATTTTCAGTCATTCGCATCCGCACATGTCGGACTTGAATTGCTCAAAATACCGCATTGTAAATAAATTTGGAGCAAATGAAATACAATCACAGAATCACAGACACAGAAATATCAGAATAACTCGCAGCGGAAATAAAATACATAGTAGTTCATGAAGCTACTACGGCAGAGTCTCAAACCAAATACATAGTACAGTCTGAAAACAACATAGTAGAAATCCCAATTACATAGAAGCTCACTAATACATGAGATAAACTAGAACAGCTGAAACAGAGAGTAGATATAAATGTAGATAAGCAGAAACTCCAGCATAGACCAGCTCTAGAAAGAGAATCCAAAGCTGTGAACACTCAGGCTGACCCGAGCGTAAAGTAAAATACAAAACACTCGAGTCAGGAAAATATATACTTATATAATGTAAACTAACTCAAGTGAACTGTAGTAGAAGTACACAATAACTTAAAGGATGCTTGAGATCGCCCATCCTTTAAGAATCGGTTAAACTATAAATTAATTACCTCCCGTGGTTAAAATTTCAAAATGGTATTTTATACTTCAAAATCAAATGTAATTTCAAAATTCAATATCATTCAAAGTATCATATCTTCCAAATCACATCCATTTTTATTTAATTTAAATACCATTACAAAACACATTTCAAAATAGTTTATATTTCGAAACAAATTACTTCATTTTAAATCATAAAATGAAGTTATTATATTTAATGATTAAATTATTAAATTTCCAAAATTTTAGTCTTTCAAAATTCATTTATTAACTTAATTTATTAAAACAGATGAAAATTCAACTTTCGCAGCATTTAGAAATTGCTACGGAAAGTTACATTCAAAATAGTTCAATTTAACAAAAGATAGCATTAAAAAATGCTGTAATAGGGTTACATCAGTTTCAAATAAAACTTAGTTAAATTCAACAATTATAGCATTTACAAAAATGCTATAATAAACTTTAATTAAACTTAGCCATTTGGTTCATTATTATCAACTACAACATTTACAAATGCTGTATTATCATTTACATTAGAATTAATAGCATTTCAGAAATGCAGTTAATTAACTTCAAGTATTCAATATAATTTCACAAACAATTATATTTTTATTTAAATCATTTTTAGCTTATAAAATCATATAATTTCACTTTTAAAACAGTCATTCAAATACCCTTATATTCATGATTTTATAAAGTTAAATCTCCATTCAAAAATCAAAATTTAATAATAATTCACTTATTAAATTCCAACATTAAATTTTAAATTCATTAAATTAAATTTAACTTAACATTTAAGTTTAAAATTTTCAAATATAACTTCATTTCATTTTTATTTACTTAACTTAAAATTCACTTTTAAGCCAAATTCACAAATTTCCAATTTTAGTTATATTTTCAAATTTCAACCTAAATATTCATTCATTTCACATTTTAACTTTATTCAAAAATCATTAATATATTATAAAACCATTTTAAATTCATTTAATTCAAAATATCATAAATTTATCATATTTTCATATTTAATTTAAATTCCATTTATCACCAAATTCTAATTTCCAAAATAACTTACATTTCAGATTTTCTAACTTTACCATTTATTTATTTCACTTATAAATTTTCAGAAAATCAATAATGCTTTACAAAAATCATTTTTAATCAAATTTAAATCAAAATATTATAATATTTACATTTCTAAAATAATTTAAAATTTTTAGAAAAACATATTTTAACAACGGGTCTGTATTTCATTTTCTAGCCTAGGTAAAGTGATACGGGTAATATATCATTTCAACCCGTAATTTACAAAGAAAACCCGGGTTTGATCATTTCAAACCCGCAATCCCAAGTAAAAGAAAATAATTGAAAATCATTCAGGCCTATCATTTCAGCCCATAACGATTTTCTCCTATTCTAAATTCCGTTCGGGTATGTATCATTTCAACCCATAGTGATTCTAGTCTACAGGGAACTTGCAGTGTGATAAACTGATGAAAATAACAGAATAGCATGAAATAACAGTAACATATGTATAACAAGTGTAAATATAGGTGTGAACTTCATATGAATATAATATAGCAGTTATAACAGGATGATATGCATTTACAGATTCAGGTGATGTCAGTTTATCACTATATAAGTACATATTAGTCTGGTGAGATTTACTCACTGTTTTGAGCTGATGACACAACGACGAATTGCACAACGGGATCTACACAAGCACAAAAGCACGATACAGATATGAAATGGAGGAGCCAAGGATTAATTCTCTTGAATGCAAATCAAACAAACAATACAAACAGCATAAGTTTTCAACCCAAAATTTCAATAAAACATTGTTAGAAATGACTGCATAAAACGAAGCCCAGGCTATTGCACTTGCTTTCAACCACCTATGGTTCAGCTACAGGGCTAAAATGTATGACTATGGGGTGAGTTTGGATCTGGTCTTGGGTCCATAGGGTCGGCCTAGCATGGTTTACATGATAGTGAAGAGGTAGGTGCTTGGAATTTCAACTATATGACATAACAAAGGTTTCAAGGCAAAATAAAGCACCAACATGCCACGGCCAAGGCAAGTGGTCACGGCCAGAGGCAAGGTGAGGTCATGTGGTGATGTGGCAGTGGTGTCAGGTCGGAATTTGGCTGGTGGTGTGATGGAAGTGGCGGCCAAGGTGGGGTTTTGTGGAGGTGGATCAAGAGGTGAGCTCGGCTAGGCTACAAGGTGAAGTATTTGCAAATTTTGTTGGATCTACACATCAAGGGAGCATGGCTATGGCTTGGGGTTGTGCTGGAGGTGGTGGTGACTGGTTGTGGTGGTGGTGGAGGCGGCCACAATGCTGGAATGGAGAGGAGCCGATCCTAGAAGTCATGAAAGCAAGTGCAATTCACATGGAAACAAGAGAAAATTATAGAAAAGAAGAATTTTTTTTACCAAACTCTTGAGATCAGAAATGGCCGAATACTTTTGAGGAAATGAGAGAAAAAATGAAGTATGTGAATGAGAAATGAGGGTGGCAGCTGAAAGAATGAAGAGATATGGCCATTTGAGTGAAAAGAAACGTTAAAATGTGAAAAGGTGGGAAAATCAAAAGCCATAGGAAACAAAAGGTCACAAACCCTTTCAATTTACCTTTTATTATTTATATAAATTTATGTAGATGAAATAATAATAATATCAGATAATATTTCAAAACTTTTAACCAATATACAAATATATATAATATTTATCAATTATGTAAAGTAAAATTAAGGAAAATAGTTAAAACAGTGAACTAGACTAGCAAAATTTGAAGTTAAATGAAATAATTTTTAGAAAATTCATATAAGCTTGTAAAGTATTTTTAAACATAAATAATAACATAAAATACAAATATATTCACAAAATAAATATTTAAAATTTAATTTAAATATAAAATTTTAATGCAGAAAATAGCAGAAAATGGGAAAACAGCCCTTAAAAATAGGAAATCAACACAGTAATTTTTGGAAAAATTCTATTATTATTTTAAAAATATTTAGAGATGAATTTTCACAAATAAAACAAATTTAAAATAAAATAAAGAAATTTAAAAATGAAGAAAATGGCAGAAAATTAGAAAACAGCCTTTAAAAATAGGAAATAAATACAATAAATTTTGGAAAAATTATATTATCATTTTAAAAATGTTTAGAAATGATATCACACAAATAAAACAAATTTAAAATAATTTCAAAATGAAATAAAGTCAAATTTAAATATATAGTCAAATTCTAGGGTTGTTACACTCCTCCTCACTCAAGTCTTTTCGTCCTCGAAAAGGAAGAAAGCGGAGAAACAACAAGAAAGATCAATAGGTTGGAAGACATCCTCGAAAGAAGGTAGGGAAAAGGTAGCTAGGAAGGGAAGCATGTTGGAAGACAAGGGTGAACCATTATTTAAACCATTATACATTTCAATTAAAATTTCATAACATTTTAAACATTTTATAATATGATGAATAGTCATTTGATTCAAATCTGATGGTTCAAGGTAAATAATATGTAAAACATTTTAAATTTTTAGAAGGGAAAATAAGTGATCAAAATATTCTTTATACAGTACTTTATCATGATGCTTTTATCAAAATACTTTTATAACTCGATGTCTTAACAAGTTTACTTTCGTTCCTGCAGACTCTGGCTATGCGTTGATCAGGCGCAAAGCTAGAATTCTCCAAGTACTTAGTAGACTTGTTTCAACACCCAGTGAAAATAATGAAAACACTTTTAAAAACAGATATGGAAAGTACAATCCAAACAAATCAACCAAACCGAAATAGTTGTCTAACCATGGATCGCAGATACACAATGGTTACGCCTGGATCCCTCAGGAAACAATCCGTATCCGTAAGCTTTCTCAGCCCTGCGAGTTACGCCATGATGACGAGTAGAATGCAGGATACACAATGGTTACGCCTGGATCCCCCAGGAAACAATCCGTACCCCCAGGCAAGACTCAGCCAGGCACTTGCGCTACTGTTCGCGACCTACACAGATTGCAAGATACACAATGGTTACGCCTGGATCCCCCAGGAAACAATCCGTACCCCTAGGCAAGACTCAGCCAGACAATTGCGCTATGTAGTCGCGATCATAAGACCACGGGGATCGCCGTGGAATTCGATGGACACTCGAGTATCATATCCGGAAAACCCAAATCAAAGGGAGAGAATAATATCGATAGAATGAATCCATAGTGTGGCCACAAAGCGGATATCAAGCAGAAGGCACTTTCCATATCTTTACTTCGAAAATATGTATCATATAGTACCTTTCAAAATCACTTTCAAATATCATACTTATATAAAGTCCATATATATAAGATTTCACTTCAAATCAAATACTTTCCAAAATAATAGTATATCAAATCACACTTATATAAATTTCGATTATATAAGATTTCATTTTTCAAAATTGAGTACCTTTTCAAATCAACAGTTCTCAAATCAATGGTTTACTTATACAAATCATTTTTATATAAGTTCGATAGCTCCCAAATCAAGTATTAAATAAAACAGGTTCTAAATTTTAATTCATTTCAATAGTATTTCAGTTTAAAAATCATATATGATTTCACCAAATCATTTCTTTCAAGTTATACATATTCAGTTTCAAAATTTCTTAAAACAATAGGTTTAGAAAATAATCCAAATTTCCAAATCAACAAAATTTAGGTCAAATAAATTCATTTCCATTTCAAACATGCATTTACTTCAAAAGTCATAATACTTTCAAAGTTATGAATCTTTCGAAACCAAAATACTTGAAATCATTTCACTTTGAAAATCATAACATTTTGAAATCATACATTTGAAATCATAAAACATGCCCTTAATTCTTTACATTTCAAATTTTTTTTTTCAATTAAACCAAAATCTAAAATTTCCAATTTTAATTCAATTCAAACCATCAGTTTCAATTCAATTTAGTTTTTCAACGGAACCATTTCAAATATTATCAAATTTCAAATATAGATTTGATTTACAAAATAAACTATTAAATCTTAAATATGTTTCAAGGCTTAAATATACCATATTTCAAAACTAAATTTCATAATTTCATATATCTCAAATTTTACTTCATTATTACTTAGTGTTGAGATATTTATTTCATAAATCCATTATTTTTAAATAAACTCAAATTACAGGTAAACCAAATATCCTTTCATACTAATATAAGCTTTAATTATTCATTTATCAAAATCAATGGTTTTCAAAATCATCTTATGCTTACATAAAGTTTATCTTATATAAGGATCAAAATTTTCAAAAAAATAAATTTCGCTGCATGAAATGCCTTATGGGATTGAACATCTTTGCTTACTAAAAGATTTTTAATTAAGAACAGTTTTGTACATAAAATAGTTTGTATAAAAAATAAAATAAAACAGTTAGTTTAAGAAGAAAAAAAAAGAAAAATAGTTTTGAAAAATGGTTTTAAATTTGATAGTAGTTTTTCATAAAAGAAAATTTTCAATTAAATTACAAAGATATCCAACCCAACAACTTTCATAAGGATATAAGATGTACATATGTCATCATTTCGCAACATTACATTCGATCGCTCGCTCGATCACACAAGTTCGCTTTCGGACTAGTATTGTCCATTCGACTTCCCTAATGCGGACTTCAATAAGGTTTCTCGACTAGAAGCCATCAGTCTCCTTGCATAGCCATATACTATGATAGAGAATTCTAGAATCAAGCCAAAAATCCGTATCAAATATTCGCCTTCAAGAATCAGATGAAAAATCCTAACACGAAATGGTGTAATTCACCTCGAACTTGTGTACTCAAACTTGGATCAGATTAATTATGCGAATAAAACAGCATACGTACAACTTATGTACCTATTCCAACTTGTTAAATAAATAGTTTCATAAAGATGTTACTAAGTTAAAACATTTAAAACCAATTTTTTCTCAAACATTTGAAGACTAATTTTTATCCAAAACATTTCAAAACTAAATTTCATATTAGTATAATACAAAATAGTCCTATTTATTTACTTAACAAAACAGTTTCAACTTATACAAATCATATTATTTCATATTTGAAGCATACAAACTAAACTTATATTCTTTATCAAATAACTTATACCTTTCAAATATATTAGCTTTGAAAAGTTAACCCTGATTTGGAAGTGCTCGAATCTTAAAAATAGTTGAAGGAATCATATTTTCAAATCCAAGAGTTGGAAATCAACACTAAATCAGTGAACCAATTTCAAAAGATAGTGTTATACCAAAACAAATATGAATCTCGAGGACTGAACACCGGCTTACTTTAAATCATTTCAAATGTGTGTGTGTATATATATATCTTTCGAATATCAAACCATACTTCAAAATCAAAAATAAAAATTGGTTTCACAAAATCACTCGCATAGCAAAGCTACTAGAGTGGCCTCTCCCCACTCAGAAGCTCGAAAATCAATGTCGATGATGCATGCATTCATCACCGAAATTATCTTCCAGCGACATAAGTGGGTTCTGGACTTTTACTTTCTTGAAACTTCTTTAAAATCTCTTCAAAATCTTTGGAATTCATTCAAAAACATTTGAAATATTTCTTATTCAGAAAATATCTTTAAACCATATTATTATTATATATTTTCCAAAATCTTAAAACCGATTTCAAAACACCAGAGTTCGATTCCTTGAAATTCAAATTCAAAACCTTTCAGTTATAAATCATTTTATATAAATTTAAATTTCTCATAAATTTTCAAAATTTCAAATCCTTTCGAAATTTCAAATTTTCATTTTTGAAAGGTATATAATCCTTATCGAAAACATTTCACTTTTATATATAGAAAAAAGGCCATCCTTAATAATTTCGATGTATGCACAATATCAAAATACAACCAAACACAAATTTCCAAAGGATGATTCAAGGAAGGATTTCAAACAAACAAAGATTCAAAATTAGAGGAACTCTAATCAAATAGAATTCTAGTTCGAAGATAAACTCAAACGAAGATGAGATAATTTAATTACCAAATAGAAGATGGATAAGCCTATATAAATCGCGGGCGACCTTAACCGGTCAACCGTGACTTCAGGAATATGATCGATGCAGAAATCTAAGGCAAATCGACATTCGATCGCCGAAGATAGAATCCCGGTAGAGCAGGAGATAGATAGCATTGTAAACCGTGGATACAGAAATCTTTGGTGAATCAATTGTGATTTGTAAAGGAGTTTCTCCTCTTTACAGATCATTCAAAGATTGGCGGAATCGCCGATCTTTAGAAAAGTCATTCCAAAGTGGATTTATGGAATGCTCCAAAATCAAAAAGGTAAAATAGGGAAGACAAGACTGGACTTCGGAACAAGAGGGAGTGTTCCAAAGTTCAGGGAACCCTAATTGATAAGAATTCTCAAGAGGTTTCTAACAAGGTTGATACAGAAGGAATGAAGTTTAGAAAATCTTGGTTTCAAAATAAAAAAAATTATACCAAAATTATCTTTGAAACTACTTAAAAAATCATTTAGAATTCATTTTATACTTCGAAAATACGTTCTCTCACAAGGAAATGATTCTGAGATTGATTTCACCCATTCTAAGATATTTCTACCCTATCTCTAATGAGTTTTTGCTCCACAGGCTAAGGTTTGCCTAAAAACCAAAGCTCAGATACCAACTGTAACAACCCGATATTTTCAGCCATTCGCATCCGCACATGTCGGACTTGAATTGCTCAAAATACCGCATTGTAAATAAATTTGGAGCAAGTGAAATACAATCACAGAATCACAGACACAGAAATATCAGAATAACTCGCAGCGGAAATAAAATACATAGTAGTTCATGAAGCTATTACGGCAAAGTCTCAAACCAAATACATAATACAGTCTGAAAACAACGTAGTAGAAATCCCAATTACATAGAAGCTCACTAATACATGAGATAAACTAGAACAGCTGAAACAGAGAGTAGATATAAATGTAGATAAGCAGAAACTCCAGCATAGACCAGCTCCAGAAAGAGAATCCAAAGCTGTGAATACTCAGGCTGACCCGAGCGTAAAGTAAAATACAAAACACTCGAGTCAGGACAATATATACTTATATAATGTAAACTAACTCAAGTGAACTGTAGTAGAAGTACACAATAACTTAAAGGATGCTTGGGATCGTCCATCCTTTAAGAATCAGTTAAACTATAAATTAATTACCTCCCGTGGTTAAAATTTCAAAATGGTATTTTATACTTCAAAATCAAATGTAATTTCAAAATTCAATATCATTCAAAGTATCATATCTTCCAAATCACATCCATTTTTATTTAATTTAAATACCATTACAAAACACATTTCAAAATAGTTTATATTTCGAAACAAATTACTTCATTTTAAATCATAAAATGAAGTTATTATATTTAATGATTAAATTATTAAATTTCCAAAATTTTAGTCTTTCAAAATTCATTTATTAACTTAATTTATTAAAACAGATGAAAATTCAACTTTCGCAGCATTTAGAAATTGCTACGGAAAGTTACATTCAAAATAGTTCAATTTAACAAAAGATAGCATTAAAAAATGCTGTAATAGGGTTACATTAGTTTCAAATAAAACTTAGTTAAATTCAACAATTATAGCATTTACAAAAATGCTATAATAAACTTTAATTAAACTTAGCCATTTGGTTCATTATTATCAACTACAGCATTTACAAATGCTGTATTATCATTTACATTAGAATTAATAGCATTTCAGAAATGCAGTTAATTAACTTCAAGTATTCAATATAATTTCACAAACAATTATATTTTTATTTAAATCATTTTTAGCTTATAAAATCATATAATTTCACTTTTAAAAAAGTCATTCAAATACCCTTATATTCATGATTTTATAAAGTTAAATCTCCATTCAAAAATCAAAATTTAATAATAATTCACTTATTAAATTCCAACATTAAATTTTAAATTCATTAAATTAAATTTAACTTAACATTTAAGTTTAAAATTTTCAAATATAACTTCATTTCATTTTTATTTACTTAACTTAAAATTCACTTTTAAGCCAAATTCACAAATTTCCAATTTTAGTTATATTTCCAAATTTCAACCTAAATATTCATTCATTTCACATTTTAACTTTATTCAAAAATCATTAATATATTATAAAACCATTTTAAATTCATTTAATTCAAAATATCATAAATTTATCATATTTTCGTATTTAATTTAAATTCCATTTATCACCAAATTCTAATTTCCAAAATAACTTACATTTCAGATTTTCTAACTTTACCATTTATTTATTTCACTTATAAATTTTCAGAAAATCAATAATGCTTTACAAAAATCATTTTTAATCAAATTTAAATCAAAATATTATAATATTTACATTTCTAAAATAATTTAAAATTTTTAGAAAAACATATTTTAACAACGGGTCTGTATTTCATTTTCTAGCCTAGGTAAAGTGATACGGGTAATATATCATTTCAACCCATAATTTATAAAGAAAACCCGGGTTTGATCATTTCAAACCCGCAATCCCAAGTAAAAGAAAATAATTGAAAATCATTCAGGCCTATCATTTCAGCCCATAACGATTTTCTCCTATTCTAAATTCCGTTCGGGTATGTATCATTTCAACCCATAGTGATTCTAGTCTACAGGGAACTTGCAGTGTGATAAACTGATGAAAATAACAGAATAGCATGAAATAATAGTAACATATGTATAACAAGTGTAAATATAGGTGTGAACTTCATATGAATATAATATAGCAGTTATAACAGGATGATATGCATTTACAGATTCAGGTGATGTCAGTTTATCACTATATAAGTACATATTAGTCTGGTGAGATTTACTCACTGTTTTGAGCTGATGACACAACGACGAATTGCACAACGGGATCTACACAAGCACAAAAGCACGATACAGATACGAAATGGAGGAGCCAAGGATTAATTCTCTTGAATACAAATCAAACAAACAATACAAACAGCATAAGTTTTCAACCCAAAATTTCAATAAAACATTGTTAGAAATGACTGCATAAAACGAAGCCCAGGCTATTGCACTTGCTTTCAACCACCTATGGTTCAGCTACAGGGCTAAAATGTATGACTATGGGGTGAGCTTGGATCTGGTCTTGGGTCCATAGGGTCGGCCTAGCATGGTTTACATGATAGTGAAGAGGTAGGTGCTTGGAATTTCAACTATATGACATAACAAAGGTTTCAAGGCAAAATAAAGCACCAACATGCCATGGCCAGAGGCAAGGTGAGGTCATGTGGTGATGTGGCAGTGGTGTCAGGTCGGAAGTTGGCTGGTGGTGTGATGGAAGTGGCGGCCAAGGTGGGGTTTTGTGGAGGTGGATCAAGAGGTGAGCTCGGCTAGGCTACAAGGTGAAGTATTTGCAAATTTTGTTGGATCTACACATCAAGGGAGCATGGATATGGCTTGGGGTTGTGCTGGAGGTGGTGGTGACTGGTTGTGGTGGTGGTGGAGGCGGCCACAATGCTGGAATGGAGAGGAGCCGATCCTAGAAGTCATGAAAGCAAGTGCAATTCACATGGAAACAAGAGAAAATTATAGAAAAGAAGAATTTTTTTTACCAAACTCTTGAGATCAGAAATGGCCGAATACTTTTGAGGAAATGAGAGAAAAAATGAAGTATGTGAATGAGAAATGAGGGTGGCAGCTGAAAGAATGAAGAGATATGGCCATTTGAGTGAAAAGAAACGTTAAAATGTGAAAAGGTGGGAAAATCAAAAGCCATAGGAAACAAAAGGTCACAAACCCTTTCAATTTACCTTTTATTATTTATATAAATTTATGTAGATGAAATAATAATAATATCAGATAATATTTCAAAACTTTTAACCAATATACAAATATATATAATATTTATCAATTATGTAAAGTAAAATTAAGGAAAATAGTTAAAACATTGAACTAGACTAGCAAAATTTGAAGTTAAATGAAATAATTTTTAGAAAATTCATATAAGCTTGTAAGGTATTTTTAAACATAAATAATAACATAAAATACAAATATATTCACAAAATAAATATTTAAAATTTAATTTAAATATAAAATTTTAATGCAGAAAATAGCAGAAAATGAGAAAACAACCCTTAAAAATAGGAAATCAACACAGTAATTTTTGGAAAAATTCTATTATTATTTTAAAAATATTTAGAGATGAATTTTCACAAATAAAACAAATTTAAAATAAAATAAAGAAATTTAAAAATGAAGAAAATGGCAGAAAATTAGAAAACAACCTTTAAAAATAGGAAATAAATACAGTTAATTTTGGAAAAATTATATTATCATTTTAAAAATGTTTAGAAATGATATCACACGAATAAAACAAATTTAAAATAATTTCAAAATGAAATAAAGTCAAATTTAAATATATAGTCAAAATTTAGGGTTGTTACAACATGGCAGAAGCAAACACATAGAACTGGATTTACACTTTGTTAGAGAAAGTGCTTCAAGGAATTATCGAAGTCAACCACTTACCGAATACTTACCAAAGAGTTGATGTTTTCACCAAAGCGCTTTCTGCCAAGAGTTTCCTACGTCTTAAGCAGGAACTCAACGTTGAAGATTGTGTCAATCAACAACACAGAGCTTAGATCTACTGTCAAAACCGAAGCTTTTTGCAGTATGAATTACCAAAGCTCCTCAACTTGAAATCTGGTTTCAAGTTTAGCTTTAAACCGACCTCTATCCTTCTCTATTTTCGTCTTTCTCCACAAGGCATAGAGATCGACTTCATTTCAAAGCCAATCTCTCTGAAATTCCCAATTTGCCAAACCTCTAGTGACAAGACATTGTTTTGCTTGTAAATCTGAAGAAGCATGGCCATAATTGCCAAAGATCTGAAGGTAGGATTCTCAGATCTATCAGTTTTTTCAGAAGTCTCAAGGGATCGCAAGGTCGCCGCTGGATTTGAGGGAAGATATTGAAGAATAAGATGAATACGAGATATTGACTTTAGTCTAGGGTTTTACATCTCGTATGATATTGTATAGCAGGCTTTGGGCCTGGGCCCATTCCTTTTATTTTCAACTTGAGAATGTACAACGTGTATATAAATAACTGTATCATGGCATCTCTGTATTCAACCATTCAGTATTAATAAAAACATCATTCTTACATTTCATACAAATTCTAATAGCATCCAATACTTGAAAATGATAATGAGAAAGATTAGTCCATGGAAGTCTTAATGCTAGTTTATGCATCAGAAACACAATAGTATGTACCAACTCATGCATCAGAACGTAGCAGGCGGAAGCTATGATAGATGGACAAGATTTTCAGAGCGAGGAGTATCCTGTTAAGAATAAGCAGCGCACATTTCGTAGAATGCAATAGGATGACGCCCCATTTGAATTTAAAGCAACAACATCTTAGGGTGTTATTGACAACCCAAATTAGAATAATATGATTCAACAATTTACAACAGAAGCAGAAAATCAAAGAGAAACAAAATTTTCAGTTGATTCACTCATGCCCATGAACAAATGAGTGATCCACTATCATCTCTTCAATTGTCTATGCATTTTTAGAATGTTCGAGGGATGAATGCATCCCTAAAATAGTTGATATCAAAAATGATATCAATTCTAGTAAATTTTCTTTAATCGGCCTTCATAAAAATTAACTCCTTGTAAAAAATCCTAGATATTGTTAAGTGGATAAAGACAGGATGGACATTTGATTTCGATAATGATCCTCATCACGAAGGATAAGTCTTTTTTAGGGGATCCGAAGCAGTGGAGTAATTTTATCGTGCATAGAATGAGCAATATATCACATGTAAGCTGAAACAAACAGGTGGACTTGAAACGTTTTGTACTATTACGAATATGCACAATTCAATAGTGAAAAGAAAACTTTTGTGAAACTATATCAAATTCCAAGCTATACATATTAAGTACCATTGGATTTTAGCAGGAGACTTCAATGCAATGCTATACAATAACGAAAGAATTAACATTGACTTTTCAAATATATCCTTTGATTCTGATTTTCTTAGAATGTGTTGCTAATTCTAAAGTTTATGAACCTACATTTATTGGTAATTTCTTTACGTGGGGGAGGGAGAAAGAGATTATAGCATTCATAGTAAAATTAATCAGCTATTTGTTAATTTAGAATACTATAATAACTTCCCCAAATTTCGAATATACTTTGATAATCACTCCATTAATGACCATACTCCAGTTATTTTTAAACTTTCTGGTACATAGGTTTTTTTGGCAAAGCCAACGGGGTTAACTAGGCCCTTGCCAGTTTATTGATATGCCTTAGAAAACAGAAGTTGTCCAAAACATGCTTTGGATGACAATAGCAAACAACAACAAAAACATGGGGAAAAAAAGAACAACAAAGTAGGAAAAAAACATCAGTAGCCGCTAAAGAAAGGCCGTAATGATATCAGCTTCAAAATCAAACTTCGAGCTGACCATCTCTACCCTTATCATATGTAGAATTTTGTATAACATTGATTCTTGGAATTTCTTTTTCCTTGAAAAACAAAAGAATTCCTCTCTTCCTAAACTAATCTAACAAAGATCTTTAATGTGAACAGCAGCACATATGTAGATATTGTTTTCCATCTAGTGGCCTTGAAGATCAAGGACCACTCAATAACACTTACTGCCCGAATATTATTTCTTCTTTGTCTCTGCATGATGTTGTTCCATAGATAGTAAATGTAAGGACAATCGAAAAATATATGTAAAGTATCCTCCCCCTCCACATTACAAAATGGGTACAACCCGTCAATGATGACTCCTATAAAGAAAAGATTATCTTTAGTATGAATAACATTCTTGGAAATTTTCCAAAGAAGAAGGTTCTCCCTTTCACCGTTATGATTTAACCAAAACCTCTTGCTCCAACTGAAATCACAAACTTCAACCTTCTCTACAAAGGCAAAAGACTTATATACCCTTGATACTTCAAACCCAATAAGCCTTGCAGTCCATTTCAATCCCCCCAGAGGAGATAAATCATATAGCTTCGCATGAAAGTTAGACCACAGCCGTCTTATCAGTTGGTTACTAGAGTAGGGAAGTATAATACAACCATCATGAACGTAATCAAAAGCCTTAGCTTGAGAAGGAGTGCCAGTTTGTTGTATTTGTTGTGCATTAAAGTGGTTACTCAGTATGAATCCGGACTTCATCCATGGATCATGTCAAAAACTAAAATTACCAGCATTGGCAACATCAGACTTGACTAAAGAAAGTATAGTTGGTTTATTTTGAAAATGTTTCTACAAATCCATATACAATTATGTAGGGACCTCATATTCCAAAAATTCTTGTTGCCAATGATGTGTTTATATGACCATTTGACCAAGATATTATCTCTCCAGCATAAAATATCATCAGTGAACTTAGCAAATGCAGCTATTTTCCACAGTGCCATTTTCTTGATGCCTAGACCACCCTTAGTTTTGAGAATGAGCATGGAATAAGCTTTGTTAAGTGAATTAAATCATGCTAAAAGAATCTAAGCATTGCACTACTGATCATTTGAATTAACTTTACAGGCAAAACAAAGGTTCTCATCTAGTAAACCGTCTTAAAGAATATAGCTGAGTTGATCAGGGCTAGCCTACCAGATTGGTTAAGAAACCTATTCGACAAGCTATCCATTCTCACAAGAATTCTTTCATATAGAGGCATACCCTGAGCTTTTGTTATTCTAGAAGAGGCCAAAGGAATCCTAAGGTAATTCATGGATTCATTTCTTGGCTACAAGAAGGTTGCATTGCAAATTGAGTTCTGGTGTGCTAAACTTACACTAGAAGCCATTTTGTCCGATTTAGATTGGTTAATTTTCAGACCAGTCATAGTGTAGAAAGGTTCAAGTCCATCAAAGATTGCAGAAATAGAGGATAACCCAGGCTTTGTAAAAACAACCAAATCATTAGCAAACATGAGAGATGTAACTTGAGGGTCCTTGCATCTTGCGTGAAGCTTGAATCGACCATTTGCAACCAGTTGCTTAAAGATTTGAGTCAAAACTGCCATTACAATAATGAAGATGTATGCAGACGAGGAGGTAAGCGAAGGTCTAGTACTAAGGTTTTTTTCAAACAAAAACCATTTAGATATGATAATTCATGGCATAGACTGGAAAACCACATCAAGATTGTGTAGCATAACTTTCAAGTTAATTATCAAGGTAGTAATCTATTCAAATTCTTGCAAAAAATGAAAGTGATAAAGATGGCCTTGAAAACTTGGCATAATTTAAATGTCAACTTCAACATTCAATGAAACAATCAACGATAAGAGAATGATCAAATATATCAACAAGTAATTCAGACCTCGACCGGCGAGAATCTTATGAATATAGGATGGGTGCACAAACTAAATAGCTTAATACAATTAAAATCCATTTAAAGCTTACAGAAGAACAAATTCAGGTGGCTAACCCAAGGTGACAAACCAATAAAATTCTTTTATGCTAATTTCTCTGAACTCTCACTAGGTATTAAATCAATTCAACTAGTTGATTTAGAAGGTAATGTTTGTGAATCTTCAATAAAATCTCCCAGGGAGATATTACTTTCTACTTTGACCTTTTTAATGGCCCCATGTCTTCTTGTAATTTTTCAGAAATTATAACCAAAAAAATAATTATTAAAAATGCGAGAATAGATATGGACAGACTGTTTGACTTTATTGAGCTTTACAAAGTTATCTTTCAAATTGATGATCATAGCAGTCCAGGCCCTTAAGGTTTTAGTGCAAAATTTATAAAGTCATTGGGATTTATTTAAAATGGAGTTGCTTGAAACCATGAATGGGATATTAAGTAAAATCATTAAGGAAATAAATCATACGATTACTTAATCTAAAAAAAACCAATTCATTAGTAGAATATAGACCAATTAAATATGTAATGTGCTTTACAAGATATTAGCAAATTTACCGTGTGGTAGAATGAATGGCTTACTGAATGATCTTATTTCACCATACGAAAATGCATTCATTCTAGTAGAAACATCACTGAAAACTCACTTTTAGCATATGAACTGGTTAGAAGTTTTAATAAAAAGACATTAAATAATTTATGTGTTAAAATTGGTTTAAACAAGGCACGTGATAGAATTGATAGGGAATTTATCATCCATATGATGAAAGCTATGAGGTTTTTAAACAAATTCTCCAATATGATTTAGACTTGTATATCTGTACCATCATTTTCTATCATGATGAACGGGATCCCACAAGGGCATTTCCAAAGAAATAGAGGATTAAGGCAGGGAGATCCTCTATCTCCATACTTATTCTTTATTGCAATGGAATACCTAACTATTCTCTAAGACTTATAACAATTCAAAGGGGAAAATTTTCCTATTTATGCAGTTGAGCCAATTTTAAACTGTATGTTGAAGATATTTTAATCCTAATCAAAGCTAGTGTTAATAGTGCAAAGGTGATCTAGCGGTTATCGAAAATGTTAATCAATCCATGGGTCTTGTTGTGATTGAAAAAAAATCCAAAATTTTCTATAGGAAAGGGTTTAGGAATAAAGAGCAATTAAGTAATATTTTAAAGGTACACAGGAGAACCTCCCCTCTCCCCAAACAGACTTAAGTCCAGAGATTTTGGTCCTCTAATAGACAAAATTAATAAGAAGTTTAGCAATTGAAACAATAGGTTCAGAGAATAGAACTTATAAAATTAGTCATACCCAATAATAGAATTTTGGATGAAATTTTGTCAAATTTCTTAAAGTATAATACAAAAGATCAACCCATTATGTGCTAAATTTTTATGGCATAATAAGATGCACAGTATGAGCTGATCCGATGTATGTAGAGCAAAATCGAAAAGGGGACCCGGAATTAGGAAGTTGGAAGAGGCACTCCATGTGAACCAAATTAATCTAATGGAAGTATCCTTCCATGGATAGCTTATAGGCAATTTGGATCAAAAATAGGTATTGTAATAAATACTTTTGGTCGGTACATATAAATAATAACTCTTCTGCTATATGGAAAACTTTATTATTAACAAGACAATCATGCAAGGGCTGTATTGCTAGACGAACAGTGGATGGTCGAGATACATCTCTTTGACTAGATCCATGGATTAATGGTCGGTCCTTAGTGGACATATTAGGATGGAATGCAATGAATCTGATAGGAGGCCACAACAGCAACGTTTCTTCTCTTCATGCCCAAGGAGAGTGGAGGCTAAACTCTACATATTTTCCTTCTCATATTCAAGAAGAGATTCAACATATTAGCATTGAAAGTGATGGGACAAAGAATTATTGGAAGTGGACTCCCGATCCATCAGGAAGATTCATACTCAACTCAACCTGGAACACTATTAGGGCAAGAAATAGCGAGCTGGAGTGCTGTAATTTGATATGGTACAAACATAGTGCCCCAAAATGTCTATTTGTTCACTACTAGCAAAGACAAATAAGCTCAGCGCCAAAGACAGAATTGCACAGTGGAACAATGAGATAGAAATGAAGTGTATGATATGTGAATAGCAATTGGAAAATAAGGGCCACCTATTTTTCAATTGTGCTTACTCATATCATATTTGGGAAGTTTTTAGACCTATACTATAGATTCATACTAGAAGCCTCAAGATAAATGAAATTTTTTCTCAAGCAACAGTGACAACCGATAAAGATAAAGTAACACAAATAAGCACAACATTAACGATAATAATCTGGCATATATGGAATGAATGTAACAATAGGTTATTTATAGGAATTTACTTACCATATTGGATCCGAGTACAAATTATTGAAGAAGATCTCTTAGACCTTTTGAACTTCAAGAATAAGTGATTTTGGACGACCAAGTGAATGGAGTCATGAGCGATAGCTGCAACGCATAATAAACAACACTGTGGAGCCATTTGACACTAGCCGCTAGCATAGAAGACCAAAGAATTTTTTTTTGAGGACGCATGAACGTCGAAGAACTGAGCAAGAAGGCTCTTTGTTGAGTAGAAGAAGGAAAGCGAACTTGATGGCTTTTGAGAAGTTATTATATGTAGCTGTTCATTTTAATTTTCGTTTCCTGTTATCGAGGCAGGATAGGAAACATGTTGGGTTTTGTTATTTTTTCGTATTTATTTATTTTCGGTGGTTGTTTTCATTGGATATGTTTGCCACAACTTTGCGTATTTGCCTACCTTACAGGTGTTTTTGAATTGCTTCTTATGTTACTCCTACACATATTTAGGGGCAGTACTATTGTTTGTATTCCTCTCTAGTAAATAAAGTACTCTTTGTTTTCAAACTCTCTACTGTAAACTAGTTGTAGTATATGAAATAAATAATGTATATTAAGTGAATGATGAACCTCTGAATTCAGTACACTATTATGATAATGGAGGAAATAGTGAAAGCATACCACATAACATTTATTAATTACATCAAGTTACGAATCTTTTTGTAAAACGTACTGAACATTATTTATCAAATTAGACATAGTTGTATTTTAGTATGAATATTATGAATATTCATTATTAAATAAACTATAAATGTGGTATTTGTTTTCATAGCAAAAGTGATGCAATTAGAAATATAGAAGTATCTAAAATTATTTATAGTTGTTTTGTAATTATAGACTAAGCCATAGTTTTGAGAAATAATTTTTATTATATAATTATGAGTCGTATGATACTAGGTAATTATATCTAAAACAATTAAGGGATGTGCACCCATTTAGTGGGAGCATCATAAAAATTGATGAACTCGTCTATATTGTAGTATGCAATCATAAATCTATTAATACCAAACAATTTCACATACTTCGTCATATTCACCAATGAGTTAACACAGACACAGATTTGATATGCATGTATAAGTCTATGATAAGCCATAGAATATAAAATGGAAGTAAATAATGTAACATGCCATAGAAAAGATTCAATTTGATCGAATGTGTGAGTATATTGGAAGGAGTTTCATATGTACCTAAAAATGAATAAAGATTCAACCTCGAAAGTCACTCCTCCCCGTAATACATAATGATGTATTGATAAAGAGTAATCGAACTTTGTTGGACAAAGTAAGATTAATTACGAGTGAAATTGAGTTAATTTCTTTCTATAAGGTTATGTACTTAAGAGTAGTACATAAGGTTAAAATTAATATCATCTAAATAGCAGTTTACAAACTCATACAAGATATGGGTTTATATGAAAAGGTGCATTTGGCATACATCTCTGATAAAGTTTGCAAATACACAAAACATCCCTCCTTTTTTTAATAAGTTTTCGGTCCCTATTTTCAAATTTACGCATACAAAAAGAACCAAATACCCTTTATGTTTTTAACGTTTCAAACGCTTATAACTTTCTATAGAAATATCGGATCATCAAACCGTTTTCATCAAAAAAATTATGATCTTTAAAATGAAATCCATTGTTGATACAAAAAAAAAAAATCATATTTGCAGTAAGGGTGCAATTATTCCATATATTTGCAGAGAATTCTGCAAATTTTGAACATCATCGATTTTTCTTTAAACGTGCAACTATGCCATACAATTGCAGACATTTCTGCAACTATTGCATATAATTACAGACAATTATGCAATTATTGCATAACTATTGTATATAATTGTAGATATTTCTGCAACTATTGCATATAATTACAGACAATTATGCAATTGTATGCAATAGTTGCTGAATTATCTGCAACTATTGCATATGATTGCATAAATTTCTACAATTATTGCATATAATTGCAAACAATTCTGCAATTATTGCATATAGTTGCTGAATTATCTGCAGCTGTTTCATATAATTGCAGACATTTCTACAACTATTGCATATAATTGCAGATATTTCTGCAATTATTGCATATAGTTGCTAAATTGTCTACAACTATTGCATATAATTATTGAAAAGTTTGATTCAGCGAGTTAATGAAAATATTTCCAAGTAGTGAATAGTTTCTTTAAAAAAAAATAGAGCACTAAATCGACGTATTTAATAGATGTTTAAGACAAAGCTATAGATGGTCGCTCCTAACCAGCCATATTCTCCATATTAACAGATAATATTACCCAGTAATACTCTTTGTTATTGTGGGTCTCGAGGTGGGACGTCACAGCTTGATTACCATATGTATACATAAGTGAAATTTATGACAAGTATTTGACTTGTATGATTTTGATTCATAATAAAATGAGTTGGATCCGCGAATAGCATGTCCCGTCGTTGCTTTTACGTATGCACAATGCTATTCGTTAGAAAGATAATAAAATTTATGATTTAATGGTAAAAACGGTTTGTTAATCTGTCATTTTTACAAAAAGTTATTGCGTTTTAAAGATTGATAATTAATGGGGTGCAAATTTTAATTATGGATGTGAGAATAACATCTGCATATGAAGAATCAACATTGCTACAATGGAGGAGAGGTGTATTTTAGGGAAGAAAATTGTAGTATTGAAAATAAGGGTGTAATTTATATCTTTTTTTAGGATGATGTTTTGTGTATTAAGTTTGATTTTTGGGATGTGTCCCTTATTTTCACTATAAAAAACACCATCATATCCTAGACCAAAAAGTTGACGGGTTATGTGAGTCGAAATGCCGCATGTAATAATTATATGCAATTGATCTTGCATGAATCGTCTAAAAGAAGTTTGAGTATGATAGTCATCGAATGACTAATTTATGTTATGAACATAAGTATTGTAAACTAAAATCAAATCGGTTATATATATAAGCCAATTCATAAAGTGTTTATGAATACCCGTTCCATTATACTAAGAAACAACGGTTATTATAAGAAATACCAACTTCATAGTGAAGCAATTTCTTGGAGAAATTATTGGAATGAAAATGTATCTGGATATGATCCAAAAATAAAAATGATTACGTGGAATGACATGAATTTAACCTAACCTAATCGAATACATCACGTTAGAGTGTTGAATAAGTATTCTCACACATTGAAGGGAAACTATGAGTTTTAGTGTCGAGAATGGGTAATCTCAGTTGTCAATTAAGTCATCAAGAGTATGACTCTATGATATGGTATGATGCAAAATTTTTAAAGGATTCCAACCATGTTATCAAAATATTATTTTGGTAGTCATATCCAAAGGTATGTGATCCACTGGCCACAAATCTGTCTTCATAAGAAAGATAAATACATTTGCAATATAGTAAGCCACATTGATAAGAATGAATTTCAATTGTTGAATTAACGTGATAGATCACAATTCGATTGTTCTCAATTTTTTTCATATTTACTCATAAAATTATTATTTAGTATGACTTTATGTTTGGTATGTATGTGTTGAAATGCAAAATTCTAAATAAAGATTTAGAATAGACTGTTTGCACATAAGGTTTGTAAATTTTTGGATATGATCCAAGAACATATACGAAAGTGTCGTTTAACAAGCGTTAAGATTGAACAAGTGTTTTAATAGAAATATCAAATAGTTTGATTATTAATCAAAATGTAGAGGAAGCACATATTCATAAAATAAGTAAAAAGGTACATAAATATTTCTAAATCATAAATTAAAAACACAGTACTGATTTTTATTGATGTACATGTGTTAATTAGTTTTAGTTGTTTTAGTACTCAATGATGGATTTGTAAATGATGTCTTTTATAATAAGCATGAAAGATATTGGGAATTTCTCAAAATAATATGCAGGGCCACATTGTTAAAATGTTTAATATGGAATATGTAAATGGATTTCTTATATCTTGGTAGTAGAATTATCATGCTTGTTATGTTGTCTACGATATCGTGATTTTTTAATGTATTTGATGCATGAAGCAAATATCAAGTCCAAATTGATATCACTGAATAGTAGTTTGAAGTGTTCTCGTGTATTTATGAAATACTAGAGAATTGTTTGCAGAAACAACGAACTCCTTATGAAGAAGTATTCAAACTCAAACTTCATTAATGATATTGAGTATAATATGTCAATAATAAAATTCAAGTTAAGAATCTTTAAGTTGGAAATGTTCCAAATAGAAGAGATTGTGGGTGATTCAATGAAAAGGCTAAGTACATTGACTTAAATAGCGTCACAATAAAAACAATGTATATATAATAAATGCACAATTTTATAACTGAGACGAGGGTGATTTCAAATGTTGAGAATCCTATAAAATTGTTATATGATAACAATGTTGCGATATAGTTCGTTATAGAACTTAGAGCTCACTAGAAGTTGAGAGACATACTCTAAAATGTCCCACACGATAAAGGTAGTTATCAGTGTCGGAGAGAGTTGTTTGACAAAGTAGATAATTTAAACACAATAACATACCGGTTCACTGAGGGACTGACCCAATTGGTTTTGAGGAAACCGTTTGGAGAAGTTGGAATAAGATTCCATAACTGACTCCAAGTGTAAATGAGAGATTAATAGAGTTAAAGGTATGCCTTATAGGCAATTGGGTAATTCGTTACATATGTCTAACTCGTTGACTAATCTTGTTCAAAAAAAGTGTTTTCTTTCTATTATATACTCGATAAAATGTGTTATATTAATTAATTGATTTTATTAAAAGTATGTTTAATAGAAAATCCGTAAATGATATATTTTGTGATAGTAGTTACATAGTGTTGTAGCTGTGAGTAATTTAGCACAATAAGAACAAATATACCATTTTAAATATTCCTAGTCAAGATACATCAAAACTGGATATCGATGTATCCGTTGAGACTAGAGTACGTAATGCTCTCCAAATTTTTCATAGTGTATTACTCATGACTGCTAGCGGCACCTAGGGATTACTTATTGGTAGTTATTGGATAACTACGGAACAACTCACTCGAAAGTTTTATGTTAGTTAATATAACTAAGATCAAACAAAATCGACGTGACTGATTTACACAGTTATCTCAACTTGAAAATACTATGGATCTTCAATATGAAAGCGCCGATTTAATTATAGTTAATCATGACATAGTATCCATGGCTATAATTGGATCGAGTGGAAGTATTATAAGCGAAGCACTATTCAAGAGAGGAATCGTCTCCTCGGTTATATTGGGTAAGTATCACTATCAACTCAAAGTCAAGGTCTCCGTAAGAGCATTTCGGTTAATAACAACTGTTATTATCAGACAAAGGACTTTGTGATTAGACTGTAAAGCTAAATGTGGATGATACTGGAATGTTGACCATTACCAAATTCCACAAGTCCAAAGTGATATAGTTTAGACGAAGATAATCGGTGTAAATAAATGTCACAATCGGATAACACTTAATAAAGTAAGATTAGCTTTTATTGAAATTAAGAAAGTGATAAATTTGGCTAAAAAGTACACCACCTTCTAAGTGGCGTGTAAACATTAACGTTCAAATAGTTCAATATCAATCGCTGACCAAATTTACACCTGACGAGTTACACAATCGAAATGGTGAATTCTCTTTAGACCAGTTTGTTTATAGTTGTTATAAATTAATTAATATTTATGATTATAAAATTTTAAATATCATTTGAGGAATAAATATTACTGTATATATTTATAATAGTTGTAAATATATCGATCGATATGCAAGAAAATAATATTGTTATTTTGACCCAAAAAATTTTGGAAAAATTTTCGTAACTTTAAAATATCATACTTGATTTTTTAAAATTTGAATAATGTATTATGAATTTATTTTATTTAATTGCATTTTGAATAATTAATATATATATATAATGCACTAAAATATAAATAAATTTTGTGTGTGTCGTGCATTCGATCTGGAAAGGTTTAAATGTGTATATATATTTTAAATACATAATTAATATACTTATATGTATTAATAAATATACCCATTTTAAAATTATAAATATATTTATATATATATATCTAAATATAATAATAATAATAATTTTGAACTGTAATTCATACATATATGTGTATATATGTAAAATGATTTTGAAAAAATCTTTATATATTATGTATATACATACATACATACATATTTATATATTTAATATATGTGTGTTCATAAATCATAAATATTTTTACATATAAGATATAATACACATGAATGCATGTGCACACACGTATACATATACATATATACATACAAACATACACAAACACACATAGTTTTTAATATTTATATAAATAACAATTTATAAACATACATATTTTCAGACAACATTTAATACATATAGGATGAGTTTATATGTCCGTTGCGATGTAAATCCCAACATTTATATATGCACATGTTATACCTTGCACGGATTATTATGTTTACACATGCACATGCGTACATGTTAGTTCTTGAGATGATGGTTTTGATGATGACAACCTTAGGGCTTGTTATAAAATATAAATATTAATATTCTTGTCTAGATATATATGTATATGCAGGATATATATATATGCAGGTACTGAGAATGAAGTCTGTACAGTATAAAGATTCAATACTGAGTATAGAGATTCAAGACTAACGAATTCAAGATTGAAGAAACCAAGACTGAAGACTCATGAGTATAAGGAGTTCAAGATTTCAAGAGTTTAAGAGTTTAAGATATCAAGATAAGTAATAGAGTCTAGATTTATACTAAAACTTCATAATAGCACTAAAATCTTTATTCAGATTTTAATTGTGGAATGAAGTCCACCTTCTCGCTTTAATAGCGGGATGGAACCCACGACCTCTTTAGTGGGATGAAACCTACGACCTTCTCTAGTGGAATGGAATCCACAAAATTTTCAAAATGACTTATTTTAAATATTTTTCAAAGACTTTTTAAAAGTCATATCTCTCGGTTAAATATTTCAGCCTTAAACTATTTTTATCATCTTCTATATTTTGATTTCAAAATCATCTCTTGTTTTAAAACTATCTTCTGGTTTTAATATCATAAACTTTAAATCTCAAAAATATATTCAATACTTAATTTTTAATATTACTTTTATATTATAGATTACATATTTTAAGATTATTTTTTAACTCTCCTTTATAAGTTTAAAATGTATTCAAAATGGTTTATAAACTTCAGAAATTGTTTTGACAAGTTTTAGAATAGAAATCATTTTTAAAGGAAAATCAATTTTCAAAATATACATGGGCATGTCGACATACCCCATCCCCCATGTCGAAATGGTGGCCGTTTATTTCAAAATTTAAATTTTCAAAAGAAGTGTCCATTCGTCATAATCTTTTGTGAATGGACACGACTGTTGTTCTTCTTCTATAAATACCCAATGTTTTGAACGAATTTTTACTCAAGTTTTCTTAGTTTTCTTTCCTCTTTCTCTTCATTCTTATTTTTAAATATTCTTAACAAAACTCTACCGAAATCCTAAGTGAATTAAATTCGTTCATCTCTTATTTGATTCTCTGCCACTCTCTCTCAAAGATCTTAGTGCTATTCAAAGTTATAAGATCATTTGTAATCAAAGATCGAAGTGTATCGAGTCTCTCTCTATCAAAGTGTGATTGGAAACAGTGTGATTATGGCCCGTAAATCAATTGGATGTGATTGTAGTCCGTAAATCAATTAGATGATCTTGTACCTAGTTAAATCAAAAGAGATTGCCCTGGACTCGAAGATAGGAGGGTGTATCTCGTGGCCTTGAATTCGAGGTTGTAATATCGACATTATATTTGAAAAGAAATCTGGAGAAGAAATTGTGTGGGACTAGATGAAGGGTAACTCCGAACCAGTATAAAATTCTGGTGTAGTTTTTCTTTTACTGCTTTTTTATTTACTATTTGCATCCGTGTCTGATTCTGTGACTGTCTCTGTGTTTGTGAATTGCATCTGTTCGTGTTTAATTTCAAATTTTTTTAAAAATTCCATAAAATCCATTAAATACTATTCACCCTCCTCTAGTGTTAATTCTGCCTTTAGATCCGTAATCCGCAATCCGAAATCCTTACATTTGGTATCAGAGCATTGGTTTTCAATGTTTTCATAATTTGATTTTTGAAAAAGTTTAAAATGGCAATTGTTGAAAATTTTGTTAACACTAGTTCAAAACTATCCATATCATCATTGTTTTGTAAGTCTGCATATTGTTATTTTAGAAAATCAAATTATCTACCGAATTGGTGTGTTGTGCAGGAACATATGTGTTATATGGCTTTTGATGAATCAACACTCAATGGACAAATGGTGCAAATCAAGAAAAAAAATGGATACTTGATAGTGAATGTTCAAGACACATGATTTGGCAATCCGGAGATACTGAATGACATAATTTATAAAGATGGAGGACTGGTTATTTTAGAGAAAACTCAAAAGAATATGTGATTGACATCGACAATGTTGGTAACTTTAAAACTCCTACTATTTCTGATGTTTTGTTAGTTGGGAATCTAAAACACAATTTGCTTAGTATAAGTCAACTTTGTGACAAGTGGTGCAAAATTAAATTTGAAAAAGATAAGTGTCACATCGAAGATAATAAATCAAATATTATCTTTGAAGGAATTAGGAAGAAAAACATTTATATCCTCAGTATGAAAATCTCAAATAATAACCTATGTCTTTTGGCTAATATAAGTGACCCTTGGATTTGACATAAAATATCGGGAATTTCAATTTCAAACTTTTATCTAGATTTTAAAAACTTGATTTAGTAAGAGGTCTCTCTAAAATGGATTTTAAAGTAGATAGTATATGCGATGCTTGTTAATTAGGAAACTTAGGAAGAGTTCATTTAAATTGAAAGATATGATTTCAACTTCAAAAACCCTTGAGTTACTTCATTTAGATCTGTTTGGTCCATCTCATATTCAATCAATAAATCACAGTAAATATGTTTTTGTAATTGTAGATGATTATTCTAGATTTACATGCATAATTTTTCTGAAACTTAAAAGTGATGCTTTTGATTTATTTAAAACTTTTACAAAAAGAATTCAAAATCAACTTTCTTTAGAAATCAAAACTATTCTAGTGATCGTGAAGGAGAATTTGAAAATGAAAATTTTAAGAATTTCTGTAATAAAAAAGGAATAACTCATAATTTTCCTTTCCAAGAACTCCACAACTAAACGGAATGGTAGAGCATAAAAATAGGACAATTCAAGAGTGTACAAGAACCATGCTTCCAGATAGTAAATTACCAAGAAATTTTTGGGCCTAAATCCACAACAATTTGGATAAATTTAATCCTAAATCTGATAACGGAATCTTTATCGGATATTCTAATAGAAGTAAAGCATATAGAGTTTTCAATTTGTAAACCAATACCATTGAAGAAATAATGCATGTATCTTTTGATGAAAATTTCAAAGATTTTGTTCAAATAAATGATGAAGATGATTTTGTTACTTTAAATAATGAATCAAATGAAACAAATTGTGAAACTGTTCATCTTAATAAAAGGATCAGGCTTCTAAAAGGTCATCCTGTAGAAAATATACTAGGAAATATTGAATTTGTTGTTACAACTAGAAATTAGCTAAACAAGATGAGTAATGCAGCTTTTATATCAACTATAGAACCTAAAAATCCATAGGAAGCATCATATGATGATTCATGGATTCTTGCCATGCAAGAAGAACTGAATCAATTTACCAAAAATGAAGTATGGGAACTTGTTCCTAGACTTGAGGACAAAACTATAATAGGAACAAAATGAGTTTATAAAAATAAAATGAATGAACAAGGTGAGGTCGTTAGAAATAAAGCTCGGTTAGTCGCACAAGGTTATTGTCAAGAACAAGTAATAGATTATGATGAAACCTTTACACCCGTAGCAAGATTAAAATCCATTAGAATTCTACTTGCTTTCGCATACCACAATAATTTCAAATTATTTCAAATGAATGTCAAAAGTGCCTTTTTAAATGGTTTTGTTAAAGAGGATTTTTATGTTGAACAGCCTCCACTTTTTGAAGAAGAAAAGTTTCCAAATCATGTTTACAAATTAAAGAAATCTTTATATGGTCTAAAACAAGCTCCTAGAGCCTGGTATGACAGACTAAGATCTTTTCTATTGCAATCAAATTTTTAAATTGGTAAAGTTGATAATACTCTTTTCATTAAAAGAAACAAAAATGATATCAATTAGTACAGATATATGTAGATGATATAATTTTTAGATCAACAAATAATGAAATGAACAAAGTGTTTTCTGAAATAATGACAAAAGAGTTTGAGATTAGTCATATGGGTGAACTTACTTTCTTTTTAGGATTTCTAGTAGAACAATTAAATAGTTGTATTTTCATTAGTAAAGAAAATTATGCTAGGGATCTAATTAATAAGTTTGGTATGACCACTGCGAGTTGAAAATCCGCTCCTATAGAAACCAGTGAAGCCTTGAATAAAGAAGATATGTCAAAAGATGTTGATCAAAAACTATACAGGGTAATGTTTGGATCCTTACTCTATATAACTGCGAGTACACCTGATATCATGCATAGTGTCTGTCTTTGTGCAAGATACAAATTTCAATCCAAAGAAACCCATGTAAAAGCTATTAAACGTATCCTAAGATATGTTAAACACACTTTAGACTAGGGCCTATTTTACCCTAAAAATGATTCATTTTATGTAATCTCATATTGTGATGCTGACTATGCTGGTTGTAAATCAGACCGAAAGAGTACAAGTGGAATGTGTCACTTTTTAGGACATTATTTGGTTTCCTGGTTTAGCAAAAAGAAAAATACTATCTTATTATAAACAATTGAAGCAGAATATATCTCTACTGCTTTGGCTTATTCTCAAGTTATCTATATGCAACAGACCCTAAAGGATTTTGGATTAAGTATTTCAAAATCATCAATTTATTGTGACAATTCAAGCGCAATAAATTTATAAAAAATCCTACTCACCACGCTAGAACAGAACATATTGATATCAGACATAATTTTCTCACATATAATATAAATAAATAGATTATTTCTCTTGAACTTATCAAAACTGAGAATCAAACAGCTGATATTCCGACCAAACCCTTGAATCAATCAACCTTTACTAAATTAAGAAGAGTAACTGAGATATTGAATATAAATATAGTAACACACACACACACACGCACATATATATAGAGAAACAAAATTGTCAAGGACTCTCATTAGATTGTTTTTATATTACCGCTTTTGTATGTTGTGTGTATTTGTATATAGTAGTGTATATGTGTGTAATATAACAACATATATAATAAAATTATATTTACGCTTCGGTTAATTATACTTCATTATTAGTACTTAGTTCCATAAGTATTAGTTTAAGGGGGAGTTATGTAGTTTAGGCTTAGTTTTTGTTGATAACAAAGGAAGAGAATTATAAAATATGTTAGATAGGCTTAGATTAAGGGGGAGTTAGTAGATTAAAGCGGAGTTAAAGTAGAATCAGAGTTTTGTGGAGTAGATTTTATAAACAAAGGTTGTCATTATCAAAAAGAGGGAGATTGTTAGTCTTGGAGATGATAGTTTTGATGACAACAACCCTAGGACGTGGTATAAAATATAAATACTAATATTCTTGTTTAGATATTTATGTATACGTAGGATATATATATATATATATATATATATATATATATATATATATATGCAGGTACTGAGAATGAAGACTGTATAGCATAAAGATTCAAGACTAAGTATAGAGATTCAAAACTGACTAATTCAAGATTGAAGAAACCATGACTAAAGACTCATCAGTATCAAGACTTCAAAATTTCAAGAGTTCAAGATATCGAGATAAGTAATAGAGTATAAATTTATGTTAAAACTTCATAATAGCACTAAAATCTTTATTCGGATTTTTATTGTGAAATGGAATCCACATTCTTGCTTTAATAGTGGGATGGAACTCATGACCTCTTTAGTAGGATGGAACCCACGACCTTCTCCATTGGAATGGAATCCACGAAATTTTCAAAATGACTTATTTTAAATATTTTTCAATTTTTTTATTAAAAGTAATCTCTCTCGGTTTTAATATTTTAGCCTTAAACTATTTTTATCATCTTTTATATTTTGATTTCAAAATCATCTCTTGTTTTAAAACTATCTTTTGGTTTTAATATCATAAGCTTTAAATCTCAAAAATATATTCAATACTTTGTTTTTAATATTACTTTTATATTATGGATTACGTAATTTAAAGATTATTTTTTAAATCTCTTTTATAATTTTAAACTATATCTAAAATGGTTTATAAACTTCAGAAATTGTTTTGACAAGTTTTAGAATGAAAATCATTTTTAAAGAAAAATCAGTTTTCAAAATATACATGGGCATGTCGACATACCCCATCCCCCACGTCGACATGGTTGCCGTTTATTTCAAAATTTAAACTTTCAAAAGAATTGTCTATTTGTCATAATTTTTCATGAATGGACACGACTGTTGTTCTTCTATAAATACCCAATGTTTTAAACAATTTTTTACTCAAGTTTTCTTAGTTTTCTCTCCTCTTTCTCTTCTATTCTTATTTTCAAATATTCTTAACAAAACTCTGCCGAAATCCTAAGTGAATCAAACTCGATGATCTCTTGTTTGATTCTCTGCCACTCTCTCTCAAAGATCTCAATGCTATTTAGAGTTATAGGATCATTTGTAATCAAAGATCGAAGTGTATCGAGTCTCTCTCTATCAAAGTGTGATTAGAAACGGTGTGATTATGGCTCGTAATGTGATTGTAGCCCGTAAATCAATTAGGTGATCTTGTGCCTTGGTCAAATCAAGGAAGTTTGCCCTGGACTCGAAGACAGAAAGGTGTATCTCATGGCCTTAAAATCGAGGTTGTAATATCGCCATTTTTTTTGAAAAGAAATCAGCATAAGAAATTGTGTGGGACTGAATGTAGGATAACTCCGAACTAGTATAAAATTCTGGTGTGTTCTTTCTTTTACTGCTTTTTTATTTACAATTTGTATCCGTGTCTGATTATGTGATTGTCTTTGTGTTTGTGAATTACATCTGTCTGTGTTTAATTTCAAAAGATTTTAAAAATTCCATAAAATCCATTAAACACTATTCACCCCCTTTAATGTTAATTCTTCCTTAAGATCCGTAATCCGCATTCCCTATAACACTTAAATGTATATGCTACATATGTATACTATTATATTTAATTGAATATAAAATAAATGAAATTCTATCTATAATTTATAAATTAAATGAAATAAGAGATTTTATTCAATTAAATTTAAAATTGTTCTAAATAAATTAGACTTAATAGGCTTAAAAAGGATCCAATAAAGTAAGAAAATTTGAAATATACCCATAACTTCCTCTATGAGTTGACTCAGTTCCAACAATGGTTTCATAGCCCAATAGGCTATGCGGTTTAAATTAATCATGTCAGGGTTAACTATTAAGCTCATAACCCAAAAGTTGTCTCTAATAGAAAAGACCCAAATTTGACTTGGGCCTTGCCGCGTTGGGCTAATTTTCATTTTGAAATTAAATAAAAGTTTTAAATTTTAAATGTTAAAATTTAAAATAAGAAACATATTATAAATGTTATATTATACGTTTTCAAATTGTTTTGAAAATTGAAAATATAAGATTTTTGCATTTAAAATATAATATATGAATATTGTAAATGTTATAATATACTGAAATTTTCAAAATGATTCAAAATTAATATAAATTAATTTCGAAATTTATAAACTTTAGTGATAAGATTAATAAAATATATTAAATAAATAATTTAATTAATTAATATATACACGTATTTTATATTACGATTAATTAAATAAGAAATTAATTAATTAAAAAAGTAAGCAAATAAAATACAAAGAAATAATTGCAATAAAGCTTCATTTCCTTCTTTACAAAATATTCATCTCTCATTCTTCATTTACAAAACACATTTAATTTTCCTTCTTCTTCGTCTTGTGAAATTCCCAACAGATGTATTGTTTTCATTTCTTTGAAGACCTGTTTGTACTAGCAAAACATTAGGCCTTCTACAACTTCTCCCACATTCATTTTTCACATATATCCAATAAATTCTTGATATTTATGTTTGTGATTTTTCATTTTGATTAGTTTAACTTATTTTAATGGGTGAATCTTGGTTCTAGGGAATATTCTCAGTTGACTATTTTTTTAATTTTAAATAAAATAAACTATGATAATAAAACTCAAAAGTTAAACTTTTCAGCTCAAGTTAGAATTTTACATCAGAACTTATCTTCATTAAAAATCAGAATTTATCTTTGCTTAGCATTAGATTTTGATTCAAAGTTTAAAATTATTGTTCAACTTACAAGTTTAAATGCAAAACTTATACATTAACTTATACATGTAGTTTTAATTTTATAATCAAATCCATCTCTCCTTAAATGATTCCAAGGTAACAAAATCCCTAAATTTTAATTCATATTTGTACCTAAATTCGAAATTGTAATCAATATCAAATGAGCCATATTGATTGGTAGAAAAATTAAATGATGGTTATAAATGTGAAAATGTATGATTTTATAAGTTTAAAATGATATAAATAAAATTTAATGGTTTATGAAATTATATTGGATATTTGAAAGTTAATTGACAACAATTTTGCAATGCTGTTATTTCTAATGTAATTGATATTACAGCATTTGTAAATGCTGTAGTTAATATAAATGAACCAAATAACTAAATATTAATAAGGGTTATTATAGCACTTTGTAAGTGTAGTAGTTGCTGGACTTAACTAAAGTTTTAATTGAAATCTAAACCTATTACAGCATTTTACATGTTGTCTTTTGCTAATTGAATTGTTTTTAGACATAACTTTCCATAGCATTTTCTAAGTGCTGTGAAAGTTGAATTTTCACCGTTTTAATAAATTTAGGTGAATAATGAACTTTGAAAGGGATAAAAATTTTAAAATTTAAAATTTGATTTTAAATATAATGACTTCAAATTTTAATGGTTTAAATGAAATAATTTGATTTGAAATATAAACCATTTTGAAAGGTGACTTGGAAGGATATTTAAATTAAATAAAATGAATGTAGTTTTGGAAAGATATGATATTTTGTTATTTGAAATGAATTCAAAATGATACCAAATTTTGAAATTGATATTTGATTTAGAAGTATGAAATAGTACTTTTGAATTTTAACCACGGGATGTATTTAATTTATGGTTTAACTGATCCTTAGAGGATGGGCGATCCCAAGCATCCTTTAAGATATTATGCATTACTACTACAGTTCACTTGAATTGGTTTACAGTATATAAGTATATATGTCCTGACTCGAGCGTTTTGTGTTTTTCTTTACGCTCGGGTCAGCCTGAGTATTTACAGCTTAGCTTTGGACTTCTTTTCTGGAGCTAGGAATCGCTGAAGATTCTACTTGTCTAGTTATCTATTCCCTTTCAGTTTCAGTGTTCTATTTCAGCTCTGGTATTTATAAACTGGTATGTATTTGAGATTTCTATTGTATATGTATTTGTACCTAAATACCTAAACTTGACTATGCCACTTATATAAGATGAAGATAGACAAGGTTATCAACGTTACAAAATAAGAAGCATCCAAGACAACATAATAAAACTGAATTGCCAATTGAACTAAACAACAACAGTTTATAGAAGTGCATCATCACAACTGTGGTGAATAATAGGAAGGGATGCAAGAAATGATCACGGCCGAATAGTGGACAACATTTCATGCAATGTGCAATGCAAGGCCACTTCTCTGCACTTCATGTGCCTCTAATAAAGTGGAATTTACAACAATAATGAAAGCAATATTAAACAAGAAGAATGGACGAAACAAGTCACATATTAAACCAACAAAAGACAACATTGATATAAAATTTTGGAGGAACTTAAAATCAAAATACTTGGTGGCTCAAATAATTACAGTCACACATAAACTTCCATTATAAAATAATAATAAGAGATGGTGAGATGATTAAATGTTTCAGTGAAGCTCCAAGTTTCTTCATGGTAGCATAACTGCACAAATTACAACAAGATGTGTTCAAAATTAATGTGAAAAAGAGCAATTCACAATTAGAAAACGTACGATTTTAGATGACTAAAAACCATCGACGGCTGTCGGAAGCCATTGAAGATCGACGGAAAAAATCGTCGCAATTTGTCCCGTCGCCGCGTAGTTTTTCCGACGGCTTCCAACAGCCTCCGTCGTAAACTTTCCAATGGTCGCTAACAAAAAACCCGTCGGCTCTAGATGGTCTTCGAAGACACGAGGCCGATTAAAAGGAAGCAACAAAACCCCGTCGGACACCTCGGAATACCTAAGGCATTTTTTTCGATTTCTGCTACATGCTAGCCTCACATACATAATTCAAAAATGTAATATAGTCACACACAAGCACATATAGAATTCAGATATTCAATATAACCAAATCATACAAATATACTCAAGTCACATAAAGAAAATTAAACCAACCATAACTCATATAGCATCAAATTAACAAACACTTTGTTAACATATTATACATACATGTCATCATAAAATATATACACCATGAAACACGAAAAAATCTAACACCACCAACAACTTAAATGTCATCATTAACAACTCACCACCATCAACTCACAAATGTCAAACCGACCATCACCAAATGTACCATCAAATAGCATACAAGTATCTCAAAGTATCCAATCGCACCATCTCAATGTATCATCGAACAATAGTAAACAATGTCACATAAAAAAAACATACCTATTACTTCTATCATTCACCTCCAAAACCTCTGGACCCATTTGAAGATAGAAAGAGGCTATCATACTGCTGCATGTACTCAACAATACGCTGGCCCACCAGCTATGTCAACTCAATGGCCTGTCGACGGTTCTGCTTCTCTAACTGCCCCACCCTAGCTCTCAATTTCTCGATCTCTACAAGATGGATCTGAGCTTTGCTTTGGCTGGCTCTCCTCCGTCTACCCTTCAATACTTATTTAATTTAGTAAAATTCAATTACTATAATCTTACTATCGAAGATACAACATAATATTTTAACTGTTATATCTATAAACTTATTATCGAAACTAAAGCGATGTGAAGTTCTTTAGAACTGAAAAATTACTAAATTGTTATATCCAAATATATTATTCATTACCGCTTGATTGTCAAAACCGTAATGCCTGTTCCGTGAAGGTAGGTCCATGACTGACTCAAAAATGACATCCTCCTTATCCCTAGTCATTTTCTCTCGACCTGTTTCCTCCAGGAGTTTCTGCCTATGTTCCATAAAGCATGTCTGCATGAACAAATAAAAATATATTTGAAATTAATAATATAATATCTTAATTCATTATACTTTAATAACTAAAACAATTACTAATAGTATATAAACTAAAATATGCTTACATGACTATCCCGTGATTTATCATCATACCATGTATATGAAATAGTCCCCTTTGGATTAACATGCTCGACGGCATGAATACGGCTAAATACATCCATATACGATACAAGACCCTACGCCTCCGCTTCATGAAAGTGATTATTATGTACTATTATATTATATTCAAAATTATACAACATAGTAACTATTTACAATTCACAATTAATAAATTTAACAACTCCTGACGATATTGTTGGAACGACTTGGACCCTCCTCGATGAGTGACAAGATTCTTGTTCCTATTTGTAGAGTTTCTCTACGACTCTGTCTATACACATAAGTAAACATATATTATTTACATACCAAATATTTTTTGGTATTTACATTTCAATCAAATAATCAATAAAAGATTAGTACACTTACCTTCGCTTCGTCACTCTCCCAATGCGCCAACCAACCCTTCCACACACTCACTCCTATCCAGTTCGGCTTCTCTCCTTTATGCTTCACAGCCAACATAGAATCCTTGCAACGTCCTGCCTTTGCGCATGGTTTAAATCGACGATAAACCATACACATCAGACTTAAACCATATAGAAGGATGGATTGTTATGGGGTAAATAAGAAAAAGCATAGAAAGAAAAAGAATAAAACAGAATCTTGCAACGGAATGATAAAATATAATAATCAAATATACAGTTTATGAAGCTGTTTTTCAAAATATTCGATTATACTTATACAATACATATCAGAGTTCCACATACCGAAGAATAATAATTAATGCAGCGGAAACAATATGAATGTAGTGGAATACTATAATAAATAATAATAAATATTCGTCTTCGTCCTCTAGAATACAGTCTTCCAAATTCAAAAATGCTCAGGCCGATCCGACCGAACTGAAAAGACAAAACACTCGAGTCAGACTAAAAGACCCTATGTAAGTTAAATCAACAGAAATAAATATGAGTGAAACGGCGTCAGAGATGTTTATGGGATTTGACATCTTCTATCCAGTGTGTAACGTGAGTGCAGTAACTTAAGAGATACTTGGGATTCACATCTCCTAAGGAACCGTTAAACTATTTACTATGTAGTATTATTTCGCTATTATAATAATGTCTATAGTAAAATAAACTTACTTTTTTCATAGCATTAAGGGGTTATCCATATAGCCTTTAACACGTAATAGTCCCAGTAGTCCATCCAATATCATGGTTCCTCCTGATCGGAAAGCCACCAGAGGATACCACACGGGCTACGGGAGAAAACCAAACTCGTACAATGCGCGATAGGGTAGGTGACACGGCACAACTAGGCAATGCCAGGGTACATATACCAATTACGCTTCCGGGCTGTGGTAATGCGTAGCGCGCAGCTATCGCCCACCTCAAGCCACCGCCCGAAATCAAAAAAGTCAAAAGTGGCCACCGAATAATCCAAAAGTCAGAGTATAATATCAAAGGGATGTGTCGGATCAAAGGTGCTATCTCATTATCCCGTCAATCGCTCCTGTTTTAGCCACCTTATGCCAACTCACGGGAGTCGGGTCCATGTATTTACCTCAAAGGAAACACCGCCACCATCCTACTGCATTATGGAATTTCCACCGCGTACACGGTTGTTAAAGTGGTTTTCGAAGTTGGCAGAGAGTATGACAACTTCCGATCCCGGTCTCTTCAACAACCCAACGTTATTATAACACCGTGGTCATTTCAATATAGTATATACTTTAAAAACCAAAATATCATTGCTATTTCAAACCATATCCTTTATTTCAAAATAATATATATTTCGAAACCCAATTCAATAATATATCATTTCCATTTCAAACGATTCAATAATATATCATTTAAATAAAACCCAATTTCCGATCACTAAATCTTCCTTTAATCTATATAAACTTGAAATATTCTTTTAAATCATCTTAAACCCAAACCACATTATAAAATCATATTCTTAATCTTCAATTCCAATAGGTTTCAAATCAATATATTCAAAGACAATTCTTTAAATAAATTTAATTTCAACTAATTCATTTCCTAACCATAAAACTTTCAAAGTTATAACAACTCCAAAACCCAACACTTTGAAACCATAATACTTTAAAATACTTAAATTTCAATAGAACATTTCAAATTATATATATTTCAGATCTTGAAATATTCCGGCGTTTCCAAACCAAATCTGATAATCTCCTATATATCTTAATTCAATTTTTTATTATTTAGTTTAGAAATATTTATTTAATACATTCAATATCATTTAAATAAAGCTCAAATTTGGACTATTTGTAAATCACCTTAAACCCTCATCAAGTTATAAAATCATGCCCTTTGAAAATCTCAAATTCAATAAGTTCTAGGTTGCTCCAATTAAATAACATTCTTAATTTAAAAACAATTTTTAAGCCGATTTCAAATCCATCTTCTCAACCTTAATTTAACAATATCATTATAAACTCTATATATATATATATATTAAAATATAATTTAAATAAATACTTAAGCATATTATATTTTAAATAAAATCAAACTTTATTATTACACTTATTATATAATGAACAAAATTATACATAGCTTAAATTTAAGAATTTAACTATATATAAAATAATATTTATATAATACCCAAAAATGTATATTTATATAAATCCATATATTTCTTTCCAAAACCATAGAAATCATTTCAAAAATATTTTTATATATAGACCAACGGTGTCTGTATATAAATTTTTATCCTATGGTCAGGTGATGCAGATATTTATCATTTCAATCCGCAATTTAAAAATAAAAATACGGTTGTATATCATTTCAAGCTGCAATCCCGAATCAATAAAGAACTTGCAGATTTTGATGACATAAATAAAACATCCATTCATCCATCATAAAATCATACATTCATCACAATCATCATCCAAATCAATCAATCAATATCAATATATAACTGATAATATATAACAGGAAATTAACTTGCAGTAATATCCAATGATAAATTAAATAACGATTTAATTTAAATAAATGCAATTAACCGAGATGATGATTTAGATATATACAAAACAGTCATAAATAAATTTATAATCACAACATAAATTAAATTTAACGAACATAAGAAATTTTAGAAGTTGCGAGTGAGTTAAAACACTCACTTTTTGAATTTAAATCCAATTTAGACCCAAAATTTTCACAGTCTCAGAATTCGTCCAAACAAATTTCATCATTTTTGATTTCTCAATCATTAATAATGATTTAAACAAAATAAAATATCAATTTAGAGTTGATAAATTTATCAATTTTAGTATTAACCACAATTTCATTAAATTCATAAATTATAAATTTATTTTTCAAAAATCCTATTAAATTTATTTTCATTCTACTATTCAATTCATTATTGTCAATGGATGAAATAAATTATTGGATTCAAAATCTATTACATTAATATTCTCACGTTCCATCTTCATTTCAATTAGCGTAATAAATTATATTTCATTTATATTAAATTCATTTATTGAAATTTGAGTTCCAATTAATTATAATAAATTCCTAATAACTTTGATTTGATTAGTTTCAATCTTTATACTAAGTCCATTATTACTCTATACCTAGTTCCTATTGTTTATCCTTCATTTACTTAACATTTAAATGAACTTGATTTCCAATAAATTCATTAACCAATTAATTAGGTAATTTATAATAATTGTTATCATAGCCTTAAATTTACACTTAAGTTTATGTTTTATTCAACTAATTATCATAACACTAAATAAAATTTACGTTATTCCCAATTATTACCCTAATTTACATTAACGTAACATTTAATTCAGATTTATTGCAATTGATTACCCGTTTTAATTTAATAGACTAAATAAATGGTTAACTTAAAATAATTGTTATCATAACTTTTAATTACACATATGAATTCACTATTCACAAACAAATGTTACAATTCTTATATAATATTAATTTTATTCAATTTATTACGTATTACTTCCTTAGTTAATAACTTTTGAATTTATTCCTCGATTTTCTAATTTCAATCAATTATAACCTTACAATTTGTTTCAATTAATAGGTATTGCACTAATTTAGTTACTTATCAACTTGCATCAACCTTATTACATTAATTTACATTCAGTTACTATTAATCAATGTATTATTCCATTGGTAAATTAAATGCCTACTTTTATTTACTTATTTTAAATTTTATACCCAAATGCAACAATTTACACTTTCTATTATTATATTAACTTGAATTCCATTCTTGTTATTTTTTTTAATAATTCACGAATTCAACATTCCCATTTGTTTCTTATATTAAACTTATAACCAAGTATGACAATTTACATTATTTCAATTAATTGCAATTTCATTTTAAATTGTTAATTTTAATTACAATTGCTACATTTAATTTCTAACATCCGCTCCAATATAAATTATAAGATTTTTATTTCTTTATAAATTTAATTACAAAAGTCTTATTTATTTAACCAATTTTAATTATTGAAATTTACGGGTCGTTACACTCTCCTCCACTCAAAACTTTTCGTCCCCGAAAAGGAAAAAGAAAGAATTAAATAAACAATACATCTTATCAAATATTAACTTTATAAACAATTAAATTTAAAAAATTAATTAATTTGAATAAAATACACCAATTTATAACCCCTAAATCTTTTTATACTCAAATAAATAAAGTTTGGAAAATATTTTTCAAAAATTTTTTAAGTCCAAAATTTTACGGAAAATTTCGGCAGAGTCTCCTTTGTACGGAGAGGCTCGGGAGAATGTATAATATAAAAAATAACAATATACAGCATATATTTTCCAAAATAATATATATCCCAACCCAAGAAAAACAATAATATAACGCTATAAACCGTAATCCGAAAACGTACCTATTGTCGGGCAATTTACTCTTATATTATGAAACCAAAAGCAGTAGCAATTGCTTCCATAACCTGTATTTCACTTATATAAAAGAGTTAGTAATAATTATATAAAATAAAATATTTAAGTTGTTCACCCACTAATAAATAATTTAATACAAACAACCATCAATAGCAACAAAGCATACAACCATTACATAAAATCAACACAAACCAATCATTCATTTATATCAAACAAAACAAATAGTTGTTCGGGTTTTAAAACTTTAAATTGTACAGAATGAAAATAAACTACTAAGTGCATCAATTAATCAATAGTCTTAGATGAAACTAAATAGGTTATTCATACATCCAAATAATTTTAAAGTATCCTTGCCCAAACAACCATAAACAAACAATTCCAACCAACAACAGATTCTAACATTATTCAAGTTTATTCTTATAAATTCTCTTTCACAACATTTGTTGTTCATTCATTTTTTCTTTCTTTCATTCATTCAGTGATTACTTCATTTATTTTCATTTATTACTTACAATATTCATTTTTCATTTCAGTGTCATGTAAGTCCTTTCTTTGTTGCATCATATTCATTCATTCATTACTACTTAATTTCATGTATTTACTTAAGTTTCTAGTTGCTTTCTTACAATACTTACTCCTTATCATATTTTGTTATAGTAGCATTTCAGTTTATAACTCACGTTTATTACAACTATAACTTCAAGTCCTATTAACAAAAGCAATTTATTGAAAACTTTTATTACATAAATTTACTCGTACAATTTTTATTACAATTTCTTATTAGACATTTCAACTTTTAAATCTTTGGTAAGTTATATATATATATATATATGCTTTTCAAGAATGCAATTGAAATTTTTACATATCCCATTTCCTTTAATTAATTTAATGTTCAGTAGTTATATCCTTTGTTTCATAGGTTACAATTTCAAATTTCATTAATATCAATTATAACATAGCATTAAATCCCTTATTTCATTTAGGGTTTCAATTATTAGTTAAATTCCATTTCACTGCACTAATTGAAATTATCAATTAACGGAAACTTAAGAATTAAATACCGGGTTAAATTTCAAATCATTTTAAAAATAATAGATAAATGTATACTTACAACTTATATATCCAATTATATTTAAAATAATTAAAAATTTATATTTGTTTATCCAAATAAATCTGCAGTAAAACTACTACAGTGGTCTTCCCACTTCGAAACTCGAAAATGAATGTCGATGATGCATGCACTCATCACCAGAATTATTTTCCAACGACAAAGGGGGGAGTACAAAACTTATTTCTTTCCAAAATTTCTTTAAAACAATTCTTTCAAATTATATTGAAATATTTATATCAGAAAATACTTCTAACAATATCATTACTATATTCCAAAATCATTCTAAAGAAAGTTTCAAAACCCTGTAACTTAAGTTCTAAATTCCCAGTTTATTCTCATTTATTCCACTTTCAATTTATTTTCCAATCGACATTTATAAATTTCACTAGCTAACAACCAATATATTGCAACCAAATATATATATATATCATTTATAAAAAAAGTTTATTTTATATATAGAAAATAAGGCAAATTATTTCATTCACCTATATTCAAAACAAATATTGTGTCGGTCTGTCCTATTAAGTGTTTAGAAATCCCTATTAATGTCATAGCGTCCCATGCACCAACCAGAATTTACAAATACAAAATGAAACAAATTAACACAATATCAAAATATTTTTATAACACTAACAAATACGCTCTCTCATATATACGCTCAGCGACTCATCATAGGGTATTACTACCCTATTAATAAAGAGTCAAACCCCACAAAACTAAGGTTTATCGCTAAACCAAAGCTATGATACTAGATGTAACGTCCCGCCTTTGCGCATGGTTTAAATCGACGAGAAACCACACACGTCAGAGTTAAACCATACAGAAGGGAGGATTTTTATGGGGTAAATAAGAAAAAGCAGAGAAAGAAAAAGAACAAAACAGAATCTTGCAGCGGAACGATAAAATATAATAATCAAATATACAGTTCATGAAGCTGTTTTTCAAAATATTCTATTATACTTATACAACACATATCAGAGTTACACATACCGGAGAATAATAATTAATGCAGCGGAAACAGTATGAATGTAGTGGAATACTATAATAAATAATAATAAATCTTCGTCTTCGTCCTCCAGAATACGGTCTTCCAAATCCTGAAATGCTCATGCTGACCCGAGCGAATTGAAAAGACAAAACACTCGAGTCAGACTAAAAGATCTTATGTAAGTTAAATCAACAGAAATAAATATGAGTGGAACGCCGTCAGAGATGTTTACGGGATTTGACATCTCCTATCCAGTGTGTAACGTGAGTGCAGTAACTTAAAAAATGCTCGGGATTCACATCTCCTAAGGATCCGTTAAAATATTTACTATGTAGTATTATTTCACTATTATAATAATTTTTATGGTAAAATAAACTTACTTTTTCAATAGCATTAAGGGGTTACCCATATAGCACTTAACACGTAATAGTCCTAGTAGTCCATCCAATATCATGGTCCCTCCTGATCGGGAAGCCGTCAGAGGATACCACATGGGCTACGGGAGAAAATCAAACTCGTACAAGGTGCGATAGGGTAGGTGACACGACACAACTAGACAATGCCAGGGTAGATATACCAATTACGCTTCCGGGCCGGTGGTAACGCGTAGCGCGCAGCTACCGCCCACCTCGAGCCACACCCCCAAATCAAAAAAATCAAAAGCGGCCACCGAATCAATCCAAAAGTCAGAGTATAATATCAAAGGGATGTGTCCGATCAAAGGTGCTACCTCATTATCCCGTCAATCGCTCTTGTTTTAGCCACCTTATGCCAACTCATGAGAGTCGGGTCCACGTATTTACCTCAATGGAAACGCCGCCACCATCCTACTTCATTCTGGAATCTCCACCGCGTACACGGTTGTTAAAGTTGTTTTCGCAGTTGGCAGAGAGTATGACAACTTCCGATCCCGGTCTCTTCAACAACCAAATGTTATTATAGCACCGTGGTCATTTCAAAATAGTATATACTTTAAAAACTAAAATATCATTGCTATTTCAAACCATATACTTTATTTCAAAATAACATATATTTCGAAACCCAATTCAATAATATATCATTCCCATTTCAAACGATTCAATAATATATCATTTAAATAAAACCCAATTTTCGATCATTAAATCTTCCTTTAATCTATATAAACTTGAAATATTCTTTTAAATCATCTTAAACCCAAACCACATTATGAAATCGTATTCTTAATCTTCAATTCCAATAGGTTTCAAATCAATATATTCAAAGACAATTCTTTAAATAAATTTAATTTCAACCAATTCATTTCCTAACCATAAAACGTTCAAAGTTATAACAACTCCAAAACCCAACACTTTGAAACCATAATACTTTAAAATACTTAAATTTCGATAAAACATTTCAAATTTTATATATTTCAGGTCTTTAAATATTCCAGCGTTTCCAAACCAAATCTGATAAACTCCTATATATCTTAATTCAAATTTCTATTATTTAGTTTAGAAATATTTATTTAATACATTCAATATCATTTAAATAAAGCTCAAATTTGGACTATTTGTAAATCACCTTAAACCTTCATCAAGTTATAAAATCATGCCCTTTTAAAATCTCAAATTCAATAAGTTCCAGGTTGCTTCAATTAAATAACATTCTTAATTTTAAAACAATTTTTAAGCCGATTTAAAATCCATCTTCTCAACCTTAATTTAACAATATCATTACAAAATCTATATATATTAAAATATAATTTAAATAAATACTTAACCATATTATATTTTAAATAAAATCAAACTTTATTATTAAACTTATTATATAATGAACAAAATTATATATAGCTTAAATTTAAGAATTTAACTATATATAAAATAATATTTATATAATACTCAAAAATCAATATTTATATAAATCCATATATTTCTTTCCAAAACCATAGAAATCATTTCAAAAATATTTATATATATAGACCAACGGTGTGTGTATATAAATTTTTATTCTATGGTCAGGTGATATGGATATTTATCATTTCAATCCGCAATTTAAAAATACAGTTGTATTTCATTTCAAACCGCAATCCCAAATCAATAATGACAAATCAATAAAGAACTTACAGATTTTGATGATATAAATAAAACATCCATTCATCCATCATAAAATCATACATCCATCACAGTCATCATCCAAAACAATCAACCAATATCAATATATAACTGATAATATATAACAGTAAATTAACTGGCAGTTATATTCAATAATAAATTAAATAACGATTTAATTTAAATAAATGCAATTAACTGAGATGGTGATTTAAAAATATACAAAACAATCATAAATAAATTCATAATCACAACATAAATTAAATTTAATGAACATAAGAAAATTTAGAAGTTGTGAGTGGGTTAAAACACTCACCTTTTGAATTTAAATCCAATTTAAACCCAAAATTTTTATAGTGTCAAAATTCGTCCAAACCAATGCCATAATGTCCGGAATATCGATCCGATCCTAGCGGAGAAAACCGCGCGTGAATTGGACCTCGTACGTGAAAGTTATACAATTTTGAACACATACGATTTAAATTTATAAACAAATAAAATAAATAAATAAAAAAACACACGCGTCACCTTCCTCCCTCCAGATAGATCGAGCGTGACCTGGTCCCCAACCCTAGCCGCCATCGATAAACATTCGCCGTGCCTGCTCTACCATGAGCTATCAGCAAGGCCAATCGCGACCACTCTCCCTACCCCGAATCGAACTGCCTCCCACCGAACGGCCTCCCACGACGATCGTTGATCGAGTAAACACACCGGCCGCCGTCTATATTTTAAACCCTAATCGAATTAAATCTCAAAATATAACCGTCGAATCACAGAACAAACACCACTGATGCACTCCCCATCGTCCACTCTACAATACCTAGAAATGATTTGACGATCCGACAACGTTCATTGATGCGCGATGAATGGCGGTGAATTAAACCTCAATTTTCGGCCACCCAAAAACTCAGATCGAGAAACGGACTGCAGATCTGACTTGCACTTTTCGAGAGCTTCGAATCCATATAAAATTTTATATTGTTTGAAGAGTTTGAATTTTTTGCCTTGGATTTGTTTTGGAATTGTATTTGGGAATTGGGTTTGCAGCCATTGGAAAGAGGAGCTAATAGAACGTATAGAAATAAGGAATAAGAAATGAATTAGGGTTTATAACAGGGTATATATATAGGCAAGGTTTAAATGAAATAGATGGACCCGATTTATAAATGCGCTGAATGATGAATGGCCCGAAGAGCCCGATCTGACTCCACAACAAAATTTAATCAACCCATATATCAAATAAGATGTTTTAAAATATTTTAAACGCAGTGGAACAGGTTTCACATCCAAATTACATAGTATGAAGAAGTTATGTCAAAATTAATATATTTTAAATTGATTTCAATTGATTTCAATTTCATTGATTTCCAAGGCGTTTCGAGTCCGTATGATCAAACGAAAAGTCCGGTCGTTACGAAACTTTAAATCCTACAATAATTCACTGGTATGGATCCGATGAAACTTGTTTCATCGAAATCCGAGTTAGTGGCCAAAATGGATAATTTCTAGTTAATTAAATAAATTAAAAATAAATTGATTAAATCAAAATTTCAATTCGATAATTGACAAATTTCATCATTTTTAATTTCTCAATCATTTATAACGATTTAAACAAATTAAAATATCAATTTAGAGTTGATAAATTTATCAATTTCAGTATTAACCACAATTTCATTAAATTCAAAAATTATAAATTTATTTTCCAAAAATCCTATTAAATTTATTTTCATTCTACTATTCAATTCATTATTGTCAATGAATGAAATAAATTATTGGATTCAAAATCTATTACATTAATATGCTCACATTCCATCTTCATTTCAATTAGCCTAATAAATTAAATTTCATTTAAATAAATTCATTTATTAAAATTTGAGTTCCAATTAATTATAATAAATTCCAAATAACTTTGATTTGATTAGTTTCAATCTTTATACTAAGTCCATTATTACTGTATACCTAGTTCTTATTGTTTAACTTTCATTTACTTAACATTTAAATGAACTTGATTTCCAATAGATTCATTGACCAATTAATTAGATAATTTATAATAATTGTTATCATAACCTTAAAATTACACTTAAGTTTATGTTATATTCAACTAATTATCATAACACTGAATAAAATTTACGTTATTCTCAATTATTACCCTAATTTACATCAACGTAACATTTAATTCAGATTTATTGCAATTGATTACTCGTTTTAATTTAATAAACTAAATAAATGGTTAAGTTAAAACAATCGTTATCATAACATTTAATTACACATATGAATTCAATATGCACAAAAAATGTTACAATTCTTATATAATGTTGATTTTATTCAATTTATTACGTATTACTTCCTTAGTATATAACTTCTGAATTTATTCCCTGATTCCCTAATTTCAATCAATTATAACCTTACAATTTGTTTCAATTAATAGGTATTACACTAATTTAGTTACTTATCAACTTGCATCAACCTTATTACATTAATTTACATTCAGTTACTATTAATCAATGTATTATTCCATTGGTAAATTAAATGCCTACTTTTATTTACTTATCTTAAAATTTATACCCAAATGCAATAATTTACATTTTCCATTATTATATTAATTTGAATTCCATTCTAGTTATTTTTTTTTAATAATTCACTAATTCAACATTCCCATTTGTTTCTTATATTAAACTTATAACCAAGTACGACAATTTACATTATTTCAATTAATTGCAATTTCATTTTAAATTGTTAATTTTAATTACAATTGCTACATTTAATTTCTAACATTTGCTCCAATATAAATTATAATATTTTTATTTCTTTCTAAATTTAATTACAAAAATCTTATTAATTTAACCAATTTTAATTATTGAAATTTACGGGTCGTTACAATCCCGGTAATTCTTCCTCATCTTCTACATCCAATAGTGTCGTATCAGCTGCATGTCGTCTACTTGGACATCGATTACGGCCTGCATTTCATGGTAAACAAGCGACTCTGTAGGAGTATGTGCTACGACTTCTCCATGACGATCCAAAATATAATACTCCGTACGAAACCATTTTTGCACAATGAACTTTCACAATATCTGGTAACAAATACTTCAAATGTTTGCAATTACTACACGGACAAAAAATTTCTACGTCGTTTCCGTTATTACCTAAAGTGAATTCAACAAATACGTTTATACCATTATAATAATCTTCCTTTATTGAGCCTCTCGGTCCCCTTCTTTGATACATCCATCTCCTCCGGTCAACAAAATAGTCGATCATTTTTCCTATTTAAAAAATATGTCACAAATTAAAAAATAAATATTGGTCATTTTACGAATTGACATTTTAATTTTATTTTATTGATACATAATCTTATAGGCATCAATTTAACCTAACTTAAGAATACAATATTGAAATGTTGGTTTATGGTTTTCTATTTTGATGATCAGTCATTCTACTTTCCATTACAAACACAACAAACAACTACATTTCATATATTATTTCGTTTTAAACAATTCAACAAAATTTCCACGGCACTTCCCCTTTGTTTTCTGTATTGCACCTAAATGCGTGTACATATAAAATAAAAAGAAAGCGACGATAAAATTTTGTATAACGTTTAAAACAAAATAATGTACGAAATGTAATTGTTTACTGTATTTATAACTTGTTCAATACATGGACAAATCCAGCAAGTATTGCATCAAATGAATATAAATGTCTGTTTTATGACAAAAACGAATATCTATATAACAATCATATACAACACTTGTCGGATGAGGCTAAAAACTCTCTAAGAGACGTAATAAATAAGTAGTTTATACAAAAATTGAAGTTTTATAGTTTGACTTCTTATTTATATTTATTATATAATATATTATTGTTTGTAAACAGTTGAAACTTTACTAATTTTATATATTTTGAAAAATTATTAATTTACCACATTCCGCCGCTCCGCGTATTTTATCAAAAAAGGTTAATTTAGCGTATTATAGTAGATATGTAAATTATTTTTTGTGACGTTTTCGATAGAAAACAATTTATATAATTATTAGTATGCACGTGTATATGTGTGTGTATATATATATAATGATTAACACATACACACACATATATGGACACATAAAAATCCCCATTAACACAAGATAATGATAAAAATAACACATATATAATGGTTTACACATATACATAATTCAGAATTATACCTACTTTTCACAATTTGAAGTTAACAAATAAAATAGGTATTTCATGGTATACTATAAACCATTATTATGCTATTAGAAACAATTAGAAACACTAATTAGTCATAATTTATCAAATTAGGCAAATGAAATCTAGGTTAGGTTAAAAATCAGGTTTCTCGCAAAAATTAGAGATTATACCTGAGATGGAAGTAATAGAGAGCGATTAAGGAGCCATGCAAGATTCGGAAGCTTGAATTTAGGGTTTGAAAGCTTGAAATGGGTTTTAGCGGTTCTATAAAAGAAATTTTGTTCAGCTGTTATGAGGAAGAAAGGTCTCAGCCGAGGCCTGTATAACGCGAATTTCCGATGGCTTCCGACGGCCGTCGACGGCCCGTCGGAATACGTCGCACCTGGGCCGTTGGAAGCCGTCGGTATTTCAAGCTATGCTTGTAATGATCGATCTTAACATCATAGAAAATGATGCATGAATCAAAGTGTGGTCTAATGATTAATCTTCCACTTTTCCTACAACAATTTGAATAAAAGATTGAACACACTTGATATTACAAAAGCATTTCATTTGATTCAATGGATTGGAATGTTGTCGCAGTTCATAATAGATTGGATTTTTTGCAGGGTTTAGTGGAAGAAAATACGGCGTATAAATAAAAATTTAAGAAGAAAGAAAGAAATATAATGCTTGGATAAAGTGATTGTTTTTTTAAAATAATTTGAAAGGTCAGAAATGCTATTTTTTTGGATGGATCAAGAGACTAAAAACGTGGATGCATATAGAACTTACTAAGTAAAATATGGTGTATATGATTTTGGCAATGTTTGTAGAGTAATCTGTGATATACAAATAGAATGTGTGAATTTGTTATGGCAGCTACTGGCAGGCCTAAGGTCACACTCCAAACGTGTCAATGCGTTGTGAAGATAATACACCATGGATGGTTGGAATGAGTTGGAAACATCAAAGCTGAAGTTGGTAACATAAAATTCAAAGAATCTCACTATACAACTGGCCCTGGCACTGTTGAGACCCATTCTAAAACATTTCCGAGCGCGTGAAAAATCAGTAAAAGAGAGAAAGATCAATAGCATTCACAGAAATCCAACTCTGCACTTCCAGCAGAAGACACGCTAAGCTCTTACCTGTGAGAAGCAAGTAGCGTAGTTAAACATTGTTTCACTTAATTGTGTGAGGTCCTTAGAATTCCAACATCTCTGATCAACGCCTAGCTGGTCTATAAGTTTCGTTCTACAAAGGCATGAAACACTAGATTGCTAACAACAACATAGCTCATGGAAAAATGATTAGTATAATATGTATTATCCAGCAATTAACAAATAGTGAGTGGATCAGATTTGTACTCAACTTATTTTAATCAATGAGATAAAACTGAAATGATACTTATATAATCATATGATATGATCAATTATTGAATATAAGAAAGTCAATATAACAGTAGGAATCATATTCCTAAACTTAAAAGATTCCTTAAAGACTATTCAACCATGGAACGCTATGAAACATTAGACGGTATTTATATAGAACGGACAGTGCAGAGTATACTTCAATTAGGTTATATAAATCCTAGCAAAGTCTTAGCAGATACAAACAATATGTAAATATGGATAGATATGTGGCGTACGTATACGCACATATATATGTTCGTGTCACTTATACATTAAAACGAAAAGAAAAAATGAAAAATAAATTAAATACCAGAGCAAATGCACAAGAAGAAAGAGTCGTCAACTTCGTAATATTGAAATAACAAATTGTCTACACATGATTTGTTTGTCCACTTGTATTCAATTGCCTTGTTAATTAATTTGTACACCTAATCAACATTAATCGTATCTAATGCAAATCAATCATACCTTTATATCAGCTAATGATGTACCATTTTAAGTTTTATTTTACGCTACTGTATTGTTGTTTTCGTTAACTCCATTACTACGTTGACCTCTTACTTGCTTACCTCAATTATTAAAGCAAATGATATTATTACAGATAAACTTATCTAACACTTAGTCAAACTACCAATTGATAGAGATATGGCTTTTAATAGAATATATTTCAATAATTGTAAACAATATACACGATCCACTTCCGCTTATATATTGTCATCAAATACTCCATTTATTTGCATCATTTTTCTCTTGATTGTGAGTCCTTGGTTTGCATGCATGATACTCTCCATGGGTGATTCAATTCTTCCTGCCATGCTACGTCAAGTCTACGATAGAGGATAAATCATACATTCATCATATTGGCAAGGTAACATTCTTCATAAGTTAATTAGTTTCATTATACAAATATATATACTATGGAGCGATCAAGAAACAATAAAGAAAAGAAGAGCATGATCCTTAAAACTCTACAAAGGTGCAAAACATACGGGCATAAAATAAACAAGTCACGCGACGGGCACGTGCCTAGAACGCCAGAAGGGTGCTTAACAGTGTATGTTGGACCCGACAAGGAACGGGTGGTCATCCGAACTGAGTTCTTGAACCATCCTCTGTTTAAAGAATTGCTGGACCAGGCTGAATCCGAATTTGGTTATGCCCGTGATGGGCCCATCGAGCTACCGTGTAAGCTAGACTACTTTGATCAAGTGCTCTCGGCTATCATAGATATTGATGTAAGTTCGCCATGTGGGTTCCCGCCATCGCCTATATGCGGGTTTGGTAAAGGGGCGGCTGGGTTTAGGGTTTTTGATCTTTCAAGGATTATGATTCAGCACAGGTTTTAAGTGTACATGTAAATATAAATATTTGTTTTGTACATATGTTTTGTGCGAGAGATCTTTTTTATGGTCTATATTGAAGCATAAATCTACCATCAAACTCTGTGTTGTATGTGTAATGATTTGATATTTAATAATTCTAATTATAATTGAGTGGTGTAGATTTAAACGAAAACATGAACATATGTAACTTGGGAAAAATTGATTGAATGTGTTCATATAGCAACTTGTCACATGTGAAGAAATATGAATTTTGTTATGGGACAGTTTGGCTAAAGTCCTTGTTAAGTTCCAAAATACACAAAATATCTTTGTTAAAAAAACAAGTAAATTAGGTCTCTAGAATTAAGTTACTGACTAATTGCATAGATCTACATTTAGGCAATTTTTACAAAAAATTGCGGAAATTTCCGCAATTAAAAAAATTTGCGGAAACTTCTGCAATAATTGAAGACATTTATACGATTTTTGGATATAATTATATAAATGTTTGCGTTTATTCAGTAACTTAATTATATGGACCTAATTTACAATTTTTTTGAGATGAATTTTCGCGTATTAAGTTTGATTTTAAGGTCCTGAGCCTAACATTCCATTTTTGTTATTTTGACGTAATTTATGAAAGGGAACACTCATTACATCCATATATACGTATTTTACAAATGTAATTAAAATAAACAAAACACTCCAACCTAATAATTTATGTAAATTATGTTCATGTGCATGTATTTATTTCATACGCGGTTGTTATTCTCACGTTCTTATTTAAAATCTGCAACCTATCAATTATTAATTTTTAAAACGTAATAACTTTTCAAGAAACATTGGATTAACAAACCATTTTCACCGTGAAATCACAAATTTTATTATAGTTCTAATGATAAGTATTGTGGATATGTAAAAATCAAAATTTCGAAACTCATTTTTCTCAAATTCGGATTTTTAAAAAAATTCGAAACATAATCATATTTTTTGACTAACTAAATTTCGAAACACAATCATAATTTTTAACTGCATTCCTTTATATTTATTTTAAATTTTGAAATACATATTTTGAAAATTTCAAAATTTTGGTCGTGCAGTTAAAACTGCAACATTGTTTGCAGTTATTTTAGAAATACAGTTAAAAACCGCAACATAATTTGCACTTTTTGACTGCGTTAGGTGCAGTTTTTTTTACCGCATTACTGAAATGCAGTTAAAAACTACAGTTTAATGGTGTAGTGTTTAACTGCATTATTATAATGCAGTTAAAAACTGCATTTAATTAGTTCAGTTTTTAACAGTATTTAGTGGTACAGTTTTTACTACCATTTTGTGGTGCAGTTTTAACTGCATTTTAGAATGCAGTTAAAAATTGCATTTAAACCGCATTTTAGAATGCAGTTAAAAATTGCATTTAAACTGCATTTTAATACACCATTGATTTTTTTTTTTAACCAAAATAATAGCTTCCATAAAAACTCAACCAAAAGCTGTCAACATACCTGACAGGTAACCAAAATAATCGAAAAAGAAATACAACATCGAGATCTCACAGCATAGAAAAGAAAGAAACACCCAGAAGGGACAAATAGACCCTTTCAAGAAGCAAGGCAAAGAATCTCTGGCCCAACCACACAACACACCCGATGAGCTCCCGGTTTCAACCGCACATCCAACACCGTATGCAGCTTTAACTACATTTTTGTAATGTAGTTAAAAACTGCCTTATTAAAAATGCAATATTTAACCACATTACTAAAATGCAGTTAAAAACTACCATATAAAATTATGCTTTTTAAAATTTTCTTTTCATATATCAACAATGGATATAATTTAAAATTTTATTAAATTTGTGATTTAATGGTGAAATCGATTCTTAAATCCGATTAATCTATATAAAGTTATCACATTTTGAAGATTGAAAATAAATGAGTTGACGAATGCTAATAAGGAACTTAATTTATATAATTAGTGACTAAGAGACCCGCTTTACAATTCAATTATAAAATAGGGATCCGAGATTAATATTCTACTTACAATATTCGGCTATATTAGTAGCACCAAAGTACCAACCATCCTTTCTTTCTATTTTCCATATTCTAATTATTAGTTAGAATAAACAAATAAATCTTTATTTTTAGTTCATTTAGTCTTGATTTTTAATAACAAAACTCATCTCCTACCGCAGAACACACACACACACTCTCTCATATCAGTACAATAATTCATAATCAAATGCAATAATAGGTCAAAATGAAAACGTAGTACTACGTTGATTCAAAAAAAACCATGAGTTTTTTAGGCGATAAATATTATGCGTATGTAAAAATAAAATTCCTAAAAACCGTAATTTTAACAGTATAGTATTTTTAGTAGAAAGGTTGATCAATCTCAATATTCAAACAAGCAAAATAAAAATTTATATATGATGCAATAACCATAATCAATTGTTTAATAAGAAATTTTTTTCTTCCTCAAATCCAGAAAGAAAATGAACTCTTTTCTCAAAAATGAAATGTAAATGCTTCGTGTACAAATAGGATGATATCTTCCTTCTTAGACGAGAAGAATGACTATATTCTCCCTTAATCCTAAAAGAAAAATGATTCTCCTGCTAAAAAAGAAAGCTGAAAACCTCGGTCTTCCTACATACTCCAAAAATGTAAAATGGTTTGTATTTCACGGTTGGAGAGAATAAATAATCTTTCTTCACACTTCAATAAGAAAGATTATCTTCCATCTTGAGAAGGAAAATGAAATATTTTTTTATTTGAGATATTATCATCATCTCACGATCATTTTAGTTTATGGTGAGGATTATGCACATGAATTTTCATTTCCACTAGGTTGCTATACCGAGTCATATTTTTAGTTTATTTAAAATTTTAAAAGCTTTCTATCAAAAAAATTCTTGAATATTGGTTCTTATTCATGCCTAGAGGGCCAAACCTAAAACCTATAACAACAACTCGCTTAAGTCAGAAGTCTTACCTCTTGAGATAAATGCTTGCTGACACTTTCTTCCTAATTAATATATTTCTTCCACTTTGTCCTTTTCCTAATGAAGCCCCTGCTACTCCAAATGTCTAAGACTAATACTAAACGTTGTTAACTGGTTTTTGCGGGTCGGTCTCAAGCTTAAAAAAAATATCATTTGGGGATAAACAAACACATCCAATATTACAACTACACTATGTTCATATCTTATAGACGTATATCTCATAACGTAATTGATTTAGATATGTTACTTGATATGAGATGGCCCGTATGATCTAAATAAACATGGCATAAGTACTAACGAGCATACATAATCATCATACATAATAGTCAAATTTCAATATTTATATATTTTTCTCATTTATACAAATGTTATGCTAATAATATACCGCTGCAGTAGAAATATACCAAATAGATAACATGTAAGCATTGGTTGTTCCGTTTGTCTTCTATACTTTCTTATAATCTCAATATACGTATACGTATAAAAATACTAGGAAAAGGTTGTAATGACATATGTTTTTGAAACTTCATAATTAAAATAATAAATTGATTTAATTGAATTAAATGACCTAATCGAATGGATGGCGTTAAAAAATTTTCAAAAATAATAATCTAATAAGCTATCGTAGGTTGAATATGAAAGAGCCATCATAGGTTAAAGACCAAGTAGATGTTGTATATTAGTAGGGAGCGACTATTAAATACAAAACTAAATTTTCATGTATTAAAAGCTACCATAAGAATAATACAAATTAGAGCTATTCACAGATTTGATAAATAAAGCTATCGAAGGTTGACATGATCAAGGTTATCATAGGTTTACACCATGAAGCCATCAAAAGTTGATATGGACAAAGCCGATGTATGATAGTGCAAAAGGAAGAGCGATCAAAGGTTGATGATTCAAAGCCATCGCATATTTATTGGTTGAGCTATCGAATATTGATGATTCAAAGCTATCACATATTAACTGGTTGAGCTACTGAAGATTGATGATTAAAAGCTATCACATGTTGACTAATTGGGCAATCGAAGGTTGATGATGTAAGCTATCACATGTTTACTAGTTTGGCAATCGAAGGTTGATGATTCAAAGCTATTGCATGTTGACCGGTTTAGCTATTAAAGGTTGATGATTCGAAGTTATCGCATGTTGACTAGTTGAGCTATTGAAGATCGATGTTTCAAAGCTACCGTGTGTTGACTAGTTAAGCTATTAAAGGTTGATGATTATCTATAGCTTTTTGATACACTCTAGGGCTATCTCATGTTGATTTTACTTAGCTATTGCACATTAATTTTTTTAACAAGGTTACCGCATAATGAAGACTAAGGTAGCTATCGCATAAGGGCAACTAGAGCTAATATCATATTTTAAAGAATACACCCAAAATCAATATCTCGACTGGCCATGTGACATTCTCCTATTGTACTAACTAACGACGTCATCATGGAGAAGCTAGAAATAGATTGTGCCATATGTCATCTCGATCTTACGCTACGTCAGTAAATCACGTTTGTTCATTTTCCCAAATGACTCAAGTCATGAACCCAAGGGTTGAGATTCTCTATAAATAGACATATACCCCCTACTAGAAAGGAAAGAATTCTAAATTATTCATCCTCCTCATTTTCATTTTATCTTATGCAATAATAAAGCTTGAATTTGAGACTTTAATGGTCGTTGGGTCATATTTGAATTTGTGACTTTTTAACTAAGGACCGTAACAAAGCACTATTTGCATAACGACTTTATATGGACTCAATATTAGCACAATTGACTAAGTTCTCTATCTTACTCAAGTGTCATTGACTCTTTATCATTAAAACATATTAGGTTGAAACAAATTTTGACCTAACATTTAATGGTGTTTTCACTAAGAAGGGAAGACAACTTATTGGCCACCATTTGACTATCAACTTCTTGTGAAATGAGTTAGATCAATCAAGAAGGTTAATGTTCAAGTGCAAGGAAAAACCATGCATCACAAAAATCTTGAGGAGAACATTATTGCTCAATTCAATATGAAAAACGTAGAGGTAGGCCAAACATCAATGCCAATGGAGACATCATGTAACGATCCTGCTTTCTACATCGTAATAATAAATAAATTTAATTAAAATAAAATTTGTTTGAATTCGATATTTGATAATTAATACTTTGAAAATAAATTTTAGTCAATTTAATTCTATTTAATATAAGATTTTGATTTTATAAATTGAAATAAATTAATAAATTATTTTTTGATAATTTATTGGAACGAATAAAATGTTTTAATCAATATAAAATATTTTAATGGGTAAATAATTGTTATGTGATTGAAATAATGAAGAATAAAAAACATTTAAATGAATGAAATTGGGTAATTATAGAAATATAGTTTATAGAATAATGTGTGTATCAATTTATATTAAATTGGAATCTACTTGAAAATAAATTAAGAGTTATTTAAAGGGAAAAATAAAAGAAAGATATGCAAATTAAGTTTGTGGATGACGGTGATGGAGAATAAAGATATTTATTCTATCAAATTAACGATGATGCCTTATCCCTAATCTCTGATGGTGATCTTGGAAAGAGAACCATGAAATATTACAAGATGATAGTTGGGATAGGAGTTTTATTTACCATGTTGGCTCAGTTGGTTAGATTTCAAATCTCGTTGGGCTATTTTCGATATATGTCGATGTTATTAATCTTACCCTAGATCTTGGTTCTAGCGGCTCTTCCTTCTCGGAGGAAGAGTAATTATGATCTAGCATAGTAGTTAAGACATTGTTGTCTTTCTCTTGTTCTTATTTTTTAATTTTAGTTACTGAGGCATTTTTGCCTCTTACCTACTATAATCATTGTAAACTGGTATGACCACTATAATTTGGTTGCCTGTGCAAAATAATAATATTTTATTTTTCCTAAAAAAAGGAAAGAAAAAAAGAAAATATAAAGTTAGCCCAAGATTAAACAATCCCAGCCCATTTGAATTTTTTTTCTTGAAATCGCTAACTACTTCATGAATTCAAGCCTGGAACTATTCTTCTCATTACCTCCAAAATTGAATCACGAGAGAAAAAAGGCCTTTGCCCTAGTTTTTCCCAAATGGAAACCGCGGACGATTAGAGAAAAACGGCGCATAGCCGCTCCTGCAAGCGATGATGGTGATCGGTGGTGGCTGGCATCTCATACAAGGTCGTGAATGTTAGTAATTAACAAGGAGGAGGTCAATGATAATGGGCGATTGAATTTCGGTGTAATCAGCGACCTAGTGCCGATAAATGGGGGTTTTCGGCTAATGGATGCACATGAATTTCGAAGGGGGCAGAGGCAGTAGCGACGAAGTCTGGTGGCGGGGATGAAGTCGTCGACTATAGAAGTAGTGCAATGCTGGGGTTCCAATGCATATGGTGCAACAGCAATGGCAAAGGCGAGAGGCAATGAAATGGTCTCCAATTTGGGTTGAATGAGCATCGATTCCATGAGTACAAGCTCACAATTATATTTAAAATCCATTTCCTGCTCTATATATACAGATAATACTGATAATGGTTGAATTGTTCGGTTTGATTGTTTGTTTGGGATTGGTTGTTGATTGTGTCGTTTGGACTTATATATTTGCAAATAGAATTCTGTCCGATTGCAAATTGATATATATATATATATATATATATATTCGTATATTGATGTATATATTTTATGGAAGACCGGAGTTTGATGGAACTGAACTCGGGTCATACGATTAATTTCTAAGTGTTGATTGGTTAATAAATATTTTTGGAGTAATTTACTCGATAATTTATAAATGTAGATATTTATTTATTTTCTATATTAAAAGATTTTTGAAAAGCTTTGGATTTTTTTAAGGATTTCAAAGTTATGTTAAAGTATTTTATAAATAATTTACTAAATTTATTCAATTTAGTTATTTTCATAATTGCATATATGTTTAATAATAAACATAGATATAGTTTTCTTTTGGTTATAAAACCCTTTTTAATCTCTTCTCTATAGTCTTTTCTCTATAATATTTTAATAATAACCTATAAACATAGAATTATTTTTATGAAATAATTATAAGATTTTAGATATGTTTTGATTTAATAAAAATCTCATCTCTATAATCAAAGAATTTCAAATATTGTTTAATATCAAGGAAAAATATTTAATTTTTAAGTCGTTTGAATATAAAGTGAAGATTTTGAATTGTATTCATTGTTTTGAAATAAATATAATTTATTTTGGAAGTTTATAAATTTATTTTAAAATAGAATTTTCGTATGGTAATCTTTATAAGTTACATTTAATTCTTAAAGTGATTACGAATGTTATATGTATATAAGGATTTGAAAGTAAATTATAGAGTTAAAATCTTATTTTTAGTATTATATAAATGATACGAAATTACGTAATATATAATGTTTTATGTTTTACTAGTTTCATCAGTTCTAGAATATAAAATTGATTCAAGAAAAGTTTTGTTTAAAAATATTAATTTATTGAAAAGAAAGTTATTATTAGTTTTAAATAATTATTTAAAGATTATTTAATTTCTAAAAATAAGAAAAATATTTTCTATTTAATATTTTAAGTATTTTGAAAGTTATTTTATAAGTAATAAGAATAACTAAGAGTTTAAGATGTTTATTCCACTATTTGTATAAATGATATTTTATTATAAGTTTTATGATTTCCTATTTTTCCCAAATTGATTTTTGTTGTTATGAATGTTTCACCATTAGATATTGATTAATTACTTTTGATGTGATTTCATATGGTGATGAATCTTCTATTTGATTTCATAATATTCTAATATCATGTGATGAGAAATCTGAATAAACTGAATTATAATACCGTATGCAATGGGGCATTCGATAATATTTCTTTGGTTATTCTTTAGATTCTTCATATAGAATTTATAGAGATTGAGTGTAGTTTATAAGTAGTAAATAAACATTTGAGTATCACGCAATGATATGGTACGTTGTTGTGATATTTATTCAGTTATTCATTGTAAGTAGATGGCACTTACGTGATCGAAATAATATTATGAAATTGCACTTACATGAGGTGATGTTCGTATGTGCGACTGTGGTAGGTGCCCATATATTATTTGATATTGTGTGCCACTATGACGTACTCCTTTTATTTGCAATAGAGAGTATCAGATGGCTAGAATCCATCCTGGTGGCCTGATCTTGGGGTCGCTCCCCAGATCCACGACATGTTGTTGGATATTATTTATGATGCACACCACATGATTTGGGTTAAGTGACCCAAAAGGTAGGTGCCGTATATTATAAGATTTGGATTAGGTATCCATAGGGTAGGTGCCCTATAACCCTTTTTTATCGCATAGGCCAACAGTTTATTACTTATTGGGGGCAAAGCAGGGTCGTGACTAAGCGGCTACGCGTTGATGAGCCATTAGGGGATGTGTCATGATGTTCGCCGAGGTAACTGAAGCTGTAGAAGTAGATCTGCTTAGGTTACCCTGAGCTTATGGAGTAGGCAGATGACCATCAGTCTCCCTTCTGGTTCTAACGGAGTGGTAGATTAGTATATTCTATTGATACACCTCACTTAAGTTTATATATGAGTCAGGAAACCTAGGGTTAGGTGACCGACATATTGTTGTGCATGTGTGTATATGACTCTACTTTGGACTTCATGCCTATTGTGCTGTCATTCATTGTCACGAATTATTTTGATTTATTCATATATAAGGAGATGAGATTATATCTAGATAGGTGTCCAGAGTATAATGGATTCTCATATCTTTTATTATATCTGATTGGGTAGGTGGCCTATATTTTACAGTCAAACAGTCTATTTTACATTGTTTGATGATAGTATTTTACTACTTGAGATTGAAAGATATATTTGGGCATTACTGTATGATAGCCAAACTATTCTTGATGATATCTTGAGTATTGATGATTTTTGGATTTTGATGGTTTGATATGGACGATTCACCATTTGATGTTATTTCATGATTTCTGATTTGATGAGTTTTATGTGGGGTGACGACCTTTTTATGTTGAGTTTTGTGGTGATTTACAAAATATGATATTCAGGATTGTTTGAGATAACTCGACTTGGAAACACAATCCTGGTGAGAGCTTTTAATCATACCCTGTGTGGTTGAAGTCCTTTACCTTAAGGAGCCATCATTATATTTATACCTAGTATATATAGATTTCCTTAGGTTTATTGACCTTGGATTTAGATATAGTCTGCCTGTTTATTATTTATATAATACTCGGATCAGTCCGAGACTTTTCAGGTATAGGGATAATATGACCAGCTTGTGTTTGCGCATAGAGGAGACTAGTTATGAGTATAATAGTTTACCATCTTGTATTGTATTATCTATTGTATGTATATTCTTATGCTGTATATTGGACATACCTTGTACATTACTCTGTGTGTGTGTGTGTACGCCAAACGGCTCTAGATTCGGGGGTGTCTGTTATAGCTGAACGCGAAGGAAAGATCATTTATACTGATACTCACAAGATCATTTTATCAAGTAATGGGGACACTATAAGCATTCCATTAATTATGTATCAACGTTCCAACAAAAATGCTTGCATATGTTATCCCTGTGATTCTAACTCTGTGTTCTCTGATTTTTACTACATATTGTGTATTGTTCTATCCTAGAGGCACATGTGTTTATTGCTTTATGCCGATACTGTGTATGTATAGGTGAGTTATTTATTCGATGTTTAAATACACACTAATGTTAGCCCAAGGTAATATTCACGTATGTACCCCATATATCTTCATTCTTCATATTATCTGATAGGATTACTAGTAATACTCTTTGATAGTATGGGTATAGAGGTTGGATGTTTACACATCAAAAGAAGAGATTGACCTTAAAACCATAAAGAGACAACTTCATACTATGCAAGAACTAATCGAAATAATTGTCTCTCAAAAATCTTTGAGAACATTGTTAAGGATGAAAGAAAATAAAAAAGAAGAAGTTGAATCTCCTCGAAAGAAGGTTGAAGGGTCGAACTTAAAAAGTAAGAATGTTGAAAAGAGCACCTTAGAACCACAATAAAGAGATGAAAATCATTTGACTCAAAAACCAAAGAGTTGAAATCTCCCCTTGTATAATATGCTAGTTTTGCTTCGTAAAAAGAACATAAATCTAAATGAATGGACTATAAAACGATGAAGCATGTTTGAAAGAATTGGCCAACAAGATAAGAGATATAGAAGACCTGAAAGGAAAAAAGGACCATGGACCTAATGTGGGTAACAACTTTAGAGAGGCCTCGTTCATTGAAGAAATTATATCGGTTTGAATATCATCATACGTTAAATTTCCAACAATCAAATAAGACAATACAACTGATATAGATGACCATTTAATGACTTTTGAGAGCTAAATGGACTTGTACAGTAGGACTTGTGAGGGCTAAATAGACTTGTGAGACGTAGACTATTCCCAACCGCTTTCTTTGGCACGGCTGCAAAGTGGTACCAAAAGTATCAGGATAAAAATACTTACTCATGGGAGTGGTTTGCTACAAGTTCTCATAACAATTCTACACTTTTAAAGATCCAACTATTGATGCCAGTGTGTTGGCAAATATAAAGCAAAGATCAAGGGTGTCGTTGAGAGATTATTTAAAGAGGCTTCATGTTGAAGCTGGCAAAGAAAAAAAAGTAAGTGATAGGGAGAAATTAATGGTTGTAAAGTCTGGGCTAATTAAAATAAACCTTTCTGGAAAGAGCTATACATTCATGGTTGCAAGGATATGCAAGATTTTCACTCCCATGCAGATAAGTTCGTCTGAATGGATGAAATATTCCACGACATAAAGAAACAAGAGAAAGGGGAGGCTTTATGGCCTCAAATAAAAGAGGAAAATGGAATGAATTTCATAAAGCGAATTTTATTGAATTGAATCAGCCCATCTCTTATATCCATGTCACGACTAAAGGTGAGATTGAGTACCCCACATCATTCAGGTTAAGGATAAACCTGGAACCAAATAAAGGAGGGGATTATTGAGCCTTTTACAAGGTAAATGGGCACAAGATGGATTATTGTCGAGTACTGGTTGGAATCATACAAAATATGAATAGAAGAGGAGTGATTAAAGAGTTTATCAAAATGATCAAACTTTCTCGTGATGAAAAATCTCCAATCAATAATGCAAACATCTTGGGAACTGAACTTTCTTAGGATTTGCTACAACTAATTACTGCATTGATGTCATTCACAGTGGGCGAATGAGTAAAGGCATGAAAAGTCAATATATAAGAGAGGACAAGGAAGGGATCTATTCAATAAGTGAAGGAACACTAGCAAAAACTCACAAAAGTTCTATTCAACTCCCAGATCTGGTTATAACTCCAAAGGAATTGAGGGGAGTCGGACATCTATGTAATTACCCACTTATGACAATCACGCAAATTGGACTTTCGCTTGTGTCTCAAATATTGATTGATACTAGGAGTGCAGCGGTTAATGTCATCTTTAAGAGTTCTTTTGATAAAATAGATATTCCAAAAGAAAAGTTTGAACCATGTTGGAAACCCATCTTTAGGTTCAAATACAAGGGCTCCACACCAATAGAACAAATCAAACTGTATGGACAAATTGGGAACCCACCTTATTTAAAAATTTTCGAAACACTGTGTAGTTATGAACCTGTTATCTTATTACAACACATTTGTTGGATGACTTTCATTGGATGGGATTAATGCCTTTATGTTCCCAACTTTTTTTTGTGAAGTTCCTTTCCAAAACAGGATAGGGAACTATGCGTATGGAACAATTTAGTTCTCATGAAATATACTTTGCCACACTTGAGCAGTATAATAAAGAAGATGAATCTTGTTATGTACCCACATTAAATAAGCTAAATAAAACTAAAAATCCACAGCCCTTGCATATCATACCTCAAGAACTGAGATTTAAGGCAAAAAAGAAAGTTTTTCGATAAAAGGGCATCTAATACTAAGTAGAAGGGTCAAATCAGAAGATAGGAAAAATGTAATACGTGGAGTTGAATCATGTTGACTAATCTAAGAACAAAGTCTTAGAAGAGATAGCACCAGAGATGGATTCTAAATATGGTTAAGAAAACACACAATCCATGGAAGATTTGGAAGAAATATGCCTAAATTCTCAAGATTCAACTTAGGTGGTGAAGATAGGAAGAAAGATGGATAAAGACACAAAATAAGACCTAATCTCATTTCTAAAACCAGGTGAAGATATCTTCACCCCAACTCATGCCGATATGGAAGGAATTGACCCCATAATAATGTGTCATGCACTTATTATTGACCCAAATTTCACCCTTATAAGGCAAAAGAAAAAGCAGAGTGATAAAGTTCGTACTATGACACTACAAGAGAAAATAAAGAAGCTATTAAAAAACGGATCCATTATAGATGTATTTTATCCCAAGTGGCTAGCAAATCCGGTGTTGGTCAAAAATTCTAATACGAAGTGGAAAATGTGCATCGACTATACAAACTTAAATAAAGCATGCCCAAAAGATTGTTATCCACTTCCTAGAATTGATCAGCTAGTTGATGCCATAAGTGGTAATAAGTTGTCACTAATGGATGCATATTCAGATATAATCAGATTCTATGTTTAAATTGATGAAGAACGCATAAGTTTTGTAACTGATTGGAGAATGTATTATTACAAAGTGATGTCGTTCGGATTAATGAATGCGAGAGCCACGTATCAGTAATTAGTAAATAGAATGTTTGAAGCCCAAATTAGGAGAAACATGAAAGTACATGTCAATGATATATTAATGAAGTCTAAGAAATAAGCTGACCATGTAAGAGACTTAAACAAAATGTTTAGGATATTGAGGAAGAACAAAATGAAATTGAATCCACAAAAGTGTTCATTCAGAATCCAATTCAGGAAATTCTTGTGATATATTATAAGTGCACGTAAAATAGAGGCTAATCCCAACTAAATCAAAGCAATTAGAAATATGGCAGAACCAACAACAAGGAAAGGAGAAATGGACTGAATGGATGAATTTCCACACTCAACAGATATATATCAATGGCAACTAATAAATGCATTCCTTTCTTCAATGTAATTAAGAAACAATAAAACTTTGAATGGACAAAAGAGTATTGGAAAGTCTTCCAAGAGACAAAAGACCATTTAGAAAAACCATCGATACTTTCTAGCTATATAGAAGGAGAAAACTTGTTCTTATACATGGTAGTATCAGAACGTGCAATTAGCTCTAATAAGGGAAGAAAACGAGATCCAATTCTTGATATAGTATACGAGAAAGAGAATAAAGGATGTCGAAGTTAGATACTCGGTCATAGAATAGTTGGCTTGCTTACTGCTATCAGCATGAATATTAAGATCATATTTTCAAACACACCTAACTAAAGTTTTAACCAATTATCCACTAAGGAAATTTCTTAGCAATCCCGAGACGTCAGGAAGATTGATTAAATTAGGGATGGAGTTAAGCTAATATGACATTGAATATTTACCCTAAATATCAATTACATGGCAGGGCTTGGTCGACTTTGTAGCAGAATGTATAGACTTCATTGAAGATCAATTAGAAAAAGGAAAAGAAGCTCATGCCGAGATGGCAGTTATATGTAGATAGAGCTTCAAATGAACAAGGAGCTGGAGCCAGTTATGTGATAATTTCACATGATAGACATAGACTACATTATGCAATGAAACTAGGGTTTTCTCCAACAATAATATGACTGAGTATGAATCTATGATAGCAGGGTTAACTTTGGCTCAAAAATTACAAATCCCAAGGATTAAGTTATTCAATGGCTCACAGTCAACGGTAAACCAAATAAAAAAGGTATATCAAGCCAAAGATAGTCGGTTGGCTCAGTAAGTAAAAAGAATCCATGAGATGCTAGTTCATTTTGAAGATTTCTCTATTCATCAAATATCATGAGAAAAGAATGCGCAAGCAATTTCTTTAGGAAAATTAGCAAGCTCATAAAGGTCATTAGAAGTCAAAATTATTCCCAATGGATTCCAGCAAAACCTTATTACCGAAGAAAGAAGAATCAAATAACGATGCCTTAGATCTAACTCGACCATAAGCTCAACAACTGCAATACGACAAAGAAGATTCTCTGGAAAGTGATAGTCATAAAGAAGCTTCCAAAAGAATTGAAATAAATGCTAATAAGAATCAATATAATAATAGCTGGGTGATGCCCATAATTGAGTACATTGAAAATGGAACACTACTCAAAGGGAAAAATAAATCGTTAAAGTTGAGAGATATCAAGCCCTTTCATATATCATAATCGATGGGATATTATCTGAAAAAGGATATCAACACCTTACTTGCGATGCATTGCCAGAAACAAGAGAAAAGCCGTTGAAAGAAATCCATGAGGGATTCTGTGGGGACCACAATGGAGTAAAACTAGCAAAAAAAGGTAATGAGATAAGGGTATTATTGGCCTCGCATGACTGAGGATGCATTAAGCTGTGTTAAAAGGTGTGAAAGGTGCCAAAAGTTCTTTATGATTCCACGGTTACCTCCGATTGAGTAAACTCCTATCACAAGCTCGTAGTCTTTTGTTGTATGGGAAATTGACTTGATTGAGGATCTTTTAGTGTCAAAATGAGGAGCCATGTTTGCTGTAGTAGCTATTGATTACCTTACCAGTCGATGCATAACCATTACCAAATATCATCGCTAGAAAAGTTCTGACGTTTATCATTAAGAATATAGTCATTGGATTCAAACTCCTAGAAAAAATTATTTTTGACAATGGGACCCAAATCTAGAGCAAACAATTCACCCATTTTTTCAAGAGAAATGGAATGGTAAAAAAATTTCATCAATAGCTCACCCAAAAGCTTATGGGGCAAAAACAACAAATAGAACCGTAAAGAATATTTTAAAGAAGAGACTAGGAAAATCAAATTGAAACCGGATGAAAGAGCCTCTCCTCATGTTATGGTCATATAGAACTTCCATTAGAATTGCTACAAGGCATACCTCATATTCCTTAATATATGGATTTGAAGCCATGATAACAGTAAGGTCAAAGTCCCTTCATGTCGAAGGATTACATATGCTTACGAATCAAACCCATAAATAAAGAAAGAGTCGCTGGACTTGATTAACGAACTAAGAATCAAGCTTCCCTATGAACAGCTGAATACGTACAAACGAAGAATCTCCAAATATTACAATTCAAGAGTAGTAATAATGGAATTTAAGAAAGGAGATCTAATGATAAGGAGAGTAATGGAAAATGCAAAGGATCAAATAGATGGCCTACTGGGATCAAATTAGGAACGACCATTAGACATTCATGAAGTGATTTCTCTAGGAACTTACCAATTAAGTAGACAGAATGGAAATATGGTAGTAAGAACATGGAATTTCAAACATTCAAGACCATATTTCACAATGTTGGACGAATAAAGTGGATTACCAAAAGATCTTCCCATATAATAGCCCTGGACTAATATGCGATATGTTTGACTTAGCTCCCGACCCGATGAGATTAGCAAGATTTGTTAAGCTAAAGCACATCGCATATCTGAAAGAGAACAATTAAACCTTTGGCTCCTCTAAAGGCCTACCCAAAGGACAAATCCAAGGGAGATGGACAAAAAGCCTTTAGTCCCACTGTAAGGCCTGGCCGAAGCACCCATCCAAAGAGTGATGGTCAACTAAGCCTTTTATCCTGCCTCAAGGCCTGGCCAAAGCACCCATCCAAGGAAGATGGATGAAAATCCTATGGTCTCACTATAAGGCCTAGTTAAAGCATTAGTCCAAAGAGTGATGTTCCTATCCAAAGAGTTATGGTCAACCAAGCCTTTGGTCTTGCCTCAAGGACTAGCCAAAGCACCCATCCAGGGAGAAGGACGAAAAGCCTTCAGCCATCACAAGGCCTAGCCGATCACCGATCCAAAGAGTGATGGTCAATCTTGCCTTTGGTCCCGCCTCAAGGTCTAACCAAAGCATCTATCCAAAGGAGATATAAGAAAAGCCTTCTGTCCCATTGAAAGGCCTGGTTGGAGCGCCTAACCAAAAATTGATGATCAATCGAGCCTTTAGTCTGCCTCAAGGCCTGGCCAAAGCATCCACCTAATGGAGGTGGACAAAAGCCTCGGTCCTACCACATGGTTTGACCGGAGCACCCATCCAAAGAGTGATGGTTAATTAAGCCGTTGATCCTATCTCATGGCATGGCCAATGCATCCGTCCAAGGGTAGCGGCTACTTAAACCCATAGGATTAGGTCGTAGCAATCATTTGGGGAAGGATGATCAACTAATCTCTTGATTTGACAGATAACCAAAATCATAACAAATATCAAAATTTATCAGAAGGTCGATCAATGTTCTCGATCAAGGTACACAAGAATCGATGCAGCAAGGAATAATAGTCCAAAAGAGAAGAAGCAGAGGAAAACTAGAAGTTTACTTAAGCTAAAGCAGAGAAAAACTTCTTATAGGGGGCTAGTGTTGTACCAATTTTTTTAAAGAAAGTTAATAAGCTTTCACAAGGTGAATATGAAGAAGCCATCATAAGCTGATGACCAAGTAGATGTCATATATCGATAGGGAATGGCTTTTACAAGATTGAATACAAAAGGAGGTTATCACTTGTTAATGCTACCACAAGAAGAATACAAATTAAAGCTTTTGTAGGTTGACAAATAAAGCTATCAAAAGTTGACACGATCAAGGTTATTGCAGTTTGACACCATGAAACTGGCGAAAGTTGATATGGATGAACCTGTTGTATGATAAGGTGAAAGGAAGTGCTACCGAAGGTTGATGATTCAAAGTCATCTCATGTTCATTAGATGATCTATTAAAGATTGATGATTAGAAGCTATCTCATGTTGAATAGTTGAGCTATCAAAGGCTGACGATTAGATGTTATCGCATGTTGATTAGTTGAGCTATCGAAGATTGATAATTGGAAGCTATCGCATATTGACTAGTTAGGCTATCAAATGTTAATGTTTAGAATTTATTGCATGTTGACTAGTTGGGCTATCGAAGGCTGATGATTCAAATCTATTGCATGTTGAATGGTGGGGATATCGAAGGTTGATGATTCAAATCTATCACATGTTGATTGGTTAGGCTATCAATGCTTGATGATTAAAAGCTATCGCTTGTTGTTTAGTTAAGTTGTTGAAGATTGACATTTCAAAGCTATAGTATGTTGAATAGTTAAGCTATCTTAGGTTGATGTTTAAAAGCTATCGCATGTTGATATACTCTAGGGCCATCGTAGGTTGAGTTTACTTAGCTGTCACATGTTGACAACTTAAGAATGTTGTCACATAATAAAGACTAAGAAAGCTATCACACATTAGCAATTAGAGCTATCGTATTTTGAATATTGCACCCAAAATCAACGCCCCCAACTAGCCACATGGCATTCTCCTATTGGACTAACTATGCCACGTCATCATGGAGAAGCTAGAAATGGATTGTGCCATATGTCATTCTAAACATGTGCCATGTTAGCAAATCATGGCCTTTCATTTTCCCAAATGACACATGTCATGAATCCAAAGGCGAGATTCTCTCTAAATAAACATGTATCCCCTGCTAGAAAGGGACGAATTATGAATTGTTCATCCTCATCAATTTCGTTTTATCTTGTGCATAATAAAGAAGCTTGAATCTGGAACTTTAAGACCACCATGTTATATTCGCTTTTTTGACTTTTTAACCAAGGACCTTAATAAAGCACTATTTGCATAATGACTTTATATGGACTCAATATTAGCATGCTTGATTAAGTTCTTTATCTTACTTAAGTGTCATTGATTTTTTTTGACTAAAGCATATATGGTTGAACCAAATATCGACATAACAAATGGTCTAAAAAAGGAAATTTTAAAGATAAATGAATTATGACTCAAGATTTATTCCTTTGCACTTTTAAAAATTTTTACATGTGAAAAACATATGAATTTTGTCAAAATGGGGTGATGTATAAAAAGAGATGAAAAGAGGAGCAAGAGGCAAAATGGTAAATAAATAATAAAGTCGACTTTATAATTTCTGAAATGAACCCTCTCCATCATTATTTCCACATTCCTCTTCTTTCTTCTTTCTTCTTTCTTCTTCTTCTTCTCAGAAGAGAAAAGTTTGGTTTTCTAAATTCTTCTTCTCATAACTTCTTCATGCTTTAACATAAATGTCCAAATAAATACTCTAAATACCAGAAAGGTGATTCTCTACAAACCATCGACTCAAGTTGGCAACTTAGGGTTGAGTCTAGATTTTTAAGTTCAAATCTTCAAGAGTTAATTTGGAATTAGAGCTTAGGATTTCTTGTAACTGGTGAGTGAATTTACTCTCTATGCTATATAATCACCAAATATGGTATATTTCTTGTTGAGTGCAAATGGCTGGTTAGAAATTGATCAATGAATCAAATTATTGTTTGGGGATGAGAATCATATTGTTAATGTATAATCATAAGAGGAATGTATTAAAAACACCAAAGAATGAATATAGTATTTTGATGGTTGGTTTGGATTGTACTAATTGTTACTTTGTTCGAGAATGAATTGTATGGATAGAGAATGAGTTAAGACATTGAAAACGACTTGGTATGATGTATGTAGAGGTTTGAAATGAAAGAAGGTTTATTTTACTTTTATGATTAGTTTAATGGAGTATCTCCGCAAAGTTATTCATCTAGCTTACAAGGAAACAATACCCATCCAAATAACTGATAACTTATAATGAAAATGTGAATCCGAGTGGAGATACATAGGTGTAAAGTGTATAGATGATGGACTAAAACATCGAAAAGAAAATAAGGAAGATAAATGAGAGAAGGAGAAGAAGATGGAATGAATTTCCTCTAGAGAAAATTCTTCCGTTAAGGTTAAAGTTCAACCCATAGAAAGCATTCAAATGTCTTAAATTCCATTCAAATGTCTGAATTGTTGGGATCTAGTTTCCTATTAGACTTTAGTTTAAATCAGGGTCATTCAAATGTCTAGATACTTGTTCCCGACATCTAAAATCAAAATCAAATGTTTTATTCCCTATTTTAAATGTTTGGTTAGCTATGTAATTAACAATTAGGCCTAAAGGTTGAGATTTTGGAATTTCGGTTTTGATTTGTGGGCCTTGGAGATGCTCAAAAGATGTGGAGTAACTAAGGTACCATAGTTTGAGTTCAAGAATAGTGTGTCAAGTCTCAGAAAGCATGTAATAAATGCCATGTGATATGGAGAATATGGAGATGACTTAATGGTGGCTTTAAAAGTCGTTCAATGACTTAAAAATGACTAGAGTATTGTGACATATGACTCTATACATTTCTATATAAATAGAGTAACTCTGTATCACTTAACTATGACCTTAGGATTTGATTTTCATATACCGTTTGTTACATGAGGGGCGGTTGTCTTGATGGTGTGTGTTGAGCGACATGAAGATGAAAATTAGGAGATTTCCTATATTGGAATTAAAGGCCATTAAATCGGGATTCTTTGTAACTTGGGTTATGGGCCTCGAGTTACTTATCTTAAGTCACACTGATAAGTAAATGGTAGTGGTGCGGCACATATATGTCAGTTTGCGTTTGATATAATTATAGGTGGTGGACGATGCATTGGAACACAATCGAGTTTGTGTTAGTTGAAGACCAACTTGGTGGGTCTTGACATTATCGAGAGACCCAAGGCATACTAGCCTAGTGTGTACTAGTTAAGTCATGCGAAACAACCCGTAAATTTATCACTTCAAAAAAATTTCAAAATATTCAAAAATAAGATTTTCAAACATAAATGATGATGTTTTGAATTTTAAATAATAATGGTAATCTTATTTTGAATAAATATTTACAAAAATATATAGTTTGGTTAAAATATCAACAAAATAAGTGCAAATTTTTTAATCAGTAAATAACTCTTTGGCCATCCGAATGCACGGAGCTGGATACATACACTCATTTATATATATGAGTATTAATGCGTAATAAAATTATCTATTTTATTTTGAAATTTAAATTGCCTTTATAACACTGTTCTAAATATCACTATTTTGTAATAACTGATTATTGAATTTAACTTTAGTTTAATTGATTTAATAATTTTTTAATTATTAAGAAAGGTCTTTTAATTACTATATAATAATGGAAATATTTTTTTTACTTTGTTTACAAATATGTGTATATTGACTAAGAAGAAAAAATATGACCGGAAATCAAAATTTGCAATAATTCAACGTGAATAAATTATGCAACGTTATGGATTATATGTGACATACATATGCACATATACATGTACATATACATGAAAACATCTGCATGCACATGAACACACATATATACATATAATTAAATATATATTACTAAAAATATCTAAGATATTTCCTAAATTCCTTAACACTTAAATAAGCTCTAAGTCAACACTTACACATGCATATGGGTTGCACATGGCCTTAACCATGACGGGGTTCACTTTGGCTGTGACAAGGTGATGGTGGATGAGGTAAGGTGATTCATGTGAAGGTGATGAAGATGATGATGCATATGTAGATATTTTTCTCCTCTTCCTTACCTATAAATACCACATATTCTCCACTTCATTTCTACACATCTTCTTCTTCATTCTGAGCTCTTTTCTCTCCTCTTTTATGACTTATATCCTAAAAGAAATAATGTCAAAATATTTCTCAAAAAGAAACTAAAATTATATAGTATATATATAAAGTAACACCTCAAACCCCTAACCGAACAACCTTTTCTCCTCTTTCTACCCACGGCCACCACCACTTACCCCATAATTGAGCCTTCCTCCCCTCCTAGTCAAGGCCGTGTATCCCATTCCCAAACAAGGCCGAGCTACCTAGGAGCTTAAGTTTAGGGATCATGAGCTTTAAAATCCAAGTAGCGAAGCTATAACCATTTTTTGATTAATTGTTTAACCCAAGTGAAATACTCTTACTTATATTATATTTTTGGATGATGATATGATGTTTGCAATGGATATTTAATATGTTTTGATCATCATGTTTGTTTTTTAATATTGTTGTTGGATAATACACACACACAAAAAAAAAGTCATGTTTAAATACATGTCGATAAGCATAAAGGAAATTATTTTACTTTAATAAATGAAATCGTGTATATGAGAATGTGTAAAACTCTTAAAATTGATATAATATGGTTTAGAAATGTTTTATGAATTTTTAAAATTGTTTTTCCAAAGTTTAAATAAATGCTGAAAATTTAGTCAAAATAAGCGTATCGCGTAATGGCAGTTTGCGATTTCAAGTCTTAAAAGTTAAATCAATTTATAGATGGATTTAGGACGGATTTCTTTGAAATAAGAATTTTCTGAACTCTTGTAATAATAGTTTTAAAAATAAAGAAAAATATCGAGATTTTGTTTAGTAGATTTTAAAATAAGAGCAAATCAAGTTTTAAATAAAATTGCGCTTTCGCAGTTTGGAGGCCAAAATAGTAAATGCTTCAGAATGATATATTCAAATTCTTTAAAAATATTGAATAAATTCTATAAATCATTTAGAATATTTTAAAAGATATTTGAGTTATATAAATGAATTTCCAAAAGATAGAAAAGTCGTTTGATCAATATAGCTTTTAAAACACTTTCCGCAACACTTTTTTACTAACTTTTGAAATATGAATTTAAACTTAGCAACCCCTTTTCAAATCTTTTATAAATGTTTTCAAATAAATAATTAAGTACTTTAAAGATGATTTAGGGGTTTAAAAATGAGTATGTGGTAATGACTCTTGCGTTTGTTCCATTTGTGAGTGTTATAGAAAATTTGACCGAAGAATAGAATAGATCGAGATGCTCTAAAATAATTGAAAGTAAATTAAGTATGTTAAAAGATTTAGAGTTGATAAAATAGCTCGACCACCTTATGGGTGACAGAGAGATAGTCACTAAGCTTAAGTTTGGGAAACCAGTTGTCTGCCCTCCCTAGCTACCCAAACTGGCCCAACGGAGGGGATAATAAATTTGATTTACTCGGATCAAAATTTCCAAAAGTATAAAAGATATAATACTTACTCTTGTCAAAATTTGAGTAGAATTAGATGATTTTTATAGATTCTCTTATTTAATATTTATTGGTTTTGGATTAACATCCTAGATCACATGGTTTCAACTCAATCAAAATTTTAATTTGAAATTAAGAAATCTTTGTTCAGAATTAAATAAATAGTTTTTCAAAGATAAAGAGAGGTTTAATGATACCGTATATACCAGAAGGAAATGATTTAAAGTTATATATCTCCAAAGATATTTTTGATAAAAAGGAATGAATTAATCAAATGATATTCACATATATACTTGACCTTTTTTCTAAATTGATGATTGGTTTGAAGGAATCAAAGTCAGATTTGGGTAATTCCTGTCCGTAGACCACTTTGAACTAATTTACCTTTTTGGAAGAAATAATCTGGAATGATATGATTTGGAAGATGGAATGTAGGGCTGCTTCTCACTGACCCTCGAGGGAAATCTCCCATATCACTTATATGTGACAGTGGTTATTCATTTGAGATATTCGACGTAAGGACTTCTCGCTACTGATCCTGGGGGTAACCTCTGACAGAATGTGGTAGGAGAGTCCCTTCGGTTTGTCCACTTCATGGACAACTTGTATAGATGAATGTCCGACGTCACATTTCTAGATTACATTGGTTGATCTCTATAAATGTATCATCTATTTGGTGGCGGAATGACAACTTCTCTTAGCTTAACACTCTTTCTTGAGACATACAAGCTTAGGAGTTATACATTTGCAGAAATCAGTTGTGTGATTAAGGAATGGTAATATGGCATTCAATGTGGAATGTGCCACGTGAAAGGTAAAATCACTACAACAAACTGGACCTTTAACTGCGTTTAAAAACAGCTGTAAAATCCTTTAACAACGTTTTTTTACTACGCTGTGTAAAGACATGCCATTATAGGTCAGAGACATACCATAACAACTGGATAAACGTTGAAAAAGTATGTTTTAATAGCGTTTAACTGATGTTATTAATACATTTTATAGCGTCTGTATTGATGAGCAAAATTACTTTTTAGAGCGTTTTTTAAACGATATTGAAATTTTCTGCAATGTTTTTAAAACGCCGTTGAATGTTTTTCACAACGTTTTAAAAATGTCTAAGGTCTCTGCATTTCCCATATATAGGTTCCAGTTCTCTACACAATCATGATTTATATACAGCACGTTCAATACAAACACATACATTTCATATATAATCGACATATTTTATTAATCACACATCTTGTAATCAATACATAACATTACGTAGTAAACATATGTAATATTCTTACATCGAAACATATATAATACATCCATAACTTTCACAATGTGAACAAGTAGCGGCTAGTGACCAATAGTAGTAATACATACAAGCATACAAACCAAAATGCAGTTCTGGCATCAAAACTAACTTCGAATCCATAACTTGTTGCGGCATGTTACTACTTTTTTGCATCAAAGATATCTGTCCATCTGTAAAGTAAAAATTCTTTAGTTATACATACTTTAACACATTGTAAATAAAACTATAAATGATGAATCATGTTTCATTTAAGGCAATTTATTAACATTACATAAGGCCTACTATTTTCAAGACATGAAACATAATTTGCTGACTTGATCATCTAATTATGGGGTGACATTATAAAATGCCAGATTTCTTTAGTTACATTCTTTAAATATGCTTCGTTTGGTACAAGACGGTTATTTGACATCTCATCTTGCTGTAAATGACAAGTATCATTGCATTCTACAGAATTTGATGCATACACTCTATTATGTTTTACATCATTTCATAATTATAAGAGTCCACAAAAGCACATACATGTGTAATGGCTATAATTGACACTTTTTATCTGGAGTCTATAAGCAGTATGGAATTTATTTTGTACTAAGGTAAAATTTAGAAATTTACATAGAAAAATAATGCAAACCGTAAAATTAAAATATATGGTATTTAACAGTATAATATTTCCACAAGCGGAGAGAGAGCAACAGAAGAACATAATTTTAGAAAATGTCATTTTAGTCTGGCAATGAAATTAGCAATAAATGACTCTTATTAACATGTCCATCTCTAATTTAAATATTAGAATAGCTCTAGACATAATGGATGATTGTACAATTACAAACTTGAAGTCATTTTTTCAATAATGTTTATACTTTTTTTTCCGTCTAAGGAAACAATCTGCCTATCCTTAAACGCAATAAATAAACACCCCAAAATTGACTAAAGGCGATAAGTAAAATTGATGCAGAATATACTAATAGAGGCTTGATTTGACCGTCCAAAAAAGCCATAATAAAAGCCAAAACTAACATAACCATTTATTTATTGGTGCAGTAAAATTGATGCGGTATATACTAATAGAACCATTTATTTATTTTTATATTTAATATTTAGTCTCCACCTTCTTATTTCTCCTAATATGTTACATCAGCTAACTGTTTGACTATCTTCGTTTATGAAGATATATGGTCCAATTTACATTATATATGATCCAAGTTACATTACTCTTCATGTTTTAAATTTAAACCTGCAATTATGCATAGGTATCACCTCATATTGCACGTCATGATGAACAAAAACCATTAATCATGAAACAAAATTTATATTAGAAGTGTAGTATGTCATTAAAATACTATAATTATTATAAGCTTAATCATATCTCATTTAAATTAGAAAATTACTAATTATTTTAGTTTATTTATATTTTTCCGTCTAATAAAAGCAGAAACAAGGAATCAGGTGCATATGAATTTGAGGACAAAACCAGGCCATGTTTATGTATCTTGATAGCCTAGATCAATCTTCAGTTCAAGAACAAAAATGTGAGCGTATCATATATTATATAAATACATGCGTACATGCATATGTATAGCTTACAACGTATTATCCATAGTTTAATAATAAGCAATCATGTTTGATTAGCCTTAATACAAATAACCTGAGAGCTAAACATCAGTGATTAGCAGTTGAGATTCTCCGATAAAAGTTTATTTATAGTCATGATAATATCATGCCTAACAAATCCATGAACATAATTTGACCATAAAAGTGCAGAATCAGAAATTGGTATTTTTGGAATATGGGAAGTGGTGAGTATCATAATGTATGTTTATTCATTTACAAATTTTGTACAAATAAAAATGTTTATCAACTTTTGAAATGGTAATAATATTCTCTTGTGCTAGATTGTGACATGTAAGAAACTAGAGAGAACACTATATATCATGATCTCTCTGAAAAGTTCTTCAAAATGAAAATACAGCATATATTCTATTTTGTATGCAGAGATGATCCAAATGCATGATAGTATAATTATATTATACATACATACATACGGGTGTAATGTGGTTAGTATAATTATAGGCATTAATCAGGATGAGTATGACCATGGAAAAATGACAACACTTATGTAGTGCACAAGCAAACAAACTGTAGGCAAGGGCAATATTTGAACTTGCAAATATGATAATATCATGTAAAATTATACTTAATTGAACTTGCATCTATCATAATTTTCTTAGTAGGCCACGCAATCACAGTACCAATGGAGAGAGTGTTTTTGGTAGTGCAACGAGAGCTTTAGACCAACCCATGAGTGGATGTGGTGCCACCTGACAAAAGCAAGAATTATAATAAGAATATAAAACATTGCATAATTTGGCAAAGCTAAAAAGGTACATCTTTCTTCTTTTGAAGAGAAGACACAATAGATAAGAGAGATTTAGATTAGGGCGACCTCTGATTTCAAATTATAGGCATTTGAAGTTAGATCAATTAACTTTGAAGCATCTTCATTTGTATATTGTCCCTCTAAAGAAGAATCTATCATAAGTAATATGATTTTCCCCTTTATTATGTCTAATGCCTGCAATGTATATTCTTTATAGCTATATCAAAGTTATCACTAAGAATACAAAGCTTGTCTTAATATATGGGTACAATATGTAGATGTTAGATAGTAATCATAGAGAGAGAGAGAGAGAGAGAACAAGTATTTTGATTTATTTCTTTTCATAAAAAGGAAACATACATGACTTGGTTGATAACTCACTAAACAAAATGGAACTACACAAGGCATTGTAAAGCTCAGACCCAAAACGTAAGTGCAATACTGATACTGAAATGATTGATAACTCACCAAAGAACTTCAACACAATCTTCAAAGTAAGAAGCGTAGGTTCCCTAACCAAACCACACCATTGTTGGAAACCCAAATAAAGGATGTTTGTGATGTGCAAGTCATGCCTTAGTCATAGAATCTTAAAAGCAAAAAAGAAATTATAAAAGATTGGATATTAAATTTTTTAAATGTTAAGCATTGTAAATGTAGAGAACTTACCTATGAGATATTTATTAAAGAGGTCCAATTAAGCAATCTAATAAAATTACAACTGATTTAGTGAACTTGAGAGAAACTATGAGATTAACACATAAAATGATTATAAAAATAAGGATAGAGAATGAAAATTTGTACCTGAGTGAAAATTTTCTTTTATGCTAACAACAATGTGACGTGTGGTTCTAGCGATAGCTTCACTCTTGCAATCCAATAAACCTACAAATGAAATCAATATGTTTATATCTTGATTTTGAAACATTAATAATTCATAACGAAGTTGTATATTTGGAATAATGTTACCTATAAGGATTCTGTTTAAGAATTGTCATGAAATTATTAGACAAACAATTATTTTAGGAAACAAATATGATAAAAAAGATACTTAAGTCCTTAAAATATCATATATGAAGCAGTAAGAACTGAAACAAAATTTCAATCTACATTTACTATGCAAATTTTAGCTATGTAACTAAAATAGTATTTATTTTAAAGCCCAGGAGAACCCGGCAGGCCAGTAAACTCCTGAGGAGAGTACAGTATAGCCGTCCGCTGATCCAAGCCTCCATACCCCTAGGTAAATTTATATAGGATAGGGAAGCGCATGGTAGGAATCGAACTTGGGTCTTTTACCAGAACCCAAGCCTCCTTTCCACCGTGCCGCACTACAGACTAACTAAAAAAGTCTTGAATGGTCATAATTTTTATTTAAAAGCCAACTATGTAACTATGTGTGCGAGTTGCTAGTGATACATCATACATTTTTTTTTTGAATATGTTCATTAATGCCAACAAGTGGCGGTCTTAGGAATCAGACTCATGACATTTAATCTCGTAGTCAAAACTATCAATCAACTGAGTCGACCATGTTGGCTAATGTCTTATACTTTATATCAAAAAAACTAATTTTGTTGAAATTGATTCAATCATGAATCAAGTACAATACACATGTGCTTGAATTGTTGATAAGAAAATGAATACCATATTTATGTAATAAAAAATTTGTGCAATATACATGTTCAACCGGTTTCCTGCATTACTTAATAAAGAGCACGAGAAGTCTTAGTAAGCAACATGCACATTATACAATTACATATGTCCATGTAATAAGAAATGCTTTTGAAAGAACTGTTACAAAGTGCTTTTGAAAGAATAACTACAAAGGGCACATTCTACCATAATAGTAAGCAAGCAGCTAATTTGTGTACATTTTGAATTCGAAAGAACCGACATGTTGAATTGCAAAATTTTCATTATCAGTTTTTCCATTTCAATAGGTTATAAATTTAGGCGTTTTCAATATTTAAACAAGATAACATATACTTTTAATGAATGCAACAAATACGGGAATTGACAAAGATCTGTGTACATTTTGTGCCAAGTATCTAGTGAACTTCTTTCGACAATTACATAGTTCCTACAACATCAATATTACTATGTTTTGTTGTATGTTATTGCCTTATAGGTCACTACAAAAATATTTGCAAAGTATTTACTTCATATGGATGCACTAGAAGCAACTTGACTATATATTCCACCTACTGAAACTACAACATGTAATAGCAAGAGCAACAATCAAGCTTAGGTTAAGCTATCCAAATGTCTTCAAAAAATCATAATAGCAGACTAGATTGAATTCCAAAGCTATTCAAATTATTAGTTATAAGTAACATCCAATAATATATTATTTTTCACTTAGTTAAAACTGCATATATGATAACTGAAACCCATAGTTGATGAGTGTGTTCTAATCAATGAACTCCAATATTGGACAATATCTTTAGCGAAATTAGCAAGACGAGTGTGTTATGAGTAAACAAATTGATTGATTTAATGCATATTACCTTACAATGAAATGGTCATAAATAAAATATAGTAGTATCATCCAAAACACATGTTATTGTACACATATAAATTGGGTCATGTATGAGAAAGGTATAATTATGCATCTATCAATAGCTATATTACATATGAAAACAATATGAGTAGATATTGGTGTAAATTATTAGGAAAACTTGTATATTATATGTATTGCTTCAAAACAAAATGCACATGAACGATTAATACCATTCATGTAAATTTTACGCACATATATGATACATACCTCCAACAGCGAATAGCGTAGTATATTGCTATTGAGGAAATATATTTCTTCAAACATGGAACCAACTCCATTTTTTCAAACATAATTCACACTAGTTAAAATAATTAGGAAACATTCATTCTAGAGGAAAAACTTACTGAAATTTGCCGCAAATCAATTAGAAAATGTCATGGCTACCATTTATAGCCACGCTCCATATAGGTCCATCGTCTACCTAACTGTAGTTTAACCCATATAAAAATAGATTGAATAACCTGGATGTGAATGAGGTAAATTAGGAAAAAATAAGAAATGAAAACTAATGTGAAACTGAATAGTTTTGGCACCAAATAGTTCTAAGGGCTCCATAAAAATTATTAACCTAACAATTTATGGAAAAGAAGCTTCATTGTTAATTTCTCCGAGTTGTCACTTTGTCCTTATATTTAGCTTTAATGTGAACTACTAGAAGAATATTAGTCCAACAAGTAACCAAAACTTCATGATACTACGTAGTTTTCGTTGATATATTTCAATGAACATACTAATAGTTTCACTTTATAGCTACTTTAATACTTTGGGGACATATATGTTTTCTTTACTAAATAAGTCTTGTTAACTGGTAGCTTGTTCAGACTAACATATTAATACTAACTGTTAACCAAACATTACCAATATAGGTTGCCCAGCAAACCATTGACTACCATACATGACATTATTGTAGTCTACACTCTACATTATAGATCAATATTATCCAACAAGTTTTTGTTCACATCCTACCTTAGCTCAAAGATTTGATGCTACTAAATGCACAATTATAATTTTTAATGCTTCATCTTTGAAGATGCCTTAGGAATTCAATCAAACGCCATTTCTTTATTTTTATATGAATTCACATTTTATCTGTCTATTTTCATCATATAATATTATATAAAGTATAAAAAAATAAATCATAATCATTCATAGAAAGTAATTAAATTACAGCAAAATTAGTCACGAATGATTAACATATTAGTAATAGAATAAAATTAGTTCAACACCATTAGATACTTTTTTTTTATGTTACTTAGCAATATTTGTTGAGCAAATTATTTCGGCAACAATTTACCGCAATCAATAAATTATTCTTGTTAACAAATTATTTTAGCTAACAAACTAGCTCAGTTAATAAATCATCTCACTTAATATATTATAGGTAAGAGTTTAATACCTAAATTCGTGAAGGGGATGTAGGTGGACAGCTCGATTTCTTTCATCCATGCAGTCATCGATAGGTTTGGTGGAAACTTTGGGAAGCTTTGTAGATGCGAAGGTGGTACATAACCAAAGGAAGTGGTGTTAGGTTTCCTCAAAAGCAATGGTGGTGAGCGATGAAAAGCACAATGGTACAGTGGTGATGCAAGATGATTCACGACTGCAGTATAGGTTTTCAAATGGCTATAGTTTGAATCGATGTCACAAGCAAAGGAATCGAAGTATGACAAGCCTAACTGATGAACCTCAACAAAAATTGGAAAGGATTGATGAAAATTTAGGATTTTAAATTGGTGTTGGATAGTTAGGGTTTTTTCCTTTCAATTTTAGGATCAATTTGTTAAGGTGGGAACCATAAATTTTGGAAGTATGTTGTAGGAGGGAACTGGAAATTTTAGGTACATGAGGGAACTGGAAATTTTCGGCTATGTCGGAGGAGGCTTAATATGACACAAAATTTAGTATATTATTTGGAAAAAGATAATTTTCCAACTACAATATCTAAACGCGGTTCTAATTTGCCATAAAAAATGAATTTTCTTGTAGTGAATGTTACCTCAGGCCTCATCAACCGAAAATGGCTAAAGCATGGTAGATGCGGCAGAGCTATGTAGTTCGTGCCTATTAGGAGATGGGCATCACCTTTCTAGATTACACTCTATATGTCGAGAATGTGGTGCATGCTTCTAGATCCTATTAAAGGTCGGTAACGACTGAGGTGATGTCATATTCGTAACTATCCAACGAAGGGGTAGGCCGGTTTTGTGTTGGTATAGGCGTTCAATATTAGGACCCTAGGTATATCCCTCTAAGTATACGGAAGGTAGTTCCTCACCTTATCATTGTATAGAATCCATTCTCCGAACGAGCATTGCAATATTTTGACTATAGAACTTACTCCATAGCTAGTATGCTGGAATTTAATAATGTAACAAAATCGGCTAAGATTTATAAGTTTATTTAAAAAGTTTTCAAAGAGTGTCACTAAAAATAGTACCAAATGATTTTTCATAGCAAATATTTTGGTTATCATACGGTAAAATAATGTACCATGTTTATGTACGGCGTGGTCTTATAAGATACTTTTTTGTTTTCAAAACGCATATTTTGAGTGTCTCATACCAGTCCCATGGCTGGCCTAGAGTTTATTTTTCTTTTCCCTTAAACTCTGGGTGCCCTAATTAACCTGGGCAACCAAGTAGTTAGAAAAGCTTAGAGCATTTTGGTATAAAGCATGGAGCATTTTGGGTCTTCTAAAGAAGTTATCTATATTCCATTGTATCTATATTATGAATGTACCAGTACTTGTAAGGATAAACGTTATAACTATCCTGACTGGGTTAGTACATGCCGTAACTCTGATAAATCACTTAGAATGATTGTATGTATCTTATATATGTAAAATTGTAAGTTGTTTTAATGCTATGCGAGATTCTATTTATTCTATTTTATATCTTATTTTCTTTTACCTCATGATTATTTGCCTCTCTGGTGCTTGAATTTGCGGTACATGAATACCGAGGATGTATTAGTATCGATCTTTGAGGGTCAAGGAGGTGGGTTGTCACATTTGGTATCAGAGCTTATGGTTGAGAAAATACCTAAGCTTTGACTGGGTCAACTCAATAGAGGTAGGGTTGGTAATGCCCTAGAACGAGTTTAATCCGAGAGAGCGCACGTTTGAATTTTTTATCCGAATAAGTATATTTGAATTTTATGCCCTTGCCTCAGATAATATCATATATAATCCTAAAGATATTTCCTTACCATATTCAGATAGTAAGAAATGAGTATTAAAAAAGTGCGAGGAAAGGGAAACAAAAGGGTTGAAGAAACGATAGTTCTTGTACAATCTCAAGTTAACCTTGCAACTTTCTACCTAATTTTTACCTACTTTGGCAGGAAACCATTTAGGGGTATAGAATCTATTAGTGAAGTTCAGGCTTGGTTCCGCTCATGTGAGAGAATCTTTAAAGGATTGGGCATCAAGGATGAGCAAAAGCGCTTCCTGGCATCTTGGCAATTGCGGGATGAGGCTTTGGCTTGGTGGGAGTCAATTACCATCAATGAATCAGAAGATGATATTTCATGGGAAATTTTAAGAATTTTTTTTAAAGAACTATACCTACTCGATGCTGGGAAGTCCTATGTCCGTAAAAGCTTCATGGATCTAAAGTTAGGAGAAATTTCGGTAGAAGAATACTTAAGAAAGTTTGATGAATTTTCTCTCTTTGGGCCTGGACGGATTGATACTCCACTTAAGAGGAATGAAATTTTTTATGGCTAGGATGAGAAATGAGTTTCATGATAGAATGATTACTCACCTAAAAGGATCATTCGTGAACCTAGGAGATATAGGTTTGTAATATGAATTTCTTGATAAGGAGAAGACAGCATCAGAACTAAATATTAGCAGTAGTACCAACAACCCCAATGAGAAGGAATTCAATCCAGAGGCAAAGAGGTGACAAGGAGGAAAGAAGAAAACGAATTTCACAAGTACCGGGTGTGGAAATTTTCAAAATAAATGACATATTATTGAAGATTATAGGAGTGAGAGGAGGCAAAAAGAAAAGGCACTTTGTTCTAACTGCTACCAACAAAGGATGATGGGTTATCCATTTATGGAGATAGTCCAGTCAGCTAAGACCTATGCCATGGAAGAAGAACCATTGACTTCGGAAGAGACCAGGGAAAGAAGAGTTCTAGAGGGTGCTATTTGTGTTGAAGGTATTATAGCTAAAGTATTGTGTGATACCGGGGCTTCTCGTTGTTTTATTTCCAAAGAATTAGTGGAAAAAATGAAACTTACCACAAAAATAGTAGATACCCCTATCTGTGTAGTTAAATCCCATAGGTGGTATAACAAACCTTTGTATGATTTGTGAAAAGGTCCAAGTTACCTACCTTTCTCATTGTTTTTCATGTGACATGTTTATCCTCAATTTTATCGAATTTGAAGTATTGCTCGGTATGAATTAGTTATCCAAGAATAAAGATTTCCTTGATTGCATTAAGAGAAGGATATCTTTATGGACCGGCTTTGGAAATTTATAGAAATATCTTATAATGAGCAGTCCGGTAAAGGATAGTTTCCAGTATGCCCTTGATTCATCCCATGGAAATATGGAGGCCACACTAATTGTTAAGAAGTTTCCAGATGTTTTTGAAGAGGTAAAAGGTTTGCCCCACATCGGGAATTGAGTTTCATATCGATTTGGTTCCTAATGCAAAACCTATTGTTCACCAAAAGCAAAGAATGGCTCCAAGAGAGATGGATGAATTGAGAGAACAAACCGATGAGTTTTTGAGAAAGGGATTGATAAGACCAAGTCGCTACAATTTGGGAGAAGTGGTAGTCTTTGTTGCCAAGTCTGATGGTTCCTTAAGGCTCTGTGTAGACTATCGAGACCTAAACAAGAAAATGATTAAGAACAAGTATCCACTGCCTTGAATAGGTGAATTATTCGATCAACTTCATAGTGCTCAGAAATTCTCAAAAATGGATATGGTTCAGGATTCCATCAACTTAGAATAGCGAAAGACTGCATTCATTTAAATGCATTCCGATTCTAGACCTCATGAATAGAGTATTCAAAGATGTGCTTAATAAATTCATGTTAGTCTTTATTGACGGTATATATATATATATATATATATATATATATATATATATATATTTGAAGACTGAAGAAGAACATGAGAGGCATCTAGAGATTGTATTGGATATATTAAGGAGGAACGTGCTTAAAGCCAAATTCTCGAAGTGTCATTTCTGAGAGAAATAAATAAGATTCCTAGGGAATGTAGTATCAGAAGAAGGAGTTTTAGTTGATCCACGGAATGTTGTAGCAGTCCAAGATTGGAAGACACCCCAAACTCTAAAAGACATCCATAGATTTCTAAGATTGGCAGGATACTGCCAGCGGTTCATTATGGATTTCTCAAAAATTTCCTCCCATCTTACAAAGTTAACAAAGAAGAATGTTAAATTTGAGTGGACGCTGAAAGTGAAGAAGCGTTTAATGAGTTGAAGAAAAGATTGACCAGCGCTCTAGTCTTAGCTATAGCTGATAAAAGTGGCGGTTTAACCATATATACTGATGCTTGTGGAGAAGCTGTAGATGCAGTTCTAATGTAGCATGAGAAAGTAATCGCTTATGCAACCCAAAAACTAAAGATTCATGAGAAGAACTATGCAACGCACGACTAGCCGTTGTGTTCGCATAAAAAAAATGGAGACATAATCTACTAGGTAAAAATTCATTATAATTTATTTTAAGTAAACTTTGATTGACCCTAGAAAATAATATTCCTTCTTTAAATAGGTGAAAAGCTTGAGCTCTTCACAGATCATAAATCTTTAAAGTATCCTTTCACCCAAAAGGACTTGAACATGAGATGGCAGCGTTGGCTAGAATTTCTCACATCTTATGATGATATCTTATTTACACCCAGGAAGGCCAACGTAGTAGCGGATGTGCTAAGTAGAAAGAATGTCGTTATAGCTTATCTTATAGCTTCCAACCTCATAGAAAGAATCGTTAGCAAACAAAGAGAAAATCGACGTCTAAAGAAGATTATTAAAGATAGACATAGAGGGTAGGATTTAAGCTTTGAAGTTGATAACCAAGGGTATTACGGTTAAATGGGAGAATTCGTGTTCGTGATGTTGACAGCCTAAGATAAGAAGTATTGATTGAATGCCATCAATCCAAACTAAATATTCACCCCGGAGTTCACAAAATGTACAAAGACATGAAACATACATTTTGGTGAGGAAATATGAAGAAGGGTATATTAATCCATGTTAGCAGATGTGTAAATTGTCAACAAGTCAAGAGTGATCGACAGAAGATTGCAGGACTACTCCAACCTCTTGAAATTCCGATTTGGAAATTGGACCAAATATCAATGGATTTCATCGACGGCTGTTTGATGGAGGAATTTCCATCGAGTTAGAAAACCATCGAATAATTTATAATAAAATTTATACCGCAAGCGCGCGGCGTACACTTATGGTACGTGGCGAGTACGGGTCGATCCGTAGGAAACTGATGATTTTGAAAATTCTATTCAATCAAATTATACCAAAGTTGAGTGAAAGTTAAGCTAAAAAATTATCTAACTAACCAAAAGAAAAGAGTTGCAAATATAAGAGTTAAATGATAATTTAGAGAATAAATCCTCTCTAGATCATATAGTTCAACATATATGAAACCATGATCTATCTTTTATGGTCATTAGTGCTTTAATTGATGTGCTTATCATAAGTATAGCATATTTGCGCTATTGATTGGCCAACATAAGCCATCAAACTATAACACATCCCTTAAAGCACTTACTAACTTTCATGTAACTTGACAAAGAAAATGAAAATAAAATCTATTTTAAGTATGGCCTATTAACTATTGATTAGAAATATAGACCATCAAATTTTAATTTTAAATCACTTTCTTTTGCCATAATCATATTTTGATAAAGAGTCATATTTTGATAAAGAGTCATATTTTGATAAAGAGGCATTTGTGTTAGTGATTGTTTAAGAATGACCTATTTGGTGTCAACAATATAGGCTATCAAATTCAAAGCAAGAACAACAAATAAAACACTTCATTGATAAGCACAAAAGAGAGCATGAATTAACAAATAGTTGAAGCTACATAATTAGAGAACTTCATTACCCCTAAATTGAAGGGGTTTAGCCTCTCATATTTGTCATTTGATTAACAAATATAGCTAGCAACATGAAAGCAAAAAAGAAAGGAAAATAATAGCTAATGGAAAAGAGAAGCTAATTAACAAGAATTAAAACTAATTTACTTTGCATGAATCTAAATCTATACTACAACATGAAAGGAAATAAACAAGAAAAGAAAAAATAAATATATTAAAGTTGCATAAAAATTATATAAAAGAAATGGCTAAGTAACAATGAAAAGAGGAAGATAGCTTTGAGTTTTATTTTGAGCCTAAACTGAACTAAGAGAGACTAAGTAAGAGGAGGGTTACATGAACATAATGGGTTATTTATACAAGCATGAAACCCTAATCCATAATTTCGGGAATGCCTAAAATAACCTTGAGAAGGTGTGGAGACCAAGTAAACATTAGCTTCTACTAATCATTATTTAAGAGTACATGAAGCCATTAATTTCATAAGCATGTGCGTTAGCCTATAATTTGTAAATTAAGGTAGGTGGGTAGGTGGGGTACTCCATGTTATTCACTTTGAATTATTTCCATCTTCATTCCTTTGTATTCATTTTGTGCATGCATGTTTCTTTATGAAACCACTCCTACTTGAGATCAAATTCCTACACAAATATATATAAATTTCCAATTAAATTTTCTCAAGGAAATATATGCACACAAATGATCGTTTTTCCCCTATATGAAGATGAATATGTGACAGTTTGGAATTAATATGGATTTTGGTTAAAATACATTATGCAATATGATCATTTTTTAATTTAAATAGAATAAATATGGTGGTAAAAGTATGCATATTTTGCGTGCACATCATATACCCCCCACACTTATCTTTCCATTCGTCCTTGAATAAACTAAAACTAAGATAAATCCGTTTCGTATGGAGCATGATTGCATTGAGCATATGAAACAAGCCGTTAAACCTTTGGGTGCCCTCGGTAGTACGAGTGTTTTCTTGTGATGGTTTTCAGCGGATAATACCCATAAAATCCAAATGCAGGATGAACATATTTACAAAATGCAAGATTTATTTACAAATAGATGAATGCGAGTTTTTGGAAATATTTACAAATGAAAATTTTGCTTTTAAATTGACACAAATAAGTTAAATATAGGTTTTGGTAATTATCTTGAGATTTAAGTCATTTACTCGTCAAGTTTCCAATAAAACAAAGTTTTATCATAACAAATAGACTATAGTTTAACTCGTTGTTTCGGTTGATAACACAATGTTAATTATGAAATGGATTCTTAGTTGATTATCAAAGTTTATCAAAGTGGTATTTTCATTTCTTTTCAATAACAAGTCAAATCAAATAAGTTAAAATAGTGCTTGGATTTCATTTGCTTACTCTCTCCATTTTTTTTCTTTTGAAAATTTTATTGATATTAACAATATTTACATACGCCTAACTTAGGTAAACCGAGGCCAATATATTACCCATGCACTGCCTTGCGGACCGATGTGAGGGGAACACAGAGCATGGCGAGTGAACACACAAGTGTGAACACTTGACTGTAGGCGTTATTAGTAAAAGATTTTTTTTATATACCTTAGATAAACTGAGGCTAGATATACCGATCGTGCACTGCTTTTCGGGGTTATGTGAGAAAGGTATAGAGCATGGGGAGTATAGGCACAAGTGTGTACACCTATCGACTGTAGGTGTTAATAGAAAATATTTACATATATACAAATGTTATGTTTTTTTAGATGTTTTTTTGCTCAATTTTTTTTTTTTTTTGGGAAAGAGAGAGTTTTGCAAAATCATTTTAACACCACTTAAATTAGAAGACAAAAAAATGTTATATCCTTTACTTTAAATCAACCACTTTTTAAAACAAAGATTTTCAATTAGGATTTATTTTATAATTAACACATATGAATCTTCCTATATACTAGTTAAACCATTGTTATTTGTAATCAAATTTCATTTTTATTTCTGTTAAGACGAAGAAATTTTCAAAAATTTTAATTTAATAAAGCAAAACCACATATTTATCTTATAGTGTTTGTTTAAAAGTAAATCAAAATAAAATTTGTTCTTGGGTTTTTTTTTTGAGTTTTTTAAAGAAAAAGCAAAAATAAACCATAAAAAATTGAAGATTAGTCTCCCCCACACTTGATTTTGACTGTGTTCTCACAGTCAATCCAAGTGGAAGGCGAAAATAAAACAAAAATAAAAAGATGACCTATATTTGAATGAAAGTGAACGGTATTTACATGAGATCAGAAAGTATATCTTCAAAAAGTAAATGAAACGGTCTTCCAAAGACCGATTCATTTGTCTCATCAAGTATGCGAGACACAGCTTAAGTGCAGAAAACCAAATCGTAAAATATTTTGGAATTGAATGTGGATTTGGAAAAACGAATGTCATCTTATTAAAAATCATACGAGTTGTTTTATTTTCGATGAATTTTTGGGTAGATATAACGACTGATTGAAACTCAAGTCTGTCATTGAAAAAGTCTTTAAAATTATTGATTCCAAAATCAAAGTGGTGATTTAAATCTTCCGTATCGGAATTTAATAACTCGTTATCCAAAAGTCCAAAAAATTCGTGTTTATTAAATTTGTCTTCCTTTGTTGGATTATCAACAACTTCATTGCGTATCTTTAGTTCAAAATCCATAGTTTTTGTATTCAAAATTTTGAAATTGAGAAAAGCAAATCGATTTTTAAATTTGGTTCCACACTTTTAAAAGAATTGAAATCCAAATCAATTAGCATGTTTTTCAACAACTTCGTTAAGATTTTCTTTTTCAATTTCAAAAGCTGTTATCTGAAAATCGTCTATTTTGGTAAAAGATGGATTATCACTTGAATCGTTACACCTTGGAATTTGATTTTTTTTCACGTAGTTTCATATATGTTTCAAACAACGAATCCGTGCGATCATCGTAAATTTCATTCATTTTCTCAACAAAATCCAATTTATAGTTATTAACTTGAGAATTTTTGATTTAGATTTGTCGAGAACAAAAATTTTCACTCTTATCATAATCAAGATTATTTCCATTGCTAAAATTACAAAAGTGGATCACATTTTCGTTTTGATTTTGAAATTCATTTTGGAGTACAAAATTGAATTAGCATGGGTTATCATTGAAATCGTTTGAATTTTGAATTGAATTCAAAATTTGAAATTCTTGAAAACTTTGACTCGAGTTACCGTAGAAATACGAATTACACAAATCATTTATCATTTGATTTTGTTGTATAGGGATTTCAAGTAAAGACAAAATGCTATTTTCATGATTTGAGGGTTGCTCGTTATTTTGAAAATTTTGTGGCTCAAAATTCGAATTGTTTAAAGAATAGTTGTCGTTAAAATATCCATACGAATTTGAAAAGAAATCGTATGGATTATATTGATTTGCAAAACTATTGTAAAATTCAAGTGAGTGGGGAAACTCGGACAATTTCAAGAATGTTTTTTTTTTTCTTTTTTTATAAAGGAAAAATATTTACAAACAACATTTATTTTTCGAAAGGGAAATTGATTTTTTTTTTGGTTTTTAAATTTTTTTTCTTTGTTTTTGAGAAAGTTTTATATTTTTTTTGGATTTGGTTTTTCTAAATTTTTTTTTGGATTTTAAAAATTTCAAAGAAAAAGTCTGTAAAAATTGCAAGGGAAAAGGAATATATACAAAAAAATATTAGTTTTGGATTTTAATTCTTTTCAAATATGCATGAATTAATGCAACTAAATGAATGCAGGGGTTAATTACAAATGATTTATCCTAAGTTAAACCAAAATTGTATACTCACACATTGTCTTAGATAAACAACTCAGCCAGGTAACGGACCTGATTTATCGGTGCACCACGAATCACTGTAACAATGCAGCCGAAGGTTTAAGTACCTTCAGAGGAACAACCAATATATTATTTACGAATCACCGTAATGTTTATAAATGGTTATTACTCTGACTATCCTAGACACCATGAAATTAAATTATTCAAAGAAGACAATTTGTTAATATACAATTAAGCGTTATCGATGTCTAACCGTTTATTATTAACAAATTCTAGGATGTAATGCAAAACATAAATTAAATGTGTATTAACAATGCAAGTACGAATGGATTTTTTTTTGGTATTTTTTCCAAATGCATTTTCAAATGCAAGTAAACTACTATGCAAGACAAACAAAAACAATAGATATATACCATGCAAAGCAAAAGGAATTATAAATAAGCAAGGAGTTATTTTTTTGGCAAGCTCAGCAAATCAAGTAATTTATTTTAACAAGCACTTCTGCAACTCTGCTTTGGCAACTTGGAATAAAAACAAGATATATACAGCGTTTTATTTTGTTTTTATCTCCTTTTTTAATATAAAAAAAGAGAATAAAACAAGAGAAAAACAAAACAAATGAAAGCAGAACTAATAAAAAAGGAAAATGAAACTAAAACAAATTAAAATGGAATTAAAGCAAATCAAAACAAACACAATTTTCTTTAATGTAAGGATGAAATCAAAACAAATTAAACAACAAAACAAAACGATTTTTTAAGGATAAAACAATTTAAATAAAACAAAGAAACAAAGGAAACAATTAAACAAACTAAAACTTATTTTTTTAATTTTTTTTACACAAACTAAATCTAAACAAGTTGAAACAAAAGAAAACAAACTAAAAAAACAAATAAAAAAGAGAAATTTTTTTTTGCAATCACAACTAAAAGCCCGGCCCAAACCCCTTAGTAAACAAAGTTCTCTCGTTCTCAAAGCTAACAGCACTACCTCGATTGTAAAAATTAAAACATGACAATATCGTCAAGGACAAAATTTCACAGCTTTTTAGCCTCAAGGACAGACCTTCAATATTTTATCCTAAAGGACAACTTTCTGTAGGTATCAGTTTTTAGTAATTGATAGCAGTTTTTAGGTAATAGTTTGTAGTTATCGGTAGCAGTTTTTAGGTATCAGTTTTAGCTTGGTAGCAGTTTTGTTGTCCTTATGAATAATTTTGAAAAATGTTTGTCCTTATGAATAATTTTTAGAAGAATGTTTGTCCTTATGGTAAAAATATTGAGGTCGTGTTCTTGAGACAAAAAATATACAAATTTTTGTCCTTTAAATTAATTCCCCCAAATTAAAAACCCTATGCAAAATCAAATTACAAAGATTCTTTTTGGCCTCCAAAAAAACAATTAGTTGCAATTTCCAAAACCAGAAATCAAATTTCACCTTCACTTGCTTGAGTATCGAGTCAAATGCTAAAGTCGTTGGTTCAGGCAATTCCCTATGGGGCTTTTTGGACGAAGACGGCTGTTTGCAGGAAGTTGTTGGAATTCGTGGTAATTGCCGAGGTGACGGAGAGAGGATTTGGAGTGGTTTCGGGTGGTGATCGTGATGGGTTGAATGTAGTGAGGGTCGCGCTTTGTTTACAGGCAATTGGTGGTTCTCGATTGAATTTGAGGATTTCGCGAGGTGGAATTTGGTTGCGGTGGTGGTCGATGGTCTGGTTGCGAGTGGTTTCTGGTGATTGTAGGTGTCGCAGTGTGATGATAGGGTGGTTAGCGGTAGGAGATGAAGACGTGATGGCTGCTATGAGAGTGTGGTCGAGATGTGCACAAAGTGTTCCGATTGTATGAATTTGGGAAGGAGGATTGAACAAGGTAGGGTGATGGTACTGGTTCGGTGATTGAACTGTGTTTTCTATTTCACAGTCAGGTGGTTGTGAGGGGAAGTATGATAGCAGCAGAGGGTGGAATTGGAAGGAGGTGAATGACTATGTAGACAGTGGTGATGTAAATGAGTTGGAAGATTAGTTGAAGGGTTCGGTTGAAGTGACGGTCGTGAGGGGTTCAAGGAGGAAAGTTATTTGTGATGGTAGTTTGACTGCGACGGAGACGAATGAGGGTTCTGGCGAAGCGTTTTGTTTGGCTATGGCTGGTCGTGATTAGGTAGCTGTAGATTTGAGCAATTGGCGAGGCTTTGGAGGTAATAACGTCGCGATTGGCTCTTGCGGTTTGGCTGCAATTGAGTAAGAAGGTGATGATGGTTTGGTTGTTGGTGAAATGGTGAAATGATATTGAAAGGTTGTTCAGATGTCAGTGTGATTTGATGTGGGAAGGGGTGGTATGCTATGCAATGGTGGGTAGTTGATGCTCAAAGAAGAAGCAAAGGAGATATGTACTGTGGTTTGCACCGTGATGATGGAAGTAGGTCGGAGGGAGGTGATGAAGTTTGTACAACAGTACGGTGATTAAGGCAGTTTGAAAGTTGAAACGGTGGAGGAATTTCAGATGATGGTTGAAGTTTTGGAGTTATATCTTGAATATGGAAGTGGATGTTTGAATTGAAGTGAGTTGGTGGGGAGTATTTGACAGAAATGTGAACAGTAAGGAGAAGTGCACTGTGCATAGAGGCAATGCAACAAAAAGTTTGTGGACTGTAGAAATGCAATGTAATGTAAATGCAATGTAAAATAAAATGCAATGCAAGCTTATGCAATAGAAAATGAAACGCAATGTAAATTTGGAGAAATGTTTGTGGATTTTTTTTTTTCAAATGCAATGTCGATAGAAATACAAGCAATCAAAACGCAATCAGAAATTCACATAACAAACACAAAAAAAAAAATTAAATGCAACTTACACACAATAAAAATCGAATGCAAAATAATTCGAAGAATAGAAAAATTAAATGAAAGCAGTTCCCGGGCAACGACGCCAAAATTTCATTCGGACGGCTAAATGTCTATCAAGTTAGAAAATAGCCAAACGAATTTCGAAATAAAAATAACCGTAGGCCCACGGCGTACACTTGTGGTACGTGGCGAATACGGGTCGATCCGTAAGGAATTAATGATTTTAAAAATTCTATTCAATCAAATTATACCAATGTCGAGTGAAAGTTAAGCTAGAAAATTAGCTAACTAACTAAAAGAAACGAAATGCAAATATAAGAGTTAAATGACAATTTAGAGAATAAATCCACTCTTTATATCACATAGTTCAACATATATGAAATCATGATTTCTCTTTTATGGTTATTAGTGCTTTAATTGATGTGTTTATCATAAGTATAACATATTTATGCTATTGATTAGCCAACATAAGCCATCAAACTATAACACATCCCTTAAAGAACTTACTAACTTTCATGAAACTTGGCAAGGAAAATGAAAATGAAATCTATTTTAAGTATGGACTATTAACTATTGATTAGAAATATAGACCATTAAATTTTAATTTCAAATCACTTTCTTTTGCCATAATCATATTTTGCTGAAGAGGCATTTGTGTTAGTGATTGTTTAAGCATAGCCTATTTGGTGTCAACAATATAGGCTATCAAATTTTAAGCAAGAACAACAAATAAAATACTTCATTAATCATCATTAAGCACAAAAAGAGGGCATGAATTAACAAATAGTTGAAGTTACGTAATTAAAGATCTTCATAACCCCTAAATTGAAGGAGTCTAACCTCTCATATTTGTCATTTGATTAACAAATGTAGCTAGCAACATGAAAGCAAAAAATAAAGGAAAATGAAAGCTGATGGAAAAGAGAAGCTAATTAACAAGAATTAAAACTAATCTACTTTGCATGAATGTAAATCTACACTATAACATGAAAGGAAATAAACAAGAAAAGAAAGAATAAACATATTACAGTTGCATAAAAATTACATAAAAGAAATGGCTAAGTAGCCATGAAAAGAGAATGAGAGCTTTGAGTTTTATTTTGAGCCTAAACTAAACTAAGAGAGACTAAGTAAGGGGAGGGTTACATGAACATAATATACAAGATGAAACCCTAATACATAGTTTGGGGAATGCCCAAACTACTGTTGAGAAAGTGTGGAGGCCAAGTAATTATTAGCTTCTACTAATCATCGATTAAGTGTACATGAAGCCATTAATTCCAAAAGCATGTGCATTAACCTCTAATTTGCAGATTAAGGTAGGTGGGGTCCTCCATGTTCTTTACTTTGAATTATTTCCATCTTCATTCCTTTATATTCATTTTGTGGTTGCATGTGTCTTCACGAAACCACTCCTATTTGAGATCAAATTCCTACACAAATTTATAAATTTTCAATCAATTTTTCTCAAAGAAATATATGCACACTAATGACCGTTTTGCGCCTATATGAAGATGGATAAGTGACAATTTGGAATTATTATGGATTTTAGTTAAAATATGTTAAAATACCCAATATGATCATGTATTTAATTTAAATAGAATAAGTATGGTGGTAAAAATATGCACATTTATGTGCACATTAACGGCTTACCTCGATCAAGAAAGGGAAATGAGGGCATTTGGGTTATTATAGATCGATTAACCAAAAGCGCACACTTTATCTCTATAAAGCCAACAGAACTGGTGCAAGTCTTACAGAAATATGCATGAGGAAAATTGTTCGATTACATGTCAGTGATCGAGACCCGATCTTTACCAGTAAGTTCTAGGAAGCATTACAAGCAATTTTGGGAACGAAGTTGAGTATAAGCACCACATATAATCCTCAGACCGATGGGCAAACTGAAAGGGTAAATCCAGTGTTGGAAGATCTTTTGAGAGCTTAAATTTTAGATTTTAGATCTTCTTGGAAAAATTATCTTCATATTGTGGAGTTTTCCTATAATAACAGCTATCGGGCTAGTGTTTACATGGTAACATACGAAGCTTTATATGGTTGTCCATGTAGATTCCTAGCACGTTGGATCGAGACCGAAGATCGATTAGTACTAGGTCCGGATATGATTAGAGAAGCCGTAGAAAAGGTATACATGATCAAGAAGATGAAAGAAGCCCAGAGCTGGCAGAAGAGTTATGTGGATCAAAGACGAAGAAATCTAGAGTTCTTAGTTTGAGATTTTGTATTCTTAAAGGTGTCCCCAATGAGAGGAGTGGTGAGATTTGGGAGAGCTGGAAAAATGGCACCTCGATACACTGAACCTTTTCCAATCCTAAAACGAATTGGCCCTTGGCTTATCGAGTAAAATTACCAGAAATATTGTTGGGGGTGTACAATGTTTTTCACGTATCTCATTTGCGAAGTATGTGTACGACCCAGAACAAATAGTGGAAGAAGCTGCGTAAGAAGATTTGGAAATTGAACCAAACTTGATTGTTATCAAACAACCAATTTGAATCACGGATCATGATGAGAAACGATTAAGGGGAAAGGTTGTGAGACTAGTCAAAGTTCGATGGAGTGGTGATGCTAATGATTGCACTTGGGAAACAGAAGACCAAATAAGGAAGGCTTATCCCAAGTTTAGATTGGATTAATCTATGTGTTGTATCGATGTAGTGTACACGGACCTATGGTGTAGTCACTTGCCATATCTGATGTGTATATATATTTCATCTTGTTATATATATATATGTATGCATATATTTGTTTTCGAGTTATCTTCTTCTTATCCTTAATTTTAGAGACGAAATTTTTTTAAGGGAGAAAGTAGGTAACAACTCGTAAATTCACGACTTTAGAAAAATTTCAAAATATTCAAAAATAAGATTTTCAAACACAAATGATGATGTTTTGAATTTTAAATAATAATCGTAATCTTATTTTGAATAAGTATTTACAAAAATATATACTTCGGTTAAAATATCGACAAAATAACTGTAAATCGTTTTATCAATAAACAACTCTTTAGCCATCCGAACTCATGCACGGAGCTGGATACATATGTTCATTTATATATATGAGTATTAATATGTAATAAAATTATCTATTTTATTCTTAAATTTAGATTGCCTTTATAACGCTATTATAAATATTACTACTTTGGAATAACTGATTTTTGAATTTAAATTTAGTTTAAATGATTTAATAATTATTTTAATTATTAAATAAGCTCGTTTAATCATTATATAATGATGGAAAAAATATTTTTTGAACAAAAGAAAAATATTGATATTCTGTTTGGTAGATTTTAAAATATGAGCAAATCATGTTTTAAATAAAATCGCGCTTTGGCAGTTCGGATGCAAAAGTAGTAAATGTTTTAAAATGATATTTTCAAATTCTTTAAAAATATGGAATAAATTTTGTAAATCTTTTATAATATTTTAAAAGATATTTGAGTTATATAAATGAATTTCCAAAAGATAGAAAAGTCGTTTTGATCAATATAGCTTTTAAAATTCTGTAACACTTTTACTAACTTTTGAAATATGAATTTAAACTTAACAATTCCTTTCCAAGTCTTTTATAAATGTTTTCAAATAAATAATTAAGTACTTTAACGATGATTAAGGGGTTTAAAAACGAATATGTGGAAATGACTAGTGCGTTTGTTCATTTTGTGAGTGTCATAGAAAATTCGACCGAGGAATGGAACAAATCGAAGGAAAGTCCGGTCGCTATAAAATAATTAAAAGTAAATTAAGTATGATAAAATATTTAGAGTCGATCAAATAACTTAACCGCCGTATGGGTGATAGAGAGATAGTCACTAGGCTTGGGTTTGAGAAACTTGTTGTCTACCTCCCTAGCTACCCGTACTAGTCCGATGAAGGGGATAGTTAATTTGATTTACTTGGATCAAAATTTCCCAAAGTACAAAAGATATAATTTTAAAAATTTAAATAACTTGGAATTTATAAGGATAATCTTCTTATACTTGGTGTAAAATTATGCGGAGGGGATTCGTGCTATTTGTGGAATTTAAAAGGCGATTTCGCCGTTATTCTGCCCACAGTACTTGTTGAATACAGAAATGGATATTGAGTAGAATTAAATGATTTTTATAGATTCTTCTTATTTAATATTTACTGGTTTTGGATTAACATTCAAGATAACATGGTTTAAACTCAATCAAAATCTTGATTTGAAATTAAGAAATCCTTGTTAAGATTTAAATAAATAGTTTTCCAAAGATAAAGAGAGTTTTAATGATTCCATATATACGAGAAAGAAATGATTTAAAGTTATAAATCTCCAAATATATTTTTGATAAAAAGGAATGAATAAATCAAATGATATTCACCTGACCTTTTTTTAAATTGATGATTAGTTTGAAGGAATCAGAGTTGGTTTTGGGTAGTTCCTATCCGAAGACCACTTCGAACTAATTTACGGTTTCAGAAGAAATGACCTGGAATGATATGGTTTGGAAGATGGAATGTAGGGTTGATCCTTAGGGGAAATTTTTCATATCACTTATATGTGACAGTAATTCTTCATTGAGATCTTCGATGCAAGGACTTCTCGCTACTAATCCTAGAGGTAATCCCAGACAGGATGTATAGGAGAATGTCTCCGATTTTTCCTATTCCTGGACAACTTGTATGGATGATTGTCTGACGTCGCATTTCTAGATCACATTGAATAATCTCTATAAATGTATCATATGTTTGGTAGAGAAGAAGGTAACTTCTTTTAGTTTAACACCCTTTCCTTAGACATACGAGCTCAGGAGTTATACATTTGTAAAATTTAGTTGTGTGATTAAGGAATAACAATGTGGCATTCAAAGTGGAATGTGCTATGTGAAAGGTAAAATGTTACCTCGGGCCTCATCAATTGGAACTGGCTAAAGCAGGGTAGATGCGGCAGAGCTATGTGGGTCACGCCCATTAAGAGATAGTCATCACCTTTTGTTTCAATGGATAGCAAGAGACGTCGGCACCAACATGATCATGTCGGACCGACATGATTTTTAAGTGTGATATAAATACTTTGCACGTAGAAAATTTTCATAGTCTCATTTCCATTTTCTATCTTCCCTACATTTTTACTACTATGATTTTCAACCATCGTCATCACTTTGTTTTAATCGTTATCACCATCATTAAATTTAATGCTGCCGCATTCATCCTGGCACTACCGTCGACTTCAAGTCATCAAATCATCATCGATCAAATTAAGGCGACTCTAGTAGATTTCGACTTAAACTTAGGTGGGTTTTGATCATGGTTTCAGTGCTACTTGTGTCGCTGCCACTTGTTTCCGTTGTCCATCATCGTTGACACCATGCTACAGTCATAGTCATTGACGTCTATTCAACTTTGATTCTGGGTCTCTCCCTTTCTTTTTCATAGCCACTAAAACACCTCGATACCCGTTGGATTTTGTACATTGGTTACACAGGTCTCAAAAAAAGTAGAACATCAAAATACAACATACTTGATCTTGTTCGTCATTAAAAAAATTTCAATTCAAAATGAACAACATCAGACGATCTCTTGGCCTTAGAACCGACACCAGCCTATCTACTCCTTCGAAACTGGGCCTCATATACAGCCTAGGCTTCTTCGTCCACTCCCTTTGGACTAAGACATTCTGTCACAAATGAGTTCTAGTTGCCTAAAGAGTCCAACCTTACGGCCATGCCCCTCTAAGGAAAGACTGACCTACTCTTATGACCTTGGACAGTCCTCTAGATAAAATATCTTTCAAAATGACCACCAAGGAGCTCAAGATGATCTGTATCAAGCATGAGATTCCCCAAGACGAGATCCTTCTACCTACACCCCATCAAAGGGCTCATCTCCTGCTAGCAGACTACACTGCATGCAACAAATATATGCACCTTTCGGGGGTCATTTCCCCTTCAACAAATTTATAAAATTATTCCTTTAAGAGCTTGGGCTAGCACCAACCCAAGTGTACCCTAATGAATATGCTTTCATAAACTCTATATAAATTATATTTATGATGCATTTGGTTTATCCCCACTCCTTTGAAGAACTAACCTTCTTACTTAGCTTTAAGAATGAAAGAGATACCATCTCCACTTATAGTCGAAGCCTTTAATTGTTACAAGTTTTTTCAGGGGATTCATAATAGGTGAAGCTACTTCAAGAGTGAATATTTCTTCGTTCGCTATCCCGAAGGTTTCAATCGCTTTTAGTTGTTCGACCATAAAATATTTCATCTAATACCCTCTCTATATTTGGGCTTTCTTCACCAAAGCATCGAACATTTTTTCCTTATTCTTGATAGATCTCCCTGAATGAAACTCGACTAATGATCTTGCCCGTATTTTGGCATTCCTAACAGGGATCGATTCTAATCTAAGGAAGACTCCCTACCTTCCCACTAATGCTTGCACATGCCAGTTCCATTTTCTATACAAGAGTTGGAGCATCATCTAGAATCTAGTGCTAACTAGAGAAACTCGAGCCACCGCTGGTCCTTTTGCTTCGACCAACGACTCTGGTGATGACGATCAAAGGTGCTAAGAGGATCGGGAAATAAAGATAAATCTTGGAGAGGAAGAAGGAGATAAAGAATGAGAGAACATGAACCAAGAAGGGATAGAAGGAGACGAAGAGATGATGAAGGATAAGATAAGGAGGAAAATGAAGATGAAGACGATGATTCTGATGGAGAGGATCATATAAGGAGACATCTCCCTTAGATCTATGATCATAGCACCTCTTCGGCCGAAATGATTAGTTATAAAAATTTCCTAGCTTATGCTTAAACTATATCTTGAATGTATCGAGGATGTAGGTGGATATACCACTGTTACCACTCGAACCATATTTTGGACCTATCAAGGATGTAGGCCAAAATGATTAGTCATCAAATTCTACCCCTCAAGCGCCAGTCAACCACCGTTACCACGAAGATGTAGGTGGATCTTCTCGGATATTGCCTTAAGGGGGTCATGTTCAATTGCAATGTCAAGGACTTACCACACAGTTATGCGATCGAATTCCTTGCCAAACATGAGAAGGTTGTAGAGTAACTATATGAGTGGAAGAAACTTGTCAAGAGCTTCTTCAACGCTAACCATACTAACCAGCTGATCATCCGAGCCTTCAACATGGAGTGTGCCAAACATAATCCAATATATGAGGACTACAAGCATTAGTCAAGAAAGAAAGGGACAAGAAAGAAAAATCGGCTAAGGATTTAGAAGAAAGATTAAGTGAGTTGGCTAGGGTTCACACGGCAGAGACCCTAGTTATACATTTACAGCCGAGGAATGCCCACGCCCGATCTTGAGAAGAAAGTTAAAGAAAAAGAAATTGAAATTAAGGCACTTCAGGTCAAAATCGAGAAGCTTAAGGCTGACTTAAAAGATCTAGATTTAAACGAGAAAGCTCATGGCAAATCTATCAATCGAAAATCCAAGTTGGGTGACATAGAGAAAGATAATGAAGACCTCAAAGTCAAAGTTATTAAAGCTGAGGAAGAAATGGAAGCCACCATTCTCCATTTTCACCAATATTATAGAGATGGAGAACCTTAAGTGGCTAGGAGATGGCTATCCCAAGACATTAGTTGATGCCTTGGATGAAATCTTATGAAGGGATGGAGGTATGAGTCATGACGCCGATGAAGAGCGATTGAAAATTTAATTTTGGACGAAGAAGATCTAATAACTCTGGAAGAGGGTAGAAAAATCATGGCAGTAAAGGCTGCAGCCGGAGAACAGTCACTTATTGAAGCTCTCGCTGGTCCTAGCTCATTGAATCATGTGGATGACTTCACTCCAACTCCTAAGGAGCCCCAGTAGATATCATTACTTCTACACTGACAACTCTTGAGCCTACCATAACTGAAATGCATGTCCTTGTTGTTTTTGGTACTGACACTCCATCTCTCACTCCTCAAGCTATTCCTCCGACTTAGCCTACTCTCTAGTAGGGAGAAATTGCCAAGTCTCCATCAAAAGAAGCTCCAATCAGTCAAGGTATATCTTTAATCTTCCTTGTCTTTGAGTGAAGTTCTCGCCTAAGTACATCACCAATCTCTACCTTTATCTATGTAAACTTATAGGTCACATCGTTGCCTCCTCCACCACCAACCACTCATTCTTTTAGCCCAAGTGTTATCATGAGTATGTCTACTTCCATCACTACAATGTCTATTCTCCTAGTTCCTCCCTCCAGCTTTAGCCCTGAAACTGACTTGAACAAAATTAGGGGTGTTGGAGTGACTCGAGGACATTGTTGCCTCTCTTTATTAGGAAGTGATGACAACCAGTGTGAAAAAATTGATTCTAAACCCATGATGGTCAGTCTAACTTTTGATACGACCAACGTAAAGATCAATCAAGACTTGGGCTTGGAGAACCTCACCATCAATTCTTTCGTGTCATCCTCTACCTCCAAGACCCTCTTCTTGCGATCAGGCTGCCCATAGTCGCACTGCTGATGCTTCTAAAGCTCTTGCACCGCCTCTGAGAAGTTTCCTCTTTCAAAGAAAGCTCCTCAGAGAAAGAGGAAGAGAAGGAGGAGGAGTAGGCAAAGATCATCAAGAAGAAGCGTCTTACCAAGTAGATTACAAAGGGGGTAAGCGAGTAAAGGGGAGGTATATGACTACTATAGCTTTGGATGACATTTTCTTTCTTCCTTTTTGTATTTTATTCTTTTTGGTTGTTCCTGTATGCATGCCATCTTTGTGTGGAGTGGCCCCTGCATCCTTTGTATAAAAGATATGTAAATAAAAGACTATATTATGTTCGATCTTTTTCTTATTTGCATTATTGAATCTTTTGTTTTCATCTGCTTGTATACTAGCCTGCATGTATAATATAATCACCTGTGGTTCAACTAGTTATACACTATTTATGTTAGTGCCTGTGCAATGTCTTCATTTACTATAACTTTGTATATAAAAATAAATTTATGCAATTGCTTGGTATCATTTCATTACTCAGTTCTGTTTAACAGTGCTAATATACTTATTTTTTAGCTAAACAAAACTGTGCTTCTTTCCGGCCAACTCCATAACCAACTCCATTTATCTTTGGCTAGACATATTTCGCTCAACCATAAACGAAGTTGTACTTATAATTTTTTTTAACTTTGCACTGATTCCTATCTTCGAGAATCAACGTCTCTGGTGTTCCTAACATCCAACTTTGACCCTGCCTATCTCTAGACGTTGATCAAATATACTCATCGACCATCTTCTCTTATTGTCGACTAAGCACGTCCCATTAGGCCATAAATGAAGGTGTGCCTACAAATAGATATAATTTTACACTAGTTCAGGTCTTTAGGACCCGGTGCCTTAGATGTCTATCTTCGAGCATCAATCTTTGACCTTGCCTATATCCAGGCATTGGTCAAGATTAGACGTGTAAAGGTGAATGGTTGATTGACCCAAGTATGATTATACTCCAATGATCCAATCATAGATTGAATGAGCTCATCAATACCTTTCTCCAAGTACATAGACATCTAATTTTTCTGAACAAAAGATGTTTGATTTTCCTTCCGATCATGTAGCACAAAGTCAAACTTTTAATAATAAGGTTCCATTATTTCTAAAAGCCAACTTTATTTCAGAAATGAAAGGATGGAAGACTCTACCATATTACATCTTATCCCATCAGCCGGATGTCTTATTTGTAGAAAAATATAGCGTCATAAGTGTTTGCTATTCCACGCCTGTGGAATTGAGATCCCATTAATAGTCGATAGCTTGAAAGTTCCATTTCCAAGCTTTTATTCAATCACATAGGGATCTTACCACTTCGAACCAAGTGCCCCCACACCAGGAATAATTCATTTTAAAACAAGATCGCCTACCTCATAGGTACGGTTCTGACATTAGCGTTAAATAGCTTCGCTGCCATTTTTTGGCAAACAGGTACCCTCCGATCAGCCTTTTTTTGTTTCTCTTCAACCGAGTTGAGGGACCCAAGCAAAAGTTCCTTGTTCATCTTGGGATCATAATGCATTCTTCGATGATAAGGGACTATCGCTTCAATCAGAATCATGGCCTTAGATCCATAGGCAAAGGCGAATGGGGTATGGCTAGTTGCAGAGTCGTGGGTTATCCAATAAGCTCATAATGCCAGTTATAACTCATCAACACAGTTGCCCTTGGCTCTCGTCAACTCTTTTCTTAATGATGGATTTGATTATCTTGTTCATTACCTCCACCTATCCATTTGCATTGGATATGATACGGTTGAAATGCTCTTCTCAATTAGGTATTGATTATAGAAGCCTTTGAAATCAGCACTCTCAAATTGAGTTCTATTGTCAGTAATTATCTTCTATGGAATTCCAAATCTGCATAAGATATTCTTCACCATAAAGTTGATCACTTTCTTCATAGTGATCATTGTAAGTGGTTCCGCTTCATCCCACTTTGTGAAGTTTCCACAGCTGTAATTGGATACTTTCCTCCACCTTCCGACGTTGGTAGCACACCGATTATACCTATTTCCCATACCAACAAACGACCATGGGCTAACCATCTGTTGGTCCCACCGAACTCCAAAAAAGATATACTCTTAAGTGCCAAATACTATCACTCTCAGTAATCATTAGAATTAACCAAAACGTCTCATATCGCCTCTTGAAATTCAAGTATTTACTAGAAGCTAGTAAATACCACTGGAAAACCGAACTGCGTTCTCTTAAGGATCTACTGGGCCCACTGAACACCAACAGAGAGTATAATTCTAAAGTGTTAAATACTTCCTAATAGCAACACAAGAATTTAACCAAGGTATCCCATATTACCTGATGAAATTCGAGAATTTGCTAATGGGCTAGTAAATTCCACTCAAACATTCTATTTAATGAGTTGTACAATATTCAACAAAGCGTTACTCGAAAGCATTTAAACCAACCAATAACACCAAGTCGATTATTAGTATTTCCCAAATTATAGAATTAAGGTTCTCAAAACATTTTATCCTACAAGATTTTATAGTTTGGAAAATAATATATTCCATAAATTCATTTATTATTTAACTTTATATACATATTCTTTATTTGATAAAAATATTCCACGAAACTGAATTACTCTAAAGTTGCACATATATATGTCCATAATTGTCTCAAAATCTCATACAAGATATTTAGTTGACAACCAAGTTCCCAACCCATATATATAATCCGTTCATTTTATAAATCCATAAGAACAAATAACCCAACTCTTAGAAGTATTTAAAAATTTGATTATAACTAACTTAGTTTATATTTCAAACCATTATTATTATATAAATAATATGTATACATATATTTGAACTTTAAATATTCTTATGTATGAAACAATTTTATACTTAAATAGATTTAGAGAAGCAGTTCGATTTGAAAATCAGCCTCTTGAATCTCTAGTTGAAAACGTACGACAAAAACTGTGTTTTGTGCCAAAGACCCATAGAGCAATTTTATAGTAGAGAAACACCGAAAAAATTCATCAATTCCCAAATCAAAATCCAAAATTGCAATGAAATCAACATGAAATAAGACCTCAAAAACAAGTAAATAGCGTCACGAAAGCAAACGGTCGAACGAATCAGCTAACGAGCACAAACGGGGAGCCAAATGACATGACCTAGGGCTTAGCCCAGGTCACAACAGATGCACCGGTACATCGATTGCAACACTGGGTAAAGCCCCAAACAAGGTCGACGGCCCTTTGTCGTTTCGTTGTTGCTTGTTTCTTCGACGTTGATCACTATGACTTCTAGAGTACCAATTAGGCTAACATATAAGCATAGAAACGACTACAAATGGATATTATACAAGCTCATAAAATATGGGTTTCAGCAAACAATGAATAGGATAGCAAAATATGTAAATATCACAATCAATTTTAGAGCAATTCAACAACAATTCATCTAAAACAAGTACATGCATCCAATATAAATTTAGAGTTAGATTGTGTGAGTGGTAACTCATCTTTATTGACTTGAATTGAAGCTAATAACTTGAATTGATCTAGGCTAATTACTTTCAGCTACAACCTAGGGGAAATTTTAGAAACTGAAAGAGAAAGATTACAGCCCTAAACCAAAAACCGAGATTAATCAACACAATAGATACACTAGATGCTAGAGGAGATTACCTGAATTAGATTTATACAATTTTTGATCAAAATCCCTTTGATTTAAAACTTAAATTTGGGGATTATCGATTTTATGGTTTTGAGAATAAGAGGAGATAGTTTCTAGTTTTTAGAACTGAAGGAATGAGAGAATGAAAATGAACGTGAATTCATTTTCTCCTTACTAACATTATTTGTATGGGCCAAATGAGTATGATGTGGATTCAATAAGCAAGGTGTTACAAATTCCTAAGAGAAGTGTTACTAATTTCCTTTTGTTTTCTCCTTTATAAAAAACCAATTTACTCAAAACAATATTTTATTTATCATACTTAGATTTTCCCAAATTTCCTAAAACCAATGCAACAAGTAAAAAATTCTCATTTTTGTTAATAATGAAATATCTTATACCATCTAATATAACTTTTGAAAACAAAAATTATTCTCATTATTTTTAATAAAATTAAATAAACAATTAATCACAAAATCTCATTTTAAACAATAACTTTAAATATTGAAATTTTATTAAATTCATAATATACGTTGAAATAATTTGAGATGAAAATAATTTGTCACGAATCTTCACTTATAGTAAATAAGTGAATAAAACTTTATAATTCATATTTTAAATTGCAAATTATTTCAATATATTTAACTATCACATTTTCCAAAATTATTCTTATGTTATCAAATATAAGAATTAAGTTTCAAAAAAGGATATTCGTTGAATTCCCAATTTATTTAATCCTAAATCCATTTTAATTTGGGAATCACAACTAGTAAAATTCCCAATTTTATCTTAAGATTAATTAAAATAACCCAAAACATATTTTTAAGTTTAATACTAGGTAATCTCAACCATGGTTGTTACATTAGGGGTGTTGGAATGACTCGATGAAAGTGATGCCTCTCTTGATGAGGAAATGATAATAGTCAGCGTGAAGGAACCTAATTCTAAACCTATTGTAGAGTAGCTAGCTTTTGATATGATCAAGGTAAAGATAAAATAAGATCCGAGCATGGTAAATCCCCCTGTTGATTGTGTAATGTCACCCTCTACCCCCAAGACCCTTCCTTTCAAGATTAAGTTGCCCCCTCGTCGCACTGTGGATGCTTCCAAAGCTCCTACCCATGCCTCCGAGAAGTCCGATGATCCTCTTACTTGGAAACCAAGGAGAAGATTTCCCTTCAAAAGGAAGCTCCCTGGAGAAAGAGGAAGAGAAGGAGGAGGAGTAGGCAAAGGTGACCAAGAGAAAGAGTCTCGCCAAGCAGATTACAAGGGGCGGTAATCTAGGAAATAGGAGGTAGATTATAATTCCCCAGCCCAGTGCCTATGCGATCAAAGGGAGGTTGCCGTCCAAAAGCACAGAGTACAGGACACGATAGAAATGATATATCATATATATTCCCTTGTATTAACATGAATAAATGATATCATATACATGAATTCTGTAAAACACTTATCTAGTCATGGTACAAAGTAGTATACATAAGTTTTCTAAAGTGAATAACATAGAGACATAAAATAAAACATCAACAGCAACATCCATATGGTCAAAAAGTCATACCCATATATATATATATATGTGTGTGTGTGTGTGTCACATCCTTATATAGAACAGATGCCAACTTTTAGTTACAAACACCATAAAAAGAGATATACCAACTTTGCATATAGTCACCATCCCTCTTAAATACGATCACCTCATCTTCTATGGCTAGTACGGAAAAATATGAGAAATGGAATATAATATATAGACCATACACATTCCTCCCCAAAAAGCATAAGATAGAAATGATATCGTGAAAGTACATCCTAAAATACTACCTCGTTCTAACCCAAGTATTAAAACAAATAACAACCCAAGTTAGGCTAGAAATTAGCCGTGAGTAAACTCAAATACAAATGGTAAAAGAGAATAGAACAAAATCATCATATTAGTATGTCAATTACCTAACCCCATGTAGGTATCATATATAAATCATATTACTGAAGCTCTGTTTCTATTCAATGTGACCACCATTGCAAATCTAATCAATTATGATTCTCCCTGATTACAAGTTATTAATATCACATCATATAGTCATATAGTAGTAAATTTAATCAACTATAAAAAATTATTTGACACCCAATGATACCCAATACCACCTATGACTCAATAAACCAGAAACCGAACCAAGAGCCAATGATAACGAATACAACCTATGAATCAACATTGTGGGTGCATCCATACCATTTATAATACTGTACATGACCCCCTAGTATACTCTAGCCTACATGATTACACTTCTCTATCCCTCATCCTATCTAAGTAAAGCAGCCACAATACTCAATGCCAGTAGAACAGAACGTCAGACTAGGGATATTAGGGTAAGGATGCCACATTCATGGTACTACCTTGAGTTTATCTAGCTAGAGTGAATACTAGCTCCATCTGGTATAGTAGAAATTTATAATATTTAACATGTTTCACAAGTTTTTATAAGACGGTGATCCCACCTAACCGTCGTCAACCAAATGTCACTAAGGGGTTTATCACAATTCATCTTTTTGTATACGATAGTAGTTCCCACCTAACTATCGTGTACCCGGTGTCACTAAAGGTTACAAGTTTAAACAAAATGCAAATAACATACATGATCAATCATTCATAACGACATATGTAAATAACCAAAAATTTCATAGCATATTCGAATATTAAATGCATCATGGTAACTTATTTCAAAGCATGTCTACGAAAAGCATGGTAAGAATCAGCCAAAGTCAGTAAGGTTTACTCACTATCAATCATCAACAATATCAACCGTTTTCTAACATAATTTCAATCAAAATAGGCTATCAATCCATAATCAAACAATATAGGAATTAAAATATGAGCATACTCTTCTATATGTCCTATAAATCGAATTAAAATCAAATTAATAATGAAGTTAACTCACCAAATGACCATTCTTCTTGGTCTTTAGGTGAAATGTTTTAACGGAAGAAAGGAAAATGACAAGGAAGTGGGAATTAATGAAATGAAATGATAAAATAGGGTTGTGGTTTTATATATAAGTAAGGCATAATCATGTTATTTTGTTTTATTAAGCAAATAATTAAACTATTTTGTTTTATTAGGCAGGTAATTTTGCTATTTTGTTTTATCAAGCAAGTTATTGTGCTATTTTGTGTTGTACTATTTTGTTTTATAAGGCAAAAAATCATACTATTTTGTTTTATTAGGTAAGTTAATATACTACTTTTATTAGGCTAGTCATTATGCTATTTTGTTGTATATTATTTTGTTTTATTAGGTAAGTAATCATACAATTTTGTTATATTAGACAAGTACTTGTGTAATTTTGATTTGTACCATTTTTTAGGCAAGTAATTATATTATTTTGTTTTATTAGACAAGTAGTTATGTTATTTTGTTTTATTAGACAAGTAGTTATGTTATTTTGTTTTATTATGCAAGTCATTATTATATTTTGTTTTATACTACGTTCTTTTATTAGGCAATTCATTATACTATTTTATTTTTTATTATTGTTTTATTAGGTTGGTCATTATACTATTTTGTCATATAACAGTTTATTAGGCTAGTCATTATATTATTTTGTTTTATTAGGCAAACCATTATATTATTTTGTTTTATATTATTGTTTTATTAAGCCAGTTATTATGCTATTTGTTTTTGTTTAGGCAAGGATAAGAATTATTTCTTGTTTTACTAGGCAAATTCTTTTCTTAATTTCTAAGAAGTAATCATTCCCATCATTTTATTAAGCAAAGAAAATAACAATCTTTTGATTTATTCCTTAATATTCAAGCAAATGCAAAAACAAATACGTGCATTTGTCTTTAATTTTTTATTTGAAACACAAAAATGAAAAAAATTGCTTATAAATATTTCAAATCATATTTTAACTCACTATCACTTTATTTTGTCTATAAAAACCATTATTTACTTTGTTTTCTCGAATTAAATCACAACTATATTTATTTTATTAATATTTGAGAAAATGAAATTCTTATTTTAAAACCCCATATTATCTTTTTTTCATGATTAAATTTCAAATTAATTCCAAAATATTTTTGAATGTCAAATTATAATATTACCAAATTAATTTTTATTTCTTTTGCATGGCCAGCAAGGTTGAATAGGCCTATACCATTTTATTAATAAAAAGAAATAGAGATACAAGGATGACAAATAAATCGCATACAAATAGAAATCACAAAATAAAACAATTGAAAAAAATGAAACCCTAATTAATATCTAAAAGAATTAACCAGACTTTCATCTCCGAGCAACTAATTTCTTGACTAGTAATGAGAATAACTCGTTCATTGTTCTTTTGCTTCCAATAAGTAGCCTTAACTTCCTTTCTTCCCATATAACGTAGACAAATTCCTTGATAGTTTCCAACATACGCTTTCCTTTAATAATTCTCCATCTGGAAGCATTGAAGATATTAAACCGTTCTCCCTTAGAATCAATGAGGGGGTTATGAAGACTAAGGAACCCTAATAGCTTTTTCCAAATATAAAATGAGAAAGTATGAGAGAGAGAAAGTGACAGAATTTTTCAACAACATTATTACACAGTAAACATGAAGAGCCTGGTAGAATCCCTTTGTGAATCAGATTTTATTGAGTATGAATTGCATTATGTATTGCTTTCCAATAGAACAAATTCTCCATAGGAGCAACACTAGAACACTATATTCAGAATGCCATGGGAAGATAGTGATATTAGTGGAATTCTCATTGGCTCTATATATATTGGAGATAGAGTGTGTTTTATTACACCAAATGCTTGGAATGCCTGTGATTGGATGTTGCAATTTTCCAAGCCTATCCATATACTTTTGATTATCGAAAAGCTAGAGTAAGGTAAGGTAATTTTTCCATCATGTAGGAAGCTTGCAACCTTAGTCATTTTAAGTATCCCAGTCAGTTTTCTTAGGTTAAAATCAATTATATTGGAGAAATAACCCCTTTTGCAGACCAAGGGTCATGCTAGAATAAAATAGAGCTGGCATTAGACATAAAGAATTGGAAATGAGGGAGAAAGATAGCTCTTAAATTCATGATACATCTCCAAGTCCAGCTACAATTCAAGGGGGTTTGCATAGGCCAAAAATGATTTTTCTGATAATATTTGACCTAGTCCAAATAGCCCATGAGTTTTGATTATCAGCAAGCAGTTTTTTATTAAGAGATGAGTAGGCTACCTTGTTCCATAGCTTTAAATTCAAGATGCCTAATCCCCTATAAAAAAGGCATTGAGAATTTCTTAAAGGAGATAGGAATTAGTTTAGAAGAGTGAGGATTTCCATGCCAAAGGAAATGATTCAATGCAGAGTTAATCGTGCCGATCAATTGAAAGGTAAAATATGAATTCTAGCATAATAGGTACGCATTAAGATGGTTACTGATTTTACCAAAACCAATCTGCTAGCAGTGGAGATTTTAGAACTTAGCCAGGAGCTTAATTTCCCTATAATTCTATCATATACGGGAAGGCATTGGGAAGTAGATATTTTGGAGATAAGAAGGGGGCACTTAGATAATAATCATTAGGAGGAAGGGCAGATAGAGATGTCAGAGTTAACAATCATTCATTTGATCTAGAGAGATACCAACAGATAACATATTGTACTTAGCTTTGTTAATGAAAAGGCCGGCCAGAGAATAGTAGTTGTCAAGAGTGCACAAAGCCTTACTGATTTGATATTCAGTTTAGAAAATAATATAGGATCACCAGCAAACATCAAGATTGAGATTCTAGGGAATTTACAAAGAGGATGAAGAACAATGGCCTTCTCATTAATGGCTTCATTAATCATGCAAGTCAAGAGCTCCATAACAACAATAAATATGTAGGGAGATAAGGGGTCCCCCTGTCGAATGCCTTTAGTCCCTTTAAAATAAACCAACGATATTTCCATTAATAGCTAAAGAATAAGAAACATTTGATATGGCAGTGTAAACCCCAGCTAGAAAAGGAGTAACATATAGGATATTTATTATAGACTTCCAATGGATTGTGTCAAATGCTTTCTGAATATCCAACTTCAGAAAACATTTTGGGACTTAACAAATTTTGGTTGTTACATAGATGACTGCCATACCTTCTGAAGACATTTTCTTTTTGCCTTTTTTCGTATTTTTTCCTTTTTGGTCGCTCATGTATACATGCCATCTTTGTGTAGGAGAAACCCTTGCATCTTTTATATAAAAGATATGTAAATGAAGACTGTTTTATGTCCAACCTTTTTCTTATTTACATTACTGAATCTTTTGTTTCATCTGCATGTATACTTGCGTGCATATCACTTATAATTCAACTAATTATATATTGTTCATGCATGTGCCTGTGCAATGTCATTATTTACTGTAACTATGTACATATAAATAAATTTATGCAATTTCTCGGTATCATTTCCTTTCTTAGTCATGTTTATCACTACCAATGTACTTATTATTTGGCTAAACAAAACCATGCTTCTTTTTGGCCAACTCCATAGCCAACTCAGTTTATCTTTGGCTAGACGTATTTCGTTCAACTGTAAAAAAATGTATTCACAAAAGTTTTAACTTTTGACCGATTCTTATCTGTAGGAATTGACATCTCTGATGTCTATCTCCGAATATCCAACTTTGACTCTGCCATCTCTAGACGTTGATCAAAAGAACTCATCGACCATCTATGCTTATCATCGACCGAGCATGTCCTGTTAGGCCATATGCGAGGTTGTACCTACAAACAGATATAATTTTACACCAATTCCATTTTTTGGGATCTGGTGTCTTAAGTGTCTATCTTCAGGCATCAATCTTTGACCTTGCTTATATCCAAGATCGGGTCAAAGATTAGATGTGTAAGGGCGAATCATTCGATCATCCATAGTATGATTATACTCTAACGACCCAATCATGGATCAAATAAGCTCATCAACACCTATCTCCAGGTGATTAGACATCTGATTTTTCAAAACATAAAACGTATTATTTTCCCATTGATCATGCAGAGAAAATTCAAAATTTAAGAATAAGGTTCCATTGATTCTAAAAGCCAACTTTATTTAATAAATGAAAGGAAGGAAGACTCTTCTTTATTGCATCTCATCCCATCAATCAGGTCCTCTTATTTGTAGAAAATAAACCTAAGTGAAATAGCATCGTAAGTGCTCGCTATTCCACACCCGTGAAATTATGATCCCATCAATAGTCGATAGCTTGAAAGTTCTAACTCTAAACTTTTGTTTAAATTCGCATAGGTACCTTACTGCTTAGGACCAAGTGCCTCCATACCCAAGAACGACTCGTTTCAAAATGAGGTCGTCTACCTTAAAGTTACGATTCTTGACATTGGCGTTTAAATTTCTTCGCTACTCTTTTTTGGAGAGCGGCTTTCCTTAAATCAACCTCTTCTTATTTCTATTTAACCAAGTTAGGGGACTCAAGCAAAATTCCTTGTTCATCTTAGGATCATAATGCATTCTTTAGTGAGGATGAACTTTTGCTTCAATCGGAATCATGGCCTTGGATCTGTAGGCAAAGGTAAATGGAATATGGCCACTTGTAGACTTATGGGCCATCCAATAAGCCTACAATTTTAGTGGTAACTCATGAACCTAGTGCCCTTATCTCTTGTCAATCTTTTCTTAATGATGGATTTGATGATTTTGTTCATCACCTCCACCTATCCACGGCCTATGGGTGTGATACTGCCGTCACAATTCTGTATCGGTTATAGAAATCTTTGAAATCAACACTCTCAATTTGAGCTCTATTATCGACAATGATCTTCTATAGAATTCCAAATCTGCACCAGATATTCTTCACCATAAGGTTGATCACTTTCTTTATAGTAATCGTTGCAAGAGATTTTTCTTTAGCCCACTTTATGAAGTAGTTTACAACTATAATTGCATAATTTTCTATGCCTTTATATAATCTGTAGTACACCGATTATGTCTTTTCTCCATACGACAAACAGCCATTGTTAATCATCTATGTAAGCTCAATATATGAGGCTCTTGGTATCTTCGCAAACCTTTGGCCTTTATCAGATTGGAAACCTTCTTTACTAATGTCTTTCCATAATGTGATAACTACATATTCCTTCATGCACATCAACAGGGATTTTCTTAGCTTCATATTAGGTGATATACCGTAGCATAGTGGTTGAGAATCCTTATACACCACTCCTTGTTGCATAATAAATTGAGGTACACCATAGCTTCTTATTTTCCTCCTCGGCTTCCAAGATCCAATCAACATCCATTTCTTTGACGTTCTAAGCCGATAAAAATTCCATTGGAACGATTCCAAAGAACCGCGCATCCCTAGAGCTTGCCAATTTGGCTAGTGAATCAGCTTCCATATTCTCGTATCTAGGAATGTGTATTATCGTATAATGCTCAATATCATTCAGTAAATCAGAAACCTTGATCAAGTAAGGGGAAATTCTTGCTCCCTTTGCTTGAAATTTCTATTTTACTTAATAGACCACCAACTGAGAGTTATTGAAAATATGTTATGCCTCAACCCTCGTTCTCATGCAAGTTTGATACCTGCAACCAACACTACATATTTAGCTTCATTGTTTGTCACTAGGAACTCTAGCGTTGAAGAGTGGCATATCCTCTACCATGCCAGGATTATAAGAATAAATCCTACCCTAAAATCATGTTCATTGGAGGCTTCATTTACATATAATTTTCATTGAGTTGGGTAGACCAAATCTTTTTCCACATCTCCATCCTAAACGACGAAATCAATAAAGTCTACCAACGCCTATTCTCAGACCGCCTTCCTAGAATGGTATGTTATATCGTATTTGTTCAGCTTGATATTCCACTTTATTAATCTATTCAAAGTCTCAGGTCGACATAGTACTTGCCTCAATGGCTTATTAGTAAGAAATTTCATTAGGTGAACCAAGAAGTATAGCTGCAACTTCCTCGAAGAAATCAACAAACAGTACACCACCTTTTCTAGCATTGGATAGTTTTTATCTGCTTCGGTGAACCATTTGCTAATATGATACAATGGTCTTTGGATTCTCTACTTCTTATGGACCAAGGCTATACTAAATGCACAAGAAAATACCGTTAAGTAAACGAACAAGTCCTTTCCTTTCAAAGACATTGATAAAATCAGCAGCCCCTCCATATGTTCTAACAGATTCTAGAAAGCATACCTACATTCCTCCATCTATACAAACTTTCCTTTTTTCCTTGTTAAGGGAAATAAAGAATGGTATGCATTTGTCCATCGACTAAGTGCAGCGACCTTCCTATTTAAGCTTTGCATCCTTCCTCGTCTTTGCGACAGTAACCTCTTTGAATGTTTTAATCCGTTCTGGTTTAGCTTCTATGCCCCTTGAATTTACAGTAAAACCTAAAAATTTGCCTTATGCGACTCTAAAAGAATACTTTAGCGGATTTAGCTTCATTACATACTTTTGGAGTGCACAGAACATTTCTGAGAGATCGTCCATGTGATTCATTGATCTCTATGACTTCAAAAGTATATCGTCTATATAGATCTCCATTATCTATCCAATTTGGTCTTTAAACATTCTATTCACTAGTCATTGGTATGTAGCTCAAGCATTCTTCAAACCTAATGGCATCACTCGATAACAATACAACTCAAAATCAATGATGGAACTTGTATGCTCCGGATCTGGAATGTGCATCACTATCTGATTATAGCCGAAGTGCGCATTCATGAAGGATAACACTTCATGTCCGCCCATTCCATCTATTAGTTAGTCAATCCTCGAAAATGAGAATTTGTCTTTCAAACATGCGTTATTCAAATCTGAATTGTCGATGAATGTTTGCTACTTTCTGTTCAGCATTTTAAACAACACAGGGTTTGATACCAATTTCGAGTACAAAACATCATGGATGAAGCCATTTTCCTTTAGCTTATCTACTTCTTCTTTCAATGTAGGGGATCGCTTTGGATCCATGTTGCATTTTTTGTTTCACAGGTGGGTGTCTTAGGTCTATAATCAATGTATAACATGTTATCTTTGGCAAAATTTCACACATATCGGAATACATCCAGGCAAACACATTCAGATTTTCCTGAAGAAACCTACTAAATCCTTTCTCATTTTATGCCCATTTGATATCTAATCTTAAGAACCCATGTTGGATTATCATCATCGATCAGAATATTGATCGCCAGCTCCGCCAGTGCCGCCATGCATCCTCTAGGCATTATTTTCGATCTATAGGCTTGTAGAATTTGCTATGTTACCCAAGCCATGGCTTAGGCATGGACTGCTATGCATCAGCTGCTTTGATGCAGAAATACTTCTCTGCATTCTTACTTTTTTCCACGTCATTTTTCCTCTTTGACCTCTACAACTTAGCATTCTCGGTTAGTTCTCTGGTCGCCTTGTATTGCTTCTACTCCATTCTCGGTAGGAAGCTTTGTCATTAGACACCATAGAGCAAGTGGAATTAAAACAAGGAAGAGCCGGTCGGCCTAGGAGAACATTATAAAATGAAAATTCATCGACCACAACAAACTTCTACAACCACACTATCCTATGATCTCCTTTACTAATTCCATAAGTACTCAATATGACTAAAAAAATTTTTAGCCTCTTCGGTAAATCTTTGAATATGAGATTTACAAGGCTTTAGAACCTCCTCACTGATACGCATTTGATCAATTGTTATTCCAAACAAAATATTAATTGAGCTTCCATAATCAATCAACACTAGGTGAGTTATTGTTGGCCCAACCACAGCCATAATCATCATGAGGTTAAGCATCAGCGCTTCTACCCCATCAGTGTCTCTATTTCTAAAAATGATATCATCATTCATCATCCTCTATTGGTTCACTAGAGTTCCCTCCTATATTAGAAAACACTTTTTATGAGGCATATGACTCAATGAGCTACCAAATCTTTCCATCTTGTTCCAACTTTTCTTTGCAGGATAAGGTCCTCCAGTGTAGTATTGGTCATCATCCTTCTCTCAAGCTATCTTGGTCCCTATCCACTAGCCTCACCCCGATCCTATTATGTAATCTACTCATGGGGTCTATCATTAATTTACCCACAAGCCTATGGGTTCCTCGTGTACTACTGCAGCCTTTTCTTTCTTATCAAGACCTCAACCACATCTCTCAAATTTTAGCATTCATTGGTATTGTTTCCATGTGTTTAATGTAAGCGACAATACTTCCCTGAATGCCTCTCTTCTTTAGTTTCCTCCCTGCAAGTCAGCTTCTTATAGTTTTCAGTACCTTATATAGCAAGGTAAATATACTCAATAGAATCGTTTAAAGGAGCATACTCTCCCGATCTTATATACCTCATGCGCTTCTTGGTGTCCTGTTTCTTTCCACCAGTACCTTGGTTTTTTCTTTTAGTATTATTATTTCCAAAATTCATAGCAATGTTTCCAGTGCTATCAAAACTCTATATGATAGCATGCTTTGCACAATTGTACTTGGTCCCTCACGACCATCGCTAGCCAATCTGAGGGCTAAATCTACTTCTTCCAAGCATAGAGATTGGGATGCCTTTCTATAAAACCCCACCGTGGTAGATGGGTTTTTCTCTTTACCATCTATTGAAATTAGTCCCTGGTTTAACTTCGTTAACCAAATCCACTAATGTTAGAACCCTAAATTTACGATTTCGACGATAACAACTATACAATGGAAATCATATATATATATATATATATATATATATATATTACACACAGATACAAAGAAAGACAAACCGCTACCTTGACAAGATGATGACTAAAGCATTGAAGAAATTCATCTACAAAGTTGCATGAAGATCGAAGGAACAAACACTCAAGAATGAACCAGAAAAACCTCACTTGACAGGTTCAGACGTCTGAATGTAGAACTTCAGACGTCTGAAAGTAGATGCTGGACTAAAATTAATAATAGGTTCCAGACGTCTAAAAAAACATTCAGACATCTGAAACTGGGCTCGGGGTAAAAAATTCAAATAACAACTATCATCTCCGAAAAGACACAACTCCATCTCTCCTCCACAACTCTTCACTAGTGAACAGTAACGACTCTAGACTGAAAAGGAAGAGATGTAACTACTAGAAGCAACACTCTACAACTATATAAACAAGAATCAAGAAGGATCAAAATACAAGTCGACTTTCTATCTTGATCATCTCTTGTTATAATTGTACTATATAGTCAAAATCCGTGTAATAGAGAATACATAGTTGACGAAGAAACTCTGCCATTGTAAACCTGTTTCTCCAGGTAAAGTGAGGGTTATTTGGTGAAAGGAAATTCCGAAGAGGAGCTTTGGGACTGGACGTAGAACGGGAGGTCCGAACCAGTATAAAAACCCTGGTATGATTATTCTTATTTACATTCTTTACTAATCAATTACACTATAGTTTAATTTAGTTATGTACTTGTCATTTGTATAATCGATCCACCATAAGTTAGTCTTTCAATTGGTATTAGAGCAAGGTTTGTTTAAAAGTACTGTAACAAGTCTTTGAATCACTAATATGGTAAGTATTTTTCAAGATGGTCAGTCTACCGCACGTCCCCTACTATTTAATGGCTGAAACTATGCGTATGGGTCAACTTGTATGCATATTTTTATAGAAGCCAATGGTCTAGAAATATGGTTTGCTACGCAAAATAAATATGAAGCACCTAATGCTGCTATGAACCGATGCAAAAAAGACCTTAGCATCAAAAAATGCTAAATCTATGAACGTTTTATTTTTCTCTCTAGATAAAAATGAATTTTCACGTGTCATGTTATGCACAACTGCATTTGACATTTGGTGTACCTTACAAATTACACACGAAGGTACAACAAAGGTCAAACAAACTAAGATTTCAGTTTTGCAAAACCAATTCTCTTCATTCAAAATGAAGCAAAATGAAACTATTGTTGACATGCATTCTAGATTTCACACTATCCTACATGATCTTATGGCATTAGGAGTTAAGTTTACTGATTTTGATTTAGTTTCTCGAATACTCAACTCTTTAACATCGGATTGGGAAAGGAAGGTATTAGCTATTGAAGAAGCTAATGATCTCTCTACTCTCAAGGTTGAAGAGAAATTTAATGTCCTATGAAGCTAACTTACAGGCTAGAAAAGAACAAAATGTTGAAAAGAAGAACATAGCGTTTCAAGCAAAGAATGATGACTCGGATTTGGATGAAGAAGAGATAGTCTTCATTGCCAAGAATTATAACAAATTCAATAAATTTAGAAAGATGACCAAATTCCAAAAAGAAGGAAAGTCCAATACAACAAATCTATCTCAAATTAAGTGCTATAAATGTGATCTATACAGACATTGAAGAAGGATTGCCCTAAACGCAACAATGAGAAAAAGAAAATTTTGAGAAATTTAAGAAGAAATGGGCTTTTAAAGTCACTTGGGACGATTTCGATTCATCATCATCTTTCGAAAGTGATAGCGATAGCGATGGAGAACAAGCTAATGTATGTTTTATGGCTAACATTGATGAGGTATGTCCTGAACTAAGCTATAATGAATTATTAGAGTTAAGTATTGAACTTGATGGCAAGTTTAGACAAATCAAAAGATTGAATAAAGAACATCTAGCCAAAATAAATTGATTAGAACTCGAAATTGAATTATTAAAGGATGAAAAAGTTATTTTAGAAGAAGAATTAGAGATTTTACAAGAAAAATGTAAAAAAGTCTATCGAATATGATACACAACTTAGTGAAATAGATAGGTTAAAACTCGAAAATAATAATTTGATTAAGGAAAATATTGAACTAAAAAGTAGTATAGAAATGTCAAAAAATGGAATTTGTGAACTAAAGGATAAACTAGAAAAAATTAGTAACAATGTTTCAAAGTTTAACAAAGGAAAACAAGATCTTAATAATTTAATTAAAATTTCGAAACCCTCTGGTAATCGAAGTGGATTAGGATTTGAAAAGAATTCACAAAAGAAAAAAGGTAATACTATAAAGCAAAGTATCTTATATCAAAGTTTTAAAAAGATGCCAAAGTTAAGTAAAGATGTAAAATCTAAAAATATAAAAATTTGGATACCAAAGTCTAATAATAAGTTAATTAGACAAAAACAAATTGATAGTTTTCTATCAAGTGTAGTATTTAACAATGATTATGTTTTTAAAGGACCCAAACCCACTTCGGTATGGCTACCCTCCTCTCCTAACATTTAGGACCCTAATAAAAGAAGTGGGTACCAATTGAATAATTTTTGTTTTATAGGTACCAAAAAATAAAAGCAAGGAGAAATGGATACTCGACAGTGGCTATTCAAAACACATGACCACGAATGCCAAGATGCTCTCAAATTTAAAATATATCGATGGAGGCACCGTAACCTTTCGAGACAACTCAAAAGGATATGTCATCGGAATTGGAGAAATCATAAACATCAGTATTTATAACTCTCTTATTATCTTTAATTTTTTATTAGTTGAAAATTTAAAACATAATTTACTAAGCATTAGTCAACTATGTGATAAAGGTTTTCAAATGAATTTCGAAAAAAATCGATGCAATATATTTGATAATAATAAAAATTTATTATTTGAAGGATTTCGAAATAAAAATATTTATATTTTAAATACGAATATAAAACAAAATTCGGATTTATGCTTGAACGCTAAGCTTGATGATCCATTGCTATGGCATAAACGATTTTGTCACATGAATTTCAAATATATAAATAAATTATCAAAACATGAACTAGTTAGAGGTTTACCAAAAATAAATTATAAAGTAGACAATTAGTGTGATGCATGTCAAATTGGAAAGTTAAAAAGGAATTCTTTTAAATCTAAAAATAATATTTCAACAAAACAACCATTAGAATTTTTGCATTTAGATTTATTTGGTCCTACTCAAGTAAGATCAATAAATCAAACAAGTATGTTTTTGTAATTTTTGATGACTTTTCAAGATATACATGGACATTGTTTTTAAAACATAAAAGTGACACTTTTGGTATGTTTAAATTTTTTGCAAAAAGAACTAAAAATCAAATGAATTTGAAAATTAAAAATATTCACAGTGATCATGGAGGAGAATACGAAAATGAACTTTTTACAAACTTTTGCAATAAAAAGGGAATTAATCATAATTTTTCAATTCCACGTACACCATAACAAAACGGTGTAGTTGAATGAAAAAAATCGAACACTACAAGAATGTGCAAGAACAATATTAAACAGTAGTAATCTACCAAAACATTTTTGGACCGAAGCTATTGCTACAGCTTGTTATGTTTTGAATAAAGCGACACCACGACCAATGACAAAAAACACGTGTTATGAAATATTTTTTGGTAAGAAACCTAAGGTATCATATATTAGAACATTTGGATCAAAATGTTACATATTAAATACTAAAGACAATCTAAAAAAAATTTGATCCTAAGGCCGATGAAGGAATATTTGTTGGCTATTCGGATCGTAGCAAAGCTTATAGAATTTATAACAAAAGGACAAATGTTATAGAAGAAAGTTTACATGTTTCTTTTGATGGAAATTTTGTAACTACACAAATTAATGACGAAGAAGAAGAACATCCAAATGATTCTTCTAACACACCTCACAATAATAATTAAGCTATTGATCAAAATAATACTTTAGTTTCACCTCGTAGGATTTTGAAGAATCATCCTATAGATAACATTATTGAAGATTTGAATTCTAGAGTAACTCGAAATCAACTAAATCTAATAAATCATGTTGCATTCGTTTCAAATTTTGAACAAAGAACTATAACGAAGCCTCTAAAGATGATTTTTGGATTTTAGCTATGCAAGAAGAATAAAATCAGTTTGAACGAAATAATGTTTGGGAACTCATTTTAAGACCAGAAGATCAATCCATCACTAGAACTAAATGGGTATTTAAAAATAAAGCCAATGAAACCAGAAATATAGCTCGAAATAAAGCACGTTTAGTAGCACAGGGGTATAATCAAGAAGAAGGAATCGATTACGATGAAAATTTTGCACCTATAGCTAGATTAGAAGCTATACGAACTCTACTCGCTTTTGCTTGTCATAACAATTTTAAATTATATCAAATGGATGTCAAAAGTGCATTTTTGAATAGTTTTATCAAAGTAAATGTTTATGTCAAACAACCACCACTATTTGAACATGAAAAGTTTCCAAATCATGTTTTTGAATTAAATAAAGCATTATATGGGTTAAAACAAGCCCCTAGAGCATGGTATGATAGGCTTAAAAATCATTTAGTTTCATCAGGATTTCAAATTGGTAAAACTGACACGACTCTATTTATTAAAAGAGAAAATGATGATATTTTAGTAGTTCAAATTTATGTCGATGATATCGTATTTGGATCAACTCATGAAAATTTATGTGTACAATTTTCTAATATAATGAAAAATGAATTTGAAATGTCATACATGGGCGAATTCAATTTCTTTTTAGGATTACAAATAAAGCAACTAGAAAATGTTCTCTTTATACATCAAGAAAAATATTATGATGAACTATTAAAACATTTCGGTATGGTAAAATGAGTACAACGGTTCATCTTGATAAAGATGAAAAAGGAAAAGATTTTGAAGAAAAATTATATAGGAGCATGATTGGTTCATTGTTATATTTAACTGTAAGTCCACCCGATATAATGATGAGTATTTTTCTTTGCGCATATTTTCAAGCAAAACCAAAAGAATCTCATCAAAGAGCCGTTAAACGTATCTTGAGATGTTTATCTAACATGAAAAACTATGGACTATTCTACCCGAATGGATCTTCCTTTGAACTTGTATCATATAGCGATGAGGATTTTGGAGGATGCAAAACGGATAGAAAAAGTATTAGTGAAACGTTTCGTTTCATTGGACAATCTCTCGTCTCATGATTTATTAAAAAAACAAAGTTGTGTTTCTTTATCCACCTGCGAAGCCGAATATATTTCAGCAGCATTAGCATGTGCACAAGTAATATACATGCAACAAATCTTAAAAGATTTTGGAAAAATAATTGACAAATCTCTGATTTTTTGTGATAACACTAGTGCAATCAATCTATCTACAAATCCGATAAATCATTCTCGGACTAAACATATAGATATAAGACATCGTTTCTTAAGAGATAATGTCGAAAAAGGAACTATAACTTTAGAATATGTTAACACTGAAAATCAAATAGCCGATATCTTTACAAACCATTAAACGAACAAACTTTTGTAAAATTACGATGAGACTTAGGCATTTGTTCACTTAATGAACTTTTAAACTAAGAAAAATTTCTTAAATCCACAAGTTTTTAGCTGATTAAACACCTTTAAAAATTTAGAAAATAATTTTGGACCATAAAAATACTACCTATTTTTATATTTGGTTGTTATAAATCTAACTTTCAGAAGTTTCTCTTTAAAAATATATCATATATAAAAATCAAAATGTCATCTCAAGAAATAACTTCATATAATTATGGATCACCATCATCAAATGTATCTACTCCTTCTCTTCGTACTCCTTCACCTCCTCATTCTCGACCCTCTCCTGACTTACCAAAAAGTCGATGGGGATTGTCACTTGTACTAAAGAAAGCCAAATGAGAAAAAACACCTATACTATAGATAGGAAGGAACAATCCAACATTTGAACTTCCTAGAAAAGACTCTATATGCTATATGTGGTCATTCTCCAACAAAAAATTGTTTACATAAAAATCTCCAGACTTTGTTGAAACTCCTAGAGACGAACCGTCGACTTCGTCACCCAAAGCTCCTTCCTGGTCCCCATCAACTATGGTCATCCCATCAACAAACCAAATTCATGGGATCGTTAGGAATGGAACCAGGAAAAATAAACTATTACGTTTGAAGACAATTATATACATATGTATTTATTTGTATTGTATTGTATTCAATAAATAACGTTTTTTCTTCACAAAAATATCAACAAAAAACTAATCTGGAGTTTTTCAGATGTCTGAAAAAGATTCCGGACGTCTGAAATAGGAATCTGAAACTATTAATAAATGTTCTCAAATGTATGAACTCTCTTCTAGACGTCTGAAGTTACTCTTTGTCTAGTATTTGAACTTTCCAGACGTCTGATTCTACTCCCTGTTTCTACATTAAGCATCTTCAGACGTCTGATCCACTATTTCAGACGTTTGGACCTGGAAACGACAGTTTTTTAAAACCCTATCTCTGATCGATCAATTCCCTTTTCCTATTTCAACTCATTTCCAATTCGAAATTTATCATTATCAAAATCTAACAACCGAATCTCTCACCTAATTAATGCCACCACGAACAAAAAAAAAGGAATTAAGAAAAAGCAGCATGGAGAAGTATCATCTTCTCAACCCTTGATGGTAACTGACACTCAAATCAAAGATTGGTTATTCCACAATCCAACAACTATAAGATGGTTTGAAGACTTGATGTTTAAGAAGATGCATCTTGGACCCTTCTATAACCTAATCAAGTTTCCTTCATACGATATGGATGACGTCTGTGAGCAAGGTAATCTAAAAACCCTTATTTCTTTTAATTCCAACGATATTTCTATCGATCAATTGGTATATACCTTTTTAACGCTAATCTGGATAGTTCATCCATATGGACTACCGAGAATGATGAACAGTGGTTATGGATGAGTGTCTATGGGACAACAATCAAGTTTACCCCCATTATAATTGGACAAATTTTAGAATGCTCTTATACGGGTCACAGATTATCTGAAATGGAGGATATGCGATTCAAACCTCGTGATATTATAACTCATCAATTATGGAAGAATCAAATGCCTCAATTTTCATCCAAATTCCTTAGGCCATGTGCTAGGTCCTTACCCGAATGCTTATAAATACCATTATCCCGCGATTAGGTGGCCATGAACAAATTACTTATTTTGAGCACAAAGCTCTATATGCTCTTTTTAGTCAAACTACGATTAATTGGGCTTAGTTCATTTTCGATGAACTTAAAGGTTTTTGGAATAGATCTCGCCAGACTATCATTTGCCCAGCTTATATTATGCAAATCCTCAAAGCACTAAACATCCCATCATACATTTCTGCTTTTGAGGAGTTACCTATCAAATATAGTGGAACAAAAATTTTCAAACTTATGCATTTGCTGGAGGAACCACCATCTTATATGACATTTCTAGAATGGAGAAATGCACAAGATCAACCTCCTCCTCCTATACAACAACAAGAACAGCAACAACAAGAAGGTAATACAGAACTACCAAGGCAACCATCTCCGCCTCCTCCTTCCTCGTTTGAATATCACTCTGATATGGAGATTTATGAAGCATGAACTCAGCCTAATGCTAATGAAAGTATTGTTCACTTAACTTTACACAACCAAGTGCTTCTATCTAGATATCAAATTCTCCTTGGTAAACAAATAGCAAGGCTTGATCACACATTGTCCACAAGGCTTTCCAAAGTTGAAGATTGCTTCAGTAGTTTCCAAACTTGATCAAGCACTTCAACAAGCTCGACAACCTTCTTTTGATTGATCTGCACCTTCTCCATCTCCTCATACATTGCCAAAGACCAGCGATAAGGACAAAGGAAAATTGGACTCCTCTCATGATGAACTACCTTGATTTCAATGAAGATATTTTGTTGTACTCCACTACCTTCTCATAATTCTGGTAAGACACTATCAGTATTTTACTGTGCTTCAAGATGTAATCGTAATTTTTGTTACTGTGTGTACTTATGTCTGTATACCATATTTGTCCTTGCATTATGGTTCTTCAATTATTTTTGATAATGAAAAAGGGGGAGAAAAATAGATATGCACATCTATAAGGGGAAATAACATTTAAGGGGAGAATCTGTCTGCAATTATTATCTAAGTACATTGTATAGTTGTCATCGTCAAAAAGGGGGAGAATGCTAGAACTCTGAGTTTATAATTTCGACAATAAAAACTATACAATGGAAATCATATATACATCATACACAGATACAAAGCAAGAAAAACCACTACCTTGACAAGATGATGACTAAAGCATTACAGAAATTCATCTACAAAGTTGCACGAAGATCGAAGGAACAAACACTCAAGAATGAACCCAGAAATACCTCACTTGACAGATTCAGATGTTTGAATGCAGAACTTCAGACATCTGAACATAGATGCTAGACTAAAATTAATAATAGGTTCCAGATGTCTAAAAAAAACATTCTGATGTCTGAAACTGGGCTCGGGGTAAAAAATTCAAATAACAACTGTGATCTCCGAAAAGACACAACTCCATCTCTCCTCCACAACTCTTCACCAGTGAACAGTAACGACTCTAGACTGAAAAGAAAGAGATGCAACTACTAGAAGTAACATTCTACAACTATATAAACAAGAATCAAGAAGGATCAAAATACAACTCGACTTTCTATCTTGATCATCTCTTGCTCTAATCATCTACTTGTTGCCCAATCTGTAAATCTGAGATCATACACTTCGATATTCTCTCGAACAATATTGTATTCAATCATTCAAGAGATATAGGAAGTTCAATTGTACTATATAGTCAAAATCCATGTAATAGAGAACACATAGTTGGCAAAGAAACTCTGCTATTGTAAACCTGTTCCTTCGGGTGAAGTGAGGGTAATTTGGTGAAAGGAAATTCCAAGAGGAGCTTCGGGACTGGACGTAAGATGGAAGGTCCGAATGAGTATAAAAACCTGGTTTGATTATTCTTGTTTACATTCTTTACTAATCATTGCACTGTAGTTTAATTTAATTATATATTTGTCATTTGTATAATCAATCCACCATAAGTTAGCCTTACAACTAAAACAATTTCCTCTTTGGGATTTCTTACATTTTTCACTACAACATTAAATTTTTAAAGAAAGTCCTTCACCGTCTCTTTGGATTTTTGATGGACATTCAACGAAGACATCACGTCTATCAGTCGAGTAGTATGGAATCAGGATTGTTTAAAAATTCTGTTGTAGTTGGTCAAAAGTTGATATTGACCTTGGCACGAGCGGAGTGAACCACATTGCGGTAACTCCATCTAATAATATAGGAAAGCACCTACATTTTATAGCATCTGTAGCATGATCACTATTCATATTCCATATGTACTATAGCAGATGCTTCCTTGGATCAGTTGTTCCATCATAAGATGACATTGTTGGCATCATAAACTTCTTCGATACCACTCCTCCAAAATATTTTCAATAAATGTGGTTCGACTTGGTGATGAACCCTACTCGTCATTGTTTCCATGCTGACTTACATTTAGAAACCTCTTCACCATTTCTACTATATATCTTCACTGGTTAGGGAATTTGGATGGGGATCATCGAGTGTTATCCCCATTTTTTAAATCTACAAACGCTCTCGGTTTTTCACATAACGTATAGGCCCCACCTGTCGTTGGGAGAGCCATTCGCTCGAACCATCTCTAACACCTTACTAATATTATGGCATTCGTGTTAACACCGGTAGTATACATACCAGTTTCTTCTCCTTCGTTAGCACCAGCATCCTATAAATCCTCTTCACTTTTAGGAACATTCAGTGCTTCTCTCGATCTTTTGGATCTAATGTTACGATCAATTCGTTACCGATATGATTGGAACCTACCTGATTAGTGTTTGCCAGATCAGCCCCATCTTTTCACTCTACTTCGTTGGTATTCCAACACTCTTCCTTCTCACTATATGCTTGCTGTAACACCCCTAATTTTTAATAACATTATTCAGGAGATTTAATTAGATAAATTAAAAGAATAATCTAAATATTAGTGTGAGATTTGAAAATTTATTTAGTGGCCATACTTTAATAAACAAAAAGAATGAGTTTATGGAAATAGTTTATTAGGTAATTAATAAGAAAATAAAACAAAAGCATTATGGGTAATAGCCTCATCCATAATCCCATTACCCTTAAAATCTCATTTCCATTTCTTTGAACGTTCATTTTTTCAAAACTCAAAAAAATAAATCAAAGAAGAGCAAGCTAGCTATAACCTAAGGAAGGAAAAAGGTGAAAATCAATTAAAGTTAAGCAATCAAGCAAAATCAAAGATCAAATCTCAAGTTCCTTATCCTAAGCAAGGTGAATAATAATCAAAACCACCCTTATTTTCTTTTTAAAGAGTATTTGATTTCGGTTTTACGTTTAAATCCATTATGATGATTTTTGATGATGATATGCTTGGATTTCATGATCTGTTATATTCAAACAAGTTTGTTTGATATATGTTCTATTCGATTTTAAGGTTAAAAATCATTTATATTGGATTTCAAATGCCATGGGGATTTAATATGTTATGTAAAACATTATTTTGGAGGTGGATTTAATTTTTATAAATTTCCAAGCCGTGGAAAATTTATTACAAATTTTTTAAGGAAGAAATGAATTTTGGGTTTAAATTTTATTTCATCTGTTAAATGAAGGAATTTGGGTAAGAAATTTTTATATGTTAGATAACATATTAAAAGAGAATTTCTATGATTTTTGGAGACTTTTCCTAATTAATTTACTATGGAAATTAAATGATATATTTGGAGGATTTGAATGTTTTAATTCTTTTGCTTAAGAGAAGGGCTTCCTTGCTAATTATCTTTATTTAGATCTAAAAATGAATGCGGCGTTTTTTTAAGAAAGAATTTGAAAAGTTTATGACAACCAATTAAATTTTTACAAATAGGCAGGTTAGTTAAAATGCAATTACTTGAAAGGGCAATAAAACATTTTTTGTATAGATGTATGGTTTCACCACTTCCAATAGTAACCTTTTGGCCACGTACCTTCACCCTCATCTAAGTTGAAACCAATACACATGGTATCAATGCTTTGATACGTAGTGGATTGGTGAAAGACGGAAGGTATGGAGTCGAAATGGTGCTTTCGAAGGGGTCAAGACCAAGTTAAATAGCTTTCGAAGATGCCACTTGCCTTGTTTTCAAAAGAATGCTTTCGAAAGGGTTTAAAATAGCTTTCGATGAGGTTGCCGCCCTTTTGTTAAAGTGTAGCTTTCAAATGAGCTACCCTGTTTTTAAATCAATGCTTTCGAAAGGGTAGTTTGAACCTGGTCAAAACCATGCTACCGATCTTATGCCTTTCGAATGAATTGAAGTCACCAACTAGTTCAAATGGTAGAATTTGTTTTATAAATATAATAAGCCACTTCCCAAAGCTTTCAAAAGTTCTCCAGTAGCCACATAAGGGTTTCAAAGGTGATGGCTTCGAAAGGTGTTTTGAAGCTATCCTTTCAAATGTTTTACTTAAATGATTTAAGCTTTCGAAAGGATCGTTCTAAAGCCATCGGTTTTCTCCAAACTCTTTAATATGAAGGTTAATGGTTTCGAAAGGGGTATTTATGTTTATATTCACTTGACCCCGAAAGATATTTCAAAAATTAAGCCAATAGTTTCAAACGGGGTACTTTCTTTTATATTTATTTTGACCCGGAAGATATTTTAAAGATAAACCAATGGTTTCGAAAGAGGTACTTTCAAATAGTTTCGAAGCAACGCTTCTATGTATACTTTAATACTTTCGAAAGGATTGTTTGATGGTTTCGAAAGGAAGGTTTTGATGCTTTCGAAAGGTTTCGAAAGTCATATGTTTTAAATGTTTCGAAAGGCATATGCTAGTGTATTGAAAATAAGATTTGAATGCTTTCGAAAGAGGTTTTTCAATGGTTTCAAAAGTAAAGGTCTAAGATTTTGTAATCCTTAGTTTTCAAAACAAAAACCCAATCTCAAATTTTAATGGTAAAACCCACGGAACTATAAAAGAGCTTTTAAATGGCTTTAAATTTGGAGTTTTAAAGAAGATTTCCTTGATAAAATAATAGGTTAAAGCGATTAACCATGTTTCGTATGAAAAATTATTTTAAGGATATTAAACCATAAATGTTGGTATTATTTTTATGTATATGCTTCTTCTATAAAGGTATTCACTAAGCAACGGACCCATAACTGTATTTTGGGGAGTAACGATAGAATAACCAGGTAGGTTCACTCAGTAGTGATGATAAGTTAAGTAACTCCCAAATGAATAAAGTTGCATCCAAAGGGTAAGGTGGACCAGAATATAGGATGCCCAAAGGACAAATTAAGAAGTTGGTAGTTTAGATAGGTTCATTGTGAACCCACGAAAACTATGTTTAAAGAAAGATATTGGCAGGGGCGAACAGGTTTATAGCGAACCCATGAAAACTATATCTCGATTATGTTATTAACAGAAGTCAATAGGTTCATAGTCAACCTATAAAAACTATGATATGAGGGAAGTTATTGGAAATACCAATAGGTTCGAGGAGAACCCATGAAATAAGAAGTTATTGACGGGGCCAATAGGTTTTTAGTGATCCCACGAAAACTATAAGACCAGAAAGATAATCCATAAACTATAAAAAGGTTATTGGTCAGCCCATGAAAAATATTAGGTTAATAGTGACCCTAGAAATTGTAACCGAGACAGATAGTCAAATGAATGGGGATGGGAAAGCTAGAATAATTTGCTTGTTTGCATATCATCATAATATTCTAAATTGCTATGTTTTTAACCATTGTGGACGCAGAAGCACAATATATGGTTATTATAAGTCTTTTGATAAGATACTGGCAAGGGGAAAACTCGTTCCACTAAGCAACGCGATCTCACTAGATATCTAAATGGGTTGAGATGGTTGGTTATTATTCATACCAGGTTTTATGCCTGACTCGAAGTTTATAATTTCCCCTTAAACTCTCGCGTACTCAATTGATTTTGAGTAGTTTGAGAGTTGAGGTTTTCAGGTTCTGCTTAGATGAATAAGCTTCTAGAGACGTGCAGGAGGCAAGTTATCTAGTAGGAGTTCTATTCTATTTTGATCCCGCGGTGCTTTGTTGTAAAGGAAAAGTTGTTTACTTACCTATGTTTAGACTCTTATCATCCAAGGGGGCATTTTCTTATGTCGATCTTGGCATATGTTATAATAATTTTATTTTATCTAAACATGGTTCTCAAATCTAGGATTATATAATGAATTTAAAATGATTTGAAATGGAATGAGAAAGTTTTAATGATTTTAAATTTTTTCCATATCCATATGTTTCTATTATATCAATGTATCTAACATAACCGTATTTCATTGTCGAGGATTAATAACTATGGATGACTGCAGCACTCATAGCCATTGGTTTTGGACCTTCAAGTAGATGATGTTACAAGTTGTTATCGGAGCATAGGTTTATGAAAACTCCAAAAAATTAAGTCTAAAAGATTTTTCGAAACAAAATCCAATTAATCAAAAAATAAGAACGGGGTTTGGGTTAACGCTATAGTAACGTACTTGTATTTGATATATATATGTAAAAGCATGTATTACCCTCTCTCTTAGACCGTTATTCTTTATCTTATTAAGGCGCATATGCAGATTTACAAAAAAGGAAGGTATGGAGGCATGAAACGAAAGAGGAAACCTCGATGGAGGAAGCACGCAAAAAATGAAAACGTTCGACCCACCAGAAGGAACCTGGATCGACAGGCTAATGCTAATCAAAATGCATATGCCAATGTAGGTGCTAGAAATCCGGCAGTGGATATGGGGATGATGTATCAGTTCTTCGTCAATCTGATGCATGCTGGTGCAACTGCTAGAGTAGTTAGGAATATTGGAGGAGCTAATCCTATGGCTCCAATTGGGCATAACTATGCTAATTTGAGCAAAGATTATACTATTCCTGGTGGGAATCCGTTCGTGGGAATGGAGGATGCCGTAGAAGTTAAGAATTGGCTATTGCATTGTGAGAGAATCTTCGCTGATTTGGGATTGAATGATGAGAAAAAGAGGAGACTAGCCTCTAGGAACCTGCAGGGAGCAGCGCTCCATTGGTAGAATAGTGTTACTGTCGGAGTTCCTGAGGATGAGTTGACTTAGGCTGAATTTTGAAGGAGATTCGAGCAGAGAATTTTTCCTGAAGTTGCTAAGTATGTATTGTTGAGAAAGTTTATGGATTTGGTACATGGAGAAATGTCGGTAATTGAGTATACCACTAAGTTTGATGAGTTTTCCTGATATGGGTATGCTAATATTGATACCGTCATCAAGAGAAATGAGAAGTTTATTCGATGATTGAGACCCGAGATTGCTAGGGCGACCTTGCCACATCTCAGTGATCCTTGTAATGTTGTTGTGGAGATGGTAGTCCGACATGAGGAAATGCTTGCTACTTATGGGAAAGAAAAGCCGTCCCAGGGTTCTCAGGGAAAGAAGAGGAAGTTCTTTACGGAGATGAAAGCCTAAAAGGGAGAGGCTACTAAGAAGACAAAGGCTGATCCAGTTTGTTTCAAGTGTGACAAGAAAGGTCACTATGCTGATGAATGCCGGACAAGCAAGGGGAAGAAGGTTGTAGAAAAGAAAAGCGGAAAGTGTTTTAGCTGTGACCAAGTTAGGCATTATAAAAATCAGTGCCCAGAACCAGCCAGGGCATACAAGGGAAAGGTTTTTGCTATTGGACCATCGTCCGCTAGGTCAACTGTTGCTGAGAAGGGAAAGTTTGTGATGGAAGGTACGCTTTTGATTCAGAGCAAAGCAGTTGAGATACTATTTAATACTGGTGCATCGCATTCATTTATATCTCAATGTTTGGCTTGTAGATTATGTTTAGAACCCATATACCTTATTACTTCCTTAAGGGTTGCGAATCCGATAGGAGTATATGCAACTCCGGGGATGAGATGTGACTAGTTAGAACTTGAGTTGTTAGGTCATAAGTTTGCATGCAGTCTGTATGTTTTATATTTCGTAGATTTCGGAATCATTTTGGGTGTGGATTGGTTGGGTAAATATGAGGCTGAATATTTTTCCAGGATAGGGAAATATTGTTAGGACACCCCGATAGTCATAATCGAATCATATTCTCAGTGGAGAATTCTGATCGAAGTGCTTCTGCTTTGTTGAGAGCTATGGAAGTGGAGGAAGAGTTAAGTCAAGTTCGAGTAGCAGGAGAATTTGTAGATGTTTTTGAGCCGGCTACAATATTACCATCGAACAGAGCCGTTGATTTTTGGATAAATCTTGTGCCAGGAACTGAACCTATAAGTATATCATCTAGCAGGATGACACTGACCGAGATGAAGAAATTGAAGGTGCAACTTGTGGACCTAGAAGGGAGGAATTTTATTAGACCAAGCAGTGTGCCTTAGGGAGTGACTGCGTTGTTCGTGCGGAAACCAGATGGGTCTTTAAGGATGTGTATCGACTATCATAATTTGAATGAGAAGATGATTAAGAATAAGCATTCTTTGTCGAGGATTGACGATCTATTTGATCAGTTGTCTAGAGCGAGAGTACTTTCCTAGTTGAATTTTACGACGGGTTTCCATCAGTTAAGAGTGACAGAGGATAGTATTCCATTGATGGCATTTCGAACTAGGTACGAGTCATATGAGTGGTTAGTAATGCCATTCGGGTTAACGAATGCACCTGCTTTCCTCATAGATTTGATGAGCTGAGTTTTCCAAGAGTATTTGGATAGGTTCATGTTGGTGTTTATAGATGACATTCTAGTATACTCTAAGGACGAAAGAGAGCATGAAGATCATCTTAGAGTAGTGCTTGAGACTCTAAGGTAGCATCAGCTACAAGCAAAGTTTTCCAATAATCATTTTGGGCTGTTAACAACTGGAAGAGACCAAAGACGGTGACTAAGATTAGAAGTTTTCTTAGACTTGCTGGCTATTACCGAAGATTAATTAAGAATTTCTCATGGATAGCAGTGCTATTGACTAAGTTGACTAGGAAAGACGAGAAGATTGTCTGGTTCGACAAATGTGAGGAAGCATTCCTTAAGTTAAATCACTTCCAATGCATCTGTGTTAGTAGTTCCAGACAGAAACCTAGGGTTGGTAGTGTATACCGATGTCTGTGGGACATGATTAGGAGCTGTGTTGATGTAGAAGGATAAAACCGCCTATGCTTCACAACAGATTAGACCGCATGAAGTAAGATATCTTACTCATGATTTGGAGTTGGTGGTGGTGATCTTTGTGTTGAATATTTGTTGATATTATCTCTTAGGAGAGAGATTTGAGACATACATAGGTCATAAGTTCTTGAGATACTTATTCTCTCAGAAGGAGTTGAATATGAGACATCGAAGGTCGTTGGAGTTTTTAGCAGCTTTTGATTTTAGTATAGAGTATACACTTGGAAAAGGAAATAAAGTAGCGGATTCCCTTATTAGAAAACATCAGAATGTGGTGTTGGCTATGTTGGAAAAATGGAAAGATTTAGAAGCTTAGACTACTTGTAATCTGAAGTTAAGATTGATTGCTAGTTCTAGTCGAAGCACCACCATGTGGTCCCGTTTGGAAGTTCGACCAGTGTTGACCGAAAGGATTGCTTCTAAGTAGAGTGAGGGTCAATTTTTAGCCAAGAGAATTAAAAGGCTTGAGGTTGGATCTGAGATCAATAATCTAAAAGATTTTAGTCTTGACCAGAGAGGATGGTTGAGAAAGAAGGGACGGTTATTTGTTCTGAATGTTGAGGACTTAAGGAAAGATGTTCTTATAGAATGTCATCGATCCAAATTTATGATCATCCTAGAGGAACTAAGATGTATCAAGACATGAAGAAGAGATTCTATTAGAAAGGTATGAAGAGGGATGTTGACTTGTACGTTAGACAATGTATAAACTGTCAACAAGTGAAGGCCGAACATCAGAAGCCTAGTGAATTGCTTCAACCTTTATAGATACCAGTTTGGAAATGGGATTCAATCTCCATGGATTTTATATATGAGTTGCCAAGGTTAAATGGAAGGAATGAAAGTACATGGGTCATTGAGGACAGGTAGACAAACTGTGTCCATTTCATTCCATTTAACTCAACCAGGATGTCACCTATTTTAGCTAAGTTTTTCATGAAGAACATAGCCAGACTACATGGAATTCCTAGTAGTATAGTCAGTGATAGAGATGCTTTGTTTACTAGTGAATTCTGGAAGAGTCTATAGGATGTATTAGTTACCAAGCTTAAGATGAGTAATTCACATCACCCTTAGAAAGAGAGAGTCAATAAGATACTCGAGGATTCATTAAGATCTTATGTGTTGGACTTTGATGGATCTTGGAAGGATGACCTACACTTAGTAGAGGTTTTCTAAAATAACAGTTATCGTATTAGTATAGGAATGGCTTCTTTTGAAGCTTTTTATGGAAGGCCATGCAAATCACTAACATGTTGGTTGGAGACTGGAGATAGATTAGTCTTAGGTCCAGATCTCGTTAGAGAGGCGAAAGAAAAGACTGAATTGATCCGAGAAAGGATGAAGGAAGCTCATTCTAGATAGAAGAGTTATGCAGATAAGAGGCGTAAAGACTTAGAATTCTCAGTTGGAGATAGGGTTTTCATTAAAGTATCACCGATGAAGGGTGTGGTACGATTCAGAAAGTCAGGGAAAGTGGCGCCGAGATATGTTGGTCCGTTCCTAATTTTAGAAAGAATCGAAAAGCTCACATATAGAGTTGGGTTACCGAGCAGTATGGCAGGAGTCCATAATGTGTTTCATATGTCTTATCTTCATAAGTATGTGCATGATCCAGAGACTACTATTCCTCTGATAGAGTTGAAAGAGTTTATGGTAGAGCCGAACTTGAATTTGGTTTGACAACCAGTTCAGGTTTAGCGAGAGATGATAAGAGGTTAAGAAACAAGATAGTAAAGTTGGTGAAAGTTCATTTGAGCGACAACGAGAAGGACTACACTTGGGAGATAGAAGACAGGATTAGAGATACTTATCCTAATTTGTTGTGAGAGTATGTTCTGTATTTGCTTTATATAGACTGATGCTAGTCAGGTAGGCTAGTATGATTGTTAGAAGCTATTACAGATAATTGCTATGTTTAGTATTTAATTCTTACTGAATTTCGAGGATGAATTTTTTAAAGGAGGGGAACCTATAACATCCCTAATTTTTAATAACATTATTTAGGAGATTTAATTAGATAAATTAAATAGAATAATGTAAATATTACTGTGATAAAGGGATTGACATTTGAAATTTATTTAGAGGCCGTGCTTAAATAAACATAAAGAATGAGTTTATGGAAATGGTTTATTAAATAATTAATATAACTAATAAGAAAATAAAACAAGGGCATTATGGGTAATAGCTGTTAATACCCTAGGTATTGATTTTGATGACAACAACCATATAAATATTACTACTAACGTATCTTCGAGTTATGCAGTCATATCAGATATATTATGAAGACATTTACGGAGACAAACAGGAATAGAGTGGAAGCAAATGAATTATAGAAGAAGGTTAATCAGAGCAATTGAAGAACAAAACCCAATTAGAGAAGAATGCTGAAGCATAAAGGTGTTTGAAGTGATGAGGAGTTGGTTGAACCTTAGAATATCTTGTTATAGATCTCATGGCAATTATACTTGAAGATCATCAACCATTGACCTCAACCGAATCACAAAAATCCACAAAAATATAAGGTAGATTGAAATGCTGAAAATTTGCAACACTTATTAGTGTTGTTGTTCATTTTGCAACACACCCATGTCGACATGGGGTACTTGGGCATGTCAACATACTAGCAGTTTTTCAGAATTTCAAATTTTAAATTAAGAGACATTTCCCTCCATCTCTTCACCAAAAGACACGTCTCTTCAACCACTATATAAAGGCCTCTGAAAATGAATTTTCACATCAAGAATTCTTATTTTCTCTTACTCCTTCTTCTCCAAACATTTGCAAAAGAAATCCATTGCTTATTCTTTCAATCTCCTTGCAAATCGATACTATTTCACTCTAATTCTTCACCGATTTGCAAACCACACAATATCAGAGAGTTGTACTTGAATTCACATCATTCTCTCTCTGATTTAATCATATTCCTCAAATAATTCAAAGTTATATTGCCATTCGAGGTATATAGGATCATTGTACCGAATCTGCAAGAATCTGTATTGAAGATATAAGTACTTGTCATAGTTTGTTGTTGCTGATAACGAGAAGGTATTCTTGTAGCCTGTAAAATCAAGAGGGTGTGTCTTATAATCCGTGAAACCAATATTGTAGAGATGTTCTTGCCACCCATGGAAAGCAAGCGATTATAGTAAAATTCTGCGCGATAGAGTGCAGGACTGGATGTAGGATTGGTTAATCCGAACCAGTATAAAAATCGGATGTTATTTACATTATTGCATTTTACTTTATTACTCACTTATTTTCCGATTACTTCTTTCTGTTTTCAATTTGAGTAAATACAGTTTTATATTCATAAGTAAGTAGTTAATACACAATTCACCACTTCTAGTGTCTGAATAGACTTAAGATCCAACATTTTGTTATAGCCACCCCAGTTTTCTAACATTTGGTATAAGAGCATTGGTTTTCAAAAATTCATAACTTGGTTTTTGAAAAGTATAATGGTTAATGACACTAGTAACACATTTTTTAACACTTTTGTAGAAGGGCAATCTACCACTAGACCTCCTCTATTTGATGGCAGTAGTTATGCATACTGGGCTTGTAGGATGAAATGTTATTTGTAGCCCAATGGTTTGGATATTCGGAACATTACCCAAATAGAGTATATAGAGCCTCAAGCTGAATATTCAAAATCGACACTAGACCAAAAGATACAAGCACTTAATAACTCTAAGGCCATGAACATTTTATTTTGCTCCTTAAGTAGAAATGAATTTAATCGAGTGTCTATTTGTAATTCTGTATACGAAATTTGGAGAACTCTGTAAGTCACACATGAAGGCACCAATAAAGTAAAACAAACAAAGATATCTATGCTAACCAACTAGTTCCAACTCTTTCAATTAAACTAAATGAGTCTATTTCTGATATGTATTCTAGATTTCAAGATATAGTACGTGCTTTAATATCATTAGGAAAGAAAATTACTGAAGAAAAACAAGTCAGAAAGATCTTGAATTCACTTCCTAGTGAATGGGATAAGAAGACTCTAGCAATTGAAGAAGCCAATGATATTAGTATTATGAAATTAGAAGATTTAATTGGTAACCTAATGTCTTATGAAGTAAAGTTGTAGATTAGAAAAGAGAATCAGGCAAATGAGAAGAAATCACTAGCACTCAATGCTATGATCGACAAAGATGAACCAGATGATGATGTTATTGATGATGATATCGAGTTTATGACCAAGAAGTTCAAGAAATTCTTGAAGTATTGGATAACAAACAAAGTTCGAAAAACTAACAACAATAATTCTAGAAATGGAAATGTTGTTAAGTGTTTCGAATGTGATAAACCCGGTCATTTGTAAAGAGACTGTCCCAAACTGATGAAATCAAAGTCAAACACTTCCAATAAGGAGAGGAAACATGCATTCAATGCAAAATGGGATGATTGAGATACATCATCAAGTGATAGTGATTCAGAAATAGAAAATGCCAATATGTGCTTTATGGCAAAGGATGACCAGATATGGAATTTTAATAAAGAAATTACTAATGTTTTGAATGATATGAATCAGGGATATAATATACTTAGGAAAGAGTATAACAATAGTTTGGCAGAGATAGATAGATTAAAAATATTTAATGAAGGGTTAACTGAAGAAAAACAATGTCTAAAAGATGAAATTGAAAGACTTAAGGGGTATAATGATGAAAAGGATTTGACATTTAGAAGTTTTGAAAAACTAAAAAGTGAAAATGAATCCTTAAAATCAGAAAATCTTTCAATGAAGTCACAGATCACTGATCTGAATGACAAATTAACATCTTTGGACAATGTTATTCTTAACCGTAATAAGGATTTTGACAAAATGAAAAGTGATATTGATAAATTTAACAAAGGGAAGGATAATCTAGAAAAATTATTTTCTGCATCTAAACATACTAGGAATAAACATGGACTTGGATACACCCCTAAGGCTAAATCAAAGAAAAATAGTACTCAAAGTACTAAGTTTGTTAAGGCTACCAAGTTCAAACCTAAACCTAGAAAAGTAAAGTTAAAACCTCCAAATAGGTTCATTAATTCATGGGTTTCAAAAAGGTTGGATGATATTGAAAAAGTAAAATATATTGGTAATTTTATTAATAAGGTTCATTCATCTAATGATTATATTTTGAGAGGACATTCAAACTGTTTATGGGTTTGGCATCCCCAAACTTAACCCTATGGACCCCAAAATAAAAGGGCACCAGTGTGCATATTTTATAATTTTTCAGGTACCAAACAATGTAAATTAGATAGCAGATGCTTAAAGCATATGACAAGAAATCTATTGAACATTGGATAAATATGAAAAGGATTTGTTATTGGCATCACCAAATTCGGTAACTCTAAAACTCATCTTATTATCAGATAAGTTTATTTCATGTTTTGAATTGATTTGGTTTCCCTCATGTGTTTTATTTATAAGCATTTATCTCTATATACAAACTCTACATATTGTCTAGTGGTTATTTAAGTGGCTCTTTTTCACCCTTTTTGTTGATGACAAAGGGTGAGAAAAGGTATAAATATACTAGGCAAAATGATAGGGGGAGTGCATAGAGTCAAATATAAAAATATTATATTTTATCTCTCAAATATTTATATGGCTGTCATCATCAAAAAGGGGGAGATTGTTAATACCCTAGGTATTGATTTTGATGACAACAACCACATAAATATTACCACTAACGTATCTTCGAGTTACGCAGTCATATCAGATATATTATGAGACATTTATAGTGACAAACAAGAACACAGTGGAAGCAAATGAATTATAGAAGAAGGTTAATCAGAGAAATTGAAGAACAAAACCCAATTAGAGAAGATTGTTGAAGCATAAAGGTGTTTGAAGTGATGAGGAGTTGGTTGAACCTTAGAATATCTTGTTAAAGATCTCATGGCAATTATACTTGAAGATTATCAACCATTGACCTCAACCGAATCACAAAAATCCACAAATATAAGGTAATTTGAAATGTTGAAAATTTGCAACACTTATTAGTGTTGCCATTCATTTTGCAACACACCCATGTTGACATGGGGTACTTGGGCATGTCGACATACTAGCAGTTTTTTAGAATTTCAAATTTTAAATGAAGAGACATTTCCCTCCATCTCTTCACCAAAAGACACATCTCTTCAACCACTAAATAAAGGCCTCTGAAAACGAATTTTCACATCAAGAATTCTCATTTTCTCTTACTCCTTCTCCAAACATTTGCAAAAGAAATCTATTGCATATTCTTTCAATCTCCTTGCAAATCGATACTATTTCACTCTAATTCTTCACCGTTTTGCAAACCACACAATATCAGAGAGTTGTACTTGAATTCACATCATTCTCTCTCCGATTTAATCCTATTCCTCAAAGAATTCAAAGTTATATTTCCATTGGAGGTCTATAAGATCATTGTACCGAATCTGTAAGAATCTGTATTGAAGATACGAGTACTTGCCATAGTATGTTGTTGCTGATAAGGAGAAGGTGTTCTTGTAGCCTGTAAAATCAAGAGGGTGTGTCTTGTAGCCCGTGAAACCAAGATTGTAAAGGTATTCTTGCCACCCGTGGAAAGCAAGCGATTATAGTGGAATTCTGCACGATAGAGTGCAGGACTGGATGTAGGATTGGTTAATCCGAACCAGTATAAAAATCCGAGTGTTATTTACATTACTGCATTTTGCTTTATTACTTACTTATTCTTTGATTACTTCTATCTGTTTGCAATTTGAGTAAATACAGTTTTATATTCATAAGTAAGTAGTTAATACACAATTCACCACTTCTAGTGTCTGAATAGACTTAAGATCCAACATTGTGTTATAGCCACCCCACTTTTCTACAATAGCTGCATCCACAATCCCATTACCTCTAAAATCTCGTTTCCATTTTTTTGCACGTTCATTTTCCAAAAACTCAAAAATACAAATCAAAGAAGAGTAAGCCAGCCATAACCTAGGGAAGGAAAAATGGGAAAATCAATTAAAGCTTAGCAATCAAGCAAGGGGAATTAATCAAAGATCAAATCTCAAGTCCTTATCCTAAGCTAGGTGAATAATAATCAAAACCACCTCTATTTTCATTTTTAAGAGAATTTGATTTCGGGTTTAAGTTCAAATCCATTATGATGATTTTTGATGATGATATGATCGGATTTCATGATATGTTATATTCAAACAAGTTTGTTTGATATACGTTTTATTCGATTTTAAGGCTAAAAATCATTTATATTGGATTTCAAATGCTACGAGGGTTTAATATGTTATGTAAAACATTATTTTGGTGATGGGTTTAATTTTTATAATTTTTCAAACCATGGAAAATTTATTATGAATTTTCGAAGGAAGAAATGAATATTTGGGTTTAAATTTATTTCGGCTGTTAAATTAAGGAATTTAGGTCAGAAATTTTTATATGTTAGATAACATATAAAAGGAGAATTTCTATGATTTTTGGATATTTTTTCTAAGTAATTTACTATGGAAATTAAATTAATCTATTTGGAGTTTTTAATTATTTTAATTGTCTTGCTTAAAGGAGGGCCTTCTTTGCTAATTATCTTTATTTAGACATGAAAATGAATGCGGTGGTTTTTAAGAAAGAATTTGAAATTTTTTTGGCAACCAATTAAATTTTTACAAATAGGCACGTTGGCTAAAAAGCAATTACTTGAAAAGGCAATAAAATAGTTTTTGTACAGAAGCATGGTTTCGCCACTTCAAGTAGTAACATTTCGACCATGTACCTTCGCCCCCATCTAAGTCGAAACCAATACACATGGTATCATTGCTTTGATACGTATTGGCTTGGAGAAAGAAAGAAGGTATGGCGTCGAAACGGTGCTTTAGAAGGGGTCGAGACCAATTTAAATAGCTTTTGAAGATGCCACTTTCCTTGTTTTCAAAAGAATGCTTTCGAAAGGGTTTAAAATAGCTTTCGATGAGGTTGCCGCGTTTTTGTTAAAGTGTAGCTTTTGAATGAGTTACCCTGTTTTTAAATCAATGCTTTCGAAAGGGTAGTTTGAATCTAGTCAAAACCATGCTGCCAACCTTATGCCTTTCAAATGAATTGAAGTCACCAACTAGTTTGAAAGGTAGCTTTTGTTTTATAAATATAATAAGCCACTTATCAAAACTTTCAAAAGGGCTTCAGTAGCCACATAAGGATTTCGTAGACAATGGCTTCGAAAGGGGTTTCGAAGTTATCCTTCCAAAAAATTTACTTAAATGATTTAAGCTTTCCAAAGGATGGTTCCAAAGCCATCAGTTTTCCCTAAAATTTTAATATGAAGGTTAATGGTTTCGAAAGGAGTACTTTCATTTAAATTCACTTTAACCCGAAAGATATTTTAAAGATAACCCTAATGGTTTCGAAATAGGTACTTTCAAATGATTTCGAAGCAATGCTACTTTGATACTTTCAAAAGGTTTGTATTGATGGTTTCGAAAGGAAGGTTTTGATGCTTTCAAAATGTTTCAAAAGTCATATGTTTTAAGTGTTTCAAAAGACATATGCTAGTGTTTTAAAAAGAAGATTTAAATGCTTTTGAAAGAGGTTTTTCAATGGTTTGGAAAGTAAAGGTCTAAGGTTTCGTAAGCCTTAGTTTTCAAAAAAGGTAAAACCCATGGCACTATAAAAGAGATTTTAAATGGCTTTTAAATTTGGAGTTTTAAAGAAGCTTTCCTTGATAAAATAGTAGGATAAAGGATTAATCATGTTTCATACGAAAAATGATTTCAAGGATATTAAACCATAAATGTTGGTATTATTTTTATGTATATGCTTCTTTTATAAATATATTCACTAATTAATGGACCCATAAGTGTATTTTAGGGAGTATGGGTAGAATAACCAGGTAGGTTGACCCAGTAGTGAATATAAGTTAAGTAACTCCTGAATGAATAGATTGCATCCAGGAGGTTAGGTAGACTAAAATATAGGATGACCAAAGGACTAATTAAGAAGTTGTCAGTTTAGATATGTTCATAGTGAACCCATGAAAACCAGTTTAAAGAGAGTTATTGGCAGAGACAAATAGGTTTTTAGTTAACTCATGAAAACTATATCCAAATTAAGTTATTGACAGAAGTCAATGCATTCATAGTCAACTTATTAAAACTATGGTATGAGGGAAGTTATTGGAAATATCAATAGGTTAAGGGAGAACCCATGAAATAAGAAAGTTACCGGCATGGCCTAATAGGTTCTTAGTGATCCCATGAAAACTATGAGACCAGAAATATAATCCACAAACTATAAACGTGTTATTAGTCAGCCCATGAAAACTATTAAGTTAAAAGTGACATTAGACACTATAACCAAGACACATAGTCAAATGAATGGGGATGGAAAATCTAGAATATTTTATTTGTTTGAATATCATCATAATATTTTAAATTGTTATGTTTTTAACCATTGTGGATGCAGGATCATAGTATATAGTTATTATAAATTTTTAGATAAGATATTAGTGAAGGGAAAACCCGTTCCTCTAAGCAGCATAGTCTCACTAAATATCTAAATGGGTTGAGATGGTAGGTTATTATTCATACCGGGCTTAATGTCTGACTTGAAGTTTATATTTTCTCCTTAAACTCTCGAGTACTCAATTTTGACCAGTTTGAGAGTTGAGGTTTTCAAGTTCTCCTTAGATGAATAAGCTTTCGGAGACGTGCAGGAGGCAAGCTAGCTTATAGGAGTTCTTTTCTATTTTGACTCCGCTGTGTTTTGTTGTATAGACAAAGTTGTTTAATTACCTATGTTTAGACTCTGACCATCTAGGAGGGCATCTTCATATGTTGTTCTTGGTGTATGTTATAATAATTATATTTTCTCTTAATGTGGTTCTCGAATATGGGATTATGCAATTGAAATAATTCGAAATGGAATGAGAAAGTTATTTAATGATTTTATAAATTTTCCATATCCATATGTTTCTATTATATCAATGTATCTAATATTACCATATTTGGTCGCCGAGAATTAATAACTATGGATGACTACAGCACCCGTAGTCATTAGTTTTGGGCTTCTAAGTAGGGGATGTTACACTTGCTGTCTCTTCGATTCTGATCCGATGAAGATGAACTTTCTTCCTCAAAATCTGAAGATGATGAATCCCTATGGTTTCTCCTATGCCTTTGAGGTTGCAAGGGTATCACTGCAAATCACTTCTCTAGCCTTTTATGATAGCATTCTGACTCTCTAACGTCTTTCTATTCATCTCAACCACCATTTTATCCAGCGCATCCTTTGTCACCATCTCTTGCAGAGATGAAGGTCTTGGTAAAAGATTCTAAGGCTTAGCAGTCTCTTCATTACGGTAAGAGCCTTCTTCATTACCTCCAACAACAACTCTAGACTTAGAAGCAGCTTTCCTGAGGGTCATTTCTTATCTGATCTATAGTAGATTCTTCTTCAAAATTCAAATAACTTTAGATTTATAGCAAACAACTCTTAGATGCGCCTTTTGGATATTTTAAATCCAAAGTTAAAGCTAGATCCGGGCTTAGTGTCTTCTTTCTCAGTGAAAGCAACAAAAATGTTGTGCCAAAGAATGAAACAACACCCCAATCAATCATAAATGAGAATAATAATACTAAAGTCAAATGTAATGCTTGAACACAAGAATTTTAGGGTGGTTCTACCTCAAATCACTACATGCGTCAACTTTAATTTTATTTTAGAACATTTTGCACAAGTACAGCTGAATTACAATATTTCAAATCTAGAAAACACAGCAAATTCGAGCATTTCATGGAAAAATGGAGTAGAGAAGAGAAAAGGATCCAAAAAGTCTATATTTCCTTGCTTTAGCATGGATACTTATAGGTGAATCCATCTACCATAGTAGCTTGCTCGTGGAAGATCAAGTAGGCAATCATATTCATGTTATACGAAAGGAAGAACGAGAAAAATTCGTAGCTTGAATCATGTTGGTATTGACCAAATAATATTGGTGCAAACATGATTTTATACATTTCTCCTTTACTTTCCCTTATACTTGTTCATATCTTTGAGTCGCCGATTTATTCCCAAAATTGCTCGTCCAAATCATGTTAGTGCCAACATGATTTGTCCTATGCAAGAATGCTATTTTTCCACAAAGTACGTAAGTAGTTCACACACTACTCAGAAGTGGGTCTCCCATTAAAACATTTTGGTGCCAACATAGTCAGTCATGTCAGCGCTGACATGATCAATCATGCTGGTACTGACATGATTGAGTTGCACCGTTTTTGCTCTAACTTCTTTTGCTCCACCACTATATCATCCCATATAACTCCTTATATTCCTGTTCCAATACTTCATCATTATTATCTGGGTTTTTAACCCAGCAGAAATTAAAAGAAAACCGGACAACCTTGTGTAGACGAGTGGTTCAAAACTTAACCATAAAAGCTAAGACAAGAAATTGACAAGGGCCAAACTATACGACTAAAACAACGACTGGAATTAATGAGGCCTAAAAAATAGCATTCCTTCAGTCCAATCAGCAGTTAAATGTAAACAGCTAGCGACTTGCCATCAAAACATAACAACAACGATAAATGACTATGGAAACATATTCAATTTCAAATTTCAGAAAAATCCTAAGTACTTAGATCGTTAGAGACCCATGCTTCTCCTCGAACCTTCAAACCAACCAGTCGTGGAACAATACGAAAAAGGCGAGATGTTGACCCAAAAAATGAACCAAGTCTATAGGTTGCTAGCGACCATGGTACATGGTACATGGGTCGCCAGTGACCCATGGTTTTGGCTCATTTGCGAGCCAAAGTCCCCTTAGGTCGTCTGATACCTACCTCCCAGTTGATGAAGACAGGCCTGGCCCTAAAACTCTTCGATCTTTATAAATAACAACCTACCTGCAATATAAAGAGGATCTTCTGTGGACTGGTGGCGGAAGCTCTGCTGGAATTATTATTCACTCTCTACCTCCTTCACAACAATCTCCAAAGGAATTCATGTTGATTGTCCAGTGGATTCCAACCCTGGGGTTTCAATCTAGATAAAGATAATCAAAGCCTTGTAATCAAACATCTCTTGTAATAGCAATCAATCTATAAGAAAAATTATAAAGTGGACATAGGCTTCATTAACAGCTGAACCACTATGAAAATTCTCTGTCTTCTTTCTTTCACTGTGCTTTTCTTATATCTATTATATTTGATATTGCTCTATCAGAACAGGGCTGGTGCTTACATTCTTGATCCAAGATTTTGATCCATTTTTTAGGTTAACATTTTGACGCTTTCATTGAGAGCCTTGAACAAGATTTGAAAAATTGAAGCTTGAATCTGAGATTCAAAGAAAATGAAGAGGCCTAACACCAGATCTAAAACTAGAGCACGTCAACTGGGCTTAAGGGCAGCAAGGAAGTGTCCACAAATTCTCATCAACCCAGCTATTTGTGATTAGAGAGGAGATGGAAAAGATGATGAAAGAGGTGCAGGATAGACTCATAGCTAGACAACAGGAGACGATGGACGGATTCTTCCAGATGATGGAGCACCAAGGGATGGCTAGATTTGCTGGAAATAGGAATCAAACTCTAGGGAACAATGGAGGGATTGCTAGATTTGTATTGGAGCACGATGGAGCCTTGACCCAACACCCAGAGCAATCGACACATGGAGGCAGCGTTGGAATCAACATGGGAATCGATGCCAATGCCGGAACGACTGTTGAAACACCAAGGATTGGTGGCATGAGAGCTGATCCGAATACTAAGATGCGATCGACATAAGGATATCTACTGAAACTTCCTTGAAGGAACGGAGGAATGAATGAAGCTAGAGATGCAAATTAGAATATACATATGTTGTCGGAAGAGTCCATCCCGGTATACCCCCAATGGGTCAGGGTGCAAAGTATTGCTTTAGGATAGAGACCTTCATTGGACGATGAGAACGGAGTTGTTGAATTGGCACAGAAATTCATCATAGAAGGCCCTCCAGATTAGGGTCTGGAAGATTTGAACAGAAATCCATTTACTGCTAATATTCAGAACACGAGAAATCCTCCAGATTTCAAGCTTCCGACACTGGAAATGTACAACGGGAAGACAGACCCGATGATTTATATGATGCGATACATCCAACATATGGAGGTGCTGGGTGCTTCTAAGGAAGTAATTGGGCAATGCTTCCCCTTATACTTAACAGATTTGATTGCAATGTGGTTCAAACAATTGGAAAATGGGTCCATAAACAAGTGGACCAACTTAGTGAGCAAATTCTTAAGACATTTTAGTGTTCATGTCTCATAACCAAGGAATGTACTTATGCTCTCAGACATAAAGCAAAGGCTAGAGAGTCCTTGAGAAGTTATTTAACAAGATTCAATGCGGCGGCAGCCGCGGTGGAAAACCAGACCCATCGTTTATCCTAATAGCAGCAGTATCTGGAGTCACGCATTAAAAAAGGACCCACCGATGGATCTTGCAGAATTCTAGCACGAAGCTGAGAGGTACCTGCGTCAGGAAGATGTCGAAGCCGAGGATGGGGATGTGGATGCTGAAATAAATGCCATCGAAGGCGGAGCGAGGGACCGTCTGTAGCTGGAGTTGGAAAAGACAAAGAGAAGAGGAAAGCCGACAATAACATCAAAGACCCAAAACGATAGAGAAATGAGCCAAGATTCTCCTTATACACCGACCTGACTGAAACCCCAGAGAGGAGATACCTGGATATGATGGGGGCAGAACCTCTACCAAAGGCTGCCTAGGAGGGAGGCCACCGATCGAGAGAAAAGATCTGAAAATTTTTGCATTTTCCATGAGTTAAATGGCAATGAGACAAAGGAGTGTTGACACCTTCGTGATCTTATAGAAGAACTAGTCCGGAACAACCTGCCACCACAATATATGAGGAACAAAATTGTGGTGGAATTGCATGGACAACCGCTATCCATGGAAAATGCGTCAAGAAATGCCTAGGGACAAGCGCCGAGACAAATTATCCCATCATCGGGGTAAACAAGAGTTGGATTTGATTACAATGCTTTGTTTTATCATTACGTTTCCCACACTTTTCTTTTGGTATGTATAATAACCGAAGGCCGCTTACACGTGTACGGGATCCCAAATAGTCCCTAGGCATGCTCTGAGTAGGATGCTTGAGAGAACTTAAGACAATGACAATCGAAGGCCGCTTACACATTTACGTGATCCTGAACGGTCCATAGGCACGCTCTGAGTTGGTTGCCAGAGATGAACATTTAGGACTCCTACTCGTTTAATTTCTATTTATTTGTTTTGATTTTAATATTTGAATTTTGATAACTAATATTGATCGCCTAAGAGTCCCACCATAGGACTGGAGTGCAGGTGCAAGTCCCCTTGCCAGAGAGCGAGTGGATGGACTTGTACGATATTGATTGCCTTAGAGTTCCACCATGGGGTCGAAGTTCGAGAAGTAAGTCGCCTCATCGGAGAGTGAGCGGATGGGCTTACTTAATCCCCCTTGACTTAACAAACAAACGGTCCGGAAAGATTGTCTCCTTAACTTTAAACATTAAACTATCCAGAGAGATCACGTGTTAAACTAAACATTAAACGATCTAGAGAGATCATGCATTAAACTTAAGCGGTCCAGAAAGATCGGACTTTAAAACAGATTTGGTTTTGCAAAAAAGGATCCGAATGCCTTACAAATAGAATAAAATAGATGAATCCTGGATGAACGCAAGTTAACTTTGATATATGATGTGATACAATATGATTTTGATATATGTTGTGACATGATGTGATATAATGTGATTCTGATATATGATTTGATTTGGATATATGATGTAAAAACTCTGAATAAAAAGAAAAAATTGATAGTGATGTAAATCCCAAATGGATGCTGGACGATTAGAGAAGTGCAATGTAATTAGAGATATGTGATGTAATAACCCAAATGAAATCGGAATGATTGTGATGTATAGATTATACTTAGGCAGAGTCTAGAGTCTTAGGCTGTAACAAGTTTGGAATGACTTGTGATAGAGAATCCAAAGGAATTGAATGATTCACCAAGACTAAAGCTCAACTACCGAAGACTTGTTGTCATGACCTGTTCTAGAGCAAAGTACATCTTTCAGTCAAAAGGCATACTTTGGGGGGTAAATGTTATCTGGGTTTTTAACCCGATAGAAACCAGTAAAAAGACCGGATAAGCTTGTGTAGATAGAAAGGTTCAGAACTTGACTAAAAAAGTAGGAAAAGAAATTGATAAGGGCCAAGCTATATGACCAAAACAACGACTGGTATCAACGAGGTCGAAAAAATAGCATTCCTTCAGTCCAATCAGCAGCTGAATTCAAAAAGCTAGCGACTTGCCATCAAAACATAACAACAATGATAAAAGGCTATGGAAACATCTCTAATTCTAGACTCTAGAAAAATCCTAAGTACTTAGATCGTCGAAGACCCATGCTTCTCCTCGAACCTTCAAACCAACCAGCTGTGGAACACTACAAAAGAGGCGAGGCGTTGGCATGAAAAATGAACCAAGTCTATAGTTTCTAGAGACCCATGGTTTTGGCTCGTTTTTCAAGCCAAAGTCCCCTAGGTTGTCTGATACCTACCTGCAAGCTGATAAAGAGAGGCCTAGCCCAGAAGCTCTCCGATCTCTATAAATAGCATCCTACCTGCAACATAAAGAGGATCTTCTCTAGACTAGTGGCGGAAGCTCTACTCTAATTATTCTTCACTCTCTACCTCCCTTACAACAATCTCCAAAGGAATTCACTATGATTTTCCAGTGGATTCCAATCCTGGGGATTCAATCTAGCTAAAGATAATCAAAGACTTGAAATCAAACATCTCTTGTAACAACAAACAGTCTGTAAGAAAAATTATAAAGTGGACGTAGGCTTCATTAACATTTGAACCACTATAAAAATTCTATCTTCTTTCTTTCACTATGCTTTTCTTATATCTGTGATCTATGATATTGCTCTCTCAGAATAGGGTTGGTACTTTTCACACTTAATCTAAGATGTTGATCCATTTTTTAGGTGAACAACCATCTTGAAGTTCAAATTCTTTGAGAAGTCGCTTGGTTCAAAGGGTGGATGACAATAATATAAAATATCAAGAATATAACCTATAAAATACAAATACACATATAGATATTAAGATTTATATCTATTGTGTATGTGTATATATAAATATAGTATGCATGTGTGTGTGTATTTTTGTGTGTTTGAATATATCAAGATATGTGTATATGGTTTTGTATACACATATTCTTAAAACTATATACATATACGTATATTACCATAATTGAAAAACATATGCGTACATATATAAATAAATAAATTGAAATATATTATATATGTATATGTATTTAAATTCAAACTGGTAATAAAACCTTATTAGTTTGACTATGTAAAATATCAATTTAAATTTGAAATTTAAAATTAGTTTAGCTATACTAAAAATATATTATATTTGAATTTTGAAACCAATTTGAGAATTTCCAAAACGTATAAATTTAAATTTAAATCTAAAATACAAATATTGAATATTTTGACTAAATTAAATATTATGATTTTATAAAATATTTTAACTTATTTTGAGCCTAAATGTTTCATTAAAATAAATATATATTTATTTATTTCAAATTATTATATACATATTACAAAATATATATTTAATAATATGTTAATATTATCCTCCGTCAAAAATAATTAGAAAAATTTGTTGTTATTTTTTATTTTAGATAAGTGGTTGAGATATTTTTTTTAAAATATATATACATGTTATTTACACTAATTGAGAAATATATAAATATCGAAGCTCCCTCTCTTGAGAATGAAGACCAAAATCCTATCTCATGTCTTCTGTCTATCTCAGACTCGCATCGGAACACCGCGCCTTTGATTGGCAAACCTGCAAACTCTGGTGAGAACCCTCCGTCGCCATTCTTAGCTGCGACTTGTAATAATCTCCGGTCGATAACGATTGTTGTTTTGCCTATAAGAGTTGATAAATGTTTAGTTGAATCCGATAATACCGGTAATACTTGTGGTGCTTCGCCAATTTGGCTGCAACGGGTGAGGCAGTAGTAGCTGGAGGTTTATACGCTTCTAATGTTGTGGCTGATGGGTTAACTTCATCTGACAATGGTCACTCACCTATCTGCTCACCTCATATTCGAACTAATGCCCGGATAAATGTCCCCACCTCTAGTTTAAATCACTGCAGTTCTTTTACACTTCCACAGCCTGCCTCTCCGCTTAAGGCTATCCCTAAGTGGATGTCATTGTTCTCTAAGTTGCCTAATAACGCATGTGTATACACTCCCTGCTATTTTGATATAATAGAAAATGAGGTTATTTTGATTCCGCCATTGGAAGTGTTAGAGGCCGGTGTTAAATTTTGGAAGGATTATTTGGTGGGGGTTTTTCCTTGATTCCAATCCTGTCTATCAGCTTGTTAAGGCGCGATGCAACTAGGTATGGAAACGTAAAGGTGGTTTAAGTGTTCATTATGATAGCAAACCTTTTATTATAACTACCTAAAGTCCGTCGGTTGATCGGGATAAGGATTAAGTGTTATCTATTCTTGTCTGGGCCCATTTTTATCATATTCCATCTGTACTTCAACCTTTGATCGGGATTGATCGGCTAGTAAGCCTTTTTGGGTAGGTGATATGTTATGATGCTAATACTATAGACAGGAAGAGACTAGTTAATGCAAAATCCTTGATCGAAATAACACCTGCCAAACCTTTACCTTTTGTGTTGATAGTCCAACTTGCCAATGGCCTTAATGCTGAGGTCAGAGTTCGCTACAATTGGGAACCGAAGATCTGCACGTCATGTCAGTCCTTTGGGCACCTTTGTGATGCTTGTCCTTGTTCTGCCTCAGCGGTACTTTTATCTGTTCAGGTTCTGCTACCTCGACCTCCTATTAGGAATTGTGTCCCGAAGGTTGCTCCTCCCCTTCTGATTCCCCTCCAAATGATGCTTCTGCTGGTGTTACTCCTTCTATTAACACTCCTATTTGTTTGGCCCAGCCTGTAATTGCCCATTCTATTCATGCTCCTGTCTTTCCAGCCCAAACGGAATTTGATACTTCTACCGTTGCTCCTTCTATTGTTGCACTTGGTAGTCCAGCCCAGCCTTAAAGTGTGAAGTCGACCGATTCTATTTATTGGAATACTAAGGAGCGGGCCTAGATACATGATCCTTCGGAAATGCGGTACTCGCTTGAGACTGACACTTTTTTACCTTTATCAATGATATAGTGGGTGAGAATCGCTCACTTATTTACTATATAAACAGTGAGAGTCTCTCCCTTACTAGGATTGGTGAGATTGGTGAGGTGAATAAAAGTAAGTTTTATGACGTCACTTGGGATAGAAAATTTACATACTCTCCTTCGTCTTAAGGTTATGACCCGAATCTGGCTGTTCTTTTCACTGGGTATGTGAATGTTATTGCCCATCTTCTGATTTTGTCAATGGCGGTCCTTCCTTGGAGGGCTCGTAGTTGTTATTTGTTAGTAGCATAGGCCCTTTTGCCTATCTCATGTGCTTTATTGTTTCTTTGTTGTTTAGGCTCTTCCCTTTTAGCTGTTCTGTGCATGTGCAAAACACGTATTTTTCCATTATATATACAGTGGCACAACCCACTTTAAAGCCGGCAAGCTTTAATAAAAAATAAATATATAAATATTAATTTTAAAACAGAAAAGTTTAATATTTACGTAATAAATATATGTATAATAAAGTATTTTAATATTTAAAATAAGTTTACAGAATTAGCTTACAATATAGGTTGAAAATAAATTACCTTATTAATATAAAAAATTATAGTTAATTTAATATATATCAAAATATATAAATCCATATAAATTAATTATTAAATCTAAAATGCTAGCTAAATGTATACATATAGCAATATAATTACATATGAAGGGAAAGGCATGATCATATTACTGGACATTTAAAATAGAAATTACCTTTGAAGATCTAGCTGCTTGTAACATGTTGGTTTACTTCTATCTCCTAGGATTTGGAATCCACCATTTGAACTTGCAAGGATCAAGGTGTACCGTTAATGAAGTGTTGTGTTTTGAGGATGAGAGTGTAATGTATGCGGCTACAAGTAAGCGACTAGGGTTTCAAAATAGAGGGTATTCGGTTTGATTTAGTTTGTGTTGGTATTTATAGAGTGAGCTAAGGAGAAATATCTTCCATCTTTTACTCAGGCTTCAATAACCAATTCAACCATCCATACTTCATCATATGGCCATCCACCCCTATAACACATCATGTCTCAAAAATTGTTCATCCTATTGAACAATTATTTATATATTTAATTTGTTTATATATATATATATATATATATATATATATATATCGATACGTGCATTTATAACATTTGTATATATGCCCAAAAAAAATTTAGTGGCACCCAGAAACTTTCTAAAAGCTACATGAACTACTAATACCATTCCGAACATTAAATACCCACATAATAAATATTTCCAAAATATTAAACAGTGCAGTTAATTTATAACATCTTACATACTAATTAAATTGTGTGGTATTTTGGATTTTTCATATATTCGGTTGTGTGACTTATGTATGTGAATTCAATCTACGATTGATATTGGACAATTCAAACATCAATGCACACACATCACCATAGCTAATGGTGTGACAGTTTGGCAAAATTTATCACTTATAGAGCTTTTCAATAAAATTGTAATTTAGATCAACTTAAGCTGCACACTTAAGTAATGATATAATGCACACAGGTTCTCTTTGTCAACACTATATCGTTTTAAGATATTTGGAGTTTTGTATCGAGCAAAACTCCAACAATATCCATATAAAACTATTTAATCCATTTACAAAGTCCTCGATTAAATAATAACATTTATTACTAACCATTTTACTCTAGCCAAATATTTTGACTTTAAGTTGACCACATTTGACCATGATAGTTGTTAGATCTGGGCCAACACACAATGAGTTAAATGGATAATTTTTCCATTTTGGATCTTATTGGGCATATGAAGTCTAAGTTGATTTAGATCTGATGTGACTAAATTTTAAATGAAAACATTATTATATTTAATTAATTACTAAACGATTTTAGTTGATCATATATAATGTATATATTGTGCACATATGCATATACACATATATGTGTACATGCGCATGTAACATATACAATGTACATAGTTTAACATGCTCGTATCTAAATGCTGGAATTTATATTAGCCTCTTCATATATATATATATATATATATATATATATATATATTTGCTATCGATAATATAGTTTAATATAATAGTACTTACATACGCACACACACTACAAAATTAGTTATAATTATATATACACAAATTCAAAAGTTTATATATATGTGTGTGTGTGTGTGTGTGTGTATATATAAATTAGTTTAAACTCAGACTTTAATCTTTTAAAATTCAAATTCAACACTAGATTTGGATTTAGATTTAAAATTCAAATTCAAAGTTTACAAATAAATTATTATATCATATTTATACATTCATATTCGAAATATTTGTTTTTGAATTTGAAAATATATATACATATGTTTGAAATTAGACAAATCAAAATCAGTAATATATTTTAATATTGTGTATTATAATGGATATGTATATACAAGAATATATATATATATTATATATATATATTAAGTTTTATATTCGTCCATTTAAAAATTTCAAATATCTTTTATTTATTTACATCCATATGACTTTAAAGTTGATTTTTTATAAATTAAAAATCCGAATAAAACCGTTTTAATTTCATGCAAATTTTATGTTATTTTTTATGTAGTATATACATGTATAATTATGTGTGTGTGTATTAACAATTTACAAATTAATATTTTAAAATAATATACTTATATGCACGCACGTGCACACACACACACATACATACATACATATATACATATATATATATAACATTTCAGATCTAATAAATATATATACATAAAAAATCTTCTTTTATTCAATTAAAGTAACATGTACAAAATATTACTATTATTATTAATTTATAATATATACATATTTACATTATCTTAAAAAATTCAATTTTTTATTTAAATACCTTTCAAAATTAATATTTGAATTTGATATTTTTAAATATATGGCCAAATGTTTTACGATGAAATGTGTACAATTTTTTTATTATGTTAACAATCATATATATGTATAAATCGATAGCAAATATCTATAAGAATTCATGGTATATATCTAACAGATAAAAGCACAACATCACGATAATTGGGTATATAAATCATTGTCAAATAAAATTACTCAACTATAGTCTTGTAATGCCACCTTAAATGATAACGTACTATTTAGTATATGTCTCTCGACTTCTAGTGAACTCTTTTCATGACATTGTTATCATATAACAATGACGTAGTATTCTCACTACTTGGAATCACCATAACTAAGTTATAAATTTGTGAATTTATATTTATACGTTGCTTTTATGGTGGCCGTTAATCCCAAAAATGGATCAACATCCTGAATTGAGTGTGAAAGCACCAGCCCTATTTATCAAGGCAAATAAAATTAAAAAAGCAATTGTAAATCGTAGAAAAAGTAAATAAAAAAAGATTTTTTTTTATAGTGGATCGGCGGTTAATGAAGCCTACATCCACTTTATAACTTTCTATTAACTCATTACTATTACAAGTTGAATTGGATTACAATATGATTGAGTCTTCTAAGTTAAATTAAGCCACAAGTACAAAGGGTTCACCGGAGAATCATAATGAGCCCCTAGATGACTACTGTGTGGAAGGAGATGAGTGAAGAATAATCTCTGCAGAGTTTTAGTAGCCAATCTAGAGGATCATCTTTATGTTGTAGATAGGATTGTATTTATAGGTGTTGGAGAGCAGTTAGGAAATGGTCGCTTTACCAGAGGCCTATAATTGATGCCATAAAGGAGCCCAACGAGTTTCATGATGACCCGAGACACTCTGATGAATCGCTAATGATCCATAGGCGATGGATCGTTAGCAATCCAAATACTTGGAGTATTTTTGCTTTATCCTTTTTGTGTTATGCTCCTCATTCCATCTGGATACTCTCCATGTAATCTCATAGTTCGTTGTGTAGTTTTGATGATGATTTATACATGAGTTAGATTGATCTATGACTATAATCAGATGGGTCTTCGCTTCTCGAACTAGGTTGCTTAAAAGGTTGTGTAACTTGGCACACGTACTTAGAAGAGGCAATGAATCGAGATCCAAGAGGTTATGTTAACTCATGAAGCATCCCTATGGATCACTTGCGATCCAATGGTGATGGATCGCTAGCGATCCATCTCCTTAGTTTATTTTTGGCTGACATTCCTTGAGTGCTATCGGCTTGTTCTTTTGGATGCCTTGTTCAAGTTTCAAGTCATTCTGGCACAGTCTGGATGTCCTAACTCCTCATGAATTCTGTTGGGTTTAAAACCCGGTTAACGTTTTCCCATAGAGTATGCTTTAGTTGGAAACGAAGACTGCTATTGAACAAGACAAGTTTTTGATTACTATTCTGTGAATTTCAGTGAATCGTCGGAGTCCATCTCGAGATGTTGTTTTCAATTGACTGGCTTCTGATAGCGGTTCGTTTTTTGATTCGAACTGAATTTCAATTCCTGGTATTGATGATGCAATCTTTGCTCTGTAGTTTACACAAGGATTTAGGTCGGCAAGTGGGTGCATGACATAGGTTTAGAGTCGTCCTATATAGTTTTGACGCGGCCGGTGGTGAAGCTAAGTTTTGTCTCGAACAATTGTACGCCATTCTAGAGCAAAGTCTTGCTCTTTGTCTTTAACCGTTTCTTTTCGAGGACTTGGTTAAGTTCCTATCACCATTTTGAATTCTAATGCGATGATTTATTCCAAAATGGATATAGTGGATGATTCAATCATATCGTTCTTCCTGTTTCTATACTCTAGTGATCTTGAAAAAAAGGCTTCCCCCATCGCTTTAGACAATGGCTCCGTTATCGATCATTGATCGATAAAGGGTAGATATGGAAAAGATAATTTCAAAGGACAATATGGATTGCTTTTCAAATGTACGCAAGCTATATACACTAGATTGTTCATTTGCAGTATTCGAAACAATGGACTCTTCTTATGTAGATAACACACTGCATTTGCCCCAGTCAATGCTCAGAACCCAACTGGTCAACATACACCGACTTCCCTTGGATTTCGGGCATTGGTTATATGAGGATATTATTTAAAGTAAAACATACCCGACAAGGTTTTATGCCAAGTTTTATTATTGAAAATGACTTTCCGGTCATCCAATCTTTAGTTTGGCGGAGGGACTTCCACTCCTCCAGAAGCTGGGTCCTTCAACTTAAGTTTCGCTTATTATTGCCATCATATTGGGATGATTGATTATAGTTAAATAACAAGGCACGACTGCTCTTATAGAGTTATAGTTGAAGTTCAATCAGGCACAGTTTCAGTCTTCAGAAACTAGCGCATGACTTGTTCGATTGCAATTATCCTTTGCATATTTTGAAATTTAACCTACACACTAGCCTCTGCCTCCAGGGACCATTGGTTTAATTGCTCGATCCCAAGAATTGCTTTTCTTGATGTTGCACCTCTTGTGTTCATGTGCAACATACTTGTTTACTATAATTCTTTACATGTAAGTAATATTTATGCGGTTATTTCGGCATTTCTATTTCATAGCATTGTTCAGAACTATAAGGTAGCTTAGTCTGGCCAATTCTATAGCTAATCCCTACTTATGCTCAATTTAGTTCATTTCAAAAAAATGTTGGTGTATCTGCCTTAGTCCATTGAGCTGATTTCTATGAATACGAAATGTACATGTTTTCAGTAGACTAGGTCTCCAAGGTAATATGTTTGATTGCCCCAGTTTGATTGACACAATAGCTTTTATCTCCAAGTAATAGGGACTTTGCTGCTTGATTGCAAGCTCTAATTTTTAACGATGTCTATTTCCTGACTGTAATTGAATTCCTTCGAGGTGACATCATCATCCAATGTCATTCTAGGTACATGTGCTGGAAAGACGCTTCTCCGTCATTTTTTGCTAAAGTGAATTCTTTGAAGTCTGGTGTTGAGACCCTAATCATATATCAGTTTATATCTCTGGAAACTCGTGCGTGGATGACTCAACTATGTGGATTTTTCCTTAATGTTGTTAATCTTCAAATAACATGGGATGCCAGAAGGGAGGGCTGATGATTCAATCAAACTCTTGCTTCTGTTTCCGAAAGATGATGCATTGATAGTTTGATTCTGGGATTTTCTTCTTGGCATCACCAAAATTAGGGTAATGGCGTATTCCAGCAAGTTCGAACCAAATGATCTAATTAGACCGTAAGTAGGTCATCGATCATTCTCGTTGTCGCCAGACTTCGACCGACGGTTGATTTCTGAACGTTAAATCCTTCATTTCCTTCGCTGATGATTTTGTTGCCAGAATGCTCTGTTTTGCGATATGGAACCATTATCTAACCAACCTCATGGTTATTGCTTAACCAATTCCATGGTTATTTTTATTCGTGAAAAATCGGATTTCCTTCAAGGGTGTTGTTATGATCCAACTTATATATGTGGAATCCTTCACTTCTTGGCGGAACCCTTCATTTCTAGGTGTCAAATTCTAGATTCTTATAGAAAATTAGAAATCGTGGAGCGAGTCATCACATAGCCCCTAGTATGACTACTTTTATCCATATCTTCATCACGGACCGATAGAGTTTGGTAGTGTATGTCTTGAATCTGTGACACTTAACCTTACTTGTTTCAGGCCATATGCGTTATGCTGAGTTGATAGCATTATTGCAGATATCAACCTCATTTTTTGGTTCAAATCTTCGAGAATCAATGGTTTAGCTACTCGATTTTGGGCGTTCTCTCTTTGTCGTTTTCTATCTTCAGATAACAGCTGATTTTCTACAAGTTGGGGTTTGAGACCTCTGTCGAGCACCTGCTTCTGTTTTTGGAAATAGGTGCGTTGATGATTTGATTCTAAAAATGCCTTCTGTTGTCGTCTACCTCTACATGATGGTAAGTTCCTCCTTTTATTGCAATCTGGAGCGATTTTTTATCCTAACTAAGTATTAATGTGTTATGTGCCCCTCAATCCATAGGGCTGATTATTCTGAACAATTGATGTGAGACTTGATGTTTTGCATGGTTCCCTAGATTCCCCTAATCAAAGGTGCATCGCAACTCCTGACTCTAGGAACTCATGAATTCGATGTCTTGAATTTAGACATTTTGTATATTAACTTTGGTCAAAGATCATAATTCTTTGCCGACGTCTTGGTTTGTGAACTTTGCAGCACTATAGGAGCAATGTCGGTTCTTTTGGGTAGCGGGAGTTGATCCCTGTTAATCCTGCAATAGACAAGTTTCTCGGTGATGTTAGGAAAATACCGGTACTTAGAAAATATTAACGGCTTACTAATGATGCCGGGGCAACATCAAGCAGTGCTAGCGTGTCTTATGAAATGCTTGGCTTTTAAGAGTGCACGAATTACGAAATGTGGGGCTTTTAAGAGTGCATGGTTTACGAAATACACGGCTTTTGGTAGTGCGTAGCTTATGAAATGCATGGCTTATGGGATCGATGTAACCCACCAATCCGGAATAGTTTGGAACTTCTTGACATTGCCAATCTTCGAATGACGTGAGGAGTTCGTACTTCGAGTGCGTAGTTCCATGTCTCAAGAAGTGATGCACGACTTATGGGATTGATATGACCTGTCGATCCAGAACGATTTGGAACTTCTAGATGTTGCCAATCTTCAGGTAACGTAAGGAGTTCGTGCTTTGAGAGCATGATTCCATGGCTTAAGAGGTGATGCATGGCTTATGGGAGTGTGCGATTATATGAGATCGATACGACCCATCGATCCAAAATGGTTTGGAACTTCCCGACATTGTAAATCTTCGGGTAAAGTAAGGAGTTTGTGCTTCGAGAGCGTGGTTCCATGGCTTAAGAATTCATGTGCGGCTTATGGGAGTGCATGGCTTATGAGATCGGTATGACCCGTCGATCCAAAACGGTTTTGAACTCCTCGATGCAGTCGGAGCGACACCCATTTTAGAGGAGATAGGTATCGAGTTCCGTTGATCTAGCGGTTTGAGTCGATTTGAACCCGTCGACTTGGAAAGTTATTTTCTTGAACATGTTTTTATCAGTTCATGAAGCCAGGCCTAGCTTACGGAATGTGCACAATGGTTTGGGCTTTCCCGGTGTTGGAGGAGCGAAACCAGTTCTTAGAAGGTAAGGATCAAGTTTTCCTATCAAACCGATGATTTGACTTCGTTGGAATGCGATTTCGTCACTTCCAAGAGATAATGGAATTTAGATCAGGTAACCATGGCTTGGATGATCCTCTCATGTTTCGGGAAGACATGCACTACCGAACAGATAAGTTGCTATAGTTAAGAGATCTACAACCGACCGTATGGAGATGGTTATGAAGAAAGAGCTTGTAGGAGTTCAGAGCAAGGCTCTCATTTTTTGGTCCAAACTACCTTTAGAGAATTGGTCTTCAACTGGCACATAGTCTAAGTGGAAAAGAAACTGGTCACCAAGGTGGTAAATTAGGAGTTGGGAAGAAGTAAGCAAGTATTATGCTTCTATTACGTTGGTTGCGCGTCGTTAAGTTCGTAGTTGTCAAAATGCCAGAATTTTCGATTGGACGTAACAGAACTATGATATGATTAGTCTTGTCTTTTCTTGTAGCTATTTAAGGATGTGTGGTGCCCTCATGCTGTAGGGTTGTTCGCGCGCTTAAACTGTATCTGGGCTTTCTCCGCAACCCATTTGGTTGCACGTGGTCCAGTGGATGCTACTATGTCTTCTAGATGATTAAAACATGGGAACACCTCTATTCAAATACTTATATATTAGGGATTTGAGGTACTTGGCTCTCCTAGATGCCGAATCTTGGCCTGATTCGAGTCGGCCTGTGATTGATCACAAGGTCGGCTTAGTTTCGGCTTAGTTTCTTTGAGCGACTTTGAAGCTCTGGAATTTAGCGCGGTTTGTTTCATTGGTCGTTGGAAGTGATTCTGTTAATTTTGCGAAGCGATAAATGTGATTGTCGATTCGTGGCCTGGAAGCATGACTTCACTGGATTTAAGAAGTTCTGTATGAGATGACCTCTGATCTTCCAATTGGCCTTCACAATGCTTTAATTCATGAAGGATTTTTGGATTAGATGACTGTTGATCTACTGATTTGCCTTCACGATGCTTTAGTTCGCGAAGGACCTTCTTGACGCTTTAGTTCATGAAGGAGTTTTTTGGTCCGACGTCCGACGACCAAACGGCCTTGTAACGATAATTTATCGATTTCGAGAAGAATTTTGGTCGGATGTTCATCGACCAAACGACCCTAGAGCGATTATTCATCGAGTCCAAGAAAATTTTTGGGTCTTGTGTCCTACGGCCCGGGGGTCTTAAAGCGATGATTCATCAACTTCAAGAGGAATTTTAGTCGGATGTCTTCAAGAAGAGTTTTGGGTCGTGTGTCCAATGACCCAGTGGATTTAAAGCGATGATACATCAACTTCAAGAGGAACTTTGATCAGATGTCCGACGACCAAACGGCCTTGGAGCGATATTTCATCGACTCCAAGAAGAGTTATAGGTTATGGGTCATGTGTCCAGCGGTCCGGCAGTCTTAAAGCGATGGTTCATCGATTTCAAGAGGAATTCTGATTAGATATCTGGCTCGAAGTAGAGTTTTGGGTCGGGTGCCTGATGACCTGGCGATCTTAAAGTGATGATTCATTAACTTCAAGAGAAATTTTGGTTAGACCCCCAACGACCAGACGACCTTAGAGCAATAATTCATCGACTCCAAGAAGAGTTTTGGGTCGTGTATCCGATGGCCCAATGGTCTTAAAGGGATGATTCATCAACTTTAAGGGAAATTTTTGGGATTTGACTCACAGGAACATAGTTTCATCGGTTCCTGGAGACTAGGTGATTGGATCTGTTTGTTCGATGATTTTTTGGACAAACCTTCTCGACACTACCAGAGCAATGTTGGTTCTCAAAAGGGGGATTTATATGACTCATTGAGGGCGTAGAAGCATTTCTTTTTCCCCGCTGTCCGCAATGCCCCTAGTGTCCTAGTATGACTCATTATGAAAAGGAAAGTTGACAAGGATGGTGAGAAGGCATTACTTTGGGTTGCTACCCCATCCTTAGTAGCTAGCTAGCCAAAGTGTTATTTGATAATCATCCTTTCGTCTGATTTCATCAGTTAGCCATGGTGCTTTTCTACAGGGTCGTAGTGGCCTTGCTTAGGCAGAAGGTCCCCGAAGTCCTGTAGCTCCTTCACCATTTGGTATGTTCTTTGGCAAATTATCAGACTTGCCTTCAGCTAATTGCACTACCTCTAGTCCACATAACTAGTTTTCCTTACCATATAATTTTTTCGAGGTAGTAGGTTATTTCATCCTTTAATGATTCCCAAGGGCCTTGTAGTAGATTACATCTGTCGTCCTCGCTTCGTCCATTTGCTAGTCATACTTATAAAAAAGCAATTTCGAATCAGTTGTATAGTTGTAGGAAGGTATAGTTGGCATGATAAACTTCTTTGTATATTCTGCATGGTCAACGACTTTGGTGAATGGGTTTCGATTGGGGAAGATGCTCTAATCATTATCAGTTCAATCCATTTTCAAATTATGGCTGTTTATAATGCTTGAGAATGATATATGCATGATTGTCCTATGCTTGAATGATTGGAAATGCCGATTGAATGAAAAATCACTTAAGATGTGGCCATGGATCAATGACAATTCCCAAAAAATTTCAAACTAGGTAAGATTAGTCTGGGGCACAAGGAAGGCTCCATAAGGTCACATTCCAAACTTCAAGGCACCTGCAGTTAACATGTTTGAGTTATGGGCAAAAAAATATGGATCGATGGTATTTTCTTAGATTCGTACACGAGAAAATCTGCCATTTGCTTGGAGTCAGCACATGTTTCGCTTGGAGTCATAGAATTTGAAGTGATGGGTTTGTGACGAACAGTGTTGAGATTCATTTGCATGTTTTCTCGGAGAAAATCTTCGTTTTACCCGAGTCTAATTTCGGGCCAGAATTTCCTAGGTTTGCTTCGAGCCAAATGGGTGGTTACCCATGTTTGACTTCGAGTCAGGACATCCAGAATCTGCTTCGAGTCAAATAGGCGATTACCCAAGTTTGAATTCAAGTCAACCACGAAGTGGGAGTTTTTCAACAACCATTTTGATGATTTTTGATGATTTTAGATGATGATCCTTCATGATTCGATGATGGAAGCTCCATGATGGAATTGGAAGCTGGTCAGTTGGGAGTGATAAAAATATACCATAGGAGCTTGGTCTTGCAATCGATCTCGATTTGTGTTATACCTTCTTGGTTCTCCTGCCTCTGGGAGTACCATTAGGGTATTAGTTCCTCGTCCATTGGTGGGCACTGTGCTATGGCACGAGTTTTGGAGCTTCTTCTAGCATTTTGCTCGTTAGCATTTTCATTTAATTTGATTTCCTCAAATTATTTGTCATCTTCAGAGCTGGAGAGAGCCATCATTATATCTCCCGGTAGGATTTTCACCCTTAAGTTCATGTTTGTAGCAGGTGCTTTTGCAGCTGGTGGAGGGTTAATTTTTCTTCCGTCATGATTTTTGGAGCTTCGCCCTCTACTTCCTTTTGCTTTTGCCTTATGTTTCTTCCATTCAAGCCAGAAATAGAAGAATGCTCTTGCTTCGTAGAAGCCACGACTTCATGCACCGTTCTGGGAGTAGTTAGTGATTGGAGCGCTAAGAGAGCGTCTGTCTTTTCCATAAGAGCCTTTTGACTGCTTTGCGATTTTCTGGCTAATTCCATCAACCATCTTGTTCAGTTCTCCCTTAGTCACAACTTCATGCTTTTTGGAGGATCCTAGAACCTGATCTCCTGAGTTAGCTCCTAATAACATGTTTTTGGGATTGTTGACTTCAATTTGTCGAGTTTGTTTCTTCTCCAATAATGGTAGCTCCTATGGATCTTCCGAAGGTAGTTCTCTTTCTTCATGGTGCCATTGATTCTCAACAGCAAATCTTCTAAGCAGAGATTGAGAATCTAACTTCTGGACCTATCTGATCCAAAGTAGATAGCTGGATCTAAGCCTGAGTTGGGTTCTCGGTGAAAGCACCAAAATGTTAACACCAAAAATGGATCAACATCATGGATTGAGTGTGAAAGCACCAGCCCTATTTATCAAGACAAATAAAATAGAAAAAGAAATTGTAGATTGCTAAAAAAGTAAAGAAATAAGAAGATTTTTATAGTGGTTCGACTATTAATGAAGCATACGTCCATTTTATAGCTTTATATTAATTGACTGCTGTTACAAGTTGAATTAGATTACAATATGGTTGAATCTTTTAAGTTAAACCAATTCATAAGTACAAGGGTTTACTGGAGAATCACAGTGAGCCCCTAGATGACTATTGTGTGGGAGGAGAAGAGTGAAGAATAATCTCTGTAGAGTTCTAGCAACCAGTTTATAGGATCTTTTTTATGTTGCGGATAGGATTGTATTTATAGAGGTCGGAGAGCAGTCAGGCTATGATCACTTTACCAGAGGCCTATAATTAATGCTATTAAGTAGCCCAAAGAGTTCACGATAACCCGAGCCACTCTAATGGATCACTAACAATCCAATTACTTGGAGTACTTTTTCTTCATCCATTTTGTGTTATACTCCTCGTTCCATTTGGACGCTCTCCATGCAATCTCGTAGTTCGTTGTATAGTTTTGGAAATGATTCATACACGAGTTAGATTGATCTATGACTAGAATCAGATGGGTCTTTGCATCTCGAATTTGGTGCTTAGAAGGTTATGTAACTTGGCAAATGTACTTAGAATAGAAAACGAAACAAGATGCAAGAAGTTAGGTTGACTTATGAAGCATCCATATGAATCTCCAGTGATCCATAGGTGATGGATCGCTAATGATCCATCTCCTTAGTTTTTTTTGGCTGACTTTCCTTGAATACTATTAGCTTGTTCTATTGGATGTGTTGTTCAAGTTTCAAGTCATTTTGGCATAGTCTGATGTTCTAATTCCTACTAAATTCTGCAAAGTTAAAAACCAGGTTACCAATGACGCTATTCAAGGCGATGTACTAGCCTTTTTATGAATCAGCCAAGACCTTTTGTTTGGAACATTTCCTACTTAAAGCTTCTTAATTAAAGTTTAAGCATGAATATTATATTAACATATTATACTCGACATCAACCAGGGAGTTCAATTTGAATACACCTTCATAAGGAGTTTGTTGTCTCTATAAATAATTCTCAAGTATTCTGAAAATACCCGAGAATGCTTTAAACTACGATTTAGTGATCTTATTTTGGAACTGTTATTTGCTTTGTGTATCAAAAGTACAAAATATAAATACGATATGTAAATATACAATGTGCATGATAATTCCTATTGCTAGTGCATAAAGTATCCATCTTACATGTTTCATATTGAACATTTTAATATGTTGTCTATGTATCATTTAAGACATTTCCAACATCCTTTTATACCAATTATAAAAAAATATCTTTTACAAATCCAATGTCGAGTACTAAACAATCAAACTATAATGAGTTTAACTTGGGTACATCATTAATAATCATAAGTTTGTTATTTAATTTTAGAAATAGTCTAGTATCTTTATAGTCCTTACTTATAGACACATGTATCCTCGGCATTTTGGTCAAAAATCGAACTATTGGATATTTCTGTCAATATACTTACTCAAATCTAATGCTTGTCGAATCATACTTTCGCATCTGTTCTTGGATCACATCTGAAAACCCAAAACTCAGTATCGTTCGCATTAACTTCAAGACACTTTAACTGTTATGTGCAAATAGTCTATTCTAAATCATTATTTAGAATATTCTATTTCAACACATATGCACCAAAAATCAAAGTCATACTAGACGATAATTTTGAGAGTTAAATCTGAATTAACTTGAGCACAGTAGATGGTGAATTTATTACGCTAATTTCAACGATTGAAATTTATAATGTTATTTTTATCAACATTGCTCACAATATTCCAACTACATTAGTCTTTCTCTTGAAGACATATTCGCGAATAATGGATCATATCTCTTCAGGTACAACTATAAAAATCATATTTTGATAATTTATTTGGAATCCTTTCCTGATTTGTGCACCATACCATATAGGAGAATCAACACTCTTAATGGTTTTATTGACAACAAGGAATATCTATTCTCTACGTTGATAAGTAAATCATAGTTTCTCTTTAATGTGCAAGAATACTCATTACACATTCTAATGCATCATGTTCGTTTAGAATTTCATTTCATCCTGTAATTAGCTTTATATTAGATCATAACCAAAACCATTTTACTACAAATAATTTCTTAAAAGAATTTCCTTCACCAAAATTGAAACAATAATTGTTTCTTAATGTAACAGTATAGGTATTCATAAACATTTAGTGAATTACCTTATATCTCAAAAGGTTTAGAAAGGGGGCAGTAATTGCTTAATGGTCAAATGGTTAAATTGTTTAATTAATTATTAGGAAAGCAATTAACTATGATTAACACTGATAAGCCAACCAAGTAATCTTATGTATTTGTGAGAGTTAAGGTTAATGTCGAGTAGGGACGGAGCAATGAGCTCTAACCTATTAGGTTCTCTCTTAACCGAGGAATAGGTTAGTGAAAAATGTCGCAAACAAGTTAATCGTGTGGATTTCTTATTGTTTATGGAAATCATTAATACAATAATTAACACTAAAAGTCGATGAGGTAGACTTATCTATTTGTGAGATTGAAGAATAAAGTGTCTAGGCAAGGCTTGGAGAAACCATAGCCCAAACTTAGCTGGCTTCACTCTTGGGGGAGAAATGGTTAAGTTGGAATGTCGAAAATGAGTTAAGCATACAAATCATGATTTGTATAAGCAACCGTCTTTAGAACTTGATAGTTAACTAGTATATATATAACTAATTTGGTTTTAGTTTATGTAACTTATGTTCAAAATATAAATTGGTCAATCAATATTAATCGGTCCCAAACTTCTTTCGGGTGATTCATGAAAGATCCTTTAAAACCATTATTACATGCAGTCATTCGAATCACACAACTCGTCAAATCCTTAACCTATGATATGTCGAGGCTTCTTAATCCCACATCTTGTATGATTTTGTAAATTATTCTTTATATAAAATAAATTTTAACCTTGTGCACTACTCTTAAGTACATGACCTTACATAAAGAACTTAACTTCACTTGTCATTAATTGTACTTTGTTTAACAAAGTCCGGTTACTCCTTATCGATATATTAGTATGCATTATAAGGAGGAGTGACTTTTGAAGTCAAATCTTTATTCTTTTTAGATACATTTGGAACTCTTTCCAATATACTCACCTATTCAGTCAAACTGAATCATTTTATTTTCTTTTGCACATTGTGTTATTGACTTTCGTTTATATTCTATGGACCCATCATAGACATAACACATGTGTATAAATATACATGTTCATGTCTATGATAGTACATCTGTGAACTGAACAAAGTTTGAGGATTCGTTTTTGGTATTATTAGACTAACAATTGCATACATCAATATGTATCAATCCCAAGCGTTCACTGACTCTTATGCACCCCCACTGAATGAGCGGTTTGCCATTTTTTCAATTGAGATATTATTCACTGGTACTATATGATTCATAACCATATGATTAAAGAATTATATCTCAAAATTTGAAGCTTAATCTATTATTCAAAAACAATTCCAAAAAATTTCAGATACTTCTGTATTTTTAATGTGCCACTTCTGTTATGAAAATAAACACCACCGTTATAGTTTAATTTTATAATGATTAATCAAAATATTCATTTCAAAATAGAACTATGTATGTTTATAGTCAATATAGAAAATAGTTAATATTTCATAAACAATACTTGGTATGTTTACGAAAACAATTTCGTAACTTAATACGATTGGCATAAAATGTTATATTGTATACTTCCACTATTTGCTCGATTACTATAATAGTGTATGAAATACGAAGCTCCATTCAGTCATTTAATATATGCTGTTTATTCCATTGACTGTAACTAGTTTATGGTTGAGAGTCTCAGATCAAATGTCTTACACTCTAAGAAATAAATCTCATAGAATACTATTTTCTATATGATATACATTTTGGAATAGAAATCATATTTCTATTTCTTATTTAGTATCTATTATTATTTTATAACATTCTCGATTTTGATATCTCTTTATGAAGCAGAAGTGACCATTCACTCTTCTTATTCCAACCGTGCATTAAGCTACATCCACTCTCGTACATTTGCTTTTCATTTCCAAATGGTAGAACCATTCAAAAGAGAACCCTTACTTGATGACCATAACAAACTCTTTACATAAATGCATTTGATCATCCTTAATATTTAATGATATCCAATAAGTTATACTTTACGTAAACAGATCAAACTGACAATTTTATGATTGAATTCTTAGATTTATCTTGTAGCACTTGGTATAGTGTTACATTCAACATAGCAAGTTCTTTGTTGTAATCAATCATATTAAATGATCTAACACTATGGTTTATTTTCTTATTTCAAATGAACTAATTTCATTAAGATTTCATTCATTACGAGATATGACCATTCACCATATGTGATCGTATATAGACCAAATATCCATATTCTTTTATTTCTTTTAGAATTTGAAACTCATTGAACATAATACATGGTCTGGGGCAATTAAACATGTAGGTGGATAAGTTATGAACGGTTTTAGCAGTTGTATAATTCGACACTTACATGGGTCAACATGAAATTTTTTATTGGTAAATATATCTTATATTTCTATTTCTCAATATTTATTCAGTTCCTTTGTACATTTTAACTGATAAACATTTTATCAATTATATTATTTGTACATATTTATCGAAGTAGATTAGTTTAATTTAGACATAACAGATGCTCTTGCAATATAAAAAAGGGTTAAATGATGTCATTTCATTTTTCTAATAGGACACCCATTGGATATTTACATTTGTCAAAACCCTAAGACGAAACATAGAAGTTATTTTACTTCTCAAGTGGGTGTTAGGACTCATATGTCTTGAGATTCTGACTTTGAGGAAAGCTCAACCAATAATAAGCCCACATACAGGAGATAACTCCTCATCGATTGTATCACATACAACCCCTAACTTAGAGGTCTTTGTCTTAATCTCATCTTTACTTGAGAAAAGCTTGACAAATAAAGATAGATTATGACCTACCATTTCATGACGACTTAAGCATAGTGCACATACCTTGAGGAAAGCTTAATAAATATGTGCATCTACCTTACCTCGTCTATTCTATATATTATTGCATAACATCCCTACATTTAGGAGAGCTCAACAATTAAGGAGTATGCAAGTAATCTATTAATATATCAATGGGAGAGGACAAAACATTTACAGTAAAGATTGTAATCTTTAATATATTTAATTGGGTGATGTCGACTTATGGAATGATGTATTTCTTATGAAATACCCTTGTGATTGAAGTGTCAAGTACATTTGAAATCATGGCATATGTATTATATATTTGTATTTTATCCATTAAATCTAATTTTGATTTATTATAGTTCCGTCTTTTATTATACATTCATATCATATAAGTTCAATTCTTATATAACAATCTAAAATTTTACTTAACTCATATACTAATCTTATGTATAATTTTATATTAATTTTATTAATTAAATCTTATTTATTTATTTAATTAACATTTTAATTAATTTTATTTTATTCATTTTATACATATTAAATTGAATATGTGCACTATAACATTCATAGTTATACACAAATATCTTATATATAACTATGTATTATATTATTATATTATTTACTAATTAACATTTAGTTAATATATTTAATTAAAATAATTTAGTTAATTATAATCAATCTTGAAAATTATATATATATATGTGTGTGTGTGTATATGTATATGTATATGTATATGTATATGTATATGTATATGTATTCATATGTATTACATTAACATTTTAATATAATGTAACGTATATTAATATATATGTTCTTTGACTTATATAATTAACTTTTATTTATTTATCTATTTAATTAATCTAGTTAATTATTAATTATTTTTTAGAAATAATTATTTTATTTTAAAAATTATTTTATAACATTTACAAATGTTTTACTTATTTTACAACATTTTAAATTTTTATATCATATTTTTGTATACATATTCAATTTTTTTTAAATTCGAAAATACATATAAATATGTATTGAGTTATATAAATCAAAATCATTTATATATTTTAACATTATGGTATTATAATATACATATAAGATTATATATATACTAACACTAATTTTTAGCCATTTAAAAGTTTTAAAAATCAAATTTTTTATTTGTTTAAATCATAACAATTAAAAGATATATTTTAAAATTACAAATACGAAAAAATTGTTTTTTTACATGCAAAAAGTTATGTTATATTTTATGTATTAAGTACATATAAAATTATGTTAATATATATTTATACATATTATATATTAACTATTTATTAATTTATATTTTAAAATTATATATATGTATATATATTGAATTAAACATATATATACATATATTTATATTTATATATATGCAAAAAAATCCTTTTTATTTATTCGAAATAATATGTACAAAATATTTTTTAATTTATAATACACATACGCACATTACCTTTAAAATTCAATTTTTTATTTAAATACCCTTCAAAATTAATATTTAACTTCAATTTTTTTAAATATATGGTCAAAACCTTTATGATGGAATGTATAAGAATTCATGATATAAATTTAACCTATACAAGCACAACGTCATGATGATTAGGTATGTAAATTATTGTAAAATAAGATTACCTCAACTATAGCCTTGTAGTAACACCTTGAATGCTAAATCTAGCTATCTCCTGAAATCCGGTTCTAACTCTTTTAGAAATTGCTAATAACCGAAGAGATTTATGCACCTTTCTTTAGTTTGATTTGAATTTGTGTGTTGTTTGAAAATAATGGAAGAGCGATGGTATGGAGTTTTCGACCAGAGCTTAAGGGGAGGAGAAGCCAAAAGTAAAATATAAATAGTGAGAGGCAATGGGTATAAATAAGAGAAAAGGGAAAGAGGAAAAGTGAAGCTAAATACATCGTTTTCTCCACCAATCCAAACACAAACATACCAACATATCCCACTCCTTCCCTCTTGCTTTGGCTGGCTAAACCATGGACCTTTAAGGACTTCCATTCCACTTCAAACCATATCGGATTATTTATATTTAAATAAATTCAAATGTGCATCAACATCGTATATCAGTACTTGTGTATATAACTTTTAAATATGCATTATTTTCAATACCGATCAAGACAAATCAAAAAAAAATTATAACTAACATCTAGCAAATATAAATTAATTTAATATATTTCTAAAATAATTATATTTTATTTAAATCAAGGGTAGTTGGAGTATTCAACATCGTGGTTGTATGACTCTTAAGTGTATATTCGATCAGCAATTAATATCAAACAATTTGAATATTAACATTCATATGTCACCTTAGCTAATGATGTGATAGTTAGGCCAATTTATCGCTTACACAATTGGTAAAATCTAATTTTTTTTAAGTGGCCCTTGGTAGTGACAATTATTTTCGCTAATCCTCTTCATCAAAACTATGCCACATTAGGACTTATGGAATTTAGTAATGATCAAAATTACGATATCTTCCGCATTCTACTTGTATAATCCAAACATAAAGTCATTAGTTCGAAAATAAAAATTATTATTAACTGAGCTGCTCTAGCGAGAGATATTGCCTTTGAGTTGATTTTAGTTGATCGTGATGCTAATCTCATATAACCGAGGAGTCGAATTCTCTGTTGGATAATGTTTTGCCTCCAATGCTTTAACTCGACGCAACTATAATCATTCGGTAGACGCTGTGCCATGATTTAAATATAGTGAAAGTGGAGTTTCCATATTGAAGTTCAACAGTATTCTCAAGTTGAGAGAATTGTGTAATATTGTCACTTTGATATTTTTTGTTTGCCTTAGTTATATTAACCAACAGAAAACTATCAAGTGAGTCATTCTATGGTTATCTAATAACTATTAGTACACAACGCATTGGTGCCTCCAACAGCCATGAGTAATACAATATACGACTTTTAGTGAGATTGCATACTCCAGTCTCAACGGATATATCGATATCCAATCTTGATGCATCTTAATCATGATTATTTAAAACGATATTTTTACTTTTATTGTGATAAATTTCTCACGATTACAACACATTGTAATTACTATCATAAAACATATCATTCATGGAATTTATATCAAATACACTTAAATTAAATCGATTAATTAATACAATAGATTATATCAAGTATATAATAGAAAAAAACACATTTTAGTTCAAACAAGATTATATTGTAGAGTAAATAATTTATAATAAATCACATAATTGCCCCTAAGGCATATACCTAACTCTATCAATAGTAACCTCATACAAATGATGAGGCAAATTCTCCATTGAATATTGTTTCCCTTTATATGCTTCAACCCAGATCCAACTATGATTTTTCCATAGTTATTATGTCATGATTCAGATATAATCAAGTGGAGTGCTCATGTCGAAGCTCCATTATATTATCAAGTCGAGAGAATCATGAAATGTCATCAAATTGAGATTTTTTATTTGATCTGGTTGTTATCACCCAATAGGAAACTCTCAATTGTATACTTAGCCAACAACTATAAGCATGTAACCTTTTGGTGCCCTTAACATCCATGAGTAACACATTACGCAATGTTTGAAGAGTGTTATGTACTTTGATCTCAATAGAAATATCGATATCCTTTTTTGAAATATTTTGACTAGGAATATTTAAAATAAAATTTTATTTAAGCCGTGATTAATTACTAATGGTTCTAACTATTTGGAAATACAATCATATAACATTAGTTTTAAGGATTTTTTTATTTGTATGCTTTAAATTAATCAATCAATTAATTATATCATAATATAACACAATATATAAAAAAAACAAAGTCCAAAAATAACTTTTAATATTAACAATATCATTTACAAAGTTATTTTTATAATACATTTACATAATTGCCCCTACATAATACCACCGACTCTCTTAGTCTCCCACTTGCACTTGGGGCCATTTATGGATTCTCAAACCCATTCCTTCGATTAGTTTACTCAAAACTGATCGAGCTAATCCTTTCGTGAACCAATCTGCTATATTGTCTTTATTATCGACTTTGTCAAATGACACATCTCCATTGCTGATAAATTGTCTTATCAAGTGGAACTTTTGAGGTATGTGTCTTGACTTCTTATGATCCCTTGATTCTTTTGCAATCTGCATCATGAAATTATTATCACAAAATAATTTCATATGATTCTCAACATTTGAAATCAAAAATTTGTGCATCCAGACCGCTTCTTTAACTGCTTCATTCAAGGCGATGTACTCAGCCTCTATCATCGAGTAAGCTACCATCGCTTATTTGGAACTCTTCCAACTAATTGTCCCACTATTCAACGTGAATATGTACCCGTTGTCAATTTGTTATCATCGATATCATCCAAAATGCTTAAGTCAGTATATCCCTTCATAAGGAGGTCTTCATCATATGTATTAAGAATAAGTCTTTAGTATTTTGCAAATACTTAGAGATACATTTCGCTGCAACCTAATGGTTTTCTATAAAATTTGACTAGTATCGGCTTACGCCTTCTAAAGCTAAAGCCACATCTCGTCTTATGCGTAACACGACATATATTATGGATTCTGTAGTAGATGCATATGGTACTCTTTTCGTTGATCATTCTTCTCATCAGTATGTAGACATCCTTCTTTGAAAGGACATTTCTCGACCGCGTTAGAAGATTTCCATGCTTGGAATTTTCCCTACTAAACCTTTTTAATACAGTGTGTATGTACAAGAATTGGGACAATCACAACAATCTTTTGGATCTAAGTCTATAGATCCTAATACTTGGTATATTGGTTGCTTTTTCCAAATATTTCATGGAAAATTTCTTTGACAAACAACCTTTTACGGATTGTTACAATGGTATGTCATTGTCAATCAGGAGTAAATCATTGACATATAGAATGATAAATACTATAACTCTGCCTTATTCTTTCTGATAAAAGTCCAAACTATTTGACCACTTTACCAAAACACTAGTTCTAACTCCTTGAAGCTTTTTAAGACATTTATTAATCTCAATAGTTTACAAGATTTTCCTTCAATCCTAGACCTCGAAACCCTCAGGTTGTGACATGTAATGGTCTCTTTTACATCATCGCTTAGAAAATCAGTTTTCGCATCCATTTACCACATTTCATAGTCGTAGAAGGCAGAAATGGCGAGTAATATCTTAATGGACTTTATCATGGCTATCGAAAAAAATGTCTTGTTATAGTCAACACCTTTAACATGATAGAAACGTTTCATGACCAGCCTCGCTTTGTGGTCTCTACCTTTCCATCTGCATTTAGTCTCTTCTTAAATATCCATTTGCATCTAATGGGTCTTACCCCATTAGGTACGTTATTCAAAGTCCATACTTGATTTATGTACATGGAATATATCTTCGATTTTATATCTTAAAGCCATGGGAAAGAGTCCCTCTCTCCGAGGATTGTCGGAACATAATAGGAGTGTCAAATTCAAGGATACTTTCCTCTTTTTTGCTATCCATGAGAAATCCATAGTGTCTCTTTAGTGTGCGAGATTTCCTGTTGAGCCTTCTGTGTGGTAGCATGTTATCATAAATGGTTGAATTTAATTCTTCCACATGTTCAACCTCTATGCTAGTTTCTCGGATCTCATTCATGCTCACAACTTCAATTAATTTATTTTTACATAAATTCTCTTTCCAAGAAGATAATGTGTCAAGTAACAATAACCATTTGTTCCTCCGTGTTGTAGAAAATATGTCCCATGGAATCCTTGGGACATCCTATAATCTTATATAGTACTGATCTTGCCTTAAAATCATTGGGGAAAATGTTCTTAACATAGGTAAGACAACCTCGCAACTTTAAATACTTTTAGTGGGATTTCTTACCACACTAAATATCATATGGTTCCTTCTGCACATATTTGACAACATCAAATTTAGCATATGCACTACGTATTCTAATGCATATCCCCGGTAGGAAAGAGGTAACCTAGCCCTACTCATATCAAACATGGTTCAATTACTTCTCTCCAAAACAACATTTTGTTGTGGAGTATAGTATGGAGTGACTAAAAGATAATCCCATTAAATTTTAGGTACTTTTGGAGTTCTTGTCCAATGGACTCGCCTCCATCAGATCTAAGTATCATAATTTTATGGTTAGTCTAATTTCCTTCTTTGATTTTATACTCTATAATTTTCTCATAGGCATCGGGTTATTCTTCATAATATATACATACAATAATCTAGAGAAATCATTAACAGAATGTAATGAAATATGAGGAACCATCTTTTATCACTATAGGCATTAGATCACATACATCGGTATGCATGAGACCCAAGTGTTCATTAACTCTTTCGCGTTTACCAATGAAGGGGTGCTTGGTCATTTTCCATTAAGACATGAATTGTAAATGTTAAATGATTCATAATCAAAAGACAAAAGTATTGTTACCAATGTGACGTAGCCTACCGTGCCACAAACCACTATCTTTTATATTAATAGCAGAAAAATTATTAACAGTGAATATATGTTTATAGATGAGAATATAAATGACATTACATATCCACGAAATTAGAACAAACCTTATTTATATTAAACATAATATTCATAATGTCATGATTACAATGAACATCATATCTTGTCTTAGCTAAACTCAATACAAAAGTTATTCAGCAAATGAATTTTTGTACATAATAACAATTACTCAAAGTAATAACGTATCCACTAAGTAAATGTAAATGAAAATTTACAACTGTAGTTGCATCTACGATACTTCCATCAACAACTTAAAGGCTCATTCTCCCTTTGCCATGGGCCACGTGTCATAAGTCCCTATAATGAATTATAGATATGAGTTCAGATCCAATATTCCAAACCCAAAACTTTTTATTGATTGCAAAAGATATTCCGAATCATAAACATATCTTTAGGAGCTAAGTAATCCAATTCCTTCTTCTCTCTTACCATCTTCAAATATTCTGGGTAGTTCCTTTTCAAGTGCTTCTTCTTATAACAATAATGGCATTCTTCCTTATCATTAAATCCATCTATCCTACCTTTCTTACCACCACACTTTCTTTTCTTAGAACTTTTTGAAGACGATGCTTTCCCTTTTATAGCAAACACCATATGTTGATCCTTAAATGGATCTTCGGCTGACCTCGACATATTAAGGAGTTCAATAAGGCTCACATTCTTTTGGTTCATATTGAAATTCAAAATGAATGGCTCAAATTGTGGAGTCAGAGAGCCTTTTATCATATTTTGCTTGCAGTTCTTCTTCAATTAGCATGATCATTATGGCAAAGTCCTATGCATTACTGTCGTAACTTATCTTTATGTTGAACAATTTTTATCTACCTCATACCTTATGGAATGAGATGGATCAACAATCAACGATTTGAGGCCATCGAAGATTATATGGACAAACATGTTCTAGTGTGGTTTTTGCAATGATTTGTCTAAAGTAGAAAGCATAAAGCTTAGGCTATCTCAAAATCATCTACCCGTGTGTTATAACTTTTAATTGTTTCAGGATATGCATCCTTAATGGTTTTGTTTCTTATAAGTTCGGTTATGATAGATCATAATATTTCGTAAGTTAGTGTTATTTTAATCGCATTTAGCCAATAATGTAATTGGGACCGATGAGTTTGTCATTTTCAAAAAACAATCGTAGGTTTATAATTTTTCTACAAATTTAATTTAACTAGATTAGTATAGATTTGTTTAGGATATGTTCTTACAATATTAGAATGGCTAAGTGTTATCGTTTCATTATTTTAGTAAGAATCCTACTAGACTTTTATATTTCTCCAGACCCTAGAAAAATATAGGAACCTTTCGATTTCTCTAGGTGTTAGGACTCATTTGCTCTAGGGTTCTGACCCTAAGTTTTCTCAACAAATCATAGCCCCATAAATGATAGATAACCTTTTATCGGTTATATCCTATATAATTCCAAACTATGGTCTTTGCCCTAACTTAATTTTGTCCTTGAGTTTGCTCAACAGATCAAAAGAGATTAGCCACTTGGACCAATCATTTCTCGTTTTCTAAGTATAATGTTTATTCCTTGAGTTTTCTCAACAAATATAAGCATGTATCTTACTGCGTCTAGTAATATATTAAATAGTACTATACATAACAGCCATGAATTGATTTTAATCAATGACCAATGTGTATGCACTATCTTATATATATAGATATATATATATATAGAAGCATGTTTATTAAAAATTAAAAAAACCTTTAACATACTATGATATCTATTTAAGGAATAATGCATTTCTTATGAAATACCCTCGTGATACAAATGTTAGACACGTCTGATATCATGATATACATACCATATATATATGTATTTATTCTGAAACCTAATTTTGGTTTATTTCAGTTCAGTTGTATTATTTATACATACATTTATATAAGTTAAACTTACTTATAACTTTTATACTTTAATTAACTAATATAACATATATGCATCATCTTAATTAATAGATTTTTTAATTAGTTTTAATTCTTAGGTTAAATGTTTGATTAAATATTTAAATCAAGCGTTTAATAAATTTGGAAAATTTTATTTAATTTATCTTAAACAATTTAAGAAAAATATTTAACTATAATATTTATAATTTTATACATATATCAATATATATAATAATAATAATAATTAGTATTTAATTAATTATTTATTTAATTAAACATTTTAGTTAGATATCTTAACAAAATTTCGAAAATTTATTCACTTTAATTTCCCAAACAAGTTTGAGAAAAATTTAAAACATTTTAAATTTATTTTATAACATTTATAAAATCCTTTATATATTAAATTTAGCTTTGAAATTTAAAAATATATTTTAAAATTTTCAAATCTCAAATTTGAAATCATCGTAAGGCCCAAAATAAATCCGGGCCTTACGTTTAAGCCAACCTTTTAGACTTTCTCCACTATTGGGTCAGGCCATGAGCCAAGGAGGGGAGGGTACCAATCACTCTAACCCTAAGCCTAGAAACTTATATTATAGACACCTACCAGGTAGAAAAGATTTATTAGTTATCCTAAATACTGACTAATATATTTACCTAAACCAATTGGACTTTGATACCATTGTTGGTTTAGGCCCATTTAGTAGGGGATGAAATAAGGTAAATTTTCAAAAGATTCCCTAAGTGGACCTTAATGGGACTATGTAATGAAAATGTTAGCATTTAGATTCAGCATACATTTCAAAATAATTTATTTTAATTTAGTATATTTATATTTTATATATTGGTGTATATTATTGATATTACACATAGGACAGTATAAATAACAAGCATATAACATGTGTATAAAATACACATACACACATATAAATACTAGGATTTATATCTATTGTGTGTGTATAATGCATATAATAATTTCATACACATATAAAGGATAATATAACTATCAAAGTATACATGTGTTTGAATATATCAAGATATGTATATATGGTTTTGTATACGTACATACATACTTACATATGGACACACACACACAACATAGACAGTATATGCAAAACTGCTAAATAATTTGAAAAACTCATCTATGTATATAAGTAAATAATTTTAAAGTATATTACATATACATATATATTTAAAATCAAAACTTGCACTAAAACCTAGTTTTTTGACAAAGTAAAATATAAATATAAATATAAATTAAAATATTAATTTAAATTAATTTGATTAAGTCAAAGATATTTTGTATTTTAATTTTAATTTTTTTTGAGAATTTCAAAAAATAATATAAATATGAATTTAAAATATAAATATAAATATAAAAAAATTTCACCAATTTAAATATTTTAATTTTACAAATTATATTAATTTATTTTCGGCCAAAATGTTTCATAATATATATTTATATATATGTAATGAATTATTAATATATATACACATACATTGGAAAAATATATTTAATCATATTTAAATATTATTATCGGTTGAGAATAATTTAATTTTATTATTTTAAATAAGTGGCCGTGTAACACACCTGATTTAAATAGCATTATTTAAAAGATTTAATTAGATAAATTAGATATAATAATGTAGTGACTAGGGTGATATGGAATTGAGATTTGAAAACTGATTAAGGACATGCCATGACTAAATGAATATATAAGAATGGTTCATAAGTTAAATAGCTAAGAAAATAAGGCAAGGGCAATATGAGAATAGTCGAACCCCATAACCCCTAAAACCCCTTACCACATTCTCATTCTTATTTAAAATCTCACAAAACAAAAACATAAATAGAAGACAAACAAGGCCGACTATAACCATAGGAGAAGAGGAGCTCAAAAATTAATTAGAGGCTAAGATTCTAGCTAGGAAGATTAAAGTGTAGAATATATCTTAAGTTCCTTATCTAAAAAAGGTGAATAATGATCTAAACCATCTCATATAAGTCATCTTGGATGTTTAAATTTGGGTTTGAGGTTTAAAACCTTATGATTGGATGAATGATGATATGATTTGACTTAAATGCCATGTTATAATTAAAATAAGGATTTTGTAGAATAATGTAGTTCGATTTAAGGCTAAAATCATGCAAAATGATTCCCAAATGCCATGATTTCTGAATATGTTATGTAAAACATTATTCTAGAGATGGGTTTTATTTTCATAATATTACAAGCCATGGATAATTTATTATGAATTTTTTAGTAAAAGAAATGTATATTTCAGGTTTTAATTAATTTAAGGAATCAATTAATTACTCTTGGGCTGAAAACTTTATATGATAAAGATATTGTCATTTTTGAATTTATATGAATTTTTGAGATTGTTCTCAAGAGATTTGGGTGTGTTTTAGATTTAATTAGAAAGATTAGTATTTAATGATTAATTAATACAGGGGGTTAGTTAATAATTTTGATTAAATATTGGAGCATTGGGGAGATTACCTGCGGCAGTAAATTATAAAAAGAATTTTAAAAAAGGTTTTGTCATCCAATAGAAATTTTACAACATAAGGGGTCAGGCAAAAAATTGCTTTATTTAGTTAAAAATCAGTTCTTATAGTAATTACAGTAATGCCACTTGCCTTCGAAAGCATTGATGTCTTCGAAAGCACTGATACATTCAAAAGCATACAATGGAACTTTTCTTTGAATACTAAGGGGATAAGGGTGTCGATGTAGTTAAACACATACTACAATGAAGGCGGAAGGGTCCTTTTGCACTAATCAATAATGACGAAGGGGTCCCTCCGCATATGTACACTTTAACAAGTCCGCCGCATCAATTGATTCATGGAAAGGACTTTCCTCTCTAGTAGATAGTGTTGGAGGGGTTCCTTCCACTTTTATATGCTCCATAAGTATATTAATCAATGAAGACGGAAGGGATGTGTCACACTAATTAACGGTGTTGACAGCTTACCTTCCGCATCTTTGTACTTGAGTAAGTCCAAGCATTACGGAAGGTACCTTCCGCACTAGTTGATAGTGTTGAAAGGGTCCTTCTACATACATGTTTAATTATAGAGGTGGAAGGGTTGCACCGCACCCAATCAATGGTGTCGACAGGGTCCTTTCGCATGGTTTCAAAGAAACAGTGGAAGGGGCCTTCCACATTACTTAAGCAATGATTTCAGAAGGTCCTGCCACTAGAGTAGAGTGGCAAAAGGGGTATAGCCGCTTGTTTCAAACCCATTAGTTAAATGAAAGGGGACGAAGGGATTGTTTGCTCCCGAAAGGAAGAGTGGCATAGGGTAATTCATAATGTCATAATGATCCAAAGGATATAGTCGAAAGCCTTAGTTTTCAAATTAGGGAAACCAATCTCATTTTTAATGTAAATACATGGCAATGTAAAAGAGTTCTGAAATGGCATTTAACTATGAAATTTTAGAGGAAGCTTTCCTTACTAAAGATAGTGGGTTAAGGGTATTAACCATTTTTCATTAGAAAATGATTACAAGGAATCAAACCATGGATGTTTATATTGTTGTGTTATTTGACCAGTTATCATGTACGCTTGTGTAATCATATTCACCTCATTATTAACCCATAACTATATTTTAGGGTGTTAAGGGCAGAAAAACGAGCTTGGTTGACCCAATAGTGAATGTACATTGAATTATTCCTGTGTGAGTAGAATTGCATCTAGGAGGTCAGACAGACTAGAATATAGGATGCCCAAGACAGATCATAAGATTATTTGTTTAGACAGGTTCTTAGTAAGCCTATAAAAACTATGTTATGGAAATTGTTATTGGCAGAGGACAATAGGTTCTTGGTGATCCAATGAAAGCTATATCTAAAAGAGGTTGTTGATAGAGATCAATAGGTTCATAGTTAGCCCATGAAAACTATGACATGAGAGATGATGTTGGAGAATCCAATAGGTTTATAATGACCCCATGAAAACTCTGATTGGATGATGTTATTGGTAGACACCAATAGGTTCTTATTGATCCATAAGAACTATGAATCTAGACGGATGGTATGTAAGCTTGGAACATGTTATTAGTTATCCATGAAAACTAATAGGTTAATAGTGACCCTAGAAACAATACATGAGACAGATGGTCAGGTGAATAGGGATGGGAAATCCAAAGCATATTGCATATTTGCATATCATCAAGATACATTTTATTATGTTATGTATTAATAATTATGGATGTAGGTGCACAATATATGGTCATTATAAATTGGATTAAGATACTAGTAAGGAGAAAATCCATTCCGCTAAGCATTGTGGTCTCACTAAATATATATATGGTTCGAGGTGGTAGGTTATTATTCACACCAGACTTTTTGTCTGACTCGAAGTTTATGTTTTCCCCTTAAACTCTCGAGTGTTCAATTGATTTTGAGTAGTTTGAGAGTTAAGGTTTTCAGGCTCTCCTTTAGACGATTAAGCTTCTAGAGACATGCAAGAGACAAGCTAGCTATTAGGAGCTCTTTCTTTTTGATTCCGCTGTATAATTGGATATAATGGCAATGTTACTTAGTGCCTATATTTAGACTCTGATCAACCAAGGGGCATCTTCATATGTCACTCTTAGCATAATTTGCAATAATTATATTTCTCTTGACGTGGTTTAAGAATTGGGATTATGTAATGAATCTGTAATGTGACTTAAAATGGAATGAGAAATTTGTTTTAAAATTAAATTTAAAGTGAAAAGATAGTGCAAATCGTGCTATATGGAATTATACTATACTAATGCGGAAATAAACTAAGATAGTATAGCAATGTGAATAAGTAAAATAAAACAAGCACAAAGGGAATTTTTATACTGGTTCGAACTTCACGTTCTAGTCCAGTCCTAGACTCCTTTAGGAATTTATATTAACTATAGCTCTCACTTAACCCGGAGGAATAGATTTACAACAACTGAGCAACGGAACAGGACTTTGCACCTTAGTAGCAGAAGAGGACTTCTCTTTGCCTGGGCAGCAAAATAGGTCTTTTACAAATAAAGCTTTCTTGACTCTATATGTTCTTTAATAACACGAATTTGTCAATTATAGTACGCCCTTTCTATATTCTTCTCCTTTATGATGTATATATGAATATGTGAAGAATAAGGAAGTAACAGAATGAATTTGTATGAAATTGAATGCACAAGAGTATTAGAATCAAAGAATATAAGAGTAGAGTAAGAATCGATTGAATTAAGTTACGGAAACATGACTCTAATGTGTTTATATAGATTAGAAATAGGTGCATATGTTCATGAAGATTTATCATGAAGAGATACAGTCATATATATTGAAACGAAGAATGCATGTCTTCACGAATGGAAATGCCTATTTGAAAATATAGCCATTACAGATATTCAAACTTCTAAATTGAATAATTCAGACTTTTGAAATTGCACGTGCTCAAACCAAAAAGGAAATAGGCTAAAAATAACCATTTTTAGACATCTGAAATGAACAAGTCAGACGTATGAATATGGTACTAAACAATATTCTTTTTTTTAGATTCAGACATCTGATTTGGTTACATTCAGACGTCTGAATATAAACTAAAAATGAGAATATGCAAAGATTATTAGTGTATGCTAATTAAATGAAAAAAATGTTGAAATATATATCATATAGGAGATATTTTAACATGAGTAAACTCTAGACACAGACTCCATACATACTTATATAAGATTTGAAGCTTATTTGAATCCGGTCTTGATTAATTCCTGTAAAAACAAGTTAGTATATAATAATGACTTGTATAGTTGTCATAGTCAAAATATCGTAATTACGAAATATCGTAAATACGAAGTTTCAACATTCTCCCCCTTTTTGACAATGACAACTATATAAATATATGCACAATATGAACATATATAAACATGAAATAGAGTTATATGTGCTCCCCCTTACTATAAGCTCCCCTGTCGATGGTAGTTTTTAAACTCCTTCTCCCCTTTGACATCGACAAAAAGGAAACATAATATATGTGAAATACTCACATATCGTATGAACGACAGTGAGTAAGAGTAGCATAGATAATGTAGAACAGTTAACATACTACAATTCCAAAAGAGACATAGAAGTTTAATTTTACAAACAAACATAGCAAGTATGAGATCACCACATAAATACATACACAACAAAACGCATATAACTACAAATGTTTTGAGATAAGAAAAGAACCATACCACTACCTTAAAACTTTTTTGCTTGACTCATCATCACTTTCTTCTTCATCATTATCATCATCATTGGTGCCAGAGCTAGAGGACCATTGAAAAGGGGCGGATCAAAAGCTTTGGTAGAAGTCAAGGAAGAGCAACCAATACATTCCATATTTTATTTAGAAAACCACGGATGGAGTTGAACCTTTTATTGGTTAGCCTCTCGAACTTATCCATTTTAATCTTAAGCTTGGCTTGATTTTGGGAAAGAGTAACCAAAGCTTGTCAAGAGGTAGGTTCAAGATTTAGAACTTCTATTTCATCATCATCTTCCTCTTGAACTTCTATAGCAACAAGGTGATGATGTTGAGGTGGTTGAGGACAATTTTGATCACGGTTGGCGGTCCATTCTTGGAATGATGTAAAAGCTAGACTTTGTGGACGTATGGGTAAGTCCATAAGTCCCAAGGTTTTGGATCCAAGCTCTTTAATTGTTGAAAATTCGAATTCAGGAAAAGAAATACCATAGTTTTGAAGAACTTTCATTATATAAGCACCATAGTGAAAAGTTTTACAACGACGACAATGATTCACATCCATAATCTCTTCCATAATGATATGGTCCCAATCCACGGATTGTCCGAAATATATAGCATAGAGAGCTTGAAAGTTGCATTTATTAACAACTTCATAGCTACTGGTTCGAGGTAAAACAGAGTGAATCAAAGCTTTATGAATGATACGGGCTTGTGGCTGAAGTTGAATAGAGGTGAGTTTAGTAATATCGTTAGAAAGAAAGTGGTGAGAAATGTCATCTCGTTCGTCCAAGGATAGAGAGACCCCAATATCATCTAAATCGGTTCTGGTTTAAGGACAATGAAGGATTTCTCCAAGACGAGCAAGTGGAAGGAAAATTCTAGTACCACAAACTATAGTCCAAATACAATCTTCAAGATTGTGAGGATGGCGATGATCCAAATTCACATTTGCATAAAAAAGCTTGACCAATAGATGATTAATCTTTACATTATTGGCAGTAAATGAAAGAAGAGATTCTAACCCATTAGAGCGAGCTATTTGTCAAATTTGATAAGGCTCAAATTCTTCAAATTTCATGAAGCAACTGGGAAAGAAGTTCGATGTATTCATTTGAGCAAAACGTCGTTTTGCCTCGTCATTCCAAAGCCATTGATCAATGTTAGTAGTGGATGAGGAAGTTGAAGCCCTAGATCTCTTTGGTCTTGGAGCCATTAGTTAAGATTTGATGATAAAGATTGAGTTTTTAAGATTGAAAAACGTGGTTTATGGTGAAATAAAATTAAGTGGTTTATTAGAAATGGGGTATAGAGGAGGATTCGAATGATTTTAGGATCGTAGGTGGGGAGGAAAATGTTGATAAACCCCTAAAATTTGAATCGACGGAACTTTTCAGACGTCTGGATTTGGTATTTCAGACGTTTGAAATCAATTTTTTTTAAACAGAATGCAAATAGTTCATTTTTGGGCATATTCAGACGTCTGTTTTGGATGTTTCATACATCTGAATCTGAAGTCAAAAAATATTTATATGACAATTTTCAGACGTCTATTTTAACCATTTCAGACGTCTGAATTTCAAGAAAAAATGCATTCCTGAGAATAAACATATTTATTAAAAAAACAGGAAATACAGAATTTGTTTATTAAATAATACAATTATAAACACAAAAACAACATTTAAAATCAATTGACGATTTTGTGTCTACGATGAGGAAGACGATTTTCTAGGAGTCTTAGGCTCTTCTGGTTCTATCTTCATCTTTCCCTTAGATGATCCCAAAGAATTCCAGTTACTGCCACGTTTCCATGAATTTGGTGATACATGAGGACGTTGCGGTGTCTGATTCCATGAATTTTGATGGGAAGGTGTTGTAGGCTGATGAACATTAGACTTAGATGAACCGCATATTTTCCAACCAAGGTTCTTCAGAAAGTTAAGACGTTGTGAATTAACTTTTTGCTCGTAGTACATTTCTCACTGAAGTCCTATCGATTCCCGTTGATAATGATGAATATTATCAATCTTTTGTTTAGTTTATGGAGAACCGAAGAACAAGAAACGACAAGCTTTCTTCTTTTCTGGAGTATGGCCGGTAGGATTATTCGGAGATACATGCTGGGCAGGTTCATAGCAGGGGATTGATGTTGGTAAATTGAAAGAATAAGCTGATGATGGTGTAGAAAATGCTATAGAAGAAGGTTCTTCTGAAGTAGAGCCATTCGACGCCACATAATAAAAGAAAATTGCGAGTAATTTGGAAAGAAACATGGTTTTGTTAATAGTTGAAGATAAAATTACAAAACATGAAAGCTGATATGAAAAAATATAGTGAAAAGAGGATTTTATAGGTGAGAGGAAAAGATACATTGGAAAGTAAACTGGCGGATGAGAACAAATAATAAATAAGCTCCAAAGATTTAAAAATAGAAAATAAAAAAATATGGACAATTTCTTTGCAGGAAATGAATGGTTAAAAAAACAAACTGAAAAGGCAATTGATAATGTAACTTGTAAAATTGGAACATAAATAACATTAAACTTGTACTTAAGATCATGCCGAAAAAGAATAGTATGATGGTAATAATATGTCTCAAAAAAATCAAATTATAAGTTTTTAAACGAGACGATTTTGAGTTCTCGTCTTAGTTTTATAAAAATATTTTCAAGAAGTGGTTTCGTAAAAATATCAGCCAATTGATTTTCAGATGAAATAAAATCTAAATTTGTTATTCCTTTTTCAATACAATCACGAAGAAAATGATGATGAATATCAATATGTTTCGTTCGTGAATGATTGACTGGATTTTTTAATAAATTAATAGCACTCGAGTTATCACAATATATTGTGAATTTGTTAAATTTATATCAAAATCTCTAAGTGCTTGTTACTTGTAGATAACTTAAGCACAAGCTAATGCAGCAGAAATATATTATGCTTCACATGTAGAAAGTGAAACACAGTTTTGTTTCTTACTAAACTAAGAAACTAGCGATTTTCCAATAAAACGGCACGTACCGCTGGTACTTTTTCTATCTGTCCGAGATCCACCGAAATCAGCATCACTATATGATACTAATTCGAAAGGACACTCTTTTGAATAGAAAAGTTCAAAGTCCTTGGTATTACTAAGATAACGTAATATATGTTTGACTGCTCTTAAATGTGATTCCTTTGGATTGGCTTGAAATCTAGCACATAAACAAACAACATTATTATGTCAGGACGATTGTCCGTTAAATATAGTAACGATCCAATCATACTTCGTTATAATTTTTGGTCAGTACTTTTACCATTTTCATCTCTATCGAGATGTGTGGTTGTACTCTTTCGAAGCGTTTGATTAAATTATTGCAATATTTCTTTTGATTAATAAAAATACCATTTTGTAATTGTTTGATTTGTAAACCAAGAAAATATGATAATTCTTCCATGTGGGACATTTCGAATTCTTTAGTCATAATATCAGTGAAGTCCTAGCAAAAATTTTCATTGGTAGAACCAAAGATGATGTCATCAACATAAGTTTGAACAATTAAAATATCCCCTTTTGAATGTTTAATAAAAAAAGTGTTTGATCAACCTTTCCAATTTGAAATCCAGATGATAGCAAATAACTCTTAAGCCGTTCGTACCAAGCACGTGGTGCTTGTTTCAAACCGTACAGTGCTTTCTTAAGTTTATAAACATGGTCTGGTTATTTCTCATGGATAAATAAAGGAGGTTGTACAGTGTACACATTTTCTTTTACATAACCATTCAGAAAAGCACTTTTAACGTTCATTTGATAAAGTTTGAAATTATGAAAACATGCATAGGCCAATAAGATACGTATTACTTCTAATCTAGTGACAGGAGCAAACGTTTCTTTATAGTCAATTCCTTCCTCTTGATTATAACCTTGAGCGACTAACCTTACTTTATTTTTGGTGATGTTACCTTGTTCGTCCGCCTTATTTTTATAGACTCATTTTGTACCAATAAGAATTTGATCACTTGGTCTAGGAACTAACTCCCAAACTTCATTGCGTTCAAACTAATTTAGCTCTTCTTGCATTGTAATTATCCAGTAGTCATCAGTAGATGCTTCTTTAGGGTTTTTGGGTTCGATATTGGAAAGAAATGCTGCGTGGCCCATTTGATTTAATTGACTTCTAGTTCGGACGTTTGAATTAATTTCTCCAATAACATTTTGAATAGGATGATACCGTAATATTTTTGGTGGAGATCTTAACTCATTGTTGCTATGAATAATGTTTTCATCTTCTCTAGAATTATCAATTATGTTTTCATTATTTTCAAAATGTCAATATTTGTGATATTATCTGGAAGTTCTTCATCATCTCATATACTTGGCTTTTATAGAAAATTTTCATCAAAAGATACTTGAAGAGTTTCGATGACAGTATTAATTCTTTTATTAAACACCCGATAAGCCTTGCTTCGATCTGAATATCCTAAAAAGATACCTTCATTGGATTTCGCATCGAATTTGCCAAGCTGATCTTTGGTGTTTAATATAAAACATTTTGATCCAAAAACTTTAAAATAGGAAATATTTGGTTTTCTTCAATGAAAAAGTTCATATGAAGTATTTTTAGTAAGAGGTCATATAGAAACACAATTCAAAATATAACAAGCAGTTGCTATAGCTTCTGCCCAAAAATGTTTTGGAAGCGTGCTTCCATTTAACAAAATTCTTGCACATTCCTGTAATGTTCTATTTTTTCGTTCTACAACTCCATTTTGTTATGGAGTTCAAGGAAACGAGAAATTGTGAAAAATTTCTTTCTTTTTACAGAAATGTTCAAAAGCTTCATTTTCGAACTCTCCTCCATGATCACTTCTAATATTCTTTATTTTTATTCCTTTCAAATTTTGAATTCTTTTGACAAAAACTTTAAAATGGTTAAAAGTATCACTTTTATTTTTCATAAATATGGTCCAATTACATCTATAAAAGTCATCTACAATTACAAACACATATCTATTTTGATTTATGGATTGTACTTAAGTAGGTCCAAATAAATCCATGTGAAGTAATTCGAGTGGTTGTAATGTAGAAATAACCTTCTTAGATTCGAAAGATTATTTAGTTAACTTTCCTAATTGACATGTATCACAAACATGATCAACTTTGAAGTTCATTTTTGGTAATCCTTTGACTAAATCATTTTTAGAAAGTTTGTTTATTGCTTTGAAGTTAATATGACAGAATCTCTTATCCCATAACCAAGGATCATTTTCTTTGGCTATTAAGTACATATCTGAATTATGATTGATTTTCATATTTAAAACGTATATGTTTCTATCTTTATTACCTTCAAAGATGAGATTTTTTATTATGATCATAAATGTTGCACTTATCCTCAGAAAATGAAATTTTGAATCCGTTGTCACATAATTGACTAATACTTAACAAATTATGCTTTAAGTTTTTGATAAGTGAAACATTAGAAATGAGAGGTGAATTAGATATACCGTAATTGCTCATATCGCCTTTGCCGATGATATAACCTTTGGAATTATCTCCAAATATGACAGAGCCTCCATTTGAATATGTAATATTTGTTAACATATTTTTGTCTCCTGTCATGTGTTTTGAGCAACCACTGTCGGGTATCCATTTTCCTCTTTACTTGACCGGGACCTGCAAAAAATAAAAGAATAACATTGGTACCCACTTTTCGATAGGGTCCTAAGAGTTAGGTCTTAGGAAACCAAACCCAAGAGGATTCAGTATTCCCTTTGTATAAATAATTTTGACTCTTATACACATTTTCCAAAAAAGGATTTTATATATTTATTCCTAATCAAACTGTTGTTTGTTTTAGGAACCCATATTTTTATGTTTTTTGAATTTTGATTCCTTTTTGATTGAACTATGGTAGACTTGGGTTTAGAAATATTTCTCCTATTTTGTTTATTTTTGGGTGGAGTGCTGATTTCTTAGAATAATCTAGTCCTTTCTTATTTAAAACATATTTGGAATTCTCAATAATCTTAGATAGGTTTTCTCTGCCTTTATTGAAGTTAGTCATATTTTTAATAATGATTTCTAACTTTGTCTTGAGCCTAGTATTGTCTAGTTCATTCATTTTGATCTTGGTTTTTAGCTCACGATTTTCAGAGAGAAGAGCACCATTCTTTTCCTTTTGAGTTTCAATTTCTTGACTCAATAAGATAAGTTGAGAGTTATCACTAGAAAAAGTATTTTGAAGTTTTCCAAGTTCTTCTAATATCTGCTTTTCGTCATTAAGCATATCTCTCTCGAATTCTGCTTTTCTTTAATTTTGTAGAGCCTCTTTATATTTACTTTTGAGAGTTTTTAAAGTATCTAATAATTCAGAATTTATTTCAATCATGTCATCAAAAGTAAGATCATTTATCTCATTCTCTGTAGCCATGAAACAAACATTTGCTTATTCATTTTCACTGTCACTATTGATTTCTGAAGAAGAAGAATTCGAGTCATCCCATGTTACTGAAAATGCTTTTCTTTTAAACTTGTCCTTACGGTACTTATTGTGATATGTTTTTTCTGGACAATCTTTTTGCATGTGCCCCTTCTTGTGGTAGTTAAAGCATTCTAGTATTGATGAAGATGGCTTACTTGAATTGTTGTTGAAGTTTCTTTTCCCGTTGTTTCGATTTCCTTTTCTGTACTTCAAAAACTTTTTAAAGTTTTTAGCAATGAATGCTAAGTCTTCTTCATATGGATCTGATTCTTCTTTTTCTAAATGAAATGCCACATTCTTTTTGTCTTGCGCTTGTGCTCTTTTAGCCTGCAAATTCACTTCGTAGGACATTAGATTTCCTATTAACTCTTTTGGATTCATAGTAGAAAGATAATTTGCTTCTTCAATGGCTAAGACCTTTCTTTACCATTCACCCATTAAAGAGTTTAGGATTTTTGATGCAATATCAAAATCAGTAAATTTTTCTCCTAGTCCTAATAGAGAGTGATAAATATCTTGAAATCTAAAGTACATATCATTAATAGACTCATCCTTTTCATTCTAAAATTTTGAAATTGACTTTTCAACATAGAAATTTTGCTTTGTTTAACCTTTTTAGTACCTTCATGTGTAACTTTTACTGTTCTCCATATTTGATAAGCAGTTGTACACATACTAACTCGATTTAATTCATTATTGTCTAAGGCACAAAATAACATATTCATAGCTTTGGGATTTGCAATAGGATCTAATTTCTTTGTGTTTGACCATGAAGAGTATTCTGTTGTAGGAATGTTATATTCAGTTTGAGTGATATTCCATGAATCAAAACCATTTTCTTGCATACGAATATGCATTCGAGTTGCCCAATAGTTGTAATTCATGCCATTGAATAGTGGAGGTCATGTAGTAGATTGATCTTCTACAAAACTGGTGTTAGTGATAATGCTAGTGCTGGTGTTGTTTTCCATATTAACAAAATATCAAATAACTTTGAAATGGTTATTAGATGCCTTGCTCTGAAAAGACAGTGCAGATCGTGCTATATGGAATTATACTATACTTGTGCGGAAATAAACTAAGATACTATAGCAATGTGAATAAGTAAAATAAAACAAGCACACCAGGAATTTTTATACTGGTTCGAACTTTCCGTTCTACATCCAGTCCCGGACTCTTTCTAGAATTTCAACTAACTATAGCCCTCACTTAACCCGGAGGAATAAGTTTACAACACCTGAGCAACGGAATATGATTTTGCACCTCAATAGCAGAAGAGGACTTAACCTTGCCTGACAATTGAACAGGTTTTTTACAAATAAAGTTTTCTTGACTCTATGTGTTCTTTAATAATACGAATTTTTCAATTATAGTACACCCTTCCTATAATCTTGTCCTTTATGATGTATATATGAATACGTGAAGAATAAGGAAGTAATAGAATGAATTTGTATGAAATTGAATGCACAAGAGTATTAGAATCAAAGAATATGAGAGTAGAGTAAGAATAGATTGAATTAAGTTATGGAAACATGATTCTAATGTGTTTATATAGATTATAAATAGGTGCATATATTCGTGAAGAGTTATCATGAAGAGATATGGTTATATATATTGAGATGAAGAATGCATCTCTTGATGAATGGAAGTGCCTACTTGAAAATATATCCGTTATAGATATTCAGACTTTTAAATTGAATAATTCAGACTTCTGAAATTGCACGAGCTCAAACTAGAAAGGAAATAGGCTAAAAATAACCATTTTCGAACTCTGAAATGAACGAGTCAGATGTCTGAATATTGTACTAAATAATATTCATTTTTCCAAATTCATACGTATGATTTGGTAAATTCATACGTTTGAATGTAAACTAAAAATGAGAATATGCGAATATTATTAGTATATGCTAACAAAATGAAAAAAGTGTCGAAATATATCATATAGGAGAGATTTCAACATGAGTAAACTCTAGACACAGACTCGATACATAATTATATAAGGTTTGAAGCTTATTTGAATTCGGTCTTGATTAATTCCTATAAAAGCAAGTTAGTATATAATAATGACTTGTATAGTTGTCATAATCAAAATATTGTAATTATGAAATATCGTAAATATGAAGTTTCAGCGTAAAGTTTTCTTATCCGTGTGTTTTTAGTATAATAATATATCTAACATTTCTGCATTTGATCACTGATAAATAATAACTATAGATGGCGCAACATCTGTAGCGGTTAGTATTATGCCTTCAAATAGGGGATGTTACAAGTTGGTACCAGAGCATAGGTTTATGTAAATTTAAAAGAAATTTAAACCTAAGAGATATTTAAAACATACCCCAGTGAATCAGAAAATTAGATCGGGGTTTGGGTTAAAGCTATAGTAACGTACCTAAGTTTCTTTTGTATATATCTTTAAGTATGTATTCCCCTCTCTCTTAGACCGTTCTTCTATATCTTACTAAGGCTTGTATGAAGATATATGAGGAAGGAAAATATGGAGGTAGGAAATAGAAGAGGAAATCTAGGTGGAGGAAGAGGAAATCTAGGTGGAGGAAGCACCATGACTAATGGAAATGCTCGACCCAGTACTATGGAGAATCCTGGTTTACAGGAAAATGCTAATCTACATGCAAATGCCATTGTAGGTGCTGGAACCTCACCAGTGGATATGGGGATGATGTATCAGTTCTTCATCAATCTGATGCAAGCTGGAGCAGCCGCAGGCATAGTTGGGGGAAATGTCATGGATGTTAGAGGAGCTAATCCTATGGCCAGTTTGGCAATAACTATGCCTAGCTGAGCGGGGATTACACCAGTCTTGGTGGGAAGCCGTTTTTGAGAACAAAGGATGCTGTTGAAGTAGAAAACCTATTATTGCATTATGAAAGGATTTTCACTGACTTGGGATTAGATGATGAGCAGAAGAGGAGACTCGCTTTTAGAAAGTTGTAGGGAACAGCACTTTATTGGTAGAGTGGTATTACTATAGGAGTTCTCGAGGAAGAGTTGACTTGGACATAGTTTCGAAGGAGATTTGAAGAGTGGTTCTTGTTCGAAGTTACCAAGTCGAGATCGTTGAGAAAGTTCATGGACTTAGTGCAAGGTGAGATGTTAGTGATTGTGTATGCTACGAAGTTTGATGAGTTTTCCAGATACGGATATGCTACCATTCACACCGTCATCGAAAGAAATGAGAGGTTTATTAGAGGGTTGAAGCCCGAGATTGCTAGGATGACTATGCCATATCTCTGTGATCCAAATACAGTTGTAGTGGAGATGGAAATCCGGAATGAAGAGATGTTTTTTAGTTTTGGAAAAGAGAAGCAGGTTGAAACCTAGGATTCTTAGGACAAGAAGAGGAAATTCTTTAAGAAGAAAGGAGCTAAGAAAGGAGTAGCTGCCAAGAAAGGGAAGGCTGATGTAGTCTTCTACAAGTGCGGCAAGAAAGGATATTTTTCTCATGAATGTCGAACTGGAAAAGGGAAGAAGGTTGCATATAAGAAATGAGCGAAGTGCTTCAGTTGTAGCCAGATCGGGCATTACAAGAATTAGTCTCCAGAACCGGTTAGTGCAAACAAGGTAAAAGTTTTTGCCTTGGAACCATCATCTTCTAGACCAACCACTGCTAAAGAGGGAAAGACTATCATGGAAGGTACATTTTTTATTCATATTGTACTAGTTAGGGTACTATTTGATATATGTGCATCACATTCATATATATCTCAGTGTTTGGTCGATAAGTTATGTTTAGATCCCTCATACCTTGTTACTTTCTTAAGGGTTGCGAATCCGATAGGATGGTACGCAACTCTGGGGATGAGATATGACCAGTTAGAAATTGGTTTGTTATGTCATAAGTTTGCATGCAGTTTGCATGTTTTTGATTTTGTAGGCTTCGGGATCATTTTGGGTATGGATTGATTAGATAGGTATGATGCTAAGATATTTTGCCAAGATAGGAAAATATCACTAAGACACTATAACAGTCATAACTGAATTATATACTCGATGGAGAAGTTAGATTCAAGTGCTTGTGCATTGCTGAATGCAATGGAAGTGAAAGAAGAATTACATCGAGTGTTTGTAGTAAAAGAGTTTGCAAATGTTTTTGAGCTAGTCACAGAAATACCACCGAAGAGAGCCATTGAGTTTTAGATAGATCTTGTGCCAAGAGCATAACTTGTAAGTAGACTTCCTAGCAGGATGACACCTACCGAGATGAAGGAATTAAAGGTGCATCTAGTGGATTTAGAAGCAAACAATTTCATTAGACAAAGCAGTTCGTCTTAGGGAGTGACCATGGTGTTCGTGAAGAAACCTGATGGGTCGATAAGAATATGTATCGACTATCGTAAGTGGAACAAGAAGACGATCAAGAATATATATTCTTTGTCGAAAATCAGTGATTTATTTGATAGTTAAGTAGAACCGAAGTATTTTTTCAATTGGATTCAGTGGCAGGTTTCCATCAGCTAAGAGTGGATGAGGACGGTATTCCGTTGACGGCATTTCGAACTAGGTATGTTTGCACGAGTGGTTAGTGATGCCATTCAAGTTAATGAATGCGCCAGCTTTCATTACGGATTTGATTAACCAAGTTTTCCAAGAGCACTTGGATAGGTTCGTATTGGTATTTATATATGACATCTTAATATACTCTAAGGATGAAAGAGATCATGCGGTTCATCTTTGAATGGTGCTTGAGATGCAAAGGCAGCATTATCTGAAAGCATAGTTTTCAAAGTGTCATTTATAGAAGAAAGAAGTTAACTTTATTGGTCATATGAATTCAGAGAAGGGTTTGTCAGTTGATCTAGATAAGATCAAATCTATTAATAACCGGAACGGACCAAAGATGGTGACTAGGATCAAAAGTTTTCTTGGGCTTACTGGTTACTACCGGAGGTTTATTAAGGATTGCTCACAGATAGTAGTGCATTTGACCAAGCGACCAGGAAGGACATGAAGATTATCTGGTTTGACAAATATGAGGAAGCATTCCTTAAATTAAAGCACCTATTGACCAACGCACCTGTGTTAGTAGTTCTAGATGAGAATCAAGGATCGGTAGTGTATATAGATGCATACGGAACCAAATTAGAAGCTGTATTGATGCAGAAATGTAAAGTTATCTCCCACGCTTCACGACAACTTAGACCGCATGAAGTGAGATATCCTATTCATGATCTAGAGTTGGCAGTTGTGATCTTCGCATTGAAAGTATGGAGGCATTATCTCTTAGGAGAGAGATTTTAATTATACACAGATCATAAGTCCTTAAGGTACTTATTCTCTCAGAAGGAACTAAATATGAGACAGCAGAGGTGGCTGGAGTTTTTAGCAGTATATGATTTTGGTATAGAGTAAATGCCTAGAAAAGGAAATAAAGTATCAGATGCCCTTAGCAGAAAACATCAGAATGCGGTGTTAGCTATGTTAGCTGGGTGGAAGGACTTGGAGGCTTTGACTACTTGTAGTGTGTAGTTAAGATTGATTGCTAATTCTAGTCAGAGTACTACTACGTTATCCTGTTTGGAAGTCCGACCGGTTCTGATCGAAAGGATTGCTTCTAAGCAGATAGAGGATCCATGGTTGGCCGAGAAGATTAAAAGGCTTAAGGTTGAATCGGAGATTGATGATCTAAAGGAATTCACTCTTGATTAGAGGGGATGGCTGAGAAAGTAGAGACGATTGTGTGTTCTGAATATAGAAAACCTAAGAAAGGAGATCCTTAGATAATTTCATCGATCAAAATGTACAATTCATCCTGGGGGGACCAAGATGTATTAGGAAATGAAGAGAAGTATCTACTGGGAAGAAGGATGTTGGCTTGTGGGTAAAGCAGTGCATGAACTGTCAACAAGTAAAGGCTGAACATCAGAAGTCGAGTAAGTTGCTTCAACCTTTGTAGATAACAGTTTGGAAATAGGATTCGATATCCATGGATTTTATAGACAGGTTTCCAAGGTCGAATCGAGAAAGTGAAAGTATATGGGTCATAGTAGACATGTTGCCCAAGAGTGTCCATTTCGTTCCAGTTAAGTCAACCAGGACGACACATATTTTGGTTATATTGTTTATGAAGAACGTATTTAGAATTCATGGGATTCCTCATAGTATAATTAGTGAAAGAGATACTTTGTTTACTACCGAGTTTTGGAGGAGTCTATAGGATGTATTTGGTAACAAGCTCAAAACAAGTACTTCTTATCACCCTTAGACAGATGGGCAGATAACGAAAGTCAACAAGGTACTCGAGCATTTGTTAAGGGCTTGTATGCTAGATTTTGGTGATCATGGGAAGACCACCTAAACTTAGTTGAGTTTTCCTATAATAACAGTTATCACAAAAGTATAGGAATGGCACCTTTCAAAGCTTTGTATAGAAGGCCATGCAAGTCACCAGCATGTTGGTTGAAAACCAAAGACAAATTAGTCTTAGGTCTAGATCTGGTAAGAGAGGCAACATAGAAGATCGAGTTGATCCGAGATAGGATGAAGGAAGCTTAGTCTAGGAAAAAGATTTACGCAGATAAGAGGCGTAAGGATCTAGAGTTCTCAACTGGAGATAGGGTTTTCATCAAAGTATCACCGATGAAGGGTGCAGTACAATTGAAAGTCAGCGAAATTAGCAACAAGATATGTTGGACCGTTCCAAGTTATAGAGAGGATCAAAAAGCTCATATACAGAGTATAGTTGTCGAGCAGTTTGACAGGTGTCCATAATGTGTTTTATGTGTCTCATCTTCGTAAGTATGTGCATGATCTAGAGACTACTGTCCCTGCGACTGCATTGGAAGACTTAATAGTAGAACCATATTTGACTTTTGTTTGGCAACCAATCGAGTTGTAATGAGAGATGAGAAGAGGTTAAGAAACAAGACAATCAAGTTGGTGAAACTTCAGTGCAGCCACAAGGAAAAGGACTATACTTGGAAGCCAGAAGACATGATTAAAGATACTTATCATGATCTATTATAAGCGTATGTTCTATATCTGTTATGTGCATATATACTATTTGCTAGTCAAGTAGGCTAGTATGGCAGTTACGAGATGTTACAGATGATTGTTATGCTTAGTATATAGTCTTTGTTGAATTTCAAGGACGAATTCTTTAAGGAGGGAAGCCTGTAACACCCCTAATTTTAAATAGCATTATTTAGGAGATTTAATTAAATAAATTAGATAGAATAATGTAGAGACTAGAGTGATAAGGGAATTGAGATTTAAAAACCGATTGAGATTATGCCTTAACTAAATGAATCTGTAAGAATGGTTTATAAGTTAAATACTTAAGAGAGTACGACAATGGCAATATAGGAATAGTCGAAACCTATAACCCCTAAAACCTCTTACCACATTTTCATTATCATTTACAATCTTACAGAAAAAAAACATAAACAAAAGAAAAACACAGCCTGCCATAACCCTAGGAGAAAAGGAACTCAAAAATCAATTAGAGGCCAAGATTCAAGCTAGGAAGGTTAAAGTGTAGAAAAAATCTCAAATTCCTTATCCAAACAAGGTGAATAATGATCTAAACCATCTCATATAAGTCATCTTGAATGTTTAAATTCGGGTTTGAGGTTTAAAATGATATGATGGGATGAATGATGATATGTTTTGATTTAAATGTCATTTTATAATTTAAACAAGGATTTTGTAGAATAATGTAGCTTGATTGTAAGGCTTGCAAAACGATTCCATAAAGCCAAGATTTTTAAATATTTTATGTAAAACTTTATTTTAGAGATGGATTTTAATTTTCATAATATTCCAAGCTATGGATAATTTATTATGAATTTTTGAGTAAAAGAAATGTATATTTCGGGTTTTAATTAATTTAAGGAATTAATTAATTACTTTTAGGCTGAAAACTTTATATGATAAAGATATTATCATTTTGGAGTTTATGTGAATTTCTGAGATTGTTCTCAAGAGATTTGGGTGAGCTTTAGACTTAATTAGAAAGATTAGTATTTGGTAATTAGTTAATACAAGGGGTTAGTTTTGAGAGAAATGTGTGATCCTCTGAAGTAGAGGAGAGTACACATGTGCATACATACATACATACATATATATATATATATATATATATATATATCACCAATATTAAAGGAGCTGCCAACATGCCTGGCAAGTAACAAATCATAACACAAAAATCAAAGATACAACATTAGGAAACTTCTAAAATAAGCTCCGGCAAAGCCACGCCCATTACACCTCAGTATCGAACTCCGGTAAGGCCACCGCCCGATAATGAAGTTTTGAAGCACCCAATATAAACCATGGTGTATCTAAGAGAACAAATGAGATTAATAAGCGGCTCCACTAGATAATGAACGCCTCATAGCTAACATGAATGATCCATAACTAAAATAAGAAATCTCTCCTATCTACAATTTTATGAACATCATCTTATAATCTTGGCGATAGCAACCCTAAAACCCCACGAATAGCAGTCTAGCACCTTTATAGCCTAAACTTATACCTGTAGATGGAACTAAACAAAAATATTACAATAACACACACATATATATGTATATAAATAAAATTATATACATATATATGCATTAATGAAATAAAAGTAAAACCATAAGACAACAAATAAACTATAAAAAGAGTTATACTAATAAAAGGGTCAAACTCATTACACAACATCTAAGGTTACATATATTTTATGAGATAATGATCATGAAATTAAGAGGCATAGATCTTAACTTTAAGCTCCTTTGATCAAAAGAACGTTATGATGATCAGTAAAATTTTCAATTAAATTTGAATAAATTCTAACGCTGTAGTTATTAATATTAAAAATATTGTTTTTATGTTTAAATGATTCAATGCTTTTTGTAACGACCCGATCTTTCGACGTCCGAAAGTCGACATCAATACGTCCACTGTATCGAATGTCGAACAGTCGAATGCCGGAAAACCGAACCGTTAGGGTTTAAAGAAGAAGAAGGTAGAAGAAGAAACAGAAACAATAACAGAATCTCACAATTCGCAGCGGAACAACATATAATAGATAAATGAATATCTTTAAAACAAAAGCACTATATCAGTTTATACATCACATTATCAGAGTTTACAATGACACAATACAAACAATGGAAGTTATAGTAGCTTGTATACAATAAAATTTGACTTGCACTAATCCAGACGCAACAGACACTACATAGTATAAGTGGTACATCTCGCCATCCAGCTTGCCTCCAGATCTCCATAGCAACTTCTTAACTTCGCTCTCGAATAACTGATAACCTGACTCTAGGCCGACCGTGTGGAAAATTATGGGCACTCAGAGTTTAGAAAGGGAACGATAAACTCCAGGTCAGTCATGGGACTGGTGTGAGATCTTAAAAACAGTTATTTTCACAAAGAAAATAAAAGAAATCCGCTATGCTTTTTGGAAAATGAAACTACCATAAGGCCTCCCGCCACGCACACAATGCAAACGCAGAATTGGAAGAGATTTCTCCTTATGATAGTCAAACATGCTTGATACGCAAAATCCTTTGATATTATTATTATTAGTGCATATTGTAAAACATTTTGAAAAGTATAATATTAATCTTAGCCAGCATAGGCATTTCACACTTATGTCTACTATAGATACCATGTTCAATAGCAGGTTATCACCACATTCCATGGCAGGTTATACAGCTAAAACCGTACAGGGCGTGTATTGTTTCTTTGGATTTCCAACAAATGGTCAGGCTAAGTAACTTCTTACTGCCACATTGGTACGCCTCTGGAGGGACATCCCGAGAACCTACCCGGATCTCTGCCAACAAAAGGTCGGGTTACCTCTGTAACTAGATAACTACTACTCGAGTATGTCATCCCCCGGTCGTTTGCGACCTTTATCCGAGGATCCTCAACCATAAAGCAAGAACCACAAAGTGTAATAGATTTGCAGCAACCACATGGGTTAAATATCTGGGTTCCATACCATGATACCACCCTTTTCCAGAAGGAAATGACATACCCTAAAGGGCGCGACCCTCATAAGCTTGCCGCATCTTTCTTGTTTTAACCATTTCCGGGGTGTGAGGTCTGACGAAGTCTCGTCCACAAAGCTGCACTTTTCACAAAGTCATGTTTTGATCAACAAATGATCAGCAGCACTTCGTATGCCACATTACCAGTTTAGGAATATATCACTAGTAACCATCAACTACATAACCTATGAGCTCGTACGTCTCAGAGAAGGGTGTTAAGCTAAGGGAATAAATTCTCCGTCACCAACAGAAATGTATTTGATAGAAACCAGCATTATATCTCAAAGTGTAATGTCAGGTACACATCCATACAAGTCCGTTCCGGGATCGAACGGAACCGAAGGCACTTCAAAGAAGCCCTTACAAATCCGGATATTCACAAATCACGTCCAGAATCCCCATCACAAAGGGTGATAAAATCTCTTACCGGAGCAACCCGGTGCAGACATTCGATAGGTAATCCTTTCGTTTTCGAAAATATCCGGTCTTCAACACCATCTTCAAATGCAATCCCATTTTGTCGTATCGTTATTTGGAATGGGTTTTATGACACAAAGTCCTCTCACGGCTAATCCGAATAATGAGCGCTTATTTTTAAAATAAGCGTTCATTCAGATTTCAAACAAATCACAATAATTTCCACTTTGATCTTCTAAATATAAGATCTATCACAATCACAAAGTTTTAATGTGGTTTTCAGATAACCGTTTGGAGTCTGACCTCCGGTCGCATCGAAATTCAAATGTCTTTTAAAGGCAAATATTGATAGTTGGTTATTAAACTATCAATCAACATTCACAACAATTACCAGATTTAAATAATTTTTCCAATTATTTATTTTCAAAATATCTTCGCAAGGTATATTTTCACATTTCAACCATTTGAAAACAAATTTCAAATCACTTTTCACTCGCTGAATAAGATTTCCGATATTATTTATTTCCACTGAAAGTCTGTCGAGTTCAAATACTTTAAAATACTTTAAATCACTTATCCAAGATATGTACTTGGAAACATTTAGATAAAATTATTTTACAACATTTATTTAAATATTAGTTATGAAAATATTATACCAACATCTCATATAAAACTTCAAGTCTCAAGTAACTTTAAAATAAAATTAGTAGATAGGGTATAACTATTTTAAATAACCATTTTCTAAACAAATATCAATTTAATCTTTAAATAACCACTTCTATATTAAAATAAATCTTTACTTTAAAGATATTCAAAATAACCCAAGTAAATAATTTCTCCAAAATAATCTTTCCTTAAAGCCATCTTCACAACTTCAATTTCATATTTGTAGACTATATTCAAAACATACTCGGCTTTCCAGGAAAAATACACCTTCCACTCTAAAATGGTTCATTCAAATCAATTTATAAATCCTTCTGGATTTACTTTAAATTTACGTTCCAAATCTGTAAATTCTTTTCCACACTTTTAAAAATAAAACAATATTTATTTTTAAAACAAATTTCCCTTTCCTTTATAAAATTCCCATTTTGAATCTTAAATTTTCAAATATCCACAGATATACGATTTTCAAATCAATTCCCAAATATTCACTTTCAACACCAAATCTATTTTCAGAATTGGTTTTCCAAAATTTATTTTTAAACATCAAATCAATTTTAGATCGATTTCCCAATATTTATTATTTTTACCAAATCAATATCAAATTGGTTTTCTAATTTATTTTCAGAACACCAAATCAAATTTCAAATTGATTCTCAAATTTATTTCAAACACCAAATTTATTATCTTTTGAAACAAATTCCTTCTTTTAAAGTTATTCAATTTTCTAAAATTAATTTACTATAAATTTTCTACTAAATTTCAAAAATCAAAATTTTATTTATTTCTAGTATCCTACGATACCAAATATATATTTGGCTAAATTATAGCCTTCAACAGTTTCAATCACAAATAATCGCACACAGATTATAAATGATCAACACATAATATTGAAACAAATTCAAATATTTGAGGAATCCAGTTGGATCCCTCCAACCTGTTTCCCTGCATCCACAGACGTTAGCACAAAAATTAAATACCCATTCCACTTCAAGGTAGAATATCGTGGTATATGAGATTTATAAAATATCATCCGCTATTATGCGGCGCATAGGGTCTCATTCGCCATATAATGAGGGAAATCAACAACTCCAAATACATATATAATACCAATTCCACTTCGTGGTGGAATATCGCGGTATATGGGTTTAATATATAATATCACCCGCCATTAGGCGGCGCATAGGATCTAAACTAATAAAAATGATAATAAATTAATCATCCAAGCACACAATCAACAATTTTTAAATTTAACTATTAAAATCAAACTGGAAATTCCAATTTAAACTTGAGTGGGAAGATCTCACCTTTTTATTTGCAATCCATTCCAACTCATTTCCATTCCGGCTTGTTTCTCCATTATAGACCTTGAATAAAAATTTATATGATTTATTAATATTCGATCAATTTGAATAATTAATTTCCATCTGATTTACTGTGCATGTATATTATTATTATTATTATTATTATTATTATTATTATTATTATTATTATTATTATTTTTTTTTTTTTGTTTAAACAGATTATCCTGGAAGTGCTTTAAAAAAATAGGTTACCATCCCTGACTAAAAACTTTAAGTTTCAAACCTTACATACTTCCAAACTATGTATATATTTATTAAATCAAGTTTAGATCAGAAAGTAAAATTCGAATACCTCCCAGCTATCAAACTCCAGGCTGCTCGATACCCTCAAAATTCACTCGGTCACTGCCAAGCTTCGACTACCTTTGGCCCTCACCATCACTTTGTCTGTCGACATCTCTAAATGCACGAGAATCGTATGCGTCAAAGCCTCCTCGGGTCACACGCGAGAAATAACTCTCGTAAATCCTTCAACCCCCATTACTGGAGTGCAGCTGTGTGCACTGCACTGACGCCCCGCCCCTTCGTCTCTCACTCGCTTGCACGCGACGCTTCCACACTCAAGTTCGAGCTTGCCTCATTTGCCGCCCCCCTTGATTTCGACAATTTTGATTTTTTGTTTGTTTTAAATTAAAGTCGACTGATTTTGAATAGAAGGAGGAGGAGAGCACAGGATTTCGATCGCACACTTTTTTTTAGATTTCAACTGTTCGGCCATGAATTGATTTCGAATCGTCGCCATTTTTTTTTCTTATCTGATTATGTTTGAATGGAAAGCTAGGCTCGCAAGTATTCAAAAGGAAGGAGGGGAGACTGTGATTTAACAGACAGGAGATGGGCATGGTTTCTTCTGTATTGAATGTCTGCTACTGGGAAGGCAAAAAGTTGTGATAGTGAAGGAAGCAGGCCGATGGGAAAAGAAGAAAGGCAGCTGAGGGGAAAGAATTACGGCTAAGGGTTGACTAGGCAATATAAATGTATATATATCAATTTAAATTTAAATTCAAATTTGTATCGATGAATGCAACTTAAAATTTCAAACCCCTATCGAGGCGTGTCTCTAGGCGTTTATAGTGTTATACCCTTATTCCGAACGCATTGGAAAAGGTTTCGAGTCCTAATTCGATCATATGGAGAAGATAGCTTTTTGAACCCAGTTATTATATTGAATTCGATATAACTTCAGCGCGTTTATATATCGTACGCTCACACAACAACTCTAAACACTACGAAAACTGAAATCCGATAATAATACAATATTACGGATCCAATGGAACTAGTTTCGTCGAATTCCGAGACCGTGCCTCGGAAGGCTATTTTTAAATATCGATTTAAACGATATAATTTCAAAATTGAACAATTCACTTTCAAATTTAATTCTGTAGCTATTATCTTCAGTATTATCAATATGAATTTCCTAAGCCTTTAAAAAAATATTTTTAATCAGCTTAAAATTGAAGATACAAATTTTTACCCAATTTCAATAAATTAAATTCAATAATTTAATCTCCAAATTCATAGTTAATTTTGAAATTCAAGTTAAACAAACTTTCAAATATTTAAAATCAATTAAATATTTCGATTTCAAATGTTCAAAATTCTGGGTCGTCACACTTTTCCTAACCTTATTAAGATATTCATTAAAATGTTTATTTTTAGCCAATCTATATTTTGGATTTGAGATCCAGTTGAAAAAAAATGATGCTATTGTTATTACCAATCTATTAATATAACTATATTTATTATTAAATAGCATCTGGTTTCTCTCAAACCAAATATACCAAAATATTATGGTGATTAAAGTATCTAGTAATCTATTTCCCTTTTTAAGCTTATGTCTTAAGTTATTCCAATAAAAATCACAATCAGTAATTTAGTTGTATGAATAAAGTTAAATATTTTAAGAGTATTATTAAGAATGTAACAAGTATCCTTATAATCATAATATATATGATTAATATTTTCAAAATACAAGTTACAAAAGGTACATTTATTATTAATTGGAATTTTTTTTCTTTTTAAAGGTTCGATGGTATTTAGCTTTCCATGCATAATCAACCATATATGAATCTTAGCTTTTGGAGGTTGTTAACCCTATCTCGGTTACGACTCAAGAGATGCCGACTCAGAAGAGTTGCCGACCTAATTAGTTAAGAAACATGCCGATCTAATACTTTCGCATAGATGCCGACCTAAGGCATAAAGAAGTTCCGACTCAACAGCGCAAGCACGAAGACCGATCTAAAGCTTTAGCAGGTTGGCCGACCTAACTAGTTAACAAGGTGACCGACCCAATTCGATGCCGACCCAGAAGAGTTGCCGACCTAAGGCCATGCTGATCTAACAGATCCAATAGGTTGCCGACTTAAGGTTTCAATAAGTTGCCGACCTAGTGCTTCAGAAGGATCCGACCTAACATGTTGCTGACCTAACTACCCAATGAAGTCACCGACTTAACTAAGGGACCGGCTTAACATGCCTACCGACCTAATTGAATGGAACAAGTTCACGACTTACGCTTGAGTCGTGACCGACTCATGACCTGTTCAAACATGCACTCCCAGTTAAGTCGGGAGCAATGCATTAAAGAGGGGGAGACGACCTACTGCCCAGCTTGTCTCGGCACCGACCTACGACTCAGCTTATCTCGGCCGCAACTCAATTCAGACAGGCTTGCTTCCATTAAGTCGCGGGCTTAGCTCGTTAGATCGGCAATGAGATAGGTTAAGTCGGTCACGACTTATACTGAGTCGGTGGCGACTTAGAACTTAGCAAAATTTCCAGACCAGAACTCTTATAAATAGAGGACCACTTCCAACGTTCAAAGGACTTTTTTTTGGCTCATTCTCTTCAAGCGCCATTACTCCGCCGAATTCCAGACTACTTCAAAGCTCTTGAGATCCAACAAACTTCTAAAGGAACTCCATGAAGATATCATCTACATTCACCATGGATTTGAAGATGATTGTCAACATCAAAGTTTGAGCTACTTGTTTTACATATCCTATCACTTGAAGTGTGTTGTAATTGAAAGATCTTGTAAAGAATTGTAATCAAACTAGTGATAAAGAGATTAAAGTGGACGTAGGCTTGATTATAAGCCGAACCACTATAAATACTGTGTCTCTTACTGTTTTTCTGCATACTTACTGCTTATTTCTGATTCCCGTACGAACGGGTGGTGCTTTCACAATCACATCCTATACACCAGGGTGTTAGCGTTTAAATTTTAGCGTTAACATTTTGGTGCTTTCACTGAGAATTGAACTCAGGAAAACTATCAACATTGCTTTACAGAAGATTTGTAGAGAGAATTTCCTTGAAGACTAGAAGTCTAGCAGAAATTATGGCCTCTGAAAGGAAACGGAAGTTTTTGAGGTTTGAAAGTACTAGCAGCAACGCCATTGCTCTTCCCGCATTAGGTGAAACAGCTTCGACTATTGGAGTCACAAAGGCTGAATTAAGTGCTGTGGTTTATGGAATATATCAACACATGGAAGTTCAAAGTAATAGAGTACTGGACAAGATGAACGCATTGCAAGAGGAAGTCCGTCGACTGGAAAATGACATAAAAACCATTGCTAAGGAGGCTCAGGTTTCAGAAGAATGGAATATTCCTCAACGAGCAACGGGCATTGTTGGACCATTCCCCCAAACAGAAAGTTCATGGCCACGACCAACTATCCACGAACGTTTGTCAAGGAGAACTTTTGAAAGAATAGTTGACGACTACCCACTGAGTCCTGGGAACGATGAAGAATACATACCGGAGATGATTGAACAAAGAGAGGACAATGGAGGGAGAAGAAAGCAGAAGCTGTTGAAAAAAGCTCGACGCTTCAGATCCTCTGACTTCACCCCCTTAACCGACACTCCGGAAAATATCTTCTTGGCAACAAAGGATGTTGTTGTGTACCCCAAACCATCTCTGATGAGGAGAAGCGCAACAGACAATGGAAAATTCTGCCGGTTTCACAATCAGCCTGGCCATGACACCAACCAATGTCGCCATTTAAGGAAGGAGATTGAAGAGTTGCTCAAACAAAATGAACTGCAACAATATGTGAAAAGGGATGGAATTAACTACTCTTCTTCCTCCAAGGTGCAGCTGGGTTCCGCTCAACAATGTAGCTCAAATAAAAGAACCGTGGCACAGGGAAATGAAGGTCCGATCATCAGTATCATCACAGCAAGCCCTCACCAGGTAGGAAAAAATTGGATGAGACGGGAAGATGTGCTCACGCTTCAAGAGGACCTTCAAAGTGCAAGGAAGTTTCGATTCTGAAAAATGTTGCCATCCAATCCTTTCAAGCCAAAAGATTCAATCCCCAAAGCTTGGGGCAACAACTGCTTTCTTACTTTACTGGAATACTATGTTTCAAATTTGTAAAAGAATGCTGATCTAATAATTCTTGTATCAAAATCTGTTATAAAAACAAGTGCAAATAAATAATAAAAACTATAAGCCTTGTTTTCCCTATTATTACAAGTGGCTTATTTTATTTCGATATGTGAAATACTCTGAGAATATCACTAAGATTATCGATCTAAATTTGCAGGCAATCAATATCCAGCCGATTCATTACAATATCAGGCAACCCTTGGTAGCATTCAAAAGCAAGTCTTAAGCGACGAAATTCCAGGGCCGAATCCTGAATAAGAAGTACTCTAAGCAAACAAATAAGATTTGGCTAGAGTGCGTTTCTTCAGTTAAAACCACCCGCCAACAGAAGAAGATAATGCACACTTGAGGATGGCACTGAGCAATTGCTAATATAATCAATCAAATTTGCAACTGTCAAATATATGATTCTCTTGTTAAGGGCAATTGCAAGGCGGGCGAATAACAACAAAAATAAAGTGGATATAGGCCTAATTCTGGCTAAACCACTATAATTCTCGTGTTCCCTACTATTATAAAATGCTTTGTTTTATTTGGGCATATGAAATACGTTAATCGCGTTACTAAAAAGACGATTTAATAATGCAGGCCATAAAAACAAGGCTTACCAATCACGAGACCAAGCGATCCGCGACAACATCCAGCAGTCAAGCATTGAGCCATTCAAAATTCCCACATTCAAATCCTGCAAAAGGAGAACTTCAAACGGAAGTAAGCGAGGTGGATAAAAGCAGATCATATATAGCTAATTGCAAATGTTTGAACAAACAAACGGCAAGTTAAAGAACCTATATCTGCCACCACCAATTTGCTTAACTATAAAATATATTCCTTTGGGTAAGGGAGAGGCTTGGCAGCTAAAAGTGATGACCCTTGCGAAGCAAAGGAAATCGGCAAAAAGGCACGCGAAAGCAAGCATTAGCCAGCAAAAGACCATTTCGGAAGCACAAGCCCTTTTTTTTGAAGGCATAATTCCTCAAGGGATAGAGACCTCAAGCGGGCTCCATCGAAAAAGGTGTCTCTCTCGTTACAAAGTCGTGGAGTTACCAGCCAACACACTCCCGAGAATCCATCCAGACAAGAAAAGGAAACTCCAAACTTCCTGACAATAACCCTCCTCTGGGGCACACATTTCACCACAATCGGTCGACATATTCCCGTGAGATGAAAAGCCCTCTTCGGAGGCCAAATGCTTCTCTACGGAGACCGAATGCTTCTCCTCAGAGACCAAAGCCCTCTTCGGAGGCCAAAAGCCCTCTTCAGAGGCCGAATGCTTCTCTACGGAGACCGAATGCTTCTCCTCAGAGACCAAAGCCCTCTTCGGAGGCCAAAAGCCCTCTTCAGAGGCCGAATGCTTCTCTACGGAGACCGAATGCTTCTCCTCAGAGACCAAAGCCCTCTTCGGAGGCCAAAAGCCCTCTTCAGAGGCCGAATGCTTCTCTACGGAGACCGAATGCTTCTCCTCAGAGACCAAAGCCCTCTTCGGAGGCCAAAAGCCCTCTTCAGAGGCCGAATGCTTCTCTACGGAGACCGAATGCTTCTCCTCAGAGACCAAAGCCCTCTTCGGAGGCCAAAAGCCCTCTTCAGAGGCCAAATGCTTCTCTACGGAGACCGAATGCTTCTCCTCAGAGACCAAAGCCCTCTTCGGAGGCCAAAAGCCCTCTTCAGAGGCCGAATGCTTTTCTACGGAGACCGAATGCTTCTCCTCAGAGACCAAAGCCCTCTTCGGAGGCCAAAAGCCCTCTTCAGAGGCCGAATGCTTCTCTACGGAGACCGAATGCTTCTCCTCAGAGACCAAAGCCCTCTTCGGAGGCCAAAAGCCCTCTTCAGAGGCCAAATGCTTCTCTATGGAGGCCGAATGCTTCTCCTCAGAGACCAAAGCCCTCTTCGGAGGCCAAAAGCCCTCTTCAGAGGCCGAATGTTTTTCTACGGAGACCGAATGCTTCTCCTCAGAGACCAAAGCCCTCTTCGGAGGCCAAAAGCCCTCTTCAGAGGCCGAATGCTTCTCTACGGAGACCGAATGCTTCTCCTCAGAGACCAAAGCCCTCTTCGGAGGCCAAAAGCCCTCTTCAGAGGCCGAATGCTTCTCTACGGAGACCGAATGCTTCTCCTCAGAGACCAAAGCTACCATCAGCGGCACAAGTCCTCTTCGGAGGCGCAACTCTTCGGAGGATAAAAGACCTCTAATGGGTCATACGCCACAAAAAAGAAAGTTCTCTACTCAACAAAAAAGATTGGAGGAGTCATGACCCTCCAACCATGAGAGAGTAACTTCCAGGCGATGAAAACCCTCTCTGAGGCACATTTCACCAGGAGTTGAAGTGTTATAACCGCTTTTCGGGATTTCACTTCACCAGAGTTGAAATGTAAACAAAATAAAAGCCCTCTTCGGAGGCCCATTTCACCAGGAGTTGAAGTGTTATAACCGCTCTTCGGGATTTCACTTCACCAGAGTTGAAATGTAAACAAAATAAAAGCCCTCTTCGGAGGCCCATTTCACCAGGAGTTGAAGTGTTATAACCGCTCTTCGGGATTTCACTTCACCAGAGTTGAAATGTAAACAAAATAAAAGCCCTCTTCGGAGGCACATTTCGCCAGGAGTTGAAGTGTAGCAACCGCTCTTCGGAATTTCACTTCACCAAAGTTGAAATGTAAAAACAAAGACCTTCTTGAAAGCACACGTTTCACCGAGATTGAAATAAAACTTCCAAGTGTTGAAACGTGAAAAGGCTTTCTTCAAAGGCACAACTCTTTGGGGGTACACGTTTCACCAAGATTGAAATAAAACTTCCAAGTGTTGGAACGTGAGAAATCCCTCCTCAGAGGTACAACCCCCTCCCGGGAACACAATTAAGAAAAAAGACCTCTTTGGAAACCCACGTTTCACCGAGATTGAAATAAAACTTCCAAGTGTTGAAACGTGAAAAGGATTTCTAAAGCATAACTCTTTGGAGGTACACGTTTCACCGAGATTGAAATAAAACTTCCAAGTGTTGAAACGTGAAAAAATCCCTCCTCAGAGGTACAACTTTCTATAAAAAAAAAAAAAAAAAAAAAAAAAAAAAAAAAAAAAAAAAAAAAAAAAAATCCTCATCAAAAGCGTACTTTAACTTTCAAAGGAAAAATAATTTGCCTACTGTGGGAAATGATCGTAAAAAGAAAAGAAGTTAAAGTACCCTTCAGAGGTCCGCTTTACCACATAGAGGAATTCACTTGATGAGATATGCACATAAGCAAAAGAAAAAAGTGATTTCTTCGAACGACCAAGCGTAAAAACTTATACGAAGGGAGTTGTACTCTATAAAATTTTCTTTAAAATAATTATTCTTTAGCAAATAAGAGTGTAAGTCCCCTCGAGGTATAGAATATTGCAGCATACTTATGGAATGGGGGCAATATAGTATAATTACACACAATATGGTATAACTAAACCAGCAAAAGGTAACGCTCAAGTAACATACCATAAGCTCGCTGCAATATCAAATAAACTCATGCCAAAACGAATAACAAATGTATTCTTTAATTCAAACAAAAGTTTGTACAAACGAGGAATCATTTTATTCAATTACAACGCAGGTACAGGTTTCAAAATAAAGAAAAGCGGGGGCCGGTACCCGCACAATTCTCGGCCAGTACATGCAAAACACAAAAAACTAGAAACTGAAGATCTTCACTTCTTTTTGCTGCCTTTAGACCCTTTACCCGGCCGAATGATCAGCTTTTCAGGTCGACCAGTGGGTATAAGGGAGGAAGGAGAGGTAGGCGCAGCTGGCCCAACTTCCGGCTCCTCTTCAGTGGCGGTGATTTTCTTCCCCCTCCTCTTTGATGTCCCACGCTTCTCTCTCCTCTGTGAGGAAGACTCACTCCCCGGAGTGACAAGTTTTGATAGAGCAATGTCGTCGGAAGGAGTTCGCTCCGGAGATATGTCACCTCCCTCAAGTCTCTCATCTTTTTGCTCTTGTGAAGCGATGGGATCATCCAAGCCGTGGAGAGCCTCTATTTGTTCTTCCTGTGATCCAGGTTGCAAGGCAGAAGGAGGCGCCACTTGAAGAGATGGAGGAAGGATAACCGGAGGAATAGGAGTTTGAGCAGCGCTTGGTGCTTTCTCTACAGAAGAAAAGAGGTTAAAGTCAGTAAAAGAGAGGGGATGAAGGCTCACCAATAAAGTTAGTAGAGAGAGGAGATGAAGGCTCATCAAGGGTGAGAAGATAGCCGAGGAGTTCATGAAACTCATACGAGACAAATGTGTAACCCGCTTGAACAGGATTAACAGTAGCGGGATTAACATGAGAATTACCTGGTGAAGCCGATTTCCTGATTTCAACTTCATAAGCTTGTGTGCCAGCGCTCTCATCACCCTCGTCTCCACCATGTACGCTTGTAATTTTAGTAGTAACTTTGGTAGGAGAAGCCAAATGGGAACTGGAACCAGTGATGTTGACTTCAGATGAAGAAGGAGGCTGAACCGGAGTGGTTGAAGTAGTTCCTCCAATCTGCCCCCCTTCTGCCACTTCGGTTCTTAGCTTAGCAAGTTGTTCCTTTCCCTTGGCAAGGGCAGCACGAGCGTCTTCATCAAAATAATGCCTTTCCAAGGCTGACTCATCATAACCAGCACCCTCAGCACCAAGCATATCGAGGGCAGCCTCCCACACCTCGGCTAAAGTCATCTCGTACTTGGGACCTAGAAAAGCAAGGCTTCCACGCCCCAAGACGCTATGTAAGTAGAAGTCGAATAGTGTTGAGCCAAAGCTGTTCTTAGTCTCCTCATGAGATTCCTCAGCTGCGATTCTGCCGGCGACAGCCTCATCACGCTCCCTCTCAGTTCTAGAAAGCTGAAGCTTAAGCATTTGTATCTCCGCTTCCTGGGAGTTGTTTTTCTTATGAAGCTCAGCGATATCAGAAATATAGCCTTCACTGATTCTCTTTTGCACTTCAAGCCTGTCCTCAGCATCCCTTTGGCTGGCATGAGCGTCTCTTACTTGTTTGAGAAGCACTTCTTCCTTTTGAGAGTATGAAGTAGAGGAAGCAGCAAGTTCATCTTTTAACTTCTCAACTTTTGCTTCGAGCTCCTCATTGTAGGAAGTAATGTTCCTCATTTCAGTGTCATGCTGCTCAAGGACTTTTTGCCACTCAGCCTTATCGTTTTCCATGGTGAGCATGGCCTCTAAGTTGGCACGGTTAACTCTTTGAAGTTCATCAACAAGCTTCTGCCAGTTTGACATCCTCTCGATGTCGAGTTTGACGGCGTCAAGATTTCGCAGCATAGCAGGCTTGTCGATAGGAACCAGGTCGAGATCGAATCTCACACCCTTTAAGCACCATTGGGGAAAGCGACTTTGTAAGGTGGCTGGGCCGGGCCCCACTTGAAATTTAGGCCTACTTATTATTGTTTGGATGTCCTCCTTCCCGAGAGCAGGAGAGTCGGAAGAAATATCAAGAGGGGCAGGAGCAGTAGGCTTGTCGGGAGTGGTAGAAGCATGTCTCTCACCATGTCGAGCTCGTTTGCTCGAATCTTCTACTACATGACCTTTTCCCCGGTCATCGTGTGATTTCCTTTTATAGGAATCGTCACCTCTCTGCGGGGAGTCGCGATGCTCATCCCTATCCCTCCTTTCCCGAGCTTTTCGAGCAGCCCTCTCTTCATCAGACTCCCTATAGGAAGAGAAGTAGCGCCCATAATTATACTGTCCACGCCCACCATAGCGTTGAAAATCTTGATAGTATGATCCACCGCGTGTCATTGGAGAATCTGAAATAAGAAAAGATAAGCTTCAGAAATCTTTAAAGCATAAGAAGATAAGTGTATAAGTGTGCTGGAAAATTCTTAAGTGGTGTGTGAAGTGCAAACTACTCGCATTGGGCTAACGAACCACTTCTCAGTTGGGGGGATGTAATAGGTTTCGCTATCGGTGGCAATTCTTGGAATAAAAAAGTTGGAGTCAGTTGGAGGGCAGATGTCACTTCAATTGTTGGAGGTATAACTTTACCACGAGCAGGATCATCTTTAGAGAGCTCTTGGGAAGAGATAAATAAGTCACTTAAATCCCCAAAGACATCATCATCGTCATGCCTAGCCTGGTTCCCTCCATCAGTTCCTTTATCGGCATTTTTCATAGTTTGGGAAGGTTGCTCCTCTTCTTCTTCAGTAATGGGGGGAAGCGCGGACTTTTCGGACGGCCCCGTGTCGTCTCGTGGAGTAGAGCACTTCACTAATGGAGTTCCAGTAGAAGTTTCTCCCTGCACACGATCTTTAGTGGAGACCGAGGCGTCGAGAGTTTTCGTCGGAGAATCGGGAACTTCAGTCGGAGCTTCACAAAGCTGAGTATAGCGAGAAGGGTGGAGAAGTTCGTATTGATGTAGAAATTCGTCGCTTAGTAGAAACTTGATACTTCTCTCTTCTGCAGCTACAGCGCTCAGTCTATCAAAAGTCTGCCTATGTATCGGATCTCTAGAGGGAAGGGGAAGTGCTAAAAAAAGCAAAGAATGAGATTAGCAATTTGGACCCCGAAAAGAGTTAAGAAAGAAAGTGGAAAGACGGAAATAAATGATCTTACTTCCTACTCTCCAAGAAGCATAAAACTCTGGGGGACTGCGAGCAAAGAAAAATTGGTTTAAAAATCCATGGACACTTTCAGTAAGATCAAGAATGAGCTTGCGGTTTCTTGCACTTCTCACAATGATAAGAGAAGGATGGTCTTTGCTCTTTGCAAACGAGCATAAGTAGCGAATTTCTTCGAAGCTCGGCAGTCGGTCAAGATGTCTTCTGAACAAAACAGCCAACCCCATCAAGATAGCGTAACCATTAGGATGAAGTTGGAACGGAGAAATTGACATCCGGAGAAGAAGAATTCGAAGAAAGTCATTGAAAGGTGGGATCGCCCCACTTAAGCACATTTGACGATTAACCGCGACAAAACCATAGGGAGGTCTGTCAGCAGTATCATTTGGTCCGGGAAATATGACATCATCTTCAGCAAAGCCGAATTGAGTACGCAACTGAATAAATGTTCTCGAAGATAGAATAGTCGAAGTTCTTTCCGGAGGATTCTCTATAGGAGCAGTTACCGGGAAAGTTTCTTCTTCTTGACTTGCTACTTCTTCTCTTTGATGGGAAGTCATTCTACACAAGCAATTGGATATTCAAACATGAAGGTGCACGTTTCCTAAAGTGTGTGAAGTGTTGTACAAGTATCAATCAAACAATAAGCAAAGGTAACTGGAATAAAACCTAGCAAACATTTGTTAGTTATAAAAACCAGGAATCTTTGTTTTGAGTTTGAATATGCAAATACAATGTTGATGCAAGCAAATCAGTTCAAATTGTTGATACTTTGCATTAATATTCTACTTTAGTCAATTGATTCACAACATTTCATGCAATATGTTCATATCTTTTATCTTGTCTTAACTAATCTGTCATTTGATATGGGCAGTCAATGGCAGTATGTGCGCCTTGGTTTTCTTTGTTTGTATGTTATTCTCAACAGGTTTGCGGCTCAAAAGTGAGAATGATCTGTGAAGTAATACAATGACGTTCAAACAAATTTAAAGTTGGGGCAGTACAAAGTTTGATCACAATTCAAAGTTTATTCAGCTTAGTCCGGTAGTCAAAGTCAAAATGCATAAAGTGGGTATATGCTCCTAAACGTCAAAGCCTAAGTACTATCTCGGCTACGTTCTAAAAATCTTTTACGGGATAAGGTTAGATCGGTAGCGGGTCAAGGTCAAGATGATTTAACTTGGCAACTCGTTCACTAGGTCGCAAGTTCTGGTTCAAAAGGCAGGAATTTCTCAAGTGTTAGCCCGGTCACGACTTAAGCTTTAAAGTTTGAGTCGGTAAACTTCTTTCTGGCATTATCTCGGTCACGGTTTAAATCTTAGATCGGCAGAATGGTAGGTCGGTGGGTTTCCCACATGCATTAACACGGCCACGATTTAAGGATTGAATCGGCCAAAAGCTAAGTCGCCTGAAATCAACGGGTCGCATCAAAATGAATACTTCGATCCACTCAAACCGTTAGCTACCCCCTCGAATCAAAAAACCCACACTTCATTCCTATTAGTTCATACTTCCAGATCGTCCAATGCACCAATTCAAAACCTTGCAATCCTAGCACACATCAAAATCCACTAGCCTGCATCGGTGAACCATCTTCATCGTCTCATCGGACAGTTAAAATCGAACCTAGCAACCTAAACTCCATCAGCCGTGAACATAATGGGATTCGCGATAAAGCGTCATGTCAGGGAGTGATTTAGATGGTGAAATTCACGAACTAACAGTGATCTATAATCGAAGAAGAGGATTCACTTACGCTCTGAATAGTAGGAAGTGCTGATGATCAGGTAGAATGGAATCGCCTTTAAGAACTCGGGAGAATTTTAATGGCGGAATTAAGAGAGCAGGTAATGAAAAAGAAGAAGGGGATATGATTTATACCTCGTGGTGAAAGGAACTGAAGCGGCATTTCACCGGCCTAACTTTTGGACCGTGCCCGATCTAATAACGTGCCGACTCAATGAAGGGCCGAGATAAGAGATAATTCGAAGCACACGACTTAAGCCTAAGACGTATACTTCGAGGGGCAAATGTTAACCCTATCTCGGTTACGACTCAAGAGATGCCGACTCAGAAGAGTTGCCGACCTAATTAGTTAAGAAACATGCCGATCTAATACTTTCGCATAGATGCCGACCTAAGGCATAAAGAAGTTCCGACTCAACAGCGCAAGCACGAAGACCGATCTAAAGCTTTAGCAGGTTGGCCGACCTAACTAGTTAACAAGGTGACCGACCCAATTCGATGCCGACCCAGAAGAGTTGCCGACCTAAGGCCATGCTGATCTAACAGATCCAATAGGTTGCCGACTTAAGGTTTCAATAAGTTGCCGACCTAGTGCTTCAGAAGGATCCGACCTAACATGTTGCTGACCTAACTACCCAATGAAGTCACCGACTTAACTAAGGGACCGGCTTAACATGCCTACCGACCTAATTGAATGGAACAAGTTCACGACTTACGCTTGAGTCGTGACCGACTCATGACCTGTTCAAACATGCACTCCCAGTTAAGTCGGGAGCAATGCATTAAAGAGGGGGAGACGACCTACTGCCCAGCTTGTCTCGGCACCGACCTACGACTCAGCTTATCTCGGCCGCAACTCAATTCAGACAGGCTTGCTTCCATTAAGTCGCGGGCTTAGCTCGTTAGATCGGCAATGAGATAGGTTAAGTCGGTCACGACTTATACTGAGTCGGTGGCGACTTAGAACTTAGCAAAATTTCCAGACCAGAACTCTTATAAATAGAGGACCACTTCCAACGTTCAAAGGACTTTTTTTTGGCTCATTCTCTTCAAGCGCCATTACTCCGCCGAATTCCAGACTACTTCAAAGCTCTTGAGATCCAACAAACTTCTAAAGGAACTCCATGAAGATATCATCTACATTCACCATGGATTTGAAGATGATTGTCAACATCAAAGTTTGAGCTACTTGTTTTACATATCCTATCACTTGAAGTGTGTTGTAATTGAAAGATCTTGTAAAGAATTGTAATCAAACTAGTGATAAAGAGATTAAAGTGGACGTAGGCTTGATTATAAGCCGAACCACTATAAATACTGTGTCTCTTACTGTTTTTCTGCATACTTACTGCTTATTTCTGATTCCCGTACGAACGGGTGGTGCTTTCACAATCACATCCTATACACCAGGGTGTTAGCGTTTAAATTTTAGCGTTAACAGAGGTGCATTTATTTTCCAGATAAGATTAAAAGTGATATTAGTAACGCTTGATAAATTGAGAAATTTATACAATGAATTAGTAGTGAATTTCTTGCTTTTATCCCATTCCCGATTCATACTATCATTTTTGTTATCAGCATTATATAAATTCAATCTTGCACATAATAAAGAAAATTGCCTAAGTATTGTATCTTCTAAGATTCTATTAAAACTAAAGTTCCAAGGGGGATCATTTTTGGAGAAAAAACATCTTTAAAGCGTTTTTAAAGTTACATATTTCAAAAAAAAAAAAAAATTGTCCCTAAAAAACGACTGATAACCAATGATCATGCCAAAAAGCAGTATTATTTCCTGAATGAACAATCATATTAATACTAAGGTTATAAATATCATGACATTTTAAAATTGATTTTCAAAAGTTAGATAATTTATTGTTAACCGAAGGTGTAATTTGGTATAAATTATTGCTATCATTATAATAATACTTAGAAACAATTTCTTTCCAAATAGAATTATCATTTATATCCTTAAATTTCCACAACCACTTCCCTAATAAAGAGAAATTCATGTTACGTAAATTAATAACACCTAGTCCTCCCTCCTTTTTCGATTTACAAACGGTTTTCAATTAACTAAACATTTTAGATTATTACTAGGATTATCACCACTCCATAAAAGTACGTTCTAATTTTATCAATTTTATTGATCATCCGTTCTGGAAAAGGATGCACAGACATCCAATAATACAAAAGTGCGTATAAAATAGAATTAATGAGAACTAATCTACCTTCTCTTGATAAAAATCTCCCATTCCAATTGGAAATTATATTTTTAATTTTATCTACTATAATTACCCAGTCATCATGTTTAAGCTTAGTTGGTCTAATCAAAAATCCTAGATAATCAATAGGAAAATTCATGGTTTTACAATTTAATATATTAGCTATTAAACCATCAACCTTATCAAATGTCATTTAAAACTAAAACTGAACTTTTATCAAAATTAATTTTTAGACCTGAAAGAAGTTTAAAGCTGTATAAAATAAATTTAAGGGTAATGACGCGATTAGGCAAATGAGAAGTAAATAAAAAGGTATTGTCCGCAAATTGAAGAACAGAGAGTCCATTACGTGAAATTTTGCTACCAACGCACCCGAAGATCCATTACCAATAGCTTTATTAATTATAATAACAAAAACATCGATGGCTAAACTAAACAAAGGAGGCGATAAAGGATCACCCTATCGCAAGCCACGTTTAGACTGTATTTTATTCCCTAAAATTCTGCTAATCATTATATTAGAATTACCAGTTTTAAGCAATGTCATAATCCAACCAATCAATTTACGACTAAAACCTCTAGCCAGTAACATACCAATTAAAAAATCCCAATCTACTAAGTCAAAAGCTTTCACAAAGTCAAGTTTTAGAAGCGCATATGTAATGTTATTCTTACAACAGTGATTAATATACTCTTGAACGCCATCTACTCCATCCGTGATATTTCTATCCTTAATGAAAGCAGTTTGTAAACAATAAATTAGATCATTTCATTCTTGTACTAATTCTATTCGCTAAAACTTTTGAAATAATTTTAACAGAACAATTAATTAAAGAAATTGGTCTAAAATCTTTTAAATTATTAGCATCGATTGTTTTATATAATATAATGACATTTGCAAAATTAAATCTTCCTAATTGTAGTTTCCCACTATAAAATTCGTTAAACATGCTAATTAAATCAAATTTTAATACATCAAAATATTTTTAAAATAAAATAGGAAAACCGTCGGGACCCGAAGCTTTATCACTAGGCATGTCGTTAATAGCTTTCAAAATCTCCTCTTCTGAAAAAAGATTATCAAAGTCATTAAGATTAATTCTAGACTCAATAGTAGATAGTTCATTCCATCTAACGTTTATTATATTCTTTTTCTTATTGCCAAAAATATCCACATAGTAATCATTAAAGGCATTATTTAGATTCCATTGATCAACCAATTTAACATTATTCACAAAGATGGAATGTATTATGTTGCTACGTTTTCTACCATGAGCTATATTATGAGAAAAAATTGTATTATTATCACCATCATTAATCCATTAAATTCTAGATCTCTATCTCCACATAACCTCTTCTTTTTTCTAAAATTGAATTAAGCTCTTCTTTTAAATTAGTGAGTATATTATGCTCTCCAAAATTTAGTTGTATAGTTTCTTCTATCTTATTAATTTTAAGCATTTATGAAAGTAAATTTTCTTTTGTTAATTTTAATACTACCAAATACATTCTTATTCCAATTTTTAAGAAAATTCCTAAGACCTCTAAGTTTTAAAACAAATTTTTTTGCAGAGTTATTTGTAATTCGGATATTATAAAAATTCATTGATATCCATTTATTTTTAATTAGATTATAGAAATTTGTATCTAATTTCAAATTTAAAAGTTTTATTAACAATTTTATGATGATCACATGCAAGAATGATAGGGCAATGGTCATAATATGTATACGACAAACCGTGACTCTACAAATAGGAAATTTATCCTCAATTTTGTCACTGAAAAAAAAATCTATCCAGAAGAGTCATTGAAGGGGATTCCCTAGTATTACTCCAAGTGGATTATCTATTAATTAGTGGTAATTTAATCAAATTAGTACTAAAAATAAATTGATCAGATTCTTCCATAGAAGAGAAATTACCATTCCGGGGTGTTCATTCCCCTAAAAAAAGGTGTTAAATTGAAGTCACCACCCATAATCCAAGATCTAGGAGCGAATGATCTAAATTCTAAACATTCGTTGCATATCAACCAATTTTTGAGTTTAGTCCATAAATATTAGATATATTTAATAAAGAGTTATCGCTAAAATTAATGAGAATAATATGTAAAGAGTGTTGCTTAGGAATAATTTGAAGAAGTTCAACTGAATTATCATGCCACCCTACGAGTAAACCCATAGACGCTCTAATTGAAAGTAAACAAGCCCAATGTCTAAAATGATGACCACCTAATCTTTTATAAAATTGAAGATCGGGACAATCTATTTTCGTTTCTTGTAAAAGAGCGATACCTATGAAATAAACTTCAAAAACTGCTCTAATTTTATGATATTTATTTAAATCATGAAGGCCCCCAATATTCCAGCTAATAATCCTCATAAACTAGATAATCTTACCCTCTCTGATTCCCTACTCCTAATGTAACCAGTATCTAATTCAACATTAGTAAAAATAAAAGCGGTATGCCTAGCTAACTGATATAACTCACTGGTGAATAAACTACCTAGAGTATAGGAAGAATAATTACTACTTAAAACAGAAACCATACCTAAGCCTACATTTGTAGTGCCACTCATAGCACTCGAATCAGGTGACTCACCCATAACCAAAGAATGACTGCTACGGAACCTGGCATTACGACGAACAACACCATTAATAGCAACTAATTTCCTACGCTTGCCTCTCCTTGTCAATGAAGATAAATGTGTGTCATTATCTTTTATTGTAGCAGAATTTGATGTGTCCGTTGCTTGCGTTATCAACTGCATCAACTTACCCACCGTTACAGTCTATACATCTTCATTATTAACTACATTAACACAATTTATAATTCCATCCAACAGTACACCCTAGCGCATATCATCCCCATCCAAGAGTAAATCCTTGTGTATTCCATCTCTAACCAACAAAACATCTGATATACTAGATTTACTTTGTGTACCCTCAACCTTGTGCATATCAACCCCAACAGTATCAATGCCCTTATGCATTGAAGACTAGACTAACGCCTTCTTTCTTATTACTTTCAGCAACTCGATCATCGCCACCATGCAAACATCTCCATCTCTATCCAACAACATACCGAATTCTATTAACCTACTCCACGCTGCCCCATCTAGGTCCCAACACAACTGCATAATTGGTCACCATTATGCACATTTTTAACCTTGTGCATATCATCTAAATTACCAATATCCTTATGCACTTCATCATTAAATTCCCCAGATTTACAATGTACCTTATCCTCAACCAAACGGATAGATGTACTATTCCAGACATCAGCCACCATGTTATTACTATTTGAAACTCCATCATCAGCCACCATATTAGCATCACTAACCACAAATTCCTCAATCAAAATGCCATAATTTATATTGCACTCATTAATCTTACTCTCGACTCTATCTTCATATACCAATGGTTCAGAAATAGAAGGAACCACCTCAATACTATCAACCAATTCAGATTTCTTTCCTGAATCCTCCAATGATGAAATACAATCAAACCAATAAATAATGTCTTACTCAAAATTCCCCACAACACATGCTTTAATTCTGGAACTTTGGCTATGAACATAAGTGAAGTCATTATTCAATTCACATAAATGAAATAAAGATCCAGAATCACTATTTGGATTTTCAGCACAACCCAAATCATATACTGTAACATCTGTTTCCAGAGAATGAGAATCAAGACCAAAAGTAAAACATTAGGGTCTAATAGTAATGGATCATGAGCACTAGATTCCTCCCTTTGAACTATACTAGAAATATCTGAGACTTCCTTAACACCTTCAAAAATGTTTGAATTTTCATTATTCCCATTAAAATCTGCCATCATATCCACAGCCGAGTCATCCTCATCCAAAGAAGAAGCATATTTCCTAAAATAATCCTCAGGATCATCGAATTTCTTTCTGTACCTTCTGCCAATGTTTACTGCATTGATCACATCAAAATGATTGAACAGTTCCTCTAAGAATTCAATTCCTTCTTTCCTCTAAATCCATAAATGATCTAACAGTATTCTCTTATGTTTCATACATTTTAAGACAAAAAGAAATCTTGAGAGATTACTATGCCTATTAGAAAAAATACCAGATTTCATTGAACACTCGATCTTTTTGTGACCAAAGCAACCGCACCTAAAACATCGGAGGGTCACGGCAGTCCTTAGCTATGTGAGAAAGTTCTCTGCAATGAAAACATATTTTACACCCTTTTCTGTAATTGATCCAATTTTTGGATTTAGGCTACTGATAGAAAGATTTAGGAGTAGAATACATGGATTCCTTAATAGCCTGGGCAAAGGACCGATCGAATGTAGAATCACTATCGATATAAGAAAAGGAATTGAGAGATTTAGCACAGAGAGGGTGGGAATATGAGGAATAAGAATGCGGGATCGAGTAAACTTCTATCACCGTTTTCTTGGAGCTCGTAAAAAAGAAATGAAGTTGATGATTTTAATAGGTTTTAATAGAAGGGGTTAGTTAATAATTTTAATTAAATATTGAAGCATTGGGGATTACCTGTGGTAGCAAATTATAAAAAGAATTTTTTAAAACGGTTTTGTTTTCTAATAGAAAATTTACAACATTAAGGGTTAGGTAAAAAGAAATTGCTTTACTTAGTTAAAAATCATTTCTTATAAAGTGTAATTGCACGCGCTTCGCGCGTGGATTATTTTTCTTATAAATTGTATATGTTTAAATCAGTCAAAAAAATAATTTTTTACTTCCAAGTGATATTTTGTAAAAAAGTATTTTGAATATGTAAAGAAGGTTTAATTTTAGATCCTATTTTTAAAAGCGTTTTGAATTTTAAAGCATGTTTAGTTATTAGATTCTACTTTTATGGGCATTTGAATTTGTAAAAGAAATTTAGTATTAGATCCTATTTTTAAGTACTTAAGATTGAATAATATATAGAGGGGCATTTTTGGTAGTTCACGTTGATACCAAAAAAATGTGACACCAAAGCTATTACAACTATTATTAAAGATAATTACAGCAACCCCACTTGCCTTTGAAAGCGTTGATGCCTTCAAAAGCATTGATACCTTTGAAAGCGAATATAGGAGTGTCGTTGTAGCTAAACAGATAATAGAATGAAGGTAGAAGGGTCCTTTTGCACTAATAATAGCGTCGAAGGGTTCCCTCCACATACATACACTTTAACAAGTGTGCACCGCCACATCAATTGATTCATGGAAATGATCTTCCGCACTAGTAGATAGTGTCAAAGGGATTCCTTCCTCTTTTATATGCTTCGCAAGTATATTAATCAATGAAGATAGAAGGGGTGTGTTGCATCAATCAATGATGTTAATGGCTTACCTTCTGCATCTTTATACCTAGTTAAGTCCAACCATTATGGAAGGTACGTTTCGCACTAGATGATAGTGCCAAAAGGTTCCTTCTGCATGCATGTTTAATTATAGAGGTGTAAGGGACGCACTGCACCCAATCAATGGTGTCGTCAGGGTCCTTCTGCATGGTTTCAAAGAAGTGGTGGAAGGGACCTTCTACATTGCTTAAGCAATGATTTCGAAAGGTCATGCCGCTAGAGTAGAGTGGCAAAAGGGGTATAGTTGCTTGTTTCGAACTCATTAGTTAAATGGAAGGGAATGAAAGGCTTGTTTGCTCAATGATGTTGAAAGGGAGAGTGATGGAGGGTAAATCAATATGTCACAGTAATTTGAAGGATACGATCAAAAGCCTTAATTTTCAAATTAGAGAACCCAATCTCATTTTTAAAGTAAATACATGGCAATGTAAAAGTGTTTTGAAATGGTATTTAACTTTGAAATTTTAGAGGAAGCTTTCCTTAATAAAGATAGTGGGTTAAGGGTATTAACCATATTTCATTAGAAAATGATTGCAAGGAATTAAACCATGGATGTTTATATCATTGTGTTATTTTATCAGTTACCATGTATGCTTGTGTAATCATATTCACCTCATTATTAACCCATAATTATATTTTGGGTTGTTAAGGGAAGAATAACATGCTAGGTTGACCTAGTACTGAATATACATTGAATTACTCCTGTGTGATTAGAATTTCATTCAAGAGATCAGACTGATCATAATATAGGATGCCCAAGACTGATCAAAAGATTATTGGTTTAGACAGGTTCTTAGTAAGCCTATAGAAACTATGTTATGGAAATTGTTATTGATATAAGCCAATAAATTCTTAGTGATCCCATGAAAACTATGTCCGAAACAGGTTGTTTGTAGAGATCAATAGGTTCATAGTCAGCCCATGAAAACTATGGCATGAGAGATGTTATCAGAGAATCTAATAGGTTCATAGTGACCCCATGAAAATTATGATTGGATGATGTTATTGGTAGGCATGAATAGGTTCTTAGTGATCCCATAAAAACAATAAAGCCAGACAGATAGTTAATAACCTTGGAACATGTTATTAGTTAGCCCATGAAAACAAATAGGTTAATAATGACCCTAAAAACTATAACATGAGACAGATAGTCAGGTGAATGAGGATGGGAAATCCAGAGCATATTGCATGTTTGCATGTCATCGTGATACATTTTATTATGTTTTGTCCTTACCATTATGGTTGCAGGTGCATGGTATATAGTTTTTATAAATTGGGTTAAGATATTAGTGAGATGAAAACCCATTCCGCTAAGCGGCGTGGTCTCGCTAGATATCTATATGGTTCTAAATGTAAGGTCATTATTCAGGCCAGACTTCTTGTCTGACTTGAACTTTATGTTTTTTCTTTAAACTCTCAGGCGCTCAATTGATTTTGAGTAGTTTGAGAGTTAAGGTTTTCAGGTTCACCTTTATACTAATAAGCTTACGGAGACGAGCAAGAGGTAATCTAGCTATTAGTAGTTCTTTTGTTTGATTCTACTGTGTAATTGGATGTAATGGCAAAGTTACTTAGTCCCCATATTTAGACTCTGATCAATCAAGGGGGCATCTTCATATGTTGCTCTTGGCATAATTTTTAATAATTATATTTCTCTGAACGTGGTTTATGAATTGAGATTATGTAATTAATCTGTAATGCGATTTGAAATGGAATGAGAAATTTGTTTTAAATTTAAATTTAAAATTTTCATATCCATGTGTTTCTAGTATAACAATGTATCCAGGACCAGTCCTAGGGGTTTTAGTACCTAAAGCAAATTATAAAAACAAGACCCCAATACAAAACTAATATTATATTTGTTAATTAAATCATCGAGATAATTTATATTGTTTATAAATAATGAGAGGAGGAAAAAAATAACTTCATCTGTAACATCTATTCAAATATGATAATACAAATGAGCGATTCAAGCCTTAGAATCATGGAAATTTTATGATATCCAACACCTATTCTAATTCTCATCATTTAAGCCTTCAAGATCATGTTGTAAATTCAATTAATAAATTAAACTGAATTGAATTTGTACTGTAAATTATTAAATTGAATTATCAAATAGTTATCGAACTATTAATCACCAGAACCTACTGTGATACTATCATACTGATTACTACATTCAAGACAAACAATAACAGTTATCAAATTAACATTACTAAATTGAATTTGTATACTGTGAATTTCAAAGTTGTAATGGTATCTTTTCTTCTAACCTTCAAGCTTCAAATTCAAATCGAGATGTATGTCAGATGAGATCGTGTTTGTAGTTTGCCTATGCGGCTATGCTCTAATTCTTTGACTTTGAATCGCCGGCTGCAGTTGGAGGCTGGAGCAACTCGACATTCGAGAGGACTAGTAGGGCGATGAGATGAAGGAGCTTGTCCGCTGGAGCCTGGAGGATGGAGCGGAGACTGTTGCATCTAGATATTTTTATGCCCTGGAGGATGGAGGACTAGCGACGAGATGAACGGGAACGCCTGGGCTGCGAATCACGATATCAATTTTTTTAATCTCTGAATGCTAGTTGAAATTTTTTTTATGCCCTAAGCGGTCGCTTCCTCTGCTTTGGGGAAGGGCCGGGCCTGAATGTATCTAACATTACCTCATTTGGTCACTGAAAAATAATAATTATAGATGACTGCAGCATCTATAGTGGTTGTTTTGGGCCTCTAAATAGGGGATGTTATAGGCCTAGAGGTTTTTTTTAAAATATATATACATACCATTTACTCTAATTAAGATATATATATATATATTAAAAACAAAAGTTTTTTTAATATTTAAATAATAAATATATATAATAAAATAGTTCAATATTTAAATTAAGATTTAACAATTAATTAACAATATAAAATGAAATATATCTTATTAATAATATTTTTATAATTAGTTTAATACATATCGATATATACAAATCCATATAAATTTATTATTAAATCTAAATACAAAATAAATGTATATATATGGCAATTTAATTACATATAAAGTTGAAGGCGTGATCATATGAATAATTGTCTAAAATAAAGGTTACCCCTGAAGATCTTGCCGCTTGTAACATATTGATCTATTTCTATCTCTTAGGATTTTGAATCCGCTACTTGAGCTTGCAAAGGATCAGTATGTACCACCATGGAGTTTGTGTTTGGAAGATGAGGGAATACTTTGGTGGCTATAAGTGGATAGGTGGCCGGGGTTTGAAAAGAGTGAGCATTCCATTTGATTTAGTTTTTGTTGGTGTACATAGAGAGAGCTAAAAAGGAATATTTTCCACCTTTACTTAGTCTTCAACAACTAATTTAAACCCTCCCCGCTTCATCATATGGCTGAACACCTCCATGACACACCATGTTTCAAAAAAATTAGCCCATTTAATAATTATCTTTATATTTATACCCTATTTAAATATATATCGACATCGTATATTAATACATGTACATATAAATTTATATGTACACCCAAACAACTACTAGTGGTATGTAGAAAATTCTAAGTACTATCCCAATCAATAAACGCATCCTAAACATAAATACACTTATAATTAGTATTTCTCAAACATTAATTGACTTAATTAATTAACACCATATAAACTAGTTAAATGAGGTGATATTTTGAAGATTACATAGATACGACTGTGTGACACACAATGTGTATATAGTAAGCGATTTTCAAATATTACTGTTTACATGTCACCTTAACTAATGGTGTGATGGCTTCGTTGAATTCATCGCTTATAGATCTTTTCAGTTGAACCATATTTTAGATCAACTTAAGCTGACCCTTTAGTAATGATATAATATACACATGTTCTCTTTTTCAATACTAGATCACTCTAAGACCTCTGGAATTTTGTATATTTCAAAAATCCAATGATATCTGTATATAAAAATTTAGTGCATCTACAATGTCATTGGTTTATTTATTATTAAACATTTTACTCTGATCAAATATACTTTGAATTTACCAAATTTGACCAAATTGTACAAATAAGAAGACAAATTCTCTATTGAATAGTATTTCACTTCATATGCTTCAACTCAGACCAACTATAATCGTTTAATTGTTATCATGCCTTGACTCGATTATAATTAAGGTGGAGTATTCATGTCAAATTTTCATAGTATTCTCAAGTCAAGAGAATTGTATAACATCATCTCACTAAGATTTCCTATTTGACCTAGTTGTAATCATCCAGCATGAAACTTGTAACGGCCCGCAAATCCGTACCCCCTGAGCCAACACTATTCTACAACAATCAACTCAAGTTGTACAGAAATACGAACCATTTGGGTTAAAGAAGATGAGGTAGAAGAAGAAAATAGAAAACAACAACAGAATCTAACCATCGCAGCGGAATAAAATATAATAGATAATAAATGATCTTTACTCAAATCAAATATCTCTGTTTATATATTACATCATCAGAGTACAACAATCACAGCTCGACATCAATACCATACAAATGGATACACAGCAACTCAACACAGCAGAATATATATATAAACAAGTACGAGAGTACGTGTCGTCATCCAGCTCGTCTCCTGAGCTCCACAGCATCATATCCTGTATCCTATAATACTCGGTCTGACCCGAGCATTATAGTTAAATAACACCTAAGTCAGTCTGGAATACCAGCGTGAGAAAATCACACTTAATTAATTATTAAAGTTTCAAAAATCCTTTGAAAAACAAAAGCATCTCGTAAGACCACGCCACAAATAAACATGTCGGGTTTTTACCTTACGATAGCTAAAACAGTTTTTATAGAAATCCTCTGATATTATAATAGGGTCTATATACAAATACTTATAAAATAGCCGAAATTGTTACATCTATTAAATTCCAGCTACTAGCTACAGAGTGGGTAATACAAACAAAACTCGTACAAGGCTCGTAGGGAGAATGGATTTCCAACTAATGACTAGGCACTGGGGTACCACCTGTCACAGTACGGGGACTAGATCACCGTATCGAGGAGTACGCCCGTGCAACACAAGGCCGGGACTACCCCTTACTGGATAATCCCGAGTGAGATCACCCCGCGGTTGGGATCAACAACCGCCCACTAAGCCGAAATAAAAAGGGACATCTAGACTGGAATGACCTCACCCTGCTTGGGTGCTACCCACCTATCATTGCTGCATAACCCCTGATTTTCAGTGATTCCCATTTGATGAGGCTTGAGGCTAAGCGTTACCTTTTTAGAACATATCCCTTAGAATGCTCATCGTCCACCTGACGATGTTTCACAAGCATTCATCCATACAAGTCCGTCCCGGGTTCGAATGGAACCGGAGGCACTATTCCTACTACATCCATTTTGGAAATATCCTCAGGATTAGTAGCGACTAGCCCTTGTACTTCACTGCTCCATCTTCGAATCCAAAATCGTTTTCACGAAACATACAAACAGGATCGAAGTGGTTTTCGAGAAATAAATCTCGATCCCGGTCTCTTCGAAACGATCAACGCATTTGGCCAATATTGATAATCGGTGATTTAACTATCAATTAATGTTCAGAACATCCGTCACACAATAAATAATTTTCCAAATTATTTATTTATCTCAAAAATATCTTCACAAGATATAATTTCACTTTTCAAACTCCTTGGAAATAGTTTTCAAAACTATCTGCCTTTTTCAGAATAAATTCCAAGTATTTTTATTTCCACTGGAATCACCAAGCATAAAACTTTAGATTTTTAAAATAATTTAGAAACACTTTATTGAAATATACTTTAAAACCTTTAAGTTAAAAACTATTTCAAAAATTTGTTAAAAATACATAATATATGAATATTTGAAAATAATGTTTACTTTATAAATATAAAACTAGTTTTCACTTTTTAAACAAAATACTAAGCCACCTTAAAATAATTATTACAATAATAGATTTGAAAAAAATATTTGCTTAAGAATTTTAATCAATCGGAAATAATAAATTTTCTAATACATGCTTTTTAAAACAACCTTAAACTTTTATCTTATATTTAAAAAGTACTTAAAACGTACTTGGCTATCCAGAGAAATATACTTCTCTTCACAACCTTTAAAAATAAATCACTATTTATTTTTAAACAAATTTTCTCATTCCTTTAATAAATTTCCACTTGAATTTATTCTTCCAAATATCCAATTTCAACGCTTAAATCAATCTCCAAATTGATTTCCAATTTACTTCATTTATTCAAAAATCCTTTAATTTCAGATTTTATTCCTAAATTATGATTTAAAATACTTTTAATCGAAATACCAATTTAGATTTCTCAATTTACTTCTTATTCCTTTAGATAGATTTAAAACGTTAAGTTTTAAAAATAATTCTTTATTCCTTTAAATTAATATTACATAATTTTACAATTCATTAATTACTATTTATTCAAATCCCTTTTTTTTCATATTCGAAGTTATATGTTAGTATTTAACATACTTCCATTTCTTTCTCAGTTCATTCTTAATTTATTAAATTCTCTAAGATCATTTCGTTTACAAACTTACCCCCTTTATTTTCTTCCCAAAATCCAATTTATATATTTTTGGTAATCCATTATACCCAATGTATATATCCAACTAAATCATATCATTCAATATTCCAATATATTCAACATTGAATATCAAGTAACCACAACAGAGAATATTAAATAATAAATGTTGAGGGGTCCAGTTGGATCCCTCCAACCTGTTTTTCCTGCATCCACAGATGTTAGCACAATATAATATGCCAATTCCAAAAATACCATACCATAGCACATCAATCAATCTCAACCATTCAAGCAGTTATTTAAATTTAATCATTTAAATTTAAAATTAAATTAACTGAGTGAGATTAACTCACCTTTGATTTTTGATTTGCAATCCACTTCATTATTGTCCTGGGTTTTTTTTCGATTTTTGACCTTGAATAAATGATTACCATTTATTAAGATTTGAATAAACTACACAATTAGTTACCATTTAACCAACTTGATTTACTAATAATTTATTTTAAACTACTAATTTCCCCCCTTTAAAAATCTTTTGGTAACCATAATAAATCAAATAGGTTAATTTAACAATTAAATCACCAAATCCATTGTTTCATATAAACTGGTAAATTTAAAAATGTATATAAGCAGATTTATTTACCCTTCTAACTATGTATATGTACTTATACAATACTTTATAGATTTCAACAAAAACTAATTTTAAATAAAACTCCTCAATCTTTTTAAACGTTCTTATATAATTTCCAAAACCATATAAATATATATTACATAGAATAAAATCCCTTTCAAATATCTTTTAGCAACTAAATAATTAACATAAGTTGATTTAAACAAAATTAGTCTCCTTAGTATATTATTTAGAATATCTAGCAAATTCAAAATGTGTAGTTGTATGTTTGTTCCTTCTGAGACCATTTATATACTCATACAAACTAAATTCCAAATCCACTTAATGTTATATAAATTCTTCAACATTTTTTTTAAAATATCTATATTTGTTTTTCCAAGCTTAATCTAATATAAACTAATTTCTGTTTTGCCTGTACACATTTAAAATTTAAGATATGTGTGTACCAATATACACACACACACACACACACACACACACACACACACATATATATAAATCTGTACATGCCTCACTGCAATTTAAAATCCCATATATATATTTGAATCAAATCAAATCAAATTAAATTAAATTAAATGGTAAAAGCAAAATACCTACTGGAACAACTCAGACAACCACCACGACCTGTACCCAGCTCGAGCTCGATGTCTCTACCAACCCACGATCGACTTTCGGCCAAACCCACGCGCGTACGCGTGTAGACAGTCGCGACCTTCCTCTACGTTGACCCAAACAGCCCCGCACGTCTACCTTCCCCTTCGCGATGCCCTCGACACAGCGTCGCCACCATTTCCCTGCCACGAACTCAACCCCCAACATCAGCACGAGACGTAAACCGATTTGGAAACGAGCCCTAGCTCAACGCGATCTACCTGACTCCTCCCCTACCGAAGTTGTGCTCGACGATGCCACGAGTCGAACTCGCGGTTGCGATTCGATTAGGGTTTTATAAATTTGATTTCGGTTAGCTCGAGAAAGAAATGTGGAGAGAATAGGGTTGTGTTTCCCTTTTTATCAAATTTTAGGCCATGATTCATACTTTTTTTTTCCTCTGATTTGAAAAGAAGGTTTTGGCTGGTATAAAGTTGATTGCAGGATATGTTTGCGTGCTGTTGTTAAAAAGAGAAACATGATATGAGAGGAAGTCGGCTGGTGAGATTTGACATATGAAATTTAAATTAATTTTTCGTTGTAAACTTCAACGTGTTTATGTAACGTACGCTCCCACAACTGCTCCAATTACTATGAAATTTGAAATCCGTTAATAATTCAATAGAGCCAATGGAACTGGTTTCGTCGAATTCCGAGACTGTGCCTCGGAAGGCTATTTTTAAATTCAATTTAAAACGATAAAATTTTCAAAACTGAACAATTCACTGTTAAATTCAATTTTAACACTTTTACTATTTTCACTATCATCAATATAAATTTTATAAGCCTTCAAATTATTTTTAATCGGGTTAAAATTCTAGATTATATAAAATTCCCAACTTCAAATTATTTAATTCAATAATTAAATTATCAAATAAATTGTGATATTCGTAATTCAAGTTAAAATTGCTCTACTGAATACTTAAAATCAATTAAATATTCCAATTTTAAATGCTTGAAAATTCCGGGTTGTCACATTCCTCCCCCTTAAAAGAATTTCGTCCCCGAAATTACTAGTTAGGAAGAATGGTCCAATACCCATTTACTTATCCTCAAAACCCAACAATTCGACATCCAACCAACTATCCTTTTACAAAAGACCGTTATTAACTTTCCAAACCTTTCCCTAGTTTGCAAACAATCCTATTCGCCCAATTATTCAAGTTTTACTCTTAAAACCAGTTTTGAATTATCAAAATTTTCTAACTCCCTAAATTTCCGAAATTTTTTGCCAGCGTCTCCTTTGCGCGGCTAGCTCGGTACAACTACAAAATGGCTCTACGGCCTCCCAAATCCAAAAAGATAACAAAAAGCCATGGCTCGATCCAAAAACCCAATCAAATTTCACAGAGTTTTAAACACATACCTTTTTGTCGAGTAATTCAAATTTATCTTCTGAAATCAAAATCAATACTCTTTTCCTTTTATATTACCTGCATATTTTACTTAGCAATAATACCCAATCGCAAATTTCAAAAACATCATATCAACTTTCTTACAAAATGTCAGTATTTATTCATTCAAATACTATTTTAGATTATATTTGTAATATCAATTTCCAATTGAGTATGCACAACTCCTTACTTAAGTTTAGTATAAGCATTTTATGTGTTTCTTTATTTATTTCCGTCTTACCACTTCAGTTTATATCTATTTCTATTCAAATTGATTCTTTCATTAACATATGAATTCAATTTATCTTTAACTCTGAATATTTAAATTTTATTTGTCATTTATAACTAATTTATGTCATTACTTTAAATTGGTTTCCTTTACTAACTTATTTTAGTTTCCAATTTGAATACGTTTGTCGTTAACAAAATTTTCCAAAAATTTTCAAAAAAATTTCTAACTCCCAAAATTTCTGAAAATTTTTGGCAGAGTCTCATTTGTACGGAGGAGCTTTTGCAATTTGACAAAAGAGATAAATATATATACATCGACCCACCCGGTCGGAAAAACCAAAAACAGTTCATATTTCCTATTTTTATTGCGTAGGCGTACCTTATTTAGCATTTTTAAGCAGACAGCTTATTTATTTAGCAGTTAATGCAACCCAAATCCAGCCACACGGCTTCTAGATACCTGTACTTTCTCAATTTAAACGTGTAAGTGCCATATATACGAAGTTTATTAACATTTCACTCTTTTTAAACAACTACAATACATGAATATTAAAAGCAATGTAACTAGACAATGTTTATAAGCAACTTATATGGTTTTTAACACTTACGCATTTGTTTCAACCAATCCACACGCCATTTCATTTAATTTTAATGGTTTACAATACCATTTCTTACCTTCAATTTATTTTAACCCCAAATAAGCTCATATTCAAATTAATTGATTTCAAAATCAATTCTGTTTCACTTTTATCAATTCATAGTATCTTAATTACTTCCATTTACATCAAATAACAATTTATTCTATGCAATTTGACAAGATCTATGTGAATAAATAAGTACTTATGTTTTATAACCATTTTAAATGGATTCCAACTCAATTTATACTTAATTTTATTCCATTTTTAAATTTATTCACAATTCATGTATTCTCACTTTCATTGCATTTCAGATTTGAATCCATTCACTTGCATTTCATTTTATTAACCAACTAGTTTCATTATTCAAGCCGGTTCCATTCAAAACCATTTGATCCAGCTTGACACATTCTGTTTAAATTTCATTCACAACCCATTCATTTAAATCTATTCTATTAAACTCGAAAACATTCAATTGTTCATATTGTCTCCAAGTTATTTCAATTCTTTAACATTTTAAATGGTTTACAATCATTTAATTAAGAACTTCATTCCATTTAATATTATCGGTAACTCGCCTAATTTTATTTCGATTAAAATTTATTTTCACTTGATTTAAAACCAATCCAATATTATTAACTTAGTTTTTAAGTCGAATTCAATTCAATTCTCCTTCATCTATTCAGCTTAAGTTAATCTACTTCAATTTATTCAAATCCTCTTTTTTTTTCTATACTTAAGCTCATTTCATTTTGCAAATAAATTTCTCCTTTAAATTTAACTTGATTCTATTTTAATCCCATCCCATTTCAAACTACAAATTTATTTGATTAGTTATTATACAATTTAACTTTCCAGATTCAACTCATCCAATTTATTACATGGCCATTTCCAATTTATTTCCACTTATTTGTATTTTATTTGCAATTCAAATCATTACTATTTTAATCCATTTACATTTTCCTTTATTCGACACATTTCCAATTATATTTAATTTGTTATCACTTTAAGTTAAATTTTAGTTTATAACTCAAGTTCCGAATCCACTATCCCTTTTCCATTTATTCAGGTAAGAATCTAATTCCATTCAATAACTCAATTGAATTTTTATTCCAATTCAATTTTATTTTAACTCAGATTTATTTAACTCAATTCGATTTCAACTTAATTCGAATACAACTGGATATTATTTCCAACTTATTCAATTTATTCCAATCCAGTTAAATTTTATTTCCCCATCCAAGTTAAATTTATTTATAACCTTCACCTTAAATTTAAATTTCTAACCTTCAAAGCTTATATTTCCTTCCTGATTTAAAAATCATCTCAATTTATAAGCTTACAACTTACCTCATCAGGATTTTTAAACACCCGACTTTTGGTTTCAAATTATTTTGAAATCTTCAACATCACAAATCACATTCCTCAAAAATCAAACCAATCCTGGTTTCATTCCCAACAAATTTCCTTTGAGACTTTCAAAAACAACTAGCCTTTCTGAACAAATCAATTTTGGCAGCAATCCGTCACTTAGTAATTCGAAAATGAATACTGACGATGCGGCCGTCATCATCAGAATTATTTCCCAATAATCCAAGTGATTTCAATGCTATATTACTTTCAAAATCCATTCAAAACACACTTTCTTTCAGGAATACCTCCAAAACAATAATACTATTATTTATCTTCAAATACTTCCAAATCTTCGGGATTTTAAAGTTTCAAATTCTGTTTTAATTCAAATTTTAACTATAATGCATTGGTATAATTTAGGCTTATACAAATTCTCATTTGATTATATTTCAATCTATAAATCACGTTTATAATTCATATTTATAAATTTCATTTTATAATGAATTTATTCCCTTAAATTTTAGTTATATTTCAATTTCTAGTTAAATTTTCACTTAACAATGATAATACTTTGATATTACCATTTCTAACATCCAAGCAACCATATATTAGCTAAATAGTTTAAAAAACTTTCTTTATATCAAAAATATATTTTGGGTAAAATTATTTCATTTACCCATATTTAAAAAAATCTGTGTCGATTGTTCTATTCAAGTGTTTAGAAACCCCTTCAATACAGTTGCGCAGACTGTGTCGACGAAGATTCATATGCCACTCAATAAATAAATCAATGCAATATTAAAACAATTTATATTCACTAACAAATACGCACTCATATCTATTAATACGTTCAAACTCATTCTAGAGTACTATAGACTCTATTTTAAATGAGTAATTTCCCACCAGAGCCAAGGTTATCACCAACCTAAACTCTGATATCAACCGTAACGGCCCGCAAATCCGTACCCTTGAGTCAACACTATTCTACAACAATCAACTCAAGTTGTACAGAAACACGAACCATTTGGGTTAAAGAAGATGAGGTAGAAGAAGAAAATAGAAAACAACAACAGAATTTAACCATCGCAGTGGAATAAAATATAATAGATAATAAATGATCTTTACTCAAACCAAATATCTCTGTTTATATATTACATCATCAGAGTACAGCAGTCACAGCTCGACATCAATACCATACAAATGGATACACAGCAACTCAACACAGCAGAATATATATATATATATAAACAAGTACGAGAGTACGTGTCGTCATCGAGCTCATCTCCCGAGCTCCATAGCATCATATCCTATATCCTATAATACTCGGTCTGACCCGAGCATCATAGTTAAATAACACCCGAGTCAGTCTGGAATACCAGCGTGAGAAAATCACACTCAGTTGATCATTAAAGTTTCAAAAATCCTTTGACAAACAAAAGCATCTCGTACCACGCCACAAATAAACATGTCGGATTTTTACCTTACGATAGCAAAAATAATTTTTATAGAAATCCTCTGATATTATAATAGGGTCTATATACAAATACTTATAAAATAGCTGAAATTGTAACATCTATTAAATTCCAGCTACTAGCCACAGAGTGGGTAATACAAACAAAACTCGTACAAGGCTCGTAGGGAGAATGGATTTTCAACTAATGACTAGGCACTGGGGTACCACCTGTCACAGTACGGGGCCTAGATCACCGTACCGAGGAGTACGCCCGCTCCCCTGCAACACAAGGCCGAGACTACCCCTTACTGGATAATCCCGAGTGAGATCACCCCGCGGTTGGGATCAGCAACCGCCCACTAAGCCGAAATAAAAAGGAACATCTAGACTGGAATGACCTCACCCTGCTTGGGTGCTACCCACCTAGCCTTGCTGCATAACCCCTGATTTTCAGTCATTCCTATTTGATGAGGCTTGAGGCTAAGCGTTACCTTTTTAGAACATATCCCTTAGAATGCCCATCGTCCAACTGACGATGTTTCGCAAGCATTCATCCATACAAGTCCATCACGGGTTTGAACGGAACCGAAGGCACTATTCTTACTACATCCATTTTGGAAATATCCTCAGTATTAGTAGCGACTAGCCCTTGTACTTCACTACTCCATCTTCGAATCCAAAATCGTTTTCACGAATCGTACAAACCGGATCGAAGTGGTTGTTGAGAAATAAATCTCGATCCCGGTCTCTTCGAAACGATCAACGCATTTGGCCAATATTGATAGTTGGTGATTTAACTATCAATTAATGTTCACAATATCCGTCACACAACAAATAATTTTCCAAATTATTTATTTATCTCAAAAATATCTTCACAAGATATAATTTCACTTTTCAAACTCCTTGGAAACAGTTTTCAGAACTATCTGCCTTTTTCAGAATAAATTCCAAGCATTTCTATTTCCACTGGAATCACCAAGCACAAAACTTTAGATTTTTAAAATAATTTAGAAACGCTTTATTGAAATATACTTTAAAACCTTTAAGTTAAAAACTATTTCAAAAATTTGTTAAAAATACATACTATATGAATATTTGAAAATAAGGTTTACTTTATAAATATAAAACTAGTTTTCACTTTTTAAACAAAATACTAAGTCACCTTTAAATAATTATTACAATAATAGATTTGAAAAAAATATTTGCTTAAAAATTTTAATCAATCAGAAATAATAAATTTTCTAACACATGCTTTTTAAAACAACCTTAAACTTTTATATTATATTTAAAAATTACTTAAAACGTACTTGGCTATCCAGAGAAATATACTTCTCTTCACAACCTTTAAAAATAAATCACTATTTATTTTTAAACAAATTTTCTCATTCCTATAATAAATTTCCACTTGAATTTATTCTTCCAAATATCCAATTTCAACACTTAAATCAATCTCCAAATTGATTTCCAATTTTCTTCATTTATTCAAAAATCCTTTAATTTCATATTTTATTCCTTAAATATGATTTAAAATACTTTTAATCGAAATACCGATTTAGATTTCTCAATTTACTTCTTATTCCTTTAGATAAATTTAAAATGTTAAGTTTTAAAAATAATTCTTTATTCCTTTAAATTAATATCACATAATTTTACAATTCATTAACTACTGTTTATTCAAATCCTTTTTTTCATATTCGAAGTTATATATTAGTATTTAATATACTTCCATTTCTTTCTCAGTTCATTCTTAATTTATTAAATTCTCTAAGATCATTTCGTTTACAAACTTACCCCCTTTATTTTCTTCCCAAAATCCAATTTATATATTTTTGGTAATCCATTATACCTAATATATATATCCAACCAAATCATATCATTCAATATTCCAATATATTCAACATTGAATATCAAGTAATCACAACAGAGAATATTAAATAATAAATGTTGAGGGGTCCAGTTGGATCCCTCCAACCTGTCTTCCCTACATCCACAGATGTTAGCACAATATAATATGCCAATTCCAAAATTACCATACCATAGCACATCAATCAATCTTAACCATTCAAACATTTATTTAAATTTAATCATTTAAATTTAAAATTAAATTAACTGAGTGAGATTAACACACCTTTGATTTTTGATTTGCAATCCACTTCATTATTGTCCTGGGTTTTTTTTTCCGATTTTTGACCTTGAATAAACGATTACCATTTATTAACATTTGAATAAACTACACAATTAATTACCATTTAACCAACTTGATTTACTAATAATTTATTTTAAACTACTAATTTCCCCCCTTTAAAAATCTTTTGGTAACCATAATAAATCAAATAGGTTAATTTAACAATTAAATCACCAAATCCATTGTTTCATATAAACTGGTAAATTTAAAAATGTATATAAGCAGATTTATTTACCCTTCTAACTATGTATATGTACTTATACAATACTTTATAGATTTCAACAAAACTAATTTTAAATAAAACTCCTCAATCTTTTTAATCGTTCTTATATAATTTCCAAAACCATATAAATATATATTACATAGAATAAAATCCCTTTCAAATATCTTTTAGCAACTAAATAATTAAAATAAGTTGATTTAAACAAAATTAGTCTCCTTAGTATATTATTTAGAATATCTAGCAAATTCAAAATGTGTAGTTGTATGTTTGTTCCTTCTGAGACCATTTATATGCTCATACAAACTAAATTCCAAATCCACTTAATGTTATATAAATTCTTCAACATTTTTTTTTAAAATATCTATATTTGTTTTTCCAAGATTAATCTAATATAAACTAATTTCTGTTTTGCCTGTACACATTTAAAAATTAAGATATGTGTGTACTAATACATACATACATACATACATATATATATATATATCAATCTATACATACCTCACTGCAATTTAAAATCCCATATATATATATATATATATATATATATGAATCAAATCAAATTAAATTAAATTAAATTAAATGGTAAAAGAAAAATACCTACTGGAACACCTCAGACAACCCCCACGACCTGTACCCAGCTCGAGCTCGATGTCTCTACCAACCCACGATCGACTTTCGGCCAAACCCACGCGCGTATGCGTGTAGACAATCGCGACCTTCCTCTACGTTGACCCAAACAGCCCCGCACGTCCACCTCCCCCTTCGCGATGCCCTCGGCGCCGCGTCGCCGCCATTGCCCTGCCACGAACTCAACCCCCAACATCAACACGAGACGTAAACCGATTTGGAAACGAGCCCTAGCTCAACGCGATCTACTTGACTCCTCCCCTACCGAAGTCGTGCTCCACGATGCCTCGAGTCGAACTCGCGGTTGCGATTCGATTAGGGTTTTATAAATTTGATTTTGGTTAGCTCGAGAAAGAAATGTGGAGAGAATAGGGTTGTGTTTCCCTTTTTATCAAATTTTCGGCCATGATTCATACTTTTTTTTCCTCTAATTTGAAAAGAAGGTTTTGGCTGGTATAATGTTGATTGCATGATATGTTTGCGTGCTGTTGTTAAAAGAGAAACATGATATGAGAGGAAGTCGGCTGGTGAGATTTGACATATGAAATTTAAATTAAATTTTCGTTGTAAACTTCAACGTGTTTATGTAACATACGCTCCCACAACTGCTCCAATTACTACGAAATTTGAAATCCGGTAATAATTCAATATTACGGACCCAATGGAACTGGTTTCGTCGAATTTCGAGACTGTACCTCAGAAGGCTATTTTTAAATTCAATTTAAATGATAAAATTTTCAAAACTGAACAATTCACTGTTAAATTCAATTTTAACACTTTTACTATTTTCACTATCATCAATATAAATTTTATAAGCCTTCAAATTTTTTTTAATCGGGTTAAAATTCTAGATTCGATAAATTTCCCAACTTCAAATTATTTAATTCAATAATTAAATTATCAAATAAATTATGATATTCGTAATTCAAGTTAAAATTGCTCTATTGAATACTTAAAATCAATTAAATATTCCGATTTTAAATGCTTGAAAATTCCGGGTTGTCACACTTAGCCAAGTCACTCTATAATTATCCAAAAATTATAAGTATGTAACTTTTTGTATGAAAAGTGTACAAACACCTCCAATCGACTACTTGTAGAGCTATAAATACAGGGTGTATAACACAATTGTTATATTGCTATGATTATTGATTTTTAAAGAGAAAACTACATATAGGTTATGACAGTAAAGTAAGAACGCATAGTTTTATAATGGTTCGGCCATAATGTGCATACATCCACTATCTATTTTCATTATCATTCATATAGTTCTTCAATACAATGCTTGGGGTACATAATATGATGATCAGTTGCTCAACAGAAAGTAATATATAGACCTAAGGAAGTTTATTTGACAACTCCTATTCATCTATTCCTACTTGACTTTTCCGATGTCGTCATTAGCCTATCCGCGTTCGATTATCCCTATTGGCCTATCTCTACTCTACTTTCCTTTCTTGGCAGTTCCTACTAGGTTGTTACTGATAGGTAGTTCCTTCTAGGTTATTCCTATTTGGTTTTCCTATTAGGTAGCTCCTGTTAGGCTGTTCCTACTAGCATATCCCTGTTAGCCTATCTCTACTCTACTTTCCTTGCTTGGCAGTTCCTACTAGGTTGTTACTGATGGGTAGTTCCTTCTAGGCTATTCCTATTTGATTTTCCTATTAGATAGCTCCTGTTAGGCTGTTCCTACTAGCATATTCCTAGCTCCCTCTTACTTGTTCGCCATTACTTTGTAAACTTGGCTCCGTATAATTCCCTTTAATGTTTTTGGAAACTTTGGTATTTATAACAGTGTAGGTATAGGCACGTTAGGCTGATAAGGTAGGCAGTTTTCCTATATAACATGCTCAGTTCTGTTATTTCCATATATGGAAGATATGCTCCAGAACTCTATATGTTCAAGATTGACTTTCCATATATGCTTTGTTTGGTCCAGTGGTTGTTGACTTGGAGTTAGTTGGATCGGTGATGCGATGGTCATGTCATGATTTGGCCATACTTGGGTTCGGTAGTAGGTTATCGAATAAAGTTTGTGTTCGGTAGGTGGTGTTCAGCGATGCTTTTGTTCGGCTTTGCCTTGATTCGGTGATGCTTTTGTTTGGCGGTGCTTGGTTCGGTGAAGCTTTTTTTGACATTGCCTTGGCTTGACATCCTTTCAGCCATCAAACAAGAAATCTTGTCCGGTAGTACCACTACTAGTCAAGGAATCTTGGCTGCTATTCCTTCTACTGAACAGGTGAAGGTGGAGCTCCAGTTTTGTTTGTCTCCCCCTAGTTGTGATTATCCATGATGTCTTTATAATGTGAGGTTGGGTAGAGACCTATTAGGAGTAAACAGTTAGGTTTCCTACTAAATCATTTCTCCTATTCTATAAAAATAATGCACTTGTTAGGAACTAAACCCACGACCTCTCCGTTGGAATCTGGATGTAGAACCACTTGAGCAACACATGTTTTTATGCATAACTCCTTCATTTTAAGTCAGAATTAAATAAAACTTGAACCAATAGCTTCGTATTGTTCGGTAGAATATTTAATGCCTTTGAACGTTCCATTCTCTTGAATTAATTAGTGATTCTCCAAGATGGGATCTAAGTCAATTAGGTGGTTGATAGATTTTAAGATGATAATACTTTCTAATTCGTAGTTCGGATTGAGATGCAGTTTTGACCTAGTTGCATGTCCTGACCTTAGGAACATTTTACAAGTATTTTATTTGACTGTGCCAAATTTTCCCTTAACACTTTTCCTTGTCCTTGTTAGTACGTGACGGCATCTCCATTGTGCACCTTTCAGTTGTTTCTATGCTCCTTAAAGTCTTCTTTTATTTACTATGTTATGGGTAAAAATGCCAACAATACTTACCCCCAAAGCATATTGTAACGACCCGTTGAATTTGATAATGTTAAATGAATTAAATTAATATGTTTCTAATCTAATTTAGAATAAAATAAAGGTCTTAAGATTTTATTTGAGAAAATGTAGTAATTTGTTATAGTAATTGGAATTTAATGTAACAATTTAATAGTTACATGGAAATAGATTTGAACTATGTAAAATTTGCACACCTTGTTATAAGTTAAATATAAGAAACCAATATAAATGTGAATCAGTGAATATTAATAAAATATTTACTAGAATGGAATTATTTAATATAAAATAAATAATGGAGATTGTACATTTGGTTGTAATAATAAATAGTGACTAAATAAAAGTGTCCGTTGGAATAAATCAATGCAATAAGTGTGATAAGTAATTTTATTGAATGTTGTCTCTAATAAATGTACTTGATTTGGTAATTTAGATATTTATACGTAAAGTATATATATATATAAAGATATATTGATTCCAATAGAATTAATTGGAAATCTAATATTAAATATAATGTTGGTAGCAATTGAAATTTACTGTTTTGCAAAATAAATGAGAAATCAAGTCAAATGTGAATTATACCGTAAAGGATCAATTCATTTAAACAGTAGGATTGTAAATAAATAAACATTCTACGTAGGTTGCAATTGGACAATTTATGTAGTTTAATGGAAAAGCAATTGGAATTAATTACCATAAATTGTGTAGTTAGGGTAGTTTTGATTTGTCACTTAAGATGGAGGATTTTTATAAAATATAATAAATGCAGTTTAAATTAAGGCATTGACGTTCGGGTATTTAAGAAGTGATAAACTAAAATTTATTTATTTATTTGAAAATTTGAAATCCAATTTGTGGATTTATTGCAAATAAGTGAAATTTGTGTTTAACCATTTCATCGATAGGAATAAATTAAATTTAAGGTTATATTAATAAAATTTGGACTAGAGAAATGATATGAATCGGTTTTAGAAGCCTTAAATATAAAATGGGAAGTAGACGAGATTTCACGTTACAACCATTTTAAAAATCCTGATGTATGTAGAAATATTAATGAAATATAACGTAAACCAATGTTGAATCAAAAGAATAGAATCAACACTTATTTATTCATTTAATGTGATATAACTACGAGTATGATTTATTGCAAATTACATGGAAATCTAATATATAGGACATTACCTAAAAAGGAAGAGTAGATAAAATTTATGATAAACATATTTGTATATGAAGGTTATTGATTTAAGGAGAAATTGGGCAAGTTTTATGTATTTGGGTTAAGTGCAACCTTTAATAGATAAATTTAGTGCAATTAAAGAAATTGACATTTAATATTTCGATAACTTAAAATTTGATGGGATAAGAACATTTGGGTAATGAAGGGATGACAAATATTAGCTATGATTCTAGAAGGAATTAAATAGATAATGGGAAGATTAAAATCAGGTTCTAAGCAATAATTATTAAATAACAGAAGTTTAGGAGTAAAGTGAGATAATTGAAAATTTTAATCATTCATATAAGTCATTTGTTTATTAATATGAGTTAGCCAATAAATTTAACTTGGGCAATACCTATATATTGGAAACACATTTGTAAAGTGTATTAATTGAATTTGGTGAATTGGGAATGAATCCAAGGTTATAGAAATTGATGTAATACTACGCAAATAAAAGGTAACTGCATAAAATCAATGTTTCGTAATAAATTGTAATTGATAGTTAAGTAGGAATGGGTTTGAATTTGACAAAAAGGAAAATTTATTATTTGCTTACCCATCTATTCAATCTATTAAATTTGATCAGATCCATTTGCAATTAAACGAATTTATTTACAAGTTAGTATGTATTTAGTTGATAACTATAAACCAATTAGGGCAATCGGGTATATATATTACCAGTTAAGTTATATAAGATAATGGTTGACTTAATTAAGGGAGTTATGTAATAATTTCATTTATTTTGTAAGTGGAAATAAAACGTTAATGATAACAAGTATTCAAAATTTACCATCTATTTAGGATATTAAGTATAATTGATAATCAACTGCAGCAAGTAATAAAATAAATACGTAACGTTAAATGAAGTAATATTTGAAATTTAATATTTAGAAACTATGTAAATATAAGTGCAGATGAAATTGGGGATATTTACATATTGAAATATGAATCCAATGATAAATCAATTCACGTTTCAAAATTTAATGCTACTTTATTACATATATGTTTATGCCTAAATTTAAACTTATGTTTAGATCCAATCCGATCCATATATTATTTTTCAGCCTTGTCTATATATAACCTGTTATAAACCCTAGCCCCATTTTATTTTCCCTTTCGCTGTACGTTCATTTCTTCATCTCCTTCTCCTCCTCAAATGAATGCAACCTAGATCTACCCCAATCCAAATTTCAGTGAAAATGCAAACACTTCAGAAAAATTCCACAAAAATATATGTTAATGTTCTCGAGGCACGTAATCTACTGGTGCAATTCGTTTTCTGTTTTGAACATTCGTTTGACCAGAATTAATTCAAACAGTCCGTGACCATTCATCATCGTCGTCGCAAACTTCGTCGGATCGTCAAACCTTTTCTAGGTTTTGTAGAGTGGACGATGGGGATCGCATGTATATGGTTTTTGTGTCTATTCAACGGTTAGATCATCGTAGATCTTCGATTAGGGTTTCTGGAAGGGGGCCGCGTGCGTTTCTGGGAATAGAAGGAGTGACGTGGCACATATATTTGTAAGTGATGAATGTGTGTCGTTTTATTTATTTTCAATTTTGAATTCAATCATCATTTTTCGACGTAACTTTCTCATACGACCTCGGATTCAAACGAATTTTATTTGTTAGGTTCGTATTTAAATTCCAGACCCAATGACGCTGGTTTGGACAAATTCAGAGACCATCAAAATTTTGAGTTTAAATTGAATTTAAATTCGATTTAAATTCAAAAGGTGAGTGTTTTAACCCGCTCACAACTACTAGAAGCTTTTATGTTTGTTAAATTAATTTTAGAAATGAATAGAAATTTATTTATGAGTATTTGGCATGTTTATTTCACTCATATTTGTTGAATTGCATTCATTAAATTTAACTGTTAATTTAATTTATTTATTGCATATTAATTGATAGTTAGAATTTATTTGTTTGCCTATAAACTGCTAGTTAACAGTTATATAGATTATTACTGAATATAAACTGTTAGATTAATAGTTGTTGAATTTAATCTGAATAAAATTGCCAGTTATTACCTGTTATATATTATCAAATATAAATTGTTATTGATTGATATTGCTTGATGATTGTGATTGGATGATGGGTGATGTTGATGGATGTTTATTGTATATCATTAAATTTCAAATTATCATGCATATTTCATTTCATTCGGGATTGTGGTTTGAAATGATATATAACCGCAAAATTTTATATCTTTTAAATTGCGGATTGAAATGATAAATATCCGTATCACTTGACCATAGGATAGAAAATTATATACAGGCACCGCGGTATATATATAACTATTTAAATGTGATTTCTATGGTTTGGATGGAATACGGTTTATAATAATCTTAAATTTTATATTGTATAAATATTTTTCTTCCATATATATATATACATATGAAGTTGAAAATTTTGAAATTAAAAGGTGTATAAAAATCTTTATTAAAAATGGAAGAAAATTAAGAAAATGGAGTTTAATAATTTATATCATATGTTTAAATGTTAAGTTTGGAAATTTTAAGATATGATATTTATAATTGGATTTTTCCCAAAATAAATTAAAATGAATATTCTAGTATAATTTGAATTGGGAAAAATATATATATTTTATTACTAGAAATTGAAGTCTTATTATTTATGGATTTTATATGAATATTCAAGACTAATTAATAGAACAATTGATTTGTTGAAAGAATAAAATCCAACTTTAGTTTGAAATATGGATACTCAATATGGATATACGTATATATAAATAAATTGAAGTGGTTTTGGAACTTGAGAGAAATAATATAAATTTTAGTTTAGACTTTAATAAAGAAATGTATTTGTAAAGCCATGAGAACTATTTTCTTTACAAAGTAACATTTAAGTTAAACCATTTAATTCATATACCGTTGAATGTCCAAACCATTCAAGTTTTAGAAGTTATGGTTTTAAATTATGATACTATGCTTTGAAAATATTTGATTTTCAGACGTTATGAAGTTAAAGCATTTTGATTTTGAAAAAGAATTATATTTGGGATAAGTGATAAAATATGGTTTTGGGTTTTGAAATGATATCGTATTCATGGTTATGAAATGGAATGTTTATTCTGATTTTTAAAGTATAACCTATTTTTAAATGACCGCGGTGTTATAATAACGATGGGTTGGCAAAGAGACCGGGATCGGATATGGACATACTCTCTGTCGATACCGAAAACCACTTTGACTAACCGTGTACGCGGTGGAGATTCCAGAATGAAGTAGGTGGTGGCGACGTTTCCTGTAAGGTAAATACGTGGACCCGACTCCCGTGAGTTGGCATAAGGTGGCTAAAACAGGAGCTATTCCCAGGCCAATGAGGTCATACCTCTGATCGGACACTCCTCTTCGATATTATACTATGACTTTGGATTGATTCAGTGGCCACTTTTATTTTGATTTTGGGGAGTTTGTTCGAGGTGGGCGGTAACTGCGGCTACGCGTTTCCACCAGCCTGGGTACGCAATTGGTATATCTACCCTGGCATTGCCTAGTTGTGCCGTGTCACCTACCCTATCGTGCCTTTACTACGAGTTTCTATTTGTGTCGTACCTATGGAGTATCCTCTGGTAGCCTCCCGATCAGGAGGTATTACGGTACTGTATAGACCATTGGCATTTTACGTGTTAAGGTGGAAAATGTAAAGCCTTAACGCTATTTAAAAGTAAGTTTATTTTATAAATAGACACTATTATAATAGCGCAATATACTACATAGTAAATAGTTTAACGGATTCTTAGGAGATGTAAATCCCGAACATCTCTTGAGTTACTGTACTCATATTTATTTCTGTTAATTTAATCTCACATAAGATCTTTTAGTCTGACTCGAGTGTTTTTGTCTTTTCAAATTCGCTCGGGTCAGTCCGAGCGTTTCAGGATCGAAGACTTTAGCTTTGAAGGACGAAGACGAAGGAGTCGTATTATTATTATCTATAGTATTGCACCACACTCATACTGTTCCGCTGCATTGATTGTATTGGTAGGTGTAACTCTGATATTTATTGTATAAAGCAAATCAAGTGTTTGTAAACTGTTTTGAACTGTATATTTATTATTATATTTTATCCTTCCGCTGTGAGATTCTGTTTTGTTTTTATTTCTTCTTTGTTTTCTTATTTACCCCATAACAATCCGCCCTTGCGTATGCTTTGAATTGGCACGTGTGTCGGTTTAAAGTGTGCGAAAAGGCGGGATGTTACACATATTTTCATAGAATACAATGTATGCTTTAAGTCATCCATAAGCCTTTTGCATGTGATGATTATCTCGAACCTTGAATATATGTATCCTTATTCCTATACTTTCAGTAAGTTTTCTGGTGCTAGTTGTTATGGAGCCTTGCTCACTTGGAGAAAGCTTGTTGATAATTTCAAGACATCTTTAATTAGTATGACATTTCTAGCTTGCGCTTTCTTGGTGGTACAGTCATCCAGTATGATTTCTCATTAGTTCTCATCTCTGTCCATTAGGCCTTTACTCTTTCTAGCTTAGACTTCTTGCCCCTTAGTCCTTAAGGCCATGCGTTGTCTTATGAATGCTATGAGTGTTTCGAGGTGCTATAGGGAAAGGGAAATTCTATAGTTCCATGGTACCTGGACCTGACGATCTGTATTTTGTTGCGTTAACATCAATTTGGCTGATTAAGGTTAGGAGTCATGATGTATTTTTCTTAGATGATTGCCAAGTTATTCCACTTGCGACTCCTTCATCACTACAATGCATACTTGTATAGATTAATCACTAACAAACTCTGCCAGGTGAATGGTTTCTGCTGAAATTTTGGGTATAGGTTGATCCTATACTTGTGTTATGAAGTTATCTTCTTTTGATGTTTATGTGTTGTTGCATATTGTATACATTCACATCCATATCCTCCTTGTAATCATGACATGTTTGTTCACATGATTGCTAATTTTACTTGTTCTGCTAGTAACCTATCTCGCTGCTATCGTGCATACCTATATGGGATCAATCACCACAGTTTATATGACTGATGCTTCCCTTAACCCATACTTTATATTTCCTGTATGAACACTTACACAAGCCCATATGTACCTTATAGAAATTTTAAATGAATTATCATACTTGATTAGGATTAGTTATCGCATTGTGTTTGTATAGTATCCTTGTTTAGCCATTAACAATTTAGCAATCTTTTATTGCTTCCTCATTGACTTGTACACGGTCCAATCATTAGCAAGTTTGACAAGGTAAGCATACGGTATAGTGTCCAAGTGGTTCCTTATTGTTTTCCTAGCTATCACGGTAACTTTTCATTTTCACTTGATATATTTTCATAGGATCAATCACTGGCAAGTTCGGCTAAACTAGCAATCTCTATGATGTCATACTCTATTTTCCTTTAGCTCTTTTGATAAGTTTCCATTGTTAACCCATATACTTGCACAGTATCAATCACTATCAAGTTCAGTTGAGGTAAAATATCTCTGATGGAATGCCTTCTCGTTGCTACCTTGTACAGTTGCACAGGATCAATTACTGTCAAGCTCGCCAAGGTGAGCAATTTTTGGTGGCGTGTCTTTATAATCCAGTCCCATGCATCCTTATTTATTTTCATGCATATATTCCATGTGCACTTTGTACAAGCTTGTTCTAGCATCAATAAGTTGGTAGTCATTCCCTACGACTCCAGGGTTGATTCCTCGCGTTGATTTGTCTTATTGGAAGTTGTGTTCCAACAATATGCCATCTCAACTGTTCACTACTGTTTGAAGTTTAGGGCCGATCGTCTGTGGTGATCTAACCAGTCAGGGATGCTCTGGTTCAACATTGCTAGCTAAAGATATGTGATTGATCGTCAATGGTGAACGTCCACTCAAGGATGCTCTATTTCACCATTGTCGGCCAAAAGTTTAGGGTCGATCATCAATTGCGTACACCCAATCAGGGATGCTCTGGTTTGCTATTGCAGGCCAAAAGTTTGGAGCTGATCATCAATGGATAATACCCAGTTAGGGAAGGATTAATTCTCCATTGTCGGCCAAAGGTTTGGGGTCAATCATCAATGGCAGACATCTAGTCAAGGATGCTCTGGTTTGCCATTGTCGGCTAGAGGTTAGGGCCAATTGTCAATGGTAACACTCAGTCAAGGATGCTCCGGTTCACTATTGCCGGCCAAAGGTTCAAAGACAATCATCGATGACAAAACCCAGTCTTGGATGCTCTACTTTGCAATTACTAGCCAAAGGTTGGGGCTAATCATTAATGGAAAACACTCAGTCTAGGATGCTTTGGTTCATCATTGCTGGCAAAAGGTTTGGGCCGACTATCAATGGCAAACATCCAATCAGGGATGCTCGAGTTTTCCATTACTGGCCATAAGTTTGGGGCTGATCATCAATGGCAAACACTAAATTAGGGATGCTCTGGTTCGCTATCGTCGGCTAAGTTTTTTGGGTCGACCATCAACAGTGAACTACCTATTTCGCGATCATTTCCTAATCATTAGTAAATCTAATTCACTGTACCGATCGAGATTTCTCCAAGGTTTCTATGATGTGCCAGAGTTGGGTACCCCCGCATACATTGGCCTTTCCTGTATAGTCCTAGAAATTAGGGACTTTATTTGATATGGGATGGTTGTTCTTGTGGTGGTTTGGTAGCATTGATCATCTACCATAGTTTCACACACCTTATTCATGGGGTTTGGTAAAACTGTGATGATTGATAATACATTTTTCCATAATCCATAGTTGCAATAGTCAGTGTGCAAAAACGAAGCAGAAGTCTTGACCATTCCATGTTTTCCTGGATACTTCCATCCATAATGATGAGAACGTAGGCTCCATTCCCTAGATCCCTACCGATAAAATGTAGTCCTACCCAGATCGGGTTAGGTGTCCTTGGCTAAGGGGAAATTCGCTCCAAGATTAGTTTCCTTCCTTAAGAAGGCGATAATTTCTCCTAGAGTTGCATTATTTCATCACTTTTTACTAGAGCTCTGCAGTTTTCAAAGCAGCCTCATCTTGTTTTTCCTCAATCAAATCTGGGAACATGTTTAACAATCCTTATCCTCCTTTAATTTATAGTGCATTCTTCTATGAGATGAGATTGTAATTTTGATGGAAAGCATATCTTATAACCCATATACCAAAGCAAAAGGAGTATGTCCATTGTAGTTCCATGGGGAGTGTAATACGCATAGAGTATCAACAGCTGTTATTCATCCGAATTTCCTTGTCATATTTTGAGAACCTTGTTGACTTCTTCAACCTTTCCCTTGACCTCTGGGAGAGGCACTGTAGAAAAGATTTTCCTAATTTCGTGTTACTAATAGAAGTTTTCAAATTATTAACTATCAAACTGCCATCCATTATCTGAGATCATATGGAGCGAAACTCCATATTTGGTAAAGTAATCCGAAGCCATTATTGCATACTCAGCTCCACCCATACTTGTTAAGAGTTCTCCAATCGGATTAATGTCCATGAGATTTCCTCTTTTGGGATCTGCCCCAATGTAGTCCCTTTGACAGCCTTGATGTACGTTATCCAATATTTCCTTAGTCTCTCTTGTAGCCATGCACCTTAGCAGTGCGTTAGTGAAAACTCTTCTATATATAATAGCATTCTATATGGCATATGGGGTTACCTTGCGCCTGTGCAATTAATACGCTCGGTAGATTCAAAGCGGTGGAGGTGCAAAAAGTCATAGCGGGGATACATCGAGGATATAGCTAGATATAGAGGATGGCTCTAAAATAACATATAAAACTCGTACTTAATATTTTAAAAAATATATAAATGTTAATTAAATGAAAAATCATCATTCAATTGAATTATAAATAATACATAAATAATTTTAAATAAAAACATGTGCGAAGATACTTTAAATAAATGAAAAATTGTTATATAACATAATTGAATTTGGTAGAATATTATAGTATTTTCATTTCTGAAATATATTAAAAATTAAATCAAATAAATTAGTTTCATAATTTTATAATGTATAAATGCAATTTTTCAATTCATTTTATTAAAAAAGATATAGCGGGAATAGCGGAATATAGCGGGAATAGCGGGATATAGCGAAAATAGCAGGGATTAAAGTAGAAAGGCTATATTCTGGGGCTATATGGAAAAATCGTAGCGGTAAAAATCCGCTATGAGATATAGCGGGGTCGTAGTGGGGTAATAGCGGGGCATTAACTACACAGCCTTGCACATCACCTTCCTTTCTATATTCTGGATTAGGGGTGAATATTTTACCAGAATTGACCAAAAAAGTGATCCATTTCCCAGCTAAACAAATTTTCCAAATTGTCAAAATCTTGATTTTCTCCCCATGGGATGTGCTTTACCACATAGCATTCTTGCACATTAAGAAAAGCCTCTTTTTTTAGAAGTAGGATGCCAACTGTTCTCTTTTGATTTGGAACTCCAAAATCGCTTGATTCACAATCATTTGCATGTCATTATGGATACATAGTGTCCTGATTCCTTTGCTATCCTCAACCTGGCTGTTAGCATATTGTACTCTATCGGTCGGTCTAGCCTGTTAGGTAAGAGGTCTATCCAACGCATATGGGTTAAGAACATCCATTCTTGCCCACTTATCAGCATTTTCTCTCACTTACGTGGATTTTTCATAGTCAAGTGGCATGGTGTTGTTATGCCTCAAGTATTTCTATTAAATATCATTTGAAATTTATTTATTAAACTAAGTTATACCTCTACATTGTTGTACCTGCATTCTGTGAGGGTTATTTATCCACTATAGTATCATACTTCATACATATGAAGTTGACTCTGTCTCTGGGGGCTTTTTAAAAAGATTATGCACCACCATCTCTAGTGTTGTCCAGTCCCATGTATGAAATAGGTTAGGATTAGACTCCACTATCTATGGAGGAGCTGAACTTAGTCTTCCGTTGTCTTTAATAGAGTTGAACCCTATCTCCAAGACTAGGAAGTTTATACTCCATTGTCTGATTACTACGAACTTTATAATTTGCATGCACATCTATCTTTGGATGTCTAGTAGGAGGATATGCTCTGATGTTCATGGGGGAATCTGGCACTATGATCCCAAGCATTGTTTATACCCTTTCTATGTAAGGACTCGATTCTATCAAGGGACTACAATCTATAGTTTATGGCACTTTAGCTGGAGTTACCTTAGGTCTTAGCCCAGAGCATACCGGTTCCCATCTCTGTTATAGTTGGCTCTTTGGTTCTCAATTCACTATATTCCATGGTTTCTCTAGTAGCGAAATAGATTATTTCAGGGGTCTCCGTAAGCTGTGAACATGAAAACTTGCCCTATCATTTGAAGTGTTTCCTTTCTCCAATCATATTATCTACCTTTCATATGTCCTTATCCCAAGGCTTTTTGTCTTCGACTTGGTTGACATTTGCTAGTCCTGTTTTGATATCAGAATCCTCCAAGTGCATAAACTTGCCAGCTTGATAGTATAAGTCCTCCAAGTTGGCGATTGAATCTTTCTTAAGTTCCTTGTAAATTTACTTTCCTTTTGATTCCTAAAGCAACAACCACATCGGCAATCCATTTATTATGTTGTCGCATAACAGCTACTATAGCGCTGAACCATGTAAGATTGTTCTGTAAGTTTTTCCACATCCTTTTGCTTCCTGTGTAGCTCCAACTTCTTCCATATGCTAAATGTAGCACCTCAAATGTATTCAAGGTTTAGTTTTTACAATGTATTACTCACTGACCAGTGCCTTAAAATTTAAGGGTAGACTATATATGTGATGTTCTAAGTGAATCGATTATGGTTCATCCTGTCAAGCTCTGGTCTCCTTCTCTACTTTCCTAACATTTGACACATTAGCCTAGCAACATGCTCCCCCGCTACCAAAATGCTTCCTTATGGTTACTTGATGGGCCTCGTCATGCCCCCATGCAATGGATCAACCACCTGCGTACCAGTTAGAATGAACTCGAGTGGTCCTGTTTCAATAGCCAAGTGTGTGGTTCCTACATCAGTATTGACTTCTGGTGAGACATCCTCCCTTGGTCTAGCGTGGACTATACCATTGGTTTGATACTAATTGGTTTTACATAGGTTAGATTTGGTTCGAGCCCTAGCCCATTTCGTTCATGAAGTCTAATTTTCTATGGCTCCTTCCTGCCTTATCTGCTCCCTTTCGTCCGTTCTTGGTTGGCTGAAAACAGAATTCTGGACTTGGTTTCTCTAGACCTATATTGGTGTTGATTGCTCCATGAGTCTAAGGAATGCTCTATTTTCTTCAAATACTTAACTAGGAAGGGAGCTACCGTATCTTCTATCATCATTTTCTTTCACTACTAGACTCTTCTCTAGTAGCTATGTCGGGATAGTCTCTCCAATACAACACCTTCAAATGTCATATACTTTGCCACCTTATAGATACACTGCTCCAGTATGGTTGGTTTATCCTTTGTGACTCTCCTAGTAAACTTCGTTCCAAGATTCACTCCAAGATATAAGTCATCAAGGCAAACCTTTCATGCATGTTTTGAATTCCAGTTGTTGCAGCATTAAGCTAGGATAGGTACTGCCATGGCAACTCATCTTCTCTTTACTTCACATTAGATAATGAGCATCCATCTTTTGGTTATTCAATATATACCCTGGTTAACTAATAAACTTCTCTTTTAACATCACAAATGAATGAATTGATCCTATGGTAAATGACATAATGGGTAAGTCTGGCAAGAATAGAGGATAGCATTTGCACAAGGCTTCCTTTATAACTCTGTTTATCAGCACATGCTGGGTATACTATTGTAAACGTACTACATGGTTAGTTAGTCCTTGATACAATTCATAGCAGGCACTCTAAAGTCTATGGAATTCTTGGTAGTCCTATCTTTAGGGAGAAGGTACTGCTAAATCAAGTTTCAATACCTCACTCGACTTGTTCACGTTGAAAAAATTGTCTAATGATTGGAGCCATACTATCCATTAGTTCAGGTGATTGGCAATAAAAGCTTGGCCATTTCCTTAGAAGGGAATGATTTCCTTCATCCTTCTTATGATAATTTGATCTTTGGTTTTGAGCATAGTCATGGCTCCTACATCGATCCCAACGATCATTTTATCCTCCATTGACCACAATTTCAATAAGGAAATGAGAATGGTTTGCTGCAGCTGCACCCGGTTCGGCATCTTCCTTGCTTGGTTCGATGTTGAACCGCTTTTGAGTCTAGGTTCAAGTTGAGCTCTTACTTGTTTCACCCCATATACACTCCTTCTAGCTCTTGGAATTTCTTGATCATGTATTTTACCAGAGTGCGACTCCTTTTGTTTTCTGGATTCCCTAGACTGGGATCGCCATTATTTTCTAGTGTTGCAATCAATAGTCTGCAACTTCCTTAAGCATGTCATAAGTTGGTACACAATTTCTTGTTGTTGGGTAGCAAAACTTTCATTTAGCTTGGCCATAACTCTATCCAGGTTTCCTCTTGTAATTATGTCAACTGGCATTGGAATGCTTACCGAATGATCATCTTGATTAGCAGTTATCTATTTGAGTGTGATGGAATTCCTTACATTCCCGCTGGTAGCATCAACCTAATTCTTTAATCTCAAAGGCATATTAGGAATCAGTTCTTAGTGAAAACACCAAAAATGTTTGCATGAAAAGTGGACAAACACCTCCAATTGATTAGTTGTAGAGCTATAAATACGAGGTGTATAACATAGTAGTTATATTTGTATTTGATTGATTTTCAAAGGGTAAATTACATATTGGTTAGGCAGATAGTAAATTGCAGTAAAGTAAGAACGCAAAGATTTATAGTGATTCGGCCAGAATGTTCCTACATTCACTATCTATTTTCATTATCCTTCATATAATTCTTTGATCCAATGATTAAGGTACATAATATGATGATTTGTTACTCAATAGAAAGTAAGATATAGACCTAAGGAAGTCATTGGCAACTCCTGTTCATCTATTCATGTTTATCTATTCCTGGTTGACTATTCCTATTCGGCTGTTCCTCTTAGCCTGTCTATGTTTGGAAGTCTGTTTGGCAACTCCTATTTAATTATTCTTGTCCATCTATTCCTTCTTGACTATTCCTATTCGGCTATTCCTATTAGCCTATCCATTTTTGGCTACTCCTGTTAGCCTATCCTTGTTTGATCGTCTTTGCTTAGCAGTTCCTACACTGTTCTTGTTAGGTTGTTCCTGCTAGGCAATTCTTGCTTGGCAGTTCCTAGCTTTCTCTGGCTTGACCACCCTTATTGTTTTAAGCTTAGCTCCCCAATTATTGTTGGAAGCTTTGTTACTTATAAGGGTGAAGGTATAAGGAGGTGAGCATGATAGGATAGGAAAATCTCTGTATAAAATGCTCGATTTAGTTATTTCAATATATAGAAGATATGCTCCAGAACTTTCATATATTCAAGATTGTCTTTTCAAATATGCTCTTTTCGGTCCGGTGGTAGTTGGCTTGGTGGTACTTGATTTGGTGGTCATGTCATGGTTTGGCTATGCTTGGGTTTGGTAGTAAGCTACCAAATACAATCTATGTTCGATAGGTAGTGTTCGATGATACTTTTGTTTGGTCATGCCTTGTTTCAGTGATGCTTTTGTTCGGTAATGCCTTGGTTCGGTGGTTCTTTTATTTGGCAGTTCCTTGGTTCAGCGTTCTTTCAATCACTGAACAATAATTCGTGTCCAGTAGTTCCATTATCGGACAAGGAATCTTTCCCGATGTTCTTTCTACCGAACGAGTGAACATGGAGCTATTTTTCCTTTGTCTTGCCTTTATGTTTCCGCTTGTATTGCTTCATGGGCTTTTAATCTTCTTGTCTAGAGCTACATAGATTCTGTAAGGTAGGATTCTATCAAGCAGAGATTTGGTTAAGTAGTTTCTAGAGCTGCAGATGTATTTGTCATTATTGCTCACCTCTTCTCTCCCTTTAGTTGTGCTCATCCACGAGGTATTTATTGGCGTGAAGTTGGGTAGTGAAATGTTAAATAGTAAATGTTTGGAAGTAAATGGATAGGTTCCTCTCGGACTATTTCTACTCTTCCATAAAATAATGCACTTACAGGAATCAAATTCATAACCTCTCCATTGGAAGCTCGACACACAACCACTTGAGTTACATATGTTGTGCTATTACACCTTCATCTTAAGTCAAAATTGAATGAAACTTGGACCAGTGGCTTTGTATCATTGAGCAGAATATTCTAATGCCTATGAATGTTCCATTTGCTTGAAGAAGGTAGTAGCTCTTCAAGTTGAGGCACAAGTTGGTTAGGTGGTGGTTAAATTTTAAGATGATAATATCCTCCAATTCGTAGTTCGGATTGAGATGCGGGTTTGACCTAAGTGCATATCATGACCTTGGAAATTTTTTACCAGTGCTTTGAGTACATTAATTGATTCTGCCAAATTTGCCCTAATACTTCACTATGCCCTTATGATTAGATGATGACACCTTTATTATGCACCTTTCGGCCGTTTCTGTGCTCCTTGACATTTTTTCATATTCGCCATGCTATGTATGAAAATAGCTATATTAGTAACCACTCAGTTCCCCCAGCATCCCTGATTAATATACTATTTAATATTTGGAGAAAGGTATGTATTATGGTCTCATATCAATATCGATTTTCGAAACATCTTGACTGAGAATATTTAAAATAAAACGTTCATAAGTTATAATTAATTTACTCATGATTGCAACTATTTGCAACTACAAACATATAACATTTCATTAAAGGATTTTATTATTTCTATACCTTTAATTAATTATTTAATTAATCATATCATAATATAACATAATATATAAAAGAAAATAAACATCAGAAATAACTTTTATTATGATTAAGATCGTTTACAAAGTTAGTTACATAATACATTTACCTAATTATCCTTAAGGTATACTACCAACTCTCTTGAAGTTATGGTTTCATTACCTCCTATTAAGTCTCTAGGTATTATGCATGATATTAGTGTATCGGTAATCTTATAGTTCAGTGATATTTCATTTTCATCATACTTTGTGTCTGATCCACACTATGTTATCTCAATTGTTATTTATTCCGTAAGTAGGATGACTCAGAGGGCATATTCTACTAGTTAGGCGCATGCTTTAGAGTTGTAGCTGTTATCTAGTTTATTACATTTATCTAGTATTTTGGTTGTAGACATGTGGTACTATATGTATTGTGGGAGATGATGTAGATGTATTAGATTCATTATTTAGATTGCATTTGTTTACAGTGTAATATACCAAAATGTGGATCTTATCTCTCATTCATTTATATGATATCAGTTTAGTCCTATGTATGTTTATATTAATATTATACTTATTTCTTCTGCTGTGAGATTTAGTATATACATTGAAATCTGAATTCCTCTTTATGTGAGATTTGGTATATACTGAAATCTGAATTCCTCTTTATGCATGGATTGCGGTTGCCATGAATAATAAGTCCTTATAAATGCTATTAGAGCGTAGGTTACTCGACTACCATAAACTAGGACAAAGTTGAGAGAGTGTGCTTTTATTTTGATATATTTATATATATAATACTTAGCCACCCACATTTTGATTTTAGTTGTCTAAATTACCTTTTAGGAGTTGCTAATGATCCCCATCTAAAGATAGCTACTATTAGTTATGCCTCTCGAGCGACGACCCACTAGAGACAGAGTTAAGTCCCTAGATCTTCAAATACCAACATGGTATCAGAGGCGTTTATAAGCCACAACGTAAGGAACCCCACCTCCACTGGGGGTACTATCTATTCTTGCATTGGGAGTAGTGTTCCCTATTCCCGCACCGCCCCACCACCCACTCTTCACTTCTTGAGACTTTGTCAGGATTATCTCCGCTTGGGAGGCAAGTTATACATAGGGAGTCATTCATAGAAACTCAAGCATGGCTTATACTAGTGAGTGGATGTTTTTTGATATGATGATTGAGGGTTTGTGAATCGATAACTAGCTTATATGCAACAACTAAAGGCAGCCTTGTGTTGGTGGGATGTAGTTTTAGCCTAGTAGAGGAGGTGGTTGAACATGTAATGATTTCAAAAGAGTTTAGAAGGAGGATTGAGCACATTTTTCTCCTGATACTAAGAAGGGATTGCAATTAAAAATGTTTATGTACCTCCAATAAGGTGATAAGACCATGAATGAGTACATCAAAGAATGTACATTTTTGGCTACGTTCAAGATGGACACGATCAATACCCTCACTAAAATAATCCTAAAGTTTGCGAGGGAACTCGCTCCTAGGGATGTGGTTCTTAGTCATGTTCCAATAAGTTCATAGTCATCTTATTGATAGTTTAAGCCTATTTCCCAAGCTATTGATGATTTTATTATACCGTCAGATCAAGTTAGAGGGTCAGCACATCTTTCAATCATATATAGAGATGTTAAATTATCTAAGGGCAAGTCTGGGTTTTCTTATGATGCTTATATACTTGGTTTTTCAGGTTATGGCTTTATCACAAGGATGGATTGGATGGCGAGGCATGAGGTTGTTATCGGTCATGATGGTCGCATAGATTTCGTAAAGGATAGTAAATGGTCCGATGTTTATTACGAGCCAGAAGGATGGGATAAATGGGTGAATTTAGAAAAAATAAATCCATTTTTAGATCTTGCATATGAAGTCCAATTTTTTTTAGATTCAATCTAAATAATTTTTAAATATAATTTTTGTATTATCCAATTTTTTTTATGTATAAATGTTTTGATCTTATTTATCTAATATGTCATGTATCAAATATATGTATATGTGTATAATGCACATACAACATATAAAAGTGTACATGGTTTAACGGGTGTGTGTGTATATATATAAATGCTGAGATTTACACTACAATAGACATATTTATCCCTTTATATACATATATTTGTTGTCCATAATTAATTTATTATCTGTACACATTTATACATACACACAGATACATATGTATGTATACATATAAAATATATATGTGTGTGTGTGCGTGCACGTGCGTACACGCATGTGCGTGTGCTTATGTGTATGTATATATTAATTTTTTTGTTTTAAACTATTAGCAAATTCAAAATATTTGAACTAATATCTAAAATATCATAAGATAGTTTTAAATTTAAACTAGATCTAGATCTAGGGGAAAAAATCTACTTTAAATTTAAATTTCAAATATTGATATGTTTTAATACACACACATATTAAATAATCTTTTAAAATATTTATTTATAAACTGTTATTAGTAAATATAAATTATATTACCACCAATTCTCACTTCATGTTGTCGAAACAAAGGAAAGGTAGAAGGGAAGAATTCATAAAAGATGATAACATCAACAAAGCCTTTCGAGGAGTCGAAGGAATGCTACAAAAAGATTAAGTGTGCTACAAGCTTTCAAAGGGGTCGAAAGGGGAAGAAAGAACCCTTTCAAAATAAAAGCTTTTTGTAACGATACGATTTTTCGACGCCTGAAAATCAACATCAATACATCCACTGTATCAATTGTTGAACAATCGAGTGCCGGAAAACAGTTCGTAAGGGAAAGAAGAAGGAGGTGAGGAAGGAAATAGAAAATAACATCAGAATCTCACCATCGCAGCGGAACAATATATAATAGATAAATGACTAAATCTTTATACAAAAGAACTGTATCTGTTATGTACATTACATCATCAGAGTACAAAAAAATTCATAGCACACAACTGAAAAGTTATCATAACCTATCCTCACAAAACTGACCATGCAGTCAGGCCCATCCCTTCCCCAAAGCAGGGGAAGCGACCTCTTAGGGCATAAAAAATTTTCGACCGGCATTCAAAGATTAAAAAAATTGAAATCGCGATTCGCAACCTAGGCGTTACTATTCATATCGTCAGCTAGTCCTCCATCCTCCAAAGCATAAAAATATCTAGACGCAGCAGTCTCCGCTCCATCCTCCAGGCTCCAGCGGACGAGCTCCTTCATCTCGTCGCCCGACTAGTCCTCTCGAGTATCGAGTTGCTCCAGCCTCCAGCCGCAACTGGCGATTCAAAGTCAAATAATTAGAGCATAGCTGCATAGGCAAACTACAAACGCGATCTCGTCTAAGATACATCTCAATTTGAATTTGAAGCTTGAAGGTTAGAAGAAAAGGGTACCATTACAACTTTGAAATTCACAGTATACAAATCCAATTTAGTAATGTTAATTTGATAATTGTTTTTGTTTGTCTTGAATGCAGTAGTCAGTATGATAGTATCACATTAGGTTATGATAATTAATAATTCGATAATTGTTTGATAATTCAATTTAATAATTTACAGTACAAATTCAATTTAATTTAATTTATTAATTGAATTTATAACATGGACTTGAAGGCTGAAATGATGAGAATTAGAATAGGTGTTGGATATCGTAATATTTCTATGATTCTAAGGCTTGAATGGCTCATTTGTATTGTCATATTTGAATAGGTGTTACGGATGAAGTTATTTTTTTCCCTCCACTCATTATTTATAAACAATATAAACTATCTCGATGATTTAATTAACAAATATAGTATTATTTTTGTATTGGGGTCTTTTTTTATAATTTTCTTTAGGTACTAAAACCCTAGGACCGACCCTGTATGAAATAACCATACACAGCGGAATACACATCAAATACGTGAGATACGTCTCGCTATCTAGCTCGTCTCCTGAGCTCTATAGCAATCTATCTAGAATCTGTACTCTATAATACTCGGTCTGACCTGAGCATTATAGTGAAATAACACCCGAGTCAGTCTGGAAAACCAGCATGAGAAAACACACTCAATTAGATTATTAAAGTTTTCAAAATCCTTTGAAATCAATGGTGTCTCGTAAGACTACGCCACAAATAACATATCGTATTTTTACCTTACGATAACCAAAAAAACTTTCTTATCAAACTCTCTGATATTATGGTAGTGTCTATATACAAATACTTATCCAAATAGCTGAAATTGTTACACTCATTAAATTCCAACATAATAGGTATACAAAAAAATCCGAAGGCACTTATTGGAGATTGAGTTTCCATCAATGGCAGAGCTACTAGGGTACCGCCTGTCACAGTATGTTGTCTAGATCACTATATTAAGGATCCACCCTGATCCCCTGCTACACCAGACCAAAGCTACCCCATACTGGATAGTCCGAATAAGATCACCCCGCGGTTGGGATCATCAACTACCCACACAGCCGAATAAAAAGGGACATATAGATAGAGATGACCTTACCCTAATTGGTTGCTAGCCATTTAGCCTTGCTTTACCTCCCCTGTTTTAGCCATTCCCTGTTGATGAGGCTTGAGGCTATGCGTTACCTTTTTAGAACATATCTCACTTAGAATGCTCATCATCCTCCTGACGATGTTCTGAAAGCATTCATCCATACAAGTTCGTTCCCGATCCGAACGGAACCGAAGGCACTACTCCTACTACATCCATTCTGGAATCATCCTCAGGATTAGTAGCGATTAGTCTTGCACTTCACCGCTCCATCTTCGACTCCAAGCTCTTGTCTTCCCCACAAAAACATTCAAACCAGATCGAAGTGGTTTTCGAAAAATTAATCCCGATCCCGGTCTCTTCAAAAGGATTTGCGCATTGGCCAATATTGATAGTCGATTATTTAACTATCATATAACATCCACAAATGACCATCAGGCCTTAATAATTTCCCAAATTATATATTTAGAATATCTTCGCAAGATATTTTCTACACTTCAACTCTTTGAAAATAGTTTTCAAATCACTTTTTCACTCGTGGAATAATTTCCACCCAATTGTTTTATTTCCACTGAAAATCACCAAGTCTTGATACTTTAGATTTTTAAATAATTTAAATCACTTTATCCGAAAATATATACTTCAAAACATTAAAAATAAAAACTACTTAAACAGCTTATTTAAAATAATAGTTATGAAATTTTATAATAATTTCTCATGTAAAACTTAAGCCAAAACTAAATTTAAAATAAAAGTTATTTTATAAGGTATAAATATTAAATAATTATCCTTTAAATCATAATGCTAGTCAAACCTTTTTAAAATAATTTACTTATATAATTAACTTTGTAAACATTTACTTTTAAAAAATTAAAAACACTAAATAATAATTCTTTCTAAAATATTCTTTTAAAACCACTTTAAAAATTCTAACTTATACTTGGAAATCTTTCTTTGTAAATATACTTGGCTTTTCACAGAAACACACTTTCCTTTCCACACCTTTAAAAATAAGCCACCATTTATTTTTAAACAAATCACCCTTTCGTTATAAATTCCCATTCTGAATTTATACTTCCAAATATCCGCTGATATCTTACTTTATAAACTCAATTTATAAATTCCATAGTCTCATCCTCCTTTTAAACATGGTTTCAAACACTAAATCAATTTCCAAATCGGTTTCCAAAATTTACTTCATTTTAAAATAAATTCCTTTACTTATCCAAATTTATTTCAAAACCCAATAATTTCAGATTCATCCTTTTATTACGATTTAAAAACTTATTTAAATTGAAAATACCAATTTCATACTTTTTCCCAAAAAATTTCTTTATCTTTCCCAAACTATTTTAAACCTTGAATTTAGAAATAAATCCTTTATTTCTTTAAATAATATCACTTAAGTTTAAAAATTAATTTTATTCCCATTTATTCAAAAATCTCCTTTCCCATACTCGGGATTTATTTATTAGAATTTAAAAAATCAACTTTTTATCCTTTTCCAATTCATCTTTAAATTTATCCAAATTAGCTAAAATTATTTTACTTAAGAATTCTCTTTTCTATTTTCCTTAAAAAAATCAATCTTTATATTTTTGATATCTCAACATACCCAAAATATTCAATCAACCCATAGCATTCAATATTTTCAATTCCTAACATAATCAATATAATCTATCACAGATTATCAAATAAAACATATCACTGAATATGAAAATAAATTCCAACATTTTGAGAAATCTAGTTGGATCCCTCCAACCTGTTTCCCTGTATCCACAGATGCTAGCACAATATAAAAATACCAATCCCACTTTGATGGGGATATCGCGGTATAAAGGGTCATCCGCTATTATGCGGGGCACATAGGTCTCATCCACTATATAATGCGAGAAATCAATCAGTCCAGTATATATATATATATATATATACACACACACTACTATATATAATATACTAGATCCAGACTGATAATAACACATCAATTCAAGCAATCAATCCAATAATTTAAATTTAGGGTACTTTTGACACAGGTCCTTATTAAGTTTCAAAATTCACGAAAAGTACTTCACTAAATTTCAGTGTAAATTAGGTCCCTGTTTTTTTATTCACGATTATTGCAGAGTATGATGCAACTTTTTATAAAAGTTGCTGACATTTCCGTAACTTTTCTGTACACTGTGAACATAGTGTGTGAAAGTTGCTGAAATATCAGCACTTATTTATAAAAGTTGCTAACATTTCAGCAACATTTATGTACATTGTGAACATAGTTTATGAAAGTTGCTGAAATATCAGCACTTATTTATAAAAGTTGCTGACATTTCAGCAATAATTTTCTTCGTTTTCAGAAAACAAGGACCCGATTTACAATGAAACTTTGACAGGAAAAGTTGCTGAAATATCAGCACTTATTTATAAAAGTTGCTGATATTTCAGCAATAATTTTCTCCGTTTCCAGAAAACAGGGACCCGATTTACAATGAAACTTTGACAGGGACCCGCTTTACAATATGAAAGTATGATAGGAATGCCTCACTAATTTCCACTTAAATTTAATTATTTAAATTTAAAAGGTAATCCAAATGAGTGAGATTAACTTAACTTTATTTTTGTTTGCAACCCATTTCCATCCCTGCTTGCTTCTCCACTATTTTTGACCTTGTATAAATATTAGACGATTCATTAACATTTGAACTAATCGAAAAATAAAATACCATTTATTAATTTAATTTAAACTGATAATTGGATTTTTAAACTGATTTCCCTTTTAAAAATCTTCAAGTAATTGGACTTTTAAACTGATAGTTGTATGGCCTGACAAAAGGTATGCATTTAAATTTCTATATGAAATTTGACAGTTTCTGATCTAGCCACTTGGCCTTTTATTTTCTTTTGAAATTTGGGGGCCCATAGAGGCATTTTGTAGTCGTACCGAGTTAGCCACACAAAGGAGATGCTGGCAATTTTTTTCGAAAATCAAGGGAGTTAGAAAAATTTTGAGAAATTTTGATAATTTGAAATTTGGTTTTAAATTAAAATTTGAAATGGTTGAGTAAGTGATATTGTATGGATGAATGCTATCATAACATCGTGAGGAGGTTGATGAGCATTCAAAGTGAATGTGTGCTAAAAAGGTAACGCATAGCCTTGAGCCTCATCAACCAGGAATGGCTAAAACATGGGAGGTGTAGCAAGGCTAAGTGGCAAGCAACCAATTAGGATAAGGTCATCCTTGTTTAGATGTATCTTTTTGGCTGTGTGGGCGGTTGCTGATCCCAACCGCGGAGTGATCTTATTCGGACTATCCCGTAAGGGGTAGCTCAGGTCTTGTGTAGTAGGGGATCAGGGTGGATCCTCGGTATGGTGATCTAGATCGTGTACTGTGACAGGCAATACCTCATTATCCCTGCCATTGATGATCCAATCTCCAATAAGTGCCTTTGGACTTATTTATATACCTATTATGCTGGAATTTAATGAATGTAACAACTTCGGCTATTTGAATAAGTATTTGAATATAGACACTACTATAATATCAGAGGATTTGATAAGAAATGTTTTGGTTATCGTAAGGTAAAAACCCGGCATGTTTATTTGTGGCATGCTCTTACGAGATACCTTTGATTTCAAAAGGATTTTGGAAACTTTAATAATCCAAATGAGTGAGATAGCCACTCATAAAAATAGTCGGTTCCTCTGAACGCAGTCAAGGGTATACCGTCTTCAGCTACCCTTAGCTGGTGAAAACCCGAAGCTAAATCCAATTGGGAGAAAATAGAAGTTCCATGAAGTTAATCGAAAAGATCATCAATACGAGGCAAGTGTACTGTGACGGGCGGTACCCCAGTATCCACTGCCTCATATTGATGATTTTTCGATCAATTTCATGGAGCTTCTGCTTTCTCCCAATTGGATTTAGCTTCGGGTTTTCACCAGCTAAGGGTAGCTAAAGACATTATACCGTTGACTGCATTTAGAGGACCCAACTGTTTCTATGGGTGGTGCATCTTAAATCTTTAAACTTTGAAAAATAAACCTTCATTCACATATTTACTTGGTATATTTTTCAATTCCAAATTCAATCTTTAATTTACCCAAATTTACTATATTATTTTACTTAAAAATTTCCCTTTTAATTTCCTTTAAAAAAATCCAAACTTATATATTTTCATTCTCTCAAATACCAATATATATTCAACAAGCCATAGCATTCAATAATTTCAATTCCCAATATAGTCAATATAATCATCACAGATTATCACATAAATCACATCATTGAATATAAAATAAATTCAACGTTTTGAGGAATCCAGTTGGATCCCTTCAACCTGTTTTCCTGCATCAACAGATGTTAGCACAATATAAAATACCAATCCCACTTCGAGGGGGCTATCGCGGTATATAGGGTCATCCGCTGTTATGGGGGGCGCATAGGGTCTCATCCGCTATATAATGTGAGAAATCAATCACTCTAATATATAGACTACTATATATAATATCACATCCAGACAATTCAAAACAATCAACCAATAATTTAAATTTTAACTATTTAAATTTAAAAGATAATCCAAATGAGTGAGATTGACTCATCTTTGATTTTTGTTTTGCAATCCAACCCAAACCACCTTGTTTTCTTCACGATTTCAGACCTTCAGTAAACATTATATGATTTATTATCATTTGAACTAATCGAACAATTAATTACCATTTATTGATTTAATTAACTAAGGATTTTGTTTAAACTAATTTTCATTTAACAAATTATTTTTAATGACTAAAATAATTGAATAAGCTAATTGAATAAGTCAACCACCTTAATACTTATTTTTAAAATTAAGCAGTATGTGAATATATGTATATATATAATTATTCTTTCTTTTGAAACTGCATATGTTCTTATAAAATAACTTATATAGATTCAAAAATCCAATCCTTTAAATAAACTCTTTAACGTTTTAAATTTTTTATATATTTTCCAAAGTCGGGTATATATATTTCTATTTTTATACCAAATGTAACGATCCGACTTTTCGACATCCGAAAATCAACATTAATACATCCACTGTATCAAATGCTGAACAATCGGATGCCGAAAAACCGAACCATTAGGGTTAAAGAAGAAAGAGGTATAAGAAGAAGTAGAAAACAATATCAGAATCGCACAATCGCAGCGGAACAATAAATAATAGATAAATAGCCGATCTTTATACAGAAAGAACTATATGTGTTTTATACCTTACATCATCAGAGTACAACACCGTCAACAACACAATTCTGGACAGTTATAATATCTTGTCCTCCCAAGCTGAATACATAGCTTACACTGAACAGTGGAATATAAGTCTATGGAAATATGCCTCGTCATCCAGCTCGTCTCCTGAGCTCCATAGCAGTCCATCCAGAATCTGTACTCTATAATACTCGGTCTGACCTGAGCATTATAGTGAAATAACACCCGAGTAAGTCCGGAAAACCAGCATGAGAAAACACACTCAATTGGATTATTAAAGATTCCAAAATCCCTTTGAAATCAAAGGTATCTCATAAGACCACGCCACAAATAAACATGCCTGGTTTTTACCTTACAATAAGCAAAACATTTCTTATCAAATCCTCTGATATTGTAGTAGTGTCTATATACAAATACTTATTCAAATATCCAAAATTGTTACGTTCATTAAATTCTAGCATAATAGGTATACAAACAAGTCCGAAGGCACTTATTGGAGATTGGATTTCCATCAATGGCAGGGCTACTGGGGTACCGCCCGTCAGAGTACGTGGTTTAGATCACGTACCGAGGATCCACACTGATCCTCTGCTACACAAGACCGGAACTATCCCTTACTGGATAGTTCGTATAAGATCACCTCGCGGTTGGGATCAGCAACCGCCCGCATAGCCGAATAAAAAGGGACATTTAGATAGGGATGACCTTACCCTAATTGGTTGCTAGCCACTTAGCCTTGCTACACCTCCTTTATTTCAGCCATTCCCGGTTGATGAGGCTTGAGGCTATGCATTACCTTTTTAGCACACATTCACTTAGGATACTCATCGTCCTCCTGATGATGTTCTGATAGCATTCATCTATACAAGTCCGTTCCGGGTTCGAACGGAACCGAAGGCACTATTCCTACTACATCCATTTTAGAATCATCCTCTGGATTAGTAGCGATTAGCCCTTGCACTTCACTGCTCCATCTTCGACTCCAAGCTCTTGTCTTCCTCATGAAAAGGTTCAAATTGGATCGAAGTGGTTTTTGAGAAATTAATACCGATCTCGATCTCTACGAAACGATCAGCGCATTGACCAATATCGATAGTCCGTTATTTAACTATCATATAACATCCACAAACAACCATCGAGCCTTAATAATTTCCCAAATTATTTATTTCAAAATATCTTCGCAAGATATTTTTCCACACTTCAACCCTTGAAAAATAGTTTTCAAATCACCTCCTCTCACGAAATATATTTCCACCCATTTGTTTTATTTCCACTGAAAATTTGCCAATCTTAATACTTTAGATTTTAAAATAATTTAAATCACTTTATCCAAAAATATTTACTTTAAACGCTTAAAATAAAAACTACTTAAACCCTTTATTTAAAATACTGGTTATGAAATTTTATAATAATTTCTCATGTAAAACTTAAGCCAAAACTAAATTTAAAATAACAGTTATTCTATAAGGTATATATATTAAATAATTGTCTTTTAAATCCTAATACTTGTTAAACCTTTAAAATAATTTACTTATAAAATTAACCTAATAAATGTTTACTTTTAAAAATTTTAAAACAACTAAATAATAATTTCTTCATAAACTTTCTTTTTAAACCACTTCAAAATCTCTAACTTATACTTGAAATTCTTACTTTGAAAATATACTTGGCTTTTCAGGAAATACACTTTCCTTTCCACACCTTTAAAAATAAACCACTATATATTTTAAACAACCTTTCCTTATAAATTCCCATCCTGAATTTATACTTCTAAATTATCCTCTGATAAATATTTCACTTTATTTATAAACCCTGTTTATAAATTCCATAATCTCATTCTCCTTTAATCCCAGTTTCAAACACTCAATCAGTTTTCAAACCGATTTTACCAACTAACTCCATTTTAAAATAAATTCCTTTACTTATCCAAATTTATTTTAAAACCCATTAATTCCATATTTACTTCTATATTTATGATTTAAAATTTTATTTTAAACTGAAATATCCACTTCATGCTTCATTCAAAATTCTACCCTTTTATTTCTTCCTAAACATTTTAATCTTAAATTTTGAAAATAAAATCCTTTAAATTTTTAGATAATATCGCTTAAGTCTCCCAAAACTCTTTTATTTTCATTTATTTAAAATCTTTGTCTTCATTTCCATACTCAGAATTTATCTAATAGAATTAAAAAAATCAAACTTTTATACTTTTCCAAATTCAATCTTTTAATTTACCCAAATTGACTATAATTATTTTACTTAATAATTCCCTTTTATTTCCTTTTAAACTTTATATTTTCTCCATTTTTCTCAAAATACCAATATATATTCAACTAAGCCATAACATTCAATAATTTCAATTCCAAATATAATAAATATAATATATCACAGATTATCACATAAATCATATTACTGAATATAAAATAAATTCAACATTTTGAGGAATCCAGTTGGATCCCTCCAACCTGTTTTCTCTGCATCCACAGATTTAGCACAACAATTTAAAATAGCAATTCCACTTCAAGGTGGGATACCAGGGTATGAAGGTCATCTGCTATTATGCGGGTGCATAGGGTCTCATCTGACATATTATAAGGGAAATCAATCACTCCAATATATATATATATATATATACATACATTAAAATTCCTAAAGTAAATAAGATTTCTATTTGTTTATTTGCCGAAAAGGAAATATAAAATAAATGTACGTCAGACCGAGCATTATAGAGTACAGATTTTTGATGGACTACTATGGAGCTTAGGAGACGAGCTGGATAGCGAGACGTATCTCACGTAATTGAAGTATATTCCATTGTGTAGTATAAGCTGTATAGTCAGCTTTTGTAAGGACAAGTTAATATAACCGTCCAGTAATTGTTTTGATTATGATGTACTCTGATGATGTAATCTATAAAACATATATAGTTTTTCTTTTTGTGTAAAGATCAGTTATTATCTTTTATATTTTGTTCCGCTGCGATTGTGAGATTCTGATGTTGTTTTCTTTTCTCTTCTTCTACTCCTTTCTTTCCTTGCTAAACTGCCTTTTCCAGCACTCGATCGTCGGCATATTATATAGTGACATATTTGTGTCGATTTTCGTATTTATATTGAACTTAAGAAATGGATGGTAAATTCTTAAGTAAATTCGGATTTGAGAAATATACCAAGTAAAAATGTGAATAAATGTTTAATAAAGGTGTGTGAAATGATAATTGTGAATAAGTGAATAGAAATCAAAATAATTGTGAATAAAGGAGAAATGATATAGCTAATAATCAATTGAGATAAATATGTAGAGTATATTATTTTATTCGCATAGCAATTTGATCCAGATTTGAGCGAATTTCGAGCTAGTTATACCAATCCGAGTTGGTATTTTTCACTCGATTTTGATGGCATACCCTAGATATGGATTTTTGATTGATTCTAGAAGTTCTCTATCATAGTATGGCTACGCAAGGAGAATAAAGGTTTTTGATCAAGGAACCAGATCTGAGTTTGCACTTGGAAGCCGGGTGGATGATACTTGTTCGAAAAGTGGAATTGTGTGATCGAGTGAGCGATCAAATGTGATATTGCATACATATGGTAAATGAACATCGTACGAGCTTAAGTGAAGCAAATGTTGAAAATATTAAAAAGGAATGAATAAAATGATTTGGATTTTTTTTAATCGAACGTTATTGCTAAGTAGGATATATAGATGTTTTGAAAGGAAATTGGGATTTTTGATTTTAGAAGATAAATTGATTTGCTCAACAAAGGTATGTGTTTAAATTTATGTATGAAATTTGATGGTTTTCTGGTCTAGCCACTTGGCTTTCACTTTCTTTTGAAATCTAAAGGTCCATAGAGACATTTTGTAGTTTCACTGATTTAGCCGCGCAAAGGAGACGTTGATGAAATTTTTCGAAAATTTAGGGAGTTCGAAAATTTTGAGAAAATTTTGATAATTTAAAATTGGGTTTTAAATTTAGATTTGAATTATTGAGTAAATAATATTGTTTGGATGTTACGGTTGAGTTTGGGGAAATTAGTAAGAGTGTTAGTGTGTCTTTAGTAAAAAGATTGTTTTGGGAGGTTTTGTTAAAAACTATTTGGATTGGGGGAATAGATAACGGGTTATGAATCATTGTTCTTAACTAGTAATTTCGTGGACGAAATTCTTTTAAAGAGGAAGGAATGTGACGACACGAATTTTTGGATATTTAAAATTCGAATATTTAATTGATTTTAAATATTTAGGGGTTAGTTTAAATCAAATTTCAAATATCATTAGTTATTGAATAATTAAATTATGGAATTCTAATAACTGAAATTGGGTAAAATATGAAATCTTGATTTTTTTAAGATTGTTATAAATAGTTTAAAGGCTTATAAATTTTTTATTGATAATACTGAAGATAATAGAACTTTTAAATTTGAGTTTAAAAGTTGTTTGTTCAATTTTGAAAATATATCGTTTAAATCGATATTTGAAAATAGCCTTTCGAGGCTCAGTCTCAAATTTCGATGAAACCAATTCCATTGGATACATACTAGCGTATTATTATCGGATTTAAAATTTGTAACATTTGGGGTTGTCGTGTGGCCGTACGATATATAAACGCGCTGAAATCTATATCGAAAATTCAATATAATAACTGGGTTCAAAAAGTTATCTTCTCCATGTGATCGAATTAGGACTCGAAACTTTTTCCATTGCGTTCGAAATAGGGATATAACATTATAAACGCCTAGCGGCAAGCCTCGATAGGAGATCAAAATTTTAAGTTATGGTTTTGAGATAATTTAAATTTGAAATTTGAATATAAAATATATTGTTGACTTGTAAACCCTCAGGAACACAATAGTAGGCCAATGTAGACACGCAAGGCAATTTGGAACACATTCTCTCCCCGTAGACACACGTCTTCTTTTAAAAAAAATATGACAAAATCAAAATCGCGTCTTCTCTAAAAATAAAAGAAAAGTAAAAAGTAATAACAATATAAATTAAAGGAAATGGCCAGCAAATCACGCAGTGGTTTCCTTTCTTCCCCTTTTAGGGTTCAAAGCAGTTCGTTTCAAAATCTTCCCCTCCTATATTCTATTCGAACTGTATTCAAAAAGAAGTGGCCGATCGAGTCCAAGTCGTGAATCAAGCTCGGTAGTCTCAAGTTCGAAGGGGTTTCAACATGCGGCAATCGTGTAGTGTCATGGATGCTCAACAAGACGTCAAGGAGATGGGGGACGACGAATTAAAGGCGCAACACCGTACTAGGGTGTGCGACGTTGCAAGGTGATGCTCGACTTGCAAGGCAGAGCAGAATCTGCAGAGGCGAGGCTAGGTAGTCCATGCATTGATCAGTCTTTAGCAGATGAGGTCTGGGTTCTCTTTTAGGCAGTGAGTTATTTCTTTTTATTAAATTTTTATATACCTATGTGTATACAAACATACACAAAACAAGGAAATAAATCATATAATTAACAGTAAATTTTATAAAAAGATTAATTTCCTTCAATTTATTGATTTATATATATATAGTAGAGTGGAACTGCTGTTGCTATTAAAGAAAAAGAAGAAGAAGAAAATAGATTTTTACATAAGAATATAAAAATATAAGTATACATATGTATTTTAATTTAAAACAGATAATAAGTATATATATATATATAAGGTCTTGGAAAAGTATAGGGATTTATGTAAAAGTTAGATTTTTGAAATATATAACATATTTTATAAATATATAAGGAGTTTCAAAAAGAAAAGAAAATATGAATAAATATACAGAAACACTTATTAAACTTACTAGTTCATTTTAAATGGATTACGATGATTAATTTGTTAGTTAACCTATTTAATGATTTTAATTACTAAAGGTTTTTTAAAAGGGAAATTAGTTTAAAAATCCAATTATCAGTTTAAACTAAATTAATAAATGGTAATTTATTTTTCAATTAGTTCAAATATTAATGAATCATCTAATATTTATACAAGGTCAAAAATAGTGGAGGGGCAAGCAGGGATGGAAATGGGTTACAAAAAAAATAAAGGTGAGTTAATCTTACTCATTTGGATTACCTTTTACATTTAAATAGTTAAATTTAAATTATTGGATTGATTGCTTGAATTGATGTGTTATTATCAGTCTGGATGTGGTATATTATATGTAGTAGTGTGTGTGTGTGTGTGTGTATTGGATTTTCGATATAGATATCAGCGCGTTTATATATCGTACGGCCACACGACAAATCCAGATGTTACGAAATTTGAAATCCGATAATAATACACTATACGGATCCAATGGAATTGGCTTCGTCGAAATTCAAGACTGTGCCTTGGAAGGCTATTTTTAAATATCGATTTAAACGATATGTTTTCAAAATTGAACAAACAACTTTTAAACTCAAATTTAAAAGTTTTATTATCTTCAGTATTATCAATAAAATTTTTATAAGCCTTTAAACTATTTTTAACAAGCTTAAAAAATCAAGATTTCACATTTTACCCAATTTCAATTATTAGAATTCCATAATTTAATTATTCAGTAAGTAGTGATATTTGAAATTTGAGTGAAATTAACCCCCAAATATTTAAAATCAATTAAATATTTCAATTTCTAATATCTAAAAATTCCGGATCATCACACTTTCTCTTGCATGAAGTCATTTTGAATAAGTTGAGGAACATCTTTCGAAGGCAGCAAATTAAGCCACTCACATGCCCGCCAAACCTTTCGAAACTGAAGGTTTCGCCTTTGTTAACATTCCACAGAAAGATGTTTTATTAGGGCAACCTTTTTGAATGCATTACTAAGCCTTTCGAACTGGTCGAAACCTTTCACAACTAAGAAAAAAAGATTGCTAAAGTTCAATACGACAATCTCCTATACCAGAGAAAGGGGTTCCGCATCAATCAGCAAGTATGTTCTTCGAAAGTTACCTTCCGCTTTAAAACCCTCAGCATGTTAACACCATCGAAAACCCAAAGATCTACCTATTAACAGAGTAGAAAGCTCATGCCTCTTCTTACTTACGCCAATATAGAAACACAAGGTGAATAAGCATACCTATCCCTTTCGATGAAGTCGAAAGCACTCAAGTCCATTTGAAAGCAATGCGGAAGGATGCCTTGATGTGAAGGCAATGAAAGGTCTCCAGGGCCACCTTTTGACCAAGTCGAAATTCGTAAGGTACCAACTCACACCTATAAATAAGACCCTTGGGTTGTGGTTTAGGGGATCCAAATTCATTCACTTAATCCTTGTACTTTCTTAAATTTGTACAATCTAATTCTAAAAATTAGGTTGGGGATTTGTTCAATTTGTACTGCTTGAGTTTAATCAAAGAAAGATATTGAAATTTTTGGATATGAAGCTTATTTTACATATTATTGGATTCAGTTCATGATCTGTTTACGTTGATTTGGTCGAAAGGTCACCTTTTGTGTGAGTCGAAATCTTTAGCTTAGTAAAAATCCATAGATCAATAGGTCCTAACCCCAACCGTCGAAAAACAAGTTTTCGATGAAGTCGGAACCTTTCCATTTACTTTATATCCTAAGGTCAACCCTTGAGTTTTCCCAACTTCTTCCATAGGAGGTTTTGGAAGGAGATAAGTAAACCATTTCAATTAGTTTGGAAGGCTTAATAGGAAGGGTATTGGTGTTTTGATTGTGTCAAAAGGTCGAATAAGGAGGAATTTTGACATAATCAGTTGAAAAAGAATAAAAAAGGGAATCAAGCCTTTCGACATAGTCGAAAGGTTAAACAAGAAGAAGTTTCAACCGAATCAACCTATTTCGAAAGGTGGTTTTAAGGGAATAATTAGATTTCAACTAACTCCATCTGATCAGAATGGGGTTTTGAAGGAGACATCTACACTTTAGACTCTATTTTGAAGTGTTGACAAGTTTTCTTGTTAACATTTTTTGTGCTAGACAGAGGGCTCGAACCTCCGATCTTGTCGAACTTCCGACTCCTCTTTCCATAAACCAATTCTATTCTAAGCTTACCTACTTTAGACTTTACATCATCATTTTTAGAAAAATCAAAAGGTCCGAACAAGGATCCTCAGAGCCACATCTAAGTGGATTCTTCCATAGAATAGTTAATGATTCTAAACTACATGACAAACAAATGCTGAGATTGGAAGCTTTAAGGATCAGAAAGAAAAAGAAAGCTGAATCTTATGATCCTGATAGATGGAGTTTAAATTCTTTTCACATTGGCACCTATCTTTGCTTTAGGAGGAACAAACAATGAAAATGATAAATTATTTGACCAAATGAGAAAAACCATCCAACTCAACAATAAAGATATAATCTATGAAGAGGGAATGGTAGTTGATTATAATACCTTTGTACATAAATGGCATCAAGTAACAAGTAGGGCTTTGCCTACAGATGAACTTCAATGGGTTTTAAAAGGGAAACTGGCCATTAAGGATGAAGCTTCGGAACTAAGTAATAAAATATTTAGAAACAATCCTCAAAAGACAAACTACAAGTCAAGACTCCCTAAGGAATGTAGTTTGACAACATCAATTTAGAATGTTTATTTGCTAACCAAGGAAGAGCTCGAATATTGGCCATCACAGAAGAAAAAACCTAAATATAAAAGGAATCGGGGAGGATCCTATTGTCACTACGACATGATGAATGAACATGATACAAATTAGTGAAGGACACTAGAAGGAATGGTGATTAGTTTCTTCAGACAAGGCAAAATCAATGAGTTCGTAAAGAGATCCTAATTGGATTCAATAAAGAACCACTTTACTAAGAAAAATCTACATGGTTGGAAGTAGAATTTTCCTTGCACTTGGACATTACCTTAAACACTCAAAGCCATTGTTTGCACCAAGTTGGCCAAGTCAAAGTGCCTCTTGGAGGGAGGTTAGAGTAAGCCTTTGACTATGCCATGCTATGGTAAGGTTAAAGCATCGACAAGCCCTTGGCCGTGTCATACTGTCGCTAGGTCAAGGGGCCTCCTGGAGGGAGGTTAGAGTAAGTCTTTATCCACACCATGTTATAGTCAGGTTAAAGCATTTACAACCCCTTGTTCATGCTACGCTATGGCCAAGTCAAAGCGCCTCTTGGAGGGAGGACGGAATAAGCCTTTGGTCCCACCACGCGATGGTCTGGCTAAGGCACCGAACAAGCATCTAATCTGGTCTATAAGGCCTGGCTAGAGTACCTACAGAAGGGAGGATGGGTAAGTCCTTGGGTCCTACTTGTAGATAAGCTAACCAAGCGCACCAGTCAACAATGGACTAAGATGTCTAAGCCCAAGAAGCGGCATATCAAACGACGAATAAAGACGTCCGAGCCTAAGAAGCAGCATATCAAACAACAAAATAAGATGTCCGAGCCCGAGAAGCGGCATATCAAACAATGGACTAAGACGTCCGAGACCGAGAAACGGAAAATCAAATATCCACAATATACAGGGCCTAAAGGGAAACACATGTCTAGAGAGTCAAAACCCATAGAGCAGTATAGAACAGAAGGCTTAAATAAGAATTTATAGCCTCCGACTAATTATCAAAGAAGAATTTGCGAGCTTCAATTATTAATACCTGAATCTGGGTTTTGGATCTTTCATTATTAAGTTTGGAACTTTGTTCTTTAATACCTAAATCAGGGTTTCGGGTCTTTACTAATAATCCTTAGTCTTTATTAAACTTGAATCCGGGTTTCAGGGCTATTACTGGACTTTACTCATTAATGCCTGAATCTGAGCTCTGAGTGTATATTATGGAGATTATTATTATGGATTTCTAGTTATCATCCATTGATAATTGAATCTGGGTTATAGATCTTGTGACATTTAAATTTCATTCCTTAATGCCCAAATCTGTGTTCTAGAGCAAATGATATCGAGATTTCTATGAATTCCTAATCTTCAATTAAGCTCGAGATCGACTTTACTAATGCCCAAATCAGGGTCACGGGATTTCTACTACACACTTTCAGACAATGACTTTTGGACTTCTATTGCAGGATTATTATTGACTTTCTATTAGCTATCTCCAAAAGATGAATTTCTAAACATCTATAATTGGATCCAGAATTGAATTTTCGGTTCTCTATCATTGGATTTCTGCTCTTCTATCAGTATAGTTGAAGTTGAATTCTTGGCTCTCCTATCATTACCAAATATGGGTTTCAAGACTTTCAACCGTATCCAATTATAGAATTACTTTTCACCTATTATCATATGTTCACATTGTGATCTGTTAACCTCTACAGATAATGTAGATAAATTTCTAAATAGATTTCAAGTTGACGATAAAGAATATTGTTTACTTCGTACTTTTCAGGGAAATCAGATCAGAAAGGAAGACTGAATGTGCCATCAAATACAGAAACCATAGTCCAAGTTATCAGAGAGAAGATTTAGAAACAACATTATAAGAAAGGACTACAAACCAGGTGATATTTACATAATTTACATAATTTCCAAATTTATTTACAAGTATATAACATAGTTTATGTTTTACAAGTGCTAAATAGTTTTATATATATTTTCAGCAATCAAAGGATCGACAATATGCTGAATTTCTATACAAAAAATCTCTTTAAGCTTCTTTTCTTTTTTCCTTATTTCATCAACATCATCGATGGATTCAATGTGAGCCTTTAAGGCACGATTGATAGCTTTATTAGCGCCTTTCAGAGTTTTGTTTTGCCTTTCTAATCTGCAATGTGCTTTTGAAGAAGATATTTATCATATTCATTTATGCGTGATGAGTACCTCACTTTTTGCTGGTTGTCTAAATATCTCATCATTTCGAATTTGACCTTTCTACACATTCTCCTACTACACTCTCGTCTAAGCTAGGTGGAGGGTTAGTCATAGCTGGAAATTTTTGAATAGCTAAAGATGACGACCTTGTCAATTTCACAGCGACGAGGCAATCAAAGAAATTGGCAAATTAATATTTTGAATGTTGCCCCCATGATAAACTCCAGGGATTTATATTGGGCTTGGCTATTATTAGTTTTATCTCTATGTCACTTATCTGTTGAAGGAGCTTAGACATATCTTGATCGAAGTCAGTCAACGGGTTTGATTTAACTTGACTTTAGTTGAGAAATTATTTTGTCTTTATTCTTGATGTCTATTTCGAGACTGCAATCTGATTGTCAAGATCTCCGATAATCGTCTTCTAAAGAAAAAATTTCCTACGCTATTCTAAATCTTCTGTGTTTCCTTGAAGGCGAGCAGACAAAAGATCATCAAGGAACTTCCTCTTTTCAATATCTGCTAACAATCTATCTCTGATAATGATGAAACGAGATGTTGAATCTAATGAGAGTGGCGTGGTCTACAACTCCTATTTAAACAAATAAGAAGAAAATAAAGTCATGATTCAAATAACCAATCTCTTTTATTATAACAATAAAGGATTACGATAGAAATAAAACAAAAATTACAATTTCATTAGACACTTGTTTTACACATAAAGTTGAGAAACAACATTTTTGACTTTGTTCAAGGATTTTTCGAAAGAGTAACTGTTGAATCAAATGGGGCAATAAATCCTTCAGGGGTAATATCTTGAGGATATTTGCTATAATCCCATTCCCCGACAGGAGGATTATCACAACAACATATTAGTCTAGTATGATATGTTCGAATTTCCTTAGGAAGTTTTTCTTTGTCTTTTCCAAGAAAGTCGAAACGACCGTGAAGATGTTCCATATAAAGTCTCTACAAGTCTCTAAGAAAGTAGTATCTAGCTAATTTTAAAGATTTTAAATGTGAAGCCTTTTCTAGATAATCTTTTCTTAGTCTAACATATTTGCTTAAATAATCTTTAGAAATAGTGTTGCCCGAGAGACATTTATTCAGTGCTAACATAATAAAATGCAATTAAGTATAAAAGGAAGTTAGAATAGGAAAATTATAAATCAATGTTATTCCAAAAGTATAAATGTTCATCCGATTCATAAAAATTGACTTTTTGAATAACGCTGAAATAAGTTTGTCCTTATAATACTTACGTTTTTAGGGAGGCAACTCATGAGGAATCAATTTGACTCATAGTTATTTCCAGCAATCCCTCGGATGTGGATCTGATCCAAATTCATCCAAATATTTCCTATGTAAATGCCTAAGCAGTCCTCAATAAAGTCACCTAATTATGAAAATCTATAGTTGGATGTCCGCACTAGGCTTTGTATAGGAAGTGTGCAAGGATGTTCCTCTCTTCCACCAACATCCTAAATAGTGTAATTAATTCGCGATTCTCTTCCAAAAGTCTATCATATTGCAGGCATGCCCTCTTCAGATGGGGCAGCTTCTTAATCTTTGAAGTCACCAACATTGCTGCACTCTTATTAAGCATATGATACTTGTCAAAGAGGGTATAATGTCCTTTTAATTGCTTACCTAACTCTTTATACAAGCTATTTATTTCTGCTTATTTTCTTTCAAGCTTTGGTTTATAAAGTTGGATGGATTTTCTCCTTAACTAAAATAAAAGATATCAACAACTATTATCTTAGAATTGAAAGCCATTTAAATAAGGAATCCCATACTTAAGAGATGGGAACTGAAGATTGAGAGAGCTGCTTTTTCTCTCTTTGTCCTTCAACATTGACATTAGCAGTCCTTTCTTGAAGGTCAGAAGGCTCGGGGATTTTAGGTGGGCGCTTCATGGATATTTAGATTGGGATTGACCTTTTCTGAAGTCCTAGTGATGTCATCACCATCACTTTCATGAACGTCAGTATGACTAGCCCCATTACCACCTGAATTCTGGCCTCTATCTTTATTATCATCATCATTATTATCATCGTCATCATTATCCTTGTCATCGTCATCATTGCCGCCTTCTTCGACGATAGCTTCATCTTCATCAGAATCAGAGTTTGTTTCAATAAAAGGGACTTCAAAAGATAAGATTATGGAAGCGTCAATTTCCTCTCTCTCTTAGGGACTTCAACTCCATGCTTCATTTCTTTAACTTTGTCAACAAATATATTAATAAGAGACGGGTTGAGTGAGGAAAGCTCAAATTTGGTCATTTCAATGTTGTCGGCGTAGGCAAGCATAAAGGCGTCCTCATAAGAGTTTACAATAATGTTTTCAAGAGAAGTATTCAGAAATTGTGGCACCCTTTACATAACATCAGAGATAATTTTGACAGCCAACTTTAAGGAACTTTTCTTTTTCTCCTTTCTTTCTTACAGAGGATTGTTTGGACACTGTTTGAACTTTTCCATCTTCAGACTCTTTCAAAGCCAAATTTTCATCAGCTAGAAATTGTTTTGCCTTCCTCTCTTCTGAAATAATAAAATTTTCTTGAGAGAGAGGCTTCCAAGCTTTCCTGTTCCTTCATAGCATTACTTTTGTAAGCAGACAAGGAAATGATCTGGCTGTTCAAGGTAGAGATTTCATTTTGAAGCCTGGATGTCTCTGTAGAAGCTTTTGATGTGTTTTCTTGAAGAGAAAGCCACATTTTGGAAACCTTAAAGGGAAAGTATGACATAAGTTAGCATTCAGAAAGAAACGATAATAATAAGGTTATATAATATGAAACATACCGAAAGTTGTTGCTCTATTAGAGATCGACAGTGACCAACCGGGTCAATAGAAGAAGGAGGGTGGATAGAAGTAAAGGATGAAGAGTTCAGGATAGAAGGAGGGTGAAGGGAGTTGAAGTTCCTAAATCTTTTTGCATCTGCTCAATAACATCAGGAGAGTAGGAAACAACGATGCGAGATATGGGATCGTCCTTTGAGAAAGTTGTTTTGGATCGATTAAGAGAAGCCTCAACAATAGGACTCTCCAAATTTTTACCCACATCAGCAGTCTTACCCACTTATGGTGGCGGAGAATCTAGAACTTCAACAATCTTAGCCTTCTTGAGAGATGGTCCCACTACAGCTACCTTGCCCAATTTTCTTTTATCAATCATCTTCAACCTAGCAATGGCCCTAGTTAAGGATGATGCATGAAATGTGGAAATAGGGAGAATTGGATTGCTTGCGATTGATTCAATCCAAGGAGTAGTTGCTGAAAGTTCAGTCAGGTTTCTTTTTCAGGTTTCTGAAAGCCCTTTTTCACACCCATGATCCTGTCAGGTGAAATCATTTCAGTCAAAAGTAATAATTTGTTCCATTAATCAACATTTTTCAAGGATGTCGAAAACAAATTAAAACAATTCAAATATCCCCAAAAATTTGTGATTTCATATCCTTGAAAGAATGTTGAAGTCAATTTAAGAAATGAAATTCGTTGAATTTCAATAGTGTCTAAGGGATAAATGGAATAGGAACACCTACAAACACCCTTCGACAATGTCAAAAGCCCAAGGAAGATTACTATTAAAAGGAATAATTAAAGCCTACATAACTAATTTAAATATAAGTATACGCTAATAACATTCTACAAATAGGACAAATAAACATTTCGACAACATCGAAACCCATGAACTTTGTTTTACTCTAGGAATATGAATGTTGTTGAAACCATATATACCAAATGAGTCGACGACTTAGGTTTAAGTAAAATCAATGTAAATAAAAGGGCTTTGGGATGTTTCAACAGTGTTTGTATATAATGATGATCAAATCTCAGTTAAATACAATGTGTTTCGAGTAAGTCGAAAAGGGATGTATGGTTTCAAAAGCATATCAAACCAAACTTGATTCGATATAGTGGGTTTCGATCAAGTTGAAAGGTTTGGTTCGATTTACAACTTAAATAAAATATGTTTTCTTTAATTTAATTCATGGTTGGAAGAGTGAATTGTTTAGCTCTCAACATTTTCTAAAGTAAATTAAAATTAGATTTGAATCAAACAGCAGATTAAATTCACTTTTATATACATTAGGTTTCGAATCCTTTAAAATGGAAGTTGGATTTTCAAAGGTATATATAATATAACATAAGGCGACTTTCTTGAAGGGTATCAAAAGAGTGTCGAAACATACTCTTGCTTTCGAAGAAGTACGATTTTTATCAGTTACATCAACTCCTTCGAAGGAGTTCACTTAAATGTGAACACATGAAATCCTTTCAACCCCTTTGAAAGAGGTCGAAATAATAAAAGGAAAAGACCGCCTTAACCCCTTTTCGAAAGGGTTGAAAAGTCAATTTAAACTTAGCCTTCTCTTTGAATCCACTTGAACAGTGTCTTCTTCCCCACTTCAATATTAATCCGATGCTCCAAAATACTAACAATTCAATTGATTCGAGCGCGAATTTATGCCCAACAACAATAAAAAAACCCTAATTCAAGCTTAATTTTTTTTTTGAATTAAGCACAATGAAGCTTTAGCATGGATTCTTACGCAATAATAACAAACAGTCCTCGAATCAAATTTAATTTAGATTCTAACTCAAAAATTAACATCATAAATCGAATCCAAGAATAATTTCATACAAATGAAAACGCGAATCGCCTATTTGAACTCAAAATATAAATACAAGTAAAATCTAAATTTTTTGAAAATGAAATAAAATGAGATAATTAATTTCAGAGGGGGCAAACAACAAGAACATACTGTAGATCTGAAATTGTTGAAGATTCAAAAGGAGGTCGTAATTTTTATTTTTTGGCTCTGAGCTTCCAATGGCAGGTAAATGAAAAGGCGAAGAAGAAGGTGCGAGTTATAAGAGTAGCAGATGCAAAGAAGGCTGTCTGGTCATATTTAAAAGAACATGCAAGATTAATCTAGGAATATCAAAAGGCTGGAAACTTCGTGGGCTTCGAAATGGTTGACTTAGAAAGTCAAGAGCATCCTTTAGCAGATGGACTAGTGTTACCAGCAATTCTCACTTCAACGTAGTCGAAATCAAGGAGAGTAGAACGAAAGAATTCACAAAAGATGATAACATTAACCAAGCCTTTTGAAGTAGTCGAATGGATGCTACAGCAAAAATTAAGTGTGCTATAAGCTTTCGAAGGGGTCAAAATGGGATGAAAGAACCGTTTCAAAACAGGTGCTTCCGCTTGCATTAAGACGTTTCGAATAAGTTGAGGAACACCTTTCGAAGGCAACAAATTACAGCTACTCACATGCATGCCAAACCTTTCGAAACTGAAGGTTTTTCCTTCATTCACATTCCGCGAAAAGATGTTTTGTTAGAGCAACCCTTTCGAACGCATTACTAAGCCTTTCAAACCAATCGAAACCTTTCACAGCTAAGAAAAAAAAGCTTGCTAAAGTTTAATATGACAATCTCTCATACTAGAGGAAGGGGTTCCGCATCAATCAACAAGTATGTCTTCGAAAATTACCTGCCACATCAAAACCATCAGCATACCAATACCTTCAAAACACTAAAGACCTACCTATTAACAGAGTCAAAAGCTCAGGCCTCTTCTTGCTTGCAACAACATAGCAATACAAGGTGGAGATGCATACCTATCCCTTTCGGTGAAGTAGAAAGCACTCAATTCCATTTGAAAGCAATGCGGAAGGATGCCTTAATGCGAATGGTAAGAAAAGTTCTCCAGGGCCGGTTTTCGAACAAGTCGAAAGGACTGATTCGAAAGGTACTAACCCGCACCTATAAATAAGACCCTAGGGGATTAGTTTAGGGGATCCAAATTCATTCACTTGATCCTTGCATTTTCTTAAATTTATAAACCCTAATTCTAAAATTGAATTAGGGATTTGATCAATTTGTACAGCTTGAGTTTAATCAAAGAAAGATATTGGAATTTTTTGAAATGAAGCTTGTTTTACATACTATTAGATTCAGTTCATGATATGTTTACATCGATTTGATCAAAAGGTCACCTTTTGTGTGAGATGAAACCTTTAGCTTAGAAAAAATCCATAGATCTATAGGTCCTAACCCAAGCCATCGAAAGGCAAGCTTTCGACGAAGTCGGAACCTTTCCATCTACTTCATATCCTAAGGCACAGCCCTTGAGTTTTCCCATCTACTTCTATAGGAGGTTTCGAAAGGAGATAATTAAACCATTTCAACTACTTTGAAGGCTTAATAGGAAGGGATATTGGTGTTTTCATTGTGTTGAAAGGTCGAATAAGGAGGAATTTTAACTTAATCAGTTGAAAAAGAATAACAATGGGAATCAAGCCTTTCGACTGAGTCGAAAGTATTAACAAGAAGAAGTTTCAACTGAATCCACTTATTTCGAAAGATGGTTTTAAGGGAATAATAAGGTTTTAACTAACTCCATCTGATCAAAAAGGGGTTTCAAAAGAGATAGCTTCATTTTAGACTTTGTTTTGGAGTGTTGACGTGTTTCCTTGTTAACAAATTACATATGTTAAAAATTGTATATATTTTTATTTATGTCAAAATATTTTTGTTAAAAATTTTTGTGATACAAAACCATAGGAATTTATATAAATATTTTTGGCCGAAGCTAGCCGTCTTTATAGTGGGTTGTGCCACTATATATATATATATATATATATATGAAGGGAAAATGGGTGTTCTGCACATGCACAGAACGATTAATTGGGAAGAGTCCATACAACAATAGAAAATAAAGCATATGAGATAGGCAAAAAGAGCCTATACTACTAAACAAAAATGACTATGCGCCCTCTAAAGAGGTACTACACTGCCAAAACAAACAACGGGCCAATAACATGAACATACCTAGAGAAAAGAGCAGCCAGATTCGGGTCATAACCTTCAGACGAAGGAGAGTAAATAAATTTCCTATCCCAACTGGCGTCATAAACCTTACTTTTATTCTGCTCGCCTATCTCACCAACCCTAGTAAGGGACAGACTCTCACCGTTAATGTGATACATAAGACAATGAATCTTACCCTTAATGTCATTGCTAAAAGCATAATAAGTGTCAGCCTCAGGCGATAACCGCATTTATGATGGGACATAAATCCAGGCTTGCTCCTCAGAATTCCAAATAATATAATCGGTCAAAAGAGAAGTAGAAATCTCAGGCTGGACCGTACTAATAGGAGCATCTACATAAGGAGCAACATCCGTAGAAGCTACAACTAGAGGGGAAACAAAGAGGGGAGGAGCAACCTTCGGGACCCACTTCCTGACATGAGGTCAAGGAAGTGGAACCCGATCAGATAAAGGAACAAAGACTATAGAGGAAAATCTAGTACAAGCATCCGATGGGTGCCCAAAAACCTGATAGACCGAACAGACGTCCGATTTCCAACTGTAGTGAACCCTGACCTCCGCAAAATGGCCCTCATCGAATCTGACTCTCAAAACCGTAGGCAAAGGTTTGATAGATGTTATTTCAATCCTGGCTTTGGCTCAAACTAATCTCTTTCTGGCTATAGTGTTAGCATCACAACATATCACCTTATCAACAAGGCCTGCTAGCCAATCAATCCTGATTAGGGGTTGAAAAACAAATGGGATGTGAGAAAAGTGGGCCCAGACAGGAATAGATAATACCTAATCCTTTGCCCTATCAACAAACGGACTTCAGTTTGTAATAATAAATGGTTTCCCTTCATTGAGGATAGGATCGGCCTCTAAAATACGTTGTCTTTCGTCACTATGCGAGAATTTAAAGTAGAACATTGCATTATCGAAATGAACACTTAATCCCCCTTAAGGCTTCCATATTTGGTTGCAGCGCACCTTAACTAGATGATAGGAAGGATTGAGGTCGAGGAAAAATCCAACTAAATATTCCTTCCAATAATCAACACCAGCGTCAATCAACTCCACCGGTGGTATCATAATACCCTCAATCTCTACTTTATCAAAGCAATGGGGAGAATACACACCTGCATTTTTTGGCAACTTGGAGAATAACGACGACCATTGAGGAACAACCCCAGGAGGAGAAGCAGCTACAGGGACAACAGGATTTGTACTACAAGGAGTTACACAGGGAGATGGGATATTGTGCTCTATATTTACACTAGCACATGGTATGCAGCTTTCTGACTGATCATTATCATATGAGACGAACCCATCCGCGACAACGAAACTTTCTATTTCAACTTCGACATCAATTGCCACAACCATCGCCTTATCAGACAAACCACTTTCCCTGATATCCATGTTCTCAGATTCCATAAAACCCAAATCAACCTCAACAAGCAACGCAAATATCTTTTTACGACCAAGTTTTATTACTTGGAGAAGCTAAATATATAGAAAGAGGGTTCTCACTAAAAATAGAATGAGTCTTAAGAAAAGGGGGTGCGGGTAATAGATGGGAGTTTATGTCATTCTGAAGCCCAGAGAGAGGTGTTGTTTTCCATCTTAGGCAAGGCAGGCGTGACCACAAATCTCACGATAGCAGTTGCAGCGGAATTAGAACTAAATGTACCTGTCACATTAGGATTCAATGTAATGGCATTAAAGAGCACGCCAGAGCGAGTCAGGGAGCGCTCCAGTACAGGCACGGAGCGCTGCTTCTTGGACATAGGAAGGATGATGCGGAGCAAGGGAGGGAGAAACGAGGCATGAGATGAGGAAGGAAAAGGGCTAGACGAAAGAAGAAGCAGAGCAAAGATAGAATGCCAGAGATGTCGTCATTTTTGTTGGTAAAAATTAACTATAATAACGAAATTTTTTTTATTTTTTTTATACAAATACATACAAATTTGTATAATTTTTTTTAAATGATATAAATCCATAGGATTTATACTAAACATATTTTTTTGAAACATACATAATAATTTAATAGGGTTTAAAGTATATTTAAAAATTATTATTTATATTTCAAAATTAAATAAATATAAGCATATATATAAAAATTTAAAATAATATACATGAATATAAACTAATATATCATATATATATATATATATTATGTATACATATATACGAAACACAAAATTCATGTTTTAATTTTAATAAAAATTTAAATCAATTTTAATTTAAAAAAAAATTAATTTTTTATTTATTTATAAAATGGCTATATATATTAATCAATTATATATATGTAAATTGGTTGTAATTATATATATAAGTTCGTTGTGATAACAAGGATATGATATACACTTGCATACTGATATATATGAATACATAGAATTAAAAATAGATTAGAATTTACTAATGGCTAAAGCCTTGGAATACCACCTGGAATAATGAATTGAACTCCTATTTGATTCGATCTATACTCCTCTAGAAAGTGCAGCTAACTAGAAGAGAATACCACTAATTTGAAATGAATTTATTGGACATGTATTTGATTTGGAAATGAAGCGGGAGAGACCTTGTCGGCTAAGATAGGGTAGGATTGGAGGTCAGGGTAAAATGAAAAAGAGAGACGATGTATAGTTTATCTCTCCACATTGAACCATTTCAGTATGGTATATATAGGGATTGGGACAATTGTAGTAATCTCTTTGATATATCTCTATGGATCTTAATACTTTGGGCTGCTTCTTCCAAATCCTTTATGAAGAAGTTCTTGGTTAACCATGCTTTCACTGATTGCAACAGCCTTATGTCATTGCCATCCAGTGACAAATCATCAACGTTTAAACTAAGAACACTATAGCACTTCTTATTTGTTTTGATATACGCATGCTCTCTCTATTATAATAAAAACCAAATAGTTTGATTACTTTATCAAAATAAATATTTAGAGTTCTTGAAGCATATTTAAGAACATAAATGAATCTTAACAACTTGCCAATCTTACCCTCGCTTCCATTGACCAAGAAGCTCACATGGCTTCTTAATCACCATTTAGAAATGCCATTTTCATGTCTATTTGCAATATCTTATAATCATAGAATGTGACAATAACTAGCATTTTCTGAATGGACTTAAGAATTGCTACGAATGAAAATGCTATATCATAATTAACATCTTGAATTTGAATAAACCCTTTCACAACTTGTTTAGTTATAAAACTCTCTACTTATCTAGCATAGCTTTTTATTAAATTCCATTATAGCTGATGGGTTTTATTCCCTTAGTTATGTCTACTAAAATCCATACCTTGTTTTCATACATAGAATCCATTTTGGATTTCATAACTCCAAGTCAAAGTGTGGAGTCTTTATTCTGTAGTATTTGTTGATATGAGAGAGGAGTGTCATCTTTTAAGATGTAGTCCTCTTTCTCTACATCCATAAGAAATCCATACTATCTCTCTAGTGCATGAGATTCCCTATTAGATCTAATAAGTTTCATGTTTTCGTATATCGGTGAGCTTGATTCTTCCACTGGATCAACCTCTATTAGTTTATCGGATCTCATCTGTTCGTGCCAAATTTGGCCACAAACACTCAATTGCAGATGAAACACCCGTTCACAATCCAGATTACAGATAGCAAGTATACAGAGAACACAAATATGAAGAACGCTTAAAATTTCAAAGAAAAGCAGTAGAAACATACTATGTATAGTGGTTTGGTGTTGTAGCCTACGTCCACTTTAAAGGGTTGTTGCTTTATTGATTTTTTGTTCGCTAGTTACAATGAGTTACTACTGATTATAACAGTACAATTGAAGTGTAGTGATGATTCCAATAGAGTCTGGACATAAAAGAACCCAAAAATCCCTTTTCTAAAGCTCTTGGACTGCTATTTATAAGTTTAGGCTGCAAATATCTCGCCTAGATCTCGAAATACCTCTTCTCTCACGTAGGTGGGCCCACATGATCGATCCAATAACGTTTGCATTCGGTCCGTGATCGATACGAATGAGATTCATATCGATCCAAATCTTGCCCCGTTGAGTCGATATCGATTATGAACATTCCTGAGGTTGTATGCAAGCTCCTGTGAAAATTCTATAGCATTTGGACTTATGGATTGTGAGATATGATCGATGCAAGTTTTACATTCCCATGACTAGCGCCTTCCTATCGATCTATCTCCCATCGATCTACTTCGTATCGATCAGCCTATGGTGACGTGGAGCGGAAAGTTAGCGTAGATCCATTTTTTCATTTCGCATTGATTGCTTCCTTTCTTCGTATCGATTGGCTGCTATGCTCTTTGTATCGATCCCCCATCCTTCTTTGTATCGGTCTGTTGTACCTTACTTCATATCGAACCATGAAACTATTTTGTATCGATCGCTTAATATTCACTTCGTACCGATAGTTGGATGGTCTCTTCGTATCGATCATAAGGTAGTCGATTTCGTATCGATGGGAGATTTTGACTTCGTATCGACTATCTAGTTGATCGATACGAAGTATACATCTATGTGATCGATACGAAGTAGATAACTATGGATACTTCGCATCGATAGGAAGGGATGGGTTTCGTATCGATCATCTGGGTGATTGATATGAAACATGTATTAACACGGATCGATAATATCGATACGAAGTGAATAACCTTGGTCAATTTGAAAGGTGCATGTGTTTGATGCACATGAAATGAACGAGTGCAAACTTAGTGGATGCGAACAACATGGATACGAAATTAGTGAGAACCTAGGTTGCTGATCGATTTATGGCGACGACTCGAAATATTCATCTTCTCAGCCCGAAGAAGATCTTCCAACCACTCAAAGCAGATGCTGCGATGGCTCGAAGTAATTTACGAGTGTGCTAGTCTATCGAAGACCCGAAATAGATCCTTTGCTGACTCGAAGCAAACTGCCTAGAAACTCGAAGTAAACAGGGAAATGACTCAGAGCAGGTTCCAAGCAACCTGAAACAACTCGATCTTTGTCGAAATCATATTTTAGACATCTTGCGTTGTTTGTTCATCGACTATGCAACATTGTGGCTTTGTTATCATTTTTTTTACCCGTGAAATCCAACTTCGATCTTTGTACAGTCGATTGGGTTAAATCTGCCCGTATATGGCCTTGCCTAAAGGTGGGTTAACACTTTGCCCTCTAAAACATGACTTGTGATAGGAAGGTGTGTTTTGCAGTGCCAAAAGTTGGATGCTTGTATCTTGTTAATGACATGCAAAGAGATTGATAGTCTTACCTGACTGCAAACGACGATCGTTCGAGATCTTATGCCATTCGGGGTGGTATGTGACCGTTCGAGGTCGGGTGCCATTCGCGGTGGATGGTGATCTTTCACGACGAATGGTGACCGTTCGCGATTGGACGCCGTTCGAGGTGAATTATGACCGTTCGCGATCGGGTGCCGTTCGAGGCGAATTATGACTATTTGTAGTTGAGTGCCGTTCGAACCGAGTTGTGACCATCCGCAGTTGGGTGCCGTTCGAGGTGAATTGCGACCGTTCACAGTCGGGTGCCGTTCGAGGCGAGTGATGACCGTTGGGTCAGGTGCCGTTCGAAGCGAGTTATGACCGTTCGTGGTTGGGTGCCATTCGAGGCGAGTGGTGTGTACCTGGGGGAGACCTAGTATCACTAATGTCAGATTTCACGTACGAGTGAGTTTCTAAATTGTTTGTTATGGCGGTTTATCGTCATCTCAGAGCATGCCTGAGGACAGTTCGTGATCCCTTACACGTCTAAGTGACTTGGCCATTATAGAATTATTAAAACCACATTTACATTCAAATGAATTTTTCAACAGAAATGTCCAACAAAATCAAGTCCAAATATGAGAAATAAAAAGCAAAAGCAAAACAAAGACGTCAAAGTGTAAACACCTATACCGATGCAATTGATAGTCGTATCAGAGCATGCTCAAGGATTGCTCGTAATCCTGTATATGTGTAAATGACTCAATCGAGTAGGTGTGGAGTTTGCCACTTATTCGTCATTATTCTGATCAGTTGATGACAAGCTAACGCCTCAATCTGGAGCCACCTTCATTTGATGCAGGCGGTGGTTGCTCTCGTTCCACCGTTGTTGCTCGCCTTCTCTCATATTGCGATAGTAGCAGACCATTCTGGATATGTCCTTCTATCTCATCCCCTAAGTGTTTGCAATCATTCATACTATGGCCATTTTGCTCGTGGAATAAGCAATACTTGTAAGATTTTCTTTCACTATTGGTCGGGTCCCTCCTCATTGGCTTCTGATAAGGAACCTGCCCCTTAGTGTCCTTGTAGATCAGCTCCAAAGTTTCATTCAACTCCATATAAGAGGTGAATCTTGATTCCTTGCACGGCCGCTTCGGTCCGTCATCATTATCCTCGACTTTCCTTTTCCCTTTATCGTTGCCTGAATTCTTTCCGGGTGGATCCCCGCCTTTGACTGCATAAACATCAACTCCCTTTCCTTCCTCTCTTTCAACATTCCATCCTATGATCATAGTAATCCTTCGACCTCATGATAAAACTCCCCTAGATCCATAGGTGGATCCCTTGTCAATGAATTTTTGAACTCTGTTCCATCAACTATGCCAAACACAGCTGCCATTAAGATCATGGCTGGATCTGGGGGATCTACCGATGCTGCTGCTGCATTAAATCGTGTTAAGAAGTTCCTCAAAGACTCTTCGGACTTCTACTTTAGTGCCGCTAGACTCATCGCATTTTTGGGCCTTGAGATGTGAACTCTGAACTATCTCATGAACTTCTCAATCAACTCGATCCATGTTCTAACGGAGTCGCTTTTCAATTGACTGAACCATAATGCTGCTATGTCTGTCAAATACAATGGGAAACACCAGGCCATGACTTACTTCGTTGCCCCTGGTACTTCCATATGTCTCATGTATCTTGTCGGATGAACAACTAGATCTATCCTTCCATCATATGTCTCCAATGTAGGTAGATTAAATTCTTGTGGATTCCTGGCCTGCCTAATTGCGAGAGCGAAGGGGCTCTTGTTAACATCTTCCAAATCTCTATTCACCAGTCCACCTTTTATGGCTCGCCTAACCATCTTTTCCAATCTATTGCTGTCACCAAGCTGTAGTCCTCATCCGTTAACTCCGATCTTCCCCTCGAGTTCATGAGGAAATCTTGGAATCTGCTCTCCTAAACGAGCATTCATTCTCTACCAATCCCATGTTGCTCAGCTCCACCTGGTACTCTGACCGGGATTGAATCAACATGCTCTGGGTGAGTACCCCTAGTTCTGGTGCTGCACCGGGTCCTGCTATATTCTGAATTCTGGTTGTCCCATGCTCCCGATTCCCATCTCCAACATCTCCTATGGTTTTGTTCCACTGATTCTACACTCTAGCTTGTCCAACCCGTCGGAGTAAGTTCTGCATCATCTCCTCTTGTCTCTTGAGCATCGTTTCCATCTCGTCTTTGATGATGAAGATCGACGCGTGATTCGCTTCCAAGGAAGCCTCCTGATTCCCTTCATGCTGACTACTTTCAGTCCTTTGTCTTCTTGTCGATTTCCCTGCCATAGCTTTCCAAATCCAAGCCTTCAAGCTTTCAAATCTGAAATCCAAGATCTAGAATCCCTGAGTTCAATTCTCAGTAAAAGCACCAAAGTGCTCGCGCCAAAATTGGCCACATACACCCAATTGCATATTAAAGCACCTCACTACTACAAAACAGGCCATTTGCATCGCCTCATTTGAATCGGTTGAAGTAAAAACTGATGCAAATAGAACCATTTGCATCAGTTCTATCTTAATAACCGATGCAATTGGTACGTAGAAAGCAATAGGTAATAAAAGAATCATATTTGCATCAGTTGTCACTAAAAGTCGATGCAAATACGTCGATGCAAATAGTTTTAGTTGCATCGGTTTTAAAGTTAACCGATGCAACTACCTTAGTTTGCATCCCAAATAAAATTTTTGGCATCGGTTCCGTTGCCATGCGATGCAATTTCAATTTTTAGGTTTTTCGTTGCTCACCTTTTACTTCCCGCGTTTCCCCTTTTTTTCGCCGCTCCCATTCTATTCCCCAAATATTTCGCCTGCCTCGAAAAAAAAACCCTAAATTGATTGTCACCGTACGTCATTTCGCGATTAGATTTGGCCTACCGAAACCCTAAAAGCGATCAATTTTGAGTTTGTCGTGGAGACTGTGTTGAAAATTATTGTGGAGAAGTGGAAGTTTTTTGCTTGCTGGATTGATTTTTCAGGTATAAAATCAATATATTGTTGCCTTTGATGTTTTGAATAATTTTTGATTGTAAGCTAGCGAACACCCCACTGCAATTTGAAATGATTTTAGTACGTTTTGTGGTTTCATTGGTAATCAATATCTCTTAATTGTGATTTGCAGCATGATCTTTTTGCTCCAGTGAAGACAGATTCTTCTTTCTGGACAATTGGTAACCTTTTTCCTGTAGTTAATTTACTGTGTTTAATAATATTCTAGACATTTGAGCTCTGCTAATAACTTCTTGCTTAGAAATCCATGGTGGTTGTAATAGCTTTATTTTTATGGTTGAATATGCAGATAGATGTAAGTTGTCATTTGTATACTATTTCCTTTCATACTATCTTCTTTCATGTGGATAATTTGTTTGAAGATGGTCACTTCACTTGATATCTAATTTCGTTCATAGAATAGAACATATTTGCTTGATATCACGTTTCAGTTTTTAGGATCTAGTTAAATTTAGAAGTTCTTCCCTTTTCATTACATTCAAGTTTAGAAAACACAGTAAATTAACAAATTGTTATTAGTACGGTGTATCGCAGGGTTAAATTTTTAGCACATATAAGCAGAAGTTAACAAATGTGAGAGTGAATCATGGTTTGTAGATAATTACCCTAACTGTACATGCCCTGCCATGATGAACAGGTGTTGTACTCCTAGCCATGATGAACAGGTGTTGTACTCCTAGCCATATTAGCTAAGTGGTTTTCTATAAATATGATATTTTAAAAATCTTAATGATTACAGTATAATGATATATATATTTCAACTGCCTTTGAGTGGTCTTTGGACTAATGTATTCATTTCTCTAGGTATAAACATTTGCCTGTTTGTGCACAGCAATCGTTCCACGATAAAATGAATGATGTAGAAAGTCCTATGTTTTCTTATATTATCATCTATCATTTGAGTAAAATATGAGTGCTACAAATATGCAAATCCTCCAAAAAAAATTGAGTCAGATTGAGAAGATGTTATTGGCATATTATAGCTAATATTAGAATTAAATGCTAATTACATGTCTGGTTAATTTTGGCAGATTGTTGATATGGTTTAGCATTAGCAAATAGATCTAGTTAGGCAGAGTGTGGACACATTTAGCAGTTGGTCTTCCCAATTAATCAAAAACAAATGCACCTAGCTGACATAATATACATATATTGCATTTTTCTCTATAAACAAATTAATTAAAATGAGTCCATTTATACCTGTTTTCAATTATAGCTAGAGATAGTTTGGTGTATATCAAAACTTAATGTCGTATAAACCACTGTACTTGATATTTAAAATAGCCTACATTTTTATCAGGAACACAAACAAAAAATGTGTTCATAGTGTTGCATCAGAATTGAATCAAATCTATTTTGTTGCAGAATTGTAGGCATGTACAATAACCAAGGTTAAAAAAAGCTTTATAGGTGAAATGATTTATGATCCGCAGAATTATCAAAAATATTATAAAATAGAAAACTAAATTATGCTCTTTCTGTAAATCAAAGTGTTTAAATGATTTAAGTTCCATATTTATTGCAGTTGATAGCTAAAAATAATAATTTCGTCTCCTGTATAAATCTTAACAATTGCAACGAATTTTATTTTTCAAAAGGATAATTGCTTCATTTTTGATGATTGAGATTTTCAGTTACAGAAAAAAATAGAGAGCTTTGACTGTTTCCAAAAGAAAATAGAAAACAACATCTAATTAGAAACGGAGAAATTAATTTAATGTGAGTGTATATACACAAATTTTTAACCTCATTGGCTGCAGGTTCTCATGCTGGAACAGCTTTGCACCACGCTGCAAAACGGGGGCTCTACCAAACTGTGAATCTGCTACTTTCTTGTGGAGGTATACAACACTTTCCACTTGTTTGAACTGCAACATATGTCTATGATTAATAAGTGCCTATTATTGATATGACAGCTAATCCCTTTATGATTAATGATGATTGCCACACCCCTCTTGATTTAGCTCGAAGCAAGGGGCATTGCAATGTAGTTCGTGCTATGGAAGTATGTGCTGAATGTTTATAATTATTGTCATTATGATAATCTATATTTGTAGTCTTACAGTTTATATCATTTTATTATTGAAAACAATTTCAGGGTCATATTTGCTTGTTTTGTGGTTGGATGAGGGAGCTTTATGGGCCAAGCATTATTGAGGCATTTGCTCCACAATGGGTGCAAAGGAAAATGTATGTGCTCTTTTTGATTCCCTCTACAGATTATTACGTGATCGTATCTCTTCTCGTAAGTTTCAAGTGGCAGTAATTACTACTGTGGTTCTTTTGCAGATGGGCAGTGGTTATACCCTGCGACTATTGTAATCCTACAATGCCTCAAAAGTTTGAGTTGGCCATTTATCCTGACCTGCAGGTAAAGCAGATATGTTGTTGTATATAAGATATACTTTTCATTTTTGTTTTTTCTTCAAACACATTTTCACTTTGTTTCTACAAATTTTGTTATCGGAAAATGCTAAATTTTACATGCAAGTGCAGAAAAATAGTTTTTATTTTATTCTAGCAAACAGAAGAAACATTTAAAAAGATGAAAACATAACAATTCAAGTAAGATGAGAGAAGTGGTTGGGTGACTGCATTCGAGGATTAGAACAATTGTTAAAGTTGGCAATTTTGTTGTTGTTTTGGATGGTCAGGTTGCCAGAGTGTTGCATAATTTGCAACTGCCAGTTATGCACTACTTAGCCTGCATATTTCACACAATTTGCCACTGAGAAGATATTTTATGACCGCCGGGTGCGAAATGAATGTTGGAGACTGATTATAGCGTGAGAAATAATAGGACAGACGGGAAATAGATACAGGATCCTTTTCTGTCGGATGCGGTTGGTACACGTTCTTTAACAGCTATGCATGTCCGTTTTTTAGTCAATTTTTGGAAACTTAAATATGTACTTAAGTAGATGCCAGTTGATTGAAACGATAAGAAGGAAATACTTAGCTTGAGTGCATATTAAACATTCATGTATGTGCATTCAGGTATGTATGTACATTTTTAAGTGAAGTTTATAAAGATGATAGGTTGTCAATACTTAGCCAATCGTGCGTGTTGATGTGAAATGAAACTAAATGCTTATTGTTAACTAATAGGATATATACTCAGGTAAGGAATCTAATTAACAGGAAAATGTTCTTTTCCTCGCATGTTGCAAGAAAGTGTGTAAATAAAGTCATACCTTTTTAAACTGATTTTCCCAATAATGGTTGCAATATGATGCACGCTCGTGTTTGCTAAGCATATTCAGTGATGAAGGCATGGAATCAAAACCAGGTAGTCCCACATAAAAGAGACCGATATAAATAGAACTCGTTGCAGCATTAGCAAACAAATGCACCCTTCATTCAATAATCCAGATCAAATGGCTATATAAAACGTGAACAAGGAAATAAGGGTTTTTGGATTATTGAGGCATGCAAAAGATTGCTTTAAATGTAAAAGTCATTTTGATTATTGTAAATGCCTTGTGGAGATAAAACTTGATCGTGAGTTGCCTGAATTCTTTTTGTGTGGTGATAACAACTCAAGAGCAAACATTGGTTATGACCGGAAACCTTTGACTTGTATGAAGTACAATGTTTTGGTCACCAGACCAGTTTATTTTTGTTGTTAAAAATAATAGTTCAGATGCAAACTTGGTACAAGTAATACAATTTGGCTGGATTTGGTGATAGGTAATGCTTTGGTAGGCGTTTTAATGGCTGAATTTTGTAATTTTTTAGTTCATTGCGTGGTTCCTCTTTTCTTAAGATGTAGAAAATACTATGGTATTTTATACATTGGAAGAGACATGTGATAGCATATATTGCATTATACATGATGTTTATGTCGAACCTGGGCGCAATTATGCGTTCTTCAAAATTTTGGTATTCATTTTTCGTATAATTGTACGATGCTAATGCACAATATTTAATGTGTTTTTCCTTGATGTTTATGGTACAATTGTACTTGATGAGTGTGGAAAAATCTCTTTAACATATTGTTTTTTACAACCTTCCTTTTTAAATTAGTGATATTTGTTTGTTTAGATGATTTTTTAATACCGGTTTAAGCATGCAAAGGAATGTGCTGCCAAATAAGACAGAAAAAAACTACTTTGGTATGGGTCTACTGATTTGTGGTCAAAACATTAAATTACTAGAGTTAACAAGAATTCTTAGCAAGATACTACATAAATTGCTACTTTTGGAGGTAGCACCTAAACCAGTATATAATATTGTATGCATATCTTCACCTTTCTGATTATCCTTTTCTCTATTTACTAAAATAAATTTATTTTGTTTTGGCTAGGGTTATTTACCTCTGCGTACAAAAATAAAGGTTTTTCAGGTACATGTTATTTATGTCATTTCTTATATTAGGATGGGAAATGTCAGATTATTATTATTGAACTACAGAGTTTGTTGTTGGCAAACTGATGCTCCTGTCCTTTGAAAATGTCAACTGATACATATATTTACTTAAGTATGTCGACAATGAACATGTTCTTTAACCACCTTGAGACTGTAAATTTGATATGTGTGCACTCCCTATAATTCAAACAGCCACTAAATGCTAGTTACACGGGTTTACTTAAATGCTTGGTATATGTGCCTTGCAAAATAGAAGGGAAATTAGTATATAGTTATAGAATTGTTCATATTTTCTACGATGATTTGGATGCCATATAACATGTAGCACGGCTAAATTTTGTCAGTTCAAAGGAAGTCCAAGATTTTCTCCATTTTGTGGTTTGATAAATATATTCTACAAGTTCATGGTACCATTTTTGAGCGGTTCTTCTTTTATATTAGATCAAATTTTGTAGACATTAGGAAAAATCTGTTCCATTGGCTATCGATGGGGTGGTCAAGCTTAATAGAACCAAAAAATAAGGAGTGAGTTGAAAATGACAAGAAAATTTACATTTAGTGAAGAAATATTATTCTAATATTTTATTTGTTTAATAAAGAGATGTATTGTAATGTTATCATGGATCATAAAAAAAAATTGTACCTTTCTTAGATTGTTTTTAAAATCCACATTGCCTATATTAATTAGCAATGTGCATATTAAAAAAATTCTCAAATAAGAATTATTTTAAAGTTTGACTAAACTGTATAAACTAAAATGTAATATATATACCAAATTTCTCTGCACATGTGCATGTACTGGTATATGTAATAGTTATTGGTCTTTCAACTTGAAAAATAAAATAAAAGTACAACTTGTGGATATCCATTCGTATGAATATGACAATTAAAATGGAACTGAATAAGTTATTTACTTGATGGTTAAAATTCTCCAGCCAGTATGCTTAATATAGCTCTAGAAAATTTTAATTATGGATTCCAGAAAGTGGGGATTGCTTAGCGTGATGGCCTTATTTAGTTTATCCATCAGTCTTGCTAGCTTTAGAGAGTTATTAAATTAAAAGAACCTTAGTGGTCAAATTGGAATGCTTCTGTCGTGCAAGAAGGTGGTCCTCATGTGAAGTAATTTGGGATGCCTTGTAAGTTTTCCACTTCATTATGCTATTATTTTTCATATAATTTAGACAAATATAAGCTACTGGCAAAGTTCATACAGGTGTATACTTGGTATCGTTCAATATTTTGTGTAATTTTCAAAGCCCTATTCTTAATTCAGCTAAATCATAGTAGTTGGAAAGCACTATTGTAGAAAGATGCAAATATTCCATATATTGATAAGAGCTCACTTTCAGTTGGGCATGATGACATAGATAGTAATATATAATAACACTTCAATCCTTTCATATAAAAATATAAATTTCAGTTAAGTATTGGATTGTATGTAGATATTAACCAATAATAGCATTATAATCTTTTTATATAAAAATATAAATTTTCAGTTTACAGTAAAGGATTGGTTGATATATTCAGTCATCAACATTCGTGGTTGGTTGTAAGTGATTCCTGAATATAACAAGCTCATACTCTTTTATAGTATTTATAAAAAATTGAAACAAAAGTGCTATTGCTTACTTTTTATTTTTCTGAATAATATCATGGATCTTTTGCTATTGGCAGTTGATGTGTCACAGAGTCATACTGCTTCCTTGTAGGTACATGATACAAATGCATATAACAAATACGAAGAAAAGAAAAATACATGATGTGGATGACTGCAAATGTAATTTATGAGTTGAATGGGACAAAAAATTCCAGCCTTCTTCTTATATATGGGGTAATACTAAACATACCGGTTTACTAAGACATACTGGTGTGGATAACTAATCTAATTTGATTTAGTGATACAGAAGCCTCAAGAAACAGATAATCTGAGTAATGATGTAATCAATTTTGAGCTGCACAAAATCCTCTGGACTAACAGTTTAACAGGAAACCGATAAAACAAATAAAAGAAAAAGAAAAAATTATGGTGCACCTAGATAGAAGTATGTCATTTTATGCTGAAGCGGTATTGTTGTGTTTCATATGTGTTACTTGGTAGTAAGGCAAGCAGTATTTGGTTGAAAACAAATAAACCAACCAAATCAGTTCATTTTGATAGTTTACAGCTGTAAACAGCGATGGATGTACTCTTGTTAGTACCTGGGCAGCAACTTAGTTCAAATTATCAATACATCAAGTATCAAACACTTGAATAATTCAGTCCAATTAGTCATTACAGCGCATTCATGAACAAAATATGTAATTTTTAATCTTCCGTATACAACCTTATATGATTGTCCAATACACAAACTTACCAATCTATGAGAAAAATGGTACCATCGACCGGACTAGGTATAATTAATTGAACTACTTATCTTACCAATGAAAGTGGGTCGTGCCAGTAGTATGCTTGATGTTTTGTTGGTTGATGAGGTGGAGACAGTGGTAGTGCTGGAGGTTGTAGTGTTGTTTTGATGATCAATGGAGTTAATACTGCAGTGGGGATGGTGCAGTGTAGTGATGTGGTAATTCAGGGTATTGTATATATGAAGGTTGTTGTTAGAGGTGATGTGAAAATAATGTTGAAGAGATGTAGTAGTGTTAGAAGGCAGGGGAATGGTGGTTGGTGTGTTATGCTGTTGACAGGCAGCGGTTGATGGATGTGGGTGGAAGTTGAAGTTGAGCTGAGTTAGAGGAGCAAAAGTAGGGGGTAGATGTGAAGAGTTGACAGTGATTGGTAACAGCAGTAAGAGTAAGTGGTGATGGAGTGGTGTAGTGATGTAGTGGTTGGAGCAGTTAGATGTATGGTGATGACTGTGTGCACTGATATGTGACTGTTATATGCACCGTTGAATGGAAATGTGGAGGTGCAGAGGTTGAAATAGTGGTTGCAGGAGGGGATGTTGATGTCACAGAGGGTTGAGAAGGTGAAGTTGAATGGTTAACGGTTTGTGGTCAAAGAAATTGTTGTGATGATGGGTGGAGATGTTGAAGAGGGTGGATTTGTTGCGTTGACAGAAACAAGTTGAGGCAGTTTGGTGATGCAGAAGTGTTTGTGCACTGTGATGCACTATAGTGAGCAGGGAAGTGTGCAAGCACTAATGTTTTTTATGATGGATATGCTGGAGGAAGATGGTGGAGTAGGGGAGTGGTTTTCGGTGATGAAGTGAATGGACATTAGCACGGTGGTGGTCAGGGTTGTAAACAACAGTGGTAGTGGAGGTTGTTTCAGCTGGGCAGAGGAACAGTTTATGTACACAGTGCATGGTGTGTAATAGGCAGTGTATTTGTATGTGGTTCAGGGAGGAAATGTATGCAGGCATATTGATGGTTTGTATGTGGAGGAGAGTGAAATGAGTGGTTTTGGTTGCATTTATTTTTTTACTACCGACTGTCTAATTATGTACCATGGAATTTATTTATGTTTTTCATTCTTTTGTAGAATTATTAAATCTGATTATGTATTTGCCATTAAATTTAATTTTGAATAATAGTAATATTGCATGCAATAATTGTTTGTTATACTCAATAATATATATATATATATATATACATATAGTCTATTTGAGTACTGTAATAATGGTATCTGAGAATTGTTTTTTTGCATCAGGTATAAAATGCAATAGAGGGATTAGTTTGCATCGGTTGTTATAAAAAACCGATGCAATAGAGGGATTGGTTGCATCGGTTTTCATTACAACCGATGCAACATGGGGGTTGTGTCCAAGCAACCACCATGATATTTTGCATCAGTTGTTAGTAACAACCGATGCAAAAAGGACCATTTTGCATCGGTTTCAGAACTGATGCAAAAGTGTTAAGTCTGTTGCATCGGTTGCATATGCATCGGTTGTTGAACTGATGCAAAAGGGGGGTAAACAACCGATGCAAATGGGATGTTTTGTAGTAGTGCCCGTTCACAATCATAGATCACATGTAGCAAGTATATAGAGAAAAAAATATGAAGAAAACTCAAAATTTCAAAGAAAAGCAGTAGAAACACACGATGTATAGTGGTTCGACGTTGTAGCCTATGTCCAGTTTGAAGGGTTGCTGTTTTATTGATTTTTTGTACACTGGTCACAATGAGTTACTACTGATTACAACAGTACAATTGAAGTGTAGTGATTATTCCAGCAGAGTCTGGACATAGAATAACTCAAAAGTCCATTTTCTTAAGCTCTTGGACTGCTATTTATAGGTATAGGATGCAAATATCTCGTCTAGATCACGGAAGACCTCTTCTCTCACGTGGATGGGCCCACACGATCGATCCCATAACGTTTGCACTCGATTCGTGATCAGTACGAATGAGATTCCTATCAATACAAATCTTGCCCAATTGAGCCGATATTGACCATGAGCATTCCTGAGGTTGTACGTAAGCTCCTGTGAAAATTTTGTAGCATTTGGACCTGTAGATTGTGAGACATGATTGATGCAAGTTTTACATTCCCATGTCTGGCACCTTCGTATCGATCTATCTCACATCGATCTACTTTGTATCGATCAGCCTATGGTGACGTGGAGCGGTAAGTTAGGGTAGATCCATTTTTCATTCCGTGTTGATTGCTTCCTTTCTTTATATCGATTGGTTATTATGCTCTTCATATCGATCCCCCATCCTTCTTCATATTGGTTTGTTGTACCTTACTTCGTATCGAAACTTGAAGCTATTCGTATCAATCGCTTAATATTCACTTCATATCGATAGTTGGATTGTCTCTTCGTATAGATCATAAGATAGTCGATTACAAATCGATAGGAGGTATTGACTTCGTATCGGCTATCTAGTTGATCGATACGAGGTATACATCTATGTGCCCTATACGAAGTATACATCTATGTGACCGATACGAAGTATATAACTATGGCTACTTCGCATTGATAGGAAGGGATGGGTTTCGTATTGATCAACTGGGTGATCAACACGAAACATGTATTAACATGGATCGATAATATCGATACGAAGTGAATAACCTTGGTCGATTTGAAAGGTGCATGTGTCTGATGGACATGAAACGAATGAGTGAAAAATAGATGGATGCGAGTAGCATGGATACGAAATTGGTGAGAACTTAGGTTGTAAATCGATTTATGGCCATGACTCAAAGTAATCATCTTCTCAGCCCGAAGTAGATCTTCCAACGACTCAAAGCAGATGCTGTGATGACTCAATGTAAATTACGAGTGTGCTAGCCTATCGAAATCCCAAAGTAGATCCTTCACTGACTCGAAGCAAACTGCCTGAAAACTCTAAGTAAATAGGGAAATGACTCACAGCAGGTGCCAAGTGTAACGACTCGAAATTTTCGAACCCGAAAATTCTAGATAGTTATGAAAAAGAAGAAAGAGATAGAAGAAGAAGAAGAAGAAAAATAGAAACAACAACATCTCACATTCGCAGCGGATAAAATATAATAATAAATAATAACAGTTTACAAAAGCATTCTGTATCTGTCAGTTTCATTTATAATACATCAGAGTTACACATTTATACAGACAATCGATATACACAATTTACCATTCCTCAGATATGCAATAATATAATACAGCGGAAATACTCTATACGTTCCTGCCATCCAGCTCGCCTTCTGACCTCCAGAACGTCCTTACCTGAAAATCTGTAATACTCGGTTTGACACGAGCATTACACCAAAGTAACGCTCGGGCCAGGTCGGAAACCAGCGTGAGTAAACACATCTAACAGGGAATACAAAGCACAAAACTTATATAAAACCGGGGGTAACTCATTTCAATTCACAAAGCCACAATTTATTATAGACCTCAATTATTCCACACATCCACTTTCTAAGTACCATGGTTTAGATTTAAGTAGTCCAATTCCTTTAAATCACTTCATCCCAGCCTATAGATTTCACATATCAATCTATAAAAATTCAAAGTGGTTTCGGACATTTCGTAATACCCGAACCGGTCTCTTCGAGTCTCAAGTCATCCTAATCCAAGTTATCCAAATGAAATACACAACATTTCATATCAGAGATATCAACCCATTCAAAGCATTCAATACCATTCAATCATCCGTAAGCAAATTTGATCACTTCCAAATTAATTCAATAGATTCTAATTTGATTTCTAACCTCAATCACTCAATTAATTCCAAATCAATTAATTAGTCAACCCTTCATTATTCATCTTAATTAATCACCCTGGATTAATTATCCTTCAATTTCATTCAATAAATTATCATTAATTAACTTTATAATATTTATTATTCTTAACCAAAATCAATAAGTAATCTTAATTACTTCATGAATTAATTAACTATATTAATTACATTAATCCTTAATTAGTTATATTAATTAATTTCTCATAAGTCACTTATTACGGATTAATCAATTTTAATTTATCAATCTTTAATTACATCATTGATTTACAAATTAATGATTTCTCATTTACAATTTCAATTTATCCTAATCTAATTTAATTACATTAAATAATTAATCATTTATTAAGCCACACATATTAATCACCTTTTATTTACCTCAACCGGTAATTATCTACCTTGTAATTTACTTCATTAAATAAATTAATTACTCCTTAATTAATTATCTTAATTAATCTCTTGATTAATTTCACAAGTAATTATATTTTATTAATTTCGTTAAGTAATTACTTATTAAACAACCATCGATTATTCTAAATTCTTAATTAATTAACTTAACTTTAATTAATTAATTCAACTCTTAATTACTAAATTAATCAACCCAAATCATTAATTAATTGAATTAATTAATTATCCATGTTAATTACCCTTCTTATTTAATGAATCACAAATCATTAAGCCCTTATTAACACTAAAATGAAATCATTTTCTTATTTATGACTTAAGTTTAAACAATTTAAAACCCAAATACTTCGAGTCAAGCCACAATTAACTCGAGAACCAACCAAAACCAAAGTCACCCGATCATCTATTCACAGTGCACATCAATCAATTTAATCATGCAACCAAATACATAAATTTAACCATTTAAATTTAGATAAAAATCCAAGGTGTGAGATTTACTCACCTATAATTTTATTAATATCTTAATAGATCGTACGATTAATTTTCCATTTGATAAATTTAATTAACTAATGATTTAATTAATTTTTTTCTTTTGCTGTAAACACAAAACAGATGCTCTCTTTGCATCTATATATATATTTGTACTTTCCTTTACTATAAATAAACAAATAGTAATTTCTTTACTGTTAAAGTTTTTAACACACACGCATATATATATATATATATATATTCCCCTTTTTTTCTAGTTATATATATATATAATAGATAAATAAATAAATTACAGAAATGATAGCAATACCTACTGCCTCCCCGAATCACCAGCAACCTGCCGAACTACGTGGCCGTCGTCATCCATGCAGCAGCCATCGGAACAACCCACTGTCCATTATCCCCACTAGAACGCGCCGCCTCACTTTCGTGCGAGTCATATAAGCCTCCCACGTCGCGACTTGCTTCCAGACAATCAAAACCCTAACCCCCCAATCGATCGCGACTTCGGCTAAGCTTTTCGAGCTCGAGCTCGAGTTCACCATCGTGATGCGATACGACTTGATTTCCTTCAGAAGGCATGGGAGAGGAAGCAGATGATTTTGTTTTATGATCAGCCATTAGAAATAAATGAATGATTTCGAGTTTGGATGAGAGAGGAAAAAAATGAGGGCTTCGGCCATAGATATGATTCGATTTTATTTATCTTTTTTTATTCATGATTAGTCGCATTGATTTCGATTTTAATTTCTGGGGATAAAGGAGAGGGACACGATCTTTAAGGAGAGGAAAAGGCGTGTTTGGGAAGAAAGGAACGACGCGATCAGATATAGGTTTGGGATAGCTTCTTTAATACGACTATTTGTTTTAATTTTTTATTATATTATAAAACTTCAAACGTCTCGTTAATCGCCAATTAAAATTTTGAACTCCTCTTAAGAAATGTCGCTAGGCGATTATAAGGTTTTATCCACGTCCCTAACACAATGGAACGCGGTTCGAAGGTTAACTCGGTCATATGCATGAGTTACGGAAATAAATGATCGATTTTAAATTAAATCGATTAAAATAGTTCTAAGCGTTTTGAGCTGCCAGGGTCAAACGACAACTCCGATTGCTACGAAAATTGAAATCCGATAATAACTAACTATTACGGATCCAATGGAACTGGTTTCGTCGAATTCCGAGACTGTGCCTCGGAAGGCTATTTTTAAATATTGATTTAAATGATATATTATTAAAATTGAACAAACCACCTTTAAATTAAATTTCAACCATTCTATTATCTTCAGCATCATCATTATAAATTTTATAAGCCTTCAAACTATTTTAAATAGGCTCAGAAATTACAGATTCAACAATTTACCCAATTTCAATTATTAAATTCAATATTTAAATTATATAATTCAATGATTTAATTATCAAGTAAATATTGATATCTTGAATTCAAGTTAAAATTAACTTTTAAATATTTTAAAATCAATTACCTATTCAAATTTTATATTGTTAGAAATTTCGGGTCGTCATATTCCTCCCCCCTTAAAAGAATTTCGTCCCCGAAATTACTAGTTAGGAAGAATGGACCAATACCCGTTTACCTTTTCTCCAAAACGAATAGTTTTATCCACTTACCCTAACATACCCTTTATTAAAGACCTACTATTACTTCAATCAACTTTCCAAAACCTTCCATAGTTTCCAGCAGCATTATTTACTTCATTTATTCAAATCTAAATTTAAATTATCAAAACTTTCCCAAAAAATTTCTAACTCCCTAAATTTTCGAAATTTTTTGCCAGCGTCTCCTTTGCGTGGCTAGCTCGGTACAACTACAAAAGGCCTCTACGGGCTCCCAAATTCCAAAAGAAAACAAAAGCCAAGTGGCTAGATCAAAAACCCAATTCAATTTCATACAGATATTTAAATACATACCTTTTTGTTGGGCAATTCAAATTTATCTTTTGGAATCAAATCCAATTTTCTTTTCCCTTTAATACATGCATATCTTACTTAGCAACAATATTCAATCGTAACCTTTCAAATCATTTTATACGTTTCCTTACAGAATTTTTTCACATCTACTTCTATTCAAATTAGTTTTCCCCATTTTCATACGAATTCAATTTATTTTCAATTTTGAATATCTAATTTTATCTTTCATTTATAACTGATTCATATTAGTTTCATATACTAATTTACTTTAATTTCCAATTTGAAATTGTTTGTCGTTAATAAAAAATTTCCTAAAAAGTTTCAAAATTGTCTAACTCCCAAAATTTTCAAAATTTTTTGACAGAGTCTCCTTTGTACGGAGGAGCTTTTGTAATTTGACAAGAGATATAAATATATATACATCGACCCACACGGTCGAAAAAAGCAAAAATAGTTCATATTTCCTATTTTTATTGCATAGGCATACCTTTATTTAGCATTTTAAGTAAGCGGCTTATTTATTTTAGCAATTAGTGCAATCCAAATCCAGCTAAACGGCCTTCAGGTACGTGTACTTACTCAATTTACACATATAAGCAGTATATATATGAAGTTTATAACATTTCTCTTACTTAAACAACTATAACACTTCAACTATAAAAGAAATGCTTTCAAAATAGCTTCCACAAGTAATTTATATGTTTTCAAAACTAATTCAATTGCTTTCAACGAATTTATATACCATTTCCTTCAATTTTAATGGTTTGCAACTCAATTTCTTATATTCAATTGATTTTTAATCCAAACAAGCTCATATTCACTTTAAATGATTCAAAATCAATATTATTTAACTTCACTCAACCCATATAATTTTAATTACTATTGTTTACAACAATGACAACTGTTTTTATGAAAATTCGATGATGCTCACTTAATCGAGTATCTATTTCAGTTTATAACTACTTTAATTAATTTCAACTCATCCTGTATTTAATTCGGTTTCATTTCTAATTTATTCACCAACCATTCATTGCATTTCATTCCATCTTCGCATTGGATTCATTTAAAACTATTTCATTGAGCTTTACAACATATCCATTTCCCAAAAATAAATTTAACCCAAACTTTTTATTTAATAACCTTCCATTCTAATAACCCAATACCAACTAAAACTTTGATTTAATTTTTTTATTCAAGCAGACTTCATCCATTTATTTTTATTTTTTAATTCGATTAACCCGTTTATCCACCTAATATTTAAAATTTTAATTCACTTACTTAATTCATTTTCGATTTTATTTTATTAATACAAAGCCATTCTCAATTTATTTCTATTCACTTGGGTTTTGTTTGCAATACAAACCATGTCTATTATAATTCACTCCATTCCATTCGACAACACTTCCATTATATCTAATTTACTTGCAAATTTCGTTAAATATTACTTATAACACACTTGAATTTTATTTGTAATTCAACCCATCACTATTTCGATCCAACTCTATTTATTTTTATTTTTACAACATCTCTTCTTATTTAAATCATTATCAAATCCAAGCTGAATTTTATTTACAATTCGAATTCATTTCCAAACTCCATTATTACTTACAATCCATTTTATTTAATCGAGTTAAATTTTATTAACATACTCTATCAAATAATTATTTATTAGCTTACTTCCAACTTTTAAATCAATATTCTATTTTATTACTAAACAATCACCTTATTAAATTTTTCCTGAATTAAATTTTTTTTCATAATTCTAGTTTGAAATTTTCTTTCATTTTCCCAAAATTGCATCACTTTTATTTTAAAATTTTAGAAATTCTTTTAAATTCACATCATACTATTAAAATAGCTCTTTATAAAATACTTCTTATAACTCGATGTCTCAACCAGTCCATCCTTGTTCTCATAGAAATTCAGTCATACGTTGATCAGGCGTAGGACTGAAAATCTATAAGTACTTAGTAAACCCGTTTTCAACATCTAGTGAAAATACTTGGAAAATAATTTTATTGAAAATCTAGAAAACAGTTTTTGAAAATAGAGGAAATATCTTCGGTGAGAATGCTCTGGAAATCATCACCCCCATCTATGGTCACAGTTACATCCTGGGTTACATTGCCATCGCAGCAAAAGTCCATGTAACTATAGGCACTCCGCGCCCCTCGATTACACCATGAAACCCACAACAAATCGCGGTTACATTCCAGGGTTATGTTGCCATCACAGTAAAAGTCCACGTAATTGTTGGCTCTCAGCGGCACACACAACTTTCGCTGTCAAAATAAAACTTCTCCACTCCTACATAGGTCGCAGTCTACCGATATAAAATCAAACGCATACTATTGGCTCTCAGCGGCACACACGACTTTCGCTATGTTACCATAGGTCGCAGTTACATCCTGGGTTACGTTGCCATCGCAGCAAAAGTCCATGTAACAGTTGGCTCTCAACGGCACACACGACTTTCGCTATGGTATACTCTACTCATAATCCTTAGGAACTAGTTTTGTCCGGACTCCTCATAGGATCAACTTTAGAACCCCTTTGGGGCTCAAGGCAGCACCACCCGGTGACACTCTTGAGAAGTTCATTTCAAGGGAGCACCTTTTTCTCCAGAGCCATCATCAAAACACTTTATACCATACACATATAGTATCTTTCAAATCATACACCTAGTATGATCTCATACAAAGTTCCTTTACACAAAATCGATTATCCCAAAATCGATAATTCTCAAACTAGGCTTTCCAAATTCAATATTGATTTTACCCAAAAATCAAAAGCCTTTCCAAATCCAAAGGTTCCCAAAACCTTTTTCCAAAATCCTCATAAGATCCTTTATATATATATATATAAATTTTAAAAGCTTTGGATCCTTTCAAACTTGTATAAAACTCCTTTTATACTTCAAACACTTTCAAGAATCCTTTTCTTCCGGCAATAGATTTAACAAGGGGAGATTTATCTTATATAACAAAGATATATAACTTTGTTTATTCAAAATCAAATATTCCAATTTGATTACTCATTTCAATATCAATTTCATTCAAACCCATACAATGTATACATATCATCCATACGCTATACCAATCTGATCGCTCACTCGATCACACAATTTCACTTCCGAACTAGTATCGTCCACCCGACTTCCTAGTGCAGACTCAGATCTGGTTTGTTGATCAGAAACAGTCATTCTCCTTGCATAGATATAACTATGATAGAGAACATCCAAAACCAATCAACAATCCATATCCAGATTCGCTGTCGAAAATCGAATGAAAAATCCAACTTGGATCGATAAACTATCTCGAAATTCTATGCTCGAATCAGGATTAAATCACTATGCGAATAGAATAATATACGTACATCCTACGTATTTATTTTCATTGATTATTATCCAAATCAATTTATCTTTCTATTCACATTTCCTAGAATTTCTATCCACATATTTACAATTGCTTCAATTTCATTGGATTATCACTTCAATTCTTATCTCATTTGGGTATTTAATCAATAACAGTTTGAACTCCGACTAGTTTATATTTATAAAATAGCTTGAAAATTTTAAATAAATAAATAAGTAGTTGAAAAATAATTATTAGTTTGCAAAATAGCTATAAAATAGTTAACTAATTATGAAATAGTTGGAAAATAGTTAAATAATTACAGAACTTTTAGATAATTGCAAAACAGTTGTAAAATAGTGATTAATTTATGATATAGTCGAAAAATAGTAATTAATTTATAAAAAGGTTGAAAAATGGTTAAGTAGCTCCAAAAATAATTGTAAAACAAGTGTAAACTAATTTGGCTTTAAGAAAGAAAGCTTGTATACATTTAATAGCTTGGAAAAATAAGTTTATACTAAAACAATTTATGTTGAAAATAATCCAGAGTCAAAACTATTCACTTCCCCAACAATTCAACTTATTTTCCACTTCCATTTAGTTGACTCAATTCCAATTTGAATAACTTCAATTCCCATCGAAATTTATTTAATCCCAATTCAAGTTGAATCAATCTTGATTTCCTTCTCAATCCAAATCAAATTCCATTTAATTTTAATCCTGTTCAACTTAAATTATAATTTCAAATTATTCCAGTCATCTTGAATTATTATCAATTGAACCCATTTCAAATTCAAATTGTTCCAATTTATTCCAATTCAATTTCCCATTAAATTTTTTAAACTTATACATCTTCAATCACTAATCCAATTAATTCAAATCAAATTCAATTTGGATGAATTCAATTCCAATTTCAAATTTTAGACCATCCCGAATTATTTAAATTCGAGTTAATTTCTCAAAGGTTGGTTTAACTTTTTAAACCAAATTAACTTTGTTCATTTAAATTTTTAAATAATTCAATTTCTGAGTTTTAATTCTAGAATTTCATTTCAATAAATTTAATTTTAATTTGGTTGTATTTCTGTTACCACTAAATTTAATTCCAATTCAAGGTTTCAGTTTGGTTATATTTTATGTTACTTCTTAATTTAATTTCAATAATTTAACAACCAATCACTTAATATTCATTAGAAGGAAATATTGCTTCATATATCAAAATATATTTTTATATAAAATCATTTAAAACCCTTATGTAAGAAAATAACAAGTACGTTCTCATTTATATATGTACACTCAATTAATTCTAGAGTACTTCGGACTCTATTTAATGAGTAATCCCCACTAGAGCCAAGGTTCTCGCTTAACTTTTCAGCTCTGATACCAACTGTAACGACCCGAAATTTTCAAACCCGAAAAATTCAGATAGTTACAAAAAATAAGAAAGAGATAGAAGAAGAAGAAGATGAAGAACAGAAACAACAACATCTCACATTCGCAGCAGATAAAATATAATAATAAATAATAACAGTTTACAAAAGCATTCTGTATCTGTCAATTTCATTTATAATACATCAGAGTTACACATTATACAGACAATGGATATACACAATTTACCATGCCTCAGATACACAATAATATAATACAACGGAAATACTTTATACGTTCCTGTCATCCAGCTCGCCTCCTGAGCTCCAAAACGTCCTTACTTGAAAATATGTAATACTCGGTCTGACCCGAGCATTACACCAAAGTAACACCCGGGTCAGGCTGGAAACCAGCGTGAGTAAACCCATCTAACAGGGAATACAAAGCACACAACTTATACAAAACCCGGGGTAACTCAATTCAATTCACCAAGCCACAATTTATTATAGACCTCACTTATTCCACACATCCATTTTCTAAGTACCATGGTTTAGATTTAAATAGTCCAATTCCTTTAAATCACTTCATCCCAGCTTATAGATTTCACATATCAATCTATAAAAATTCGAAGTGGTTTCAGGTATTTCCTAATACCCGAACTGGTCTCTTCGAGTCTCAAGTCATCCTAACCAAAGTTATCCAAATTAAATACACAATATTTCATATCAGTGATATCAACCCATTCAAAGCATCCAATACCGTTCAATCATCTATAAGCAAACTTGATCACTTCCAAATTAATTCAATTGATTCTAATTGGATTTCTAACCTCAATCACTCAGATTCTTCCATTTTATAATTAATTAATTCCAAATCAATTAATTAGTCAACCCTTCATTATTCATCTTAATTAATCACCCTGCATTAATTATCCTTCAATTTCATTCAATAAATTATCATTAATTAACTTTACAATATTTATTATTCTTAACCAAAATCAATAAGTAATCTTAATCACTTTATGAATTAATTAACTATATTAATTACATTAATCCTTAATTAGTTATATTAGTTAATTTCTCATAAGTCGCTTATTATGGATTAATCAGTTTTAATTCATTAATCTTTAATTACATCATTGATTCACAAATTAATGATTTCTCATTTACAATTTCAATTTATCCTAATCTAATTTAATTACATTAAATAATTAATCATTTATTAAGCCACATATATTAATCACTTTTGATTTACCTCAACCGGTAATTATCTACCTTGTTATTTACTTCATTAAATAAATTAATTACTCCTTAATTAATTATCTTAATTAATCTCTTGATTAATTTCACAAGTAATTATATTTTATTAATTTCGTTAAGTAATTACTTATTAAACCATCCATCGATTATTCTAAATTCTTAATTAATTAACTTAACTTTAATTAATTAATTCAACTCTTAATTACTAAATTAATCAACCCAAATAATTAATTAATTGAATTAATTAATTATCCATGTTAATTACCCTTCTTATTTAATGAATCACAAATCATTAAGCCCTTATTAACACTAAAATGAAATCATTTTCTTATTTATGACTTAAGTTTAAACAATTTAAAACCCAAATACTTCGAGTCAAGCCACAATTAACTCGAGAACCAACCAAAACCAAAGTCACCCGATCATCTATTCACAGTGCACATCAATCAATTTAATCATGCAACCAAATACATAAATTTAACCATTTAAATTTAGATAAAAATCCAAGGTGTGAGATTTACTCACCTTTAATTTTATTGCAATAACTTTCCAAACCAGCTTGTGTCTCTACGATTTTAGACCTTGAACAGCATTATATAATTTTATTAATATTCGAATAGATCGTACAATTAATTTTCCATTTGATAATTTTAATTAACTAACGATTTAATTAATTTTTTCCTTTTGCTGTGAATATAAAACAGATGCTCTCTTTGCATACACACACACACACACACACACACACACACACACACACACACACACTCTTTCCTTTATAATATATAAACAAATAGTAATTTCTTTACTATTAAAGTTTTTAACATATATATATTTATTTCCCCTTTTTTGTATTATATACATATATAAAATAGATAAATAAATAAATAACAGAAATGATAGCAATACCTACTGCCTCCTCGAATCACCAGCAACCTGCCGAACCACGTGGCCGTCGTCATCCACGCAGCAGCCATCGGAACAACCCACTGTCGATCATCCCCACTAGAACGCACCACCTCGCTTTCATGCGAGTCGCCTAAGCCTCCCACGTCGCGACTTGCTTCCAGACAATCGAAACCCTAACCCCCCCAATCGATCGCGACTTCGGCTAAGCTTCTCGAGCTCGAGTTCACCATCGCGATGCGATACGACTTGGTTTCCTTCAAAAGGCATGGGAGTGGAAGCAGATGATTTTGTTTTATGATCGGCCATTAGAAACGAATGAATGATTTCGATTTTGGACGAGAGAGGAAAAAAATGAGGGCTTCGACCATAGATCTGATTCGATTTTATTTATCTTTTTTTTTATGATTAGTCGCATTGATTTCGATTTTAATTTCTGGGGATAAAGGAGAGGGACACGATCTTTAAGCAGAGCAAAAGGCATGTTTGGGAAGGAAGGAACAACACGATCAGATATAGGTTTGGGATAGCTTCTTGAATACGACTATTTGTTTTAATTCTTTATTATATTATAAAACTTCAAACGTCTCGTTAATCGCCAATTAAAATTTTGAACTCCTCTTAAGGAATGCCGCTAGGCGGTTATAAGGTTTTATCCACGTCCCGAACACAGTGGAATGCGTTTCGGAGGCTAACTTGATCATATGCGTGAGTTACGGAAATAAACGATCAATTTTAAATTAAATCGGTTAAAATAGTTCTAAGCGTTTTGAGCTGCCAGGGTCAAACGACAACTCTGATTGCTACGAAAATTGAAATCCGATAATAACTAACTATTACGGATCCAATGGAACTAGTTTCGTCGAATTCCGAGACTGTGCCTCGGAAGGCTATTTTTAAATATCGATTTAAACGATATATTATTAAAATTGAACAAACCACCTTTATATTAAATTTCAACCATTCTATTATCTTCAGCATCATCATTATAAATTTTATAAGCCTTCAAACTATTTTAAACAGGCTTAGAAATTTCGGATTCAACAATTTACCCAATTTCAATTATTAAATTCAATATTTAAACTATATAATTCAATGATTTAATTATCATGTAAATATTGATATCTTGAATTCAAGTTAAAATTAACTTTTAAAAATTTTAAAATCAATTACGTATTCAAATTTTAAATTGTTAGAAATTCCGGGTCGTCACACCAAGCAACCTGAAACGACTCGATCTTTGTCGAAATCATATTTTAGACATCTTGCGCTGTTTGTTCACCGAATGTGCTACTTTGTGGGTTCGTTATCATGTTTGTTACCCGCGAAATTCAACTTCGATCTTTGTACAGTCGATTGGGTTAAATCCGCTTGTATGTGGCCTTGCCTAAAGGCGGGTTAACATCACCAATTCTGCAACTTTGCCGTTAATTTATTTTGATAAAAATTCATTTCCTAAAAGGCAGCGAATGTAAAATCAATGACCTTCTATTCCTTGGCGTTGTAGAAGATATACCCCTTAGAGTTCTTGGGATATCCAATAAATTTACACAGGGTCGATCTTGCCTCAAGTTTATCGGGGCCGACGTTCTTAATTAGGTAGGACTACCCTACACCTTCAAAAAGTTGAGGTGAGGTTTCTTCCCATGCCGCATCTCATATGACATCTTAAGCACATATTTTGTAGGTATCAATCACATGTACACTGCGGTTTTTAGCACATACCCCAATAAGAAAGAGGTAACTCAACTTTATTCATCATGGAAGAAACCATGTCTAATAGGGTTCAATTTCTTCTCTTCGAAACACCATTGTGTTGGGGTGTATAGGATAGAGTAAGCTGAGAGATAATCCCATTATCTTTTAAGTAACATTAGAGCTCTTTTCCAACAAACTCACCTCCTCAATCATATCGAAGTATTTTAACCTTGTAGTTTGTTTGATTTTTGACTCATTCTTGTACTCTTTAAATTTATCACATACGTCATATTTTTCTCTGCATAACATACACATATCCTAGTCCTAAAAAATCATTGGCAAAGGTTACAATATAAGAAGCATTATCTTTGGTAACTAAAGGCATTAGACCATATACATCAGTATGTATGAGACCCAATAGTTCAATAACTCTATCATTGCTCCCACTAAATGATGATTGGTCATTTTTCTTTAAGACATGCCTCATACACATTAAATGATTTGGAACGAAATGATGGTATAAAACCTTAGGTTTTTAGTTTATGTAGTCATTTGTCACTTACATGACCTAGCCTATAGATAATTACTATTAATGCCAACATTAGAAGAATTATTCACAATACGCACATAATTAGAATTAAACACATAAATTCTCCAAAAAACCATTGCTAATTTTATTTTCATCAAATATTATAATCTTAAAATTATCATCACAATGAAAAAAAATCTAGTCTCAACAATCTAGACATAGAATTATTCCATATATAAATTTATTAGCTTAACAAAAATTATATCAAATTAGATCTAATATATTTGGCAAAGCTAAATGGTAGTCTCCAACCGCAGTTGCATCTATTAGATATCCATTAGTAACTTGAATCTCATCTCATCCTTTGGCACATCATGTCTGTTCCAATGTTGTTGTTATGAATTATGGATATGAGTTCCAAATCCAATATCTAAAATCCAAGCTAATCTATTGATTACAAAACAATTTTGAATTATAAATATGATAGAGTTAGGGTATGCCATTAGGGAAATTCTATAATTTACCGTAAATTATTCACTCTATAATAAAATATGATTCCGAATAACTTCATTCTATTATATACTTGATATAATTTGTTATATTAATTATTTATATAATTTAAGTATATTCAACAGAAAGTCCATAAATGATATGTTTTGTGGTAGTAACTACAGTGTACTGTAATCATGACAAATATATCACAATAAAAACAGACATGTCTTTTGAAATATTCCTAGCAAGATGCATCGAGACTGGATATCGATGCATTCATTGAGACTATAGTACAAAATGCTCTCTAAATATTTGGTAGTTAATTACTCATGGCTGCTAGGGTCATCAAGGGCGTACGTACTGATAGCTATTTGATAATTATGGAGTGACTCATTCGATAGTTTTTTGTTGGTTAATATAATCTAGGCCAAAAAGAAAATTTCATTATGATAATATCACGCAATTCTCTTGACTTAAGAATACTGTTGAGCTTCAATGTTGAAATCCCACTTTCATTATAGGTAAATCATGGCATGCCGTCCATCGAACAACTATAGTTGGGTCGAGTTGAAGCATTGAAAGTGAAACACTATTCGATAAAGAATTTGTCTCCTTAGTTGTATGAGTTTAGTATCATGGCTAACTGAAGTTAACTCAATGTCAAATCTTCGACTAGAGTAGTAATAATTGTTGTTATTGAACCAAGAACTTTGTTTTTAGATTACATAAGTTAAATATGGACGGTACTAGAATTTCGACAATCACTAAATTCCATAAGTTCTAATGTGATATACGTTTGATGAAGAGAATTAGCTTGTAAATAATTATCACTACCGGGTACCGCTTAAATATGTAAAATTTGTTTTTATTGAAACTTTAAAGTGATAAATTTGCTCACAACGTCACATCGCTCGCTACGGTGACGTTTGAATATTAATATTCGAATTTGTTGTATTAATCATTAATTGAATTTACATTTAAAAGTCGCACAATCGAAATGTTGAATACTCCAACCAACACCTGTTTTGATTAATTATAATTGTTATAAATTAATTAAATTAATTAATGTTTGTAAAATATCATTTTTTTGAGTTGCATTGATCGATATTGAAAATAGCGCGTACATAAAAGTTGTATACACATGTACTGGTATATGATGTCGATGACATATAAATTTGTTTCAAATGCGAATTATTTTTTTGGGTTGAAAATGAAATGGAGGCCCGTGTAAGGACAAGTATAGCCTATTATTGGTATGGGGAAAGAGGGATATGTTGGATGATAGTGAGTTTGAATTAGCAGAGAGAATAGTGGATCCAGATCCATAACTTGTTCCTTATTTTCTATCTTATTTAAACTCCACTAGCCCTCATTTTATGTGCTCACCTTTTGCTCCTCCCTCGGCCATTTCTGGCTGAAAAAATCCTCTAGCCCTCTTTCATCATTTCAAGCTTTAAAACTCAAATTGATTTAAATATAGTGCAATGATGTATGGATCTTTTAGTTGGGTAGTGCTTTCCAGAAGAGTTTGGATATAGATCTAATGGAGTCAATCAGATTCAACATTCAGGCTGCTAATACTGGGTTATAGTCACGGTAACTATTACTCAATTTTTTCGTAACTAAGAAGATAGACTGATCAAGATTTCTTAGCCTTTCTTGGTCCCATCCAAGTCGTTTTGAGTCCAGGTTAGCCCACAAACCAATCGAGGCTAGAGATAAGCAAGTTAGGCTTCTACCCTTAATGCCACCCCAAATCTTAGCTGGCCCTGCTTCGAGTCTTCTACTCAATTGCACGTTAAACCAGCTATTGGCCGAGGCACCCCGCAGCAACTTCACTAGCCAAGTTCCCAATCAAAGTGAAGCATAAGCATAACTCAGCCCGATCTGCTTCGACTTATCTCGCTTATGTCCAACTCTCTCATGCCGACCCGCTTTCAACACAACACCAAATTAGTCTACCTACTTAAGCTTCTCTCTCAGCTATCTGCCGACCGACAAAGCTTAGGATCAACTTTAATATGGCCCATCATTGATCCAGATTGAATACATCCACCTATGGCCTACAGCTCATCTCGTCATCCCTTACCCGGCTCGGCATGCCCTCGGCTCTTAGTAATTCCCTATCCTCTTCATCGTCCCAACAGCTAGCAAACCAACTCGACTCATTTTGCAACCTAGGCATGTGGGAGTAAAGCAAAAAAAAGGTACAACCAACTGTATATACTCCTGGCAATAAGCATGTTTCTTTTCTCATAACATACCACCATACTACAAACACATTAAATGCGAAGCGAGACAGGACATGCACGTGGTACAGTTCTTCTGTTGACATTCATCTCAATTACACATTCCTTTCATTTAGGTGGTTGTCTCCCATCAAGTACATTCAGCCAGATCAATGACTAGGCATGCTTAATAAGTCAACACATTGTGCAGTGGTAAGGGCAGCAGAGACGATACTGGATTTAGAATAGCTTATGGCAGAGCTAGAAACTTGATGAAAGATGATGAGAGAGTTCTTGATGGTGGAGATGTTTTCATAATCGGGCTTGGAAAAAACCCGGAGATCATTTACAAACATTAGGTAACATATATCAGGGTTCTTATATTTATGATGGAGTTTTATTTTTTTCAAGTTGATCTGCTCTTGAAGTAAACATGTTAAGAGCTCCATAGTGATGATGAATAAACATGCAGACTGGGATTACCTTGTCTGGTCCCATGTGTGGAGGAGAAATAACCTTGAAGAACTCTATTGAGAATTATAGAGAAATTGGTAGTAGAAATACAAATGTATATCCATTTAAGAAACGGTTGTGGAAATCTCATCTTAACTATGATGGCTACTAAGGAAGACCAGCTAATAGAATCAAATGCTCTTTGAATATCTAGCTTCATAATACATCTTGGAGATATGTTACTGGTATTGTAGCCCTTTAGTAGCTCATGAGTCAAGAGAATGTTATGTAGGATATCTCTACTGGGTAAGTAAGCTACTTGGTTGGGGTAAATGATTCTTGTGAGAACATGCTTTAATCTATTAGAAATGAATTTTGTAATAACCTTGTATATCACAGAGGAACAGGCAATAGGCCTATAATATTAAACTAATGTAGGGTTAGTTATCTTGGAAATCATGGCAAAATTGGTCGGATTAATTCCTCTAAGTAGTTTGTTGGTGTTAAAAAAGCGATGAATAGCTTTTGTAAAGTCATAGCCAATAATGGACTAGGTTTGAGAGAAGAAGAAAGAGTTGAAACCATCTGGTCCACCCATGCTTATAGATTTTAGCCAAATAATGCATCTCTGATCTCAGAGACAAAAATAAGTGATACAAGAGAACTAGCTTCAGATTGAGTGATGGTTAGAAAACAAACTTCTTGTAACTTTGACAGTATGGAGGAATCAGAAGTTTGAGAGTTAAAACAGCCAGAAAAGTAGTTGATAAAGGCATTGTTGAAGTCGTCTGAGTCGGTGTGAGTGTTTTCGTATACATCAGTGATAGATTGAATCCTTGTTTTGTTGTTCTTGATCTTGAGGGAAGAATGAAAAATCTCAATGTTCTTGTCACCTTCAAAAAGGTAATCCTTTCCTAGCTTTTTTTGAGTACCTGTATTTCATTATGCAGGGAGTTAACTAAATCAATTTTCATACCATGTTCTAACTCGGATAAGACATTATCATCTGGGGTAGACAATATTTTGGATTGAAGTATCTCTTGTTCTTTTCTAATAGATGTGGATTTCTGAGCACCTCTGCCATATTCGGATCTAGACCATGTCCTCGATGCATTTTCACATTCCCAAGTTGAGTTTGTAGCTTTTACATGGGATTCCCATGCGAACCAGTAGGCCAAGCCTACGAAAGAACTTGTAGAAAATCAGGATATTCTACTATTCTAATAATTGAATGTGCCCCTCGAATACTACATGCTGCTATTTTGTCAATCATCAAAAATTGTATTTGTGGGTATGGTTGTAGAAGACAACTTTCTTGATCTGGTATAGATTGCTTTGGATTCAGACTTGGATGTCCGGTTAATGGATTTGAAAAGCTTTCTAATTCCATAGTCTTTTCCATTGTCATTTTCAGCTTCAAAGAGAACACCTGATATATCCTTTTTATTCTTCCTTTTCCTTTTCTTTTTGGCTATGAGAGATGTTTGTTGTTCCTCATCTATATGAGATATTGTTATGTCTTCTAGAATGGTAGAAATGTTACTGGATGAGGTGATGATGGAATGAATGTGCATGATACCAGGAGATAAAGGCAGAGAAACTAAGGAGGATGGGTCGGGAATGATGGGGTTAGATATGGGTATGTTATGGGTTGGAGGATCAAAGGATAGGTTATTAGAAGAGTGAATCTTGGAAATGTGTGGAGGGAGAGTGATATGATGGTAAGTGGATTGAATTGAATCTATGATAGACGGAATAATGGGATCAGGATTGATAGGTATAGAAGTGTTGGAGTTAGTAAGGCTGTCAATGATTATGGAATCAGTGGATTGGGAGTGGGGTTGTCGAGGGGGAGGGGACAAGATGATCATCATAGGTGATGGAAAGAAGGATACTAGTTGGTGTATTCATAGGATTAATGGAGGTAATATTAATGGGGTCATCCAAAGGATTATCATGGTTAGAGGAAAGGAGGAAAACAGTGTTCGATGTAACGACTAGATTAATGGATTGGGAGTTAGTAGATGGTGAGGAGGATGAATGTTTGTGCATGGCATGCATGTGCACAGGCATGGTGTTGTGAGATTTATGAATATTTATATTCTATGAAGGAAAAGCTGAAGCATGTTTTTGAGGATTGAATTGCGTATTATCTGAACCAGTTTGCATTGAAGAGGGATGGCTGCCAAGAATGGACTATGTTGTCTGCACCATGGTCTCATCAACATTATTAATCACATCTATTTGAATAGCATTTTGTTTCTCTGTGTTGTTTTTCAAATTACTTGTATTTGTATCATTTTTTTCATTCCCGTCTCTGTTTGTTGTATTTCTTAGAAAATCGGACTTCATTTTTTATCACCAATGGTCTCACAGTAGCATCGTCTTTGGCATCAAGCACCATGGTTTCATTCTCTTTAATACAATTCACGGTCTTATGACCAAAACATTTTCATGACATGCAAATTAATGGCTTCAAATCATATTCAATCAACACTTTATAATCATTGTCTCCATATAATATAAACTCAAGCAACGCTCGATCTTCACATATCTCTACAAAGCACTAAGCATATTCGAACTTATTCAACTTCTTTGTTGCTTTATTGAAGCAAATCAATTTGCCAATATGGCATGTGAGCCAGTTGATGCTATGCAGAGTCCACGTTATCATAGGAATGTTGTATAGGTGTATCCAAATTAGAACAGTCCTAACAATAGCATGTATATTATTATAATTCCGCTACCATGGGGAGATTATAAAAATCTTACCCTTGATAAATAGTGGATCAAATTTTAAGATTTTATTCTTATCTTCAGCATATGAAAACTCAAAGAAGAAGTTTCTTCCATCAGATTTTACTTTGAAATCACCTCTTAGTATCTACACATGTTGAATGTGATTGAAGAATAATGAGTATGATAGATTTCCTCAAGGAATGTCTACCAGATGTTCCTTCCAATAGTTGATCCCAGTTGACAGAACAGTGCTTGGAACTTAAAGAGCTTTGCCAATGTATTCAATGTCAAAATCAATGGCAATAAAGCTACCGGCATTCTTTGGCTTAGAACTAAACAAAGATGACCAAGTTTTAGAAGAAGAAGTGGAAAGAGAAAGAATGAGAGAGGAAGGAGGTGGAGGATTATCTAGTTAGTAGAGGAGAATAGAAGCAGAGATGGGTATAGGTGGAGGATCTACTGGCCTAGAGATTGGTATGGGTTCATGGGATGAGGGAGGAGGAGGATGGATGGTGACGATAGAGTTGGTGGAAGGAAGGTACAGAAGGCCAGTTGGAAGGGATGGATGATGAAATTGATTAATTGGAGGGGTGGTACGATAGGTATGGTGGGGGATACGGTAGAAGAGGTAGACATATTTTAAAAGCTAATTTAATTTTAAAATATATATTATAAAATACACACACGCACACAAAGATACATACATACATATATATAAACATATATTATTAAACATAAAATTAAACATGGTGTAAAATTAAATTTTCAACTTTTTAATATATTTACTATATCTTAAACAATCGCCGTATGAAAATTGGTTTAAAATAAAAAATATAAAAAAAACAAAATTTAAAATTGTACGGTCTTAATTAAAAAATTGGTTTTGTTGAAAATTATTTGGTCGAAAATAACATACACACAAACATATATGTATGTATGTATGTATTTACATTTCAAACGTAAAATATCGTTTTATATTTAATTTCTAAATGTTAATTTTATCTACAATATATATATATATATATATTATGTATATATAATTTCATTTAAAATATAAATAAAATTCATGAGTATATATTTATATTTTACTAAAATACATTTTATTACAAAATTGATTTAAATTTGAAAATACAAGATATTTTAATATCTAGATATAGATTTGAAATTTAAATTTGAATTCAAAATTTTCTATATTTGCAATTATAATAATTATTTTTTTACAAAGTCATATATATATATATATATATATATATATATATATATCATGAATATAATTTTATATCACATTAACTTACATGCATGCATGCATACATACATACATACATACATACATACACACACACACACACACACATATATATATATTAGACAACATGTATGTATATGAAGGGGCTAACATGTTCGTTGTAGTGCAAATACCAACACTTAGATAGGGCATGTTAAACCATGCACCCTGTGTATACTGCACGTGCACGTGCACGTACATGTGTATATGATATGCATGTACACATTATATAATATAAATATGATATCAAAATAAACCTTTATTTAAAAATTAAATAAAATAGTGATTTTATTTAAATTAATCCAAATCGAGTCTAAATCAATTTATACTTAGTAGCCCAATAAGATTCAAAATGATTAATTTTTTTTATAAATTCACTCATCTAACCCAGTATGTGTTGGCCTAAGTCCAACAATGGTATTAGGGCCCATAGCCTATGCGATCTAAATTTAGGAGTACTAGGACCAACTAATTAAGTAGGCTGTCTAGAAAAGTATTATCTGCACTAGGTTTGGAAAATTAAGTATCTTGACATACTTGGCTACTGGGCTAGCCCTAAAGGTAAAGTAAGCCCAAAGGTTATCCTTATGAAAGGCCCAATTTGAATTTTGTCCTTCTGCTAATTTTTGAAGTTTACATTGAAATTAAAATAAAACTTTACACTTAAAAGGTTAAATTTAAAATAAATACAAATAATATTTTAAATTTGAATGCCTTGAAATTAAAACAAAACAGATAAATCCTGGATTAACACGGGATAGTTTTTGATATATGACGTAATGACTCCGAATGGAATCGAAATTGTTATAATGTATAGACAATACCTAGGTAAAGTCTAGAGTCTTAGGCTATGACAGGTCTGGAATGATCTGTAATTGACAAGAGAATCCGAAGGAACTAGAAATTCACCAAGATTGAAGTAGACAGAGAGCTTAACTATTAAAGATTGGCATCACATTTGTTCTTAAACAAAGAACACTTCCACTCGCAAGGCATGCTTTAGAGGGCAAGTGTTATCACGTCTTTTGACCAGGCAGTATACGAACAACCCGACGAGTCATACATTGAATTTAATAAGGCAAGACGCTCGAAAAACCGCGACGAAGCCCAAAAGCCAAATGCAACAAAGATCACAACATAAATACCAAACCATCACAAAAATTCAAGAGCCAAAATCCATGATACACATGCAACATGTCCATGATAAGATCATAGAATATAAAAATGAAAGGAAATGAAACCTCATGCAAAAGAAAATAAAATGATTTGATTTAATCAAATACGTGCCTGATGTACCCTAAAATGAATAAAAATTCAATCTTAAATGTCACTTCTTCTTATGATGCATAATGATGTATCGATAAGGAGTAATCAAGCTTTATTGAACAAATGATGATTAATCATCTAAAGAATAATCTACAAAATCATACAGGATAACAGTTTGTAAGAAACTCCAACATATCATAGGTCAAGGAGTTGGCAAATTGTGCGAGTTGAAAGACTACATATAATAATTATACGTGATGGATCTTGTATGGATCATCCTAAAAGGAGTCTGGGGATGTTAATTATTGGATGATGAATTTACGTTTTAAACATAAGTATCATAAACTAAAACCAAATCAGTTTTATATATAAGGCCATTCATAAAGTATTTATGATACTTATTCTATTGCACTGAGAAAAAATTGTTATTTCAAGAGATACTAACTTCGTAGCAAAGGAATTTCTTTCAAAAATTATTAATAGTAAAATGGATTTGGATACTATCCAAAGATGAAACTAATTACATGAGTTTAAATGAAATTAACTAAACCTAAACCAACATAATACATTAGAGTGTCTAATGAGTATTCTTGCACATCGTAGAGATACAATAAGTTTCTTATCGATGTAGAGAATAGATAATCCCCGGTTGCCAATTAAACCATTAGGAGTATTAACTCTATAATATGGTATGATGAAAAATCTGAAGGAATTCTAAGCATGTTATCAGAAATATGATTCTGATAGTTGTACCTAAAAAGATATTATCCGTTGGTCATAAATATATCTTCAAACGAAGCACTAATGCTGTTGGAATACAGTGACAACGTTGATAAGAATAACATCGTAAATTTCAATTGTTCAAACTAGCGCAACGGATTCATCATTCAACATGCTCGAGTTAATTCAAATTTTATTCATAGAATTATCACTTGATACGACTTTATGTTTTAGTACATATGTGTTGTAACCAAAAATTCTAAATAATAATATATAACAGACTATTTGCACATAACTACCTAAGTGTCTCATAGTCAATGAGAGCAATAGAATTTGTGTGATTTTCGAATATGATCCAAGAACTGCTACAAAAGTATATGTTCGACAAGCATCAGAGGTGAAAAAGTATTTTGACATAAATACAAAATAGTTTGATTTTTAGTCAAAATGTAGAGGAAGCGTGTTCAATAAGAAAGAACATTTAAAAAGTACATATTATTTCTAAATTATAAGTAAACAACATACCACAAATTTTTAACGATGTACTTATGTTAAAATCAGTTTTAGTTTGGTTGTTTATACTTTATATTGGATTAGTAAATTATATCTTTTATAGTAAGTATAAAGGATGATGGGAACATCCCAAATGACATACATAGACACTATATTAAAATATTTAATAAGTAAGATGAATTCCTTATGCATTGGCAATAGGAATGATCATATATTGTGCATAATTTTGTACTTAGCTAATGTATTTGATATATTAAGCCAGTAAATGGTTGTTTAGAGTGTTCTTGAATATTTATGAAATACTATAGAACCATTTATAGAAACAACCAACTCCTTATGAAGGAGTATACAGACTCCAACTTCATGAGTGATATTGATTATAATATGTTAATATTATATTCTACTTTAAACCCTAATTAAGGAAATTTAACTTGGAAATGTTCCAAACAAAAGGTTTTTGTTGATTCAACAAAAAAGCTAAGTATATCGCCTTGAACAATGCCACAATGAAAGCAATGTATGAATATAAATGCACAAATTTATAACTTACATATGGTTGATTTCAAATATTAAGAATACTACATCATTGTTATACGATAACAATGTAATGATAATAACTCACTAGAAGTCCAGAAACAGACTTCGAATAGTTCCATGTGATAAAGGTAGTTTACCAGCATCAAATGGAGTTGACTGGTAAAGTAAATTATTAAAACAACATAATTCTTTCATGAAAGGACTGGGTTGACCGGTTGTCATCAAGGTAATTGAAGGGCTGGGATAAAGATTCCATAATTGGCTCCAAATGCAAATGTGAGATTGATAGAGTTAAGGATGTGCCTTAGGGGCATTTCTACAATTTACTGTAAATTTTTGGCTTTATAATAAAGTCTCATTCAAAATAAAATGTACTTTTCTTTGTATTATATACCTGATATAATGTGTTATATTTATTATCTATTTAATTTGATCATTTTTAATGGAAAATCCATAAATGATATATTTTGTTGTAGTAATTACAATGTGTTGTAAGATGAGAAATTTATTAAAATAAAAATAAACATAGTGTTTTAAATATTTCTAGTTGAGATGCATCAAGACTGGATATCGATACATCCATGAGACTAGAGTACGTAACACTCTCCAAATGTTGGGAAGTATGTTACTCATGGTTGATAGGGGGCACCAAGCAGTTACATACCGATATCATTGGATAACTATGAAATGGCTCATCCGTTAGCTTTTTGTTGGCTAATATAACTAAGGTCAAACAGAAAATATCAATGCAACAATATTACATAACTCTCTCGACTTGAGAATACTATCGAGCTTCAATGTGGAAACTCCACTTTAATTGTAGTTAAATTATGTCATGACATCCATCGAACGACTACATTTGGGTTAGGTTGAAGTATTGGAAGTGAAATACTATTCAATAGGGAATTCATCTCATCATTTATACGAGGTTGGTATCATGGTCAACTGAAGCAAACTCAAAGTTAGTCTCTAGCCAGAGTAGTTCGATTAGTAATAATTGTCATATTTGAACCATGGATTTTGTGTTTGGACTAAAAAATTCGAATGTGGACGATATTGGATTTTTGACCATTGTCAAATTCCATTAAGTACCAATGTGATATAGCTTTGACGAAGATAATTGGTGAAAATAATTGTCACTACGAAGGACCGCTTGAAATAAGCAATATTAAAATTTACAAAACTATGTAAGTGGTAAATTTGGCCATAAGTCACACTACTATCTAATATGACGTGGGAATGTTAATATTCAAATTGTTCAGTATTAACCACTGACCAAATTTACACCAAAGAGTCACATAACTGAAATGTTGAATGCTCTGACTGCAACCTGATTTAATTAAATCAAAATTTTTACAAACAAATTAAATTAATTAATATTTTTGAAATATTGATTATAAATTTTTATTTGATTTGTGTTGACCAGTATTGAAAATAGTGCTAACATAAAAATTGTATACGTACTTACTGATATCGTTATCAATGTATGTTCAAATTTTATTTAAATGTGATTTACTTGATCAGGATTGAAACGAAATGAAGGCTTCATGTAGGGGCAAGTATAGAGGGCCATAGGTGTGGGGTAAGAGTAGATATTTTAGATATTATTGAGCTTAAACCGACCATGAGAATAGTGGATCCGAATCCACAATTTTCTCCTTACTTTCTGTCTTATTTAAACACCTTTACCCCTCATTTTATATGCCTCATTTTGCTTCTCCCTTTGTCATTGCTGGCCCAAAATGTCCCCTAGCCCACAACTATCATTTCAAGCTTCAAAACACAAATAGGTAGATCTTTCAATTAGGTAGCACTTTTTGTAAGAGTTCGGATATAGATCCAAAAGGAGTCAATCGGATTCAACATTCAAGGTGTTGCTATGGAGTTATTCTCAAGGTAACATTTTTGTTTGTGTACATACATACATTCATATATCTGTGTTTATGTATGTAAAATAACTTGTCGTTATTTATATTTATATGTTGTCTGATTAGATGTATATCACGAATCTTGAAATATATGTGATGTCGATGTAAGATGTGAATATATATATATATATATATATATATTATGATGAAAAAAAATTATATAGATGTATGCGTGTGCGTATGTGTGTATGTATGTATGAATGTATATAAGCTTTTGTCTAGAATTTAAAAAATTGAGTCTAAAAATAATTTTAAAAGGGTTTTTAGAATAAAAGTTGATTTTTTTAATATATAAATATAATTATATATATTACGTATAAAATTTTGTTAATCATATAAATGATAATATTTCAAAAATACATTTTTGTGTGTATGTATATATCTATACATCCACACACAAATTAATGCATTAATTTAATTTTAAGCCATTAGCTATTAATAAAATAAAAAATATTATTTTAATAAACATAAAATTATACATGTTATGAAATTAAAATATTGAAAATAATTAAAATAAATTTTAAAACCATGTGATTTTAATTATAAAAAATTAATTCTATTGAAAATTATTTGGTCGAACACATACACACACATATATGTGAATATATACATAATTATTTATTCAGATTTTAAATATATAATATCTCTATATATTTGATTTCTAAATACTAATGTAATAAACAAATATACATACATACATATGTACACACATCAATATATATAATTTTTAATTATGTTTAAAATTATTTTTTCTTAAGTATATATTTATATTTTATTAAATATATATTATTACAAAACCGATTTAGATTTGAAATCAGTAGAAATTTTAATATCTAGATCTAGATTGAATTTTGACTTTTGAAATTTGAATTTGAATTTGACAACTTCGGTTAATCCAAATAATCTTTAATTAATGCGGACAATTTCGTTTCTAGTTCCTCTTCTTGTCACATGAGAGACTTAACCTTATCATTTGAAGCTCTTCTTCTTATTATCTCGATTTCTTTTCTTCAAACCATTCGAAGTCGATGCTTTAACTTATGGTAAGAGCACCATGCCTTGATCCTTGGTAGAAGACTCGGTTGATCTCAAAATATTAAGTAGCTCCGTGAGGTATATATTCAACCAGTTCATATTGTAATTCAATATGAATGGCTCAAACTGTGGAGCAAAAGATCCTAATATCAAGTCCACTTGTAGCTCATTACTTATCGTGAAGTCTAATTGTGAAAGTATACCAATATAGACTTGTTATTAAGACATACTCATTAATATGCATGACCTTCAACATCTTCGTATTGAACAATTTCTCAGTAATGTCATTCCTTGTGGAATGAGATTTCTCGCAAAACAACACTTTGAGGCTATCGAAGATTTAATGGAAAGGCATGTTTCGTGTCGTATTTGCAATAGTTTGTCTAATGTAGATAGCACGAAAACTTATGCAATTCCTAGGTTGAAACTCATTTAGTATAAGAAATTATTAAATCAAAATCTTCATCCTCGGTGGGTTTTTCCCTTGAGGATTCAGTTATTGAAGACTACAAGTGTTCATTAGTTCTACTTTGATTGCTCTTAGCCAGTCCGTGTACTGAGGTCCAGTGAGTTTGTTAATTTCTAAAAATAACTTTGGTGTGGATTTTTCAGCAAATTTAGTATATTTTGACGTTATTCATAAAAAAATTCTTACAATGCTACTAAGCCTTAAACATAATATTGCATTTTACTAATAAGCTCCCACTATACTTTAATGTTTCTCAAAAACCTAAGAGGAAACATAGAAATCATTCGATTTATCTAGTAAGTGCTAGGAATAACATGCCTTGGAATTCTAAATTTTAGGAAAGCTTAATAAGGCATAAGCCTGCATGTGATGGATAAGGCCTTATCTATTTATCATATACAGCTCCCAACCCATGGTATTTGTCCTATGCTCATCTTGACCTTGAGGAAAGCTCAACAAATCAAGAGAGATTATTCACTCTTACGTAATATTTTGGGATAGCCTGAATATAACCCTAGTACCTTGAAAATTTATAAATATTATAATTAAATATTAAAAATATAAGAATGTGAAAATAATTGTATTTGATATCTAATATTTACCGTAGTTTACATAGTTGTTTATGTTATATCTCAACCCCAACAACTCGCCCCTTCGGTTCTTGAGTGTTGATGTTGGTTCGGGCATTGGACCCAGGGTCGAAAAGGGTAGGTTATCATAATAGTGCATGTTCCTTGAGGAAAGCTCTACAAAAACATGCATGTATCTTACCTCATCTTGTCAATATATTAATAGTACTACGCAGAACATCTCTAACCTAAGGAAAGCTCAGCAACTAAAGAGTATGCAAATAATCTGTTAATATATAAATGATAGAGGACAATACTTGTATTAAAGATCATAATCTTATATATATATGAGTGGTATCGACTTATGGAATAATGTATTCCTGTTGAATCGTGATTCAAGTGTTAGACACATCTGAAATCACGGTATACATATTATACGTATGTATTATTCTTATGTCTAATTTAGGTTTATTACAGTTCCCCTTTTAATAATTAAATCATATTTAATTCAATTTTAATTTATTAATTATATCTTTGTAATTAACTTAATTAACTAATATTTTAATTAATTTAATTTTATTCATTTTAAACATTTTTAGTCGAGTATGTATAAATGCTGTAGCATTTATAGTAATATACATATATCATAATACATGTATATTATTTTTCTTTGTTAATTAAAATTTAATCAATTTATTTAATTAAAATAATTTAATTTAATTAATTTTGAAAATTATTTATCAATTAGCTTAAACATTCTAAGATAAATGTACATACTTCAGTATATATATTTTTAGTTTAATTAATTAACTTTTAGTTAATTATTTATTTATTTAATCTAATTAATCATTATTATAAGTTTCGAAAATAATTAATTGTTTTAAAAAATTAAAAAATAATTTATTACATTTATAAAATTTCTTGCACATTTTAAATTTAACCTTTAAATGTAAAATATTATTTACAATTTCAAATTTTAGATTTTGAAAATTAGCCTAAGGCCAAAATCAATTTGAGCCTTTATACTACGGATAAGCTTTGGGCTTACAGGTAGGGCATGGTACTTTATTATTCAACAACCAAACCTTACACACTAGCTTTCAAAGCACTCTGCTAAATTAGTAGGTTTTAATAAGTTAGTTCCGATACTGCTAATTTAGACGACATAGGCTATTGGGTTCCAGTGCCATTGAAGGAACTAGGCCAATTCATAGCAAGATAAACGAGTTAATTTTAGTTTTCATTTTGGATATTACTGAGCCTATGAAGTCAAAATTATTTTATTCCAAACACAAAGTCTTTGGTTTAATAATAATAATTAATTAAAAAAACTACTTTGGCCAGATACTTTGAGTTTGAGTTGACTATAGTTGACCATGATACTAACCTCGTATAATTGAGAAGGAAAATTATCTATTGAATAGTGTTTCACCTCGAACGCTTCTGCTCATACCCAATTTTTTGATAGACGTCATGTCATGATTTGGCCGTAATTAAAATAGAGTGTCCATATTGAAGTTTAACAGTATTCTTAACTCAAGAGATTTGTGTAATATTATCACTTCGAAATTCTCTTGTTGATTTAGTTATATGAATCAATAGAAAACTCTCGAGTGAGTCGTTATATAATTATTTAATAACCATCAATACGTAACCTCTTGGTGCCTACAACAGTCATCAGCAATACGCTATCCAAAATTTGAAGAGCGTTATGCACTCTAGTCTCAATGGATGTATCTACATCCTATCTCAAAACTTCTTGACTAGGAATATTTAAAACAATATGTTATTTTCTATTCGGTAAATTTCTCATGACCATAACACATTGTAGTTACTATCACGTAACAAATTATTTAAAGATTTTCTATTAAATATACATAAATTAAATAATTAATTAACATAACATGTTATGGCAAGTATATAATAGATAGAAAAACATCTTACATTTTAAATGAGATTTTATTACAGAGTTAATAATTTATAATAAACTATAGAATTTTCCCCTAAGGAATATCCTTAACTCTATTTGATGGGTCCTTAAGTTTTGTGTTGAATGTCAAGAATTAAACAAGTTTAAATGGAAGAATAGTTATCCTCTATCATGTGCAGTTAAAGGGCTTAGTGGTTCAATAGCGGTGGAGTTACAAAAAGTTACAATGGGAATATTTGGCGTAAAATAGAAGAGGTGCAAAAGGCTTTATTAGATATACAACCAACATTTAAAGTTAATATATTCTTATTCTCACATCATTTGTGTAGAAAAAAAATTGTTTAATCTTATATAACAAAAAAATAATAATAATGTTTTTATAGTCCAAATTGGTGACTACAATAGATTTCTAACTTATACTGAGAACTCATGCCTTAAAATTAGGTCTTTACCCTAGCTTTATTGATGTGGTTCGAAAGGTAACAAGTCAAATTAACATTTTATATTAATGTTGCTAAAGCGGGTGATAGAAGCTTTGATTTTAGAGGTGTATAGAAAAATATCGAACATAAAGCAGATGTATTGTTTGATAGCATAAAATTGAAAGAGCATAGCAATCGAAGAGGGCTATGCGCTATAGCGAGGATTTTATAGGGCTTTAGTGGGGCTTTAATTGCACATCTTCTACCTAACATTAATGATTTCTTTAACAAATCAGAAGGAGCAAAGATTTTCTCCTAACTCAATCTTGCTATGGATTTCATCAGTTCTAAGTAGCTAATGATAGTATTATAAAAACCGATTTTAGGATTCCCAATGCCTCTATGAATGGTTGGTTATGCCATTAGGATTATGAATGCACCGATGTATTTTTTTGATCATACGAGTCGAGTCTTTCGGGACTAACTCAACTAATTCGTGGTGGTAATCGTGGATGGTATACAAATCTTTTCCACAAGCGAGGAAGGAGATAAGTAACATTTGAAAAATGAGTGATCCTCTATTGGTAGAGGAGAGCACTCATGTATTTCATTCTACACTAGAATATGGAGTTGTCAACATGCCTGACATTTAGTGATACCCACCCCGTACAATATGAAGTAGTGATAAAAAGAAAACCCAAACCTAGAAAGCAAAGGTCCATAATAAAATAATACAACATTATAATCCACTAATATGATGAGTGATCATGTCCTCAAAATCAGCTAAATCCATCCAGTCTAACAAGCATACCTAAAGCTATAAAGAATACTATACCAAAAGTGTAAGACTAATACGTATGTATGGACGCACACGCATATTTATATACACATACATACGTACGTACATATGCGAAACAAAAATATACTAATACAATAAAAATAAAACAAGCAATATTAAGATTAAAACTGAGTAAAGATCAATAAAGGGTATGAAGCAATCATGTCCAAGGAAGCTAGATTTGATTTGAGATGAATGTTATATTCAAAATTGCAACATTTTAAAATCTAACTAATTTCCTATATATAATATTGCATCGAATTCATTGGCGTACATATCAATTAAAAGTATATTTAAGGCATTGTTATTATTTCTTTTTTTAAATACTATATTTTTCTTAACTACATTAATACGAGATTTAACCCTTTTAAGGTATTCACTGGAACTAATATTATTATCTTTATTATAACTAGGGTTGAAACTTATTTAAAACAAAACAAAGCAATTATATATATATATATATTAATCTATCAGTATATTATTAAAAACCCTTTGATTTCTTTTAAATCATATATACCAGCATATATTAATAAAAATAGTATCAACTACTAATCTATGAAATCTGTTATAATAAAACCTAAGCCTATTCCAAAATAGTTAACAATTAATATCATTATTAATTAAATTAAAGTAAAAAATATTTAGACAGTTTATAAGAATATTATCAGTGATATGACACTCAAAATATAGATGCAAAATATTTTCGTTCCCATATTACAGAAAAAGCATTTATCATCAATAACTATATTTTTCTTTCTTAATAATTCTATAGAATTTAATTTTCCATGTATAATTAATCCCATATGTATTTTAGTTTTGGATGGAATATTATGTTTTAAAATATATCTAAATATATTCGACTTTGTATCCGAAAAATTAAGAAATTTATAAAAAGATTATGCAGTATAGATTTTATTATTATCCCAACAAAATATTTTAATGTCATTTCTATTATCAATATTATATAATTCTAATTTAGCATAAAGTAAGGCAGACTTAGATAATGTATTTCCAGATAAACTACGATTAAAACTAAATTCTGTTATATATTTCCAAAATCAACACATTTTTAAAATTATATATTTCATGAAGTTCATTAAATTCCACTTTAAGTGGAATTACTGATATTCAACTATCATGCCAAAAAAGGTATTATTCCTAAAATGTACCACTTAATAATTCCTAATTTCTATATATCATAACTTTTTATTATCGATTTCCAAAAATGAGAAATGTTATTTGAATTATTAGTAGGAAATATTACGTAAATTATATGCACCACTATACTATTGATTCGATATTATTTCTTTCCAAATTAAGTTTTCATTATGATCAGTAAATTTCCATATCCATTTTTCTAATAAAGAAGTGTTTAAATTATAAAAATTTATAATACCCTCTCCCAATTAGCTTATTTTGAACTATTATTATGATTACCACTCCATAAAAAAAATTCTCCTAATTTTATCTATTTTGTCAGTTATCTATTATGGAAAGCGATAAAACAACATCCAATATATGGGTAATGCTGATAAAATAGAGTTAATAAGGACTATCTTACCCCCCTTGATAAAAATCTACCATTCCATTTAATTAATCTTTTGTTAACTTTATCTATTATCATTAAAAAGTCGTCATGTTTTGAGTTTAGTCAGCCTTATTAAGAATCCTAAATATTTTATGGGAAATTTCATAATTTTACAATTTAATATACAAGTGACTTGATTTTCTACCTTATTTAAATCATTGAATACTAACACTGAACTCTTATCAAATTTAATCTTTAGTCCAAAGAGAAATTCAAAACTATATAATATAAACTTAAGTGATATAATGTGTCTTGGTAGGTGAGAAGTAAAAGGCATGGTATCATCAGCATACCGGAGAATTGAGATGCCATCACTCATAATTTCATTTCCAACGTTATTTAAAATCTCATTACTAGTGGTTAGTTTGACATAGCAAAAACATTTGTAGCTAAATTAAGTAAAAGTGATGACAATGGGTCACCTTGCCTGAGTCCACATTTCGATATACCATTAACCATAATACTTGAATTTTCAATTTTAAGTAAAGGCATAATCCAACCCATACATTTAACATTGAACCCTAGCCAATAATAAATCCTTAAGAAAATCTCAATCAATCGAATCAAAATCTTTTGCAAAATCAAGTTTTAAAGTGCACAAGTGATATTATTTTTATAATAATGATTAATAAATTCTTGAATTATTCCTACTCCATCTGTAATATTTCTATCTTAATAAAAGAACTTTGAGTAATATCTATTAATTCATTCGTTTTAGTGTTTAACCTATCAGCTAAAAACATAGAAATGATTTTGGAAAAAAATATTAATAATGAAATAGGTCTAAAATCTTTTAACTCATTTGCATCCACTTTCTTATGTAATAGGATTACATTAATAAAAGTAAATCTAATTAATTATATTGAACCATCGTAAAATTCATTAAACATATTAATTAACTCATATTTTAAAACAAACCAAAAGTTTTCACAAAATAATATAAGAAACCTAGTAGGGCTAAGTAATTTTTCATTTGGCATATCTTTTATAGCTCTTGAAATTTCCTCTTCCATAAATGTATAATCTAGTCCGTCTAAATCGATCATACTATAATTAGGATATAATTCATCTCAATTAGCTCTAATTCTATGCTTATTTTTAGTTCCAAAAATTTATTTATAACAGTTGATAAATGGCCCATTAATTTTTTTTTGATAAAAAATCTCAACATTATTATTTAAATTAGAGTTAATGGTATCATTATGTTTTCTACCATTTGCTTCTTTATGTAAGAAACTAGCATTCATATAACCCTCGTCCATCCCTTGAGCCCTGGATCTTTATTTCCACGTTACTTTTTTCTATGTTAGAATTTTATTTAATTCATCTTTTAAATTTGAAAGCGTATTTTTTTCTGAAATATTTATATTCTCGATTTCTTCTTTTTATTCAGCCTTAAAATATCATTTGGTACTTTATCCTTTTTAATTCTAATATTACCAAAATCAATTTATTCCATTTCTTACGAATTTTTTTTAAATATCTAATTTTATTTACAAATGTACTGTATTTCCTAAAAATTTATAATTATACTTACTTAAGGAAAATCATTCATTTACAATCAATTTTAAAAATGATTATCTAACAAACCGCATTTTATTAAATTTAAATATTTTATTTCTATTTTTATGGTTATTATAGAATAAAATAATTACACAATGATCTGAGTAAATTTCGATAGCCCAACCACCTTACGAATAGGATATTTATCTTCCACTTCTTCACTAATTAAAAATCTATCTAAAAGGGCCACCGATGGATCATCTCTTTTACCCGACCAAGTGAATCATTTATTGTTTAATTGTTGTTCAATTAAATTACTATTAGTTATAAATTGGTCAAATTTTTCCATGGTTAAGAAATTTCTTCTTTAGGAGTTCGTTCTCCTAGAAATCCAGTGACATTGAAATCACCGTCCATCACCCAAGGACCTGAAGCAAGTGATATAAACTCTAGACTCTCACTCCAAAGAACCCTACGATCCAATTTAGAATTCGGTATGCAAACATTAGTGATATTTAAAAATGAGCCTTCAGTAAGATCATAATTTTTTTTAAATGAATCAAATGAGCGTTAACAATTGATTATAAAAGATTAACACGGTTTCCATTCCATCCCACTCTTAATCCCCCAGAACTACCTCTAGTAGAAAGATGAACCCAATGACTAATATATAAAACCTCTAAACTTCTATAAAATTATAATAAAGGCATTCTATTTTTGTTTTCTGTAGAAGTAATTTCAATATTATTATTTTTAAAAATTGACCTAATTTTACTACATTTTCCTAAATCATGTAAACTCCTAACATTCCAACCGATGTACCTCATGGTCCAACTGATCTAACCCACTGTAATTCCCAACTCCTAATATAATCAACATCTAACTGAATATCATCAAAAATAAAACCTAAATTCCTAGTAAGATGTAACATATCACTTATAGATAAACTACTCAAAGCACAAGGACTATAAGTACCATCCAAAAGTAAATCCATACCGGAGCTAGATCATCAGACACTTTAGTGGCCACTCTACAAAGACAAGCACGCCTCTTCACCGACTTGACTGGACTTGAACTAAAGCCTAAAGCATGATACTTTTTATATAATGTGGAGACATAATTTACAAATAGAATTTGTTATTTAACACGATCTCATCAAACATGATCTTCTTACACTTAGAGATTTTTTTGGGAATCTGCATACCCTCGTCATCATTTATAACTCCCCTACACACTTTGCTATGATCAGAATGATCATCTAAATTATTACAAGATTCATCAGTTAGCACAAAATTCAACACCGCTGTATCCAAAAGCATTGTATCATAGTTATATTTATAAAAAAAAATTATCTGATAATAGTGAATCACAAATCATAGCCAAACTATTATCTTCTAGTTCTATTTTATTTTTGTTTCTAGAGAAAACTTTTTCCTTTTTTTTCCTTGAATTATCATTCTTTGCATTCTTTTGAAAAATAATATCTGACCCCTGAAGCGTTCTTTTCTTCTGATGAGAAATTAATAGCCACATTGAAGGCATTAAAATGCCAAAGAATTTTATCAAACAGGTAAATCCCTTTATCTTTCTCTTCTTGATAACTATCAAGAAAAGTTCTCCTTAATTTTAGAAATTCTAAGTATAAGGAAAACATGTATTCTTTCATATTTAAAGATTCTAGCAAATGTGGATTAACATGATTATTTAGCTTAGAACATGAATTCTTCTCATGTTCAGGCATCCCACATTTGAAGCATCATATTGGTTCCCTACACTCCCACCTTTATGCTTTCCATCGCCGCGTCAAAGTGGTTAGGACAAAATCATTTGAAGGTGAAGTTTTCTAAATGTTACTTTTAGAGAAAAGAAGTGTGCTTCTTAGGTCATGTTATATCCTAGCATGAGATTTCCGTTGACCTATGTAACAAAAGAGACCATAAAGAGAGAGTTAGATGAAAGTTGATCGAAAAAAGAAATAGCACTAATCTACATGATTAAAAATATGCTACAATATCATGAATATTATCCAATGGTAATACTCGTGGTAATGAAACCATACCTTGACCTGCATCCCACAAGATAACATATTTCTACTGTAGTGTTATGCTATACATTAATTCTATTAAATTTTCATTATCATCATTTGGCACTAATCATAAGTCAACTAGTGCACAATAGGCTAGTTAGCTATGGATCCTTTGTTAAAGCCAAGTCCCACTAACCATGGTCACTAATGTAAGACCGATACTACGACGCTGTAATGACCTAGAATTTCACTCCTTTGATTTGCGAATATTTAATTAATTATAAATATTCAATATACAGGTATTATAATGAAAATAAAACTCTTTTAAATGATAAATAATGATGGTGAAATAGTTTTTAGTTTTTTTTACAAAAATATATTGTTCAATGAAAAACAGAAAATGTGACCGGAATTTGTTTTTCGAATTTTCGATTTTTCATCAGTTAAAAGTTCTCGAAAATGTTATAAACTCTTATGTAAATATATATATACATAGAAATATTAATAAGTTAGTGTGTATTGGTTTACACATAGGTATATACATGTCTATATATATATATATATGTGTTAATAAAATGGAAGATGCTTTAAGAGACATAAGGAGACATTTTATACAAGAAGGTACAAAACATGTTGCCTTTTATAGGATAGGATGGTGTGATGATTTAGGGGATGGTGTAGGTGTGAGGTGAAGGCTATGTGAGGTGGTAATAGCGTAGTGGAGGGTATAAAGCAAGGGTAGATAGGTAATTTCTTTCTTCTTTTATTTATAAATAGCCTTCCATGTCCTCAACCTTTTCTCCCCTTTCTTTGGCCATACTTTCCTCGTTTCCGGCTCAAATGGAGATTTTCTTTTTTTTCAAATCATGTCAAATTTCAGTGGCTACAACTTTTATGTAGATCTATTATTAAGTATGATAAATTTTTTATTAGTTATAAGTTAAGTATTTTAATTAATTTCTAATTAAATATAGGGTTAATTATTAATTAATTATTAACCATGTGTTTAATTTTTAAATAATTAAGATTTTAATATATAAATTATTTATTAAAGGTTTAATTTATTATTTAAGATTTAATTAAAGATTATTTAATTGAGATTAATTAATATTAAATTATTGGTTAAGGTTTAAATGATTATTTAATAATTAATAAAGGATTAATTAGTGTTTAATTATTTATTTAATAACTAATTATTATGTAATTATTTATTTTAAGGGTTAATTATTTCATAATTACTTATTTAATTAAATTAATATTTAACAAAGATTAATTATGATTTGATAAGAGTTTAACTTATAATTAATTATTTTAAAGGGGAGTTTGAGTTTTGAAACCTTTGATTTTGCAAGAATCAATTTATTTAAAAAGGAAATTCTTTTACAAAGGATAGTTTTGAGCACGAGGGATTCAAATATCAATACATTAAGTAGATAAATAACTATGAATGAGTTATAGTATTGGTTGATTGAATTGTTTGGACATCTAATAGCAGAATAAATCCTCGTTATGTTATAATGTAATTGTTTAGTTGTTGCGGATGCAGGATTACAAAATGATTTTTCGTTCTATTATAAATTGATTGTTGATTGTGTGGACATATGTTAGTAGAATAAATCACCATGCTACAATGTGTAATGAATTATTTGGACATCTATTTAGTAGGACAAATTACTATCATGCTATTATGTTATTTGGACATGTATATGCTAGTCAGCTTATACTGACATATTACTCCTTGATTTGAATATGAGTTATATTTACATACATGTTGACCTATGTAACGACCCATAATTTCGACAATTAAAAATAGTTAATTGAATAAGATTTTGTGATTTAATTTTGGGAGAAATAAAAATTTGTAATATGGTAATGAAATAATAATTACAATGAAATGTAGTGTTAATTTGAGTTAATCATTAACAACTTTAATGAAATTCCAATTATTGGAAATAATGTAAATGTTATAACTTGGTTATAAATTTAACATAAGGGAACAAATGTAAATATTGAATTAATGTATAAATTGTATAATAAATGGTAATTGAATAGAATCAATATTGTGTAAGTGATAACAACATTAATTTGTAAGTAAAAAACTTATAAATATGATTAAAGGTTAATGGTGACAGTTATTATAAGTTACCTATTTTTTTAGCCTATTAAATTAAACTAGAAATCAATTGAAAGTAATTGTAAATAAATGTTACATTAATGTGAGTTAAGACAATAACTGTAAATTGTAAATGTAAAAAAATGAATAGAAATGTTAATTTTATTCATGATGTAATAATGGATTTAATAAAATAGTGAAATCAAGATAAATAAATCAATTTCGGATTTTAAATTTTATTTAATGTCTGAAATCGACAAAATTCAATATAATTGGAATATATTAGTTAATACAAATAAAAGATGGAGATTGGAGGATATTAATGTAATGAAATATAAAACAATGTTAATTATGTTTATAGAATAATAATTGATTTAATTAAAAAGATTTAAACCAAATAAAATCAATTTATTGGCATTAAATTATAATTAATAGGATTAATGATAGTTGAAATTGAACACTATAATTAGTGAAATAATTAACAATGAATTGATATGTAAACTTATTGTAACATCCTGAAATTTTTGACAATATCAATTTAATAATCCATATTAAAAATTAAATTGATATTGATAATTTTGTTAATAATAATTCAAATTGATTTAATAATTTTCCTTTAATAAATAATTAATTGGTAGATTTTATCTTTTACAGCTAATAAATTGGTTTCTATTTATAATACAAATATATGGTTTACATTGTATATTGATTAGCTTTGTTTTATATTTAATAAATAAAGCATATTTTATAATTCTAATATTTTTAGTAATTTTGAAATTTGTTTTATTTAATATAAAGCTTTTCAAAGTTGTTAAATAAATAAATCTTGGATTAAATTTAGTAAATGAATCTTGATTTAAAATTCTAATATAGATATTGATAATTTGGGAATTCTGATTTGATTTAATATTATGTTTTTCAAAACTGCTTAATAAACAAATATATTATTTTAAATTGTTAAGAAGAATGTTTAAATGATTTTGGCTTAAGTTTTAAATTTAAATGAATTAACAAAAAGATTTGTTTTCTTTTCTTTTTAAAATATAGTTTTATAAAATAAGTAATTTATTAATAAAGAAATAATTTCTTTTATAATTATTTTAATTTGATAATGAGTCATTTGTAAAAACAATATTAATAATGTATTATTTTTACAAATAGATTTTCAATAAAATAGCAATTGTTATTTCAAATTTAATTTGTATTTATAACTTGATTTTTAAATATTAGATTTTTGAATTTGATTTGAATTTGAATATAAAGTTTTAAAACCAAAGTATAGGTTTTTAATTGTTTTGATTCTTATATGCATAAGCTTTTATTTATAAGTATAATTTGTTTTTATTTCTTTTAAAAAAAATTCTATACATATTAAATTCTAATTAACAAATTAATTAGGCATAACTATTTCATTAACATTTAAATTAAATACTAATTACTTCAAATAGGACATGTGTTGATTTCTTAAAGCATCATTTAACAAATGTTAAATGATAAACATCATAAATTGACAAATGTTGAAATTTATACAAGTGTCGTTTTCAATTTAGTATTTTCTTTCATTTTTATTAAATTATATTTTCATCTTATAAAAAGGCCTCATCCCTTCAATTTCTTTTTCTTTTTTCAAAATCAAAGTTAAGAAATCTAAAGCATAAACTCAAAACAAATCTGAAAACCTACAAACTATTTTTAGATTCAAAATCAAATCTTCAAAACCAAAATCACTTCCCTGTAAATTCTAAAATCTGTTCACATGCAATCAGTAATTCCCCTCATTTCAAATCTGTAGCCTGCATCTTCAAAACCATGCACTTGCCATTTTGAAAACCAAATCTGTTACAAACTCCTCATATCAAATCTGTTTTTAAAGCCTGCACATCTTCAAAATCAATGCACCTGCTATTTTCAAACAGAAAGCAAGGCATTTTCTTTTCAAACCTGTAGATCATGAAGAAAAGCAAAATTGCATTTTTTTCCTGCAATTTGGTATTTGGCTCTGCATGCCACCTGAAAGAAAAAAGCAACTTAAGGATTCAAAGTATCAAAAGACTGTCTTCAAAAATCACAAGCAAAGACATTTTGTTTTCAGCAACTCAATTTCTAAAGCATTTCAAATGAGGCTCTGCCTTCTTCTAAAATAGGTGAGTAACTTTTAAATCTTAAATTATAACTTAGGTTTCATGCTAGTATGGATGGATATAAATAAGTTTCGCATGTGTATAGGTAAAAATCTGTTGTGAATAATATTTGTATGCATACTGTATATACATATGATGCTCTGTCTTGTTTACAGGCTCAGTTTTTACTTAAAAATCCTTATTGCATGATCCAGTGTTTGATAGGATCTGATAATTAAACAAATTTTGTTTGATTTAACTTCAATTATAGTTTAAAAATTTAATCAAGTCAAATTAAACTTGAAGGTCTCTGGATGTATTTAAACATCAATGCATGTTGATACTAATCAAAATTTCATACTGTATAATTTACAAATTCAGTATTATAGATTGAATACACCCACTAAAACATGATTTTTAAATCAAGAATCATAGTTTTTAGGAATAGGATAAGGGTGCAGTTTGGATATTGACTGAAATGGGAATGGTTGGTTTTTCTTGTGATCTACGTATCTAGAGAGGATGAGTTTCTACATGATGATGGAGGGGTGATTAGAAAAGCTAGGAAAAAAATTGGTTGGTGCTAAATTTCATTGTGGAAGATGCAGCTATGAGATTATTATTTTTACCCTAGTTTTAGCTGTGCTTGGTAAATCGATCACCACGGTTCATTAAGTTGATCGAGTTCATCTAGCCTTCGAGTGATGGATGTTTGGAAGTAGAAGAAGGTTTGGCCGGAGTGTCAACATCTCCGATGGTCAGGATTGGGCTGGCGAGGTGATTTCAGGATTTGGGTTTGTGTAGTTCTGCACTTGTTGTTCCAGGTTTTGGAATTGGGTGATCGTTTTTTATTTCTGGGAGTTTGTCACGAATTGATGATCGTGGAGGGTTGCTGTGTTGATTTCTGGTGTGTTGTGATCATCACTAATGATCAATGGTGGCCGGAGTCACCGTGCATATGCACGGTGAAGTATTTATCTGATAAAGTTTTGATAAAGCAGAGAAGGACATCGAGTAATTTTGGGTTGGACTCGAAGTTGTGGGGGTGGTTTACTCGGGGAGGATGGGTTGTAGACTCGAAGTAAATTCGTGGTGTCTTGGGTTATTCATTGTTTTCAGGTTTTACAGAAAAAGTGTAGTATCAGTTTTAAAAATTTTAAAACTGAAGTTTTTAAATGTAAAGAAAAGTTTAAACCGAATTTAAATACAAGTTTGAAATTTAAAATTCAAGTTTAGTTTTAAATCTCAGTTTTAAATAATAAAAAAAAAGTTTTAAACTTGAAATTATTAACTACTTTAAAATAGTAAGTAGTTTGAAATTTTAAAACTAAAGTTTTTAAAATATGAGCAAGTTTAAAGTTAAATTCAAAACTGGAAATCAAAGATTAAATATGAACTTCAGTTTTTGAAATTTAAAAGAAGTTTTAAAATTTGAAAGATTTAAACAAATATGTATGTTAAAGTGTATAGTTAAATTATTGAATTTAATAATGAATTTAGTTTAAACTCTTATAAATTTCTTGTATAAGATAAGCATTTCTTTACTATATAGTTTAAAAGGGTTTTTAAATTTATTTAAACTTTGTTTAAGCTAAATGGTATTCATTTTTAAATCTCATATTTGAAATGAAATTGTAAAGTAAGTTTAAAGTAAATTGATTTCAAATGTTTTGTTTATGGCAATTTAGTCATAATTAAGAATCTTTTTATCTCAAAGTTAAATTAGGATAAATGATTTGAAATTAATTGAATTAATGAGGTAATTATGGAATAATTAGTTAATTTAATTAATTAATAATTAGGGATTAATAAATAATTGATTTAAGGGTTAATAAATTGATAATCAAGATCATTAATTAGATAATTAATGATTATTAATTAATGATTAAAGATTTATTAATTAAGCAATTAAGTTATAATTAAGGTTAATTAATTAAATAATTAAAGATCAATTTAAGTTATAGTTAACACTTAATTAATTAAATAATTAGAGTTTAATTAATGGATAATTAGAGATATATTAATTATGGATAATCTAAGATAATTACCTAATGTAAGTAATTAAAGAATGGTTATGAAGGTCATTAACTAGGATTATTTAATAATTAATTAATGTGGTTAATTTTCAATAATTAATTAGATTAATTAATTTAATGATAATCATTTGTGAATTGTTTAAGTGTAATTACTTAACGAAGTAATTAAGAAATTAATTACTTAATGTAATTAATTTAGTTTAATGTGACTGTTTAAATTGATTAATTAAGTTTAATTAATTTTAAATACTGAATGATTTGATGATAATTACTTAATGTAATTAATGGATTGTAATTACTTAGTAAAGTAATTAATAGTAATTACTGAATGAAATTTATTGAAGATGGTTTAAGAATGGAAGTAATTTGAGTATAATTACTTAGTAATTAATCAAGGGATTAATTAAGAAATTAAATAAGGAATAATTAATTTATTTAATGAAGTAATTAAAGTTAGTTAATTACTGAATGTGATTAATATGGAATGATTAATAATTGTGGTTAATTTCTTTATTATAATTAATTTAAATAAAGTAATTAATTAAAATATAATTAGGGATAATTAATTTATACAATTAATGATGTAATTAAAGTTGATTAATAAAGATTAATTAATCAATGAAAAGTGAATAAAGGTAATTAATTAATGTATTAATTAAGGATTAATGTAATTAATTATAGTTAATCAATTAATGAAGTAATTAAAGGTTAATTACTATTTTGGTTGAGGATAATTAATTTGTGAAATTGATTAAGGACAATTACTTGAATGTAATTAAAGGATAATTAATCAAGGGTGATAAATTAAGGTGATTAATTTGAATGATTAATTAATTGATTTGTAATCAATTAAATGGTTATGTAAGCAAGATTTATATTGATGAAGTAATTAATTTAATTAACTTTAAATTAATTAGAGATGGAGGTAATTAATTTAATTCATTTTAAATTAATTATATTGTGATTAAGTAAATCTTTGCTTATGTATGAATGTATGATGTTGATTGCTTGAATGGTTGTGATCTCAGGAATGAGATAAGTAATGTTGTGTGGTATGAATGCTTTGGTTGCATTGCGATGATAATATGGATTATCTATTTTGATGATAGTATGGATTATCTGTTTATAATGATACTGTGGATCATCTGCTTATTATGATAATGTTGATTATCTATTGTGGTTTGTGAATTATCTATCTGTGTATATAGATACTGAATTGAATTATTTTAAACTTTAAAACAACTTGGCCTTAAAAGACAGGTTTTGGATTTCGATGAGACCGGGATCGGTTTTTCATATTTGGATATCCGAAAACCACATCAATCCAAATTAACGATAGGTCATGAATCTCAAGTGAAGATGAAGATTCAGAGTGCAAGGGTTATCGTCGTTAACTCTGAAGGTGATTCCAAAATGAGTGTAACGAGATAATATCTTCGGTTTCGTTCGAACCCGGAACGAACTTGTATGGATTGAATGCTTTCAGAACATCGTCAGGTGGACGATGAACATTTTAAGCGATGTGTTCTGATTAAAGGTAATCGTAACCTCAAGCCTCATCAATCGGGAATGGCTAAAACAGGGGAGGTGCAGCAAGGCTAAGTGGGTCATGCCCAAGTTGGACGAGATTTTCTCCTGTCTAGAGGTCCCATTTATTTCGGCTGTGTGGACGATTGTGAGCTCCAACTATCAGGGTTGTCTTGTTCGGGACTGTCCAGTAAGGGATGGTTCCGGCCTTGTGTTGCAAGGGATTGGAAGTGAACCTCGGTACGTTGATCTAGGCCATGTACTGTGACGGGCGGTACCCCGGTAGCCCTGCCATTTTATGGAATCCAAAATCCAATAAGTGCAAACGGTTTTGATTGTATTACCCACTTTTGTGGCTAGTAACTGGAATTGTGACGCCCCACCTCTATGCTCATAATAACAAAGAGTATTAAAAGAAATACTGTCCGTTATTATGAAGAATAAGGCTGGATAGGAGCGGCCAACCGTAGTTAGGCCTTACAGTAGTATTGGTTATCTGGATAGGAGTGGTATATATTTAACAATTTTCATCTCTTATTTATTTACTTCCATCGGCATACCCAATTTCAGTATAAAACGAACTACGATGGTTCATAATAGTTTAGGACAATAAATATAATAATAACACAGACAAGCTAAGTGCGGAACACAGATAATCAAAAGTCTCATATATATATAACTGAAGTCAGTTGATATACATGTGATACAATACATATGATACAACTATAACTGTCGACACTGGAAGTTAAATATACAAGTACATTATCGTGAATAATATACATGAATATACAACATCCTATACAGATACATTGACTACTTTAAATGACGACGATTACTCCGAAAGTATGAAAAGACTTCATAGCTCTAGCAGCAACCCAAAGCAAGATATCTATAACCTGTAATAACTCGGTCTGACCCGAGTATTACATTCAAAAGAAAATAATACACGGGCCAGTCTAATTCAAACTCGGTTATTAATGCACAAAAGCAGTAATAATTAATTAACAATTAGACGACAGTCAAAATAAATTCACACATCCGATCCTCTAACAAGAAAATCGGACAACGGCGAATATAACACGTAGTAGTGTTAAACAACAATTCAGCAAACTCAAATTATCAACAAAGATAGATGAAAGGATTATTAATGAAGATAATTTAGAAAAAAATATTAGAATTGCCTAATCGGCAATAACATCAAAATCTAATTATTAATAAATAACTAGAAACTCATAATCTAATTATCAAATAGATAATTAGATAACAACAAATTGATCAAATGAAACTAAATCAATTTAAACAATTGAAATATCACTTAAAAACATCAATTCTAATTGGCTACAGTACACGCTAACGTGTACTGCCTCGCCAATACGGCGTATGAAATACGCAAAAGATCAATGGATCAAAAGTAATTGAAATATCAATAAAACCAATACCGTGTGGCTGTAGTTCACGCTTGCATGCACTACCTTGCCACTACAGTGATGATGTACCCAGTAAATACCATGTGGCTGCAGTTCACGCTTGCGTGCACTGCCTTGCCACTACAATGATGATGTACCCAATGAAAATTCACAAGCAAACACAAGATCAAACCAGAGTTACCGGATTCAACTCAAGTGCAATAAAATAATGTCAAAGTGAAATACATTGATCAAATGCAAAAGGTCAAGTCAGTGACTCAATTCAACGGCGGCATCCAAAACACGAAGCAGTGGGACAACTACAAAAATAGGAGGAGGGTGAGGGCACCAAGGGTATGACACCACACACACAAGCACCAGGGCAGACTGCAACTGAACTGCATCCACCATAAGGTCACAGAGCAATGGTTCAAACATGAAATGAACCAAAGGAATGAAACTGATTTTAAGTGAATGACTACAAGTATATGAAATGTACTTGTAAAAACTGGGTAGTGTAAACATATGAATGCAAAGTCAATGAAAACCCAGTGTACAACCACCTCAAAAGCTACATAAAGTCAATGCAGACAAATGAACCATTGTCACGATAAATATACAGTGTAATGAGGACTACAAGGAGATGGACCAATATACTATACAGTGGGTAATGCAAGTACAACATCAAGTGACACAACTACACATGACTGCAAAGTACAAAAGTGATCAGTGAAGCCAAAGACTACATGAAATAGGTAGGCAAGCTATCTCAAATGGTCAAGGTAGCAAGCATTGATGAAATACAAACTGAATAATTTATGTGGTAAAAGTGATATGCCCAATGCACAATGAAACTCAAGTGCAAAATGTACCAATCACAAAAACAAAAACGAGTGAACTGGCCGAGACAGCTACAGGTAATGCCATAGACAATGCACAATGGCTACACTTCGAATGAACTAATGCACAGCGAAGTAAAGTGAAATCTAGACAAAGGAGCATATATGTACATGGTAGCACAAAGTGCAAAAGTGATCACACGAGGACACATTTTATGGAGTGAACCAGACTAAAGTGATACAAGACAAAGTGCAGACAGTTCAAGTTGAAGTGAAGACTACAAGATGAACCAGACTACTAGCATACATGAAGACATAAATGAAAGTGTCATTTTTGAACAAGACAAAGAACCACTAACAGATGCAGACTTCATAAATGCTCAGTCTCGAAACAGAAATGCAGTGATGGAACAAAGAATCCAAGCTTATATGCAAATAACCAGTGTAGTGATGGAATTACAGTGATATGTAGACTAAAAATGGTAACTGGCAACAAGTGATATACCCACAAGTGCAACAGTGGAATGCAAGTGCGGATCACAATATAAGCCTCAAAATGAAAGCAAAACTCATATATGCAGCTTCGACCAAAATCAAATAAACCAAACTCAAAGGAACATGACTCAACATGTATGAATGGCCTCAACATCAAAGACAGAGAAACCAAAATGGACAACAATTGCCACAGTGAAGAAGAAACAAACTCGAAGTACAAGCTAATGCAGACTGAAGAGCAAAAGTAATCTGGATCAAATGCCATCAGGTCAGAGATACACGACAGCAAGCTACCAGAATAAATGAATCAACAAAACAGCAAGTGTTCAACTACATGGATATATGCAGTGCAGCCAATATGGCAAATGATGATGAATTATATAAGTGCAGACACGTTACATAAGTACCAATCTTCGAGTCAAGCAACATAAATGCAGGCTCAAATATCAAATCAGAGTCGTGATTACCAATGTCACCAACGAACAATATATACATGTGTCCGAGGCAACATGGAAATATGTCCAAGTAGCGACCATCGTGCAACATTCATGAAACCAAAACTTCCATAAACTTACAGTAGCCATAGCAATTGAACAGAGTCAATATCAAGCCGTGGTTCAAAACTCATCAATAAAACCAAAGACAACAGCCAAGCATTTTGGAACAATCAAAGTGGTCGATGCCAACTAGAAATCAATAGTAAACGACATCACATAAATGACGTCGTAAGCCGAGGTCAACATAAATTTGACTATAGGCAAATTCGAGAGCAAAGAAGACAGTGTCAAAGAAAATCAAAATCGTATGAACCAAGCAACGAGAATCGAACTAAGTCATAATCAAGTCAGAAATCATCAACGTTTACACAAATTAGCAAACACGAAATCGACTAAAAATCGAAACCGTGAGTGAATTGAAATCATCAAAAATCATCGACATTCAAACAAAATTAAACTGTCGAAACACGAGAGGAATTAGATGTGAGTGAAGGGGATCACTCACCTTCGTTATCGAAGACCACGAATTCGACGTCGCAGTCGAGATCCATATCCATACGACCAAGCTCAAAGCAACGCAACCCTCGAACTCGATTAAAGAGGGGAAGCCGTGAATCGATGGATCGAGCGAAACAAAAACCCTAATTTGATTATGAGGAACGAACGAAAGAGCGAGGAATTGAAACCGCCATTATTATTATTATTATTATTATTATTATTTTCTTTCGTTCGAATGTTTTTAGGGTTACGAATAAAAATGAATAGAGGGGATTGGTATTCGTTATTATCACAGCTTCAAAATGAATGGAAACGTGTGCCAAAATTATTTTCAAAGCCCACACAACTTAACACAAATAAATAAAGGAATTTCAAAAGAGTTTAAACCGGGTTTTAAAAACTTCAAACAGCAATTAGCTAGCAAATTAATCGTTTAATGACGATATTAAATCGATGCAAAAACCCCGTTGTTACAGGAATTTAATATATGTAACAATTTCAGCTATTTCATATTTATTAGAAAAACCTAGACCTATTATAATATCACTGGATTTCCTATCAAAATGTTTTGGTTAGCGTAAGGTAAAAACTTTTCCATGTTTATTGTGGGAAGTGTTACGTGATACCTTTCTTTTCAAAAGGTTTTTGAAAGTTAAGCAACCTTAACCTGTTACTCATACCAGACCCATGTCTGACCCGGAGTTTATCTTCTGTTTTCTTAAACTCTTGGGTACTCAAATTTTTACGAGTAATCAAGAGATTCAGTTAGCTTTGACAAATTGTGGTGGAGCAATGGAGCAGGAGGCTTCTGCGTGTAGATATATAGTGTTCTACTGTGTTGGTTTCTCTAAGTAGTTTTCTTGTATTGTATTGAGTTGTATAACTAGACAGGTGTTTATAACTGTCTAGTATGTGATGTGTAATCTTTGTAACTCTGATAATGGTTGTAAACTATGTAATATTTATGTTATTAATATAATTTATTCGTTCCGCTGTTGAGATTCTGATGTTGTTTCTTCTTTCTCTTCTTTATTTTATCTTTTCTATCCCGTTCTTTCTTCAAGATGATGAAATTTTCTGTGGTGAGAAAGTCGGGTCGTCTCACTTATTTAATTTATTATAATTTGTCGATGCAATCAAAAATGACAAAAATCTGCAAGTTTATAAATATTGAATTAAAAGTTGATAAATTAATTTATTCAATTAATGTGAAAATAGCCACTTTGGCCACTGTCTTAGATTTCGATGAAACCAGTTTCATCAGATCCGTAACTGTGAATTATTGTAAGGTTTCAAGTTTCGTAGTGATCGTACTTATCGTTTGATCGTACGAACTCGAAACGCCTGGAAATCAATTTAATTAAAATCAATTTGAAATAAACTATTTTAAGCTAACTTCTTCATACGATGGCATTTGGACTTGATACCTGTTCCATTGAATTTAAAAATATTGAAAACACCTATTTTGATATATGGGATGACCCATTTTCGTTCTGGCGACAGAACGGGCTTTTCGGGTCATTTACCGTTCAATGTGTAAATCAATCATGTCCATTCCTTTCTATTTCCGATCTGCCTATAAATAATCCGTTATAAACCCTAGAAACCTTTTTATTTTCTATTGTTTGTACGTATATTTCTTTCTCATCTCCTCTTTCCAATGGCAGACAAATAAAACCGTAATTCCCAAATTGCAAAGTCAATTTTAAAAATCAAACTCCTCCAAACCCTATTAAATTATATATCATTTCGAACCTCTCGACGAGCATGATTCTCTGGTATAATTCGTTTTCCAATCGGATTCACCATTTTTCTAGAAATCGAGGTTGAACTCCGGTCGTCCATTTTAGGGTTTGAGGTTTCAACGGCGGATCGTCGATTTCACGACGATCAGGGGGCATGGGCTTGTAGAGGTGGGCGAGCAGGGTGCATTGGCATGGTTCATTCACGTTGTAGGCTATCAGATTGCTAGAAATTAAGGGTAATAGGGGTGGCGGAAACTGCGTACGATGGTGGCCAGAGGGCACCGTTGTGCACGGCAACGGTCCAGGTGATGCGGCTCGGGATGGTGGTCACAGTGGAGTTCCCTGATCAGGACAAAGCTTACCATTGGCGATGCGGTGATCGAATAAGCAATGGCAGTGTTGGGTTCGAAAGTTTGCTGATGCTCGTGAATTTTAGGGTTACGGCTTGGTAAGATTCAACGCTTACGTGTAAAGTTAGTTTTATTTTATAATATAATCGTATAATGTTCTAATGCGCACAACTTTACATACGAGGTCTAATTCACATGCAATTTCTTGCATTGAGATAGTATTGAAATTCTGGACTTTTTGACGCTTGTTTGGAAAAATTCTGAGACTGTTCAAATTTGGGGCTTATTTTGGATTTTAATTCGATTTAAAATCTAAGGTGAGTGTTTTTACATACTCACAACTTCTAAAGTTTCTTATGTTTGTTAAATTAATTTATGAGGTGATCAGGTATTTATTTACGACTGTTTTGTATATTTAAATTGCTAATATTGTTAGTTTGAATTATTTTGAATTAGATCGTCAATTAATTTATTATGGAATTTAAAATTGCCAATAATATACTCATTATTGATATTTTGTTAATTATTGATATATTGGTTGAATTAGATGATGATTGTGATGGGTGTTGAAATTCATTTTTGGATGTTTTAATGTTATGTTAATTTAAATATTGCTATTACTCTGCAAGTACCCTTAACTATTATATTGGAATATCACTATGGGTTGAAATGTTACATACTCGAACGATCTATAGATTAGAAGAAAATCATTATGGGTTGAAATGATAGACTCGAGTGATTTTATGGATTTTATATTAATTTGGGATTGTGGTTTGAAATGATATATAACCGTAAATTTTTAATTTGTAGATTGAAATGATAAATATCCATACCACTTGACCTTAGGGTAGAGGGTTATGTACGGACACCAGATTGGTTAAATTAAATGATTTTAAATCCTTAATTTTTAAATCATGTTAAACGATATTTTGAAATAAAATTTGATTTATATAAATTGAATTATTATCGAAATTCAAGTTTTATGTAAAAATTGTAATTGGTTTAAATAAATCGTTAAAAAAAACAATAGAAAATTCCAAAGTTGAATTTGGAATATAAGTGAAATTTTTCAGAATTGGGTTATTTGAATTGTTTGAAATATAACTTTGTAATGTATTAAAATTGTAATAATTTAAATTGGTATTTCAAATACGGATTGAAATCAATATAAAATTTAATAATTTTATTGAGTGCTTGAATAGAAAGATTTGAATTGTGTTTTTGTGATTTGGAAATGTGAAATGGTCCAGATATGTTGAAATAAAATAAATAGTCAAATTTATATGAATTCCAAATTCATAATTAATATAGACTGTTTTAAAGTATATTATTTTAGAATTTCTAATTATTAAAATTTCAAAATTATTAAACTATTTTAACTTATCTTAACTATATAAATTATTTTAACCTATTTTAATCCAATTTAATGTATTTTAAACTAGTTTAACCATTTACTTTAACTTAAATCTAATTAATCTATTTTAATGCTATTTAATCTATTTTAATTGTATTTAAACAATTTTAAATCTATTCAACTATCTTAAATCAAGATAAACTTAATTTTTATATATTATAAATTATTTTAGAGTATTTTAACTATCTATAACTATTTAAAACTATCTAAACAATCTTTCTAAATTTAAAACTAAATAAAGTAGATGTGTTTATATTTTAAATCCTCGATTTTAAAGTGAATATGGTTACACGATATTATAACCTAAGTTGGGATTTAAATTACATATTTAATTTGAATATGAAGTTTTAAAATGAGGGTTTAAACTATTTTGAAATATGATTGTTGAAAGTGAATATAATTTCGAAAGTGATATGGTTTGAATTGAATATGATATGTTGATATCAATTATGAACTGATTTTGGAAACTTAAGAAGAACTATCCGATGTGAAATAAGCGTTTGGTTGTTAAAGGGACCGGAATTGGATATTTTATACTCTCTGTCTATACCGAAAACCACTTTAACAACTGTGTACGTGGTGGAGATTCCAGAAATGAAGTAGGATGGTCTGGAGCTTTCTGTATGAGGTATGATACGACCTCGACTCCCATGAGTCAGCTTAGATGTGACTAAAACAGGAAATACACCGGGCCAAGTGAGGTCATTCCTTCTATCGGACACATTTCTTCGATACTATATCTGTTGCTTTGTGATTGATTTGGCGGCCACCCCTTGATTTTGATTTGGGAGTGTGTTACGAGGTGGGCGGTAGTAGCTGCTATGCGTTACCGCCGGTCCGGATATGCAATTGGTATATCTACTATGGCATTTCCTTGAGTTCCGTGTTCACATGCTCTAGAGCACCTTCTACGAGTTTGTTTTGTACCATACCTATAGACTGCCCTCTAATAACCCTCCAGTTTACGGGGGATTTACGGTACTGTATATACTATGAGAATATATAAAATGTGTGAAGGGGGATATGGGTAACGCCTTAATGCTATTTTAATACTTTTACTTTACTGTAGACATATTATAATAGCGTATTGTACTACATAGTAGATAGTTCAGTGGATCCTTAGAAGATGGAAATCCCAAACATCTCTTAAGTTACTACACCCTCGCTAGACACTATATAAGAGATGTCAAACCCCGTAAACATCTCTGACGCTGTTACACTCATATTTACCTTTGATTTAACTTACATAAGATTTTTTAGTTCTAACTCGAACGTTTTGTCCTTTCAATTCACTCAGGTCAGCCTGAGCATTTCAGATTTGAAGACCTTATTTCTGGAGGACGAAGATGAAGATTTGTACTACTTTTATTTATTATATTTATTCCATTGCATTATGTTGTTCTGCTGCATTTATTATTTATTTATTCCTGTTCTGTAACTCTAATTTTGTGTTGTAAAAGAATAGTTAAATGTATTTGTAAAACAGATTCATGAACTGTTATTTGATTATTATATTTTGTCATTCCGCTGCGAGATTCTATATTTGTTTTATTTCTTTCTCCTTTTCTTATTTACCGTACAACAATCCGCCCATTTGAATGATTTGAGTCCGGCATGTGTGTCTACTTTAAATGTCCAAAAGGGAACCTCGTTATAGTTGGTATCAGAGCCTTGGTTTATGATAACCTTAGCTTTGTGGGGTCTGGCTCTTTACATATAGAGTGGTAATTCCCTAATATGAGTCACTGTGTGTGTATGAGCTAGCGTATTTGTTAGTGTTATTAAAGGTTTTAATATTATGTTAATTTATTTTGTTTAGTATTTATAAATTCTGGTCGATACCTGAGACGCTATGACATTGACAGGGATTTCTAAACACTCGATAGGACTCACAGACATAATATTGGTTTTGAAATCTAGGTAAACGAAATCATTTTGCCTATCATATTGTTTTATATATAAAATAATAAATTTTATAAATGATATAACTGGATGTAATTTGTTGTTTGTTAGGCAAAGAAATTTTATAAATATTGGTTGAGAAATAGAATTTACAAATAAAGTAAATATAAATTGGAATTTTAGAACTTAATTTCCAAGATTTTGAAATTTCTTTCTAAAGATTTTGGAATATAATATTATTATTATTTAAAAGTATTTTCTGATATAAATATTTCAATATAGTTTGAAGGAAATGTTTTAAAGGAATTTTGGAAAGAAATTAGTTCTGTACTCACCTCTCTGTCGCTGGGAAATGATTTCGGTGATGAGTGCATGCATCATCGATATTTATTTTCGAGTTTCAATATGGGAAGGCCACTATAGTAGTTTTACTACACATTTGTTTTTATGAATTAATTTAAAACTTTATTTTCTAAATATGATTGGATACAAAAGCTATGAGTGTGTTTGTGTGTGTGTGTGTGTGTATTGTTTTAAATGACTTGAAGTGGAACCCGGCATTTAGTTCTTAAATTTCTATAAGAGATTTTAATTATTGTACTGAAATGAAAACCTAATTATTTAATAGTTGGAACTTCTAAAGTGAAATTAAGAAAATTGAATGCTAAGTTATAAATGAAATATACAAGAAATTTGAAATTTGTAACAGGTAAACTTAAGGATAAAAAAATTAGAAATAATAACCATTGAACCTTTGGTTAACTAAACAAATAAGAGAAAATTATGTAACTTTCTATTGCATTGTAAAATACATTTTTATATAACTTGCCAAAATGTAAAAAGTTGTAATGTTAAATAGGATATGTGATAGAATACTATACAAGTAAAACTTAAGTAATGAAAGTGTTCCTTGGAATTACTTTTATAAATAATAAATTTGATATTGTAATTGCTATAAACTTAAGGTATAATTGGAATGCTACTAAATAAAATATAGTAGAAAAGTGAGTACTATAAGTAAATGATTATAAACTTAGGTTAATGTTTGAAGCTATTGATAATTAAAGTAAATAATAAAATGAATACTATACTAAATTAAATGATTATAACTTCAAAAGTTGTTGAAATGATTTAGAAAATGGATTTTATATTCAATGACACTATACAAGAAAGGATGAATGTATATTAAAAGTAAGAAATTTAGGTATGACTTATGCACTAATGAATATTAATATCTAATAGAAATCAAGTATATAAATTAATAAATATGAACTAAGCTGTAATAAAATGTATGTAATACTTAAATAATAAATTCACTGATTATTATAAACAATTGAATGGAAGTAACTTATGTAAGAAATGAATTTAAAGAAATAAAAAAGAAATTGACACAGTATAAATAACTGAAAATGAATTTTATAAGTAATGAATGTAAATAAATGAAAATAAGTACTGAATGAATTAATGTGAATTTATTTACAAAGAAAACATATATAGTACTTTAAGAACCGATTTACATATGTTTAAATAACTATATATGAATCACATGTATAAGAAAATGTAAATAAAATATGTGGACAAATGAATGTAAATGAATGGACTTAAGTATTGTATAAATGAATGGGAATTGAATTTGTGAGAAATAAATGTAAATTAAAGAAATAATCATTATATGAAAAAAATGAACAATAAATGTTGTGAATGGAAATTTATAAGAATAAACTTAAATAATATTTGGAATTTGTTGTTCATTTGGCTTATGGATTGTTTAGGGAAATGATACTTCTAATTATTTGGATGTATGGATAATCTTATCTAAGACTGTTGATTAGATGGTATAGTTAGTAGTTTATTTGTCACTCTACGCGATTAAAAGTGTCTAAACCCGAAAAAATCATTTGTTTTGGTTTCTATGGATGGATGGTTAGTTACTTTAACTGCATGTGATGATTGTACGGTTCGGTTTGTAAGTGCTTGTTGTATGTTGGTTGCAAGTGAATATTTGTACAATTTGTTTATTATAAGTTGAAGCAATATAAATATTTCTCTTATATAATTATTAACTTCTTTGGATTATATGAGTGAAACATAGGTTATGGAAGCAATAGCTACTGCTTTTGGTTTCATAAAATAAGCGTTATTGCTCGACAAATAGGTATGTTCTCGGATTACGGTTTTATACGATGTTATATTGTTTTCCCGCTGTTGGGATATATTATTTTGGAAACTATGATATATATTGTTATTATTTGTATTATTATTTTTCCCAGACCTCTCCGTTCAAAGGAGACTTTGTATTATTATTTTTCCTAGACCTCTCCGTTCAAAGGAGACTCTGTCGAAATTTTTTCATGAATTTTGTGACTTAGAAAATTTTTGTTAAATGTTTCAAACTTTTATTAATTTGAATATGAAAGGTTTAATTGTTTATAAATTTCTATATTTTATTTAAATTACTTAATTTCGTAAATTAATTATTTATAAATTTAGTACTTTAAAAAAGATATATTGATTACTTAATTTCCTTTCCTTTCTTTTCCCTTTCGGGGATGAAAAGTTTTAAGTGGGGGAGTGTAACGACCCGTAATTTTTGATAATTGAAAATAGTTAATTTAATAAGATTTTATAATTTAATTTTAGGAGAAATAAAAAGTTGTAATTTAGTAATGAAATAATAACTACATTGAAATGTAATAGTGTTAATTTGAGTTAATCATTAATAACTTTAATAAAATTCCAATCAACGGAAATAATGTAAATGTTATAACTTGGTTATAAATTTAACATAACCGAACAAATGTAAATATTGAATTCATGTATGTAATAGTATATAAATGGTAATTGAATAGAATCTGTATTATGTAAGTGATTACAAAATTAATTTGTAGGTAATAAACTTATAAATATGATTAAAGGTTAATGGTGACAATTATTATAAGTTACCTATTTATTTAGTCTATTAAATTAAATTGGAAATCAATTGAAAGTAAATTTAAATAAATATTATACTAATGTGAGTTATGGCAATAACTATAAATTGTGAACGTAATAAAATGAATAGAAATGTTAATTTTTTTTCATAATGTAATAATTGATTTAATAAAATAATGAAATCAAGATATATTAATCAATTTCGGATTTTAAATTTTATTTAATGTGTGAAACTGACAAAATTCAATATAATTGGAATATAGTAGCTAATACAAATAAAAGGTGAATATTGGAGGATGTTAATGCAATGAAATATAAAACAATGTTAATTATGTTTATAGAATAATAATTGATTTAAATTAAAAGATTTAAACCAAATAAAATCAATTTATTAGGATTAAATTATAGTTAATAGGATTAATGATAGTTGAAATTGAACACTGTGATTAGTAAAATAATTAATACTGAACTGATATGTAAACTTATTTAATTTATTACAAATGCCTTTGCAATCAAACTGATAAAATCTGCTAGTTTATAAATATTGAATTAAAATGTGATAAATTAATTTAATACTAATTTATTTAATTAATGTGAAAATAGCCATTTTGGCCACTGTCTTGGATTTCGACGAAAATGGTTCGTCAGATCTGCAACGGTGTATTATTGTAAGGTTTCAAGTTTCGTAGCGATCAGACTTTTCGTTTGATCGTACGGACTTGAAACGCCTAGAAATCAATTTAATTGAAATCAATTTGAAATAAACTATTTTAAGCTAACTTCTTCATACTTTGGGATTTGGACTTGAAACCTGCTCCATTGAATTTAAAATATTGAAAACACCTTTTTTGATATATGGGATGACCCTTTTTGTTCTAGAGACATAATTGGCTTTTCGGGTCATTATAGTTCAACGTGTAAATCAATCCTGTCCATTCCTTTCTATTTCCGATCTACCTATAAATAGTCTGTTATAAACCCTATCAATCATTTTATTCTATTGTCTGTACGTACATTTCTTTCTCATCTCCTCTTTCCAATGGTGGACAAAAAAAATCTAATTCCCTAATTGCAAATTCAATTTCAAAAATCAAATTCCACCAAACCCTATCAATTTATATACCATTTTGAAGCTCTCAACGAGCATAATTCTCTTGTATGATTCGTTTTCCAATTGGATTCACCGTTTATCTAGAAATCGAGATTGAACCCCGGCCGTCCATTTTAAGGTTTGAGGTTTCAACAGCGGACCATCGATTTTACGACGATCAGAGGGCATGGGCTTATAGAGGTGGGTGAGTAGGGTGCATCAGCATGGTTCGTTCACGTTGCAAGCTGTCAAATAGCAAAAATCGAGGGTAATAAAGGGCGGCGGCGACTGTGTACGGTGGTGGCCAAAGGGCGCCGCGGCGCACGGCAATGGTCCAGGTGGTGCAGCTTTGGATGGTGGTCACGGCAGAGTTCCTTGATCAGCACGAAGCTTACCATAGGCGCCGTAGTGATTGAATAGGTAGTAGCGGCGTTGGGTTCAAAAGTTTGCTGATCCTCGTGAATTTTAGGGTTACGGCAGCGTAAGATTCAACGCTTACGTGTAAAGTTAGTTTTATTTTAATATATAATATAATCGTATAATGTTCTAATGTGCAAACTTTTACATATGAGGCCCAATTCACACGGGTTTCTTGCACTTGGATCATATTGAAATTTCAGACTTTTGAACGCTGCTATGGACGAATTCTGAGACTATTCAAATTTGGAGCTTATTTTAGATTTTAATTCAATATAAAATCGAAGGTGAGTGTTTTGACTCACTTACAACTTCTAAAATTTCTTATGTTTGTTAAATTAATTTATGATATGATTAGGAATTTATTTATGGCTGTTTGGTATATATAAATTGCTACTACTTTTAATTTTACTTATTTTGAATTAAATCGTCAATTAATTTATTATGGAATTTAAAATTTCCAGTAAAATACTCATTATTGATATTTTGTTAATTGTTGATATATTGGTTGAATGGATGACGATTGCAATGGGTGTTCAAATTAATTTTGAATGTTTGGATGTTATGTTAATTTATATATTGCTATTACTGTGTAAGTATCCTTAACTATTATATTGGAATATCACTATGGGTTGAAATGATACATACTCAAACGATCAATAGATTAGGGGAAAAATTGTTATGGTTTGAAATGATAGACTCGAGCGATTTTAAGGATTTTATATTAATTCGAGATTGCGGTTTGAAATGATATATAATCATAAAAAATTAAAATTGCGAACTGAAACAATAAATATCCGTATCACTTGACCCTAGTGAAGAGAATTATATACGGATATCAGATTGGTTAAATTGAATGATTTTAAATCCTTAATTTTTGAGTCCTATTAAACGATTTTTTTAAATAAAATTTGATTTATATAAATTGAATTATTATCAAAATTCAATTTTTATGTAAAAATTGTAATTCGTTTAAAGAAATTGTAAAAGAATTTAATTGATACTTTCAAAGTTGAATATGGAATAAAAGTGAATTTTTTCGGAATTAAGTTATTTGAATTGTTTGAAATATAGCTTTGTAATGTATTGAAATTGAAATAATTTAAATTGATATTTCAAACACGGATTGAAATCATTATAAAATTTAATAATGTTATTGAGAGTTTGAATTGAAAGATTTGAATTGGGTTTTGTGATTTGGAAATGTGAAATGGTCCAAATACGTTGAAATAAAATAAATAGTTAAATTTATATAAATTCCAAATTCATTTAATTAAACTGTTTTAAAAGTATATTATTTTAAAATTTCTAATTATTAAAATTTAAAAATTATTAAATTATTTTAATTTATATTATCTATATAAATTATTTAACCTATTTTAAACCAATTTAATTTATTTTAAACCAATTTAATTTATTTTAAACTAATTTAACCATTTAATTTATTTTAAATCTAATTAATCTATTTTAAAGCTATTTAATATATTTTAATTGTTTATAAACTATTTTAAATCTATCCAACTATCTTAAATCAAGTTAAAACTATTTTTAATCTATTAGAAATTATTTTAGCATATTTTAACTATCTATAACTATTTAAAAATTTGTAACTATCTAAACTCTCCTTTAAAATATCAAACTAAATAAAGCAGATGTGTTTATATTTTAAATCCTTGATTTTAAAGTGAATATGGTTACATGGTATTATAACCTAAGTTGGGATTTAAATTGCGGATTTGATTTGAATACGATGTTTTGAAATGAGGGTTTTAAACTATTTTGAAATATGATTGTTGAAAGTGAATATGATTTCGAAAGTTATATGGTTTGAATTGAATATGATATTTTGGTATCAATTATGAATTGATTTTGGAAATTTAAAATGAACCACCTGGTGTGAAATAAGCATTTGGTTGTTAAAGAGACCGGGATTGGATATTATCATACTCTATGCCAATACCTAAAACCACTTTAACAACTGTGTACGTGGTGGAGATTCCGAAATGAAGTAAGATAGTCCGGCGAACGATTTCTGTATGAGATATAATGTGACCCCTACTCCGGTGAGTCAGCTTAGACGTGACTAAAACAGGAGCCATGCTGGGCCAAGTGAGGCCATTCCTCCTATCGGACACATTTCTTTGATACCATATCTGTTGCTTTGTGATTGATTTGGCGGCCACCCCTTGATTTGATTTGGGAGTATGTTCTGAGGTAGTCGGTAGTAGCTGCTATGCGTTACCACTGGTCCGGATACGCAATTGGCATATGTACCCTGGCATTGCCTCGATTGTCGTGTTCACATGCCCTAGAGCGTCTTCCACAAGTTTGTTTTGTACCATACCTATAGAGTGCCCTCTGATAGCCCTCCAGTTTACGGGGGGAGTTACGGTACTGCATAGGCTATGAGAATATATAAAATGTGTTAAGGGTGATATTGGTAATGCCTTAACGCTATTTAATACTTTTACCTTACTGTATACATATTATAATAGCGTATTGTACTACATAGTTGATAGTTTAACGGATCCTTAGGAGATGGAAATCTCGAACATCTCTTAAGTTACCGAACCCACTTTAGACACTGGATAAAAGATGTCAAACCCCATAAACATCTCTGACGTCATTACACTCGTATTTACCGTTGATTTAACTTACATAAGATCTTTTTGTTTTGACTCATAAGTGTTTTGTCTTTTCAATTCGCTCGAGTCAGCCTGAGCATTTTAGGTTTGAAGACCTTATTTCTGGAGGACGAAGACGAAGATTTGTACTACTATTATTTATTATATTAATTCCATTGCATCAAGTTGTTTCGGTGCATTTATATTTATTTATTCTCGATTTATAACTCTGATTTTGTGTAGTAATAGAATAGTCAAATGTATTTGTAAAACAGCTTCATGAACTGTTATTTGATTATTATATTTTGTCATTCCATTGCGAGATTTTATATTATTTTTATTTCTTTCTCATTTTCTTATTTGCCCCATAACAATCTGCACGTTTGAATGGTTTGAGTCTGGCATGTATGTCTGCTTAAAACATCCAAAAAAGTAGGTCGTTACAGCCTATGTAAATAACTGTTAAGTGAATTGGAATTCAAATTTAAATAAAATGTAACTTAATTAGTACCATTGGGCTTGATAAGCCTCATTTTAAATTTATAAGTAGGTTTTTGAATTAACTTAAATTCTTAATCAAATTTGGGGTTTAGAGTTTATAAATGATTTTCAAGTCATATTATTATTTTATAAAGATATTAAATAATTTGTTTATAAAATGGTTTTACTAAATAAAAGGGTTTAACTAAAGTGTTTTACAAATGATATTTGGTAAACGATGTTTTATAAAGAAATTTTATAAAGGGATTATAAAAGAATTTTATAAATAGTTTTTAATAGAAAAGGATTCTATAAATAATTTTAGATGATTTTAAAAAGAAGTTGAAATCTAGGTTGAAGATTTCTAAGGAGGTTTGAAATATGTAGTGAACTTATAAAAAATGTTTATACTGGATAAGTGAATTAGTTTTATAGTAAGTGATGTTGTGAAAGGGAATTCCTTATCCACTTAATATGGAATTTGGGAAGAGAGAATTTCCAAAAGTTTTTGGTAAATACTTATATTTTTGAGATAAGTTAAAATGTTTTCCAAGTATAAAAGGAATGTAAAGATTTTTAGGAATAGTGTTTTAAAAAGACCTTTTGATCAAGTTTTACAAAGTGTTTTTAATGGATGAAAGATTAATTAATAAAGGCTTACTGAATCCCATATGAAATCAAACAAATGTTTGGATGATTGTTTATTTGATAGTTAAATAACCGACTACCGAAACCTGTACCAAACGTAATTTTGGAAATTTCTAGGAGAAACACATGAGTTATATGGTATTGTCATCCCCAACGATGTTGTACCGTGTATATAAATCTCATTTCGTTTAGGAAATCCGTCCACTAACATTAAGAGGTGATCTCCACTCTTATCTTTGTTTGTTTATTTCCTAAAGAATCGGGGTTGAGTTTACTGAAACGATCGAATGTTGTTTCGAAAAGACCGGATCCGATATGTTTTCGAAAACCACTTCGATCCAACACAAGCATTTCGAACTGAAGACATCATGAAGATGATTGAAGATGGAGCTTTTGAAGCGCAAGGGCTACTTGCTACTAATCCTTAGGGTAATTCCAAAATGGATGTAGTAGATGTAGTGCCTTCGGTTTCATTCATAATGCTGGCAGTGCGTTTCTTCCTAAAGAGCAGTGTCAGCATTCCAACATGATCGCTATATAAAAAGGTAATCGTTGCTTCAAGCCTCATAACTAGGAAAATGACTAAAGCAGGGACATGGGTAGGGCTAGGTGGATCGCTCCCATTAGGGTATGATCATACCAAGATCTAGTACTGATATCTCTATGTATACTTTGAGGCCCATTATGGTTGTTTGATCGCAACCAAGAGGTTGTCATATTCGACGCTATCTAGTAAGGGGCAGAGCCGATCCTAGGTAGCTGAGGTGCAACATGTTGTAGCCTTCCGTACATTTTATCTAGAGGTGTACGGATTCGGTGGGCAGACCCTTACCCTTTCAAAGTTGGACTCCATTCTCCAATAAGTTCCATTATACTTGATTGTATACCTGTTATGCTAGAATTTAATAATATAAAAATTTCGGCTATGATTAATAAGTATTTGTGCCTTAGACATTATTACAATATCACTGGATTTTCTATAGAAAATGTTTTGGTTGTCGTAAGTAAAAACTCGTCCGTTTTTATATGCGGAGTGGTCTTACTACGTACTTTGATTTTAAAGGAGTTTTAAACATAATAATTCAGTTATTTTGAGTTTACTCACACCAGACCCATGTCTAACGCGAAGTTTTATTGTCATTTCTTAAAACTCTTGGGTGGTCAAATTTTTATGGGCAACCGAGTAGTTCAGGTTTCCCACGAATGCATCTTGGAGGAGCTTGGAGCAAGAGGCTTCATTGATAGCTAGTTATTATCTTATTTTCCCTGTATGATAAGTGTCTTATATCAGTCAGATAGGGACAGACTGTTATAACCATCCAATGATAGAATTTGTATTATTACGACTCTGAAGTATCATTTTCGAAATGATTTTGTGAAGTATTATGGTGATTAATATATGTTATTCTGTTGCATTGTGAGATTTTATGATTGTTTTTATTTCTGCTATCTTCTATCCTCTTTCTTTTCCCCTGATGATCTGACTTTCGGACACTTAAATGGTCGGCACACGAATACTGTGGATGTATTAAGTGTCACTTTTAGGTGTAGGAAATGTAGATCATTACAGACGCTTAGATGAATCGTCCACTACATACAATCATATCAGAATCGAATTGATATGCACAAGCCTAACTGTTATCATTTTTTTAACAAGATGACATAAGATGCCTAACAACTCGCTCCTCAGTTGGCCCAAATTTTGACTAAAGCAAAATTCAAGTCCATTAGGATATGGACTGTTGGTTTTGGTAACCTGTAATAAACATAAGTGCATCAGAGTTCGAACTTACAGTGAAATAGAAAAATGTAATAGAACATGCGTACTGACTAAGGCTACTCTTTGGAATAAATATTATTCCTTTAGTATTTGATTATCATTCCAGCATCGAGCATGAATGAGAAAATGTCACCACTAACTGTTCTGTCTTGCACTAGCTTCCTATCCCACTAAACCTATCTTATGGGCTGTAATGAGGAGGGACTGGGACAACGTTCTAGTGGCTGGAAAATTACAACTTTATTCCTAATACTAATTTATGCCAATTGGTTTCTATTAAGTGTTATGTCCATTATTCATGGAAATTCTGTGTATTCCATGTACGCATACGATATGTCTAATCACATCTGAGATATAACTATATAAATATGTGCCTATATACAAATATATCTAAACATTGTACTACCCGAAAGAAAACTCCAGTCACTTAATACTTCATAAATAGGGAGGAGGCAGACCCAACGGTCATTTAATGCCTCAGCCCTGAAGTGGGCTCTTTACAACGTAAACGCAAATCAATCGATCCTGGCTACAAAGATAAATGACCCCTATCTATGGCTTTATAATTTAATTATTGTATTACTAATACATTTTAAAGACTTGTCTAAGGGTTAACTAGCCTACCTTCGACAAACAAACAACTAATTAATTAAACTTTGAGGTCTATGCGTATCTCATACTGATTATACACCAGTAGAAAACAAAATTCATCAGGGCATAACCCAAGTTTTTGCTAATGATCACTCTGGACCGTTGGTGGTCGTAGCCTATATGCCAGCCCTACTACTAAATACTGTTACAAAATTAATACTGACATAGCCCTCCGACCTCCCCTAGTCAAAATTTCATTTAGACAAACCTAATATGAGAACAAAAATGTCCATTCTGGTTGCTTGATACCTATTACCAGAATTGAAGCAGACACTATTTTCCAATTAGGTACTGTCATAGGTTATATAATACCTTCCACTCCCGAAGTAAACACCATATCTAAAGATACCGACCTATTTAATGCTTTAAATCCAAGGCGAACCCTTGGTATATTTTCCATATCTATACGCAAACGTATATCCCTTCCCCATGGGATCTATGGTTAGAGTTGTTTCACATCAATAGTAAGTACACACGACTATTGGTAGCCTCTAAGTAAAGGGGGACTTCTATTGTGTATCTCCACTGACTTCGCACCCCAACCCATACTACAAAAAATCAATCATCCTAAGCTTAAATATTAGGCTAAGCCCAATAATTCATGCCTGTTCTAAATGTATTATTAAGGCTATATAAATTTTTACTATGAATATTATAATGCCTCATAGTATTTAATTCCTGTCTTATACGTTTATTTCCTGTATTCCATTAATGTCAATTGTCCATAATATATGATCAATATTATTCTAATTAGACAATCTCTAATGTCATTTATTTTTTCATTCTAATTAAACCTATTTGCTTATTTCATTTACTCATAAATGTCATATTAAATCCTTCAATTAGTCCTATTAAATGCTTTTATGTCCCCATTTAATTCCTGTGTAATACCCTATTAACTACATATATATTTGCCCTACTAATTTTGAAGTTACAATCTTTTTCTATTTACACCTCATAATCCTATAATTTACAACACTTTTAATAATTGTCATCCTATTATAACTATTATGAATATCATCGTATATTATGCTATATATAATTGATGGGCATGGATATACATACATACATATATATGTGTGTGTTCCTATTCTAACACATTAATTCTTATGCTTAGGAATTCTAGAACATTAATTTCCATATTTTAATTTATGAGAGCCATGCTTCCCAAAAAGAATTATCGTTATAACTTTCCATAAATTATCCAAAGTGGGAGTTGTGCTCCGTTTGAAATTAAAAGAAATTATTTCTTTTCTTTTATTGAAATAGACGGTTGTAACGACCCGTAATTTTACAACTTTGAAAATCGGATATTTAACAATTTTAAATATTCAAATGTATAATTTTATAACTTAAACAATCATATTTTATATGATAAATAATAATGGTAAACTTATTTTCGATATTGAGTAAAGATTTTGGATTCCCATTGTAAAATGGGCTAAAGTAGGATTCCGATAAAGTAGGATAAATATTCAAGAAATTTGTTTAAAGGATAAATAATTCATTTTGAATATATATATATAATTGATATCAAACTCATTTAATAATAACGGTAATTTAATTTATAATGATTCGATAAATATATAAAACTTGTTTTATAAAATTGACAAATTTCGACGCATATCGATAAATCGATGTCGTAGTTTTATAAGAAGATTTGGATGTTGTTTTATATTATTTTATAAGTCAAATATGCTTGTTTCAATTATTTGAAGATTATAAGAAACTTATTTTGAAGTTTGGTTTACATGAATAAATAGTTTAACAAAAACGTCAAAATTTGACCAGAAAACGTTTTGTCGAAAATCAACATTTTGTTCAAAATAAATTGTCGCAATGTTATATTACACATTTTAATAACTAAACATGTTTAATTTTACTAAATAAGATTAGGAAATTACAGGATGTCATTAAGAAAAGCAAGTAAGAATTAACAAAAGTAAGAAAATTAAACATCAAGTCAGATCAAATCAAAATCCAATAAAATAATTACTTTCCTTTACTTAATCTTTAAGTGATTAAGTGAGAAGTAAAAATATGATGTTAAGCATTAAAAAAGTGAATGTTTCTTAAGATTGAAGTAAGGATAGTTTGATAATTTGGTAAGAGGTTATTTTGATAAATTTACAACTTCTTTCTTTTTCTACAAATACACGCCTCCTTCTTCACTTTCATTCACATTCTTCTTCTTCTTTTCTTAATCTTCTTCACATTCTTCCTCTTCTCTTTAATAGCTTCCAAACCATAGGAATAAACTAGAAATAAATGATGTCAAAATATTTACAAAATATTCAAAAGAAATCAATGTTCATCCTCTTCAAATCGAACTCTTTTTTCTCTATATTTTACCTCTTCTTCTCTTAGCTAGAACTTCTTCAAGACAGAACCAAAATGCAATTTTTTTCAAATCATGTATTTTCCAGTTGCTACAGCTTTTATGTTGACCACATTATCTCATTTTCAAATTAACTATGTCAAAAATCTACTTCTTTCTAGTGCATTCTCTATCCCAGTTTTTAAGCCAAAGAATATGCCATTTTATTTTGATCATAACTTGAACATAACATATCCAAATTAAGAAATTATTTTTTTGAAACATATAATATTCCAATGGCTACAACTTTTATGTTGATCACTTTTTCTAGTTTTGAGGTTTGCTATACCTGAAACTCAATTCTTTGAAGTACATTTTCAGGCTTTATATTTGTGAATCCGAAAATAGCTCCTTTTCTTTTGACCATACCTTCCTCAAAAATATTCAAAATCAAGTGATTCTTTTTTTAATATTCAAGAGAAATGAATTTTCAATAATTTTTCAGTTAACAAGTTTTTCAAATTTTGGGTGCAAGAGAGTCAGAAACAAGAGAGAAGATGACCTATTTTTCAAATTTTAATTTTTTAGAATTCAAGGTCAAAGCTCTACCACTTCTTCTCTATATTTTTGGCCCACCTCCATGACAAGCCTTGGATGAGCACTTCAAAGGAAGGAAAAGTTGTTTAATAATAATTAAATGGAGTAGGATGTAGTTAGTGAAGCGTGGATTAGTTTGAAGGTTGGTAGGAAGTTGATCGCTTTGGTTTATGGTGAGAAACTTTATTTAACATCTCTATTTATATATACACACACACATTTTTGATGATGTGTTATGATTGCTATGGATTCTTATGTGTGCTTTGATCATCAAGTATGGATTGTTTGATATGTTTGTTAAATTTTTTTACCAAGTCACCTTAATACACTTCGATGAGCACAAAGGAAATCACTTTCTTTTTTAAAATGAAATGGTGTATATGGAATGCTTAAACCTTTTGGAAATTGTTTTAAAATAAGATAGAAATGTTTTATAAAAATTTAAATATTTTTAAAGAAATAAAGAAATAAAATTAGGATTTCATTTTGTAAATTTGAAATATGTCCAAAACAATTTTCTAAAAGCATTATGGTTTTGCAGTTCAGAATCTAAAAAGGGATATCTTTATAAATGATGTTTTTAAATGATAAAATAATATGAAATAAATTTAATAAATCTATTAAAATAATTTAAAAGAGATTTGGAATGGAAAATATGAATTTTCAAATATTAAAAGCTGTTTAAATCAAATAAGCTTATATTCCGCAATACTTTTATGCTATGAATTTTATACTCTTTTGAATATAGTTTTGAACTTAACAGTTCTTTCCTATATATTTTGTGAATAATTTTAAAACAATAACTAAGTAATCTAAAGATGATTTGAAAGTTTTAGTAGGTGGTTGAATAAATAGTTAAGAGGAATTGTTTATACCATTTAAACAAAAAGGAAAGAATATTGAATGTAATAACAAACCGCGTATATGGAAACGACTAGTACATTTATCCCGCCTGTGAGATCTGAAAAGATAAAACAAGATGTTTAACTAAGGTTAGGGATGGAGCAACCAGTGCCCTGAACTTACCAGGCCTATGTTTTCTCTTTTTAAGCGAGGGGTGGAATAGATCGACAGGAAAGTTCGGATGCTCTAAAAGATCATATTTAAGTTTTTCCAAGATAAAAGAAAAGAAACAAATTCTTTAAATATTATTTAACCACTTAACATCTTTTATTTGATGATTGGTATGAAGGAACCGGGATCTTGGTGGTTCTTATTCGAATAACTGACATCAGATTTGGGTGATTCCTATCTGAAAACCCCTTCAAACTAATTTTTGAAATAAAATATATTAAAGATAATGATCATTGATGACAAAGATCTTCATGATGTAGGACTACTTGCCATTAGTTCCTAGAGGTGAAATTTACCATATCTAACGTGACACTAGTGCTCTGTTATGAAAATCTTTGATTTGCAAGAATATAATTTGAAGTTAAGAAGAAAGTTTTTGATTAAGATTTAATAAATGATTTGGGAATATTTTCCCTAAGTTAAAAATTATAACTTGAATGAAAGAAATCATTGATTTGGATTTCATGAATGATTTGAAAAGGTTTTCCTAAGTAAAAGAGAAAATAATTTAGAATTATTTCAAGATATAAGAAAGGTTTAAATAAATCAAACGATTTAATAAATGAGGCTTAATGATTCCATATATTCTTGAGAAGAAAATGGAATAAATTGAAGAGAATATATCTAAGATGATATATGATTTAAATAAAAGAAAATTGAGATATTATCTCAAGCAAAAGAATGAATTACTTAGAATTATTCTAAGTCAAAAGAAAGAGATTACGAAATCATCCGAATTGAAATTAAACTGAAAAGAGACTTAATAAATCCTATATACTCATATTCACTTTTTATTGATAATTGGATTTCGAAGGAACCGCGGTCGGATTTGGATGATTCCTATCCGAAAACCACTTCGAACCAATTTACATGTTCAATGAATGAAGATGTTTGAAGACAGAGATATTGAGATGAATAATATAAGGAACTACTTGTTGATTAATTGGGGATAAATTCCCAATTCACTATATTGTAGTAGTGGTCTCTTTGTTATGAAAAACCTCAAAACCACAAGGGCTTTTTGCCCAGTAATGGCCGAGGAAAGTTCCTTCGGTTTCGTTCGACCCTAAAATGAACTTGTATGGATGAATATCTGACCTTGCATTCCAAATCATAATGAGTGATTTCTATAAAAGTATATCAGTTGGTGGCGAAGAAGCTTAATACCCTTTCCCGAGACATACGAGCTTAGGAATTTATATGTTTTTAGAAATCAGTCGTGTGAATGTGGAATGGAAATGTGGCATTCAAAGTGAAAGAAGATGTATTATGTGAAAAGGTAATCGTTGCCTCAAGCATCATTAATCGAAAATGACCGAAACAAGGTTAGATGCACCAAGGCTAAGTGGTTCATTCCCAATTAGGGTATGATCATCCCCTTCTAGATATATTTCTTCCCGTTATGACGTTCGAGATGTAAATTAATGTGGTTTGTATGCTAGAGCGCAATCGGTTAAAGGTCGGTAATTTCCGGTGGATGGCATATTCGATACTATCTAATTATAGAGGTAGGCCGGTCTTGTGTTGGTAGAGGAGCTTTATGATGGTCTCTTGGGACATCCATCTAGAGGAGTACCCATCGGAAGGTAGTCCCTTCACCTGGTCATTTGTATGGGAATCCATTCTCCAATAAGAACCTGCAGTTTTGTTTGTATTGGCGTAACGAATAGCCTCGAAATGCTATATGGATAACCATTTCGGATAAGATTAATAAATTTATTTGCAAATGTTTTCAAAGAGACGTCATTAAAAATATTATTAAATATTTTGATATAAAAGTGATTTAGTTATCGTAAGGTAAAAATCCGTCCGTATTTATGTGTGGGCATGGTCTTATGAGATAATCTTTCTTTTCAAAAGATTTCATTTAAAAGCTGATATATGACACTGTCATTTATTATTGAGTTTTTCTTACGTTGGTTTATCAAGCCTGATCCGAGTATTTTCAATACTCGGGTCAGATCCCAAGTAGTTTTAGGTTTACTTGAAGACAGTTGAAGTTTCTAGAGGAGAGCTGGAGATATTCGTCTACATATGGACATATTCTATTACCAGTTGTGGTTTGTTAGTTTAGTTTGATGTTGTCAACAATTGTAAGGATGGATGTTTATAATTGTCCAAGCTGAATTTAGGTTAGACTCTGATATATGTATTTTAAAATTTTCCACTGTAAAGATATTTGTTCAATATTATATATTATTCCATTCATGTGAGTTTCTGTTCTGTCTATTTTCTTTATTACCCTTCATGTTCCGTCTTTTTGTGCAATCTGAGTTAGACATGTGCGGTTCATTGTCGATTCAAAGGGTACAGAAAAACGGTTCGTGACAAAGGTGCAAACAATAAAGGAGAACATCCATACTTTACACATCTTTTTCCTTTTTCGTATATTCCTTATTAATTCAAACGACACACTGTATAATTTTTGTAGTTAAATAATTTATGGAAATTTCACAGAAATAGGTACAATTGAATTGTACTCATAACGCTTCCAATAATTTAAAATATAGAAATTCACATTTCAAGTCAAATTAAGGCAACCTAAATGAATAATAATAATTTACAACCCAACTGTAACAACCCCAATTTTCGAATTGATTTTATTTAATAATTAATTTCATTTTTGGACAAAAATTTTGAAATAATTTGGTAATTAATATTTAACTTGTATTTGAATTGGGATTTATAGTAAATAATAAATAAAATTAATAAGTAAAAACATAGAAATAAAATACATTCACATATGAACACTTATAAAAGAAAACAAAAGAAATAACATACAAAGTAGAAACCACATATTTATAAAATTATGTAAAATATAAAACAAAAGAAAGAAACCAAATAGAATACAAAGCAGGTTACAAAGCTAACTAAATAAACAAATGCATAGACAAGAAACAAAACAAAACAAAGTTAATAGCATATGTGCTGTAAGTGAAACAAGAAAAAAAAAGTAAATAAAAAAAAAATATAAAGTAAGATTGCTGTAAGAATGCAAGGGAGCAAATAAACATTTCAAAACATACTTACATTTAATGCATTTACTGTCTTGCATGTACACGATCCTATCAGCACACACACTAACATTTATTAGCAAGCATACCAGCCATGCCTTTTATACTAAACAAAACAAGGAAAAGTGATAAAGTACCAAAGCATTTAAGGCTGGCACAAAGAAGATATCCTACAGCATACCTCTAATACACTTCAACCATGCCTATTTTATTAAAATAACATTACCTGTACAAATATTGATATCAGCCTGCATACTTCTCTTTATATACATCAATCCTCATTTTAGTTCATTTCAAAGCAAGTAAAAGAAAGTTTAAAAAAAAAACAAATCGATTTCTTCTTTTTAGTTTCATTCTGCAAAACTGAGAAGAAAGGCAAAAAAAAACCAGAAAAAAAAATGAGTAAGCTTTCTTTCTACAAATCTAAAAAACAACAAAAGCCAAAGCAATTTTCAAGCATGCATAATCAAGGCTACAATCTGATATCTGAAGCATTTCAAATGCAAAGAAAAATTTCCAGGCCTCTGTTTCAAAACCCATCAAAGTGAGTAACATCACTCTTCTAAAACTTAAGTCTCTGAACTTGTTGCATGTAAATATTGAGAAATATGTATATATGTGAATGGGGGAATCTGAGTATGCCTGTAACACTTTGATACCTCTGTTTCTATTTCCTGTTAAAAATCCAGATTTGCAAATAAATCTTTCTCTCCTAATCTAATAACTATTAGAATGTAAAATACAAACAAAGATTGTTTGTTTGTTCAGAAATTAAGCTTTAAAATTTTATTTCAGATAAAACAATTTGTAAATATTCCTGTACATCAAAACATCTGAGCAAATCTTTAAACAAGTCAAAATGCAAACCTCTCATTTCATGAATTCAGGTATGTAAATTAAATTCTCATACAAAAATATGATTTTTAAAGCAAACCTCATGATTTTTAGATCAAAGAATTAAGTGCAGTTTATTTTTGTTTGGGATTCGGGTTTGAATCAAATGCTGTTGATCGGAGGATGATCGGTGGTCGAAGCTTTGTGGGGAGGTAGAGGAGCCTATGGGGCATCGGAGAAAAATAGGAGAGGGTCGCCTAGAGGTTGGTGCTGGCGATGGGAGGTCGTTGAAGTTTGAAAACCTAGTTTTACTGGGTTGGAGAAAATTGGTCACTTCGGCATTTATAGATGATCGAGTTTGACGTGCTTGTGGGAATTGGAAGAGGGGTCGATGGCGAAGTGGTGGCTGATGGTGCTGGTGCTCCGGTGGTCAGAGGAGGGGAACGCGACGTGTTGACAGGTTCGGGGGTGATGGGTTCAAGCGGTTCCAAGTTTTGAATTTTTGCTCGAATTTTTATTTCGAGGTGGTGGGATGGTTTAAGTGGTTGGAGTACAATCGGGAGTTGATCGGTGACGTGTTCGACAACATGATGGGGCCGGAAGATCGCCAGCGGCGATGTGCACGTGCACGAGTCAGAAGTCTAACCTGGTGATGTTGTTTGTGTAGAAGCAGCGTTCTAGTGGGTTTTTACCCGAAGTGGTACTCGAGTAAATCGAGTAAGTGACTCGAAGCAAATCGAGTCTGGGCTCGGTCCAAATTCATGTTCCAGGCTTCAAACCTGAAACTGTTTTGGTTTGCAAATTTTAAAACCAAATTTGAATTTTAAATCAAGATTTTTAAAGCTGAGTTCAAATTGAAATGTTAATATAAATTCAAGTTGAAGGTAGAGTTTAGTTTAAACATAAATAAGTTTTAAATTTAAATTGTTTTAATAACTTAAAAGCAATTCAATATATATTAAAGAAATTTGAAATGGAGTTGAAATTTTAAATGAAAAATTTAAGCAAGTTGAAACTAGAAGTTTAAATCTAAATTTAAATCCGAATTAAAGATAATTTGAATTCTAGTTCTGAAATCAAAGAAGTTTTAATATTTAAATTGTCTAAATTTGCTTTGTGATGATAATTTAAACATTAGTTAGAAAATGTTTTAAATTTGAATTAGTAAAGATAAAATGATATGCACTCATTAAATTAGTTCAAGTGAATAATTGATTAATTTATTTAATCGAGAAATTAGGATTTGAGTTAAATTAATTAAGGTAAATTAATTTGTAAATAAGATTCATTAAATTAATAAAGAGTTGTCTTTTAAACAAATGATTAAGGTTATTTAATCAAGTAATTAAGATTTATTAAGTTACAGTTTAGAACTTAATAAATTAAATAATTAGTGATTAAACATATGATTTTAAAGGTTAATTAAATGATAATTAACAATAGTTAAATTGAGTTTAATTACTTAAGAATAGTAATTAAATAATTATGAATAGTTAGTGAGGATCATTTACTTGAAATTTATTTTGATAATAAATGTGAAAAGAATTATTCATAGAAATTTAATCTGATTTAAATTTATCAGATAATTGAATTAATCCTACCTATGGATGCTTGGATTTTATTGGATGGTAAACTGTTTGATATCCCTGTTATACGATGCTTTATGATTATCCTGATTTGTGTTGTGATCTGTGATGTAAATTTATTATCTGTGATATATAAATATATCTGTGATCTGTGAATGGAGATAAGCGTTATATTTTATATCGCTTATCAGATATATTGTTGTATTTGATCTGTCATGATTGAATGATGTTGCACTACTGTGTATAACCCCTGGACTACACCATACACACACAAATATGGATTTCACGAGGAAATCGATTAAGTCACAGATTTTTGAAATAGTTTTAAATTTGAATATTTGAATTCAAATGTTTTGGAAATGGATTGGGTTTTAAAGTTAAAAGCAATTAAAAAGGGAATTTCAAAGATGGAAATTTATTTTAAATTACTTGATTAAGTTTGGAATTTAAATAATTTGATTTAAATTTGAATTCAAAAGTAGGAATTGAATTCTATAATTTGAAACTAAGGATTAATGATATTATACTAGTCATTATGAGTTAAACCATTTTAAAAGTATAATTTTGAGAATTTGGATTTAACCAAAGAACTTTAACTCGTATAGATGAACCAAATTTTCAAAATGAAAACTGTTTGTTTAAAAAGAATAAAAAGCTTTCAGATAAGAAATGAAATTCCAGTTAATTAGGGGAATTTCAAGATTGAATAGAGAAATGATTTTCCTAAGTTATGAATGAATTCTTTTTGAAAGCTATGAATTAAATCTGTTTATTTTTAACAGATTTAAATTGATGATTTGTTTAAATCAAATTGAAATGAAATTGTTTTGAAGGCTATAAGTTAAATCTTTGATTTAAAGATTTAACGAGTTAAATCAAATTGAAATGAAAATTGATTTGGAAAATCTGTGAATGAATCTTTTATTTAAAAGATTAAAATGTGAAAATTGTTTAAAACCGTTAAAGGTTGTGAAAATGAATCTTTTTGTTTAAAGATTGAAAATGGTAATTTGTTAAGCCATTTGAAGAAAAGTTTTGGGTAATAAGTTGTGACTTAATTGAAATCCCATTATCCATTTGTTTTTGAAATATCGTGCTCACTATTCGGTTTAGCCGGGAAAGGACCTTTGTGTCGTATAACCCATTCCGAATATGTGATACGTCGTTATGGATAGCATTTGAAGACCGGTGATGAAGACCGGGTATTTGCGAAAGCGATAGGATGACCTATCGATTGTTTCTGCACCGAGTCGCGCCGGTATAGAAACTCCCTAAGTGATGGGAAATTCGATCGGGATTGTGAATATCCGGATTGCAAGAACTTCTTTGTAAGTGCCTTCGGTTCTGTTCGAACCCAGAACAGACTTGTATGGATAGTATGTCTGACATTACAAATTGAGATATAAAGCCGATTTCTTTCAAATATATTTCTGTTGGTGGCGAAGAATTTATTCTTTTAGCTTAACACCCTTCTCTGAGACGTACGAGCTCAGAGGTTATATAGTTGATGGTTATCAGCAATATACTCCCAATTTGGTAATGTGACATGATGAGCGTTGCTGTGAAATGATCATTGTGTTGATTATTTGTGATAGGATCATTTATTTGATCGTCTATCTTGGTGATCATTTCTATGATCATTTGTTGACCCAAAGCATGGCTTTTGTATAAAGTATGTTTTTGTGGACGTGACTTCGTCGAGCCTCACACCCCGGAATGGTCAAAACAGGAAAGATGCAGCAAGGTTATGAGGGGTAGCGCCCTTTAGGGTGTGTGCATTTCCTTCTGGAAAAGGGTGGTATCATGGTAAGGAGCCCAGATACTTACTCATGTTGAAAACACTTTATGATTGTGTGAATTGATTACGAGCGCTCGGTTGAAAGGTCCCAAAGGACCGGGGGATGGCATATTCGGTCAGTTGTTACTCAGTTAGGGGTAACCCGGCCTTGTGTTGGTAGCGATCCGGTTTGGTTCTCGGGGATGTCCATCCAGAGGCATTCTCATGTGGCAATGGGAAGTTCCTTGGCCTGATCATTCATTGGAAATCCAAAGAAACAATACGATCTTGTACGGTATTAGTTTTAGAACCTATCATTCACTTATGGTGGCGCCCCACTGTTTGGATGGTAGCTATAGTAGGCATAAGTGCGGAATGTCTATGCTGGCTAAGATTTATATCTTTATTTTCGAAAGAATTTTTCCTACACTATGCACTAGTAATAATATCAAATGTTCTTTTTAATGCGTATCAAGCATCTTTGACTATCATAAGGAGAAATCTCCTCCGATTCTGCGTTTGCATTGTGTGTGTGTGCGGGAGGCCTTATGGTAGTCTCATTTTTAAAAAGCATTGCGAATTGACTTTGAAAATCTTTTGTTGAATGTTTTAAAAGATAAACTGTTTTTGTTGCTCACACCAGTCCCACGACTGATCCGGAGTTTATCGTTTCTTCCTAAACTCTGGGTGCTCATTATTTTCTACACGAGCAGTCTAGAGTTAGGTTTTACAGATAGTCAGGTTTAGTAGATTATCTGGAGTTAGTTCAGTCTTTGGATCGCACCAGACTTGCTTATGCTAGGTGCATCGTTATTGGGGGTTCGAGCTATTGCTGGATTGATTCTTGGAAATGGAGTTGCAGTTATTTTTGGAGTTCTTCCTTGAAGACTATTTTAGAGTTATTTGTTCCGCTACTAGATGTTATCTATTTTCTTCCCGCTGCTGTTTTATTGTATCATATCTCTGATGTATATTGATATCTATTGGATCATCTGTTGTATCAGATATTGTATCAAAGCTGTATATCAATGTATTATTCTTTTATTCCGTGTGTTGTTTACTTAATGATTGTTATAAGCTCCGGCGAATCGGATTTGAACGGTCGAATCTATGGCATTCGAATACGATTTGATGTATGGATGTCGATTTTCGAGCGGGCAAAATCCGCGTCGTTACATTTGGTATCAGAGCTAAGGTTGAACTTTAGCTCAGGAGTGTAACACATTAAGTAACTCATTAGAGATAGGGTGAAGTAAACCTTAGAATGAGTAATCCCTAAGATATCCGTTTGAATGCCTCAGTAAATTCTCTTACTATCCAATGATAGTAAGTATGAGTGCAAGAAGAAAACGAGATAGGGGACAGGGAAATACGACTATAAATGGTCGATACTCTGTAACAACAGTGGAAACATCTTTCTTATCAATTTTCTTTGATTCGTTTCCAAATTCTTTTGATTGCTTCGTACCAGCTACAAGAAGAAGTTTTGGTGTGGTGATGCTCTGCGAATCGTTGTAGGAAATTCTTACTTCGTATCTTTATCGGTTTCTTATCGGCTTTTCGATTTAAACCTTAATGAATATAAATTGGAAAATTTAAATAAATTGGAAAATTTAAATTTTGTTAAATCGATTAATGGAATATTGAGCAAAATTAAATTGTATCAATAAAACGATATCATTTAAAGCCAAATTTGAAATTTTATTATAATTTCTTGTATCTATTGTTGATATTCTGATTTGGTGACCCAAATGCAGAATTGATATCCAGCTTGATTTGAAAAGATATTTCTCTATCTAGCTATCTCTGTGTTGTTTTCGTGCCTGCGAATTTCGAGGACGAAATCCTTTTCAGGGGAGAAGTCTGTAACGACCCCAATTTTGGAATTGATTTTATTTAATAATTAATTTCATTTTTGGACAAAAATTTTGAAATAATTTGGTAATTAATATTTAACTTGTATTTGAATTGGGATTTATAGTAAATAATAAATAAAATTAATAAGTAAAAACATAGAAATAAAATACATTCGCATATGAACACTTATAAAAGAAAACAAAAGAAATAACATACAAAGTAGAAACCACATATTTATAAAATTATGTAAAATATAAAACAAAAGAAAGAAACCAAATAGAATACAAAGCAGGTTACAAAGCTAACTAAATAAACAAATGCATAGACAAGAAACAAAACAAAACAAAGTTAACAGCATATGTGCTGTAAGTGAAACAAGAAAAAAAAAGTAAATAAAAAAAATATATAAAGTAAGATTGCTGTAAGAATGCAAGGGAGCAAATAAACATTTCAAAACATACTTACATCTAATGCATTTACTGTCTTGCATGTACACGACCCTATCAGCACACACACACTAACATTTATTAGCAAGCATACCAGCCATGCCTTTTATACTAAACAAAACAAGGAAAAGTGATAAAGTACCAAAGCATTTAAGGCTGGCACAAAGAAGATATCCTACAACATACCTCTAATACACTTCAACCATGCCTATTTTATTAAAATAACATTACCTGTACAAATATTGATATCAGCCTGCATACTTCTCTTTATATACATCAATCCTCATTTTAGTTCATTTCAAAGCAAGTAAAAGAAAGTTTAAAAAAAAACAAATCAATTTCTTCTTTTTAGTTTCATTCTGCAAAACTGAGAAGAAAGGCAAAAAAAAAACCAGAAAAAAAATGAGTAAGCTTTCTTTCTACAAATCTAAAAAACAACAAAAGCCAAAGCAATTTTCAAGCATGCATAATCAAGTCTACAATCTGATATCTGAAGCATTTCAAATGCAAAGAAAAATTTCCAGGCCTCTGTTTCAAAACCCATCAAAGTGAGTAACATCACTCTTCTAAAACTTAAGTCTCTAAACTTGTTGCATGTAAATATTGAGAAATATGTATATATGTGAATGGGGAAATCTGAGTATGCCTGTAACACTTTGATACCTCTGTTTCTATTTCCTGTTAAAAATCCAGATTTGCAAATAAATCTTTCTCTCTTAATCTAATAACTATTAGAATGTAAAATACAAACAAAGATTGTTTGTTTGTTCAGAAATTAAGCTTTAAAATTTTATTTCAGATAAAACAATTTGTAAATATTCCTGTACATCAAAACATCTGAGCAAATCTTTAAACAAGTCAAAATGCAAACCTCTCATTTCATGAATTCAGGTATGTAAATTAAATTCTCATACAAAAATATGATTTTTAAAGCAAACCTCATGATTTTTAGATCAAAGAATTAAGTGCAGTTTATTTTTGTTTGGAATTCGGGTTTGAATCAAATGCTGTTGATCGGAGGATGATCGGTGGTCGAAGCTTTGTGGGGAGGTAGAGGAGCCTATGGGGCATCGGAGAAAAATAGGAGAGGGTCGCCTAGAGGTTGGTGCTGGCGATGGGAGGTCGTTGAAGTTTGAAAACCTAGTTTTACTGGGTTGGAGAAAATTGGTCACTTCGGCATTTATAGATGATCGAGTTTGACGTGCTTGTGGGAATTGGAAGAGGGGTCGATGGCGAAGTGGTGGCTGATGGTGCTGGTGCTCCGGTGGTCAGAGGAGGGGGACGCGACGTGTTGACAGGTTCGGGGGTGATGGGTTCAAGCGGTTCCAAGTTTTGAATTTTTGCTCGAATTTTTATTTCGAGGTGGTGGGATGGTTTAAGTGGTTGGAGTACAATCGGGAGTTGATCGGTGACGTGTTCGACAACGTGATGGGGCCGGAAGATCGCCAGCGGCGATGTGCACGTGCACGAGTCAGAAGTCTAACCTGGTGATGTTGTTTGTGTAGAAGCAGCGTTCTAGTGGGTTTTTACCCGAAGTGGTACTCGAGTAAATCGAGTAAGTGACTCGAAGCAAATCGAGTCTGGGCTCGGTCCAAATTCATGTTCCAGGCTTCAAACCTGAAACTGTTTTGGTTTGCAAATTTTAAAACCAAATTTGAATTTTAAATCAAGATTTTTAAAGCTGAGTTCAAATTGAAATGTTAATATAAATTCAAGTTGAAGGTAGAGTTTAGTTTAAACATAAATAAGTTTTAAATTTAAATTGTTTTAATAACTTAAAAGCAATTCAATATATATTAAAGAAATTTGAAATGGAGTTGAAATTTTAAATGAAAAATTTAAGCAAGTTGAAACTAGAAGTTTAAATCTAAATTTAAATCCGAATTAAAGATAATTTGTATTCTAGTTCTGAAATCAAAGAAGTTTTAATATTTAAATTGTCTAAATTTGCTTTGTGATGATAATTTAAACATTAGTTAGAAAATGTTTTAAATTTGAATTAGTAAAGATAAAATGATATGCACTCATTAAATTAGTTCAAGTGAATAATTGATTAATTTATTTAATCGAGAAATTAGGATTTGAGTTAAATTAATTAAGGTAAATTAATTTGTAAATAAGATTCATTAAATTAATAAAGAGTTGTCTTTTAAACAAATGATTAAGGTTATTTAATCAAGTAATTAAGATTTATTAAGTTACAGTTTAGAACTTAATAAATTAAATAATTAGTGATTAAACATATGATTTTAAAGGTTAATTAAATGATAATTAACAATAGTTAAATTGAGTTTAATTACTTAAGAATAGTAATTAAATAATTATGAATAGTTAGTGAGGATCATTTACTTGAAATTTATTTTGATAATAAATGTGAAAAGAATTATTCATAGAAATTTAATCTGATTTAAATTTATCAGATAATTGAATTAATCCTACCTATGGATGCTTGGATTTTATTGGATGGTAAACTGTTTGATATCCCTGTTATACGATGCTTTATGATTATCCTGATTTGTGTTGTGATCTGTGATGTAAATTTATTATCTGTGATATATAAATATATCTGTGATCTGTGAATGGAGATAAGCGTTATATATTATATCGCTTATCAGATATATTGTTGTATTTGATCTGTCATGATTGAATGATGTTGCACTACTGTGTATAACCCCTGGACTACACCATACACACACAAATATGGATTTCACGAGGAAATCGATTAAGTCACAGATTTTTGAAATAGTTTTAAATTTGAATATTTGAATTCAAATGTTTTGGAAATGGATTGGGTTTTAAAGTTAAAAGCAATTAAAAAGGGAATTTCAAAGATGGAAATTTATTTTAAATTACTTGATTAAGTTTGGAATTTAAATAATTTGATTTAAATTTGAATTCAAAAGTAGGAATTGAATTCTATAATTTGAAACTAAGGATTAATGATATTATACTAGTCATTATGAGTTAAACCATTTTAAAAGTATAATTTTGAGAATTTGGATTTAACCAAAGAACTTTAACTCGTATAGATGAACCAAATTTTCAAAATGAAAACTGTTTGTTTAAAAAGAATAAAAAGCTTTCAGATAAGAAATGAAATTCCAGTTAATTAGGGGAATTTCAAGATTGAATAGAGAAATGATTTTCCTAAGTTATGAATGAATTCTTTTTGAAAGCTATGAATTAAATCTGTTTATTTTTAACAGATTTAAATTGATGATTTGTTTAAATCAAATTGAAATGAAATTGTTTTGAAGGCTATAAGTTAAATCTTTGATTTAAAGATTTAACGAGTTAAATCAAATTGAAATGAAAATTGATTTGGAAAATCTGTGAATGAATCTTTTATTTAAAAGATTAAAATGTGAAAATTGTTTAAAACCGTTAAAGGTTGTGAAAATGAATCTTTTTGTTTAAAGATTGAAAATGGTAATTTGTTAAGCCATTTGAAGAAAAGTTTTGGGTAATAAGTTGTGACTTAATTGAAATCCCATTATCCATTTGTTTTTGAAATATCGTGCTCACTATTCGGTTTAGCCGGGAAAGGACCTTTGTGTCGTATAACCCATTCCGAATATGTGATACGTCGTTATGGATAGCATTTAAAGACCGGTGATGAAGACCGGGTATTTGCGAAAGCGATAGGATGACCTATCGATTGTTTCTGCACCGAGTCGCGCCGGTATAGAAACTCCCTAAGTGATGGGAAATTCGATCGGGATTGTGAATATCCGGATTGCAAGGACTTCTTTGTAAGTGCCTTCGGTTCTGTTCGAACCCAGAACAGACTTGTATGGATAGTATGTCTGACATTACAAATTGAGATATAAAGCCGATTTCTTTCAAATATATTTCTGTTGGTGGCGAAGAATTTATTCGTTTAGCTTAGCACCCTTCTCTGAGACGTACGAGCTCAGAGGTTATATAGTTGATGGTTATCAGCAATATACTCCCAATTTGGTAATGTGACATGATGAGCGTTGCTGTGAAATGATCATTGTGTTGATTATTTGTGATAGGATCATTTATTTGATCGTCTATCTTGGTGATCATTTCTATGATCATTTGTTGACCCAAAGCATGGCTTTTGTATAAAGTATGTTTTTGTGGACGTGACTTCGTCGAGCCTCACACCCCGGAATGGTCAAAACAGGAAAGATGCGGCAAGGTTATGAGGGGTAGCGCCCTTTAGGGTATGTGCATTTCCTTCTGGAAAAGGGTGATATCATGGTATGGAGCCCAGATACTTACTCATGTTGAAAACACTTTATGATTGTGTGAATTGATTATGAGCGCTCGGTTGAAAGGTCCCAAAGGACCGGGGGATGGCATATTCGGTCAGTTGTTACTCAGTTAGGGGTAACCCGGCCTTGTGTTGGTAGAGATCCGGTTTGGTTCTCGGGGATGTCCATCCAGAGGCATTCTCATGTGGCAATGGGAAGTTCCTTGGCCTGATCATTCGTTGGAAATCCAAAGAAACAATACGATCTTGTACGGTATTAGTTGTAGAACCTATCATTCACTTATGGTGGCGCCCCACTGTTTGGATGGTAGCTATAGTAGGCATAAGTGCGGAATGTCTATGCTGGCTAAGATTTATATCTTTATTTTCGAAAGAATTTTTCCTACACTATGCACTAGTAATAATATCAAATGTTCTTTTTAATGCGTATCAAGCATCTTTGACTATCATAAGGAGAAATCTCCTCCGATTCTGCGTTTGCATTGTGTGTGTGTGCGGGAGGCCTTATGGTAGTCTCATTTTGAAAAAGCATTGCGAATTGACTTTGAAAATCTTTTGTTGAATGTTTTAAAAGATAAACTGTTTTTGTTGCTCACACCAGTCCCACGACTGATCCGGAGTTTATCGTTTCTTCCTAAACTCTGGGTGCTCATTATTTTCTACACGAGCAGTCTAGAGTTAGGTTTTACAGATAGTCAGGTTTAGTAGATTATCTGGAGTTAGTTCAGTCTTTGGATCGCACCAGACTTGCTTATGCTAGGTGCATCGTTATTGGGGGTTCGAGCTATTGCTGGATTGATTCTTGGAAATGGAGTTGCAGTTATTTTTGGAGTTCTTCCTTGAAGACTATTTTAGAGTTATTTGTTCCGCTGCTAGATGTTATCTATTTTCTTTCCGCTGCTGTTTTATTGTATCATATCTCTGATGTATATTGATATCTATTGGATCATCTGTTGTATCAGATATTGTATCAAAGCTGTATATCAATGTATTATTCTTTTATTCCGCTGTGTTGTTTACTTAATGATTGTTATAAGCTCCGGCGAATCGGATTTGAACGGTCGAATCTATGGCATTCGAATACGATTTGATGTATGGATGTCGATTTTCGAGCGGGCAAAATCCGCGTCGTTACACCAACTATCATAAATCTTGAATAAATCTTACAATCTTATCAACATTCTACTAAAACAAATTTAGGGACTGATCTTCAAATTTCCAGATTAAGGTGTAAACACCATTCTTATTCCAATCATTAACTTATATAATGTAATGATCAGATTCCATCTTCCTTAGCCCATAACTCCATAGATCTTGCATATGCATAATAGTTAAATAAAGCTCAATGCTATAAATTTCAATGTTATAAATGGATTATATAATTTCCCACTCAACTTTCAAGGTTTCCAAATCTCCCAAATCTGAATTCATCCCTTTAATTTGTCTCTTTTTCCATTCTAACCCAAAAAATATGTATAACAAGATATATATATATATATATACACTGTTCGAATTACAGATTTAAGAGGAGATTTAGGGTCGAGGAGAATATAGATTTATAATTATAGAGTTTACCTTTTCCGCAATAACGATTCGGTCCTTCTCTTCTACATTTTATGCCCTTCTCCAATTATTTATATACATATAATATAATATTTTATAATTAATAGAAATAATAGAGAAGGAAAAATGGAAGAGCTTCGTTGCTTTGATAAAAAATATATGAGAAAAGAAGTAAGGGACCAGGCCTGTATTTATAGGCGCTCGAATCAATCATATCCGTTAGATTCAAAATAGAGAAAATATCCTCCCTCAAAATGAATTTGCGTTTCTAGTCCTTATTTTCAAATCTTCCGGCGCCAAAAGGTTTAAATACCCTTTACATTTTTAGCATTTCAACACACATAACTTACTGTATAAACATCAGATCAACATACCATTTTCACCAAAAAATCATAAATTTTACAATCTTTAAAATGAGATCCATTGTTGATACCAAAAAAATTATATTTGTAGTAAGGCTGCAATTATTCCATATATTTGCAGAGAATTTTGCAATTTTTAAAAAACATCAATTTTTCTTCAAATGTTCGCAATTATTCCATATAATTGCAGACTTTTATGCAATTATATCTAATAACTAATATTCCATATAATTGCCGACTTTTTTGCAATTATTATGTATACATGCCTTTTGGCAATTATATGAAATAATAATTAATTTTTCTTCATTGTAGAATTCTCTGCAATTGTTCCGTACACTTGTCATTTTCTGCAATTTTATGAAATAATAATCAATTTTTCTTCAAATGTCAACAATTATTACATATAATTGTAGACTTTTATGCAATTATATGAAATAATTGCATACTTTTCTACAACTAAATAGAATAATTGCAGACTTTTCTGCAATTATTCCAGGTAATCGCAAAAAAGTGAAACTTTGCCATATAATTGCAGACTTTTATGCAATTATTGCATATAATTGCTTAATTGTCTACAATCATACCATATAATTGCAGAAAATTTGAAAAACATCAATTTACATATGATAATGCCTGCCATGGTTTTTACATATGCATAATGCCACTCATTAGAAAAATGATAAAATTTGTCATTTAATGGTGAAAACAGTTTGTTAATCCGTTATTTCTACAAAAAATTATTGCGTAAATACTTAGAATTAATGGGGTGCAAATTTTATTTATGGATATGAGAATAACATCCACATATGAAGAACCAACGTTCAACGATGGAACAGAGCAGTATTTTAGGAGAGAAAATTGCAGTATTTGAAAATAGGGATGTAATTTATATCTTTTTTTGGAAGATGTTTTGCGTATTAAGTTTGATTTTAGGTATATGTCTCTTATTTTCACTTTAAAACAATTAAATCCAAGCCTCTCGGCCAAGGTACAACCCTAACCGCCAAGTTTCGGCTGGTCGACTGGTCATAGGCAATGGTCGACCACTAGGGTTTAACCGGTCGTGACCATAGTGTCAAACGATAGGGTCCTGCATTTATTATTATTTGTTTCCTATTTTTCCTATTTAATTGTTTTTTCCCAAAAGTTCCACATGCTTATACTTCTTCGTTCGAGCATGTAACGCTTGCGATTTTTCGTTGCCGAAAAACCGAAATGTTAGGGGTTTTAAAAAGAATTTAAGAACAAGGAAGAGAGAGAAGAAGAAAATAGGGATAGGGAAAAGAAGATAGAAAATTTTAAAATAGAAAGAAAAAGAGAATAGAAAATGGAGGGGAAAGAAAAAAATAGAAAAATAATTTTAAAATAGAACGGAACAGAAAGAAAACAGAGAAAATAGAACAGAACGGAAAACAAGAACAACATCAGAATCTCACAATTCGCAGCGGAATAACATATAATAATAAATGAATAATCTTTAAACAAAGAACCATATCAGTTATTACATTACATCACATTTAATTACATCATATCATCAGAGTGTACAACATCAACATCAAACAGTGCAGCGGAAAAAAAAATACTATATAAACTAGTAATACGCCATGCCATCCAGCTTGCCTCCAGCAATTCCAGAATATCCAGAATATCCTGATAAACCTTAACTCTTAACTGCCCGTGTGAAAATTGGTGGGCACCCAGAGTTTAGGAAGGAAAATAATAAACTCCAAGTCAGTCATGTGACTGGTGTGAGAACTCAAAACAGTTTATTTATCTTTAAAATCAAAATAGAGGAATATTTTTATTTCAATTCGCGATGCTTTTAAAAATGAGACTACCATAAGACCTCCTGCCACACACACAATGCAAACGCAGACTTGGAGAAGATTTTTCCTTATGATAGTCAAACATGCTTGATACGCATTTAAAAAGAACATTTGATATTATTATTAGTGCATAGTGTATAAAATTCATTTCGAAAGTAGAATATAAATCTTAGCCAGCATAGGTACCATTATATTATGCCTACTATAGCTACTTCCTGAGGAAGCAGGTTCTACAACTAAAACCGTACAAGTCACGTATTGTTTCTTTGGATTTCCAACAAATGGTCAGGCCAAGGAACTTCCCATTGCCACATGAGAATGCCTCTGGAAAGACATCCCCGAGAACCAAACCGGAACTCTGCCAACACAAGGCCGGGCTACCCCTAACTGGGTAACTACTGACACGAGCACGCCATTCCAGATCGTAAACGACCTTTCTCACGGGATCCCGATAGCCAACAACCACAAAGTAATAAATTCGTAGTAACCACATAGGTTAAATATCTGGGCTCCATACCATGATACCACCTCTATCCAGAAGGAAATGTACATACCCTAAAGGGTGCTACCCCTCATAACCTTGCCGCATCTTTCCTGTTTTGACCATTTCCGGGGTGTGAGGTTCGACGAAGTCATGTCCACAAAAACATACTTTATACAAAAGCCATGCTTTGGGTCAACAAATGATCAACACAATGATCACCAAGATAGACGATCAAATAAACGATCCTATCACAATAATCAACACAATGATCATTTACAGCATCACTCAGCATATCACATTACCAAATTGGGAATATATCGCTGATAACTTCAACTATATAACCTCTAAGCTTATACGTCTCAGAGAAGGGTGTTAAGCTAAAACAATAAATTCTCCGCCACCAACAGAAATATATTTGAATGAAATCGGCTTTATATCTCAACTTGTAATGTCAGACATACAATCCATACAAGTCTGTTCTAGGATCGAACAAAACCGAAGGCACTTACAAAGAAGTCCTTGCAATCCGGATATTCACAATCCTGATCGGATTCACCATCACATATGGAGAACTCAACACCGGAGCAACTCGGTGCAGAGTAAATCGACAGGTCATTCTATCGCTCTCGCAAATACTGGGTCTTCAACACCGATCTTCAAATGCATTTCACAACGACGTATCACATATTCAGAATGGGTTATACGACCCCATGGTCCTTTCCCGGTTAACCCGAATAGTGAGTGCTTATTCAAAAATAAGTGTGGCATTCACATTCAAACAAATCATATCAATTACCCATTCAAAGGGAAATATTGATAGTCGGTTATTGAACTATCACTGGATATGCACACATCACCAGTTTCCAAATAATTTTCCAAATTATTTATTTTCCAAAATATCTTCACTAGATATATAATTTTCAACACTTCAAAAATAAATCAATATTTATTTTCATACAAATTCCACTTTCTATTTATAAATTCCTTAATGAATTTATATTTCAAAATATCCATGCATATACGATTTCAATTATCCATTTAAATTTATCTTCAAAAAGATAAATTCTAATTATTCACTTCATATTGGAAAACATTTCCATACTTATTAAATAAGCAATTCACAATCTTTTTATTTTCAACACTTGGAAAATATTCCATATACTTAAATCGAATTAAGTATATATTTCATTCTATTAAGGAAATCATTCTCTTAATATATTCATTTGGGCCAAAACGAATGTTACGTAAAACATCGTTACGACAACCCAAAATCACTAGTATAGGGATTCGAAATTAAAATAGATATATAAATCCCAATACTATACAAAACATTTCCTTTCGGAAATCATTTACTATAACAACAGTGTTATAGTCCACTATTTCCTTTTCATTTCTCGAAAACGTCTATTTCAACAATAAATGTTGAAATCTATGGTTTCAAATCTCAACACATTTTAAAACATCGTTAGATCGTTTTAATTCTATTTAAAACATCCAAATCCAAAACAATTTCTTTAACGTGTTATTCACTATTCAAAAACGTGAATATACTTTGTTAACAAATTTCATCCTTTTATTCATTTTAATTCAAAGGGTTATTCACTATTTAAAAATGTGAATATAACTCCACTTATAGGTTTTAACAAATTTCCTTGTCAAAATAAGTCATTTGCGAATTTATAAAACAACGTTTATAAATTCCATTTCTATTTATTTATAAAAACTTCCTTTTTATAAATTCTTTTATAAATCTATTTCAGTTTATAACTCAATTATAAACTAAAAGTTCATATTATAAGTTAAAGGCTTATAAAATGATTATTTTACAAAGATCGTTCTTTTAAACTTCCCAAATTATAAATCTTATAACTTATAAGATTTCAATGATTTATTCAAAACTATTCTTTTAATAACTTCACAAATTTATAAATCTTACTATTTATAAATTTTATTTATAACTTCACCATTTATAATTCTATAAATTTCATTCATTTATGAAATTCATTTTCACTTCATTCAAACACTTATAAAAACTCGTTTTATAATTTCAATATTCCAATTTATAAATATCCATTTATAAATCTCTTAATATAAATCAATTTATATTATTCTTTAAAACGTCTTTAATCTCCTTCATTATTTCACCGTTTTGATTCATAAAATAATTAAATTTTATAAATCCTATATTTAAACTTTTCACAATCAATTCTAAAATCCCGATTAAACTGTTTTATAAATCATTAGCATCATATTCTCAAAAATCAGTTTTTTTACTATTTTTTTTCAAAAATCATAATTTTTATAACTTTAAAAATTATAACATTTATTTATTTAAAATGGATCAATTCCAAAATTATTTTATAAACGTATACTTTCAAAAATCACTTTGAAATCATTTTAAAATTCCAAATTTGGTCCAATGATGCTACACACCAAATAGTCAATCACGACTACAACGATATCATATATCAATATGATAATCCATCAAATATCAAAATATCTGAAATCAAATAAAAACTGTTGAGGAATCCAGTTGGATCCCTCCAACCTGTTTTCCTGCATCCAAAAACATTAGCACAATACCGATTTCGTTCCAGTACGAAATTATCGCGGTACATGTTCTTATTAAATATTATCCGCTTAATAACGGCGTAATAGGGTCTCATCCGCTAAACAAATAAATGCGGAAAATCAATAACTCCAATATATACATATGCCAATATATATATATTGCTATTATATATAATACCAATTTCACTGTTTATGAAATATTCGCGGTATATGTTTTTAATAAATAACATCCGCTTAATAACGGCGTATAATGTCTATTTTAACAATCAATAGATATTCATCAACATTCAAGCATGCATTCAAATATTTTAAATCTAACTATTTAAAATAAAATCGAAACTGATTCGATTGAGTGAGAAATTCTCACCTTGGTTTTAATTTCCGTTTTAGCGATTTATTTCGAATAAAATTAAACGGACGTTTAATTTTACCCAAAATTCTCACTAACTCCAAACGACTTCAAACCAACTCCATCGCGTAGTGCTCGTCCATACGATTCCAACGCAACTGAGTTTGCATTTTTTCGACCTCGTATGAAAAAGTTATGATATTATGAAGTTTATACGAATTTTATTATATAAATTACAACCTATAATTTACTTTTATAAACCTAAATCAAGATCGTGGCCGTCCATTGCAGATCCAACGCGCCTCACTTCATCACCCTCATGTTTCACGCGTGCATAGCAGCTCCAGGTAAACACCGAACGCACATGAACCCAACAAGCTCAAATTAGGGTTACTTGCCGTCGCCTCCTTGCTACATGAAACTCCATCACATCGCCACCACGTCGAAGCTCGTCACGAGCTCTATCTTCGGCCATAAGCATGTTGAACTCGGCCCTCTATTTCATCACGAAATGCGTGCGCAACCGGTGCACTTCACGGCTAAATTACAGGCGATCCACTTCGAGTTTTTCCATCATAACCGTTGAATCTGTAGATCTCAACATGCTCTTCAATTCTCTAGTTGAAACTTTCTTGAATCGATGCATGGATTAGAAGATTTGGAGGGAGGAAGTTAGGACAATTCTGGCCGTGTATTAGGTGGAGGCGGCTAGGGTTTGATTAGGGTTTTTTTTTTTTTTTTTTTTTTTAAAATTATGAAGAGTAGGGGCTATTTATAAGAGAACGAACGACACTATTCATCCCGAAAATTCCGAACTCCGATTTACGCACCGTAACCAGCGTTTCTAGGGTTTACCCCGCGTTCCAGACACAATGGAATAGGTTTCAGAAGCTAATTCGGAAGTATGTGCGAGTTATGGCTGTAAACGCTCAATTTGAATTAAACCGATTTAAGCGATTTTCTAGGCGTTTTAATTCGTACCGGACAAACGGTAAATCCAATTGACTTGAAATTTGAAACCTTACAATAATATCACATTACGGATCCGATGAAACTAGTTTCGTCGAAATCTGAGACTTTTTGAAAAATGGCTATTTTCACTCGTCAAATTTAAATTAAAAATAAATCGATGCGTTTCGAGCTGCCACGCTCAAACGATAACTCCGATTGACACGAAATTTGAAATCCGGTAATAACTAACTATTACGGATCCAATGGAACTGGTTTCGTTCAATTCTGAGACTGTTCAAAAATTGGCTATTTTCACTAGTCGATTAAATTATTAAAATATTCAATTTTCACAAATTAACTTTTAATTCGATTTTAAAAGTTCTAAAATATCGTTCTAACTCCCATATGATAAAATAAAATTTTACAAATCATTTTCAATCATATTTAACTATATTTTCAATTATTTCCATAATTTAACGTATTAAATTATCGATTTAATAATCCAATTAAATTCAATAATTCAAATAAAAATTTATTCGACTTATAAATTCACTTATTAATATTTAAAATTAAATAAATATTCAAATTTTAATTTCTAAAAATTCTGGGTCGTTACAATCTTCCCCACTTAAAAGAATTTCGTCCTCGAAATTAACAAGTAAGAAAAGTTACAGAATCTATTAATTTTCCAAAAATTCATAATTAAACTTCTTACAAATCTTTACTAAGTTTTCAAAATCATACTTAGTTATCTTTTTCAAAACCAAACTATATCATTTAACTTTCAACTCTAAAATCAAAGTTAAAGTTTTCAAAATTTTCCAAATTTTCTCAAATTTTTCTAACGCCTTTAATTTTTGAAAAAATTCGCCATAGTCTCCTTTGCGCGGCTCGATCCGAAAAAAAATGACAGTATATATATCACAAATATATATCTCATCAAGTAATGAGGCATCCCGAAGGGAAAAAAGTGTAAAAGTACGGTATGTAATCCGAGATATGTACCTTATATTTTATTAGCAAGCATATACGTCTAATATAGCGCGAAAGCGAGCTCCAAATGCGAAGCAAACGCGATCCGCACCTACTAATCACTCAACAAACAACATGAGAACATGCATATATGACAATAGTATCAATATACAACATATAGCAACATAATTACTATATATGCCAACATAGCAAATGCATTCATCAACCAACTATCATCCCTAACCAATAAATATTCATTCATATTCTCATTCATATTCAATGAATTGGTTTTCAATTTAATCACATTTGATTCATATACAGTGGATGTTTACTAACATTCATTTTCAATTAGTTTATATTCACTAATTCCTATTCAAGTTGGTTTACTTCCAATTCAAATTCAATTCTATTTAATCACTTAACTTCCAATTGAATTTCAATCACTTTAGCTTCCAATTTCATTAATTCAATTTCATTAATACTTAATGAATTATATACAATCAATTAACTAACAACCATATAACAATCAATGTATATTAATTACAACCAAATTCCTTTGCTTACAATTGGTTTAAATTAAATTGATTTTCATTCTATTATTCAACTTCCAATGACATTAGATTTTAATGAATTATCACTTACATTCATTATTTCATATCAACTTAATTCACATTTAATTGATTAATATTCAATCCATTAATCCAATTCATTTATATAACTCAAGTTTATATTCATCACTTAACTTTATTAATTTTACTTTGATCTCTTAAGTTATACTTCATTTACAAACATCACTTGTTTTTACTTAACTTAAATTCCAACTTATAAATCAATTCAGCTTTCAATTCTAAGTAAATTTTCCATTTAACTTTAAATTCATTTTTATTTACTACTCATATTCATAAATATATTCATATAGTTTCACTTCTTATAATTCTTTTTATTTAGATTATTCAAACATCTAAACAATCAACTTATATACTTTAATAATTCTGAAAAATTATTTCTTTATATATATAAAATATGCTTAGGTAAAATTATTTCATTTACCCAATTTAAAACAATAGTGTGTCGAATTGTTCTATTCAAGTGTTTAGAAACCCCTTCGATTCAGTTTCGAAGCTGCGCCGACGAAGGTTCATATGCCACTCAACAAACCAATCATCACAATATAAAACAATTTTTATATTCACTAACAAATACGCTCTCATAGCTATTATTACACTCAAACTCATTCTAGAGTACTGCTGACTCTATCTCTAATGAGTAATACCCAACAGAACCATGGTTGTCGCTTAACCATAAGCTCTGATACCAAATGTAACGCTTGCGATTTTTCGTTGCCGAAAAACCGAAATGTTAGGGGTTTTAAAAAGAATTTAAGAACAAGGAAGAGAGAGAAGAAGAAAATAGGGATAGGGAAAAGAAGATAGAAAATTTTAAAATAGAAAGAAAAAGAGAATAGAAAATGGAGGGGAAAGAAAAAAATAGAAAAATAATTTTAAAATAGAACGGAACAGAAAGAAAACAGAGAAAATAGAACAGAACGGAAAACAAGAACAACATCAGAATCTCACAATTCACAGCGGAACAACATATAATAATAAATGAATAATCTTTAAACAAAGAACCATATCAGTTATTACATTACATCACATTTCATTACATCATATCATTAGAGTGTACAACATCAACATCAAACAGTGCAGCGGAAAAAAAAAATACTATATAAACTAGTAATACGCCATGCCATCCAGCTTGCCTCCAGCAATTCCAGAATATCCAGAATATCCTGATAAACCTTAACTCTTAACTGCCCGTGTGAAAATTGGTGGGCACCCAGAGTTTAGGAAGGAAAACAATAAACTCCAAGTCAGTCATGTGACTGGTGTGAGAACTCAAAACAGTTTATTTATCTTTAAAATCAAAATAGACGAATATTTTTATTTCAATTCGTGATGCTTTTAAAAATGTGACTACCATAAGACCTCCTGCCACACACACAATGCAAACGCAGACTTGGAGAAGATTTCTCCTTATGATAGTCAAACATGCTTGATACGCATTTAAAAAGAACATTTGATATTATTATTAGTGCATAGTGTATAAAATTCATTTCGAAAGTAGAATATAAATCTTAGCCAGCATAGGTACCATTATATTATGCCTACTATAGCTACTTCCTGAGGAAGCAGGTTCTACAACTAAAACCGTACAAGTCACGTATTGTTTCTTTGGATTTCCAACAAATGGTCAGGCCAAGGAACTTCCCATTGCCACATGAGAATGCCTCTGGAAAGACATCCCCGAGAACCAAACCGGAACTCTGCCAACACAAGGCCGGGTTACCCCTAACTGGGTAACTACTGACACGAGCACGCCATTCCCCGATCGTAAACGACCTTTCTCACGGGATCCCGATAGCCAACAACCACAAAGTAATAAATTCGTAGTAACCACATAGGTTAAATATCTGGGCTCCATACCATGATACCACCTCTATCCAGAAGGAAATGTACATACCCTAAAGGGTGCTACCCCTCATAACCTTGCCGCATCTTTCCTGTTTTGACCATTTCCGGGGTGTGAGGTTCGACGAAGTCATGTCCACAAAAACATACTTTATACAAAAGCCATGCTTTGGGTCAACAAATGATCAACACAATGATCACCAAGATAGACGATCAAATAAACGATCCTATCACAATAATCAACACAATGATCATTTACAACATCACTCAGCATATCACATTACCAAATTGGGAATATATCGCTGATAACTTCAACTATATAACCTCTAAGCTTATACGTCTCAGAGAAGGATGTTAAGCTAAAACAAAAATTCTCCGCCACCAACAGAAATATATTTGAATGAAATCGGCTTTATATCTCAACTTGTAATGTCAGACATACAATCCATACAAGTCTGTTCTGGGATCGAACAAAACCGAAGGCACTTACAAAGAAGTCCTTGCAATCCGGATATTCACAATCCTGATCGGATTCACCATCACATATGGAGAACTCAATACCGGAGCAACTCGGTGCAGAGTAAATCGACAGGTCATCCTATCTCTCTCGCAAATACCGGGTCTTCAACACCGATCTTCAAATGCATTTCACAACGACGTATCACATATTCGGAATGGGTTATACGACCCCATGGTCCTTTCCCGGTTAACCCGAATAGTGAGCGCTTATTCAAAAATAAGTGTGGCATTCACATTCAAACAAATCATATCAATTACCCATTCAAAGGGAAATATTGATAGTCGGTTATTGAACTATCACTGTATATGCACACATCACCAGTTTCCAAATAATTTTCCAAATTATTTATTTTCCAAAATATCTTCACTAGATATATAATTTTCAACACTTCAAAAATAAATCAATATTTATTTTCATACAAATTCCACTTTCTATTTATAAATTCCTTAATGAATTTATATTTCAAAATATCCATGCATATACGATTTCAATTATCCATTTCAATTTATCTTCAAAAAGATAAATTCTAATTATTCACTTCATATTGGAAAACATTTCCATACTTATTAAATAAGTAATTCACAATCTTTTTATTTTCAACACTTGGAAAATATTCCATATACTTAAATCGAATTAAGTATATATTTCATTCTATTAAGGAAATCATTCTCTTAATATATTTATTTGGGCCAAAACGAATGTTACGTAAAACATCGTTACGACAACCCAAAATCACTAGTATAGGGATTCGAAATTAAAATAGATATATAAATCCCAATACTATACAAAACATTTCCTTTCGAAAATCATTTACTATAACAACAGTGTTATAGTCCACTATTTCCTTTTCATTTCTCGAAAACGTCTATTTCAACAATAAATGTTGAAATCTATGGTTTCAAATCTCAACACATTTTAAAACATCGTTAGATCGTTTTAATTCTATTTAAAACATCTAAATCCAAAACAATTTCTTTAACGTGTTATTCACTATTCAAAAACGTGAATATACTTTGTTAACAAATTTCATCCTTTTATTCATTTTAATTCAAAGGGTTATTCACTATTCAAAAATGTGAATATAACTCCACTTATAGGTTTTAACAAATTTCCTTGTCAAAATAAGTCATTTGCGAATTTATAAAACAACGTTTATAAATTCCATTTCTATTTATTTATAAAAACTTCCTTTTTATAAATTCTTTTATAAATCTATTTCAGTTTATAACTCAATTATAAACTAAAAGTTCATATTATAAGTTAAAGGCTTATAAAACGATTATTTTACAAAGATCGTTCTTTTAAACTTCCCAAATTATAAATCTTATAACTTATAAGATTTCAATGATTTATTCAAAACTATTCTTTTAATAACTTCACAAATTTATAAATCTTACTATTTATAAATTTTATTTATAACTTCACCATTTATAATTCTATAAATTTCATTCATTTATGAAATTCATTTTCACTTCATTCAAACACTTATAAAAACTCGTTTTATAATTTCAATATTCCAATTTATAAATATCCATTTATAAATCTCTTAATATAAATCAATTTATATTATTCTTTAAAACGTCTTTAATCTCCTTTATTATTTCACCGTTTTGATTCATAAAATAATTAAATTTTATAAATCCTATATTTAAACTTTTCACAATCAATTCTAAAATCCCGATTAAACTGTTTTATAAATCATTAGCATCATATTCTCAAAAATCAGTTTTTTTTACTATTTTTTTTTCAAAAATCATAATTTTTATAACTTTAAAAATTATAACATTTATTTATTTAAAATGGATCAATTCCAAAATTATTTTATAAACGTATACTTTCAAAAATCACTTTGAAATCATTTTAAAATTCCAAATTTGGTCCAATGATGCTACACACCAAATAGTCAATCACGACTACAACGATATCATATATCAATATGATAATCCATCAAATATCAAAATATCTGAAATCAAATAAAAACTGTTGAGGAATCCAGTTGGATCCCTCCAACCTGTTTTCCTGCATCCAAAAACATTAGCACAATACCGATTTCGTTCCAGTAAGAAATTATCGCGGTACATGTTCTTATTAAATATTATCCGCTTAATAACGGCGTAATAGGGTCTCATCCGCTAAACAAATAAATGCGGGAAATCAATAACTCCAATATATACATATGCCAATATATATATATATATATTGCTATTATATATAATACCAATTTCACTGTTTATGAAATATTCGCGGTATATGTTTTTAATAAATAACATCCGCTTAATAACGGCGTATAATGTCTATTTTAACAATCAATAGATATTCATCAACATTCAAGCATGCATTCAAATATTTTAAATCTAACTATTTAAAATAAAATCGAAACTGATTCGATTGAGTGAGAAATTCTCACCTTGGTTTTAATTTCCGTTTTAGCGATTTATTTCGAATAAAATTAAACGGACGTTTAATTTTACCCAAAATTCTCACTAACTCCAAACGACTCCAAACCAAATCCATCGCGTAGTGCTCGTCCATACGATTCCAACGCAACTGAGTTTGCATTTTTTCGACCTCGTATGAAAAAGTTATGATATTATGAAGTTTATACGAATTTTATTATATAAATTACAACCTATAATTTACTTTTATAAACCTAAATCAAGATCGTGGCCGTCCATTGCAGATCCAATGCGCCTCACTTCATCACCCTCATGTTTCACGCGCGCATAGCAGCTCCAGGTAAACATCGAACGCACATGAACCCAACAAGCTCAAATTAGGGTTACTTGCCGTCGCCTCCTTGCTACATGAAACTCCATCACATCGCCACCACGTCGAAGCTCGTCACGAGCTCTATCTTCGGCCATAAGCATGTTGAACTCGGCCCTCTATTTCATCACGAAATGCGTGCGCAACCGGTGCACTTCACGGCTAAATTACAGGCGATCCACTTCGAGTTTTTCCATCATAACCGTTGAATCTGTAGATCTCAACATGCTCTTCAATTCTCTAGTTGAAACTTTCTTGAATCGATGCATGGATTAGAAGATTTGGAGGGAGGAAGTTAGGACAATTCTGGCCGTGTATTAGGTGGAGGCGGCTAGGGTTTGATTAGGGTTTTTTTTTTTTTTTTAAATTATGAAGAGTAGGGGCTATTTATAAGAGAACGAACGGCACTATTCATCCCGGAAATTCCGAACTCCGATTTACGCGCCGTAACCAGCGTTTCTAGGGTTTACCCAGCGTTCCGGAAACAATGGAACAGGTTTCGGAAGCTAATTCGGAAGTATGTGCGAGTTATGGCTGTAAACGCTCAATTTGAATTAAACCGATTTAAGCGATTTTCTAGGCGTTTTAATTCGTACCGGACAAACGGTAAATCCAATTGACTTGAAATTTGAAACCTTACAATAATATCACATTACGGATCCGATGAAACTGGTTTCGTCGAAATCCGAGACTTTTTGAAAAATGGCTATTTTCACTCGTCAAATTTAAATTAAAAATAAATCGATGCGTTTCGAGCTGCCACGCTCAAACGATAACTCCGATTGACACAAAATTTGAAATCCAGTAATAACTAACTATTACGGATCCAATGGAACTGGTTTCGTTCAATTCTGAGACTGTTCAAAAATTGGCTATTTTCACTAGTCGATTAAATTATTAAAATATTCAATTTTCACAAATTAACTTTTAATTCGATTTTAAAAGTTCTAAAATATCGTTCTAACTCCCATATGATAAAATAAAATTTTACAAATCATTTTCAATCATATTTAACTATATTTTCAATTATTTCCATAATTTAACGTATTAAATTATCGATTTAATAATCCAATTAAATTCAATAATTCAAATAAAAATTTATTCGACTTATAAATTCACTTATTAATATTTAAAATTAAATAAATATTCAAATTTTAATTTCTAAAAATTCTGGGTCGTTACAGAGCATCAATCGCAGAACTTCAAATATGAAAATTACTATAAAAAAGTAGTCACGAACACAATGGTGCAAGTTTCAGGGCTAAATTCTTACATTTTCTCAAAATTCCTTTCCTAAGCCTTATTAATTATTTACCAAATACCATTATTTTTATGAGGTGTTACATTCTCCCTCTTAAAAGACTTTCATTTCTGAAATTCCTCAAGGATTGAATAATATTACATAGTGCACAACCATTCTAAACCATCCAACCAACTATCAACTAATTTTGCGGCCAATAGTGTTCAAGTGTATAGTGTACATAACATATATGTTATGCATGCTGAATATTTCTGATTCGTTGCCTCCTATGTTAATGCATTCTTTTAAAAACATTTTGAAAATATGATGCAAACAGCCTATAGATACTGCAAGTTCTATAAGTATACAAGTTTTTTTTAAAAAAAAAAATCCTTTTTCACATAACAAATTCCACACTCCTACTAGTACAAGTATGGTTCAGTCAATTTTGCATTCAATCCCTACCATCTAATACCTAACACAATTTCTGAAATCCAAATTTTTTAAAATATACCTTCTCTAAATCTGTACTGCAATGTTAGAGGAGTAATTTAGATAAAAATTTTTACATTTCCACCCTTCTTTTGGATGCCTATTCCATTGTACTTTGGAATATTCTCTTTTGCCCCCAAATCTTTTTCAACTTTTCCAAGTACAATTTGCATAAGGATGTTTATCTTTGGATGTTAAAACAAAATTTCTCTAAATGTAAGCTTTGTTCACTATTAACAATGTATGGAAATAGAAATTCCAAAGCTAAAACAAGTTTTTCCCTTGTTATTCCCTATGTTTAGTATACCATCATCCTTTTTAGACAGTAAAATTCATATTCACTAACACACAAACCTTCCCTAAGCATGTGGTCTTTGAAAAGAAGAAATTCTCTCATTTCCCAACTAGAAACTTTCTCCCTTTCCAATCAAACTTGGAAAATAGTTCGAAAAATTCAAAAGCATTCTAATAAAAAATTTCAAAAGCATTTAAACACAACTTTTCAAAAGCATTTGAACATATCTTTTCAAAACATTTACCTCCCAATCTTAAAACAAATCAGACCACGTCTTATTGTAATCGGGACTCAGTCTTTGAGTTAATGTTTCCGATTGACCTAACATTGCGCATTTAATCTTGTATTCGGGAAACCCTGCCTTTTTCTTCAAAAGAAAACAACACACAAAATTATTTATAGATTTTAGCTTAAAAAGCATAGGGATAGTGACCTATGATTTTGCAACAGCCCTTCCCAGTCCTCCGCTTGCTAAAATTTATTGTCCTAAAATTCTACAATTTTAGGGACTAAAGCATTCTCGTTACTAATTTAATTTCCTATCTTATTTCATAAACTTCTAGCTTTAACTACATTTTATCACTAGTAAAGAATCCTTATGAGATCTTCTTATTTACACTATTTTCAATATATATGTGTGTATGTAGTGGTCAAAACTAATCAATAAAATCAACACATTAACAAAATAGGAACATATCCATATCGTATGCTTTTTTCAACATCTGAAGGGAGACAACTAGCAATTACAACCCAAATAACCTAAAAAGAAACCATTGCTGGAAACTGCCCTTAATCATCAGTTGGTATTAATAATGTGTAGCCCTATCACTTCTTTCCCAATTAAGATGGACATTTCTAGTATGCCCTTCTGCTATAACCCACATGTTTTATCTTACCTCCTTAGCTCCCAATAACTATGGTCCATTAATTACTTCACTTATTTCACCCAATTATTGGATAAATTGTGCATTTCCTCACTACAATAGGTAAGATGATAAACTCTGTATGTTTAGAATAACTCATTGAAAAATTGGCTTAATGTAATAATTTTCCTATTATCTATCTTGCCTTCTTCAACCTTGAGTCGACCAACATCCTTTATATGTGTTTGCCATCGCATTACTCTCTTCACCTATCATACTACCATCTTCTTCCAACCAAAATTTCTTGATAGTAGTCTCAAACTTTGGCATTTACCTTCTTTATCCTTGATCTTTAGTGCAAGTATACCCTAGGACTTGCAATTGTGTACTTCGATGCTACTCCCCATTCCTTTAAAGGTTTTGCTTTCACACATGTTTAATATTCCTAGGTTCATCCCAATATTCCTTACATTCAATTGGGATTCCTTGTTGCTACTCTATGAGCGTTCATAGCTATTTCATGCGCAGCCTTTGCCTTTATCCAGTCTTACCTAGGAAGTCATCCATACATACTCTGTATCAAAAATTGGTTTGATTTTTCACAACTCTTCCAAAAGATAAAACTTCACAGTCATGAAGTACTTACTCCAAAACTTTTATTTTTGAAATATAAACTTACAAACATTTTTCAATAATAGCTTGGTTTCCAAAAGAAGCCATGAAAAATTTCCTATTCTAACCAACTTTCCCTTTTTAAGAACTTCCTACAACTTTTTTCATGTTTTGCATCCAAAAACCAAATTATAGTATCAAATCATTTTTTGTTTATAAACATCTTCTATAACTTTAAAGAATGAAAACTAGCGTAGACAAGGACAACTTCCATCCTAGTATATTCCTACTATTCATGATATTTCCACATTCAACCGTAGTGTGGATTATAATAGCACATCAAGGGGACTTCTAAAAGATGTGCGCAATTATTGCACATATTTATGGAAACTATCCATTTTTTATATCCTATTCCTACTGATTTTCTCCTATATTATTTCTAACTAGATCACTAACCCTATTCTAATATACAAACTCCTAATGTTGTTTCTAATAAAATTTTCTACTGTTGCTACTACTAAAATTTCTTCCATCTAAATTTCCTTCAACTGGCTTCTCCTTACCTAACTCTTTTCACCTTTTATCGTTCTACTCATTGACTCATTGCAGTGTGTTTGCCTACTGCTTTAGTCATTGGAATTTTCTTCATTAACATAAACGATGTATGTATAAATATATTTCAGCCGTTTTCATCTATAATTTCCTTATAGGGGAATATTCCTTCTATCTTCATTATCAGGCATTCTTACCCATCTATTTTATTTACCCTATTTAAATTAAGTACCATTTCCATTTATCAGCCCTTAGAAAGATTTTTAAAGAAAGGAACTTTCAAATTTAAAAAATATGAAATATTATCGTGCTAAACATATGCTCTCTTTTCCAGAAATTTCAAAAAACAAAAAACCTCTTTACTAAAGACCTTCAAATCAAAAAAATTTGACCCATCCAATTTTAAACTTTACTAGAAATCTCTAAATAGCCCTTCAAAACTTCCAAATTTTCTTGCCTTTTCAAGACGAAAACTTCCTAATAAATCCTTTGAAAAACCAATCAAAACGTTTCAAGGCGTTTCCAAAATCTTTTTGTCAAATTCTTTCACATAGGTTTGGACTTAGAAATGGACTCTTATTTGTTCTTTCTTTTGGACTTTCCTTCTTTTCAACTCATTCTTAACCCGTCTTCATTACAAATTCGGCGATCATCTTGTGGTGATTAATGCATACCTTCTTGCGAGAAGTTGGTAAATCCTTCATCACGTCTGCTTTTGGATGCTTGTAACATATAGGTTCTTACTTCCCGTCTATCTAGATGAAATGAACATCTTCAATCGACAATCCATCGCAATCCATAGTCATAAGGCAGCCTAGGCCCAACAAATGAGTCAAGTACCATCCAACATCCAGGGTCCTTTTATATGTCATGCTCGTGCTCTTCTTGGTCAAAGCCTTGCGATATGGCCTTCACTCCATGAAGTAATCGGGGTAATTTATAAGTTTAACCTTATTCATTGTTCCAATTGATAGTTGCCTCATCCATCTTTTCAGAATATGACCTCAACTATTTCTATAGTCAAAATTTATAGAGTTAAGCGTATAATGCGCATGCACACACACATATATATAGGTAAAAAATACAAATATGTTCTCTCAGCATATTCTAACTTCTATGATCGACTAAACTAAGCTCTGATTCGGAATATAACAACCAACACCTTAATGGCCCAAATTTTTAATAAATCGAAACCTAAGTCCATTAGTATTCAGATCGTTGGTTTTGGAAAGATGTAATTAACATAAGTATATCAGATAACGAACTCAATGAGGAATAGTAAAATATAATAAAATCTATATACCGACTAAGGCTACTACCTTGAAATCGATATTATTCTTCTAATATATGATTGCCTTGCAATGTCGAGCATGAATGAGGAGATTTCACCATCAACCATTCTCGTCTTGCACCAACAACACGTCCCTCTAAATCAACCCAATGGGTTGTAATGAGGAGGTGGTCAGAACAACGTTTGGGTAACTAGAAAATTACATACTTATCCCTAACAGTAATTTATACCGGTTGATTTCTATTTAAGTGTTATGTACATCATTCATGGAAATTCAATGTAATTCCATATACGCATACGATATTTCTATCCTCCTCCGAGGTATAACTATATATATATACACACACACATATATTTAAACATTTTACTACCCAAAAGAAAACCCCAGCCACTTAATACTTCTTAAATTGAGAGGAGGTAGACCCAACGACCATTTAATACCTCAACCCTGAAGCGGTCCCTCCGCAACGTAAATGCTAGTCAACTGGTTCTAACTACAAAGATCGATGACCCCTATATACGGCTTTATAATTTAATGTCCTATTACTAACACATTTCAATGACTCATCGAAGGGTTAACTAGCCCATCATTGACAAACAAACAACAAACTAACTAAACTTTGTGGTTTTGTGTGTATCCCATACGGATTCTACACTAGTAGGAAGTGAAATCTGCCAGGTTATAACCCAAGTCTTTGCTAATAACCGCTCAGGACCATTAGTAGTCATAGCTGATATTCCAGCCTTACTACTAAATATCGGTACAACAACAGCATCGGTATAGCCCGCCGACCTTCTATAACCGAAATCCCATTTAGATTAACCTAATGTAAGTTAAGGAAAATGCTTATTTGAATTACTTAATGCCACTTGTTAGACTTGAAGCAGACCTCATTTCCCTATTACATATCGTCATAAGTTATTTACAACTTCTTGCATAGGGAGGAGGTGGATCCAACGACCATTTCATACCTTCCATCTCAGCAAACCCCTTGACATCCCTAATGGTACCGAGCCATTTAAAACTTCAAATCTAAAGTGAACCCTTGGTATATTTTCTCTTACATATATGCAAATGTACATCCCTTCCCCCAAAGGTCCTATGATTGGAGATATCTCATATCAGTAATAAGCATACGCAATTGCAAGTAACCTCTAAGTAAAAGGCATACTTCTATTGTGAAATCTATTGACCTAGCATCCCAACCTATACTAAACCAAACCAATTATCCTAAAGCTAAATATTAAGCCATGCCTACTAATTCATGCTCATCCTAAGCGTATTATTAAGGCTATATAATTTCCTACTATTAAAATTATAGTGCCTCCTAGTTTTTAATTCGTATCTTTTATGTTTATTTACTATATTCCATAAATGTCAATTGTCCATAGTAAGTGGTCATTATTATTCTAATTAGTCAATCTCTAATGAAATTTATTTATCCGTTCTAATTTAACCTATTTTGTCTATTTCATTTCCCCATAAATGCTATATTAAATCCTTTAATCAGTCCCAATAAATGCATTTATGTCTCCATTTAATTCCTGGAACTCCCTATTAACTACACATTTATTTCTCTACTAATTTTGGAGTTACTATCTCTTTTCCATCTACAGCTCCTAGCCCTATAATTCACTATGCTTTTATTAGCCAGTCGTCCTAATTAAAACTGACACGAATATCATCGTACGTTACCCTATATATATTATATTTTTAATCTGTAGGCATAGTTATGTATATATTCCTATTACCATTTTAAATTTTCATGAATTATCCAATGTGAGACTTGTACTCCATTTGAAATTACAGGAATTTTTTTTCCTTTAAAGAAATAGGTTGTACAGACAATGGAGAAGAACATTCGTACTTTGCACATCTCTTTCCTTTTATGTATAAACATTGTTAATTCAAACGATGCACTTTATATACATATTTTTGGAGTTAGATAATTTATGGAAATTACACGAAAATAGATACAACTAAATTTCACCCACAACATTCCCAGTAAACGAAAACATAGAAATTCACATTCCAAGTCAAATTTGGGCAACCCAAGTAAATGCTAATAATTTACAACCCAACCACCATAAATCTGGAATAAATCTTACAATCATATCAACATTCTACTTAAACAAATTCAAGAACTGATTTTCAAATTTCCGTATTAAGGTGTGATTCCATTCTTATTCCAATTATCTAACTTACAGAATATGAAGATGAGATTCCATCTTCCTAAGCCTACAACTCCAAAGATCTTACATAGGCATAATAATTAAATAAAGCTCAACGATATAAATTTTAATGTTATAAATGAATTATATAATTTTCCACTCACCTTTCAAGCTTTCCAAATCTCCCAAATATGAATTTGTCCCTTTAATTTATCTCCTTTTCCATTCTGATCCAAAATAATATGTATAACAATATATATATATATATATATACACTATTAGAATTACAGATCTGAGAAGAGATTTGGTGTTAAGGGGAATATAGATTTATAATTAGAGATTTTACCTTTTTCCACGGTATCGATTCGATCCATTTCTTTTTCTTCTTCTTTATTTTCTACCCTATATGATCATATATATGCATATAATATAATGTTTTATTAAAAGAAATAGCGGCGAAGGGAAAACAGTAGAGCTTCACTACTATGATCATAAAATATGAGACGAGAAATGATGGGCTATGCTTGTATTTATAGGCACTCGAATCAATCGTATCTGTTAGATTTAAAATAATTAAATCCGGGCCGTTCAGCCAAGGTTCAACCCAAGCGCCAGGCTTGGACCAGTCGACCGGTCATAGACAACGATTGACCGTTAAGGGTTGATCAGTCATGCCCATGGTGTTGACCAAGTCCAGCATTTATTATTATTTATTTCCTATTTTTTCTATTTAATTATTTTTGTTGTGAAAACTTCAAATGCTAATAACTTCTTCATTTGAGCTCCGATCACAAAACTACAAACATGAAAGTTGCTTAGAAAATCATTATGAATGTAATGGAGCAAGTTCCGTCACTAAATTCTAGAAATTGGTCAAATTCCATTTTTGCGACTTATTATTTATTTATTTATTACCATTAATTTTATGGATGTTATAAGATAAGCAATTTGAGGTCAGTCACCTTTTACTACAAAGTAGCTCGAAGTATATCACCTTTACTACTAAAATAGAACGTCTTCTGCTCTCTGAATCGGTGTCACCAAACATGCATAACCAAAACAACCAAGCCTCATTCTTCAAATGATCTAGAAATATTAAACTCCTAAAGCCATGGCTAGAGGATATGGGGCTACTATACGTACATAATATCGTGGAACCGTAAATTGCAATACTGTATTCCTGACGTTTCAAAATCACCAGATGACTTTATAAAAGTCATCATATGAATTGAGCCACATCTCGAACCATACACATAGTCTCTACCTTTTTCGACATCAATCGTCGCATTTCACGAGACAAGGCATACCGTCTTCAAACTCATCCTCTTGCTTTATAGTCACTGGAGGCCTTATGAGCATCCTATGAGTTCCCAAAATGAACCCAACATCCAAAAATTGTGAAATCCAAAATCAAAACCCAATTATATCTAACACAATGCTCTAGACGTCTTAGGTTTTCATACTTATGACCCTTACTTTAAACATATGAACCCAATTTTCAGACATTATAAAATGTCCAAAATACCTATGAATATTGTAAGATAAATTTTCTGAATTACAAACATCTAAAAAATACATTGAGATGTCTAAATCCTGATGCTCGCAAGGCTAAACCTAGATGGGGAATTTCTCTTTATAGAAATTATCTCCATCATTTCCTTGGTCGCCTTTCTCTTTCCTTTCTTCGACATATAACTCCATGTCACTAAGATTCTTCACTCCAACATCGCTCGACTCACGTTCAAGCCTTTGTTATAAATCATTGGACATTCAAACAAGTGCAACTTCACATTTAATGAATGATTTTGGGCCAACGAACCACTTTCTCAACCATTCGAGTTTAACTACTGAACTCTGCATTTCAACACCAAATTTCATTCACAATGACAAATATAATTATCATATACCATCTCTTATCATTATTAATTTACAATTGTCAATCTAACAACCATGCCAACAATTAGAATAGGCATAATACAATTCATATCAAATTACTTAATACATTCATTCTCTTGTCTGTTAATTTTAAAACTTCAATTAAATAAGGTTCTCATCTCTAAATACTCCATTCAAGTTTATTACTCAAACCCTAACCACCATTGGATGCCAACATGATTTCTTAACATATAAAGCAGTCACATATCATATAGTATAGATTCCAGTCACCAATATCATGAAATCCAAGCGCCAATAAAACCCAATTTAGTGATCTTCTTTTATTTCCTAATTCTGGCTCTAAAATTCTCTAGTACATGAACTTGAAAAGATAGATTTGAAGAGAATATCTAAACTTAAATTTAAATATTTAACTTAATTTTTAGAGAAGAGTTGAAGAGGTTATGATGATTCTCTTTCAAAATCTTTTCTTTTCTTTCTGTTTAAGAAGAAAAGACAAGAAATAAAGAAATGAAGAGATGCTTCTTTTTAGAATTACAAAGCCAATTCTAGTCAAAAGGCCATTTTGTCCTTATCTTCTCTTTTATTCTCATTTTAGCAATTTTATTTGATTTTTATTTTGTATAAGAATGACATTATGAACATTAATGGAATATAAGGGAATAGGTCTCGAATTCTAATTCATTTATATCAAATTTCTTCTTCAAAGCCATTAATTTGTTTAATTAAATTAAAACTATTTGTTAGAACTAATTACTAAGAAAAATAACATGGATTGTTTGATTCTCCCCATTAAAATGATTTCTCCCTCGAAACTATCAAGATTAGAATAATGTATTGCTTCTGTAACAATGTATCCATATCATAAACACTTAGCATTACAATAACAAGGCTAACACGCCTTCTCTTTTAACACTTATTTACTACTTCCAAAACCTTAGTTCCTTTAATCCCACACGAGATTAACAACCTTTTTCTAAAATCCCTCGACACTACTCTCAACGATCCAAATACATCCTTTAGTCATAGAAACCTTCGATTTAACATCCATTTGCTCTTATTAACCTAGCTCCACTATGAAACTTGTGTCATGTACATACTTACGTAACTATGAAATATGAAACATGTTTTGTACTACAGATATCTTCTTGGGAAAATAAACTTTGTATGCACGCTCCCTGACTCATTTCCTAATAGGAAATGGTCCAACAAATCTAGGTGAATTTTTTTACAAATAGCCAAATCTTACAACTCACTTAATGAAAATGTTTACTAAAGATCACATCATAAACTTCAAACACAAGACAATACACCTTTTACTGAGAGAAGGTTTTTTCGACCTTGAGACACTTTCATTCTCTTTCACATCAACTCAGCTTTCTAAGAACTCCCCAAATCTTATTCATTCAAAGTATTACCTTAACGGTCATCCTTCACCAACAACTAGGCGATTTACAAGGCCTTTCGTATGAAGCTTCAAATGTGTCGCGCTAATACTAGCCTAAAAGCTATTCTTGTTGCAAAATGTCAATAAGAGGCAAATGATCCTTTGATGATCCTCCAAAATCAAGAATAAAAGCTCTCAACAAGTACTCAAGCGTACAATTCTCTTTTTTGGTTTAGACATCGGTTTAGCGACGAAAGGCCATACTCAAGTTTAATTTTGTGCTTAATGCTTGTTGCAAGCTCTTCCAAATCTCACTCGTAAAGAGTGTGTCTCGATCACTTACAACACTAAAGGGTACATTATGTAATCTCACTGAATCAGGTATATAAAATGCACTTAACAATGGAGCGGTTCTAGAAACCTTTACCAAAACAAAATGTGTGTTCTTATCAACGATCGGCAATAACCAAATGATTTCATTTCCACCCTAACTCTATGAAAAAATATCTTTGAAATCCATGTTAGAGCATAATTTTTGATAATGTCAATGAAATATACTCTAGATGTTCTCTTATTGTAGCTAAAGCCACGGACAATAACTTATTCAAATATAACAGAGTTGGTAGAAGATAGAATGACTAAGATGATTGATATATTATTAAGAGATAATGGAGAATTATAGATATAAAGTTGACAATTGATGAAAAGGTAAGAGTACGTTTAATTTGTCAAATTTATAAAGTCATTAGAATTATATATTGTTAAAACCACTCATATAATCTCTAAAAAAATTGAGACTTTTTGACTAACTTCAAAAACCTGTTTTAATTTTTTAGAAAATTTTCTAAAATTTTTCGAAGAAGAATAGATGATAAAACAAAAGAAAAAGGGAAAATATACAGTCAAAGCTTCGAATTCTTAGGCACTGTTGCATCCACTGATCCCATCGATTGACTAGCAGGAAAGCTACCGATGCACTGATGATGGGTTCCTAAAATCTATTATGAGCTCATCTCTTCCTTCTTTTCTCTGCACCTCTTTATCGTGTCTCTTACAGATTATCATAAATTTTCTCAACAACTTTTTGAAACCTTATTACTCTTCAACAAAACTCTGCAATATAAAACCTTCAGACCATATCTATCAATCATACCTTGCTTTTTGATCTCTAAACTTTGAATCCTATTCTACCATGCTTTCTAATCTCTTACTTTCAACTGAAACCTTATACTGCTTAACCCTGCTAATTTAAATCCATATCTTTTGAGTATTTATAGGTGATATTGAACTTGAGTTGGAAAAATTAGTGTAATAAGACACAATTATTTTTAGAAACCTTTTTATGCAAAAGAAATCAGTCTAGACCTAAGAGTGTAAACATGTTCCTTCGGGTAAAGTAAGGGCATTGCTAGTGAAATTCCTAAGAGGTACTTAGGGACTTGATGTAGGAGAGGTGCACCAAACCCGCATAAAATTCCTAGCCCAGTTACATTTATTTACTGCTTTTTATAGTTTACTCACTTGATATTAAGTTCACATTTTCCATGTATGATCCATTAGCACTTCTATTTGGCATTAAAGTATTGTCTTTTCAAAATCATCAAAAAAATCAAAATTATTTTTTTAACAGGCAAACATGAGTTATGACACATTTCAAGAGGGATAATCCACCGCATGTCCTCCCCTTTTTACTGGATCTAACTATGCATATTGGTCTACATGCTTGAAATTCTATATGGTGGCTTACCGACTTCAAATCTGGCTAGCTACTTAAACTCAGTATGTACCACCTACCGCTAATGTTAGTAACTAGATAGCAGTTAAAAGAACTACCGCCTCCAACAATGTAAAACCCTTGAGTGCCCTATATTGTTCTTAGACAAAAATGAAATTTCTAGAGTGGTGATATGTAAAGCTGCGTATGATATTTGGCACATGTTACAAGTTACACATGAAGCAACAAATAAGGTTAAATGGGCTAAAATTAACTTTCTAAAAAACCAGTTCCAATCTTTCAAAATGAAACCAAATGAGAGCATTGTAGATATCAATTCTAGGTTTCAAATATACGACATGATCATATGGCACTAGGTGCTACTTTTACTGATTTTTACTTAGTATCATGAATTTAAACTCTTTGACTAATGAATAGGAAAGAAAAGTACCTGCTATAGAAGAAGCTAATAATATTTCCACGGTCAAATTTGAAGAATTAGTAGGAAATCTAATGTAATACGATGCTAACCTACAAACTAGAAATAAACTAGCATAAGAAAAACATTGTATAGAATTTTAAGTTAATGACAATGACAACAATTTAGAGGTAGGTGAAAAGGATGGTATATTTATTGCCAAAAACTATAACAAATCTAGAAAATTAAATAAAATGGCTCGAAGGGAATAGCTAGTAAACTTAGGTGATACTTATTTCTTCAAGTGTTATGAATGTGACAAATTTGATCATATGAAGAAAGATTATCTTGAACTAAACAAAGAAAATAAAAATGTCAAGAAATGTCAGGACGAAAATTAGGAATGAGAAAATGTCATAAAGGAGTAAAAGATTTTTCCTAGTAACATGGGACAGTTCATCCTTAAGCCATAGTGGAGTGTAGGAATATGTATGCTTCTAGCATCTCATAATGAGGCATATTCTAATCTTTCTTTTAATGGTGTTACAGAAATTGCCTCTAAACTAGATGATAAATACAAGGGCTTAAGGAAAAAAAAATAAAGAATGTGTTGGTAAAATAAATAGAATAGAACTAGAAATTGATATGCTTGAAGATGAAAAGCAATTTTAGAGGAAGAAATTTTAAAATTACAAGATCTTTGCAAAAAATCTAAAAATTCATATTTTGTTGAAGAAATTAAAGTTGTTAAAAAATTAAAATTTGATTTTGTTAATAAAAATAATGAGTTAAAATAAAAGAACTATCTACTAATGTTTTTAAGTATAATCAAGAAAAGGAAAAATTTTCTCATTTAATTAGCATTTCAAAATCCTCTAATAATAAAAATGGTTTAGGATGTAACTAAAACAAATAAACCAAAATTGAAAACCAACTATGCTACTTATACACTAACTTTAGGAAATCCGAGAATAACAAAGCAAATAAAAAATAAAAAAATAATTAAAGTTTGGGTTCCAAAGATGAAAAATAATATAATTAGGTAGAAATACATAAACAATTTTTTCAACTGAAGTTCACCATAATAGTAATTTTCATTTTAAAGGTCTCAGAAAACCCTTATGGACATGGTTACCTTCTGCTAACTCCTGGGATAATAACGTATGAAGTGTGTACCAATGAAATTATTTTTATATTTTGTAGGTACCCCGAAATAAAAAGAAGAAATGGAAACTGGATAGTGATGCTCCAAACACATGACTAGAAACCCGAAGATGTTAAACAACATTTCATATATGGATGGCAGTATAGTCAAACTTTCAGAGATAACTGCAATGGACATGTCATTGGTCGAGAAGACATATCTTCTGTTGGTATATCCGAAAGTTGTAGATCGTCCGAAAGTTGTAAGCTCTAAAGCAAAAACTTTTCCCTTCTATGCTTTGGCTGGCTTAGGATGTTCATTTTTGAAGTGCCCTATCTTGTTGCAGCTATAGCACATTACGCTCTTCTTATCGGCAATTTTATTACCCTTACCCGAATGGAAATCATTAGTAGTGTACCCCTTCTTTTCAGACTTATAGCAGGTTATATCCAACCTTCCTTTCTTAGAAATACTACCATTCTTAACTCCACCTTTATTAAAGAACTTTCTGTTCTTATCACTAGCCTTCTTGTTATCGCCAGATCAACATTCACTAGCATAATGTCCTTTCTTATTACATCTGTGGCGAACCACTCCAGTCTTTCTCTTCTTATCTTAGGGACTCATGATCCTATCCTCCATTGCGGTAGTATTCTCCATACCCATTAATGGTCTTCCTCTAACCAATCCTACCGCTGCTCCAACTTGCATTAGGTTCACAAAAAACCGATACAACGTTTCCACTTCAACTTGTGCGTTCCACCTCCCATATTAGCATCTACTCTAGCATTAGACCAAACATTTCCATTAGTTGGGTGCTTCCGCCCTCCAAGTTGAGTTTTCCACTTTCATCGTCCATTCCTCGAAATCTGCATATGAGTCTTCTTAAGGTACAAAAGAATGATCTAAGACAAAGGCGAGATTATAGATAGATATATGTACTTATATATAGAAAATAACCAGTATGTTAATATATGCTATCCCAATCCCTAATTATTATTTCTTGTTTCATTCTGGTTATATTCTTTAAGATCTTGTTAAATTTTATGTAATCATGTGCTATGATACTAAGTTGTAACGTCTCCCATTCCGAGGCTCGATAATAGACACTACTAATGTTGTAGTCATCTGTAGCATTATTTTTCAATGATAAAATGTGATCCGTTTTTGAATCATTAACACCAAGAGTACTAGAATTTACAAATTTCTAACAAAACATTCCATTCATTAATTTTAAAAATCTATTATATTTCATTTTCATGACCTCACAAACACATTGTGTAGATGAAATATAATAATTACAATAGTTCCAAGAGCGACATTTGATGATGACCCATTAAATGATCAAAGTTTTAACTACTTAAATGGTTACAGTACACTTCTTTACATACATTCAACAATAATAAAAGCATTTAAACTACTGCATAATGCAAATACAATCTTCTATATAGTAGCTTGTATCTTGTCGTCTAAACTTGAAATGCCCTACTTTTTGCCAACCCAATTCCAAATTAAGCACACTAGAGTTTAGGGAGAACAAACAGTCCGGCGTTAATAATATCATACCATCTCGAACCAAAAAGGATACATAATGAGGCTATGCCGCTGAGCTGAATGGGTTTTCCCCTAACTAGTATCATTAAAATCGTATCATATTTGCAACCAAAATGATAAGAACATAATCATAATATTATCAGCCAATAATTGGTAAAATGAATAATGTAACATTTATTAAATTCAAATGGTTACACATTCCTATAGTAATCCAATCCCAAAACTACGCCTCTCATAGTTTTCTTAGGGACACTACGAACTTATATTACTTTTCTCAAGCTGACTAAAAACCTATAGTAGTTTTGCAGGTTGACTAGAAACCTATCAAGTTGATTCAGACCAATATATAACTAGGTAATCCAAAAATTTTGTCTAATAAAAGTAAATAACCTTGACTTCTATCCAATAGAAGAAAATAATGGTGAGCCTACTTTAGCTACGAGTTCCATACTTTACATAATCCAAATTTCACCTACCCTTCGGCTAGGCCATACACAATGGAATCTATGGATATGACAAACAGTGGGCTAAATAGTTGGAATAGAAGGAGCGACATTACACTAGTATTCACCCTTAAACCTAGTTTTCAAAATTCCAATGAGTTACGTCTTTTGATCAGTTCGGGCATCCTAACACAATTTTGATCTTCATGAAATCGTGGATGCAATTCTACCCACTTAGGAGTTTATGTCTGGCCATAGCCACTAATGAAACAACCCTAGCTGGTCACATGTTCCCTAAATCCCCAAGGTTGCAATGTTGGGTGATATCACCTAACATATAAGTGAGCATGTTAACAACTCAATGTATACAATAATAACTGATCAAGATATAAAGATGAACTTATAACTATAAAATATATGATCATGTGATAGCCAATTTATACACGAAATTACCTGTAACAAATTAATAACTTCCTCATTAAAAACTCTTTCAAAAACGGGCCAATACAATTTTCCTTTCTTTTGAAATCTAATAAAAATACTTAACAAAATTATCTTGTTGTTTAAGTAAAATTTAGCTCAAATAGAGTGAAAATGTAACGACCCAGAATTTTATTAAATTAAAATTTGAATATTTAATTAATTTTAAATATTTATAAGTGAATTTTTAAGTCAAATAAATTTTTATTTGAATTTTTGGATTTAATTGGATAATTAAATCGATAATTTAATATGTTAAATTATGGAAATAATTGAAAATAGAGTTAAATATGATTGAAAATAATTTGGAAAATTTTATTTAATCATACTGGAGTTATAGAAATATTTTAGAACTTTTAAAATCGAATTAAAAGTTAATTTGTGAAAATTGAATATTTTAATATTTAATAATCGACTGTAAAATAGCCAATTTTTGAACAGTCTCAGAATTGAACGAAACCAGTTTCATTGGATCCGTAATAGTTAGTTATTACCGGATTTCAATTTTCGTGTCAATCGGAGCTATCGTTTGATCGTGGCAGCTCGAAACGCATCGAATCGTTTTTAATTTAAATTTGGCGAGTCAAAATAGCCATTTTTCAAAAAGTCTCGGAATTCGACGAAACCAGTTTCATCGGATCCGTAATGTGATATTATTGTAAGGTTTCAAATTTTAAGTCAATTGGATTTACCGTTTGTCCGGTACAAATTAAAACGCCTAGAAATCGACTTAAATCGGTTTAATTCAAATTGAGCGTTTTCAACCATAACTCGCACATACTTCCGAATTAGCTTACGAAACCTGTTCCATTGTGTCCGGAATGCAGAAAAACTTTAGAATCGCCTGTCGAAACGCGTCGTTTGGAGTTCGTTTGCATAAGTTATTAAAAAGAGAATTTTATTAGTTTAATAATATAATAACTATTATATATATTCAATTTTTTCCAAACCCTAGCCTTTGCTATCAGCCGTCGTTCTAAACGATTTAATGGCCGAAACCTAGCGATCTTCTCCTCCAAATCGCGACAAATCCACTCAACGATTTCGAAAATTTTCTGAAGCAAGATTGTAGAGCGTTCCAAGATCTCCAGATCCGTACGGTGGAGTGGCGAATAACTCAGCGAATCGTTGGCAAATCGTTCGAGAAGGAGGCGCATTTCACCTCGTTTTGCGTGCGCCAGGGACCACCGAGTGGCACGTGGTCGGGGGCGAAAGTGGGGTTTGGCGAGGCCGTTCTAATGGCGTGTTCTGATCGATGGGGAATGGAGGGTATTGCATGTGATTTGGAGCCCTAGGGGGCGGCCTATGGGTTCATTTGCGTTCGAATTATTTTACCTGGGAACGTATGCACGGGAGGAAGAAGCACGGTGGGGGCCACGCGCGTGAAGAATATGAATGGGTATTTTCTTTTGTTTTTTTTAGTTTAAATTTGAAATTCAAATAGTGTACAGCGTTTAAAATAGTATAACTTTTGCATGCGAGGTCGGATTCGAACGAGATTTTTTGCGTTGGCTTCGTATCGTCGTGCTCTTCGCAATGCAACTGGTTTGGAGTCGATTGGAGCTCGTTTGAATTTCGGGTAAAATTAAACGTTCGTTTAATTTTATTCGAAACGAACGCGAAAACGGAAATTAAAACCAAGGTGAGAACTTCTCACTCAATCGAATAGATTTCGATTTTATTTTAAATAGTTAGATTTAAAATATTTGAATGCATGTTTGAATGATGACTGTAAATTATTGATTGTTAAAATAGACATTATGCGCCGTTAGTAAGCGGATGTTATTTATTAAAAACATATACCGCGAATATTTCATAAACAGTGAAATTGGTATTATATATAATATCAATATATATATATTGGCATATGTATATATTGCAGTTGATTGATTTCCCGCATTTTTTGTTTAGCGGATGAGACCCTATTACGCCGTTATTAAGCGGATAATATTTAATAAGAACATGTACCGCGATAATTTCGTACTGGAGCGAAATTGGTATTGTGCTAATGTTTTTGGATGCAGGAAACAGGTTGGAGGGATCCAACTGGATTCCTCAACAGTATTTATTTTATTTCAGATATTTTGATATTTGATGGATTATCATATCGATATATGATATCGTTGTTAGTCGTGATTGACTATTTGGTGTGTAGCATCATTGGACCCAGATTTTGGGATTTTAAAATGGTTTTAAAGTGATTTTTGAAAATATACTATATTTTTGGAATTGATCCATTATAAATAAATAACGTTATAATTTTTAAAGTTATAAAAATTATAGTTTTTGTGAAATATAGTTAAAAGCTGATTCTTGAGAAATATGAATTAATGACCTTATAAAATAGTTAAATTGGATTTTTGAATATATTATAAAAGTTAAAAATAGGATTTATAAAATTTGATTATTTTATAAATCAAGATGGTGGAATTATAAAGGAATTTAAAGACGTTTTAAAAGAATAATATAAATTAATTTATCTTAAGAGATTTATAAATGGATATTTATAAATTGAATTATAGACATTTAAAACGAGTTTTTATAAGTGTTTGAATGTAGTGAAAATGAATTTCCTAAATGAATGAAATTTATGAAATTATAAACTGTGAAGTTATAAATGAGATTTTATAAGCAATAGGTTTATAAAATTTATAAAGTTATCGAAAGAATGAATTTTGGATAAATAAACAATCTTATAAGTTAAGATTAATAAATTGGGAAGTTAAATGAACGATTTTGTAAAATAATCGTTTTATAAGTAGTTAACTTATAATTTGAACTTTTAGTCTATAATTGAATTATAAACTGAATAGGTAAATAAAAGGATTTATAAAAAAGGAAGTTTTTATAAATAAATAGAAAAGGAATTTATAAACGTTGTTTTATAAATTCGCAAATGACTTATTTTGACAAGTTAATTGTTATAACTTAGAAATGGAGTTATATTCACATTTTTTAATAGTGAATAATCCTTTGAATTAAAATGAATAAAAGAATGAAATTGGTTAACGTAGTTTATTCACGTTTTTGAATAGTGAATAACACGTTAAAGAAATTGTTTAGAATGTGAATGTTTTAAATAGAATTAAAACGATCCAACGATGTTTTAAAAGGTATAGAGATTCGAAACCATAGATTTCAACATTTATTGTTGAAATAGATGTTTCGAGAAATAAAAGGAAATAGTGGACTATAACATTGTTGTTATAGTAAATAATTTCCGAATGGAAATGTTTTGGTTTAGTATTGGGATTTATATATCTATTTTAATTTCGAATCCCTATACTAGTGATTTTGGGTTGTCGTAACGATGTTTTACGTAACATTCGTTTTGGCCCAAATAAATATGTTTAAGTGAATGATTTCCTTAAAGAAAGAAATATATACTTAATTCGGTTTAAGTATATTGAATATTTTCTAAGTGTTGAAAATAAAAGATTGTGAATTACTTATTTAATAAGTATGGAATTGTTTTCCAGTATAAAGTGAATAATTAGAATTTATCTTTTTGAAGATAAATTGAAATGGATAGTTGAAATTGTATATGCATGAATATTTTGAAATATAAATTCATTATGGAATTTATATGTGAAAGTGAAATTTGTTTGAAAATAAATATTGATTTATTTTTGAAGTGTTGAAATTATATATCTTATAAAGATATTTTGGAAAATAAATAATTTGGAAAATTATTTGGAATCTGGTGATGTATGCATATCAAGTGATAGTTCAATAACCGACTATCAGTATTTCCCTTTGAATGGGTATTTGATGTGAATTGATTGAATTTGAATGCACACTCATTTTTGAATAAGCGCTCACTATTCGGGTTAACCGGGAAAAGACCATGGGGTCGTATAACCCATTCCGAATATGTGATACGTCGTTGTGAATTGCATTTGAAGATCGGTGTTGAAGACCGGTATTTGCGAGAGTGATAGGATGACCTATCGATTGTTTCTGCACCGAGTCGCGCCGGTATAGAAACTCCCTAAGTGATGGGAAATCCGATCAGGATTGTGAATATCCGGATTGCAAGGACTTCTTTGTAAGTGCCTTCGGTTCTGTTCGAGCCCGGAACAGACTTGTATGGATTGTATGCCTGACATTACAATTTGAGATATAAAGCCGATTTCTTTCAAATATATTTCTGTTGGTGGCGGAGAATTTATTCTTTGCTTAACACCCTTCTTTGAGACGTACGAGCTCAAAGGTTATATAGTTGAAGTTATCAGCGATATATTCCCAGTTTGGTAATGTGACATGCTGAGTGATGCTGAAATGATCATTGTGTTGATTATTGTGATAGGATCATTTATTTGATCGTCTATCTTAGTGATCATTGTGTTGATCATTTATTGACCCAAAGCATGGCTTTTGTATAAAGTATGTTTTTGTGGACGTGAATTCGTCGAGCCTCACATCCCGGAAATGGTCAAAACAGGAAAGAAGCAGCAAGGTTATGAGGGGTAGCACCCTTTAAGATGTGTCCATTTCCTTCTGGAAAAGGGTGGTATCATGGTATGGAGCCCAGATACTTACTCATGTTGAAAACACTTTGTTATGATTGTGTGAATTGATTAGAGAGCGCTCTCGGAAAAAGGTCCCAAAGGACCGGGGGATGGCATATTCGGTCAGTTGTTACTCAGTTAGGAGTAACCCGGCCTTGTGTTGGTTGAGATCCGGTTTGGTTCTCGGGGATGTCCATCCAGAGGCATTCTCAGTGGCAATGGGAAGTTCCTTGGCCTGACCATTTGTTGGAAATCCAATTCCCAATACGAAACTTGTACGGTATTAGTTGTAGAACCTGCTATTCACTTATGGTGGTCACCACTGTTTGGATAGTAGCTATAGTAGGCATAGTTCGAAATGTCTATGTCGGCTAAGATTTATATCTTTATTTTCGAAATGATTTGTTATACATTATGCACTAATAATAATATCAAATGTTATTTTAAATGCGTATCAAGCATCTTTGGCTATCATAAGGAGAAATCTCCTCCGATTCTGCGTTTGCATGTGTGTGTGTGCGGGAGGCCTTATGGTAGTCTCATTTTTAAAAGCATTGCGAATTGATTAAAAATATTCCTCTATTTTGATTTTAAAGATAAATAAACTGTTTTGAGTTCTCACACCAGTCACATGACTGACTTGGAGTTTATTGTTTTCCTTCCTAAACTCTGGGTGCCCACCAATTTCCACACGGGCAGTTAAGAGTTAGGTTTATCAGGATATTCTGGATATTCAGGAGTTGCTGGAGGCAAGCTGGATTGGCATGGCGTATTACTAGTTTATATAGTATTTCTTTTTCCGCTGCACTGTTTGTTGTTGTATGATGTTGTACACTCTGATGATATGATATGATGTAATGAAATGAAATGTAATAACTGATATAGTTCTTTGTTTAAAGATTATTCATTTATTATTATATGTTGTTCCGCTGCGAATTGTGAGATTCTGTTGTTGTTCTTTTGTTTCCTTTCTGTCCGTCCTATTTTCAAATTCTCTTTTTCTATTTTTAAAATTTTCTATCTTCTGTTTTAAAAATTCTCTGTTTTCTAAAAATCGTCTATCTTCTTTCCTCTCTATTTCCTCTCTCTTCTCTCTTATTTCTTTTTCTTTTCTCAAATTCTTTTTTTAAAAACCCCATAACTATTCGGTTTTTCGGCAACGAAAATCCGCGTACGTTACATTTGGTATCAGAGCTTATGGTTAAGCGACAACCATGGTTCTGTAGGGTATTACTCGTTACAGATAGAGTCAGCAGTACTCTAGAATGAGTTTGAGTATAATAATAGCTATGAGAGCGTATTTGTTAGTGAATATAAAATTTGTTTTATATTGTGATGATTGGTTTATTGAGTAGCATATGAACTTTCGTCAGCACAGCCTCGAAACTGAGCCGAAGGGGTTTCTAAACACTTGAATAGAACAATTCGACACAATATTGTTTTTAAATTGGGTAAATGGAATGATTTTTGCCTTGATTATATTTTTATATGTAAAGAAATAATTTTTCGGAATTATTAAAGTGTATATAAGTTGATTGTTAGGTTGTTTGAATAATCTAAATTAAAGAATAATTGTATAAGCAAATGAATTATAAGAATTGAATTATAATTAAAGTAATTTACAATTGTGAAATAAACTTATATATATAAGAAGTGAAACTATATGAATATATTTATGAATATGAGTTATAAATAAGAAATGAATTTAAAGTTAAATGGAAGTATAACTTAAGAATTGTTGAATAAAGTTGATATTGATATCAAACTAAATTAATGAAGTTAAGTAATAAATATGAAAATTGAGTTATATAAATGAAATCCAACTTTGGTAATTTAATGGAATTAATGGATTGAATGATTAATCAATTGAATGAAATTTAAAGTTGATATGGAATAATGAATGTAAGTGATAATTCATTAAAATATAATGTTATTAGAAGTTGAATAAAAAAAATGAATGAATATAAGCAAAGGAATTTGGTTGAAATTAATATACATTGATTGTTATATGATTGTTGATTGATTGTATGTAATTCATTAAGTGTTAATGAAATTGAAAGCTAAGAAATTGAATTCAAATTTGAAGTAAATAAATTTGAATAGAATTGAAAGTGAATTAGATTTAATTAGTAAATGTAAACTAATTGAATTGAGAATGAATGTTAGTAAATCCAATGTAAATGAATCAAATGTGATTTAAATTGAAAACCAATTCATTAATATTAATGAGAATATAAATGAATATATATTGATTATGAATTTGTTGAATGCTAATTGGTTGATGGTTGCATTTGTTGCTTTAGTTGCATTTGCTATATTATGTAGTAGTTATGTTGATATATGTTGTATATCGATACTATTTTCATATATGCATGATTCTCATGTTGTTTGTTGAGTTTAGTAGGTGCGGATCGAGTTTGCTTCGCATTTGGAGTTCGCTTTAGCGCTATATTAGCCGTATATGCTTGCTAATAAAATATAAGGTACATATCTCGGATTAAATATCGTACTTTTATACTTTTTTTTCCCTTCGGGATGCCTCATTACTTGATGAGATGTATATTTGTGATATATATATACTGTCATTTTTTTTCGGATCGAGCCGCGCAAAGGAGACTATGGCGAATTTTTCCGAAAATTTAAGGCGTTAGAAAATTTTTGAGAAAATTTGGAAAATTTTTTGAAAACTAAAACTTTGATTTGGAATTGAAAGTTAAACAATAGTAGTTGTTTTTGAAAAGATAACTAAGTATGATTTGAAAACTCAGTAAAGATTTGTAATAAGTTTAATTATAAATTTTGGGAAAATTAATAGATTCTGTAACTTTTCTTACTTGCAATTTCGAGGACGAAATTCTTTTAAGAGGGAAAGATTGTAACGACCCAGAATTTTATTAAATTAAAATTTGAATATTTAATTAATTTTAAATATTTATAAGTGAATTTTTAAGTCAAATAAATTTTTATTTGAATTTTTGGATTTAATTGGATAATTAAATCGATAATTTAATATGTTAAATTATGGAAATAATTGAAAATAGAGTTAAATATGATTGAAAATAATTTGGAAAATTTTATTTAATCATACTGGAGTTATAGAAATATTTTAGAACTTTTAAAATCGAATTAAAAGTTAATTTGTGAAAATTGAATATTTTAATATTTAATAATCGACTGTAAAATAGCCAATTTTTGAACAGTCTCAGAATTCAACGAAACCAGTTTCATTGGATCCGTAATAGTTAGTTATTACCGGATTTCAATTTTCGTGTCAATCGGAGCTATCGTTTGATCGTGGCAGCTCAAAACGCATCGAATCGTTTTTAATTTAAATTTGGCGAGTCAAAATAGCCATTTTTCAAAAAGTCTCGGAATTCGACGAAACCAGTTTCATCGGATCCGTAATGTGATATTATTGTAAGGTTTCAAATTTTAAGTCAATTGGATTTACCGTTTGTCCGGTACAAATTAAAACGCCTAGAAATCGACTTAAATCGGTTTAATTCAAATTGAGCGTTTTCAACCATAACTCGCACATACTTCCGAATTAGCTTTCGAAACCTGTTCCATTGTGTCCGGAATGCAGAAAAACTTTAGAATCGCCTGTCGAAACGCGTCGTTTGGAGTTCGTTTGCATAAGTTATTAAAAAGAGAATTTTATTAGTTTAATAATATAATAACTATTATATATATTCAATTTTTTCCAAACCCTAGCCTTTGCTATCAGCCGTCGTTCTAAACGATTTAATGGCCGAAACCTAGCGATCTTCTCCTCCAAATCGCGACAAATCCACTCAACGATTTCGAAAATTTTCTGAAGCAAGATTGTAGAGCGTTCCAAGATCTCCAGATCCGTACGGTGGAGTGGCGAATAACTCAGCGAATCGTTGGCAAATCGTTCGAGAAGGAGGCGCATTTCACCTCGTTTTGCGTGCGCCAGGGACCACCGAGTGGCACGTGGTCGGGGGCGAAAGTGGGGTTTGGCGAGGCCGTTCTAATGGCGTGTTCTGATCGATGGGGAATGGAGGGTATTGCATGTGATTTGGAGCCCTAGGGGGCGGCCTATGGGTTCATTTGCGTTCGAATTATTTTACCTGGGAACGTATGCACGGGAGGAAGAAGCACGGTGGGGGCCACGCGCGTGAAGAATATGAATGGGTATTTTCTTTTGTTTTTTTTAGTTTAAATTTGAAATTCAAATAGTGTACAGCGTTTAAAATAGTATAACTTTTGCATGCGAGGTCGGATTCGAACGAGATTTTTTGCGTTGGCTTCGTATCGTCGTGCTCTTCGCAATGCAACTGGTTTGGAGTCGATTGGAGCTCGTTTGAATTTCGGGTAAAATTAAACGTTCGTTTAATTTTATTCGAAACGAACGCGAAAACGGAAATTAAAACCAAGGTGAGAACTTCTCACTCAATCGAATAGATTTCGATTTTATTTTAAATAGTTAGATTTAAAATATTTGAATGCATGTTTGAATGATGACTGTAAATTATTGATTGTTAAAATAGACATTATGCGCCGTTAGTAAGCGGATGTTATTTATTAAAAACATATACCGCGAATATTTCATAAACAGTGAAATTGGTATTATATATAATATCAATATATATATATTGGCATATGTATATATTGCAGTTGATTGATTTCCCGCATTTTTTGTTTAGCGGATGAGACCCTATTACGCCGTTATTAAGCGGATAATATTTAATAAGAACATGTACCGCGATAATTTCGTACTGGAGCGAAATTGGTATTGTGCTAATGTTTTTGGATGCAGGAAACAGGTTGGAGGGATCCAACTGGATTCCTCAACAGTATTTATTTTATTTCAGATATTTTGATATTTGATGGATTATCATATCGATATATGATATCGTTGTTAGTCGTGATTGACTATTTGGTGTGTAGCATCATTGGACCCAGATTTTGGGATTTTAAAATGGTTTTAAAGTGATTTTTGAAAATATACTATATTTTTGGAATTGATCCATTATAAATAAATAACGTTATAATTTTTAAAGTTATAAAAATTATAGTTTTTGTGAAATATAGTTAAAAGCTGATTCTTGAGAAATATGAATTAATGACCTTATAAAATAGTTAAATTGGATTTTTGAATATATTATTAAAGTTAAAAATAGGATTTATAAAATTTGATTATTTTATAAATCAAGATGGTGGAATTATAAAGGAATTTAAAGACGTTTTAAAAGAATAATATAAATTAATTTATCTTAAGAGATTTATAAATGGATATTTATAAATTGAATTATAGACATTTAAAACGAGTTTTTATAAGTGTTTGAATGTAGTGAAAATGAATTTCCTAAATGAATGAAATTTATGAAATTATAAACTGTGAAGTTATAAATGAGATTTTATAAGCAATAGGTTTATAAAATTTATAAAGTTATCGAAAGAATGAATTTTGGATAAATAAACAATCTTATAAGTTAAGATTAATAAATTGGGAAGTTAAATGAACGATTTTGTAAAATAATCGTTTTATAAGTAGTTAACTTATAATTTGAACTTTTAGTCTATAATTGAATTATAAACTGAATAGGTAAATAAAAGGATTTATAAAAAAGGAAGTTTTTATAAATAAATAGAAAAGGAATTTATAAACGTTGTTTTATAAATTCGCAAATGACTTATTTTGACAAGTTAATTGTTATAACTTAGAAATGGAGTTATATTCACATTTTTTAATAGTGAATAATCCTTTGAATTAAAATGAATAAAAGAATGAAATTGGTTAACGTAGTTTATTCACGTTTTTGAATAGTGAATAACACGTTAAAGAAATTGTTTAGAATGTGAATGTTTTAAAAAGAATTAAAACGATCCAACGATGTTTTAAAAGGTATAGAGATTCGAAACCATAGATTTCAACATTTATTGTTGAAATAGATGTTTCGAGAAATAAAAGGAAATAGTGGACTATAACATTGTTGTTATAGTAAATAATTTCCGAATGGAAATGTTTTGGTTTAGTATTGGGATTTATATATCTATTTTAATTTCGAATCCCTATACTAGTGATTTTGGGTTGTCGTAACGATGTTTTACGTAACATTCGTTTTGGCCCAAATAAATATGTTTAAGTGAATGATTTCCTTAAAGAAAGAAATATATACTTAATTCTGTAATATCCCGGAAATTTGGACAATTTAAATTTAATAATCTGAGTTTAAATTTAAATTGAATTGATAAATTTTTGTTAATAAATTTGATTTGATTTTAATAATCTTCTTTATTTAAATATTTAATTTGTGAAATTATTTTAATGAGTTAATAAATTGTTTTCTATTTAATAATGTATATGTTTTTGTATATATTTTAAATAGACAAGTTATTTAATTTAAAATAGTATAGCATCTTTTTAATGTTTTAAAAATAGGAATTTTGATTTATTTTCAATTTAAGCTTTTCAAAAACATTTAATAAAATACTATATGATTTTTAATATGTGAGATAAATGTTTTAATTTGTTTAAAATTCATTTTAACTTAAGTTGTATATTAAAATAAGTTATAAAATGTTTGTGTCATTCTTTTTAAAATATTTATTTATAAATTTGATTTGTTAATTTAATTTGTAAATTTAAAATACAATTTTAAATATGAACATGCATTCATTAAGTATAATTTTCTTTAACAATTAATCTAAATTACTAATTAACTAAGTTTAAATATTCATTAATCTTAATTTTAATAACATAACCATTTAAAAGACATGTGTTAAGCATTTAAGATAGGGAGTTAACATGTGTCCATTTTTTTTTACATGTGTCAAAATTTGTTTTTCTTTAATTTTAATTTAAATCAAATATTGTTATTTAAAACTTGCATGTTTTCTTTCCTTTTTCTTTTCTCATTTTTCATTTCATTAACATTCCACCTGAAAATCAATGCATAACAAATTTGCATACTCCTCAAAAATACAAATCTGCATTAATCAAGAAAATCTGCATTCTTCAAATCTATAACATATTCATCTTCAAATCACTCTAATTTCTTCAATCTGGAAAACATGAAGACCTGCATTTTCTTTCTAAAAATCTGCATACATTAAACCAAGCATCAAGCCTGCATGTTTTCATGAAACAACCTGGGTTGAACTGCATGCAACAAATTCAAGTTGCATCTGCAATTTCAAGTTGAAGCCTGCATTCACTTTCTTTAAAACCTGAGGGGGGATTTGCATCTGCATTCATGAATCTTCAAACTGGAAATTGGCATCTGCATCAACATTTTAAAAGAAAGAGGTCTGCATTTAACTCTTTAAATCTGGAAACATGCAAGTTGAAGACATCAGTAGCTTAAGGTTCAAAGATCAAACATGCATGAAATTTTAAGTCAAAGTACTAAGGTTAAAAAGCATTCAAGTTAAAGCTTTCTGCATTGATAAATTCTCAATCTGGACTCTGCAACTTCAGGTGAGTAACACCTAATTTAAATAAGTTTAGTAGGATTTCATTGCTTGTTTATCTGATGGATTGAATTGTGTATATGTTTTAAAAATTGCAAATAGATTCATATGAGATTTCTTTGAATATCTGCCTGTGTTCAAATTGATGGCTGTGCATGTGGGTTTCTGCAACTTTCAAACTCATATTGATCCCTGAGTTTTCTGTAGCTTGTTGCTACTATGATTTAAAACAATTGGACATAGCTTGTTCATGTTAGAATAGGATAAGCTTTAAAAATATCATATAAACTAAACAAATTTGTCTGTAACCTGGGGAATCAGGTTACACAGAGCAATAATTAATATAGAGAAAAATTCAGATGTTGTAATTTATTGTTCATGTTTACTAATTAAAACAATATGTGAATTCAAGAATTTTAACTCAAAAATTACAAATTTTAATGCTTTGTACAAAATGCAGTTTTGAAACTCCTGTATTTTTCATTTTTGTTAAGTACTGATGATGCATGCTATTAAATTGATTGAATTTGGTTATGGAGATAGTATAGCTATCATAGGTTATGGGGAAATTATGGGATCAAGTTGAAAATGAGTTTTGATGTTGTAATTTGAGTTTCCAGGTTTAGAACCCTAGTTTATTTGGGTCACTAAGATTGTTCGACTGTGGTTCCCTCAGTGATTCGAGTTCAATACTTTTTTGGGTATAGATAGATTATGTGTTGATGTTGTTGCTGCCGGAGTTTGGTGGGTATTAGTGGCCGGAGTTGGATGAATCCGCCGTTGACAGGTTGGTCACTGAAAGGGGGAGATGTTTTCCAGTTTGGTTTATAAACTTGAATTCAAATTCAAGTTGGATTTTGGGGATTTGAAGGTTGAATGTTGGTATAGGGATTTTGGGTCGATGGAGGATGGCCTGAGTTGATCGTCAGTGATGCCGGAGTAGGGGAGTGGATGCACAGAGGTGATGTGCATGTTTGTGATGAAGGGGTGTGTTATTTGTTGCAGGGTTATGGAAGCTCGTGACTGTCTCGGGGAATTTGAGAAGAAACTCGGAGTAGGGATGGAGTTGACTCGAAGTAGATTAGGTGGTAGCTCGGGTTGTAATGTTTCAGGGTTAAACAGAACCTTTTTTCCAGTTTTAAAAATTTTAAAAAGTATGTTTTTTAAAAATGTAGTTTAAAACATGAACTAAGTATAAGTGTAAACTGAATTTGAATAGAAATTTAATTAGTTTAAATTTAGGTTTGAAATAATTTAAATTTTGAAAAGAAATTATTTGGTCTTAAGCAAAAGTAGTAACCTGTTTCCAGGTTTTATAAAGTTGAAGAAAAAAAGTAAATGGCAAGACAAAAATCTGAAAATAAGACCTGAACTTGAAATTGAATTTGAAAATTCAATTAAGTTTTAAATTTTAAATCTTTGAACTAAATTTGAAATGCTTTTAAATCCAAGTTGGGTTTTTAACTAAAACAAATACTGTTTTCTGTTTTTATTTAAATTTAAAAGTAAAGTTTTAAATTGGTAAGATTTAGTTCAAAACTGAAATGTTTAAACCTGAAAGTTGAATTTGAAGTAAATGGTATAATTCTTGAATTTGAAATATTTTTGAATTCTAGAATATAATATATATGTTTTAAACCAAACAGAAACTGTTTTCTGTTTAAAATTTAAAAGTAAGTTTATAATGGAAATGAAATTTAAAATAAAGTTTTAAATTTTAAGTTTGAATCTTGGGTGAAATTTGTATTTGAAACAAAGTATTTAAAATACTTGTAGAAAGGAGAATGTTCTTAATTTTGAACTTAAGGAAATTGGTTTCATTTAAATTATTAATTTAAATGGAATATTAATTATTTAATTAATTAATAATGTGGATGATTAATTAAGTAATTAATAATTTTAATTAGTTAATTTGAGATTAATTAATTAAGGTTAATTAATCTATAATTAAGGATGGTTAATTAAATTTTAATTTATGATTAAGATTTATTTAATCAAGAGATTAAAGATAATTAAGATTTTAATTAACGCTTAATTAATTAATAATTAGAGTTTAATTAAATTGTAATTAAATATTAGTTAATTAATAATTAATAATGATTAATTATGAGTTAATTTCTTAATTATGTAATTAAGAAAGGTTAATGGAGATCATTAACTTAAGATTAATTAACAATTAATTAATGTGATTAATTCTTGGTAATTAATTAGGTTAATTAATTTAATAATAATCAATTGTTTAATTACTTAATAAAAGTAATTAATGAATTAATTACTTGGTGTAGTTAATTTAATTAAATGGGATTAGTTTAGATTAATTAAGTTTAATTAATTTAAACCATTGTTGATTGTTTGATAATTACTTTATGTAATTAATGAATTTATAATTACTTAGAGAAGTAATTAATTAATAATTACAGGATGTAATTAAAGATATTAATTATAGAAGTAATTTTGATTTAAATTACTTTGAAAATTAATCAAGTGATTAATGAAGATAATTAATTAAGAGTAATTAAGTTATGGGAGGAGTAATTAAAATAGTTAATTACTAATTGGATATTAATCATGGGTGATTAATATATATGTTTTAAATTGAAGATTAATTACTTATGTAATTAATTTATATTTAGAGATTGATTAAATGTGATTAGAAATCATTAATTAATTAATTAATGATGTAATTTGGAATTGATTAATTAAGGTATAATTAATATTAAATGCTAATTACTTATTGTAATTAGGGAATTATTAATCAATAAGGATTAATTGAAATGAATATTGAGATGATTTATAAATTGATTTATAATCAATTGATGATTAAGATAAGCAGGATTTGATGATGAAATGATTAATTTAATTTATTTTAAATTAATTAGAGAGTAAGTAATTAATTTAATTCATTTTAAATTAATTATAGAATGGAATGATCATTAGATAGTTGCTTATGTTTGATGATTGGTATTGATTGGTATGGTTTGTAATCTCAGTTATGAGATTAGTAGTGTATGTGATATGTATGCATTGGTTGCTTTTGGATGATAGTATGGATATCTGATTATGATATGAATTATCTGTTGGTAATGATAATATTGATTATCTATTGTGTGGTGAATTATCTATCTGTGTATATTTAGATAATGAATTGAATTGTTTTAAACTTAAACAACTTGGACCTTAAAAGACACGCTTTGGTTTTCGATGAGACCGGGATCGGGTTTCCATATTTGGATATCCGAAAACCACATCGATTCCAAATAACGTTAGGTCGTTAACCTAAGTGGAGCGAGTGAAGACTCGAGGTGTAAGGGCTATACGTCAGTATAACTCTGTGGGTGATTCCGTAATGAGTTTGACGGAATAGTGCTTATAGATTCGAGATGAAGATTTAAAGTGCAAGGGTTATTGTCGTTAACTCTGAGGGTGATTCCAATACGAGTGTAACGAGATAATGCCTTCGGTTTCGTTCGAACCCGGAACGAACTTGTATGGATTGAATGCTTTCAGAACATCGTCAGGTGGACGATGAGCATTCTAAGTGATATGTTCTATAAAGGTAATCGTAGCCTCAAGCCTCATCAACCGGGAATGGCTAAAACAGGGGAGGTGCAGCAAAGCTTCGTGGGTAGCCCCCACTTGAGAGCAAGATTTATCCCTGTCTAGAGGTCCCTTTTATATTTTCGGCTTAGTGGTGCGGTTGCTGATCACAACTGCGGGGTAGTCTTGTTTGGAACTGTTCAGTAAGGAACGGGTCCGGCTTTGTGTTGCAGGGGATGAAGGGAGTAATCCTCGGTACGGTGATCTAGGCCACGTACTGTGACGGGCGGTACCCCAGTAGCCCTGCCATTGTATGGAATCCACAATCCAATAAGTGCCAACGGTTTTGATTGTATTACCCACTTTTGTGGCTAGTAGCTGGAATTTAATGAATGTAACAATTTCGGCTATTTCTTATTTATTTGAAAACCCTAGACACTATTATAATATCATCGGATTTCCTATCAAATGTTTTGGTTAGCGTAAGGTAAAAACTTTTCCATGTTTATGTGTGGGAAGTCTTACGTGATACCTTTTCTTTTCAAAGATTTTTCAAAGTTAAGCAACTTTAACCTGTTACTCACACCAGACCCATGTCTGACCCGGAGTTATTTCTGTTTTTCTATAACTCTTGGGTACTCAAATTTTTACGAGTAGCCAAGGGAATTCAGGTTAGGATTCAGGATAGCTTTGACGAATTATGGAGGAGCAATGGAGCAGGAGGCTTCTGCGTATAGTTATATAGTTTCCGCTGTGTTGGTATCTCTGAGTGTTTGTGTTTGTGATTGAGATGTAATAACTAGACAGGTGTTTATAACTGTCTAGTATGTGTTGTATATGTCTGTGTAACTCTGATATTTAATGTATACTATGTAATACTTTGGTTATTAATATAATTTATTCGTTCCGCTGTTGAGATTCTTGTGTTGTTTCTTCTTTCTCTTCTTTCTTTTCTTCTTCTATCCCTTTCTTTCTTAATTCACGGTGCGGCTTCCTGGTATTTGGAAGCCGGGTCGTGACAGCTGGTATCAGAGCTGTAGGTTGAGTGAATACCTAGGCTCTGAAGTGTGTCTTTCTTTAGGGAGCGTTAGGTTGAGTGAATACCTAGGCTCTGTAATGGTGTCTATCTTGAGAGAGCGTATTTGTATTTTTATGTATATATATTTTTATGGTTCTACCTATTTATTGGTTTACCTGTTCGGGTTTTTCCAATATAAGTTATAAAGGTAGATGAGGTAGAAGTGTGTGTAACACGACTACCATTGGTTGGTGTTTGATGGATGAGGTTGGGAGTGTATTTGTCGAGACTGTAGACCTAATACCGTCTCGAGTAAGTTTTGTTTGGTTTAAGGACTTCATCGATCTCTGAAGGAAACTTGTAAAGGTTCGGAGTTCATCTATGAAGTGCTGAGTTGAGTTTGGATCTATCGGTAGGGCTGAAGCCAGTGAGTGAGGATATTTTGATATCTCAGGAAGTAGTAGCTGCGTGATGAGATGCAGTGAATATGGATATTTCCGAAGATGTTTCTTTGGAACAAGAGTAAGAAGTGAGATTGCTCGGTGTTGTGGCTGAGTTTAGCAGAATGTTCTGAGTTGGTAGGGAGTCTTCTGGCTGAGTAGTTTTTCTGAAGTGGAGTTCAGAAGCAGCAGAGTGGATCTTTTCTCTGGTGAGTTGGCTAAGCCAGCATAAGCTGTTCTATTTGGTAAAGAGAGAGCAGTTTTCTTTGGATTTAGGCTGAGTTGATCGCAAAAGTGACTTGCGATAGTTAAGTGTTCTTTTGGAACTGGTGGTTCAGTTAGTAGATAGATGGTTCCTTGAGATAGAAGTTGGTGGAGTAACTCAGATTGGGAGAACACATCTGAGTTTTCTTTTATGGATACGTGGAACCATATTTCTGTGCTGGGTTGTCTGGTCTGTGCTTGTGCTCTTAGTCAGCATTTTCTTCTGTTTCGGATCAGAGTTGTGCAGCGGAAGCAGTTTGGGAATGTTTCTGTTTTGTTTTTCCGGATAAGGAGAGTTTGTTCTGTCTTCTGTTTTTAAGAAGCAGGGCGTGTGTTCTTGGTTTTTGAGTGATCTTGAGGATCATTGGATTGTTTTGATCCAGTATGTTTCTTGAGGCATCAACAAGAGTTAAGCTGATCAGGAAGGATGTTGGTAGCCCAGGATCGTCTGAAGAGTTTTTATGGATAAGAGACGGGAGAATTTGGATTCTGGAATCGAAGATTTGGTTTGGGATAAGTTTTTCTCTGATCAAGGAGCTATAAGTTTGGGAAGCTAGCTCCGTAGTGTTTTGGTTTCTTCTGTGATTGGTAAGATCAGTGTTTGATTTTCCTAGAACTGGATTGTCAGTTTGGATAACTGGGATTCAGTATGTTTCACGTATCTCTGAGGGAGTACGTGTTTGATATTTCTGGTTGTAGAACCAGCAGTTTAGGATGGTTTGTTTGTTGAGTCAGACTCGTCTGTAGTCTGATATGCTGTATAGAATTGTTGTTAGGAGCTCTATAGCTTAGTAGAATTGATTGATTGGATTCTATAGAGCGAGTATCCCGATATATATATACCGGGGAAACTCGTGATGGTTTATCCAAAATTCTTTTGGATAACTAGATTTGTTTTGGTTGTGTGAATTGGTTGCTTTGGTTGTTGGCATATGATTAGCATATGATGTGTTTTTAAATAAAATCTATAAATAGATTATTAAATTACCTTTGTTTTAAATTTCGGGGACGAAATTCTTTTAAGGGGGAAGGATTGTAATATCCCGGAAATTTGGACAATTTAAATTTAATAATCTGAGTTTAAATTTAAATTGAATTGATAAATTTTTGTTAATAAATTTGATTTGATTTTAATAATCTTCTTTATTTAAATATTTAATTTGTGAAATTATTTTAATGAGTTAATAAATTGTTTTCTATTTAATAATGTATATGTTTTTGTATATATTTTAAATAGACAAGTTATTTAATTTAAAATAGTATAACATCTTTTTAATGTTTTAAAAATAGGAATTTTGATTTATTTTCAATTTAAGCTTTTCAAAAACATTTAATAAAATACTATATGATTTTTAATATGTGAGATAAATGTTTTAATTTGTTTAAAATTCATTTTAACTTAAGTTGTATATTAAAATAAGTTATAAAATGTTTGTGTCATTCTTTTTAAAATATTTATTTATAAATTTGATTTGTTAATTTAATTTGTAAATTTAAAATACAATTTTAAATATGAACATGCATTCATTAAGTATAATTTTCTTTAACAATTAATCTAAATTACTAATTAACTAAGTTTAAATATTCATTAATCTTAATTTTAATAACATAACCATTTAAAAGACATGTGTTAAGCATTTAAGATAGGGAGTTAACATGTGTCCATTTTTTTTTACATGTGTCAAAATTTGTTTTTCTTTAATTTTAATTTAAATCAAATATTGTTATTTAAAACTTGCATGTTTTCTTTCCTTTTTCTTTTCTCATTTTTCATTTCATTAACATTCCACCTGAAAATCAATGCATAACAAATTTGCATACTCCTCAAAAATACAAATCTGCATTAATCAAGAAAATCTGCATTCTTCAAATCTATAACATATTCATCTTCAAATCACTCTAATTTCTTCAATCTGGAAAACATGAAGACCTGCATTTTCTTTCTAAAAATCTGCATACATTAAACCAAGCATCAAGCCTGCATGTTTTCATGAAACAACCTGGGTTGAACTGCATGCAACAAATTCAAGTTGCATCTGCAATTTCAAGTTGAAGCCTGCATTCACTTTCTTTAAAACCTGAGGGGGGATTTGCATCTGCATTCATGAATCTTCAAACTGGAAATTGGCATCTGCATCAACATTTTAAAAGAAAGAGGTCTGCATTTAACTCTTTAAATCTGGAAACATGCAAGTTGAAGACATCAGTAGCTTAAGGTTCAAAGATCAAACATGCATGAAATTTTAAGTCAAAGTACTAAGGTTAAAAAGCATTCAAGTTAAAGCTTTCTGCATTGATAAATTCTCAATCTGGACTCTGCAACTTCAGGTGAGTAACACCTAATTTAAATAAGTTTAGTAGGATTTCATTGCTTGTTTATCTGATGGATTGAATTGTGTATATGTTTTAAAAATTGCAAATAGATTCATATGAGATTTCTTTGAATATCTGCCTGTGTTCAAATTGATGGCTGTGCATGTGGGTTTCTGCAACTTTCAAACTCATATTGATCCCTGAGTTTTCTGTAGCTTGTTGCTACTATGATTTAAAACAATTGGACATAGCTTGTTCATGTTAGAATAGGATAAGCTTTAAAAATATCATATAAACTAAACAAATTTGTCTGTAACCTGGGGAATCAGGTTACACAGAGCAATAATTAATATAGAGAAAAATTCAGATGTTGTAATTTATTGTTCATGTTTACTAATTAAAACAATATGTGAATTCAAGAATTTTAACTCAAAAATTACAAATTTTAATGCTTTGTACAAAATGCAGTTTTGAAACTCCTGTATTTTTCATTTTTGTTAAGTACTGATGATGCATGCTATTAAATTGATTGAATTTGGTTATGGAGATAGTATAGCTATCATAGGTTATGGGGAAATTATGGGATCAAGTTGAAAATGAGTTTTGATGTTGTAATTTGAGTTTCCAGGTTTAGAACCCTAGTTTATTTGGGTCACTAAGATTGTTCGACTGTGGTTCCCTCAGTGATTCGAGTTCAATACTTTTTTGGGTATAGATAGATTATGTGTTGATGTTGTTGCTGCCGGAGTTTGGTGGGTATTAGTGGCCGGAGTTGGATGAATCCGCCGTTGACAGGTTGGTCACTGAAAGGGGGAGATGTTTTCCAGTTTGGTTTATAAACTTGAATTCAAATTCAAGTTGGATTTTGGGGATTTGAAGGTTGAATGTTGGTATAGGGATTTTGGGTCGATGGAGGATGGCCTGAGTTGATCGTCAGTGATGGTATGAATTATCTGATTATGATATGAATTATCTGTTGATAATGATAAGGTTGATTATCTATTGTATTATGAATTATCTATCTGTGTATATTTAGATAATGAATTGAATTGTTTTAAACTTAAAACAACTTGGACATAAAAGACACGCTTTGGTTTTCGATGAGACCGGGATCGGGTTTCCATATTTGGACATCCGAAAACCACATCGATTCCAAATAACGTTAGGTCGTTAATCCAAGTGGAGCAAGTGAAGACTCGAGGTGTAAGGGCTATACGTCAGTATAACTCTGTGGGTGATTCCGTAATGAGTTTGACGGAATAGGTCTTATAGATTCGAGATGGTGATTTAGAGTGCAAGGGTGCCGGAGTAGGGGAGTGGATGCACAGAGGTGATGTGCATGTTTGTGATGAAGGGGTGTGTTATTTGTTGCAGGGTTATGGAAGCTCGTGACTGTCTCGGGGAATTTGAGAAGAAACTCGGAGTAGGGATGGAGTTGACTCGAAGTAGATTAGGTGGTAGCTCGGGTTGTAATGTTTCAGGGTTAAACAGAACCTTTTTTCCAGTTTTAAAAATTTTAAAAAGTATGTTTTTTAAAAATGTAGTTTAAAACATGAACTAAGTATAAGTGTAAACTGAATTTGAATAGAAATTTAATTAGTTTAAATTTAGGTTTGAAATAATTTAAATTTTGAAAAGAAATTATTTGGTCTTAAGCAAAAGTAGTAACCTGCTTCCAGGTTTTATAAAGTTGAAGAAAAAAAGTAAATGGCAAGACAAAAATCTGAAAATAAGACCTGAACTTGAAATTGAATTTGAAAATTCAATTAAGTTTTAAATTTTAAATCTTTGAACTAAATTTGAAATGCTTTTAAATCCAAGTTGGGTTTTTAACTAAAACAAATACTGTTTTCTGTTTTTATTTAAATTTAAAAGTAAAGTTTTAAATTGGTAAGATTTAGTTCAAAACTGAAATGTTTAAACCTGAAAGTTGAATTTGAAGTAAATGGTATAATTCTTGAATTTGAAATATTTTTGAATTCTAGAATATAATATATATGTTTTAAACCAAACAGAAACCGTTTTCTGTTTAAAATTTAAAAGTAAGTTTATAATGGAAATGAAATTTAAAATAAAGTTTTAAATTTTAAGTTTGAATCTTGGGTGAAATTTGTATTTGAAACAAAGTATTTAAAATACTTGTAGAAAGGAGAATGTTCTTAATTTTGAACTTAAGGAAATTGGTTTCATTTAAATTATTAATTTAAATGGAATATTAATTATTTAATTAATTAATAATGTGGATGATTAATTAAGTAATTAATAATTTTAATTAGTTAATTTGAGATTAATTAATTAAGGTTAATTAATCTATAATTAAGGATGGTTAATTAAATTTTAATTTATGATTAAGATTTATTTAATCAAGAGATTAAAGATAATTAAGATTTTAATTAACGCTTAATTAATTAATAATTAGAGTTTAATTAAATTGTAATTAAATATTAGTTAATTAATAATTAATAATGATTAATTATGAGTTAATTTCTTAATTATGTAATTAAGAAAGGTTAATGGAGATCATTAACTTAAGATTAATTAACAATTAATTAATGTGATTAATTCTTGGTAATTAATTAGGTTAATTAATTTAATAATAATCAATTGTTTAATTACTTAATAAAAGTAATTAATGAATTAATTACTTGGTGTAGTTAATTTAATTAAATGGGATTAGTTTAGATTAATTAAGTTTAATTAATTTAAACCATTGTTGATTGTTTGATAATTACTTTATGTAATTAATGAATTTATAATTACTTAGAGAAGTAATTAATTAATAATTACAGGATGTAATTAAAGATATTAATTATAGAAGTAATTTTGATTTAAATTACTTTGAAAATTAATCAAGTGATTAATGAAGATAATTAATTAAGAGTAATTAAGTTATGGGAGGAGTAATTAAAATAGTTAATTACTAATTGGATATTAATCATGGGTGATTAATATATAAGTTTTAAATTGAAGATTAATTACTTATGTAATTAATTTATATTTAGAGATTGATTAAATGTGATTAGAAATCATTAATTAATTAATTAATGATGTAATTTGGAATTGATTAATTAAGGTATAATTAATATTAAATGCTAATTACTTATTGTAATTAGGGAATTATTAATCAATAAGGATTAATTGAAATGAATATTGAGATGATTTATAAATTGATTTATAATCAATTGATGATTAAGATAAGCAGGATTTGATGATGAAATGATTAATTTAATTTATTTTAAATTAATTAGAGAGTAAGTAATTAATTTAATTCATTTTAAATTAATTATAGAATGGAATGATCATTAGATAGTTGCTTATGTTTGATGATTGGTATTGATTGGTATGGTTTGTAATCTCAGTTATGAGATTAGTAGTGTATGTGATATGTATGCATTGGTTGCTTTTGGATGATAGTATGGATATCTGATTATGATATGAATTATCTGTTGGTAATGATAATATTGATTATCTATTGTGTGGTGAATTATCTATCTGTGTATATTTAGATAATGAATTGAATTGTTTTAAACTTAAACAACTTGGACCTTAAAAGACACGCTTTGGTTTTCGATGAGACCGGGATCGGGTTTCCATATTTGGATATCCGAAAACCACATCGATTCCAAATAACGTTAGGTCGTTAACCTAAGTGGAGCGAGTGAAGACTCGAGGTGTAAGGGCTATACGTCAGTATAACTCTGTGGGTGATTCCGTAATGAGTTTGACGGAATAGTGCTTATAGATTCGAGATGAAGATTTAAAGTGCAAGGGTTATTGTCGTTAACTCTGAGGGTGATTCCAATACGAGTGTAACGAGATAATGCCTTCGGTTTCGTTCGAACCCGGAACGAACTTGTATGGATTGAATGCTTTCAGAACATCGTCAGGTGGACGATGAGCATTCTAAGTGATATGTTCTATAAAGGTAATCGTAGCCTCAAGCCTCATCAACCGGGAATGGCTAAAACAGGGGAGGTGCAGCAAAGCTTCGTGGGTAGCCCCCACTTGAGAGCAAGATTTATCCCTGTCTAGAGGTCCCTTTTATATTTTCGGCTTAGTGGTGCGGTTGCTGATCACAACTGCGGGGTAGTCTTGTTTGGAACTGTTCAGTAAGGAACGGGTCCGGCTTTGTGTTGCAGGGGATGAAGGGAGTAATCCTCGGTACGGTGATCTAGGCCACGTACTGTGACGGGCGGTACCCCAGTAGCCCTGCCATTGTATGGAATCCACAATCCAATAAGTGCCAACGGTTTTGATTGTATTACCCACTTTTGTGGCTAGTAGCTGGAATTTAATGAATGTAACAATTTCGGCTATTTCTTATTTATTTGAAAACCCTAGACACTATTATAATATCATCGGATTTCCTATCAAATGTTTTGGTTAGCGTAAGGTAAAAACTTTTCCATGTTTATGTGTGGGAAGTCTTACGTGATACCTTTTCTTTTCAAAGATTTTTCAAAGTTAAGCAACTTTAACCTGTTACTCACACCAGACCCATGTCTGACCCGGAGTTATTTCTGTTTTTCTATAACTCTTGGGTACTCAAATTTTTACGAGTAGCCAAGGGAATTCAGGTTAGGATTCAGGATAGCTTTGACGAATTATGGAGGAGCAATGGAGCAGGAGGCTTCTGCGTATAGTTATATAGTTTCCGCTGTGTTGGTATCTCTGAGTGTTTGTGTTTGTGATTGAGATGTAATAACTAGACAGGTGTTTATAACTGTCTAGTATGTGTTGTATATGTCTGTGTAACTCTGATATTTAATGTATACTATGTAATACTTTGGTTATTAATATAATTTATTCGTTCCGCTGTTGAGATTCTTGTGTTGTTTCTTCTTTCTCTTCTTTCTTTTCTTCTTCTATCCCTTTCTTTCTTAATTCACGGTGCGGCTTCCTGGTATTTGGAAGCCGGGTCGTGACAGCTGGTATCAGAGCTGTAGGTTGAGTGAATACCTAGGCTCTGAAGTGTGTCTTTCTTTAGGGAGCGTTAGGTTGAGTGAATACCTAGGCTCTGTAATGGTGTCTATCTTGAGAGAGCGTATTTGTATTTTTATGTATATATATTTTTATGGTTCTACCTATTTATTGGTTTACCTGTTCGGGTTTTTCCAATATAAGTTATAAAGGTAGATGAGGTAGAAGTGTGTGTAACACGACTACCATTGGTTGGTGTTTGATGGATGAGGTTGGGAGTGTATTTGTCGAGACTGTAGACCTAATACCGTCTCGAGTAAGTTTTGTTTGGTTTAAGGACTTCATCGATCTCTGAAGGAAACTTGTAAAGGTTCGGAGTTCATCTATGAAGTGCTGAGTTGAGTTTGGATCTATCGGTAGGGCTGAAGCCAGTGAGTGAGGATATTTTGATATCTCAGGAAGTAGTAGCTGCGTGATGAGATGCAGTGAATATGGATATTTCCGAAGATGTTTCTTTGGAACAAGAGTAAGAAGTGAGATTGCTCGGTGTTGTGGCTGAGTTTAGCAGAATGTTCTGAGTTGGTAGGGAGTCTTCTGGCTGAGTAGTTTTTCTGAAGTGGAGTTCAGAAGCAGCAGAGTGGATCTTTTCTCTGGTGAGTTGGCTAAGCCAGCATAAGCTGTTCTGTTTGGTAAAGAGAGAGCAGTTTTCTTTGGATTTAGGCTGAGTTGATCGCAAAAGTGACTTGCGATAGTTAAGTGTTCTTTTGGAACTGGTGGTTCAGTTAGTAGATAGATGGTTCCTTGAGATAGAAGTTGGTGGAGTAACTCAGATTGGGAGAACACATCTGAGTTTTCTTTTATGGATACGTGGAACCATATTTCTGTGCTGGGTTGTCTGGTCTGTGCTTGTGCTCTTAGTCAGCATTTTCTTCTGTTTCGGATCAGAGTTGTGCAGCGGAAGCAGTTTGGGAATGTTTCTGTTTTGTTTTTCCGGATAAGGAGAGTTTGTTCTGTCTTCTGTTTTTAAGAAGCAGGGCGTGTGTTCTTGGTTTTTGAGTGATCTTGAGGATCATTGGATTGTTTTGATCCAGTATGTTTCTTGAGGCATCAACAAGAGTTAAGCTGATCAGGAAGGATGTTGGTAGCCCAGGATCGTCTGAAGAGTTTTTATGGATAAGAGACGGGAGAATTTGGATTCTGGAATCGAAGATTTGGTTTGGGATAAGTTTTTCTCTGATCAAGGAGCTATAAGTTTGGGAAGCTAGCTCCGTAGTGTTTTGGTTTCTTCTGTGATTGGTAAGATCAGTGTTTGATTTTCCTAGAACTGGATTGTCAGTTTGGATAACTGGGATTCAGTATGTTTCACGTATCTCTGAGGGAGTACGTGTTTGATATTTCTGGTTGTAGAACCAGCAGTTTAGGATGGTTTGTTTGTTGAGTCAGACTCGTCTGTAGTCTGATATGCTGTATAGAATTGTTGTTAGGAGCTCTATAGCTTAGTAGAATTGATTGATTGGATTCTATAGAGCGAGTATCCCGATATATATATACCGGGGAAACTCGTGATGGTTTATCCAAAATTCTTTTGGATAACTAGATTTGTTTTGGTTGTGTGAATTGGTTGCTTTGGTTGTTGGCATATGATTAGCATATGATGTGTTTTTAAATAAAATCTATAAATAGATTATTAAATTACCTTTGTTTTAAATTTCGGGGACGAAATTCTTTTAAGGGGGAAGGATTGTAATATCCCGGAAATTTGGACAATTTAAATTTAATAATCTGAGTTTAAATTTAAATTGAATTGATAAATTTTTGTTAATAAATTTGATTTGATTTTAATAATCTTCTTTATTTAAATATTTAATTTGTGAAATTATTTTAATGAGTTAATAAATTGTTTTCTATTTAATAATGTATATGTTTTTGTATATATTTTAAATAGACAAGTTATTTAATTTAAAATAGTATAGCATCTTTTTAATGTTTTAAAAATAGGAATTTTGATTTATTTTCAATTTAAGCTTTTCAAAAACATTTAATAAAATACTATATGATTTTTAATATGTGAGATAAATGTTTTAATTTGTTTAAAATTCATTTTAACTTAAGTTGTATATTAAAATAAGTTATAAAATGTTTGTGTCATTCTTTTTAAAATATTTATTTATAAATTTGATTTGTTAATTTAATTTGTAAATTTAAAATACAATTTTAAATATGAACATGCATTCATTAAGTATAATTTTCTTTAACAATTAATCTAAATTACTAATTAACTAAGTTTAAATATTCATTAATCTTAATTTTAATAACATAACCATTTAAAAGACATGTGTTAAGCATTTAAGATAGGGAGTTAACATGTGTCCATTTTTTTTTACATGTGTCAAAATTTGTTTTTCTTTAATTTTAATTTAAATCAAATATTGTTATTTAAAACTTGCATGTTTTCTTTCCTTTTTCTTTTCTCATTTTTCATTTCATTAACATTCCACCTGAAAATCAATGCATAACAAATTTGCATACTCCTCAAAAATACAAATCTGCATTAATCAAGAAAATCTGCATTCTTCAAATCTATAACATATTCATCTTCAAATCACTCTAATTTCTTCAATCTGGAAAACATGAAGACCTGCATTTTCTTTCTAAAAATCTGCATACATTAAACCAAGCATCAAGCCTGCATGTTTTCATGAAACAACCTGGGTTGAACTGCATGCAACAAATTCAAGTTGCATCTGCAATTTCAAGTTGAAGCCTGCATTCACTTTCTTTAAAACCTGAGGGGGGATTTGCATCTGCATTCATGAATCTTCAAACTGGAAATTGGCATCTGCATCAACATTTTAAAAGAAAGAGGTCTGCATTTAACTCTTTAAATCTGGAAACATGCAAGTTGAAGACATCAGTAGCTTAAGGTTCAAAGATCAAACATGCATGAAATTTTAAGTCAAAGTACTAAGGTTAAAAAGCATTCAAGTTAAAGCTTTCTGCATTGATAAATTCTCAATCTGGACTCTGCAACTTCAGGTGAGTAACACCTAATTTAAATAAGTTTAGTAGGATTTCATTGCTTGTTTATCTGATGGATTGAATTGTGTATATGTTTTAAAAATTGCAAATAGATTCATATGAGATTTCTTTGAATATCTGCCTGTGTTCAAATTGATGGCTGTGCATGTGGGTTTCTGCAACTTTCAAACTCATATTGATCCCTGAGTTTTCTGTAGCTTGTTGCTACTATGATTTAAAACAATTGGACATAGCTTGTTCATGTTAGAATAGGATAAGCTTTAAAAATATCATATAAACTAAACAAATTTGTCTGTAACCTGGGGAATCAGGTTACACAGAGCAATAATTAATATAGAGAAAAATTCAGATGTTGTAATTTATTGTTCATGTTTACTAATTAAAACAATATGTGAATTCAAGAATTTTAACTCAAAAATTACAAATTTTAATGCTTTGTACAAAATGCAGTTTTGAAACTCTTGTATTTTTCATTTTTGTTAAGTACTGATGATGCATGCTATTAAATTGATTGAATTTGGTTATGGAGATAGTATAGCTATCATAGGTTATGGGGAAATTATGGGATCAAGTTGAAAATGAGTTTTGATGTTGTAATTTGAGTTTCCAGGTTTAGAACCCTAGTTTATTTGGGTCACTAAGATTGTTCGACTGTGGTTCCCTCAGTGATTCGAGTTCAATACTTTTTTGGGTATAGATAGATTATGTGTTGATGTTGTTGCTGCCGGAGTTTGGTGGGTATTAGTGGCCGGAGTTGGATGAATCCGCCGTTGACAGGTTGGTCACTGAAAGGGGGAGATGTTTTCCAGTTTGGTTTATAAACTTGAATTCAAATTCAAGTTGGATTTTGGGGATTTGAAGGTTGAATGTTGGTATAGGGATTTTGGGTCGATGGAGGATGGCCTGAGTTGATCGTCAGTGATGGTATGAATTATCTGATTATGATATGAATTATCTGTTGATAATGATAAGGTTGATTATCTATTGTATTGTGAATTATCTATCTGTGTATATTTAGATAATGAATTGAATTGTTTTAAACTTAAAACAACTTGGACATAAAAGACACGCTTTGGTTTTCGATGAGACCGGGATCGGGTTTCCATATTTGGACATCCGAAAACCACATCGATTCCAAATAACGTTAGGTCGTTAATCCAAGTGGAGCAAGTGAAGACTCGAGGTGTAAGGGCTATACGTCAGTATAACTCTGTGGGTGATTCCGTAATGAGTTTGACGGAATAGGTCTTATAGATTCGAGATGGTGATTTAGAGTGCAAGGGTGCCGGAGTAGGGGAGTGGATGCACAGAGGTGATGTGCATGTTTGTGATGAAGGGGTGTGTTATTTGTTGCAGGGTTATGGAAGCTCGTGACTGTCTCGGGGAATTTGAGAAGAAACTCGGAGTAGGGATGGAGTTGACTCGAAGTAGATTAGGTGGTAGCTCGGGTTGTAATGTTTCAGGGTTAAACAGAACCTTTTTTCCAGTTTTAAAAATTTTAAAAAGTATGTTTTTTAAAAATGTAGTTTAAAACATGAACTAAGTATAAGTGTAAACTGAATTTGAATAGAAATTTAATTAGTTTAAATTTAGGTTTGAAATAATTTAAATTTTGAAAAGAAATTATTTGGTCTTAAGCAAAAGTAGTAACCTGTTTCCAGGTTTTATAAAGTTGAAGAAAAAAAGTAAATGGCAAGACAAAAATCTGAAAATAAGACCTGAACTTGAAATTGAATTTGAAAATTCAATTAAGTTTTAAATTTTAAATCTTTGAACTAAATTTGAAATGCTTTTAAATCCAAGTTGGGTTTTTAACTAAAACAAATACTGTTTTCTGTTTTTATTTAAATTTAAAAGTAAAGTTTTAAATTGGTAAGATTTAGTTCAAAACTGAAATGTTTAAACCTGAAAGTTGAATTTGAAGTAAATGGTATAATTCTTGGATTTGAAATATTTTTGAATTCTAGAATATAATATATATGTTTTAAACCAAACAGAAACCGTTTTCTGTTTAAAATTTAAAAGTAAGTTTATAATGGAAATGAAATTTAAAATAAAGTTTTAAATTTTAAGTTTGAATCTTGGGTGAAATTTGTATTTGAAACAAAGTATTTAAAATACTTGTAGAAAGGAGAATGTTCTTAATTTTGAACTTAAGGAAATTGGTTTCATTTAAATTATTAATTTAAATGGAATATTAATTATTTAATTAATTAATAATGTGGATGATTAATTAAGTAATTAATAATTTTAATTAGTTAATTTGAGATTAATTAATTAAGGTTAATTAATCTATAATTAAGGATGGTTAATTAAATTTTAATTTATGATTAAGATTTATTTAATCAAGAGATTAAAGATAATTAAGATTTTAATTAACGCTTAATTAATTAATAATTAGAGTTTAATTAAATTGTAATTAAATATTAGTTAATTAATAATTAATAATGATTAATTATGAGTTAATTTCTTAATTATGTAATTAAGAAAGGTTAATGGAGATCATTAACTTAAGATTAATTAACAATTAATTAATGTGATTAATTCTTGGTAATTAATTAGGTTAATTAATTTAATAATAATCAATTGTTTAATTACTTAATAAAAGTAATTAATGAATTAATTACTTGGTGTAGTTAATTTAATTAAATGGGATTAGTTTAGATTAATTAAGTTTAATTAATTTAAACCATTGTTGATTGTTTGATAATTACTTTATGTAATTAATGAATTTATAATTACTTAGAGAAGTAATTAATTAATAATTACAGGATGTAATTAAAGATATTAATTATAGAAGTAATTTTGATTTAAATTACTTTGAAAATTAATCAAGTGATTAATGAAGATAATTAATTAAGAGTAATTAAGTTATGGGAGGAGTAATTAAAATAGTTAATTACTAATTGGATATTAATCATGGGTGATTAATATATAAGTTTTAAATTGAAGATTAATTACTTATGTAATTAATTTATATTTAGAGATTGATTAAATGTGATTAGAAATCATTAATTAATTAATTAATGATGTAATTTGGAATTGATTAATTAAGGTATAATTAATATTAAATGCTAATTACTTATTGTAATTAGGGAATTATTAATCAATAAGGATTAATTGAAATGAATATTGAGATGATTTATAAATTGATTTATAATCAATTGATGATTAAGATAAGCAGGATTTGATGATGAAATGATTAATTTAATTTATTTTAAATTAATTAGAGAGTAAGTAATTAATTTAATTCATTTTAAATTAATTATAGAATGGAATGATCATTAGATAGTTGCTTATGTTTGATGATTGGTATTGATTGGTATGGTTTGTAATCTCAGTTATGAGATTAGTAGTGTATGTGATATGTATGCATTGGTTGCTTTTGGATGATAGTATGGATATCTGATTATGATATGAATTATCTGTTGGTAATGATAATATTGATTATCTATTGTGTGGTGAATTATCTATCTGTGTATATTTAGATAATGAATTGAATTGTTTTAAACTTAAACAACTTGGACCTTAAAAGACACGCTTTGGTTTTCGATGAGACCGGGATCGGGTTTCCATATTTGGATATCCGAAAACCACATCGATTCCAAATAACGTTAGGTCGTTAACCTAAGTGGAGCGAGTGAAGACTCGAGGTGTAAGGGCTATACGTCAGTATAACTCTGTGGGTGATTCCGTAATGAGTTTGACGGAATAGTGCTTATAGATTCGAGATGAAGATTTAAAGTGCAAGGGTTATTGTCGTTAACTCTGAGGGTGATTCCAATACGAGTGTAACGAGATAATGCCTTCGGTTTCGTTCGAACCCGGAACGAACTTGTATGGATTGAATGCTTTCAGAACATCGTCAGGTGGACGATGAGCATTCTAAGTGATATGTTCTATAAAGGTAATCGTAGCCTCAAGCCTCATCAACCGGGAATGGCTAAAACAGGGGAGGTGCAGCAAAGCTTCGTGGGTAGCCCCCACTTGAGAGCAAGATTTATCCCTGTCTAGAGGTCCCTTTTATATTTTCGGCTTAGTGGTGCGGTTGCTGATCACAACTGCGGGGTAGTCTTGTTTGGAACTGTTCAGTAAGGAACGGGTCCGGCTTTGTGTTGCAGGGGATGAAGGGAGTAATCCTCGGTACGGTGATCTAGGCCACGTACTGTGACGGGCGGTACCCCAGTAGCCCTGCCATTGTATGGAATCCACAATCCAATAAGTGCCAACGGTTTTGATTGTATTACCCACTTTTGTGGCTAGTAGCTGGAATTTAATGAATGTAACAATTTCGGCTATTTCTTATTTATTTGAAAACCCTAGACACTATTATAATATCATCGGATTTCCTATCAAATGTTTTGGTTAGCGTAAGGTAAAAACTTTTCCATGTTTATGTGTGGGAAGTCTTACGTGATACCTTTTCTTTTCAAAGATTTTTCAAAGTTAAGCAACTTTAACCTGTTACTCACACCAGACCCATGTCTGACCCGGAGTTATTTCTGTTTTTCTATAACTCTTGGGTACTCAAATTTTTACGAGTAGCCAAGGGAATTCAGGTTAGGATTCAGGATAGCTTTGACGAATTATAGAGGAGCAATGGAGCAGGAGGCTTCTGCGTATAGTTATATAGTTTCCGCTGTGTTGGTATCTCTGAGTGTTTGTGTTTGTGATTGAGATGTAATAACTAGACAGGTGTTTATAACTGTCTAGTATGTGTTGTATATGTCTGTGTAACTCTGATATTTAATGTATACTATGTAATACTTTGGTTATTAATATAATTTATTCGTTCCGCTGTTGAGATTCTTGTGTTGTTTCTTCTTTCTCTTCTTTCTTTTCTTCTTCTATCCCTTTCTTTCTTAATTCATGACGCGATTTTCTGGAAGTGGAAAGTCGGGTCGTGACAAATTCGGTTTAAGTATATTGAATATTTTCTAAGTGTTGAAAATAAAAGATTGTGAATTACTTATTTAATAAGTATGGAATTGTTTTCCAGTATAAAGTGAATAATTAGAATTTATCTTTTTGAAGATAAATTGAAATGGATAGTTGAAATTGTATATGCATGAATATTTTGAAATATAAATTCATTATGGAATTTATATGTGAAAGTGAAATTTGTTTGAAAATAAATATTGATTTATTTTGGAAGTGTTGAAATTATATATCTTATAAAGATATTTTGGAAAATAAATAATTTGGAAAATTATTTGGAATCTGGTGATGTATGCATATCAAGTGATAGTTCAATAACCGACTATCAGTATTTCCCTTTGAATGGGTATTTGATGTGAATTGATTGAATTTGAATGCACACTCATTTTTGAATAAGCGCTCACTATTCGGGTTAACCGGGAAAAGACCATGGGGTCGTATAACCCATTCCGAATATGTGATACGTCGTTGTGAATTGCATTTGAAGATCGGTGTTGAAGACCGGTATTTGCGAGAGTGATAGGATGACCTATCGATTGTTTCTGCACCGAGTCGCGCCGGTATAGAAACTCCCTAAGTGATGGGAAATCCAATCAGGATTGTGAATATCCGGATTGCAAGGACTTCTTTGTAAGTGCCTTCGGTTCTGTTCGAGCCCGGAACAGACTTGTATGGATTGTATGCCTGACATTACAATTTGAGATATAAAGCCAATTTCTTTCAAATATATTTCTGTTGGTGGCGGAGAATTTATTCTTTGCTTAACACCCTTCTTTAAGACGTACGAGCTCAAAGGTTATATAGTTGAAGTTATCAGCGATATATTCCCAGTTTGGTAATGTGACATGCTGAGTGATGCTGAAATGATCATTGTGTTGATTATTGTGATAGGATCATTTATTTGATCGTCTATCTTAGTGATCATTGTGTTGATCATTTATTGACCCAAAGCATGGCTTTTGTATAAAGTATGTTTTTGTGGACGTGAATTCGTCGAGCCTCACATCCCGGAAATGGTCAAAACAGGAAAGAAGCAGCAAGGTTATGAGGGGTAGCACCCTTTAGGATGTGTCCATTTCCTTCTGGAAAAGGGTGGTATCATGGTATGGAGCCCAGATACTTACTCATGTTGAAAACACTTTGTTATGATTGTGTGAATTGATTAGAGAGCGCTCTCGGAAAAAGGTCCCAAAGGACCGGGGGATGGCATATTCGGTCAGTTGTTACTCAGTTAGGAGTAACCCGGCCTTGTGTTGGTTGAGATCCGGTTTGGTTCTCGGGGATGTCCATCCAGAGGCATTCTCAGTGGCAATGGGAAGTTCCTTGGCCTGACCATTTGTTGGAAATCCAATTCCCAATACGAAACTTGTACGGTATTAGTTGTAGAACCTGCTATTCACTTATGGTGGTCACCACTGTTTGGATAGTAGCTATAGTAGGCATAGTTCGAAATGTCTATGTCGGCTAAGATTTATATCTTTATTTTCGAAATGATTTGTTATACATTATGCACTAATAATAATATCAAATGTTATTTTAAATGCGTATCAAGCATCTTTGGCTATCATAAGGAGAAATCTCCTCCGATTCTGCGTTTGCATGTGTGTGTGTGCGGGAGGCCTTATGGTAGTCTCATTTTTAAAAGCATTGCTAATTGATTAAAAATATTCCTCTATTTTGATTTTAAAGATAAATAAACTGTTTTGAGTTCTCACACCAGTCACATGACTGACTTGGAGTTTATTGTTTTCCTTCCTAAACTCTGGGTGCCCACCAATTTCCACACGGGCAGTTAAGAGTTAGGTTTATCAGGATATTCTGGATATTCAGGAGTTGCTGGAGGCAAGCTGGATTGGCATGGCGTATTACTAGTTTATATAGTATTTCTTTTTCCGCTGCACTGTTTGTTGTTGTATGATGTTGTACACTCTGATGATATGATATGATGTAATGAAATGAAATGTAATAACTGATATAGTTCTTTGTTTAAAGATTATTCATTTATTATTATATGTTGTTCCGCTGCGAATTGTGAGATTCTGTTGTTGTTCTTTTGTTTCCTTTCTGTCCGTCCTATTTTCAAATTCTCTTTTTCTATTATTAAAATGCTTCTATCTTCTGTTTTTCTAATTCTCTGTTTTCTAAAAAAATTGTCTATCTTCTTTTCCCTCTATTTTTCTTTTTCTTTCTTCTTTTTCTCTCTTCTTTCTTTTCTTTTTTTTTAAACCCCATAACATTCCGGTTTTTGACCTTCGATTTCTCGGCAGTCGATAAAGTGAGTGTCGATGTCGGATTTTCGAAAGTCGAAAATTTTCGGGACGTTACAGAAAATATTCCAAAAGTTGTAAAATGGCTATCCTCCACTTTTCAAATCATAGGTAATCACGCATTAAAAATTTACTTACTTTCACACATTAAAATATAAACTATCGTGTATAATTCAAATTATTACCCTCGTGTTTAAATATTTTTGCCTATATGTGCGCTCAGGTCTTCGTGAGTTTGCATGCTTTTATTTAATGCTAGATGTTGCCCATTTCATTTCTATATACCTTTTGTTTCATATGTAATATATATATATATATATATATATATATATATATATATGCCCGCCCTTGTTTTGTTTCATGCATAAGAGCAGCCAATAAGCCTTTGTGTATAATAACATGCCTGCATGCCTTTGTCGCCTGTCCTTAGCATGGAGACATCATGTTAGATTTAAGCCTCTGTTTTTGCATGCAAATGTGCATTTAATCCTTTGTGAGATGTAAATCTGAAATATATGTATGTATATTGTTGCCTACATTTAAGAATGTCCATGTCGGTGCCATATGCCTACATGTGTCCTATTTATTAAAGCCTTTCTTTACTATTCTATTTCCTTGTATCCAAGTGCAACAAGATTTAAACTTCGTGTAATATAAATTTATATGCTTGCCTACCATAGTTTCATGGGGTGAGCAATTATTTTATATATATAATTATTTTCCCTTGGCTTCATGAAATATTATGAAGCCTTCATGACATATTTTGTTATTTTGTTTTTCTTAGGCTTCATGTGTTATCCCATATATATATATATATATATATATATATATATATATTATTTTTATTCACAGCTACATTTCAACGTAGGCATCATGTCACAATTACATTTGCATGCCATCATGTTCCTTCATTTACATTTTCCTATGCATGCGCCGCTTCATCTTAAATTCATCTATTTTTGTCTTCTTGATCAAATTTTGGAGCCTTTGCATGCATTTTAGTTGGAGCAGTTAAATAATTCATGCTTTCATGAATGGTCCCTCTTTCATTTTTCCCTTTTATGCATTGATTTATTTAATGCCAACATGCACCCTATATTTACGTCTTTGTGAGTAAAGAGCCTTCATGTTATGATATTTAATGATATCGTGGGGTACAACGAGCCTTCGTGAACTAAAATGTTAGGTCCCGTATAGTGTCCACTTTTCTTTTCTAGCTTTTGTATACAAATTTTTCTTGGCCTGAAGTGAAGTTTAGCCTTGTGTGTTTTGTTTTACTTTGTCAACAATGGTTCAACGATAGTTTGTAATTAAATTAAAAACTGATTTATTACCTTCTTAAGCAACTTCATTTTACCAAATCCATATGGTATAGAATTTCTATTGACCAATTTCATTCTTTTAAATTCTCTTTTTAGAAAATGGTGAACCATACGATTAACTCAATTAATTAATTTGTTAATTAATTAATTTTATCCTTAATTAATTAATGCTTTTCTTCACTAAATAATTCATACAAAATGGAATATTGATGGGAAAAATCCTAAAAATTCACCAAAAATCGCTTAAATCATTTTATACCTCTTATAATTTTTTTGGATAAAAACAATTATTTTCTTTATTTTAATAATTAATATTCAAATTTTAACCATTTTCTCACTTAGAAAATTCATAATATTTCTATATAAATTATAAAAATTATGAAATTTGAAGTTCATCTCCAAAATAATAATTCAAACATTATGTCAAAATTTTAGATCATCCGAAGATCAAAAGCCTAATTTTTCACATTAAAGCCATTTAAAAAAATCCTAAAAAACTATTTAATTAATAATCAATCATCCAAAAATACATATCCATGATTATTCAATCCAAATCCAAGATATTTAACACCTAAAATTTGGATGAACACAAAAAATCATGAGATGGATGCATATTATTCATCTTAATTCTTGTTGAAATATTGAAATTTGACTTGGCTTTTTCTCTCCTTCATTTCTTCTTAAATTCGTTTTCTTCCTATGATGGTCGTGTTATATCTCTTTAGAAATGAATGAAGGAAAGGGGAGAGCATGGTATAATATTATATCTTCCTTTTCTACCCTTCTATGTCCAAGTTTATTAATTCCTATGCTTTAAACCATTCTCTATCTTATTTTTTAAGGACAACTCATATTAATTAGTTAATTTTTTTCTAGCGAATCCCATAATCAAATATTCAAATTATATGCAATATATAAAAATTAGGGTGTTACACCTAGGGTTAAAGGTATTGATATGGAGACCACAAAACGAGTTCTAGGAATTCTTTTTACAAATTCGTTGTTATGGAAATCATGCTGATGAGATTAAGATGGAAGATGAAAGTATTATGTATAAGGTTTTTAAAGAAAACGAAGGAGATTATAGCAAGAAAGAGAATTTGAGCCTTTGACTCATCTTGTGCTTATAATAATTCAACATAGTATTGAGTCTAAGACCCCTAGTTATGATGAAGTCTACCCTATTGTATGATATTTTGGGTAGTTTTGAAGTAAATTTGGCACATCTTATCTTATTAATATGGTGATTGATCAGACGGGAAAGATGAGGTTATATAATTCATATGGAAACTTACTCACTAGGACCTTTAAGATTTTTAATATCAATTTGAAGAATGAACAAATAAGTATAAAGGCTTTTAGAATAGTACTTGATAAAGGGGTTCTTAAGAAGATGTGGTTTCCATCGATTTTGAGCCACACGCACCATATACTCCTAGGATTACTCACATCCCCACTAGATTGAATGGGATCTAGACTTCCGAGGATATTTCTCATGATTATACAATGTCCCTTAATGATGCGAAAAGTGAGCTTAGAGAGCTGGTTCTTAAGAATCAAGAGGATATCCTAAGAAATTAGAAATAAAACAAGAGATAGAGAATTGGGAAAAAGAATTAGGATTTATCAAGAGGATTCTACTTTCACTGTTTGGTAATGTTCAGAGGAGTGAGAGCTCTGGTCTTTTATACAAGACCCCAATATTAGCGACGAGGGTGGTGGAGCCGTAGAGAGGCATGCTCAAGCTCATTAGGAGGGTAGTGGAGCTATAGAGAGGCATCCTTGAGCTCATGTTCTGTAATAATCCTAATTTTAATTAACATTATTTAGGGGACTTAATTGGATATATTAAATAAAATAATATAGAATGTTCAGGATATTGAGATTTGATAATTAATAGGGATCATGCTTTAATGAATGAGTTAATAAGGATGGTTGAATAAATTTAATAAGAAGGAGGAATATATGCCAAGGGAAAATGGGAATAGGTCTAAATTCCTAACCATAAACCCTTATACTCTTATTTCCTCCCTAATTTTACTCATTACAATCAAAATTAAAAGGGCAAGGTCGGCCATAATAAGGTGATCCAATAGAAGAGAAGTTAGAAAAGAAAGATTAAAGCTTAGGGGAATCAAATCAAAATACAAATCTCAACCTTCTTAAACCATTCAGGGTGAATAATAGTCATGCATCTCATGTTTTAATTTTACTTTTTAGTTTTAAGCATAAATTAGATTCTTTTGCTTATATTATGCCATGTTGTGATAATTTGAATAATTCTGTGCTTATTGGTGAATGTATGAAATCTATTTATGAAACTAAGTTATATGTTTGAGTTAGAAAACCTATCATATAATACCTAAATAACTTGAAACTATAATATGATGTCAAAAACATTATTTTGCATGTGGATGTTTGATTTCATAATTTTATGGTTTAATGAGTATATTTGATGAATTTTCTAAAATTGAAAAAAAAAATTTGGGTTAATTATTTAAAATATTTATTAGTACGAAATTATTATATGTCAAAGGATATTATAAATTAGATTTATTATGATTTTGGAGATTTTTTCCAAGTGTTTATGATTTAATATGAATTAATTGAGTAAGAAAAGCTTAATTATTATATTAAAACATTAATATAAATGTACGGTTTGCAAAATATTTTGGAAATGTAAAATCTACTCTATAACAGCTTCCAAAAAAGATTTTGATAAAGAAGTTTGTTATCCAATAGTATGTTGACAAATAGAAGGAGTTTGTGAAAATAAATTACTTTGAATGGCAAAATTGTAGTTTTTAGACTATTTACGACATTGCTACTTCGAAGTCATGGTTGTTGAAATCCATGATGCTGCTGTTATACATTGTCGACCTTAATGAATAAATAGGATATCGTTCTAGATGATATGAAATGAATTTAGGAAGGTTGAGTCGACGTTGGCATAGATACCATCGATATCATGAGCTTCAAAGAGAATGACGTTGTTTGTTTCCCTCAAACATTTTAACTATGTTGCTTTTATCCTTTTCGACATCGACAAAATCAGTGCCACTTATTAAGGACACCGACTCTGTTTGTTTGAAGTTGTTTATTACGGTGATAATGATGTCGCGTGTTTTAAACAAATTGACTTAAACTCTATAGGCAATTATGCCGCTATTAATGACTTTGGCTATATAGTGCCGTGTATTATAACTTCGACTTTAATTGTTTCCGTTATTAATCCTAGTAACATATTTTCAAAGAGGGCTACAGCGTCGCTCCTATTGACTTCGCTCTAATGAAGATGCCTATTTTTTTAAGGTATTTGATGCCGAGATTTAACTATGTCAACATTAAGCTTTAAGAACTTAAACTAGGAAAACTATGTTTTATAGCCTACGCGTCGACACTCTATGAAGTGCGATGTTTATATTAGCGACTCTATTTCCATATGTTTTATAAGTTAAAGACTTTAACTTACTTCTATATGGAAAAGGGACGAAGACCCTTAATGGCGATGAGGTCACTGAGCTTTATCACCATATAAGTTTATTGTTATGGCTTATAGCTTATAGTTTTAAGAGGTGATGACCTCTAAGTGATTTCAAATTTCCCCAATACTATTTTTTAAAAGCATATATCATGACATAATTATTTTGGATAAAGTAAAGTGCTATAATTTCCTTGTTTTGAAAGTATGATTTTAAAGGTTAAATCGTTTACTAAGAAAATGTTTTCAAGGAATAGAAAATGGTACTTAACCCAGAATTTTACTGAAGAATTATTACTTTTATCATTTATTGAAAGATTATGATATGATGAATTGACTTAGAAATTAGAAAACCAGATGAGACTAGTGTAGGGTAGTGCCACATACTTCTACTGTTAGCCTCTAGCTGACATAAGTCCAAAATTCCAATGCATAGGGCTTTGTCAAGAGTAAGACTAAAAGCAGATGTATCCACAGAAAGGAATACATAAAGATAAGATAGGCTATAGGTTGACCTACAAAACCTTTAGGTTCATAGTATGCCTAGCAAAACTATGAGATTGACAGGTAGTCAGGTAAACATTAGGATTGTTAGAACCTCGATTTCGATGACAATAACTATACAAGCACTTGCATTCAATATACATAGGTATATATATCATCCATATGCAAGTAGACTTTCGCGACCAAGACTTGAAGACCGACATAAGGATTATTATGTTGAGAAATATTAGTACATTCTGTTAATGTCGTAAATAGATGATATGTAAAATCTCCTTGAGCAATCTTTACAAGCATTTGCACACACAAATTACTTAAAAAGGAAGATAACAGAATATACATGTGTCAGACGTCTGGCGTTTGTGCTCAGATGTCTGGCAACATGTTTTGGTTTTAAATTTTTAACAAAGCAGACATCTGGCACAAATGGCCAGACGTCTGACCTGCGTAACGGCCATTTTTCTCTAAAAGTCGTCTTCTTTAATCAAAGAGTTGCATCCTCTTGTTTTGGTGATAACTCTTTCCTCTCAAACATTGTAACTCTTGGAATGAAATAGAGTGAACCAAAAGTCGTTACTTCTCAAACAAACTCTTCACTGTCTATAAATAAACATGAAATTGAAAGTTACAATTAACTTGTCATTCTGAACTTTCTTGCTTCATTTTCTAATATTTCTGTTATTTCCAAAAGCACTCAAAAAAACACACTTTTATCTCTTCCTTATATCAAAATCTTAAATTACATACTACTCAATGAGATTATAGGAAGAAGCTATACTTGTAGTCAAAATCAGTGTTGCATAGACCACACATTTGTCAAAGAAATACCCTTGTATAAAAGCCTATTCCTCCCGGCAAAGCGAGGGCTATTGGTTAGTGTATTTGCGAAAGGGAGCTTCCAGATTGGATGTAGGACGGAGGTCCGAACTAGTATAAAAACTTTTGGTGTGATTACTTTTAATTTTACCTGCATTGTTACTCTGTGCAATTCATATTATCATACACGTACTTGTCATATACTACATACATATACGATCAACATAGACTTTCAATTGGTATCAGAGCAAGGTTAGTTCAATCATAGTAACACGTGTTTGAAAATTCTTAATATGGCAAGTATCTTTCAAGAAGGTCGTCAACCGCACGTCTTCGACTATTCACTGGATCTAATTATGCATATTGGTCAACCCGAATGAGAATTTTTGTGGAAGCAAATGGTTTAGAAATAAGGTCAGCAACTAAAATTAAGTATTTACCACCTAAAACAAATATTGACACATGGACAGGTGCATAAAAAACTGTTGCTTCTAATAATGCTAAAGCCATGAACGTAGTATTTTTCTCTTTTAATAAAAATTAATTTTCACATGTTATGTTTTGTACTACTGCTTATGATATATGGCATACTTTACAAGTTACACATGAAGGTACAACTAAGGTCAAACAAACAAAAATATCAATTTTACAAATCAATTTTCATCTTTCAAAATGAAACAAAATGAGTCAACTATTGACATGTATTCAAGATTTCAAATTATACAACATGATCTTACGGCACTAGGAGTTAAATTTACTGATTTTGATTCAGTATCTCGAATTATCAACTCTTTAACAAAAGAGTGGAAAAGAAAAGTATTGGCTATTGAAGATACTAATTATCTCTCTGTACTCAAAGTTGGAGAGTTGATTGGAAATTTAATGTCATATGAAGCAAATTTGCAGGCCAGAAAGGAACAAAATCATGAAAAGAAGAACATAGCATTTCAAGAAAGCAATGAAGATTCTGAATTGGATGAAGATGAAATTGTATTTATTGCCAAGAAGTACAACAAATTTAAGAAATTCAAGAAAATGACTAGTTTCCAAAATAACGAAAAATCAAACACATCAAATCAAACTTCGATTAAGTGATTTGGATGTGGTCAGTTCAGACATATGAAGAAGGATTTCCAAAAACTCAACATTGAGTAAAAGAAAAATAAGTTTGAAATATTTAGGAAAAAGAGAAAGGCATTCCAAGTCACATGGGATAACTCTGACTCTTCCTCTTCATCTGGTAGTGATAGTGAAAGTGACACAGAGCAAGCAAATGATCTTTCATGGCACACACTAATGAGATATGTCCCAATCTTACTTATGATGAAATTTTAGAAATAAGTATGGAACTCAATGACAAATCTAGAGAAACTAAAAAATTAAATAAGGAATATGTTGCTAAAATAAATCGATTAGAAATTGAAATAGGGTTACTAAAGATGAAAAATCTATTTTAGAAGAAGAACTAGAAAATGCTCAAGAAAAATATAAGAATTTTTCTATTGAAAATAATGCTTTACCTTATGAATTAGGAAAAGTTAAACTAGAAAATAATAAAATTAATAATGAGCGCATTATCTTAAAATATAATCTAGAAATTTCAAGATCTGAAAATATTGATCTTAAAAACAAACTGGATAAAATTACAAAAAATATTACAAAAACAAGACTTGGAGAATTTAATTAAAATTTCCAAGCCATTCAAAAATTGAAATGGAATAGGATTTGATAATAAAACAAAAATTATAAAGGATGGTAAGATTTATACTAAGATAAAACCTTCTTCCAAAAATGAGAAACTAATCAAAAATTCAAAAATGATTAAAAATGGCTTCTAAAACAAATAAAAACCTAATTAAACAAAAATATATAGGTAATTATATGAAAGAAGTAATTCATAATAATAATTACATTTCTAAAGGAACCAAACTATCTTGGGTACGGTTACCTTCACAAACTAACACTTAGGACCCAAAAATAAAATGGGTACCAATTTAAATGTTTTTATTTTTTGCAAGTATCCAAATACAAAAATAAAGAGAAATGGATATTAGATAGTGGATGTTCCAAGCACATGATGGGAAATTCTCACATGCTGTCAAATATTAATTACATTGATGATGGCACTGTAACTTTTGGCATAATTCAAAAGGATTCGTCATTGGCATTGGAGAAGTCATCAATATCGGTATCTCTAACTCTCCTATTATTTCAAATGCTTTATTAGTGGAAAACCTAAAACATAATCTTCTTAGTATAAGTCAGTTGTGTGATAAAGGGGTTGAAATAAAATTTGAAAATGGTAAATGTGAAATTTTCGATCAAAGAAAAAAATTTAATCTTTGAAGGATTTAGAAATCGTAATATATATATTCTAGATATGAACATTAAAAATAATTCGGATTTATGTCTGTCCGCAAATCATGGTGATCCTTGGATTTGGCACAAACGTTTTTGTCATAAAAATTTAAAATATATCAACAAACTAGCAAAACATGATCTAGTTAGAGGTCTACCTAAAATTAATTATAAAATTAAAAATTTATGCGAGGCTTGTGTCAAATGTAAAGAAATGTTCCTTCAAATCTAAAAATAAAAAATCTACTAAGCAACCATTAGAATTACTTCATTTAAATTTATTTGGACCAATAAAAGTATGTAGAAATCATAACAAATATATGTTCATAATTGTAGATGATTTTCCAAGATATACTTGGACATTATTTTAAAACATAAAAGTGACACTTTTGGAATGTTTAAAATCTTTGCAAAACGGATTACTAATAATGGATTTAAAAATAAAAAATATACAAAATGATAATGGAGGAGAATTCAAAAATGAATTTTTCACTAACTTTTTTTTGTACAAAAAAGGAATTAGTCATAATTTTTTGATTCCACGAACACCGTAACAATATGATATAGTTGAAAGGAAAAATAGAACTTTACAGGATGTGCATGAACACTACTAAATAGTGGTAATCTACCCAAACATTCCTGGGCTGAAGCCATTGCCCTGCTTGTTACTTATTTAATCGTGTCACACTTCAACCTATGACTAAAAATACACGTTATGAATTATCTTATGGGAGAAAACCAAAAGTTTCATATTTTAGAACTTTTGGGTCAAAATGTTTTATTTTACATACTAAAGATAATCTTGAAAATTTTGATCCTAAAGCTGATGAAGGAATCTTCATTTGTTATTCAGAACGCAGTAAAGCTTATAGAATTTATAATAAACGAACAAATATTATAGAAAAAAGCTTACATGCATCTTTTGATGAAAATTTCCAACAAACTATTAAAGAAGAAGAAGATGAAATTTAAACTCAAAATCATACTGAAAATACAAATAATATGAATAATTCATCCTTTGATAATAATGGAATTTTTTGAAGATCACCCACACGAACGTTAAAAAATCATCCTTTGGATAATATAATTGGAGACTTAAATTATCGACTCAATAGAAATAACTTAAATCAAATGACTCACGTTGCTTTTTCATCTCAAATACATAACCTAAATATTATAAAGAAGCATTTAAAGATGATTCTTGGATCTTAGCAACGCAAGAAGAATTAAATCAATTTGAATGTAATAATGTATGGGAACTCGTTCCTAGACCATCAGATTAATCTGTGATAGGAATAAAATGAGTTTTCAAAAACAAAGCAGATGAAAATGGAAACATTATTCGTAACAAAGCAAGATTAGTGGCTCAAGGCTACAACCAAGAAGAGGGAATTGATTATGAAGAGACATTTGCTCTCGTAACTCGTCTCGAAGCAATTCATACTCTATTTGCTTTTGTGTGTCATCACTACTTTAGATTATTTCAAATGGATGTTAAGAGTTCCTTCTTAAATGGTTTTATTAAAGAAAAAGTTTTTGTAGAACAATCACCATTATTTATTCATGAAAAAATCCAGATCATGTTTTTAAACTAAAAAGGCTTTATATGGTTTAAAACAAGCACCACGTGCTTGGTATGATTGACTAAAAACTCATCCACAAAATTCCGGATTTCAAGTTGGCAAAATAGACACTACATTATTTATAAAACTTAAAAATAACAATATACTAGTTATACAAATATATGTTGATGACATTATATTTGGGTCAACTAATGAAAGTTTATGTAATGAATTTTCTAAAATAATGAAAAATGAGTTTAAAATGTCACACATGGGTGAATTAATTTTTTTTCCTTGGATTACAAATAAAACAATTGGGCAATGGCATTTTTAGAAATCAAGAAAAGTATTGTAAGGATTTACTTAAACGATTTGGAATGGAAAATACTACTAGCAAACCAACTCCTATGAGTACAACCTTATATGTAGACAAAGATGAAAATGGAAAAGAATTTGATCAAAAATCTTATCGTAGTATGATAAGCTCTTTATTATATTTAACAGCTAGTCGACCCGATATAATGACGAGTGTTTGTTTATGTGCACATTCTCAAGCTCAATCAAAGGAGTCACATCATAGAGAAGTCAAACGAATTTTTCGTTACTTATCCAACACCAAATATTACGTCTTAATCTATCCTAAAGGTACGATTTTCAAACATGTATCATTTAGTGATGCAGACTTTGGAGGTCGTAAAATGGATAGAAAAAGCACAAACAGTACCTACATTTTATCGGTCAATCTTTGGTTGCATGGTTTAGCAAAAAGATAAATTATAACTCTCTTTCAACTTGTGAAGCAGAATACATCTCTGCTGCTCTAGCTTGTGCACAAGTAATATATATGCAACAAACACTTCACGATTTTGGTAGAACTATAACTTGTTCATCGATATGATGTGATAATACAAGTGCAATTAATCTATGTAAGAATCCTATAAATCATTCTCAAACTAAACACATTGATATCAGACATCATTTTCTTAGAGATAATATAGAAAAAGGAATAATATCTTTAGAATTCATTAGCATCGACAACCAGATAGTAGACATTTTTACAAAACCTTTATGTGAAAAATCTTTTATGAAACTTAGAAGAGAACTAGGAATATGCTCCTTATCTGAACTTTGAGAAACAAGAATAAAATTTGGAATTTTTTTCCTACCTCTCAATATTTATGGCTTACAGGTCATATAATTTTTCTGCCAAATTTCTCTGAAAACCACAAATAGTTTAACAAATAAAACAAACGAATGATTAAAACAGAAAATCCTACTCTTATATATATATATCAATTTTTTTACAAACCAAATCACTGTAAAAAATTCTTCTAATATATATGTTTGTTAATTAATATCAAAGTTTTCCAACATGTTATCCGGTCACGACTCCACTTACTCTACCATTGATTTTCATCCCCATCATCTGGTAGTACATACACACTCCTGTAAAAACAACTCCTAAATCATCTTCATCCCTTAACATTGTTCCCTCGCCTACATATCATACTGGTTACTCTCCAAAAGGAAAGAAAGCCAAACATGGTGTTAATCTTCAAACATCCACTATCTTTGACAAAGCCGACGAAATCCATCATTATCAAAAAGAAATGATAGATTTACAAAGAGAAATGTATTATGAACAAAGACGCCAGGGAGATCATTTAAATTTTCTGGAGAAACGCATCCTAGCCATATATGGACATTCTCCTACTAAGGATCTTGTCCATGTACGTTCTCCTCGTCTAATCGAAACTCCTCTGCATGCTCCTCAAATAACTCCACGTAAACTATTGGGAGAAAGAACATCTGAAGACCAATTCAGTCCATTACCTCCTTCTTGGTCTCCAATACGAGCATCAAAAGTAAATACAAAGGCAAAACCAAATTCATGGGAGAAAAATCAACACTATTCTTCTACAAATTGTATTTCATGTATATATATATATATATAATATGTATATTCCAAGTTGTAATAAGATTCAAACCATTCAAAAATATAAATAATATCTTGTTCTTAAACAAAAAGTTATATCTATAATAACTTTCTCTAAAAACTATATTATCACTATTACTAACAACAGGCTCACGTTTCAGCTCAGACATCTATTGTCTTAACCAGACGTCTGGAACAACTGTCTGAAAAATTATTCCATTCAGCTCAGACATCTGTTGCTTCCACCAAACATCTGGATCGTATTTCTAAAAAACTCGATTAACTCTGCTCAGACGTCTGATCCAAGTCTCTGCCTCAAAATTTCCTAAACGACCAGACGTCTGAATAACACTACAGACTCTGACCCTACCCCAAAGTCACCTTTTAGCCCCATCTATAAATCATCATTTTAATTTTTTTACAACTTTTTCACCAAAACCCTACAGCAAAAACCCTATAGCAAAAACCCTAAGCCCCAAATCATTTTGCTTTCTTCTTCTAAAAACTTAACTCCATGGCACCCAAATCTAAGAAACCTTTTCCAAAATGCAAAAAGACATGCCAAAGCTCTCAACAACCTTCTCAACAGTTTGTAACTAATGAATTCATTGATGACTAGATGATGGAACAAGATGGCAAGCAAAATCTTCAAGAATTGGAAAATAAAAGAATTCATTGTGGTCCATTTTACCCGCTGAGGAGATTCTTTAACTACGAAATCGATGATTTGGTGAGTGATGCTGAAATTTACCATCTTACAATTATGATTCTAACTCAGATCAAATTTATCAATTAGCTATCTTTTTATTCTTCATAAATTTATGTTCACTTCATATTTGGAACCCCTCTGATCCCGAAAATTGGATTTGGACAACAGTTTATGGGGAAATAATCAGATTCAACGTTTAAATGCTTAGAAAAATATTACAGTGCTCATATACATGAATTAGATTACAGGATATACCTGATATGAGGTACCAGGCAAGAGATGCAATTGCACATCCCATTTGGAAAGATGACATGAGAAAATTAACACCAACTTATTTTCGTCCCCAAGCTAGACTAGTTAATCGTATTCTTGTCAATACCATACTTCCTAGATTAGGTAGTCATGAACAAGTATATGACCATGGCCATAAAGCTTTATATGCTATTTTCGGTCATACAAAAGTAAATCAATATATTTTTGACCAAATTAAAAGCTCATGGACACCAGTTCGTCAAACAATCATTTATGCTCCATATATTATGTGAATTCTTTAAGCGTACAATGTGCCTTCTTTCTTATCACAATATGAAGTACTTCCTGTTAAGGAAAGTGGAATTCGCTTCCTATCTTTAATGTATCTTCCTGAAAATCCTCCAAGTATTACACCATTTGTTGAATACCAACACCAACAACACTAACCTCAACCCTAACAGTCTACTCCTATACTACCTACTTCTGCATCAAGACCCTCTGAATCAACATAATATCATTCTGATTCCAAAATACAAGAGGTTCGAATATCAGCAGGACAAGGAGAAAGTATTAGAGATGTGGCACTTCAAAATCAACGTATTCTATCTTAGAATCAAAAAGTCTTGGATAAGAAAGTTTCTCGCCTCAAACGATCTTTTTCTACACGGATGACTAAGGTTGAAAAGACTTTAGAAAAAGTTGTCTCAACTCTGGGAAAATTTTGCGGAAAGTTCTTGGATGATCATCTTCACGATCTTCATTGTTCCATCTCCTACGCCACCTCCACCACCTCATGAACATCAATCCAGAATTCGAACAGTGGAAGAGCCTCTACAGAGCCATGCTCCTAGAAAAGCCCAATCACCATGGACACTGAGGAAAGTGAAGATTTCTCCTGGCCACTATAAGAAGCCCAACATCACAAACACTTTTTATCTTTTCAAGGACTTTCTTTTCAAGAAACTGAAGAATATCATGATCGGCCGCGATGGAAACATAACAACTACGATTACACTGCGTCTAATCTTTGGGGTTATTTTTCTTCTCAATAAGTTAGCTACTAATTTTTATTCATTCTTGTATAAACTATGATGATTTGCTTTCTAATTATTAACATTATAATATTTCTCTATTATTTCATAAACTCTTTTTCGATAATGACAAAGGGGGAGAGGATATATTACAAAAGAAAGGGGAGCTTCTTATGAAATAAATTGTATAGTTGTCATGATCAAAAAGGGGGATAATGTTAGAACCTCGATTTCGATGATAACAACTACACAAGCACTTGCATTCAATATACATAGGTATATATATATCATCCATATGCAGGTAGACTTTCGCGACCAAGACTAGAAGACTAACACAAGTATTATTATATTGAGAAATATTAGTACATTCTGTTAATGTCGCAAATAGATGATATGTACAGTCTCCTTGAGTAATCTTTATAAGCATTTGCATATACAAATTACTTTAAAAGGAAGATAATAGAATATACACGTGTCATACGTCTGGCATATGTGCTCAGACATCTGACAACATGTTCTGGTTTTAAATTTTTTAACAAATCAGACTTCTGGCACAAATGGCTAGACGTCCGAAACGGCCATTTTTCTCCAAAAGTCATCTTTTCAATCAAAGAGTTTCATCCTCCTGTTTTGGTCATAACTCTTTCTTCTCAAACATTGTAACTCTTGGAATGAAACACAGTGAAACCAAAGTCGTTACTTCTCAAACAAACTCTTCACCGTCTAAAAATAAACATGAAATTGAAAGTAACAATTAACTTGTCATTCTAAACTTTCTTGCTTTATTTTCTAATATTTCTATGATTTCCAAAAGCACTAAAAAAACCTTTTATCTCTTTCTTATATCAAAAGCTTAAATTACATACTACTCAAGGAGATTATCGAAAGAAGTTGTACTTGTAGTCAAAATCAGTGTTGCATAGAACACACATTTGTCAAAGAAATGCTCTTGTATAAAACCTATTCCTCAGGGCAAAGCAAGGGCAATTGGTTAGTGTAATTCCAAAGGGGAGCTTCGGGACTGGAAGAAGGACAGGTGGTCCGAACCAGTATAAAAATTCTGGTGCGATTACTTTTAATTTCACCTGCATTATTACTCTGTGCAATTCATATTATCATACACGTACTAGTCATATAATACATACATATATGATCCACATAGAGTTTCAAGGATAAGTATATTTGGATATATCGTCCAGTTTTCTTCTAACAGTCAGTAAGAAAATTTAGTATATCTGGTAGGCCCGAGTCAGCCAAGTAGGTTGATAGTTACCCAGTAAAGCTAAACGTTGGGATGGATAATCATGATTACCCATGCAGCATGCATGCACCTTATTGTTTTTGTTATCTATTTTAACCAGATTGGTTGTAGGAATTTGATTTGCAAAAGATATATTTTAGAAAGCGATATTGGTGAAGAGAAAACCCGTTTCGCTCAATGGCGTGGTATCACTGAATATCTATAAAAACGAAGATGGCATATTAATATTCAACCAAGATTTTTGTCTGACTTGAAGTTTACATTTTCCCCTTAAACTCTCGAGTGCTCAAAATTAGATTTGAGTAGGTCGGGAGCAAGGGATTTTTAGGTTAAGTAGGTTTTGGCGAATAATAAAGCTTTCATAGACATATAAAAAGCAAAAATATCTATGCAAGAGTCTGTCTATTACCATTATCAATTGTATTATGTTAGTTGTTGTATGAATGTATTAATAGTTGTATCTATCTATTTAGTAACTCTGATCAACCAAGGGGATATCTTCATATGTCACTTTTGGAGTATTATGTAATCATTGTATTTCATCTGAATCTGGGCAACATTTGAGATTATGTAATGAATTTGAAATATTATATTCAAAATGAAATGTGAATGTTTGCCTTGAAATTGTGATTAAAATTATTTCACATTCTTGTTCTTCTGATATTCTGGATACTATTAACAAACTTGCATTACCGAAGATTAGTACCATAGATGACTGCAGCATTTATAGCACCTAGTTTCAGGCCTTAAAATGGGGGACTTAACATGTGACGACCCGCCTTTGTAACCACCGAAAGACGTATCATCAATAAGAAAAGAAAGGGATAGACATAGAAAAGATAGAAAGAAAGAATAACAACATCAGAATCTCACAGCGGAACGGAACAAAATATAATACATCACATAACTATTACATATATCAGAGTTACACAATATCATACAACAAGAAAGTCATAAACATATCTGTCACTACATACATCCCAAAATACAACATACATCAACTACACAGCGGAAACTAGATAGATAGATACAAACATCTGGGCTTCTGCTCCAAGCTCCTCTAGAAACTCAACACTCCAAAAACCTATCACTTGGCTTCTCATAAAAATTTGAGTACCCAAGAGTTTATGAAAAACAAAATATAAGCTCTGGGTCAGACATGGGTTTGGTGTGAGTAAACGGATTAAAGTTGTTTTGTTGAATATGCGCTTATATGATTTTTGTTTGATGATAATAAACATATATATGTATTCATTTAAATGTATTTGTTAATGTACTATTTTATTCTTTCATAGATTAAATAAATATTTGTTGAATAAAATAAATTACACAGAATTTGAATTCAAACATAATAAGTTACACAGAATTTGAATTCAAACAGAAATTTTATTCAAACAAATATTTATTACAATTTTGAATAGTACAAATTCAGTCTCCCACTATACATATACAATTTTGATTCTAACTACATCACATTTCATATTTACAGTTGTCCTCACTACATGTCACTCACACTCGTAGTTTATCTTCAACTTCATTCCAGTTAGAATCCAACATCTGAGCAATCTGCAAAAATATTCACTAACGCAGTAAAATTGAAAAAGAAATATTTTTGCAATATAAAATAAAATATGGATTTTTGAAAATATTATTTGCCTCAGTTTTGGGTTGTTCGTCATCATTCACATTTGAATTCATCATACACGAACAATGTGACATGCACAGCGTATCACTGTACGTGCCACAAGGCCATGCACATCGATATACACTTGATAATGCTACAGGGATAGGTGAGCACATGTCAAACCCAAATGAAAAGCCGGGTTCAACTCACGTGCAATATATTTAAAATCACGACACGAGCACAAGGTCAAACCCAAGTTTTGAAACTGGATTCAACTCAAGTGAAATTTCAAAAATCAACATGAAGTGAATCAAGTTCAGTGTGGCAATGCACCTACCAGAAACTCAGTGCAACAGAGAATATTATCAATGCATAAATGACTACACAACAACAAGATGAACCAGACAGGTCAAGCAATGAAGGCAGACTACAATACCAAGTTACAAACATCAAGTGTCGACCAGGTAGCAAGCAAAATCAACACAGCAACTCAAAGACCGCAAATGTGCAACTTGACTATCAAGACACAGTGCAGAGCAAGTGCAAATACAAGTTGTACAAGATTGCCACCAACATAACAGCAAAAAATGAAGACTGCAAGAATTTTGCAGTGATACAAAGCAGACATGAATGCAACAACAAACTCAACAATGAAAAAGCAAGTGCAGACCACAAAGAAATGCCACCAAGTAAACAAATGATCAGAACTTCAACCAGACAGTACAGATCAAATGCAAGACCAAACTACACAAACTTCAATGACCAGTTCATGCATGCATCAGTGACCAAACACAGAACAATAAGCTCAAACCAAAGCATAGTGAAGCAACTCGACTACAAGTCAGTAAATAGTTCAGTGGTAAAGATGAGTGCAGACTCGAATGTATAGTTCAAGTGCATCAGCCAAACAACTGAAATGCAAACTGTATTGAACATGATATAGTGACAATATGAAGACAACAACTCAATGTAACACAGTGAAGATACCAAATGAAACAATGAACATGTACACAGTTCAACATGACTGAAACTACAGTGAATAGAAGTCGAATGCAACCATACACTTGCAACAGAAAAACAGCAGTGAACATCTAAATGAATATGAGATGTCAAAGTCAGAAAAAGTCAAGCCAAGTTGTGATGAATAGAGCTACAGACCCACAACAAACATCAGCAGGTACAAGATGCATAACCATCGAATCAAACATGAATACAAGTATGCACAGCAATGCAAAGCCAGCAGAACTTCATAAAAAATAAAGAAATGCAGATCAACGAACCAGACAAGGTATAGTAGGAAACAAGTGAGGTTACTGCAGTACAATATCGACGCAATGGGATTGAAATTCATGGAGTTTCATACACAAAACCAGACGACCGAAGTAAAATACAAATCAAGCCGAAGTCAGAATTCAACGCAAATACGTATCTTTGAAAAAGTCAAAAAGTAAAAGAGGAAAGTTTTTGCCGTATTAATCAAGAAAAAATCGAACGCTACAAAATCAAGACCGTGTGCATCAAGTCGTAAATATATCAGGAAAGCACAATTTAGGAAAGTATCGAATTGATTAGGGTCTCAGAATCCATATAAATATTCACCCAACAAATTCATCATCGGCATCGAGTTCAAGCAAGCATTAAACCAGCAACGAAAGGGAAGAGAATACATACCACAATCTATCGACCTCGGTCAACAGAGGAGCAGCTACGAACAACCTCACGTAAAGCAAGCTGCCGATCTTTAGAGAAGCAGTGAGCAAAGAGCATCACAAACTAGAGAAATCGAAATTGAAGAAAGCCTTAATTTTCGCAAGGGAACGATAATTCAGATCGAACGAAGCCGCCATAGCAAAAAGAAAAAAAGAACGGGCTAGAGAATAATAAAAGGGCCGGCCTTGTTAAAGGGGGATTTTTTTAAGAATTTATTCTTTATTTTTATTAAGGGTGTTTATTTTTTTTTAGTTTTTTTTCTTCTTGAATAAAATCTTGGTAAATCACCACCTAGGTTTTAGGTAGTATCAGATTGTCTAGTTAGAATTAGTTCAGTAAGCAGGGTATGCGAGTTTGCAAAACTCTATAGGCGGTAGCAGGGTGTGCGAGTCTGTTAGAGTGTTTGTAAGCAGGAGACTATTTAATTCTAATAGAAATCTGTGAATGCAGCAGTAGGCAGGGGTTGCCGAAGCTGGGTAAATTTTGTGTGTGATTTACTTTTCAGCATATTTATTTCTCTGCAGTTTGTTTTTGTGTTTAATTCGACAAAATTTGCTATAACCCTATTCAACCCCCCCTCTAGGGTTAATCTAGATCCTACAAGTGGTATCAGAGCACGGTATTTTTCTTTAACTCTAGAGTCATGAATCCACCAAATAATGCTCTTTCTGAGGGGCAATCTATTGCTAGGCCACCAATGTTTAATGGGAATGATTATGCTTATTGGAAAGTTAGGATGAGTATTTATCTTAATTCTGTTGATTATGATGTTTGGGACATTATTGAAACTAGCTATAAATCTCCCACTATAACTGTTGGTGATACTGAGATTCCTAAACCTAAGGATAGGTTGGATGCTAACGATAAGAAATTAAAAACTACAAATGCTAAAGCCATGAATGCTTTAATCTATGCTCTTGATAAAACATAATTTAATAGAACTTCTCATTGTAAAACTGCATAGGAAATTTGGCATACCTTGGAGGTGACACATGAAGGAACTTCTCAAGTCAAGGAGTCTCGTCTAGCCCTATTCAGCAATGAATACGAGAATTTTATGATGGACAAAGACGAGAGCATAAAGGACATGTTTGGACGCTTTTCAATTTTGGTGTACAACGCTAAGCGCTTGGGAATGTATTCACTGAGGTAGAGCTTGTGAGGAAGGTGCTACGAGTCTTACCGATGAGCTTTGAGGCAAAAGTCACGGCAATACAAGAATCGAAAGATCTGAGTAAACTAAGCATGGAGGAGTTGATCGGTAACTTGATGACATATGAGCTTGAGCTAAAAGCAAAGGAGGAACGCAACAACTCCGAATCAAAGAAGAAGACGATTGCCTTAAAGAGCAAAGAAGAGAGCGATGAAGAAGAAGTAGATCCATTTGAAGAGCTTGCAATGGCTGTCAATAATCTTAGAAAATGGTCAAGATTCTGGCCACGCAAGAAGAAAACAAGTGGTAATAGGCCAAAATATTCTGACAATTCCGATAATGAATCGACGAGCTTTAGCTGCAACAAGCCTGGCCACTTCAAACAACAATGCCCACTTCTCAAAAACAACAAAGGAAAGAAAAAGAAGAAGAAAGCCTTTGCAGCGACTTGGGATGATGAAGAAGGAGAGGAAGTTTCGAATAGTAGCTCAGAGGAGGCTAACTTGTGTCTTATGGCAAAATCAGATTCAGAAGGAAGCTCAGAGGAATCTAGTGAGGGAGGTGACTATTCTTATAAAGAACTTGTTTTTATGTGTCTTGATCTTACTAAAGAAGTTGATACTCTTGAATCTAAAATTGAAAAACTGAAATCTGATAGGAGAGAACTTGCTCGTGAAAATTTTAGGTTAGAAACTGAACTTGAAAATATTCAAAACCTAGACTGTAAAAAATGTAAATTTTAGATTCAGAATTATCAAGACTTAAGAATAGCTTTGAGAATCTTGAAAAAGAAAATTTGAGTCTTAAGGAAACCATTGACACTAGGAAAAAGGATTTTATAAATAGATTCACCTCACTTATAACTGAAAACACAACACTCAAAACCAAAGTCCAAAATCTTGAGAAATCTCTGAATAACTTTTCAAGAGGAGAAAAATCATTCAACATGTTATTGGAAAATCAAATTTTTTCTAACAACAGAAAAGGACTAGGTTTTGGGAAAACACAAGTTGATGGTAATGCAAAAGGTAAGAGTGTCTTTGATAGATGTGAAATAATTGGACATCTTGTTGAAAATTGTAGTCATAGGAACAAGAACACAAAATTTATACAAGTTTGGGTTCCTAAGAATTCTACAAACAAATTTCATGTCTATTGGAACAAGAATGAAATGACAAAACAAGTTTGGGTTCCAAAGGGCTTTTTATTCACAATGCTTCAGCCACTAACAATCATGGACCTATAAAAACAAATAGGTCACAAAAATCTTTCATCATGTAGGTATGGTGGCGGGCTAAGGAACAACAACAGTGTTCGCTGGATTTTGCCTGTTCCAGAAACACAACGGGCAACAAAGCAAAGTTCCTTAGCCTAGTACAAAGGTGACAGAATCACAATGGGCAACCACGAAAAATTATCGTAAAGGTAAAACAGGTGAAGGTATATTAAATGTGATAATCTGCACCGTATTCTGAATGAAATCAGCCAATATTGAGATGTTGTAAAGAGATGATTTTTTATTCTGTCTTGTTCAACATAGTTGGCCAATTATATTTATGCCAAAAAACACTATTCTTTGAATTACTTCATACATATACGTTTGGATAAAACATAGTGTTTTGTTGGATGATAATACATTGGGTTATAATACGACTAACTCTATTCACGGTTTTCTGATTATTTACACGGCTTCAATTCAAATTCAAAGAATGTCATTTAAATTGTTGTTAAAATTGAGTTTGAAATTTTTTGATGCACACTTCATGGTTTGGTTTATCAAATTTAATTAGTGATGTTTTGAAGTGAAAGAGAAATTCAGATGAAGATCATACTGGTAATCTAGTTGACAGAAAATTTACTAGTTGAACGTGATTTATGGTGAGACATTTAGTAACTGCATCGTTTTTCAAAGAAAATATCTGCATATTTTTCATCACAAATAATTTTCAAATAGCAGAAAATTTTCTCATATAACCCCCCTCGAGAAAATCATTTTTAATCATATTTTCAGATTAGTCATTGTGAAAAATTGATTTCATAATTATCTTTGAATTTGATTTAAATGATAATTTTAACAAGTCTAACTCCCTAATAATTATCGAAAAGATAAATAGCGATTGAAAAGGTGATAAGTGTTGATATTTAACATACATTACTCAAGACAGTATATTTGAAAATTTTCTTTAGAAATTTAAACAAGAGTTATAAAACTTTTTGTTGGGTAAAGATTCCATGACCATTTCTATATCTATCATATTTCTATCGACCATTGTTTATCAAATCTTAAATAAAGTTTGTCGATATGTGGTACTTTAAACAGGAATCATTCGTTTTTCATTTTATAAAACAAAATAAAATCCAAGGTATTCAATCTCATTTAAAAGTCCTAACGGTTATGCATGACTGAATTACTTGGAATTTGTTATGTGCTTCCATGCTCATTTAAAAGTCCTTACGGTTATGCATGTATGGAACGCATATCAAAATTGATTTATTAAATAAACAAGTTGATTCTAATCCCATTTAAAAGTCCTCACGGTCATGCGTGGTTAGAAGATACTTGAATTCATTTTTAAAATTAAATTGGAATACTACTAATCATATTTAAAAGTCCTAACGGTTATGCATGATTAGTAGATATTCAAATTCCTGATATAAGTGTACCACAAACAGATACAACATTATGATTTTATTAGAACATCATTTCCATTCATTCTAAAAGTGGAATATGCGCCTAACAAGGGTAGTTATGATTTTTGTTTGATTTTTTTATTGAAGTTTAATATTTATATTCAAATTGAGTTTTAATGTTGGATTAGTATTGATCACTTTATCTCTATTTTCTCTAACACTATTATTCTTTTGTTGATAACAAAAAGGGGGAGAGAAAAGTTAAGATTTTGTCAAATAAAATCAAGCTAAGGTCAAATAATTTTCCATGTGCATTTACGCTCATTTGTATATTTCTATTTGTATGCATATATGTAGGGGGGCATCATGTGGAGAGGAAGTATTTAAATAGGGGGAGCAATTAGATTATATCATTGATCAAATACATTTAACACAGTCAAAATCTTAAATATATGTTTGTTATCATCAAAAGAGGGAGATTGTTGAATATGCGCTTATATAATTTTTGTTTGATGATAATAAACATATATATGTATTCATTTAAATGTATTTGTTAATGTACTATTTTATTCTTTCATAGATTAAATAAATATTTGTTGAATAAAATAAATTACACAGAATTTGAATTCAAACAGAATAAGTTACACAGAATTTGAATTCAAACAGAAATTTTATTCAAACAAATATTTATTACAATTTTGAATAGTACAAATTCAGTCTCCCACTATACATATACAATTTTGATTCTAACTACATCACATCTCATATTTACAGTTGTCCTCACTACATGTCACTCACACTCGTAGTTTATCTTCAACTTCATTCCAGTTAGAATCCAGCATCTGAGCAATCTGCAAAAATATTCACTAACGCAGTAAAATTGAAAAAGAAATATTTTTGCAATATAAAATAAAATATGGATTTTTGAAAATATTATTTGCCTCAGTTTTGGGTTGTTCGTCATCATTCACATTTGAATTCATCATACACGAACAATGTGACATGCACATCGTATCACTGTACATGCCACAAGGTCGTGCACATCGATATACACTTGATAATGCTACAGGGACAGGTGAGCACAGGTCAAACCCAAATGAAAAGCCGGGTTCAACTCACGTGCAATATATTTAAAATCACGACATGAGCACAAGGTCAAACCCGAGTTTTGAAACTGGATTCAACTCAAATGAAATTTCAAAAATCAACATGAAGTGAATCAAGTTCAGTGTGGCAATGCACCAACCAGAAACTCAGTGCAACAAAGAATAGTATCAATGCATAAATGACTACACAACAACAAGATGAACCAGACAGGTCAAGCAATGAAGGCAGACTACAATACCAAGTTACAAACATCAAGTGTCGACCAGGTAGCAAGTAAAATCAACACAGCAACTCAAAGACCGCAAATGTGCAACTTGACTATCAAGACACGGTGCAGAGCAAGTGCAAATACAAGTTGTACAAGATTGCCACCAACATAACAGAAAAAAATGAAGACTGCAAGAATTTTGCAGTGATACAAAGCAGACATGAATGCAACAACAAACTCAACAATGAAAAAGCAAGTGCAGACCATAAAGAAATGCCACCAAGTAAACAAATGATCAGAACTTCAACCAGACAGTACAGATCAAATGCAAGACCAAACTACACAAACTTCAATGACCAGTTCATGCATGCATCAGTGACCAAACACAGAACAATAAGCTCAAACCAAAGTATAGTGAAGCAACTCGACTACAAGTCAGTAAATAGTTCAGTGGTAAAGATGAGTGCAGACTCGAATGTATAGTTCAAGTGCGTCAATGAAACAACTGAAATGCAAACTGTATCGAACATGATATAGTGACAATATGAAGACAGCAACTCAATGCAACATAGTGAAGATACCAAATGAAACAATGAACATGTACACAGTTCAACATGACTGAAAGTACAGTGAATAGAAGTCGAATGCAACCATACACTTGCAACAGAAAAACAGCAGTGAACATCTAAATGAATATGAGATGTCGAAGTCAGAAAAAGTCAAGCCAAGTTGTGATGAACAGAGCTACAGACCCACAACAAACATCAGCAGGTACAAGATGCATAAACCATCGGATCAAACATGAATACAAGTATGCACAGCAATGCAAAGCCAGCAGAACTTCATAAAAAATAAAGAAATGCAGATCAATGAACCAGACAAGGTATAGTAGGAAACAAGTGAGGTTACTGCACTACAATATCGACGCAATGGGATTGAAATTCATGGAGCTGCATACACAAAACCAGACGACCGAAGTAAAATACAACTCAAGCCGAAGTCAGAATTCAACGCAAATACGTATCTTTGAAAAAGTCAAAAAGTAAAAGAGGAAAGTTTTTGCCGTATTAATCAAGAAAAAATCGAACACTACAAAATCAAGACCGTGTGCATCAAGTCGTAAATATATCAGGAAAGCACAATTTAGGAAAGTATCGAATTGATTAGGGTCTCAGAATCCATATAAATATTCACCCAACAAATTCATCATCGGCATCGAGTTCAAGCAAGCATTAAACCAGCAACGAAAGGGAAGAGAATACATACCACAATCTATCGAACTCGGTCAATAGAGGAGCAGCTACGAACAACCTCAAGTAAAGCAAGCCGCCGATCATCAGAGAAGCAGTGAGCAAAGAGCATCACAAACCAGAGAAATCGAAATTGAAGAAAGCCTTAATTTTTGCAAGGGAACGATAATTCAGATCGAACGAAGCCGCCATAGCAAAAGAAAAAAAAAAGAAGGGGCTAGAGAATAATAAAAGGGCCGGCCTTATTAAAGGGGGATTTTTTTAAGAATTTATTCTTTATTTTATTAAGGGTGTTTATTTGTTTTTAGTTTTTTTACTTCTTGAATCAAATCTTGGTAAATCACCACCTAAGTTTTAGGTAGTGTCAGATTGTCTAGTTAGAATTAGTTCAGTGAGCAGTGTGTGCGAGTTTGCAAAACTCTATAGGCGGTAGCAGGGTGTGCAAGTCTGTTAGAGTGTTTGTAAGCGGGAGACTATTTAATTCTAATAGAAATCTGGGAATGCAGCAGTAGGCAGGGGTTGCCGAAGCTGGGTAAATTTTGTGTGTGATTTACTTTTCAGCATATTTATTTCTCTGCAGTTTGTTTTTGTGTTTAATTCGAGAAAATTTGCTATAACCCTATTCAACCCCCCTCTAGGGTTAATCTAGATCCTACAAGTGGTATCAGAGCACGGCATTTTTCTTTAACTCTAGAGTCATGAATCCACCAAATAATGCTCTTTCTGAAGGGAAATCTATTTCTAGGCCACCAATGTTTAATGGGAATGATTATGCTTATTGGAAAGTTAGGATGGGTATTTATCTTAATTCTGTTGATTATGATGTTTGGGACATTATTGAAACTAGCTATAAATCTCCCACTATAACTGTTGGTGATACTGAGATTCCTAAACCTAAGGATAGGTGGGATGCTAACGATAAGAAATTAAAAACTACAAATGCTAAAGCCATGAATGCTTTAATCTATGCTCTTGATAAAACTTAATTTAATAGAATTTCTCATTGTAAAACCGCATAGGAAATTTGGCATACCTTGGAGGTGACACATGAAGGAACTTCTCAAGTCAAGGAGTCTCGTCTAGCCCTATTCAGCAATGAATACGAGAATTTTATGATGGACAAAGGAGAGAGCATAAAGGACATGTTTGGACGCTTTTCAATATTGATGTACAACGCTAAGCGCTTGGGAATGTATTCACTGAGGTAGAGCTTGTGAGGAAGGTGCTATGAGAAAATTTGCTATAACCCTATTCACCCCCCCTCTAGGGTTAATCTAGATCCTACATGTTTAACTTTGAAAATCATTTGAAAATAAAGGTATCACGTAAGACTTCCCACACATATACATAGGTAAGTTTTTACCTTACGCTAACCAAAACATTTTATAGGGAATCCAATGATATTATAATAGTGTCCAGGGTTTTCAAGTAAAATACAGAAATAGGTGAAATGCTTACATCTCACATTCGAACATAGTTGGGCATAATCAAAAAGTACGACTCTTATTGGAAATTGGATTCCATACAATGGTAGGGCTACTGGGGTACCGCCCGTCACAGTACGGTGCCTAGATCACCGTACCGAGGATCACTTCTGACCCCCTACAACGTAAGACTGGAACCATTCCTTACGGAACAGTCCCGAACAAGATAACCCCGTAGTTGTGGCCGACAACTTCCCACACAGCCGAAAATAAAGGGACATCTAGATAGGGGTATATCTCGTCCTGCTTGGGTGCTACCCACATAACCTTGCTACATCTCCCCTGTTTTAGCCATTCCTGGTTGCTGAGGCTTGAGGCTGTGATTGCCTTTAGAGAACATATCTCTTAGAATGCTCATCGTCCGCCTGACGATGTGCTAAAAGCATTCAATCCATACAAGTTCATTCCGGGTTCGAACGAAACCGAATGCATTATCTTGTTACACTCGTTTTTGAATCACCCTCAAAGTTAACGACAATAACTCTTGCATTCTAAAACACCATCTCGATCTTCAGTTGAGATGCCACGACCTATCGTTTAATTTGGATCGATGTGGTTTTCGAAATATCAAATTGATACCCAATCCCGGTCTCATCGAAATCCAAATGCCATTTTAGAGGCCAAGTTTTTTAAATAGTTTAATTCAATCTTTGAATTCACATAACATTTATCACAGATAAATCATACACAGTCATTACAGATATATCCAGAATATCACAAAATGTCACAGAATATCACCAAATAGGTATCAGAGTCAATCAAACAAGAATCATCAATTCATATCAAAATAGTTTACTTAACTTAACTTAATTAATTACTTAAGAATAAACCATTTTATCTGCTTAATTAATTGCTAATTAATCAACTTATTAAATTTATTAATTACTACTTAATTACTCACTTAATTAATTCTTAATTATTAATTGATAATCTTAATTATTAATTAAATAAAATTAATCACCCATTTATCAATCACTAATTATTTAATTAATCGTTAATTACCAATTAATTTGTAATTTAATCCTTAATTAATTACTTAATTAGTTAACTGCTATTTATTTATTAATTAACTTTAAGTAGTTAATTAAATCCTTAAGTTCAAATTGATTTAACCCAAAATTATTAATATCAATCCTTAATTACAAATTTATTAAATCTTAAATTATTTATTTAATTACAAGTATAAATTAATTTACATTCTTAATTACTTACACTTTAAATTAAATTAATCATCTTACATTTGCAAACCTTCTTAAATAAGTTTTAAATCAAATCTTAACTTAAAAAATCACCAACATTATTTATTTAATTAATACTAAACTTTGTTAACCAAATAACTTAAAGGTTTGTTAAGCTAACCCTTAAAAAAAACCCGAGGCAAACACCTCGTTTACTCGAGTAAACTCAAGTTTCCCCTAACCTTTTCCCGCGTCTTCCTCTCTTCTTCTCCTCCTACTTCCTTCTTCTACTACCCATTATTTCTTCATTTTCTTTTATTTAGCTAAGCTAAAATATAAACTGCAGTACACCAAACGCACTCATGCACGCACCAAAGTACCCGAAGCATTCCCCCTATTTTCTCAAGTAATAACTTGAGACGACCCATACTCAAAACGCTGACACTCACACGCCACCGTGCACGTGCACAATGGTCCGCCATCCCTCCGGCGACCCACGTTGCCTCCTACAAATCACAAAATGACACCACGACCGAAAGCAACACATGATCCGTCGCGACAAGCTCGAAATCGAAACATGCCTTGTCGCTCGAACCATCAACTCGAACACCCAACAGAAAAATAACCCTCGAACGCCGACCACCAGCGGCAACGCCGCTTCGGCCACACCATGACCATACCCTCCTCGACCACCTCCTAGAAACTCGAACCACTCGATCAATCCACGGTGGCAAAATCACGAATTTACAGAACACAGAAAAAACTCGAACCCAAAACCCTATATTCGATTCGACCCACTAATTCTTACATTAGATAATTTTTCTAGCATTTTTCCCTTATTAGTAAACCATCAAGCTAGCCTCTCATCAAATTTCAATAATTAAAATTTGTTGAATCATCAGAAATATACAAAAAAGCAATTTCGGTTCATTTATAAACTGCACCTCGAATACTTATCTAAAAATCATCGTTTTTGTCTTAAAAAACTTAATTTCGTATGTTTATTCAGGATATGAAATCAAATTAACAAATTAAAATATTTGAATTTTACACATTGATTCCTTTTTACTGTAACTTGAATGTCCAGAGTCCATGACATACTGTAAAGTTCAAAATTATGATTGAAGATTAAACAACCTATTTTGTTTAAAAATCCTAAGTTTAAAATGTTTTATATGAAGAAGTATAAATCTTTCTCTACTTTTCTTTGCTCAGAAACTTGAAATATTGAAGAACAACACATATCAGAGCTTCCAATATAACAGCAAACATCACAGAACAAATTATTTTCAATATATAGCAAACATAAGATTACATGAACTAATTATCAAGTTTTAAACTTCAAAGATAGTATGTTTACTCACCTAAATGTTTGTTGAAATAGAAAGCAAGTGTTGTTGAAAAGCTACAGTTTTGAATTCCTGAAAATCTTCTCTACCTTGATGTTGAATTTGTTTGAGTTTGTAAATATAGATGTTTATTTTTTTTCTTCAGGTTTGCTTCTCAGGTTTGCTAAGTTTTTGTGAACGAGTTAAAATAGGATGATGTTTATATATATAGGAAATAGGTTTGAATAGTATAGGTTATAACTGGTACAAGCTTTACTTGTTTGATCATATTTTGTGCTTAATTACTGAAATTTTGAAATGATCTTGTATTTCCGCTGGTCTTATTTTTGTACTGAGATGATTTCCTTTGGTAATTTAAAATGACAAATGTGTGCTAGCATTTAATGTACATGTCTTCATATATGTTTACAAAATTATGGTTTGCTGATATTTACATTTGTGTACAAAGATATTTGAATATAAATAGTTTGTCTTTTCTTTTGCATTGCACACATGTATTGTACAACACATATGTGTTATTATTATTATTTTCAAAGATTTTGTTTTTGTCTTACATGCCATATATATTTATACAAGAGCTATCTTATGTTTCTATTTCCATATAAGTTGTTGTTACATAACTTCTCAATTTTATTTTATGTTTGTAATTTAACTTTTAAACCTTTGATTTATAACATATATTTGTATTTATATATTTTATTTTTCTATTTATATCTTATATTGTATACTTATGTTTTTATATTTATATCTAATATTGATAGGATTGCTTATTTTTAAACATTATTATTAAAGACTATATATATATATATATATATATATATTATATCAAATATTGATAATATAGAACCTTTAATTTAATTGGATAAGACATATTTTATTTTAAATAGTTTTGAAAGATTCTATTTTAAATTTTCAAATCAAAATTTCCTTCACAAAACATATACACATATATGATTGATAAATGTCCAAAAATCTTATTTATTTATAAAATAAAAAAGCTTGTATTTTATTTAAATTAGATTAAATTCTAATTATAATAATATTGCCAAAATCCCGGGTCGTTACATTCCTCCCCCCTTAAAAGAATTTCGTCCCCGAAATTTAAAACAAAAGTTAATTCAAAAGCTTTTATGTTAACAATCCAAACATAAATATCATTCATACAATAACAAACAATCAAACAGTCTATCCTAACAAACATCACTAGCTATCTGGACACAAATCCGGATAAGCTTTCCTAAAACTATCCAAAGTTTCCCAGGTACAATCTCTGGGATCCTCGCTCCACTGCACCTTGATGAGCTTCACCACTTTGCTCCTTAGTTGCTTCTCGTCTTGATCCACAATCTGAAATGGATTTCTGACCATAGTCAAGTTTAGTTCTACTTCCAAATCTTCCCGGACTACTGGTTCTACAACCAGTGATGGGCCATGCACAAATTTCCTCAGATGGGATACATGAAATACACTGTGAATTCACACATCTTCTCTGGCAATTCAATTCTGTAAGCTACAGTTCCAATTCTTTCCAATACCCGAAATGGTCCAATATATCTTAGGGCAAGTTTACCCGTCTTTTCGAATCTTATAGCACCTTTGATCGGGGAAACTTTGATAAAGACTATATCTCCGATCTCAAATTCCAATGGTCTTCGCATTTTATTTGCGTATTTCTTTTGACGATCCTGAGCAGCTTTCATCCTTTTCTTGATAAGCTCAACTTTCGCAGAAGCTTCACGAATTAGATCGGGTCCGAGCACAAGACGATCTTTCGATTCTATCCAACAAGACGGTGATCAACACGGTCTTCCATACAAAGCTTCATAGGGAGCCATATTAATACTCGCCTGATAACTGTTATTATAAGAGAATTCATTAGATGAATATGGTCTACCCACGATCCACCAAAATCCAAAACACAAGCTCGCAGCATATCCTCTAGAATACGATTAAGCCTCTTCGTCCATCCATCTGTCTGAGGATGATAAGCTGTACTCAATCTCAAACTCATTCCCATAGCTGATTGCAGAGCCTTCCAGAATTTACCGGTGAAAATAGGATCACGACCACTTACTATACTGACAGGAACACCATGCAATCTGACTATCTCCCTCAAGAAAATCTCTGCCAGAGATGCTGCAGTACGAGTTGCCTTAACGGGTATAAAATGGGCGCTCTTAGTTAAACGATCAATAATAACTCATATTCCTTCATTTCCTTTCTTGGTTCTAGGCAAATCGTTGATGAAATCCATCGAAATCATTTCCCACTTTCAATCTGGAATTTTCAAAGGCTGCAATAATCCGGCTGACTTCTGCTGATCTCCTTAACTTGTTAGCAGATGGGACAACTATTAACGAAAGCAGCTACATCCCTCTTCATGCTCGGCCACTAGAAAACTCTTCTCATATCCTTATACATCTTAGAAATTCCTGGGTGAATATTCAGTCTGGAGCGATGACACTCAGCTAAGACTTCTTGCCTCAGTCTATCTATATTAGGCACACGCAGACGACCATTAATCCTCAAAGCACCTTGATCGTCCACCTTGAAATCCGAATATCGACCATCCTCAGTTCCAAGAATTAATTCCTCAAAAGATCTATCCTCCATTTGCTTACTTATGATTCTTTCCTGGAGAGATGGAACGACTTCCAAAAGAGACAAAACTGCATTTCTACTAAGAGCATCGCCTACAACATTCGCCTTTCCCGGAGTATACAGAATATCCAAATCATAGGATGCCAAAAATTCGACCCATCGTTGTTGCCTCAGATTAAGATCCTTTTGAGAGAAAAGATATTTCAACGGTTTATGATCCGTGAATAACTCGAATTTCTCTCCCAAAAGATAATGTCTCCAAATCTTCAAAGAAAAAACAATGGCTAACAATTCAAGATCGTGCGTAGCATAGTTCTTTTCATGTGGCTTCAATTGCCGACTCACATACGCAATTACCCTTCCATTCTACATCAGAACTGCTCCCAGACCAACTATACAAGCATCAGTATAAACCTCAAATTTTCTCTTCCCATCCGGAATAGCAAGCACTAGTGCACTGGTTAGCCTCGTCTTCAATTCCTGAAAAGCTTCTTCACACTGGGGTATCCACTTGAATTTAGCTCCTTTCCTAGTCAACTTAGTCAGATGCGAAGAATTCTTAGAATAATCCTTGATAAACTTTCAGTAGTAGCCAGTCAAACCTAGAAAACTGCGAACTTCAGTCGGTGTCTCTGGCTGTTTCCATTCCAGAATAGTCTCAACCTTCGCTGGATCTGCAGAGATACCTTCACCAAAAACAATGTGCCCTAAAAATTTGACTTCCGATTTCCAAAAATGGAACTTAGAAAACTTTGCCTTCAAAATATGCCTCCTCAGAATCTCCAATACAATTCTTAAATGATGCTTGTGCTCTTCTTCAGATTTAGAATAGACCAAGATATCATCAATGAATACCAGAACAAACTTATTCAATACATCACGAAAGACTAGGTTCATCAGTTCAACAAAGTAGGCAGGAGCGTTGGTTAACCCGAAAGGCATAACCAACCACTCATAGAAACAATTTCGTCCCCTAAATGCAGTCAAGGGAATACTGTCCTCGGCTACCCTCAACTGATGGAAACCTGAAGCTAAATCCAGTTGATGAAAGATAGAAGCTCCATGCAACTGGTCAAGGAGATCATCAATACGAGGAAGAGGATATTTATTACGGATATTCACTTTGTTCAATTCTCTATAATCCACACAGAACCTTAGCGATCCATCCGATTTGGTGACAAACACCGCAGCAGAGCCCCAAGAAGAAAAACTGGGCCTAATCAACCCCTTCTACAAAAGATCCTGAGTCTGTTTAACTAACTCTTCCCTTTCCCTAGGAGCCATTCTCCTACTGGGTTGAATCACCGGCACTGCTCCTGAAATCAAATCAATATGAAACTCTATCCCTCGATGCGGAGGCAGACACTTAACTTCGTCAAATACATCAGAAAAATCTTGGACCACATCGATATCTTCTACCTTCTCCTGAGAAGTCTCAATTCCATGCAAAAGACTACTCAAGTGAATTCCAGAATTATCACAAGTCACTTTGACAATTCTACCCAAACCAATTTCCAGCGAAACTGTTCTCTCATCACAATTCAGCACTGCTCTATACTTATCAAGCCAATCCATTCCCAATATAAGGTCAAATCCCTTAAAATCAACACATAAGGGTCACAAGAAAAACTATGGGATAGATAGGAAATCTTCAAGTCCTTACAGATTGTATCTAATTTGGCCACCCCTCCTATAGGATTAGATACCAAGATGGGACAGTCTACAGTACTAGGGGTAAGAAAGAACTTCTCTACAGATTCCAGAGAAATAAAACTCAAAGAAGCACCCGAATCAAACAAAACTTTATTATACTTGCCATCTAAAAGTAATGTACCTTCCAATCTCCCTTGCCTTTAGATGAAGTAGATGGTGCACCTTCCAAAGCAAAAACCTTATTCTGCTGAGCTTTATGAAGTAGTGGACAATCCTTGATCATATGACCTGATTGGTGATAATTAAAGCATAGAGATCTCTGAACCAAAGCTGAACCCGGTCCACTATGATGTGGTTGCTGCTGCTGCTGAAATCCTTTCCTGGGACACTTATTCACCAAGTGACCTTCTTGTTGACATATATAGCACTTGCGAGGCCCATTGTTATTTCCAGGCTTCTTCTTGTTCGGCTTCTTCCAATTGGATTGAACTTCTTCTTATTTGGATTAGTGAAATTCCCTCCTGATTCTGATACTGGTGCCACTGATTTCTTGTTCATCAAATTCTTATATCTCAAAGCCATATCAATTAAATCGATAAAAGATCCTTTCAATAGCACCATCATCTTTCATGAAATTCTGGCCTCAATCCTTGCACAAACATCTCATTCTTTTTAAGGGGAGTATCAATGAGCCCTGGTCCATAGCAAGAAAGTTCATTGAATTTGGTCTCATACTCCGCTATAGACATGCTTCCCTGCTTCAAATCAGAAAATCCTGGTACAGACGAGTTTTCCCTGCTACTGGCATAAATTTCTCCTCAAATAACTCCTTAAATCTTTCCGATGAAATGTCTTCCTCAGAAATATTTGCTATTGTTGTATCCTACCAGGCTGCTGCGCCTCCCTGCAATTGCCACGATGTCATTTCCCTCTTCCGTTCATCAGACAACTTCATACTCTTAAAGATGCGCTCACAAGAGCGTAGCCAAGCTTGAACTTCAATTATCGATTCTGAACCTTTAAATGGTTGGCCTCCAAGGTTGATGAAGTCTTTGCATAAAGCGGCAAAACTAACCTGAAGCGGTACTGGATTTACAGCCTCACTAGTAGTTTGACTTCGTCCATTATCATTTGAGGTACTGCCCCTACCTCTGCCTCTTCTTCCAAAACTCATGTTGTCCACCTGGACAGGTAACTCAACAAATTTAGATAAATATATAATTATATGAAAATAGAAATACGCACTCTCAAGATAAATATTACTCTAGAGCCTAGGTATTATCTCACCAGTGCTCTGATACCAACTGTGACGACCCGCCTTTCTAACCACCGAAAGACGTATCATCAATAAGAAAAGAAAGGGATAGAAATAGAAAAGATACAAAGAAAGAATAACAACAACAGAATCTCACAGTGGAACAGAACAAAATATAATACATCATTAACTATTACATAGTTTTTACATATATCAGAGTTACACAATATCATACAACAAGACAGTCATATACATATCTGTCACTACATATATCCTAAAATACAACATACATCAACTACACAGCGGAAACCAGATAGATAAATACATATATCTGGGCTTCTGCTCCAAGCTCCTCCAGAAACTCAACACTCCAAAAACCTATCACTTGCCTACTCATAAAAATTTGAGTACCCAAGAGTTTATGAAAAACAAAATATAAACTCCGGTTCAGACATGGGTCTGGTGTGAGTAAACGGGTTAAAGTTGTTTAACTTTGAAAATCATTTGAAAATAAAGGTATCACGCAAGACTTCCCACACATAAACACGAGTAAGTTTTTACCTTACGCTAACCAAAACATTTTATAGGAAATCCAGATATTATAGCAGTGTCTAGGGTTTTCAAGTAAAATATAGAAATAGCTAAAATGCTTACATCTCATATTCCAACATAGTTGGGCACAATCAAAACGTACGGCTCTTATTGGAAATTGGATTCCATACAATGGCAGGGCTACTGGGGTACCGCCCGTCATAGTATGGGGTCTAGATCATCGTACCGAGGATCACTCTCGACCGATTACAACACAAGACCGGAACCATTCCTTACTGAACAGTCCCTAACAAGATAACCCTACAGTTGTGGCCAACAACTTCCCACACAGCCGAAAATAAAGGGACATCTAGACAGGGGTATATCTCGCCCTGCTTGGGGGCTACTTACCTAACCTTACTGCATCTCCCTTGTTTTACCCATTCCCGGTAGATGAGGCTTGAGGCTGCGATTACCTTTAGATAACATATCTATTAGAATGCTCATCGTCCGCCCGACGATGTGCTGAAAGCATTCAATCCATACAAGTTCGTTCCGGGTTCGAACGAAACCGAAGGCATTATCTCGTTACACTCGTTTTGGAATCAACCTCAGAGTTAATGACAATTACCCTTGAATTCTGAAACACCATCTTGATCTTCAGTTGAGATGCCACGACCTATCATTTAATTTGGATCGATGTGGTTTTCGGAATATCAAATTGATACCCGATCCCGGTCTCATCGAAATCCAAACGCCATTTTAGAGGCTAAGTCGTTTAAATAGTTTAAACAGTTTAATTCAATGCTTTGAATTCACATAACATTTATCACAGATAAATCATACACATTCATCACAGATATATCCATAATATCACAAAATATCATAGAATATCACCAATAGGTATCAGAGTCAATCAAACAAGAATCATCAATTCATATCAAAATAGTTTAATTAACTTAACTTAATTAATTACTTAAGAATAAACCATTTTATCCTGCCTAGTTAATTGCTAATTAATCAACTTATTAAATTTATTTATTACTACTTAATTACGCACTTAATTAATTAATTCTTAATTATTAATTAATAATCTTAATTATTAATTAAATAAAATTTAATCACCCATTTATTAATCACTAATTATTTAATTAATCATTAATTACCAATTAATTTATCATTTAATCCTTAACTAATTACTTAATTAGTTAGCTACTATTTATTTATTAATTAACTTTAAGTAGTTAATTAAATCCATAAGTTCAAATTGATTTAGCCCAAAATTATTAATATCAATCCTTAATTACAAATTTATTAAATCTTAAATTATTTATTTAATTACAAGTATAAATTAATTTACATTCTTAATTACTTACACTTTAAATTAAATTAATCATCTTACTTTTGCAAACCTTCTTTAATAAGTTTTAAATCAAATCTTAACTTAAAAATTCACCAACATTATTTATTTAATTAATACTAAACTTTGTTAACCAAATAACTTAAAGGTTTGTTAAGCTAACCCCTAAAAAAACCCGAGGCAAACACCTCGTTTACTCGAGTAAAACTCGAGTTTCCCCTAACCTTTTCCCGCGTCCTCCACTCTTCTTCGCCTCCTACTTCCTTCTTCTTCTACTACCCATTCTTTCTTCCTTTTCTTTTATTTAGCAAGCCAAAATATAAACTGTAGTACACCAAACACACTCATGCACGCACCCAGGTACCCGAAGCATTCCTCTTATTTTCTCGAGTAATAACTCGAGACGACCCATACTCGAAACGCTGACACTCACATGCCATCGTGGATGGAACGTGCATGGTAGTCCGCCATCCCTCCGACGACCCACATTGCCTCCTGCAAATCACAAAGTGACACCACGACCGAAAGCAACACACGATCCATCGCGACAAGCTCGAAATCGAAATATGCCCTGTCGCTCGAACCATCAACTCGAACACCCAACAGAAAAATGCCTCAACACTCAAACGCCGACCACCAATGGCAACGCCGCTTCGGTCAAACCACGGCCATACCCTCCACGACACCTCCTAGAAACTTGAACCACTCGATCAATCCACGGTGGCAAAATCACGAATTTACAGAACACAGAAAAACCCAAACCCAAAACCCTATATTCGATTCGGCCCACTAATTCTTGCATTAGATAATTTTTCTATCATTTTTCCCTTATTAGTAAACCATCAAGCTAGCCTCTCATCAAATTTCAACAATTAAAATTTGTTAAACCATCAGAAATTTACAAAAAAGCAATTTCGACTCATTTATAAACTGCACCTCGAATACTTATCTAAAAATCATCGTTATTGTCTTAAAAATCTTAATTTTATATGTTTATTCAAGATATGAAATCAAATTAACAAACTAAATTTTTTAATTTTACACATTAATTCCTTTTTACTGCAACTTGAACGTCCAGAGTCCATGACATACTGTAAACCTTCAAAACAAAGTTCAAAATTATGATTGAAGATTAAACAACCTATTTTGTTTAAAATTCCTAAGTTTAAAATGTTTTATATGAAGAAGTATAAATCTTTCTCTACTTTTCTTTGTTCGAAAACTTGAAATATTGAAGAACATCACATAGCAGAGCTTCCAGTATAACAACAAACAAAATTATTTTCAATATATAGCAAACATAAGATTACATGAATAATTATCAAGTTTTAAACCTCAAAGATAGCATGTTTACTCACCTAAATGATTGTTGAAATAGAAAGCAAGTGTTTCTGAAAAGCTACAGTTTTTAATTCCTGAAAATCTTCTCTACCTTGATGTTGAATTTGTTTGAGTTTGTAAATACAAATGTTTATTTTTTTTCTTCAGGTTTGCTTCTCAGGTTTGCTAAGTTTTTGCGAACGAGTTAAAATAGGATGATGTTTATATATATAGGAAATAGGTTTGAACAGTATAGGTTATAAATGGTACAAGCTTTACTTGTTTGATCAGATTTTGTGCCTAATTATTGAAATTTTGAAATGATCTTGTATTTCGGCTGGTCTTATTTTTATACTGAGATGATTTCCTTTGGTAAGTTGAAATGATAAATTTGTGCTAGCATTTAATGTACATGTCTTCATATATGTTTACAAAATTATGGTTTGCTGATATTTACATTTGTGTACAAAGATATTTGAATATAAATAGTTTGTCTTTTCTTTTGCATTGCACATATGTATTATACAACACATATGTGTTATTATTATTATTTTCAAAGATTTTGTTTTTGTCTTGCATGCCATATGTATTTATACAAGAGCTATCTTATGTTTCTATTTCCATATAAGTTGTTGTTACATAACTTCTCAATTTTATTTTCTGTTTGTAATTTAACTTTTAAACCTTTGATTTATAACATATATCGGTATTTATATATTTTATTTTTCTATTTATATCTTATATTTTATACTTATATTTTTATATTTATATCTAATATTGATAGGATTGCTTATTTTTGAACATTATTATTAAAGACTACATATATATATATATATATATATATATATATATTATATCAAATATTGATGATATAGAACCTTTAATTTAATTGGATAAGACAGATTTTATTTTATATAGTTTTGAAAGATTCTATTTTAAATTTTCAAATCAAAATTTCCTTCACAAAACATATATACATATACGACTGATAAATGTCTAAAAATCTTTTTTAGTTATAAAATGAAAAGCTTGTATTTTATTTAAATTAGATTAAATTCTTATTATAATGATATTGCCAAAATCCCGGGTCGTTAAATAACATGTTCACTATGGCCCCAGACTGCATGCTACTATTATTTCAAAGAGTGATCCAACTGCACCTTTCGGGTATGGTAGAGGAACCCCTTCATCAGATAATCAGTAAGCCATCCTCTTTCATCATATCTGTTTTAATTTCATTTAGTGTTTTGCATTTTTGTTAGCCAGAATTTGTTTTATTTTTGTTATTTTCATTTCTATATATCATAACAACCCACTTTTTCAATCCTCTGAAGTCGAAACTAATACATCTAAGGTATTCATGTGCTGAACATCTAAGTGCTAGAAAGACATATCGTTAGGGTGAAAGAAAAGAAAAGATAGAAAAAATTTCATAACGTGATGAGTAATTTGTTATGTCAACAAACTTTACAAAAAGTAAACTTTATATACACATATTAATCAGAGTACAATTATCATATCATCAGCCCTTGGACAGTTATAATAACCCGTCCTTATAATCGTTGATAAATATAGACAAGAAACAAATAGCGAAAGATAAAAGAAAATACGGGAGCATGTCTTGTAGGCGTCCAGCTCATCTCCTACAGCTCCAAGTATCTAGCTAAATCTGTAAAATATGCTCAAGCTAACCGAAGCATTATAAGAAAAGTAACGCTCAGATTAGTTTGGTTAAATCAGTGTGAGAAACATAATCAAATGGATTTTATATCTTATAAAATTTTTAAAAATATAAGGTATCTCTTAAGAACATGCCACACATAAACATGGAAAGATTTTTACCTTACGATAATTGAAACATTTCTATATAAAATCTTGTGGTATTATAATAATGTCCAGGGTTTTAAAATAAATTATGAATATAGCTGCAATGCTTGTATCTCATGTTTCGGCACAGTTGGGCACACCTAAGTCTATACGTCGCTTATTGGAGAATAGATTCCAATAATAACCAGGCTACTGAGGTACCGCCTGTCAAGATATACCTCTAAAAAAAATGCACCGAGGTCAACAATAACATCTTGCACCCTTGCTATGTAGAGCCGCCCTACCCTGACTGGATAGTACCGAATATGCCATCACCCTGGTTGCTTTGCAACCTTTTTCCGAAAGCTTTCATGCACAATCAAATCCTATGAATATATATATAAGGGTAACTATATACCCTAATGGGTGCGATTGACATAGCCCTATTGCATATCCCCTATTTTAGTCATTCCCCGTTGATGAGGATTGGGAGTACGTTTTACCTTTTTAGAAAATCCTACTTAGAAAGCTAACACTTCCCTTTAGGCAACAATGCAATGCTAGCATTCGTCCGTACAAGTTGTTCAGGATATGAACAAACCGCTACTTCAACGACATCCATTATGGAAGGCGGGATTAGTAGCAAGTAGTTCTTGCACTTCAAAGAGCTCCGTCTTCTGCCCCATCATATTCAAGATGTCCTCAATTTGAATGCTTGAGTTGGTTCGAAATGGTTTTCAGATAATTCATACTGATCTGATCTTGGTCTCTTCAAACCAGCGTTCCATAGTTTCCGATAAACTCAATTCTAGTTCTTTTGAAAATAAACAAACAATACATAAGAGCAGGGATTATCCCCAAACCGTTTAAGTGGACGAATTTTCTTATCATTTGTCCTAAAAGAACACGCGAGTTTATACGTACAATATAGTATCCACGAGGATAACTGTTCTATATAATTCTCGTGTTTTCTCATATATATTTGCAGAGTTAAGAATTTGTCCAAATTTGATAGTCGGTTATTTAACTACCAAGTAAACAAACAATCAAATATAGACTAAATTCAATGTGGGATTCGCTAAGCCTTTTATTAATTATCGTTAATTCATCAATTAAAATCCTTTTAATTATTTGATTTAAAATGCCTTCACAAAAGATATTTTGATAAACCCCTTATACTCCTTTCAATAATTGAAAAACATTTATATACTTATCTTACTGATATAAGTATACTCATAACCCATTTTGTTTTCAATACTTAGAATATATATCCATATACTTATCTCAACAAACTTAAAGGAGATTTTCTCTCATCCATTTTTATATGTAAATGAGCTAAATAAATATTATTTAAAAGCATTACTTATTATAAATCAAACCACTTATCCTTTGATAAGTATGGAAAGAATGTTTTTGTACCACCATAATTAAGAAGGATTAGTTATCAAAACAAACCTCGTTCCTTTTTCTTTTTTTATAAGCCCATTTCATACTTCAAATCCTTTTTTTAATCTCCATATTAATTTATAAAACTTCTTTTATAAATCTCTTAAAATGATTTATAAACTCCTTGTAAAACTTCTTTACCAAATATCATTTATGATCTCTTTTAAAAAACTATCATTTGTAAATTTCCTAAAATAAAACCTTTTTACTAAGTAAAATCCTTTTTATAAAACAATTTATCACTTATAAACATCCTTATTCAATAAATTAATTACCTTTAAACATCGTAAATAAATAATTAATTAACTTTGAAATAACAGTAATAAGACAAGTAATTAACTTTAAACACATCATTAATTAAATAATTAATTAACTTTAAAAGAAAACTAAACCAATTAATTAACAACATCAACAATATAATTAAATAACCTAAAATATCATTAATAATATAATTAAAAAATTAAAAAATCTTTATTAAAAGAATTAAATAACTTACTTTAAAACATCATTTATAAACACTTAACCTCAATTATACAATTGAAGTTATTTAAATCCATAACTTTACAAATACGGTAAGAGGCTTAGCGACCACAATGGTACTAAATCAAGTGACCATTTTATATTCATTTTGACTTTTCAATTCACATAAGTGGTATTTTAATATTAAAAAAAAGGAAAATTAATTTAAAGGGCAAAGATTTGTATATTTTTTGCCTCAAGGACACGACCTCAATATTTTTACCACAAGGACAAACATTCTTCTAAAACTTATTCATAAGGACAAACATTTTCCAAAATTATTCATAAGGACAACAAAACTGCCACCGAGCGAAAACTGATACCTAAAAACTGCTACGGATAACTACAAACTGATACTTAAAAACTGCTATCAATAACTAAAAACTGATACCTACAGAAAGTTGTCCTTCAGGATAAAATATTGGAGGTCTGACCTTGAGGCTAAAAAGCTGTGAAATTTTGTCCTTGACAATAATTTCCTGTAAAAAAAATATGTAAATCAAATTCAAAATTAACAATCAATAGTTAATGACTCATTTCCCATATAAATCAACTGGCATAAAATTTAATGTCCAAATTACTATAATAGCAGAACGAGGTTTATTCTACAAAATATATGTCATCAATAATCTATTCCATGTTGTTTGGCAACTTAAAGGCACAGACAAAGAGAATCCCTTATATTTAAAACCATTTGCTTATAAAAAAGAAAGTTGCATTTTAAACAAATCGATTCTTAGAAATAAAGTAACTAAAAATAAAACCTTTATTTAGTTATAGTTAAATAAATTATTAAATCTTAATTTAATCTTGATTAAAAAATTGGAAATAATTATACCATGCCTGATTAATGATTAATCTATAAATTAAACCTCACTTAATTAATAACTTATCAATATTTAAATCTTACTTAAATAGTAAATAATTAAATAATTAACCTTTTCTTAATTAATAATTGATTAACCCTTAATTAATTAACTAATTATAATTATCTTACATAATTAATAATTAAGTATTAATTACCTTTACTTAATTAATTAATTTAAATAACCATTAATTCCTTAATAAATAGACAAATTAAATAATAATAATAAAACCCTTAGTAATTAATAATTATCTTTTAATACTTAAATATTTTTGAAAATACTTTTCAAAAATATTAAAAGTGAAAACACTTAGTTTTCAAAAATTCTTCATTTTTACGAACCGCATCCGTAGCAACATTTGCTATAGATATCATAACTTCAAAATTAGTTTTATATATCAAATGTTGCTTTATACCCTTACTTTTTAACTTCACTTATTTATAAACATTGTATAACTTTTGAAAACTAAAAGTAAAGTTTTTGGAAACTTTATAAAACATTTTCTAGAAAATACATAAGTAAAACAAGTTTAAATGAAGGGATCTACGTGTTGACAACATACAAAAATCAAGTGCTAACTTCCCTTTAGCTTATTGCATTCAAACATAAGCTTATACATCCAACAAATGTCGTAACCAATGAACACAACGTAAAGATCATAATGTTAAACTATAGTCTATAGCTTCACTTATGACTTCTTTCCAAGTTTACAATACATATAAGCACATACAAGTAAAACACAACAACAGTATTTTCAACCAAACATTTAACAACCATTTACTATTAACATACAAAGGTGAAAACTTTAATAAAAAATGTGAGCTTTACTCGGTAAAACTTAACCAAATCAACTAGAACTACCACTACAATTTAGATCGACTTAAATCTTGTCTTTTCCTTTGCAAAAGACTTGATTTATGACCTTGGAAAGTGAAATAGCGTTCGGCCATGAGGTGTTTGAGCTCGGTCTAGTGTGGTAAAGGATAATTTGGGGTTGCTTTTGAAGGAGGAGTGGAGTAGAAAGGAATAGGGTGGTTTTTGAACAAGTTTTAAAGTGTTTTAAAAGTAGAAAATATAACCTTTTGTTTTGAAAACCCTAAAGAAGGCATTAAATAATCTTTCAGAAATTTAGAAAAGGAAGAAGGAGTTTTGAAAACATAGAATGAAATGAGAAAGATGAGAGGGAAAAATTTTGGAAATCGTTTTTATGTAAAGTGAAATAAACAAATTACTAAGTTACCCTTTTTGTACATACCATCCATTTAAAATTTTCCACATCACCACATCTCCTCCTTTTCCTTATACCACACGCTTGGTATCTTCATCCCCTCTTTTATCCAACATGTTCTTCCCTTCCTTGTACCATGATGTGTTGAAATCTGATATTTCATTCTCTCTTTTTAAATTTAAATTTTGGATAAAATGTCACATCTCCTTTCTTTTACTTAAGCAAATGCATATTTACCATATTATTACCTCATCCATACATATGTTATAAATATATGTGTGTGTATATAACTAAAGTGTATACAACATTTCCAATAACTTTTACATGACGAAAAATTGAAAATTCAGAAAATGGTTTCCGATCACATTTTCTATTTTTCTTAGAACTAGTTATTTTTTAAAACAAAATTTGAAAATTGTTTCACCACTACTAGTTATTAATTGAAAGGGGTATATATGAGTTATAATATCTACTAATTAATTATTTAAAATATATTAAATATTCATATTTAAAGTGATTAAATTCCAGGCCGTTACTTTTACTATTGTGACATTTTGTGTTTGGGACATTCAATTATGCATTGTGTCATGGCACTATTTCCACTTGTTCAATTGAGTTTATCTATTTGTTTTGGTTAATTGATATTTATATCTTTTTGTTGATGGTAAAGGAGGAGAAATATTTTATATATTCGAGGGGGTGTCTTATATGTCGAGGAGCATTACTTTCCATGTTAATGATTTCTATAAGTAGTTGTCATCATCGATAAGAGGGAGATGTTAGAATCTAAGTTTTAATGATATCAATGAAATATAATCTATATTATCTATTATTGTAGATAAAGGCATGGCCGTTAACTTAATCATTGCATATTAATAACAAGTGAATCAATTAAAATCAAAATGAAGTGCGTATCTAAAAAATGCAAGTTGATGGAAATCATATTTCACATATAAATCACTTCACAACTAGAATACAAATCAAACCAAGTCAAGAAAATCAACTTACAAAATATTGTTCATTGGAAACAAAACATAAATCAAATTCATAAGCTTAAGAAAACAGACTAGCATAACTTCTTTGAAAAAAGGAAATAATGCTACTAATTAACATATAAAATTTACTATGTTTTACATGAAATATAATGAAAATATTCTCTATAAACATCTTAAGGAAGAGGCAGATCAAGAAAAGACAAGGCAGGCAAAGGAAGGTAGGCGAAGTGGAGGTGCAAGAAGGTTGATGAGAACGCATAAGATTAGCATGATAAATGAATTTAATTTTATGGTTTTCTTGATTTTTTTTAGAAGATGGGATAGAATGATTGAAACAATAAAAATAAAGCATCCATTGAGTTATTTCATGATCCCGTGTAAAATTCGTTATCTTACTAATTCAAATTCAGTGGTATGCCATGATGATTCATGCTTTTGGATGTATGGTAGAGATCATCAAGGAAGAAAATAGCAGAAGAAAATCATAAATATATGTCATGTAAAGAAGATTAGTTGTTGAGCCTTATTTTAAACATGGGTTCAAATGTTATACCTCCTTTATTATGTGACTTACATATGATCCTTTTCTCAATTGTTAACCTGCCTTTTGACTAGGCCATATACGATGGATTTAACTAAACATATTTCCTGATCGTCAAGGTAGGAAGCCCGGAGGGATGATTATGAAGTTCAAAATTCAGGTACAAGCAAGGCTATAGATGATAGTCAAGCGGATCTTGACGAATAGAACCCCAGAAATGGGTACTTCCCCTAGGTAGGGGATCAGTATCTATACCATCCTGTAAGCAGGGGATTAGATCAGATCACTATGGCTATTGACACTTAACTCTATAGCTTAACTCAATGGAAATTGATCAATATCTTCAAATTTCATCTAGGAAACACCATAGAATCACTAGGAAATAAGAAGAAGGCATCATGGGGGACCACCACCAAGTGTCGCTGGAGGTGATCCGCCAACCCTCATCCTCAAAGAATAGGGAACGACATCGATCCCTAGGTTCTGCCCAAGTGGGCCCATCTTTTGTGGATGGGTTCTTCTAGTCCTTGGACTTCTGCACGTAGATTTTCAGTGGGATATCTCTAGGTCTTCACCTATAAATACAGGATGGATAGCTCATTGCAAGGGGACTTCCTTCTTCTTCTCTCTTGACTAAACTCTACTATTTTTATTACTCGAATTCAAATCATTATAACTATAATCAACACTACAAATAAAAAGAAATTTATTGGAGTGGAGGCCAGAGTCAGCCGAACCATTATAAAACTTTTTTTATTTCTTTTAATTTTAATTTGTTTTTCTTTAATTTTATTCTCTGCTTCATTTTGTTTGTAGTTGGTTATTGGATTTATGATGCTTTCATACTGATTGGGTGTTGGTACCATTTTGACATCAACATTTGATGTTTTCACTGAAATACTTGCACATGTGGATTTAGAAGCTTAAATATCTAATTTGAAAGCTTGGATACTTGGATATAGAAAGCAATGGCTAGCCAATCCATAAGGAGAGCATTGTCAGATAAGAGTCACCATAAAGGAAGTCAGGAGGCATCATCAGGTGCCAGATCTAATCAACCTTCTATCTACATCACTAGGAACAAGATGAAGACTATGATGAAGGAAATGCAGGGGCGGATGATGAAGAGACAAGAGGAGATGATATAGTATTTCCTCAAACAAATTGGACGGACTAAAGCAGTAGGAGCGGTAAGAACTCAAAACCAAGGATCAAGGGAATGGAGCAGCAAGAGCTACCGATATTCGAAAAATTAGGAACATGGAAATGGAGTTAGCAGGAAAAAGATCGCAATGGAGCAACCAGGGGCGACCCTCGGCCAACGTCAAGGGATCAGCACTGATCGCCTCAGAGGGGTCGGCACCAAACCCCCAATGTTTAGGGCGCACCCCTGGGTCAAGCTGGTATAGGTGTTGGTGCAGATGTTGTCCGGCTAATGGTTGAAGTAGGGCACGCAGCTATGAATCAGCATGTGGAAGAGTATGATTCAAGATTCCCTCATGGAGTCATGGGGAGGGTTGGAAATGATGATTGGAGGCTACCTTTGGATGGCAGTAACCAGAGATGATCATACAAGGTATGAGAGGAGAATTGGTGGACATGGATTTGGAAGATGTGAATAGGAGCCCATTCACTCCTAATATCAAGCATGCTAGAAATTCACCAGAGTTTAAGTTATCGACACTAGGATAACATGACGGAAAAAATGATCCTATTATTCATCTTGAGGTATATAAGGCATACAGAAGTGCTAGGGGCATCGGAGGAGGTGATGGTGCAATGTTTTCCCTTATACTTAGCAGGTATAGCTGCACTATGGTTTAGGCAATTGGAGAACGGTTCCATTAGTACTTGGATGGAGTTGGTGGATAAATTCAAGAGGCAATTTTGGGTCCACATCACGAGACCCAAGAGCGTGATGATGTTGACGGCAATGAAGCGAAAGGTTAGGGAATCCCTCAAGAATTTACAAGGTTTAATGCAGTGATTGCTTCTGTGCATCAGCCAGATTCATCGATGGTTTTGATGAAGGAAGTTTCAGTAATAGCTAACAACATATATTTTAAGGTGTCATTAGAAAGAGACCCTTCGATGGATCTCGGGGAATTTTATCGTAAGGCCGAGAGGTTCCTACAGTAGGAAGATGCTAAGGTTGATAGAGAAGAGGTTAACGCAGTGAAGGATGGAGGACTGTCTGGAAAAGGTTTAAGCAAGGAAAAAAGAAAGAGGAAAGTGGATGATGGCTTCGACGGTTCGAAGCAGCAAAGGAGAGAATCAAAATTCTCTTCTTATATAGATTTAAACGAGATTTTGGAGAGGATTTATTTGGTTACTCGAAGGCACCTTCTATACCGAAGGCCAACAAAGAGAGAGCCCACTGAACGTGAGTGGGTATCTGGCAAGTACTACCTATTCTACGAGCTAGATGGGCATAATACAAACGACCATAGGCACTTGAAGGATATGGTTTAGGAACATATGAGGAATAATTAGCTGCCACAATATGTGAGGACTCAAGCTGCAATGATGAAACAAGAGTGGCCATCGTCCGCATTAAAGGAAAATGGCCTTAGATCGAGGTCACAGATCATTATCTCTTGGTCGGGATGGTATGAACTAAATAAATAATAAACTCCATAATAAAACGGCTAAGTCACTTAAACATGTACGGACCAATGTCAGTCCCTAGGCATGCTTTGAGATGATGATAGACCGTCGTGATCGAAGAGGCAACATTTGATTTTTCTTGTTTTCTAGTTTTGTGGATGTAAGAAATTAAATTTAATAATTTAATAAATTGAATTTAGAATATTCAAATCTACATTAAAGCCATGAATGAAACAGGTCACGGTTGTCCCAACCGGAGAGAGAAGGAAATAACCGTAAGGTGCGAGTCCCTTCGCGAGAAAGCAGCATGATGGACTCATACGTCATGGATTAAGTCCTCGATTGGAGAATAGAGGCTGGAGAATAAAACTCCATAGACCACGTTATGTTTCGACTGGAGAGATGGAACCGGATTGCAAGAAGTAGGCCGCTTTGCTGGAAAGCGACGGGATCGGCCTCCTTATCATTACGCCTTCCTCGTCGGAGAGTGAGTAGGGTCCGGCAAGGGTTCGAAGAGACCATGGTCGGTTCGAGCGGCCATGATTCATATTTACATCGCTATATGTCCTGCTGGAGTGTCGAGGCCGGAGTGCAAGGGGTAGGTCGCTTCGCTGGAGGGCGAGTGGATCTACCTACTCGTCGTTAAGTTTAGATTTGACTTAGCAAAGGTCTGGAGAGACCATAAATAGGTTGATGAGGCCAAGAACCCAATTATCGGTCCAGAGAGACCATGAATCAGGATATTGGTCCAGCGAGACCTTAGTATTAATGGACGATCTGATGAGATCATGGATTTGGCTATTGATGGATTTTGGACTTTGAAATTATGGTGATTTAAGATGCACCTACCGCAAGGCATGTTTTATGGGGAAAGTTTTAACCACCCTTTTGACCAAGAAAAATACGAGCTGATTTAACCAAACGAATTTCGTGATCGTCAAGGTGGGAAGTCTGGAGGGATGATTATGAGGTTCAAAAATCAGGTATAAGTAAGGCTATGGATGATAGTCAAGCGGATTCAGATGAATGGCACCATAGAAATGGATAAGTATGGATTGATACTTCTCCTAGACATGGGATCGGCATCTATCCCTTCTCCTAGGATGGGAATCAGATCGGATTACTATGGCTATGGACACTTAATTCGATAGCTCAAATCAATGGAAATCGATCGATATCTCCAATTTTTTTAACATATAATCAACTTTATCGAAGTTGCTCAATGGACCAACTTAAAGTCACATAGATTAATTGTGCAAGCTAGAAAACGATAACTATTCAAATTACACGATGATAGATTATCAAAAATACTAATTTAACCGATCACAGACCGTCTTTAGGTTGAATGGCTGTGCTAAAATATATTTTTTATTATTAGAATTTAAATTAGTATTTTTAAACTTTTTTCAAAACATAATATGAATAACAAAGAACTAAAAAAATATAAATTGACAGGTCGTCAGTAGCCATCGTTAGCCAATGGCATGTCGAATATACAGAGCACCCAACCGCACCAGTTTCTTCATTCTCTAATCTTCCTTTACTCTCCCAAAATGAAAAAAACTGAATCCCTAGTTGTCGCTATCCCTCGAAACCCACTGCCACTCATTACCATCGACATTGACCACCACAATTCACTGGAATCTCTTTCCTCCCTATTTTTATCTCAAATTTGGTAAATTTTTAACCCTAATTTTGAATTTGGGGCTAATTTTGTATTATTATAGGTTTTAATATGACGATTATTACGTATTAGTTGGCGATAATAGTATGTTGCTTGATTTGTGGATATTAACTAGTGATGTAATTATTTAGTTTTTAATTATAAATTAGGGTTAATTTAAATTTCAAAAATTAGTATACAATTATTGATGAATATATATGTTGATTAGTGTATATAATTGATTTTTAAAGTTTAGAATAATTTTAGGGCTAATATTTATGGTTGAATAGTGAATATGTTAAATACAAAGCTTAGAGTTAAACATAATTTTATGCCAATTAATAAGTGTGTGTTAATTATAAGTCGCAGAAGTAATTATACAATAAAGTTACTTTTAGTGACTGATTACTTTTAGCGATTAATTAATTACTGCATCTTTTTGCAAAATTCAAATTTTAGTTTACAAAATAATTAAATAAAGATTTAAATAGTTAAATGACTTATAAAATATGGTTTAAAATTTAAAATTCGGTTAATAAAATATATAAATAGTTGAATGAATTATAAATTATGGTTTACAATTTAATTTGTTGTTAGTAAAATAGTAATTTGTGTATATATCTTTTTAAACGTAGTTTTAAATAATAAATTGCTTTTGAAAGACATATTTTACTAAAATCGATTTGCAAAATTAAGAAATAAACATAATGTTTATTTAAAAATAAGGGTAAATATTATTTTAGAGAATACAACAATAACAACACACCACTTGGATGCAAATTTATGCGTATAGTACAAAGAATTAAAGTGGTGTCGAAATTTCTAACATATATTTTTAAATTAGGAAAAAATGTTTTATTATATTTTCAACTGTAGTTAAATATATGTAGACCGAACTTGCATAAAAGGTTCGGTGAAGGAATATTTCTACAATGGTGTACATGAATTTATTATATTTGCTAAATCAAATAACGGAAATGACGTAGAAATTCATTGCCCTATGGTAACTGCAAACATTCAAAGCATTGGAAACCAGATATGGTTATAGTACATTTGTATCAAGTTGGTTTTGTACCAGATTATTATTTGTGCAATCCTCATGGAGAACTTATTGCACCTAACCCTGTAATGCCAAAGGACGAGGTAAATAACGATTATGTTATAACGAATCCAATAGAAGATATGGAGAAGATCCAACATGATTAGTGTTCCCTACCATTCAAGTTGCAAATGACATATGACATCCAATAATCTGATGTGCGATAGTTATTATAAAGTGAAAAAACTTATGTCTGCTTTTGATCCGTCGTACCAAAAGATATATACTTGTATAAAAGGTTGCATATTATATTGGAAAGATGACATTAACCTTAGGAATGCAGAATATGTAATAAGGAAAGATACAAACCAAGAAAAAAGAAAGAAAAGGACGTTCCATACAAGAGAATGCATTATTTACATAATACTCCTAAACTTTAAAGGTTATATGCCTCTTTTGCTGCCACATCTCATATGAGATGGTGTAGTGTGACAACATAGGAAGATCGAACTTTGAAACATTCATTTGAGTAAGCATTGAAATATTTCGACAAGACATATCCTTTGTTTTCTATAGAGAACCATATTGTCAGACTTGGTTTATGTACAGATGAATTTTCACCATTCTCTCTATTTGGTCGTTAATATTTATCTTGGCGTATTATCGTTACACATTATAACTTACCTTCGTGGATATGTATAAAATCTTCATATATGTTTCTCACTATTGTCATTCATGGTCTTGATGATTCGACATAAGGAATAGATGTTTGTTTACAGCCGTTGATTGAAAAGTTGAAAACATTATGGCATGAAGGGGTTGGTACATACGACGTTTCTAAAAAAATTCATATATTTGCATATTTGTTATGGATTATTGGTAATTTTCTGGCTTATACAATGCTTTCAAGTTGGAGTACGGCTGATCATCCAGCTTGTCCTTATTGTATGGAAGAAAAACAAGCATTATCATTACCGAATGAAAGAAAAATTACATATTTTGATTCCCATCGGTGTTTCTCCTTGTTAATCATACTTTTGGAAGTGAAAAAAAACTTTATAACTAATAGATAAGAGACTAAACAACCACTGATGATTTGGTCAAGCGTAGAAATATATGAGCTTGTAAAGGAATATCCAAAGATACGTGAAACTGAAGCACAGACTGAAATTCCAAGTAAATTAATCATTCATAATTGGTGCAAACAAAGTATATTTTGAGAGTTACCTTATTAAAAGGATCTCTTACTTTGACATAATATTGGCATGATTCATAAGGAAAAACGTGTTTGATAATGTGTTCAATACAATTTTGAATGTTAAGGGAAAAACTAAGGACGGTTTGAATTCAAGACGTGATATAGCAGAATTATGTAAATGTCCTAAACTTCATATGAAGCCTAATGACATTAAAAAAACCCAAAACATGCTATGATTTAGACAATAAGTAAGTAAAACTTGTGTTAAAGTGGGTGGAAGGACTAAGATTTCTTAATGAGATTTCTTCTAATCTCCGTAGATGTGTTGACTTTAAAAACAATACACTGAGTGGTATGAAAAGTCACAATTGCCATGTCATGATGAAAAATTCATTATCTGTGATCTTTAAAGAATTATTGCCTGTAAAAGTATGGAGTGTTATAACAGAGTTAAGTTTGTTTTATAAAGAGCTTGTTCGACTATGTTAAAAGTCGACCATATATGTAAACTGAAAAGATATCCCTATACTGCTCTGCAAGCTTAACAAAATATTTCCTCCAGGATTCTTTAATGTAATGGAGCATTTACATATTCATCTTCCATCCGAAGCACTTCTTCGAGGTACTTTGCAATATGGATGGATGTATCCATTTAAGAGGTAATATTGAATATCTGTAACATTAATTTTTATTTCAAATTTAAATTGAATTAATTTTGTAATAGGTACTTGAATCATCTGAGGAAAAAAGTTAGACAAAAAGCACAAGTTGAATGTTCGATTTGCAAATCATATCTTAAAGAAGAAGTTTCATTCTTTTTCTCTCATTATTTCAGTAAACGTGTGAACTTATCATTTGTAGGCGTTCCTCGTAATGATAAAGCCATTGAACAAGATTCTTCTTAAGCAATTTATCTGTTTTTAGACAACATGACTGACCTGCTAAATAATGTGTGGAACTATGGTTTGATGATAGAGATTACCATGTAGCACATACATATGTTCTTCTTAATTGTGTCGAGGTTGCACCATTCATTAGGTAATATTAAATAATAATTCTCGATATATGAATTTCAAAATTCACTTTATTTTAATTATACTTGTATATTATAATGCAATATATTATGTATATTTGCAGTATTTATGAATCAAAACATCCATGTGGCAATCTCAGCAAAGAATTTACTAATTGGTATTCGAAGTACGTTTATGATCCAAGAAATTATATTAGAGATGAAGCATCGAAACATCTTACGATAGGACCAAAAAGAAATGCCAAGACTTGTCAATATTGTTCATTAATGGATTTAAATTTAACAGTAAGGAATATGGTACTGAAAATTAACCTATAATAGCGGTGTCTTACCCAAATGTAGTGATGATCCGGATGAACGTATAAAAGATTTTTACAGCGTCTTAACTCTGATTTTAGAATTGACATATCTATATCATGTATACAATTTTTTATATTCAAATGCAATTGGTTTAACAATATTCCTGGTTCTGAAATCAACGTGCACAAAGATTATAAGCTTATTGAAATAAAGTATAACTTGCATTACTATAAGTATGATTTTTTCATAGTATCCAAACAAGCATTACAATTTGGTGGAAGGGGTGCATGATCGTCGTGGCTTCGGCAATAGTCCAATTGAGTTTTAAACCCTAGTTCTGTCGGGGCTTGAAAAATTGGTCGCTATGGTTTCTATGGTACATCGAGCTGCATGTGGTTTAGGGCAGAGATACTGGAGTCGTGAACGAAGACGCTGGTGAAGTCTTGGTGGTTCCGGTGGCCAAAATCACCTCGTCGAGGCAGTTTTCAGAAGGGGGTTGGGTTTTTAGTTTTCGACTGAAAGTTTGATTTTGGTTTTGTTGTTTGATCGTGGTTGCTGAGTGGTGTGATGGTTTGGGAATGCCATAGGCAACTTGGCGACGGGGATCGATGGTGCCGGAGTCACGCCAGTGGCGTGTGCACGTGCACAGCAACGGTTTGTGTCAGGTTGGTGGGTTCTTGAGCGACTCGGGGTTATGCTCGAGTAGAAAAAAGTTTATCTCATGTTGAAACTCGAGTTCGTGTGTGGCCTTCCTGTTAGTTTTTAACTTAAAACTTAACTAAAAAAGAAAAGGGAAGATGAAGAAGAAAACTCGAGTCAATACTCGAGTCAATAACGGGTTAAACCCAAAGCAAGGTTAGAAAACGTTTTAAAAAAGGTTTATGAAAGCTAGTTTTAAAATTCAAAATAAAATTTTGATTTGAACTATTATAAAAGTAATTATGGATTAATTAATTTGTATTGAGAGATATTGATAATAATTAAGGTTATTAACAATAGTTATTGGATAACTAATCAGTTAATTAAAGGTTAATTAATTGATTATAAAAGTAATTAAGGATTGATTACTTTGTATTGAAGGAGATTAATTGATAATTAAGATTTATTAATTAATAGTTAAAGAATAATTAATCTATAAATAAAGATTAACTAAAGGTTTATAGGGTAACTAAGGTATGAATTACCCAGTTGTAATTAATGAGATGAATGTGATTAATTAATTTGTTAATTAAAGATAGTCACTTGATAATTGATTAAGTATAATTGCTTAATGAGATTAATAAGAGTAATTAATTAGTGAAGTAATTGCTGGATAAATTACTGGATGTAATTAATATAAGGGAAACTACTTAATGGAAAGTAATTAAAGGTTAATTACTTAGGAGAAGTAATTAAAGATTAATTACTTGATGTAATTAAATAAAGGATTAATATAATTAATTGAGGAGTTAATTAATTAAGGTAAGTGATTACAGGATGGTTAATTATTGTTTATGATTGATTAAGACTGATTAATGGAAGTAATTAATTAAGGATTATTAATTAATGTAATTAATGAAAGTAATTAAAGATTAATTACTGTAAATGGTTAAAGATAATTACTTTATGTAGTTGAAGATAATTAATCAAGGATGATTAATTAAAATGGATAATTAAAAGATCATTAATTGATTGATTTATAATTAATTAATGATTATGTAAAGGTAATCTAAGTGATTAAAAGATTAGTAATTAATTTAATTAGAGATAAACTAAATTGATTTTGGAAATGATCCATCTTGTTTATGAATGATTGAATGATGATTAAATGCCTTGAATTGATTGATATCTCTGATATGAAATGTTTTGTGATATGTTATGTTTGGATGGACAATGATAATGTGGTTATCTATCGATGATGAATTGCTGTGTAAAAAAAAAGCGATGTCTTGTATTTAAAGTTGAATTGTATTTCACTTGAATAATTTAGGTTAGATGGTATTGTATTCGAAGAGACCGAAATCGGGTATTAGTAAATACCCGAAACCACTTCGATTCTTTATAAATTGATATGTGGAATCCATAGGCTGAAACGGAATGATTCAAGTGAACTGGACCATTTAACCTAAGTTTTGGTACTTAGAAATTGATGTATGATGTAAGTGATGTCTATAACGACTTTTGAAGTTGTAAATTGATACAAGTTACCCGGGTTTATATAAGTTGTATGCTTTTGTGTTCCATGTTAGATGGGTTTAGTCACGCTGGTTTCCAGCCTGACCCGGGTGTTACTTTGATGTAATGCTCGGGTCAGACCAAGTATTACAACTTTTCAGGTAAGGATGTTCTGGAGCTCAGGAGACGAGCTGGATGGCAGAAACGTATGGAGTGTTTTCCGCCGAGTATATTATTGGTGATTATCTGGGACAAGTTATTTTAACTAGTCCAGTGATTATGAAATATTGTAACTTTGATGAAATGTATGTAAAAGAACAATTACAGCTTTCTTTGTATAACTGTTATTTTATGTGATATCATATTTTATCCGCTGCGAATGTGAGAATCTGTGTTTTGTTTCTGTTTCTTCTTCTTTCTCTTTACTTCTTTTCCTAAATATCTGGAATTTTCTGGATCGAAATTTCCAAGTCGTTACATTTGGTATCAGAGCAGAAGGTTAAGCGAGAACCTTGGCTCTGGTGAGATTACTCATTAAAGGATAGGGTAAGTGGAACCCCAGAATGAGTTGAGTATATATATGAGAGTGTACTTGTTATTTTCTTATATAAATATTTTAAATGATTTTATATAAGAATATATTTTGATATATAAAGTGTACTTGTTATCAATGTATAAGGTAATTGGTTGTTAAATTATTGGAATTGAATTAGGTGGTAATAGAATATGCAGCCAAATTTAAATTAAATAAAGATAAGTTTGAAAAGGATCCAGACTGAAACTAAAATCTTGAATTTGGGGAAGAGTTTCAGAATAAGATAATAATGAATTGGTTTCCAGATATGATAATCTTGGTTATTATCATAAATGATTGTTGTGTTTAATAATAATATATGTATCAATGAGTAAGAAAAATGAGACGACCCGCCTTTCTTTCCACAGAAAGACGCATCATCTTTAAGAAAGAAAGAGGTAGAAATAGAATATATAGAAGAAAAGAACTCAACAATATCAGAATCTCACGGCGGAACGAAACAAAATATAATATATAACATAATTATTACATAGTCTATTATATATCAGAGTTACACAGTTACAACAACACAAAATAGACGGTTATAAAAGTATGTCTATTCTATAACTCAAATACAACACATACATCATAGAGATACATCACAACGGAAACACAATATAACTACAATCGCTGAAGCCTCCTGCTCCATAACTCCTCCAGTATTCGTCAAAGCAGTCCTGAATCCCTTGGTACTCATAAAAATTTTAGTACCCAAGAGTTTAAGAAAAACAGAATAAACTCCGAGTCAGACATGGGTCTGGTGTGAGTAAACAGGTTAAAGTTGCTTAACTTTTAAAAACCTTTGAAAACAAAAGTATCACGTAAGACTTCCCACACATAAACATGGGTAAGTTTTTACCTTATGCTAACCAAAACATTTGATAGGAAATCCAGTGACATTATAACAGTGTCTAGGGTTTTCAAGTAAATAAGAAATAGCCGAAATTGCTACATCTATTAAATTCCAACTACTAGCCACAAAAGTGGGCAATACAATCAAAACCGTAGGGGCATATAGGAAGAATGGGTTTCCATCAATGGCAGGGCTACTGGGGTATCTCCCATCACAGTATGTGGCCTAGATCACCGTACCAAGGATCACTCCCAATCCCCTGCAACACAAAGCCGGAACCATTCCTTACTGAACAGTCCCGAACAAGACCACCCCGACGATTCTAGCTAGCAATCACCCACAAAGCCGAATAAAAAGGGACATCTAGACAGGGGTAAATCTCGTCCTACTTGGGCATGACCCACTTAACCTTGCTGCACCTCTCTGTTTTAGCCATTACCAGTTGATGAGGCTTGAGGTTGGGATTACCTTTATAGAACACATCTATCTTAGAATGCTCATCGTCCACCTGACGATGTTTTGAAAGCATTCAATCCATACAAGTTCGTTCCAGGTTCGTACGAAACCGAAGGCATTATTTCGTTACACTCATTTTGGAATCACCCTCGGAGTTAACGAAAATAACCCTTGCACTCCGAAAACTCCATCTCGAACCTGAAAATACTATCTCTGTTTTACTCTATTGGAATCACCCTCAGAGTTTTTAACGACAGATAGTTCTTACACTTCGAGTCTTCAACTCGATCTTAATTTGAATTCACGACCTAACATTTAACTTGGATCAATGTGGTTTACGGATAATCAAATTTGATACCCGATCCCGGCATCATCGAACCAAACGTGTATTAAAGGCCAAGTTGTTTAAAGGTTTAAACAATTCAATTCAATTCAATGCTTTGAATTCACACGACATTAATAGATAAATATCACACATTTATCATTGATATAACCAATATCATATCACAGAATGTCACAACACATATCATCAACAGATATCAATCCAATAGATCTCATCCAATTCAGACATTCAACAAACAATCATCCATAAGCAAGCATTGTCAATTCATATCATAATTAATTTAATTACTTAAATTAAATTAATCCCTTGGGAATCAACCCCTTAATCTTGCTTATATAATCATTAATTAATTACTAACCTTAATTAATTAATCCCTTCCTGATTAACTAAATTAATCAATCCCTAATCCTAAATTAATTATCCTTTAATTATCAATTAATAATCCTTAATTACTAATTAATCTCCTTTAATACACAGTAATTAATCCTTAATTACTTTCATAATCAATTAATTAATCTTTAATTAACTGATTAATTAACCATCAACTATAGATTAATAACCTTAATTATTAATCAATATTTCATAATACAAATTAATTAATCCATAATTATTTTTTATAGTTAATTAATTAACCATTAATTAATTAATTAATTATATCTTAATTACCATTTGATTAATCCTTAATCACATTTGATTAATCAAGTAATTATCATTTAACAATTTCTTAATTAATCCTTAATTACAGATTAATTATTCTTTAATCATCAATTAATAAAACCTTAATTATTAATTAATAAAATTTAATTACAAGTTAAGCACTTCTTAAATTACTAATTAAGTAATCATTATTACTTAATTAACAACTTATTAATTACTTAATTAATAAACCTTAACCACTTGATTAATTAAGTTTAATTACACTTAATCACTTGATTAATGAATCTCTAATAATTAATTAATAACCTAGTTAATGATCTTTTAATTACAATTTAATTAATCTTAAATTAATTAATCTTTAACCCTTAACCATTTATTAATCAAGTAAATTATTTCCCTTAATTAATTTCTTAATCAATTCTTTATAATTAAACTAATTAATTAAACTTAATTTCTTAAAATTAACTTAATCAAAATTAAGATATTAAAACCTTAATTAAGATAAAACATTATCTTATAAATGCTTTAATTACCTTAGCATATTTACATCATTACCTTTATAACTATCCTTAATTAAATTATTAATTAAGTTTTTAAAATAAAACAATCATTTAACTTGATAAATTAAATTATCAAAACACAACTTTAAATAACTTAAATATTTATCAATTTATAATTTTTAAAAGCTAGTTTCAATTTTAATTTAAAACTTGTCTTTTATACAAACTTTTAAAATTTCTTTCAAAACTCGATTTTTAAAATCACTTTAAAATTTCTTAACAAAATTTAAATTTAACAAACTTCAAAACTTCTTCAAATATGTTTTAGAAAACATTTATTAAAACATCAAGTAATTTATATAAAAGTTTAAACTAATTTAAATTTTAAAATTTCAAAATTTCAAACTTTTAAAACTTTTAAAATCTTTAAATTGTTTTACTTTGCTGTTTCGGGTCAAACCCGTAGCTCATTCGAGCCAAACCCGAGTACTCTTCTTCCAATTTTTTTTAAACTTTGACTAAAATTGAAGTTTAACAAAACTACAGGCTAATCCTTACCCATCATACTCGAGAATGAACTCGAGCTTCCCTCCCTATTTCTAGAACACGACTTCGAGACATTCCATGCCAAAAATACTGACACCCAAAACCGACCCCGTGCACAAGCACGCCGTTGGTCGCCTCTAACCAACGTCATCGCCTCTGGAAATTCACTCATCACCACAAAATCACAACCCGTCCTCGAAAACATACAAACAAGACTTCAATCAAAATTTGACTACCCTACACGCCTGGAACCACAACAGCTCCCCATAACTCCCTTCGACCGCCAAGCTCCGATCACCAAAGGTCGAGCGGTACTGACCAACTCTTGCCAAGCCGATATGCTACCATCTCCCAAAATTACACGATGCTCGATCAATCAGAGACAAGCACAGACCCAAAAATTGAAGCTTCAACTGAAACCAGAGCATAAAAAAACTTTCGATCACCACCAACTCTACAGCCCTCTATAGCCTCAACCACCATTTTTGCCCGAACCTCTATTACCTCCTCCACCTCCAGTAACAATTCCGACCACCCCAGTTGCTTCAGCCTCCAGAAATTACCCAAAACCTATTTTCCAGTAAACCCCTAAATTCTCATTTAATTCAACATTTTAAATTTGGATTTTTGTTTTAAAAATCATAATCTTTAATGATGATTCGATACATATACATGAATCAATATAATTCAACATTTTGTTTATCACATAATATAAGTTTTCACTGCATTCTTCTTGTTTACAGTTAACTTCTGATCTTATATTACTTAAACATGTTTTCATAATCAAGATGAGTTTAAACTTGACTAATATATTTGAAAATTCAAAGTTGCAAAGTGTTTATATGGTAATATTTAATTTTTGTTTATTTTTAATACTTTGTAATCAGGAATGAACAGAGGAATACAAATTCAGGCATGCAGAAATAAATACATTCATAACTACAGATTGTATACCATTATCCACAAATGCAAGAATCAATATCACAGAAATCACTTAAGTAACAAATTTTATCCAACTTAAGATTTAAATTAGTTGTTTACTCACCTCTTGAATTTGCAAAGAGTTTCAAAACTGGATAGAACTGAGCCCCTTTATGAAAATTTGAAAACTATGTTGATGTTGATGACTTTTGAAAGCTTATGTTGCTTGGTACTGGATTGCTTTAAAACTGGAATCATGATGATGATCAAGACTTTTGAAAATGGGTTATTTCCAGGTTGTATTATGAAGCTTAAAGCTTGGAAAGTGCTAAGAGGTTTTGAATTACAGATTTGAGGAAAAATGCTTGGTACAGATTGTAGTTTGGAAGATTCCTACATGCCTTGATAAATGCTTGTTCAAAACAGGTTACATGGTTTCAAATCTGATGTTTTGATCTTTCTTTGAAAATGATTTTTGTTGAGGAATGAAATTCAGATGAAGGAAAATATTCCAGGTTTGAGAAGAAATTGCAGATTTTTTTTGTTTTCAGATTGAACTTTTGTAAAAAATGTTTTCAGTTTTAATTTTTGAGAAAGTGATTTCAGGTTATGGCCATCGATTTCTTGCTTGGTTTGAAGGAAAAGAAAAATGAAGAAGGAAAGAATGGGAGTTTATAAAATTTATGGTTATTAAAATTAAAGAAAAAGAAAATTAGGAAAAATAAGACACTTACTAAATCTTGTTTACATTTGTAATAAACCATAGCTTACTTCATAACACATGTATTCAATGAAGTATAGAAATGAACACATGTCATTTCTTATTTTTAAATTATTTTAAAATGATTTTTAAAAGCCTTTATTATTAATTTTGTTAATATGTAAATACTTACTAATTTATAAATGCTTTTATAAATTTATATATCCTTTTTCTTTTCTTATAAAAATTAAACTTTCAAAAGAAAATAATATATAAATTAATTAGATTCCAAATAAAATAATATAAAATTATTTAATCCATTTATATATTAATTTAAATGTTTTTGCATTTATTTACTACTTAATAAATATTTTCTAAATTTATATAAATAAAATTCTTTTGTTTCAAATTAATATAAAACAAATTTTATTTTTAAAATAAAACTTTATTCATAAATTCTTTTATATACAAAATTATTTCAAGATATAAATTCATTTTAACTTACAAATTTCAATTCAAATTATAAATTTTAAATCCAAATTCAATCTAAACTTCAATTTAAAAATCGAATCAAATATATCTATATTAGATTAGACAACATACTATTAAATTAAGAAATATTAAATTCTCATTTTAAATTTAATTTTTAAATAAACATATATTTAAACAACGCGTATTAAATTGAAATGTTAATTCTATCAAAATCAAATTTATAAAATAACACAAATTAAATAATTATTCCATTTAAAATCAATTTATCTCTAAATTTAAAAACATCACAGAAATTTTATTTTGGTTATTTATGTTTGAAGATAACAATTTTATCAATCTTAAATAATTTAATTAAGAGATTATCTCATTTTAAATTCCCCGAAATTCTAGGATATTACATTCCTCCCCCCTTAAAAGAATTTCTTCCTCGAAATTTAAAATGAAGATAATCCAAAATATTTTATTTCATTTTAACCATTCAAGCATACCTATCAGTCAAACATTTATCAACCAACAACAATCCATCCAAACAAATAGTTTATTTAAACAAACAATTCATTCAATCAAAAATCCTAGCTATCCGGACATAAATCCAGATAAGTCTTCCTAAAATTATTCAGAGTTTCCCAAGACAAACTCTGAAATCCTAACTCTACAACAAAAGATGGATCGTTCACGTATTTCCTCAGATGAGATACGTGAAAAACAATGTGAATTCCAGCCATCCAAACTGGCAATTCAAACTGAAGACTACCACACTAATCTATTCCTGATAAGCTCCACCATCGCAGATACCTCACATACCAAATCTGGACCAAGAACCAGACGATCTCCCGACTCATTCCAACAGAATGGAAATCTACAAGGTCTTCTAAACAAAGCTTCACAGGATGCCATCCAGATACTCGCCTGATAACTTATACGAGAATTCCAATAAATGCAGATGATCCTCCTAACATCCATAAAAAATTCCAAAACACAAGCTCTCTCAAATCTCTAAGATTTGGTTCAGCCTTTCCATTGGTCTGGGAATGATAAGCTGTATCCAAATTCAATCTCACACCCCAAGCTGATCACAAAGCCTGCCAAACTAGCTGGAGAAGATAAGATCACAATTGCTAACAATGCTGACTGGAACACCAAGCAGTCGGACAAACTCTCAAGAAAACTTAGCCAAAGATGCTACAGAACGGATTACCTTAAACAGAATAAAATAGGCGTTCATGGTTAACCAATTCACAATCACCCATATTCCTTTAATTCCCTCTTTGGTTCTTGGCAAATCGTCGAAGAAATCCAAAGAAAACACTTTCCATTGGGGCTTCCAAAAGTTGCAACAAACCAGCGGTCTTCTGTTGGTTACCAACACCTACCGACAGATTGCACATCCAAAGATGAAAGCAGCTTCATCCTACTTCGTACTTGGCCACTAGAAGATTCTCTTCATATCCATATATCTTTGAACACCCTGGGCTGGTCACTCAACCTGGAGCGATGAATCCCTGCCAAAACTTCTTGCTTCGAAATCCAAGAATTCGAAACACAAATCCTTCCGATGATCCTCAATGTTCCTTTGACCATCCATCTCAAAACTGGAACACTGACCATCATTGACTCACTTCATCTATCTCAGACACACACAAACGTCCGAGCAGATCTCAAACTTATTCTTCCCATCAGAGATAGCTAGAACATGCACACTAGTCAGCCTTGCCTTCAAATTCAAGAAAATCTCTTCACACTCGGGTCCACTAATCCTTCCTGCAGAACTCTTCCAAACTAGAAAACTTCGGTTGCTTCTACTCCTGAATAGTAGCTACCTAGGCTAGATCTACAGAAATACCATTACCAAAACAAAATGCTTCATCAAAGCCTCTAATACCAATTCCAAATGTCGCTAGCTCTCCTCTTCGAACTTGGAGTAAACAAGAAAAACATTGATGAAAATAAGAACAACTTATACCATACATCCCAAAAACTCGATTCATCAAATCCACACAGAATCTCAAAAGACTTATCCGTCTAGGCCACAATGACAACAACTGAACTCCAACCGGGAAAAACTAGGCTGAACAATAGGTACTGCTTCCGAAACTATAGATGATCCAAATCTCTATCTCCCAATGAGGAAAACCTTCGCTCCCTCGGAACATTCGGAATATCGCTGACCACCTCGATGGACTCTAGACCTCCAGGAGATGCCTCACTCCAGGCAGAAGATGCTCAAAAGAACTCTAGCATCATCGCAAGTCACTTTTGCGATTCTTCCCAACTCAGCCTCCGAAGATACAATCCTTGCTTCAACATAAAAATAGTCCAATACCATCCAATCAATCCAAATCCAAACAAGATCAGAAACCCTTTAAATCAAATAAAAAGTTTCTAGAAAGACTATAGGGAAGATAAGAAAATCTTAAGCTTCCACAGATTTGATCTATCTTGGTTACTCCATCTATAAGGCTAGATACAAAGGTAGGACGGCTAAGCAAACAAAGAGAGACGAAACTCCTCTAGAACTCATGTTGGAAATCCAAACAGATACCCAACAAATTTTTATAAGTATAAATTCATATAAAAATTAAAAATACGGGCTCTCAAGATAGACACCACTCCAGAGCCTAGGTATTATCTCAACCTATGCTCTGATACCAAGTGAGACGACCCGCCTTTATTTCCACAGAAAGACGCATCATCTTTAAGAAAGAAAGAGGTAGAAATAGAATAGATAGAAGAAAAGAACTCAACAATATCAAAATCTCACAGCGGAACGAAACAAAATATAATGTATAACATAATTATTACATAGTCTATTACATATCAGAGTTACACAGCTACAACAACACAAAATAGACAGTTATAAAAGTCTGTCTATTCTATAACTCAAATACAACATATACATCATAGAGATACAACACAGCGGAAACACAATATAACTACAATCGCTGAAGCCTCCTGCTCCATAACTCCTCCAGTATTCGTCAAAGCAGACCTGAATCCCTTGGCTACTTGTAAAAATTTGAGTATCCAAGAGTTTAAGAAAACCAGAATAAACTTCGGGTCAGACGTGGGTCTGGTGTGAGTAAACGGGTTAAAGTTGCTTAACTTTTAAAAACCTTTGAAAACAAAAGTATTACGTAAGACTTCCCACACATAAACATGGGTAAGTTTTTACCTTACGCTAAGCAAAACATTTGATAGAAAATCCAGTGAATTATAATAGTGTCTAGGGTTTTCAAGTAAATAAGAAATAGCTGAAATTGTTACATCTATCAAATTCCAGCTACTAGCCACAAAAGTGGGTAATACAATCAAAACCGTAGGGGCACGTAGGAAGAATGGGTTTCCATCAATGGTAGGGCTACTGGGGTACCGCCCATCACAGTATGTGGCCTAGATCACCATACCGAGGATCACTCCCAATCCCCTGCAACACAAAGCCGGATCCATTCCTTACTGAACAGTCGCGAACAAGACCACCCCGACGATTCTAGCTAGCAATCGCCCACACAGCCGAATAAAAAGGGACATCTAGACAGGGGTAAATCTCGTCCTACTTGGGCATGACCCACTTAGCCTTGCTGCACCTCCCCTATTTTAGCCATTCCCGGTTGATGAGGCTTGAGGCTGTGATTACCTTTATAGACACATCTATCTAAGAATGCTCATCGTCCACCTGACGATGTTCTGAAAGCATTCAATCCATACAAGTTCGTTCCGGGTTCGTACGAAACCGAAGGCATTATTTCGTTACACTCATTTTGGAATCACCTTCAGAGTTAACGACAATAACCGTTGCACTCTGAAAACTCCATCTCGAACCTGAAAATACTATCTCTGTTATACTCGTATTGGAATCACCCTCAGAGTTTTCAACGACAGATAGTTCTTACACTTCGAGTCTTCAACTCGATCTTCATTTGAATTCATGACCTAACGTTTAACTTAGATCGATGTGGTTTTCGGATAATCAAATTTGATATCTGATCCCGGTCTCATCGAACCAAACGTGTCTTACAGGCCAAGTTGTTTAAAGGTTTAAACAATTCAATTCAATTCAATTCAATGCTTTGAATTAACACAGCATTAACATAGATAAATATCACACATTTATCATTGATATAACCAATATCGTATCACAGAATGTCACAACACATATCATCAATAGATATCAATCCAATAGATATCATCCGATTCAGACATTCAACAAAAAATCATCCATAAGCAAGCATTATCAATTCATATCATAATTAATTTAATTACTTAAATTAAATTAATCCCTTAAGAAACAACCCCTTAATCTTGCTTATACAATCATTAATTAATTACTAACCTTAATTAATTAATCCCTTCTTGATTAACTCAATTAATCAATCCCTAATCCCAGATTAATTATCCTTTAATTATCAATTAATAATCCTTAATTATTAATTAATCTCCTTTAATACAAAGTAATTAATCCTTACTTACTTTCATAATCAATTAATTAATCTTTAATTAAGTAATTAATTAACCATCAACTATAGATTAATAACCTTAATTATTAATCAATATTTCACAATACAAATTAATTAATCCATAATTACTTTTTATAATTAATTAATTAACCATTAGTTAACTAATTAATTATCTCTTAATTACCATTTGATTAATCCTTAATCACATTTGATTAATCAAGTAATTATCATTTAAAAATTTCTTAATTAATCCTTAATTACAGATTAATTATTCTTTAATTATCAATTAATAAAACTTAATTATTAATTAATAAAATTTAATTACAAGTTAAGCACTTCTTAAATTACTAATTAAGTAACCTGTATTACTTAATTAACAATTTATTAATTACTTATTTAATAAATCTTAACCACTTGATTAATTAAGTTTAGTTACACTTAATTACTTGATTAATGAATCACTAATCATTAATTAATAACCTAGTTAATGATCTTTTAATTACAATTTAATTAATCTTAAATTAATTAATCTTTAACCCTTAACCATTTGTTAATCAAGTAAATTATTTCCCTTAATTAATTTCTTAATGAATTCTTTATAATTAAACTAATTAATTAAACTTAATTTCTTAAAATTAACTTAATCAAAATTAAGATATTAAAACCTTAATTAAGATAAAACATTATCTTATAAATGCTCTAATTACCTTAACATATCTACATCATTACCTTTATAACTATCCTTAATTAAATTATTAGTTAAGTTTTTAAAATAAAACAATCATTTAACTTGATAAATTAAAGTATCAAAACACAACTTTAAATAACTTAAATATTTATCAATTTATAATTTTTAAAAGCTAGTTTCAAATTGAATTTAAAACTTGTCTTTTATAAAAACTTTTAAAATTACTTTCAAAACTCGATTTTTAAAATCACTTTAAAATTTCTTAACAAAATTTAAATTTAACAAACTTCAAAATTTCTTAAAATATGTTTAAGAAAACATTTATTAAAACATCAAGTAATTCATATAAAAGTTTAAACTAATTTAAATTTTTAAATTTCAAAATAACAAAATTTTAAAACTTTTAAAATCTTTAAACTGTTTTACTTTGCCGCTTCGGGTCAAACCCGTAGCTCACTCGAGCCAAACCCGAGTTCTCTTCTTCCCATTTTTTTTAAACTTTGATTAAAATTGAAGTTTAACAAAACTACAGGCTAATCCTTACCCATCATACTCGAGAATGAACTCGAGCTTCCTCCCCATTTCTCGAACACGACTTCGAGACATTCCACGCCAAAAATACTAACACCTAAACCCGACCCCGTACACATGCACGCCGCCGTTGGTCGCCTCCGACCAACGTCATCGCCTCCGGAAACTCACCCATCACCACAGAAACACAAACCGTCCTCAAAACCACATAAACGAGACTTCAATCAAAATTTGACTACCCTACACGCCTGGAACCACAATAGCTCCCTATAACTCCCTTCGACCACCAAGCTCCGATCACCAGAGGTCGAGCGGTGCTGACCAACTCTTGCCAAGCCGATACGCTACCATCTCCCAAAATTACACGTCTCTCGATCAACCAGATACAAACACAGACCCAAAAATTCAAGCTTCAACTTAAACTAGGGCATAAAACAACATCCGGTCACCACCAACGCTACAGCCCTCTATAGCCTCAACCACCATTTTTGCCTTAACCCCTATTACCTCCTCCACCTCCAGCAACAATTCTGACCACCCCAGTTGCTTCAGCCTCCGGAAATTACCCAAAACCCATTTTCCAGTAAACCCCTAAATTCTCATTCAATTCAGCATTTTAAATTTGGATTTTTGTTTTACAAATGATAATCTTTAATGATGATTCAATACATATACATGAATCAATATAATTCAACATTTTATTTATAACATTATATAAGTTTTCACTGCATTCTTCTTGTTTACAGGTAATTTCTGATCTTATATCACTTAAACATGTTTTCATAAACAAGATGAGTTTAAACTTGACTAATATATTTGAAAATTCAAAGTTGCAAAGTGTTTATATGGGAAATTTTGAATTTTTGTTTATTTTTAATACTCTGTAATCAGGAATGAACAGAGGAATACAAATTCAGGCATGCAGAAACAAATACATTCATAACTACATATTGTATACCATTATCCACACATGCAAGAATCAATATCACAGAAATCACTTAAGTAACAAATTTTATCCTACTTAAGATTTAAATTAGTTGTTTACTCACCTCTTGAATTTGCAAAGAGTTTCAAAACTAGATTGAACTGAGCCCCTTTTTGAAAATTTGAAAACTGTGTTGATGTTGATGACTTCTAAAAGCTTCTTGGTACTGGATTACTTTAAAACTGGAATCATGAGATGATTAAGACTTTTGAAAATGGGTTATTTCCAGGTTGTATTATGAAGCTTAAAGCTTGGAAAGTGCTAAGAGGTTTTGAATTACAGATTTGAGGAAAAATGCTTGGTACAGATTGCAGTTTTGAAGATTCCTACAGGCCTTGATAAATGCTTGATCAAAACAGGTTACATGCATGGTTTCATATCTGATGTTTTGATCTTTCTTTGAAAATGATTTTTGTTGAGGAATGAAATTCGGATTGAAGGAAAACATTCCAGGTTTGAGAAGAAATTGCAGATTTTCTTTGTTTTCAGATTGAACTTTTGTAAAAAATGTTTTCAGTTTTAATTTTTGAGAAAGTGATTTCAGGTTATGGCCATCGATTTCTTGCTTGGTTTGAAGGAAAAGAAAAATGAAGAAGGAAAGAATAGGAGTTTATAAAATTTATGGTTATTAAAATTAAAGAAAAAGAAAATTGGGAAAAATAAGAAACTTGTTAATCTTGTTTACATTTGTCATAAACCATAGCTTACTTCATAACACATATATTCAATGAAGTTTAGAAATGAACACATGTCATTTCTTAGTTTTAAATTATTTTAAAATGATTTTAAAAAGCCTTTATTATTAATTTTCTTAATATGTAAATACTTTACTAATTTATAAATGCTTTTATAAATTTATATATCCCTTTTCTTTTCTTATAAAAATAAAACTTTCAAAAGAAAATAATATATAAATTAATTAGATTCCAAATAAAATAATATAAAATTATTTAATCCATTTACATATTAATTTAAATGTTTTTGCATTTATTTACTACTCAATAAATATTTTCTAAATTTATGTCAATAAAATTCTTTTGTTTCAAATTCATATAAAACAAATTTTATTTTTAAAATAAAACTTTATTCATAAATTCTTTTATATACAAAATTATTTCAAGATATAAATTTTTTTTAATTACAAATTTCAACTTAAATTATAAATTTTAAATCCAAATTCAATCTAAACTTCAACTTAAAAATAAAATCAAATATATCCATATTAGATTAGACAACATACTATTAAATTAAGAAATATTAATTCTAATTTTAAATGTAATTTTTAAATAAACATATATTTAAACAACACTTATTAAATTGAAATCTTAATTCTATCAAAATCAAATTTATAAAATAACACAAATTAAATAATTATTCCATTTAAAATCAATTTATATCTAAATTTAAAAACATCACATAAATTTTATTTTGGTTATTTTTATTTGAAGATAACAATTTTATCAATCTTAAATAATTTAATTAAGAGATTATCTCATTTTATATTCCCCGAAATTCTGGGATATTACAAAAATGAAATGCTTTAGGGAAGTAAAACATTTAGGAAAATATGACTTATAAATTGGAACTGAAGAGGATCTAAATTGTGAAGTTTTAAATCTAAGTCAAGAAATTTGAAAATTGTTTCAAAGGCGATAAAGAAATAATAAATCATATTATCTAATGTATTTGAATGAATGGGTCCTATTTCAAACAAGAGTTGTTTGAAATTTTAGGGAAATTTGTTTTGAATTAAAAAGCAAAGGTGGTCAAAAATTTAAGGATAACTTGATGTGTAAAGAAATAATATGTATGAGGAATATACATAATATCAAAAATGGTTTGAAATAAACTCTAAATGTTGAGTTTTAAATTTGGAATGAGATGTGATACCCAAAGTGATAAGTTTTTGAACTTATAAGTGGGAAGATTATTAATGGAAAGTTTAGAATTTGAATTGGGAGTTTGTGTAATCTTAAAATAGGTTTGAGATCTGGAAATCGAAAATGGATGGATATTTTAAATTAATTTGAATAATACCATCACGTTGTTATTAATAATCTTTAAGCTGAAATTGGATTTGTTTAAATGAATGAAGAAATAGGGTGTGATAATATATCCATTATTAAGATAAAATGGAACCATTTTGGACTTAAGATTTGAATGTTTAAGATAAAATTTCAAAGGTTTGATTTCAAAATTGAAATTTGCCTTTGAAATTTGGTGATAGATTGAATTTCAAAGATTAAATTGTTTAAGAAGGATTCGAATTTGAACTTTGAAATAGGTTAAGTAAAGATAATTTAAAAATGGAATTTGGGTTCAGAATTAAGTGATTTAAAGATATAGGTTGATTTGATTTTGAGGATTAAATCAACATTTAAAAATTTAACTCAAATTTATATAATTCGAGATGGTTTAAAATTGAAATTTGAATTGAATTACTTCAAATTTAGTTGGATTTGAATTAACTGGAATTGTGATTGAAGATGTATATGTTTAAAGATTCAAATGGAAAATTTAAGTTGGATTGATTTGAAATGAAATTGAAGTTGAATGAGTTCAAATTCAAATGGGAATTTGGGATTAATTCAAAGAGGAATTGAAATGATTTGAAATTGTAGTGGGTTCAATTTGAAATTAGTCCAAATTGATTTAAAATAATTTTGATTTGTGATTAAAGTTGAATAGGTTTAAAACTCAAATGGAATTTGATTTGAATTTGGAAAGAAATTGAGATTAATTCAACTTGAATTGGGGTTAAATCAATTTCAGTGGAAACTGAAGTTATTTAAATTGGAATTGAGTCAATTTAAATGGAAGTGGAAATTTAAATTGAATTGATAGAATGGAGATTGGGAATTGAACAGTTTGGCTCTGAACTATTTTCAAAATAAATAGTTTTAATATAAACCTTTTTTTCCAAGCTATTTAGTATATACGGCCTTCTTTTTAAACCCCAAACTATTTTATGCTTATTCTACAATTATTTTTGTAACTATTTAATAATTTTTCAACTGTTTTATAAACTAATTACTGTTTTTCAACTACTTGATAACTAATTACTATTTTACAACTATTTTGCAGTTATCTAACTATTTTATAACCATTTGACTATTTTATAACTACTTAACTGAAACGACCCATTTTTCTCTCCACAGAAAGACGCATCATTTTCAAGAAAGAAAGGGATAGTAAAGAGAAAAGACAGAGAAGAAAGAAAGAAACAACATCAGAATCTAAACAGCGGAACGAATAAATTATATTAATCACATAATACATTACATAATATCATATACATCAGAGATACACCGCTAAACAACACATACTAGACGGTTATAAACACCTGTCTAGTATTACAACTCAATACAACTTAGAGAAAACACAGAGATAGAAAACACAGCGGAAAACTAAACATATCTACAACGTTGCAGCCTCGTGCTCCATTGCTCCTCCATAATTCGTCAAAGCTAACCCGAATCCCTTGGCTACTTGTAAAAATTTGAGTACCCAAGAGTTTAAGAAAAAACGAATAAACTCCCGGTCAGACATGGGTCTGGTATGAGTAAACGGTTAAAGTTGCTTAACTTTAAAAAACATTTTGAAAGAAAAGGTATCACGTAAGAAGGTATCATGTAAGATTCCCTACAAATAAACATGGAAAAGTTTTTACCTTACGCTAACCAAAACATTTGATAGGAAATCCAGTGAAATTATAATAGGTCTAGGGTTTTCAAATAAATATGAAATAGCCGAAATTGTAACATTTATTCAATTCCAGCTACTAGCCACAAAAGTGGGTAATACAATCAAAACCGAGGGCACTTACTGGATTTTGGATTCCATACAATGGCAGGGCTACCGGGGTACCGCCCGTCACAGTACGTGGCCTAGATCACCGTACCGAGAATCACTCCTAATCCCCTGCAACACAAGGCCGGAACCATTCCTTACTGAATAGTTCCGAACAAGACAACCCCGCAGTTGGCGCGCGATTCCAACCACCCACATAGCCGAAATAAAAAGGGATCTCTAGACAGGGGAAAATCTCGTCCTACTTGGGCATGACCCACTTAGCCTTGCTGAACCTCCCCTGTTTTAGCCATTCCCGGTTGATGATGCTTGACACTACGATTACCTTTAGTGAACACATAACTTAAAATGCTCATTTTCCACCTGACGATGTTCTGAAAGCATTCAATCCATACAAGTTCATTCCGGGTTCGAACGAAACCGAAGGCATTATCTCGTTACACTCATTTTGGAATCACCCTCAGAGTTAACGACAATAACCCTTGCACTCTGAATCTTCATCTTCACTTGAGATTCACGACCAATCGTTAATTTGGATCGATGTGGTTTTCAGATATCCAATTATGGAAACCCGATTCCGGTCTCATCGAAATCCAAAATGTATCTTTTAGGTCCAAGTTGTTTAAGGTTAAACAATTCAATTCAACTATCTATATACACACAGATAGATAATTCACAATATCACAATAGATAATCTACATTATCATCACAACAGATAATTCATGTTATCATCACAAATAGATAACTTATACTATCATCTCAATGCAACCAAAGCATCCATATCATATATCACACATATCTCATCAGTGATATCAAGCAACTAAGCCATTCAATATAAACCAGCCATCCATAAGCAATGATCTATAAATCACAACATTTATAATCAATTTAAAATGAATTAAATTAGTTACTTCATCTCTTAATTAATTAAATTAATTACCTTTATCATAATAAATCTTGCTTACTTATCCATTAATTAAACCAATTAATTAATCATCATCTTAATTAATCAACCTTGATTAATTATCTCTTAATTAAGTAATTAATCCTTAATTATTCTCATTAATCATATTAATTAATGAACCTTAATTAATTACTTCCATTAATTAATTAACTATAATTAATTACATTATTGCTTAATTAATTACATTAATTAATCATGCTTAAATTAATTAAATTAACTTTAATAATTATAAATAGTAATAAATTACTTTTAATTATATTTATGAATCCTTTGATTTATTACGCCAAGTTATAAAACCTTAATTACTTTTACCAAGTAATTATCCATTTAAAATTACTTCCCACTAAGTAATTTCCCTTATCTCCATTATCTCCAGTAATTATTCATCAATTACTTATCTTAAGTAATTACTCTTATCAAAACTCATTAAGTAAGCATACTTAATCATTTACCATGTGACTATCTTTAATTAATTAACAAATTAATTAACTTAACTTGATCACAATCACCTCATAAATCATAATCGAGTAATTCATCCTTTAATTACCCTTTAACCAAATTAATCATTAATTGCAGATTAATTATCCTTCAACTATTAATTAATAAACCTTAATTATTAATCAATCCTTTATTACAAAGTAATTAATCTCTAATTAATTTTATAATCAATTAATTAACCTTAATTAACTAATTAATTATCTCTTAATCATAATTAATAAAACTTAATTATTAATTAATAATCTTAATTACAAATTAATTAATCCATGATTATATTTAATCAATCCTTAATTACAATTAATTAACCTTTAACAATAGTTAATTAATTCTAAATTAACTTGCATTATAGATTAATAACCTCTTAATTATTAATCAAGAAAACCCAATTATCACTTAATAAAACTTTATTAAGTATTTCTTAATTACTAGTTTTAATTAACCCTTGACCCTTGATTACTTAATTAATTAATAAATAAATACAAATTAATTAATCTCTAATCATTAATTAATCCATCATAATTATTAATTAATTAAATTAATAATTATCCTTAATTAATTACTTAATTAACCCTTTTAATAATTAATTAAACTAATTAATTAAACTTAAAATTTCCTAATTAACTTGATTAATTACAACTCATTAAAAACTTAATTATCCTTAGGATAAACATCATTTTTAATTATCTTAATTATCTTTGAAAACATTTTATCATAACAACTAACTTTACTTAATTAAATCATTAATTAAGTTTAAAATATAAAGTAATCATTAACTACTTACCTCTAATTATTAATGAACAATCCTTTATTTCAAGTTATAAGTTACTTTGAAAACTTAAATTGTTAATTTATAAATCATTATTCCTAAACTAATTCAATTAATAAATCATTCTTTAGTTATTCCATTTATTATCAAACCTATATTAAGTTTTTTAAGATAAATCATTTCTTATTAATTTCCTTTATATTTCAAACTAAGTTTGAAAATAACTTAAAATATTTAAAACAAATAATACAATTTATTTATACAAACAATTCATTTTAAAGAAATGAATTTCAAGAATTTGATTTAGCTTAATTATTAAAAATTTAAAACTTACTTTATTTTAAGTTTAAATACGGGTTAAACATTTCACTTTGGGTTTAACCCATGTGTACTTGAACCAAGAACATCATCTTTCTTTTTTTATTAAAACAGTTTAACTTGAAATTTAAAAAAAAAACTGCTTTGGTTAAATATTAAAACTGTTAAACTTAACAGTTTAATCAGGCTTACAAAAGACCCCAGAAACAACTCGAGGCAAAACAAAAATTACGCGAGTTTCCCCCCGAGTCAACTATCCTATACCTCGAGACCCTACTCAAGAAAATAAAACAACCCCAAAGCAAACAATGGTGCACCGATCACCTTGTGCACCTGCACCTAACATTGGGGAACTTCTGGCATCAACGACCACCGTTGACAAGTTCCATTCGACCTCCTCCCACTATTCGACCATTTAGATAACCACAACAATCCCAAAAACAAGATCGAGCTACCTCGATCGAACTGTCCAATTGAAACTGGAATTAACCACTGCCAGAAACACTCATCGCCCAAATGCCTCTGACCACTGGAGGATGAACCCCTTCGTCCACACCTTGCCGAACACCTACGCAACCAAATCCTACAACCACGACCCACTCGATCGATCATAGGTGACACTCTCCTCCCAATTCTGACCACAATCCAAAATTAGGTTTAAAAAAAATTGAGCAATCCCAAACTCCACGATGGATTAACTACCCTACAGCCATTTTGCCACAATTCCTGATCCTACTTCTAGCTCCATCAAGAACCCCGAACTCCCCAAACACAAAGATCATCCAAATTCGACCAAAAAACAAGTTTCCAGACAACCCCCAAATACACATTCATCTCATCACTAAAAATTATGATTTTTATTTTAAAAATCCTATCTAGCAGAGAAGATTCAAGATATATACTTGAATCATCTAATTGTTGACATCAAATTTTGACAATATCTGTGTTTATACTGTAAAATACAAATTCTGATTAATACTATTCTTAATTCTTGCTTTTTATATTTGTGCAATTTAAATCTTGTGGTTTTAACCAAATTTTGTTTAAACATCTCAACGTAAAACTAACCAGAGAGGGTGCTAATCGATTTTGAAGTATACTTCACCCTATAATTCAAACAGAGTGAAAACTGACATGCATCCATTAACTCATACACATATATATGCAGAAATAGTCAACAAGCATCATTCAACTTAGAATTTTCATAAGCAACTATCAATTACTTACTTAACTTTTAATTAAAAGGTTTACTCACAAATTAAAGAGATGTAGAGCTTTGGAAAAAAACTGGAAGCTTTTAAACTGAATTTGCTTTTAGATTTGTTTTTTTGGAAATTGAAATACAGGTTGCTGTCTCTGGAAATTTTGAAAATGTTCCAGGCATTTGATCATGAGAATTACTGGTTTGAGCTTTGATCTGAGAAGAATGTTTCAGGCTTTTGTATTTTGGTTTGGAAAATAAGTTACAAGGCTCTCAAATTCATTTCTGGATTGTGTTTGAATTTGAGGAATAGATGACAGGCTTGAGAACATTACATATTGATTTTTTTAGAGGAGATTACAAACTTGTGTTTGATTCTGGAAAATGAATTGCTGAGGAGTGTTTTACAGGTTTGAGGAATTTCAGATTTGAAAGTGAAGATTGCATTTGAACTTGAGGAGGTTTTACATGATATCGATTTTTGAGGAACTTTTCAAGTTTTGGTCTGGTTTTTCTTAGCTTTTAAGAAGAAGATAATAAAAAGAAAATGAGAAAGAAGATTAGGAATTTATATAAGTAAATTTAGATTTTATTAAAATTAAAAGAAAATTCAAATAAAAGTGACACTTGTCTTTAACTTACATTAATATGTTAACACTTGTTATCTAAGAGATTTATAACTTAACACTTGTCCTATTTTATTTCTATATTAATTATAAATGATTTTCAAGGCTTTTTAAATTAATCTCCTAATTAACTAATATGTTTTCTTAATTTATAAATGCATTTCTAATTAAATTCCTAATAAACAAATACATTTGTAAATTTGTAAATGTTTTCTAAATTTATATAAATACAATCTTTAAAAGAAAATAAAATAAAACCAATTATAATTTAAATAAAATTATATATAATATTGCAAACTCATTTTTAAATGCCATTTCAAAAGCCTTTGTATTTATTCTTATTAAATAAATACTTTTCCAATATTCCTATCAATAAATTTCTTTAAAGAGAAAAATATAAAAAAGTCTTATTTTTGAATAAAAAATTATCTATATATTTTAAATCCAAACTATATTAATATTTTTATTTTAAAATGTTTGTATATTCCCTTGAATTCAAATTTATATTCAAATTCGAAGTCAATTTAAAAATCCAAATCTAAAATCCATTTAAATAAATATAATATCAATTTTAAACAACACATTATTATTTATAAATAATTTATTTTATTCAAAAAAAATCAATTTAAATACACACACACACAGATATATATATATATATATATATTTAAACATACTTATTAATTTTGAAAATAATAAGTCAATTAGAATTTATTTATACAAACTAAATAATTATTCTTATTTAAAAATCAATCTATAATCATAATTTAAAACATCACATTTTTAATTGTTTGGCTATTTATATTTTGAAAATAACAATTTTATCAAATTTAAACAATTTAAATTAAGAGATTATCACATTTTAAATTCCTGGAAATTCCGGGATATTACGTTAACTTTTTTACAAATAATAACTATTTTTCAACTACTTATCTATTTTAAAAAAATTCAAGTTATTTTTAAATTTAAATCGGTCAGAGTTCAAACTGTTTGTAATTGAAGTAATAACTCAATCGGAAATGGAAGCAATTGAGAACAAGTGAATAGACTTAAAGGAAATGTGAATAGAAAAGAGAATATATTTGGCTAATAACCAATAAAGATAATAAGTAGGATGTACATATATTATTCTATTCGCATAGTGACTTGATCCAGATTCGAGCATAGAATTTCGAGATAGTTATATCGATCCGAGTTGGGATTTTCCACTCGATTTTCGACGGCGAACCTGGATATGAATTGTTGATTTTGTTTTGGATATTCTCTATCATAGTTATGGCTATGCAAGGAGAATGAAGGTTTCGGATCAAGAAACCAGATCAAAGTCTGCACTAGAAAGTCAGGTGTACGATACTAGTTCGGAAGAGAAATTGTGTGATCGAGTGAGCGATCGGATTGATATAGCATATGGATGATATGTGTACATCATACTGGGTTGAGTGAAATTGATATTGGAAATCTATGGATAGAACTATAAATGGTTTTTTTAGATGAAAGATATATTTTGTGAAATATATGATGAAGTAAAGTGGAAATTGGATATTTCTATGGTAGAAATTTACTTTATGGAAGTAAGTAATATGGTTAATAATTTTATAAAAAAAGTAATCAAATTTGAATATTTGATTTCAAATAAACAAAGTTATATATCTCTGTTATATGAGATAAATCTCCCCTTGTTGAATCTATTGCCCGAAGGAAAGGATTTTTGAAAATATTTAAAGTATAAAAGTGCTTTTATACCAGTTTGAAATGATCCAAAGATTTTTCAAGGTTATATGTATCTATATATACAAAGGATCTTATGAGAATGATTTTGGAGGAAAGGTTTTTGGAACCTATGGATTTTGGGAAGGCTTTTGATTTTTAAGTAAAATCAACATTGGAATTTGAAAAGCCTAGTTTGAGAATTATCTATTTTGGAATAATCGATTTTGAGAAAAGAGATTTGTATGAGATTCATACTAGCCATAAGATTTGGAAGATACTATATGTGTTAGTATAAAATGTTTTGAAAATGGCTCTGGAGAAAAAGGCGCTCCCTTGAAATGAACTTCTCAGGAGTGCCATAGGTTGGTACTGCCTTGAGCCTCAAAGAGGGAGAGGCTTTAAAGTTGATCCTGTGAGGAGTCCGGACAAACTAGTTCCAAAGGATTATTGGGTAGCAAAAGTCAAGGGCGCTGATGCCTACAGGGACATTTGGGTTATGCTGTGACGACAGTGTAACTCGATGTCGCTGCGATCTACTATGGACCATAACGGAAATCATGTGGAGGTGAGTGTCAACGATCTACGCTTGATTTTGCCGGGAAGGCAACGTAACATCGGTAGACTGCGATCCATGGTCGAGTGGAGTGGAGAAGTTTCATTCTTTTGGCAACGAAATTCGAGCGCACTGATGCCTACAGTTATATGGGTTTTTGTTGTGACAGCAACGTAACCCTGGTTGAAGCCGCGATATGTAGCTGGTTCCACGGCGTAATCGAGGGGCGCTGTAACGACCCGATATTTTCAACCATTCGCATCCGCACATGTCGGACTTGAATTGCTCAAAATACCGCGTTGTAAATAAAATTTGGCAAATCTCAGAATATACAGTAAATACATAATCACAGATCACAGACACATAGTATTTAATAATGCAGCGGAATTTAAAAGAAATAGTAGTTCATAAAGCTACTATATAAAAATAAGATACATCAGAGTTAAACAAGATACAAAAGAAGAGTAACAAGATACATCAGGTATAAATCAGAATACATCACTGAAATCACTGGATACAAAAAGCAAAATAGATGGCTAGATCTTCAAGGAAAGCTCCAGCTCCAAAGGTGAATCTTGAATGCTAACTCACTCAATCTGACTCGAGCGTAAAGCAAAACACAAAACACTCGAGTCAGGACATAAATACTTATGAACTGTAAATCAACTCAAGTGAACAGTAACAAAAATGCATCAGTAACTTAAAGGATGCTTGGGATCGCCCATCCTTTAAGGATCCGTTAAACTATTTACTATGTAGTAATATTGCGCTATTATAATAGTGTCTACAGTAAAATAAACATACTTTTAAATAGTGTTCCGGGCTACCCATATCACCCTTCACACATAATAGTCCCAGTAGTCCATCCAATATCATGCCATCTCCACTCCGGGTGACTGTCAGAGGATACCACACGGGCTACGGAAGAAAAACAAGCTCGTAGTAAAGGCTCGGTATGGTAGGTGACACGGCACACAAGACAATGCCAGGGTAGATATACCAATTACGTACACGGGCTGGTGGTAACGCAGCAGCCACATACGCCCACCTCGGAACACACTCCCAATCAAAATCGGAGGATGGCCATCTAATCAATCACCAGTAAGAGTATAGTATCGAAGGAATGTGTCCGACCAGAGGTGCTACCTCCTTTGGCCCGAGATCGCTCCTGTTTTAGCCACCTTATGCCAACTCACGGGAGTTGGGTCCACGTAATATACCTCAAGAACGTCGCCACCATCCTACTTCATTCTGGAATCTCCACCGCGTACACGGTTGTTAAAGTGGTTTTCGGAGTTGGCAGAGAGTATGACAACTTCCGATCCCGGTCTCTTTAACAACCAAACGTTATTATAACGCCGTGGTCATTTCAAAATAGTTTATATTTCAAAAGGATCAAATCATTTCATTTCAAACTATATTTCTTTCAAAATAGTTTATACTTCGAAACCATAAACCATTTTTATTTCAAAACTATTTATTCAATCAAAATAGTTTATACTTCGAAACCAAAAGCATTTCAAACATATATTCATTTCAAAATCATAATATTTTCAAAGTATAACTCTTTCGAAACCAAAATACTTGAAACAATTACACTTTGAAAATCATAACATTTCAAAATCATACATTTGAAATCATGGAATATTCATTTAATTCTTTACATTTTACAATTCATTCAATTGATACCAAATTTTCAATTTCCAACTTAATTCAATTCAAACCATCAGTTTCAATTAAATTTCCCAATAACCATTTCAAATCATATCAATTTCAAACATAGATTTGATCCACAAATTAAACTATTCAATTTTTTTAATATATTTCAAAGCTTTAATATCCCGCATTTCAAAAACTAAATTTTATAATTTCATATATCTCAAATCTAGTTTCATTATTACTTAGTTTTGAAATATTCATTTCATAAATCCAATATTATTTAAATAAACTCAATTTACAATTAAACTAAATATCCTTTCATACCAATATAAACTTCAAATATTCATTTATCAAAAGTACATATCATTCTAATTCATATTCTTTATCAAAATAAAGATCAAATCATTTCCAAACCTTATTATCAAATCATTATTTGAATTCAAATTCAAATACTCAAATTTAAATATCATTTTTAAATCAAATAAGTCATTCATTTTTTATTTCAAGTATCATTACAAAATACATTAAAAATTCCATTCAAAAATTCATTTATCTCATTACATTTCATTCCATTTAACACATAACCAAGTAAACCTTACTTAAATTCAAATTCAAATTTTAATTCCCTAAAAATTCAAATTTAAATATTAAAATATATTCAAAACTTCTTAAATTTCACAATTAATCAATTTCCAAAATTTAAATCATTTAACACTTTAAAATATAACTCAAACAGTGTTAAAAACTATAACATTTCAAACATTGTCGAATTATAGCAACGACAGCATTTATAAAGTGCTATCGTAGCTTATAGCTTCCAAAAATGGTTTAGTTCAAGAATAACGGCATTTATAAAATGTCTAATAGATATTTAATTATTTCAAACATTGTTAGATTCAAAACAATAGCATTTAAAAATGCTGTCAAAAGACTACAACATTTTGAAAATGCTATGAATTCCAGATTTCATTTTAGCTTTTCAAGACAAAAAATAATAAAACTCCAAATTTTTATTATAACTTAAAAATCATATTTCTAGACTTCAAAATTTCACATTTAAAATTATTTTAACATATGATTTAACACAACAAAATTTTTAGATCAAATATTCAATTTAAAAAAACTCCATTCATTTATTAAGTCAAAATTCACTGTTTATTAACATATAAATTAAATAAAACTTAAAATTTTACTTCATATATAATTTTAAAATTTTAAATTTAATTTCCATTATTTATTTGCATTTTAAAATAAAATTTAAAGTCTAAAATCTCAATTATTTCACATTTACGTACTCAAATTCACAATTTCAAGACTTAATATTTAATTTTCTTAAAACCATAAAATATATTTTTTTAAATCAAAATTTCATACTTTTAAAAATACATATTTTAATAAATATCATTTAAAAATATACCACGGGGTCTGTATATAATTTTCTAACCTAGGTCAAGTGATACGGATATACATCATTTCAATCCACAGTTTACAAAGAAAACCCGGGTTCTATCATTTCAAACCCGCAGTCCCAAGTCAAATAAAACACAATAAAAATCTCTCAGGCCTATCATTTCAGCCCATAACGATTTTTCCCTAATCTAAAGTCCGTTTGGGTATGTATCATTTCAACCCATAGTGATTCTATTCTAACAGGGAACTTGCAGTGTGAATATATGCATAAACAATATAAACAATGTCAGTGTCACAATATAATGTCATATATCACATGTCAGGTGATAATTAACAGTTTTAATATGGTAATAACATGGAATAGCATATCATATGATCATCATTAACTTGCATAACATTTTATATTACTAAACACTTGTCATCAATTCACTATTTCATAAGTATAAATGTCAGAGTGAGAAAGACTCACCTTTTACAAAGCTAGAGACAAACAACACACACAAGAGCAATTTCAAAGGCACGACAAGCACGATTTGATTTGAATTGATGGAGACCCTTGTAAGCAACACAAAATATAACATACATAAGCACAAATATAGATATCGACATACAAATATAATCAACAACTTTAGTCTGCAGAACAGTTGCAAAACAAGAGAGATGACCAAACCTTAGAAGCAAACGACTTGCACACGACAACATAAGCTTGTCACATGATCAAATGGGCTTGCTCTCATCATACTAGGCTCAACCTAGATGCCAACATGGCTCAGGTTTGGGTCAATATGGGTTCATATGGCTCGGCCTAACTTGGATATGAAGGAGTGGAAGTTGTGACATGAGAAATACAAAAGTCAAGGCAATTAAGTGGATTTTTGGTGCAACTATAGGTTCGGCCTACCATGGCTTGGGCTTGTTCATGCAAGGGGATGGTCAGGTGGTGGATGGAGTGGCGGCCAGAGGTGGTGGAGGGACTGGTGGTGGCGGCCATGGAGGTGGTTTAGGTTAAAAATGAAGGCTATGGCCTTAAGGGTTTGGCTAGGCTAGTTTGGTGGAACTTTTGTGCAAATTTTGTGGTGCAACATCAACGGATGGTCATGGCTACTGTCTTGGTCAAAGGAGAGGCTTATGAGCTGCTGGAGATGATGGTGGAGAGGATGGTAGTGGTGGTGGTAGAGGCTAGGCCTAGCAAAACACAAGAAGTATCAATGCAAAAATCAATAGGAAAATCCTAAAAACAAGAAGAAAGATGATAGAATTTACCAAATTTTTGTAAAACAAATGGCCATGAGTTTTTTTCTCAAGAAAGATGATAAAATTTTCGTGATAAAGAGTGAGGAATGTGGCTGAAAGATGGAGTAGGGTACGGCCAAAGCATTGATGAATGGAGTTTGGAAAGTGAAAGGTCGGAATGCAAAAGGACCAAGCATACAAAAGATCTCAAACTCTTCATATATTCATTATTTCTTTTTAAATTTTTATATAACTGAAAAACATATATAAATTCATTTAAAATACGAAAATATAGTAAATAAACAAAAATAAATTAATTAATTATTAATTATATATAGTTTAATTAAATAAAACAGCAAAATTTGCAACTAGTCTTGAAAATATGAAAAATAAGTGCAATGAACTTGGGAAAATTTTTATGTACTTAAAAATATTTATAAATAAAGATAAGAACACAAAATAAAAAGGAAATCACAAAAATAAATAAATAAATTTTAATTTAATTATAGTTTAGATGAAGAAAATAGCAGAAAAAGGAAAACAGCCTTTTAAAAATAGGAAATCATCATAGTAAATTTTAGAAAAATTCTATTATCATTTAAAAAATATTTAAAAGTCAAAATATACATAATATAACATATTAAAATAAAATATGACAAAGAAATATAAATTTATACAATTTAAAATAACAAAATTGCAAAATAAACAATTTATACTCAAAATTGAAATGTACATATCTTTTGCAGTTTAACTCCGTTTTCCACGAAACAAAAAGCAATGTTCAAGTTATTAAATCTATTTTCATAATAATAGATAAAATTTAAAATTTCAAACTTTTAAATTTTTAAGTTAAAAGTCAAAGTTTGACTATTTTGACCAAAATCAACATTTTCTGGAAATATTCAATTTATGCATGTTTGAAATTCTAATCCACATCAAAATCAACATTTATATTTCAATTAAAAAATATATTAATTTTAATAAATAAAATAAAGTTTTTATATTAGGAATTTAAATTAAAATAATTAAAATATACAATTACAATAATCTGAAAATACAGGGTTTTACACTCTCCCCCACTCAAAACTTTTCGTCCCCGAAAAGGAATGAGGTAGGGAAAGCACGGAAAAAGATAGAATGAAATTGTATTGAGACAAGATGACAAGAAGATTAAAATCATACCTGATAACTGTTGTTATAGGTAAGTTTAACAATGTGGAGATGATCTTTCCAAGATCCTCCAGAAATAAAAATACAAGCACAAAAAGATCCTCTAAAATCTGATTCACCCTTCCCGTTTAACTGATAGTCTGTGGATGGTAAGCAGTGTTCAGATCCAGATGAGTACCAAAGATTATTAAAGATTTTAGAAAGATTTCTAAACAGACTGGTATATGCAATAGCCTCCCATTCTGTAGCAAGATAAGGGAAATTAGGACAACCAAAAGATAGTTTGAAAAACAAAATAAAATAATAAATTTAAAACCATAAAATTTCAACTTAAACTGAAAATTAATTTTACATAAGTCAAATAAATCTTAAGCATCTCTAATTTCATTATCTTATCATCCAATTATCTTAAATTAACAAATCCCTAAAATCATGTATTTGAAAAATCTTTTATTATACTCAAAATGTACCAAATAAAATTTAATTCTTCTTCACTACTAATTAAAATTAAATTGATTCCTCTCAATATATTTTATCACCTATGTTAAATATATTTACACTCATTGTAATTGCCTTAAATTGATTCTTAGTTCCTTTATCATCATTTTATATTGTAAATTATTCCATTAAACTTTTTCTTTATTTACCTCTGTTAATCCTTTTATAACTAAAATTTAAGTATATAACATTTATAATAACCACTCAAATTTTATTTATAAAAATCTTTTTTTTATATATATTGTATATTATCCAACTACATATTCAACTTCTGAAAATTAAGGTAAGTTATATTGGAATGAAATTGTGTATTATGCAAATAAAACTTTCTAATTCAATTATTTCAAGCTTGAATATTTATCCAAATCTTGAAATTATACTTAGAAATTATCTTTGAAGATAAAATTTAGGAATTAAATTTCCGATAAATTCCAAACTATTTAGAGATAAATAAATGCTCATATACTATATGTATATATCCATTCAAATTTAAATCATATATCAGCATATGTTATAATCCATTCTTATTTTAGAAATTAAAATCAATTAAATTTTCACAAAACAAAACTGTAGCAAGACTACAGAATGGTCTCTTCACTTCGAAACTCGAAAATGAATGTCAATGATGCTGCAGTCATCACCGAAATTATTTTCCAGTGACAAAGAGAAGAGCACTAAATTTAAATTTAAAATTCTTTGGAAACAAATTTCTATTCGAAAATACTTTAAATAATATATCCCTTAAAACTTTTAACACAAAGTTTGAAATCCATCGGAAATTAAATTCTCAAATTCTTGTTTTACATTCATTTTAATTTTCCAAATAAATTTATAACCATGTTTTATAGTTCAATTAGATATATGAAACAATAGAAAATGATATATAAAATCAAATATTATTTCTTAACAACCAATTCAAATAAAATCTAGATAAAGATTTATAATATAGTTACAAAATTTATTTCACAAAATTTATTTAATTACTAAATTTTAAAAACATATTGTGTCAGTTTGCTCTGTTCAAGTGTTTTGGAAATCTTATCGATGGCGTTGATCAGACGAATCGATTAGAAACCCAAATCAACATCAACAACTCAAACGACACAATATATAAAACATTTTAAATATTAGTTTACAAATACACTTCAAGAATAATTTGAAGATAAGTTGGAAACAAAGATGAGATGATTAAATAACAGAATAGGGAGATGGATGAATTTATATAAATCGCGGGCAACCTTAACCGGGTCAACCGTGACTTAAAGAATAAGATCGATGTGGATTTCTTGGGTAAATCGACATTCGATCTCAAGATGTAGAGTTCGAAGTTATAAGAGATACTAGCATCTAAACCGAGGATATAGAATCTCTGATGAATCGATGTTGTTGTAAAGGAGTTTTCCCCCTTTACAAATAAATTTGAGGTTGGCGAGACGGCCGACTCATTATGAAGATCTTTTGAAGTGGAGTTATGGGATACTCCAGAAATAAAAGAAGATAAATAGTGAGGGACACGAATGGATTTTGGAACCACAAGGAATGTTCCAAAATTCAAAGGAATCGAGTCAAAAAGGAAGAGGTTTAAACTCGAATGAAAGTGATTCTGTAAATACATTTACCCTATATACTGAGTTTTGCCTAGAGCTACCAAAGCTCTGATACCAACTGTAACGACCCGATATTTTCAACCATTCGCATCCGCACATGTCGGACTTGAATTGCTCAAAATACCACGTTGTAAATAAAATTTGGCAAATCTCAGAATATACAGTAAATACATAATCACAGATCACAGACACAGAGTATTTAATAATGCAGCGGAATTTAAAAGAAATAGTAGTTCATGAAGCTACTATATAAAAATAAGATACATCAGAGTTAAACAAGATACAACAGAAGAGTAACAAGATACATCAGGTATAAATCAGAATACATCACTGAAATCACTGGATACAAAAAGCAAAATAGATGGCTAGATCTTCAAGGAAAGCTCCAGCTCCAAAGGTGAATCTTGAATGCTAACTCACTCAATCTGACTCGAGCGTAAAGCAAAACACAAAACACTCGAGTCAGGACATAAATACTTATGAACTGTAAATCAACTCAAGTGAACAGTAACAAAAATGCATCAGTAACTTAAAGGATGCTTGGGATCGCCCATCCTTTAAGGATCCGTTAAACTATTTACTATGTAGTAATATTGCGCTATTATAATAGTGTCTACAGTAAAATAAACATACTTTTAAATAGCGCTCCGGGCTACCCATATCACCCTTCACACATAATAGTCCCAGTAGTCCATCCAATATCATGCCATCTCCACTCCGGGTGACTGTCAGAGGATACCACACGGGCTACGGGAGAAAAACAAACTCGTAGTAAAGGCTCGGTATGGTAGGTGACACGGCACACAAGACAATGCCAGGGTAGATATACCAATTACGCACACGGGCTGGTGGTAACGCAGCAGCCACATACGCCCACCTCGGAACACACTCCCAATCAAAATCGGAGGATGGCCATCTAATCAATCACCAGTAAGAGTATAGTATCGAAGGAATGTGTCCGACCTGAGGTGCTACCTCCTTTGGCCCGAGATCGCTCCTGTTTTAGCCACCTTATGCCAACTCACGGGAGTTGGGTCCACGTAATATACCTCAAGAACGTCGCCACCATCCTACTTCATTCTGGAATCTCCACCGCGTACACGGTTGTTAAAGTGGTTTTCGGAGTTGGCAGAGAGTATGACAACTTCCGATCCCGGTCTCTTTAACAACCAAACGTTATTATAACGCCGTGGTCATTTCAAAATAGTTTATATTTCAAAAGGATCAAATCATTTCATTTCAAACTATATTTCTTTCAAAATAGTTTATACTTCGAAACCATAAACCATTTTTATTTCAAAACTATTTATTCAATCAAAATAGTTTATACTTCGAAACCAAAAGCATTTCAAACATATATTCATTTCAAAATCATAATATTTTCAAAGTATAACTCTTTCGAAACCAAAATACTTGAAACAATTACACTTTGAAAATCATAACATTTCAAAATCATACATTTGAAATCATGGGATATTCATTTCATTCTTTACATTTTACAATTCATTCAATTGATACCAAATTTCCAATTTCCAACTTAATTCAATTCAAACCATCAGTTTCAATTAAATTTCCCAATAACCATTTCAAATCATATCAATTTCAAACATAGATTTGATCCACAAATTAAACTATTCAATTTTTTTAAATATATTTCAAAGCTTTAATATCCCGCATTTCAAAAACTAAATTTTATAATTTCATATATCTCAAATCTAGTTTCATTATTACTTAGTTTTGAAATATTCATTTCATAAATCCAATATTATTTAAATAAACTCAATCTACAATTAAACTAAATATCCTTTCATACCAATATAAACTTCAAATATTCATTTATCAAAAGTACATATCATTCTAATTCATATTCTTTATCAAAATAAAGATCAAATCATTTCCAAACCTTATTATCAAATCATTATTTGAATTCAAATTCAAATACTCAAATTTAAATATCATTTTTAAATCAAATAAGTCATTCATTTGTTATTTCAAGTATCATTACAAAATACATTAAAAATTCCATTCAAAAATTCATTTATCTCATTACATTTCATTCCATTTAACACATAACCAAGTAAACCTTACTTAAATTCAAATTCAAATTTTAATTCCCTAAAAATTCAAATTTAAATATTAAAATATATTCAAAACTTCTTAAATTTCACAATTAATCAATTTCCAAAATTTAAATCATTTAACACTTTAAAATATAACTCAAACAGTGTTAAAAACTATAACATTTCAAACATTGTCGAATTATAGCAACGACAGCATTTATAAAGTGCTAACGTAGCTTATAGCTTCCAAAAATGGTTTAGTTCAAGAATAACGGCATTTATAAAATGTCGTAATAGATATTTAATTATTTCAAACATTGTTAGATTCAAAACAATAGCATTTAAAAATGCTGTCAAAAGACTACAACATTTTGAAAATGCTATGAATTCCAGATTTCATTTTAGCTTTTCAAAACAAAAAATAATAAAACTCCAAATTTTTATTATAACTTAAAAATCATATTTCTAGACTTCAAAATTTCACATTTAAAATCATTTTAACATATGATTTAACACAACAAAATTTTTAGATCAAATATTCAATTTAAAAAAACTCCATTCATTTATTAAGTCAAAATTCACTGTTTATTAACATATAAATTAAATAAAACTTAAAATTTTACTTCATATATAATTTTAAAATTTTAAATTTAATTTCCATTATTTATTTACATTTTAAAATAAAATTTAAAGTCTAAAATCTCAATTATTTCACATTTACGTACTCAAATTCACAATTTCAAGACTTAATATTTAATTTTCTTAAAACCATAAAATATATATTTTTAAATCAAAATTTCATACTTTTAAAAATACATATTTTAATAAATATCATTTAAAAATATACCACGGGGTCTGTATATAATTTTCTAACCTAGGTCAAGTGATACAGATATATATCATTTCAATCCGCAGTTTACAAAGAAAACCCGGGTTCTATCATTTCAAACCCGCAATCCCAAGTCAAATAAAACACAATAAAAATCTCTCAGGCCTATCATTTCAGCCCATAACGATTTTTCCCTAATCTAAAGTCCGTTTGGGTATGTATCATTTCAACCCATAGTGATTCTATTCTAACAGGGAACTTGCAGTGTGAATATATGCATAAACAATATAAACAATGTCAGTGTCACAATATAATGTCATATATCACATGTCAGGTGATAATTAACAAGTTTAATATGGTAATAACATGGCATAGCATATCATATGATCATCATTAACTTGCATAACATTTTATATTACTAAACACTTGTCATCAATTCACTATTTCATAAGTATAAATGTCAGAGTGAGAAAGACTCACCTTTTACAAAGCTAGAGACAAACAACACACACAAGAGCAATTCCAAAGGCACGACAAGCACGATTTGATTTGAATTGATGGAGACCCTTGTAAGCAACACAAAATATAACATACATAAGCACAAATATAGATATCGACATACAAATATAATCAACAACTTTAGTCTGCAGAACAGTTGCAAAACAAGATAGATGACCAAACCTTAGAAGCAAACAACTTACACACGACAACATAAGCTTGTCACATGATCAAATGGGCTTGCTCTCATCATACTAGGCTCAGCCTAGATGCCAACATGGCTCAGGTTTGGGTCAATATGGGTTCATATGGCTCGGCCTAACTTGGATATGAAGGAGTGGAAGTTGTGACATGAGAAATACAAAAGTCAAGGCAATTAAGTGGATTTTTGGTGCAACTATAGGTTCGGCCTACCATGGCTTGGGCTTGGTCATGCAAGGGGATGGTCAGGTGGTGGATGGAGTGGCGGCCAGAGGTGGTGGAGGGACTGGTGGTGGCGGCCATGGAGGTGGTTTAGGTTAAAAATGAAGGTTATGGCCTTAAGGGCTTGGCTAGGCTAGTTTGGTGGAACTTTTGTGCAAATTTTGTGGTGCAACATCAACGGATGGTCATGGCTACTGTCTTGGTCAGACGAGAGGCTTATGAGCTGCTGGAGATGATGGTGGAGAGGATGGTAGTGGTGGTGGTAGAGGCTAGGCCTAGCAAAACACAAGAAGTATCAATGCAAAAATCAATAGGAAAATCCTAAAAACAAGAAGAAAGATGATAGAATTTAACAAATTTTTGTAAAACAAATGGCCTTGAGTTTTTTTCTCAAGAAAGATGATAAAATTTTCGTGAGAAAGAGTGAGGAATGTGGCTGAAAGATGGAGTAGGGTACGACCAAAGCATTGATGAATGGAGTTTGGAAAGTGAAAGGTCGGAATGCAAAAGGACTAAGCATACAAAAGATCTCAAACTCTTCATATATTCATTATTTCTTTTTAAGTTTTTATATAACTGAAAAACATATATAAATTCAGTTAAAATACGAAAATATAGTAAATAAACAAAAATAAATTAATTAATTATTAATTATATATAGTTTAATTAAATAAAACAGCAAAATTTGCAACTAGTCTTGAAAATATGAAAAATAAGTGCAATGAACTTGGGAAAATTTTTATGTACTTAAAAATATTTATAAATAAAGATAAGAACACAAAATAAAAAGGAAATCACAAAAATAAATAAATAAATTTTAATTTAATTATAGTTTAGATGAAGAAAATAGCAGAAAAAGGAAAACAGCCTTTTAAAAATAGGAAATCATCATAGTAAATTTTAGAAAAATTCTATTATCATTTCAAAAATTTTTGAAAGTCAAAATATACATAATATAACATATTAAAACATATTAAAATAAAATATGACAAAGAAAAATAAATTTATACAATTTAAAATAACAAAATTGCAAAATAAACAATTTATACTCAAAATTGAAATGTACATATCTTTTGCCGTTTAACTCCGTTTTCCACGAAACTAAAAGCAATGTTCAAGTTATTAAATCTATTTTCATAATAAAAGATAAAATTTAAAATTTCAAACTTTTAAATTTTTAAGTTAAAAGTCAAAGTTTGACTATTTTGACCAAAATCAACATTTTCTGGAAATATTCAATTTATGCATGTTTGAAATTCTAATCCACATCAAAATCAACATTTATATTTCAATTAAAAAAATATATTAATTTTAATAAATAAAATAAAGTTTTTATATTAGGAATTTAAATTAAAATAATTAAAATATACAATTACAATAATCAGAAAATACAGGGTTGTTACAGGCGCGGAGGCCTATTGTTATCTATGGATTTTGTCGGGATGGCAATGTAATCACCGGGTTAACTGCGACCGATGATTTCCAGAGCATTCTCACCAATGATATTTCCTCTATTTTCAAAAATATTTTCTAAATTTTCGGTAAAATAATTTTTCAAGTATTTTCACTGGATGTTGAAAACAGGTTTACCAAGTACTTATAGATTTTCTATCTTACGCCTGATCAACGTATGATCGAATTTCTATGAGAATGAGAATCGACTGGTTGAAACATCGAGTTATAAAATGATATTTTTATAAAACTATTTTGGAAATATTATATAGATTTTAAAGTGTTTTCAAGTTTTGAATAAAAAGGAGTTTATAGTTAAAAAGGTTTAAAGGATAATTTTAAAATTCTGGTTTCGTTCCTTTTCGAGGACGAAAAGATTCTAAGGGGGGAGAAATGTGATAACCCGAATTTTTAAGCATCTGATAGTTGGATGATTATCTGGTTTATAGATTGAACAGATAAGAATTCAGATAATAAAGGATATCTGAATATAAAAAATAGAAATTGAATTTTTATATCTAGATAAATAATTATTTGAATTAAATTGATTTGATAATTTTCTTTTATAATTTTAATGTAAATTGGCAATTTGTTATTTTCAAACAATATTAATAATGTATTGTTTTTATATATAGATATAAATAGATTTTAATAAAAATAGAATTGTTATTTCAAATTGAATGTGTTGTTATTTGACTTTAATTTAGATTTTTAATTTAATTTGAATTTAAAATTAAAATTCAAAAGATAAATATGTTAAAGTATTTTGGGTTTTAAAATATATGTTTAAGTTTGTATTTATATATAATTGGTTTTATTTCTTTAAAGTTATATATATATATATATATATATATATATAAATTAGTATTTGTAAATTAATAAATTAAGTTAAAAAGTTTTTATTAACATTTAAAAATAAGTAGAGATTAATAAAATTACAAATGTAAATCTCTAAGGGCATAATATGACATGTGTTAAGTAATAGATAAAACAAGATGACAAATGGTGAAAGTTAATACAAGTGGCATTTTATTTTTCTTTTATTTTAAATAAATCATAAATAAACTGATATAAACTTAATGCTTCTTCTCTTCAATTTCTTTTCTTTTTCTTTTTCTAATCAAAAAGCTAAGAAACAAATCTATAAATAACACTCCTCAAACGTGTAACAGCCCGATATTTTCATCCATTCGCATCCGCACATGTCGGACTTGAATTGCTCAAAATACCGCATTGTAAATAAATTTGGAGCAAATGAAACACAATCACAGACACAGAAATATCAGAATAACTCGCAGCGGAAATTAAAATACCATAGTAGTTCATGAAGCTACTATAACAAACTCTCAAAACATAATACATAATATCAGTTTGAAAACATATACAATAGAAATCTCCAATACATAGAAGTTTAAAAATACCAGAGCTGAACTAGAACAACTGGAACTGAAAAGGAATAGATAACTAGACAAGCGGAATCTCCAACGATTCCTAGCTCCAGAAAGAAATCCAAAGCTACGCTGTAAATACTCAGGCTGACCCGAGCGTAAAGTAAAACACAAAACACTCGAGTCAGGACAATATATACTTATATAATGTAAATCAACTCAAGAGAACTTTAGTAGAAATGCACCATAACTTAAAGGATGCTTGGGATCGCACATCCTTTAAGGATCAGTTAAACCATAAATTAAATACATCCCGTGGTTAAAATTTCAAAAAAAAGTATTTTATACTTCGAAATCAAATATCATTTAAAAATTCAATATCATTCAAAATCCATTTCAAAATATCATATCTTCCAAACCACATTCCTTTTTATTTAATTTAAATACCATTTCAAAACACATTTCAAAATAGTTTGTATTTCGAAACAAATTACTTCATTTTAAATCATTAAAATGAAGATATTATATTTAATTATTAAATTATTAAATTTTTAAAATTTTAATCTTTCAAAGTTAATTCATTCACTTAAACTTATTAAAACAATAAAAATTCAACTTTCGCAGCATTCAGAAAATGCTACGAAAAGTCACATTTAAAACAGTTCAATGTAACAAAAGACAACATTTAAAATGCTGTAATAGGGCTACATTAGTTTCAAATAAACTTAGTTAAATTCAACCATTATAACATTTACAAAAATGCTATAATAGCCTTTAATTAAATTGAGCCATTTGGTTCATTATTATCAACTACGGCATTTACAAATGCTGTATTATCCTTTACGTTAAAATTAATAGCATTTTAGAAATGCAGTAAATTAACTTCAAATATTCAGTATAATTTCACAAATAATTATCTTTTTATTTAAATCATTTTTAACTTATGAAATCATATAATTTCACTTTTAAAACAATCATTCAAATACCCTTATATTCATGATTTTATAAAGTTAAATCTCCATTCAAAATCAAAATTTAATAGTAATTCACTTATTAAATTCCATTTTAAATTCATTAAATTAAAAAAGTCTAAATTTTCAAATATAACTTGATTTCATTTTTATTTACTTAACTTAAAATTCACTTTTAAGCCAAATTTACAAATTTTCAATTTTAGTTATATTTCAAAATTTCAACTTAAATATTCATTCATTTCATATTTTAACTTAATTCAAAAATCATTAATATATTATAAAATCATTTTAAATTCATTTAATTCAAAATATCATAAATTTATCATATTTTCATATTTAATTTAAATTCCATTTATCACCAAATTATACTTTCCAAAATAACTTACATTTCAGATTTTCTAACTTTACTATTAATTTATTTCACTTATAAATTTCAGAAAGTCAATAATGCTTTAAAAAAATAATTTTTAATCAAATTTAAATCAAAATATTATAATATTTACATTTATAAAAAAAATTAAATTTTTTAGAAAAACATATTTTAACAACGGGTCTGTATTTCATTTTCTAGCCTAGGTAAAGTGATACGGGTAATATATCATTTCAACCCGTAATTTACAAAGAAAACCCGGGTTTGATCATTTCAAACCTGCAATCCCAAGTAAATGAAAATAATTGAAAATCATTCAGGCCTATCATTTCAGCCCATAACGATTTTCTCCTATTCTAAAGTCCGTTCGGGTATGTATCATTTCAACCCATAGTGATTCTAATCTAAAGGGAACTTGCAGTGTGATAAACTTATAAAAATAATAAAACAGCATAATATAACAGTAACATATGATATAACAGGTGTTTAAGCATGGGTAAACATCATAAAATCATAACATAGGAGGTGTAACATGATAATGCATTTTACAGATTCAGAAGGGGTCAATTTACTAGTTATATATGTATATATTGTCTGGTGAGAATAACTCACCTGTTCAAAGCTGGAGACTGACACCAAACACACAATACTGACAAAATGAAGGCACGATAACACAATAGCGATTTGAGAGCGGAGAGCCAAAGCTATACACCTTGAATTTATTTTCATAAAACAATTACAAACAACATAAGATTTCAGCCCAAAATTCAATAAACAACGTTAGAAACAATTGTATAAAACCAATCCAAAATCATTGCACTTGCTTTCAACCTCCTATACTTCAGTTACAGGTCTGAAATGTACTATTAAGGTTTGAATTTGGATCTAGTCTTGTGTCCATATGGTCAGCCTAACATGGTTTAAAAGATGGTGCAAGATGCATGTGTTTGGATCTACGACTACAAGGCAATATCAAGGCAAATACATTGTTTCTTTGCTAAATCTTGGTTCGGACAGAGGCCATGGGGCATGGCCAGAGGCTCCAGGTGATGGTGAGTGATGTGGCAGAGGGTGGTGATCAGATCTGGGCTGGTGGTGGCGACAAATGGAAGGTGGAGGTGGTTGGAACAAACTAGGCTAGATTTGAGCACAAAGGTGATGGTTTGTGACCTTTGGTGGTGGATCTCATGTCAAGGGGTGCTCGGCTTGCCATGGTGGTGATACAGGGTGGTTGATGGTCAGTCTAAGAGGTGGTGGGGTCGGCCTAGCTGCTGGAGGAGGTGGGGCCGGTCACATCTAGTTGAAAGCAAATGCAAAAATCAATTGAAAAACAATGTAAACAATATAAAAGAAGAACATTTACCCTTTTTTTTTTGTTCAAAGAAGAAGGCTTGGCTGAAATTATCAGTTTGAGGAATGAAAAAATATTGTACGTGAATGAGAATAAGTTTGGTCGGCTGAAAGAAGTGAAAAATAAAAGCTAATTGATGACAAAAGTAAGTTACGGATGTGAAAGGTTGGAAAATAAAGAGCCACTTGAAAACCAAAAGTCAAAACCCTTTCAAATTTCTTTTAATTTATATATATAAGATTAATTTAATGAAACTAATAATCATTTCAGTTAACATTTCGAAAATTTAACAAAATATATAAATATATATAAATATTTATTAATTATATAAGGTAAAATAAGAAAATAGCTTAAAAATGCAAACTAGTCTAGAAAAATTTGAAAATAACAGAATAAATTTTAGAAAAATTATATGGACGTGGAAAAATAATTATAAAAAATATAATTACATAAAAATAAAAATTAATTCACAAAATAAATAAATAAAATTTAATTAAATATATTTTATATGAAGAAAATAGCAGAAAATTAGAAAACAGCCTTTAAAAATAGGAAATAAATACAGTAAATTTTGGAAAAAATTCTATTATCATTTAAAAAATATTAAAAGATAAAATATACATAAAATAACATATTAACAAATATTTTAATAAAATATAACAAAGAAAATATGATTCGTATAATTTAAAATAGACAAAATTGCAAAATAAAATAAATTATACTCAAAATTGAAATACACATAACTTTCACAATTTAAATCCGTTTTCAACGAAACGAAAAGCAGTATTCAAGTTATTAAATCTATTTTCATAATAAAAGATAAAATTTAAGAATTTAAATATTTAAATCTGAAATTTAAAAGTCAAGGTTTGACCAGTTTGAACAGAAATTCATCTTTTAGCAAAATATCCAATTTATACCGGTTTGAAATTATAATTCACATAACAATCAACACTTATGTTTAAAAATGAAATGTTTGAAATAAAATAAGTTTAAAAATAATTTCAGAATAAAATAAAGTCAAATATTAAAATATAAGAAAAAAAATCCAGGGTTGTTACACTCTCCCCCACTCAAATCTTTTCGTCCTCGAAAAGGAAGGAAGCGGAGAAACAACAAGAAAGAACAATGGGTTGGAAGACATCCTGAAAGAAGGTAGGGAAAAAGTAGCTAGGAGGGAAAGCAGGTTGAAAGACATGGATGAACCATTATTTTAAAATTTGTTGTTTTTTTTATATTTAACATGTTAAACATTTAATATGATAACTAGTTATTCGATTCAAATTTGATAGTTCGAAGTAAACAATATTTAAGACATTTAAAATCATGATTAGAATATTTTTATACAATACTTTACCCAAAATACTTTTATAACTCGATGTCTATACAAGTTTACTTTCGTTCCTGCAGACTCCGGCTATGCATTGATCAGGCGCAAAGCTAGAATTCTCCAAGTATTTAGTAGACCTGTTTCAACACCCAGTGAAAATACTAAAAAAATAGGTATGAGAAGTTCCGCTCAAAATCCAATGTCAAATGTTGATAGTACGATAGCAGTGGCCCGCTGTTGATCTAGTATTTACGTAATGGACACAACACTTTCCAGAAGATCCTTCTACCTTCTGGATTCCAGAAAAATATCGTGGCCAGTTCGTAAACAAGGGACCATCGACCCCTGCTGAAGTGGTACGCGGCTGATTCAATGATTTATGCAATGGATGCACTTCCTTCCCGGAAGATCCATAAACAACAGATCCCACGATCAAAAATGCCTCCATTGCGTAAACTAAAAACCATCTACCCTGAAAAAATCGAGGAACTCATGAGTTTAAGTCCGGACAACAATATCAGTTCGAATCCATTTCTGAATTCACCCAAGTCCATTAGGGTTTGTCGGTTGAATCCATTCCTAGATTCCCCAAGTCCATCTGGGTTGAAGCATATCACTATACTTCTTCCGAAGGGTACTTCCATACCTCTTACATCAAAATATAATATACCATATATAGTAGCCCTTCAAAATCATAACTTCAAATATCGCACTTATATAAATTCCATTATATATAAGATTTCATTTTCAAATCGAATACTTTCCAAAATCAATAGTATATCAAATCACACTTATACAGACTTTGATTATATAAGATTTTAATTTACAAATTAAGTACCTTTTCAATTCAACATTTTCAAATCAACTTCATACTTATACAAATCCATTTTATATAAGTTCAATAATTCCCAAATCAAGTATTTAGTAAAACAAGGTTCTCAATTTTAATTTGTTTCAATAACATTTCAGTTTCAAAATCATATATGATTTCGCCAAATCATTTTTTCCAAATTACATATACTCAGTTTCAAAGTTTCTTAAAACAATTGATTTAGAAAATAATCTAAATTTCCAAATCAAAAAAAATTTAGGCCAAACAAATTCATTTCCATTTCAAACATATATTCACTTTCAAAAATCATAATACTTTCAAAGTTATAAATCTTTCGAAACCAAAATACTTGAAATCATTACACTTTGAAAATCATAACTTTTCTTAATCATACATTTGAAATCATAAAACATTCCTTTAATTCTTTACATTTCACAAATTTATTAAATTTAAACCCAAGTCTACAAGTTCCAGCTTTAATTCAATTCAAACCATCAGTTTCAATTCAATTTAGTTTTCCAACAGAACCATTTCAAATATTATCAAATTTCAAATAAAGATTTGATCCACAAAATAAACTATTCAATCTTTAATATATTTCAGAGCTTAAATGTACCATATTCCAAAACTAAATTTTATAATTTCATATATCTTAAATTTTACTTCATTATTACATAGATTTGAAATATTCATTTCATAAATCCAATATCATTTAAATAAACCAGAATTTCCAGTAACTAAATATCCTTTCATACTAATATAAACTTCAAATATTCAATTATCAAAACCAATTATCATTCCAAATTCACATTCTTTATCAGATAAAGATTATATCATTAAAAGCCTCATTATCAAATCATTATTTGAATTCAATTTCAAATATTCAAATTTAAATATCATTTTAAAGAAATCAAATATGTCATTCATTTATTATTTCAAATATCATTACAAAATACATTTCACATTTAAATAATTTTTAACATATGATTTATCATAACAAAATTTTAAATCAAATATTCAATTTAAAAATCACTTTCATTTGTTAAGTCAAAATTCACTGTTTTCCTTAACTTATAAATTTAACAAAAACTCAACATTTTACTTCAAATATCTTTTCAAAACTATATTCCATACAAGTATAATTCAAAAAAGTCTTATTTATTTCACTCCACAATAGTTTCAAACTTATATAAATCATATTACTTTATACATTAATCATACCAAACTAAACTTATACTTTATCAAAACCTTATACCATTCAAAATTTCTTAGCTTTGAAAAGTTAACCTTGATTTGGAAGTGCTCGAACCTTCAAAATAGTCAAAGAAATCATATTTTCAATCCCAGAGTTGGAAATCACCAACAAATTAGTAAATCAATTCCGATAGGTAAGGTTATACCAAAACAAATCTGAATCTCGAGGAATGAACACCGGCTTATTTTAAATCATTTCAATTATATATATATACACACACATATCTTTCGAATATCAAACCATACTTCGAAATCGAAAATCAAAATTTGGTTTCATAAAATCACTCGCATAGCAAAGCTACTAGAGTGGCCTCTCCCCCACACAGAAACTCAAAAATCAATGTCGATGATACATGTATTCATCACCGAAATTATTTTTCAGCGACATAAGTGGGTTCTGGACTTTTATTTCTTGAAACTTCTTTGAAATCTCTTCGAAATCATTGGAATTCATTCGAATACATTTGAAACATTTCTTATTTGGAAAAATATCTTTAAATCATATTATTATTATATATTTTCCAAAATCTTAAAAACCCCGGAGTTCGATTCCTCGAAATTCAAAACCCTACATTTATAAATCATTTTTATATAAATCACATTTTCTTATAAATTTCCAAAATTTCAAATCCTTTCAAAGCTTCAAATTTTCATTTTCCAAAGGTAAAATTCCTTATTGAAAACATTTCACTTTTATATACAAAATAGGGCCATCCTTATCAAATAATAATTTCGATGTATGCACAAATTCAAAATGCAATCAAACATAAATTTCCAAAGAATGATTCAAGGTGAGATTTCAAGCAATACGGAGATTCGAATTTAGAGGAACTCTAATGAAATAGAACTCTGGTTCGAAGATAAGCTAAGATAAGATTATTTTATTACCAAATAGAAGATGATAAGCCTATATAAATCGCGGGAGACCTTAAACGGTCAACCGTGACTTTAGGAATATAATCAATTCGGAAATCTAAGGCAAATCGACATTCGATCGCCAAAGATAGAATCCTGGTAGAGCAGGAGATAGATAGCATTGAAAACCGAGAATACATGAATCTCCGGTGAATCAATGCCAATTATAAAGGATTTTCACCCCTTTACAAATCAATCAAAGATTTGCGGAATCACCGATCTTTATAGAGGTCATTCCACAGCGGAGTTATGAAATGCTCCAAAATCAAAATGGATGGAATAGGGAAGACAATACTGGATTTCAGAACAAGTGGGAGCGTTCTAAAATTCAAGGAATCCTAATCGATAAGAATCCTAACCAAGAGATTTCTAACAAGATGGATACTGAAGGGATGAAATTTAGAAAATCTTGATTTCAAAGTAAGAAAAAATTTATACCAAAATAATCTTTGAACATCCTTTTAAAATCATTTGGAAATTATTTTATACTTCGAAAATACGTTCTCTCACAAGAAAGGATTCTGAGATTGATTTCACTCATTCTAGGGTATTTATACTCTATTTCTAATGAGTTTTTTCTCCGCAGGCTATGGTTTGCCTAAAACCAAAGCTCTGATACCAAATGCAACAGCCCGGTATTTTCAGTCATTCGCATCCGCACATGTCGGACTTTAATTGCTCAAAATACCACATTGTAAATAAATTTAGAGCAAATGAAACACAATCACAGAATCACAAAAATAGAAATATCAGAATAACTCGCAGCGGAAATTAAAATACCATAGTAGTTCATGAAGCTACTATAACAAACTCTCAAAACATAATACATAATATCAGTCTGAAAACATATACAATAGAAATCTCCAATACATAGAAGTTTAAAAATACCAGAGCTGAACTAGAACAACTGGAACTGAAAAGGAATAGATAACTAGACAAGCGGAATCTCCAGCGATTCCTAGCTCCAGAAAGAAATCCAAAGCTAAGCTGTAAATACTCAGGCTGACCCGAGCGTAAAGTAAAACACAAAACACTCGAGTCAGGACAATATATATTTATATAATGTAAATCAACTCAAGTGAACTGTAGTAGAAATGCACCATAACTTAAAGGATGATTGGGATCGCCCATCCTTTAAGGATCAGTTAAACCATAAATTAAATACATCCCGTGGTTAAAATTTCAAAAAAAAGTATTTTATACTTCGAAATCAAATATCATTTAAAAATTCAATATCATTCAAAATCCATTTCAAAATATCAAAATATCATATCTTCCAAACCACATTCCTTTTTATTTAATTTAAATACCATTTCAAAACACATTTCAAAATAGTTTATATTTCGAAACAAATTACTTCATTTTAAATCATTAAAATGAGGATATTATATTTAATAATTAAATTATTAAATTTCCAAAATTTTAATCTTTCAAAGTTCATTCATTCACTTAAATTTATTAAAACAATAAAAATTCAACTTTGCAGCATTTAGAAAATGCTACGGAAAGTCACATTTAAAACAGTTCAATTTAACAAAAGACAGCATTTAAAATGTTGTAATAGGGTTACATTAGTTTCAAATAAACTTAGTTAAATTCAACCATTATAACATTTACAAAAGTGCTATAATAGCCTTTAATTAAATTGAGCCATTTGGTTCATTATTATCAACTACAACATTTACAAATGCTGTATTATCCTTTACGTTAGAATTAATAGCATTTCATAAATGCAGTAAATTAACTTCAAATATTCAGTATAATTTCACAAACAATTATATTTTTATTTAAATCATTTTTAACTTATGAAATCATATAATTTTACTTTTAAAACAATCATTCAAATACCCTTATATTCATGATTTTATAAAGTAAATCTCCATTCAAATTCAAAATTTAATAGTAATTCACTTATTAAATTCCAACATTAAATTTTAAATTCATTAAATTAAATTTAACTTAACACTTAAGTTTAAAATTTCAAATATAAATTAATTTCATTTTTATTTACTTAACTTAAAATTCACTTTTGAGCCAAATTTACAAATTTCCAATTTTAGTTATATTTCAAAATTTCAACTTAAATATTCATTCATTTCACATTTTAACTTAATTCAAAAATCATTAATATATTATAAAATCATTTTGAATTCATTTAATTCAAAATATCATAAATTTAGCATATTTTCATATTTAATTTAAATTCCATTTATCACCAAATTATAATTTCCAAAATAACTTACATTCCAGATTTTCTAACTTTACCATTAATTTATTTCACTTATAAATTTCAGAAAGTCAATAATGCTTTACAAAAATCATTTTTAATCAAATTTAAATCAAAATATTATAATATCTACATTTCTAAAATATTTTAATTTTTTTAGAAAAACATATTTTAACAACGGGTCTGTATTTCATTTTCTAGCCAAGGTAAAGTGATACGGGTAATATATCATTTCAACCCGTAATTTACAAAGAAAACCCGGGTTTGATCATTTCAAACCCACAATCCCAAGTAAATGAAAATAATTGAAAATCATTCAGGCCTATCATTTCAGCCCATAACGATTTTCTCCTATTCTAAAGTCCGTTCGGGTATGCATCATTTCAACCCATAGTGATTCTAATATAAAGGGAACTTGCAGTGTGATAAAATGATAAAAATAATAGAACAACATAATATAACAGTAACATATGATATAACAGTTGTTTAAGCATGGGTAAACATCATAAAATCATAACATAGCAGGTGTAACATGATAATGCATTTTACAGATTCAAAAGGGGTCAATTTACTAGTTATATTTGTATTTATTGTCTGGTGAGAATAACTCACCTGTTCAAAGCTGGAGATTGACACTAGACACACAATACTGACAAAATGAAGGCACGACAACACAATAGCAATTCGAGAGTGGAGAGCTAAATCTATACACCTTGAATTTATTTTCATAAAACAATTACAAACAACATATGCTTTTAGCCCAAAATTCAATAAACAACGTTAGAAACAATTGTATAAAACCAATCCAAAATCATTGCACTTGCTTTCAACCTCTTATACTTCAGTTATAGTCTGAATTGTACTGTTAAGGGTTGAATTTGGAACTGGTCTTGAGTCCATATGGTCAGCCTAACATGGTTTAAAAGATGGTGCAAGATGTATGTGTTTAGATCTACGACTACAAGGCAATATCAAGGCAAATACATCTTTCTTTGCTAAAGCTTGGTTCGGCCAGAGGCTATGGGGCATGGCCAGAGGCTCCAGGTGATGGTGAGTGATGTGGCAGAGGGTGGTGATCAGATCTGGGCTGGTGGTGGTGACGGTGGTGGTGGAAAATGGAAGGTGGAGGTGGTTGGAACAAACTAGGCTAGATTTGAGCACAAAGGTGATGGTTTGTGACCATTGGTGGTGGATCTCATGTCAAGGGGTGCTCGGCCTGCCATGGTGGTGATATAGGATGGTTGATGGTCGGTCTAAGAGGTGGTGGGGTCGGCCTAGCTACTGGAGGAGGTGGGGCCGGTCACATCTAGTTGAAAGCAAATGCAAAAATCAATAGAAAAACAATGTAAACAATATAAAAGAAGAACATTTACCAATTATTATTTTTTCGATCAAAGGAGAAGGCTTGGCTGAAATTATCAGTTTGAGGAATGAAAAAATATTGTACGTGAATGAGAATAAGTTTGGTCGACTGAAAGAAGTGAAAAATAAAAGCTAATTGATGACAAAAGTAAGTTACGGATGTGAAAGGTTGGAAAATAAAGAGCCACTTGAGAACCAAAACTCAAAACCCTTTCAATTTTTTTTAATTTATATATATAAGATTAATTTAATGAAACTAATAATCATTTCAGTTAACGTTTCGAAAATTTAACAAATATAAAAATATATATATATTTATTAATTATATAAGGTAAAATAAGAAAATGGCTTAAAAATGCAAACTAGTCTAGAAAAATTTGAAAATAACAAAATAAATTTTAGAAAAATTATATGGACTTGAAAAAATAATTATAAAAAATATAATAACATTAAAATAAAAATTCATTCACAAAATAAATAAATAAAATTTAATTAAATATAATTTATATGAAGAAAATAGCAGAAAATTAGAAAACAACCTTTAAAAATAGGAAATAAATACAGTAAATTTTGGAAAAATTATATTATCATTTTAAAAATATTAAAAGAGAAAATATACATAAAATAAAATATTAAAAAATATTTGAATAAATTATAACAAAGAAAATATGATTCGTATAATTTAAAATAGACAAAATTGCAAAATAAAACAATTTATACTCAAAATTGAAATACACATAACTTTCACAATTTAAATCCGTTTTCAACAAAACAAAAAGCAGTATTCAAGTTATTAAATATATTTTTATAATAAAAGATAAAATTTAATAATTTAAATATTTAAATCTGAAATTTAAAAGTCAAGGTTTGACCAGTTTGAACAGAAATTCATCTTTTAGCAAAATATCCAATTTATACCGGTTTGAAATTATAATTCGCATAATAATCAACACTTATATTTAAAAATGAAATGTTTGAAATAAAATAAGTTTAAAAATAATTTCAAAATAAAATAAAGTCAAATATTAAAATATAAGAAAAAAAATCTAGGGTTGTTACAAAACCCTTTTCAAAAAAAACCCAGAAACAAGATATGTAATTAACATCTTCCTCAAACCTGAATCAAATCCAATAATCTGTCAAAATTGCAAATCGTTTTCAAAAAAAGAAACTAGCCTGCATTTCTTAAATCAGTGATAAATTAGCCTGCAAGCAACCTGAGTTTCAAACTTCTCAAGCAACATCAAGTAATTCTAGTATGTTAATCAAAAGCAGTAATCAAGTCTCTGCCTTTTTTATAAAATCTGTGAGTAAACTACTACTCTTTTTAATGCTTAATCCTGTCTGAAAATTTATGCTTGTGAGTAACACATTATTTAAAAGCTTAAGTAAACTACGATATGTGCATGTGATTATTGGATAAATTTTTCTTTGCATGTGTATTTTTAAGTATGTATCTGTGTGTGTGTGTGTATATGTGTTTGTTCTGTGTATATTGAATATACTTGTTCTTCTCTATTTCTTGGTTACAGAGTTGAAATTAATCTAAAAATTCAATACATTTCTATCTAGTCACCGATAGACTTAGAGTTTTAAACAATATAAGTTTGTGTAATCGTAATTCAAGTTTTAAAAACATGTTTAAGTATTTTTTTAGTTTGCAAATCTTTTGAAACTATGTAAATACAGTAAGATTTTAAAGAAAATGTTAAAATCAAACAATTTGTTTTTTGGATTCAAGCATGCAGCTTAAATCAACACTGGCAAACTCTATTTTTAAAACTAAAATCACGAATTTTAGTTTGGTATTGGGTTTGCATTATGCAGATGAACAGTTTTTAGTTTTCGAGTAAGTTTCGATGACTGGAGTAGTTTTCGAGGATGGGGCTTTGGCTGGAGATAGATTGGCGATCGTTGAAGTCAGGAAAATTGGTGGAAGGGGTGCACGATTGCCGTGGCTTCGATGATAGGCCAATCGGGTTTTAAACCCTAGTTCTGTCGAGGCTTGAAAAATTGGTCGCTGTGGTTTATATGGTGCATCAAGCTGCACGTGGTTTGGGGAAGAGACACTGGAGTCGTGAACGAAGACGCTGGTGAAGTCTTGGTGGTTCCGGTGGCCGGAATCGCCTCGTCGAGGCAGTTTTCAGATGGGGATTGGGTTTTCAGTTTTCAACTGAAACTCCGGTTTTGGTTTTTTTGTTTGATCGTGGTTGCTGAGTAGTGTGATGGTTTGGGAACGCCATGGCCGATTTGGCGATGGGGGTCGATGGTGCCGGAGTGACACCGGCGGCGTGTGCACGTGCACAACAACGGTTTGTGTCAGGTTGATGGGTTCGTGAGCGACATGGGATTATGCTCGAGTGGAAAGAAGGTTATCTCGGGTTGAAACTCGAGTTCGTGTGGCATTCCTATTTGTTTTTAACTTAAAACTTAACTAAACTAAAGAAAAAAAGAAAAGGGAAGATGAAGAAGAAAATTCGAGTCAATACTCGAGTTAGTAGCGGGTTAAACCCAAAGCAAGGTTAGAAAACCTTTTAAAAAAGGTTTATGAAAGCTAGTTTTAAAATTTAAAAATATTGGTTTGAACTATTATAAAAGTAATTATGGGTTAATTAATTTGTATTGAGAGATATTGATTAATAATTAAGGTTATTAACCAATAGTTAATGGATAATTAATCAGTTAATTAAAGGTTAATTAATTAATTATAAAAGTAATTAAGGATTGATTACTTTGTATTGAAGGAGATTAATTAATAATTAAGATTTATTAATTAATAGTTAAAGAATAATTAATCTATAATTAAAGATTAATTAATTGATTTATAGGGTAATTAAGGGATGGATTACCCAGTTGTAATTAATGAGATGAATGTGATTAATTAATTTGTTAATTAAAGATAGTCACTTGATAATTAATTAAGTATAATTGCTTAATGAGATTGATAAGAGTAATTACTTAGCGAAGTAATTGACGGATAAATTATTGGATGTAATTAATATAAGGGAAATCACTTAATGGAAAGTAATTAAAGGTTAATTACTTAGAAGAAGTAATTAAGGATTAATTACTTGATGTAATTAATTAAAGGATTAATATAATAAATTGAGGAGTTAATTAATTAAGGTAAGGAATTACAGGATGGTTAATTATTGTTTATGATTGATTAAGACTGATTATTGGAAGCAATTAATTAAGGATCATTAATTAATGCAATTAATTAATGCAATTAATTAATGTAATTAATGAAAGCAACTAAAGATTAATTACTGTAAATGGTTAAGGATAATTACTTTATGTAATTGAAGATAATTAATCAAGGATGATAATTAAGATGGATAATTAAAAGATCATTAATTAATTGATTTGTAATTAATTAATGATTGAGTAAAGGTAATCTAAGTGATTAAAGGATTAGTAACTAATTTAATTAGAGATAAATCAATTGATTTTGGAAATGATCCATCTTGCTTATGAATGATTGAATGATGATTAAATGCCTTGAATTGATTGACATCTCTGATATGAAATGTTTTGTGATGTGATATGTTTGGATGGACAATGATAATGTGGTTATCTATCGATGATGAATTGCTGTGTAAAAAAAAGTGACATCTTGTATTTAAAGTTGAATTGTATTTCACTTGAATAACTTAGGTTAAATGGTATTGAATTCGAAGAGACCGGAGTCAGGTATTAGTATATAACCGAAATCACTTCGATTCTTTATAAATTGATATGTGGAATCAATAGGCTGAAATGGAATGATTTAAGTGAATTGGACAATTTAATCTAAGTTTTGGTACTTAGAAATTGATGTGTGATGTAAGTGATGTCTATAATGACTTGTGAAGTTGTAAATTGATACAAGTTACCCTGGTTTATATAAGTTGTATGTTTTTGTGTTCCATGTTAGATGGGTTTACTCACGCTGGTTTCCAGCCTGACCCGGTTGTTACTTTGATGTAATGCTCGGGTCAGACCGAATATTATAGCTTTTCAGGTAAGGACGTTCTGGAGCTCAGGAGGCGAGTTGGATGACATGAACATATGGAGTGTTTTCCGCTGAGTATATTATTTCTGATTATGTAGGACAAGTTATTTTAACTGTTCAGTGATTGTGAAATGTTGTAACTCTGATGAAATGTATGTAAAATAACAATTACAGCTTTCTTTGTATAACTGTTATTTTATGTGATATTATATTTTATCTGCTGCGTATGTGAGAATCTGTGTTTTCTTTCTATTTCTTCTTCTTTCTCTTTTCTTCTTTTCATAACTATTTGGAATTTTCTGGATCAAAATTTCTGGGTCGTTACACTTGGGTGTTGAAGACGACTGGCCGAGAGGAGTTGACTGTTGAAGAGAAGCATTAGATTTTTGATGTCGTGACCGGTAGACCAATGTGAAACACATGCTACGGTTATAGTAATCAGAAGGTAATGTTTATTGAGTTTAACTAATTCATTAACTAATTTATAAATTTTATTTGATATCACGTATAAATTATAACTAGCTATTAACTAATTCACAAGCGAGGACTTCTTAGGCTGATTATAGAAAATCACAGGCTGAGAACGAGATAGCACAGTTGAGAGCTGAGATAGAAGGATTGAACGATTGGCAGAAGAGCGAATGATTGACTATGCTGCTAGATGAGCGGATTGCGCCATATATTGCAGAGCGTAGGACATTTCCATTCTAGTGGTTGGAAAATGATGGAAATGATGATTAGTAGGTATGATTGTGTTTTTTGATGGATGTTCGATTGATTGTGTAATTTAAACTTGGATTATGTTCGATGTTTGATTTTTGATTGAACGATTAGTATAAGGTATGTTGTGGATGTTTGATCGATGTTTGATGGAATGTTGATGTAAATATGAATTTCTGTGATATAATCATAGTTTATTGTGATATTATGTGATGTATGCGATGTTTGTACTTGTGAAATTGGGTTTATATGTGTTTTATATGATGTGGAGTGACGGATGAATATATATATTTGTGGTTTGATGGATGAAACAATTGTTTTGTAAAACAGCACTTTCAGGCTAGCGACGGCTAATTGGTAGCATGGTAGCGACGAACAACGATGACCCAATAGAAAATTCATGATACATAGAATCTTGATACATGCCTTTCGATAAGTGATGGTTAATGACTGTTGTGTTGTCGATGGCCGTAGAAAAGTTGTCGATGAGGTCGTCACTCTTTCTTGGATCGATAAGTAAAATAGCGACGGCCTTTTTCGTAGGCTAGCAATGGCCGTCAGCGGCTATCGGCCATCGCTAAATGTGTGTTAAGTAATAGTGATAGATGTCAAGTTTAACAAATATGTGATTATGCCACAATCAATAGTCAATATTTGGTGGGCCGCCAAGAAAACGTACCAAAACAGCCTTATTGCTCCTAAAAGTTATGTTTGCTTTAGGTATGTTGGAAATTGATTGTTAAGTACAATATTATATCTAATGGATTTCTCAATTATATGATCTTAGTAATTAAAAAGTAACAATGTATAACAAAATTAAGAGCTTGGGAAAATTATGTCATTTGATGGTTAAGTGGATTTAACTTGGAAATATTAATCAGGGGAATTTCACTATAAGGGCCTATTACCATCAACTAATTATTTTCTAGGACACGTGTTCAAAATAATTAGTTTCCAGGACACGGGTCGAAAATAAACCTACTACTTCTCACTAATCCATATCTGCCGCCAAACCTCCAAATGAAAAACAAAACTAGGGCTTAGAAACAAAATCGCCTCAGTTGGATTATCGATTTGCTGAAGAAATCGTACCGCCTAAATTTTCTCAGCTGAACAAGTAAGTAGTTGTTTATTTATGTTGTTTGCTATATATCGATTGATTCACTTTTCTTTAGCTGAACAAGCAAATTGTTAATCGCCTCACCTTTCTTCAGCTGAAGAAACTAAGACGTGATTTCTATTTACTAGTTGCAAGACGCGATTTCTATTCACTAGTTGCTGAATAAGTAAATACTTGTTTACCTTTGCTGTTTGTGGTTCATCAATCGTTTTTTTTCTATATATCGATTGTTTTTGTTAGCTGAAGTAAGTAGTCATTCACTAATTGATTTTTTTATTTATGGGTTGTTTTTGCTTGTGTTTGAACAAGTAAGAAATAAGTTCTATTGATTTTGTTATATATAACAGTTTTTGTAATGCATGTAAAGTGTTTGTTGTTTTTGTAATGATTTAACGTGATCTAAAACTATTCATATTCAACAGCTTAAAAAGATAAATCTGTTTATCTTTTAATCTAAATGATTTAATACAAGAACGTAATGGATTTAACATGTTTGTTTATCTTTGAGTTGCTTTAACGTAATTTTAACTTCAGTACTTCAAAAATCGTACGTATTGTGTAAACACAGTTATGTTGTAATGTTCCTATGTTCAACAATTACGAAAGATAAACATATTTATCTTTTACTATAATTGGTTCAAATCAACTTAAGCCTAAGTTATCTTAAATAGTGACTAGTATATGTTATACATGTTTGCCTTTTTTTTCATGATTTAAAAGTTATGACAAAAGATATAAAGCAAATTTACACCCTACTTAAAAAAGATAAAAGCATTTATGTTTTTATACAAAACGATTTAATTAGATAATGAACTATATATGATTTCATAGTCAGTAATGCATATATGTATAACTCTTCATTCTTACTAACATATTTTTACACATTATAATATTCATGCAGGATACAAATGCAGACAAGATCAAGAAAAACAAAAGTTTTTATTGAACAAGCTACATGCATCTTCATTAATAACGGAAAATAGTGTATCAATCAATTCTAACTCATTTTGTGATGAACACAGTCAGCACAAATCTTTATCACTAACACCGTTGGTAACTTTTTTCCTTAATTATGTATACAATAATATTTAATTACATGTTGAATTGTTACATACCATATGAACATGTTACTGTATTTAACTGTTGAAGAAAGATAAGCACATTTAGCTTCATCTATGTAGGACTTAATTAGATGTTTAGCTTTACTTATATTTTAAAAACTATGATACATGTTAAACTAGCTATATATGTTTAGCATTAGTTATATTTAGTTACGTGTTTAGCATTAGTTATATTTGAAACAAGCTATATATTTAAACTAGTTCAAGTTTTATTCATTATTTAAATTTGTTTCATACCATATGAACATGTTACTATATTCAACTACTGAAAAAAGATAAACAAATTTAGCTTTATCTATTTGGGATTTAATTAGATGTTTAGCTTTACTTACATTTGAAAAAAAATGGTAAATGTTAAACAAGTTTGCTGTTTTATTCATTATTTACAATTATTACATACCATGTGAACTTGATTTAAAGCTTGCATAAAAACGATAAAAGCATTTATGTTTTTGTAAAAACAACTTAATTACGTAATAAATTATAACGAAATGCTTTTATTGTTTATGAATATCAGAAATATGCCAATGTATTACTACATAGTTACTTATTTATTATATACGTTAACTGTTAAAGCTTATTGGAAATATAGATCCCTCTATAATCAATACGGTTTAAGGGCACCGTTGAATTTGCAGTATATTTTTTATGGACCATATTTTTAGCATTTTATTCACTAGCTTCTACATTATTAACACTACTGTATACAAACTATTTAACAATTCTTCATTGACAAAAAATATCTTAATCCCAAGAAAATACAAAATAATTAAAAAGATAAACCATATTATCTTTTTATGCAGACTATTGTGCAGTATGATATTTTTTGATAATATTGCTTTGATTTATGTGCATTATGATTATTGAGCAGAATGATATCATCTTCATGAATATGCAGAAATAAATGTAGGATCCCAATTAATGATATTATTTTCATGAATGTAGGATGAAGTTGAACCAACACGACAAACCTCACAAATTTCTAAAAAAGAATATCTAACAAACTCAGATGAAGAGGGAACAATTTCGAAAAAACAAAGTGAAGCTAATTCTGATTCTGAAGAAATTAATATTGAAACAGATGAGTCAGATGATGTTGAGAAATATGAGATTCAAAACAGACCGAAAAGACAGAAAAAACATCTGTACACTGGAACATACAGATGTAATTTAGATGCTGTGTACAAAGTTATGATGACTGTTAAGGAAAAAACATTCTGTCTTCTAAAGAAAAAAGTTATATCAAAAAAACGCCATTCAATTTTTTTTTAATATGTTTTCACCAATGGCATAGAACGATAAGACATATGGAGAAGCGCTTCAAATTTAGATCATATAATTACTTCTTTCAGTATTAAAGAAAAAGCCTTCAAAATTGGAAACAAACTGCTGAAAATCGCACCTGAAGAAGTTAGCCTTATATTTGGACTGCATTCATACGGAGAGGACTTGTTTCCGATACCAACTTCAAATAAGGCCACAACAAAGGAAATTTTTTCAGAGTTTCTGACTACAAATTTTGAAGAAAATGACATAATTAGCCAGAAGACAGTCACAAGAAGGTCGAAAAAAATGATAGAGGAAGAAAACGAGAATGAAGATTTAGTCAAATTGTTGTTGCTCTTGTTGATTATTACTTTTCTCTTTCCTACAATCAAAGCTACATGCAGTGGGGCATCTTATCAAAGCTGTTAAACTTAAGAAAATTGAACTCAATCTCTTGGCCAAGAGCAATATGCGAAAATGCCATGAAAAATGTTCAAAAATACTATGCTAATCCAAGAAGCACGCCTGGATGTACTATGGTCTTATTGGTATGATTTAAAAAATTTAAGTAAATATAAATATATTTATACTAATGCTTTTTACAAAAATGTTAAATATTAATGCTTATTTGTATGGTCTTATTGGCAGTATTGGTTTTGTGAAAGGACACAAATCATCGATGAAAAAGAAAATTTGGAAAGCAAAATCCCAAGGACGAGAAAATGGGATTTGTTAAGATTAAAAAATTTGGACCTCGACGAAATAGACAATGATAAGGTATGCTACTTTTATATATATTTCTTGATATACAAAATCATATATATAAGTACATAATGATTTACGTACAATTCAGTTTCTGCCCAACTCCACAGTTCATAATTAATTTAGCATCACTACCAAACCACTAGAAAATCACCATGAACACCCCACATTCAATTTCTGCCAAACTCCCCAGTTCGGTACAATTCAAACTTGTTGAGCAATGCTATTCAAACTTCATAAATGGCGTAATACATCCACCCCACATTCAACCAAAAACTACTCCTCTTGTCCACCTAATTTCATCTTTGTCTACAACCTGACTGAACGAACAACAAACTGCATCACAAGCCACATGCTACTTGAAACACCTAAATAAATTCAAGAACTTAACCAAATTCAACCAAACAACCTATTATCAACTCCTTGTCCTGCAAACCCATTACTGCTTACATCACTAAAGGTGGTTTGCCAATGATGTTATGTATTCTGTTAACAGATTTAAGTTTTAATTTTACCATGCTTGAAAGCTATAAAAGATAAAAAAAATTATCTGTTAAAGTCACTGATTTAATAAAAAATTAGGCCTTACTTATATTTGATATATAGTTATACATATTAAACATTTTTCTTGATTTACTCATATTTTAGATTTATTATAGAAAATATACAACTAAATTAAACCCTAGTTAGAAAAGATAAAAGCATATATGTTTTTACAGAAAATGATTTAAGTACTTAATGAACTATATATATTTGTTGATATACAAAATTATATGAGTACATATGTTTATATGTGTGTTATTTAATAGGTATAGTGTTCTAAATATATGTAGTTTGTAGGTTAGTTAATTACATATCTATATTTATATGTAACGACTATTGTGTGTGCATTATAGGTTTTCCTGGTCTTCTCTCCTTCCCATATGAATGTGCTTACATGTCAAGTGTCTGAAATTTTCTTACCTGTATATTTTTAATAATTTCCGATTTCTAACTTCATAGTAATTCAATGATATTACATGTCCAAATTTAATTTCAAATACCTTCCATGCAGATTTTAAAGAAACTTTCAAATGCATCTAAAGAAGAAAAAGTCTTTCTTTTAAAAAAAATATACTGGGCTGGAAGATGACAAATATGCTACGGACTACTCTAGTAGCATAAAAGAGTTAGAGACGAAAGTGAACTTTTTATCTGCTGAGATGAAAAGTATGGCAGAACAACTGAATGAGGAACAACATTAAAGACAACTGGCTGAACAAAGACTCCACAAGCTTGAAATGAAACTTCAAAAGCTAGAAAATTTTGAAGAGCATAATGTGGAGAAAAAAACGATTTCAAAGAAAAAAGTGAAGTTGAAAAAGGTACGAAAAAAAAGAAAGATAGTTGGTATGATGCACATAAATGGTTCTGCTAACTTTCATGTTTTGATTTGATGCAAACTCAAGATTTCATTATAGAAACCGAAGACGGTTTAAAATCTGAAAATATCAAATGATAGTAAAGAAATTGCTGCTAAAAAACCAATTATTGTTAAAAATGTTAGTCCTAAAGAACAAAAAAAGAAGAAGAAGCAAAAGAATGTTGAAAAGTGTCCACTCATGAAGCATCCTACCAAAGAACAGTAACAAAACGTAAAACCTTTTTTCAAAGTTTTGGGAGGAAACAAGTAAGTAAATATTAAACTAATTTTCACTCATCCAAACTATATATCAACTATCTATTAAATTAATTATTAGTTCTGTTTTGGTTCTGTTTTAGTTTGGTCAACTATCAGTATATCTGTCAACTACTGTACACTCACACACTTTATCAAAAATAAACAAAAACTAAACAAAACTAAAAAGATAAATTAATTTATCTTTAATTTTTCATACATACTTCCATAAAAGCTTCTATTTTGTTTTACTACCAAATGCAAACAATATAGTACGTACTAAACTTACTTTCTTTTATTAACAGCCTTCCAATTTTTCAATGACGAAGCATTTAATTATGATGATGAAAACTTCATCACCATAACAAAATCCATGATAGAAGACCTCATCTATCAACAAAGTATTTCTGGTCAAGTAAGTACAACAAACTAAACTTTCCTTCATTATAAATTATATACTTTATCCATATTATTTTTCAAATGTAGATCATTGATTGGTTTTGGTTCCGAAAAACAAAGCAACTAGAAGAAAGCAATAGCATTATCTACGTTAATACAAGTATGACAATAAGTGAACTATATTCTCAAATTAACATTTTTTTTATACAACATAAATTTTCTAAAACAAATTTTTTACAGAAAACCGCAACGGATGGAAGCTTGGAAAATATCAAGAAACAAATGTTCAATCCTTTATAAAAAGAAAACTTTTAGATCCATTATGTTGCAACATATTATTCTCAGTACATGGCAATGGACATTGGAGCCTGCTTGAACTAGTTGTTGGAGAATGCACTTGGAACCACTATGACTCTCTGCACTTGACCACGAGATCAAAAACCTGCAGAAGTGGACACACAAAATTTGCCATTAATGTGGTAAGTAAAAATACACAAAAGTAAAAATGATAAATGTATTCTAATTTTCTTTCACTATTTGTAGAAATCAACAGTAAACAACCTAAACAAAGAGCTACAAGAAGAAGGGAACAAAACAATTCTCAGCAAAAAATCAGTGCTTAAAAATGTTGACTGTGCTCAACAAAGCAATGGGTAATTTTGAAGATAGTTCGGAATTTTATACAAAAATTCACGATACACAATAACTACCTACACACATATTACCAATTAGATAATATTATTTACTCACATACAATTACTTAGATAAACATAATACTAATTACAATTCATTATCAAAATAAAGAAAAGATAATCTGTTTTATCATTATATTCAAAGTACTAAACTTCAGAAGTACAGGTACGACTGTGGAACTTTTGTGATGATGTTCATGTAAAAAATAGCACAAGGAATGCAGACTACATCAAAAATTAGTCTTGAACAAGTTAATGCATTCAGAGCACAGATAGCTGCACAAATACTCTCTGACGAACCATACTGCTGGCTTGACAAGTTTTGCAGCTCTCCTTCAGCCCATAAAAATGTAATGGCTAATGAATGAGATGATGAATTTGTAATGGCTGATGTTAAAATTTAGATACTGAATTTGGTGTTGAATTTGTAATGGCTGATACTAAATTGATCATAAATTTTAGGAAGTATATTGAATTTACTGATGAATTACATGATGAATTTGTAGTAACTGATATTGAAAATTTGATGATGAATTTGATAATGAATTTCTAATAGCTTTGTTAATTTGATGATGTTATTCAGATAAATATGGATCATGAATTTGTAATCCCAAATATGATTCTACTGCTCTTTTAAGAAAGATAAATCCTTTTATCTTTTGTTGATAATTTAAAGTTTTATATTTATTATTATGTTTTCTAATTCTGTTGTTCTACACAGCAAAATGATGCAGTATGGGCCACTTTTCCTAGACAAGAAGAAGCTTTAATATTTGTCCAAACACATGCAAACACTTACGTTTTTTGCTACCAAGATCATTTGACTGCACAAAGAAGGTTCCTTGTTTCTACATATGATGAGTTCTGGAGAAGGTACAAAACCATGAATCCTAAGTTACGCCACCATTATAAGGTTATTCAAGTCGGACTGCCTTGCCACATGTATTATGATCTGGAGTTCAATAAAAAGATTAACACAGGAAAAAATGCCGATGAAATGGTAGATATTCTGATATCTATCACCTTCAAAGCGCTAAATGACAAATACAAAATCTAGGGAGCATTCATATCCCAAACATGCGATCATTCGTATCCCAAACATTGCCTTCAAAGACAACTCGCATGTTGGAGCATTCATCTTTGAGGTATGCTCATGTATAATAAATTTAAGAGTAAGTGATCCACAGTTTGAAAAACTGTACATCAAGAAAGGTTCAAGCTCATCAGACAATACGGAGCGTCTTTTCGTTGATACTGGAGTTTATACCCATAATCGTTGTTTTCGTCTTCCTTTCTTATCAAAAGCAGCGAAGAATGCTTTACTCCTGCCAAGCGGACGCTTTGGATGTAAGAATCTGAATGAGGAACAAGTGTTTATCAAATCACTTATTTGCAAAATAGATGCTGATTTTGATAAGCTATTAGAGTGCAAAATGGATCTGGACTGTTGCAAAATTCTTCATTTTGAATCTGAGGTCAATGATAATAGCACCTACACCAAGGGAGATAAGTCATTACATGTTTATGGTAGCAATATACCTAAGTCCTATTGTTCAAGAAAATCTCCCTTTCCAGCTTTAGATGATAAAATTTCATCTTTTGCCTCTCATGGAAATGTTTTGGGTAAAATCAAAAGGTGGTACTGGTTTTCTGCACATGGCTACATAATTTATAGCATGTCCAGAAGTCGATATTGTGAACGAATTGGAAGAGAACATAAAAGTAATCATGTTATGTACATTGTTGATTTCCAAAGAGGTGGCTACTATCAGAAATGCTATGACCCCAATTGTAGAGGCTATCGATCTCCAGTGCGCCCAGAACCATGGGATGTATTGTCAAACTGTTATGATATTGTGAACCAAGAAGGCAAGACTTTCTAGAACAATGCATCTGTCAAATGAAATATTAACTACATAATCACTTCAGTCTATGTTGCTTTTGTGTATTGTTAACTAGCAAGTACTTACACAACTGGTTTTAAATTTGATAATGAAATTCTGATAACTTATAATGAATTTGTAATGGCTAATGTTTCTAATGCTCTGTTAAAAAGATAAAAGCATTTAAGTTTTATTGACAGTATGTTGTATCACTTTTATTGACAACTCTGTGTATGCTCTGTTAAAAAGGCTATACATAAGAACATCTTTTTTATTGATATATGTTTCGGGTAGCAATATACTAGTCATACTTATCTACAGTTGTTCTGTTTGATTTGTATTCCTACTGCATGGATTAACAGATGATTTGATTCGAATATCCGTTGGCATTGAGGATATAGAAGATCTCATTGCAGATTTGAATTATGCTATTAAAACTAGTCCTATTTAATACCATTTTGATTTTGTTGTAGTGACCAACGTCAGGGCTGGAGTGGATGAATAGAAAAGACTATATCTTAAGAATAGACATACTAACTACAGTAACATATAATAACAAAAAAAGACCATACATAAGAATTAAAAAGATATATCAATTTATCTTTTTTAACAGAACTAACAACATTGTATTCCAAATAACAGTTAAACCTAAACAATTGCATACAAACAAAAGTAATCAAAATCAGATCAAAACCAATTCAACATATGCAATTATCCAAATATTCAACTCAAAGTATTCATAGAACAACCAAGTATTCATAGAACAACCAAGTATTCATAGAACAACCAATCAAATACATTGGACTAAAATAATCAACTCAATTATTCAACTCAAAGTATTCGTAGAACAACCAATCAAATACATTGGACTAAAACAATCAACTCAATTATTCAAAGAACACCCCCTTCTATTATGTCCTTGTTTTTTTACACTTTCCACATTTGTTTTGCTTAGCATGAAAATCAGCCTTTCAATCCTATTCATCCTAGGCCTACCAGCTCCACGAACAGGCTTAGGAGGAAGAACAATAGATGATTCTTCAGCTTCAATTGCTTCCTTATCAAAAGTTGGAATAGATTTGATCAAATGTGAATACGAAGCTCGATAATAATCAGAAGTAAAGTAATTTTCAATATATTCATAAGCAGAATTTCTGGGTAAAGAAATATACTTCAAAGTATGCGCACAAGGAAAACCTGTCACTTTCCATTGGTTGCAACTGCAAATGCGATTTTTAAGATCAACCTTTTGAGATGTTGGAGAATGAACTTCAAAAATATACCTACAAAACTTAAGATTAAAAACAGTTAAAATATATAAACAGATTGCATTTCGAAAAAAGGATGATTAGCACTATATAGATTCTCTCTAATCTATCTAATAAATAAGACACAATTCATGTGCAGTGAACTAATAGTGAAAAATAAGACTCGTAAACCAAAACAATTAACAACGGTTATACTGTTCATATTCTTAAAGATCACAGAAGCTATGCTATAAGGGAAGGAAAAAAAGATAATGTATGTTTGCTCATGAATTCTGCATGTGAGCATTGCTCAATATTTCCATTATATATTTACTGTTAATCTTCAAATTTACAAACTTGAAAATATCTTGTCACAGCTTTTAGTTAGACCAAAAATCATAAATATTGTCAAAAATAAAACCCTCATGCATGTGAATAAACCCTAAGCAGACAAATTAATGCGTCATACTCCTATGCACAACACTAGTTTTTACCATAACAAAATCTCAAAAATAAAACACTACAATGGTACTTGCTTTACATTACTTGGTCCTTACATTATTCATATTATCATAAGCCTCAATGCAGATAAAGAGAAAATATGTAGCAAGCGGCACCAACAAAATGAAATCATAACATGGGCTACATAGCAACTTGAAAAAAGATAAACGCATTTATCATTTTTCAGAAACTGTGAACATCATGTAAAAAAATAGAAATACATACCTAAATGATTTAGAAACACTCCACCCAAATACTTCTTCCTTCAATTTCAACAAACGAGTTTCCATTTTTGGACATAGCACACTAGTCCACTTTGATGCCTCTTCTCTATGATTAGACATTTGCATCATAAGTTTTACTCTAATTCCATCAACACAAGCAGTAACAGACAAACTTCTTTTATCCAAAATCCAAGAATTAAAACTCTCGGCTACATTGGACTTATTTTCACCATATCGCTTCTCCTAAAAAACAAATCGGCCCAACGATCATATGATTTATCATTCAAGTACTCTATAGCTTTGGCACCTCCAACTTCTTTGTACTTGGACATGGCTTTTTCAAACTCATGATGATTAGAAGCTATAGCACAATGCTCAAGTAAATGAGCTACCCAAACATCCCTTCCACTTTTTACAATGCTAGCAACATTATTTTGCATATGATGAAAACAATAAGAATGATGACTATTTGGAAAAAAATTTGGAATACTTAACAATACATCTCAGTGTCTGTCACTTAAAAAAGTTAATATTCTACCACAACTAAAAGCATTCTTTAGGTATTTTAAAAACCACCTCCAACATTCTTTATTTTCTTTGGGAACAAGAGTCATTGCTAATGGGAAAAAACCTGAAAAAAAAACAAAAATAATAATTCACTGTTTATGTATTACATACAAAATGCACTATATTTGAAACAGTATTATCTAATAGTAGACAATCATATGAACACTATGCCCTCGGCCCAAATAAAAAAGGAAAAATAAATTTGCTAGAGGCAATTCATCCTTTTTTTTCTTTTCTTTTTTTAAATTTTGCTATTTAAATGTGTAGTCTACGCAGGAAGGGTAGAAATTGCAAAGATATGATATATAATTCATGCATACAATACAAAGACTTATATTCGAACTTCTAAAACATATATGCTTTTATCTTTTCTATATGTTGTTTAAATCATTTGTATACCTTATGTATGAACTTCAAATAATGAGAAAAATGATAAAAATGTTTAAAATGTAGTAGTAACTATGATATATAAGTACGGCTTAATATGTTATTTAATTCTTTATCTTAAAAGATAAATGCATTTATCTTTTTTAACTCCTGTATACAGTAATATTTTGTACATCAAATTAAAGAACATTAAATCTTTTACAGTGTTTGTTTTTGATCAAATTTACAATAAGAAGGAGCATGGCTGTACAGTGAACAATTGTACCTACTTTGTAACTAGTGCAACTAAATTGAAGATGTTAGAGATAAAAAAATATGCATTTATAGTTTGAAATATAACAAATTCTGGTGAATCCAGTATAAGCAGTTGGTATCATGACATTTGGTGGCTAAACTGAAAAATAAAACATCTAAATTATGTATCTATCAAGAAAAAAAACAACAAACATTAATCATCGTTAATTTTCAATAGAACTAAATTGTGAGTTTGAACTCATTTCTGCAATAATTTCACATGCTAATCCCTAACGTAGAAGAAACTATAATGAATTGAACTGGATACTATACATTTGAAACAATCAAATGCACTATATTTGAAACAATACTATATAACAGTATACTAATCATTTGAACAAAATGTAGTATGTACACAACAAAATTCACTAGAACAATCACTTAAAGAAGAAGTACTATGTTACATAAATTTATAACAAGGAACTAATGCAAACAGTACAAAGTAATTACAACAGCAAAAAAAAGATCAAAATCAGTACCTTGATTCCCAATTTTTGCAGTGGCAGCCATCAAAATACCACTTCGTTTTTCAAAAAGGTAGCATCTAAAAACACCATAGGACTACAATAGCTGAATCCAAATATACATGCCTCATAACATACAAAAACTCTCTCAAATTGATTAGTGTCAGAATCCACATCCATACTTGAATAACTATTCGGGTTATTTCTTTCCAATGCCTTCAAATACCAAACTAATTCATTGTAAGATTTCTTTTCATCACCGTAAATATCATTCATAGCCAATTTCTTACCCTTATAAGCAAAATAATAGCTCAGCTCCACATCATAATCTCTTCTAAAACTTTTATTGATATCCTTGATTTTTCTTTTTAGCTCATCACGAATTTGATTGACGATTAAACTTTTCACAAGATCACTATTAATAGTTGGACCACCAAGCGAACGAAATCCACCACCACAAGTATGAATCAGCTGAATGTTTTTAACAAGTAGTTGGTCCAATTGCTTCAGTTTGCAAGAAGCATGAATCCTAAAAGGAAAAGTAGCTATAGCACATCGAACTGTCAATCGTTCTGTACAATTCTTAATATATTGTACTTTAAACTCATTCTTCAAACAATAAGCACTAACCGTTCTACGGAATCCAATAGCAGAATCAAACCGTTGACCAACCAAAGTAAAACCAGAATCTAAATCATCATCATAAACTAACATATTATTAGTTGACTCGCCACCAACTACTGAACCAGACTTGCTACTTTCACCAACAAAATTATCCGTTGAATCGTTCTTCAACCGTAGAAAAAATATAAAAAATTATTCCTTTTTAAACCAAGATAAACACAATACAGCTTGAAGATCACTATCCGTTTCAACAAAGGTAGTCTTTGATTCTCGAACATAAAAAATATCAAATCATAATGGACTAAAATTATTCCACTCCTTGCAAATCCTATTCCTAACAGAAGAAATAGAAACATCCAATCCAAAACGAGTACTAAAACAATTGTTATTGAAATCAAACACAACTATAATAGATGAATCACACCTGCAAAAAAAATGTAAACACAAAAATAACTATGTGAAACTGATCTTAATTAGAAACTAATAGCATAAAATACTACATAACAAATCATTTTCTATCCCACTTTTCGAAAAAAGACAAAACAATTTGTCTTTTACAGATCACAAATCACCAAGAACTAAAGAACAAACAACGTCAACTAATATTATTTCAGATCCAATTTCATACCCAAAGTGAGTACAAACAGAATTGACTGACAAAAATAACTCATTTGATTGCTCAAACCAAATCTGAAGTGATAGTCTAAATAATAAAATCATAATCTAAAGTGAATGATGCAACCAGGCTAAATACATAGTGCTTGTGTTATCAGAATAAAAGAATACCATTCAGAGGCCATTATTCCAATTACATCAAACAAAACCTTCCTCCAATAGATCAAAACCGCCTTCCCTGATAATAAATATACAATAACATCATGAACAACATAAAACATCGAATTGACAATGAAAAACACTAAATAAAATCGAGACTCACCAAAGAACAAGCAATCCAATAGAGAAAATCGATTAGCCTATCCAAATGAAGAAAATCGCCTCACGATTTCCCACATTTAAAGTCGAATTTGATTTCATAAGAAACTAACGTCTAAGTTTTTCCAAAAAAATCAACGAGCGCTTTGATTGCACAAGAGACGACGGCCTAATTTTGCGTAATTTCCACGGACACTAGATTTCAGATACGAACGTCGTTTGAGAAGATGAAGACGCACGCCGCCTAGATATTTGTCCTGGAAAATAATAATTTCAAACCCGTGTCCTAGAAAAAAATTGGGCCGTATAATTAGGCCCTTCACACCAATTTCCAGTATTAATTACGTATTAGTTAGATACGTTTAGGTTTATGAACTGAACCATTAAACTATAATTAATACTTAGAGGCTTGCTAGGCAATCACAAAGCGAGTGACGGCGGCAGGTATAATTATTCTTAACTTAATTAATTAGCTCACTTATAATTTATTATTCTTAACCTAATCTTTAATATACCGATTTGAAATAGGTAATGTCACGTCATCTTACTGGTTATAGTGAATCAACATACTCAACGTGATTAAAAGCCTGTAATGTATGGTCATTACAAAAGATGTGTAGTGTGAGTTTAGACATACGATTGATGAGATGCACATCGGATGAGAAAAAAAATGTTAAGTTCAACAAGTTAGAGTTCTTGATGTGCGGGTAAGAAGCGCTGGACATAATATGAAAACGTCATTGGGAAAAACCATTGTATTCTAGTGCATGAGATAGTACAGAAAGGTCAGATCTACCAATGGCAGACAGAAAATTATCCATGGATTAATATTTGCAGTCATTAACTTAGAAGAGGGTAATAATTTGCTGTTTAAACTGATTTTCTACTAATGTTTGATGCGCACAAAGATATCATACAAATATGATTTCCATTTGAGCGATAATAGCAAATGTGTTACGCTCATTCATTCCATGGAATAGATGACCGACATGAGGCTCGAATGCATTAGGTCGAACACTTTGATACTACCTATAAGAAATTTGTATTTGATATGAAGAGAAATATGCAGCACTTTTATTATTTGATTCTCTTTTCATAAAACAACTGATATGTTACAGTCAGTATTTATATAGATAACACAAACTATAGTGCTACTGGGCTGAGAACAATGGCCCAAGCCCATTACAACATAATACAGCTGTTATATGTTGCTTTGAGACTTCGTTCATTTCATAATTTTCCCCTTCAATTAGATCTAGGGTTTCTCTTCTTCGTTCCTTTCTGCGCCGCCACTTTTAACTTTAAGCTCCTCTTTCAATCTCAAGAAATTTGTGGCCGATAATGACTTTGTGAGGATGTCTGCTCATTGGTAGAACGCTGGAATATGATTGACTTTTAATTTCTGGTTTATCACTTTCTCTCGAACGAAATAGAGATCTATTTCAATGTGCTTCGTTCGAGAGTGTAAGACTGGGTTTGCTGTGAGAGAGACCGAACTAAGATTATCGCACCAAACAATTAGTGTGCTGTTGAGGTCCACCTTGATCTCTTGCAGAAGAGATTCAATCCATGTGATTTCTGCCGCGGTACTTTCTATTGATCTGTATTCCGACTCTGTACTCGATCGTGAAACAGTAGCTTGCTTTTTCGAGCTCCATGAGATTGGATTATCTCCCAGGTAAACACGGTACCCTGATGTCGATCTTCGATCATCAGGATCTGAAGCCCAATCTGCATCTGAGTAAGCATGTATCCTTAATTGTTTTGTGCTATTGAGGGTTAGACCATGATTCAGAGTTCCCTTTAGGTATCTCAAAATTCGTTTAACTGCTTTCTAGTGTTCGCTGAGAGGTTTGTGCATATATTGACATACTTTGTTCACACTGTAGCATATGTCGGGTCTAGTAATTGTAAATATTGTAATGCTCCCACTATGCTCCTGTATTGCTTTTCATTATCTATTGCTTCACCCCTGTCTTTTGAGAGTCGCAAGTTACTGATCATAGGAGTAGGTAATGGTTTTGCATTATCCATGTTAGCTCGCTTTAACACATCAAGAATATATTTTTTTTGACATAAGAATAATTCTGCACTTGATTTCTGAATTACTTCTATACCGAGAAAATACCTTAATTCACCCAGATCTTTGATGGAGAATGTTTGGTCTAAGTATTTTATTGTCTGATCTATGATTGTACTGCTAATATGTAATGCTGTCATTCTTGCATTGTACATAGAGTGAATTATCTGATTTTTTTGGTATGAAGTCTTGTTTTATCAATTTTTGTCTTGAGTTTTTCATTCCACACACGTGGAGCCTGCTTTAGACCGTAGATAGCTTTGTGTAGCTTACATACAGGGGTAGAATCATTTCCCCTTTTATAACCTTCTGGTTGTTCCATGAGTACAGTCTCCTTTAAATCCCCATTGAGAAATGCATTGTTTACATCTAGTTGTTTGATTCTCCACTTTTTGTATAAGGCAATGGTTAATATGACTCTTATTGTTGTTGGCTTAACCACTGGTGAAAATGTCTCATAAAAGTCAAGTCCATATTGTTGATTGTAACCTTTAGCCACAAGCCTGGCTTTATATTTATTAATGCTTCCATCAGCATCCCTTTTGATCTTGTATGTCCATTTACACCCAACTACATTGCTGTATTTGGTCCTGGTTGTGAGGCTCCAAGTTTTGTTTTTGATGAGTGCTTTGTATTCCTCATCCATTGCTTGCTTCCAGTTGATATTTGTAACAGCATCTTTATAGTTGCTTGGCTCTGTCTGACTTAGTTGAGTATTATATATCTTTGGTTTATATATGCCACTCTTGGATCTTGTTTTCATGTGATGCCCTGTTTCTACAGGTTGAGGCTCATGTGTGCTGATGATCTCTTCTGCATGTGGGGATTGTTCTTCCACTGATTCTATATCATTGTTTGGACTTGAGTTGCTAGGAGGGAGATTGGAGACTCTTTCAGGATCATGACCTGATCCAGTGTCTTCACTAGATACAGTGTGTTGTGGTTCATTGTCTCTCTGCTTGCCTCCTTCAGTGACTCTGATATTCTGATCAGGTACAGTAGGTATTGATGGTAGAGATGCGCTGCCTTTGTCATAAACTTTTTTTGTAGTTTTGATGTTCTTATCTGCAAAAGGAAATATTTCTTCATTAAATACTACATGTCTTGAAACAAATATCCTACCATCATTACTCAAGCATCTATATCCCTTTTGAGTATTCCCATAACCAAGGAATGTACATGGGGTAGTCTTAGACTTAATTTATGAGTATTATATGGTCTAAGACATGGGAAGCATAAGCAACCAAATGTTTTTAGACCTTGATAATCTGGTTTAACCCCAAATAACAATTCAGTGGGATTTAGATGTTTGAGTACTTTGGTAGGTAGCCTATTAATTAAGTATACTACAGTGTTGAAAGCATCTGGCCAGAATTTTATTGGCATAGATGCTTGAACTAGCATAGTTAATCCTGTTTCCACTATGTGTCTATGTTTTCTTTCAACAAGTCCATTTTGCTCTGAAGTGTGTGGGCAGGTTGTTCTTTGAATGATTCCCTTTTGCTGAAAGTATTCTTTCAGTGGTTTGAATTCACTTCCTCCATCAGTTTGTATTACTTTTAGCTCATTGTTTGTTTGTTTTTCTGCTTGTGTTATAAACTGTATAGCAGTTTTGCTTGTATCTGCTTTTGACTTCAAGAAATATATCCATGTATATCTAGAATAAGCATCAACAAATGATATATAGTACCTGTATCCATAATCAGAGTTCACTGGTGCTGGTCTCCATAGATCTGCGGCCACCAGTTCAAGTGGTTTACTGACTGTTGTGTTGGAATCTGTAAATGGCAGTTTGTGGCTTTTGCCTAGTTGACAGTATGTGCATATATAGGGTGTAGATACATCAAAAGTAATATTATTGTCACTAAGTACTTGTTTTACAACATTTATACTAGGATGTCCAAGTTTACAATGCCACAAGTCAAAAGTTTCTTTATCCTCCCTAATATTTGACACCGAATTGTTGCACCACTTATTTCTATTTTTGCCATTTGCGTGTTTCCAAACTTGAATTTGTACAGTCCTTTATCCAGTTCACCCTGTAGTAATGTTTCTTGATTCAGTAAGTCTTTAACAACACAAAATTTTGGGTGAAACTCAAAATACACATTGTTGTCATTAGCAAATTGAGATACACTCATTAAGTTCTTCTTAATTTTGGGTACTCTTAATAGATTGTTAAGGTAAAGATGTCTTTTACCTTTGATACTGCTAGTTCCAACATGTGTGATGTTTATAGCTTCACCATTGCCCATATGTATAGTATGCATACCTGTGTATTCTTTGCTACCAAGATTGAGATTTTGAAGGTTGCTTGTGAGGTGGTTGGTTGCACCTGAGTCTGGATACCAATCTTCATTTGTTATATCCTCTGCTTTGGTGAGTCTTTCTGAATTACCCTGTTGCCTTCTTGCATCTTTTGAATGATTACTCAGATTCTGATTGATATTTGCCATATTTGCACTTGATTCACCATTTCTCTGACTTGGATAGTATTCAGTATTAAGCCTGAAATAGCATTGTCTTGCTGTATGACCTGGTTTTTCACAAATTTGACACTTTGTTCTGTTATTATTCCATCTGTTATTTCTTCCTCTTCCTCTCTGACTGCTACCTCCTCTCTGGTTATGTGGATTTTGTTTGAAGCTTTGATCCTGTCCTTTATTCTTTGAATTGGCTGCATAGTTAATTGACAATTCTTTCTCCTTTCTTTGGTCTACCCTTCCTTCATGTGATAGTAAAACTGAATACACATATCGTAAACTGGGTAGGTTCTGCTGAGAAGAAATGATTGCAACCACTGATTCATATTCAGTGTCCAGACCATTTAGTAAACTGAGAATATGCTCTGTTTCTGATACTTTTTGTCCAACAGTATCAAGATGATCACAATATGATTTTATCTTTGTTATATACTCTTGCATTGTCATGCTATCTTTTCTTAAGTTTTGCAGTTGTCTCTTGTAGTACATGATTCTTGCTGCTGATTGAGTACCAAATATTTGTTGTATTGCAGTCCATATCTCAAATAATGTCTTACAACCAACGAGTTGACTAAGAAGTGATGAACTGACTGATGAGATTAGCCATGCAGCCAGCAAACTGTCTTGCCTCTGATAGTTGATGAATTCTTGATTGTTAACTCTGACACCATTGTTGTCAGTGATCATTCTTGCTGGAATTTCCATGGTTCTATATAGGTAATCTTCCAACCCATAACCTCTAATGCTGGTTTCAACTTGATATTTCCATAATATGAAGTTATTCTCATCCAACGCTGTGGTTACCAAATTGTTCTTTGGTTTGATTCTGTTGCAGGAATTTGTTGAAAGTCGAGTTTCTTGAACATCGGGTCTTGACCCTTCCTGATTCTTGATTCCACTTGATGCAGTTGATGATACTTGATCATCCCCTGCCATGGTAGAGCAATTGGAGGAGATGTTGAGATCTGAATGTCAAGATAGAAGCAGTGCAGCCGAGCTTGCAGTTCTTGAAGCAAGTTCTTGGCGAGGCACTGTCTGAACAAGTTCTTGATAAATGAGAATCAAGAACAGAACAGTACTACTCTCAAATGATGAGAATGCCTAACTGAGAGCAACAGAGTGGTGGATGATGATGATGATCTGACACCACTTCTGTACGGCTCAATGATGAGGCAAAATTGTGATCTCTGATGAGATTTACTGATGATCTTTTACCTTCTTGTCGTTAGACAATAATTGGCTCTGATACCATATAAGAAATTTGTATTTGATATGAAGAGAAATATGCAGCACTTTTATTATTTGATTCTCTTTTCATAAAACAACAGATATGTTACAGTCGTATTTATATAAATAATACAAACTATAGTGCTACTGGGCTGAGAACAATGGCCCAAGCCCATTACAACATAATACAGTTGTTATATGTTGCTTTGAGACTTCGTTCATTTCATAATTCTACCAATCCTACTTCATCACTCCAGCCATTGAGAGCAGAACTAAAGGATGGAGAAGCAATTACAGCATGAAGAAGTGGGTTCAGAAACAAGGACGACATCAGAATTGAAGAAGATAGTAGGGGAATCACAAATGCAAGGTTGTGCTTGTGTGCATGTGTGCACCCATGCACGTGCAAGCATGTAATATTAAGTCATGCTCATTAGTCTGATTTATGGGCCTTCAATCTTGTAGTGTTTATGTTATTTAATGATGTAATTGGTGTCAATGGGCTTTAGCAACAAATATGTAACTGATAATGCCTGTATAAGGGATCAAAAGCTTGCGATCAAATCATAATGGGAAGATTAATAAAAAGCATTAGGTTTCCTATTTACTGACTTGTCTTCTGCATTACTCACTGCTGTTATAATTCATTATGTCGGTGTGATTCCCCACTGTTTCACCTCTTCACTTCAGAATATCCTCACTGCAACCCTGAATCATCTTCCAGTCCAGATTTCTGAACATGACTCGCAAAAGAAACCAGGGTAAATTACTTGAAGGTAACAAATTCAATTTGTGCATTGATTAATAGAGGTAATATAATACTGAAAACCATCAATAGAGCACACATGAGAGATCCTACATTAGAAATGAGAAGTTAAGAAGATGGGATGAGGTTAAGACTGAAGAAGAAAATAGAGTGGAAAATGGTAAAGAAAACATGGAAACAATGAGATCTAATTCAGAGCGTCATTCGGATAAACTAGTAATTTAAGTTCTTCTGATGTTGTTAGATATGGTTGTGTTATGTATTGTCATAGTTATTCAGTGCAGATACACATCTCTTTTCAAATTGCCACGAAGTTTGTATGAAGTAACATAACATGTTCTGCGCAAATGTACATCTATATCAATGTCAGGGACACAAGAGAAGAACGTTCTAAAATATTTATTAGATACCATGCAGTTGTCGCAAAAAGAAAATGACATATATAAAATGTATAACTGGTTTAGAATACATACAGGCATATATATAAACAATGAGCAATTATACATACATATAATAACAATAGTATAATAACGATAATGGTACTTGTAAAAGGAGTAACATTCTGTAACCACGCATAAAATGAAAAAATAATAATTTAAATATCCATCAACTCTTCAAATGTCGCCATAGCAGAAGCAGGCAGCCCAAGCAAGACATTAATGCTTCTCCTTTCCTTCCCATGACTCAAAAACAAAATAACCTCCTTTTCCGGCAAGGTAACCGGTCCAGACTGCACTGGCTCCCCCCACCCGAAATCAGTAATATGAAATGAAAGCTTTGACCAAGTCGTGATCAGCAGCGTCGCGTCCAAAGAAGGCCTAGCCCTACTGACTTCGAAGTAATCGATCGCGGATCTCATGTACGCATCCGTCACCATCCTAACCGCTTCCTGCACCCGTTTAACTGCAAACCCAATTGGCTCATCAAGCAGTTCGCCCGCTTGACACATAGCATTGGTCAAAACAATGCCATTCCCAAAGTACCCTTTAGGCAACTTGGGCTCGAACCGGGCACGCCCGTCGACTGCAAACAGTAGTTTGGTTTCCTGATCGGGTTTGAGGTTCAGGGCTCGGGTACGGGCGCGCCATACGAATCCCGATAGGGCTTCGAAAGTGGTGCAGGATGAAATTGGGCTGCCTTCTTGGACAGCGAGGCTTTTTAGGTGGGTGAGTTTGGATGGGTCGAAGGTGAAGGCTTTGTAGAGCATCTGTTCATTGTAGAGGGAGGCTGTGTCGGAGATGTCTTGGATTTGGTTAAACTCTTTATGGTCGAATTCGACTAGTGGAGGGGAACGGGATTTGAGGATGGAGCGGTCGATGAAAGGAGGAGTGGATAAGGGGAGGTTTCTGGCTGTTTCGCCCCAGGAGTTGACGAATTCCATGGCGGCTAGACCATCGAACATGCAGTGGTTCATTGCTAGTCCTAGGACGAAGCCTCCACATTTGAATTTTGTAACCTATGGTATCATTATGAGAAAGAAATGTAAGAACATAGGGTCCAAAAATATCGGGTCATTCCACATTATGAACCGTAAGGAAGAGATGTGTTCTCGTTCTAATCATTCAAGAATGGGATTAAACAAAAAACCCTGTAAGAAAAACTCAAACAATCTATGTGTAGAAGTAAAGTAAGTTGGTAGTGTTTTCAAAATGCAAATAACTCTTGGGTTTCCTTGCTGCTTATGCATAGTTTTCAAGAATGGGTAACCCTTGTGAAGACAAAAAAAGAGCACACGGTTTAAATTGTAATGCAAAACATACATGCTTCCGGACCCAGAAAAAAAGAAGTGATTAAATTAAACATTGCGACAATCATTGATCATTTTCCAAAACCAAACTATGGATAAATGCCATATGGAATGAGAAATCTCTCATGAAATATGAACAAACTTCGTAATATTTGGAATAATTTGTTCACGAATGATGATTAACATGGTCTAAACTCTAAAGTAAGGGTAAATTTATTCGCATACTTTGCATTTATATTTATTACTGACCGCATTTTCTTCATGATAAAATATAACACCATTGCCAACTATTGGACCAGCTCAATTCACTCTCTCTTATGTTTATGGACTGAAAGGACGAGCTCTGCACTCAAATAAGCCGGACCAGCCACAATCACATGCCACTTTTTTTTAAAAAAAAAAATCACAAGAATACAGTGACGAAGTATTCGTCCTTATAATTTATATTTCAAGGCTAAATATTGTAACGACAAAGACTTTGTTATTATAATATTATAACGGCAATCTCTTTGTCATTATAGAAAACAGTTCCCTATTCAGTTCACTAGCCACAGAATCGTTCTGAACCCGCCACAGAAAAATGAACATGCCACATCTGATTGTGCAGTGGTCAGTTGTTCAAGTGAACAAATCATTATTGATTATGCTCTAACACAAAGAAATTACTTAACAAAAAAATTGAAAATGCGTGAAATATCAAAATAAAGAAGTTAACGAAATCATTTGGCCATTTATAACGAAATGATATATAGATGACATTCGATGATCTCTGATGTTTGGTTGTTCCAAGATTGACAGTCATCAATAGTTGTGTCTGGGAAACGAAATCACAGATATATGTCGTAATCAGCGCGGCCAAACATGAGGAAAAGCACATGGAGATTATTAAATTGTGATGCTAACTTGTTAGTAATTGTATTCAAACACGATACTTTAGTTGAAGTGATCATTGCAATTGCTAAAAATGAAGATGACGGTATGTGATTCAGCTTCAGCTAATATTAATTATGATATAAAAAGCTCACTAAGTTAGAAACCCCTTCCACAGTGTAGGAACCCGTCCATGTACTGTAACCATAAAATCAGTTACGAACAAATTTTCATGGCCACATACGTTGTTGCAAAGCGATAGCTAAAGTGCAAAATTTAGGTTGCAATAGTCTAGTTTCAGTTATTATCAATTTAATATTTGTAATATTATTATTTATGCATTTCTGTAGTTTTAAGGACGTAAACAAAATTACTCTCAAATGATTTAATAATAGTTCATGCTAACTGCCCTACTGCTAAGGTCGAAAAATTAGTTTTGCTTTTTGATGTAGAGTTATTCCTATTAACCTACCCTTCTAAGCCGACAGAATATAACGTTAATTTCATATTTTCATGATGTTAAAAACTAAAACAATAGTTCGTAGCATCATTAAATATATCATGATTTGATTGTACTATTAGGATAATGAAACATCCATATTACTATGTATATATGTACTGTGATTATAGAAAATTAAAAGATAGGTACAGTATTTAACTTTATAAATTCGAAAAATCTATTTGAACATAAAGTACAGACACAATTTGTTATAAGAATATTGCATATCTTAATCTTTATATTATACAATCTGAAAATAGTTCGGAGTACTGATCATAAACATACAGTAACTTATTCTAACTATCTCTTGTGAATGCACCAAACATTTTTGAACAGCTTGATAGTTTCAATTAAGCAAATTTTAATCCAAGTGGAAATTTGGATCTATCCCTTATTTTCAAACTTAATACCTAAAATCATTCTTAAAAAGTTGTACTTGATACCTTTGTTAATGTTTTCAGCAAAAATATTCATTTTAATTCGCAGATATTACAGTTAGAATTGTAAATATTTATAGTTTAAAATACAACTATGTACAGTTTAATATGCACATACCTGTAAAATAAATATTTGCATTATGAACTACAAAACTTAAAATGTAGATTGCACATTTTTAAAGTGTAGATCGTAAAATTCTATTTTACAAAAATGTAAAGTTAGAACTGCTAATATTTGTTGTTTTAACTATAAATATGCACGGTTTAAAAAGTAATTTTTGTTGGAAACATTGACAGAATTTTTCGTAAAATCTAGTTTTGATGAGAAGCGCATATAATCAAACCGACCGTAGGGAGGTTTGCCTACTTCTACTAGCCAAAATCAATTTTCCTGAAGCCAAAAAAACGTGGATCTTGTCTCATCGCGGTTTCTCGAAAAACGTGGATCTTGTCTCATCGCGGTTTCCCTAAACTTTCTCCTTTTATTTTGCGCATCAAAGATTTCAAATTCAAATCTATTATGATTTTAAAATTTTTAATTTCAAATCGACAATTTTGAATGTTTTGATTAATATTTAAATTTGAAATTCATATTTTCAGATTCAAATCTCAATTTATTCTTTTCCAACATATTATCACTTAATGTTTAAGTAATATTAACAAATTTTTTAAATGTATATTTCTTATCAAAGTTATACAATCGAACGATCGGTTTATCCACCGTTGTACGGTTATACTAGTTATTGAAATATGCACATTTGGTGATAAAAAAAGGTAACTTTATGGAAATTATGACACAGAAATTATATGGTCCGGTTCAAACAAATAAAACTAACATGAACCATGCAAAACTCCAACCGTACAGATATTATCTGAAATCTGAAGTGTTCAACAACATATAACAAAACTAACGCCTCTATAACGTATAGCAGATGCAACAAAAATTCAAAGATGGAGATCAAAAGACAAACCTGAGCAACCAAAGGAGGAATTTCCAAAATATTCTTTGCCCCCGGAACATTATAAATAAGTTTTCCAAGAGTAACAGGATCAGGCTTTGCAATATCACCAATCTCATTCATATCACAATCTGCTTCAGCTTCAACAAACACAGCACCCTCTCCGTTACAATCAACTATAAGTTTCATTTCAGGGCTTATAGTCAGTCTTCCAGCCAAAGGATAATAATGAACTAAAACCTTTGATAACGACTCTTTCATCACTTCAGCTGCTAGCTCATTTCCCTTATCATCAGCTTTAAAGCAGTATATAGTTTGAACTATAACTGCGATATTTTGATCGAGATTAGAGAGGTAGTATAAACCATTTGGTGTTTCTTGTGATGGAGGAATTAATGTTGGCTCTCCTTGCTTAACATTTACTTGCTTCGCGTTAACAGTAGTGCTTTCCACAGATGCAACCTAGACATAAAAGTGCACATAATTAGCAATATGTTTAAGTATATTGCAAGTTGTAAAAAAATGAACAGTGGTACCATTATGAGTGTATTGAGAAATTAACAAGAGGATAAGGGGATGAGGATGATTAATTATGTTGTGGGGGAATGGAATGAAGCATATATACATATATATACACATATAAAATATCATAATGAAGCCAACTTTTAAGATTAGGAGAAATAAAAGGACTAATGGAAAAGGACATTATGGTAGAAACAGTTGGAGATCTTAATTATATATTGCATTAGTTGAAACCAAAGGAGGTTTGTTTGATACAAGTTGCAATGAATTGCAAAGAAAGATAAACAATTGGTCCCATCAGTCAGAGAGAGGGTATGTTCTGGAGCTGTGAAATAGTGTTACACAAAGGTGAAATTTACGGAATTTTGAGTTGTTTTATTTGGGTATGGGTTGGTTACTGGCTTTTAAACTAAACATTACCAGTCAAATTATGTCATGCATTATCATGTAGCAAGTAGGTAAGGTTGGCCTCCAAATCATCTTACTTGTTCCATTTAGAAAATTGTGATACTTCATCCATGCTCCATGTTTAACAGAGTTAGTGTGAAAATTAAGCTTACTCAAGTTTACTAACATTTCAAAGTCACAAGAAGAGCATGAGTTCGAGATAATGTACCTCTCATTTCTCCATCACTTACCAGAATTACTATTCATATTAAAGTCGCTACATGAAGTAAAATTGCCATCCTAGCTGCAAGAGTTGTTCCAAGTCCCTATCCAATTTGTGAAGTGCTCATACTTCATGTCAACATATGACTTAAATGGACAATCTGCCATTCGTTTCAAGGCTAAATATTATTAAATACTGGGACCATTACATCTCGTCCTGAAAGTTTTAGTTCATCATTCTACGTATAATTCTCCATATGGTTGGTTGTATTTCATCACGCTTCGCATGCCTAATTAATTTGTGTATTACTAGGCATATGCTTTCAATATACGATGTGCTTTAGAATTTAGAGCAATGAGCCAACATGGGCTTATATTCTTCATAGGCCTGTCAAACGGGTTGGGTTGGATCAAAATGGGTTGGGTCGATTTTGACCCAACCCATTTATGACTCTTTTTTTTACCCACTTATAACCCAATCCATTTATGACCCAACCTGTTTAATAAGCGGATTACTCATTTAAAAATTTAAATTTGATTTGACTAATAAAAAACAAAAAAAAATATAAAAAAATTCTAATTTTATGTTTTGAATTCCAAAAAAAATTAATTTTTATCAAAATTCAAATATGAGAATGTGGCAGTCTGTTATTTTCTAATTACAACAGTCATCTTGGAAAACTACAATGTGCGTTCACAAGATGAAGTATCCTAGCGTTACATACTGTTCGTAATTTAGATGGAAGTTAATCGGTCGAAATCTCGTATGATTCCGAATCAGTGTGAAGAAATTATTACAGTTTGAAAAAAAAGAGTTATTTCTGCACTAGGCAGAGTTCATACATAGATATGTAGCAGCCTGTTATTTTCTAAGTACAACTATCAGTCCCCTTAGATAACTACAGTGTGCATTCAAATGATAAAGTATCTGAGTGTTACATATTGTCCGTAATTTAGATGGGAGTTAATCGGTCGAAATCTCGTCTGATTTCGAGTTGGTATGAAGAAGTTATTGTTGTTTGAATAAAAAAATAGCGGCATCTGTACTTGGCGGAGTTGATATATGGGGATGTAGTAGCTTGTTATTTTCTAAGTACAACTGTCAACTGTCCGTAATTTAGATGAGAGTTAATCGGTCGAAGTCTCATCTAATTCCAAGTCAATATGAAGAAGTTATTGCAATCTGAACAAAAAAAATAACGGCTTCTGCACTAGGCGGAGTTCAAAAATAGGGATGTGATAGTCTGTTAATTTCTAAGTACAACTATCAGTCCTCTTGGTGAACTACAGTGTGCTTCACAAGATCATGTATGCAAGTGTTTCATACTGTCCGTAATTTAGGTGGGAGTTAATCGGTCGAAGTCTCGTCTGATTCCGAATTAGTATGAAGAAATAATTACAGTCTGAACCAAAAAATAGCGGCTTCTGCACTAGGTGAAGTTAAAACATGAGGATGCGGTGGCCTATTATTTTCTAAGTACAACCGTCAGTCTTCATGAAAACTACATTGTATGTTCAAAATTCTTATTTTTCAAATTTATATTAAAATTTAATGTTTTTAATAAATGAGTAAATGGGTTACCCACTTATAATCCTTTTAAAAATGGGTCAACCCAACGCATAACACATTTAATAAAATTCATAAATGGGTTGACCCAACCCATTTAAAAGTAGGGTAAATGGGTTGGGTTAATGGGTTGTGCCATATTTTGACAGGTCTAATTCTTCGCCTTAACCCAATATATATGTAAAGTTCATTCGTGTTATATGGCTCCTTTTCTTTTGTTGCTTGGTTGTTATTTTCTAATTCAACAACTAGGTAGAAGTGGTGGGGAATGATCAAGGAAAGGGGTAATATCAGTTTAGGGAGAAGTCTGAGCAATGATGGAGTTGTATACGAGGAAAGGTAAAAGAAATAGAGTTGCAATAAGTGGATGAAGTATCCAGAAATGAAGATAAAAAGAACGAGCACACAAATGAACAGTGACATATTTTTCGAGAATTCGAAAGGAAATTTTACAAATTCATAAATATCCACATTTAGAACCCTTCACACTGCTATAGATCATTAGACACACTTAATACAGCTGAAAAATCATCATTTATTGTGTTAAACACAGCCTTAAATCTGGATCAATAGTAAATAGCTCATTTATGTTTATGCACCAGATGTGCGTCCTCTTCTCATACTTTAAGCTACTGGGTCTTCCTGCTATCTTCCACCTCGTCATGTTCCCACCGCATTTGAGTTTCCATGTCGTTGAAGTTAGCCATAATAGTTGATCTTGCTTTTGTAATTTGAACTGGCTGAATACATATTTGGTTAAATGCCTCTGAGGATCCCTAATACCTGTGAGGATCCCTGTTGTTTGAACTGAGGCACTAACATTCCCTTCCCTGTCAAATTGCAACCCTGTCTCAAAGTCGAATGTAGGGAATCTTGCAATGAGATTCCAGTATTCTTCGAACTGGCTTCTTTGTCAGTTCCGTCCTTCCGCTTAACCAACACCATTGTACTAGCCTTCTTGTTTTTCTGCATCATTCTTCTGTCAAATATGCTTTCTAGGTCATCAACTATTTCCTATGAGAAATAGGGTAAATTATCAGGAGTTTAATGTTTAAACCAATATTTTCTCTTAGTTCAGACAAGTGAAATACATCGTATATTCTAGACCCCATAGCTATTGCAATACATAAACCACTATGCCAATCCTTACAACTATCAAATAGGGTCCACGGTGCAAAGAGGAGAGCTTATGAGTTCATTGGTGGTTCACTGTTATTTGTCTATAAGGTGGTAAATTCAAATAAACCCAGTCACCAACTTCAAACTGCTTTTCACTTCTCTTTAAGTTGGAGGATCTCTTAATTTTGTTGCTAAGTATTTCAGCCTGTTAGATATGGTATTAAACTCAGAGGAAGTAGCTATAAAAGCTTGTTTTATTAAACGTCAAATGAGGCTATTATATAGCCATATAATGCAGGAATGTTTCAAAAGTGCATCCACGAACTGCACTGATAATAAACATGATTAAGACAAATTCAAAAATAAATTTCCCTACAAGTTTTGGATTATTAACAAGAATAACTAATCAAACTGGATAAGGAAGGACTAAGTCAGTGTAGTAAGCTAAACATTTCCTAACAATCCTCCCTTAAACTATTCTACAGAAGCTGCAGTTAGTTTAATTGTGACTGTAGCACATCCCCAACAACTTCCTCATCTTCTGAAGTAGATCCAACTTTAGGGGCTTTGTCATACCATTTGTTAATTGATCTTTTGTGCCACGATGCTCCAGACTAATCACTCCATCTTTCACCAAGTCTCGAAGGAAATGAAAATGAATATGAATGTGCTACCTTTTTCAATGCATAATTGGATTTTTTGACAGCTTAATGGTTGAATTATTATCACAGAAAATAGTGCACTTGCTTTAAGAGAGCCCAAGCTTTTCCAATATTCTCATCATCCATATACTTTGACACGCACATGCTGCAACTGATATGAACTGCGCCTCAGTTGTAGACAAGCTCACAATGGGCTGCTTCTTGGAATGCCACGGCTCATGAACTTAGTTTAAAGATACATCCCGACGTACACTTCCGGTCATCAAGATCTCCTATATGGTCTGAGTCGGAGAACCCAATCAGTTTCTCCTCTTCTCCTTTTTTATACAGAATGCCCATCTCAGTTGTTCCTTTTAAATAGCGAAACACTCTCTTCATTGCACAAAGATGCAGCTCTGTAGGCGACTCCATGAACTGACTTAGTAAGCTCACCATATACATAATGTCAGGTCTGGTGGCAGTTAAATACATAAGGCTCCCCTTCATCTATTTGTAGACAATAGAGTCAACTTTCACACGACCTTCATCTCTTGTAAGCTTACACCTAGGAATAATAGGATTTTTGACTGAATTGCACTGCTTCATTCCATATCTTTCAAGTACCTCGGTAACATATTTCTTTTGACTTATAAAAATACCAGTAGGGTTCTGAATTACCTCTATCCCAAAAAAGTATATCATTAAGCCAAGATCAGACATCTCAAATTCCTACTTCATTGATCTTTTGAGCTCCAAACATCTCACCGTTGTTTCCTGTAAAAATAAGATCATCCACATAAAGGCTGACAATAAGCACTCCTCCATTCCTGCTACTCTTTACGAACAGAGTAGGTTCAGCTACACACTTCTCGAACCCTTCTTCAATGAAGTGAGCCTCTATTTTGCTGAACCACACACTAAGGGCTTGTTTCTGTACAGTGCCTTCTTCAAGTGATATACTTTTCCCTCGGCTCCTTTGATCTCATACCCTTGAGGCTACTCAATGTAAACTTCTTCATTGATTTATCCATGAAAGAATGTACTTTTCACATCAAGTTGATGCACTTTCCAGATCTTGCTAGCTGCAAGTGCAAGGATCGGTCTGATTGTATCCCAACGAGCTACTGGAGTAAATATCTCAGTGTAATCGATTCTTGCTTGTTGTGCGTATCCCTTTGCTACCAAACGGACTTTATACTTGTCCACTTCTCCCATCTCGTTCAACTTCATCTTAAAAATCCACTTAACACCGATCTTCCTTGCTCCCTTACGTAACTCAGTCATCTCCCAAGTCCCAGTCTTTTGAATAGATCGGATCTCACAATTCATTGCCTCTCTCCAGATTGAGCTCTTTGCAGCTTCTTATATGCGATTGGGTCATTAGATGCAAACATTGAAAGTTGCTACATCTCTGTAGTGAGTTGCTGCACTAAATTTTCTTCTTTGGACAAGCCATCTCCAGCCTCAGTCTCTCATCCACACAGGTACTCTTCTCTTCCTCTCTTGAATTGGATCGGTCACGTCCTCAGTTGCATCAGCATTAACCCCATATTTCCTTCTTCTTCGTCTACCTCATTCTGTTTGTTTTCATTTTCTTCTTTGCCATCTTCTTCCTCCCACCGTAGTTCTACTCGTGGAGTTTCTTTCCCTGTTTCTTTCTAGTTCCACTTTTCTTTCTCCTCGAACACTACATCTTGACTAGTGGTTGTCTTCTCTGTATCTGGATCATACATCCGAAAAGCCTTGGACTCCTCACTTACCCCAAGGAATACACATCTGAAATTATTCTTGTCCAACTTCTTCCTCTTGACATCAGGAATGTGAACATGTCTGATACACCTAAACACTTTGAAATGCTTCATCGAAGGTTCCACTCCACTTCATGCTTCCTTAAGTTTTTGTCTTGTACAGTGGGTGTGGAACACCGATTGAGTATATGGCTGGCCCAATTAGTTGCTTCTGACCAAAACTCCTCAGGTACATCTCTTACTTTAAGCATACACCTCACCATATTCATCAAGTCTGGTTTCTTTCTACGACTCCATTTTTTATGGAGAATAAGCTGTAGTGATTTGACGACCAATCCCATTTGAACTGCAAAAACTATTAAACTCAAAAGAAGTGAACTCCCCACCTCTATCAGTACGCAAGCAACAAACATATGCTCCTACTTCCTTTTTTACTAAAATTTTGAAATTCTTAAATGCATCAAGATGTCGAGGTCTTGAAGCTCTCCACACACTCTTATTTGGAAAGGGATCACCGTTTTGCTTGCCTGGTACACCATCAGTGCACATTGTAGAACTGCTTTTCAAAACTGGTAGGCCTTGAATCATTTTTCTATATGCCAGAGTTCGTAGTCCTTTCATGCTGAGATACCTAAACCTTGCATGCCATAGGTCTGTAGATTAATTTTTAGTTGTTTAATGCATGTTTGTCCTAAGGCATTAGTAGGAACAGAGGCTAACAATACAAACATGCGGTTTGCAGTCATCATGGTTAGCATAATAAACCCCATTTGATCATGATAAATACGGCAACAACCATGCTAAATCAAAATAGTTAGATGCTTCTCCTGGAGTTGTCCAAGGCTAAGCAAGTTGTTTTTGAGATCAGGGATGTAAAATACCTCAGTGAAAAATACAACTCTGCCTTTTACTTTCATTCTGACACTGCCCTTCCCCATGACATCCTCGCAAATTGTTGCCTAGATTCACATTTCGCCTGAATGAATGATCAATTTCCACAAACCACCTCTTGTCTCCTCTAATATGATTTTTTCACCCTGAGTCTAAGAACCACACCTCCTCTTGTACAGCTTCTAGCATCTCTATGTAGGACATGAGCAGCATCTCTTCTCCTTCATCTAGCTCTGTGTGTTCAGCATAATGAGCATATGTGGGACACTAATAATGAAAATGTTCCAATTTGTAACATCGATAACACACAATAGTAGCCTTGTTGAATGCTCTTCCTCGACCCCTTCCTCTTCCTCTAAGATTTCCTCGACCTCGCTCTCTTCCCCTATGATTTCCTCGACCTCGACCTCTTGCACCTTAAACTAGATATTTGAAATACGTCTATTTAAATAAGACCAATGAATTTTGTTTCGCGTCAAAATTCGTTCGAAACTCGGTTAGCATAAATTTTTAGTACGGATTATCAAATTTTAAAGTACGAATATTTTGACTTAAAAATGATCTAGAATTTTTTTGATAAAAACGTCAAAATTCGCTCCGTCCGATTCCGACCTCTATAGCTCTGTTTATTTAGAATTGCTGTTGTCGTTCAATTTCGAAACGGTAACAGCGACGACAGATGAGATTTTGCTACGAACGTCGTAGCACAGTTTTGATATATCATTGGGTTCGTCTCGTCGCACTGATCTCTACGGTATATTTGTTTTTATATTTTGGCTTTCGTGGAAAAACGCTACATGGTTGAAAAATTGGTCCATGGCCGTGTCCGGGGTCATCATACACATTCTTTCAGCGTACATTTCTTTTGTGCCGATATTCTCTACCTACGCCTCCAAACTAAATTAATGTTGCATTTAATGCTTCCCCTATCTTATATATATACACACATATATGTACACATGCATACATACATATGCGTGCATTTCTTTCTCTCTGAAACGCGTTGGTTGTGAAAATAAAGCCTATAGGAATATATATTTCTTGGCCACGTAACCTTCCTCCTCCCTTCTTTCTTTTATCCCTTCCCTTTTCGTTTTCTTCGCTGCCTCCCCACACCACCCTCTCAGCTCAGTAGCTCACTCACCGCCTCCTATGACCACCACTTCAAACTGCCTCCCTCCGCATGTTTCCCCCTCAGTCCAGTCCCTACCCTACGCCCAAGCCTCCTAGACCCGGCCTCCCTGCATCAGCCCGACCTCACCCACCACCCCAGTCCAGCTCCACCCACCTCCACCCAAAGCCTACAGCACCACTGCCTCAGCCTATATCAGCTACCCCACCTCCCCTACATCAGCCGAAGGCTCACATCCTGCACCCCACTACCGAACCTACTCGCCTCTGCTCCCGCACCTGCCCTTTCCCTCACCACCTCCCGAGCTCGCCTGACTACCCAATCTAGCTCGTCGCCACCACCGAACAACCACCCCACCAGCTGCCTCCTCCGACTGGCCTGCTTCACCTCCTCTTTCCTCTACCCGAGCCCTATCCCACAACCATCTACCTTAGCCTGTCCTGCTCTCGAACACCCTGCCGCACCACTATCCACCAATAGCCTCCTCGAACCCGCAACTCGCCATCACACCTGCAACCAAACCCAGTAGCCCGAACCCATGACCGAACCTGTGACCCGCATTTCGAACTCGAACTGTGCACCCAACACCACTTTAGCACACCGAGGTTTCCTCACGTGACAGCTTTCCGCCTAGACCGCAGTCGCATTCCCGCTCTAGGGTGTGTGCACGTATCCGAATCTAAAACCGTATCGCCGTGGCCGTTCCCGTTTGGCTAATCCACAAAGATGAGTGTTTTAAACGCTTACGGCGTACTAAATATTTTTATGTTCGTTCAATTGATGTCATGAAGTCATTCAATTCCATCGATTGTTATTTTGATTATTTAAATTGACATTTAGTTTGTCATCTGGATTAATTAATAAAAATTAAAATTGATAGTTAGATTTGAAATTGAGATTTAAATTCCAATAAAATGCCCGATATTATTAACTAGAAATTGTTGTGAATTATCTTGACTGTTTGGATGATTGATTGCGATGGATGCTATTATTTTCATATTTTGGATGATTTAGATGTTTATTTATTTTGATATATATCATATCGTCCTATAAATTATTTATAGTGTATAAACTGTAAATTGAATTATTTCGAATAAATTAAGAAATAGGTTGAAATGATATAATACCTAAGACATTTATTTTGGATTGAAATGATATATATCCATCCCTAAATTAAATTAAAATAACTAATTCACTTGGCCATAGTATAGAAAATTATATACAAACACTAGTCTGGTTAAATTAAATAATTTCAAAAATTTTGTTTTAAAATTATTTAAATGATTTGATTTTAAGAAAATTTTCGAATTTATGTGAATCGAATATTATTTCGAACATGAGCTTAAATTTTGAAATTGAAATGCGTTAAACAAAATTATTTAAAAATGAAATTTGAGACTTTAAAGTTATATTTCGAAAATTGATTTGTTTTAAAAGACTTGGATTTTATTCAAACTTTGAAATAATGCCAAGTAAATGTAATTTAAATCGATATTTCAAAATTAAGCTCGGAATTGAATTATTTTGAAGATTTAAAATCTTAAAGTGAATATTGAAGTTAAATTTGCTATAAATGATTTAAATCGATATTTTGAAATTGAACTTGTAATTGATATAAACTGAATTGGTTTAAAATCACTATTGAAATGAAATTTAAACCATTAACTCGAATCATTGAATCAAATTTGAAGTTAAAAATGAAAAGCGATATTGAAATTGATTTGAATTAAAATTGGAATCGAAGTTAATTCAAATTGAGACCGGAATTGAATCGATTTAGTTGAAATGGAAATTGAAATTGATTTGAATTGGAAGATGGAATTGAATCAGTTTGACCTTGAAACTATTTTCGAATAAATTATTTTAATACAAATTATATAAAACCTATCTTTTAAAATATTCAAATTATTTGATTTTCCAAATGATTTTACTATATAAGTCATTTTAATACTTAAATCATTTTAACTATTTAAACTATTTTAAACTATTCAAACTATTTTCTATAAGTCAAACCGATCAAGGTGGGAATGTTTATATTTAAATCATTGATTTAAATACGAATTGAGTTAAATGAAGTTATAACCTAAATTTAAATTCAAATCGATTTTGGAAAAGATATTAAGGCGAACATGATACTGATTGGAAATAGTATATTTTGAGTAAATGTGATGATTTCGAAATGAATTTAATTTTGAAGCGAATATTATATTTTTAGTATCAAGTATGAATTGTTTTCGAAATGTAAAAGTACCAATCGGTATGTAAGAAGACATTTGGTTGTTAAAGAGATCGGAGCCTCTTATTGGCATACTCTCTGTCAATATTGGAATCAGATTAACAACAATGTACGTGGAGGAGACTTCAAAATGAAGTGGTTGGATTTGGCATCATTTACTGGATTTGAAGAAAGAGAACGGTGATGGATAGACCCCGACACTTATGTCAATTTGAAATGACTAAAACAGGACGGCTTGACAGGGCCAAGTAGGCTAACTACCCCAAGCGGACATCCGTTCATCGATTCTCTTGGACTCGGTCCATATTATTACTCTTGTTGTTGGTTTTGATTGGTGGACCTTGATTTAGGATAACCTCCCTTTCACTCGACATGAGATGGATGAACGCGGTGGGCGGTCATGGCCATGATGCGTTACCGCAAGCCCTACGACCCAAACTGGTAGTATCCTACCTTGGACTTTGCCTCATGTGCCTTGTCATACTTTTATCCTTATATGAGACCCTTACGATTTTGGTTTATTATTGTCATATCACGGCATATCCCTATCCACCGACGGTTTACTAGTGTTTTATATGCAAAATGTATGACATTGCTTAAAAACACGTTAAGGGAGATCAATGTAAAGCCTTAACGCTATTTTGAATTTTGCTGATTAGACATTATATACAAAGTGTATTCTACTATATATAAATATTTTAACGGATCCTTAATAGATGGAGAATCCCATAACATCTCTTCAATTATTACATGCACGTTATACATTGGATAGAAGAGTGAAATCCCATAAATATCTCTGACGCTATTACACTCATGTTATACGTGTTATCGATTTGACTTACATAAAGATATTTTAGTCCTGACTCGAGTGTGTTGTATTTTCATTACGCTCGGCTCAGCCCTGAGTTTTGAGAGCATTGAAGATCATTTCTGAAGGACGAAGATGAAGATTTGGTATATTGTCACTATTATTGTTTCCTTGCACCATGTTGTCTGCCGCATTATTTATTCATCCCTATTGTATATACAACTCTGATAAATGTTGTCTAAATTATAATCAAATGTATAATATAAACAGCTTCATGAACTGTTTATTTGATTATTATATTTTATCATTCCGCTGTGAGATTTTGTGTTTGTTTTCTTCTTCTCTCCTTATTTTTCTTAATTAACCCATTAATTATCTTTGTTCTGGATTGTTTGAGTTGATATGTGTGCATTATTTTCAATTTAAACCTTTCGAAATGTGAATCGTTACAGTTGGTATCAGAGCTTTGGTTTAGCGATAACCTTAGCTTTGAGAGGTTTGACTCATTAGAGATAGGGTAGTAATACCATAGAATGAGTTTGTTCAAGTGTATATGTATATAAATATATATGAGAGAGAGAGCGTATTTGTTAATGTTAAAAAATGTTTTATATTGTGTTTACTTATCCGTTGGGTTGTTTATAAATTTTGGTCGGAACGTGGGATGCCATGTTATCGATAAGTATTTCTAAACACTTAAACGAGGCAAGTCGACATAATATTGTTTTAAAATCGGGTAAATGAAATAATTTTATCTAAATTATATTTTATATATGCTAAATGGTAATTTCAAATGAAAATTAGTTGTTAAGAGAAATAATATTTAGTTATCATTGATTATTGGTTGAATTAAAAATAAAACGAATACTTAATGAATTTAATTTTATGAAGCATTTGATAATTAAATTAAATTGAAACCTAATTTAAAATAAGAAATTTTAGGGATAACAAAGATGTAAGTTAATGAAATATTTTCATAATAAAAGAAAAAGAACCATATAAGCTATATTATAAATATAAGGGTTTAAAAATTGAGGATTTTAGAATTTAAAATCCTTTGTTTTTCAAAATTTGTTTCTGAAGCCTCCAAATTTAATATTGATATTATTTGGAAGAATTTTGACGAGGAAAATATTTTGAAAAGATTTTTGAAGAAAATAAAAGCATTGAACTCGCGTAAGTCGTTGGGAAATAATCCTGGGGATGACTGCAGCATCGCCAGCATTCATTTTCAAATTTCTGAGTGAGAATTGCTACCAAAAGAAATCTATTTCGACTAAACAAGTTTTGTTGTGGAAATTATTCTAAATATGATTTGATAAATAAATGAAAATGGTTTTGAACTTATAATTGAAAACAGTATAGATAAAAATAAGTTATAACTTATAAATTTGAATAGGGAAGAAAATTTTAAGTTTTAAAAACTGTTAAGCAAGCAAAGGAAAATTTGAATTTGAGAAATGAAACAAAAGAATTAACTTAAGAAATGTTGAATAAAAGGAAGTCTAACTCAAGAAAGCTTAAATTAAAATTTAATTGTATTTGAATAGAATTAGATAAAATAATAACATGAAAGTTTAAATGAATAAATTTGCATAACTTATAGGTTTGAGAAATATTAAGGTAAACAAACTTAAATCAGTTAAATGTGAATGATAAGAAGAAAAATTAAAATAGAGTTAAATATACTAAGTAATGGATTAAAATGGAATGAAGCTTAATCTGATAGTAAATAAATTGAATTGGGTATTAGATGAAATTAAATAAATAAGTAGAGTGAATTAATTCCACTTAGGCTATAAAATGAATTACTAAATGAATACAAACTTGAATTTTAAAATGAAATGTAATTTCAGTATGAAAGAAATAAAACAAATGAGTGCAGGAAAAATTAAAAATGAGTAATTGAATTTAATTTAAATTAGAATTAAACCAATTAAATGTTAATAAATTTGAAACAATCCAATTGAATGTTAGTGAAGAATGAATGTTAATGAGAATGATAGCGTATAAAATAAATATTGACATTGAAAATGTAAATTATGATAGTCATGAATTAAATTGAATGAAAATGGATTGTCGGATGAGTTGATTAGTTGTAAATCATTGTTTTGAGTGCATATGATAGTTGTATGGTTACGCATTTGTGAGAAAAAATTTAGGTTTTAAAAATTTTATAGCTTGTTTTTGTATATAAGTTATATTTTCCGTAAAACCGATATAGGAGTGACGTAATAAAGGCATAATAATAGTTTTGCAAATAAGATGTTTATGTGTTATAAATGGGTTGTTTTGAATAAGATATATCAAGTGTAAAATTCAGTACTTAGTCCCTTTTCGAGGATGAAAAGTTTTAAGTGGGAGAGATTGTAACGATCCGGAATTTTCAACGTTTTAAATAAGAATTTAATGAACGTTTTGAAATAAAATTTATTTTAAAAAATTAAAATTTGATAGCGAATACTATATATCTTAAATACGTCCATTTAAATAAGACCAATGAATTTTGTTTCGTATCAAAATTCGTCCCAAACTAGGTCAGCGGAAATTTTTAGTACGAATTATCAAAATTATGAAGTATGAATATTTTTACATAAACCTCGAGCTCCCGAAAAGGACATTAGATGGACTGGATTAGATGGATCAGTCATCCGAAAATTAGGATTCATTTCTTGTCTCAAATATTCACTTGTAGCATACCATATCTCAATGGATTGACGTAATTTTTCTACCGCGTGTACATTCCCATAATGATGGTGTTTCTCTAAAATAAAACTTTGTTGTTCAGCATCTTGGACTAACCATCCCTTCTAAATGATCTAGAAAATTTTCTGATAAAACGTCAAAATTAGACCCGTCCAATTCCGACCTCTGTAGCTCCGTTTATCTAGAATTGTCGTTGTCGTTCAATTTCGAAGCGGTAACAACGGCGACAGATGAGATTTTGCTAGGAACATCGTAGCACAGTTTTGATTACATCATTGGGTTTGTCTCATCGCGTTGATCTCCGCGGTATATTTGTTTTCATATTTTGTCTTCGATGGCAAAATGCTACATGGTTGAAAAATTGGTCCGTGGCCGTGCCTACGGTCATCATTACACATTCTTTTAGCCTATATTTTTCTTTTCTATAGATATTCTTTGTGTGCACCTCCGAACTAAATTAATGCTTCATTTAATGCTTCCCATACCTTATACATATACGCGTGCTTTTCTTTCTCTCTGAAATGTGGTGGTTGTGAAAATAAAGCCTATAGGAATATATATTTCTTGGCTAAGTAACCTTCCTCCTCCCTATGCATGTAAGCATATTTTGAAATCTAGGGTTTCCTATCAAGCCATGGGGAAAAATCAATTCCCTCGCTAAATTTCTTCAAATTTCTCTTACTCCTCCTCTCAAATCAAACCACCTGAGGCTTCTCATATCAGAAAGCCATCAGGGGTTACCAACGTTGATGAAGATGGTTTCAAATTGGTCCAATCCAAATAGCAAAAGTTGAAAGAGGCCAAGAAATCACAGGAGTTGCTATCGGCTTTTAACAGGGACAACAGAAAAGGCCGTGATGATCAGAATATGACCATCAATACTGCAAAGAAAGATCAAATGTTGCCGGCACAAAAAAAAACCGATAGCTATCTCACTGAATAGAGAACAAGGCTGTATATCCTAGGCTGATATTATTGCTGATCAGCCTCAAGAACCCAATGATGAAGATTGCAATCTAGAGCATATTGCACCAATCAAGATTAACAACAAGAAGTACGGTCTGGTAAAGGAAGAGGTATGTAAAAGGGCAACTGAATCATGGAACAATTCTGTTCTTGTTTACGTAGTGGGCACCAAACCATACTACATGTTTTTTAAATCATATTTTCAAAGAGTTTGGAATCCGATTGGTGAATTTGAAATTTTTACCAGGGAGAATGGATTATTTCTAGTAAAATTCAAAGACTCTCAAGATTGCTCTTCAGTTTTGAAGAATGGACCATATTTTTACAATGACAAACTCATCATAGTGAGAAACTGGTCTGATTCTTTGAAAATGGACAGAAACTTGTTAACGTTCATGCCCATTTGGGTAAGACTACCCTGTGTTAATCTAAAATTATGGGACAGAGAAGCCTCCATGTCATGGCCAATATTATAGGAAAACGCATCAAAATGGACGTAGCTACTACCTTAAAGACGAGATTGAATTACGCTCGCCTTCTGGTGGAAGTTTCTGCGACTAATGAACTTCCAGAGGAGATCAATATCACTCTCTATAATGGTGAAAACATCGTACAAAAAGTGGAATAAAATGGGTTCCACCTAAATGTAATATACATAAATGTTTCGGTTACACTAAAGAGCAGTGCAACCCAAAACAGATGTGGATACCCAAAACTAGTAAACAAAAAAGAGATAATCCTCAAGAAGATAGCTCAGGTGAAACTCAAGAGCCAAATCTCAATACAGAATTAATAAACCAGTCAAGAAGACAGAAAGACAATGATCGAATCAATCAAGAATATATCATTTTCGACCACAAAAATAATATTGAGGCACTCACCGATCAAGAAGATCAGATCACAGCTAGGAAGTTCATCAGCTTAAAGACTCTGACAAAATTTCAACTGTTCTGAATCAGCACAGTACAGTGGAGGGTAGTATTAATTAAAGGTATTTAGCTCTGAAACCCCTCCTATCTCAGAGCCATGTTTAATTACAAAGAACGTTGGTACAAAATATACAAAATTTTGCATCAAGATAATAGCCAGACGGAACAATCGAATGCAAGAGGAGTCTCCTTCGGATTTTGCTGCAGAAGTTGAGGACAGGGTAGGCATCAACTAACATTGCCTCGCAAGGAGGTCTCTCCTCCTAAGCAGGCTGCAATAGCATAGCCTAATGGCTCAGCATTGCCTTGCACAGCTAATTTTGATATTTCTCTAGGTCCCTGAATTAGAACAAAAGGAAGAAAATGAATTAGATATGGCTGAAGCTGCTGACCAGTTTGATATATCTAATCTACACATTCCAAAACCAAAGGCTACTGGTAAGTTAAAGGGAAATAAAGAGAAGAAAGCTTTCAAACAAAAATACATTTCAATCAATCCAGAATGAGATGAGATGTCTACAAGATTAAAAGCTAAGAGTGTAGATAATAAGAGAAGAGGTAAGTGTACTATAGTGTTAGGTACCATTTAAATTTTCCTTTATTATATATATATATATATATATATATATATATATATATATATATATATATGTCTACATTTGCTTGGAATTCAGGGGTATGAATTCCCCTACTAAACAGTCTGATATTTTCTATATGATAAACATCTATAAACCTACTATAATTTCTCTCTTAGAAAATAAATTGAATGATGAAAATTCTGATAATTTTTGTCTTAAGCTGTCTAACAACTGGAAATCAGTAAATAATAATGGATGTAATTGTAAAGGTAGAATTATACTTATTTGGGATTCTAATATTTGGACAAATTTAAAAATTAATAAAGATAAGCAATTTATTGATTGTCAATTTAAAAATACAGGTGGATTTCTTATTCAAATTACTAGTATTTATGGTAGTAACTTGGAAAGTGAAAGAAATGATTTGTGGTGTAAATTGAAAAAATAATTTAAACTATAAATTCCCTTGGATTATTCTAGGTGATTTTAACACTATTTTTCATGTGTCTGAAAAATTGGAGATAATAAAATTCCTCAAAGTAAGATTGAAAGGTTAAATAATTTCCTTATGGACACTGGTCTTATAGAACCAATTATAAGTGGAAATAAGTATACATGGAAATCTGGATTAGCTAAGAACATCCATTGTAAGCTGGATAGAATTTTAATTAACAAAGAAATTTCTAACATATTCCAAAAAAAAAATTGCTCCACATTGGAACAAAATTCAAGTGATCATACACCTCTAATTGTTAAACTTTTTTCTACTGGATTATCAAATAATAAAGTTCCTCCTTTTAGATTTAAAAATAGTTGGGTATTAGAAGAGAATTATAATTCTGTGATGGATAATAGCCTAAATTTTTCTTGTAATGGTACAAAACAATTTCAATTAGTATGCTTCTGAAAAATATAAAACATAATATTAAAAACTGGGATAAAAATAATTATTTAAATAATAATAATCTAATTAATTTAAGAAAGGAAGGAAAATGTTTACAAAATCTAGAAGATGAAAATCCAGAAGATATTGATATAGCTAGTAATTTTTGAAAAATCAGGAAAGGTTATCTGCTGAATTATATAAAAATGCAGTTAATGCTAGACAAAAGGCAAAGGTAGACTGGTTAACTTTAGGTGATGACTGTACAAAAAAATTTTATGCTAAAATGAGTAGCAGAAAGCATATAAATAATATTGGGAACATTATTAATAACAAAGGCAATATTTCCAATGATTATGGAAAAGTTACTAAAGAAGCTATTGAGAACTATGAGAATTTATACTTTTTTAAGAATATGGAAAAAGAATTTCCTCATATTATATGCAAGAATTTTTTGAAAGATAAAGCTGCTGATATTTTACTTGCTCCTATGTCATTAGAGGAAATAAAATATATTATTTTTAATGCTGGTGATAATAAAAGTCTTGGTCCTGATGGGTTTAATGCTAAGTTTTACAAAAATCAATAGGACAATTTAAAGAATCAAATTTATGAAGTTGTAAATGAATTTTTGAGTAAAGGTAAAATTTTGAGAAGTATCAATCATACTTTTATAACTCTAATACCTAAGAAGAAAAACCCCACTAATATTAGTGATTATGGACCCATATCTTGTTGTAATTTCATTTATAAAATCATATCTACTGTACTAAGTAATAGAATAAAATTATTTCTGCCTTTTCTAATTTCTGAAAACTAGAGTGCTTTTGTACCTGGTAGATTAATATCTGAAAATTCCATGCTATCACATGAGATGGTGAGAAAATTTAATACCAGGAATGGTGATAATGTGTGTCTCAAAATATATTTACAGAAAGCCTATGAAAAAGTGAATAGACATTTTATTTGTCATATAATGAGATGTATGAGGTTTCCTATTAAATTCTGTGACTTGATTATGGAATGTATTAATACACCTACCTATTCTATTCTTATTCAAGGTAAACCAGAAGGTTTCATAAGCAGCAATATGGGTATTAGACAAGGTGACCCACTCTCACCCTATCTTTTCACAATTGTTATGAAATATTTTTCTATATTAATGGAAATAGAAACTATTAAGGGGAATATTAACCCTATAAATAGAGTTCAACCTTACATAAGTCATCTCATCTATGCTGATGATCTAATGGTGTTTGTAAAGGCTAATAAAGTAAATGTAGAATCAATTAAAAATGTTTTTGACATGATGAATAATGCAGTATTACAACTTAACATAGATAAAAGCAAAGCTTATTTTAGTAAAAATAGTAGATAAAAAAATGTGTTTTTAAATGTGTTAAATGTTACTGAGGGCAATCTTCCTGTAAAATATTTAGGGCTTCTTTTGTCTATAAATCAACTCATAGATTCAAATTGTTCCATTTTATTGGATAAAATACAAGAAAGAATGGAAATTTGGTCCTGTAAACTTCTCTCCATTGTAGGAAGGTTAGAGTTAATCAAAACAATGATCTATGCAATTATTCTCGACTGGTTACAAACTTTTCATATTCTAGTAGCTTCTATTAAAAAAATTGAAAAAAGATGTGCTGATTTTTTATGGAGGGGTAAATATCATAAACTTAGTTAGGATAAAGTTTGTAAACCAAAAAATGAAGGAGGGCTTGGTATCAGAAGTATGAATGGCCTTAGTTTTGCATGTCATTTAAAATTATTTTAAGAGTTTTAAAGTACAGACTCTTTATGGGCTAGATGGATGAAAAAAGGTATCTGGAAAGGGTAATTTTTGGAACTTAGTTCTAAAAAATAATCAGTCTAACACTTGGAAACAAATTTTAAATTGTAGAGAAATTGGTAGGTCTCTTTTAGAAAGAAATTTTAAGCTAGATGAAGAAAAAAGCCTATGATTTGACCCTTGGTACAAAAATGACTCCTTTGTTAATAAAATAGGCTAGAGTAATTTAGTTATCTTTGGTGACCCTAATGCAACAGTATCCTTTATAATTAAAAATGTTCAATGGCAACCTCATCTTCATTCCATTACTAATCCTCATAAAGAGGACATATGTAAAATTCATATTGATTTAAATGCAGATAGTGATTACTGGACTTGGAAAGCAAACAAAAAAGGGAAGTTTTCTTTTAAACATACTTGGAATTTATCAGAAATAAAGAAAATAAGGTTGATTGGTATGATTGCATTTGGAACAAGTTGAACAGTCCATAGATGGCATTCTGCACTTTATTTGCATTAAATAACAGATTGCCAACTTGGGACAAAACTAATAAATGGTTCAATAACTCTACTTTACTATGTTCCCTATGCAATCTAGAAAATGAGACTTCTCATCATCTGTTTTTTGAATGCAGTTATTCATATTTCATATGGAAGCATATTCAAGCCAAACTAGGTATTCAAAATAATGGTCAAGTGGATCTCAAGCAAGCCATCCATTATTTAAATCTCAAATTTAAAGCAAAATATATGAAAAGGGATTTAGTTCACATACTAATTACTACGGTCGTCTACCATATATGGAGGGAAAGAAATGCACGCTCCCATAATAAAACAACCAGGAGTAAAGAGAAGAAATGGATGATAATTGAAACAGACAGTAATAATCTGCTACAAAAATCGAAGAAAAAAGTGAAAGATCAAACCAAATTTGAAAATTTAGCCGAAGAATGGAATACCGAAGCAGGGAGTAAGCATCTGGAGCTATTTTTAGCCTATCCGAATAACTTACAGACGAGCAATCACCTATCGGAAGTATATACTTCTAACAGTGTTTCTAAAAGAGCTCATATGGGTCTCTAGAACAGCGACTTAACAGATCGAAGAAGTTCTAACCACAAATCAGTCCATTGTTTCAATAAACGTATATTTGGAGATTATACTACTGAAAAGACCTCAAATAGAGATCGTGCTACTTCTCAAAGGAAGAAATCAACAGATCTGAGTCGTTTTGACTATAGATCTACTGATTTCTCTGGATTTAACCCGGCTCAGAGGAATATCTTCACTGGTGAAGAGTTGGATGGTATGAGGGGAAAGTTTAATGAGGGGATGTCATATTAGGAAAGAGGAGAGGCGAGTGGAGTAAAGAAGGGAGGAGAAGAAGACTGATTTTTAGCGAACCGCCATTATTTTCTCTATAAGTGTAGCGGCGGAAGAATGTGGAGTGTTGTGAGGATAGTGTTTAGGGTTTAAGTGATGTTGTTTTCGGGTTTTTTTTACCCGTTTCATTATGTTATGGGTCGGGCCCTATTTACCTTGTATTCAAAAAAAACTTCCTCCTCCCTTCTTTCTTTTATCCCTCCCCTTTTCATTTTCTTCACTACCTCCCCACACCACCCTCCCAACTCAGCAGCTCACTTCCCGCCCCCTCTGACCACCACCTCAACCTGCCTCCCTCCACATGTTTCCCCCTCAGCCCAGCTCCCGACAGTTCACCCAAGCCACCTGGCCCCCTGTAACTTCCCGCCTTTTTGTACGCTTTAAATCGACGATAAGACATACACGTCAGACTTAAACCATACAGAAGGGCGGATTGTTATGGGGTAAATAAGAAAAAGCAGAGAAAGATAAGAAAACAAAATAGAATCTTGCAGTGGAACGATAAAATATAATAATCAAATATACGGTTCATGAAGCTATTTTACGATAACATTTGATTGTACTTATATAATATATCAGAGTTACACATGCCAAAGAATAATAACAATGCAGCGGAATAAATTGATGTAGTGGAATAATATAGTAGATAATAGTAATACAATTCTTCGTCTTATTCCATCAGAATAAAATCTTCAAATCCTGAAATGCTCGGACTGAACCGAGCGAATTGAAAAGACAAACACTCGAGTCAGAACTAAAAGATGTTATGTAAGTTAAATCAATAATAAACAATATGAGTGGCATGGCGTCAGAGATATATACGGGATTTGACATCTCCTATCCAATGTCTAACGTGAGTGCAGTAACTCAAGAGATGCTCGGGATTCACATCTCCTAAGGATCCGTTAAACTATTTACTATGTAGTAGTATTTTGCTATTATGATAATGTCTATTAGTAAAATAAACTTACTTTTAAATAGCGTTAAGGCTTTACATTTTCCACCTTAACACGTAATATGGCCAATAGTCTGTACAGTAACGTAATACCTCCTGATCGGGAGGCTACCAGAGGATACTCCATAGGTACAACACAAATAGAAATTCGTAGAAGGTGCGCTAGGGTAGGTGACACGGCACAACTAGGCAATGTCAGGGTAGACATACCAATTACGCTTCCGGGCCGGTGGTAACGCGTAACGCGCAACTATCGCCCACCTCGAACCACACCCCCAAAAAGAAAATCAAAAGTGACCACCGAATCAATCCAAAAGTCAGAGTATAATATCGAAAGGATGTATCCGATCAAAGGAGCTACCTCATTAACCCGTCAATCGCTCATGTTTTAGCCACCTTATGCCAAATCACGGGAGTCGGGTCCACGTGTTTACCTCAAAGGAAACGCCGCCACCATCCTACTTCATTATGGAATCTCCACCGCGTACATGGTTGTTAAAGTGGTTTTCGGAGTAGACAGAGAGTATGACAACTTCTGATCCCGGTCTCTTTAACAACCAAACGTTATTACAACACCACGGTCATTTTAAAATAATTATACTTCAAAACCAGAATATAATATCCATTTCAAGACCATATAAATACGGCATCATTTCTATTTTAAAACCCAAATCAATATGATATCATTTTCATTTCAAATATATCCTTTTTTCAAATCATAGCACTTTCAAATCTATATACCTTGAAACCAATAGCTTTGAAACATAACTTCTAATACTTAAATGGTTTAAATATTAAATTTCTTTATATAATAAAATAGCTCCTTTAATTTCACAAATAAATTCCAAATACCGGTTTGAAACTCCAAATAAACCATTTCGATTCATATATTTCAAAACTTTAGATATTCCACCATTTCAAAACTAATTCTTTGATAATTCCATTTCTATCAAATTCAATTACTATTTTTTTGATTTGAAACGTTTTGCTTAATAAATCAAATATCATTTAAGTAAAACCTTTAACTTCAAACAACGGAATATTCTTAAATTTTGGTTAACTTGATATATTCATTTAAATCAACTCGACATTTGTTTGAATCACTCTACACCAAATTAAGTTATAAGAATCATACCCTTTAAAATTTCAATTTTATTTAAGTTTCAAATCAAATTTATTCGAACATAATTCTTAAATAATTCGATTCAAACCAATTTTCTATTTATCTTCCAACTTAAGTTTTATTTAAGTCATTAAACTCCATATATACAATATCTTAAACAGGTACGTAACCATATAATATAAAACAATCAAATTCCATTATTCAACTTATTTTTATGAAACAAATTTATACATAGCTTAAATTCAAGAGCTTAACTATATATATATATAAAATAATATTTATATAATATCAAAAATTAATATTTATTAAACCATATATTCCTTTTCAAAACCATAGAAAAATGATTTCAAAATAATTTTATATATAGATTACGGTGTCTGTATAAAATTTTCTACCCTATGGTCAAGCGATACGGATATTTATCATTTCAAACTATAAATAAAAATGAAAATACGGTTATATATCATTTCAAACTGCAATTCCGAATCAAAAAGAACTTATAGATTATAAGGATATAAATAAACATCCATTCATCCATCATAAAATCATATATCCATCACAATCATCATCCAAAACAATCAATCAATATTAATATATAACTGATAATATTAATAGGTAATTAACTGGCAGTTATGTTCAATAATAAATTAAATAACAATTTAATTTAGTAAATGCAATTAACTTAGATGATGATTAAAATATACTAAATAGTCATAAATAAATGCATAATCATAACAAAATTTAAACTTAACAAACATAAGAAATTCTAGAAGTTGCGAGTGGGTAAAAACACTCACATTTCGAATTTAAATTGAATTTAAATCCAATTTAAACCCAAAAATTGAACGGTTTCAGAATTCGTCCAAACCAACGCCAAAATGTCCAGAATCTCAATATGAACCTAGCGGAGAAAACCGCGCGCAAATTGGATTAAAAGATATTAAAATTAGAACTTTCATATGATTTATAATATAAAAATTTTAAATTAAAAGACAATAAGTTACCCACGTCAGCAACATCATCTGCCAACCCAAGTTCTCGTTCCAGAACGCATGAAAGTCGCCACGTTGAAACTCGCCGCGCCGCCTCGTCACTCGCTTGCGCCTGCCTCGAGCCTGCCACCAAAGTCGCCTCTCCGTGTCGCACACACGTGGCCCCCCGCGACCATCACTAAGGCGCTGGCCGATGCTGCAAATCCTACAGCCGCCGTAGGGTATCTAACCCTACTTGAATTATCGAAGCCGATCTAGCCATTGCAACGACGAATGAGCCATGCCGATGGACAGCACGCGACACTCTCCACATGATGATTTCATCAATTTGACGATCCATCGACGTTAATCGTCGCGCGATGAACGGACAAGAAGGAAACATCGATTTCTGAACAAATGGTGATTCAAAACCAAAAAAGAACTGCAGATCTGAGATGCGTATAATGAGAGCTTCGATATATAATTTTTTTGAATTTTTTGAGGAGTTTGAAATTTCACTTTGGATTTTGAATTGCAGTTGGAATTAGGTATTTGTCTGCCATTGAAATGAGGAGGTGAAAGAAATTTTACGTGCAGACAAATGAGAAATAGGGGTAGGATAGGGTTTATAACAAGGTATTTATAGACAAGGCTGAAATAGAATGGATCGGATTGATTGGATGTACGCGCTGGACGATATATGGCCCGAAAAGCCCGTTATGACTCTGGAACGAAATTGGGTCAAACCGTATATCAAAATAGATGTTTTAAACGCAATGGAAAAGGTTTCAAGTCCAAATTCCATGGTATGAAGAAGTTATACTAAAATCAATTTATTTCAAATTGATTTCAATTTCATTGATTTTAAGGAGTTTCAAGTCTGTACGATCAAACGACAAGTCCAATCGCCACGAAACTTGAAATCCTATAATAATTCACCGTTATGGATCTGATGAAACTAGTTTTGTCGAAATCCGAGTCAGTGGCCAAAGTGGCTATTTTTCCGCTAATTAAATAAACTAATATTAAATTGATTAAATCAAAATTTTCAATTTCAATACTATAATTGACAATTCTTATCATTTTAATTTTCTCAATCATTTACAATGATTTAAACAAATTTAAATGTCAAATTAGAGTTAATTAATTTATCAATTTCAGTATTAAATTTTCAATTTCATTATATTCACAAATTAAAATTTAACTTCTCCATAATCCCATTGAATTTACTTTTCATTCTTATTATTCAATTCATTATTATCCAACTGATGAAATTAACATTGGTTCACGGTTTATCACATTATTATTCTTAAATTTCATCTAAATTCCAATTAACGCAAAATATTAATTTCATTGAATTGCAATTACTCCAATTATTATTATAGTTCAATTCCAAATAAATTTATGAATGTTTATTCCCGTTCTTATAATTCAAAAAAAATTCCCGTTATGAATAACATTAACATCATTTCCTTTAATTTTAATTATCAATTCATTCATATACCATTAATAATACCTTATTACCAATTATTACCCTAATTTATACTATTATAACCTTGAATTTGGATTCATTTCAATTGATTACAAACTTGATTTAAAGGACTAAATAATGATTCTTTTATAATAATTGTTTCCACTAACCCTTTATCCTATTTATACAAGTTATCATTTCTAAACAATTACATACAGAACATTGATTTTATATCAAATCACTATTTATTCATTTATTAATTCGTTGATTAATCCAGTATTTATATTTACTTTTCTTATATTAATTTATTACCAAATATTCCTATTTACAATCAATTATAACCCAAGTAGTTGTTTCAATCAATTGGGTTTGCATTGAATTAATTATTTATTAGCTTACATTTACATTCTTACCATTCATTTGAAATTTTCCTTATTTTCCTTATTGTGAATCAATTATAAACTTACCATCTTAAAGGTGATGTCAACATTTTAAATTATTAATTTACCTTTTATATTCCGTTATAAATTAATGCTCGCATACAAATTAAGATTTTAAATCAAATTAATCATTTCATCTTGGTTCCATTCTTTTATTACATCAACTATTACTTTATGAATAAAATTAGCATTTTTTATTCATTTTGTTACATTCACAGTCTCCGTTATTATCTTAAACTTGCTAATGTAACATTAAAGTTCATTTAATTCTAATTGATTCTCCATTTGAATTTAATAGACCAATTAAACAGGTAACTTATAACTATTGTTATCATAACTTTTAATTACACATATGAATTCACTATTCACAAACAAATGTTACAATTCTTGCATAAAGTTGATTTTATTCAATCACAGTTAACTATCTATTATCTCATTAATTAATTCATATTTACATCCACTTATTCACAATTAACTTACATTTATACAGTTGCAATTCATTTTAGTTATTATTTCATTAATAATTCACTAAATTTTTATTTCCTTCAATATTAAATTTCAAAATCTTATTAAATTAACAATTTTAATTATTGAAAATTTGCGGGTCATTACACTCTCCCCCACTCAAAACTTTTCGTCCCTGAAAAAGAAAAGAAGGTAAAAGAGGAACTTATAAATCAATATATATTATTCAAAACATTATATTCATAACAATAAGTTTACAGAATAGGATAATTTAAATAAAATATATAGATTTATAAATAATTAAATCTTTATATATTTAGATTAATAAGGTTTGAAAAACATTTTCAAAATATTTTCTAAGTCCAAAATTTATGGAAAATTTCGGTAGAATCTCCTTTGTACGGAGAGGCTCTGGAAAAAATATAATATCAAATATAACAATATACAACATATATTTTCCAAAATAATATATATCCCACACGTGGAAACAATATAATAACGCTAGAAAACCGTAATCCGAAAGCGTACCTATTTGCCGGGCAATCTACGCTTATATTATGAAACCAAATGCAGTAGCAATTGCTTCCATAACCTGTACTTCACTTATATAATCTGAAGAGTTAGTAATTATATAAAATGAAATATTAATTTTATTTCATCCACTAACAAACAAACAATGTCAAACACAACAATCACATAGAATCAACACAAATCAATCATTCATTCATATCAAACAAAATAAATAGTTGTTCGGGTTCAAACTTCAAATTTTATAGAATGAAAAATACACTACTAAGCGCACCATTTACTCAACAGTCTTTGATGAAGCTAAATAGATTATTCATACATCCAAATAAATTTTAAAGTATCCTTACCCAAACAACCATAAACCAAACAAACAACGATTTCAAACAATAAAGCAAATTTACTTATTATCAATTTCATTTCATACATTTGTTGTTTGATTTCCTTTCCATTCATATAATGATTTATCTTTTTAATTTTACATTATTTCTTGCAAATTTTCATTTTTAATTTGATTTCTTTGCATATAAGTTCATTTATTTACTGCTTAATTTCATTTATTTATAGTATTCATCTTTCTGCTTATTTTCAAAATAAATAACTTCAACATTTTCTTAAGTCTATAAATACTTACTTACAACATTTACCTTCTATCATATTTTATTATAGTAAGATTTCCATTATAACTTAATTTTATAACAATTACAACATCAAACTCTTATTTATTAAGGAATTTCATTGAATATTTTCATTACCTACTTTTACTTATACAAATTCCATTACAATTTCTTATTAAACATTTCAACTTTTAGTATTTGGTAAGTTATATATATGTTTTTAAGGATGTAATTGAAAGTTATACAAGTTTATTCTATTTCTTTTAATTAATTTAATATTCAATAATTATATCCTTTATTTCGTAGGTTACAATTTCAAATTTTGTTTAATACTATTTATAACTTAGCATTAAATCTCTTATTTCATTTAGAGGTTTCAATTATTAGTTGAATTTCATTTCACTACACTAAATGGAACTATTAATTAATGGAAGTTAAGAACTAAATACCGGGTTTAATTTCAAATTATTTTAAAATAATGAATTAAATGTATATACTTACAACTTATATATATCTAATTATATTTAAAACAATTGAAAATTTTATATTTGTTTATCAAAATAAGTCTGCATTAAAACTACTACAGTGGCCTTCCCACTTCAAAACTCAAAAATGAATGTCGATGATGCATGCACTCATCACCGAAATTATTTTCCAGCGATAGAGAGGGGAGTACAGAATTTATTTCTTTTCAAAATTTCTTTGAAATAATTTTCTCAAACCATATTGAAATAATTATGACAAAAAATACTTCTAAATAATATTATTATTATATTCCAAAATCATTAGAAAGAAAGTTTCAAAAGCCCGGAACTTAAGTCCTAAATTTCCAATTTCATTTATTTCAATTTCAACTCCTACTTTACTAATATTTATAAATTTCATTACCTAACAACCAATATATTGCAACCAAATATATATCATTTATAAAAAGTTTATTTATATATATAGAAAATATAACAGGCAAAATTATTTCATTCACCTATATTTCAAACAAATATTGTGTCGATTTGTCCTATTAAGTGTTTAGAAATCCCTATTGATGTCGTAGCGTCGCATGCATCAACCAGAATTTATAAATACAAAACGAAACAAATTAACACAATATCAAAACATTTTTATAATACTAAAAAATACGCTCTCTCATATATATACACTTAGCAACTCCCATAGGGTATTTCTACCATATTAACAAAGAGTCAGACCCCACAAAGCTAAGGTTTATCACTAAACCTCGCTCTGATACCAAATGTAACGTCCCGCCTTTTTGTACGCTTTAAATCGACGATAAGCCACACACGTCAGACTTAAACCATACAGAAGGGCGGATTGTTATGGGGTAAATAAGAAAAAGCAGAAAAAGATAAGAAATCAAAATAGAATCTTGCAGCGGAACGATAAAATATAATAATCAAATATACAGTTCATGAAGCTGTTTTACGAAAACATTTGATTATACTTATACAACATATCAGAGTTACACATACCCAAGAATAATAACAATACAGCGGAATAAACTGGTGTAGTGGAATAATATAGTAGATAATAGTAATACAATTCTTCGCCTTTGTCCTCCAGAATGAAATCTTCAAATCCTAAAATGCTCGGGCTGACCCGAGCGAATTGAAAAGACAAACACTCGAGTCAGAACTAAAAGATCTTATGTAAGTTAAATCAACAATAAACAATATGAGTGGCACGGCATCAGAGATGTTTACCTAATTTGACATCTCCTATCCAGTTTTTAACGTGAGTGCAGTAACTCAAGAGATGCTCGGAATTCACATCTCCTAAGGATCCGTTAAACTATTTACTGTGTAGTAATATTTCTCTATTATAATAATGTCTATTAGTAAAATAAACTTACTTTTAAATAGCGTTAAGGCTTTACATTTTCCACCTTAACACGTAATATTGCCAATAGTCTATACAGTACCGTAATACCTCCTGATCGGGAGGCTACTCCATAGGTACGACACAAATAGAAACTCGTAGAAGGCACGCTAGGGTAGGTGACACGGCACAACTAGGCAATGCCAGGGTAGATATACCAATTATGCTTCCGGGCCGGTGGTAACGCGTAGCGCGCAGCTACCGCCCACCTCGAGTCACACCCCCAAAAAGAAAATCAAAAGTGGCCACCGAATCAATCCAAAAGTCAGAGTATAATATCGAAGGGATGTGTCCGATCAAAGGAGCTACCTCATTAGCCCGTCAATCGCTCCCATTTTAGCCACCTTATGCCAACTCACGAAAGTCACGTCCACGTATTTACCTCAAAGGAAACGCCTCCACCATCCTACTTCATTCTGGAATCTCCACCGCGTACACGGTCGTTAAAGTGGTTTTCGTAGTTGGCAGAGAGTATGACAACTTCCGATCCCGGTCTCTTTAACAACCAAACTTAATTATAACACCGCGGTCATTTTAAAATAATTATACTTCAAAACCAGATTATAATATCCATTTCAAGACCATATAAATACGATATCATTTCTATTTTAAAATCCAAATCAATATGATACCGTTTTTATTTCAAATATATCCTTTTTCCAAATCATAGTACTTTCAAATCTATATACCTTGAAACCAGTAGCTTTGAAACATAACTTCTAATACTTAAATGGTTTAAATATTAAATTTCTTTATATAATAAAATAGCTCCTTTAATTTCACAAATAAATTCCAAATACCGGTTTGAAACTCCAAATAAACCATTTCAATTCATATATTTCAAAGCTTTAGATACTCCACCATTTCAAAACTAATTCTTTGATAATTCCATTTCTATCAAATTCAATTACTATCGATCATCATCCAAAACAATAAATCAATATCAATATATAACTGATAATATTTAACAGGTAATTAACTGGCAGTTATATTCAATAATAAATTAAATAACGATTTAATTTAATTAAATGCAATTAACTAAGATGATGATTAAAATAATTAAACAGACATAAATAAATGCATAATCACAACAAAATTTAAATTTAATAAACATAAGAAATTCTAGAAGTTGTGAATGGGTTAAAACACTCACTTTTTGAATTTGAATCCAATTTAAACCCAAAAATTGTGAACAGTCTCAGAATTCGTCCAAACCAGCGTCAAAATGTCTAGAATCCCAATACGAACCTAGCAGAGAAAATCGTGCGTAAATTGGATCACGTACGTAAAAGATATTAAAATTAGAACTTTCATATGATTTATAATATAAAAAATTTAAATTAAAAGATAATAAGTTACCCACGTCAGCAACATCATCTGCCAACCCTAGTTCTTGTTCCAAAACGCATGAAAGCCGCCACGTTGAAACTCTTCGCGCCGCCTTGTCACTCGCCTACGCCTGCCTCGAGCCTGCCGCCGAAGTCGCCTCTCCGAGTCGCACCCACGTGCCCCCTCCCACCCCCCCCCCCCTCGGACCATCACTAAGGCGTTGGCCGATGCTGCAAATCCTACAGCCGCCGTAGGATATCTAACCCTACTTGAATTATCGAAACTAATCTAGCCGTTGCAACGAAGAACGAGCTATGCCGATGGACAGCATGCGACACTCTCCACATGATGATGTCATCAATTTGACGATCCATCGACGTTGATCGTCGCGCGATGAATGGACGAGAAGAAAACATCGATTTCTGAACAAATGGTGATTCAAAACCAAAAAAGAACTGCAGATCTTTGATGCGTATAATGAGAGCTTCAATATATAATTTTTTTGAATTTTTTTGAGGAGTTTGAAATTTCAATTCAGATTTTGAATTCCAGCTAGAATTAGGTGTTTTTCTGCCATTGAAATGAGGAGGTGAAAGAAATTTTCCATGCAGACAAATGAGAAATAGGGGTAGGCTAGGGTTTATAATATGGTATTTATAGACAAGGCTGAAATAGAATGTATCGGATCGATTGGATGCACGCGCTAGACGATATATGGCCCGAAAAACCCATTCTGACTCCGGAACAAAATTAGGTCAATCCATATCAAAATAGATGTTTTAAAATATTTTAAATGCAATGGAAAAGGTTTCAAGTCCAAATTTCATCGTATGAATAAGTTATGCTAAAATCAATTTATTTCAAATTGATTTCAATTGATTTCAAGGCGTTTCGAGTCCGTACGATCAAACGACAAGTCCAATCGCTACGAAACTTAAAACCCTACAATAATTCACCGTTACGGATCCGGTGAAACTAGTTTTATCGAAATCCGAGTCAGTGGTCAAAGTGGCTATTTTTCCACTAATTAAATAAATTAATAATAAATTAATCAAATCAAAATTTTCAATTTCAATACTATAATTGACCATTCTTATCATTTTAAATTTCTCAATCATTTACAATGATTTAAACAAATTTAAATGTCAAATTAGAGTTAATTAATTTATCAATTTCAGTGTTAAATTTTCAATTTCATTATATTCACAAATTAAAATTTAACTTCTCCATAATCCCATTGAATTTACTTTTCATTCTTATTATCCGGTTCATTATTATCCAACTGATGAAATAACATTGGTTCATGGTTTATCACATCATTATTCTTAAATTTCATCTAAATTCCAATTAACGCAAAATTAAATATTAATTTCATTTAATTGCAATTACTCCAATTATTATTATAGTTCAAATTCCAAATAAATTTATGAATCTTTATTCCCATTCTTATAGTTCAACAAATTTTCCCATTATGAATAATATTAACATCATTTACCTTTAATTTTAATTATCAATTCATTCATATACCATTAATAATACCTTATTACCAATTATTACCCTAATTTATACTAATATAACCTTGAATTTGGATTCATTGCAATTGATTACAAACTTGATTTAATGGACTAAATAAATGATTCTTTTTTAATAATTGTTGCCACTAACCCTTTATCCTATTTATACAAGTTATCATTTCCAAACAATTACATACAGAACATTGATTTTATATCAAATCACTATTTATTCATTTATTAATTCGTTGATTAATCCAATATTTACATTTACTTTTCTTATATTAATTTATTACCAAATATTCCTATTTACAATCAATTATAACCCAAATAGTTGTTTCAATCAATTGGGTTTGCATTGAATTAATTATTTATTAGCTTACATTTACATTCTTACTATTCATTTGAAATTTTCCTTATTTTCCTTATTATGAATCAATTATAAACTTATCATCTTAAACGTGATGTCAACATTTTAAATTATTAATTTACCTTTTATATTTCATTATAAATTAATGCTCATATACAAATTAAGATTTCAAATAAAATTAATCATTTCATCTTAGTTCCATTCTTTTATTACATCAACTATTACTTTATGAATAAAATTAGCATTTATGATTCATTTTGTTACATTCATAGTCTCCGTTATTGTCTTAAACTTGCTAATGTAACATTAAAGTTCATTTAATTCTAATTGATTCCCCATTTAAATTTAATAGACCAATTAAACAGGTAACTTATAACCATCGTTATCATAACTTTAAATTACACATATGAATTCACTATTCACATACAAATGTTACATTCTTACATAAAGTTGATTTTATTCAATTACCATCGACTATCTATTATCTCATTAATTAATTCATATTTACATCCACTTATTCGCAATTAACTTACATTTATACAGTTGCAATTCATTTTAGTTATTATTTCATTAATAATTCACTAAAATTTTATTTTCTTCAATATTAAATTTCAAAATTTTATTAAATAAACAATTTTAATTATTGAAAATTTGCGGGTCGTTACACCCCGACCTCCCCACATCAGCCCGACCTCACCCACCACCCCAGTCCAGCTCCACCAACCTCGCCCGAAACCACTACCCCACTGCCTCAGCCTGCACCAGCCGCCCGACCTCCCCTACAACAGCCGAAGGCCCACATCCTTCACCCCACTGTCGAACCCGCCCCTTCCTCTCCTGCACCTAATCCCCCACCACTTCCCGAGCTTGCCTGACCACCCGGTCCAGCCCGTCGCCACCACCGAACAACCAAACCACCAGCTGCCTCCTCCGACTGGCCTGCTTCACCTCCTCCTTCCTCTACCCGAGCCTTATCCCGCAACCATCCACCTCAGCCTATCCCGCTCTCGACCACCCTGCCACACCACCATCCCACCAGCAACCTCCTCGAACCCACATACTTGCCACCGCACCTACAACCAAACCCGCAGCCCGAATCCACGAGCGAACCCACGACCCACATTCCGAACTCGAACCGTGAACACAACACGACTTCAGTGAATCAAAGTTTCCTCACGTGACAGCTTTTTGACTAGGTCACAGTCGCATTCCCGCTCTAGGGATTGTGCACGTATCCGAATCCGAAACTGTATCGCCTTGACCATTCCCATTTGGCTAATCTATGAAGGTGAGTGTTTTAAACGCTCATGGCTTACTAAATATTTTTACGTTCATTGAATTGATATCATTAATTCATTCAATTCCATTGACTGTTATTTGGTAATTTAAATTGATATCTAGATTGTCATTTGAATTAATTAATAAAAAATAAAATTGACAGTAATATTTGAAATTGGAATTTAAATTCCAATAAAATAATCGATATTAATAACTAGGAAATTATTGTGAATTATCTTGACTGTTTGGATGATTGATTGCGATGAATACTATTGGTTGATATTTTGGATGATTTGGATGTTTATTTATTTTGATATACATTATATCATCATGTAAACTATTTACAATGTATAAAGTGTAAATTGAATTATTTCGAATAAATTAAAAAATACGTTGATATAATACCTAAGACATTTATTTTGGATTGAAATGATATATATCCATCACTGGGATAAATTGAAATAACCGACTCACTTGGCCATAGGATAGAAAATTACATATGGATACCGGACTGGTTAAATTAAATAATTTTAAAAAATTTGTTTTGAAATTATTCAAATGATTTGATTTTAAGAAATAAAATTTCAAATTTATGGGAATCGAATATTATTTCGAACTTGAGCCTAAATTGTGAAACTGAAATGCATTAAACAAAATTATTTAAAAATGAAATTTGAGACTTTAAAGTTATAACTGTAATATAATTTGAGTTTCAAAAATTGATTTGTTTTAAAAAAATTGGATTTTATTCGAACTTTGTATTGCCAAGTAAACGTAATTTAAATCGATATTTCAAAATTGAGCTCGGAATTGGATTATTTTGAAGATTTAAAATCTTAAACTAAATATTGAAGTTAAATTTAATATAAATGATTTAAATCGATATTTTGAAATTGAACTTGGAATTGATATAAACTGAATTGGTTTAAAATCGGTATTGAAATGAAATTTAAACCATTGACTCGAATTGTTGAATCAAATTTGAAGTTCAAAATGAAAATCGATATTGAAATTGATTTGAATTGAATTGGAATCGAAGTTAATTCGAATTGAAACCAGAATTGAATCGATTTGAATTGAAATGGAAATTGAAATTGATTTGAATTGGAAGGTGGAATTGAACCGGTTTGACATTGAAACTATTTTCGAATAAATTATTTTAATATAAACTATATAAACCTAGCTTTTAAAATATTCAAATTATTTGATTTTCCAAACGATTTTATTATATAAATCATCTTAATACTTAAACTATTTTATATTAAACTATGTTAAATATTTAAATTAATTTAAACTATTCAAACTATTTTCTAAAAGTCAAACTGATTAAGGTGGGAGATTTTATATTTAAATCGTTGATTTAAATACGAATTAGGTTAAATGAAGTTATAACCTAAATTCAAATTTGAAATGATTTTGGAACTGAAATCGAGATATCAAGGCGAATATGATTTTTAATTGAAATAGTATATTTTGAGTAAATATGATGATTTCAAAATGAACATGATTTTAAAGCGAATATGATATTTTGATATCAAGTACGAATTGTTTTCAAAATGTAAAAGTATCAACCGGTGTGTAAAACAACGTTTGGTTGTTAAAGAGACTAGGGACTCTTATTGGCGCACTCTCTGTCAATATTGGAACCACTTTAACAACTGTGTACGCGGAGGAGACTCAAAAACGAAGTGGTTGGATTTGACGTCGTTTACTGGATTTGAAGAGAGAGAACGATGATGGATAGACCGCGGCACTTGTGTCAATTTGAAATGACTAAAATAGAACGTTGTGACAGGGCCAAGTGGGCTAATTACCCCAAGCAGACATCTGTTCTTCGATTTTCTTGGACTCGGTCCATATTATTACTCTTGTTGTTGGTTATAATTGGTGCACCTTGATTTGGGATAGCCTCCATTTGACTCGATATGAGATGGATGGATGCGGTAGGCGGTCGTGGCTATGATGCGCTACCACATGCCCTACGACTCGAGCTGGTAGTATCATACCTTAGGCATTGCCTCACATTCCTTGTCATATTTTTAACCCTATACGAAACCCCTACGATTTTAGTTTAGTGTTGTCATATCACGGCGCATCCATATCCACTGACGGTTTACTAGTGTTTTATATGCAAACCGTATGACGATGCTTAAAAACGTGTTAAGTGGGTTCAATGTAAAGCCTTGATGCTATTTTGATATTTATTTTGATGATTAGACATTATATATATAGCGTATTCTACTATATAAATATTTTGATGGATCTTTAATAGATGGAAAATCCCTTAACATCTCTTGAGTTATTGCATGCACGTTATACACTGGATAGGAGATGTGAAATTCCGTAAACATCTGTGATGCTATTACACTCATGTTATACGTGTTATCGATTTGAATTACAAAAGAAAATTTTAGTCCTGATTTAAGAGTTTTGCCTTTTCATTATGATCGGGTCAGCCCTGAGTTTTCAGAGCATTGGACATCATTTTCTTGAGGACGAAGACGAAGATTTGGTATATTATCACTATTATTATTTCCTTGCACCATGTTATCTGCTGCATAATTTATTCATCCATGTTGTATATATAACTCTGATAATGTTGTATAAATTATTATCAAATGTATAATATAAATAGCTTCGTGAACTGTTTATTTGATTATTATATTTTATCGTTCCGCTGTGAGATTCTGTATTTATTTTCTTATTCTCTCCTTATTTTTCTTAATTAATCCATTGATTATCTATGTTTCGGATTGAGATGACATGTGTGGATTATTGTCAATTTAAACCTTCTGAAATATGGTCGTCGCACTCAAGGTGCTCAGATCATGTGACTCTTCGATCGAACAGACAACATTGTTGAACTTAGTTGTCATTGATCTCAAGATTTTTTCCACCACTGCACTGGACTCCAATCTCTCTCCATTGGTCTTCATCTTGCTCACTACAGCCAGTATTTTTGAGATCTTTTTTCCCTCTTTCATGCTTAGAGTTTCATATTCTCTTTTCAATGCTTGAAGCCGTGCTTGACGGACTTTGGTTGAACCTTGATATTTCTGCTTCATCGCATCCCAGATTTGCTTGGAGCAGTCATCCTCCAATATTGTCTCCATGATCTCCCAAGGGATGGCCGGATAAAGATAATTCTTTATCTTTAAGTCCTTTAGCTTCTGCTCATCAATCAGCTTCTGCTCGGCCTCTATAGGCGCTGCTCCTCCTGCAGGTCTGAAGATGCCATTCTCCACAAGGCTCCAATACTCCTTGGAGCACAAAAAGTTCTCCATTAGCTTCGCCCAATGTTCATAGTAACCATCGAACACCGGGATGCTAGGACTTGCATACTTCCCATTGCTTCCTTCTGCCATCTCTCTCTTTCTTTCTTCGCACTCTGTGTTTGATCCTATACTACTCAAATAATAGTCCCATTGTGGTATCTGATACCGCTGTTAGATATGGTATTAAACTCAGAGGAAGTAGCTATAAAAGCTTGTTTTATTAAATGTCAAAAGAGGCTATTATATAGCCATACAATGCAGGAATGTTTCAAAAGTGCATCCACGAGCTGCACAACTAACAAAACATGGCTAAGACAAATTCAAAAACAAATTTCCCTACAAGTTATGGATTATTAAGAAGAACAACTGATCAAACTGAATAAGGAAGGACTAAGTCAGTCTAGTAAGCTAAACATTTCCTAACGAAGCCATCCTTAAGCATTTGAATGACAATGTCTTTAGGAAAAAGAGCCTCTTTCACTACAGCCAACTTAAAGATGTGAGGAAAATAGTGCATAATACTTGGGGTGGCCTTCTATAAACTACTTGGAAAGGGGTATTAGCAGTGACTAATTTACAGCTGGTATTATACTAGAATTCAGCCATGGTCAACCATTTAGACCAACCACTAGGCTTATGACACACAATGCATCTCAAATAACATTACAAAATTTGTTGACTGTCTCACTTTGACCATCTGTTTAAAGATGGTAGGCTGACTCATAGATAGCGTGCACCCTTGTAGTTTGAAGACTTGTTGCCAAAAAAAGACTGATGAATATTGAATCCTTATCACTTACTATTGATTTTGGTAACACATGCAATTTATACACCTCATCAAAGAAAACCTGAGCTACTTGTTGAATAGTGTAGAGGTGATCAAGAGGAAAGAAGTATGCGTATTTAGACAACATATCTACCACTACATTTATGATAGTTTATGTTTTGCTTCTAGCAAAGTTCGTGATGAAATCCATACTTATATCACTCTAGATAAGTTCAAGTATAGGGAGTGTTTGCAAAAGACCTGGGGAAGCTACATTTTCAGGCTTCATCTTTTGACAAATGTCACATTCCTTGGTGTATTTTCTAGTTTGTTTCTTCATGCCATTTCATTTAAAAAAATTCTTTAATCTATGCAATGTGCCTTTAGTTTCAGGATGTCATCCTAATGGTGTTGCATGGTATTCTTGAATTAAAGTTATGCTTAGTTTGGTGTTAGCATGGTCTTAGAAGCTTCCCTCTATAAAAATCAGATTACCCATAACTTGGTATTCATTAGTATCAAACACACCATTCGCCATTTTTGAACGGGGTTGACTGATTTATTTGTTGCCTTAGCTCATCTACCTAGGTAGTGTATAATAGTGACAGCATTTGAACTTAATTCATCTCCATTCTTGCCTCTTCTTGATAATGCATTAGCCACAATATTTTCTTTTCCAGATATATACTTGATCATATAGTCAAAGCCATGGAGTTTTGTTGGCCATCTTCCTTATGTGCTGTGTATTTATTAGTTTAACGAATATTTGTGACTTTGATGGTCAGTCCTGAATGTCCTGCCTAATAAATATTGACTCCGTTTTTTGTAGCTAGCACCGATGTTAGTAGCTTCTACACATAAGTAGAGAGATGTAGATTGTTTCATTTGTGTACTTTGCTAATATATGCAATTGGCCTTCTTTCTTGCAACAAAACAACTCCTATTCCCATCCCACTTGCATCACATTCAATGTTAAACTTTTTACTAAAGTCAGGCATGGCCAAAATAGGTGGTGTTATTAATTGCTTCTTGACTTTATTGAAAGCTGCAGTAGCCTCTTCACTCCACTGAGTTCTTCCTAAGCAACCTAGTTAAGAGTCTAAGCATGACCTCATAATTTCCAATAAATTTCCTATATTAACCCGTAACGCCTAGAAATTCTCTCAACCCTATTATTTTCCTTGGAATAGGCTAGTATTGAATAGTTGAAACCTTGCTTGGACCTACTGATATACCTTGCCTAGAAATAACGTGGCCTGAGTATTCAGTTTGATCCTTCGCAAATTGACTTTGATAGCTTAATCATCGGCTGACTACCTTGCAATACTTGAAAAGACAAAAATAAATGGTTTTCCAACTCTTGTTATAAATCAAAATATCATCAAAAAACTAGATAAATTTTCCAAGACAATTTTTGAAAATAGAATTCATAAGAGATTTAAAAGTAGATGGAGCATTTGTCAAGGCAAATGGCAGGACTAAAGTCTTATATGGCCTTCATTGTTCTAAGGGTAGTTTTGTGAATGTCCCTTTCAAACATCCTAATATGGTGATAGCCAGACTTCAGATCAAGCTTGTTAAATTAGAAGGATTCATGTAGCTCATCAAATAGGTCTTCAATTAGGGAAATAGGGAATTTTTCATTCATAGTATGCTTGTTCAATTGCTTATAACTCGCACCGAGCCTCCAACTTCCATCTCTTTTCCTTCACCATCACCATCACCATCAGGGATGCAAAGGAGCGGGTGTTGGCTCTAATAATTCCAGTGAACAACACCATTAATTAATTTTTATACTTCAATTTTTACATGATAGGGATGTCTATAGCGTCTAACGCAAACAGGCTTGGTGCTTGGCAAGAGTGGAATTCTATGATCATAATTCTTTTAGGAGGTAATTGACTAGTTTCTTTGAGGATTCCAGGAAATTTTTAAAGGAAAGCCATAATTTTTGGATGAGTTTCTAAAGGTAAGTCTTCAACTGCAACATTTTTGGGAGTTAGGTTTCGGTAATTCCTACATCTTTATGTAATGTATGATAAAAGAAAGTTGGCCTTACTTAATTCTTTTGTAATTTTCTGTTCGTCTACTAAAGTTGTTTCTGGAATAGTGTTGTAATGCCACATATAACCAGAAATATGAATGATAGCCTTAGAATTTCAGCATATGTTGTTGTAAAACCCTACAAAATTTAATAAGAAATTAAATAGTTAAAACAATGCTAAAAATGAAAATTCCGTCAATATCAAAATTTGGTCATGAAATTGCACCATTGCGTTCGTGGCGGTTTCTGATTAATTTTCATACATAAAGCTTTGTAATTAGAGTTCGGATGGAGAAATTATGGACATCTGAAGCTTTCGAATTAAATTTATTCAAACAAATTTGAATTTAAAATTTTAAAATTTGAATTGGAAGTTAAAGTTGAAGGAGCTTAAGAATTAAGCAAAACATTAACGTGTAATTAATAAATTAATTAGGTACTTAATTAGCATAAAATGAGAAAATATTATACGGTCTAAAGTAAGGATTGGTAGACCGCTTGTGGTCAATGGTCGACCGTTTTCTTGTGTGGGCGGCTAGGTTTTCCTAGGCCACGAACGACTTAGATCGTATTATTTTGATCCGACGATTCTATTTCCTTCTTATCTCTACAAATAGAACCCTAAATCGCTAACTTTTTCTTCATAAAATTTTGCAAACGCTAGCAAAGCTCTAATGGATTCCTTCTTCTTTGTATTTGATAATCACTTAAGATTTTCCGGTAAGAGGTTAGATGTTTAAATATTTGATTTCTAATTATATTTCTCTTTACTTTCTGATTCTGAATCAAATCTTTATGTAAAATCCACTTATGTATTCCAAAAGAAGGAGATCTAAAAGAGGAAATAGAAATGGTGTGAATCAAATCCAACTTAGATGGAAGCAATTATTCTCATTTTTAGTATTGTGCAATATTTATTTGGATTTGATATATGCCTTGGAAAATTTTGAGAAAATATAACAAAAACCCCCCTCAGAATTTCATTAAGTAAATGTCAATCTTTGAATCTATTGGAATTTCAATTGTTTTGTATTAATACAGTAAAATCAGATATGTGTTTGGGATTTAAGCAACTTAATAATCTATTCCACTTCATCTCTTTTGATTTTCCTTGTAGTGTTAAAGGATTTTAAAAATAAGTAAAACTAGAAATAGCGTGCAAAGTATGAATTTGACTATTTCTAGTTTGCACCGTCTATTTCTGTAAGCTAAACAAGTATTAATCCCCTTTTCACTCCAAGGCAGTAATTACAAAAGTTGAATAGAATATAGAAGGTCTAAATTATAATATTTGTTCCTTGAAATAGAAGAATTAATTCTATGTATATTAATATAAGATAAGTTTGGTATTATTTCATTTTCTACAAGTCTCACTACAAGAAAAAACCTTTCTAGTTGCATTTATTAGTAGCATTTATTATCAAGTGCATTAAAAAGTTGTTTAAATTCAACCAATAGTTTACAGAATAATGTTTATCTAAGTGCAACCCATGAATGGATGGAACAAAAATTTAACGCGGGAGTCAATTTTTTCGTTGCCACACAAAAGCTCTTCCTCTCTCTTTTATTTTCATTTATTACTTAAAATTTATTTTACTTCTCTCTAAATAGGCAACCCTAAATCACTTGACATTCCCAAATCCAAATTCATCGGATGTTCCTCCATCCGTCGACTGTCACCCATGAATGCTTCTCTCTTTGTTGCAATTCTTCTCTTTATCTTGATGTAATTTTTTATTGATTTCGTTTTCAATACGATTTGTGCATCCACGATAAATCTTGGCACTCATTTTCTCTTACGATCAATCGTGATGATGCTGTTGCTCAACTTAAAGGTATTCATAATTCCTAGAAGCATCCCATTTATCTTCGCTTGTTGCATAAGAAGTTTTGCTATCTGCTGAGTTTCGGTTTCCTTGTTCTATTTGATAATATTTATTCATTGTTTTGAATTGAAATTTTACTGAATTTAGTTCATTTTTCTTTAAAACTATAATATTGAGTGCTTTTTCTGTGGCATTCCTCAAAAGCACTGCACTTTATCTTTTAAAATAAAGAAATTGGAGAATAGATTGTACAAAACCTAACTACATTATTTGTGATTAACTTATTTCCTTATTATGTTATAGTATATTAGTATAGCAAATCAGTCATAATGCTGGCTAACAAATGCGTTTTGAAATCAATATGCACAAATCTATGCGGTTATGTGCATAAGTGTTTTTTGCTTGTTTTGCATGATGAGGTTCCAACCAAATTTCGTTCATATAATCATATATATTTACAAATAAGATTTTTTTTCATTAAACCAGTGTATTTTTGTAGGTTTAGACAAGCATCTTGAACTTATATTGTTGTAGAAATATACGTATAGTTAATTGTATTCATTATTTGTAAGTCACGTTCCAATTTCCTCTTATGTTGAACAGGAAAAGTAATGAATGAGCCTCCTTGGTGCTACCCATAACTTAGAGAAATCTCCATCGAGGCACTAATGGTTTATATCAATTGTTACTATTCGTATATGTGTTTTTTGTGTTTCCTTTAGATGTTTGTTGTATGTGCAAATCGTTTGTGTTATTCCACGTTTGAACTACTTTGGAAGACAAATTAATATGCCAAGAAAATAAACTTAAACTTTTGACATTCACTGCAATACCCTAAATACTGTTACTTATAATGACACACTAAAATGTATCATATTCCATATAACCTTGCACTTTTCTATATATTTTGTTGTGGAAGTGTCTTTTTGGGTATTCAATTTATAATCATAGTTTGTGTATTAAACAAGAAAAAAGGTACTATAGGATTTGTAAAGCTGAGATTCTGCCAAGTTCTTGATATGTCAATCAAGCCAATCAAAGGAAACCTTCAATGGTGTAAGAAACTAAGCAAAACAATGTAGTGAAATTTGTTTTAATTTGAGCAGAAGCGAATTATTTGATCAGGATCTAGTATTTCCTATTTAGATACCAATGACACTGAAAAAAATTATGCAGTCTCACAGAAATAATGACAGAAATAAGAGACAGGGAAGATTTAACATGGTTCAGATATGCATATCCTACGTCCACAGAGACCCAACAACTTCTTTTATTTCACTAAAGAAAAGAGTACAAAAGAGAGGGAAGAATAATGGTGGATACTCTCACACACTTGCTTGCATATGAAGATGAAATTTCTTCATTTAAATAGACTTGATAATGAAGGATTACTTGGAGATTAAGAAAATCAGTTTTCTGATTACCCAAATATCTTTCCAAATTGCATGATTTAATTTTAGTACAAATAGATGGCGTAATCTTGGTTTCCATATCTTGCTTTTGATTGATTTGTTCTCCATGCCTAATCATTTATTTCTTCATATAGCAAATATATTGACTAATTAATTGATTGACTAATTAATTAGTTTCCTTCAAAATATCCTTCCATATACCAGCCAAATTAATTGATTTGAATGAATCAATTTCTTTCCTCCTTAACAAATATTTGAATCATCCAAATTTAACACTCCACCTTGATTCAAATATAATAATCTCTCTTCATCACCTTATCAAGCAATCGACATATAAGTTGTTGGGTTTAATTCCCCATGGTGCTCAAGTAACAGGTATCAAACTGATCAAGTTTGAGCAATGCTCAAACTTGTCCTTTGGAAGTGACTTAGTCATCATATCTGAAGGATTATCCAAAGTACTCACTTTCAACAATTTGATCTTGCTTCATTCTTCCTCAAGCATAAGAAAGAAACCTCTAACATCAATGTGCTTCGTCCGTGAACTATAAGTTTGATTCTCTACAAGATGAATAGCACTCTGACTGTTTGAAAATAACTCTGCTGTCCGCTGCACCATTGAAAGATCATCCAACAACTGAAGTAAGTATAATCCTTCATTTGTTGCTTCCACAATCGATACCAACTCTGGTTCGGTAGTCGATAAAGCTAAGATAGATTGCAGCTTTGATCTCTATGAAATCGAGCATATGCCAAGTGTAAAAAAATAGCCCGACACTGACTTCCTATCATATCTATCCCTAGCATAATCAAAATCACAGTATCCTCTAAGAAAGATGTCACCATCCACTCCACCATATAACAAGCCAACCGAAGAAGTGCCTCGAAGATATCTAAGAATCCACTTCACAGCTTTCCAATGTTCTTTGCCTGGGTTAGACATATATCGACTCACAACACCTACTACATGGGCCAAATCTAGTCTTATGCACACCACGCATACGTAAGACTACCAACGACACTAGAATAAGGTATATCAGCCATATGCCTCTTTTTTTCTTCCGATGAGGGAGATAAGTCTTTTGACAACTTAAAATGAGAGCCTAATGGAGTGCCAACCGGTTTGGCTTTCTCCATTCCAAATCAAGCGAGGACTTTCTCGATGTATTGCGCTTGAGTGAGCCTTAACTCTCTCCGCTTTCTATCCCTGCTTATCTCCATACCGAATATTTTTTGTGCCTTTCCCAAATCCTTCATGTCAAACTCTCTACTGAGCTCCGCTTTCAACTCCTTAATTCAGACCATACTCCGAGATGCAATCAGCATATCATCAACATATAACAACGCATAAATCATATCACCATCACATCTCCTGAAATAAACACACTGGTCTTTGAAACTTCTGGAGTATCCCTGTGAAAGCATAAACTTATCAAACCTCTTGTACCATAGTTTAGGAGACTGCTTCAGTCCATATAGAGATTTGTTGAGTTTGCAAACATAGTCTGGTCTGCTACTATCATTGAACCCTTCCGGTTGCTTTAAATAAATCTCCACATCCAGATCACCATGCAAGAATGCAGTTTTATCATCTAGTTGCTCTCATTCCATATCATAATGAGCAACTAATGGCAAAAGAATACGAATAGAAGTATGTCTAACCACTGGAGCAAAGATATCATGATACTCTACCCCCTTCTTCTGAACATACCCCTTTGCGACTAATCTTGCCTTGTATCTGAGATTACCATTTTCACTGTCTTTCACTCTATAGATCCACTTGCATCCAATAGCTCTCATGTCGATGGGAAGAGGCACCAAATCCCAAGTATGATCTCTCTGCAATGATTCAATCTCCTCCTCCATAGCAACTAACCAACTGCAACTGTTAACTGATGCGATAGCTTCTCTATAATCACAGGGCTCATCATGGACAACATTCAAAGCATATGTTGCCATATTATTGAAGTTAATATCTTCGATGCTCAATCCTACAAACTCATCAAACTACTTGGGCTTTCTTCTTTTTCTGACAGGCCTAGGTTTTGAATGAGCTTCACCTTGAGTTTGATCATCTGTATCAACATCGATATTATCCTCATCGACCACGATGTCATTGGAAACACCATTTGAACGTCTATGAAAAGAATCAAAGATGACTTGCTTTGTGTCTGGTATTCTTTACATGTCCTCTCATTGTCATCCGATGAGGAAGGCTCCACCTTTAACATATCCTTCTTATCAAAAGTCACGTGCCTACTCATAACGATCTTCTTGCTAATAGGACACCACAATCTATATCCCTTCACTCCTCTCATATAACCTATAAAAATACACTTATGAGCTCTAGGTTCCAACTTCTCATTGCTCTCATGCACATAAGATGGACAACCAAAGACTTTGAGAAATGAATAGCTAATAGGCTCTCCTTTCCATACTTCTTCAGGGATCTTCATATCTATGGCGGTAGAAGGTGTGCGGTTGATGATGAAAGCCGTTATAGATAAAGCTTCAGCCTAAAATCCCTTCTTCAATTTAGCAGTCAATCTGAGGCATCTTGTTCTCTCCAATACTGTCTGATTCATCCTTTCTACAACTCCATTAGACTGGGGGTCGCCTAGTGTAGTGTAATTCCTCTTAATGTCTTCAGACTCACAATAATCGATAAATCCTGTGATACATATTCACCGCCGTTATCTGAACGGAGAACTTTCAATTTCTTCCCTGACTGCTTCTCAACCATAGATTTCCATTTTCGAAACTTAGCAAAGGTTTCCTGCCCTCACACCTCTCATAACAATCATGGAACCCTTCGATATCTTCATTTTCTCTCCTTCCACTACATTCTTCAAGCCAACTCTACTCAATGCCCCAACAGATATCAAGCTCCTCCCCAAATCAGGTACATGTCTAACATCGGTGATCATACGAATAACACCATCAAACATCATAATCATCACGCTACCAACACTCACCATACGACAAGAAGCATCATTACCCATCAAAACTTCTCCTCCATCAATTTCACTGTAAGTGGAAAAGCAGTTCCTATCAGGTGTCATATGATAGGATGCGCCAGAATCAATCAGCCATAAGTTGCTCTTTCCAGAAGAGCCAGAAGCTGTAAATACATCGATGTCACTTTCTGTATCTGATTTCTCTGCTGTAGAAGCTGAGGCTTGCTTTGGATCTTTTCTTCTGCCTTCAAGCTTGGGACATTGTGCTATGAAGTGCCCTGGTTTCTTACAATAATGACAAGTCAAATTCTTAGGCCCCCTAGACTAAGACCATGAAGAATTCCGTCCTCCACCTTTCTTCGACCTGCTTTGGCATCTACCTCTTTAAACAGATAAGCCTTTGGTATCACTATCCGAGCTAGTGCTCGCCAATCTATCTCTTAATACTTCATTATGAAGACCAGCCTTTACACCAGACAGGCTAATTTTACTACGGCCATAAATCATGGAATTAACAAAAGCAGTATACTACTTAGGCAAGGAAAGAGGATCACAGCTTGAGCCTCATCAATAATATCAACTTCCGCTGCCTTCAAGTTCTCAATTAAAGTCGTCAAAGCATCTACATGCTCCATGAGATCATCTCCAGGCTTCATCTTGAATGAATAGAGTTGTTGCTGAAGAATAATTCGATTAGTAAGAGACTTGTCTTGATATGCATCCGACAATGCATTCCATAGTTCCTTCGCGTTTTCTTCTGAGAGAATTCTCTAAGAACTTCATTTAAAAGGCTCAACTGAATTATTGTGAGAGCTTCATCTTCCATCTCTTCCAAATTAGCTGCATCAATACCTTTCAATTTCTCTGGTATAGAAACAACCTTACAAGTCTTCTCTTTCTTTAATACAGCCTCCATCTTTATCTTCCAAGTACCAAAATCTCCTTTTCCGTCAAAATGTGTACTCCATAATTGACAACAGATATACCAACAGACTTACTAGAAATAGCCATTAATATCAAAACAGGAACAATAACACTAGCTCTGATACCAAACTGTAATGAAATTTGTTTTAATTTGATGGAAGAGAATTATTTGATCGGGATCTAGTATTGTCTGTTTACATACTAATGACACTTAAAAAAATTATGCAATCTCACAGAAATAATAACATAAATAAGAGACATAGAAGATTTAACGTGGTTATGAATATCCTACGTCCACGGAGACCCAACGACTTCTTTTATTTCACTGAAGAAAAGAGTACAAAAGAGAGGGAAGAATAATGGTGGACATTATCACACACTTGCTTGCGTATGAAGATGAAATTCCTTCATTTAAATAGACTTGATAATGAAGGGTTGCTTGGAGATTAAGATAAAATAATTTCCTGATTACCCAAATATCTTTCCAAATTGCATGATTTGATTTTAGTACAAATAGATGGCGTAATCTTGGTTTCCATATCTTTTCTTTGATTGATTTATTCTCCATGCCTAATCATTTATTTCTTCATATAACAAATATATTGACTAATTAATTAGTTTACTTTAAAATATCCTTCCATATACCAGCCAAATTAATTGATTTGAATGAATCAATTAATCAATTACTTTCCTCCTTAACAAATATTTGAATCATCCAAATTTAAGAAACAAAACCTTTATACAAGCTCTTTAGGTCTTTTTTACTTTTTTTCTTGAAATCTTATTATTATTATTAGAAAGACTTATTCTTGTAGTTGTTTTTTTGATCAATTTTATTCATATTTTTCCTCCTATAAAATGAACTTTGCAATGCATATATAAAAAAAATTTGTAGAAACTTTAGGTTCAAGATTTATCAAATGTTTAATGTTTATCCAGCGAATTATACAAGTCATATGACATATCGTAAGAATATAAATGAAAAGGATCAATATAAATTCTATTCGTAGTCATAAACTAAAACTCGTTTAACAGCACCAAAAAATTAAATAAACTAGTATACACCATTTATTACGTGACATACATCATTTTCTTACAAAAACACATATACCATCATCTTCCGTTATCTTCTTCCTTTTAGGCATTTAATTTGTTTATACAAAAGAAGTAGAAGTTTCATAAATAAATCAAATCGAAATTAAACATAAAAGTGTTGTATCTTTATTTCTATATGTCAAACTTATTCATTTCAATAAATACGGTTCTAATTTCTCAAAAAATTAAGCTTTATGATTACCACGCATGATGACATCCATTTGATATACATTAGATTCGTGTGGTTTCTACACATAACTGCATCCATTTGATATATGAATAATAAATGTTATTATAAAGTTGCGTGTTCACTCTGGAGTACTTACGATTGTAATTTTAAAGGCTTTTCTTTCAGGTCAACTTCCTAGATAATAACTACTATATTGTAAGTAATTTGACTATCACGAGTGAAAAGTAATTTGACTTCCTAGTTTATGACTTGAATCTTATCTTTTATGGAGGTGTATCGCTTGTGTGCGTTCCAAATGATAGCGACAGTTTTTAATTGAGATTTCTCTCAAGAATCTATGTTGAAATCAAGATAATTCATGTATGTAATTCTATGCTCAATTTTGAAATGGATAGATTACCATCAGTTGCAGTGGTATATCCCATACCTCATTTTATCTTTGCTTGCACTTGTCCTTATCTACACATATATGCTAACAACAACTTAAGACGAATTTCAATTTATACTTTGATTTTATTTTAAGTCTTTGATAAACCTGGGTTGTAACGTACGCGGATTTTCGTCGCCGAAAAACGAATAGTTATGGGTTTAAGAAAAAGAAAAGAAAAGAAGAAGAGAGAAAAAGAAGAAAGAAGAAGAAAATAGATAATAGAGGGAAGAGAAAACATAAGATAGAAAATTTAGATAGGGAAAAGAAGATAGGAAATTTTAAAAATAGAAGAAAAGAAAATAGAGGAAAAAGAAAGAAACAGAAGAAAATAGGACGGAACAGAAAACAACAGAACAATAACAGAATCTCACAATTCGCAGCGGAACAACATATAATAATAAATGAATAATCTTTAAACAAAGAACTATATCAGTTATTACATTACATTACATCATATCATCAGAGTGTACAACATCAACATCAAACAGTGCAGCGGAAAAAGAAATACTATATAAATGATATGCCATGCCATCCATCTTGCCTCCAGCAACTCCAGAATATCCAGAATATCCTGATAAACCTTACTCTTGACTGCCCGTGTGGAAATTGGTGGGCACCCAGAGTTTAGGAAGGAAAACAATAAACTCCAAGTCAGTCATGTGACTGGTGTGAGAACTCAAAACAGTTTATTTATCTTTAAAATCAAAATAGAAGAATATTTTAAAAAAAAACCAATTCGCAATGCTTTTAAAAATGAGACTACCATAAGACCTCCTGCCACACACACAATGCAAACGCAGACTTGGAGAAGATTTCTCCTTATGATAGTCAAAGATGCTTGATACGTATTAAAATCAAATCAATTTTGATATTATTATTAGTGCATAGTGTAGAAGAAATTCATTTCGAAAGTAGAATATAAATCTTAGCCAGCATAGGCACCATTATATTATGCCTACTAATAGTTACCATATTAGATGGCAGGTTCTACAACTAAAACCGTACAAGTTTCGTATTGTTTCTTTGGATTTCCAACAAATGGTCAGGCCAAGGAACTTCCCATTGCCACATGAGAATGCCTCTGGAAAGACATCCCCGAGAACCAAACCGGAACTCTGCCAACACAAGGCCGGGTTACCCCTAACTGGGTAACTACTGACACGAGCACGCCATTCCCCGATCGTAAACGACCTTTCTCACGGGATCCCGAAAACCAACAACCACAAAGTAATAAATTCGCAGTAACCACATAGGTTAAATATCTGGGCTCCATACCATGATACAACCTCTATCCAAAAGGAAATGTACATACCCTAAAGGGTGCTACCCCTCATAACCTTGCCGCATCTTTCCTGTTTTGACCATTTCCGGGGTGTGAGGTTCGACGAAGTCACGTCCACAAAAACATACTTTATACAAAAGCCATGCTTCGGGTCAACAAATGATCAACACAATGATCACTAAGATAGACGGTCAAATAAACGATCCTATCACAATAATCAACACAATGATCATTTACAGCAACACTCAGCATGTCACATTACCAAATTGGGAATATATCGCTGATAACTTCAACTATATAACCTCTGAGCTCGTACGTCTCAGAGAAGGGTGTTAAGCTAAAGAATAAATTCTTCGCCACCAACAGAAATATATTTGAAAGAAATCGGCTTTATATCTCAACTTGTAATGTCAGACATACAATCCATACAAGTCTGTTCCGGGATCGAACAAAACCGAAGGCACTTACAAAGAAGTCCTTGCAATCCGGATATTCACAATCCTGATCGGATTCACCATCACATATGGAGAACTCTATACCGGAGCAACTCGGTGCAGAGTAAATCGACAGGTCATCCTATCGCTCTCGCAAATACCGGGTCTTCAACACCGATCTTCAATGCAATTATAACGACGTATCACATATTCGGAATGGGTTATACGACCCCATGGTCCTTTTCCGGTTAACCCGAATAGTGAGCGCTTATTTAAAAATAAGTGTAGCATTCACATTCAAACAAATCACATCAATTACCCATTCAAAGGGAAATATTGATAGTCGGTTATTGAACTATCACTGGATATGCACACATCACCAGTTTCCAAATAATTTTCCAAATTATTTATTTCACAAAATACCTTCACTAGATATATATAATTTCATACTTCAAAAATAAATCAATATTTATTTTTAAACGAATTCCACTTCCTTTGTAAATTCCTTAGTGAATTTATAATCCAAAATATCTATGAATATTCGATTTCGATCATTCATTTCAATTTATCTTCAAAAAGATAAATTCTTAAGATATTCACTTTATATTGGAAAACATTTCCATACTTATTTATTCATAAGTAATTCACAAATTTTATTTATTTTCAACACTTAGAAAATATTCAATATACTTCAATCGAAATTAAGTATATATTTCATTCTATTAAGGAAATCATTCTCTTCAACATATTCATTTGGGCCAAAACGAATGTTGCGTAAAACATCGTTACGACGTCCCAAATTCACTAGTATAGGGATTCGAAATTAAATAGATATATAAATCCCAATACTATACAAAACATTTCCTTTCGGAAATCATTTACTATAACAACAGTGTTATAGTCCATTATTTCCTTTTATTTCTCGAAAACGTCTATTCCAACAATCAATGTTGAAATCTATGGTTTCGAATCTCAACGCATTTTAAAACATCGTTAGATCGTTTTAATTCTGTTTAAAACATCACATTCAAACAATTTCTTCAACATATTATTCACTATTCAAAAACGTGAATATACTACGTTAACAAATTTCATCCTTTTATTCATTTTATTTTAAAGGATCATTCACAATCAAAAAATGTGAATATAACTCCATTAATAAGTTTCAACAATTTACTTATCAAAATAAGTCATTTGCGAATTTATAAACAACGTTTATAAATTCCATTTCTATTTATTTTATAACCACTTCCTTTATAAATCTCCTTTATTAACCTATTCGATTTATATCCCAATTATGAACTAAAAGTCCATATTATAAGTTAAATGCTTTTAAAACGATTATTTTACAAAATCGTTCTTTTAAACTTCATAGTTATAAATCTTATAACTTATAAGATTCAATTATTCATCCTAATATATTCTTTAATAATTTCACAAAACTTATAAATCTTACTATTTATGAATTTCATTTATAACTTCACCATTTATAATTTTATAAATTCCATTCATTTACAAAATTCATTTTCACTTCATTCAAACACTTATAAAAATTCGTTTTATAATGTCAATATTTCAATTTATAAATATCCATTTATAAATCTCTTAATATAAATCAATTTATATTATTCTTTAAAACGACTTCAATCTCCTTTATTATTTCACCATTTTGATTCATAAAATAATTAAATTTTATATATCCTATATTTAAACTTTTCATAATAAATTCTAAAATATCTCGATTAAACTATTTTATAAACTCAATAGCATCATATTCTCAAAAATCAGTTTTTAACTATATTTCTCAAAAATCATAATTTTTATAACTTTAAAAATTATAACGTTTATTTATTTAAAATGAATCAATTCCAAAAATATAGTATATTTTCAAAAATCACTTTAAAAATTATTTTAAAATTCCAAAATCTGGGTCCAATGATGCTACACACCAAATAGTCAATCACGACAACAACGATATCATATATCAATATGATAATCCATCAAATATCAAAATATCTGAAATCAAATAAAAACTGTTGAGGAATCCAGTTGGATCCCTCCAACCTGTTTTCCTGCATCCAAAAACATTAGCACAATACCAATTTCGCTCCAGTACGAAATTATCGCGGTATATGGGATTTAAATATTATCCGCTTAATAGACGGCGCAATAGGGTCTCATCCGCTAAACAAAAAATGCGGGAAATCAATCAACTCCAATATATACATATGCCAATATATATATATTGCTATTATATATAATACCAATTTCACTGTTTATGAAATATTCGCGGTATATGTTTTTATTAAATAACATCCGCTTACTAACGGCGTATAATGTCTATTTTAACAATCAATAGATAACAATCATCATTCAAACATGCATTCAAATATTTTAAATCTAACTATTTAAAATAAAATCGAAACTGATTCGATTGAGTGAGAAGTTCTCACCTTGATTTTATTTTCCGTTTTAGCGATTTATTTCGAATAAAATTAAACGGGCGTTTAATTTTACCCAAAATTCTCACTAACTCCAAACGACTCCAAACCAACTCCATCGCGTAGTGCTCGTCCATACGATTCCAACGCAACTGGTTTCGCGCGTTTTCGACCTCGTATGAAAAAGTTATGAATTTATGAAGTTTGTACACGATTTTAATAACATTTTATAACATAAATTTAAACTAATTTATACCAAAGCAAATCTTAGCCCTCCATCTCAACTCCAACCACATCAGGCCGTCTCCCCCCATCATCTTCCCCACGCATATGCACAGGTCGAGGCCGCAACTTGAACCCATCCTCTTTGCATTAGGGTTTGAAATTCGAGCTTCTTCACTTGATTAAAACACGATCAAGACGCGTCAAATCGAAGGCCATCACCCCCCTCATGTTCGGCCGTGAGCTTGTGAAGCTCGGTCATCAGCATCGCCTTGGGATGCGTGCGCAACAGCCCAGGGACGCGGGCCTGTAGCTTCCTCCACACGACTCCGTTTCCGATCATAACCGTTGAATCTCGAGATCTCTTCATGCTCTACCTCTTTGTAGTTGGAAGTTTCGTCTAATTGTTAATGGATTTCGAGTTAATTGAGGAAGAAGGAGGAGAAATACTGGCCGTGTATTAGGTGGAGGCGGCTAGGGTTTGTTTTTATTTTTATTTTATTTTTTATAAATGAAGGGTGTGGGTGTCTATTTATAAGAGAACGAACGACACTATTCATCCCGGAAATTCCGAACTCCGATTTACGCGCCGAAACTGACGTACCTAGGGTTTATCCCGCGTTCCGGACACAATGGAACAGGTTTCGGAAGCTAATTCGGACATCTGTGCGAGTTATGGCTGTAAACGCTCAATTTAAATTAAACCGATTTAAGTCGATTTCTAGGCGTTTTAATTCGTACCGGACAAACGGTAAATCCAATTGACTTGAAATTTGAAACCTTACAATAATATCACATTACGGATCCGATGAAACTAGTTTTGTCGAAATCCGAGACTTTTTGAAAAATGGCTATTTTTACTCGCCAAATTTAAATTAAAAATAAATCGATGCGTTTCGAGCTGCCACGATCAAACGATAACTCCGATTGACACGAAATTTGAAATCCGGTAATAACTAACTATTACGGATCCAATGGAACTAGTTTCGCTCAATTCTGAGACTGTTCAAAAATTGACTATTTTTACTAGTCGATTTAAATATTAAAATATTCAATTTTCACAAATTAACTTTTAATTCGATTTTAAAAGTTCTAAAATATCATTCTAACTTCAATATGATAAAATAAAATTTTACAAATCATTTTCAATCATATTTAACTATATTTTCAATTATTTCCATAATTTAACGTATTAAATTATCGATTTAATTATTCAATTAAATCCAATAATTCAAATAAAAATTTATTCGACTTATAAATTCACTTATAAATATTTAAAATTAATTAAATATTCAATTTTAAATTTATAAAAATTCTGGGTCGTTACATGGGTTCTTGTGTGCATTAGAGTGTGATGTATGTTGAGAAATTCCTGAATGCACGAGCTTGTAATTCGCCAGTAATTACATGCGTTATTATGTACTCCAGACAAGATTGCGCTCTTTTTTTTAATTGCCATCGAATTGCATTAGACAATACTTATGACTATAACCCCATACCTTCCTTCCTTGGAAAATAAAATGTGGAAACAATATAAATCGATATTCCAAGCATAGCTGTGAAGAATGGAAGCTGACAAAAAGATAAGTAACTATAGTAGTAGTTATGTTTCACTAGTTTGTACATGATTTGACTTCATGGTTTATATTCTATTAATCTGGACTAAATTTCTAGCTGTCAAATATTTTAGCTTGCAGACTAAAAGTATAGGTGTTAAAGTGGATAATCTCAAGTCAATTTAAGAAACTATAACAATATTTTTATGGATAACATGAAAAATTATTAAAATCAACCTCAAATGTTGCATTCATTTCAATTAGTATCCAATTATAGTACACACAATTTCCTTTGATTTGTTTGTAATTAATTGTTTCCTATTAACCAATGAGTGCCCAATTATAGTACACACAAAGGGTATCCAATTACTTGTTTACTTATTTGGATGTCATATTTATTGCAGAATTGAATGAGATCTGAAATAAACACTATGTTAGTCATGGAATTTAAGGAAACTAGTGTATTGTGAGATCTCAATTTAAAACAATTTTCAATCAAGTCTATCAAAAGTAGCTGAGAGGAACAAATGCAATGCTATGTTGGAAAATATTAACATATTCTCAAGTGCTTATTTGTTATGATGCTTAAGTCTCTGAATTAGATCTAAGAGATGTGCATCAATTGTAGCAGGTATTCATAATCTGTTATGAAAATAATGTATTTGCCTTATTCTTCATTCTATATTAGTATATTTTCCTTTTTGGTATACTTTGAATAAATTTGGAGGTCAATGAGTTTTAAGAGATGGAATTTTGTGTTGTGGTTGTGCAGGATGATGAATTTGCTATTATTTTATTGATGAATTAAAAATGATTGAGCTTGTAGAAAGTCAGAAAATGTGAAAGAGATTAGTTCAGAGACTGAACCACATACTTTCATTTGTAGTTCAATTTAATTGGTGCATGAAAAAATTTCATATATCTTTTGCATTCTGATGGTGGTTTAACCACTCAAACAATGAAATATATGAACCACATATTTATTTTTTTCCTGCCATATACTTAAATTGTTCTTAACATATTTCGAGATATTGGAATTTATTTGGATGGCTGAAAGTTGTTGACGATTTCACTGTTAAACTTACCTTTGAAAAAAAATACTAAATAAATTAATGTAATTCAAATTAGCCTATTCGGTAGACATTTTCGCCACTTTCATTGTAAGAAACCAAGGATGACTGATGTTAGTTAAATGTGCTTATTTGGGATAGTAACCCTACTGTCTACCTTATTCACTCTCTTCACCCTCTGTTGTCGTCGTGAATTAGCATTATGGCCATCAATTTTTATTTTTCATTTTGACTGGTTTAACATCCATTTGTCTATGTTACTTACACCGCAAAAATTTCTACAACTATATTATTTCATTGCCTAGTAGATGCGTGCTCAAAAGCATTATGTTAGCAGGTGTTAAAAAGCATTCAACCATTTATGCTATGCCTTTTAACCAATGTTTGTATGAACAGTGATTTCCAAATGGGTGTATAGGACTTCTGTCTATTCACTGTATATGAATCATATTAACTATCTTTCCTCTCTCTCTCTCCATGAATATGCTAAACATTCAAATGAATCTGTTGTTGTGCAATTTCGCAGATTTTGTCCTTTGGGCGATGACCATTGATAACTTAGGTATGGTTAGTGTTTTTACTTTACATGTTTATTTATATTAGAGATGTATTCTTTCATGAGTCTGTTTTTGGAAAAAGTGTAGAAATATCAGCTACATGATTAGGAAATGAACAAAATCTTGTTTTAACTTTTAATTATACAACAAACTTAGATAGTGTTTGAAAGGTTATTATTAGTGGTCTCCATGTTCACATATTGTCTAGTTTCATGGTATTGCCAATTTTCTACCACCTTACTTCAATTATATTCAGATGTCCTTGAATTTACAGTCAAGCCCGACCTTTTGTAAAGCAAAAGAAGCATTTTCTTTGGGCCTCATCAAAATCTAGAGCACCACTCAACAAGCGCATGGAAAAAGATAAAATGGAGGAACTCCGGATCGACGGTGAGTGAAAATTAGTATATTGTGTATATTTCTAAATAATGTAAATAGGTATTATAATATACTATTTCTTTATGATACTATTTCAAAAATGCGATAACATCATAAAGATAATATCGCATTTTTGAAATAGTATCATAAATATAATAATAAACATAAATAGGTAGTATAATAAAAAATATATTATATCATGTTCTCTCGTTCGGAAACTCCAGTAGGCCGTAGGCATCACCAGCAACTTTAGAAGGCGACAACCTAATCGGACGCTGTAGGGGACAGATGCTCCATGCTTTAATCTAACATTGATAGGGGCAGGCGAGGCTGCGGGTAGCAGTGCAGCAATAGTTTTCAATTGACCATCTTGAGGTAGTCTTCATCAACTTCTTTATTATTGATTTTTATTCTTAAGTTGTGTAATGGAAAGTTATGATCTTTGTATAATTACAAAAAAATTGATTTAGAATGATAGCTTTTTTAACATCCTTTTGCGATTGAGAATCAAATTTATATTACAACAATTAGATAGATAGAGCTAACAGATGCCTGTAAATTTGATAGTTTATGTACACCAGTTTCCACTTACCCGTTCCCTATTTTATTCATTATAGAGTTGGGCAAATATTTATTTGACATTGACATTGATATTATTATATTTTCCACTTAAATAGAGTTAATGAAACTGTTATTTTAAAAAGAAGCTGAAGTAAGAATGAAAATACTTAGACTGATTTGTCATATTTTAGGTTAGGGGAGCAAAATTGATAGTGCAATATTTATTTAATCACATGTATGAAAAGGTAAATATTAATAATAAAGCTTAATCAAATTTCCTTACTAGCTGTTCTTTTTACATCAAATTTGGCTCATTAAACCTATTGGCTCATTAAACCTATTGGTAAATAATAATAATAATAATAATAATGATAATTTAACCAAGCTAATAAAAATTAACTAAGTTTTTTTTAAAATTAAATAACTTTTCTAAAATTAACTAAGTTTAGGTTAACTAAAATTTATAAATACAATAATGTAACTAATTTAACATAGTTTTATAAATGATCATGATGATGAATTAAATAAGTTTATAAAAATTAACTAAGTTTATTTTTAATAATAATAATAATAATAATATAACTAAGTTTATGTAAAAACCAATTTAACAAAGTTTTATAAATAATAATGATGACAACGATGATGAACTAACTAAGTTTATAAAATTAACCAAGTTTATATTAATAATAATAATACTAGTTGTAATAATCATTAAATTAAACTTATTTTTTAATAATAATTATTATTATAAATTAACTAAGTTAACCAAGTTAATAAAAAGTAACTAAGTTTTCTTAAAATTAAACAAGTTTGGCTTTGCCAAAAAAGAAATTAAACAAATTTTATAAAATTAGTTAAGTTTAAGCTAACTAAATTTTATAAATAATAACATTACTAATTTTTAACAAAGTTTCGTAAATCATAACAATGATTATGATGATGATGAACTAACTATGTTTATAAAAATTAACTAAGTTATAATAATTGTAATATAATTAAATTAATCGAGTTTTAATAATAATAATAAATTAACTAAGTTAAGCAAGTTAATAAAAATTAACTATTTTTTGTTAAAATCAACTAAGTTTAAGTTGACTAAATTTTATAAATAATAATGATATAACTAATTTAATAAAGATCTATAAATAACGATGATGATGATAAATTAACTTAGTTTATAAAATTTAACTAAGTTTATAATAGTAATAATATAATTAAGTTAATTAAGTTTGAATAATAATAATAATAAATTAAGTTAACCAAGTTAATAAAAATTAACTAGGTTTTGTTAAAATTAAACAAGTTTTATAAAATTGACTAAGTTGAAGTTAACTAAATTTTATAAATAATAATATTATAACTGATCTAAAAACATTTTATATATAACTGTACGATTGGACTTTATTTATTTCATTTCGTTTATAAATTTAATTATTTATATAACATTATTTATAATATGATATACTCGTATAATGTTGTAGATGTTTGATATTAGATTTGAAGTCCTATAAATTAACATAATTGTTTGACTGTATGTTGTGCTTCCACATGTGCAGGCATTGGATTTCCGAAGAGAGCAAGGTTGGACTTTTATGGTGCTAGCTTTCATTTGTGCATGCAATAAAGAATTACCGGTAATCAAGCGTTTTGTTAGCACCAGTTTGGTATAACATTTTATTAGCACTAGGTGTGTAAATTTGTATACGAATGGTTATTGTATGTGAGTTGTCAATTTATCAAAAAACCATTGTATTAGAATGGTTATAGATATCTTATTTGATTATATGATTAATATTTTTTTATTATTTGAATATGATGATTATGTGAGTGATTGTTGGTTGATATAGTAGAAGCAAAAATAAACCACCAACAGGAAATAATAGCATGGAAAAATGGTGCAAAAATGATAACTTTTAGAAGCGTTTAAAAATCGCTACAGAAACACATATAGTGGCATTGACTAAACGCAACCGTAAAGTTGGTAACTCTACTAGCGCAAAAAATCCTTTTGGTGGCATTTTTAAAACGTTACAAAAAGATTTATGGCGGCGTTTGAAAAGCTGCAATAGAAGGACTTATAGTAGCATTGAAATAAATGCAACTAAAAATCATGGATTTTTAGTTGCAAGCTTTATCATGGCGTTTATCAAAACGCTGCCATAATAAGTTTTAGTAGTGTTTTTTGTGCGCCATCAAAAATAAAATTTATTGTAGTGTCTAGTTGTGTTGGCTAAGAATATTAGCTATATTTGTTGGAGTTTGGGACTTGTATGAGTTTGACATTTTAATTAATTTAGTAAGGAATTTATTTACGTGTGATTAGGAATATTTATTTGAACCTTAGATCTCATGATATATATTATTAATGTATTGATAATAGCGTATTGATCATATTTAATATAATTAATATGTTAATAAATAGCATTAAATACCTTAAAAGGAGGTAAATGACAATTATGGAAATTAATCCATGATTGAAGGCTTAATAAGGTGTTTCCCTTATGTGGTCTTAAGTATTGATTGTGGCAAGATAGTATATATACAACTAGTATATATATATTATATATACATGATAGTATGTCAAAGGAAAGAAAGTATGACAAAGTTATAGGGATGCGTGGTTAGTCTAAAGAACACAGAAGCATGTCCAGTTAAATCTGGCTACCAGTAATGTAACTTCAGGGACTGACGTGAGACAACGTCTATAAAAATAACTTCGGTGAACACGAGGTTTGTCCTAATTCTATAGTATAAGTCTGCCCAGTTAATCTGGCTACTAGTACCTATGAATAGTCGTACTAGTCTGAGATTTCACAATTTGTGTTATGGGTCATAATCACGTTATGGATATGGTAAGAGGAGATCTTTGGAAGGGTCCACTTCAGATTTAAAGGTATTAAGGGACTATTGTAGTATCTGCCTCTTTTCTATATAAGAAGTATTGTAGGTCTAATGAATATTTAAGCTAATCAAACTTAAGTCATATGTCTAAAATCAAATTGTAGGTTTTGGCATTGAGTCACATCTTCCCAAACTAATTCCTACACATAATATTTTAGTTTAGCTCCACATATTGATCGTATACGTTTTAGGAGACCTGTATATTTCTTATAATCTCTCTACAGTAAAGCAACAATGTTGTTGAACCTAGGGAATTATATCACATCGATCAAATTGAATCAGGCTATGTTCGTTTTCAGTCAGAAGTACTGAATCTAAGTTCCAATTTCTAAATCAAATTTTTTTATATTTGTCTTCAATTGATCAGTTATTTAAAAAAAATTATTCAGAACTTCTTTCTTATTTATTTCCAGCTCTGAATCTCGAATGATATTTTATTTACTTTATACGCTTAATAGGATATAACGCAAATTTGAAATCTTACTATTAACATTTAAAATCTCAAATTTTAAATTTACAAAATCCAGAATACTTCAAAAATCTACATTTTTGAAAATTCATGGGTTTTAAGCTTGAATTTTTTGAATTAAATGTTTTAAAAATTATTTGTTTTAATTAGAAATTCGAAAAAATCTAAAATTAAATGTCTATAAATTTATTGTTTTTAGAAATTATAATTTCAAACATTAAAAAATCTATACTTAAAACCAGCACCATGGTCACAGCAGTTAAGGTGTGTTGACATTGATGTGAGAGGTCATAGGTTCAAGACTTGTGTAGCATGATTTGAAGCAATCAGAATTCAGAATTCAGCATATTAAACAAACAAAGTCTTATAAATGGTAGGTTCCTTTATTTCATCTTCCTTTCTCATGATTAGATATTATTTGGTAATTGGTGCTTTTTTCAGTTGTATACGATCAATTGATGAATCCAATTTTGTGAATTTTACAAAATAATGGGTAATGGAACTTATTGATTCGGTTGGAAACAACTTGTCAACAAATGGTTCTTTAAAAACTAATATGAGCAAGCATCTAATTATAATGGTTTAATAAAACAATGAGATTTCAGTAATTGAAAACTTGAAGATGAAAATGGTACAAAAAAAGGATGTCTTTAGAAATAGTTTTTGTAGTGGAGAAAAACAAAGAAACCGTTTAAAGGGCTAGAAATCTTGGAAGAACATACCATTCTTTTTTACTTGGTTGTGTCCTATAAATGGAACACTCAAATAGTTTGCTAATGTGAAAAAGATGACAAAACAAGTTATGTGTTTCAGAAAGCATATCAAAATAAATCAATGACCATCATTATCATTTTCAACAGTAGCTTGATACATTGAAGATAAAGTTTGATGCTACACTTTTAAATGCATAGGATGTTCCCAACATAAAAATTGTGAATATTGTGAGAGTCCATGTTAACGTTACTGAAAATATCTAAATATTGATTCTTCTATATAACTAAGTAGTACATAATGTTAACTGCCTTAAACTCTTATATTATTAGTTGAAACAAGAAGTGATCGACCCTAGGTGTGAAATATATCAATAAGGAGGAAAATAGAGAAAAAACTACATATTAAAAGGTGTAATAAAAGTGATCGCAAAAAACTTAAGAGTGGTTCGAAAGAAATCCACTTACATTTGCTATGCAAAGACTTCTTTTTTGAATTGTCATTACTACTCTATCACAAGCTTTTGTACTCAGACCTCAAAATACAACAATGTGTGATAAGAGAGGAGACGAATCCCAATTCAACTTGTGAGTGCGAGAGAAGTGTAAAAGTTAATAAGAAATAAATAAATTGGATAAATTAATCAAATAAGATTAGCCTAAAAATGGAAATTTTTCTAAATTCAGAATTTGACCATGGAAGTTATGTCGTTGCGCTCCTGGTATTTTCTGATCAATTTCCATTTATAATATTTTGAAATGAAGCTCAAACGGAAAAGTTATAGATGTTTGATGTTTTTGGATTCAAAATAATTTAATAGAATTCAAATAGCTAAATAATTCTCAAATTTGAAATTTGTAAAGTAATAGTAATTAGACTTAAGAGTTAAGTAATCGTTGAAATTAACGTTAAATTGTCCGCGGGTGTAGCGCAGTGGAAAGGAGGCTTGGGTTCTGGTAAAAAGACCCAAATTCGATTCCTACCATGCATTTCTCTATCCTATATAAATTTACCCGAGGGTATGGGGGCTTGGATCAACGGACGACTTTACTGTACCCTTCTTAGAAGTTTATCGGTCCGTCGGGTTCTTCTAGGTTTTCAAAAAAAATTAATGTTAAATTAAGAGGTTAATTAAGGAAAATAAATAAATTGATCAACGACAAAGAAACAATGTTCCTAAAATAACAACATTGATCGACCGGTAGGTTGGGGTGGTTGTCAATAAAGGTGGTGACTAGGGTTTTCTACAAATGAACGTATCGGATTTTATTACTTCTAATTGACTTAAATCCGATGATTCTATTGCATTCCAGCAACTATAAATAAGAGATTAGGCCCCTCACATTTGTTCACAAATTATTTTAGGAACCAAGTGAAGCTTTTTCAATCTCTCTCTTCAAAGGTTTAAAAAGGTTCTTTAGGATTTCAGATAACGGATTCTAGATGTTTATTATTTTATTTCTAATTCTATTCTCATTCGATCCTTAAATTTCCAAATATAATATAAATACATATATCCCTTGTTGTATATATCTAAAAGAAAAGATCTGAAAGAGATTATTGAAAGTGTGAAAAATCGAAAAAGAGGAAGACTAAGGACCTATTATGAGTAAAACTCTTAGTCTTTCTATTTTAGTAATTAAATATGGTAGTTTGGATTTGATAGATGCCATGGGAATTTTAGTTTACGAAAACATCACATTAAAACCATCAAAATTCTCACAAAATGAAATGTCAACTCTTAGGTTGGCATTATAATTGTTTTATAACAAAATAATGGAATTCGTGTACATTTTGCAGTTTTAATGTTTTACCTTCTATTCCACTTCTTATCTTTTCTGGATCTGATTAAGGGATTTTAATTAGAAAATTATGTGTAAGGTATGAATTCTTATTCGTATGTTACACTACCTATTTACACAATTTGAATAGAAATTCTCTTTATCTAAGTTCATGTAAAAAGAAGCTGAATAGATCGTAAAAGTATGCAAATTTGCAAGTTTATACTATTGATCTATTTCGTTGTTTTAGTATAAAATAAGTGGGTTTGAATCTTATTTCATATAATTCTGTTGATTGAATTATGGAATTGGATTTACGGTATATTATTAACATAGAAATAAGACTTGTATAATTTTTGAAGATTTGACATTTAAACATTAGTTTAGGGGTTAAATAATGCAAGATTATAACGTAGTAATGGCATAGTTAATAGGTTATTAATTGTTATTGAATTCTTCCTTAAGAAGTGATTAATTGTAAATGTGAAATAAGAAGTTTTCTTATAAGGCCTTAATAATGGACACGATGAGATGTGTGATAATACGTTAAGAGAATGTTAAAAATTATGGCTAAGTTATCGGGATGTGAGGTCTAATAAAAAGAACATGGAAGTCTGTCCAGCTAATCTAGCAACCAACAATGCGATTTTAGGACTAATGTGAAACATTGCCTGTAATAAGTAACTACAGATGATGTGAGATTAGTCCCAAATTCTATAGGGTAAAACTACTTACCTAACCTGGCTATTAGTACCTTCGAATATTCAAACTAATGTGAGTTGTCAATGTAGGGTATAAGTTATAATATGAAGGACCTGCTTTAGGGATAGAAGGCATTAAGTGGTTGCATAAGGGCCCGCCTCTTTCCTATTTAGGAGGTAATAAATGGTCTGGATTAATAGGTAAGCACGATAGTGGATACCTTGAAAAGGGTTTGCTTTGATATGAAGTATTAAGTAATCGAAGAGATTCCGTGCAAAATCAGCCAAATAAGTACCGGTGTGCCTTGGAATGGGTACTAAATGATAGGGGCCTGCCTTACATAAGGTACTAAATGGTCAAAGTCTAATTTATTCTCGTTAAAAAGATATTAAGTAGCTTGGATACTATCTCTTGCATTGATAGGACATTATTGACGATAGATATAGGTCATTGGGCTGTAAGAGTTACAGTTGTGGAACCAGAACTGGGAAAGCCTTAGAGCTTAGAGGCGGAAAGATCCAAGATAATATTTGAAAGGCATATTCCTATTTAAATTATACTGCCCAAATACTATGATAGTAAGGCTCAGGATTATTATTCACTATATATATGTTGTTTTGACTCCCTCCTAATTACAACACAGGTTCAGAAAGGTGAAGTTGAAGGCAAGGAGGAAACTTGTGGTGGAATATCTATTTATCTACTCATGTTATTTTCTGATGTATCCATTGTAAAATAGTGTTGTATTTTGAAAAGGTTGTATTACGGATATGTGACGTCTGTTATTGATACTATGTTATGGATTTTATGGCATTTGGATTTTAAATGAAATGGGTACTTTTTCTATTATTATATTTTATCATTCTGATGTGAGTTCTGAATGTGTAGATAAATAGCTCTATATTTTTACTTATAGCAACCAACAACCAACTTTGGATTGGGTCTAAGTTTTGATGGTCCCATTCTGGATCGAAATTTAGGTCCGTTTCAAGGGGAGTTGTTGCATTTGGTATCAGAGTTTAGGTTACCCGATCAACGAGGATAAGTGCACATATGAGGGACGTACTTGTTATTTTTGAAAGGATTTTCCAATATATACACATATAGTAGACACACACTCTGTATTTTTGAACATACGCAAATACAGTAGGCAAATTTTTATTTCAACATATAATACTATCTTAAACCATTGTAATTAAAAGTTTAACCTACAGATAGTAGTTTATGGCTGAAAACCCTTTTTCTTCCAAGATTGGGAATTCTGCTCAAGGAATACCCCTCGGGATGCCTGAATGGTTTAAACAATACCTTAGGCACATAGGACAAGTCTCTATTCCTAAGCAAGCTGCACCGACGGCACCCACTGCCCACCTGCTGAAGTAACACCTCGCCCCTTTGAATTCCCTAAAATGTATAAGAATTTTCTAAATATGGGAGGAAGAGTATATTTGGGAACAGAAAGTTTCATGGAGACAACGAAATGGATAAATGACAATAAGAGGATATTTTAGGAGCTTGGTTGCAAGGATCAGATTAAGCAGAGAATGGCAGCTTGGCACCTTAAGGAGGAGGCCTAAGATTGGTGGAATATTGTGACCGAGGGAAATGTTGATAGGATTTTCACCTGGGATGAGTTCAAGAACTAATCTGAGTCATGATTTACATCTAGATTAGAAGTGAGCTCGCAATTAGAGAGGTTTATATAGCTTATGTAGGGAGACTCAATTATGAAGGAGCATATTAGTAAATTTACAGATCTAGCTAAGTTCGGAATACGTCCATGAAAAAGTCCATGAATTTTGTCAAGGGCCTACCTCTCCACTTAGAGAACAGTTGGACCCAAGTGCCCACTAGCACCACATATGTGACGCTAATTGAGATAGCTTGGCTATAGATGGCTAGTGTTGAGGAGAAAGAGATGGAGAAGAAGAAAGAGAAGACATGACCCACTCATAACCCGTGAGGAGCCAAGAAAGGAAATTTTTAGGCAAATAAGAAGTCAAAAGGAATGTTTAAGAAAGAAGGCAAGGACTGTAGGAGATCCAAAAGAAATGACATACCACTAAAGACTACAAGGTGAATCTGTTGAAGGAAGCTTTTTAGGAGATGTGTTAATGTTACCATGAAGAAGGATAATACAAGTATCAGTGTCCGAAATTGGTGAAGAAAAGGCAAGGTAGACAAGCCTGCACCGTTGAAACTACACTTATTTTGAGTAGAACGCCCTCTAGAGATCAAGGGAAGGCAAAATTGGAAGGTATAACCCTTATTTTTAGTAATACAATTCACACATTATTCGACTTTGGAGCATCACATTCATTATAGCTAGGAAAGCGATCGACTCCTTAAATCTTCATACCCAAATTTTCACCAACCCAATAGTAGTCTCAAATCCTACTAGGGGTCGATATATCTTTTCTCAATTTGCAAAGACCTAGTGTTAGACATATATATGATATGTTAATTTTATATGTAATGTGTACATTCTTAATTTCAAAGGGTATGGACTTATCTTAGAAATGGATTGTTTTTCATACCATAGAGCAATATTGGATTGTAACAGGAGGGTTGTATTGTTAAAAAGTTATAGAGGACGAGATATAAAGATTCGTTGTATGCTCCAAGACTCGGTCAATTTAAGCTATTTACGTTCGTAGAGCCTATCTTAAAATGAGCTTTCATCCATGCCTTTAGTTCAAGAATTTCCTTATGTCTTGGAAGAAGTCTCGGGTCTCCCACTCTGAAGGGAGATCGAGTTTAGGATTGACTTAGAAAAAGACGCTCGACTAATTGCTCTGCCACTAAGATACATGACCCCCCAAGAAAGGCAAGAGTTAGATAAGCATATCTCAGGGCTATTGCAAAAGGGATTCATCCGACGGAGTACTTCGGAATGGGGAGCCCATATTGTCTTTGCCACTAAGGCAGACCTCTCTTTAAGGCTATGTGTCGACTATAGGGAACTCAACAAGTTAACAAGAAAGAATAGGTAACCCTTATCTAGGATAGACGATTTGTTTGATAAACTTGTGGGAGCCAAATTCTTCTCCCAGTTGGACTTGATGATTGGATTTCATCAGCAAAGTTTTGTAGAGGATAGCAAACCATAGACCCGTTTTACATGCCAAATAGACTCTATGAATGGGAATTAATGCCTATTGGATTGATGAATGCCTCTACATACTTTGTAGATTTGATGAGTAGTGTATTTAGGGGACAGCTGAATAAATTTGCCATAATTTTTACTGATGATATCTTAGTATTCTCCAAGAGTGAAGAAGAGCATGAAAATCACTTAAGGGAGATACTAAGGACTTTAAATAAGCACCAAGATAAAGCCAAATTCTTAAAGTGTCAACTTTGGAAGAAGGAGGTGAGATTTCTTGGACATATTATTTCTGAATATGTTAGCAGTGGACCTCGCAAAAATGTAATCCATCTAGAGTTGGAAGGTTTAAAAGAAAGCCATGGAGGTTAAGGGTTTTGTAAGGTTAGCAGGTTACTATAGGACAATCATAAAGGACTTTGCAAAGATAGTAGTTCCTTCAACTCGCCTAACAAGAGGAATCCAGTCTTTACACGGGATGAGAAATGCATGAAAATGTCTGTATGCTATAAATGCATGGAGGTGTATGCATGCATAGCACGGTTGGTCAAGTTGCCTAGCGATCATGGAACTTAGTTCCTTGAGGTCACGGGTTCAAATCCTAGCAAATGCGTTGTGTAACCCTTAAGATGTGGAGCAATTATCCCTCAGAAAAGAGAGAATGCCTTAGGAATTGATGCTCTCTGTTGGGCTGGCTAAAAGGTGGTCCGGTTGTGTTGAGCCATCTGAATCCCCAGTTTTACTCTCTGAAGTAGGGTTTAAAAAAAGTATTTGAGAAGCTAAAGGACCTATTGAAAAGTGCACCAATATTCATCATTCCCGACGGGATGAAACCGTTTACAGTTTACATAGATGCATGTGGCATAGGATTGGGAGCAGTTCTTATGTAAAAAGGAAGGGTAAAGAAACACCCCGTTCATGACTTGGAGTTGGCAACCATTGTTTTTTCCTTGAAGATACTGAGACACCACCTTTTGAGGGAAAGTTTTTGGGTTGTTCACCGACAATAAATCGGTAAATTACCTATTTCCATAAAAATATTTAAATTTTAGGCGTAACGACCCTAATTTTGACTAACATTATTTAGGACATTTAATTAGATAAATCAAATAAAATAATGTAAATTGTTAAGGGATTGAGATTTGAATAATAGAGGGTAGCCGCCTAAATAACCAATGAACAAAATAAAATAAAAATGAAATAAGTTAAGGGCAAAATAGGAATAGTTTATATACTTATACCCTAAAACCTCATGCCATTTTCATTTACCACGTTCACAAACAAACAAAATTAAACTTAAATAATGTCCGGCCACCATTAGAAGAAGATGAGGGGAAGATAAGCAACCAAAGTAAGAAGCTTAATCAAATCAATTCAAGAGCAAAACTCCAACTCCTTAACAACAAGCTATGGTGAATAATAGTTCTTACCATCTCATTTTTGTGGTTTCAATTTCTAGATAAGATTCGATTATATTTTGCAAATAAAATGCCATGTATTGATTGTTTAAGTGAATAAATATGCTTTTTGATGATCTATGTTGTTTCATATACACTTCATGATAAGTTTTGTTGAAAAATCTACTAAATGATATCCAAGTGGCTTGCGTTTTTTGATATAAATTCGAAAATATTATTTAGAGATGGGTTTCAAGTTTCATAATTTTTGAGATATTATGGATTTATTATGAATTTCTACTAAATAAAATAATAAATTGGGTTTGAATTGATCTCGGCTCTTATATGTTAGCTTTGGGTCTGAAATTTAAATATGTTAAAAAACATATTACGAGTGATTTATGGAAAATTTTCCAAGTATTTTATTAAGGATATAAAATCATTTAAGGTATAGGACTTTAATGTTTTATATACTTTTAAATGGAGACGTGGCTAATTTGCTAAATGTTTTTAATTTGTAAGTACTGAATTTGGCAGCACTTTTAGAAAAGATTTTGTAAAAGTATTGGCAACTAATTATATATTGACAAACAAGGCAAATTAGTAAGGAAGAAATTGCTTTGAAAAGGCTAAATACAGTTTTATAAAGATTTACTACTTCTCCACTTATAGCAGCCACCTTTCGACCCTTTATTGCCGCCTCCAACCAAGTCGAAACCAATACACATGGTATCAGCTTCGGTATGTAGTGGATTGAAGTTACGTGAAAGGTATGGAGTCGAAACAAGCTTTCGAAGGGGTAGAAATAGCTCTTTAAAATGTAGAACTATTTTGGTTACAAATGAAGCTTTTGAAGGAACAGCTTTCGACTTGGTCGATTGTTTTTAAAAAGGGCTTCCGAAAGAGCTTGTTGCCTTTTGATTTTAAACAAAGCTTTCGAATGGGTCAAAAACTCTACTGCCACATTCAACCTTTCGAAGCAATGCCTTCGAAAGGGGTCTTTTTTCTTTAAACACAAAAGCCCTTCTCCATTTTTTCGAAGAGGTTAGTTTCAAAACCATCAAATCTCTTGTATTTAGGAATAATTCTTTTGAAATAGATGCTGTCATCCCAGTTCTATTAAGGCCCTTTTATATATTGAAAATTAAACCCAATGGTTTCAAAAGGAATGGTTTTAAATGGTTTCGAAACTATGTTCCACAAACTTTTACTTGAACCCAATGCTATTGAAAGGTTTGTTTTAAGTAAAGGACTTTAATACTTTCGAAAGGTATCTAATGAAGGTTTTGGAGGGGTGGTTCCCCAAATGTTTTTGAAAGGTTAACTTTTAGTAATTGAATGAAAGGTTTCCAATGTTTTTGAAAGGCAAGTTTAAAGTGTTTTGAAAAGAGGATATCTAAGGTTCTATAAAGCTTTCGAAAGTTCTATTTTAAATGATTTCGAAAGATATGTTTTTGGCCTTTCTGCCTAGAGTTTCAAGGTAAAGTAGTTAACTTGTTTCAAAAGCGTACTTTCAAAGGTTTCGAAAGAGATTTTTTAAAGCACTTAAACAATGGTTTCGAGGGTTTTCATCAACAATGTTTTGTGTAAAGCATATATCATGGAAAATAGATTTGAGTAAAGCAAAAGTATATTTTTCTTGCTTAACTATGATTTAACTGGTTAAATTAATTTGAAAGAAAGATTTTCAAGGAAAATTTGATGAGTAGTTAACCCTGAGTAAATGACTCAGATATTTGAATGCCAGATTGGACTGGTATAGAGTATCGCCCTATACATTAGCAATAGCTCCTAGCTAATTTAGTCCAAAATTCCAGTGTATAGGGCTTAGTTGCAGGTAAGACTTAAATGATATTACACACCGAAAGGAATATACAAAGAAGGAGGATAGGTTATTAGTGAGATCGAAAAATCACTAGGATCGGTTGACCTTGGAAGATGAAGTCAAGGATAGATCGTCCAGGAGTATGTCTAAAAGATATTAGATTATTTACTTTGTCTGGTAAGCCTAAGTCAGCCAATGGTTAGTAGTTAGCCAGACAAAACTATATTGTTCGAATAGATAATCCATTTGTTTCCTGATTTATGATCATATATGATATTGCTATCATTGTTTTAATCAGTTTGATTGCAGGATTCTGATTTGCAAAAAGATATGTTTTAAATGGATATTAATTAGGGGAAACCCATTGCGCTATGCGACGTGTTCTCATTTAATATCAGTATACCGAGATGTAATGGTATTATTCACACCAAGTTTTATGTCTGACTCGAAGTTTATGCTTTCCCCCTTAAACTCTTAGGTGCTCAAAATTAATTTGCATAGATTGAGAGTTAGGGTTTTACAGGTTGAGGTGGACGAATAAAGTTTTCGAAGATGTGCATGAGGCATAGTTAGCTATTTAGAAGTTGTTATTTTTATTTCCCCTATGATGTATTAAGACTGATACGTCTTTTGAGTGCTCTTATCATCCGGGAGCATCTTCATATGTCGCTTTTGGTGTAATTTTTAATAACTATATTTGATCAAAACTTGGGAAATGTTTGGGATTGTGTAATGGAATATGAAACATGATTTTGAAATGTAATCAGTGAAGTTGTTTCTTTTGTAATCCGTGATCTTGTTTCATACTCATATGCTTCTGATATTATGAATAATATTAACACTATCATATTTTGTCATCGAAAAAGAATACTATAGATGACGACAGCATCTGTAGCGCTTAGCTTCGGGCCTCAATATAGGAATGTTACAACTTGGTATCTGAGCATATGTTTATGAAAAACTTAAAAGAAATTTTAAGCTTAAAATAATTTTGAATACATAATCTTAAGGAATTGGAGAAAAGATTAGGGTATGTGATAACGCTATAGTTGTGGTTAGAACCATCTTTGTCACTCCAAAAGGCGAGTCATCAAGGGTAGAAGAAAAAGAAAGTTAAGAAGAAACTACGCAATCACAAAATGTCACCATGAATCGGAATAACATATAATATGTAACATAGGATATTACATAGTCATTTCCATAATAAAAACAATAATACATCAGATTCGTTACATTACAATCTTCAACTGGACAGTTATAACTAACTACCTGCCCATAAAAATACATAGATCGTACATACATACACAACGAAAATAGAAATAATTAGCTAACGGTGAAGCTAACTACTCTAGCTCCTTCAAGATGCTTCTATGAGAAACCTCGATCACTTGACTACTCATACAAATTTGAGCACCCAAGAGTTTTAGGAAAAGAAAGTAAAACTCCAGGTCAAACATGGGTATGGTGTGAGTAAATTCAAAAACTTAAATTTCTTTTTCTTTTATAAAACACTTTGAAAATCAAAGGTATCTGGTAAGATCACGTCGTAATAAACATAGATTGGTTTTCACCTTACGATAACCAAAACACTTTATATAGAAATCCAGCGATATTATCATAATGTCTAGGGTTTTCACGTAAATAATTAATATAGCCGAAATTGTTACATTACTTTATTTCCAGCATAATAGGTATGCAACTAAGATCGAAGCCACTTATTTGAAAATGGATTCCATACATGACCAGGCAAGGAACTACCTTCCGAAGGTGCACTTCTAGATAAATTGTACTTGGGGTCTAACATGAACATCTTTTACCCCTCCTATATAGAACCAGCCTACGATTAGACTAGTTGTACCGAATACATCACCATTATGGTTGGGATCAGCAACCTATACTGGAGCATACAAAATGGGTCAAATATCGATTCTATATATGGTGATGACATCTCCTAATGGAAGCGACCGACAAAGCCCTGCTGCATACCTTGTTTTGGTCATTTCTGGTTAGTGAGGCCCGAGCTATATTTACCTTTACCATAGCACTACCACTTGGAATGCTATATCGCCTTCCAAATGTTGATACAATGTCAGCATTCATTCATACAAGTCATTCAGGAGATGAATGAGCCGAAGGTACTACTTCCACTACACTTGTATGGAATAACCCTTAGGATTAGTAGCAAATAGCCCTTGCACATCAAAGTCTTCATCTTGGACTTTGCCTTCACTATTTCCAATTTGAATGCTTACATTGGTTCAAAGTGGTTTTTGAATAACAACTGCTATCCAATTCCTAGCACTCCAAACCAGTGTTCGATAATATAAAAGGTCAGGTTGTTTATAGTAAATCATTCCACTATCACGGTGCAAGATTTACATATGAACATATGTTCCATATGCTTAGATTATCATGACCCGCTTATCGAAATTAACCCCCTTGTTTTCATCACATTCCTGAAATGTGATATTTGTAATAAGTACAAGTCGACTTACTTTCATTAAGATGTGTCAACATTTTATTACAATACTTTAGTTTATTTGGCTACTTAATAACATGGACAAGAGATCCTTTAGTTTAACAATTTACCTAAGTAAGATAGTGTGTTTATAATAAATAAACGATAGAGTTTTGAATGAAACTTTAAAATAAATAAACCTTAATTAAATCATAAGTAAAACATTTAAACTTTAAATAATCTTAGTTAAATCAAAAATCATAATTTAAACCTTAATTAATTAAAAATTTATTTATAATTAAACTTTAATTAAAAAACATTCATTTAAGAATTAAACCCTAATTAAGTGGATAATCAACCTTTAATTAAATATTAATTAACTAAATAATAAACTCTAATTAAATAATTAATTAAAGTAAAAAAATATTAAAAAATTAATTTTGTCTTAATTAATCATTGTCTAAAATTTCCTTAATTAAAAATATTTAACATGGTTAATTATTTCTTAAACTCTCATTACTTAACCTAATTATTTAATTAATTGAATACTAGTTACCTTAGTTAATATAGTAAATAAATAAATTTTTAAATAACAAAAATTATCTTTTGACTTAATTGGTTTGAAATGATTTTAAAAAACAATCCAAAGAAAACATTTTAAAAGTCAAAATCGTGAAATTTTCCAAACTACATCCATAGCGACTATCGCTATGAGCGTAGTTCGCTGGAATTGATTTCTAGGTAAAAGCCTCACTTTAACTCTTGCTACTACATATTTGAAACAAAAATGGAAGAGTTTTGAAAACTTGAAAAACCTTTACAAAATCCAAAAACTATAATACAAGCTTTTGTTTTCAAACTTCATCTCAAGTCCTTTGCGACTTTTCAAGGTGCTAACTTCACAACATTTACATCACATACACTTAGTTTTGTTTCATAAACACACTACCATCATATCATTACCAACCATTCACGTATCCATATTCAGACATATTATTTAACATCCAAATCAAAAATTCAAGCTCAACCACAAACATGTAATCATATGCCATCAAAAAATATGATATTTCAACACAACAAACATAACATCCTCATAACATATAGTTCATAAAAAATTAGTTGTTTATTTTCCAAGAATAAGAATTTTACTCAATGAAACTGTACTAATTCAAGACAAACTTTTGCAAAAACTTGAAAACAAGTTAGGATCCTCGCAAAATTTATAACTTCGAATGCTTAAACACCCTAAATGGGTTTGGCCATGTGGAACTTGGGCCGGCCATGTAGAGTAGTGGAGTTTGGGTGCTTGTATTTTGGAAGAGGAGGGTTATATTATGTATAGAGATGTTTGTAGCAAGAATTTGAATTATTTTAAGTAGAAAGAAGAGATTTTTTTCAAACTAGAAAATATAAATAGGAACCTTAGATATATTTCTCAAGCTCTTAGAAAATTTTTAAAGTGAAGAGGAGGATTGTAAAATGAGAAATATGAGAGGTAATGGGTATTTATAGGCTTAGGAAAATATTTACAAATGTATAAGTGCTTGAATTAAATATGTATACATATGCATGCACTCCCTCTCTATCCCTATGATTTTCATCCTCCCCTTGTACTCCCCTCTAACTCTCATCCAATATTAACGCCATGTTCTCATGTACTTTGAGTTGAAAAGGATATTTTTATGTTAATATATATACACACACATTTTCCAAATAAAATATTATTTTATCTTATATGTTTATATACTTAAGTGAGCAAATATGTACATGCATATATACATGTACATACAATGTTAGTTTGCAGTGTGTGCATGTGTGTTTACAATAGTATTATGACATTTTAGATAACTTTTAACCATTGAAAAATCAATATTTCTGAAAATAATTTCTGATCACATTTTATATTTCTTTTCTAAACTACATATATTGATAAACAAAATTTGAAAATGGTTTTGTCATCATTATTTATCACCTAAAATAGTTTTATTTGTTAATAAAAATTCATTTATTTATTATTTTAAAATATAATTAAATATCCATTTTTATAGTGATCAAACTATGGATCATTACACTCTCCCCCTTAAAAGAATTTCATCCAAAAATTAGCAAACATGGAGATAATTCAAATTGCATAAAAAGCTATCTATTTATATCGTAAAATGCATATAATGAGATACACTAAACAGCCATAGTAAACAAACATATACTATACATACTACAGACAACAACCAACTATCCTAATATCAACTCGAGATAGGCTTCTTTCATACGATCCTCAATCTCCCAAGTGTCGTCTCTTGGATCTTCGCTCCACTGAATCTTGACTAGTTGCACCATCTTGTTACGAAATTTTCTTACATCTTGATCCACAACATAAACTGGATGTCTAACCAAATTCGATTCTATTTCCAGTTCCTCTTGAACTGACGGCTCCACAACCACATATTGTTCATGAACTTATTTCCTTAAATGAATATGTGGAACACATTATGAAATACAACCAATCTCTCTGGCAACTCAACACTATAAGTAAGTGGTTTGATTCTCTCAAGAATACGAAAAGGTCCAACATAATTGGAGATAACTTTCTAGCTTTTCCAAATCTAACAGCTCCTCTTATTGGTGAAATCTTTACAAACACAAAGTCTCCCACTGCAAATTCCAACTCTTTTCGCCTCCTATCGGCATATTAGCGATCTTGGGCTTCCTTCATTCTTTTCTTAATCACTGTAATTTTTCTATGGCTTCTTAGATCAGGTTCGGCCTAAGTAGTGGTCTACCTCCCATCTCAACCCAACGTGCTGGTGACTTGCACGGTCTTCTATATAGGGCTTCATAAGGTGTCATACCGATGCTTTCTTGGAATTTATTATTATAGTAGAACTCAACTAAATGAAAATGATCCTCCCATTATCCACCTAAATCTAGAACACACGCTCTCAAGAGATCCTCTAGAATCTGATTCACTCGCTCTGTCTGTCCGTCTGTTTGGTGGTGGTATGATGTGCGTAGGCTCGGCTTTGTACGTAGAGTCATTTGCAATGCTTTTCAAAATTGACTAGTAAATATGGGGCTTTGATAACGTACAATACTCGAAGGAACTCTATGCAACCTGACTATCTATCTAATAAAAATTTCAGTTAAAAAAGAAGCTATCCTTGTTGGTTTTATCGAAATAAAATGTGTGCTCTTCGTTAGCTGACCCACAATAACTCATACTCCATTTCCTTTTATGGTTTTAGGTAAATCATCAATAAAATCCATTGATATCGTTTCCTATTTCCAATTAAGTATCTCTTAGGGTTGTAATAGTCTAGCATCCTTCTGATAATCACCTTTGATTTGTTGATAGCACCAACATCTACTAACAAATATAGAGACATCTCTCTTTATTCCCTTCCACCAAAACATCCACTTCATGTCCCTATGTATCTTTGAGACACATGGACAAATACTAAATTTAGATTAATGGTACTCTAACAAAACTTCCCACCTAAGATCATTGACATTTGGTACATAGATCTATCCATTCATCCTCAAAACTCCTTGGTTATCAATCTTAAAACTTGTACATCGTCCCTCCTCAACCTTCCTGATGATTGTCTCTAAAATTTTGCCCACTCTTTGCTTGCTCGCTCTTTGTTTCCAGGGGAGTTGGAGTAACTTCCAAAAGTATCAAAATTGCATTCCTTCTCAAGGCATCTGCCACAACATTTGCCTTTCGTAGCGTATAAAGAATATCCAAATCATAGGACGTCAGAAACTCAAAACACCTCTATTGTCTCAGGTTCAAATCCTTCTGAGTAAAAAGATACTTCAGGGATTTATGATCAGTGAAGAGCTCCAATTTTTCACCTAATCAAGGAAACAAATTTACTCCAAGAATCTCTAAAGATTAGAAAGAAACTAAGAGGAATAGAAAGATCCTTATCCAGCAATTAGTATCTCCATATTTTCAATGTAAAGAGAACAACCAACAACTCTAAGTCATGTGTAGCATATAGGCTTGTCAATGGGTCAGGTTCGAGTTGAGTCAACTCGGGTACGAGTTGATTTTTAAATGTGTCAGGTCAACCCGTTTATTAAACTGGCGGGTATAGGGTTGACCTGATTATATATCGGGTGGGTTTTGGGTTGATTCGTAAAACCCGTTAGAGAAAATATTTACATAAATAAATGGAAATGGGCATAAAAATATGGGAAGTTGTTAAATGCGAATGTGTAGGAATAAGAGAATAACAACAATACCCTTCTTTTGCAAGCTAAGATGAGAATTTTAGAGCAAAAAGAACTATGACTAAGATAATAGCACCCATCATGGCAGCTACAGAAATGACCTAAAATAAAAGGATAAGGGAAGTTGCTCTTCTTCGAATTGAGTTGTCCCTGAAATCAAAAATGAGAGGGGTATTGTTGCCATTCTTTTATTGCAAGCTAAGATGGGTATGAAAATTTTGAATGTTGTTACGTGGGAATAGGCATGAAAATGTGGGAGTAAGCATAAAAACATAGGAAGTTTTTAAGTGCGAATGTATAGGAATAAGTGAATAACAACAATACCCTTCTTGTGCAAGCTAAAATGAGAACTTTACAATAATACCAAGCCCATAAATGGGTTAGTTGGGTCATTCGGGTTCACGGATCAACCCTAAACCCACCCTCTTATTAAATGGGTTCTAACAGGTTGACCCAAAAATGACTCGTCCTTTTAAACATATCGGATTAACCCGCTAATTTTCGTGCGGGTTTCGGGTCGTGTTTCGAGTTGTGGTGGAAATTGACAACCCTAGTAGCATTGTTCTTCTCATGAGGCGTCAACTGCCTGCATGCATACGCAATCACTCTACCATGCTGCATCAAAATAGCACCTACTCCCACTCCATAAGCATATGTGTAAACTGTGAATCCACTATTTCCATCTCGAATAGCCAAAATTGATGCATAGGTTAATATCTTCTTCAATTCCATAAATTCTTCTTCACACTTCGATGTCCATACAAACTTCTCCTTCTTCATAATCAGCTTAGTCGAATGGGAGAAGTCTTAGAATGATCTTGACTAAACCTCCTATAATATCTAGCCATACCTAAAAAACTGCGAACATCGGAAGTAGTCCGCATTGCTTCCATTCTTGAACGGCTTCCACCTTCACTGGGTCAACTAAAATGCCCTCTCCTGAAACAATATTTCCTAAGAATCTTACTTTCGATTGCCAAAAATAGCACTTAGAAATTTCGCCTTCAGGACATGTCTCCTCAATGCTTTGAACACCACTTTCGAATGAAGTTTATGCTCCTACTCAGATTTGGAGTAGATAAGGATGTCATCGATGAAAACTAACACAAACCTATTAAGAACATCTCAAAAAACATAGTTCATGAGGTCTATAAAATATGCAGGTGCATTGATTAGCACGAAAGGCATAACCAACCACTTAAAGAAACGGTAAGGGCCTCTAAATGCAATTAAGGGTATACTATCTTCAGCAACCCTCAATTGATGAAATCCAGTAGTTAGATCCATCTGAGAAAATGCTGTAGCTCCATAAAACTGGACAAAAAGATCATCGATGCAAGATAAGGGATACTTGTTCCAAATTGTCGACTTATTCAACTCCCATAATCCATGCACAACCGTAAAGATCCATCAGAATTAGCTGTAAATACTATAGCAGACCCCTAACTCGAACAACTAGGTCTAATCAATCCTCTTCTTAGTGGTCCTAGGTCTGACTTACCAACTTCTCTCTCTCCCTCGGAGCCATTCTTCGCTTAGGTTGAACCACATGCCTTGCGCCAGGAACCAAATCAATGCAAAACTCTATCTCTCGATGTAGGGATAAATTTTTAATCCCTTCTAATACATGGGGAAATTATTAACAAATTCAATAGGCTTTAAATTTCCTTAGGATGCTTCTAGGGCATACAGAAAACTACACATATGAATACCGGGTTCCTTACCTGTTACTTTAGCCTTTCTTCTTATATCAGTCACTAAAGACACAGTTCGCTTATTACATTCCAAGACAACCTTATACTTTGATAACCAATCCTTACCAAGAATTATGTCAAATCCTTCAAAGTATAAGACATATCGCAAGAAAAATGATGAGAAAGGTAGGAAATGGCACATTTTAACAAATCATGTTCAAATGGGTTAACCCGCCATGAGGTTAGACACACACATAGGGTTTTCTACAATACTTGGAATAAGATGAAATTTATCTAATGATTCTAAAGAGATAAAACTATAAGAAGCACTAGTATCTAATAATACTCGAACAAAAATACCATTGATCAGTAAGGCACCTTCAAGGACGCCTTTCACTTCACATCCGTTGAATTCGATGGTTTATTCTTAATAATGTCCTCCTTGGTCTGTTGTATCTTTCTCATAAATGGGGAGTACATTACCACATGTTGGGCTGATGGCAATTAAAACAGAGTGTCTTCTGGACCATTGGAGAGATACGTCCACTTTGCTTTTGCTATTGCTACTGAATTCCATAATTTGCAAAACTTTGCAATATGGCCCTTCTACTGACACTTATGGTAAACAAAATCCTTAAAACGACTCCTTTGATCCCCGTAGCCTAACTTTCCTTTGGTTCTTCCAATTAGGATTAAACTTCCTCTTGTTAGAACCTTTTCCACTGGCATTTCCACTAGATGCTACTGGAGTAGGTTTCTTCTTTTCCAAGGACTCGTACCTCAGAGCCATATCAACAAAATCCACAAAAGTACTCTTAACATGAGTATTCATCTCTCTTGGTATTCTTCCCTCATACCCAAAACAAACATCTCATTTTTCATTAATGGGGTGTTGATCAATTTTGGTCTAAAAAAAGATAGCTCATTGAACTTCATCTCATATTCTGCTACAGATAGATCCCCCTGCTTCAAGTCCATAAAGTTCCTATACATCTTAGCCCTTCCTGCTGTTGGCAAAAATTGGTCCTCAAAAACTTCTTTAAATCGGGCCTACAAAAACTCATCTTCTGAAACATTTGTAGTAAAGGAATCCCACCAAGCTCTATTCCATCTTGGAGTTTCTATGCTTCTATGAACCTTTTCTGCTCATTTAACAAGCCTAGACCTTTAAAAATCTATTTACAAGATCGCAACCAAGCTTGCACTTCCATGATAAACTCAGTTCCTTTAAACGGTTTCCCACCTAAATTGGTGTAATACTTGCATAAGTTTGCGAAATTCACTCTTAGCTACTTTAGTGCTGCCTCTTCGGTAGTCCGAACTCCTCTAGTATTTGGGGTTGGACCATTGGTAGTTGTAGTGCTATCCACTCCCCTACCTCATCTACCTCGGTTACTCATGTCTTATTACTTGGACATAGTAAGACAATTCTTAGAATATTTGGACGAGACAAATCTTAAAAGAAGGATACTAATCAAATCTATGAAGCTAATCTATCTATCAAGTATATACATATATACACACACATACACACATGAATAAAAATTACAAATACACACTCTCAAAGTTGACCCTAACCCAAAGCCTAGGTGTTCGCTTAATCTGGCTCTGATACCAAACGTAACGAACCGTCTTTCTTACTCCAAAAGAAGAGTCATTAAGGGTAGAAGAAAAGGAAAGATAAAAAGAAACTACACAATCACAGAACCTTACCATGAATCAGAACAACATATAATAAATAACATAGGATATTACATGGTCGTTTCTATGATAATAATACATAAGAGTCATTACATTACAACCATCAACTGGACATTTATAGCTACATGTCCATACAAAATACATAGATCATACATGCATACACAATGGAAATAGAAATAATTAATTAATGGTGAAGCTAACTGCTCTAGCTCCTTCAAAACGCTTCAATGAGAAACCTGGATCACTTGGCCACTCATACAAATTTGAGTAGCCAAGATTTTTAGGAAACGAAAATAAAACTTCAGGTCGGACATGGGTCTAATGTGAGCAAACTCAAAACAACTTAAGTTTATTTTTCTTTTATAAAACACTTTGAAAATCAAAGGTATCCGGTACGACCATGTCATATATAAACATGGATGCGTTTTTTCCTTACGATAATCAAAATACTTTATATAAAAATCCAGTGATATTATCGTAATGTATGGGATTTCAAGTAGATAATTAACATGGTCGAAATTGTTACATTGATTGAATTCGTAATAGGTATACAACTAAGACCGAAGGCACTTATTGTGAAAGGTAAGGAACACCCTTCAAAGGTGCACCTCTAGATAAAATACACCTGGGGTTTGACAAGAACATCTTGTACCCCTACTACACAAAACCGACCTACCACTCGACTAGCAGTACTGAACACATCACCATCGCGGTAAGGATCAACAACTGTACCAGAGCATACAAAATGGGCTAAATATTGATTCTAGATATGGTGATGATATACCATGATGGGAGCGACTCACATAGGCATGCTGCATACCCAGTTTTGTTTATTTCCAGTTGATGAGGCCTTGGGCTATGTTTACCTTTACTATAGTATTGCCACTTGGAATGCTACATCACCTTCCAAACATTGATAAAATGTTAGCATACGTCCAAACAAGTCGTTTAGGAGATGAAAGAATTAAAGGCGCTACTTCTACTACACCCATTTAGAATCACCTTCAGGGTTAGTAGCAAATAGTCCTTGCACTTCGAAGTCTTCATCTTGGACCTTGCCTTCAGTATTTCTAATTCGAACGCTTATGTTGGTTTGATATGGTTTTCAGATAACAACAATTATCTGATTCTAATCTTTTCAAACTAACGTTTGATAATTTAAAAGTTCAAGTTGTTTGTAGTGGGCCATTCCACTATCAGGGTGTAAGATTTACATATGAACATACATTCTATATGCTTAGATTATCATGACCCGCTTATCGAAATTAACTCTCATGTATTCATCACATTCTTGAAGTGCAGTATTTGTGATAAGTACATGTCGACTTACTTTCAATAAAACATGTCAATGTTTTATTATAATACTTTAATGCATTTGACTTTGTTTTAACAATTTACTTAAATAAGAAAGTTGGTTAATAATAAATAAACGATTGAGTTTTGAAAAGAACTTTAAAATAAATAAACCTTAATTAAATCAGAAGTTTAAAAATTAATTAAACTTTGGTTAATAAAATTAAATCAAAAATCTTAATTTAAACTTTGATTGATTAAAAATGTATTTATAATTAAATAAACATTTATTTAAGAATTAAACCCTAATTAAGTGAATAATTAACCTTTAATTAAATAATAATTGATTAAATAATTAACTCTAATTAAATAAATTAATTAAAGTAAATAAACTTGATTAAGTAAAAATTAATTTTCTTTTATCTTAATTAATCAGTATTTAAAATTTTCTTAATTAAAAATATTTAACCTAGTTAATAATTTCCTAAACTCTAATTACTTAACCTAATTACTTAATTAATTAATATTTACCATAACTAGTAAATAAATTAAATTAATTATTAGGCAACAAAACATAAATTTTTAGTTGCTTAAATGGTTTTAAATGATTTAAAAAAAAGCAATCCAAAGAAAGCATTTTAAAAGTAGAAATCGTGAAATATTCTGAACTGCATCCATAGCGACCACCGCTATGAGCATAGTTTCTTAGAATTGATTTCTCGGTGAAAGCCTTCCTTTAACTCTAGCAACCACATATTTCAAACATAAATGGAAGAGGTTTGAAAACTTAAAAAAAAGGTGAAAACATGAAAAATATTTACGAAATATGAAAACTAGAAAACACGCTTTTGTTTTCAAATCGGATCTCAAGTCCTTTGCGGCTTTGTAAGGTGATAAGTTCACAACTTTTACAACACATACACTTAGTTTTGTTTCATAAACACATTACCATCATATCATAACTAACCATTCACATATGCATATCTAAACATATCATTTAACATCCAAATTGCAAATCCTAGCTCAAACAAAAACTTATAATCATATGCCATCAAAACAACATGATATTTCAACACAGTAAATATAATATCCTCACAACATATAGTTCATCAAAAACAAGTTGTTTCTTTTCCAAAAATAAGAATTTTACTTACCGAAACTTTACTAATTCAAGGCGAACTTTTGCTAAAACTTGAAAACAACGTAGGATCTCACAAAATTTAAAACATTAGATGCTTGAACAACGTAAATGAGCTCGGCCATGTGGAGTTTGGGCTCTGCCATGTAGTCTACTGGAGTTTGGGTGCTTGTATTTTGGAAGAGGGGGATTGTAGTATGTGTAAAAGTGTTTTTAGCAAGAATTTGAAGTGTTTTAAGTGGAAAGAAGTGATTTTTTTCAAACTAGAAAATATAAAGAGGAGCCATGGATATATTTCTCAAGCTCTTAAAAAATAATTTTAAAGTGAAGAGGAAGATTGTAAAATGAGAAATATGAGAGGTAAGTGGTATTTATAGGCTTAGGAAAATATTTACAAATGTATAACTGCTTGAATTAAATAAGTATACATATGCATGAACTCCCTCTCCATCCCCATGATTCTCGTCCTCCCTTTATACTCCCCCTCCCTCTCATCCAACTATTCATGCCATGATCTTATGTACTTTGAGTTGAAAAAGAAATTTTTATATGTTAATATATATATACTTTTATTAAAAAATCTCCTTTAATCTTATATATTTATATCCTTAAGTGAGTAAATATGTACATGCATATATACATGTACACACCATGTTAGGATAGTTTGTAGTGTGTGCATATGTGTTTACAATAGTGTTATGATATTTTAAATAACTTTTAACCTATGAAAATCAATATTTTGGAAAATAATTTCCGGTCATATGTTATATTTTTTCCTAAGATATATATATTAGTAAACAAAATTTGAAAATGAATTTATCATCATTAGTTATTATTTAAAATATTTTTATTTTTTAATAAAAATTCATTTATTTATTATTTAAAAATATCATAAAATATCCATTTTCATAGTGATTAAATTCTAGGTTGTTACATGGGGTTTGTCCCAAATTCAGTAGCATAAAAATGCCCAGCTAATTGGGCTACTAGTACCTACAAATAGTTGGACTAATGTAAGTCGTCACTATGAGGTACATATCATAATACGAAGGAATTGATTCAAGGATTGAAGATATTAAGTGGTTATGTGTGGGCCCACCTCTTTCCTATATTGGAAGTAGTAAATGGTTAGGGTTAATAGGTAAGCACAATAGTGGATATCTTGAAATGAGTATGCTTCGATATGAAGTAATAGGTGACTGAAGAGATTCCTTGCAATGTCAGCTAGATAAATATTAGTGAGGTGTCCGCCTTGGGATAGTTATGAAATGATGGGAGACTTGCCTTGAATAAGATATTAAATGGTCAAATTCTACCTAGTTCTTAGTTAAAAGGTATTAAGTGGCTTAGGTGCTATTTCTTATATTGATATGACTTTATTGACCATAGATATGAGTTGTTGGACTGTAAGAGTAACAGTTATGGAATTGGAATAGGGAAAGCCTTAGAGCTTAGAGTTGGAAAGATCAAAGCTAATATTCGAAGGATATATTCCTATTTAAATTATAATTAGAAGGCTTGGAGTATTTTATTCACCAGACATATGTTGTTCTAACTCCCTCTTCATTAAAATACAAATTACGATAGATGATGTCAAAGGCGAAGGTGGGAGGAAATTTGTAATAGTTTATCTATTTATCTACTCATATTATTTTCTAATGTAACCATTGAAAAATAATGTTGTATTTTAAAAATGTTGTACTACGGATATATAATGGTTGTTATTGGTATTATGTTATGGATTTTATGATTTGGATTTTGAATGAAACGGATACTATTTCTGTTAATATATTTTATCCTTCTGCTATGTGTTGTGAATATGTAGATAAATAACTCTGTATCATTTCTTATACTAACCTATAACCAGCGTTGGAATGGGTCCAAGTTTCAATGTACTTTTTCTGGATTATAATTTAGGTCCTTTCCAAGGCGAATTGTTACAAGAAAAATGATCTTTTTATTACAAGATGCAAAGGTAAGAGCAAACAATATTACCATGGAGCGCAAAAAAAGTCAAAATCTTACTCTAGGATCCAAAGAAGCAATTTTTTTCCGTCTTCTACGATTGCGAGGGACATTATAGGTTTAAGTGACATATTCTTAGACAAATTAAAAATGAGTTTCAGACATTGTATTAGAGATATCAAATATTAGAAATCCAATTTTGGCAGATCGATCAAAATCAGTTGGACAACTAATACAACTTATTTCAAATAGTGTATAAAGAATCAAACATTTGTTAATTAGGTTGAAATTGACATATTTGATTGCTTGTGATGAGGCCGTTTTTATGATAGGTCTTCCTAGTTTTCACTTAGTTTTGATTTGCCTTTTTTCTAATTTTTAATCTGAACTTTAAACTCGTTACATTATTTAAAAGTTTTCATAATTTTATTATCGACCATTTAACAAGTATAATTAACTAGCTAAAATAGCCATATTGTTTTCTTAAAACGTTGTTTTCAACCGTTTAATATAACATTTTTAGATCTTAACATTGCTACAAATAGACTTGTTACATACAATGCCCCGATTTATGCACAAAAAGACGCTGGATCAGAAACCTCATAGATGGTGAATTGTTTTGAGGTAAAACAAATAATACAGATCACATTATAGAGCTAATCTATAATATTATACACTTTTTGAAACTCATGGCGAGAAGATATAAATATAACTATAACCAATAATACAATCCAAGAAAACAAAATAATACGGTATCAAATAAACTTCAACTACAACAAATCTCTATACTGGAAACGAAATTAGTATAATGTATGAGAATAAGTGAAATACAACAGCAGATAAATAATAAATAAATATGCATCTACATCGTACCATCAAGCCTCTAAGTCACCACTAGTCATCTCTATCGACTAATCAGAGTATATCTAGAAATAGAAAATGATAGAGGGGTTAGACATGCATCTAGTGAGAGATTATATAAGTATATAATACTAATAAGCTAGTAATACAACACTTATGCAAGAAAACAATACCTCAACATGTGTCATCTACATCCAACAAGTCAGCTAAACATAATATAATATTATAATGACATCATATACTAAGATGTCACTAATATATTCCACGCCTAATTACATGCCAACGATTGACACCAAAGTCTCGACCCACTATCATCAAATCGTACACTGAGGACTCAACTTTTATAACTGTGTCGTAATGCCAAATCGAAAATTAAGGACTCAGCTTCTCGAACTATCATATATTGAGGACTCGGCTCACACTATGTAATATCAAAGACTCAGCCTCTTGGACCATATTGAGGACTTAGCTCCTTGGGCTATGGTATATTGACAACCCTTCTCTTCAGATTATCATACATTGAGGTAAAGTCCAAGCTAGTCATTCACCTAACAATCTGTGATAGTGATAGGAGCAAGCCCAAAACTTGTCGTTTCCCCACTGTTTATGAAGCTATTGTATCAAGCTCTAACCCGTAAGAGAAAAAACATATAATGAGCCTAACATGACAAGATACTTTTATAATGTTAGGGTAATTTGGATTAACATCCTAAACGTAGAGGAAATAATATGACCGTGTTGATGGTGAGGTAGAACAAATAGAAAACTAATATCCTAAATAAGCAATCGCAGAGCACAAACAGAAATGAAAACCACATAGAATTTATAGTAGTTCCACTATCATGAGTTAGTATATGTCTACTTTGAAAAGAGGAAGTTTTATTACTTTTTAAGAAAAGAAAATTACACGATTGATAATGGAGGCTAAGAAGAAGAATATGAAGAAACATAACTTCAGAGGATGATGTTAATATCATAAGAATGCAATTCTTATATCGAGATTATTATTTAGGGTTGAGGTAACTAATTTACGGTACTAAGTCAATGCCTCATAAATTCTCCTATTCATATAAGAATCATTTATCCATTTGATTTTTCCAATCTCCTTCGATTTGCATGCACCTGATAAAATACTTTCTTTAATCATCCAATAAGGAAATTAATTAACTACTTCAATCTCTCAAAATAACTCATTTTTATTTAGATAATTATTTGCCTTTTTAATGCACTAAAAGAAGAAAATAAATTTGAATCGCAATTCACATTGACTCAAATATCTTCCAAATTTTGTTTAATATAGAAAATTGTATCAGCAAAATCTAACATTTAAAATATCTCAGAACACGACAACTAACATACTGAAACATCCTCATCTTGCCATGACCATAATGCTGTAAACAGCATGTGAAACAGAAGTCGTATGTGGAAGTATAAGCATTTAAATTTGAAGGGCAATTTGGTAATCATTTAGTTAGTATTATCTTATATTGCTTTATTAATTTTTTCCAGGACAGTAAGCCCCAACGCTCAGTCTTGTGCATCGCAACCCAACCACTACATCTTTCAATCCTCGTCGTCTCTAGGTCGCCATGCAAATGATTTGGCACCACCATTAGGTCTCCTGCGAAGATTTGAGTATTTACGATCCAAGACTCTTACCTCCGACACCAATCTCTGCCTTGTCATCGTCCCTAGATCTGGCCCTTCATACCCAATCTTCGGTGATCTCCGATGCCTTCCGACCAATATGGTCACCTACTTCTCTAAACATCCATACATCCTGATCATCAAATCATTACCTTTCATCATTGGATCAAAATGGACGGTCCATGATCGTCATATCGTTTAGCCATGACATACTACATCCTAATTAGGTGTATAAAAAATCACTTTTTTATTATCGGTTCCACCAGCTATAATTTGGTTTAAGATCATATGGGATGAATTACTACGTTTTAACCATATTTATGCATAAATATGATCAATCCCACTCCCCGCTAGTCGTGCATCCTCTACGATCCGAGATGAATCCTCCTTCATCGTTGTCTAGAAATTCCTTGCCTTCAAAACTCATATTCTAGCAATGGATTTAAAGTATTTGCTTAGCTCTCTTTGCGTTGATCAGTTTTGTGTCAATTTTATTATATTTGGATTTGATTTGACGTGGAATTGGTTTGATTTTGTTCAGAGATTAGATGAAAAAGAAGATAAAGATTAGTAGTAATATGTTTAGGCTCAAATAGGATTGGAGAATAGAGTTTACATTTCTATTTATAGGCTAAAACACATGTTTAGCCTAAAATCTTGAAATTAATATATTATGAAAATACCATTGGATTTGACTTCTTTTTTATAACTCATTTAACCAAAACCAACAAGTTGTATATGTTTTCTAACAGTAACTAACATTTTGGATGCAATGGGAAAGGTTTTAAAGTCTAATTCCAACTCTTGTAAAAATATTAATATTTTCATTTTATGTAAAAAATATGATTTAACCCTTTTAACTTTAATTATTTAATTACGTAAAATTACAAAGCATTACATTCTTCCTCCCTCTAAAAAAAAGAATTTTGTCCTCGAAATTCCTCAAGGCAAACAATGCAACTCGCTTTATAGCGTACAAACATACAAAAGAAATATAGCTACATCCATCTAGCATCCATTATACAATACAAGCAAAACACAATCATAAGCATATAGTGCATATGATAAAATAGAATGATGTGATATGAGATAAATGCAAATGCAATTAAATCGATCTCTTATATAAATGCACATGCAGTGCAACTAATATGTATGCATGCATCATTATACATTTATATAACACATACGTGCACATCCATTTATCCATATGCAACATTAGTATCAAAATGCAAGTAAACAAGCACGTCTAAAAATAATCAACAAACATATATATAAAGATGATGGAACTAGGCCAATAGGAAACGGGTTAAATGGGCAAATTTCACCAATTATTCCTATTTGGATCATAACCTATGTAGTCTAATATTTAACACTAGATCCAGTCTAATTATTCCTATAAAATCAAATTTTATTTTGAATATACATTGCCTAATTTAATCGTTCTCATTAATCAAATGCATTTAATGTGAATCAAATTCAATTAAATGAAAAAACTTTCATTTCTCTCTCTTAAAGCCTTTCACTAATTAGAGGAAAGTTTTATTTTAATTAGAGAGACAACTTTCATTCCTCCCTCTTCATTAAAGTTGATTAATTGATTTACCTGAATGGTAGTTTTACCACATTTATATTTGGTATATTTTATGCGCATATCTAAATATGCTTAGGTGTATATGGTGCAACTACAACTTTTAAATTGTGTACATAGTTAATGTTTACGCACTTAGTGCTAGAATTTACACTGCTATGGACACATTCACTCTTATATATGCATTGCCTATTTGAAATATTTCTTGTAAAAAGATATATATATATATATATATATATATATATGTTTAAAAAGTTTTCTTTTTAGTTAAATCTTTATACAAATCTAGTTGATTTTGACCAAATAAACAAATCCAAATATTAAAAAAAATTCCAAAATATCATGTTGATTGATTTGGTAATACAATATGAAAACAAATCTAGAACTACAAATTCAAATATATCAATGATTTAAAATAAAATGAAAACGAAAATGAAAATAAAGAGATTTAGTAAATAATATTCATTTTCCAAAACCATAACCTTTCATTTTTCAATCCAAGAGAAAAGTTTAATCAAACAAGGTTAGGAAGTTAATTTATGTATGTTTATATATTAAGATGAACCTTCTTTAATATATAAATATACGTACATACATACATACGTACGTACGTACATATGTATGTATGTATGTATGTGCCCTTTTTTATGATAAAAACCACTTATTGTTAAATAATTTTCAACTTAATTTTGGTGCATATACACGCACACACATATACATATACTTGTTTTGAAACGAAAAATCAAATGTGAACCAGTGGAAATTAACATTGATACTTAAATCAATAAATACACATAAAATAATAAATTAACTTTTAGATCTAGACTTAAAAAAACGACAGCATCAATGTATATTAACAATACAATTATCAATAGAAGCCACTATTATCAATTTCAAACCCAAATCAAATGTTGACAAATCATAAAATTTTCAAATGTACACATACATATAAAAGGGACAAAAAATGTGTATTTAAATTTGTCAAATAAAGTAAATTGCTAGATCTGCAACATAATAATGTATATAGATAAAACTAAATGGAAAATACCTTGTTGATGTTTGCGCTTTTGAATGCACGTTAATTAATAGATTTAACCCTAGATCTTATCTCTTAGCTCCTGGCTTTACAACGGCTTAGAGTACCACCTTTTATTTGATTGATTTAGTTGGATGCCATTAAAATAATTTTTTCTCTTCTTTTATTTCTTTGAAAATTTCGACCATAAAAGTGGAAGAAGGAGATTGTGGCTAGGGTTGTGAAAGAGAGCGATTAAGAGAGGCAACTGAATAAAAGACAATTTACTTATAGAGGTAACCTTCTTTAACCTCCTCTCTTTATTTTTCAGATCCAACCATTAGATTTCAAGCCTTATTTTATTCATATGGATTGTAATGAATGAGCTTTTATGGCTCTTCAATTTGTTAGATAACAATTAAGAAATAATTACATTTAAATCAAATTTAAATAGCCATCGATATCTTATATCGATGGGTACATATACAACTTTCACATACACACTCAAATAAATACTAATGCCATAAAAAAGAAAAAACATACAGATGGTTAATATTTCCAAAAATACTAATTAATTAATTAATTTAATTATTTTAATTAATTTATAAATCAATTAAATCATATGGTTTTGAAAAGAATCTATCAATGCGGTTAAATGACTCACAGGTATAAATTCAATCGGCGATTAGTATCAAACTATTTGAATATTAATCTTCACTCTAATGGAGTGACATTTTGATCAAATTTATTGTTTACACTTCTTTTCAGTAAAAAATAATTATTTTTATTTAAGCATTACCAGATAGCGACAATTAGTTACACCAGTTCTCTTCGTTAAACTAAATCATATTAGGACTTAGGGAATTTGATTATGGTCAAAATTCACATTCAGCTTTGTAAATGCAAACATAAAAGTCATTAGTTCAATAATGATGATTATTATCAACCATACTGCTCTGGCTAGAGACTTTGACTTTGAGTTGATTTTAGTTGACCCCGTAATACTAACCTTATATAACTAAGAAAACAAATTCTCTCTTGAATAATGTTTCACTTTCAATGCTTCCACTCGATTTAACTATAGTCGTACGATGGACGTCGTGCCATGCTTTAACAATAATCAAATGCATTTTTCATATTGAAGTTCAAAAGTTTTCTCAAGTTGAGGGTATTGTGATAAAATTATCACATCAATATTTTCTATTTGACCTTAGTTATATCAACCAACAGAAAGCTATCGAGTGAATCATTCTTTGGTTATCCAATAACCATCAGTACGTAATTTTTTAGTTCCTCCAATAGTCATGAGTAATACACTGCCCAACGTTTGGACAACATTAAATACTCCAGTCTCAATAAAGGTATCAATATCCAATCACAACACATCTTGACTAGGAATATTTAAAATGGTATGTTTATTTTATTATGAAAAATTACTCATGATTACAACACACTGTAACAACTATCACCAAACATACCATTTATGGGTTTTATATTTAAATATACTTTATATTTAAATAAATAGTTCATATAACACATTATATCAATATGTAATAGAAATAAAACAACTTTTATATTGAATAAGAATGGTTATCGATTTAGATATATGTAGAAAATTACATAATTCCCCTTAGGGGATACCCCTGACTCTATCATCTCCTTCTTACACTTGGGGTTAAGTATGAAATCTTATTCCAACTCCATCGATCATTTTTATAAAAGGCAATCAGGTCGGTTCCTTAATGAATGGGTATGCTATGTTGTTTTAATTTTCTACTTTGTTAATCAACTCTCTTTGATATTGATAAACTGTGTTTATCATGTGGAACTATTCAAAGTACGTTGATTGACTTCTAGTAAACTTATGAACATATCGCGACATAGTTATCATATAACAATGTCATGGATTCTTAACATTTGAAATCACCTTTAGCTCAGTTTTAAATTTATGCATTTATTTATACTTCTCATATATCAGTAGCCTTTGGTTGAATCAGCTACTGCTTGTTGTTTGGAATTCCAAATTAAAGTTCTCAACTAAAGTTTGAACATGAATTGAGGGTTGACGTACTACACTTAATATCACTAATGAAGTTCGAGTCCATGCAATTCTTCATAAGGAGTTCATTATTTCTATAAACAATTTTCTTTTATTTCATAAATACTTATGAACACTCAAAATATATAGTAATCTTAGTTTAGAATTGATGCTTGTTTTATGTATCACATATATAAGAAAAGTGTGATATTATAGACAATATGACATGTACGATAATTCTTTTTGTAAGGTATTTATCTTATGTGCTCGATATTAAACAATTTAATACGGTACTTGTGTATATCGTTTTGGGATATTCCCAACATCCTTTTTATATTGATTATAAAAGGTATCATTTTCAAATCAAATGTCAACTATTAAACAACAAAAATAATATGATTTTAAATCAAATGCATCATTAACAACCATAAGTTTGTTATTTACTTATGGTTTAGAAATATTTTGTACATACTAATATTCTTTCTTACAGATACATGCTTCCTCTGTATTTTGATTATAATTCAAATGATTTGGTTTCTCGGTAAAAATACTTATTTAACTCTGATGCTTATCAAATAACACTTTGGTATCATTTCTTGGATCATATCCAATACTTACGAAATCAGTTATTGCTCCTACAAAATTCAAGACTTTTTGGTTGTTATATGTAACAGTCAATTCTAAAACATAATTTGGATCTTTTTGTTTCAACATAAATGCACCAAAACTCAAAGTAATACCAAGTAGTAAATTTTGTGAGTAAAATCCAAATTAACTACAATGCATTGATTAACGAAACTGTTACATTAGTTTCAACAATTAAAATTTATGATGTTATTCTTATCAACGTGGCTTATATTTCAACTACATCGATCTTCTTCCAGAAGACACTTCTGCAACTGATGGATCATATCCTTTTGGGTAACAATATCAAAATCATATTCGATAATATACCTAGAATCCATTTTGTATTTGTGCCTCGTGTCACATGGTAGAGTCAATACTCTTAATCAGTTACGTAAGATTGAGAAAGCTCATTTTCAAAATTAAAAAAATTCATTATTCTCTTTAATATGTGAGATTTATCATTAGACATTCGAATGGGTCATGCTTATTTAGGTTTGGTTAATATCATTTCATCCATCGTAATTAGTTTCATCTTTGAATCGTATCCAAATCCATTTTATGACTACTAATTTCTAGAAGAAATTCTTTTACTATGAAGTTGGTATTTCTAGAATAACAATTGCTTCTCAGTGTAATCGAATAGTTATTCATAAAAATTTACGAATTTTATTACATAAAACTGGATTAGTTTTTGTTTATAATAATTACATTCAAAACATAAACTGGTCATCCAATGACGATCATTCTTAAACTCTATTAGAGAGATTGACATAAGAACCCTCATATATGGTTATTACATGTTGTCTTTAGACTAGCACAACCTGATAACTCCTTGGCCTAAGATATGTTGGGGTTTCACACAAACTATTATCTTGTATGATTTATAAACAACCCTATAGATGAAATTAATTTTAACCTCGTGTACCACTCTTAAGCATACAACTTACAGAAAGAAATTAGCTCAACTTTACTCATCATTAATCGTAATTTGTCCAACAAATTCAATTACTCCTTATTGAAACTTCATTATATATCATAGGGAGGAGTGACTTTTTAGATTGAATCTTTATTTGAATTTTTTAGGTATGCTCAAAACACTTTCCAATATACTCACTTATTCGATCAAATTGAATCTTTTCCACTGCATGTAATTTTACTTACTTTCGTTTTATATTATGTGAACTTATCATAGACATAATATATGTGTATCACAACACTTTTCCATGTTTGTGATAACTCAACAATGAATACAACGAAGTACATGGAACCATTTTGGTATTAATAGACTTTTGATTACATACATCTATACCTATCGACCCGAAAAGTTTATCAACTCTTATGATGCTCCCATAGAATGGGTGTTTTGTCATTAATTATCTGAGATAAAATTCATTAGTACTATATGATTCATAATTCATATAATTAAAGAATTATTTCTCAAAACTATGGCTTAGTCTATAATTACAAAACAATTGCAAATAATTTGAGACACTTATGTATTTTCAAATGCATCGCTTTATTTATGAAAACAAATACCACTATTATAGTTTTATTTTATAACGAATGTTCATAATATTAATACTGAAATAATGCTTTGTCTAATTTTAAGTCGATAATGAAAACAATTATTATTCCATAAATAATGTTTGGATGATTTATGAAAGTAATTTTCATAACTTGATATAACCAATAAGTGCTATATGGAATTCTTACGCTACGGAGGTCCATTCAACCACTTAAAGTAGGCTATTTGTTATATCCACTACAACAATTTTAGAGTTAAGAGTTTTTAGATCAAATATTGTAAACTTAAAGGAATAAATTTCATAGAAAACAGTTTTCTTTATAAAAATACTTTTTGGAATATAAATCATATTTCTTATTCCAATGTTACTACTATTTTACAATTCTTGTTTTCGATGTTTCTTTATTAAGTAGAATTGACCATTCACTCTCTTCATCCCAATTGTACCTTAAGTCACTACTACCCTCGTGCATTCATTTTTCTTTCTAAATGATCGAACCATTCAAATGGAAACCCTTACCACAATATCGTAACAAATCTTTTACAAATGTGCATTTGACATCCCTAACATTTAAGATATTAAATATTGTAAATCGGTCAAAGTGACATTTAGTGAACTAGTTCTTATACCTATCTTATAGCTTTTGTTATAGTGTTACATAGTTAATATGACAAGATTATTATTATAATCAATCATATCAAGGATACGATCTAACATTAAGGTTTACTTGTTTATTTCGATTGAACCAATTTCAATGAGATTTTGTACATTACAAATTATGACCGTTCATCATATAATGTTAATATGCGATCATACATGGACCAAATATCTATATTTAAGTATTGCTTTTAGCGTTCAAAATTCATAAAGGATAACTCAACGTCTCAGACAACCAAAAACATAAGCGGTCAATTAAGATATTATTTAGTTGTTATAAAATGAGGCGCTTGAATGGGACAATAACTTGTAGAAAATAGTTATTGGTCAGTACATTTTACATTTCTTTTATCGATCATTAATTCAGTTCATTTTTATCTTAATTGATAAACATTTTATCAATTATATTAATTGCACAAATTTATCAGTGTATATTATTAAAACTTTATATAGAAAATGTTCTTACAACATTAGAAATGTTAAACGTTACCATTCCATTTCTCTAATAAGGCTTCTACTTGATTTTTTATGATTATAAAAACCCTTAGAAGAACATAGAAATCATTTGATTTCTCTAGTGTGTGTTAAGAATCGCTTGCCTTAGGATCCCAACCTTTAGGAATATCAACAAATTATAGGACCCTGGTCGATGGATAACTCTTTACCGATTGTAATAAATACAACTTCTAACCCATGGTCTTTGTCCTAAGCTTATCTCAACTTTGAGGAATATCAATAAATTGAAAGAGACTGTTCGCTAATACACACCATTTTGTGATGACATAGATATAATGCACTCACCTTGAGGAGTATCAACATATACATGCATGTATCTTACCATGTCTAGCCAATATACTAATAGTGCTACACAACATCTCTAGCTTAAGGAATATAAAAAACAAGAGAGTATACAAACAATATATTGATATATAAATGGTAGAGAACCACTTTATATTAAAGATTCATAATCTCTAATATATTATATCGAATAATATCAATTAATGGAATAATGCATTTCTTATGAATGCCCTCGTGATTCAAGTATCAGACACATCTAAAATCATGGTTTACGTATTATACGCCTGTATTCATCTCTTAAGTCTATTTGAGTTCTGTTCCACTTAATTTTATACATTCATATTATGTGAGATTAATTTTTATATAACTTTTATAATTTAATTTACTTATAAAAGAGTCTTATGTATATTACATCAATTTTATGAGCATATCTAAATATACTCAAGTGCATATAGTGCAGGTGTAACTTTTCGTATTGTGTACATGGTTAATGTATATGTGTTTATGTGCTGGGATTCACACCACAACGGAAACATTCACCCTTTATATGCGCATGGATGTCCAAAACATTGCTTGGAAATAAACATACACACACAAATATATGTGTGTGTGTGTGTGTGTGTGAATATTTCAAAAGTTTTCTTCTTAGTTAAATCTCTAAACAATATAAAAACATATCTGGATTTTACAAATTAAAAATAAATTATATATCAATGGTTTAAAATAAAATAAAAGTGAAAATAAATATACTTTTTAAATAATATACATTTTCTAAAATCATAACTTTTCATTTAATTTAAATGAAAAGATTTATCAAACAAGGTTAGGGTATTAATTTATATATGTTTATATATTAAGATGAACCTCCTTTAATACGCCCGTAAGTGTATAGTGTGTATGATCCTATTTTTATATCTATAATAAAAACCACATATTATAAAATAATTTTCAACTTTATTTTATTCTATATAGACACTATGTGTGTGTGTGTGTTTGTTTGTTTTGAAACAGAAAAACAATTATGAATCGCTGGAAATCAACATTGATGTTTAAATAAATAAATATACATAAAATAATAAATTAACATTTAGATCTAGGTTTAGAACAACAATGACATCAATAGAAATTAAATACAATAATCAATAGAAACCATCATTATCAGTTTCAAGCTCACATCAAATGTTGACAAATTATTGAATTTTTAGATCTACATATGCATGCAAAATGGACAACAAATGAGTGTATAAATTCATCAAAATAAAAAAAGTACTAGATCTAAACATCATAATATACATAGATAAAATTAAATGAAAAATAAATTGTTGATGTCGGCCTTTTGAATGCATCTTAATTGATAGATTTAATCCTACTGTCGCTTTACAACGGCTTAGGGCACCATCTTTTATTTGATTAATTTAATTGGATGCCATTAAAATAATTTTTTTCTTTTATTTCTTTGAAAATTTCGGCCAGGAAGAAAGAAGATGGTGGCCAGGGTTACGAAAGAGAGAGTAAGAGAGGTAAGTGAATGAAAGGCAAGGTATTTATAAAGGTAGCCTTCCTTAATTTCCTCCCTTCATTTTCTAGATCCAATAATTTGATTTCAAGCCTCTTTTTCTTCATGTAGATTATAATGAATGACATTTATGGCCTTTCAATTTGTTCGATAACACTAGCAAATAGTTATGTTTAAATAAAATTTAAATGCTCATCGAAATCTTATATTGATTTGTACACATACAACTTTTATATACACATCTAAATAAATATTAATGATATAAAAAATAAAAACATACTATGGCATCCTATACATCAAATAAATAAATAATTGATTGATATTTCCAAAAAATACTAGTTAATTTAATTAATTATAATAATGTATAAGTCAACTAAATCATATGATATTTTGGAGAATCTATCAATGCGATTATATGACCCGAAGGTGTAAGTTCAGTCACCAATTAATAATGAAATATTTGAATATTAATGTTCATTGGTTACTATAGCTAGTAATGTATATTTTGGCCAAATTTATCACTTACACATCTTTTCGGTTAAATCTAATTTTACTTGTTTTAGCGTTACCCCATATGACTATTATTTGCACCAATTCTCTTTGTCAAACTATATCACATTAGGACTTATGGAATTTGGTTTTGGTCAAAATTCCAACATTGTCCATATCCAAGTCTGTAAGTACAAACACAAAAATCTTTGGTTCAATAATAACAAATATTATCAACCATATCACTCTAGTCAGAGACTTTGAGTTGACTTAAGTTGACCTCGTGGTACTAACCCCATATAACTACGGAGATGAATTCTCTCTTGAATAGTGTATCATTTCCAATGCTTCCATTCAACTCAACTATAGTCGTTTGATGGATATCTTCCTATGATTTAACTATGATCAAAGGAAAGTTTCCACATTGAAGCTAAATAGTGTTCTTAAGTTGAGGGAATTGTCTAAAATTAAAACATCGATGTTCTCGGTTTGACCTTAGTTAATTAATTAACCAATAGAAAACTACCAAATGAATCATTCCATAATTATCCGATAACTGTTGGTACATAACTTCTTGGTTCCCCCAGCAGCCTTGAGTAGTATAATGCCTAACGTTTGAAAATGTTGCATATTACAGTCTCAACGGATGTATCGATATCCAATCTCAACATATGTTGACTAGAATATTTAAAACGGTACACTTATTTTATTGTAACAAATAACTCATTATCACAACATATTGTAATTAATATCACAAAACATACCATTTTATGGATTTTCTATATTTAATACTCTTTTAATTAAATAAAAATTAATATAACACGTTATATCAAGTATATAACAGAAAGAAAACACCTTTTATTTTGAATGAGATATGTACCAAATTACATAATTGCCGGTAGGGCATACCCCTAACTCTATCAAAAGAAACAATAAATAGCATACATATAATCAGCTAGCATATATTAGAACACCTAAATATAGGTATTTATCCTAGGTTGGAATGTATATAGATACAAGACAACGCGGTATAAATTAAAATGGTATAGCTCAAACAAGTAACCATAGTAACCAAAACACATCATAGGGATGTGCTTCCAACCAATCCTAGCATCCCACATCCATGCCTATGTCAACTAGCTAACTATAAAAACCGTGCAAACAAACAATAACCTAGCAAGCAAACTAATCTATAAACTAATTCAAAGAGAAACTTAGCTTGTGATAGGAATCTCAGATTCTCTCCTCAGGCTTCATCACACTCCTATCCAAACATTTTCCTTACCGTTATTGGACTAACTTCAATCTCTTATTTTTATATCATATCACATCATGCCCTAAGATCTGAGTATGCCTATGGATATTCTAGATTACATCTCTACATCCACCTTATAAGCTGACTAGGCTCTACCATAACCGCTAAATCATCAACGTTCGTTTGCAGATGTAGTAAACATAAAACATGTGAAATTCCACCAACTTTTCCACATAACATATCTTAATAGCAAGTCCTTTACCTAGCTATGCACTATGAACTCTTTATGCATGCCTATCCTATATGGTTTTCACTCCTTAGCATATCACTGAGGTGTCTCTAATCATATAATTCAACGTATAACTTTTGTTTAAATAGACTGCACTACTGGCATATCTCCATCATTAAATTCCATTGCAACACTCTACCACTGGCTTCTTCATACTTGACCAATAGGAAACCCTCTTTGTATCCTTTAACATACCTTACTAAACTTCATTAAGTCCATAGACACAACAACATGATAGTAGATGGTGTCCCCCCTCCAAGCAGACTAACAGTTAGGATACTTAGGCGAACATTGTACTCCATCACTGTGTAGTTTATAGATATAACAAAGAGATGATATCCTATTTTCGATAAACACAATATTACCGTAACAAGCTCATAGACTATGTTGTGCACTTTTCATTTAGTTTACACATGTGTCGAGCATTGAAGATCAGTTGTACACAAAAGGTAACTATTTCAAAAAACTGACATAACAAGATAGTTATTTCAATTCAAGTGATGATTGAAAAGAACTAATCTTACCTCTTCGTCAATTTTATTTCAAATCGCCAAATCACATACTTTTTAAAATTTCCTTCGTACCTTGGTATATGCAAATCATGACATTTACTTCATTTCTTAATATCATACAACACTTGATACTACAAAAATAATATTAACTTCACATGCTAGCGAAGTCCTCTAAACTAACATACGATGAAAGTACCTTTATATACATTGATGTACTCCAAAAACCGCTTTACATGGACAAGTATAGTCATCCTCCATCCACGACTGTCTCATACAACCACTCTTCTATTATTCAACCATTTAGCAAAATTTTCACTCAACTATGCTCCCATGCTTCTCAACGTCTTATGTAAGTGTACCATAGCCCTTAGTATAAATATATACACTAATTTCGAACAACATTTAATCATATATGTTCAAAATTAAAAATAACAAATTTAGACTTGTTATTTCCTCTTAAGTATATCTTATCACAGTATTTTTTATTATAAAAATATTCTATATCTCAAAATAGAATTATTATTTTTAAATGATAATATACAAAGAATCCTTTATTTTTAACATATTATTTCAAATATCTCGAACGTCATTATTTAATCCAAAAATATAATTTTTGTTAAATTTTCTTCAAAATGATAATATTATTATACTTTATATCAAAATAATTAAATTTATTTCAATTGTTTTTTTCATAGCCATTTTATTATTATATAATTTAAAAATAATAACATTCTGCATTAAGTCCCAATAATCATTTTTATTGTTATGCATATCTTTATTAAAAATATTAATGGAAAATATCTCTTTATTTTTATTATCATTATCAAAATACTTCTTATGTTTATTGCATAAATGTAATAATATTTTGTTTTCATAAACTCCATAAAATGGTTATTATTTGCTTAAAATTTAGACAGTCTTCCAAAAGTCATATTAATATTTATTTAAATTCCACCTTATTTAGTAAATGATAGAAAATTCTCGATTCAAAAATAGATTTTCCCTTATTGTTTTAGAATTTTCCCAAAATTCAAAAATAACACCCCCATTAATTTCAAATACAAATCCCTATATCACAAATCCATAACGTTCATTTCTAATAAATCCTTAGTATACTGCCATATTGACTATCCTAGTTGGTTCATTATAATCAATTCATATTTTTTATGCTCTATAATGCTTTTCTAGCTCAAATCAAATTTCAATTGAAACTATCAATAACTTTTCAATTTAATATCAAAATAACTGATCTCACATTTTGTTCTTTACAAAACTTGTCAGATTTGAAAACCAAAAATTCTCTATTAACTTTGAGCAATTTTATAGCTAGCATATTACCACCGCCTTTGAACATTAAGTCATATATATACATAAAAATACAATTTTAAAAATTCGGTTTTGTCTACTAACTATATTCATATCATATCTTTAAATAATTTCCAAAATATTAAATTATTTACTGATGCATATTTTCAAGAGTTTATACCACAAATTCTCAATTTTCATTCAAAAATATACGAACATTACGGTGGAAAAATTCCACATATTTAAAATAATAACTTTAAATCCATTATTTTTCAATTTAAATCTATCCTAAAAGGTTTGATTTGACGTTAGAAAAATAAATATATAAAAACACCATTTTAATCTTTATAAATTAGAAACTTTTACAAAAGTGTTAGGAGAATATGATATTTTAATTTTTTTTCAAAATATAACACAAATATTTATAACATAAAACACATTCAAAAAGATGCGGCTTACTTATTGCTATATTTTTTCTTTCAAAACTTCTATGTTAAAAGTAAAGTACACATCAGAATAACAATGTGTCTTACCTAAGAAAAAATAAAACCCTTAAAATAGTTATGGAATATTACTTCTTATTAAAATTTCCCTTTTTTGAAACTCATATTAAGGAGTAATAGTTTTTTCAAAACATTGAAAAAACTTCAACTTCTTTATTTTTTTTACCAAAAATCTCAAATACCGATGTTTCTAACCTTTTAGGTACAAAAACTTAATTGATTTAAATACTTTAATTAGAGTGCCATAATACACAAGCCCAACTGGGTTAAATAATTTAAAATAATGCTTAAATTACACATCATCAATATCACACTATGTTCTATGGAATTGAGGGTACTGCACTTCTTCTTATTCATCCCCAGTCCCATAATTTACTCTATTTCTACTTGGCATGTAAACCCACTTTTAGTAATTATTTATGGAGTAAATTAGGACCAATGCAATGAATTTATCTTCCACTCTAAACCTTAAATCTCAACATTTATTTAACTCATAGTTGTTTGCTTCTACAACTGATAAGACAACAACTATCTCTATGAGTCAAAATATATATGGTGTTGCATATAAAAATAACAATAAATTATTAGAAAACTACAAATACACTCTCTCTCTCATATCCCTAAATTAAGTAGGAATCGCCTAACCTAAGCTCTGATACCACATGTAAAACACACCATCTACAATTCATGCATAAAACGACAATGGCCTCGCGGACCTCGCAAATGGTGGGTCATTTTAAAGTAAAATATATAAAGTAGATTAAATCATAGACTTATCCACAATATTCTACACTTTTTGAAACTTACCGCAGAAGGAATCAAATAATACAATCCGAAACGAACAAAAAATATAATATCAAATAAGCTCCAACTAAAATAGCTCTCAATACTGATAATGAAAATAGTATCATGTATTAGAATAAATGAAGTAAAATAATAGATAGCTACAAAATAAATATGCATCTCCATCATACCATCACTCCTCCAAGTCACCACCATTCCTTACAATCATCAGAGTATGTCTAAAATGCAGAAAATAATATACTAGTGATATATAGTAAGGGAAACACATCATATAAGTTTAAAATAGAAATAAACTAGTAAAACAACACCTATAGCTGAAAATAATACCTCAGCATGTGTTATCTGCATCCAAATAGTCTCATTAATCTTTTCCATGCCTAATCGTGCTCATGATTGACCCCCAAAGTATTGGCTTGCTATTATCAAATCATATACTAAAGACTCAGCTCTAACTGTGTCATGATGCCAAATTGAATATTGAGGACTCGCCTCCTCGGACTATCTTATATTAAGGACTCAGCTCCTCGGACTATCATATATTGAGCACTTGGCTCCTTGAATTATCGTATATTGAAGACTGAGCTCCTTAGACTATGAAATGTTGACGATTCAGCTACTCGGACTACATTGAGGACTCAACTCCTTGGATTATGGTATATTGATGACTCGGCTCCACGGACTATGATATATTGAGAACTCAGCTCCTCAAACTATGTTATATCGAGGACTCTGCTCTTCTAACCATGTTATGACACAAAATCGAATATGGAGGACTTAACTCCTTGGACTATCATATATTGAGGACTCGGCTCTTTGGGCATCGTATTTGAGGACTCATCTCCTTAGACTATAGTATATTAAGGACTACATTAAGGACTCGGCTCCTCGGACTACATTAAGGACTCGGCTTCTTGGATATGGTATATTGAGGACTTAGCTCCTTGGACTACGGTATATTGTGGACTTAGCTCCTCGGACTGTCATATAGTGAGATCAAGTTCAATCTAGTCATTTGCCCAATAGTGTAAGGCACTATTAGGAGAAATCCCATAACTCATCGTCTCCCCACCATTTTTCAAACTACTAGATTAAGCCTAAACTTGTAAGCGCAAAACCATATAATGACCTAACATAATAAGGCACTATTTTAAAACATCTCGGACCACAACAAATAAAATACGAAAACATTCATCATCTCACCACAATCATGACGCCACAAACTGCACATGAAACAAAGGTTGTATATGAGTGTTATAAGAGTTTAAAGTTGAATGACAATTTAGTAATTAATAAATAATAATATTATATTGCTTTATTTATTTTGTCGGCTATAGTAAGCCCGAATGTCCAAACTCGTTCATTGAAACCCAAACGTACTATCTTTCACTCCTCACCATAGCTATAGCCACCACGTTGATGATTTGGCTCTGTCGTTAGCCTTCTTATGTAGGTCCGAGTATTCTTAATTCAAGACCCCTACCTTATACACCAATGTCCTCCTTATCACCATCCTATCATTTGGCCCTTCATACCCAAGCTTCGACGATATCTAATGTCTTCCAACCAATCGAGAACTACAATTTTTCTACATAGTATACCAATTTGGAACACTTATGAATTTTGCACTTTTTAATTAGAGAACTGTAACAATTCAGGATTTTAGACCTCAGAAAATCGACATTAATATGTTCATTGTGCTTTCCGAGCAGAATGCTATAAAACACAATTGTTAGGGGAAAAGATGAAGGAAGAAAGAAGATAAGCTAACAACACAGAATCTCACAACACACGAATAATATATATAATATGAAACAGATCTTTACAAAGAAATAAAATGGTAATATATATATATATATATGGAGACATCAATCATAGTATACTAACATGTTTCGCCTCGGACAGTTATAATAATATATCCCCATAATTGCTAATAAATACAACAATGAATGCAGTGGAAAAATAACCATGTTCGTGAATACCTCTTTGGGCCTCCAACTTGTCTTCTGAAATTCCTAATCATCCAAACTAAATCTTTAAAATGCTCGGTCTGACCCAAGAATTATAATAAAACAACATCCGAGTCAATCTAGAAAACTGATGTGAGAAAAACACACCAAACTGGATTTTAAAGTTATAAAAAACCCTTTGAAATCAAAGTATCTCATAAGACCACATTTCACATAGATACAGATTGGATTTTACCTTACAGTAACCAAACCATTTCATATGAAATTCTCTGATATTACAATGGTATCCAAGGTACAAATACCTATTAGTCATGGGGCCAAACCCCGAGCTCCCACTCGTAGTCGATCAACGGCAGATGCCCAAAATCCCAAAATCGAGCAACTCTTGAATTCTCGGCCAATACACATTTAAAAATTACCAAATTTATTCTAAAATTCATGATTCATTAATACAAATCAGACTATATAATTCAAAGATAAAATCGTTGTATTGATTTTTAACAAAATCTTGATTTTTACTGTAATCTAAATATTTATAGAATATTTGTTAATTATAAACACTTAGAATTATTTGTAAAAACAATGACACATAATTATTAACATTTTCTTTTCAGAAATCAAAGTCTAATATTGATTATTTAGGAAGATAGAAATTATTTAGTGATGATGTTGAGTCTGTTACTAATAACAGAGCACAAATATAAATTTATACAGATATACACACGTGTAAACAAGAAATTTCACACATTGCCTAGATAAAATAACTCATGCAAACCATATCACAACTTTTCTCATAAGATCATCCCATTCAATATTTAAAACTATTTTTAAAGGAGGGTTTACTCACCTGAGAAAATCGAAGACAGAGGACAAAGCATGAAAGTGGATTCTGAACAAATCTGGTAGTTGTATTTGCTCTAGAAACTTATATTTTCTTTGCTTCCAGAAAATTATTGTTTGAACTTACATGCTTTTAGATTGCAATTTGAATTTACATGCCTGAAACTTGCTTCTATTTTCTAGATTTGCTTTAAATCTGGAACTTCTTGTATTTGAATTGTCTACTTTTGTTCCAGGTTTGATTTTCTGTTTTTGAGATGATCTACAGGTTGAAGTGGTCATCTGATTTAGTTTATATTTCTTTTCGGTTTTGATTAGATGAAGATTATTTTGAGTTGAAGCAAAATCAAGATCTTTCTTTAGTTTTTGAATTTGCCTAAGTTACTTTGAATCCTTGAATATCTTTTATTTGCTTGTTTCAAGTTTAAATTTGAGAATGAAGATGAATGAAAGAAAACATGCAGCCTGGTTTTACTTGTCAATATGTTTTTATAAAATTAAATTTTCAAAAGAAAAGAAATGACTTTGCCATTTGTTAAATTTTACAAACACATGTTAATCTATATTGTTACTTATTAAACATTTGTCACATATGATAAAATTGTGTTTAAATCCTTTACTTTAATTAATTTATGGATTTAACTTTAAGACCTCTTATTAATTTATTTTAAAATGTATATAAAACTAAATTTTATTTCAAGCATTAAGAAAATGTTTTAAAGATTAACTAACTTAATTATATATATATATATATATATATATATATTCAATTTAGTTTTACAAACCATTTTTTTTCTTTCAAACCTTATTTAAATTGGAACTATTATTCTTTAGGTGGCTAACTATTAATCTTTGTTACATTAATTAAATTCCAGCATAATTGGTATACAACTAAAACTATAAAGGCTCGTATTGGAGAATGGATTACATACCATGACAAGGTAAGAAACTACCTTTCGATGGTACATATCTAGATAAAATGCACAAGGGTTCGAAAAGAACATCTTGTACCCCTGCCACACAGGACTGGCCTACCACTTGACTAGTAATACCGAATACGATCAACCCACTTTGGGCCCGAATCATACATGAGTAGATAAATTGATCTAGATTTGGGATGACCATACCCTAATGGGAGAGACCCACATGGCCTTTCTATATGCCCGATTTTTGTCATTTCCTGGTTGATAAGGCTTGAGGCAACGTTTTACCTTTATATAGCACTTTCCACTTGTAATGCAACATTTCCCTCTAGTCCACATAATGTCAATGTTCATCCATACGAGTCGTTCAGGAGATGAAGAAACCGAAGACACTACTTCTACAACATTCATTTTGGAATCACTCTTAGGATTAGTAGCAAGTAGCCCTTGCACTTCAAAGAGCTACATCTTCAACTCCATCATCTTCAAGATGTCTTCACTTGGAAATGCTTGAGTGGGATCGAAGTGGTTTTCGGATAACATATTCGATCCAGGTCCCTTTGAAATAACTTTCGATAATTTTCAATAAACTCAGCCATGGTTCTTTAGGAAATAAACAGACAAGATAAGAGCTGAGATCAGCTTCTAACTGTTAGTGGACGAATTTTCTTATTATTTGTCATAGAAGAACAAAATAAGATTTATATGCTCAGTACAGCATCATCGGAGATGACTATGCCATATAGCTCGTGTGTTTCTCCTAGCTATTTCCAAAGTTACGTTTTGGGTCCAAATTCGACAATCAATTATTTAACTATCGAATAAAAAAACATTCAAATCAAGGATTTATTTCAAAAGGGAAAGCCAACATTAGTTAAACACATAAGTACCACAGCCTCCTTAACTAATCTTTTCAGTAATTAAAATCACTTTGTAAGTACTTATATCAAAACAATTTTACAAAAATTCATTCACAAACTCTTATATTTTCAATACTTGGAAAATATCTATATACTTATCTTAATGGTATAAGTATATTCACAAAACTGAGAAAGATTTTTGCTTTTTATACAATTCTAAAATCGTTTACAAACTCTTTTATCTCTAAAATCATTTATAAATTATTTCTCAAGTCATTTATGAACCCTTATAAATCCATGCAACTATTTATAAAACCCTTTTTTGTAAATCTATAAACCCATTTATAAAATTTCTCTATAAACATCTAAAACCATTTACAAAACTCTCTTTATATACTGTGCTAACCCGCCTTTTGGCAAGGCAATATATAGACGGATTTAACCCAATAGACTTCATGGTTGTCGAGGCTGGAATAAGGATTTGGTTCGAATAGATGGATGGACGATCAGTTACGAATAATAAACACGGATATGAAGTCAGGATTAAGCATACTCGATGGATGAACGATGTAGGGCATTTGGAATAGGGACTTTGGCAAAGGATGGAAGTTGCTTCGAATCGGGTCGCCGTAGGTATGGCTTTGGGTCGTCATAGATGGTTTCAGTTCAGGTCGGCATTGCTTCAACTTTGGGTCGGCATTGCTTCAGCTTCTGGTCAGCAAGGAAGTAACTTCGGGTCGGCGTGGCTTCAGCTTCAGGTCGGCATTGAGAAGAGGTTGGATCGGGTCAGCATTGTTCTCACTCCGGTTTGACATGGGCTACACTTTTGGTCGGCAAAGGAATCGGATCAGCATAGAAACAGCCTCGGGTCGACATTCGCTTCGGGTTGGCATAGGCATGGCTTCGGGTTGGCAAAGATGGTATTCTTCGGGTTGGGTCGGCATTCGATCTGCTTCGAGTCGGCATGTGGTTTTCTTTGGGTCAGCATATGTTTTACTTTGGGTTGGCGTATAGCTTACTTCGAGACGGCATAGGATGGACGAGTTGGGCTCGATGATCGTTATGGTGGGCCCATGTAGGTGAGAAGGCCCAAGCCGGAGTTTTACCTATAAATACAGCAAACTTGGCTTCAGAAAGTGGTCTCTCTAGATCTTCTTCATTCTGCTTCTCTTTATCTTCTACCTAGAGACTACTCTGCCATTTTCATTTTGGGATTCGAGATTGTGACTATAATCAAATTTCAGTACAATAAAAATAATTGTTCTAAAGTGGATGTAGGCCGGAGTTCTATTTGTGATTTGTGACTGGATATTGGTGCTTTCACTTATAACTGGGTGTTGGTAGTCAATTTAGACGCCAACACATTATAAACAATTTCTCTTTAAGTCTCCAAAACATTTTATAAAAATCCTATTAAAAAACCACGTCTTTTATAGAATTTTATTTATAAATCTCGAAAAAACATTTATAAATAAATAATAATCATTATTTAAATTATTATTATGTAATAATAATTATTAAAATTAAACAATATAGATAAAAATAATTATTAACTTCAAACATCTTAAAAATGATAATTTAAAATTTCAAACATCACTAATTTAAAAAAAATTGATTTCAATATTATTAAAATAAATGAGTATGTAGGCACATCCGTGTGGACATGCATCTAGTTACTTAGGTATTTAGATTTTATACATCATAACATCTATCTAGCATTTTCAATAAGCTCCATTGCACCTATTTGATGATTACTATATTATTTATTTGTGGATTAGATATTGACCACTTTTCCTTTTCCTCATGCAATATTTCAGTGTTGCAATTAATCTTTAGTTAATTCTTTTATGATGGATCAAAATTATTGCTCATCGGTGTGAATAAGAATGTGAGTTATATCAAATGTATATATTCTAGCCAAGACAAAAGGAGTTATTGAGATGTTCCATGGAATTGATTAAAATAACGCAAAAGACCAAATAATTATTTGGTTTAACACACAAATTACCATATTATCATCGTTATATATACTTATACACACTTATGTATGTATATACACACTCATACATACACATTTAAACACACTAATCCAATTGTCATAAAAAGAACATTAATACAACTTGAAAGCGTATTTTAACTAATAACATGTAACTCAACTTACCCAATCTAGTTTTGTATTAATTTTAGCTCTCGAAGAGACATATGTAGGGTACATAATAGGGCATTTAAATAACAATTTCATAAGCTTTAGCTTGAAGTTGGCAAAAAGAAAGGGAATATAACAACCAATAAAGTTGCTTCATGCTAATTGTCCTCATGCAGAACTCGCAAATAAAATAAGGTAAGTCAATGGGTAATATAAAGCATTACACTTAACATAACAAATAAATACACACCAAATTATTTAAAATTACATTCGCAAAGCAGTATTACAAGGAAGTGGCAATGGGTCTTAAGCTTATATGATAAGTACAATAAATAAATCTATTGGAATTAAGGAATTCATAAGCATGACAAAATTATGGATGGTTTATGCTTGGTGCACACAAAATGAATATATATTAGTAGTTCTTTAACTAAATAGGTTTACATAAAACATGTTAATTCATTCATTCTTAATTCATATATATATATATATATATATATATATATATATATATATATATAACGTACATATAATGTTGCTGATAATAAGGTTAAATAAATTGCAATTTTTCCACCAATTCAATGTACCACCATAAGACACATCAAGCTAATCCTACGGTAAGTTAATATACCTCCAACGCTCTCATAATAATCAAAGAAGGTCATCCAAACATACCTTCCACCAAAGCCCATCCTCCGGTGTCCGTATTGCATAAAATTAAATTTCTACTTCCTCTGGTGCATGTCCAACATCTACTTCTACCGTTACATCTGCTTGCAGGCCACCAATACAGGTAATACTATAGTGGCACCCAACTAAAACACTTAGCATGGAATAACTTAGACCCACTACCCTTCTCTCAGTCTCAATTTCCTTTTAATATGTTTCCAGCTTATACTCAATCATAGGTCCTTCCTACACAACTTGCAGCATGACCAACAGTTGAGCAAATATAATAATTTGGTATAAAAATAATAGTATTCGCAACTCCACTTTCAAAAAAATAGTATTCACCACTTGCATGTAAACAAACATATAGCTACAAAAAATGGTTTGATCATCAGACAATCATCTTAGCAAAAGGGTTGATGGATTTAGTTTTTTATTTACTCATGCCTACCTTATGTAAGTATTAAACAATAGCATGTTATTCTCGGAAGCATATGAGATAAAATAAAATTAGAATCAAAGTCGAACATGGGACATGATATTTATGCAACTTTGACAATAGAATCAGATGTATAAACTATAACTTTGAAAATGGATTTTATATCCAATTATGAAACATGGGAAATTTTGAAGCATAAAAGGTCCAAATAACAAACGTTAATGTCTAATATAGAAATATAAAGCAGCTAACTCCAATTAGTTTTTACCAATATTAAACAATTAAAACTATGATCAAAATAAATCTTTAAAGAATATAGGTAGATTCAGCAAAATATTGTTTATCATCCCAAAAGAATCAAGCATCTAAATTGACCTAACATGGCATAAATTAAACTATAAATGTTGTTTTATTAGTCGTACTAATTTGAAAAATGTAGATAAATAACAAACGCCATTCTTAATACATGCATGTGTTTAATATTGATATAGACAACTCATTATGTATATACTAATGAAAAAGTAATAATCAAGCACAGTTTTTAATTGGTTTTATAATTACATTAAATACTGTAATAGGGTCCTCTTAAGTTAGTAGTACTACTCCTAACATATTTCAAAGCGCAGTTTCTGATTATTTTCTAAAGTGGAAATTAGCCACAAGGGCCACTTTAGCAAGTGCAATTAGTTTCTAGGACACACAACTGAAATAATTACTTTTAAGGACAAAATGAAAAATAATTAGTTTCTAAGGCCTAAAAACCTTTGAAGTTATGTCCTTGAAAGTAATTGGACTACTGACTTTGTCCTTAAAAGTGATTATTCTACTAATTTTAGCCTTAAAATTAATTTCTATGGATGTGTGTCCTAAAAACTAATTGGACTGCAAAGTTGTCCTTCTAGTGAAATTCCCCTTTTCTAAATCTATTTGGTTCTTTTCTCCTAAGTAACTTACTTTCTTCTCATAATATTTTTCCTTTAAACATCAACTGATTAAAGAATTATTAACATTTTTCAGATGGAAAAAATAATTTTATGGTCGAGATAAATGCAAGCAAACCCTAAGAGATTTCATTAAATAGATGACAATGCTAAACATAGTTTTGAGAAAGATAAAATTAGCTTGTTAGGCTTTTTCTGGCTTAACCCAAACATTGTGTTGCATTATGGTATAATTTGGTTAACCATAATATTTTGTTGCATTACCTCAGTATATAAGGCTTTTTATTACCACTACATCAACAGTTTCTATCCAACAAGTTTCCTCCCAATATCTGCCTACAAACTATACCACTCAGCTTTTCACCTGTCCTATCTAGCTTATGCTCCTTTTTATTCACTTGTAGCTACTATTCTAAGCCAAAGCATTGGTTTATGTTCTGATGCTCGATGTTTCTATAGCTTGTCATAGTTCAGCAGCCCAAGCACCGGTTTATGTTCCGATACTCGATGTTGCTACAGCTTGTCACAATTCAGCAGCCTAAGCACCAGTTCTATAGCTTCTATTCTAAGCCCACTTGCTTTCATTTCGGAAAACATCGTAGAGTATATGTTTTAGCAAACACAACCCTAGTTCCTAATATTTTCATTCACTTTACTTTGTACTATGAGCTAAAGATGCAAAAAAATTAATTATTTTCTCATAACTTCATTTTGAGTAGCTAATTGTTGATCCGCATGCGTGTGTGCATCTTCTTTTGTTGGCCCATTTTTTCATTTAGGGCCAACTCTTAAACTATTTCTATAACTTTATTTTATTTATTAATACTAAATATTTCTAAGTGAACTCCTAGCTCCAAGAACCACTCATATGAAGTGTAAAAGATGATTATTATTTAGGGATGAATTAATTTTTCTATTAGTAAAATGCCATTCATTTTTAATCAGTAGTAAGTAAATCATACAATGATTTACATTTTGTAGTAGTAAGTCATAAATAATATGATATATTCATTTTAATCAACATGATTTACATTGTGTAGTTCATCTAATATGATATAAATCATACAAACGAACTAAACCTTATACTTTGTAAAATAAACACCGAAGCTTCACAAATCGAACACTAAAGCAACATGTCATACAACAAAAGTACCCATACTTACCAATGCAAGTATGATTAAGTAAGCTCAATATGTAAGAAGATAAAGCAAATGGCTAGAGGACCAAAACCGTAAGGACCCCAAATGATCATGCATGTGTATTTATGTAATTATACCACAAAAAAATCCATACTTGCAAGCATGCAAAGAAAATGCCTAAGGGATCAAAATTGTGAGGACCCCAACTGATTATGCATGTATATTTATGTAATAATAGAATAGAAGCACCAACCAAAAGCTACATACATAGGCCTCAAGTCCAATATAATTTTAGTAAGGAAAAGCAAGTTAGTTATATAAAATATTTGTCTTAAACTTAGCAACATGGAATATTTTAGATATTTTTTTTTTGAATTACTTAGAGAACCAAGCTTCGCTTGTAAACTCTAGGGAAGTATGTGCCTGCCAAACACATACTTCGGGTACTTGTTACAGGGTTGTCAGTTTCGGGGCTCGAACTCGTGACCTTCGATCACGCAGTCCGAACCATCAACCAACTGCGCCAACCCTGTTGGCATATTTTAGATATTTAGTCTCTCCTTAAATTCATTTAGCATCCTTTCACATAACTTTTGCTGTAAATGCCAAGGGATAAAATTATAAGAAAAGCTTATATACCTTTTAGACATTTTTTAGCTATTCAAATGAAAAAAGAACCACTTTCTAATCATTGTTTTATTTCAACAGATAAATAAATTATTTTAACAGATAAATTCTATTTTATGTAAACTGAATGAACTAATATTACCTTAAGTATATTAAACCAACTTTTCTGCATTATTTTAACAAATAAATAAATAAAATGTTCAAGCATTTATAGTTTAAACGATATCTTTTGAGATTATTTATTAAACTAATATGTTACTCATAATCTACACTCTATATGCATTCATTTACAACAAATATTATTTTATATAAACTGGATGAACTGCTTATATAACCTAAATGTAGTTGATATTTGTCAAACTAGAATAACTTAAAAGATAAAATTATGAGAAAAATGCTTTTCTCATTCAGTCTGTACTGATATGTGTCCAATGCAGACTTATTTATTTTTTTCATAGTGTTAAATTGAATTTCAGCGTTTATTTTAATCGGCTAGTAATTTTAAAGGAAAGTGGGTAAGTTTTACTATTCTTAAATCAGTTTGTGATATTAACGGTATCCAGCATTTTGGGAATAGTTACGGAATCATATGTAAAAACTGAAATCAAATGTTAAAAATCAAAAGTAAAACCCCCTAGATTTACAGAACAGTTACAAAAATATCATTAAATTTAAATCATAAGCTAAAAATCAAGAAGTGGTTATCAAATTAAAAAATATTTGTAAAAGTCAGAAGGTAACCATAGCCGAATATAGGATTAGGTCAATCCAAATGAGTTTAAACATCATCTGCAATGTAGAAAAGAAGGAGACAAATCAATAAGTAAATATCATTGAAAAAACCTACCTAAATCATGGTTGAAGTTCATTATTGAAGCAACTGCTGCCTAATCGATTAGCGGTTAGCGAACTTTAGGGATCGTACAAAAGTAAAGTAACCCTAATTTAGAACTTCGATTGCAATTTATAGTCGAATGGAGTAGATGTAGTTTCCTATAAGGGATAACTTTGGTGATCAAGCATCGATTGTAGTTGATTGGCGTCGATGATAGATTATCGACGAAGAAGACAATGAACTTTGGTTAGGATTTTTACTTCCATGAAATGTGGAAGGGAGAATGGAAGCTAACGCTAAAGGATATGATAATAGGCATTGAGCATTTTGGGAAATCCAAAATAACGCGGTTGAAAAACAGTTCATGGAATTCTTATAATTAGTAGTAAAGATAATAACTAACTTTCAAAACATTATTAATAAATAATGTCAACCATGTTAGCCTTTTAAAAATAACTTTCAAAAATATTAAAGTATTGATAAATAACATTAAAATGATATTAAGTATAAATAAATAATCTTTACAACAATATTAAATATAAATAAATAATGTTCTAAACATTTTCAATTAACTTAGAAAAGACAGATAATAAGTTAGGGTAAAAATAGAAATTTAATCCTTTAAAACAAAATAGTTCTAAACCCAGTTTCAAAATTAAAATCATGTCCTATCTTAAAAACCAATTCCAACTCAAATGATAATTTATAGTATTTTTAAATACTAATTTGAAGTCAATAGTTATCCAACATTTAACCAATGTCGATATGAATTTTCTATCACCATAGGGTTTAAATTTTGAACATAAAACAATGTCACAACCAATAGAGCCAATAATCAGGTTTGATATTCAATAATTAATGAAATAGGAATATTATTTCAAACAAATCAATAATGGCGAGGAGTCTCGTTGATTTCCTTCAACCTGTCCCTGTACATCACAGCTTATATATGTATGTATGTCTGTATGTATGCATGTATGTATGTACGTAATTTAACAGTGGTTATGTATCCTGTTGGAATCCTCCAACCTGTTACCCTGCATCACAAACAGTATATAATTATACAATATGGGTCATCCGCTACTAGGTGGGTATATACAAAAGGTCATCCGCTCTAAGGGCGTAAATAAAAACCCAAACCAACTAATAAAATGGCAAATCATCCAAACATCCAATCACAATTTTTTATCAATTATATAATATTACTGGTTAAACAAAAAAGGGAGTTTAACTCACCATTATTCAAATCATCACTTGCGTGTTCTGGTTCCGTGTGTGAAATTTCTTCTACCTCCCATCATCACCAATCCAATTCTATAATGTTGTTTATGTCAATACAATCCTAATGCGACTGACTGCATTTGATTTTGACCTAAAATGAACAAGATTTTTTTTCTCCAATAGTCTATAGTTAATTGAGATATAATATTACTAATTACAATCATTATCTAATAATAAACCTTAATCCTTTCTTCCTCCCGCCAATCACTTCGTTCAACAGCTGCCCTTATTTTCCTGAATTCACCACCTCCATAAGATCCACGTAACCGAAGCATCGCCACTGAACCTCGCCTACATCGAGATAAACTCACAGCCCCCAAACTCGCCACCTCCAGTGTTACCATGTCGAAGAACGACCCCACCCCTAAAAACTTCATTTATCCATTGACTGTCGCCACCAATTCCATCCCATGCCACCAAACTCGGGCCGAAGGTAGCTCTCGCCATCCCTTTTATCTTCCCTTCATACCCCATTGCTTGAAAGTCAACCAAGACGCCGCGATTCACCAAAAACCCAATTCCAATCATCACGAAACTACTACCACCTCCATCCATCAAAGACGACCACCACCATCCTAGTTGCTCATCTCGTCGACGTGGACATTTTTCAAGTTGAAGTCGAGGCCTGAAAATACTTTAGGTGGCCGCAATGAATGACGTTGGATAAGGCTACGTTTTAATTTCAAAATGAATGAACTCATTTCTTAGTTTTGGCAATGTCATATAGAGGGAGAAGGTATGGTTAAAGACGTGTAGGGTATGGATTTGAAAGGATAAAGTATGGTAGTATGGGATTAAAGTAGGGTATATGTTTATAATATAATATTCCGCCTAAACACATCGAAAAACCTCGAACTCCAATCGAGGCTTGCCGCCTAGCGTTCTATACTAAATACCCTTATATCAAACTTAACGAAAGTAGTCTCAAGACTTAATTCAATCATATAAAGAAGTTAGCTTTTCAAACCCAGTTGCTTTATATTTATTTTTGTAATTCGTTTCTAGGCATTTTGAGTTAGTACGACCAAATGAGACATTCGATCATCACGAAATTTGTCGCCATATAACAATTCATTATTACGAATTCAATGGCACAGTTTCATCGAAATCCAAGATAGTATCCCAGGATGATATTTTTACACGTTAATTAAAACGAATTATTATTAAAAACCAAATAAACCACTTTTAAATCGAAAATTTAAAAGTTTATTATTCCATCATTTTAATTCATATTAAATCAAAGATTCGGTTATTTTAAATATTCCAATTATTTAAATTCACTATTCAAATAGATCCATATAATTGAAATTTAAGTTGTTTGAAGACTAACATTTTAATATTTAAAATTAATTAAATGTTTCAAAATCAAATGACTAAAATTCTAGGTCGTTACATTCTTTTCCCTTAAAAGACTTTCGCCTTCGAAATTTCTAAGGTAAGAAAAATGCCACAAATTCTTTAACATTTCAAAACCAATTAGTTGAAATATTATCAAATTTTCTAACTTTTAAAAATAAGGGAAAATTTCGGCAGTGTCTCCTTTACGCGGCTAGATCATACCAACTTCAAACCGTCACTACGGACCCAAATCAATTAAAGGAAAGCAAAAGCCAAGTGGCGTAATCATATAATCATAAATCGATCAAAATAAAAACACGTACCTTTTCATCGGGAAACTAAATTTTACTTATGAAATCAAAGGCCTCGAACTAGCTCTTGCTTCTATATACCTAGGTCTTACATACACATAAAATCCAACCATACAATCTCTAACCATATTATGCATTTTCCAATGATAAATATTTAATTATGATATTCTATAAGATGTACATATATCATCCGTACGTAATATCAATCTGATCGCTTTCTCCATCACACAATTTCACTTATGAACTGGTATCGTCTGATTGACTTGTTTAATGCAGACTCCAGTGCGGTTCCTTGATTAGAAATGGTCACCCTACTTGCATAGCCTACACTACGATGAAGAACTCCATAATCGATCAAAAATTAGTAACAAATATTCGTCGTTAAGAATCAATTGAAAAATCCTTGTTCAAACAGATGTAAATCATCTTGAAATCACATGCTCGAATCTGGATCAAACAGTTGTGCATATAAAATGATCTAGGTACAACCTACGTATTATTTTAATTAGTTACTAACTATGCAATTTATTTTATTCACATTCATTTCCACCTTTTGCATATATTCTCCAATACCAATATCACCTACGAATCAATTCATAAATCCTTACTTAAGTTCATGCACATCCTATAATTTCAACTTAAGTTATATTCATATAACAATCTTCTATATCCTAAGAGTATATACACACTATTCAAATTTGTTTTACTTAACCCAAATTTCTAAAAAATTTAAAATTTTCCATTTACTCACTAGTTTCCTCAAATTTATAAGTTAGGGAAACTCATTTTTTATGTTTCCTCAAAATACTTAATTCAATTTCTATACCCAATTTAGAAGTTCGACGATTAAGTCCGACTATCCAAAATCGTCATAAATTTCATTTTATTTTCAATAAATGGAAATTTTCAATACAGCATACCAAACAGAGATACAAAACTAATCTCCTCTAATTCATAGGCTCCATGCATCCATATAATGCTTAGTTGGAAATTTCATAATTAAACACCTGGATTTATTTCAACTCTATATAATATATATCTCCATATATCAAATCATACTTTTGCAATTTAAATCAAAAATTCTTTTACCAAATAGTCTTATATATATATAGTACCAATCAGTCACTTAGAGACTCGAAAATGAGTGTCGATGATGTTATAGTCATAATCAAAACTATTTTTTAACGACCAAAGTTAGTTCAGTGCTTTCCATCTCCTTTTTAATTCTCATTCGAATATTTCTATTTCCTTAAAAATCTTTAAGAATAATTATATTCCAAAATACTTCAAAATAATACTATTATTATTCTTCCCAAACCTTTGAAAAACAATTTCCAAAATTTTAAAAACCCATTTTCACAAATGCCAGGGTTTTAGTTCTTAAATTCTTAACTTAAATCTTTTTTATTATAAACCACATTTATAAACCATAATTATACGATATCACTTTCTTATATAAAATCACTTCCCAAATTTTACTTTGTTAAGTTATATGAAACAATTTTTATTTAAAATCAAATCTTAACCCAGCATTATCTTCCAACGCCTTATAGTCAAATTGTGAAACTAAATTCACAAATTTTCATTTTAAATGTTCCCACAATCACTAATCTACCCAACCTATGCAAAAAAGGATAACATGCTCCTAACCTAACACAATAGTCAATGCCCATAAACTGGTTAGGCATGACTACCCAATTAATAAGCAATAATCAATGACTACTCAGATAACAAATGATAATAACTGAATATTGTCATTTTCCTAACTACCAAGCATACAGAAAATAATGATAATATTTCTGAAAAATTATTTCTTTATATATATAAACTATAATTTAGGTAAAATTATTTCATTTATCTACTTTCAAAACAATACTGTGTCAGTTGGTCTTGTTCAAGTGTTTAGGGATTCCTATCAATAACGTTAGCTACTCGTATCAATCAAAATCCTAAGTAGCTCAACAAATCAACCAACATAATATATAAGAAAATTATATAACCAACAAATAATCGCTTATAAACACACACACACACACACACACACACATACAATCAAACTCATTCTAGGGTGCTACTGATCCTACCTCTAATGAGAACCATACCAATCCAATGTATTCACTAACTTAATCTCTAACACCAAATGTAACAATTCGGGATTTTTGTTCCTTGAAAGTCAACACTAATATGTTCATTGTATTACATGTCGAGCATTGAATGCTGAAAAGCCCAATTGTTAGAGGAAAAGAAGAAGAAAGAAGAAAGATTAAACAACATGGAATCTCACGATGCAGCGAATAATATATATAATATGATTGGATCTTTATAAACAAACAAAACTGTAATATGTATACATAGACATCAATCAGAGTATACTAGCCTATTTCATTCGGGATAGTTATAGCAACATGTCCTCACAACAACTGATAAATACAACAATGAATGAAGCAGAATAATTACCATGTACATGAATACGTCTCTGGGCTTCCAACTCGTCTTCTGAAGTTCCAAAGCATCCAAACTAAATCTGTAATATACTCGGTCTGACCCTAGCATTATAATAAAATAGCACCCGAGTCAGTATGAGAAACTAGCATGAAAAAAAACACCCAACTAGAATATAAACTTGTAAAAGAAAACCTTTGAAATCAAAGAATCTCATAAGACTACACTGCACAAAAAGGCGGATGGGTCTTTAACTTACGATAACCAAACCGTTTTATATAAAATTGTGACGCCCCACCCGAGACCCACCTTAGTAAAGAGAATTAACGAGTAATTATGTCTATTAAAGTGGATAATAGGGCTGGTAAAGGGCAACCATCTATAATTTTGACTTAAACATCTACTGAATACACCGATAAATGCAATGTGGTTTTTCTTTTCTATCTCAAGTTGATCGACATACCCACTAAATGCTTAATCCAAAACTATAGGTGACTAACGGATCTAATAGAACAAAATACAATAACTAAATGAAAAGCACATCACAGAATAGTAATTAACATCATATATATACATATACACTGATACATGTTTAGTACAATACAATATTGATACAATAAAGGTGGTATTCGACCACACCATATACATCGAATCAAATATAACTACATCAGAGTATGCAAAAGAACAGAAACTACTCAAGAGAAAGAAGAGCTGATATCCAACATCAACTTCAAGCTAAGTCCAATAGATAATACCTGAAACAACTCGGTCTGACCCGAGTGAAAATACACGGGTCAGGCTAGCTAAAATCACCAGTTAAACAGAATAATCGAAAAGGATAAGTAGGTGAAAGCTATGGTATCCTTTTTCTTAAAGGATGTCATTCCCTAAACAAGATTTCAACATCATAAGAAATGACAACATCTCTTCTTGACAAGTAGAAGAGATAATGATGATACAGTCATACTTAAGTGGCATAACTGACACTTAAGCAAATGGAACATCGGCGAGCAAAGTTTTAAAGATAATACTCAATAAACACCGCTTTCACCTCATATCATCGGCGGTATAAAAGAATATGGATAATGACTTCAAATGATTCAACTATCTTCTTAGAAGTGGTCATCAATATAACAATACATCAAAGGTACATATCCTTCATACATAGAAAAAAATGCATATGGATGCACCTCATCTCATTGGCACATCCCAAGGATCATTCAAGGAAATATAAAACCCAATCATAAAAGAAGCATCATACTTATTCATACCTCATCTCATCGGTGTGAATATAGATACATCTCAAATCCATCACTAAAACTCATTATAAGAGATTCTTCATGATTATACCTCATCTCATCGGTGTAAATATATAAATACATCTCAACTCCATCTTAACATAAAGTAGTCTATAAAATCATCAAATCATCAATCCATAATGTAAATAACTCAATCAAAGAGTAACATCATAAATGATTTCACCATATATGTATACATCTCATCTGGCACTAGGCTATCAATGTACCAATAATCTAAAGACGGTGAAGTCTAAAACATCAAAACTCAAAGAAATCCCAGATTGGCCAGATCCTCGATTTCATGCCGAAGCAATGCTATGCGCGCTACATCATGACTAGTACTACTATTTGGTACCATAAACATCGGGATGACTGGAGTCAAATAACATCTTAACATCGTGAACATCATGAATGACTATAGTCTATAACATCATAATGACACCCAGTCACAAAGACCCGAGCTAATAACATCGTGATGATTGGAGTAGCAACTATATCGTGATGACTCCAATCGAGTACTCGTGGTCTGTTGTAGTAGTCAACATCATGAATGTGTCAACTTCTTGGATAGGAATCCAATATGTGTTAACGAATGTCCCATACCATACGTTCGCACCTAACGGTTTACGAACCGTTAGTTGGTACCACACTAGTAAAACATCATAAACATCATGAAAATATACTCAGCCTTATCTAATTAGCGAGTAAATACAATACCATACTCGTCTCATCTCATTGACGAGTACTAGTGGCATCGTGACTTGTCTCATCTCATAGACAAGTAAAAATTATCATAGTACATCTCAACATCGTAAAATCATCATAAAGAAGCTTACCTCATCTCATCGGCAAGTAAAAAATAACATCAAGATGGTTATTTATAACCATAATTTAAAATAGGAATTTATAGCTCTTAATTCGCCTCAATATTTCATCGGCAATTGAGAAACACATCATAAAATGGTCCTTCATCGAATATACTTCTAAATTGGAGTTCTCGAACCATATAACCTACCCAAAATTTAATAACATCTTAAATCATCTCTAACAGTTCATCGAAAGAGTTTCGATCGTACAAATCCGAAATTAACCGATAAAGTAAATTCACGAGTATCATACCTCGTAATTTAACTAAACCGTTTAATTTACTTCCTCATACGTCCGAAAAAGCATCAAAGTAATTAAAATAAATAAAATTAATTATAAAAAATTTACTTGAGAAAACGGGGTTATAAAACAAATTTTAGAAATTTGTCTAAAAGATTTTGAGAGAAAACACATCATTAAAAAGAATTTTAATAATTTTTAAAAGCCTTAAAAATAAAGAATAATTGTTTAAAAACCTCTAAAAATACATCAAAATATTTATTACTCCAACATGATGTTAGAAGATTTTCTAGAATTTATTCGGATTTTTTAAAAAAAAACTCAAGAAAACATCAATTTGCAATTTAATCGGTCTAAACCGATATTCAAATTTAAATCGAAATTAAATTAATTTAAATTCAAATCTCATCCTAACTTGAATAGTCCATTTCTGGACAAAATGATCAAATATTAGCATCAAATTTCATATAAAATTTTTTTTATACAAAAGAATGCAAATGAAATCGTCGAAATCAGACAAATATATAAATATTATGGCTGCCAATGACAGGCCAGCAGTAAAAACGTCAACTTTCCACCATGTACACTTCGAAATTATACAAACCTCAAAATAAGAAAGTTGTAGCCTACATCATAAAGTTTCTAGAACATCCAAAACTTCGATATTCCGATCAGTAACGAATAAGTTATGAGCGAAATACTACTTAGAAAAAATTATGTGCACTGGCTATCAACACAGGCCAGCGATAAAAAAGTCAGTTATTCACTATGTAGACCTCAAAATCGAAAACATAAAAGTTGTGGCATATTTCACAAGGATTTTAGAACATCTAAATTTATAAATTCTGATTTGAAACAAGAAAGTTATGATCAAATTACTAAAAAAAAAATCAAACTCGACCTGAACTTATGCATTTGCAGGACAACGATAAACAATTGCAATTTTAACATAGACTACTTCAAAATCAGGCAAAATGAATAAAAAGAATGTTGAAGCTTAGTTTCTAAGCTTTCTGGAATGACCAAGATCATCAAAATCGGTTAAAAAAACGAAGTAGTTATGGTCAAATTCGTTTCAACTTCAATGACAGAGCAAATATTTGTTTTGTTCTTGGATTTGCAGTAGAAAAATTAGATTTTGACATAGCTAACATCAAAATAACAGAAAACTCAAAACTTTAAAGTTGTAGCACATGAATTAAGCTTTTCGGACGTCCAAAATTATCAAAATCGGATCAATAATGAGAAAGTTATGCCTAAATTTGTTCCAGCTTCAGTAATTCACTGATTATAACATTTTGATCATATATAGAGCTAGGGTTTGTGAGTTTTACACTCACCTTAGCAATTAGCAGCGAATTTGGATGGCAAGAAGCAATCTTTGGTGATGGATTGGGGCTCTAAGCACCTGTAGAAGCTAAAAAGAAGACATGCAAAACAAACCAAAATAAATTGTAGACAACTCATCTTGATTCAAGGATTTTGATGAAAACTTTTAGGAACTAGATGGAGATTACCTTGTAGATACTTATTTAGGTAGATTTTCTTCTTTATTTTGCAGAAAAATTGAGTGAAAAAATGAATTTAGATGGAGGCTGTCATTTTCTTCCTTTTTGTTTTACTGTAAGTTTATTTCTTAGAGGAGGAGGAAGAAAATTACGTACAGACTAATTCCCTTAACCAGAAGCTTCTAGTTATGGCTATGATCTTTATTTCTTACCCAAAGAACCCAAATGCAAAAATACTTAAAGAAAATAAAAGGTATGCACATATTTCACTTAATTTATCACCCTATTATCATTTTTCTTAATTTTAAAGTCATACAAAGATGCATACATCTTATAGTATTGGAGTAAAATAGTTATTGTAATAAAATAAAAAATTCTAACAATAAAAAGATAATTTTAACGATAAAACCTTCTTTTTAACAATATTTAACAATTTACACAATTTTAGTGTAAAAACATTATTTTAAAAGCATTATTTGTTCAAAATTTATTCACTTTCTCAAATAAATTGCAATAAATCGTTCTAACACTTTTAAATCATCAAAATAATAATGTCAAACAATATTTCATCTTCTATTTTAATAAAACACGTATTATCTTCATATTTCACATTTTAAATTCAATAAATAACTCATATTGGCAATGTCTTCCAATATGGTTGTATTTACCCAAATAAAATTGCAATTTGATTATTTTCTACTCAAATTCTCAAAATGAAGTTCTTAAAACTTTATTTTCATTACTTTAGATTTATTTTAACAATTTAACGTTGAAATACATCGCCTAATTAACTTATTAGCTCCAAACTAATAAATACCCAATATTTCAATTTATTTAAACCAAATACTTATCCTATCAATATTTAATCCCATATTTATATCCAAATAAACAAAATAAAGTTCCAAACTTTATTTTTATCATTTTATTTACAAACTTCATTGTTTATTTTAAATAAAAAATTTAAAATTTCGAATTATATTTTAATTTACAATATTAAATTATAATTTTGTTATAACTTAATGTATACCAGTAATCTCCAAACCAGGGTTGTTAGAGTCTCCCCCTACAAAAATTGCGTCCCTGCAATTTTGTAGAAAAAGAATTGTAAAAAACATAAAAATTCATTCAACAAAGGTGATAGACAAACTCAAAACTCAAACCATTCACACTTTCAGTATAGAATGGTAGAGAGAAATAAGGAAAAAACTCCCTTGGTTAATCCAATGGTCCATCATATGCTAATATACTAATTAGCAAACCATCGAATTTTCCAAGCAACTCGAAAGAATTTCGAAGATATCTCGTCTTCGAATCAATACTCAATAAAAAGCTCTACAAATAATCTATCAAATAAGATAGATTTCTCAAAACTCTGCGAATAGAGTCGGGATCAAACTCATTCAAACCCGAACTCTAAGCAACAAAAATGATCATCAACACAATTTTCTGCATAATAATATGGAAAAAACATCCTCACAACAAGGATAGATTCAATAGACAAGATAGATAAGTCACAAGATGGTTTCTCACAAGGCCGCCAAACTCAAATGACTATGAAAAATGCACGTCGTTGCTATCAGCTCAGGGATAGAATATACTCAAGAAACAAGGATATAAGCTCAAATTACTTTTCAATCCAAGATATTTAGAATTTATAAATCTCAACATCTTTTAAATTTTAAATCTCAATTTTCAACATTTGAAAATTTTCAAACTCTTTACTATATTACTTTGTAAGTAATTTAAAACTCAAATTAAAAGTCCAAATTTCTTCTCTTACTTCAAAAATTAATTTTCAAAGAAATTTGTAAATCCATAATAATTTTCCTCAAAATTAATTAAGGGTTTAAATTCTCTTTACTCTTTTTATTAAACCACTTAAATCGTTTAAAAACAATCTTCAAATCCTCTTATAACTCTTCTCTTAATGTGTATAATATAGATTCTAAAATCTCAAAATATACTTTGAATAAAGTATAGCTCAAAGTAAATAAATAAAGAAATAGCATTGCCTCGCCATTGAACCTCTAATAAATAGACATATCCGTTTGCTGCAGAGTCGATCGAAAGATCAAAACTGCCTCGCCACTCTGTTACTTGTCCCTAAAATCAATAACTGCAATTTCCATTCAAATATAAATTTAATATATAATCTCAAAATATTATTTTCAAAATCTCAATTTTTTTGTCTCAAAGCTCAATTTTTTCTATAAAACTCATATTTATATAGCTTCAAAACGCAAACCAAAGAGCATTAAGAGAATGCATCGAGATTTTCCCAGAATACTCGATTCTCAAAATCATCAAAAGGAGATAGAGTGTTCGTCAATTTTACGATGTCACGAGCCACTTCCAAAAAAAATCATCAAGATACGGGATAAGCAAGATATTCTTCTCGAAGGAGAAGAAGCACACAATCCACAAATCACTACTTCAAACAGAGTAATGCTAAAAGATAACATTGATTGAGTATTTGAAAAGAACTCTCAGCGAAGCTGAATGATAAACTCAATCAAACTCGAACAATCTAGAAACTCACCTCATTCCTTAGTGGATATCCTCGTGGAAGGATAACCAAAGAGCTAAGAGCCAGGAATAAGGTTACCTCAATACTCGATTGCCCGATTGGATGTCAAATCCAAACAGACTCACAAAACTCAACAAAGTTGCCTTGACTGAAATTCGAGACATATCAATAACATCTCGATACTCAAGAGTGAATATAGAAACTTCGGAATCATCATTAACATTCCAAAGTGATAGAAATAATAACCCAATCAAATTAGGATGCCTAAATAAATATAGGATCCTATAACAACAAAAGGATCAGACTTAACACCAAATAAGTCAATCCGTATCAAATCAGATACATCTCAAGATAGTGGGTAATAAACAAATACTCACTAAAGAAGCAACCAATAAAGAACTTAAAATGCTCACAACAAGCCAATCATTGTGGATCCCTTCAATAGGATTCACAATTCTCAAAGGAATGCAACAAGAATACTCAAAGGAATCAATAAGCTTCATCGAACGAACTCACTCGCATCGACAAAAATAAGAATGGAATCATCCCAAATAAGATTATTCATAAGATAAGATAACATCAAACTCAATTATGGAATACTACGGAATACAATTCATATTCCTAGACATATTCCATCTCAACATATCCCAAAACTGGAAAAAGAATCAAAGCACGATTCGAAAACAAGCTCGAATAAAAGACAATGATTCATTGGTATTGTACTTGATGTATCATGATATACATACTGTTCTGTGTTTATTCTACTTTGTTCTAACCATAGCTCTGATACCAAGCTGTGACGCCCCACCCAAGACCCACCTTAGTAAAGAGAATTAACGAGTAATTATGTCAACTAAAGTGGAGAATAGGGCTTGTTAAGGGTGGCCTTCTATAATTTTGTCTTAAACATCTACTGAATACGCTAATAAATACAATGTGGTTTTTCTTTTCTATCTCAAGTTGATCGATATACCCAGTAAATGCTTAATCCAAAACTATAGGTGGCTAACGGATCTATCAGAACAAAATACAATAACTAAATGAAAAGCACATCACAAAATAGTAATCAACATCATATATATACCTATACATTGATACATGCTTAGTACAATACAATATGAATACAATGAAGGTGGTATTCGACCACACCATATACATCGAATCATATATAACTACATCGGAGTATGCAAAAGAACAAAAACTACTCAAGAGAAAGAAGAGCCGATATCCAACATCAACTTCAAGCTAAGTCCAATAGATGATACCTGAAACAACTCGGTCCGACCCGAGTGAAAACACACGGGTCAGGCTAGCTAAAATCACCAGTTAAACAGAATAATCGAAAAGGATAAGTAGGTGAAAGCTATGGTATCCTTTTTCTTAACGGATGTCATGCCCTAAATAGGATTTCAACATCATAAGAAAGGACAATATCTCTTCTTCACAAGTAGAAGAGATAATGATGATAAAGTCGTACTTAAGTGACATAACTGACACTTAAGCAAATGGAATATTGGTGAGCAAAGTTTTAAAGATAAGACTCAATAAACACCGCTTTCGCCTCATATCATCGACGATATAAAAGAATATGGATAATGACTTCAAATGATTCAACTATCTTCTTAGAAGTGATCATCAATATAACAATATATCAAAGGTACATATCCTTCATACATAGAATAAAACGCAAATGGATGTACCTAATCTCACTGGCACATCCCAAGGATCATTCAAGGAAATATAAAACCCAGTCATAAAAGAAGCATCATACTTATTCATACCTCATCTCATCGGTGTGAATATAGATACATCTCAAATCCATCACTAAAACTCATCATAAGAGATTTTTCATGATTATACCTCATCTCATCGGTGTAAATATATAAATACATCTCAACTCCATCTTAACATCAAGTAGTCTATAAAATCATCAAATCATCAATCCATAATGCAAATAACTCAATCAAAGAGTAACATCATAAATGATTTCACTATATATGTATACATCTCATCTGGCACTAGGCTATCAATGTAATAATAATCTAAAGACGGTGAAATTCAAAACATCATAACTCAAAGAAATCCCGAATTGGCCAGATCCTCGATTGCATGCCGAAGCAATGCTACGCACGCTACTTCGTGACTAGTACTACTATTTGGTACCATAAACATCGTGATGACTGGAGTCAAATAACATCTTAACATCATGAACGACTATAGTCTATAACATCATAATGACTCCCAATCATAAAGACCCGAGTTAATAACATCGTGATGATCGGAGTAGCAACTACATCGTGACGACTCCAATCGAGTACTCGTGGTCTGTAGTACTAGTAAACATCATGAATGTGTCTCAACTTATCGGATAGGAACCCAATATGTGTTAACGTTTGTCCCATACCATACGTTCGCATCTAACGGTTTACTAACCGTTAGTTGGTATCATACTAGTAAAACATCATAAACATCATGAAAATATACTCTGCCTCGTCTAATTAGTGAGTAAATACAATACCATACTCGTCTCATCTCATTGACGAGTACTAGTGGCATCGTGACTTGTCTTATCTCAGAGACAAGTAAAAATTATCATAATACATCTCAACATCATAAAATCATCATAAATAAGTTTACCTCATCTCATCAGAAAGTAAAAAATAACATCTAGATGGTTATATATAACCATAATTCCAAATAGGAATTTCTAGCTCTTAATTCGCCTCATTTCATTGGCGATTAAGAAACACGTCATAAAATGGTCCTTCATCGAATATACTTCTAAATTGGAGTTCTCGAACCATATAATCTACCCAAAATTTAATAACATCTTAAATCATCTCTAACAGTTCATCAAAAGAGTTTCGATCGAACAAGTCCGAAATTAACCGATAAAGTAAATTCACGAATATCATACCTCGTAATTTAAATAAATCGTTTAATTTACTTCCTCATACGTCCGAAAAAGCATCAAATTAATTAAAATAAATAAAATTAATTATAAAAGATTTTACTTGAGAAAACGGGGTTATAAAACAAATTTTAGAAATTTATCTAAAAGATTTTAAGAGAAAACACATCATTAAAAAGGATTTTAATAATTTTTAAAAGCCTTAAAAATAAAGAATAATTGTTTAAAAACCTCTAAAAATAAATAAAAACATTTATTACTCCAACCATGATGTTAGAAGATTTTCTGGAATTTATTCGGATTTTTTTATAAAAAATCCCAAGAAAACATCAATTTGCAATTTAATCGGCCTAAACCGATATTCAAATTTAAATCGAATTTAAATTAATTTAAATTCAAATCTCATCCTAACTTGATTAGTACAATTCTGGACAAAATGATCAAATATTAGCATCAAATTTTATATAAATTTTTTTTTTTTGCAAAAGAATGCAAATGAAATCGTCGAAATCAGCCAAATATATAAATATTGTGGCTGTCAATGACAGGCCAGCAGTAAAAACGTCAATTTTCCACCATGTAAATTACAAAACTCTACAAACTCAAAACAAGAAAGTTTTAGCCTACAGGTTCCCAGAACATCCAGAACTTCGATATTCGGATTAGTAACGAATAAGTTATGAGCAAAATACTACTTAGAAAAATTTATGTACACTAGCTATCAACACAGGCCAGCGACAAAAAAGTCAGCTATTCACTATGTAGACCTCAAAATCATTCAAAACCGAAAATAGAAAAGTTGTGCAATATTTCATAAGGATTTCGTAATATCTAAAATTTCTAAATTCCAATTTGAAATAAGAAGGTTATTATCAAATTACTATAAAAACATCAAACTCAGCCAGAACTTATGCATTTGCAGGACAGCGACAAACAATTACAATTTTAGCATAGATAACTTCGAAATCAGGCACAATAAATAAAACAAAAGTTGTATCTTAGTTCCTAAGCTTTTCGGAATGACCAAGATCATCAAAATCGGTTAAGAAACGAAGTAGTTATGGTCAAATTTGTTTCAGCTTCAATGACAGAGCAAATATTGGTTTTGCTCTCGGGTTTGCAATAGAAAAATTAAATTTTGACATATCTAACATCAAAGTTACAGAAAACTCAAAAGAGTAAAATTGTAGCACATGAATTATTCTTTCTGAAATATCCAAAATTATCGAAATCGGACCAATAATGAGAAAGTTATGCCTAAATTTGTTTCAGCTTCAGTAATTCACTGATTATAACATTTTGATCATATATAGAGATAGGGTTTGTGAGTTTTACACTCATCTTAGCAATTAGCAGCGCATTTGGATGGCAAGAAGCAATCTTTAGTGATGGGTTGGGGCTCTAAGTACCTGTAGAAGCTAAAAAGAAGACATGCAAAACAAACCAAAATAAATTGCAGACTACTCATCTTGATTCAAGGATTTTGATGAAAACTTTTAGGAATTAGATGGAGATTACCTTGTAGATACTTATTTAGGTGGATTTTCTTCTTTATTTTGCAGAAAAATTGAGTGAAAAATTGAATTTAGATGGAGGCTACCATTTTCTTTCTTTCTGTTTTACTGTAAGTTTATTTCTTAGAGGAGGAGGAAGAAAATTACGTACAGACTAATTCCCTTAACCATAAGCTTCTAGTTATGGCTAATGGACCTTATTTTTTACCCAAAGAGCCCAAATGCAAAAATACTTAAAGAAAATAAAAGGTATGCACATATTTCACTTAATTTATCACCCCATTATCATTTTTCTTTATTTTAAAGTCATACAAAGACGCATACATCTTATAGTATTGGGGTAAAATAGTTATTGTAATAAAATAAAAAAATTCTAACAATAAAAAGATATTTTTTATGATAAAACCTCCTTTTTAACAATATTTAACAATTTACACAATTTTAGTGTAAAAACATTATTTTAAAAGCATAATTTGTTCGAAATTTATTCACTTTGTCAAATAAATTGCAATAAATCATTCTAACACTTTTAAATCATCAAAATAATATTGTTAAACAATATTTCATCTTCTATTTTAATAAAACACGTATCATCCTCATATTTCACATTTTAAATTCAATAAATAACTCACATTGACAATGTTTTCCAATATGGTTGTATTTACCCAAATAAAATTGCAATTTGATTCTTTTCTACTCAAATTCTCAAAATGAAGTTATTAAAACTTTATTTTCATTACTTTTGATTTATTTCAACAATTTAACGTTGAAATACATCACCTAATTAACTTATTAGCTCCAAACTAATAATACCCAATATTTCAATTTATTTAAACCAAATACTTATCCTATCAATATTTAATCCCATATTTATATCCAAATAAACAAAATAAAGTTCCAAACTTTATTTTCTCATTTTATTTAAAAAATTCATTATTTATTCCAAATAAACAATTCAAAATTTCGAATTATATTTTAATTTACAATATCCGGTAATCTCCAAACCAGGGTTGTTACAGAAATTATCCGATATTATAATACAATCGAAGATACAAATACTTATTAATCGTAGCCTAAATTTTTACATTAATTAAATTCCACCATAATAGGTATATTACTAAAATAAAGGTTTGTATTAGAGAATGAATTCCATACTATGACAAGGTAAGGAATAAACTTTCGATGGTACATCTCTAGATAAAATGCATTAGGAGTTAACAAGAACTGAAAGTGACTGTGCTATAAGATCGTGTAATATAGAATATGTACTAAACTTATTAACTAGTGTAGAAAGTAAATATAAAATAAAAATAGCAGTAAAGTAAAATGACTCCACAGATTTTTATACTGGTTCGAACTTTCCGTTCTACGTCCAGTCCCAAACTCCTTCCGGAATTCAAACTAGCAGCCCTCACTTAACCCGGAGGAATAAGTTTACACCGCCTGAGAAACCAAATAGGACTTTGACCACCTGAGCAACCAAATAAAATTTCCCGCTTGAGCAATCGAATAGGACTTTGATACAAATGAAATGTTTACTTGACTTTGCGTGCCCTTGTTACAACACAAATTTGTCAAATGAAGTACACTCTTCCTATAATCTTTTCCTTAAGTGAGATTTGAATATTTTTGTGTACATGAAGATAAGGAATATACATTGCTTTGGAAATAAGAATTGAAAGCGTGATTGCGCAAACTTAAAGCAATTGGAAATTCTGAAATTCAAGAGAATAGAGAATATAAAATTAAGTAAGTTGGTACTTTGATCTTGAGTTGAGAATGTATTTGTAGAGAATATAGAGTTGCAACTCTTGGTAAAGAGTTATGATCAAGGGTAATCGTTGCAACTCTTCATGGAAGAGACTCCTCTTCGTGAAGAGTGATGTCTTTTTAGAAAATTTGAAAATATTTAGTTAACTGAATATTCAAAGTTAGTCGACTGAATTAAAACAGAGAAAAAATAACGCAAAAATATTCATATTCATACGATTGAAATTTCGATTTAGTCGACTGAATATTTTGTAAAGTCGGGTCTTTGAATATTTAGTCCACTAAGAGTAATTTAAAATACATATATTCACGTACACCGGTTCAGTCGACTGAGTGGGTTAATTTAGTCAACTGACCTGGAAGTTTCATGCATATAAAAGCTTATTTCTGAAATTAAATTTTGTTGTGCTTTCCTTTTTTTTGTGAATTACTTGAGGATAGATTTTAACATAGCTAAAACTGGACTTTGACTCTAAACAACATATATATGAACCATACTACATATCGTTGACTCCAGTCTTCGTAGTTCTTTGTCGTAGATTCATGAGTCTTCGTGTCGGTTGAATTTCTTATCATCAAAACATAAGATCCAACAAGAACATCTTATACTCCTGCTACACAGGATATGCATACTACTTGTGATTAGTAGTACCAAATATGATCAACCCACTTTAGGCCTGAAGTATATATGAGCAGATGGTAGTTGGTCTAGATTTGGGATGACCATATCCAGATAGGAGCGACGCACATGTCCCTGATTTTTGTCATTTTCTTGTTGATGAGGCTTGAGACTACGTTTTACCTTTATATAGCACTTCCCACTTGGAATGCTATATTGCCTTCCAGTCGACAACACAATGTCAGCATTCATCCATACGAATTGTTCTAGAGATGAAGGAACTGAAGGCACTACTTCTACTACATCCATTTTGGAATCACTCTTAGGATTAGTAGCAAGGAGCCTTTGCACTTCAAAGAGCTCCGTCTTCAATTCCATCATCTTCAAGATGTCTTCAATTCAAAACGCTTGAGCTAGATCAAAGTGTTTTCAGATAACATATTTGATCCCGGTCTCTTCAAAATAATTTTCGATAATTTTCAGTAAACTCAACCCCTGTTCTTTAGGAAATAAACAGATAAAGATAAGAGCGGAGATCACATCCTATCAGTTAGTGGATGGATTCCCTTATTATTTATCCTAGAAGAACGAAATAAGATTTATATGCTTAGTACAGCATCATCGGAGATGACTATGCCATATAACTCACATATTTCTCCTAAATATTTCCAAAGTTACGTTTTGGGTACAAATTCGATAGTCAGTTATTTAACTAACGAATAAACAAACATTCAAATTAGGGATTTATTTCAAAAGGAAAACCAACATTGGTTAAACACATAAGTAACCACTAGCCTCCTTAATTAATCTTTTCATTGACTAAAATAACTTTGTAAGTACTTGTATCAAAATACTTCTACAAAGATTCATTCACAAACCCTTATATTTTCAATACTTGGAAAATAACAATATACTTATCTTAAAAATATAAGTGTATCCACAAAACTGAGAAAGATTTTCCCCTTTTATACAATTCCAAAATCATTTATAAACTCCTTTATAAATCTCTAAATTCATTTGTAAACTATTTATTATTATTTCTCAAGCCATTTACAAACACTTATAAATCCATGCAACTATTTATAAAACACGATTTTATAAATCTATAAACCCATTTATAAAAAAATTCTATAAATATCTAAAACAATTTACAAAACTCTCTTTATATGTTGTAAACAATTTCACTTTAAATCTCCAAAACATTTTATAAAAATCCTCTTAAAAAACCCAAGTCTTTTATAGAACTTTATTTACAAATCTCGAAAAAATATTTATAAATAAATAATAATCATTATCCAATACATTATTATGTAATCATAATTATTAATAATCAACAATATAGGTAAATAATAAGTACTAACTTCAAACATCTTAAAAATAATAATTGAAATTTTCAAACATCATTGATTCAAAAATAATTGATTTCAATATTATTATAATAAATAATGACTAAATTTCAAAACATTATTGATAAATGATGTCAACCATATTAACCTTTTAAATAATAATTTTCCAAAATAAAAATATATTGATAAATAACTTTAAAACGATAATAATAAATAAATAATCTTTAAAACAATATCAAGTATAAATAAATAATATTCTAAACATTTCCAATTAACTTATAAAGGACATATAATAATGTTGAAGTAAAAATAGAAATTTAATCCTTTAAAACAAAATATTTCTGAAACCCAGTTTCGAATTTAAAATTATTTCCTATCTCAAAAATCAATTCCGACTCAAATGGAAATTTATAGTATTTTTAAAATACTAATTTGAGGCCAATAGCTACCCAAAGTTTAACCAATATCGAAATGGATTTTCTATCACTACAGGGTTTAAGTTTTGAACATATAATAATGTCATAACCAACTGATCCAATAACAGGTTCGATATTCAATGATTCATATAATAGGAATATTACTTAAAACAATTCAACAAAGGTAAGGAATCCCATTGGATATCTCCAGCCTATCCCCTGGCATCGTAACTCATATATATATATATATATATATATATATATCAAAACATATATATAAATAAAATTTAACAGCGAGGAGGAATTATGTTGGATCCCTCCAACTTGTTCCCCTACACGATGTAGTATGTAATTATATAATACGGGTCATCCGCTACTAGGTGGATATATTTAAAAGGTTATCCACTCCAAGGGAGAGAATAAAAACCTAAACCAACTGATAAAATAGTAAATCATCTAAACAACCAATCATAATTTTTATTAACTATATAATATTATTTGTTAATCAAAAATGCGAGTTTAACCATTTTTCCAATCGTCCATTGTGCATTTTGGTTCCATCTAAATCGATTTAGCGTGAAATTTCTACTAATCCCGTCATCACCAATCAAATTCCATATGTAGTTTACGTCAATATGACGCGACTGACCACATTAGGTTTGGACCTAAAATGAACAAGATTTTTTTTAATTATTCTATAATTAACTAACATATAACATTACTAATTACGATCATTATCTAATAATAAACCTTGATCCTTTCTTCCTCCCCCTAATCACTTTGTTCAAAAAAACCCGGCCGCCCTCATTTTCCTGACTTCACCACCACCATGAGCTCTACCTGACCACCGCATCGCCACCGAACCTTGACCACGTCGAGACGAACTCGAAGCACCTAAACTCGCCACCTCCAGTGCTACCATGTTGGAGAACGACCCCTTCCCCCCCCAAAACCCAAAATTGTTGCTTCATTCATCCATCAATTGCCGCCACCACAGGCCATGCCACGCCACTAAACTCCGACCGAGGGTAGCTCTCACCATTCCCTTCATCTTCCCTTCATACCCCATCGCCTAAAATTCGACCAAGACGCCGTGATTCGCCAAAAATCCAATCCCAATCATCATGAAACCGCCACCACCTCCATCCATCAAAGACGATTACCACCATCCAAGTTGCTCATTTCATCGATGCGGACCTTTTGCTAGGAGTGAAAATGCTTCAAGTGGCCACGATGAATGGCGATCATTGGATAAGGCTATATTTTAAGTTCAAAAAGAACGAATCCATTTCTTAGTCTCGGCAATGTCATATAGAGGGAAAAGGTATGGTTAAAGACATGTAGGGTATGAGCTTGAAAGGATAAAATATGAGGGTATGGGATTAAAGTAGGGTATATATGTTTTATATTATAATATTCTACCTAAACACGCTGAAAAACATCAAACTCCGATCAAGGCATGCAGCCTAACATTCCATCCTAAATACCCCTATTTCAAACTCAATGAAACCAGTCTCGAGACCTAATCCGATCATATGCAAAAGATATCTTTTCAAACCCGGTTATTATATATTAATTTCTATAATTAGTTTCTAAGCATTTCGAGCTCACACAACCAAACGATAAGTCCACTCTTCATGAAATTTGTCAGCATACAATAATTTATTATTATGGATCCAATGGCACTTGTTTCGTTGAAATCCGGGACAGTGTCCTGGGATGATATTTTTACACTTTAAGTAAAATGACTTTATTATTAAAAATAAAAATCACTTTTAAATCTAAACTTAAAAGTTTATTATTCCATTCTTATTATATTGAATTCAAACAATATCTCCAAATCATTTTAAATCATATTAAATCGAGGATTCGGTTATTTTAAGTATTCCAATTATTTAAATTCACTATTCAAATAAATCCCTATAATTGAAATTTAAGCTGTTTGTTTTATAAAACTAATATTTCAATATTAAAAGTTAATTACATATTTCAAAATTAAATGACTAAAATTCTAGGTCGCTGCAATAACGTTTAACTTTGTTAATTACATTCGATAAAAATCTATTTTTTAATCATCTAACCGTTGCATGGTACATCCTAATCAAATGTATATAAAAAATCACCTTTTTATTATTAATTTCATCATTTATAATTTGATTTTAGATCATATGGAATGAATTACAATATCTTATTGTTATATACAAAAATATGATGATCTCACCCACTGATTAGCCATGCATCCTTTTTGATCCGAGGTGAATACAGTCAAGGAATTCCTTGCCTTCAAATTCTGATTCTTATGATGGCTTTGAAGTATTTGCATAGATCTCCTTGCAATGATAAATTATAAATTAATTTTTTTCGGATTTGATTTGATATGGTGTAGGTTTCATTTTGATTAGAGATTAGATAAAGAAAAAAATGGAGATTAGTGGTATGTTATTTGGATTCAAGTAGGATTAGAGAATTAGGTTTACATTTTTATTTATGGGCTAAAATAACACATGTTTAGAATGAAATCTCAAAATTAATCTATTGCGTAAATGCCACTGGGTATGACTTCTTCTAATTTCTAGCTCGTTTAACCTAAATCAACAAGTTACACATGTTTTATGACCATAAATGACACTCCCAAGGCAATAGGATAGGTCTTAAAGGCTAATTCCAACTTTTGTAAAAATTTAACATTTTGTCATTTATGTAAAATTATGACTAAACCCTTTTTATTAATTATTTAATTACGTAAAATTATGAAGGGTTACAAAACAATCTATTTTTCTATCTAAGTAGATGTTGATTATGCTTTGATTTACTTAGATGTTGACATAATAAAATCGAAGCTTTTCTATCTAATTGGATTCGTTTAGAGGTAAAAAAAGATAACACCATGCTACAATTACATTTGAAGCTTAATTTCGATTTCCTCTATCTGACGACGAGAAGATGCATTTATCCCTACAACTAGAAAAAATATGAACAAATCTAAACTTTAAGAAGAATGACTATTGTAATAATGGTATAAATCTGAATAAAATATAACTTCCTAATAAGAAAATACTTGACTACTTGGTTCAAAAGAAAACACCACTAAAAAAATATATTAATTATTATTTTTGGTATAGTTAATTAGTTATTTTCATTCAAATGATAACAATATCCGATTCACTTAAATCTAATTACAAATTCTAAGTAAAAGTCAGGCGAATCTAATGCATAATTGAAATTTGTGATCCAATTATAAATTGGATTAGACTGATTGCATTGCATTCTTTAATGAGGAAGTTAAAACTCTATTAGCCAATGGCATTAATATGGATTCTCAGTGCGGCGAATGGATAGTCAACCTAGTCTTGGTTAAGATGTCGAATGAAAACTGGAGGACTTTTATTGATTTCTCAAATTTGAACAATGCTTGCCCAAGGAATACTTTCTACTTTCGAGAATTGACCAACTAGTGGAAGAGACAATGGGGAACAATTTATCTCATTCATGGATGCCTACTGTGGCTATAATCAAATAGTAATGCATATCCCCGACCAAGTTCATACGAGTTTCATCATTAATATGGGACTGTATCGTTATAAGGTGATGTCATTTGGATTAAAGAATGTTGTAGCCACATACCCATGAATAGTTAATAAGTTATTTGTATACTAGATTGGATGAACTATGGAAGTATATGTGGATGAAATGCTTGTGAAATCCAAGATGGCAAACAATCATGTAGATAGCCTAGACGAGATGTTTCACGTACTCCAGATGTACGGGATGAAGCTAAACCCTTTGAAATGTTCTTTTGTGTTTCTTTTGGGAAATTCCTTAGTTCCATTTTTCATGCTAGGAAGATGAGGCTCACATGGAGCGGATTCCAAAAACACAGAGAGAGATGCAAAGCCTAAATAGGAAGTTTGCGATCTGTAGTAGATTTATTTTAAAGAGAACAAATATATATGTTTCATTCTTTGATGCCATTAAGAAGGAGAAAGTATATAGATGAATACCCAGTTGCCTTTTTGTAATTCGAAGAATATTTATAAAAACTTCTAGTCCTATCCACGCCAATGGAAGAAGAGGATTTGTATCTATACCTATCTATATATACTTATGCTTTGAGCTCAACACTGGTATGAGAAGAAGCTAAAATGCAGAGTCACGTACATTATATAAACAAGAGGTCCATTGTTCCCGGTTGACATATCCAATATTGGAGAAATTGCATAATGTCTATGATAATGTCTAAAAAAACTAAGACATTATCTCTAGCCTCAGCTATCAGGGTGTAGGACGATCAACCAATTCATCACTCGTCCATTCCATGACACTTCCAGTGGATAACTAAAATGGAGTATCGAGTTGAGGCAATAAAAATTACGTATTACCCTCGGTAATGATCAAAGAGATTTCTTTTCATTTGTATGGCTTCTTTTCTACCTTGAAATTGTACTTCATATGTAGTTAAACTACCAATCAATTCTTCTACTTTAGTTGTAATGAAGTCATTAGCTTCTTCGATCGCTAACTTTTTTAATTTCAATCACTAGAAAATGAATTTAAGATCCTTCGGCCTTGGTCGTATTCGGTTTTCTTTCCTAATGATATTAGTGCATGAAATATGTACCGAAATCTTGAATACATCTCAAAAAAGAATTCATTTGGTTTCATTTTGAAAAGTTGAAAATAATTTGCTAAATTAGAAATCATGATTTATTTAACATACTAGTGCCTTCGTGTATGACTTGTATTATATTACAAATTTTCTTCACACTTTAACAAACAGTAATAGAGTTAGAGATATGCCCCAAGGGTAATTATATATTTTGTTACATATCTCTAACTTGATAACCAATCTTATTCAAAATAAAAGGTTTTTTTTCTATTATATACTTATTCTATTATGCTATAATTAATTAAGTTATTAATTTGAAGTATACTAAATAGAAAAATCTTAAATGATAATTACAATGTGTTATAATCATGAGAAATCTATCATATTTAAAATAACATATTGTTTTAAATATTCATAGTCAAGATTTGTCGAGATGCGATATCGATAGATCTGTTGAAACTAGAGTGTGCAACGCTCTCAAATGTTGGGTGGTGTATTGTTTATGGTTGTTGAAGGCACCAAGGAGTTACGTACTGACGGTTATTGGATAACTATAGAATGATTCACTCAAGAGTTTTCTATTGGTTAACACACTTAAGGTCAAACAGAGAATCTCGATGTGATGCTATTACACAGTTCTCCCAACTTAAGAATACTATTAAACTTCATTATGGACACTCCACTTTGAGTATAGTTAAATCGTGGCATGATGTCCATCGAACAACTATATTTGGGTCTAAGTAGAATTGTTGGAAGTAAAACATTATCCAATAGAGAATCTATCTCCTCTATTATATAGGGTTAATTAGTACATCAGTTATATGGGGTTAGTATCATAGTCAACTATAGTCAACTCAAAGTCAGAGTTTTGGCTAGCAATAAGCTTGACAATAATAATTGTTATTGTTATACCAAGCGTTTTTTGTTTAGTTTAATCATGTTCAATGTGAACGATGTTGAAATTTTGGCCAATACCAAATTCCATAAGTACGAACGTTATACGGTGCCGATGAAAAGAACTAGTGTTAATAATTGTTACTACCAGGTATTATTTATAATACATAAAACTGGATTTTACTAAAAAGATGTATTAGCGAGAAAGTCATCCAAAATATCACAACACTAATTAAAGTGATATGTGAACATTAATATTCGAATTTTTCGATGTTAACTGCTGACTGAATTTACACTTTTCAGTTACACAACTATAATAATAAATATTTCAAAAAAGCACACGATTTAATTAGTTTATAAATTATTACAAACTAAATAAATTAATATATACTTTCAAAATATTAATTATTAAATTTTATTTTATTTTTTGAATATCATTATTATTTAATAAAGTGCGTATATAAAAGTTATAAACACGCATATCGATATATTATATCGATAAAATAATTGAATTTGACTTAAGTAGATTAAATGCTAAGTGGTTTTGAGAAATTTTTGAGTCCCAAATGCATTCTTTTATTACCTACCATACATTAGAGGTGGGAGAGTAGGGGTGAGCAATATTCGGTTCAAACCGAATTAACCGACCAAACCGGTTCATTTCGGTCGGTTCGGTTATGAAATTGTATCGGTTTGAATTCGGTTTGTAAAATAATTTTACTTTGGTTATCTGTTTAACCGAATTAACCGAACTTTTATTATATTATCCAAATTCATAGCATTGTAATACTATTAATAATTTGTTTAGTAATAAAAACCAAATTTTATCTATTGAAAATATGTTAATTTCTCTTATAAACTTAAAAAAGTACTCGAAATAGTTTCTCTAAACATAAATTTATGTTTTCCTTTAAGTAAACCGATCATTTGAATAATAATCTATGGTAATTTATTTCACTTACATTTCTAGTTCGGTTACATCGGTTACCGACCGAATTAACCGAAATTTATTCGGTTCGGTTCGGTTCGGTTCTGATTTTTTTCAGTTTTAGTTCGGTTTGACATTTTTTACCTTAAAACCAACCGAACCAACCGAACGCTCACCCCTATGGGAGAGGATTTGATGAGATTTAATAAGTAATTAAATAGCGAAATTTTTAAATGAGGAAATTGGAAGGTTTCATTGTTTCTTTTAAAACAAATTACGTTTTATTCATTCTAGAATTTCATTATTCTTTCTAGAAAATTCACTTTTCTTCCCCATCTTTCACCCCCTCTCATGGACAAAAACCAATGTACTTATGGATGGAAAAATTCCTGAAATAAATTAAAAGCAAACCAAATCAGCAAATGCAAATTATGTTGTTTCATATCGTTACAACTTCTGAAGGCTAATTTAACGAAATCAAGGCATTCTATTCGTCATATATGGTGCGATTTTTGGCAATATCTGTAAGATAGCTCTATAATTTTATTTGATCATGAAATAGATGATATTTATATAGATCGGATTCCATATTAGAACTGGGCTAGCCTGCAAGGGAATTTATGGGCGAATTTCAATTTTTTTACTCTATTGGATTTTTGTTGGGCTAATGAAGCCTATTTTATTTAGAAGATTTCAAGATTTTTATTTAAACAAAATGTTTCATTTTATTTAAATTTATAAAATGAAATAGTATTATTTAATTTATGTTATGTTATATGTATACATGTCCCATATACACATATATATGTGTGTGCATGTGTAATATGTCAGTTCATGCAAGGTATAAAATACTCGTATTAGATGTTGGGATTTACATCACAGCGGAGACGTTAACTCATCCGATACATAAAATATATTGTCCAAATGAATGTTTATATACCAATATAATATTTTAAATCTGTATGCATGTGTATTTCTTTAAATATAAATGTAAATATATATATATATAAACATAATTATGAAATATTAACATTAAAATATATACATATATAATTATGTGAATATATTTTAATTAATTATAAATGTATTAAATAAAATAAATAATACAAAATAATTAATTAATTTTTTATTAAAAATCAAAAACAATATATATACGTAAATATATTTTTAATATATAATATTAATTACTTGTTAATAAATGTGTAATAAAATATTAAAAATATAAATTAAAACTTACAAATACAAAAAATATATTAATAAAAAAAATTACCAAGTCTTGTGCGCATGACTCAAAAATAATATTTTTTATTCTAAATATTATTTTTAATTAATTTCATACTTTTTTAACATAAAATATTAATACAAAATGATATCAAAACATAATAATGAAATTTAAATTTTTGGTAAATTTCAAAATGATATTTTTCACTAGGAAAATTTATTTCATAACTTTATTATTTAAAAATAATTTTTTAATTAATTATTGATTTTCGACCTATATTTAAAATAATTTTAAATAATAAAAAACATTTATTCTACTGAGCATTTATTTTGTAATAATATTATTTTATAAAATGTGAAATGTAATTTTATATTATACATATTAATATATTTAATTCATGTAATTAAATGATACGAATAGTGTTTAAATAATATATATATTTATCTTATTGTAGCCGGAAATAATATATGTATAATAAACTATGTATAAAATTTATATAGCATATTTATATAAAGTATGATAAAAGTACACTATTTATAAATGCATACATTTATAATATATATATATATATATACATATATATTTATATATTCTTAAATAATCAAAAAGCTGTTTTTTATTTCTTAGTCGTGTTATTATAGAGATGAATATATTATATTTTTCAGTTATATACATATATACAACCACAACAATTTTGTGACAATATCACTTGCATATTAGAATTGTCCCTTAACGAACAATACAAAAAATATATAATAAAACATTGTATCTAACTAATTATAATTATATTTTAATCAGAAATATACCTCCCTTCCTATGCCTTGAAGTACACCTTGGAATAATAATTTGTTCTCCTTGAAATAATTTTTCCATCTAAAAAAATGCTTGTCCATAAACCATTAACCACCGGCTATTGAATAACAATTGAATTGACATGATTTGAGCTTGATAAAATAGACAAATGATAGAGGAGAGTTCATATATCAAATCTATGGGGATGGAGGCTCCAAAGAACCAAATCAAATATAGGAAGAGATGCTTAAATATAAGAAAGAAATGAGAGAATTTAGGATCTCATCTTTTACTCAATCTCCTTTAATCTTAGCCATTTATGATCAATCCCATCCAGCCCATTTCTATCCACTTGTAATGTTTCGTTACTGCTGGAATAATTAGCCCATGTCGTGGGCTTTAAAACCATTTAAAACCTGCATAAATATTTTGCATTTAAATCCAATTTAAATGCATATTGATATCGTACAATGATTAATATATTTATAACTATTATAAATACATTCAATAATATTTGTTCATCAAATCAAAATCAAATTTTATAATTAACACTTCATAAATATAGAATAATTTAACTAGTTTATAATAATTAGAAATTAGTTAAATCGTTGGTCAAAGGAGAATTCATCATTTCGGTTGTGTGACTCGTCGGATGTAAATCTGGTCATTGATTAATACTGAACTATTAGAATATTAACGTTCATGCATCACTTAGCAGGTGGTATGATATTTTGGACAAATTTACGGCTACTTGGTTCCCGTAAAATGCAATTTTACTTTGTTAAACGTTACCCGATTGTGACTATATTTACACCAATTATCTTCATCAAAACTATATCACTTTGGACTTATGGAATTAGGTAATAGTCAAAATTCCAATATCGCTCATATTCAACTCTATAGTCCAAACACAAAATCCATGATTCAGTAATAACAATCATTATTAACCGAAATGCTCTGGCCAAAGACTTTAACTCTGAGTTGACTGGGATAATAACCTTATAAGAACGAGGAGACAGATCTTCTCTTGCCAATCCTTCCATTCGACTTATCTATAGTCGTTCGATGGGCATTTTGTCATGATTTGACTATAATCAAAGCAAAGCTTTCATATTGAAGGTCAATAGTATTTTCAAACTGAGAGAACTGTGAAAATCGTTACATCGATATTTTCTGTTTGACCTTAGTTGTATTAACCAAAAGAAAACTATCAAGTGAGTCATTCCATAGTTATCTAATAACTATCAGTACATAACCCCTAGGCACCCCTAATAATCATGAGTAATACAATGCTTAAGATATGTAGAGCATTACTTACTATAGTCTCAACGAATACATTGATATCTAATCTCGATACATCTTGACTAGGAACATTTAAACTGGTATGTTATATAATATTGTAGTACAATACTCATGATCACAACTATTTGTAATTACTATCACAAACACACCATTTACAGATTTTCTGTTATATATATTTTAATTAATAATTTAATTATTTATAACACATTATAACAAATAATAGAAAGATAAACACTTTTATTACGAACGATAATCGACTATAGAGTTAATTAATTTACCAAACATAACAAAATTTCACCTAGGGCATACCCCTAACTCTATCAATCTCTCAGTTGCACTTGGGGCCGATTATGGAATCTAAATCCCATCCCTTCAATTAGCTTCTCGAGAGCCGACCCAGCAAGACCCTTAGTGAATAGATTTGAAATGTCATCCATGTTATATACCCTATGTATCATGACTTCTTTCTTCTCAATGAATTATCTAATGAGGTGGAATTTCCGAAGAATATGCCTTGACTTCTTTTCTACTCTAGGTTCCTTTGCGATTTGCACCGCTGCATTTTTATCATAGAATAATGCCATGTGATTCTCGGTTTTGGAAATAACTCCAAGCTCGCTCAAAAACTTGTGCATCCTAACTGCCTCTTTAGCTGCTTCATTGAGGGAGATGTATTCGGCCTCCATCATGGAATCGGTAATTGTTTCTTGCTTGGGAATTTTTCAACTAACGGCTCAGTCGTTGAGCATAAAGATATAAACAGACACCAATTTACTTCATCTATATCACTTTAAAAGCTCGAATCTGTATACCCCTTTATAAAGAGGTCGCAGTTCCTGTATATAAGGAATAAGTCTCGAGTATTTCTTAAATCCTTCAGTATACATTTTACGGCCGTCCAATGTTTTTCTATAGGATTAGATTAGTATAAGCTTTTGCATCCTAATGCATATGCCAAGTCTAGTCCAGTACATAGCATAACATGCATTATGCATCCTATGGCTAAAGCATAGAAGATCTTCTTCATATGTACTTTCTCCTCGTCGGTATAAGGAGCATTCTTTTTAGAAAGGACTATTCCAAATTGCATTAGAACGTTTCCACGCTTGTAGTTCACCATACCAAACATTTTCAATATGGTATCTATGAACGGGGATTGAGACAATCCCAATAGCCTCTTAGATTTATCTCTATAGATCTTTATACCAAGTATATAGGCTGCTTCTGCCAAATCCTTCATGGAGAAGTTCTTAAAAAGCCAAGCTCTCACTGATTGCAACAAGAAGTGTCATTCTAATCAATAATAGGTCATCAACAAAAAGCACTAGGAATATGATAGCATTTCCTAATTCCTTTCTATATACTCGTGCTTCCTCTATGTTCCGATAAAAATCAAACTACTTGATTACTTTACCAAAACATTTGTTCCAACTCCCCGAAGCTTGTTTAAGTTCATAAATGGACTTAACAACTTGCAAGCTTTACCCTTACTCCCATTGACCACAAAACCCTTGACAATAAACGGTTTCTTCTAAATCGTAATTTAAAAAAGCTATTTTTATATCCGTCTGCCATATTTCGTAGTCCTAAAACGCACGATGGCTAGCATAATCCAAATGGACTTAATCGTGGTTACAGGTGAAAAGCTCTCGTCATGTTCAATTACTTGAATTTGACAAAGCCCTATCGTAACTAGCCTTGCCTTATAAGTCCCCACTTGCCCAACTACAATTATTATTTTTTAAATCCATTTACAGCTGACGAGTTTTGTCCCTTCGAGTACATCTGATAAAGTCTAGACTTTGTTTTCATAAATGGTATCTATCTCAGATTTCATAGCTCCAAGCCATGATGTAGAGTCTTTACCGTGCAGTGCTTGTTGGAAGGATAGAGGAGTGTCATCATCTAAGACGTACTCATCTTTCTTACCATTCATGAGAAAACTGCAGCACCTCTCCTGTGCACAAGATTTCCTACTAGACCTTTTAATAGGTTGTATGTTTTCGTATATAGGTGAACTTAGTTCTCACACTATGTAACAACCTACCCTAAAACAGACCTATATTCCAACCAAGAAAAGACCCATCAAAATTTAGATCCATTCCATAGTTGACTATTAGTTGGTGCAAAGTATAATACAGAACTTTTTATCCACACATTCAGAACTCATAGTGAAAGATAAATATAATAACATAAACAATACCCATTTCATTTAAAAATCCAAATGTCACAAAATTCGTAACACACAATCAATAACAACCATACATATCCGTAGTACAATAATTTCAAAATAAACATTTTTTCAGTGGGTGCATTAGAAAGTAACATGAATAGATAAACAGTAAACTGCCACAAGTTTTATCCTTGCATCCCCTTCAGCATCGTCTTTCATAACCTGTGTTGTAACGAGGAGAGATTCAGAATTATATCTAGTGAATAAAAATTGCAAGCCTTACTATTATAGTACTTAGGCGGTATAACTTAAACAGGAATATGTCTTTCGTAGTCTATCTATATAATAAATTATTCCAAATATAATCCCAAAGGTTTTCCAAACATAAGCAAAATGGCTTTCCAAATATAAGCCTATGAACCTTACGTTTTCAACCCAATAAATCATATCTATCGTTAATAATGTCACATCAATGTAAGAGATATACCCAAGTCACTTAATACCTTTTAATGAGCTAATTACACTCTGACCATTTAATAACTCATTTAAGGCAGGTCTTCATCATTTAATACCTATCCAAGGCGGATTCCTCACTAGTAGCTATCTAGCTGACATTGCACGAAATCTCCTTAGTCAATTAATACTTCCTATCGAAGCAGCCCTTTTTTGAGGTATCCTCTATTATGCCTAACCAATAATCCCAAACATTTACTACTTCCTACATACAGAAGAGATGAGTCCTCACACGGCCACTTAATACTTTCAATCCCCAAAGTAGGTCTTTCATATTATGACCCATATCCCCACAGTGACATTTCACATTAGTTCGACTATTCGTAGGTATTGGTAGCCATATTAGCTGAGCAATTATCCTATAGAGTTTGAGACTAATCTCGCATCATCCAAGGTTACTTATTATAGGCAATGTCTTACATCAGCCCCAAAGTCACACTACTGGTAGCCAGATTAACCGGACAAACTTCTATGTGCTTTTGACTGACCTCGCATTCATATAACTTAGCCATAATTCATAACACTATATATATATTATCACACGTCTCACCGAATTCATTATTTAGGTCCCATAAGAAATCTTTCTTATTTTGCCTCTATAATTAATTACATTCCTTTGAGGTATTTAATAACAATTAATTGCCTATTAACTACACAACTAACACGTTATTATTATATGCCATTTATACTAATATATAAGCATACCCTTAGAAATTTCTAAGCATGTGGAGATTACGCCATAAACCAGCGTTTAAATCTCAACTCTTTTAAAATTATACGAGTCTCATTTCTGTATTATCAATATACCATAAATCCAATATCCAAAAATCCAATCAACAGACTTATACACAAATAAAATTCAAAATCAACCTATTTATACTAAAACAATAGGATAAACCAATAATTTTTATAAACTTGCTATTTCAATTATTTTTACGCTCAATTCAACTTCCTTATACATAAAATTAGACAGGGGAATTTCTATTCAAATTGTGGAAATAAGAGGTGCAAACTATGGATAAGAATTCGTACCTTACACACCATTTCCTAATCAAAACCCTTAATCTAATTCGAAGAAAAAGAATAAAAAGTAGAATAGAGGATAAAAAAGTAAAAATACAAATATACACAATTTCTATTTCTATTATTTTAATATGTAAAACAATTGAGATTCCAACCTATGAGCTAACATTTCGCTTTGGGAGAATTTTAATGGTTTTTAATGTGATGTTTTCAAAAACCAAAATTCCCTAAAGCATATATCAAATCCAAACTTTACTGTTCAATTACTAAATAGAAAGATTAAGATTTCCACTCATAACATGTCCCTAGCTCTTCCTTTTTTTGGATTTGTCACACCTTAGATAATCTTTTTCAGATCTCCCCTTTTTGATATATACAATAAAGGATTTGTATATATGGATTAAATTCAGAAATGGAGGAGCATAGAATTAGAAATAAAGTAATAATCATCTAGAATTTGTTACTTGAAACTCTAAAGAACTCTTTTCTGAATCTGAAGAGAGAGACTAACAAAGCTTCGCTAAGTTCCCCAAAATAAGATGTGAATAAAAGTGAGGGAGATAGGATCTTATTTATAGTAGCTAGAATTCACCGAAACCGTCAGATCTAAGTCAGTTAGTAAAATCTGGAATTTCCACTATGCAACAAAACTCTAGCCACCACTTATCCACCATTGGACCAGGTTGACCAATCGATCCTCCATCGATCGACCGAGCCTAAGTCTAATTTTTGTTAACTTTTGAAAATTTGAAACTATTTACTAATATGAATTTGAATTCTATTTAAATTATTTTAAATCTTGAAAAAATCAACCGTCCATAACTTTTCAATTTAACCTCTGTTTTCAACATATTATAAATGGAAATTGATCGGAAAATCGTCGCGAATGCATCGACATAACTGCCCCGGTCAAATTTAGAATTTGGAAAAATTTCCATTTTAACCTTATCTTATTAATTAGTTTATTTTATGTTATTTATTACTTACTAATATTACGGGGTGTTACATCCGTAATCCCCCATCCTCTTCACAAAAAAAGGATTTCATTCTGGAAATCTTTCTAAGGGGCGGATAGTGTCATGCACATTGAACATCCATAGTATACAACTAAGTTATCTACACAACCATGTACTCAACTAAAAATGCGATATGATTATGTGTGTAGACATATTATATGTAAGCTCAACCCTAGCATGAGTGCAAATGTCGTGACATATAGGCATGTATGAAAACATCCTAAAAATGAAAATTTTGTTTCTATGTTAGTGAAAAATTAGATATTAAAAGAGTAGCAACCATCTCTTACCATTCCAATCCAACAATCACGATGCAATAAAAACCTAATTTTGGAGAGAAGAGTTCGCTAGTGAAGAGCTTAGGATGAGAAGTACTCATGCTTTCTGTCAAAATTTCCTCCATTGCACTCAAACCAGCCTAATTTCTTTATTGCAAAGTTTCCTAGTTTATGTATGGTGGCACAGAATGTTGTTAGCCTCGTCTCAATGTCCCTCAAATGATCAGGCTTTACCATGGTGGCTGTGCTATGAAAGCATTTTCTTAAGTGCGAAACGTGAAAAACATCGTGGACTTCTGCCAACTTATCCGGTAGCTCCATATGGTAAACAAGTCTTTATATTCTTTTTGAAATTAGAAAAGGCCCAAAAATTTTGGTGCCAACATTCCCTACTTTTCAAATCTCATGATCTTTTTGGTAATCTTGTGCGGCCTTCGTTTGCTGCCTAATCAATTCTATCTTTTTTGTTTTGGCATATCAAACACCTAGTGGCAAATTTTGCTACCTTCTTCTTCATCCTTATCCGGTAGAATTTTTTTTCCATATACATGTTCATCTTATCCCCTCTAGGGTGAAAGGTCATCCTTGAATAGTGTCTTTTTGGAAGTTAATTTTTTTTTTCAAAATCCTAAAATTTATGGGATTAAAGGATCCTTTATTCCTAATTACTAACCTGATTTCCTCGTTAACTTTGAGTCTTACCTAAAATTTATTTCTAGTAAAGTGTCATGTATATATATATGTGTGTGTGTATGTATGTATGTATACCTGGCGGTCTAATCTCGTCCATAAAATCAGCCCAATGATAAAATATGTTCATATTTTATATCATATTCTTTTCTCATAATCTAAGGGAAAGCGATTACGAACCAAAAACTCTAAAAGAAAATTTTGTTGAAACTTTCGTTTATCATCAACTAGTGTTAATGATGTTGGGGCCTTGACACTCCTTACTAAACTGAGATGAACATTCTTAGCATGTCATGCCACTTATTTCTCCATCTTTCTTAATTTTACTTCTTGATTTCTAATAAATGTGGTCCATTCATTACTTTAACTAATATATCCTTAATAATTACCATTGTTGTCAAAATTGGACCATCTCGAATAAATCCTCATTTAATCACTTTTCTTTTTAACATTTTCAAACTCCCTCTATTCTACCTGTTCAGTTCCTTCATAAACGTCGTATTAAATACCCTAATCGATCCTCATTTAATTTCTTTCATTAATTATAAATTTATTTCCTGTTAAATTTGTAATTAATATCCAAAAAACATTACCCGTTAATTACTAACTAATTCATATATAGTCGTAAATTATGCTATTTATATATTTCTATTTTATATGCTAAGCGTGGTTATACGCGTGTGTGTATATTCGTTATTTCTAATCATTAAATTCTAAACTAGAACATTCCTTTCTGAAAGTGAACGTGTAGTACTAAGGATCGTGTAATATGGTATATAAATGCGGAAACTGATAATAGCAATAAAATAAAAATTAAAGTAAGCACACCATGAATTTTTATACTGGTTCAAACTTCCCGTTCTACGTCCAGTCCCAGAATACCCTCTGGATTTAAACTAAACCCCTCACTTCACCCGGAGGAATAGGTATACGACACCTGAGCAACCGAACAGGAATTTTTCCGCCTCAACAGCCGAAGAGGACTTTAACTTCAATATAAATAGTTTGTTGACGAATGTGTTCTGAATAACACTGATTGTCTTTTGATAGTACAACTTTCCTATAATCAAATCCTCAAGAGTATATATGTGTATGAAGATTTAGAAGGAAGATAATCACGTAGAATCGAAGTTTATGATTTAAATCAAGGATTCTAGTGATATTAAATAAGAATGAATGCTTTTATTTGCAGAAATAAATAGAGAATAGATTTCAGAATTATAAACAAGAATCGGTGATTGTAGAAGTGATTTGAATATGTTTATATAGTTGTTGAATAGTTACAATCTTTCATGAAGATTTTCAATCAAAAGTTGTGTCCGTATCTCTTAGATTGAGGGACATTCCTTTTCATGAAACAATCGCAATTCTTCAGAAAACTAGCCATTATATACAGGTCGGTCGACCGGAAAAACTGGTCGGTCAGCTGAGTTTGAAATCGTGTATAAAACAGAGAGTATCTGTGCACTGACTACAGGGTCGGTCGACCGAAGATACTGGTCGGCCAGCCGACCTATTGTTAAATAAAAGCAGTAGTAGTTCATTTGGTTAGAGTACTTGCCTTTCAAACTAGTGACCCGGGTTCGATCCCCGCTCCATGCATTTTTTGTAAACTTGATTTTGATTAAAATATGCAAGCAAATTTATTTGAATGTGAATGATGATTCTTGAGGAATGATTTTAACAATATTCTAAGACTCAATATAATAAAATATTAATACTAACCTCTGGATTGTAGTCTTTTCTCCTTTGTAGTGCACAATTTACTTTTATTCTCTTTTTGTCGCCTTTGCATAGTATTCTCTTTGTAGTTCGTCTTATGATCTCTGAAGCTTGTGTCATGAATCAAAACCCATGAATCAACATTCTCCCCCTTTTTGATTGATGACAATACTTATGTGACGAAGTAGTATATATTGTAATTCTCCCCCTGAATATATGGCGACTTTTCTGCAAAAACTTGTTAGCTTTTATATATTTCTCCCCCTTTGTCATCGACAAAAAGGAGAGTTTAACTGATGATATAAATTATATTTCACATAAGTGTTAACATAGAGCAATATAAAACAAAATAACTGCTACTTATAATGTAAGGTATCAGAAAAATTAACATTTAAAGCATGCGATATCCAGGCTTCTTATAATTTCCTAAATTTTAGGAAACCATACCCATTTGGGTGTGGTTGAACCTTTATAAATATAATTTTCATTATTAACTACCATATCAAAATAATCATCAATGTATTTTTCTCTATTTTTTCAATTAACAGGAACCCATATACTTAGATAATTTTTATTCATATTTCCTGTTAATGATTTTGTACTTCTAAAGAAATTATCAACATTATAGGTCATAGTAGTATTTGAATTTCTATAAAAATTGAATTTAGGCTTTACTTGAAATTTAGTACTAGCAGTATCATTTTTACTATACATGAAAGCATATCTAGTGCTATTTCTACGATCAATTTTATTATATCCTAAACCACTTTTATCATTGTGAGCTTTTGAATTCTTAACATAACCTAATCCCTTCTTATTTGAAGCTGGTTGAGAATTTTCAATAATCCTGGATAAATTTTCTCTCCCTTTATTAAAATTAGATACATTTTTAGATATATCATCAAATTTTATTTTAAGACTAGATTTTTCTAACTCTAAGTCCTTAATCTTAGAGTTTAAACTATTATTTTTGAAAAGTAAATCATCATTTTTATACTTTTGAATTTCTATTTCTTCAGATATTGACGAAATTTGAGAGGATAAGTTAGAATTTGATTGTTGAGAACTTTCAAGTTCTTCTTCTAATATTTTCTTCTCATCTTTCAACATATCTACTTCTAAGACTGTTCTATCTAATTTTCTTTGCAACTCCTTATTTTTCTTTTTAATTTGCCTTGTTACATTTATTAATTCAGAATTTATTTCAATTAAATCTTCAAAAGTAAAATCACTTACATTGTCTGATGAAGCCATGAAGCACACATTTGCTTGTTCATTATCACTTTCACTCTCTGAAGAGGATGATGAGTCAGTGTCATCCCAAGTGACAGAAAAAGCTCTTCGTTTGGTTTTGTCTTTCTTAAAATTTCTCTTTTTGCTTTCTGGACAATCTTTCTTCATGTGACCTTTCTTGTGACATTCATAACATTCCATTGCTAAAGATGATGGTTTACTGCTATTAGAATTGTTGTTGGAGTTATTTTTGTTTCCCTTGAATTTGTTTCTGTTGAATTTCAAAAACTTTTTGAAATTTTTAGCGATCATCGCCATATCTTCATTATCTGGTTGGAATCGTCTTTTTCTGCTTGAAAAGCCACATTTTTCTTTTCTTGTGCTCCATTTCTTTTTGCCTGCAAATTTACTTCGTAGGACATTAGATTACCTATCAATTCTTCTGGTTTTAATGTTGACAAATCACTTGCTTCTTCAATGGCTAAGACTTTTCTTTCCCATTCGTCCGTTAAAGAATTCAAGATTTTTGTAACAACATCAAAATCAATAAACTTTTGTTCTAGTGATAATAAAGCATGATAAATATCCTGAAATCTAGAGTACATGTCATTTATAGATTCATTTGGCCTCATTTTGAAATTTTGAAATTGATTTTTCAACATAGAGATTTTGCTTAATTTAACTTTGTTTGTACCTTCATGTGTTATCTTAAGTGTTCTCCAAATTTCATAACCTGAAGTGAACATGCTAACTCTATTGAATTCATTTCTATCTAATGCACAAAATAAAATATTCATAGCCTCTGCATTTGATGTAGCATCTAGTTTTTGTGTGTTACTCCAAGTTGAGTATTCTCCAGTAGGAGTTATGTACTCTCTTTGTATAATATTCCAGATATCAAATCCACTAGATTGTATATAGATTCTCATTCTAGTTGACCAATAATTATAATTTATACCATCAAAAAATGGAGGTCGTGAAGTTGATTGACCCTCTGTGAAATTAATATTAGTGTTAGTGCCAAAATCGTTAGTTTGTGTCATTGCCATATTACTACAAATAAATATCAAATAACTTTGTGACGGTTATAGGATGACCTTGCTCTGATACCAAATGAAAGTGAACGTGTAGTACTAAGGATCGTGTAATATGGTATATAAATGCGGAAACTGATAATAGCAGTAAAATAAAAATTAAAGTAAGCACACCAGGAATTTTTATACTGGTTCGAACTTTCCGTTCTACGTCCAGTCCCAGAATACCCTCTGGATTTAAACTAAACCCCTCACTTCACCCGGAGGAATAGGTATACGACACCTGAGAAGCCGAACAGGAATTTTTCCGCCTCAACAGCGGAAGAGGACTTTAACTTCAATACAAATCGTTTGTTGACGAATGTGTTCTGAATAACACTGATTGTCTTTTGATAGTACAACTTTCCTATAATCAAATCCTCAAGAGTATATATGTGTGTGAAGATTTAGAAGGAAGATAATCACGTAGAATCGAAGTTTATGATTTAAATCAAGGATTCTAGTGATATTAAATAAGAATGAATGCTTTTATTTGCAGAAATAAATAGAGAATAGATTTCAGAATTATAAACAAGAATCGGTGATTGTAGAAGTGATTTGAATATGTTTATATAGTTGTAGAATAGTGTGACAACCCGGGATTTTCGAGCAATATCAATTTAATAATCTGCATTAAATATTAAATTGATTTGATATATTTTTGTTAATAAAATCTGAATTGATACTTTTCTTTTAATAAATATTTAATTGATAAATGATATCTGTTAAAATAAATTTATTGTTTTCTATTTATATATGTATATATTTGTATACATTGTAAATAGATGAGATTTGTTTTAAAGTTTAACAAATAAATTATGTTTCAGATTCTAATATATATATTTAGTAAATTAGGAATTATGTTTTATTTAATATAAACTTTTCAAAAGCTAAATAAATAAATAAATATGTGATTTTAAATACATAAGATGAATGCTTAAATAGTTTAAAACTTATTTTAACTTAAGTTTAAATTTAGAATTATTAACAAAAGGAATTGTTTTATGTTCTTTTCAGTAAAGCTTGATAAAAATATGGATTTAGAATTTATATATGAGTTTTAAATGCAAATTTTGTCAAAATACTTTAACATACATAAATGAAATAAGTAGTTTATAATAAAAAGATAATTTCTTTTATTAATATTTCAAATTTTTAAATGTATTTTTATAATATTAATAAAATGAAAAGTACATATAGGAATACAAGATTTTAAGTAATAAGTTAAACATAGAAATAAAACAAAATATACATTAAGCTATAGATTATAAGTGATAATACTGTACATAATAAGTTAAGATAAGAAATAAACATATAGGATCAATTTATAGAACTTCACAAACATTTCAAATATAATAACAAGTCAATAATAAAACTGAAAACAAATAAGTTTCAAATTGTAAACTAACATAAGAAGGAACTGTAGTGTACATATATATATATATATATATATATATATGTAAGTTTAAAGTATCAAAACAAATAACATCTAGAAGCAAAATCAAAAATATGTGCAGGGCGAATTAATCAAAAACAAATGTGTATATGAAGCTTGCAAGGGAAGACTGTATAATGCATTCTTTAATAAACAAACAAAAGTACTTAATGAAAGATCTTTTAGTACACAATTTTATTTCATATCAGCCTCCATTTATAAAATATCTTTGTTTTACAATCTGCACAAACAAGATTTTCATGCTTTATGGTACAAATATTGTCCCAGTAATATGAAACATAATAATACACTGTAGGTGTGATCAACCTGTCTGCATATGCCCTGTATATTTGTTTATAAATCAGCTTCATCTGCATATCAGTTCGAACTATGTAGAAATTAAAATAAACTTCATTTCAAACTAAAACATGAAAGTAAAACTATTTCAAAACTTAAACAAAATTCAGGAAGCAAAGCAAAAAGAAGCTTCAGTTGTATTCAAGCTTGTAAAATTTCAAGGCATGTTTCAACAAAAGTGTCTCTGTTCTACTCTGCAGATTGGTGAGTAACTTTTAAATCAAACTAAATAAGTAGATTTCTGTTGCTTATAAAGCTCTGGGATGGATGATACTTGTTTATGCATATATAGTGATAATTCAGAATATCTGAAACATGCATGTCTGAACTGTATTTTTGGGCATTGACAGCCTCTGTTCTTTCACAGATGAAAATGAGTAACTTTATTTTATAAATAAATATATATATATATATATATATATTTAAGAAATGAATCTGTAGTATATATGTCTATGGATAGTATAAGTATATATCTATCTATATACATATTGAATCCTCTGCCTATACTTGTAGGGTGTGGTGGTGTGCAGGCTGTAACATGTATTCACAAATTTGAATTCTAAAACAACTTTGTTTCCAAAACTTATTCCTACACAATCTACTTGGAATTTGGAACTAGAGTTTAAACAAAATATTGTTCGTTAGACATTGTACTAAATTTTTAAAATGTGTTCAAACTAAAGAACTCAGCAGCAACTCTGGAAAGCTAAATGCATAAGCACAACTTCAGGTAAATCAAAAATTGAACTTTTTAAATTTTGGAATTCAGGAATACAAGATGAATCAGTGAACCATAACATGATTTTTAAAGGTTAAAGAAAATTTTTTAGCCGTAGGTGTTGAGTGCAGTTTGTACTTTACTGTTTGAGGCATTTTGAGTTGCCATGGACGAACGCGTGGATGGGGGAGGTCGTGACTGGAACTGGAGATGCGGGGGTGATTGTGGGGTCTACGAAAAATAGTGGGTGGCGGCGAATTGGGTTGTGGAAGCGTCGGCATGGATTTAAAGTTCCTAAACCTAAATTGTACTGTGCTTTGAAGTTTTGATCGACGCGGCCATTGCAGGCGACCGAGTGCTACAGGGTTTTGAGGGGAGGTAGAGGGGAGATGGAAGGTGTCGCGACCCGAGTTTGGTGGCCTCCGGTGGTGGAGGCACTGCACGCGTGCCGTTGACAGGTTTGGAAGGGAGAGGAGTTTGTGTTCCCAGGTTTTGTTTTCTTGATTTCATTTTCGCGCGTGCGCCTGAGAAACTCGAAGCAAGTTATAGTTTTCCTCGGGGGGAACTTCGTATGTTACTCGAAGTAACAGTGGGGGGTGCACGGGTTGTTCATATTCAGGCTTAAAACTGTAACAGTTTTAACAGTATTTAACATTTTTGTTTTAAAATTTAAATCAAAGCTAAACCCAGTTTTAAAACAAGTTTAAATACTAAATTTAAGTTAGTTTTGAAATAAGGTTGGAAATAATAAAATTCTATAATTTAATTATTTTAATAATTTAAAAGTGCTTAATATTTAAGTGAATTCAAAAGAGTTGAATTCAAAAATGACATATACATTGTTAGGGAAGATTTAAACAAAGATAACACCTAAATTGAAATCAGAACTTAAATTCTAGATAGGAAATAAAAATAAAGTTTTATGATTTAAATTGATAAGTTTTAAATGTTAAATATGCTTTTGAACATGTGAATTTAAGAAGGGTTTTGAAAATTTAGTGTTAAAATTTTATTAAGGATAAATTTGGATTTATTTAGAAAGAAATTGAAATAAATGTTTAAACATATTGAAATTGAAAACATAATCAATAAATAAGAATGGTTAACTTTAATTCATGAAGTTTTATAAATTTTATATACATAAACCTTTAAGTTAATTAAGTAAGAATAATTAATGATTGACATTAATTAAAGTAGTAGTTAAAGTTAATTAAGGAATTAATTAACTAATATGTGATTAAGAACCATAGATTAGGTTTTGATTTAAATTAATAAATTTTTAATGGTTAATAAAACTTATAATTAATAATGATTAATATAAGTTAATTATTTTAGAAGAAAATAATTAAATAAGTGTTAGTGAAGATCATTAACAAGATTATTTATAATTGATTAATGTAATTGATTTTAATAAATTAATTGGATTAATTAATACAATAATGATCATTGTAATAGTCTAAATGTAAATATTTATTTGAAAAGTAATTAGAAATTAATTACTTATTAATTGTGGAAATTGATTTGAGTTAATTAGTTTAGTTTAATTAACTGATATTTTGGAATTAAATTACTTAGAGAAGTAATTGGTGGATAATTACTGGAAGTAAATTACTGAATGATGTTGTTAATAGAAGTAATTGGAGTATAATTACTTGAAATTAATCAGGGGATTAATTAAGAGTGTTATTGAGAAGTAATTAATTTAAGAACGATTAATTACTGTATGTTATTAATCAAGAGAATTAATATTGGTGTTTTGAAGATTTGTATTCTTGATATAAATAGCAAATGAAAATGTAATTAGAAATCATTAATTAATAAAATTAATGATGGGATTAGAGATTGATTTATTGGAGAATAATTAACCAACAAGATAATTAAACTGTAATAAATCTAAATAAATGAAATTAAATAATGGATTCATTCAAGTTTAGTTTCTGTAAATAAATTAATGAAAACTACTGGAATGCAGTCAAGTATATTTAAATCAAAGATGATTGATTTGAATGTATAAGTAATAGATAATAAGATTTAAATTAAGTTAATTAAATTAATTAATTTAAGAAATCATTTGATGATTTGGTATGTGTAATTACTTAGTGCAATTAATGGAGTATAATTACTTAGGAAAGTAATTAGATGATCATTATCTGATAAAATTAATACAAGATAATTTGTAAGTGAAGTAATTTGGGTAATTTCTTTGTAATTAATCAAGGGATTAATTTATGGGAATAATTAATCATGGAATGATTAATTTGTTAATAAGTAATTAAGGTAGTTAATTACTGTTTTGTTATAAATCAAAAGTGATTAATAATTGTGTTTAAATAAAGATTAATCATTAATGTAATTAATTTAAATAAAGTAATTTTATATAAATTGGAGATCATTAATTAATATAATTAATGATGTAATTAAAGATTATTTAATTAAGGAATAACTAATAAGGAAGTAATTAAATGTTAATTGCTATGAATGATTTAGAATAATTCATTTTAGAAATTAATTAAAGACTAAATTACTTCTTGTAATTAGAGAATGATTAATTAAATTGATTTATAATTAATGATTGTGAGAGCAGGATTTATGGAATGGGTAATTAATTTAATTTATTTTACATTAATTAAAATGGAAGTAGTTAATTTAATTCATTTTAAATTAATTATAGCTTGTGATTCATAAATCATTGCTTATGGATGATATTGATGTTTCATTGTTTGATTGTGATCTCAGAAATGAGATGGATAATATCTATGTGATATGGATGTATAGTTTAAGTATGATAATATTTAATTATCTGTTTGGATGATGATAGTAATTATCTGTTTATGATGCTAATGTGATTATCTATTATGAGATGGAATTATCTATCTGTGCATATTGATAATATTGAATTCACTGTTAAGACTAAATAGACAACTTGGCCTTAAAAGACACATTTTGGATTTCGATGAGACCGGGATCGGTTTTCCTTATTTGGAACATCCGAAAACCACATCGATTCCAAATTAACGATAGGTCGTGAATCTGAAGTGAAGATGAAGATTCAGAATGCAAGGGTTGTTGTCGTTAACTCTGAGGGTGATTCCAAAACGAGTGTAACGAGATGATGCCTTCGGTTTCGTTCGAACCTGGAACGAACTTGTATGGATTGAATGCTTTCAACACATCGTCAGGCGGGCGATGGGCATTCTAAGAGGTATGTTCTATAAAGGTAATCATAACCTCAGGCCTCATCAACCGGGAATGGCTAATACAGGGGAGGTGCAGCAAGGTTAGGTGGGTCATGCCCAAGCGGGACAAGATATTTCCCCTGTCTAGATGTCCCTTTTTTTACGGCTGTGTGGGCGGTTGGTTCGCGACAACTGCCGGGGTTTATCTTGTTCGGGACTGTTCAGTAAGGAATGGTTCCGGCCTTGTGTTGCAGGGGATGAATGGAGTAATCCTCGGTACGTTGATCTAGGCCACGTACTGTGACGGGCGGTACCCCAGTAGCCCTGCCATTGTATGGAATCCAAAATCCAATAAGTGCCAACGGTTTTGATTGTATTACCCACTTTTGTGGCTAGTAGCTGGAATTTAATAGATGTAACAATTTCGGCTATTTTCTATTTACTTGAAAACCCTAGACCTATTATAATATCACTGGACTTCCTATCAAATGTTTTGGTTAGCGTAAGGTAAAAACTTTTCCATGTTTATGTATGGGAAGTCTTACGTGATACCTTTCTTTTCAAAAGATTTTCAAAATTAAGCAACTTTAACCTATTACTCATACCAGACCCATGTCTGACCCGGAGTTTATTTTTGTTTTCATAAACTCTCGGGTACCCAAATTTTTACGGGTAGCCAAGGGATTCAGGTTTAGCTTTGACGAATTCTGGAGGAGCAATGGAGCAGGAGGCTTCAGCGTTGTAGATATATATTTATAGTTCCGCTGTGTTGGTATCTCTGAGTCATATTGTTTGAGTTGTATTGTATTGAGTTATATTGACTAGACAGGTGTCTATAACTGTCTAGTATGTGATGTATTATCTGTATAACTCTGATTGATATTGTATATTATGTATATACTTATGTGATTAATATAATTTATTCGTTCCGCTGTGAGATTCTGATGTTGTTGTTTCTTTCTTCTCTATCTTTTCTATTTTCTCACCCTTTTCTTTCTTATAAACGATACGTCTTCCTGGGCGTAGGAAGTCGGGGTCGTTACAGTGGTATCAGAGCGCTAGGTTGAGTGAATACCTAGACTCTTGAGTGATTTCTTTCCTGAGAGAGCGTATTTGTAATTTTGATATATATATATTCATTCATTTCTATCTATTTGTTGGATTACCTGTTCGGGTTTTCCAATATAAGTATAAGGATAGATTGGGTAGTGGTGTGAGTAACACGACTACCTGTGGTTGGAAGTACATCTGACAAGACTGTAGACCTAATACCGTCTCGAGTAAATTTGGGGTGTAAGGATTTCACTAAATCTCTTGAGGAACCTGTTAAGATTTGGAGTCCATTTTGTTGTACAAGACTGGATGAGTAGAATTTGGATTTTTTTTGAGTTGAGCAGAAGCTAGAAATATTATCTTGGTAACTCAAGAAGTAGTAGTTGCGTGTTGAGATGCAATAGCGATGGATTGTTTCCGAAGAAGTTCTCAAGGCTCTTTGGATAAGGGAGTGTGTCTGCCTTAGTTTTGAGGTTGAGTTCAGCTGAATGTTGTGTTTGGCTTTGAGGCCTAAGTTTTTCAAGGAATTTTGGATTAAGGAGTTTTGGCATCAGCAGCAGTGTTGCAGCTCAGAATGTTCTGCCGACACGCGATGAGGTCATTTGTCAGCAGTTCTTTAGAGGTGAAGTTCAGAAGCAGTTTGTGAATCCATTTCTTCAGTGGATTCGCTAGATAAGCTTAAGCTATTCAGATTGGTAAGGAGATAACAGTTTTCTTTGGATATTAGTTTGGGTTGATCGCAAAAGTGACTTGCGATAGTTAAGTATTCTCTGGGATGGCAGGAATTTTTCTGGATATCTTTGAAGAAGTCAGTGGTTTGCCTTAACATCTGAGGAGTTGAGTTTGGTATCGACTGGATTGCGGAAGTAATGTCGATGGTTCAGCTTAATAGTAGAATGCTTTCTAGAGAGAGGAGTTGGTAAAGTGGCTCAAATTTTGGAGGAACTTCTGAGTTATTTTGGATATGTTGAATCATATTTTGTAATGTGTTGTCCAGTTTGTGTTTATGTGTATCATCAGCATTTTCATCTACTCCTGATCAGAGTTGTGCAGCGGAAGCAGTTGGGAGTGCATTTGTTTTTCTTTTCTGGAAAGGGGAAGTTGTTTCCTACTGAGGATAGTAAAGGTTGAGTTCTTGGTTTTGGTTGATTTTGAGAAGCTCATTCTACTGGATTGTTTTTGGATTCAGATTGTTTTAGGAATTATTAGCAAAGGTTGAGCTGATCAGTAGGGTTGAAGGCAGCTCTGGATCATCAAAGGAATTTGGATTTCGAAGTCGGAGATCTCATTTTGAATGAATCTTCTCTGATTCTAAGGGATTCTGTAGATTAGCAGTATAGGCTGTTTGGATTCTATAGATCGAGTATTCTGGTATTATACTGGAAAACTCTAGGGAGCTCTATCCAGAATTTGTCTGGATAGTTAGTTTTGTTGATTGAGTAGATTGGTTGTGATGATTGTTAGCATGTGATTGATATAAGCTTATGGTTTAAAATTAAATAAAATCTTAAGTATATTATTAAATTACCTTTGCTTTTAAATTTCGGGGACGAAATTCTTTTAAGGGGGGAGGAATGTGACAACCCGGGATTTTCGAGCAATATCAATTTAATAATCTGCATTAAATATTAAATTGATTTGATATATTTTTTTGTTAATAAAATCTAAATTGATACTTTTCTTTTAATAAATATTTAATTGATAAATGATATCTGTTAAAATAAATTTATTGTTTTCTATTTATATATGTATATATTTGTATACATTGTAAATAGATGAGATTTGTTTTAAAGTTTAACAAATAAATTATGTTTCAGATTCTAATATATATATTTAGTAAATTAGGAATTATGTTTTATTTAATATAAAATTTTCAAAAGCTAAATAAATAAATAAATATGTGATTTTAAATACATAAAATGAATGCTTAAATAGTTTAAAACTTATTTTAACTTAAGTTTAAATTTAGAATTATTAACAAAAGGAATTGTTTTATGTTCTTTTCAGTAAAGCTTGATAAAAATATGGATTTAGAATTTATATATGAGTTTTAAATGCAAATTTTGTCAAAATACTTTAACATGCATAAATGAAATAAGTAGTTTATAATAAAAGATAATTTATTTTATTAATTATTTCAAATTTTTAAATGTATTTTTATAATATTAATAAAATGAAAAGTACATATAGGAATACAAGATTTTAAGTAATAAGTTAAACATAGAAATAAAACAAAATATACATTAAGCTATAGATTATAAGTGATAATACTGTACATAATAAGTTAAGATAAGAAATAAACATATAGGATCAATTTATAGAACTTCACAAACATTTCAAATATAATAACAAGTCAATAATAAAACTGAAAACAAATAAGTTTCAAATTGTAAACTAACATAAGAAGGAACTGTAGTGTACATATATATATATATATATATATATATATATATAAGTTTAAAGTATCAAAACAAATAACATCTAGAAGCAAAATCAAAAATATGTGCAGGGCGAATTAATCAAAAACAAATGTGTATATGAAGCTTGCAAGGGAAGACTGTATAATGCATTCTTTAATAAACAAACAAAAGTACTTAATGAAAGATCTTTTAGTACACAATTTTATTTCATATCAGCCTCCATTTATAAAATATCTTTGTTTTACAATCTGCACAAACAAGATTTTCATGCTTTATGGTACAAATATTGTCCCAGTAATATGAAACATAATAATACACTGTAGGTGTGATCAACCTGTCTGCATATGCCCTGTATATTTGTTTATAAATCAGCTTCATCTGCATATCAGTTCGAACTATGTAGAAATTAAAATAAACTTCATTTCAAACTAAAACATGAAAGTAAAACTATTTCAAAACTTAAACAAAATTCAGGAAGCAAAGCAAAAGGAAGCTTCAGTTGTATTCAAGCCTGTAAAATTTCAAGGCCTGTTTCAACAAAAGTGTCTCTGTTCTACTCTACAGATTGGTGAGTAACTTTTAAATCAAACTAAATAAGTAGATTTCTGTTGCTTATAAAGCTCTGGGATGGATGATACTTGTTTATGCATATATAGTGATAATTCAGAATATCTGAAACATGCATGTCTGAAATGTATTTTTGGGCATTGACAGCCTCTGTTCTTTCACAGATGAAAATGAGTAACTTTATTTTATAAATAAATATATATATATATATATATTTAAGAAATGAATCTGTAGTATATATGTCTATGGATAGTATAAGTATATATCTATCTATATACATATTGAATCCTCTGCCTATACTTGTAGGGTGTGGTGGTGTGCAGGCTGTAACATGTATTCACAAATTTGAATTCTAAAACAACTTTGTTTCCAAAACTTATTCCTACACAATCTACTTGGAATTTGGAACTAGAGTTTAAACAAAATATTGTTCGTTAGACATTGTACTAAATTTTTAAAATGTGTTCAAACTAAAGAACTCAGCAGCAACTCTGGAAAGCTAAATGCATAAGCACAACTTCAGGTAAATCAAAAATTGAACTTTTTAAATTTTGGAATTCAGGAATACAAGATGAATCAGTGAACCATAACATGATTTTTAAAGGTTAAAGAAATTTTTTTAGCCGTAGGTGTTGAGTGCAGTTTGTACTTTACTGTTTGAGGCATTTTGAGTTGCCATGGACGAACGCGTGGATGGGGGAGGTCGTGACTGGAACTGGAGATGCGGGGTGATCGCGGGGTCTGGGAAAAATAGTGGATGGCGGCGAATTGGGTTGTGGAAGCGTCGGCATGGATTTAAAGTTCCTAAACCTAAATTGTACTATGCTTTGAAGTTTTGATCGACGCGGCCATTGCAGGTGACCGAGTGCTACAGGGTTTTGAGGGGAGGTAGAGGGGAGATGGAAGGTGTTGCGACCCGAGTTTGGTGGCCTCCGGTGGTGGAGGCACTGCGCGTGTGCCGTTGACAGGTTTGGAAGGGAGAGGAGTTTGTGTTCCCAGGTTTTGTTTTCTTGATTTCATTTTCGCGCGTGCGCCTGAGAAACTCGAAGCAAGTTATAGTTTTCCTCGGGGGGAACTTCGTATGTTACTCGAAGTAACAGTGGGGGGTGCACGGGTTGTTCATATTCAGGTTTAAAACTGTAACAGTTTTAACAGTATTTAACATTTTTGTTTTAAAATTTAAATCAAGCTAAACCCAGTTTTAAAACAAGTTTAAATACTGAATTTAAGTTAGTTTTGAAATAAGGTTGGAAATAATAAAATTCTATAATTTAATTATTTTAATAATTTAAAAGTGCTTAATATTTAAGTGAATTCAAAAGAGTTGAATTCAAAAATGACATATACATTGTTAGGGAAGATTTAAACAAAGATAACACCTAACTTGAAATCAGAACTTAAATTCTAGATAGGAAATAAAAATAAAGTTTTATGATTTAAATTGATAAGTTTTAAGTGTTAAATATGCTTTTGAACATGTGAATTTAAGAAGGGTTTTGAAAATTTAGTGTTAAAACTTTATTAAGGATAAATTTGGATTTATTTAGAAAGAAATTGAAATAAATGTTTAAACATATTGAAATTGAAAACATAATCAATAAATAAGAATGGTTAACTTTAATTCATGAAGTTTTATAAATTTTATATACATAAACCTTTAAGTTAATTAAGTAAGAATAATTAATGATTGACATTAATTAAAGTAGTAATTAAAGTTAATTAAGGAATTAATTAACTAATATGTGATTAAGAACCATAGATTAGGTTTTGATTTAAATTAATAAATTTTTAATGGTTAATAAAAATTATAATTAATAATGATTAATATAAGTTAATTATTTTAGAAGAAAATAATTAAATAAGTGTTAATGAAGATCATTAACAAGATTATTTATAATTGATTAATGTAATTGATTTTAATAAATTAATTGGATTAATTAATACAATAATAATCATTGTAATAGCCTAAATGTAAATATTTATTTGAAAAGTAATTAGAAATTAATTACTTATTAATTGTGGAAATTGATTTGAGTTAATTTATTTAGTTTAATTAACTGATATTTTGGAATTAAATTACTTAGAGAAGTAATTGGTGGATAATTACTGGAAGTAAATTACTGAATGATGTTGTTAATGAAAGTAATTGGAGTATAATTACTTGAAATTAATCAGGGGATTAATTAAGAGTGTTATTGAGAAGTAATTAATTTAAGAACGATTAATTACTGTATGTTATTAATCAAGAGAATTAATATTGGTGTTTTGAAGATTTGTATTCTTGATATAAATAGCAAATGAAAATGTAATTAGAAATCATTAATTAATAAAATTAATGATGGGATTAGAGATTGATTTATTGGAGAATAATTAACCAACAAGATAATTAAACTGTAATAAATCTATATAAATGAAATTAAATAATGGATTCATTCAAGTTTAATTTCTGTAAATAAATTAAGGAAAACTACTGGAATGCAGTCAAGTATATTTAAATCAAAGATGATTGATTTGAATGTATAAGTAATAGATAATAAGATTTAAATTAAGTTAATTAAATTAATTGATTTAAGAAATCATTTGATGATTTGTTATGTGTAATTACTTAGTGTAATTAATGGAGTATAATTACTTAGGAAAGTAATTAGATGATCATTATTTGATAAAATTAATACAAGATAATTTGTAAGTGAAGTAATTTGGGTAATTTCTTTGTAATTAATCAAGGGATTAATTTGTGGGAATAATTATCATGGAATGATTAATTTGTTAATAAGTAATTAAGGTAGTTAATTAATGTTTTGTTATAAATCAAAAGTGATTAATAATTGTGTTTAAATAAAGATTAATCATTAATGTAATTAATTTAAATAAAGTAATTTTATATAAATTGGAGATCATTAATTAATATAACTAATGATGTAATTAAAGATTATTTAATTAAGGAATAACTAATAAGGAAGTAATTAAATGTTAATTGCTATGAATGATTTAGAATAATTCATTTCAGAAATTAATTAAAGACTAAATTACTTCTTGTAATTAGAGAATGATTAATTAAATTGATTTATAATTAATGATTGTGAGAGCAGGATTTATGGAATGGGTAATTAATTTAATTTATTTTACATTAATTAAAATGGAAGTAGTTAATTTAATTCATTTTAAATTAATTATAGCTTGTGATTCATAAATTATTGCTTATGGATGATATTGATGTTTCATTGTTTGATTGTGATCTCAGAAATGAGATGGATAATATCTATGTGATATGGATGTATAGTTTAAGTATGATAATATTTAATTATCTATTTGGATGATGATAGTAATTATCTGTTTATGATGCTAATGTGATTATCTATTATGAGATGTGAATTATCTATCTATGCATATTGATAATATTGAATTCACTGTTAAGACTAAATAGACAACTTGGCCTTAAAAGACACGTTTTGGATTTCGATGAGACCGGGATCGGTTTTCCTTATTTGGAACATCCGAAAACCACATCGATTCCAAATTAACGATAGGTCATGAATCTGAAGTGAAGATGAAGATTCAGAATGCAAGGGTTGTCGTCGTTAACTCTGAGGGTGATTCCAAAACGAGTGTAACGAGATGATGCCTTCGGTTTCGTTCGAACCAGGAACGAACTTGTATGGATTGAATGCTTTCAACACATCGTCAGGCGGGCGATGAGCATTCTAAGAGATATGTTCTATAAAGGTAATCGTAACCTCAGGCCTCATCAACCGGGAATGGCTAAAACAGGGGAGGTGCAGCAAGGTTAGGTGGGTCATACCCAAGTAGGACAAGATATTTCCCCTGTCTAGATGTCCCTTTTTATTTCGGCTGTGTGGGCGGTTGGTTCGCGACAACTGCCGGGGTTTATTTTGTTCGGGACTGTTCAGTAAGGAATGGTTCCGGCCTTGTGTTGCAGGGGATGAAGGGAGTAATCCTCGGTACGTTGATCTAGCCCACGTACTGTGACGGGCGGTACCCCAGTAGCCCTGCCATTGTATGGAATCCAAAATCCAATAAGTGCCAACGGTTTTGATTGTATTACCCACTTTTGTGGCTGGTAGCTGGAATTTAATAGATGTAACAATTTCGGCTATTTTCTATTTACTTGAAAACCCTAGACCTATTATAATATCACTAGATTTCCTATCAAAAGTTTTGGTTAGCGTAAGGTAAAAACTTTTCCATGTTTATGTGTGGGAAGTCTTACGTGATACCTTTCTTTTCAAAAGATTTTCAAAATTAAGCAACTTTAACCTGTTACTCATACCAGACCCATGTCTGACCCGGAGTTTATTTTTGTTTTCATAAACTCTCGGGTATCCAAATTTTTACGTGTAGCCAAGGGATTCAGGTTTAGCTTTGACGAATTCTAGAGGAGCAATGGAGTAGGAGGCTTCAGCGTTGTAGATATATATTTATAGTTCCGCTGTGTTGGTATCTCTGAGTCATATTATTTGAGTTGTATTGTATTGAGTTGTATTGACTAGACAGGTGTCTATATCTGTCTAGTATGTGATGTATTATCTGTATAACTCTGATTGATATTGTATATTATGTATATACTTATATGATTAATATAATTTATTCGTTCCGCTGTGAGATTCTGATGTTGTTGTTTCTTTCTTCTCTATCTTTTCTATTTTCTCACCCTTTACTTTCTTATAAACGATACGTCTTCCTGGGCGTAGGAAGTCGGGGTCGTTACAAATAGTTACAATCTTTCATGAAGAGTTTCAATCAAAAGTTGTGTCCGTATCTCTTGGATTGAGGGACATTCCTTTTCATGAAATAATCGCAACTCTTCAGAAAACTAGCCGTTATATGCAGGTCGGTCGACCGGAAAAACTGGTCGGTCAGCTGAGTTTGAAATCGTGTATAAAACAGAGAGTATCTGTGCACTGACTACAGGGTTGGTCGACCGAAGATACTGGTCGGTCAGCCGACCTGTTGTTGAATAAAAACAGTAGTAGCTCATTTGGTTAGAGTACTTGCCTTCTAAACTAGTGACCCAGGTTCGATCCCCGCTCCATGCATTTTTTGTAAACTTGATTTTGATTAAAATATGCAAGCAAATTTATTTGAATGTGAATGATGATTCTTGAGGAATGATTTTAACAATATTCTAAGACTCAATATAATAAAATATTAATACTAATCTCTGGATTGTAGTCTTGTCTCCTTTGTAGTGCACAATTTACTTTTATTCTCTTTTTGTCGCCTTTGTATAGTATTCTCTTTGTAGTTCGTCTTATGATCTCTGAAGCTTGTGTCATGAATCAAAACCCATGAATCAACACTTTCTACATTTTAATTTATCAAAGCTATCCTTCTAAGAAAGTTTACCATTATAATTTCCCATAAATTAATGAAAGCGAGATCTTTGCTTCGTTTGAAATTACAAGGAATCATTTCTTTCCTTCTAATGAAACAAACAGTGTAAATTATGAAAAAGAATATCTATACCTTACACATCTCTTTTCGTTTTTGATATATTCCTTATTAATTCAAATGCCAAACTTATATGTATATATATATATATATTCTGAAATTGGAAAATTCATAGAAATTGCTCTAAATAAATCAAAACATAGAGATTCACATTCCAAGTCAATTAGGACAACCTACATTTAAACCCAAATAAATATGGAATATCTTCACAATTTTAAAAATATTCTTCAATTAAATATCTAGGATTGATTTAAAATTTCCCAATCAAGTTGTACATACTATTCCTCTTTTATTCATATCTTAAAACATTTACACTGCCTTACTTACGTCCCTATCTACTTCATAATTTTTTTTGGTTTAGTCCTCGCCATTCTTAAAACTAAAATTTCACAATTATAAAGTACCTTACTTGAGACCTTAATGCTTAACAAATATAAACTTGGAAACCTTTTTTTCCAATTCCAAAAATTTCTTACTTCTCAAAAAGAGCCATGAAATATTTTCCTTTTTCCAATCAACTTTTCCTTTTTAAGGGCTTTCTACAACATAGATTTATTGTTTTAAAAGTTGGACTTCTAATTCAAAATATTTAAAACTGAATTATTAAACTAAACTATTATTAAATCAAAAATTCAAAAAATTTCTTAATTCCATAAAGGAGCAAAATAACTTCTCTTCTCAAAAGCTTTCTATAACACACACACACACATATATTTGATAACACATATGTACATGGAGGAGCTAATATATCAATTATGATGTAAATTCCAATATTTATATCACACTGAATTATATATATATATATATATATATATATTAGAGAACACATTTGTATATGGAGGGGCTAATATATCAATTATGAAGTAAATCCTAACATTTACATACGGACATGTCAAATCATATACATTATATATATTGCATGTTTTAAATTAGATTTAAATGCATTTTATCTAACCAAAATTGAGGCGACATGGAGGCCCATAAAGGGGGAAGGATGGCCAGCCGTAGGTATGAGAATATCGAGGTTGGATTTGATTCAAAAGGGGTTTGAATTGGTAGAGATATTTATAGATCCCAATCCATTTTTATCTCCTCCTTTTCACTACTATTTAAGCTGTCTTAATCCCTCATTTGAGCTCTCTTTAAGCCTCCTCTCTACCCCATTTCTTGCCAAAAAGGGCAGCCCACTTACCTTCATTAATTCAAACATTAAAACACAAGATTGAATCAAAATTTCAAAAATATTGCATAGTACTTTCAATCGGGTAGTTCTCTTTAGAAGGATTTGAATACAGATTCAAACAAAGTCAACTAATTCAGCATTCAAGCTGTATTCTCTAGGTCATAGTAAGGTAATATTCTTACAACATATGTGTGTGTGTGTGTGTGTATGTAAGTATGTTGTATGTATATATGTATATTATATGTATGTATTTGCACATTATATGATTCATGTGTAACTAGATCATTCTACTATCACGAATTATATATGTGTGTTATCGACGTAAGATGTGGACACACACACACACACACACACACACATATGTATATAATGATTAAAATAAATTATTGTTTTTTATGTATATTTATGTTTATACTTTCGAGCAGAAAATAGATTAATTTTTTTAAAATTTAAAATTTTAAAAGTATTTCTTTAATTAAATTTTTAACATATAAATATAAGTACATATATTATGTTATAATCTTATATAAAATAATATGTGTATACTAACCATCTTTGCAGGAGATTTATTGCAGATTCATCTACAGATGTTTAAAGTTGTATATTGTGTGTCTAGAGTTTGTACTTTACTTAGAAATTTTGTTAAAATCTCTCCTTAAACGATATATATATACACACACACATGCGCACACACATGCTCATACACGCACAAAAGAGAAGACTCAGACGTTTGAAACCACACATTCAGACGTCTAAGTGCTAAAATAAAAATATTGTTTTCATAATATTCAGACATCTGAACAAAAATATTCAGACGTCTGAATAAGGTCAGAAATGAACTATTTCTTTGCTGTTTGCGTTTAAATCTAATTCAGAAGTCTGAATTTTTTTATTCAGACATCTGAATATCCCCAACTGCTATTTTCTTGAAAAGACGCTTCTCTTCGCCAAGAGAAACATTCTTTTAAATCCAAGAGAAACATTCTTTTAAATCAACAGTTGCATCCGTTCTTTTCAATATAACTTTTCATTTAAAGATGCAACTCTTTATATACTATAAATAGATTACAGAATTCAACAAACAAATCACCGAATTTACTTTTAGCACTCTTGAATTCTCATCTATTCTCAAACTTTCAAAATTGCACTCAAATCACTTACATACTTTGATCTTTGATCATTTTATCTTCCACAACTCTCAAAGCACATCACTATATATCATTAAGGAGAAGATTATAGGAAGATTGTACTTAATTGACTTATCAGTGTTATTTAAGAACACACTACAGTCAGATACCTTTGTTATTTGTATTGAAGTCCTATTCGGTTGCTTAGGCGGGTGAAGTCCTGTTTGATTGCTCAGGCAGTGTAAACCTGTTCCTCCGGGTTAGGTGAGGGTTGTTGTAGTTGAAATTCCAGAAGGAGTCTGGGATTGGACGTAGAACGGGAAGTTCAAACCAGTATAAAGATTCCCGGTGTACTTGTTTTATTTTACTTATTTTTATTCACTTTGCTATAATCATTTGTTTCCGCATTTAGATTTAATTATATTCCATATTACACGATCCTAAGTAATAGATAACTGTGTTAGTTTTTTCATTCAACCGTGTTAGTTTCTTTCATTTGGTATCAGAGTAAGGCATCATATAACCATTACACAGTTATCTGGTATTTTGATAATATGGAAAACAACACCAACACTATCACTAACGCTGTCACTAACACTAGTTTATTGAAGGTCAATCCACTGTACGACTTCCATTTTTCAGTGGTCTAAACTATAATTATTGGGCAACTCGTATGAGAATCTATATGCAATCAAATAGCTTTGAATCATGGAATATTACACAAAATGAATACACTCTTCCTATTGGAGAATAATACACTTGGTCAAACACACAAAAATTAGATGCTACTGCCAATGCTAAAGCTATGAACATGTTATTCTATGCACTAGATAGAAATGAATTTAATCGTGTTAGCATGTGTCAAACTGCTTATGAAATATGGAGAACGCTTAAAATCACTTGTGAAGGAACTAACAAAGTTAAACAAAGCAAAATCTCCCTGCTCAAAAATCAGTTTCAAAACTTTAGAATGAAACAAGGTGAATCCATCAATGATATGTACTCTAGATTTCAAGATATCTATCATTAACTATTAGGATTAGGAGAAAAATACACTGAATTTGATATTGTATCTAAAATCCTAAACTCTTTAACGGATGAATGGAAAAGAAAAGTCTTGGCTATAAAAGAAACTAATGACCTCCCTACCATAAAATCTGAAGAGTTAATAGGAAATCTAATGTCCTATGAAGTGAATTTGCAGGCAAAACGAGTACAAGCATAAGACAAAAGAAAATAGCTTTCCGTGCTGAAGAAGATTCAGATGAAGAAGATCCTGCATTTATTGCCAAAAATTCTTAAAATTCCGGAAAAACAACAGAAACAATGGAAAACAGAACTTTCAAAACAAACCATCATCTTCAGTTCTTGAATGTTATAATTGTCATAAGAAAAGTAATATGCAAAAAGAATGTCCAGAACTAAAGAGAAAATACTTCAATAAGGGAAGAAAAGATAAGAAAAAGAAAGCATTCTCTGTTACATGGGATGATTCAGATACCTCTTCATCAGATAGCAGCAGTGACAGTGAAAACGAGCAAGCTAATGTTTGCTTTATGGCTAATGAAAACGAGGTCCCACTCAAGAAAAGAGGAAAATGGATACTCGACAGTGGTGCTCAAAACATATGACAGGAGACAAAGATATGCTATCAAATATTACTTACTCGGATGGAGGCTCCGTCACTTTTGGAGACAACTCCAAAGGTTATATCATCGGCAAAGGCGATGTGAGCAATAATGGTGTTTTAAATTAACCTCTTATTTCAAATGTTTTGCTTGTCAAAAATTTAAAACATAATTTACTTAGTATCAGCCAATTGTGTGACAAAGGAGTCAAAATCACTTTTTCTGAAAACAAATGTAGTATTTTTGATCAAAATCAAAATCTTATCTTTGAAGGAAATAGAGACAGAAATATCTATGTTCTGAATATGAAATAAATCATAATTCAGATATGTGTTTACTAGCCAAAGAAAATGATCCTTAGTTATGGCACAAACGATTCTGTCATATTAACTTCAAAACAATTAACAGACTTTCTAAAAATGATTTAGTAAAAGGTCTACCAAAAATGAATTTTAAAATTGATCATATTTGTGATGCATGTCAGTTAGGAAAGTTAACTAAGTCATCTTTTAAATCTAAAAAGGTTATTTCAACTTTACAACCACTTAAATTACTACATATGGATTTATTTGGACCAACACAAGTACAATCCATTAATCATAGTAGATATGTGTTTGTAATTGTTGATGATTTCTCTAGATATACTTGGACTATTTTAATGAAAAATAAAAGTGATACCTTTGATAATTTCAAAAAATTTGTCAAAAGATTTCAAAATTTTAAAGGTTTGAAAATCAAAAACATAAGAAATGATCATGGAGGTGAATTCGAAAACGAAGCCTTTGAACATTTTTGTAAGAAAAAGGGAATATTCCATAATTTTTCGTTTCTAGAACTCCACATAAAATGGAGTTGTAGAACATAAAAATAGAACCTTTCAAGAATGTGTTAGGGCTTTGTTAAATGGAAGTACGTTACCAAAACATTTCTGGGCTGAAGTAGTTGCAACAGCTTGTTATGTTTTGAATCATGTTTCTATTCGACCATTAACTAAGAATACTCCTTATGAACTTCTTAATGGACGAAAACCAAATATTTTCTATTTTAAAGTTTTCGGTTCAAAATGTTTTGTTTTAAACACAAAAGATCAGCTTGGCAAATTTGATCCAAAATCCGATAAAGGAATCTTTTTAGGATATTCGGATCGAAGCAAAGCTTATCGAATTTATAATGAAAGAACAAATATCATCGAAGAAACACTTCATGTATCTTTCGATGAAAATTTTAAACAAATCTCAAGTATAAGAGATGATGAAGAATTCCCTGATAATATCACAAACATAGAAATTTCAAATTTTGAAAATAATGAAAACATGGATAACAATAACAATGAAACAAGATCTCCACCTAGATTATTAAGGGATCATCCTTCTGATAATGTAATTGGAGAACTTAATTCATCTGTTAGAACAAGAAGTCAATTAAATCAAATAGGTCATGTAGCTTTCCTCTCTAATATTGAACCTAGAAATATTAAAGAAGCATCTACCGATGAAAATTGGTTAATCGCTATGTAAGAAGAGCTAAACCAATTCGAAAGAAATGACATTTGGGATTTAGTTCCACGGCCTAGTGATCAATCAGTTATTGGTACAAAATGGGTCTTCAAAAATAAAGCAGATGAACAAGGAAATATCATTAGAAATAAAGCTCGATTAGTTGCTCAAGGATATAATCAAGAAGAAGGAATTGACTATGAAGAAACGTTTGCTTCATTCGCTAGACTAGAAGCAATACGAATCTTATTAGCATATGCATGTTTTCATAACTTTAAATTATATCACATAGATGTTAAAAGTGCTTTCTTAAATGGTTTTATAAAAGAAAAAGTTTATGTTGAACAACCTCCCTTATTCGTACACGAACAATTTCCTAACCATATCTATAAACTTAAAAATGCCTTATACGGTTTGAAACAAGCACCCCGTGCTTGGTACGATCGTCTTAAAAGATATTTAATAGATTCTGGTTTTAAAATTGGGAAGGTTGATCAAACTCTTTTTATTAAAAGAAATAAGCAGGATATTTTAATTGTTCAAATATATGTTAATGATATTATTTTTGGATCTACAAATGAAAAATTATGTCAAGATTTTTCTAATTTAATGACTAGAGAATTTGAAATGTCACATATGGGTGAGTTAAATTATTTTCTTGGCTTACAAATAAAACAATTAGAAAATGATACTTTTATAAATCAAGAAAAATATTGTAACAATCTAATTAAACGCTTTGGTATGGAAAATACTTCTACCAAACCAACTCCTATGAGTACAACCCTACATCTTGATAAAGATGAAAGTGGTAAAAGTATTAACCAAAAATTATATCGAAGTATGATTGGATCGTTACTATATTTTAACAGCTAGTAGACCTGACATAATGACGAGTGTTTGCTTGTGTGCACGATTTCAAGCAGATCCCAAAGAATCACACTTACGAGCAGTGAAACACATACTATGGTATCTTAATAAAACCAAGGACTTTGGATTATTCTATCCAAAGGAATGTCCTTTTGAATTAGTGTCATATAGTGATGCTGATTTTGGAAGAAGCCGGATAGATAGAAAAAGTACAAGCGGGACTTGTCACTTCATTGGACGATCTCTTGTATCTTGGTTTAGTAAGAAACAAAATTGTGTTTCATTATCTACATGTGAAGCAGAGTATATTTCTGCAGCTTTGGCATGTGCTCAAGTTATCTATATGCAACAAACATTACAAGATTTTGGTTTTAATTTATGTAAATCAACTATCTATTGTGATAATTCTAGTACTATAAATTTATCTAAAAATCCTGTAAATCATTCACGAACAAAACATATTGACATTCATCATCATTTTCTTCGTGATAATATTGAAAAAGATTTAATAAATATAGAATTTGTATCCTCTGACAAACAATTGGCATATATCTTTACAAAACCACTAAATGAAAATACTTTCATCAATTTAAGACGAGAACTCGAAATCGTCTCTTTTAAAGATTTATAAGTTCGAGTTTTAAAATATATATATATATATATATATATATATATATGTATGTATGTATGTATGTATTTTATTTTAAATTCATAGCTTCTTTCAAAAAAAAAGAAGGGGTGTCGTCTAGCTCTCGAACTCAAGACCTCATACTAGGTAGTCCTCTACACTACAACTTCACCATCTATTGTTTACTGAAATATGAGGTTTTTATCGAACTCTTATGTACCGTCCATTCTCTCCTCTTTTTCCTATAGCCATTTTTCTTTTAACCATACATTATCTCCTCTAAATTTAACTAGTTTCTACCTATATATAATCTGCATTTTTTAATTCTTTTCACCAAGAATTTATTCAACTCTCTTTTTCTTCAAAAATTTCTATTTAATCATGTCATCCAACAAAAACTCTGAGTCATCTAAGCTATCTTACACCTCTCCTTCCTCGAAATCGAACAATCTACTAACTCCTACTCCAATATATGAACTGGTTCTGATTGTCCCTCCCTCATCTCATATTGGATATACTCCTTCATCTAAAAGAACAAGATGGTCTCTCTTTTTTGGATCACCATCCACAAAAGAAAAAATCGATGATATTCATCACTATCAGAAAGAAACATTAGACTTACAACATGAATTATACTATGAGCAAAAAGTTAATGCCAAACGGCTTAGCTTTCTGGAACAAGTAGCGTTAAAGTTCTGTGGTTCTTCATTAAAAGATATTGTTCATCAACCGTCTTCATCTCATTCTCCAAGTCGTCGCAATCCTTGGGAACCATCACCACAACATCCACCGACAACTCCAAATTCTTGGGAACGTGGTAACAGATGGTCTTCACTTCGACCATTTGCAGAGAACACCAAAGTTGAAGAACAATCATATCATACTCCATCCTCTTCTTCAAAATCTATTTAATTATCTTTTGTTGTTTATATAATATGTTTATTTGATTCTGTTTATTCTAAAATCTGTAATATTTAAAAATTATTCAATAATATATATTGTTTTTATTCTCAAAAAGGGTTATATGTGATTCTGCACAAAATTCAGACTTCTGAATTAGTACAAACAGATGTATGAATCTTCATAACAGAATTTTTTTTCCAGATTCAAACGTCTGAATTAGACCATTTTTGAACTAATTCCTTGAGGGTTGCAATTCAACTCAACTCAGACGTCTAAATCAAGTGACTCAGACGTCTGAATCTCTTCTGAGCAAATTTTTTACACCTTTCTTATTTTTTTATTTCCTTTTTACCCATGCCTTTTCACCCTCTATATAATACCTTTTTCACTTCTTTCCTTCTTACTTTAGAACCCTAGCCCCCATTTTTTATCTTCCTTAAAGCTTTTAACCTTTCTTCAAGTCATCAATGGCACCAAGATCAAAGAGAACTAGAGAATCAGAATTCGGACCATCCGAAGACCAAATTCGGCAATGGCTATGGAACGATGTTGCTTTTTCTCAATTTAATTCTATGAAGAACTCCAACATCTTCGAAGGAGCATTCATGAAATTTCCGGATTTCGCAGCTTATGATATTAGAGAGTTAGCGGAGCAATTTCACTTCGACAGCTCGATTGGGTATACTCCTAATATTGTTAAGATTAATCATCTTATGATTAAACTTTTTCTTGGTAACTTAAATTTGGATCATCAAAATCCTTAAAACCGTCAAGATTGTATTTGGTCATTAGTTTATGGCGTAAGAATTTTCTTACCTTTACAACAACTAGGTCATATTTTAATTTTCCCTTATCAAGGAATTGATATTAATGAAATTGAAGTTGATATGGAACATCGGGATGAAGTTTCACATCAATTTTTATCCGATCAACTTATAAATATGGGCAATTTGAAATCTACCTTCTTAAGGCCACAAGCTAGGCTAATTCACCGTACTTTTACTCTCTCTCTCTCCAACCAAGGATGGGTAGCTATAAAAAAGTGTATACATAAAACTTTCAAGCACTTTATTCTATCTACTCCAATCAACAAGTAAATTGGGGGAGAATTATTTTGGATGAATTCCAAGACACCACAATCCGAAGGAAGTATAGAACCATTCATTATGGTGCCTATATTATGCGCATTCTCCTAAATATCGGTGTACCAATGCTTGACTCCGATTTTACAAGTATTAGTGAGTTAGGCGCTAAAACTTTAGAGTTGATGGGTCTTCCTATATGGCCTCCTTCTCAACAAAGTATTTCCTTCCAACAATGGTCACAAAATATTCAACAAGGTGTTCCTCAACCTCGAGACATCAGTATTGCTTCTTCTTCTCATACTCAGCATGAAGAAGAAGAGGAGTACGATGACACCATCCAAGAAATTGGCCCGGATACTTCTTCAAGACAAGCCATCATCACTCTCTTCCAAAATCAATCAAAGATTCATCGGGACATAAAGGCACTTGAGAAGAAGACGGAAAGAAAATTCAACTCTATCAAAGGCTTTCTCAATAAAATATGAGATTGAATTTCTTGTTCCGGTTATTCATCCACTCAAGCCTACAATCCATCTTTATTTGAATGGTCTTCCTCAAGCTCAAGTTCTAATCACAATGATCCATCTCTTTCAAGTCAATTTTAATTATCTTAGTCTAGTTGTATGAGAAATTTTCTTATGTTTTGCTTGTCAGCATTATTGTCTAGTTGTATGAGAAATTTCTAAAAGAATATCTCTTTATGTATTATTATCTACTATTTGTTTGTCTTAACAGAATGAATTATCTATTATTATTCATGTCCTTTCTTTTTGTCGATGACAAAAGGGGAGAAATTTAAAATCGCGCATATTGACAGAGGAGCAACAATACTTTACTAGTTTATTAATTTTATATAGTTGTCATCATCAAAAAGGGGGAGAATGTTAGAATCTCAATTTTGATTATAACAACCTATATAAAATAATATGTGTATACTAACCATCTTTGCAGGAGATTTATTGTAGATTCATCTACAGATATTTAAAGTTGTATATTGTGTGTCTAGAGTTTGTACTTTACTTAAAATTTTTGTTAAAATCTCTCCTTAAACGATATATATACACACACATGCACACACATGCTCATACATGCACAAAAGAGCAAATTCAGGCGTCTGGAACCATACATTCAGACGTCTGAGTGCTAAAATAAAAATATTGTTTTCACAATATTCAGATGTTTGAACAAAAATATTCAGACGTCTGAATAAGGTCGGAAATGAACTATTTCTTTGTTGTTTGCGTTTAAATCTAATTCAGAAGTCTGAATTTTTTATTCAGACATCTGAATATCCCCAACTGCTATTTTCTTAAAAAGACACTTCTTTTCACCAAGAGAAACATTCTTTTAAATCAACAGTTGCATCCGTTTTTTTCAATATAACTTTTTATTTAAAGATGCAACTCTTTATATACTATAAATAGATTACAGAATTTAACAAACAAATTACCGAATTTACTTTTAGCACTCTTGAATTCTCATCTATTCTCAAACTTTCAAATTGCACTCAAATCACTTACATACTTTGATCTTTGATCACTTTATCTTCCATAACTCTCAAAGCACATCACTATATATTATTAAGGAGAAGATTATAGGAAGATTGTACTCAATTGACTTATCAGTGTTATTTAAGAACACACTACAGTCAGATACCCTTGTTATTTGTATTGAAGTCCTATTCGGTTGCTTAGGCGGGTGAAGTCATGTTCGATTGCTCAGGCAGTGTAAACCTGTTCCTCCGGGTTAAGTGATGGTTGTTGTAGTTGAAATTCTAGAAGGAGTCTGAGACTGGACGTAGAACGGGAAGTTCGAGCCAGTATAAAAATTCCTGGTGTGCTTGTTTTATTTTACTTATTTTTATTTACTTCGCTATTATCATCTGTTTCCGCATTTAGATTTAATTATATTCCATATTACACGATCCTAAGTAATAGCTAACCGTGTTAGTTTCTTTCATTCAACCGCGTTAGTTTCTTTCATATTATATATACATGTTTTTATCAAATCATATATGTAAGATAGTATTTTCAAAAAAAATTATACATATATACATATATACATATATATATATATATATTATAAAATCCATGTGTATACAAAATTATAAAGTACACACACGCATATATATACATAAAACTATATACATCATGAAATTAGTTTTCGCAAAAAAAAATTTCTAAAACATTTCGGATGAAAATATTTAATAAAAAACAAAATTAAAACCAACGGTTTTAAATAAAAAAAATTAATTTTGTTAAAATATTTTATGGTCGAAATATATATGTGAATATACACGTATGTATAGTTTTATGCATTTATATGTATAAAGTTATTTTGTATTTGATTTATAAACATTAATTTTAATACACACACACACATGCACGCGCATATATAAATATTTCAAACAAAAATTATTTTCACAACTACATACATATATTATTAAATTATAATTTATTGATTTAAATTTGAGATGGAAAGATACTAAAATTTAGATCTAGAATTGAAATTTGAAATTTAAATTTGTAACTTTTTATATTTGTATATATAAATATTACTATATTTTAATTTATATATATTATTAATATAACTTTATATCACATTGAATTATTTATATAAGAGGAGCTTTCAATAGCACTCCTAGTTTGCAGCACCCCTCTAGCCCGCCCCCTCCCCTCGATTTCCGCCACATATTCTGATTTTCACTCCACATTACTATATTAAAATGTTTTTAATTTGAAATAACGTTACAAAATGGATAAGTATTTAATTGTGTTTTATTTATTTTTTATGAGACAGCTGAATTTCTATATGCCCTTATGATAATTTTAAAAACAAGCCATCAACCAACAATCTTTAGACCCCTTTAATGTTATTTTTTAATAATACCATTTTTTAAATAAATATAAATATAAGGAAACTCTATTGAGACACAAAATAATGACATAATCGATGACACATTGAATCTCGATCATTTAATTGCCTTTTGATATCAACATCATGTATGAACACAATAAGATCCAATGATCCATATCTCATGTATCACCAACTGTGTTTAATTTTGTACCCAAATAGTGAACTCTAATCAAATTTTGGTTTTGAAAAAAAGGTTAGAGAGTAGAAAGCACTTAGTCAAAATAAATAAACACAATTTTCTTTTGGCAAATTCTATTTATATACCAATAATGTCTTAATATACATCAAAAATTATTCTACATAAATCATCTCTTTTACAAAATTACACTTGTTTTCATCTTTATTATCTTCCCTTTTGAAATTTAAAACTTTGTTTAAAATATAAATTCACGGCACTAAATTAAGTTAAATTCAACAAAATAACTTTAGTTCTTGGCACTTATACCGTAACTTCTTTATTTTATTTTATTTAAAATTCTCAATTTCATCAAAATCATCTCAAAGTTTATAATATTTTTTAATTATTGTTATTGTACTCCAGTTTTGAATATGAGAAGGCCAAAATTTATGAGCACTCCATAGAAAATTAAATTGCTACGTGTAATAAATATCCTATTAATAAAACATATATTTTTACCTCTTTTGTCCTTAATTAAAACATCAAAACTTTAAACACTTTCATTTACTTTCTCCTTCTCTTCATTGTTGAAAAAGAAAATAATGGTTAGAACAAAAAATTCATCTCGATTTTCACAATCACATCCAAATTTGATGAAAAGACGATGGAAATATATATTTTTTAACCCAATTTATCATGCATTTTTTAACAATGGGTAAAAATTAGGCTTTAAAATTATTGTGTTGGACGCTTTCTTGAGTAAGAAAAGAACTTGTCACATTCTTATTTGCAATCCCTCTCTAGAGGTGAGTTTGAATTTTTCATTATTTGATCAATGATTTTGGATTAAACGTTAATGGTGATTATGAAAAATCATGGTAATAAAAGAAAGAACAATTAGGTCAATTTGATTGTAATTTTAAGAAGATGCTAGTTTGATTAGTAATACTCCTAACGAAAAAAAAGGACACTTTCATTTTTAAAACTAGATTGTCAACAATAATGTCTTATTTTTTCAGTATTTTAAAATCAATGCATCTAGTGGTAAAAGTTGTCTTAATTGATCAAACCGACCGTTAGGGAGGTTTGCTTACTGTCACTGGCCAAAATCAATTTTTCTGAAGCCAAAAAAACGTGGATCTTGTCTCATCGCGGTTTCCCTAAAATCGTGGATCTTGTCTCATCGCGGTTTCTCTAAAAACGTGGATCTTGTCTCGTCGCGGTTTTCCTAAATTTCCTTCTTTTGTTTCGCGCATCAAAGATTCCAAATTCAAATCTATTATGATTTTCAAATTCTAAAATTTTAATTTCAAATCGATAATTTTGAATGATTTGATTAATATTTAAATTTGAAATTCATATTTTCAGATTAAAATCTCAATTTATTCTTTTCCAACATATTATCACTTAATGTTTAAGTAATATTAACAAAAAATTTAAATGTATATTTCTTATCAAAGTGATACAATCGAACGGTCGGTTTCTCCACCGTTGTGCGATTATACTAGTATTTTGAGGTTTTAGTAATTCATTAACCATATGATTTGATCAAATATCATTAATTTTAATGTTTAAATTCCATATGTTACAAGAAGAGGCTTAAAAATTCGTTTAGAAAGAGGACGACTTTGTTCTGAATTTTCTTAGCCAAAAAAGAGCGTGTATTGGAAGATGTTTACGGATGAATGGAATTTGTCTTTTCTTGCTCCTTAGTTTACTGATTTGACCAAGCAGGAAGCGCTTCCCTAAAATATAGAAATGGACGCCAGCGACAACACAGTCGAAATAAAAGGCAAAAAGAAATCCTTGATTCTTCACAACGCATTAATCGTCACAGTTGATGCGGATTTTAGGGTTTTCCGCAATGGAGCTCTCGTCGTCTCAAATGACGTCATCCAAGCCATCGGTCAATCAAACGATATTCTCGACGATTTCTCAAACTGTGCTGCCGAAATCATCGATCTTGACGGAAAATTCTTGCTCCCTGGTTCGTTTCGTTTTTGTGGTTTAATATAACGATTGTTCCTTCTCATTAACTTGGTCTTACTTAATCCAAATATAACTTCTTCCCATTCGTAAATCACAGAAAGATCCAACTTCTCTGAAATTCTGATGCAGGATTTATAAACACGCACGTACACACATCGCAGCAGCTAGGGAGAGGGATTGCGGACGATGTCGACCTTATGACGTGGCTGCATAAGAGGATATGGCCATATGAGTCGAACATGACTGAAGAAGATTCTTATATTTCAACTCTCTTGTGTGGAATTGAGCTCATTCGAACCGGAGTAAGATTCATTTGATCTTACTTCATTTTTATATGCTATCCAATTGCAGTGTGCATCATGCATGATACAGTACTAATGAAGCTTTAATTTCAATTACAATGCAAACTGCAAAGTGTTATTTTGTTCTGAACAAGTAAAAAACGATGGAATTATAGGTAACATGCTTTGCTGAAGCAGGTGGTCAACATGTAGAAGGAATGGCAAGAGCAGTGAAATTACTTGGATTGCGTGCTTGTTTAGTAGAATCGACCATGGATTCAGGCGAAGGGTTGCCTGCAAATTGGGTGAGGTCTGCTCATGATTGTATTCAGGTTTGCTATTACTGCTGCCTTATCAGTTATCGTTCTTTCTTGCATTACACATTTCATGAATGTGCAAGATAAATGAATGAATTTTATGAAATACAGTCTCAGAAGGATCTTTACGAAAAGCATCACAACTCGGCTGATGGGTGCATTAGAATATGGTTTGGATTAAGGCAAATTATGAATGCAACTGACGAACTATTAGTGAAAACAAGAGATATAGCTGAAGAATTGCAAACTGGTATACATATGCATGTAGCTGAAATCCCTTTTGAGAACGAGCATGTAAGGAACACAAGGGAAATCGAGCATGGTACTGTTACGTTCTTGAATAAAGTAGGGCTTTTAAGAAGCAATTTATTAGCTGCTCACTCAGTTTGGTTGAATGAGGCTGAGGTAAAACAAACATCTCTAATACCAATTTTTAACTTTGCAAATATCAACTATAACACAAAGAACACGTTCAGCCCTTGCTAATTATATCATTCTACAACAAAATAATATTATACAGATTGGCTTCTTCTCAAACGGAGGCGTAAAAGTTTCACATTGCCCTGCAGCTGCAATGCGCATGCTTGGGTTTGCCCCAGTCAAGGAAATGCTTGATGCTGGCATTTGTGTTTCTATTGGTACAGATGGTGCACCTTCTAATAATAGGATGAGCATGGGTTTGTTCTTATTTCCTCTTTTACTTATAATTATTGGGCATAAAGACAAACAAAATAAAAGATTAAAAGTTAACTAGGCGAAGAGCAAACAATAACAATCATTATATTTAACAAGGCTAAAATGTTGGCTATATTGCTACAAATGTTTGAGGATCTAATTCGTGCATAGAGAAAAGAATGTCCAAATAACTTGTATATGGAAAATTTTGCGTTTTCCTGACTATTTTTGCCTACTTGATTTCTTGACTTTACATTACACTCCATTAAGATAGGATGCTAGAACCATCCCTGATTAATTTCTCAAGATTGCTTTCTGTCTTGAGAGTGAAAACTTTATCATGCATCCAAACAATGATTAGTTCAGCTTATTGCTTTGTGAGCGTTTACAATTGAATCCAGTCTACATGACTGCACAATGCGATTATAATCTATAGTAATGTAAATGCTGTGTACATAGTGGATGAAATGTATCTAGCTTCACTTATCAACAAAGGGCGACAGGCCTACATTAGTGGCACAACAGACCCAACTGCTATTCCTGCTGAAACAGTACTTAAAATGGCTACGATAAATGGTGCAAAGTCAGTTCTATGGGATGATCAAATTGGTTCGCTTGAAATTTGCAAGAAGGTTTATTTTTCATTTCCTTCTAGCAAGTATGAATGGGACAACGCAGGTGCTTTTATTGAAGCATAGATAGTAACTTTTAGTACTGTTGCTGCAGGCTGACTTGATTATTGTGGATCCTTTTTCATGGAATATGCTTCCATTACATGACAGGTATAGATTAAACTGTCTGATTTTGGATTAACAATTGATGGATGAATTGCGTGTAATTTGTTGGTTAAAATTTGCAGCATAGCTAATATAGTGTACTGCATGCGAAGTGAAAATATTGAATCTGTCATGTGCAATGGTCGATGGATTATGAAGGATCGAAGAATAATAAATGTAAATGAGGTATGCTTCAGCTGATTAGTATAGTAAATTTGGATGCAAAATATCTCTCTCTCTCTCCACAGTTGCATATTTACTATGATGCATCAAATTGTTATCATCTATATTCTATGCACAATTGTTAACAGCTGATACAAGTTTCTTTCTTTATTTTACCTATCTTCCAAAAAGGATACCCCCAGCCCTCGTCTTGATTTGCAATTTTTATACAAAACTGAAATTTAGGGGGGGGAGGGGGGGGGGGGGGGACAAACTGAAGAAAATCAGAAGTAAGATTCAGAGAGATCTTAAAATAAATATGAAGAAGATGTGGTTGTATAATTTGACAAAAGAATGGAAAATAAGGAGAGAAATTGTTGGTATAATTTTGGGTTAGAATGATATGGAAGGAGGGAAAAGATGATGCATCATTTTTTTCAAATTAAGTTGCGTTTGCAGAATTTTAATTTGACATCTATTTTAAAGTGGAGTATAAGTTTTGAACATATCAAAAACACATGTTGTGCATCAATTTTATAAATTAACTTGCATTTGCAGATTGTTAAATTTGACTTCTAGTATGAATTGACTTATAATTTATTCCTGATATTTCATCCCATTTCTTTCCTGCACAGAAAGAAGTTATTACACAAGCAATGGCCACATCGAAAGAACTTACAAAGAGGGCAGGAATTGTTGTTCCAGAGAGGATGAATTTTCTATAACAAACATGGTAATTTACGCTGATGTACAAAGATTTAATATGACGATGTTCACGGCAATGGCAATGTGTATTTTGTACAATTGTTATATTGTAGCAAAATTATGAATATGTCACACAAACGTTGTTTTGGTTCTTCAACACAAAATTAAGTGATGCAAAAAATTTATCAAAACATATTTCACTAAACTTGTAATATTTTTCATGATATATAAACTGCATATATGCTGTCAAAACTCACCAAGTTGTTACCAGTAATCAAGGCAGGAACAGGAGCCATTGTGAAAATGATGAAATCTATGACAATCTCTAACAATCAGCTCCCTATCATACAACTTAGACGCCACCTTCAAAAACTCGTGACAGTCCTCTCATATCCGTAAATTCTTAACAATTCTAATACTACCTGCTTCAGTGCTAATCAATCCAAATGCAAGTGCAAGTTTTTCACTATGATGCATTGCTGCATTCGTGCATGGATCATAACCTTCTTCCTTCAACCTTCCAACCATTCCATCCAACATCTTGTATATCTCTCCACAACGTGGATGACTTCGATCACATGCAGTTAACTTCATTGTTCACTTCTATAGAACTACAGCCTGGTTTCTTATAAACTCCTTTCTCCTTCATCACCTTCCTCGCTTTCATTGCATTTTCAAACTGATCCACCTTGCTGTAAACATTCGATAGCAACACGTAATTCCCGCAACTCTCGGGCTCCAACTCCATAACTCGTTTTGCTACTTCTTCACCTAGTTTTACGTTACCATGAATTCTACAAGAGCTTAGCAATGATGCCCATATAACCGGACTAGGTGACATGTGCATGTTTAAAATCAGCTTATAAGCATCTTCTATCTTACCCGCTCGTCCTAGTAAATCTACCACACCCATAATGCTCTACCTTTGGCAATATTTGGTATATTAGCTTCTTTGTTATGGATTATTAATGATTTTCCCGCTATGCAATGCTTTTAAGTTGGAATACGACCGGTAGTCTAGCTTGTTTTTATTGCATGGAAGAAACATAAGCATTTTCTTCACCGCATGAGAAGAAAAGTACATGACTCCATGTTAATCATACTTTTAGAAGAGATATTTTTTTTACAGTTAATAAAATAGATGTTGGAACTGGACTACCCCGCAGCAGAAGTTATGAGTGAATTTCAAAAAATTTACCATATTCGATCTTTTATTGGGCCTATGAAGTCTAATTGAATTAGAAAATTTCTAAATTTCATTTAAATAAAATTATTTATTTATTTAAATTCAAATATATTAACATGTGAAATTAATTTTATTTGATTTAGTTTTATATTACCTACCTGCCAAGACGAACCAAACCGCCACGATGTTATTCCCCCATTCGATGGAAACTGTACACCAATAGGGCATCTAACGACCGTTGCTCTGGGGCTGGTATAGTTCTTGTGACTCCCGAAAACCGATCAATTTGCTACGCTTTGAAGCTCAATTTTCCAGCAACAAATAACGAAGCCAAGTATGAAGCATTGATTGCTGGCTTGAGACTTATCAGGGAACTGGGAGCAAAATCAATTGAAATCTTTTATGGCTCACAATTGGTGGTGTACCAGGTGCGGTTTGGGGGGGGGGGGGGAGGGGGAGGGCTATCAAGCGAAGGGGCAGAGGCTTGCCCCATACCTTGCACAGGTTTAAGAGCTGCTAACAGGTCTAGAATATTATGATATTTCGCATGTCCCGAGTGGAACAAAAAAGAGAAGCAGATTCATTGGCAAAATTTGCAAGTACTGGCGATGCACAGCAAATGAGATTAGTTCCCGTCGAAACCTTACATGCTCCGAGCATAAATGCGATGGAAATAGATTTCGTGTTAGAAACAAAAATCGAGAAGGAATCATGGATGATCCCATTTAAGCAACACTTGCTACACGAGGTTTTGCCCGAAAGAAAGAACGAAAGGCGGCGAGTCATTCTTAAAGCTTCGCGATATGTAATGTATGATGGAATAATGTATCGAAAGAGATTCTCGACCCCTTTACTCAGGTGCATTGCCCATAATGAGATAAAACGAGTCTTGAAGAAAGTCCATGAAGGAGAATGTGGTGACCATACTGGGGGCAGACGTTAGCAAAGAAGATCCTCCGCTATGGATATTATTGGCCAACTATAAATCGGGATGCTGCAAACTACGTAAGGAGATGTGACAAATGCCAAAAGTATGCAAAAATCCCGAGAGCTCCATCGACGGAACTCACACAAATGATTAATTCCTGGCCGTTTGCAATATGGGAGATCGATATAATCAGTTCTTTATCCATATCCAAAGGTGGTGCAAAATACGCTATAGTTGCGGTCGATTACTTTACCAAGTGGGTAGAAGCAGAGCCCTTAGCTACAGTCACCACCAAGAAGGTCATCAATTTCGTTGTACGAAACATTATATGCCGTTTTGGCCTCCCACGAACTATCATTACAGACAACGGAACTCAATTTGAAAGTAGGGAGTTCAAAGAATTTTGTCAAAAGTATGGCATTGAAAAAAGGTTTACAACAGTTGCTCATCCAAAAGCCAATGGACAAGTAGAAGCCGTGAACAAAATAATCAAGTCCATATTGAAAAAACATTTGGAAAAGGCTAGAGGAAATTGGATGGATGAACTTCCAACATCACTTTAGGCATACAGCCACCCACAAGTCCGCGACTGGCCACACTCCATTCGTATTGGCATATGGCACGGAAGCTGTTATACATGTGGAACTTGAAGTTCCTCATATCGAGTAACTCATTACGACCCTAAGACGAATCGGGATCTTTTACTAGAATCGCTGGACTTCGTTGATGAAAAACGTGAAGAAGTTGATCAAAAGGCGGCTGCACATAAACACCGAGCCGCCCGATATTATAATGAAAAGTCCGACCGAGAACCTTTGATGCGGGCGATCTCGTTTTGAAACGAGTTTTCCCAGTCCCATCGCATATGAATCCCACATGGAAAGGTCCATACGTCATTGAATGGAGGCTTGGAGAGGGAACTTTCAAGCTAGCGACCGTTGATGGCACGACCCTCCCCCGAGCATGGAACAATGATCATCTGCGGCATTATTATACTTGGTCTATTTCTTTCGTACATTTGTTACAATTATTTCCAGTATATTTTCATTTCATTGATTCTTAGTTTTCGGCATGTAATAAGACAATTTGGTTTGTTTTCATTAATAAGGACTTGAAGCCATCTCTTCCATGAATTATTGATGTTTCCGTGTATGATAATTCTATGACAAAAAACTGAAGTTACATTATTCTATCTAGCGTTGAACGCGCATAACGATTTAAAATCTCCAAGTCCTCGGAGTGCGGACTGGAGTACTCTAAGTCCACAGAGTGCGGATGAGAGTATAAACGACTTAAAATATCCAAGTCCTCGGAGTGCGGACTGGAGTACTCTAAGTCCTCAGAGTGTGGACTAGAGTATAAACGACTTAAGATATCCAAGTCCTCGGAGTGCGGACTGGAGTACTCTAAGTCCCCGGAGTGCGGACTAGAGTATAAACGACTTAAAATCTCCAAGTCTTCGAAGTGCAGACTGAAGTACTCTAAGTCCCCGGAGTGCGGACTAGAGTATAAACGACTTAAAATCTCCAAGTCCACGGAGTGCGGACTGGAGTACTCTAAGTCTCCAGAGTGCGGACTAGAGTACTCTGAGTCCCCTGAGTGCAGATTAAAAATATACTTAGTACCCAAAGCATGAAACAGAGGATTTATCATTCTCAAAAAAAATTTTGAGTCACATGGAGGTGAACTGGAGCTCAGGTAACTCACCGAGTGTCAAGTTATAGTAACAAGTTAGACAATAAGTTGGACAATAAAAGTCGTTTGAATGACAAAGAAACTAAACTTTAACTATCGATTCAAAATGAGGTTCCATAACAATCCCTCCAAAACTCCGAGTCAAAAGTCCATTTACATTGACCATGAAAATAAATAAAAAATAATTACATAATCTAAGCTAACTCTCGTTGAACGAGAGTGACAACTACTTCTTTGGTTTCTTCTCCTTCCTCGTTTTCTCGGATGACTCCTCCCCCACGCGTTTTTGTTTGGATGCTTTGCTTGTTAGGGAAGTAACATCCGAGGAGGGAAGAGGAACTTCCATTGGCCTGGACCCACCAGGGAGAATGACCTTCAAAGGATCGTCTAGTTCCACTATTTGGGGCTCGACCTTGATCTCAACTTTCTTCTTTTTCTCTTCTGCAAGTTGCTCCTTCATGCTCACTTTCGAAGTGTTTCTGGAGGCGCCTGTAATCTCAACTTCATAACTTTCTTCGACGGGTGACGAAGTTTCAGACATGTCCTCGTCGAGCGCCTCAATCACTTGAGCATTAGGACCGGTAGTCTCTCCCGCTAGAATGGTTTCACTCGTCTTCTCCTTCTCTTCCGTGGCGTCATCGCTCCTTGGAGTTAGCTCGGGATCAGAACGGCATACGCAAAATCACAAGTGACAAACGTTAGAATACAATAACCTCTCGCCGAAAACGACGGCTCTTTGAACTTTAAGAAGAAAAGTTATGTACCGGTTTCTTGCTGACTCTCAACCATTCGAGGAGTCTCACCCAATGGAGTGGGAGATATAACATGAATGTTAAGGCCAGGGTCTTTCGGATCGTAACCAACATGTTGTTTGAACCGATCAAATACCAGCCGACCGGTCGATTGAGCGGGGGGAGGAACTGGAGATTCAGTTCCAAACGGATCGACGAATGAAGCTTAAGGGCGAATGAAGCTTAAGGGCTTCCGAATCATTGAAGTCATAGTTAAGCAAGTCGTCGGGAATAGTGAGATCTGACAAGCCTTTCAAAGAACTCTCTAAGTGTTGAGGAGAAGTCTATCTCTCCACCGGAGTGATTGTGACCTTAGAGGTTCCACCCGCTGTCTTCTTCCTTAATTTGTAAGCCAATTTTTTCTTTCCCTTCGTAGGGAGAGGCGTTACTTCGATATCGTGAACCTCAACCATTGGCTCCCGAGCGGGACTAACATTATCACCTGGTACTTCGGGCACTTTAGCTTCTCTAATCTCCCTTCCTCAGGTGTGTCAGAGGCACCACGTAATGAAGGCCCGACTTGACTTTTGGCTTTGTCCAAGGCAGATCCAAATGAAGTGACATCATGAGGAAGACTTATTCGACAACTTCCCACCAACAGTCCAAATTTCAAGAGCGATTCGTTTGAAATAATAGATCTGATGTTCCGGTCTTCCACCGGGACGGCTCGGATAGCTTCAACGGCCTCAGAATACCCGAAGTCTTGGGGCGCGGACTGACACCTGCAGAAAATCGAGAAAAGGTTTAGGAAGAATGCATTTCCTGGCGCGTACGATTATTAATCTAGACAAGGAACTTACACCCTTCCAGCCATCTCCTCGCGAAACCAAGGGGCAGCGCACGTAAAACCATTCTTGCTTGTAGTTGGCGAATTTTCTCCACGCTCATGTGAGGATTTGGCACTGGTTGTGCGGCTCGAGAAATATGAAAGATGGGCTGTCAGACCGCCTCTTAAAACGATAAATATAGAGGATGTCGCCGGGAGTGGGAAGCCTAAGTAGAATGCACATGAAGAGAATACACGTGCCGTATAAAAACGCGTGGCTGTTGGGATGTAGTTGTGATGGGACGATCTCTATATATTGCAGTACATCACGCAGGAAGGAGTTAAATGGTGACACGGTACCAACCCAACACATAAAGTTGTTGTAGGACGTATATCCGACTGAGGGCAATTGAGGATGATCTTGTTCCGTTGGAACCAGCACATTGTCAAAAGGAATTCCATGTATTGAGCATATGCGACGAAGAGTGCTTTCGTTAATTTTCGAAGCTTGAGAATCGACTGGATTGTCTAGAAAAATCGTTGCATCTAAGGCATCGGGAGCTAAGTCGACGGATGCGATCGTGGGGCTCGGAATATCTTGTACAGGGGCTGTCAATGGATTTGAGCTTCCAACCATTTCCTGTTGAGAGGTTGGCTCGGGTCTATCCGAGACTGTGGCAGAACTGGATTTCTAGACATCTCTAATGAGTGTTGGATCTGATGAAACACCTATTTAAACTATACTTGAAAAAAAAAATCAGTATCAGACATAACGACAAAAATACTCCTCATGTATGGTGTGTGAACTAGTGCAATCGTTCAAGTATAAATGTCAAAGAATTAAAAGTCATCAAGCTGACAAAATAAAGTTAGGCTTTGAACTGTCATCTTCGAAGACCGTCATCGCTGACCGTCTCTGAGAGTTTGTCGTATGATGGTTTCAATTTTGAACACGGCATCAACACTGTATGTGAAAGGCTATTGTTTGTTTTAATCAAGTTAGATTCAGGATCATAGTTGTTAAAACAGGGGAGTTATCAGTCTGGATTGGTTGATATGCTTGTTTCCTTAAATCCTTGTCCTTGTTTTTTTCATATGTTTAAGCAAAGAAAGTGAGTCAAGTCAACATGAACTATGTTCGAGTTGGGATGGTTTCGACTATTAGTACCTACTTCACTCCTGCAATCCCTCTTCATCGTTCAGCATGCGGGAGTCATGCCGAGCCGTGGTCATACCGAGCCGCATTGCTCGGCACATTGAACCCAACTCCTACTTCACTCCTGCATTCCCTCGTCATCGTTCGGCATGCGGGAGTCATGCCGAGCAGTGTTCATACCGAGCCGCACTGCTCGACACATTGAACCCAACTCCTACTTCACTCCTGCATTCCCTCTTTACCGTTCGGCATGCGGGAGTTATGCTGAGCCGCGGTCATACCGAGCCACATCGCTCGGCACGCTAAACCTAACTCATACTTCTCTTCTACACTCCCTCTCCACCGTTCGGTATGCGAAAGTCATACCGAGCCACAATCTACGTTCTCCTCCAACTCACTTCTTCGAGTAACCTAAACACCTTCCTAAATGGCCAGTCGAACGTCACTCCAACTCGCACACCACACTCAACCAACACTCCCTAACCTCGCCAATTCCTACCGAGCCAACCACACTTCCTATTCCGTCGCTCGCCAACCCAACAAGAACCTACTTCCTAAAAGCCTCCGACACCCTCTTCTTTCCTCTTCTCCATCTAACCCTAAAGCATGTTTAAACCTTATGTTCATCTTCCTCGTCTAGACGACTTCTACCATTGTAGTTTTAAAAAGGAAAAAGGATTATTATGAATTCTAGTCTCATACGAAACCCTTAATCGGGAGAGTCGGGCGAGCGAAAAATTCATACCTAAGGAAGTGGCTCAAAGCTTAGGGAATTCTGTATTTGAAATTGAAAACTGTTCAGGTTCATTATTGGGAGAGGACGTGAGGCAATGTATTGGATTCGGGAGAAAAAGGAATATCAATGTGTTAGCAGGAGTCTGGTGGAAGACGAGTTCGAAAGTCTTGTAGAACAGAAGTAAAAGTAAAAGGGAGAAAGAGGAGAAGTGTTGGCTTTTATATGAGGAAGGGGAGGTCAATAGGCGCTAACCAGTGGACCCAGTAAGTGATATCTCTCTGTTTCGAAGAATAGGTGTACCGAGCGGCAATGAGTATGCCGAACGAGTGGCTCGGCATGTGTATGTCGATCGGACCACACTGGAGATGGCAGCACAATAGAGAAATGAGTTCCACCGGTAGAAGAAGAATGAGAAGCATGAACGGCTTATGATTCAAAGCATATCATGATTGACCCTCATGATACGCTTTGGAAGTGTTACCCGGTTGTTTGATTCGATAACGAGTCGCTCTGTACAAGGCCTCGTTCGGCACAGATGCGTCGCTCGGCACAAATGAGTCGCTCGGTACAAGGACTCGTTCGGCACAGATGCGTCGTTCGGCACGAAGCCTCGCTCGACATAGATGCATCGCTCGGTCCAAGGCCTCGTTCGGCACAGATGCATCGCTAGGCACGAAGCCTCGCTCGGCACAGATGGATCGCTCAGCACAAGGCCTCGCTCGACACAAGGACTCACGAGGCCTCGTTCCGCATGAGCCTCGTTCGACACGAGCCTCGTTTGGCACAAGCTTCATTCGGCATACGAGTGTCGTTTGGCATGCAAACCTCGCTCGGCTTTTTATGGTTCGTCCAACCTCGCTTGACACTCTCTGGTTCGACCAACCTCGCCCGTGAGGGAAGTCCAATCCATCTTTGTCTATAAATAGAAGGGCAGAGGCACAGTGAAATGGACCTTTTTTCGAGAACACTGGGGAGACTCTGCTACTTTTGTAACGACCCGCAAATCCGCACCCCTTGAGTCAACTCTATTCTACATCAATTAACTCAAGTTGAACAGAAATACGAATCATTAGGGTTAAAGAAGAAGAGGAGAAGAAAATAGAAAACAACATCAAAATCTAACCATCGCAGCGGAATAAAATATAATATATAATAAATGATCTTTACACAAAAGAAAACTATATCCGTTTATACATACATCATCAAAGTTCAAACATCAATAACATACAACTGGATACACAACGGAATAATAATCAAATACGGAAGTACGTATCGTCATCCAGCTCGTCTCCTGAGCTCCACAGCATCCTTATCCTGTATTCTATAACACTCGGTCTGACCCAAGCATTATAGTTAAATAACACCCGAGTCAGTCTGGAATATCAGCGTGAGAAATCACACTCAAATTGATTATTAAAGTTTCAAAAATCCTTTCGAAAACAAAAGCATCTCGTAAGACCACGCCACAAATAAACATGTCGGGTTTTTACCTTACGATAGCTAAAACACTTTTTATAAAAATCCTCTGATATTATAATAGGGTCTATATACAAATACTTATTAAAATAGCCGAAATTGTTACATTTATTAAATTCCAGCTACTAGCCACAGAGTGGGTAATACAAACAAAACTCATAAAAGGCGCGTAGGGAGAATGGATTTCCAACTAATGACTAGGCACTGGGGTACCACCTGTCACAGTACCTGGTCCAGATCAGCGTACCGAGGAGCCACCCTAACTCCCCTGCAACACAAGGCCGGGACTACCCCTTACTGGATAATCTCGAGTAAGATCACCCCACGGTTGTGATCAGCAACCGCACCACTAAGCCGAAATAAAAGGGACATCTAGACAGGGATGACCTCACCCTGAAGTGGGTGCTACCCACCTAGCCTTGCTGCATAACCCCTGATTTTCAGTCATTCCCAGTTGATGAGGCTTGAGGCTAAGCGTTACCTTTTTAGATCGTTTCACTTAGAATGCTCATCGTCCACCTGACGATGTTCTGAAACCATTCATCCATACACGTTCGTCCCGGGTTCGAACAGAACCGAAGGTACTATTCCTACTACATCCATTTTGGAAATATCCTCAGGATTAGTAGCGACTAGCCCTTGCACTTCACTGCTCCATCTTCGACTCCTAATTCGTTTTTCCACAAAAACGTACAAACCGGATCGAAGTGGTTTTCGAGAAATCAATCCCGGACCCGGTCTCTTCGAAACGATCAGCGCATTTGGCCAATATTTATAGTCGGTTATTTAACTATCAATTAACATTTACAACAACCATCAAACAGTAAATAATTTCCCAAATTATTTATTTATCTCAAAATATCTTCACAAGATATATTTCTATTTTCAACTCTTTGAAAACAGTTTTCGACACACCTTCCTCATGAATTAAATCTCCAAATATTTATTTCCACTGAAAACAACCAAGCACAAAACTTAGATTTTTAAATTAATTTAGAACACTTTATCATAAATTATCCTTTAAAACATTTAAATTTAAAATTACTTAAATATTTTATTAAGAATATATACTATAGAAATATTTAAAAATGAGGCTACTTTATAAAATATAAAACTAGATTTTCTCCTTCAAAACAAATACCAAGTCACTTTTAAATAATTACTACTATAACAGATTAAAAGAAAATACTTACTTTAGAATTTAAATATTTTAGAAATAATAAATTTTCCAAAACTTTCTTTTTAAAACAACTTTAAAACTTTTAATTTATATTTAAAAATTTACTTTGAAAACGTACTTGGTTATCCAGGGGAATTTCCAATTTGAATCACTTAAATCAATTTTCCAAATCAATTTCCAATTTACTTCATTTGAAATAAATTTCTTTACTTACTCGATTCATTTCAAAATTCATTAATATGTAGACCTTATTCTTTTTTTTTCCGTTTTGATTTTAAATCTTTTAACCAAAACATACCAATTTCAGATGTTCCAAATTTCTTCTTTATTCTTTCAATAATTTAAATCTTAAATTTAAAATAAATGCTTTATTCTTTTAAATAATAACACTGAAGTTTAAAATTCATTATCTTCCTGTTTATTCAAATTTCCCTTTTCATATATGGAGTTTATTTATTAGAATTTTAAAACCACTAATATTCTTATCCAGTTTATTCTTAATTTATTTAAATTCTCTATAATTATTTCACTTACAAATTCTCTTCCTTTTATTTCTTTTCAAAAATCCAATCCTATATATATTTTGATAACTCAGTGTACCGAAATATATTCAAGTAAACCATAGCAATCAATATTCCAATTATCAATAATATTCATCACAGAATATCGAATATTCATAACAGAGTATATTAAACAATATAAATAATTTTGAGGAATCCAGTTGGATCCCTCCAACCTATTTCCCTGCATCCACAGATGTTTTTTTTGGCAAGGCCAGCCGGTTTTATAGTGGACCGTCCACTTTTTATTACGAACGTAATAAAAGTTGAAGTACAGGAGTAAGGTAAAAGCACCTTAACTACTAAATAAAATGGAAAATACAGAACAGGTATGTGACAGTGTGTCACAGAACTATAGAATCACTAGTGCTAGGCCTCCTCCATAATGGAAGAGACGCCAACAACATCAAAGACCAAAAGGTCTTTTCCATAAAGACCAGCATAGGGGCAGAAACGGATAGCAAGACTAGGGTTGTAACCCAAAACGTCAGGAGAGTAAATGAAGGAGCGATCCCAAGAAGAGTCGGCAAGCATGGCAGAGTTCTCTCTCGCAAAAACACCATCCATATCAAGAACTAATGCATCACCAGACGGAATGCAAAAAAGGCATCTAAGATCCATCTGTTCATCGGAAACAAATCTGAAAAAAAATCATTCACTGGGCTAAATCTCACATCAGAAATAAGGTCAACCCAACACCTTTCAGAATCTTCCCAAACAAACCGGGAAGAATCTGAAACATCCAGAGGAGAAGCTGGGTCAGCAGAAGGAACCACAGCAGTAGGAGGAGAGGCAGCCCGAACAACGAAAGGAGGAGGACAAAGATCAGGTAAAGAGGCCGCAATAGAAGGGGAACCTAGAATTCAGGGGAGGCAGGCCTAACATTAGAAGGTGGCGGTCCCAGATCAGAAAAAGTAACCGCAGGAAGGGGATCAACATGAGAGACAACGGAAGGAGCCTTAGGAATCCATTTCTGAATAAAGGGACGAGGCAGAGGAATCTTGGTAGGAGCCGCAGAGCCTTTGGAGAAGAGGCAAGAGGTATGCAGGTGACCAAATGAGTGACAGGTGGTGCATATATCAGGAACCCATCCATAACAAACACGGACCTCCGCAACATGATCCACAGCAAGTTGAACAGGAATTGTGTCAGGGAGAGGCTTAAAGGGGGATATCTCAATTAAAGCCTTAGCATACATCAATTTTTCTCGGGCAACCGTATTAGAATCAAAGCATTTCAATTTTCCGACATTGCAAGCCAACCAATTCAACCCAATCAAAGGCTGAAGCGCAGAGGGGATTTGCGAAAAATAAACCCAAACGGGAATGGAAAGCACCTGCTCACGAGCTCTCGCCACGGTCGGAGACCAGGGAGTAATAATAAAAGGTCTACCAGTAAAGAAGGAAGGCTCAACACCAAGAACTAATCGACGATCTATGGAAGAGGAGAATCTGAGGTAATATAAGGAGTCGATCAGCTTAACTTGCAAATTACCATGCAATTTCCAAGCCTTACGTAAAACCGAGGCCTGATCACGAAGACGGTGATTAGGTTCCAGAAAGAAACCAACCAAATACTCAGACCAAAAATCAACTCCGGCTTGCAAAACCGACGGAGGAGGGATCATCACTCCATTCACTTCAACAATATCAAAATCAACTGGTTTGTAATCACCCGCATTTCGCGGCAGAGATTTGAAAAGAGATGACCAAGGTTTATGACAATTCGGCATTGGATTAGTAGGACAAGGCTGAACATCAACATGGAGAAAAACAGTTATATCACTAACTTTAGGGCCTATATCCTCAGAAATAAAACAACAAACAGTTGAAGAGCAATGTCCAGCCACATCAGCCGAGACCATACCCACTCCAACACCAGACAAAACACTATTTCCCTCAATACTGATCTCTGGATTAGAAACAATCAACCCCAGATCACAAGAAGCAATAACCTGCTTATTCACATTTGCAGCAGGACATGGACGGGGCATCCCAAATTCAGGAATAGCAGCTGTTTCAATTCCTGGTGAAGCTAGGGCGGTGAAAGGATTGCTAAGCGGCTCATTATTTCTAGTATTGTCATCGACAGACGAAGATTGGTTGCAAAGCCTGGTCGAAAGCAAAGGTGGGAAGTCGGCATCTGAGTGTAGCTTCAGCATAGCATAGGACAGGGCGTAGTAACGCCTCCCAAATCAGGTAATAGAAGGATGCGTGGCGAAAGGAACAAAGGAAGAGAAAGATCCGGCTTTTCAACTCACCATTGAGATCTTTGCCACATGTGCATCCACAGATGTTAGCACAACATAAAATACCAATTCCACTTCGAGGTGGAATATAGCGGTATATGGGGTTTATAAAATATCATCCGCTATTAAATGCGGGAAATCAATCATTCCAAGGTATATTATATACTACTATATATAATATAGCACATCCAATCAACCCAATCAATCAATCAATTATTTAAATTTAACTATTTAAATTTAAATATCAACCAAATGAGTGAGATTAGCTCACCTTTGCTTTTTAATTTGCAATCCACTCCAAACCAGCTTGTTTCTTTTCAGATTTCAAACCTTGAATAAACATTATATGATTTATTAATATTCGAAATAATCAAATAACAAATTTTCGTTTGGTAATTTTTTTAATTATCCAATGATTTTATTTTAAACCAATTTTCTTTTAATAAATTTTATTTAACTAACAATCAAATTTAAAACTGAATTTCCTTTTTAAAGATCCTTTAGTCACCAGATAGTTAATAAGTTAGTTAAACATTTATTTTTTCTTTCCAAATTCAATATTTAAAATAACTAGTAAACTAAAATAGGTATATGTATAATAATTTCCTTTCAGCTTTATCTATATAAATAAATTGTCTATTGCATTTATAACTTACTGTATACATAAATATCTACTAAATAAAACCTGTAAATAAAAAAAATAGTGATTATATAAACCTTACTGTACATTTAAATCTTATCTATCTATATAGTTTCTGTTCAAACCATATACTTTAATCCTTACATCTACATGTTTATATGTAAAATCAAAATTATCTGGGGAAAAAGAAAATTCGAACCTCACTACAAAACCAGGATCACCAAAACCCTAGCATGCTTGCCAACGAGTCCCGTTCTATTCCAATATCATCGGATCAAGTGAATTACCATGATAATTGGCCACAATTACTTCGGTCCCACTTCACAAACTCCACGCGTGTCTCAGCTCCAACGAGAACTTTCCTGGGTATTTAACTACCCGATCACATTACTCTGGTCTCGTCCTCCCCTCCTTCCACTAGCTCGAATCGAAATCAAGTCGCTCGCCTTCACGTCGGCTTCGACCGCGAAATCGATCAAGCCAATCGCGACCTCGAGCCTACTACCGATGAAATTGCCCCTCTTCGATTGTCGCCGAACCCCCCAGAAATCCAAACCCTAGTTCGCCACTCTCGTAAATCGAAAGCCGAAGTCGCCAATTCGATCGCGAAATAATTCTTCCCCCTCCCCCTCTTATTTTTTATTAAGCTGATCGATTCGGTTTAAATGAAATTGGAAGAGGGAAGAAAATCTCGGTTTCGATTTTTACTTGATTTAGAAAATGAAGGCTTCGGCCATTTTTGTTTTGAACGAAGGGAGAGAGGTTTCGCGTTTTTTTTTTGAACGAAGAAAATATCTCCTATTTTTAATTATTAAACGAAGATACGTATTGAAGAAGGTAACGCTAGTTTTTAAATCCCTATACGTGATGCTAGCTATAGTATTCAATTCAATTTCATTACCCATCTTTAAATTTGAATTCAAATTTAAATTGTTGAGAAAACGAAGCCTAGAATCCCGATCACCAAACGAGGCGTGCCGCTAGGCGTTTATAATGTTATACCTATATTTTGAATGCGATAAAAAAGGGTTACAAGTCCTAATTCGATCGTATGGAGAAGATAGCTTTTTGTACCCGATTATTATATTAAATTTCGATTTAATTTCAGCGCGTTTACTTATCGTACGGCCAAACAGTCACTCCAAATGTTAAGAAAATTGAAATCCGATAATAATACGATATTACAGATCTAATGGAACTAGTTTCGTCGAATTCCGAGACTGCACCTCGGAAGACTATTTTTAAATATCGATTTAAATGATAAAATTTCAAAACTGAAAAAATCATTGTTAAATTCAATTTTAAAACTTCTATTATCCTTAGCGCTATCAATATAAATTTTACGAGCCTTCAAATTATTTTTAACAGGCTTAAAACTCTAGATTCAACATTTTACCCAACTTCAAACTATTTAATTCAATAGTTTAATCATCAAATAAATAGTGATATTTGAATTCAAGTTAAAATTAACTTTTAAATATTTAAAATCAATTAAATATTCCAATTTCAAATGCTCAAAAATTCCGAGTCGTCACATTCCTCCCCACTTAAAAGAATTTCGTCCCCGAAATTACTAGTTAGGAAGAATGGTCCAATACCCGTTTACTTATCTCCAAAACCAAACAATTCAACATCTAACCAACTATCTTTTTATAAAAGACCCATTATCATTCTTATTAACTTCTCAACTCTCCCATAGTTTTCAAATATTATTACTTGCTCAATCATTCAAATTTCAATTTAAAACCAAATTTTGAATGATCAAAATTTCTCAAAAAATTTTTAACTCCCTAAATTTTCCAAAAATTCCGCCAGCGTCTCCTTTACGCGGCTAGCTCGGTACAACTACAAAATGCCTCTACGGGCTCCCAAATTCCAAAAGAAAACAAAAAGCCAAGTGGCTAGATCCAAAAACCCAATCAAATTTCACAGAAATTTAAACACATACCTTTTTGTCGAGCAATTCAAATTTATCTTCTGAAATCAAAATCAATTTTCATTTTCTTTTGTAATACCTGCATATCCTAGCAATAATATCCAATCACAACATTCCAAAAACATTTTACCGACTTCCTTACAAAATGTCAATATTTATTCATTCAAATATTAACTTAGAATATATTTGTAATATCAATTTCCAATTAAGAATTCACCATTCCTTTCTTAAGTTTAGTATAAGCATTTTATATGCTTCTTACATTTATTTTCACCTTACCACTTTAGTTTATATCTATCCATATTCAAATTGATTCTTTCATTTCCATATGAATTCAATTTATCTTCAACTCTGAATATCTGAATTTTATTTTCCATTTATAACTAATTCAGGTTATTATTTTAAATTAGTTTCATTTACTAATTTATTTCAATTTCCAGTTTCAAATCGTTTTGTCGTTAACAAAAATTTTCAAAAATTTTCGAAAAATTTTGGCAGAGTCTCCTTTGTACGGAGGAGCTTTTGCAATTTGACAAAAGATATAAATATATATACATCGACCCACCCGGTCGGAAAAACAAAAACAGTTCATATTTTCTATTTTTATTGCCTAGGCTTATCTTATTTAGCATTTATAAGCAAGTGGCTTATTTATTTAGCAGTTAACGTGCCCAAAATCCAGCCAAACGGCTTCCCGGTACCTGGACTTACTCAATTCAAACATGTAAGTGCAATATATATAAAGTTTAACAATATTTCACTTATTTGCAATAGTTAAACACATGAATTGTAACAGCAATGCACATTAAACACTTTCCGTAAGCAATTTATTTAGTTTTCATACTAATTCTGCTGTTTTCAATTAATTCATATACCATTTCCATTTAAATTTGAATGGTCCACAACCCCTTTGCTTACATTCAATTCATTTTTAATTTTAAACAAACCCATATTATTCCAATTGATTAAAATATCAATTCCGTTTACCTCTGTTAATACATTTACTTTCGTTTAAGATGGAATGATAAATTTTCTGTGCAAATTTGATGTTATCCATGCAAATAACAATTACTTAAGCTTATAATCATTTTAAATTGATTCCAACTCAAATTATTACTTAATTCCTTAACAATTTAAATGGTTTACAATTATTTATTTAAAAATTTCATTCCATTAAATATTATCTATAACTCGCCGAATTTTATTTCTATTAAAATTTATTTTCACTTGATTTAAATCTAACCCAATATCATTAAACAGTTTAAGTTGACTTCAATTCAACTCTCCTCCATCTATTTAGCTTAAGTTAATTTACTTCAATTTATTCAAATTTTATGCTTAAGCTCATTTTCATTTTACAAGTAAATTTTTCTTTTCTATTCAACTTAATTCTATCCCAATCAAATCTCATTCTAAATCTACAATTTCATTTGATTAGTTATTATAAAATTTTAATTTTCAGATTCAATTCATTCAATTGATTACAAGGTTATTTTCAATTTTATTCTCACTCATCTGGGTTTTATTTGTAACCAAAACAATCCCTTCTTTAATCTATTTCCAATCATATTTACTTCACTGGCAATTCAAGTCGAATTTAATTTATAACTTGATTTTTATTTCCAAACTACATTATTAACTCACAAACTCAACTTCTATTTGACTACATTAGGTTCCATTTACATATTTTATTAACTAATTTATTATCTAATTAGTTCTTCCTCGGGTTAAAATGCAATATTTGATTTTTAATTCCAAATATCACTTCATTTAATTTTTCTTAGTTTAATTTATTTTATAATTCAAGTATGGATTTTTCGTTTTTTTTCCAATTCATCAAAAATATTTATTTTGGGTTTTCCATCCCACTTTTAAATTTATAAGTCACAACTTATTATTTTACACATTTCCATTCATTCTAGGCTTGAATATATTCATCTTTATTTTTAACTCAAGATTTACGCTTATTTATAACCCAAGCATATTTTTATTCCATGGATTTTTAATTCTTTTATAAGTTATTCTAATTTGTTTATTATAACTTATTTCTTATCCAACTTACTTCTGTTTATTCCTGTAAGAATCTAATTCCATTCAATAACTCAACAGAATTTTTATTCCAATTCAATTCTATTTTAACTCAGATTTATTTAATTTAATTCGATTCAATTTTCTTCCTCAATCTAAGTTAATTTTATTTTTTACTTTCACTTTAAATTCCAACATTCAAAGCTCATATTTCCTTCCTGATTTAAAAATCATCTCAATTTATAAGCTTACAACCTATCTCATCAGGATATTTAAACACCCGGCTTTTGGTTTCAAATCATTTTGAAACCTCCAACATCTCAAATCACACTTCTCAAAATTTAAACCAATCCTGGCTTTTATCCCCAACAAATTTCCTTTGAAATTTTCAAAAACAACTAGCTTTTCTGAACAAATCAATTTGGCAGCAATCCATCACTTAGAAATTCGAAAATGAATACTGATGATGCGGCTGTCATCATCAGAATTATTTCCTAATAATCCAAGTGATTTCAATGCTATATCACTTTCAAAATCCATTTAAAACAAATTTCCTTTCAGAAATACCTCTAAAACAATAATGATATTATTTATCTTCAAAACACTTCGACAAACACTTCCAAAATCTCCGGGATTTTAAATATCCAAATCATGCTTAAATCAATTTTAACTATAATTCATTTGTATAGTTTATGCTTATACAAATTTCCATTTGATAATATTTCAATTTATAAATCACATTTATAATTCATATTTATAAATTTCATTTCATAAATGAATTTATTTCCTTAATCTTTGGTTCTATTTTCAATTTCCAGTTAAATTTTTATACAACAATGACAACAATTAAATATTATCATTTCTAACATCCAAGCATCTCGTAAGACCACGCCACAAATAAACATGTCGAGTTTTTACCTTACGATAGCTAAAACACTTTTTATTAAAATCCTCTAATATTATAATAGGGTCTATATACAAATACTTATTAAAATAGCCGAAATTGTTACATCTATTAAATTCCAGCTACTAGCCACAGAGTGGGTAATACAAACAAAACTCGTAAAAGACGCGTAGGGAGAATGGATTTCCAACTAATGACTAGGCACCGGGGTACCACCTGTCACAGTACCTGGTCTAGATCAGCGTACCGAGGAGCCACCCTAACTCCCCTGCAACATAAGGCCGGGACTACCCCTTACTGGATAATCCCGAGTAAGATCACCCTACGGTTGTGATCAGCAACCGCACCACTAAGCCGAAATAAAAGGGACATCTAGACAGGGATGACCTCACCCTGAAGTGGGTGCTACCCACCTAGCCTTTCTGCATAACCCTTGATTTTCATTCATTCCCAGTTGATGAGGCTTGAGGCTAAGCGTTATCTTTTTAGATCGTTTCACTTAGAATGCTCATCGTCCACCTGACGATGTTCTGAAAGCATTCATCCATATAAGTCTGCCCCGGGTTCGAACGGAACCGAAGGCACTTTCCTACTACATCCATTTTGAAAATATCCTCAGGATTAGTAGCGACTAGCCCTTGCACTTCACTGCTCCATCTTCGACTCCTAATTCGTTTTTCCACGAAAACGTACAGACCAGATCGAAGTGGTTTTTGAGAAATCAATCCCGATCCCGATCTCTTCGAAACGATCCGCGCATTTGGCCAATATTGATAGTCGGTAATTTAACTATCAATTAACATTCACAACAACCATCAAACAATAAATAATTTCCCAAATTATTTATTTATCTCCAAATATCTTCACAAGATATATTTCTATTTTCAACCCTTTGAAAATAGTTTTCGATACACCTTCCACATGAATTAAATCTCCAAATATTTATTTCCACTGAAAACAACCAAGCACAAAACTTAGATTTTTAAATTAATTTAGAACACTTTATCATAAATTATCCTTTAAAACATTTAAATTTAAAATTACTTTTATTAAAAATATATACTATAGAAATTTTTAAAAATGAGGCTACTTTATAAAATATAAAACTAGATTTTCTCCTTCAAAACAAATACCAAGTCACTTTTAAATAATTACTACTATAATAGATTAAAAGAAAATACTTACTTTAGAATTTAAATATTTTAGAAATAATAAATTTTCCAAAACTTGCTTTTTAAAACAACTTTAAAACTTTTAATTTATATTTAAAAATTTACTTTGAAAACGTACTTGGTTATCTAGGGAGAATTTCCAATTTCAATCACTTAAATCAATTTTTCAGATTAATTTCCAATTTACTTCATTTGAAATAAATTTCTTTACTTACTCGATTCATTTCAAAATCCATTAATTTGTAGACTTTATTCATTTATTTATTTTTTTCCGTTTTGATTTTAAATCTTTCAACTGAAACATACCAATTTCAGATGTTCCAAATAACTTCTTTATTCTTTCAATGATTTAAATCTTAAATTCAAAATAAATGCTTTATTCTTTTAAATAATAACACTGAAGTTTAAAATTCATTATCTTCCTGTTTATTCAAATTTCCCTTTTCATATATGGAATTTATTTATTACAATTTTAAAACCACTAATATTCTTATCCAGTTTATTCTTAATTTATTTAAATTCTCTATAATTATTTCACTTTCAAATTCTCTTCCTTTTACTTCTTTTCAAAAATCCAATCCTATATATATTTTGATAACTCAGTGTACCGAAATATATTCAAGTAAACCATAGCAATCAATATTCCAATTATCAATAATATTCATCACAGAATATCGAATATTCATAACAGAGTTTATTAAACAATATAAATAATTTTGAGGAATCCAGTTGAATCCCTCCAACCTGTTTCTCTGCATCCACAGATGCTAGCACAATATAAAATACCAATTCCACTTCGGGGTGGAATATCGCGGTATATGGAATTTATAAAATATCATCCGCTATTAAATGCGGGAAATCAATCATTCCAAGGTATATTATATACTACTATATATAATATAGCACATCCAATCAATCCAATCAATCAATCAATTATTTAAATTTAACTATTTAAATTTAAATATCAACCAGATGAGTGAGATTAACTCACCTTTGCTTTTTAATTTGCAATCCACTCCAAACCAGCTTGTTTCTTTTCAGATTTCAAACCTTGAATAAACATTATATGATTTATTAATATTCGAAATAATCAAATAACAAATTTTCGTTTGGTAATTTTTTTAATTATCCAATGATTTTATTTTAAACCAATTTTCTTTTAATAAATTTTATTTAACTAACAATCAAATTTAAAACTGAATTTCCATTTTAAAGATCCTTTAGTCACCAAGATAGTTAATAAGTTAGTTAAACATTTAATTTTTTCTTTCCAAATTCAATATTTAAAATAACTAGTAAACTAAAATAGGTATATGTATAATAATTTCCTTTCAGCTTTATCTATATAAATAAATTGTCTATTGCATTTATAACTTACTGTATACATAAATATCTACTGAATAAAACCTGTAAATTAAAAAAATAGTGATTATATAAACCTTACTGTACATTTAAATCTTATCTATCCATATAGTTTCTGTTCAAACCATATACTTTAATCCTTACATCTACATGTTTATATGTAAAATCAAAATTAACCGGGGAAAAAGAAAATTCGAACCTCACTACAAGACCAGGATCACCAAAACCCTAGCATGCTTGCCAACGAGCCCCGTTCTGTTAATCCAATATCATCGGATCAAGTGAATTACCGTGAGAATTGGCCATAATTACTTCGGTCCCACTTCACAAACTCCATGCGTGTCTCAGCTCCAACGAGAACTTTCCTCGATATTTAACTACCCAATCACATTACTTCGGCCTCTTCCTCCTCTCCTTCCACTAGCTCGAATCGAAATCAAGTCGCTCGCCTTCACGTCGGCTTCGACCGCGAACTCGATCAAGCCAATCGCGACCTCGAGCCTACTGCCGATGAAATTGCCCCCCTTCTATTGTCGCCGAACCCCCCAGAAATCCAAACTCTAGTTCGCCTCTCTCGTAAATCGAAAATTGAAGTCGCCAATTCGATCGCGAAATAATTCCCCCCTTTTTTTATTAAGCCGATCGATTCGGTTTAAATGAAATTGGAAGAGGGAAGAAAATCTCGGTTTCGATTTTTACTTGATTTAGAAAATGAAGGCTTCGGCCATTTTTGTTTTGAACGAAGGGAGAGAGGTTTCGCGTTTTTTTTTTTTTCTGAACGAAGAAAATATTTCTATTTTTATTTATTAAATGAAGATGCGTATTGAAGAAGGTAACGCTAGTTTTTAAATCCCTATACGTGATGCTAGCTACAGTATTCAATGCGATTTCATTACCCATCTTTAAATTTAAATTCAAATTAAATTGTTGAGAAAACGAAGCCAAGAATCCCGATCACCAAACGAGGCGTGTCGCTAGGCGTTTATAATGTTATACCCATATTCTGAATGCGATAGAAAAGGTTACGAGTTCTAATTCGATCGTATGGAGAAGATAGCTTTTTGAACCCGGTTATTATGTTAAATTTCGATCTAATTTCAGCGCGTTTACTTATCATACGGCCAAACGGCACTCCAAATGTTAAGAAAACTGGAATCCGATAATAATACAATATTACGGATCCAATGGAACTGGTTTCGTCGAATTCCGAGACTGCGCCTCGGAAGGCTATTTTTAAATATCGATTTAAACGATAAAATTTCAAAACTGAACAAATCACTGTTAAATTCAATTTTAAAACTTCTATTATCCTCAGCACTATCAATATAAATTTTACGAGCCTTCAAATTATTTTTAACAGGCTTAAAACTCTAGATTCAACATTTTATCAAACTTCAAATTATTTAATTCAATAGTTTAATCATCAAATAAATAGTGATATTTGAATTCAAGTTAAAATTAAATTTTAAATATTTAAAATCAATTAAATATTCCAATTTCAAATGCTCAAAAATTCCGGGTCGTCACATTCCTCCTCCCTTAAAAGAATTTCCTCCCCGAAATTATTAGTTAGGAAGATTGGTCCAATACCCGTTTACTTATCTCCAAAACCAAACAATTCAACATCTAACCAACTATCTTTTTATAAAAGACCCATTATCATTCTTATTAACTTCTCAACTCTCCCATAGTTTTAAAATATTATTACTTGCTCAATCATTCAAATTTCAATTTAAAACCAAATTTTGAATGATCAAAATTTCTCAAAAAAATTTTAACTCCCTAAATTTTCGAAAAATTCCGCCACCGTCTCCTTTACGCGGCTAGCTCGGTACAACTACAAAATGCCTCTACGGGCTCCCAAATTCCAAAAGAAAACAAAAAGCCAAGTGGCTAGATCCAAAAACCCAATCAAATTTCATAGAAATTTAAACACATACCTTTTTGTCGAGCAATTCAGATTTTTCTTCTGAAATCAAAATCAATTTTCCTTTTCCTTTGTAATACCTGCATATCCTATTTAACAATAATATCCAATCACAACATTCCAAAAACATTTTATCGACTTCCTTATAAAATGTCAATATTTATTCATTCAAATATTAACTTAGAATATATTTGTAATATCAATTTCCAATTAAGAATTCACCATTCCCTTCTTAAGTTTAGTACAAGCATTTTATATGCTTCTTATATTTATTTTCACCTTACCACTTTAGTTTATATCTATCCCTATTCAAATTGATTCTTTCATTTCCATATGAATTCAATTTATCTTCAACTCTGAATATTTGAATTTTATTTTCCATTTATAACTAATTCAGGTTATTATTTTAAATTAGTTTCATTTACTTTCAATTTCCAGTTTCAAATCGTTTTGTCGTTAACAAAATTTTCAAAAATTTTCCAACTCCCAAAATTTTTGGAAATTTTTGGCAGAGTCTCCTTTGTACGAAGGAGCTTTTGCAATTTGACAAAAGATATAAATATATATACATCGACCCACCCGGTCGGAAAAACAAAAACAGTTCATATTTCCTATTTTTATTGCCTAGACGTATCTTATTTAGCATTTATAAGCAAGCGGCTTATTTATTTAGCAGTTAACGTGCCCAAAATCCAGCCAAACGGCTTCCCGGTACCTGGACTTACTCAATTCAAACATGTAAGTGCAATATATATAAAGTTTAACAATATTTCACTTATTTGCAATAGTTAAACACATGAATTCTAACAGCAATGCAAATTAAACACTTTCCGTAAGCAATTTATTTAGTTTTCATACTAATTCTGCTGTTTTCAATTAATTCATTTACCATTTCCATTTAAATTTGAATGGTCCACAACCCCTTTGCTTACATTCAATTCATTTTTAATTTTAAACAAACCCATATTATTCCAATTAATTAAAAAATCAATTCTGTTTACCTCCATTAATACATTTACTTTCGTTTAAGATGGAATGATAAATTTTCTGTGCAAATTTGATGTTATCCAAGCAAATAACAATTACTTAAGCTTATAATCATTTTAAATTGATTCCAACTCAATTTATTACTTAATTCCTTAACAATTTAAATGGTTTACAATTATTTATTTAAAAATTTCATTCCATTAAATATTGTCTATAACTCACCGAATTTTATTTCGATTAAAATTTATTTTCACTTGATTTAAATCCAACCCAATATCATTAAACTTAGTTTAAGTTGACTTCAATTCAACTCTCCTCCATCTATTTAGCTTAAGTTAATTTACTTCAATTTATTCAAATTTTATGCTTAAGCTCATTTTCATTTCACAAGTAAAATTTTCTTTTCTATTCAACTTAATTCTATCTCAATCAAATCTCATTCTAAATCTACAATTTCATTTGATTAGTTATTATAAAATTTAAATTTTCAGATTCAATTCATTCAATTGATTACAAGGCCATTTTCAATTTTATTCCCACTCATCTGGGTTTTATTTGCAACCAAAACAATCCCTACTTTAATCTATTTCCAATCATATTTACTTCACTAGCAATTCAAGTCGAATTTAATTTATAACTTGAGTTTTATTTCCAAACTACATTATTAACTCACAAATCCAACTTCTATTTGACTACATTAGGTTCCATTTACACATTTTATTAACTAATTTATTATCTAATTAGTTCTCCCCCGGGTTAAAATGCAATACTTGATTTTTAATTCCTAATATCACTTCATTTAATTTTTCTTAAGTTTAATTTATTTTATAATTCAAGTTTGGATTTTTCGTTTTATTTTCCAATTCATCAAAAATATTTATTTTGGGTTTTCTATCCCATTTTTAAATTTATAAGTCACAACTTATTATTTTACACATTTCCATTCAATCTAGGCTTGAACATATTCATCTTTATTTTTAACTCAAGATTTACGCTAATTTATAACCCACGCATATTTTTATACCATGGATTTTTAATTCTTTTATAAGTTATTCTAATTTGTTTATTCCAACTTATTTATTATCCAACTTACTTCCATTTATTCCGGTAAGAATCTAATTCTATTCAATAACTCAACAGAATTTTTATTCCAATTCAATTCTATTTTAACTCAGATTTATTTAATTTAATTCGATTCAATTTTCTACCTCAATCTAAGTTAATTTTATTTTTAACTTTCACTTTAAATTTAAATTCCAACATTCAAAGCTCATATTTCCTTCCTGGTTTAAAAACATCTCAATTTATAAGCTTACAACCTATCTCATCAGGATTTTTAAACATCCGGCTTTTGGTTTCAAATCATTTTGAAACCTCCAACATCTCAAATCACACTTCTCAAAATTTAAACTAATCCTGGTTTTTATCCCCAACAAATTTCCTTTGAAATTTTCAAAAACAACTAGCTTTTCTGAACAAATCAATTTGGCAGTAATCCGTCACTTAGAAATTCGAAAATGAACACTGATGATGCGGCCGTCATCATCAGAATTATTTTCCAATAATCCAAGTGATTTCAATGCTATATCACTTTCAAAATCCATTTAAAACAAATTTCCTTTCAGAAATACCTCTAAAACAATAATGCTATTATTTATCTTCAAAACACTTCGACAAACATTTCCAAAATCTCCAGGATTTTAAATTTCCAAATCCTGCGTAAATCAATTTTAACTATAATTCATTTGTATAGTTTATGCTTATACAAATTTCCATTTGATTATATTTCAATTTATAAATCGCATTTATAATTCATATTTATAATTTCATTTTACAAATGAATTTATTTCCTTAATCTTTGGTTCTATTTTCAATTTCTAGTAAAAATTTTATACAACAATGACAACAATTAAATATTATCATTTATAACATCCAAGCAACCATATATTAGCTAAAATAGTTTTCAAAAACTTTTCTTTTATATCAAAATATATTTTGGGTAAAATTATTTCATTCACCCACCTGTAAAACAATACCGCGTCAATTGTTCTATTCAAGTGTTTAGAAACCCCTTCGATACAGTTGTCCAGACTGTGCCGACGAAGGTTCATATGCCACTCAATAAATCAATCAACACAATATAAAATTATTTTTATATCCACTGACAAATACGCGCTCATATCTATTAATACGCTCAAACTCATTCTAGAGTAATACAGACTCTATTTGAGTAATTCCCACCAGAGCCAAGGTTATCACCAACCTCGCTCTGATACCAACTGTAACGACCCGCAAATCTGCACCCCTTGAGTCAACTCTATTCTACATCAATTAACTCAAGTTGAACAGAAATACGAATCATTAGGGTTAAAGAAGAAGAGGTAGGAGAAGAAAATAGAAAACAACATCAGAATCTAACCATCGCAGCGGAATAAAATATAATATATAATAAATGATCTTCACACAAAAGAAAACTATATCTGTTTATACATACATCATCAGAGTACATCATCAGAGTTCAAACATCAATAACATACAAGTGGATACACAACGGGATAATAATCAAATACGGAAGTACGTATGACCACCCAGCTCGTCTCCTGAGCTCCACAGCATCCTTATCATGTATTCTATAACACTCGGTATGACCCGAGCATTATAGTTAAATAACACCCGAGTCAGTCTGGAATATCAGCGTGAGAAATCACACTCAAATTGATTATTAAAGTTTCAAAAATCCTTTTGAAAATAAAAGCATCTCGTAAGACCACGCCACAAAATAAACATGTCGGGTTTTTACCTTACGATAGCTAAAACACCTTTTATTAAAATCCTCTGATATTATAATAGGGTCTATATACAAATACTTATTAAAATAGCCGAAATTGTTATATCTATTAAATTCCAGCTACTAACCACAGAGTGGGTAATACAAACAAAACTCGTAAAAGGCGCGTAGGGAGAATGGATTTCCAACTAATGACTAGGCACTGGAGTACCACCTGTCACAGTACCTGGTCTAGATCAGCGTACCGAGGAGCCACCCTAACTCCCCTACAACACAAGGCCGGGACTACCACTTACTGGATAATCCCGAGTAAGATCACCCCACGGTTGTCATCAGCAACCGCACCACTAAGCCGAAATAAAAGGAACATTTAGACAGGGATGACCTCACCCTGAAGTGGGTTCTACCCACCTAGCCTTACTGCATAACCCCTGATTTTCAGTCACTCCCAGTTGATGAGGCTTGAGGCTAAGCGTTACCTTTTTAGATCGTTTCACTTAGAATGCTCATCGTCCACCTAATGATGTTCTGAAAGCATTCATCCATACAAGTCTGTCCCAGGTTCGAACGGAACCAAAGGCACTATTCCTACTACATCCATTTTGAAAATATCCTCAGGATTAGTAGCGACTAGCCCTTGCACTTCACTGCTCCATCTCCGACTCCTAATTCGTTTTTCCACGAAAATGTACAAACTAGATCGAAGTGGTTTTTGAGAAATCAATCCCGATCCCGGTCTCTTCGAAACGATCAGCGCATTTGGCCAATATTGATAGTCGGTTATTTAACTATCAATTAACATTCACAACAACCATCAAACAATAAATAATTTCCCAAATTATTTATTTATCTCAAAATATCTTCACAGGATATGTTTCTATTTTCAACCCTTTGAAAACAGTTTTCGACACACCTTCCTCATGATTAAATCTCCAATTATTATTTCCACTGAAAACAACCAAGCACAAAACTTAGATTTTTAAATTAATTTAGAACACTTTATCATAAATTATCCTTTAAAACATTTAAATTTAAAATTACTTAAATATTTCATTAAAAATATATACTATAGAAATATTTAAAAATGAGGCTACTTTATAAAATATAAAACTAGATTTTCTCCTTCAAAACAAATACCAAGTCACTTTTAAATAATTACTACTATAATAGATTAAAAGAAAATACTTACTTTAGAATTTAAATATTTTCGAAATAATAAATTTTCCAAAACTTTCTTTTTAAAACAACTTTAAAACTTTTAATTTATATTTAAAAATTTAATTTGAAAACGTACTTGGTTATCTAGGGAGAATTTTCAATTTCAATCACTTAAATCAATTTTTCAAATTAATTTCCAATTTACTTCATTTGAAATATATTTCTTTACTTACTCGATCCATTTCAAAATCCATTAATTTGTAGACTTTATTCTTTTTTTTTCCGTTTTGATTTTAAATCTTTTAACTGAAACATACCAATTTCAGATGTTCCAAATTTATTCTTTATTCTTTCAATAATTTAAATCTTAAATTTAAAATAAATGCTTTATTCTTTTAAATAATAACACTGAAGTTTAAAATTCGTTATCTTCCTGTTTATTCAAATTTCCCTTTTCATATACGGAATTTATTTGTTAGAATTTTAAAACCACTAATATTCTTATCTAGTTTATTCTTAATTTATTTAAATTCTCTATAATTATTTCACTTACAAATTCTCTTCCTTTTATTTCTTTTCAAAAATCCAATCCTATATATATTTTGATAACTCAGTGTACCGAAATATATTCAAGTAAACCATAGCAATCAATATTCCAATTATCAATAATATTCATCACAGAATATCGAATATTCATAACAGAGTATATTAAACAATATAAATAATTTTGAGGAATCCAGTTGGATCCCTCCAACTTGTTTCCCTGCATCCACAGATGTTAGCACAACTTAAAATACCAATTCCACTTCGAGGTGGAATATCGCGGTATATGGAATTTATAAAATATCATCCGCTATTAAATGCTATACCCATATTCTGAATTTATAAAATATCATCCGCTATTAAATGTTATACCCATATTCTGAATTTATAAAATATCATCGTGGAATATCCCGATCACCAAACGAGGCGTGTCGCTAGGCGTTTATAATGTTATACCCATATTCTGAATGCGATAGAAAAGGTTACGAGTCCTAATTCGATCGTATGGAGAAGATAGCTTTTTGAACCCGGTTATTATATTAAATTTCGATCTAATTTCAGCGCATTTACTTATCGTACGGCCAAACGATCACTCCAAATATTACGAAAACTGAAATCCGATAATAATACAATATTACGGATCCAATGGAACTGGTTTCGTCGAATTCCGAGACTGCGCCTCGGAAGGCTATTTTTAAATATCGATTTAAACGATAAAATTTCAAAACTGAACAAATCACTGTTACATTCAATTTTAAAACTTCTATTATCCTCAGAACTATCGATATAAATTTTACGAGCCTTCAAATTATTTTTAACAGGCTTAAAACTTTAGATTCAACATTTTACCCAACTTCAAATTATTTAATTCAATAGTTTAATCATTAAATAAATAGTGATATTTGAATTCAAGTTAAAATTAACTTTTAAATATTTAAAATTAATTAAACATTCCAATTTCAAATGCTTAAAAATTACGGGTCGTCACAGCTTTCAAGACTCATTCTTTTCAGTTAATGCTTGTATTCAAGTCATTATTGTACGAATTATATCTGTATTCAATCATTTGTGAAAGCAATAAAGATCAAAACTCAAAGTGGACGTAGGCAGTTACACTGAACCACTATAAATCCGATGTTCTTGTTTTTGCAGTTAATTTAACATACAGTTCTCTGTTTTAATTTATTTTCTTCATTAATCTCTCTACATAATCTTTCTCAAGTGTGTTAGTGACCAATTCCGATGCTAACATTGGGCATAAAGACAAACAAAATAAAAGATTAAAAGTTAACTAGGCGAAGTGCAAACAATAACAATCATTATATTTAACAAGGCTAAATTGTTGGTTATATTGCTATAAATGTTTGAGGATTTAACTGGTGCATAGAGAAAAGAATACGTCCAAATAACTTGTATATGGAAAATTTTGTGTTTTCCTGACTATTTTTTCCTACTTGATTTCTTGACTTTACATTACACTCCATTAAGATAGGATGCTAGAACCATCCCTGATTAATTTCTAAAGCTAGCCTTTTGTCTTGAGAGTGAAAACTTTATCATGCATCCAAACAATGATTAGTTCAGCTTATTGCTTTGTGAGCGTTTACAATTGAGTCCAGTCTACATGACTGCATAATGCGATTATAATCTATAATAATGTAAATGTTGTGCACATAGTGGATGAAATGTATCTAGCTTCACTTATCAACAAAGAGCGACAGGCCTACATGATGCAGCGCGATCTACAGAATTACGAGGCTTAAGTCGCTCACGACCTAAGGACGAAGTTTTAGGTCGCTCACGACCTAGTGAGGTAAGCTCGCAAGTGCAATCTGCAGTGAGGTTTGATGGGAAACGACCTAATATGAAGACAGCTCGTCCAAACGACCTAACAAATCAAGGCAAACGACCTATCGAAGTTCATGAAGAATTAGGTCGCTCGGAGTTAAGTCGCTCGGGATATGTCGCTTATGCTTGGATTGGTGATTACTTAGGTTGCTCCGACCTAACGGGTTACGACCTAACAAGCTAGGTCGCTCGAATCATAGGTCGCTACTGTCTCTGTTCTAAGTCGTGTTTTTAAGTCGCTGGAAGCCTAGGTCGCGTGAAGATGCTATGTGCTATTTTTGAGTCATTTGTATAGGTCGTAAGCCATTTGTAATATAGGTCGTTAACGACCTAGTGTGAGTTGCTGTTTGTGTTAGGTCGGTGTTGGCCAATGTTGAGTCGCTTATGTTGTATAGTGTGATGTTGTAACGATCTAGTTAGGTTGTGAGTCGCGTGTGAGTCATTGTTTAGTAACTCGTGTGTTTTAGGTCGTTGGGTCTGTTAAGTCGCGTGTCTTTGTTGATGAGTCGCTGGTTGATAGGTCGCTACCGACCTATGCTAGGTCGTACCTGTGAGTCTTGTACATATTGTAAGCCTATAAATAGGCATGGTCGGGTCATTTGTAAGAAGTTGATTTTAGGAATAAGCTTTTGTTTGTGAAGCTTTGTGCCTCCATTAAATTGGTAGTTGAGTGTGATCTCCTCTCCACCTTCGACATTCGAGTGCGCTTGAATTTTCGATCATTGAAGCCAATTCGCGGAATCAAGTGCGCTTGATCAACGCTCGAAGAATTGCAGATCTCTCTTTACGGTATCGTGCGCGATCAACGTGTCAGAGATAGCTAGAATTCGGTATCTTCGGATCAACGAATTTGGGCCTTGCAGTATTTTCAATCCACCGATTGCCAGTTTCATCGATTTCATTGTATTTTCGTATTTCTGCTGCATCAGTTTGGTATCAGAGCCTGACTTAGCCAATCATAGCTAAGCCGAGTCTTGGAGCCAAGGAGTTTGAAGTGTGTTCGAGCCGAGCTAGTGGGTAGCCGTGCATTATTGAAGTTTTTGAAGTTTGCATTTGTATTTGTTGAAGTATTTGTGAGTGTGTAATCATGCCGCCGAGAAGAGCTAACCGCCATCAAAATATTGAAGCGTTGTATAGAAGAGAAGAAGCCGATCAAATGGAACAACGCATGCATGAAAAGTTTGATGAGGGAATTGGTAGATTAGAGAGAATGATGCTTGAAATGAATCAAAGTAGAAGAAGGGCTTCACCGGAGTCGAGCCATGGGGGAAGTAGAGTTTCACCACATTCAGATCGGGGGAGAAGAGAAGATCATGATCATAGAAGTGTTGACAATCGTGATAGGAATGTTGATGATCGAAATCGGAGAGATGTGGATGATCGTGGTCGGAGGAATGTAGATCGAAGGGATGTTGGTGGTAAAAGTGGTAGTGGTAGAGATGTTGGTAGTCGTGATCGACAACGCTATGCATCAGATTTTGATGAGGAGTTTGATGGTGATAGAGGAAGTGTTCATTACCGAGAACGAGATCAAGGACGACGTCGATATCAGGATGTTGAAGATGATCGACGTTGGGAGTCGGGTATGAAGATGGAAATTCCAGAATTCAAGGGTGGAATGGTGGCAGAAGAATTTTTGGATTGGTTGTCTAATGATGAAGAGATCTTTGATTTCAAAGAGGTTTCGGAAAATCGTCGAGTGAAGTTGGTTGCTACTAGGTTGAGGGGGAGAGCTATGGCATGGTGGCAGCAAACCAAACTTACACGAGAACGGATGGGGAAGTCGAAGATTGAATCATGGGAGAAGATGAAGAAGCTGATGAAAGCTACATTTTTAACTTACTATTATCAATCACTCATGTATCAGAGGTTGCAGAATCTGAGGCAAGGGGCGAAGACTGTTAATGATTATGCCGATGAATTTTATCAACTGATTGCTCGAAATGACATTATGGAGACAGAGGAACAATTGACTGCTAGGTTTGTTGGAGGGTTGAGGATGCAGATTCAAGATATGGTGAATATGTTTGATCCTAGATCTGTAGCAGAAGCACATCAGAAAGCGTTGGCTTGGGAGAAGCAGGGAAGACGTGGAGGTGGTGTGTTTACAAATTCCAATATTCAGAACAAAGGTGCTAGTGGGAGTTCCAATGTTTCTAAAGCTGTCAGTAAACCAGTTGTGAATGAAGTTGCGAAGGCGAAGGTCAATAACAGTTTTAAATGTTATAATTGCCAGGAAGTGGGTCACAAGAGTAATGAATGTCCGAAGCCAAAGAAACGAACTATGATTGCTGAAGTTGAAGGTGGGGATGTTGGTGAAGGTTATTCTAGTCTAGTTGATGAGGATGAACATGATGTTGCGTCAGGAGATGAAGGATGTAATCTAATGATGAGGAGGTCTTGTTTAACACCGAAGCAGGAAGAAAAAGCTAGTTGGTTGAGGAGTAACATCTTTCAGTCAACGTGCACTATTCTGAAAAAGGTTTGTAAATTTGTGATTGACGCAGGAAGTTGTGACAATATTATTTCTACCAAAGCTGTGAGGAAGTTGAAGCTGAAAACGGAGAAGCATCCAAATCCTTACAGGTTAGCGTGGTTGAGAAAAGGAGGAGAGGTGAAGGTGGACAGGCGAGTTCAAGTTCCATTTTCTATTGGGAAGAAGTATAAAGACGAGATCTGGTGTGATGTTGTGGAAATGGATGTTTGTCACTTGCTTTTGGGAAGACCATGGCAGTATGATCGAGCAGTGCAGCATGATGGTCGAACCAATAGCTTCAGCTTTATGTTTGAAGGTGTTAAGATCCTTTTAGTTTCGAAGAAGAGAGCAAGTTAGAAGAGATTGAGGAACTGAAGACTTTATTGACTTTAAAGGAATTTGTTGAAGAAGTAGAGGAGAGTCCAGAGGTGTTCTTGTTGATTGGACATGAAGCTACTGAATCTGTTGAAGTCCCAGAGGAAGTAAAGTCGGTATTGGAAGAATTCAGAGATGTATTTCCTGAGGAGTTACCAACGAAGTTACCACCGTTGAGGGATATCCAGCATCAGATTGATCTTGTGCCAGTGGCAGTATTACCACACAGGCCACATTACAGGATGAGTCCTAAGCAGCATGAGGAACTGAGAAGGCAGGTGGAGGAGTTGTTAGAACAGGGGCGTGTTTAGGAGAGCTTGAGTCCATGTGCTATGCCAGCCTTATTGGTGCCAAAGAAGGATGGTTCATGGGGAATGTGTACGGATAGTCGGGCTCTAAACATGATCACTGTGAGATACAGATTTCCTATGCCGAGGTTTGATGATTTGATTGACCAGTTGAGTGGAGCTGTTGTGTTCTCAAAGATTGACTTGAAGAGTGGATACCATCAGATTCGTATTAGACCGGGTGATGAGTGGAAGACAGCTTTTAAAACCAGGGAAGGTCTATACGAATGGTTGGTTATGCCGTTTGACTTGTCAAATGCTCCGAGTACTTTTATGAGAGTGATGAACCAGATTTTCAGACCATTCATTGGTAAGTTTGTAGTAGTTTACTTTGACGATATTTTAATCTATAGTGGGAGTATGGAAGAACACATCCAGCATGTGTGAGAAGTACTGTTGATACTACGACAAGAGCAATTCTATGCAGCAGCAAAGAAGTGCGTATTTATGGCGGACAGTGTTTTGTTTTTGGGGTATGTTCTGTCGAAGGAAGGTATTCAAGTGGACGAGAATAAAGTAGAAGCTGTCAGAAGTTGGCCACAACCGAAGACAATTACTGAAGTGCGAAGTTTTCATGGGTTGGTGTCTTTTTATCGAAGATTCATTCCACACTTTAGCGGTATGATGGCACCTGTAACCGATTGCATGAAAGGAAAGAAGTTTGCATGGTCAGAGGAAGCAGGGGTCGCTTTTGAGAAGATCAAGACACTATTGACGTCGGCGTCAATTCTAGTTTTGTCGGATTTTCAGTTGTTGTTTGAGTTACATACTGATGCATCGAAGGTTGGGATTGGTGGAGTTTTGAGTCAGAGGGGAAGACCAGTTGCTTATTTCAGTAAGAAGTTGTCCGGAGCCAAGTTGAGATATAGCACTTATGATGTGGAATTTTACGCAATTGTTCAAGCTGTGAAGCACTGGAGACATTATCTGTTCCAGAAAGAGTTTGTTCTTTATACGGATCACGAAGCTTTGAAACATTTGCAAGGGCAGGACAAAATTTCAGCTAGGCACGCTTCATGGGTCGCATATCTACAACAGTTTACTTTTGTCGTGAAACACAAATCAGGGGTGACGAATCGTGTAGCTGATGCTTTGAGCAGGAGAAATCATTTATTGACGACAATAAAAGTTGAGGTGACAGGTTTCGAACTATTGTCAGAGATGATTGAAGAAGATCCTTACTTTATGAAGTTTGGTGAAAAAGTCAAGGATGGGAGTACTGATAAATTTGTGTTGGTAGATGGATTCTTATTCAAGGGGAATCAATTGTGCGTACCAGAAGGCAGCTTGAGAATGAAGATTATCAAAGAGTTACATGAAGAAGACCATGTGGGAAGAGATCGTACATTGCAGTTGATTTCTCAATCCTATTATTGGCCATCGATGAGACGGGAAGTTGAAAAGTTTGTGCGTAGATGTCATGTTTGTCAAGTTTCGAAAGGGACAGCTACAAATGCGGGATTGTATATGCCTTTACCTGTTCCTACAAAGCCGTGGGTAGATCTAAGCATGGATTTTGTGTTGGGTTTGCCGAGGACTCAACGGGGAAATGACTCTATATATGTTGTAGTGGACCGTTTCTCGAAGATGGTACGTTTTGTTGCTTGTAAGAAGACGGCGGATGCAGTCCATGTGGCACAGTTGTTCTTTAGAGAGATCCATCGCTTGCATGGTTTACCAGAATCTATTGTTTCAGACAGGGATACCAGATTTTTGAGTCATTTTTGGCTGAGCTTGTGGAAGATGGTCGGAACGAAGCTGAATTTTAGTAGCGCTTACCATCCGCAGACTGATGGACAAACGGAGGTGGTTAACAGATCGTTAGAAAACTTATTGAGATGTCTTGTGAAAGACAATTTGAAGAGCTGGGATTTGAAATTGTGTCAAGCGGAGTTTGCTCACAACCATGCGGTTAATCGAAGCACATGTTTCAGTCCATTTCAGGTTGTTTATTCGACAATTCCAACGGGACCGTTGGACTTAAAAACAGTGCATATCAGAAGGGAGTTATTAAGCGGCCTTGTGATTTCATAAACGATTTGCAGGAGTGCCACATAACTGTTCATGACCGGTTGCTTGCATCTAATGAAAAGTATAAACAACTGGCGGATAAGAAGCGGAGAAGTGTGGATTTCAGGAAAGGTGATTTGGTTTACGCAGTGTTGACAAAAGATCGTTTTCCAGTGGGAACGTACAATAAATTGAAGGCGCGAAAGATACAATAAATTGAAGGCGCGAAAGATTGGTTCTGTAGAAATTTTGAAGAAAATCAACGAGAATGCGTACAATTGAAATTACCAGATGATGTTCATACTTCAAATGTTTTCAACGTCAAATACCTAATTCCGTATCATGGAAATGAACTTGTTGTGGAAGAAGATGGTGAAAATTCGAGGTTGAATTTCTGTCAACCGGGGGAGGATGATGCAGCGCGATCTACAGAATTACGAGGCTTAAGTCGCTCACGACCTAAGGACGAAGTTTTAGGTCGCTCACGACATAGTGAGGTAAGCTCGCAAGTGCAATCTGGAGTGAGGTTTGATGGGCAACGACCTAATATGAAGATAGCTCGTCCAAACGACCTAACAAATCAAGGCAAACGACCTATCGAAGTTGATGAAGAATTAGGTCGCTCGGAGTTAAGTCGCTCGGGATATGCCGCTTATGCTTGGATTGGTGATTACTTAGATTGCTCCGACCTAACGGGTTACGACCTAACAAGCTAGGTCGCTCGAATCATAGGTCGCTACTGTCTCTGTTCTAAGCCGTGTTTTTAAGTCGCTGGAAGCCTAGGTCGCGTGAAGATGCTATGTGCTATTTTTGGGTCATTTGTATAGGTCGTAAGCCGTTTGTAATATAGGTCGTTAACGACCTAGTGTGAGTTGCTGTTTGTGTTAGGTCGGTGTTGGCCAATGTTGAGTCGCTTATGTTGTATAGTGTGATGTTGTAACGATCTAGTTAGGTCGTGAGTCGCGTGTGAGTCATTGTTTAGTAACTCGTGTGTTTTAAGTCGTTGGGTCTATTAAGTCGCGTGTCTTTGTTGATGAGTCGCTGGTTGATAGGTCGCTACTGACCTATGCTAGGTCGTACCTATGAGTCTTGTACATATTGTAAGCCTATAAATAGGCATGGTCGGGTCATTTGTAAGAAGTTGATTTTGGGAATAAACTTTTGTTTGTGAAGCTTTGTGCCTCCATTAAATTGGTAGTTGAGTGTGATCTCGTATCTCCACCTTCGACATTCGAGTGCGCTCGAATCTTCGATCGTTGAAGCCAATTCGCGAAATCAAGTGCGTTTGATCAACGCTCGAAGAATTGCAGATCTCTCTTCACGGTATCGTGCGCGATCAACGTGTCAGAGATAGCTAGAATTCGGTATCTTCGGATCAACGAATTTGGGCCTTACAGTATTTTCAATCTACCGATTGCCAGTTTCACCGATTTCATTGTTTTTTCGTATTTCCGCTGCATCACTACATTAGTGGCACAACAGACCCAACTGTTGTTCCTGCTGAAACAGTACTTAAAATGGCTACTATAAATGGTGCAAAGTCAGTTCTATGGGATGATCAAATTGGTTTGCTTCAAATTGGCAAGAAGATTTATTTTTTCATTTCTTTCTAGCATGCATGAATAGGACAACGCAAGTGCTTTTATTGAAGCATAGATAGTAACTTTTAGTACTGTTGCTGCAGGCTGACTTGATAATTGTGGATCCTTTTTCATGGAATATGCTTTCATTACATGACAGGTATAGATTAAACTGTCTGATTTTGGATTAAGAATTGATGGATGAATTGTGCGTACTGCATGCAAAGTGAAAATATTGAATCTGTCATGTGCAATGGTCGATGGATTACGAAGGATCGAAGAATAATAAATGTAAATGAGGTATGCTTCAGCTGATTAGTATAGTAAATTTGAATGCAAAATCTCTCTTTCTGTCGTCCACGGTTGCATATTTACTATGATGCATCAAATTGTTATCGTCTATATTCTATGCAGAATTGTTAACAGTTGATACAAGTTTCTTTCTTTATTTTACCCATCTTCCAAAAAGGATACCCCCAGCCCTCGTCTTGATTTGCAATTTTTATACATAACTGAAATTTAGAAGGGGCGTTATATAAAAAAAAAAAAAAAAAATACCAACTGAAGAAAATCCGAAGTAAGATTCAGAGAGATCTTAAAATAAATATGAAGAAGATGTGGTTGTATAATCTGACAAAAGAATGGAAAATAAGGAGAGAGAAATTGTTGGTATAATTTTGGGTTAGAATGATATGGAAAGAGGGAAAAGATGATGCATCATTTTTTTCAAATTAAGTTGCGTTTGCAGAATTTTAATTTGACATCTATTTTAAGGTGGGGTATAAGTTTTGAACATATCAAAAATACATGTTGTGCATCAATCTTATAAATTAACTTGCATTTGCAGATTGTTAAATTTGACTTCTAATATGACCTGACTTGTAGTTTCTTCCTGATATTTCATCCCCTTTTTTTCTTGCACAGAAAGAAGTTATTACACAAGCAACGGCCAGATCGAAAGAACTTACAAAGAGGGCTGGAATCTTTGTTCCAGAGAGGATGAATTTTCTATAACAAACATGGTAATTTACGCTGATGTACAAAGACTTTATATGACCGATGTTCAGGGCAATGGCAATGTGTATTTTGTACAATTGTTACATTGTAGCAAAAATATGAATATGTGTTACACAAACGTTGTTTTCGTTCCCCTACACAAAATTAAGTGATGCAAAAACTTTATCAAAACATATTTCACTAAACTTGTAATATTTTTCATGATATATAAACTGCATATATGCTGTCAAAACTCACCAGGTTGTTACCAGTAATCAAGGCAGGAACAGGAGCCATTCTGAAAATGATGAAATCTATGACAATCTCTAACGATCAGCTCCCTATCATACAACTTAGACGCCACCTTGAAAAACTCGTGACAGTCCTCACATATCCGTAAATTCTTAACAATTCTAATACTACCTGCTTCAGTGCTAATCAATCCAAATGCAAGTGCAAGTTTTTCACTATGATGCATTGCTGCATTCGTGCATGGATCATAACCTTCTTCCTTCAACCTTCCAACCATTCCATCCAACATCTTGTATATCTCTCCACAACGTGGATGACTTCGATCACTTGCAAAAAATTCATTAACTTCATTGTTCACTTCTATAGAACTACAGCCTGGTTTCTTATAAACTCCTTTCTCCTTCATCACCTTCCTCACTTTCATTGCATTTTCAAACTGATCCACCTTGCTGTAAACATTCGATAGCAACACATAATTCCCGCAACTCTCGGGTTCCAACTCCATTACCTGTCTTGCTACTTCTTCACCTAGTTTTACGTTACCATGAATTCTACAAGAGCTTAGCAATGATGCCCATATAACCGGACTAGGTGACATGGGCATGTTTAAAATCAGCTTATAAGCATCTTCTAACTTACCCGCTCGTCCTAGTAAATCTACTACGCACCCATAATGCTCTACCTTTGGCAATATTTTGTAAGATTTTTCCATAGCTTTGAAATATTTTAAACCATGGTCTACTAAACCAACATGAGCACAGGCCTTTAACAGTGCAACAAATGTGACATCATTTGCTCTAATCCCTTCTCTTACCATTGTCTCAAATAACTTAAAAGCTTCCCGAGCTTTTCCATGCATTGCAAGAACCTCGATCGTTATATTATATAAAAATGCATCCTTTTTTATCGAGAATTGGTTGAACACTGCTAAAGCTTCGTTCAAGCAGCCACATTTTCCATACATATCCACAAGGGCCGTAGCAACGTATAAGTCTATCTTAATCTTCTTTCTTTTAATGTATGCATGAATCCATTTTCCTAAATCTAGTGCGCACAAATGAGCACATGCAGGTAAAATAGCCACAACTGTAACTTCGTTAGGGTTTATAACGGATGTCTGCATCGACCTAAACAAATCCAAGGCCTTTACAAAAAATCGCTTGTTCACATAGCAACTAATCATTGCATTCCATGAAATTACATTCCTTCTTGGCATTTTGTCGAACAACTGTCTTGCATTTTTGCAGTCCCCAGTCCTTGTGTACCCAGAAAGCATGGCGTTCCAAGAAATCAGATCTCTTTTATCCATTTTGTCGAACAACTTCCTTGCAGATACTACATCACCAATCTTACAGTACATATCAACCATAATGTTACGACTAGCCATGTTCCTGTTACGCATTTCGTCAAACAGCAGCTTTGCATTGTCAAAATTGCCACATTTTACTAGACCAGCGACCATGGTATTTGAAAAGATCGTATCTTTATCGTCAGTTCTATTGAATATCATCATTGCAGAATCTGAAAATCCGAAAGAGCAATACATATCAATTAACGCCGTGCGCAAAACTACGTCTTGAAAAGCACCAGTTTTGACAGAGACCGAATGGACTTCACGCGCGATGCCAAAGGAAGAAAGAGAAACCGCAGAGCGCAGAACGGGTGGGAGAGTAAAAGGGTCGGGTTGTATGGACTGAAGACGCATGGAAGAGTAAATTTTTAGAGTATGGAGATGAAAAGAAGCGCGGGAAAGAGCGGAGAGAAGGGAGTTGTAGATAAATGGACTTGTTGGGGGAGGGGAGAGAGAAAGAAAAAGATGGAGAGAGTAAGGATAGCTTTGGGTGCTGGTTTTGGAATCGTATGGGAAAGAGGAAGCTGAGATTAAGAGCTGAGAAAGGATTTGAGGACTAGAGTTGATTAGATTGGTTTTGATGGCGAGAGAATGAAGAGTTTGGAGATGCGTTTTCGAGTTGGTTGACTTGATGGAGTTGGACAGCCATTGCTCTGTTATCGTGGAGTTTTGGGTTTGGGGTTTAGAAGGAGTTTGAACGATTGGAGGAAGAGGAAGAGGAGTGATGAGCGAAGAAGCTATGGTTGACATGTTAAAAAAGACTACGTCCGGTGCTTCAGGTTAGAAAAAAAGCGTTTTGTACATCAATGTCGGTGAGAGGAGATTGCGTTTGGATTCATCAACGTTGACAGTGAGCGGGCGAAAGGATGAGGGCAATTGCATTTGGTTTTGTTAATACCAGGGTGGATGCGGGTCGGTCTGGTGCGATTTGAAGTCAAACCGCTTTCGCATCACATCAAACGGTTAATCACAAATACAAACCATTATACTAATATTTAAACAGTTCGGTTTGAATGTAACACGGTTCGGTTTCAGTCCGGTCTGGTTTGAACCCACCTTAAATATGAAATAAGAAAATTACTTTTATCAACAATAAATTTACGAAGGCTACCGTGTGAAGTTTTTACACTTAAAAGATTAAAACACGCAATGTTATTCTGCAATGAAAGTTTGATTCTTAACTTTATGAATATTTCAATTTGATATTTAGCTACAAGTGAGATTTTTTTGGTAGATTAACCAAACATCAACATTAATCAATGCATAATCATCAAGGAAAATGACTAGAATAAGATTATAATTAGCATTTATCCAAAAAAATGAAATAAAAAATATTATACCAAAACTATAACTTCTTCCTTTATGACAGTGAATATTATTAATATAACAACATACGCTAAAAATAGAATATACATCGTTAGAATTTAAAATAAGATAGGAGCTGCTTATATTTTTATCATAAGGTTACTAGTGTAAGTATTCAGTTCGGTCTGATTTATTATGGTTGGTTCAATCGTCCAACCCGCAACCGAACCGTATCGATGCAGTTCAATTCGGTTTGAGGTATTTGCTTTGGATAGATGATTCGGTGCGGTTTTCCACACCGTTTTTACGGTTCGGTGCGGGTGGTTTTCATATAGCAGTGCGGTTTATGTCCACCCCTGGTTAATACTCGAAAACCAAGCTCAGATTCCTGGGTGTAGGCTTGTTCGAATATTTAATGATGTGGAATGCTAAGAATACTCCCTTTAGACGATTTTAAAGTACACTCGTCTTTGCTGCTGATCGGGATGGTTCAATTGGGTCCACTTGCAGTTTGAAAGTTAATAAAGTATGAAGCTGTCCAATTATTTGGCAAGTAAAAATGGATATCCATACATGAACGAACATCTGTAGCGGATCTATTTATGATTTGGATAATCCGATATATTTGCACCTCGTGGCAGCTTCGATCTTCTACTGCTCTACCCTAAAATATGGAATTTGGTTTTAAAATCCAAAAAAGAATGCTTCAACCTTAGTATTGAACTCGTGCCTTCACCATATCGATATAAACTACTAATCAAATGATCACAACTAATTAGAGCATCTCCAACCATTTTCCTCTTTAATATTACATTTTGAGACATTACATAATGTAAAGCATTTTTTTCCCAACAGTTTTGAAATCATGCATCTAGTCTTTAGGATGTTTGTTGAACAAACACACAAATATCAAGTATCTGTTCAACAAACACCTTGACTTTAAGCGCTTGTTGAACAGAAGTCTGAATTCTGGACGCCTGTTCAACAAGCATCCAAACAAATTATAGATATGAAACTTTTTTGACTGAATTTATAACCAAATACATTTTCTAGACTATGTTGGATGATCATTTGAGGTTATATGTTGCAAAATGTAATATTGGATGTAATGTTGAAGATGCTTTTGGATATGTATTTAATAACCAAACTTTTTCGCATATACAATGTATACAAAAAAATTCCCGATGAATGCCCTAGCACAGTTGGTTGGTCAAGCCCACATAATTAGAATCTTTTTAATTGACCAATCCTAATTACACATGGCAATCTCCACTTAATGGGAATGTTTGGCGATACCGAACCGTATGAACGGTTCAACGGACATTAGAATAACCATAGCCAATTCCACTTAGCTTATAAGTGTTCACAACATGTCAAACCATCAATTTAATGTTCAATCAATGCATATTTTATAATGTCCATGGTAACACGGATGTTCTCATGACCCATGTAACGACCTATATTCTAAGAATCGGAGAATTATAGAGTATTGTATATTTTATTTACGGTCGTATGATTCTATGATTTTGAATTACTAGAGACATTTTTCATCCTTAGAATTTTTATCTGACTTTTTTGACCATAAAAATCTTATATGGTCTATAATTTTTGATAGGAGTCGAATTCGAGTCTAAAATCACTCCCATTAAATCGAGATGATGATTTCTCTTTCGGTAGAGTGGTCATAATAGGAAAATAGACTTATCATTAGAAAGTTATGGCCATTTAAAGTTTCACTTGATTTTGAACAGCTTAATGGGAATTTAGTGAGTTAATGGTTAGGACCAAAGCCCATTTTGAAATTAGCATGGTGATGGGGATGATAAGACTTTTCTCCATCACTTTAGACTTCCTAAATATAGATAGAAAACCTCCATTAATCACTTCTTAACCAAAAAGCCACTCTAAACCTTACTTTAAATTAGCTAAAACTTGACATTAGAAAAGATTGACATAATTAACAATTAAATTTGAAGAGTTGCTGTTGGAGATCACTTGGAGCTGCTGTTCATCTTGGATTTCGTACATTCTTGATTGCTTGGATTGTTGGTGAGTGGTTTTAAGCTCTACTCACCAATTAGCTACTATATAATGTTTAATGATGTTTTTAAACGATTTCTAAACTCTAAAATATGTTTTAAACCTTCTTTAATCACACATGTAAATTTCAAACAATTAGGAAAAGGTTTGTAAAATTTGCGTTCTTATGAATCTCTCTTGTCTTTATGGTTATACCTTTAGATTTAGGCTTCATTTTGGTATGTATGGATGTATGCTTGTTAGGATATATCATATATGATGATTGCTCGAATATATGATGTTTGTTTGGATGAAAACACTGACCGAATGGCGATTTAATTTTAGAAATAAGTTATGGATCAGTGTTGACGAATCGATGATGACCCATAAAGGTCACATTGTCCAAATGACATGTGATCCATAGAGTAGGTCAATAAGGACCCTCTAAAACTACGTCTCAGGTTTTAAATTGTTTAGAGTTCATTTGCTAGAGTTATGAACAACTGAAGATGGATTAGTGTGGTTTACAGATTATGGATTGGTAAACATTGGTTTCGGGTGGTGCTCTGGTCTTGGGATGGTTCGCTTCGAGTCTTGGAGGAATTTGCTTTGGGTCATGAGTGAAGATTAATGGTTTGCGTGACGGCGGTGAGAAAATCCTAAGTGAGGGATCGGTAGTGTGTTTGCTTCGAGCTAGGCATGGATTTACTTAGGGTTGCACTTTGGAAGGATTTCTCTAAGTATTGGATCGGTAGCCATGGATTGGCATCAATCCATAGGGTATTGATCGGTAATGGTGATGGATCAATGGAGGGGAGTTTCATGCTGAGGAGCATGGCTTGTTACGTTGAAGTATGGGATCAGTGGCTTTGGTTCGATGGTAGGGAGAGTTGGAGCTAGCTACTTCGAGTCATTTGCATGCCTGTTTCAAGACGTGATGGTGTTTACTTCGAGTCTTGTATGTGCGTTCACTCAAACTTGTGCTAAATCAAACACTTAGCCAAATGTGGCCAAGTGTAGGGTAGGTATCGAACCATAGGGTTCGGTGATGATTTTCGACGTTGACGAACCGTGATTCAATGATGAGGATTCTGTGATGAGAGGTGATGACTTTGATGATGGATGACTGTACTTTGAGATGTAGAGTAGGGGACTATAAGTCGGATTGAGGGGACTATTGGAGGAAGGTTACGAGACATATGATAATATTCTACGATAGATGATGATTTGATGAAGAATATTGGATATATCTTGACATTTATTTTTGGTTCCAATGCAACATGTTTCAATCCTTCATCGACCACATAATTTTGCGGATCATAAACATACACTGAAAACCAATCAGCGAATTCTTTACTACGATCGCCATGTGGATGTTGCGATTTGTAAATACTGTAGATATATATAATATACCACATTATAATCTATAAGTATAATTGAAATAAATATGAATTTGGAAATTCATATATCTAGAATTATCATTTAATATTACCTAACAAATGGAGCAACTTTAGCACAATTAAGAAGAAAATATATGTGTTACATGGTAATCTCTATCGTCAAACCATAGTTCCACACATTTCCAAGCAAACCGACCATATTGCCTAAAAATAGATAATATTTCTTCAGATGAATCTTATTCAATGCCTTCATCATTACACAGAACAATTTCAAATGATAAGTTCACACGGTCATTTAAATAATGAGAGAAAATGAATGAAACTTCTTTTTCGATATATGATTTGCAAATCGAATGTTCAACCCTTGCTTTTTGTCTAACTTTTTTCTTTGAATGACTTAACTACCCATTAAAAAATAATTTCAAACTAAATTTTACTTATGTAATTATTAACATTTATTATACTTAATATTATTACCTCTCAAGTGGATACATCCATCCATATCGCACAGAATCTCAAAGACGTACTTAAAATGGAAAAAGAATAGGTAAATGCCCCATTACATTAAAGAAACCTGAAAAATACTTTCCCTAGCTTGCAGAGTAGTATAGGGATATTTACTTCAGGTTTACATAGATGTTCAACTTTTAACATAGTCGAACAAAGCTCTTTATAAAACAAACTAAATTTCGTTATAACTGTTCAAACTTTATGGGTAATGGTTTTTTGAAAACAAAGGGTAACAAATTTTCCATAATTACGTGGCAATCATGACTTTTCATCCCACTTGGTTTATTATTTATAAAGTCGACACATCTGCGAAGATTAGAAGAAATCACATCAGGAAATCCTAACCTTTCTGCTCATTTTAACACAAGTTTCATTTGGTTATTGTCTAACTTATAGCAGGACTTGGGTATTTTGTCGTTTGGCTTGATATGAAGCTTGGGACGCTTGCATAATTCTTTTATATCACGTCTTGATTTTAAATCGTCCTTTGTCTTCATCTTAACAATCAAAATTCTTTAAACATATTATCAAACACGCTTTTCTCATTTGTGCATCATATCAATATTATGAAGAAGTAAGAGATCTTTTCAATAAGGTAGCTACTAAAATATTATTTGTTTGCACCAATTATGAATCATCGATTTACCTAGAATTTCACTATTCTCCAGTTTCATGTATCTTTGGATATTCCTTTACATGTACATATATTTCTTCGCTTGATCAAATTGTTAGTGATTGCATAATCTCTATTGATAGAGTTAGGCGTATGCTCTAGCGGCAATTATGTAATTTGTTACATATATCTAACTCGTTGACCATCTTGTTTGAAATAAAAGGTATTTTCTTCCTATTATATACTTGATATAATGTGATTATGTTAATTAATTAACTTAATTAAAAGTATATTTAATAGAAATATCCACAAATGGTATATTTTATGATAGTAGTTACAAAGTGTTGTAACCGTGAGTAATTTATCACAACGAAACAAATATACCATTTTAAATGTTCCTAGTTAAGATGCATTTAGACTGGATATCGATATATCCATTGAGATTGGAGTAAGTAACGTTTTTCAAATGTTGGGCAGTGTATTACTCATGACCGTTGGGGGCACTTAAGGGTTACGTACTAATAGTTATTGGATAACTATGGAACGACTCACTCGATAGTTCTGTTGGTCAATATAACTAAGATTAAATAGAAAATATCAATATGACTGATTTACACGGTTCTCTCGACTTGAGAATACTATAGATCTTCAATATGGAAGCCCTGCTTTGATTATAGCCAAATCATGGCATGGCGTCCATCGAATGACTATAATTAGGTCGAGTGGAAGTATTGGAAGTGAAGCACTATTCAAGAGAGGATTCGTCATCTCAGTTATATACGGTTAGTATCAAGATAACCCAAGTCAACTCAAGTCAACTCAAAGTCAAAGTCTTTGGCCAGAGCATTTCGATTAATAATAATTGTTATTATTGAATCAAAGACTTTGTATTTAGACTATAAAGTTGAATGTGGATGAGGTTGGAATTTTGACCATTACCAAAATCCATGAGTCCAAAGTGATATAGTTTTGATGAAGAGAATTGGTGTAAACAAATGTCACAACCGGTAACGCTTATTAAACTAAAATTGAATTTTATCGAAAATGAGTAAGCGATAAATTTAGTCATAATGTCACAAAACCTACTAATTGACGTGTGAACGTTAACATTAGAATAGTTTGATGTTAATCGCTGACCAAATTTACACTCAAGAGTTACACAACCGAAATGATGAATTTCCTTAGGACCGAACAATTTAATTAGTTTATAATTATTATAAATTAATTAATATTTATGAAATATTAATTATAAAATTTGAATATGATTTGAGAAATAAATATTTTTTTTATATATTTATAATAGTTATAAATATATAGATCGATATACAATATCAACAAGTGATTAAATTAGGTTTAATTGTAGTATTTTGGCTTAGGCTTGGATGGATTTAAGGACAATCATTAGGACTGCTAAATTTCGGTTTGTCAAGGTCTGGGAGTGGCTAAAACTAGGGCTGTTATTGTATTGGTAAATTTATCAGTACCATACCATTACCAGTCAATCGGTTACCATTTTAAAGTAAAATCGGTATGCCAGTATAATCGGTACGTTAACGGTAAATTTACTTTTTTTAGGGTAAAACATCGGTAATATTTTTTCAAAACTAAGGGTAACGGTAATTTACCAGTCCATTCATAATACATTGATATTCATGTAAAATATTGTATTATGAGCATTTAGAAGCAAGAAAATAGTTTAATTTATTTCAGTAATTCAACTAAAACAATGATAAATACACTTCTTTTCTATATCCTTTATTAAGTAACCCAATTAGATATATAATGAATCATCATTCAGTATAAAAATATATCAACTTATTATTTTTCTAGACAAATGGTAATTTACCATTACCAGCATAACAGTTACTAGTTTGTCGGTATACCAGTCAATTGGTAACGGTAACGATAAACAATTTTAGTTTACTAGTAAAAAAGATACAGTAATAGTATTTAGAAAATGATAATGATAACCATTACCATAACAGCACTAGTTAAAACATAGGGAACTGGTTTGGAGATAATGGATAGAGGTAAAGTGAGAATGAGTAAAAAGGTTTTTTTCATTTCTCTCTAATACAACCCTATATATATATATATATATATATATATATATATATATATATAAATATAAACAATTACTAACCTTTTTGCCCATCATTACCTTCTACATTGCTGGTTAAAATATAGCTCTCAATCCACTCTAAAATCCACAAATATATTTCAAATTAAAATAATATTATTCGATAGTTGGAGGTCTGTGATTTCGGACTTGCAATCTGACTAATCAAGAATAGTAAAAGAAAGGAAAGTCATTACTTCAACGTGGATTCGAAGGCCTCATTAAATTGGTAATTTTAATTCATATTATAGTAATTAAATTATATTCTATGATTCTATAATAAGCAATTTCATATCTGTTTAAATATATTGCTACTATATATTTAGTTAGGTGAGATTTTGTAAGTAAATGTGGTTGTCATAAATCAATTTGGTTATGTGCATAATTTTTTTATTATACTATTTGATTTATGTATAGACAAATATTTTTTACTGTACAAAATCAATTTTTATCATTAATAATTGTTATATACATATATATTAGGGTATATTTCTCTCTCATAATAGCATATATGCATATATAAGATATATATATGATTTAAAAATTTCAGTACACTTATTTATATATAATATGAATTAAAAAATTTGAAAATTAATTATCATACATATATTCATATTTTTAAATCGACATTTATTGATTTTTGAATTGTTTATTGTATATAAAATAATTATTACATTAAAATTCAATTTTATATTTTCTAAAAATATTATATCATTTCAGAAACACATAAAAAAATTAGGAATTTTTCAATAAATTTTATTATTTTTAATAATTAATATTATTTCAGAAAAACTGTTTATGATTTATTAAAAATAGTAATTTAATTGAAAAATTCTTCAAAATTTTTTGTAACCTTTCATTCATGATTCTAGAATTTCAAAATTTTAAAAATTTGAATCTTTAAAAACATTTTATTTATATTAAATAATTATTACCGAAATCAATGTATTTGTTTTTAAAAATAATAGTTCAACTTTGAAAAATCTCCAGATTTTTCCTAAGCTTTATTTTAGGATTCTAGAATTTTTAAAATTATAAAATTTGAATTTCATCAATAGATTATTTTATATTAATTAATTATTGATGAAAATATTATTTTATTCATGACATATACAAATTAAAATACTAATATTATTATGTTTGCAAAACTAAGTTAATTTTGAACTATAAATAATTTTTAATAATTGTTCTCTCTTTATATATATATATATATATATTTATCTATATATAAATGTTTTATGTTCACATATCATGTATAATATATTTATACATACATATGTATATGTGTATATGTATATTATATATATATATATATATATATATATATATATATTGTAGCACATAAACATGCACATATTTGGATAACATACATGACATACAAAATGAGCTAATATGTCTGTGACGATGTAAATCCCTACATCTACATATGGACATATTATACCTTTCAAGGATTATTATGTTACACATGCACTCAAAAATATATGTACACGATACATTTATATATAAATTAAATCAAATAAAACTAATTTCATATCTTAATATATTTGAATTTAAATAAAATAAATGATTTTATTTAAATGAAATTTAGAAATATTCTAATTCGGTTAAACTTCATATGCCTAATAAAAGATCCAATAGGTTAATTTTTTTTGAAATTCATTTATAACTTCCCTTCAGGCTAGTCCAGTTCAAACAATGGTATCAGATTCCAATAGCCTATGCGGTCTAAATTTGTCATATTAGGGCTAACTAATTAAGCTTGCTCACTTAGTACGATGTCTAGAAAACTTAATATATAGGATTGGAATTGGTTAATCAAGTACCTTGTCCTATCTGGTTATCGGCCTAGCTCAAAAAGTGAAATGAGCTCAAAAAGTTGCTCCTAATAGAAAAGGCCCAACTTAATTTGGGTCTTGCACTAATTATCAAAATCATTTTGAAAATTAATGTTAAAGGTTTCTAATTTAATAGTACTAATACATGTTTATTATAAAAAATTTAAATTTAAAATAAAACATGTTTATTATAAAAATTATACTAATACATAAGTTTTCAAAATGTTTGAAAGGATAATGATATTTTCAAAATGTTTAAAAACATTTATATAGTAATTTTAAATTTCAAATTTATTAATAAGATTAATAAAATAAATAAATTAAATATGTTAATTAATTAATGCATATATGCATGTATTACATATGTTGATATATGTTATGTTATTTTAAAATGTTTAAGATAACATAACTATACATGTATGCATATAAGATAAATTTTGAAATTAATAAATTTTAATAAAAATTGTTTAATTGGATAAATTAATTAAATAAGATACACATATATATGATATATGTGTGTTACACTATAAAGGTTATAGTATACACTACAAATGTTATAGTAGATATGTCCAATATAAAAGTTATATTGGAATACTAATTTAAAATCAATTAAAGAGTTATTTTATTAAAATTAATTAGGTAAGATTTAATTAGTTATATATTATACGTAAGACTATCATATAAGTAATATGAAATATAAAAGTTATATAACAATAAAACTTATACGATATGTATATAAACTAAATGTGGAACATTAAAGAAACCTAAATAGACTTGAGAAATATATACATATGTAAATGTACATATATCGTGATTTCTGATGTCTTTGACACTTGAATCGTTGGGTATTTCATAAGATTTTTTTTTTATAAGTCGATATCACTCAATGTATATATTGAAGATTATGAATCTTCAATATAATGTTGTCCTCTACCATATCTTTACTATTAATAATAGGAGTTCTTTGAACATGATTCAACCATGTCTTTCTAAAGCATCAAAATTGCTCTTCCTTTTTACCATTTTGTTCAGGTCTTATTTCGTCCACTTCTATTCGCATATGCAAATATGTTTTATTCCGTTTTCTTCCTAAACCTAATCGACCAACGCCTCCTGCTATAAAATCAATCGCACCGCTGCTAAATCGTCCTCCTCAGAAACCATCAATTCCTCCTGCTACTAAATCGATCGCACCGCTCATCCTCCTCATCCCTTATCTCCAGGGCGATACACCGCTCATCCTCCTCAAAAATCATCAACGCCTCCTGCTACTATATCGATCGCATCTCTCATCCTCCTCATCTCTACTCGCTAGGGCGATTGACCGCTATCCTCCTCAGAAATCGTCAACGCCTCTCCTACTAAGTCGATCGATGTTGTTGCACTGCAAGCTTTGCTTTGCCATTTCCATTCGCGGCTGTTGTCGTCGACAACTTATCTTGCATCGCTTTTCTCTTTTATCGCTTTTAGAGATGGTAGACTTAACCCTAATTTCACTGATACTCATGTTTATGAATTTTTCGCTAATCCGAATACTGCTTCTTAGGGATATTTCGCGGATATTTCGCTGCTTAGGGATCTTACTATAGCTACAAGGAGTCTGCAATATAGAAATACAAAGTTGTATTTATGTTAGAGAAATTGGAACTTGGATGAGGAAAGATGTTGAAACAATGATGCTTATGAGGTATCTTTCTAAATTAATGTGTGCTTTGTTCATATTTTCCAAAATTTTAGACTGATGCTTCAGGATTAATTTCATATCATGTTCTATTGATGATACCCGGTCATATATTTTGTTTTCAATCATGAATTATTTTGTTAAGTTTTACAGGAATTATTTTGATAATTCTTCAGGATTAATTGCATATCATGCATATGTTCACCTTAACACAGAGACATACACATATTACATCCATGGTTGAATAGTTGCAGTAGTATACTATACAATTTATTGACATACTCCTTGCTTTTAACCTGCAATGTTGACATGGCTTGGTTATTTGGCCATAGTTAATCTGATTAAGGAGGTTCTGCTCCTTCTGGTGGCAGTGGTGCTGGTAGAAAATAGTAAGATCAAATTTCCTTGACATAATAATTATAACATGAAAATTTTAATATCGCATACCAAATGAACTGAGAAGCTGAATCCCATAACCTTTGCACTGTTTGAGAACTACTAAGCTCGGGGTATGATTAAACCTGTAACAGGTCCTGCACCTATGGCAAATGTGAATATGTACCTACATGTAAATTAGAATATTAATGTTGGCATGTATTTTGTACCAAGTGACTCAATTATAATAACTGACAGAACTAGCCTATGTTGTTACACGAAAGTAGACTTAGATCGTATTGACATAAAAAAAAGAGATGTGAAAATGCCCTTGCAAGGAGAGTACATAGTATTTGTAAATAAAAAGACATAAGTAGATCATAATTAACATGGGAAGCATATATTGAATGATTAAAAAAGCTAAATTTAACTAAAAATATGAAGCAAAATAGAAAATTATGTAAAAAAGGAATTTATGTGGTGACCCCAACCATTTGGGAATAAATCAAGGAAGATGATGGTAATGATGTTACGGAAGAAGCTGAACGATAAGTGCTGAAGTTTATAGAAAGTCCAGACGTCAATAGGCACACTAAAAAGATGAGATTGAGTACTAATAACACCGTTAGTTGCCTGGACGCCATGCACAAGAATAGAGCTTTGGTAGAGCCTTATTATAAAGCCTGAATGGGTTATTGACGACATAACAATCAATAGATTCTAGGTGTAATTAGAGATTTGACATATAATTGTAAATTTGACTTTATTCTTCCACGTAGAGTCTTTTTTAACCTATAAACTGAATAATATGAAATTACAATATAGCTTAGTGGTTGGAGAACCTGACATTTGTTCCCTAATGCAAAGTCATAGAGTTTATAATTTGACTACTGACTGATTTTAATTTGCATGATCATATACAAATCGTGTTAAAAATTTGAGCCAAGAAGCACCTTATAATCAGCATTTTTTATTAGTTTAATCACTGCAAGAGTGGCTGCTTTAAATTTCTATGAAATTGTATTCTGTATCTTCTGATGCCGTCTTTATAAATTATCTTAATATTATGACTTTGTGTAATGGATTTTATTTTTATTCAAATTATATGCTATATTGAGAAAGCTTTGAATATTTACACTCCGTCAAGTACGTTGTTATGCTCAGTTTGCAACATCTTTGTTACATAATTCACAATAAGTGTTGTTAATGGAGAATTTATCTTTTGTTTAATCTGACAAAATTCATTTTTATTTTTCAGTAACCATCGTTATGCTTTAAATTTCACAGATTGACATCCTAATGTCATTTTTTTTAACTTTAAATATTGGGGTTGCACAAATTTTTATACAGCGTATCTTACCCATGTTTGGTAGTTTAATGACTTGAACCATTGATGTAGGTTGCTTATCACTTTTTATACTCATTTACTTATTATGTGTACATGCAGGTAAGATTGATCTGACAATGCAGTTAAGGAAGATTACTAAATTAAATAAATCATTGGTTGCACGGAGGAAATAGTTTGCTTAGAACTCAAGTAATTATATTAGAGGTATGCGTTTTATTTTACATATTTTGATACAATTTCATTTCTCTAAAATCACAAGCATGAAACTTCTCATTTATTATGCTTCTCTATTGATTATATATGCTTTTTGAAAAATGAATTTGCTCTTCCTATATAACTAATGCATTTTTTCATGTCAATGCAAAATATAATATAATCTTCTCCATTTCATTATTGAAAAGCTTGGGTTCTATAATCTGTAGTTTGTTCTCATACTTCATAATTGCTTCATGACTTACAAAACTATTTCTGATTTTATTTCAAAATGACTTGCTTAATTTGTTAATTTTCATTGATTTGGTTTTACGTGAGCATTTGTTAATTGTCATTGACTTGGTTTCAATTGAGCATTTGTTATTCCATCTCATGGTAGGTTTTCCATTGAGCAATTTACATATGTTCATTTTACTAAATCCTTCTTCTTTGCTAAGTAGTAGATTTCTTACTGATCGTATTCTTCTTTATTTAGGAAATAATGTTAGTTTGCAAGCACTCTACGTAAAATGTATTGCGTCAGGTAAAAATTATTCAAACTCAAATCAGTATAACTCAAATTGCACTGCTATTTTATTATGATTACGAATATATACTTTTACATTGAATGAAAAACATTACTTGCATACATTAGACAAATGAATTGAGGAAAACATTTATCATCATGCATGTGGGATTCAACATTATGCAAAGCTTCCACTGGAATCAAAGTAATCAGATATCACCCTTTCTGTGCTTGCCAAGAATGGGAAATAAATACAAAATAGTTAGTTTAGTTGAAATTCAGACATTCAAAGGGGGTAGCATTGAAGAGGTATGGCCTGATGGCAACACTAGGTGAAACAACCAATGTAAAGGATGTGAGGTTTGACGATTCTGTGATTGAATTGGTCTTGATCGAAGCAACAGGGGTCGAGGTAAAGAAACCAAACAAAGTTGTAGAGTATATGGGGATGGGTGATGTCGGTAGCGTGATACTACGAGATGTACTAGCAATAGAGATTTGTGGTACTATGGATGATAGCGCAAGTGGTGAAACTAAGCAGGTATCAACTAAAGATAGAAAGCATGTAAATAAGGATATAGTTTGTAGCGGGGAGGTTGCATGGGAAATGCGTTGGGGATATGATATATCTGGTGAGTGATGCGGGGGACAAAATTTGCATGAGTTGCGTGGGGAACTTGCCAAAGTGGCTACTACTAGGTTGTTGAACAAGGATGTATTTGTGAGGAATAAAGAAATAGTAAACAAAGAGGCTGGTAGCATGTGCGAAGATGGGGTTCTTGCAATTGCAAATGTGAACCATGATGATGCAAGCACAGATGAGGTCGAGTTTGTAAGGAAGCAAGCAAATGCAAAATAGGCAAATGCAAGTGTACTGTGTTTGTGAAGAAGAATGTATATCACAATTTGGCTCTGTTTCTGTATTATAATATGTCAAGTCCAAAAGTTCACATATTACCGTATACCTATAGGAACCATAATTCATCTCCGTTTTACTACTGTTCAAAAGCAAAAACTATATTATCAAAGTTTGCAGTGTTGATGCATATGAATTTGTTGGTGAGTTTACTAAAAAGGATCTGTTAGCCCGCCTTTGCCATAACCAGTAGTAGTGCTCTCATAAATTTATTTACCTAAACTTAAGGTCAGTTCTTCAGCTGAGTGTATTCTAATGAATATTGGATTGGTTGCCAAAGATAATTAGCTGAAGTTGCATTTACTGTACAATCACTATATTTATTTATTTTTAAAATGTATTTCAACCTCTTATACTTTCTGTTATATTTCCAATTTCAATAGTCTAAACAAATGAATATTGTACTGGTTTCAATCTGTTACCTTCTTTCTAATCTATGCATTCTATGTTCTCTGACTTATTTTTAAGTCTGAGAATTTGCAACTCAACGCTATTTATTTTCATGGTTGGGCATTATAATTTCGTTGATTAAGCATATTTTTCATCCGATGTGCATTATTTTCATTAACCAGGCTTTCCATGCACAATTTCACTATATGCTAACCAATCTAGAAAAAACAAGTGCTTCGGATAACTATTATATCCACTATTTCCTCTTTTTTCTTTTTTTTTAATGCATGTCGTATTGCTATTATACTCCTCTCAATTTGTTTTCAATGTTTTTTTCTATCTTGAAAATTTTGTTTACATGTCTATTTCTATGTCTTCATGTCCGGGTGTATGCATGAATTTTTTTCAACCGGTCCGACCCTATCATTAGGCAACCAAGACTATTTTTGCTCATAGCCTGCATTAGCTAAAACAGCATATGCATGTAAAAGTAAAAATATTATTTTCATTTCCAATAGTGTAAAATAAACCAAAAAAAAAAAAAAAAATTGATAAATCTATGTATACTTTCAAGTTATTGGTTCTATGACTATTCTTCAGTTGTCTCGGTCTTCTCGGTCATTGCTTCAGGTTCAGTTTATATTGACAGTGGTACTGTCAAATCTACTTCCATAGATGCAACTACAAATGCATGCATGTTGTGATTAAATGCAGGTCCACCTGGACGTGCATATATACTCGTATATATTAATAAATTACTTACATACTCCTTAGTTGTTGAGCAAACTCAAGCTAGGAATGTTATGCGTAGTATTATTAATATATTGGACAGATGAGGTAAGATAGCTATATGTATTTGTTGAGCAAACTCAAGGTACATATACTAAGGCCATTACGATATTGTAGGTATGAGTAAATAATCCTTTTCGATTTGTTGAGAAAACTCAAGGTCGAAATGAGATTAGAAAAAGAAAAATTGAGTTAGAAGTGGTGTATGATACAACCGATAATGAGTTATCTACCGTTTGTGGGGCTACGATTTGCTGAGCAAACTCAAGGTCTAAATAGCAAAACAAACGAGTCCTAACACCCGTCAGTGAAATTGTAAGACTTCTATATTTTATCTTAGGGTTTGAAGAAATATAAAAGACTAGTGGGAGATATATTAGAAAAATGAAATGGTAACATTTAACCTTTCTAATATTGTAAGAACATATGTTATATAATATTATAATTATCTACAACGATAAATTTGTGCATTTAATATGATTGATAAAACGTTTTTCAATTAACATATACAAACAAACTGAATTAAAAGTTGACAAATAGAAATATAATATACACTTACTAAGAATTCTAATTGCATGTTATATTATGTTTCTATACTCATGCAAGTTCCCAATTTCAACTACTTAATACATTCGTAATTTGGTCACTTATATGTTTATTTGGTTTAGACCGTGTATTGTATTTTATGAGTTTTTGAGCTCTAAATGCAATTCAAGGCTATAGATAATTGATCCATGTACTTTCATATATAAAAGTTATATGGTGAACAGTCATAGTTTGTGGGGTACAATATTTCGATGAAGTTAGTATATTCAAAGTAAGCCAATAAACAGTATTTTAAGATCATGTATTCAACCTGAATGATTTCAAAAGGATCATATTATGTTAATATAACACAAGATCATAAACTATGAGATATATCTAAGAACTCAATCACTGAAAATGAATAGTCACTTGTGCTTCGTAGAGAAACATTGAAAACAAGAATTGTAATAATAACTAATATTTAATATTGGAATATGAAATATGATTTTTATTCCGAAATGCATTTTCATACCAAAAATTGTTTTCCATAACATTTATTTCTTTGAGTTCAAGATATTTGATCAAAGAACTCTCCTCTGTAAACTAGTTGCGGCATGTGAAATAAGTAAACAATATTAACAATATTAAGTGAATGGTGTACCTCTAAATTTAGCACGCTATTATAGTAATGGCGGAAATAGTGGGAGCATGCCATATAGCACCTAATGATTGCAATCAAATTACGAAAATTGTTTTCGTAAAATATACCGAATATTATTTGTGAAATAATGTTTATTTTTTTGTATTGAATGAAAAATAGATATAACTATATTTCAGTATGAGTATTATGAATATTCATTATGAAATAGAACTATATTATGGAATTTGTTTTCATAGTAAAAGTTGTTATCCCGCTTTTTGGCAAAGCCGTGATACCAAAAGATTGGTCGAAAACAAAAGACAGTTCGTCTCAGAGATTGGTTGCACTTCGCTTCGTTATGGATATTGTTGAGTTTTGTCCGAGCCCGGATCAGGCTGCAAATGATAAGACATGACAAGCAAAGCCATAAAAGCCAGTGTTCCAAATTTCAGGTTAATCGGAGTTCGTATGAACGAGATATGATCGATGCAAGTTAGCCAAAGGGTGCTGTTCGTATCCATCAGAATGGGGAGGAGATGTCCATTTCGAATCCATCAGGCTCCATTTATTTCGAATTGATCACATTCGAATCGATCAACAGGATATTGATCACTTCGAATCGATCGGTTTCGAATCTATCAGATGGACATCCACTCTGCACGTTCGTATCCATGAAGACCAGAGCAGTTCGAATCCATCATGCGTATCCATCAGCATACCCTACTTCGAATCGATCGGCGTCGTATCGTTCAGAAGGCTACTTTTTCATATCTATCCATTTCGAATCGATTGTCTTCGAATCGATCAGACCATTCGCATCCACCGATGGACCCTACTTCGTATCGGTCAACTTCGCATTCAGGCTACTGTTTCGTATCGATCAACCTTGTACTAATGATGCATTTCGTATCGATCAACCAACGCCTAGTTCGCATCCATGAAGGAGGCATTCATTCGAACCCACCGGGGGGCTTCAGTTCGTATCCATCACAGATATCGATACAAAATTACCATCGATGCGAACTAAGCCCCTCTCCTCGATTCGAACTAGGCAGATGCAAGTCAATGCGAGACTTACGTAGTTGATCGATTCAAACTGTGTAACGGCCATTGATACGAACGAGGCGAAACTTACGGCTACGAAACGGTCAATTCGTGATAAAAGTGGATGGATTCCTAAAGCGCGTGCCACGTCATCACTCAGGCACGCGCGTTGATCGATTCGAACCATCGACACGAAGGGATGGATTCGAACAGAGCAGCCTCTATGGAATTACAAGCTTGCATCGATCATATCTCATGAACCACTAGTCCAAATGCCATGAAATTTTCACAGAAGCTTCCATACAAGGTAAAGTTTGTTCCTGCCAAGTTTCAGCTCGATTGGGTCATTTTTTGATCGATTCGAATGGAGTTCGAATCGATCTCAGATCGAGTCGAAACTTGGTGAGGTCGGTCGCGTGGGCCCACTCACGTGCCAGAAAAGTCTCCCGAAGTTTGAGCAAGATCTGGGCCTCCTACGCCTATAAATAGCACCCTGAAGCCTTTAGAAAAGGGGATATTTTGGCGATTCAACGTCCAGACTCTGCCGGATTCAATTCCATACTCCATTATCGCTGTTGTAATCAGATTTGAAAGCTATCATCAATTGTAATCCGCTGTAATCGATTGGAATCATCAAGTGAATCAATAAAGACATAAGCTTCAGAGTGGACGTAGGCAAGATCGCCGAACCACTATAAATCCTGTGTTTGTGATTGTTATTTGTGAATTATTGTGATTGTTATTGCTTAGATCTGAGTTCTTTTGATTGTTGCTGATTTGTGTTCATAAACGGGTGCTTTCACGATATTGGGTGTTTATGACCAATTTTAGCGCAAACATTTTGGCGCTTTCACTGAGAAAAGCTGATTCAGGATAAGTTGAATTTGAAGACTTAAGAATTTAGATCTAAGAACCATGACGAGACAAATAAGTAAGAAACAAAGGCCAGAGAGGAGTGAACATCAAGGAAGTCAAGAGGCTTCCTCTGGAGCGAATCAAGCTTCAGTCTTCATCACTAGGGACGAGATGGAGATAATGATGAAGAAACATGAGGAGTTGATCCAGAGTTTATTTCAGCAGATAGGACAACTTGGAGCACAGAATAGAGAAGCTGATGGAGTTCAAAACAGAGCAGGACCATCCGGCGTAGCACCTGGATTAGGAGGCATGCACATGGAGAATGCTGATCCAATCTCGGAGAGAGAGAAAGGAGCATCTGCGCAACCTGGGAGTAGCAGAGGAGCGAACACTCAGTCAAGGGGGCAGATCCCCGAGTTCCCTTATGAACTCGGGGGGCAGGTTGAAAGTGATGAACGAAGATTGCATCTCGGAGACAATGACAGGTTGGCAGAGAAGGTCAGGCGAGCCATGAGAGGCGGATTAGTGAACAAGGATTTAGAGGATGTTAATAGGAGTCCTTTTACTCCAGCAATCAGACGAGCTAGGAACCCACCGGATTTCAAGTTACCATCGTTGGACATGTATAATGAGAGAACGGACCCCACGGTTCATCTGACGAAGTATATGAGGCATATGAAAGTGCTGGGGGCATCAGAGGAGGTTATGGCCCGGTGCTTTCCATTGTACTTGGCGGATATCAGAGCGTTATGGTTTAGACAACTAGAGAGTGGATCTATCGGAACATGGAATGATTTAACTGAGAGATTTATGAGGAAATTCAGGGTTCACATTAAAAGACCCAAGAATGTGATGACTTTGGCAACTCTAAAACAGAAGGCTGGAGAGACTTTAAGGAGTTTTCTGATGCGATTCAACGCAGCAGCAGCTTTGGTGGATTGAATAGATCCATCTATGGTGGTGATGGCAGCTGTGTCCGGAGTAGCTGATGGCACAGAGTTCAAAAATTCATTAACTAAAGATCCTCCTGTGGATCTAGGGGAATACTACGACGAGGCAGAAAAGTTTTTACGATTGGAAGATGCAAACGTCGAAAGAGAAGAAGGAATTGATATTTATGTGATCAAAGGAGGAAATCCCCCTGAGAAAGGCGCGGAAACTAGTAAAGGTAAAAGAAACACTGAGAATGACGGGGACAGGTCAAAGCGGCAACGGAGGGAGCCGCGATTCACCACTTACTTTGAGCTAAATGAGAGTTTGGAGCGAATCTATCAGGATACCAAAGAGCAGGTTCCGTATCGTAGACCGATGCGAAGGGATCCGACTTCTGACGAAAGAAAATCAGATAAGTTTTGTATATTTCATGAATTGAACGGTCATAACACTAATGATTGTAGGCATTTGAAGGACGAGTGGAAGGGCATATCAGGAACGGTATGCTCCTTCAGTATGTGAGGAGGCGAACTCCAACAGTGGAGCCAGAGCGACCACAGTCTACATCAGCTAGAGGCGACCCTGAATCGGGGCACCGTTTGATTATCCATTGATCGATTGAAATAACGATGTACAAGTTGTAAACCTCTCACTAACACGGTTAAATCATTTACACATGTGAGCGATCACGCACGATCCATAGGCATGCTCTGAATGACTACCAACCGCGTTAGAGTAAGAGTTTACGCTTTGACATCTTCATTTTGCTTTTTGATTTGATTTTGATTTGAACATTTAAACTCTGCTTATTTGGACATTTCTGTTGTGAGATTCATGTAATTATTGCTTTGATATTTACAATTCTATAAAAGAGTTTATTTGCGTGCCCGTTGGATCGCGAACGGTCCACGAGCACCTTCTGTATGGCGATGAACCGCCAAAATCTTTGATTTGGAAACTCCCGCGAACATTAACTCCGGCACCGATAATACTAAGTCCCCCCCGGGCACACACAACTTGCCTCGAATGGCACACGATCGCGAACGATCACAATTTACCTCGAACGGCACACAATCGCGAACGGTCACAACTTGCCTCGAACGGCAGCCGACTGCGAACGGTCACGATTCACTTATTATGTCGGACCTCGAACGGTCACAATCAGCCTTGAACGGCACTCGATCGCGAACGATCGATATCCGCCACGAACGGCATACGACCGCGAACGGTCCCATCTCATCATTTGCCGCGAACGGCATCGACCGCGAAGGGTCCCATCTCATCATTAGCCGTGAAAGGCATCGACCGCGAACGGTCCCATTCCATACTTCGCCGCGAACGACATTTACCGCAAACGGTCCCGATTCACCTCAAATGGCACATGATCCCGAACAATCGCCATTCGAGGTCATATGAAATTATCAAGTTCTTTACAGGTTATTGATAGGATATGAACATCCTGCTTATGGCATTACAAAATACACCTTCCTACCGCAAGGCATGTTTTGGGGGGCAAATGTTATCCCGCTTTTTGGCAAAGCCGTGATACCAAAAGATTGGTCGAAAACAAAAGATAGTTCGTCTCAGAGATTGGTTGCACTTCGCTTCGCTATGGATATCGTTGAGTTTTGTCCGAGCCCGGATCAGGCTGCAAATGATAGGACACGACAAGCAAAGCCATGAAAGCCAGTGTTCCAAATTTCAGGTTAATCGGAGTTCGTATGAACAAGATATGATCGATGCAAGTTAGCCAAAGGGTGCTGTTCGTATCCATCAGAATGTGGAGGAGATGTCCATTTCGAATCCATCAGGCTCCATTTATTTCGAATCGATCACATTCGAATCGATCAGCAGGATATTGATCACTTCGAATCGATCGGTTTCGAATCGATCAGATGGACATCCACTCAGCACGTTCGTATCCATGAAGACCAGAGCAGTTCGAATCCATCATGCGTATCCAACGACATACCCTACTTCGAATCGATCGGCGTCGTATCGTTCAGAACGGCTACTTTTTCATATCTATCCATTTCGAATCGATTATCTTCGAATCGGTCAGACCATTCGCATCCACCGATGGACCCTACTTCGTATTGTAGGATCTAGATTAACCCTAGAGGGGGGGTGAATAGGGTTATAGCAAATTTTCTCGATTTAAACGCAGAAATAAACTACAGAAATAAATATGCAGTAAAGTAAATCACACACAAAATTTACCCAGCTTCGGCAACCCCTGCCTACTGCTGCATTCACAGATTTCTATTAGAATTAAACAGTATCACGCTTACAAACACTCTACGAGACTCGCAGACATTTGCTCCACGCTCACAAACACTCTACTAGACTCGCACACCCTGCTCGCAAACATTTGCTCCACGCTCACAAACACTCTACTAGACTCGCACACCCTGCTCCGCCTATAGAGTTTCGTTTACTCGCAAACTTTGCCTCCCGCCTATAGAGCTTCACTTACTCGCAAACTCTGCTCCCGCCTACAATAGAATTTTGCAAACTCGCACACCCTGCTCACTGAACTAATTCAAAATAGACAACCTGACACTACCTAAACCCTAGGTGGTGATTTACAAAGTTTTCTTTCGAAAAATAAAAACGATAATTAAAAAACAATAGAAATATAACCCTAAACCCTAATTAATATAATAAAGCCCTAAAATTAAAACACTAAACCCTTTTTAATAATAAGAAAGGCCGGCCCCCTTCACTATCTGTTAGCCCGTTCCTTTATCTCCTTGTGAAAAATGGCGACCGTTCTTCTCTTTTGTTCCTCTCAATTCTGAATTTAGGGCTTCGTCCCTGATTTCCAAATTAGGGTTTGTGCAAAATTAAAGGCGCCGACTTCGTTGATCGTTCAGATGGTTGTTGTCGTGATTGCTTTGACGATCCTTTATTTCTTCGATTTGCTTACGGCTTCTTCAATTTTGGATCGAGTTCGTTCTGTTTTTCGGTGTGTATTTTTCTCCTTTTGCTTTGCTGGTTGATGCTTGAACTCGATGAAATAAATGCCGATGATGATTAGGGTTTTAATAGGATTTGATTTCCTATTTTTGCGTTCGACTGATTGCTTCAAAAGTTCTTACTTTGCCGTTCGATTACACTTTGATACTGAGGATTGATCTGACTTTGTCAATTTCGTATTTCTAGTAGCTTGATTCACACGACATTGATTTGATTTCGTGATTTGTGATATTTGACTTTGTCACACGCATATTTTCGACTGTTGATTGCTTAATGGTGTCACTGTGTTTGACATGGTCTTTGTAGTTCTCAAGATTGGTTCCTGTTGCATTTTTGTATACTATTAACAATCATGTTAGGTAGCTTCATCAAGGCTTGTTGTTGGCTACTGGTCGTCTGCACCTCTGCATCCATTGTAGTGTATCCTCAGTGCTGGTTGATGCTTGAACTTTTTACTTGAACCTGCTTTTGAGGATGATGCATCCTGTCTTGGTTTTGGGTTTGTATAACTTTTGCATGCTATTCACTTTCTCTGGTATCATTTTTGGTTTGCATTGTTTATGTTACTTTGACATGTTGTATCTGCATTCACCATAGTTTGTACCTGCATTTACCATACTGTACATATATTCTTGGCTCTGGTTCATTGTTGTTGTTTAAGTTAGTATGTTGCCCTTTTACTTGAACTTGGTCTGGTGCAACTTGTTTCATTATCTGTTGCATACATGAGAGTGACACTGTACTCTATTCATGCTTGTTACATTCAGTTTGCACTTGTTCATCATGTAGCTTGTTGGTCTTCATTTGAAGTCGTAGCATTCATGTTTGACATATATGCACTGTGTGGTCTTGATTCATGCAGTCTTCATTAGCTCGTGTGCTTCTAGTGTTGCCACTGTGTCAAGTATGGTTTCATGCCTTGTAGTTATCTGGTAGTAGCTGTTGTATCACTTGGTCATGGAGCTGCTGTACTACTTTGGTTCATTTTCATGTTGTGTACTTCAGGTTGGTCACTGATGCATTCATGTACACTGCATTCATGTTCAAAGACTGCTACTTGTTTTTGTACCCTTTGTTGTTCATCTGCATTGTTGCCTTGTTGACTGTTGCATACATGAACTGTTTTGTTCTTTGTGCTTCGACTCTGTCATTTTCTTTTATGTTCACTGGCCTGTACATTTGAGTTGCAGTGAGCTCGACATTGTTGTTTACTTCACTACTGACTTGATGCTGCATACATGTTTGTTGCAGTCCCTTTTTGCTGTTGCTATCCACATTGAACTGCTTTTGATGCACTTTTGAACTTTGTTGCATTCATGTCCTTGCAGTCTTCATGACTGTACTGTTGCAGTCGAGTTGTACTCATGTACACTTGTGGCTTGAACTGGAACTGTTTGTAGTCAATTGCTTTGTCTATTTGCCTTGAGTTGAACCTATCTTGGGTTTGACCTTGTTTTTGATTTCTGTGCTTTTGTTTGATTTTTTGCACACAAGTTGGCGAGGCAGTGCACACGTATACGAATGTACACGTGTGTACTGCAGCCACTTATAGTTACCTGTCCCTGATAAAAATACTGATATGCACAGATATTGCACAGTCAAAAATGATGACGAACAACCCAAATAACTGAGGCAAACAATGTTTTCAAAATCATCGTCTCTTTCAAATTTCAAAAATATTTCTCTTTCAATTTTACTGCGTTTGAAAATATTTTTGCAGATTACTCAGATGCTGGATTCAAACTGGAATGCAGTTGAAGACAAAATACGAGTGTGAGTGATATGTAGTGAGGTTATCAATGTAAAATATTTGTGATGTAATCGTGATGTAATCAAAAATGTATATGTATAGTGAGAACATGAATTTGTACTATTCAAGATTGTAATAAATATTAGTTTGAATAAAATATTCGTTTGAATTCAAAATCTGTGTAACTTGTTCTGTTTGAATTCAAATTCAAATTCTGTGTAATTTATTTTATTCAACAAATATTTATTTAATCTATGAAAAACAAAATAGTACATTACCAAATACATACTATTCAAAATTGTAATAAATATTTGTTTGAATAAAATTTCTGTTTGAATTCAAAATCTGTTTAACTTGTTTTGTTTGAATTCAAATTCAAATTCTGTGTAATTTATTTTATTCAACAAATATTTATTTATTCTATGAAAAATAGTACATTAACAAATACATTTAAATGAATGTATATATGTTTATTATCATCAAACAAAAATCATATAGCGCAAAGCGCATATTCAACAATCTCCCCCTTTTGATGATAACAAACATATATTTAAGATTTTGAATATATTAAATGTATTTGATAATTTCATTTGCTCCCCCTATTTGAATGCTTCCTTTTTATGTGATACTCCCCCTACATATATGGCTCCCCCTACATATATGCATACAAATAAAAATATATAAATGAGCCTATATGCAAAGTGAAAATTATTTGACCTTTGCTTGATTCTATTTGACAAAATCTTAACTTTTCTCTCCCCCTTTTGTTATCAGCAAAAGAATAACAGTGTTATAAAAATAGGGATGAAGTGATAGACATGAATCAAACATTTAACTCAATTAAATATAAATATCAAATTTCAATAAAACTCAAACAAAAATCATAATTACCCTTGTCAAGCGCATATTCCACTTTCAGAAGTGATGGAGATAGAATCATCAAAAATTCATATAGATATGTCTATTTGTGGTATATTTATTTCTAGAAATTTGAATATCTACTAACCATGCATAACCGTTAGGACTTTTAAATGAGATTAGTAGTATTCCAATTTAATTTAAAAAATGAAATCAAGTATCTTCTAACCACGCATGACCGTGAGGACTTTTAAATGGGATTAGAATCAACTTGTCTATTAAATCAATTATTTTTGATATGCGTTCCATACATGCATAACCGTGAGGACTTTTAAATGAGCATGGAAGCACATAATCAAAAATTCAAGTAATTCACCCATGCATAACCGTGAGGACTTTTAAATGAGAGTGAATACTTTGGATATTTATTTTTAATTGCTGAATATAATAAGTTGAAGCACAAATAATTTCCTTCACAGATTTAAAGATATTGAAGAACAAATGATTTCCTTTGTAAACTACCACAAATTTACATACTAAATATGATCTTGAAGAGTGATGGTCGATAGAAAGATGATAGAAATAGAAATGGTCATGGAATTATTACCCAACAAAAAGTTTTTATAACTCTTGTTATGAAATTCTAAAGAAATTTTCTAATTATACTTTCTCGAGTTATAATATATGATAAATATCAACACTCATCTCTTTTTCAATCACTATTCATCTTTTCGATAATCAAAAAGAGTTAGATTAGTCAAAAATTTGTCATTTAAAATCAAATTAAACATTATAAAATCAATTTTTCAAAAATGATTAAGCTGTAAATATGGTCAAACATGATTTTCTCGAGGGGGGTTTATAAGAAAATTTTCTGCTATTTGAAAATTATTTCAAGTGAAAAATATGCAGATATTTTCTTTTTTTTAAAAAAACGATGCAGCAAATGAATGTTTAAAAAAAAATTAATCACGTTACACTTAATAATTTTTCTATCAACCATATTACCAGTGTAATCTGCATCTGAATTTAAATTTCACTCAATATTCACTCGTTGAATTTGATTGACCAAAAACATGAAGTGTGCACCAAGAATTTCAAACTTAACATCAATTCTTTTGAATTTGAATTTAAGCCGTGTTAACACTCAAACACATATCATGGTGTTAATTTCAGAAACTATAGGATAAACAAGTTCATGAGTAATCAACAGTCAATCAACATCATAATTATTTCAAAAACAATTTCTTAAAGTTTCAACAATTTTTAAAATCCTTTTTCACATGAATTTGAAATCGTGCAAATTTACAAGCAGTGACCAAAATATATCTACATGTAGCATGAGTAATCAAATACCATCCTTTGACCGAACAAGTTTATATGGATTAGTTCAAAGTTGAAAATCTGATTGGTCATCAATTAAGCACAAATCAATGTCATAAATAAGAACAAGTCTAAAAGTCATATTAGTTAAATCCGAATCAGTCAACCATCATAATTACTCCAAGTAATTCTATTTTAAAGGTGATTGGTCAATATTTTGAAAAAAAAATCATAGAATCAAAATCATCATCTTTTGTTCATCTCAATATTGGCTGATTTTAATTTAGAGTATGGTGCAGATAATCACATTTAAAAACAATTACCTGTTTTACCTTTACGATAATTTTTCGTGATTGCCCATTGTGATTCTGTCACCTTTATACTAGGCTAAGGAACTTTGCTTTGTCGTCCGTTGTGTTTCTGGAACAGCCGAAATCCAGATAACACTGTTGTTGTTCCTTAGCCTGCCACCACACCTACACGATAAAAGATTTATGTGACCTATTTGTTTTTATAGGTCCATTGTTGTTAGTGGCAGAATATGAAAAATATGTTTTTGGAGACTCAAAACTATTTATATATGTTCCTTTTGGCACCCAAATTTGTTTGACTTTCAAAGATTTTATATTTGTGCCTTTTGGAACCCAAATTGGTATAGTTTTCACGTGTTTGGGTCTATACCAACAATTATTTCGATTATGTCCAAATTCTCTACAAAACGAGCTCATTAAATTGACTTGATTAAATTTTGTGTTCCTATGACTATGATTTTCAACATGATTTCCAATTATTTCAGATCGAGCAAAAACACTTTTACCTTTTGCATTATCATCATTTTGTGATTTCCCAAAGCCTAGTCCTTTTCTATTGTTAGCAAAAATTTGATTTCCCAATAGCATGTTGAAAGATTTTTCGCCTCTTGAAAAGTTATTCAAAGATTTCTCAAGATTTTGGACTTTGGTTTTTAATGTTGAGTTTTCAGTAACAAGTGAGGTGCATCGATTAATAAAATCCTTTCTCCTAGTGTCGATGGTTTTCTTAAGATTCAAGTTTTCATTTTCAAGACTTTCAAAGTTATTCCTCAGTTTTGATAATTCTGAATCTAAAATCTTACATTTTTTACATTCTAGGTTTTGAATATTTTCAAGTTCAGTTTTTAACCTAAAATTTTCACGAGCAAATTCTCTCCTATCAGATTTCAGTTTTTCAATTTTAGATTCAAGAGTATCCACTACCTTAGTAAGATCAGAACACATAAAAACAAGTTCTTTATAAGAAAACTCACCTGCCTCACTAGATTCGTCGGAGGTTTCTTCTGATTCTGATTTTGCCATGCAACACAAGTTAGCCTCCTCTGAGCTGCTATTCGAAGCTTCCTCTCCTTCTTCATCATCCCAAGTCGCTGCAAATACCTTCTTCGCCTTTTTCTTTTCTTTGTTGTTTTTGAGAAGTGGGCATTTTGGTTTGATGTGGCCAGGCTTGTTCAGTTATAACATGTCAGTTCATTATCGGAATTTTCGGAATCTTTTGACCTATTGCCCTTTGTTTTCTTCTTGCATGGCTTGAATCTAGACCATCTTCTAAGATTATTGACAGCCATTGCAAGCTCTTCAATTGGATCTTCTTCATCGCTTTCTTCTTTACTCTTTAAGGCAATCGTCTTCTTCTTTGGTTCGGAGTTGTTGCGTTCTTCCTTTGCTTTTAACTCAAGCTCATATGTCATCAAGTTGCCAATCAACTCCTCCATGCTTAGTTTGCTCAGATCTTTCGATTCTTGAATTGCTGTGACTTTTGCCGCAAAGTTCATTGGTAAAACTCGTAGTATCTTCCGCACAAGCTCTACCTCAGTGAATACCTTCCCAAGCGCTCTAGCATTGTATACCAAGGTTGAAAAGCGTCCAAACATATCCTTTATGCTCTCGCCTTTGTCCATCACAAAGTTTTCGTATTCATTGCTGAATAGGGCTAGCCGAGACTCCTTGACTTGAGAAGTTCCTTCGTGTGTCACCTCCAAAGTATGCCATATTTCCTGTGCTGTTGTACAATGAGAAATTCTATTAAATTCATTTTTATCAAGAGCACATATCAAAGCATTCATGGCTTTAGCATTTGTCATTTTCAATTTCTTATCGTTAGCATCCCACCTATCCTTAGGTTTAGGAATCTCAGTATCACCAACGATTATAGTGGGAGGTTTATAGCCAGTTTCAATAATATCCCAAACATCATAATCAACAGAACTAAGATAGATACCCATCCTAACTTTCCAATAAGCATAATCGTTCCCGTTAAACATGGGTGGCCTAGCAATAGATTGCCCCTCATAGAAAGCATTATTTTGTAGACTCATGACTCTAGAGTTAAATAAAAAATATACCGGGCTCTGATACCACTTGTAGGATCTAGATTAACCCTAGAGGGGGGGGTGAATAGGGTTATAGCAAATTTTCTCGATTTAAACGCAGAAATAAACTACAGAAATAAATATGCAGTAAAGTAAATCACACACAAAATTTACCCAACTTCGGCAACCCCTGCCTACTGCTGCATTCACAGATTTCTATTAGAATTAAACAGTATCACGCTTACAAACACTCTACTAGACTCGCAGACATTTGCTCCACGCTCACAAACACTCTACTAGACTCGCACACCCTGCTCGCAAACATTTGCTCCACGCTCACAAACACTCTACTAGACTCGCACACCCTGCTCCGCCTATAGAGTTTCGCTTACTCGCAAACTTTGCCTCCCGCCTATAGAGCTTCGCTTACTCGCAAACTCTGCTTCCGCCTACAATAGAATTTTGCAAACTCGCACACCCTGCTCACTGAACTAATTCAAAATAGACAATCTGACACTACCTAAACCCTAGGTGGTGATTTATAAAGTTTTCTTTCGAAAAATAAAAACGATAATTAAAAAACAATAGAAATATAACCCTAAACCCTAATTAATATAATAAAGCCCTAAAATTAAAACACTAAACCCTTTTTAATAATAAGAAAGGCCGGCCCCCTTCACTATCTGTTAGCCCGTTCCTTTATCTCCTTGTGAAAAATGGCAACCGTTCTTCTCTTTTGTTCCTCTCAATTCTGAATTTAGGGCTTCGTCCCTGATTTCCAAATTAGGGTTTGTGCAAAATTAAAGGCGCCGACTTCGTTGATCGTTCAGATGGTTGTTGTCGTGATTGCTTTGACGATCCTTTATTTCTTCGATTTGCTTATGGCTTCTTCAATTTTGGATCGAGTTCGTTCTGTTTTTCGGTATGTATTTTTCTCCTTTTGCTTTGCTGGTTGATGCTTGAACTCGATAAAATAAATGCCGATGATGATTAGGGTTTTAATAGGATTTGATTTCCTATTTTTGCGTTCGACTGATTGCTTCAAAAATTCTTACTTTGCCGTTCGATTACACTTTGATGCTGAGGATTGATCTGACTTTGTCAATTTCGTATTTCTAGTAGCTTGATTCACACGGCATTGATTTGATTTCGTGATTTGTGATATTTGACTTTGTCACACGCATATTTTCGACTGTTGATTGCTTAATGGTGTCACTGTGTTTGACATGGTCTTTGTAATTCTCAAGATTGGTTCCTGTTGCATTTTTGTATACTATTGACAATCATGTTAGGTAGCTTCATCAAGGCTTGTTGTTGGCTACTGGTCGTCTGCACCTCTGCATCCATTGTAGTGTATCCTCAGTGCTGGTTGATGCTTGAACTTTTTACTTGAACCTGCTTTTGAGGATGATGCATCCTGTCTTGGTTTTGGGTTTGTATAACTTTTGCATGCTATTCACTTTCTCTGGTATCATTTTTGGTTTGCATTGTTTATGTTACTTTGACATGTTGTATCTGCATTCACCATAGTTTGTACCTGCATTTGCCATACTGTACATATATTCTTGGCTCTGGTTCATTGTTGTTGTTTAAGTTAGTATGTTGCCCTTTTACTTGAACTTGGTCTGGTGCAACTTGTTTCATTATCTGTTGCATACATGAGAGTGACTCTGTACTCTATTCATGCTTGTTACATTCAGTTTGCACTTGTTCATCATGTAGCTTGTTGGTCTTCATTTGAAGTCGTAGCATTCATGTTTGACATATATGCACTGTGTGGTCTTGATTCATGCAGTCTTCATTAGCTCGTGTGCTTCTAGTGTTGCCACTGTGTCAAGTATGGTTTCATGCCTTGTAGTTATCTGGTAGTAGCTGTTGTATCACTTGGTCATGGAGCTGCTGTACTACTTTGGTTCATTTTCATGTTGTGTACTTCAGGTTGGTCACTGATGCATTCATGTACACTGCATTCATGTTCAAAGACTGCTACTTGTTTTTGTACCCTTTGTTGTTCATCTGCATTGTTGCCTTGTTGACTGTTGCATACATGAACTGTTTTGTTCTTTGTGCTTCGACTCTGTCATTTTCTTTTATGTTCACTGGCCTGTACATTTGAGTTGCAGTGAGCTCGACATTGTTGTTTACTTCACCACTGACTTGATGCTGCATACATGTTTGTTGCAGTCCCTTTTTGCTGTTGCTATCCACATTGAACTGCTTTTGATGCACTTTTGAACTTTGTTGCATTCATGTCCTTGCAGTCTTCATGACTGTACTGTTGCAATCGAGTTGTACTCATGTACACTTGTGGCTTGAACTGGAATTGTTTGTAGTCAATTGCTTTGTCTATTTGCCTTGAGTTGAACCTATCTTGGGTTTGACCTTGTTTTTGATTTCTGTGCTTTTGTTTGATTTTTTGCACACAAGTTGGCGAGGCAGTGCACACGTATACGAATGTACACGTGTGTACTGCAGCCACTTATAGTTACCTGTCCCTGATAAAAATACTGATATGCACAGATATTGCACAGTCAAAAATGATGACGAACAACCCAAATAACTGAGGCAAACAATGTTTTCAAAATCATCGTCTCTTTCAAATTTCAAAAATATTTCTCTTTCAATTTTACTGCGTTTGAAAATATTTTTGCAGATTACTCAGATGCTGGATTCAAACTGGAATGCAGTTGAAGACAAAATACGAGTGTGAGTGATATGTAGTGAGGTTATCAATGTGAAAATATTTGTGATGTAATCGTGATGTAATCAAAAATGTATATGTATAGTGAGAACATGAATTTGTACTATTCAAGATTGTAATAAATATTAGTTTGAATAAAATATTCGTTTGAATTCAAAATCTGTGTAACTTGTTCTGTTTGAATTCAAATTCAAATTCTGTGTAATTTATTTTATTCAACAAATATTTATTTAATCTATGAAAAACAAAATAGTACATTACCAAATACATACTATTCAAAATTGTAATAAATATTTGTTTGAATAAAATTTCTGTTTGAATTCAAAATCTGTTTAACTTGTTTTGTTTGAATTCAAATTCAAATTCTGTGTAATTTATTTTATTCAAAAAATATTTATTTATTCTATGAAAAATAGTACATTAACAAATACATTTAAATGAATGTATATATGTTTATTATCATCAAACAAAAATCATATAGCGCAAAGCGCATATTCAACACGTATCGGTCAACTTCGCACTCAGGCTACTATTTTGTATCGATCAACCTTGTACTAATGATGCATTTCGTATCGATCAACCAACGCCTAGTTCGCATCCATGAAGGAGGCATTCATTCGAACCCACCGGGGGGCTTCAGTTCGTATCCATCACAGATATCGATACAAAATTACCATCGATGCGAACTAAGCCCCTCCCCTCGATTCGAACTAGGCAGATGCAAGTCAATGCGAGACTTACATAGTTGATCGATTCAAACTGTGTAACGACCATTGATACGAACGAGGCGAAACTTACGGCTACGAAACGGTCAATTCGCCGATAAAAGTGGATCGTTTCCTAAAGCGCGCGCCACGCCATCACTCAGGCACGCGCGTTGATCGATTCGAAACCATCGACACGAAGGGATGGATTCGAACAGAGCAGCCTCTATGGAATTACAAGCTTGCATCGATCATATCTCATGAACCACTAGTCCAAATGCCACGAAATTTTCACAGAAGCTTCCATACAAGGTAAAGTTTGTTCCTGCCAAGTTTCAGCTCGATTGGTTCATTTTTTGATCGATTCGAATGGAGTTCGAATCGATCTCATATCGAGTCGAAACTTGGTGGGGTCGGTCGTGTGGGCCCACTCACGTGTCAGAATAAGTCTCCCGAAGTTTGAGCAAGATCTGGGCCTCCTACGCCTATAAATAGCACCTTGAAGCCTTTAGAAAAGGGGATCTTTTGGCAATTCAACGTCCAGACTCTACCGGATTCAATTCCATACTCCATTATCGCTGTTGTAATCATATTTGAAAGCTATCATCAATTGTAATCCGCTGTAATCGATTGGAATCATCAAGTGAATCAATAAAGACAGAAGCTTCAGAGTGGACGTAGGCAAGATCGCCGGACCACTATAAATCCTCTGTTTGTGATTGTTATTTGTGAATTATTGTGATTGTTATTGCTTAGATCTGAGTTCTATATTGATTGTTGCTGATTTGTGTTCACAAAAGGGTGCTTTCACGATATTGGGTGTTTATGACCAATTTTGACGCAAACAAAAGTGTTGCAACAAAAATACATATGTATCCAATATTATTTATAGTTGTTTTGGAATTATAAACCAAGCCGTAGTTTTGAGAAATAATTTTACTATATGATTATGAATCGTATGATACAGGTTAATTATATCTCAAACAATTAATGGCTATGCACCCATTCAGTGGAAGCATCATAAGAGTTAATGAACTCTTTGAATTAATGCGTACTGATGTATGCAATCACAAATCTATTAATACCAAAAGGGTTCCACATACTTTGTTATATTCTTCAATGATTTATTATAAACATGAACATGTGTACTAGGTACACATGTAGTAAGTTTATGATAAAATCATAGAATATAAAAGAAAGTAAATAAAATAACATGCAATAGAATAAAATGATTTGATTTGGTCGAATAAGTGAGTATATTGGAAAGAGTTCCAAATGTACCTTAAAATGAATATAGATTCAATCTCAAAATCACTCATCCATGTGATATATAATGATGCATCGATAAGGAATAATCAGACTTCGTTGGACAATTTACGATTAATTGTGAGTAAAATTGAGTTAGTTTCTTTCTATAAAGTCATGCACTCAAGATTAGTACATAAGGTTGATATTATTTCATCTAAAAAACAATTTACAAAATCATACAAGATAAGAGTGTAAGAAATCCCAACATATCCTTGGCCAAGGAGTTGGCAGGTTGTGCGAGTCGAAAGATTGCACGTAATAATTGTTCATGAGAGATCCTGTATGAATCTCCAAAATTTTTTTAGAAAGGTCTGTCATCAAATGACGTATTTATGTTTTGAACATAATTTTTGCAAATAAAATTAGTTTTATAAATAAAAAGGTTCATAAAGCGTTTATGAATCCCTATTGTATTTGCACTAAGAAACAATTATTGTTTCAAGATATATCAACTTCATTGTGAAGGAATTTCTTTATGAAATTTTTGATAGTTAAATGGAATTAGATCCGATCCATAGATATACCTGATTATATGAGATGAAGTGAAATTAACCAGCGTAAATGTACACATAGCATTAGAATGTCTAATAAGTATTCTCGTACATGGAAGAGAAATTATGAGTTTTTTATTAATGTCAAAAATATACATTACCCTCGGCTGCAATTAAACCATCAAAATCGTTGACTCTATATGGTATGATGCACAGATCTGAAAGAGTTCCAAGTACGCTATCAAAATATGATTTTGGTGGTCATAACCAAAGAGATGTGATCCATCGACCGAGATTGTGTTTTTATTGGAAAGAATAATGTGGTTGGAATTAAATAAGTAATGTTGATAACAATAATATCGCAAATTTCAATTGTTGAAATTAGCATAACAGAATCGGTATTCAACATGTTTAAGTTAATTCAGATTTACTCATAAAATTATCGCTCGATAAGACTTAGTGTTTGGTACTTATGTATTGAAACAGAAAATTCTAAATAATGATTTAGAGTAAGCTGTTTAGATATATTAACGAAAAATGCCTCGAAGTCAGTGGGAGCGGTATTGGATTTGTGAGTCTTTGGATATGATCCAAGAAATGATACGACTGTATCATTTCATAAGCATCAAGATTGAATAAGTATTTTGATAGAAATATCAAATAATTTTTTTTTCAATCAAAGTGCAGATGAAACGCGAGTTCATAAGAAAGAACGTTAAAAAGTACATTGATATTTCTAAACTACAATTAAACATCACGTTATTGATTTTAACAATACGCTTGTATTAAAATCAACTTTAGTTGTTTTAATACTCAATTTTGGATTATAAATGATGTCTATTATGGTGAGTATAAAAGATATAGGTATTGTCCCAAAACGATATACAAGAGCACCATATTAACAAGAGAACATGTAAGTTGGATTCCTTATGCATTAGCAATAGGAATTATCATACAGGTTATGTTGTGTATGATATTGTGTTTTGTTTATGTATTTGATACATGAAGCAAATATAAAATCCAAACTGATATCACTAAATGGTTTTTGAGGTATTCTCGCGTATTTATGAAATACTAGAAAATTGTTTATAGAAACAACGAACTATTTATGATGGAACGTTTGGACGCAAACTTTTATAAGTGATATTGTATATAACATGTCAATGATAAAGTTCAAGTTAAAATCTTTAATTTGAAAATGTTTCAAAATAAAAGTGATTGCGGTCGATTCAACGAAATGTTGAGAACATTAACTTGAATAGCGCTACAATAAACCAATGTATATAGATATAAACGTACAAATATATAATTTAGCCAAAAGTGATTCCAAATGTTGAAAATCCCATAATATTGTTATAAGATAACAATTTCATGAGATTGGCCATGATAGAACTTAAAGCTCACTTCAAGTCGAAAGACATACTTCGAATCGTTCCACATGATAAAGGCAGTTTATCAGTGTTAGAGAGAGTTAATCGACAAAGTAGATAATTAAAACATAATAGCATACTCATTCACTAAGGGACTGATCTAATTGGTTTTGAGGAAAATGATTGAAGAAGTTGGAATTAGATTCCATAATTGATCCAACTGCAAGTGGGAGATTGATAGAGTTAGGGGTATGCCCTAGGGGCAATTACGTAATTTGTTACTTATATCTAACTCATTGACCAATCTGTACGAAATAAAAGGTATTTTATTCCTATTATATACTTGATATAATGTGATTATATTAATTAATTAACTTAATTAAAAGTATATTGAATAGAAAAATCAATAAATGGTATATTTTATGATAGTAGTTACGAAGCGTTGTAATCGTGAGTAATTTATCACAACAAACAACTATACCATTTTAAATGTTCCTAGTCAAGATGCATCGAGACTGGATATCGATGTATCCGTTGAGACTAGAGTACGTAACGTTCTTCAAATGTTGGGCAGTGTATTATTCATGACTGTTGGGAACCTAAGGGTCATGTGCTAATAGTTATTGGATAATTATGGAACGACTCACTCGATAGTTTTCTGTTGGTTAATATAATTAAGGTCAAATAGAAAATATCGATGTGATTGATTTAGATAGTTCTTTCGACTTGAGAATACTGTGAATGTTCAATATGAAAGCTCTACTTTGATTATAGCCAAATCAATGCATGTCGTCCATCAAGTGACTATAGCTGGTCGAGTGGAAGTATTGCAAGTGAAGCACTATTCAACAGAGGATTCGTCTCATCAGCTATATGCGGTTAGTATCACAATCAACTCAAAGTCTCTGATCAAAGCATTTCAATTAATAATAATTGTTATTATTGAACGAAGGAATTTGTATTTAGACTATAAGTTTGAATATGGATGAAGTTGGAATTTTGACCATTACCAAATTCCATAAGTCCAAAGTGATATAGTTTTGATGAAGTGAATTGATGTAAACAAATGTCACAACCAGGTAATGATTATTAAACTAAAATTGAATTTTACCGAAAATGAGTAAGCGATAAATTTGGCCATAATGTCATACCACCTGCTAAGTGATGTGTGAAAGTTAACATTAGAATAGTTCGATGTTACTCGCTGACCAAATTTACACCCAAGAGTTACACAACCGAAATGATGAATTCTCTTAAGACCGAACTACTTAATTATTTATAATTATTATAAATTAATTAAATTAATTAATATTTATAAAATATTAATTATAAATTTTGAATATGATTTGAGAAATAAATAATGTTATATATACATATATATTTATAACAGTTATAAATATATCGATCGATATACAATACCGACAAGCGATTAAATTAGATTTAATTGCATAGTATTTTGGCTTGGGCTTAAATGGGTTTAAAACCCATCACTAGGGCTGTAAAATTTCGGTTTTTGGAAGGTCTACGGGTGGCTAAAACATAGAGAATTGACTTGGAGATAATGAGTTGAGATAAAGTGAGAATGGCTAAAAATATTTTTCTTGTTTCTCTCTGATACAAACCTATATATATGTGTATCTCTAAAAACAATTACTAACCTTTTTCGCCGCCATTACCTTCTACATTGCTGTTTAAAACATAGCTCTCAGTTCACTCCAAAATTCTCAAATATATTTTAAACTAAAATAATACTATTCAATAGTTAGAGGTCGGTGATTCCGGACTTGCAATCTGGCGAAGCAAGAACAATAAAAGAAAGGGAAGTCATTGCTTCAACGCGGATTCAAAGGCATCATTAAATTGGTAATTTTAATTCATATTACAGTAATTAGATTATATTCTATAATTCTATAATGAGCAATTTCATATCCATTTAAATATATTGCTACTATATGTTTAGTCAGTTGAGATTTTGTAAGTAGATGTGGTTGTCACAAATCAGTTTGGTTACCTGCATAATTTGTTTATTATACTATTTGATTTAATGTATAGAAAAAATGTCTTTTACTGTACAAAATCAAATTTTGTCATTAATAATTGTTATATATATATATATATATTTATTAATAAATTCATATATATATATATAAGTGTATATTTCTCTCTTGTAATAGCATATATGCTTATCTAAGATATATGTAAGACTTAAAAATTTTAGTACACTTATTTGTATATAATATGAATATTAAAATTTGAAAATTAATTATCATACATATATTCATATTTTTAAATTAACATTTATTAAAATTTTGAATTGTTTATTATATATAAAATAATTATTACATTAAAAATTCAATTTTATATTTTTATAAAATATTTTATTATTTTAGAAACTTATAGAAAAATTATAGCAATTTTTGAATTAATTTTATTATTTTTGATAATAAATATTATTTCAAAAAACTGTTTATGATTTACTAAAAATAAAATTTAACTGTAAAATTCGTCAATATTTTTTGTAATCTTTCATTCATGATACTAGAATTCATAAAATTTTAAAATTTGAATTTTTATTAATATTATTTTATATTAAATAATAATTTTCGAACTTAATGTATTTATATTTAAAAATAATAATTCAACTTTGAAAAATCTCCAGATTTTTCCTAAGCTCTATTCTATGATTATAGATTTTTTAAATTTGTAAAATTTTATTTTTCATCAATATATTTTTTATATTAATTATTTATGGACGAAAACATTATTTTATTCATAATATATACAAATTAAAATACTAAAATTATTATGTTTGCAAAACTAAGTTAATTTTGAATTATAAATAATTTTAAATAATTTTTCTCACTCTTTATATATGTATATCTATATGTAAATGTTTTATGTTCGTATATTATATACAATATATTTATACATACATACGTGTGTGTATTTTGTAACACATACACATGCACATATTTGGACAACATACATGACATACAAAATGAGTTAATATGTCTATTGCGATGTAAATCCCAACATCTATATACATGCATATTATACCATTCTCGGATTATTATGTTACACAAGAACTCACACATATATGTATATGATACATTTGTGTATAAACTAAATCAAATAAAATTAATTTCACATCTTAATATATTTGAATTTAAATAAGTAAATAATTTTATTTAAATGAAATTTAGAAATACTTTAATTCAATTAGACTTCATAGCCCCAATAAAAGATCCAATAGGGTAAATTTTTTGAAATTCACTCATAACTTCCGCTGTGGAGTAGTCCAGTTCCAACACCTGTTTTATTAACTATAAAAAAAATTATCTCTTCTAAAAGTATGATTAACAATGAGCCATGTACTTTTCTTTCCATGCGGTGAAGAAAATGCTTGTGTTTCTTCCATACAATAAGAACAAGCTAGACTACCGGTCGTATTCCAATCTAAAAGCATTGCATATGCAGGAAAATCACTAATAGTCTATAACAAAGAAGCTAACATACAATTTTTTTTAAATGTCGTATGTTTCAACTCTTTCACGCCACAGCGCTTTCAACTCTTCAATCAATGGTTGCAAATAAACATTGATTCCTTATGTCCGATCATCATGGCCAAGGACGACAATAGCGAGGAATATATATAGGGTTTTCATATACATTCACGGAGGTATTTTGTAGGTGTAACGATAATAGACCAAGATGAATATGTAGAACCAAATTGAGAGAATGGTAAGAATGCATTCGTACACAAATTAAGTCTAATTTTAAGGCTCTCTGCTGCAAAAGCGGGATAAGTTTTAACAAATTCTTTTACATGCTTCTCCATCAGTTGGGTGCGTTAAGATACCTTCTTCCCTATTCTCACAATATGACATCTCATATGAGATGCGGTTACAGAAGATGCATATAACCTTTGAAGTCTAGGAGTGATGGTTAATTAACGAATTCTCTTTTATGGAGCTTTATTTCCCTTCTTTTTTCTTGGTATGTATCTTTTCTCATTAGATATTCTACGCTTCTTAAGATTGATGTTCTCTTTCTAAAACAACATGCAACTATTTAAACATGTATCCATCTTTTGTACAACAAACCGAAAGTAGACATAACTTTTTTACTTCCTAATAATTTTTGCACGTTAAATTATCGGTGATATATCGCTTTGCATCTTGCACAACAGTTATAAATCCGGCTTCTATGAAGTTGGATTTAGATTTCCGCAATGTATTTGGCAATTACTGATAATTTGGTGCCACTTTTACAACTATCCCAAATGGGTTTCTTAGCAGCATCTAATAAATCATAGATTTTTTTTGCTTCAATTATTTGGTTCTTCTTTAACATTTACATCGTCGTCGTCAACTTCAACCGTAGGAAACATTGATCGTGTTGCATCTTCAACCATATCTTCAATATGATTCGCCATCACATTGTCATTAGCCACATCCTCCTCCGACACTACAGGATTAGGTGCAACATATTTTTCATGATGATCCAACACAAAATAATTCGACACAAAACTATTTTGACATAAATGGAATCTAACCATATCCGGTTTCAAGTGCTTCACCGAATTTCTTCATCATTCCCATTATTACTTAAAATGAATTCAATAAATAAGTGTACACCATTATAAAAATGATCCTTTATTGAGGATCTTATTCCCTTTAATTGATACATCCAGCTCCTCGATCAACAAAACAATATACCTTCTTTTTTATTCCCACAAATATGATAGAAATTTAAAAAATAATTGATCATTTTATGGATTGACATTTAACTTTTCAATTCATTTATACATTTTAATATTTTATTAATTATATAATAAGTTACCGTTATATACTAATTTCTTTATATTTTAATGTTTTACTAAATATATAATATTTGATTCTTTTAACTTTTTTACAAAATCTTATGTATTTTCAATTTAAACAAATAATGAATATAATATTATATTTTCTACTTTGATGGTTGATTATCTTACTTTCCATTACAAACACAATAATAATTACATTTCATAAATCATTTCATTTTAAACGATTCAACAAAATTTCGATAGCACTTCCACTTTGTTTCCAGTATCGTACACAAATGCGTGTACACAAGAAAAAAAAGGAAGTATTGTTGAAATTTTGGGAACTCGTATAAGATGAAATGGTTTACAAAATCTAATTACTTTATTATGTTTGTAACTTGTCCAATACAGAGACAAATCCGACAAATATTGTATTGGATGGATATTAATGTCCGTTCTGTAATAAAATCAAATATCTATATAACAATCATATACAATACTTGTCAGACGTGACCAAAAACTCTCTAAGGGATTTAAAAAATAAAGTACATTGTACACTAATTTATCTATATTAGCATTAACACTAATTCATTACTTAAATTTCTTAAAGATTACAAACTAATAAAAACTTGTTTTTTAAACATATTTTAGCTAAAACTAATTTCAATTTATTACACAGTAATAAAAAAAATTAAATTTATACACTAATTTGTTTATATATGTTACCACGTACGTGTAAACTAAATTTATATATAGCCAAGGATATATAAACTAATAAAGGGATTATGTAAATAAATTATTTTTGACCACATTTTAGATAACACATACACTAATTAACACTAAATTATGTTACACTAATACATACACTAGTCAACCCAAATTATCCCTAATTATATAATAATTATCTATTTTAAACACTAATAACCCTAATTAATATCTCTCGGTCAACCAATATACACAATTATAAATAATCAGTGGGCTATTATTAACAAATATATGCATAAATTAACGCTGTTTTTATCATAATTCGGATCAATTAGTTCAAGGGAAGAAAATACCCATTTTTTGATGAATTGAACGCGTAGACGGCTGGAGATTTCAAATTGACGAACAATTTGATGAACCGTGGCTCCTCACGATGGATAGGGATGAGTTTGAGTGGATTTGGGGTTTTAGGTTTTTAGTTTACTGATTTGGGAATGAGAAATGACAAAGAAAACCAAGTTGGCCGCTGCTGTATATGCGACTTTCTGAAGGCTTTCAATAGTCGTCGACGGCTAGTTTTCGATAGTTTTTGATGGCTGCTGAAAATATAATTTATCTTTTCTTTCTATTTAGAATAAATTAAGTTTAATTAATTTATTATCAAAATTTAATTTTCTATAAATATCTGAAAAAGTTTATAATAATGCAGTTTTGTTTCTAACTATTATGTTATTTTATTCGTTATACAGTAATTTTTTAACGATTTGATAATTAATTATGAATTTTAAATGTATTTAATATAATAAATTCATATAAAATAAAAAATTTAGTATTTTTTTGAATCAGATGCCCATCGAAGATATTTTGGGCATACAATCAAAATATGAAAGTAATAAACTGATTTAAGATATCAAACTTGATTTTTCAAATTCATAGCCGTCCGTCGACATTCAGACTTAAACTTTTCGTTCGAAGGTCAAACGATCTTAAAACAAGACGAAATTAAAATCATATATAATACATTACGTGTTTATCTAATCTATATGGTTGGATTAAAAAAACGTAGAATTTTTTTTAGACTTCAAACAAACCATTTTTATAGAAGTTGTCATAACAATACATAGCAAGTGTTATAAAACTTCTTGAAAAATGATATATTTTTAGTCTAATTCTTTTTCCTTTCATTTTTTCTCGATTCTAGCCATATGGATTAGATAAATAATTGTAAAGTATATATGATTCGATTTTCGTCTCGTTTGAAGATCATTTAGTCTTCAAATAAAAGGTTATTAGTCCGAATGCAGACAAACGAGGTAAGGTTGAGAATCAAAATTAGCTCCTAAATTTATTTACCTTTTTATCATATTTTCGAAGCAGGTCCAAAATACTTTGGATCGACATAAGATTCAATTTTCTTTTTCTCTTTACGAATTTATAATGTTAAATACATTTAAAGTTTCATAATTACTTATACAATGGTTAAAAATATATTTAAATTCATAAAATAGTTACGCATCACAAATTTCACCAAAGTTGTATAATGGACAGATTGAAAGTTGCATAAATTGATTGTTTGGGTTTGATTATCAATAAAATTAAATATCGAGTTACACAACAAAAGATTATTGAAAATACTAATTTAATCAACCACAAACCGTCACAAAACTGCAAAATTGAATAAAAATTTCTTTTTTAATTTTTAGGAATTAAATTAGTATTTTTAAACTTCTGTGAATAATTAGTTAAAATAACGTGATAAATTAATTAAAATAGATGGACGTCGAAAACTGTGTGACGAAACTGTCTCATAAGCTTTCGTCGGAATTCTTGTTTTTCCTTATAGCAAGGTATGGTCCACTATTTTAAATAATACACCGGTTTTAAACATCTTTATTAATACATATAAGTCAACATATAAATAATATGACTTTTTACACCCACTACAAAAATACAACAAATAATATGCCACTAGCACACTTGGAACAAAGCCTAAAACTAGACAACCAAGAAACGTCTATGAGAAACCCCACTCAGACTACAATTACCTGAAATGAGCACACCCGAGGGTTATAACTTAAATAAATAATGCACAAGTCAAACGTAGTTCTGCATGAGACAATCATTATCCAAAATACAAGCATAATGCATGTAAATAAAGACGAATCCAGTGTGGCCACTCTCCATGATCACAACTTGGGATTTTCAATCAAACCCGTTTTAATAACATGCGTGTCTCTCTCCGCGCGTGCATATATATATATATGTGTGTGTGTGTGTGTGTGTGTGTGTGTGTTAAATGTGTTTATTTCAAGGTCTTTAATTTTTAAACGATTCACAATGCTATTTATTTTAAACAATTTTCAACCGTTATCACATTGTAGAATATACGATGAAGTATTTTTGAATAAAGGAGTAACAAATAAACATACAATGCAATCATTCACCACACGTGATGCATGTATTTATTCCCAGGGTCATGACCATATTTTAACCATTAGCGTTCCCATATTTTCTGCATATATTGACGCAGCGGATATTAACGAATGACAACGAAATGAAGATTTCGCGTCAAACTAACCGATGAAACGATTAGTTGAAACAAGATAAATCGATTGATTGAAAATACCGAACGTCCAAATTCGTTGATCTCGAGAGATATCGAATTCTAGCTATCTCCAACACGTTGATCGCGCACGATACCATGTTAAAAGATCTACGATTCTTCTACGTTGATCTCACGCACGAGATTCCGTGAATCGGCTTCAAATCCGTTGATTCGAACGCACTCGAATAACCGAAAATGGAGAAAGAAGACAACGCTCAACTTCCAATTTCAAAGAGGCACAAAGCACTCAAACAAAGTTTTATTCAAAATCAACTACCCCAAATGATACAACTCACCTGCTATTTATAGGAGAATTTATAACACAGCACATGTCGACGACCTAACAAGCACGACCTAACAAGCACGAGCTAACACATGCGACCTACGACTTATCTTCAAACGAGTTAACAAATACAACATAAAGGAAAAAACAACACGAGATACAACATTACGAGTTACGACCTAACATATATACAACACACAGGACATAAGAAAAATACAACATACGACTTAACAAGTTGCACCACAACGCGACTTAAGACTCACGCGACCTAACAACAGCACAGCACATGAAGCTTGATCGATCTATCAACTTGAGCGACTTATCATTTGGAGCGAATTAAGAAGGTCGACCGTGTTAGGTCGGTTACATAACTCCTTTTGAACCGTTAACTCGTTATGTCGGTTTCCATGTCTTGTTAGGTCGTTTATAGTAGGTGAGCGACCTAAGTTACTTGTGATGAGCGACTTAATATTGGAGCGACCTAAGGCACGCGGTCTTTCACATAAATCCTTTTGAACCGTTAACTCGTTAGGTCGGTACCTTGCTTGAGCATAGCCCGTTAGGTCGCTCGACGACTTAACATAGGTCGTTGGATCATCATAGATCGTTAGGTCGCTTGGCGACTTAACATAGGTCGTTGGATCATCCTTTCTGGCATAACTCGTTGTACCCTTCTCCACTTCATAACTCGCGTGACTCATTAGGTCGCTTGGGCGACTCAAAGCATAGGTCGCAGGCAACTTAGCAGGTGCGCTGCATCATCCTCCCCTGGTTGAAAAGAATTCGACCCCGAATTCATACATTCCTCTTCTTCGACAAGCTTATTCTCATGATACAGAATCAGGTGTTTGACGTTAAAAACGTCTGCAGTGTGGATATGATCCGGCAATCTTAACCGATAAGCATTATCATTGATCTTCTTCAAGATTTCTACTGGACCAATCTTTCGAGCTTTCAATTTGTTGTAAGTTCCAACTGGAAATCAATCTTTTGTCAGTACTGCATAAACAAAATCACCTTCTTTGAAGTCCACACTCCTTCGCTTCTTATCGGCCAGTTGCTTATACTTCTCATTTGACTTAAACAATTGTTCATGAACAATCCTATGACACTCCTGCAGCTCATTTACGAAATCACAAGCTCGTTTAACAACCCCTTTCTGAATTGGAACTATCGACAAATCTAACGGTCCCTTCGGAATTGCTGAATATACCACTTGAAATGGACTAAATCCAGTACTTCGATTCACTGCATGAATGTGCAAATTCCGCCTGACACAATTTCACATCCCAGCTCTTCAAATCATCCTTCACAAGACATCTCAACAAGTTTCCCAAAGATCTATTCACCACTTCCGTTTGCCCATCAGTTTGTGGATGATAGGCGCTACTAAAATTCAGCTTAGTTCCAACCATCTTCCACAGACTCAACCAAAAATGACTTAGAAAACGAGTATCCCGGTCAGAAACTATGGTTTCAGGTAGCCCATGTAGTCGATAAACCTCTTTGAAAAATAATTGAGCAACACGGACTGCATCAGATGTCTTCTTACAATCTATGAAATGTGCCATCTTCGAAAATCTATCCACCACAACATATATAGAATCATTCCCTCATTGAGTTCTTGGCAAACCCAAAACAAAGTCCATGCTAATATCAACCCATGGTCTAGTAGGCACGGGCAATGGCATATACAATCCTGCATTCGTAGCCGTCCCTTTGGAAACTTGGCATATGTGACATCTCTCTACAAATCTTTCAACTTCTTTCCTTATTGAAGGCCAAAAATATGATTGAGAAATCAACTGCAAAGTACGATCTCTTCCCACATGTCCTTCTTCATGCAATTCTTTCACAATCTTCATTCGCAAGCTGCACTCTGGTATACACAACCGATTTCCTTTGAATAGAAACCCATCTACCAACACATATTCACTCGTCTTCCCTTTCTCGACTTCATCTACAATCTTCGCAAAGTAAGGATCCTCAACAAACAATTCTGGCAAAACATCAAACCCCGTCAGTTCAACTTTCATCGTGGTCAACAAATGATTCCTTCTACTCAATGCATCTGCCACTCGGTTTGTAACTCCCGACTTATGCTTTACAACAAATGTAAATTGTTGCAAGTATGCGATCCATGAAGCATGCCTGGCTACAACCTTATCCTGTCCTTGCAAATGTTTTAAGGCTTCATGATTAGTATACAACACAAACTCTTTATGAAACAAATAGTGTCTCCAATGTTTGATGGCTTGGACAATAGCGTAGAATTCCACGTCATAAGTATTATATCTCATCTTTGCTCCCAAAAGCTTCTCACTGAAATAAGCAATTGGACGTCCCCTCTGACTCAACACCCCTCCAATTCCAACTTTAGATGCATCAGTATGTAGTTCAAATAGAAACTGAAAATTCGGAAAAACTAGAATTGGTGCTGACGTCAAAAGTTCCTTGATTCGCTCAAAAGAAAATCCTGCTTCCTTCGACCATGAAAACTGCTTGCCCTTCATACAATCAGTAACAGGCGCCATCACGCTAATGAAATGTGGAATAAACCTTCGGTAGAATGATGCTAAACCATGAAAACTTCTCACTTCAGTTATAGTCCTGGGCTGTGGCCAGTTTCTGATTGCTTCAACTTTACTTTGATCCACCTGGATACCTTCCTTGGGCAATACATACCCCAAAAACAAAACACTATGCGTCATGAACACGCATTTCTTTGTTGCTGCATAAAATTGCTCCTGACGAAGTATCTTCAACACTTCCCGCAAATGTAGCAGATGTTCTTCGATGCTCCCACTCTATATCAATATATCATCAAAGTATACCACCACGAACTTTCCAATGAATGGTTGAAAGATCTGATTCATTACTCTCATAAAAGTACTAGGTGCATTCAAAAGACCAAACGACATGACCATCCATTCATACAACCCTTCCCGTGTCTTGAAAGCTGTCTTCCATTCATCCCCTGATCGAATTCGAATCTGATGATACCCACTCTTCAGATCAATCTTTGAAAAGATAACAGCTCCATTCAACTGGTCTAATAAATCATCCAATCTAGGCATCGGAAATCTGTACCTCATTGTAATCTTGTTTAGTCGACTATTTGTACACATTCTCCAAGTTCCATCCTTCTTCGGCACTAACAATGCTGGTACTGCACAAGGACTTAAACTTTCCTGTACGCGCCCTTGTTTAAGTAACTCCTCCACTTGTCTTCTCAACTCTTCATGCTCCTTTGGACTCATTCTATAATGTGGTCTATGCGGTGACACAGCTCCCGGAACAAGATCTATCTGGTGTTGTATGTCTCTCAAGGGTGGTAACTCTGTTGGCAACTCTTCAGGAAATACATCTTCAAACTCCTTCAATACGGGCTTAACTTCTTCAGGAATTTCAACCGCTTCGCTACTTTCACGTCCAGCCAATAAAAATACTTCAGGCTCATCCTCTACTTCCTGGACAAATTCCTTCAAAGATAACAGAGTCTTTAGTTCTTCAATCTTCTCCAACTTGCTTTTACTTTGTTGTCGCTGTTTAGGAACTAAAGTGATTTTAGTGCCCTCGAACATGAAACTATAGCAGTTAGTCCTTCCATCATGTTGCACAGCTCTATCGTATTGCCATGGTCTACCCAACAACAAATGACATACATCCATATCTACCACATCACACCAAATTTCATCTTTATACTTCTTTCCGATGGAGAAAATTACATAAGCTCTTCGATCAACCTTCACTTCCCCACCTTTCCTCAACCAAGATAACTTGTAAGGTTTGGGATGCTTCTCTGTCTTTAACACCAATTTCTTTACAGCTTCTGTAGAGATGATGTTATCACAACTTCCTGCATCGATGACGAACTTACAAACCCTTCCCAAGATAGTGCATGTTGATTGGAAAATATTACTCCTCAACCAACTAGTCTCCTCTTCCTGCTTTGGTGTCAAGCAAGATCTCCTCATCATTAAAGAATATCCTTCGTCTCCCGCCAATAATTCTTCTTCCTCCTCAACTTATGGTGAACTTGAATATTCTACTTCTGCATCCTCATCCTCAACCTCAGCAACCATCACTCGCTTCTTAGGCTTAGGACATTCATTGCTCTTGTGACCAAACTCTTGACAATTAAAGCATTTGATACTACTATTGACCTTGGTCGTAGCAACTTCATTGACAACCGGTTTATTAACAGCCTTGGAAATGTTAGTATTGCTACTAGCCCCTTTCACTTGATTGTTGGAATTTGTAAACACACCACCTCCTCTTCTACCTTGCCTCTCCCAAGCTAGAGCCTTCTGGTGTGCTTCAGCAACGAATCTTGGATCAAACATATTCACCATATCCTGAATTTGCATTCTCAATCCCCCAACAAATCTAGCAGTCAATTGTTCCTCTGTCTCCATGATATCATTTCTGGCAATCAGTTGATAAAACTCATCTGCTTAGTCATTTACCGACTTCGTCCCTTGTCTCAAATTCTGTAAGCGCTGATACATAAGAGACTGATAATTATAAAGCAAAAAAGTAGCCTTCATCAACTTCTTCATCTTCTCCCATGAAACTATCTTCGACTTTCCCATCCTTTCCCGTGTAAGTTTAGTTTGTTGCCACCATGCCATAGCTTTTCCCCTCAATCGAGTAGTAACCAACTTAACTCTACGATGCTCGGGTACTTCCTTGAAGTCAAAAATTTCTTCAACATTTGATAACTAATCCAGAAACTCTTTCACAATCATTCCTCCTTTGAATTCTGAAATCTCTGTTTTCATCCCCGACTTCCATTTACGATCATCTTCTACCTCCCGATAGTGATTTCGTACTTGGTCTCGATCTCGATAATGAACACTACATCTATCACCATCTTCATCATAATCAAATGTACTTCGATATCTATCTCGACCATCAACATCTCTACGATCACGCATATCTCTTCTACTATATCTTTCATCATCACGACATGGCTCATCTCCAAACTCACGTGGAGTTCTTCTCTCTTCATTTCTATACTCATGGTGTTCTCGTCTCATTGAAACTGATGATTCCCTTCTATCTCGATAAGATTGTGGTGACACCTTCCTCGCTTCCATAGCCGATGACGAAACTCTGTTTCCTCCATGGTTCGAGATTGGTGATCTTCTCCGTTGACTTTGATTCATATCGATCATCAATTTCTCCAATCTACCAATTCTCTCATCCAACTTCTCACTGAATTTATTGCTAATTCGTTGTTCCATTTGTTCAGCATCTTCTCTTTTATACAAATCTTCAACATTTTGATGACGATTGGCTCTTCTCAGCGGCATGGTAGAATCTTCAACAAATCCAAAAACTTAACTCTCAGCTTGAACAACTTAGCTCGGATCTGAAACTGTTAGGCTCGGCTCCAACTAATTCAAACTCGGCCTTGATCTACAAAGTGATGCACAACTCCAAAACTTCCACTATACTCCCAATAGGCTCGGCTTAGCTATGATTGGCTAAGTCTGGCTTTGATACCAAACTGACGCAGCGGATATTAACGAATGACAACGAAATGAAGATTTCGCGTCAAACTAACCGATGAAACGATTAGTTAATACAAGATAAATCGATGGATTGAAAATACCGAATGCCCAAATTCATTGATCTCGAGAGATACCGAATTCTAGCTATCTCCAACACGTTAATCGCGTACGATACCGTGTTAAAAGATCTACGATTCTTCTACGTTGATCTCGCGCATGAGATTCCGTGAACCGGCTTCAAATCCGTTGATTCGAGCGCACTCGAATAACCGAAAATGGAGAAAGGAGACAACGCTCAATTTCCAATTTCAAAGAGGCACAAAGCACTCAAACAAAGTTTTATTCAAAATCAACTACCCCAAATGATACAACCCACCCGCTATGGCGACCTAACAAGCACGACCTAACAAGCACGAGCTAACACATGCGACCTACGACTTATCTTCAAACGAGTTAACAAATACAACATAAAGGAAAAAACAACACGAGATACAGCATCACGAGTTACGATCTAACATATATACAACACACACGACATAAGCAAAATACAACATACGACTTAACAAGTTGCACCACAACGCGGCTTAAGACTCATGCGACCTAACAACAGCACAGCACATGAAGCTTGAACGATCTATCAACTTGAGCGACTTATCTTCTGGAGCGACTTAAGAAGGTCGTCCGTGTTAAGTCGGTTACATAACTCCTTTTGAACCGTTAACTCGTTAGGTCAGTTTCCATGTCTTGTTAGGTCGTTTATAGTTGGTGAGCGACCTAAGTTACTTGTGTGTCGTGCGATGTGTCAGGTCCCCTGAGTTCTCTCTTATCCCATGTTCGAGTCGGCTATGATCATTTCCGCTCTAGAGTTTGGAGCGGTATGGTCGGGCCCTATTGCTGGTTTGTGGTGTTGAGTCATTGCGAGGCCTCTTCCGTGTCGTTTGTGACTCTTGTTTGGTTTTCTTGTATGTCTGGCTGCATATGGCCTATTCGGAGGTCTCAACGGGCATGGCCTGTTAGGCTACGGCGATTTTCTGGCTCTGGTCGAATAGTTGTCTCTGATTTGGATCACTATTCGGTCAGCCTGGATATTTGCCAGCTTTCTCCGGGCCGGCCTGCTGTTGCATCTGATAGGGTCATTTCGCGAATCGCACCTGTCGCGCGGGGCTGTCTGACTAGTGACAGTCCGGCTTGGGTGAGGTTCCTACAACATCGAGGGTTGCGTATTATCAACGCCCCTACATTCTTTTGGTTCTGCCCGATTAGTCAGGTACCTCCTTCCTCATCCTCCGCTTGTTGTTCATCTCGGTGTTCTCTTCCATCTTCCTCTTGCTCCTTGTCGATCTCCATCCCGATGCTTAGCAAAGCGGAGATTGCGATCATTAATGATCGTCTTGCTCGCCTCACGAAGAACTCATCTTCTTCCAGGCCTTGTGCTCCGCAGTCGGGTGCGCAGGTTCCTTCTGCTGCTCCCCAGGATGCTGCTTCTCCGCCTTCGGGTCCCCGACTACGACGATCGTATCGTCGCAAGTCAAGAGGAGCTCCTGCCACCCCTCGCACCATCCGCACTCGCTCTATAGCGGCGACTGAGAAGACCGACAGGTCCGCTCGGTATTCGTTGCATCTTATCTGAGTTGAGTTTGCTCTTTTTCCTCTTTCTGATTTCCTACTTTCTATCCGCTTTTTTTTCCATCATGTCGAACTTTCTTTTCTGGAATATCCGCGGTATCGGTAATGAAGCGTCCTTAGCTAGGCTGAAGCGCATTGTCAGGAAACACTCTGTTTGTTTGGTGGCTCTTCTGGAACCTTTTTTACGTCCTGGAGAGGTTTCCAAAACTGTGTTGTCCCTCGGGTTTGGCGGCGCATTGTCCAATGTATCGGGAAAGATTTGGATTCTATGGTCCAAAGGCTCTCGTGTTCGCCCTATTTTTGATTCTGTTCAGCTTTTTTCTATGGCTTGCTCAGTCTCTCCCTTCCCTCATCCGTTTCTTTTCTCGGCTGTCTACGCCAAGTATGATCAGATTGAGAGGTTGTCTCTTTGGGCTGATATCCTGTCACTCTCAGAGTTGGGCTTTTCTTACTCTGTTGTTGGCGGTGATTTCAATGTAGTCGCTTGCCAGGCCGAAAAACTTAGGGGGGTGGCCGTCAACCGTTCTTCGGTGACGGATTTCAACTCGTTTATTATAAGTTCCGGTCTATCTGAAATCCCTTTCATTGGCTTTGCTTTCACTTGGTCTAACAACCAAGATGGCCCAAACCGCATCCTCTCGTGGTTGGACAGGGTTTTTGGGAGTGAGGATTGGCTCAATCTCCCCTTTTCCTTCTCCATCTCGCATCTCCATCGGACCTTTTCTGATCATGCCCCTTTGATCTTGAGTTGTTCCCCTCATTCTCTCTCGGGGCCTTCTTCTTTTCGTTTCCAGAGTATGTGGAGATCCTATCATTCTTTTCTTCAGGTAGTGGGGGATTCGTGGGGCTCTCCTACCGTTGCTTCTCCTTTGGGAACTTTCTCTCAAAAACTGAAACGTCTCAAGGTTTGCCTTAAGGCCTGGAACGTTCAAGTTTTCAAAAACATATTCGATAGTGTTAGGGCCGCTGAGGAGACTCTCATCTTTGCCGAATCTTTGTTCGACGAGAGCCCTACCTCAGTCAACAAGGAGAAGTGGGCGTTGGCCCATCTAGCCTTCTCCTCGGAACTCCGCGTTGAGAACACCTATCTTCACCCAAAGGCGAGGGTCAAATGGATGGTCGATGGGGACTCGAACTCCAAATTTTTTCACTCCTCAATTCGAAAGAAAAACAATTTTCTTTCAATTCGTGAGATTATTCGGCCGGATCTTACGTTGGCTTCAACTCCGGCTGAAGTCAAAGACACCGTCTTGTCTCACTTCCAATCTTTTATGGGTGTTCCATCTGTTTCGATTTCCGACCCGTTCCTCTCTTTGTTCATCCCGCGGCTGATCTCTCCGTCTGATAGTGCATCTTTAGCTGACTACCCTTCGTCGGAAGAAATCCAAGCTAGTGTCTTTGCTCTTAGCAACGATAGTGCCAGCGAGCCGGATGGCTTCAACAGGATGTTCTACCGGAGTGTGTGGCCTGTCATTCATCTTGACTTCTGTTTGGCGGTTCAGCATTTTTTTGCGGGTGGTACTCTACCCGTTGGATGGACCTCCACTAACTTGGTCCTTATTCCCGAAGTGTGATAATCCAAGGTCATGCTCGGATTTTCGTCCCATCAGCTTATGTAATTTTTCTAACAAAGTTATCTCTAAGGTGTTGGCCAATCACTTGGTTCCGTACCTTGATCGCATCATATCCGCCTCCCAAGCGGGCTTTGTTAAAGGTCGTTTAATCACCGATAATGTCCTTCTAGCTCAGGAATTGATTTCCCAGCTTGATCGGAAGGTTAGAGGATCTAATGTTGTTTTCAAACTAGACATGGCAAAGGCTTTCGATCGTATGTCATGGTTTTTCGTCATCAGGGTTTTGCGAGCCTTTGGTTTCCCTGAAACCCTTATTGATTTGGTATGGAGGCTCATTTCCAACTGTTGGTTCTCTGTTCTCATCAACGGATCGGTCAACGGTTTCTTCAAGGTAGGGAGAGGTTTACGTCAAGGAGACCCTCTATCACCTTCTCTGTTCGTTATTACGGCAGAGGCTCTTATCCGCGGAATTCACACCCTCACGATCTTCGGTCAGGTCCAACGTTTTGGGCTTCCAAGGGGGTGCCCGCTCGTTTCCTCCTTATCTTTTGCAGATGACATTGTCATCTTCTCGAATGGCGAGCGCTCTTCTGTTCGGCGGCTTCAACGCTTCATTCAGCTAAACGAGAGGTGCTCTGGCCAGCTAGTTAACTCCTCTAAGAGCTGTTTCGTTCATGCGAAGGACATGTCTCCTTCCAGGGTTTCGTGGCTTCAGGAATTTACAGGATACAAGGAAGGTTCCCTTCCGCTTCCTTATCTTGGTATAGTACTATACAGAGGTAGGAAACTTAATGCTATCTTCGATCCCTTGTTGGACAAAGCTAGGGGGAAGATTATCCGTTGAAATGTGGCTCTTCTATCTCAAGCGGGTAGACTGGTTCTCATCAAGTCTGTATTAGGCTCGATGGGCACTCATGTCTTCGCGGCGATGACCCCTACCTCTTCATTCTTCCGGTCTTTCCAGTCCCTTGCCTTATCCTACTTCTGGGGGTCAAAGGCTGATAACCACCGCCATCACTGGGTCTCATAGGACGTCGTGTGCCGCCCCCTTCGTGGGGGTGGATTAGGCTTGCGCAATCCGAAGGACATCTATTTGGCTTTTGCTTGCAAATTGTGGAATCGGTTTGAGGCTAACAACTCCTTATGGGCGTCGTTCCTCCACGCCAAATACCATCGGCTCTCTGATCTAGGTTCACGGGCTCTCCTTCATTCGCTAGCGAGACTTGGAAACACGTGCAATCTGTTAAATCGTTCTCTGATTCTCATGACGGATCATCGAGATGGGATAGCGGACCCTTTTCTATCTCCAAGGCTTGGAATTCGGTTCGCACCCCAGCCCCAGTCCGTCCTTTGTTCTCTTTCATTTGGGATTCTAGAATTCCTCCTAAGGTGTCTTTGTTCATGTGGCGTTCCCTTCATAATGGGCTGCCATTAGACGAGAACCTTCAGTCAATTGGTATCCCAACCGTCTCCTGCTGTCGGTGTTGCAGCATCGGGGATACGGAATCCTTGTGCCATTTGCTTTTTCTGGGCTTTACTGCCAGATCCTGCTGGAATTACTTCGGCAACCTGATTTGTGTCCGAGGAAATATCAGCTCTCCTGGTGATTTACAAACGTCTTAGTGGCACGGTATTTCTAGTAAATCTCTTCGCTCGATTATTTTTCGCTTGATTCCTTGCCTGATTTGTTGGCACCTCTGGTGCGCACGGAACAAGGCAATTTTTGATGACTCTCCTATGGATCCCTCTTCCATTATTCGTAAAGTTAGAAATGATGTCTTCTTAGCATTTCGTGGCAGACCTTTTAGGGGCTCGGTCAGTTCTCGATCTAGTCGGCTTGTGGATCTATTATCTATTTCCTGTGTTGTGTCTTCCTCAAGAGTTGGAATTGGTTGACGACATCGTTCCCCCCCTTTTTACTTCTCATTTTCTGGTTGATGGCTTTTCAGGCTATGGCTTATCAGCTCTGCTGGGTTCGTCTGCTCTTTTTGCTGTTGTTCTACTCGGATCTCATTCATCCTTGTTATTGGACGGTGGCTATTCAGGATCTTGCTGTCGAGGTTACGGTGGTCGGTTGTTCCACCGCAGTTCATCGTCCTTGATCTGTGATTGTCTCTCGCAGTTGTATTCATCTCCTCCGCTGCATCTTATGCTGTTTTATGGTTTTTTGTACTTGCTCTATCGTTTCTGTGGTATCCGTAGTTTTGGTACTCTGTTGTTTTCTTGTTACCTGTCAGGCTTGTTGACAGCTTTTGGTGTTGGTATTTATATGAAATTTCTTTTTGGCCAAAAAAAAACCTAAGTTACTTGTGGTGAGCGACTTAATATTGGAGCGACCTAAGGCACGTGGTCTTTCACATAACTCCTTTTGAACCGCTAACTCGTTAGGTCGGTATCTTGCTTGAGCATAGCCCGTTAGGTCGCTCGGCGACTTAACATAGGTCGTTGGATCATCATAGATCGTTAGGTCGCTTGGCGACTTAACATAGGTCGTTGGATCATCCTTTCTGACATAACTCGTCGTACCCTTCTCCACTTCATAACGCGCGTGACTCATTAGGTCGCTTGGACGACTCAAAGCATAGGTCGCATGCAACTTAACATGGTGCGCTGCATCATATATGCTACAGTTTTTAAGGATTAGGATTAATATATCAGTTATCTAGTTTTGTTACATGTTAATTAAAACCGCACTTAGCTTGATTCGTAGATATCCTAGGAGTGAAATTCAATTCCACTATTATTCAACTTAATATTAAACTCACAGTGAGCGTCTTTGTAAACACTCACTTTAGTAAACTTGCCTATTAGAAATCCTCGCTTGACCTTATAGCAGATTATTGACTTTTCTGACTTGTGAGCAAAACTTACCTACTGCAAACGCTTACTTGTGTACCCTATAAAAGATTTTGACCATACTGACTTATGAGCAAACAAGTCAATACATAGGCAGCTGTTTAGAGTAGTCTCTCTTCTACAATCATTCAGTCTCATCATAAAGACTGACATGCTTGGCCATTTCCCTTCGCTTAAGACATGTCCATTTCCACAGTTTGCTTCCATTAACCAACCACGTTTGATCTCTCTTTAACCATCTGGGTGCAACTCTGATCACATAAGGGTTCTTCCTTACCATACTCTCTGGTAACTTTCCTTGGTTATTACCCTACTCATTTCATTCTTAATAATTATGGGTTCACATGTTCGTACATATATTGATGTGAGTACATTATCGAAGTAACATGCATTCTAACATTTTATGTCATTTTGGTTCAATATGTGGCTTAAAGTCTGCATCTAAAATACCACATCAATTGTTCATCCATATGCGTATACTGATGACAGAGCAACAAATTTATATCTGATCGACCCACCAGTCCTAGTTGCTTCCCTTTGTTCATACATGTCATGAAGGAAATCCCATTCTTCACATGAGTGATTTACAAAGATTATCGCACTCATTCAACTTGTAGGTTCTTCCTCAAGATTGGAATGTTTGTTACTGGATACACGATATCAAATGAATAGATTGCATGAATAGATTGAAATGTTAGTACTAAAACTCTGATATGTAAGGCTTTGGTACATCATAGATTGAAGTAGATTCTGCAAAAAATATACAATGTAATGAAAAATGAAGAATAACAAATATTTACTTGACAAATATTTGCCATAAGTTATTACTATCAGTAATTGCTTGAAATATTTGCATGTGTAGTTTTTCTTGAAATATTTGAAATATTTAAAGAATAGCAAATACTTACCTGCAAATATTTGCAAATGTTAGTACTAAAACTTTCAAATATTATACATATTTAGTTTTGAATGATGGTTGATTTGAATTGCAGTATACAATCAAATGATAAAATGAGTGCAGCATATATTTTCTTAAAAAATTTATTTTAGAAATAGTTGTATGTATTACAAAAGCCATTAACACAAATATTAAGAGTATCAGATACTTACCACATGTACCTCTGATGAGATTGATATTAGTAGAAATTTCTCTTGAAATTAAAATACATAATTAGATGATCAAAATATGATGGGAAATGTTTGCCACACAATTTATGACAGTAGTTTTGTGCCTTTTTTGTTTACTGCAAATACTAAAAATATCAAATATTTGCCGGTCTAAATTTTTGGTAGATTGGAATTTTAGTATATATACATTCACATGAAAAGTGTGCAATACAAAATATTTGATAGGCAAATGTTTGTCATGCCAATATTTGCTACGTGTATATATATATGTGACACTAATTTGATAATTTTAAAACCTTTATAGGTACAACGACAAAGATACAAAGTCGCGGCACAAAAAAAAATACTACCATTCGAAGTCGAGAAATTTGCAAATTTGCTTAAATCTTATCACAAACTCGAAGCGTCTCTCAATACACTACAACAAAAAGAGCATATTACAACTTATTATTTACAACGTTTATTTCTAAAATGTTGTAAAAAAATTACACTTTACAGCGTTTTTTCCAAAAACGCTGTAAAAACCTTGTTTTTTACAACCGTTTTTTAGCAATGTTGTAAAAATCTTGTTTTATACGACGTTTCTAGGCAAACGTTGTAAAACTCTGTTTTTTACAACATTTTTGTGGCAAACATTGTAAATACTTTTTTTACAACATTTATTTGCAAACATTGTAATCATACACTTTTAACAACTTTTATTATAAAAACATTTTTCTTACAATTTTTCCCCTATAGTTTGTAAATATTAATTTACCACAATAAAAGTTGTTTTCGCAAACGTTATATATAATCAATAATTATTTGTTAAATTTATAATTTATTATACTTAACATTTAATAATTATTAAATTACAGTTAATAATTATTAATCACATTTATAAATTTAATTAATAATTAATATAAAATAATCAATAATTAATTTAAAAAATTGTTATTAAATAGTTAATATTAAAAAATTACTACTAAATAATTAATAATTAACTTTTAGTAGTTAATATTTAATAATTAATGTTTAATATTTAGTTAATTTACTACTTTAATAATTAATATTGAATAATTTATTGTATTTTAATGTTTAATAATTAATATTTATTATAATTAATAATAATAATTAATTTACATAATTATTAGTAATTAATAGTATATACATAATAATTAATAATTAGTAATCAATATTCAGTTATAATTAAAAAGTAATAAGTAACAACTGATAATCAATAATTAGTAAATAAGACGTAATATTTAATTTAATAATCACTATTAAATAATTTCTATTAAATATATGATAATTAATTATTAGGACTAATATTTAATAGCTAATAATTGATAAGTAATTAATATTTAATAATTAAGAAGTATTATTTATTAATTAGTATATGATATTTAATAATTATATTTGATATTTTATAAAATTTAATTATATACTAGTAGTTTGAAATACAAAGATATTGTATATATTATTTATAGATTTGTCTCATGTCGCCAACTTTAGTTTGTATACATATATATAACAATTGGTTGCCACTATGAAGGGGGTTGACAACCGCTCCATTGATGGCGGTCAATTAAAAAGGTTAATTGTAATTAATTAACACCGACGTTCGATACGCTCGACGCGTCGGACACTCTAACGCAAACTCAACAATTTGGTGCGTTCATTTAGCGAGGCAAAATAGTAGGCCCGATGTCATACGCGTCCAAAGTGACATTAACGTGAATTGGACAAACATTGTCCGTGAAATCACCATAAGCGTTGAAAACTAATTTATTCACAATAAGTTTTCCTGCTTTCTATTTTTATTCTCCCGCTTCATCATCAAATGTTGAAATTTTTTGGTTTCCCTCCCTAGTTTCCCTCCACCTAATGTTAATTTGGATAAAATCCAATTATAGACTTTCCCACACCCTAAATTTACTAAACCTATTCCGTGAGATCTCATTCTCCCTTCTACCACCACACCATCCCGGAATGTGATCGAATGGCCCATGCAGGCCTCATCCCTGTGCCATCTCCGACCAATGTGTTATGCATCAATCGTTGGATATCATCATAAATCTCCTCTCCTCAATAGAAGTTGCAGCCAACCTCAAGTAAACTGCATAGATCGCAAACGCAATAGTAGGCCATGACTCCTCCAATTCGCAGTTGCAAGCGCAGGCTTTGATTCCTTTTCCAAATTGCAACTACAACCGACCGCAGGCCATGAGTGATGATCCACAACTGCAATCGACAGCGACTCCTCCTCCAAATCCATTAGTACATCAGCTGGGTTGATTTCGGATCGTGGGTAGTTGATTTTTGGGATATGGAGTAGTTAATTTTGGAATCTAGATAGGGGTTACGAAACCCATAAGAAGTGGATCCAACAATAGCATGTCCAAGCTCAAAGGAATGTACATGAGAATGGACAGGACAGTAGACGAAGAAGTGGACAACGTTAAAATTTCGGTGATACAAAATCACAAATAGAGAAAAATAAATATGCAAAAGAAAGAAAGAGAAGATCTTGTTTTCTTAGTTAATAGGCATATTTGATTATGTTTATTTCTCTCTCTAACTGCCTAATCAAATTATTTTTTATCATTTAATATTAACTTGGGCATTAAGTAATTGATGTTATGAACAAAGACTAGAAGAGAGAGTGTAAAAGAGGGGTGGAAAATCTATTTGCTAATTCCCCCTTCTCCATCTTTGCTCTTCTTCTCCAATAATTTTAGCCATATAGATATTTTCTCCCTTTCTCAAGTTGCTTATTGATTCAATGGTATTTTGTTTATTTTAGCTATGTTGTATTAATTATAAATAAAATTTTGGTGAATCAATAAACTGGGTGGTTGAGTGAAATCTCTTGTGTTACTGCGTTTTAATTTCAATTCCGTCTTATTTTCAATCTAAGTCATCTCTTTGTGATTTGGGTGACAAAGGTCCGTTGATATAAGCTTCCATAAAGCGCCACCATTTTCATAACAGTTTCTATCGGAGCACAGATTATCACAAAACTTAGAGTAATTTTGGTTTGAAAAATTATTGATGTAGGATATGATTTCATTTTCGAAAATGGCTATTTTGGATGGGAAAAATTGTGGTATTTGAAAGCCTAGGATGAAGGATATCGTGTACCTCATTGATCTTCATGATCCGATTAACAGAGATAGAAAGAAGTCCTTTGATGTAGATGAGTGAATGAAAGAAGATGGATAAAAAGGCGATTGCTTTGATTTTCCAGTATCTTGATTATCCAGTTTTCCATCATGTGGCTCGTTGTGAATCCGTGAAGGCTTTGTGGGACAAGTTGATATCTTTATATGAGTCAAAGAATGCTACTAGTAAGGCTTTTCTAGTTCGAAAGTTGGTACAACTGAGATTAGATGATGAGAAGTCTGTTGCAGAGCATTTGAATGAATTTCAAGATGTAATAAATCAGTTGGCAAATATAAATGTCAATTTTGATGATGTGTTACATCCTCTTTTATTGATGAGTTCGCTTTAAGAAAGTTGATAAACTTTGATTGTTTTATTGAGTAATTCAAATGCTAATGAAATTATCTCTTTGTAAAATGTTCGAAGAAGTCTTTTGAATGAGGAGCTTAGAAGAAAAGGGTCAGGTATGAAATCAATTCAAAGTGAGGCTATGGTGGCAAGGGACTCGAAGAAAGATACAATTTGAAAGAAGAAGGACGCTAATGGTAAAGGTTTTATCACTTGTCATTATTGTAATAAGAATGGTCACATACACAACAAGTGTTATGCTTATAAAAGAGATCAGGAAAAGGCTGCACATGGCGGTAGTTGTAACAACCCTGAATTTTGTGATTTATTTTAATTGTTTATTTTAATTATTTAAATTGAAACTTCTGATTTAAAAATTTTATTTTATTTATTAAAATGAATAAATTTTGTTATTTTAAAAGTATATTTTGATTTTTGTGTGAATTATAATTTCAAACCTGAATAAATAGGATATTTTCAAAAAAGTGTATTTTTAGTCGAATTAGTCAAACATTGACTTTTAAATTTAAATTTAAATATTTGAATTTTTGAATTTTATCCTTTATTATGAAATTAGATTAAATTTCAGGACTACTGCTTTTTGTTTCGTTGAAATCTGAAAGTTATGCTTTTTACAATATTGTGTATAAATTGATTTATTCAACAATATTGTTTATTTTAATTTATATAAATAATAGTTTTATTTGTCGTATCTTTTTCTAATATATATATATATCTGTGTGTGTGTGTGTGAAATGTGTTATATATGTATATATTATCTTTTAAATATTTTAAAGTGATGTTTGAATTTTTCCAAAGTTTATTGAATTTATTTTCAATTTTTAAAGTCTAGTTTCCATTTTAGCTATTTTCTTAATTTAATTATTATTTAAAATTTATTTATTTGTTTTTATTCATTCATTTTTTTTGTGTTTTTACTTTATTTATATGCATTTTTCATGTATTTAAAGTTGCAAAATGAATTAAGGAAATTTGAAAGGTTTGTGACCTTTTATGTGCATAGTCTTTTCATATTTATCTTACCTTTTCATCACCAATCAACAAACCACTTCAATTACTGCCATATCCCATTGTTTCAGCTGACCACTTCATTCTTTCTCATGTGAACAAATTCCTCAAACCTAGAAAAAACAATAGGCCATCACTTGAAGAAGTTTTGGTAAAAATTTTCATTTCTTTTTCATTTTTTTCCTACTTGTTTGTTTGATTTTGCACTTGCATCACACCTTCTTGTGTTCGGCCTCCCTCCTCTAGCACCATAGCCACCTCCACCACCACCACAACCAGACACCATCCCCTCCTTCCTAATGCCCTTCCATGGTCGAGGCCATAAATGATGGTGATCCACAAAAAAATGAAGCAAACTCCACCTTTATATCATAGCCGAGCTCTCCTCTTGTTTCCATCACTCCAACCATCACCTTGGCCGACTTGTGCACCACCACCACCATCCAAACCTGAGCCTGAGACCTCTGCCACACCTGTACATGAACTCACCAGATCTGACCTTGTCCAACCATGCCTTGGCCGAGACCATTTATGGCTTTGAAATCCACTTTTGTGCCTTGAATTTGTGTGTACATGCACACATATCTCTCTCCTCCTTCATATATTGTTATGTCCGACCTTTGTATCCTTAACTTGATCCAAATCCATCCCATAATAGTGCTTTTCCAACCTATGGCTGAAGCATAAGTTGTTGAATGCAAGTGCAAAAGCTTTGGCTTTGTGTTGTACATATATTTCTTGCATTATTTGATAATAGTTTGGTTTGAAATTTATATTGTACATTGTTTTGTTTGCTATTTGACATGGCAATTAGCTTTAGCTCTTCCACTCTCAAATCGTAGTCGTGTTATCGTGTCTTTGAAAATTTTTGTTTGTGCATTTGGTTGTCATCTCCAGCTTATACATGTGAGTAATTCTCACCAGACAAATTTATACTTATATGATTAGCAAACTGATCGCAACTAAATTTGTAAACCCATATCATTATGTTATATCTGCTATGCTATGATTATATGATGTTCACCCATGCTTATACACCTGTTATACATATGTTGCTGTATATTATGCTATTCTATTTATTTATATCAGTTTATCACACTTCAAGTTCTCTTGTAGATTAGAATCACTATGGGTTGAAATGATACATACCCGAACGGACTTTAGAATAAGAAAAAATCGTTATGGACTGAAATGATAGGCCTGAGCGATTTTTATTTATTTGCATTTACTTAGGATTGCGGGTTAGAAATGATAAAACCCGGATTTTTCCTTTGTTAATTACGAATTGAAATGATATATTATTCGTATCATTGGACTAAGGTTAAAAAAATTTATACAGACCCGTGGTTAAAATATATAATTTTCTAAATTTTTTAAAGTATTTTATAAATGTAGATATTATAATATTTTGATTTAAAATTAATTAAAATGATTTTATAAAGTATTATTGATTTTCTAAAAATTTATAAGTGAAATAAATTAATGGTAAAGTTAGAAATTTGAAATATAAGTTGTTTCGGAAATTATGATTTGGTTATAAATGGAATTTAAATTAAGTAGGAAATATGATAAATAGATTTAAAATTTGAATAAAATGAATTTACAATGATTTTATAAAGGGTTAATGATTTTTGAATAAGTTAAAAGGTTAAATAAATGAATATTTAAGTTGAATTTTGAAATATAACTTAGATTGGAAATTTATGAATTTTGTTTAAAAATGAATTGTAAGTTAGGTAAATAAAATGAAATATAAGTTATATTTGGGAATTTAAACTTAAGTGTAAAGTTAAAAATTTAATTATAAAGAATTGAAATTGAATGTTGAATTTTATAAGTAAATTATTATTAATGATTTTTGAATGAAAATTTAACTTTATAAAATCACGAATATAAGGGTATTTTAAATGATTGTTTTAAAAGTGAAAATATATGATTTTATAAGTTTAAAATGATTTAAATAAAATTTAATTGTTTGTGAAATTATATTGAATATTTGGAATTTAATTTACAACATTTTTGAAATGTTATTATTTCTAATGTAAAGGATATTACTGCATTTGTAAATGCTGTAGTTGATGGAAATGAACTAAATGACTAAATTGAATTAAGGGCTATTATAGCACTTTGTAAGTGCTGTAGTTGCTGAAATTAACTAAGGTTTTATTTGAGCTAAAGTAACCCTATTATAGCATTTTTAAATGCTGCCTTTTGTTAAATTGAATTGCTTTGAAAGTAACTTTCCGTAGCATTTTCTAAATGCTGCGAAAGTTGAATTTTCATTGTTTTAATAAATTTAAGTGAATAAATGAACTTTAAAAGATTAAAACTTTGGAAATTTAATATTTAATTTCTAAATAATGACTTCATTTTAATGATTTAAAATGAAGTAATTTGTTTGGAAATATAAACCATTTTGAAATGTGATTTGAAATGGTATTTAAATTAAATAAAATGAATGTGGTTTGGGACAAATATGATATTTTTATATTTTGAAATGGATTTGAAATGATACTGAATCTTGAAATGATATTTGATTTCAAAGAATAAATTACCATTTGAAATTTTAACAACGGGATGTATTTAATTTATAGTTTAACTGATCCTTAAAGGATGGACGATCCCAAACATCCTTTAAGTTATTGTACATTACAACTACAGTTCACTTGAGTTGGTTTACATTATATAAGCATGTATGTCCTGACTCGAGTGTTTTGTGTTTTACTTTACGGTCGGGTCAGCTTGAGTATTTACACCTGAGTGTTTTGTGTTTTGCTTGTCTAGTTATCTATTCCCTCTCAGTTTCAGTTGTTCTATTTCAGCTCTGGTATTTATAAACTTCTATGCATTTGAGATTTCTGCTGTATATGTTTTCAAACTGTTATCATGTAATTGTTTTGAGAGTTTGTTATAGTAGCTCCATGAACTAGTATGGTAGTTTAATTTCCGCTGCAAGTTATTTTGATATTTCTGTGTCTGTGATTCTGTGATTGTATTTCATTTGCTCCAAATTTATTTCAATGCGGTATTTTGAGCAATTCAAGTCCGGCATGTGTGGATGCAAGTGGCTGAAAATATCGGGTTGTTACAGTTGGTATCAGAGCTTTGGTTTTAGGCAACCATAGCCTGCGGAGCAAAAACTCATTAGAGATAGGGTAGGAATACCCTAGAATGGGTGAAATCAATCTCGAAATCCTTTCTTTGTGAGAGAACGTATTTTCGAAGTGTAAAATGATATCCAAATGATTTTTAAAGTATTTTCAAAGATTATATTGGTATAAAAACTTCTTATTTTGAAACCATGATCTTCTAAACTTCATCCCTTCGGTATCCACCTTGTTAAAAATCTCTTGGTTAGGATTCTTATCGATTAGGATTCCTTGAACTTTGGAACGCTCCCACTTGTTCTGAAATCCAGTCTAGTCTTCCCTATTTTATCCTTTTGATTTTGGAGCATTCCGTAACTCCACTTTGGAATGACCTCTATAAAGATCATGATTCCGTAAATCTATGAATGATTGGTAAAGGGGTGAAACTCCTTTACAATTGGCATTGATTCACCGGAGATTTCTATATCCTCGATTTACGATGCTATCTATCTCCTGCTCTATCTGGATTCTATCTCTGGCGATCGAATGTTGATTTGCCTTAGCTTTCCGAATTTATTATATTCCTGAAGTCTCGGTGGACCGATCATGGTCGCCCACGATTTATTTATGTTTATCCACCTTCTACTTGGTAATTAAATTATCCCATTTTCGTTTGAGCTTATCTTCGAACCAGAATTCTATTTGATTATAGTTTCTCTAAATTTGAATCTCTGTTTGTTTTGAAATCCATCCTGTTTGATTTTATTTTGAATTTATGCATACATCGAAATTATTATTTTGATAAGGATGACCACAATTGATATAAAAGTGAAATGTTTTCAATAATGATTTTATATCTTTTAAAATGAAAATTTGAATCTTTGAAAAGATTTAAAATTTTGAAAATTTATATGAAATTTGATTTAAATAAAAAATGATTTATAATTGAAGGGTTTTGAATTTCGAGGAATCGAACTCCGATGTTTTGAAATCGGTTTTTAGATTTTGAAAAATATATAATAATATGATTTAAAGATATTTTCTGAATAAGAAATGTTTCAAATGTATTCGAATGAATTCCAATGATTTCGATGTGATTTCAAAGAAGTTTCAAGAAAATAAAAGTCCAAAACCCACTTATGTCGTTGGAAAAGAATTTCGGTGATGAATGTATGCATCATCGACATTGATTTTCGAGTTTCTGAGTGGGGGAGAGACCACTTTAGTAGCTTTGCTATGCGAGTGATTTTGTGAAACCAAATTTTGATTTTAGATTTCGCAGTATGGTTTGATGTTTGAAAGATATATATATTTGAAATGATTTAAAGTAAGTCGGTGTTCGATCCTCGAGTTTCAGATTTGTTTTGGTATAACCCTATCTTTTGGAATTGGTTTACTGATTTGTTGGTGATTTTCAACTCTTGGATTGAAAATATGATTTATTCGACTATTTTGAAGGTTCGAGCACTTTCAAATCAAGGTTAACTTTTCAAGGCTAAGTAAATTTGAAAGGTATAGGGTATTTGATAAAGAATATAAGTTTAGTTTGGTATGGTTAATGTATAAAGTAATATGATTTATATAAGTTTGAAACTGTTTGTTGAGTGAAATAAATAAGACTATTTTGAATTATACTGGTAAGAAATATAGATTTGAAATGTTTTGAATAAAGTATATATATAGAACAATAATCTTTCCAATGGTAAATTGGATTTTTCATATAGAAATAAATAGTTTGAAGGTTTTAAAAAGAGATGGTTTTAAACTTTTTAACCATTTTAGATATTTTGATGATTGAAATGGTTTGGAAATGATTTAATATTTATTTTGATAAAGAATGTGAATTTGAAATGATAATTGATTTTGACAAATGAATATTTGAAGTTTATATTTGTATGAAAGGATATTTGGTTTACTTGTAATTTGAGTTTATTTAAAAATGATGGATTCATGAAATGAATATTTCAAAACTAAGTAATAATGAAGTAAAATTTGAGATATATGAAATTATAAAATATAGTTTTGAAATATGGAATATTGAAGCTTTGAAATATATTAGAGATTGAATAGTTTATTTTATGGATCAAATCTTTATTTGAAATTTGATAATATTTGAAATGGTTTTGTTGGAAAACTAAATTGAATTGAAACTGATGGTTTGAATTGAATTAAAGTTGGAAATTTTAGATTTGGGTTTAACTGAACAAATTTGTGAAATGTAAAGAATTAAAGGAATGTTTTATGATTTCAAATGTATGATTTCGAAAGGTTATGATTTTCAAAGTGTAATGATTTCAAGTATTTTGGTTCGAAAGATTTATAACTTTGGAAGTATTATGATTTTTGAAAGTGAATATATGTTTGAAATGGAAATGAATTTGTTTGACCTAAATTTTGTTGATTTGGAAATTTGGATTATTTTCTAAATCTATTGCTTTAAGAAACTTTGAAACTGAATATATGGAATTAGGAAGAAATGATCTGGCGAAATCGTATATGATTTTGAAACTGGCGAAATCATATATGATTTTGAAACTGAATTCATATTGAAATGGTTTGAAATTGAGAACCTTGTTTATTTAAATACTTTGATGTGGGAGTTATCGAACTTATATAAAATTGATTTGTATAAGTATGAAATTGATTTGAAAACTATTGATTCAAAAAGGTACTCATACTCAATTTGGAAAGGAAAATCTTATATAATCGAAGTCTATATATGTATGATTTGATATACTATTGATTTTGGAAAGTATTCGATTTGAAAATGTAATCTTATATATAATGGACTTTATATAAGTATGATATTTGAAAGTGATTTGAAAGGTACTATATGATACATATTTTTGAAGTAAAGATATGGAAAGTGCCTTCTGCTTGATATCCGCTTTGTGGCCACATTGTGGATTCATTCTATCGATATTATTATCTCTCTGATTTGGGTTTTTCGAATATGATACTCGAGTGTCCAACGATTTCCATGGCGATCTCCATGGTTTTTCTTTTGAGCGCGATTGCATAGCGTAATTTGTAGGGGCTGCTAGAGCCTAAGGGTACGGATATTTCCTGGGAGATCCAGGCGTAACCATTGTGTATCTGTGATCTATTGGGTCGCTTGGTAGCGTAATTCGCAGGGGATACGAGAGCCTAAGGGTACGGTTGCTTCCTGGGGGATCCAGGCGTAACCATTGTGTATTTGCGGTATTACTAGTCTTCATGGCGTAATCGCAGGGCTGCGGTAGTCAGCGTACGGGTACGGATGTTTCCTGGGGGATCCAAGCGTAACCATTGTGTATCCGCGATCCATGATCAACATGTTTTGATTTGGTTGTTTTGTTTGGATTGTACTTTCCATATCTGTGTTTTTAAGTTTTTCATGTATTTTCACTGGGTGTAGAAACAAGTGTACTAAGTACCTGGACAATTCTAGCTTTGCTCTCGATCAACGCATAGCCAGAGTCTGTAGGAACGAAAGTAAACTTGTTAAGACATCGAGTTATAAAAGTATTTTGATAAAGTATTATATGAAGGATATTTTGATCATTTATTTTATTTTTCTAAATAATTTAAAAATGTTTTAAATATTGCTTACTTCGAACTAATAAATTTGAATCAAATGACTATTTATCATATTATAAAATGTTTAAAATGTTGTAAATATAAAATTTTAAATTGAAATTTATATGGTTTTAAAATAATGGTTCATCCTTGTCTTTTATTCTATTTTCCCTTCTATCTATTCCTACCTTTGTCCTCTTCGAGGGTCCTTTCCACATTGTGGAAAGAGTTGGTTCTTTGGCTTATCGTTTGGATTTGCCGAGAAGCTGTCTGGAGTGCATGATGTATTCCATGTCTCACATCTTCTATAGTATCTTCATAACTCATCTCTTATTATTTCAGACTTCTGTCTTTGATAGTTTGGATATTTAGCCTAATCTAACTATCGAGAGTAAGCCATTTTGTATTGTCGACAGAGGTACAAAGCAGCTAAGAGGGAAACCTGTTTGTCTGATCGAAGTACTGTGAAGTACTGATGATTGGGATTGTACTTGGAAAACGGAGGAGAGCATTCGTGCTTCGAATCCGAAATTGTTTTTCCAGGTACTGTTTGTTTTTCTTCTATCTTTCTTTTTCTTATTTTCCTTGCTCATTCCTTTTCGAGGACGAAAAGATTTGAGTGGAGGAGAGTGTAACAATCCTGAATTTTGTGATTTATTTTAATTGTTTATTTTAATTATTTAAATTAAAACTCCTGATTTAAAAACTTTATTTTATTTATTAAAATGAATAAATTTTGTTATTTTAAAAGTATATTTTGATTTCTGTGTGAATTATAATTTCAAACCTGAATAAATAGGATATTTCCAGAAAAGTGTATTTTTGGTCAAATTAGTCAAACTTTGACTTTTAAATTTAAAATTTAAATATTTGAATTTTTGAATTTTATCTTTTATTATGAAATTAGATTAAATTTCAGGACTACTGCTTTTCGTTTCGTTGAAATCTGATTTATATTGAGAAAGTTATGCTTTTTACAATATTGTGTATAAATTGATTTATTCAACAATATTGTTTATTTTAATTTATATAAATAATAGTTTTATTTGTCATATCTTATTCTAATATATATATATATATATATATATATATGTGAAATATGTTATGTTATGTATATATTATCTTTTAAATAATTTAAAGTGATGTTTGAATTTTTCCAAAATTTATCGAATTTATTTTCAATTTTTAAAGTCTAGTTTCCATTTTAGCTATTTTCTTAATTTAATTATATTTATTTAAAATTATTTATTTATTTTTATTAATTCATTATTTTTTTGTGTTTTTACTTTATTTATATGCCTTTTTTCATGTATTTAAAATTGCAAAATGAATTAAGGAAATTTGAAAGGTTTGTGACCTTTTATGTGCATTGTTTTTTCATATTCATCTTACCTTTTCATCACCAATCAACACACCACTTCAATTGCTTCCATATCCCATTGTTTCAGCCGACCACTTCATTCTTTCTCACGTGAACAAATTCCTCAAACCCTAAAAAAACAATCGACCATCACTTGAAGAAGTTTTGGTAAAAATTTTCATTTCTTTTTCATTTTTTTTCTACTTGTTTGTTTGATTTTTCACTTGCTCACACCTTCTTGTGTTCGGCCTCCCTCCTCCAACACCATGGCCACCTCCACCACCACCACAACCAGCCACCATCTCCTCCTTCCCACTGCCCTTCCATGGCCGAGGCCATAAATGATGGTGATCCACACAAAAATGAAGCAAACTCCACCTTTATGTCATAGTCGAGCTCTCCCCTTGTTTTCACCACTCCAACCACCACCTTGGCCGACTTGTGCACCACCACCACCAGCCAAACCTGAGCCTAAGACCTCTGCCACACCTGTACATGAACTCACTAGATCTGACCTTTTCCAACCATGCCTTGGTCGAGACCATTTATGGCCTTGAAATCCACTTTTGTGCCTTGAATTTGTGTGTACATGCACACATATCTCTCTACTCCTTCATATATTGTTATGGCCGACCTTTGTACCCTCACTACTACAAAACAGGCCATTTGCATCGCCTCATTTGAATCGGTTAAAGTAAAAACTGATGCAAATATAACTATTTGCATCAGTTCTGTCTTAATAATCGATGCAATTGGCACGTGGAAAGCAATAGGTAATAAAAAAATCAAATTTGCATCAGTTTTCACCAACAACTGATGCAAATACGTCGATGCAAATAGTTTTAGTCGCATCAGTTTTAAAATCAACCGATGCAACTACGTCCAAAATAGTAATTTTCGCATCGGTTCCCTAGCGGAGGTGATGCAATTTCAAATTATTTAGATTATTCGTTGGTCACCTTTTACATCCCGCCTTTCCAATTTTTTTTCGCCGCTCCCATTCTTTTCCCCAAATAATTCGCTTGCTTCAAAACAAAAAAAAAACCCTAAAATTACACGGTGTGAATCCCTCTTTTGATCTATGTACTCATCCATAAATATTGATGAATTTACAGGGCGATAGATTCATACATGCTCGTTCTTCAATAGACATGGATTTCGCTCAGTACTATTTAACAGGACCAAGGAAAGAGGAAGAAAACAAAGCGACTGCATCTCCTTCCAAGGAGGCATACCGGAAACTACTGGCAGAGATCTTCTTTGGCGACAGAACTAGAATTCTGGCATTTAAGCACAAGCCTCCTCCTACTCCACCTGTTGATGGTTTCCTTCCCGAGTTCTTGTCCTGTAATGACATAAAATCTGCGAAGCGAAGAAGATACATATCTCAAGTAAGTAATTATTAACGTGTTAGTTTGTATTCTCAAAGTAACTGTATATATTAAATTTCTCCTTTTAACTTCGTTTCATTAGAGGGGGAAAAAATCGTGGAGGAAATTATATTGGTGAATGGTGGAACCACCAAGAGATTTATGTCGTATTTTCTTGTTGCTTCTTCTATTGTAGTTGCTTCCACTTTTTTTATTTCCTCTAACGATACCTATGGGAAGCACTTCCTTTCTCATGGTATCCGAGTTTGGCCAGTAAGTTATGTTCGATTTCCCCCATTCGCTAACTGTACCTTCTTGTTAAAGAAATATATAACAAAATCATTTTATAAGATGAAAAATATCATTTAACATTGTTTTCTTAGTAGGATGTTTTTCCAAACATACCTAGTAGTGACAAAATTTATTGTTATCTGCATATTTATTTGTTTCCTTTGAGTTTTAGTTGTGAAGAAATTTCTTTCTAGTACATATCATGCTATTATTTTACTGCACCTCAAAATTGATGCAGATGAATTTTGTAGTTGTTAAGGAAAAATTAAGGTTTAATAACAATTTTAGCATCAAAGAACTATATAATTATAACCGTACTGGAAAAACTATTGTGATTGTAGCATTTGTTCATGTGACACTAGTGAAATGTGAGGAGACATATAGTAATAAGTCAATGCAAATTGATTTTATTCCATTGTTATTTATCTTCAATGTACATTCCTGACCTTTATAATTTTTTTTTTACCGATTATTAGAAGTTGGAATTAAATTGGAGAAGTGCACTTGCAACCATCATCGGATTCACAGGCTCTGCTTTTGGTACTGTGGGTAGTGTAGGAGGCGGAGGAATCTTTGTTCCCATGCTCAACTTAATAGTTGGTTTTGATACAAAATCTGCTGCTGCACTCTCAAAATGTAATAACCTTGTACTCATTCTATTAATTTATGAACTTATAAATATTATACAAGACCTCACCAACAAAGCATCTCTGTCTTTCAAATTTTTAGTTTATTTCTATTCATAGTAGTATTTCGTTGGAATAAGTTTCACCATGTCACATTATAACTATAAAGTACATTGGTTTGCCTTACTTGGAAGTTTTTTTTAATGGATTGTCTGACCATGCATGGTTAAATTGTGAATATTTATTTACATAGGTATGATTATGGGAGCTTCATTATCATCGGTTTGGTACAGTCTTCGTGTGCCACATCCAACAAAGGAGGTCCCGATTCTTGACTACGATCTTGCTCTCCTCTTTCAACAACCTATGCTTATGCTAGGAATTACTATTGGTGTGGAGCTTAGTGTTGTTTTTCCTTATTGGCTTATCACAGTTCTCATAATCATTCTCTTCATAGGTTTGTTATTTACAGAATCTTAACAAATATATCTTGTTCATTGTTCTTGAAACATTGCCCAGTTTTGTAATGTAAATTTTATTTCAGGTACTTCATCAAGGTCTTTTTTATAGGCATTCAAATGTGGAAACAAGAAATAATATTAAAGGTTGATTAGTAACTTTTTTTGATTTAATGCTTTCATGTAATTGAATCATTGCTTGTTAAGGTGCAAGAATATCTCCTTGTTCATTTGATCAGTAAACGACCTTCTTAAATTAAAGTGATTATTCATTTTTGACTATGAAATGTAGCATGAAGTTATGGAGAAAACTTTATTCACCATTTTCTTACGAACTCAAATTCTTCAAGCAAGTGCTAACTTAATATTTCTTGCAATATATATAGATGGAAGAGGAAAAAGGGAAATTTACATCGTCTGACGTAAACGATGGTAAAACTTACCTTTCAAATGCTTATTTTTCCTTATTGACAACAAAGTTTGATGTTTGGCATGAATTTTTTTTAAACAAACTTCCATTTTAAGCAATTATTGATTCAGATTACGAACCTCTACTTCCTCATGTGGAAAAATCTGGACTTGTAAGTTCAGAAATCTTTTGGAATACAATCAGTACAAAATGTTAAGTTACACAAACGTACAAACACTTTTTTTATTTTTTTTAACAATGATTAAAATTATGTCTGTTTTTATAACAATTTGTATTCAGGTTTGTTTTGCAAACAATATAGATGAAGTGAATTTTGTGGGTTCTCCAATAAATGAGTGAAGTGAGTTTTTGTCCATTTGAGCGAAGCAAAACTTAACTTTCAATTAATAGTCAAACTTATACATGTACACACAACAATAATCATCAAAAATTAGTCCTTTCTTTTCTTCCATGAACTACAGGCAATTGTAGTTGAGGATTCTTGATATATGGGCTTGTTGATTCTAAATTAGTGACAAAGTAGCATGTAGCTATATATATTTTGCATCGTTAAACCACATTCTAGAACATAGGATGTTTTTCAACATGATAATTCATAGTGTTCTGTGGTTTTTTGTCAATCTGTATCATTCTAAATACAAATACTTAAACGGTCCACCTGAGTAACTAAAATGAAATTGCAGGTGGAGCTGCTTGTAGCGGGTGAACTTTGGCCTGGATGATGCCACATATGGTGTTGCTCTCACTTGTGCATATATCGTAGAGGTCATCCTTAGACCAACCTCACACCCCTGCAGAAGGTTAGTTTATGCTATCATAGCTTCTAAGAAATTCTGACTCGGTTGGGTCAAGGGTAGGTATAGGAAGTATTTGATATTTGCATTTGTCCTTTGCTATACGTCTCATGAATGATATATTGAGTTTCCTATATGTTTATGTTTTTCTTCCTTATATTTCTGCATCGACTAATAACATGGAATGGAGTATCATCTTATTCACATTGTTTCAACTGGACACCCATTGTAAATGGTGCCATGAGTTTGGTGATAGTAACATTTTCATAACTTCTGAGGCATAAAAAAATGCAGTGGACATGCTATTTAGCAGCATGACATCGTCAATTATCTTCTCTTCTAGTTGATTACATCATGCCTTCTTACGTGATTTAATTTCATTTTGTTTGACCGCTCTCAAACTGCAGATTCTTGCTATGAACAACTTCAACTTCAAGAAAATATGACAACGAACAAAGATTCTTTAAAGATAATTTTTTTCGCTAAAATATTAATAATTTGTTCCATCATAGAAGTGCTGTCACCTGTTATAATTAGGTCATCAAAATATACGAGTCAATAGGATAGATGTCCATTTGTGTTTAACACAAATAATGAAGTGTCAGCATGTGAGTTTTTAAAACCAAAAGAAAGTAGAAAACTAAGAAGTTCTTGATACCAAAATCGAGGAGCTTGCTTTAGACCATAAATTGGTTATCTTTATCAATAAATCCATGTGATTGTGCCATGTAAACAAACTCAAAAAGGTGACCTGGTAGGAATGTATTATTAAAGTCAAATTGACAAAGATCTCATCCTCGACTCACTGCAATGCTTATAAGAAGGCGAATTGTATTAGGTTTCACTACGGGGTTGAAAGTGTAATAATAATCAATTCTTTAAGGTTCTCTACTTTTCTTCTTTCTAGAAAGGGTAAAATGAATGAGAATTGGAGGTGCATATAATTCTTGGAAAGATATCGTTTATAGTTTAAATTCTTAGGCATATAATTTTGCACATTTCTGTATACCCCATTCACTGTGAAGAACTTGGAAAGAATACATTTTAGAACTTGGATGTTACAAAGCATTACATGAATCGTATAATGAAGAATAACAGTTGGATCATTTTCTCAAACACTTTATGCATATACAATTATGAATGAAAACATAAAATAGAAAAAAACCTCAGCATCAACCTATACCAATTTATTAGCAATGGAACTTCCTAATTTATAAACAGGATCAAAATTTTCAATAGTAGTCAACTAAAATATAGCAATTCAGGAAGCAATAAATTATAAAACCTATCATATTAAATCAAGATCGATGATGGTATAAAATAGGAAACACTCAGATGAAGATGAAGATGAAGGGAAATACTAACATTGCTAAAACAGTGTTCGAAGAGTGAAGACCATTAAATGATGAAAACTGCTTAAAATTATCAATAGTCGAACAGCGGTGGTGTGCTTATAACCATTGGAAAATGAATTAACAGAATTGATTACAGTGAGTGGAGTAGTAGAAGGTTTCTGAGCCAAATCAAAGGCTATTTAAAAAAAAACTATGTGGGATCGACGGAGTGCATAGACGTTTAATCTTTGATGGCACGGGTGAATGGGAGCCGTGGTGGTGCTTAATTTGAATTTATTGTATTATGCTTCACTACAATGATTTGAAGATGCTTGACCAATTGAATGCAACACAACTGAACCCCACTAGTCAACATGATGTGTCAGCACGTAAATTTTTGTAGTAAAAAATAACTACCATAGCCATAGGTGACTTATGTTTACTAAAGTTTCCTTAACAGTACTTTATAATTGCAGGCTGGATCAATTGAAGGGCAAGTCGTGGAAATGGGACTCACAACCACAAGTTTTGATAACTGCTAAGAAATTTACCATTATTGTTCCAAACTCGCTATTCTATTCTCGAGTCAGGTGAACATATTTTTTTTGGCTTGTTGCATTGTTGTTTGAAAATTTGAAGTTTCAAATAAAATATTAATTCAGTTGTTGCTTCTTCAGTAGACTGAATATTTGATAGTTATAATACATCTGGTTATCACACTCTTTTAAGTTTGCAATAGTGGTATAGGTCTTGATGGTCAGGAAGGAAGTGGTCAGGTAGTAGAATGTTGGATATGGTAAGTGGTATAGTGGTGAAATGTTGTGAAATTTGTGTATGATCAGTGCACTACTGTGAGGAAGAGTGCAGCAATGGACAGGCAGCAAATGATTGTTCTGTAAGTTTTTATTATAGAACATTTTCATGCATTTCCCCCCCAGTTTTTCTCCCTTTTTATCCTCTTTGAGTATTATATGAAAATTTATGGAACTTTTAGTATGATATATGTTATCTAAGACTCATAATACAACTATATACTACCACCTAACTATTTAGAATAATAATAATAATTGGTAAATAAGAGAAAGTGTCATGTACATTAACAAGGTTAATAAGTTTGTTAGATGAAGACCAAAACTACTGGAAAACCCAAACTCTTGAATTTCATTTGTTCGTACCTACTTTAGTTATTCCTGCAAATGCCCTTTTGTGCTATCTAGGCTGACAACTAGCTATTCGGTTATTCATGCCATTTTAATTTTAGCTGCAATGGGTTTGGGCTTCGTAGCAAAAGGCCCAACGATAATAAACAACTCTAGCCCACAAAAAGAGCAAGATGCAGCCCTCCTTCTGATCATTTCAAAAGACTTTTATATATATATATATATCACTTAATTATATATTATTAAAAAGGATAAATAATAAACACTTCAAGTCCAAAGGCTAAACATTTGTCTCTGGATTGTCCATGGACGAGAATAAAAAAGTAAAGTTGATGCTGGTAAGCCACAATCTTGAAAAACACATTATCATGTAACTATCTTTGCAAAGAGTATTAACCATAGCAGAATTTTATTTTATTTTTTCTAACAAAAAACCGACTATCTACTGGGATGAGTTTGATTGTCTGTATGATAAATGTTAGTCGGTGATAGGAAATGTAACCGCTTAAATGATTCTTGTTGAGCACTGAGATGAAGGCTGATTAATCCCTCGGATACGCATTTCTATAACATGGGATTCTGAATCGATGAAGTAAGGTATTCTGAATTTGACAAGCTTTCTTGGAAGAGCTGCATTTTCAACTTCAGCCTACAGATATGAAGTAAGATTTTTAAATGTGCATGGGTTGTGGCTTTGAACTTGGACATTAGATATACTCTGCAGATATAGAAATGAAATGTTTTGGCCAAATAATATACAACTCGACCAAATTGTTTTATGAAGTAAGATGCTTAAATGTACTTGGGTGGATTTTTATGTATCTGGTCTTTTATAAAATATATACAACTCGACCAAATCATTGCATGCATACCTCAGGTATTGTTACAAACACTTCTAGGCTTGTAGAAATTTCTAAGTTACTGTGCAAATCTTTCTTCATATTGAATGCGGTAGTTTGGTGAGTCCTATATAACGATGTTTGTAATCCCTGCAGATTCTTAATCCAAACCTAGATGCTATGTCAAAGTTAATTACTGATAATGCTAGTGAAAATTCTTGTAAGACTTTAGTAACTACCATGTACTTCATATGATAATACTCATCATACAGTTGTTTACTTGTGTACCTCTATCTTCATATTATTTTTGTTACAGTTGCATGTATGCAGTACAGAGTTCATATTGCTAAAGAACTTGAAACTGCGCAAGAATTATTAGCAGCTTCATGGAATGATGAAGAAGCCATGGAACACTGATCATGGAATAAAGAACTGAAGAAAGTTAACTTAAGGTCTTCCGGAACTCGACACTGAAGCAAAGCCAAGATGCAGCCCATAAAAACTGCATCGCATGGAACTATAACAGGCCTATTTCCTTCTAACCCGTATTCATCCTCAGACATTTTGAGAAGAGTTCTGAATATACCACTTATTAAATCTAAGAGTACTGTATTTATTAAATCTGATTATGTATTAACCCGTGCACTTATTCTATTTATTAAATTTGATTATGTATTTGCCATCAAATTTAATTTTGAATGATTGTAATATTGCATGCAATAATTGTTTGTTATAATCAAAAATATATATATAGTCTATTTGAGTACTGTTATAATGGTTTCTGAGAATGGTTTTTTGCATCAGCTACAAATAGCTGATGCAGTAGAGGGATTAGTTTGCATTGGTTGTTATAAAAAACCGATGCAATAGAGGGATTAGTTTGCATCGGTTTTCAACAACAACCTATGCAACAAGTTCCTTTGTTGCATCGGTTTTCATTACAACCGATGCAACATAGGGGCTTGGCTAAGCAATCAACCATGATATTTTGCATTAGATGTTAGTAACAACCGATGCAAAAAGGACTTTTTTGCATCAATTTCAGAACTGATGCAAAAGTGTTAAGCGTGTTGCATCGGTTGCATATGCATCGGCTGTTGAACTGATGCAAAAGTGGGGTAAACAACCGATGCAAATGGCCTGTTTTGTAGTAGTGCCTTAACCTAATCCAAATCCATCCCATAACAGTGCTTTTCCAACCTATAGCTGAAGCATAAGTTGTTGAATGCAAGTGCAAAAGCTTTGGCTTTGTGTTGTAAATATATTTCTTGCATTGTTTGATAATAGTTTGGTTTGAAATTTATATTGTACATTGTTTTGTTTGCTATTTGACATGGCAATTAGCTTTGGCTCTCCCACTCTCAAATCATAGTCATGTTATCGTGCCTTTGAAGATTTTTGTTTGTGCATTTGGTTGTCATCTCCAGCTTATACATGTAAGTAATTCTCACCAGACAAATTTATACTTATATGATTAGTAAACTATCGCAATTGAATCTGTAAACCCATATCATTATGTTATATCTGCTATGCTATGATCATATGATGTTCACCCATGCTTATACACCTGTTATATCATATGTCATGGTATATTATGCTATTCTGTTTATTTTTTATCAGTTTATCACACTGCAAGTTCTTTTGTAGATTAGAATCACTATAGGTTGCTGAAATGATACATACCCGAACGGACTTTAAAATATGGAAAAATCATTATGGGCTAAAATGATAGGCCCGAGCGATTTTTATTTATTTGCATTTACTTGGGATTGCGGGTTTGAAATGATAAAACCCGGATTTTTCCTTTGTTAATTATGGATTGTAATGATATATTATTCGCATCATTGGACTTAGGTTAGAAAATTTTATTCAGGCCCGTGGTTAAAATATATATTTTTCTAAAAATTTTAAAGTATTTTAGAAATGTAAATATTATAATATTTTGATTTAAACTTAATTAAAAATTATTTTATAAAGTATTAGTGATTTTATAAAAATTTATAAGTGAAATAAATTAACGGTAAAGTTAGAAATTTGAAATATAAGTTATTTTGGAAATTATGATTTGGTTATAAATGGAATTTAAATTAAGCAGGAAATATGATAAATAGATTTAAAATTTGAATTAAAATGAATTTAAAATGATTTTATAAAGTGGTAATGATTTCTGAATAAGTTAAAAAAGGTTAAATAAATGAATATTTAAGTTGAATTTTGAAATGTAACTTAGATTGAATTTTTTTTATTTTGTTTAAAAATGAATTTTAAGTTAGGTAAATAAAATGAAATATAAGTTATATTTGGGAATTTAAACTTAAGTGTAAAGTTAAAAATTTAATTATAAAGAATTGAATGTTGAATTTTATAAGTAAATTATTATTAAATTGATTTTTGAATGAAATTTAACTTTATAAAATCACGAATATAAGCGTATTTTGAATGATTGTTTTAAAAGTGAAAATATATGATTTTATAGTTTAAAATGAATTAAATAAAATTTAATTGTTTGTGAAATTATATTGAATATTTGGAATTTAATTTACTGCATTTTTGAAATGTTACTATTTCTAATGTAAAGCATATTACTGCATTTGTAAATGATGTAGTTGATAGAAATGAACTAAATGACTAAATTGAATTAAGGGTTATTGTAGCACTTTGTAAGTGCTGTAGTTGCTGAAATTAACTAAGGTTTTATTTGAACTAAAGTAACCATATTACAACATTTGTAAATGCTGTCTTTTGTTAAATTGAATTGTTTTAAAAGTAACTTTCCGTAGCATTTTCTAAATGCTGCGGAAGTTGAATTTTCATTGTTTTAATAAATTTAAGTGAATAAATGAACTTTGAAAGATTAAAATTTTGGAAATTTAATATTTAATTATTAAATAATGACTTCATTTTAATGATATAAAATGAAGTAATTTGTTTGAAAATATAAACCATTTTGAAATGTGATTTGAAATGGTATTTAAATTAAAAAAATGTATTTGGTTTGGGACTTTGATATTTTGAAATGGATTTGAAATGATATTTGATTTCAAAGAATAAATTACCATTTGAAATTTTAACCACGGGATGTATTAAATTTATAGTTTAACTGATCCTTAAAGGATGAGCGATCCCAAGCATCTTTTAAGTTATTGTATATTATAACTACATTTCACTTGAGTTGGTTTACATTATATAAGTATGTATGTACCGACTCGAGTGTTTTGTGTTTTACTTTACGCTCGGGTCAGCCTGAGTATTTACAGCTTAGCTTTGGATTTCTTTTTTGGAGCTAGGAATCGTTGGAGATTTTGCTCGTTTAGTTATCTATTCCCTTTCAATTTCAGTTGTTCTATTTCAGCTCTGGTATTTATAAACTTCTATGTATTTGAGATTTCTGTTGTATATGTTTTTAAACTGTTATTATGTAATTGTTTTAAGAGTTTGTTATAGTAGCTTCATGACTACTATGGTAGTTTAATTTCCGCTGCAAGTTATTCTGATATTTTCATGTCCGTGATTCTGTGATTGTATTTCATTTTCTCCAAATTTATATCAATCCGGTATTTTGAGCAATTCAAGTCCGGCATGTGTGGATGCGAGTGGCTGAAAATATCGGGTTGTTACAGTAGTAGTGGTGGTGCACATGAAGGTTTTGCTGAAGGTACCGGTAGTGATGCTTCTTGTGATGTCCTCTTTAGTGAAAATAAGCCTTGGAAGATGGATTCAGGTGTCGGTTTTCACATCTGTAGAGATGTGAATTTTTTTCTTCTTATGAGAAGAATGTCGGCATGATTAGGACAATCAATAAAGAAGAGCTATCAATTTATGGTATTGGATCTATCCGGTTTCGTATGCATGATGAAGTGGTTAGAGAAGTCTTCGGAGTGAGACATGTACCTACTTATTTGCATAATCTTATTTCTCTCGGTCAGTTGGATCGCCGTGGTTGCACTTATGAGACTCAAGGTGGAGTTTTGAGAGTGAAGAAGGGTGGTCGTGTAAGGATGAGAGGAGTATTAGAAGAAGGAAACCTTTATAACTTGGTTGGTTCTGTAGTCGACTGTGGAAAGCAAGTGATAGTTGAAGGACCTAGTCCACAACAAGGTGGAGAGGTTAATGTGTTCACTGCTTATGATTCTAGCATTGAGGATCATTTTTTAGATAGAGGACTTCATGTTGATGATACTCAAGGGATTGATAGTGATCATGTAATGAGCTCAAATCGAGTGATAGATGGGTGTCAAGTTGCAAAATCCACAAAGACAAGATGAAAATCTTTGTGGCATTACAAACATTTTTGAGACCGATTTGTGTGATGCACCTCATGTGGGAGATGCATCACTTTCAGGCGGTGGTTAAGATTTGTAATTTAGTGTGGTTGAGATATGAGGATTTGTGATAGATCTAGATATGACATGCTTGCTATGTTGAAGATATGTTATTTTGCATCAACATGGAGAGTTAAATTTTGGTGATACAAAATCACGAACAGAGGAAAATAAATATGCAAAAGAAAGAAAGAGAAAATTTTGTTTGCCTAATTAATATGCATATTTGATTATGTTCATTTCTCTCTCTAACCAGCTATCAAATTATTTTTTGTTATTTAATAGTAACTTGGGTATTAAGTAACTGATGTTATAAACAGAGACTAGAAGAGAGAGTGTAAAAGAGGGTGGAAAATCTATTAGCTATTCCCTCTTCTCCATCTCTGCTCTTCTTCTCTAATAATTTTAGCCATATAGATATTTTCTCCTTTTCTCAAGTTTCTTATTGATTCAATGATATTTTGTTTATTTTAGCTTTGTTCTATTAATTGTAAACAGAATTTTGATGAATCAATAAACTGAGTGGTTGAGTGAAATCTCTTGTGTTATTGCGTTTTAATTTCAATTCCGTCTTTTTTTCAATTCAAGTCATCTCTTTGTGATTTGGGTGACAAAGATTCGTTGATATAAACTTCCTCAAAGCACTACTATTTTCATAACAGATAAATATATGGTTGTAACAAATAAGAGAAAGAATAGTAGAAGCGATAGCGAGAATTTAGTATTCGCTTATGCATTCTTTGCTTCCTTCAACAATGTTCTACTTGGATATGGTGAGATTTTTCTAACGGTTTGATTTTCATTTTAGGATTTTGGTTTACTTTTTTCTTGGGTTTACTTTTTTCTTGGGTTTATTTCCAGGGATATTACCTTTTGATGCTCAGCTCTAAATTTTCTGTTTTATCTTCTCAAGTTTATTCATATACTATATACTATATGTACAAATTTTAATGAGTTCAGTGTATCTGATCTTCGTTTTGGAGCAGAAATAATCTATACCCACCAGATCCTTTAAGCAATACAAACTCTCAAAATGCAATTTTAATTATCTTAGAGATTTTCCATACACATTATGTATTGATCAAAATCACAAAAGCAATAGAATACAAAAATAAGTAAATAGTCAGATGAAATTTGAATGATAGGTACCTATCTAGTGATCATCGCCATATGCACATGAAAGAAGGGTAATTTATTTACCTATTTTCAAATGGACATATGAAAATGATATGCATTTTCCATATTATTCTCCCTTAATATAATGTGGCATTTAACAGATATAACAGATATTTTCTGAATATGTACATTGAGTAGGCTGTAATAACATGTATAAACAAAAGGGTGATACACATGTATCTAACTTGGGATAGCGACAAATAAAAGGAGCAGATACAATGAATTTCAATCAGTAGGTTTTCATTAAATATCACCAATTGTGTCATTATCTATTTCTCAATAGATTTTCTTATAAGTAAGTAAACACATGAATACCTAGTTTTTTTTTTTAAAAAAACCCAGAAGAACCCGACGGGCCGGTAAACTCCTGAGAATGGTATAGTAAAGCCGTCCGCTGATCCAAACATCCATACTCCATGGTAAATTTATATAGGATAGAGAAGCGCATGTTATATACCTAAAGACAGCTTGTGGCGCAGTTGATTTAATTAAATTAAATGTCATTAGAGCATTCAACAGCCTTTAACGAACTAATCAAAAATAACTTTCATTTTTTGACAAAGTCAATACTTATAATAAGATCATCAGTAAAGTATATGTACACAGGCTATTTAAATTAATTTTAAACATTCCGAGTACTAATATTCATTTATTAATATTCATAGCTAAATTAGATCAAGATAATAATATCCATGGATTTTTAGCTTGTAATTTAAAATAATGGTAATGTTTTGGGTATTATTTTCACTGGTAAAATGAGCAATTATCTACTAAGAAATAGACAATAGTAATTTCTATGTAGATGAATGTGCAATTTGGCAAAGTATTTTGGAAAAAACCAGACAAATCTATCTTTGACCTGAAGAAGTATTTACTCTAGTCTCACGTTATTGGTAGATATCATGAACGTTTTTACACTGCAGGTTAGCCGCCACTCTCTCTTGCGCTTTCCATCTGTTCTCACTGATCGTCTGGTTCCTTCTTCTGCACCCTGTTCCTCAGCGTGCTCCCTCCCCTCATCTTCCTGTTCTCTGTCCATTTCCATCCCTCTAATGAGTAAGGCAGAAATTGCTCTCCTTAATGAGCGTCTAGATTGCATTTCTAGAAACTCTTCTCCTACGCTTTTTGATCCCTCTATGTCTTTTGAGACATCCCCCCTCCCTCCTCCTCCACGCCCGACTCGTCGCAAATCGCGAAGAGTCCAGTCTACCCCTCGCACCATTCGCACACGCTCTATAGCAGCGTCCGAGCAGATCGATAGATCTACTCGATTTTCCTTGTATCTTATCTGAGTTCATTCTTCTATACTTCAATTGGTGTCTGTCGTTTCGTTTTCTCTCTTCAGTTTCTTCCCTTTCCTCATGTCGAATTTTCTTTTCTGGAATGTCCGTGGCATTGGTAATGAAGCATCTTTGGCTAGGCTAAAACGCATTGTCAGGAAGCACTCGGTGGGCTTGGTCGCTCTACTGGAACCTTTTCAGGACCCGGATGGTATTCCCAATACCATTCTTGCCTTAGGTTTTGGCGGTGGAACAGCCAACGCTTCTGGAAAGATTTGGATTCTATGGTCCAAATCCCTTGCTGTTCGTTCCGTCTTCGACTCCTCGCAGCTTCTCTCGGTGGCCTGCTCTTTTCCGTCTTTCGCCTCTCCCTTTCTATTCTCGGTGGTTTACGCCAAATGCGATCGGACTGAGAGGTTATCTCTTTGGTCCGACATTCTTGCTCTTGTTGATCTGGGTTTTTCTTCCTCCATGGTTGGTGGTGATTTTAATATCGTCGCTTGCCATGCGGAAAAACGAGGAGGAGCCTCCACCAACCGTGCTACGATGACGGATTTCAACTCGTTCATTGTCAGCTCAGGTCTCTCTGAGCTCTCTTTTGTTGGCTTTGCTTTCACTTGGTCGAACAACCAAGAGGGACCGAACCGTATTCTTTCTAGGCTCGATCGTGTGTTCGGGTCGGAGGAATGGTTTCGCCTCCCATTTTCCTTCTCGATCGCTCACCTCCGTCGTACTTTCTCAGACCATGCTCCTATGGTTGTTCGTTGTCTTCCTCTTTCCCTCTCTGGGCCCTCTTCCTTTCGGTTCCAGAGCATGTGGAGATCTCACCACTCTTTTCACCAAATGGTTTCTAACTCGTGGAGCGCTCCTGTCTCTGGCTCTCCTTTTTCTGTTTTCGCTCGTAAGCTACAGCGCCTCAAAGCCTGCCTTAAGGTGTGGTCGATGTTTTCAAGAACATTTTCGATCGCGTTCGGGTGGCCGAATAATCCCTGTTCTTAGCCGAATCCTTGTTAGACGAGGACCCGTCCGCCGCTAACAAGGAGGCTTGGGCGTTAGCCGAAACCATTTTCTCTTCGGAACTTCGTATCGAAAATGACTACCTTCGTCAAAAAGCTAGGATCAAGTGGGTGGTCGACGGTGATACGAATTCAAAGTTTTTCCACTCTTCTATTTGTAAGAAGAATAATCTTCTCACTATCCGTGAGATTTTTCGTCCAGACCTATCGTTGGCCACTTCGCCCGAGGACGTCAAAGATACCATTCTCTCCCACTTCCAGTCCTTTATGTGCTCTCTTTATGTCATTGTCGCCGATCCGGCCCTGCTGGCCTTCATCCCCCGAATGGTTCTTCCGCCGGCCGGCAACCTATTTGCGGATCCCCCCGCCCCGGAGGAGATCCGAGCGTGTGTCTTTGCCCTAAACAAGGACAGCGCCAGCGGCCCAGACGGCTTTAATGGTGTCTTTTATAGGTCTGTTTGGCCCATTATCGAGGCTGATTTTTGCCTGGCGGTTCAGTCCTTCTTCTCCGGTGGGTCTCTTCCCTTTGGCTGGACTTCCTCCAATTTGATTCTTATTCCTAAGTGCGAAAATCCTCGGTCTTGCGTGGATTTCCGTCCTATCAGTCTTTGTAATTTCTCGAATAAAGTTAATTCTAAGATCTTAGCTAGTCGTTTGGCCCCTATCCTTCGGCGCATTATTTCTCCTTCTCAAGCGGGGTTTGTTAAGGGCCGTTTAATCACAGATAACGTCCTTCTAGCTCAGGAACTTATCTCCCAACTAGATCGGAAAGTAAGGGGCTCTAATGTGGTGTTCAAACTAGACATGGCTAAGGCCTTCGATCGTATGTCCTGGTTCTTCGTCATTAAGGTCTTTAGGGCTTTCGGGTTTTCGGAAAACCTAATTGACTTGGTTTGGAGGCTCATCTCGAACTGTTGGTTCTCAGTGCTCATTAACGGATCGTCTAATGGGTATTTCAAGACGGGAAGGGGTCTGCGTCAAGGAGACCCACTCTCGCCTTCTCTATTCGTGATTGCGGCAGAGGCTTTCATTCGCGGGCTTCAGTCCCTAACAATCTACGGTCAGATCCAGCGCTTTGGAATGCCGGGGGGCTGCCCCCTTATCTCTTCCTTATCCTTTGCTGATGACATTGTCATTTTCTCTAATGGCAGTCGCTCCTCTGTCCGGCGGCTTCTTTATTTTCTTCACCAATACGAGAGGTGTTCGGGCCAACTCGTCAATCCCTCCAAAAGTTGTTTTATCCATGTGAAGGACTTGTCCCCTTCTCGAGCTTCCTGGATCGAGATCATTTCTGGTATCATGGAAGCTTCCCTTCCCCTTCCTTATCTGGGTATTACCCTGTACCAAGGTAGAAAGCTTAACACTATCTTCGATAGCTTGACTGACAAAGTGAGGAACAAGATCATCCGCTGGATTGCGTCTCTTCTGTCCCAAGCCAGTAGACTGGTTCTCATTAAATCGGTTTTAGACTCAATGGGAACCCATGTTTTCGCCGCTATGACCCCCTCCTCTTCCTTCTTCCGATCTTATCGGTCTTTGGTCTCGTCCTTCTTCTGGGGTTCCAAGGACATTACCTGTCGCCACCACTAGGTATCTTGGGACGCCATTTGCCGTCCGAAGAACGAAGGTGGCCTGGGACTGCGTAATCCTAAGGACCTTTGTGCGGCATTTGCTTGTAAGTTGTGGTACAGGTTTGGGGCTAACGACTCTTTGTGGGCATCGTTCCTCCGGGCTAAGTACCACAGGCTTGCGGGCACTAATTTGTCTGGCTCTCCGTCCTATTCTAGTGAGACCTGGAAGCACATGCAGTCGGTTAAGCCAATCTCTTACTCTCATGGCGGCTTCTCGGGTTGGGATGGTGGTTCGTTCTCCGTTCGGAAAGCTTGGACTTCAGTTCGAATTCCAAGTCCTTTTCGGCCTTTGTTTTCCTTCATTTGGGATTCTCGAATTCCCCCCAAGGTTTCTCTGTTGATGTGGCATATCCTTCACAATGGGTTGCCACTAGACGATAATCTCCAAAAGATCGGCATCCCCTTCGTCTCCCGATGTAGATGCTGTGGCGTTGGGAACTCGAAATCCTTGAACCATTTGTTTTTTGTTGGTCTCTCAGCCAAAGCGTGCTGGAATTTCTTTGGTAATCTTGTTGGTGTTCGTGATCCAACCACATCTCCTACTGATCTTCAGTCCACCTGGTAGGCTGGGGTCTCTGGTAAATCTCTTCGTTCGATTGTGTTCAGATTGCTTCCCTGTCTGATCTGCTGGCACCTTTGGTGTGCGTGGAATAAGGCAATCTTCGATAGTACGCCTATGGATCCTTCGTCAATTATTCGGCGTGTCAGGAATGATGTCTTCCTGGCATTCCGCGGTAGACCTTTCAGAGGACCCGTGGGCTCCCGCTCTAGGAGACTAGTGGGTCTTCTATCTATCTCGTTGGTCATGTCCTCTTCTAGACTAGGCATTGGTTGAACCCGGTAGCTGAGGCGATGGCTCTCCCCGCCCGCTCCCGTTCCCCCCCTCCATTCTCATGTGGTTGCTAGTTTGTCAGGTCCAGGTGTCAGTGGACTCTTCTACGGCCCGTGGCCCTCTTCGTTTGGCTTTGGCTGGTCTCTCTTGGAGTTGCTTTGGTGGTGGTCGTCCTATTCTATAGGCTTTTCCGTGATCTTCCCCTGTTTATTGGTTTTGGCGATGTTCGGGTGATTTTGATTCTTGCTTGGCTGGGCTCCTCGGCTGTCGCTGTCTTGGTGTTGGGCTTTCGGTTCCCTTCTGTCTTCATTTCCGTTGCATTGTTGCTTTTATTTTTATCCTATATGTTAGTTTTGCTTTCTTTCGTTACCTGCCAGGCTTGTTGGCAGCTTTTGATGCTTGTGCTATATAGGTTTTTTTTTTAAAAAAAAAAAAAAAATGTTTTTACACTGCCAAGAATTTTTCATACAATCAAGACAGCTGACCAGAGACATTTTTTTACGGTCAACTTTTTTTTATACAGTCAACGTTTTTACAAAGTAAAGGAAGTCATACACTCTCTTACATGAACTGAATTGATATCTTCACTAGCATACATTTTTTACACAAAAATTTACAGTCAAGAACTCTATGTTATCAATTTATACAGTGAATTATCACTGAAAGCAAACTTCAAGTGGTTTTATCACTTGAAACACAGCTACATTTTACGTATCATTTTCAAGAAAACTACAGTTTCAAAAATATCTTCTGCACATAACGAAAGCGACAACTCGGCACACTAAAGTAATAAACATAAAAAGCTAGTGGCAATAAGCTGACTGCATGCAACTTCATGAACAAGGCGGGAACTGGGGATGAGTAATTTGTATGTATCCGAAAACAGGGAAACTGCATAAAAGCTTCCTAAACTGTCATTTGGGTCAAGCATTCAATGAATATAGTATCCTACTTCAGTTATTCAGATTATGACACTGAGCCCCAAAACATTCTAACCTTATCTTCTCACTTTTCCTCCCTACTTACATTTTTCTTTTCCAATCTATATATTATTATTGATAAGTTTACTGACGGTAAATCGTTTATGCTTATATAAACTTTGGACTTTGGACACTCTCTTTTATACAAACCCTAATCATAGAGAGAACCCTGATCTTTGAGCCAGTCTTTTCAAATATCAAACTTTATGGTTCCAGTTCTATAAATATATACACACAGTTAAGAACTCTTTGCTATCCAACACTGACTTTGCTTTCATAGTGCAATGAATACCATAAAAAGGTAGTATGTTTCTGGAGCAGAATAAAATAATTTATATCAGTAAATGTTCATAAATTTGTTGGTAATTGTTAGGATGCATAAAAACAATGTAAAAACAGAGTTTTTATTTATTGTTTTAGTAACCAATTTATATTATTTTATTTCATTATACCGTTATTATTTCATTATTATATTCATTCTCTAGCATAGATAACCCAAATATGAGGGACATCCTACAGTTGATTTCTATATTTCTATGTCACTCTTCTACTTGTAATACATGTTTTTATCAAATTGTTTAAATTTATGTTGCCCCATTCAATTTCTACTATAATTTTCTCTCCATATAGTTTCTGTTCAATATTTCGATGACATAAAACTTCAATATTCTCGTATCAGATGTTGGTATATATAACACATGAAATCCTTAATAAAACACTGGAAAAAGTTAAGTTTTACAACTTTTCATACCAATTTCAACCAATGGTACATGTTGAAAGCAGTCTGCATCTGTATTCATCGGTACTAAAATTATGATACATTGATCTTGTGTAAAACATGGCAAAGAAGTCATATTGGTAAACATTTTATGTTAAGTTTATAGCTTATGGTACATGTAAGTTTCTGAAAAAATTATGAATATATGCAATGGAAGAGTCTGAGATTTTAAGTGCACTGGGCTATCCCATTCAGGTACTAGTATTTTACACCAATCATTGGTAAAATATTATGCATTATTTCTCAATATCTAAATATGTAATTGGATTTTGTCATATACCATATTTAAAGATTTTAGATATTTACGTGTATACCAAAGAGGGAAACAGAATTAGTGTAATGGGAGTGCTGAATATTACAAATTGATGAAGATGCAGTTTCTTTTATTGAAATGAAAAATAGCGTTTTCTTAGTACATATTGCAATACAGAGATATTGGTATTTATATACAGTATATTGGGCTAGCTTATACAGGCCCATGATCTGAAATTAAAAAACAAATGAATCATAGTCGTTGAAAGCTTGAATGGCTGGAGATGAGTTCTGAGGGATGACTTGGATTGATATATGTGCTAGTTAACCCGATATCCATCTTATTCTAATTCCCCCTCTCAATTGCGGCTAGGGTTTTCTTCTTTTCTTCCTGCTTTCGTTCTTCAGAAATGTCTCTGATGCAAAGTTTGCTCTTTAATTCTTCGAAGTATTTGCGAGATAATGCTTTCGTAAATATATCAGCTATCTGGCTTGAAGCTGGAAGATGATTGACTTCAAGTTTTCCTTTAACTATTTGATCTCTGACGAAGTATAGATCGATTTCGATATGCTTCGTTCGAGCATGAAGAATTGGATTCGCTGAGAGTGCTACTGTGCTAGAATTGTCGCACCAAATGGTAGTTTTGTGTGAGAGATCAATCCCAAGTTCTTTAATTAGGGTTTCTGTCCACATTACTTCGGCGGTAGCTGAAGCAACGCTTTTGTACTCCGATTCTGTACTGGAACGCGAGATGGTCGGTTGCTTTTTGGCACACCACGAGACAGGATTTCCACCCAAGAAGATGCAGTGTCCGGTTGTAGATCTCCAGTCATCGGAATCTGAGGCCCAGTCGGCATCAGCAAATCCCTGAATAGATAAGTTTCTGCTCTTAATTAACTTGATCCCTTGATTTGATGTTCCTTTGAGATATCTGAGTATTCGCTTTACTGCCTTCCAGTGCGAGTCTAATGGTTTCTGCATAAATTGGCAAACTTTATTAACAGCAAATGAAACATCGGGTCTAGTTACAGTTACATATTGCAAAGCACCCACTACACTTCTATATAGCTTTATGTTGTCAATCTGTTCTCCTTTGTATTTAGACAAGTGTAAATTACTTGTCATTGGTGTAGGCATTGGCTTTGCTTCATGCATTTTAGTTCTGCTTAATATTTCATGAATATATTTTTGCTGACTTAAGATAAACCCCCTGTCAGGAGTAGTAATGACTTCTATACCTAAAAAAATAATGTAGCTTGCCTAAATCTTTAATGGAGAAAATTTTGTCTAACGTGTTAATAACATATTCTATTTCTTCTTTGTCACTTCCTGTAACTATAAAGTCATCAACATATACAAGTATGTAAGTAATATACCTTTTATGTATTTTTGTGTAAATAGAGTTGTCAGACTTGCATACCCGATATCCCATAGAAATTAAAGCAGCTTTTAGTTTTTCATACCATACTCTGGGTGCTTGCTTGAGACCATATATTGCTTTATGAAGTTTGCAAACGAAATCCCTTTTGTCATTTTGAATGTAAGCTTGAGGTTGCTGCATATAGACTTCCTCTTGTAACTCCCCATTTAGAAAGGCATTGTTCACATCAAGTTGTCTTATATCCCATTCATAGTATAGAGCTATAGTTAAAATGATTCTGATAGTGGCTGGTTTGACTACTGGTGAGAAGGTTTCAGAGAAGTCAAATCCATATTGTTGAGAGTATCCTTTAGCTACAAGTCTAGCTTTGTACTTGACATTTTTACCATCTGGTGATGTTTTTAGTCTGTATGTCCACTTGCTGCCTATAATATTTTTATTTGTTGGGGCTGGAACTAAGCTCCATGTTTTGTTTCTGACAAGTGCACTATATTCTTCATTCATGGCTTCTCTCCACTTGTTGCTTTTAGCAGCTTCATCATAGTTGATTGGTTCCTTGTTATTTATGCTGGCTGTGTAAGCTTTTGGTTTGAATATTCCATGTTTTGATCTTGTAATCATAGGATGTCCTTCTTGTGCAGGTGCAGTGTTAGTATCTGAAAGTGGGCCGATCTCTTGATCATTATTCTGGTCTTCAGATTCACAGCTTTCAGACTCGTTGTTGTCTGAGTTTGTATCATCAACTTGACCTGGCCCTTCAGTGGGTACTGTGTGTTGAAGGCTTGATGATGTATTCTCAGCATTTTTTGATTTTTCCTCTTTCCACATAGGTATGGGTGGTAAAAATTTCTTGGCACTATAAATTTTCTGGGTAGTTTTTATGTCTTTACTAGTGAAGGGAAATACACATTCATTAAATGCAACATGCCTTGATACAATTATTTTTCCTTCACTTGTAAGAAATTTATATCCCTTTTGGCCAATGGCATATCCAAGAAAAGTACAGGGTAATGATCTAAAACTCAACTTATGTTGATTATATGGTCTGGTGTATGGATAACATAAGCATCCAAAAGTTTTGAGAAATGAATAATCTGGTTTTGTATTATACAATACTTCTAATGGTGTTTTGTTCCCCAAAACTTTTGTAGGCATTCTGTTTATAAGAAACACAACAGTTGTAAATGCATCTGGCCAAAACTTTAGAGGCATTGATGCATGTGCAAGCAGTGTTAGACCAGTATCAACAATGTATCTGTGTTTTCTTTCAACAATGCCATTTTGTTCAGATGTATGTGGGCAGGTAATCCTATGATTTATGCCTTTTTCAGAAAAGAATTCTTTTAAAGTTTTAAACTCAGACCCACCATCTGTTTGTATAGTTTTAAGTTTTTGATTTGTGAGATTTTCAGTTTGTCTTATGAAATGAATTACTGCATCCTTTGTATCAGACTTTGACTTAAGTAACAGAATTCAGGTATATCTGGAGAAAGAGTCTACAAAGGAGATGTAGTAATTCATTCCATAATCAGAGTTAATAGGTGAAGGTCCTCATAAATCAACTGCAACCATTTCTAAAGGTTTGCTATACTTTGTTAATGACTTACTAAATGGCATTTTATGACTCTTTCCAAGTTGACATGCATGACATATATGTGGCAGAGATATATTCTCACATTTGATATTGTTATTTTTCAAAATATCTTTAACAATTATTGTGCTGGGGTGACCCAGTTTACAGTGCCAAGTATCAAAAATTTTATTAAAATTGCTTGTATCATCAATCTTCAAATGATTACACCATTTGTCCTTTTGCCTTGATTCATTTTCTTGAACTAGACAGAATTTATATAACCCATTTTGCATTTTACCCTGCAGAAGAACATTTTTATTTAGCAAGTCTTTGACTAGACAGAGTTTTGGATAAAATTCAAAATATACTTGATTGTCATTAGCAAACTGAGACACACTTATTAAATTCTTCTTAATTTGAGGAACTCTGAGAAGATTGTTTAAGTGTAATTCCCTTTTGCTATTAAGTTTGGCTTTGCCAGTGTGTGTGATTTTCAGTGAATTACCATTACCAACATAAATAGATTGCGTACCTTTGTATTCTTTGTTTCCAAGATTGAGATTTTCTAAATTGCTTGTGACATGATTGGTTGCTCCAGAATCTGGATACCAATCTTCATATAATATATCATCATTCTTGATTTGTTTGTCTGATTCATCTTGATTCTTTGAATGACTGGCTTGATTTCTTGTTTCTGTTTGAGTGAGATTGACACTAGGATTGTGATTTCTTTGAGTATTACTTTGCTGTTGAGGTATGAAAAAGTTTTGATCAAATCTGAAGTAGCATTTTGAGGCAATGTGTCCTGGTTTTTCACATATTTGGCATTTGGTTCTGTTGTTGCCTGACCATCTTCCTCTACCTCTGCCTCTGATGTTTTGACCACTTCTTTGATTTGTTTGAGTTCTGTCTTGTCCCCTTCCTCTAAAATTGGTAGTGAAGTTTATTGAATAGTCTGTGTTATTGGACTTCTTTTGTTCAATTCTTCCTTCTTGAGACAGGAGAGTAGAGTGGACATATTGTATGTCTGGTAGAGTTCTTTGAGATGATAGAATAGTGACTAAAGATTCATAGTTTTCATCTAGACCATTTAAAATGGTTAATACTTGTTCAGATTCTGAGACCTTGTGTCCTGCAGAGGCAAGTTTGTCGCAGTAGTTCTTTGCCTTGGTGAGATATTCTTGCATTGTCATGTTCTCTTTCTTTAAATTTTGAAATTGCTTTCTATAGTGCATAATCCTTGCTGTAGTTTGAGAATTAAAGATTCGTTCTATGGCTTCCCATATGTCACTTGATGATTTACATCCAACAATTTGAGATAAAATGCTTACATTTACTGATGACATTATCCATGAAGCAAGAAGGCTGTCTTGTTTTAGATAATTTGAATATTCTGCATTGGGCACCATATTGTCTTTATCATCTTTGATCATTTTGGGTGGAATAGCTATCATACCATTGATGTATTCATCTAGACCATAGCCTCTGATGGCTGTTTCGATTTGATATTTCCATAGCAAGTAGTTGTCTTCATCTAGTTGCACTGCTAAGTGTCCTTTTGGTTTGATAATTTGCAGATTTTGATTGTTGCTGATATTCCTGGTGGTTGGAGAGGTGGTTGCAGAGTTTTCTTCATCTCCAGCCATGATTTCAGTGACTGGCAAGGCAAATGAGTGTAGATTGTATCCAAGAACTGATACTTTTGCTTTAAGAAGCGGTTAGAGGTTGTGTTGTTTATCAAGAACTGGATTCTTGATAAATTTCACACTGAGGTGGAACTTACTTGATGATCACAAGAACTGAAAGTTTTCTACAGCCTGGCTCTTTTGAGTTTTCAAGCGAGGCAGAGAGATAAGATCAGATGCTAGATCGAGAGAAAAGGTTATAATCTCCGATGATGATAATTTTCTGAGGAGATAATTGTAATACAATCCTTTTTGCCGTTAGGCATTAAAATAGCTCCGATACCATATTACAAATTGATGAAGATGCAGTTTCTTTTATTGAAACGAAAAATAGTGTTTTCTTAGTACATATTGCAATACAGAGATATTGGTATTTATATACAGTATATTGGGCTAGCTTATACAGGCCCATGATCTGAAATTAAAAAACAAATGAATCATAGTCGTTGAAAGCTTGAATGGCTGGAGATGAGTTGTGAGGGATGACTTGGATTGATATATGTGCTAGTTAACCCGATATCCATCTTATTCTAATTCTGAAGAGAAACAACAGCATATTATTAATAGTTCCTCCATCCGAACCAGTTTCCATGGGCTGTCAATGGGAAAAATGCATTTTGCCTGTAAATTTTCTTGGAATTGAGCTCACATGTGAAGATAATTCGGATATTGATTGGGTTAATAAATTATTGATTTATTTTGAATGGAAGCAATTTGGATTTGTGTTGCTTATAGTTTGTGTCATTGAAATTTATATATTGAAATTTCTAAATTCTTGTCTTTATGGTAAAAATAACCGAAATGTCCATATGCCTTTGTTTTTTAAAAGTAAAAAAATGTACGGGAACGTATTAAAATATATATCACAACATTTAAAACATGTTGTAGAAAAGTATATCGAACGTTTTGAAAATGTTGTGAAAAAGTATACTGTAAAAATAGTTGTAATAAATTGTATTACAATGATTTTGCAATATTAAAAAAACGTTGTAAAAGACGTCGACCCTATTACAACTTGGCCTAATACTACGTTTGCAAAAACATTGCGAAACCCATATTACAACGTTATTTTGATGTTGTAATAGGGTATTTTTGTTGTAGTGATATTGAATCCTCAAAATCTGAATCTCTGACAACTCTCACATCTAAATCTTCATAATTTATAAGAAGAAGATGTAGAATCTGAAGAAGATGTAGAATTAGATGAAGATGTTCCTGTTTTATCCTTCAAGAGAAAACAACCAGCAACAAGAAAAAGTAAAAAAAATCACCCGCGAAACAAAAAATAGAAGTGCCAGAAAATAATTCAAAAAGTTATAGAAGTAACTTTAAATCTTTCCATGCATTGGTAGAAAAATTAATAAAAGAAAAGCTACTACTAGAAGAACACATTACATTATTGAAGTAACTTCATTCTTCAACATTATCAATCCATTCACGGAAGGAGCTATAACAATTGAGAATATATCGAAAGAATCTCCTACAGATATGATAATAGATTCTTTTTCAATTGAAGAAAAACGTTTTATTTCGGAGACATGAAAGCAATCTAAAAGAAACGACATTGCAACAATTTTTGGATTCCCAAATGAGGGCATCATAATCAACACAACATCTTATTTGAAGGAATCTGACATGAACTCTCAAATAAAAGCATTTAAATATAAATATTTAGGTAACTCAAAAATGATGAAAGCAATGGATATTAAAATAAGCATTAGATTAGCTTCAAATAGCAGAAAACAGAAAATACAATCAATGTTGTAAGGTTGCTAAATATGTTTTTGATTTCGACATATTTCTTTTTCAATCCAAACTTTGTATTTCCTTTGGCATTGCTACCATATGATCATAGACTGAAGCAAATGAAAACTATTTCTTGGCCAGCAACAGTATGCAAAAATTTGAAGGAACAATAAAAATACGTGCGTGCATAACCCTCTTATTGGTAAACTTCAGTAACTTACTTTATCTTTTATAGTTTCATTTATAAACTAAACTAACACCAATGCCTCTTTGTGTAGTACTGGTTCTGTGATATTGCAGAAATAATTACTCCAAGAATGAACTAATTTTTGCTAAATTGACACTACGGGAAGTTACTCCAAACAAAATGATGTATTTCCTTAATATAAAGGTAAATCTGCTAACAATACATAAAAATACTATTAAAAAAGTGAGTGATAAATATTAGGTAGAAAATATTTGGAAGCGTAATACTTACCAAGGAAATACAAATATTTGAAAATTCTATAATTAGTTTCAAAATAATTTTGAAACAAATATCTTAACCTGCATTTTAGTTATGAAAAAAGTAGAATATTTTTTCCTAATTTGCAGAGAAAACAAGAAAAACAAAGAAAGGAAAATGAGTTAAAATCTACCAAAGTTAAATCAGCTAAAAAAATCTCCAATTGGTGATAAAAATATGAAAAAATCAACAAAGAACTGAAAGATATAAAACTGAAAACGAGTAAACTGAAAAAGAAAACTGTACCACTAAAAAAAGAAACAAGCTGCTGAAAAAATAAAACACTGATTTGAAAAATAGGACGGAAAAAGAAGAAGATGATGAAGATGATAATGATGATGAAGATGGCAGTGATCAAATTAATGATGATGAAATTATAGATGCTGATATCGTTAGTGACGATGAAGCAAATGACATTGCTAGTGATGTTGATGATGAAGAAGGTAAAGATGATGATGAAGATGAAGACAAAGATGGTGATGGTGCTGACAAAGATAATGATGTTGGTACTAATAAAGTGGGTGATGGTACTGATAAAGGTGTAGATGTCGATGATGAAGGTAAAGATGCAGATGGCGATGGTACTGATAAAAGCGAAGATGGCAATGGTGATGATGAAGGTAAAGATGCTGAGAGTCATGGTTTTAATGAAGATAAAGATGATGAGGTGATGGTGTTGAGAAAGACAAAAAAGATGATGATGATAAAGATGGTGATGATCCAAACTAAACTAAAGCTGAATGTGATGATGATAAAGATGGTGATGGTCCAGACGAAACTAAAGTTGAATGTGATGACGATAATGGTGAGGGTAAGGAAAGTAAAGATGCCGATATTGATAGTGCAGAGGAAAGAAAAGACGATGGTCATGGTGCAGTGGAGAGACAAGGTGATAGTGATGAAAGTAAAAAATGATGATGGTGCTGATTAGGATAAAGACGATGATGCTACTAATGATGTTAGAAAGGAAAGGAAAGTTAAAGATGATGGCAATAAAGATGATGATGATAACCAGATAATAAGCCAATATGAAATAACTGTTATACGAAAGGCAGTAAAAGACTATGAAGAAAAAAGGGAGGATTGAAGAAAAAAAGAAATCACAAAAGAGGTAAATGTTTACAAATTATTGTAAAAAATTCAGCCGAGCAAATATTTGCCATCTATATGCCAGCAAACAAAATTTACAATTGAAATTTTCTGACAAATCAGGTGCAAAATCAGAAGATTTGATTATGTAAGAACATCAAGAAAAAATAGTAGAAAAAACAAAAAGTACAAATTTTAAAACAAAATTCATTTTTTATATAAAATAATATATCTTAAATATTTGACATATGCTAAATATACAATAGTAACAAATGATAAAAAGAAAGACAGACTAGGAATTGACTACCCAACATTCATCATACTAACACCTTTTTGTGGGAGCCATGAAAGCAGTCGAAAATTAACCCAAGATATTGGATATATATCCGGTTTTCAGATACAGATGCTGACGGGTTTTGGATTTTTTGGGAATCCATCGACAGGCCTAAATATATTAGACCAAAAGCATAGAATTTGTTCATGGGAGGTCCAAAATAAAAGAAGAAACAAAGATATTATTTCAAAAAAGCAAGCTTGCAAGAAAATGGCTCAAAAATGAACAAATTCACGAGCTAAATGCTTTTGATGAAATGGATAGAAATTAGTAATTTATTTTATTAAAACATAAAATGCAATATACAAACAAACATATAAACATGTATGTATGCCTCGCAAATATGTGTTTAGCAAATATTTACCTAGCTTGCTAGTCAATTGTTTGCCACGAATATATATGCCCAACAAATATTTAAATAAATAATATTCACATAATGAAGTGTCAATTTCAAACACAAACTATAATTAAAATTCATAAATTATTCTAACCATCTTACTGTCATGCATACTAATATACTTTACCTACTATTAAAATAGGAAGCTGCATACTATAACTCGGACAAAGGCATTGAAATAAGAGAAGTCAATATTTTTGACATGCTATTCAACAAATTCATTGACTCAATGGTAGATAAATCAATAATATATTATTAACTGAAAATTAAAAAACTAATATATAAAATCTAGTTTCTATGTAGGTTATAGACTGGTACTCAGAGATAAATATAAAGATAAATCACAAAGACATCGTATACTTAAAATCCTACACAGCGGTATGAAATAGTCAAAATTGAAAATAAATACGACTTGAAAGTTTGAAAGCTAATTAATCTGGAATCACATGTATCAATAATTCAGGACTACAAACCAATATATGAATCACTAGTAGTTAAAGTGCTAGAAGAAGAAGTAATGAATTGCAAAAAAATATTAATACCACTATAGCATATAAATCATTAGACGCCATTGGAGTTCAGTGCAGCTAACAAAACCTAGACAAACTATGACTACCAAAGACCAAGAAGGAAAAACTTTGACTGCCCATAAAACAGCAAGCAAAAATAGTGGTAAATTTTAAATATATTAATAACCGCTGGTGAAAAATATTTGCCTGGTGATAAATATTTATTCACTTAATTGACTTGATTATTTTTTACAAAGTGACAAAATAATGATCTGAAGTCAACTTATGCAAAAAAGGGAAAAAAACCATTAGAACTTCAAGATAAACCAATAAACTTTGTGAATTGTCCATGACAAAAGTACTATTCATAAATATAAAATTTTATTTTATAAAGGTTAATTTAGTAACATAAAAAAACTTTTTTTTAAAGTGATGCAGAATTGGTTGTGCAATATTTATTATGCGACATACGAAAGACCTATCCAACGACATGCAAATAGGATGTAAATTTATATGAAGATGAAGAAATGCAAAAAACTAAGAGTTCACATCCTATATGATTCGTCACAGACAAAATCATGATTGGAAATCAGAATACGACACTGTCAAATGTATTAAAGATTGTATAGCCACAGGTATTTTCGGTTAAATGATCATAGTTTATCTAACTTGGCTGAATGTATCAAAACTTGGATGATACATATCAGATGCTAGATATGTAATCTTACGTGTACATATTGAATGTGTTAAAAATACTTTTGGATGATTGTTAGAAACTTTTATCATAATGTACTGTAAAAGTACTTCATGTCTAAATTGTACCGTCCTATATAGAAACTCTGGTTGGTTGTAATGTATAAATTTGATGTTTAACTGTACTATGTTGGATATTGAATGCTACATACTTATAACATGATGAATGTACAATACTTTGAAATGTAATTTACCATATTCAAAGGAAATTTTGTTATTCTCCTTCAGTATAACATTGTATAATTTCTACACTAAACTCAGATATCTAACAGATATTTGCCGAGCAACAATTTCATAAGCAATAATTTCATAGTCCGCGGGTGCAGCGCAGTGGAAAGGAGGCTTGAGTTCTGGTAAAAAAACCCAGGTTCGATTCCTACCATGCGCTTCCCTATCCTATATAAATTTACCCGAGGGTATAGGGGCTTGGATCAGTGGACGGCTTTACTATACCCTCCTCAGGAGTTTACCGGTCCGCGGATTCTCCTGGGCTTTTAAAAAAAAGCAATATAGGTAATGACATTAAATAATATAGTATTGGTTAACCAAGGTTATAGCCAACACCATAGCATAATAAACTACATAATCTAATCGAATATCTAAGAAAAAATATATATAATTTTGATATACTATTTAACCAAACAAACCACCAAATGCACAAGCATAATAGATGCATAATTTAATCGAGTACGTACGGATACAAATTCTAACCGAATGTTAAACTTAATAAGGTATGTATGGATGTAAAAGCCAACTGAATACCAAATGTAATCGGGTATGTATGGATGCAAAAGCATATTGAATGATAAACCTAATCGATTATGGACTCAGTTACGTGCTCGGTTATAGGTTATGGGATTGGTCATATGCTCGGTCATGATCATGGACTCGGTCATGGGCACGTTCATGAGTTCGGTTCTGGGCTTGGTCATATGCTTGGTTATAGGCTCCGTTATATGCTTGGTTAACTGAGATATATTGTTTAACCTAGCATTGCATTAAATGCAAAAGGCAATCGAATATCAAACCTAATCGGATATATATGGATTCAAGCTAATCGAATATCAATCCTAATTGGGTGCGTATGGATGCAGAAGCTAATCTTTTGTCAAACCTAATCAAGAATGTATGGAAATCAATCTATAACCAAGCATACCACTTAATGCAAATATCAACCGAATGCCAAACCTTATCGGGTACATATGGATGCAAAAGCTAGGTGAATGCCAAATCTAATCTGGTGCATATATATGCAAAAACTAACCGGATGCCAAACCTAATTGGATACATATGAAAACCAATGTATACTCAAGATAAATTGTTTAACCGAGCATACTATGGAATGCAGAAGCTAACCGAATGTCAAATCTAGTAGTGCACATATGGAAGCAAAAGCTAGCAAAGTACTAAACCTAATCGAGCATGCAGGGACGCAAAAACCAACCAAATACTAAACCTAATCAGGTACATATGAAAACCAATCTATGCCCAAGATACATAATTCAATCAAGCATACAACGGAATGTAAAAAGGCAAACCTAAACGAGCACGTGTGGATGTAAAAGCTAGTCAAATACCAAAATTAATCGAGTATATATGGATATAAACGCCAATTGAATGCCAAATCTAATCGGGTACATATGGATGCAAATGCCCACTGAATGCCAAGCCTAATCGGGTAGATATGGATCCAAAAGCCAATCGAATACTAAACCTAATTGGATACATATGAAAACCAATCTATGCTGAAGCTACGTAGTTTAACCGAGAATAAAATGGAATGTAAAAGCCAGCCGAATGTCAAACCTAATCGGATGCATACAGATGTAAAAGCTAGCCGAATATCAAACCTAGTCGGGTACATATGGATGTAAAAGCCAACGGAATGCCAAAACTAATCTAGTATAGATTAATGTAAAAGCCAACCGAGTGTCAAACCTAATCTGGTACATGTAGATTTAAAAGCCAACCCAATGTCAAACCTAATTTGGTACATATGAAAACCAATCTTTACCCAGGTTATATAGTTTAACTTAGATACAGTGGAATGTAAAATCTAAGCAAGTGTCGAACCTAATCGAGTCGTATGGATACAAAGGCTAGTTGAATGACAAATATAATCAAGTACATAAAGATGAAAAAGCTAGCCGAATGGCAAACCTAATTAGGTATATATAGAAACCAATCTATAACTGAGATATATTGTTCAATCGAGCGTACCACTAAATGAAAATGCCAACCGAATGCCAAACCTAATCGAGTACGTATGCATGCGAAAGCTAGCTGAATGGAAAACCAGATAGGGTACGTATAGATGAAAAAGCTAGCTAAATGTCAAACCTAATTGGGTATGTATGGATGAAAAAGCCAACCAAATATTTATGAATTCCCAACCAAATTATGTATACAAAATAAAAACAGCTAAGCAATATATTATGAAAGAAAAAACAGATATTTGTGAGGCAAACATTTGCTTGCCAAATATTTTTCGGGCAGATATATTTGTTGGAAAATAGTTGGCTGGTGAGAACATAATAAGAATCATGTGAATGCAAAATCTAAAAGGATAGAAAAACATATTCATATACACATGGTTGCAAAACATAACCAAATACGCATCCCAATCAAGTACATAAATATAACTTTTTTTAACATAATTAGAATAATGAAAAACTAAACTTATTTTTATAAACTACAACTAAAAACATATTAGAATGAAAAAACATATATATGCATGACATATGTATAACTAGAAAACATAAATTACTGAATATATCACTAGCAAATATTAGCTTGATAAATATTACCCAGGCAAATATTTGCCAGATTGTTATTAAACAAACAAACTAAATTACACTGCTAATCAAACAAATAAGTAAAATAACATAAAACAAATTTAATTCAACAAAACAAAGCATGAAATTACAATAATAGTCTTCATAATAAAAAGTCAGCAATGTAAAAAAATTGTACTTTATTTCTTAATAAACAATGTCTTTTGTTATGACCTAATTTCTTACATAAACTACAATGTTTGTACTTATTCACCTCTACAGTTGACTTAATCCGTTAAAAAGAAAGAGGCTTTCCTGCACCACGTCTTCTCTTAGGAGGACGAACTTCAACATCTTTAGGTAAAACTTCTTCCATTTGAAAATTAACAAGTGGATGAATCAGATGAGAATAAGTTTCTTGGAAAAGTGACACATTGAAATAGTCCTCAATATAAGAATAAACATCCAAATCAAAAGCAAGAATGCATTTAATAACATAAGCACATCACAATCCATTAACGTGTCGTAAGTTACAACTACATTGCCGAGCACTCAAATATACACGATAACATAACAGGGCACAATAGACTATTCCAACTTTTACTTAACTCAATTCAATTAAATACAAGTTTCACAAGCTTTAAAAAAATTCTATCTAAAAATGTAATGATAGATAAATATCTTTCCTATAAAATCCATCGATTAAAACTTTCCACACAATTAGAACTCATTTCCCCATATCGATTACCAATAAAAAAACACTAGTAAACTTTTCAAAAGGCAAAAAATGTAAGAAATTTTGTAACCCCATCGACACTTTTAAACTTAGACAAAGCTTGATTAAATACATCTATTATCGCAGCATTAGCAACTCAATAAAACAATAAAAATAATCCATTTCCTTTTTACCTTGACGACACCTTTTTGTATAAAAAACTCTTTATGTTATTATTCAAATAATACTAACAAAAACCATGAGCTGAATTTGAAAAAACTTGAAAAGCAGCATGCAAAAGACCAGGATGTGGATCAAATATAAAGGCGACGTAACGATCATCGTCACATAATATTTCCCTAAACTTTGTCAAAAACCAATTAATTAGGTTCATTTTCACTAGATATAATCCCAAAAACCAGTGGAAAAATCCTAAAATAAATAAAAATACATTTGTCACATAATTAAAATAGAAATAAATGCACAAAATATATAAACTGCAACATCAAAGGTATGCCAAATATTTGCTATAAGCGTATGACAAACATTTGACATCAAAATATTTAACACCCTAAATCAATAAATATAACAGAAAAGTTAAACTATTCAAAAAAAGTTTGCCAAGTAAATAAAATAGCATATATAATACTATTTTAACGAATAAAATAACAAAATAAACAGCCATATCACATAAAATGAAACAACACTGGTATGTCAAGTATTTGCTATAAAAATATTTGACATGCAAATATTTCGCTAAATAAAATACAAATCAATTATATTATAATTTTCTAGACCAAGCCATATATTGATTATCATTCTTACCCATAGTAGACATAATACGACCTAATTCTCTACCTCTCATAAAAGTCCTATCCAGAAAAATCGAAGGACGATAATAATCAAATTCTTAATTGCAAGCTTCAAACACAATAAAAATCCTCTCAAATTCATGACTAACCAAATCACCTTGAAGTTAAATAGTACTACCAGGATTACACTCAGCCACGACTTCACAGAAGGATTTCAAATGATAATATGGAAGCAAATCATTTCTATGGATTTCTTTGAAAGCCAATCTTTTTCTTGTATAAGCAAAATAGTAATTTAACACAATATTGTACTTGGTCTGAAATAAATGAACAATATCTTTCTTTTTTCATAAGAGAATTTGAATGAATAAAATCAACATCCAACTTCTTAATTAATTTGCTAGCAACAGGTGGATGATTAACGTCTACAATACCTGCTCCTCATGAATGATTATGCTGCATAGTTTTGGTAGCAAAAATACCTGGTGGCTTAAACTTTCGAGAAGCACGAATATGAAAAGTACAACCTTTCAATGAACAAATAGCTATAACTCACTCCCTATTATTTTTAACAATAGTAACTTTGTAATCATTCTCAATACAATCGACCATAAGATATAATTAGACTTTTCAATTCCGTCAGCAAATCTTTGACCAACAACAGTAAATACTGAATTGTTAAAATCAATTTTTAATAACTGTTTCAAGATAGAAATATAATCAACCAAAGAACAAACCATTAAAGAGGCAGATGAGCCACACTCATTACTAACAAATGAAGAACTATAAGAACCAACATCAGCCGAAATACTTTTACATTGCTTGGATATAACTGAAACAAGTAGAAAATCATCATGGCTATGAGAAACAAGAAATAATATACTATGCATATCAAAATTAGTTTCACTAACTTTTTTTATTATCTCTTTCATAAACCAATTCAATAGAACCACATATTAATTTAGGTCAATGTTCACAAATATTATTTCTCAATCTCAACACACAATCACTCAAATCAAGACTCCTACTATAAGTGTCATTATCCAATAGAAAAACGATAAGAACATCAATAGGATCAGACCTGAAAAATTAAATATAATAATAGAATAAAAGTACAATAACATAAAAAAAAAACTACCATAACAAATATTTGCTAAACAAATACTGTTTTGGAAAATATTTACCATGATAATAAGTTCATGCAGAAAACTTCACTGACATATCCCATTAATATCATATAATTCAACTACAACAATATACTTGAACTATGACAATAATAACATGAGCATAACAACCAATTACAATGATAAAGAAAACAAACACAGTACATTCAACATAGGCAAAGATATGTCATGCATATAATTTTCTTCATATCATAAATAACAATAACAAAACTCAACTATAAAAATAACAACATAATTTATAACCAATTGTAGCTGCAATAAAATGAACAAAATTTAATTTAACATGATGCTATATCAAAAATTAAACAAACAAAAATAACCATGTCAAAAAAAACTAACCTTACTAAATAGATTGAGATTTAGAAAAAACTGATCAAGATGTACAAAAACTGATTGAGATGTACCAAATACAAAACGAGGTGTAATAAAAGCTAATCGAATGAAGAAAAATTCAAGATGCCAATAATAGCTCAGGATATATGCGAAATGATGTAATTCGAACAAAATTACATTATGGAAATTTGGCATGAGAATTCCAAAGAAATTAGAAGTCGTAATAGTCAGAAGGAAAATTGGAAATCATTGACCGAAATTAGATATAATGCAGGAGTCATTACGTTGAAATTAGGTAAACATACAGCGGTAAAAATGGAAAGAAGGACCTGAAAAATAAAAATCCAGATGTAAAATATAATGCAAAACTAGGAGGGATATAGTTTATAAAATAATAAAAATAAGGATGTGTGATAAATTTCTACCTTTTAAATGGAAAAAGAAGTTTAATCATCAGATCGTATTTTTAAGTGATATTAAAGTTTGATATGTAGAGAGATGTTTTTGATAGCTCACGCTAAAAATACAGGTGACACCGAAGTTATTGCAACTACCAATAATTCTCAGTTGACATGTTCTTCTCAAGGTTAGAAACTTTGACCCATTTATCTCACCTCGACCTTTTTGTTCAGGAGTTTCACATTTCAGCTAGACATAAAGTTTGAGAGCATAACCAACAATGGCTTGTTCAGTGAAAAAATGAACTAAGCTAGCCACGGTGAAACTAGATATGGCTTATTCATCTGTCCGTGGTTGGTTCAATTCAATTCTGTGACTAGTGAAATAAACTGAAAACTGGTGGATAAAATGACAAAGATTTTGCCACTTTATTGCAAAATAGGTTAAAATGGCAAAGTTTTTTCCGTTTTATTTAATATTTTTAATATAAAGGAAAAGTTTTTGATGTTTAATTTATTTGTGATTTTATTTAAAACCGGTCCATCATTGGTTTTTCCTCTTCTAATTGTAGAACTCGTTCGCTTAGTGTAAAAGTAGTGAACATTTTTGTTGTTGGTAACGGTCTAAACAATATGCCTTTGTCTAGGTTTTCTACCACATTAAATGTAACAAACCACCCTTTCATATGTTTAAATCGACACACATGTCAATTCGACCCATACAAAAGGGCGGATTGTTATGGGGTAAATAAGAAAAAGCAAAGGAAGAAAAAAACAAAATAGACTCTTGCAGCGGAACCATAAATTATAATAATCAAATATACAGTTCATGAAGTTGTTTACAAAATATTTGATTATATTTATACAATACATATCAGAGTTACACATACCAGAGAAAACAACTAATAATACAGCGGAACAAATGTGATGCAGTGGACTAATATAATATATAATAGTAATAAAATATTCGTCTTTGTCCTCAAGAAGTAAGGTCTTCAATCCTGAAATGCTCAGGCTGACCCGAGCGAATTGAAAAGACAAAACATTCGAGTCAGAACTAACATATCTTATGTGAGTTAAATCAACAGAAATAAATATGAGTGCAGTAACTTAAGAGATGCTCGGGATTCACATCTCCTGAGGATCCGTTAAACTATTTACTATGTGGTAATATTTCGCTATTATAATAATGTCTATAGTAAAATAAACTTACTTTGAAATAGCGTTAAGGGGCTGCCCATATAGCCCTTACCACATAATAGTCCCAGTAGTCCATACAATATCATGGTCCCTCCTGATCGGGAAGCCACCAGAGGATACCACATGGGCTACGAGAGAAAACCAAACTTGTAAAGACGCGCTAAGGTAGGTGACACGGCACAACCAGGCAATGCCAGGGTAGATATACCAATTACGCTTCCGGACCGGTTGTAGCGCGTAGCAGCTACTACTGCCCACCTCGAACAACACCCCTAAAATCAAAAACCAAAAGTGTCCACCAAACCAAACCAAAAGTCAGAGTATAATATCGAAGGGATATGTCCGATAAAAGGTGCTATCTTCTTAGACCGTCAATCGCTCCTGTTTTAGCCACCTTATGCCAACTCACGGGAGTTGGGTCCATGTATTTACTTCAAAGGAAATGCCGCCACCATCCTACTTCATTCTGGAATCTCCTGTGACGACCCGACTTTCCACTCCCGGAAAATCGCATCATCTTTAAGAAAGAAAGTGATAGAAAAGAGAAAAGAAAGAAGAGAAAGAAGAAACAACACAAGAATCTCAACAGCGGAACGAATAAATTATATTAATAACATAAGTATTACATAATATACATCAAATATTAGAGTACACAAACAATACAACACATACTAGACAGTTATAAACACCTGTCTAGTTATTACAACTCAATACATACAGAAAACACTCAGAGATACCAACACAGCGGAAAAACTATATAACTATACGCAGAAGCCTCCTGCTCCATATGCTCCTCCACAATTCGTCAAGCTAATCTGAATCCTAACCTGAATTCCCTTGGCTACTCGTAAAAATTTGAGTACCCAAGAGTTATAGAAAAAAAAACAGAAATAACTACGGTCAAACATGGGTCTGGTGTGAGTAACAGGTTAAAGTTGCTTAACTTTGAAAAAAAACTTTTGAAAAGAAAAGGTATCACGTAAGACTTCCCACACATAAACATGGAAAAGTTTTTACCTTATGCTAACCAAAACATTTGATAGGAAATCTGATGATATTATAATAGTGTCTAGGGTTTTCAAGTAAATAAGAAATAGCCGAAATTGTTACATGATTAAATTCCAGCTACTGGCCACAAAAGTGGGTAATACAATCAAAACCGTTGGCACTTATTGGATTTTGGATTCCACCAATGGCTGGGCTACTGGGGTACCGCCCATCACAGTACGTGGCCTAGATCACCGTACCGAGGATTACTCCCTTCATCCCCTGCAACACAAAGCCGGACCCGTTCCTTACTGAACAGTTCCAAACAAGACAACCCCGCAGTTGTGATCAGCAACCGCACAACTAAGCCGAAAATATAAAGGGACCTCTAGACATGGATAAATCTTGCTCTCAAGTGGGTGCTACCCACGAAGCTTTGCTGCACCTCCCCTGTTTTAGCCATTCCCGGTTGATGAGGCTTGAGGCTACGATTACCTTTATAGAACATCACTTAGAATGCTCATCGTCCGCCTGACGATGTTCTGAAAGCATTCGATCCATACAAGTTCGTTCCGGGTTCGAACGAAACCGAAGGCATTATCTCGTTACACTCTTATTGGAATCACCCTCAGAGTTAACGACAATAACCCTTGCACTCTGAATCACCATCTCGAATCTATAAGTACTATTCCGTCAAAATCATTACGGAATCACCCACAGAGTTATACTGACGTATAGCCCTTACACCTCGAGTCTTCACTCGCTCCATTTGGGTTAACGACCTAACGTTATTTGGAATCGATGTGGTTTTCGGATATCCAAATATGGAAACCCGATCCCGATCTCATCGAAATCCAAAGCGTGTCTTATTAGGGCCAAGTTGTTTTAAAGTTTAAAACAATTCAATTTATTATCTAAATATACACAGATAGATAATTCACATCACAACAGATAATCAACCTTATCATTATCAACAGATAATTCATATCATAATCAGATAATCCATATCAGATAATCACTATTATCATCCAAAAGCAACCAATGCATCCATACCACAACATTATTCATCTCATAGCTGAGATTACAAACCATACCAGACAACCAATACCATTCATCAATCATAAGCAACTATCTAATGATCACACCATTTATAATTGATTTAAAATGAATTAAATTAATTACTTAATTTCTAATTAATTTAAAATCAATTAAATGAATTACCTCATCATTAAAATTATGCTTATCTTAAACTTTAATTGATTACAAATCAATCTATAAATCATCATCTCAGTATTTATTTTAATTAACCATTATTGATTAACTATCTCTAATTAGAATAAGTAATTAGCATTTAATATTATTTATACCTTAATTAATCAATTCCAAATTACATCATTAATTAATTAATTAATTAGTTAATGATTTCTGATTATATTTAATCAATCTCTATATAAATTAATTACATAAGTAATTAATCTTCACCTAAACCACATATATATATATATATATATATATATATATATATATTAATCACCCATGATTAATAACCGTCCAGTAATTAACTACTTTAATTACTCATCCCATAAATTAATTACCCTTAATTAATTATCTTCATTAATCACTTGATTAATTTTCAAAGTATTTTAAATCTAAATTACTTCTATAATAAATATCTTGATTACATTCAGTAATTATTAATTTATTACTTCCTAAGTAATTACAAATCCCTAAATTACATAAAGTAATTATCAAACAATCCATAAATGTTTAAATTAATTTAACTTAATTAATCTAAACTAATCACATTCATCAAATTAATTACACTAAGTAATTAATTCATTAATTACTTTCATTAAGTAATTAATATAAACAATTGATTATTATTAATTAATTAATTTAATTAATTGTCAAAAATTAATCACATTAATTAATTGTTAAAATAATCTTAAGTTAATGACCTTCATTAACATTTCTTAATTACATAATTAAGAATTAACTTCAATTAATCATTATTAATTATCAAGTAATTAATCTTTAATTATCGTTTAATTAATCTCTAATTATTAATTAATTAAGTGTTAATTAAAATCTAAATATCTTTAATCACTTGATTAAATAAATCTTAATCATTAATTAAAATTTAATTAACCATCCTTAATTATAGATTAATTAACCTTAATTAATTAATCTCAAATCTTAATTAATTAACTTTAAAAATTATTAATTACTTAATTAATCATTCACATTAATAATTTAATAATAATTAATATTCCATTTAAATTAATCTAATAATTTAAATGAAATCAATTTTCTTTTCAGATTCAAACTTAAAAATCTAAAACATTACTTACTTATCCATTTCCATTTTTAAATTCAAATCATTTAAACTTTCTAAATAGTTAAACCAAATTTAAATTTAAAAAAAACTTATTTTATTTTTAAAACTGACATTATGTTCAAATCTCAAGTTTTAAAACTAAATTTAAACTTAGTTTAAACTTTATTTCATACATTAAAACTTATAGTTTTAAATTTCAAACAATGTTCTTTAATACTCTAGAATTTTTTTTAAAAAAACTAAATTAAAATTTCCAGTTTAAATTAAATTCAAACTTAGTTTCATTTGCTAAGTTCCATATTTCAGATTTCCAGATTTAAACTTGTTTTAAATTTTCAATTGCATTCTAAAATTTGCTTTTCAATTTAAAACATAAAAACAGAAAACAGTTTTCTATTATAGTTTAACATCTTAAATTTGAATTCAAAAATGATTTCAAATCTCAGATTTAAATTATTGAATTCAAATTTAAGTTTCAGGTTTGAAACATTACAGTTTTGAACTTCATCTTTCAATTTGAACTGTACTTTTAAAATTTTAAAACAGAAAGGCAGTTTCTGTTTTTAGTTTAAAACCAAACTTGGATTTAAAAACATCTCAAATTTAACTCAAAAATATGATATTTAAAACTTAATTGAATTCAAATTCAAATTCTAGATTTAAACTTGTTTCTAGATTTTGTTTGCATTTCTACTTTCACTAAAATATTATAAACCTAGAAATCAGGTTTTTGACCAAACTTTAAAAACTGCAGTACTTACATTTCAAAAACTAAAAATTATTTCAAATTAAACAGAATTCAAACTTATTTTAATTCATCTTTAAATTCAGGTTTTAAATCCTAAGTTGAGATTTTAGTTTATATTTAAAACTTGCTTTTAAATTCCAAAACTGCAAAACAGGATCTGTCCAAACTAAAACCTGAAACATCAGGTACTCGAGCTACCTTATAAACTACTTCGAGTCCCATGCTTCCCAGCTTCGAGTCAATTCTCAATATACCCGAGACAATCACGAGCTAATAACCCTGCAACCCAATAACATACTCCATCACCAACATGCACAAACCCCTGTACATCCACTTCCCAACTCCGGCAACACTGGCGATCATCCATGACCATCCTCCATCGACCAGTAACCCCACATCAACCTTCAACCCTCAAAAACTCCATAATTCAATTTGAATTTAAAATCAGGTTTAAACAAACCTGGAAACAACACCCCCCCTTTCATGCTCGACCTATCAACGGCGAATTCTGCCAACTCCGACCACTAACAACTTTGAAACCTCGCCAATGGCTTCGCCAACCCATCATCTATCATCACCCAAAAGATCATTGAGCTCGATCAACTGTGCATGCCGAACAGATCGATTCTTCCTAGCCCAGTAAAACTAGGGTTCATGTCTGTAAAACCCAATCACAATCCCAAAAATGAATTTCACCTCAAACCAATAATTTTCCCATTATCAATGTTAATTTCTCCTCCTCCAGGATCAATTTCATTGCCTCGAACTACTTGTGACAACAGAGATGACCAAAAACCCCATTTACAGTAAGATTAAAACTGCACTTAGGTTTTGACATTAAAAATTGTAATTTTACTTTTAAAAATCATAATTTAGTATTTTGTTTTGATATATAAACCTGAAACATAAATTCATATAGTTTGAATTTTTACATTTATACAGTTTTTTTGCTCTGTTATCTATATTTCCAAGCATTGCATAAATTTATTTAACTTATATAAATTTTAAAAACATTCTCTATCATAAAACAACAGGTTTAGTTTAAAACTTAAACCTTAACACAGATTGAATCAAGAGATATGATTTTTAAATCAAAAACTAGAGCTTGAAACTAAGAACAGTGGGATTACAGGAATATCAACCATGCACACTTCATACATTTATAAACATACAGAAAGTCCATATATATGTCCACATAAACATAGTTATTTCCAGATGAAACATGCAACCAATTTATACTTAAGTAATTTTTAACAAAAAATGTTACTCACCGATTAAAAATTGCAGAGCACGGTCCTGAATATTGAAAACCCCCTTTTGAAATCTTTTGAACATCCTTTGCAACTGCTTCAGGTTCAAAAAAATTGAATGCAGGAACCATTTGAAGCTGCAGTTCAACTCAAGTTGTTTCTTGAAAACATGCAGATTTTATTTTGGATACAGATTAGAAATTACATGCATGCTTTAGTTTGTAGCTTGCAGGTCTTCAGATTTAAAAATTGAAATGCAGGCATTTAGTTTTGGAGAAGTTACAGGGTTATGATTTATGATTTTGCAGGTTTTAAAGAGGAGTTACAGGCTTTGTGTAATGCAAGTTTTTGAATATTTGAAAAAGAAAGGAGTTGGATGCAAGTTGTTTACTTGTTTGAGAAATGCATATTTGTATTTTGAGGAGAATGCAAATTTGTTATGCATTGATCTTAAGGTGGGATGTTACTGAAATGAAAAATGAGAAAAAGAGAAAAGAAAACATGCAAGTATAGATAACAATATTTGATTAAAAAAAACATATTTTGACACTTGTAAAAAGGATGGACACATGTTAATTTTCTTACATAAATTTTTAACACATGTTTAACTCAAATCTTAAATTACATACACATGTAAATTAAGCTTACATATGTCTCTTGTAAATATTTTGTTATTTTAATTAAGGTTAAAGAAAATTGAACTTAGTTAATTAGTTCTTATACCCTTTAAACAATTAAAATAAATTTATGAAAGATGTTACAACTTATATGAATACATGTTTCATATTTAAATTGTATTTTAAATTTCAAATTAAATTTACAAATCAAAATTATCAATCAACATTTAAAAAGAATTATTACAATATTTTAATATTCAATCTTTTAGTCAAAAATGAATTTTAAACCAATTAAAACATTTTTCTTATATTTAAAAATCGTATAGTATTTTATTAAATATTTTTGAAAAGTTTAAATTAAAAATAAATCACAATTTCTATTTTCAAAACATTAAAATTATGTTATACTAATTTAACAACTTATCTATTTAAAATATATATAAATACATATACATTATTAAATAGAAAACAATTTTATCAGTTTATTAAAAATAAGTTCACAAATTAAATATTTAAATAAAAAATATATTAAATCAAACCAAATTTATTAACAAAAATTATCAATTCAATTTAAATTTAAACCCTAATTATTAAATTTAAATTGTCCAAAATTCCGGGATATTACAATCCTTCCCCCTTAAAAGAATTTCGTCCGCGAAATTTAAAACAAAGGTAATTTAATAATCTATTTACAGATTTTATTTTAAAACGCAGCATATGTTAATCATATGCCAACAACCTAAGCAATCAATTCACACAATCAGAACAAATCTAATTATCCAAAAGAATTTTGGATAAAACTTTCACGAGTTTCCCCGGTATATATATATATCGGGATACTCGCTCTATAGAATACAATCAATCAATGCTACTAAGCTATAGAGCTCCTAACAACAATTCTATACAGAATATCAGACTACAAACGAGTCTGACTCAACAACCAATCCTAAACTGCTGGTTCTACAACCAGAAATATCAAACACATACTCCCTCAGAGATACGCGATACACCCTTAATCCCAGTTATCCAAACTGGCAATTCAACCCCAGAAACCAAACACTGATCTTACCCAAAACACAGAAGAAACCAAAACATTACAGAGCTAGCTTCCCAAACATATAGCTCCTTAGATCAGAGAAAAACTTATCCCAAATCAAATCTCCGATTCCAGAATCCAAATTTCTTTCGTCTCTTATCCATAAAAACTCTTCGGACGATCCTGGGCTATCAACACCCATCCTGATCAGCTTAACTCATGCTGATTCCATTAGAAACAGACTGAATCAAAAACAATCCAACGATCTCCTCAAGATCACTCAAAAACCAAGAACACTCACCCTGCTTCTCAGCAACAGAAGACAGAACAAACTTCTCCTTATCCAGAAAAGAAAACAGAAGCACTCCAAACTGCTTCCGCTGCACCACTCTGATCCAAAATAGAAGAAAATACTGAAGAATAGCACAAGCACAGACTAGACAATCCAGCACAGAAATTTGGTTCCACATTCCATAAAGAAACTCAGATGTTCCTCCCAAACCTGAGTTGCTTCACCAACTTCTATCTTAAGGAACCATCCATCTACTAACTGAACCACCGGTTCCATTTCTGGAAAGAAAACTCGATCTTCAGACGCAGACAAACTCTGACTTCCTGGAAGAAATCTGGACAATCTCCAACAATCCAGAAGAACATACTATCGAAAGTCACTTTTGCGATCATCTCAGCCTAAATCCAAAGAAAACTGCTCTCTCTACCAAACATATCAGCTTATGCTGGCTTAGCCAACTCACCAGAGAAAGCGATCCACTCTGCTGCCTCTGAACTCCACTTCAGAAAAACTACTCAGCCAGAAGACTCCCTATCAACTCAGAACATTCTGCTAAACTCAGCCACATCACCTAGCAGATTCACTTCTTATTCTTGTTCCAAAGAAACATCTTCGGAAATATCCATAGTCACTGCATCTCATCACGCAGCTACTACTTCCTGAGATATCAAAATACCATCACTCACTGGCTTCTGCCCTACTGACAGATCCAAACTCAATTCTGTACTTCAAAGATGACTCCGAACCTTTACAGGTTTCCTTCAGAGATCGATGAAGTCCTTCATCACTACAGAACTCACTCGAGACGGTATTAGGTCTACAGTCTCGACAAATACACTTCCAACCTCATCTATTCAAACTCTAACCAATGGTAGTCGTGTTACACACACTTCTACCTCATCTACCTTTATAACTTATATTGGAAAAACCTGAACAGGTAACCCAACAAATAGGTAGAACCTTAAATATATATATATATATTAAAAATACAGATACGCTCTCTTAAGATAGACACCACTACAGAGACTAGGTATTCACTCAACCTAATGCTCTGATACCAACTGTGACGACCCGACTTTCCACTCTCGGAAAATCGCATCATCTTTAAGAAAAAAAGGGATAGAAAAGAGAAAAGAAAGAAGAGAAAGAAGAAACAACACAAGAATCTCAACAGCGGAACGAATAAATTATATTAATAACATAAGTATTACATAGTATACATCAAATATCAGAGTACACAAACAATACAACACATACTAGACAGTTATAAACACCTGTCTAGTTATTACAACTCAATACATACAGAAAACACTTAGAGATACCAACACAGCGGAAAAACTATATAACTATACGCAGAAGCCTCCTGCTCCATATGCTCCTCCATAATTCGTTAAGCTAATCTGAATCCTAACCTGAATTCCCTTGGCTACTCGTAAAAATTTGAGTACCCAAGAGTTATAGAAAAAAAAACAGAAATAACTCCAGTCAGACATGGGTCTGGTGTGAGTAACAGGTTAAAGTTGCTTAACTTTGAAAAAAAACTTTTGAAAAGAAAAGGTATCACGTAAGACTTCCCACACATAAACATGGAAATTTTTTTACCTTACGCTAACCAAAACATTTGATAGGAAATCCGATGATATTATAATAGTGTCTAGGGTTTTCAAGTAAATAAGAAATAGCCGAAATTGTTACATGATTAAATTCCAGCTACTAGCCACAAAAGTGGGTAATACAATCAAAACCGTTGGCACTTATTGGATTTTGGATTCCATCAATGGCTGGGCTACTGGGGTACCGCCCGTCACAGTACGTGGCCTAGATCACCGTACCGAGGATTACTCCCTTCATCCCCTGCAACACAAAGCCGGACCCGTTCCTTACTGAACAGTTCCAAACAAGACAACCCCCCAGTTGTGATCAGCAACCGCACCACTAAGCCGAAAATATAAAGGGACCTCTAGACATGGATAAATCTTGCTCTCAAGTGGGTGCTACCCACGAAGCTTTGCTGCACCTCCCCTGTTTTAGTCATTCCTGGTTGATGAGGCTTGAGGCTACGATTACCTTTATAGAACATCACTTAGAATGCTCATCGTCCGCCTGACGATGTTCTGAAAGCATTCGATCCATACAAGTTCGTTCCGGGTTCAAACGAAACCGAAGGCATTATCTCGTTACACTCGTATTGGAATCACCTCAGAGTTAACGACAATAACCCTTGCACTCTGAATCACCATCTCGAATCTATAAGTACTATTCCGTCAAACTCATTATGGAATCACCCACAGAGTTATACTGACGTATAGCCCTTACACCTCGAGTCTTCACTCGCTCCATTTGGGTTAACGACCTAACATTATTTGGAATCGATGTGGTTTTCGGATATCCAAATATGGAAACCCGGTCCCGGTCTCATCGAAATCCAAAGCGTGTCTTATTAGGGCCAAGTTGTTTTAAAGTTTAAAACAATTCAATTTATTATCTAAATATACACAGATAGATAATTCACATCACAACAGATAATGAACCTTATCATTATCAACAGATAATTCATATCATAATCAGATAATCCATATCAGATAATTACTATTATCATCCAAAAGCAACCAATGCATCCATACCACAACATTATTCATCTCATAGCTGAGATTGCAAACCATACCAGACAACTAATACCATTCATCAATCATAAGCAACTATCTATTGATCACACCATTTATAATTGATTTAAAATGAATTAAATTAATTACTTAATTTCTAATTAATTTAAAATGAATTAAATTAATTACCTCATCATTAAAATTATGCTTATCTTAAACTTTAATTGATTACAAATCAATCTATAAATCATCATCTCAGTATTTATTTTAATTAACCATTATTGATTAACTATCTCTAATTACAATAAGTAATTAGCATTTAATATTAATTATACCTTAATTAATCAATTCCAAATTACATCATTAATTAATTAATTAATGATTTCTGATTATAATTAATCAATCTCTATATAAATTAATTACATAAGTAATTAATCTTCACCTAAACCACATATATATATATTAATCACCCATGATTAATAACCATCCAGTAATTAACTACTTTAATTACTCATCCCATAAATTAATTACCCTTAATTAGTTATCTTCATTAATCACTTGATTAATTTTCAAAGTATTTTAAATCTAAATTACTTCTATAATAAATATCTTGATTACATTCAGTAATTATTAATTTATTACTTCCTAAGTAATTACAAATCCTTAAATTACATAAAGTAATTATCAAACAATCCATAAATGTTTAAATTAATTTAACTTAATTAATCTAAACTAATCACATTCATCAAATTAATTACACTAAGTAATTAATTCATTAATTACTTTCATTAAGTAATTAATATAAACAATTGATTATTATTAATTAATTAATTTGATTAATTGTCAAAAATTAATCACATTAATTAATTGTTAAAATAATCTTAAGTTAATGACCTTCATTAACATTTCTTAATTACATAATTAAGAATTAACTTCAATTAATCATTATTAATTATCAAGTAATTAATCTTTAATTATTGTTTAATTAATCTCTAATTATTAATTAATTAAGTGTTAATTAAAATCTAAATATCTTTAATCACTTGATTAAATAAATCTTAATCATTAATTAAAATTTAATTAACCATCCTTAATTATAGATTAATTAACCTTAATTAATTAATCTCAAATCTTAATTAATTAACTTTAAAAATTATTAATTACTTAATTAATCATTCACATTAATAATTTAATAATAATTAATATTCCATTTAAATTAATCTAATAATTTAAATGAAATCAATTTTCTTTTCAGATTCAAACTTAAAAATCTAAAACATTACTTACTTATCCATTTCCATTTTTAAATTCAAATCATTTAAACTTTCTAAATAGTTAAACCAAATTTAAATTTAAAAAAAACTTATTTTATTTTTAAAACTGACATTATAGTCAAATCTCAAGTTTTAAAACTAAATTTAAACTTAGTTTAAACTTTATTTCATACATTAAAACTTATAGTTTTAAATTTCAAACAATGTTCTTTAATACTCTAGAAAGTTTTTTAAAAAAAACTAAATTTAAATTTCCAGTTTAAATTAAATTCAAACTTAGTTTCATTTGCTAAGTTCCATATTTTCAGATTTCCAGATTTAAACTTGTTTTAAATTTTCAATTGCATTCTAAAATTTGCTTTTCAATTTAAAACATAAAAACAGAAAACAGTTTTCTGTTATAGTTTAACATCTTAAATTTGAATTCAAAAATGATTTCAAATCTCAGATTTAAATTATTGAATTCAAATTTAAGTTTCAGGTTTAAAACATTACAGTTTTGAACTTCATCTTTCAATTTGAACTGTACTTTTAAATTTTTAAAACAGAAAGGCAGTTTCTGTTTTTAGTTTAAAACCAAACTTGGATTTAAAAACATCTCAAATTTAACTCAAAAATCTGAAATTTAAAACTTAATTGAATTCAAATTCAAATTCTAGATTTAAACTTGTTTCCATATTTTGTTTGCATTTCTATTTTCACTAAAATATTATAAACCTGGAAATCAGGTTTTTGACCAAATTTTAAAAACTGCAGTACTTACATTTCAAAAACTAAAAAAACTAAAAATTATTTCAAATTAAACAGAATTCAAACTTAATTTAATTCATCTTTAAATTAAGGTTTTAAATCCTAAGTTGAGATTTTAGTTTATATTTAAAACTTGCTTTTAAATTCCAAAACTGCAAAACAGGATCTGTCCAAACTAAAACCTGAAACATCAGGTACTCGAGCTACCTTATAAACTACTTCGAGTCCCATGCTTCCCAGCTTCGAGTCAATTCTCAATATACCCGAGACAATCACGAGCTAATAACCCTGCAACCCAATAACACACTCCATCACCAACATGCACAAACCCTGTGCATTCACTTCCCAACTCCGGCAACACTGGCGATTATCCATGACCATCCTCCATCGACCGGTAACCCCACATCAACCTTCAATCCTCAAAAACTCCATAATTCAATTTGAATTTAAAATCAAGTTTAGACAAACCTGGAAACAGCACCCCCCCCTTTCATGCTCGACCTGTCAACGACGAGTTCTGCCAAATCCGACCACTAACAACTTTGAAACCTCGCCAATGACTTCGCCAACCCATCATCTATCATCACCCAAAAGATCATTGAGCTCGATCAACTGTGCATGCCGAACAGATCGATTCTTCCTAGCCCAGTAAAACTAGGGTTCATGTCTGTAAAACCCAATCACAATCCCAAAAATGAATTTCACCTCAAACCAATAATTTTCCCATTATCAATGTTAATTTCTCCTCCTCCAGGATCAATTTCATTGCCTCGAACTACTTGTGACAACAGAGATGACCAAAAACCCCATTTACAGTAAGATTAAAACTGCACTTAGGTTTTGATATTAAAAATTGTAATTTTACTTTTAAAAATCATAATTTAGTATTATGTTTTGATATATAAACCTGAAACATAAATTCATATAGTTTGAATTTTTACATTTATACAGTTTTTTTGCTCTGTTATCTATATTTCCAGGCATTGCATAAATTTATTTAACTTATATAAATTTTAAAAACATTCTCTATGATAAAACAACAGGTTTAGTTTAAAACTTAAACCTTAACACAGATCGAATCAAGAGATATGATTTTTAAATCAAAAACTAGAGCTTGAAACTAAGAACAGTGGGATTACAGGAATATCAACCATGCACACTTCATACATTTATAAACATACAGAAAATCCATATATATGTCCACATAAACATAGTTATTTCCAGATGAAACATGCAACCAATTTATACCTAAGTAATTTTTAACAAAACATGTTACTCACCGATTAAAAATTGCAGAGCACGGTCCTGAATATTGAAAACCCCTTTTTGAAATCTTTTGAACATCCTTTGCAACTGCTTCAGGTTCAAAAAAATTGAATGCAGGAACCATTTGAAGCTGCAGTTCAACTCAAGTTGTTTCTTGAAAACATGCAGATTTTATTTTGGATACAGATTAGAAATTACATGCATGCTTTAGTTTGTAGCTTGCAGGTCTTCAGATTTAAAAATTGAAATGCAGGCATTTAGTTTTGGAGAAGTTACAGGGTTATGATTTATGATTTTGCAGGTTTTAAAGAGGAGTTACAGGCTTTGTGTAATGCAAGTTTTTGAATATTTGAAAAAGAAAGGAGTTGGATGCAAGTTGTTTACTTGTTTGAGAAATGCAGATTTGTATTTTGAGGAGAATGCAAATTTGTTATGCATTGATCTTAAGGTGGGATGATAATGAAATGAAAAATGAGAAAAAGAGAAAAGAAAACATGCAAGTATAGATAACAATATTTGATAAAAAAAAAGATATTTTGACACATGTAAAAAGGATGGACACATGTTAATTTTCTTACATAAATTTTTAACACATGTTTAACTCAAATCTTAAATTACATACACATGTAAATTAAGCTTACATATGTCTCTTGTAAATATTTTGTTATTTTAATTAAGGTTAAAGAAAATTGAACTTAGTTAATTAGTTCTTATACCCTTTAAACAATTAAAATAAATTTATGAAAGATGTTACAACTTATATGAATACATGTTTCATATTTAAATTGTATTTTAAATTTCAAATTAAATTTACAAATCAAAATTATCAATCAACATTTAAAAAGAATTATCACAATATTTTAATATTCAATCTTTTAGTCAAAAATGAATTTTAAACCAATTAAAACATTTTTCTTATATCTAAAAATCATATAGTATTTTATTAAATATTTTTGAAAAGTTTAAATTAAAAATAAATCACAATTTCTATTTTCAAAACATTAAAATCATTTTATACTAATTTAACAACTTATCTATTTAAAATATATATAAATACATATACATTATTAAATAGAAAACAATTTTATCAGTTTATTAAAAATAAGTTCACAAATTAAATATTTAAATAAAAAAAATTATTAAATCAAACCAAATTTATTAACAAAAATTATCAATTCAATTTAAATTTAAACCCTAATTATTAAATTTAAATTGTCCAAAATTCCGGGATATTACATCTCCACCGCGTATACGGTTGTTAAAGTGGTTTTCGAAGTTGGCAGAGAGTATGACAACTTTCGATCCCGGTCTCTTCAACGACCAAACGTTACTATAACACCGCGGTCTTTTCAAAATAGTTTATACTTTTAAAACCAGAATATAATATCCATTTCAAAACCATATAAATACGACATCACCTCCGTTTTAAAAACCCAAATCAATATGATATTATTTTAATAAAACCCAAATCAATATAATATCATTTTATTTCAAATATATCCTTTTAAAAAATCATAACATTTTAAACATTTCAACACTTCGAAATCAAAATACTAGAAATGTAATTAAAGTTATACTACCTCGAAACTCATAACTTCCACCACTTATGTGGTTTAAATATTTAAAATACTTTATATAACTAAAATAGCTTCTTTAATTTTCACAAATCTACTCCAAAACTCGAATTTCTAGATTTTGAATTTAATCCAAATCCCAAAATAATACACTTCAATTAAATTCAGTTTCTAAATAAACTTTTCTAAACTTTGTCGATTTCAAAACTGATTTGCTACACAAAATAAACCCTTTCAAATTCAATATATTTCAAAGCTTAAATATTCAATATTTCAAAACTAAATTTTATAATTCATATATATATATACACACACACACCAAATCAACTTTACCATTTTTATACTTTTGAAATATTTGCTTAATAAATCCAATATCCTTTAAATAAACTTCAAATTTCAAAAATTGAATATTCCTTAATTTATTCACTTAAATCCTCTTAAACCCGAATTAAGTTATAAAACCATATTCTTTTAAAACCTCGATTTCAATAAGTTTCAAATGGATTTTTATTAAATATAATTCTTAATTAAATAAAATCTCGAATCAAATTTCAAAACTATCTTCTCAACCTTGATTTATAAAATCAGTATAACCCTATATTAAAATATAATTTAAGTACATACTTATCCATATTATATTTTAATAAAATCAAACTTTATTATCAAACTTGTTTAATGCTTTAATTTTTTTTATTCATAGTTCAAAACCAAGAATTTAACTATATATAAAATAACTTTTAAAATATCCAAATCAATATCTTAGAAAATCATATCTTTCTTTCCAAAGCCATAGAAATCATTTCAAAATATTTTATATATAGACCGCGGTGTCTGTATAAAATTTTCTATCCTATGTTCAAGTGATATGGATATTTATCATTTCAGTCCATAATTTAAAATAAAATACGGTTATATATCATTTCAAACCGTAATCCCGAATCAATAATGACAAATCAGTAAATAACTTGCAGATTACGATGATAATAAATAAAACATCCATTCATCGATCATAGAATCATACATCCATCACAATCATCATCCAATACAATCAATCAATATGTATATATAACTGATAAATAACATGAAATTATATTCGATAATAAATTAAATAACGATTTAATTTAAATAAATGCAATTAACTGAGAAGATGATTTAAAAATATACAAATAGTCACAAATAAATTCAAATCGCAACATAAATTAAATTTTACAAACATAAGAAATCTTAGAAGTTGTGAGTGGGTTCTCATCTTATGAATTTAAATTCAATTTAAGCCCAAAATTGAACAGTCTCCAAATCCGTCCAAACCAAGGCCAAAATGTTCGGAATTCCAATACGAACCTAGCGGAGAAAACCGTGCATGAATTGGATCACGTATGTGAAAGTTATTCGCGTTAGAAGTTATAAAATCAAAATTTAAAATTAATTAATTAATTATTAACCCAAGTGCACGTCAGCAGCCTCTTCTCTCTCACTCACGCGTTTCGTTCGACACACCGGTTACAGAAGACACGCAAAAACCCTAGCAGCCGTCGTTTATCACCCAATTATCATCGCTGCTACTCGCGCCTTCCCCACAATCGCTCGTCACCGTCGAGCTACTAACCTCCGGCCGAACTCCCCCATACCCTCACATGACGTGCGACCCCCAAATGCCCATTTCGGCCGACGCCGTTCATCCCTAAATCACGGAGAAATCTATAACTACAATCAATTAGCCACATGGATCTAGGCTGCTCGACATCCCCTTCGATGCAGTGCTTCTCGGTCGAGCTAAAGTTGAAGATCTGCCGTTGATCGAGTGTGTGGCCTATGAACGGTCGGGGATTCTTCGATGATTACCGGTCAAACTACAATCCAAATCGAAAAATGAATTGTAGATCTAGGTTGCGCTCTTCGAGAGCTCCGAATTGATATAAGATTTGGCATAGTTTGCGGCGTTTGAAAATTTAGCATTAGATTTGATTTGGAATTGTATTTGGGAATTAGGGTTTGCAACCCTTGGAAAAAGGAGCTAATAGAACGTACATAAATGAGGAATAGAGGTAGACTAGGGTTTATAACAGGGTATTCATAGACAAAGTTAAAATAGAATAGACGGACCCGATTGGATATACGCGTTGAACGATAAATGGCCTGAAAAGCCCGTTCTAATTCCGAAAAGAAATTGGGTCAAACCATACATCCAAATAGATGTTTTAAAATATTTTAAACTCGATGGAACAAGTTTCAAGTCCAAATTCCATCGTATGGAGAAGTTATGCTAAAATAAAATTATTTCAAATTGATTTCAATTAAATCGATTTCAAGGCGTTTCGCATTCGTACGATCAAACGATAGATCCGATCGCTACTAAACTTGAAATCCTACAATAATTCACAGTTACGGTTCCGATGAAACTGGTTTCGTCGAAATCCGAGTCAGTGGCCAGAATGGCTATTTTTACATTAACTAAAAAAATTAAAAAAATTTAATTAATTAAATCAAATTCCCAATTTTAATTCTAAAATTGACCATTCTTCTCATTTTTATTATTTCCAAATCATTCACACTAATTTAACAAATTTAGATGTCAATTTAAAGTTAATTAATCTATCAATTTCAGTGTTAAATTTTCAATTTCATTATATTCGCAAATTATAATTTAACTTCTCAATAATCCCATTGAATTTACTTTTCATTCTTATTATTCAATTCATTATTATCCAACGGATGACATTTACATTGATTTATGGTTTGTTACATTATTATCCTCAAATTTCACCTTAATCTCAATTAACTCAATAATTAAATATTAAATTTCATTAAATTGCAATTACTCCAATTATTATTATAGTTCAAATCCTAATAAATTGATAAATCTTGATTTCCATTCTTCTTATCCAACCAATTTCTTTAATTAATTGGAATTGCACTAATTAAGTCAATTACTACAATTGCTTTCAAATTAAATTCTATGAACTAAACAAATAGATAATTTATAACAAATGTAACCATTAAACTTTAATTACCTTTAAGTTTATTTCCTTCAGACAAATATTATAATTACTTCCAGAACATTGATTTTATTTGATGACCATTTATTATAATTTAAGTTCATTAATTTAATTCAATGCTTACATTTTGTTTTCATATATTCAATTTGTAGCTAAGTATACATCTACATTATTTCCATTGATTTTAATTTCATTAAATTTATTAATAATTACCTTAGTTAACATTAACATAATATTAGATTATAATTTTTGTAACTGATTTCCAATTTAAAATCACCAGCTACAAAATAGGTAAGATACAAAATCATTACCGTTAATCCTTTTGTCGCATTAATAAGCTTTTATTACTTACAAATCAATGTTGCCATTTATCTTCATACTACAAATTTCATTCACTTGTGTTCAATTTATAGCCAAACATAACATTTAGATTTATTTTCATTAATTGGTATTCCATTCAATTCATAAATTAATTAACTTGATTAGTATTATTTACCTTGCATTCTAGTTATTATTTCATAAATATGATTCCCAATCATTTCTTTAATTTATACTAACATTTAAAAGTTTATTACTTACCATTAGTAATGTATTATTTCATCAATTCATTCAATACTTACTTTTATTTACCTATCTTCCATTTCATAACCAAGTGCACAATTTACACTATTTCACTTTTATTGATATCACTTCATTTGTCAACAATTGGTTGTTTATAACCATTGCTACAATTCATTCTTGACATTTATTCCAATATAAATCACACAATTTTATTTCTTTCTAAATTTAATTACAAAAATTTAATCAAATTAACAAATTTATTTATCAAAATTTGTGGGTCATTACACTCTCCCTCACTCAAAACTTTTCGTCTCCGAAAAGGAAATGAAGGGATATGAGGAACTTATAAATTAATATCTATTATTCAAAACATTATATTTATAACAATAAGTTTACAAAATTGGATAATTTAAATAAAATATATAGATTTATAAACAATTAAATCTTTTTATATTCAAATTTATAAAGTTAGGAAAACATTTAAAATTTTCTAAGTCCAAAATTTATGAAAAATTTCGGCAGTCTCCTTTGTACAGAGAGGCTCGGGAGAAGATATAATATCAAATATAATAAAATATCACATATAATTTCCAAAATATATATCCCAACACGGGAAAAACAATATAATAACGCTAGAAAATCGTAATCCGAGAACATACCTATTTGTCGGGCAATTTACGCTTATATTATGAAACCAAATGCAGTAGCAATTGCTTCCATAACCTGTATTTCACTTATATAATCCAAAAGGGTTAACAATTATACAAAATGAAATATTTAAAGTGGTTTCAACCATAAACAAACAAATCAATACAAACATCAATCACTTGCAACAAGGCATACAACCATCATACAGAATCAATACAAATCAATTATTCATTCATATCAAACAAACAAATAGTTGTTCGGGTTCAAAACTTTAAATTGTATAGAATGAAAAATAAACTACTAAGTGCACCATTTACTCAACAGTCTCCGATGAAGCTAAATAGACTATTTATTCATCCAACAATTTTAAAGTATCCTTGCCCAAACAACCACAAACCAGACAAACAACAATCTCAAACAATAGATCAAGTTCATTCTTATCAATTTCATTTCATAACATTTGTTGTTGATTTCATTTTCTTCCATAAAATGATTTATCCTTTATAATTTACATTTAACTTCTTACAATTTCCATTTATTCGTATCATGTAAATTTTCTTTTTATTGTATTACATTCATATATCGACTACTTAATTTCATTTATTTACAGTATTCATCTTTCCATTTATTTTTATTATAAATAACTTCAACACTTACTTAAGTTTATTATCATTTCTTTATCACTTTTCTATTATATTTAATTAGTGGCCTTTCTATCATAACTTAAGTTCATAATAATTATAACCTTAAATTCTTATTTATAAAAGCAAATTCATTGAATACTTTCATTACTCAAGTTTTATTACTTGCATAATATCCATTACATTTTCTTATTAACATTTCAACTTTTGCATCTTTTGGTAAGTTATATATATGTCTTTAAGAATGTAATTGAAAGTTATACAAATTTATCCCTTTTCTTTTAATTAATTTAATGTTCAATAATTATATCCCTTATTTCATAGGTTACAATTTCAAATTTCATTTAATTTCATTCATAACCTAGCATTAAATCTCTTATTTTAATTAAAGGCTCCATTTATTAATTAGTTACATTCCATTTCACTACAATAACTAAAATGGTTAATTAACGGAAACTTGAAAACTAAATACCGGGTTTAAAACAATTTAAACTTTATTTTTGTTTATCAAAATAAATCTGTAGTAAAATACTACAGTGGCCTTCCCACTTAGAAACTCGAAAATGAATGTCGATGATGCGTGCACTCATCACCGAAATTATTTTCCAACGACAGAGAGGGGAGTACAAACTTATTTCTTTCCAGAGTTTCTTTAAAGTAATCCTTTCAAATATATTGACATATTTATATCAGAAAATACTTATAAACAATATCATTAAGAAATTTTCAAACCCCGAAACTTAAGTTCTAAAATTTCCAATTTTATTTATTTTAATTTTTCAATCTCATTTCAACTATTTATTTATAAATTTCATTACCTATCAACCAATATATCGCAACCAAATATATATCTTATTTATAAAAAATTATTTTCTATATAGAAAATATAATAGGCAAAATTATTTCATTCACCTATATTCAAAAACAAATATTGTGTCGGTCTGTCCTGTTAAGTGTTTAGAAATCCTATTGGTGTCATAACGTTCCATGCACCAACCAGAATTTATAAATACAAACGGAACAAATTAACACAATATCAAAACCTTTTATAACACTAACAAATACGCTCTCTCATATAAATACGCTCAGCGGCTCATCATAGGGTATTACTACCCTATTAATAAAGAGTTAGACCCCACAAAGCTAAGGTTTATCGCTAAACCAAAGCTCTGATACCAGATGTAACAACCCACCCTTTCATACGTTTAAATCGACCGTCAATTGTACGCATATGGAAGGGCGGATTGTTATGGCGTAAATAAGAAAAAGCAGTGGAAGGACAAAAAAAAATCGAATCTAGCAGCGGAAAGATAAATTATAATAATCAAATATACAATTCATGAAGCTGTTTAAAAAATATTTCATTATATTTATACAATACATATCAGGGTTACACATACCAGAGAAAACAACTAATAATGCAGCGGAATAAATGTGATGCAGTGGACTAATATAATATATAATAGTAACAAAATCTTCGTCTTCATCCTCCAGAAGTAAGGTCTTCAATCCTGAAATGCTCAGGCTGACTCGAGCGAAATGAAAAGACAAAACACTCGAGTTAGAACTAACATATCTTATGTGAGTTAAATCAACAGAAATAAATATGAGTGCAGTAACTTAAGAGATGCTCAGGATTCACATCTCCTAAGGATCCGTTAAACTATTTACTATGTAGTAATATTTCACTATTATAATAATGTCTATAGTAAAATAAACTTACTTTAAAATAGCGTTAAGAGGTTACCCATATTGCCCTTACCACATAATAGTCCCAGTAGTCCATCCAATATCATGGTCCCTCCTGATCGAGAAGCCACCGGAGGATACCACACGGGCTATGGGAGAAAACCAAACTCGTACAAGGCGCGCTAGGGTAGGTGACACGGAACAACTAGGCAATGCTAGGGTAGATATACCAATTACGCTTCCGGACTGGTGGTAACACGTAGCAGCTACTATCGCCCACCTCGAATAACACCCCAAAAATCAAAAATCAAAAGTGGCCACCGAATCAATCCAAAAGTCAGAGTATAATATCGAAGGGATGTGTCCGATAAAAGGTGCGGCTTTCTTAGCCCGTCAATCGCTCCTGTTTTAGCCACCTTATGCCAACTCACGGGAGGTGGTCCATGTATTTACGTCAAAGGAAACGCCGCCATCATCCTACTTTATTCTGGAATCTTCACCATGTACACGGTTGTTAAAGTGGTTTCTAGAGTTGGCAGAGAGTATGACAACTTCCGATCTCGATCTCTTCAACAACCAAACGTTATTATAACACCGCGATATTTTCAAAATAGTTTATACTTCTAAAACCAGAATATAATATCCATTTCAAAACCATATAAATAAGATACCATCTCCGTTTTAAAAACCCAAATCAATATGATATTATTTTTATAAAACCCAAATCAATGTAATATCATTTTATTTCAAATATGTCATTTTCAAAAATCATAACATTTTAAACATTTCAACACTCGAAACCAAAGTACTAGAAATGTAACACTTTCAATTTATACTACCTCGAAACTCATAACTTCCACCACTCATGTGGTTTAAATATTTAAAATACTTTATATAACCAAAATAGCTTCTTTAATTTTCACAAATCTACTCCAAAACTCGAATTTCTAGATTTTGAATTTAATCCAAATCCAAAAATAATACACTTAAATTAAATTCAGTTCCTAAATAAACTTTTCTAAACTTTGTCGATTTCAAAACTGATTTGCTCCACAAAATAAACCCTTTCAAATTCAATATATTTCAAAGCTTAAATATTCAATATTTCAAAACTAAATTTTATAATTCATACACACACACACACACACCCCAAATCCACTTTACCATTTTTTTAGTTTTGAAATATTTGCTTAATAAATCCAATATCCTTTAAATAAACTTCAAATTTTAAAAATTGAATATTCCTCAATTTATTCACTTAAATCCTCTTATACCCAAATTAAGTTATAAAACCATATTCTTTTAAAACCTCGATTTCAATAAGTTCCAAATGGATTTTTATTAAATATAATTCTTGATTAAATAAAATCTCGAATCAAATTTCAAAACAATCTTCTCAACCTTGATTTATAAAATCAATATAACCCTATATTAAAATATAATTTAAGTAAATACTTATCCATATTATAATTGAATAAAATCAAACTTTATTATCAAACTGGTTTAATACTTTAATTTTTTTTATTCATAGTTCAAAACCAAGAATTTAAATATATATAAAATAACTTTTAAAATATCCAAATTAATATCTTAGAAAACCATATCTTTCTTTCCAAAGCCATAGAAATCATTTCAAAATATTTTTTATATAGACCACGGTGTCAGTATAAAATTTTCTATCCTATGGTCAAATGATACGGATATTTATCATTTCAATCTGTAATTTAAAATAAAAATACGGTTATATATCATTTCAAACCGCAATTCCGAATCAATAATGACAAATCAATAAATAACTTGCAGATTATGATGATAATAAATAAAACATCCATTCATCCATCATAAAATCATACATCCATCACAATCATCATCCGGAACAAACAATCAATATCAATATGTAACTGATAATTAACAGGAAATTGTATTGAATAATAAATTAAATAATAATTTAATTTAAATAAATGCAATTAACTGAGAAGATGATTTAAAAATATACAAATAGTCATAAATAAATTCAAAATCACAACATAAATTAAATCTAACAAACATAAGAAATCTTAGAAGTTGTGAGTGGCTTAAAACACTCACCTTTTGAATTTAAATTCAATTTAAGCCCAAAGTTGAATATTCTACAAATCCGTTCAAACCTGCGCCAAAATGTCTGAAATTCCAATACGAACCTAGCGGAGAAAACTGCACGTGAATTGGATAAGTATGCAAAAGTTATTCGCGTTAGAAGTTATAAAATCAAAATTTTAAATAAATAAATTAATTACTAACCCAAGTACATGTCAGTAGGCTCTTCTCTCTCACTCACGCGTTTTGTTCAACACACCGGTTACAGAAGACACACAAAAACCCTAGCAACCGCCGTTTATCACCCAATTATCGTCGCTGCTACTCGCGCCTTCCCCACGATCGCTCGTCACCGTCGAGCTACTCACCTCCGGCCGATCTCCCCCATACCCACAACGTGACGCGCGACCCCCAAATGCCCACTTCGGCCGACGCCGTTCATCCCTAAATCATGGCGAAATCCCAAACTACAACGACCAATTAGCTGCATGGATCTGGGCTGCTCAACATCCCCTTCGATGCAGTGGTTCCCGATCGAGCTAAAGTTGAAGATCTGCCCGTGTCGAGTGCGTGGCCTATGAACGACCGGGGATTCTTTGATGATTACCGGTCAAACGACAATCAAATTAAAAAATGAATTGTAGATCTAGGCTGCGCTCGTCGAGAGCTCCGAATTGACCTAAGATTTGGCATAGTTTGTGGAGTTTGAAATTTTAGCTTTGGATTTGATTTGAAATTGTATTTGGGAATTAGGGTTTGCAGCCATTGGAAAGAGAAGCTAATAGAACATGTAGAAATGAGGAATAGAGGTAGACTAGGGTTTATAACAGGGTATTTATAGATAAAGTTAAAATAGAATAGGTGGACCCAATTGGATATACCGTTGAACGATAAAAGGCCCGGAATGCCCTTCTGACTCCGGAACGAAATTGGGTCAAACCATACATCAAAATAGATGTTTTAAGATATTTTAAACTCGATGGAAAAAGTTTCAAGTCCAAATTCCATCGTATGGAGAAGTTATGCTAAAATCAAATCATTTCAAATTGATTTCAATTGATTTCAATTAAATAGATTTCAAGGCGTTTCGCGTTCGTACGATCAAACGACAGGTCCGATCGCTACGAAACTTGAAATCTTATAATAATTCACTGTTACGGATCCGATGAAACTGGTTTCGTCGAAATCCAAGTCAATGGCCAGAGTGGCTATTTTTACATTAATTAAATAAATTAAAAAAATTTAATTTATTAAATCAAATTCCCAATTTCAATTCTAAAATTGACTATTCTTCTCATTTTTATTATTTCCAAATCATTCACACTAATTTAATAAATTTAGATGTCAATTTAAAGTTAATTAATCTACCAATTTCAGTGTTAAATTTTCAATTTCATTATATTCACAAATTATAATTTAACTTCTCAATAATCCCATTGAATTTACTTTTCATTCTTATTATTCAATTCATTATTATCCAACGGATGAAATTTACATTGGTTTATGGTTTATTACATTATTATCCTCAAATTTCATCTTAATCTCAATTAACTCAATAATTAAATATTAAATTTCATTAAATTGCAATTACTCCAATTATTATTATAGTTCAAATCCCAATAAATTGATTAATCTTGATTTCCATTTTTCTTATCCAACCAATTTCTTTAATTAATTGGGATTGCACTAATTAAGTCAATTACTACAATTGTTTTCAAATTAAATTCTATGAACTAAAAAAATAGATAATTTATAACAAATGTAACCATTAAACTTTAATTACCTTTAAGTTTATTTCCTTCAAACAAATATTATAATTACTTCCAGAAAATTGATTTTGTTCCATGACCATTTATTATAATGTAAATTCATTAATTTAATTCAATGCTTACATTTTGTTTTCATATATTCAATTTGTAGCTAAGTATACATCTACGTTATTTCCATTGATTTGAATTTCATTAAATTTATTGATAATTACCTTAGTTAATATTAACGTTATATTAGACTATAATTTTTGTAACTAATTTCCAATTTAAAATTACCAGCTACAAAATAGGTAACATACAAAATCGTTACCGTTAATCCTTTTGTCGCATTAATAAGCTTTCATTACTTACAAATCAATGTTGCCATTTATCTTCATATTACAAATTTCATTCACTTATGTTCAATTTATATCCAAACATAACATTTAGATTTATTTTCATTAATTGGTATTCCATTCAATTCATAAATTAATTAACTTCATTGGTATTATTTACCTTGCATTCTAGTTATTATTTCGTAAATATGATTCTCAATCATTTCATTAATTTATACTGACATTTAAAAGTTTATTACTTACCGTTAACACTATATTATTTCAACAATTCATTCAATACTTACTTTTATTTACCTATCTTCCATTTCATAACCAAGTGCACAGGTTACGCTATTTCACTTTTATTGATTTCACTTCATTTGTCAACAATTGGTTTTTTTTATAACCATTGCTACAATTCATTCTTAACATTTATTAGAATATAAATTATACAATTTTATTTCTTTCTAAATTTAATTATAAAAATTTAATTTAATTAACCAATTTATTTATCAAAATTTACGGGTCGTTACATTAGACCTAATGGTATGGGAGATTATCTTTTGTCATTGCCATAAAGAAAAAGCCTCCAACATCTGCTATTGGCACCAAGGATTGCACCAAATCACTCCCTTCAATCATATATGATAGAGCTCCTCCCCACCAGTCCCGTCATCATGAAGCATGCTTTTAGTTCAATTTTTCATTATCTTCTCCAATTTATTAACCTTTTTCTATTATTTTTATATTAAACCTATATTTACACCCATACAAATTTAATAACACTCAAAACCCCAAAATTTTCATATGCAATAAGCTACAGTCTATTATTAAAGCTCATAAAATGCATACACCCAAATAAATAGTGTAAATTAAAGATTTAATATTATTACCCCTACCAAAACCTAAATTTGTCATTAAACCGCCGCCGCTCCTTGCCACAATACATTGGAATGTGTCACTTGCAATCTAGGTTCAAACCCAGTAAGGTCAATCCCCAAATCCAATCACCACCGTTAACTCCAATTCGAGGTATGTTGTAGAGGGGGATGTTCTCTTTAAATTTGATCTTGAAAAGAGAGATATGAAGGGACTAAACAACGGATGAAGATGAGTTTGTATTCATGATGGAACAATATTGATTTCTTTGTTTGGAAGGATTATGGAATAGAAGAATATATGGTATAAATGTTCATGATAATTTTTAGTAAAAGATAATGAAGTTGCAAAAATAACCTTTAATTAGAGTCAATAAAACATTAGAAGATAATATGATACGACATCTTACGACACATGCATCAACACAGATATATATAAAGGACTCTTATAAAATTTAAAATTTCTACGTAGTTTTAACATAAAAAATTGAAATATACAAAGATTTTTTTTATAGAACATGGTTTCAAACTTGTAACCTTGTTTACTTTTTAAAATTTCAACTTTAAAATATATATTGGTTTTTATTCTCCGTGAAATTCGATTTGTCGACTTATTGTTTGCATATAAAGATATTTTTGAAACTTCATGATCAGACCAAAATATTTTATTTCTATTTCAACTATTTATTACAATTTGCATAAAATAGTATTTTTGGAACTTCTTGGATCCAATGACTCGAAATTTTATCACTTTGAATTTTGAATATATAATTTATTTTAAATACTCAATAAATGGTTTTTATAATTAAATAACGCTCTTTTAATTTATAATCAATGGTAGAATATTCATTTTTGAATCCTGTTTACGATAGGTAGCTCAACGAAAAACTGAAAATGTAACTGAAACTCGCTTTTCGGATTTCATCTTTTTATCGAACGACAAGTTGTAGGAAGTTGTTATATATTGGTATACGTATTAAAATCACATTTAAAATGTTTCGAAAAAATATTTGGAAAATGTAAGAATGAATAAAATAATATGATACGAATTTATAATTAGTAAAATTTGTCTAAATTTTTAAATGAAAAGATGGATATGAAATGTAAAGATTCCTTAAGTGTATAAACTAGCTAAGGTAAATAAGCCACTCTAATATCCAACATATTTTCCAATGGGTGACATTTTGGTGGCTTATGAAACGATGTCAAGGTTGAAATATTTGGTTTAAGGGTATTTTGGGTTTTTTAGTCTTTTTTATTTTATCATAAATTTTTATATTTTTACTTCACTTATATATATATATATATATATATATATATATATATATATATATTCTATTCCCATTTCATGTCTCATTTTCATCTTTCATTTTTTTATATTCATACATATTAACTACATCTTTATTCTCCATCATCTCTACCTTTTCATCATTTTTTAAAAATCTCATCTTTTAACTCAAAAGATTTGAACATGAAGCTTGGATTTTGCTAATTTAGAAAGATGAGAAACACAGAACCCTTGCAACAAACTTTTGAAAAATATAAATGTTGTGAAATCTCTAATTCTTGTCTAATACTTTTGATGAAATAAACGTTGTATTATAAGTGGATTGGTAGTGATTTGAGATGAAATCCATGTTTAAAATAATTTGTTAAATCATGTTATGTTCGTAATTCCGCTTTGAATTTAATGTCATGTTTGTTGTAAAGCAAATATTCACATATACTGAACACAAATACATAAATGGATAGACATGAAGTCATCTTCCTCTTCATTCCTACTCTCTGTAAATAGAACAAGCACCCCTCTTCCATATTTAAAATTCATTATCTTTACAACCATAGTAAATTACTTAGTATTACCAACATGAAAGAAGTTTGTTTTCATCTCTTTTTTATTAAATAACCACCCATCGTTTTGTCCAGTGAAGTGGCAGGAATTTGTCAAAAACATTAAGTGATGGAATATTGTTATTTTTCAACGAACATGATGAACAGAGGGAATGGATGAGTTCGTATGGTCGATTTAGATTTTTGGAGTTGGTCTTCATGATTTTTAATGGCCAGAATCGCCATGGAGAAGGGGATGATCATTTTTCGATCATTTTGGAATTTTCGACAATGTAGGCGAATTAGGGAGGAACGATGAGTTATGGAGCGAAGCTCAGGATTAGGCTGAGGCATGGGTGCAACCGAAGGTGGTACCAAGGGCCATAGTTTCAGTGGCGAGATGAACTAGGGTTACGACCTACTTTATCTTGGGTTTGAAAATTCAAGAACGAGTTACAGGTCCCTATTTTTTATGCTGTTGTAAGAAAAGTCCCTGTAGATATGAATATGTAAATTTAGTCCCCATTTTGTTAAAAATAGAAAACGCAAGGTGCTTTTTACTTTTCTGACAGAAAATGCCAGCTAACTTGCAACTTTTAGACTTAGATTTTTTTTTTAAATTTTGAAAATTTTATGTGCTTTCTATCAGGAAAACGCAAGATAGTTTGCGCTTTTATTTTGAATTTCTTTTTAAAATTTTGAAATTTTTGAAAAATACAAATTCGAGCTAGTTTGTGCTTTCTAATTTTTAAATTTTTTGCAAATTTTGAAATTTTTGAAAAGCGCAAGGTAGTTTGCGCTTTTTCATTTTGAATTTTTTTGAAAATTTTGAAATTTTCAAAAGAATTTAAATTTTTGAAAAGCGCAAGTTAACTTGCCCTTTTATAAAAAAAGCGCAAGATAGTTTGCGCTTTCTAATTTAGAAAAAACAGGGACTTAATTTACATACTCAATATCATAGGGACTTTTCTTACGGCAACATCAAAAGTAGGAACCTTCAGTGCAAAGCCCCTTGAAAATTTGGGTCTGGATGATGATGGAGGTCATTGAGCTTGACATGGCGCAACATGGGGTTGTGGCAGGCTATGGCAGAGCTATTAGAGGTGGTGGCGGCAGCTGTAGATGGAAGAGACGTTGGCCGCAGATGACTAAGCGTCTTGAGTTTTAGAGGGAGGGAGCGGGCGTGTAATTTTTATTTTAAGAAGGCGTAACTTTTTCTCACGTGTTGATCGTGTGTAGGCCTTGGACCTTGGTAGAGTGGACAAGGACATTTAGTGGAGTATTAATTTGTTTAATTATATAATCTAGTCAAGTTTAAAATAACTTAAACTTTAAAAAGGAATAAATCACCTATACGAAGTCCGTTTAACCCACGGTATTCGAAACTAGATTCGCATTAATGAGCACAACGTTTTGGTATAATTAATTGATAGCTTGGATGAAGTATAATTTCATGATATAATAATAATGGTTTAATTTTAATTACATTATTTTAAATAATAATGTGGTTAAATTAATTATACTTCATTGGTGATATCTGGTTGGCCAAATAAACTACCGTTCTGTTAAATTAATTTACTCAGATTATTTTAGACACCTGTTTAGAAGAATAAATTGTGTTTTGCTATAATTACATTAAATAGATTATTGATGACATCTATTTGGCAGAATACCCGTTCTGTTATTATATAAAATTGGACATTTATTTATATTCCAGTTAATTAATATGCAGGTTAATCAATATTAAAAAAGGCGATGTGTTAACTATTGATGGTTAATTATGGATTTGATTTACATATACGTTGCGTATGTAAATACCAGTTATGTAACTAAAAAAGTTAAATTGAATTGAATGGTAGCTTGATTAAATACTATTGTAGTCGCTAAGCTTCTTTCCGAATTTGTAAAGTCACAGATTTAAATTAGCTCTAATTTTATAACAATTTGAGTAAAACGTTTATATAATTATAAATGATGTTTCAAAGTTAGTTAATTAATTATCTTATTAATAATATTTTAAAGTAAGGTATTTAACTATTTTATCAAAGATTTCTTAAGTTATTTAATTATTTTATTAAAGATGTTTAAAGTTATTTAACTTTATTATTAAAGATGTCTAGAGATATTTAATTATATTATTAATATTGTTTAAAGTTACTTAACTACATTATTAATGTTGTTTTAAGTTAATTAATTAATTTAATTATGGTTTAAGTTAATTAATTTGATTTAATTAACGATGATTTAAGTTAATTAATTATTTTATTAAGAATATTTTAAAATTAATTAATTATTTTATTAATGATGTTTTAAAGTTAACTAATTATTTTATTAGTAATGTCAAAAGGTTAATTAATTAATTATGATGTTTAGATAGGTAATTAATTAATAAAGTTGTGTATCAATAATAATTTTTTTTACAAAAGGAGTCTTACTTAATATAAGAGTTATAAATTGGATGTATAAAAGGAGTTTGCTAAGGGACTTTTATAAAAGAGTTTTATTATAGAAAAGAGTTTTATAAATAATTTTAGAAGCTTATAAAAGGAGTTTTATAAATAATTTTGGAGATTTATAAAAGAAGTTTTATAAATAGTTTTAAAGATTTGCAAAAGAAGTTTTATAAATTAATTTGGAGATTCATAAAAGGATTTGTAAATATGAAATTGACATCAAAACAAGGAATTTTACAATAGGAATTTGATTTGATTTTGATAAATAATCCTTCTTAATTGTGGTGGTATAAAAGTATTCTTTCCATACTTAGTATCGAAGAAAGAGTGGTTTGGGGTTTGAGTAAACAATGTTTAAATTAAATTTGTTTTTGGCCCATTTAAAATGTGGATTTGGAAAAGAAGAAATCTTCCTTAAGTTTTTAATATACTTATACCGTTGAGATGCGTATATGGATATAATTTCTAAGCATTGAAAGAATAATGGTTTATAAATGTACTTATACCACTGGATAAATATATGAATATTTTTCCAAGTATCGAAGGAGATTTAATTAATGGAAGGTTAATTAATAAAGGGTTAGCTGATCCCATATGGGATTAAATCTATATTTGGTTGTTTGTTTATTTTAATAGTTGAATAACTAACTGTCAAAATCTTGGTCTAAATATAAATTTTGAAATATCTAGGAGAAACATAGGAGTTATATGGAAAAGTTATCTGCGAAGAGGCTATACCGTGCATATAAATCTCATTTTGTTCTTTTAGGACAAATGATAAGGAAATCTGTTCTCTTAAACGTTTAGGAGGTGATCTCCGCTCTTATACATTATTTGATTATTTTCAAAAGAAACGGAGTTGAGTTTACCAGAAATATTGATTGGTATTGGAGCGACACGTAAGAGGGAGAGTGTACTTATATGAGATGACTCAACACCATAACCACCCCAAAATCATAAACGTATTTGATGCTTTGGAAGACATCTCAAAGTTAGTGGAATCGAAGACGGAGTTCTTTGAAGTGTAAGAGTTGCTTGCTACTAATCCTGAGGGTGATTCCAAAATGGATGTAGTAGAAGTAGTACCTTCAGTTTGTTCTTATCCCGAACAACTTGGATGGATGGATGAATGCAGGCATTCCATTGTGCTTAGAAAGTAGTGTTAGCATTCTAAGCGGGATTTGCTAAGAGAGAAAAAAGGTAATCGTGGTCTCATAAGCCTTATAACCCGGTAATCACTAAAATAGGGGATTTTCTTTAGTGTGGTTTTCTACTGTTAGGAGCAGTCAATCCTTGATCTAGAATAAATATTTATGCATTTGGTATACGTGCACACGGGAAGAGCGGGACCATGGGCTGGTGCATATGTTTTATTAGCCTAGTAATCGGGGAAAGATGTAATCTGATATGCTATTTTAATGTGGCGACAGGCTCTGATTTGCAGGGGGTTCATGTGAGGTCTTTGGTACATTTTTCTAGAGATGTACTATGGGAGGTAGTACCCTAGTAGCCTTATCATTGATGGAAGTCCAATCTCCAATACGTGCCTTTATGGATTTAGATGTATAACAATTACGCTAGAATGTAATTAATGTAACCATTTCGCCTATGATTAATATTTATTTTAAACCCTAGTCATTTTTATAATATTACTGGATTTTAAAATAAAAATGATTCGGTTATCTTAAGGTAAAACCTATTCGTTTTTATTTACGGCGTGCTCTTACGAGATATCTTTATTTTTGAAGGTTTTTATAACATTAAGTAATCCATTTAATTATGTTTCTCACACTGGTTATACCAGATAAATTCGAGCGTCGTTTTTTTTATAATGCTTGGGTCGGCCCGAGCATATTTTCTATATTTAGATGTACACTTTTGGAGCTTCAAGAGACAAATTGGATACTTTAAGGCATATTCACCTATTTTATCTTCCGCTATTTTGTTCTTGTTGTATTTATCAGAAATTGTAAGGATCGATTGTATAACTATCCAGACTGATGATAGGTTAGTTTTCCTCTGACATTAGTATGTATATTAAAGTTCTTTCCTTTTTGTAAAGGTTTGTTGTCTATTATATATTACTCTCCATGATATGAGATTCTGTTCAGTCATTTCTTTTACCCCGGTAGTTTGTTTTTCCGACGGATGTTCAGCATGTTAATACCATGTATGTATTAGTGTCGACATCTGAGGATCAAAAGGCGGACTGTCACAGTTGGCATCAGAGCAAGGTTAAGCAAGAACCTTGGCCCTTGTGAGGTAAACTCATTAGAGATAGGGTTAGTAATACCCAAGGATGAGTTTGAGTGTGTGTGTCTGTGTGTGTATAAGAGCACGTATTTGTTAGTGCTATACTTTTTTATTGTGTTAATTGCCATGTTGAGTGGTTTATGGATTCTGCTTAATACGAGTAGCCGACGTTATTGATAAGGATCCCTAAACACTTGAACAAGGCCAACCGATACAGTATTTCTTTAAACTGGGTAAATGAAATAATTTTACCTAGGATTATATTTTATATATAAAAGAATGCTTTTCAGAAATTATTTTCGATGCGCTTGTTTGTTAGGAAGAGATAATATTCAATTATTATCATTTAGGGTTTGATTAGTCATGTTGGTCCAGTTTGAGCATTGTCTATTGTTTATTGGTTTATCGGTAATTTTCCTTTTTACTACATGAGTTGGGTAGATAGGAATGGGGGAAAACATTGAAAACGAACACCTTATGTATTAAGTTTCACAATTTGACTATAAGACATTCGATATTAACGTTGGGTTAAAATTGGATCTTAATAAGGATGTTTACTAAAAGAAAGCTAGAACATTCTGAAAGAAATATTTGAGAAATGATTTTATAAAATTTGATTAGTAAAATGTGTTTATAAATTGAAGACTTTTTGAGAATTTAAATTTGATACCTTTGAAAATATTTCAAGTGATTTTTAGAAAGAGTAATAATAATGTTACTTGGAAGTTTTTACAAGTATAAATATTTTAGAAAGGAAATTTAGAAGTAAAGTACATTTTTTTGGATAGTTCAGGGAATTAGTTTTGATATTTTTTATGGTGATATGAATAATATTCTAAGTGACGATCAAATGTTTGTCCAGGTGAACGTTGTAGCACACTGAGTAAATTATTCACTTTATTATTGTATGATTGAAACGAGTTCGAATCCAAACGAACCTAAAGGAATTTGATAATTGATATCTGGTTAAAACTATTATGGAAATTCAAAGTATTGTTTCAAAAAGGGAATTTTGAAAGGAATAAGCATTTTCATGTTAACTAGGTTAAGTGACTCGAAAATAGCTAAAAATGGAAAAGAGATATGTTCAGATGGTAAAAACTTCGCTTAAGTATTACCCTTCTAGATAAGGGAAAGTATGATACTATTTGGTAATGTCTAATTTCTTATTATTATTTTGTGGTTACTTGGGATATATGTATATTTTATATAGTGAAATATGTAATATCATTTCCAAAAGGGTTCTGAAATAAAACCATGTATTTGGATCTTGAGTTTACTTAATGGATATAAATTCAGAATAAAAAGGTTTGAACCAGACAATGTTATATGCCCTCAGGATGTGGCGGGAAATTATACAAGTTTGTGAGCTTAAGTTGGGTTTGTGAAAATGTTTTCATTTATAGTTATGGAAGTAAAATGGTTAAGTTTTTGTGTGAATTGGAATCCTTGTTTGTTTTTTTTGAGATTAAATTTCAGGATCGAGATTATTTTAAGGAAGAATGTAACAACCCAGAATTTTATCACTTTGATTTTTGAATATTTAATTTAGTTTAAATACTCAATAAAGGGTTTTTATAATTACCTAACTCTCTTTTAATTTATAACCAATGATATAATATTCATTTTTGAATTCTGTTTACATAAATAGGTAGCTCAATGGAAAACTGAAAATGTGACCAAAACTCGCTTTTTTGATTTTCAGCTTTTTGTCGAACGACAAGTTGTAGAAATTTGTTATATATTGTAACAGCCCGGGATTTTCGACATTCGAAAATCGACAACCATACGTTCACTATATAACATGCTAAATAGTCAAGTACCGAAAATACCAGATCATTAGGGGTGAAGAAGAAAAAGATAGAAAGAAACAGAATCAACAACACAGAATCTCACAATCGCAGCGGAACAAAATATAATATATAATATAGATTTTTACAAAAGAATATGTATCAGTTTATATACAAACAATCATCAGAGTACAATGATCAATAAATCAATCTGGACAGTTATAATAATTTGTCCCCACCAGTGCAGACTATACAGTCTACACACACAACGGAATATAATCAAGTACGTGATATACTTCTGAAATCCTCTGGCTCGTCTCCTAAGCTCCAAAGCACTCCAACCTGAATCTGTCTTGGTCTGACCCGAGCATTATACTAAAATAACACCCGAGTCAGTCTGGAAAACCAGCATGAGAAAACAAACTCCAATTGAATTAGTACTATTTTTAAAATCCTTTGAAAACAAAGGTGTCTCATAAGACCATGTCGCACATAAACATAACGGATGTCGGTCTCATTGAATCTAAAACGATGAATTTTTTTAAAGGCCAAATTGTTTAAAATAAATAATTCTACAATCATAGTGTCAATATTCACATATGGGAATTCATTCCATATGTTTACTTTATCATGACCTGTCCATCGAAATTGATTCGCTTGTAATCATCACATTTTCTGAAATTCAGAATAGTGATCGGTACAAGTCGAATTACTTTCAATAAAATGTGTCAACGTTTTATTATAACTACTTTAATTTTGTTTGACTACTTAATGGCACATAAAACAGATACTTTAAAACAATGTCTTAGAATAATATCAGTCAAATATAGATCATTAACTCAATCAACCACTTATAATTGACGTTAAATCAATTTACTCATCACAATTTAACCAGTTCCAATTAACTAAATCAAGTTAGATTTTTAAGTCCCGATTACTTGTTAATCAAAGAAATTTATTAAAATATGATTTATTTGAATTAATAAAAATTAAACAGTCCATTACTAATTACTTGATTAATTAACATATAACTAATTACATAAGAAATTTCCCATTCGTTTACTTCATTATTAAATATCATTGAATTTTTACACTGCAGAAATCTCGACGACATTAGTTCAGATGGAATTACTCGGAGATAGGGTCTCGATACAAAAATCAGCTCGTTGTTTGGATTTGAAATGGAGAATAAAATTGTTTTAAAACTTATGGATTTTAAATAAAATAATTAATTTAAATTCAATTTAGAACAACCCGGCCCAATGCAATCTAAACCCGGCCCAAACAACCCATCCTATTTCTTCCCAGTTCTTTCCTCTTTCTTTCATTTGTAACAAAGAAAAATAAAGTTTTAAAATTTGTATGTTATTATATAACAAATTAATTTACCATGCTTTCAAAACAAACCCAACCCATAACAAACCAGGTCCGGCCCACCCAAACAAAAGAATGGCCCAAAGCTTTCCTCCTCCTCCCTGCTTCTTCCTTACCTCTCTCATTTTAACTTCAGGGAACGTGCACGAATGTACACTTGCACCCAACCTTTGGCCACCGAACCTCGCCGCCGATCATCTACACCGCCCATGACCTCTGCTTCTCACCTGGCCACCTGGAACCTTAGCCAACCATCAGTTCGAAGTTTTAAACTTCCAGACCCAATCCTGAACAACCATGTGCCCACTTATATCCCTTGCCACGCCACCGCATCCGCCATCACCCACCGGACCTCACCTATTGCTTCGCCTCAACCTTTCTCTTACAATCCCCTTATAGCGCATGCCTAGCTCTCCCTCCTCGACGGCATGGTCACCAAACTGAGACCACACACAAAACCCTCTAAAATCCTACAACGACCTCGACCACCCTACATACTTCACTAAAAATCATCGCATTAATTTTCTCGGATGCGCCATCGCTCGAACCTCCTCCACACCCAATGCCACATTACGCAATCATTCAGGTCGCCATAATTTGCCAAAATCACCAAATCCATTCATCTCCCAATTCCACTCTCCACATGACCTTAAAAATATTCAAACCATACTCAAAAATCAAATTTTTCAATAACGATCATGACTACTTGATCCATTCATTAAATTGTGAAAATTGAATTTTGACCCTGGTAAACCATTTACTATTATATGTTGTTTATTTCCTCTATGCTCCATGTAATTCAATGAAATAAACTTTAAGATAACCTTCATTCATAAACAAACAATTTTTGTTTTGGTATCAGATTGTAAAACTGAAAGAATGATGAGTTAGTGATTTCTAAAGTTAAAGAGGCTTAACTACTTTAAAAAAAGAACAAGTACGGGGAAGATAACACAGGGTTCTTGAGTTTAAGGTGGCACTGTCCATCTTGATCACTTATGTTCATACTTAAACTTACATAACAAATGCATATACACATGACATAGATCCAAGATTTCACCTATAATCACAATTTTATACCTATATATGTTATATCCAGTAAACAAGCTAAAAAAGTTTTACTCGCTATTAATAAATAGATGAACATTCTGCCCTGCTTTATCTCCTGCTTCAATCTTTTAGCAACTTGATCTTCTTTCTTTAACTTTTAATGGTAGATATTTATATTTATTTTCATTTTTTTTGTTTATGAACATGAACAAGAACAAGCCCCGGCCACACATATATATATAAGAATGAAAGGAGACAGTGAGGCAATATGGTGGCAGAGATTGTATAGGGTTCTTCATTCATGTTATATTTTTTTCTTTGAATGTGGGCTGATTTGATTACATTGTGCGTGATTTTATTTTTGGGTGATTTGATTTTATGATATACTTGATTGTATGTTTTGTGGGCTTGAATTGATGTTTGCCATGGTGATTCTTCATATGTATATATTTATACACACACACATATATATTTACATATACATTATTTTTATAAACATACACATACACAGATATATATATAGACTTATATAATTTAGTCATCATAAGTTTGAAATTTTACATCATGAAGCTTGTATATATATATATAAATAGATATTTTTAACATAAATTTTTAATGGTGAAGCTATGCACACACATATACACATATATACATATACACACACACACACACACAGATATATATATATATATATATATATATATCATATTCAGAAATTAGCGTTTTGAAAATATTGTGTAGCTTTCAAAATTTATTTATTCAGATATCTCCAATATCAGAAATTTAATTATTCGACCTATAAAATTAATATTTTAATATTTAAAATTAGTTAATTATTTCAGAACAGATGATAAAAATCAGGGTCGTTATATTCCCCTCCCTCCTTAAAAGAATTTCATCGCCGAAATTAGAAAGTAAAGAGATAGTTCAAGCCATAACAAAAAGTCATATATTCATATCGTAAAGCACACACATAAGTAATACACCAACAACCATACAAGATATGCACTATACTAACCAACAACTAGCTATCCTAACAGCATCTCTGGATAGGCTTCCCTCGTACTATCTATAGTCTCCCATATACCTGTACTTACTCAATAAACATGCAAGTTTCATAACTTATGAAATTGAATGACCTCGTCTTCAACTTACTAATGCATACACGTAGATTGCGTAAACCAACATGTTACACATGTATTTAAAAACAATTTTAAGGTTCCAATACTAAACCTAGTCACTTTCAATCAATTTATATTCCATTCCATGCATTTCAAATGATTCATAAACAATTTATTAGCATTCAATTCATATTTACACACATCATTATCATATCTATCACAATTTTATTCAAATCAATTTATCCATTTTCCATTGATTCACCAAATTCTGTTTACTTCCGTTTTATTTCATATGACAATTTTTCCACAAAATTTTGTTGACATTCATTTATTAAAATAATCACTTAAAGTTATAGCTATTATAAATGGATTCCAAATCAATTTATCAATTTTTTTTAATCCACATTCAATTTATTCACAAAACCTTGCTTTCTCAATTTTGTGTTCAATGACAATCCAATCCATGCCAATTTATTTATGAACCATTCATAAATTTATTTGAGCTAAGCTTCCATCCAAAAATATTAACTTAAGTTAATTCATTTATCTCTAATTATTTCAACTATATAGCTTAATTTTATTTCCATTGCAATCAAATTCCATTTCATTTAAATTGATTGTTATTCAATTTATTTATGGTCGATTGATTCGTATTTCCATTTGCTTGGCATATCTCAATTTTCACTATATTATTTGAGAATCATTTAATAAACTTAATATTAAGGTTTATCATAACCTTTTATACAACACATATATTCATTTCCACTTTAGAATTTAATTTCATAATCGAATTCATTTAAATAATATCCCAAAGCCATATTCAATTTATTTACATTTAAATTGAATATATTTATAACTTAAGTCATTACCATTTCAATCCATTTCTATTTTATAAGATCACATTTCAACATATATTTAATTCGCTTATATTTAAGTCGAATTTCATTTATAACTCAAGTTCCACATTCAATTTCAATTTTAATCCACAATCCAATTTACTTAACCAAGCTTTCCATTTTTTATGAATTTAATTAACTAATTAAATTATCCAATTAGCTCACTTTCAATTTATAATTCATATCTAAATTTTATTCAAAAACCACTTCAATTGGTTTGATTTGTATTCAAATTCATTTTATAATTCAATTTTGGATTTTTATTCCAATATTTAACCATTTTTATTTTGGTTTTTTTCAATTCTTAAATGTTTGAAAATGTTCTTTTATAACAAAATACTTTTATATCGAAGAAAAATTTCCTTTCAAAAATACTTTTATAACTCGATGTTTCAACAAATTTATCCTCATTCTTACAGAACCTAGTAATATGTTGATCGGGCGCAAGACCAAAAATTTATAAGTACTTAGCAAACCCATTTTAACACCTAGTGAAAATATTTGAAAACCTTTAAAATAGAGACAGAAAGTTCAATCCAATCATCGAAATCAAACGAATAGGATCGTCATGGAACGTAGTCCCTAACGTCACTCCCTCGCTAAGTCGAGAGGATAGTGCAACGTAGCTACAGTCGACTTTAGGCAGTCACTGCCATACATCTTACGCCATGATGTACAAAACAACCATAGATCGCAGGCACACAATGGTTTCGCCTAGGTTCCCAGGTAACATCCGTACCTGTGAGCAATCATTGCTTTACGAATTACGCTATGCAAAACACTCACATGGATCGTAGTCTGCTTAATAGTAACACTGGTGGTTACGTTGCTATCACCCATAGACTCAAGGCAATCATCTGCCCCCTCGAATTATGCCATATGAACCATAGATGCACAATGATTTCACTTAATTCCCCCGAGAAAAATCCATACCTCAGGGCCATCGCACTATCCAAGCGGATTACGCCGAAAACGACAATAGATTGTAGTTACACAATGGTTACGCGTGGTTCCCCCAAGTAACACCAGTAACCGTAAGCCTTCACAGCCTACGAATTTCGTTATGCAGTCGAGTCAAAGGAAACTCATTAGTACTATGTCCGGACAACCTATATCGACTAGGACCCATTTCTGGATCCACCCAAGTCCATTTGGGATCAAATCAAAGAAGCAAAGAATGTATCCATAATGTGTCCACAAAGTGGATATTCAACAGAAGGTACTTCCCATATCTTCAATCTCAAAATGTATATCATACTACAATAGTACCTTTTCAAATCAACAATTTTGAATATATCATTCTTATATAATTCCATCATGTATAAGATCATCGCTTTTCAGATCGAGTACCTTTCAAAATCCATAGTTTCCGAAATAACTTCATACTTATACAAACCTGTTTCATATAAGAACCGAAAACTTTCAACTAACTATTTATATAAAGTCAAAGGTCTTCGAAATCAATCCATTTTCATATATCAGTTCAGTTTCAAATCCATATACGATCTCAACATTTTTTCTTAAACAAATTCCATTATAAACCTTTCAAAACTATTTTTCATATTTACACGAAGTTGGAACCGCTTAAGAAAAATCTATTTGCAAAAAAAAAAGATTTTATAAATATTTACTATGTTCAAAACATTTCTTAAAACTCTTTTCCTTTAAGAACATTTCAAAACTAAATTTCATACTTGTATAATTCAAAATAAGCTTATACAATTTTAACTTGTTCAACTTTCATTAGTTTTTATTTTAAAACTTTCAAAACTAAACTTTGTATACTTTCCAAATAGTCTTAGCTTTCAAAATTGATTCTCAATTTGGAAGTGTTCACCTTTTCAGAATAATAAAAAAAATCAAATTCCAGTTCAAAATTTGAAATCAGCAATCAATCATCTCAAAAAAATGCATAATCAATCCTAATGCTTGGATACATGTGTCCATAACATAAATCAACCCAAAATTCGAGAACTGAACACCAGGTTTTTTTCAAATCGTTTAAAATAAATATGTACATATTTATTTTGAATATCAAATCATACTTCAGGGATTTGAATCAGATCGATTTCATAAAAAATCGAGTAGCAAAGCTACCAAAGTGGCCTCTCCCACTTTGAAACTCGAAACTAATGCCGATGATGCTGCATAAATCACCAAAATTTATTTTCTAGCGATCGAAGTGAGTTCCGGACTTCATTTCCTTTAAATCTTTTGAAAATCCCCTTTTGAAATCACTTTGAATTCATTTATAATAGTTTTATTTGGTAAATAATTTCAAATTATGCTATTATATATTTTTCGAATCCTAAAACCAATTTAAAAAAATATCGGAATCTAAACTCTCAAATTTTTGCTTTAAATAGCTTTTTTTAACCTTGTCTAAATAACTTTATATATCACCTTCAAGTGGTATCCATTACTCATTAAAATGATATAGCGGGAAATTCAAATATATATTCACTTCAAAATCCATATTAAACATGCAGTTCCTCAATTGGTAAAATATTTTTGAAAAACCAAAGTCTTCCAACCATAGTTGAATGCTTAACTCAACAGCCAATAGTCGATGCTCATAAAATGGCCGAGCACGACTCATTAATCAAGAAGCGATAATATGCACATCCATATTAATTGAACAATCAATCAACAAAGAGATAACATCCAATCATCATCAACATTCATGATTGATTTTATCAATTTATAGAATTCATTCTTTTATATTCTTTATAAAATCCAAGTTAAATCCATAATAATATCAAAATATTTTTATACCACTAACAAATATGCTCTCTCTTATGTGTATATACACTCAATGAGCTCATCCTACAGGTTTAGGTATACGCTAAACCAAAGCTTTGATACCAAGTGTAACGGTCCGGGATTTTCGACCCTTGAAAATCGATATCTGCACGTTCACTTTATAGCATGCCGAATAGTCAAGTGCCGAAAATACCAGATCATTAGGGATGAAGAAGAAAAAGATAGAAAAATAGAATCAACAATACAGAATCTCACAATAGCAGCGGAACAAAATATAGTACATAATAACAGATTTTTATACAAAATAATCTGTATCAGTTAACATACATAGAATCATTATAGTACAACAATCAATAAATCAATCTGGATAGTTATAATAACTCGTACTCACCAATGCCGAATATACAGTCTATACACATAATGGAATATAATCAAGTACATGATATACGTCTAAAATCCTTCGACTCGTCTCCTAAGCCCCAAAGCACTCTAACTTGAATCTGTAATACTCGGTCTGACCCGAGCATTATAATAAAATAACACCAGAGTCAGTCTGGAAAACCAGCATCACTCCAATTGGATTATTACTATTTTCAAAATCCTTTGAAAACAAAGGTATCTCGTAAGACCACTCACACATAAAAACAACGGGCCTCCGTCTCATTGAATCCGAAACGATGATATTTTTTAAAGGCCAAGTTGTTTAAAATAATATTTTTTACGATTAGTGTGATAACCCGGAATTTTAGACAATATCAATTTAATAATCTTTATATAAAATTAAATTGATATTGACAATATTGATTAATAAAATATATTTTGGTTTAATAATCTAAATAAATAATATTTAATTTGTGCTTTTATCTTTTAAAAGCTAAAATAAATGTTTAAATTATAATGTATATATATATATATTATAGTTTATTTTTGTTTGGAATTTAATAAATAAATCAAGTTTTGTTTTTAAATTCTAATAAAGTATTGAGTAATTAGGAAATTATGTTTTAAATTAATATTAAGTTTTTAAAAATCTATTTTAACTAGTGATTATATGGTTTGATAATATTTAAAATAAATAAAATTGTTTAAAATTTGTCTTAGCTTAATTTTTGTTTTAAATTTAAATAAAAGTTGATTTAGTTTCTTTTTAAATATTATTTGATAAATATGATTTGAGTACATTTTATATAAGTTTAAAATACAAGATAGCCTATGATTTAAATTCATTTAAATATAAAAGTGATTTATAATTTCTTTATAAATCATATAAAATTTGTTAATTAGTTATTTTAAGTCATATTAATTTTCATAAATATAAAGAAGAATTAAAATAAGGAAATAGAGTCTTCATTTTTAAATTGAATAAATTGATTTTTTATTTTGATTTCAAAGAATTAATTTGATTTGGAAGTTTTATTTTATCCAAATAAATAGATTCTTTAAAATATTTGTGTAAGTTTTAATTTATAAATTGTTTCATTTACATTTTCTAAAAATAAGAAAATCATACAAACATAACATAAATTAAAGAAAACTCTTTATAAACATTTAAAAAAATATATAACTAAATTAATTAAGAGACAAGTGTTAATATATTAACAAATCAAATAACATGTGTTAATTAATGAATAAAGCAAGTTGACAAATGTTAATTCATTAAGACAAGTGTCATTAAATTTCTATTTTCTTTTATTTATTTTGTCAAATTTATTTCAGCCCTCTTTTAAAACATTTTCATTTCCCCTTATTCTCCTTTTCAAAACAAAAGATAAATGAATCAAAGAAAAACACTTCACTTAAAAATGTAAAATCCCTCACAAACAAAATCTGCAAATTCATTTCAAAAGCAAACTTTGAAATCTGTAATTCCACTCAAACCTAAAACCTGTAACAAGAATATCAACATGCAACCTACATTTTTACAACCTGGAAACCCATTGCATTTATATCTCTGCAAATTTGAGCAAATCGAAATCAATCCTGCATGCATTTTTCTTTCAACCTGAAGATTCTTTGCATTTTCATCTCTGGAATTTCACCTGCATGCATCTAATTTTGGGATTAAGTTTCAAATGCAAGCAATCTTCAAAACTAAAATAATTGAACCTGCAACAATCAATTCAGACAGGGTTCAAAGCTTTAAAATCTGGGTGCTCTATTCTTCAAATTTTAGGTGAGTAACTTCTAAATTTTCTTTAACAAAATCTGGTTACATGTTATTATCTTTGGAATGGATTGATATGCATGATAAAATTTGCAGCAATTTGTTTGTATATGAATTTCTGTAAATTACTTTATACTTATATAAGTATGTATGCTTTGGTTTGTATCAGTAATTGCTGTTGTATCTACCTTAGACATTTAAATTCAAAACTTTTAGTAGTTTCATAACTTAACCATTATTGAGAAATGGATTACAAACAAATGTGTTTGTTTGTTAAAAATTATAAACTGAAGCATAAGAATTTAAAATATGGTAAATTGAAAACAAAAACTTCTCTGTAAATCAAAATGTCCTGAAACATGATTGTGTTTAACAAATATAAATTCCTTAATTCCTTAATTTAAGATTATGATTTGAAGTCCATATGAAAACATGATTTTTAGATCAGAAAACATAATATTTAGTTATGAATTGGGGGAGTAATGCTGGGATGGGTTAAAAAGATTATTTTGGAAAATTTTAAGGATTTGAAACATTTGGGGTCTGAAGTTTCTTGTGAATAAATATGAAGGATCAGGAACATCATATAAATTATCAAATTTGTGAATTGATTTTCGAGTTAACAGCAGTAAGGGATTTGGTTCAATAACCCTAACATTTGAACCTGTAGATAATAGAATTTTTCTCACTCAATATTTGATCGAGTGTTTAGCAACTATGGGAAATGATTTCTGGGCCCTAGAGGAGTAACTAGCCGGAATTTTAGCTTGAACCATGGTCGGAGGGAGGTGGATTCGCTGTTGACAGGATGAGGAGTTCTGTGGTATTGTGGTTTCCAGGTTTTGTAAAGGGGGATGTTCTGTTTGATTTTGGGTATTTGGAGTTTTTCTGATGTTTGGGTGATTCTGTTGGATTCAAGAGAGGGTTGGTGGATGAAGGTGATCATCATTGATGATCGAAAGATGGCCATGGTTATGTGCATGTGCACAGTGGCCATAGGGATGAGTTTGGTTTCTGGAATATGGTGAAGAGATGGTGCTTGGGTAATTTCTGTTTTTGCTCGAAGTTAAGGTAGGGGTGACTCGAAGCAGGATGGAGATGAGCTCGGGTGGTTTGGTTGCAGTGTTGTTCTCTGTAACCTGAACTGTTTCAGGTTTTAAAAAAAAAATTATAAAAAAAACAAAATTTAAAAAGAGCAAAGTAAAGCCTTATTTAAACAGGAGTTGAAGCAAGTTTAAACTATGGATTCAAAATGAATTTGAATTTTAGTTTTTGAAAATAAATAAATTGTAAAAGATGAAATGGTTAGCAACTTAAAATCTGCACTGTTTTTTTTAAAAAGTGATTATATGTCCGAAAATAAGATTTTAAAACAAGATTAAAAATTTAGTTTAAATCTGAATTTGAAATCCTGAATTCAAATTTGGAATTTGAATCTGGAAATTTTCAAAGGGGAATAAGTTGATAAGTTCAAATGTTATAATTAAGTTTGAATATTTTGGTATGTATGACATGTGTTTTATAAAATCTGAAATAAAATTTAAAACAGGGTTTAAATTTAAATCTTTGAATTTAAATCTGAAACATGATTTGAATTTTTGGGTTGTAATATAAATAAGATTTGAATTTATATGTTTCAATATTATTTGAAATATTTAAGGTATTTTAAATTTATTTAAATTGAATATGGGGCTAAAGAGAAAACTATTCTTCTAAATTGCTTTAAGAGGTAAGTGATTCTTTAAAGTAAAAACCAAAGAGTTTTTAAATACTTAAAATCTTGTTTAAAGTTAAATTTGATTTCATTTTTAAAAATTTAATTTAAAATGGAATTTAAAGAAATTTGAAAGCAATTTGTTTTTAAATTTCTTTGATAATGATAATTAAATCATTAATGAAATTAATGATTATCATGAAGTTGATTTGAACTTAATGATTTATTAATTAATCTAGGTAATTAAGTTTTGTAATTAATTAATTTAATTAATTAATAATTAGGTTAATTAAATAAATAATTAAGGATTTATTTAATTAATTAAAAGTTTTAAGTAAGTAAATTAAATTTGATTAAAGTGTGATTTAGAAATTAATTTAAATAAGATTTGATGAATGAATTAAATTATATTAATCAAGTAATTAATAATTAATTAAGTTTTTAATTATCATTTGATTAATTTAATAATTATAGATTAATTAATGAGTTTTGTAAATAAATTAAGAATTAATATTGATTAATTCAATTAATTACCATGGAAAAGTAATTAAAGTTTTGTTATTGGTTAATGAAGGTCATTAACATAGTATTATTTTATAATTAATTAATGTGATTAATTTTAATGATTAATTGTACTAACTAATTTAAAGATAATCATTTGAGAATTATTTAAGTATAATTACTTAATGAAAGTAATTAAAGAAATTAATTACTGAATTGTAATTAATTAAGTTGTTGATTAATTAAGTTAATTAATTTAGTTTAATTAATTTAATTTAATCACTGGTTGATTCGAGAAGTAATTACAAATGTAATTAAAAATGGAAAATTACTTAGTGAAGTAATTAAAAAAATAAATTACTGGATGTAATTTAATGGAGGAGTTTTGGAAATTAATTACTTTGTGTAATTAATATGTAATTTATATGTTGTATAATTACTTAAGTAAGTAATTAATAATTAATTACTTAGTGTAATTAATTTAGGTTGTGATAATTGAGTTATTTGAAAATGATTAAGAGATGTAATTAATTTAATGTAATTAATTTCTTAGTGTGATTAATCAAGAATGATTAATCAATGGTGATAATTGATAATTAATTTAATAAAGTAATTATAAAATAATTTGTGATCATTAATTTATGTAATTAATGATATAATTAAGGATTGGTTAATAAGAACAATTAATCAATGAAGGTATTAATTAATTAATTGAGGATTAATTAATGAAGTAATTACAGGTTAATTACAGGTTTGGTTTGGAATAATTAATTTATGAAATTAATTAGAGATTAATTACTTGAATGTAGTTAAAGGATAATTAATCAAGATGATTAATTAGGGTAATTTATTTAAGGGTAATTAATTAATTGATTTGTAATTAATTAAGGAATATGTAAGCAAGATTTACATGGATGGGTAATTAATTTAATTCATTTTAAATTAATTTAAAGAAGAAGTAATTAATTTAATTCATTTTAAATTAATTATAGATTGGATTGATAAGTAATTGCTTATGACTGATTATTGATATTTATCACCCTGGATGGTTGAAATCTTAGATATGAGATAAAGGATGTTATGTGATTTGGATGCTATGGTTGCATTGAGTTGATAATGTGAATTATCTGTTTGAGTTGATAATATAGATTATCTGTTGTGATGTTAATATTGATTATCTATTGTGATGTTGTAAATTATCTATCTGTGTGTAATATAGATAATATTGAATTAAATTGTTTAAAACATTAAAACAACTTGGACCTAAAAGACACGCTTTGGATTTCGATGAGACCGGGATCGGGATTCCATATTTGGATATCCGAAAACCACATCGATTCCAAATAACGTTAGGTCGTGAATCCAAGTGGAGCTTTGTGAAGACTCGAGGTGTAAGGGCTATACGTTAGTATAACTCTGTGCGTGATTCGGTAATGAGTTGACGGAATAGTGCTTATAAATTCAAGATGAAGATTCAGAGTGCAAGGGTTATCGTCGTTAACTCTGAGGGTGATTCCAAAATGAGTGTAACGAGATAATGCCTTCGGTTTCGTTCGAACCCGGAACGAACTTGTATGGATTGAATGCTTTCAGAACATCGTCAGGTGGACGATGAGCATTCTAAGATATGTGTTCTCTAAAGGTAATCGTAACCTCAAGCCTCATCAATCGGGAATGGCTAAAACAGGGGAGGTGCAGCAAGGCTTCGTAGGTATCCCCCACTGGAGAGCGAGATTGATCCCTGTCTAGAAGTTCCTTTATAATCGGTTGTGTGGGCGGTTGATTGCAACAACTGCCAGGGTTGTCTTGTTCGGAACTGTTCAGTAAGGAATGGTTCCGGCCTTGTGTTGCAGGGGAGTGGGAGTACTCCTCGGTACGGTGATCTAGGCCACGTACTATGACGGGCGGTACGCCAGTAGCCCTGCCATTATATGGAATCCAAAATCCAATAAGTGCCGTACGTATTAGTTGTGCCCAACTATGTTGGAACGTGAGATGTAAGCATTCCAGCTATTTCTGTATTTTACTTGAAAACCCTAGACACTATTATAATATCATCGGATTTCCTATCAAATGTTTTGGTTAGCGTAAGGTAAAAACTTTTCCATGTTTGTGTGTGGGAAGTCTTACGTGATACCTTTTCTTTTCAAAGGATTTTAAAGTTAAGCAACCTTAACCTGTTACTCACACCAGACCCATGTCTGAGCCGGAGTTTATCTTTGTTTTCTTAAACTCTTGGGTACTCAAATTTTTACGAGTAGCCAAGGGATTCAGGTTGGTTTTGACGAATAATGGAAGAGCAATGGAGCAGGAGGCTTCTGCGTTATAGATATTTAGTTCCGCTGTGTGTTCTCTGTGTTGTGATTGTATTGAGTTGTAAATACGAGACAGGTGTTTATAACTGTCTAGTATATGTGATGTGTATGCTGTGTATCTCTGATTGGTATTGTATATTATGTAATACTTATGTTATTAATATAATTTATTCGTTCCACCGTTGAGATTCTTGTGTCGTTTCTTCTTTCTCTTCTTTCTTTTCTTCTTCTATCCCTTTTTTTCTTAATTGATGGTGCGATTTTCTGGGAGTGGAAAGTCAGGTCGTCACAGGTGGTATCAGAGCATTAGGTTGAGTGAATACCTAGGCTCTGGAGTGGTGTCTATCTTGAGAGAGCGTATTTGTAATATATATATATATATATATATATATATATATTGATTCTACCTATCTGTTGGGTTACCCGTTCGGGTTTTCCAATATAAGTTATAAAGGTAGATGGGGTAGTGGTGTGTATAACACAACTACCGATTGGTTGGAGTTTGAATGTTAGGTTGGAAGTGTATCTGTCGAGACTGTAGACCTAATACCGTCTCCAGTGAGTTTTGAAGTGGTGTAAGACTTCATTGATCTCTGAAGGTAACCTGATAAGGTTCGGAGTTCATCTTTGAAGTTGAATGAGTAGAGTTTGGATCTGTTGGCTGAACAGAAGCGAGTGATAGTATCTTGTTTTTCTCAGGAAGAAGTAGCTGCGTGATGAGATGCAGTGACTATGGATATTTTCGAAGATGATTTCTTTGCAACAAGTTTAAGAAAGCAGGTCCGCTTTGGTGTTGTGGCTGAATTCAGAAGAATGATTCTGTTTAATTTGAAGTCTGAGTTTCTCGAAGAGCTTTGGATTGAGAATTCTTTGGCATTGGTGTCAGCTGGGCAGCTAGGAGTGTTCTGCGTGTCGGCAGAATTTTCTGGCTTAACAGTTTTCTGGAGATGGAGTTCAGAACAAGTAGAGTGAATCCATTTCTTTGATGGATTGGAAAGACCAGCATAAGCTGTTCTGATTGGTAAAGAGAGAACAATTTTCTTTGTATTTTAGTTTGGATTGATCGCAAAAGTGATTTGCGATGATTGAGTATTCTCTTGGATTGTTGGAGATTTTTCTGAATATTTTCAGGAAAGTCAGAGTTTGTCTTCATCTAGAGAATCAGTGGTACCGGTGGTTCAACTAGTTGAATGTTGGTTCCTTGAGATGGAGTTATTGAAGCAACTCAGGTTTTGAGGAAATTCTGAATTTTCTCTTGGTTATTAGAGATCTTCTTGGTTTTGTTGTCCAGTTGTGCTTGTGTTCTTTATCAGCATTCTTTTCTACTCCAGATCAGAGTTGTGTAGCGGAAGCAGTTTGGGAGTGTATCTGCTTTTCTTTTCCGGATAAGAGAAGTTTGTTTCCTTCTGATGGCTGTGAGTGGGGTTTGTTCTTGATCTTGGTTGATCGTGGAGGATCATTTTGGTGGATTAGGTTTAATCCAGTTTGTTTCTTGAGACATCATCAAGGATTGAGCTGATCAGGTAGGAGGTAGGCAGCTCAGGATCGTCCAAAGAGTTTTGTGGATCTGAAGTCTGGTTTTAGATAAGTTTTCCCAGTTTTAGGAGCTATAAATTTTGGTAAGGTTGGGTAAGCTAGCTCCGAGATGTTTTGGATTTCTTCTGTGTTCTGTTTTGGATAAGTGTTTGATTATCTGGATTGAATTGCCAGTTTGGACAAATGGAATTTGTTGTGTTTCACGTATCTCTGAGGAAGTACGTGTATGATCTATTTCGGGTTTTGGAATCAGCTGTCGGGAAGATTTGGTTGTTGAGTCAGACTTGTCTGTAGTCTGATGTCTTGTTCAGTTATAGATCTAGATGAGTAGGAGTTCTGTAACTTAGTAGTGTTGATTGTTTGGGTTTTATAGAGCGAGTATCCCGGTGTTTACTTGGGAAACTCGAGGAAACTCTATCCAGAATTTTGTCTGGATAGTTAATTTGGTTTGATTGGATGGATTGATTGCTATGGTTGTTAGCATATGTTTGATATATGTTTGTGTTTTAAAATTAAAAATCTAAAATAGGTTATTAAATTACCTTTGTTTTAAATTTCGGGGACGAAATTCTTTTAATGGGGAAGGAATGTGATATCCCGGAATTTTAGACAATATCAATTTAATAATCTTTATATAAAATTAAATTGGTATTGACAATATTGATTAATAAAATATATTTTGGTTTAATAATCTAAATAAATAATATTTAATTTGTGATTTTATCTTTTAAAAGCTAAAATAAATGTTTAAATTATAATGTGTATATATTTATATATATTATAGTTTATTTTTGTTTGGAATTTAATAAATAAATAAAGTTTTGTTTTTAAATTCTAATAAAGTATTGAGTAATTAGGAAATTATGTTTTAAATTAATATTAAGTTTTTAAAAATCTATTTTAACTAGTGATTATATGGTTTGATAATATTTAAAATAAATGAAATTGTTTAAAATTTGTCTTAGCTTAATTTTTGTTTTAAATTTAAATAAAAGTTGATTTTGTTTCTTTTTAAATATTATTGATAAATATGATTTGAGTATATTTTATATAAGTTTAAAATATAAGATAGCCTATGATTTAAATTCATTTAAATATAAAAGTGATTTATAATTTCTTTATAAATCATATAAAATTTGTTAATTAGTTATTTTAAGTCATATTAATTTTCATAAATATAAAGAAGAATTAAAATAAGGAAATAGAGTCTTCATTTTTAAATTGAATAAATTGATTTTTTTATTTTGATTTCAAAGAATTAATTTGATTTGGAAGTTTTATTTTATCCAAATAAATAGATTCTTTAAAATATTTCTATAAGTTTTAATTTATAAATTGTTTCATTTACATTTTCTAAAAATAAGAAAATCATACAAACATAACATAAATTAAAGAAAACTCTTTATAAACATTTAAAAAATATATAACTAAATTAATTAAGAGACAAGTGTTAACATATTAACAAATCAAATAACATGTGTTAAGTAATGAATAAAGCAAGTTGACAAATGTTAATTCATTAAGACAAGTGTCATTAAATTTCTATTTTCTTTTATTTATTTTGTCAAATTTATTTCAGCCGTCACAAACAAAATCTGCAAATTCATTTCAAAAGAAAACTTTGAAATCTGTAATTCCTCTCAAAACTAAAACCTGTAACAAGAAGCATAAGAATTTAAAATATGGTAAATTGAAAACAAAAACTTCTCTGTAAATCAAAATATCCTGAAACATGATTGTGCTTAACAAATATAAATTCCTTAATTCCTTAATTTAAGATTATGATTTGAAGTCCATATGAAAACATGATTTTTAGATCAGAAAACATAATATTTAGTTGTGAATTGGGGGAGTAATGCTGGGATGGGTTAAAAAGATTATTTTGGAAAATTTTAAGGATTTGAAACATTTGGGGTCTGAAGTTTCTTGTGAATAAATATGAAGGATCAGGAACATCATATAAATTATCAAATTTGTGAATTGATTTTCGAGTTAACAGCAGTAAGGGATTTGGTTCAATAACCCTAACATTTGAACCTGTAGATAATAGAATTTTTCTCACTCAATATTTGGTCGAGTGTTTAGCAACTATGGGAAATGATTTCTGGGCCCTAGAGGAGTAACTAGCCGGAATTTTAGCTTGAACCATGGTCGGAGGGAGGTGGATTCGCTGTTGACAGGATGAGGAGTTCTGTGGTATTGTGGTTTCCAGGTTTTGTAAAGGGGGATGTTCTGTTTGATTTTGGGTATTTGGAGTTTTTCTGATGTTTGGGTGATTCTGTTGGATTCAAGAGAGGGTTGGTGGATGAAGGTGATCATCATTGATGATCGAAAGATGGCCATGGTTATGTGCATGTGCACAGTGGCCATAGGGATGAGTTTGGTTTCTGGAATATGGTGAAGAGATGGTGCTTGGGTAATTTCTGTTTTTGCTCGAAGTTAAGGTAGGGGTGACTCGAAGCAGGATGGAGATGAGCTCGGGTGGTTTGGTTGCAGTGTTGTTCTCTGTAACCTGAACTGTTTCAGGTTTTAATGAAAAAAAATTTTAAAAAAACAAAATTTAGAAAGAGCAAAGTAAAGGCTGATGTAAACAGGAGTTGAAGCAAGTTTAAACTATGGATTCAAAATGAATTTGAATTTTAGTTTTTGAAAATAAATAAATTATAAAAGATGAAATGGTTAGCAACTTAAAATTTGCACAGTTTTTAAAAAAAAAGTGATTATATGTCCGAAAATAAGATTTTAAAACAAGATTAAAAATTTAGTTTAAATTTGAATTTGAAATTCTGAATTCAAATTTGGAATTTGAATCTGGAAATTTTCAAAGGGGAATAAGTTGATAAGTTCAAATGTTATAATTAAGTTTGAATATTTTGGTATGTATGACATGTGTTTTATAAAATCTGAAATGAAATTTAAAACAGGGTTTAAATTTAAATCTTTGAATTTAAATCTGAAACATGATTTGAATTTTTGGGTTGTAATATAAATAAGATTTGAATTTATATGTTTCAATATTATTTGAAATATTTAAGGTATTTTAATTAAATTAAATATGGGCTAAAGAGAAAACTATTCTTCTAAATTGCTTTAAGAGGTAAGTGATTCTTTAAAGTAAAAACCAAAGAGTTTTTAAATACTTAAAATCTTGTTTAAAGTTAAATTTGATTTCATTTTTAAAAATTTAATTTAAAATGGAATTTAAAGAAATTTAAAAGCAATTTGTTTTTAAATTTCTTTGATAATGAAAATTAAATCATTAATTAAATTAATGATTATCATTAAGTTGATTTGAACCTAATGATTTATTAATTATTCTAGGTAATTAAGTTTTGTAATTAATTAATTTAATTAATTAATAATTAGGTTAATTAAATAAATAATTAAGGACTTATTTAATTAATTAAAAGTTTTAAGTAAGTTAATTAAATTTGATTAAAGTGTGATTTAGAAATTAATTTAAATAAGATTTGATTAATGAATTGAATTATATTAATCAAGTAATTAATAATTAATTAAGTTTTTAATTATCATTTGATTAATTTAATAATTATAGATTAATTAATGAGTTTTATAAATAAATTAAGAATTAATATTGATTAATTCAATTAATTACCATGGAAAAGTAATTAAAGTTTTGTTATTGGTTAATGAAGGTCATTAACATAGTATTATTTTATAATTAATTAATGTGATTAATTTTAATGATTAATTGTATTAATTAATTTAAAGATAATCATATGAGAAATATTTAAGTATAATTACTTAATGAAAGTAATTAAGGAAATTAATTACTGAATTGTAATTAATTAAGTTGTTGATTAATTAAGTTAATTAATTAAGTTTAATTAATTCAATTTAATCACTGGTTGATTTGAGAAGTAATTACAAATGTAATTAAAAATGGAAAATTACTTAGTGAAGTAATTAAGGAAATAAATTACTGGATGTAATTTAATGGAGGAGTTTTGGAAATTAATTACTTTGTGTAATTAATATGTAATTTATATGTTGTATAATTACTTAAATAAGTAATTAATAATTAATTACTTAGTGTAATTAATTTAGGTTGTGATAATTGAGTTATTTGAAAATGATTAAGAGATGTAATTAATTTAATGTAATTAATTTCTTAATGTGATTAATCAAGAATGATTAATCAATGGTGATAATTGATAATTAATTTAATAAAGTAATTATAAAATAATTTGTGATCATTAATTTATATAATTAATGATGTAATTAAGGATTGGTTAATAAGAACAATTAATCAATGAAGGTATTAATTAATTAATTGAGGATTAATTAATGAAGTAATTACAGGTTAATTACAGGTTTGGTTTGGAATAATTAATTTATGAAATTAATTAGAGATTAATTACTTGAATGTAATTAAAGGATAATTAATCAAGATGATTAATTAGGGTAATTTATTTAAGGGTAATTAACTGATTGATTTGTAATTAATTAAGGAATATGTAAGCAAGATTTACATGGATGGGTAATTAATTTAATTCATTTTAAATTAATTTGAAGAAGAAGTAATTAATTTAGTTCATTTTAAATAAATTATAGATTGGATTGATAAGTAATTGCTTATGAATGATGATTGATATTTATCACCCTGGATGGTTGAAATCTCAGATATGAGATAAATGATGTTGTGTGATTTGGATGCTATGGTTGCATTGAGTTGATAATATGAATTATCTGTTTGAGTTGATAATATAGATTATCTGTTGTGATGTTAATATTGATTATCTATTATGATGTTGTAAATTATCTATCTGTGTGTAATATAGATAATATTGAATTAAATTGTTTAAAACATTAAAACAACTTGGACCTAAAAGACACGCTTTGGATTTCGATGAGACCGGGATCGGGATTCCATATTTGGAGATCCGAAAACCACATCGATTCCAAATAACGTTAGGTCGTGAATCCAAGTGGAGCTTTGTGAAGACTCGAGGTGTAAGGGCTATACGTTAGTATAACTCTGTGGGTGATTCCGTAATGAGTTGACGGAATAGTGCTTATAGATTCGAGATGAAGATTCAGAGTGCAAGGGTTATCGTCGTTAACTCTGAGGGTGATTCCAAAATGAGTGTAACGAGATAATGCCTTCGGTTTCGTTCGAACCCGGAACGAACTTGTATGGATTGAATGCTTTCAGAACATCGTCAGGTGGACGATGAGCATTCTAAGATATGTGTTCTCTAAAGGTAATCGTAACCTCAAGCCTCATCAACCAGGAATGGCTAAAACGGGGAGGTGCAGCAAGGCTTCGTAGGTAGCCCCCACTGGAGAGCGAGATTGATCCCTGTCTAGAAGTCCCTTTATAATCGGTTGTGTAGGCGGTTGATTGCAACAACTGCCGAGGTTGTCTTGTCCGAAACTGTTCGGTAAGGAATGGTTCCGGCCTTGTGTTGCAGGGGAGTGGGAGTACTCCTCGGTACGGTGATCTAGGCCACGTACTGTGACGAGCGGTACCCCAGTAGCCCTGCCATTGTATGGAATCCAAAATCCAATAAGTGTCGTACGTATTAGTTGTGCCCAACTATGTTGGAACATGAGATGTAAGCATTCCAGCTATTTCTGTATTTTACTTGAAAACCCTAGACACTATTATAATATCATCGAATTTCCTATCAAATGTTTTGGTTAGCGTAAGGTAAAAACTTTTCCATGTTTATGTGTGGGAAGTCTTACGTGATACCTTTTCTTTTCAAAGGATTTTAAAGTTAAGCAACCTTAACCTGTTACTCACACCAGACCCATGTCTGACCCGGAGTTTATCTTTGTTTTCTTAAACTCTTGGGTACTCAAATTTTTACGAGTAGCCAAGGGATTCAGGTTGGTTTTGACGAATAATGGAAGAGCAATGGAGCAGGAGGCTTCTGCGTTATAGATATTTAGTTCCGCTGTGTGTTCTCTGTGTTGTGATTGTATTGAGTTGTAAATACGAGACAGGTGTTTATAACTGTCTAGTATATGTGATGTGTATGCCGTGTATCTCTGATTGGTATTGTATATTATGTAATACTTATGTTATTAATATAATTTATTCGTTCCGCCGTTGAGATTCTAGTGTTGTTTCTTCTTTCTCTTCTTTCTTTTCTTCTTCTATCCCTTTCTTTCTTAATTGATGATGCGATTTTCTGGGAGTGGAAAGTCGGGTCGTCACAATTAGGGTGTCAATATTCACATATGGGAATTCATCGCATATGTTTACTTTATCACGACCTGTCCATCGAAATTAGTTCGCATGTAATCATTACTTTTTCTGAAATTCAAAATAGTGATTAGTACAAGTCAATTTACTTTCAATAAAACGTGTCAACATTTTATTCTAACAACTTTAATTTTGTTTGGCTACTTAATGGCACAGACAATAAATGATTAAAAACAATATCTTAGAACAATATCAGTCAAACATAGATCATTAACTCAACCAACCATTTATAATTGATATTAAATCAATTTACCCATTAGAATTTAATTAGTTCCAATTAACTGAATCAAATTATATTTTTAAATCCCAATTACTTATTGATCAAAGAAATTTATAAAAAGATGATTTATTTGAATTAATAAAAGTTAAACAGTCCATCACTAATTACTTGATTAATTAACATATAACTAATTACATAAGAAATTTCCTATTCATTTACTTCAATTATTAAATATCATTAAATTTTTACATTGCAGAAATATCGACGACATTAGTTCAGATGGAACTACTCGACGATAGGGTCTCGACATAAAAATCTGCACGTCGTTTGGATTTGAAATGGTGAAAAAAATTGTTTTAAAACTTATAGATTTTAAATAAAATAATTAATTTAAATTCAATTTAGAACAATCGAGCCCAATGCAATCTAAACCCGGCCCAAACAACCCATCCCTCTTTCTTCCCAGTCCTTTCCTTTTTCTTTCATTTGTAACGAAGAAAAATAAAGTTTTAAAATTTATATGTTATTATATAACAAATTAATTTACCTTGCTTTCAAAAAAAACCCAACCCATAACAAATTAATAGAGTATGCTTAGGTCTCCCTCCTTGATGCCATGGCCACGAAACCGAGACCACATACGAAACCACTAAAACCCTACAGCGACCTCGACCACCCTACACACTTCACTAAAAATCATCGCATTAATTTTCTCGAACGCACCATCGCTCGAACCTCCTCCACACCCAACGCCACATCACGAAATCATTCAGGTTACCCTAATTTGCCAAAATCCCAAAAACCATTCATCTTCCAATTCCTTTCTCCACTAGACCTTAAAAATCTTCAAACCATACTCAAAAATCAAGTATTTCAATAGCAATCACGACTACATGATCCATTCATTAAATTATGAAAATTGAATTTTGAACCTGGTAAACCACTTACTGTTATATGTTGTTTTATATCCTCTATGCTCCATGTAATTCAGTGAAATATACTTTAAGATGTTCGTCATTCATAAACAAACAATTTTGGTTTTGGTATCAGGTTGTAAAACGGAAAGGATGATGAGTTAGTGATTTTTAAAGTTAAAGAGGCTTAATTGTTTTTAAAAAAGAACAGGCACAGGGAAGATAACACAGGGTTCTTGGGTTTAAGGTGGTACTGTCCATGTTGATCACATATGTTCATACTTAAACTGATATAACAGATGCATATACACATGACATAGATCCAAGATTTCACCCATAATCGCAATTTATACCTATATATGTTATATCCAGTAAACAAGCTAAAAATGTTTTACTCGCTGTTAATAAATAGATGAACATGAACAAGCCCCGACCACACACACACACACACACACACACACATATAGAAGAATGTAAGGAGATAGTGAGGCAATATGGTGGCTGAGATTGTACAAGGTTCTTCATTCATGTTTTTTTTTTCTTTGAATGTGGGATGATTTGATTACATTGTGGGTGATTTGATTTTATGATATACTAGATTGTATGTTTTGTTGGCTTAAATTGAATTTTGCTATGATCATTCTTCATATGTATATATTTACATATATATATATGGTCATATATATTCATATATACATATTTTTACCATATATATTTACGTATTTACGTATACACTATTTTAATAAACATATATATATATATATATAGACTTGTATATTTTAGTCAACATAAGTTTACAATTTCCCAATGCTTGTATATATATATATATATATATATATATATATATATATATGTACACAAACTCATAAATAAATACTTTTATCATAAGTTTCTAATGGTGAAGCTATGTACATATACATACACACATACACACACACACACACATATTTACCATATTAAGAAATCAGCGTTTTGAAAATTTTGTGTACCTTTCAAATTTTATATATTCAGATGTCTCCAATATCAGAAAATTTAATTATTCGACCTATAAAAATTAATATTTTAATATTTAAAATTAGTTAGTTATTTCAAAAACATATGCTAAAAATCTGAGTCGTTACATATATATGTATACACTTTAAAACCATATTTAAAATTTTTTGAGAATTTTTTTTGAAAATGTAAGAATGAATAAAATAATATAATAAGAATTAATAATTAGTAAAATATATTTAAATTTTTAAATGAAAAGATGGTTTTGAAATGTAAACATTCCTTAAGTGTATAAATTAGCTTAGTACATAATCCACTCTAATATCCAATATATTTTCAAAGGGGTGACATTTTAGTGACTTATGAAATGATAGCAAGGTTGAAGATTTTGGTTTAAAGGCACTTTGGATTTTTTACTCTTCTTTTTTAACCTTAATTTTTATTTTTTACTTCACTATATATATATATATATGTGTGTGTGTGTGTGTGTGTTCTCTTCCCATTTCATATCTCATGTTCATCTTTCATTTTTTTTATCTTCATACTTATTAACTTCATCTTTTTTTCTAGCATCCCTACCTTTTTCTCATTTTTGAAAAAACCCATCTTTTAACACAAAAGCTTTAAACTTGAAGCTTGGATTTTGCTAATTTGGGAAGGTGAGAAACAAAAACCCTTGCAACAGTTGTTTGGAAAATATAAATATTGTGAAATCTCTAATTCTTGTCTAATACTTTTTGACGAAATGAATGTGGTATCATTAGTGGCCTGGTAGTGATTTATGATAAAATCCATGTTCAAATAAATTGTTAAATTATGCTATATTTGTATTTTTTCTTTGAATTGAATGTCATGCATTTTATAAAGCAAATATGCACATATACAGAACACAGACACATGAATAGAGATACAGGAAGTCATCTTCCTTTTATTTCCTACTATCTGTATGTAACAACCCAAAAAATTAGAGTAATAATAATTAAATAACGTATTAATTGAATATAAAATAGAGTTGGAAAATTGTCAAAATTGAGCCATGGAGGTTGCACCATTGGGTCTGTGGTAACTTTTCTAAGCAATTTTCATATATAACTTGTCGAAATCTGAGCTAGTATGAAGAAGTTACGAGAGAAATAAGAATATATAATTAAAAGAAAAAAGGGCATAAGTCGACCATTGCTAGGGTCAGGTCGACCTAAAAGTCGACCCCCAATGAACACAGGTCGACCCATCTTTCTTCCTAGATGATTTTTCGTCCAGATATGAGCCGAAGACTATAAAAATCCGATTTTTGTGAAATCCTGTGCATCCATAGTTGCATCCGATAGTTCCTAGTGAGTCTATGATGTGCTTGCACCAGATTAAATCTTCAAATCCGACGGCCTGAGATCTTGAAGCCATAATATGAATGGAACCCTGGGCCTAGATATTTTTCTCATTCGAATTTTTCCCAAATGTGTTCATTGCCTGAGGCTGAACCCTGAAAAGAAATTTTTTCTAGGGTGTAAATCTTTTTAATAAAAATAATTTACACTTTAGAAGTGGATCCAAGAAGACCAAGGATTAGAGCTAAGGACCTGGGTGAGTGTTTTGAAATTATTTTAGATTTGTAAGCAATTTAAAATAATAGGTTCGCAATAGCTGTAGTTTTTCCATAATTTTGAGATAGTTTTTATGTAAGTTTATTTATGGTCAGTTTTTAAGTAAATTTCAGAAGTTCTTTTCAGTCTATTTTTATTTAGCTATTTTATTTAGTTATTTACATCTGTTTTAAGTTGGAATTTAGCCTATAAATGTAGTTTCTTTTCATAGAAATTTATTCCTTTTGACGCGAATAAAATATTAAAAAGAGAAGAATTCACAAATATGGATTAAAATAGAAGAACACAAAATTTACATAAATCAGATGAAAAATGAGAAAAACTAAAATAAAATAGAGATGGACTGAAATAGGCAAATTTAAGATATGTGCAAGCATAACTATAACAAGTGATTATAAATAAAAAGAGAAAACAGAAGAGTAATAGTTGCAAGGACAATTATAGCACGTAGGTTATAATTAGAAAGAAAGAAATAACAGAAGAGACTTATTTTAAAACTTAGATCTTCGATTAAGTTAATATGCAAATATAGTAGTAGTGGCCCGTACCGGCAGCATTCCCTTTTAGGTCTAGGATTGTTGGTCTTATACATAGGTGAGGTTGGGCACGGTGATGCTGATTAGGGTAAATAAGTGGCCAATAGATAAAGGCTCAAATTTGGAGATTTGGGAAAGGGATGCAAAGTTAGAAGATTTGTTTGTTAGGACCACTACCAGCAGCATTCCCTTTCAGGTTAAGGATTGATGGTCTCACACATGAGTGAGGCTGGGACCGCTTATGCTGATTAGGGTAAATAAAGGGTCAAATATGAGGCGATAATTAGTGTGTACCGACGATGACTGAGCGTGTGGCATCGATTTAGGTAAATAATTCGCTAATGCGTCCAAAGCGCTAAGAGCTGTTTTTGCTGTAAGACCAACAAGATTGGCTGTTAGTGGCACAACAGAGATATGAAAGGCCGATCAATAGAGAGGATTAGGATTTCAGCCTAATTAAGATTAATAGTTGAGAAAGGATTAAGGTTTTAGCATAATCACAACAGTTTAAGACAAGTGTAAACAATCAAAGCAAATAGTCAAACCGAACCAGAAATAGTATTTTATGCGAGTTTTATTTTTTTTGTATTTTCCTTTCATGCTAGAACTATTTCTTAGTCTATTATCTTTACCTTGCTTAAGAATACTAGTAATTACTTTAACTCACCAGATTTATTGTCTAACCCACTCCTCTATCTTTCCTTTCCCCCCATAGGCTAGCAGAGTTGAGGATAGTTGATTCAGGTCGCTTCGAGATTCATTTTCGAAGTTTTCATCATTTCAGATGTATTCTTCTGCTTTTCATCTTTTTCACTTCGCTTATGGCACTTATGAGAAGGATTGTTATTGCTATTTTTGTACTCTGATTTTGTGAGATTGAGATATATTTTAATGAGACATAAGAGATTTTTGAGACATGTTATGTTTTTATGGCTTATTTTGTAATGAAGTTTAATTCTGAATGATTAGTTATTATTTAAATGTTTTCCACTACTTTTACTTATTTGTCTTGTGAATCTTAGTCTTTGTGATGCTCTAACTATACCTATAACGCACTAGATTCTTTGGTGTGCCCTTTTTTGGGGATACTAAGGGGTTTGGGGCATTTTATTTGGTATCAGAGCCTAAGGTTACAAGATTCCATAAAACTTGTTTTAAAAGCAAAGTATTTTTCAAAGGTAACATGTCTTCAAACTAAAAGTATTATTCAAAAAGAAATTCTTATGATAGAAATAGTTTCCAAGTATAAGAGAGTTTTTATAAAAATCCCCTCAAAGTCCAGTTCAATCTTCTTTCGATCCTAAATTTTCTTTTCTTTGCATAAAATATTGAGTGAATGCCCCAAATCTTCCCGAGAGTGTCCAAGTCCCTAGCTAGTTCCGTAGATACCTCTAAGCTATGACACCAAAGATGCAAGGGCTAGCGTCCAATGTAGCATCGGTGAGTGGAGGTCCCGTTAATCCACCTGCAGCAACCAATATTTCTAAGCTATGCTAGGACTTCGCCAATCTAGGAGGCAAGACATTTTCTGACATGGAGGATTTTGTAGTAGCACGAACTTGGTTAAGGAATACAAACTAGATATTTGGGCTGTTAGGATTGGATGACCGACATAGAGTTCAACTTGCATCTTGGCAGTTGAAGGGAGAGGATTCTTACTGGTGGGAGATTGTAGAGATGGAGGTTAGAGACATTGGTTAGGTTGGATTTCTGGAAAGGTTTGAGAGAAGGTTCTTGTCGCAAGCTGAGGAAAGCATGTAGTTGGAGAAGTTCATTAGTCTGAAGCAAAGGAGTCTTTCGGTGAAAGAGTATATAACTCAGTTTAATGAGTTATCAAGGTTCGAGATGGAGTTTGTTAATAAATCGCATAAGAAGGCCACCAAGTTTGCTAAAGGTTTGAACCAGCCCCACCAAGGGTGCGCACTGACACATATACCTATGGGAGTGACGTATGAGTCACTTGTAAAAAAGACTCTCATTTTAGATTTTGCTAAGGAAGAAGGGGTTAAGGGGGTTCCTAAATCGAAAAACTCTAAGAAGCATGGTGGAAGAATAAGGACAAGAAGAAAGGAGGAGGACCTCAAAAGGGACATATAAGAAGGGTAAGAAATGTCATAACTGTGGATTGGTTGGGAATTACTCAAAGGACTGTAAGAAGGACACGATGAAGGGGAGATGTTACAGCTGTGGACAGCGTAGACACCTTAGTAGAGCTTGTCCTCGGAGGATAGGGCAGAAAGCAGGCAAACCTACGACGCAAGTACAAGCTTTGGATGCAGCGCGTTCTAGTAGTGGATCAGATCGAGGTAGGAAAGTCTCTGTAGAAGGTTTGATCTCTATTTTAGATTTTCCTATTCAGACTCTTTTTGACTCCGTAGCATCGCATTCTTTCATTTCTAGTTCCTTGGTAGATTGTTTGCAGTTAGATATTTCTCAAGTTGTAGACCCTTTAGTTGTTTCAAACCCTATAGGAGGATCGACACATTTATCCATGATTTGTAGGGGTTTGAAATTTTTTATATTAGGCATAGAGTTTGAGTGTGATGCTTATGTACTGGGATTTTTAGGATATGAGATGATTTTGGGGATGGACTGGTTATCCACTTATAGGGCGATATTGGACTGCAAGAAAAGAGTTGTTGGGCTAGGGACATGTAGCAGACGGACTCTCAAGGTTTCTTGTAACCCACATGGGTCATTCATGTTGAGCTTCCTTTATTTCCTTGATTCATCACTAGAAGGGTTAGATTCAGTTCTAGTTGTTAGAGACTTTTCAGACATTTTTGAAGAGGTTAGAGGGCTACCCTCTAAGAGAGAGATCTATTTTAGGATCTATCTAAATGTCAATACTAAGCTTGTGACATTTCCTATGAGGCATATGGCTCTTAGGAAGAGGAAGGAGTTAAGAAAGCAGATTGGTGAGCTATTAGAGGCTTCATCAGACAGAGCATATTTGAGTAGGGGGCAGCAGTCGTCTTCGCTACAAAGGCGGATGGTACCCTTCGACTTTGTATAGACTATAGGGTGTTGAATACGCATTCCTATGGGGTATGGATTGTGAGGATTTCTTTATGATGCTAAAGAGGGCCCTTACTAGTGCACCAGCGTTAGTTTTACCCGACGGAGCTAAGCCTTTTACAATATACTAATGCATGTGGGACTGGCCTTGGGGCAGTATTGATGCAGGAGGGGATGGTAGTATGCTATGGGAGTAGACAGTTGAGAGCTCATGAGAAGACTACCCTGCCCATGATTTAAAGCTGGTTGCTATTGTTTTCGCACTCTAGTCTTGGAGACATTACTTGCTATGAGAGAGGTTTGAGCTTTTCACTGACCATAAATCATTGAAATACCACTTCTCACAAAAGGATTTAAACTTGAGGTAGCAGTGTTGGATGGAGTTTCTGGCATTATATGACTTTAAGATAGCTTACACCCCTAGCAAGGGGAACGTGGTTGCCAATGTTATGTAGGAAAAGAACAACCCTTAGACTAATGTTCGTAGAGTGGAAAAGCCTAGAGTTTGTTTCCACCTTTGATTTTAAGCACTCTATGGACATTACTCGTGGATTATTGGCAGCACTTGAGGTTAAGCTTACCCTCATAGATCAGATTAGATCAAGGCAGCGAAAGGATTTCAGAGCTTGTGGATATTATAGATAGGATTGGTAGATAAGAGGTTTCTACACATCTCTAATGCTATTCCATCGATAGTAAAGGATAACAAAGGAGAGATGGAAGACTTTGTGTCCCCCGCACTGGTGATTTGATGAGTACAGTTCTAATAGAAGCACACCATTCTCGAATGACTATTCATTCGGGTGGTGATAAGACATATAGGGGCATAAAGAGAGTATTTTATTAGAGTGGCATGAAGAAGGATGTAGCAAAGTTCGTGGCTAAGTGTCTTATGTGTCAATGTGTTAACGTGAAGCAGCAGAAGCCCAGCGGATTAATTCAACCATTGGATGTACCCAAATGAAAGTGGGATAATGTTCGATGGATTTCATAGATGGTTTACTCCGATCTAGGAGGGGACTACCAGTATTTGGGTGATTGTAGAACGTTTGACTAACAACACCCACTTCATTTCGATCAAGAGTTAGAGGACATCAACTTATTTGGCATCCATATACGTTTGTTAGATAGTCCGATTTCATGGAGTTCCCTCTAGCATAGTGTGCGACAGAGACCCAATCTTTACTAGTGAGTTTTGGAGGAGCTTGCAAGAGGATTTAGGGACACAGCTTAGATTGAGTACGTCCTATCACCCTCAAATGGATGGCCAAATGGATAGGTGTAATAGAGTTCTTAAGGATTTGTTGAGGATGTACATTCTTGATTTCGGAAGGACTTGGGAGGAGCACCTTCTTGTAGTGGAATTTTCATATAACAATAGGTTTTAGGCTAGCATTAGGATGGCTCCTTTTGAAGCCATTTATGGAAAACCTTGCATGTCTCCTTCATGTAGGTTGTAGTCTATGGAAAGATTGGTCCCGACATGGTTAGAGAGAGTTTGAAAAAGATTGATTTGATTAGAAGAAGAATGAAGACGACCCAAGATAGACAAAAATACTATGCAGATAAGCAGAGAAGGTTATTGAGATCAAGGTAGGAGATTTGGTTTTCATTAAGGTGTCTCCGCTAAGAAAGGTTGTGAGGTTTGGATCAAGTGGGAAACTTGCTTCCAAATTCTTGGGACTGTTACCTATTATAGAAAGGATAGGGAAGATGGCATATTGGATAAAGTTACCGGAGAGGTTCGTGGGAGTTCATGATGTTTTTCATGTTTCGCACTTGAGGAAGTGCTTACATGATTCAGCAGAGGTAGTGGAACCTAGCCAACTTGAGGAAGTTGAAGTGGAGAGAGAAGCATCGGTTCGTCACATTCCTACCAAGATCGTTGGGTATGATATCAAGAAGCTTAGAAATAAGGAAGTCCCTTTGGTTAAGGGATAGTGGGGAGATAGTATTGAGGATGCTGTGTGGGAGGCTAAGGAGAAAATACGTATCTCTTATCCACATCTCTTCGGTCTTACGTCTTGAATTTCCTATTTCCATCTTTAGTTTAAATAGGTTCTTTCCATTAGTACCGTTTGTGGGGGGGGGGGGGGGGGGTAGATGTTAGAATTTTACCTATAGATGGTAGGACTGGATGTAAACATGTTACTAAGACATGTTATGTATGTTGGATGTAAGTGGTTGCAAGTGTTTGCTAGTGGATGCTAATGGACGCGTATACACACACTAGGCACTATTATCTCTTAAAGATCGGCCTATGTCACTAAAACACACACACACAGATATATATATATATATATGGATGTGTGTGCACTTGCATTTTTATTTCATGGTTGCTATGAATGGGTGATTAGCATAAGATTGTTGCATTTGGATGATGATTGTAGCACGCATATAGAACTATTAGTTGTCACTAAGGAATTCACATTCATTTGGATACATGGCACGGACATGAACCACAATATACACATCGAATCAAAACGAATAGATACATATCAAAGTTTTAAAAACAACACCAAAGCTAACTAAAGGTAACTAGCAGAAAGTCCGTAGTGGAAGCAGCAAAGCAGTAATCTACAACAGGTGACTAATCAGAAATGACTCGGTCTGGCCCTGGTATATATAAATACACGGGTCAGTCTAGCTTAAATAAACTGATTAGTATAAGATAAAAGAGATATAGGGATAAGTGATAACAACTCTTCTCAAAAGATAAGAAGCAACATCTAACCTATGTCAACTACTAAATAGGAGATAATATCACTAAAATACTTCATATAGAAGTTTCTCGAAAGAGGCAAGTTCAATGAAAATATCACTTAATCACAAATAATTGCCTCATATCACTGGCATCAATAACAAAAAAATGGCGTTCATCAACACCATAATTCTAAAAGAGGTAATCATAAATCTCAAAAAGGAAAAGGGATGGCAACCATAAATCTAATCATAAATATCAAAAAGAAAAAGGGATGGCAACCATAAATCACAAAATGTAGAACTTTGCTAAGAGTTCAAAACACAAAAATGTATTCACCATATAATAAACAACACGATAACACTCAGGCTATATAAATAATCCAACTGGGGCAACCATGGTGAAAACATTTAAATCATCTAAATTCTAGAAATAATCGTAAAGAAATCTAGAAAAGCAACAACATAAATATATGACCCAAAAGTTCCAAAAAGTAGCCCAACAGCTATATATGTAGAAATGACCAAATAGCCTGCCATGTACAATGTATAGGAGACTCAACAGCCTCAAATAGGACGCAATAGCCCATGATTAGCCCAAAAACTATATATGTTTACATAGGACCCAATAGCCCAAGTACTGGCAATAATAACCCAAAGGTCCAATATAACTGTCACCAACTTCCAAATAGTAATCGAATCAGCGACAACCATATGTCCCATACCATACGTTCTCACTTTACCATTTACTATAAGGTAGTTAATTTCACTTTTATGTATGACCTCAATCTAACAAATCCAGAATTAACCGAAAAAGTAAATGCATGTGTCTCATATCACATGTTTTACTAAGTCGTAAATCTCTTCCTCATTCGCTTGAAGAGTGCAAAAATGTATGTTGTATATAGAAAATAATTTGCTTCGAGAAAACCCATTTTAAAAACAATTTCGAAATCGTTTGGAAAACGAACCTTTGAAATTCTCATTATTATAGAGAAAATATAATTTTAATAGATTTAAAAATAATTAGAAATATTGTAAAATATTTATTACGAAAGTTATTTTATTAAAAACCATTTCAAAATCGTTTTAGAAAACCCGTGCTTGAAAACATCAAAAATCACCGAAAACGCAGAAAATCAGCATATGAAATCATCTTAAAAACACCTTATCCGAAGTATGGATCAAAAATAATATTGGATTAACTATTGATAGGTTAGAGCTTTTCAAAACAGTCTAAAATATCACAAGAATTGGTTGCAAAAGTCGTTGGACTAAGAAAAATGAACAAAACAACGCACAGGAGGAGAAAGAAATCGACTTGGGAAAATAAACATGCCCAGGTTGATCCATAGGTCGACCTATGTAGTGCTCATATCGACCCTAGGGTTGACCACCATGGCCTCTGGGTCGACCTGTAGGTTGCGATGCCTACAAGCAAAAATCGCCTGTTTCGTTCTAGTTTTGAGCAAAGAATTCGAGCACTTCCAGGGTGATTTAGACTGTAAAATTTGACAAGCACAAACTACTACACATAGACAACAATCCAGAAAATTTTTGGCGTGGATTCATGATAAGAATAGAGATATATGAACACAAATAGAAGGACTCTAGAACCATGACTTACTATAGCCACTCAAACAACAAGTAAGCAAAAATCAACCAATTTCTGCTTGCAAACCTGATATAAGCTAGATTTTGTGAGTTGTAAACTCACCTTAGCAAAGTTTTGAGCAAATAAGGGAAAACTTGAGGAAAATGAGAGCTTTTGCCTTGATTTAGCTAAAGGAACCTATAAAAAGAAAGTGTACAGACATGCAAAATAGAAAACTGATGTTGCCGACAACTTAAATTCTTAAAATTAGAAATTGATGAAATAGATTTCGGGTTTTGGGTTGACTACCAGAAATAATTAGCTTTAAAATGTTTAATTTGCAAAGATGTAAGAGAAATTTGAGATTTGGATTCTAGATTTTAAGAGAAAAGGGGTTTCTCTCTTTTCTTTTGTTTTACAGTATACCGAACTACTGCACCTTCAGTTTTGAGAAGAAGTTCGTTTCCTCCATAGTTAAAATTGTTGTTGGGCTTAATCCAAAAAAGAAAATAATTTGATTAAGGCGCTAATTATCACTTACACCAAAACCCTTACATTTTAAACAAAACAACCTATTTTTACAAGCTTTCAACTTTATAAAAATCATACACATATTTTATGTTTATATTTTATCAACGCATAAAAATTATTTTGGAAATTAAAATTTATTTTTCATCATAAATTCCTAGTTTTAATTGAATACCTCAATTTACACTATTATTTACATAAAATACCATTCTATTTTAATAAATCCTCATTTTAACAACCAAAATTACATAAAATCATTTCTCTAGTTCAATTTAATGTAACAAACTTTATTAATATTGTTTTTACATCCAAATATTATTTTTAACCAATATTCCACATTTTTATTTACAATATTTATCATATTATATTTAAATACTTCCTTAAAATTAAAAAATTCATCGTTTTGCAATAATTTCCAAAATTATTGCATTTTATCGAATTAAACTGCATAATCCCCATTTTTATGACAAACTGACATAATAAAGTTTTTAAAACTTTATTTTAGACACTTTACATTTATTTCAATGATCAATGTTGAATTAAATTCTTTTATCCTTCATTTAATTCAGTTGATCTCCAAATCGACATATTTCTTTTATTCAAACTTAATTTCCAACCCAATCAACTTAATCCTATTTTATTTCACCAAAACTCATTGTTTATTTAAAATAAAAAATCTTAACAAATTTTGCATTTTCAATTTATTTTATTTCTCTATTATTAAATTATAACCACTGTTATTATCAAAATTTTATAGGTAATCACCAAAACCAGGGTTGTTACAGACTCCTCCTCATATACAAATTCCGTCCTCGTAATTTCTAGAGAAGAGCTGTATTCAACACGAATTATTTCATCTAGCAAAGGAAAATAGATAAGCTTGAGTTTAAAATTCTCACCCTCAACACGAGAACATAGAAAACTGGGATAAGATCGCTCGAGAAATTCTCTAGTTTCCCATGTGTAGTCGTTGGGATTAGCAGACCATTGAATCTTCACGAGCGGCACATCCTTATTTCGAACGTGTTTCACCCCCGAAGCAAGAACATGGACATGATGTTGCATAATAAATAAATTAGGTGAGATCTCAAGCCCTTGCAGACAAGGAAAATCAATAACAAAATTCGAATCACGATGACGCTTTCGAAGCTGAGAGACGTGAAACATGTCATGAATACCAAATAAATGAGCCAAAAGTGATACTTGATAAGCATCTAGGCTAATACACTTAGTAATAGGAAATGGTCATATGAATCGAGGAGCCAATTTCTCGGACCTACTGAAACACATTACCCTTTTCAAGGGAGATACCCGAATATAAACAAGATTACTAATAGAGAATTCAGGAGGTCGCCTACGGTTGGTAGTGTAGGATTTTTAATGACTCTGTGCCTCTTTCATTCTCTGATGAATAAGATCGATCTTCTCTGAAGCTTCACGAATAAAATTGGGCCCTAAGATCAACTTCTCCCCGGATTCCAACCAACAAGAAGCTGATCGACGTGACCTTTCGTATAGGGCTTCAAAAGAAGCCATATTGATACTGCATTGAAAACTGTTGTTATAAGAGAACTCAACAGGTGGTAGGTGGTCTTCCTAACTATCACCAAAATTAAGAATGCATGCACGAAGTAGATCCTTGAGAATATGATTCATCTATTCAGTCTGTCCATCAAACTGTGGATGATAAGCTATGCTGAAGTTAAGCTTTGTACTTAAAGCTTTCTGAAGATTCTGCCAAAAATTATTAGTGAAAAGTTGATCTCTATCACAAACGATCGAACTAGGAATACCGTAAAGTCTTACGATCTCCTTAATATGTAGCTTAGATAGACGAGAACCCACCCTATTAGATTTATTAGGAACGAAATGGGCGGATTTAGTCAAGCGATCCACGATAACCTAAACACTATTATGGCCCAATCTCGAACGAAGTAGGCCATTAATAAAGTCCATAGAGATTTGATCCCATCTCCACAAAGGGACCACTGGGATGCTGATGTTCGACTTTAATGAGTTGGCAAGTCTTTCAATTACTTACATAACTTACGACATCATGCTTCATGCCTTCCCAATAATACAAGCATCTCATATCGACATACATCTTGCTACTTCCGAGATGAATAGTATATTTAGAACGGTGACAATCATCACAATGTCCCGCTTAAGATTAGAAACACAAGGCACAATCAATTGATTGTTCTTACGAAGACAACCATGAATATCAATGCTGAAATCCCTCAACTCATCGTCATGGTACATAACTGAATAAGGCGCACAAAATCTGGATCTTGCCGGTGAGCCTCGACAATATGATCCAATAAGCTACGACGAGCTTCCAAACTAAATAACAAGATAGAAGAATTTGAAGCTGGAGCACGATCACAATATCACAAAGAGATAGAGTCTCCAATACATCCACTTGGCTAACATCATAGAGACAACAGCCGAGTGTTTGCGACTTAGTGCATTTGCAACTCGGTTCCTATTTCCAGGAGTGTACTGGATATCAAAATCGTAAGATTCTAGGAACTCGAGCCAATGCTATTGCCGCATATTAAGCTTTTTCTGAATAGATATATCAACGATTTATGATCGCTATAAAGAATGAAGCGCTCGCATAAAAGGTAATGACGCCAAATCTTCAAGGGAAAGACTATGACAGCCAACTCTACCTCGTGGGTGGCATAACGAACTTCATTCGGATGCAATTGCCTAGAAGCATAGGCAACTACCCGATCACTCTGCATAAGCACGACACTGAGACCATATCTACTAGCATCAGTGTAGACAACAAGATCTTGATTCCTTTCGGGAACAACAAGGATAGGAGCATTAGTGAGAAGTTCTTTCAATTTCTGAAAAGAAGCTTCACTCTTATCAGACCAAATAAATCGCACGCCTTTTCTAGTAAGGCTAGTGGGAGCAAGAACGATGCGGGGAAAATCCTTGATCAACCGACGTAATAACCAGCCAATCCAAGGAAACTGTGAATCTTAAAAATGTTCTCTGGCCTTTTCCAATTCTGAATGGTTTCTACCTTCAATGGATCAACAAAAATACCACCAGAAGATACAATATGTCTAAGATACTTCACCTTATTCTCGCCAAAGTCGCACTTGGAGAATTTGGCTTTAAGTTGATGCTAACGAAGGGTATTCAAAACAATCTTCAAATGATGAGCATGATTGGCTTTGGATTTCGAGTAAATAAGAATATCATCGAAAAATACAAGGACGAACTTATCGAGATATTCCCAGAATACTCAATTCATGAGATTGACGAAATAAGTTGAAGCATTCATCAAATTGAAAAATATAATGAGCCACTCATAAGAACCATAATGAGTGTGGATGCGGTATGAGGAATGTTATTCTTCGCAACTCGTAACTGGTGAAAACCGATGGCAAGGTTGAGCTGAGAAAAGAACTTAGCACCACTTAACTGATCGAACATCCCATCGATGGACAATGGATACATTTTCTTAATGGTTAACTCGTTAAGCTTGCGGTAATCGATGTAAAGCCTAAGAGTGCCATCAGATTTCTTAACAAAGATGACCGGGGCACCCCATAGTGAAGAACTAGACGGAATGAATTGTTTGGTTTCAACCTCCAACAATTACCTTTTGGGTTCCTTATTCTCCTTAATGGGAATCCTCATGGGAGGACGACTAACAGGCTGAGCACCAGGAATGAGGTCAACACGGAACTAAATCGCCCGCTTACGTGGCAAACCCAAACAGGCTAAATACATCAGCAAAATCATAAACGACTGGAATTCGAGATACACCATCATCATCTCGAGACTCAAGGGCAAACAAAGATGCTTTGGAATCACCGTCAACATTCCGAAGAACAAGAGACAACTGATCCACCGAATCAGTATGCCTAAGATATAGGATCCTTCTAGAACATAGGATTCAGGCTTGATAGCATGAAAGCTAATCCATCCCCAAAATCATATCAAATCCAAGATAGTGAATAATGTGTATATTCGCATGGAAAGAAAAACCATAAAGAATAATCTCAACATCACTACAAAGAATACTAAGTGTGTGGATCCCCTAATGAGATTCACAATCCTCAAAGAAGTAACAAGGCAAGAAACATCCGATAGTGTAGTATCAACAAGTTCCTTTGATACGAATGAATGCGAAACACTTGTATCAAAGAGAACTCGAATAGAACATTCATGAAATAATATAGAACCTTCGAGAATAGAAGGAGAAGTACTTTTAGGCTGAGAAGAACCATTGGAAGCATCCACCACATTATCCTGAACGAGGACCCTTAGAAGAGTTAGGGAACTTGGAAGACCGGTGTCCCTCTTATTTGCGATTGTGGAAAACGATAGGCTTAGGACACTCCCGAATGTAGTGATCACCTAAACCATAGTTGAAACATGACTTATGAAACGGAGGGGCTGCACCAGACTGTTAACTGGAGACAAGTGTCTTCTTCTTCTTCTTGGGGAAAAGACTTGGACTTCTGAAAAAGAAACTTCTTCTTGTTGGGGTTCTTACGAATCTCAGTCTCATCACGACTATCTCTCTCCTTCTCGACTGCTTCAAGATGAAGCGCCGAGTCAACCAACTCCTCAAATGAAAACTTAAGCTAAAGCATCAAAGATTTCTTCAAATATTTCTAGAGGCCAAAAACAAACTTTAGATTCTTCTTATAAGAAGTGCTAATAAATTCAAGACCATACTTAGACAAAGCCTCAAATGAAGAAACATACTCGAAAACTGAAGACTTCCCTTGCTTCAACTCAAGGAAGCGACGGGCTAAGAGAGCTTTCTTGGACTCGGGAACGAACTTAAGTTCGAATCGCTCCCTAAACTAGATCCAAGTAAGAGTGGACTCATCAAGCTCAGTATTAAGAAGCTCATACCAATCCAGTGCACGCTCTTGCAACATACTCGATACTACAAGAACTCGATGATGGTCGGAAAGATCCATGCGAGTAAAGATACGCACGGATGTACGAAGCCATGCCCGGACCTCAAGAATAGACTATGAGCCTTTGAAAGGCTTTCCTCCAAGATGAGAGAAATCACCGTACATAGCACAAAAGCAGACTTGCACGAAGGAGACGAAGGAGTAGGATCTGGAGGCTGAGTGCTTCTAAATAACTCCATGAACGGATCGGCAGACAAATAAACACCACCTGGATGTGAGCCATTGGTGGGCCCAGCATCAGAACGGTGACCTCTGCCTCTTCCAAACATAAGCTGTAGTATAAGATATGGTAAGGATTTTCATGGGGTAAGACATCATTAATTCAATTATGGAATACTATGGAATTAAAACGCATTCCTAGGCTTATTCCCAACTTATATCAACCCTAAAAGGACATGAAAAAATTATGGACATGGTGATTAGGGAATATGTAACACTTATACTATACTCTAAAGTACCGTAATATATGTTTTGTTCTGTGTTTATCATATTTTGTTTTGAACTCATCTCTAATACCAATCTGTGATGCCCCACCTCAAGACTTACATTAACAAAGAGCATTACTGAGTAATACTGTCTATTAATGCGGAGAATAGGGCTGGTTAGGAGCGACCATCCGTAAGCTTTGACTTAACCATGTATTGAATACGCCGATTGGGTGCTCTATGTAACAACCCGCAAATCCGTACCCCTTGAGTCAACACTATTCTACAACAATCAACTCAAGTTGTATAGAAATACGAACCATTTGGGTTAAAGAAGAGGAGGTAGAAGAAGAGAAAACAAAATCAACATCAGAATCTAACCATCGCAGCGGAATAAAATATAATAGATAGTAAATAATCTTTACTCAAAATCAAATATATCTGTTTACATACATTACATCATCAGAATACATCAGTCACAACTCAACATCAATATCATACAAATGGGTACACAACAACTCAACACAGCGGAATACGTATATAAATATACAAGTACGAGAGTACGTTTCATCATCCAGCTCGTCTCCTGAGCTCCACAGCATCATATCCTGTATCCTATAATACTCGGTCTGACCCGAGCATTATAGTTAAATAACACCCGAGTCAGTCTGGAATACCAGCGTGAAAAATCACACCCAATTGATTATTAAAGTTTCAAAAATCCTTGGAAAACAAAAACATCTCGTAAGACCACGCCACAAATAAACATGTCGGGTTTTTACCTTACGATAGCTAAAACAATTTTATAGAAATCCTCTGATATTATAATAGGGTCTATATACAAATACTTATAAAATAGCCGAAATTGTTACATTATTAAATTCCAGCTACTAGCCACAGAGTGGGTAATACAAACAAAACTCGTAAAAGGCTCGTAGGGAGAATGGATTTCCAACTAATGACTAGGCACTGGGGTACCACCTGTCACAGTACGTGGTCTAGATCACCGTACCGAGGACTACTCCCTTCATCCCCTGCAACACAAGGCCGGAACCATCCCTTACTGGACAGTCCCGAGTGAGATCACCCCGCGATTGGGATCAGCAACCGCACCACTAAGCCGAAAATAAAAGGGACATCTAGACTGGAATGACCTAACCCTGCTTGGGCGCTACCCACCTAGCCTTGCTGCATATCCCCTGATTTTCAGCCATTCCCATTTGATGAGGCTTGAGGCTAAGCGTTACCTTTTATAGAATATATCCCTTAGAATGCCCATCGTCCACCTGACGATTGTTTCGCAAGCATTCATCCATACAAGTCCGTCCCGGGTTCGAACGGAACCGAAGGCACTATTCCTACTACATCCATTTTGGAAATATCCTCAGGATTAGTAGCGACTAGCCCTTGCACTTCACTGCTCCATCTTCGACTCCGAACACGTTTTTCACACAAAACGTACAAACTGGATCGAAGTGGTTTTCGAGAAATAAATCTCGATCCCGGTCTCTTCGAAACGATCAACGCAATTGGCCAATATTGATAGTCGGTTATTTAACTATCAATTAATATTCACAACATCCATCACACAATAAATAATTTCCTAAATTATTTATTAACCTCAAAATATCTTCCCAAGATATATTTTCTATTATCAACCCTTTGGAAACAGTTTTCAAAACCATCTTTCTTTTTAGAATAAACTTTCCCAAATATTTTCTATCTCCACAGAAATTACCAAGCACAAAGCTAGATTTTAAAAATAATTTAAAAACACTTTACTTTAAAATATATACTTTTAAAACATTTAAATTAAAACTATTTTAATAGTTTGTTAAAAATACATACTATATGAATATTTGAAAATAAAGTTACTAAATAAATGTAAAAACTAGATTTCCACTTTTACAAAACAAAACACCAAATCACTTTTTAAATAATTACTGCTATAATAAATTAAAAGGAAATACTTACTTTAGACTTGAAATATTAGAAATAATAATTTTTTTTCACAACATGCCTTTTTTTAAAAACAATTTTAAAAACTATTAACTTATTATTTAAAAATTTACTTAAAAACGTTCTTGGTTATTTAGGGAGAATTTCCAACTTCAATCAATTGAATCAGTTTTCCAAATTAATTTCCAATTTATTCCATTTGAAATAAATTTCTTTAATTACTCAATTCATTTCAAATTTCATTTATTATGGACTTTATTATTGTTGTTACTATTTCTCGTTTGATTTAAAATTCTTTAACTGAAATATACAAATCTCAGCTACTTCCCAATTTCTTCTTTATTCTTTCAATAATTTAAATCTTAAATTTGAAATAAATGTTTTGTTCTCTAAAAATAATAATACTGAAGTTTAAAATTCATTAATCTTCTATTTATTCAAAATTACCCTTTCTATACTCAAGATTTATTCATTCGAAATTTTTACATTACTTTATTTCTTTTCCCAATTCATTCTTAAATTTATTCAAATTTTCTATACTTGTTTCACTTACAAATTCACTTCTTTTATTTTCTTTCCAACAATCCAATTTATATATATTATTTTTTTGAGAATTCATTATATCCAAAATTATCCAATCAAACCATAACATTTAATATTCCAATATAACTCATCATAGAATATCAATATTCACAGCAGAGAATATTAAATAATTTAAATAAATGTTGAGGGGTCCAGTTGGATCCCGCCAATCTGTTTCCCCTGCATCCACAAATGTTAGCACAATATAATATGCCAATTCCAAAATATCATACTATATCACATAAGTCAATTCAGCCATTCAAACAATTATTTAAATTTAATCATTTAAATTTAAACTGAGTGAGATTAACTCACCTTCGATTTTTGTTTAGTCATCCAATTCAAACTCGCCTGGTTTTTCCCCACGACTTCAGACCTTGTATAAATATTTATATAGTTTGTTAATGTCTGAATAAATTGAACAATTAATTTCCATAGATTTAATTAACTAATTATTTAATTTAAAACTAAGCCCCTTTTAAATAAATTAATTGGTTAACCATTCAATTTTAACTAAATAATTATTATTATTTAAAATGGAAACCATATCCGATAAAAATGATCTTTACGAGTTCCAAAAATCTAACTTTATTATAAATTCTACAGCATTTACAACTTCTATTTTCCAAATCTTTTATATACATATACATAGAGATCTATAGATTTAGGAAGACAAATTGTTTTACTTACTTATTATTATTATTATTATTATTATTTCTTTTTAAACCAGACAATCTGTAAATAAATTGGCTAAGATAAATTACAGAAATAGACTAAGGAATTACCTTCCTCACGAACAACCCCAGACATCAACAACTAGCTGCCGACCCTAGCCGATACCCAAACTCGCGTTCGTCTCGAAATCACCTCCCCTAGAGACGAATCCAAAATCGTCGAAACCCTCGGGCTCGAGCGCTCCGTCCTCTCCATTCGCCTTGCTCCACTGCCTCGAACTCCTACAGTGTCGTGACTTCCAGTCGCGACTCTAACATCAAACTCGCGGCCGCCACCATCGCGCATCTCCGCTTCACCGAGAATCGAACGCAACTACACAGCCCCCGGTCGCGACACCCACTGACAACTCGTCGTTGCCGCCTCCCTATTCGCGAGTCCCTCAGGTCAGTTGTCGCAACCCAACTTCGAAATCTTCGAAACCCTAGCTTCCCCGATTCGAAAATTGCACCCCACCATGAAACTGCAGTCGGCGACCCCCAAACCCTTCGCGATTCTGGCGCCACCTCGAAGGTCGCGAGCCCACCATTCGAACAACTTGCATCACTCACGAGAATAAACGAGTCGCGGGGTTTGGGCTTGAGTGTAGAAGTAGGGAAATTGAATTTAGGCTTCGGCCATTTTTATTGAATGTGATGCGGTTAGATTTTGATGAGTCTCGTTTTCTAATTGAAGATGAAAATGAAGGGGAGATCTGGCCATTTCCCATATTTTTTTTTCTCGAACGAGATTTCTGTTCGATCTGTTTTAGTTGAGTTGTCAGGTAAAATAAGAGGGGGAACACGATTTGATAGAATATGGGCCGACGTTATAGCCTGATTAGATTTTTGATTTTACATATATAATATAAACCAAAATATCTTAATTAATTAATTTTCGTTATAAACCGCACGTGATCCTCTATCGTACGCTTACACAATAACTCCAAACACTACGAAATTCGAAATCCGATAATAACTCAATATTACGGACCCAACGGGACTGTTTTCATCTAATTCCGAGACTGTGCCTCGGAAGGCTATTTTAAATTCAATTTAAACTATAAAATTTCAGAATTAGACCGATCACTGTTAATTTAAATTTTTACACTTCTATTGTCTTCAATATTATCAATATAAATTTCATAAGCCTTCAATTTATTTTCAACGGGCTTAAAACTCCAGATTCAACATTTTACTCAACTTCAAATTATTTAATTCAATAATTTAATTATCAAATAAATAGTGAGATTTGAATTCAAGTTAAAATTAACCTTTAAATATTGAAATCAATTAAATATTCCAATTTAAATTGCTCAAAAATTCTGGGTCGTCACACTCTATTTTTCTTTTATCTTTCTCTAGTGGATCGACATACTCAATAAATGTTCATTACAAAACTAGGATGGCTAACGGATCTATCAAAACAAAATATAACAAATCATGGAACAACGTTAACATATATATATATATATATATATATATATATATACATACATACATACATACATACATATAAACAGATACATCATAGTACACTACAGAGTGATACAACAGTAGTGGTACATGAACCACAATATACACGTCGAGTTAAAATGAATAGGTACATATAAGACTTTACAAAACAACAACAAAGCTAACGAAAAGGTAACTAGCAGAAAGTCCATAGCGGAAGTAGCAAAGCAGTAATCTACAGTAGGTGACTAACCTGAAATAACTCGGTCTGAGCCGAGTATATATAAATACACGGGTCACCTAGCTTAAATAAACTGATTAGTATAAGATAAGTGAAATATATAAATAGATGATAACATCTCTTCTCTAAAGGGAAGAAGAAACATCTAACATATATCAACACTAAATCAGAGATAATATCACTAAAATACTTCGTATAGAAGTTTCTCGAATGAGGCAAGTTCAATGATAATAATCGCCTCATATCATCGGCATCAATAACCAAAATAACGGCGTCCATCAACACTATAATTCCTGAATAGGAAATCATAAATCTCAAAAAATCCAAGGGCTGTCAACCATAAATCACAGAATGTAGAACTCGGCTAAGAGTTCAAAACTCCTAAATGTATTCACTATATGATAAACAACATGATAGCACTCGGGCTATAAAAATAATCCAACAGGGGAAACCATGGTGAAAACATTTATAAATCATCTAAAATCTAGTAATCAACGTAAAGAAATCTTGAAAAGATATAATGTAAAGTATAGGGCCCAATATTCCCAAAAAGTAGCCCAATAGCTATATATGTAGAAAGGATCCAACAACCCAATAAGGGCCCAGCAGCTTGCCAAGTACAATGTATAGGAGCTTAACAGCCTCAAATATGACCCAACAACCAATGACTAGCCCAACAGCTATATACGTTTAAGTAAGACCCAACATCTCAATTACTGGCAATAACAACCTGAAGGTCCAATATAAATGTCACCAACTTCCAGATAGTAACCGAATTAGTGACAATTGTGTGTCCCATACCACACGTTTTCACTTAACCGTTTACTATAAGGTAGTTAATTTCACTCTTGCGTATGACCTCAATCGAACAAGTCCGCAATTAATTGAAAAAGTAAACGCATGTGTTCCATACTATATGTTTTACTAAATCTTTTAAATCTCTTCCTCGTTCTTTTGAAGAGTGAAAAAATGTGTATTTTATATAGAAAATAATTGGCTCAGAGAAAACTGGTTTTAAAAACAATTTTCGAAATCGATTAGAAATCGAACCTTTGAAATTATCTTTATTATGGAGAATATATAATTTCATATCTTTAAAAATAATTAACAATATTGTAAAATATTTATTTCGAAAGCTATTTTATTATAAAAATCATTTCAAAATCGTTTTAGAAAACCCTTGCTTGAAAACATCAAAAATCACCAAAAACGTTGAAAATCAGCATATGAGATTGTCTCAAAAACACATCAATCTAGAGTACATATCAACAATAATGTTGGCTTAACTATTGATAGGTTAGAGCCCTTCGAAAAAGTCTAAAATATCACAAAAATTGGTTGCAAAAGTCCCTAAGAAAAATGAACAAAACAACACACATGAGGAGAAAGAAATCGACCTGGGCAAATAAACATGCCTAGGTCGGCCCCTAGGTCGACCTATGTAGTGCCTAGGTCGACCCTAGGGTCGACCTCATGGCTCCTGGGTCGACCTGTTAGTCAAGATTCCTACAGGCAAAAATTGCCCATTTCGTCCCAGTTTTGAGCAAAGAATTCGAGCACTTCCAGGGTGATTTAGATTGTAAAATTTGACATGCACAAACTACTACACATGGACAACAATTTGGAAAAATTCCAGCATGGATTCATGACAAGAATAGAGAGTTATGAACACAAAAAGAAGGACTCTTGAACCACTACTTACTGTAATCACTCAAACAATAAATATAGTTTTATAGTAAGCAAAAATCAACCAATTTTAGCTTGCAAATCTGATTTAAGCTATATTTTGTGAGTTGTAAACTCATAGCAAAGTTTTAAGCAAACAAGAGAAAACTTGTGAAAGATAAAAGAAAAAAATAGAGCACCCAATTGACGTATTCAATGCATGTTTAAGTCAAAGCTTACGGATGGTCGCTCCTAACCGACCCTATTCTCTACATTAACAAACAATATTACTTAGTAATGCTATTTGTTAATTAAGGTCTCGGGGTCCTCTTTATTACGAGAATATATAACTTTAATAGCTTTAAAAATAATTATAAATATCGTAAAATATTTACTTTCACGAAAGCTATTTTATTATAAAAACCATTTCAAAATCATTTTAGAAAACCCGTGCTCGAAAACATCAAAAATCACCAAAGACGCTTAAAACTAGCATATGAAATCGTCTTAAAAACAGGTCAATCCGGAGTACGGATCAAACAATAATGTTGGCTTACCTATTGATAGGTTAGAGCTCTTCAAAACAGTCTAAAATATCATAAGATTTGGTTGCAAAAGTCGTTGGACTAAGAAAAATGAACAAAACAACACACAGAAGGAGAAAGAAATCGACTTGGGCAAATAAACATGTCCAGGTTGACCCCATGGACTTTGGGTCAACATGTAGGCCGTGATTCCTACAGGCGGAAATTGCTTGTTTCGTTCTAGTTTTGAGCAAAGAATTCGAGCACTTCCAGAGTGATCTACATTATAAAATTTGGTATGCACAAACTACTACACATGGACAACAATTCAAAAATATTCCGGCATAGATTTAAGACAAGAATAGAGAGATATGAACACAAAAAGAAGGACTCTAGAACCACTACTTATTGTAATCACAAATATAGTTTTGCAGTAAGCAAAAATCAACCAATTTCAGCTTGCAAACCCGATTTAAGCACGATTTTGTAAACTATAAACTCACCTTAGCAAAGTTTTGAGTAAATAAGAGCAAACTTGAGGAAGATGAGAGCTTTTGCATTGTTTTAGCTAAAGGAACCTATAAAAAGAAAGTGTACAGACAATAAAATTAGAAAACTGAAGTTACAAACAACTTAAATTCTCAAAATTAGAAATTGATGAAATAGACTTATGGTTTTGGGGTTAATTACCTAAAATAATTAGCTTCAAATTGTTTAATTTGCAAAGATGTAAGAGGAATTGAAGATTTGGATTCTAGGTTTTAAGAGAAAAAGGGTTTCTTCTTTTTCTTTTGTTTTACAGTATACCCAACTACTGTACATTCAGTTTTGAGAAGAAGGTGGTTTTCTCCTTAGTTAAAATTGTTGTTGGGCTTAACCCAGCAAGGAAATAATTTTACTAATGCACTAATTATTACTAGTAAACCAAAACCTTACATTTAAACAAAACAACCTATTTTTACATGTTTTCGGCTTTATAAAAATCATACAAACATATTTTTTGTTTACAAAATGTTTTATCAACACATCAAAATTATTTTATCCATTAATTTTTTTCCCATCATTAAATTCTTATTTTTAATTAAATACCTCTATTTACACTATTATTTACATAAAACACCATTATATTTAAATAAATCCTCATTCTAGCAACCAAAATTACATAAAATCATTTCTCTTGTTCAATTAAATGTAACAAACCTTATATACTATTGTTTTACATCCAAATATTATTTTTAACTAATATTCCACATTTTTGTTTACAATATTTATCACATTAAATTTTAATGCTTCGTTAAAATTAACAAAATTCATCGTTTTGCAATAATTTCCAAAATTATTACATTTTATCAAATTAAAACCATATAGTTCCCATTTTTATCACAAACTAACATAATAAAGTTTTTAAAACTTTATTTTCAAAATTTTGCATTTATTTCAATGATAAATGTTGAATTATATTCTTTTATCTTTTATTTAATTCAATTTATCTCCAAATCAACATAGTTCTTTTATTCAAACTTAATTTGCAGTCCAATCAACTTAATCCTATTTTATTTCACCAAAACTCATTGTTTATTTAAAATAAACAATCTTAACAAATTTTACATTTCCAATTTATTTTATTTCTCTATTATTAAATTATAAACACCATTATAATTTAATTTTATAGGCAATCACCAAAACCAGTGCTGTTACACAAGGACTCACGCACCACTATACCATACAATATAAGGGTCCAGACGTCTTCCAACCCTATGAGGAACAAGGCCTAATCATTTTGATCCGCTCATAAATCGATAGCATGAATTATATGTCCAACAGACCACATAATTACTCGTATCATCTCCAGGATGTGAGGCTCGTGAGGCTATGCTCAGTTTTAACAAAGCCACGCTCTTCTTTTCACAAAGCCACACTTTATTCTTCCATAAAGCACACTCCACTTAGAATGCCACCTTGCAATTCCTTAATCACATAACTGATTTCTACCAACGTATAACTCTTGAGCTCGTACATCTCAGGAAAGGATATTGAGCTAAGAGAATTTGCCTTCTCCGCAACAAAGCAGATAATACGATGATAAAGATCGATTAATATGACCATAAATGCATGTCAGACATTCGTCCATAGAAGTTTGATCTGGGACTGAACAAAATCGAAGGAACTCATCTTACTACCATTAGTTGCAAGTAGTCCTTGCAATCCGATGATTTCAAAACACAAAAGGGCCACTGCTATAATAAATGTCTCTATATTAGGAGTTACCCAGAGAATGTCAACAAGCAGTCTTTCCGCTATGAAAGATCTCTGGTCTTCAATACAACGAGGATTTCAGAATGCAGATACCACTGCCACATAAATATAATGTGGAGTAAACCCCTAGGACTCATGACAGCAATCCCTACAATCTAAAGATCTCCACTCTTCAATAATCATCATCTTCAACATGTCTTAATTTCCGTACAGATACATTGATTCGATGTGGATTTTGAATAGGAGCTACCCAAACCCGACCTCGGTTCCTCTGAACCAATCATCGATTAAAAGGCATTTAGGTATATAGGTGATTATCACACAACATTCAATTAATTAACGTTTTTATTTAAGTCACATTTATCTTAGAGATATATTCATTAAATTATTTATTTTAGTTGTTTTAGAGTACATGGAATCATTAAGCCTCATTTATTAAATCATTTGGTTAATTTTAAAACCTTTTTATCTTAGAATAATTCCAAATCATTTCTATGCAATCCAATTTATATAAATTTGGAAAATTATATCTTTATACTTTGGGAAATTTCGATTCGAGTAAACCAAATTTATGATACCCTCCATCGGGTCAGTCTAGGTAGCTAGGAGGGTAGGCAACTAGCTTTTCAAACCCAAGCCTAAAGACCACCTCTCTATCACTCATAGGACGGTCAAGTTATTCGGTCAACACTATGATTTTATATTATCTTTTAGATAAGATTTTTATTTACTTAACACTATTCCAAATATTGTTTTAAAACAATTTTCCTTTAACCCATTTAATTTAAACTCCATTAAAAGAATTATATAACTTTCAAATCACTTTCAAAAATATTTAATTAACTTTTAATTATTTTAGAGCATTCGAGCTTTCCCTTCGATATGTTTCATTCCTCGGTCGAATTTTCTATGACACTCACAAATGAAATAAATATACTAGTCATTTCCGTATATTCATTTTTAAATATCTTACTCATCTTTAAATTACTTAACTATTTATTTGAAAAGGTTCACAAAAGATTCGAAAAAGAATAATTAAGTTAAAGCCATTGTTTGGAAAAATTACTAAAAAGTGCTGCAAATAGTGTTTTTCCAAGCTTATTTGATTAAAATAACTTTTCGGTCATTTAGAAATCCATTTTTATAACTCAAATCTCTTTTAAAACATTTTAAAGGATTTATAGAATTTATTCCATATTTTTAAACTTTTTAAAATATTAGTTTCAAAAAAAATCCTATTATGGATTCCAAACTGCTAAAACCGCGATTTTTCAAAAAACAGTTTTACTCATATTTCAAAATCCACTTATCGAAATCTCAGTTTTCTTCCTTTATTGGAAATAATAATTCAGAAAATTATTATCGAAGAATTCCGAGCTATATTCCATTCTACAAAATCGTTTGCCTTTTATAGCACGAAATTAGAAACTACCATTACACAACGCGTCTATTTTTGACTCAATTTTTAATATTCGTCAAAACTTCTTCAAATTGAATTTTAATGTTTGTAAAACATTTATAAACCATTTTCAAACATTCATACCGATATTTTCCATATTAAATCTCTTTTTCACTTTTAAATCATTTTAGAATATTATATTATTATAATATTCGTTTTCAGCCTTCTTATGAGCTTAAGAAAAATGAAGAAGAAGGTGAATGAAATGGAAGAGTATGCATGGGCATTTATAGGGAAAAAATGGTAGAAAATATCTAATGTGAATGGACAAAACTACACTTAGCCCATTCCTCTCCCATCACATCATAATACATGTTACCCCCTTCTTGTCCTTTCCTCCATGTGCAAATGATGATGGTTAGTTAATATGAGGGTAAGATTGCTTTTTTGGTTGCTTAATGATGAAGAAAGGTGAAAATATCATAATATTTCTAAGATTTATGTATTAATATATGCACGTATGTCATATGTATGTATATATGTGTTCATGTATATGTTAGTGGATGCATTTATATGTTTTATATGTGCACATGATATATAAACAAGGTTGCAACGACTTTCGAACAACTTCCGTTCGTTAAACCGTTGAAAATTGAAAAATCGATTCCCGGACACATTTTCACTTCTAATTTTAATTACTATATGTAATATAATTTTGAAAATAAATTTAAAGTAATCATTAATTAATTAAAATGATATCATTCGAACTATAAAATCATATAAACCAATATTAAGACTATGTACAAAAATTGCTATTATACCGATAAAGCGATATCAATTTTCTTAAATTTTCAAACTGATTATATATCTTTATAAAGCTATCATAAATTATTTATTATCACTTTATAACTATTCAAAATGAATTACAATCATTTAAAAACAATTATTTGAATAACTATTAAATCATTAAATCTTAATTTAAAATCACAAATCAATTACTAAATACAAGGGCATCATTGAGGATGTCATACATACTTTTAATTTCCAAAAATAAAATAATTTTTTTTGTTTCATATTCTTGTTCAATTACAAAAATAAGTGTATGTATCCAACTCTGTGCACAAAGTTTGATGATTATAGGGCCGTTTATCGATAAACGGTTTTCGGTTATTTTACCGATATTTCTTCAAAGTTTATATTTTCATAAATAATTAATCAACATAAGATTACCATTATTTATTTTGTTGTTCAAAACATCATAATATTTTTTTAAAAGCTTATATTTGAATATTTTGAATAATAATAATTTATCAAACTGATAAATTTGCGGGTCATTATAGACTCCCCCCTAAAAAAAATTTGCTTCCGAAATTACACCAAAATAAAATCCAAAGGTATTTTCTCAAAATATTTACTTTTAAACTAACATTGTATAAAGTATAAAGATCATCTGATTTGATATATCATTTGAATTCACAACTTTACTTTCGAACTAGTGTTGATCCCTTGATCCTCTAGTGCGAACTCTGATCAGGCTTCTTGATCAGAAAACTTCATTTCCCTTACATTGCTCTCAACTAGGATAAAAAACTCAAGCACCTAACCATAAACCTTCATAAATGTTCACCGTAAAGAATCGAGTGATAAATGACCTTTTAGACTAGTATAAACACATCAAAGTACTATACACGAATCTTAGATCGAAATCGTGTGATGAAATGATCTATATACCTCATATGTACTTGTTAACATTCAAAAATCTTTATGAAAACTTTTCATAAAACTTTTATCTTTTAAAAATGCTTCATTATATATATTCACACTAAATATTTATTTTTAAATATTTTTCTTAAAGGAAAACATTTCATCCCAAAGTAATCGTTTCAATTTAAAAGATATTTTATCTTTTATTTTCCAAAATTACAATTAACTTCTCTCGTTATAATATATTCCCACCATCCCCAACAGATCAAGACCTTATTCTTGGAACTTTCCAAAGGGATAACTTCTTATAAATTTTCCAAATCACACCAATATTTATACTTTCGTATATTTAAAATATACTTCTTTTTAAAAAGGTGTGTCGATTCGCCTTGTTTAAGGGTTTAGAGACCCTTATCGATATCGTGGCATCCCATGTATCGACCAGAATCTCTAAACCACTCAACAGATAATTCAACACAAGACATTTTTATATCAAATAAGAAATTAGTGCTCATATATATAATACTCTCAAACTCATTCTAGGGTGTTATTAACCCTATCTATAATGAGTTTTACCCCACCAAAGCCTAGGCATTCGCTCAACCTAAGCTCTGATGCCAAATGTAACGAATGGGATTTTCGACCCTCGAAAATCGACATTTATACATCCTCGATATTCATGTATCCAAAATCCAAGTGCCGAAACGCCCGATTATTAGGGAAAAAGAAAATGAAGATAGAACAAAATCTCACACAAATTGAATAATATATATTGTTTTAACAATAATATTTGCAACTGAAAATTTTGAACATAATATCCGAGTCTAACCTAGATTCAGCCTGGACAGTTATAAATCTCTGTCCTGAAAAATGTTGAAAAACAAAACAGATGCAATAGATGCAGCGGATAATAACATACGTCCGTACAGAGATGAAGATCTTCCGCTCTCCTTTGGAAACTCCAAGCATCTTTAACTAAACCTTAAACTACTCGGATCTGACCCGAGTATTAAAAATGCCCAGATCAAGCTTGATAAACCAGCATGAGATACTCGAACCATAAACATGTGACGGAGTCATAAATGGATACTAAACAAAACCTTTGAAAAGAATAGTATCTCATAAGACCACGTCGCACACAAACACGGATGAGTTTTTATCTTACTATAACCAAAATACTTTATACTGAAAAACACTTTGATATCTTTAATAACAATGGTTTTGAAAACACTTTCCAAATGAATATATACAAAACAAGTATCAACACCCAGAATATGGAAATATATTTGGACTATTTTAACGAAACATACCAGATGGAATATATGATACCCAAAGGAGTAGCTGAAATGTTTGTAAAGAATTATTGCTATTTTAGGAATACAACCAAAACTGTAAAGCTCCTATTGGAAATGGATTTCCAACAAGATAGGGAACTAGTGGCAATTTCCTTTCTCTATGGATTTCTACGTATAGCAACATCATACCCGGTGGCTTCTCATGCAAGGACTCACACACCAACATACTTGCTACACTACTACGTATCTGGTGTCATCTCGTTCAAGGACTTACGTACCCCTATACCATACAGTATAATGGTCCAGGCGTCTTCTGGCCCTATAAGGCACAAGGCCTAATCATTCTGATCCACTCATGAACCAATAGCCTAAAATATATGTCCTGCATACCACATAATTACCCGTATCATCTCCAGGGTGTGAGGCTCATGAGGCTACGCTCAAGTTTAACAAAGCAACTCTTTATTCTTCCATAAAGAACATTGCACTTAGAATGCCATATTGCCATTCCTTAATGACACAACTGATTTCTACCAATGTATCACTCCTGAGCTCATATGTCTCAAGAAAGGATGTTGGGCTAAGAGAAGTTGTCTTCTCCACCACCAAGTAGATAATACGTTGATAGAGATCGAGTAATATGATCAGAAATGCACTGTCAGACATTTGTAAAGACAAGTTCGCTCTGGGACTGAACGAAACCGAAGGCACTCCTCCAACTACCATTACTAGCAAGTAGTCTTTACAATCGGAAGATTTCAAAACATGAAAGGGCCACTGCTACAACAAATGTCTCTATATTGGAAGCGACCTAGAGAATGTAAACAAGCAGTGCTTCCGCGATGAAGATCTCTGCTCTTTAATACAACGAGGATTTTAGAACGTAGACAACACTACCATATAAATATAATATAGGGTAAACCCCAGGGACTCGTGACGGCAATCCCTATATTCTAAAGTTCTTCGGTCTTCAATAATCATCATTTTCGACATGTCTTCATTTCCGAACGTATACATTGCTTAGAAGTGGATTTCTGATAGGAATTGTACAAATGCAACCCTGGTTCTCTGAACAAATCATCAATAAAAGGCATTTAGATATATAAGTGATTATCACACAACATTCAATTAATTAACCTTTTTATTTAAATCAATTTCTCTTAGGGATATATTCATTAATTTTTTTATTTTAGCTTGTTTAAAGTAAATGGAATCGTTGAACCTCATTTTTTCAAATCATTTGGTTGATTTTAAAACCTTTTTTTCATCTTGGAATAATTGGAAATCATTTCATCTTTTATTTAGGAAAACATTTCCTAATCATTTCTATGTAATCTAAGTTATTTAAATTTTGAAAATTATACCTATATACTTTGGGGAATTTCAATCCGTGTAAATCGAATTTACTATCCCCTATGTCGGGCAATTCCGGGTAGCTAGAGAGGGAAGGCAATTGGTTTTCCAAACCCAAGCCTAGAAAATTCCTCTCTGTCACCTATAAGGCAGTCAAATTATTTGAATAACTCTAAATTCTTTTATATTATCTTTTAGAGATAACTGTTATTTACTTAACACTATTCCAAATATTATTCTAAGACAATTTTCCTTTAACCCATTTAATTTAAACTCCTTTAAAAGAATTATATAACTTTTAGATCACTTTCAAAAATACTTAATTAAATTTTAATTATTTTAGAACATTTGGGCTTTCCCTTCGATCTGTTCCATTTCGCGATCGGATTTTCTTTGACACTTACAAATGGAACAAATGTACTAATCGTTTTCGCATACTAGTTTTGAAATCTCTTAATCAACTTTAAATTACTTAATTATTTATTTGAAAAGTTTTACAAAAGATTCAAAAAAGGATAACTAAGTTAAAACCACTGTTTGTAAAAATTATTGAAAAGTGCCGCAAATAGTGTTTTCAAAGCTTATTTGATTAATACAACTTTTTGATCGTTTAGAAATCCATTTTTATAACTCAAATCTCTTTTAAAATATTTTAAAGGATTTATAAAATTTATTTCATAGTTTTAAACATTTTAAAATATAATTTTAAAGAAATCCTATTATGGATTTCGAACTACAAAAAAGCGATTTTTCCAAAAACTGTTTTACTCATATTTCCAAATCTACTTATCGACATCTCGATTTTATTTCTTTATTGGAAAACTATGGATATAATAGTTCAAAAAATTCTCATCTCGAAGAATTCCGAGCTATATTTCATTCACCAAATTCGTTTGCCTTTTATGACGCGAAATCGTGAACTACCTTTACGCGACGTGCCTATTTTTGACTCAGTTTTCAATATTTATCTAAACTTCTCCAAATTGCATTTTAATGTTTGTAAAACAGTTATAAACCATTTTCAAACACTCAAACCAATATTTTCCGTATTAAATCTCTTTTTCACTTATAAATCATTTTAAAATATTATATTATTGTAATATTCGTTTTTAACCTTCTTATATTCTTAAAACCAATTAAGAGGCTCAATAAACTCCATACACTTATTATATGAATTCAATTTATATTAGTTAAATATTTTTATTATGATTTCTCATAATTTATCACAACCAAATTATCAATCATATCAACTTCCACATAACCAACCAAGTCATCAAACATTCATGCAAATCATTAAGAGATCAAATGGTCATATTATCATACTTAAAAATAGTTATAGAGATATTTAACATTTAATAAGCATTGAGTACTCACCATTACCAAACCAAACCTCCTACCAACATTCAAATCACCACAACACTTCATTAAACCATTTAAACTTCAACTAACCATCACCAAAAAACTCAACCATGCTTTCAAAATGCTCAGCCACCAATTCTATCTCCTCTTTTCTCATGGCCCATGGTCATATCACCTCCAAGCTCTCAGTCATAGCCATCTCCTCCACCATGCTCTCAGCCTAGGGTGGATCTAAGGGTGGCCGTGGGTTTTGGAAGGGAAATGGAGGTGATTCTATGTATATGCATGTTTTAACCATGCAGGTACCAAGAATGAAGATTGTACAGTATAGAGATTCAAGATATCAAGATTGAAGACTCATGAGTATCAAGAATATCAAGAGTTCAAGAATTGAAGTGATCTATTCTTTAGTTATAAATTTTGTTAAAACTCAAAGAAAAGCACTGGCATCTTAAAATCCAATTTATTCGTGGAATGGAATCCACTTCGAGCCTGTTAAAGGGATGGAACCCTAAGTAGGATGGGACCTATGAAAAATCTAGTGGAACGTTGTTTTTTTATCCGCTAACTTTTTATTCGAAATCATTTTTCAAAATTATATCCTGTTTTCAAACTGTTTTCAAAACCTTCCTTTTAAAGGCATCAAAAACCTCTATCCTGATTTTAAATAATTTTAGCCTTAAAATTATCTTTAATTTCAAAAGTCAAAACTACTCCTGATTTTAAACTATCTTTTAAAATAATAAATTTAACTTTTAAATATTTATACTTAAGATATAAATATAAAATTATAGTTAAATTATATATATATATATATATATATTATTCTCTATATTTACTTATGAATTTTAACTATAGTCAAGTATATTAGAAAAATTTAAAATAGTTTTAATATAAGATAAAGGTTATTTTCAAAGTAAATCAAATCATCAAATATTGCTTTAGATGTCGACATACCTATGGTGACCATGTCGACATGGTGTCAGTTGAGTTCAAAATTTAGATTTCAAAAGAAGTGTCTATTCGCCATAACTCTTCATGAATGGACATGGTTGTTGTTCTTCTATAAATAGGGGTTAGTTTCAATGAATTTTATATCAGATTTTCTGGTTTTTCACTCCTCTTCTTCTTCCACATTTCTTAATACATATTCTTACCATTAATCTGCTGAAATCAACATTGAATCAAACTCGATTACTTCTAGTTTGATTCTCTATCACTATCTCTATAAGGTTCTCAGTGCTATTCAGAGTTATAGACTTCTTTGTAATCTATTAAGAGAGAAAAGGTGTGATTGTAGCCTTGGAAATCAATCAAGGGAGAAAAGGTGTGATTGTAGCCTTGGTAAATCAATTGGATAAACTTGTGGTCTGGAAATCAAGTATCTCTACCCAGAGGATAGAAATTCTGGAGGGTGTACCTCATAGTCTTGAAACCGAGGGTGTAATTGTACAATTGCTTTTGAAAGGAAATCCATACTTGTGTTGCGGGACTGGATTTAGGGTAACTCTAAACCAGTATAAAATCCGGTATGTTCTTTCCTTTACTGTAACGACCCAAAATTTTAAATTTATTAAAATTTGAATATTTAATTAATTTTAAATATTAATAAGTGAATTTATAAGTCAAATAAATTTTTATTTGAATTATTGAATTTAATTGGATTATTAAATCGATAATTTAATATGTTAAATTATGGAAATAATTGAAAATAGGGTTAAATATGATTGAAAATGATTTTTAAAATTTTATTTTATCATATTGAAGTTAGAATGATATTTTAGAACTTTTAAAATCGAATTAAAAGTTAATTTGTGAAAATTGAATATTTTAATATTTAAATCGACTAGTGAAAATAGTCAATTTTTGAACAGTCTCATAATTGAACGAAACCAGTTCCATTTGATCCGTAATAGTTAGTTATTACCGGATTTCAATTTTCGTGTCAATCGGAGTTATCGTTTGATCGTGGCAGCTCGAAACGCATCGATTTATTTTTAATTTAAATTTGGCGAGTTAAAATAGCCATTTTTCAAAAAGTCTCGGATTTCGACGAAACCAGTTTCATCGGATCCGTAATGTGATATTATTGTAAGGTTTCAAATTTCAAGTCAATTGAATTTACCGTTTGTCCGGTACAAATTAAAACGCCTAGAAATCGAGTTAAATCGGTTTAATTCAAATTGAGCGTTTACAACCATAACTCGCACAGATGTCCGAATTAGCTTCCGAAACCTGTTCCATTGTGTCCGGAACGCGGGATAAACCCTAGAAACGCTGGTTACGGCGCGTAAATCGGAGTTCGGAATTTCCGGAATGAATAGTGTTTCGGTTTTCTCTATAAATAGCCCTCACACCAATTAAATAAAATAAAATAAAATAAAACAAAACCCTAGCAAAACTGCAGCCGCCTCCATTAGCCATGAACGGCCAGAAAACTCCCAACTACCACCTCGATTATCTCCTCATCCGTCGACAATTAGCCTTAGGTTTCAACTAACAAATTGAAGAGGACGTCAAGCTCTATAAGTTCAACGGTGGAGATCGCGAATGGCTTCACGGATCAACGGGAAAATGACCATGAAGTGGCCGGCCTGCGCACGCAAAATGAGGAGAATGGGGGGGCCGAGCTCTCTAAGGTTCAGGCCGAGCATAGCTTGGGTCGAGAGCTTCGCGATGGTGGTTGTTTGATGAAGTATAGTTGAGCGATGTGGCAACGGCATGTAACCCTAGTTTTCTAAATGGGTTCGGCTATTAGGAGGGGGGGACGCACGCATACTGGAGAAGAAGGTGATGAAGGGTGCGGTCCTGATGCCTCCAAGCAGTGATGAACGGCCAAGATTTGCTTTGGTATAAAATTAGTTAGTTTATGTTGTAAAAAGTTTATATAAATCGTGTACAAACTTCAAAAAATTCATAACTTTTTCATACGAGGTCGAAAACGCGCGAAACCAGTTGCGTTGGAATCCTATGGACGAGCACTACGCGATGGAGTTGGTTTGGAGTCGTGTGGAGTTAGTGAGAATTTTGGGTAAAATTAAACGTCCATTTAATTTTATTCGAAATAAATCGCTAAAACGGAATTTAAAATCAAGGTGAGAATTTCTCACTCAATCGAATCAGTTTCGATTTTATTTTAAATAGTTAGATTTAAAATATTTGAATGCATGTTTGAATGTTGATTGATATCTATTGATTGTTAAAATGGACATTATACGCCGTTAGTAAGCGGATGTTATTTATTAAAAACATATACCGCGAATATTTCATAAACAGTGAAATTGGTATTATATATAATATCAATATATATATATTGGCATATGTATATATTGGAGTTATTGATTTCCCGCATTTTTTAGCGGATGAGACCCTATTGCGCCGTTATTAAGCGGATAATATTTAATAAGAACATATACCGCGATAATTTCGTACTGGAGCGAAATTGGTATTGTGCTAATGTTTGTGGATGCAGGAAAACAGGTTGGAGGGATCCAACTGGATTCCTCAACAGTTTTTATTTGATTTCAGATATTTTGATATTTGATGGATTTTCATATTGATATATGATATCGTTGTAGTCGTGATTGACTATTTGGTGTGTAACATCATTGGACCCAGATTTTGGGATTTTAAAATGATTTTAAAGTGATTTTTGAAAGTATACGTTTTATAAAATAATTTTTGGAATTGATCCGTTTTAAATAAATAAACGTTATAATTTTTAAAGTTATAAAATTATGATTTTTGAGAAATATAGTTAAAAACTGATCTTTGAGAATATGATGCTAATGATTTTATAAAATAGTTTAATCGGGATTTTAGAATTTATTGTGAAAAGTTTAAATATAGGATTTATAAAAATTTAATTATTTTATAAATCAAGAGAATGGTGAAATTATAAAGGAATTTAAAGACGTTTTAGAAGAATAATATAAATTGATTTATATTAAGAGATTTATAAATGGATATTTATAAATTGAAATATGGACATTATAAAACGAGTTTTTATAAGTGTTTGAATGAAGTGAAAATGAATTTCATAAATGAATGAAATTTATAGAATTATAAACTGTGAAGTTATAAATAAAATTTATAAATAGTAAGATTTATAAATTGGTGAAGTTAATTGAGGAATAGATTTGGGTGAATAATTGAATCTTATAAGTTATAAGATTTATAATTATGAAGTTCAAAGGAACGATTTTTGTAAACGAATAGATTATAAGTATTTAACTTATAATATGAACTTTTAGTTTATAATTAAGTTATAAACTGGAATAGGTTAATAAAAGAATTTATAAAAAGGAAGTTTTTATAAATAAATAGAAATGGAATTTATAAACGTTGTTTTATAAATTCGCAAATGACTTATTTTGATAAGTAAATTGTTGAAACCTATAAATGGAGTTATATTCACATTTTTGAATAGTGAATAATCCTTTGAATTAAAATGAATAAAAGGATGAAATTGTTAACGAAGTTTATTCACATATTTCAATAGTGAATAACACGTTAAAGAAATTGTTTTGAATGTGATATTTCAAATAGGATTTAAAACGATCTAACGATGTTTTAAAATATGTTGAGATTCGAAACCATAGATTTCAACATTTATTGTTGAAATAGACGTTTTCGAGAAATAGAAGGAGATGATGGACTATAACACTGTTGTTATAGTAAATGATTTCCGAAAGGAAATGTTTTGTATAGTATTGGGATTTATATATCTATTTTAATTTCGAATCCCTACACTAGTGATTTTGGGTTGTCGTAACGATGTTTTACGCAACATTCGTTTTGGCCCAAATAAATATGTTTAAGAGAATGATTTCCTAAAAGAATGAAATGTATACTTAATTTCGATTTAAGTATATTGAATATTTTCTAAGTGTTGAGAATAAATAAAATTCGTGAATTACTTATTTAATAAGTATGGAAATGTTTTCCAATATAAAGCGAATATTTTGAGAATTTATCTTTTTGAAGATAAATTGAAATGGATGAATTGAAATGAATAATTGAAATCGTATATGCATGGATATTTTGAAATATAAATTCACTGTGGAATTTATGAATGAAAAGGAGAATTTGTTTAAAAATAAATATTGATTTATTTTTGAAGTGTTGAAATTTTATATCTTGTAAAGATATTTTGGAAAATAAATAATTTGGAAAATTATTTGGAATCTGGTGATGTATGCATATCAATTGATAGTTCAATAACCGACTATCAATATTTCCCTTTGAATGGGTATTTGATATGATTTGTTTGAATGCGAATGCTACACTTATTTTTGAATAAGCGCTCACTATTCGGGTTAACCGGGAAAGGACCATGGGGTCGTATAACCCATTCCGAATATGTGATACGTCGTTATAATTGCATTAAAGATCGGTGTTGAAGACCCGGTATTTGCGAGAGCGATAGGATAACCTGTCGATTTACTCTGCACCGAGTAGCTACGGTATAGAGTTCTCCATATGTGATGGTGAATCCGATCAGGATTGTGAATATCCGGATTGCAAGGACTTCTTTGTAAGTGCCTTCGGTTTTGTTCGATCCCGGAACAGACTTGTATGGATTGTGTGTCTGACATTACAAGTTGAGATATAAAGCCGATTTCTTTCAAATATATTTCTGTTGGTGGCGAAGAATTTATTCTTTTAGCTTAACACCCTTCTCTGAGACGTACGAGCTCAGAGGTTATATAGTTGAAGTTATCAGCGATATATTCCCAATTTGGTAATGTGATATGCTGAGTGTTGCTGTAAATGATCATTGTGTTGATTATTGTGATAGGATCGTTTATTTGATCGTCTATCTTGGTGATCATTGTGTTGATCATTTGTTGACCCAAAGCATGGCTTTTGTATAAAGTATGTTTTTGTGGACGTGACTTCGTCGAACCTCACACCCCGGAAATGGTCAAAACAGGAAAGATGCGGCAAGGTTATGAGGGGTAGCACCCTTTAGGGTATGTACATTTCCTTCTGGATAGAGGTGGTATCATGGTATGGAGCCCAGATATTTAACCTATGTGGTTACTACGAATTTATTACTTTGTGGTTGTTGGTTTTCGGGATCCCGTGAGAAAGGTCGTTTACGATCGGGGAGTGGCGTGCTCGTGTCAGTAGTTACCCAGTTAGGGGTAACCCGGCCTTGTGTTGGCAGAGTTCCGGTTTGGTTCTCGGGGATGTCTTTCCAGAGGCATTCTCATGTGGCAATGGGAAGTTCCTTGGCCTGACCATTTGTTGGAAATCCAAAGAAACAATACTTGACTTGTACGGTTTTAGTTGTATAACCTGCTATGGAATGTGGCGGTAACCTGCTATTGAACATAGTTAGCTATAGTAGGCATAGTTCGGAATGTCTATGCTGGCTAAGATTTATATTCTACTTTCGAAATAAATTTTTCCCCTACACTATGCACTAGTAATAATATCAAATGTTATTTTTAATGCGTATCAAGCATCTTTGACTATCATAAGGAGAAATCTCCTCCGATTCTGCGTTTGCATTGTGTGTGTGTGCGGGAGGCCTTATGGTAGTCTCATTTTTAAAAGCATTGCGAATTGAATTTAAAAATGTCCCTCTATTTTGATTTTAAAGTTAAATAAACTGTTTTGAGTTCTCACACCAGTCACATGACTGACTTGGAGTTTATTGTTTTCCTTCCTAAACTCTGGGTGCCCACCAATTTCAACACGGGCAGTTAAGAGTAAGGTTTATCGGGATATTCTGGATATTCTGGAGTTGCTGGAGGCAAGCTGGATGGCATGGCGTATTACTTATATAGTATTTCTTTTTCCGCTGCACTACTTGTTGTTGTTGTACACTCTGATGATATGATGTAATGTAATGTGATGTAATGTAATAACTGATATAGTTCTTTGTTTAAAGATTATTCATTTATTATTATATGTTGTTCCGCTGCGAATTGTGAGATTCTGATGTGATTTTGTTGTTTTCTGTCCCATCCTATTTTCTTCTGTTTTTCTTTTTCCTCTATTCTCTTTTCCTTCTATTTTAAAATGTTCTATCTTCTTTTCCCTATTTTCTAATCTTCCATCTTTTTCTCTTCTTTTCTTTCCTTTTCTTTTCTTAAAATTCTTTTTAAAACCCATAACTATTCGGTTTTTCGGCAACGAAAAATCGAAGCGTTACATTTACTGCTTTTATTTTATTTCTGCATCTGTGTTTGTTTCTGTGATCATATCTGTGTCTGTATATTGCATACATCAGTGTCTAAATTAACATAAACTCAAAAAGATTTAGTAATTCTTTTTAAACACTATTCACCCCTCCTCTAGTGTTAATCCTAGCCTTAAGATCCGTCATCCGCATTTCTCACAATTGGTATCAGAGCGAGGTTTTCAAAGTTTCATAATCTGATTTTTGAAAAAAGTTTTTAAAATGGCTATATTTGTTAATACTATTTTAGAAATATTCAAATCATCATTGTTTCAGGAGTCTGCATATAATTAATATTCAAATTCAAGTTATCTATCAAAATTTTTTGATGTGCAGGAATCATGCTTTATGGCTGTTGAGAAATCAATTCACAATGGACAAATTGTGCAGATCAGAAAGAACAAATGGATACTTGATAGTAGGTGTTCTAGACACATGACTGGCAATCCAGAAATACTGAATGACGTTATATACAAAGACGGAGGACTGGTTAACTTTGGAGACAATTCAAAAGGATATGTGATTGGCATCGGCAAAGTCGGTAATTCTGAAACTCCTACTATCGCTAATGTTTTGCTAGTTAAGAATCTAAAACATAATCTGCTAAGTATAGGTCAACTTTGCGATAAAGGATATAAAATTAAATTTGAAAAAGATAAATGTTACATCGAAGATAATAATTCAACCATAATATTTGAGGGAGTCAGGAAAAAGAATATTTATGTTCTTAATATGAAAGTTTCAAATGATAACCTGTGCCTGTTGGCAAATACAAGTGACCCTTGGATTTGGCATAAGAGATTTAGGCATTTGAATTTCAAACTCTTATCTAGACTGTCAAAACATGATCTAGTAAGAGGTCTCCCTAAAATGAATTTTAAAGTAGATAGTTTATGTGATGCACGCCAATTTGGAAAACTTAGAAAAAGTTTCTTTAAATTAAAAGATATGATTTCAACTTCAAAACCTCTTGAATTGCTTCATCTTGATTTATTTGGTCCATCTCCAATTTTGTCAATAAATCATAGTAAATATGTTTTTGTAATTGTAGATGATTATTCTAGATTTACATGGACAGTATTTTTGAAACATAAAAGTGATACTTTTGAATGTTTTAAGACCTTTTCAAAAAGAATTCAAAATCAATTTTCTCTAAAAAATTATAACTATTCGATGTGATCACGGTACTGAATTTGAAAATGAAAAGTTTGAGGAATTCTGCAATAAAAAGGGAATAACTCACAATTTTTCATTTTTGAGAACTCCATAAAAAAACGGAGTAGTAGAACATAAAAATAGGACGATTCAAGAATGTGCGAGAACTATGCTTTCAGATAGTAATTTACCAAAGAATTTTTGGGCAGAAGCAGTTGCTACCGCCTGTTATATTTTAAATAGAATTTTAGTTAGACCTCTAACTGATAAGACATCTTACGAACTTCTTTATTCAAAGAAACCTAAGGTATCTTATTTCAGAATTTTTGGAAGTGAATGCTTTATTTTAAATACAAAAGATAATTTAGATAAATTTGATCCTAAATCCGACAAAGGAATCTTTATTGGATACTCTAATAGAAGTAAAGCATACAGAGTGTTTAATTTAAAAACTAACACCATTGAAGAAACAATGCATGTTTCATTTGATGAAAATTTAAAAAAATTTGAAGATACAAATGATGAAGAGTATTTAATCACTCAAAATCAAGAATCAATTGAAACTAATAATGAAATTAATCATCCTAACAAAAAGACTAAACTTTTAAAAGATCATCCTATAGAAAATATACTGAGAGATATGCAATCTGTTGTTAAAATTAGAAATCAACTAAGTCAAATGAGTAATGTAGCTTTTATATCAACTATTGAACCCAAAAATCCAAAAGAAGCATCAACTGATGATTCATGGATTTTGGCTATACAAGAAGAATTAAATCAATTTACTAGAAATGATGTTTGGGAACTTGTTCCTGGACTAGAAAATAAAACTATAATTGGAACCAAATGAGTTTATAAAAATAAAATGAATGAACAAGGAGAGGTAGTTAGAAACAAAACTCGATTAGTCGCTCAAGGTTTTTGTTAAGAAGAAGGAAGAGATTTTGATGAAGCCTTTGCTCCCGTAGCAAGATTAGAAGCCATTAGGATTCTACTTGCTTTTGCAAATCATAATAATTTCAAATTATTTCAAATGAATGTTAAAAGTGCCTTTTTAAATGGATTTGTAAAAGAAGAAGTATATGTTGAACAACCACCACTTTTTGAAAATGATAATTTACCAAATCATGTTTACAAACTTAAGAAAGCATTATATGGTCTAAAATAAGCTCCTAGAGCCTGATATGATAGACTAAGATCTTATTTATTGCAATCTAATTTTGAAATTGGTAAAGTAGATAATACTCTTTTTATTAAAAGACATGAAAATGATATTCAACTAGTACAAGTTTACGTAGATGATATCATTTTTGGATCAACTAATTTTGAAATGAATAAAGAATTTTCTGAAATAATGACAAAAGAGTTTGAGATGAGCCATATGGGTGAATTAATTTCTTTTTAGGATTACAAATAAAACAATTAGATAATGGTATGTTTATTAGTCAAGAAAAATATGCTAAAGACCTAATTAGTAAATTTGGTTTGACTACCGCGAGTGGAAAACCCACTCCCATGGCAACCAATGAGTACCGTAGTAAAGAAATTCTCTCAAAAGATGTTGATGAAAAATTAAATAGAAGAATGATTGGATCACTACTCTATATTACTGTCAGTAGACCTGATATCATGCATAGTGTTTGCCTCTGTGCCAGATATCAATCCCAACCTAAAGAGACCCACTTAAAAGCCGTAAAACGAATCAAAAGATATGTTAAACACACATCTGATTATGGTTTATTTTACCTAAAATTGATTCTCTTGACATAATATCTTACTGTGATGCTGACTATACTGGTTGTAACCGAAAAAGTACAAGTGGGACTTGTCACTTTTTGAGGGCATTCTCTGGTTTCTTGGCTTAGTAAAAAGAAAAACACAGTTTCTTTATCAACAACTGAAGTAGAGTATATTTCTGCTGCTTTGTCTTGTTCTCAAGTAATATATATGCAACAAACTTTAAAAGATTTTGGTTTAAAATTTTCAAAATCACCGATTTATTGTGACAATACGAGTGTGATAAATTTATCTAAAAATACTACTCAACATGCTCGAATTAAACATATTGATATCAGACATCATTTTCTCAGAGATAATACAAGTAAGGAAGTAGTTACTCTCGATTATATCAATTCTGAGAATCAAATTGCTGATATCTTAACAAAACCCTTAAATGAATCAATATTTACTAAATTTAGAAGAGAATTAGGTATTTGTTCTATAACTGAAATATAAAATATAAATAACAAGTATAATTAATAATTAACATTAAAATAAATCAAATAGTAAAAATAAAAAGGACCATGTCGACATCCCCCATATACCCATGTCGACATGCAACGTTTTTCTTTTTTAAATTCTTTTCCCACCAAAATTCAAAATAATTGGTTATATATTCTTCACATTTTCGAAATTCTATTCATCATTTCTGTTATCGTTCTGTTCTTCTCTCTGAAATCAAATAATCAATGGCCTCCTCTTCCAAATCAAACATAAAATCAATCTTTTCGTTCCCCTCTCCTATGTCTGGTCCATTTCAACGTACTACTCTCGCTCGTGTGACTAAAATAGAGGACTCTCTGAAGGATGCACTTCAGATGATGACTAAAATTCAAGTGATTCAACTCCGTATGGCAAAGGAACAAGAGAAGCAAGGCAAGATTCTTAGGAATTTGCAAAAATTTATAATGGATAATCAAGCCAACCCTATCTTGATTGATGAAGATTCTTCGCTCAATCAAGAGGCTGGCGAAGAAGAAGAAGAAGAACCCATCGAAGAAGCACACGCGGAGGATGATGACCAAGTCGTGTGCGTTGGAGAAGTGTGTTTTGACAAGAATGGGAATCTTGTCGAGCAACATGGAAATTTCTGTTTCCACTATCCAAACTGTTCGATTCATAGATCTCCTATGTTTAAAAACATACATTAGTTTCTTCTCTTTCTTTACCATTGTTGTTTATTCCTTCTTACGTTTACAACGAAAAATGTACATTCAACTATATGATTAATAAATTAATTGTGTTCTTATATGTGTTCTTCTTAATACTATAACTATACGGTTATTATATACTCAAGATAGTTAGTAGTTTAGGATTAGATTTATTATTAGATCTAAGTGTTGATTATTTATGATAACACTATTATTATAATCACATAGTATATTAGAATTAGGGAGAGTCATATAGTTTGGAGTTATAAAGTTTAGAGTTTGTTTTTGTTGATGACAAAGGGGGAGAAATATAAAATAGGTTAGTTAGGCATAAATTAAGGGGAAGTTATTTATTAAGAGGGAGTTATTAGGATAAAAGTAATATTTTATAAACAAAGGTTGTCATCATCAAAAAGGAGGAGATTGTTAGTCCGTGAGATGATGGTTTTGATGACAACAACCTTAGAATAGATTATAAAATATAAATACTAACATTATAAGTTTAGATATATATGTATATGCAGGTTTTAGCCATGCATGTACCAAGAATGAAGACTGTACAGTATAGAGATTCAAGATATCAAGATTGAAGACTCATGAGTATCAAGAATATCAAGAGTTCAAGAATTGAAGTAATTTATTCTTTAATTAGAAATTTTGTTAAAACTCATAGAAAAGCACTGGCATCTTAAAATCCAATTTATTCGTGGAATGAATTCCACTTCGAGCCTGTTAAAGGGATGGAAGCCTAAGTAGGATGGAACCTACGAAAAATCTCGTGGAACATTGTTTTGTATCCACTACTTTCTATTCAAAATCATTTTTCAAAATTATATCCTGTTTTCAAAATGTTTTCAAAACCTTCCTTTTAAAGGCGCCAAAAACCTCTATCCTGATTTTAAATTATTTTAGCCTCAAAATTATCTTTAATTTCAAAAGTCAAAATTACTCCTGATTTTAAACTTTCTTTTAAAATAATATATATAACTTTTAATATTTATACTTAAGATTTAAGTATAAAATTATAGTTAAATAATATATATATATATATTATTATATATATTTACTTATGAATTTTAACTATAGTCAAGTATGTTAGAAAAGTTTAAAATAGTTTTAATATAAGATAAAGGTTATTTTCCAAAGAAAATCAAATCATCAAAAATTTCTTTGGGATGTTGACATGCCTATGCTGACCATGTCGACATGGTGTCAGTTGAGTTCAAAATTTAAATTTCAAAAGAAGTGTCTATACGCCGTAACTCTTCATGAATGATCATGGCTGTTGTTCTTCTATAAATAGGGGTTAGTTTCAACGAATTTCATATCTGATTTTCTGGTTTTTCACTCCTCTTTTTCTTCCACATTTCTTAATACATATTCTTACCCTTACTCTGTAGAAATCAACATTGAATCAAACTCGATTACTTCTAGTTTGATTCTCTATCACTATCTCTACAAGGTTCTCAGTGCTATTCAGAGTTATAGACTTCTTTGTAATCTATTAAGAGAGAAAAGGTGTGATTTTACCCTTGGAAATCAATCAAGAGAGAAAAGGTGTGATTGTAGCCTTGGTAAATCAATTGGGTAAACTTGTGGCCCGGAAATCAAGTATCTCTACCCAGAGGATAGAAATTCTAAAGGGTGTACCTCGTAGCCTTGAAACTGAGGGTGTAATTGTATAATTGCTTTTGAAAGAAAATCCGTACTTGTGTTGCGGGACTGGATGTAGGGTAACTCCGAACCAGTATAAAATCCGGTGTGTTCTTTCCTTTACTGCTTTTATTTTATTTCTGCATCTGTGTTTGTTTCTGTGATCATATCTGTGTCTATATATTGCATACATCGGTGTCTAAATTAACATAAACTGAAAAAGATTTAGTAATTCTTTATAAACACTATTCACTCCCCCTCTAGAGTTAATCCTAGCCTTAAGATCCGTAATCTGCATTTCTCACATAAATATTTTTATTTTCTTTACTACTAAAATTTCTTCATAAATTATCTAAGAAAGAATATGTGGAAATGAAGAGGAAGAGCTTAGGAAAAATAAAGAAGAAGGTGAATGAAATGGGAGAGTATGCATGAGTATTTATAGGGAAAAATGGTAGAAAATATCTAAATTTAAATGGGAAAAACTACCCTTTGCCCACTGCCCTCCCATCCCATCATCATACATTTTACCCCCCACCTTGTCCTTTCCTCCAAATGTAAACGATGATGGTGAGTTAATGTGAGGCTAAATTTGCTTTTTTGGTTGCTTAAAGATGAAGAAAGGTGAAAATATCAAGATATTTCTAAGGTTTATGTATTTATACATGTATGTATATCATATGTATGTATATTCATGTATAGGTTAGTGGATGTATTTGTATGTTATATATGTGCAAAAGACATATAAATAAGGCTGCAATGACTTTCGAACAACCTCCATTCGTTAAACCGTTGAAAATCAGGAAACCGATTCCTGGTCACATTTTCACTTCTGATTTAAATTACACATATGTGTAACAAAATTTGAAAATAAATTTATAATCATTATTAATTAATCAAAATGATCACATTTGAATTATAAAATCATATAAATCAATATTAACACTTATTTACAAAAATTGCTATTATACCGATAAAGCGATGTCAATTTTCTTATATTTTCAAACTGATTATATATCTTTATAAAACTATCATAAATTATTTATTATCGCTTTATAACTATTTAAAATGAATTAAAATCATTAAAAACAATTATTTGAATAGCTATAATAACTATTAAATCATTAAACCTCGATTTAAAATCATATATCAATTATTAAATATAAGGGCATAATTGAGGATGTCATACATACTTTTAATTTATAAAAATAAAATAAATAATTTTATTTCATATTATTGTTGAATTATAAAAATAAGTGTATGCATCCAGCTCCGTACGTGACGTTTGATGATTATAGAGCTTTTTATTGATAAAACAGTTTTCAATCATTTTATCGATAATCGTTCAAAGTTTATATTTTTGTTAATAATTATTCAAAATAAGATTTCCATTATTTATTTATTGTTCAATACATTATGATCTATGTTTTTAAATCTTATATTTGAATATTTTAAAAATAAATATAATTTATCAAACCGATAAATTTGCTGGTCATTACATCCAACCTTATCGAGAGTCAATTCTAGAGATAAGTACTATAAGTACAATTAGTAAATAGATGCCCATGAGTCTCTAATTGATTATCACATAATTCACAATTGCTATTACCTATAATCCCCCAATTCGTGAGTCCGTCCATAGTTAAACGTTGTAAACATACTTTATATGAAGAAAATGAAATCATTTTTGCGTTTGTCTTACGCCACACTAACTTTAAGTAGTTGACATTTTATGCATGCTATTTGATTTCGTTACACACTTGTGCAAAATTAAAACACTTATTATTTGTAATTTCCCAATAATCTTTAGGGTTATCATATACACGTTTAACATGACCAATGGCATTAAAAACCTCCCTTATCTTTGAAAAAAGTAATTCCGAATATAGGTACCCTCTTGGATAATTCTATTAATAGTACACTATTTGTTATTGCTAAGATGTAGCCTACTCCAACCTACCGGATCAACTAGAGACTTGTGATTGATCCACGTATCCAACTATAGTGCGATGGCTCGAAATTTCACCTCTTTAATTTATGAATATTCAATTAGCTTTAAATACTAAAATTACAGCTTTTATAATAAAAATAAAAATCTTTTAAATAATAAGTAGTGATGGTGAAATAATTTTTCAAATTTGTTTATGAAAATAATCAGTTTGAAGAAAAATCGAAAATGTGATCGAAAATCGTTTTCTAAATTTTCAACTTTTCGTCGTCTAAAAGTTTTTGGAAACATTGTGTACTCTGGTGTAAGTATATATATACATGTATAAATAAATTAGCATATATTTCTGTATATGTATACATATACTTAAGTCAAAGGATTTTAATTTTCAAAGTTAAAAAATGAACAAAAAATTCCATAAAACATCACATCACTTAAAGCATATGCAACATTAGAAAACATAGGTAACTAATTAATGCATGCTAGAGAAGAGGGGGAAATTTCATACGCATGGTACAAGGGGAGAGGTGGCACGATGAAGTGGAGAAAATGCAGTGGAGGGCAAGGTACATAAGGGTATTTTGGTAATTTACTAAATGCATTTTATTTAAAACAATTTCATCATTCCTTCTTCTCGTTGTTCATTTTTTCTTCGTTCTAAAACTTTGTTTCCTCCTCCTTAAGCTTTTTAAAAAGGTTTTAATGGTTCCATAGCTTCATAATATAAATTCATATCTTTTCCATTTCTAAAACTCTTAAAAACATTGTTTAAACATCCTCCTTTCACTTCTACATCTTTCTCCTTCAGTAAGTTCAAAACCTCCTCTCCAACCAAAGGTCGTGGCTTGTTCCATCATGGCTGAACCACCTTGGCCTTAAGGTCTTCAAAATCTCACTTTTGTTAAAGGAATTCAAGCTCTAGGTCATTCCTCCAAAAGTTAGTGAACTTCGAGTCGTTTTAGATAACTTTTGATGAGTAAATCTCACCTTTTTATTAAAACCATAAAGTAGATAATAATTATGGCTTAACTAGGTTGTAATCCATTTGTTGTTTTCTTGAAAATTATGTTGGTTGTATGTACGTATATGTACTTGTGTGAACTAGCTGTATAACTTAGAAAAACTATGTTGAAAATGAATTTGAAAGTCAAGTTAGCTGGCAAGTGGAGAACTTTTCTTATGTTTTGATGTTATGGCTATATATGTGTTCGTAGACATACATACAACATTGTAGGCTAAGGGAAGTTAACATGTGAACTTGTGGTTATGTTGCGGCATCGGAATCCTTTAGTGGAAATCTATTTTCACTTGTGCGTTTCCAAGAAAGTAAATGAAGTTTTTAACTTTACTCTATTCGGTTTCCAAAAACTTTATTCAACATTTAAAGAAGTAAACTAAAACATAAAAGATGGAGTTTTGAAAGTCATCTGAAATATAAAACAAGTTTTGAAATTACGAATAATATAGCGATAGTCGTTATAGATGTAGTTCGTAAAACAAACTCTTTTTGCAAATTTAAAATATTTTCACTTAGGTATCTTTTTGAAAAATATTTTCAAAACATATTATAAGAATTTAAAAATAATTATTATTAATTAATTAATTTAATGATTATTTAATTAGTTTGTTAAGTAAGGTAATTAGTACTTAATCATTAGTTAAATAAAGAAATTTGTACTTAAATATTAATTAAGTAAGTTAATTATAATTAGTTAATCAATTAACAGTTAATTATTATTTATTTATTTGTCAAAAATTATTAATTCAATTTATAAAAGGATTTAATTATTTATTAATTACTAATTAAGTTAAATTAAATTAAGATTTATTAAGAGTCAATTAAGATTTAAATTATTATTTAATGAAGGTTTAAATTATTATTTAACAAAGGTTTAAATTATTATTTAATTACTAATTAAAGGTAAATTATGGTTTAATGATTTATTGAAAGATTAGTTATTATTTAATTAATTATTAAAAGTTTAGTAATTATTTAAGTTAATTTGGGATTTTAATTATTTGCTTAACGGTTAAATTATTATTTAAATAAAGAGTTCAAAGGTTATCTAACTATGGGATAAAAGCTTTTGATTTTAGATCATTTAATTTAGAAGGTCGATTTGTTTAAGCAGACTGTCTTTAAAAGAATATTTTAAATCTAAGGGATTTCATTTTCCATTACCTTTAAGTAATCTCAATTGAATATGAAATCCAATAGCAGATGTTTAGCAGAATAAAACATATGCTAATTAACTTATATTGGACATGTATTTAGCAGAATAAATCACCATTCTGTTGTAATTCACCAAGAAGTTTATGTTTGACACATATTAAGCAGAAATTAAACATGGTTCTGCTATTATGTTAACTTGGACATTTACCTATATGTTGATTGATTATTACTGACTGATTCCCTTTACATATCTGCTTGTTATGTAAATACCCTATTATAGCTAAAAAGTTAAACTGAATTAAATGAGAATCCTTATGGTCGCTAAGCTTTCGAACTTGTAAAGTCAAATATTTAAATTTATCCTTCTTTGAAATGGTTTAAAGTTCGATATCATTTTGATGATATTTAAAGGATAATAAAGCAATTATTTTAATAAAATATTTGAAATTAATTTAATACTATTTTGATTGCTTAAAACCATTATTTTGTTGATGAGATTTAAGGATGATTAAATAAAGGATGTTTAGATAATAACTTGTTTATTTAAAGGTGTTTTAAATAATTAATTACCTATCAAGGAACTTTATTTGTTAGAGTTTATTAAAGAAGTTTCATTTAAAATAAGGAAAGTTTATAAAAAAGTTTTATAAATGATTTCGGAAAACAAAGGAAGTTTTATAAATGATTTTGAATATTTGTAAAAGATATTTATAAATAAACTTGAAGATTTATAAAGAAGTTTTATAAATGGATTTAGAATTTTGGTAAAGGAGATTTCATATATGAAAGATATTTATTAAAAAGGACTTATTGGAAAAAAATTATAAATGAAATTGATATCGTATTTTCCTAAATTGACCTTCTTAATTTTTGTGTTGTGGACATTTGTTCCATCTTAATACCGAGGGAATGTGTTTGGGTTTATCCTTATCTATATTTCTTTTCAAGTAACTTTTGTTTGATCCTTAAATATGATGTTGAAGTAAGAAATCTTTCACAATACTTTATGCATATACTTATGCCAATAAGTATATGAATATTTTGATAAATATTTTGGAAGGAGATTTAAATAAATAATAGAATTATTTTGAGGACTAGTGGCTAAGGGTAAATAAATCTTCGAATTGTTGTTGTTTGTCGATTTGATAATAAAATAACCGATTATCAAATCTTGACCGGTTTTGACTTAAAAGGTAAATAAAAGCTTCATATGTTCACATGGTTTGAGTTCCCTTGGGAGAACTCATTCGGGTGAAACATCTCTAGATTTAAGGAATATATTAAAGATCCCTTTGGGACTCTAGTATAGTCCAGTTACTTTCAAAAGAACCAAGAACGAGTCAACCGAAAATTATCAATTGTTAGTTCAGAGAGACCGAGATAAGATATATTATTCGAAAACCACATCCAACCAACATATGCATTCAAGTGGATGACATATTGAGAATGATCTAAGATGGAGCTCTCTGAAATGCAAGGGCTACTTGCTACTAATGCTGAAGGTGATTCCAAAATGAATGTAGTAGGGGTAGTGCCTTTGGTTTTGTTCAAATTCAGTTAACTTGAAAGGATGAAAGCTGACATTGCATTTCTACTTGGAGGGCTGTGTTAGCATTTCAAGCAGGAATTGCTAAAGGAAGGCAAATCGTTTCCTCATGACCCTTATCCCCTAAAAATGGATAAAATAGGGTAGATGCAGCAGAGCTATGTGGGTGGCTCTCATAAGGGTGTGTTATCACCTTTCTAGATTATCATATTTTGGATTTGATTGCGCGTGAGAGCTCTCTATAAAGTTTGAGAACAACTAGGGTGAGGATATATTTGGTACTATCCAGTAAGAAGTAGGCCGGTTCTTTGTTGGCAGAGGTCGAAAGATTTCTGTCCTTTGGTACTTTTTATCAAGTGGTGCAACATTTACGAAAGGTAGTCCCTTACCTTGTCATTTATTAGAATCCATTCTCCAATATGCGCCTTTGGTTTTTGATTGTATACGTATTATTATTATGATGTACACACATCACATCTACTTGATTATTGATATTTTAAACCCACAGAAATTATTATAATATCGGTGGATTTTTATAATAAAAATGGTTTGTTTATCGTTAGGTAAAAACTCGTCCGTGTTTTTGTGAGGCATGGTCTTACGAGATACCTTGTATCTTGAAAAATATTTTCAAATGTATAAATCGATATGATTTGATTGAGCTTTCTCACAGTGGTTTAACAGACTGATTTGGGCATTATTTTGTTATAATGCTCCGGTCAGTCCAAGCATATTTTCCACAGTTAGCTGGATGTTTTGGAGCTTTCAAGAGACGAGCTGGATACCTCCAACACATAGTCACGTATCTTTTACTTCTTCACTGCTTTTTTTCTATTTGTGTTAATCAACATTTATAAGAACAAGCTATTATAACTGTCTAGGTTGATAATAGGATAGTGTGCTCTGATGTATAAATAAAGATGATTTTTTTTGTAAAGATTTTGTGTATGTTACGTGCTGTTCGTCATCATGTAAGATTATGTTCTATCTTCTTCTTTCTTCACCCCAAATGACCTATATTTCGAACACTTAAATGATCGGAACACGAATACCAAGGATGTATTAAGTGTCGTCTTTAGGCATAATAAAAGCATATCATTACAACGTGGTACTAGAGCTTATGTTAAGCAAACCCCTAGGCATTGATGGGGTAAACTCATTATAGATAGTATTAGTAATGCCCTAGAATTAGTCACTTATTAGAAATGAGATTAGTAATATCCTAGAATGAGTTTGAGTTTATATATAGTGTGCGTATTTATTAGTGATATAAAAATGTTTTGTGCTAATTGGTCTATTAAGTTTGGATTTTAGGATTCTGATCGATGTGCCTAATCACGATAATCGATAAGGATTCCTAAACACTTGAACAAAAAATCAACACATAAATTTTAAAACTGGAAAATGAATCAATTTTGTGTAGGACTATATATTATATATAAAGGAAGAATTTTCAAAAATTAATATAGTTATGTTGATGTTCTTGTTTATTAGGAATTAATAATATTTAATAATTATCATATATGGTTTGATTAATTATGCTCGCCCAGCCTTGAGCATTGCAATGGTTTGTAGATTCATCTATAATCATCTTTTTAAACCATATGTTGGGTAGACAGTATTTATGGGAAATCGAAATGAACACATTGTGAATTAAGTTTCATAATTTTACTATAAGGAATTTGATGATATGTTGGGTTAAAATTATATTTTAATAAAGATGTTTATTAAAAAGAAATATTTTAGAAGATTTTATAAAAGGTTGTTTGTATAAACCAGGATTATTAAATGTGTTATAAAATGGAAAGGTTTTGTGAGAGTAATAGTAATTTTACTTAAAAGTATTTAAAGGCATAAAATATTTTGAAAATGAATTTGATAGGAAAAATTTTCTTTGGACAGTTCGAGTAATGAGTCTAAATCTATTTATGATGATCAGAATAATCTTCTAAGTGACAATCGAATATTTGCTTAGGCGGATGTGTAGTGCACTTAGTAAACTATTCTCTTTGTCAATGTACGATCGAAATGAGTTTGAATCCAAATGAATCCAAAGCAAGTGGATGATAAATATTTTTTTTAAAACTATTTAATTAGAAATATATGCACAATATTGTTTCAAAATGGGATTTGAAAAGAAGAAGTTGTTTTAAAATTAACTAGTTCGAGTGACTCGAAGGTGATTAAAAATGGGCAGGAGATGTGTTCGGATGGTAAACACTTCTCATGAGTATGACGCTTCTTAGTAAAGGGATATATGATATTATTTGGTAGTATCCGGTTCCTTAATATCATTTTGGAGTTACTAAGGCTATATATATATTTTCTAAGAGTTGAAAATAAAGTATCATTTCAAAATGTTTCTGAAATAAAACCAGGATATTTGGCTCCTAGGATTTCAAAATAATAAGGTATTTTGATAAAAGAGTGGAATTTAATTGTGTTAAACTTAAAAAGAGGGATTAATAAACATTGTTTTATTAAAACGTGTCTCTTGATTTTAACATCTAGAAAGTGATGAATTATTTAATGTAATGAGCCGGCTAATAAACGTCTTTACCTTCAAGATGTCTAAGAAAAAGTAGACTCTAGGATGAAGTTTGAATATCAGCATCCTAATCTTCTTAGCTACTTATCAAACCAAATGGGTAAAGAAGTTGTATTGGTCGACTTAGTTTTAAGACCCAAATTATTTTAGACCTACATCAAAATAATTATAAGTGAATAGGATAAAAAATATGATGTTTTGTATATACTCTTAAGATGTAGGAGAGTATTATACAAGTTAATAAATTTAAAAGAATTTATGAGGTTTCATAAATAAAGTTATGTCATTTAAAATTGTTTGAACCTAAGTTGGAAATTTTTTGAATGCTTTTATAAATATTTTTGGGAGGGTAAAGGTAATTAGGTAGTAAAATCCCTAAGACAAGTATGTAAGTTGTACATAGATCCTTCCTTTTTCACATAATTCTTGATCCAAGATTTGAGTACATGACTTGAGGTGTTCACACCATTCCAAATAATGATTTATCACTCGGTTTTTGATGAAGAACACTTGGTGAGGGTTCTTAATATGGAATCAAAGTTTTCTACCATAATATATGGCTATGTAAGGAGAATGGATATTTCTAATTTAGAAGCCTGATCGGAGTCCGAATTAGGGAATCGATTGAGCGACACTAGTTAGGAAGTAAAGCTATGTATTTTATAGTGAGTGATCAAATTAAATTTTGCACAGGAATGATCTACATACATCACGTGCATTGATGAGTAGTGTTAAGTATTTCTAGGTTAGGGTTATGTTAAAATTTCAAGGTTGAAAATCTTTTAAGGGATGAGAGAGCAACGACTCAAAATTTCACCGCTTTAATTTGCGAATATTTAAATAATTTTAAATATTCAAATAACAGATTTATAATACTAAAACACTTTTAAATAATAATTAGTGATGGTAAAATAGTTTTCCACATTTGTTTATGAAAATAATTAGTTCAAATAAAAAATCGAAAATGTGACCGAAAATCGTTTTTCGAATTTTCGGCTTAGCGTTGTCTAAAAGTTATTAGAAACATTGTGAACTCTAGTTAAGTGCATATATATACATATATAAATAAGTTAGCTTGTGTTAGTATTATGTATATATATACTTAATTTAAATGAGTTTAATTTTCAAATGTAATGAAATGAATTAAAAAAAGGCCATAAAACATCACATCGCTTTAAGAATTATGCAACATTAGAAAACTTAAGTACACTTAACTAATTAATGCATGATGGGGAAGAGGGGGAACATGTCATACACTTGTTTACTAAGGGAGAAGAGGCATGATGAGGTGAAGGAAATGTAGTGGAGGGCAAGTTACATAAGGGTGTTTTGGTAATTTACTAAGTGAATTTTATATAGAAACAATTTCATAGTTCATCTTCTCATTTTTCTTTTTTTTCTTCATTCTATAACTTTGTTTCCTCCCCCTTAAGCTTTTCAAAAAAAAATTAGTGGCTTCTATGTCTTCAAAATATAAAATCCTGTCTTTGCCATTTCTAAAACTCTTAAAAACATTGTTTAAACATCCTCTTCCACTTCTACACCTTCCTCCTTCAAAAGCAAGTCGAAAACCTCCTCTTCTACCCAAGGCCAACCCTTAATTCCATCATGATCACAACGACCTTAGCCTTAAGGCCTTTAAAATTTTACTTTCGTTAAAGGAATTTAAGCTTATGCCATTCCTCCAAGAGTTAGTGAATTTCGAGTCAGTTGTCATAGCTTTTGGTGAGTAAAGCTCACGTTTTTATTTAAAGTTTTAAACTTTAAAGTTGAAAATAGTTATGGCTTAAGTTGGTTGATAATCTATTTGTTGTTTGGTTGTAAATTATGTTGGTTGGATGTATGTATATGCACTTGTGTGACTAGTTGTACATAGAAAAACTAAGTTGAAAGTCAAGTTAGTTTGCAAGTTGAGAACTTTGCTTATGTTATGATATTTTGGCTATATATTTATTTGTAACAAGTTGTAGGCCAAATGAAGTTAGCATGTGAACTTTTGCTTATGTTGCGGCATCGAAATCCCTTATTTGAAATTTGTTTTCACTTATGCGTTTCCAAGAAGGTAAATATAGTTTTTAACTTTACTTTGTTCATTTTCTTTAAAATATTCAAACTTTAAAAAAGTAAATTGAAATATAAAATATAGAGTTCTAAAACGCGTTTGAAATATAAAACAAGTTTTGAAATTACAGGTCGTATAACGATAGTCGCTATAGATGTGCTTATAAAACAAACTCTTTTTGCAAATTGAAAATTGCTCTCACTTAAGTATCTTTTTGGAAATGTTTTCAAAACATTTATAAGAATTTAAAAGTAATTATTATTTATTAGTTTATTTATTTATTTACTGATTGATTAATTTTTAATTAAGGTAATTAGTCCTTAATCATTAGTTAAATAAAGAAATTTGTACTTAAGTATTGATCAAGTAAGTTAATTATAATTAATTAAGGGTTAATTATTATTTATTTATTTATTAAAAATCAGTTAGTAATTATTTATTTATTTTATAAAAGGATTTAATTATTTATTAATTACTAATTAAGTTAAATTAAATTAAGATTTAGTTAAGCCTTAATTTAAATTTAAATTATTATTTAATGATGGTTAAAAAATTAATTATTAATTAAAGATTAATTATGTTTAATTATTTATTTAAAGCTTAGTTATTATTTAATTATTTATTTGAAGGATAATAAGTAATTAATTATTTATTTATGTTAATTTTGGATTTTAATTATTTATTTAATGGTTAAATTATTATTTAAATAAAGAGTTCAAAGGTTATCTAACTATGGAATAAAAGCTTTTGATTTTAAATCATTTAATTTCGAAGGCCGATTTGTTTAAGTAGATTATCTTTTAAAAGAATATTTTAAATCCAAGGGATTTCTTTTTTCATTACTTTTAAGTATCTCAATTGAATATGAAATCCAATGACAGATGTTTAGCATAATAAAACATCTGCTAATTAACTTATATTGGACATCTAATTAGTAGAATAATTCATTGTTCTATTATAATTCATCAAGAAGTTTGTGTTTAATATATATTAAGCAGGAAATAAACTTGGTTCTGCCATTATGTTAACTTGAACATTTACCTATATGTTGATTAATTGTTATTGACTGATTTCTTTTACATATCTGATTGTTATGTAAATACCCATGTTATAACTGAAAAGTCAAACTGAATTAAATGAGAACCCTTGTGGTCGCTAAGCCTCTTTTAGAACTTGTAAATCAAATATTTGAATTTAACCTTTTTTGAAATGGTTTAAAGTTTATTATCATTTTTATGATATTTGTAGGATAATTAAGCAATTATTTTATTAAAATATTTGAAGTTAATTTAATACTATTTAAATAACTTCTTAAAATCATTATTTTTTGATGAGATTTAAGGACGATTAAATGAAGGATGTTTAAATAATAACTTGTTATTTAAAGGTGTTTTAAATAATTAATTTTTTATCAAAGGAACTTTATTGATTAGAGTTTATTAAAGAAGTTTTGTTTAAAATAAGGAAAGTTTATAAAAGAGTTTTATAATGATTCGAATATTTATAAAGGAAGTTTCATAAATGATTTTGAATATTTATAGAAGAGATTTATAAATAAACTTATAGATTTATAAATGGATTTGGAATTTTGGCAAAAGAGAATTTCATAAATGAAAGAGATTAATTAAAAGGATTTATTGAGGAAATTTATAAAAGAAATTAAGATCACTTAATTTTGTTGTTGTGGACATTTGTTCCATACTTAACACCAAGGGAATGGTGTTTGGGTTTATCCTTATGTCCATTTCTTTTTAATTAACTTTTGTTCGATCCTTAAATATGATGTTGAAATAAGAAATCTTTCAAATATTTTATGAATATACTTATGCCAATGAGATAAGTATATGAATATTTGGATAATATTTTGGAAGAAGATCTAAATAAATATAAGATTTATTTTAAGGACTAGTGGTTGCTATGGGTAATTAAATCTCCAAATTATTATCTGTTTATTTGATAATAAAATAACCGACTGTGAAATCTTAGCAAGTTTTGACTTAGAAGGTAAATAAAAGCTTCATGTGTTTACATGGTTTGACTTCCCTTAGGAGAACTCATTCAGGTGAAAAATCTCTAGATTTAAGGAATATATTAGCGATCCATTTGGGACTCTAGTATAGTTTGCTTACTTTCAAAAGAACCGGGAATGAGTCAACCGAAAATTATCGGTTGCTAGTTTGGAGAGACCGGGATCAGATATATTATTCAAAAACCACTTCGAACTAACATATGCGTTCAAGTGGAGGGCATCTCGAGGATGATCTAAGATGGAGCTCTTTGAAGTACGAATGCTACTTGCTACTAATCCTGATGGTGATTCCAAAATGAATGTAGCAGAGGTAGTGCCTTTGGTTTCGTTCATACTCCCTTTATATGGATGAAAGCTGACACTACATTTCTACTTAGAGGGCAGTGTTAGCATTCCAAGTGGGAATTGCTAAAAGAAGCCAAATAATTACCTCATGAGCCTCATTCCCCGAAAATGGCTAAACATGGTAGATGCAGCAGAGCTATGTGGATCGCTCCTATAAGGATGTGTCATCACCTTTCTAGATTATCATATTTTGGATTTGGTTATGCATGAGAGCTTTTTAACAAGTTTGGGAATAACCGGGGAGAGGACATGTTCGATACTATCCGGTAAGAAGTAAGCCGGTTTTGTGTTAGCAGAGGTCAAAAGATTTTCGTCCTTTTTTTATCAAGAGGTGTACCATTTACGGAAGGTAGTCCCTTACCTTGCCATTTGGTGGAATCCATTATCCAATAAGCGCCTTTGGTTTTTGATTGTATACCTATTGTTATTGTGGTGTACACACTTCACATCTACTTGATTATTTATATTTTTAGCCCACAGACATTATTATAATATCACTAGATTTTTGTAATAAAATGGTTTGTTTATTGTTTGGTGAAAACTAGTCCGTGTTTATGTGAGGCATGGTCCTACGAAATACCTTTTGTTTTGAAAAATAATTTCAAACGTAGATATCGATATGATTTGATTGACCTTTCTCACGCTGGTTTACCAATATGATCTGGGCATTATTATCTTATAATGGTCAGGTCTGTCCAAACATATTTTCTAGATTTAGCTGGATATTTTGGACCTTTCAGGAGACGAGCTGGATACCTCCAAGACGTAGTCAAGTATCTGTTACTTCTCCACTGCTTTCTTTTTTCTACTTATGTTAATCAGCATTTGTAAGGATAGGCTGTACTCTGATGTATAGATAAAGTTGATTTCTCTTTGTAAAGGTTTTGTGTATGTAATGTATTGCTAGTCAAGATGTAAGATTCTGTTCTATCTTCTTCATTCTTCACCCTAAATGACCTGTCTTTCAGATGCTTAAATGACCGGCACACGAATACCTAGGATGTATTAAGTGTCATCTTTAGGTATAAAAAAAGTAGATTGTTACAATCGTGATATTAGAACTTATGTTAAGTGAACCTAGGCCTTGATGGGGTAAACTCATTATAGATAGGGTTAGTAATACCATAGAATAAGCAACTTATTAGAGATAAGATTAATAATATTGTAACGAATCGGATTTTACTGTTGTTTAATTTTGAATATTAAAATGGTTTTAAATATTGAATTTGAGATTTATAATTTAGTTAGTAAGATTAAAAATGGAATTTTAAGTGATTTTGCATCGCCAATTTTATCGACGCGTTAAAATAGTCTTCTGAGGCACAATCTCCGAATTCGACGAAACTAGTTCCATTGGATCCGTAATAGTGCATTATTATCGGATTTTAAATTTAGTAGCGTGTCGTGTTATCATTTGACAGTATGGTATATAAATGCATTGAATTTAATATCGAAAATTCAATATAATAATTGGGTCCAAAAAGCTATCTTCTTCATACGATTGAATTAGGACTTAGAGCCTTTTCCATTGCATTCGAAATAGTAGTATAACATTATAAATGCCTAGCGGCACGCCTCGATAGAGGTTAGAGATTTTGAGTTGTGTAAATCGAGACACTTTAAGATTTAAATAATATAATATATAATAACAGATTTATATACACAAAAATATGTAACTGTTTAGTACTTACAATCATCAGAATACAACAATCACTACATCAAAGCTGGAAAGTTATAATAACTTGTCCTCATACAGTGGAAAATATACATCGAGTACTGAAATACATCTGTGTCATCCAGCTCCCCTCCTGAACTCCATAGCTTCCTATCCCGAATCCGTAATACTCGATCTGACCCGAGCATTATAATAAAATAACACCTGAGTCAGTCTAGAGATCTAGCGTGAGAAAACACACTCGATTTGAATTATTACTATTATTTTTCAAAACCTTTTGAAAAACAAAGGTATCTTGTAAGACCATGCCATACATAAACACGATGGGTTTTTACCTTACGATAACCAAACATTTTTATCAAATCCGCCTAATATTATTATAGTGCCAAAATCAAGTAAATAGAAAATAGCCAAAATGCTTGCGTCTCACGTTTCAGTATAGTTGGGCGCAATCAAAACTGTATGTCTCTTATTGGATATTGGATTCCATACAATGACTATGTACTGGGGTACCACCTATCACGATACACGTCTAGAAAAATGTACTGAGGACCTCGCTGGGATCCCTTGCAACACAAGACTAGCCATATCCCTAACCTGGATAAAGCATAATATGTTATCACCTAGGATGTTCCCACCCTTATCGAGAGGCACTGCATCCATATAATATAATATATCTGAGGTTATCTAGAAAGATGTTAAAATACCCTAATTGGGTATGAACCACTTAGCCTTGCTGCAAACCCCCTATTTTTCATCCATTCCGGTTGATGAGGCTAAAAGATACTATTACTTTTCTAGAATAATTTCACTTAGAATGCTCATCATCCTCCAATAACGATGTTCTGATAGTATTCATCCATACAAGTTGTCTTGGGTCTGGAAAAACCGAATCACCGTCTTCATCATCTCCATGGTATTCATTTGTAACGTTCAAAACGAACCAAAGTGGTTTTCGGATAACTAAATATAATCCCAGTCTCTTCGAAACGATTAACGAAATTGGCCAAAATTGATAGTCGGTTATTTAACTATCAATGCAACATCCTAAGCAATCACTAGGCCATTCTTTGTAATTTCTTCCAAAATACTCATTTCAAAGTATCTTTACAAATATATACCTTCCTCTCTTTTAATACTTCAATATTTGAAAATAACAATTTCAAATAATTATATCCATAACAGGATTATTTCAAACCACCTCAATACTTAGAAATGTTTTCTTTCAATTCCATTATAATTCAATACTTTGAAATTATTTCTATAATGATAACCTCACATATGAAATATCTCAAATCCATCCTATCCAACACATAGAAAATGTCCTTAAATATAACTTCCTAAAATCATTTATTTTTCCAATACTTAGAAAATATTTCATTTATTTCCTATTTGCTCAAATACCTTACAATTCATTCGTAAGTTACCTATTTCCTTTCATTCATGAATTCAATTTCTTTTTCGAAGTTCACTTTTATTTAACAATTTTGGAATTTTTTTCTACTTTTTTCCCAAATTCTATTTTGAGAATTTCCTTACAATTCCATCTACTGAATAACCCTTTTCCAACTCTCGAGAAGATTTATAAATAAATTTTAAAACATCACAAAACTATATATATGTAAAATAAGTATTTAAAATAATAATAATAATTTATTCTAAGTCATATTCAATTAATTATCTAAAACATTGAAACATTTTTGTAACATCATTTTTCAAAGCAGGTTTAAAATTTAGGATTTATTGACGTAAATATTAATTATTTAAAAAATTCACTTCTGAAGTATTTCAATACTAACTAACTTTAAATTACAAAGTTTAATAAATAAATTATTCCCTTTTGAAATAATACTTAACTTATCAAAATAAAATATGTTTTAAATCTCAATAACCAACTTTCAGTTTATAAATCCCTCTCGATTTCCATCACATCACTTCCTTTTGGTCTCCTTAACCATTTTCACTTCAAAAATAGTATCCACTATTTCCCTCCCATCCCATTTCCAAATTCAAATATAAATTCTCCATGTAAATTTATATTCCAAATTTGTCTAATATCAATTTCCTTTATTTATAAACATCGTTTATAATTTCTTTATAACTCCTTTGAGTTTCACTAAAAATATATCTCATTTATAAAATTCCATTTTATAAATTCAATTCCTTATAAATTCTATTCATTTTTGCTAATTTACTTTTAATATCGATTTCAACTTCTTTCCATATTCTTTCCCGAATATCATTTAAAAATCCAGTCTTAAAAATTCCTTTATATAATTTATTTTAAAATCTCTATTTATAATATTTTCTCTCCTTATTTAGTATGATAAAAAAACCAATTATTTCCTATTTAAATCGATCTCTTTAAAATAATCCAAAATTCGATATATATATATATATTTTTATATTAAAAAAATCCTTCTAATACTTCAAAAAAACTTCAAATAATATTTATGGTAATTGACGTACCAAAATTAATTCCCATGCTATTATAACATTTAAAATTTACAACACACAACAATTCAGTTGTTTATTCATTCACATCATATATTTTTATACATATATGAAAAACACTAAATATATTTGAGGAATCCAGTTGAATCTCTCTAACCTATTTTCCTTGCATCCATAGATGTCAGACAACAATAAAATACCAATCCCACTATAAGGGAGATATCGCGGTATATAGGGTCATCCGCTATTATGCAGGGCGCAAAGGGTCTCATCCGCTAATATATGCGGGAATATCAATCCAACTACAAATATATATACCACTATATATAATTATAATATTCAAGTGACAATAATAATTATCCATTCATCCAATCAATCAATAATTGATTTTCAAAAATTTTAAGTTAAACCAATAATCCAAGTCGAGTGGGATTTACTCACCTTTATTTTCGAATTTTCCGATCGATCCAATTTTTAATTCCAGCTTGTATATTTCTCATCTACGAATACAAACTTGTCTTGATTTAATTTATTTTGGACCTCGAATGCAAATTTTATTAAATTTGTTAACTATCTTAAATTTTAAACTTTTAATTAAATAACTAAATATATAATTAAACCTAATTACAGAATTATACCTCCATCATTAGTTCCAGGCAAGAAATCGAATAGCAACCCAACTTGAACGTGATTGATAAGCTTCCCTTATCCTCGCCTGAGACGACCCGCTTCACCCACGAGATCCACACGTATGCGAGCAAACCACTTCATGCGTGCCACTCCTCCTCTTACGTTCACGACCGCCTCCCTTCACCTGGAGATAGCCCAGCCTCGCCTCCTTACATTTGCCGCAGGTCCAGACCTCCAGTAAGTCGCCAACTGCTGGAAATAGATCAGCATCTTTGCCCCATTCTTTGCGAAATGCCACTGCCAAACTCCTTGAATCGAGCAAAATTGACTAATCTCCACGCTCATCTCCTCCTCCAAAGTCGCGCATCCCCAAAATCACAACTTCGATTGAGATCGCTTGCTGTGTAGTTGCCCACATCTTCAACCATCTCCTCTGCCGTAAACGATGTCGCCCAATCGCATAATTCTCTTTTTTTAAAATGAGGATGCAATTTGAACAAATGAAGGGGGAACATGATTTCGAATGAGGGCTTGCAATTTCAGTTTCGAATTTGAACTGCTTCGAAGAAAGGTGGGGTTTACAATTTATTTGTAGGGCCATTCCTTCTTCTCTTTTTTTTTAAATAGAAGAGAACGAACATTATTTTTCTTCTCTTGGTTGTGTGATTTTAAAAGGAGAATGGAGGGGGAACACGGCTTGATGTTAGCGTGTAAGATGAAGGCTATAGTGTTTCTAAAAGGAAGGAAAAAGTTTTGGTGTGAATGCGGTCAATATATATATATATATATATATATATATATATATATATATATATATTTTATTTAAATCTTAAAACGTCTTGATTTACACAACTCAAAATCTTGAACCCCTATCAAGGTGTGCCACTAGGCGTTTATAATATACTACCCCTATTTCGAATTCAATGGAAAAGGTTCCGAGTCCTAATTCGATCATATGGAGAAGGTAACCTTTTGTACCCAATTACTATATTGAATTTTTGATATTAAATTCAACACCTTTATATACCGTACGGTCAAACGATAACTCCAGACGCTACGAAATTTTAATTCCGATAATAATACACTATTACGGATTCAATGGAACTAGTTTCGTCGAATTCCGAGACTGTGCCCCGAAAGACTATTTTAACGCGTCGATTAAATTGACGACTTAAAAAATTTGCAAAATCGCTTAAAATTTCAGCTGTAAGTCTTACTAACTGAATTATAGATCACAAATTCAATATTTAAAACCATTTAAATATTCACAATTAAACAACTAAAAAATCTGGGTTATTACATTCCTCTTCCATTAAAATAATTTCTTCCCTGAAATTGCTAAGGTAGGAAAAATGCTCCAAACCTATTACTTATTTAGAACCTGTAACATCCCGCCTTTTCGCACGCTTTAAATCGACACACGTGCCAATTCAAACCATACAGAAGGGCGAATTGTTATGGGGTAAATAAGAAAAATGTAACGACCCAGAATTTTTGATAACTTAAATTTGAATATTTAATTTATTTTTAATATTAATAAGTGGGATTTTTAAGTCGAATAATTTATTTTTCGAATATTGGATTTAATGGGATAATTTAATCGATGATTTAATAGTGAAATTCCACAAATAATTAAATATTGGGTTAAATATGATTGAAAATGGTTTGGAAAATTTTGTTTTATCATATTGAAGTTATAGAAATATTTTAGAACTTGTAAAACTGAATTTGGAGTAAATTTGTAAAAATTGAATATTTTAATATTTAATTATCGACTGAAAAATAGCCAATTTTTGAACAGTCTCGGAATTGAACGAAACAAGTTCCATTGGATCCGTAATAGTTAATTATTATCGGATTTCAAATTTCGTAGCAAACGGAGTTGTCGTTTGACCGTGGCAGCTCGAAACGCATCGATATCGTTTTAATTTTAATTCGGCGAGTTAAAATAGCCATTTTTCAAACGGTCTCGGATTTCGACGAAACCAGTTTCATCGGATCCGTAATGTGATATTATTGTAAGATTTCAAATTTCAAGTCGTTTGGGTTTGCCGTTTGTCCGGTACAAGCCAAAACGCCTAGAAATCGCTTAAATCGGTTTAAATTTAAATCGACCGTTTATTGCCGTATCTCACACATACTTCCGAATTAGCTTACGAAACCTGTTCCATTGCGTCCGGAACGCGGAAAAACTTTAGAATCGCCTGTCGGAACGCGTAGATTGGAGTTCGTTTGCATAAGTTATTAAAAAGAGAATTTTATTATTAAAATAAGATTAATAACATATATCTCTTAATATTTTTCAAAACCCTAGCTCCATATGCTCAGCCGCCGCCCCAATGTTTCCAATGGCCGAAAATCACCGATTTTCTTTCCTCCAAATCTCCCAATCCACGCAAAATTAGACGAAGTCGTCAACTACAAAATCAAAGGGGATAATGAGTACTGCAATCTCAACGGTCGAGATCGTTTAAAACGAAGGGGATCAACGGGAAAGGGGCTGCAAAGGGCATGAGGTCGGCCTCGAACTACGTGAGATTGTGATGACCGAGCTTGGCCATGTTTGGGCCGAGTGTAGCCCTTGTCGTGGGCCCCGAAGTGGCACTTCCTGATCGCCTTCAAGTGGCTCGTGGTGGTCGAAGATTCAAACCCTAGTTGGAGCTTCTATGGGTTCTATACGTGCGTTTGTTCCTGGAGATGGTATTAGCCGTGCGCAAGAAGGAAGGGGGGGAGCTTGATGTGCGGCTGTGATCTGGGGAAGGGTTTGTAATAGAGATTTGTAAATAATTTACTATATTAACGATTGTACAACGTTTAAAATGCGATATCTTTGTCATATGATGTCAGATTCGAACGAGGTTTTTTGCGTTGGCTTCGTATCGCCGTGCTCTTCGCAATGCAGCTGGTTTGGAGTCGATTGGAGCTCGTTTGAATTTTGGGTAAAATTAAACGTTCGTTTAATTTTATTCGAAACGAACGCGAAAAACGGAAATAAAATCAAGGTGAGAACTCCTCACTCAATCGAAAGGTTTTGTTTAAAATTTTGAATAGTTAATATTGATTGTTGATTGCTGATTGATTGTGTTAGTAGATATAGTAGGATATATACTATATATAGCGATATATATATATTGGCATATGTATATATCGGATTTGATTTCCCGCCTCGTATAGCGGATGAGACCCTATTGCGCCGTTATTAAGCGGAATATTTATAAAATCCCATATACCGCGATATTCCACCTTGAAGTGGAATTGGTATTGTGCTAACGTCTGTGGATGCAGGGTAACAGGTTGGAGGGATCCAACTGGATTCCTCACATATTTATTTGTTTATAAATATTATGTTGATTGTTGATAATCATATTGATATATGACACTTATTCCCGTGATTGACCATCTGATGTTGTTGCATCATCGGATTCAAATTTTTAAAAATTAAAATAACGGTTTTGAATTTAAAAGGGGTTTTAAAGTGATTTCTCAAAGAATATGGTTTATTAAAATTTTGAATTGATTAAATTTTAAAATAAATAGATGGATAAAATTTTATGTTTTAAAAATTTATGTTTTTATAAAATATAACTTAAAAGAAATTTTTAACAATAATAGGTTTTTATAAAATAGTTAAATTTGGTTTTTGGGAAGTTATTATTATTAATGGTTTATATAAAGGATTTTATAAATGGATGTTTTTAAATAAAAAATTTTGAAGTTATAGAATAAATTTATAAAGTGTTAAGTTGATGTATAACATGAATTTCACTAGGATTTATAGATTAATAAATGTGAAATTTATAAAACGAATGGTTATTGGAAAATTTAAGTTTATAAGTTATTAACTTATAGAAATGGATTTGGGCATTAAAAAGGGGAATTTTATAGAAATTGTTAATAAATGAAGATTTCATTAGTTGAAATTATTATAAACCATAAAGAAATCTTGTAAGTGATAAGATTTTAAATTGGTGAAGTTCAAAGGAACGATTTGGTAAATAAATAATATTATAAGTATTTAACTTACAATATGGCTTTTGGGTATGAAATTGGGTTACGTAAATTGCATCGGATTAATAAGAGGGATTTATAAAATTGGGGTTTATAATAGAAATGGAATTTATAAACTATGTTTATAAATTTGAAATTCATCGAATTTAATAAATTGAAATATGGGAATTTGTTAAGTGGGCTATATTCACTATTTTGAATATTGAATAGATTATTAAATAAAATGGGTTTGTTTTTGGGAAAGGAATGTTTTAAATGGAATTTAAAACGAATTAAAGGTGTTTTAAAATGTATTGAGTATTGAAAACATAGATTTCAACATTGATTGTTGAAATAGACGTTTTCGAGAAACAGAAGGGGATAATTTGTATAGTATTGGATTTATATATCTATTTTTAATTTCAAATCCATATACTAGTGTTTTTGGGTTGTCGTAACGATGTTTTACGCAACATTCGTTTTTAACCCAAATAAATGTGAATAAAGGAATGTTTTCTTAAAGAGAATGGAATAAATACTTAACTGTGATTTAAGTATATGGAATATTTTCAAATCGTTGAAAATAAATAAATTTGTGAATTACTTATTTTTAAAATAAGCATGGGAATGGTTTTCTAATATGAAATGGAACGGTTTTTGTGAATTCACCTTTAAGGTAATTGAAAGCAAATAACTTGAAATCGATTTGAGAATCGTATGCTAGTAGATGCTTGGAATTTAAATCCACTTTGGAATTTATATATATGAAGGGAAATTTGTTTAAAAATAAATGTTGATTTATTTTCAAATATGAAAATATAATTTACGAATTTGGAACGTAAGTTAAAATAAATCGGTAAAGATTTATTTGGTGGTTTGAAATTTGTTTCAAAAGGTATATATGGTTAAGGTGATTTGAAATTAGTTTTCAAATGGTTAAGGTGATTTGAAATTAGTTTTCAAATGGTTAAGGTGATTTGAAATTAGTTTTCAAATGGTTAAGGTGATTTGAAATTAGTTTTCAAATGGTTAAGGTGATTTGAAATTAGTTTTCAAATGGTTAAGGTGATTTGAAATTGGTTTGCAAATGGTTAATGTAATTTGAAAATTGGTTTTCAAATGGTAAAGGTAAATTGAAAATTGGTTTTTCAATTGGTTAAGTGTGGAAAATTTTATCGTGAAGTGGTTTTGGTAAAACAAATAACTGGGGCAATTATTTGGAAATGGTGTATATATATATATATATCTTGTGAAGATATTTTTGGGATTAAATAATTTTGGAAATTTATTTGGAATCTGATGATGTGGCGCATCTTTATTGATAGTTAAATAACCGACTATCAATATTTACCCTTGGATGGTATTGGTTGTGTTTGTTTGGAATTGAATGCACACTTATTTTTAAAAATATAAGCGCTCGCTATTCGGTTTAGCCGGGAGAGGACCTTTGTGTCATATATCCCATTCCGAATATGCGATACGTCGTTTGGATTGCATTTGAAGACCGGTGTTGAAGACCGGGTATTTGTGAAAACGATAGGATGACCTATCGATTGTCTCCGCATCGTTAGCTACGATATGGAGATTTCCTTTGTGATGGGAAATTTTATCGGGATTGTGAATACCCGGATTGCAAGGGCTTCTTTGGAAGTGCCTTCGGTTCTGTTCGAACCCGGAACAGACTTGTATGGTTACGTGTCTGACATTACATTTTGAGAGATAGAGCAGATTTCTTTCAAATACATTTCTGTTGGTGGCGGAGAATTTATTCTCTTAGCTTAACACCCTTCTCTGAGACGTACGAGCTCAGAGGTTATGTAGTTGAAGGTTATCAGCGATATTTCCCAATCTGGTAATGTGGCATGCTGAGTGCTGCTGTGTGATGATCATTGGTTGGTCATTTGTGATATGATCATTTGTTTGATCATTTATCTTTGTGATTATTGCTTTGGTCATCTGTGGACCCAAAGCATGGCTTTGTTGCACAAAGCGTAGCTTTGTGGACGAGACTTCGTCAGGACCTCACTCCCCGGAAATGGTCGAAACAGGAATATGCGGCAAGGTTATGAGGGTCGCGCCCTTTAGGGTATGTCATTTCCTTCTGGTAAAGGGTGGTATCATGGTATGGAGCCCAGATACTTACTCATGTTGAAACACTATATCTATTTCTGTGTGGTGTTGTTGGATCGAGCGCTCGGATAAAGGTCCCAAAGGACCGGGGGATGACATATTCGTGTAGTAGTTACCTAGTTACAGAGGTAACCCGGCCTTGTGTTGGCAGAGATCTAACCGTAACGTTAGTTCTCGGGACGTCCCGCCAGAGGCGATCCCATGTGGCAGTAGGAAGTTCCTTAGCCTGACCATTTGTTGGAAATCCATTCATCCAATACGCGCCCTGTACGGTTTTAGTTGTAGAACCTGCCATTTAACATGGCAGCTATAGTAGGCATAGTATCATGGTACCTATGCTGGCTAGGATTTATATTATACTTTCGAAATATTTTCCACTATGCACTAGTAATAATATCAAAGAATTTTTCTCGTAGTAAGCATGTTTGACTATCATAAGGAGAAATCTCCCCCATGTGTGCGTTTGCATTGTGTGTGTGCCGGGAGGCCTTATGGTAGTTTCATTTTCCAAAAAGCATTGCGGATTTAAAAATTTAAATTTTCTTGTTGCTTGTTTAAAGATAAACTGTTTTGAGTTCTCACACCAGTCACATGACTGACCTGGAGTTTATTGTTCCTTTCCTAAACTCTGGGTGCCCACTATTTTCCACACGGGCAGTCTAGAGTTAGGTTGTCAGGTTATTCTGGATTCGGGAGTTGCTGTGCAGATCTGGAGGCGAGCCAGATAGCGTAGTCTATTATCTATTGTATATAGTATTTCTTTCCGCTGTTGTTGTCGTACACTCTGATTGATGTAATGTAATGTGATGTAATGTATAAAATGTATAGTTCTTTGTTTTAATGAATATTCATTTATCTATTATATGTTGTTCCGCTGCGACTGTGAGATTCTGTTATTGTTTCTCGTTCTGTTACTTGTTTTTCTGTTTTCTCTTCTCTTTCTTTTCTTTCTTCTTCTACCTCTTTCTTCTTCTAAAACCCTAACGGTTCGATTTTTCGGCAACGAAAAATCGCGATCGTTACATTTGGTATCAGAGCATATGGTTAAGCGACAACCTGCTCTGTTGGGTATTACTCATTAGAGATAGAGTCAGCAGTACTCTAGAATGAGTGTGAGTGTAATAATAGATATGAGTGCGTATTTGTTAGTGAATATAAAATTGTTTTATATTGTGATGTTTGGTTTGTTGAGTGGTATATGAACCTTCGTCGGCGCAGCCTCGAAAACTGAATCGAAGGGGTTCCTAAACACTTGAATAGAACAATTCGACACAATATTGTTTTAAATTGGGTAAATGAAATAATTTTACCTCGATTATATTTTATATATAAAAAGAAAATAATTTTTCAGGAATTATTGAAGTGTGTATATAATTGATTGCTTGGTTGTTGTAAATGATATATATATAAAATAATTAAAAGTTGTTTGAATAAGCTAATAAAAGCAACTATTGTAAAAAGAATAATGGTATAAACCAATGAATCATAAGATGAAATTATAATTGATAATGATTTACAATTGTAAGATAATCATGTATGTATATAAGAAGTAAAATTATATAAGTAAAAGGGTTATAAAAGTGATTTATGAATAGAAAGGAAATTTTTGAAAGAATATTTAGCATTGATTTCACTATTGTCACTGGGAAATAATAAGGGTGATGACTGCAGCATCATCAGTATCATTTTCGAGTTTCTATGTGATGGATTTGCTACAATAATGAATTAAAAACTGAAGTTTTGTTGTAATAAACCAATTTGAAATTAAAATTCAATTTGAAGTTGATAAATATAAGTGAAAAAGGTTTTGAACTTATAATATAAGTTAGAAGTTGAATAATAAGTTTTATAACTTATTAAATGGGAAAATGTAAGTGAAACCAGTTGTTGAAGTGGTTAAACAATTAAGTTAAGTAAAATGGAATATGAATTTGAATATTGATATGAATTTGACTTAAGTAAAAGTTAAATAGGATTTACTTTGGGATTTAAAATCCGAATTGGATTGATAAGTTGAAGCTTAAGTTTATTTGAACAAATGATGTCAAATGGAGTATAACTTAAGTGAAGTTGAATAAAAAAAATTGATCTTTGTATCAAAGTTAAATAATCAAGTGAATTAAATGAGGTAAATAGAGTTGAAATGGAATATAACTTAAGTAATATTGAAAGAATTGATGTTAATATCAAAGTAAGTGAATAAAGTGGGTAAATGAAATTGTTAAATGATGTGAACTTGTGATATATAAATGAAATTCAATTTTTATTTGTAAAAAGAATTAGCAATTGAATTAAAGTATGATTGAAAGTTAATCGATCGAATATAAATAAGTTGATATGAAATTATGTATGTAAGTGTAAATTCATTTGAAAATAGTAGAATAATTAAATAAAGTCAATTGAATGTAAAACCAATTCGAATTAAAACTATTGAACCAAATTGAATGTAATGTAAGTAAAATAATAATTTGGCTCTATTGGATATTCATTAGATGTTGTTTGTTTGTTGATTGATTATATGTAAATACATTAAGTGTTAATGGAAATAATCTAGCGAAAATGAAAGCTATGTGATTGAACTCAAATTGAATGTAAAGTAAATGAATTTGAATAGAATTGAATTTGATTTGGGCTGAATATGAACCAATGTGAATTTAATTAGTGAATGTAACTAATTGAAACGAATGAATTGAATATGCAACTTCAATAATAAACCAAAAATGTATAAGAAGCATGTATTGGAAATTTTGTAATTGAATTGGCAAAATGATTTGAATGTTGATGTTGGAATTGGATACTATTACTAGTATGATATACAGGTATATAATGGAATTGGGATTTTGGTTATGAAGTTAAATTGAATTGCTCAACAAAAAGGTACGTATTTCAGTTTTTATATGAGATTTGGTGATTTCCTTCTCCAGCCACTTGGCTTTCTTTTTTTCTTTTGATTCTGAGGGGCCGTAGTGCCATTTTGTAGTCGTACCGATCTAGCCGCGCAAAGGAGACTCTGGCGAAATTTTTCGAAAATTTAGGGAGTTAGAAGATTTTTGAGAAAATTTTGAAAGTTTGGGAATTTGAATTTAAATTTAAATTTGAATTGTCAAATAAACAATGTTGTTTGAAACTTATAATTGGAGTTGGAAAGCTAATTGAAATGATAATAAATCTTTAATAAAAAGATTGTTTTGAAAAGTTAGTAAAACTAATTAGCTTTGGAAAAATAATAAACGGATTATGAATTATTCTCCTTAACTTGCAATTTCGAGGACGAAATTCTTTTAAGGGGGGAAGATTGTAACGACCCAGAATTTTTGATAACTTAAATTTGAATATTTAATTTATTTTTAATATTAATAAGTGGGATTTTTAAGTCGAATAATTTATTTTTCGAATATTGGATTTAATGGGATAATTTAATCGATGATTTAATAGTGAAATTCCACAAATAATTAAATATTGGGTTAAATATGATTGAAAATGGTTTGGAAAATTTTGTTTTATCATATTGAAGTTATAGAAATATTTTAGAACTTGTAAAACTGAATTTGGAGTAAATTTGTAAAAATTGAATATTTTAATATTTAATTATCGACTGAAAAATAGCCAATTTTTGAACAGTCTCGGAATTGAACGAAACAAGTTCCATTGGATCCGTAATAGTTAATTATTATCGGATTTCAAATTTCGTAGCAAACGGAGTTGTCGTTTGACCGTGGCAGCTCGAAACGCATCGATATCGTTTTAATTTTAATTCGGCGAGTTAAAATAGCCATTTTTCAAACGGTCTCGGATTTCGACGAAACCAGTTTCATCGGATCCGTAATGTGATATTATTGTAAGATTTCAAATTTCAAGTCGTTTGGGTTTGCCGTTTGTCCGGTACAAGCCAAAACGCCTAGAAATCGCTTAAATCGGTTTAAATTTAAATCGACCGTTTATTGCCGTATCTCACACATACTTCCGAATTAGCTTACGAAACCTGTTCCATTGCGTCCGGAACGCGGAAAAACTTTAGAATCGCCTGTCGGAACGCGTAGATTGGAGTTCGTTTGCATAAGTTATTAAAAAGAGAATTTTATTATTAAAATAAGATTAATAACATATATCTCTTAATATTTTTCAAAACCCTAGCTCCATATGCTCAGCCGCCGCCCCAATGTTTCCAATGGCCGAAAATCACCGATTTTCTTTCCTCCAAATCTCCCAATCCACGCAAAATTAGACGAAGTCGTCAACTACAAAATCAAAGGGGATAATGAGTACTGCAATCTCAACGGTCGAGATCGTTTAAAACGAAGGGGATCAACGGGAAAGGGGCTGCAAAGGGCATGAGGTCGGCCTCGAACTACGTGAGATTGTGATGACCGAGCTTGGCCATGTTTGGGCCGAGTGTAGCCCTTGTCGTGGGCCCCGAAGTGGCACTTCCTGATCGCCTTCAAGTGGCTCGTGGTGGTCGAAGATTCAAACCCTAGTTGGAGCTTCTATGGGTTCTATACGTGCGTTTGTTCCTGGAGATGGTATTAGCCGTGCGCAAGAAGGAAGGGGGGGAGCTTGATGTGCGGCTGTGATCTGGGGAAGGGTTTGTAATAGAGATTTGTAAATAATTTACTATATTAACGATTGTACAACGTTTAAAATGCGATATCTTTGTCATATGATGTCAGATTCGAACGAGGTTTTTTGCGTTGGCTTCGTATCGCCGTGCTCTTCGCAATGCAGCTGGTTTGGAGTCGATTGGAGCTCGTTTGAATTTTGGGTAAAATTAAACGTTCGTTTAATTTTATTCGAAACGAACGCGAAAAACGGAAATAAAATCAAGGTGAGAACTCCTCACTCAATCGAAAGGTTTTGTTTAAAATTTTGAATAGTTAATATTGATTGTTGATTGCTGATTGATTGTGTTAGTAGATATAGTAGGATATATACTATATATAGCGATATATATATATTGGCATATGTATATATCGGATTTGATTTCCCGCCTCGTATAGCGGATGAGACCCTATTGCGCCGTTATTAAGCGGAATATTTATAAAATCCCATATACCGCGATATTCCACCTTGAAGTGGAATTGGTATTGTGCTAACGTCTGTGGATGCAGGGTAACAGGTTGGAGGGATCCAACTGGATTCCTCACATATTTATTTGTTTATAAATATTATGTTGATTGTTGATAATCATATTGATATATGACACTTATTCCCGTGATTGACCATCTGATGTTGTTGCATCATCGGATTCAAATTTTTAAAAATTAAAATAACGGTTTTGAATTTAAAAGGGGTTTTAAAGTGATTTCTCAAAGAATATGGTTTATTAAAATTTTGAATTGATTAAATTTTAAAATAAATAGATGGATAAAATTTTATGTTTTAAAAATTTATGTTTTTATAAAATATAACTTAAAAGAAATTTTTAACAATAATAGGTTTTTATAAAATAGTTAAATTTGGTTTTTGGGAAGTTATTATTATTAATGGTTTATATAAAGGATTTTATAAATGGATGTTTTTAAATAAAAAATTTTGAAGTTATAGAATAAATTTATAAAGTGTTAAGTTGATGTATAACATGAATTTCACTAGGATTTATAGATTAATAAATGTGAAATTTATAAAACGAATGGTTATTGGAAAATTTAAGTTTATAAGTTATTAACTTATAGAAATGGATTTGGGCATTAAAAAGGGGAATTTTATAGAAATTGTTAATAAATGAAGATTTCATTAGTTGAAATTATTATAAACCATAAAGAAATCTTGTAAGTGATAAGATTTTAAATTGGTGAAGTTCAAAGGAACGATTTGGTAAATAAATAATATTATAAGTATTTAACTTACAATATGGCTTTTGGGTATGAAATTGGGTTACGTAAATTGCATCGGATTAATAAGAGGGATTTATAAAATTGGGGTTTATAATAGAAATGGAATTTATAAACTATGTTTATAAATTTGAAATTCATCGAATTTAATAAATTGAAATATGGGAATTTGTTAAGTGGGCTATATTCACTATTTTGAATATTGAATAGATTATTAAATAAAATGGGTTTGTTTTTGGGAAAGGAATGTTTTAAATGGAATTTAAAACGAATTAAAGGTGTTTTAAAATGTATTGAGTATTGAAAACATAGATTTCAACATTGATTGTTGAAATAGACGTTTTCGAGAAACAGAAGGGGATAATTTGTATAGTATTGGATTTATATATCTATTTTTAATTTCAAATCCATATACTAGTGTTTTTGGGTTGTCGTAACGATGTTTTACGCAACATTCGTTTTTAACCCAAATAAATGTGAATAAAGGAATGTTTTCTTAAAGAGAATGGAATAAATACTTAACTGTGATTTAAGTATATGGAATATTTTCAAATCGTTGAAAATAAATAAATTTGTGAATTACTTATTTTTAAAATAAGCATGGGAATGGTTTTCTAATATGAAATGGAACGGTTTTTGTGAATTCACCTTTAAGGTAATTGAAAGCAAATAACTTGAAATCGATTTGAGAATCGTATGCTAGTAGATGCTTGGAATTTAAATCCACTTTGGAATTTATATATATGAAGGGAAATTTGTTTAAAAATAAATGTTGATTTATTTTCAAATATGAAAATATAATTTACGAATTTGGAACGTAAGTTAAAATAAATCGGTAAAGATTTATTTGGTGGTTTGAAATTTGTTTCAAAAGGTATATATGGTTAAGGTGATTTGAAATTAGTTTTCAAATGGTTAAGGTGATTTGAAATTAGTTTTCAAATGGTTAAGGTGATTTGAAATTAGTTTTCAAATGGTTAAGGTGATTTGAAATTAGTTTTCAAATGGTTAAGGTGATTTGAAATTAGTTTTCAAATGGTTAAGGTGATTTGAAATTGGTTTGCAAATGGTTAATGTAATTTGAAAATTGGTTTTCAAATGGTAAAGGTAAATTGAAAATTGGTTTTTCAATTGGTTAAGTGTGGAAAATTTTATCGTGAAGTGGTTTTGGTAAAACAAATAACTGGGGCAATTATTTGGAAATGGTGTATATATATATATATATCTTGTGAAGATATTTTTGGGATTAAATAATTTTGGAAATTTATTTGGAATCTGATGATGTGGCGCATCTTTATTGATAGTTAAATAACCGACTATCAATATTTACCCTTGGATGGTATTGGTTGTGTTTGTTTGGAATTGAATGCACACTTATTTTTAAAAATATAAGCGCTCGCTATTCGGTTTAGCCGGGAGAGGACCTTTGTGTCATATATCCCATTCCGAATATGCGATACGTCGTTTGGATTGCATTTGAAGACCGGTGTTGAAGACCGGGTATTTGTGAAAACGATAGGATGACCTATCGATTGTCTCCGCATCGTTAGCTACGATATGGAGATTTCCTTTGTGATGGGAAATTTTATCGGGATTGTGAATACCCGGATTGCAAGGGCTTCTTTGGAAGTGCCTTCGGTTCTGTTCGAACCCGGAACAGACTTGTATGGTTACGTGTCTGACATTACATTTTGAGAGATAGAGCAGATTTCTTTCAAATACATTTCTGTTGGTGGCGGAGAATTTATTCTCTTAGCTTAACACCCTTCTCTGAGACGTACGAGCTCAGAGGTTATGTAGTTGAAGGTTATCAGCGATATTTCCCAATCTGGTAATGTGGCATGCTGAGTGCTGCTGTGTGATGATCATTGGTTGGTCATTTGTGATATGATCATTTGTTTGATCATTTATCTTTGTGATTATTGCTTTGGTCATCTGTGGACCCAAAGCATGGCTTTGTTGCACAAAGCGTAGCTTTGTGGACGAGACTTCGTCAGGACCTCACTCCCCGGAAATGGTCGAAACAGGAATATGCGGCAAGGTTATGAGGGTCGCGCCCTTTAGGGTATGTCATTTCCTTCTGGTAAAGGGTGGTATCATGGTATGGAGCCCAGATACTTACTCATGTTGAAACACTATATCTATTTCTGTGTGGTGTTGTTGGATCGAGCGCTCGGATAAAGGTCCCAAAGGACCGGGGGATGACATATTCGTGTAGTAGTTACCTAGTTACAGAGGTAACCCGGCCTTGTGTTGGCAGAGATCTAACCGTAACGTTAGTTCTCGGGACGTCCCGCCAGAGGCGATCCCATGTGGCAGTAGGAAGTTCCTTAGCCTGACCATTTGTTGGAAATCCATTCATCCAATACGCGCCCTGTACGGTTTTAGTTGTAGAACCTGCCATTTAACATGGCAGCTATAGTAGGCATAGTATCATGGTACCTATGCTGGCTAGGATTTATATTATACTTTCGAAATATTTTCCACTATGCACTAGTAATAATATCAAAGAATTTTTCTCGTAGTAAGCATGTTTGACTATCATAAGGAGAAATCTCCCCCATGTGTGCGTTTGCATTGTGTGTGTGCCGGGAGGCCTTATGGTAGTTTCATTTTCCAAAAAGCATTGCGGATTTAAAAATTTAAATTTTCTTGTTGCTTGTTTAAAGATAAACTGTTTTGAGTTCTCACACCAGTCACATGACTGACCTGGAGTTTATTGTTCCTTTCCTAAACTCTGGGTGCCCACTATTTTCCACACGGGCAGTCTAGAGTTAGGTTGTCAGGTTATTCTGGATTCGGGAGTTGCTGTGCAGATCTGGAGGCGAGCCAGATAGCGTAGTCTATTATCTATTGTATATAGTATTTCTTTCCGCTGTTGTTGTCGTACACTCTGATTGATGTAATGTAATGTGATGTAATGTATAAAATGTATAGTTCTTTGTTTTAATGAATATTCATTTATCTATTATATGTTGTTCCGCTGCGACTGTGAGATTCTGTTATTGTTTCTCGTTCTGTTACTTGTTTTTCTGTTTTCTCTTCTCTTTCTTTTCTTTCTTCTTCTACCTCTTTCTTCTTCTAAAACCCTAACGGTTCGATTTTTCGGCAACGAAAAATCGCGATCGTTACAAAAAACAAGAAAGAAATAAAACAAACAGAATCTCACAGCGGAAGGATAAAATATAATAATCAAATATACAGTTCATGAAGATGTTTTACGAAAACATTAGATTTTATTTATACAATATATATCAGAGTTACACATACCAAAGAATAATACAATGTAGCGGAATTAAATGGTGTAGTGGAATAATATAGTAGATAATCGTACTACAAATCTTCGTCTTCGTCCTCTAGAATAAAATCTTCAAATCCTAAAACGCTCGGACTGACCCGAGCGAATTGAAAAGACAAAACACTCGAGTCAGAACTAAAAGATCTTATGTAAGTTAAATCAACATAAGTAAATATGAGTGCAGTAACTCAAAAGATGCTTAGGATTTACATCTCTTAAGGATCCGTTAAACTATTTACTATGTAGTATATTTTGCTATTATAATAATGTCTAATTGTAAAATAAACTTACTTTTAAATAGCGTTAAGGGGTTACCCACATAGCCCTTAACACATAATATATTCCCATTGTCTATACAGTACCGTAATCTCCCCCGTACTGGGCGTCGTCAGAGGGCACTCCATAGGTATGGTACAAAACCAAAATCGTATAAGGCGCGCTAGGGTAGGTGACGCGGCACAACTAGGCAATGCCAGGGTAGATATACCAATTACGCTTCTGGGTCGGTGGTAACGCATAGCCGCAGCTATCGCCCACCTCGAGCCACACCCCCAAATCAAAGAAATCAAAAGTGGCCACCAAATAAACCAAAGTCAGAGTAGAATATCGAAGGGATGTGTCCGATCAAATATGCTACCTCAATTAACCCGTCGATCGCTCCTGTTTTAGCCACCTTATGCCAACTCACGGGAGTTGGGTCTACGTATTTACCTTATAGGAAACGCCTCCACCAACCTACTTCATTCTGGAATCTCCACCGCGTACACGGTTGTTAAAGTGGTTTTCAGGGTTGGCAGAGAGTATGACAGCTTCCGATCCCGGTCTCTTCAACAACCAACCGTTATTATAACACCGCGGTCTTTTCAAAATAATTTATACTTTAAAACTGGAATAAAATATCCATTTTAAAGCCATATAAATACGATATCACTTCTTCTTTTAAAACCAAATAAATATGATATCATTTCAATATATCCTTTTCTAAAATTCATTTCAAAGTTATAATATTTTGAAACCAAATACTTGAAATATAGTCTTCCAAAACATAAAACTTTGAAATTCATAACCTTGAAATATAACTATACCACTTAAACGGTTTAAATATTAATTTACTTAATAGAATAAATTAGCTTCTTTAAATTTCGCAATCAATTCTAATACAGATTTCAATCCTCAAATAAACCATTTCAATTTCATATGTTTCAAAGCTTTAATATTAAATGTTTCAGAACTAAATTTTTATAATTCATATATATACACCAAATTTACTTTATTATCATTTAGTTTTGGAATATTTAATTTAATAAATCCAGCATCCTTTATATAAACTTCAAATTTCAACAATTTAATATTCCTTAATTTATTTAGACTTGATTTTATTATTTAGACCACCTTAACCTCAAATTTTAGTTTTAAAACCATATTCTTTTAAAGTATAAATTCTAATAAGTTCCAATGGATTTTTATTAAATAAAATTCTTAATTAAATAAAATCTCAAGTCAGTTCCAAAACTATCCTTTCAACTTTGATTTATAAAAATCAATATAAACTCTATATTAGAATATAATTTAAGTAAATACTTATCCACAATATATTTTAATAAAATCAACTTTATTATTAAACTTACTTCATACTTTAAACAATTTTATACATAGCTTAAAACCAAGAATTTAACTATATATAAAATAACCTTTATCAAATATCCGAAATCAATACCTCATAAAACCATATATATATATATATATATATATATATATATATATATATATTTCTTTACAAAACCATAAAAAAATTATTTCAAAAATAATTTTATATATACATATATACATACCGCGGTGCCTGTATATAGTTTTCTATCCTATGGTCAAGTAATACTGATGTTTATCATTTCAATCCGCAATTTAAAAATAAAAAATGCGGTTATATATCATTTCAAACCGCAATCCCGATAAGAAAGAATGCATAATAACTTGCGGTTTATACAATATAGAACACATCATCCATTCACCAAACATTAAACATCAACCATTTATTACGATCATCATCCAATTTAACAAAACATCAATATAGAGCATATAAAATATAACAGGTATCAACGAACAGTTTATATTCAATAATAAATAAATAACTGCTTAACTGGCAGTTTATATGCAATAATAAATAAATTTAACTAGCAATTTATATGCAATACTAAATAAATTTAACTGTCAATTTATATGCAAAAATAAAAATTAAATAAAAATTAAGTTTGAATAAATGTAATTTAACCGAGATGATGATTAAAATATGCCAAACAACCATAAATAAATTTAAAATCACATCATATATCAATTTAACAAACATAAGAAATTTTAGAAGTTATGAGTGGGTTAAAACACTCACCTTTGATTTTAGCCCATAAAAATCCAAACAGAAGCGTAAAACTCAACAATCTCTAAATTCAACTAAATCAATTTCATGTTGTCCGAAATATAAATTTGAATCCAACAGAAGAAATCGCGCGTGAATCAAAGTTTATATGCAAAAGATATTCATGTTACAAGAAGTATTATTAAAATAAAAATTAATATGCGTTAAAAATATATATAAATAAACAAATTTTAAAACTTACGTTTTCTCAAGATGGGGCTTCAGGAAAAGATTGAAGAACAACTAAGATGAGGACAGGAAGTGTACGAAAAATGAAAAAGAATCATTTTTATAAAAGAATACTTTTGGACTTGCAAGAATAAGAGCGTTTGAATATGAGGTGTTAGGAGAAAGAAGAAATAAGATGTATGTTATTTATAATTAGGAAACGAATGTGGAGGGACAAAATAAATGTCATGTTTTATTATTAAAGCTTCAGGTATTAATAATACATAAGGAAATGTAAGTAGGAATGGAAAAGTTTGCAAACGAAAGTAGAATTTTGTGTACGTGAAAATGAGGTGGCAAGAATTAAATACAACCTAAAAATGCTCAGGTATTAAACAGATGGAGAAATAAACGGATCAAGTATTAATAGTAAGGTAACTATTTTAAAACGTTCGTGCAACAATTAATAAAAAAAATGAAGGGACCATGTACCTCGCGCAACCTTTTGAAATTTAATTTTTTTTGCAACGTAACCAAATTAACTTCATTAACTAAAATAATATTCAAATTTGTACGCATTTAGGTTTTTATCTACGCATAATAAAATATTTATACTTACCTTAAAGATGAAAACGTTCAATTTTGTTTTATCAAAATGATCTTTTATTTCCGTTAAAACACCCTTTTTGTTTAACACAAAACGTACGTTTTTTTATTAAATCTATTAATTGCAATCAACGTTTCCTTTCCTTTTAATTGAAATATTTGAATTACATTAATTGCAGTTACTTACAAAGTTAAAATTTAAAACAGGCAACTAAAATGGATAAAAAATAGAGCAATTATTTATTTAAACACATTTATAAATTTATTGTTTATACACAAGAGCAATAAATAGATTATTTTCCTATTCTTGTAATCAGTCTATAAGCTAAAACACAGTTCAAATGAACATATATTTTTTTCTTTAAAATCAATCTTTCTGTTCTTTATTTTAATGAAATTAAACCTACACTCACAGATGAAACCTTCATTTTATTTGATGTAAATGTTTTTTTTCATTGAATCAAAACTTTCCTTATATATTTTCACAAAACATACGCTGCTTTTAATTACACCTATTAATTTACAAATAGTATTCTTTCTCCTATTAATTAGAAATTTTCAATTACATTCATTTCTGTTGATTAAGTTTCAAAATGGACTAAATGAATGTAATGATAAGTAAAACAATTTTTCCTATCTAATAATAATTTAAACATATTTACATTATTGAATACAAATGGTAATTACACATTTCTTACTAAGTAATAGTTACTCATCTCTACAATCAATCTTTCAGCTAACAAACATTTCAAATAAATAAACATATTTTACTCTGTTACAAAACTTATTCATTTATATTCTTTTATTTTGATTTTCACTCTTTACTATTAAAGCAATCATTACATTGGTTTGTAGTTATTGTATTAATATTCTCAAATTTCCTCTAAATTTTCATTAAGTAGTTTTTATTTATTTATTACGTTTTATCCCAATGGAATTAAAACTAATTCAACAGATGAAACAAATGGGTAAACAGTTAATGATAATCACCAATTTGCCTAATTTAGTCTCATTCTTATAAATTTCATCTCATAACATTTATTGCTTCATTCCCTTTCTATTCATATAAGGATTTATCCATAAAATTTACATTCACTTATTTTACAACTTTTACTTTTATTTATTGGTTTAATGTTTATTTCAAAATTTTCATTTATTACTCCCAAATATTCGTTTTCATTTATAATTGTCATGTCAATTTTTTCTTTTATTGCGTTATATATTTATTCATCCTTCATTATTACATAACCTCATTTATTACCATTCATTTTTTTTATAGTAATTATGCTTAATCAAATTTCTTAGCCTCCCAATTGTTTACTTAAGTTTCTAACCATTCATTTATAATACTTCCCTTTCTATTATATTCTATTAGAAGTAATTTCAATTATACCTAAGTTTATAATACAAGAAAGACAAATTCTTATGTATTAAAAAATACCATCAAATACCTCATTTGAACTTGTTTCTCAATTCACCAATTACGACCTAAAATATAAATTTATGTTTCTATTAAATTTACATTCCCCCTTCCGTTACTATATTAATAATCACTAAGTAACGTTTATTATCAACTATAAATATTATAACTGCTTAACGGACATTGATTTTATAAATTTACACTTTATTACGTATTCTTCATTAGTTAACATAATTTTGAATTCCTTTCCCAATTTACTAATTTCAATCAATCGTAACTTTACCTTCTGTTTCAATTAATAGGGTATGCACAAATTTAGTTAATGCGTTAATTCTTATTAATATAACATTAAGGCTCATTTAATTCCAATTGGTTCTCATTTTAACTATTAAACCAAATAAACGGGTAACTTATAACGTGTGTTACCATGACTTTAATTACACCTATGAATTCCCTTTTATCAAATATATGTTACGGTTCTTAAATACTTCAATTCAATCAAATTCATTTATTTACAGTCTTCATTTATTTTTTATTAAGTTTACATTAATAAATCTTTTCTTCCATTTCATTAATTCAACAACTTATTCTATTATGAATACCGTTAACATTATTTCCAAATATCCCTTAATTAACATTAACGTAAACTTTTATTTATTGTTATTGCAATTTATACAAAATTCAATTTATACAAATTCAGCTTTGACTTGCCTAAATTTACATGCAGTTACTTTTAATAAATAAATTATTGCATTGGTTAATCCAACAGTTGCTTTTATTTTCTCATTTTATATTTTATAACCAAATGTAACAACTTACACTATTCATAAATGGGATTTCCCTTCAATTGTCAAAATTAAATTTTTATAACCATTGCTAAATTACATTCTTAACATTTACTTCAATATCGGTTATAAATTTTTTATTTCTTCCTAATTTAATTACAAAATCTCATTAATTTACCCAATTTTATTTACCATAATTTACGGGTCGTTATAGAACCCACTTAGTAAAACTCGACATTTCACTTTTCTAATCCCTTTGTTTTCAATCAAAACAATTTGTTTTCAGTTTTAATTACACAACCCTTTATTCCAATTGCAATTCATAATCAAATTGTTGTCAACAAAATTTTTCTAGCATCTTAAATTTCCAAAAATTTTTGTCAGAGTCTCCCTTAAATGGAGAGCCTTTTGCAATATGACAAGAGGAGATAAAAATGTATACATCGACCCACACAGTCGAGAAACAAAATATATATCTACATTTCGTATTTTTGCTGTATTCAATCCAAAAACGTGCCTTATTTTTAGCGTTTTTAAGCAAGCGGCTTATTTCATATGCAATTATGCGACCCAACTCTAGCTCAATCACCTATGGGTACCTATACTTACTCAATTTAACCACGTAACTACCCAAATATGAAAGTTCAATAACATTTTATTTATTTAATAACTCAAACATATAATTTTCCACTAAGTATCCTGTCATAGCATGGATTTATTAATAACCACAAGGTCCTAACATTCGATTTTTCATTCAATCGATTTATATATCACTCCATTCAATTTGAAGGATTTACAACCCAATAACTTGCATTCAACACATACTTATATCAAACATACCCATATCCATTTCAAACTGATTGAAAATCATTTTATTCACCTTCTATTAATTCATAGAATTTTATTTACCTTTGTTTACGACAAATGCCAATTTTTTCTATGCAAATTCGGTGATGTTTATTTAATAAAATAACCATTTCAGTTTATTGCTATTCTAAATTGATTACAAATCAATTTTTATTCAATTCTATTACATTTCAAATTTATTTACGATCAATTTCATTCTCGAATTCTATTCAAGGCCATATTCAATTTATTTACACTCACATTGAATTTATTTATAACCCAAGCCATTTTAATTTCAATCCAATTCCATTCAACATATTTGAATTAGCTTATATACAAGTCGAATTATATATATTTCTCAAGTTCTATATTCAATTTCAGTTTCAGTCCACAATCTATATTATTTAATCAAGTTCAATTCCATTTCCATATTCAATTAACCAATTAACTTATCTAATTAGTTCGCTTCAATTTTACAATCCAATATCTGACTTTTTTTTTCAAAAATCATTCTATTTAATCCACTTGAGTTCAAATTTATTTTATAATCTAGGTTTGGATTTTTATTTCTTTACTAGAACACCACCCCATTTTTATTTTTGGATTTCTATCACACTTTTCAATTTTATAAGTTTACACAACTTATATTCTCATACTTCTATTAGTTTTATACTCGAGTATATTCACATTTCATTATTTACTTAAGATTCACATTACTTTGCAGCTTAAATATATACTTATTCCATTAGTTTCAATTTTTATAAGCTATTCAAGTTTATTTATCCATATTCAATTTATACGCCATTCGAAATTTATAACTTATGGTTATAAATCTCTTTACCATTCAAGTTCTACATATAATTTCATTAGTTTTCATTTCTAATTCCAATTTAATTTAAATTTCAATTCCCTTTAACCAATATTCCCGAACCATATTCAAATTTATTTATACTTAAATTAATATCATCTATTTAATCAAATAAGAATTTAATTCCAATTTCAAAATTTAAATTTTCCATACTTCCTTACTTATTTTTGTTTGTTCCATTCGCTTACTCATTTGTATGCACTTTATACTTAGTTGAGTCATTACCTTCTATTTATTTCATCTTATTTATTATTTACTATAATTACTTTATTTACACTTTAACTTTTGCTTAATTTAAATTCGAACTCCTATTAATTTTTTCTTACAAATATAATTTTTTTAACTTACACAAGTTAAATTTTAATTTCATCTTGAATTTCACTTTTTTCAAGTTTTATTTCAAAAACTTATCCTCTTCTTATTTCACCTCCCTTTTAATTAAAAATTTCAGAGTTCAAACACCCAGTATATATTTCAAACCATTTGAAATTATATATGTATATAACACTCTGTTTTTTACAAACCATTCCTTTGAATTTTAAGCTCAAATTCGATTTTCTCCAAAATAAATTCTCTTGGAATTTCCTAAAACAACGTTTGTTTTCCAATAAAAATCTTCAAATCAATTATTTCGGTAGCAATCCATCGCTTAGAAACTCGAAAATGAGCACTGATGATGCGGTCGTTATCACCAGAGTTATTTTCCAGCAACTATAGTCTTCATTAATTCCAAAATTCATTTAAAACAATTTCCATTCAAAAATATCCCAATAATATCACCATTTCTCTTTCCAACCACTTCGAATTTTTTTTCAAATTTCAAAAATCTGTGGAATTTCAAAATTCCCAAATACTTAGTTCAAACCCATTTTAAACATTTCTCAAAGCTTTCAAAATTTTAAATTTCTAATTTCTGGTTTGAATCCATTGGTATAATTTATATTTATATAAATTTTCAAATGGGTTATATAAACCATTTCCAAATTTTATAATCTTATTTGATTATAATATTACCATCCAAAAATTCCAACTATATATAATAATTTTAGAAAATTATTACTTTTATATCAATATATGGTTTGGGTAAAACCATTTCATCTACCTCATTCCAAAAAAACACTGTGTCGAATTACTCTATTAAAGTGTTTAGAAACCCTTATCAATTCAGTTGTACTTGCTGTGCCGGCCAGGGTTCATAAGCCACTTAATAAATCAACCAACACAATATAAACATTTATATCCACTAATAAATACGCGCTCATATTTATTAGTACACTCAAACTCATTCTAGGGTACTACTGACTCTATCTCTAATGAGTAATTCCCAATAGAGCCAAGGTTCTCGCTTAACCTTCTGCTCTGATACCGGATGTAGCGACTCATAGTTCTGTACCTTTTGAGTTGATAATACTTCACTCAACCCAAATTGTATAAAAGAGCGAATAATTAGGGTAAAGAAGAAGAAAAAGATAAAGGAAAATAGAAACAACAACGCAGAGTCTCACAATCGCAGCGGCACAAAATATAATATATAATAACAGATTTATATATAAAAGAATCTATAATTGTTATACTTACAATCATTGAGCACAACAATCACTACATCAAAGCTGGACAGTTATAATAACTTGTCCTCATACAGCGGAAAATATACATCGAGTACAGAAATACATCTCTGTCACCTAGCTCGCCCTCGAACTCCATAGCTTCCTTTCCTGAAACCGTAATACTCAGTCTGACCCAAGCGTTATAATAAAATAACACCTAAGTCAGTCTGAAAAATCAGCGTGAGAAAACTCATTCAATTTGAATTATTACTATTATTTTTTAAAACCCTTTGAAAACAAAGGTATCTCATAAGACCACACCATGCATAAACACGACGGGGTTTTACCTTATGATAACTAAACATTTTTATCAAATCGGTCTAATATTATAATAGTGTCTAAATCACGTAAATAGAAAATAGTTGAAATACTTGTATCTCACGTTTCAGCATAGTTGGGCACAATCAAAACCATACGGGGCTTATTGGTGATTGGATTCCATACAATGACTAGGTACCGAGGTACCACTTATCATAGTACATATCTAGAAAAATGTACCGAGGACCTCACCGTGATCCCCTACAACACAAGACCGACCCTATCCCTTAACCTGGATAAAATCGAGTATGTTATCCCCCGGGTGTTCCTACCCTTCTCGAGAGCTCTTTCGCATGCACCTCATCCATATAATATATCCGAGGTTATCTAGAAAGGTGATAACATAACCTAATTGGGTATGACCCACTTTTCCTTGCTGCATACCCCCTGATTTTCAGCCATTTCGGTTGATAAGGGTAGAGGCTATGATTTCCTCTCTAGAATAATTTCACTTAGAATGCTCATCGTCCTCCAATAAGGATGTTCAGATAGCACTCATCCATACAAGTTGTTCTGGGTCTGGACAAACCGAATCACCGTCTTTATCATCTCCAAGGTATTCATTTGTAACGTTCAAACCAGACCGAAGTGGTTTTCAGATAATTAAATCCGATCCCGGTCTCTTTGAAACGGTTAATGAAGTTGTCCAAAATTGTTAATCGGTTATTTAACTATAAATGCAACATCCATAAGCAATCACTAGGCCATTCTTTGTAATTTCTTCAAAAATACTCATGTTAGAATATCTTTACAAAGATATACGTTCCTCTCTTTCAATAGTTCAATATTTGAAAACAACAATTTTAAATAATTATATCCACAACAGGATAATTTCAAACCACCTCAGTACTTAGAAATATTTTCTTTCAATTACATTTATAATTCAATACTTTGAAATTATTTCTATAATGATAACCTCGCAGTTAAAATTTCTCATATCCATCCCATCCAATACTTAGAAAATGTCCTCAAGTATAACTTCCCAAAATCATTTATTTTTACAATACTTAGAAAATATTTCATTTATTTTCTATTTGCTCAAATCCCTTACAATTCTTCCGTAAGTTCCCTATCTCCTTTCTTTTGTGAATTCTACTTCTTTTTCGAAGTTCACTTTTATTTAACTACTTTGGAAATTTTCTTACTTTTTTCCCAAATTCTATTTTGAGAATTTCCTTATAATTCCTTTTACTAAATAATCCTTTTCCACCTCTCGAGAAGATTTATAAATAAATTTTAAAATATTACAAAACTATATATATAATAAGTATTTAAAAGAATAATAATAATTTATTCTAAGTCATACTCGATTAATTATCTAAAACATTGAAACACTTTTATAACATCACTTTTCAAAGTAGGTTTAATATTTAGGATTTATTAAAATAAATATTAATTATTTGAAAAATTCACTTCTGAAGTATTTTAATATTAATTAACTTTAAATTACATAGTTTAATAAATAAAAATTTCCCTTCTGAAATAAAACTTAACTTATCAAAATAAAATATTTTTTAAATCTCAATAACCAAGTTTCAATTTATAAATCCCTCTCGATTTCCATTACATCACTTCCATTTTGGTCTCCTGAACCACTTTCACTTCAAAAATAGTATCCATTATTTTCCTCTTATCCTATTTCCATATTCAAATATAAATTCTCCATGTAAATTTATATTCCAAATTTATCTGATATCAATTTCCTTTATTTATAAACATCGTTTATAATTTCTTTATACTCCTTTGAGTTTCACTAAAAATAATCTCATTTATAAAATTACATTCTATTAATTCAGTTCCTTATAAATTCCTTTCATTTTTGCCAATTTAATTTTAATATCGTTTTCAACTTCTTTCCATATTCTATCCCAAATATCGTTTTAAAATCTAGTCTTGAAAATTCATTTATATAATTTATTTTAAAATCTCTATTTAAAGTATTTTTCTGTCATTATTTAGCATGATCAAAAAACCAATTATTGCCTATTCAAATCGATCACTTTAAAATAATCCAAAATTCGATGTACATATTTTTATATTAAAAATCTCCTTTTAATTCTTTGAAAAAATTCAAATAATATATATGGTATTAACATACCAAAACTTATTATAAAGGAATATCAATCCATCTACTAATAGATACGGGAATAGTAATCCAACTACTAATACACATACCACTATATACAATTATGACATCCAAGTGATAATAATAATTATCCAATTAATCAATAATTGATTTTCAATAATTTTAAACTAAACCATATACCAAGTCGAGTGAGATTTACTCACCTTTATTTTTGAATTTTCTGATCGATCCTATTTTTAATTCCAGCTTGTATATTTCTCATCTAAGAATACAAACTTGTCTTGATTCATTTATTTTGGACCTCGAATGCAAATTTTAATAAATTTATTAGCTATCTCAAATACTGAAATTTTAATTAAATAACTAAATATATAATTGAACCAAATCACAGAATTATACCTCCATTGTTCGTTCCAGGTAAGAAATCGAACAGCAACCCAACTTGAACGAGATCGACGAGCTTCCCCAATCCTTGCCTGAGACCACCCACTTCACCTACGAGATCCACACGTATGCAAGCAAACCACTTCACACGTGCCACTCTTTCTCTCATGTTCACGATCCCCTCCCTTCGCGCTGAGATAGCCCAGCCATGCCTCATTACATTTGCAGCAGGTCCGGACCTCCACTAAGTCGTCGATCGTTGGACATAGACTAACATCTCTACCCCGTTCGTTGCAAAATGCCACTGCCAAACTCCTCGAATCAAGAACAACTAACTAACCTTCACGCTCAGTCGCCTCCTCCCAGTTCGTGCATCCTCAAATTTGTGACTTTGACTGAGATCGCCCGATGTGCAGTTGCCCACGCCTTCAACCATCCCCTCTGTCGCAGACGATGTCGCCGAACCCTTTGATCACGATCAATTCCTTTTTTTTAAAATGAGGATTCGATTTGAACCAATGAAGGGGGAACGCAATTTTGAAAGAGGGGTTCACTATGTCGGTTTTGAGTTTGAACTGGTACGAATAAAGGAGGGGTTCACAATTTATTTTTACATCGGCCATTCCTTTTTCTTTTTCTTTTAAACAGAAGAGAACGAACGTTATTTTTCTTCTCTTCGGTTATGTGATTTTAAAAGGAGAATAGAGGGGGAACAAGACTTGATATTGGCATGTAAAATGAAGGCTATAGTGTTTCTAAAATAAAGGAAAAGGTTTTGATGTGAATGCGGTTAATCAATATAAATATAAATATATTATATTATTTAAATCTTAAAACGTCTCGATTTACACAACTCAGAATCTCGAACCCCTATCGAGACATGTCACTAGGTGCTTATAATGTTATACCCCTATTCCGAATGCAATGGAATAGGTTCCAAGTCCTAATTCGATCGTATGGAGAAGATAATTTTTAGATTCATTTGTTATATTGAATGTTCGATATTAAATTCAACGCATTTATATACCGTATGGCCAAACAATGACTCTAGATGCTTCAAAATTTTAAATCCGATAATAATACACAATTACGGATCTAATGAAACTAGTTTCGTAGAATTTCAAGAATATGACCGTAGCGCATCGATTAAATTGACGACTTTAAAAATTTGTGAAATCGCTCAAAATTCCTATTTTAAATATTACTAACTAAATCATAAATCTAAAATTCACTATTTAAAACCATTTAAATATTAAAAATTAAACAACAGGAAAATCCGGGTCGTTACAAATATCCTAGAATGAGTTTGAGTTTATGTATAGGGTGAGTATTTGTTAGTGATAAAAAATCTTTTGTATTAATTGGTCTATTAAGTTTGGATCTTGGGATTTTGATCGATGTGCCTAACCACGATAATCGATAAGGATTCCTAAACATTTGAACAAAAAAATCGACACATAAACTTTAAAACTGGTAAATGAATCAATTTTTTGTAGGACTATATATTATATATAAAGGAAGGAATTTCAAATATTAATATAGTTATGTTGATGTTCTTTATTATTAGTTATTGATAATATTTGATTATTATCATATAGAGTTTGATTAGTTATGATCGCCTAGTCTTGAGCTTTGGCAATGGTTTGTAGATTCATCTGTAATCATCTTTTAAACCATAAGTTGGGTAGATAGTTTTTATGGGAACATCGAAATGAACATCTTGTGAATTAAGTTTCATAATATGACTATAAGGCATTTGATGATATGTTGGGTTAAAATTAGATTTTAATAAAGATATTTATTAAAAAGAAATATTTCAGATGATTTTACAAAAGGTTGATTTTGTAAACCAGGATTATTAAATGTGTTATAAATGAAAAGGATTTTTGAAAGTGATAGCAATTTTAGTTAAAAGTATATGAAGGCATAAATATTTTGAAAATGAATTTGATAGTAAAAAATTTCTTTGGACAGTTCGAGGAATGAGTCTAGATCTACTTGTGATGATCAGAATAAACTTCTAAGTGACAATCGAATATTTGCTTAGGCGGATGTGGTAGTGCACATAGTAAACTATTCTCTTTGTCAATGGACGATCGAAATGAGTTTGAACCCAAATGGATCCAAAGCAAGTGGATGATAAATATATTTTTTAAAATATTTAATTATAAATATATACATAATATTGTGTCAAAATGGGATTTGAAAAGAAGAAGTTTTTTTTACGATTAACTAGTTCGAGTGACTTGAAGGTGACTAAAAATGGGCAGAAGTTGTGTTCGGATGGTAAACACTTCTCATGAGTATTACCCTTCTTGTTAAAGGGATATATGGTACTACTTGGTAGTATCCAGTTCCTTGATATCATTTTGGAGTTATTTAGGCTATATGTACATTTTCTAAGGGTTAAAAATAAAGTATCATTTCAAAATGTTTTTGAAATAAAACAAGGGCATTTAACTCCTAAGCTTTCAAAATAATAAGGTATTTTGATAAAAAGAGTGGAGTTTAATTGGGTTAAACTTATCAAGGGGGATTAATAAACATTGTTTTATTAAAATACGTCTCTTGATTTTAACATGTAGAAAGTGAAAAATTATTTGATGTTATTGGGTCGGCTAATAAATGTCTTCACCTTAGAGATGTCTAAAAAAAGTAGAGTCTAGGATGGAGTTTGGATATCAGCATCCTAATCTTCTTTGCTACTTATCAAACCAATTGGGTAAAATTGTATTGGTCGACTCAGTTTTAAGACCCAAATTATTTTGGACACGCATCTGAATAATCAGAAGTGAATAGAATTAAAAATATGATGTTTTGTATATACTCTTAGTATATAGGAGAGTATTATACAAGTAAATAAATTATAAAGAATTTATGAAGTTTCATAAACGAAGTTTTATCATTTAAATTGTTTGAACGTAATTAGGAATTTTTTTAAATGCTTTCATAAATATTTTTGGGAGGGTAAAGGTAATTAGGTAGTAAAACCCCTTAGACAGTATGTAAGTTTTACGTAGATCCATATATTTTTCACATAATTCATGATCCAAGATTTAAGCACATGACTTGAGGTGTTTTACACCGTTTCAAATAACGATTTATCACTCGGTTTTTGAAAACGAATACTTGGTGAGGGTTCTTAATATGGAATCAAATTTTCTATCATAATATATATCTATGTAAGGAGAATGGATATTTCTAATTAAGTACCCTGATTGTAGTCCGCACTTGGGAATCAATTGTGTGATACTAGTTAGGAAGTAAAGCTATATATTCGAGTGAGTGATCAAATCAACATTTGGATAGGAAAGATCTACATATATTAAATGGATTAATGAGTAGTGTTAAGTATTTCTGGGTTAGGGTTGTGGTAAAATTTCATGGTTGAAATTCTTTAAGGGGAGGAGAGTGTAACGACTCGAATTTTCACCGCTTTAAATTATGAATATTTAATTAATTTTAAATATTCAAATAACAGATTTTATAATAATAAAACACTTTTAAATAGTAATTAGTGATGGTGAAATATGTTTCCAAATTTGTTTATAAAAATGACCAGTTCGAAGAAAAATCGAAAACATGACCAGCAATCGTTTTCCTAATTTTCGACTTTTCATCGTCTAAAAGATGTTCTCCTAAGCAGTATTATGGTTCTTTTACTTTATGTAACACCTCTAATTTTCGATAATATTATTTAGGAGATTTAATTAGCTAAATTAAATAGAATACTAAAAGACTAATTGATTAAGGGAATTAAGATTTGTATAATGAGTGTGTAGCCATGCCTAATTGAATTAATGAACTAAGGAAAAACAAAATGAATTAGATAAAGTAAAATACGAATGAGCCATATTCATATACCTTAAGCTTTCATACCACTTCTTTTTACACGTTCATTTCATAAACTAAAAAGAAAAGCTAGAGGTCGGCCACCATTAATAAGAAGTAAGGGGAAGATTAGCAAAATCAAGAGGAAGAATCCAAATCAACCTAATGTAAGATCAAATCTCAACTCCTTAACATTAAAGAAAAGGTGAATAATAAGTTACATCCCATGTTTTCTATTTCGGTTACTAGATTAAGATCCGATTTTTTTTTGCAAATGTTTGCCATGTTTTGATTGACTAAAATGGATATACATGTTTGTTGATGATTTTAGCTATTTTTAATGGATTTTATGATAAGAATTAATTTAAAAAACCTATTAGTTGACATCTAATAAACTTGCGATCTTAATTCGAGGTCAGAAATATTATTTTGGAAATGGATTTCAAGTTTCATAACTTTCTAAATTATTATGGAATTATATTAATTTTCTAGTGAAGAAAAAGTTATACGGGTTTAAAATTAATTTTCGGCAATTATGTATGTTTAGGGTCTAAAATTTAAATATGTTAGAAAACATATTAAAAGAGGTTTATGCGAATTTTTATAGAATTTTCCTAAGTGTTTTAATAGATATATAAAATTATTTTAGGACTTAAATGTTTGATATATTTATAAAAGGAGAAGGGGCATTTTGTAGATGATTTAATTTTTCTAATTCTAAAGTTTTGGTAGTATTTTAGAAAATAAATTTGCAACCAATCATATTTTGACCATCAAGGCAGGTTAGTTGAAAAGATTACTTTAAAAGGTTAAAAATCAGTTTAAACATGCTTTTTACATGTTTCACCACTTTCGACACCTAGTTTTTTAGCATATTCCTCCACACCACCACCATAGAAACCAATGCACGTGGCATCAAAGACATGGTGCATAGCGAATTGGATATATGCAGAAGGTATGCAGTCGAAACAAGGGGTTTCGAAGGGGTCGAAGCGCTACTTCGCTTTTAAATGAAAATGTGCCTGCTTTGCTTTCGATAGTAGTGCTTTCGACTTGGTTGGCTTTTGACTGGGTCAAATTGTTTAAAGATATGGTTTCGATAGAGATTGCGCCTTTTGTTTTAAGTAAACGCTTTCGAGGAGGCTGAAACCCCTAGCTCTGCCTTTTTATCTTTCGACTCAGAATGGTTTCGAAAGGGCTACTTTGTTTTTAAAACTTAGCCGCTTCTCCAATGCTTTCGAAGGGATAAGTTTCGACACCATCCACTCTTTTACTTAGGATTGCTTTCGAAAGATTTTCTTTCAACTTGATTATTTTATGACCCTTTTTTATATTTGAAAGTTTAACCCAAAGGTTTCGAAAAGAATGGTTTCCAAAGGTCTCGAAAGGTTTTCCATAAGTTTATACTTGAACCTAATGCTATCGAAAAGTTTTTTAAGTAGTATAATTTATGCTTTCGAAAGGTAACTGATATAGGTTTCAAAGGGAAGGTTCCCCAATGGTTTCAAAAGGTAATTAAAGAATTTTAAATGGAAGGTTTTCGATTGCTTTCGAAAGGCAAGTTTGATGTTTTAAGAAGAGGATGTCTAAGGTGTAAAAAGCTTTCGAAGAAGATGTTTTCAATGGTTTCGAAATGTATGTTTAGCCTTTAGATCTAATGTCATAAAGTAAAGTAGTTTACTTATTTCAAAAAGGGTACTTTCAATGGTTTCGAAAAGGGTACTTTCAGTGGTTTCGAATGAGTTGTTTAAATATTTTAAGCAAAGGTTTCGAATAATCTACTTCGGCAATATTCCCTAAGTGTTTTAAGTTGAAAAGGGTTTTAACTTATTTGGAGGGATAGGTAATCCTCATTATATTTCATCAACATTAGTTTAGGTAAAGTATATATAACATGACAAATAGTTTAGAGTAAAGCAAAGAGTACATTTTCCTTGTGTAAGTATGATTTAAAGGAATTAAATCATTTTGAAAAGGTTTTTAAGGAAAATTTTAAGGATAGTTAACCCTAAGAAAATGACTCAGATTAGAAGACCAGATGGGACTGGTGTAGGGTCGCGCCTACTCATTAGCTATTAGCCCCTAGCTAATTTAGTCCAAAATTCCAATGTGTAGGGCTTAGTCACAAGTAGACTTAAATGAAGGTTACACACAAAAAGGAATACACACACAGATAGAGAGAGAAATGAAGAGAGGTTATTGGTGTGTTCGAAAAACCATTAGGATCAGGTACCCTTGGAGAAGTAAGCTAAGGACAGACCATTTAGAAAGTTGCCTATCAGGTGTTAGACCATTTGATATTTTGTCTGGTAGGACCGAGTCAGCCGAAGTTTAGTAGTTAGCCAAACAAAACTACAGTTTTTTCCGATGGCTGGTCTAGTTATTACATAGCTTAAGCATATATGATATTTGCTATTATTGAAAGGATATTAGTGGAAGGAACCCATTCCGCTAAGCAGCGTGGTCTCACTTAATATCAGAAAACCAAGATGGATTGCATTATTCACACCCGGCTTTATGTCTAACTCGAAGTTTATGTTTTTCCCTTAAACTCTTGGATGCTCAAAATTGATTTGAGTAGATTGAGAGTTTGAGTTTTTTAAATTTTAGTAGGTTAGTGAATAAAGCTATCGGAGACAAGCAGAAGCCTAACAGATAGTTATTTAGGAGTTGCTTTTATTTTCTTTTAAATTCCGCTGTTTTGGATTAAAACAGTTAGTCCATTAGTTCTCTGATCATCCACGAGGGCATCTTAAATAGCTTTATCAAGTTTTAGTAGGTTAGTGAATAAAGCTATCGGAGACAAGCAGAAGCCTAACGGATAGCTATTTAGGAGTTGCTTTTATTTTGTTTTAAATTCCGCTGTTTTGGATTAAAACAGTTAGTCCATTAGTTCTCTGATCATCCAGGAGGGCATCTTATTATGTCGTTCTTTGCATATTTTGTAATAATTATATTTGATCCGAACCTTGGAAGCATTATGGGATTATGTAATCTGAATATGAAATATTGTCTTGAATTGTAATTAGAAAAGTTGTTTCAATCTATGATGATTTTATTTCATATTCATGTGACTGTGATATTATGGATACCATTAAAATTACCATATTTTATCACTAGAAGTTAATACTATAAATGACTACAGCATTTGTAGCGTTTAGCTTTTGGCCTCAAAATAGGGGATGTTACAACTTTATATCAGAGCATAGGTAACTTTAAAATAAAATGATTTTTAAAACATAATCATTCGTGATTAGAGAAAAGATTGGGGTATGGGATAATGCTATAGTAACGTACTTGTACTTGTTATACATAAGTATACACTTTATCTCTAGTCTTCTAACTTTATTAGGCTATTCTTCTATATCTCACAAGGCTTGAATGTTGATATGGATGCTAAAAGAGTTAATATTGGTGAGGGAAGCACCATGACAAACAGAAATGCCAGACCAAGCACTAGGAGAAACCCAGGTTAGGCACAAGCAGAGAATGTAGGTGACGGGCAAGCAAAGGAAAGAAGGCCACTGAGGAAAAAAGGTGTTAGATGTTTCAACTATGAGCAAGTTGGGTACTATAAAGACTAGTGTAAAGAGCTAGCTAAGGGAGATAAAGGCTAAGTATTTGCACTGGAACCTGCTACCTCAAGACCAACAGCACAGGAGAAAGGAAAAGCCATGTTGGGAGGTACACTTTTGATTCATGGTATGTCTATTAGCTTATTGCTTTATACTGGTGCATCATATTCTTTTATATCTCAATGTTTGATAGATAAGCTTAACCTAGAACCCTCATATTCAGTTACTTCCATAATGGTTGCAAATCCGATAGAGGGTATGTGACACTTGGAATGAAGTGTGACCACTTAGAGTGTGACTTGCTAGGTCACACCTTTGTTTGCAATTTGCATGTTTTTGACTTTTAGGGTTTATAATTATTTTGGGTATAGATTGGTTAAGTAAGTACGATGCTAGAATATTTTTCCATGATAGAAAAACATCCTGATTGTAATGATCGGATTGTATATATCATAGAAAACCTTAGTTGTGAGATGAATGCTTTGTTTGGTGTTGTGGAGGTAGAAGTGAGATAAGTCGAGTTTTCATGGTTAAAGAATTTGCATTTTGAGCCTATAGTAGGACTCGAAACATGCCATTGAGTTTCAGACAGATTTAGTACCCAAAGCAAAACCGATGAGTAGACTGCCAAACAGAATGACACCTATAGAGATCAGAGAGAAAATAGTACAGTTGGTGGATTTGAAAGGCAAGAATTTTATTAGGCTGAGTAGTTCGCCTTGAGAAGCAGCCGTAGTGTTTGCTAATAAGACGAACAGATCGTTGAGGTTATGTATCGATTACCTTCGGTTGAATGAGAAGTCGATAAAGAATTGATATCTTTGCCTAGAATTGACGATTTGTTTGATCAGTTGAGTGGAGTCAAGTATTTTCTTAGTTGGATTTAGCAACTTGTTTCCATCAGCTCAGAGTAGCAGAGGATAGTATTCCTTTGACGGTGTTAAGAACTAGATATGTATCATGCGAATGGATAGTGATGCCGTTCGAACTACCTAATGAGCCAGTATTCCTTGTAGATTTGATGAATCTAATTTTCCAGGAGAACTTGGATTGGTTCATGTTGGTGTTCATAGATGATATCTTGATATACTAATGATGAAAGGGAGCATAAAATTCATCTTAGAGTGGTGCTTGTGGCTCTGAAGCAGCATCAGCTGTAGACAAAGTTTTCGAAGTGTCATTTCTGGAAAAGAAAAGCGAATTTTCTTGGTCATGTAGTCTCAAAGAAAGGGTTTTCTATAGATCCGACTAAGATTGCAGCGGTAAATAATTGGAGAAGACTCGAGACAGTGATTGAGATAAAGATTTTTCTTAGATTGGCTAGATATTATCAGAGGTTCATTAAGGATTTTTCGTAGATAGCAGCTCCGATGAACAAGCTAACACGAAAGGATGTAAAGTTTGTTTGGACCGATAAGTATGAGGAAGCATTCCAAAGATTGAAACATTAATTGACCAATGCACCTGTATTAGTTGATCCGGGGGGTTAATGGGATTCGATAGTTTATATAGATGCGTGTGGAACTGGATTAGGAGTTGTGTTAATGCAGAGAGGTAAAGTAATTGCCTATGCTTCTCGATAGCTTATTCTGAATGAGGTTTGATATCCTACGCATGACTTGGAATTAGCAGCAGTGATTTTTTTGCTTTGAAGGTGTAGAGAAATTACCTTTTGGGAGAGAGATTCGAGTTATTTATGGATCATAAGTCATTGAAGTATTTATTCTCTTAGAAAGATCCGAGTATGAGACATCATAGGTGGTTAGATTTTTTAGTTGCCTATGACTTTGGTATTGAGTACATACTGGGAAAAGGCAATAAAGTTGCAGATGCGCTTAGCAGAAAGCATCAGAATGCAGTGTTGGCTATGATAGCAAAGTGGAAAGATTTGGAAGCATTTTCGACTTGCATAGTGCAATGGAGATCAGAAGCTGGTCTAGTGGAGGATCGGTTGTGTTGTCTTTTTTAGAAGTTCGATCGGTTATGATCGAAAAGATTTATTCCAAGCAAGAGGAAAATACAGTCTTGACCAGAAGGGATGGTTGAGAAAGAAGGGATGATTGTGTGTTCTGAATGTTGGAAACTTAAGGAAATAAGTTCCCAAAGAATGTCATCAATCCAAGTTTACGGTTCATCCTGAAGGGGCCAAAATGTATCAAGATATAAAGAGGAGCTTCCATTGGGAAGGTATGAAGAAGGATGTTGGCTTGTGAGTTATGCAGTGCGCAAACTGTCAACAAGTGAATGCCGAACATCAGAAGCCAAGTGGATTACTTCAGCCTTTAGAGGTTCCAGTTTGGAAGTGAGATTCAATTTCCATGGATTTTGTTGATGGATGGCCAAGATCTAATAAAGGAAATGAAAGTATATGGGTCATAGTGGACAGGTTTACCAAGGGTGCCCATTTCATTCCAATTAAGTCAACTAGAACGGCACCTATTTTAGCTTTGTTATTTACGTAGAATATAGTTTGACTTCATGGAATTCCTAGTAGTGTAGTGAGCAATAAAGGTTCCTTATTCTTTCTGGAAGAGTCTATAGGATACATTAGGTACCAAGCTCAAGATGAGTACTACGTATCACACTCAGACGGATGGGCAGATAGACAGAGTCGATAAGGTACTCGAGGATTTACTAAGAACTTGTGTATTGGACTTTAGTGGATCTTAGGAAGATCACCTACATTTGGTTGAGTTAACCTATAATAATAGTTATCAGACTAGTATATGAATGACGCCTTTTGAAGCTTTGTATGGAAGGTCATGTAAATCTTCCGTTTGTTGGTTAGAGACTGGGAATAGGTTGGTTCTTGGTCCGGATTTGGTTAGAGAAGCTCGAGAGAAGATTGAGTCGATCGAGTTAGAATGAAGGAAGCTCAATCTAGGTAGAAAAGTTATGCTAATAAGAGATGGAAAGACTTAGAGTTCTCTGTTGGAGATCAGGTTTTCATCAAAGTGTCACTGATAAAAGGTGTTATCAGATTTGGGAAATCAAGAAAGTTGGCACCGAGATTTCTAAGGTCATTTCCTATTGTAGAGAGAATCGAGAAACATGGATATAGAGTAGAGTTACCAAATAATTTGGCATGAGTTTATGATGTATTTTATGTTTCTCATCTAAGGAAGTATATTCATGACCCAGAGATTACTATTACACCAACAATGTTAGACGACTTAGTAGTGGAGCCAGATTTGACTATAGTTAGAAAGCCTATTCGTATAGTCGCAAGAGATGAGAAGAAGCTAAGGAACAAAACAATCAGATTAGTTAAAGTCCAATGAAGCGACGATGAGAGAGACTGTACTTGGGAAACCTAGACCAGGATTCAAGACACTTATCCTGACTTGTTTCATGGTATGTTTTGCCTTTTTTATTGATTTTGATGAGTATCTTATCGTAATTTCGAGAATGAAATACTTTAAGGAGGGGAGAATGTAACACTACTAATTCTTGATAACATTATTCAGAAGTTTTAATTAGCTAAATTAAATTGAATAATGAAAAGATCAATCAGTTAAGGGAATTGAGGTTTGCATAATAAGGGTTTAGCCATGCCTAATTGAATTAATGAACTAAGGAAAAACAAAATGAATTAGATAAGGGTAAAGTAGGAATGAGCCATCTTCATATATCTTAAACCTTCATACCACTTCATTTTACACGTTTATTTCACAAACTAAAAAAGCAAAGCTAGAGGTCGCCCACCATTAAGAAGAAGTAAGGGGAAGATTAGCTAAATCAAAAGGAAGAGTCCAAATCAACTTAATCTAAGATCAAATTTCAACTCCTTAACATCAAAGTAAAGGTGAATAATAGGTTACATATCATGTTTTTATTTTCAGTTACTAGATTGAGATCCAAAATTTTTATGCAAATGTTTGCCATGTTTTGATTGATTAAAATGGATATATATACTTGATGATTTTGGCTATTTCATATGGATTTTATGATAGGAATTAATTCAGAAAACTTATTAGTTGACATCCAATGGACTTACGACTTTAATCCGAGATAAGAAATATAACTTTGGAAATGGGTTTCCAGTTTCATAATTTTTTTGAATTGTTGTGGAATTAATATTAATTTTCAAGTGAAGAAAAAGGTTATTTGAGTTTAAAATTAATTTCGACAATTATGTATGTGTTTTGGGCTTGAAATTCATAAAACATATTAAAAAAGAATTATGTGAATTTTTACATAATTTTCCTAAGTATTTTAGTAGATATATAAAACTATTTAATGTACGGGACTTGAACATTTTATATATTTATAAAAGGAGAAGAGGCATTTTGTAAATAATTTAATTTTCTCAATTTTGAAATTTCGGCACTAGAATTTGCTCATATTTTGGCAATTAAGGCAGATTAGTTGAAAAGATTACTTTAAAAGATAAAAAATCGGTTTAAACATGCTTTTTATATGTTTTACCACTTTCGGCACCTAGCTTTTGACCGTGTTCCTCCGCTACTGCGACCATTGAAATCAATGCGCATGGCATCAAAGACTTGGTGTGCAACGAATTGGACATAGGTGGAAGGTATGCAGTCGAAACAAGGAGTTCCGAAGGGGTCGAAGAGCTAATTTGCTTTTAGATGAAAATTCGTCTGCTTTGCTTTCGATAGTAATGCTTTCAACTAAGTTGGCTTTCGAAGGGGTCAAATTGTCTAAAGAAATGGTTTCGATGGAGGTTGCACCTTTTTTTAATTAAATGCTTTCGAGGAGGCCGAAACCCTTAACTGCTGCCTTTTTACCTTTCAACCCAGAATGGTTTCAAAAGGGCTACTTTGTTTTTAAAATTTAGCCGTTTCTCCATTGCTTTCGAAGGGATAAGTTTCGACACCATCCACTTCTTTTACTTAGGAATTGCTTTCGAAAGAGTTGCTTTTGACTTGATTGTTTTATGATCCTTTTTTATATTTGAAAGTTCAACCCAAAGGTTTCGAAAGGAATGGTTCCTAAAAGCTTCGAAAGGTTTCCACAAGCTTTTACTAAACCCAATGCTATTGAAAGATTTATTTTAAGCAGTATACTTTAATGCTTTCGAAGGGTAATTGTTATAAGTTTCAAAGGGGAAGTATCCCAATGGTTTTTGAAAGGTACTTAAAGCATTTTAAATGGAATGTTTTCGATTGTTTTCGAAAAGCATGTTTGATGTTTTGAGAAGATGATGTCTAAGGTTTATAAAGCTTTTGAAGAAGATGTTTTCAATGCTTTCGAAAGGTATGTTTGGCCTTTAGGCCTAAGGTTAAAAGTAATGTATTTTACTTCTATTGAAAGGGGTACTATGATGTCCCACATTTCAGAAGGTTCAAATCGACAATAATCCACACATGTTCGCCTTAAACAATCCGGAATATTGATAATCAATGGGCTTAAATAATAAGAATAAGAAGTACAGAAGAAAACAAACACAGAATCTCACAGCGGAATGATAAAATATAATAATCAAATAATCAGGGTGATAAAGCTGTTTACTATACATTTGATTATAATCCATACACATTTACCAGAGTTATATATATACATCAAGGATAAATAACCAATACAACAGAATAGCATGATGCAGGGTATAATAATAGTACCAAACCTTCGTCTTCATCCTCCAGCGAATAATCTTCAATACGCTGAGCAACTCAGGGCTAACACGAGCATAATGGAAGTCAAAACACTCGAATCGAGATTAAAATACTATTATGTAAGTCAAATCAATATCACAAATATGAGCGCAATAACTTAAGAGATGTTACGAGATTTTCCATCTCCTAAGGATCCGTTAAACTATTTATATATAATAGTATACGGTATAATAGATAATGTCTATCGATAAAGTAAATATCACAATAGCATTAAGGCTTTACATTGATCTACCTTAACACATTTGTATAGTTTTAAACCAAAGTCGTAATGGGATCGTATAGGGATAAGTATGACAAGGCACGTGAGGCAATGCCCGAGGTAAGATTCTACTATTTTACCCTTTCTAGCTGGTCGTAACCCATCCGTGGCCAACCGTGACAATTAATCCAACCGACAAAAGGTGCACCCACCAAATTTGAAATCACAATAGTAATATAAGGGATTAACGGTAACTAGAGGTAGCCAATTTTAGTCATTTTAATTATAACACAAGTGTCAAGGATATCCTCGTCGTTCTCTTACTTCATTCCAGTAAATGTCGCCAATTCAACCATTACATTCTGAATATCATCCACCGCATACACAGTTATCAAAGTGGTTCCAATATTGATAGAGAGTATGCTAATAAGAGGCCCCGGTCTCTTTAACAACCAAATGTCGTTTTACACACCGGTTAATTCTTTTACAATTTGAAAACAATTCGAACTTGATATCAAAGATCATATTCACTTAAAAATCAAATCCATTTCGAAATCATCGTATTTACTCAAAATATACATCCTTTCGAAATCATCATATTCAATTCAAAACCATATTTTTACTTCAAATGTTAATTCAATTCAATATATCGATTTCATTTAAAACTTGACTCGAATTACAATATTAGTTATAATTCACTTTAACCAAATTTGCTTTTTAAATCCAAGATTTAAATACAAACATTCCACCCTTTCGACCAGTTTGAATTTTTAGAAAATATTTTAAATAGTTTAAAAATAGCTAAGTAGTTAAAATAGTCTAACAGAAAATAATTTGAGTGTTAAAAAATGGTTTATATAATGAAATGATTTGGAAAATCAAAATAGTTAGAATATTTAAAGAATATAGATTTTAAATCATATAAATATATAAATTTTGAGAATAATAAAAACCCATATATTTATGAATCAACATTACAATTACAAGAAGTGGAAAATAAAAAAATTCATCTAATTTCAAAACACAAAAACCCGAACCATTTATGGATTGATAAAGATAGTTATTAATAATTATCTAGAAAAAAGATGTCTCATTGATACAGACAAAAATATGGATAGGCTATTTTTAAATTATAAAATTCCCGATTATAATCAGTATTTAATAAAATATGAAATTTTTTATCAAATTAATTATTAAATTTAGTAAAAGTATATGCGTGAGACACAATCTATTAGTTGGGTTTATTTCAGATATCCTACTAAAACAATATCCTAATTTGATTTATAATCTATGACTTCTTTATAATATTTCCATTTTCCAATTTGATCTGATCCGGTCGTTCATAGAGCTATTTACTTGATCGCAGATATTTCGGCATTATTTCTAAGAGAGGAATGAATAGTCAAAATCATCATATAATAATCGAGAAATTGAAGTAGAAAAGAAAAAAAGGAGGTTTGTGATGATTTTAAAATCTTTTCTCATTGCAAAACATTCATTAGGTTATGCCATTTTGGGCTTTGCTTAACCGAAGCTATTGCATTATTTGACCTAATGATGGCCTTTCTGACCTCATTCGTTTTCCAACAAAGAGTGAACCAGATGCTTAAGTGCTCCATGGCGTACTCCCTAGGGAGATTAGTCAAATAGTCATAGTTTATGCGTCGTAGGGTTCGAAGTGCAATGTGGAAAGTCAGGCCGAAGCCAAACAAAATAAAGGAAGTGATTTCTGCCTCTATCATAAAAAGCTTGCCTTCCCTTTTCTTTTGATAGAGGGGGATGGATAAAGTAGACAAAACAGACTCGCATTTTCCAGTCGAAAAGATGATCTTGACAAAGAATCGTCTTGAAAACGCTCCTCACCCTAGAGCCGTGTATTGTAAGTGATCCGAGCCTGCCCGGAGCCCTTAGAGGCAAGTGAAGTTGGTGAGCCGTATGATCGAGAACTATCTCCCGCGGTTCGGAGATGACTCAGCTATTAGTACCCCCTTGGTTTCAGGGTGGACCCTTTCACCCTATTTTATTATATACGCTTAGCGAAAAGAATGTTTTTTGATAGACCTAGGACATGGATTCTATATGAACCATTGGATCATGACAAGTCGTTACCACTAGCAATGACTTCCTCTTTCATTACTTCATCCTTTCACGAGAATGCTTCCTAATCATAGCGCATAAATCGAACTGGATTGTCATGTTGCGAAGCTTCGTTAGATGCTTAGGAATCCTCCTGAATGTTTATACCGGCACCTTATGAAAGAGTAGTTGATCAACCTGATTTGGATTAGTCTTAGAGTAACCCCTTGCCAAAGTGATAAGAGAGAGAGTGAATAGTACTACATAGGATCTATCAGTCTAAGTATAAGACAATATACCTTTATATTATTGATCATTCTTTGATTCAAGAGATCATCCCATCTTAATTGAAAAAGTGATTATTTCTTGAAGAAGAAATTGAGTTCTGCTTCTTTCTTGATGAATTCTCCTAGCCTTCTGCTTATGATCACTAATCTTTTAGTACTACATAACATGCTAAGATTTTGTCAAAGATCTCTACCAATACATAAATCGATATGGAATTGTCTTCAAATAGCTAATTAATAACTAATGACAAATTTCATAGAATTTTTTTTTACTCAGATTGAATTTACATATGTCTCACAATAAAAAATTTGGAGAAAGAATAGCATTTTGGGGTCGAGAAAATGCCAAAAAAGTTCGAGCAAGAAGCGCCGCGAGTAGAGCGAGAGAACGCAGTGAGCTTTGGTGATATCGGAATTTTCACCTATTTTTATCTATTTAGTGATGAGTCCGCTAGTTTCTTTGATCCCACTCGGTCTTCCTTTTCCATTTGCTTTCAATAGTTTGACCTATTCAGAAAAATTATCGGCCTACAAATGTGGTTCCGATCCACAGGCTTATTAGCTAAATGGCAATTGGTGCATATAATTCGCCCTTTTGCTTCCATGGATTTCCATAACTTTTCTGCGCAAAAATAGGATCAGTTCTTTAATTAGGGGGGGGGTGGAATTTCTCTGTTCCGTATATATCTATTCCTGAATTTTTAAGATTAAATGAAACGATAGGAGTTTTTGGAATAACAATTGGTATATTTATTACATAAGCTAAAGCATATTTGTTTTTGTTCATTCCTATCACAGCAAGATGGACTTTACCTAGACTGGCTAATATTTTTAGATATTATTAATATGGGAATTAAAACATATTTTCTAAGAAAAGATTGAGTTACTAACATTAAACCTCTTATTTCTTAAGTGACCTGAAGATACAAGCCAGTCACCCAAGAAATGGGGCTAAGAATGTCTTCTAGAAGCACAGTGTACTATCTACTATTCCTTCTTTCTTTAGTTATGTAGTAGACGGTTTTGATTTTTTCACAGTAGCAGGATCGCTATAATTGACTCCATTGAGTTCGCCACCGTAGAACTCAACAGTTACACCTACTTGTTCTAATTGAATTAATGGATCGTCCAATTGGAAATGATAACAGAAGATATAGGTTGTTATAAGTTCTAACAAACAAATATATATAGTATACCATCTAATATCAATTAATACTGAAATAATTCATTTGAAAATAGTTTCAAAGTCAAACCGTTTCAATTCCAAATTTACCAATTCAAATCATCCCAAATTAATTTCAATTCCAATTCCAAATTAATTTCAACTCCAATTATAAATTAATTTCAACTCCAATTCCAAATTAATTTCAACTCCAATTCCAAATTAATCTCGATTCTATTCTCAAATTTAAACCATTTTAATTTATATCGATTTCGATTTCGATTTTCAGGATATCGATTCAAAACACTTAAATAAAATTGTCCTTCAATATCCAATTTAAAAATACAAACCTTCAAAAATAAAAATAAATTCAAAGCTCAAATCTGAATATGATTTTATAACACTTTTACTTAGCAATATCTATAGATCGAATAAACGTCCAATCTTTTTAAACAAATCAAATTCTGAAATTCACCTCATATTTCGATTGTAAATTAGAAATCTCAAAGTCGATTAATTAAACAATTCCCGTTATCAAATTTAAGTTTCAGCATTCAGAGCTCAAATTCAAAAATAATTCATTTCCAAAAATTTGATTTTATTTCAAAATTCAAATAATTTTAAACAATTCCAGATCCAAAAATTTCAAAACCGTTTTATTTGACCAAATCGATGTCTGTATAAAAATTTCTATCCTATGGTCAAGTGAATCAATTATTTCAATTTAATTCCAATGATTGATATATATCATTTCAATCCAAATCAAAGTCCATAGGTATATGTCATTTCAACATATTTCTTATGCTATTCGAAATAATTCAATTTACAGTTTTATAAGCCGTAAATAATATACATGATGATAACATGATATATCAAAATAAATAAATATTCAAATATCACCTATAGCATCCATCACAATCAATCATCCAGATAGTCAATAAAATTCACAATAATTGCATAATTATCAATATATAGTATTTTACGGCAATTAAATTCTAATTCAATTTAACTATCAATTCAAATTATACCCATTTATTCAGATGTCAATTTAAGTGTCAATTAAACTTACCAAACAATAATCAATAAATTTTCAATTACTTTACGATATAAGTATAACTACATAAAAAAATTATTTCAATCAATTATGAGCGTATAAACACTCACCTTTTTATTTGAATCTGAAAATGATTTTAGCTTTAGATAAATACCAAACCAGCTTCCTGACATAGACAATGTCGATACGAACCCAAGGCACCTTGTTTCATCCAAAACAGGCCTCGTATATAAAAGTTACAAATTTATTAAGATCGATATGATTTAAAGTAAAACTTACATATCAAATTTAAAATAATAAGAAAACACAAAACAACTACTTTCCCAAGCACGCGTTTAAGCTCCCTCCCCTATTCTCCTTCCCAGATCGCACGAAGACCAATTTATACCCATTTTTTTCTTGATAACGCAATCACTCCCCCACCGCGCCCCTACGGCTGCCGCTTCCATCGCCTCGCTCTCCTCCTCCACTTCCGCATACGCGATAATCACAACCCAAAAACCTAAACCCAGTCGAACTCAAGACCCTAGTCGATTGAAGGCACCTCCACCTCGTGTCGCTCAATTATTGCCACCACCCACCTGATTTCCAGCTAGCCTCAACTAGGCACTCGTGATTCGTTTGCATTTATTTTTATTTTCTTCTCTGTTCATATTTTTTATATTTTATTATATGTAGCTCGGTCGTTTATTTATCAATGTGAATCTAAGATTCAAGTAAAAAGGAAGAGGGGAAAGTAGTTGTGGGCTAGGGTTGTATGTATGGGCTTGTGCGAGTGGTAAACAAGAAAATACTAATAATATATAAACAATATTGGAAAATATCAAACCAATTTGCTCCTGAAATTCTAAACTCCAAATGACGCGCGCCGCTTGACGTTTATAACGTTTTACCCTCATTCCGAAAGCAATGGAACTAGTTTCAAGGCTTAAGTCAATCGTATGTGGAAGATGGCTTTTCAAAGTCGATTTTTTAATTAAATTTCAACGTGTTTCAAGTTCGTATGGTAGGCCAAATGACAAGTCCGATTGCTAAAAAACTTGAAACCATACAATAACCCACTATTACGGATTCGATGAAACTAGTCTCGTTAAAATCCAAGACAATGGCCAAAATGACTACTTTTACTCGTTAATTAAAAATATAAAACTTCCAAATTTTAATTATTCGCATTTAAATCCAATTTCAAATTTTAATCATCTTCATTCATATTTATATAAAATTTGAATCAACTTCCGAAATCATTTTCTGTAACGATCCTGGATTTTTGAACAATTTAAATTGAAAATATTTATTTATTTTAAATAATTGAATGATGATTTAAATTGAATTCCCAATATAACTATGAATTTGGCGATTAATTTTAAAATTTAATCTATAAAGAGTTGAATAAAAATTTGAATATTCAATTTTAAGCTGATTAAAATATAATTTAAAGGCTTAGAAGATTCATATTAATAATGCTGAAAATAATAAAAGCTTCAGAATTTAATTTGAAAGTGATTTGTTCAGTTTTGGAATTTTATCGTTCAATTTGAATTTAAGAATAGCCTTCCGAGGCACAGTCTCGGAATTCGACGAAATCAGTTCCATTGAGTCCGTAATATTGTATTATTACCGGATTTCAATTTTCGTGGCGTTCGGAGTTGATATGTGAGTAAACGACACCTAAACGCTTTGAAATTTGTGTCGAAAAACAAATTGAATTTAAAATAAATAAATAAACAAATGCACATAGTTAAAATTCAAACAACATATTTATAAACTTTGTAAAATATAATGTAACTACATTGAAGAAATTTTAACAACATAATTTAAGCAAGACAAAACAAAGCAAAGAAATAACAAAACCAAGTTGAAATTCTTTAAAAAAAAATTTGGCTAAGTGTTGTTGAGCTTTGAAATTGTGAATCTCGGCCCATTTGCTTTTGAATGTCGTTTCCTTTTTACCTCCATTCGACCCATTTCCCTTTTCCATTCATTCGAAACCCTAATCAGATAAATCAAACACACGAAAGAGAAAAAAATGGCGGCTCCGTTCCTTATTCTCGTTCGTTCCTCTTTGCAACTGAAATCAGGGCTCGTTGAATTCGAAGGCGCCGGCTTCGATCTGCTCTTCGTTCTAAGGTGAGTGATTATTTGTCACTCACATTTAATTCAAACTTCATCGCTTTTGAAGTTTCGATTTCGTGATTTCCTTGGCTCACTCTGATTTTGTTCAATTTCTTTGCTGTGATGATGATTCCCTGGTTTACTTGTTCGAATTTCTGGCAATCGATTTTGTATTGACTTCGGTCTTGTTTTTTTTGAGTGTGGGGTTTCATGACTTTGGCCATCACCATAGCTTTGATTTCGAGTTGTACTCTGTGGATTTGGCATTACTGCCCACTGTTCGATCTTGTTCAAAACTATCATTTATTTAAAACGACATTGATTTGGGGATTGTGATTACCAAATGATTTTCATTGATTCTCTGGCAGTTTTAAGAATTTACTTTGGTAAAGAAATTGTCTTTAACTTTGCAATTGCTTTAAATATGTAACTTCGGCCTGGGTTTGTTTCATAACTTAGGCCGGTAGCCCATGGCTTCAACTTATTTTGATATTCGTTTGTTACAACACTTTTGAGCAAACATCACCACGAAATTTCACTGCTATTAGGTGTATTTACTGTTGATTTCTAGTTGGCATCGACCACTTTCGCTGGTTTCTGAGTAACTTTTTTTTTATACTTAAGTAATCTTGTTGCTTGTGAAAATTTTGGTGATAGTTGATGCTTGCATGTTAATAATTATGTTGTATTCAGTATGATATTTAAAGTATATGCTGTGATATAAGTCTGCTTGTCTGAACATATTGTTCTTCTCTGTCTTTGGAAACAGGGTGTTTAAATTTGAAAACAAAATTCCAATTCTTTTTACCTGACCAGTATTAAATTTGGAACTTCAAACAAAATATGTTTGGTTGAGTATAAAGTAGGGTTAAAAAATTGAATTCATGCTAAAAATAGTTGATCTGTGAAGAACATAAGAACAGTAATACTTGACTTTGATTTTTGATAATAGTTGTCATTGGCATGACTGCCACTCCCTGTTGTTGCAGTTTCTTTTTGATTCACTTGTATCCCATCAGCTGTTACTGCCTATATCAATTTGCATATGGATTCAAAATTTGTAGTATTGACCCAGTTTTGTAGATGCATACTTGTTATGCATTCTTCATGTTTCTTTGGTATTATTGCAGTATATATGAGATTGATTCATATTTATGCATTGCCTTATTTTTGTGTCGTGCCTTGCTGCATTGCCATATGTTGTATTGACTTCATTACATTTTCATTTACCTGCACATGGGAGTCTAGTTCTCTGTCCTTGCTCCTCTCTGGTCGTGACTTGGAATTTTAGTTTGAACAGTGACTTGGTGATTTTTGTCATTTATGCATATATACATGAATGAAGTTGCAATGTTGCTTGGTCACTGGTTTTCACTACACTTATATATGCGGGTTGCCTTGAGCACAATGTGTATATGAGTTTAGCCTCAGTGGTGATATATTTGTCAATTGAAGCTACATTGTAGTTTCATTCATGCTTGAGTTATAATTGAGTTCACTGCACTTGAGATTGTAGTTTTGTACTCAAGTCTGATACTTGTTGCATACATGTTGTACCTTAGGTACACATACTTTCTCCTGACCTGTTGCACTATTTTCGGTTGCTGTTGTGTTATGTAGTAACCCAGTTTTGTTTGCATTGACCCTGTGTAGTTTTACACTTGTGACCTCACTTGCAGTTCACTGAACTGATTGTATCACTTATTCGTATATTTGTGCTGTGATGCCATAACTCTGGTGCCCTCACCCTCCTTCTATTTTGTAATTGTGCCATGGCTTGTGCTTTGGTGTTGCACCTGTGTTGAGTCACTGACTTGACCTCTGCAGCTTCGATTTCTGTTAATATTCACTGTTATGATGATTTCTATTTCTTCACAGTTGTGGCGAGGCAGTGCACGCGTGCGTGTACTGCAGCCACGCAGTATTTATTTTAATTGATATTTCTTTTGCTTTTGATTCATTGATTTCTTTGCGTATTTCATATGCCGTATTGGCGAGGCCATACACGCGTGCGTGTACGGCAGCCAATCAGTTTTGGTTTTTCATAAGTAACTTTTCAATTGTTTGAACTGATTTGATTTAAGCTGATGATTTTGTTGTTAAATGCCGTTTAGGCAAATTTTGATGCTTCTTCTAAATTATCTTTTTAAAAGAAAAAAATTACTTCATCCATCTTCGTTAAAATTTGAATTTGCTGATTTACTGTTTAACACTGTTAAGTGTTATATTTACCGTTATCTGATTTCTTTGTTAAAAGGATCGGATAGGTAAACTTATCTTTGACTGTCGTCTAATTGCTATTTAATTATTATTGCTTCTATGCACTAATAACTGAGTTTGAATTAGACTGACCCGTGTATTATTTTCTTTTGAATGTAATACTTGGGTCAGACCGAGTATTTTTATAGCTTGGAGATTTTCTCGCAGCGAAGTTAGAGAGAGAGGGGAAAGCACTTCACTAAAGCTTTTCAGAAAATTTTTCTTGTACTTTAAAAAGATATATGTTTATTCCGCTGTATAAAATGTAATTCATTGTGTAACTCTGATATTTGTATATAAAAGAAAAGTTCATTTATAAAATATATTATTGTTTCTGTGATTCTGTGACTGATTCTGTTTAAATGTTATAAACTAAATAACAATCCGTCATTTGAACGTTTCTAGTTGGTTTAATTACCGACTAGAGGCGGTCAGAGCGGCGGGTCGTTACATTTTCTTTCTTATTAAATTCAAAATTCAATTATTCAAATAATTTCCAATATTAAATTTAAACAATTTAATTATCCAATAGGTTAGAACATCAATTTAAACAATTTAACTTCCCGATGCAACAATACTAATAATTTATTAAATTTTATTTTTAACCATTTTCATTTAATAATTATATCAAATCCTATAATTCAAAATAAAAAATAAAAAATACAAGTCGTTACATGCTCCCCCATTCCAAACTTTTCATCCTCGAAAGGCGTTAAGTACGGAATTTAACATACAATATATTTTCTCAAAATAATTAACTTATAAACCATAACTATCTTATTTGCGAAACTATTACTACACTTCTACTACGTCATTCCAATATCGATTTTATGAAAAATATAATTCATTTTGAAGAACAAGTTATAAAACTTTTTAAAACTTCAAAAAATTTCTAACTCTCGGTTTTCGAAAAAATTTGGCAGACTCTCCTTTGCGCGGCTCGATCGAAATTTTTTACAATATCAATATATATCACAAATGTACTAAATAGATATCAAATATACATCTCATCTCAATGATGAGGCATCTTGAAGGAAAAAAATATAAAATAGTGGTATGTAATCCGAGATATGTACCTTATTATTAATAATATGAGCGAATTCGCTCGTATTAAGCAAGCAAAAGCATGTAAAACCCTACATATACGTCCAAACGGTCTTCATATGAACCTATCTCAACTCAATTTAAGATGCTAATTGCATGTAAAGATAGAGAAGATTGCGTTGATTCGAGCTAGAATGAAGGAAGCTCAATCTAGGCAGAAAAGTTATGCTGATAAGAGATGGAAAGACTTAAAGTTCTCCGTTGGAGATCAGGTTTTCATCAAAGTGTCACCGATAAAAGGTGTTATCACATTTAGGAAATCAAGAAAGTTGGCATTAAGATTTGTAGGACCATTTCCTATTGTAGAGAGGACCAGGAAACATGCATATAGAGTAGAGTTACCGAATAGTTTGGCAGGAGTTCACAGTGTTTTTCATGTTTCTCATCTAAGGAAGTATATTCATGACCCAAAGATTGCTATTACACTGACAGTGTTATACGACTTAGTAGTAGAGCCGGATATGACTATAGTTAGAAAGCCTATTCATGTAGTCGCGAGAGATGAGAAGAGGCTAAGGAACAAGACAGTCAGGTTTATTTAAGTCCAGTGGAGTGATGATGAAAAGACTGTACTTAGGAAATTGAGACTAGGATTCAAGATACTTATCCCGACTTGTTTCATGGGATGTTTTGCATTTTTGACTGATTATGATGAGCATCTTATCGTAATTTCGAGGACAAAATATTTTAAGGAAGGGAGACTGTAATACCCGTAATTTTTGATAACATTTTTCAGGAGATTTAATTAACTAAATTAAATAGAATAATGAAAAGACAAATTGGTTAAGGGAATTGAGATTTGCATAATAATGGTGTAGCTGTGCCTAATTGAATTAATGAACTAAGGAAAAACAAAATGAATTAGATAAGGGTAAAATAGGAATGAGCCATATTCATATACCCTAAGCCTTTATACTACTTTATTTTGCACGTTCATTTCATAACTAAAAAGCAAAGCTAGAGGATGACCACCATTAAGAAGAAGTAAGGAAAATATTAGCTAAATCAAGAGGAAGAATCCAAATCAACATAATCTAATATCAGATTTCAACTCCTTAGCATCAAATCAAAGGTGAATAATAGGTTACATCTCATTTGATTTTGGTTTACCAGATTGAGATCCGAATTTTTTTTGCAAATGTTCACCATATTTGACTGATTAAAATGGATATATATGCTTGTTGATGATTTTAGTTATTTCATATGGATTTTATGATAAGAATTGATTTAAAAAGCTATTATTTGACATCTAATAGACTTGCGATTTTGATTTGAGGTCAAAAATATTATTTTAGAAATGGATTTCAAATTTCATAATTTTATGAATTATTGTGGAATTAATAATATTTTTCTAGTAAATAAAAAGGTTATTTGGGTTAAAATTAACTTCGGCAATTAAGTATGTGTTTTGAGTCTAAAATATAAATATGTTAGAAGACATATTAAAAGAGATTTATACGAATTTTTATAGAATTTTCCTAAGTGTTTTAATAGATATATAAAAAATTATTTAAGATATGTGACTTAAATGTTTTATATATTTATAAAAGGAGAAGGGGCATTTTGTAAATAATTTAATTTGCTTAATTCTAAAATTTCGGCAGTACTCTTAGAAAAGAATGCTTTTTACATGTTTCACCACTTTCGACACCTAGCTTTCAACCATGTTCCTCCACCACCACCACCATTGAAAACAATATGCATGGCATCAAAGACTTGGTGCACATCGAATTTGATATAGGCGGAAAGTATGCAGTCAAAACAAGGGGTTTCGAAGGGGTCGAAGCACTGCTTTTCTTTAAAATGAAAATGTTCCTGCTTTGCTTCCGATAGTAATGCTTTCGACTTGGTTGGCTTTCGACCGGGTCGAATTATTTAAAGAAAGGTTTCGATGGAGGTTGCGCCTTTTGTTTTAAGTAAATGCTTTCGAGGAGGCTGAAACCCTTAACTGCCGCTTTTTTACCTCTCAACCCAGAATAGTTTTGAAAGGTATACTTTATCTTTAAAATTAGCTGCTTCTCCAATTCTTTCGAAAGGATAAATTTTGACACCATCCACTTCTTTTACTTAGGAATTTCTATCGAAAGAATTGCTTTCGACTTGATTATTTCATGACCCTTTTTGATATTTGAAAGTTAAATCTAAAGGTTTCGAAAGGAATGGTTTCCAAGGTTTCAAATTTTTTTCCACAAGCTTTTACCTTAACCCAATGCTATCGAAAGGTTATGTTTTAAGTAGTACACTTTAATGCTTTTGAAAGGTAACTGATATAGGTTTCAAAGGGGAGGTTCCCGATTGGTTTCGAAAGATGGTCATAGCATTATTAATGGAAGGTTTTCGATTACTTTCGAAAAGAAAGTTTGATGTTTTGATAAGAGGATGTCTAAGGTTTATAAAGCTTTCGAAGATGTTTTCAATGGTTTTGAAAGGTATGTTTGTCCTTTATGCCTAAGGATATAAAGTAAAGTTGTTTACTTGTATCGAAAGGGGTACTTTTAATGGTTTCGAAAGGAGCACTTTCAGTGGGTTCGAATAGATTGCTTAAAGATTTTAAGCAAAGGTTTCGAATAATCAACAGCAATATAGCCTAAATGTTTTAGTTAAAAAGGGTTTTAACTTATTTAAAAGGATAGATAATCCTCATTATATTTCATCAACATTATTTTGGTTAAAGTATATATAAAATGGTAAATAGCTTAGTGTAAAGAAAATAGAATATTTTCCTTGCATAAGTATGATTTAAAGGAATTAAATCATTTTGAAAATATTTTCAACAAAATTTTTAGTGGTAGCTAACCCTAAGAAAATGACTCATATTTGAAGATCGGATGGGATTGGTGTAGGGCCATGCCTTACTCGTTAGCTATTTGCCCCTAACTTAATTTGTCCAAAATTCAGTGTGTAGGGTTTAGTCATGGGTAGATTTAAATGAAGGTTACACATAGAAAGGAGTGTGTGTGTGTGTGTGCAGAAAAGAAGACAAGTTATTTGTGAGCCCGTAAAACCATTAGTATCATGTGACCCTTGGAGAAGTAAGTTAAGAACAAACCATCCAGAAACTTGTCTAACTGGTGTTAGGCCATTTGATATTTTGTCTGACAGGCCCGAGTCAGCAAAAGGTTAGTAGTTAGCCAAACAAAACTACAGTTTTTCTAGACAACTGGTCTAGTTTTTACTCGTCGTAAGCATATAAGATATTTGCAATTATTACTATAATCGGTTGATTAGCCAGTTTGGTGCATAAATATGATTTGCAAAAAGATATATTTTAAAAGGGATATTAGTGAGGGGAAACCCATTCCGCTAAGTGGCATGGTCTCACCTAATATCAGAAAACCCAGATGTATTGTATTATTCTCACCAGGCATTATGTCTTACTTGAAGTTATTTTTTTTCCTTTAAACTCTCGGGTGCTCAAAATTGATTTGAGAAAATTGAAGTTTGGGTTATTCAGGTTTAGTAGGTTAGCGAATAAAGCTACTAGAGACGAGCAAGAGGCTGATGGATAGCTATTTAGAAGTTGCTGTTATTTTGTTTTAAATTCCGCTGTGTCATACTAAGACAGTTAGTCCATTAGTTCTCTGATCATCCAATGAGTCATCTTCAAATGTCGCTCATAGCATCTTTTGTAATCATTATATTTGATCTAGATCAGGGAAGTATTATGGGATTATGTAATCTGAATATGAAATATTGTCTTGAAATGTAATCAGAAAGGTTGTTTTAATTTGTGATGATTTTATTTCATATTCACGTGACTCTAATATTATGGATACCATTAACGTTACCGTATTTTATCACCAGAAGTTAATACTATAGATTACTGCAACATCTATAGCGTTTAGCTTCTGGCCTTACACTTTAATTATTTTATCCACTAGTAATATGTGTTATTTATCTTGGAGTTCAGGTTCTATTTTAGTGATGTTTAGCTGGGTACTCAGTACGTTAGGAGTAAGAAATTAGAGCGTGTTGGATCGCTTAGATCATGAGATATACGGTTGGAACATTAGTGATTTACATGATTTAGAAACATATAGTTATATTAGGCCTTTTTCAAGATAATGTTAACATCTCTTTATTAAAGAACATCCTAATTATCAATTTTTTAGCAGTCTAGAGGGTCTTCACTTTAGTCGTTGGGTTTATCTCCAATTAAGGGTAGCTCGAGAGGTTTAATGGTGGTTAGAAAGAAAATGATGTTAAGCTCTTACAATCTATTATAAATGTTCATTTAATGCATCTTATCTTTATGGATTTAAGTAATGGCTCATTTATTAACATCACTAATGTTTATGGGCCAGACTCTAAGGTTGATCGAAGGGTTCTTTGGAGTGAGTGTATCATATTTAGAACACTCACTCCTAGCCCTTAGATAATGGCTGGGGATTTCATCATCACTAGCTTTTTTTGGGGGCACGTTCCCCTCGAAAAAGTGACCTTTCCGCTATGGAAGAGTTCAATCGGTTAATTGTTGGAAGTAATTTGACCGAGTTACTACTAAGTAATTGTAATGTACCACATTTTTATATATCAGCGGATCATAAAATTATTTTTTCATAACTTTGTTGAATATCGAGTATTGACCTTTAGAAATTGTATTGGATGGTACGCTTTCCATAGAACGATGGTTTCTCTTTCCATGAAGGTGGTCCTATTAGATTTTTGGACTTTCTATTTAGGAGATATGGCCATTGGAAGTTAGACAGATTTTTGATAGATTAATGGATCATTAGACTAAAGCCATAGTTAGCCCACTAATCAATTCCAGGATTTGTGCTAACTACATGTGATGTGACAACCTTAATCATTTTTCGCTTTCCACAATATTGTAAATCTCCATTAATCATCCTTTTAGCCAAAATCATCTTGGGTCCTTAAATTATTTATCCAAATCAAGTAATGAAAGTGAGAATAACATAAGGATTAGCTAATTGCTATTTGGATGTTTTGTATTGTGTCATTTACTATTCATCTCAGATCTCCCTCGATTTTGGTGCATTTGGTATATAGTGAGTGGTTTGTCTCTTAGCATACTATGATTGTTAATATAGTACAAAACAATGTTTTTGAAATGATTTTAAAGTTTAAATCGTGATTTTTATAAGATCTAAACCTAGTCATGTTGGAAAATGAATTTAGATGATTAAAAATACACTTAGATCCAAATATTTGACATGTGTTCTTATGGATGTGCTATTTTGTGTTGTGATTTGAGTTCAATGATATGGTGATTGTACTGATTGTATTATGATAATATGATGCTTGTTTGGTATCTTTGTTTGCTTAGGATGGGATATGGTGTATCGAATATTGGAGTATCTATGCGATCAAGAGAGTTTGGGGGCTTAATCGATGCAAAAATTGCAAGGGTAGTTAAGGAATTTAAAGTAGTGGAGGAATCAACTCGAAACTTTAGAAAATAAAAGTTTTTTGGTGATTGTTCAAAATGATTGAAATGACTTATTATCGATGGTGGAAGTTTGTGATAGTTTAAAGACAATACTAGATCGGTCACATGAATTGTAGGCCTAGGATGAGAGATATGGTCCAAAGATGATCATTCAAGCATGCTTGGAGTTTTTGAAGAAGACTTTGGGGTTTTGAGAAGGAGATTACGAGCTTAAAGGGAAGCTATAGTATCTAGTTATGGAGCCAAATTTTGGTTAAGTTCCAACTCAAATTGTTTAGTGCTGATCTATATGATTCGTCACCGACTGATGCTACTTTAAGGTGTTTATGAAGAATCTTTGGGCAAATGAGGAAGTCACTTTAGGATAGTCCAAGGAACAAAAGTTTAACAAAGCGATGAACATGATTGTTCGGCACTAAATGATCAAAAGTGACCAGTTGGGGCTACGATCGATGGTGGGAAGTCATGGCATCAAGGGGAGCTCTTGTAATCGATGGCACGGTGATTGGAGCATTTTATTTTGAGTTACGATGTTTGGAAAATTGATATTATGGGTTGAGAAGGACACATGGATTCCCTAGGTTGATTTTGGTCCATGCATACGGAAAGTGATGGCTTGTTTCAGATCATATGTAGGGAAATTCAAGGAGCCAAGCGACGTGTTTCAAACTTCGATGAATCGACAACACGAGTCATTTGGATCATTTACTTTGAGTGAGAAGTGATTGTAAGACTTAGTAATGGTTAAAGGAGGCATATTCAATGATGTGAAACGATAAAGTAAAATGTAGCATGTTCTGTTATCGAGTCTTCTACTGAAGGGATCACTGATAACACTATATGTGATGTGTGTTTCATGAGGCAAGGGTATGTGAGAATGCTACCTGTGTACCCTAGACCTATGTGGTGGTTCAACAAGCATGCCTTAACGAGGGTAGAACCCATGTGATGGTGTGTGATTGAGCATCGAATCTAATTGGGTAGTAGCGTGCCGCCGACCGTCGTGATGGTCGTACAAGTAATCATGTATCCATAGGCAACTTAGTATTGATGCGATACATTAGTGGTGGTTGCTATGAGTGCTTTTTTTTATGAGTGTTATGGTTGCTGTATTTGCTTCGATTATTGTGTGATTGAGACGGATGTCATGTGATGTAGGTATCACTTTGTCTAATGCTCCAACATCCTATATTGTACTTACTGTAGCAAGCCCATATGCTGATAGTATAACATGTATCATGTAATGTGCTAACTTGTTGGATTCAAGGACGGATTAAGTATGTTTCCACATACCTTGTGTTCCTCTTTGCTATATCATCTTTTATAGTAAATTGAGAATTTAGATCGTTCATACCAAACTATTGTTTTCCTTGAGGTTTTATGCTTTGGTTCTTATTATCTCAGGTACTTTAATATGAATAGACTAGATAGAAAGTATGAGATAGCACATGGAGCCATATAGAGGATGAGTAGGAGTCCATGCTTTTCATAAATCTACTTTTGGAGCTTATCCGCTATATTTCCACTATGCAACACTGTGGAGTTTTATTAGTGGTATGCTATTATTATCTTGAGATAGTTTCAATTTGAGTTTAACATTTGATGTGTAAACTATATTTTCTTTTGTATAACTATAATGAACCTACTATGCTTTGAATATGCAGTTAATTTTAGTTATATATTTTTCTCGCCTATTTTATATCTATGTGATAATCAAATATTATTTTATGCATTATAAGATATATGATAGGTTCTGCTTTGGATTTTAGCTACTTTACCCTATACTACCTCTCTATATCAACCGAGTGCCATTGCAACATACTACACATGTATATTAGATACTGAAAGTGTAGGGTGGTTGTTACATTTGGTGTCAAAGCTTAGGTTGAGATACGACCTAAGTTAATATGGGATCCATTAGTGATAATGGGGAGTTATCACCATAGAATGGATAAATTAATATACGAGAGAGCGTATTTTTATATATTTTGGTTTTTGAAACCATATAGTAGTGTATACAGTATAAGTTGCATTGCACATACGAGTACCATTTATGCAGCTTTCCTTTTGGGAGACTGATATTGCAGATTATGAAGAATGTTCAGACTGATAGGAACATGGCAAGGGACTCTATCCTAGGAGTAGAAGAAGCAGTAGGCTAGAAGGCTGGTACTAACCACGACTCACAGAATATGTTTGCTGAGATGGTGTGAAACATGATTCAAAATTCTCAAGGTTCTCCTAATGCTTGCAATGGTGGCAGTGCTCAAGTGAAAGTGCCTATAGATAACTTTGCAAAGTTGAATAAGGGTATTCTAGACTTTGAGGCAAACCATCTTTGAAACGGAATCCGCTATGGAGGTGCAGGATTGGTTGGGCACCTATAAATGCATGTTTGGGACTTGGAGTTAAAGATGCGATGAAGAGGAAGTTCGCCTCTTGGAAACTTTAGGATAGGCTACATGATGGTGGAATGTTGTTAAGGTTACTACTACTGAGGATCAATTAACTGAGAAGTGGTACAAAGCCTGATTTGAGGAGTATTTTATTCCCGCTCAAAAGTGAGTGTTATTTAGAAAGTTTGATGATCTAACGGAGGTGGAAATGACTACTTTAGAATCTATGGTAGACCTTGACATGTTGTCAAAGTACGGTTTATCTTTCGTAGACACTCCAGTAAAGAAAAATAAGAAAGGTATTACGGGCTTGGATAAGTATCTTAAGGAACAACTAGTTGGATATAATGATGAACCCTTAAGAAGATGGTGGAGATGGCTCTATGATATAAGAGGTTGTATCCGAAGTCCAAGGCTAATATTGTTGCCAAGGAAGGGCCTAAGCTATAAGTAAGGGGTAGGGAAAGAAAGTGGGAAAAAACAAAGGAAAGAAGGGTAAGTGAGAGTCTTTTTTCTATAACTGTAAAGAGAAGGTCCACCTTAGCAAGAACTACGTACACATAAAGACTGGAGAAGGGAAATGCCTCATTTGTGATAAATTTAGCGACCCGACATTTCGACCCTCGAATTTCGATACTAATACATCCACGTTTTTGGTGTGTCGAGAACCTAAGTGCCCGAAAGATAGATAGTAAGGGCAAAGTAAAAAATAAAAGGAAAACGAATAAGAAAGAAATAACACAATATCAAAATCTCACAATGGAATGCTAATATACAATATCAAAAAGACAATATAAAGGGTTACTCTAAAATACAGAGTTGTTTCAGAGTTACAAAATCTACGTACTATCATTAGCCTAGATAGTTATAACTGTGTGTCCTCATAATGCCGATATACATACATGATAATAGTTCAACAAAAATAGAAGTAGATAGATACTCGGAAGCCTATAGCTCGTCTTTTGAAGCTCTAAAGCATCCAAAGTAAAACCTACTTTACTCGTTATACTTAAAGAGTACATAAGGAGTTTAAGGAAAATAAAAACCACGTAACAAACATAAGTCTGACATGAGAAACAAAAGATAATTGCATCTATATAACAGTAACTTTTGAGACTGTGCGAATACCGTAATAGTTTCTCCCTTAAAAGAAACTAAGCCAGCTATTAAGTAAATATAAGGATATATAGATAATGTATAGGGTGTAGAATATAAATTAGAAAATAGCTATGCATCTCACAATACAATAAATTTAAAGTACATCTAAAACTGCTAAGGTACATTCGCATATGGATTTTCCATTGAAGACAACCCCAGATATACTGAGGCCAGCTTCCGGACAAGGGTTAACAACTACCTTCTGAAAGCTAACAATATCGATAAGCATCTCTAGATATGGAGTATATATACACTATGGGTTAGCTAAATCCCTCAAGCTGTGCTCCTACTCTATTTTCAGTCATTTCTGATATCTAGGTCACATTCGGCATCTTTCACACGAGTCTTCATTACTAGAATAGATCATACATGCTTTCATGGAATCTAAAACAAGTCGTTTGACAAATTCTAACACCGACCATTCCCTTGGGCTTACCCTTAGGATAGACAGTTCAACTTTGTAGCATTAGTCTGAAATGTTAAGCTGACCTCACACTTGGACTTAATCTTAGGATAGATAGTTCAACCATATAACATTCCACTTCACAACAGCTTCCAAAACGTAGACTTGTATGCTAGTTTGAAGTGGTTTTTGGTAAGTAACACACTTACCGATCCCAGACTCTTCAAAACTAAATCAATTAATTCACGAGAAACTGAATTCCAGATCTTTTAGAAGTAACCGAACTATATAAAAAGAAGTCCTTCTTAAGGGATCTCGTATATATACAATTCTTACAACTAGAAACATTTCATACCAATAAGTCCTCCCAGGGAGATCTTAAACAGTATAAAGATGTGAAGCTTTCATATTCTTCCTAAGAAATGTTCAAGTTCGATTAGTCAACTAATCGACTACCTAGTTCTAAAAATGATCACTTATGGAAATCAAGTTTCATATACTTAACATGTTTCGAACCGTCTCAACTTACCATCACTCGATTAAGAGTGAAGCCGGTAGGTTAGACCACTATTACTTCTAAACTCTACTTGAACAACATTATTAACCCTCATAGATAGAGAAGCCTACTTCGTCGACTTTTAGTGTTAAGTATATTTAATTACTTTCTATAAACAAGTTAAACAAGAACGATTAAGAAACTAGGCAACTAATAAACCTCTTTTAAAACATTTGTTTATAATTCAAAAAAACATTTTAAAAACGATATATATAATAATTTATTTATAAAGCTAGGATATCCAAAAACAATTTAAAAAATATTATACTATATAAGCTTTTTAATACTTTAATAAAATAATTAACAAATTTTATAAAAATTACATACACTTAAAATATACTTTAAAATATATAATTATTATTTAAAGATTTACATATAATATTATTAATAAATACCTATTTTATAATTTATTTAAAAACTTCAAAATGTATGTTTTCTTTTATATAAAAATGAACCTTCTACTATAATAATCCATAGTTAATTATTAAAAATATATTTAAATTCCAAACCACTTTTATAATATTCTATTATAAGTTAGAAAAGAGTAATAAAAAGATTGAGGTAAAATATTAAATTTAAAAGTTAATTAAAAAGAAATTAAAGTCTCAAAAATAAACCACAACATTTACGGAATTTGTAGAAAGTGGTTTAGAGATACTTTAAAAATGTCATCGTTCACTGTTTTTTAGATGACTATAAACTGGGACGGTTTTGAATACCTAAAAGTTTTTCAATTTTCGATATGATAAAAAAAAATTAACATCCACTTTTTTTTACAGTAAACCAATTTTTTTTACAGTAAACATTACATTCAAATATAAGATAATCATGGCAAGAAACCCCTACGTATCTCATTATAAATTCTATAGCAAGTGCTGAACACAAGACAATTCGTAAGTGCTTCTACAGTGGCTATCACTATAAAACCACTTAAAATTCAAGTTTGATTCAAATCAAAATCCAACCAAACTATTTTTCTATGTTTCAACGCTATGCAACAAGTTATAGAAAGTTATACAAGTATAAATACATCAATTACATATATCATTTGCTTCCCAAGCAAGAATCACAATCGATATAGCAATATCGGTTCAAGGACAATAATAAAGCTTAAACAAAAAATATATACACTTCATATTCATTCAAATAGTGAGTTAGATCACCCTTCAGAAAGTAAACAATCAAGCATAAGCTTCCACTTCCTACCTAAACCTCCCAAACACCAAAACTTCCTACCTCAACCACCTTTTTCACTCGGCATAGGCTAGAAAAGCCTCAAATTGTTCATGGCCCTTGACGATTTGGGGTTATGTACTCCTTCAAGCATCAAGTTGCTAGTAGTTGTTGTTATATTGTTGTACACTTCTAGCTTGATTTTTCTACAAGTTTGAGTTGATTTGAATTGCTTCGAGTTTAGGAATTTTATAAAGAGAATAAGGATGAAGAGCTTTGATTTAAATTTGCTAAAATGTAAAAGTGTTTTCATTAGCCTTAGGTTCATTTATATAGGCATTCAAATGGTCACCATACCTTTACCAAACCTCTCCTAATAGGCCAAGCCTTACCCCCTTCCATGTGCCTCCATGTAATCAACTTTCCACCTTACATGCCATAGAAAATACCTCCACCCAATGATCTTCTAGAAGCTTCCCAAAGTAGATTTAGCAAACCATAATTAATGAAAATAATTTTATTATTTATTAATGACTTCTATGTTATTTAGACATATACAAAATGTTTCCATAACTTATTTTGAATAAAAGCCATTTATCGATAAAACGATTTTCGGACATATTATCAATATTTCTACAAACTATTTATTTTTGTAAAAAAATTTCAAAAACAAGTTTATTATCATTAGTAATTAATTAAAAGGAGTTTAACAAGGCTGTAAAATCATATTTGCAACATTCAACCATATTTCAAAAGTTCTAATATTCAAAGACGGAGTGTTCGAAATTATGGCTCGCTACATTCTTCCACAGGTAAAACATTTCATCCTTGAAATTGAAACAAGAACAACAATTAAAATAGAATAGAAGAAACAATATACATATGTAGAGTTTTTCTGAAATTATATACTCACCAAACTATGAACAAAAATGCATATTGAGTGACTCCACCTCAAGCGGTGAGTACATTACAAAAGCTACGATAAGAAAAGGAACCACTAGTCTAGAAACAACTCTGGATAGTACTCCCTCACACTATCCTCTATATCCTAAGTACAATCCATATCATCCTCGCTCTATTGTTCGTTAATCAACTTTATGACCTTAGTCCTCAATCACTTGGTATCTCGATTAATTATGCGAACAGGTTGCCTTAGTACAGTCAAATTAGGCTTAACCTCTAGGCCTTCTTGCTGCCACGCTTCCACTATCAAAGAAGGATCATGCACAAACTTATGAAAATGCGATACATGCAACACATTGCACACCCGATAGTCTGAACAGTAACCCGAATCTATATGCAAGAGTACTAACCTTTTCCAGAATCAGGAACGGTCCTATACAACGAGGAGCCAACTTCTCCATCTTTCTAAACCGAAAGGCACTTCTCATTGGAGAAACATTTATGAACACAAAGTCCCTAACTGAGAAGTCTAAATCCCTACATCTCTGATCTGCATAACTCTTCTGTTGACGTGAATCCTTAATTCCCTCTCGAATCTTCGTTACCTTACCAGACGCTTCTCAAACCATATCCGATCTGAGTACTAGACAATCTCCAGATTCCACCCAACATGATAGTGATTTGCAAAGCCTGCCATACAATGCTTAAAATGTGCCATTTTGATGCTAGATGGGTATATTTAAGTGCTCTTCCCATGGACCCCCGAAATCTAATATACAAGCCCGAAGGAAGTCCTCTAAGAGATAGTTAACTCTTTTTGTTTGCCCATCAGTCTATGGATGGTAAGCCATGCTCAAACTCAGCTTTGTTCCTAAGGCATCGTGCAGCCGTCTTCGAAACTGGAGTGTGAATATCAGATCTCTATCGCTTATAATATCGCAAGGAGCCTCGTGAAGCCTAACGATCTCTATAATATATAACTTAGCTAAACTAGAAGCCTTCCTCATAGTCTTCATTGGTAAGAATTTTAGCCGTATTTTATTCTTATTTGGAAGACCTTTACAAAAGAGTTATGTATCATTGCCTCCTAACAACAAAAAAGTTTGCAAATAACTTTAAGGCGGTGCATTGTTAAATGGGATATGCACTAATATGAGGCGCAATCCATTAGTCATAATCCCCATCTTTTTACCGATGGCTCGAGACCAATAACATTCTTGATCTATGAAAATAGCTCCCACTCCCGTATACGGTACCAGTCTCACTGTCATAGCAACGAGCCATGCTCACCATCCCATTTAGACTGCATAATGCAATCTACTAGGTAACCACTTATTACTTAATACCCGCTAAAATGTTGAAACAAACTCTACTTGACCTTTTACACTTCGACCGAGGCAAACCATCCTATTTCGTATTCCCTTCACCTATACGTGAACGCATAATTCCATGGGTCCTACAATTAGTGATGTCTCGCATCAGCATAATATATACAAAACCGTCAGTAGCCCCTTGCGATGGGCATACTTCTGTTGTGTAACACTAGTGACCTAGCATTCCAACCTATTTTACTGACTATGTCATATTTATCTAATCTAAGCTATTAACTAACTTTAATAATTCACACTCACCATAAATATATACTTAAGGCTATGTATACATGTATTTATATAAATATTCATACTTATTAATTATTACACCTCTGATGGTCAACCATTCACATCCAGTTATTTTTATTAAACCATAAATTTCTAACATTGTTTCTATTTATATTTCATAACGTTACTACTATTTAGCTTTCTTTTACCAAAACTACTCTTATTTAAATTGTTTCTCTTTATATAACTTTTCTCTCAATTGTTTGTTTTCTTTATTAAACCATCGCAGTGATTCGCCTACTGCTTTATTTTCGGCTTCTAAGCTTAGGATTCCATTCTATTTACCTCATTTTAAACCTATATCACTTCCTATTGTCCATTTCTAAAAAGAATTTCACAACTCAAAATTTTTCATGTTAGAAAAATCGATGAGCTATACGTACACTTCATACATACAAACATGTGTAGATATATATATATATATATATATATATATATATATATATATATTTCAAAAGAAATGTATCTTTATTAAAAACTCATTTTAACTGAAATTTTCGATCTAGAATTGTTAACTTCTACTACAATTTTTTATTTACATATAAAAGGATATTTTATTCTATAGAAAAATTAACATTTACTTACTTTGCAAAAATAAGGTTTTCCTACTTTTAAATAAATCCTTTAAATATCATTTGAAATATTTTATTTATAATTTTTCTCTAAAATTTTTATATTAAATTCTTTCATATGGGATCAGACTTAGAATGAGTTAACCATCCCTTCTATTGGACTTTTCTTCTTCCCTACTTAAACTTATCTTCTTTTAAAATATTAAAATCCAACTATCATCTTGGAGTGACTACTACATATCTTCATTGGAGAGCTTATTTAATTCTTACTTTTGCATATCAACAACATATAGATTCTTTACTTCCTATTTATTTGAACCTAATGTACATTATCAATCAACAATCCTGTGGGGATATAAAACCATTGGAAAATCCAAGCCTAACAAAGGAGTCACATACCATCCATCTTGAGGGACCCTTTTATGTACTGCACTCATGCTCTTCTTAAGTCAATGCCTTCCAATATAACCAACTTCCCATAGGGTAATTGGGATATGCGTATATTTTTAACTTCATATATTATTCCAACTTGTAGTCGCATTATCCATCTTTTTAGATTATGGTTGCAACTAATTCTATAGTTGGAATCCATAGAGTTTTGTGTATTATATGTATGTACGTACGTACGTACGTATGTATATGAATATATGTATATAATTATAGTAAAAATAAAAATATGTTCACTTAACATATCATAATTTCTATGGTCGATTAACCTAGGCTTTGATATCAAATGTAACAAGTCGCATCTCAATTGGTCGAATTTTCACTAAATCGGAAATCCAAGTCCACTAATGTACGGACCATTGGTTTTTTTATCCTATAAAACATATAAGAGCATTGTCAATAAAATCTCATAGTGGAATAGTAAAGTATAGTAAAACGTATAATTACTGACCAAAGCTGATACTTTCGATATCTAGTACCCATTGCCAGCATTGAGCATGTATATGAAATTTGTCCTTTCACCATTCCCTACTTATACCAGTACATGTCCCTCTAAGTCAATCATGTGATTTGTAATGAAGAGGGGTCAAAACAACGTTCTAATGACTAATAAATTATGTACTTTATGCATAATACTAGTTTATGTTGATTGTCTTCCATTACATGTTATGTCTATTATTTTAATTAGTCGTCTTGACTTCACGTACACATATGATATGTCCCATCTACTCTAGGTAGACAATAACTATATACATGTGTGTGCATGTATGTATGTGTGTCTGTAAGTACCACAATCTCCCTTTAGACCAAGATACTATGCCCACTAGTTTCTATAACCCAGCACCTTATCAGAATCCATCATCATTGTAGTATCATGTCCTCGTTGGCATACATGCCAATAAACTCCCATGGTGTCTAATAACGACATGACAATAGGTTAGTCATATTCTATTTGTATTTGAAAGACCTTCACAAAAGGGTTATCTAGCCTTGCCTCATAACAACAAAAAAACTAGCAAACAACTATGAAGCATTGCATGTTCTAAACGAGATCTACACTAGTAGGAGGTGCAGTCCATTTAAGCGTAACTCGGTTTTTCGCTGATCGCTTAGAACTGATGACATTCTCGACCTATGAAAATATCTCGTTCTCCCGTTTATTGTACCAATTTATCTGTCATTGGACCAAGACTTGTTCATTGTTCAATTTAGATTAGGAAATATTTACTTGTTACTTAATACCTCCTAAAAGGTTGCAACAGACTCTACTTGTCCTTTGACACTTTGACATAGGCAGACCATCTTACTTTTTATTCCCTTTACCTATAGTAAATGTATAATTTCATGGGTTCTACAGTTGGTGATGTCTCACATCAATATAATGTATATACAACCACCTATAACCCCTTGTAGTGGGAAGACTTCTGTTGTGTAACACTACTGGTCTTGTATTCCAAACTATTTTAATGACTATTCCATACTTATTTAACTAAGTTATTAGCTAACTTTAATATTCACGCCTATCATAAACGTATACTTCAGGCTACGTATATATTTATATAGATATTCAGACTTATTTAATTACCACGTTATCAATGTTCAACTATTCACATCCAATTATTTTTATTTAATAGACTCCTTGTTTCATTAATGTCAAATTAAAGTCATTTACCATTTTCTTGAACTTAAAAGACTTAAATATCTTATATTAGTTACCTCCCTCTTTCATTATTAAGCCTATATTACTATTTTTCTTTACTCTTTCTACCCTCGCTAGGTTACTACTTTCTTAACCATTCATTCAATTGTTTATCTATAATTTATTGCTCATGCTTTAATTTCTAACATGTCTTTATTGCATATATTAATTTTACAGATTTAACGTTATTTCTATCACTGTTAAAACCTTTAGTTCAATGCAGGGATTTCGGCATTTTAATGGATTAAAATTATATCTCCCCAAAGGGAATTGTTTACACTGTAGATTTATGTAACTTATCTAAAAAGAAAATTTGTGTTATGTTTGTAATTGCCAGAAATTATATTTTTTTAAATAAATAGATAGTACTAAATATGATAAATATCCTTATATTATACATCTCTTTCTTTTAGGCATATTCCTTGTTACTTCAATTATTACACTTTTATTTATGAATCCGAACTTGATAATCTATAGAAATTTACATTGCAACGCCCTACATCTCAATGAAGTAAAATACTAATTAAACCCCAATAAATTTTGTGATAACTTCTAATTTACATTTACTTGCATACATCATTAAAACAATGAACCTAGAATAGCTGTATAACTTATTAATTCAGGGACCGCCTTTTACACATAATTTCCAGATTCTAAAATATGCAATATTAAATTTAAGTTATCAATCCATGGAATATGTAGGCATGGTTTATAAATTCGTTACATGTATGCAATTAGGCCTACAACTTCAAAATTACATTTAGGCATACAACAACAGATTTACAATGATATAAATCCAATATTATATAGAAGCATATAATTTCTCACTCATATTTTAGCTTTTCATATCACCACATCTAATCCTTATTGTTCCAGTTTGACTCCTATTTTTTTTCTTCCTTTCAGAATATGTACATCACAAGCATATATAGATTTACTAGAAATCAAGATCTTAGAATAGATTTGGATTTAATTTAGCCTTGAATCTAGATTTTCTTTATCTTGCCTTTGACGATTCGATTCGACCTTATTCTTCTTCTCTATCATCCTTTGCTATTCTTTACTTGTATATACGTACATATACTGTTGAGTTATCTTCGCCGTTGCTTCACAAATATGAAGAAAAAAAGTGAGGGGTTAGGACCGTATTTATAGGAGTTCGAATCGATGTCAGCCGCTAGATTAGATTTTATTAAATCTGATTGTTGGCCTAGGTTCAATTTGCGGTCTACATAGCACTATCGGTCGACTGTTGAACATCTACCGGTCGACCGCTAGCGTTCGACCAGTCCCAATAAGGAGGTCGACCAGTCGCCATTATTTGTTAATAAATTTCTTGCATTTGTTTTATTCCTTATATGATATATTCTCTCCCATTCTGATAAATCTGATTCAACGTTAATTATACTTAGACGTTAAGTAAACGATAACTGATTGGTAACGTTAATCAACATTGTTATTCATATTTATTTAATTACATATATAATTATTTTCGATTCGAAATATTAATAATTTATTCGTTTGAACTCTGATCAGAAAATTTTATACATAAAAATTAATCAGAAAATCGCCATGAACCCAATGGTGCAAGTTTTATAGTCAAATTATGACATTTATAAAATTCCTATTTTTTGGGGTTACTAAATATAAATTAATTTCTTTTTAATCAATTATCGTTAAATTTACAGATTATTACACTAATCTCATCAACATCAGAAACACATAATCTCCAATTCATCCTCACTATGCCATGGCTATCTACCTCGAATGTCGGCCCCCTCTCTAGTGCCTCAATCTCACCCACGACCTTAACTATCCTTGCAGGTTGGACATCCCTCTGTTGATTATCCTCAATTCGAATAATGAGGGTCGGACAAACTTCTATATTCGTCACAACCGCATACCTTCTACTAACCGTATTAGATACAACAAGCATTTCCGAGTGTATACAAAATGTCAAGATCATAAGCTGTGAGAAACTCCAGCCAGCATTGGTGTCTCATATTGAGGTCCTTCTGGGTGAAAAAATAATGGTCCGTGTGCAACATCAACTTCTCACGAAGTATGTGATGCCTCTGCATCTTCAACACAAAAATAACAGCTAGCAACTCTTAATCATGGCACTACAACAAAAAATAGATTTAGCAGCCTTCAAAAAACACTACCATAACTTATAGTAGTGTTTTATAAAACGTCGTTATATGACATATAATTAAAAGACCACGATTTTTTGTTGTGTTTTCGTTAACACTACCGAAAAGCATCATATTGTAGTGTTCTACAAATGCAATCAAATTTTTTATTGCAGCCTTATATAAACGCTAGTAAAAAGTATAGGTGGCGCTACTACAAAATATTATAGTAGCGTTTTCATAAACACCAGCATATATATATATATATATATATATATATATATATATATATATATTGTAGTTTTTTTTGGTCTGCCGACATATATATTTTGTAGCATTTATTTTGCTGCATATTCTTTTCTGAAGCATTTACTAAACGTCGCTAAATTTTTTTGATTTTCTATGCCGATTTCTCTCGCTTTGGTAGCTCATTCATTTTCCACTTTATGTTTTCACAACATATATATTATATAGTAATAATTAACATATTTCAGTATGAAACCAACAATCTGGACATAATTATCACATTTAAAAAACCAAAAAATACATTAATCACATGATGAATATAATATACAAACAATTAAATATAAAATAATTTTAACAAAATTATCACATTCACATAAAATTCATAACCGTATAGATACACTAGTTTCAGGGCAATCAAGTTAACCTAAAATCCTTAGCCGTACATAGAGAAATTTACTCAACTAATGCTATACTATAGATGATGGCTAAAGGCAACTACTAATTCATTGCTGAAGCTGATCATTTCTTCGAAAAGCTTATGTACCTAAAGACAAATATAGTAATCAACAATGAGAATTTGTAAGAAATATTCTAAAAAATACGTTGCATGACTAGTTTAAACTACATTAATATATATGGTAATTAAATGATAGATTTTGTAGATCTGCACTCCGGGTTTTACTTTTTTGGTTTTAAATTGTGTTCTACTTGTTATTCGATATCGCGTCCATCAAAATTCAATGCTAACATGTCTAATTATGGTAAAATTATTTTTTTGGTATCAATTTTTTAAACCTTGTTATTATCTCAATACAACACTAGTTTTATGATGAGATCTGTAGTTCATAATGTAAAATAATGCACAGATTCACTTCTTGATGTTTTATCCAATGTTGAATATACTATATATACCATATTCGGAATTTGTAACAAGAAAATGTTATTCAAAATTCCATCAGTAACTGAGCACTCCACTCTTTTTTATTCATACTACTTTATGTGAAAGTATATAAGTAGAGTATGGGTGCACATAAGAGGAAAAGATTTCATATTGGTGAATGCGTAAATTTAACATATAATTGTCAAAGTTACAGCAAGAGGAAGTCCTTCAGGAACAACACAACCACAATAGTAACCGATTATTCCAATAAGTGTAGCAACTCCATTTTTGTAAAAGTTAACATATACTTGGCCATCCGTAGTCCCTATTCATTTGTCCCAATGGCAGTGACCTATAATAAACAATTTTAAGCAAGATTTTGTAAAAGGCATAAGCAAATTGCAAAGATAATTTTTCCATGCTTGTCTGTTTTTCTTCTTAGGACCAAATTTAGCAACTCTAAGTCCCCAAGCGCAGCTTGGGTAAGGTCGGCCCTATATCGATTATCATGCACCTACAATACAAGTACAGTCGAAAATACATAAAGATTATATACTAATTTCAACATTATAGTGCCTACAAATATTCTACAACAAGTAATGGGATTACCAGAGAACGTTTTAATTATGCTCAAAAGCCAAGCGTAACAAGCAGATTTCAGAAAACCTATTCATATAGATTTCTTACAAGTTAGCATCTCATCATTTCATATCATATAGAACTTGTAAAAATAAGGAACTATTTGACAAAGTAACAGATTACAAAACTTGACAGCTCAAAGATTAAAAGCAAAAAGATATGCAAAAACAAAAGCCAAGCATAAATAGAAAATTTCATGAAATATGAAGTATAAAACATCTCAAAACCTTAAATTGAAGTCAAAGGATAATAAATAGTAACACACACAGGAGAAAAAATCAATGGATAATTTTGTCAAATGTTTTATTAAACGCGCACAAACTGTTTGGAGAGCTCAGAAGCCAAGCGTAAGATAAATATTTCATGGACTGTCCAATCTTTTTGAGCAGACTTCTTACATGTTAAGAGCTCCTCATAGCAAAAATTATATGGAATATTTATAGGTGGATAAATAATGCAAGGGGCAAAAACATATAGAAAATTATACATCAAAGCTAAATGCTAAATATAACAAGAATATTTAATTAAATGAAGAGCAGAAAAAGAGAGTGAAACAGTTTTACAAAGCTCAAAAGCCAAGCGTAACAAAGAGAAATTTGGAAGCGAACACTTTTAAGCTCGTAACTCTCCTAATATAATAATTTAAACATACTTAGACTACCAATTCAAAGAGTGAAATTCATAAATTAAGCATATATAATTAGGGATACTGCTTTACTAGATAACTAATTCAGATAGTAGAATCCATAACTGTTATATTTTGATATATAGATGACTTAAAGATAGAATTATTGACTAAGAGATGATTTTATTGAAGAGGAATATGAATTATATTACACTGATATGTTCTCTGATACAATACGTTTGCTTTTATAATACAAAGTGGAATTGGGCCTATACGGGCAGTGTTTAACCCACAACATGCTGATAACCCGAACCGTGTACATTCTCTTATATGTTAAGAGATAACATATGCGGCTGCTCATATTATATGTTTTTCAAGTCCCCACTTCAAATCCATCTAGGGTTTTTGATTTTTGTAGGGTTCCGCCAGGTCGCATCAGCTCTTCTCTTTAGATTCCAAATCGAACATGAGGATTAGCTTCTAGTAGCTTTAATCTGCTCTAGACTTGTTGCTTTGGAAGAGCATGGTGGGTCAGATTCCTTGCTCATGGTGAAATGATGAATTTACAGGAAGTGATCAGTGTGTTTGATGAGGTGAAGGAAGTAATTTGTAGGAGGAAGATGAAGATATGGGTCAGTTGTGCTTACAGAGGCCTGAAGTGTTGAGAATGAAAATATGTAGTTCAGGATGAGGAGGTTGAACAAGAATCAGAAATGCAGACTGACACAAGAAAGTGTGCACAAATTCATGTACACAGCGAAAATTAATGAACTGAAAGAGAATTGTGTTGCAATGATGGAATTTGAATCAAGAAATATCAGTAATATGTATTCTTGAAGGAAGCAGATATGTATAAGAATATGACTCATGAAATCTGAATTTATGAAATCAACAAATACAAATATTACAGAGTAAAAGAAGTACTAAGTATTAATTCAAGAACAAAGATATGTGGTACAAGAATTAATAAAGAAGTATATCTGATATCAAAATTCTATTGAAGAATGAATTGTTGACAAAAAATATGGCACAGAAATTCAACTTACAGAAATTTACAAACAATTGAAATATAAGCACTGGACTAACAATTTTCAACATTGGTATGCAAGCTGAACAAAATATAAGAGGTAACTGAATATCAGTGATCAATTCTCAGTCAAGAACAAAGATGCGTTCAGATCAGCGACAAATGATAACAGGGATATACTAACTTTAATTTGCAAATAATAAAAAAAATATCAAGAACAGTTAAGATTGAGAATATAACAACTAAGAACAGAAATATACTAACAGGATATTGTATATGAAAGAACAAGAACAAGAACAGTTAAGATCAAGCGCAAAAGAATGAAACATTGTATTAACCTGATTCAAGAACTTGTAACATAATTGGCAGCAGAGTATCAAAGATAGATGATCTATCAATTTATTAACCAGAAAATATAACAAATGTAATATTGATGAAATGATGAATCTGTCAACAACAGCATAAAGATCAAGGGATTTCAATTCACAAATTCAGGAACAAGGATTATATTTCAATAAAATGATCAGGAACAGATAATAGCAAAACAGATATGAACAAATTTAAGAAGAAGACTGGTACCATCAAATTGCAGAGAGCATTAGATATGATTTAACAAGAATGTAGCACATAGGTATATGCACAGGAATGAACAATATGCAGAGATTAAAGAAGATAAGTACCCTTAATGGCAACAGTAACAATATGAACAGAAAAGCAATTTTATTTCTGAATTTTCTTCTCTCACACTCAGTTACAACTTCAACACTGTATTTATACACAACAGAGAATTATCATAACACACAAGCCCAAACACAACTGCAGCCCAATACAACACAAAAGACCCTGATACTACTATATTAACCCAATATCATAATCTTCTATGCATATCAGCTGTGCACATAAACATCTGCCACTGTTTCATTGTTCCATTCCACTGCAGAAGCTTCATCTTTCTCCTTGCAAACCACTGCTAACATTCCCTTGCTGTTACATGCTTGCGGCATCTCTGACGGTCGCACTACAGTCTGGAAGTTGTAGCTTTTGGATTACTCTTAAAAACCGATCCTTCCTTTTTCTTTCCTTCTTTTTGATCTTTGATCTTTGATCTTTGCTTTAACTAATGCCTTGAATCTGCAGATGTTTAGATCTCATAAAGATTCAAATTTGTTGTTGCGGTTGATAGATCTGTGCGAGATCTAATGAGACAGAGCGTTTATCTTCTTAGATCTTTAGCTCCCCTTCAAGTCTAAAAGATATTTGAATGAGAGGGCAGAAAGACTCGAACTTGTTGTTGTTACAGCCTGATTTGTGTGAGATCTGGTGAGATCGAGCATTTATCTTTTTCAATCTGTAGCTCCTTTCTGAGTCTAAGGAATGATTTGGCTGAAAGAGGCTTGGTAAGTATATCCGCAAGTTGGTAAGTAGCAGGTACGTGATTTGCTTGTAGTTTTCCGTTGATGATTTGTTCTCATACAAAATACAAGTCTTTTTCTATATGCTTTGTACTTGAATATTGTATTGGATTCGCTGATAGAGACAAGGCACTTAAATTATCACAACATATGGTTTGTTTTGCCTCTGTCTTCAGATTTAGGTCACTAAGCAAATACTGTATCCACATGATTTCTGCTGTAGTACTAGCTATGCTCCTATACTCTACCTCAGTACTTGATCGTGATATAGTAATTTGTTTCTTTGCACACCATAAAACTAGGTTGATTCCAAGATAGATGCAATATCCTGTAGTAGATTTTCTGTCATCTGAATCTGTAGCTATAACAACCCTGGTTTGGAGATTACCTATCAATACTAAATTGTAATGGTAATTATAATTTAATTCTGTAAATTAAATTAAAAATTGGAGAAAATAAATTGTTTATTTGGAATAAATAATAAAATTGGAATTAAATTGTGCAAATAAAGCTTAGAACTTTATTTTATTTTGTTTGGAGTGATAATAAATGGAATATGGGCTTTAAATAAAGAAAACACTTTATTTTAGAGAAAATGCAATAATCATATTAATTATTTTCCGATTGCTTCTTTTAATAGTTTCTAAAAGAAATATTTGAATTTTAAGGTGGTTTATTTGAATAAAAAGGTGAAAATGGGTTTAAAAATATGTTTTGGCTATAAATTAAGTTTAGAAATGGTTTAACCTTGGCCCCAAAGTTTTCAGTGTTTTCTTCTTTAATGGGTACCATTCCCTCTCCAAATTTTCTTCCCGCTAACCCGTCCTCTCCATCCACATCTAATTAACCGTGTCCTTCATCCCCAGTACTTGTTCATCCATCCCCTGTTCCCATAAAGTCAACCACTCCAACAACTGTTCCTTTGTCCTTTGTTCGTCCCGTTGTTTCTTCTCCTCCTCTCTTGTCTCCTCCTCTCCCTGTTTCTCCAACCATTGTGCCAACTTCATCCTTCCATCCTACCTCAGTCCATGTTTACCCTGCCCGACCCTTTCTTGCTTCTTCCAGCAACTTGTCTCCTTCACTTCTGCCTCCACCGTGTCCACCTATTCCCTGGTCCTCCTTGTTCAAGGCAAAGCCTAACAACGTTGGTAAATACGTACCGTGTGATATTCAATTTAGTTTATGATGGAGGTGCAATTGTGCCACCCACAGAGGTAGTGAACGCTGGCAATACGATGTGGAAAGATTATTTAGTTGGGTTCTTTCTTGATAACCCACTACCTTACTCTGCTGTCTTATTTTATCTCAAAAAAGCATGGAAACTACAGGGATCAATAAGTGTTAAATCTGATGGTTTTCTATTCTTATTCAAGTTCTCAAACGAAGCTGATAAGAACAGAATTGCTATGTCTGATCCAATAGTGATGAAGAATAAATTATTCATTGTTAAACAATGGGACGAATATGTTGGCAACTCCTGTGGTAGCATTAAAGCTGTGCCAGTTTGGATTAAACTATTCAACATTCCTATGTTTGCATGGTCTTCTGTGGGAATTAATTGGCTAGCATCCAGGGTGGGCAAACTTTTATGTTTGGATGCTGCTACAGAAAAATTTGAAAGAATCACCTATGCAAAATGTATGGTGGAAGTTTCCCCGCAGTTTGAATTACCTGATAAATTTCCTTTAAAACTTCCAGATGGTACAGAACAAATAGTGAAGGTGGAATACTTATGGAGGCCTGAAATTTGTACTGCATGTAAGGAGTTTGGTCACACGTTATCTACGTGCAAAAAAGAGGGGGGGTGCAAGTGTAGAGAGTAACAGGAAGGTAGATTACGATGATGAACAAATACATTGTGTAGATGTTCAAAGCTTGGGGACCAAAGGAAAAAAACTGGATAATAACAGTAAGGTCAAGCAAATATGGAAAAAAGTGAACAATTATAAAGGGAAAAAAAGAATTACTAGTATGGAAGAAAAGACTGAAACAGTGAACAAGGCAAGTGGTAAAGATGTTGTAACACCAAATGTGGATAAAGATGATAATCTTAATTCTGATGTGGGAAGCCCAGCACATGATGATGGAACCAGAGTATTAAACCAAGTCATAACCAACAACAAGTTTACACTGCTTCAACAAACTGACAACAACCACCACATATTAGAACAAGCTGGAGATCAAGTAGGACAAGTAACACATGAAGTGACCAGATATGTAACAGATAATGCCCAGTCTTTGTGTAATAGTAAAACTACAGAAGGCATACCAGTAACAAAAGAAGATTTAAGTCAAAACTTAGTTGAGAAGGAGCAACATATACCTTTTGGTGCAACTACTACAACCAGCCATCAATGTTTGGAACCAGTGTCCCCTGTTCACGCTGTGCACGTGCACACTGACATATCTGACTCAGAAGCAAAATGGTGCCAGTACTTTGAGCATCAAATAAAGCAAGTAGTTCTTAGCATGCAACAGGAAAAAATAGGCAATCTACCTGATGAACACCCAGTATACAATTTTTTCATTGACCTACCTGGTTGTCCTGACAATGAACCCAAACTAAAACCACCTTCTACCTCCAATCCTCCTTCCTCCAAATCCACTTCAGCTGAGTATTCCTCCCCATCATCTCTACACCTACCTCGAGTAGAAACAAGATCTCATTCAGTAATGAGAGGAAACAAAATCTATCTTTCTCTCTAATTTTCCATGAATAAAAAATTTGCTACCTGGAATGTTAGAGGTGCCCATTCGAACCCGAAACTCGATCAAGTTAAAAGCCTTATCAATATGTATGACATTTGTCTTTTTGGAATCCTTGAAACCAAGCTCAATATTCCATTAACCATTAAAGCTGCTTCTTATATCAACCCTCTTTGGGCTTTTTATCATAATCTTGATGCTGCTACCTATGGAAGAATCCTTGTTGCCTATGACCCAGCTGTCATGTTATTAACCCCCATCATTTCTACTAGACAATATATCCATTTCCATGTCCATGTCTCTCAAACTCGAACCACGTTCTACTTAACCATCGTATATGCAGATAACACTGCTCTTTCTAGAAATACTCTTTTTAATTCCCTACCCCCTCTGCGGCAGAACACCCACCCCTGGGTTGTTCTTGGAGATTTTAACACTTGTTTTAGCCTTGATGATAAAAAGGGTGGTTCTCCCCTTCTACCAAGTGACATTGCACCAATAATTCTAGCTATCTCTGACTCTGAGCTTATTTCGGTTAACAAGTCTGGTGCAAAATACTCTTGGAACAATCGTAGCCGTAGTGGTATTCGTACCTTCACCACTATTGACCATGCCTTCTGTAATATCTCATCCCTCAATATCTAGCCTTCCTTAACTGTTTTCCTTCCTCTGCCTGTCCTGTCAGACCACTCACCCCTTATCCTTACCCTAGATCCCCATAAAAGAAGAGACAAAAGAAGTTTTAAATTTTTTAATGCTTGGGCTAAACATGATGCCTTTATTGGTTTAGTCTCTTCTGTTCACATTTCCTATTACTGTTTTGGTAACCCAGTGTACAAATTTTGCAGGATATTGAAATGTATAAAGCAAACTCTCAAACAGTGGGCATCCACCACCTTTGGGCATGGCAGTTTACTATCAACTACTCTTATTGATCAACTCAAAGTCAAGCAGGAATACATGATGCAAAATCCTGATGATATCAATGCTGCTAATGATGAAGGTCAATTATTCTTGGATGTGAATATTGCTCTTCAGCTTGAAGCTAGTATGAAGAGGTAACAACTTCACAACAGATGGTATGACGAAGGTGAAAAGAATACAAAATTTTTCCATGACTCCTTGAGAGTTAAGCATGCTAGAGATAACATTTATAGTATTATGGATGTCAGTGGTAATGTATTCTCAACGCCTGACACTGTGGACAAAGCATTTGTGGATTACTTTACTGACATTCTTGGTAGCACTACTGGGTTTTCACCTGACCTTAACCTGATCTCTTCCTATCAACTACCTTGTATTTCCCTCGTGCAATCTGATACTTTAATCAAACCTGTTACCAACGAAGAAATTAAATCTGCCCTCTACTCCATGAATCGACATTCCTCAAGTGGTCCTGATGGACTAAATGTAAACTTCTATATTGCTACGTGGTCAGTGCTGGGTCATGAATTCTGTCTTGCAATTCATAACTTCTTCAACAAGTGTAAAATGCTGAGTGAGGTTAATGCCACTAACATTGCGTTAATTCCTAAAGTCACTCCCCCTTCAAGAGTCTCTTCTTTTAGTCCCATCTCGTGTTGCAATGTTTTATACAAATGTATTTCAAAAATTCTTGCTACTAGGCTCGTTTGTGTTCTGCCTACTATTGTGTCTCTTAACCAAGCAGCTTTTATTCCATCTAGAAACATTCTTGATAATGTACTCCTTGTCCATGAACTGATGAAGGGTTATGGTAAATGCAATGTCACTCCAGCAGCTGCCCTCAAAATTGATATTTCAAAAGCATATGATTCTATTCATTGGGAATCTATAGTTAGGATTATGGCTAACATGGGCTTTCCTAAAATTTTTGTTTCATGGGTCTACACTTGTATTTCTACCCTGACTTTCTCTGTCATTGTTAATGGTAAGCCAGTAGGGTATTTTGGCAGTAAACTTGGCATAAGGCAGGGTGACCCTATTTCATCTTATCTATTTATTTTGGTCATGAAAGTGCTTAATGTAATTCTCAAGAGCAAATACTCTCAAAGGCTCATTAAGTATCACCCAAAATGCTCCCTGCATCATATTTCTTCTATCATGTTTGCTGACGACGTGATGATTTTTACAAAACCTGAGGCTACTTCTATTAGTGAGATTAAAAATGCGATGCACACTTTCTTCCTCATGACTGGTCTTTCCATTAATGAGTCCAAATCTACCATGCTTATTGCGGGTGTAACTGATGAACTTGCTGATAGTTTGTACCGTGACAGTGGGTAGCATGCACACTGATATGCGATATCTTGGTCTTCCCATCATTTCTAAAAGAATTACTACTGCTGACTGTCTTCCTTTGTATAACAAGATTACCTCTGTCATGAATGCTTGGGATAGCAGGTGTATGTCCCAAAGTGGTAGGCTTGTGCTCATTAAATCTGTTGTTTTCCCTTCTATGGTCTATTGGGCTCGCACTGTTATCCTTCCTAGCAAGCTTCTCAACCTAGTTCGCTCTGCCATGAACAGATTTTTCTGGACTGGTAGTATGCATAACAGGAAACTTCTGCCTTGTTCGTTGACTAAGTTTGAAAATTCTTTGAAGTTGGGTGGCCTGGGTATTATTAATGCTAAAAATTGGAACACTGCTGCCTTCAGTAAATTGTTTAATGATGTTATTATCAAGAAAGATAGCCTTTGGGTCAAGTGGACCTGGGCTTACAACATCAAGCATGGCAAATTCTGGTTGATGGACATTGCTCAAGGCAGCATTTGGACTTGGAGGAACATTCTCAAGCTTAGGGAGCTTTATCTACCACTGATTCAGTACCATGTCCACCTGGACTCTGATTTTAGTTTTTGGGATGAACCTTGGGTTAGTGCTGGTATCATTCTGTCTTCACTATTTGACCATGCAATGATAGTGCAATCTGGAGTTCATCGTGAAGCCAAAGCCAGTGATTTCCTCTTTGATGGAAAAATTCAACTACCCTATAACAGTAGCCAAGTGGTTAGGCAACTATGGAGCTATATTCAGGGGAGAAGCTACAGGCATGATCACTCCTCTTATGTGACTTGGAACAACAATCCACATTGTATTAAGATGGTTTATAGTACATTATTTGGTAACATTGTCTTGCCAACTGCTAAGTGGTATACTGTCCTATGGACTGCAGATTCTACTCCGCGTAGAATCTGATGTTTTGGAAGGTTATTTCTAATGCTCTTCTCACTAGAAATGTGCTTACTAATTATGGGATTAGCTGTTGCCCTGAATGTACATTTTGTGAGCAGTTTTTAGAAACAATTGATCACCTTTTCTTCGAGTGCCCCAAACTGTGTGTGTTGGTCGATAAGCTTGTCAGTACAATTCAAAGCTCTGTTCCTAATGCATTTTCTACTATAAACTGGGACATAATAGCTAAGGCTACTAGATGGAAGTCCAGCAAATATAGAGTATTGGTCATCTGTATTAAAATTTTCATGGATGTCATTTGGAGGGAAAGAAATTCCATAGTATTTGAAAATAAGAGGAAAAGCATTGGTGCTATTTGGTATGATATGAGGAACAGAATCTACATGCAACTGCGTAGGAGAGAGTCCCACTTCCCTGATGTTCTGATCAGCTGTTGGTGTTAATGTTTTTTTTTTGTTTTTTGTTTTTTGTTTCTGTTTTGCATTTGTCTTCTTTGTTTTCTCTGTATAATTCTGACTCATAGTTTGTTATGAGTCTATTTTATTGTGTTGCAATAAACTGGTAGGGGACCAGTTAACCCCGCTGGCTTTGCCAAAAAATATATATTTTTAAGTAAGAAAATGATTTTTGCTTAATTTTAGATGTTAAAAATGTAGACTTTTACATTTATTTGGTGGAAATTGTGTATTATTGTGAAATAAAGGATTTTAATAATAGTAATGTTTTAAAAATAAAAATTAATCTTTTATATTGAGCAAAATAAGTTATTTCATGTGTGTGTAAGTTTACAATTTTATTTGTGTGAAAATTTAAAAGAAAATGGCCTTTGTTAATTACATAAGGGTAGATAAATGTATTTTAGTTTAAGTACGAATTAAAACTTAGGCTTATTTGATTTCTTTTATTTCTTGAGTTCAATGCCTATTAGTATTTACCAAATAAGTGAGGAAAGAAGAAAATTACTTACTGTACGTTCATTTCTTACCTTCCTTCTTCCTTCCTGAAACAATTACAGTAAAAAAAACTCAGCTTCTTCTTTCAAATTTAAGTTATAAGTCAATTTTCTTCAATTGAAGCTGAAACTTCTTCAAATTATAGTAAATTGAAAGGCAATTAAACTCTAAACCTCACTACTTCACCAAAATTCTTATTTGAGAAGAGGGAGTTTTCTAATTTACTGTGTATTTCCTGTTGCATGTCTGTATACTGAATTTTTACAGGTTTTTGAAATCGTTTCCTCCCCAAAGCTTCAATCTTTCTTCAAGCTATCAAGCTTTGATCTTATCTACAGCAAGGTGAGTTTGTTAACTCACATCTCTAGCAAATCAAAGTGACAAATTGCTTGATTTTATGAAAAACAAGTTACTGTAATCGATTTCTGCTTATAGTTTTCTTCCCTGTGAAAACAGTTTTATGTTGCTTCTATGAATGGCCGTAACTTATGATTCCGGTAACAAAATGCTGCCGAATTTCTTTCATTTGGTAACTTAGATGTATTTTTATGTGCATGCAAAATTTCACAGCTTTTCAGCTTCATTTTCTCTCTCGAAATACTGCTGCAAATCAAATCAAAGCTTAGAAACGCGAACTGGAAAAGTATGTGACTTAGGTCGACCTGCCTGTCGACCTAGGGGTTGACCGCCTGGCCACCTAGATCGGCCATACGATTGACCTAGGGACTGGAAAGGTTGAATAGAGAGTCGACCTTCAGGTCGACCCAGGGAGGCACTTAAGCCTCTTGCCTTTTCTTTCCTATGTGTTGCTTCTTGCCTTGTTTCCTACCTTGTTTCTTTGCATTTGTTGATTGAATTTGGAGATGTGTTTGAATGAGATGAAGTGCTATGATGCCTATCAATAGGTTAACTAAATTTGGAGAATTTGAAATTCAATTTTATGTTGATTTTGATTTGAATTTGAATTGAATTCGAGTTATCGGTTTTAAGGGTTTTTTTGTTATTCATTGTTTTCGAGCATGGTTTTCTTCAAACGATTTTGAAATAATTTTTGAAATATATTGGAAATTTAAATAATTATTATATAGTATTTTTTAATTATTTTTGAGCTATATCGTTTATATATTCTCTATAATAAGAGAATTTTCGAAGTTGATTCCAAATACAATTTCGGAAATTGGTTTAAAAGCTTATTTTCTCATGTAAATTATTTTATATAAGTAATACAAGTTTTTGCATTATTCGAGCGAGTGAGAAGGAGAATTAAACGGTCTGGTAAAACACGTGGTATGAGACATGTATGTTTATTTTATCGGTAAATTCCCAACTTGTCCGTTTAATCGTTTTGACCTTCGGGTCGAGTTTACCGATGAGATGTGGTAAACTTTTTACTGCTTTGAGTGTGAAATTTACTAGTGGTTAGTAAATCGTTTAGTGCGAACGTGTGGTATGTGATACATGTTTACACTGTTTGGGTACTATCCATGAGTCTGTGACACATTGGTCTAAGAGACGTATTTTCCAGTACTGGACCTTCGGTTCATTTGTCCTTCGAGATGTTTGTCTAAGAGACGTTTGTCATTGCGACGTCTTTGTCCTCCAAGATTTGTCTTTCAGGATGTTTTTCTAAGAGACGTATTTATTTGTCCTTCGAGACTTTTGTCTAAGAGATGTGGCACCTTATTTTAGGAGAACGGTGCTTAGAGGGCTTCGGCCATAAGCACATGCTATATCTTTGATATGATTTCATTGATTTCTTTGTGATTTTCCAAGTGTATTGCCTTTTTACAGTATTGGCCTTTTTAGCCGTTCGAGATATTATATATGGTGATTACATCATTGGAAATTAAACTTCTTATCGAGTTCTGCATTTGAGATTTGGGTTTGCCAATACATGGCGTTAATTAAGGTTTGCCTTCTGGCGTATTATTTAAGATTTTCCCATTGGCATTATTATATGAGATTTTCCTTTTGGCATTTATTTGGGTTTATATTCTCCTATATTGGAGATCTTAGTTGATTGCCTTATGACATATTTTGAGATGATGTTTTCTCTTTTGAGAATGCTTTTAAGTTTGCCAATATATCGGGTTTGGGATTTCTCCTCTTTGGAGTTATGTTTTTTTCCTAAACCATATTTGATGTTTTGTGATACGCCGATGAGATGAGACGTGCTTTTATGATACGCCGATGAGATGATGCATGCTTTTATTGCAAGGTTTGTTATGAACACTATAAGAAAATTCATTTTTCATTGCAAGACTTAACAACATATAAATGCAACTTGTAATAATAAATTATTTTGTCTTCAAAATAATATATTCAAACACTGTATTATGTTAACTCTTGGCCCTTGAGCAACGGAGACCAAAATTTTGATTTCCCTCTTAATACCCAAATCTCTGATTCCCTCCTACTCCCAAAATTTCGACTTCCCTCTTATTGCCCAAATTTCCAGTTCCCTCTTACTGCCAATATCGTTCCCACATGAACAAATTGATCCCAAAAATCAAAAGGATAAAACCCTAAACATCCACCGATCTCAAAACTAAATCTTTAACCATCTATTCCATTTTATGCTTGAGGCTCGTGAATTAGGCTTGTAATGCTCCGAATTTGTTTCTTTAGACGTCGATTCAAACTATTATCATAAGAAAATCTATACTACAATCGCGAATCATCATACATCACTACCATCCTTCCGGGTATCTACACTCTGAAGGCATGCCTAAATTCTCAAGGTGCTTAAGCTAAAATTGAATATATACCATGCTCTCAAAACCTAATTTAATCCATCGCCTGCTAATTGAAGGCGATCCCATGCACGAACAAGGTATATTTTTTGGGACTATAAGAGGAACACAAATGTTGAATTTATTGGATTTCAAAGACACTTCCAGATTAGATTATAAGGTTTATTCTGCATAGGTAAGAACATATACAAGGTATTTAGATGAAACGTTGAAGTTCAGAATGCACGAATATGGTTTGGGGTTATATATTAGATTTTTTTCAAAGTTGTAGCAGCATGATTCATAAGCTACTTGCACAATAATGATATAATTGTTTCTACTGAAATTTCTTGCATTATGAGCTTCTTAACAGGATGATCAACTACAGTCAAACTTAAGTGAAATGAAAGAAGAGAATGAAAGAGTAAAGATGATGATATCAGAATCATGAGTGATTATCAGTAGTTGCAAACACGAACATCAAAAATTGCTTCAAGTGAACAATCTAAAATGGCGACTAAAAATATTACCAATCACATAGACCACCACGAGACTCATGAATTTGTGACACCGAGTCTTGGTATTTTTTTTTCCCGTACGAACACAGAAAGTGGATCTAAATTAATGGAACTTGCAATATATTTTCCAGGTATGACGTACGTTGAGGGTAGAAAAGAAAAATTAAAGTCACTTAAATCTAAGGAAGACGTAAGCACCGTTGACGAAAGTTTAACTCTTGGACTTGATGAATTTGTATATGCCAAAACACAATGTGTTTTAAGTTCTAGACATGTGGAAACTAAAAGCCATGAAAATAAGGAGAGATGGCCTCCTAACAAAGTAGTCATACTGAGAAGTGAAGATAATGAAAGTAATGCTCCGTTGAACGATTATGCAAAGAGAGCTTAGGTTTCTATTAGTGCGAGATGTGATGCCCCAACTGTATGCACCATGCATTTACTTTTTTTCTTTTTCTTTTTGGTGCATGTGAGTTTGTGTGCATGCATGAAGTTTCGATTTTGTTTAGGCAATTATAGCTGTGTTGTAGAGTTCCTCTATTTTCAAATTGAAAGTATAATGGTCATCTGCATCCTAGCACATTTTGATTATGAATTTTATGATATATTTGTCTTGAACTTTATGAACAACCCTTGATTTGTATATGGGGATATATCAAAGAAAGATAGAAAATTATTGGTTAATATGTTCATTCAGTATAATAATACATTGAAAGTTCAGACTATATATGACTTATAAACAAATTTTATATTTTGAAAAACTTTACAGATGAACGATGGATGTCAATGGAGAAAATTTGGGCAAAAGGTATCAAAGGGAAACCCATGTCCTCGAGCTTACATGGATGCACAGTTGCACCAAATTGTCCAGCAAGAAAGCAGGTAATAATATGTACACAAACAGTACATTCAAATCCTTTTTCAAAGCCTGTTGCTTAATATTCATGAATGATACTTTTTTACAGGTGCGGAGATGTAAAAAGGAAATGTTTGTACTGATAACTACATATGAAGGCATACACAACCATGTACTTCCAGTCTCATCCACGACCATGGCTTCCACCACAACTGTTGTTGCTTCAATGTTGTCTTCTGGCTCCATTGCCTTAAGGCAAAATGCTATATTTTCCTTTGCATCCGAATTGGCTTCGACGAGAAGTAGCTTTAAAAACAGGGTCATGTCTGTTATTTAATTATAGGATGAAAATGAAAGTTGGAACTTTTTAAAATTGATTCATATCTGATAAAATCCCCGGCTTCTAATTGTGAGAAATGCGGATTACGGATCTTAAGGCTGGGATTAACACTAGAGGGGGGGTGAATAGTGTTAATAAAGAATTACTAAATCTTTTTGAGTTTATGTTAATTTATACACCGATGTATGCAATATACAGACACAGATATGATCACAGAAACAAACACAGATGCAGAAATAAAATAAAAGCAGTAAAGGAAAGAACACACCGGATTTTATACTGGTTTGGAGTTACCCTACATCCAGTCCCGCAACACAAGTACGGATTTCCTTTCAAAAGCAATTGTACAATTAAACCCTCAGTTTCAAGGCTACGAGGTACACCCTCCAGAATTTCTATCCTCCAGGTAGAGATACTTGATTTTTGGGCCATAAGTTTACCCAATTGATTTACCAAGGCTACAATCACACCTTTTCTCTTTTGATTGATTTCCAATGCTACAATCACACCTTTTCTTGCTTAATAGATTACAAAGAAGTCTATAACTCTGAATAGCACTGAGAACCTTGTAGAGATAGTGATAGAGAATCAAACTAGAAGTAATCGAGTTCGATTCAATGTTGATTTCGGTAGAGTAATGGTAAGCTTATGTATTAAGAAATGTGGAAGAAGAAGAGGAGTGAAAAACCAGAAAATCTGATGTAAAATTCGTTGAAACTAACCCGTATTTATAGAAGAACAATAGCCATGTCCATTCATGTAGAGTTATGGCGAATAGACACTTTTTTTGAAATTTAAATTTTGAACTCAAATGGCACCATGTCGACATGGGGTACTTGGGCATGTCGACATCCCAATGGATTTTTTGGTGTTTTGTTTTTCTTTGAAAATAACTTTTATTTTATATTAAAACTATTTTAAACTTTTATAAATATACTTGACTATAGTTAAAATTCATAAGTAAATATAGAGAATAATATATATAGAATTTAACTATAATTTTATATTTAAATCTAAGTATAAATATTTAAAAGTTAAATATATTATATTAAAAGATAGTTTAAAATCAGGAGTAATTTACTTTGAAATTAAAGATAATTTTGAGGCTAAAATTATTTAAAATTAGGATAGAGGGTTTTGAATCTTTTAAAAGGAAAGTTTTGAAAAACATTTTGAAAACAGGATATAATTTTGAAAAATTATTTTGAATAAAAAGTTAGCGGATACAAAACAATGTTCCACTAGATTTTTCATAGGTTCTGTCCTACTTAGGGTTCCATCCCTTTAACAGGCTCAAAGTGGATTCCATTCCACGAATAAATTGGATTTTAAGATGCCAGTGTTTTTCTATGAGTTTTAACAAAATTCCTAATAGAAATACTTAAGCTTGAAATCTTAATTCTTGATAATCTTTATACTCATGAGCCTTCTATCTCGATATCTTGAATCTCTATACTGTACAGTCTTCATTCTTGGCACCTGCATGGTTAAATCCTACATATACATATATATCTAAACTTATAATGTCAGTATTTATATTTTATAATCTATTCTAAGGTTGTTGTCATCAAAACCATCATCCCACGGACTAACACTAATGAGAATGTAATCAATGGTATGCCCTATATTTTTTATTATATTTGTTTTTAGGCTTCAGAGGTTCATGGTCTTAGCTATTTATTGGTAGGACCTTTATTTTAATAAAAACATAGATCAAACCTTTTGCAAAGTTAAGGAACATTTTTATGCAGTTTCTGGAAGTACATGGCTTATTATGCTCTGCTTATGGCAATAACGACTTTTTATTAGCATAAGGTTAAAAAAACAAAATGATAAATCTGATTGGTTTTGCTTGCCTACAAACATAAGCTTAATAAAAAAAATTAGGAGTTCGGTTATGCTATAATAATCACTTATTTTGTAGCAGCTTATTAATCGTATGACATGGTACCCCCAGACCCCACACAATATACTACATAAGGCATTACTAGGATTCAATCTAAGCACAGCGACCCCATTGCTTGGTTAAGTTATGAAATATACTTCATAAGGCATTACTAGGATTCAACCTAAGCACATTACATTGACCCCAACACCACACAATATACTTCATAAGGCATTACTAGGATTCAACCTAAGCACAGTGACCCCATTGCTTGGTTAAGTTATGAAATGGTGCAAATTCTTCTCCATTACTTCCCATATCATCATAAGTTTTAGTGTATACACATGCACCTTATTGGATAGACTAATTTTACATTATCATATTTGTTTGTTTCCATTCAATGAATATAAGTACTTTAAGTTGGAGAATTTATGCAGTGAAGGAGAAATTAGTTGTATAATTGTGATTTGGCTTGGGAGCTTTTGTCTACACCATGTTAACCATGTATTTGCTTAGTTGAAGTGTGATATATACCTGCACAGATAAGCTGGGTTGTGTATGGCATGAAGATATGAAACATGCAAACAATTTTTTGTTCTGTATTTTGTTTTGTTTTTTGTTTTTTCCTCAAAAAATTATCTGATTTTTATTGTTTTACTACATGTTAATGGAAGAGTGAAGGATTTTCATAAAATAGCACACCACCTAATTATAGTGCTATTTTGTTAGTGCCTTGAATCTTTAGAAACTTTCATACTTAGCTCTCCACTCCTCCAATAACAATGTCACAATTAAGAAAAGTAAAATGAATAAGGGATAAGGCTGATAGATAGGTTTCAAGCTTTCTCCATGCTTTAACCTTTTTAAATTTTTAGACGTTATCTAACGTCATAGTTCGTAATTTGAACTTAAATAGTACTATCGTAGCCCAAAGCATTTAAAAAGTCAATGATATGTCATTATAATAAAATTTCTTGTATCCTTGCTCTTGAATATCTATTACATAATTATAGGACGAGCTTACAACAGAAACACTTCTTGAATTAGCGTTAAGTGAATAAAGAGCGTCATGAAAAGGGAAAAAAGCAAAAGCCTGCTAAAACAATGGTTTGCTAAGAATAGGAACAAGAGAGGAGGCAAAACCATTGATTGAAGAGGCATATAAAAAGCGCTTGGAAAAGGAGAAAATCCTCCATGAAGAAGAATGGTTGATTTGTATCATTAACTTCGCACGTACAAATGATTTACCATTGAGTCATTAGTTTTATGATTATCTATATATGTGCGATGTGGAAAGAGATTGAGTTTTAACTTCTAGTTGTTGTAGTTGTGCTTTCAATGGCACTGACTTCCTAACCAAATATTTCTTGACATCTCATAAATGACCAACATAGCTAAAACACCATCAATGTCAAGTTGAAGCAACGGATTCTGTGTTTCTTCAAATCCAGAAAGACCAAAAACATAGATCTGATTTTGTAAGAGCAAGATGGCCAGTAGTAGACAAGTTTTTGGCTGCCAATGGACATATAACCATGTTGAAGTTGTGTCAGGTACAATAGTAAAAACATAATAAATATAGTTTCCTTATAGCCCTTTTCATGATTTACAAAGTAGAAAGATATGTCATATGCGAACCTATAGGCTCCACCTATTGAACGCTATCTTCATGACCTAGGTCAGAATGCGTTGGATTTCCTTCATATCGTACATTTGTACCTTACAGTCGAAAGCTAATTGTAAATGCCTGTTTGAGAAATGACCGCGCTGTCATGGCTGCCATCTTGGATGCAGCAAACAGTGTTGGTTATGTTAATCTAGAGATATTTACATGCTCCTCAAGAATCTATTACATGGCAACAGTTTAATTTGTCTTTAATATATGCTCCTCCATTCTTTTCGTCCTGTGCAATTAATTCATCCAGCTCTGAATCTACTAGTTAATCTCATTTTTCTGCCTCCTTCAATCGGTAATAAATCTTCAATGCCTTCTCAAAATTAAGGCAATCAATCTTTACTTAAAGCAAGTAGTGCTGCTTCAAAATGTAGAGTTCCTTTTCTAATTGAAATGATAATACAACCGGATCAAACACAACGAATCCTAGAGCCAATGCACAAATTAATAATTCCAGTATGTCAAGTGGAGTAGTTGGGGAATGGAGAATAACATTAGGGTCAGGATCTTCAGGTATTGTTGTTTATGTTGTGTTTAGCAATCTCTTAACTGTCTATGTGCCCTTGTAGGACAAGTATTGCTAGGTTTAGCAAGAGATGAATTAATTGAGCATATATTGATAAAGCTTTAGGTATCGTTGTTTATTATACCAGTGGAATTATTTCAGCTTCAATTTTTTTGTTGAAATGATATAACTATAATGCATCAAAACCAAGTTCTTAGTATGCATGGGTGACACCAAACCATTTACAAACCGACCGTTCATTTTGTTCCTCTAGGGATAAATGCAGTTAAGGTTTGGGTTGATGTTGCAAATGCTCCAAATACACGTCTATGGAGACCAACATCCGACTTACAAAATATTGAAGATACAGTCGGCACTACAATTGCTTGGCCTGTTGATAAAGTTATAACAGATAAAAGTTCTGGTAAGTCCAATTTAACTTAAGGTATAATCGATTATTTGATGGATTCAACAGTTATTCGCCAATCATAGTTAAAAAATGAAAATCTCCTGACGGTCTGTAGCAATCAATTAGATGCATATTAAAGTACATAATTCATAGAATAATTTGATAATTTGTTTTAAATAATTACTACAAGCAAAATATTTTATACTTGTTAGTGGCCATCGGAAATTCTAATAATGTTCGATGTGTCTGTGCATGTGGTTGGGGTGTTTAAATTCACAAATCATTTTTATTTGACAGGCTCTGCGTGATTTATGAAACTTATTCAAGGACAGAAGGTTGAAGATAATATGGTGGTTGAGAATGGTTAAAGAGATGTTGTCATACTTGATGAAGTACGTTCTACTATTGTCATTATACTTTTGCATTATACTATTTTGTTCATACTCCCAGTCCATTGATTATATTAATATGAAAAGCTAAAATTAAAGAAAAATTCAAATTCAAACTTTAATATTTTGCAGTGGAAAAACAATGAATAAAGAAATGCAAAACAATTATCAATATTTTATCAGAATTATCGAAATATGATCTGAATTGAGGAAATATCCTTAAAAAGACGGGTGTTTTAACTTTTAACTTGTACAATTAGTCTACTTAATCTTCGTTTCATTCATAGAAACTGATAGTAGAGTATTTTTGTGAGCAACTATCTAGATTTGCATTCAGAAACTAACAGTGGAGTATTTTTATGAGCAACTATTTAACAGAATGGAGCATAGAAAATGACGTATATTCATTTTTCTCTCGACATAAACAAGTGACTGTCATTGCAACAAGTCATACATATAAGTTCAGCTTAAACCCATGTATTTGACATTTTGTTCTTCACCAATTTACACTTTTTCCATTCCACTTTTATGTTCTTCATTAGCTAGCTTTGCCGCCATTACTGCAAATTTCTTTAACACTTACTTCCACAATATAATATTTGTTTATAGCAATATATATTTATAGTGCATCATCTGTTTACATATTGCTTCTTACCCGTGCAAGTACCACCTATAAACAAAGTTTGACTAACCAAAATGACAACCACAAAAATGAATAGATTTTTGTAGAACGCAGAGCCTTGAAGAGAATGCAAATTTTATTTTTTTAACTTTTTCTGCTTTGCAGCAAAAGTTAGTATAAATGCATGAATCTGTGTTTCATGTTACATGGCTAAAATGAATTTGGAATTTCAGTTGGCTCAAGATATATTTTGTCTCTACTATGTGACAGTACAGTCTTTGTGTATTGATTATTACCAGAGTTTATATACTTGTACCAAATACTAGGGCTTTAATGATGAGCTAGTAAAATAAACAGGTACGTACTAACATCGTGTTTGCAATCCATTTTGTAGCACAATATTGTAGTTTTCCAATCATTTTGCATTAAATCCTGTGAAAAATATAAACTACAAAATTAATTGAAAACATACATTATATATGCATAACATTTGGTTTGATTACAAGAGTAGCATTTGCATTTGTCCAATTGGGCATATGGTCCTTTCACGTTACAGTGACCTTTCATTTATTATTATTGACCTTTCATTTATTATTATTGACCTTCATTTAATTTTTTTTTTAAATTTTATAGCATGTTGTATACTTTGTATTAGTCAACCGCCTATTGAAATAGTGTAATGAATATTTAGTGTTTGCATTATGAACCTGATTTAACTTTGTGTACACTTTTTTGATGAATTGATTCTCAAGCATTATTTTTGCTTTACAGGTAGATAGATGACTGTGATGCAAAAAAGGTTGCAACGAGTTATGGATCGAAGTTATTTTTGCTGCTAGAACTACTTTTTGGTTTTAACATACGCACCACTTGCTTTTGTTTTGCTACTGGTACTTGTTCTATAATTTATTTTTGAAGTATTGATGACAAACTATTTATGTTTGGTGTAAGAATATTGTGTATTTTGATTATGAAATTTCATATGTTGGTTATCAAATATGTGTCTAAAATGTGGTATTGATACAATATGTTGATTTTGAAATGTGATATTGATATAATATGCTAATTTTGAAATGTGGTATATATATACATTGTAGGGGATGTTTACTGAAATGGAATTAAACGGTTCCATAGCGTTTTTAAAATGCTGTTAAAACATTCCACAACGTTTTTAAAATGCCATAGAAAATTTTAACAGCGATTTAAAAGTATCGTTAAATTTTGTCTAAAAACGTAAATCATAATTTATTGCAACAAGGAAACGCTGTAAATAAATATCATTGCATTGAAAAAACGCTATAAAATCTTATCTTAGCACGATACAAAAGCTAAGAAAGATCTCTAACTACACCCAACCAAACGTTGTTAAATGATTTCATGAGACCAGGGAAACGCTGTTAAAAGGGACATTTAATAGCGTTTATTTCTTGTTACTGTATATCCCTGACATATAACTGCATGTCGATTACAACGTATATAAAAACTCTATTAATAGCTTTTATAGCGTTTTTAAAAGGCTATTAGTGGAAGTTTTACCGCCTTTGAGTTGCATTCATGTTTAGTGATATTCTTATATCACTTGAAACTACTATACTTACCTAATTGTGCCTTGTGAAGTAACCATATACTCTTGAATTATTCCTTCTCACTTGAGATGATTATCACCTTGCCTTATGCTCATATTATCAATTATCACTTATCCTTAAACTGGTTTGTTTAGCTAGGCTAACCCATGTATTTTATACTCGGGTCAGACCGAGGTGTTTCAGGTTAGGTCCCTTATGGACTTAGCATATTTTGCTTCCACATGGACTTACCAGCTAGCCCTTTTTGTTGTAGTCTTCTTTGTCGCTACTCTGATATGTATATTTTTTTTGACTCGTGTGCATATTGTGGTCGTCATACCACTTACGATGTACTATTTGTATTGTATTGGGTATATATGTATATATACATATATGTTTGTTGTTCTATGATGTGTTATGCACTTGAGTTGTATTTTGTTCTTATAGATTCTATAGCCACCTATAGGTTTGTATTAATCATTTATTGGAACGTCGATTCCCCTTGAGTTGGAAAAAAATATAGAGCACTAATCGATGTATTCAATAGATATTTAAGACAAGACTATAAATTGTCGCTCCTAACCAGTCCTATTCTCCGCATTAGCGGACAGTATTACCTAGTAATACTCTTTGTTAAAGTGTGTCTCGGAGGGGGGTGTCACAATAGCCCAATCAGCATCTGGATATCCTATTATATTAAGATTGTTGCAGGCCTTTAAGCTTAAGCCATAGTCTGTTGTTCCTTTTAAATGTCTCAGGCTTCTCTTGCCTACTTTCCAGTGTTCATCCTTTGGATCTTGCATGAATTGACACGCTTTATCAACATTGAAAGAAATTTCCGGTCTTGTTATGGTGACATATTGCAATGCAACTACTATACTTATGTATTATTTATCATTAAGTTCTGGTTCTCCCCTATTTTTGATAAATGCGGATTTGCTATCATTGGTGTTGACATTGGGTTTGCATTGTCCATTTTAGCTTTAATCTGTATCTCTGTGATATATTTTTTCTGACATAAGAGAAGTTTTAAAGCTGATTTCCTCTTAACCTCTATGCCTAAAAAGTAGCTTAACACTCCAAGATCCTTGATTGAAAATTATTTATCTAGGAATTGAATAAGATTGTTGACTTATGCATTGTGGTTACCTGTAACAACCATATAATCACCATATATTAGAATGTATATAATTGATACATCATTAAATTTAATAAACAAGGAGTTATCTGATTTGGCAGACTGAAAATTTAATTTTATCAATGTGGTTTTCAGTTTCTCAAACCAGACTCCTGGAGCCCGCTTGAGTCCATATAAGGCTCTGTTTAATTTGCATATACGGCTTTTGTCACAATTATAGCCGGGTGGTTGCTCCATATACACTTCTTCCAACAAGTCGCCATTTAAGAATGCATTATTCACATCTATTGTCCGATAGTCCAATTCCTATGCAATGCAATTGTAACAATAATTCTGTTAGTTGTTGGTTTTACAACTGGAGAAAACGTTTCATTCAAATCAAAACCATGTCGTTGAGCATATCCCTTTGCCACAAGCCTTGCTTTGTATCTGGCTATAGTTCCATTAGGATTTTTCTTCAATATGTATGTCCGCTTGCATCCAATAATATTTTTGTAGTCTGGTGGGTGAACAAGATTCCATGTTTTATTTCTTATATGTGCATTGTACTCTTCATCCATGGCCTTTTTCTAATTTGGATCTTTTACTGCTTGAGCAAATGTTTCTGGCGCTTCTGACACTGTTGCAGTGTAAATCTTTGGGTTGAATATTCCACTCTTTGATCATGTAATCGTATGATGTCTAGTAGTAATATGATTGTTATCTAGTGTTTGTTCTATTGCATTGCTTTTGGACCATGTTTGTTGTAGTTTGAATTCGCTTGATCATTTTCCTAACTGGTTCTTTGTATTTTACTCTCTGTGTCTTCAAGGGTGTAGTAGATATGATCTAGTGGCTCTGCTTGTTCATGACCTGGTTCTTGGAACATAGTGAGTTGTGGATCAGGGTTTGCTTGAATCTTCTCAACCCACTCCTTGTTCCAGTCAGTGGAATACACAGGTATGGATGGTATTGAATTTCTTGGATTATAGATTTTCTATGTTGGCCTCATGTCTATGCTAGAGAAAGGAAGTATATGTTCATTGAACACTACTTGTCTACTCACAATCACTATTCCATTTCTATCTAAACATTTGTAACATTTTTTATTATTTGAATAACCCAAAAAGGTACATGGAGTTGACCTAAAACTTAGTTTATGACAATTATAAGGCCTTAAAAAAGGAAAACACAAGCATCCAAAAACTATTAAACTTTTTTAATATGGTTCTATATTAAATAATTTTTCAATTAGACACTTGTTTTTCAACACTTTGGTTGGCATTCCATTATTTAAATAGGCTGCTGTACTAAACGACTTTGGCCAAAAATTTAAAGGAAGAGAAGCTTGTGCTAATAAAGTAAGACCTGATTCCAGAATGTGCATATGCTTCCTTTCTACTAAACCATTTTGTTCAGATATATATGGACATGTAACTCCATGTATTATTCCTTTTCTAGAAAAAAGGCACTGAGTGGTTTGTACTCGGTGCCATCATCAGTTTGAACAACCTTAACTTGACGATTGGTTTGTTTTCTGCTCGAGTGAAAAAGTTTATCACTGCTTTGCATGTTTCAGATTTTGAATTAAGAAAGTAGATCCATATGTGTCTTCTGTAAGCATCTACAAATGATATTCAATATTTAAAACCATAGTCTAAGCTAATAGGTGTTGGATCCCATAAATCAGTAGCAACCATTTCAATGGTTTTCTATATTCTGTTTGTGGATTATGAAACATTAGTTTATGACTCTTCCCCATTTGACAATGCATGCATATATATATATATATATATATATATATATATATATATATGGTAAAGATGTATTTTCAAATGAAATTTTATTTCTCATTAATATCTATTTTACAACATTTTCATTGGGATGTCCTAGTTTGTAATGCCACACATCAAATACACTTGATTTTCTCTGAGTTTTCAAAAAGATTACATCACTTGCTTCTATTTTCTGAATTTTCAAAATTTCTTGATTTAACAAAACTGAACTTGTATAGTCCTTTCACAGCATTACCCTGTAAAAGAATTTCTCTAGTTAAAATATCTTTAACTAAGCAATAACTAGGATAGAATTCAAAATATACATTGTTGTCACTTGCAAACTTTGATACACTAATGAGATCTTTCCTAATCTGTGGTACTCTTAATAAATTATTAAAATATAGTTGTCGATCACCTTTGATGCATGCAACCCCAGTGTATATTATCTTAACTGGCTCACCAATGCCCATGTATATGGACTGATTACCTTTATACACTTTATTTTCAAGATTTAAGTTGTCTGAATTGCTTGTGATATGGTTTGTTGCACTAGAGTCAGGGTACCAACTTTCATCTTATATGTCTTCTAGTTTTATGATTAGTTTATAGCTTCTTCACATGTCTATCTAAGCAGTTTGTTCTTGTTAGAGGACACTTATATAGCGAACGAGACATTTTCCCACATCGTCAAAAATAAGTTAATGTTCATGCTTATATACTACTTTCTTCAAATCTATATTGGACCTTAGAGTCAGCTAATTTTGTGTGAGGGGGAGGACATATATGGCCATGAACTAATACACACGCATGTGCGCCACTCGTCCGTCCCGTGCCGAACCGAGCCGGATGTGGGTCCAATAAAAGTAGACCGTGTTATATTTTTGCTGCACAGAAGTAAATAGTTTTCAGTTGTTTAAATTCAAATAGAAGCGATAGTGGATTGGACGTGGCTTTTCAAGATAGGCGTTGCGAAGATGTTTTTAGCCATTGCGAATGAAGAGACGTGACTATTGCAAACCGTGATAGCTCTTGACTGTTGCAAATGAAGAGATGCGACTGTTGCAAACCGCGACAGTTCTTGGCCGTTGCAAATGAAGAGAGGCGACTGTTGCAAACCGCGATAGCTTTTTACTGTTGTAGACGAAGAGATGCAGCTATTTCCAACAATCATAACCATTACGAATTAGCCTATAAAAGGAGAAGGAAACCTGATCAGTAGATAACTCCAAAAAATTCTCTTCTTCCTCTTCATTTCTTAATCTCCAGATCCGTGCTCTTCTACATATCACATAGAAGATGATACTCATCATAGTCCCGAGCAGATCATGTCTGTTGTATCTTGGAAGGCTTTGAATAAAGTCTTAAGAAAATTGTTACGACAAGACTCGGACGTAATTTCGTTCTTCATCCGTCTAGATTTCTGTTTATTTATATATTTATATACATCATTCTGTAATCTTTCCGTTTAAATGTTGTGCTGTTTTTACGAAGTAGTACAATGTTTGTTTAGCGCTATAGTTTAATACAGTAATTAGTTGTTGCGATTGCTATAGTTTGTTCTTCTAAATTAATTACAACGTAGTTATTGTTCAAAATAACTAATATAGAATTCCAAAGTAGTGGAAATCTGATTTGTAAACTTGTGTGACGAGTTTATAACATATTGGCCTCTGTTTTGGTATACTGATCGTATAACATCTTAAGACTTTTCTGTTTTCACTAAAACAGAGATGGCAACAGTTAAACTATCAACAAAAAGTGCTACCTAAAACAGGTCTGATCCGTTTAAAGGAGATCGTGATGACTTCATAACATGGCAGAATCAAATATTGTTTTATCTCACCACGTTAGGGCTGTAGAAGTGCATTGAGGAGGATGAACCAAAACCAAAAGACGGAAAAGCTAGAGAAAAAGAAGCAACTGTTTTTCTTGGAATTGACTTATGGAAGCATTCGGACTTCTTGTGCCGAAATTACATTCTGAACTATCTGGATAAAGTACTATATAAACTATATCAGCCACACCAGATGGAAAAATCCCTATGGATTGCACTTGCAAATAAATACAAGACGCAGAATGTCAGTTTGAAGAAGTTCATAGTAGATAAATTTATGGAATACAAAATGGTAGATTCTAAATCCGTAACTAGTCAAGTGCAGGAACTCCAATTCATTATTCATGAACTTGAAGCAGAAGAACATCAAGTTGGAGAATCGTTCCTTGTTGAAGCAATGACAGGAAAATTACCACCATACTGGAGAGACTTCCGCAGCTATCTGAAACATATGAAAACTGAGATTTCCTTAGAAAATCTCATTGTCAGATTAAAAATTGAGGTAGATAATCATGGAATAAAACAACCAAAAGGTGAAGAGGCACTTGTTACAGAAGGGCTAAAGAAGAAAGGACACTTCAACAACAAAAAGAAAAAGAGAAAGGAACCGGATAATCAGTCCAAAGATAAGCAAACCAAGAAGTTCAAAGGTGAATGTTGGGTATGCGGAAGACTTTGCATGCAGCTAAAGATTGCAAGCACGAGAAGACGAATGACAAATCGGTGGCCAATATAGTGGAAAGTTTGAGTTCAACCATTGAGGAGATGAACTTTTAGGAGTTGTTTTAGAATGCAACTTAGTACAGAACCCTACGCAGTGGTAGGTGGACATAGACACTACTCGTCATGTCTATTCTGATATATATATATGTTCTCCACTTACAAGAAATACAATCAGGAAGAAAAACTCTACATGGGTAATTCTGCAGTTTCCATGATCGAAGGTAACGGCACCATCGTTATCAAATTTACATACGAAAAAATTGTGACACTAAGTGAAGTTCTTCGTGTTCCAGATATCCGCAAGAATCTTATCTTTGGACCTGTGCTCTCAAGGAAAGGCTTCCATCTGGTCTTGGAGACAGATAAAGTAGCTCTGTCTAAGGCTGGAATTCATATAAGAAGGGGATATTTATGTGATGGCCTATTTAAGGAAAATGTAGCCATAGTCGGAAATAAAACTATGTATTCTGATTGTGCTATTAATAAAAAGGAAGTTTCTTATTTGGTTAAGTATGAAATTTTACTATGGCATGATAGATTAGGACATGTAAATTTTCAAAAAATGAAAAAATTAGCAAACTTGGGATTAATTCCTAAATTCCAAGTAGACAAAAACTACAAATGTGAGACATGTATAGAAGAAAATTTGGTTAAAAAACCATTTCATATTGTTGATACAAGTATGGAACCACTAGGTTCTGTTCACACTGATTTATGTGATTTTAAATCATTACCTACAACAGGTGGAAAAGGTACTTTATCGCTTTTATTGACAACTATACACGATATTGCTATGTATATCTTTTGAATAGTAAAGATGAAGCAATTACATCGTTTATAAAATATAAGGCTGAAATAGAAAATCAGTTAAATAAAAATATCAAGATATTGAGATCTGATCAAGGTGGAGAATATGAATCACCATTTGAACAATTCTGTGCAGATACTGGTATAATTCATCAAACAACAGCTCCATATTCACTACAACAAAATGGTATTGCCGAGAGAAAGAATAGAACATTAAAAGATATGATAAATGCAATGCTATTAACCTCTGGTCTACCGACGAACTTGTGGGGGAAGCCTTAAAAATATCCAATCACATATTAAATAAGGTTCCTCATAATAAAACAAGAACAATTCCATATGAGTTATGGAAAGGATACATACCAAGTTTCAAATATCTCAAAGTGTGGGTATGCTTGGCAAAAGTTCCAGTTCCGCCTCCCAAGAAAGTCAAACTTGGACCAAAACCTGTAGACTGTTACTATCTAGAGCCAGTCCAAAATAGTAGTGCCTACAAATTTTTGGTATTCAAGTCTGATATAGCTGATATCAATTTCAATACAATCATAGAGTCTCGAGATGCCTTATTCTTTGAAGATGTGTTTCCGCACAAAAGGAATGAAGGAAATTATGTCCCTAAAAGGACAAGAGAAGAATCAAGCAAGCCACGGGACGATTAAACTCATCGCAAAATTAAGGAAATTGAACCAAAAAGAAGCGTAAGAGCTAGAACGTCCAAGACGTTTGGTTCAGATTTTCTAACATACATGTGAGAACACGAACCTCAAACATATGAAGAAGCAATGTCATCATATGAATCTTCATGTTGGAAAGAAGCAATCAAAAGTGAAATTGATTCAATTCTAAGTAAAAAAACTTGAGAAATAGTTGATCTTTCGCCTGGAATAAAACCGATTGGTTGCAAATGGATCTTCAAAAAGAAGATGAAACCAGATGGCTCTATTGAAAAATACAAAGCAAGATTGGTAGCCAAAGGATATCGTAAAAATGAAGGTTTAGACTTCTTTGGTACCTATTCACCGGTTATACGAATAACCTCTATAAGAATGTTAATAGAAATTGCATCCATATATAATCTTGAGATTCATCAAATGGATGTAAACACAACATTCATAAATGGAAATCTTTATGAGGAGATCTATATGGAGAAACCCGAGGTTTTATTTCCAAAGGAAATGAAAACAAAGTTTCTAGATTAGTAAAATCATTTTATGGACTAAAACAACCTCCAAAACAATGGCATACAAAATTTAATGGTGTCATGATGAAAGATGGTTTCCGTATAAACGAATGTGATAAATGTGTTTATTATAAAAAAGTTGGACAATCATACGTGATGATTTGTTTATATGTAGAAGATAAGCTGATTTGTTTATATGTAGAAGATAAGCTAATCTTTGGTCCAAATAGTAAAGTAATAGAGACCATAAAGAAAATGTTAATCAACAATTTAGACATGAAAGATTTAGGAGTTTCCGACGTTATTTTGGAAATCAAAATAATAAAAACACCTAATGTAATTGATCTATCTTAGTCACACTATGTGGAAAAAGTGATTGAAAAATTTCAAAATTACGGAATTAAAGGAGTAAGAATACCTTTTAATCCATCGAAAGTACTGCACAAAAACACTAATGAGAATGTAATGCAACTAGAATACTCTCATGTAATAGGATGTCTAGTGTACCTCATGAATTGCATAATACCAGATATAGCTTATGTAGTAAGTCAACTGAGCAGGTATACAAGCAACTTAGGGAAGGAACACTGGAAAACACTAATGAGAGTGTTGAGATATTTAAAGAGTACCACGAACTTTTACCTACATTATGGAAAATATCCTACCGTCTTAGAAGGATATAGTGATGCAAACTGGATTTCTGATTTAGAGGAATTTAAATCAACTAGTGGTTATGTCTTCACCCTAGCAGGAGCAGTAATGTCATGAAAGTCTACTAAACAAACGTGCATAACTCAATCCGCTATGGAATCAGAACTCAACGGTTTAGATAAAGCAGGCAAAGAAACAGAATGGCTTTGTTAAATTTTAGGAGACATTCCATTTTGGCCTAAACATGTACCGGCCATATGCATACACTGTGATAATCAAGCAACGTTAAGCAGAGCGTAAAACTTTGTGTATAATGGAAAGTCACGATATATTTGTCGACGCCATAACACAGTAAAGCAGTTACTCTCAAATGGAACTATTTTCAATGACTATATGAGAACTACCGATAACCTTACAGATCCATTTACTAAAGGATTATCAAGAGAGAAAATTGACTGCGCATCGAGGAGAATGGGTTTAAAAGCCTAAAACAACAAGAGTTGTCTTATACGAAAACCTATACTAACGACTGGAGATCCCACAGACTAGGATCAATAGGCAAACCAATTCTAAGTAACTCAAGAAGTAATGCATTTTCGACTTAGTCCTACTCCCTTCCCATGGTGCATAATAGAATGCATGCCTACAGAAGTATTAGAAGGATAAAGCTTTTCTTTTTAATGATGACTATATCTTGAAATTAACAAGTGGGGTATATATAGGATACTCTTAATAGTTGCGATCGCCTATGTTGGTGTGAGCTGGGTCGGCTCTATGAGAATATTAAAGGTTTAAATTCTCTAAAACACTCGCAGAACCAAATTTGTTCAGGATCAAAATGAACACAATCAATAGATTGAATGTGAAGGGAAACAATGCTTTGTAAAGCTTATTGTCTGGCCATGCACAAACGGCTGATGGTTCAAGATGAAATAACTCACTGATTAGCCAAGTATACCTGATAAGTTTTAACTAGGGAACTGTGTGATATTACACTTTGTGTAGGGGAGACATATATCATCATTCATGTGGCAGATTGTTAGAGGACCCTTATATAGTGAATGAGATATTGTCCCACATCGCCAAAAATAGTTTAACGTTCGTGTTTTTATACTACTTTCCTCAAACATATATTGACCCTTAGGGTCAAGTAATTTTGTGCGAAGGGGAGGATCTATACAGCCATGAGCTAACACACGAGCGCACCACCCGTCCATCCCGTACCGAACCGGACCTAGGTGCGGGTCTAATAAGAGTGGACCGTGTTATATTTTTGCTGCACAAAAGTAAACAGTTTTCTACATTTTAAATTCAAATAGAAGCGACTAGTGGATTGGACGTGGCTTTTTAAACTAGGCGTTGCAAAGCTGTTTTTATCCGCTGCGAATGAAGAGACGCGACTATTGCAAACCGCGACAGTTCTTGGCTGTTGCAAATGGATAGAGGCGGCTGTTGCAAACCATGTCAGTTTTTGACCGTTGCATACGAAGAGATGCAGTTGTTCCCAACAAACATAACCGTTGGGAATTAGCCTATAAAAGAAGAAGGAAACCTGATCAGTAGATAACTCCAAAAAAAAATCTCTTCTTCCTCTTCATTTCTTAATCTTCAAATCTGTGCGCTTCTACATATCACACAGAAGATCATACTCATCACAATCTCGAGCAGATCATGTCTGTTGTATCTTGAGAGACTTTGAATAAAGTCTTAAGGAAATTGTTACGACAAGCCTCGGACGTAATTTCCTTCTTCATCCGGTTAAATTTCTGTTTACTTATATATTTATATACATCACTCTATAATCTTTCTGTTTCAACGTTGTGCTGTTTCTACGAAGTAGTACAACGCTTGTTTATCGCTATAGTTTAATACAGCAAGTTGTTGTTGTGATTGCTATAGTTTGTTCTTGTAAATTAATTACAACATATTTATTGTTCAAAATAACTAATACATAATTCCAAAGTAGTGGAAATCTGATTTGTAAACTTGTGTGACGAGTTTATAACATATTGGTCTCTGATTTGGTATACTAATCGTATAACTTACTGTGCTTGTATCATATCTGCTGATGCAACGCAGGATGATAATTCGGTTTCCTTAAGTTGCTTGAGATCTAACAAGTGTGCCAACAGCAACTTAAGTCGCTCGCGACCTAACAAGTATGCCGGAAGCAAGTTATGTCAATTGAGCGACCTAATGAGGATGCCAATATAGCCTTAACTCGGCAGCGACCTAACTACGCGACCTAACTACCTATGCAGCATCATTTCGCATCTCCTTAGGTCGTTTCACTATGCCGCATTTTCTTCAGTTCCTTAAGTCGCTCAAGCTATAAGTCGCATGCTCACTTTAAGTCGCTACCTTCTTATGTCGCTGCCATGTTTTCTTTAAGCCGCATCATTCTTAGGTGGCTGGACTGTTATGTCGCGTGAAGATGTTGCTGTTGCTGTGTCGAGTTAGGTCGCAGATGTCTTATGTCGTTATGTGTTGTAAACTGTTATGTTGTTATGTCGCTGTTGATTACTGTTGTAACTCGTGTGTTGTAACTTGTATTTTTTTAAGGTCGTCTGAATTTTAAGTCGTAGGTCGCATGAATGTTAGGTCGGATTGCTGTGTTGAGTTGAGTGAGTTGTAAACTTCTATAAATACTGGTGTCGTGTCACTTGTAAGTTTGGTTGATTTTGAATAAACTTTTGTTTGAGTGCTTTGTGCCTCTTTAAATTGGAAGTTGAGCGTTGTCTCCTTTCTCCATTTTCGGTTATTCGAGTGCGCTCGAATCAACGGATTTGAAGCCGATTCATGGAATCTCGTGCGTGAGATCAACGTAGAAGAATCGTAGATCTTTTAACACAGTATCGTGCGCGATCAACGTGTTGGAGATAGCTAGAATCCAATATCTCTTGAGATCAACGGATTTGGGCATTTGGATATTTTCAATACATCGATTCAACTTTTCACCGTTTCATTCATTTTGATATATCTGCTGCGTCAGTTTGGTATCAGAGCTAGACTTAGCCAATCATAACTAAGCCGAGCCTATTGGGAGCCGAGTATAGAGTTGTTGATTAAAGCCGAGATAGAAGTATTGGAGATTGTTTGTTGATAAGTTTGATCAAAGCCGAGCCAAGCTAAGTGCAGGCCGAGAGTAAGTGCAGGCCGAGAGATATAGAAGTTGTGCTAGTTGAAGTGCGTTTGGATTTGTTGAAGATTTGACAATGCCTCCAAGACGTGCTAATCGATTTCAAAATGTTGAAGATGTGTATCGAAGACAAGAAGCTGAGCAAATGGAACAACGAATCAATGAAAAGTTTGATGAAGGTATTGGAAAGTTAGAGAAATTGATGAATGACTTGAATCAAAGTCAAAGAAGAAGATCACCAGTCTCGAACCATGGAGGAAACAGAGTTTCACCATCGGTTACGGAAGCGAGGAAGGTGTCACCACAATCTTATCGAGATAGAAGAGAATCATCAGTTTCACTAAGGCAAGAACACCATGAGTATAGAAATGAAGAGAGAAGAACTCCACGAGATTTTGGAAATGAGCCATATCATGATGTTGAAAGGCATAATAAAAGAGATATGCGTTATCATAGAGATTTTGATGGTCGAGATCGATATCGAAGTACATTTGATTATGATGAAGATGGTGATAGAGGTAGTATTCATCATCAAGATCGAGGCCAAGTGCGAAATCAATATGTGGATGTAGAAGATGATCGTCGATGGGAGTCGGGGATGAAGACAGAAATTCCAGAATTCAAAGGAGGAATGATGGCGGAAGAGTTTCTAGATTGGTTATCGAATGTTGAAGAAATTTCTGACTTCAAAGAAGTACCCGAGCATCGTAGAGTTAAGTTGGTTGCTACACAATTGAGGGGAAGAGCTATGACATGGTGGCAACAAACTAAACTTACACGGGAAAGAATGGGAAAGTCAAAGATAGTTTTATGGGAGAAGATGAAGAAGTTGATGAAGTCTACTTTCTTGCCTTATAATTATCAGTCTCTTATGTATCAGCGCTAACAGAATTTGAGACAAGGGACGAAGTCGGTAAATGATTATGCAGATGAGTTTTATCAACTGATTACTAGAAATGATATCATGGAGACGGAGGAACAGTTGACAGCTAGATTTGTTGGAGGATTGAGAATGCAAATTCAGGATATGGTGAATATGTTTGATCCAAGATCCGTTGCTGAAGCACACCAGAAGGCTCTAGCTTGGAAGAGGCAAGGTAGAAGAGGAGGTGGTGTGTTTACAAATTTCAACAATCAAGTGAAAGGCACTAGTAGCAATACGAACGTTTCCAAGGCTGTTGGAAAACCGGTTGTCAATGAAGTTGCGAAGACCAAGGTCAACAACAATCTCAAGTGTCATAACTGTCAGGCATTTGGTCACAAGAGCAATGAATGTCCGAAGCCTAAGAAGCGAGTGATGGTTGCTGAGGTTGAGGATGAGGATGCAGAAATAGAATGTTCCAATTCACCACAAGTTGAGGAGGTAGAAGAATTATTGGCGGGAGACGAAGGATATTCTTTAATGATGAGGAGATCTTGCTTGACACCAAAGCAGAAAGAGGAGACTAGTTGGTTGAGGAGTAACATCTTTCAGTCAACATGCACTATCTTGGGAAGGGTTTGTAAGTTTGTTATCGATGCAGAAAGTTGTGATAACATCATCTCTACAGAAGCTGTAAAGAAGTTAGCATTGAAGACAGAGAAGCATCCCAAACCCTACAAATTAGCTTGATTGAGGAAAGGTAGGGAGGTGAAGGTTAGTCGAAGAGCTTGTGTAACTTTTTCCATCGGAAAGAAGTATAAGAATGAAATTTGTGTGATGTTGTGGATATGGATGTATGTCATTTGTTGTTGGGGAGACCGTGGCAATACGATAGAGCTGTGCAACATGATGGGAGGACTAACTGCTATAGTTTCATGTTCGAGGGCACCAAAATTACTTCAATTTCTAAACAGCGAGAACAAAGTGAAAGCAAGTTGGAGGAGATTGAAGAATTAAAGACTCTGTTTCTTTGAAGGAATTTGTCAAGGAAGTGGAGGATGAGCCCGAAGTATTTCTGTTAATTGGACGTGAAAGTAGTGAAGCGGTTGAAATCCCTAAAGAAGTCAAGCCAGTGTTGAAGGAGTTTGAAGATGTATTTCCTGAAGAATTGCCAACAGAATTACCACCGTTGAGAGACATACAACACTAGATTGATCTTGTTTCGGAAGCTGTGTTACCACATAGACCATATTATAGAATGAGTCTGAACGAGCACGAAGATTTGAGAAGGCAGGTGGAGGAGTTACTTGAATAAGGGCGCGTACAAGAAAGTTTAAGTCCTTGTGTAGTACCAGTTTTGTTAGTCCGAAGAAGGACGGAACTTGGAGAATGTGTACAGATAGTCGAGCACTAAACAAGATTACAGTGAGGTACAGATTTCCGATGCCAAGATTGAATGACTTGTTAGACCAGTTGAATGGAGCTGCTATCTTTTCAAAGATTGATCTGAACAGTAGGTACCATCAGATTCGAATTCGACCAGAGGATGAATGGAAGACCGCATTCAAGACACGGGAAGGGTTGTATGAGTGGCTGGTCATGCCGTTTGGTCTTTCGAATGCACCTAGTACATTTATGCGAGTGATGAACCAGATCTTTCGACCGTTTATTGGAAAGTTCGTGGTGATATACTTTGATGATATATTGATATACAGTGGAAGCACAGAAGAACATCTACAGCACTTGCGGGAAGTGTTGGTGATACTTCGTCAAGAGAAATTTTATGCGGCAACAAAGAAATGCGTGTTCATGATGCATAGTGTTTTGTTTTTGGGGTATGTGTTGTCCAAGGAAGATATCCAGGTGGATCAAGGTAAAGTTGAAGCAATCAGAAATTGGCCACAACCCAGGACTATAAATGAAGTGAGAAGTTTTCATGGTCTAGCATCATTCTACCGAAGGATTATTCCACATTTCAGTAGCACGATGGCGCCTGTTACTGATTGTATGAAGGGAAAGCAGTTTTCATGGTCGAAGGAGCATGATTTGCTTTTGAAAAGATCAAGGAACTTTTAACGAAAGCACCAATTCTAGTTTTGCCGGATTTTCAGTTGCTATTTGAATTATATACTGATGCATCTAAAGTTAGAATTGGAGGAGTGTTAAGTCAGAGGGGCCGTCCAATTTCTTATTTCAGTGAGAAGCTTTCGGGAGCAAAGATGAGATATAATACTTATGATGTGAATTTCTATGCTATTGTTTAAGCTATAAAGCATTGGAGACACTATTTGTTTCATAAAGAGTTTGTGTTATACACTGACCATGAAGCGTTGAAGCATTTGCAGGGACAGGATAAGATTGCAGTCAGGCATGCTTCATGGATCGCATACTTGCAGCAGTTTACATTTGTCGTAAAGCATAAGTCGGGAATTACAAACAGGGTGGCAGATGCATTGAGTAGAAGAAATCATTTGTTGACTACGATGAGAGTTGAAGTAACGGGGTTTGATGTACTTCCAGAATTGTTTGTTGAGGATCCTTACTTTGCGAAGATTGTAGATGAAGTCAAGAAAGGGAAGACGGATGAGTATGTGTTGATGGATGGTTTTCTTTTCAAAGAAAATCGATTGTGTATACCAGAGGGCAGTTTGCGAATGAAGATTGTGAAAGAATTGCATGAAGAAGGACATGTGGGAAGAGATCGTACTTTGCAGTTGATTTCTCAATCATATTTTTGGCCTTCCATGAGGAAAGAAGTTGAGAGATTTGTGCGGAAATGCCACATTTGTCAAGTTTCCAAAGGGACGGCTACGAATGCAGGATTGTATATGCCATTGCCCGTGCCTACTAGACCATGGGTTGATATTGGCATGGATTTTTTTTGGGTTTTCCAAGAACTCAACGAGGGAATGATTCCATATATGTTGTGGTGGATAGATTTTCAAAGAGGGCACATTTCATAGCTTGCAAAAAGACCACGGATGCGGTCTGTGTTGCTCAATTGTTCTTTAAAGAGGTTTATCGATTACATGGGATACCTGAGACCATTGTTTCTGACCGGCATACTCGATTTCTAAGTCATTTTTGGTTGAGTTTATGGAAGATGGTTGGGACTAAGCTGAATTTTAGCAGCGTTTATCATCCACAGACTGATGGACAAACGGAAGTAGTGAACAGATCTTTGGGAAACTTGTTGAGATGTCTTGTGAAGGATAATTTGAAGAGCTGGGATGTGAAGTTATGTCAAGATGAGTTCACACGTAATCATGCTGTTAATCGAAGTACCGGGTTCAGTCCATTTCAAGTGGTATATTCAGCAATTCCGAAGGGACCGTTGGATTTGTCGTCAGTGCCACTTCAGAAAGGAGTTGTTAAACGAGCTTGTGATTTCGTGAATGAGTTGCGGGAGTGTCACAGGATTGTTCGTGAACGATTGCTTAAGTCAAATGAGAAGTATAAGCAACTGGTGGATAAGAAGCGAAGGAGTGTGGACTTCAAAGAAGGTGATTTTGTTTATGCAGTTTTGACGAAAGATCGATTTCCAGTTGGAATTTACAACAAATTGAAAGCTCGAAAGATTGGTCCAGTAGAAATCTTGAAGAAGATCAATGATAATGCTTATCAGTTAAGGTTGTCGGACCATGTCCATACTGCCGATGTTTTTAACGTCAAACACTTGATTCCGTATCATGAGCATAAGCTTATCGAAGAAAAAGAAAGTGTGAATTCAGGGTCGAATTCTTGTCAACCGGGGGAGGATGATGCAGCGCAGGATGATAATTCAGTATCCTTAAGTTGCTTGCGATCTAACGAGTGTGCCAACAGCAACTTAAGTCGCTCGCGACCTAACAAGTATGCCGGAAGCAAGTTATGTCAACTGAGCGACCTAACGAGGATGCCAATAGAGCCTTAAGTCGGCAGCGACCTAACTACCTATGTAGCATCATTTCGCATCTCCTTAGGTCGTTTCACTATGCCGCATTTCGCTCAAGCTATAAGTCGCCTGCTCACTTTAAGTCGCTACCTTCTTATGTCGCTGCCATGTTTTCTTCAAGCCACATCATTCTTAGGTCGCTGGACTGTTATGTCGCGTGAAGATGTTGCTGTTGCTGTGTCGAGTTAGGTCGCAGATGTCTTATGTCGTTATGTGTTGTAAACTGTTATGTTGTTATGTCGTTGTTGATTACTGTTGTAACTCGTGTGTTGTAACTTGTATTTTTTTTAGGTCGTCTGAATTTTAAGTCGTAGATCGCATGAATGTTAGGTCGGTCTGCTGTGTTGAGTTGAGTGAGTTGTAAACTTCTATAAATACCGGTGTCGTGTCACTTGTAAGTTTGGTCGATTTTGAATAAACTTTTGTTTGAGTGCTTTGTGCCTCTTTAAAATTGGAAGTTGAGCGTTGTCTCCTTTCTCCATTTTCGGTTATTCGAGCGCGCTCGAATCAACGGATTTGAAGCCGATTTACGGAATCTCATGCGCGAGATCAACATAGAAGAATCGTAGATCTTTTAACACGTTATCGTGCGCGATCAACGTGTTGGAGATAGCTAGAATCCGGTATCTCTTGAGATCAACGGATTTGGGCATTTGGGTATTTTCAATCCATCGATTCAACTTTTCACCGTTTCATTCATTTTGATATATACGCTGCGTCATCTGCACTTAGATTATTATTTCTTTGGTTGCTTGGCCCTTGATTTGGTGTATATGATGCATTGAATCTGACGTAACACTTTGGTGCAGTACGACCAATCTTTTCACATATTTGATATTTGAGTCTATTTTTGTTATTCCATCTTCCACTTCCTTTAGCCCTATTAAACTGACCACCTCTCTGATGGTTTTGATGTGCTCTGTTGTAATTTTGATTCCTGCTTTTTGAATGGACTGCATAATTGACTGATGAACTCTCCTCTGATCTATCCTTCCTTCATGTGCTAAGAGAGTAGAGCGAACATACTACGTTGATGATAATGTTTCTTTGGATAGAATTACTGCCACTCGTATGCTTCACTGAGGCCACATAACTTGGTTAAAACTTGCTCTGTTTCAGAGATTTATGTTTTGCTGCCTCTAATAAATCACTTATAGTCCTGATTTTTGATAGATATTTTCTCATTGATGAGCTATTGTTCTAATGTTTTGTAACTGTCTTTTATAGTGCATTATCTTGGCAGCAGATTATGAGTTAAAGATCTGTTCAATTGTGTTTCAGATCTCATTAGATGATTTATAACCAACTACTTGAGACAACAAGTTGGTGCTGATTGAAGATAGCGGCCATGAACTTATCAGGCTATCTTGTCTCTGATAATTTGTATATCCATTGCTTCTTGTTACCTTGTTTCTTGATATGTAATGAATCTTGGTGGTATAGGCAATATTCCAAAAACAAATTCTTCAAGACCATAACCTCGCACTGATGTCTCTATCTGGAGCTTCCACAGAAGACATTTGTCTTCGCCGAGATGTGCTGTTATCAGTTGTGTTTGAGGACTGATTACAGTCTTGATTAGCTCTTCTGTGGCAGTTGTAGTGGGTTGCTGTGAGTTGTTGGTGCCCTCAAATGTAGATGAATTATCATCTTCTTCAGCCATATGGAAAGAATGCTGGATAATGATGAAATGAATATATCAAGAACATATCAGAAGATACTGACAGCAAGAAATGTAACATTAAGGTATGTTGCAGCCGAATCCAAATGATTGTACTTATCTGATGGATTCTTGACACGGCGCTTACTTTCTTGAACTTTGATGGTGAGCTTTCTTGATTTCTGAAACTTTGTTTTATGGAGTTGTGATTTTGCTTGTTTTCTATACTGAATATTGTTGCAGCCAGAATTTTACGAAATCTTAGGCATGACACATATTTTTTTGATGGATAACGTGTGGATCATTTGAACTCAGATGATGAGATTAATTCTCTGATGAGTAATCTCAAGTGATGAAAATTTTCTGATGAGTTTGCCACTTCAAATCTCTAATTGTATGCTGTTACGCATTTGAAGGCTCCGATACCCTGTTAGATTTTGATATACAGATGATTTAAAGATAGAATTATTGAATAAGAGACGATTTTATTGAAGAGGAATATGAATTGTATTACACCTATATTTCCTCTGATACAATACGTTTGCCTTTATAATACAAAGTGGTATTGGGCCTATACGGGCTGTGTTTAACCCACAACATGCTGATACCCGAACCATGTACATTCACTTATATGTTAAGGGATAACATATGCAGCTGCTCATACTATATGCTTCTCGATTATAACATAAGTATATTTAAGAAGATTTAAGTTTAGATGGCTCACTTAAGTGTACAGATTACTAGTTCTTGAACTAGATAGCAAGTTGGGCAACTGGATATAATTGAACTAAGCATGACTGAACAGTGGAAGTAAAAATAACTATAAAACACGTACCATCTAACCATTTTCGCCTAAATCACAAATTAAGTTATAAGCTAATACATTTTCTCCTAAACAACAATTGGTGTGTGTATTGTTATTCTTGATATATCATGTTGTCTATCTACACATGTTTCTGCCTTTAGTTGTATTTTTTGTTACTGATCAGTATGGCACTTGTTTTATACTTGCCTTGCATCAGATCTGTCACTTCCTGATTGATCATCTTTTCCTATTTTCACTAATTCTACATATGATTTGTTGAATATCTAGCTAACAGCAAACAATATTTACGGAGTAAACTAGTTTCACAGACTAATTTAACTAACATAGTCTCAAACGAGTTAAAGACCGGTAAATTCTTGTTATTAATGTAAATGATTCAAGGTCATTCTGGATCAGTTTCATTTGAACGTAAACATTTTTTTAACACTTTATATTTACTTGTAGCTAACAAGTACAACGTATTAGTGTAAATTATGTAGTAGCATAAACTATAAGCAAATTTAGTCCGTAGAGGTAAAGAAAGAAATGGCAACTGTGTACTAACACGATATAAACTAAATAGGTGTGTTGACTATACTCATTTGCATGCTGCTTGAAGCTTCTGCCATAAGTAAAATGAGGCAAGTTCCTCACTTATATAATATATGCAGGCAAATTATGTTTATAACATGGAGAATTGATCCAAGCTTCAAATTGACTTATTTTTTGAGTTGATGCATCAATCAAAATATAAACTAGATTACTAATGTTTAATATATATTCTTTGTATTAGTCTCTCATTACTTGATTGTAACAATGTAATATTGGATTTTCCAACAGAAAAAAGATTTAAGCGGTTTTTCCCATACTTTAATCTACATAAATCATATATCATTTTATGTTCTCTCTTCTACTCTGGACTTTAGCATTTCTTACTGCTATCATGGAAGTATGCCAAAGTCTTTATGTGTAAAGATTGTGATGTTTATGTTTTCGTCTGTAAGTTTGATTCAGATTGATAACTGTAAAATGAAGCAAAAGAAGAATTGTATTGATGTTTTGAATTTTGATTACACAAACTATTTTCAGTTCACTGACACACACATGCTGCATTGATAGAATATATGTATATATTCTATCGTGCACAACTGAATATATTTGTTTATGTTGGTAGTGGGCCGCAATAGGCCTGCTTGCATAGTATTCGACCTGCTTAAGTAATAAGATAATATATGTTGATCCTTCTATTTCTTTACAATGCTTCGACGTAGTCATTTCTATCTCCTCCCTCAAACCAATATTAGGGTTAGGGAAAGATGAATTCTCAGATTTGTCAATCTTTATCTGCCTTTCGATTTTGCTTCAAAATCAGTAAAATCTTCTGCTTGAGAGCTATGAGAAGTACAAATACTCTTCCATTCTGATCAATTTTAGTTGAGTTGCTAGTTGCCTCAACCTCACTTCTGATGATTTGGGAGAGTCAACAACTTTCCATCTTAAATTTGTGGAAATTTGTGTGATTCTTTTGAAAATTAATGGATTTGACTAAATCGGCTTGTACTTGACTTTACTTTCAGGTCATTTCTGAATCTCACAAAATTTCTTGCTGACAGAGCTTTGGTGAGAACATCTACAATTTGGAAGGTTGTAGGTATATGATTTACTTGTTACATTCTTTTAAGTATTTGTTCTCGAACAAAATATAAATTTATTTCGATATGCTTGTTCTAGAGCGTAGAATAGAGTTTGCAGATATATACACCGTACTTTGATTATCACATCATAATATCGGTTTACCTTCAAATTTGTTGTTTGGTTCACTTAATAAAGACTGTATCCATATTATCTCTCTTGTTGCACTTTCTAGACTCCAGAATTTAGCCTCAGTGTTGGATCTGTAAATAGTTGATTATTTCTTTCAACGCCATGATATTATGTTATCTTCAATACAAATGTTGTATCCTGAAACAGATTTTCTATCATTTGGATATGTTGCCAAATTTGCATCGGTATATCCAATTATATTGAGAACTTTACATGCTTTTAACGGTAGACCATAGCTAGCTGTCCCTTTAAGATATCGTAGTGTCATCTTCACTGCTTTCCAGTGCTCATCAATGGTTTTTGTATGAATTGAGACGCTTTGTTAACATTAAAAGAAATATCTGGTCTACTTATAGTTGCATATTGTAAAGCTCCAACAATATATTTATATTGTTTAATGTTAAATATTGGTTCTTCCTTATTTTTAGAGAGATGTTAGCTGCTTATCATTGGTGTTGGTTGTGAATTTGCTTAATTCATTTTGGATATGTGTAGCTACTCTGTAATATACTTTTTCTGACTTAGAATTATTTCTGAATCTGACTTCTTATTAACTTCTATGCCCAGAATATAATTTAAGCTCCTATAATCTTTGACTGAGAATTGCTTATCTAGATATTGAAGGGTTATTAATTTCGGCTTCACTATCACCTGTAATGATTAGATCATCAACATATATTAAAATGTATATAACCGATCCTTTGTTGATTTTAGTGAACAATGAATTGTCTAATTTGGTATACTGATAACCTAAACTAACTAGAGTGGTTTTCAGTCTATCAAACCAAACTTTTGGTGTTTATTTATGGTCATATATTGCCTTATTTAATTTGCACACACAATTTGCGTTTTGTTTAATTTGTCTCCTGTGGCTGTTCCATATAGATTTCTTCATGCAAAATGCTATTCAGAAAAGCGCTACTAACATCAAGTTGTCTAATACTAATGTTTATGTAAAGCAACAGTAAGAACAATTCCAATAGTTGTTGATTATACCACTAGAGAAAATGTTTTATTGAAGTCAAACCCATATTGTTGAGTATATCCCTTAGCTACTAGCCTTGCTTTATATCTGGCCACAGTCCCATCTGGATTTTTCTTCAATATATACGTCCATTTGCATCCAACTATATTTTTATTATCTGGTAAATACACCAGATTCCATGTTTTATTTCTTGAGTGCATTATACTCCTCATCCACAGCTTCTAGTTTTTGTCCTTTGCAGGTTGTTCAAATGTTTCAGGCACTTTAGACTTTGTGATTCAGTGTATAGCTTTGGTTTGAAAATTCCATTGTTTGCTCTTGTGATCATAGGATGACCTGATCTCACTTGCGGTTCATTATGTGATGGTTCTTCTATGTTTACTTGATCAGTGTTACTTCCTGGTTGACTTTGCTGAATATTTGAATTTTCTTTATTAACTTGTTGAGTTTGATCAATTGAATATATAGGAGATTGACTGGGATAGCTGTGTAGTTCTAGTGATTCATGACCTGGTCGATCAGACAATGTGAGTTGTGAATCAAGAACTTCTACGGTCCTTTTAGTCTCCTTTTGTTGCCATGTATCAGAATATACAAGTAGATCAAGTATTGACACTTTTGGATTGTAGATCTTTTTGGTTGTTCTCATATCTGCATTGCTAAAAAGGAATACATGTTCATTGAATACAACATGCATGCCTATAAAAAAAATTCCACTATCATCAAGACATTCATATCCCTTCTGATTTACTCTATATCTTAGAAAAGTACATGGCCATGACCTAAAATTCAATTTATTAGTATTATATGGTCTTAAATAAGGAAAATATAGACATCCAAAAGTCCTTAAACTTTGATAATTATGTTTAATTCCTCTGTTGGACTTATTCCTTTTAGGACCTTTATTGGTAATCTATTAATTAAGTATATTGTTGTACTAAAGGAGTCAAGCCAAAACTTTGAGGGTAATGATGCCCGAGCTAATAAAGTAAGATCTGATTCAACAATATATCTATGTTTTCTCTCAATTAAACCATTTTGCTCAAATATATAGGGACATGTAAATCTATAAACTATTCCCTTTTTATTGTAAAGATTATTGAGTGTTCTGTACTCAGTACCACCATCAGTTTCTATAATCTTAACTTGAAATCCCGTTTGCTTTTCAACCAGTGCTACGAAGTGTGCTACTGCATTGTATGTTTCTGATTTTTCTTAGAAAATAAATCCAAGTATGCCTAGAATATGCATTAATAAATGATATATAATATCTATAACCATAATTTGAACATACTAGGATTGGACCCCAAAGGTTTGTAGCAAGTAGTTCCAATGGTTTTGCATACTCGGTTAAAGAATCATTGAGTGCTAATTTGTGACTTTTACACATCTGATAATAACTACAAACATATGGCGATGAAAAATTATCAAAAGCAATTTTATTTTCACTAAGTGCTTGCTTTATTACATTTGCATTTGAGTGACCAAGCTTATAATGCCATAGAACAAATATACTTTTAGTTTTTATGTTTGAGCAATTTTAGATAGATTATAAAAATTTTTCTCTTACAAAATTAGTGTCGTTACTAGATTGAATTTGTATAATCCTCTGATTGCATCACCCTACAAAAGAATTTCTTTAGTTAGCATGTCTCTAATCAAACAATACTTTGGATAGGATTCAAAATAAACATTACTATCTTTTGCAAATTGTGATGCACTCATAAGATTTTTCTTTATTTTTGGTACTCTTGATAAATTATTTAAAAATAATTGCCTTGCACCTTTGATATATGCATTTCCAATATGAGTAATTCTATTAGACTCATCATTTCCCATGCAAGTTGACTGTCAACGTCTGTACTCCTGATTGCCAAGATTTAAGTTGTTAAGATTGTTTGTTATGTCACTGGTCGCTCCTGAATCAGCGTACTAGCTTTCATCTTGAATACGTTCGGATCTTGTGATTTCATTCTAGTTATGAATTCTGTTACTATTAGGTTGGATGTTTGAATCTTGTTGCACCTGAGCCATGTTAGCACAAGGATTAGCATTTCTTAGATTGTTTGAATTCTGGTTTGGCATATAATTTTCATTGAACCTCAAATAGCACTTCATTGTATTGGGTTATTGGCATGGAATTAACTTTCTTACTACTTCTTGATGGAATTAACTTTCTTACTGCTTCTTGATGAGTTTATTGACTTCTGGGTTTGAATTTCTGAATTTTCTTATTTGAATTTGCTTGTTTTCAAAAGAAGGCTTGTTGCAACCAGGAGTTTGATAGAATTCCTTGGCAGGGTAAGAATTCCTTGCAAGGATACCTGTTTTCTTGAGCAAATTCTTCAATAAATCCCTAATGACGAGATAATCTTTGATGAGTGATCTAATTATAAGGTGATGATACTTTATCTGATGATAATTTAGATCTTCAAATCTTTTAACTAGATGCTGCTAAGCTTTGAATGGCTCCAATACCATATAAAGATTTGTGACATTTATGATTTCACATATAAGTTTTGATTCAGATTGATATTTTTGAAATGAAGCAAAAGAAAAACTGTATTGATGTTTTGAATTTTGATTACACAATATATAGATACACACACACGAGTACTTTGGCACGTGCGATGCACGTGTGCAATAGGAACTGGTGTTAAAAATCACCATTTGTAAGATCATTTTATATCTTATAAAATAACTTCGTCATGTACGTAATGTTTCTTTGTTATGCATGTACATGCACAAAACAACCGTTTATCAAAACGTGAATGAGACCAAGTTATTTTAGAAAATAATTAAACATGTAAAGAAAGTAATCAATTATTACATGATTATCTAGAGAAATGAAATAAATATTAAAATTAGTATTTTGCAGTTGTTTGGAACTTAGAAAACTTACAACATCTCTCTTTTGAAAGTAATAAATCACCATATTAATATATAGAGATTCTTTCTTGTCCGCCATAAAATCGCATTTCCCGTGATACTTGCAATTTCAATTGAAATCCTAACCAAAAAGTCCATTTTGCTTAACTAATCCTCGTGGACACATGTCAACAAATGAAACAAATATCCTCCTCCTTTCAAAGTATTCCGATCATTTTAAACAACTTTACAGGATATAAATTATTATGAAATAGCAATAATTATACAAAGAAAAAAGTCATATCATTTTTTTTCTGGAACAATAAAAATAATCTTCAATGCTATTATAGTAATCAAACTAAGGCAGTGGCTTAAATGTTTCAGTTGATGTGAATAGAAATTTATAATAAATAGGGCAGTTTGACTCAAGGCCTTTATCTCTGTATTTGTGGTCTGTTAATTTCATTCCCATAGCAATTGCATTTCATATAATGAATGCAATACCAAGTCCCTTGCGAACACAGGCTCAAATTGCAAGACGAACAGCGGTAAACATTCTTGACACTTGAAAGGGAATTTTCCAAGTTTTATTTTGATATATTCCTTACTTCAGCAAAAAGAAGAACAAAAAAGTGCTGTTTGCAAAGCTTTCCACATGAGCATAGCCGTTTATTTTGAACAAAGAATAAACTATATGGGTTGCGATACAAAATAGGAAAACACATATATTGACTATGGGGACAATGTGGATAAGCATGTACTGAAAAAAGAATGACTATATTCCACTTTAAGAAGTGAATTATGCTAAAAATGGGTAGAATGGATGGAGTTTTCAGCCCGGTAAAAACACCTCAATAAGAGTTATTCTTTATTTATTACCCATAATATATATTCGTCAGTAACCAATATTCTCTCATTGTATTTATCATATGGGCCATTTTTATCATCATATAACTGTATTATCCTTGAATCAAGTTACTTTGGACAGTAAGGTTCACCAATATGATTGAGGATAAATTGTAGTTTGAAGGTTTCAAAGAAGAATGTGCATGATAATCCTTATTATTCCACCCATTTGTATCAATAGTTACTAAAGGTTAATTTTTATTTTACTTTGCTTTCGAGTTTCAAATATAACAATAAAAACATTATCAACTTAAGCTACTAATATGTTATCCATACTTCATCAAAATGCATTATAAAAGTATCAGTTGTTATTATTATTTCAAGTATTTTGAGCTTTATTAGGTATACAATACACTCGTCAAGCTAGATGCAACACATGCAAATGAAACAAAGTACATTACAATTGAGGGTCTTCATACTAAATAGAACCCTGTTTCCTTATCCTAACTACCAAAAGTCCCAAACACAACATGGGAAAAAATATCCTTCAAATAACTCATAACATGACATTTATATCATACAAATTATGATTCAGATAAAAATGAATATTTTTGAAGATAATGGTGATTTACATGGTATATTTCAACATACCTGTGATGTGCACATAAATGTGCATATTTTTACCAACATATTTAATCTATTTGAATTAAATAAATGATCATATCGGGTATTTTAACTTGTTTAAACCAAAAATTCAAATTATTCGAAATTGTCACATATTCATCTTCATATATAGGCAAAACGGTCATTTGTGTGCATATATTTGTTTGAGAAAATTAATTGAAAATTTGTATATATTTTTGTAGGAAATTGATCTCAAATAGAAGTGGTTTCATGAAGATATGCATGCACAAAATTAATACAAAGGAATGAAGGTGGAAATAATTCAAAGTGAAGAACATGGAGGACCCCACCTATCCACCTACCTTCATGTGCAAATTAAAGGCTAATGCACATGCTTTTGGAGTTAATGGCTTCATGTACACTTAATGGGGGATTAAGACATGTTAATGATAACTTGGCCTCCACACTTCCTAAGGGGCATTTTGGGCATTCCCTAGAAAAAGGAATTAGGGTTTTAACACTTGTATAAATACCCCTTATGTTTCATGTAGATCTTCCTCTTCCTCTTAGTTAGTTAGTTTTAGTTTAGAAAATAAAAGAAAACTCTCTTTCTCTTTTCATGGCTACTTAGCCATTTTTCTTCATGTATTTTTTTTATGCAATGTTATTTAGTGTTTCCTTTTAATTACATGTTCATTTTCTTTTCTTGTTTATTTTCTTTCATGTTCTAGTATAGATCTCTTTTATTTTATGCAAGTAGAATAATTTTTCTTTTCATTTTGCTCTCTTTCTCTCTTCTTGTTTAATGTTGTTTTCTACATTTGTTCATATGATAACAAATATGAGAGCTTAATCCCTTCAATTTAGGGGTAATGAAGCTCTATAATCATGTAGCTTCAACATTTTGATGTTTTGTACTCTCTTTTTGTGCTTTAATGAGAATGTATGAAGTGGTTAACTTGTTGTTTAACTTTGAATTTGATAGTCTATATTGTTCATAACAAATAGGCTATGCTTAAACAAACATAACACAAATTGCCTCTTCATCTAAATATGATTATGGCAAAGAAGTGAATGTTGAAATTAAAATTTGATAGCCTATATTTCTAAACAATAGTTAATAGGCTATGCTTAAAATAGATTTTTACTTCAACTTTGTTGTCATATTTCATGAGAGTTAAATGTGTATTAGTGGTTGTGTTATAGTTGATGGTTTATATTGAACTAATTAATAGCACAAATATACCATACTTATGATAAGCACATCAACTAATTCACTAATGACAAGAAAAGAGAGATCATAACTTCATTTTGGTGATTTATATGATCTAGAGAGTGGATTTATCTCTAAATTGTCTTAACACTCTCATATTTTTATCAATTTTCTTTTGCTTGTTTTTATCATTTTTTTTAGCTAATCACTCTCGACTTTGGTTAATTTGATTGAGTAGAATTTTAAAATCATCAATTCCCTGCGGATCGACCTGTATTCGCCACGTGCTACATTCGTACACCGTGCGCTTGCGGTTATTTTTATCTCTAAATTCGTTCGACGGTTTTCTAAACCGATAGAATATCCGTCGACGAACAAGTTTTTGGCGCCGTTGCCGGGGAATTGTTTGATTTTATTTTCTATTCTTCGGATTACTTTTGTTTGATTTTTGTGTGTTTGTTTTGTGTGTTTGTTTGCATTCAAAAAAAAAAAAATTGTGTGTGTTTGCTTGTTTATTTTGTGCATTTCTGTTGTGTGCTTGATTTTCTAGCCTATTGGCATTTGCATTTGCATATAAAAAAAAAAAAGATACACAATCTGTTAAATTTTTTTTTTTTGTATTTCATTTTCATTGTCAATTACATTTTCCATTTACAATTAAAAAGAAAAAAAAATACTTTCACATTGCACTGTTTTATGTTTGCATTTCCTTGGTCTCTGAATTTTGTTTGCAGTGCCACAAATTGCTAACCACCTCTGTCAATTCCATACTCCTCTACAACCAATACTCCAAACTCACCTACAACAGTGCCCCCCTTGATACACTACTGCATCACTCAAGACAACCACCAAGGAGCACAAACACCCTTCTTCACTCATCAACATTCCACCTCCTGCAATTCACAATACCCCCTACCATCTGCATTCATACATCCCCTCTGACTTCTGCCATCAAACTTCATTGTCTCGACAAACTTCAGCAACCCCCTACCACGACCACTGCAGTTACACCCTTCCCCAACTCCTCTTACATTTCCACTTCTTGCTACTGTGACCACTAACATCCAAACAGCATAACCAGAACTTCTGCCACCACAGCCATCATCTCGCCAACACTGGACTACAACATAACCAATATCATCATACCACTCCGCCAACATCGGACTACAACATCAAAACTGTGCCACTACAGTTCATCACCATCAGTGCTGCTACCACCCTCTCCTCTTCAATTCACTGCGTTAACAAACAGCAGCCCCCATACTACTGCAAATACCATCGGCCACTACAGAAGTCACTCCCCACTTCGAATTCCAACACCACCGAGGCAACTTCACAACCTCCTGCCACCTCATTCTAACTGCAGCCATCCATCTACTTGCTTGCCTCCATATACCAATTATTCCATCTCCAAACAACCAGAAAAAAAACAAAGACAAAAAACTTACCAGGCTGCATCACCAATCAATTCACATTCAAAAACCACCTTCATTGCCAACTTATAAACTACATACTCCTCCGACCGTCAGGATTCCATCACTTCAGTACAAGTTTCTACCACCACTGCTTGAACTCGCTGCTACAACTCCTACCAGAGAAACTAAAAAGCCAACCATCCCCTACTGACATCACAAAAACTGACCACATCACTCCATCACCACAGTCTTCACCCAACACGGTTACAAACTGCTCCAAGCTCGACTTCGACCATCACTCACAACCTCGCAACCAGCCTACAACCCTGCATCCTTCACCGCTAACGAAATCGTGAATCATCCAACTCAGAACGTCACACCGCTACAACTTTGAACACCTTGTTAATCGACAGACATCACGAAAACCCATCACCTGACATCATCAGCGAACATCATCTAGCTCGAATTCACTCAAAAGTGATCGCTACCTGATTTTGAATCGCAAATCACCGATTGAATTAGACGATTTGATGTTCTGTCTCACTGTCGAATTTGCAATTTTCACATTTTGGGATTAAACAGAGATAAGAATTTTAATTCGTTGCTCTCTAGTGGCTTGGGTTGTTGGCTATTATTGTTTTAAAATAAATGGGCTGAGTTTGTTTTGGGCTGGGGTTTATTGTTGTATGTGTGCAATTGATTTTTTTGTAAGTTGTTATAAAAAAAAAGTTTCAATTTGTTTAGTTTTTAATTTGTTTTGTTTGTTTCATTTTGACTTGTTTGTCCTGTTTTGATTGGATTTCTTCTTGATAACAAAAAAAAAGGTTTCGAATTTGTTTTCCTTTTGATTTAGTTTCACCTCAAATTTTTTTTTTTTTGAAGTAAATCCCTACTTTTAAGTTTCCTTTCAAGAAACAAAAAAAAAAAACTGTGCATATTCTTGTTTTATATTTCAGGTTGCCAAAGCAGAATTTCAGAAGGAAGACTGCTGCCCAAAAAAAAATTGCCTGCTTGCTAATAGTTTTTTTTTGTTTTATTTGCCTTGCATTGTATATATCTCTTGTTTTTATTAGTTGCATTGTTGATTGCTTGCATTTGAATTTATATATATAAAAAAATTCAAAAAAAAAAAAAACAAAAAACAAAAATCATTTGTAGTTGCATTGTTACTACACGTTTAATTTCTACTTTGCATTTCATCTTAGATTTTGATTAATAATAATGGTTAGAAATCAATAACACTAAATTGTATATTGACAATTTGTCCTTTTTCGACAATTTAATTTCTCGGTGTCTAGGCTACGGCAGAGCAATAATCAGTTATAAATATTACGGTGATTCGTAAATATTATACTGAATTGTTTCTCTGAAGGTACTTAAACCTTCGGCTGCATTGCTACGGTGATTCGTGGTGCACCGATAAATCATGTCCGTTACCTGGCTGAGAACTATCTTGTTGATTTAAGACAATTTGTAATTATACAATTTTGGGTTAACTTAGGATAAATCATTTGTAATTAACCCTTGCATTCACTTAGTTGCAGTAGTTCATGCATATTAAAAAAAAAAAAAAATTCAAAATCCAAAACTAAAAAAATTGTTAATATTTCTTAACTTAGTTTTTTTTTCTTTTCTTTTTTTCAAATCAAAATTCAAAAAAATCCAAAAAAAATTAAAATCAAAAATCCAAAAAAATCTTTTCAAAGAAAAAAAAAATTGAAATCCAAAAACAAAACAAAAATCAATTTTCCATTTTGAAAAATAGATTCTACTTGTAAATATTTTTGTTTAAAAAAAAAACCAAAAAAAAAAAAAAAATCTTGAAAATGTCCGATTTTCCTTTTTCTTACTCGCTTGAATTTAACTGCGAAAGTCAATATAATCCATATGAGTTCACTCCAAATTCGTATGGATATTTTAACAACTTTTGTGTAAATAATTCAAATTTCGAACGACAAAATTTTCAAAACGATGACCAACGTTCGACTCTTGAAAATAGCATTGAAATGATTTCATCTTTACTCGAACTTTCTACACGACAAAATCAAGAGATAAATGATTTATGTAATTCTGATTTGTGTAATAACTCGAGTCAAGGATTTCAAAATTTGAATTCAATTCAAAATTCAAACGATTATGATTATAACCCATGCCAATTTAATTTCGAACTCCAAAATGAATTCCGAACTCAACATGAAAATGGGAAAAACTTTTCAAACGAATTTGGCAATGGGAATAATCTTAACCATGTTACGAGTGAAAATTTTTGTTCTCAACGAATCCAAATCGAAAATTCTCAATTTAATAACTATAAATTGGATTTTGTTGAACAATTGAATGAAATTTACGATGATCACACGGATTTGTTGTTTGAAACTTATATGAAACAACGTGAACAACAAAATCAAATCTCAACGTGTGATGAGTCAAGTGATAATCCATCTTTTACCCAAATCGACGATTTTCAAATAACAAATTTTGAATTTGATAATGACGATCTTAATCAAGTTGTTGAAAATACAGTAATTGAGTTGGATTTCAATTCTTTTGAGGGTGCGAAACTCGATTTAAATTTCGATCTTCCTTTTTCTGAAAATTTGAATACAATAACTTTGAATTTTGAACTTGATTTATGTAATAAAGTTGTTGATAATCCAACAAAGGAAGACGAATTTAACGAACACGAATTTTTTGGACTTTTGGATGACGAGTTGTTAAATTTCGAAGGGGAAGATGAAAATCACCATTTTGATTTTGAAATCAATAATTGTGAAAATGTTTTCGATGATAAGCTTGAATTTCAAATTGGTGAAAATAAACTTGAGCTTCAATCAATTGTTTTGTCGACCCTGAAAATCATCGAAAATAAAACAACTCGTACGATTTTTAATAAAACGACATTCGTTTTTCCAAATCGACAATCGACTTCAAATTCTTTTACGATTTGGTTTTTCGTGCTTAAGCCTTGTCTCACGCATTTGACGAGACAAATGAATTGGTCTTTGGAAGACCGTTTCATTTACTTTTTGACTATGTACTTTCTCATCTCTTGTAAATAATAATCTTTCATGTAAATATTAGATTTTTATTTTATTTTTCTCCTTCCACTTGGTTTGACTGTGGGGACACAGTCAAAATCAAGTGTGGGGGGAGACTCATTTTCTTTTTGATTTTTCATGATTAAATTTTCATTTTTTCTTTTTTCTTCCAAAACTCTAAAAAATATCAAAATTTTAAAATACAAATTTTTTTTTTAGCATTTTGATTTATTTTTAAAGAAACACTATAGGATAAATATATGGTTTTGGTTTATTAAATTGAAATTTTTGAAAATTTATTCGTCTTAACAAAAATAAAAATGAAGTTTGATTATAAATAACAATGGTTTAACTGGTATATAGGAAGGTTCATACGTGTTAATTATGAAATACATCCTAATTGAAAATCTTTGTTTTAAAAGTGGTGAATTTAAAGTAAAGGATATAACATTTTTTTTGTCTTCTAAGTTAAATGGTGCTAAGATAATTTTGCAAAACTCCCTCTCAAAAAAAAAAAAATTTAATAACATCCAAGTATTCACTCTCATTTAAAAGTCCTCACGGTTATGCAGGGGTGATTACTTGGAATTTTTGATTATGTGCTTTCATACTCATTTAAAAGTCCTCACGGTTATGATGTATGGAACACATGTATGTAAAAAAAAGACTTAATAAAAACCACCTACGGTCGATAGTGTATGCATGAAAGTGTGTGCACTCGCCATGCTCTGTACTCCCCTCACATAAGCCCGAAAGGCAGTGCATGGGTGGTATATCTGGCCTCAGTTTACCTGAGCTAGGTGTGAAATTTTTCTTGCAAATAATGAGAGAGCAAGCAATTGAAATCCTAGCACTATTTTTACTTAGTTGATTTGATTTGTTATTGAAAAGAAATGAAAATACCACTTTGATAAACTTTGATAATCAACTAAGGATCCATTTCATAGTTACACTTTGTTATTAACCAAAACAACGAGTTAAACTATAGTCTATTTAATATGATAACTTGATTTTTGTTGGAAAGTTTGACGAGTAAATGACATAAATTTTCAAGATAATAACCAAAACCTATATTTAACTTATTCGTGTCAATTTAAAAATAAATCCTTCATTTGTAAATATTTTCAAAAATTTGCATTCATCTCTTTGTAAATATATCTTGCATTTTGTAAATATTTTCATCATGCATTTGGATTTTGTGGGTAGTATCCGTTGAAAACCCTCACGAGACAACACTCGTCCTACTGGGGACACCTAGAGGTTTAACAGCTTGTTGCATACGCTCAATGCAATCGTGCTCCCTACGAAAACAGATTTATCTTAGTTTTAGTTTATTCGAGGACGAATAAAAAGATAAGTGTGGGGGTATTTGATGTGCACATAAATGTGCATATTTTTACCAACATATTTAATCTATTTGAATTAAATAAATGATCATATCGGGTATTTTAACTTGTTTAAACCAAAAATTCAAATTATTCGAAATTGTCACATATTCATCTTCATATATAGGCAAAACGGTCATTTGTGTGCATATATTTGTTTGAGAAAATTAATTGAAAATTTGTATATATTTTTGTAGGAAATTGATCTCAAATAGAAGTGGTTTCATGAAGATATGCATGCACAAAATTAATACAAAGGAATGAAGATGGAAATAATTCAAAGTGAAGAACATGGAGGACCCCACCTACCCACCTACCTTCATGTACAAATTAAAGGCTAATGCACATGCTTTTGGAGTTAATGGCTTCATGTAAACTTAATGGGGGATTAAGACATGCTAATGATAACTTGGCCTCCACACTTCCTAAGGGGCATTTTGGGCATTCCCTAGAAAAATGAATTAGGGTTTTAACACTTGTATAAATACCCCTTATGTTTCATGTAGATCTTCCTCTTCCTCTTAGTTAGTTAGTTTTAGTTTAGAAAATAAAAGAAAACTCTCTTTCTCTTTTCATGGCTACTTAGCCATTTTTCTTCATGTATTTTTTTTATGCAATGTTATTTAGTGTTTCCTTTTAATTACATGTTCATTTTCTTTTCTTGTTTATTTTCTTTCATGTTCTAGTATAGATCTCTTTTATTTTATGCAAGTAGAATAATTTTTCTTTTCATTTTGCTCTCTTTCTCTCTTCTTGTTTAATGTTGTTTTCTACATTTGTTCATATGATAACAAATATGAGAGCTTAATCCCTTCAATTTAGGGGTAATGAAGCTCTCTAATCATGTAGCTTCAACATTTTGATGTTTTGTACTCTCTTTTTGTGCTTTAATGAGAATGTATGAAGTGGTTAACTTGTTGTTTAACTTTGAATTTGATAGTCTATATTGTTCATAACAAATAGGCTATGCTTAAACAAACATAACACAAATTGCCTCTTCATCTAAATATGATTATGGCAAAGAAGTGAATGTTGAAATTGAAATTTGATAGCCTATATTTCTAAACAATAGTTAATAGGCTATGCTTAAAATAGATTTTTACTTCAACTTTGTTGTCATATTTCATGAAAGTTAAATGTGTATTAGTGGTTGTGTTATAGTTTGATGGTTTATATTGAACTAATTAATAGCACAAATATACCATACTTATGATAAGCACATCAACTAATTCACTAATGACAAGAAAAGAGAGATCATAACTTCATTTTGTTGATTTATATGATCTAGAGAGTGGATTTATCTCTAAATTGTCTTAACACTCTCATATTTTTATCAATTTTCTTTTGCTTATTTTTATCATTTTTTAGCTAATCACTCTCGACTTTGGTTAATTTGATTGAGTAGAATTTTAAAATCATCAATTCCCTGCGGATCGACCTGTATTCGCCACGTGCTACATTCGTACACCGTGCGCTTGCGGTTATTTTTATCTCTAAATTCGTTCGACGGTTTTCTAAACCGATAGAATATCCGTCGACGAACAACCTGTCACCGTCAAAAAAATCTACTGATACTGCAATAGTTTTTTGCCATTGAAAATCCATTGCGGGAGACTGTTTAGCAAAAAGGGAATCTTTCGTAGTACTTTTCATCATCAAAAATTTTGCAGATATTCTAGTGGTATTTCGCCATTGAAAATACATTGCAAGAGATTGTTGAGAAAAAAGGCCAATTGGTTGAACCTTCATGCACTGTGTACACATCATCTCAACACAATCACAATCACAATTATCAGGTACAATGACTAAAATCTATACATTAAGCCATTACTTAATGGCTTATGGGTACTACCTGGCTAAATTTTCAGTAACTCCAATGCTGTAAGAGAATGTAGGCACGACCGTTTTTGTGACTCCTGTAATTAATCACCTGAAACAAATGGTAAATAGAAGGCAACAAAGTTAGCAAAAAAAAAGATGGTATTTGGATCTTCTTATTAGGATTAAGGTTTATGGAACAATTAAAAGACATGTAAATATGGGACCGGAGAATTTGAAGAGTATTCACTACGAATGAAAGATAATTACAATAGATACAATGCAATCAATCACAATATCACCAGCAAATCAGTCAATTGGATTTTGAACAGATTTTGTGCTTTAGGATTAATTGCATGGTACACTCTTGGTAAAATATTGATTAATTGCATGCATGAGCATTGAAAATTATATGACTGCTAAGTAAAGTAATTAATGGAAATTTTGAAATGTACTTTCTTTATGTCATAAATTTATGAAAGGATACAATATTAATGTATTTTGGGAAAGATGTTCAGTGAATGTACAATAAAATTTTGCTTATAAATTACAGTATTTCTGAAAAGATTATGCCATAGATAAAAACTGCAAAGAGAAAAACAATCAAGGTATAATCTCTTTTGTTCATGTTCTCTTTGCACTGGCCCTCGTCTTTGATTTTTCTCATGTATAATCTCATTTGTCTTCTTATTTTTCCCTTATGGCCAAAAAACTAACAATCAATCCATTGAAAAATAATTAGTATATGTCCCAAGGCTGCATTAAACTACAATGAAATTCATATTTTGAAAATAAATAAAAGGCCAATCGTCCCATATTTTAAAACTGTCAAGATATAGGCTGATTATTCACATAACAATTGAGCTTAGAAATGGTATTGTAAACTAAATAAGACCTTTAAAACAAAGTTTTTTTAATAATCAACAAAATTGAGCTCAAAAAACCACATATCACAATGATAGACCTTATCAAACATGGAACAATGAAGCATGTATCAAAAATATGTTTGGAATTTAGTAACAATGCATGATATTAACATCTATTCTATTATACAAATGTGCTTAATTATCAGGTTATAAAATTATATAAAAAATGATATGATATTGTAAATACATCCGAACATTGGTTCTCCCTTTCATATATAAAAAATGTGATCAGAAGTGGTTATCATGAGCTTTAAAGGAATAAAACTAAAAAGCAGTAGGGGTATGATGACCATCCCAATTTTTTTCCCTCACTAAGTAAAGCTAGCTAGGTATATCTTCGCCACCTTCTCTCTTGTTTCAACATGAACTACCTCACTTTTCTCTGAAGTAAGTCCATATGTGCATCATATAATACATATGTAAACATAAGAAATATGATAGTGAGGAGTCGTAAAATTATTGGCTGCCAACCATAAAGCATCTTTAAATAGAGGTGAAAGTTAATCTCATACTTACGATTTCAATTGAAATTCCCAACCAAAAAGTCCAATTTACCTAACTAATCCTGGTGAACGCATTTGGCCACAAATGAAACAAATATCCTCTTGCTTTCATAGTATTCATCTCGCATGACACCACTTTCATAATATATTATCGCAAAATAGTAATAATTACGTAAAGCAAAAATCATATCATTATTTGTTTTCTGGAAAAATAAAGATAATCTTCATTGCTAATGTAGCAATCAAACTAAGATAGACAAAGGAAATAAATAAAATAATAATGCAAATGCAAAATTCTACCTCGTCATGGCCAGGAAAAGTGATGTTCTCCATCTTAAAAGCTTTCTACTGAGAAAATTAGTATTAACGTACTTGTTAATAGATGTCACAGATCTCACCATGCCAGCACTAACGGCTTAGAAGCAAAGATCCAAATTTCAGTGGTACTTTTAAATCAATGAATGGAGTGTAGGGTGATGAAAATAAGAAATCCTCCATCTCATCATATCAGGGATGCAGATTTGTGAGGGAAGGTGCCTCTATGGCGCTTGATGATCGTTAAAGAGGAGTCTGTTAGGTTTTAGATGAGGCGTTGCTTATCGTATCCCGAACGCATTGAGATGGTGGCAGATGTGTAGGGAGACTGAGGACGGGGATTGAGTGATTGGATTTTTTGTTTTTTAACCTATTTTGTTCCCCATTTTTCGAGGATCATGAAGAGAAAAATGAGGCACGACGAGATAATGGGTCCTGGAACTATGTTAACAATACGATGGAGATGGAAAAGACATAATACAGCCTTATTTCGATATACTATAAAATAATTTAGAAAGGTCATTTTTGGCAATTCAAAAAAGGCTTCACCCTCTCAACTATTTTCGTTATATATATATATATATATATATATATATATATATATATTGTAGTGCTGAATATATTTGTTTATATTGCTAACGGGCCGCAATAGGCCCGCTTGCATAGTATTTGACCCGCTTGAGTAATAAGATATTATACGTTGATCCTTTTATTTCTTTACAATTCTTCAGCGCGGTCTTCATTTCTATCTTTATGGTTATCAATACAATTAATCTCAGATTTATCAATGATAAGTAACTGTCTACAATGATAAATATATAAAATGTAATAGTTCCAGTATAGTTTTTTCCATTCCTGGTAAAGTTTTCCTTTATACAGAACCAGTGAAGCATCAAAATTGGAGAAAAGTTGCTTACAAATCTTTAAACACAAATTTATTAGTGATTTGGTAGACGAATACACTAACTGACTTTTTGTAGTTCAAAATTTAACCAAAGTTGGTCACAAAATTGGTATCGAAATGAATTTTTGGTCCTCCTTGAGGAGTTGCCCAAAAATACCACGGTAAAAGCATTTTTTTAGTTATTAAGTTAACTTAAATTGTTAGATCTCACATAGAATGAACAATCAAAACTCAAACAAACAAAAAATTGAGTGTACATACATGAAAATCATGTTAAATGCATGCAAAAGCCATTGCTATTCACGAAAGGTTTATGAACTTTTTCAGCTCATTCATATGCTTTAGTATTCACTGTATCTACATACATCTACATAGCATTGAATTCATATTACAAAAATGCATACAAGCATGAAAAGTGTATAAAAACCACACTGCTTATCCAATATTTAGCTATCCATCGTAGATATGTACTTGATAGTCAACAGATTGTCACAAGGGACTTTTTATTAATTGTTGAAAAAAAAATCTCGCTTTTATACTGTGAATCTAGTCTCTTTAATAATATTTAATACTGTCAATTTAATACCTAAAATATCAAATAGTAAAATCACAATTCAAATATATCACCACCAAAAGATAATAACCTAAATCCAAATCTTTCAAACAAAGAACAAGGACGACAACTATAGCATATCATATTGTGTGCAATGCTTAAAATGCAAGGGGCAGGGAAATACTAAAGTTGCACAAATGAACATTATTTTAAACTTATAATCTAATAATTTACATTAGTTATTGGAATAAAACATGTTCTATTTATAATGTAAAGCAAGTTAATTTTAGGAAAACTAAATAAATCTATAATCTTCAAGTAATATGTACTATAAATAAATAAAATCACCACAATTATTATGCTTGCAAATTTTGGAAGGAATAGATGTAACAACTTACACATGACAATTATTCGTTGTATTGGCAATTATTTCTTGGGAGCTATTTACTTCTAGAAATCAAGTCCAATTTACAGATGAATAAAATTTACAAAATTATAAACACAAACTTATGAAATAGAATGAATGGATGAATATTCTTCTAAGTTTTTTCTTTAGGATGGTATTTTTTTAAATCTAAATCCAGTTTGCAATACTTAGCATCATATATAATCCATTGCAAGACCGTTACAGCAAGCACTCATAAAAACACTTCATAGAAAATCAAAACAACATGGTATTATTACTAAAATCGATTTCTATACTCACTCTAAATTCCAAAGATTAAACTCACCATCATCGCTGTTAAAACCTCCCACCGACATTCGAACTCCACCTCAGCTATCCACAATAGTGCAGCCTTTGCCTTACATTGCCTACTTTTGTTGATGCCCTACATGCTCATGCACCTCCTTCAGATCCACAAGTAACACCAGGTCATCATCATTGCACTCGCATGATTAGCCATCAACATCGTGTGGTGGACCACACGAGCTTTCCAGACTCGCTTGCATCACTGCCATCCATATGCCTAACACCAGGTCCCATACTTGACATGTGATCTCCAACCCTACCAAGCTCACATCATGTCAACCCCGCTCCTTTCCGACTGCACCAAAGCCTCTCCCATCTCTCATCCGCATTCTTTCTTTTTTTCAATTTTGTGTGTGATTTTTATTTACGCTTGTTTAGGGATTTAGGATAATAAACATGTTTAAGGGTTATAAGGGAGAGAATACCAAAATTTCATGAAACGATAGGATGGGTAAGTTGGTAGCGTTTATTTTTTTTATATAAATAACTAGTAGTTGCATTTAGCATTGAAACTCACCAATCAATGCAACTAATAATAGCTTTTCTTGTAGTGTGGGTCGGATACTTCGAACTGAGCTTGGGTTGTCGGCTGGCATAAGAAATAATTCTTCCATGCTACATCAACACTGTTCCTAAACTCGTCCTACAAGAATCTGTATAAACAGTTAAACCCTCACCTCCATCCAAAATAGTTAAAACAAGAGCGCTAGTCAGCCTTGCCTTCAACTCTTTTAATTGCTTGCTAACATTTATTGGTCCAAACAAATTTGATGCATTTTTCGTCAGATTCATCAGGCGTGAAGCAATCTTTGAGAAATCCTGAATAAACCTCCTTTAATAACCCACAAACCCCAAGAAGCTCCTAATCTCGGTTGCATTTTCTTGCCTCTTTCATTCCTGAACTGCCATAATCTTTGTTGAATCAATAAAAATACCCTCTGCTGAGACAACATGTTCTAAGAACCTAACTTCAAACCTCCAAAAGTGAAACCTTAAGAACTTAGCTTTCAACACATCCTCTCTCAATGTTTCAAGTATAATCCCCAAATGGCGAGTTTAATTCTCCTCGGTCTTGGAGGAGACTAGAATATCATCAATAAAGACAACAACACCTTATTCAACACATTCTAAAAACCCAATTCATCAAGTCCACAAAATATGCTAGAGCATTAGTTAGGTCAAATGGCATAACTGATAACTCATAAAACTTATCAAATCTGAAAGCTATCAAAGGTACACTTTCCTCTATTACCCTGAACTAGGTGAAACCCTGTAGGAAGATCTAGTAGAGAAAACACCCGAGCACTATGAAGCTGATCGAACAAGTCATCTATCATAGGAAAAGGATAATTGTACGTAACAATCTACTTATTAAGCTTACGGTAGTCCACATAAAGTCTTAAGGAGTAATCCGCCTTCATAGTAAAAATGACGGACACTCCCTAATTCGATAGACTCGGTTAGATTAAGCCTTTACACAATAAATCGCTGACTTAGTTAGCTTACTCTAGCTTCTCCTTCTTTGATAACCTATGATAGGCAACACAATAGGTTTAGCATCATGAACCAAGTCAATACAAAATTCAATGTCATGATAAGCTGGTAAATCCAATAACTCTTTAAACACATCCGCAAATTCCTGCACAATAAGGATCAAAACCAACTCTCCTTCCGCCACATCAAGAGAATAAAAAACTACTCATAAGTGAGCTAGCCTATTTACAGTTCACTACTAGAATTTTCCTTCCCTGTCTTAAATGATATAGTTTTCTTAACAATATCTAAGACTTACGATTCTAAGACAAGAAATCCATCCCAAGAAAAAATCAAACCCCAGAAAACAAAGAACATCCATATCGCATGGAAAGAGTTGGTCATAATAAGTAACTAGAACTCCTGGACATATCGTACTAAGATTGTTCGAGCCCTTATAGTATATGACACACAAATAGAGTCAAAAGTCATAACTGACTCCAATTTCAGTCTATCAACAAGGCTTAGAAATGAAACTAAGAAAAGTACCAGTATTAAACAAGAAATGGATAGGGATGCCACAAACAGATAAATAACCATCTAGAACTTGCATCCCTTTTGCTGCTGTAGCAGTGAAAGGTGCTGTAGTTAGAGCGAAAACCTTAGGCTGCTGTACTTCCTAGAGCATCAGACACTTCCTAACAAAATGATCTGGCCCTTACGGCAGTCACAATAGCTATGTCTTGGAGTAAACTATGCTTTTGTTCCTGTGGTTCAAGCTTTGGTACCCTTGCAATTGGCACTTTAACCACTTGCCCTCATATCCCCATCCTACAATTCCTAGGAAAATATCCCCTTTATCCACACCTATGGAAAGCTACATTAGAAACATCCTTCGACGATTGAAAGTTATGCTAGTTATTCCCTATTGGTGCAGGTATAGACGGCTTTGCAGCCAAACTCTCAAATCTCAAACCCATACCTATCAGAGTCACAAATGATCCATGGATATGATTTTTCATGTACCTCTAAACCTTTGGACGTATATCTTTAATGAACATCTCATTCTTCTTTATTGGTGTGTTTACAATCCCAACTCGATCCAAGGTAACGCGTTGAACCTATTCTCATACTAAGAAACTGACATAGCCCCCTACTTCAGATCTAAGAAGTTCCTAAACAACATGGTCTTTCCAGCCTCCAAAACAAACTATATCTCAAACGCTTCCTTGAATTAGGCCCAAGAGAAGTCATTCTCTTGGACATCTATAGTAATCAAACTCACCAATCCATAGTAGCATCGGTTAGATGTCACGATATCAAACGAAGCTTCAACACATCATCCAACTCCATGTCTACAGAAATCCTATCAGACAAACTAAGATAATTCTTAACCTCTATGATAATCTCAGTGTCATCGAACCTCTTATCGCCCAACCTCTCAGAGTCACGACAAAGCGAGACAATTTTCTTATATAGATAAACCTGTAAAACTCCTACACAACATCACTCTTGGTTCCTCGATAGGAACTGCATTCCTCAATGCCCGGTCCCCACATTTGTAACAGTACTACCCTTCCACCTCTCCCTCTACCTCCTCTAGCATTAGTAGCTCTAATACTCATAGTTCTTACTACCTGAACATAGAAAAATATTTTAAGACACTTTAGAATAGACTTATTTCAAAGAAAGTGTTATTATAAGGAAATACTATAAAGGAATAGGTTTATAGAAAAATACAAATACGCTCTTGTTTATATATAATATACTCAACTCATTCTACGGTGTCACTCACCCTATATCTAATGAGCCATACCTAACCAAAGCCAAGGTATTTAAATCTTGCTCCAATACCAAATGTAATGATCTTACATTTCGATCCTCGAATGTCATTAACAATACATCCACGGTATTCGTGTGCCAAGTACCCTAGTGCCAAAAAGATAGATAGTTAGAGTAAAGTACAAAAAGAAAATAAAATGGAACAAGAAAGAAAAAACATAGTATTAGAATCTCGCAGTGGAACGAAAATATACAATATCCAAAAAGAGAGTACAAAGGGTTACTTCAAAATATAAAGTAATTCAGAGTTATAAAACCTAACTACTATCATTAGCTTGGAAAGTTATAACTGTCTGCCCTCACAATTGTGATACATATATTAATACAACATTTAAAAAGTGCCATCGTTCGCTGTTGTAAATGATAATGAACATGTGCAGTTTTGAATATGTAAAAAATTTCCATTTTCGATATGTTATCAAAAATTTTACCATCCAATTATTTTACAGTAAACATTACATTCAATATACATAACAAATATGATGAGAAACACCTATGAATCTCTCCATAAAATTCTATTGAAATCGCTGAAAACAAGGTGTTTCTTAAGTACTTCTACAGCGACTAACACTATAAAACCACTTCAAATTCAAGTTTGATTCAAATCGAAGTCCAACCAAACCCTATGTGCTTTGTTTTAAGGCTATGCAAAAAGTCATTGGAAGTTATGTAAGTACAAATACAACAATTATATATGCCATTTGCTTTTCAAAGTAAGAATCACAAATGAATATAGTAATATCAATTCAAGTACAATATTATACTTTAAATAAACAATATATACACTTCATATTCATTCAAATAGTGAGTTAGCTCATGCTTTAATAAGTAAACAATCAAGCACAAGCTTCCACTTCCTACGTCAATTTTGCAAACACCAAAACTTCCTACCTCAACCACCTTTTGCTTTTGCCTAGGTTAGAAAAGCCTTAGACTGCTCGCAACCCTTGATGGTTTAGGGTTGCATGCTCCATTACTGCAAGCTTTAAGCTACTAGTAGTTGCTATTATGTTTTTGTAGGCTTCTAGCTTGAGTTTGGTGCAAGTTTGAGCATATTTGAATTTTTTTGTATTTCGGAATTTTATGAAGAGAATAATGATGAAGAGCTTTGATTTAATTTTGCTATAATGTAAAATTGATTTCATTAGCCTCAACATCCTTTATGTAGAAATTCAAATGGTCACCAAACCCTTTTCCTCATTCTCCTAGTTGTCCAAGCCTCACCGCCTCCATTTGCCCCCATGTGATCAATTTTCCTCCTCATATGCCACAGTAAATTTCTCCACTTAATGATATTCTTGAAGCTTCCCAAAGTAGATTTAGTTAACCTAGTTAGCAAAAATATTTTTATTAGTTATTACCGACTTTTATGTTATTTAAATATGTACAAAATGTTTCGACAATAAAAAGCCATTTATCGATAAAATGATTTCCAGTCACATTATCGATATTTCTTCAAAGTATTGATTTTCATAAACAAATTTCAAAAATAAATTTCTTATCATTAATGTTTAATTATTAATTAAAAGGAGTTTAACAAGATTATAAAATCATACTTATAACTCTTAACCATATTTCAAAAGTTTTGATATTCAAAGATGAAGTGTTTGAAATTATGGATCGCTACAATAAGGCTAGGCATTTGAAGGAGGGCTATCCCAAGTCATTGAAGAACAAGAAGGCTACTTGCTTATGCACTAATTCCATTCCAACTTAATCGAATGCTCTATCGACGAGGGCGAAAGGAAGTGCATTACTATCCAAGGTATGCATTTTGTTTATCATATATCTATTAGCGTTTTATTTGATATTGGTGCATCACATTTATTTATATCTATTAACCTAGTGGATAGACTACGATTGAGACCTAACTTAATGAATCTGGTAGTGATAAACCCTATATGTGGTTTGATTAGTTTGTTTATGGTTTTCTTCACTTAGTATTGTTGAGCCATGGACATGTGTTCTCTTTCGATTGTTTTGTACATGGTTTTATTGGGTTTGGTATCCTATTCGAATGGATTGCCTAAAGAAATACAGAGTCATAGTAGATTGTGAAAGATTATTGGTAACAATTAGGTTAAGCGATGAGGGTAGGCTAGAGTTGAGCTGCATGCCCGAGGATGTAGTGGTGGTTAGATTATTTTATTCGTTTAAGGTGTTGCATGAAAATTCATTATCAGTACCCATAGTGAAGGAATATCCAAACGTATTTGGGGAGGTGACCTATTTCCTCTGCAATAGGAGGTTGAGTTTCGCATCAATTTAGTGAAGGAAGCAAGGCTAGTAGTAATGTCATTTAGGCATATGGCACCAAGAGAGCAACATGATATCGAGGTGCTTGTGAATGACTTGTTGAGGAATGGGTTCATTCAAAGAAACATATCTGAGTAGAGAGCACTGGTAATGTTCTCCACAAAGGAAGACATATCATTGGGACTTTGTGTATATTACCGTAAGCTGAATAAAGTGACAAGAAAGAAAAAGTATCTGCTTCTATGTATTGATGACTTTATCGACCAACTCCACGATGTGAAGGTGTTCTCTCAGTTGGACGTAGCGATAAGGTTCCACCATATGAGGGTAGAAAATGAGAGTGTGTCAATAACTATGTTCCGTACGCCATCGGGATTCTATGAGTGTACTATCTATGCCATTCAGACTGATTAATGTACCAACATACTTTGTTGATATTGTAGTCATGCTTTCAAGGGTCAACATAATAAGTTTGTGCTTGTACTCATTGATGATATTCTTGTCTTTTTACAAATGGAAGAAGAACACAAGACAAACTTGAGGATTATGTTCGAAGTGTTAAGGAAACACCTTGGAAGTGTCACTTCTAGAGGAGAGAAGTGTGATCCTTAGGTCATGTTATTTCTAAGCAAGGTGTCATATTAGATTCATCTAAGGTACCAGTAGTACAAGATTGGGAAAGACTCAATAATGCTATAGGTGTGAGGAGTTTTATTGAATTAGTGGGATATTATAGACGATTCATAAAGGACATCTCAAGGGTAGCAGCACCATTAACCAACTTGACAAAGAAGAATCAGACCTTTAATTGGAATTTGCAATCTAAGCATGCGTTTATTGGTCTAAAAGAGACGAATGCAATCATTCTGAATGGGATTAAAGAGTTAACAGTATACATCGGTGCTCGTTTACTGGATTGGGTGCGGTATTAATGCAGAGGGAAAGGTTGTTTCATATGCTAGTCGACCACTTAAACTTCATAAGAGCAAATACCTAAATCATGATTTGGAATTAGTAGCGATAGTATATGCTTTGAAGATTTTGAGGAATTACTTGCTTGGAGAGATGTTTAAGTTATTCATCGACCACAAACCGTTAAATTATCTTTTCTCACCGAAGGACCTTAACCTTCGTCGATAGTGATGGCTAGAGTTCTTGACCTCCTATGACATTAACATTTTCTATATATTCGTAAGGGAAATGCAGTCATTGATGCTTTGAGTAGGAGATATATAGGAGCTATGTTCCTAAAGTGGACATAGTTAGTGTTATCGATGGTTATTACTTTTGACCAAGATGAGAACTAATGTCCGATGCATTAGCAAGCATGAGTATTTAACCTAACCTGATCGTGTAGATCGATATTAGTCAAAGATGATGCTGGACTAGTAGAGAAAATTTCTAATATAGAGGCCGAGTAGTGTTTGAAAAGATGAAGTGGCACAGACTTGTGAAAGATGGTTGGCTCTCTAAGGATGTGAGATTGTTTATACCCAATGTCACTGGGTTAATGAGGTGCTATAGATGTGTCATTATTCAAGACTGACCATACATCCCAGCGGCAATAAAATGTATCGAGGTGTGAAAGAAACATTTGTTTAGGAACGTTGAAGAAGGATGTTGGGATATTCATCTAAAAGTGTACGAACTAGCAATTAATGAAGGCTGAGCAGAAGTAGCCAAGTGGTTTACTACAACTGCTTGATGTTCCTTCATAAAAGTGGGAATGGATATCGATAGATTCCATCAGTGGTTTGCCAGAGATTTAAGGATATGATAACATTTAGATCATAATTGATAGGTTGACGAAGGGTGCGCATACCTATAAAGCTCGGTAGAACGACATCAGAATTGGTTGAATTGTATGTGAAGTGGATAATACGATTCCATGGTGTATGGAAGAGCACTATAAGTGATTGAGACCCATTATTCACTAGTGGATTTTGGAAGTGCTTACAAGAAGCGTTGGGGACATAGCTGTAATTGAGTATATCTTATCACCCATAAACCGATGTGCAAACTGAGAGAGTGAATTGTATGCTGGAGGATCTCTTATGAGCTAGCATTCTTGACGTTAAGGAACATGGAGTGATAATTTGCATTGAGCAGAGTTTGCATACAATAGCAGTTACCAATCGAGCACCAATATGACACCATCTGAGGCATTATATGGCCCAATGTGCAATGCTCCTTCTTTTTGGTGGAAAGCGATCAAAAAAATGACGCTTGGGTCAGATGTGATTAAAGAGACTTCAGAGAATGTCAAGATTGTTTGAAAATGGATGAGATCTTCTTAGGATAGACAAAAGAGCCATGCTGATAAAAAAAAGTGATTTAGAGTTCTCTGTGGATGATATGGTGTTTGTCAAGATCTCTCCATTCAAGAATATAGTTCGATTCGGTACTAAGAAAATATTGGCACCGAGATACGTACGTCCTTTACTATTACTTGAGAGGACTGGAAACTTAGAAAATAGTGTTGAAGTACCTCAAAAGATGGTGGGTGTGTATAACATATTCCATGTTTCTCAGATTAGGAATTTTTGTGCATGACTCAAGCATGATTGTGACACCAAATCAACTGGATGATATAAAATTTAAACAAAAACATCAAGGCCATGAAAGATGATTCGTATAATTGAGCGAACTATGAAGCAATTTAGGAGGAAAATGGTGCGGTTGTAAAGTTTTAGAAGGGCAAAAATGAAGGCAAAAGCTAGGTAGCAAGTAGAACTAAGACTTGTAGACACAAACTGAACCGACCCGAGAAGAACGAATCTGACCCAATCTCGATGGGCCTTGGGTTGAATTTAGGTGATGAAAAATACCATTTTGACCCGATCAAACTTGACCTGAACCAAACCGAAATGAAAGACCTGACCAAAAAACACAACATTATATGTATTTTAAGTGAAATTACCCAACAGGACCCAAATTCACCTAACCCTAATCAAACCAAACCCCATATTTGGTTGTGTCTAGGTTTTAAAATGTATAATTAAGGCAGGACAATACCCGACCCACTTAAAACTGAGACACATCAGGTCGGGTCTGTGTCTGACCCGGTAGGTCTAATCTATTTAAGTCTGAAGTGGTAAACATCCGATTCAAGGCCTATGCTAGTTCAAGTATTCAAGTCATATATGGCATATCCCATTGTTCGATTTCGAGTTTACATGGTCCAATATATTAATGTTAAATCATAAACTGCTTAAGTTCCACTAAAACAAGGGATCAAAACTGATTCTCTTTCTTGGGTAAATCAATTTAAGCATTTTTCAGCTCACAACATAAGGCCAAAATCTAGCAACAACGCTACAGTCAGTTCTATAAAGATATAGACCCAAAAGATGGAGAAGAGGAGCCTAATGAATCTAAGGTTGCACCCGTTGAACTAAAGATTGATATTATAGTCAATCATAACAACCCATCACGGATCCTAAAGATTAGATCGCTGCTAAGTGCAAGATGATGAAAAATTTGCTAGTTTTATCCGGTGTAGAGTCTTGATTTTTTCACTTAAACCATTCTGACATGTGTGGTATCTCACCGTTTATCACAAACCATGGTTTGAAGATCGACCCGAGGCATGTCCCAGTAAAACCAAAGCGAGCCACATGGATATAGAGAGATCTACTGCATTGAAAGAGAAGGTGGATAAACAAAAAAAACAATGGGTTTACCTACAATGCCCTCTACCCAAAATGGGTATCCAATCCAGTTCTTGTGAGAAAAGCTAATGGAATATGGCAGACATGCACCGACTACTCATAACTGAACAAGGTGAATCCGAAGGACTTTCACTTCCAAAGATCTGCCAGTTGGTAGACTCAACCGCTTAACATGAACTGCTTTCATTCATGTATGGATACTCTGGACGTAAATAGATCCTGCTGTACATCCTCGAATTGGAACACCAACTTCATTACTGACCTAAGGCTATATTGCTATGTTGTAATGCCACTCGGATTTGGACTGGAGGACGTTAATGCTACTTATCAGAGGTTGGTCAACCAAATATTCAAAAGTCAGATCGGGCGGTCAATGAAGGTATATGTAGATAATATGCTTGTGAAGTCATGGAAATCAAATAGCCACATCGATGACTTGGTAGAGATAATCATTTTATCCGAAGATATGGAATGAAACTCAGTCCCTTGAAATGCTCTTTTGGTGTTGCATCAAGAAAGTTCCTGGATTTAATGCTCAACTCTTACAGAATTGAATCGATACCAAGAAGATTCAGGCAATCAGAGACATCTCGGTATTTCAGCCAAGATGTTAGAGAGACACTTGGTAGTCTTCATCTATAAATACTAGCCTGACAGGTCATTTTGAGGATCTTTACGCTGCTTGTTACTCTAGACTCCCTCGTAATCAAGTACTTACTATTTTCTACTACTATAATCGGATTTAAAAGTGGCCAATAAAGAATAATCTTCAAAGTATACGTAGGCATACAACGTCGAACCACTATAAATTTCTATATCTTTGAATAGCTTATTCTCTGTTGCTTATTAATTCATTTCCTCAGCTTAATTTATTTTCCTCATTTACTTTTTATGAAAAATATTATTGGGTGTTTGTAACCAATTTTGTTGCAAAAATTTTGAAGGTAATAATATTTGTAGTTTTTGCAAATATTTTTGAACAAAATTGGTCACAGACACTAAAGAATAGTTTTTGTAGAAAAGTAAGTGAAGAATAACAAAATTAAGCTGAGTAAATGAATTAATAAGCAATAGAGAATAAGCTATAATCAGGAACATAGAAATTTATAATGGTTCGACATTGTATGCCTACATCCACTTTGAAGATTATCCTTTGTAGATCACTTATAAATCTGATTATAGAAGTAGAAAATAGTAAGTACTTGATTACAATGGAGTCTAGAGTAACAAGCAGCATAGAGATCCTCAGAATGACCCATCAAACTAGTATTTATAGATGAAGACGACCAAATATTTGTCTGAAATCTTGCCAAAGGACCTTCTAGACCATATGGGCCAACTAGAGGGACCGTTGGGCCCAATTCCCAAAGAGGAGGGATCGGTACTGATCCCTACTTTGGTCGAATTTTGGGGAGCGATCCCAATGTTGGCTTCCTTGTGCAAAATTACTTGTAGCCTCCTATTTTCATGTCATTTGGATCATTGGAACTCGAGTTGCTGCTTGATTGTAACATCCTCTATTTTGAGGTTGAGGCCCAGAGCTAAGCGCTACATATGCTGCAGTTATCTATAGTATTAATTTCAGGTGACAAAATATGGTATTGTTAATGGTATCCATTATATTAGAAGCGCATGAATATGAAATAAAATCATCACAAATTTCAAAATAACCTTTTTGATTACATTTCAAATCAATATTTCATATTCAGCTACATAATACAAATTCATCCTAGGTTTTGATCAAATATAATTATTATAAATTACGCTAAGAGCGACATATGAAAATGCCTTCTTGGATGATCAGAGTACTAGATAGACATGTCTATCATAAATACATCACAGCGGAAATAAAACTAAGTAGTTCCTATATAGCTAACTTTGCCTCCTGTACGTCTTCGAAAGCTTATTCTTTCAACCTACTATACCTAAAAAACCTTAATTCTCAATCTGCTCAAATTAAGTTTTAAGCACCTGAGAGTTTAAAGGGGAAAACATAAACTTCGAGCCAGACATAAAGTATGGTGTGGGTAATACTATTATATCTCAATTTACTGATATTATGCGAGACCACGCCGCTTAATGGAATGGGTTTCCCCTCACTAATATCCCCTTCGAAAGCATCCCTTGTAAACAGAAGTGATTCAAAGCAATAAGAATAACTACTACCTCTCTGAAAGCTTGGTTTTGATGTTGTACCTTCTGCCTTTCTTTAATTAACTACATATCTATTGTTTAGCACTATGTGCATTGGTTTCGACTTGGTCATGGGCAAGGGTATGGTGTCGAAAGCTTACAAATGGAATTGGCGAAGTAGTAATTCTAAGCAAAAATATTTTATATCCTTTCAAAGTAATTGTTTTTCAACTAACTTTCCTTGTCAAAATACAATTGGTTATCAAAACTCCTTTTCTAAAAGCTGCCGAATTCAGAAATTATCAAATTAAACGTTTAGCAAATAAGCCATGTTCTTTAATAAACAAATAAAACATCTAAGTCCCATACCTTAAATAATTCTATATCTATAGTCCAGTACTTAGGAAAATTCCACAAAAAATACCATAATTTTCATCTAATAGGTTTTCTAACATAATTAAATTTCAAACCCAAAATCAATATATAATTTCTGTAATTAATTTAAACCAGGTTTTAACTATTTTATTTCATAGAAAATTCATAATAAATCCACAATTTCTTAGGAAATTACGAAACTTGAAACCCACTTCTAAAATAATGTTCTTAATCATATACGAAGAACACACATTATTTGGACGTCATATACTTGGTTTTCAAATCTAAACGTATTATAAAACCTATATGAAGCAACATAAATCATCAACAAGTATATATATATATATATATATATATATTTAAACAATCATATCATGACATATTACTTGCAAAACTTATTCGGATATAACTAGGAACCGAAATCAGCAAAATGAGATGTAACATCATTATTCACCTTAACTTATTGTTAAGAAGGTCAAGATTTTCTCTTCGATTGATTTGCTTAAGCTTCCTATTTGAATCCTAGCTTTTCTTCCTTTGATTTCTCTTGATGGTGGCCGGCTAAGCTTCTATTTTAGTTTTGCTTGTGAATGTTATAAATGGATGAGAATTGGAGGATAGAAAGGTTTAGGGTATAAGGATAAGGACTATTCCCATTTTCCCCCTATCATATTCCTCCTACTTATTTATTTCTATTTCCATTTATTTATACATTCATTAAGGCACGACTTCATAATGATTATACAAATCTCATTCCCTTAACCATCTACATTATTTCATTTAATTTATCTAATTGCCCTAAATAATGTAAGTCAAAATTAAGGTCATTATAGACTCCCCTCCTTAAAGTATTTCATCTTCGAAATTACGATGAGATATCCATAACAATCACAGATAAAGGAAAAACATACCATGAAACAAGCCGGGATAGGTATCTTTAATCCTGCTCTCGGTTTTTCAAATACAGTCTCTCTCGACGTCACTCTAGTGGACTTTGACTAATATGACTGTCTTGTTCCTTAGTCTCTTCTTATCTCCGGCAACTATAGAAACTGGTTTTCTAACTTTAGTCATTCTAGTTCCACTACTAGATCATCTAACACGGTCAGTGTCATAGTAGTCCCTGGATCTTGAATACACTTCCTTAGACAAAAACATTATGGACCCCAGCCAAATTATTCTGTAACTCTACTCTATATGTGAGTTTCCCGATCTTTTCTATAATAGGAAATGGTCCAATGAATCTTGGTGCCAATTTTTCTGATTTTCCAAATCTGATTACACCTTTCATCTGTGACACCTTAATGAAAACACGATTTCCAACTGAGAACTTTAAGTCTTTCCGTCTTTTATCAGCATAACTTTTCTGCCTAAACCGAGCTTCCATTATCCTAGCTCGTATTAACTCAATCTTTTTTACGGCTTCCCTAACCAAATCACAACCAAGAACTAACCTATCCCTGGTCTCTAATCAACAAACGAAAGATTTGCATGGCCTTCCATGGAAAGTTTCAAATGGTTCCATCCCTATACTTGTCAGATAACCGTTGTTATACAAAAACTCGACTAAGTGTAAATGGTCTTCGCGTGATCCCCCAAAAACTAGCACACAAACTCTTAACAAATCTTCTGAGACTTTGTTAACTCTTTCCATTTTTCCATTTGTCTGTGGATGGTAAGTGGTACTCATCTTGAGCTTGCTGCATAAAATCTCCTGGAGACTCTTCCAGAACTCGCTAGTGAATAAGGAATCTCTATCATTTACTATTAGAGCAGAAACTATGCGTTTTTAGGATCTCTGTGCTCCCTGATTAGAACCTCTGCGGGTTCCTCATGGTTTGGACTTACGCAAAAGTGAGTATTAGAAAGACATCGTCGTTCCCAGGGAGCATGCCTGGGTTCCATTGTTATATGTAGAAAATCACACCTACTTCGTATACTCGTGGCTGTATGAAAAAAACAACTTATGAGTCGAGTCTCGGACTATAAAAACAAAATCTCAAGCTTGATTGACCAAGAATAAAAAACAATCAATAGGCCAATGTTTATACCGGGCATGAAAAAATAAGGAAAGCCATATTGTGAGCTAGCATGCCAATCTTTATACGAGGCGCGAGTTCACTAGGAAGAGGGGAGAGATTGAGAAGATTCCTTACCTTTACTTGTTGGCTTTCGTGTTTACAATCCTAACGCACTGCCATTGATGTCCAATAGCTTTTATAGTAATGGCTGGATCTACTACCACCTCGTCCATTGAGTATAACAGAGAAAACGATGGTATAGCAATGAACATCAGGATGATACTTGGAAAGATGACTACTAGGAGTTCCATGCAGTCTAACTATATTCCTCATAAATAACTTAGCTAAATCTGCTACTTCTTGGTCGACATAACTAGGATGAAATGGGCACTCTTGGTCAATATGTCCACTATAACCCATATACTTTCATTTCCTCGATGCGACCTTAGCAATCCATCTATGAAATCCATTGAGATAGAATCCCTTTTCCAGACTAGAACATCCAAAGGCTGAAGTAGTCCACTTGGTTTCTAATGTTCAGCTTTTACCTGTTGATAACTCAAACACTGCTTCACCCATAAGCCTACATCTCTCTTCATACCCTCCCAGAAGAAACTTCTTTCCATGTCCTGATACATCTTAGTTCCTCCTATATGAATGGTGAACTTTGAATGATGGCATTCTCCAAGAAATTCCTTCCTAGTGTTTCCCACATTCGAAACACACAATCTTCCTTTCTTCCTTAACTATCCATTCTGGTCAAGACTGAAATCTTTCAAGTCTTCGCTCTCTATTCCATCCCTTAACTTATGATCTGTTCAGCTAATAATGGATCCTCTCCTTGCTTAGAAGTAATTCTTACGATCATCATTGGACGAACTTATAAACATGACAACTTACTAAAACGAGCTTTAGATCTCTACTGTATTTTGCATGTAGTCAATGCTTCTAAATCTTTTCACATAGCTATCATTGCCAATACTGCATTTTGATGTTTCCAATTAAGTGCATCTGTAACCTTAATTCCTTTTCCTGGTGTGTACTCAATACCAAAGTCATAAGCGACTAAAAACTCTAACCACCTTTGATGTCTCATATTCGACTCCTTCTGAGAGAATAAATACCTTAGTGACTTATGATCCGTATATAACTCGAACCTCTCTCCCAAAAGGTAATTTCTCCACACCTTCAATGCGAAAATCATCGCAATTAATTCCAAATCGTGGTTTGGATATCTAACATTATGCGATCTAAGATGTCGTGAATCAGAGGCAATTAATTTACCTCTTTGCATTAACATAGCTCCTAATCCTATTCCACATGCATTAGTGTATACCACTAAGTCCTGATTTCCCTTTGGAACAACTAACACCGTTACATTGGTCAATAAGTGTTTTAGCTTATGAAATGCCTCCTTACACTTATCAATCCAAACAAAGTTCACATCTTTCCAAGTAAGCTTAGTCATTGGTGCTGCTATCCGTGAAAAATTCTTAATGAATCTCCGATAGTAACCAGTTAATCCAAGAAAACTTTTTATCTCGGTCATTGTCTTAGGTCCCTTCCAACTATACACTGCCTCAATCTTAGTTGGATCTACTGACAACCCTTCTACATGACCAAGAAGCTTCAATTCTTTCTTCTTGAAATGATACTTCAAAATTTTTGCCTTTAGTTGAAGCTGCCTCAACGTCTCAAGCACCACTCTAAGATGAACTTCATGTTCCATTTCATCTTTAGAGTATGTCAAAATGTCGTCTTTAAACATTAACACGAATTTGTCCAGATGCTTCCGAAAGATCTTACTCATCAAATCTATGAAGAATGTTGGCGCTTAATTAGTCCAAATAGCATCACTAACCATTCGTACGATCCATGTCTGGTCTTAAACGCCATTAAAGGAATACTATCTCTGCTGCTCTAAGCTGATGTAACCCTATTGCCAAATCCAACTTAGAGAATACTTTGACATCACTCAAATGATTGAATAAATTGTTAATTTTAGGCAATGGATATCGATTCTTTATCATCTTCTAATTCAACTTACGATAATCGATACATAAGCTCAACAATCCGTTCGGTTTCTTTGCAAACACTACGGCTGCTCCCCAGGGCGAATTACTTGGTCTGATAAGATTCTCACCTTCTAAATCCAACAACTGCACCTTTAACTCCTTCATCTCAGTAGGTTTTATTCTACTTGGTGCTATACTCACTGGTTCTGCTCCTAGTACTAAATCTATTTGAAACTCAATGGCTCATTTTGATAGTAGTCCGATCACGGAATTAAAGACATCTGCGAATTCTTTAATAACAAGAACTCGATTCAACTCGTCTTCTGCCACCAGCACACCCAACAAAGCATCAGCCTCAAAACTAGGTATTTCTATGGAGTATACAATCCGATCACTACAATCAGGGTATCTAAGTGATATTTTCCTATCATGGCAAAATATCCTAGCATTGTACTTAACCAATCCATACCCAAAATCATTTCAAATCCTATGAAATTGAACACATGCAAATTGAAAGAAAATCCATGGCCTAACAATTCAAACTTTAGGTGGTCACATCTCATCCTAAGAGTCACATAACTTTCTATTAGATTCATAACCCTTAAGGAAGAAACTACGTATAAGAGTTCTAGGTTAAGCTTACCTATCAAACACTGGGATATAAAAGAATGTGATACATCAGCATCAAATAGAACACTATCTGATACACCATGAATCAAAAGTGCACCTTCCAATATAGGTTCTCCTTTCTTCTTGGCTGTTGGTCTTGAGGTAGCTAGTTCCAATGCGAACATATTGCCTTTTCCTTCCTTGGTTGGCTTCTTGCGCTAGTTCTTATAATGTCCTATCTGATCATAGTTAAGGCATCCTCACCTCTTTCTTGTCAGTAGCTTTCTTCACTTTGCATGTCCAGCACTCATGAGCATAGTGTACCTTCTTGTGGTACTTATAGCAAACTACATCGGCCTTCTTTTTTATTACTCCTTTCTGAGCGCCCTTCTTATGGAAAAACTTTCTCTTCTGGTTCCGCCCACTTTAAGCTTCCCCTACTTTGTTTCTCCTCCTACTTAAAGCCATCTCAACAATTACATCGCATGGATCTCTAATATGTGATAATGTGGCTTTAGCAAGCTTAGGTTTCAATCCATGGATGAACTTCTCGTTCCTTTTGATAACTGTATCAACCATAGCATTTCCGTGTCTCGATAGCTCCTCAAATCTGGTTACATACTCAAGCACTGTCATGTCTCCCTACTCCAATTCAATGAACTTCCTAAGCAGAGTTGACTTAGCAATCTCCGACATAAATATTTTCTTAAACCTCCTTCTGAACTCCACCCAAGTCATGGTCTCTTCATTAAGTCCCACAGTAACACTGTTCCACTAGCATAGTGCTTCTTATTGCAACCGTCTAGAAGCAAGCCTCCTCTTCTGCTCATCATTAAGCCCCAAATTAGCAAAAATACTTTCACAATAAAGAACCCAATTCTCCAATTCAATTGCATCATCAGTCCCAATAAATGGTTTTCCTCCCAGCCTAGCATAATTTCTACTTAATACTGCATAATTATTGACCACTGAAGCTTCTTAATTTCCTCCAACTAATCCCGTAGCAGCTCCAGCTTGCATCATGTTGGTGAAGAATTGATACATAGCTCCCATATCAACTTGGGAAGCTCCAACATCCACATTAGCATCTTGTGTCTCCACCAATGTTAACTCTTCCTCTACCAATGTTAACTCTTCCACTCCTAGCATCTATATCTTACGTCCTTAAAATCTACATTTGAGTCTTTAGTAACATAAAGAAGAATAGCCAAAGGAAGATGGAGAATAGAGATAGAGCGTATACTTATATGCAGAAAATACAAGTACATTACTATAGCGTTATCCCATACCCCAATCATTTCTCTAATTCCATAGGATTATGTTTTCAAAATCATTTTAAGTTTGAAATTTCTTTTAAGTTTTTATAAACCTATGCTCTGATACCAAGTTGTAACATCCCCTATTTAGAGGCCCTAAGCTAAGCACTATAGATGCTGCAGTCATCTATAGAATTAACTTCCGGTGATAAAATATGGTAATGATAATGGTATCTATATTATCACTAGCACATGAATATGAAATAAAATCATCATAGATTTCAAAACAACTTTTTTGATTACATTTCAAATCAATATTTCATATTCAGTTACATAATCCCAAACGAATCCCTAGTCTTGACCAAATATAATTATTACAAATCATGTCAAGAGCGACATATGAAGATGCCCCCTTGGATGATCAAAATACTAAATAGACGATCATCATAGCAGAATAAAACTAAGAAGCTCCTACATAGCTAACTTTTCCTCTTGCATGTCTTTGAAAAGTTCTTCATCCAGCCTACTAAACCTAAAAAACCTTAACTCTCAATCTACTCAAATTAAATTTTGAGTACTCGAGAGTTCAAGGGGTAAAACATAAATTTCGAGCCAGACATAAATTCTGTTGTGAATAATACTATTACATCTCGATTTACTGATATTAAGTGAGACCACATCGCTTAGCAGAATGGGTTTCCCCTCACTTATATCCCTTCGAAAGCATCCTTTGTAAACAGAAGTGATTCAGAGTCAATAAGAATAACTTATACCCCTTCAAAAGCTTGGTCTCGAAGTTGTACCTTCCGTCTTTCTCCAATTCACTATGTATCAATTATTTGATACCATGTGCATTGGTTTCGACGTTGTCATGGGCGAAGGTATGGTGTCGAAAGCTTGCAGATAGAAGTGGTCGAAGTAGTAAATTTAAGCAAAACTATTTTATAGCCTTTTAAAATAATTTCTTTTCAACTAACTTGCCTTATTTGTCAAAAAACAATTGGTTACCCTTTTTTTAATCCAAAATCCTTTTCTAAAAGTGCTGCCAAATACAGAAATTATCAAATTAAACGTTTAGTAAATAAGCCTTCTCTTTAATAAAATATATAAAACGTTTAAGTCTCATACCTTAAATAATTTTATATCTATTGTAAAATAATTAGCAAAATTCCCCAACAATTACCATAATTCTCTCCTAATATGTTTTCTAATGTAATTATATTTCAGGCCCAAAATCAATATTTAATTGCCGTAATTAATTTAAACCCAATGTTAACTATTTTTCTCCATAAAAAATTCATAATAAACCGATAATTTATTAGAAAATTATGAAAATTGATACCCACTTCTAAAATAACATTGTTAATCATATATCGAAAATGTACATTATTTAGACGTCCTTTACTAGGGTTTTCAAATCTAAACCTATCATATAATTTACATGAAGCAACATAAATCATCAACAGACATACATATCCATTTAAACAATCATATCATGGTATATTACTTGCAAAACTAATTCGGATCTAACTAGATACTGAAATCAACAAAAATGAGGTGTAAGATCATTATTCACCTTAGCTTGTTATTAAGAAGGTTAAGATTTGCTCTTGGATTGATTCGCTTAAGATTCTTACTTGAATTCTAGCTTTTCTTCCTTTGATTTCTCTTAATGGTAGTTGATCAAGCTTCTAAGTATTTTAGTTTTGTTTGTGAATGTTGTAAATGATTGAGTATTAGAGGATAGAAAGGTTTAAGGTGTAAGGATAAGGACTATTCCCATTTTGCTCTTATCATATTCCCCCTACTTATTTATTTTCTATTTCCTTTTGTTATTCATTCATTAAGGCACAACTACCTTATGATTATACTAATCTCAATCCCTTAATCATCTATATTATTTCATTTAATTTGTCTAAATAAATGCCCTAAATAATGTCAGTCAAAATTAGGGTCATTACGTTGACCTTTGATTCAACATCACTTATATGCTACTTCCGCCGATCCCTCCCAAGGGATGTATATTGATCCCTACAAACTTTTCATTTTGATGTGTGAACCCTAGGGTGGGTTTCCTAGGGTCTTTATATCTTACTCCTCAGATTTCATAGGAATTGGACTTGTTGATCTTGAGATATTGATTGTTTTATGCAAGAATGCTCTAGTACTTTGATGTATGCCGATCCCTTTTGTTGGAGTCAATCAACGCCGATCCCTCTTATGCATCGTACCATATTCCATACTTGGAACATTTTACGTTGCATGTCTACAAATTCCATTCAATAATAGCTTTATATTACCATTTGTAGTTGATTTCTGGGCCCCACGATCATCACTCTGGAGTCATCAACCTCGACGGCAGTCGAATCTGACCTGTGCAATCCATTTAATATAGCTGGGTTAAAATACCAAATAGTACTTGCCCCTTAAAGTACGTCTTGATAGGGTTTTGAATCGAAGTAAGTTAGAGTCATCGACAAGAAATTCATCCAATTTTATGAGTGGTTGGTATTCATCTGCCGAATTATTTTCCAAGGTGTTGTACTCCTTATCGATCGTCATGACGCTTGGTCGATTTTTGAAGGAATAAATCCAGGGCTATATCCCATCTGCTAATATATGCAAGTCCGGTTTGCAAGTCTAACTAGTTTTGGTTATTTGGTTCAGCTTCAAACTTGGAAGCTTCAGGTTCAATTCCAATTTTTTTCGATTTCAAAAAAGGAAATCTTTAGGTCATACTTGTGTGCGTTCGTATACATGTTCTCGTCGTTGGCTCTTAAATGTTCTCGTATGCTCATGGGTCGTCGCCAATTTTCATTGAGTAAGATACAATATCATTGCATTTTGTATGTCCATGTCTTTCTCTTTCTTCTTTTTTATATATTTATTATTATTATTATTATTATTATTATTATTATTTGTAGGGATCGACACATGCATAGCCAACCCTCCTTCCCATGCCTTGTGCTTACAGAGATCGATATATTGAAAGTCGATCACTTTTTCCTCGCTTACAACTATGGGCCGAACTCCTCTTCATCCATTCCATCCCGACCCCTCCTTTCTTTATATAAGCCATCACTCCACCTTTCTAACTTCACTTATCTAACTTTCCTAATTTCTAACTTTACATCGAACCCTCTTTTCCATTCACAAAACTGAACCCTTCTATCCTGAGCTCGAAATCCATCTGTAATCTAGCCTATCCCACGAACTCGTCTCATCTCCCCTTTGATTTGTACATCTCCAAACAGTCACTCACACTCTAACTCAAATACTCATATAGGTAAGCTTTTAAGTTATACTCCTCGATTTCATGATGTGATAAAGGATTCCATACTATTGATGACTTTACAAGTACTTGATGCCGCAATGAACAAAGTAGCTTGGAGGACATGATTCATAGGATGTGAAAGAGTTTGGTAGGATAAATATGGAAGAAGAAGAAATATGCTAATCCCTCGTTTGATGATGTAGGAAAGGAATCGACAAGGAAGCTTCTTAGGAGGATGACTTAAACAGTGAGGTTGGAGGGTTTAGTGAAGTGAATTCACATGGGAGGAACATTGTTGGAGATTCAATGGAAGGTGGTGTAATAGAGAGATGGGTAGGATTAGGGGTCGATTAGCTTCGTTAAAGTAAAGGGATTGGTAGTATTTGCTGTGAGAAATGGATCGGTGCCACTATGTAGAGGAGAGGGATCGGTGGGATTTACAGAAGGGAAGGGATCAGTACTATTAGGTCATAAAGAGGGATCGGTTGAAACGCTTTGGGATAGGGATCAATATAAAAGGTTTGGCACACATCCTCTTTGAATTTGAAACTTAATCTAAACTGACTTATTTGGACAATTACTATAATTCACCTCAACGACTAAACATATGATGATAATGAACAGTGGAACTTGCATATTCACTGTCGAATTTGAGATTGAACAATCAACTCCATGGAACTTTCAACATGAACTTGAACTTAGCATATGGACTTGAATTACAGATTTTGCACTTTGATATCCTGGTAGTCGATTCAAAAGCTTTCACAACCGATCATCTCCTTGCCAATTCAGATGGTCAGTGATGACGATCACTCCGGTCGAAATCCAAAGTCTCATCATTTAACTTCATTCTCTTATTTAAAATTATTTATTTCTGTATACACTACACTGCACTGGCACACACTCAGCACAGGGGAACATGTAATTTTTCTAATCTCGATTGTCTATTGAGTATAGTTAACATGGACTTCAGACGCTCAAAGCATTTATCTCTAATGTTTTCTGGACCAGCCCCATAGCATAGCAATCCTGAAGTAAAAACGAGCCTTGTAACTATATCTGGTAGGCATTCTATTGGTCATCAGGCTGAATAAATAGAAGTTTTTGGCCCATCGATCAAGCTTTTTTCAGATGCTCCTTTCCTCCCAGTGGAGGATGTAAATCCTATTCCCGACGTAGTAGAAGGTGCCATTCTCTTAGATAGCCCGATAGATTCTAAAGCCTCTTGAATTAGTTAGGCTGCCTTCTCAGGCCGTGACCCATACACAGAATTTAATTTGTAGACATCCTGGTTTCTTCGATAATGTAACGACCCACTTTTTTGGGTGGTTTAAATTGACAATAAATCATACATGTCGAACTCAAACAATTCCAAAGAAAGTATTGTTATGGGATAAATAAGAAAAAGAAGTGAAAAGGATGAAAAGCAAAACACAGAATCTCACAATGGAATGACAAAATATAATAATCAAATAAACAGTTCATGAAGCTGTTATATAAGTAACATTTGATTGCACTTTTACAATACAAATCAGAGTTATACATACAGTAGGAATAAATAAATAATGCAGAGGAACAACATGATGCAGTGGAATAATAAATAGTAATAATATGCTAAATCTTCGCATCCTCCAAAAATAAGATCTTCAACACTGAAATGCTCAGGCTGACCCAAGCGTAATGAAAAGGCAAAACATTTGGGTCAGAACTAAAAGATCTTATGTAAGTTAAATCAACGGTAAGTAAATATGTGTGTAATGGTTTCAGGGATGTATATGGTATTTTATATCTCGTATCCAATGTCTAACAGGCATGCAATAACTTAAGAGATGTTTGGGATTACCATATCCTAAGGATCCATTAAACTATCTACATACAGAGTACAATACGCTATTATAATATGTCTACAGTAAAGTAAAGTATTAAAATTGCGTTACCCATATCCCCCTTAACACATTTTTATAAATGTCATAGTCTATATAGTACCGTAATTTCTTCGTAGACTAGAGGGCTATCAGAGGGCACTCCATATTGTATGACACACACTAAACTCATAGTGGACGCGATAAGGCATATGACTAGGCACGCGAGGCAATGCCCAGGGTAGGATGTTACCATTTTGCAGAACCAGGCTATGGTAACGCATAACAGCTACTACCGCCCACCTCTAAACACACTACCATAATCAAATCGATTGTGGCGACCAAATCAATCACAAAGTAATAAATATGGTATCAAAAAAGCATGTCTGATCGGAGATACGACCTCACTTGGTCCACGTAATGCTCCTGTTTTATTCATATCAAGCTTACTAAGGGGGTCAGGGCTGCATTCATACCTCATACAATAGCGTTCACCAAACCATCCTACTTCGTTCTGGATTCTCCACCATGTGCACAGTTGTTAAAGTGGTTTTCGATATTGGCAGAGAGTATGACCATATCCGATCTCGATCTCTTTAACAACCAAAGACTCATTTCACACTTGTTGGTTCTTTTACATTTCAAACAGTTCATATTTCATATCAAAATATCTTATTCGTTTCATAAATCATATCACTTTCGAAACCATTATTTACTTCAAAATCATATTCACTTCCAAATCATAACCATTTCAAAATCATATTCACTTTGGAAGTCAACATTCACCTTAAATCATAACCACAAAATAAATTAAACAATCATTTCAAAATATCGCCGTAGAATCAATTAAATCTAAATCATAATAGTTCCAACTTTAAAAATTTGTATATTGTAAGTAGCTTATATATTGAGATAGTTATACATATAGTTTATGTTTAAAAAATAGGTTATAGATTAAAATGGTTTACATATTAGAAATAGTTTATTTATTGAAATGGGTTATATATTAAAATAGTTAATATATTAAAATAGTTTATAATAGTTACAATAGTCAAAAATAGTTTAAGATTGTTCTATTAGTTTAAATAGTTTAATAGTTCAAATACTTTAAGGATTTTAAAACGGTTAAAAATAGTTTAGTACAAATGGTTTTATAATTGGAATGGTTTATATAGTAAATAGTTTGAAAATCTAAATAATCTAATTTTTATATAATAGATTTTTAAATAGTTTATATTAAAATAATCAATTTGAAAATAATATTGAATTAAACTATATCTTCCATTTCAACAAATCTGGACTATATCCAGATTTCAAATCTGGACTATATCCAGATTTCAAATCAAGAAAACTCAATTTAAATCTTTCAATTCAAATTCTTATTAAAACAATTTCAATATATATAGATTTCAAATCCATGTTTGAACTACAAATTTAAACCACTTCAAATTCAATATATTTCAAAGTTTAAATATTCAGTCGTTTACAATAACTTAATTTTGATAAATTTCATTAATATTTCAAAATTCAACTTTAAAATTTTAATTTTAATTCTACAAACAATTCATTTAAACTAATTTCAATTTCAACAATTTAAAGCTTGGATTTTGAAAACAGTTCAGCTTATATAAATCTTCAAAATACCATTTAACTAGATTCAAAAATTAAGAATTTAAAATCATTTAATTTAACTAATCCGGTGTCCGTATATAATTTTTTACCCTATGGTTAAGTGACATAGATATATATCATTTCAATCCATAATAATTTAAATTTACAGGTACATATCATTTCAACCCGCAATTTCGAGAAAATTAAAAATCCATAAAATCGCTCGAGTTTATCATTTCAACCCATAACGATTCTTTCCTAATCTATAAGACTATTCGGGTACGTATCATTTCAACCCATAGTGATTTTCCTAATAATAACTAAGTGAACTTGTAGTGTGATAACAACATATAAAATAAATATAATATTCAATCATCCAAATATCAACAATTAAACATCTACCGCAATCATCACTCAAATCAACAAATAAATCACAACAAATAAACTGGTTATCATTCATTAGGAAATTAACTGGCAATTAGATTCAATATTAAATTAAATAGCAATTAAATTCAATAAAAATTCAAATTGAATTTAAATGATAATTTAAGTATACCAAACAGCAAATAATAAATTTCTAATCACATTATAAATTAAAATTAACTAGCATAAGATAGTTTAGCATCGTGAGTGAGTTAAAACACTCACCTTTCATTTTCAGTCGATTTAAAATCCAAATAAAGCTCAAAATTCTAACAGTCTCAGAATCTAACCAAACAAGTTCTATAATGTCTAGAATTTTGATATGATCGCAACAGAGAAAACCGCACGTGAATCCGAGCTCGTATAAAAAAGTTATGTAAATTAAAACATTTGAAATTCATTAAAATATAATAATTAATTAATTAGCTAAAATAACACACCACCTCTCTCCCCACGTTTACGCATAACCCTACTAGCATAAAGCCGAACCCCTTCATTCCCCAACCGCTACCCTATTTCATTCGTCGTCGCCAAACCATGCACAACCACCAAGATCTGACCATGCCACGAACTACTACACCTTTGCCACCACCATGGAGCTCACGCGATCCATCTCCGATCCCTGGAACGACCTCTACCACCGCTACCTTATTCCTCCAATCATGGCGAATATGTGGCCCTATAGACCAAAGTTATCGTGATAATGAACTCTACAACACATCCTCCACACGCTGCCACTCCTCGATTGTCCTATCGACGATGATCCGCCGTTAGAATGAAAGCCCTAGTTTCAACGGCCGAGGTTTCTTCATCGTTTCTAGTCAAAAGATGCATCAAATCAAAAAATGAATTGCTGCGGTAGATTGCGCTTGTCGAGTGTTTTCCAACGATATATAATTTGCTATGATTTGAGGAGTTGAAATTTTTTGATTTGATTTTGATTTGCAATTAGAGTTTTGGATTTACAGCCACTGGGAAGGAGGAGGAGGAGGCAGATAGAATTGTATGTATAGGAATAAGAAGTAAAAAGGCTACTAGGGTTAGAAAAAGCTATTTATATAGACAAAGATAGATAAGAATGAACGGTACAGATTCAGTTGGTCGAAACAATAACAACCCAAAAAGCCCATTTCGTTTTTGAAACCAAAATGGGCCATCCAATACATCGAAATAGATGTTTTCGATATTTTTAAACTCAATGAAACTAGTTTCAAAACCTAATTCCATTCTATTAGCTTTTAAAATCAGCTTATTTTTATTGAATTCATTAAATTGACTTCTACACGTTTTGAGCCTGCACGATTATAAGTCTGATCACTAGGAAACTTAAAACCCTAAAATAATTAACTGTTAGGATCCGATGAAACTGGTCGTCAAAATCCAAGACAATGGCCAAAATAGCTATTTCCATGTTAATTGAATAAATTATTATTAAATTAATTTAACCACTTTTAAATTCAAATTTAATAGTTAATAATTTTCATAATTTCTGATTATACAGAAATTAATAATCTTTTACAATATAATTTCCATGTCAATCCAATGTTTAAATATTACAAAAAATTTAACGTTAAATTATAATAGGGATCAAACCTATTTTATTATAATTTAAATTCCAATAATTTATTTTATTTTGATTTCCACTCTTATTATTGAACAACTATTACCCTGAATATATTAAATATTAGTTTACATTCTGTTACATTCTTATTTTATAGTTATCATCCTTTACCATTTTCATTATAATATTTCAATTTCATTAATTTCATTAATTACCAAAATTTGCAATTATTTCAGTTGATTGAAATTATATTAAAATAGTTGTCAATAACATTCAAATAACATTATTAAATCAATTCTAATTATTTTCTCATCAATAAATCATAATTTTTTTATTTCTCGTAATATTAAATATCAAAACCTTATTTAATTTAACATTTTTAATTATCTAAAATTAAAGGTCATTACACTTTCCCCCATTCAAAACTTTTCGTCCTCGAAAAGGAACAAGAAGGAGCTAATAAACTAATATATTCTTATTCAAATAATCAATTTATAACATTTTAATCATACATAATTAAGTATTTAAATAAAATATATCGATTCATAAGCAGTTAATTTACATAATTTAGTATAATAAGAATTTGAAAATAACTAAGCTTTCATAAAAAAAGTTCTAAGTCTTAAATTCACGGAAAATTTTGGTAGTCTCCTTTGTGTGGATAGGTCTCGAAAAATAATAATATAAATATTTACAATATATATATATAAATCATATTTCAATAATAAAACATCCCAAACTATGGGGAAAATAGTACAAAATATGGCTAGAAAACCATAATCCGTAAACGTACCTATTTGTCGGGCAACCAACTTTATTTATAAAACCAAAAGCAGTAGCTATTGCTTCCATAAACCTGTATTCCACTTATAAAATCCAAAATAGTGAGAATTATACTCAATAGAAATATGTAGTTGTTTCAAAAGCAAATCAACACAAACCATGTGTAAACAATAGTACGGCCATCGTATGCAACAAAGAAATCAATCATACATCCATAGCAACCAAACTAATGATTTATTTAGTTTCAGAGACTTCTCATCGTTCAAGGTGATAAACAAACTACTAAGCATACCCTACGCTCAATAGCCTTAGATAATTACTTAATATATTATTTATACCACTCAAACAATTTGAAATATCTTTTCCCAAACTTCCCATAAGCCAAAACAATGCAAAATTTAAGTTTATTCAATTGATTTCCCTTTTTACTCTTTCATTCATTTTTCGTTCATTCATACAATGTCATTTTCCCATTAATTTACATTTATCTACTTACATTTGTTATTTCCATTCAATTATTTAGAACATCAATAAATTAACTCTTAAGATATTATAAAAGTTTCTTTGCAAAATCTAATTCCCATTTAAAATTTACTTATATAACTTGACATCCATTTAATACGAATATTCATGAATAAACATTTCATACTTGTTTCTACCCTTTTTAATTCACATTTATCCTCTCTTTTATAGTGTCAATTAATAATAAATTTATTTATGAACCATTTCAGTCATTTCTTAATTTTATAAATAGTTTCTTAGATAATGTTCACTTATTACTATTCAATCTAATTATTAGAATTTCAAACATTAACTTATATTTTTATAAATTTCTTGTACATCAAAATCCTTATTTATAGAAATAACTCAATTTGAATGCTTTCATTGCTTATGGTTTACTTGTACAATATTTTGTTACATATTCCTATTTAACATTACAACTTTTAAACATTTCTGGTAGTTATATATATGTTTTAAGAATGTAATTGAATGTACACGAGTTTATCTTATTCATTTTAGTTAACAAAATGTTCAATAATTACATCTTCTAAATTTTCATATCGTTTGATTTACAAGTTGCAAATTTCCAATTTCTTATATATTTCATTAAACACTTAGCATTTAATTTCTTAATTTTTCATTTTTAGAAGTATTCCAACTATTAAAATAGCTAAGATTTTATTTCATTACAATGATTATAATTTCTAATTAACAGAAATTTAAGAACTAAATAGTGGGTTCCTTTTCAAATCATTTGAAATTATATGCACACACATACTCTTAGGTTTTATATATCCAGTCATTTTTAGAAATTGAAAATTAAGATTTTTTTTATCAAAACAGATGTGTAGTAAACTACTATAGCGGTCTTTTCACTTTGAAACTCAGAAATGAAAGTAAATGATACGGCAGGATCACCGAAATTATTTTCCAGCGACAAGAGAGAGGAGTACAGGGGATATTTCCTTTCAAAATTCCTTTAAAACATTCATTTCAAATCACTTTGAAGTATTTATATCCGAAAATAATGCCAAATAATATTAATATTATATTCCAAAATCTTTGAAAACCAATTTCAAAATGTCGGAACTTAAGTTCTCAAATTTCCAATTTGTATTCACTTTATTTGTAAATCCCATTTCGCAGCCAATATTTATAGAGTCTCATTTCCTAACAAACCAACATATCACATACAACTATATTCGTTTATAAAAATTATTATTTTATATACAAAATATAATACTAGGTAAAATTATTTCATTTACCTATATTTTAAAAATAATATTGTATCGATCAGGCCTATTAAGTATTTAGAAATCATTATCGATGGCATAGCGTCCTATGTACCGATTAGAATTCATACATACTTTACTAAACAAATTAACACAATATACAAACATTTTATAACACTAACAAGTGTGCTCTCTTATATATACACTAAGACAAGCTCATTCTAGGGTATTACTACCCTATTTCTAATGAGCTAGACTCCACAAAGCTAAGGTCACCGCTAAACCAAAGTTCTAATACCAAATGTAATGACCCACCTTTTTGGACGATTTAAATTAACAATAAACCATACATGACGAACTCAAACCATTCAAAAGAGAATATTGATATGGGGTAAATAAGAAAAAGAAGAGAAAAGAATGAAAAATAAAACAGAAAATCTCACAGGGGAATGACAAAATATAAAAAACCAAATAAACAGTTCATGAAGTTGTTTTATAAATTACATTTGATTAAACTTTACAATACAAATCAGAGTTACATACAATAGTAATAAATAAATAATGCAGCGGAAAAACATGATCCAATGGAATAATAAATAGTAATAATATGCCAAGTCTTCGTCCTCTAGAAATAATGTCTTCAACACTGAAATGCTCAGGCTGACCCGAGCGTAATGAAAAGACAAAACATTCGGGTCAGAAATAAAAGATCTTATGTAAGTTAAATTAACAGTAAGTAAATATGAGTGTAACGGCTTGAGAGATGTTTATGAGATTTTACATCTCATATCCAGTGTCTAATAGGCATGCGATAACTTAAGAGATGTTCGGGATTACCATATCCTAAGGATCCGTTAAATTATCTACATACAGAGTACAATACACTATTATAATATGTCTACAGTAAAGTAAAGTATTAAAATTGCGTTAAGGCATCACCAATATCCCCCTTAACACATTTTTATGAATGCCATAGTCTATATAGTACCTTAATTCCTCCGTAAACTGGAGGGCTATCAGAGGGCACTCCATAGTGCACGACACAAACCAAACTCATGGTGGACGCGAAAAGGCATAGGACAAGGCACGCGGCAATGCCGAAGGTAGTATACTGCCTTTTTGCAAAACCAGGCAGGTGGTAATGCATAGCAGCTACTATCGCCCACCTCGGAACACACTTCCATAATCAAATTGTGGGTGGCCACCAAATTAATCATAAAGTAATAAATAAGGCATTGAAGAAGCATGTCCGACCAGAGGTGTGACCCCAGTTGGCCCAGGTATAGCTCCAGTTTTAGTTATATCAAGCTGATCCAGGAGGGTCAAGGCTGCGTTCATACCTCATACAGTAGCATTTGCCAAACCATCCTACTTCATTCTGGATTCTCCACCACGTGCACAGTTGTTAAAGTGGTTTTGGTATTAACAGAGGTATGTTAATATTCGATCTCGGTCTCTTTAACAACCAAATGCTTATTTCATACCGATTAGTTCTTTTACAATTATACTTCATATTGAATGTCATATTCATTTCAAAAATCATATCACTTTCAAAACCATCATTTACTTCAAAATCATATTCGCTTCCAAAACATAATCAATTCAAATTCATATTCTCTTTCGAAATCATTATTCACCTTAAATCATATTCGTTTCAAAATCGTAACCACAAAATAGGTTAAACCATCTGTTAGCACCAGAATTGGTCACTAACACCCTTAAGAAAGATTGTGTACATAGATTAATGAAGAAATTAAATTAAAATAGAGAACATGCTAAATTAAATGCAAAAACAAGAAAATCGAATTTATAACGGTTCAACGTACTTGCCTATGTACACCTTGAGTTTTGATCTTTATTGCTTTCACAAATGATTGATTACAGATACAATCTATACAATAATGCCTTGAGTACAAGTGCTAACTGAAAAGAAAGAATCTTGAAAGCGGCAGAGTCTCCCCAGTGTTCTCCAAAAAAGGTCCCTTTCACTGTGCCCATGCCCTTCATTTATAGATGAAGATTGGTTGGACTTCCCTCATGGGCCTAGGAACAAGGTACCTCGGCCCTTGTTAAGTAACTTCTGTGCACCAAGCCATAGATGCCGAACAGCAATTGCCGTGCGAAGTTGGTCGAACCAGAGAACGTCAAGCGAGGTCTCCGTGTCGAACGACACTCGTATACTGAACCAGACGTCTAAGCCAAACGGCATTAGTCTGTCGAGCGACTCTGCTATGCCGAATGAGGCAAGATGTCGATCGACTCCTCTCTGCCGAATGAGGCGTTGATGTCGAACAACCTTTTTATGCCGAGCGAGGCTTCATGCCGATCGACTTTTCTATGCTAAACGAGGCGTCATGCCGAACGAGGCTTCATGCCGAGCGAGGGGAGGTGCGTCGAACGAAGCCTGTGCCGACCGAGGTATCTATGCCAAGCCTCTTGTTACGTGGTCAAACGACCGGGTAATACTTGCCTTCCAAAATGTAATATGTGGACCAACATGATGCGCTTTGAACAGTGAGCACTCCGCGCTTTTCTTTGATCCCTTGTTCAATCCTCTCGATAGTGATTTCCTACAATCTGCTGAATGCCGAACGAGCCCTTGAATGCTGGATGAGGCCCTGAATGTCGAACAAGGCATTGGATGCCGAACGAGATACTAAATGCCAAACGAGCCAACGAGGCCCTGAATACCGAACGAGGCATCGGATGCCGAGCGAGGCCCTGAATGCCGAACGAGGCATTGGATGTTGAACGAGCCCCTTAATGCTAAACGAGGCATTGAAGCCGAACGAGTGAGGTGCCTTGACCGGTTCTACTGGTCACTGTCTATTTGCCTTTCCTCTTTTCTATATAACCCAACACTTCTCCTCTTTCCCCCTTCTACTTTTACCTCCACTTTACAAGGCTTTCGAACTCGTCTCTCATCAAACTCCTGCTAACATTTCAACATCTCTTTACCTTTCGAATCTGATACATTGCCTCTCGACTACCCTTAACAAGAAGCCCGAGTTGATTCTAATTCCAAATCGATCACTTCATTATACTTCGAACCATTCCTCTAGGTATGGACCTCTCAATTATTCGACTTTCTTCAATTAGGAGTTTTGTACAAGTTCAAATTCACGTTCTTCCTTTAACTCATGAATAACGGAAGTCGTGTAGATATGGAAAATGGATCTAAGGTTTAGACGTGCCTTAGGATTAGATGGAGAGGAAGAAGGAAGAGGGTGTCGGCCCAGTAGGAATCGGTGATGATAGGGACTATTGGTCGAGTCGGCGTGCGAGTTGAAGTGATGGTCGACTGGCCATCCAGGAAGGTATTTAGTTTGTTCGAAGAAGTGAGTTGGAGGAAGATGTATGGCAGTGGCTCGGCATGACTTCTGCATGCCGAACGATGGAGAGGGAGTGTAGGAGTGAGGTTGAAGTTGGGGTCAGCGTGTCGAGCGATGTGGCTCGGTATGGCCACGGCTCGGCATGACTCCCTTATGCCGAACGAGGTAATAGGGAGTGCAGGAAAGAAGTAGGAGCTGAGGGCAAAGTGTTGAGCGATGCGTCTCGGCGTGACTTGCCGAATGACTCATCTGTGCCGAGCGATATAGAGGGAGTGTAGGAAGGAAGTTGTAGTTAGGTTCAACATGTCGAACAATGCGGCTCGGCATGGCTATGGTTCGAATTTACTTGCCGCATGTCGAATGGTGGAGAGGGAATGTAAGAGAGTGAAGTAGGCAATAAATAGTCGAGTCTCTGCAACGTCGCTCGGCATTAAGTCTATTAGTAGGCCACAACAGTCAGAACCATCTCAACTCGAACATAAGGCATGTTGACTTAACTTACTTCCTATGTCCGAACATATGACATTAAACAGGGACAAGGACTTAAAAAATCAAGCATATCGAACAATCTAGACCGATAACTCTCCTGTCTTAGCAACCATAAACCTGAATTTATCTTGATTAAAATAGATAATAACCTTCGACATACAATGTCGATGCCGAGTTCAAAATAGAAACCATCATACGACAAGCACTCGGAGACGGTCAGTGATGACGATCTTCGAAGATGAAAGTCCAAAGCTTAACTTTATTTCATAAACTTTATGACTTGTAATTCTTTGGCACTAATACTTGAACGGTTGCACTGGTTCACACACCACACGAGGGGAGTATTTTGTTGTTATGTCTAATGTCGATTGTTTTTCAAGTATAGTTTAAACAGGTGTTTCATCATATCCAACATTCATTAGAGATGTCTAGAAAATCCAGCTCTGCCACAGTCTCAGATAGACCCCAGCTACCTTCTCAACAAGAATTAGTCGGAACTTCGAATCCGTCGACTACTCCTGTACATGATATTTCGAGCCCCACGATCGCATCCATCAACTTGGCTCCCGATGCCTTGGATGCAGCGATCTTTCTAGACAATCCGGTTGATTCTCAAGCTTCGAGAATTAATGAAAGCGCTCTTCGTTGCATATTCTCAATACATAAGATTCCTTTTGACGACGTGTTGGTTCCATCAGGAAAAGATCGTCCTTACCTGTCAGATATACAGCCTACAACAAGTTAATGTGCTGGGTTGGTAGCGTGCCGCCATTCAGCTCCTCCTTTGCGACCCGTTACAGTATATTGAGATCGCTCCATCGCAATTATATCCCAACAGTCATGCATTCGTATACGACACGTGCATTCTCTTCATGAGCGTCCTTTTTAGGCTTTCGACTCCTGACGATATCCGCTATTTTATCATTTCAAGAGACGATTGGATAGACTATCTTTTGTATTCCTTGAGCCACAAACAAGTGTCAAATTCTACCAGGGCGTGGAGCAAATTCGCCCAGTATAAGCAGGAGTGGTTCTACGTGTGCCGTCCCCCTTGACTTTGCCAGGAGATGGGTGAAAGGGAGTAAGTCTTTTTTCTGGATCAATACTTGCATTCGGCAGAAATTGCACCTTTTCTAACTCTTTTTCTACTTTTATAGGCATTAGCCCACACCCCGAAGGCTTTGGGTATTCCAAAGCCGTTGAAGCTATCCAAGCTATCACCGTAGAAGACCAGGACATTAGATCTATTATTTCCTATGAATCGCTCTCTAGATTCCCGCTACTAGCGGAAGGTCAGCGGATAAGTCTTCCTCGTGGCGTGACTATAACCAGGTCTGCCTTGGACAAAGGCAAAAGCCAGCGAGGCCTTCAACACATGATGCCCTCGACACATCTGAGGAGGGCAAGACTAGAGAAGCTAAAGAGGCCGAAGTACCGCGTGATAATGTTAGTCCCACTCGGGAGAAGGTAACGAAGGCTCACGATATCGAAGTAATTCCTTCCCCTGCGAAGGAAAAGAAAAAATTGGCTTACAAATTGAGGAAAAAGACGGTGGGTGGATCCTCTAAGATCACAATCACTCCAGTGGAGAGAGAGCCTACTCCTCAATACTTAGAGAGTTCTTTAAAAGGCTTGTCGAACCTCACTATTCCTGATGATTTTCTTAACTATGCCTTCGATGATCCGGAAGCCCTTATGCTTCATTTGCCCACGAGTGGCAATGCAGGCGCTCAAGTCCAAAATCAAAGAGAAAAAACTCCTATAAGTAAAAACAAAGAAACTGGTCCGTTGGAGGGAAACACTAGGACACAAACAGACATGCGCACTTCACCTCGCACTTAAATTTTAGTCATCACTCTACTCTTTGGTAACTTGTCATTATTCAAATTTTACGCAGGTGACATGGGACGTACTCACGGACTCGATTATCTTCACGGGTCATCTATTTTTCATCATTCCTGCTGGGATTCGGGTTTCAGAAAATGCCGAGATAGAGATGACACTGGTGATCGAGACTACCTCCATGAGAATCATCTTATCGAAGAAAAACCTACAGCCCGTCCTCCTATTCTCATTATCCTCCTATTCTCACGATCTTCTTTTTCAATCAGAGCAAGGCAGGGAGAATTCTGCACAGAAGGGGTCCCAACCTGAGGCCCACCGAGATCAACATTCTGGTTCATCTAGCACCAGGAAATCTCGAAAACCCCACAAAACATCTATAGTCTCCAAGCAACCTCTTCCCACTCATATACATGATCCTACGGTAGCGGAAAGACTTATTGAGCTCATGGCCACATTCCCGAAGATATGCTTTGATGGTTTAAAATTTCTCCCGACAATTCATCACATTCCGGTATAAGTCAAACAAAGCGCCATTACATGCAACAACGACGTTTACGTTCGACATGACGTGTTTGTCCATCTAGCTGAAAAAGTCTCAGAAGTCTCTATCGAGAGTCAACACGAGATTGATCGTCTGAATCTCGAAGCTATTCACGATAAAGACATTATTAAAGCTCATAATGAAGAGATCTCTTCATGCAAGTCTCAGCTCGAAGCTGCCCAAAAAAGCGCTAAAGACACAGCGAGGCTGTTAATCGTCTAGAGTCGTCACATAAGAAAGAAATTAACGAAGCGGTTCAATGCTGCGGGGCCTTAGCTTTAAAGAAAGATTCCATTCAGAAGGAGAGGGATGCATTCATCTTACGAATAAAAGAGTTGGTAAAGCTACTCCTCGAAGAGAAAGAGGAAAAAAACTGCTGCTCAAGAAGAGTCGCAATGATATTACAGTGAAATTGTTGCTATGCGACTTTTGAAGACAAAGCTCGACGACAAACTCCCTAAAGTTGAGATGTTGAAGGATGAATCCCGTGAAGAGGCCAAAAGAATAGCATCAAATGATATTGACTCCCACCCTTGAGGTGGCTACGAAGGCTGGTAGGGAGGAGATCAAGTGCTTGTTCGACTCGCTTATTGCAGAGTACAATACCCGTGTCCTTATGCATCGGGACTTAACTTTTTTTAGGCGAGGGTTACCTCGAATCTCTAGCCGAGGTGTTGAATACTTTGATAAAGATCAGAAAGGTCAAGCTGGGCACCGAGGAGGTTGACAAGGAGGCTTTGGTAAAGGCATTTCTCAGAGGGAATAAGCCTACAGATCTGTCTGCAGCGAAGGCTCTCTACCGCAAAGGTTCTTCCTAGTCAAAAGGAAAGGATGACATTGCTGGTCTGTCTGGAACCAGGTCCCCAGTTCCTCCCCCTACTCAATCGGCTAGTCGACCAGTACTTGATTTGTTCGGGCAACTTGATGGTTATGACCCAGAAGACCCTGGCCTCGACATTCATGTTCTATCTCCCATTCCAGATGGTGAGCCTCCTTGGACGGTTGAGAGTTAGCAAGAAACCAATATATAACTCTTCTTTTTTAGAATTCCAAGAGTCGTCATTTTAAGCGAGAGGTTATTGTATTCTAACGTTTGTTTCTTATGATTTTGCGTAGGTCGCTCTGACCCCGTGCCCACTCCAAGGAGCGATGACATCAAGGAGGAGAAGGCGAGCGAGGCTATTCAAGCAGAAGAGACTCTTAGTCCTGATGCTCAAGTGATTGAGGCACTTGATGAGGACAAGTCTGAGACTTCGTCACCCGTTGAAGAAAATTATGAAATTGAGATTAAAGGTGCCTCTGGACACACTTCAAAAACGAGCATGAAGGAAAACTTGCGGAGGAGAAGAAAAAGAAAGTTGAAATCAAAGTCGAGCCCCGAATTGTAGATCTAGATGATCCTTTGAATAGACCTTTGAAGGTCATCCTTCCTGATGGGTCTAGACCACTAGATGTCCCTCGTCCTCCCTGGGATGTTATTTCCCCATCAAGAAAAGCTTCCAAACGAAAACGTGTGGGGGAGGAGTCGTCTGATAAAAAAAGGAGGAAAAGAAACCAAAGAAACAAAAGAAGTAGCTGTTGTATTCATTCAACGAGAGTTAGCTTAGATTATGTAATTATTTTTATTTATTTTCATAGTCAATGAAGATAGACTTATGACTTCGAGTTTTGAAGGAGTTGTAGTAGGACCTAATTTTGAATTAATAAATAAATTTTAGTTCCTTTGTTTTTCAAATGACTTTTATTGTTCAGCTTACTGTATAACTGTGGTCGAGACCCAAAATCTTGTGAGTTACCTAAATTCCAGTTCACATATGGCTCGGAGATTTTTTTGAAAATTATAAGTACTCTGGTTCTTGCTATAGGTACTTAGAATATTTTTGGTCAACACTCGGGGGACTTGTAGATTTCAAATCGTTTATACTCTAGTCCGCACTATGGGGACTTAAAGTATTGCAGTCCGCACTTCGGGGACGTGGATATTTTGAGTCATTTATACTCTTGTCCGCACTCTGGGGACTCAGAGTACTCCAATCCGCACTCTAGGGACTTAGGGATTTTAAGTTGTTTATACTCTAATCCGCACTCTGGGGATTCAGAGTACTCCAGTCTGCACTCTAGGGACTTGGAGATTTTTAAGTCATTTATACTCTAGTCCGCACTCTGGGGACTCAGAGTACCCCAGTCCGCACTCTGGGGACTACGAGATTTTAAGTCGTTTACACTCTAGTCTGCACTCTGGGGACTCAGAGTACTCCGGTCTGCAATTTTAAGTCGTTTATACTCTAGTCCGCACTCAAGGGACTCAGAGTACTCCAGTCAGCACTCTGGGGACTTGGAGATTTTAAGTTGTTTATGCATGTTCATACGTCAGACAGAATAATGTAACTCTAGCCTTTTTCCATAGAATTGTCATACACGGAAACATCAATAATTCACGGAAAAGATAGCTTCAAGCCTTTATTAATGGAAATAAGCTAAATTGTCTTATTACATGCCAAAAAATTAGAATCGACGAAATAAAAACATACTGAAAATAATTGCAACAAAGATAGGAAAGGAATAGATTAGGTATAATAATGCCGCAGATGCTCGCTATTCCATGCTCGGGGGAGTGTCGCGCCACCAACAGTCACTAGCTTGAAAGTTCCCTCTCCAAGCCTCCGTTCAATGACGTATGGACCTTCCCATGTGGGATTCAGATGCGACGGATTGGGGAAACTCGTTTCAAAACAAGGTTTCCCACATCAAAGACCCTCGGTCAGACTTTTTCATTATAATATAGAGCGACTCGATGTCTATTTGCGGCCGCTCTTAAATTAGCTTCTACATGTTTCATCAAACGAAGTCTAGTGATTAAAGCAGAAGATCTTGATTCGTCTCGGGGTCGTAATGAGTTACCTGATGATTGAACTACAAGTTCTACGGGTATAAGAGCTTCCGTACCATATGCCAATGCGAATGGAGTGTGTCCAGTCGTGGACTTGTGGGTGGTTCTATAAGCCCAAAGAGCTATTGGAATTTCATCAATCCACTTGCCTCTAGCTTTTTTCAAACGCTTTTTCAATATGGACTTGATTATTTTGTTCATGGCTTCCACCTGTCCATTGGCTTTTAGATGAGCAACTGTTGCAAACCATTTTTCAATGTCATTCTTTTGACAAAAATTCTTTGAACTCTTTGCTTTCGAATTATGTTCCGTTGTCCGGAATGATTATCCGTGGAAGGCCAAAACGGCATGTAATGTTCCGTACAACAAAATTAATGACTTTCTTGATGGTGATCGTGGTTAATGGCTCTTCTTCTGCCTACTTGGTAAAGCAATCGACCATGACTATTGTGTATTTTGCATCACCTTTTGATATGGGTAAAGAACCGATTATGTCGATCCCCCACATTGCAAACGGCCAGGGACTAACCATTTGTATGAGTTTCATCGGTAGAACTCTCGGTATTTTTGCATACTTTTAGCATTTATCACATCTCCTTACGTAGCCTGCAGCATCTCGATTTACAGTTCGCCAATAATATCCATTGGTAAGGATCTTCTTCGCTAACATCTGCCTCCAGTATGGTCACTACATTCTCCTTCATGGACTTCATTCAGGACTCTTTTTATCTCATTGTGGGCAATGCACCAGAGTAAGCGGGCCGAGGATCCCTTCCGATAAATTATTCCATCCTGCACTACATGTCACGAAGATTTACAAATAACTTGTCGTCGTTCGCTTTTTCTTTCGGGCAAGACCTCGTATAGCAAGTATTGCTTGAATAGGTTCATCCACGATTCCTTCTCGATTTCTGTTTTTGACAAAAGATCTATCTCCGTCACATTTATACTCGAAGCATGTATGATTTCGATGGGAACCAATCCCATTTGCTATGCATTGCCAGTACTTGCAAATTTTTCCAATGAATCGGCTTCCCTGTTTTGTTCATACGGGACATGCGAAATATCATAATATTCGAGATTTGCTAGAAGTTCTTGAACCCATGCAAGATATGGGGCAAGTATCCGTCCCTTTGCTTGATAGTCCCCTCGCACCGGGTATACCACCAATTGTGAGTCACAAAAGATCTCAACCGATTTTACCCTTAGCTCTCTGATAAGTTTCAAGCTAGCAATCAATGCTTCATACTCAGCTTCGTTGTTTGTTGCTGGGAGTTCGAGCTTCAAAGTGTAACAAATTGATCGGTTTTCGGAAGTTACTAGAACTATACTAGCTCTAGAGCAATAGTCGTTAGATGCCTCGTCAGTGTACAACTTCCATCGAATGGGAGCTATGACATCGTGATTGTTTGATTCGTCTGACACGATGAATTCAGCGATGAAGTCTACTAGTGCTTGCTCTTGTATGGCCCTTCGTGGTAGGTATATCGAACTGACTCAACTCGATATTCCATTTCAACATTCTTCCAGAGGTTTCCGGTCGTTGGAGTACCTGTCGCAAGGGTTAGTCGGGATAAACACTGATTGAGTGTACATGAAAGTATGGACGAAGCTTGTGCGATGCAATCACCAAGAAATAGGCTAGTTTCTCAATCCTAGGACAATTTCTTTCTTCCCCCATTAAACGTTTACTGACATAGTACACTGGCTTTTGAACTCGGTCCCCCACTTGAACCAAAGCCGTACTGATAGCAGGCTGGGATGCAGCCAAGTACACGTACAACATCTCATGATCTACCAATTTTGATAGCACCGGGAGACTTTCTAAATGCCTTACCAGATCTTGGAATGCTTCCTCATAGTCGGATGTCCATTCAAAATTTCTTTTTCCTTTCTTTACTACATAAAAGAAAGGAATACAATTATCTGTGGCTCTGGATATGAATCGACTCAGTGCGGCTACATTTCCATTGAAGCTTTGTACCCGCTTTATAGTTCTAGGCACTTGTATGTCTCAAATAGCTTTAATCTTCTTCGGGTTAGTTTCGATTCCCTACGCATTTGCAATGAAACCTAAAAACTTCCCTGACGCAACGCCAAAGGAACATTTCAAAGGATTGATTTTCATTGCATAATGTTTGAGTATATCAAACATCTTCGCTAAGTCTCAAATGTGGTCGTTTGACTACCGTGACTTCACGAGCATGTCATCCACATAGACTTTCATTGTTCTACCAATCTAGTCTTTGAACATTCGATTCACCCGATGCTGATAAGTCGTTCCTGCATTTTTTAATCCGAAGGGCATCACTACATAGCAATATAGCCTAATGACTGTGACAAAACTGGTGTGTTCTTGGTCTGGAATGTGCATCGGGATCTGATTATATATCTCGAGTACGCATCCATAAATGACGGTAACTCGAGTCCGGCCATTAAGTCGACCAGCTGGTCGATTCTAGGTAAAGGGAAACTATACTTTGGGCATGCTTTGTTTAAATCAGAGTAATCTACCCAAGTTCTCCATTTCCCATTTGCTTTCCTCACAAGCACAAGGTTAGACACTCATTCAGGGTAGAGGGCATCGCGGACGAACCCATTGGCTTTGAGTTCGTCCACCTCCTCTCTGAGAGAAGTGGACCTCTCCGGGTCTATGCCTCTCCTTTTCTGTTTTACAGGAACGTACTTCAGGTCTATGTTCGACATATGACTCGCAAGAGCGGAAGAAATCCCGCACATATCAGAATGTTTCCAAGCGAAAACATCCAGATTCACGCGGACGAAATCAGTGAGATCCTCGGCCATTGAGGGGTCGAGTTGTGATCCAATCTTAAGTATTTGCGATGGGTCATCTCGGCTGATTGGAATGTCAATCGTCAATTCAGCCGGTGCTGCTTTTGCTTCCCTGGGTTCCCCATCATCATCCCTCGGATCTATGTCTCTATAGATCCAAGAATGTTGCCCGAGCTAGGGCTCAGTCACTACTTGTAGATTGTCGGTATTCCGGATGCGGATGGATTTGTCCGCAACCTTTCCTTTCTCTCTCCGTTGGGCCTCTCTTAGCTCAGCCACATAACATGCACTACACCAAAACAGGCAAATTCTAACATTTATAAGTGTTACAAATAATTTCAGTAACACTTTTTAAGTGTTACTAATGGACTGTGAGGAATACAGCGGCCAAATTTGTAACACTTATAAGCGTTACAAACATACGTATTACTAACACTTATAAGTGTTGGTACAGAAATATATGGTAACGCTTATATGTGTTGGTAACGAAATATACAACAACACTTATAAGTGTTGGTACAGAAATATATGGTAACGCTTATAAGTGTTGGTAACGAAATATACGGTAACACTTATAAGTGTTGGTACAGAAATATACGGTAACGCTTATAAGTGTTGGTACAGAAATATACGGTAACGCTTATAAGTTTTGGTACAGAATTATACGGTAACGCTTATAAGTGTCAAAAAATGATTATTTAGTAACACACACATATATATACACACCAAAACTTAAACGCAATGTTTAAATATAAACACTCTGCAAATAATGGTTTCCATATCACAAATAATTCATCAAACATATTCAATGCAAAGTTTAAACGCTCTACAAATGTAGTATAATATATCATAAACAATTATTTACATATCTAAAATACCATAATGTCATATATTCAGATATTATTACAACATAATCTTCAAAAAAAAAAAATCAAAATACACTTAAAGTTTAACTTACGGTTAACCTAACCATTCCTGATCATCCACTCCAAACTCTAATGGTTTTGAATACTCTTCAACGTCTAATACAACAATCCAAAGCGTCCTTCTTAAAGTTCCGGCATTTAATATAAACACTCGATAAAAACTTATACCTTCAAAATCAAAAGGTTAAAGACTGAAACTTGTATTGACTATAGGTTAGACTATTGTAATAAATAATTAAAAAAAAATATTAGTCAAAATCGTTTGAAGCTACGGTCCAGCCTATAAATTTAGTGATGCTAATGCATATGATAAGCAATTTTTAATATATCAATTTAAGAGATAACCGTGCTCTATCATATTAAGTTCCGAACAACTGAGATGAGACCTGTACAGTTATTGAAAAAGAGGGCATATATGACGAATGTAACAATTTGATGCGTACCATAGAAACAATCATAATTAATAGAAGGATATAAGCTTGCATGGTTTTGATAGAAGGTCTATATCAAGGAATTTTTTGAAGTATTGGCATAAAACTATCGCTTTGGGCATAATAACAACACAGTGAAAATTAATCTGAACTGTTTTATAGCAAGACCAAAATAATTATTTTGCAAACTCATTAGAAACCATGCTAAGCATGTTAGCAGTTATTTTATTTGATTTTCACCATTAACCAATGCAAAATATTCACAAAAAAGGAATTTATGTAAAAGGTAGGTTTAAAAAAAACAACTTCCACAATTGAACTTCATCTTGAAACATATTATTAAATTTGAAAAATTTCTCCGCTAAACAAATTCAAGAAGAAATGTTGGTAAACTTGATGTCAAACAAAAAATGATACATATTTTAGTGTACAATAAATGTTACAAATTTCTCAGTGCACAAATCTACATCGTTTGCAGCATAAAATGCAATGTGCAAGTATATACTCTGGTGCATTGACATGTGGTTGAAATGAATCATGTTCCTTACATTCTTGGTTAACATATTCTGATATTATTAGCTATAAACTTCTATTTTAGCAGATGAATTATGTTCACGAGACAAACTGATAATCACTAATGGCTGAATGAATTTGGAATATCCACACAAAGTTCAACCAGACAGAACTAACATACCTTAATAAAATAAAATAAAAGCGTGACAAAATTTAATTAAAACCTGCATGTGAATGCTTTATGGTAAAATCTTCATCAGGAAAGGTGTCACCGTATATTGATTCACCACCCCTACCATCCTTGTGAGTAATATCACTGCTTTGTATCATGAAACCAGAAATTATTCTATGAAATAGAGTCCCTTTGTAATGAAGTTGTTTACCGCTTTTACCCTTGCCTTTTTTCCTGCATTGAGGAATTAACTTTGATCTCTTTTTAAAAATATGTGCTAAAAAACCAAAGTAATTATACATTGTGGTATATACTTATGCACAGAGCTCTAAAATTTTCTGCATTGTAAAAAGATGCAACCGTTATGATATATAGAGACAAAGTAAATAGGTTGAAAAATAGCTGATTATCAAGTGAATGATTAAAAAGAATATTGAACAAGTTAGAAAAATCAATCATCGAATAAGAATTATATGTAGGATGAATTATTGTCATGATAACTACTACAATAAAATGACAAAAAAGCCAAATGTCAAATGTGCACCATTATAAAAAGGTAATATTAGATCGATTTATGAACATCAAGTTGAAATAAATGTGTAATGAAAAATCAGCTATAAGTATTTATTAAAAATGATGAAGTAGATGCGAGTTTACCAACAGTCTTGGGAACCACATATCCATATAAAATGAATACACACAATAAATATTAATATAAAATACTAAATTGCTCTATCAAATAATTCATATCTCCTTGCTCGCCAAGGTTTATTCATGATTTTTGTAGTCTCAGCTGATAGGCAACCATAGCTGTAAAAGATATGAATTGCATGATCGATGACAAAGAGTGTAATCATTCAAAAATTCAGGAAATGAAGGGATGCTTTTATTTGGAGAAAAATGATTGTAAATTTAAGTGGAACCGAAACAACAGTTGAATTATACAATGTGATAATAGAAAGAACAAAGAGTATACTTACATTATGTAATGCTTCAGCAGCTGAATCGATATCCTCAGGCTAAAACACACTGAGCGATTACAATACCTACAGGAAATTGCTTCATGATAAATAGCACATAACCAAAATTTGATTAATGAAGGGAAAAAAAATATGAGCACCCTTTTGAAAACAATTTCTAGTAACTCAGTCAACTATTCAAGTTCATATATGGACACCTGGATGCCAGTGAGGAATCCTACTACGTAGTTCCCAAATCCTAATTGCTCTTGTTTACAAGCATAGCATGATTAGCAGGACATAAAAATCAATGCATCGAGTGAACTAATTTCTCTCTTTCTTTGTCAAAATTTAGGTTTCTTACCTGTGGTGTAAATCACATATATCCATCTCTGACTAGCCACTTTTAGAACAAGAAAAAGGTGTGATTTAACTATAAATAATAGTGTTGATGGTTATTTACAATTTCAGGTGTAGGTGTTACCACGTTCATAAACCATTTACCTTTCTGGCATCTTCCTTATATAGGAACATGATAGGTAACGGAAAAGGCGTTACAAATGCCAATAGACTCCAGAAAATCAACTTCACTTGTTGTACCAAGTACAAGCAAGTTCTTCCCCTGCATAAAAAGAGTGCTATTATGAGCTTATCTATATTTTCATAGTACGACCAGTGAAATAAACATGTTGAAATACACTCACATACTTCAGGATAAGGAACCAATCGATAAAATGCATATAATAATACATTATCTGAGTTTTGAATATCGTGTATGCAACATCCTATAAAAAGTGATTAAAACATTAGTTTAAATGTACCTCTGGAGGTTGACGTTTCAAGAGAACCAACAACGTCTGTGAAATCGAATTAGAAAAGCGAGGTCCAATTGCAATATACTCTATTAACCTGAAGTGAAATTCATATTGGTATGTCAATATGAAACGAAACTACAGTCATCGCATAAGAACAAATGCACATAGTACTGGTAGGTAAAGGCTTCACGTTTTGTGATAGATACGAGTCCAGAACTATAATCAAAGCTATGAAATCAAGTGTCCACCTTTCGATGTCATCAAGAACTTTAATGCTCAGTGGGGATCTGTAAGCATCTTCAAACACCTACAGCAGCATTGATATGAAAGAACAGTTTTAAGAGAAGTAATAACTTGTAAAATAATACAAGAAACGATATAAAGTGCCATATTTATTCAAAAAAACCAGGCATTACAGTGACTAACCTTGTCAATCAATGACTGGAATTTCAATTAGATGAGATCAAGAGATTTCAAAATACCCCAAAAAAATAGAAACAAAAATACAGTTCATAACAATCACAATGGACTAACCTTGACAATTTTTGCACATTTAATACTTTCACTTGATCCAATCATTGCTTCAGCTGAGATGTATATTAATGAAAATTTTAATCAATAATAGATAATACATTAAAGTATAACAATAGCATACAAAGCTCCTTTGAAGGAACTTACAATTTTGACATAAGGGAAATCACTATCTATTCCAATCGGTGCTGCCATAGCACTCTTACCACTGATGCAAAGTAAAGTCATTAGCCATAACGAATAATTGTTACAATATATGGGATACGGTGGTACAAATATATATTTGGAAACCTTACCTACCACCAGGACCTTCTAAAAGGCACGTAATAAGAGGACTTCCCTGCTCACTCTTGCTCCACAAGAACCATAGCTCTTTCATAAATGTGTTTATGTCGATCCCCACAATAAACAATACCATTTAATCTGCAAGATGTATTTACAATCAGATTTTATGGTGTCATTAAATTTACGTTATCAGATGACGTGTGAAGATTGTCATATGCAAATGAAGGGAATGGATAAATATTTGATAGTGTGTTTTGCATTGTAAGAGAAGTCAAGAAAGGCACAAATTTGATAAGGGGGTGCGCAGAGTGCATGAACTTATACTAGTATGGAACAAAACTTTGAAATGAGTTGAATCCACAAAGGTAATCAATATTATGCGGTTATACCAATTCAATATTTAGGGAGTAATTACCACCGAGAAACCAATATAATTCTAAAGAAACTACTTAACCTATTATAAATTGAAGATTACTTTCATCAATATCAAAGTAGTACTGATGAAAGAATATCATTTAAACCAACATACAATCAAAAGTTAGCATAGCTCCATAAATGTATGTGATACCTTTTTTTGTTGATTGGATTCAAGACCTAAGGCACATTGCCCATTCGGGTGAATAAAATGTAGACTTTGTTATTTTCAACAAAATGAAAGCTTGCATTAGCCGAGTTTTGTCAATATTTGCATGAGTTCCTATAACTATCCTTAATTAAATCAAACATGCACAACACCAAATTTAAGTATCTAAATAAGCTTCATTTGATGAATACCTCCTCCTATATACAGATTTTGATACTCAAATTCCATTCCAGATGAATACACACCAGCACTACCTTGCTGTATAAATACTTCTGACAGGTTACCAATTGTAATGTCGTGAATGCTCGCTTGTTTTTTGTCTTTATTTTCCGAGTTGAACCTATTGAGATGCTTCTGTGCATGACTAGCCACTTGAACTGGCGTTCTTGTTGTCACGAAATTTTTCGATATGTTTTTCCAGTCTCCTTTTCCATGCTTTTCTAGACCCACTAAGAATAGTCTACAGTAAATACATCACAAAAATCCTATGTCAAACCCAAATCTTTTACGTAGTTGCATAGTTAATGAATACTGAAAGCAACCATTAATTAGTTGAACATGCAACATACCAGTACTGCATATGTCTTATGAATATGTTCTATAACCATGCAGTTTTCCATATATCACAGAATTATGTCATAAACTTCCCTTTTTAAAAAAAAAGTGGTACAGAAAAAGGAAACATACCTGTGCTCCGGTTGGGTCCAAGGAACTCCCTCTCTTGTATCTTTCTTGCCTTTTACATGATTATAAGATCGATGAACTCCACTGGATGTGGTAAAGAAGGATGAAGAACTGTATCCAAGCACCTGTATCAATCCAGCTTCAATATGATTCACATCATCTTCCAGTTCTTTATAATGAGATATTACATCACTCACTGACTTCCCTGGTAGCATATCTGCAACTCTTTCCCATATATCAGGTCTTTGAAAATCAATTTGTGCCAACATGATCTCAAAAAACTTGTTCTCTTTTTCACTCCATTTTCTGCTTTGTTTCTCTGGTAAAATACATCCATTTGTTCCAACCACCAGCTACTCCTCAAAACTGCCTAAAACCTAACAAAACTCACACCGAACTGCTAACCACCAGTGACGAACTCCACACCCATCACCGCACCTGATCACACTGACAACATCCACTCTTCCCCATCAGTCTATTCTCGATAATAGCAAATCCCTAATCTCGAAGCAAAACAAAAAAAATCGTGACCAGACCCAAATCAAAAATCTAATAATCAACGAACCCACAACCTCTGGAAGCCTCCTTACCACTGACCGGCCACCTTCAATCCACGAATTTGGTCAAACCCGAATCCACCGCCTCCTTTAAATGCAAATGAGGCATGGCCATGGTTGTTCGGACTTGATTTGGTAGTATGGCATGGCCATGGTTGAAATGAGGGTAACTAGGTTTTAGTCTCAACTTCAATTCGAGTAGCAATTGAAATGAGGGTAACTAGGGTAAAGAGTAGCTAAGAAGGAGAAACCTACATTGGAAATAAAAAAAAGTGCGGCCAAAAATGAGAATGGGAATGGATAAGTGTGGGAAATGAAACGTACGCTAAATTACAAATAAGTGCACTTGGTCATGAATTATTTACAAATTTACCAATCATTGTAACACTTATTTGTGTTATATATCATAAGTAATATATTGTAAAGTTTATATAGAAAATTATATATTTTTACCAACGCTTTTTCAGCTATTCTAACACTTATTAACTGTTAGTAGTTTGTAACATTTGTAAGTGTTAGAAATATACAAATACAACATGTTGCAAAATCATCAATTTGGTGTAGTGATGCATGACCGGTAGCCTGATCGCCATGCACCACACCAACTCCTTTGTGTGTCTGAAATTTCAAAGTCAAACACCACGGGGCCAAAGCTGCCCTAAACTCTGCCAGTGCCAGTCAACCCAGAAACACATTATATGGAGAATCAACATCCAAAACTATGAAAGGTAGGATTTGCACCCTCCTACGTTCACCTTGTCCCAGTTCAGCTGGCAATTCAATATACCCCATTACATCAGTCGTTGCACTATTAAAGCCATGAATGCGGGCATTAGATGGCTTTAAATCCTTTGCCTCCATCTTTATTTGGTCATATGTTTTCTTGAAGATGATATTGACAGAACTTCCGCAATCAATCAAAATTTTCTTCACAAATGTTGGCCCGATTATTGCGGAGATGACCATCGGGTCTACGGTAGAAACCTCCACATGGTTGGCATCTCTGCTCCTGAAAATAATATCGTCCGTCATTGTCCGTTGCTGCTTAGCTGGAAACCCATCCTCGGTATTTGAACAACACTCAAAATCTGCATGCCCTAGGGAGTTAGCATACCGCTCCATTTCCTGCCAATTCTTATCTGTAGGGTGAGGTCCACGGACTATTGTATTTATGACTAGTCTACCTACAGTTCAAGCAGTTCTTCTGGATGGCGTAGGGCCGGCCCGCGTCCGGGGTCCGGTGTTCCTTACCTACCTTCCTGCGGGTTCTTGACAAACTCCTGTAAATCTTTCTGTCTAATCAGCTTTTCTATGGCATCGTGGAGGTATCTGCACTCCTCTGTATTGTGTTCGTAAGTCTCATGGAAGCGGCAATACTTTCCAATCCACTTTTGTTCCTCTGTCGACTCCTTCGGGCGTGGCTTTATGTATTGGAAAGTATTGCAGGTTGATAGGAAAATATTTTCCAAAGACGCATTCAACGGACTGTATTTGTTGTAGGTTGGAATCCTTGGCTTCCTTTTTCCTGCTTTCCTTTTCTTTCCGGGATTTCCTCCTCCGAACCCTTTAGATTGTCTGGGCTTGTTCTGGACATTGACCTGAACTTTCCCTGAATTATCACCGGATTGTTTTACATCGATATTGCATTTCACAGTCTTTTAAACAGGCCCTGGTGCCTTATCTCGCCTTGTCCACCTGGCTTCCTCTCTTCGTACGAACTAATGAGCCTTTTAATAAAAACGCTCTAACGTAGTTGGAGGTTTTCCTGCCAACCAATCTTCAGACTCTGAATCTGGATCCACTCCTCGCATTACAGCCATCAGAATTGCATGGTCATTAGGGTTGCTAACTTCAACAGTCGTAGATGAAATCTCTGTAAATACTCCTTCAGCGACTCCCCTAGAGCCTAAATTACGCTAGATAGAGACATCACGTCTTTGGGACGAGTGGCATGTATCCTGAACTGTTCCACAAATTTCGTCGCCAATTCGTCAAGGCTGGATATAGGCCATGGAGGAAGTCGAGTGAGCCACATGGTCGCAATTTCAGACAAAGTTATTGGAAAGCATCTACACTTGGTCACGTCATTTGCCCTAGCCGAATCCATCATCCACTCACACCTCATCACATGCTATCTGGGATCAATCTTCCCTTTGTAGGCCTGTATAGTTGGCATGCTAAACTTCCTGGGATACTCGGCCTGTAGAATAGTATTTGTGAATGAAGTATGACTCCTGGATATCCCCTAATCTTCATTGGTCAAGCCTTGGTTTTCTCTCATCAACTGTCTGACCATAGCTGATAAGTTCGGGGTTTGTATGGAGGAAGGAAGGTTGGACCCTGTTCTACGAGACCGCTCAGGTTGGTGTCCCCTTTGTTGGCGATCTGCCAAATATGTATCTTGGGGACCAACTTCATTAGGGTCTTAGTGAGCTAGGCGTCCAGGTTCCACACGTGCTCCTGCTCCTAAGTTTCCTGCTCCAGCTTGGTTGTGTCTCCAAGATGTAAGTGATCTCTAGTTGATCGATCAACAACACTTGCTTGTGTAGTTTTAGTTTTGTTGCGTCAGGTTCATCGGACGAGGTCGAACTATCAGATGAAGAATAAGGAATAGGGCTACCTCCAGCATTTTGATGTTGTTGCTGAGTAAGATGAGTCATGAGGTTAGCGTTAGCTTGAATCTGCTCAGCAAGTTGTCTCCTGCTTTCCATGAGTTCTCTCATTAGGTCGTTGAACTCCATCCTAGTAACAACTTCCATCTGGCTATGGGCTCCGGCAGTCCCTATGCCAGGATTAACTTGCTGAGTGATAGATTCTATTTGTTGTATGCTAGCATCCTCATTGACGTCCGTGTTATGAGAGGCTGATCTGGTACGTAGTCTTCCCATAGTAGAGTAGTCCACGGACGTCCTGTGAATGACTTGGATCTCCTTCGGGGGACTTATTCAATCCAGTGGCTACAAGGCAGATCCTAATGGCCTGAGAATTCGATTCTCAGTGAAAGCATCAAAATGTTAGCACCAACATTGGTCACTAACACCCTTAAGAAAGATTGTGTAGAGAGATCAATGAAGAAAGTAAATTAAAGTAGAGAACTATATGCTAAATTAAACGCAAAAATAAGAACATCGGATTTATAGTGGTTCAGCGTAATTGCCTACGTCCACTTTGAGTTTTGATCTTTATTGGTTTTACAAATGATTGATTACAGATACAATCCGTACAATAATGACTTGAGTACAAGTGCTAACTGAAAAGGAAGAGTCTTGAAAGCGGTAGAGTCTCTCTAGTGTTCTCTAAAAAAGGTCTCTTTCACTGTGCCCCTGCTCTTCTATTTATAGATGAAGATGAGTTGGACTTCCCTCATGGGCCTAGGAACAAGGTACCTCGGCCCATGGTAAGTAACTTCTGCGCACCGAGCCATAGATGCCGAACGGCAATTGCCAAGCGAGGTTGGTCGAACCAGAGAATGCCAAGCGAGGTCTCCGTGCCGAATGGCACTCGTAATCCGAACCACACATCTAGGCTAAATGGCATTCGTATGTCGAGCGACTCTTCTATGCCGAATGAGGCAAGATGCCGATCTACGCCTCTATGCCGAACGTGGCGTTGATGCCGAAAGACCTTTTTATGCCGAGTGAGGCTTCATGCCGAGCGACCTTTCTATATCGAACGAGGCTTCATACCGAGCGAGGTGAGGTGCGCCGAAAGAAGCCTGTGCCGATCGAGATATCTATTCCGAGCCTCTTGTTACATGGTCAAACAACCGGGTAATACCATCATGTCAAAATATCGCATTAGAATCAATTAAATCTAAATCATAATAGTTCCAATTTTAAACAATTTGAATATTGAAAGTAGTTTATATATTAAGATAGTTATACATTAAAATAGTTCATATTCTAAAAATAGGTTATAGATTAAAATGGCTTATATATTAGAAAGAGTTTATATATTGAAATGGGTTATATATTAAACTAGTTAATGTATTAAAATATTTTATAATAGTTACAATAGTTTAATATAGTTTAAAATAGTTTTATTAGTTTAAAATAGTTTAATAGTTTAAATAGTTTAAGGATTTTGAAACAGTTAAAAATAGTTTAGTACAAATGGCTTTATTATTGGAATGGTTTATACAGTAAATAGTTTGAAAATATAAAAAAATCTAATTTCAAAAATAATAATTTTTTTAATAGTTTACTTTAAAATAATCAATTTGAAAATAATATCAATTAAATGATTTCTTCCACTTCAACACATCTGGACCATATCTGGATTTCAAATCAACAAAACTCAAATTAAAGCTTTCAATTCAAATTCTCATTAAAACCATTTCAATATATATATCGATTTCAAATCCATGTTTGTACTATAACTTTAAACCACTTCAAATTCAATAGATTTTAAAGTTTAAATATTCAACCATTTAAAATAAATCAATTTTGATAAATTTCATTTATATTTGAAAATTCAACTTTAAAATTTCAATTTAAATACTGTAAATAATTCATTTAAGCTAATTCAATTTCAACATTTTAAAGCTTGGATTTTGAAAACAATTTAGTTCATATAAATCAAATTTTATATCAAAAAACCATTTGACTGGATTCAAAAACTAAGGATTTAAAAATCGTTTAATTTAACCAATCCAGTGTCCGTATATAATTTTCTACCCTATGGTCAAGTGATAGGGATATATTGCATTTCAATCCGCAATAACTTAAATTTACGGATATATATCATTTCAACCCCTAATCTCGAGAAAATACAAAATCCATAAAATCGCTCGTGTTTATCATTTCAACCCATAATGATTCTTCCCTAATCTATAACACCATTCGAGTATGTATCATTTCAACCCATAGTGATTTTCCTAACAATAATTAAGGGAACTTGCAATGTGATAATAACATATAAAATAAATTATTATCCAATCATCGAAATATCAACAATTAAACATCCATCATGATCATCATTCAAATCAACCAATAAATCACAAAAAATAAACTGGTTATCATTTATCAGGAAATTAACTCGCAATTAAATTCAATATTAACTTAAATAGCAATTAAATTAAATCTAAATTCAAATTAAATTTGAGCGACAATTTAAATATACCAAACAGCAGTCAATAAATTTCTAATCACATCATAAATTAAATTTAACTAAAATAAGATAGTTTAGCATTCAAGAGTGGGTTAAAATACTCACCTGATTTCCAGTCGATTTAAATTCCAATTAAACCCAAAATCCTAACAATCTTAGAATCCAACCAAACCAATTCCATAATGTTTGGAATTTCAATACGATTATAACGGAGAAAACCGCACGTAGGTCCGAGCTCGTATGAAAATTTATGTAAATTAGAACATTTGAAATTCATTAAAATACAATAATAAATTAATTAATTAAAAGAACATGTCACCTCCCTCCCCACATTCACGCATAACCCTACAGGCACGAAGCCGAACCCCTTCATTCGCCGGCCGCCACCCTATTTCGTTCGTCGCCGCCAAACCACGCACCCACCAAGATCTGACCATTCCACAAACTACTGCACCTCTGGCCTCCACCATAGAGCTCGCGCGACCAATCTCCGATCCCTGGAACCACCTCCGATGCCGCTCCCTTATTCCTCCAATCGCAGCGAATTCGAGGCTCCTTAGACCAAATTAACCATGCCGATGAACTCTGAACGACGTCCTCCACACACTGCCACTCCTCGAATGTCCTATAGACGAGGATCCACCGTTAAAATAAACGCCCTAATTTCAACGGGCGAGGTTTCTTCATTGTTTTCTAGTCAAATGATGCATCAAATCGAAAAATGAATTGCTGTAGTAGATTGCGCACGTCGAGAGCTTTCCAACAATATATAATTTGTTTTGATTTGAGGAGTTTAAATTTTTTGATTTGATTTTGATTTGCAGTTAGGGTTTTGGATTTGCAGCCACTGGGAAGGAGGAGGAAGCAGATAGATAGAGTTGTACGTACAGGAATAAGAAATAAAAAGGCTCCTAGGGTTAGGAAAAAAAAATTATATAGATAAAGATAGATAACAATGAATGGTACAGATTGAATTGGCAACAACGACCCGAAAAGCCCGTTTCATTTCGAAAACCAAAATGGGTCATCCATTACATCGAAATAGATGTTTTCGATATTTTTCAACTCAATGGAACTAGTTTCAAACCCTAATTCCATTGTATATAGAAGTTAGCTTCTAAAATTAGCTTATTTTAATTGAATTCATTAAACTGATTTCTACACATTTCAAGCCCGCACGATCAAAGGATAAGTCTGATCGCTACAAAACTTGAAATCCTACAATAATTCATTGTTATGTATCTGATAAAATTTGTTTTTTTAAATCCGAGACAGTGGCCAAAATGGCTATTTTCACGTTAATTGAATAAAGCATGATTAAATTAATTAATTTAACCACTTTTAAATTCAAATTTAATAGTTAACAATTTTCATCATTTCTGATTACATAGAAATTAATAATCGTTTACAATACAATTTCCATGTCAATCCAATATTTAAATATTACATAAATTTTAACGTTAAATTACAATAGGGTCAAACCTATTTCATTATAATTTAAGTTCCAATAATTTCTAGTATTTTGATTTTCACTCTTACTATTAATCAACTATTACCCTAAATATGGTGAATATTAGTTTACATTCTATTACATTCGTATTTTACCGTTAACATCCTTTACCATTTTAATTAAAATATTTCAATTTCATTAATTTCATTAGTTACCAATTTAATTCCATATTTATAATTACAACTAAAATAACTTTGCAATTATTTTAATTGATTGAAATTATATTAAAATGTTGTCGATAACATTTAAACAACATTATTAAATCAATTCTAATTATTTTCTCATTAATAAATCATAAAATTTTAATTTCTCATAATATTAAATGTCAAAATCTTATTTAATTTAATATATTTACTCATCGAAAATTACGAGTCGTTACAGATAAATAAAAGGCCTCACGTGCCCTTGGATGGGTACACAGTATGCAATAAATTCATGTGCTGGACTGGATGAGTGCCGCCATTTAATTTGTTTAATCAGGAAATGTTAGGATATCTTGGACTAGCTCCTACTCAACTTCACCCGAGTAGCTACGCCTTCCTCCATGGAACTTTTCTATTATTCATGAGCATTCTCTATCGGCTGCTAACTCCTGAGGAGATAAGTTCATTTATAACTTTAACTACGATTAGGACGTCCTTCCCACGTCTTTTTTAAGCCTTCATCCAACCTCTAAATCTTAACGAGTGCTTGGAATAAACTTTGTCTTTTCAAACATGAGCGGTTCTCTGTTCGGTGTCCACGGGGATTTGTAACGCGATGGTTGGAAGGACGTAAGTGTTGTCTTCACTTTATTCCTAAGTTCATCAATCCAAGTCATATTTTTGAATCCACCAACATCTTGAATTTCTACAGGTGTCCATCCACATCTTAAGGGCAGTAATTATTCAAGAGCGAACTCTGTTATTCATGCTACCCCTATCGACAGGGACATCAAACTTCTCGTAACTGATGAGTTATTATCTCTGTTTGGGCTTCTATAAGAGGGTCATAGCATTGGGCTCCTTGGAAGTGCAACATTACCGAGAAACGTCATAGCGCAAGAAAGGGATGCCAACAACCCAGTCATGTCACCAGTCGAGGGGACTTAGGATGACACTGAAGAAGGTGAGATTAGGGATGCCAAGACCAATAAGCCCGACGATGCTGATGCAGTCCTAGACAAGACGCCTATGGTTGAACTTTTAAAAGGTGTGCAATCCCAAATGCAAACCAAGAGAAGGAAGAAGTAGGCATATAAACTTCGTAGAAGAAAAACTGTACAAATCCAAAAAAAATTCATCACTTCTATTGACGAAGAATCATCTTCCCAACACCTAGAAAGTTCACTGAAAGGATTTCCGAATTTCCAAATTCTCGATGACATGTTGAAGGCATTTTTCCTACCAAAAGAGGGGCTCAATCTCGTACTAGGAGTGGTGAAGGCATTCTTCCTACCGATAGAGGAGAGGAAGCACCTATAAGCAAGGCTACAACCACTGGTCTGTCAAGGAGGAACACTAGGACACTCACAATCACGTTCACTTCACTACACGCACTTCATCAATATTTTGCATAATGGTTACTTACATGTTCTAATTTGGTCTTTGTAGGTGCAATGACTTAGTCTCGGGCTTTTGATCATCTAAAGGGCTATTCGATGCATTATGGATCTAGCCATGGCTCAAAATCTTGCAGGAGTAGGGTAAAAGATGACAGATGGGAAAAACGCAATTGTTTAAGGGAATTTCTTCTTCTAAGCATAAGTCCCTGTCTCAGTCATCCTGTCTGGGAAACCAGCCCAATCTTCTTGTTTATAGTGGAGATCCGACTTCCTTTTGCGGATCTCAAATTGCCATATCACACTAGCATCACTCCGATTCTTCTAACTCTAGGAAATCTCACAATCAAGCAAGCATCCAGTTGCCATTTTTGATCCATCCTTGTTGACCGTTGCTCCTGACACTTCTACAGCGGAGAAATTAGCCGAATATAAGGCCACTTTCCTTAAAATCTATTTTTACGGGCTTAAATTCCTTCCTGTAATTCATATGGTCCTGGGGAATGCCAAAGCAAGCTCTCTCGCATGTGTTTATCACATTTTCGTGCAGCATGAGTCGCTCCAACACTTAGTTGAAAAATCTCTGAAGTGTCAATCGAGCGACAATATGAAATAGATTGTCTCACGCTTGAGGCAATATAGGATAAAGACCTAATCAAGCACACAGATAATGAGCTATCGGAGTTGACAATAAAACTTGTTGAGGTATAAAAGAGTGCCAAGGAAACATTAGAGGCAGTGAATCATTTGGAAATGGCCCGTAAGAAAGAACTCAATGCCGCCCTCAATCGTAGTGATGTACTCGCTTGGGAAAAGGATTCCTTGCAAAAGGAGAAACATATCTTGGCTTGCTGCTTTGAGGAGCTTGAAGAGCTTCTTAGGAAAGAAAGGGATGAGAAGATTAAGGCTCAGGAAGAATCGCAAAGGTACTACAAGGAGGCTGCTAAAGTCAAGAGCCTGAAAATCAAACTTGACAACCAATTTGCTAAAATAGAAGCCCTTAAAGAAGAGGTACAAGAGGAAGGATGTACGGAGATGATGGAACAAATTAAAACCCAAGTGGAAGATGCTAAAGAGTCTGGTCAGAATGAAATTAAGGACATGTTTGATCCACTAGTCATCGAATACAACATTAAAGTCCTCATCCATCGCGAATTCAGTTTTCTTGACAAATGTTATTTTGAGTTACTCGTCGAAGCCTGGGAGTATATCGTCGAGATGAAAAAGAGGAAGCTGGGCAAAGCGGAGTTAAATCATGAGAAAGTGGTGCTAGAGATTCTCTGTAGAAATGAATCCGTAAACCTTGCCACCGCGAGACTCAACATTTTAGTGCCCTACGATAAAGGGAAAAATATTCTGAATCCTTGGAATCTAATCCTAAGGGCCTCTGTTCATTCCAAATGGTCGGAGCACTGGTTTCTGTTGGCTCGAGGCAAGAATTGAGCTATGATTCAGATAAACCCAATTACTAATCCAAAGTGTTGACCCCTATTATGGAAAGGGGTAGTCCAGCGACAACCTAGAGCAAGCCGGATGTAGTTATTCCACTTTACTCTCCACCCTACGAGAAGTTTTGTTCCTCATGCCCAATGTTTTTAAACTTATCTCCTTACTTTGTTAAATCTGTAGGTCTTACAGGTCCCAACCAAACTCCTAAGAGTGACGCTGCCATAGAGCAACAAGAGAAACCAACAGAGATTCCAGTGGCCACTAATGTCCTGGGGAACGATGCTTAAGTCACCCGAGCACTCGACGATGATAGGGCTGAAGATCCACTGACAGTGGATGAGTCTAACAATTTTGCGATTACCAGCACCTTCGAACGCACTAATGAGATTAGCTTGAAGGAATTATTGAGATGTAGGTGTTATTGAAGAGAAAGGTAAAAGCTGAGCCCACTGAGGTGGAAATTGATGATCCACACCTTATCCCCGGTACAAGTAATTCCCCTCTGTGGGTCGATTCCCAAACAACTCCCACCAAGCTTTGAACGCTCTCCCGCTAAAGGTAGTAAGGGATCAAGGAAGAGAACAAACTGAAATTCAGATAGTGCTCCTCCCGAAAAATCTAAAATGAGAGAATATCCAAGAAATACTCGTCATTTCGGTTCGGTGTGTACATAGTTTGCATAGCTATTTCTTCATCATTTTCTTTTATTAGTCGTTATTGTACGGGTACGATCCTCGGTTTTCTTGAAATAACTTGTACCAGAATTTTTAAATCTGTCATGTAAATAAAAGGATTTTTTTGTAAAGCTCTCATGTGAAATATTGTTTAAGTAGTTGAACTATTACTTGCCATGTGCTTATGATTTATTGTTCGTTAATTCTGATGATAATCCTCTAGCTCTATCCTAAGGCCTTCATGTGGTCATAGCCTTGAGCCACATCAAAGCTAGGCTCGAGACTTAGTGTTACGCCAAATTCGAAGGTTTGAGTAATTATACTTCTGCCCTAAGTATTGGGTTAGCGGGTTTAGACGTTGGATGGTCGAACTCCATCCTTAGCGAACTTATACTCTACATGTCAATTTCAGGCCAGATTTCATCGAATAGTGAATAGTCGAACCACACTCATCTATTTGTTTATACTCATACTCAAACTCTGAGGATAAGAGTTAGTTAATGGGCGGTCGAATCGCACCCAATTTATGTTCATACTCTAGTCCGCACTCTGGGGACCTAGAGTTATTTCACAGGTGGTCGATCGCACCTGATTTATGTTTATACTCCAATTCGCACTCTCGGGACTTAGAGTTATTTCAAAGAGCCTTCAGATCTTCTTTCCCTAACTAATTAATTTTCCCCTCAAGGTCTGGGTTTTGATTTAGCGGGCGATCGGTCGTGTCACGATCGCTCTTATATTATCCCAGTCCCATCATTCGAGGGGGGTTTATCCGATCATCAAATGGTCGAGTCACATCCATTCCTCGTTATATATTCCATCCATTGGGTTATGAATGAGAGTTATCGAATGAACGGTCAGACCGTGCTCATCTTGTTTAGTTCCATTAGGAACTAGCGTAATTTATTAATTCCAAACTTTGGGAACCTATTTGGACATATCGACATAAATCATTTTCATAATGTAAATAATACATAATGTTACAAAAAAACATGAATATGTAAGAAGTTCAAAACTTTATTTGCTAAATGGAAAGGAATGACATAATCTGTTTTATTACATATCTCGAAAGTCAAATGCTAAAACAAATACAACTAAATGATAAAGAAATAAATTAAGTGAAATAGCATCGTAAATGCGTGCTATTCCAAGCCCATAGGGGTGTGATGCCATCAATAGTTGCTAGTTTGAAAGTTCCTTCTCCAAGCCTTTGTTCAATGACATACAGTCCTTCCCAGATTGGATTCATGTGCGATAGAGCAGGAAAAACTAGTTTCAAGACAAGATCACTGATTTTAAGGATATAGGTTGGACTTTAATGTTATAATATTGGGTGACTTATTGTCGATATGTAGCTACCCTCAAATATGTTTCCTCATGCTTCTTGTCTATAAAGCCAAGAGATTCCAAGTGGATATTTTTATTCGTTTTGGGATCAGAGTAAGTCACTTAGTGAGAGGAACTTTGAACTTAACAGAAATGCCGGCTTCGAAATAGCTAGTAAGGGTGAATGGAGTATGGCTAGTCGCAGACTTATGGGTGGCTCTGTAAGCCCAGAGTACTATCAGGAGTTCATCCACCCATTAGCCTTTTCCAATCGCTTCTTCATAATGGACTTTATAGTTTACTCACAGCTTCAACATGTCCATTTGCCTGAGGCCGAGTTACTGCGGAAAACCTCTTTTCAAATAATACCTCTGCTAAGAGTCTTTGAATTAAGCACTATCGAATTGAGTCCCATTATCCGTTACAATAGTTTATGAAAGACCAAAATGACAGATGATGCTCCATTCAATGAAGTATATTACTTTCTTGGTTGTGATCGTGGCTAAAGGTTCTGCTTCGGCCCATTTGGTTAGGTAATCAACTACAATGATAGCATACTTTGCACCAACTTTAGAAATTGGTAAGGAACCGATAATATCTGTACCCCTACATAGTGAATTATCATAGGCTGACCATTTGCGTGATTTTCATCGGTGGAGCTCTTGGGGCTATTGCATATATCTAGCACTTGTCACATCTTATTACATAGTTAGCGACATCGCGATTGACATTTGGCCAATAATAGCCATAATGGAGTATTTTCTTTGCTAGAGTTTGCCTTGTAGTGTGATCACCACATTCCTCTTCATGAACTTCTTTTAGGACCCATATCATCTCATCATGAGTGTTACATCAAAGCAGCGGAACAGAAAAACCCTATCTCCTTCTTGCATGATATATCGTGAAACTTTGCAAAGGACTTTTCACTTTTCATTCCTTTGTTCAAGTAAGACTCCATGAAGCTAATAGTCTTTAATCGAAGTCATCCATGATTCCCTCTCTGGATCCACCTCTTGTACGTGATCAATTTCTACCAGGTTTATGCTTGGGAAATTAAGTACTTCAACCGGAACCAAGCTCATCTGTTGTGCTTCGCTGGTGCTAGCAAACTTTGTCAATGAAGCAGCCTCTCTATTTTGATTTCATGGAATATGTGTAATGTCAATATACTCGAATTTAGTCAACAATTATTGGACTTGGGTTAGATATGGAGCAAGTCGTTGTCCCTTATATTGGTAATTTCGCCTAACTTAGCATACAACCAATTGTGAATCACAAAAGATTTCAAGATATTTATTCCCAGTTCCCTCACGAATCTAAGTCCAGCAATCAGAGCTTTGTACTCGGCTTTATTGTTTGTCGTTGAAAAATCAAGCTTTAAAGTACAACAGGTCAACCGATCTTTGGGAGTTACAAGAACAATTCCAGCTACAGAACAATGATCGTTGGATGCTCCATCAGTATATAATTTTCACCATATGGTCGGGATTTCACTGCTCTCCGTGGAATCATCATGTGCGGTGAATTCTAATATAAAATCTGCCAGTGTCTGACCCTAGATAGCCCTTTGACGAAGATAAGTGATATCGAATTAAATAAGCTCGATATTCCACTTGAGTAATCTTCTAGACATCAGGTTGCTGCATAACATGTCGTAATGGCTGGTCAGTGTAAACATTGATCAGGTGAGCCTGGAAGTATGGGCGGAGCTTTCATGATGCAATCAGCAAGCAGTATGCCAGTTTTTCTATTTTCGGATAGTTACTTTCAGCTCCTATCAATCGCTTGCTGACATAATAAACCGGTCTCTGAATTCGATTCTCCTCATGAAGTAATGCGGCACTTATAGCATGCATCGACACGGCCAAATAGACATATAAATATTTATACTCACCGGCTTTGACAAAACAAGGGGTCATTCTAAATTATTCACCAAATCTTGAAATGCGTCGTTACAATCCTGTGTCCATTCGAGTTTCTTTTTCCTTTCCTAATCAAGTCAAAGAAAGGAATACATTTATCGATGGCCCTGAAAATGAATCGGCTTAAGGTAGAAACTTTCCCATTCAGACTTTGTACTTGTTTGTTAGTCTTTGGTGCTTGGATGTCGCAGATAGCCTAAATGTTCTCGGGATTAGCTTGGCATTCCATGGGCATTAACAATAAATCCCAAGAATTTCCTCGATGCTACACCAAAAGAACACTTCAAAGGATTAATTTTCATCTTGCAATGTCGAAGGATACCTAACATTTCTGCCTAATCTCTAACGTGGTCGCCTTATCATCGTGACTTCACGAGCATATCATCCACATGTACTTCCATTGTTTTCCCAATATGATCCTTAAACATCCTATTGACTGGGCACTGATAAGTAGCTCCTACATTCTTTAGCCCAAACGACATCACCACGTAGCAATATAATCCAACATCGGTAATGAAACTGGAGTGCTCTTGATCGAGAATATAAACTGGGATTTGGTTATATCCCGAGTATGCATCCATGAAAGATAGCAATTCGTGTCCCATTGTTGAGTCCACTAGCCAGTCGATCCTCGGAACAAGAAAACTATCTTTTGGACATGCCTTGTTCAAGTCTAAGTAATCAATGCATGTTCTCCATTTTCCATTCGCCTTTTCCATAAGTACAATATTAGATACCCACTTGGGGTAGAGGGTGCCGTGGATAAACTAGTTGTCTTTGAGTCTACCCATCTCCTCTTTGAGAGCGGCAAATCTCTCCGGATCCATGTCGCGTCTTTTTTGCTTCACCAGGACATGCCTTAGGTGGATATTCAATGCATGGCTTACAATGGCAGGAGATTCCACACATGTCAGAGTGAGTCCAAGCGAACATGTCTAGATTCGCTGAGAGAAATCCTGCAAATTCTTTCATCATCGGGGGCTGAGCTGTGATTCGATCTTTAGGACCCCTGATGGGTCATCATTGCTGACTGTGATATCAATTGTCAGCTCAGCCGATGCAGGCTTGGTTTTGAGCTCCTCCACATTATCTCTCGGATCCATATCTCTATTGGACCGACTATAGCGCTCGAGCCAAGGCTCAGGAACTAGTTTTCAATCTTTAGTGGCTTGGATGCGGAAAGTCTTTTCTACACCCTTACCTTTCTCTTTGCGTTGATCATCCCCCAACTCAGCCACATAACAGGCACTTCTAGTTTCCTGATCACCATGAACAACTCCAACATCATTATCTATCAGAAACTTCAAAGTCATACACCATGGAGAAAGGGATGCCCGGAATTCAGCTAGGGCCGGTCAGTCTAGAAAAATGTTGTATGGAGAGTCAACATCCAAAACAACAAACAGAAAGATTCGCACTCTACTACTGTCACCTTCTCCCAACTCTTCAGGTAATTCAACATAACCAATGGCTTCAGTTGCAACACCGTTAAAACCATGCAAGCGGGTTTTAGATGGCTTTAGGTTCTTGGTTTCAATTTTCATTTGACCACAAGCTTTTTTGAAAATTATATTTACTAAACTTCCACAATCAATCAATATCCTTCTCACCAAAGCAGGGCCGAACATGGCCGAAATGACCATTGGGACGATCATCGAATCCTCCATCTTGTTCGCATCTCTTTTTTTAAACATGATATCATCTTTCATTATATGTTATTTTTTTTTCGAAGCTCCATCTTCTATATTCTAAAAATATCCAAAATCCATGTGCCTAATCGTGCTAGCGTAGCGCTCCATCTCTTGCCAACTCTTATATACGGGTGTGGTCCTCCGACTATTGTATTTATCACCAATCTTCCACTAGTTCGTGCAGGCTCCTCAGCCCTGCACGGTACTTGTCCTCGGTTGGGGTCGGATGTCCTCTCTCCACCATCCTACGAGGTTGTTACAAATTGCTCAAATTCCTTTCTTGAATCATCTTTTTGATAATATCCTGAAGAGGCCTGCATTCATCCATGCCATGTCCATAACATTCATGAAGCCGATAATATTTTTTGGTTTTTCTGCTTCTCAGTTGATTCTTTTGGAGACGGGTTCCTGTATTGCATGGTATTGCAGGTAGATAAATAAATATTCTCTAAGAATGTATTCCATGATGTGTAAGTATCATACATCAGAATCTTAGGCTTTCCTCTTTCAGAATCCATCTTTTATTCTTGGCCTAGATTTGCGCCTTTCTTTTGCTAACTCGACTTTTTTTGGACATCCCCTTGAACTTTTCCCAAGCTATCATCAGGCTACTTAATACGATGTTACTTTCTACTTCCTCTTTGCTTGGTCCCGCAACATCTTTTTCTTAGAGGACCTAGCTTCCTCCATTCTCAAATACCGAGCTGCCTTTGCGTAAAAGTGCTCCAATGTTGTGGGCAGTTTTCCAGCTAACCAATGGACGAAATTAGATTCTAGATCGATCCTTCTCATCACATCCATCAACATTGCATGGTAATTTGGATTACCGATTTTCATAATAGCTATATGAAATCTCTCCAAATAATCTTTTAACGAACTCCTAGAGCTTGAATTACAGTGGACATGGATATCACGTCCTTGGGATGAATTGCGTGCATCTGGAACCGCTCCACAAATTTTGTTGCCAAATCATCGAATCTAGAAATTTATCTTGGGGATAAACTTGTCAACCACATCGTTGCTATTCCAGAGAGAGTTATGGGAAAGCATCTATACTTGGTTGCATTATCCACTCATGCAGATTCCATTAGTCATTCGTATCTCATGATATGTTGCCTGGGGTCGGTTTTTCCCTCGTAGGAAGGCATTAATGGCATGTCGATCCTCCTTAGATACTCCATATGTAGAACATTATCAGTGAATGGGGTATGGCTTCTAGAGATTCCCCAATCATCATTAGTCAAGCCTTGGCTCTCTCTCACTAACCGTATGACCATTGTTGATAAGTCCGGCGTCTGGATGGTTGGTGCCAAGCGGTGGTCGCATTCCACCTTGCGTAAATGTTTCGATCGATGACTGCAGGCCGTTTCATGCCTTCTTAGTTCACATCTTCCCGATATGCATTATGTAAATTCACTTCATCGTCATTCCAAGGAAGGACATGGTCAACGTTTAATTGAACTCCAACATCCAAACCAACTGAAGCAGCTCCAACTTGGTTTCCATGATGCATGGGTGGATTCACCCATCTGGTAGAGGGATCGGTACTGACCCATATGAAGGAATCGACACTAATCGATTTTGGCAGACGATAATGGTCTACCAGTTGATGCTCCTAAGTTTTCGCGTGATACTCATCTGTTCTGCGACGCCTATGCCTTTGATACTCGTCAACTGAGTTAGAACTCTCTGATGCCGAGTAAGCAGTGGGTTCCCTCCTAGCTTTCCCTCATTGCTGTTGATTATGCTGGTTCATTAAGTTAATATTGGTCTGAATCTGTTGGTTTAATTGTCGATGGCTCTCCATCGGTACACTCATTAAATTATGAAATTCTGCTCTTACAATAGAATAGGTGGGATTTGAACTTCAGCTGTTCTGCATTCACATCCATTGGTTGATTACTTGGGTCTCATTGCTGGATGCTCGTGTTCTCATTTCCTTCCATATTCTAAGTAGTAGATCTATTATTCCTCACCATTATTGATAGCTTTGCTTAGATTTCTGCAAATCTGAGTAGTATGAGTAACTTCTTGAAGATAACAATAGATTTTCTTTGGGGGATTCATCTAATCTAGTAGCAATAAAGGGATCCTAATAAAGTGAGAATCAAGGCTCTCAGTGAAAACACCAAAATGTTTGCAACAAAATGAATCACAAACACCCAAGAATATATTTTTTTAGATAAGTAAGTAAAGAAAAACAAATTAATCTGAGTAAATTAATTAATAAGCAAAAGATAATAAGCTATAATCAAAGATACAGAAATTTATACTGCTTCGGCGTTCTATGCCTGCGTTCTATGCCTAGAGTAACAAGTAGCGTAAAGATCCTTAAAATGGCCCGTCAGGCCAGTATTTATAGATGAAAACAACCAAATATCTCTCTGAAATCTTGGCTGAAGGACCTTTTAAACCATATGGGCCCACTAGAGGGATTATTGGGCCCAATTCCCAAAGAGGAAGGATCGGTATCTATCTCTTCTTTGATCGAACTTTAGGGAGCGATCACTATGGTAGCTTCCTTATGCAAAAACATGTGTAGCCTCCAATTTTCATGTCATTTGGATCACTGGAACTGGAGTTGATGCCTGATCTTTGATTCCACATAACTTGCATACTGCCTTCTACTGGTCCCTCCTAGGGATGTATACTGATCCCTCCAAACTTGTTCTTTTGATGTGCGATCCTTAGGTTCCTTATATCTTGCTCCTTAAATTTTATAGTTGTCGGATTTGTAGATCTTAAGATATTAATTTAGTTCTGCAAGAATGGCCTGGTACATTGATGTATGTTGATCTCTCTTGTTGGAGCCAATCTACACCGATCCCTCCTATCCATCGGACCATATTCCATACTTCGAATATTCCATGTTGCATATCTATTAGTTCCATTCAATTCTGATTTTATATTACCATCTGTACTTGATTTCAAGGTCCCACATCACCACTTTGGAGTCATCGACCTCAATGGCAGTCGAAGCTGTGCAATTTGTTTAATATAACCGGGTTAAAATATCGGATAACAAGTACAGAATGGATTTTGGTGAATCTTTCCTTATTAGAAAGAAATCAAATTATCTAAAAATCATGCATGTTTCACTTTCCTCATATTCGAAAGTTATTGACCTGAAAATTAGTTACAAAATTGGTTAAGTTTTTCGACTGATGCCAAGAAGGGTTCAAGCATAAAACCATATCGATATTAAAAGCATAACTTTTGATAAAGTGAGTAGACTTTTATAAAATTAATCTTGTTGAAATAGTAATAAAATAACCTAAAACTGTTGTCTCTATCACTATCCCAATATTCAAAATTTAATTGATGGAAAATTTAATTACAAACTAAGTTAAAAAAAAATTAGCCTTCGAGACAAGAATTTCATATTAAAAACCCTTTTGGTATTTTAAGCATAACTTTTGACTTTCTCAACAAAATTTTAGAAACTTTTGTGATTTGGAAAGATAATTCAAAAAGATCCAGTTGATTCTTATATAATTTTTCCAAAAATCATATATTTATTAGAATAAATCAGACCACAATGTGATATATTTGGGTTAGGTCAACGAAAACTTATTTCAAATTTAAAAAAAAAAAATAGTTTTATCTTTTGAATTTAAATATTTACGATGATTTGTAGATCATCTGAAAGTATTTTTACATACATAACATTATGCTACTTTGAAAACAGCTTATACTTATATTTGGGAATATGTTGGGTTTTCTAAAGGAAAGAACAACCTATATTTGGGGAAATGATTTTCGAATACAAATTATTTTGAAAAAAAACTTTTTCTTATATTTTTAAATTGATCTTTTTGAATGGATCTTTAAAGATGATTTCTTTTAAGGTATGTGACATAAGGTAATAGATTTTTGTCGTACATCATGGATTTATGGTGTTGAGTCATAAGTCAAGTATGACCTTACTTGATATTCGAACATCAATCGTTAATGAAGGTTGCTTTTGAGATATGTGGTATAAGATAGTAGATCTTGGGTGGTGCACTATTATTCTATGGTACTGATTATTAAGTGGATTACGACCTTACTTGGTATTTGAATGTTAGTCGCTATATGATGAAAATTTTCCAAGGGTGTAATTCCTTATTGAGTGTTTGGTTTAAGCTTGTGTGTAATCGATAAAGAGTCGGCATGGATTTTTAGATTTGATTATGATTCTGGCCTATATAAAGAAAGATAATTTGTACCCTATAGTTTTGGTAAAATTAGTTGGAAGATTTATTTACATGTTATATTCATCAAATTCGATATGATATTTTGACGTTATTAGACTTCCATGAAGTAATAAATGATGATATGAATTTGAAAATCCTTAAAAGATAATTTATGCAAAATGAGACTATAGATTAGATAGCTATATGTGTTTCTCATGATGTTGCACATAAACATTTCAGGTATAAATGATTAATATCTTAATCTTAGTTGTAAGTATGGACCCGCTGCAGCAAAGCCTTTGTATTTTATGCATTACCCTTTTTATGTATAATTATGTGATGGATAAATTTTTGGGATCCGATGTAATCATGTAGTATACTGTATTAAAAATGAATGTATCATATTACTTACCCTTATAATCATATATTCTGAATGTTTTGTGTTATGATATGTTCATGTGCAATTGTGACATTACTATGACACTATGATACAAAGGTGGAAGGGCGGGTTGTCATAGTTTATACAGGAGCGTAGGTTTAAGTGGTGCATTCCAGGAAAATCTTAAGCATCACAATTAACTTTGTTGGAATAAAAAGTTTACACATTTCTTTGACATATATATAATTGCTTGCAGCTATAAATTATGGAAGCCAACAAATCTAGGAGAAGAAAGATTCATGCGGTGATGTTAAGTGCACCAAAAAACCTAATGAACGATCAAGCTACTTATCCAACAATGGAGAAACAAGTACTCATGAGGAGGGCACGAAGGATTAAGGATATGCAAGAAGTATATAATAGAGGATATAATTATAAAGAAATATTACAAAGGGATTTAGTTATATATATCGCCTATGTAAGAAAATAAAGCAAACAAAGAGAATAAAATGTGATAATACCCAGGGATGTTATAAGTAATGAAATCAAGTTATGTTTACTGGATTTGAGTATGTTATTAAAGATCTTTATCCAAAATGATTATTAATACATGTGATTCTCATTTATGATCAGAATAAGAACATTTATTGATTGAAGGTTGTGACTAATCAAAATAACTCGACAACTTAAAGTCAAGAGGATCGGTCCTCCACACAACCAAATGATATGGAGTTGTTTGCATCTTTATCAAGCATATGGAATATGTTCTTCAACATCCACAAACACTCTATCTAACAATTTTTGGGTCGCTTTAGAAGTTTGCAACTAGATAAATTTGTTGGAAAGGTTGATTAACATAAAGTAGAATAATGAGTCCAGCATTTAGATGACATTTTTGAAGTTTAGGAGTGCAACGAGATAGTTAAAAGGAAGCTAGCAGTTTTTAACTACCACATAAAGCTCAAAATTAACGAGAACTAGTTCGAATCACCAATGGTTCAGGGGAGGTAAAAAGGATGACATGGGAAATTTTTTTAAGGAAAGTTTTTAAATAAATATTTTGTAGAAAAGTGGAAGAGAGAAGATAGAAACCAAACTCCAAAACCTTACATAAGAAAGTATGTTGGTGACACACTAGAATAAATATGAAGCATTACCCTTATTCAAAAATTGTTTGATTAATAGTTGAAAAATGAGCAAGAAGGTTTGCCAATGGATTGATCCCTCCCATAAGAAGGTGTTTTATTGGTGATTGGTGCAAGATATATAAGATGATAATCGTTGAAGTTTTAAACCTAGAAGAGGATTATGTTGAGTTCCAATGGTAGTGGAATAATTCAAGTAAAATAAACCAAAATAATCAAGGAAGGTTTAGCAATAAAAAAAGGGGATTGGCAAAAATAAAATAGACGAAGCCAAAGATCAGTGGGACAAGAAAAGGACTCTACCAATCTCAAAACTTGTTATAAGTGCAATGAAAAAGGACATATTGCTCTGGATTGTCCAAGTAAGGTAATAATATGTTACAATTGCATTGAATCTATTCATTTTAGTAGAAATAGAGTTAGGGATGTACCCTAGCGGAAATTCTATAAGTTATTACATATATCTAAATCAATAACTAATCTTATTCAAAATAAAATGTATTTTCTTTCTATTATATACTTGTTATATTGTAATTAATTAAGTAACTAATTTTAGGTATGTTAAATAGAAAAACTTTAAATGATATGTCATGTAATAACATTACAATGTGTTATAATCATGAGAAATTTATCACAATATTTTAAATATTTCTAGTTAAGATATCTCAAGACAGGATATTGGTGCAACCATTGAGAATAAAGTTAACACGGTCTAGATGTTGGGCGGTTTATTACTCATGGTTGTTGGAGACACCAAGGGGTTATGTATTGATAATTGCTTGATAGTTTACTATTGATTATTATAATTAAGGTTGAACAGAGAATCTCGGAGTGACGATGTTATATAGTTTTCTTAACTTGAGAATACAGATGAACTTCAATGTGGATGCTACACTTTGATTATAATTAAATCATAGCATAGTATCCATTGAATGATTATGTTGGGTCTGAGTTGAAGCATTAAAAGTGAAACATTATTTCATAGAATTCTCTCCCTAGTTATACGGGTTCAATACCACGGACAACTATAGTTAAATCAAATTCAGAGACTTTGCCTAAAGTAGTACGTTAATAGTAATAATTACTATTGAACCAAAGATTTTATCTGTGGACTTGCAAAGTTGAATGTGGATGATGTTGGAATTTTTATCAAAACCAAATTTCATAAGTCCTAATGTGATATAGTGCCGACGAAGATAATTGGTGTAAATAATCATTGTTGTTGGGTACTACTTATAATAAGAAAAACTGGATTTTTCCTAAATAACGTTTAAGCGATAACTTCAGTCAAAATGTCACATTACTAGCTAAGGTGATGTGTGGATGTTAATATTCGAATTATTAGATAAAAATCACTGATTGAATTTGCATCTTTGTGTGGCATAACCGAAATGATGAATGCATCGAATAAACTACATGATTTAATTATTTTAAATAATAATTGTAAATTAATTAATATTAATGAAATATTAATTATTAAATTTTATATGATTTGTTTGGAATACTATTAGTATTTAATAAAGTGTATGCATAAAAGTTATAAACGCACGTATTGATATGCTATATCAACTGAATAATTAAATTAGATTTAAATGGAATAAAAGCTAAATGGACATGGAAATTTTTGAGGCCACCTTACCTTTTTCTATAGCAAACCGTGCATTGTAGGCTGGGGAAGAATTTGATGAGATTTAATTGGATATTAAACAAGAAAGGTTTTAAAGAAGGGAATTGAAAAGTTTTAATGTTTTCATTAAAACATATTCTCTCTTATTTATTCTATTATTATTTCCTGACAAAATTTATTTTCTTTCTTCTGCTCTCCTACTCTTCCTTAATGGCCAAAATTTCTACGGCCTCTATGGCTAAAAAGTTCCCTAAAAAATACAAAATAATCAATTTATTAAATGAGGTTCAAACCTCTTGATCTTTGCAAAAATCCGGAGGTTGATTCAAGAATCTAGGAGCACTGATTAATCATTTAAGGTGTGTCATTTGATGATATCCCAAGGTAATTCTCTGATCTATTTCATTTGTGTCTCTATTATTCATATACTTGGACTCTATATTATTCTTTTTATTTTAGTTGTTCATCTTGCAACATGTAATTTAAACCTTCTTTAATCCATCTTAATTAAAAGTATGTCTATTATGCTGCTTTTATTCAGATTTACTTTTGTTCTTCATCTCCTTTCAATATATGTTCATGATAATTGATATGATTTAGATCCTATAACCCCTTCGATAATTTGTTGTGGTTCTATGTATTATTTAGATTTGAATATTCCTGTGATGAATTTACATGTGCCTAATTTGTTCACTTTCTTTTTTTCCTTTTGAAAATTTTGTTAATTTTTTTTATTAAGAACTATTTATAATCTTATAAAATATACACAAATAGTTGTAAATAAACTATACATGTTAATTATTCAATCCTACCTCGAAAGTAAATTTCTTGTACTATATGATGGGTGTTTTGAATATAAATATTTTGGATATTATTTACATAAGAATACAAGGTTTTGATCTAGAATTCATGAATTGAATTATGTGTAAAACCTTAATATTTTTGCCTCTTTTCTAAAATTAAATTTTTATATAAAATCATAAACATTTTTTCCTTTCTAAACTAAATTTTTTATTTAAATTTTTAAGTTTACATTCTTATATATATGTATGTGTCTGTGTGTGTATGTTTATGTATATAATATAAATTAAGAAGTTTATATATATATAAGTTATTTTAAATGCAAAAAATTGATTATAATATATATATATATATATATATATATATATATATATATATTGAAACATATGTGTGTTGCTTTAAATCAAATTGCAAGATGGATCTTGTGTAATAATGTAATATTTAATATCAAACTTTTATTTAATTGAAGCCAAATTCATTGATGTTAATTTTATTCCAAAACACAAACTTGTCTAATATGATTTATTTATATATATTTACATACCATTTCATATTTATTATATATATAAATAAATAAATATATTTAAATCAAAATCTTGGACAAAAAAGGCATATGTAAAGGGTAACTGGGTCTGCTGTAGTGTAAATCATAGCATCGACACACGGTCCCTTTAACTATGCACACTTCTTATGTGTAGCATGAGCACTTCACACAAACAAGTATATTTGATATGCTTATAAACTAAAAATAATATAAATACCTTATAAACTTATTAAATGAAATAAAGATTTGATTTGAAATATTTTAGATTGGATCTAAAATCCATTTGGGCTTCATAGACTTATCTAAGTTCAAAATGTTTTTTTGGTTAAAATGTTCCTTTTTCACCTACATCTAGCTGGCCCATTCCTACAAAAATTACAAGAAACCAAAGAGAGCCAAAGACAGACAATAAGGCACCATCAAGGAATCATGGAAAGTTACATGCGGTAGTTCCTAAACAAGCTAATGTGGAAGGTACCGTATTTCTTTTTGGCTTCCAAGCTAGAACATTATTTGATACCGTTGCTTTGCACTCTCTTATATCCATAGTATTTGTGACTAAGTTAGAACTAACTATTGAATAATTACTAATCCATTTAGTAGATAGCTTAGTAGGAAGAGATACTGTACTTAAAAATGTACGTAAGACTGTGTCCTTAACATTAGGGATAAAAAAATGACGGTTGATTTAATCAACTTTCCAAATGGTTCATTTTGACATCATCCTTAGGATGAGTTGGCTTTCCAAATATCATGCCATCTTGAATTACCATGACAAAACTGCACAATTATCTATTTTTAGGCATGAAGCATTTGTTTACTCGTGTGATAAAATCAAAGATGATTTTATATCTAGGTATATAGCTCATATCTACTTGAGGATAAGGGTCAATCAATAGACCGAATCCACGTGATAAAGGAATTCAAAGAAGTCTTTTTAGTTGTAGCAAGATTACTATTGAAAAGAAAATTCGAATTTTCTATAGACATCGCCCCTAGTACTACCCTTATTATTAAAGTATCTTACCATATAACTCCTACGAAAAATCAGGAATTATAGAAACGAATTAAGAAATTGGAAGACCACAGACTTATCAGACCAACTAAATCACTTTAGGGAGTAATGATGTTATTTGTAAAGAAATATGATAGGACTTTCCGCTTATGTATTGATTATCGAGAGCTCAATAAGATTATTACTAAAAACAAATACATATTACCTTGAATTGTGGATCTGTATGATCAACTCCAAAGAGCTGCAGTATTCATGAAAATTTACTTAATATTGGTTTATCATCAATCAAGAATAAAAGAGGAAATTCCAAAAACAATATTCGAATCCTGGTATGGACATTATGAATTCTTGGTGATCCCTTTTGGCCTTACTAATGCACCAGCGACATTTAGGGATCTAATGAACCATGTGTTCCACCCATACCTTGATCAATTTGTTATCGTAATATTCTAATTAATTCTAGTTCGAAGGAAGAACATGCACAACATTTGCTTATTCTTCCAACACTGAATGAACGCTAACTATGTGCAAAGCTATGCAAATGTGAATTTGGTTGGAGGAGGTGAGGTTTCTTGGACAGTTTGTCTCTAATGATGGAATACGAGTAGACCCATCAAAGGTTGAAGTTGTATTGAAATGGAACTCTTCGACAACACCATCAGAAGTTCGAACTTTCTTTAGACCAGTTAGTTGCTATCTAAATTTTATTCAAGATTTTTCAAAAATAATAGCCACACTAACCAATTCTAAGGAGACTAAGTTTATATGGAATGAAAACTATGAGATGGAATTCCAGCCCTAACCTTGCCGAAGTGTGGAGTTCAATATAAAAATATAATGCGATGTACATTGGCAAGGGCCAAGATTATTACTTATGCAGGAGGTCGAAGTTATCTTATATGGCTCTCGCCAATTAAAGCCATAAAGGGACAATTATCCAACTTATGGCTTGGAATTTGCCATTATTATATTTTCTTTGAAATTTTAGATACATTATTTGTGTGGGTAACAATTTCTTATTTACTTGGACAATAATAATTTAAAATGTTTGTCCTTTTAGAAAGAATTAAATATGACACAATGAAGATGGTTAGAACTTCTATAGGATTATGAATTCATATTACATTATCATCCACCAAAAGCATATGTAGTTGTAGATTTATTAAGTAGAAAATCCTATGGAATTATATTCAATCTAATGATAAGAGAACGACAAGTTCTAGAGTCCTTGGTTGAAATGAATGCTCAAACGTGGACGATTAATAGTGTAAATACCTTACCTCTATACCCATACTATCTGAAAGTACTATTACCTAATATCATCGAACGATACAGATAATGAGGATATATAGGGTACACACATGAATACCCCCCCCCCCAGGCTAACACTGGTACATATTTGAACATCGAATAAATAACTTATCCATAAATACACAGTATCGACACAAAGTAATAGACACATGTGACTCTAGGGCAGAAAAATACAAAGTATATAGTAAATATCAAAGATCACAGAGTCATCATCGTAGTGATAAAATACAATAGGATATATAAGATAGGAAGTATATAATACATCTTAAAGTCCACTAACTCAAATTATATACAATATATAATCTACCTACAACATAGTGTCATATACAATGAGTCTAGATCATCTATGTAACACACAATAATCCTGAATATATAGTCTCTATTAAGCGCATTAAACTTAAGCAGGTCTCTTCGTCCCTTTACCTAAAATGTATCGGACTAACCTGAGTATTATGTAAGTAACATATGGGCCTGACTAATATAGATATAATGGTCAACATATATATGGATATAAGATATGCATAGTACAATAGAGAAAACATACAAAACAATTGTATAGCAGAACAGCAACAACCACAAAACTAAGTATAAAGATATCATCGCCCATGTAAAATCACATCAAATATTATCCAATCGAAATAATATGAAAAGGGTTAATAATCCATATCCATAAAACTTTATCAAAGTTTAGAAAGCATTAATAAATGTGATAGCTTCAAGTATAATCGAGCAGTACATAGCTATGATATGAGAATCCACTACACACTGGACACCTATCTAGATATAATCTCATCTCTTCATATATAAATAAATCAGAATATATCGTGGCGAGGAATGATTGTACAACAGACATGTAGTCTGAAGTAGAGCCATATATATATATATATATGTATATGTATATATGTATATTTATATGGGTTGCCTAACCTATATCTATACTAAACTGAGGTGTATCAATAGTACATGATATCTACCACTCTATTTGTACTAGAAGGAAGACTTATAGCATGAAGTAAGCTCCAGAGCCATGAGGTCTCTACAGTCTTTAGTAACCTTTATGGTATCATGACATGTATCCATTACTATGTTTTTCGACGTGAGGACTCAAAAATCATGACCCGACTCTAGCCCCTATAGGTAACTGACTGCTGGCTTAAGTGATATAAGGATGAATGCACAAAGTGAACCCACGATCAGACCACTAGGGTGGATTCTAGGCATCTGGTCATTTCCAGCACTAATAAAAGGAGCATATCATGATAGTAGCATATAATATTAATAAATATAAACATAAAGTCGATCATCGTTAGGCACATAGCCGTATTCACTAAATATAGGCAATACCTATCACTTTGTGTAACCCTCACACTCGTATCGCTATTTCTGTCTCATGATTGTCATCTACTTACAGTGAATAACCAAATGAATACCACAATAGCATCCCATACCATAACGCAATACTCAAATGTTTATTCATTGCTTATATATTACAATCAGTCTCCATAATACTCTGTAGAATGAGTCCAAAGAATGACCAGAAAATATTACCAAATGCCCCTCCCATTCCACTGTAACTCATTTATGTGGATTTCTCATCACGCAAAATTAAATATTACGAAATCATTTAAAAAGATGTCATTACTATATCCTATAAAAACTACCAAACAAATTAATATCAATGGCAAATCATTCATTTCATCTAAATCAATATAAAAGAGATGAAAAATAATAATATAATCAATCAAATATATAAGAAATATCTTATTTAAGCCTATTAACTATATATATTGCTTTAAAATGCTGGAAATATTAACTAGAAAATTATTTCTAACTTTCTAGAAGTTATATCATTTTGATATAACTACTAAAACCCCTATATAAATTAGGGAAGTGATTTTATTTATAAAAATGCAATAAGATTTCTTAAATTGATGTTATATTTTAAATACAATGAGATCCTTTAAATTTTATTTTATAATTTGAATTATGCATTCACTTTATTTATATAATCCAAAAATAGATATTTAAATATAAAAATTCACTTCTAAATCTTTTACTTGAATATTTTAAAATATTCAGGAACACTTTACAAATCAAATATCCTTTATAGAAATCTTTCTACTATTTTCAAATAAATTTATAATCTACAAAATAGATTTTTATTCATTCAAAACTATAAAGTATTATCCAAAATTTCTTATTTACATTTAAAATTATAGATGATACTCTTTAAAATTATTTAAATGCATTTTAAAAATCAGTTAATGCATTTTAAAAATCATTTCATACTTTCTAGATATATAAAATTTCTAAATAATGATTTGAAAACCTTTCTTAGAATTAAAATATAATAATTATAAAAGTGATTTTTAAAGGATTTTGTGATCGAAAGAAACTGCATTTATAATTAAAATAAATCTCTAAAATATGCAAAACAAGTTAAATTAAGTAAAACTTTATTAAATTATTTATGAAATACTTTTAATATAATTTAAATCCTTAAAATAATTTTCCAATGCTTTATAATATAAATCTTTTTAAAGCAAGTAGAATAAATAAAACATCTATAGAAAGTGCACACATCAATATTCAAATTATATATATATATATGTATGTATGTATGCATGCATATATATATATATAGTTCCATCGCAATAGGACAGAGTTTCGTTTGCAAAGGGACACTTCCAGTCAATGCAAACAATCGACCATCACGACAATAACCAAATCTAATTCAATATAGCAAACAATACATTCAACTAATCAGTTCAATCCAATGACTAATAATCCATGAAGCACCACATAATTTCAACCATAAAAAATCTTGTCGTATCATATACGAGATGAATTAACAACAAGCAATTGATATTTAAACATAGATGTGAGTATAGAATACTCACCGATTTGCAGATTTGAAGAACAAGTGCTTAGTCATTGTTTTTGCCATCTTCCTTCAACCCCAAGCTGCCATCGTCTTCCCATCCACTACCATCGCTGCGACAACCGCAACATCAGTCTCCTTGTCCGTCTTCACGAAATCAATCACCTGATTCTCACGTTTGAACAATGCCCTCATCACCAGAAACACAATCGACATCCCTAACGTTGACCGCAACCCAAGTCTTTTCAAATCCCCTCTATCGTAGCATCACCAGGCCGCACAAACGCGGTCGCTTGCCATCGTTGGCCTTTGATTATTCCCTCTTGCGACATTCGCCTATGCCAGGTCATGGTCGTTTGTGATTTGTAATATCCTTCACTTTGAGACCTAAAACTAAGTGCTATAGATGCTGCAGTAATCCATATTATTAATTTTTAATGACAAAATACGGCTATGTTAATCATATCAGTAACACCAGAAGCACATGAATATGAAAACTTTTAAACACAATTTAGTGGCAACCTTTCACATTTCATTTCATAAATAATATTCCATATTCATTACATAATCTAATTCACAATCCCATATTAAGAGAAAATATAATTATTACAAAATACTCCTAGAATGATATATGAAGATACCCTCTTGGTGGATCAGAGTTTAACATTAGCAATGGTGGACCACCCATCTCACATGTGAACATTTTTATGTATTAGCTATCCCCTTCCATGTAGACTATCCATCATGCATGATTTCATTATCAGTGTTATGTGGACTATTTATCTCACATATTTTATTTATTGAAAATGATGTGGACTATCCATCCCATATTCCATAATTTCCTAGGATGACTATAAACCCTTAATTAACCGTATAAAACTATCCATCTCTGGTATGATGTGGACTATCCATCACACATTCCATAGTTTTCATTGGATAACTATGAACCCATCACTTATCAATTTAATTCATGTTTAACCCAAGTGTTCAACCTATGTCTATAGGTGTTCCTAATTAGGTTGTGTACTCCTTAAACTTATAACATTTCAAAATGATATGCATTGTTTACTCTAAAGATATGTGCCAAAGTTTAAAATATAATACATTGGTATCCCCATCATTTAGTGCCAAAATCTATTACTTAAATAGGAAAAGAGAAACCAAATCCTTTGTACGATGACAAGTGTCCTTTTAAACTTAGGGAATTTTCGATAGTACATACTTATTAGTCAGCAAACAACATGTTTTTCCTAAAACGGTTTGAATTCCAAAACTGTATTACTTTCTGTACTTCCCACTTCGTTATCCATGCTTTACATACCCTAGACTCCTCTTTCTTTCTTTTTCTATCGACTAATCTTTCCCCAAGACATTCCACATTAGAGAGATTATACGGTTGGTGAAATTACGAAGTCAAATCGGGGATTTATTCGAATTAGGTCAGTAATTTTTTGATTTTTATTTCTCGAATTAGGGATTTTATATATCGAAGACATGGTTGGTAGGATTTGCAGTAAAACTTAATTTGATTATCTGTTATTCCAATTCTAACCTATATCCCATTTATCTATTTCAAATAAAAGGTTTTAGGTCACTAATTTGCTAATTCTTTTCACTCGATTTGGATATTATGCATATGATTGACCGCACAGTTTCTAGGTTGGGTCATAAAACTTGATTTGATCATAAATTGTTCTGCTATTCTTTTTTTGCTACATACCCTTTTTTAACAAAATTTGACAAAGGTGGATAAATCTTACAATTTCGCAGCAACTTTTTGTTTGGCTTGAGATGTATTTAGTACTTAATCTGGTAAATGAATGTGGTTCTTTTTCTGAAAGTGGTTGTTTCAAATCTTCATTAATATTTCTTTTATGCCTCAACACTCAACGTGTATTTGTATATGCTCTCTAAAGATTTCACTATCATGAATTTATATATTCTTTTAATTAGTCACAGTCAGAGCTACACCTAATTAAGTTTTTTTTTACATTTCCCAAATGAATCCAACTACATTAGATTCACAATAATTGTATTACATGTGTTTGGGGAATTGGTATCATGCTGGCCAGGCTTTATTTGATAACTCTGTTTAAAAAATTTAATTCATTTCTAACTGATTATAGGTTCCCTAGAAGACATGCATTTTTATTATGTCTGATATTGAGCATTTGAATTTTATTTATTTGTCATATTTCATTGGTGGATATAACTTGATTACCTGTGTACCTACTGTCTCCTACATGACATTCTTTCTCAATCTTGTAATTTTTGATAAATATGAAACTTTACATTTTATAATAATTTGTGTCTAGGTTGCAATTTCAGCAATAGTTGGGAAAGCATCGGTCCATTTTCCCCAATCTGAACAGTCTATTGTCGAGGAAAGATAAGAGCAACTTTGCTTTTGTTTAGTATAGGTCATGTTCAGCAAGAAGACCAATCTATTTGTCTACGATTGCCTAATCAACTACTCCATCAAAGGTGAAACGATACGAAACTTTATTTTTCTCTATTGTTTTCCTCTTTATTATTTTTAGTCGCAAAAGAATGAATATGTTAAGAGTGGGAATGAGATTCTTTTCGAATATATCTATATATGTATCAAAAAACGCGTTGAAAGTTTCGAGAATTATTCCCGACGTAACCAGTGATCTAGGATGGTTTACGGGGATAGGGATTTTAAGTTTTTCCTTTAAAAAACTAATTTCCTTAGTTATAAAAAAATTGATGTGTAAATAATATATATAACTGATCTTGCTGCTTTAAACTATATTGGTATAATTAGTCCACCAAAATAAGTACACATATAAAGTCACTAAGTAAATAACAAATTGGGCATGTAATAAGCAATGACAAAGGCTACATGAATTGGAACTGAGAAAAAACGAGTGAAGTTATTTGAAATCTGGAATCATGATATGAATTAAAATTGCACATCTTAATATGATTAAACAGTCCAATTTCTAAAGGTTTGATGTCTCAAATTCCTGATTTAGATAATATTGAATTATCAGTTGGTAAATCGAGTATTTTTGAAATGAAAATGGCTATGCTAAAATATGATGACATTACTAAAGGGTTTAGGTTTCAGTAGAGATTTTCTGTTGAAATGAACGGTAAAGCAAAACATTTCATAATTTACTAACATTATGTTTCAAATGTACTTCAAAATACTGCTAAAATGTTTATTTCAACTTTTGATTGCTCGAAAATGTTGTTAACATATTGATTACGACTTCTGATTGCTCCAAGGTACTATTAACATGTTGATTACAACCTCTGATGGAAGGCAACAAAAACTATAGCTGATTGAATCAACCCAAATACTGGAATCGATAACCACCTTATTATTGACACTTCCAGATAACTTTTTTGAATAACCTCTTTCACCTCTCACTGAATTCAACGACCAGCGTGAGTTCATTAAATTTTCATTTTTGACCTAATGCCATATGGTGATCATAAAGTCACAACATAAGGTTGCAGCATCCATTACATGTACAGATATTGTAGTGTTGTTTCTACAATCTCCTTTAGTATGCGGTAAGGAATAAATACCTAAAGCCTATAAAAGATGAATTAGATTAATTTCCTTGCTAACCATATCCTAGATTAAGCGAATTAAGTAGACGATGGTTAATGATACATGTGCTGCACCGATGTTTCATGAGGAGGGACGTAAGAAATAAAAATTCATAATTTTATAACTAATTCATAGTCATTTGGCACACAAACTATGGATTCTACTTCTATACATCCAAGATTTATGATGTTAATTGAGTATTAAATATGTTCAGTATCCTGCATACTAAGAATTTTATATGAGGTTTCTACATTTGATAAAGTTTGTTATCTTTTATTCCTCTTTCCTATATTTTTTATAAGAAATATATGTGAACTTTTTACGGTCCATGGACTTTAATAATTGAAAACTATACTACTGGTATCTTCATGCTTTCCACTATGATAACTCTTTTTAAAAGATTTTAAATGATTTCTAAAATCTATTAATATGTATTTTCGATAGTTGGTAGAACTCACTTCAAAGATTGTAGTTTAACTTGGCATCAGTGTTTCTCAATAATGTTGCAATCAAAGTGACAGATAGTTTATTCACTCCAAATTAGAATACCAACTGAATACATAACATCTCTAAAGCACATCATGAAATAGTTGGTAAAGAGCAAGATAGATTTGTGGTGTTTCATTTAGCTCTGCCCAGGTTATTATTTCAAATATTATGTGGGGGGAATATTCCTATTTCCCTGAAATGAGGAGGAAAGGTCTGTAGATTTAGGAGAAAAAACAAGGAAATGAGCCCCCACTTCATGGAGGAAAAACTTAGACCTATTATGCTATTATTGATTGCAAGATTAAAGATGAAGAGGTTCTAAGGTAGGTTATACTTTCATTCATGATAGTTGGAAATTTAACGGTTAATGAATTTGATTATTATAACCTCTTTATATTTAAAGAAAGCTAGGTAGTTCATTTGTTGGTTACATTTTCATATATTTTCCTTGAATATTAAAACGTGTATTTATTAGATTTTATGTTTTTCGATTTTAGATATTTATTGGGATAGAAACAAGTTCTATTAGTTATTTTGTTTGTAGTTCAATTTTTGCACATGGCTTAAAAAATGGTGAAATGTGGGTCTTTTTCCCAACCACTGATATAATAAAACAATATATACTGAATGAATAATGTACGCACATGAATTCTTAGGGTTTTCTACGCTGTTATGTATTTTATGCATCCTTCAATAACGTTACATTACTAATTATGTATATTGTGCATCGATGATGATGTGAAACATCAATGACAAATAAACTGTAAAATCATACAATAAATGTTTAACTCTGTTACCATCAAATTTTAACCGAGTTTTTGTCAGATTAATAGTGGTCAAAAATAAAAAGGAGCTGAGGATGGGTACTTCAGTAATTCGATGAGTAAAAATTGGAGCTGGCACAAGCAGTAACTGTAAAAGTGAATCAAGGAAAGCTGTTAAATGCAGGAGGAATAGTAAAACTACAAAGAAAAGTTTGGTGAAGACGAGCTCGAGTTCGTTGGCGAGCTCAATTAGTTCATCAGCGATGGAGTGGGCAAGTCTAGAGGGGAATGAGTTAAGAAATAAATGATGTTTTTCTCCATTAATTTCGGCATGGAAATGATGAACGGTGGATTTTTTCCTTAAGATTTACTGTATTATGTGTGACTTTGTTAGTACAATTTTAATGATAAAAAAACAATATAAATTGTAGTTTTACTGCTGAAAATATTTGATTGTATTTTAAAGCAATGGTCATAGGTTGTATATACTAGAATACATTTTTGAACTAGAGAATCATTTATGGTTAGAGGAGAATTTCATGTATTACTCTGAAACTGAGCATGCTTTTTCAAGTTTATGCATAGCTGGCCATAATGGAAAGCCATTAAGATGGTGACCTTTTTTGTTTGATAATAATGCATCTTGGAATATTTTTAGCAATATTTTAAAGACCCAAACCCCGATAGGACCATGGAAAAAGAAAGCAGGTCATGTCTGTTTGCCATAAAATTGAAAATTACATCAAACTATAATCAAATGGCAACCAAATTTCTGGTTCGTATTTCCACTCTAGGGTATTCTATCTCTATTTTATGTACTTTAAACAATGCTTTTGTAAAGAGAATGAAGACATCAACTTTTACTAACAACCTATTATATTAATAAACTAACACACAAACACATTACAGTTGAGCACACTCGAAGCTTAGTACAAACACGCATTTCCCTCCTACATAAAATTCCTTTATTTTACATATGGTATAATATTCTAAGTAACTTTTAGCATCAACTTAATAACCAACAATGCCCGTGTGCATAGCACAGGCCACACGCTAGTTATAAGGTAAAATACGATATCATCCCCAATGAATAATGTAGAAGAAATCATATATATGGCTCCCTACCATTTATAAAGTAATATAACGGCATTTCTGTCGCCATAACAATATTGAACCTCTATACAAGGTTAGAAAATAAAAAACTTATAATTCACGTGGCAAACTGCCGAAATCATAAAATTATCAACCTTCTTAAACATAGGCTATCTTGCCTCTTTAAAAAATACTTTTAGTTAGCACAAAACAAAGCTTCTCCGACATTGAAATAAAGAGTAGCGGTGTTAGTGCCGCTTAGCGTTAACGCGGAAATCAGCCACTTGCAGCATTAATATTATAATGTCAAAAAACATAGTAATTTGGCACTATGTCGTAAAACATAGGATATCGACATTGTGAACCTATGATATAAATTTCCTTTATACCGTAACCAAGTAATAGCGACATCATCATCATAAAACAGTTAATTTTGAAAATATTGCTTATGGCATCACTGCCTAGAGCTATGACGTCGATATAGAAAGCATGCGACATTATTTAAAACAATGGCGAAAAATTTACAGCATTGATAAAGTAATAGTGAAAGCATTGTACTTCAGTTATTAAGCCACAAAACATATAATGTCAACATAGATAACTTGCACCATCAATGATTCCCATCACCACAAGATGCGTTATTCCTATAATGGTGATGCCGCATGCATGATTCAACGCATCACATACTTATGACGTAAGTATCTCATGCGTTGTTCACATTGATGCCGCCATTCATTATAATGCCATCTATTGTCAATGGCGGACATTATGGGGATGTCGCATGTCAATGGCAGTGGTAATTATCATAAAAAAAATGTTTTCTTCCTTTTTAAAGCAATTTCTTTTTATATACTACAATTGTTTATCAAATATGATTGATTGGGAACAGAACTTCATAATTTCTTTTCGGTTTTACGGAAATTGTGCTTACCTTCCCAAAATCATTTACCCACTTAATTAATTAATGTCCTAAATTAACTACTGATTTATATGCTTTTCTAGAAAAAATAATTCATAATAATTCATAAAAAAATGGGAAAAATTCCCAAAAATCATAGAAATTCAGAATTAACATATTCTTTCATTTAGCAAAAATTTAGTATCAAAATAATTATTTAATCATTTTTAATAATTACAACCCAAAATAAATGCTATTTCCTTCTTAGGAAATTCATAAAATATTCTCCTTAGCATGAAAAAATATGAATTAAAAATCTATCTTCAAAATAACATTTTAACAAACCTACCATAAAATCAAGTCATTTTGAGGTTAAAAACTTAGGTTTTACCACTAAAACACATTCAATAATTCTATAAAAACTTTCATAAGTCATTATTCTATCCAAACAAAAATAATACATCCATAAAAAGGAAGAACAATCAAAATAAATTCGAGTATTACCTATAGTCGAATTCAATACAAAGATAAAAGAGTTGTTTCACTTATTATTCACTTTAATTTTGGATGTTGGAATTGGGATTTGATGTTATTTTAGCTTCTTTAGGTTCCTTCTTGAATTCCCCTTTTGATTTCGTCTTCCCTATATTGTTAATGGCGACCCTAAGAGTTTCTTTTCTTTGTGATTGTTTTTTGAAATAAAATGAGAATGAACGAGAGGGTTAGGTTTTAAGGGATAAAAGATGTATCCATTCCTACTTTTTCCTCCTCATGTATTCTTTCATATGTTAAGTTTTAAAACAATCTTATTAGTTAATTAGTTAAGGCATAACCCAATTAATTATCAAATCTCATCTGCATGTCCCGATACTTTATTTTATTTAATTTATCCAATTAAGTTTTTTGAATAATGTTAAACTAAAATTAGAGGTGTTACATGATTGTTATTTTTTCCTTTCACGATTACTTGCTCATGAATGGGATTGGGAATTAGGGCAAAATGGGTGTTTGGGTTTGGCTTGAACGGTTAAGCAGAAGAAGTTTTCTAGAAAAGGAAGAAGGAGATTATGAGCTTAAATAGACCTTGGGCTTATATTTTAGGCTCTAGTTAAAATCTATTAAATTATTTTACTTTCTTTTCTTTTTAATAATCCCTTTCCATTTGTTTGTAAATAAACTTTATTAAGCTTAAATTTGATTAACACTTCATTTTACAAAATATAATCCAATTGCTGCACAATTTTATGCAATTTCAATATATTATCTTAAAGGAATTTATTAATTAATTCAATTAATTAAATAAAAATTTTATATTAAATAAAATTTAATTAACTAAAAATCTGTTTTCAAAATATTAATTTTCATACATCGATTCAAACAATTTTATTTTAATTAAATTTATTTATTTATACCGCACATAAAACGGAGTTGCTATAGACAGGGCAATAGTTAATAGAGTAGCACTCTTATGTAGTATGATTATTCAGAAAACTCTCTCAGTAAAATATTACAAGCCTAAGAGCAAGACAAAGAGCTGAAAAAATTGTTTGTAGTGATGCAAATAAGGAAGTTGCATATTGTAACATTGGTAAGGATGAAGGATATAGATTCCAAGATCAACATTGTGTACTAAATCAAGCAAAATCAAGCAATGTATATTTGGGTTAAGCACATCGTTCAATGCTACGATGCATCCTTAAAGCATAAAGATGTTTATTGACTAAGGTGTCGACTTTGGTGAAGTGGAATGAAATAGGATATGGTTAAATTTGTCGTAAAGTGTTTCACATGTCAATAAATAAAAGTTGAGTAACGACACTTAGGATTTTTAAAACCACTTCCTATCGTCGAATGGAAGTAGGAACACGTCACAATGGATTTTATTGTTGGAATACCGTTATCAAAGTAGGGACATAGCACGATATAAGTAGTGATGGACCGCCTGACAAAGTCAGCTCATTTCAAACCTTATAACATGAGCTACTTGATCGATAAGATGAGCCGAATCTACTAGGAAGAAATTGTTCGATTACATGGTATTGGTACACCGGTAACCATTATTTCAGATAGAGACTCACAATTTACCTTAAAAATTTGGAAAGTTTCCAAAATGCTGTGGGTGCATCACTCAATCTAAGCATAGCCTTTCATCTTCAAACATATGGACGAATAGAAAAGGTAAACCGAGAAATATAAGACATGTTAAGATAATTATAATCAAAGTTGAAAGCACATATGAAATATCGTTGAATGAATTTGCATATAATAATAGTTATCATGCAAGTATTGGCATGGTTCCAACTTAAGCACCACATGGATGACCCTGTCATTCACTAGTATTTTAGGAAAAAGTTGAAGATGGTGAACTTCTCGGTCCTGACTTAATGTAAAAAACAAGGGAGAAAATTTCAACCGTATGGGAATTAGTACAAGCTCTACATTGTAGACAAAAGAGCTATGAAGATCATGGAAGGAAGGATATAGTAGGGGTTAGCTCCTTCTAAAGTTTCCCTAGTACTTGGTCAATTGGAAAGAAAAAGGAAATGTTATTGCTTAGATTTATAAGACCATTCGATATGACCAAGAGAGGTTGCCTACAGACTCAAATTGCTTGAGAAAGTATCAGATATTCATGATATTTTTCATCTTCCAATGTTACGTAAATATGTTCCTGATCCATTACATGTGATTGATGTAAGTAGAATTGAAGTTAAGAAGGATACAAGTATGTTGAACGACTAGTTCGAATTCTACGAATGAAGGAAATTCTCATAATAAAGGTATAATGGAACCGTCATAGCGAAGTTGAAGCATCATGGGAAGTCGAGTCATAAATTTAAAAGGATTACCTAGAACTACTTAAATATTAGGCTTTGGGGATGAATTTCTTTTCTAAGGTGGGTGGAATATAACATTCTGTCTTTTCAATAAATGTTATCTATTTTTGTCCATATATTTTTAGTAAAATATGATAAAATCTGTTCAAAGTATTCAATGAATTTGACGTAAAACTTCAAAGTTGATAAATGAAAATAAAAGATGTAGAATTATCTTCAAGAAACTGAGGTGACCAAATGTTTAATTTTGTTTTAATAAACCAATGAACAAAAACGGTTGTTTGTACACTGATAAGCTTCATAAGCATACTCATATATACATTTCTAAAAACCAAAAAATATTTTACAACACATATTCACTTATTTATCTCCTTGCACAAAGAAGACAAATGTCTTCACTTTGAAAAACTGGCATAAGCATGCAATACATGGCACGTTTATACGACAGATGGCAAAGTGATAACACTTGTCATGGTGAATAGTTTTTAAATTTTATGCAAAAATAACTTCGTGAAGGGCTTAATACAAAATTTCAGCTACTATAAATATGTGCACTTTCGTTTCATTTTAAGTTATGAAGAAAAATGCTTCTTTATCAGGAAATATATACATTTCCTCCCCTAATATTGTACACACTCTCAATTTCTTCATAAAGAGAACGGTATATTTAGCAAGGCTTAATACTAAAGTAAAGTAAGAGAATTCAAAAGCTTTTGACTAAGAATAAGATAACACAACTTTGGGGAGAAAAATAAGTTATTTGAATCACTAATATCATACTGCATCATGATTTATGAAATATAGCATAATTATACAAGTAGTCGAAACTAACCCTGCAACTCTCAGTATTTTGCCTATAACTTTTGATAGACTAAACTGATTTTAGTTTTCTTTAACATTTTGGAAAGCTAGTTCAAAGATCTATAACTTTTACCTAGTTGACGTTTTCTGATTCGGTCAAGTCCATTTCAATAAATTAGTTACAAAGTCAACTACGTTGTATGCCTATCTTAATTAAATGCTCAAACAAAAAACTTCTTATTCTTTTTAACCATAACTTCATGAGCAATGAATAGATTTTAGCGAACCTTTTTTATGTTAGAAAGATAATTAAATTATCTACAATAATTATATGTTTCACTTTCCCCATATTAGAAAGTTTCTTTACCTAAAAATTAGTTAAGTTTTCTGGCTGACGTTAAAAGGGTTCAAGCCAAAACCCTTCTCAGTATTTTAACCATAACTTTTGATATACCAAATGAATTTTTATGAAATTTAGCCTAGTAGAAAGATAATGAAAGGATCAAAAAAATTTCTCCATACTTTTCAAAAAAATTGGAGCTTTTTTATGGAAAATATGGTTATAAACTTCGACAAATTTGATGGCTGAGGAGACAAGAATTTCACACTAAAAACTCTTTCGGTATTTTAAGTATAACTTTTGACTTTCTCAATGAAATTTTACAAAATTTTGTTCTTTGGAAAGATCAGTCAAAAGGCTTCAACATTTTTCTCTTTTCAAAAACACAGATATTTATTAGACAAATATCAGACTACAAAGTGAAGCGTATTTTCGGGTTTGGTTAACAAAAAATTTATTCAAATTTTAAACAAAAATTTAAGTTTTAACTTTTGAATTTAACGTTTTCAAAGATTTGTAAGTCATTCGGAAGTATTTTAATGTACAAAACATTCATTAATGGATTTTATGTACTATTTTTAGAAAAGTAATACTTAGCTACTATGAAAATATCTTGGTAGTTAATTTAACAACCCAGAATTTTGGACACTTTGTATTTAAATAACTGAATTATTTAAATATTGCATCTTGGATTAAATGTTATTAAAGTGATTTAATAACCTTTTTAACACTCTTTTAAGTCATAAATAATAATGGTAAATTTTTTTGGAAAAATGTTTACAAAAGTAAATGCTTTGAGGAAACATCGATAGTGTGACCAAAAATTGTTTTATCTGTAAACTACTTTTTACTCGTCCGAATTTGTTCAAACTTTTTTGCATACACTTATTTGCTTATGAAATTATTAAAATAAAATAAAAATATTTTACTTATTTGTGGAAATAAATTTTGGATGGTGTCATAGGTGAAGTCATAGAAGATATTTTGAAAATGAGCTTTTAAGGAAAGTCTCAAGTGTTATGAAATGAAAATAAGTTGTAAATGTAGCATGTGAGAGGGAGGCTCCTCTGTGACATTTCATGGAAGGTAGAAGGTGTTAATGACCTCTTGTAAAAACCTATAAATACACCCTTAAGGGTTTCATAATTTGCATAAGCTTGAATGTAATAAAAACTTGAAAATAGTGGAAGTGGATTAGTATTAATCCACTTTGTTCTTCACTAACTTTCTTCAATTAACTCAAATCTTCTTCAAACTCCACCAAACTTTCACCAACACCTAAGAATGTCATAGGAAGCTTATATCAAAGTCAAAGTTCAAGAAAAGTTAAGGAGAAAGGGCATCTTGGATGGGTCGTGACCAATGGAAGAGAGAGGGGTGTTTCCTTGGTTTGGAAATGTTAAAGATTGGATCTTTAGGAGTTTAGTAATGGTAGGAAGCATTCTTGAGTTTATTTGTGCTTGAGCATGAGTTTGACTTGGATATAAGTGAGTTATCTCCATATCTTATTTGTATATATTGTGTGTTTATATGTTGTATTTAAAATATAAAGTTAAAGCAACATTAACTAAGCAAAATTATAAACTTGGGGTCTCTTACTTTTAAAAGAAAATGACAACTATATATTACATAATATCACTTCTATTATGCTCTAAAACATGTGAGGCCCTGATTTTAATGCTTAAATGGTTGTTTAGATTGTGCATTGAGTTGAAGTGTGTTTGAAGTGAGAATAGTTGCTATAAGTACACTTTGATATTTCCTAACTTTAACTTGTGTAAAGTGAAGATTTATGAACTTAACTTGAGATAATTTAATTTGGGTATTCTCTACACATATTTTTTCGTATTGAATAATAAATAAATAATTTGGAATGTTATAGAAATTTTGAAACAAAATGGCTAAAGTTGAAGCAAAAAATGCAGTTATATATAACTTTGTAAATATAGCGTGTTTTTAAGAATTTTCAGAAATAAATTGAAAGATATTCTTAGTGGTTTCTTTCTATTATTTTTAAGTATTCTAAAGTTAGTACTTATTACAAAAATTTCATGTCTTAAATCATTTTTTAATGTGGTTAAAACTAGTCGCGAAGATTGTGCTTTTCAATGTGTTCTTTAACAAAGACTTTTAACAACATTATAAACATTGTAACAAGTTGTTTATAGTTTTAAGGGTTTAAAATGATATTTAAATTTGCTATTTTTCTCTAATCTTTTTACAGATGTTTTCTAACCTATTTTGAAGTATTTTAACGTTGGTTTTTAAGTTTAAATGCAATTTTAATAATTATATATATATTTTTCAAGGTAAGGAGGTTTTATAATATAATACATGGTTTTCACCAAGTTATAAATTAGTTACTTTTAGGCAATATTTTACATAGATATTTAAAATCTATTTATAATTATTTTTAAATTATTTATAAGGTTTGGAAAAGGAAATTGACAAGGCTAAACACTAACAACCGACGAGGTAAACTTCTCTATTTGTAAGAGTTAAGACTGAGTTCAAGTAGGGATATGAACAATAGAGCTCCAACCTACCGGCTTCCCTCTAAAATAAGGAATGGTTAAGTTGGAATGTCAAAAATGCTAAAAGCCGGTGAAGTAGGCTAATCTATTTGTAAGAGTTAAAATGATGTTCATGTATGGACATGAGTAAAAGAGCTCTAATCTACCCACTTTCCTCTTGACTAAGGAATAGTTAAGTCAGGAATGCTAGAAATGTGTTAATCATGTTGTTTGTTACTTGTTTATGAAATTCATCTAAATACTATATTTAATACTAAAAGCCAACAAAGTAAACTTATCTATTTGTGAGATTTAAGAATGAATTGTCTAAGCAAGGATTTGATATGCAACCAATACTCTAACTTACCTGCCTTCGCTCTTGTATGGGGAATAGTTAAGTTGAAATGTTGGAAATGAGTTAAGTATATGAATCGTAATTTCTATAAGCGATTATTTTTAACTAGATTGTTACTTAATCGACTATCGAACTTAACAAAATATTATCTTAGATCTTTAAAAAAAATGTTCTTAAAGATAATACAAATACGAAATGGCTAGGTTTTTTATGATAATGTGTTAATAACATTCATTTTTAACCCTTTTTGATTAAATTTATGAATGTAAATAGATCTTTAAAATAATAGTTTACAGATAAACATAAGTGAAATGGTTTTAAGTTTGTAGTGACAATGTTTAAGTAACATTAGTCTTTGGATTTGTAAAAGTACTTAGATCGTTAAATGGCTATTTCGAAGGAAATTACGAGTAAGAAATCTTTTGGAAAAAATAGAAAAATCAAAGGTTTTAAGTAAGAAATCTTGTTAATGATCTATAACTATGCTTATACCATTTGAGATAAGTATATGGATACTTTGAAGTATTGAAAAGAGTACAAACAAATAGGGAAATTGACAAATGATGTTTTATTTGATAAAAGAAGTTTACTAATAAAAGTAATTTTAATTAATAAAAGATTAAAAACAAAGAGGGGACTAGAAGTCGCTTATGTTACTTAATCGTGCTTTGATCGTGCTTTGTATATTTACTCATTAATGGAAAGCCTTTAGTTATATACTCAGCATGAAAAGCCGATGAAGTTAAGACTAACGTCTGATGTAATAGAGCTCTAACCTATTGGCTTCACTCTTAACCGAGGGATAATATGCGATGAGAATGTCGAAAATGTGATGAGTACACGAGACCTATTTTATGTGATCGTTCTCCTTGTCATTGAATGACCAAATTCATCGATTCAATCTTAAATAAACTAGGAACAATAAGTGTTTAACTTATCGAAAAACACTTCAAGACTGAGATGCATGTTCTATCTCTGGGAAGTGGATCTGTTTGAGATGTTGGAATCAATCTGTGGTTTTGAGATCTATTCGAGATGTAAAGACCCAGTAGGGAATTCGTGTTTTGTTCGAGTGATGAAGACTCACATGGAAGATGCAGAACATGACCTTGACGTCAGAAATGGCAAATAATGGAGTAGGATGCACAATATGAGGTTTTACGGTCCTACAACGGGGTATATCAATCCTTGTCTAGATTCTTCTTATCGATGTTACATGTTGGAGTTGATGGTACTTAGTTCCATGCGGATTGGATTCGTTCGTTCGAACATGGGCCAATTGTGTTTTCCTTATGGTATATTTTATCTAGAGATATATAATGCTTGGAAGGGTGTTTTCTGATCCTTCTGTGTCGATACTGGATTTCATCTTGATCGAAGGGATCTTCATGGAAAATCCATTATGCAAACGTTTCTTATCGATTTTTATTGTACCCTCTGATATGCTGTTGAATGTAACCATTCCAACTATTTCTTGATTTATATTCTATGTAACGACCCGTAATTTTCAATAATTAGATTTTATTAATTTAATAAGTTTTGGTAATTTAACTCGAAAAGAAAATAAACAAATCTGTAATTTAATAATGAAATCACTAAAATAAAGGTAATAATGTTATGCAAGTTAATAAGTAACTAAATTAGTGCAATCCCAATTAGTTGAAATAATTGTAAGGTTACAATGGATTGGATTTAGTAAATTGAAAAATAAATTTCAATAAGTATAGTTAAACACTATGTTAATGTAAATTAAGATAATAGTTGAAAATAATGTTAATTCTATTTATAATATTACAATTGGTTGGTTTAAAGAATGGGAATCAAGATTTATTAATTTATTTGAAATTTAAATTCAATAATTGAAAATTGCAAATAAATGAAACTAAATATTTTATTATTACATTAATGGAGATTAAGATGAAATCTGAGAATATTAATGTAATAGATCATGAATCCAATGTTAAATGCATCCATTGGAGAATAATAAATGGAATAATAGAATGAGAGTAGATTAAATGAAATTATTGGAAATTAAATTTATAATTTGAATATAATGGAATTAAAGCTAACATTGAAAATAGAGGAATTAATCAATTATAAATTGACATCTAAATTTGTTAAATTAGGGTGAATGATTTAGAAATATAAAAATGAAAAGAATTGTCAATTTTAGAATTGAAATGAAAATTGGATATGATTAATCAATTATTTATTTATTTAATTAATAGGAAAATATATATTTTTGCCACTGACTTGGATTTCGACGAAACTAGTTTTATCGGATCCGTAACGGTGAATTATTATAGGATTTCAAGTTTTGTAGCAATCGTACTTGCCGTTTAATCGTACGTGCTCGAAACGCCTTGAAATCAATTTAATTGAAATCAATTTGAAATAACTTGATTTTAGCATAACTTCTTCATACGATGGAATTTGGACTTGAAACCTATTCCATTGATTTTAAAATATTTTAAAACATCTATTTTGACATGAGTTGACCCAATTTCTTTACGGAGTCAGAATGGGCTTTTCAGACCATTTTATCGTTCAGCGCGTATATCAATCGTGTCCATCCATTCTAATTTCAGCTTTGCATATATAAACCTCGTTATAAACCCTAGCCTATTCCTTATGTTCATTGTTCTGTACGTACAATTCAATTGTCTCTCCTCCTCAATGGTAAACAATCAAATTCTAGATCCAACTGCAATTCAAAATCAAATCAAAATTTCAAACTCCACAAACTATATCTTATTTTATATCGTCGGAAGGCTCTTGACCGACGAGCACATTCTTTTGCTATGATTTGTTTTTCATTTTGGTTCACTATTTAGCCAGAAATCATGGACGAATTCCGGTCGTCCAAAGGTCGTCGCCTCATTTAACGGTGGATTTGAGCCGTGGAGTCGATCAGAGGGTGTGGACGTGAAGTAGGGGTCGAGGCAAGTCCATCCATACGGTCACTGATGGTCACAGTGTTGAATATGCGATTATATGATTTTTGTTTGATGATAATAAACATATATATTCATTTAAATGTATTTGTTAATGTGCTATTTTATTTTTCATAGACTAAATAAATATTTGCTGAATAAAATAAATAACACAGAATTTGAATTCAAACAGAAATTTTATTCAAACAAATGTTTATTACAACTTTTGAATAGTACAAATTTCAAGCTCTCACTATATATATACAATTTCAATTACAGTACAATTTTGATTACATCACGATTCACATTTACATTTGACCTCACTACATATCACTCATTCACTCAACTCGTATTTTATCTTCAACTTCACTCCAAATTGAATCCAGCATCTGAGCAACCTGCAAAAATAAATATTGACACAGTAAAATTGAAAAGAAAATATTTTTCCAACATAAAATAAAACGTGGATTTTGAAAATAATATTTACCTCGCTTATTTGGGTTGTTCGTCGTCATTTAATTTTGAATTCATCATACACGAACAACTTGTGACATACACAGTATATCACTGTATATACCACAGGGCCATGCACACCGATATATACACTTGATAGAATTACAGGGACAGGTGAGCACTGGTCAAACCCAAAACGCCAGGTTCAACTCTAGTGCAATAAAAATAATGTCACAATATTCAACACAAGGTCAAACCCGAGCTACAAGCTGGATTCAACTCAGGTGTAATTCGAAAAACAAATCCAAATGCAATAAAATGGTCAGGAGCAACCTCAATGCACAGCAAGTATACATGAAGGCCAGAGTGTGCAATATACTCAGACTTCAAGTGCAAAACAAAGTAAAGCTCCAACCAAGTGAATATGCAATATGTACACGAGTGAATGCAATTCAGTACTCAATGCAATCAAATAGCTCAAGTACAACAAATGGAGATGCAACCCAAATCAAAATGAACCAGATGGAACTGCAACAGCATATTTGGCAACAAAGCAATAAAGATCTGGCAACAAATGAAATATATGAACCAGCATAAGACTAGTGAACTGCAAGTGTCGACCAGGTAGCAAGCAAGATCAACACAGCAACCAAAATTAATGCAAATAGTTCAAAGTCGAAGTGGACAATGCAACAATACTAAAGTGAAGCCACCAATAGAACCAGATACTAGTCAAATGAAGAACTTGAACAAGACTACAAGTACAAAGCATCAAGCAACACCCAGCAGAGTGTCATGAAACAAATATGCAAACTGCCTCGAATGGTTTTTTTACAAAGACTGCAACACTACAGCAACTACAAGTGACAGCAGTGTGAAAACAAGACCACAAGTGGTGCACACATCAAATACAAATACAACATTTCAACAAGACATATATATGTATCAACGAAGCAGTGCAGAAGTAAATGACACCAACTCGAGATCAAGTTCAAGTTATACAAGCAAAACTCAAACCAAAGGCAACTGTCATCAACTACGACAATGAACCAGAGATTACAAAACCAAAACATCAACTAAGTTCAAATGAATATAGACAGCAAGCTCCAGATGGTACCCAAGTAAAAGACCAATAATGCAATTGAAATGCAAACTGTCTCGAAGAGTGATACCAGCGACTATAAAGAAATCGAGACTGAACCATAAGCAAGTGACACGGCTAGTTCGAACAAAGACAGAGGAGATTTCAAACTGTAGTTCTAAGTGACCGAAGTCAAAGTACGAAAAAATTTCAAAGCCAAGAAATCGCAACTTCAAAGCCATTTAAATCAATGTAACAGTTTTGAACAAGTCGTAAGAAACAAATTCAAATCACTGGCCGAAATGAATCAACATCGTCAAACCAGAATCAATGCTGTGATGATCAAGAAATCAAACGAGTCAAAATCAAAGCCGTGTGAATCAAGCTACCAGAAATTATATGAATTTGAACAAGTCAGTGCAAATCATCAACATTTAAGTTGAATCGAACAGCAAGCCAAAAAATTATCAGATGAATTCAATGAGAACATACGAACGAAAATCAAGGGTTTCAAACTCTATATAAAGACCCAATCATCATCGGCTACAAATCAGTCGAGTTCAAGCAAGTTAAAACAGTAAAACAAAAGTAACAAATCACGTACCAGATTGTTGAATCGAACTCGATCAGCGAAGCAGCTAAAATTGAGCAACGAAGAAACGATCGATCAGCAAATCTACACGCAATTATCCACTTGATTGATCTACAAAGTCGGCAGCTTCGAAAATAATCATGAAGCCCTAAATTGGAACGAACGAGAACGAGCAACAAGAAAGCCACCATTTTTCATAAGGAATCGGACCGAATACATAAAAAAAGAAAAAGGGGATTACTTATTTAATTTGGGGTCGGCCTTGTTTTATTTTGGGCTTTCATTTTTTATTTAAGGGCTTTATGTTAGTTTAATTGTTTTTAAATTGTTTGTTAATTTGTATTTTTCTTTTAAACGTTGTAATTACTAGTCGTGTGACTAGGGGACAAACTACGTGGCGTAGTTTGAGAATTCGCAACTCAGTGGCTGAGTTGTGGCAGGGTTTTGAGCGTAGAGTTAGGTTAGTCAGTAGCAGGTGTCGCGAGTTTACGTGTGTGAGTGTGTGACTACTTAATTTCTAGTAGAAACCTTGGGGGCAGCACGTAGGCAGGGTTTTGCCGAAGCTGGGTAAATTTTGTATCATTCTATTTCTGCATTTATTGTTCTGCTATTATCTGTGCTGCTATAATTTTGATTTATCCGTGTTGAAATAATTTTACAAGCATCCGCAATAATTTTTATAAATAACAGTATCACCCTACTTACCCCCTCCAGGGTGAAATCGATCATATAAGTGGTATCAGAGATAGGAATAGAAGTCAACATTTGTTTTTAAAAATTCATTTTTCAAAAACCAATTTTTGTTTTAAAAATTTGAATTTTTAATATGGCTTCTTTTAATAATGCTTTTGCTGAGGGTCAATCCATAGTTAGACCACCAATGTTCAATGGTGAATACGCCTACTGGAAAAATAGAATGAAATTTTTTCTGAAAACCATTGACGCTTGGAATATTGTTGAGACAGGTTAAAGAGCACCAACTATAATTGTAGATAATTAGGAAATAGAGAAACCAAAGTATCAATGGACAGAACTAGAAAATAAATTACAAAATGCTAATGCTAAAGCTATGAATTCTATTATTTGTTCATTGGATCAATTTGAATTTAATCGTGTCTCACATTGTCTAACTGCACAGAAAATATGGCACACACTAGAAGTGACTTACGAAGGAACATCTCAAGTCAAAGAATCTCATGTTGCCATGCTAAGCAGCGAATACGCGAACTTCACAATGGCGAAGGAAGAAAATGTCAAAGAGATGTATGGATGACTTTCCAATATCGTATACAAATCAAAAGCTCTCGGAAAATCATACACAGAGTTGGAGATAGTCCGAAAAATCCTCAGAGTCCTTCCACGAAGATTTGACGCAAAGTGACTGCCATTCAAGAATCAAAAGATTTAAAACAGATGAAAGTTGAAGAACTCGTCGGAAATCTCACCAGTTATGAGCTAGAAGTGAAATTCAAGGAAGAGCGTGAAGGAGGTATCACTCGAAAGAAATCAATTGCTTTTAAAAGAACAACAAAAAGTGATAGTGATGATGATGATGGAGCAACAGAATTGGAGCTGATTATAAAGAAATTCAAAAGGTGGAATTACAAATACGGAAATCCAGCTTGAAATCAAAAATTGGAAAGCAAAATAGCCAAAGCACTAGATTACTCAGAAGAACAGAAGACCATCTGTCACAAGTGCAGCCAACCCGGATATATCAAGCCCAATTGTCCTCAAAATCGACGTGACTTTGAAAAGAAATCAAAAAGGAGAAGTTTTGCAGCAACGTGGAATACAAGTGATGAAGATAATCAAAGTACTAGCAGTGAGAGTGAGAAAGCAGATATGTGCCTTCAAGGAAATATAACTAATAGCAACGATGACGAGCCAAGCAAGGTATCAAAACTCACTCACTCAGAATTACTTATATATTTCCATGAAGTAAATGGCTGTTTTGAACGACTTAGGGAGAAGTATGCCACACTTGAATCACAAAAGATACTTTGATAGAATTAAATGAACAACTTGACCAATTAGTTAAAACCAATCAAAGTAGGATCCCTAAGTGTGATAAGTGTCCAACATTCGAAGAAGAAATTAAAAAATCAAAAATAAATATTAAATCACTTGAAAATGAAATTCTGATTTTAAAAGAAAGTGAAAATACTAGAAGATAAAATTCTATTAAAATGTGCACACAATTATTAAACGAAAATGAATCTCTCAAAACACAAGTCCAACAATTGTCAATGACTTTAGATAAATTTTCCAAAAGTGAAAAATTGTTGAATATGCTCTTAGGGAAATAAACTGTTAATACAGTTATACAAATCAAATCAATTCTATGTGCACAATTTGTAGAAAATTTGGACACGATCAAAACAATTGTTGGTATAGACCCAAACACCTGAAACTATACCAATTTGGGTTCCAAAAGGCACAAATATAAAATCTCTCAAAGTTAAACAAATCTGGGTGCCAAAAGGTACATATATAAATAGTTTTGGGTCTCCACAAAATTACTTTTTGTAATATTCTGCCACTAACAATCATGGACCTATACAAAAATAGGTCACAAAAATCTTTCATCGTGTAGGTGTGGTGGCAGGCTAAGGAATAACAATAGTGTTATCTGGATTCTAGCTGTTCTAGAAACACAACGGGCAACAAAGCAAAGATCCTTAGCCTAGTATAAAGGTGACAGAATCACAATGGATAACAACGAAAAATATCGTAAAGGTAAAACAGGTAATGGTATATTTATTTGAACAATATATTAAATGTGATAATCTACACCGTAATCTGAGTTAAATCAGCCAATAATATGATGATGAAATAATGATGGTCCTGATTCTGACTTATTCAAAATTAATGGCCAATTATATTCTTATGCCAAGAACACTATAGAAAATTGTAGAGTCTTTGAATTACTTCATATATATTAGTTTGGATTAATAATAGTGTTTTATTGGATGATAATACATTTGGTTATCTTATGGCTGACTCTATATTCACGGTTTTTGATTATTTACTCGGTTTCTAATCAAATTCAAGAGAATGTCGTTTAAAAAGCTGTTAAAACTGATTTTGAGATATTTTGTTGCACACTTCATGGTCTGGTCTATCAAATTCAATTAGTGATAATTTTGAGTGAAAGAGAAATTCAGATACAGATTACACTGGTAATCTAGTTGATAGAAATATTACTAGTCGAACTTAATTTTTGTTGAGACATTTAGTAACTGCATCGTTTTTCAAAGAAAATATCTGCATATTTTTCATTTCTAATAATTTTCAAATAGTAGAATTTTTTTCTCATATAACCCCTTCGAGAAAATCATTTTTGACCATGCTTTCAGATCGGTCATTTTGAAAAATTGATTTTATAATTATTTTTGAATTTTATTTTAAAAGACTATTTTGAATAATTTGACTCCCTAATAATTATCGAAAAGATAAATAGTGATTGGAAAAGTGATGAGTGTTGATATTTATCATATATTATGACTTGAGACGGTATAACTAGTAAATTTCTTTAGAAATTTAAACAAGAGTTAAAAAACTTTTTGTTGGTAAAAATTCCATAACCATCTCTATTTCTATCATATTTCTAACGACTATCACTCATCTAAATTCTTTATAGTTTGTCAATATATGTTACTTTAAATAGGAATCATTCATTTTTCGTTTTTCGTTTTTTTAATAAAATAAAAAAATTAGTAATAATAATAAAATAAAATCCAAAGTAGTCACTCTCATTTAAAAGTCCTCACGGTTATGCATGGGTGAATTACTTGGAATTTGTTATGTGCTTTCATGCTCATTTAAAAGTCCTCATGATTATGCATGTATGTAATGCATATCAAAATTGATTTTTTAAATAAACAAGATGATTCTAATCCCATTTAAAAGTCCTCACGGTTATGCGTGGTTAGAAGATACTTGAATTCATTTTTTTTTTAAAATAAAATTGGAATGCTACTAATCTCATTTAAAAGTCCTAACGGTTATGCATGGCTAGTAGTTATTCAAATTCCTGATATAAATATACCACAAATAGGCACAACTGTATGGTTTTATATGATGACATCATTCCCATCATTCTAAAAGTGGAATATGCGCCTAACAAAGTGTTTATTTTTTTTTTTGATTTTTTATTGAAATTCAATATTTATATTCAATTGAGTTTTAATGTTGAATTAATATCGATCACTTTATCTCTATTTTTTTCTAACACTATTACTGTTTTGCTGATAACAAAAGGGGGAGCTCATTTGCATATTTTTAATTGCATATAAGAGAGAGCTTTGTGTAGAGAGGAAGCATTTAAATAGGGGGAGCAATTAGAGTATATTAACGATCAAATACATTTAATTTGTTCAAAATCTTAAATATATATTTGTTATCGTCAAAAGGAGGAGATTGTTGAATATGCGATTATATGATTTTTGTTGATGATAATAAACATATATATATATATATATATTCATTTAAATGTATTTGTTAACGTGTTATTTTATTTTTCATAGATTAAATAAATATTTGCTGAATAAAATAAATAACACAGAATTTGAATTCAAACAGAAATTTTATTCAAACAAATGTTTATTACAATTTTTGAATAGTACAAATTTCAAGCTCTCACTATATATATACAATTTCAATTACAATACAATTTTGATTACATCACGATTCACATTTACATCTGACCTCACTACATATCACTCATTCACTCAACTTGTATTTTATCTTTAACTTCACTCCAAATTGAATCCGGCATCTAAGCAACCTGCAAAAATAAATATTGATGCAGTAAAATTGAAAGGGAAATATTTTTGTAGTACAAAATAAAATGTGGATTTTGAAAATAATATTTGTCTCGGTTATTTGGGTTGTTCAACATCATTTAATTTTGAATTCATCATACACGAACAGCTTGTGACATACACAGTGTATCACTATATATGCCAAAAGGCCATGCACACCGATATATACACTTGATAGAATTACAGGGACAGGTGAGCACAGGTCAAACCCAAAATGTCGGGTTCAACTCTAGTGCAATAAAAATAATGTCACAATATTCAGCACAAGGTCAAACCCGAGCTACAAGCTGGATTCATCTCAGGTGTAATTCGAAAAACAAATCCAAATGCAATAAAATGGTCGGGAGCAACCTCAATGCACAGCAAGTATACATGAAGGCCAGAGTGTGCAATATACTCAGACTCCAAGTGAAAAACAAAGTAAATCTCCAACCAAGTGAATATGCAATATGTACATGTGTGAATGCAATTCAGTACTCAATGCAATCTAATAATTCAAGTACAACAAATGGAGATGCAACCCAAATCAAAATGAACCAGATGGAACTTTAACAGCAGATATGGCAACACAGCAACAAAGGTCTGGCAACAAATGAAATATATGAACCAGCATAAGACTAGTGAACTGCAAGTGTCAACCAGGTAGCAAGCAGACCAACACAACAACCAAAATTAATGCAAACAGTTCAAAGTCGAAGTGGACAATGCAACAATACTAAAGTGAAGCCACCAATAGAACCGGACACTATTCAAATGAAGAACTTGAACAAGACTACAAGTACAAAGCATCAAGCAACACCAAGCAGAGTGTCATGAAACAAATATGCAAACTGCCTCGAATGGTATTTTACAAATACTGCAACTACGGCAACTACAAGTGACAGCAGTGTGAAAACGAAGACCACAAGTGGTGCACACATCAAATACAAATACAACATTTCAACAAGTCATATATATGTATCAATGAAACAGTGCAGAAGTAAATGGAACCAACTCGAGATCAAGTTTAAGTTATACAAGCAAAACTCAAACCAGAGGCAACTGGCATCAACTACAACAATGAACTAGATATTGCAAAACCAAAACATCAACTAAGTTCAAATGAATGTAGACAGCAAGCTCTAGATGGTACACAAGTAAAAGACCAACAATGCAATTGAAATGCAAACTGCCTCGAAGAGTGATACCAGCGACTACGAAGAAATCGAGACTGAACCATAAGCAAATGACACGGCTAGTTCGAAAAAAGATAGAGGATGTTTCAAACTGCAGTTCTAAGTGACCGAAGTCAAAGTACCAAAAAAATTTAAAGCCGGGAAATCGCAACTTCAAAGCCGTTTAAATCAATGTAACAGTTTTGAACAAGTCATAAGAAACAAATTCAAATCACTGGCCGAGATAAATCAACATCGCCAAACCATAATCAATGTCGTGATGATCAAGAAATCAAACGAGTCAAAATCGAAGCCGTGTGAATCAAGCTACCAGAAATTATACGAATTTGAACAAGTCTGTGCAAATCATCAACATTCATGTTGAATCGAACGGCAAGCCAAAAAATTGTCAGACGAATTCAATGAGTACATACGAACCAAAATCAAGGGTTTCAAACCCTATATAAAGACCCAATCATCATCGGCTACAAATCAATCGAGTTCAAGCAAGTTAAAACAGTAAAACAAAAGTAAGAAATCACGTACCAGATTGTTGAATCGAACTCGATCATCGAAGCAGCTAAAATTGAGCAACGAAGAAACGATCGATCAACAAATCTACACGCAATTATCTACTTAATTGATCTACAAAGTCGGCAGCTTCGAAAATAATCACGAAGCCCTAAATTGGAACGAACGAGAACGAGCAACAAGAAACCACCATTTTTCACATGGAATCGGGCCGAATACATAAGAAAAGAAAAGGGAGATTACTTATTTAATTTGGGGTCGGCCTTGTTTTATTTTGGGCTTTCATTTTTTATTTAAGGGCTTTGTGTTAGTTTAATTAACTTTAAATTTGTGTTTCTCTTTTAAACATTGTAATTACTAGTCGTGCGACTAGGGGACAAACTACGTGGCGTAGTTTGAGAATTCGCAACTCAGTGGCTGAGTTGTGGCAGGGTTTTGAACGTAGAGTTAGGTTAGTCAATAGCGGGTGTCGCGATTTTACGTGTGTAAGCGTGTGACTACTTAATTTCTAGTAGAAACCTTGGGGGCAGCATGTAGGCAGGGTTTTTCCGAAGCTGGGTAAATTCTGTATCGTTCTATTTCTGCATTTATTATTCTGCTATTATCCGTGCTGTTATAATTTTGATTTAACGGTGTTGAAATAATTTTATAAGCTTCCGCAATAATTTTTATATTTAACAGTATCACACTATTCACTCCCTCTCTAGGGTGAAATCAATTCTACACGCAGGTGCTCCAGATCGCCAGAACTGGCCGAAATATCGAACGACGACGCTTAGTTGGGAGGCCGTTTGGGCGTGTCACGCGTGGCCACTAGGGTCGGCCTTGGCCGAGAAGCGCCCTAGCGGTGTCAAATCGAAGGCGTGGTGGCCGAAGCTCACTCGACGACGTTGATTTCTAGCGGCGTAAGGTTTGCGCCCATTGTTCTAGAATGAGAAAGCAAGGTGATGTGGCCCTATATTATTTTATTCGATTTAATTTAATTTTTTTTACTTTAAAATGTTCTAACTTATATATCTTTCGCATACGAGATCAGATTTGCACGCGGTTTTCTCCGCTAGGTTCGTATTGGAATTCTGGATATTTTGGCGCTAGTTTGGACAGATTCCGAGACTGTTTGAATTTTGGGTATAAATTGGATTTAAATTCAATTTAAATTCAAAAGGTGAGTGTTTTAACCCACTCACAACTTCTAAAATTTCTTATGTGTGTTAACTTAATTTCTGATGGGATTAGAAATTTATTTATGGATGTTTGGTACAATTTATCATCATTCTGATTAAATTGAATTTATTGAATTAAATTATCATTTAATTTATTATTACATATAAGTTGCCAGTTAAATTGTTATTTAATTTATTATTGTATATAAACTGCCAGTAAATACCTATTATTTATTATTTGTTCTATATTGATGTTATTGTTTGAATTGGATGATGATTGTGACAAATGGTTGATGATTGATATTGGATGAATGGATATTGTATTTTATATTGTTATAAACTACAAGTTGTTATGCATTTTTATTTCATTCGAGATTGCAGTTTGAAATGATATATAACCGTATTTTTATTTTAAATTACGGATTAAAATGATAAATATTTGTATCACTTGACCATAGGATAGAAAATTTTATACAAACACCGCGGTCTGTATATAAAAATAATTTGAAATGATTTCTATGGTTTTATAAAGAAATATATGGGTTATATAATTATTGATTTTTAAAGTTATATAAATGTTATTTTATTATTGATTTAAGCTATGTATAAATTTGTTTTGAAATGCAAAATAAGTTAAATAATAAAGTTTGATTGTTTTATATAATATGATTAAGTATATCTTTAAAATTATGTTGTATATAGGGTTTATACTAAATAAATTTAAGGTTGGAAGATAAATACGAAATTGATTTGAATTAGGTTATATAAAAATTATACTCGAATAAATTTGATACGAAATTTAGATAAAAATTGAGATTTTAAAGGGTATGATTTTTGCAACTTGATTTTGGTTTAGAGTGATTTAAATAAATACTTCAAGTATGATTAAATTTAAGGAAATATTCAGTTGTCTGAAATTTGGGTTATATTTAAATTTTAATGGATTTATTATGTAAATTATTTCAAAACCAAATAATAGAAATTGAATTGTCAAATTGAAATTTCCAAACTTAGTTTTGAAATGGTTGAATACTTAAAGTTTGAAATATATTGAATTTGAAATGGTTTTGAAAACGACATAATTTGGAAAAGTTTATTTGGAAATTGAGTTGAATTGAAATTTGTGATTTGGGATTTGGTTAAAAATTAAAATCTAGAAATACGAGTTGTTTGGAATTGATTTGTGAAATTTAAGAAGCTATTTTATTACATATAGTATTCTAATATTTTAAACCGTTTAAGTGGTGGAACTGATGTTTCAGAGTTATGAGTTTCAAGGCATTATAATTTAAAAGTGTTATAATTTTAGAAAAGGATATATATTGAAATGAAAATGATATCCTATTGATTTGGTTTTGAAAAGGGCAAGGATATATGGTTTTAAAGGTATAAATTATTTTGAAATGACCACGGTGTTATAATAACGTTTGGTTGTTAAAGAGACCGGGATCGGAAGTTGTCATACTCTCTGCCAACTCCGAAAACAACTTTAACAACCGTGTACGCGGTGGAGATTTCAGAATGAAGTAGGATGGTGGCGGCGTTTCCTTTGAGGTATAAACGTGGACTCGACTCCCGTGAGTTGGCTTAAGGTGGCTAAAATAGGATCGATCTCAGGCCAGTGAGATAGTCCCTCTTATGGGACACACTCCTTCGATACCATTCTATTACTCTGTAATTGATTGAGGCCCTTTGATTTTTAGGGGTGTGGCTCGAGGTGGGCGGTAGCTGCGCACTATGAGTCACCACCAGCCCGTGTGCATAATTGGTATATCTACTCTGGCATTGCTTTGTGTGCCATGTCACCTACCCTAGCGAGCCTTGTACGAGTTTAATTTGTGTCGTACCTATGAAGTATCTTCTCGTAGTCTCACGATCAAGAGATATGCAGGTACTATATAGACTACTAGCACTATTACGTGTTAAGGGCTATATGGGTAACCCCTTAACGCTATTTTAAAGTAAGTTTATTTTACTAATAGACATTACTATAATAGCGTATATTACTACATAGTAAATAGTTTAACGGATCCTTAGGAGATATGAATCCCAAGCATCTCTTAAGTTACTGCACTCACGTTAGACACTGGATAGGAGATGTCAAATCCCGTAAATATCTCAGACGTCGTTCCACTCATATTATTTACCGTTGTTAACTTACATAAGATCTTTTAGTTCTAACTCGAGTGTTTTGTCTTTTCAATTCGCTTGGGTCAGTCTGAGCATTTCAGGATATAAAGACTTTATTTCTAGAGGACGAAGACGAAGATTTTATTACTATTGTTTATTATATTATTCCAGTACATTCATGCTGTTCCGCTGCATTAATTATTATTCTCTGGTATGTGTAACTCTGATTCTATAGTGTATTAGTATAATCAAATGTTTTGTAAACAGCTTCATGAGCTGTATTTGATTATTATATTTTGTCATTCCGCTGCAAAATTATGTTTTGTTTTATTTCCTTCTTTGCTTTTCTTATTCACCCCAATAACAATTCGCCCTTCTGTATGGTTTAAGTCTGACGTGTGTGGTTTATCGTCAATTTAAAACGTACAAAAAGGCGGGATGTTACATTCTACATCCTGAACATTATTTATTATATCACCTGATGTACTCATTAGATGGTGTTTTTTAGGGGATAACCGTTATGGCATTCCATGGGGTCTTAAAAGTACAATTATATATTGTACACGTGTTTCTTGAGTTTCTCATACTAGACTTACGTCTGACACGTGATTTTTTTTTCTCTATTCCTCGTGTGTTCATTGAAGTAGTCGAGAAAGATAGGTTTTAGTTGATGTTCTTTGAAGCTTGAGGATATGAATTGGATATTTTGCCTATCATAGTATTCTTACTTCTGCTATATTAATATATTGTACGTATCCGCATTTGTAAGGACAGGTAGTTATAACTGTCTAGGCTAATGATCGTATTTAGGCTTTATAACTCCAAAATTTCTGTATCGGAATAACCCTATGTATTGTTCTATAAAATTTATATTATTTTTTTGCTATAAGATTCTAATATTGTGTCCACTTCTTACTTGTTCTACTTCTTTATCATTTTATTTTATCCTAATAATTTGTCTTTCCAGTACTTCAGCGTTCGGCATATGAATATTAGATGTATTAGCATCAACATTCGGGATACTAAAAGCCATATCATTACAGTTACAAAGGAAGTTGGGCTTTCTTAAAGAAATAATAACCTATATTTAGGGTATGAGTTTAGAGTATAAAATATTTTGAAAAAACTTATAATTTTTTTAATTAAGGTTTTGCCTGAATCATTAATGATGGTTGCTTTTGAGGTATGAGTTATTAGTCAATAGATCTTGGGTAAAGCACTAGTCCTCAATGGTACTAAGTGCTAATTAAAGTATGTCCTTACTTGGTGTTCGGATGCTGGCCTTAGTGATGGTTGATTTGAGGTATGTAGTACAAAACAACAGATCTCAAATAGTTTCTTATTATTTTATGGTACCGATAGTTAAGTAGAGTATGTCCTTACTTGGTGTTTTAACATCGACTGATGTAGGATAAAAATTTTCTAGGTCTAATTCCTTACCGAATATTCGGTTTAGAATTATGTGTAGTCGACTGAGTGTCGATATGGATTTTCAGATTTGAATATGATCCTAGTTTATATAAATAAAATTCATACACTATGGTTTTGGAAAAATATGGTTGGAAGATTTATTGATATATTATATTCATGAAATTTGATATATTTTGATGTTATAGGACTTCCTTAAAATATTAAATGATGAGATGATTTTAAAATTCATATAAGACAACTGGTCATGACATGATGTGAAACTATAGATTAGATAGTTATCTCATTAGGTATGTGTTGTCCATGATGGTACGCTTAAACATTTCAAGTACAGATGGTTAATATCTTATTCTTAGTTGGAAATATGGACTTGTTGGAGTAAATTTTTATATTATGTGCATTATCCTTTCTATTTATACTTATATGTATAACTGTTTAATGAATAAACTTTTGGGATCCAATGTATCATGTATATGTTGTATTGAAAAAAAAAATTAATGTGTAGTTTTACTTCCACTTAAAATCATGTATTTTGAATGATTTTGTATTTTGATATGTTCATGTGCAATTCTGACACAACTATGGTATTAACATATGAATGTAGCAACTTTGATTTCTATACAAGAGTGATGAAGTGGGCTCTGACAATGTTTATTTGATTGCGATTTTGGAGGCAAAATTTCTAAAGTGGGAGGAGGGTGTAACAACTCGCATTTTTACACATTGATGAATCGTAAAAATATTATTTCATAACAATATTGGGTCAGATTAGGCTGCAACTTTGAACAATATTGAATACTGACAACTTTTATCCTTAAAAATTTTATTGGAAAGTTTTGACCCTAGAAAATCATAATGCATTTAACTTTTGGTAGTAGCCCAATTATGGTCTAAAACCACTTCCAAATAAAAAATAATACAGTTTCCCTTTCTGTAATGTAGTCATAATAGATTTTTGGCCTTACGGTGTAGAAGATCTGATCATTTGAAGCTAAACGGTTTTTGGATAGATTAGCAAGTCGTTAGACTAAGCTTATAGTTAGCCCACTAACCTAATTCGTGACTTGAGCTAACTGCATGTGATGGGACTGCCATTAACCATTTTCTCTCAAAAACTATTATAAACCTCCACTATTCATCTTCTCAGCCAAAAGCATCTTAGATCCTTTTGTTATTCAGGCAGATCAAGTAATTAAAAGGAGATTAATAAGGGAATTAGCAAGGGATTAGCTGATTACTATTTGAATGCTTTAGATTTGAGCCATTCACTGTTCATCTTGGATCTACCTCGATTATTAGTCTATTTTATTATCTAAAATGAATATGATTACTAATATAGCATTAAATAATGTTTTTGAAATGATTAAAATTGAAAATGGGTTTTTACTAGATATAAACTTACCATGTTTTGAAAACAAATATAAATGATTAAAATCGAAGTTAGATCTAAAGATTTTGCCTTTGTTCTTATGGTTGTGGTATTTTGTTCTTTGGCTTGGTTTCAATTAGATGGTGATTTCATTGATTGTATTATGCTAATATGATGCTTATTTGATAGTTTCGGTAAGTTTGTTTGCTTAAGATAAGGTATGGTGTATCGATATGCATTTTGGAGTATAGCTAAGTTCCAGAGACTTTGTGGTCGAATCGTCGCGAATGAATTACAAAAGAGGTAAGGCATCTAGAGTATAAAAGGAATCAAATTAAAAAATGTAAGAACAAAAGATGAGTTTTGGGGGTGATCATTCACCACCTATTGCTTAAAAATTATTTGCGATCTATGGTGGAAGTTTGTGATGGTCTATAGATGCTACTTGATTAGTTACATGATTGGTTCCATGAAGTTTGGGGAAAAGATTTGAGGGATATTATCCAGAGATGATCGTTCGGGTTTGCTTGAAGTTATTGAAGAGGGATTTGGTGTTTTGAGGAGGAGAATTCAGGCTTGAGAAGGGGAGGCTTTGGAAGCTAGTTACGGAGTTGGACTTAGCCAAATCTTGGTTAAATCCTAACTCAATTTGTTTGATGTCGAGCCATATGGTTCAACACTTACCGATATTGCTTCAAGGTATTGATGGAGAAGCTTCGAGAAGATAACAAAGTCTCTTTGGGATGGTAAAGGGACCATAGTGTGGCTTAATAGTGGACATGATCATTTGGCATCGAATGATCAAAAGTGATCGTTTGGAGCTGCAATTGACGGAGGGAGGTCCTTTGATAATCGATTTCACGGTGACTAGCCATTGGATGTTGCATGATCGTGTTTGGATGATTGATATAATGGTTTGAAAAGGATGCAGGAATTCCCTAGGTTGACTCCAAGCCATGCATAGGGGAAGTGGTGGCTTGCGTTGGGTCATATATATGGAAATCCTAAGAACCAAGTGAGGTATTTCGAGCTTTGATGAATAAAGTCAATCAACATCATTAGTTATTTGGATCATATACTTCAAATGAGAAGTGTTTGTAGGACTTAGTAATGGTCCGAGCTAGCATGTTTGACGAAGTGAAGTGATGGAGTAGAACATATTGTGTTCTACTATCGTTTCATGTGCTAAAAAAATCTTTGATAATTTTAGATGTGATGTGTATTTTGTTTGGCAAGGAAATGTGAAGATGCTTACCTATGTACCCTAGACATATGTGATGGTCTGGCCTTCCTTAGTGATGACAATACCTATGTGATGGTATGTGATCAGGCACCAAATCTGATTACAGTGTAGTGTCTTGTTGACTTACCTACATGATAGTTATATAAGTTATCATGTATCCAAAGCATTTTATTGGTGTTGTAATACTTTAACGATGTTTGCAATGATTGCTCCGATTTCTATGTGTGCTATGATTGTTGTGATTGTTTCAATTATTGTGTGATTGAGATGTGTGTCATGCGATGTTGATATATGTTAGATACCACGACACCCTATATTGTACTTAGGGATGTACACCATAGGATGATAGTATAACATATATTTTTTATGTGCTAACTTATTAGATGCAGGAACAGGGTAGGTATGATGCTCCATACCCTATGTTCTTCTTGCTATATTGACTTTTATAGTATTTAGAGATTTTAGATTGCTCATACCAGAATGTTATCTGACTAGAGGTTCTATGTTTTTCTTCTTATTACATTGGTTACTCTTAAATGAGTATACTAGATAGTAGATATGAGATAGTGCATGGCTCGTACAGAGGATGAGTGGGAGGCTACACTTTTCGTATATCGATTTTTAGGGCTTATCTGTTATAATTTCGTTGTGCAGTATTGTAGAGATTTATCAGTGCCATGCTATTATTATCTAGAGATAGTGTCCATTTGAGTTTATTATCTGATGTATAAACTCTATTCTGTTTTTTGTAACTATGATGAACCTACTAAGCTTTAATTTTTGGTTCATTTTAGTTATATTGGTGCCTCACTTGTTTAATATCTATATGATTGCTATGCACTATCCTACATATCGTGTGATTTTTTTAGGTTCTCCTTTAGAGTTTATTTACTTTACCCCTGACTACTACTTTATATCGGTTAGGTAGCATCGCATCACATTATACAGGTATATTGGGTACATGATGTGTAAGGTGGTCACTACATTAATAGACTATTCACTTGGTCAAATAATATAGAAGTTCCTTCGATGGTACATTTAGATAAGTTTTTCATTAGGATGAGGTCTGAATGTAAGATCATTGACTTCTGAGTGTTTACTCAAACCATTGTCCTTGCGATAACAAAGTGTTGTTGATAAAGTTTTTAAATTTGAGTGGTTTTTAGAAAAATAATTTTATTGATTTAGCTGTAAATAAATGGCTTTCTATAAGCAATTACAATTTTAAATTTTCAGGAAACATGGCTATTATTTGTATGTAAGGTTAGGGATTTTAGAATTTTTATTAAAAAATGGAACAAAAAACACAATAGTATAATAATTAAAAAGGATAAATTACTTAACTAGATTCTAAAGTTAAATAAAATAGAAGAATCTATAAACTTTAAATATTTCAAAGATAAATATGCTTTTAAATCTGAAAGAAGAATTAAATAAAATTATTATACAAGAGAAAATAATGTGGAAACAAAGGGATAAGGTCTAGTAGATGGATAAGGATACTAAGTGATTTCATAAAGTAACTACTGGTATGAAACGTATTAATACCATAAATTCAATTTTAGTCAACAATGTTAAATTTTTTGATTAAAATGAATTAAATAATGCATTTAGTAACTATTATAAAGAAACTTTTGGAACCAAGAAAGGCATATGATTAGGGCAATATAGAATGATTTGTATTATGACGATACTAGAATTGACTTAGATGGTTCGTACAAACCATTTATGGAAAAGGAGATTTTAAGGACTATAAATGATATGCCCAGTAAAAAATCTCCTCTTCCGTTTGGTTATCCTATTTTGTTTTTGTAAATTTTTTTGGAATGGTTTAAACCATGTATAATTAAAAAATTTAATGAATTCCACGACGGTTCTTTACATCTAGAAAGATTTGATTTTGCTAATTTACTATATAAGTAAGTAGGGGAGTTAAAAGATTTGATCCATTTCATTATTAAATTTGTTCATTTGAAATTATTTTTGAGCTTTTATCTAATACATTAAGTGCTAAAATAAATGAATTAATTAATAATATGCAAATTACTTTTATCAAAGGTAGAAATTTAGGGATGGGGTTACGGTAGTTCAAAATTTAATCACCATTGTAAAAATAACATCATTTGTGTGCTTTTAGAACTCAGTTTTGCAAAAACTATGTATTAAATTGGTTGTGGTTTTCTTAAGGACATGTTATTGACTAGGGATTTCACTACTAGATGGGTAGGTTGGATTGTTACTTTACTTAAAACCGAAATTCAAGTATTATGGTTAATAGTATGTTAGGAAATAGAATTCAATCGAAATGTGGTCACATACAAGGTAGCCCATTATCGGCTTCTTGTTTAATTTAGTTGATGACACTTTTGCTAGAATTATCATACTAGCAACTGGATTTTTTTTATAAAGCATAGGAATAGGTCTCCATTCTTTAATTCTATTTGATATCATGTTCTTTACATTTCATTTGCCTTGACATACTACAATGCTTAAGTTTATTTTATATAGTTTTAAATTATTTATGGATTAAAAGTTAATGTTGATAAAGGTTATGTGCAAGTACTGGATGACTTAGATGAGGTGGGCAATCAAGTTTCTTGTATGTTGAACTTTAAATTATGAAATTTCTCATAAATTGCAAAAGGTTTTGGATAAGGTCAATAAACTTAAACATGCCGATAAGCTAACTATAATTAATAAAATTAATAAAAGATTATTAAAATGGAAATGTAAATTTTTATCGAAGGCGGGTAGGATATTACTTATTAATTCCATTTTATCATCCTTATCTATATACCAAACGCCATTTTTTCTTTTTCTAGATGGGTAATTGTTAAAATAAATAAAATTAGAGGGGACTATTTATGACGTGAGATAATCCAAGTAGTAGTTCAATATGTTTCTTCGTTGGGAAATGGTATGTAAATTACAAGAAGGGGGAGGGTTATGAATAATTAATTTACATAATTTGAATTTGTCTTTGTTTGGAAAACGGTTATGCGAATCAGTGCTAATAATGATAACCTAATCCAAAAAGAAATGATTTCAAATCAATTTTATGAAGGTATGCATAATTTACATCGCTTTGCTCCTTGTAACAATAATGATTTCTCATACTTTTGTAATCAATTTTTTAAAACTTTGACAATTTTAAATTACGAACCAATAATGTAATTCGACCAGGAAATAACATACATTCTAGCATGATTGCTGGATATCTGCTATACCACGTAAAGTAGAGTTTAAAGAACTTTATGATTTTTGCAATTTTAAAAATGTTCTAATTTCAAACCAAATGAGAATTTTCCTTAGGAACTCATTTTTACCTGTACAATGAAAGGAATCACTTTCTTACAATTTGCTTTATTTTGTTTCAAGCTAGAATTATATATAATAGGTAATGAAAATGATATTAAACCTTGGAGTTGGTATAAGAGTAAAAACTTTACTTCTAAATCGTTTTATAAATTTTTAATTTTTTTGATACTAAATCAAATTTGTTTAAATTTATTTGGAGAGCGAATGCACGACATCAAGCTAAAGTTCATATATGGTTGATTTACGTAAGAAGCTAAATATTATTTAACTTTAAAGAAGAAGAAAGTGTTTATAGATAGAAAATGTATTTTTTTTCCAACATGACTTTGGAAATAATAATTCATTTATATTATGAATATCAATTCATTAATTTCATCATTTTAAATATTTAGAATATTTTTTATTTTAGTGCGACCAATAATGATTTAATTGCAAATTTTATTGGTGTAGCTGTATATTTTTCTATGCAAATGGCCATAACTTTTACTTGGCACTGTTTTTATTAATGTCTAGAGTATTGATTTTAATGACAACAACCATATAAATATTACTGCTAATGTTTCTCCAAGTTGTATAGTATTTTTAGACATAATTATTCATACATTTTACAGAATAAATAAGAACTCAATGGAAGCAAAAATATATGAAGATTGATAAAAGCAAATGGAAGAGCAAAACTGAATCAAGATGAGTTGCTTTAACAACAGAGATATTTAAAGCATTTTGTTAGTCAATCCAAGTCTTAATTTTTTGTTAAAGACCCCATAACAAATATCTTTGATGTTTCTCTTTTTTTACCAAACTCTATTTTCGTTTCTAATATCTTTTTATAAAAATACAACATTATTTTAAAAAGTTATAAAGATCAAAACTATTTTTAAACATGTTTTCAAAATCAATATGGATACGTCGACATATCCATTCACCATATGCCGACATACTAGACGTTGGACATATTTTAAAATTTGAATAAATGGTCACTCCTCGTCGTCATTTAGCCAAAGTCACGTCTTTTCATCATCTATTTAAGGGCACTAGAAAATGAATTTTAACATATAATTTTTCATTTTCTCTTACTCTTTCATTTCTATCCATGAGAAAGATTCACTGAATATTCTTGCACTCTTTTACAAATTCATACACTTTCACTCCAATTGTTCAAAAATTTACAAACTTCACAAGATCAGAAATTTTATACTTGAATTCTCAATCATTTTCTGTAATGATCCAAGATTCGATCACACTAAAGTATAGTACTTAATGGATTTTAAATATTAAAATATAAGTTTTTATAGCATAAATAATGTTATGTAAGATTTTAGGATATATTTTTACACAAAAATAGGAACTTTTGCTTATACCAGTAAAAGTGAAAAAAGTCAGCTTTCAGTAAAATTAAGTTTTAATGGTTAAATAAATTATTTTAATTTTTAAATAAGGCATTTTTATTTCTAAATAACAATATAAAAATTTGTTTTAAAGTTTTTTTTCTAAATATAAATAGTTTAACAAAAACGTAAAAATGTGACCGAAAATCAGGTTTCGGATTCAAAACCGGTGAACGATCAAAAGTTGTATTCAAATATTGCAAGGTTGGAAGTTAAAACACTTTAAAATATAATAATACACTTAGTAATATATATATATAACATACATAAACTTTAACAAATTTTGAAGTGAGAAAAGTAAAATATTTTGGCAAAAGTCAACAAAATCTCACCAAAACCAATGCAAATCTTTTCCTTAAGCCAAGATTTCATCCAAATGAACCCCTTAAGAGCTAAGGAAATAAGCAAATATGATATGAAGTGATGGGAGCACATGGGCATGCTTTGGGCCATATGTGATGATGTGGTGGGGAGGGCTAAAAAGGTAAAAGAACAATGCTTAAGTGTTAAAAAATTAAGACTATAAACATCCAAAGTACCTTCTCATTTCTTCACACTTCATTCCATTATTTTCTAAGCTTTCTCCTTCTTCTTCCTTATAGTTTTAATGGCTTCCATGCCTCTCTATAAATATTTCAAAAGCGTAACAAAGTTATGGCAATATAATCGACAAAAGTATACCACTTAAGTTCAAAATCAAGTTAGTAAGCTCCACTCGTATCTCCACCCAAGGACGAGCTCATTAATAGTCATATCCACCTCTTTTAATCTCATCTTCTAGGATATCGGAGCTATAGCAGGATTTTAAGAAGTTTTAGAAAATATTAGCGAAGCTATAGTCTAGTCTGTAGTGACAAAGTTAGCAAAATTATAAGAAAACTCTACCTCTTCTCTACTCTTATATTATGACATGCTTTTGTACTTTTTATATTGCTTGATATCATCTTTTGCTGTTATATAGATGTTGAATGTTTGTTTGGTTGATATTATAACAAGTCACGATAAATTACATGTCGAAAAATCACAAAAGGAATCGCTTCCTTATTTAAATTTAAAAGTGCATGCGACTTGTTAACCTCTTCTGAAAACATAAGAAAATGGTTTTAAATGACTTAGAAATGTTTTAAGAATATTTAAATGATATTGGCAAAGATTTGGAAGAGTGGAAAACAACTAGAAATAAGCGCATCATGTAAAGTGGTTCGTTATTTTGCGTCGCGAAAGTTAAATCCATATATACGATGGATTCAGAATCAGAATTCACTTACACAAAAAAATTCAGGACTCTTCCCTCTATAGTTTCCAAATACAAAAGGAAAATAGAGATTTCATTTAAAAGAATTTAAAATAATTCCAAATCAAGTTTTTCGAAAAATTGCGCTTTTGCAGTTAAGTGACCAAAGTATAAAATTCTTTAAAATGAATATTTTAAATGTTTCAAAATGTGAAATAAATTTGATAAATATGATAAAATGTTTTATAAGAGATTTGAATTATAAATGTGGATTTTCAAATGATATAAAAGTTATTTTAATCGAATAAGTTTTTAAAACACTATCTACAACACTTTTCTATAGCAAGTTTCAATAAACTTTAGAAGTATAAATTAAAACTTAACTCTTTTTCAATCTTTTATAAATATCTTTGAATAAAATATTTCATATTTTAAAGATAATATGGAAGTTTTAATAAGAGTATAAAAGGATGTTTAAGAGGAATTGTTTATAACACTTAAAGGATATAATTGAAATCATTTCCTTGAATGTAATAACAAAAAAAGTATACGAAAACAACTAGTATGTTTGTCCTGCCTGTGAGATCTAGGAAGATAAAAAAGGTATGTTAATAAAGTAAGGGATAGAGTGACCAGTAACCTGAACTTACCTGGCTTTGTTTTCTCTTTGTAGGCGAGGGGAGGAACAGATCAAAGGGAAAACCCGGATGCTCTAAAAAGATCCTATTTAAGTTTTTTTTTTCAAAAGAAAAGATATCCTTTAGAAATAGTTTCCAAAGAATAAAAGAAAATGATTTAAAGAGAGATTTAACAAACCCATATACGCTGAAATGAATTTAGAGATATACATATCTATAAAGATATTGCAGAAGCTAATCATTTACACTTAACATTTTTTTTCCAATAATTGGATTCGGAGAAAACAGGGTTGGATTTGGGTGATTTCTATCCAAAAACCATTCGAACCAATTTATGTTTCAAAGTAAAACATGCTGAAGATAAGATCATTGTAGGGCTGCATGCCACTAATCCCTCGAGGTGAAATTCACCATATCATATATTTGGCAGTAGTGCTCCGTTATGAAAATCTTTAATTTGTAAGGACTGCTTGCTACTATTCCTATGGATAATTCCCAAATGGGAAGCGGTAGGAGAAGTGTCTTCGGTTTTTCCTATAATTAGAGAACTTGTATGGAAGAATGTCAGACATTACATTTTAAAATCATATTGATTGATTTCTATAAACTTACCATCTATTTGGTGGTGGAGAAGGCAACTTCTCTTTGCTTAACACCCTTTTCTGAGACGTATGAGCTAAGTAGTTATACGTTTATGGAAATCAGTTGTGTGATTAGGGAATGACAATGTGGCATTCAAAGAGGAAAGATGATGTGTTATGTGAAAGGTAATCATTAACTCAGGCCTCACACCCATAAATGACCAAAACAGGGTAGATGCAGCAAGGCTATGTGGTTTGTAGTCATTAAGGTATGATCATCCCCTTTTAGATATATTTCTACCCACTATAACGTTCAGGTTTAAATTATTGTAGTGTATGCTAAGAGACGTCTTGGATAGGTCCGTAACAACCGGGGTGATGACATATTCAGTATTATCTAGGAAGAGGTATGTGGTATTGTATTATAATGGCGCGGATGTTCAATAGCCTCGGTACATTCCTCTAGAGATGTACTGTCGAAAGATAGTCCCTTAGTCATTTGTTGGAAATCCATTCTCCAATAGGTGCCTGCCATTTTGATTGTAGAATCTAGTATACTGGAAATTAATAATGGTAACAATGTCAGCTATTTGAATATATTTACTTGAAAAATGTTTCAAAGGAAGTCATTAAAAATAATATCAAATGATTTTACATAGAAAATGATTTGGTTAACATAAGGGAAAAACCTTGCCCATTTTTATGTGTGGTATGCTCTTATGAGATACCTTTGATTTCAAAAGTATGTGCTCTTTTAAGTTTTCTCACACCAATCCCATGACTAACCTGGAGTTTCTTTTCCTTTAAACTCTGGGTGCCCTATTTTTTGGATAGCCAAGTAGTTCGGATCATTTTAGAGCATTTTGGTAAAGCATTTTAGGAGGAATTTTGGAGCATGGAGCTGGAGCATCTTATGTCGATATCTATTTATCTTTTTATTTTCTGTCATGTTTAGTTGTTTGTACCAGCAAGTGCGGGAGCAGGCAATTATTAACAGCTCCTGGCTGGGTTAGCTCATACTATAACTCTAACGTACCCTTGTGAGGGTGGTTGTATGTACTATCTATCTATATAGTTAAAAGCAATGTGAGAATTTGTATCTTTATCTTCCACCTTTACTTTATTTTACCCTGATAATCTTCCTCCTCGGTAATTGGAATTACGGCCGTGAATACCGTGAATGTATTAGTGTTGATTTTCGAGGATCGAGGAGATGGGTCATCACATTTGGTATCAGAGCCGAAGGTTAAGCGAGAACCTTAACTTTGGTGGGGTATGACTCATTAGAGACAGGGTTAGTAATATCCTAGAATGAGTTTAATCTACGAGAGTGTGCATTTGAAATCTTTATCTGAATAAACTCAAATTGTGCTCAAGTACCCATTCCCCAAGATAATTTTGCCTTTGTATTTAAAGTTATCTTGCTATATTTAGGTAGTAAAACATGAGTACTCGTAGAGGATGAAAATAGCGAAACGCAACACCATAACAACCAACGGTTGAGCTCCAACCATTGTTGTGGTAGAAGAAGTAGCTCCCATACAACCCCGGGTTAACTTTTCCACCCTGTGAAAAAATATACCAGCTTAGGGGGAAAACCATTCAAAGTCACAAAAACTATCATTGAAGCTCGGGCTTGGATCAAATTATGCGAAAGAATATTTAAGTCAATGGATGTTAGTAATGAGAAAAAGAGGTTCTTGGCCTCTTGGTAACTATAGGAAGGGGCTTTGGCTTGACGGGAGTACATTACCCTAAATGAATCGGAAGACAATTTCATATAGGAAAGGTTTAAGGAAGTCTTGGAGGAACGGTATATGCCAGCAATCGTAAAATCTCGTCTTCACAGAAGCTTTACGGATATAAAGCAAGATGAAATGACTATTAAGGAGTATGCAAATAAGTTTAATGAATTTCCTTATTTTGGGCCAAGTTAGATTGACACGCCTTTAAAGAAAAATGAGGAGTTTATTTCCAGGATGAACGAGAAGTACCAAAGCAGGATGACTGCTTATGTAAAAGGTTCGTTTATAGACTTGGTGGATAAGGGATTTCGTTATTAAACATTGGATAAGAAGAATCTATTGTTAGCTCAGGCCAACAAAAACCCAACAACTGGAAAAGGAGGAAGTTTAATAAAAATGGTAAGAAGTCGTGGCAGGGAAAACCTAAGGAAGGATCTCAAGAGAACCGCTTTATGGATTACAGTTGTAACAATTATAAGCGTAAAGGCCATATTGCGAAGGATTGTAGAAGCCCAAAAGTCCATAATTCTGTCTCTCCTGTGGTTCAGAATAGCCTCTGCTGTAATTGTCATCAACCGAGGAACATAAAGGATTGTCCAATAATGAAAAAAGGAGAATAAGCTAGGGTTTTCGCTATAAAGGATGAACCTTCATCCTCTCAGGATGTGAAGGGCATAGGAGTTTTGAGAGATAATATTGTTATCAAATATGTTTTAGTTAGAGTTTATTGGATCTTCTCACAATTTTTTGCTAAAGAATCAGTAAATGAACTAAAACTTATACCAAAATTAGTTGATAACCCTATCTGCGTAACAAATCTTATAGGTGGTACTACTAACATTTGTATGAATTGTGAAAAGGTCCAAATTTCCCATTCTTTCCATAAATTTCCTTATGATCTATTTGTCTTGAATTTATTGGATTTGAAATTTTTCTTAGTATGGATTGGTTGACTAAGCACGAAGCTATTCTAGATTATGCAAAAAGGATGGCTTTAGTAAAAACAAAGTTAGGTAAGTTTATAGAAATATCTTGTGAAGATCCTAGTCCAAGGAGGGATAGTTTTCTTTACGCCTTAGATTGATCCTAGAAAGAACCAGAAACGATACCTATTGTTAGAGAATTTCCAGTTGTTTTTGAAGAAGTGAAGAGTTTACCCCTACATTAGGAGATCGAGTTTCCTATCGACTTGATTACTGGTGCAAGGTTGGTTAAACAATCTGATCAAAGGATGGCTCCAAAGGAGAGGGATAGCTGAATACCTATACCTAGGAGCTACTAAAAAAGGATTGATAAGACCTAGTCGTTCAAGTTGGGGATCGGTGGTAGTTTTTGTTGCCGATTAGATGGTTCTTTGAGGCTTCGTGTAGACTATCGAGACATGAATACAAACGATAAGAAAAATTATCCTCTACCCCGAATTGATGGCTTGTTTGATCAATTACATGGTGCTTTGGTATTCTCCAAAATGGATCAAGCTATGGGATTCCATCAACTAAGGATCGTGGAAGATTACATCCATTTAACTACATTTAAAGGTCTGAATACTTTCTTTAAGTGGTTGATTATGGCTTTTGGGCTGACAAATGCACTCGCGTATCTGGTAGAATATATGAATAGTGTATTTAGAGATTTACTCAATAAATTCATGTTAGTCTTTATCGATGATATCCTTATATATTCTAAGACAGAAGAAGAACACGAAAGGCATCTAGAAGTTGTGTTGGAGACATTAAGGAATAATGTGCTGAAAGCCAATGCCATTTTGGGAGGAGGAGGTTAGATTCCTTGGGCATATAGGGTCAAGGGACAGGATTTCAGTATATCCTATAAAGGTTGCCGCTGTTCAAAATTGGAAGCAACCATAAACTCCTAAAGAGATTTATAGCTTCTTAGGTTCAGTAGGACATTACTAGAGATTCATTCCATACTTCTCAAAGGTTTCCTATCACCTAACGAAGTTGATAATGAAGGATGCTAAATTTATCTAAACTCCTAAATGTGAAGAAGCATTCCAAGAACTTAAGAAGAGGTGAACTACTACCCCACTCCTAACAATTATAAATGGAAATAGTGGATTAACCATTTATATGGATGCTTGTGAGGAAGGAGTTGGTGCAGTTCTAATGTGGGAAGGAAAGGTGATCGTTTATGCAAGTAGGCAGCTCAAGACTCATGGGAAGAATTATGCAACACATGCTTGTAGTTATAGTCATTTTGTTAACCTTAAAATATGGAGGCATTATTTGCTGGGTCAAAATTTTGAGCTCTTGAAGGATCATAAATATTTGAAATATCATTTCACTCAAAATGACTTAAACATAAGGCAGCAATGTTGGATAGAATTTCTAGCGTCGTACAATCTAGATATTCTATATACACCTGGGAAAGCCAATGTAGTAGCCGGTGCACGAAGCAGGAAGTATGTTGTTATTACTTATTTGGTAATGACTCCAACTCTTTTGGAAAGAATAGCCAGTAAACAGAGAGAAGATAGACAGCTTGTGAAGTTCATTAAGGCAGTGAAAGAATAAAGAAATTCAAGATTTAAAGTATATAATCGTGGAGTATTATGGTTGAATGGACGAAATTGTGTTTCGGATGTTGGAAATCTTAGTCAAGAGGTATTAATTGAATGCCACAAATCCAAACTTAATATTCATCAGGGGATTCACAAAATGTACAAAGACATGAAGCGCATATTTTGGTGGAAAAGCATGAAGAGGGATATATCCATTTATGTTAACAGTTGCGCCAATTGTCAATAACTCAAGAGCAAACAACAGGAGATCACATGGTTACTTCAACCTTTAGAGATTCTAGCTTGGAAGTGGGATCAAATATCAATGGATTTCGGTGATTGCTTACCTCGAACGAGGAAGAGAAATGAAGATGTTTGGATTATCATTGACCGATTAACCAAGAGTGCACACTTTATTCCAGTAAAGCCAACAAGGACAACTGCTAGCATTGCAAAGGTATACATGAAGGAGATTGTCCAATTGCATGGAGTTCCAAGAAGTATAGTAAATGATCGGACTCCAATCTTCACTAGTCAATTCTGGAAAGCATTACAGACAGCTTTGGGGAAAAAGCTGAGTATAAGCACTGCATATCATCCCCAGACTGATGGATAGACGAAAAGAGTCAACAGCGTTTTCAAAGATCTTCTAAAGGCATGCATTCTAGGCTTTGGATACTCATGGAAAAATCATTTGCATTTGGTAGAGTTCTCCTATAACAACAGCTATCAAGCCAGTATCGGCATGGCACCATATGAATCTTTATATGGTCGTCCATGTAAGTCAGTAGCATGTTGGATAGAAACCAAAGATCAAATAAGATTTGGTCCCGACATGAGAAGACAATCCTTGGAGAAAGTTGATATGATTAGAAAGAAGTTAAAGGAAGCCCAAAGCAGAAAGAAGAGTTATGCAGATCAAAGAAGTAGAAATCTAGAATTCTCAATTAGAGATTCTATCATTTTGAAAGTCTCTCTAATGAGAGGAGTTGTAAGGTTTGGAAGGTCTAGAAAATTAGCACCTTGATATAGTGGACCTTTTCCCATTCTTGAACGAATCGACCTACTAGCTTATCGATATATTGGTTTTGGATAAACCGCGATCGGATTTAGGTGATTCCTATCTGAAAATAACTTCGAACCAATTTACGTTTTGAAGTAATACATGTTGAAGATAAGATCATTAAAGACGAGGATATTCATGATGTAGGGCTACTTGCCACTATCCCTCAAGGTGAAATTTACCATATCGTATATTTAGCCATAGTTCTTCGTTATGAAAATCTTCGATCTGCAAGGACTGCTCACTACTGATCCTATGGGTGATTCCCAAACAGGATGCGGTAGAAGAAGTGCCTTCAATTTGTCATGTTCCCAGACAATTTGTATAGACGAATGACTGACATTCCATTTCAAAATCATATTGATTGATCTCTACAAACGCATCATCTGTTTGATGGCGGAGAAGGCATGTTCTCTTGCTTTAACACCCTTTCTTGAGACGTACAAGCTCGGGAGTTATATGTTTGTGGAAACCAATTATGTGATTATGGAATGGCAATATGGCATTCAAAAAGGAAAGATGATGTGTTATGTGAAAGGTAATCATTAACTCGGGCCTCATACCCGGGTATGACCAGAACAGGGTAAATGTAGCAAGGCTGTATAGTTTGCAACCATTAGGGTATGGTCATTCCCTTCTGATATATTTCTACCTACTATAACTTTCGGGTTTAAATTATTGTAGTGCATGCTAAGAGTTATCTTGGATAGGTCGGTAATGAATGGGGTGATGACATATTCGGTACTATCTAAGAAGAGGTAGGATGGTCTTGTGTTGGTAGAGGTGCAGATGTTATATAGCCTTAGTACATTCTTCTAGAAATGTACTGTTGGAAGGTATTCTTTACCTGGTCATTTATTTGAAATCCATTCTCTAATATGTGCCTACCATTTTGATTGTAGAGCCGAGTATGCTGGAATTTAATAATGGTAACAATTTCGTCTATTTGAATATATTTACTTGAAAAGTGTTTTCAAAAGAAGTCATTAACAATAATGTCAAATGAGTTTACATAGCAAACGTTGTGGTTATCATAAGGGAAAAACCTCGTCTGCGTTTATGTGCGATGTGGTCTTATAAGACACCTTTGATTTCAAAAAGTATACACTCTTTTAAGTTTTCTCACACCAGTCTCACAACTGACCCAGAGTTTATATTCTTTTCCCTTAAACTCTGGGTGCCCTATTTTTGGGTAGCCACGTAGTCTGGATCATTTTCGGAGCATTTTGGTGAAGCATTTAGTAGGAGTTTTGGAGACCAGAGTTGGAGCATCTTATGTGGATATCTATTGTCTTTTTATTTTCCGCTATATCTAGTTGTTTGTACCAGCAAGTGTGGGAGCAGGCAATTATAACTGCTCCTGGCTGGGTTAGCTCATACCATAACTCTGATGTACCCTTGTAAGAGTGGTATTATGAACTATCTATCTATATGGTTAAATGCAATATGAGAATTCATGTTTTTATCTTCTATTTTACTTTATTTCATCCCTGATAATCTACTTCCCGGCACTCGGAATTACGGCACGTGAATACCGTTGATGTATTAGTGTTGATTTTTAAGGGTCGAGGAGATGGGTTGTCACATTTTCTCTTTGGTCTCATTATATACCATAAATATTTTAAAGATATATTACTATTGAAGGTCTGTAGGAGTATTTTACTAATCTTCAAGAATTTTCACTGACATAAAACCACTTACCATAGTCTATGGTCGATTGTAAAGTGGAACATTTTCATGACCCTTATAGAAGGCGTGGATTGTAAAGAGAAAGGTTTTCCTAACAGCTGAGGAAAGGTGTATCTTACCACCTAAGAAATTGTGAGATTGTAAAGGTTTACTTCTCTTCCGTAGAAAGCAAGCTATTATGTGGAATTTTTTTTACAGAGTATATGACCAAATGTAGGATTGAGAATCCGAATCAATATAAAAAGTTGCTAGTATTGTTTACTTTAGGACTTTTAGTTTGTTTTATATCTACTTATTGATTACTTTTTTTACTTATGATTTGATTACTGATCTGAATAAATAAACTTAAATTTCACAAGTTAAATGTTAAAGGACTATTATAAATAGCCTATTTAGCATCATTTGTATCCCTCTAATGTCAACTATAAGTTTATATTTAAACATTTGGTCCATATAACATGAGAGAGAAAGAACAAATATTTAAATGGAAACTTGTGGCTGGAATCAGGGGCTACAAAATGGGGCTATTGATCCTAGCCTAATATTAAATAGTCAATATACATTTTTCATCCCTTTTTTAGCATATAAATAGCCGTAACATCTAGTCCACATAAGTGTGTAGGGGTTTCAGATTTTCCATAGTTGGCGTGTTTAATATTTCTTGTGAAGGGAAACATATTTAAGAACCTTCTCATTTGGTATCAGAGTACAAAGTTTTCAAATATTCATCATCTAATTTTTGAAATTTAATGGTAATGATAGTAATAAGGTACTTAGTGATTCACATATGATTAGTTAGCTAGTCAATATGGTAGATTATCCAATAAATTAGATAATGTATTCAAACTTAATTTTATTACATTCAAAAAATTAAAGGCGTTTAAAACAAGATTGTAAAACTAGAAAATGTAAATTAGGATTTGAAAAATAATGCTTTGATAAAAATATTTTAAGTATTTGGGTTCCTATTCATTAGAAAAATCAAAAAATATAATGATAATTTTATTAATGATATTCATTAATCTGATAATTGTATTTAAAGGGTACTCAAACTCTTCATGTGTTTGTCTTCTCAAAATTAACCATATCGATCCCAAAATAAAATAGGGTATTGGTACATATTATTTTTTTGTTCTTCGAGTACCTCATAATGTAATATAGAAAGAGAAATGAATAATGGATAGTGGATGTTCAAAGCGATATTATGAACACAGATGGTGGAGCTTTAAGCTTAATTCAAAGGATATGTTACTAGAATCAACAATATCGGTGATTCTAAAATCATTTTATTTTTAATGTGTTAAAATATTTATTTTGATTCCCTCATGAGTTTTATTTGCATATTTTATATACTACTCTTTATACAAACTCTATACATATTGTCTAGTTGTGCTTACACGGTTTTTTCTGTCCATTGTTTTTTATAACAAACAAGAAGAAAATGTATAAATATACTTGTCAAAATGATAGGGGGAGTGTATAGAGTTTAAGGGAGCCAAACATATAAAAATATTATATTTTAAATCTTAAATATTTATATGGTTGTCATCGTTAAAAAGGGAGAGTTTGTTGTGTTAATATTTATTTATTGATTTTGATAACAACAACCATATACATATTACTACTACATTTCTCCAAGTTATGCTGTATTTTTAGATATATTGCGAATTCATTTCACAGAGATAAATAAGAACTCAATGGAAGAAAAAAATTATATATATATATATATATATATATATATATATATATATATATATATATGTATATGAAAATTAAACAGAGAAAATGGAAGAGCAAAACTATCTCAAGATGAATGAAATGCAAATGCTTTAATGATAGAGATGTTTGAAGTGTAGTAAGTATCTCCGAGTCTTAAGATTTTTGTTCAAATCCTATAGCAAATAACTTTAACGTTTCTCTTTTCTACTAAACTTTATTTTCATCTCTAGCATCTTTTTATAAAAATATAATATTAGTTTTAAAAGTTATAAAGATTAAAACTATTTTCATAAATTATTTTTCAAAAACAATATGGATATATCGACATCCCCATGGGACATATGTTAACATATAGATGGATATTTCAACATATTCGTTCACCAAATGCTGACAAACAAGATGCTGGACATATTTTAAAATTTGAACAAATGGACACTTCCCTTCATCCTTTCTCCAAACGTCATGTCCCTTTATTTTATATATAAAGGCTCTGAAAAAAGGATTTTAGCGTATAATTTTCTCATTTTATCTTGCTCTTTCATTTCTATACTTTTGTGAGAAACATCCATTATATGTTCTTTCACTTTCTGTGCAAATACATGCTCTTTCACTCTAATATTTTAAGGATCTACAAATCACACAAGACTAGAGAATTTGTACTTGAATTCTCAATAACTCTCTCGATCTCATCTTATTCTTAACTATTTCAAAGACATGTTGCTATTGTAGGTTTATAGGACTATTATACTGTATATACAAGAATTTGTATCAAAGATAGTACTTTCTACTATAGCCTACAATTGATTGTAAAAAGAAAGGTATTCTTGCCACCTAAGGAAAACCAATAGGAAATATTTATCTTGCCGCCAAAGAATTGAGGGATAGCAAAGGTGTACTTGCCATTGGTGGAAAGAAGGTGTACTAGAAGTATATGAGTGAATGTGGAATTGAGAATCCAAACGAGTATAAAAAAATCATGGTGTCATTTACTTGGCCGCTTTCACTTTACTTTATATTTAACTTTTGATCATCTACTTTATAAGTTTATTACAATAGATCAACTTTAAGTTCACAAGTGAAGTGTTAAGTAGTTGATATACATTATTCATTCCTTTTCTTTCTGGTGTCTCAATGGCCTTAATATTCATTTTGCATAAGTGTGTTACGGTAAGTCACATATTTGGTATGTTTAGTATTCTTCGTGAAAGGACACACTTTAAAGGGACTTCCCAATTTGCACTATTACATTTTGGCATATTTGGTTTGAAAGAAATTGAAGAATTTTTAATAATATAAGTATTACTTTAGAAATTATTATTTATATATAATTTCTTTATTTAGTTTTTATTAGGTTTCGAACTCTAGTTATAAATTAACTAACATTGTTCATTTTAACAAGTTTCTTAGACAAGTAAAATCTAACCGTATTGGTTTCTTAAAGTAAAAAATAATTTTTAAAAATATAAAAAATAATTATGCTCTAAGTCCCATTTTGATGTTTTTGATAACAACTCCCCTGACTCTTTTGTTTAACCAGGAAATTAGCTTAGTTTTAGATTGTTTTTTGTTCTTGTTTTGCCACTTAGCGCTTTATTTTTATTGCATGATTTTATATAGTTTGCTCTAGTTTCTAGGTTTAGTCATACTATTTTTTATCTAACTTTACCTTCTAATTTAATTTTACATAATATTATTCATTTTTCATAATTTAGTCAGGATGTTTACTTCAGTTCCGCTGCTTCCATTTAATTTGTTATGTTCATCGGTGATGTTGTCCTGATTTATCTTTCATTACATTATTTTTTCCTCTTGCATTACTTAATTTATAGTATAGCTCATCTAGTTTAATCAAATTATTGTTAGCTTTATTATTAGTTTGTTTTGCACTATGTGTGTGTGTTGTTTGTGTCTGTGTCTGTGTTTATATATGTGTTATAACCAAAAAGTTTAGCTATGCAGGTTGAAGATGATCCATCGCAAATTGAAAGAAGGAGAAGCTACCGAGAGATGAAAACTAAAGAACAAGCTATCGAAGGATAATGGTCTCTCGATATGAAACTAAAGAACAAGCTGTCGAAGGATAATGGTCTATCGTAAGTTGGTTAAAACAAGCTATCAAAGATTGATGGTTTCAAAGCTAGAGAAAGTTGGCTAAACAAGTTATCGAAGGATGATGGTTTTAAAGCTATTGCAAACTCACTAAACTAGATATCAAAGGATGATGGTGTCAAAGCTATCACAAGTTAACAAGAAAAGCTATCGAAGTTTGATGATGTTTCAAGGCTGTCAAATGATGATCCAAAGGGCCATTGAAGGTCGATACTTCTAAGCTATCAAATGTTGAGATTTTTGAGCTATTACATGCTGACTCCCGAAACTACTGAAGGCTGAGATATTTGAGCTATCACATGCTGACTTCGGGAACTATATGAGGCAAATATGTTTGGCTATCGCATGCTGACTCTAGGAACTATCGAAGGCCAAGACGTTTGAGATATCACATGTTGACTTCATGAACTATCGAATGTTGATATATATCTAAAATATTGTGTACCAAGATTATAAAGCTATCAAATGATGGAAGCAGGAAGCTTTCGCATCTTGAATTTATAAAGTCATCGCATGTTGAAGCCAAGGGCTTATCGTTGGTTGTTATCAACCTAACAAGAGTATCACATATTAATGAACAAAGGAACTTTCACAATATGATAATCTATGTTGTTGAATGTTAAAAATCACATCCAAAATTGGTATTCCTAGCTGCCACATAAAGCCCTTACTATCGCATAATGATCACTAAAGCTTTTTCCACATCAACATATCTTGGCCATCCATCTATGCTAAATGACACATATCATGAATCCAAAGGCTAGAGTTCTGTATATATAGACATGCACTCCCTACTACAAAGGGGCTGAATCCTAAGTGACCCATCATCCTCATTTTTCATTCTTCTTGAATGTGTAGACAAAACTCGTAAGTGGGATTTCCATGGCCATTAGGTTAAAATTGAAATTGGGGTTTTGTAATCAAGGGCTCGAGTTAATGATAATTTGAATGATTACTTTCATTTGAACTCTTGCCTTGAATATTAATTTATGACCTACCTATTCAACAGAAAGGACTTGTAATTTTGAGTTGCATATTGACAATCATATTTAAGTAGATAAAAAATAAACCAAGAACGTAAGAATAATACCGAGTTGGGAAGTGACACGTTTACTCAAGCTGGATTAATTATCCAATTTCAAGCTTGAGGAATACTTTTTTAGCTAGAACTAAACTATGACTACAACAAATTTACTTGAAAATGGAAAGACCTTGTTAATTTAACCCTTGATGAAAAAGAAAGAAACTCCCAAGCAATGAAAAGGAGATTAGATGAGAACCGTAAAGAGGTTATAAACCCACAAAAAAGTACCGATGCGAGCAATGAAATCACACAACAAAAGACCAAATAGAAAAATTATAACTTCTCTTCATACTTCTCAAGAAAGAGTGAATTTCCTCGTGAAGGGAAGGCTAGACTATTGGACTTCTAAGAAAACCCAAGAAGGGAAGAAAGACACAAAGGAGGAGAATATTATCGCTGTCATAAAAAAATAGACATCATAATGTGGATTATAAAGCATTATCAAGAATCAAAGAATATTGTGTAAGAAAGGGAGAGTTATAGGAATTTGTTAAATATGTACTTTTAAAGAGTTAGAACAAATGAAAAACGAGGTATCAAATAACAAAGAATGAAATTAGTAACAAAGGCCATAGTTTCAAATTAAGAGGACTTTAAATGAAATATGATGGAAAACAAAAAGGCTTCGATCCCACTGCAAGGCCTAGTCGAAGCACTCATTCAAAGTATAATGATCAATTAAGTCTTTGGTCCCACTTTTATGCCTAACCAAATAACTTATCTAAGGGAGATGGATGAGAAGCTTTTGGCCCCCACATAATGCCTAGCCAAAGCATCCATCCAAAGACTGATGGTTAATTAATCCTTTGGTCTTGCCATCAGGCCTAGCTAAAGCACTTATCCAAGGGAGATGGATGAGAAGTGTCTGGTCCCAATGCAAGGTTGGGCCAAAGCACCCATACAAAGAGTGATGGTTAATTGAGCCTTTGATCTTACCGTCAGGCCTGGCTAAAACACTTATCCAAGGGAGATGGACGAGATGCCTTTGGTCCCATTCCAAGGCCTGGCTAAAGCACCCATCCAAAGAGTGATCGTTAATTAAGTCTTTGGCCCTTCCACCAAGCCTGACCAAAACACCCATCCAAGGGAGATGGACGAGAAGCCTACGGTCCTACCGTAAGGCCTGGCCAAAACATCCGTATAAAGGAGTGGATGAAAGAGATAAACCTTGCTTCAATGACTTTTCAAAAGCATCTATGCAAAAGAAATGATTGACAAAAATTTTTAAACTCCATCATGCAATACAATCAAAGCATTAGTTGAAGAGCATAAGAGTTAAATCACAAGGTATAAACAAATAACTCATCAAGTGGCATTACAAAGCGGGTACACAAATTTTTTGTTACAAAAGCTATATTACACAATGATTCTCCTTTACAAAAAAATTATCATTTAAAAAATTCATGGTTCTAGAGGATGAGGTAGAGAGTGATGTTGATAAATAAGCTCTTTTCCTTTCCCCTCGACTTTTAAAGAGCAAGAGTGCAGTTCACAAGTTGAACCCACACTTCTATACAAATTGGGACGACTCCTACTTCCCTTGAAAATTTCATAGCATCCATACCGAAAGAAATGTTAATATCTTTGATAACTTAAGGTAACAACCATCTTCAATCAACCATCTCCTTTCTAGCCTAAGAATGAGAAGTCAATTTTAAAGTCAAAAGCAACTATGACTTCAACTAAATAATGTACTGGTGAATCAAGTTGAGATAATAAAATTGCACTAGTTGTAATTATTTTTTAAGTTTCTTTACCCCTTTCATTAAAGTTTCTAGCATGAAAGGGGGTCAATGATATGTTGAATTGCTACAAGGAAGTACTTCTTTAATTTATTCTCCTTATGACACTTTAAGAGAAACGGTGGAGTCAGTTTGAGCTATCAGTGCCTTCTCGTAGGTTTTTTTGGCACTTTGTAGTTGAGAATTGGTGAGATAAGCCGCATTTGTCATTCTCAAATGTCTGAACCTTGATGTAAGTTCATTCTTTTTACGTTCCAAAGTTTTGAACTCAAGTCTAAGATCCTAATGCGCCTTAGTAAAAAAAATTACTCTAATGATCCGTTATTTTTTATTACATTCAAACTTGAAAGAATTGCTCAATCTAGCAAGGTCACTAGATTTGTTCTCCAACAATAAAAGAGCTGGATCAATTACACTGCTGCTACATGTCCAACGACACCGAGATGAAGAAGCAATCTACAAAAGTATCTTTTTAGAAGATTTAGCTGGAGTGGGAATTGACAACCCATTCTCACCTTAAGTTAATATGAGTTCATATGATTGACATTTATTAGACTTAATAAGTTCTATCTCTAAATCTAGAATATATTGATTAAGTTAAGCAATCATCATGTTGTATTCCAGTTGTTGGGGATCAAAACATGAAATAAGCATCCTAGTTAAGTCTGAAATCTCCTCACCTTTGGAAGAGAATTTCTTTTCAAGGTCCTTGACTGTCTCTTGAGAAACTTTCGAAATATATTTCACTGAAACGTACTTCTCGTAGCATTTATTGGCTTTAGCATTAACAACGGTTGACGAAATAAGAATAGAACAAGTGGAACGATGCCCCAGAGCAGTGACTAATTTGGATCGAATGCTTCCCAAACATTGACTAAGCCTGGTATCATCAAGAGATAAAGACAGATTTTCATCCTAAACTAGAACACCAATAGTAACTAATTTTCAATAAAAGAGGAAATAGCAAAAATAATTATTTTATTAATAACTTGAAGAATAATCAGAATATTTACACTCATATAAAAACAATAATAATCAAAATTACATGCACATTATAATTTTATTGATTATTAGAATGAGAAAGGACATCTCAAATTCTTTGAAAAGAAGAAGCTGAAATGGGAAATGTAGTGCAAATGGGAGCTTCGATAATGAGGGAGTGTTAACTCGAGGAAACCCTCGATAATTCCATTCTTTGGAAGGAGGGCTAAGTTCGCCACATAGTATTAGCATAGTTAGCTTGAATTTCATGGAGAAATTGATCTCTTTGGTCTCCTAAGAAATTGAAGTCCAAGTTAGGAAATTAAGTATACATATGGTGAAGGTCATGAAGGAAGCAAGTTTGATAAATGAGACTTGTTAATTAAGGAAGAATTTTCCTTTAAAAAAAATTAATCTGACCATACTACTTAGGGTGTCTCTTGAAATAGAGGGTAAAAAGTGAGAGAAGCAAAATCAAAGACTTGCACATAAATGATATAACAAAATTAAAAGCCAAAATATAATTTATTTTTTTATATATAAATATGACATTACACGTAAACTTAAATACAAAACTGTACAACAACATTACAAAGATTCATAATGGGCTGCTTATATTATTCAGTAATGAATCTATCCTTATTAATCTTAATCTAGAGGAAAGCAGCTAATTGCTAATGGAGCGGTGAAGACTTTAGGCAAATTCCAACACTCCCCAAAAAGTAGATTCGTACCATGCTCATCCAAATATCTCTTATGAAGATGTAAGTAAGCCTCTGTAGTCATCACTTAGGAAAGAAAAGTTGGTTATGGGAAACCTAAATAGACAAAGATAATCCATTAATTTGTTCCCATCCTCAATCAATGTCCATAAAAGAGTAGTGTCCCTTTATTCTCCTTATGGAAGTCAGACTGTAGAAATGGGATTTTCATGAAAGAGGGGCGATCTTTATGTTCTTAAAGTCCTAAAGGTACTTGAGGCGTTTTACAAGTCTTATATACCTATCATTTGATTTATTTAAGTCCATACATAACTTTTCTCCTTCTCTATTGAGCCTTAAGATCCCATCTTCCTTTTTATCTAATTAAATCTCTACGTAATTCTTGTTTCTCCTTTTATGTTGGTGGTCAAGTAATACTAAGGTTATTGGCTGTAAAATAAGATAAGTTATATAATAAATATTAAGAGAATAAGATACATATGGAGGGGTCATCGAAGCATTCGGCTTGAAATGTTGAAATTTTCCATCCCAAAAAAAGATTGGCCAAACTCACTTTGGTTGTGAGGAGTTGAACCACCAGGAGGATTCTTTAATGACGATGAACCATCAAGCCCATGGCTAGTATGAGAAAAAGAAAAAAAACATCATGACCTAGATCCTAAGGAGTTCTAAATCCACCTTGGCCCGTTATGTTTATCCTTCCTTAGAGAACCTTCTTGATTATGATCCCTAGCATTATCATTCCTATCATCATCGTCGTCATCTTCAAACCTACCCTGTTCATCAATTTCCTATTCATCGGCATCCGCTGGAGGGTCGTCAAAAGTTAGAAACATGGCGAGATCAATGGATTCATTATTCCAAAATCTAGAAAGATTGCCAGGAATTCGATCAAGGAGGATATCAAATTCCTTTTTGTAGTTTACCCCAGTAAGTATAAGGAAGAAAAATCTATATCCAGACATCATTCGACATCATCTTTATATGAAGTAAAAAAGGATGGCTTTAGAACTCTGATCTTTCCAATAAAGGAGAGCTTCGTTACAATAAGGAGGACACCTTGGATTTAAAATTATGTAAAGATGATCTTGATTTCCTAAGAGAAAGTTTCTTCTTTGCTAAATCCTTCTATAGTGCCGAAAGTTTAGCTAAAGCTTCAAGCATGGCTTGCTTTGTTTCTTCTCGACTCGAAGAAAGCTCTTTTTCCAAGGTTTTCAGCTTCTCTTCCAAATCATGAGTTTTGTTCTTTTCTAAACCAAATAACATCAAAGTTTTAACATTTTCAGTGGATAATGAGTTGTTATTATTCTTGAGGTTATGAACATTTTACTTGAGAGTCGCTACCTTCTTAAATAGAAGGGAATTCGATTCTCGCAATGATGATATGTCTTATGAAGAAGATGAATGCTAGAGTAGGAACATATGTATTCCAATGTAAAGATGATTCTAAATGATTAAAATTAAATTTGCCAAACAATGTGATGTAGGAAAAGAGGTACATACCAAAATGAATTGTTGAAAGAGAGAGACAAAAGCCCTTGAAAAAGGATGGGAAACTTAGTCGAGTCTAAGGAAGCAACAATAAGAGATTGGAGGATAGGGGTCAGTAAATCCTCAAATGTTGAAGGGAAAAGAGTCTCTGAGCTAGCGTCGGGAAGAGGAGCATTAGGTACCAAAGGAGAGTGAAGTCCCTAGTCATGATGAGGAAAAGCTAGAGATCTATTAATAGAGGACCCGTGATATCCATAATCGGGCTTCGAGCAAGTAGTAGAGAAGAAGTAGTGACCGCATTAGAGGTAGAAACCAAGGGCGGTGTAGAAACAGAATCACATTCTTTAAATTTCTTGAGAGGAAGCTCAGAAGAAGCACGCACATCATTGAGTTCCTTTTGTTTCTTGCTCATCCTAATGAAAAAATGTCCCCTTCCACAGAAGTTAACGATATAAGACGACTTCGGAAGTGCGAGCAACAGGAGGCTTCCCAATAGCTTTTCGAAGGATATGCAAGTTTGAGGGTCGTTATCCGAAGATAAGGAAAGTAAGTCGACCAAACATACATCTGAAACATAAAAAAAAAATTAATTTTAAAAGAAATGCTATTTGTTCTTTAAACATAAGAGTGAAAATAATAATATCCAGAGAGCATCCAGGACTATCAGGTATTGTACGTTGGGCATGTAAATTTGTAGAGAAAACTAGTAGCAACAAGAGTTGGGAGCCGTACCTATGCCTCTTTATGTTGAGTGGTTCACCCAAAATTTGGTGAGATGGTTAAATTAAAGAATATTTTCCTAATTTTTCTTCAGCAAGAGGTCGTATGCTCTATAACGTTGGAAAGTTCTTTCTAGTGACATTTCATATATTTAGAAATTTTATTGAATAATTTTAACTTGAAAACTTGCAACGACTATAGGTTTTGATAGAAGTCAACTAGCATCCTAGACTACTTCCACTGAAAAGATATGATGGTTTTCCTTTCCATAGAGTGGTCATAATAGCGATTTGGACGTTTTGGCTAGTAGATAAAGTTATTTGAAGGTTAGTTACTTTTAGAGCATCTTATGGGGTAACTAGTGAGGTTTAAGGGTAGGCCCACTAATCCATTTCGAGTTTCGAGACTATTATAGGCTGAATCATCATCCCTAAATCATTTTTACCACTTCTTAAATAGATCTAAGCTCTCATTAACCCATTCTTCATCTAAATCATTTTCTTTTCTCATCTGAGTCAAGTCTAAATCATATATTAAGGGTAGATTAGCAAGGGAGTTGAGTAGAGATCTTCATGTCTACATTTTTAGGAAAGAAAAATTACATCTTGGCCATTAATTTTAGATTTGCATCGATTTACGTGCAAAACTTAAATTTGAAGGTTTTGATGGACGGTTTATCATATCTTGCCTTATTATATATGCATTGTAGGTTTTGGCATGTTTTGAATCAATTTTTTAAGGACAAAATTAAGTTTTAATGCTGTTTTAAAATCCTACCTATAGTAAAAATGTTAATAAATGAATTTTTGTTATTCTAGACATGTTAGATGTATGTTAGGCTATGTTGTACGCACCTTTTATGATGATTTCCATGATTGATTGTGTTATTTTCTTCATGGTCGAATGCTATTTGATCCATGTATTGTGTTATTTATATGTTTATGTGGTTAAACTCTTATCGAAGCGAACTAGAGGTAGGAACTGTGAGATTCGGACTTCGATGGATAGGCTCTAGAGCGATTGGAGTCATATTGTTACATAGGCGATGTATGAGGGTCGAATTTTTGGGTGTAACAGTGGAATTGATGCAATGTTGATGTGCTGAAGAAGTTATAGGTTTTGGTTCAAGGGAGCTTGGTCCGGCATAAGGATGATCCGATGGTTGGCTTTATTCGACAAGAGAAGACCAGACAGGAAATCTTATCCAGTAGCTTGTTGGTTCGGTGGTGGAGGACCGAATAGGAAATCATGTCAGTCCCTTGGTTTAGTAGTGTAGACCGAACATGAAATCCTATATGGCAGCCGGTTATGGGATGTTGTTTGGTGGCTGTTTGGTTCGACAATGAGGTTCCAAACAAGAAATCATGTCTAGTAGTTGCACTACACCAAAAAGGTGTATTTGTAACGAATATAGTCGTTACAAATGAAATTTATAACAGATATAGTCATGAGCGGTACAGGCGTGAGGTATGTCGTTACAAATATTTATAACGGCCTCTACCCATTATTAGATATATCACTTACCAACGGACTTTTTCGTTAGAAACCTAAATTTTTGTAACGAAAAAATTTGTTATTGGTTGCATCGGTTTGTAACGGGTATTTTCCGTTACTTAGTTTCCCCTTTCATGGTAGAAGAAGGGGTTGTCATTCTAAATTATCACGACCTTGTCCGTTACAAATTTCATCATTAGTCGCACCTGTTCATTACAAATTTCATCAATAGTAACGACTATGCTCGTTATAAATTTCGTCTTTAGTAACGAATATGTTCGTTACAGCTACCAAACCATGTAAAGCTGCATTTGTGCTAGCATTTACACTACAGAATTGTCTATTATAATACAGTAGGTACATACATATCAAAAATTACAGAATTTCGATAACAATAAGCAATTACGCATCCAAACATACAACTTAAATTGCACAAATATTTGACAACAAATTAAAGGAAGATTCGAAATTTCAAAAGTTCATCATACATAACTAAAGAGTATGAAATCAAAATATTACAAGTTCTAACATTACTTCAAAATAAATTCTAGATCCTACAAACAACGAACACGACACTCAGGCCAAATAACAAAACCTCCATCAATTATATCAAATAGCTTGTAATTACCATTTTGTGGTGCTTCATAAATAGGTGCTTCTGGATCAAACACTTTCTCCACCCATACAACTCTTTCCCCATTCATCACCTCTCTATGGTGGCATATTTTCTGTGTCCCAAGATGGCCCTTAGCAACCTCTTTCAACTCTTCTGACAATAAGACTACAGATTACCTATCTCTTGTGGAAGATCCAATAGCACCATTGGGTTGAACACCCAAGCTAGCTCTAGGACTATCATGCTGACTGTTGGAAGCAACTTCATTTCTTGGCGTTGCATTCCCTCCAAACCGATTCATAAATTGTAACAAATTTTGTTGCATACTCATCATAGTTGCATGCATCAATCTAAATTCTTCGGTTAGTCTATTTTGATTGTTCTCCATCTTTGCTTTCCATTTTCTATCTTCATATTCCTTGAAATTAGCTATTGCTTTTGATGCTTGTGTAAGCTTCACTTGCTTCATAGTCGATGTAGAGCTAATTGCACGACAATAATTTTTTCTTTTCTCCTTTCCAAACACTTCAACAATGGGATCGTTCGCAAAATCTTCAAAACTTCTACTTCCATTGCTACCGTTGACACTAGAGTTTTCCTTTTCTCTTTCCTCCGCTGCTTCAACTAATGCCTGCATAATAACCAAATAAATTATAAACAAAAGTTGAACTTGAAAATATTTTGCATATTAAATAAAGTAAAGGCATAAACTAAAGAATATACTATCAATATCTTGCATATTGGTTGATAGAAAATGATGAACATGTTAATACTGTACAAAAGTTCCTGTCAAATTATGAATACTGTAAAACAAAATATGGAGGAGATAAACTATAATGCATAAGATAAACTATAAAAGCAAGTTCAATCATATAAACAACTTTTTTCTATAGGAATATGAACTATAATGGTATGTTGCCATTATTTAATTAAGGCTTAAACTGCCTCAGCTTGCGAAATTCGCAAGCTTGAGCTTTCATATATTCAAATAGTAATCTCTATCATAACTCTGAAATTTTTATACGTTGGAAAGTTTATGAGCATCGATTTTCATATCCTGTATTTAGAGAAATAGCAGCGAGTAACCATGTTCTAACCTACAATTAGTTTTCATATCATTGGGCAGCTTGTATGTATTTTTGCCTAACTTCTACTATTAGTATGCTAATATAGTTGAATGTGTGATGAATTTAACAAGTTAAATTCGCCCTTCATTAACTTAACTACATTGATTATGCCAACTGTCAAATACTTTGCAACTTCTAACAATGTTAATCTATTATATCTCAATAATACTAGAACACAATCAACCAATTGGATGTTTCTAAACCAAAACTCAGTTCAGGTTTTCTTCCCAAACAGAGCAACAACTGCATAGATATTTATGGTGTGCACAATTGAAGCAACATGAGTGTTTTGAGATACTCTATGCATTAGCAACTAGATAGTGTGATTCTTCATCAACTATATCACAAATAATAACATTCGTACTATCATCTTTCACTACCATTTCATTATCTAAACAGTTGACCACGACAACATTTCCATTTGCATCTTCCATTTCAGTATCACTATTCTTCATCAACTCCATCACAAGTAATAACATTCCTACTATCATGTTTCACTACTATTTCATCATCTAAACATCTGATGATGACAACATTTCCATTTGCATCTTCCATTTCAGTATCACTGTGCACACTTGAATCTACATTGGAACTAGTTTGATTGTCCCTGTGCACATTGTCAGTATCACAACACAAAACTCCAATATCATCATCTGAAATAACAATATTCCTGCAACCATTTTCATCCTCCAATTTATCATTTAAATAGCTGACCATGACACCATAATCTACCCCATCCTGCTGTAATAGATCGGAATTTATGTCTAGATCATCCAAGGCCCTTAATACATCAAAGCTATTAGAAGTAACAATCTCAAAATTTGCCATCTCGCAAGATCTTGTTTTATGCATTTTGTTTCCTCAACCCAGCAAAACTCAGTTCATGTTTTCTTCCCAAACAGAGCAACAAAATCATCTTAACTACTTTAACAGTAGAAAAAAAACACTCATACTTAACATAAACCAACACCGTTTAAATAAATCTTATATTACATTTTAAGTTGAACCATTACTTGTCATGATAAATGGAATTAGCACCTCTTACGTTTCAATTTTACATTAACCATGCAGCCATTTTTTTCAGGCTTAAATGTGTAAATCTTACATGAACAATCATATATGAATCTTTTATGACAAAGGGAGCACAATCTAAAAAGAAGGACCATACTAATTATAGTTCGATACTGCTTGCAAGGGGTGGGGTTCTACTTATATGCTCTCTGCAAATATATCTCAATAAGTGCTTCTATTATATTATACATATATGCTCTTCCAACATCAATAATATTGATAGTCATACGTAAATAAAAGCTCTATCTAACGTAAAATACATACAAGCTGTCCAATGTATGAATATGACATGCCATTAAACATATTTAAGCTCTATCTATCTAACGTAAATTGGTTTTCCTATCTTTGCAAGCTGTTAGATAGTTTGCTTATTCATTTATTTTTCCAAGTAGCGGATATCATTTTCTGGCATTAATCATTCAAATTTGGGGTAGTTTATAATTTTGTAAATGTAGATAATGATGCTAATTCTTAAGTCTGATCCCGTATAAAAAAAATGATAAAAAAAATTACAGCTAAAAATATGATATGATTGAACTAACTAAACTAATATAACTGATATAGAACAAATAACCATGGGATGTTCATAATTGTGAATCTTATATATGTAACAGAAAACAAAACAAAAATAAAGCAATCAACTATGTATTATGCTATTGAAAATTTGTATTTTTTAAATAGTGATGAAAGTACAGGTAAATATTTTATGACCAAGGTTAATTCAAAGCACTTGCTGTTAATTCAAAGCACAATGCATTAAGTATTATACAATGTCTAGATTATAAAACCGGGGTTTGTACTCGGTTTTAAAACTGAGTACTCAACTTTGTACTCAGTTGTTAAAACTGAGTATAGTTTGTACTCAGATTTTAAATTGAGTATCGTACTCAGATTTTAAGAAGAACCTCCAACTGTCCGTGAAAGTGTGGAGGTGCAAACTGTTTTCATCAAGTGCATTTTTATTTTTTCATTATTCAACTTAATTAATTAGCATTTGTAGATTTCAAACCTGATAGTTATTTTTCAACATCAAAATGAAGCATAAACAAGCCTTAAACTGTAAACTTCATGATACAAAGAACTGAAGGGTGATCAAAACTGTAAACTCAAGAACATGGTAATTATTGTACCTCTGCATTATTAAGAGAAGTGCATATTCTCAAATCCAATTCTCAAACCCAATGAGAAATACTTACAGTTACCGATACAGTCTTGAATAGATGTTGAAGTACTTACAAATTTTTCGGTAGCATATGGAATCACCTTTTCCGTTTTTCTACTTGTATGAGCCACTTTACATGCCACTGTATGTGTGATCTTCTGTCCTGGATTCTCAGCTGCTTGCATTTGAATAATTTCATAAAGTATATTTTTGTCACTGAAATATTAACCTAAAAAATGTTTTTATATACCAATTCTTCATATAGTCTAAGATCAGGTTTCCTTCCCAATGTATGAGTTAGAGTACTTTTGGCCTTGTTTTCGGAATTTGTCTTGCATTGTTTCATTTTCTTGTCACTATATTTGATGTCAACAAACCTCTGCCACCATACTTTATCAACGTCATCAGGACGACTATTAAGTGCAACATGTTTGGGCATGAGTTGTCCATCTTTTTTGAGGAATCTCTGACGTACCGTTGCTTTGAATGTTCGATAACGTTGTGAAAACTTTCTTCTCCAATATTGGTCTAGCTACCATGGGGTCGATATTCAAGTCAAACTCTTTCTGTTGAAAAAAAAATCAAATAACAATGTCAATTTTTTGTTATTCAATGGAGAAAATATGAAAAATGGATGGAGCAGACAGTGGTTTGTGTTGAATGAGAGACCTGAAAAGTTAATGACATTATTTGATCTTTAAACTTTTAGCATCATCAATATTTTAAACATAATTTGGTTCCTAACCTCTTCTATGCAGCTTGGACACATAAAAAAGGCAGAGGAGAGACAATTTTGTAGTCTTATTATTTTGGAGGTATATTTTTATTGTTTTCGGTCTTTACTGCAATTATTGTAAAAAACATTGTTCACGTATGAAAGCAAAATTGACCGACGCTCGTTATTTATCTATAGCTCATGTATTTCTTTAATCATTATTATTTTTGTAAAGCGTTAAGACTCTGTGTTTTCATTCTTGTTATTTCATCATTTGTCCATAGCTCACTGTTTGACTTAGCTACTCTTTAGTTGACTAAAATATACCATTAAGTTTTCTATTTTGCGATTTTAAAAATTTAATGAGACAACATGCTACTCGCAAAATAACAAAACTTTGCATTAATGAGACTATAGTGACAACAACATGCTACTGCGATTGCTAAAGGCTGTGACCTAAAACATTTTGAAACCGAACTTATCTGCAAACTTTTGGAACATTGAATGTATGTGGTTTCCATAGTTATTGTATGCAAAATTGCAATTCTCTATGCTAATTATTTTTTAGTTCACTTATTTGTTGTTAAAAATTAATCAACTAGTTTTTGGGACAGCAAAATAGAAGGTTATATATCAGGCAGAATGAACATGTACAAGAGAGACACCAGAGATGGCATAACAAGGCAAGGTTTATACATATGTATACATATGCATATTCAGGCTATTCAAGGTCCAGACTAAGCAAACCAACAGAGATGCACAACAACTGAAACGATAACCAGAGTGTACCAAGGTAGTAAGACACAACAGCTAAACAAAAAGGGAAAGAGTACAAAAAAACAAGTTTTAGATGAACCAGACAAAACAGATTCAAGCATAATGAAGTATAAACAGTTACGAATAAATAGTTAAATATATTACGAATAAACAGTTATGTACCATTAGTGCTTTCCACAGGCTATCTTTGAAAATAGCATCTACATCATTCCATCCTTCATAACCAATCGGAATGAGAGAACGAAGCAAAACACCACAACGAGAGGCTCATTTTTTTGCATCACTGCCTTTTTCACCTTCTAAGTCCATAATTATTGACCACTTTTTATTTGGAGGGGGAGGAGGAACATCAACTTCCTTTGCGTCATTTGTATGTAGTGACGTGGCATTACAATTAACTAACATTCTACAATGCAAATAATTTAAAGACGATGAATGCATATGAAAGGATAAAAGAAAATTTGTAGGATAATGGCTCATCCAAGATGGAGAACATAGCAAAAGCTTAATCCATGTTTATTTATTGTTCATACCAATTCATATTTGTAAAAGGTATCAATTATACACAAAAAGATTAAATCATAACATTAATATGATGCGTTCAAGACAAGTGTAATAACTTCAAAAATATTCAACAATAGAGAAACATAACCAAGTGTATAGTAATCAATACAACATTGTAACAAGTAAACAAAATAATTATTGTTCAATCAAGTGTGTCTATTTTAATTCGATACATTTCAACAATGCAGTTAAATTAGGCTGCTCCAATAGATTGAAAGCTCATTGGCATCTCATAATCATCTATGTTAGCAGTCATGCGCTTAGGCGAGTGTTGTACGATGGACCAATTAGGATCATGCATGTCGCTTATGTAAAAGACTTGACTTGCTTCGGACGATAGAATGACGGGCTCATCATATTCTCCACTACTTCTTTTTTATTTCCTTAGATTCACCATTAACAAATTGGAGTCACTACAAATCTTACAGCTATTTGATTTATCTGCTACATTGATCCAACTCTACTACATGTTGAGATTCATAATAATCAACTTCAATAATCTCTTTGATAACATCATACCACGTAATACTACATCCATAGGATTTAAATCTTTTGCACTTGCAAAAAATGTTGTAATCGCATTCATGCAAGCACCACTATTTTGGGTTGATAATGTATTATCATAATGTTGTGGAGAGAATATATAACCATTGATTCTATACTTAAGATGAGTTCTAGCTTCCCATTGTGGTCCACTAACATAACGCCACAACATTGTATCCATGATTTTTTTCTTCAATTAGCTGTTAAATCCACTGAAATATATTAAACACTATTATTTTTATTATTAAACTATGAACTAGGAAGCAAGTTCGACAAACCTTGTTGTGCAACCAATCAATAAATTCAGATTGTACTACCACTTCCGCCTTTGTCTGTAGTCTTTTTTTACCACGCTGAACATCTTCTAAGGACAACCGATACTCGCTACAAATTATAAGTAATATTCTCAATAAATATAATGGTATACCTTACGAAATGCACAAAAAATACAAACCTATAATAATCATCTAGATCTGGTATGTCAATTCTAAAAAGTATCCAACTTCGAATCTGTGTATGTTACACACTAGATAACTTGATATTTTTGCCTTCCATAATTGAACATTCATATATATCATTGTCGTTCTCATCCAAAAATGACGCTTGTGTAGAACTATGATTACCTATACGTGTATTTGGCATATATTCCATTGCATATCTAATAGATTCTGAAACAAGATACGCTTCGAAAATTGAGCCTTCCACATATCGCTTGTTACTTGGTATGTTCTTACACTCCTTCATAGCTCTAGTCAAGAAACAAAAAATATATTACCTTATATATATATATATATATATATATATATATTTAAGTATAAAACAAGTAATTTTATAAAGATGTATCGTACCTCTCAAACGGATACATCCATATATAATTAACAGGTCCAAAAAGTAATGCTTGATCAGCTAAATGTAACATTAGATGTATGCTTATATCAAAGAAATGAGCAGGAAAGTAGTGAACCAACACACATAACGCCTCTGAAATCATTAGCAGCTTGGACATGCTCTCGAACTAAAACCTTCGAACAAATAATTTTGAAGTATAAACATACTTGCAAAATTGCACGTCTTACCAATCGTGTGGGAGGTTCCTTATGCTCTACATCTTTGCACCATCCATGTTTCAATGCTCTATATGGATGACCATTATTCAAAAATCTTCTATACTTTGTATAAACAATCTTATGACCAATACGTTCTCACTCGGTCTCAGTAGCACAAACCGGACATGCTTTGTAACCATGCACAACCGGATAAATTTCCAAATGCTGGTAAGCCATGAATTCCCCACAAAAGCATCACTCTCAGTGTAAATTGCTCTTTCTTATCCATGTCAAATGCAGGCACTCCTATCCAAAGCTGCTTTAACTCATCCATAAGAGGTTCTAAGTATATATCAATGTCTTCGCTTAGTGCTCTAGGTCCAAGAATCAACAAACATAACATTTGAAAATCGGGTTTCATACATAATGAAGGGGGAAAATTATATGGGATCATGTACATGGGCCAACAACTATAACTATTAGATTGAGCTCCACTAGGATTAAATCCATCAGTAGCAATACCAAGACAAACATTTCTTCTATTAATAGCAAAATCCAACCATCTATTTTTAAGCGATCTCCATTCAGCCGAATCAATAGGATGGCGCATGGAGTCCCAAGAAGGCTTTGCTTCACTATGCCATAATATTTTTCGGGCTATCCAAGGTACAGTGTACAACCTAGTTAATCTAGGAATAATGGTAAAATATTTCAAAACTTTTCTTGGTTGTTTTGTGACTTCGACTATTTTCCCATGTTCTTTAACTTTAAATCTCGAAGTATTACAGTGCGGACATTCCAATGCATCTTCATACCTCTTCCAAAATAATATACAATCATTTTCACAAGCATGTGTTCCTTTTACATTCATTCCTAGATCTTTTAATATTTTTTTCATTGTAAGGTACTTATCAGGTAGTGTATTTTTCTTTGGAAGCCATAGTTTCAACCTCTTCAACAACTCGGTCATACTGTTTCCTGACCAGATGAATTCTTTTTCAAGCCATGAAGCTCTATGAGGACACTTAATGTTGTAAGACCATCTTCACAAGAAGGATATAATTTTTCACTTGCTTTTCTTTTGTATTCATTATACTTTTTTTCATGGTTTCCACCAAAAGTTGCTTGTGTACCATGAGATAATCTATATACATCATCAACAAGATTTCCAAGACCACCTTCTATTGGGTTTTCCTCTTGAAATTGATGAGACACGAAATCATCATTGACAACATGGGGTGTAGGATTGACCATTACTTCAATGCCATTACTTTCTCCATGAAACAACCATTCATCATATGCTGGATCCATACTATAAAGAATTAAGTGCTTCTCAACTATTTCAAAAGGCAATTTTTTAGAATTTCTACACTTTATACCAAGACAACAGCATATTTCAAAATCAGGTCGTGAATGACGCTTCATGAAATTCATAAAATATCGAACACCTTGTATATATTCGTTTATGTTCCTATGTCGAATTCTGATCCAATCTCTCGAGGTAGGTTCTGACATTAGCAAAAACTCGTGGATCACCTAATTCATTATGAAAATAAAGATTATTGATTCAACGTCGTTTCTTATATGAATGGTGCAAAAGCACATATAATAAAATATTAATGCAAATAAATAACACAACGATTCAAATTCAGTCAAAGTTCTCAAAATAAGATTCAAATTCAGAATTACCATTGTATACACATTTATATTTCTGGTAAAATATTATAATTTATACATTTAAAACAGCTATTTTGCACCTTTCCTTTTACAATTGCATATAAACTTCTCTGTTATGTTTTCTGTTGCCAAATAGTGTATACTATTATTATTTTGGCATATAAATAAACATTTAGAGTGGAGTAATTGTTCCATTGCCCCATAAATGGTAGACATAATATAATATGATATAAAAGAGCAACATTCGACAACAAATCCAAACTGGAGAGTCAATGCAACATGTCTTGCATTACTTTATATTCTACTAAAAAAATTAATCTTGCATTACTTTAAGATAACCTGTGTTGTTATAAATTAATCTTGCATTACTTTAAGGAAAGGGAGAATGTTGCAGTTATTTGCCCCAACCATGGTCACATGCATCTGTAAGCATTTTGGTCAATTCTTTTAAAACTAATCTGATGTAGTACTGTCAAACTGTTACACAACTTTCAAACATGTTAGATAATGGTAAACTGTTAGATAAGAGCATGGTAAACTTTCAAACATATTAGATAAGAGCATGGTATAATAACAAGGAATAAGAATGCTTGTGTGAAATGATCTACATTATGCTAAAAACAAGGTAGTTGAAGATCTAGTGATTATATGCTGCATGTGCCCATTATCATGATAGTATAAAAGAAAATTTAAGCAGTTCAATCATCAAACAAATGAACGTATGTATGTAACAAAATGTTGCATGTCAAATTTTTTACTACCATTTACAAAGAAATTCCAATTTTATAGGCAAAAGGCCATAAAAACACTATCAGTATCACATTATACCTCACTGCAACAGTGGAAGCAAAACTGGAATCCTACAACCATAAAACCATGTTCACGTGTATTAACAAATCAAGTAACGAAATTTAGAATGGAAAATTAGAAGCATTCAGCATACGTACAAAAATTTAAGCACCCATCATTCTGAAGGAGAGTAAAATGAAATGACTACAACTTCCGGTTGGTAGTTTCCACACACAATTAAGATGGAAGATTAGTCGAATACAACTGCTCTACACATATAAACTAGAAATGACCAAACTAAGACATCACAGAAGTTAGGTTCATGTTAAGTAAGTGTCGCTTGCAAATTCCAATTAAATATTCAAATTCATCCTGGATACAGAGCATACAAATTTAAAAGTTTAAAATCATTGGAAAACAAAAATCCATAAATTTTGTGATTGCAAAGTTAAATTATACTTAAATAAACTTTACTTGATTTAGCCCTTGATTTTGCTTGAGAAGGTTTTGCGATTAGAAAAGTAAAAGCGATCCTGAAGCGCGAATTTGGGAAGGAAATGGAGATTTCGCGGAAAGTGAAAATAATTCGAAGATTTGGTGGCCAAAGAAAGTAGGAAGCGTAATGGCTTAAGCGTTGTGAGTCCAGATGTTATTTTCCATCTTTTACCCTTTTGTTTTCAATTTATTTTCATTTTTACCAAATTTTATAACGGTGTAAAGCAGTGATAAACTATTTACAACTCCTTTTACAACGTCTTTGAAAGTTTTATAACGGGATTTAAGTGTTATTATTTTATAAAGGCATTTGATTGTTGGTAATTCAGAAATATTTTTGTTGGGAATTTCATGTTTTGTTGTAGTGTTGTCTCTGTCCGGTTGCCAAACAGAAAATGTCGTTCGGAAACTTGGGTCTAGTTTTAGGGGAAGGGTCGAACAAGATAATGGATTTTTGGATGTAGGCTCTAGGCTTGGTAGGAAGAAGCTTTGGGGTAAGTCTTAGGATTTTTTTGTTGGTCCTAGAAGCCGGTTTGGCGTAAGGATGGATGACTTTAGTTGACTTTGGGATAGCAATCAATAAAGTGAGACAACTTTGACGACTTGATGTAGAGAGAGACTATGGCATCTAGTAATGGACCGAAAGGATGAGTTCTGCATGATAGATCCTGGAGTAAAACTTGAGGTTGTGATGCTGGTGAGCTGAAGATGATAGTCTGTGTGTACCTAAGGTAGTCTATGTATACCCATATGAAAAGCTTTCGATGGAACATATCGCTCTGGCAGAATTCATATGCCAATCGAATTTCATGAAATGTAGTCCAGGGTCAGTTTTCCTTGAGTAAACTGATACGATTGGTACATTGAATCTCTTTGGACATTCTGCATGATAAAAGGCTTCAATGAATAGCATTCGACTGGAGGAGATGCTTCAGTCATCATCAATCCGCTTCGTTTTTAAGTTACAACTACTTGTTATGCTTGTGAATGATGTGTGCACGCCCGAGATATGAGCAAAGCAAGATGAACAAGTATTGATGGATCAGTGGTAAGTTATTTGGAGCGGGACACAACAAAATCTGCTATTTGCTTAGATTCGGCAATTAGTTTGCTTAGAGTCACTGAATTCGAAATGTTGGGTCAGTAAAGAACGGTGCTTAGAGTCATCTTGGCATCTGCTTAGAAAAAATCTTGGTTTTACCCGAGTTTTGCTTTAGGCCAAAGTTTCTTGGGTTTACTTAGAATCACATCACCTATGTTCTCCAAACTTTGAAAGTATCGTTTGAGTAGTGGTTGCTTATGCGTTCCTTGGTTGTAATTCAAAAGCTGCCACTTGAACATCTATATCCCGGTCAGTCATAGGACGTAAGGAAAGCGAATAGATGAACTGTCTTTAAGTTGAGTTCCGAATACAGAATCTAGGGGCATTGTGTTGTGAAAAAAAATTAAGAGCTATTTTTTAAAAAAAAGGATCGTACTCGATTCATAATTTTTTTTGGGTCGGATCGGTCATATGGGCTTTTGAGAGAGGGGTCGGTAGTATAGGGATCAGACATATGGAGCATTGAGGGATTGGAATATGAAGTACGTGGAGTGATCGTACGAAGCATGGAGGGATCGACATACGGAGTATTGAGGGATCTGCATATAAAGTATGGAGGGATCGGTATTGACGTCTTTCGAAGGGATCGGTATTGACAGGATTGGAGGGATCGACACCTATCCCTCCAGAGGGATCGACAGAAATCAGAATTCAAGGAACATTGCTTCATGGAAAATGCGATATCTCACAAATCATATGTCGAAATTGCACAAAATTTAGGGAGCAAGTAGCTACATCATGGGACATCCTTCATAAGGATGGCAGCCCATTTGGATGCATTAATAGGGATCAGTATTGATCCCTATTATGGGCCCCAACGGACCTGTAAATATTTGGTAGCCTTGTTTTTGTCTCCCGAACATTCTACCAAAATTCCAGTCTGATCCACGCACGTCTTCCCCTATAAATACAGTAGGAATGGCGTCAAAAAAGGGATCATGCTTTCTCTACCGAGGCTCTACCATTTTTACTCTTCACTTTTGTACTAATGGATCCTAGTTGATCCAAACATTATGGTAATGATAATCAGGTGGAAGATCAATAAAATATGAATTAGATGTAGGCCAAGATTATCGAACCGTTATAAAAATCTATGTGTTCATTTATGATATTTGCTCTGTTTTAGTTTCATTCTTCATTTAATCTCACTAGATTCTATTAGGTGTTGATTATTTTTGGCATCAACATTTTTGTGCTTTCATGTGAGGTAGTTCTACTATCAGTATGTGTACAAAAGATTGATGGATGACTCTGTGGTTGTGATGCTCATTTTTAGGACAGAGTAGTCTGCATGTACCCATATATTTGGACGTCTACGTGTCTAGTCCCTAGCCATCTACGTGAGTAATGAGTTGAGAATCTGTAGGAGTTATCATACATCTAAAGCACTTGAGTGAGAGATGCAAGGCTGTATAATGGTTTATATCTTTTTGTGTGCTTGATATGATGTGTGATACCCTTATAACACATATTTTCTACTTATGATAGTAGTATAGCATATATTGTGTTTATATGCTAACTCTTTAGATGTAGGGACATGCCAGCTATGGCTATCGATACCCTATACCCTATACCCTATTTACTATATACAATTTTGTAATATTTTGAGATGACGTATAGCTCACATCAAACTGTTGTTTAATCCGAGGTTTTATGCTTTGATTCTTATTATTTCAAGGATTCTTGAATGAGTAGATTAGGGACAACAAGTCTGGATATCACATGGAGCTATACGAAGTACAAGTGGGAGGCTACTGTTTCACATATCTATACTTGGAGCTTATTATTGGTTATATTCCGCTATGTAGTACTGTGGAGCTATATCAGTACTTATATTACTTTAGAGATGTTTTAGAGTTTGTTTTAAAGATTTGGGATATATAAACTTTATTATTTCAGTTTATGTATAATCTGTGAACCTGTCGCACTCTAATGTTCTTATATATGGTTCATTTGATTATGTCATTGTTGCACTTGTTTTACATTTATGTTATAATATTATATATTTTTTTCTCTGCTCTATGATATATTATATAGGTTATATATTTCGATTTTTATTTCTTTTCACCCTTAGCTACATCTTACGTCAACCGAGTACCTCCATAGTGCAGTATACATGTATATTAGGCAATGGTGTAAAGCGGTCGACACATTTGGTAGTTTAGGTTGCGTAGACAACCTAAGTCGAGACTTGGATCTATTAGAGATAATAAGATAGAAGTTATCACCGTAGAATGAATTGAGCAATATATGAGATAGCGTACTTGTTAAATTTTGGTTTTTAAAATTATATCGTAGCATATACGGTATTTAAGTCACGTTGCATTTATGGACACCGCCTATTCCTTTTAGAGAGACTGGTCGTTCTTATTACAGCTTGTAAGAATGATTCGTTAACAAGGAATGCTATTAGGAACTATGTTTCTGAAGCTAAGAAGAGGACAGGATCGAGGGCTACTAACCCTTACATGCAAAAACATGTTCGCTGAAATGGTGCAAAACATGGTTCAAAATGCCTAAGTTACTCCTGCTATAGTTATTGGTGGTGGTGCTCCAATGCAAACGTCGAGAGCTGGCTTTGCTAAACCAAGTAAGGATTACCCCACCCTGGGAGGAAAATCATTTCTTGTAATGGAATCGCTATTGAAGTGCAGGATTGTTTAGACACATGCGAATGCATCTTTGAGGATACGGAGTTAGAGGATATAATAAAGAGGAAGCTGGCCTTTAGATAGCTTTAAAGAAAAGCTATGGGGTGATGGAATTCCATCAAGATTACTACTCCTAAGGATCATACTTGGGAGTACTTTAAGACGAGATTTGAAGAGAAGTATATATTGGCCACTTAAAAGTTAGTACTTTTTTGTTTGTTGAATCGAGATAGGGGGATATGTCAGTGTCGAAATACATGATTGAATTCAACATGCTGTCAAAGTATGGCATATGTTTTATCGACACTCCACTCAAGAAGAACAATAAGTTTATCATAGGCTTTGATGATTATCTTGGAGAAGAACTCGTGAGTCATATTGATGGGACCTTTGAGAGGCTAGTAGAGAAGGCTCTTCAACCCGGGAGTCTGTATTCTAAGCCTAAATCGGTTGTTGCCCCCAAGGATGAGCCAAAGCCATAAGCTGGTGAGGATGTCAAGACAAAGTGGGGCAACAAGAAGAAGAACTTCAGAAGGGTGGATAGAAGAAGGGCGGGTGAAATCCTAGGTGTTATAATTATGGTCATAGAGGCCATCTTAGTAAGGATTATAGAAACAAGAAGAAATGATGTTTTAAGTGCAATAAACCAGGGCATATAAAGAAGGATTTCCTAGAGTCTTTGAATATTTAGAAAGTTTTGAATGTTGTTCCAGCTTCGTTGAGTGCTTCATCGATAAATGAGAAGGGGAAGATCATAGTTATGCAGTGTATATTTTCTATTCCTAATATATATGTATGTGTTTTATTCGATATCTGGGCTTTACATTCCTTCATATTTGGTGATTTGGTAAGTTGGTTAGGATTAAGACCTAAGATAGTTGACCAACTTTCAATTATCACAAACCCTGTTAGAGGATCGACTAGCCTATGTATGACTTGTTAAGACTTATTTCATCGAGTCATGGATGTTTGTTTGCTTGTGATTGCTTTGTTTTGGGTTTTGTAGGGTTTGGTATTGTCTTAGGAATGGACTGGCTGAGTATATATGTGATAGTGGTGGATAGCGAGAGGCTATTGGTGATGATTGTGGCCTTGGAGGGGTGGATGGTAGTGATTAGCTGCCTGCAAGAGGATAGAGTTACGGTTAGCTTTCTATATTCACTCGAGCTTCCACATGATGAGTTGTCTTTTGTGCCTATCATGAGAGAGTATCCGGACATGTTGGAGGAGGTAATCGGATTACCGCCACAATGAGAGATTGAGTTCCACATAGACTTAGTGAAGGATAACAGGATGATATTTATGCCCTTGAGGCCTATGGAATCCAAAAGGCAGAAGGAGTTTGAGGTGCAAGTGAATGACCTATTGAGGCAAGGGTTCATTCGTAAGAGCATATTTGAGTGGGGCACACCTATAGTATTTTCTACTAAGGAGGATGGCTATTTGAGGTTATGTGTAGATTATCATGAGCTAAATAAGGTGAGGAAGAAGAACAAGTATCTACTCCTACATATTGTTGACTTGTTCTATTAGCTCCATGGTGCTAGGCTGTTCTCTCAGTTGGACTTTGCGATGGGGTTTCATCAATTGAGAGTGGCAAAGGAGAGTGTGTCGATCACAACGTTTCACACACCGTCTACATTCTATGAGTGGTTGGTTTTGTCATTTGGGCTATCCAGTACACCAGCATATTTTATTAATCTTGTAAATCATGTTTTTATGGATCAGCTAAGTAAGTTTGTTCTTGTGTTCGTAGATGATATCCTTGTTTATTTAAGGATGGAGAAAGAACTCAATATGAATTTGAGGATTGTGCTTAAGGTGTTGAGGAAGCACTGACTGAAGGCAAAGTTTTCGAAGCATCACCTTTGGAGGAGGGAAATACGATTTTTGGGTCACGTTCTTTCTAAGCAGGGTATTGCTGTAGAACCTGCGAAGGTGGAAACAGTACAGGACTGGGATCGATCTAAGACCGCTACAGACATGAGAAGTTTCTTTGCTTGGCAGAATACTATAGACGTTTTATCAAGGACTTCTCTAAGGTAGAAGCACCGTTAACCAACTCGAGGAAGAAGAATCAGACTTTTATTTGGGGCGCTAGGTGCGAGCATGCATTCATGAGTTTGAAGGAGAGGTTGATGAGTGCACCAGTGTCAATCATTTCCAGCAAAAATGAGGAGCTAAGAGTATACAAATTCTTATGGTACTCAACAAGGTGTAGTGTTGATGCAGAGTGGAAGGTTGTCATCTACACTAGTCGACAGTTGAAACCTTATAAGAAGAAGTATCTAACCCACGATTTGGAATTGGTGGTAATAGTATTTGCTTTAAAAATACGTAGGCAATATTTGCATAAGGAGAGGTTCGTGTTGTATACTGACCATAAGTCATTGAAGTATCTCTTCTCCAAGAAGGACCTTAAGCTTTGTCGGCAATGATGGTTAGAGTTCTTAGCCCCTTATAACTTTGACATTTCCTATAAGCCTGCTAAGGGTAATGCAATCATTGGTGCTTTGAATATGAGACATACTAGCTTGAGAATGATGTTCCAAGCTATGTAGTTAAGATCGGATAATATCGTCGATATATCTCACATCGTACCAATATATCATTTGATATTTGCCAATATATTGCTCCGATTTTTAGTGCAAAATTCCCGATATTTTTTAATAATATCATTCATTATTAAATGCCTTGGAGAAAATAAATTTAAAAATAAATTTAAAAATAAATATTTTTGCATTCTTAATATTTTTTTAGTATATGGTAAGTGGAAAAACATAGAAATCCCAATGCATAAATTTTTTTTAGTTTTAACCATAGTTTTTTTGGTCTATTTCATTCATCTTTTAACAAAGAAAACACTATATATTCCATTATTTTATTTCTTGTGAAGACTTTATCACTAAAAACTAGATCATTTAAGAGCTACTTCTCCTTTTAGTTATATTTTGGTTCATTGTTTCTTGTTGGTAAGTTAGGTTATGAAAATTGATTTTCTTAGTTATTATTATGCACCAAAAACTAAAACTTTGAAAAGCTGTGAAGTTATATATTTGAAAAATCAGCTAAAAATAGGCTAGAAATTGTAATCAAAGCCAAATCAACATTACTTATTTGATAAATTAAGTGAAAATTAAAACGAAGAAACTATAAATATGGAAGAAAAAATCACAAACTATTATAAATTATTATATGACTTAAAAACAAATATAATATAAAAATGAATGAAATAATAAAGATGCACGTTATACGAATTTCTTAATTTTTATAAGCTTATCATATGACTGGTGTTTAATAAAATTTCTCATTATATCATTGATATTATGTGATATTATCATGGTATTTTAAAATATCTCATATCAGTATTTGACCGATACGTACTCTATACCGATATTAACAACTTAGGTTTCTATGGTGGAAGCAGTTGGAGTTTATTGTTGGCTATGATTTTAGGCCTGTGAGTTAGAGCCAAAAGTATCGGTTAACCTGATGACCAGACCAACCTTGATTGAGCAGATCGGTACTAGTCAAAGCAAGATGACAAACTAGTCGAGATTACGGTGAAGATAGAGGAAGGGGTAGAGTCTGATGAGATGAAGTAGTATGGGCTCGACCATGATGGTTGGCTCCGTAAGGATGGGAGATTGTTTATTTTCGATGTCGATTGGTTGAGGGATGAGGTGCTATGAGTGGGCCATCATTCGAGATTGACTATACATCTTGGCAGCAACATAATGTAACGTGATGAGGCGGATATTTTATTGAGAAGGGATGAAGAAGGACATTGAGGCATTCATCATGAAATGCATGAACTGTTAATTGGTAATGCCAGAGCAAAAGAATCCCAGTGAGTTGCTGCAACCGCTCAAGATTTCCGAGTGGAAATGGGAACAAGTTTCAATGGACTTCACTGATGATTGCTGAGGACCATAGGAGGGTATGATAGCATTTGGGTCATATTAAATAGATTGACGAAGAATGTCTAATTCATACCCGTCAAATATACTAGAACGACATCCAAATTGGTCAAGTTGTATTTGAAACGGATTGTGCGATACCATGGTGTGTCGAAGAGCATTGTGGGCTACTCTTTATTCACTAGCAGGTTTTGGAAGAACTTACAAGAGGCATTGGGAATGGAGCTACATCTCAGTATAACTTATCACCTACAAACTGATGGTCATACCGAGGGAGTGAATAGAAATTTAGAGGGTCTCTTTTGAACTTGCATTCTCGATTTTGGTGGCTCGTGGGACAATTATTTACACTAAGTAGAGTTTGCATACAACAATAGGTATTAGTCTTACATCAGCATGACCCCATATGAAATGTTATATGGTCGCCCATGCAACGCTCCTTCATGTTGGTAGGAAATGGGTGAAAAACTAATATTTGGGTCATATTTGATTAGAGAGACTTTGGAGAAGATCGGGATCATTTATAAACGAATGAAAGCTAGTCAAGAGAGATAGAAGATCTATGCTGATAGAAGAAGACTTGACTTGAATTTCTCCATTGTTGATATGGTGTTTGCCAAGATTACTCCATTAAAGAATGTTGTTCGATTTGGTACTAAGGGAAAGTTGGCGCCAAGATTCGTTGATCCTTTTCCGATAATTGAGAGGATTGGAAACCTGGCTACAAAGTTGACTTACATCAGAAGATGGTGGACATGCACAACGTGTTCCACACCTCTCACTTGCAGAAGTTTTTTCACGACTTAAGCATAATAGTTGAACTAAATCAACTTGATTATATCAATATTAAACCATAAGTATCAAGACCTCATAGGCTTATTCATATCGTTGGATGTGATACAAAACAGCTTAAGAGGAAGACAATAGAGTTGGTGTGGTTTAGTGGAGTGAAAGCGAAGACAATTTCACTTGGGAGACCGAGGAGAGCATAAGAACCACTTATCTGAAGCTCTTTACTTAGTGAGCCTCTTGTTTATCGCATTTAATTTCACTTTCGATATCATATAGGATAGTTTAATATCCTACATGCTAGGGCAATATAGATATCGTTACTTGCTTTTGTGTGCATGTTTGATGTTTGATATGTTTGCTTATGAATGTTAGGCATAGCCATGTTTGATTTTATGTTAGTTTTATTGTGGATTTCAAGGTGAAATTCCTAAAGGAGGGAGAGTGTAATGACCCATATTTACGTATTGGAAGATCATAAAGTATTATTTTTAAATTTACATGAGGTCGTATGACTCTATATTTTGAGAAATGCCTATTAGTGACATTTTCTATCTTTATGAATTTTATCGAATGATTTTACCCTTGAAAATTTGTAAAGACTATAAATTTTGATAGAAGGCGAATTAGCATCTAAGACCACTTCCATTGGAAAGATCTGATGGTTTCCTTTTTCGTAGAGTGGTCATAATAATGATTTGGACTTTCTGGTTAGAAGATATGGCTATATGAATGTTGGCAGTTTTGAAAGCAGCTTAGCGAGTAATTAGTGAGGTTTGGAGGTAAGCCCACTAACCTATTTCGTGTTTGGATGGGCTAAACCATCTTCCCTAAATTATTTTTACCACATTTATATAGATCTAAACTCCCGTTAACCTATTCCTCATCCAAATCTTTCTCTTTTCTCCTCCAAATAAAGTATAAATCATAAATTAAGGATAGATTAGCAAAGGAATTGATTATAGATCTTCACATCTAGGTTTTCAAGGAAGGAAAATCAGATTTTGGTTGTTGATTTTCGGATTTTCATGCAAAACTTGGATTTTTGAGGTTTTGGTGAGTGATTTATCATCTCTCGCCTATTATATATGTGTATATACTATTAACATGTTTTGAATCCATTTTTAAAGACAAAATTAAGTTCTAACGTTGTTTTAAAATCCTACCTGTAGTAAAAACGTGAATAAATGGATTTTCGGTGTTCTAGACATGTTATTTGTATATGTAACTTCCTTGATATATGTTCGGCTATGTCGTAGGCACCTTGTATGATGATTGCTACGGTTGATTGTGTGATTTGCATGCTTGAAAATTGTTTGGTTCATGTATAGTGTTTATTTGTATGCTTGTATGGTTGAAAACGCTCATCGGAGCAAACTAGAGGTAAGAATCATGAGATCCAAACTTCATGGAGAGGCGCTAGAGTGTTTGGAATCATATCGTTGCATTGGCGATGCATGAGGTCGAGGTGTAGCGATGAATCAGCATGAAGTTGATTTGTTGAAGGAGCTATGGTTTTTTGGTTTGAGGAAGCTTGGTCTGGTATGAGGATGGTTATGTGGTTAGCTTCGTTCAGCATCGATTGCTAGTTTGTTTGATAGTAGAGGACGAACATGAAATCCTCTCTAGTTGTCTGTTGGTTCGATGGTGAAGACGGATAGAAACCCTATCTGGCCATCAGTCTTGTAATACGGTACGGTGGCTTCTTTATTCGATGGTGGGGTACTGGACATGAAATCATGTTCGATGGTCAGATAGAAAATGCTATTTGGTGACTTCAGTTTGGTTATAAGGGAACGGTTGAACATGGTAAGGAATGGAGTTTTAGACGTTGACTCAGAGCTTGGTAGGAAGAAGCTTCCGAGCAAGACTTAGGGTAGCTTGGTGGTCTTGGGAGTTGATTTATGGGAAGGATGGATGACTCCAAAATGACTATAGATGACTTAAGGATGGCAACCAATGAAGTGTGATCAATTCGGTGACTCAATGTGGTAAGTGACTATAGCATCTGATGATGGAATGAAAGGACGAGTTATGCATGACAGCTCGTGGAGTAGAACTTGAGGTTGTATTTTCATGAGTGGAACATGGCAATCTGTGTATCTAGAGTAGTCTGCATGTACCATATTTTTGACATATGTTTAGTCCGTAGCCATATATATGGGCATCTGTTGAGTATCTACGAGATAGTTCAACTATTTGTATATGTGCTAAGGGATTGATAAATGACTCTTTGGTCGTGATGCTTATTGTTGCGACAAGGTAGTTTACGTGTTCCTAGAGTAGTCTATGCGTACCTATACATTTGGACTTTGTGTATGTTCAGACTCTAGCCATCTGCATGTGTAATGAGTTGAGAATCTGTAGGAGTTCTTGTACATCTGAAGCACTTGAGTGAGAGATGCAATGTTGTGTGATGGTTGTTATGCTTACCATGTGCCTAATACGTTGTGCGATACCACTATACCCCATATTTTACACTTATCATGGTAGTTTAGCATATATTATGTGTATGTACTAACTCTTTAGATGTAAGGACATGTAAGATATAACTATTCATACCTACACCCTATTCTATATACGATTTTATAGTATTTTGAAATGATGTATCACTTATACCATGCTATCGAATGACCTGAGGTTTTATGCTTTGTATCTATTTATCTCCGATACTCTTAAATGAGTAGACTATGGATAATAGGTCTACATAGCGCATGAAGCTATATAGAGTACGAGCAGGAGGCTACGGTTTTATATACATTTACTTGGAGCTTACTATTTTTTACATTCCGTTGTGCAGTACTGTGGAGCTATATCAGTACTTTTATTAATTTACCGATAGGAGTTTATTTTGAAAATTTAGGATGCATTAACTCTATTATTTTAGTTTTTGTATAATCTGTGAATCTACTACACTGTAATATTTTTATTTACATTTCATTTGACAATATCACTGTCTTTCTTGTTTTACATCTATGTTATTATATTATATATTGTCTATGCACTTGTGATGTTCTATAGGTTCCATGTTTGAATTTTTATTTCTTTTCACCCTTTACTACCGTTCTGCATTGGTCGGGTACCTCCACAACGCAATATACAGTATAATGGATACTGAAGGTATGGGGCGGTCGTTATAGGTGGCATCGCCAAGCAAATTGATCTTGGCTGAAACCTTAGGAGCAATGTTTTTTGAAGCAAAATCTAATGAAAATAACAAAAGATGATATAAGAAAGGTTACTTGAAGACCATGATAAAATAGTGAAAAGGTCGTATCTAGAAAATATAGTTGGAACAGAAAAGCTCCTAGAAATCTTTGGAGAAGTGCATATTATATAGAAAAATTGATGACTCCAATCTCTTGTCTTATTAATTGAATCGGAGATCAGCCCTCAATCGGCGGGGCAAAAATAAAACACCGTAACCTTAGGTTTATATTTAGCTTTTTGGAGAGTAGCAAGCGAGCATAGAATTGCTAGGGTAAGGTCTTCAATCTTGAGCTACTTTAATATGATAAAAGGGAAATGAATATAACTATAAGAGTTTGGCTTAAGCTGAATTGGAGTGATCCCAAGGAAAGTTAAACTCTAGTAATTTGGTAATTAAAGGGGAATTAGCAAGAGTGCCATATGTGTGTCGGGGTGAAAGCGAAGAATCCTTCGGAAGGAGTATTAATCCTATCAGAAGGGCCAGGTACTCTAATCTCAACTCCAAAAATTCCAAAATGTCTCAGCAAAGAATGGATATTCTCTTGTCTTGAAAAGTATGACTGGTAATTAGTATAAAGCATTTCCTTGGAACATACTTCGAGCTTGGAGGACTAGGTGATTTTTGGAGGCACCTTTCTTATTTCCAGCCATGATGCGTACATCATTTAATTAAACACAGCGCATAAAAGACATACTTATAGCAAAAAAATTCAAATCACTTAACTTAAATAGAGATTGTTCTTGGAATAGTTAAACAACTTAACTTCTAGCATAGTTAAACCAACAAGTACTTAAATGATAAAACAACAGAATAAGGAGATGGAATTACCCCATGGTAAGAAAGCATAAGAAGAATCGTCATAAGATAAATCGTTACATGAAGATAATAATATAAGCCATTGTTCATTGAAAAAAGCAAGTAAAGTGAACTATCATAAGTTGAGCTATTGCTAGTTGAAAAGAGCAAGTAAAGTGAACTATCATATATTGAAAAGGTAAGTAGAATGAACCGTCTTAAGTTGATCCATCGCTAGTCGAAAAAAAGCAAGTAAAGTGAATTGTCATAAGTTGAGCTATCATTAGTAAAACCAAAAAGGTAAGTAGAATGAAATGTTGAAAGTTGAGCCATTGCTAGTTGAAAAAAGAAAGTGTAGTGAACTATTATAAGTTGAGATATCACTAGTTGAAAAAGGTAAGTAAAGTGAACTATTGTAAGTTAAACGACCGTTGGTTGAAAAAGGTAAGTGAAGTGAACTGTCGCAAGTTGGAAAAAAAGGGAAAGTAAATTGAGCTATCGCTGGTTAAACTATCGCATATTGAAAAAGTATATAAAATGAATTATCACATGTGAAGCTATCATGTGTTAATAACAAAAGCTCTCGAATGATGAGCTATTATAGGTTGAGAATGGCAAACCAAATGATATCATATTTCTATTGGGTTACCATAAAAAAATAATTCATTACATATTGAGTCATCGCAAGTTGAATGCCAAAAGTAAAAAAGATATCATATAGTGAGCTCTCGCATATTGAGCCATCGCATGTTGAGTTGGTCAAGGCTATCGCATGTTGAGATAACAAACAAGTTACTGATAATAACAACCTAAGTAAATAAAATTGGATCAAAACAATAATTTGAGAACAAATCTGAAGTAAACTATATAAAATCTAGGGAATTAACAAGTTCACAATACATAAAATTAGAAATGATTAAGCTGAATTGGATAAAAATGAAAAATCAATACTTTAATAGCATATTACCAATAAATGAGTCGTTACCAAACAAAAGATCTTTAAGGAATTGACATCTGTTTGAATAATTAATGGCAGATTGATTTTTCAGAAGCTAGTAAAAGAGAAGAAGAGAAAAAAAATTATTTACAAGAGAAGGAGGAAAGTGGATTAGCCACTAGATCATAAGAAAGAAAAAATGAACGACCATGATATAGAGATTCAAGAATATGAAGAGTTTAAGTTGAAAGGGGGCTAAATGAAGTGGAACATTATACTAAAGTATAAAAGGATATTATAAAATTGTGAGGAGGGGGATGTTATATTCTAAAAGTACTAGCCATCTAGGTTGAGATGAGCCATCGTAGATTGAAAAAAAGATGAGCCATTGAGAAATGAAAACCAAAGAATGAGCTATCAAAGGATGATGGCCTCAAAGCCATCATAAAGTGGTTATAATGAGATATCGAAGATTGATGTTTTCAAAGCTAAGAAAGTTGACTAAACAAGCTATCAATGCATGATGGTTTCAAAGCTATTGCAAATTCACTAAACAAGCTACCAAAGGATGATGATGTCAATGCTAATTGCAAGTTCACTAAACATGCTATTGAAGGTTAATGATGTTTCAAGGCTATCGAATGATGATCCAAAGAGCTACTGAAGGTTGATACTTCTGAACTATCGAAGGTTGAGACGTTTGAGTTATCACATGCTGATTTCAAGAACTATCGAGGTAACGACCCGTATTTTTGATAGTATTAAATTAAATGAGATTTTGGAAATTAATATTGTCATAAATTAAAATTTGTGATTTATAAATGGAACAAAAAATTATAGGAAATTATTGTCAAGGACAAAATTTCCCAGCTTTTTAGCCTCAAGGACAGATCTTCAATATTTTATCCTGAAGGACAACTTTATGTAGGTATCAGTTTTTAGTTATTGATAGCAGTTTTTAGGTATCAGTTTGTAGTTATCGGTAGCAGTTTTTAGGTACCAGTTTTAGCTCGGTAGCAGTTTTGTTGTCCTTATGAATAATTTTGAAAAATGTTTGTCCTTATGAATAATTTTTAGAATAATGTTTGTCTTTGTGGTAAAAATATTGAGGTCGTGTCCTTAAGGCAAAAAATATACAAATCTTTGTCCTTTAAATTAATTCCCCCAAAAAATTATTAGAATATAATTTAATAATGTTGATGGAATGAAATTGATAATTATTTTAATGTAATTTCAATCAATTGAAATAATTGTAAGTTTAATAAGTAATAAAATAAATGATGTATTAATGGTGAAATTATATGTTATTAATTGAAATTGGTTTTTTAACATTTGTAAGTACTCCTTGTTTTTATACAATAAATGTATTAAATCCGTGTTGGAATTTATTTGGGAATTAATGAAATTAGATGTAATTAAATGTTGTAATTAATGTAAGGAAATATATTAATTGTAGAGTTTGAGTGAAATAAAATAGAAACTTATGTTAATAGATTACATATGGAATTATTGATTTAATATAAAAGACCTTTAAATCAATTATTATGAATAAGTGCTAATTTAATAAAGAATAAAATGAATAAGTTTAGTAAAGGAGTAAACACATGTTTATTTGTTTGAAATGTATTTTAGGTTGCAGATTAATTATAGGGATGGGAAATTATTATTTAATAAGAAATGTATAACTCCTGTTTATGTCCAACAATGAATGAATATGTTTGAATTACTATTAGATAGGAAAGAATTGTTCTATTTCTCATTACATTCATTTAGTCCATTTTTAAATTCACCTTTGTAGTCAACTGAAATTAATGTAATTGAATAATTTCAATTATTAGGAGAGAGGACACTAAATTTTTAATTAATAGGTGTAATTAAATATAGCTTATATTTTGTAAAAATATAAGGAAATTTTGATTTAATGAAGAGAACATTTACATCAAATAAAATGAATGTTTCATTTGTGAGTATAGGTTTAGTTTCATTAAATAAGAATAGAATGATTGTTCTAAAGGAATAGATATATGTTTATTTGAGCTGTGTTTTAGCATATAGACTAATTATAGGAATAGAAAAATAATTTGCTTAAGTAAGTTATTTATTACTCTAGTGTATAAACAACAAAATTATAAATGTGTTCAAATGACTAAAGGAAACAATTTTTCTATTTTTTATTCATTTTAGTTTGTCCGTTTTGAAATTTAACTTTGTAATTAATTGCAACTAATATAATTGAAATATTTCAAATAAAAGGAAATAAAATGTTGATCGCAATTAGTAGATTTAATAAAGGAAATGCACGTTTTGGGTTAAACAGAAAGAGCGTTTTAATGAAAACAAAAGATCATTTTGAGAATACCAAGTTGAATGTTTTCATTTTTAGGGTAAGTATAATTTTATTTATTATGCGTTGATTAGAGAATTAAATGTGTACAAATTGAGTATTATTTGAGTTAATAAAATTAATTTGGTTACGTTTTAAAAATTAAATTTCAAAAGGCTGTGCGATGTACATGATCCCTTCATTTCTTTTGTTATTAATTTTTGCCTGCTCGTTTTAAAATATTACCTCATTATTAATATTTGATTCGTTCATTTCTCATTCTGTTTAATAGAGCCTAGACTTTTAGGCTATATTTAATTCTTTCCATTTCATTTTTAGTTGTACTGAATTTCATTTTCCTTTGGTTTGTACACTTTCTCATTTCTACATACATTTCCTTATACACTGTTAATGCCTGAGCTTTTAAAACAGAACGTGACATTAATTTTTCTCCCTCCACCTTCATGTCCTTAATAATATATAACCTGCAATTTTATTTCAACATTTGTATTTTGTTTCTCTTGATACCTCATATTCAGTTAGTTCAAATTGTTCTTGACAAAGGTACATTCTTATCATAAAATTGTTCGCATTTTAAACTTATCCCTTCATTTTTTTGTCACCGCCTCATTTCCGAAGTTCAATCTCCATTTCAAATCTTCCTTTCCTAGAATCATTTTAACATGAGCTTGCAAATTCAAAACTTTCTTTTATGAAATATAAGTTTCATTTTTTTCATTTTCCTACATATCCTGCTCTCGTGTTAGTTCGTTCTTCCATCTTTGCCTAAAGCCTCATCTTAAGAAAAGCGTAAATATTAAACTTTGTTTATTTTATATTAAACGTGAACTAATTATTATTTTAATAATATTTCTTATAACATGAATATCTTTTGCATATAAACTTCGACCCCGCGCGATTCCTTCTATTGGATTCATATTTAAACTCCGAAAAATATGAAACTGATTCGATTGAATTTGGAGACTGTTGAGATTTAGCGCTTCTGTTTGGATTTTTATGGGATAAAATCAAAAGTGAGTGATTTAACCCACTTAGACAATACTAAATTTTCTTATGTCAGTCAAATTAAATTTATGAAGCGATAAGAATGTTATTAGTTGTTATTTGATAGTTTAAGTTAATATTTTATTTGAAATTGAATTTTATTGAATTAAATTACCATTTAAATTAATATCGAAATTGAATTGCTAGTTAAATACCTGGTATTGATAACCTGTTAAATGTTGTGATTTATTGGCTGACTTGGATGTTGACAGTGATGGATGTCTATTTGTTAACATTTTGGGTGATTGGATGTTTATTTATTTTTATATATCTCTGTTATCACCTTGTATATTAATCTAAAGCATATAAAGTGCTATTTGAATTAGTTCGAATAAAGTAAGAAAAAGGTTGAAATGAAATATACCTATGACACTTTGATTTAGATTGAAATGATAGTGTATATGAATATAAATGATGTTGGTTACTGTTCTGTGATGTGATTTACATTCAGTTATTGTATTTTGTTCTAATAGATCGTTAGCTACATATAGTTTTGGATTAAGCATTTACTGGATATGTCGATCCACCTGAGTTGAAAAGAAACATTATATTGCATTTATCGACGTATTCAGTAGATGTATAAGACAAAATTATAGATGGTCGCCCTAAACCAGCCATGTTCTCCGCTTTAGTAGACGGAATTACTTGTTAATTCTCTTTACTAAGGTAGGTCTCGGAGTGGGGCGTCACAGCTTGGTATCTCCGTCCCTATAATTAAATTGAAATAACGAATCACTTGGCCATAGGATAGAAAATTATATATGGAAACCGGGTTGGTTAAATTAAATGGTTTTGAAAATCTTGAATTTGGATTTTGATTAAATGATATTGTTTAAAAGAAATAAATTTTGGATTTATATGAATTGAATTATTTCTAATTCAAGCTTTGAAATGTTGGGATTGAAATTGGTTAAAGAAAATATTTTAAAGAATTGAATTAGAAATGTGAAGCTATAATCGATATATGACTTTAATTTTGAAAACGGAATTATTTTAAACAATTGGATCTTAAAATTGAATAATGAGGTTTAATTTGATTTAAGTATTTAAATCAGCAAATTGAAATTGGAGTCGGAATCGATATGAATTGAAATGGTTCAAAATAAGAATTGAATTGGAATTTTAAATCGTTAAACTGAATTGTTGAATCTAATTAGAAGTTAAAAATGAATGTTTTGAAAATTGAAGTTAATTCAAATTGAAATTGAAATCAATTCGATTTGAAACTAAATCAAAAATGAGTTAAATTGGAAGATTGGAAATTGAGTTCTGTTGATTTGAAATTTGGACATGGGTCCAGATTGTTGCAATGGAAAGAAATAGTTTGATTTGATAGTATTTTCAAAATAAATTATTTTAAATAAAACATTTAAACTCTTTTACTATATAACCTATTTTCAATACTAAAACCACTTTATATCAAACTATTTTAAACTATTTATAACTATTAACGTTATTTTCTAAAATTTCAAACTGTGCAAAGTTGGGATGTTTATATTTAAATCATTGATTTAAATGCGAATGTGATTAAATGAGGTTATAGCCTAAGTTGGAATTTGAAATAATATTTTCAAGTAAAAATGACATATTTTGAGTAAATATGGTATTTTGAAATGAAATGATATTTTTGAAGTGAATATGATATTTTTGATATCAAATATGAATTGGTTTCAAAATGTAAAGGAACCAACCAGTGTGAAAAATGACATTTGGCTGTTAAAGAGACCGAGGCCCTCTTATTGGTATACTCTTTGTCAATATTGGAACCACTTTAACAACCGTATACGCGGTGGATGTTATACAGAATGAAGTGGTTGAATTGGAAGCATCTGCTGAATTTGAAGAAAGAGAGCGATGATGGATGACCCTGACACCTGTGTCAATTGTAAATGACTAAAACAGGAGCCTATGTCTGGCCAAGGGTTCGCAACCTTAGGGGCCATCGCCTCTTCGTATTATTATATTGATTTTGGACTTGATTGGTGCACATTGATTTAATTTTGGGGTGGTAGACTCGGTGGGTGGTCGTAACTACGATGCATTACCACCAGCCAGAAAGGGTAAACTGGTAGAGTCCTACCTTGGACATTGCCTCACGTGCCTCGTCATACTTTTATCCTTATACGCGCCCACTATGATTTTGTTTTAGTATAGTAATTATAGTGGACTCACTAGCTACCGACGTTACTGGTTGTGTTACTTGACCTGCATAGACTACCTGTGTAAAAATGTGTTAATGCGGATCAATGTAAAGCCTTAGTGCTATTTTCATACTTTACATTACCGACAGACACTACTTATATAGCATATTTTACTACCTGTAGGTAGTTTAATGGATCCTTAGGAGATGGAAAATCCTGTAACATCTCTTAACTTATTACACTCACATTGTACACTTGATAGGAAACGTAAAACCTCATAAACATCTCTGAAGCTATTACACTTATGTTTACTTGTTATTAATTTAACTTACATTAGAACTTTTAGTTCTGACTCGAGTGTTTTTTCTTTTCATTACGCTTGGGTCAGCCTGAGTATTTCAGTGTTGAAGACATTATTCCTTGAAGATGGAGATGGAGGTGCTAGATCGTATTTATTATTATTATTGTTCCACTGCATTTTTTTGGTATGTTTATTGATTGTACTCTAATTTTGTGTAAAATTTGTATAATCAAATGTATATTATAAAACAGCTTCATAAAATGTTTATTTGATTATTATATTTTGTCAATTCCGCTGCGAAATTCTATGTTTTATTTTTCTTCTTTTCTCTTATTTTCTTATCTACCCCATTGAAAATCCTCCATTTTGAATAGTTTGAGTTAAACATGTGTGGTTTATTTTCGATTTAAACCTTCCAAAAAGGTGGATCGTCACAATCGAAGGCTAAGATGTTTGAGTTATCTTATGGTGACTCCAGGAACTATCGAAGGCTGACTCCATAAACTATCATGTATCAAGCTTATAAAGCTATCACATAATGGAAGTAGGAAGCTATCGCATATTCAATTTATTAAGCCATTGTACATTGAAGTCAAGGGGCTATCATAGGTTGCTATTAACCTAACAAAAGCTATCACATATTGAGGAACAAAGGAACTATCGCATGCTGATAATCTAAGCTGTTAAATGTTGAAAACACATTAAAAATTGGTATTCGTAGCTAGAATCCTTACAAACGCATGACGATCACCAAAGCTTTTGTCATATTAACAAATCTTAGCCATCTATCTATTCCATATCACACGTGTCATAAATCCAAGAGCTAGAGCTCTCTATATATAGCCATGTACTCCTTACTGGAAAGGTGCTGAATCCTAAGTGATCCATCTTCCTCATTTTTTCATTTTTCTTGTAGTTGGGATTTACATGCCCATTAGGTTCAAATTGAAATCGACGTTTTATGATCAAGGACTTGAGTTAATGATAGTTTGCATGACTACTTTCATTTAAAATCTGGCCTTGAATATGAATTTGTGACTTGCCTATTGAATAAAATGGACTTTCCATTTTGACTTGCATGTTGATAATCATCTCTAGCTTTATAATTGACATTTGAACAATGGGATTTTCTCTCTTTTATTAAGCCTTTGACCTTAAATTAGGCTCAATTTCTGACCTAACAATATATATATATGTACGGATGGGCACATATGTGTGCGTGTTGGTCATATATTGCAGTTGAGTTTTTTTTAGTACTAGCTGTTACTACTGGTTGGATGGATATAGCTATTTAACTGTTCAGGTTCGGTAGAAATTATTGATTTTATTTTGCTATTGATGATCTATTGTGATTCTGTTCCGATTAGTTATGATGAGCGAATGGATCTAAAATATATTGGAGGGGTTGGCTTAATGTTTTCACTTTATAGTCATTATTCATTTATCATTTTTATTATGTTCTAATATATTTAGATTTGGGTACCGTTAAGCAGACTCCAATTTTAGAAGGGCACATTTTTCCAAATTTTCATAAACTTGCCTTAGGATGTACCAAAAAATGTTGCCTCCCTTAACAAAAAATTAAATAAATTTCGCAGCTGCCATCATTATTCCAGTGATCCTCCACCGTTCATTGACTTTCTTTTTGATCAAACACCGTCGAAAATGCTTTTTGGTGGACCATTGTTTTTCTTTTTCTTTTTCAGTGGATTTTTGCCAAATGTTGTTAAGCATGACGGTAAAGTGCCAAATAATTTTATTCGGTTCCATTTCCATTTATCAGGCGCCCCATAATAATTTTTTCTATATGGAATCACCTTAAAATTAGCCTCTCATATTCAAAAATAGATTCGCTTTAACAATGCCCTTAAATTTTTAACTTGATTTTTTTTATTTTTACATTATGCATCTTAGGTAGGTGTTTGGCTTGTGTTTTGATTTTTCAGTTTTAAGTTTTCATTGTCATTTTCAGTTTTCTTTGAAGTATTTTTAGAATTCCCAAAATGCAATGGGTGGGCCAACTTTGAAAACATGTTTTCGAAACGAAATTTGGAAAATGAATTTGATTCGAATTGTGGCTGTTATATTTCAAAATTTTGAATTTTCTTTTTTAAATTCAAACAAATTTTGCATTTAAACCATGACATAATACATAATAATATCCACTACTTATCAAAAACCAAAAACAATAAGAAAGAATCAAATATAACAAAGTTGTAATGGAAACTACTTCCAATTATATCTAGTTACTAATTAAAATAGGTATTGGACTAACGAAAATACACTAAGTTATAAACATAACAATTAGGCATTAAAGAGAACATAATATTTTTAACTACGCAAGACCAGATTGTATCAGAACAATAAACTTTAAAGATTTCCAGACACCTAAGATAAAAATACACCAAATAAGAAGAAATACGAAAGAAAATAACTCGATCGTCTTCCTTAATGAACCACCACAAATTTTATAGCCAATACAATTAGATATCTTCTAAGTCATATCTGCACACACTAGTATAAAGTAAGACATATACTGAATAATTGCTTAAAGTTAAATTTGAATGCAAATGAGACATGAATACAAATTAGATTATGTATTAATCTAAAATTGATGCATTGCATGTTACATATATCGTATAATTTAGAGGTGATGCATATATACTCATATTGTCATAACTAGTGGTTTTTTAGTGGATAGCTTACTAGTTTTAGACAACGTAAGAAATGGCTTATTGAAGGAACATGGAAATTTTGAAAGGTAGTGGCTCCTAACATGTTTTTAATGATTAATGGAGGCATTTTTAGATATAAGGCTATTTATATCATCTACTTTTTAAAATGATTTTTATTTTTCTGAATGATGTACGAAGTGGAAGATGATATAATAATGACATAAAGAATTGATATGTTGTCCATGCTTTAATTTGCGTGGTGTTGATTTAAATACCTTAATGAAATGAGATGGAATTTTTTTTGAATCTGAAATAGAAATAAACCTATAAAAAATTTCATCATTTGATGATTTATGTATTCGTAAAAAAAATCAAAAGATTAACAGGAGCTAGGAATACTCAAAATTGTAAATATAGTTGATAGAATTCACTGAGCTCTCTTCATCCATATTGCAGCAACTTCAACACCTAATACAAATTTAATAAAGAATGAACTGAAATGAGAAAACCGAACTGGTAATAACAGGCAATATATACACATGATTTGAGGCAAAATAACATAATTCGTATAAGGTATAACATAGCATGCAGTAAAATTTTGTTCTGAATTAAATGTAGTAGCAAGATGCAGTAAAATTTTGTCATGAATTAAATGTAATAGCAGATGCCAATTCTACCAACTTGTCAAAACATAACATGCAATAAAATTTTGTAATTATGGAATCGTGTTTTTAGAAGTTATAACATAATTCATAGACATGATTGACTAATCACCAAAACATCATTCATATACATAATTGACTAATCACCAAAACATCATAGAAAACTGACAATTTATATTTCCTTAAATTGAATAACATCATTTATATCTGCTACAAACAATACCGTAAGAACATAAAATCAACGCAATCTTAGTAGAATTGTATACATGTCTTCTTTTTGAAAAATAATCACTCACACACACATACACCCTCGCACTCACACTTCAAGTTAGTACCATTCCTAAATGATCAAAAAAGAACCACATATTCACAATATAAAACAAACCTAGTATAGTTATGGGAAAAAAGAACCCGCTGACCTTTTACATACACACTTGCACTCACACTTCAAGTTAGTACCATTCCTAAATGATCAAAAAAGAACCACATATTCACAATATAAAACAAACCTAGTATAGTTATGGGAAAAAAGAACCCGCTGACCTTTTCTTTGAGCAATTTGAGAAAATAGATTATCAGTAGCAGCACTAACTTATACAATAGAAAATCATTCCGTGGATACATATTCAATAAAATCACAAAAAGCATAATAATGAACTAAAATAAAGAACAAACAACAAAATGAATTTATATAGTAAAATGAACTAAATTACAACCATATCTAGTATTGTTTTGATTTGATTAGCTAAACTGGCTTTTCCTATATTTCTGTATAATATATGAATGCATTTAGATTCTTTCAGGACAAATTTATATTGATCATGCATACAATCACTTTCGATACAGCCATAGGAATTGATATGCATTTCGTACAATATTATCTATAAAGGAACAAAAAAAATTAGGGGAATTGATACGCATTTCGTACAATATTATCTATAAAGGAACACGAAAATTGCATGATACTTCACTAACACCAATAATCACACCATCTATTTACCCACTAAACACTGAAAAAATGAAACATATTATCAAAATATACAATAATAAATTGAAAGAATTTACCTTAGAATAGTGTTAAATCAGAAGCAACTTGAATCAAAAAGAAAACATTCTAGAGAGAAGGAACCACTACATTAAATAGCAACAAACTAGATGATTTAATCAAATTGAATCAAAGGAAGCATGAAACAATAAATTGCAATTTTATTTGAACTTTTAAAGATCGACGAAAATTGAATACGAAGAATTCTGCTGCCAGAGAATGGATCTAGGTTTAATCGTTTTTGCTTTTGTTTTTTGGTTTTGACTTTTTGCATTTTTAATTTGGGCCTGTAAATGAGGAAAACATAAAAAAGTTGTTTTTAGTTTTCTTTATCAAGGCAATTTATGAGAATGATAATTTTTCAAAATGTAAAAGGAACAAGTTTTTATTGTTATCAAAAGTGTAAACTGAAAATGATTTGAAAATGAAAACTGAACAAGGCCTTAGTTTTTTGGATTTTAGCGTTTTCTATTTTTATTTTCATTATGGGAGAAGGGGGATTGCGATTTGTAGGATCGTTTTCACCCTAGGTGGAGGAGTGATTAGAGTAATACTAATAATAATAAAAATTAATGCGGAAATAAAATCAATAGCAGAAAAACAATGCAGAAGAGATTACACATAAATTTACTCAGCTTCGGCAAAACCTGCCTACGTGCTGCCTCCAAGGTTTCTTCTAGAAAGTAAATAGTCAGACGGTTACATGCATAAACTTGCGACATCCGCTAATGACTAACCTAACTCTACGCTCAAAACCCTGCTACAATTCAGCCACTGAGTTGCGAATTCTCAAACTACACCACCGTAGTTCGTAACCTAGTCACACGACTAAAGAGTTACAAATTTAAAAAGAAATTACAAACTAAAACTAAAACAAACAAAACCCTAATTATGATAATTGAAGCCCAAATAAAAAATAAATGACCGACCCAAACAATAATTAGTGCTATAAAATATGGGATGCTCATTCCCTTTTCTTTTTCTTCTATTGTGCGGCCGCCTTCTTTGTTCCTCTTCAAAAAGGAATTAGGATTTTCCTTAATTGAACGCCGTTTTATGATCAATCGATTGATTTGAGGAATTGCTTTGAGTTGCTTTGTCAATAGACTTCTGGCTTGAGCACATGCGCGATTGCTTCAATTATCGAGTTCGAATCAAAGCTTTGAACTGGTACGTGATTGCCTTTATTTACTTTCATCGATATGCTTGAACTTGAATTGCTTTTGAACTTGATTGAAGTTATTGGTTTTGTTCAAAGTATGCTTTTTGGATTTTCTGTTTCAAACTCCAATGAATGCCGATGATGAATTTGAGTTTGAATTATAGGGTCTGGACGCCCTATATTTTCGTTCGTATATCTCTGGTTTGAATTCATCACGCACTTGCTTGGCCGCTTAATTTTTTCCTTGAATGTCTATGGTATATATGACTTGTTCGTGTTGAATTTTCTTGATATATTTTATTAAGTAGGTTTCGTTCTTTTTGGCATTTGAATTTTTGGATAATCTGAACTTCATGAAGATTGACTTGTTCATTTGTTGATCGGTTTCACTGCAACACTAAACTGGGTTGATCAATCTCCATAAATTCAAATTTGCTCCGTTTTTTTTTTACCTTGACTTTGGCTTTTTAATTCAATCAGTGTTATCACCTATCTTTGAATTGATGAAACAATTCTTGACTTTCATCGAACTGCACTGATTTGTTTGAACTGCTAAATGTGTGATCATTTCTTTTGTAAACTCCTGCTTCATTGAGTTAATGTATGAATGCTTTGTTGCACTTTGATTTTGTTGCTCCTGGTCTCTGTTGCAATCGAGTCTGGTTCTTGTTGCATTTTGAGTATGGCCTAAAGCTTTTTGTGTATGCACTTGTTAATCAAGTGCTTTGCATTTGTATTCAATGAACTAAACTGTTCTTGTATGTGTTATATGTTATGCTCTTGTTATCCATGTTGGTCAGTACAATTGCATTGCTTTGAGCCCCTATGTGGCTTGTACATTTTGTTGAGCCTTGTTGTGTTCTCGAGTCTGTATTGTCATGTGGTCTATGCTTTTGTTTAACATTCTGTCTGGAGCTTTTGTTTCACTAGAAGGCCTGATTTGTATGTGGTCATTACTGCTTATATTTGGTTTGGTCTGAAGTGAACTCTGTTCGGTTGGACCTATATCTGTTCAAGTTCTACTGTGCAGTTTGGTTGCTTGGTTAGTCTTGCATTTGTCTTGTGTTCATGACTTCATAACATTGCAGTTGCATGTGTGGTTATGTCCTCCCGGAGTCTGGTATACTTGTGATTCTGGCCTCTGTTTCATGTGCACTTAGTTCTTGCATATGGTATCATGTGCATGTCTGATTGTCGAGTTATAATGCCTTGGCTCTATTTACTTGGTAGACTTGCATTGATATGTCTAGACTAGTCATTTTCTTTGTACTTGAAGTCTTGATTGAAGCTTCACTTCCATGCTCTGTTGTCACCTCTTGAAATCCGGTTTGACCACGTGTACATTTGAAGTGTAGTATGTTGTTTCACATGCACCTGAGTTGAAACCAACTTATGGCTCGTGTTTGACCTTGTGCTCACCCGTCCAATCAAGTGTATATCGATGTGCACGGCCTTGTGGCACGTACAGTGATACACTGTGCATGTTACAAGTTGTTCGTGTAGGATTAAAAGTAAATGACGATGAACAACCCAAATAATTGAGGCAGATAACATTTTCGAAACACGCTTTAATTTGCACTGCAATTTTTTTTTTCAATTTTACTATGTCAGTGTTTATTTTTGCAGATAATTCAGATGCTGCATACAAACTGGAATAGTTTTGAAGATAAAAATACGAGTGTTGAGACGAATATGTAGTGAGGAGTGATATGTAAATTGAACTTTGTGTTGTAATCAAGATTGTAATGCAATTGAAAATGTATATATGTGTAGTGAGAGCTCAAATTTGTACTATTTAAAATTGTAATAAAATATTTGCTTGAATAAAATATTTGTTCGAATATGAATTCTATGTTATTTATTTCAATAAATATTTATTTAATGATGTGGAAAATAAAATAGTACAATAACAAATACATTTAAATGAATATATATATATATATATATGTTTATTGGCATCAAACAAAAATCATATACTAGCATATTCTACAATCTCCCCCTTTTGATGATAACAACCATATATTAAGATTTTGACTCTATTAGATGTATTTAGTTTTGATGGATTCCATTTGCTCCCCTATTTGAATGCTCCCCTACATCAAAGCTCCCCCTTCATATATGCATTAAAATAAATAATAATATACCAAAGAACCTCGATGGGAATATGCAAATAAAAATAAAATATTTGAACTTTATTTGCCAAAATCTTAACTTCACTCTTCCCTTTTGTTATTAGTAAAAGAGTAATAGTGCTAGAAAAAATAGAGATAAAGTGATAGACATTAATACAACATTAATACCTAATCGAGTATAAATATTAAATTTCAAACAAAAATCATAAATACTATGTTATGCACATATTCCACTTTGGAGTGATAGGAGTGACGTCGATCAAACCATATGTTGTATCTATTTGTAGTATATTTATCACAGGAATTTGAATATTTACTAATCATGCATAACCGTTAGGACTTTTAAATGAGATTAGTATTATTCTTTAATTTAAAAAAAATGAATTTTAAGCATTTTCTAACCATGCATAAGCGTAAGGACTTTTCAATGGGATTAGAATCAACTCGTCTATTTAATAATCAATTTTGATATGTATTCCATACATGCATAACCGTAAAGACTTTTAAATGAGCATGAAAGCACATAATCAAAGATTCCAAGTAGTTCACCCATGCATAACCATGAGGACTTTTAAATGAGAGTGAATACTTTGGATAATTTTATTGCTAATTAATTTAAAAAACTGAATAGTTTTCCATTTTAAATACCACATTTTGATATACTATATTGGATTTTGATGAGTGATGGTCGTTTGAAATATGATAGCAAAATTATGGTCATGGAATTTTTACCAATCAAAGTTATTACAATTCTTTTTTAAATTTTTAAAGAAATTTACTACATGTACCGTCTCAAGTTATAATGTATGATTAGTATTAACACTCCTCACATTTTTTTAATCACTATTTTTCTTTTAAATAATATGAAAGGAGTCAGATTAGTTTATATAAGCATTTAAGGTCAAATATAAAATTAAATTTTTGAAATGCCTAAAATGAGATGAAGTCAACCAAAAAACTTTTTTTTAAAAGGGGTTTTGTAAAAATGTCTGCCAATTGAAAATCAGTTGAAATGAATTTTTATGCATATATTTTCTTTGTAGAATGTGATGCAACTAATAAATGTCTCAACATAAAACATGTTCCACTAGTACTTTTTCTATCAACTAGGCTACCAGTGTAATCTGCATCTGAGTTCCACTTTGACTCAAAGTTATCATTAGATAGATATCATAGACCAAACCATAAGGTGTGCATCAAATACCTTATAATCATTTTACAACTTTTAAAATGCGATTCCTTAAATATTTGATTAAAAACATGCACATAAACAACTAGTGAACATGGTGTCAAACCTAAAATCGGTAAAACAAACAAATATATCCACGTGTACCTTGAATAATCATCAACCAATACAAAACAATATTTGTTACCACCTAAACTTGTAATATCATTAGTCCAAACAATTTTGTATGAACTGTTTCAAAGACTCTAGAGGTACTCACAGTGTCATGAAAAGGTGATTGGTCAATATTTTTGCATAAATCAAAATCAAAATCAACATTCATTTCCTTATCACATAACTAGCCGATTTAAATCAGATTATGGCGTAGATTTTAAACATGTAATATATCATTCAAGATAAATGCACTGTTGCCTATTTTACCTTTATCGATATTTTGCCCATTGTGATTCCGCCACCATTGTACTAGGCTAAGAAACTTTGATTTGTCACCCGTCGTGTGCCTGGAACAACCAAAATCCAAGCAACACTGTTGTTGTTTCTTAGCCTACCATCACACGTGCACGAGAGAATATTTTTATGAACTATTTTTTTTATAGGTCTATGATTGTTAGTGATAGAAATTTCTGAAAAACAAGCTTGTGTAGATCCAAGACAATCTATATTTGTTCCTTTCGGCACCAAGATTTGTTTGACTTTAAGGAATTTTGCATTTGTGCATTTGGGAACCCAAATTTGAATAGTTTTCACATGTTTGGGTCTATACCAGCAATTGTTATGATTGTGTCCAATTTTTTCACAAATCATGCACTTGGAATTGACTTTATTAATTTTGTTTCCAACACGTTCAGATTGAGTATACCAAGTCCTTGTCTAACAGTACTGATAGTTAGTTCCCTAATTGCATATTTAGTTATTTTTCTCCTTTAGAAAATTTCCTGAAGTTGGGGACAATTGTTAAACTTGTGTTTTGAGAGATTCATTTTCATTCAATAACAAAGTGCACTTTTTTATAGAATTTTCTCTCCTAGTATTTTCACTTTCTTTTAAAATCAGAATTTCATTTTCAAGTGATCTAATTTAAATTTATGATTTTTTAATTTCATCTTCGAATGATGGACGCTTATCATACTTAGTGCTCTTATTTCGATAGTTTTTAACCAATTGATCAAGTTGCTTATTTTGTTCTATCAAACTATTTGTTTGTGATTCAAATTTAGTATACTTCTCTCTAAGTCTTTCAAAACAGCCATTTACCTCATGAAAATATATAAGTAATTCCGGATGAGTAAATTTTGATACCTCGCTTAGTCCTTCATCATCACAATCGGTTGTTTCTCCTTAAAGACATGGATTTCTTTTTCACTCTCACTGTTAGTGCTTTTATCAGCTTCAACAGTTTCATCCCAAGTAGCTGCAAAATTTCTCCTTTTCGGTTTCTTTCCTTGGCTGAGTCGATTATGAGTACAATTTGGCTTAATATGACCTGGTTTATTACAGTTGTGACAGATGACCTCCTGCTCTTCTGAGTTGTCTAGAACTTTGACTATTCTGCTTTTCAATTGTTGATTTAGAGCTCGATTTCCATATTTGTGGTTCCAAATTTTGAATTTCTTTATTATTAGCGTCAGTTCTGCTGCACCATCATCATCACCATCTTCACTTTTAGTTGTTCCTTTGAGAGCTATTGATTTCTTTCGAGTATCATCTCCTTCACATTCTTCCTTGGATTTCATTTCTAGCTCATTAGTGGTGATATTTTAAATGGGTTCTTCAACTTTAACTTGTTTCAAATCCCTTAATTCTTGAATGGTGGTAACTTTCGCTTCAAAATTTTGTGGAAGGACTCTAAGGATTTTTTGGACTATTCCCAATTCTGCGTATGGTTTTCTTAGATCCTTTGATTTGTATATGATATTAGAAAGTCATCCATACATCTCTTTGACATTTTCATCCTTAGACATTGTGAAGTTCTTGTATTCGCTACTAAGCATGGCAAGGCGAGATTCTTTGACTAGGGAGGTTTCTTCATGAGTCACTTCAAGTGTGTGCCAAATTTCTTACGCAGTTAGACAATATGAGACACGATTAAATTCAATTTAATCTAATGAACACGTAATAGAATTCATAGCTTTAGTGTTAGCATTCTGCTGTTTATTTTTAAGATCTGTCCATTGGTTTTTCAATCTCTTGATTATCCACCACTATAGTTGATATCCTATATCCCGTCTCAACAATATTCCATGCATTTTTAGAAAAAATTTCATTCTATTTTTTCAATAAGCATATTCATCATTGAACATGGGTGGTCTAACTATGAACCGATCCTCAGCAAAAGCATTATTAAAAGAAGTCATTTTAAAAATCAATTTTTTTAAAATAATTGGATTTTGAAAAATCAAATTTTTAAAACAAAAATGATTTTTTTCTAGCTCTGATATCACTTGTAGGATCGTTTTCACCCTAGAGGAGGGGTGAATAGGGTGATACTGATAATAATAGAAATTAATGCGGAAATAAAAAATCAATAGCAAAAAAACAATGCAGAAGAGATCACACACAAATTTACCTAGCTTCGGCAAAACCCTACCTACGTGTTGCTCCCAAGATTTTTTCAAGAAATTAAGTAGTCGGACGCTTACACACGTAAACTTGCGACACCCGCTAATGACTAACCTAACTCTACGGTCAAAATCTTGCCATAACTCAACCACTGAGTTGCAAAATCTCAAACTACACCACCATAGTTAGTAACCTAGTCACACGACTAGAGAGTTGCAAATTTAAAAAAAAAATTACAAACTAGAACAAAACGAACAAAACCTTAATTATGATATCTGAATCCCAAATAAAAAATAAATGACCAGCCCAAACAATAATTAGTGCTGTAAAAAATAGGATTCTCATTCCCTTTTCTTTTTCTTATATTGTGCGGCTGCCTTCTTTGTTCCTCTTCAAAAAGAAATTAGAGTTTTCCTTAATTGAAATGTCGCTTTATGATCAATTGATTGATTTGAGGAATTTCCTTTGCATAGCTTTATCAATCGACTTCTGGCTTGAGCGCATGCGCGGTTGCTTCAATTATCGAGTTTGAATCTAAACTTTGAACTGGTACGTAAATTACCTTTATTTACTTTCGTTGATATGCTTGAACTCGAATTGCTTTCGAACTTGATTGGAGTTATTGGTTTTGTTCAAAATATGCTTTTTGGATTTTCTATTTCAAACTCTAACGAATGCCGTTGATGAATTTGGGTTTGATTTATAGGGTTCGAACACCCTATATTTTCGTTCGTATATCTATGGTTTGAATTCTTCACGCACTTGCTTGGCAGTTCAATTTTTTCCTTGCACGTCTGTGATAAATATGACTTGTTCGTGCTGAATTTGCTTGATATATTTTATTAAGTAGGTTCCATTCTTTTTGTCATTTGAATTTTTGGATATTCTGGACTTCGTGAAGATTGACTTGTTCGTTTGTTGACTGGTTTCACTACAACACTAATCTGGATTGATCGATCTCCATAAATTTAAATTTGCTTCGTTCTTTTCGGCCTTGACTTCGGCTTTTTAATTCAATCAGTGTTATCACCTGGCTTTGACTTGATGAAACAATTCTTGACTTTCATCGAACTGCACTGATTTGTTTGAACTGCTAAATGTGTGATCATTTCTTTTATAAACTCCTGCTTCGTTGAGTTCATGTCTGAATGCTTTATTGCACTTTGATTTTGTTGCTCTTTGTCTCTGTTGCAATTGAGTCTGGTTCTTATTGCATTTTGAGTATGGCCTGAAGCTTTTTGTATATGCACTTGTTAATCAAGTGCTTTGCATTTGTGTTCTCTGAACTGTATTGTTCTTGTATGTGTTATATGTTATGTTCTTGGTATCCATGTTGGTCAGTACAATTGCATTGCTTTGAGCCCATGTGCATTGAAGTCATTGGCTTGTACATTTTGTTGAGCCTTGTTGTGTTCTCGAGTCTGCATTGTCATTTGGTCTGTGCCTTTGTGCACATTCTGTCTGGAACTTTTGTTTCACTGGAAGGCCTGATTTGTATGTGGTCATTACTGCTTATATTTGGTTTGGGCTGAAGTAAACTCTATTCGGTTGGACCTATATCGGTTTGAGTTCTACTGTGCAGTTTGGTTGCCTGGTTAGTCTTGCATTTGTCTTGTATTCATGACTTCATATCATTGCAGTTGCACTTGGAGTCTGGTATACTTGTGATTCTGGCCTCTGTTTCATGTGCACTTGGTTCTTGCATATGGTATCATATGCATGTTTGATTGTCGAATTATAGTGCCTTGGCTCTATTTACTTGTTAGACTTGCATTGATATGTTAGACTGGTCATTTTCTTTGTACTTGAAGTCTTGATTGAGGCTTCACTTCCATGCTCTGTTGTCACCTCTTGAAATTTGGTTGGACCATGTGTATATTTGAAGTGTTATATGTTGTTTTACGTGCACCTGAGTTGAATCTAGCTTATGGCTCGGGTTTGACCTTGTGCTCATCTGTCCAAGCAAGTGTATATCTGTGTGCATGGCCTTATGGCATGTACAGTGATACACTGTGCATGTCACAAGTTTTTCGTGTAGGATTACAAGTAACTGATGATGAACAATCCAAATAACTGATACAAATAACATTTTCAAAACACGCTCTTTAATTTGCACTGTAAAATATTTTCTTTTTCAACTTTACTACGTCAGTGTTTGTTTTTCAAGATAATTCAGATGTTGGATACAAACTGGAATAGAGTTAAAGATAAGAATATGAGTGTTGAGTGAATGTGTAGTGAGAAGTGATATGTAAATTGAACTTTGTGTTGTAATCAAGATTGTAATGTAATTGAAAATGTATATATGCGTGGTGAGAGCTCAAATTTGTACTATTCAAAACTGTAATAAAATATTTGTTTGAATATTAATTCTGTGTTATTTATTTTATTCAACAAATATTTATTTCATTATGTGAAAAATAAAATAGTACAATAACAAATACATTTAAATGAATATATGTATAGGTTTATTATCATCAAACAAAAATCATTGGCTATTGTATTCTACACTATTTGTCAACTGGGTTGGTGCTGGCCCAGTGCAAATGGGGCTGGGGCAGACGACATCAACCTTTTTTGGTACACACACACAAATATATATATATATATATATATATATATATATATATATATATTGGTATGCCCTCAAAATGAATTAAAACTTTAAGAGTTTGAGGAACAAAACGCTCGTAGAATTGAAAGCAGTAGAACGTGTAGAAAAGAAAATCGAATAGAACAATGATGGAATAGAAGTAGAAGATCGGTGGATTTCACAACTTGAATAAAATCGTCATTTTTCATCAGTCACCAACTAATTTTTTTGTATTGACGAATAAGAAATCCTAACCTAAATCGTTCTCATGTTGAAATAAGTTTATATTTTGGACATGTCGAAATATTTTAATATTTTAATCAAGATTTGAATTCCTTTTTATTTAAATAGACTTGGATTATAACTTTTTAATTTTAAAAATATTCATTATTGATGTGATTATCATCATCGATTTTTGGACTGAACTGAGGAATGATATTTGGCTTTCTTCTCATTAGAGAATTTAGAGAAAAAGAGGATTCTAACGTTAAACTAATAGAAATTTTAACAGTTAAGTTTGTTAAAAGAATCTATAATTTTTGTTCGTGTTTATAGTTTTTTTGTTTAGTAAAAATCTAAAATCTTTCAAGCAAAAAAATTATAGTCTATAGTTTCGCACGATTTTACATTTAAAAGTGTTTAAAAAATTGTATGCATTACTCTATTGTAAATTTAAAATTTTATTTTACATGGAATCATGTTTCAAATTGAGATTAGAAGTTGGACAAAAGTAAAAGTTATATTATAACCAAGGCATGTTAGACATCATGATGTTTTCACAAAAACAATGGTCAGGAAGTTCTAATGGAAAAAACAAAACAAAATGAAGCGATACTTGAATCACTAAGGGCATCTCCCATCAAATGATGAAAATTATTATTGTTGAAATATTTACATTACATTTTTGAACTTTGAATCTTTGTTTTTCAGTAATGTTATTTTGAAAGTTATTATGTACTAGATATATAAGTTATATGGTAATCAAACGATATTTAATCAAACAATATTACTCTAAGAATTTAGTCCACTTCGTTGGATTGAACTCCCAAAAAAATTATGATTCTTCTAAGCAAGAGTTAATTAACTAGTTTCTAAGCAAACTTGTAAAATATATGATACAGTTTAGAAAACCGCACCAAACGTTATAATTCTCACAACCGGCTCTGCTTGTCACGCATGTTGCCTGCTTCATTTTTAGTATAAAATAAAGTAAACGACTGCTCTTCTACTTGAATTAAAAAAAAATTAGAAAGAGCTAACCATAAATATTATGTACCATTTATGATGAACGAATGAATATGAATTTCGAAAATATCTAGTTGGTGAGAATCATGTTGGTATACTTTTGTGTTGATATTTAGAATATCAAAGCTCGTCTAGAAAAATTATGTCCAACGTATATTGTTAGAAAATCTGATTCCTAACCTATTAAATAACAGTAAAGCAGAAGAATCTAAAGCTCTCTTATTAATTTTAGGGATTTTCTCCTCTCTTCTTAATTCTCTTTTAATGTTTATTTTCCTTCCAATTTATCATTATTATTACAAACTTCTTCTAATTCTCTTAATTATCACTTTACATGTAAGTATCAATATTTAATAATTTTTACAATTATTTACAAAATTTTCGTGCGTTTTATCATATTATTTTACGTTCAAGTCCATATGTTTGAATTAATTCGGTGATCTAAATTTTGAACTTTTCAAATAAGTCCAATTAACTAATAATCATTATTTGGTCTAACAAGTGATAATAGATAATAATTCAACGTGTTGTATACTACACTTATATTAACAAAAATTATAAAGCTAATATTTCATTAAATCCAAATAACTCAAAATTTCATAATTATTTATAAAATTATCTTTGGTTCTCTTACATTATTCAAATTCAAGTTTACATAATTTATTTCTTTCTAGAATTAGTAATTAATTACAAGGAAAAATATACATAAGTTTTCTTTTTGAAGTTGATTTTAATATAAATAAACATATACGCAATTTTTTCTTTCTAAAACATGTTTTATTACAACATATTCAACGTATTTTCTTTTTAAAATCTATAATCAAATGATTTCTTTATCGTTAATAAAATTTATTTTTATTAAGAATGATATTAAATTAATTGTATGTGATGAATAACATAACTTGTAATTTTGAAAAACAATGGATATTTTCATCTAATATGGTTTTTGAAAATATTTAAGTTTTAATTATGTATATTCTTAATTTCATTAATTAAAGGATAAAATATAGTATTTTAGCTAGAAATTTTTTGCTTTAGCATTTTATTTTCTTTTCGAGGAAATGTTAATTATTTTTTAATATTATTTTATAAATTAAAATCATTAAGGTATGAAACAACAATTTAAAAGCGAAGTTGTAATTTTTACATAATTAAATAACAATATGATTGATGACGTTTCTTTTAGTCAACATTCGTTTTAGTTGTTAAATAGATATTTTGTATCACTTAGGTAATATAATATATTTATTCTTGATGTTGGTATTAACTGCAACAGCTTTAAATGCATAAAAATATACTGATTAATTAGTATCACACATTCATTTTATGTATTATCATTCTTTTAAGTAGATTTGAAACCAATCTATATATTATTTATCTTTTAAACAAATGTATTAAAAACTAAATTTTAAACTCAGGTTTATGTATATAAATTTATATGTTGAAATTTATAAAAATATTAATTTTCAAAATTAATTAAGAATACGAACTTTTAGTTATTTTCGTACTAAATATTAAATGCTAAAAGTTAATAAAGAAATATGCAACTCATTATTAACTACAAAAGGACAATTTAAATTCCTATACGAATATAAAAGTCATAACTTCCATGAAAAAATTTACATGTTTAAAATTTATAAGTTTAGTACACAATTTAATTATTATTTTAACAAATTTACTCATAATAAATTCAATTCTTTTAAAGATACTTACGACTATTTTCCTAATCATACCGTGTGCACGCTAGTCCTAACAAACTTCTACAGCCTTCGAGAACAAACCCGTAAATGCCTGAACCGTCTTCTTCCCTCTTCACTATCGTATATAAACTCCAAACCCTCGATTTCGCCTATCATCGCATTAAAATAAAACTTATAATAAATCATCCGAGTGCTACTTCAATCTAAAATTTCTGGAAATTCCATGGCTCGTGTTAATCCTGTTTTCAAAAGCCCTCTATTTTCAAACCCTAACCGCCCCACCACCAAAATTTTCTCCCCGCCATCCCAATCGCCAGCGAAGAAACCCAAGTCGATCTCAGTCCCTGTCAGATTCGTCGACTCTAAGAAAGTCGTAAAGAGTATCGACTCTTCAATTGCTGCGAGCAAGATTCAGAAGATTTTCCGTGGGTTTTTGGTTCGGAAGAATCTGAAAACTGTTAGGAAAATTGAAGAAGATGTAAATGAAATCGAGTTGAAACTCAAAAGAAGCGAGGAGATGGATCTCATTGTCAGGGATGAGAAAGAGAGAATAAAAATTGGTGAGATGTTGATGCGGCTTCTTTTTAGGTTGGATTCAGTTAGAGGAGTTAGAGATTATAGAAAGAAGGTCGTCAAAAGAATCATTCTTATTCAGGAGATGCTGGATTCTATTGCGAACAAGAATACGGTAACTGAAGTTGAAGAAATTAAGAATGTGATTGCGGAGGAAGTCAATGCTTGTGATAACGTGGATAATACTGAAAATGCTGTTGACAGTCTGAATCAAAGTGTGATGACAGAAGGAGCCGAATGTGCAGAATCTAATGAAGCTAGGATTGTATTGGAAAATGATAATGCTATGGATGAAAGTATGATTCTTAATGCTGCAGATGAGAATATGGAAATAGAAGTTTCTTCCGGAGCTACCAAAGCTAAAGAAAATGATGTAGATGATGAGAAACAATGTGTGATCATAGGTGATGTTAATGCTTGTGATAAACTAGTGCATGAGCCTAACGAGACTGAAAATGTTGTTGAAAGTGTTGATCAAAGTGCAGAAACGGTTGAAGCTTTGAGCATGGATGAAAGCAAGAACCTTTATGTGGATAGCGTGTATTCGAGATTGCTCACTTCTCCTCAAGCTGCTGAATCAAATGAAAATCGGAATGAGAAACAGAACATGGAGAATGATAAGATGGTAGTTGAGAATGCGAATGGAAGCAAGAATGAAAAGCGAAAAATTGAAAATGAAGGTGATGGTCAAGAACTGAAAAAGAAGGATGACAGTGAGCGTGAGAAGAGAATGGAGGATGATAACGATAATAAAAAGCAAAAAATAATGGATGAGAATGAGAAATTGAAGGTGGAGAATGATAAAATGAAGAGTATAATGGAGAATATGATGGTGGAAAATGAAAAACTCAAGGGTTTAGTAGCTGAATTATGTGCGAGAAGTGCCCAACAGTGCAAATTAATGGGTGGAATTGCAGAAAGAGTTGAGAATTTGGAGAAGGCGGTGAAGAAGATGAAGAAGAAAGGTAAAAAGACTAAGTAGGTTGAAGAAGATTTGGGTTTCTGCAACTGTTAAATGAGGCGAATATCTTGTTTAGTTGTTTCAAGCCTTGTCTGTGTTTTTGACATATGGGTTGACCAAAAAAAATGAACCAATGTAAACAGTCTGTTAACAAAACTCTTGTTTCTTGTGTTTCTTTTGTCTTCCTAGTTCCTATCCTGTCTTGTCTGCAATACAAGAAGATTCATATGAATTTGTATTACAGCTTCCATCCAATGTTATCTTATTTCATATTGCAATGTTCTATGCTCAAAAAATCTTACAATGTTTTAAGTATTGTATGACTAATGTCATCTCATTCACTTAAAACATGCAGTTCAATTTTGTTATCTGGGTAAGACAAAGAATATGCATTAATCATCTTTGATCTACACCCACAGATGCATATGCCTTGGACTTTTGCGTTCTATATCATTATGAGGAACTAAATACAGTCACTCAATTAACTAACTGTACCCCTTTTGTATTTCATTGCAACGACAAAATTTGTAGTTGCAGTTATTGATATAGCACATAAGAATTTGTTGGCCCTATTTAAATCTAACAATTTGTTGCTTTATGTCCTTTTGAACTTCCTAGTTTGCTAACATAGAATGAGTGAGAGAATCAGTTGGTCACCTTAGGAGCCACCTAAAGCTTACCTGGGTGCATCAGACCTATTTAGGTTCACCAAGTCAAGTTGGTTGAATTGTTTTGATCTGAACTGAATTTCTCAGAGATCAAGATGTTTCTCTATTCAGGTATTCATGGTAATAGCAATGATTCAGTGGAGTGCATCACTCATTGTTTAAGTTTATATATTTCTACTGCTTACATCTTGAACTTCTTTGTTAACTCCATATGCTCCTTTTTGAATATAGCTTTATCCTTGGTGAATTCCAAAGCTACGTATCCAAGTGTTGGCATGGTGATTTGTACTGCTGCTGAGCCCTAGCTCTGTTCTTAACAGGGTCGGCTGGATTGTGTGGCCTTGGACAAAACACTAAGTTTGAATTTTTATCTGATTTATTGAGCTTAAATTATTTTGATCAAAGATTAAATATAGAATTGAAACCCTCAGGCATACATAATAACCAAATGAAATGGGAAAAGAAAAGGAGCAAGAATAGGATTTTAGTTTTTGGAACACATGGACTACATTATCTGTAACAATACTAACCATAGTTTTTAAAACCGGACCATGAGTCGAACCGTGACGACTCAAGGCTTAAAGTTTTGATGGTTCAACCAATCGAACACATTTAACAAGGTATTTGCAAAAATATTGAAATGATAATGTTATGTATACGTCCTATATATGTTCTTCAAGGTTTGCAACCGTAGTTGTATGTTGTTGCATTGCACAACTACTGCTGTGCATATGGTAGAACTATGCACAACTATAAAAGTTTAATGATAGTAAACTTGACGAATCTTGCAGTGCTATTAAAGAAGTTTACAGAAGCGAAGAGCTAAATGATGAAATTTGTAGTTTAAATTTTAGTAAGATTATGATTTTTGAAATATAGATTTACTTATTTTTTTCAAAGCAATACAAAAGATGAAAACGAGAGAGAATTATAGGATGCGAAAGTAGAAAAAATTAAAAGAACCGCGGTTCAACCAGGTAAAATTGATGGTTGGACCTCCGGTTTGAAGATTCGACTAGGGTTCACATATGACTGAGGTCCGATTGAGTTTCGAACCGTGATGATCTAAGGTTTAGGGTTATTCGAGGTCGAACCGAGACTGGGTCAGGTTTTTAAAATACGGATACTAACAAAATAATAATTACTAGATGAATAATCAAAATTGATGAAAGACTTGGAAAGAAATTGAAACATTCAGCCATTTTTGTGTGTTAGGACTTATTTGAATTATTGATTTTTTCCTTGTACAAATGCGAAATACCTAATAGTTTGTTTTTACCTTATCTTTATTCTTTCATATGATATGAGATTTTTGGCACATTCTGTGTGCGTATTGAAATGTATTAGAATAAAAGGCATAACATGATGGCAAAATTATTGGTTCTAATTTTGTATATTGTTTTAATATAAATAAAATGAAAGATTTAAAGAAAAATAATACAAATATTTTGTTGAGATTGGGTTTAAACTCGGTATCTTATTTTTATTTTTGTTAGCTTACCAATGGCCTATATGATATGACAGTATGAGTATACATAAGTCATATTGTTATTATTATCTGTCGATTTGAACATAATTAGGAACATGATGATATCACAAGTAGGATCTTGTTATTATTATATGTTGATTTGAATGTAATTAGGAACATGATGATGTCACAAGTAGGTTAGCATTGTAATTTAACTTATATAACAAACTAATATCACAGCAAGTTCAATGTGCATCAACACAAATATGAATTTTAAACATTCTTTTATTATTTGGATATATATATATATATATATGTGTGTGAAATTTATCTTTATCTCAGTACCAAAACTGAAACAGACGAATCCATTATTACTTGAATTTCAAAAACTTTGTAATTTTTGTAGTTTCAGATTTCCCTCTTTATTATATTATCCCTCTACGTAAGAGAGACGATGAATAGTAATTGATTAATTTTCATTTTAATTTAGAATTTAAACAAAACTTGAGCAACGAGTCTATCATAGAAATTAAGTAAAAAAATTGCGTTGTTACCTAAAATCCTTGAGCATCAAGTGAGATTTGGTAGGTTAAAAATTATACAGTAGTGACATTTCAAAACCAGACGAACTTTACCGTATGAACTACAATAATTTGTTGAAGCATTACTAGAAAATACTAAAAATAACTAGTTTAACAGATAATTTAAATAAAAATAAATTGTCCGTTTAAGTGATTCGGTTTTGATGTGAAAGGTTCGAAACTTGTGTAGCGTGATTCGAACGTTTATTGAAATGTGATATGTTGTTCCAATCACATATCATATATGAATACCATTTCAAAACAAATAAATAAAGAAGCCATTATTTCAAGCTGGACTTAGAGCGAGATATCTCATGCTCTGGGTCGGTCCTTCTTGTCAGCTTTCTACCATCTCATCTTCCATTTTCAGTCTCATCCTCCTCTTTTATCAGTTTGAGCCTAACTGCAAGGTTTGCAAAAACGGAATTCATATCGTGAGCCATAAAGTTCGAAATGTAAACTAAAACAATGTTGAAATTGTAAAATCGTACTTCAAAAGGCTTGTATTTTAAACATTGTTTCAAATCTTGGACCTTGAAGAAAATCTTGGGGTAATATCTCGGTTGAGATGTAGAAGATTCAAAACTCTAATAACTGATATGCTTGTCAAATCTCGAATTTCGAAGAAAATCTCATGCTAATATCTTGAGTAAGGTGAAAAAGATTTAAAACCTTGATTTTAAAGTTTGTACATAACTTTTATGATGTTCAAAATTGTATGTGTAAATTTAAAAATTGATTTTTCTTTTTTGTTCCATTTTCAGTCCTTTAGAATAATTGGAATGTGGATCCAATTACGCATATTGAGTATATAAGTACGAATTAATGATTTTTTTCTAAACTGCGGTTATAACTGACTTTGAAATAACGGATGGGATCCGATCTGAAATGAAATTTAAATCATAAGATATTAAGGGTCCGTTTGGTTTCATTTGTATTTTGAGTTTTGTGTTTTCAAGTTACACTAAGAAATAGCAAAAAATATAAAAAGAAGACGTATAATTCTTAACCATTGCGACGACCAACGGACAATGGACGAGTTGGATTGTTTTTCGTGCTTTTGTTATCTCTCAAAACACGAAAAACAAAATAAACATGTTTTCTATTATACATGTTAATTTCATTTTGAAAAATTGTTTGTTTGTTAACAATATATACAACGGACGCGTTTTTATATAGACGAAAACACAAAATTAAAAACGACAAGCCAAAAGGAGCCTAAGATTTTTGATAACCATACCCTAGTGAAAATCACTTTTTGTTTTCAGGTGCCTGTTGTCATAGTTCAGTACGATTAATGAAGTCATTGTATTCTCCCCTCTAGCTACTGCATGGAGAGTATCGTCCCGATAGTTAAATTGATTGGTTCTACTACCTTCGATTTTTTAATGCACTCCAAGCTATCTTTGGTTGTTGTGATTGTATATCTTCCTCTCCAACTGTGTCAAATGTTATTAGTCTTATCTCTGTTAGCTTAGGTGTCGGTTCAATGTCGAATGTTGTTGTTAGTGATTATATTGGTGCTCATATAACACCTTCTCCTTGTGCAAAAACAGCATGGTCCTCTTTTTTATTTAATAACACACTTAAGAATCGAGGCTCGTTTTGCCCAAGTACTTTGATCTACTTTGTAATGGGATTGTCCTTGTGCCCTCTCTATAAGTTATTAAGGCATGCACAAATTATTGGAAAGATCCTTTAGTTGAGTCTTTTCTTGATAAGAACCAGTCTTATACCATGCTCTTTAACTGCCTGAAGCATATTTGAAAATTATCTGGATCAGTTAAAGTAGAGATGGATAGTTTTCTGTTTTCTTTGAATTGACTGACTAGGCATATTAGGAAGTTTGCATGCCAGGATAAATCTATGGTTTGAGCTTTCAGCCGGAACCTCAAAATTTCGGCCATCGGTTCGATTCTAGCTAAAGCCGACACAAAACTAGGATTAAAAATTAGTTTCAAATAGTGTAAAATTAATTTTTTAATGCAATTTCAAAGATTAGTAAATAAAAACAAAAAAGTTTATAAATTCAATATAAATACCAATTGGAAGTCTTTTCATTGTATATAAGATGAAAATCTTTGCACCAAAAATCAAAACCGCAACCATTGAAATTGTGAAGTTTTTTATAGAAGAATGGATGACTTTCTTTGTTTCTCATGCAAGAAGTGTTGAAATAGTCAACAACTGTGACAGAGCATTACTGCAACAACACTGAAAGTTTAAATAGGAAAAAAGACTGTAAGCAATCAGGTCACATGGATAAATTGGAAATTAGTCTATTTGTAATCTTAAACCATGCTTCGTACGCTATTGTTTTAATATTTTATGTCTATATTATTGTATTATTTTCAGGTATGTGTTTGAATCTGTGTAAACTTTATCCGTTGATATGTAATAAAAATAAGACTTCTCATTAAGAAAAAGAAGATTTTGGGGTTATTATTTGACTAATTCTTTAATTGTTAGGGCTCAAGTAATTGGATTATCATTTTACGCTCTTTAATTGTTTAATTTAACTAATCATTTTTTGAATTTAGTTAGTAAATATTTAATTTAACAAGGGTTTTAAATCATTTTTTGAATTTAGTTGGTCATTCATGTTATATTAAAAAAATATCAAAATTCGTATCCATGCCAAAAACGAAATGAAATCGAATACTGAGCACGCTGATGTTTCTTATTATTGGACGCCAGGTATATGTTCTTTCTGCAAAGTTTTTGATCAAGACATAGGTTCTTACTCTATTGCATCCCACTATGCTACACACACCACACAAGCTTCTATCTTATTGTTTGATGTTCATATTGACTCATCTACGTCACTAGCCTCATCCAAGACATATTTCCCCATTGTTTCATTCTTGATACCGCTCATTTGTGAAGTTATCCCCTATTGTTCCTCCTCCTCATGGCGATGCATCTTCCTTATCTAAGATATTTTTTTAAAATATTTATGAAATAATATACTTAAAAGTACATATGAGAGAGTTTAAGGATATGTATGGAGAGTATATCAATATTCTAGAGAATAGTTTTGAACCACTAAATCAAGCGAATCTTTACCGCACAAGCTTCTATCTTATTGGTTGATGTTCTTATTGACTCATCTACGTCACTAGCCTCATCTAAGACATATTTCCCCATTGTTTCATTCTTGATACCACTCTTTTGTGAAGTTATCCCCTGTTGTTCCTCCTCCTCTTGGCGATGCATCTTCCTTATCTAGGATATTTTTTATAAATATTTATGAAATAATATATTTAAAAGTACATATGAGAGAGTTTAAGGATATGTATGGAGAATATATAAACATTCTAGAGAATAGTTTTGAACCACTAAATCAAGTGAATCTTCACCGTCCACTTGAGACGTGAATTAGTATGAATATGTGTCGAGTCACTCATTTTTGTATGCAGGGAAAAGGTATGAATATTTGTAATAAAAGTGAGATAGTCTTATTTCCTCCTTGTAAAAAAATTGTTTTTTTCCAACCTTCCATCTATCTCAATTATCTTCTTCTACAAGCAAATCGATTCTCTATCGAAAAACTTCCAACAGTAGTATCTGAGCTAGGTTGATATCAAAGGAGAATGACAAGTGGACTGAGTCGTTGAGTTTTGTTAAAGTTCCCTTACTTAAAAAAAGAATACTATGATAATTGGTGCATTCACACGAATACATTGCTTGGACCATAAGACGTCGTAAAAAATAGGTACAAGGAACTAGGCAGTGTCACCACTTTATCCCAAACTGAAGGATAATTTGAAAGAACCGGAGAAGAAGAATCAACGAGCTCTTAGCATCATCCAACAAGCTTTAGATGAAGTTATGTTTGAAAAGGTTGCAAATGCGCAAAGTAGCAAAGAAGTATGAGAGATTTTGGAGAACGCTTTCAAAGGAATTAACAGAGTGAAGAAAATTAGACTATAAACTATATGAGGTGAGTTTGAATCTTAATATGTGAAATCATCGGAATTAATCGGTGATTATTTTTCTCGAGTTTTATCCATTGTAAATCAGATGAAAAGATATGGTAAAAAAAATGAAAGTTTCTAAGTAGTTGGGAGAATTCAATGATCTTTGAATTTCAAATTTGACTCATAGTTTAGCAATTGAAGAATCTACGGATCTATAAACCATGATCGTTAAACAACTCATGAGATCGCTTCAAGCCCATGAAGAAAAATTAAATAGAAGAGTCAAGAAGAGCCATAAGAGCAAACTCTTCAAAATAAACTTACCTTGCGAAAGAGTGAAGCATTTAAAAATGGAAGAAGTCGTGGCCAAAGTGGAAGAGGTTGTGGATAAAACTAGGTAAAGGCGTCTACAAATTTGTTAATAAATAAGAAACCAAAATACATATGCTATAAGAGGTCGAGGGTGAAGAGGAAACACACATCATAATGAAAGGGTAATGTATGATAAGTCACCAATTAAACGTTATAATTGTGATAGATTTGGGGATTTTTCTTTCGAATGCAGATATATTTCCAATAAAATTCAAGGGAAATCTAATTTTGCTCAAGAAGAGGAAGATCATTTTACACTTTCGTGGACGCATAATGGAGATGAAAATAAAAATGAAAATATATGATATTTGGATACGTGAGCTAGTAATCATAAGCGTGTATGAAGAAACATGCTTATGGAGCTTGATGAGTTGGTAAGTGGAAATATTCATTTTTATGATGAATCTAAAATTCTGGTTAAATGAAAAAGAAAAATACAAATTTATTTAAAAAATGGATAGTATAATTTTATCTCTAATGTGTATTATATGCCTAATATAAAAACAAGTATCCTAAATTTGGGTAACTTCTTGAAAAGTTTATGATATCCACATGAAAAACAATAGTCTCTTTATGAGAGATGGTAAAAGAAATTTATTTGCTAAGTAGCAATGTTACTAAAAAGATCGTTATCGTTAAATATTGCAAATAATGTTGTTGGATATTTATAAGCTTGTTAAAAAGATTCATCATGGTTTTTGAATGTTCCACTTATATTTAAGTTTCACTCTTGCTATATAAAAAAAAATTCATTATGACTTTGGCATTCAAGTTTCAGACATTTAAAGAGCCATTGGAATTAGTCCAAACAGATATATGCGGTCCAATAAAGCCATTCTCACTTGGGAAAACTAATTATTTTGCACTCTTTATCGATGATTTTAGTAGAAAATCTTGGGCTTATTTCCTTAAAACAAAAATCAGATGCATTTGATGCTTTTAAGAAATTTAAAGTTTTTGTAGAAAATGAAAGTGACTACAAGATAAAGGCCATGAGATCCGACCGAGATGGAGAATTTACCTCAAAAGAGCTTAATAAATTTTATGAAAGATGTGGAATTCGTTATCCCTTAACAGTCCCGTACACTTTACAACAAAACAGTACTATAGAAAGAGAAAATATATCTCTACTCAATATGGCTTGAAGTATGTTAAAATACAAAAATATTTCAAAAGGGTTTTAGATTGAAGCCGTTGAATGTGCAGTGTATATATTAAATCGCTCTCCAACTCTAAATATATGGAATAAAACCCCTGAAGAAGCATGGAGCGGTAGAAAGCCATACATACACGTTTGAGACCATTTGGAAGCATAGCATATGCTCATCTCCCAGATCAAACACGGTCCAAATTGGATGATAAAAGCGAAAAATATATATTCATTAGCTGTGACTCAAGGTCAAAAGAGTATAAACTATATAACCCTATTAATCAAAAATTGTTAGTCGAGATGTGGAGTTTGATGAAGAAAATACTAGGAGTTGGTGCAAAAGGAATAAGATGATTATAATTTCTTTCTACTTTATAATGGAAAAATACAATGATGTGCAAGAAGAACCACTAGTCCAACACCATCATCTTTATCAAACTTCCATGAAGAATCTCCATTGGAAATAAGCTCAAGTAAAAGATCATCACGATTGAGATCTTTGCAAAAGTTATACAAGGTAACATCAATTTTCGAAGATATTACTTCTTTTTATCTTTCTGCAAATTGTGAGGCAATTGGCTTAAGTGAAATACGACAAAAAATGGAGGGATGTTATGGATGAAGAAATTAAAGCTATCGTAAAGAATGACACGTAGAAGTTGGCTAGCTTACCCAAATGACACAAAGCGATTGGAGTAAAGTGTGTTAAGCTTGTCAATGGATACTCAAAAAATCTGAAATTCGTCCGCATCCATATCCGAAAAGTAGATAAATATAGGATATTCAAAAAAGAATACAAAGTGGATATGAAAGTATCCGCATCTGAAAATTATTCATCCATTTTTTGTGAAGATTATGGTTTATATCATGTTTATTTTAACACAATGAAAGATATATATTTATTATTTTATTGAGTTAATAGTGTGTGTGGTATGCATTTAATGCATACTAACCGGTCAAAACTATTTATATCATCATATTTGTTTATTTTTCTTATTTTTATAATTAATGAGATTGAAAAAGCAAATATTATGTTAAACCAAATTTTTTAAATTTTTTCTACATTTATCGACCGTTAGTATATAGGATAATTATCTGACATTCATCTATATGCGCAGATGTGGATATCTAATATCCAAAATTATTTCAGATGTAGATGCGGACATGACTGGCTCCAAGGCCAGACTGACCAAGCAAGCGCCTAGGACAACCTCCATTGAAGGGGGCAACAATCAAAGGAAAATGTACTTATATTGAATGTTAGATCAATGTATGTGTGTGCGCACTCTATTTCGATGATTCGATAACTCAGTTGACTGTGTACTAACATACACTACATTAGGTATAGACTTTAATTCATACAGGAAGAGTTTTTATTTTTTTTCCTTGTATTTTTAGTTGCTGATCTATGCATTGCCTAGGGTAATCCAGGATGCAGAGCCTACCCTGGATATGAATATGGTACTATCCGCATATGCAAGTATTTATTGATAGATCTAAAGTTTGTATACAAAGTGAAGAAAAATATCAAAGGAGAAGCGGAAAATTATAAGGAAAGATAGGTTGTCAAAGGATACAAGAAAAGACAACTTGTTTGGAAACTATAAGGTTATTTGTTTCATTAACGGCTCAGAATAAATGAAAATTTTATCAAATGGATGTAAAATCTGATTTCTTAAATGATAGCCTAGAAGAAGAAGTTTATTTGGAGCAATCACCATGTTATGAAATTAAAGAAACTGAAAACAAAGTCTTGAAATTGAAAAAAGCTATTTATGGTTTAAAACAAGCCTCTAGAGCATGGAAAACTAGAATTGATAAATATTTTATAGAAAATGGTTTTGTAAAGTGCCCTCATGAATATGCTCTTCATATAAAACAAATTAAAATGAAGATATTTTAATTATATGCTTATATGTGGATGATTTGATATTTACTGGAAACAATCCAAAAACATTTGATGAATTCAAGAAGAATGTGTTTAGAGTTTAAGACGATGGATATGAGACTTGCATCATGCTATTTTGGAATCTAAGTAATGTAAGAAACGTTCTCATTTTGTGCCCCACGTGCCACATTTATTTTATATATACTATTATATGTAAACCGAAAAGAAGGATCTTGAGATACTCATTAGCCACTTGTGCTTGTTCCCACTTCTTTCGATAAAAAAGAACGTGCAAGTTTGTTATGGTATTTGGATCTAGATCATTCTATATATCTGTGGCCTATGGTTATTCATCAACTACACCCAAAATTAATAATAAAATAGATTGATTGAAAATCCACTTCTCCTTTTTGCATAGAAACCCTATGAGAATATTAGCTTAACTCTAGGCTGTACCAGCGGTTATTCATCCTACTTCTTCATTCTATTCTTGAGAAACCATGGCGGGAGGTACGTAAATCATTTCTATGCTTAGGCTTATTTAATTTTTTGTCTACATTAGTGGTTCGGAGCCACCTTCATGCTATATTGCTTAGATTAACATTATCATATTATGTTCTAGACATGATTACTAGATAAATATGACTTGTGTTTTGGTTAGTATGTTTAGTTCAAAATGAGTATAGTTCATATTAGTATTAAGTCTACACAATAATGACGGATAGTAGCGGTTTCCATTTACGTTTGATACTTGAAGTGGAACATGTGATTGAACTGTATACGAAACCAAAACTCATAGCAATACGAGAAAGAATATATTGATTAGAAAGTTCATGTAATTACTATTGTACATAAGCTAAATATTTACCTTGTTTTTATATTCTATTTTTCACAGATCACTATATTTATACACACTTATCATTTGGTAGAAATTCATAAAGTTTATACATGTCGGCGAAGAATTACTAGCATGTATTTTGTCCTATTAAGTAATTGAATATTTTGAATTAGATGTTCCCTAAACCTAAGGAATTGCTGGCATGTATTTTGTCCTATGATGTGACCTTACATTAAAGATATAACTTTAAATATTAATCTAATTTGATCTCATTCTTCTTCAATGCAAGTATGCAAGTTTCCTTTTACAAAATCAATTTTTTTACATGTTTTCCATTTTTCATGTAAATACATCTGCTGTGGTTATTTTGATAAGAGTTACAGTAACCTCATATGAAGTTTTATACATGTACATTCGTTTACTGAAATATAAATTGGGTAATCGTCATACTTATGGAAAATATCAATATGTATTAAGACTAGCTGCAGCATCTTATGCCACGTAGATGTTTTGTTTAGTTGAAAGGAATTGTATGACTACATGGTTTATATTCTCCAAACTGTGAAAAGTCGTTAGAGTAATTGCTTGACCCACAAGAACATAATTATTTGACTGATTTAATTAGAATAAAATAGTGATATAATTATTAGGAAATAAAATTCAAAATACCCACGTGCATAGAGTTTTATCTCAAATAATTGAGACATCACTAGTTTTATTATTATTGTTAAGAAAATCTTTTACCTTGATGCTATGTATTCCCATTGGAAGTTTTATATTATGATTTTCTTTGAATTTGACATTGGGGTAATTTAAAATAAAGTCATCTGCTTCACTGAATTAATTGATTATTGTTGTTGCATCTAACTCTTCTGCTGTAGCTAACTCTTTTGCTAGTACCTGTCAAATTCCTACTCTCAATGGTGAAAATTATTCCAAATGGAAGGTTAAGATCCTTTTGGTACTAGGATGTATGGACATTGATCTTGCACTTTGCATTGATGAGCCGCTTGTGCCCTCAGATCAAGGTACACTCGAGAAAAGTTAAATTGTGAATGGTGGGAGCAACCTAACCGATTGAGTCTAATGCTTTTTAAGTGTAACATCCCAACTCTATACCCATGCTGCCCAAGCCCATTACTAAGTAATATTGTCATATAATACAGACAATGAGGCGATATAGGATACACACATTAATATTTCTCTGGGCTAACACTGACATGTATTAAAGCATAAATAAGTAACACATCGTTACCTACATAGTATCAGCACAAAGCAATAAATATGTGTGCCCCAGAATAGAAGAATACACAACATACAGTAAATAACAGAGAGCAAAGAATCAGAATCACAACTACAAATATAATACATAACATATAAGACTGTGTGGATGCAAAACACCTCAAATATCAACTATCTTGATATAATACAATGTTTATAAGATATATACATCACAATAACATGCACACGATTTAACTACCACATACAAATAATATACAACAATCCTAAGTATCATGTTTGTAATGACTTGTAAATTTATCACTTTGAAAAATAGTATTTATTTTTAAATATGCAAATATAAGATTTTATAACACAAATTATAATGTTTTGAATAATAATTAATGATGGTAAACTTGTTTTAAAATTATATTTACAAATATAATTATTTGGGATTTCTATCAGAAAAGCGACGAAAGAAAGTTTTCGGTAAATTTGAGATTTTCTCAATATTAGAGGATGCGAAACTGGATACATACACTTATTTTCCATTTAAGAAAGAATATTCAATAAAATTATTTATTTTATTCTTGAAAATAAAATGTCTTGATGACGTCATCAAGGATGTCATCACTTTTGTATATTTCCTAGAATTTTAAATTAAATTTAAATATCTAGATAATTATTTTAAAAGATGAATAATCCATTTTAATTATTACATAGTAATAAAACTTGATTTATAATAGTTTTATAGATGTATAAACTTGTTTTATAAAGATATGTAAACTCACTGTAAATTTGGATGCGGTAATATGTTTGCTTGGTTGTAGAAATAATTCACGGTAAATACACGTCGAATTTACACAAAGAGAACACTTTCTCTTATGAATTATAAAAGTGTTACAACATAGTTAAATCTTTTTAAACATAAAAAAATGGTTTAAAATAGTTTATAAATATTTCATAAACATTTAAACTCAATTCAGCATAGTTTTGAAAAGAAATGAAATAATAGTCAAAATAAGACATCGCGTTTTGGCAGTTCGCGATTTTGCGACCCAAAAAGTTAAATCAATATGTAGTGTGGAATATAGCTCGGAAGTATTCGAAATAAGAATTTTTTGGACTCCTATAACTATTGTTTCCAAGTGAAGGAGAAAAGTCAACATTTTATTTTCTAAAATTTGAGATATGTCCAAATCAAAATTTTAAAATCGCCGCGTTTTTGCAGTTCGTAGAATATGGAATTCAACTCATAAAAATAAATATTTTTAAATCTTTAAAAATATGAGATAAATTCAACAAATATGTTAAAAGAATTTTAAGTGGAAAAATTGGATATGTAAAAGGTTTAAAATGGAACTTGTGATACGAAGCCCTTAAAAGCACTATTCATCGGCAATTTAACAAAGAAATTTGAAAATTTATGCAATAAGATTTAAACTTGGGTTTTTATCTCGAATCCATTATAAATGATTTTTTAAATAATAAATCGGTATTTTAAAGGGTGTAGAGTTGATCAAATAACTTGACCGCCTTATGGTGATAAAGATATGGTCTCTAGGCTTAGGTTTAGAAAATCAGTTATCTACTCTCCCTAGATATCCAGACCGGCCCGGCGGAGGGGATCTCGAATCGCATTTACTTAAGATAAAAAGAAAGAGATTTGGAATTTTCCAAAAAAGTTAAACAATATTTAAAATAGGATTTTAACGGTAAAGAGAACATTCTAGTTAAACTCTATATTAAATTTAAGGATGGAACTTATACTATATGTGTGAATTTAAAAGGTGATTTCATTGTTATTTGACTAAGAGTATAGGTTGAATATGGAAATTAGTATAGAGTATAATTAGTCTAATTTCTTTGGATCCCTTTTTACTCAATGCTAACTGGTTTGTGTTTACAGTAAACGGTGTCTTAGATAACATTGTTTTGACCCATTATAGATATGTTTTGGTAATGTCAAATCTTCATTACGATTGAAATTATATTATAATAGACTATAGAAATATTTTTCCTAAGTAATTAAAGAGAAATGATTTGGTATTTCCAGGCATAATAAAGGATTTTAATTAACCAAAGGATTTGATATAAGGGGTTTAATAATCACGTATATGCTAAAAGTGATAAGGGTTTAAAGACATATGACATTAAGAAGATATTTTACTTGGATAAAAGATATTGATTAATTGAATAATAATCACCCACATACTTAACAACTTTTATCGATAATTGGTTCAGAGAAACAGGATCAGATTTAGATGGTTTCTATTCGAAAACCACTTCGAACCAATATACACATTCGAAAGTGAAGACATGTTAAAGACAGTGATTTTGAAGACGGAGATCTTCCTAATATAGGGCCGCTTGCCACTAACCTCTGGGGAAATTCCCATATCATATATATGGTGGCGGTAATGCCTTCGTTCTAAAAACCTTATATTTTCAAGGACTACTCGCTACTAATTCTAAGGGTGATTGCCAAATAAGATGTAGCGCTTTGTCCTGTTCCTGGACAACTTGTATGGACGAGTGTCTGACATTGTATTTCTAAGACCACGTACATTGATTTTTACAAATGTACATTTGTTTGGTGGTGTATGAGTTAACCCCTCTTACACTTAACACCCTTTCCTGAGACGTATGAACTCGAGGGTTATATTTTGTGAAAATCAATAATGCGTTATTAGACATGGCAATGTGGCATTCAAGTGGATTTATTTTGTAAAAAGTAATACTTTACCTCAGGCCTCACATCCGAAAATGGCTGAAATAGGGTATGCCGTAAGGATATGCGGGTCGCACCCATTAGGTTATGGTCATCCCTATCTTGATTACCCTCTATATATTGGGTTTGTTATGTATGCTATGAGACGTCTCGAATAGGTCAGGAATGACCAGGGTGACGTCATATTCGGTACTATCCAGGACTATTGTGTTGGTCATCGGAAAGGGGTAAGCCAGTATTGCAAGATGCAGAGGACTGTCTGTGGGTCCTTGGTACATTCCTTTAGAGATATACAATACGAAAGGTGGTTCCTTACGTGTCATTGTATGGAACGCGTTCTTCAATAAGTGTCTTCGGACATAGTTGTATACCTATTATACTGGAATTTAATCAATGCAACAAATTCGGCTAAGATCAATATGTTTTTGTAATCTAGACACCATTATAATATCACTAGATTTTTCATAGAAATGTTTTGGCTATCATAAGGTAAAAAATCGTCTGTCTTTATGTGCGACATGATCCTATGACATACCCTTTGTTTTCAAATTTTCTCTCACCAGTCCCATGACTGAACCAGATTTATTTTCTTTAGACCTGGGTACCCTATTTTTTTAAGCAGCCAAGTAGTTCCAGTCTAGCTTAAAATATTTTGGATGAGCTTGAAGCAGGAGCTGGAGTTTCCTCTGTAGATAGTTATCCATTTCTTTTCCTGATTTGGTTTCTTGTTTGTATTTATAATTAGTTGGGATAAAGATTTATAACTATCCAGGCTAAGATTACGATAGAATCTGATGTATGTATTTTATAACGACCCGATTTTACGATGCCCGAAAGTCGACATTTATACGTCCACTGTATCAAATGCCGCGCAATCGAATGCCGGAAAACCGAACCGTTAGGTTTTAAGAAGAAGAAGATAGAAGAAGAACAGAAATAATAACAGAATCTCACATTTCGCAACGGAACAACATATAATATATCAATGAATAATCTTTAAAACAAAGAACCATATCTGTTATTACATTACATCACATTACATTATCAGAGTGTACAACAACCAACAGTAGAAGAAAATATAACATATACTAGTAATACGCTTCGCCATCCAGCTTCAACTCCTGATCTCTACAGCAACTCCTTTCTGACTTCGCTACCGGATAACTGAAACCTGACTCTAGGCTGTCCGTGTGGAAAATTGTGGGCACCCAGAGTTTAGAAAGGGAACAATAAACTCTAGGTCAGTCATGGGACTGGTGTGAGATCTTAAAAACAATTATTCTTTAACAAAAGAAAAACAAAGGAATTTAAAAGAAATCTGCAATGCTTTTTAGAAAATGAAACTACCATAAGGTCTCCAGCCGCACACACAATGCAAACGCAGAATTGGAGGAGATTTCTCCTTATGCTAGTCAAATATGCTTGATACGCAAAATCATTTGATATTATTATTATTAGTGCATAGTGTGGGAAACATTTCGAAAGTATAATATAAATCTTAGCCAACATAGGCGTTTCGCACTATGCCTACTATAGCTACCATCTAAACAGTGGTGACCACCATAAGTAAATGGCAGGTTATACAACTAAAACCGTACTGGATTCGTATTGGGAATCAGATTTCCAACAAATGGTCAGGCTAAGGAACTTCCCATTGCCACATGGGTACGCCTCTGGATAGACGCCCTGAGAACCTAACCGGATCTCTGCCAACACAAGGCCGGGTTATCTCTGCAAAAATAGGTAACTACTACACGAGTATGTCATCCCCCGGTTGTAAACAACCTTTATCCGAGGATCCTCATCATCAACAATCACAAAGTAATATATATTTGCGACATTCACATAAGTTAAGTATCTGAGCTTCATACCATGATACCACTTCTATCCAAAAGGAAATGTACATACCCTAAGGGGCGCTACCCCCTAAAACCTTGCCGCGTCCTTCATGTTTTGACCATTCCGGGGTGTGAGGTCCGACGAAGTCTCGTCCACAAAGCTACGCTTTTCACAAAAGGCATGCTTCGATCAACAAATGATCAGCAGCACTTCGTATGCCACATTACCAAATTGTGAATGTATCACTAGTAACCATCAACTACATAACCTCTGAGCATGTACGTCTCAGAGAAGGGTGTTAAGCTAAGAGAATAAATTCTCCGCCACCAACAGAAATGTATTTGATAGAAAACAGCTTTACATCTCAAAGTGTAACGTCATACACACATCCTTACAAGTCCGTTCCGAGGTCGAACGGAACCGAAGGCACTTCCAAAGAAGTCCTTGTAGTCCGGATATTCAATAATCACATCCGGAATCCCCATCACAAAGGGTGATAAAATCTCTATACCGGAGCAACCCAGTGCAGAGACATTCGACAAGTATTCTTTCGCTTTCGAAAATACCCGGTCTTCAACACCATCTTCAAATGCAATCCCATTTTGTCGTATCGTTATTCAAAATGGGTTTTATGACACAAGGTCCTCTCCCGGCTAATCCGAATAACGAGCGCTTATTTTAAAAATAAGTGTTCATTCAGATTCAAACAAATCACAACAATTTCACTTTGATCTTTGAAACAAAAGATTCATCACAATCACAAGGGTTCGATGTGGGTTTCGAATATCCAGTTGGAATTTGACTCCCGGTCGCATCGAAATTCAAATGCCGATTAAAAAGGCCAATATTGATAGTCGGTTATTTAACCATCAATCATTATTCACAACAATTTCTGGATTCAAATAATTTTCCAAATTATTTAATTTCAACATATCTTCGCAAGACATAATTTCACACTTCATCCGTTTGAAAAACAATTTAAAATCAATTTTTCCCTACGTGGAAAACATTTCCAAATATGTATTCATTTCAACTGAAAATCTGCCGATTTCAGATATTTTAAAATAATATAAAAATACTTATTCAAAATATACTTGGAAATATTTCAAATAAACTATTTTAGAATATTTGCTCAAATATTAGTTATGAAAAATATTATACTAATATCTCATATTAAAATTCAAGTCCAAAAACTAATTTTAAAATAAAATTAGTAGATAGAGTATAAATATTTAAATAACTATTTTCTAATCAAAAATCAATTTAATCTTTTAAATACATTTTATATAATTAATTAAATAAATTTTCACTTTAAAACAATCTCCAAAACTAATTTCTCCAACAGCATTATTTCTAAAACCAAATCTAAAAACTTTTAAATTTTATTCAAAGGCTATTTTAAAAATATACTCGGCTTTCCAGGGAAGAATTCTTTTTCCCAATATAAATTGGTCCATTCAAATAAATTAATAAATCTTCACGCTTTTTTTTAAATTTACATTTCAAATATCAACTGATATATGAATTTAAATCGACTCCCAGATATCATTTTCACACCCAATCGAATTCCAATTTGATTTCCAGTTTATCTCAAATACAAAATCAACTTCCGATTTGATTTCTCCAAATTAATTTTCCAATATCAATCAAATCAATTTCAAATTGATTTCCCAAAATTGTTTCCAACACACCAAACCAAGTTTCCAAATCGATTCCTAAGGTTTATTTTAACTACAAATTAATTCCTGAATCGATTTCTAAAATTAAATTCAACTCTAAATTAAATTCCAAAATTTAATTTCTAAATTTATTTCCTTTTGAAATAAATTTTTTATCTCTTTAAATTATTTAAAATCTGTATCTTAAATAAATTCTTCAACTATTAACAACATTACTCGAAATTCCTTTATAAAAATATTTCCCATATTTTTGGAATTTATTTTATAAGTTTCCAAAGGTAAAACTTTATCTATTAAAATTTCCTTCTTTTAAAATTCACCCGATTGCTTTGAGTAAATTCATTATAAATTTTCTATCCAAATTTCAAAATCAATTAACTATTTATTTCTGGTATCCTACGACATCAAAAATATATTCGGCTGAATTACAGCCTTTAAGGTTTCAATCACAAATAGTCACACGAATTTAAAAATAATCAACACACATCATACAAAACAAATTAAATTTTGAGGAATCCAATTGGATCCCTCCAACCTGGTTCCCTGCATCCATAGACGTTAGCACACAATTAAATACTCATTCCATTTCGAGGTGGAATATCGCGGTATATGCGATTTATAAAATATTATCCTCTATTATGCGTCACAATAAGGTCTCATCCGTTATATAATGCGGGAAATCAACAACACCAAATACATATATAATACCAATTCCACTTCGAGGTGGAATATCGCGGTATATGGGTTTAATATAATAACCTCCGCTATTATGCGGCGCATAGGGTCTAAACTAATATAACTAATAATAAATATTATCCAAACACACAATCAATCAATTCTAATTTAACTATCACACCAACCAATAACTGGAAATTTCAATTAATTTTTTTTTGAGTGAGAAGATCTCACCTTTAACTATTTTGCAGTCCACTCCAATATTGCCTTGGTTTCTCGATTTGACTCTCCACGATTGTAGACCTTGTATAAATGAAATTTCTGAATTTATTAACATTTACCATGATTTTAAACTACCGCGAATTTCTTACTTTAATTTCAAATCTATTGGGTTAACATTATCAATTTTCTTTACTGGTAAAATTAATTTTGATAAACAAAATGAACTAAAAGTTTTAACTTACCTAATCCTTAAATTAGAATGTTTTAAAGATATTAAATTACCTTAAGATCTAAGTATATATTTAGAATTTAACAGTAAGTTAAAAATATGCGTATATGCACGCATCTATTTCATAACCTATTTTATTTTCTAAATTAACAATTATATCTAATTAGTAAATTTAAAACAAAGACATACCAGTTCATACGCAAAGACCCCAGCTTCCCAAAATTACCAGCATAGGAACAAGGCTATGCGACCTATCTCCTCTACACGACACTCCAGACTTCCAAAACCCTAGCCTCGAGAATGCAAACCATCACTTCAGCCTTGCATGCGAACCATTGCCGTGCCTCGAATCTGCAAATCGAGCATGCCTCCTTCCTCCCTACGGCCTCACGAACTACCCAGCTAGGCTCCATCAAGTCGTGTGCCTCGCTTTGAAAATCTGCGGCTCCAAGCCCTAGACTGTCGCCAATTACATCGGCTATTTTTTTTTCTTTTTCGATTTGAACGTGAATCGGTTGATTTGATTTCGGAGAGAAGAGGGCTTTGGCCATGATTTGAATTTTTTTTTTCGATTTTAAAAACTGAAGAGGGAGAGAGATGAATATTAAAGTATCGGCCATTCTTTAATTTTCAAATTTCATTACATTTTCTTTTGATTTGCCATCTAGAATTGCTTGAGAGAAAAGGACATCTGGAATAAGATTACAAAAGGTAATAGACACGTATTTAAAGAAATGAAATGTTTTTAAATTTGACAATGGTATGAGAATATATAATTTAAAATTTAAATTTAAATTCAAATTGTCTCGATATCACCACTCAAAAATTTTGACTTCCAATCAAAACGTGCCGCTAGGCATTTATAAGGTTAAACCCTCTATTTCGGACACAATGGAAAAGGTTTCGAGTCCAAATTCGATCGTGTGGAGAAGATAGCTTTTTGAAACAGTTAAATATCGAGTTTTCGATTTAATTTTCAGCGCGTTTGCTTATAGTACGGTTAAACGATCACTCCGAATGCCACGAAAATTGAAATCCGATAATAATACAATATTATGGATCTAATGGAACTGGTTTCGTCAAATTCCGAGACTGCGCCTCGGAAGGCTATTTTTAAATATCGATTTAAACGATAAAATTCCAAAACTGAACAAAACAGTTCCAAATTAAATTCTGAAGATTCTATTAACCTCAGTATTATCAATATAAATTTTCTAAGCCATTAAATTATTTTTTAACAGGCTCAAAATTGAAGATTTACAATTTTACCCAAATTTCTATAAATTAAATTTGATAATTAAATTGCTAATTTCATAGTTAAAATTGAAACTCAAGCTTAAAACAGCTTCTAGTATCTAGAGTCAATTAAATAATTTAATTTCAAATGTTGAAAATTTTGGGTCGTCACATCCTTCCCCCTTAAAAGAATTTCGTCCCGAAATTACAAGTTAAGAAGAATGGACCTTAACCCGTTTGATATTTTTCCAAACCAAACAGTTTTATCAATTTATCAACCCAAATCTTTTTATTAAAGATTCATTTCAACTAATTTTCCAAGTTCAATTATAAATTCCAAACAATATTTTGTACTTCTCAATTCAAATTTAGATTTGAATTTAAATTTCAAACTTTTAAAATTTTCTCAAAAATATTCTAACACCCTAGATTTTCGAAAACTTTAGCCAGCGTCTCCTTTACGTGGCTAGCCCGGTACGACTACAAAATGGCACCGCAGGCCCTCAAATCCCAAAAGAAAACAAAAGGCCAAGCGGCTGGACAAGAAAATCACCAAATTTCATACTGAAATTGAAATACGTACCTTTTGTCGAGCAGTTAAATTATCTTCAAAATCAAATCCCAATTTATCTTTTTCCTATAACACACCTATATATTCTGAATCCATAATATCCATTTTCATTCAATCTTGCATTTTCAATTTTATTTTAATTCAATTTACACTACAATTCTATTTGGATTTAATTTATCCACTACAAGAAAAAGGCAGAATACCGACAGCCAAGACCGACGGCTTCCGACGGCCATTTTCCGACGGCTTTCGACGGGCCGTCGGCGGCCGTCGGAAGCCGTCGCAAATTTGCGATTATACCAGCCAGCCGAGCCCTTTCTTCCTCCTCCATTTCATACGAAAAAAACCCAAAAAACCCCCCAAATTCAACCCCTAAGCTTCCAATCCCTAATTTTTAGCTTCCGGATCTTCCAACGCACTCTAATCAAGCTTCAGTACTCTTAATCTCAGGTATAATCTCTTATTTTTATGAAAAATTCAGTTTTTACCCTAATTATAGATTTGCATAAATTGATAAATTAGGGCGAATTAATGATTGCAATTGTTTCCACTAGCGTAATAACGGTTTATAGCATCACATGGTATACCAATTTCATCTTTTATCGTGAAATTGTGATAAACACGTATAATTTGTGCATGTTCATGTATATGTATTTTGTTGTGTATGCCTTGATTCGACGATTGTATACGTTATTTGGAATAAGATAAAATGATTGAATGAACTAGGAGTATTATATTGTGCACGTTTTTACTTATGACACAAAAAAAATGCATTACTCTAAATTATAATTGTGTGTATTGAAAAATGACAAAATGTTAAACCAGCCCTAAGTTGATGCGTAATACGTCGAATAAATGTGTGAAATTAATATATAAATGTGAACAGTGAGTAAAACTGTATTTTTGAGTAAAATGCGCGCATGTTAACCGACAAATGTCCCTTAGAGAGTTTTTGGCCCCGTCTGACGAGTGTTGTACATGATCGTTGTATAAATAGTCGTTTTTTTCGAAAAACGACCATTTATATTCATCTGGTACAATGTTTGTCGGATTTGTCCCTGTATTGGACAAGTTATGAACACAGTAAGAATTTACATTTTGTATACTACTTCGTCTCAAACGGTTCATAAAATTTCGCCCTAACTTTTCTTTTTTGTTTCCTGCGTACACGCATTTGTGTACAATGCAGGGAACAAAAGGGAAATGCTGCCGAAATTTTATTGAATCGTTTGGGACGAAGTAATATACGAAATGTAAATGCTTACTGTGTTTGTAATGGGAGGTAGGATGTCTGACCAATGAAAAAAAATTATATATTTTTAATCGTTACGTACGTTAAAAAATGAAATGTGCCCTATTTGAAAATATTTTTAAATTTGTGAAGTTGTTCTTTAAATTCAAAATATTATACGAACATGAAAATAATCTTTTTCGAATGTGTATTCTTCAAAATAAATATTAAATTTTGAACTTCTCATTTTGTCAAATAGGAAAAATGATTGATTATTTTGTTGATCGAAGGAGATGGATGTACCAAAGAAAAGGAATGAGGGGCTCAATAAAAGAAGATTTTTATAACGGTATAAACGTGTTTGTTGAATTCGCCTTAAGTAATAACGGAAACGATCCAGAAATTCGTTGTCCGTGTAGTAGGTGTAGACATTTGAAGTTTTTGTTACCAGATATTGTGAAAGTTCATTTGTGCCAACACGGTTTCACACCCGAATATTATGTTTGGGATCGGCATGGAGAAGTTGTAGCAAATACTTCTGTAGAGTCTGAAAGTGTCGTTAACGAAATAGTTTCAACGACCCGTATAGAAAATATGGTCGAAGATGCAGCACGATCAATGTTTCCTATGGTTGAAGTTGACGACGATGATGTAAATGTTGAAGAACCAAATATTGAAGCTAAGAAAATTTATGATTTACTAGATGCAGCTAAAAAACCTATTTGGGATGGTTGTAAAAGCGGCACGCAGCTGTCAGTAATCGCAGAATACATTGCGATGAAGTCAAAATACAACATCACTGAAGCTGGGTTTTGGTAGAAGCGTTTGACAGTGCAGAGGAAAATAACGAAATAATAATATTCCGGACGAACAAGCTTATCAGGCAGATCTTGAGCAAAATAACGAAATAATAATTACAGACGATCATACAGATTTTGGTCCTTTGATCGATGAATCAAATGTTTTGGTAGAAGCGTTTGACAGTGCAGAGGAAAATATCGTCGAAAACGAGACCGAATCTGAATCAGAAGACGATGATGACTGATATAAATTTGAATCTGTTTTTTTGCAATTGATGTAACTATGTTGAATTCTTGATGTATTATGAAATTGATGTAACTATGAAACTAAATCCGTTTACTATTGTTTTATGTTATTTCAATTTGTCATTTATTTAGCAATTTTTATTAAAAATGCAATGAACTCTGCTTATCGTAGGAAGAGTACACCCATCATGAATCAGGTATAACAAACTTACATGTCTATTTACATTTCAGTCATTATAATTAAGCAATTTATACCATTGATGTCATGTTCATATGAAATATATTTCATTATCATGTTTTTATTCTCTTATATAATGATGTGTAAACGTCACAGGTTTATCATTATGTCACATAGAGGGAGGAGCTCTTCCCGTTCTTCAGGAGGCGATGGCAGTGGCCCATCGCAAGCGCCACACCGTCCAGTTGTTACGTTAGCCCCCAAAGCAGATGGGTAAAAATTAAATCTTATTCATCATCTTATTTTTTCTATACTATACGTATGTACTTATCTGTATCGTACTTAAAAACAGGGGGTTCGAGCTACTACCCACTAAGGTAGTGTTGGACGTCTCCAGAGCAGCATATCGTAGTAGGATGAGTGCGTGCTGGCCAAAGTGGGATACCATCCCTCCGCACATCATAGAGTGCATATGGCAGGATGTCCTAGTATGTGTAATTTTTATGTTTTCCATTTTTAATTCGTTTTTGTCGTTTTTCTACCGTTTATCGTTTAAAGTGTAATCTTTTTTTAACACAGGCTGAGATAGACATCCAGACAGATGATATGCAGCTGGCACGAGCATACTGGATGAGGAAGATGCGAAAGAACTACAGAGACACGATATCTGAGGTTAAGAAATCCGGGAAGAGACCACGGTGGATGGGGGAGAGCGTGTGGCAAGCTTGGTTGAGCTACTGGGAGACGGACGAGGCGAAGGCAAGTATACTAATTTTTTTTCAATTATTAATTTAACGTGATTGAAAAATAATGTATCAAATTTTGAATGTACAGGCAGAGTCAGATAGAAACTCTGCAAATAGAAATAAGAATCCCGTTACTCATCGCGGAGGATCGAAGTCGTTTCAGCAGTATCGGCAGGAGTTGGTAAATTTAATTACTGAATAATAAATGTAAATAGTTTATGCTATATGATTTTAAATGTATAATAATTGTATGTAACAATCAACTTCAGGAAGCCGAGGCACATGGTCCTGTCAGCTATATGGACGTGTTCACCCGTACGCATGCTGTTGAGCATGTTAATCCAGACGGGACTGTTTCGTACACATGGCAGGACGATAAATCCAGTAAAAGCCATGTAAGCATATTTCATTTTATTCAGTATTAGTAATTGTTTTAGTTGTCAAATTATTATGAAATAAGATATGATATTATTAATTTGTCAATGCAGGAGATGTTTATGGAGCAGCGACAGAAACTCCTTTCTGATACGGGTCGAGAGCAGCTGACGACCGATGAAGAGGACATTATTTTTGAGTCCGTTATGAGTCCACCAGAGCATGGTCGACGATACGGATTTGGCAATTTAGCGGTAAATAATTTAATTTTTCTTAAAATACTTAAAATATGATATTCTTACCTTTTCAAAACAATAAACTTTGATTTTATTTATTTTTCAATTATTGCAGTCCAGTAGTCAGAGTAGGAGACGGCGGAGTAGACCTCAGAGCGAGCTAGCAAGTATAGAAGAATTACAGACTAGAGTTCAGCAGTTGGAGGAGCAGAACCGCCAACAGGCCATGCAGACGGCACAGTTATTTGAGTACATGCAGCAGTTTGGTGGCCGCTTCCCTTCATCGGCTGGCTCTGGATCTGGGGCAGATTGATTCATTGCTTTCTAATTCGTTCGTGCAGGTATGTTTAGTTTTAGTTTACAATGATTTGGTAGAAGGAACAATTAATTGTTGATATGTATAATTATGTATAATACACTTGGTTCTGTAGCTGTATCAGGATATGCATGATTAGAACAGTTATTGTTAGTATTATTGTTAATGTTGGAATGTTATGTATATTTTGTATTTTATTTTTATTCTAATTTAGTTTATTTCTGTGTCTATTGAATATTTTGGAGTATTGGTTTGCATGTTTGGTTGGATTATTGTTTATTTGATTGTGCAGTATTGATATTGTAGTGTTTGGAAGAGAAATGTGGTTGGAAGGCTCTATTTGCAGCAGATTTTAAAAAAAAACAACAGGTTTCCGACGGCTTCCGACGGCTCTCGACGGCTTATTGGTCGAAATTTTCCGGCGGTTTCCGACGGGTTCCGACGGCTTATTGGCCTGATTTCCGACGGTTTCCGACGGTTTCCGACGGCCGTCGGAAGCCGTCGGAAACCGCCGGAAACCGCCGGAAACCGTCGATAATGTATACGGCATCACCCGTCGGTAGCCGTCGGAAATACTGCTCCCCGACGCCTTCATTTCCGACGGCTTTTTCCGACGGCCGCCGACGGCTTCCGACGGCCGCCGACGGTTTTCAGCCGTCGGAAATCCCCCCTCCCCTTGTAGTGATCTTCTCTATGAATATTGACTTTTATCTTTCAATTATAACTGATTCATATTATTATTTTAATTCAGTTTCATTCACTAATTTACTTAAATTTCCAATTTGACATTGTTTGTCGCTAACAATTTTTTTTCAAAAATTTTCTAGCTCCCAAAATTTTCGAATTTTTTGGCGGAGTCTCCTTTGTACGGAGGAGCTTTTGCAATTTGACAAAAGTTATAAATATATATACATCGATCCACCCGGCCGGAAAAAGCAAAAATAGTTCATATTTCCTATTTTTATTGCGTAGGCGTACCTTATTTAGCATTTTTAAGCAAAGCGGTTTGTTATTGCGTAGGCGTACCTTATTTAGCATTTTAGTACGACCAAATCCAGCCAAACGGGCCTCCTGTACCTGTATTTACTCAATTTAAACACATAAGTGACATATATAAGAAATTTATTCACATTTCACTTATTTCCAATAGTAAACACATAGTTTTCACAAGCAATATATTCAAAATAGTTCCCATAAGCAATTTATATGGTTCCGATACAAATTTAATTGCTTATAATCAATTCACATACTATTCCTTATTCAATTCAAGTGATTTATAACTCGCTTCTTCATTCAATTTATTTTTAAGTGAAATGAACTCATATCTATTTCAGTTGATTCAAAAATCAATTTGATTTGCTTTTATTAACTCTTAGAATTTTATACATACTCGTTTGCGTCAAACAACAACCATTTCTATGCAAATTTCGACGATATTCACTTAATAGAATATCCAATCTAGTTTATAACTAATTTAAATTGATATAAACTCAATTTACTCTTTATTCTTTTTCAATTCAAATTGATTCCGTTCAATTCATTTTGCATTCCATATTCATTCAATTAAAACCATTTCACAATTTCCAGTTTATCCTCCATTTATTAATTTAGAATATTTCCCAACTCTAAATTTTACTTAAGAATTTTACCATTTATTTCTGAAGTTCAAGATAATTATTCTATATACTTCTTATATTTATACTGGATTCCAAATTCCATATGAATTCATTTTACCTTTCATTTATAAATATTGAATTCAATTCATTTTAAACCATATTACGTTTGTCATTCTTTTAATTAGTTTCACTAACTAATTTAAATTCCTTTATTAACATTTATCTCCATTTGATCCAATATTTACTTAAGTTATTTCAATTCAAAACTCAAAAAAAAAAAATCTTGTAACACCTCCCAATTTAAATCCTTGATTTGATTTTCATTTATCAAATCCCTTCCATTTACAAATTTTAATTAAATTAGTTTTATTCATGTATCCATTTTAAATTTCAACTTTTCTTTTTCAATTCATCTCGGATTTATTTTATCAATAACCAGGAAATTTTCAATTTATTTCCATTTATTTCTACTTATTTGAATTTATCTGTAAATTCAAACCATTTTTATTTAACTCACAATTCAAGTTTTGATTTAACTAATTCAACTTTCCTATTTCATGAATTGATTAATTATCATATTAGTTTACTTGAATTCAATCCATTTTATTTCTTTTTCTTGAAGTTTGGATTTTTATTTAACTTGATCCATTTAAATTTCATTTCAATTTATAAAACCCATTTATACATTCATATTACCAATTTCATTCCATTAACGAATTTTATTCCAAATTATAAATTACATTTAAAATTTACAGTTACAAATATCATTTGTATTTTTTTCTTAGCTTTTGGTTTTGATTTCAATTCTCATACAACGATGATAATAATCTAATATTATCGCTTCCTAACAACCCAGCTACCATATATTATAATAATTCACAGAAAATTTATTTCTTTTATATACGGAAATAGTTTTGGGTAAAATTATTTCATTTATCCTATTTTAAAACAATACTGTGTCGGTTTATCTTGTTTAAAAGTTTAGAAACCCCTATCGAAACAGTTGGCCAGATTGCACCGACCAGAATCTATAAACAATCAACTGATAAGTCAACACAGTATAGAACAATTTTTATATTCACTAACAAATACGCGCTCATATCTATTAATACACTCAAACTCATTCTAAAGTACTGCTGACTCTATCTCTAATGAGTAACACCCAACAGAGCCAAGGTTGTCGCTTAACCAAATGCTCTAATACCAAATTTGTAACGACCCGATTTTACGATGCCCGAAAGTCGACATTTATACGTCCACTGTATCAAATGCCGCGCAATCGAATGCCCGAAAACCAAACCGTTAGGTTTTAAGAAGAAGAAGACAGAAGAAGAACAGAAACAATAACAGAATCTCACATTTTGCAGCGGAACAACATATAATATATCAATGAATAATCTTTAAAACAAAGAACCATATCTGTTATTACATTACATTATCAGAGTGTACAACAACCAACAGTAGAAGAAAATATAACATATACTAGTAATACACTTCGCCATCCAGCTTCAACTCCTGATCTCTACAGCAACTCCTTTCTGACTTCGCTACCGGATAACTGAAACCTGACTCTAGGCTGTCCGTGTTGAAAATTGTGGGCACCCAGAGTTTAGAAAGGGAACAATAAACTCCAGGTCAGTCATGGGACTGGTGTGAGATCTTAAAAACAGTTATTCTTTAACAAAAGAAAAACAAAGGAATTTAAAAGAAATCTGCAATGCTTTTTAGAAAATGAAACTACCATAAGGCCTCCCGCCGCACACACAATGCAAACGCAGAATTGGAGGAGGTTTCTCCTTATGCTAGTCAAATATGCTTGATACGCAAAATCATTTGATATTATTATTATTAGTGCATAGTGTGGGAAACATTTCGAAAATATAATATAAATCTTAGCCAACATAGGCATTTCGCACTATGCCTACTATAGCTACCATCTAAACAGTGGTGACCACCATAAGTAAATGACAGGTTATACAACTAAAACCGTACTGGATTCGTATTGGGAATCGGATTTCCAACAAATGGTCAGGCTAAGGAACTTCCCATTGCCATATGGGTATGCCTCTGGATAGACGCCCTGAGAACCTAACCGGATCTCTGCCAACACAAGGTCGGGTTATCTCTGCAAAAATAGGTAACTACTACATGAGTATGCCATCCCCCGGTTGTAAACAACCTTTATCTGAGGATCCTCATCATCAACAATCACAAAGTAATATATATTTGTGACATTCACATAAGTTAAGTATCTGGGCTTCATACCATGATACCACTTCTATCCAAAAGGAAATGTACATACCCTAAGGGGTGCTACCCCCCTAAAACCTTGCCGCGTCCTTCATGTTTTGACCATTCCAGGGTGTGAGGTCCGACGAATTCTCGTCCACAAAGCTACGCTTTTCACAAAAGCCATGCTTCGATCAACAAATGATCAGCAGCACTTCGTATGCCACATTACCAAATTGTGAATGTATCACTAGTAACCATCAACTACATAACCTCTGAGCTCGTACGTCTCAGAGAAGGGTGTTAAGCTAAGAGAATAAATTCTCCGCCACCAACAGAAATGTATTTGATAGAAAACAACTTTACATCTAAAAGTGTAACGTCAGATACACATCCTTACAAGTCCGTTCCGGGGTCGAACGGAACCGAAGGCACTTCCAAAGAAGTCCTTGTAATCCGGATATTCAATAATCACGTCCGGAATCCCCATCACAAAGGGTGATAAAAATCTCTATACCGGAGCAACCCGGTGCAGAGACATTCGACAAGTATCCTTTCGCTTTCGAAAATACCCGGTCTTCAACACCATCTTCAAATGCAATCCCATTTCGTCGTATCGTTATTCAAAATGGGTTTTATGACACAAGGTCCTCTCCCGGCTAATCCAAATAATGAGCGCTTATTTTAAAAATAAGTGTTCATTCAGATTCAAACAAATCACAACAATTTCACTTTGATCTTTTAAACAAAAGATCCATCACAATCACAAGGGTTCGATGTGGGTTTCGAATATCCAGTTGGAATTCGACTTTCGGTCGCATCGAAATTCAAATGCCGATTAAAAAGGCCAATATTGATAGTCGGTTATTTAACTATCAATCATTATTCACAACAATTTCTGGATTCAAATAATTTTCCAAATTATTTAATTTCAACATATCTTCGCAAGACATAATTTCACACTTCATCCATTTGAAAAACAATTTCAAATCAATTTTTCCCTACGCGGAAAACATTTCCAAATATGTATTCATTTCCACTGAAAATCTGCCGATTTCAGATATTTTAAAATAATATAAAAATACTTATTCAAAATATACTTGGAAATATTTCAAATAAATTATTTTAGAATATTTTCTCAAATATTAGTTATGAAAAATATTATACTAATATCTCATATAAAAATTCAAGTCCAAAAACTAATTTTAAAATAAAATTAGTAGATAGAGTATACATATTTAAATAACTATTTTCTAATCAAAAATCAATTTAATCTTTTAAATACATTTTATATAATTAATTAAATAAATTTTCACTTTAAAACAATCTCCAAAACTAATTTCTCCAACAGCATTATTTCTAAAACCAAATCTAAAAACTTTTAAATTTTATTCAAAGGCTATTTTAAAAATATACTCGGCTTTCCAGGGAAGAATTCTTTTTCCCAATATAAATTGGTCCATTCAAATAAATTAATAAATCTTCTCGATTTTTTTTAAATTTACATTTCAAATATCAACTGATATATGAATTTAAATCGATTCCTAGATATCATTTTCACACCCAATCGAATTCCAATTTGATTTCCAGTTTATCTCAAATACAAAATCAACTTCCGATTTGATTTCTCCAAATACTTTTCCAACATCAATCAAATCAATTTCAAATTGATTTTCCAAAATTGTTTCCAACACACCAAACCAAGTTTCCAAATCGATTCCGAAGGTTTATTTTAACTATAAATTAATTCCTGAATCGATTTCTAAAATTAAATTCAACTCTAAATTAAATTCCAAAATTTAATTTCTAAATTTATTTCCTTTTGAAATAAATTTTTTATCTCTTTAAATTATTTAAAATCCGTATCTTAAATAAATTCTTCAACTATTAACAACATTACTCGAAATTCCTTTACAAAAATATTTCCCATATTTTTGGAATTTATTCTATAAGTTTCCAAAGATAAAACTTTATCTATTAAAATTTTCTTCTTTTAAAATTCACCCGATTGCTTTGAGTTAATTCATTATAAATTTTCTATCCAAATTTCAAAATCAATTAACTATTTATTTCTGGTATCCTACGACACCGAAAATATATTCGGCTGAATTACAGCCTTTACGGTTTCAATCACAAATAGTCACACGAATTTAAAAATAATCAACACACATCATACAAAACAAATTAAATATTTGAGGAATCCAATTGGATCCCTTTAACCTGGTTCCCTGCATCCACAGACGTTAGCACACAATTAAATACTCATTCCATTTCGAGGTGGAATATCGCGGTATATGCGATTTATAAAATATTATCCTCTATTATGCGGCGCAATAGGGTCTCATCCGCTATATAATGCGGGAAATCAACAACACCAAATACATATATAATACCAATTCCACTTCGAGGTGGAATATCGCGGTATATGGGTTTAATATAATAACCTCCGCTATTATGCGGCGCATAGGGTCCAAACTAGTATAACTAATAATAAATATTATCCAAACATACAATCAATCAATTCTAATTTAACTATCACAATTTCACAACCAACCAATAACTGGAAATTTCAATTAATTTTTTTTTGAGTGAGAAGATCTCACCTTTAATTATTTTGCAGTCCACTCCAATATTGCCTTGGTTTCTCGATTTGACTCTCCACGATTTTAGACCTTGTATAAACGAAATTTCTGAATTTATTAACATTTACCATGATTTTAAACTACCACGAATTTCTTACTTTAATTTCAAATCTATTGGGTTAACATTATCAATTTTCTTTACTGGTAAAATTAATTTTGATAAACAAAATGAACTAAAAGTTTTAACTTACCTAATCCTTAAATTAGAATGTTTTAAAGATATTAAATTACCTTAAGATCTAAGTATATATTTAGAATTTAACAGTAAGTTAAAAATATGCGTATATGCATGCATCTATTTCATAACCTATTTTATTTTCTAAATTAACAATTATATCTAATTAGTAAATTTAAAACAAAGACATACCAGTTCATACGCAAAGACCCCAGCTTCCCAAAATTACCAGCATAGGAACAAGGCTACGCGACCTATCTCCTCTACACGACACTCCAGACTTCCAAAACCCTAGCCTTGAACCATCACTTCAGCCTTGCATGCGAACCATTGTCGTGCCTCGAATCTGCCAATCGAGCATGCCTCCTTCCTCCCCACGGCCTCGTGAACTACCCAGCTAGGCTCCATCAAGTCGTGTGCCTCGCTTCGAAAATCTGCGGCCCCAAGCCCTAGCCTGTCGCCAATTACATCGGCAATTTTTTTTTCTTTTTCGATTTGAACGTGAATCGGTTGATTTGATTTCGGAGAGAAGAGGGCTTTGGCCATGATTTGAATTTTTTTTTCGATTTTAAAAACTGAATAGGGAGAGAGATGAATATTAAAGTATCGGCCATTCTTTAATTTTCAAATTTCATTACATTTTCTTTTAATTTGCCATCTAGAATTGTTTGAGAGAAAAGGACATCTGGAATAAGATTACAAAAGGTAATAGACACGTGTTTAAAGAAATGAAATGTTTTTAAATTTGACAATGGTATGAGAATATATAATTTAAAATTTAAATTCAAATTGTCTCGATATCACCACTCAAAATTTTTGACTTCCAATCAAAACGTGCCGCTAGGCGTTTATAAGGTTAAACCCCTATTTCGGACACAATGGAAAAGGTTTCGAGTCCAAATTCGATCGTGTGGAGAAGATAGCTTTTTGAAACAGTTAAATATCGAGTTTTCGATTTAATTTTCAGCGCGTTTGCTTATAGTACGGCTAAACGATCACTCTGAATGCCACGAAAATTGAAACCCGATAATAATACAAATTTACGGATCTAATGGAACTGGTTCGTCAAATTCCGAGACTGCGCCTCGGAAGGCTATTTTTAAATATCGATTTAAACAATAAAATTCCAAAACTGAACAAAACAGTTCCAAATTAAATTCTGAAGCTTCTATTAGCCCTCAGTATTATCAATATAAATTTTCTAAGCCATTAAATTATTTTTTAACAGGCTCAAAATTGAAGATTTACAATTTTACCCAAATTTCTATAAATTAAATTTGATAATTAAATTGCTAATTTCATAGTTAAAATTGAAACTCAAGCTTAAAACAGCTTCTAATATCTAGAGTCAATTAAATAATTTAATTTCAAATGTTGAAAATTTTGGGTCGTCACATCCTTCCCCCCTTAAAAGAATTTCGTCCCGAAATTACAAGTTTAGAAGAATGGACCTTAACCCGTTTGATATTTTTCCAAACCAAACAGTTTTATCAATTTATGAACCCAAATCTTTTTATTAAAGATTCATTTCAACTAATTTTCCAAGTTCAATTATAAATTCCAAACAATATTTTGTACTTCTCAATTCAAATATAGATTTGAATTTAAATTTCAAACTTTTAAAATTTTCTCAAAAATATTCTAACACCCTAGATTTTCGAAAATTTTCGCCAGCGTCTCCTTTGCGTGGCTAGCTCGGTACGACTACAAAATGGCACCGTAGGCCCTCAAATCCCAAAAGAAAACAAAAAGCCAAGCGGCTGAACAAGAAAATAACAAAATTTCATACTGAAATTGAAATACGTACCTTTTGTCGAGTAGTTAAATTATCTTCAAAATCAAATCCCAATTTATCTTTTTCCTATAACACACCTATATATTCTGAATCCATAATATCCATTTTCATTCAATCTTGCATTTTCAATTTTATTTTAATTGAATTTACACTACAATTCTATTTGGATTTAATTTACACTACAATTATATTTTTAAAACCAAATCTAAAAACTTTTAAATTTTATTCAAAGGCTATTTTAAAAATATACTCGGCTTTCCAGGGAAGAATTCTTTTTCCCAATATAAATTGGTCCATTCAAAAAATTAATAAATCTTCTCGATTTGTTTTAAATTTACATTCCAAATATCAACTGATATATGAATTTAAATCGATTCCCAAATATCATTTTCACACCCAATCGAATTCCAATTTGATTTCCAGTTTATCTCAAATACAAAATCAACTTCCAATTTGATTTCTCCAAATTAATTTTCAAATATAAAATCAAATCAATTTCAAATTGATTTCCCAAAATTATTTCCAACACACCAAACAAAGTTTCCAAATCGATTCCAAAGGTTTATTTTAACTACAAATTAATTCCTGATTCGATTTCTAAAATTAAATTCAACTCTAAATTAAATTCTAAAATTTAATTTATAAATTTATTTCCTTTTGAAATAAATTCTTTATCTCTTTAAATTATTTAAATACCGCATGTTAAATAAATTCTTCAACTATTAACAACATTACTCGAAATTCCTTTATAAAAATATTTCCCATGTTTTTGGAATTTATTCTATAAGTTTCCAAAGATAAAACTTTATCTATTTATGTGATGTCCCGAAAATTTAGGCAATATTTATTTAATAATTTCATTGATAATTATTTTAAAATGTGAAATATTAATTTAATAATTTAATTCAAACAGAAATTTTCTTTTGATAATTTATAATTATTTAGTTTGTTAAATGATATTCTTTTCAATGTTAAAAATATTTAAGTAATAAATTTATCTTTCTAAGCTGATTTAAAAATATTTTTATTTATAATGCATAAATGTTTATACATTGTAAATAGAGGATTTGGTTTTAATTTTAATTTATATTAAATAAATGATATTTTCTAATTATTATATATAGATGTATAATTTGTAAATTGATTTAAACTAATTTAAATTAGTATTGTAAACCTTTTAAAAGTTTGTTTTAAAAATCTTTCTTATATTTTCTCTAGAAATGTAAGTAAGAATTTATTTTGGTTTATAAAAATAAATATAGTTTAGATTTTATTTTATAATAAAAGTTTACTTAGTTTTGTTTTATTTAAAATTTTTTTTTTCTTTGAAATAAGATTTAGCTCATTTTTATTAAATTATAACATTTGATTTAAAACTCTTAAAATTTAATTCAACATTTCTCTTTCTTCTTAAAATCTTTTCTTTTGAAATTTAGTTTCATAAAGAATATTATTTTTAAAAATAATTAAGTAAACATTAAAATGTAAATGCATAGTTTTATAAATAAGTTTATATGTATTTAATTAAAGACTTATGTTAATAAACATTTGTAACATGCTAAATTAAGTTTGAAATAGTTTAAAATAAATTCAAATACATTTATAAATTCAAAATTTTCTTTTAAATATTGAAATGAACATGTGTTAGCTTCTTATACATAAAGAGAACACTTGTAAAGAAATTGAGATAATAAGTCAACAAGTGGCAAGCTTATTTATTTTTCTTAAGATTTAAGTTATATTGACAGGAAACATAACATAGCTAAAAAGCATTTTGATAAAAACATTTTCTTCAAATTGAAAACAGAAATCATATTTCTGTAAATCAAAAAAACTTAAAACCAATTCATGTTCAAAAATCTGCAAACAAACTAAAAAAAACTCAAATCTGCAATCAATTCTCAAATCTGCAAACCAAAACCTTTCAAATATCTGCAAATTTATCTTCAAATCTATGCATTTGAGATGGATCTGCATGCCAAGTACAACATCAAATCTGGAGCTCAACTTCAACATAAAATCTGAGCATATGAAGTCTTGGGTCTGCATGCATACATTAAAAGTCAAGCAACTTCAACTTGCTAATGGCATTCAAGTTCTTCATGCATTTCAAATATAGGTCCTGGAAATGGAGTCTGCACCTAAGATTGTTTCTGCATCTTCAATTTAAAGGTGAGTAAGCTTCTTATCTTTTAAAAACAGTTTCCTTTAAATATCAAAATCAAACATAAACTACAGAGTTATGTTTTATTCACAGAAATTAAACTGTTTAACAAGATTGTTCTGTTTTGCTTTAAAAATAAAATAAAATGAGTAACCTTACATGCATAAAAACTTGAGACACCTGAGCATATGGATAAAGATGATGAGATGATTACATATTATTGAATGCTTTGTGTAAACATATATATGTATGTTGCTATTGTTTAGAATCTACACACTTGTTGTTATTTTAAAACTGAGAATTGTTATTAGGAAACCCTTATCTCAGGGTTTGAATCCTTGTTAAAATTGATATGTAAACAAAATTTGGTTGTTTAGCATAAATTCAGGTTTGTAAATTTTGTTCATAAATCAAAATTATGTTCTTAAGTCATAATCAGTTGTTTTGAAAAATTTGTTGCTTCTGAAGCAAATACAGCAGCAGGTATTTCAAATAAACAAAAATATAAACATCATTAATTATTAGTTACAAGATTATAACATGAATATATGTTATAAATCAGAAAATTTAAAACAAATTTCACCTTTTTACATGAACTGTGGCATTAGCATTTTAGTTTTGGACAGAAATAGGAATTTTAATGGTATCTGTTAAGTTAGAAAATTTTAGGGATTAAGATACTTCCTGTAGGTGAAATATTGATGTAAGAACATGGTAAAAGTGAAAAGTTAGTGATTAGAAAGGAGGAGATGGGGGTTGGGTTTTTTTTCAGGTTTCAAAACACTGATTTTAAGTGTTACAGTTCATAGCATTTGCACATGCTCTATGTTGCATCGAGTGGAATAGGGATTTGAGAAGTTGTAGAAGGAGTGTAGAGGTAGATATGGCCAGGGTTGCGTCGATGATGATGGTCGGAGGCGAGTTTAAGGGCTGTTGACAGGTTTACAGTGGTTCTCAAGTTCTGGTGATCTTCTGTAATGTGCAGGGTTTAATTTACTCGAAGCTATCCTAGGGTTTTTGTGCTTCTGACTTGAAACAGAAGGTAGATGAACTCGAAGTAAAAGAGTGGGTGTCTCGGGTTTTTGGTTGCAGGTTTTAAAGTCTGTAATTTTACAGTTTTTAAAATCTTGAATGAAACTCTTATTTTAAAGATTTAAGATTGAATCAAATGTAAGATTTAAACTGAATTCAAATGTAGCTTTGAATTCAAAGTTTTAAAAAAAAGTAAAATCTTAAATTTAAACAAGATTTTAATTCAGTTTTAAAGAAAGAATTAAAACAGTTTTCAGATTTTAATCCTGAGAGTTATTTTGCAATTTTAAATTTGAATGAAATTCAAATTCTAGTGCAGGGTTTGATTTAAGTGGAAATTGAAACTGAATTCAAATAGGAGTTTGAAATTTAAAGTTTTTTTTAAAATGAAATTTTTGGATTTAAACAAGTTTTAAATTCTGTTTTTAAATCAAGTATGAAACTGTTTCAGGTTTGTTTTAAAACCAGATCTTTGTTTCAAAACAGTTTTGTAAGTTTTAATTTTTGAACAAATTTAAAATGTTTAAGCAAAATTTAAATTGTTTTGAAATTGAGTTAAGAACAGTTCAAGTTTACTTTGGAATCCAGTTTTGATTTCAAAGCAGTTTTGAATCCAGTTTTGAACATATTCAAATGTGTAAAAAAATAGATTTGAAAATAGAATTTGATTTCAAATAAGATCTAAAAATTGAAAGAATTTAGTTCCTTTAGTATTGAATTAAAAATATGAAGTGTTAATTTTAATTTGAAAGTTGAAATAATCAATTTATTTTCAAAGCTTGATTTATTTTAATCAAGTAAATTATTTCAACCTTTTCTTTTATATTTATGTAATGAATGTTGTTTAAATATTCATCTTTATTTTAAGGTTTATAATTATTTAAAATTTGGATTAATATTTAATAGTTAAACATTTTAAATATTAGAATTTTAAATAGAATTTGAATTTAAATTAGAAATGTATTGTTTTAATACATTTTGAATATAAATGAGTCATTTGATAAGTAATTTAAAATAATCAAGATAATTAAGAATTTACTTAATTAATTGATTTTAAATAATGATTTAGATTAATATTAATTAGAAATGATTTATTAATCTAATTTAAATTTCTTAGGTAAGCAATTATTGAAATGTTGATAGTTATTAAATGGAGAAAATTATCTAGGGATAATTTAGTAAATGTAATTAATTTTGATAATTAACTTGATTGATTAATTGAATCTAATTAATTGAAATTTGTTAATTATAATTAATAGTTAAAGTAATTAAGGAATTAATTACTTATTGTAATTAATTTTGATATGTGATTTAATTAAGTTAATTAATTTAGTTTAATTAATTTAAATAAATCATCTAATGTTTTTTTAGAGAGTAATTACTTAATGTATTTAATGGAGCAGGATTACTTAGAGAAGTAATACTGATAATTACTGGAATGTAATTAGTAAATTGGATAATTGCTTTTGTAATTAATTAAGAAATTAATTAATGATTAATTATTGGATAATTAATTTGATTAATGAGTAATTAAAGATAGTTAATTACTTAATTGGATAGTAATCAAGGTGATTAATAATTAGATTAATTACTAAATGTAATTAATTTTAATTAAATAATTTATTTAAATATTAGAGATCATTAATTATTATAATTAATGATGTAATTAAGAATTGTTTGATTAAATTAATTAATTAAGTGATTAATTAATTGTAATCAATTAAGGATAAATATAATTAATTATAATTAATTAATAAATGAGTAATTAAATGTTAATTACTTATGATTAAGGTTAATTAATTTATAAAATTAATTAATACTAATTACTTATTGTAATTAGCGAATGATTAATCAAAGTTGTTTAATCAAGTTATATACTTAGTGAATAATTAATTATCTGGGTTAATTAATTAATGGTGTTAAGCAGAATTTAAATGAGTAATTAATTTAATTTAATTTAAATTAATTAGAGATGATTGTAATAAATTTAATTCATTTTAAATTCATTATAATTAATGGTTAATAAATCATTGTTGTGGAGGTTATTGATTGAATGGTTGTAATCTCAGTAATGAGATTAGTTGTATCTGTATGATATGGATGATTGGTTTAAGTGTTATGGTTTGTGATGGATTATTTAGTTGAGATGATTATCTGTTTGTGATGATACAGATTATCTTCTTATGATATGATTGTGATTATCTATTGTGAGATGTAGTTTATATATCTATGTGAAATAGATAATAATGAAATAAGTTAATTGTTTAAAACCCTTAAGTATAACTTGGACATTAAAATGGCGTTTGGTTTCGATGAGACCGGGATCGGATTTCCATATTTGGATATCCGAAAACCACATCGATTCCAATTAAACGTTAGGTCGTTAATCCAAGTGGAGCAAGTGAAGACTCGAGGTGTAAGGGCTATACGTCAGTATAACTCTATGGGTGATTCCGTAATGAGTTGACGGAATAGTACTTATAGATTCGAGATGGAGATTTAGAGTGCATGGGTTATCGTCGTTAACTCTGAGGGTGATTCCAATACGAGTGTAACGAGATAATGCCTTCGGTTTCGTTCGAACCCGGAACGAACTTGTATGGATTGAATGCTTTCAGAACATCGTCAGGTGGACGATGAGCATTCTAAGATTGATATTTCCTATATAGGTAATCGTAATCTCAAGCCTCATCAACCGGGAATGGCTAAAACAGGGGAGGTGCAGCAAAGCTTCGTGGGTCGCACCCACTGGAGAGCAAGATTTATCCCTGTCTAGAGGTCCCTTTATATTCGGTTGTGTGGCAGTTGGTGACGACCAATCTGTGGGGTAGTCTTGTTCGAAACCGTTCAGTAAGGAACGGGTCCGGCTTTGTGTTGCAGGGGAGTGGAAGTACTCCTCGGTACGGTGATCTAGGCCACGTACTGTGACGGGCGGTACCCTAGTAGCCCTGCCATTGTTGGAAACCCATTCTTCCTACGAGACCCTACGGTTTTGTTTGTATTACCCACTTTTGTGGCTAGTAGCTGGAATTTAATCATGTAACAATTTCGGCTATTTCTTATTTACTTGAAAACCCTAGACACTATTATAATATCACTGGATTTCCTATCAAATGTTTTGGTTAGCGTAAGGTAAAAACTTTTCCATGTTTATGTGTGGGAAGTCTTACGTGATACCTTTAGTTTTTCAAAGGATTTTCTAAAGTTAAGCAACTTTTATCCCCATTTACTCACACCAGACCCCTGTCTGACCTGAGTGTTTATTTTCTGTTTTATTAAACTCTTGGGTACTTATATTACTTATGAGTAGTCAAGTGATTCAGGATTGCTTTAACGAGTTCTGGAGGAGATAACGGAGCGGGAGGCTTCAGCGTGTAGATATATTTAGTGGTTCCGCTGTGTTTGAGTTGTATCTTTTTCTCTGATGTACTTGGATTGTAATAGCTAAACAGATATTTATAACTGTCTAGTTTTGTGTTGTATTGGCTGTAATACTCTGATGTATATGATACTATGTAAAGTATTATGTGATATATTATAATTTATTCGATTCCGCTGTGAGATTCTGATGTTGTCTGTTTCTTTCTTTCCTTTCTTTTCTCTTTTCTATACCTTTCTTTCTTCTTAACGATGCGACTTCCTGGAGTTGGGAAGTTGGGTCGTTACAATTTAAATTTCCTTCTTTTAAAATTCACCCGATTGCTTTGAGTGAATTCATTATAAATTTTCTATCCAAATTTCAAAATCAATTAACTATTTATTTCTGGTATCCTACGATACCAAAAATATATTCGGCTGAATTACAGCCTTTACGGTTTCAATCACAAATAGTCACACGAATTTAAAAATAATCAACACACAACATACAAAACAAATTAAATATTTAAGGAATCCAGTTGGATCCCTCCAACCTGTTTCCCTGCATCCACAGACGTTAGCACACAATTAAATACCCATTCCACTTTGAAGTGGAATATCGTGGTATATGTGATTTATAAAATTTTATCCGCTATTATGCGGCGCAATAGGGTCTCGTCCGCTATATAATGCGGGAAATCAGCAACACCAAATACATATATAATACCAATTCCACTTCGAGGTAGAATATCGCGGTATATGGGTTTAATATAATAACCTCCGCTATTATGCGGGGCATAGGGTCTAAACTAATATAACTAATAATAAATATTATCTAAACACACAATCAATCAATTCTAATTTAATTATCACAATTTCACAACCAAACAATAACTGGAAATTTCAATTAATTTTTTTTTTGAGTGAGAAGATCTCACCTTTAACTATATTGCAGTCCGCTCCAATATTGCCTTGGTTTCTCGATTTGACTCTCCACGATTTTAGACCTTGTATAAATGAAATTTCTGAATTTATTAACATTTACCATGATTTTAAACTACCATGAACTTCTTACTTTAGTTTCAAATCTATTGGGTTAACATTATCAATATTCTTTACTGGTAAAATTAATTTTGATAAACAAACTAAACTAAAAGTTTTAACTTACCTAATCCTTAAATTAGAATGTTTTGAAGATATTAAATTACCTTGAGATCTAAGTATATATTTAGAATTTAACAGTAAGTTAAAAATATGCGTATATGCACGCATCTATTTCATAACCTATTTTATTTTCTAAATTAACAATTATATCTAGTTACTAAACTTAAAACAAAGATATACCAGTTCATACGCAAAGACCCCAGCTTCACGAAATTACCAGCATAGGAACAAGGCTACGCGACCTATCTCCTCTACACGACACTCCAGACTTCCAAAACCCTAGCCTCGAGAATGCAAACCATCACTTCAGCCTTGCATGCGAACCATCGTCGTGCCTCGAATCTGCCAATCGAGCATGCCTCCTTCCTTCCTACGGCCTCGCGAACTACCCAACTAGGCTCCATCGAGTCGCTTGCCTCGCTTCGAAAATCTACGGCCCCAAGCCCTAGCCTGTCGCCAATTACATCAGCCATTTTTTTTTTCTTTTTCGATTTGAACGTGAATCGGTTGATTTGATTTCGGAGAGAAGAGGGCTTTGGCCATGATTTGAATTTTTTTTTCGATTTTAAAAACTGAAGAGGGAGAGAGATGAATATTAAAGTACCGGCCATTCTTTAATTTTCAAATTTCATTACGTTTTCATTTAATTTTCCATCTTGAATTGCTTGAGAGAAAAGGACATCTGGAATAAGATTACATAAGGTAATAGACAGGAGTTTAAAGAAATGAAACGTTTTTAAATTTGACAATGGTATGAGAATATATAATTTAAAATTTAAATTTAAATTCAAATTGTCTCGATATCACCACTCAAAATTTTTGACTTCTAATTGAAATGTGCCGCTAGGCATTTATAAGGTTAAACCCCTATTTCAGACACAATGGAAAAGATTTCGAGTCTAAATTCGATCGTATGGAGAAGATAGCTTTTTGAAACAGTTAAATATCGAATTTTCGATTTAATTTTCAGCGCGTTTGCTTATAGTACGGCTAAACGATCACTCCGAATGCCACGAAAATTAAAATTCGATAATAATACAATATTACGGATCTAATGGTACTGGTTTTGTCAAATTCCGAGACTGTGCCTCGGAAGACTATTTTTAAATATCGATTTAAACGATAAAATTCCAAAACTGAACAAAACAGTTCCAAATTAAATTCCGAAGCTTCTATTAACCTCAGTATTATCAATATAAATTTTCTAAGGCATTAAATTATTTTTAACAGGCTCAAAATTGAAGATTTACAATTTTACCCAAATTTCTATAAATTAAATTTGATAATTAAATTTGATAATTAAATTGCTAATTTCATAGTTAAAATTGAAACTCAAGCTTAAAACAACTTCTAATATCTAGAGTCAATTAAATAATTTAATTTCAAATGTTGAAAATTTTGGGTCGTCACATAAAATTTTCACCGTAAAGAATTATATATTAAAATAATATATATTATTCCATTCTTAAAGGGTTCTTTCCTGTCTTTATTTTTCTTTTTACTCTTGGTCAATCTGTCTTTCCGGTACTTGGATATTCAGCATGTGAATACCGTTGATGTATTAATATTGATTTATGAGGTTCGAAAGGGTGGGTCATCGTAATGTGTCCACTATGCCCACAAAACACAAGTTGGTCATTGTACATGTACTTGAAATATCTCGGACCGACCTGGGTATTACGTAAATAACACACGGGTCAGACTGTGCCTAAATCAAGGATATATAAATATATGTGACACAATATACACTAGGAATAATATATGATGACCTATCAGAATACTCAAGATAACAATCACGATGTCAATATATGCATATGTAGAAACTTATACTTCGTATATATAATAGTAACATAGATTATCATCAAAACAACATATATTACAAAATCATACATAAAGATGTCATCATCCATATATAGAAACAAATCAAATTTGAAATCACATAAGTAACCTCAAATGGGTGAATCATTGATAACCAGGATCTATCATTAAAATCCGAAAATCATCTACTAATGAGATATCACCAAGTATATCATGCTGGCACATAGTGATGCCTATATATATCTCTCAATCTCAATAAATGAAACATCATAATTAATGTGTGTGTGTGTATGATAGGCTGCCTACCATAATAATAATATGAGAATCCAGTGTACTCTGGACACCTATCCAAATATAATTTCATCTTCTCATGTATGAATAAATTAGAATGTATCATAATGGGGAATGAATGTACGATGGACACGAAGTTCAAAGTAGAGCCATACACACACACACACGCATATCCATATGTTGGTCATCTAACCCATATCTATACTAAAGTGAGGCGTATCAATAGCATATGTCAATCTATCACTCTGTTAGTACCAAAAGAGAAACCAGTGGCATGAAGCAAGCTCCAAAGTCATAAAGTTTCTACAGTTTTTAGTTACCTTTGTAGTATCAAGATACATATCCACCGGTGTGCTCGCCAATGTAAGGACTAAAAAATCACAACCCGACTCTAGCCCATATAGCTAATAGACTGCTGGCCTAAGTAACACATGGGCAAATGCATGAAGCATAAGCACGAAGCTATATGAATATAGGATGTCACAGATCTGGGGTATGACCCCATATTCAGACCGCTAGGGTGGATTTTAGCCATCTGGCCCTATCCAACGCTAATAAAAGGAGTACATCATGATAATGTCACAGAGGCTAATAAATATAAACATGAAGTCTTACTCTCCACTTATGTGCCTACAGGTGCTTGCCCTAACTCACTACTATGAACTCATGCATGCCTACCCCATCTCACCACCATGTGCATTACCTTACGTAAATACGATCTCATCATACAATTCTTGTCACATGAGTGTCACCTACATAATGAATAACCGAATCAGTATCACAACAATGTCCGATACCACTTCCTGATACTCAATTGTTTATTCACTATTTATAAACTACACTTGATTCGTATAATATTCTATATTATGAGTCCAACGAATAACCAAAGTAATATTACCGAGTGCCATATCCCAAATAGTATTATAACTTCGTTTATTCAGATGTCTCATTACATAGAATTAAATCTCATGAGATCATACAGAAGATGTCATCAGTGTATCATATCAAAATCTTCAACCAAACTATATCAATGGTGAATCACTTACAACAACAAAATCAATATAGAGAAGATGAGAAATCAAAAGTGCTGTGTAAAATCTCATCAACATACACACACACACACACATAAATGTGTTCTTATCTTAGTTTGTTAGATATGTATAATACTTTAAAATACTTGAAACTATAATTGATAATAATTTCTTATTTCATAAATATTGTATATCTAACTTTTTGAATAGCACTTTAAATCCCAAAATATATTTATTTTTGATAAGTTAGTACCCTATAATAAAATACTAATTTCCAAATAAAACTTTACATCATAATTTCACGTTTTATTTTATATAAAATCAGATAATAAAGCATTCACACCATCAACTCATGATCACACAAGTGAAAATATCATAAACATATAACAACAATTTTTGTGAAATAAATTAAACGTTTAATTAAATTGAAATTATTAAGTATACATAAATAAAAAACATGTCACTATTTAGAGTATTACTTGTAGTTAACTTTGAAACTCTTAGAATGTTAATTAGATTATATTTCTTATTTTCTAATATATATATATATATATATATATATATATATATATGTCTTTAAAATGATCTTTAAAATCAAACATTTAAATTATTCATTAATTTCTTTAGATAAATAAATAAATAATTTTTTACTTTATAAATTCTCATAATTATGTTCTCAAAACACATATAATTTATTTACTTTATTAAACTTTAATTATATCTTATATATTTATATTTATATATTTTTTTTGAAAATAGAACAGGCAACCTGTCGACCGGCAACCCTATCAATTTTGCATTTCTTGGAGTGAACTTCTCCGATCGGGTTCAAACATGTAATTTGTTATGAAAACATCATTACAATTCAAGCATATTCATGTAGAATTTTATGACTAGGTACAGATTTCATGAGTGGAAATACTCATTGTATGCGTGTTTCTTCCTATCACCTTTTGTCCTCAATCCCCAAAATTCCAATGCATCAATGAAACCCAATTTCCTTCTTTACGTAAGTGAGTATCAGTGTCGGGATGAACATATCCAAGCTTAGGAATTTATATAATTTGTTTGATTTGTTTGTAGTTTTCTAAGTGATGAGGATTTGATTTTTTCCGTTAGGTTGAAGATAAAATGATAAAAGAAAGTATCCTTGAATGTTTTCTAAAGAGAGGAAAAGTCTCGAAGTGGAGAAATTTAAATTTAGGAGAGGTAAGAGGGTTCAGGCTTTGGTTTGGCTTAAAAACTTGGGTTTACATAAATTAATATTAATTTTTCTTTTATGTATAAAACTATTTTCTATTTAATTTAAACAAATATAAATTTCTGTTTAAAAAACCACTTCTTTTCCAAACCAATACTGGACTTTAATTATATCACTTTTATAAAATATTATTTCCACATTTTTAACTTATTTTAAATTAATTATCACATATTTATAATTTAAACCCAATGATTAAATCAATTATCAAAATTATTCACTTTTTATATTTGAAAATTCATTTTGATCAATTAATTCATTATTATTAACTTTAATTAATTACTACTTAAAATTCGGGTTATTACATACTTCCCTCCTTAAAAAAAGTGTGTTCTCACAGTTTCTCATTGGGGAAAATCCATAACTAGTTAATAATTCTAAACTTAACCGTATCACTTCCAATTATACTTGAATATAAAAAATAGACTTTAAAACAAGTTCCCAACACTTCCTCTTTACTATTTCAAGTCAACACATAGAGCAACAAAAAAATCAATAATAAGACCCTTCACGGTGGCCTATTCAAGAATGAATTTTGCCTGTAATATATTAAAATACCTAATTCATAAATCGCTTCTCGAAGAATATTAATTTTATAGTAGCTTGCAGTCATCATTTACTACACACACACACACACACACATTTTTGAGAAAAATGTGTGATCCTCTAAAATAGAGGAGAGCACACATGATTATATATATCAGAAGACAAGGTACCGCTAACATGCCTGAAAGGTAGCTAATCTAAATACAAAAATCAAAGAAAAAATCAAGTACACCTAAAATGAGCTCTGACAAGGCCGCTACCCATTACACCACAATACCAAGCTCCGGCATGGCCATCGTCCGATGTTAAGGTGTTAGGAGTACTTGAAAAACTATGAAAAATCCCATGAAAGTGGAAGCCAACTCTCTTTAAGAAGTTAACTCCAAGCTGCTGACTTTGAAGACTGATCTGAAGAATGAAACTATGGAAAAGCGAATGATCTGAACAGTGATCTGGACTGAAAACCACTCTAAAGGCTTAGTAAGACAGGAAGGAGTACATAGCTAAATAGTGAATCCTCCTGAAAATAGAACTCAATGATGAAGATGAAGATGTATTGAGAAGAATCCCTATCTACAAACAGTAATCTGCCAGCCACAATCCTGTGTACCTGCAATAAGAAACTAACACCATATCTAGCCCCTAACCTGTATCTGAAACTAAACTAAATAAAATAGTTAGAATGATACACATATATGTATATAAATGAAATTTATATACATATACACTATTATATTATTAGCAAGTTCAATTTCAAGAGCACAGAAGCCTCCACCAATTTTTTGGAAGTCCAACAGTCCCTGTTTTTTCCCTACTTCTGTTTGTATCTTCCAACTTCATTTTATCACTTTTTCTCAGTTCACCGAACGATTCTTCATTTCCGATTTTCTACCAAAAACCCTACTTGCTCAAGATTTAATCCGTAAATTCTGCGCTCTTGATTTATCTTCGATAAATTTTAGATCCATTAAGGAAACTCAAGATCTTCTCTGTGGTATTATTCAGTTGAGTTTCAAGAGCGCAGAAGTAATTTGGAAATCAAAGGTCGCGTTTTTGCTCGCTCCTCCCAGTTAACAAGACGAGCTTATTTACGAAGCATAAAATACTTGACGAGGAAGAGGCGGATACTTTCATTTATTTAGAAGATTATCCAGGCTTTATTTATCGTTTTAGCACATCTCATCGTCATTCTCTGGATTTCTATGCTTCAATCCCCAATTTTCCCCAATGATTTTGGAATCGAACCCATACCCTAACCCGGAACCAATAGAATCTGACTCCGATTCACAAAACCCTAGCCCTAATTCGTCATCTCATCCTTAGGATCTCACCTTCAGCTACATGTGTGAATACCTCAAACTGCTTTTCCAAGGCAAAGGCAAGGAAGTGGCCAGGTCGTCGTCTTTGGTGCCACCTCTACTTGAGCGTGACTTTTTGCAGTTGAAACGTGGGAGTATGGATAAATTCGAACGGGAAGTGTTGAATTTAAGTTGCATTTTCCAACATAATGATCATATGCCTTTGTTGACATCCAATTGAGGTGTGGGATTGTTTTTTTTTTCTCTGTTGATTTTGATTTAAACCACCAAGTGGTCATAGATATGATGCCCAATTTAAATACAGATTAAATTGAGGTATGGATTTACCAATTGATTTTGATTTAAATACATCTGTTATTTCTACCCGACATTCTATAGACCACACTTTACTTTAGGTCAGATTTATTATGTTTTATTCGCAGAAATTGATAGATGTTGGGAGCTCCTACAGTGGCATACTAATTCAATTTTGATATCAGTAAGTTCAGTTAGGTGAAACTAGATCACAAAGGAGGCACTTGGAAATACACCTTCTTTCTCTAAGGTTATTTTATCAGATATTTATGATTCATAATAGTAAGTCTGCGTACTGTTTTTCCTAATTTGAGTACAATTTATTTTTTCGTTTAACCTAAGCCATCATTGTTCCCCAATTTTCCAACCACAGCCATACCCAAATCTTGATGATGTAGAATTTCCACCCTGAAGCATGGGCCTGCTTTCGTCCTGCTACCCACAAGAGACGATTGATAATCAACATCGACATTGGACACCGCTACCCACAAGTTGCTTCTAGATCTAAGCCAGGTAATTAACAATGAAGGTAAGTTAGCTTAAGCCAAATTATGTTAGCTATTTCTTACATGATATTAACTATAGTTAAGTTATGAATATGTATGTATAATTATATTCATATTTAAGGTTCGTTGCAATTATTTCTATTCTTTCACCACCAAACAGGGTGATTCTATATTTATTTTTGTGCTTTGATTTTTGGCAAAAGATAAAAAGGTTTTCATTTATTGATTTAGAATTGGAGAGTTTGAAATTTTCAATTGAATGGAGTTATACTTTGATACCATTCACAATGTGTAGGGTATTTAAAACTAAAATAGTAACTTCTAAACAATAACCTGGTATGGTAACATTTTTCTTATCAATAAGTCAACGCATATCATCTTATATTTTTCTTAGGGGAGAATGATAATAACAATTGTGACTATAAGTTAGCCAGGTTTATTCAGTTTTTGATTACCCTGTTCTTTTCTTAAAAAGCGGTACAACTAAATGAAATAATCGTTTAGTTTTTAAATTCATGTTAAGTGAAATATAAATTACATGTTATTATTTTTGAGGTAACACTATTCTTTTTATTTAGGATAACTGTTCGTTGAGCGAAATTTTTTTGCACAAGAGGGGTGCTCCTAATTGACAACATACGCTCGATTATAAGTAAGTTTTATAACCATGAATCAGAAAATGCAATAAAATATATAATTATATATGCTTGCATGTGTGTTTAACAACCCTGATGCTGTCAATGAAGCAATAAGCACGTTTTTATGTATTAGTGATTTATATTGCATGTTTATGATTCTATTTTGGATAATAAAAATCCAACATTTTGGGTAAATAGAGCTATTGGTTAAGACTGCAAGATTGTGAGAAAAAATTCATGTCTTGATAGATGAGAGTATGTCCTTGGTGCACTTGGTGAAAGAAGAATCGTTCTTGCCTATATCTGCCAAGTTCAGCTGAATTAAATTTAAATTAACAAACTCAACTTAGTATTCCATTCAATCAAATTATGAAAAAAATAGAATTTGTTTTAATTATCGAGTGAGGAAATTGATATTATTACTGGAGGCATAGGGAACACATTTGCTATCGATGGAGGATTTTGCATGGACAGCGTTCGAGTTTTCGATCGCCAAATAAGGACAACATACTGAAAAACTTATGCTTACTTTTAAAGGATTCCATATTGGTTTAGTTTCTTAATCATCCTATAATTTCTTATGCAGAATCTTCCTGATTTCCACCTTTGTATTTTATGTAACTTTACCTTCATATATAGCTACTGCTGCATTTTCTACCATTGATTTTTTTAAAAGAAAATTCAGGTATGCTTAAAACTTTATTTTACTACAGACCATTTACAAAATACAAGATTGGATAAATGTATATTTCACTATAATACCCCAACGGTCATTAGATTAAAATGACCGCGGGATGTAGTACCCACAAAAATTGGATAATACTCACTTTATCATCTTTAAAGTTGTTTCTTAGGTTTTGAAATTTGCAATTTGCAAATGAGTATTTTCCTTCTTAGCTTCTTTTGGAAATTTCAAAGTATTATGTTACTGTGACTGTATTCTATATTCTCTTTGTTGCTGTACTGCTTCTTAAATTTGTACGCTCCAAAATAATTTCCTTTATATCCATGCAGGTATTTGTATGGGTTCTTTGTTATTAATATACTACTATAAATCCATCATGTTGTCTAATAAAGGCATGGAACAAACTATTTGAATGCTAGATTTAATTGTAAAATTTATGATCATTTGTTACTTTCCTTTAAAATCCATTTCATGTTTTTCTGTATGTTTATCAAAATTTCACCATCGCCTCCATTTTATGATCCATTTAATTCTAAAATAATATACTTATTTTACTGTGTGATAGGTTTAATCTAAATGTTAGGTTCTCTTTTTTGATTGCTTTGTGTTGAAATTAAGATCAACATATGTTGTTCTTTACTTCAGCTTCAGCTTGAGATGTTTCCTTTTGTATATATTGCTGACATTTTATATTTTGTTAATTTATGATTTTTCATGTAGTTGAAGACAGTGGTTAGCTTGACTTTGGAGTAAACCTGACTATCGATTTAGGAAACTATCACTTGGTTGAAAAGCAAGCATGGTTCTCAAGATGAAAATATGCAGGGTATGAATTTATGTATCTTTTTTACTACCTATTAAAATGGTTTTAGGTGTTTTAGTTGAATTTAAATCCTATTTTATACTGCTAACATGTTGGTTTGACTATGCTACATTGAATTTAAATTTAACAACAAATATTTAATGGAATGTTTTATAATGATAATTATTTCATGACAATAACTTACAAACAAAAACCTATTTCAAATTGTGGAAACGTACAATCCACGAATAAAGAGTTTCCAATACTAGGTTCAAATTAGTAAATGATAAAAATGCATTATGTATCAACTGCCAAACGTTTAGTGCATACTTCACTTTGCACACAAATTGTTATAAATTATCTTAACGCCATATTAACTTGGTCAACGAGGTTAAATGTTGGTAGGTAAAAGACGATATTCTTTTTGCCGAAAATAAAAGACGATATTATATAACGTTAGCTCAATTTTTATCATCAAAAATTTTCTGCATTTTTTAAAGAATCCATGTGCTATAGATTTACCAATTGAGGTAGTGGATTTTGTTGATTTTGATTTAAATACATCTATTGTTTCTACCCGACATTCTATAGACCACACTTTACTTTAGGTCGGATTTATTATGTTTTATTCGCAGAAATTGATAGATGTTGGGAGCTCCTACAGTGGCGTACTAATTCGATTTTGATATCAGTAAGTTCAGTTAGGTGTAACTAGATCACAAAGGAGGCACTAGGGAATACACCTTCTTTCTCTAAGGTTATTTTATCAGATATTTATGATTCATAATAGTAAGTCTGTGTCCGTGTACTATTTTTCCTAATTTGAGTATAATTTATTTTCAGGTAACATGTTTTCTTTTCTTTTTCTTTTAGTGTGCAACCTAAGTTAGGTATAGGGTTCTTATAGTAAAATGGAGTTAATTGGTCCTTGAATTAATGAGTTCACAAGAATAATCGAGAATTCAGAAATATATGAATTAAGAAAAAAATGGTTTTTGGCAAATTTTCTAAGATATGCAATTTCAATCAGTTTTGGATAACTACGTCTATATGCTTAACCATGATTCGACCTTTATACGCATTAGAAATCTTGGATTGTTAAAAAATAGGGCTTTGGTAAACTATAATCTGCATGTGCTATATTGAAAAGTTATTGGCTTTCAAATGAGCATGCATTTGTGGATTTTAATCAAATAAGTCACTCAACTATAAGGAGAGTATCAGTTGGGCAAGCCGCTATGTCCTTTGATTATGTGGGAACAAAAAGAAGCATTTTCCGAGTCTAGGAAAACCTATTATTTCTTAAGGGGTGGTTCCTTATATTTGCAACCCAGGAATTAAAGCTTTTAATAGTCAGGCCTACATATCAAGTTTGTAATAGTCAGACCTACATATCAAACTTTATAAATGTGGTCAATTATAGCATGTTCCAAATCCCATTACCACTAATTATTTTTCCAGTAGTGTGATGGTATTTAGTATCTCCAAGTAACATCTCATGTGCATGAACTTAAATATTTTAGCTTTCCAACAGTTGTAAAACTAATAAAAATTAAAACTAATAAAAAGAATGCTTTCATTTGTATGGTGAAGAAAAATATCAGTTTTTAAATGTTGAGAATCAAGTAAAACTTAATAAATTGCTTCTTCTTGGAAAAACTGAACTTTTTTTTCAGCAGGTATGAGTAGTTATAGAGCTAAAATGAAAATACATGGGAAACCTTGCGAAATTGCATAAACCCTACATACTCATCTTAGGATCATAGGTTGGTTGCATGTGCAGAAGTTTACTTGCTGTTTATTTCATGCTGAGCCCAAAGAAGCTTGACATTGTTTGATGTTCATTTCTCATAAAACTGCTTAAGTTACGGTGTGATACATAGCGTTTTCTCTTTCTTTGTAACATACTACTTCAAAGTAAACTATAACTGTGATATAAGTAGAGTTACTTAAGTTATATATAATAATTTAAATTTATTCTTAATTACACGGTATTCTTCGATTTTAATGTTTTTGTTTTTTAGTGGAATTTTACATAACATATTCGTAGGTTCAAATGTTGGATATAAATTTGAATACTGAGATGATTACAATAAGTCACAAATAATATTTATCCTCATCATGATAAATAAAAATCAGGACCTTACAAAGAATAGTTGTGATCGTACTGTCTCTTTTAATTTGATACATGATGTTATATGGTAGTTTCTTTATTTATTATCTCAGCATGGATTGCGCAGAGCACTTTGTGTTGTAAGTATTGATACATCCTATTTCTTATCATTAGTTTAATTATTCATAGTAAATGTGCTCAAAACTTCGGCCTAACATGAACTGCCTACAACATACATAATGCATGCATGACTGTCTAAGAATTTGCTTCCAGGGTTGAATTATATCCTCATGATAACTAAAGTTAATAATTTCCTATAAGAATTTAGTCACGAGCTCTTGAATATTTTAATATTTTTTTATATAGCTGATATGTTAGCTAATTTTCCTGGTAGCATGATGCTTATCCTCTTATTACTATCATCATGATGATGGATTTTTTCTTATTTTGTACAAATATACTTATATTCTATTGTAGTCTTCCAATGTAAAAAAATCATTTATTTAGATGTAGAGTTGGAATTTTCTAAGTTTTTATTCCATAATATTATTACTAGAGAGGTGGTATAGGAGTTTATTGAAATGGAAAATTTTGGAGATAACACATGAGATTTGTGAGTCACATCCAATTTTTTATTTAGTTTATCTGTACAAATATGTTTATGTTCTTTTCTACTCTTTCTGGTATAGTAAGTCTTCTACCTAGATGTAGAGTTAGAATTTTTGAAGTTTTAATTCTATAGTTTTGTTACTAGAGGTGGTACCAAGAGTTATTAAAAAAGAAAATTTAAAGATAACAAATGATATTTGTGAGTCACATCCAATACTGACTATGATTTATTTGCAGATTCCACCGGCTCTTGGAACAAAATATCCAACAAATAAGTGTTGTGGATGTGTAATTACCAATAGAATTTTAATTATGCTAATTTTTGGAATTCTTCCCTGGCTTTGGAGTAACTTGATGAGGAAAGTGACTTGGTTAAATGTTGATGCTCTAATAAAATCAATGTAAACCCACCCTATTACTTACCACTTATTTTTATATGTACATATGAAAATGCTATGAGCTCTTTTTGACTAAATTGTTATTACTCTTTGAACTATTTTTTATGTGATGTTTGATTAGCACACATTTATGACTACTATCGTTTGTTAATCACATTTGCAAAATTTGTTTCTTATCATCTCAGTTTATATGTTTTGTTTTTTGTTTAATGTTTGATGCGTTGGACTTTAACTCTGCGCACAGTGGCTAGAATTAATTGCTACCTAACTAATTGCTTTGGACCTATTCATTTCCTAAATGATATATGCTTTATTGCAGAAATGTAATTAAACAACGGTTCTAACTTCACATAGAATGTAAGTTCATATAAATTTGATGTTATTTTATACAGATAAAAAAGGCTGCTATTCTTGCTAAAATTTGACATTTTCAATCTTATTATTCACATTTAATGAATTATCTTTGCACCAATTCTCACATTATGCCAACTAAATGACTAAACATGGTAATCTGGCTGCCTAAAAATGAAGTTTTTCTATTAACAGAGCAAATGTAACAGCACATCACTCTAAGATTAATCAAAATAAATCACAATCCACAAACGTTTTTCTTTGCCTTCGTATAATTAGAGAAATCTTAAAATGAATCATAAAAATAATTATGTGGCGACCCCGTATGCGAAGCACGGGTTCGCATTAGTATATATGTATTAAAGAAATAGAAATAATGATACAAGAGCTAAGCTAATATGAAAGATAAAATAAAGAAAAGAAAAATGACTAAAAGAAATCCATGATCGAATGAACAAAAAGATCTAAAAACAAAAACAAAAACAAACAACAACTAAAACATTATAAAAAAACAAATAAATCCTTATGGTCCATTGATCGAAAGGACGTTATGATACACAGTGAAATCATCATTTAAGTTTGAAAAAATATTAATATTGCAATTATTTAATCAAAAATATTATTTTTATATTTAACTATATTAATATTATGATTACCTTATTAAGATATTCTTTAGATAGATTATTTTTAGATAATTTATATTTAGGATTAACTATCCAATTAAAACAAAATAAAGAAATTATAAAAATCAATTTATTAAAATGAGTAAAATTATTTTTAAAAATTATTTGATTTCTTTCGAACCAAATATACCAACAAATTATAATGACTAAAGTGTCAAGTAAAAATCTATTTTCCTTTTTGAATTTAAATCTAAACCAATTCCAATAATATTCATAATCATATATATTTTATTTGTTAGATTAAAGTTAAAGATTTTTAGGAGTTTAATATCTTTAGAATGTGGATTATAAAAATTACAATTATTATCGATAAGCACATTTTTTCTTTTTAAAAATTCTATAGTATTTAGTTTCCATGCATAATTAACCACATGTGTATTTTAGATTTAGGTGGAGCATTGGTTTCCAAATAAATTTAGAAGAGTTATTTGTAATACCCGAGAAGTTGATAAATCTATAAAAAGATTTAGAAGTATAATTCTTACTCTTATCTCATTCCCAACCAATATTATCTTTAGCATTGTCAGTATTATATAGGTTTAATCTAGCATAAAGCAAAGCGTGCAGCTTAAGAGTTGAACCAACTAAAATTCTGTTAAAACTAAAATTCCAAGGAGTGTCATTTTCGAGAGAAAAAACTTCTATAATTAAAGCATCCTTAAAATTACAGACATAATATAACTCTCTGAATTCTATCCTAAGAGGGATAACGGAAATCCAATGATCATGCCAAAAAGAAGTACTGTTACTTGAATGAACTATTATATTAGTGCCTAATCTCGTGACATTTTAAAATAGATTTCCAAAAATTGGACAATTTACATAAAACCATAGGAGTAATTTGATATAAATTGTAACTACCATTATAGTAATATTTAAAAATGATTTCTTTCTAAGTAGCATTATCATTAACATCCTTAAACTTCCATAACCATTTACATAATAAGGACAAATTCATATTCCGCAAAGTAATGACTCCTAAACCACCATCCTTTTTAGATTTACAAATAATTTTCCAATTTACTAAACATTTAATGCTGCTATTAGAGTTTTCCCCACTCCATAAGAATTCCCTTCTTATGTTGTCTATTTTATCAATCACCCATTCTGGAAAAAGATGCATAGACATCCAATAGACCGGGAGAGCTGATAAAACTGAATTTATTAAAGCTAATCTACTTGCTCTCGATAAAAATCTCCCATTCTAATTAGAAATCCTATTTTTGTTTTTATCTATGATTATAAATCAGTCATCATGTTTAAGTTTAGTAGGTCTAATCACAAAACCAAGATAGTCAAATGGAAAGTTCATAGTTTTACAACTAAGCATATTAACAACTAAATTTTCAAAATCATTTAAAACTAAAACAGAACTTTTATCAAAATTTATTTTTAAACCTGATAGTAGTTTAAAACTATATAGAATAAACTTAAGAGTAATAACGTGTCTAGGTAAATGGAAAGAAAAAAGCAAGGTATCGTCAGCAAATTGAAGAACAGATATACCGTTACGTGATATATCATTACTCACGTTCCCCAGAGATCCATTATCAACCGTTTTTAATTATCTTAGCGAAAACATCTGCAGCTAAGTTGAACAATAGAGGCGATAAAGGATCCCCTTGCCTTAAATCTCTCTTAGATTGAATTTCATTACCTAAAATACCATTAACCGTAATATTAGAGTGAGATTTTAGGCTCAACGAAAAAGTTGCAGAAAAATTTAGTTCTAGGGACAAGAAGTTTGCTTTTTAGGCTGAAAGACACGTTTTAATGTAAATCACAGAATGATAGCTGTAACTATCATTTTCTGCTTACACTAACAAATGTCATTCAGACTAAAAAGAAAACTTGCTGTCCCTGAGACTAAATTTGTTCGCAACTTCTTCCATGTGCCTATTTTCCTGATACTAGAGTTACCAGTTCTAAGCAAATTCATAATCCAGCTAATCCATCTATGACTAAATCCTCTAGCATGAAAAATATCTAGAAGAAAATCCCAATCTACCAAATCAAAAGCCTTTGCGAAGTCCAATTTTAAAACCGCACAGGTTAAATTATTTTTACAAAAGTGATTAACGTATTCTTGAATAACAGCCACACCTTCGGTGATATTTCTCCTCTTAATAAAAGCAGATTATGAGCAGTCAATTAAATCGTTCATTTTTATACTAAGTCTATCAGCTAAAAATTTTGAAATAATTTTAACGGAATAGTTAATCAAAAAAATAGGTCCAAAATCTTTTAAGTTATTAGCACCTACTTTTTTGTGCAATAAAATAACATTTGCAAAATTAAATCTTCCTTGTTGCAAATTTCCATTATAGAAATCATCAAACATACTAATTAAATCTAATTTTAAAACACCCCAAATGTTTTATAAAAGAAAATTGGGAACCCATCCGGCCCCGGGGATTTATCCCTGGCAAGTCATTGATATCTTTCCGAATTTCCTCTTCAGTAAAAGGATTATCTAACTCAGAAAGATTAACATTAGAGTCAGACAGATAAAGATCATTCCATCTAGCATTAATTCTATGATTGTTTTATTACCAAAAGTATCTCTATAATAGTCTATAAAAGGCTTATTAAGGTCTCTTTGGTCAACTAACTCTTCATTATTAACAATAATGGAATTAATCGTATTACTTCGCTTTCTACTATTAGCCATATTGTGAAAAAATTGGTATTACTGTCACCTTCATTTATCCACCGAATTCTAGATCTCTGTTTCCACATAACCTCCTCCTTTTCTAATATAGAGTTAAATTCCTCTTTTAGATTAGCCAGAACAATGCACTCATCTAAATTTAGTTGTATAGTTTCTTGCATCTTGTTTAATTTAAGCATCTTAGAAATAATATTTTCTTATTTCATTTTTTCCAAACACATTTTTATTCCAGTTTTTAAGAAAAATCCTAAGATCCCTAAGTTTTAAAATGAATTTTTTAGCAGAATTATCCCCATTTCTAATATTATAATAACTCATGGAAATTCACTCATTTTTAACTAAATTCGAAAAATTAGAATAATCGTATTACTTCGCTTTCTATCATTAGCCATATTGTGAAAAAAATTGGTATTACTGTCACCTTCATTTATCCAATGAATTCTAGATCTCTGTTTCCACATAACCTCCTCCTTTTCTAATATAGAATTAAATTCTTCTTTTAGATTAGGTAGAACATTACACTCATCTAAATTTAGTCATATAGTTTCTTCTATCTTGTTTAATTTAAGCATCTCAGAAATAATATTTTCTTATTTAATTTTTATACTTTCAAAAACATTTTTATTCCAGTTTTTAAGAAAAATCCTAAGATTCCTAAGTTTTAAAATGAAATTTTCGGCAGAATTATCCCTATTTCTAATATTATAATAACTCATGGAAATTATTTATTTTTAATTAAATTCGAAAATTAGATTCTAATAACCACATTTTTCAAATTTGAAAGATCTATTAATAACCCTATGCTGCTCACATGTGAGAATGATAGGACAATGATCATAATAAGTGTAAGGCAAAGCAGAAACTCTACAGATAGGAAATTTACCCTCAATTTCACCACTAACAAAAAACCTATGAAGAAGAGCCATAGATGGGGTTTCTCTAGTATTACTCCAAGTAAATTCTCTATTAGAAAGAGTGATTTCAATTAAATTAGAATTAACAATAAATTGGTCAAACTTCTCCATAGCAGAGAAATCACGCTCACGAGGTGAACGCTCTCCTATAAAATGCATAACGTTAGAATCACCTTCCAAAATCCAAGAACCCGGAGTTGAAGATCTAAACTCTATACATTCATTCCAAAGAATCCGACGGCCTATTTTTGAGTTAGACCGATAAACATTAAAAATATTTAAAAAAGAATTATCGCTAAGATTAATGAGAATAATATATAGAGAATGTTGCTTGGAAATATATTGGAGCAGTTTAAAATAGTTATCCCGCCAACCAACCAATAAACCCCCAAAATTGCCAACAGAAGGTAAATAGGCACAATTCCTAAAATGAAACACGTCTATTCTTCTATAGAAACGAATATCGAGACATTTCATTTTAGTTTCCTGTAATAGAGCAATGTCAATAGAATAGTCTTTAAAAAAGCTCTAACCTTATCGCACTTATTTAATTCGTGCAACCCTCTGATGTTTCAACCAATAATCCTCATGTACCAACAAATCTAACCCTATCAAATTCCCTATCTCTATTGTACTCGAGATCTAACTCAACATCAGAATAAATGAAAGCGGTATCATTAGCTAACCGACTAAACTCGAAAGAAGACAGACTACCTAAAGCATAAGATGAAAGTATACTACCCAAATCAGAGTGCATACCTGAGTCTGAATCTGTAACACCATTCATGAAACTCGAACCAGGCAACTCACCCGAAGACTAAGCATGACTACAACGTATCCTGGCACTACGTCTAACTGATCCGCTAATATTCATGGACTTCTTACATCTACCTCGGTGTAGAAGAATATTTGATAATCTCTCTAGTTCAAACCAAAACATAATCACTTGGCAATAAAGTGTTGACAAAGCCACTACTCCCTTTTATATTAACCACGTTATCAACTTGTTCAGTAGATACCACATTGAGGCCATCATTTATAAATTTACATCCGTTAGTCGTTGACTGCCCCACCGTGACTAATGCATCCAATTCATTATCAAGTCCCCTTTTCAAAACAATATCACCTACCTTCTTTTCCTTCTCTAAACTATCTCTTCCAGTCTTTGATAAAATTGATTGATCAGCCGTGACCTCACCAACACCGGCATCATATTTTTCAACCAACGTCATATTTTTCAACCTAATCATCACCAACTTCAACCATATCATTGTAGACATCACCAGTGAAATCATTGAGAGCAGCTGAATCTAGATTATCAACCAATTCAACAAGCCTATAAGCATTGTAATCACCAAGCTTAATCAACTACAATACCATCCATTACAACCTGATTGTCTACAAAAGGAACCAAACTCAGCTCAATCTTATCATTAGTCTTATGAAATCTGTGTGTTTCATGTACACAAATATCAGCATCCAGTTTAGCGACACTGTCATCACCAATGTCAAGTTTATCAACCGAATCATCACCAGCATCAAGTTTATCAGTCGAATCCATACCAACATCAAGTTTATTGACCGAAACAATACCAACATCAAGCTTTTAAAAGAATTGCAACATATCATTTTCAACATGAATAGGCTTGACTCCTGACTGATCTTCTGACTTTGAATGTATTACAGCATCTCTGTTATCAGAAGTAAGACCTATCAATCCACACTTATCTTCATATTTTTCAGAGCTTAGATCAGGGTCAATCAAAGAATCAAGAAATTCAAATGGATTGGCAGTAGAAAATTCAAAGCTGCAAACTTCATGAGATTTTGTTTTGCCTCGTCTTTTATATAAAATAAATACTCCATTGCTCATATCACTCAAAACAGAAACATTACCAGAATCAACCATTAATGAAGCAGCATCATTTAGCAAAACACTTTCTTTTGGCGAATAAGAATCTAAAATGCATTTAGAAACATCTGGGTCGAGCAGTATTAGATCATGTCCAAGAAGAATTTCCTCCCCAACCGTGACAAAGAAAGCAGAGTTGACACAGCCATTATTCTTATACAAAGAATCATCTCTGTTAGCTAATACATTAGAATCGTTAGAATAAGATTCTGGTTCTCCAAAATAAGCTTCAGGATCTCCAAATCTCTCCCGATACCCCTTACCAATATTGAGTGAATTAATAACATCGAAATGAATGAACAAATCTTCCAAATACTTAATTCCTTCATTCCTCATTTGCCAGAGATGATCGACCAATATTCCTTTCAACAACATACATTTCAGTACGAATTGGAAACCATGATCTACCAGTGAAGGACCATCTACAGGTTTGCAAGAGAAAGAACTCAATTTAGTTTTACAGACATTCTTTCAGTGACCAAAATTACCGCACGCAAAGCATCTTATAGAATCTCTACAATTATTTGCAAAACGATCATCATCTCCACAATGATAGCAAAAATTTCTCCCTTTCTTAGCATCGATCCAATTTTTCTTTGTAATCCTATGATTCGACTTATGATATTGAACAGAAATTGGTCGATGTCTAACTACATGAGCATAAGTATGATTTGGGATAGCATCGTGAAGAAGATTAGAAGAACGGTTGGTAGAATTCAATTGAAAATCAGATTGAAACAAGGAAGCGGGCTTTTGGAAGCAAGAATTGAAAGACTCCATTTTCTTGACGAATATGTGAAGCTTCTTACTACACACATGTATAAACATTTATCAAAAGTGAAGATTACTTTACATGATTACAAAATACTTCAATTTAATAATTCATTTTCCAAATATTTTACAAGATTCTCATTGTATAATAATTACAACACTATTCAAAATTCAAATTTTTATCAAATAAACTTTGAAATATTTTAACAAAACCTAAAAATTTATCAACAAAATTTTGAATATTTTACTGAAATGTCTTATTATAAACAAATTTATTTTTAAACATTATTTCCCAAAACTCTCATTCTATATTTCATATAAATATTTTTTAAAATTTCATTTGCAATAATTCGTTAAACTAAAACTCATCAATTCATTGTTTATAAAGTAATTTATTAATATATCATTATTTCAAAACATACTTTTTTTTAAACCTACCAATATCAATTTATAAAATTTATTCCGTTCCAAAATGGTTTATATTTGTAATTTTGAAAACTAATCTAAACAAATTCTTTATACATATATATATTTAGAAAACACAAACCTTTTAATTAAACATCCGCAACTTTTAAATTTTCTTGTATTTCAAAATTTAATTTCTTGTTAAAACTCTACACACAGACACACACTATAGAGAAGATTTAAACACATTCATGTATTATAATATTTCAAAAGTAAAGCCATAAATTTCACCAAAATAACTAAAACAAACAACACCATTAAACAACAAAAATTTACCATTTTCAAAATTCTTTATTACTAAAATTTCTCTTTCATCAAAAAGTATACTATCAAAACCCATGCTTTATAAAATTCCAAAATTAGGTTCATCAAATTCCATCCTTTAACATTTGGTAATACATTAACCAAAAAGAAATCTTCCTTTATCTCCAAAATACTCAATAGTAATATTCTTTAAAATTAAATACATCTCCAAAAAAAATTCATATTAACTTTCCAAATCCATTTTAATATTACAAGTTTATTACACATTTATAATACATACGTATCACCATATTATTTCAATAGATTTTATTATTTATAAGAACTTATTCAAATCCCACTCAATTATTTGATAATACCATATAATTCAGTTAAATACATAATTCGTAATAATATTTACTTATTCTTCATCTTTAATAATTACAAAAATATCTTTTAAATAGCATCCTTCGTTGTTCCAATAACTCATTAAATACACACACACACACACACACTACTACTACTACTAATAAAGGGAATTGGTTGAACTAATTTACTCAGTGTCCTTTTTGAAATTCCAAAAATGTCATTGCTTTTTGTTCACATGTTTGCACTCAAACAAAATATTAATGGATACAATAATACAAACATCCCGTGTGCGAAGCACGGGCCATATCTAGTATATATAATTCTAATAATATTTTATAACCACAAAATCAAAGTATTTAAGCTATATAATTTTTCAAAACGTAACACATGGTATTACTTTTGAAACGTTCTTCAAGTTTCACAATCTATTTTACAAATTTTACTATATTTCTTTCAAATAACCTTTGTTAAGAGTTTGAAACTAATTCCGCCAAAAATTTGTACATTTATTTGTAAATTAACACCTTTGACATTTCAAATTAATAAATCTCTAAATTATATATATTCTTTCAACTCAAAATACCAAAACTTTATCACATCTAAATATTTATTATTATACTGAAAATACATTGATTATACATATTTATGTAAATTCACAAATTTCAAAAGCTATAAAATATAACAATGTAACATCGCCATTTGTTATAGTTATTTACTAATATTAATTGGCTGCAATATTGACCACGTAATCAATACTGCTTCACCAATGACTTCAGCTGTCCCAAGGTCCAATGGCTACAAACATCACTTTGAAATATTCCAAATATATAAGATGTATTTTGCAACACATTTCACATCAAAATAACAGATATAAACTCTTATTTTCAAAACTTTTACAAATATTGATTTCAAATATCATTATTTCCAAAAAAAGGACTTTCCTTAAAATATATTATTTAAAATATTTACCCTTTTCAAAATATTGTATCCAAATGTCTTATTTTAGCGTTTAGTAATTCCTATCGAATACGTGTGCACCTGCATCGAGCAGAATTCTTAACACACTCAACAAACAAAAGAGCACAGATTTATTTCAAAAATTTCTATGACATATTTTATACCAATCCTTTACTATACTTACCTTTATAAAATAATTATTATCTTATGTTAAATTTAATCAAATATTATACTTTAACATAAAATTTCTAATTAAAACAATTTTTAACGAGCTATGTTCATATAGAATCAAAAATCTTTCCCAAAATAATTACTCATCAATTTCAAAACATTTACATACTCTAAATATACATCAGATAGTAAATCTATTTTGATAATTTCAACATCACATCATAATAAGCAATCATCAAACTTATAATGCATACTTTTCAATAAATTTCCAATTAGTATGTTTGTTCGATTTTCATAAACATAATAATAAACTATATATATGTCAAAAGCCGTTATTTCTAACAAACACTTAGGACCTATCCAAACATTTCCATATGCCTTTTGAATATATATTAAAACAATAAAACATTTCAATTAACATTATATTATATCAAACAAATTCCATGCCAGATAGATAAAAATCAAAAATCATATCCTTTCCTCTAGTTTAACAAATATATACAACAACAACAACAAAAATATACACATGAAATAATAAACTATATATGCATTCAACAAAAAACTGTCCACCAGTTTCCATTTCACACTCTGATCAATAACAAATCCAAATATAACAATTTAATGTTAAGTCACTAAAGGTCTAACATTCAACACTGTAACGACCCGTAATTTTCGATAATTAAAAATAATTAATTTAATAAGGTTTGGTGACTTAATGTTGGAAGAAATAAAAATTTGTGATTTAATAATAAGAATATAACTAGAATAAAATGTAATAGTATTAATTTAAGATAATTGATAACTGCTTTAAATGTAATTCCAATTAACTAAAATGATTAAAGAGTTATAATTAGTTATAGATTGTAAATTAATTGTAATAATATATGTATTAATTGATAATTGGATTAAAAGAGTAATTGATAACTTACATGTTGCATTGATTTAACGAAATAGTAGGTAATAAATTGTAACTGAATAAAATTAGTGTTGTTTAAATATCTATAATATTTGTGTGTAGATAACAAACATACAAATGTGATTAAATATAGAAATGGTAACAATTGTTATCTGTTACCAATTTATATAATCAATTATAATTAAATAAACCAAATTAAATGTTATGCAAAATGAGTTAAGACGATAACCGTAAAAGGTGAATGCAATAAAATGTACAGAAGTGTCGATTACATACATAAGGCAATAATTAATTTAATAAAATGAGTGAAAGCAAGATAAATTAAATTATTGGGATTTAAATTTTAAATAATGTGAAAATCGACAAAATTTTCAATATAATTGAATTATTGCAACTAACATGGTAAAGGATGATAATTGGAGAATATTAATGCAATAAAATATAAATCAATGTTAACTGTGCCCATAGAGTAATGATTGATTCAATAAAAAGATTGAAATCAAATTAAATCTATTTATTGGAATTAAATTTTAATTAATTGGGCTTAATTACAGTTGAAATTGAACACTGTAATTTGTGTAATATTTAACACTGGATTTATATGTAAATTTGTTTAATTTATTGTAAATGGCCAAGTAATCAAAATTGATGAGAATTGTAGGTTATCAAATTTGAAATTTAAAAAGTGATTTAATTAATTTAACATTTATTTATTTAATTAATGTGAAAATAGCCATTTCGGCCACTATCTCGTATTTCGATGAAAGTAGTTATCGGATCCGTAACGGTGAATTATTGTAGGATTTCAAATTTCGTAGCGATCAGACTTGTCATTCGATCATATGGACTTGAAATGCCTAGAAATCAATTTAATTGAAATCAATTTAATTGAAATCAATTTGAAATAAGCTGATTTTAAGCTAAATTTTTCATACGATGGAATTAGGACTTGAAACATGATTCATTGAGTTTAAAAATATCAAAAACATCTATTTTGATATATGTGATGATCCATATTCGTTCAGGAACGAAACGAGCTTTTCGGGTCGTTATTATCAATTCGAACAAGTATGATATGTTATTCATTCTTATCGGGCTTCGTTGGTATATAATAGTTCTGTCCAAACCCTAGTAGCCTTTGATTGCTCATTACTGTAAGTATAATTTCATCTGTTTACTTCTCCTTCTCAATAGCAGAAACAGATTTAATTTCAAAACCTTGTTCCAATTTCAAAATCAAACTCCTACGAACCCCATAATATTATATACCGATTCAAATCTCTTGATGGGCATAAAGAACTAGTGCAATTCATTTCTCAAATCGATGCACCATTCTTCCAAAAATTATGGAGGAAGTTTCAACCGTCCGTTGCTAGGGTTTGTTATTGGACGGTGGATCTTTGCCAGATCGACGATAGGGAAGCGACGTTTGGAAGGGGATGGAGAGCAAGTCGCATCGGTGGTGTTCATTCATTGAGACGTGGTCAGATTTTGCCATGATTAGCTGTGGAAGGGGCAGCGGCGTGAGGTGATTGGGAGCGCCATGGTGGGCCGCTCGACCAGGGGTGGGGCATCCTTGGTTGTGGATGGCAGGAGCACTTTCGGATCGAGTTGAATAGGCATATGGTGGTGGCGTTTTTGGTCAATGGAGCGGCGGCTTTGGTGTTCGTGAACGAGCTGGGTTCGAATGAGGGAACGTGAAACGCGTGCTAGGTTTTTGAATCGATCAGGTAACATGACGTGGCCATTTGCTTTATTTATTTATATTTAAAATTCAAACCTTCTAACGTAGATAACTTTTACGTACGAGGATCGATTTATGCACGGTTTGCTCCACTGTGATCGTATCGAAATCTTAGATATTATGAAACTAGTTTGGACGAATTCTAAGACCATTCAAATTTGGGCCTTCATTTGAATTTTAGATCGATTTGAAATCAAAGATGAGTGATCGACTCACTCACAACTACTAGATTGGCTTATGTTAGTTAAATTAAATTTATTATGTGATTTAAAATTAATCGATTGATGTTTGGTATGTTTAAATTGTTATTCTAGTTAATTTGACTTTTATTGCATTTAATCATCATTTAATTCAATATAGAATTTAATTGTCAATTTAATACCTGTTATTAATAATCAATTATCCATTGATGTTTATTGCTTGATTTGGATGATGATTGTGATTGATGTTTGATTGTTGATATTGGATGAATGGATGTTATATTTTATATTGTTATAACACTGCAAGTTCCCTATGTGTTGAAATAAAACATACCCGAACGATCTGATAGATTAGGGAGGAATCATTATGAGTTGAAATGATAGACTCAAGCGATTTCATGGATTTGTAATTAATTCGGGACTACGGTTGAAATGATATATATCCGTACATACAAATAATTGCGTATTTAAATGATAAACACCCGTGTCACTTGATCATAGGGTAGAAAATTATATACGGACACCGGATTGGTTAAATTAAATGACTTTAAATGATATTTTGAATAGAATTTGATTGATAAATTGAATTGTTTAAGTGAATTACTTAAAGGATTCAAATTGAAATTCTAAAGTTTATTTTGAAGTATAAATGAAATTATCGAAATTGATTAATTGAAAACACTGAAATTTTGTAACTTTGAAATTTATTGGAATTGGAATTGCTAAACTGATATTTCAAGACGTAAAATTGGATTTTGATTGAAATTTGGATATGGTCCACATTGCTTGAAATGGAAGAAATGGTTCAATTAATGTTTTCAAATTTGTTTTCTTAATATAAATTGTAAAATGTTCTTTAAAATTCTAAATTATTAAGGTTTTCAACCTCTAAACTAAATTTATCCATTCTAACTATTTTAAACCATTTTAAATCTGTTTAAAGTATTTTAACCTATTCTAATCTATTTTAAATCTATTTAAAGTACTTTAACCTATTTTAACCTATTTGATCTATTTTAAAATTATTTAATCTATTTTAAATATATTTAACCTATTTTAATCTATTTAAACAATATTAATCCATTTTAACCTATTTTAAACTATATTAATTTGTTTTAATCTATGTTAGACTATCTTAAATTATTTTTAAAACCAATTTGAACTATCTAAATTATTTTTTGAATTTCAGGTTCGTAAAGTGGAAGTTTATATTTTAAATCCTTGATTTTTAAGTAGAATATGACTAAATGATGTAATAACCTAAATTGGGTTTTAGATGGCATATTGAGGTATATAGTGATTTTAAATGAGAATTTAATCTATTTTGAAAAAATGAATTCGAAAATGATATGATTTCAAATACGATATAATTTTGAAAGTTTTCGAAAATGATAGGGTTTTGAGAATGTGATATTTTGATATAAATTGTGAATTGACTTTTGAAATGTAAAAGAACCATCTGGTGTGTAATAAGCATTTGGTTGTTAAAGAGACGGGGATCGGATATTGTCATACTCTTTGCCAATACCGAAAACCACTTTAACAACTATGTACGTCATGGAGATTTCAAAGGATGGTTTGGCACACGATTCTATATAAGTACATGACCCTAACTCTCGTGAGTCAGCTTAGATGTGACTAAAATAGGAGCTATACTAGGCCAAGTGAGGCCAGTCCTCCTATCAGGTACATTTCTTCAACTATATTTTGACTTTGTGATTGATTTGGTAGCCACCCCTTGATTTTGATTATGGGAGTGCGTCTAAGGTAGGCAGTAGTAGGTGCTATGCATTACCACCAGTTCGAGAGTGCAATTGGTTTATCTGCCCTGGCATTGTCTCGAGTGCCGTGTTTACATTTCCTATCGTGCCTTTTATGAGTTTGGTTTGTACCATACCTGTGGAGTGCCCTTAGATAGCCCTTCAGTTTACGGAGGAATTACGGTAGCGTATAGACTATGAGAATATATAAAATGTGTTAAGGGGGATAGGGTAATGCCATAACGCTATTTTAATACTTTACTGTAGACACTATTATAATAGTGTATTGTATTATGTATGTAGATAGTTTAATGGATCCTAAGGAGATGTGAATCCCGAACATCTCTTGAGTTATGGCACTCATATTGACACTGGATAGGAGGTGTCAAACCCCGTAAACATCTCTGACACCGTTGCACCCATATTTATTTACTATTGATTTAATTTTCATAAGATCTTTTAGTTCTGACTTGAGTGTTTTGTCTTTTCAATTCGCTCGGGTTAGTCTGAGCTTTTCAGTTATTGAAGACTGCTTTCTGGAGGACGTAGACGAAGATTTTGTACTATTATTATATATCATATTTATTCCACTGCATCATGTTGTTCCGCTGCATTTATTTATTATTTACTCTTGGGGTATGTAACTCTGATCTGTATTATATAAGGTTTAATCAATGTTATTTGTAAACAGCTTCATGAACTGTTTATTTGATTATTATATTTTGTCATTCCACTGCGAGATTCTGTATTTGTTTTCTTTCTTTCTCTGTTTTTTTCTTGTTTACCCCATAACAATCTTCCCTTTTGTATGGTTTGAGTCTGACGTGCGTGGTTTATTGTCGATTTAAACTATCCAAAAAGGCAGGTCGTTACAAACACCAATACAGATATTATTGGTTAGACTATCTCCTTTCGTCCTTGCTACTCTAACCATTTATATCACATACTCAAAAGAAATCATACAGATATAAAATATCAAGTACGTCCCAAATGATTACCTCAATAATCATATGTGTGTGTATGTGCCCACTATCTCTTATTCTCGAATAATACCTAACACACCCAAGGGGATAGGGACTCTATTCTCATCTAAGGACTTGAATTGTGTCTCCTATATTCAATGTATTGTTCTGAACCTGCTCTGATACCAACTGTAATGCCCCCATATATAATCATACTGTCCAAAAGTATTACTAGGTAATACTGTCAGATAACACAGTAAATGAGGCGATATAGGATATACCGTGAATATTTCCTTGGGTTAACATTAGTAGGTATTGAAACATCAAATAAACAACTCATTGCTATGTACACAGTATTGATACAAAGTAATAAATATATGTGCTTCTAGGATAGAACTGTGCACTATATATGGTAAAAAATAGAGAGCATAGAATCGGAATCACAACGACAAAATATAATACATAACACATACTGTGTGGATACAAAACATCTCAAATGGCAACTATCTCAATATAGTACAATGTATATAAGATATATATATATATATATATATATATCACAATGACATGCGCATAATTTAACTACTACATACAAACAATAAACAACAATTCTAAGTATTATGTCTCCACTGTTCCCATAAAACATGGGCTGGTCTATTGTCCCTATACCTAAAATGTCTTAGACTAATCCGAGTATAACATAAATAACACATGGGTCAGACTATGTCTAAATCAACGATCTATAATTATGTGGCACAACATACGGTAAGAATAAAAACATGATAACAATATCAGAATACTCAAGGTAATAATCACGATGTCAATACATGCATATGTAGAAACTTATACATGGTATATATATAATAATAACATAAATAATTACCAAAACATCATATATCACAAATATCATAAGATCATAAATAATGACGTCATCATCGATATATAGGAACACATCAAATTTAAAATCACACAATTAACATCAAATAGGCGAATCATTTATGTCCAGGATCTACAATCAAAATCTAAAAATCATTTACTAATGAGATATCACTAAGTATATCAGGCTAGCACATGGCAATGTAGAAATATATCTCCCAATCTCATTAAATAGAACATTATCATAAATATATATATCTATGTATGTATGTATGTATGTATACACACATACATACATATAGGATATGCTGCCTATCAAAATAATAATATGAGAATCCACTATACTCTGAATACCTATCCATATATAATCTCATCTTCTCATATATGAATAAATCAGAATATACAGTGATGGGGAATGACTGTACGACAAAAAAGTCCCAAGTAGAGCCATATATATACATACACAAACATCGAACTGTGGGTCATCTAACCCATGTCTATACTAAAGTGAGGTGTATCATTAGTATATGCCAATTTATCACTCTATTAGTACTAGAAGAGAGACCGGTAGCATGAAGCAAATTCCACAGTCATGAAGTCTCCATAAATTTTAGTTACCTTTATAGTATCATGATACATATCCACCAGTATGATCGTCAACGTAAGGACTCAAAAGTCACGACCTGACTCTAGCCCTATTAATAATAGACTGCTGGCCTAAGTGATACAGGGGAAAATGCAAGAAGCGTAAGCACAAAGCTATATGAATATAGAGTATCATAGGTATAGGGCATGACCCAACGAACAGCTTGCTAGGGTGGATTTTAGCCATCTGTTCCTTTCCAATGCCAATAAAAGAAGTACATCATGATAGTGGCATATAGTGCTAATAAACATAGACATGAAGTCTTACTCTCCACTTACGAGCCTATGGGTACTTGTCTAACTCATTACTATGAACTTATGGATGCATGTCTACCCCATGAGCATTACACTACGTAAATACGATCTCATCATACAATTTTCGCCATGTGAGTGTTATTTACATACAATGAATGATCGAATAAATATTACAAAAACATACGATACCACTACGTGATACTCAATCGTTTATTCATAGTTTATAAACTGCACTCAATTCTCATAATATTCTATAACAAGTCCAATGAATAACCGAAGAGCCCCATCTAAATGGTCACATAGAATTAAATCTCATGAAATCATATTGAAAGATGTCATATATCATATTAAAATCTTCAACCAAATCTATATGAATGGCGCATCACTCATAATAACACAACTAGTATAGAGAAGATGAGAAATTAGAATACTTTGTAAAATCTCATCCAAAAAAGTATATACGGATAAAAATATATTTTTATCTTAGTTTATTAAGCATGTACAATGCTTTAAAACATTTGAAACTATAATTGATAATAATTTCTTATTTCACAAATATTATATATCTAGCTTTTTAAACAACATTTTGTATTCCAAATCTATTTACTTTTGATAAGTTAATAACCATTAAATATAATAAAATAATAATTTCCAAATTAAACTTTAATCCTAATTTCACGTTTTATTTTATATAAAATCAGATAATAAATCATTCACAGCATTCAACTTGTAATCACATAGATGAAAGTATCAGAAACATATAATAACGATTTTTGGAAATAAATTGAACATTCAACTAACTTTAGATTATTAAATATGTATAAATAAATAACATATCACAATTTACAATTTACTACTTGTAAATTTAACTTTGAAACTCTGGGAATATTAATTAGATTATACTTCTTAATTTTCAATATATATATATATATATATATTTGTCTTTTAAATGATCTTTAAAATCAAACATTCAAATTATTCATTAATTAATTAATTTCTTTAATAAATAAATAATTTACTACTTTATAAATTCTGAGAACTACCTTCTCAAAACACAATATAATTCTTTACTTTTATTAATCTTTACTTGTATCTTATATATTAATATTTTATAATTTTTTAAAGGAGGATAAGCAACCGGTCGATCGGTCAGTGGTCGACTATTGACCCTACCTATTTTGCATTTCCTAGAGTAAATTTGCTTCCTCTCCGATCTGATTTCGGTTTATACATCACCTACATCTCGCATATGTCACTAAACTAATTTCACATATCATTTACTTTTCCAAACATCGTTACAATTCAAGCATATTCGTACAAAATTATATTATTAGGCATAGATATGTGAGTGGGAACACTCACCTGTACGGGTGCATCTTCTTGTCCCTCTCTGTCCTCAAGTCCTAGAACTCCAACACATCAATGAAACCCAATTTCCTTGCTCGCGTAAGTGAATATCAGTGTTGGGATGAACATATCCAAGCTCAGGAATTCATTACAATTTATTTGATTTGTTTTTAGTTTCCTAAGTGACGAGGGTTTGATTTTTTTTCTCTTCAAGTTGAAGATAAAATGATAAAATAAAGTATCCATAATCTTTTTTCTAAAGGGAGAAAAAAATCTCGAAGTGGAAAAATCTAGTTTTAGGAGAGGTTATACGGTTTGGGCTTATAAACTTGGGCTTATATAAATTAATAATGAATTTTATTTTATTTATAAAACTATTTTTTTTAGTTTAGATAATTACAAATTTCTATTTCAAAACACTTCTTTTCCAAACCAATATTATACTTTAATTATATCCCTTTTATAAAATATTATTTCAATAATTCTAACTTATTTTAAATTAATTATCATATGTTTACAATTTAAACCCAATTATTAAATCAATTATCAAAGTTATGCTCTTTTTATATCTAAAACTTCATTTTAATCAATTAATCTATTATTATTAACTTTTAAATAATTACCACATAAAATCCAGGTTGTTACATTAACTGTCATGTGAGTAAGAGTATTAGAGGCTCTATTCAATAATGTGACAAGATCATGGATAACTTTAAAGCCATTGAGGAGCAATTTATCAACTTTGACAAGACATTGGCTAGCACGGTAGCACCCTAATGAGCATGCTCACTGTGATGAAACATCACAAATCAAGGAGTGTGCATGAGTACATAGTGGGAATGAGGGACGTTGCTTCTCAGCCTAAGGCATTGGAAATTGACATTCCAGAATCATTCATGTTCATTTCATGCTTAATTCTCTCCCTTCAAAGTATGGACCTTTCAAAATCTCTTACAACACATAAAGAAAAATGTTCTACCAATGAACTTCTGACCATATTCGTGCAAGAAGAGGAAATGCTGAAGCATGAAAATTTGGAGAGTGCAAATAATGTCGCTCATAAAAATGAACAATGGAAAAAGGGTAAAGGTACGGAGAAAGCTCTACAATAGAAGAATGATGGTAATGTGTCATTCAAGAAACATGTCAATAAGGATGAATTCTTCTTCTATAAGAAAAAGGGACATAATAAGTGTTAAACCAAAAATTGGTATAAAACCCATGAAGCCAAGTATGATGAGCTTAAACTTGGTTTATGCTCCATTGATTGCATGACTAAGCATGGCTTAGTTGATGAGGTCAAATAATGCTAAGAGATCAATAGCTAGCCCACAATTTAAGGCTTAGCACATGATAATTCCATTTAGAGATGGCTCCATAATGTCCATAAACTTTGATAAAGTTATTTGAAAGCTCATGTCATTTGTTCAGTGGAAGAGAAAGAATAAGCTATAAGTATGTGAAATAGTTCATTAAACATTTTTTAATGAACTAAGTAAGCAATCCTCGTGGTTCATAATCCGTTATCCATATGTAATAAGAAAAGTAGAGGTTATGCATATAAACACTACTTTAGACCAAAGTTCATGTGATTTTATGTGAGATAAAATCAAGATGAGACTTATAGGCCAAAGAGCTTTATTATGTGCATGTTCATTTCAAAGTTGCAAAATCAAGGTAGACGGGCTATGTTAGATTTTTGTTCAAATCCTTACTTATATAAAATTGTAAGGTTTATAATCAATTCAAGATTTTATCCAATTAGATTTGGGGTTACAATTGTTTAATTTTGTGAAGAGAGAAAAGAAATGATTGCCCATCCTCCATCTTCTAGGTCCGTATTTATAGGGGTTGGGAGGAGCGGCATGCTGCCACGTGTCGTCTCCAGCATGCTTGGGTTTCGGCATCAACATTCTTGATGGCGCCTAGTGCTGTGCTTTGTTTTTGATGGTATTAGGCATTCTTTTGCATATTGACGAGTTACGACATCATGTTTCAACATTTAAAATCCATACCTCCCTTCATAGTCTTTGGTATCAACTCAGGAAGTAAAATCATGCGATATCACTTTAAGGCTGAAAGATTATGATACCCTTGCATGTGTTAATGATTTTTCAACATCACTTTAAGGAGCATGGCATACGATAGCCTTTGTCGCGATGCATTGTTGTTTTTCGATAACTCCCATTATGATATTGATATGCGATATCATACTGGATCAATGATTGATAACACCCTCTTTCACATTGATGATGTGAGACATCGGCAACAAACAATAACTCTTGTAGACACTGATGGTCTTCAACGTCAATGTCATCTTGTGACATTCGTTAGAGGCTAATGACTTACGATATCAAAGGGAGTCAACATTGCCTAGAATTCAAAACAATTTTTATCTTGATAAAGTGTAGCATTGGCTTCTTACGACATCACTTACTGATGATATGTGATATAGATGGGATGCGGCATCAATGATATACGACGTTGAATAGAGGTGGCATTATTGTAATGCGACATGCTTTTTGTACATTGTTAGTAGACGACAACTTCATATATATGGTTTCTCTAATCCCAAACCCTTCAACTGGTTACTGACGACATAGGGAATCAGTCGGATGCAACATTGATAAAGCATGACATTGATAATATGAGATGCTGATAAAATACGACATTAATTATGTGTGGCATGGATAATATGCAGTATCCTCTTTTACCTTTATTGATGGAGCACAACATCACTATGGATGTAGGCTTTCATTTGCTAGTCTTCCACATTGACTTTCATACTGATGAGGTGTGGCATTTCATACCTTATTGATGATGCATGATATCCCTTACGGCACGACATTGCTTGCTATAGATTCGTTATCAACTACTCTTGTATTGGTGCGAGATGATTTTGCCTATGTGAGATGCTTTATGCTTTCAAGTCGGATATCTTTATTTATCAATAAGTTCGACATTGCTTTACGTTTATAAATGTGATAACCCATGTTGCCCTGGGATTTGATATCACTTCAGCTTTAACATTTTTATGTTTGTTATGATATAATCTTGAAAGCTTAATTATAGACTCATTGATTCGACATCATATTCCCTTACCTTCATTTTTATTCCCTTTAAAAAAATATGTGGATAACACTTGCCCCTCCTTATATAAAAGAAGCCGTTTACATTTTAGCGTAAAACCAAGAATTTTCTCACTTTTCTTGTTCTTTGCAAGGTTTTCTTTCCAACCATGTTTTCCTACAAAACATATAGCAAACTATGATTTTCATTACTAACTTTTAAATTTTATTTTAGGAAAACTGTTTTGGATTTTAACAAGATCATAAAGGATTTTTCATTTGTAACTCAATGTTACTTTTGGAAGACATAGACTATCTTGAAGAGACCAAGAATTTTTTGGCAGTAATTTTACTTAAATAGAATCCCATAGAATCAAGATTAGAATATTATCTATAGATAACCAAAAAGTCATTTAAATTTAAGAATTATAGTTTTCTGAATAGAAAACCATCTGGAAATGTCATTGGAGTGAGGACCAAAATCTCTTTTGGAAATAGCATGAATAAAAGATTAGAAATCCATCTCTCGATCAAAAGACCAAAAAATTCATTTGAATAGAGGACCAGAAAATCCATCTGGCTAGAATAATTTTGAATAGAAGACCAAAAAACTTTTTGACAATAAAAATTACTTATAGAAGATTAGAAAACCATCTGACAATATTAGTTTTCAAATGGAAGACCATAAAACCATATGGTAATAACAATTTTGAATAGAAGACCAAAAACCATTCTAATAATAATAATCTGAATAGAAGACCACAAAATCATTATGGTAATAATATGAATAGAAGACCAAGAAATCCATCCGGCAATAATATTTTTTTGTGTTAACGGAGAATTCTTGCTCTCTTTGAATCATGACAGCTTGTATTTGATAGATCATCCTCTAGAAAACTGCTTGATTTCTGCTTTAGAGCAAAACGACTCATTTTTCTTATTGATCTTCCTCTAAAAGACCGCGTTAATCGTTCTTTAGGATTGAGTTTGATTAGCTTTTGTATTTGATCTTCCTTTAGAAGACAGCCTCAATCTTTCTTTAGGATTGAGTTTGAGTTGTTTTTGTATTTGATCTTCCTTTAGAAGATTTCCTCTTACTACTCTTGGGGTAATGATTTAGGCTTTAATTGATTTCTTTGTTACCATCTTTCGGTAATGATATCAATTTGGATTGCACCCCTCATCACTGTCTTAGGTGATGATTTAGGTCTTTCGTCCAGTGTATTTGGTTAGCTATCTTAAGAAGAACCAAAGACTTACCCCCATTGCATTTTAGGAGGTGCATCAGTTAGGCCTTATAAATGGTACCGAAGGTGGGTACAGTGTTTTGGCTAGGCCATCTTAGGCGGGACAAAAGGCTTACTCCGTCCTCCTTTTAGAAGGCGCTCCAGCCAGACCTTATAGGCAGGGTCAAAGGCTTGTAGATGCTTTGGCTAGCCATTTCTGGTGAGAGAAAAGGCATAATCTAACCTCCCTCTAGAAGGTGCTTTGGCCAGGCCCTTATGGCGGGATCAAAGGCTTTATTCGCCCCTTGTTATCTTATAGGTAATGATTTTAGGATTTTCTTTTACTTTAGGAGATTCTTACTCCTTTCTATGATTAATCCAATAGATATAATTGCTTTAACTTCTTTATTCGTCCATTGTAGGAAAATATAGCCTTAGACATTTGACATTCCAAGTTCTTGTTATGACATTACCATTTGGTCGACATAATCGATATGTCCTTGGTGGGATTACTTCATGGACAATAAAGGATCCTTCCCAATTTGGCCCAAGCAGTCCATCCCTTGGATTTTTAGCATTTTCCATAACTTTTCAGAGTTGCAAATCTTTTTTTTGAAATGATCTTTCCTTAACTTTGAAATTGTAGTACTTGCTTATTCTGCACTGATATTCAATGTTCGTATGAATGCTTCATCTCTTAGCTCATTGATTAGGTCTAAAAATTCTCTTTTCAATTCCTAATTCAGATTAGATGAATATGCAATCCTTCAATGAGAGGGTACTTCATCCTCGATTGGAAGCATGGCTTCACATCCATATGTTAAAGAAAATATGGTATTTTCCATTGCAGTTTTGGCAGTTCTATATGCCCATAACACGAGAGATGGTTCTTCTATCCAATTTCCTTTTGCTTTGTCCATTCTTTTCTTTAAGATGATCTTAATGGTTTTATTTGCATCTTCAATGGCTCTATTATCTTAGGGGCGTGCTATAGATGAAAAAATCTTGCCCTATTTCTTTTGTAAAATTGGGTAAATTCCTAGCTTTCAAACTGAGTTCCATTGTCGGATATTATTTTATATGGAACTTCAAAATTGGTGAATATTTTATATTTTTGAATTTAAGCACTTTTCCCGATGTGATATTCGGTAGTGGTTCCGCTTCTACCCATTTTTGTAAAATAATCAATGGTTACCACTGCAAATTTAGCTCCTCCTTTGGACATAAGCAGTAGCCCTACCAAGTCTATTCCCCAAGGCTATGGACTTGAGATCGAAGTTAATTCACTTGACGGTGAATGTGAGATGGCATTTTTTGCATCTCTTCACATAATTTATGGCATAGCTAGCCATCTGAGACCAATAGAAGCTCTGTCTTATCACCTTTTTGGTTTTCTTTATGCCATTAGAATGGTCTCCCACAGAATCCTCTATGGTCTTCTCTAAATAATTTTGCTCCTTTTTTGCGACTATCACATCTTAAGTAAGGAGGTGAATACCCTTTCTTATAGTGTATCCGGTTTATCATAATGAAGGTTGGGCTTGATGTTTTATCCTTCTTACCTCCTTTTTATCTGCTAGCAATTTCTCTTTCATCAGATGTTTGACGATATACATCATCTAATTATCCTCATATTGATCATTAGTTTATGCATAAGAGGATTTTCCATAAAGGATTTCATTTCCATTTCTTCTTTTCCTTGTGTGTCAGGGCTTGAGATCTGGTCAATACCAATGAATCTTTTTCTAACTTAGGGCTTTTTTCCTCTATATTAGGATTTGATTGGTAGGCTACTGGCATAATTTGGTTCTCTAATGCTCCTCATGAGCTAGCCAACTTAGCTAAATAATCGGCCTAGAAGTTCTTCCCTCTCGGCACTTGGTGTATTGAGAAATCCCCAAATTGGGTAAATATTTTTGACGTCTTCTTGATATATAAGACCAACTTGGAATCCATTTTCTGATATGTTTGGTTCAACTGATTTACCGTTAATTGGGAATTATTGAAAATCTCAATCTTGGGAATTTTCGATTGTAGGGCCAAGGTGAGTTCTACAACCATTGACTTGTATTCTGCTACATTATTAGTGGTTGAAAATCCCATTTCATTGCATAATGCAAACGATGACCGATGAGGGTAATAATCACATATCCTGATCCATCCCTTATTCATTTAAAGCTCCATCTATGAATGGTTGCCATTTAGGCTTTAGATCTTTTTCCTCCTTTGATAGCTTCTTGATGAATCTCGTACATTCATTGACAAAATCAGCTAGAGCTTGTCCTTTAATTGCCGTTCATGGTAGAAATTCAATATCATACTGGCTAAATTCTATTCTCCATTTTACTAATCTTCCTGAAGCTTCGGGTTTACTAAAGACTTACTTAAGTGAAAATTTGGTTAGAATCTCAATTGGACGTGCTTGAAAGTAAGCTCTGAATTTTCATGTTGTAAGCATCAAACAATATGTTAGTTTTTCTATGGTTGGATATATAGTTTCTGCATTTTTAAGCCGTCTGCTTGTATAGTACACTGGAAGCTGAGTCCCTTGTCTTTTCTTATTAGAACAGAGCTAACTGCGTGTTCCGAAACTGCCATATAAAGATAAAGATTTTCCCCTTCTACAAGGCTGGATAGAATTGGTGGTTTCTCGGGATGATCTTTTAGTTCCTTAAAGGGATTTTGACAATCCTCTTCACCTTCAAAATTTTTCTTCCTTTTAGTCACATCGAAGAATGGGATGCAATTGTCAACGGCCTTGGAAATAAATATATTCAATGTTGCAACTCTTTCATTCAAGCTCGTTACATCTTTACTTGTCTTAGGCTCCGCCATGTCTTTAATAGCTTGGATCTGGTTAGGGTTAGCTTCTATTCCTAGAGCACTAACAATATGCCCCAAGGATTTTCCAAGTTGGATTTCGAAAGAACATTTATGTGGGTTAAGCTTCATCTGATATTTCCGTAATACGCGAACATCTCTTCAAGATCATTTAGATGGTTGCTTTCTTCTTGAGATTTAACTAGCACATCATCCACGTATACTTCCATGTTACAACCAATCTACTCTTTACAAATTCTATTTATCAACCTTTGGTAGGTGGCTCCAGCATTCTTTAATCCGAATGACATTACTTTGTAACAAAATGTTCCTCGATCTGTTATGAAGCTTTTATTCTCCTCATCCAGCTTGAACATTAAAATTTAATTGCAACCAGAGTATGCATCCATGAATGGTAAGAGTTTATATCCACTTATTGCGTTGACCAATTGGCCTATTCTTGGAAGGGGTAGCAATATTTTGGGCTTCCTTCGTTTAAATCGGTATAATCAACACATGTCCTCCATTTTGCATTAGGCTTTTTGACAAATACTAGATTGGAAAACCATTTTGGTTAAAGCACGTCTCTGATGAACCCATTTTCAAGTAGCCTCTTGCCTCCACTTTCAAACTGTTAGCTCGAACTTTATTGAATTGTATCTTCCTTTTCTAAATGGATGTAATACTCAGGTCTCTATTTAAGGCATGATATATGATGGTTGGATCTATTCCAGTTATATCTGAATGAGTCTAGGCAAACAAAACTTTACTAGATTGAAGAAATCAGACTAACTCCCTTTTAAGTTTTCCATCTAGCTCTTTCTCGATTTTCACTGTCTTCGTTGGTTCAGATGAATCCAAGCATGTCTCTTCAAGATCCTTGTCCTCTCTTTTTCACCTCTATAATCTAACTTATTGATTACTTCTTCACCATCTACTTCTTCTTCTACCAGATTTGTTTCCTTCCTTTTTTGTTTCTTTTAAGAGAAGTCAGATCTTCTTAATGCATGCTTAGCTTTCCCAATGGTCTCTATCGTTACCTTAGATGATTGGCTTGAAGAATTTTCATCCATAGGCTTTCTTATTTAAATTCTGATCGCAATTTTCTTTGAGTCATGGCAAGAAAGATGAATTTTCGTTTGTATTGATCAAGAGTAGCAAAGTACAACCCCCGAGAGCTGAATTGTTCTCCTCTCACTATTTCCCATCCGCTCTTGGTCGGGAACTTCACCATTTTTGGTGAGACAAAAGTATCAATCTCATCCAAAGCTGGCCTCCCAAAGAAGGCATTGTGGTAAATAGAGTCTCGAAGGTTCTAGAATGTGGTGGAATTCTTATCTGTACCAAAAGTTTTATCTACTTTGTAGGAGTCGATCCTTTGTTATTGAACCTAAAATTGGGCTCAAAGCTTAGCTTTAGTTTTCTTTTCAGAATCCCCATTTGGTCGAAGGTTTGTTCAAAAATTACATTTACTACGCTTCTAATATCTATAAGAATTTTAGTAACCATATAAAGTCTGATTTGTGCAGTTATCATGAGAAGGTCTTTGTATGGATGACAGACCCTTCTTAGTTTCTGTGGGGTTATGATCAAGCTACGCATATGGATCTAAAGATTGAGTTTCTTGATTGGCGGTTCTTCCTGGATAGAGAAAACCCCATCTCTTGCATCTTTAACATATCAGTTTTTGGCTTCCATGCTGTTTCTAGCCAAATGCGGACTTTTATGAATTACATCAATTTAGTTGAAGGTGGGATGAAATCTGGTTAAGCATCACTTTATATAAATTTCATAGTGTTAATCGGAAGCTTTTGGTTGCCTTCATCAAGGCATGCAGTTTTTTGATTTTCTTTGATTAATTCTTTCAGGTATTTAGAACAGATCATGCTCTGAATTATCCTTGCCAATATATGACATTCTTTGTCTTATGCCCATTCGCTTTATGATATGCACGGTAATCTCCCCTTTTCTCGATTCAGTGTTGGTTTTAGCTTTGTAGGAAATCAAAAAGTGGCCGCTTATTTTTGCTATAGCGAAGATGCTGGATATCATTTTTTAGAGCAACATAATTGGTCTTTGGGACCTCCTTCCATCTCGATTCTTAGCATTGTGATTAAAGCCATACTTTTTGTTTCTTTATTCATTTGGGTCTTCTTCTTGGCATGAAACATTTCATCCACATGGATGAATTTATCAGCTTAAAAATGAAAGTCTGGAGATCTCTAAATCTATGAAGATAGAGATCTCACATGAAAGGTGTTTGCTTAATCAGTTTTGATCATACTGCCATTAATTCGTCTCTGTCAGTCATATCCTTTGCCTTTAACAATTTTGCGTTAAATCTATTAAGATAGTCTCGCAATAGCTCTCTCGTTCTTTGCTTGACGTTTGCCAAAATGCTAAAGTAAATCATAGGATCCTTGCAAGTACAAAACTGTGCCGAGAACTCATAAGAGATTTGCTCCCCATAGTATATGGTCTTCTCCGGATAATGTCTATACCTTTTAGCTGCTGCCCCTTGGAAGTGGTGGGAAAAAGTCGGCATCATATAGCATTTAAAGTGTTATAGAAGTCCATCTGACTTTCGAATGTCATTAGGTGATCATCTGGATCAGTAATCCTATTGTACCCCAAGGATGGAATTTTAATGTGAGATGAAATCCCTATGGACATGATCCTATATGTGAATGGGGATTCTCAGAAATTATTGTTAACCATAGCATCGAGAGTCCTCTTCCTTTTAAGGTTAAGCTTATCATTCACCATCTTTTCAGCCATGTCCTTTAGATAAGCTTCATTGTTATGATAATTTCTTCTATCAAGCTTGTACATTTTGGAGATTTAACTTTCGAATTGCTCATGGGACCTCTCTACTAGTCTTCTTTGATGATTTATGTTGGTTTTATTGTTCATCAGTGATTTAGGGGAGAATTCTATTGCTCTAACTTCTTGGCCTCCTCTCCTCTTTTATGGAGTCATAGCAAGTTTGCCTTTACCTCTGGTTCTAAGCAAAGAATCATCCAAATTTTCTTTTGGAGATTCAACTTTGCAATAACCCTAATTTTGAGTTACATTCTTTAGAATATTTAATTGGATAAATTACATAGAATAATGTTAAAAGTTTGCAAAAAGGGGTTATGCCGTAATGAATGTATAAGCAAAAGAGAGTTAAAAATAAGTAAGTATGAGAAATATGGCAAGGGTAAAATACGAATAGCCTTTGTTCTTACACCCTAAACCCTTTTATTCATTTCAATATTCACAAACAAAACTAAAACACTAGAGAGCTCGGCCGGCCACCATTAAAGAGATTCAAAGAGAAGAAAAGCTGGGACTCAAGTAGAGGGCTTAAGCAAATCAATCAAAGAGAAAATCTCAACCTTCCTAACATCAAGCCAAGGTGAATAATCTGATTTACATCTCATTTTTTATAGTGATTTCCATTTCAAGGTTTGATCCGAATTATTTTGCAAATAATTATTTAAATGGATATATATGCTTATTGATGATTTATATTGTTTCATATAGAATTTTTGATAAGTTTAGATTGCAAAACCTATTAAATGACATCCAAATGATTTGTGTGTTTGATATATGGTCGAAAATATTATTTTAGAAGTTGGTTCAAGTTTCATAATTTCTAAGTTATTGTGGACATATTACGAATTCTCTATGAGAGAAAATAGTTAATATTAGGTTTAAAATATTTAAGACAATTTTATAATGAATTCGGGTCTAAAATTTATATACGATGGAAAACATATAAGAGTGAATTATGGTGATTTTGGGTAATTTTCCTATGTATTTTATCATGGTTATAAAATTATTTAAGTTAGAAGACTTAAATGTTTTATATATTTTATCAAGGGAAATGGCTTATTTTCTTAAAAAAATTTAAATGGTTAATTATGAATTCGGCAACCTTTTAGAAAAAGGATTTTGATAAAGAAATGACAACAAATCATATTTTGACAAAGTAAGTAAGTTATGGAAAAAGAAATTACTTTGAAAGGCATAAAATCAGTTTTGTTTTAATTTACCACTTCACCACTTCCATTCGCTAGCTTTCGTCACCATACTTCAGCTAGAGAACCTATTCGAAACCAATATACATGGTATCAGGCTATTGACACGTAGTGGATTAGAGAAAGGCAGAAGGGAGTGTGTCAAAACCATGCTTTCGAAGTGATAGAGGTTATTCTTACAAGCTTTCAAATCCATTACTTATCTCTGCTTACAAAAGATGCTTTCGAAGAGGTAGAAGCCAACTTTATTAGCTTTCGAACCAATCAACTTGCCTTTATTTTAAAAAGGAGCTTTTAAAAGAGTTGCCACTTTTTGGACCTACTCGATATCTAGCTGCCACATTCATATCTTTTGAATTAGTTAAGGCCGCTTTTCATTATAGCCTTAAAACTATGTATTCGAAAGGTGCTTCCATCTTTTAACTTTGAAATCGCTTTCTCAATGCTTTCAAAAGGTTCATTTAGCTTCTTTTAAATGGTTTCGAAGGTAATGGTTTCGAACAGTTGAGTTTTGAAGCTTACCCTAATTCCTTACTTGGATTAAAGCTTTCAAAAAAGATACTTTTACTTCTATTTTCTTTGACACGATGGTTTATTAATTGTTAAACCCAATGATTTTGAAAGAATAATTTTGAATGGTTTTGAAGCATTGTTTCCACAATCATTTACTTGTGCCTAATGCTTTCGAAAAGCATACTATAAATGTTTTGAAAGATATGTTTTAAGTGTTTCAAAGGAAAGGTTCTAATGCTTTTAAAAGATAAGTATAACTGGTTTTGAAAGTGGATGTCTAAGGTTTTAACTGATGCTTTTGAAAGGGTAATATTTAATGATTTCGGAAGATACAGTTTAGGGTTTTAAATAAGGGTTTTGAAGGTATTGCTTTGGCTTCATGGTCTAAAGTTTCCTAATTTAAAAAGGGTTTTAACTTATTTTGAAGGAATAGATAATCCCATCGATTAGATTTCATCAACATTGTTTTGTGTAAAGCATATATCATGACATAAGTATTTTAAGTAAAGCAAAGAGTATAATTTTCATGTCTTATAAAGATACGATTTCAAGGACAAATCATTTGTGAAGATTTTTTATAAGGAAATGGAATTTGAAACGAGTAGTTAACCCTAAATTTATGACTTGGATATTATAAGACCAGATGGAACCGGTATGGGGTCGCACTTTATACTTTAGCTTTAGTCCCTAGCTAAATAAGTCTTAAATTCCAGTGTGCAAGGCTTTGTCTCAGGTGGGGCTAAATGTTACACACAGAAGAGAATATACAGAGCAGCGTTAGGTTATTGGTGAGCCGTAAAACCATTAGGATCAGTTGGCATTAGAATAAGATAGTTAAGGGCAAATGACCCAGTATTGTGTCTAACAGAAGTTAGAATATTGGTTATGTTTGGTAGGCCCGAGTTAGCCAATAATTAATAGTTAGCCAGATAAAACTATAATGTGGACAGATAGTCCATTGATTACCTGATTTATATGTATATATGTATTACTTTTACTATTATAATAAGTTTGATTGCAGGATTTTGATTTGTAAAAGATGCGCTTTTAAAAGGATATTAGTGAGGGGAACCCCCTTCTGCTAAGAAGCATAGTCTCACTTAATATCAATTGACCAAGATGTAATAGTACTATTCACACCAGACTTTATGTCTAACTCGAAGTTTATATTTTCCCCCTTAAACTCTTAGATGCTTAAAATTAATTTGAGCAGATTAAGAGTTAAGGACATTTCAGGTTGAGTAGGTTGGACGAACAAGCTTCCGAAGACGTGTAGGAGGCAAAGCTAACTATGTAGGAATATTTTCGCTGTGATGTATTTATGACTGGTATGTCCATCTATTTAGTACTCTGATCATCCAATGGGGCATATTCATTCGCTCTTGTCATAATTTGTAATAATTTTATTTGATCAAAACTCGAGAATCGTTTTGGGATTGTAATTGAATATGAAATTTTGACTTGAAATGTAATTTGAAAAGCTATTTTTGAAATCTGTGTTAATTTTATTTCATATTCATGTGCTTCTGATATTACGGATACCATTAGCATTACCATATTTTTTCATCGAAAGTTAATGCTATAGATGACTGCAGCATCTGTAGTGCCTAAATTCGGGCCTCAAAGTAGGCGATGTTACAACTTGGTATCAAAGCATAGAATTATGAAAACTTAAGAAATTTCAAATTTAAAATGATTTTGAAAACATAATCCTAAGGAATTAAAGAAAAGACCGAGGATATGGGATAACGCTATAGTAACGTATTTGTATTTGCTATATACAAGTATATAACTTTATCTCTATTGTCTCATCTTTCATAGGCTATTCTTCTGCATCTTACAAAGGCTCGAATGTAGATTTTAAGATAGTAAGATATGGATGCTTGGAATGAAATAATTAACATTGGTGGAGGAAGCACCATAACTAATGAAATGCCAGACCAACCACTAGAAGGAAACCAGGTCAGGGACCAGCTGCTAATGTGTGTGCTGAAGCGCCGCAAGTTAATATGGGAGCTATGTATCAGTTCTTCGCCAACCTGATGCAAGTTGGAGCAACTGTGGGATTAGTTGGAGGAAATGGTGGAGGAAAACAGAAAGCTCCGGTGGTCAATAATTATGCGGTATTGAGTAGAAACTATGCTAGGCTTAGAGAGAAGCCATTTATCGGGATCGAGGACGCGATTGAAGTGGAGAATTGATTGCTTCATAGCAAAAGGATCTTTGATGATTTGAGGCTCAACGATGAGCATAAAAGAAGATTGGCATCCAGATAGTTGCAAGGAGTAGCATTGTACTGGTGCAACAGTGTTATTGTGGGAGTTAATGAGGAGATCATAACTTGGGCGGAATTCAGAAGAAGATTTGAGGAAAGATTTATGTCGGAGATCGCTAAGTCAACTTTGCTTAGGAAGTTTGCCAAGTTGGTGCAGGAACACATGACAGTGCTGGAATATGGTACCAGATTTGAGGAGCTATTGAGGTACGGATATGCTACGGTTGGTACGGTTATCAAAAGGAATTAGAAATTTATCCGTGGATTGAACTAGAGCTTGTTAAAGAAATTTTTCCACACACTAGGGATCTGTGCGACGTAGTTAATGAGATGGCCTTGAAGCATGAGGAGGTGCTAGCTCTTTTTAATGATAATAAAGCAGTGGAAACCAAAGGCGGGCAGAAATAGAAGAGAAAATCTTTCCATAAGAAAGGCGATAGAAATGAGGACCAACCAAGAATGGAAAGGCCAATGTACTCTACTACAAGCGCGAAAGAAGGGACATTTTTCCTCATGAGTGCTGGATAGGCAATGGAAAGAAGGCTGCTGACATGAAATAAGTGAGATGCTTCAACTGCGATCAGATTGGACACTATAAGAACCAGTGCAAAAAACTAGCTAAGGATGGAATAGGCAACATATTAGCATTGAAACCGGCTACTTCAAGACCAAAAGCAGAGGAGAAAGGAAAAGCTATGTTTGGAGGTATGTTTTTGATTCATGGTGTATCAGTTAGAGTTCTATTTGATATTGGTGCATCGCATTCTTTTATATCTCATAATTTGGCAGAAAAGCTTAACCTAAAACCTTCATACTTAATTACTTCCTTAATGGTTACGAATCCGATAGGAGAGTGTGCGACTCTTAGGATGAGATGTCACCAGTTAGAGTATGAATTGTTAGGTCATATATTTACTTGTAGTTTACATGTATTTGATTTCATGGTTTTAGAATTATTTTGGGTATGGAATGGTTAAGTAAATACGATGCTAGGATATTTTTCCATAATAGGAAAATATCACTTAGGCACCCTAGTTGCAGCGATCGAATTATATACTCCGTAGAAAATTCTAGTTTTGAGATAAATGCTTTGTTAGGTGTTATGGAGGCAGAAGACGAATTGAATTGAGTTTTCATCATTAGAGAATTCGCTGATGTCTTTGAGCTCGTAGTATGACTATCTTCGAAACGAGCTATTGAGTTTTGAATAGATTTTGTACCAGGAACTGAACCGGTGAGTAGACCTCCAAGTATAATGATACCTACTGAGATAAAGGAGCTAAAGGTGTAATTGGTGGTTTAGAAAGTAAGAACTTTATCAAATCAAGTAGTTCGCTATAGGGAGTAGCCGCATTGTTTGCAAGAAAACCAGCTGGTTCGAGAAGGTTATGTATCGATTATCGTAGGCTGAAAGAGAATACGATAAAGAATTGATATCCATTACCTAAAATTGACGATTTGTACGACCGGTTGAGTGGAGCCAAAGTATATTCTCAGTTGGATTTGGTAATAGGGTTCCATCAGCTTAGAGTAGCAGAGGATAGTATTAATTTAATGGCGTTTATGACAAGATATGGATCGTACGAATGGTTAGTAATGCTATTCGGACTAAGTAACGCGCGAACATTTTTCATGGACTTGATGAACAGCAAGAAAATTTTGGAAGGTTTGTGATAGTGTTCATAGAAAGACATTTTGATATACTCTAAGGATGAAAGAGATCATGAAGTTCATCTTAGAGTGGTGCTAGATGTTGAGAGAGCATCAACTAAAAGCAAAATTTTCGAAGTATCATTTTTGGAAGAAGGAAGTGAAGTTTCTTAGTCATATAGTCTCAAAGAAAGGGTTGTCAGTAGATTTGGATAAGACCGAGGCAGTGAATAATTGGAAGAGACCCAAGATAGTGACTGAGATAAAGAGTTTTCTTTGGTTAGCTGGCTATTACCGGAGATCGATTAAGGATTTCTCGCGGATAGCGGCACCGATGACGATGTTAACTCAGAAAGATGTGAAGATTCTTTGGATTGATAAGTGTGAGGGAGCATTCTAGAAAATAAAACACTTATTGACTAATGCACCTATGTCAATTGTTCCAAAGGGGAATCAAGACTTACTGGTGTATACAGATGTGTGTGGAACATAAATATGAGCTGTATTAATGTAGAGAGGTAAAGTGATCACCTATGCTTCTTGACAGCTCAAACCGCATGAAGTTAAGTACCCAACTCATGACTTGGAATTAGCTGGGGTAGTTTTTGCATTGAATATGTGGAGACATTACATTTTGAGAGAAAGATTCTTGTATACAGACGAAAAGTCACTAAGGTATTTATTCTCTCAAAAGGAGTTAAATATGAGACAACAAAAGTGGCTGGAGTTTTTTGTTGCTTATGACTTTGGTATTGAAGACACATCAGGAAAAGGCAATAAGTTGTAGATGCACTTAACAGAAAACATCAGAATGCGGTATTGGAAATGATGGCCGAGTGGAAAGATTTAGAAGCATTGACTACATGCGAAATACAATGGAGATCTAAGAGTAGTTGTAGTCGAGAAATTGCTATGTTGTCGTGTTTAGAAATTCAACCGATGATGATTGAAAGGATTGTTCCTAAGCAAAGAGAGGATTCATAATTAGTTGAACGGATTAGAAAATTAAGGAATGGAATAGGGAGCGATGATAGAAAGATTTTAGTCTTGACCAGAATGGGTTGTTGAGGAAGTAAGGCAGACTATGTGTTCCATTTGTGGGAAACATTAGGAAGGAAGTTCCTAGAGAATGCCATTGTTCGAAGTTCACTATTCATCCATGGGGAACTAAGATGTATTAGGATATGAAATGGAGTCTCTTCAGGTAAGGCATTAAGAGAAATGTAGGCTTATGGGTGAGACAGTGTTTGAACTATCAACATGTAAAAATTGAACATCAAAAACCAAGTGGGTTACTTCAACCTTTGGATGTTCCAGTCAGGAAATGGGATTCTGTCTCAATGGATTTCATAGATTGGTTTCCAAGGTCGAATAGTGAAAATGAGAGTATATGGGTTATAGTGGACAGATTGAAAAATAGTGCACACTTTACACCCATTAAGTCGACCAGGACAACACTAGATTTAGCTAAGATGTACATGAGGAATATAGTTAAACTGCATGGAATTCCTAACAGTATAGTAAGTGATAGAGATTCCATATTTACCAGCGAGTTCTGGAAGAGTCTACAGAGGACTTTAGGTATCAAGCTAAAGATGGGCATCGCTTACCATCCATAGAGAATGGACAAACGGAAAGAGTTAACAAAGTCTTAGAGGATTTGTTAAGAGCTTGTGTGCTAGATTTTAGGGGATCATGATAGAACCATCTACACTAGTTTAGTTTTCACATAACAACAGCTATCAAACTAGTATAGGGTGGCGCCGTTTGAAGTTTTGTATGGAAGGCCATGCTAATCTCCCATTTGTTGGTTAGAGACCGTGGATAGATTAATTCTTGGTTTGGATTTGATTAAAGAAGCTATAGAAAAGATTGAGTTAATTTGGGATAGCATAAAGGAAGCTCAATCTAGGCAGAAGAGTTATGCTAATAAAAGACAGAAAGACTTAGAGTTCTCAGTCAAAGATCACGTTTTCATCAAGGCATCACCGATAAAAGGTGTGATCCGTTTTGGAAAATAAGGAAAACTGGCATCGAGATTCGTTGAACTGTTTCCTATTATAGAAAGGGTCGGGAAACTCACGTATAGAGTAGAGTTACCGTATAGTTTGGCATGAGTCAACAATGTTTTTCATATTTCTCATCTAAGAAAGTGTATTCGAGATCTAGAAACCACTATTATGCCGACTTTGCTTGAAAAACTGAGAGCAGGTATAGAGATACTTATCGTAACTTGTTTCATGGTCTGTTTTACCTTTAGTTTTGATTGTTGTGGGAACCTTATCATAATTTCGAGGACGAAACTCTTTAAGGAGGAGAGTCTGCAATGACCCTAATTTTGATTAACATTATTTAGAACATTTAATTGGATAAATTAAATAGAATAATGCTAATAGTTATGGGATTGAGATTTGCAAATTAATAAGGGGTCATGCCTTAATGAATGTATAAGCAAAAGAGAGTTAAAATTATGTAAGTATGAGGAATATGGCAAGGGCAAAATAGGAATGGCCTTTGTTCTTATACCTTAAACTCTTTTATCCTTCATTTCTTATTCATTTCAACATTCACAAATAAAAATAAAACACTAGAGAGCTTTGCCAGCCACCATTAAAGAGATTCAAGGAGAAGAAAAGCTAGGATTCAAGTAGAGGGCTTAGGAAAATTAGTTAAGGAGCAAATCTCAACCTTCTTAACACAAGCCAATGTGAAAAATCTGATTTACATCTCACTCTTGATAATGATTCGGTTTCAAGGTTTGAACCGATTATTTTTCAGATAATATGCCATGTTATGTTTTTTTAAATGGATATATATGCTTGTTGACGATTTATATTGTTTCATGTAGATTTTATGATAAGTTTAGACTGAAAAACTATTAAATGACATCCAAATGATTTGCGTTTTTGATATATGGTCGAAAATTATTTTAGAAGTGGGTTTCAAGTTTCATAATTTTCTAAGTTATTGTGTATTTGTTATGAATTTCCTATGAGAGAAAACAGTTAATATTAGGTTTAAATTATTTAAGGCAATTATATAATGAATTTGGTCTGAAATTTATATATGTTGGAAAACATATTAAAAGTGAATTATGGCGATTTTGGGGAATTTTCTTTAGTATTTTACCATGGTTATAAAATTATTTAAGTTAGAAGACTTAAATGTTTTATATGTTTTATCAAGGGAAAGGGCATATTTGCTTAAAATATTTTAAATGGTTTACTGTGAATTCGATAGCATTTTAGTAAAAGGTTTTTGATAAAGAAATGACAACCAATCATATTTTGACAACAGGTAATTAGGCAGAAGGAAGAAGTTGCAAAAAAAATTAGTCTCAAGGACAGCAAGTTTACTTTTTAGTCTGAAGGACACTTTTTAGTGTAAACTGAAAATGATAGCTACAACTATCATTCTGTGATTTATACTAAAAAGTGTCCTTCAGCCTAAAAAAAAACTTCTTGTCCCTGTAACTAAATTTTTCTCCAACTTTTTCCTTGAGCCTAAAAACCCCTTTTGACAAATTAGGCAAGTTAGGTGAAAAGAAATTACTTTGAAAGGATAAAACAGTTTTGTTTTAATTTACCACTTCGCCCTTCCATTTGCCAGCTTTCGTCACCATACTTCCACTAACGAACCTATTCGATACTAAAACACAAATCACATAGTATCAAGCCTTTGATACGTAATGGATTAGAGAAAGGCGGAAGGGATTGTTTGGAAACCATGCTTTTGAAGGGGTAGAGGTTATTTTTACAAGCTTTCGAATCCATTACTTACCTCTGCCTATAAAACATGCTGTCAAAGAGGCTGAAACCAATTTTATTAGCTTTTGAACCAATCAACTTGCCTTTGATCAAAAAAGGAGCTTTCGAAAGAGATGTCGCTTTTTGGACCTCGGTACCTAGCTACCGCATTCGCACCTTCCAAATTAGTAAAGGTTTCTTTTCTTTATAGCCTTAAAACTATGTATTCGAAATGGTGCTTTCGCCTTTTAACCTTAAAGTCGCTTTCTCAATGCTTTCGAAAGGATCATATAGCCGCTTTTAAATGGTTTCGGAGGCAATGGTTTCAAAAGATTGAATTTCAAAGCCATCCTCTCCCCTAATTCCTTTACTTGGATTAAAGCTTTCGGAATGGTTACTTTTACTTCTGTTTTCTTTGACAAAATGGTTATATTAAATGTTAAACCCAATGATTTCAAAAGGAATAATTTTAAATGGTTTTGAAGCATTGTTTCCATAATCCTTTACTTGAGCCTAATGCTTTCGAAAGACGTATTTTAAATATTTCAAAAGATATGCTTTATGTATTTCAAAAGGAAAGTTTTAATGCTTTCGAAAGATAAGTTTAAATGATTTTGAAAGAGGTTTCCTAAGGTTTTAAGTAATAATTTCAAAAGGGTTGTTTTCAATGATTTCGAAAAGTATTGTTTAGGGTTTTAAACAAGGGTTTTGAAGGTATTGCTTTGGCTTCATGACCTAAAGTTTCTTATGTTAAAAGGGTATTAACTTATTTAAAGTGATGGATAATCCCATTGATTAAATTTCATCAACATTGTTTTGTGTAAATCATATATCATGGTATAAGTATTTTATGTAAAGCAAAGGGTATGAATTTTTTTATTAAGATATGATTTCAAGGGTAAATCATTTATAAAGATTGTTTACAAGGAAATGAAATTTAAAAAGGGTGGTTAGCCATAAATTTATGACTCAAATATTAGAAGGCCATATGAGACTGGTATGGGGTCGCGTCCTATACTTTAGCCATTATCCCCTAGCTAAATAAGTCTAAAATTCCAGTGTGTAGGTCTTTATCACAGGTGGGACTAAAATAATGTTACACGCAAAGGCGAATATATATAGTAGCGATAGCTTATTAGTGTGCCATAAAACCATTAGGATCAGTTGATCCTAGAAGAAGATAGTTAAGAAAAGATGACCCGGTATTGTGTATAGTTGAAGTTATATTATTCGTTATGTCTGGTAGGCCTGAGTCTGCCAATCGTTAATAGTTAGCCAGATAAAACTATTGTGTGGACAGATAGTCCATTGATTATCTAATTTATATGTACATATTTTATTGCTCTTGCTGTTATAATAAGTTTGATTGCAGGATTTTGATTTGTAAAAGATGTGTTTTTAAAAGGATATTAGTGAGGGGATGCCCATTCTACTAAGTGGCATGGCCTCACTTAATATCAGTAAACCGGGATGTAATAGTATTATTCACAACAGGCTTTATATCCGACTCGGAATTTATGTTTTTCTCCTTAAACTCTCAGATGCTCAAAATTAATTTAAGTAGATTGAGAGTTAAGGACTTTCAAGTTTAGTAGGTTGGACGAATAAGCTTTCGAAAACATGCAAGAGGCAAAGCTAGATACATAGGAGCTATTTAGTATTATTTTTGCTATGATGTATTTATGACTGATATGTCCATCTATTTAGTACTCTGATCATCCAAGGAGGCATCTTCATATGTCGCTCTTGGCGTAATTTGTAATAATCGTATTTGATCAAAACCTGGGAATCATTTTGTGATTATGTAACTGAATATGAAATATTGATTTTAAATGTAATCAATTTTTTTTGAAATCCATGTTAATTTTATATTATATTCACATGCTTTTGATATTATGGATACCATTAACATTATCGAATTTTGTTACCGATTCGGGCTTCAAAGTAGGGATGTTACAAACTTCTTCTCCTTCAGTGAGCTTGAAAGATTTTTATGCAAGGATCTTTTTGAGTAACTCCTACATCATTACCATCTGCTGGTTTAGATCTTAAATCTTAGCTTCGCTATTGGTAGGTTTTGCTGGCTTTGATGGCTATCCAACTTCTACATTTTCCAATTTGAAGTTAAGGATGACATTTACTTCTAATATCTCCTTTTGCGTGACTTCTTCATTTGAAATATTAATTTTCTTTGGCTTTACCGTTTTCCTAAAACAAAATGAACTTTTTGTAATCAATTTAAGGAGAGAGTTAAAGGGAATCGGAGGTTCAATCCCTCCTTCTAACGTCAAATAGAAATTGACATAACATTCATGGTGAGATTAAAATTGGGTTTTGTCCCCCTTAATAGCATGATTAAGCATAGCTTAGTTGATGAGATAGTGCTAAGAAATCAAGAGCTAGCCTACCATTTAAGGTTTAGAACACGATAATGCCATTTGGAGATGGTTTCATAATGCCCATGAACTTTGGTAAAGTTATTTGAAAGATTATGGCATATGTTCAATACAAGAGAAAGAATAAGTTGTAAGCATATGAAATAGTTCATTAAGCATTCGTTAATGAACTAAGTAAGAAATCCTCATGGCTCATAATCCCTTATCTATATGTAATAAATGAATTAGAGGTTATGCATATAAATACTAGTTTAGTCCGAAGTTTATGTGGCTTTATGTGAGATAAAATCAAGATGAGATTTAGAACTCAAAGAGCTTTATTATATGCATGTTCATTTTGAAGTTGCACAATCAAAGTAGACGAGCTATGCTAGATTTTTTTCAAGTCCTTGCTCATATAAAATTATAAGGTTTACAGTCAATTCAAGATTTTTCCTAATTAGATTTAGGATTATAATTTTTTAATTTTAAGAAGAGAGAAAAGAAATGATTAACCCCTCCTGCATGCTCCTTGGACCGTACTGATACTACCATGTGTCACCTCCAGCATGCTTGGCTTTCGACATCAATAATCTCGATGGGGCCTAACGTTATGCTTCGTTTTTGATGATCCTCGGCATTCTTTGTATATTGATGAGTTAAGGCATCATGTTTTAACGTTTATAATCCTCACCCGCCATAATAGCCTTTGGTATCAACTCAAGAAGTAAAATCATGTGATATCACTTAAAGGCCAAAAGATTATGATACCTTTGTATGTGTTAACGATTTTTCGGCATCACTTTATGGAGCAAAGGCCCATTCATCCTTTGCCTCGTTGCTGAGTTGCAAGATTCATTGTTGTTTTTCGATAACTCCCATTATGCTATTAATATGCGATATCATAACGGATTGATGATTAATAACACCCACTTTCTCTTTGATGACGTGCGACATCGGTAACATATGACAAATCTTATAGATACCGATGATCTTCGACATCAATGCCGCCTTGCAACATTCTTTCAAGACTAATGAATTGCGATATCAAAGGGAGATAACATCACCTAGAACTCGACATCAATCCTTATCTTGATGAAGTGTAGCATTGGTTTCTTACGACATCACTTACTGATGATTTGTGATATAGAGGAGACGCGACATTAATGATAAACAATATTGAAGAAGTCGACATTGCTGTAATGAGATATGCTTTTTATACATTGTTTGTAGGCGGCAACTTCATGCATATGGTTTCTTTAAACCCAAAAAACTTCAAATGATTGCTGATGACATTCAGCATCAATGTGATGCGACATTGATAAAGTGCGACATTGATTAAATTCGGCATGGATAACACGCAATATCCTCTTTTACCTTTGTTGATGGAGTGCGGTATCACTATGGCTATAGGCTTTTGATGTCTTTCCACTCGCTAGACTTTCATATTGGTGACGTGCGACATTCCATGTCGTATTGATGACGTGCGACATCCCTTAAGGCATGACATAGCTTGTAATAGGTTCATCATCGACTACTCGTGTATTGGTGCAAGATGCTTTTGCCTGTGCGAGATAATTTATGCTTTCAAGTTTGATATCTTTATTTGTCAATAAGTTCGACATTTCTTTACGTTCATAAGTGTGGTAACCCACGTTGCACTTGGATTCAATATCACTTCAGCTTAGACATTCTTATGCTTATTATGATATTATCTTAAAAGCCTAATTATAGACTCATTGATTCGACATCATATTTTCTTGCCTTCATTTTTATTCCTTTTGGAAAATATGTGGATAACAACAAGAAAGATTTCCCAAAACTCAAGCAATGACTTATATAGCATGATAATCTTAATGTTCTTGTGTGTGATGAATCTAATTTTATAGATACTTAACAAAATTCACGATGGATTCATTCTGGTATGACAATTCATGTTGTGAACATTATGCAAATATTTCTTAGCCTAAAGAAACCAATGAGAGGTGAACAAGCATTTATTCTTTAAAGAGAATGTGTTCACTTATGAAGGCTGTAGGGACATTTCGACTTATTTTGAATAATGGTTATGTATTGGATTTGTAAAACACCTTTTATGTTCTATCTTTTTCAAAAAACCTAGTTTATATTTCTCATTTGGTACAACTTGGTCATCAATTTAATTTTTTTGGTTATGAAAATATTATTTCGAAAATTTCAATTCAAGTTGGTTTTGGTACTTTAGCGAATGATTTATATAAACAACATATGAGCATAGTCTTGTAACTCTACGTGAAGTTGATACCAAACGTACCACTGTTGACGAGTCCTCGTTTACTCTTTAGAATAAGAGATTTGATCATATCTCTATTGATAAAATTAAAATATTATTTATGTTCATAATACTTTTTCTTTTTCTGTTTTTGGTACTTGTGTGGATTGCATAAAGTGAAAGCAAAACAATAAGAATAAAAAAGGTGCAAAGAGAAGAAATGGTGCATTTAAAATCATATACAGAGACATCTGTGGTCCATTTTGTACCCCTTGTCTTAATGATAAAAGGTATTTTATCTCATTCATTAATGACCATATACGATATATGTCTTTATACCTCTAGATGGTAAAGGGGATGCACTTATACTTTCAAAACATATAAGAAGGAAGTAGAGGAACAACTAGAAAAGTCAAAAAAGATCGTAAGGTCTGAAAAAAATTGTGAATATTATGGTAGGTACATGGATTCAGGAAAAAATAAGGGTCCTTGTGTGAAATTTCTTAAGGAAAAGGGGTTTTCTTGCACAATATATTATGCCGGGAATACCTCAACAAAATGGTGTTGCAGAAAGGAGAGATTATACCCTTTTGGATATGGTAAGAATTTTGTTTGGTGATAATGATCTTCCTTTATTTTTATGGAGTGGGGCACTGAAAACAACAGTATATTTATTGAACATGGTTTCATCAAAGATGAAAATGATGGAAGCCTACTTTGAGACAATTACACATATAGGGCTATAAAGTCGAGGTTGGAATTCACAATCCACAACTCAAGAAATTGGATCTTAGGACAATCAATGGATATTTCATTGGCTATGCAGAAAAATATAAAGGGTATAAATTTCACCGTCTCTCACATATTTCTAGAATTATTGAGTCTAGGAATGCAAAGTTCACAGGGAATAGTGGCATTAGTGCGAGCATAAATCCTTGGAAAACCGAGCGGGGGGGGGGGGGGGGGGGAATGCGAGATCAAGGTGGCGCATCTGCATATAAGGATGATTCGATTGTCTTTTTGAACTTCCAAGATGATGCCTTGAATGAACAACCAACCAATAATCCACCACATCAAAAGGAACAAGTCATCATTGAACCTGAAGTTCAACCTACAATTCAACATCCATCAAATATGGGAACGCTGAAGGTCTTATAAGATCCTCAAGGGTAAGGAATCCTACTATTTCTAGTGAATATCTTATGTACCTCATTGAAGCTGATTTTGACATCAAACCTAAGGTTGATCCTATATCCTTTTCATAAGCTATAAATGGAGAACACTCAGATGTTTGTATGACGTCATGAAGGATGAAATGGAAATTATGGCTAAAAAAACCAAGTTTGGGAAATTGTCGAGTTACCAAAAGGAGTGCGTGCCGTAAGCTGTAAATGGGTTTACAAGACCAAAAAGAACTCGAATGGTAACAATAAGAGCAATGAACCTAGACTTGTAGCCAAATGTTTCGTAGAGAATGAGAACATTGATTACCATGACACTTATTCTTTAGTTTCTAAAACGGTTTGTTTTAGAATCATAATGGCATTAATTGCTCATTATGACTTAGAGCTACGTCAAATGGATGTGAAAACAACCTTTTAAATAGTGATCTTGAAGAAGAGGGGTACATGAGACAATCTCAAGGATTTAGTTCAAGTAAAGGCGAGCAATTAGTTTACAGGTTTAGAAAATCTATATATGGGTTGAAACAATCCTCCCGTCAATGGTATTTACAATTCCATAATGTTATTACCTCTTATAGTTTTAACAAAAAACATCAAGGATGATTGATTTAAGCTCGACGGAAGTAAGTTCATCCTCGTGGTGTTATTGTAGATGATATTTTGCTTGCAATCAATTATAGGCTTTGCTAAACAATGTTAAGAAGTTTCTTTTGAAATTATTTGATATAAAGGATATCGGTGAAGCTTCTTGTGTCATTGGCATACGATTCATAAAGACGTATCTCAAAAGACATTGGGACTGTCCCACAAAGCCTACATCAAGAGAATTCTCGACAGATTAAAAATGAACGAAAGTAAAGCTAAAGCATCACCTCTTGTCAAAGGTGACAAATTCAATTTAAGTAAATGTTTGAAAAATTCTTTGGAAAAGAGAGAAATGAAAAATATTTTTTATGCATCTACAGTTGGCAGTTTAATGCATGCACAAGTTTGCACGATATCTGACATAACATTCGTGGTAGGAATGCCCAGTAGATATCAAGAAAAATCTAGAATTTACCATTGGAAGGCTGTGAAAAAGGTTATGAGATATCTACAAGGAACTAAAGGTTACATGTTGACCTATAAGCATGTTGACAATCTTGATGTGGTAGGATATTCAGTTTTGGATTTTGCCAGGTGTCTGGATTCAAAGAAATCTTCCTTGGGGTATGTATTCACGCTAATTGGTGGTGTTGTCTTTTGAAAAAGTGCCAAAGAACCAATAGTTGCCACATCCATAATGGAGGCAGACATACATTGCTTATTTTGAAGCAATAAAGCAACATCATAGGCCATGTGGATAAAAGATTTTGTCATCGGGCTTCAAATCATGAAATCAATACATATGACGTTGAAGAACTATTGTGATAACTCCGCAAATGTATTCTTCCCCAGGAATAATAAAATTTTGGAGGGAGGAGGGGTACTAAACATACTAGCATAAACTAGTTGGTTGTAATAGACAGAGTCAAAGAACGTATTATGACAACTGAACATATTTCTACTGATTTAATGATAGCTGATCCATTGATCAACTGGCATGATTTTATTCTTGTACATTTGTTCTCAATTTTCATTTCAAAGGTTGAAGCCAATAATATTTTTTGTCTACACACATTAAAGTTTTACTCCTAATAAGATTGTTCATGAGAATATTTTGATCCAAGATGACTTGTTGGAGTTATTCATAAAGTATTACCGTCTAAGGTTTAGTGGAAGATAATATATGGTAGTGTATTGTGATACATGGAAGGTAATGTGATTTTTGCAATCAAGATTGCCATGATTCATGCATTAGCTTCCAACTAAGGTAGGATAAGCTCAGTTGGTTTACTTGCCAAGTTGTTTGGTTTATGTTTCTTAAGTCATCAAGATTCAATGTGTCATATGGGTCAAATGGGAGAATGTAAGAAACGTCCTCATTTTATGCCTCACATGCCACATTTATTATATGTGTGTATGTAATGTAAAAAAAGGATCTTGAGATACCCGTTAGCCACTTGTGCTTATTCCTATTTCATTTGATTAAAAATAATATGTCAAAGTTTGTTACGAGATTTGGATCTTGATCAGTTTATATATACGCGACTTGTGGTTATTCATCAATTACACCCCAAATTAACAGCAAAATAGAGTGACCCAAAATCCACTTCTCCCTTCTCAAGAAACACATGCATATGAAGTGTTGAAGAAATTTAAGATAGATCAATGCAAACCTACATTTCAGTAGAATGTGGTACAAAGCCTCGAGACATATAAAAAAGAAGGTTTATCCAACACAATTCAAGAGCCTAGTTGGTACCTTGAGGTACGTGACTTGCAAGGTACATGACATACTTTATGGATTTAGACTAATTAAGCATTATATGGAAGCTTCCACGACATCACAGTTGAAGACTGCAAAAGGATCCTTCGATATATCAAAGGTACAATTGGTTTTGGCTTATTATATTCGTGTTTTAACAATTTCAAGCTGGTTACAGCGATAGTGATTGTACTGGAGATCTTGATGATCGTAAAAATACAAGCGAAATTGTTTTATTCATAGGAGACAACTTTCATATGGAGTCAGCAACCTATTACGATGCTTTCCACCTGTGAAGCTGAGTATGTTGTTGCTTCACTTGTGTTTGGTATGCAATTTGGCTTCGAGAGCTATTAAAAGAATTGCACATAATGCAATAAATAATTTTATGGGCAACAAGTCAACCATAGCTCTTGCGAAGAGCTCCGTCTTCCAGGATCGAAGTTCACATATAGATACACTATCATTTCATTCGAGTGTGCATTGCAAAAAAGAAGTTCAAGTGAAGTATGTCAGTTCAAAAGATCAAGTAGCGAACATCTTTACTGAGGCTTTGAAGCATAAAGACTTTAGAAGACGGGGAGCCGTGCTTGGTATTACAAAGTCAAGTTAAAGGGTGCTGAAAATAAATTTGATTTTATATCTTGTTAATCTAGATTTCTGCATATAGAAAATCTCCAGAATATTTGTTTATATACGTAAGAAATAATATATTTAATAATGCATATGAGAAAGTTTATGAAATACATGAAGAGCATGTCAATACTCTTGAGAATGGTTTTGAATCATAAGATCAAGCGAATCTCTACCGTCTATTTGAGATGTGAATTAGTATAAACATGTGTGGAGTCATATGCAAGAAAAAGTATGAACTTTTGTTATGAAAATCAGATTTAAAAACTTATTTCCTCCTTATAGAAATAATTACTTTTTTCTTCAACCTTTCCTCTATCTTAGTTATCTTTTTCTAAAATCAAATCAATTCTCTATCAAAAAACTCCTAACGTAAGTTACTCCGAGATCGTCACCAGATAGACTTTAAAATCATGAATGTCAATCCAAGATTTACATCCGAGGTATACTCATTTCAATCGAGATGTCGTCTCATACAAGATATTTTCTGTAATATTCCCGAGACGAGACGAGACGGAAATCCGAAACTTAAAAACTTAAAAACAATAGAGCATCTCCAACACAACCAAAAAAAAAAAGAGGAATCGTCTTTTTTTTCCCTCTTTCACACGCTATAGCAATGTCAATTTGAGCATGGAGAATGAAAAGATGAGACAATTTTTCTCTTTTTTTCAATAAGCTTGAGTTTGTAAGCGGTGATTGGAAAACCATTTATAGTATTAACGCTTTCTTAAAAACCGTTTATACCATAATTGATTTTTTGATTACCGTTATTAAATCACTATATTCTATGAAAGAATGTTTCCTTCCACTGGACTGCTGGAAAAGTGAGGGAATCACCGCTTTTATTTTAACTCATCACCGTAGAATCTCCATCCTGCCAGAGATGCTCTAATAAACAGTGGCCTGAGCCAAATGATTCTGGAGATGTTACTGAAAGTATGGATCAAACTACTGGAACAATTGAAGTTGTTAATGTTAACATGGACGAATGGTAGGATCATTATGGTTTGAGGAGTATTTGAAAATGGTAGCTTGTTCTGAAACTTCCATATCATATGAAAATGAGAAAGAGAGTCAGAAGATCACGAACAATAAGATGAAGTGGAAAGTGAGATGAAATTAAAAACGAAAAATGGAAAACAAAGTTGTTGAAAACTGTTCTGGAGGCCGACATTTAGTGCCAGAAAGCAATGGAGGATGACAATGATAGAAAAAGCAACAAGTGAAGGACCAAAAACATGAATTGAAGGCTGAAACTAATAAAACGAAGAGCTCGACGGAGAATATGATAGTGGAAAACTAAAAAACTCAAGGGTTTAGCAGCTGAATTATGTGCGGGCTGCGTGCCACAATGCAAATTCATGGGAGAACGGGTTGAAAATTTGGAGATTGCAGCAAAGAAGATAAAGCAGGTTATGTGCAGGCTGCGTGCAACAATGTTTTAGCCTTACTGTATTTTTAAAGTATGTTTTGACAAAAAATGAACCACTGTAAACAGTTTATTTTACCGAATTGCTCGTTTCTTGTGTTATCCTATCTAAGCGCTTGTTTGCCTTGTGTGCATGTATCAGCCCATCTAGTCTTACATTAACATGTAAGATATTCCTATTGTTGAGATATGTTTCTTGTATTGTTTTTGTACTTTGTTTTCTGTTTGTTTTTTTTATTGGGCTTTCAGTTTGAGCCCAGTTCATTTTTCCAGCCTTGTATATATTTTTGGCAAACTCTTTTGTGTGAGACAGGTGAAAAAGATCAATAAAAAGTTTTCTGCTTCTTCTTCTTATAATTTTATGTGATTTAGAAATTTCTCATGGTATCAGAGCTTTTCGGTTGATTTTCTTTTAGATCTTTTAAATCTTCTATAGATCTATTAGATCGATTTTTTTTAGAAATTTATCATGGCGGACGATGATGATTCAGTTTCTCAGATCAATTTACCGACGCAGAATGTTTCTGGAGCTAATTTCAGTGATCCTTATTATCTGTCAAATTCCGATCATCCAGGTATGCAACTTGGTACTCATATCCTTACGGGTTCAAATTTTATGAATTGGTCTAGAACAGTGAAAATGGCATTGATAGCTCGAAATAAATTGCAATTTGTTGATGGAACTCTTCCGATGCCTACTGAATCTTCTCTTAATCTTCAAAAATGGATAAGAAATGATTACATGGTTATGTCATGGATTTTAAATTCGATGGATAAAACTTTGGCTGAGAGTTTTATGTTTGTAAATTCATCTCATCAATTATGGAAAGAGTTGAATGAAAGATTTGGTCAGATTACTGCACCGAGGATATTTGAGTTGCATAAGAATCTTACTTCAACTCAACAAAATGATACTTCTATAGCAGAGTATTATGGTAAGTTGAAGAGTGTTTGGGATCAATTACAAATATTAGAAGATTTTCCTCAGTGTTCTTGTGGTGCTTTGAACAATTGCAGTTGTGGAATTTTTAAGAAATTTCTGGAAATGGATCAGAGAAATAAATTGATGCAATTTCTTTCAGGTTTGAACAAGGAATTTGATCAAGTTAAAGTGAATATTCTTAGTACTGATCCACTTCCAAATGTTCATAAGGCATATTTTACTTTACAGCAAGTTGAGCAACAGAATAAACTTAATAGTGTTAATTCTCTGAATGAAATGATTGCATTTCAAGTTCAAGCTCTTAAAAAATTTTCAAAGCCTGCTTATCAATCTGTTAAGAAAGAGCTTAAGAGGCAGAAAAGTGAAGCTGTTTGTGAGTACTGTAATAAGAAAGGACATACTATTGAACAATGTTTCAAACTCGTTGGTTATCCAGAATGGTGGACAAATTTAAAAGGAAAGAAAAATTCTAAGCTGGCAGGAAATGTACAAAATACTTGTGATGGAATTCTTGGAAAAGGACCACAAAAAATTGAAGAATCAAGTTCATCAAATAAGGCTGTTGATCCTGTTATGGCTTCTGCTCTTTATAATGAAGTTTTGAAGATGGTTCAACAAAATGCTAAAACGACTTCATCTGAAGACAATCCTTTGTATACTGCTGCAAACTTTGCAGGTATATTTTCAGCATCAAATTTTGATCAGTTGGTTAAAAGATTTGATTATGATAGTTGGATCATAGACACAGGAGCATCAGATCATATGGCATCTAATTTGTCATTTTTTGCTTCACTTAAACAACTTAATAATCCAATTAAAATATCATTGCCTGATGGAACTGGTATAATGGTTAAATATGTTGGCACAGTTGATTTAAATTCTACAATAATCCTCAAAAATGTCTTCTATATTCCTGAATTCAAACAAAATTTGCTTTCTGTTGGAAGATTATTAGATGATAATCATCTAATTGCCACAATTACAAAAAATTCATGTCAATTTCAGGACCTTTCAACTAAGCAAGAATGCGCTGTTGGATCAAGGCATTTTGGCTTATACAAGCTATTCTCCAATTCTTCTTCAAACTTTACTTCATATGGTTCAGCTATTTCTTCTGAATCTGTTTTTACTAATAATTCCTTTTCTTATGCAAATAATATCATTACAGCTATTACTAAGCCTAGTATTGATGTCATTCATGCTAGATTAGGTCATATTTCTGCTAGTCATATGAAACATTTAACCATTCCAGGCAAAAATGATAATAATAATTGTGATTTTAGTTGTGAAGCTTGTGTATTTGGGAAACAACATAAAATGCCTTTTTTGCATTCTGATTCATATGCTGATGATATTTTTGGCATCATACATATTGATCTATGGGGTCCATATTCAAGACCTTCTTTATCTGGTGCTAAATATTTCTTGACTATTGTGGATGATCATACTAGAACCACTTGGACCCATTTAATTCAGTCAAAAACTCAAGTTTATTCTGTTCTTGTTGGTTTTCTTCAATATGTTGAAACTCAGTTCAATAAGAAAGTGAAAATCATTAGAAGTGATAATGGAACTGAAATAATTCAGGAGTCATGCAGAAATTTGTTTACAAATAAAGGAATTATTCATCAAAGAAGTATTCCAGGAAATCCACAACAAAATGGTAGGGTGGAAAGAAAACATAGACATCTACTTGAAACAGCTAGAACCATAAGATTTCATGCTGGTTTGCCTTACAAATTTTGGGGAGATTGTTTACTTGCTGCAACTCATATTATAAATTTGTTACCAAGTTCTGTTTTAAAATGGAAAACACCTTATGAACTTCTCATGAAAAAACAACCAGATTATAGTTATTTGAGAGTCATTGGATGCTTATGTTTTGCTGCTCAAAAATTTGCTGATAAATTTGCTCCAAGATCAAGAAGATGCATTTTACTTGGATATCCTTATGCTCAAAAGGGTTACAAATTATATGATCTTAATACTCATAAAGTGTTTTTGAGTAGAGATGTTTATTTTGTTGAAAATTGTTTTCCTTTTAAAGATGATTCAAAAATGATCCCTTCCTCTATTCCTCAAGTAATAGAAACTGCATTTCCTCAAGTTAATCCTGCATTTGATTTTCAAAATCTGTCTCATTGTACAAATAATCAAGATCATAATCAGCAACAAGATCAATTTCCTCAGAATTCTTCTGAAATTTCTGCTTCAAATCCTGATTCCTCTGCAATTCAGAATACAAATTCTATTGTTTCTTTTCCTGCTTCTCAACCCTCAACAACTCAAAACCTTAGAGTATCTTCCAGAATTAGCAAATTACCTAAAAGATTTGATGATTTTGTTATGACAAAACCAGTTACTAGATTTGTTCAAAATATTGATTCAGAAAGTTCTACTTCCTTCAACGTTTTTGCTGAACCAAGTCTTGCTCATTTAAATAATGAAAATTTACATAGCTTGAATAATGTATTGGTAGCTTATGAACCTTCTTCATATAATCAAGCAAAGAATCATCCTGAATGGGTTGAAGCAATGAATAAAGAGTTACAAGCTCTTGAAGCCAATGATACATGGGAGCTGACTGAATTACCTTTTGGTAAGAAAGCTATTGGGTCTAAATGGATTTATAAAACAAAATTTAAACCAAATGGTGATGTTGAAAGATGTAAAGGCAGGGTTGCTGCTAGAGGTGACAAACAAATATCTGGTAAAGATTATAAACACACTTTTAGTCCAGTAGCTAAATTAACCACTGTCAGGTTAATTATAGCTCTAGCTGCAATAAAGAAGTGGGAAATTCAGCAGTTGGATATTAATAATGCTTTTCTTCATGGATATCTTGATGAAGAAGTTTATATGACTCCTCCTCCTGGTTATGATAAGGTTAAACCAGGTCAGGTCTGCAAACTTAAAAAATCAATTTATGGTTTGAAACAAGCAAGTAGGTGCTGGAATAAAGAATTGACAAATTTTTTGATTCAATGGGGTTTTACTCAATCTAAACAAGATTATTCAATGTTTTTCATGCACAAGGGTGATTTTTTTATTATTGTTGTCACATATGTTGATGATTTGTTATTAACTGGAAACGATACGACATTGATGAATAAATTGAAGACTGATTTGCATAATGCTTTTACTATCAAAGATTTAGGCATTTTGACATATTTCCTTGGCATAGAAGTATCAAGATCAGAATCAGGTATACTTCTAAATCAAAGAAAATATATTTTGGATATGCTTCGCGATAATCAGCTTGAAGGATGCAAACCTGTTTCTTTTCCAATGCAAAAAGGTTTGAAGCTCAGTGTTTCTGATGGAGAGATATTGGAAGATCCTGAAATTTATAGAAGACTAATTGGTAAATTTCTATATTTAAATCTTACTCGACCTGATATATCTTTCGTTGTTCAACAGTTAAGTCAATTTTTGAATGTTCCAAGGGTACCACATTATCAAGCTGCTATACACATTCTCAAATATCTTAAGGGTACATTGAATCTTGGTCTTCATTTTCCTGTAAATTCAGATTTAGTGTTAACTGCATATAGTGATGCAGATTGGGGTACATGTCCAGATTCAGGAAGATCTTTAAGTGGTTATTGTATTTTTCTTGGCAATTCCTTAGTTTCTTGGAAAACAAAGAAGCAAAAATCTGTTTCTAAGAGTTCTACAGAATCGGAATACAGGAGTATGAGTTACACGACAAGTGAAATTGTTTGGCTTGAAGGATTGCTTACTGAAATTGGTATTAATGTTCCTACTCCAATAATTTTATATTGTGATAATGTTTCTGCTCAACACATTGCTGAAAATCCTGTTTTTCATGAGAAAACTAAGCATATGAGAATCAAATTTAAAATTAGTAATTAATATAAATCCTAAACCCTAACTTAATATTCAATCATGGCGCCTACATCAGCTGGAGAACTTGGAGGGGAGGAAGCGGATGACGGGGTGATAAACCGAAGTAACAGGCTGCTGTCAACATCAGCTGGTAATCTCGGAGGGGAGGACGAAGGCTGGATCAAGGTGATGGATCGGAGGCATAGGCTGGCGGCAGGATCTGTGAGGAACTTAGCAGATCCTTGTTTTTCTCAATCGAAGATTAGGGATACTCGGCTGCCCTCAAACAGATCTGGACCTACTACTGTGAGATCTCGTATTTCAATTGTCAAGAATAACAATTCCAATAAAGTGAATGTTTTTACTGTTAATTCAAAAGCTTCGCCTAAAAGTTGGTGTGATTTGGTTAAGGAAAAGAAACAAAGTGAAACCCTGAAATTCTTTGATCCAGCAATTGTCAATGATAGGAAAACAGCAATAATTGGAGAGGAGGAGCTTTTAAGTGCGGAGAAGATGTGGTCTAATTCTATTCTGATCTACTTGGTGGGGAAAAGACCGTATTATATGTTTTTTAAAGCATATATCAGGAGAACGTGGCTCCCAAAAGGTAATTTTGAAGTTTTCGCTAGAGACAATGGTTTCTATTTGGTTCAATTTGAATTAGAAGAGGACTGTAATAAAATTCTTGATGGAGGTCCTTGGTTGATGGATGGGAAGTTCATTATAATGAAGAAATGGAATAGTACGATAAAATATGAAAAAGATCTGTTATTATCGATTCCCATTTGGGTGAGATTCCCTAATCTTAATTTTGCATATTGGAATCACATTTCTTTGTGTAAAATAGCTAGCATAATTGGAAGACCTATTGCAATGGATGAACACACAAAAAATAGAAGTAGAATATCCTTTGCTAGAATGCTTATTGAGGTGGATGCGTCATTTAAATTTGAAAGTGAAGTGCAAATTCAACTGCCTAGGGGAGATTTTGTTATGCAAAATGTTGAATATGAGTTTATCCCTCCAGTATGCCATAACTGTGTATGTTTTGGTCATACGGATAAAGAGTGTCCTATATCATTCAAGCAACAATGGAAACCAAAGACTACAGCTAGCAATAATGATACTAATAGCATGGAAATTATTACAGAAGAAAATCCAAATCAGCAGAATCTCAATTCAAAAGGAGCAGAGCATAACAATACTGAAGTTATTACAATTGATGACGCAAATGTCCAAATTCATACTACAATTAACAAAGCCCTCAGTAACCAAAATACAGACAATTTAATTAAGGGCAATGACATTTCTCCATCAGATATGAATGCTGTGAATACTGAACCAGATCAGAGGTCTTTAAAGGAGCCTGCAATTACAATTGCAGCCTCGCCATCAACTAATACAGAAGAATGTGTAGTATCTAACTTGCCATCACATATTAGCATGGCTGCTGCAATTGCAAAGGGATCCTTCAATCAACTTCCTGATATGCCTCATATTCAAAACATTGAAGATGGACCCCCTATGAGTACTGGTACTCTGGATCCAAACCTATCGACATCATCGACAAAAGTCTCTGTCGCTTTATCATCATCAGAGAAAAATTGTAACAGGGAGTTGTTAAATCATACTAATCCAGCCATAATTATTTTAAATTCTCAAGCTTCTAATCTAACAACTGAAGTGCTTAATTCTTTTCAGGTGCTGAAAGACATGAAAGACTCAAATGTGGATGAATCTTCTCTATCTCAATCATGTATCAAACCCACATACCCAACAACCGATGAGTTACCCAACAATATGCCTAAAAACCTCACATCCATCAATCCTGAATATGAAAAAGCAATTGCAGATATAAAAGGCAAGAATATTCAAGAAAAGAAAAAGAACAAATTGTTTCAAGACAGTGTGACTCCCACTATTAGAACCAGGAGTCAAGCAAACCCATCCAAATAATGTCTATCTTGTGTTGGAATGTGCGAGGTCTTAACAAGGCAGCACATATGTTGGAGGTAAAAAATTTAGTGTTTTCTCATAAACCTTCTATTTTTTGCTTAATTGAAAATAAGTTGAGAAGAAATAAACTGCAGCAATATACAGAATCTTGGGAAAATAAATGGACATGCATCAATAATATTGAGTTTCATCACAAGTGCAGAATTCTTATCATGATCAATTCAGACATCTGGAGTAGTTATGTTATTTCTAAGAGTAAACAACATATTACTTGTATGTTAAATAACATTGCTGGTGCCCAATGCATAATTACAGTCATCTATGCACTCAATCTAGAATCTGAAAGGAGAGACTTATGGAAACAACTAGTAAAAGAAGCTAATACTTTCATCACCCCATGGTGCATCATTGGGGATTTTAACTGCGTTAGGTTTTTGAAAGAGAAAAGAGGAGGAAATAATTTGTCAATCAGTAACATTCAGGAACTTAACAATTTAGTTAACTCTTCAGGGGTCAAAGAAATTAATATTTCAGGGGTTAAATTTTCTTGGAGATCAGGGCCTACCAAGAATATTGCTACAAAGATTGATAGACTTTTCTGTAATGTTGAATGGATGAATACATTTAAAAAATCTCATGCCAAATATTTAGAGCTATCAACAAGTGATCATGTACCTATTATGTTCTCCTTTAGTTGCATTCAAACATATGAAGGTCCTAAACCATTTAAATTCATGAACCACTGGGTTATGTGTGAAGGGTACAAGGAAGTAGTTGAAAAGTGTTTTATTTTCCCAGAAGGCAACCAGTTATTCAACTTTATTCAAATGCAGAAAAACATCAAAAAGGAAATTAAAAAATGGTGCAATGGAAAAAATGATCTACAATCTCAAGTTTCAAAATGCAAACAAGAAGTCAACATTGCTCTTCAGACATTAGAATTAAATCACAACTCCTCTAATGCCCAAAAATTGTATGATGCTCAAGTTAATTTGGCTAAAAGTATGGAGCTATTAGCAATTGATAACAAGCAGAAATCAAAATGTCAATGGATCAAGTGGGATGATAGTTGCTCCAAATTTTTCTATGCCAAACAAACAAATAGAAGATTTGTAAATAGCTGTCAAAATATGATAAAAGAGAATGGAGATGTTTTAAAGACACAAAAGGAGATAGAGGAAGAAGCAGTGAGGTATTTTATCAACATATATAACAAAAGCCACATGATGAAACAGTTTCCTAACATTATCCCTAAAAGGAAAGTAAATGAATGGGGAAAAAATTTTCTTAATGCAGCATTTGATGAAAAAGAATTGAAAAGAGCTATTTTCAGTGTGCATAATGATACTGCTCCAGGTTATGATGGATTCAATGCTAAATTCTATAAAAAACACTGGAATGTATTCAAAAAACCTCTTTTGAAAGCTATGCAAATCTCATTTGATAATGGAAGAATTGTGAGAGAAATAAACCACACCATTATTTCCTTAATTCCTAAGGTAAAATCCCCTGAATCTGTGGCAGATTTCAGACCCATAGCCTGCTGTTCTATGTTGTATAAAATTCTATCCAAATTGTTATGTGACAGAATAAAGTATGTACTTGGAGAATTGATATCTGATAATCAAACAGCTTATTTACCAGACAGACAAATAAAAGATGGGATATTAATTGCACATGAACATATCAGAAATTTTAACAAACAAGGCAGCAACAAAATGTGCATAAAGGTTGACCTGAAGAAAGCATATGATTCAGTCAATAGAAATTTTATTCTTCACATGATGGAAAGAATGGACTTTCCTGTCAAGTGGGTAAAAATTATTCAAGAAATGATAAGCACTCCAAGTTTTTCACTGTCAATTGAAGGATATCATAGGGGATATTTTAAAGGCAGCAATGGTTTAAGGCAAGGAGATCCCCTATCCCCTTATCTATTTACTTTATGCATGGAATATTTTACTTTGTTAATGGATGCTAAAGCCAGTAAAGGAAAAGTGGAATCAGTTATCAAAAACAATTCTAACATAACTCATCTAATTTATGCTGATGATTTGCTTATTTTCATAAATGCCACAGAGGTTGGAGCTAAAGCTATTAAGAATTGTTTCAAAAAATTGAAGAGAGTCACTGGTTTAGAAATGAATAATCTCAAAACTCAAGTATTTTTTAACAAGTTTTGCACTAACAAGGAGAAAGTGCTCAACATTTTGGATATTCAAGAAGGAGAACTACCTGTTAGATATCTTGGGTTACCTCTATCTGTGTCATATATAAAACACTCAAACTGCAAACATTTGATTGACAAAGTGTTAAATAAAATGCAGGGTTGGGAGTGTAAATTTCTCACAGTTTCAGGAAGAATTGAATTAATTAAGGCTGTAGTTTATCCTATGGTCAGTTTTTGGATGCAGTGTTCCATGCTCCCTAGCTTAACTATCCAAAAAATCAATCAACTTTGCAAAAATTTTATATGGAAGGGTAAAAAAAGTAGTGTCCCATGGGAAACAGTTACAAGTGCCAAATCTGAAGGTGGAATGGGATTGAAAAAATTGACAGACATAAACATCACTTTTTGCATCAAAAGAATTTGGGAGGTACTCAACAATTCTTCATATAGTGCTAAGTGGCTGAATGTTAAATATGCCAACAATGAAACTCTATGGGATTCTAATTTCAATAATAATTACTCTTGCACATGGAAAAAAATGCTTTATCATAGAAAAGATGCACAAAAGCTAATTGACAGAAGAATTGTGGATGGAAAATCTACAAGTCTGTGGTTTACACCATGGATTAATGGGTCAACTTTATTGGAAAAGCTAGGATATGAAACTTTATCATATTCAAGGAGTCATAAACATAAGGTAGATCAAATTATATCTGGAAATAACTGGAAGCCTGAAAACATCTCATTTCTTGGTAATGTAAGTGAGGAAATAAAACAAGTGCCCATCCATTATGACAATACAGCAGATTACTGGTTTTGCAGAAGCAGTAAAAATGGTCAATTTAATTTTCATGATGTTTGGAATGATTTTAGAACTAAACTACAGGAAATCAGTGATTACAAAATCATATGGAACAACATTTCTCTCCCAAAAATGAATGTATGTTTATACAGAGCCATTTTCAGTTTTCTACCCACAAAAGATAAATTAAAAATGCAAGGAGTGACTGAAGATGATGTTTGTGTACTATGCAAGAGAGAAGTGGAAACTTGCAAGCATATATTTTTTAATTGTCCCTTTTCTAAACATATATGGTGTTGGATCAGAATCATGATGGGAGATCCTATAACTCAAAGAAACTTTCAAACTTCTATCTTAGATGCAATTACATATATCAATCAGAAGTTCGCAGCCAACAATATCAAAAAGGAAATCATAATAGCCGCGCTAAGTTCATCTATATGGTTCATTTGGAAAAGCAGAAACTCCATTATTTTTAATAATGAAAAAGCAGATAGAATTAAGATGTGCAATATCATAAAGTACAATGTTCGTGATATCATCATCAACAGATCCAGATTTATCAGACATAGCATGAACAATTTTGAAGAAATCATCGAAAGATGGGAGATTATACCTTTGCGAGTCGATAATAACATTACCTCAATCCTGAACCCTAATTCCCCTTCCATAACATCCTCCTCAAGATACATGATTGATAGAGAAGAAGATGAAGCTGAGAGATCTAGATTGTCCAGACGCACCGAAATTTTTAACGCTAATGTTGAAAGAGAAGAAGACTTGGCAGGAAGGGAAAATGAGCCGCCATGAGAAGCATTGTTGCTAGGTTTACGCAGTGTGTATAGGGAGGTGTTTGCGGGTTTGAATTAGCAACCCGTATATATTGTATATACTATGTTTGTAATGTTCTATCATTATCAATAATATATTTGACCTTTCTTCAAAAAAAAACTAAGCATATGAGAAGTAAACATCAAAAGCTTGATGTTCACTATGTCAGAGAACATGTGCAAACGGGTTTTGTTCAGTGTAAGCATGTGAAATCTTCGATGCAACTTGCAGATATTATGACAAAACCATTGGGTGCAGATCAACACAGATTTCTATCTTCTCGACTTGGTTTGGTGAATCATGTTCCTGTTCAAGATTGGCCTTGCTGTTCGAACCCAAGTCCATCTTGAGGGGAGGCTGTTGAGATATGTTTCTTGTATTGTTTTTGTACTTTGTTTTCTGTTTGTTTTTTTTATTGGGCTTTCAGTTTGAGCCCAGTTCATTTTTCCAGCCTTGTATATATTTTTGGCAAACTCTTTTGTGTGAGACAGGTGAAAAAGATCAATAAAAAGTTTTCTGCTTCTTCTTCTTATAATTTTCTGTGATTTAGAAATTTCTCACCTATAATTATATATTCAGCATAAATTGAACTAACAACAAGATTTAAATTCAAATCTACGCTACATACATGGGCCATGAGCTTCTTTTTTTACTGCAGTTTCTGCACAACGTCATATTCTATCATTTTCTTTGCGAATCTGTAATTTTTAAGCTCAGAACAATTCTTAGGAAAGAGAATAATGTGAATACAGTATAGTATTATATATGACTAATATCATCTCATACACTGACTCATGGAGTTCGATTTTGTTATTTGCAGTACACAAAGAATGTATTAATCACCATTAATCCACACCCACATATATATGCCCCGGACATTTACCCATTCTATATCAGGAACTAATGTACAATTCCTCAATTAACCAACAACTGTACTCTGTTTCTACGTTCATCGCTAACCACAAATTTAGTAGTTGCAGTTCTTATGGATAGAGGGTACAAGAATTTCTTCAACCCTTTCAAATCTAACAGCTGTTTGCTTAGTGTCTTTTTTGAAGAACTTCCTGGCTTAGTAACATAAAATGAGCGTGAGAACCAGTTGACTGCCTCAGGAGCAACACACATGACCATATGGAATGGCTTGTACCATGATGGCCATGTCACATATTCATCTCCTCTGCGTGCACTCTCCACTACCACCTCTGCGCACTCCTCTGTGTATCCTACTGGTAATGGCCCAACTTGTACCTGTCATATTCACCATTCAATTCAGTTTTATCCATTACTTGTGTTGGTACAACCTCTGATAATATATCAGACCTATTAAGGATCAAATGACCAAAACATTTTTGTTACATTAAGTACTTACATCTCGAATTTCTTCATTGATGCCATATTCTCCTCCTTTTTGAAGAGCTTTACCCTTTGTGAGTTCAGAAGCAACATACCCAAGTGTTAATATGGTGATTTTAACCTCAGAGCCTAGCTCTGCTCTTAAAGTCTCGTAAAACCTGATCAGTGCTCCCTTGCTTGCCTGAATATCACATTACAGTTATCAGTACATACTTGAAGTTGATTGTGAATTTGAACTGGTTCAGTTTTTTTATGCATATATTCTTACATTGTAAAAGCTCAACCGTGCAGTTGGGACACGTCCAGCAATAGAAGCAGAGGCGATGATGTTTCCTTTGGATTTCTTGAGGTGTGGAAGAGCATAGTAGGTTGGGTATACCGCGCCCCAGTAATTTACATCCTGAGCAAATAAGCTCTGTAAGTCATACATCAACTTTTAAGTTTTAACTACTTCTTTAAAATGTAAAATTCATTATTACCATCACTTGCTTGAATGCAGATATGTTGGTGACCTCCTCGAAGAGGCAGCTGGAGAATATTCCAGCATTGACAACCAGATGATTCACTGCAATAAATCCACAGCTTGGTAAAAACAAAAGAAATTACAGTGTTAACAAGTTCAATATTCAAACATGTATGTAACACTCACATTGGCCAAAATGGGAAATTGTTTCATCTATGACTCTTTTAGATTCTTCACAATCGGAGACATCTGCAGGAATCACAAGCACATCAGGGGATCCATAGCCTCTAGCAGCTTTAGCAACAGATTTTAAAGCAGGTATTCTTCTTGCCACAAGTACCAAGTATGCTCGTTCTCTTGCATATTTGTATGCCAATTGCTGAATTCAATATTTATGAAAGAACTATGGATTGTTAGCAACAGAAAATTACATTTGTGACATAACACAGAAATACAGATCATTGTTTGGCCTTCTTGGTAAAAACTTTTGTTATAGCATAGATTTATGTACCTCTATAAGTAAAACATTTAGACATGACATATTTAAATGAATAGCGCAAATTTCACCTCGCCAATTCCAGAAGAAGCTCCTGTGATGAGAACAACTTTTCCTGATAAGTCTTCTTTTACAAAAGGTCTCACAAACGCAAAGTATACTATTCTACATACAAAAATGATGGGAAGATATACTAGCATGACTATACCAAGTGCTAAATGGATTAATGCACTCAAAATACCATTGAAGAGAACCATTTGTGATGTAAGAGAGAGAGAACAATGGGAGAAAATTAGAAGAAGAGAAATTTGCGATGTGTCTGATTTAGCAGGCCAAAGCAAGGGATCCTTTTATTAGCAATCTCTAGCATGGTTGGTGGAGCCCATTTATGACAGTTGCATTTTGGTCACCGCTACAATTTTGAATAATATATATCTTAAATGATTTTTGCTAGTAAATCTAAGCCATGTATGCCTCTAACAAGCGTTAAAGTCATTTGATACTTGATATAATTACCTTTTTATCATCACACTTCAAATTCCCCTCACCGCTTATCTCTCTGCTTTGTCCAGCTCGGAGGTTTATAATTTGGTATAAAAGATGGGTAATGATTTAATTGATTTTGGTTCAAACTTCGTACGAACTTAGGTTCCCTTTGAATTGAAAATGAGTTTTGTATTTTATGATTTTAATATTTATTTCACATGTCGTGAGAGAGGAGAGTTTGAAAATCTTAATCATCACAATAAAGCGAACAAGAAGAAAGAAATAAAATATTTTTTGACATTTTTCAAAAGTTTGAAAACAAGAAAAATTTATTTTCAATTTTATACGTTAAAACCAGTTTATAAATCGATCATCTTCCACTCACTTCTTCTATTTCATGCATTATGAATTACATTTTAAAACTAAAAACTCAAAACTCGTTTTCAAGTGAAACGGACTCTTAATTGTTGTTGCTTTGACTAGCGCGGTTTTATGAAGGTAATCAGTTGTGTTTTGATCAAATTTTCATGTTTTAGTATTGTTGGTCATATCTGTACTATATAGATATATCATCCAATATACATATTGGTGACAATTACTGCTTGATAGATATGTAGGAACACATGTGTATGCACATATATGTAAATACATTTTGTCATACAAATAAACTGAATAATATAAATACTTGTTCTACAATGAGATGAGCTGAATGATAATGAAAGCCATGCTCCACGTGAAAACCTCTAACATTAGCCATCGTGTTCATGTATAGTTGTAAATTAGTATGAATTTGGTGTAAAATGTTCCAACTGCCTACCCAACTATATGAATGAACCCATGACTTGCAAGTTTCAACCAAAACATTTATTTATCTTTCCACCATTTTTGGGATGTGGAATTTATGGTTGGATATAGATTTGACCTATCATTTATTAACTATTAATAATTTATATATTGTTTGAAACTCTTAGGCGTCCAACCAAGGTTTTATTTAGATTTGACCTATCACCTGTTTAGGTAGTTCCTTTTATTATCACAAGGTTAATAGCACACAGTCAAAAAACATTTTAATATGTGTTATATATAAAATCTCGACGCTTCAAATAATTAGGAAAAACTTGTTATGGTCGATGGAAATTGGATTTGCAATTTTTCATTGGTTTCCAATTGCTTTAGCAAATGAGTTGCTAGTTTTATCATTAGGTGCAGTTTTGTAGGTAATAAGTTGGTATGAAAAAATTTCTCACCCTAACACAGTAAGAGTTGTACAATTATGACGTTTTGCTTTTTTTTTTCTTTCTTTCTTTTTTTCCTTTTTTTTTTTTTTTTTTTTTTGAGTGGATAAACAATAGGGAATGTAGATTCTTCCCCATTTTTTTGTATCTTTCCTCATTTGTGTGTGTATGTATATATGTATGTAACTATGCCATGATCTCAAATTATGACCTTGTCATCTTAAGTTTCAGGCCAGCCATTGCATACGCTCGTAATACTGAACTTTCTTTCCACCACCGTTTTATGTCTGAACATGTGAAATGAAAGAGGGCAGCTTCCTAATTTTGTGGAGCATGTTTTACATGTTGGTGTTGAGTAATCTTGGCTTAGATTTCAATCTAACGGGTGAGAATGTTTTGTATGTGTCCTATATGTAAAATAATATTGATACATAGTTCATAGTTGCATACAGGATGGTTAACAACCATACCTAGACTTGGTTTCTCCATAATTAAAGATGATGGGTCAATTGTGCTGTATGAATAGGACATTTTCTAATTGCCAGTTATAAGTTGCTTTTATTTTGATGGAGTCCCAGTGGTGAAATCTGTTGGTCTACTTGTTTGAGTTTATGAATATGAATATCTAGGATGAGTTGATCATGACACCGGTCAAGACAGAAAAATGTGCATTTAGAATCTTGTTTTTTGTTGACTGATTTACATTATGTCCAATTACACTGCTAACCATTCATTTACTATCTAGGTTCGAAGTGTATAATAATATCTAATATAAAATAAAAAATAAAATATATATTATAGTCTACTATTTGACCTTCTCAAGTGATAAAATGTTGTCTGCAAGTTATGACCTTCAATTTATTGATGAAGTCAGACTACAAGTTTCAGCTGAATACATCACAATGTATGGAATTATGGATGATCAATGGTCCCTTGCTTTATATTAGGTATCCCAACATGGCAACATGCATAAGAGGTGAGAAACGATAGATTATTGAAAATTCTACTCTTATAATTCATCGACATTGACGCGCCTCAATGCTATCAAGACGAAGCATGTCCATAACCAAGTATTGCAATTATGAAGTTAGCTATACAACTTCCAACCATATACTTTATCGTATATATATAATATAGTTGCCTACACAATATTTAATTGATTTGTTTCATACTTAGCGTTGACTTTGTTTTGAATCACTAGCTAACTTTGTATCAAAGCTGTACGTCTCTACATTTTGGTTCTCCAATTGCAATTACCGAGTATGTCCAATACATTTAAATCTATTACCGCCGCTATTTATTTTGGTCAATACTGATGTCTTTTTTAGTCGAAACAGACTGTACTAAATGTTTTACAGGTGAAAAATATATATTAAGTAGATCCCACAAGGCGACACCCTCCGCTGTCATTCTGATGGTTTTGGTTTTAAAAGTTGAAAGGAAGCTGTTACTTGCAAAGTACTGTACACACCCAACCATCTGTATTTATTATTAACAAACTTGTTCAAATATAGAAATTTACTTTGCGGATGATTTCATGTTTGACCGTCCCTCCTGTACAGATTTACATTTAAAGTTGGAACGAAATGGGAAAAATATTCATATTAATTTTTTCTTTACGTGCTTTGATGTTTCAACATAATATTAAACCTGCATTGTTCAACTACATTCCTATCTTCCACCTGCCAAATATACTTGGTGCAAGCTGAAGTGATATAATCAATTTAGTATCTATTTTTTAAAGTTAGATAGATACTCAGAGATGTAAATTTTGAAATACTGATGTTATCAACTTTTAAAATCACATTTTCTATACAGAATAATAATTTCTGACTTATTAACTGATGAGGTTAACAATGCTATAAATTATACAGAAGCAAATTTGGACGGTGATCATACGAGAGCTCTGTTAATTAACCAAAACAAAATACTTTCTAGGTGGATCACCATACATAAGTGCTGGTTTCATTCACCTATAAAATTTGGAACAGGGTGTTGATTTTGGCAAATGAGTCCTTGGGACATCTTAAATTTTCAAAGGGAACATCTCAGTAAAAGTTCTGAATAATAACAAGTCTATAACTGCCAATAGATTTGAGATATTGTTGAAGTATAGGATCATGATTCCAAAACTATCTTTCCGGTAAAAAAATTGACTCTAGACATAAGCCTAATAAACGAGGAGAATATGTCAACTCTCATACTACCGTACGCGTTGGATATTGAGATAGAAGGATGCCTCCAAGCTTGATGCTAATTCAATGAATTTGTTTTATCATCCAATAATATGATTAATAGTCAATTTCAACGCCCATAAAGTACTTACCTTAAACTCGATACATTCTTCTGCACCATTGCTATTAACTCGAAGGTGACTCCAATCGTTGATTAAATCAATAAAACAAATTGGTTGAAATGTGTGTAACACATTAAAACAAGAAGAATGGAAATAGATGATTCCATCTATGGTAAAAACTGTACTTCGCTAATTATAGTTTTGTTTTCCAACGTAAAAGTTTTGCCTTAGTATCTTTTGTTTGAGTAGGAGTTGAGATAGAGTTTTACTTCTATTATTGTTGGAGGATTGTTTTCAACAAATCTTCCTCAAACCAAACATCTATTAGATTCGAATTCAGCGAGTTAAGAAGAAAGTTCACAATAGATTTGTATAAACAATTTGAACAGATTAAAATAAGACATCAAATATCTAAACATATAAGCATGTCGATACATATAAGATGACCATAAAACACACAAACGATATATATATATATATATATATATATATATATATATATATATATATATATATATATATATAATGTATGTATGTAGATGGACACACGCATGCATCTCTCTATTATACGCTTCCTTCAATTTTTAAAACTACATATTTTGAAATTATGTGAAAATTTGTAAACATATGCTTAAATGACTCAAGTTTATCTTTACATAGTTTTAACTAATTTGGATAATTCTAAGATATTCTAATGATATTTCGAATTCGACGATTAAAATAAATGTTTTATCAGTTGATATCTTTTTAACATTTTGAACATGATAGAAGTCTTGAAATGACTAAATCAGGCCTGTCAAATGATACTTTCAAATATGGATAGTGTCAAATCTGCGTTCGTATCTAAAATCATTTTCGAATATCAGTTATATGCACCTGTTGATACGGACGGATATCAGATGTATATCATATTCATCAATGTTTGATAAATTCTAAAAAAATTATACAAAATTTTAGTTAATTATAATTTTTTTCACTCTCATTGATTATATAAGCATAAAAAATAACCAAATATGATGATAGTAATTAGTTTTGAGAAGTGAATGTGCATTAAATGCATATAATATGCATATTAACTTTGTAAAACACAGAATACATATTTTTTATTATACTAAATACATTTAATATAAACCATAATTTTATCAAAAACTGGATGGATAATTCCGGATGTGGATGCCTCTATCTTTGCATCCGTATCTATTTTTCACTTATAAGATATTTATTCATTTTTAATTCGAATGCGGATGAATTTTAGATTTTTGTGGCATCCATTGACAGATTTAATTTAAATTTTAAGGAAATGTGTTCATATAATAAATCAAATATCTCTAAAGTTTCAATAGATTTCGTGTTGAGTAACTACCAAAATCATAGAAGAGTAGAACGGGTCTACCACACTGGGGTGTAGCCGATCCTTACACGGGATGTGTGTGTATTTGTGTGTTTATACATATACACATATACACATACATACATACATACATAGATACATACACACGAGTACTTCAGCACGTGCGATGAAGTGCGTAGATATAACTGGTATTAAAAACCACCGTTTGTAAGTTTTCTTGGATTTTACAAATGAATTAGCAGTATATAAAATTTTGTATATTTTTATGTGTATACATTCATAACGCAACTGTTTGTACAAAAAATGGACAAACACCTCAAAGTCGTATGATTTAGTTGATTTTATGTTGTTCTTAGCGGTTTGGATGATTTATGCAAATATATAAAAAACAGGGGCTAAACTGTAAAAGACACGCGGATTTATAGTGGTTCGGCCAGAACGTGCCTACGTCCACTTTATATGTTATTCTCTCTTTTCTTTCAGATTACAAGTACAAAGCTTTGTATACAAGTATATGAAAGTTGTTTGAAAGTTCCTTCCGTGCTTGAGCTCTCAAACTTGTCCGCCATTGTTGTACCCCTCCCCCTCTATTTATAGAGTGAGGCTGGGGGCAGGGGTCCTGCATGTATATAGCTGCTGGCGGGTCTGGGCTGAAGCAATTCTGGCCTGGCGGCGTCCTGGTTCGGTAGTGTTTGGAGTTTGGTTCGGTAGGGAAGTGGTTCGGCGAGGCTTCATTCGGCATGGGACTTGGACCGGTGATGGAGTGGACCGGTGGTAGGTGGTTTGGAGGTTCATTCGGTAGTGGGTTTAGAGGTGTTGGTTCAGCATGAAGCTTGGACCGGTGATGGGTGGTTCGGTGGGGGAGTGTATATGTGTTGGTCCGGTGAGGCCTGCGACCGGATGGAGCTTGACCAGATGGCCTTTGGTTCGGCAAGGAGGTGTTGTTTTGCTCGATGGGCTTGGTTCGACGAAGGATGGAGACTCATGGGTGGAAACACGCCCAACATTTGCCCCCCAAAGTGGGGCACGTGCTTGCATATGTCGCGCTTTGTTTTCTTGCAGTTGGCATGGCTTTATTCGGTTCCAAGTGCTGAATCATCCGGTCCGGTTATCCTGTGCTCGCCTATAAGTAGGGGAATCATACTACTGTTATCCCTTTACCGTTTGATATAGCCGAATCACTTGATTGCCGAATCAAACTCGTTTACTCGAAACAGCCGAATCAACCAAGTACTGCGTCGATCCTAACTGCCGCTCCAGGTGAGGTTGCTTCTGCCGAATGAAATTGTGCTTGTATTGCCGAATGAGATTTGGAGTTTTAAATGCCGAATGAGATTTTAAGTTTGAATGCCGAATGGGCTCTAGGTTGGGCCTTGCTGAATGAACTCGGGGATTCCGAGTGTTGAATGAACTCCTTACCGGATGGATTTTTATATTTGCTTTACCGAATGACACCAGGAGTTCGGGCGAAATTTCAGACTATGATACTTGCATGTTTATACCTTCCGTTTTAATGATGCACTTTTGCTTTTGTGTTTGTAGAAATGTCTCACAAAGTGGAAACTCGATCAGATAAACGGAAGTCTAAGGGCGAAGGAGAGTCCTCCTCCGTGCCCCCAGCCCAGCCAAGACCGGCGCAACATGGACCAGCCCCGAGGTCGTTAGTGGATGGGTATGGTCCCCAGGAACTTCTGAATTCCCCGCCCGACTGTTTTCCTAGCTCCCTCAAAGAGGAATAGCTCGACGCCATATCTCGTTCTTTTGGGATTGATAGAGCGCTCATGGTGTTGCCAGGGGCTTATGCCATATGATAGAGCGTCCATGAGTCTCTCTTCTCCTTCTTCTCCATTCTCTCCTGAACATTCCTTACGAGAGTCTGCATGCTCTTCATTCGATGATGAGGCCACCGAGGAATTCCCAACTCTCTGCATTTCTTCTTCAAAAGAGTTAGACCTATGTTTAATTCTTTCGTTGCTTGCGATATTGGAAAGTAAAAGTACTTCGATACTAGTTCAAATGTTAAGGCCGTTTTTTCCTTGTTCATCGTTAATTTCTTCTTATTTCTTTTTTTTTGCCTTTTGGTTCTTCCTTCTGATCATCATTAGATATCCTGTAGCTCAACTTGGACTTCTCTATCTCATAACTCAAGTCGTTGAAGATGATATTGAATTCTTCAGAAAGGGTCAGAGAAGCTAAACGAGGATCTGAAGGATGGTTTAGAGGAATGGCATTGATTATTTCATCCAAATCTGGTACTTCATTGTTCAAACCACTGAATGATCCTTTACCAAAATCTAGTGGAGCATCATCAAATCCACTGAGCAGACCATCAATATCGTTCCAAAGATTATGATCATCTAAGTAGTGCAATTGGTTATTCAGGACCACAAGGACTGATCATGTAATTTCGTATATGATGTTGAAATGTGTAGTCAATGCAAAGAAGATTGAAGCTGGTAATGAATGTGCATTTCATCTTGAGTGTTCTGAGTTCAAGCCTTGCTTCCCCTTCTTTTCTTTTTAGGTTTTCATAACTTGATCGTTTACTGTTTGTTTAATGAGCTCCTCTTCTGAATTGGACAGGTGGGACTTCCGATCAACATGCTGGGAGCTCCGATCCTACGGCTAAGTAGGCTTGGAGAGTTGGTAGGATGAGGGCGAAGCGTGGACGCAGCTGGTTCCTTATCCGGATTCGGCCACCTTTTGATTTCCTTTTATCGCTCCCTTCATGTTTCGGCTGTGGACGGCAACTTCGTGCGCCCTGTAAGACTAAGCACGGAATGCTGTTGAGTGTCTCGTCATCCGATTGTAAGTTTCTGTTTCCATTAGCGAGCGCTTCCTATTTCATGTCCTGTACTTTCAAGCACCGTTACGGAGAATAGGAGAAAAGTTTTAAATGAAATGGAAATATAGGAAAAGTAAAACTTCCAGTCACGGAAGGCCGTCAATGTGCTTAAGTTCGTGGCAAACGGGTTTTGTAGTCCTTTCCCTAGCTGTGGGTCTTAGAGACATTTGTCACCCATCTTACGCCTCTGCGGGGAGTTTTCTTTTTTACCACAGCCGCACTTAAGACACATCGGAGCCGATCGCGCACAGTAACTACCCGGGCCATTATGGCCCGTAATCGCGGGTATTATTCGATTTACTGTGGCCGGCTAGCGTGGGGGTCGATCGTCAACTGTGAACTGCCCCTGGCTGGCCACACCTTATGTTGGGGCTTATGGTCGGTTCGCAGTTGCCGACGAGCCGAATCGCTGTAACGAGCTGCCATGGCATAATCGGCCTTCTCGGTGGTTTATACTCGGCTTATTACAGTCGGCTTTAAGGGCCGAGGCAAATAATGAGTTAACTCGCGGTAGAGGGATACTGGAGCAAAGTGTCTCATTGGCGAGGGCATAGGATCGTAGCGTACCTGTTAGATTTTGTCCAGGTGGAGTTTGTGTTGTGAAGCTCTGAATTGAAATGTCATCTGCAAAGGATTTTGTTCAACAACAAAGGATAAAGCTTAACAAGTAGCCAAGATATAAAGGAATAAGTTAACAAGAGCCAAGTTTTTTAAAGTGGTTCGGCACGAAAATGCCTACGCCCACTGATTCTCTTTGTTAATTCACTTCATATGGGCAGTACAAGTTAAGAAAAGTATCGACGGAGGTGTCGGATGTTCCATGCCCTCTGGAACACCTCTCCGTCCACTGTTGAAAAAATATAAGCTCCGTTGTGGAGATCTTTATAAAATGCATATGGTCTGTCCCAGATTGGATCTAGCGCCCCGGGACGCGGAAAGATTCGCTTGAGGACAAGATCTCCTTCTTGTAAGCTGCGATGCTTGACTTTGGAGTTGTATAGTGCCGCCACTTTTTGTTTGTGAGCTGCTACTTTGAGTGCTGCATCATTTCTTCTCTCCTCAATCAGATCCAAAGACATGAGGAGGAGTTCTTCGTTTTCTTCTACGTTGTAGTGGATCCTACGGTGGGAAGGCACAATAGTCTCATCTGGGAGCATTGCCTCTGATCCGTATGCCAAAGAGAAAGGAGTATGCCCTGTTGATGTTCTGAAAGATGTGCGGTAGGCCCAAAGTGCCGTAGGAAGTTGATCCACCCAAGCGCCCTTTGACTTTTCAAGCTTCTTCTTGATCAGCGTTTTGAGAATTTTGTTGACAGCTTCGACTTGGCCATTTGCCTGGGGATAAGCCACGGATGAGAAGCTTTTGTGAATCCCGTGCTCTTGGCACCAGTCGGTGAATTCCTCGCTGTCAAACTGAAGTCTATTGTCTGATATGATTTTGAATGGTACTCCGTACCTGCACAGAACATTTTTGATCAAGAAGTTAATGATTTTTGTCGAAGATATTTTATTTAGAGGTTCCGCTTCCACCCATTTGGTGAAATAGTCGACTGCTACTATAGCATATTAGCTCCGCCTCGGCCCATTGGCAGTTCACCAATCAAGTCAATTCCCCATACTGCAAAGGGCCAAGGGCTAGTCATTTGAGTGATCTCATTTGTCGGTAGTCGAGGAATTTTGACAAATTTCTGACATCTGTCACATTTTCTGACGAAGTCTAAGGCGTCTTTGTTCAAGGTGGGCCAGAAATATCCATATCGGAGTATCTTCTTTGCCAGAGTCTGCCCTCCAGTGTGATCTCCGCAGCTTCCCTGGTGGATGTTGGATAAGATTTCCTTGGCTTCCCTTCCAGCGACACATCGTAATAAGGCGTTAGAGAAGCCACGCCGGTAGAGGATTCATTCTTGCAGTGTGTAGCGGGAGGCTTTCCTCAAGATTTTCCTGACTTCGCTACGCTCGCTGGGCAATGCGCCATCTTGTAAGTATTTCCGGATAGGAGCCATCCAAGTTTCTTCTTCAGTCGCAGCTATCAGACCCTTCCGTTCGAAGCTCGGGGCTAGTTGTTTTGAGACGGCTATTGCTCCCGAAAAGGAGTTGTTCTTCATGCTGGCTTGCTTTGCCAGTTCGTCGGCCTCTTGATTCTCCTCTCGAGGAATGTGTCTGATCAAATAGTGATCCAGTTGGTTAAGTAGCAGCTTGGTCTTATTTAGGTATGCTGTGAGTCGTTCTCCTCGAGTCTGGAACTCTCCTAGTATTTGATTTACAATAAGTTGAGAATCACTATGGAGACATAAAGAATTGACTCCAATTTCCAGTGCAAGTTCTAATCCGGCTATCACTGCTTCGTATTCTGCGTCATTGTTGGTGGCAACGAATTCCAATCTTAGGGCGCAGTGCAGCTTCTTTCCCCTGGGGGTGATTATCACAACACCTGCCCCCGAGCCTTGTTCGTTCGACGCTCCATCTACGAAGAGATTCCACTTGATATCTTCTGCTATTTCAGATTGGTCCTTACCTTCGCTAGTAGTGAATTCGACAATGAAATCAGCTATGGCTTACCCCTTGATAGCGGTGCGAGGATGGTAAGTGATATCATATTGACTTAGTTTGATGCACAACTTAAGTAATCGTCCAGAAGTGTCGGGGTAATGGAGCACTTGCCTTAGCGGTTGATCAGTTAAAACTCTGATGGAATGAGACTGGAAATAGTGTCGCAGTTTCCGCGACGTGATAAGCAGACAGTATGCTAGCTTTTCAAGTTTAGGGTATCTGACTTCTGCCCCTGTGAATCTCTTGCTTACAAAGTATACGGGTCGCTGCGCGTGGTTGTCTTCTCTCACCAAAGCGACGCTCAAAGCGTGGGATGATACAGCAAGGTATAGGTATAGTTCCTCACCTTCATTTGGAGTTGAAAGTACCGGTGGTCTCTGGAGGTGTCCGATTAAGTTAAGGAAGGCTGTCGAGCATTCGTCAGTCCATTCGAACTTTTCTTTGTCTTTCTTTAGAGCTTCGAAGAAAGGGATGCATTTGCCGGTTGCTTTAGAGATGAACCTACTCAGGGCGACCACTTTCCCGTTTAGGCTTTGCATCTCTCTTCGAGTAGATGGTGTCTTGATATCTTGTAAAGCTCGGACTTGTTCGGGGTTTGCTTCAATCCCCCTAGCATGAACGATGAATCCCAAGAACTTTCCCGATGATACTCCGAAGGAGCACTTTAGAGGGTTCAGCTTCATTCCATATTGGCGAAGTACTTGAAACATCTCGTCCAGGTGGTTTATATGGTCGTTGGCTTTCCTCGATTTTACCAGCATGTCATCCACATAAACTTCCATAGTTCATCCTATCAGTTCTGCAAACATCTTGTTGACGAGGCGCTGATAAGTAGCTCCGGCGTTTTTAAGTCCAAATGGCATTACCTTGTAGTAGTACAATCCTCGGTCAGTGATGAAGCTAGTGTGGTCTTGATCGGGGGCGTGCATAGGGATCTGGTTATATCCTGAGTATGCGTCCATAAAGGATAAAAGTTCGTGTCCAGCAGTGCTGTCCACGAGTTGGTCGATTCGGGGGAGTGGGAAGCAGTCTTTCGGGCAAGCGTCATTTAAGTTGGAGAAATCGATGCATGTTCGCCACTTCCCATTAGCTTTCTTTACCAGTACCGGGTTGGCGATCCATTCCGGGTAGATGGCTTCACGTATGAAGTCATTGGCAAGTAAGTTCTTTACTTTTTCCTCGAGGGCTGCTGATCGTTTTGCCCCCATACTTCTCTTCTTTTGCTTTACCGGTACCTTGGTAGGATCGATGTTTAGTGCGTGGCATGCTATGTCCGGGGAGATTCCAGTCATATCAGCGTGCGTCCATGCAAATACATCCATGTTGTGGCGAAGAAAATCAATGAGTTGATTCGTTAATTCTCTTTTTAACTGTGATCCGACTCTCAGCAGTTTACTTGGGTCGCGTTTGTCTACAGATACGAATTCCATAGCCTCTGTAGGCTCGGCGGTGGCCTCCTCCTCTTTGTCCCTGGGGTCTAATTCATTGAAAGAATCACTGGTATACCGAAGAGGAGGGGCTTTCTTTAGTTGCTATGCTTCCAAGCTTTTCATGCAGAGAATAGTCTCTGCATTTTTCCATTTATCTCTCCTGCGATTATTGCGAAGTTCGGTTACATAGCAGTCCCGAGCGGCGTCTTGATCCCCTTCTACTTCTCCCACTCCATTATTCGTTGGGAACTTCATCTTCAGGCACCATGGGGCAAGGACAATTTGGAAGTCGGACAAGGCTGGTCTTCCTAAAAAGGCATTGTAGGCCGAGCGGTTGTCTATTAGCACGAATGTTTGTTTCCGAACGGCGGAGCGGGGATGACTTCCCAATTCAACAAAGAGATCCAATTGTCTGAGGGGCATCTTTGCTTCTCCAGTGAAACCGTGTAGCGGTTTGTTGCAGGGAGACACGTCCTTCATTGACAGCTTCATTTTGTCGAAAGCATGCTTGAACAGAATATTCACTGAGCTTCCAGTGTCTACTAGGATTCGAAAAACTTCAGCTAGGCCGAACCAGGCAGAGATGACCATAGGATCCATATGAGGGTATTGCCTTCCTTCTCGGTCGCGCCCACTTAATGTGATGTCATTATTTTCCTTCCGCTTAGGGTGGCGTTCTTCCATAACAGAATTGACGCAGTCTCCCTCGCTTCTGAGCGAGTTTCCATATCTTTCAATTTCTGCCCAGCTTTTGTCGGCGATGTGTGGCCCCCCAGATATTGTATGAACCACTATCTTCTCTTGGTTGGAACCGCTGGTGTTGCGGTTTCCTCCGCTTGTTTCTGGGTGGAGCTGCCCTGGGTTTTCCTTGGCGGGAGCTGAAGTCCTGTCCTGGCCCTTTACATAGCGTTCCAGCCTCTTTCTCCTGATGTGTTCTTCAATTAGGTCTCAAAGATGGCGGCATTCATTGGTATCATGCCCATGAGACTCGTGGAAACGGCAGAATTTTCCGGACTGGATTGCGCGATCTGACTCTTTCTTGTACGGGGGGCGCTTGTATGTAAGTTCGTCCTGTGTGGCCATGAAGATGTTCTCGACTGTTTCATTCAAGGGAGTGTAAGCGTCAAATCTCGGTCCTGGTCGGTACAAGGCTTTTCTCCCTTCTTGCCCCCTGCATTGTCTCTGGAGTCGTTTCTCCGAATGTCCTTCGCTGCGGTGGAGGCGTTTCCATGAGCCGTCTTAGCCTGTGGTCCTGTCTGCCTTTCAGTGGCAGCCTCTTCGAGTCTCATGTACTTCCCAGCTTCATGGAAGAAATCGGGGAAGGTAGCTGGTTTTTCTTTAGTTAGTCTTCTAGCAAACTTGGTATCCGGATGCACACCACTACAGAGGGCCATCAGGACAAGTTTCTCATCGGCATCTTGAACTGCTACCGCTGCGGCATTGAATCGGGTTAGGTATTGCTGCAGTGTCTCTCCGGGTTTCTGTTTGACAGTAGATAGGGAGTAAGCATCCTTGGGTTGTTCCACATGAATGCGGAACTGGGTGATAAACTTCTCCTTCAACATTTCCCATGAACTGATGGATCCTTGGGGTAGATGGCAGAACCAGGAGGTAGCTAGATCTGCTAAAAATAGTGGAAAGCATTTGCATAATACTCCTTCCGTTGCCCCGCTCATGAGCATATGTTGTGTGTATCTTTGCAGGTGTACAACGGGGTCAGAGGTTCCCTTGTATGGTTCCATTGTCGACATTTTCCACTCTCGGGGGGTGACGGAAATTTCAATATCACGGGTGAAAGGGCTGGTTACCCTAGCACCTATTCCACGATCTCTTTGGTCCCGTTGGACGCATTCTCTGAACAATCGTGTCATCCTCTCATCAGAATATGGGGCAGATAAGAAAGAGCTTGGTTCTTCCCTGTGGGATCGATTCTGTCTGGATGGCATGTAGGGGTGGTATAGTCTATCACTCCTAACGTTTCCCAGCGGCTGTCTTTGGCTGTCCGGATGCATGCTAGGTTCAGCTATAGTTGGCCCTTGCCTTGATCTTCCCCTGTGGGGTTCTGTTTCAAGCATTTCCTCGGGGTCAACTTCGGGCTGGATTCTAGCTCGGCTCCGTTCATTGGTGTTTCTCTGGCTAGGCAGCATGACCGGCTCTGCTACATCCGATCCTTGCCTGGTACCTCCCCTGCGGGGTTCGGTTCCAAGCGTTTCCTTGGGTCGGAGTTCGGGCTGAGTTCAGGCTCGGCTCCTACCATTGTTGTTTCTGTTGATAGCTTCTTCGAAGAAGGAAGACCTTTGTCGCCCCCCAGATCCTCCGGATTGGGACTCACCCCATGATTCAGTGTCGCGGTTGGATTCTTCAACATCCCTTAAGCGTGACATGAGTTGGTCCGCCAAAGCTTCTTGTTGGGATGTGAAGCGGTTAGTTACTTCAGCCACAACTCTGTCTAGATCTGCCCTAGTAATTGCTGCCGGTTGTTCTGTGGCAGGGGCTGTCGGGTTTGTCTGATCCTCGTTTGGTACTGCTGTTGGAATGGGATGATTCTCTTGATTTGTGATTATTGGATCCGGAATGCTGCTAGTTGCGATGTTCTTTCCCTTTCTCTGCCTGGAAGTCATGTTGTCCAGGCACCAAGCGATGCTGTTAGGAAGAAGGCTGAGTGGGGGAAGCTTGAAGCTTCGGGTTCGAAGTTCTCAGTGAAAGCACCAAAAATGTTTGCACAAAAAATGGACAAACACCTCAAAGTCGTATGATTTAGTTGATTTTATGTTGTTCTTAGCGGTTTGGATGATTTATGCAAATATATAAAAAACAAGGGCTAAACTGTAAAAGACACGCGGATTTATAGTGGTTCGGCCAGAACGTGCCTACGTCCACTTTATATGTTATTCTCTCTTTTCTTTCAGATTACAAGTACAAAGCTTTGTATACAAGTATATGAAAGTTGTTTGAAAGTTCCTTCCGTGCTTGAGCTCTCAAACTTGTCTGCCATTGTTGTACCACTGCCCCTCTATTTATAGAGTGAGGCTGGGGGCAGGGGTCCTGGATGTATATAGCTGCTGGCGGGCCTGGGCTGAAGCAATTCTGGCCTGGCGGCGTCCTGGTTCGGCAGTGTTTGGAGTGGTTGGAGTTTGGTTCGGTAGGGAAGTGGTTCGGCGAGGCTTCATTCGGCATGGGACTTGGACCGGTGATGGAGTGGACCGGTGGTAGGTGGTTTGGAGGTTCATTCGGTAGTGGGTTTAGAGGTGTTGGTTCGGCATGAAGCTTGGACCGGTGATGGGTGGTTCGGTGGGGGAGTGTATATGTGTTGGTCCGGTGAGGCCTGCGACCGGATGGAGCTTGACCGGATGGCCTTTGGTTCGGCAAGGAGGTGTTGTTTTGCTCGATGGGCTTGGTTCGACGAAGGATGGAGACTCATGGGTGGAAACACGCCCAACAGCAACCGTTTTTTGAAACACTAAGGAGACTAAGTTATTTTAGGAAATAACAAAACACTAACCATTTTTCAAATTTTCCTTTAGATTAATATCATTGTGATAATTTGTAAGACCTAAATTGATGTAATTTTTTTTATCTTTGCTTTTATAAGGTTGATATAAGCAACGTTAGCTTATTAAAAAATCCGTAACAACTAAAGTACAGTTGTACCAATTGTTTTCTCTCCTTCTTTTCCCTGGCTTGAGACCGACATCTGTAATATGTAGACGACAGAGTTAAAAACTTTGTATAAGGGATAATTTTATGTAAACATAATTTTATGTGAGTAGTAAACCTGAAAAAAAATTCGTACGTTTATAATATAATTAACTTAATGGTGTAATTTATATAAGTACTGCTTGAAAATGTAGGAAAACAACATCTAAATGTAGAAAACAGTGTTAAGTGCAAGTTTTACTCACTTATGGTTATATTAAAAATCTTTTATATATATGGAGAAATATATGTCTAAAGAGGACAAATATATGTGTAATTTTATCATTCTAGAAATAGATTAATCATCGGCTGCATTACAATGATTATACAGTCAAATCAAAAAGTATTGTTCCACAGTACATAATTTATCAGTTTGTAGATTCTAATTCTATATTTCCATATATTTTGGCATGTAAATAGTAATATGTATAATTAAAAATATATATAGTACTAGATAGTCACAATAATATATCGTACAATCAACGTTGGATTAATTAGAGACAAATCAGTTTACATTTGCCACTTTGTACACTTAAGCTTATAATGTTGCTCTATACAGTGACATTCATTGGAAGTACAAACTGCTGCTCTGAATCCCTTGATACATCCCTACACTACCAACTACTTCGATGGTTTCAATGTGCTTGCATTTACATGTCTTATGAGTTAGCTCACCTCTCACCTATCTACGGTGTTAGAAATTGATACCTAAATTCGAGAAGAAGCCATAGGAGAAGCGTCGATGAGGAAGGAGGAAGCGCTAACCCTAGAAGCGGAAATAAGCTCTAGGAAGTTTCTAGAATTATCGAACCACTATCTTGGTTCGGTTGAGCTGGAGCGGTGTAGGGTGGAGACCGAACGAGATACTTCGTTCGGTGGTTGGTTCGGTGTTGTGTCCATGAAGGCCGAACGAGTAATCCTGTTCGGTAGAGGAGGCGATCTTAATCGATGGCGGAGTAGCAATTGTTGGACCAGATATGTGGTCCGGTTATGATCTTGTTCGGTGATAATGATTTGGCAGCGGATGAGAAGGGATATGTTTCGTCTGGTGATTTTTGGTTTGGTGATTTGGTTCGGCGAAAATTTCCTTTGCCGCTTCATGTGTTTCGCTCGACATTGAGGAGGACCGAACCAAACTGAAATGCCGAACCAAAAATGAGCATGTGCATATCGAACCAGATTGTGAAGTGTGCTACCGAACCAGATGGGGTATGCCGAACCAAAGCTCAATGCTGCTATATAACAATCACCCCTCCTCATTTCTTCACTCTATAAATAGTGGAGTTTCTGGACAACAATGACAGCCATCCTAGAGAGAAGAAACTTTGTAGAATTTTGTCTGTATTGTTAATTCTTCTTATGTATAGCCTCCAAAAGTGAATCAATCTTATAAATGTAATCTTTCAGTGATTAAAAAAATCTCCTCTTCTTAAGTAGACGTACGCTGCCTCGCGGTAGTTGAACCACTATAAATACTGGTGTTAATTTTTTTTGCATTGCATTGATCTATGACTGTCTATTCTGGTGTTTATCTTCGTTTGTTTCGTCTCACTCCAATCAAGATCCAGTTGTTTTACGCTGCGTTGGGTTTTTTATTCCCACTAATCATCTAAAGAGATTTTCCCCAATAGTTTGGTATTAGAGCAGCAAGGTTAATTGAGGAGTGTTAGACGCTATGGTAGGAGATGAAGCGACTCCAGTTGTTACAAGACCATATACTAGAGGGATGTATATCGCGTCAGGATCACAGTTGGCATTGAAAAATGGAATGGGGATAAAGACTTCGAGAAGTGGCAATGAAGGATGAAGGATGTTCTAATGAGGAATGAAGTCTATCTAGTAGTGTTTGCCCCTAAGGAGTTGACAGCTGAGATCTCAGTGGCGGAAAGGAAGGAGATGGAGAAATGGGCGTTTACTACTTTACAACTAGCTATGTGAGAGAATGTTATCTTAGAGATTAGCAGTGAGACCACTGCAATGGGCATTTGGACCAAGCTAGAAAATCTCTACTTGAAGAAATCTTCGACTAACCGTCTGATATTGCTGAAGACATTTTCATCATGCGGATGAGAGAGGGTACTTCAATGAAGGAACATTTTAATTTCTTTGATGATCTCGTGATGAAGATGAAGACTGTTGACTTGAAGATGGATGAGGAGCAAATGACAATGATTCTTTTATGTTCTCTGTCGGAGCGATACATACGTTTCACTAACAGCCTTTTCTTCGCTAGAGACACATTGATAGTGGAAGATGTGAAGTCAGACCCTCTATCTGAGGGCTTGAGAGATTAGATGAAGTAGATGAGTGAAGGAAGTAGAGGTGGAAGTAGTGGTCATGGATTATTTGTTGAAAGAGGTAGAGAAGATAAGAAGAATTGGCACTCTAGATGGCGTTCCAAGTCCAGGAAGCCCGGTAAAGGAAGGAGAGGAAAGTCTAAGGATGAGAAGAGATTGTCCAGATTTGAAGAAGAAGGAAGAAGATGGATCTTCATCATTTGCGGTGGAGAAGTATGTATCTAACGATGTGTTATCTGTAGTAGTATCAGATGTCTCAGCCCATTGGATGCTGGACTCGAGGGCGTCTTTCCATATGATGCATAATATGGATTGCTTCAGTTCTTTTGTTGGACAAGTAGGAAGCACTATTCTTATGGGTAATGATACTATCTGTAGATCAATGGGTGAAGATATAGTATGTTGGGTCATAGGTTTTGATTGCCGACATGAAACAACAATTTACCAATCTACGACTACGACAACATCCGGACTCAATGACTCAAAGCATGTTTATATAGTTATATATTTTAAAAAAGTCATCAAATATGTATATAGAGTCTAGTTTAGTGCTTTGTTAAAATTTTTCCTCAAGAATTATCATTCACATTCAAATAAACTCGCATGCATACTTTAATCAAAATCAAGTTTTCAAAAAATGCATGAAACAGGGCTCGAACCTAGGTCACTAATTTAGAAGGAAAGTGCTCTAACCAAACGAGATATGGTGATTTTTGATTATCATTAGAATTCAATCGACTGAAAAAAAACAGTCAGTCGACTAAATATCTATAAATAGCCTACTGAACTTGTACACATATGTATACACGTTTATATTTTCAAATTCAGTCGACTGACCGAAAATAGCCAGTCGATTGACTGAAAACAGCCAGTCGACTGATCATGCTCAGTACACAGATATGCACTGTTTTTCACTGTCTTTGAATTTTCAATCGACTGATCGTTTCTCCCCAGTCGACTGACCGACTCTAACAGTCATTTTTTGTGAAGAGACACTTCTATCTACGAAGAGTTACGATTCAATTTGAAGGGATATCGCTGCATCTTTTGATTGAAACTCTTCGTGAATAGTTGTAACTATTTTTTTACTATATAAACATGTAAGAATCACTTATCAAATCATAAATTTTTATTTTTATTTCTTGCTACATTCTTTATCTATCTATCTATGCAATCTACAAGCAATCACATTCTATATTGCTTGAATCTCTAAATTAATTAACTTATTCTTCGATTCAAAGCAATATTTTCCTTTCTAATCTTTACACACACAATATATACTTGAAGAAAAGATTATAGAAAGGGTGTACTATCAAAGATAAATCAGTGTTATCAAGAACATAAAGTGTCAAAAATTTTTATTGAAACTATTGAAGTCCTGTTAATTTGTATCAGGCGGAAAAGTCATCTTCGGTTGTTGAGGCGAAAAAATCATGTTCGGCTTCTCATGTGTTGTTTACCTATTTTTTTGGGTTAAGTGAGGGTTATTGAGTGAAATTTCAGAGGGAAGTTTGGGACTGGACGTAGAACGGGAAGTTCGAATCAGTATAAAAACTCTTGGTGTGCTTATTCTTATTTAGTTTACTATTATTATCTGTTTCCGCATTTAGATTATAATACATTCCATATTATACGATCCTAAGCAACAACTAGCCATATAGTAGTCACTTTCATTTGGTAACGGAGCATAGCAATTTTCATTTGGTATCAGAGCCTGAGATTTTAGAGATCGTAACAACATCCTTGAATAAATGGCTACAAAGAGATCTAGTCGAGGCAATAAGAAGAGGAAGAGCAATAAAGAAAAATCTAAAGAGCAAACAAACAAATGCTTCATGGCTAAACTTAGATTACAATCGATATGCTTGGATTCTTTATATAAAGATCTTTTGTTAGCACATGATGAATTATTAAAAGATTGTAAAACTTTGAATAAAGTTAATAGGATTACTTTAGCTAAGTTAAAAGATTGTGAGCAAGAAATTTCTAATTTAAAAAGGGAAAATAAATTTTTGGTAAAACAAACTAAATGTTTTAAAAATACCGTAGAAGAACTTGTTTTACAAAAAGATTTCCTACAAAAAGAAAATGAGCGGTTAGAAGATAAAAATAATGATCCTTTGGAGGAAATCAATGTTTTGCAAAATAAAAATACTATTTTGAAAAATTCTTTAAATAATTCTAGTTCGTTAATTATGTCTCTTGAAAAAGAGAATGAAGCTTTAATTAAAAAGAATCTAGAATTATCTAAAGAATGTGAGATTTTAAAACTTAAAAATAATATTTTTCAAAAAGAAGTTTGTGATCCTAAAGCAAATTTTGGAAGATTAAATACAAAAATCACAAATTTTAACAAAGGTAAAGATATCTTATCTTCCCTAGTTACAAATTCAAAAGCTCACAATGATAAAAGCGGTTTAGGCTATAAACAAGCTAAAAGTAAGAATAATACTACATATGCATTCTTGTATACTAATTTTAGTGCTAGTACTAGTAACCAAGATAGTTTTAAAACCAGTTATAGTCATAATAGTACTTTGTTTAGAAATGATAGAAATTATTCTTCAAGTACTAAGCTAATGACTAACACTATTAAGATATGGATTCCAGCTAATACGATTGATCATGATAAACAACTTTATATTAGCAACTATTATAAGAATGTGATTTGTAATGAAAACTATATCTATAAAGGTTCAACCACACCCAAATGGGTATGGTTTCTAAAAATTAGGAAATTATAAGAACCTTGGGTATTGCATGCTTTAAATGTTAATTGTTTCTGATACCTTACATTATAAGTAGTAGTTATTTTATTATATATTGTTCTATGGCCACATTTATGTGAAAAATAATTTATGTCATCATATAAACTCACCTTTTTTTGATGACAAAGGGGAAGAAAGATGTTGCTCTAACGCTATTTGCAGGGATAAACGATGCAAGCATCGATTAAGGGGGAGAAAACATTAATTATTTACAGGAATATATAGCATAGATTCAGGGGGGAAATCTATAGCACAATTACAAGAATATATTAAGAGATAAGTCAACAAATCTTGTCGAAGATTCATCCGAAGCAAATGGAGTTGTCATCATCAAAAATGGGGAGAATGTTGGATCATAGGTTTTGATTGCTGACATGAAACAACAATTCACGAATCTACGACTACGACAACATCCAGACTCAACGACTCAAAGTATGGTTCACATAGTTATATATTTTAATAAGAGTCATCAAATACGTATATAGAGTCTAGTTTAGTGCTTTGTTAAAATCTTTTCTCAAGAATCATCATTCACATTCAAATAAACTTGCATGCATATTTTAATCAAAATCAAGTTTTCAAAAAATAGAATGCAATGGAGCGGGGCTCAAACCCAGATCATTAGTTTAGAAGGCAGGTGCTCTAACCAAATGAGCGGTGGTGATTTTTGATTATCAACAGAATTCAATCGACTGAACAAAAATAGCCAGTCGAATGAATATATAAACAGCTTACTGAACTTGTGCATATATGTATACACGTTTATATTTTCAAATTCAGTCGACTGACCGAAAACAGACAGTCGACTGACCGAAAACAGCCAGTCGACTGACCATGCTCAGTACACAGATATGCACTGTTTTTCACTGTCTTGGAATTTTCAGTCAACTGATCGTTTTTCCCTAGTCGACTGACCGACTCTAACAGTCATTTTTTTTATGAAGAGATACTTCTATCTGCGAAGAGTTACGATTCAATTTGAAGGGATATGGCCACATCTTTTGATTGAAACTCTTCGTGAATCGTTGTAACTATTTGTTTACTATATAAACATGTTAGAATCACTTCTCAAATCACCAATTTTTATTTTGATTTCTTGCTATATTCCTATCTATCTATCTATCTTTGCAATCTACAAGCAGTCATATTCTATATTGCTTGAATCTCTGAATTAATTACTTATTCTTCGATTCAAATCAATATTTTCCTTTCTAATCTTTACACACACAATATATACTTGAGGAAAAGATTATAGGAAGGGTGCACTATCAAAGACAAATCAGTGTTATCAAGAACACAAAGTGTCAAACAATTTTATTGAAACTGTTGAAGTCCTGTTAGTTTGTATCAGGCGGAAAAGTCCTCTTCGGTTGTTGAGGCGGAAAAATCATGTTCGGCTGCTCAAGTGTTGTTTACCTATTCCTCTGGGATAAGTGAGGGTTACTGAATGAAATTCCAGAGGAAAGTCTGAGACTGGACATAGAACGGGAAGTTTGAATCAGTATAAAAACTCCTGGTGTGCTTATTCTTATTTACTTTACTATTATTATCTATTTCCGCATTTAGATTATAATACAATCCATATTACACGATCCTAAGTGATAACTAACCATATAGTAGTCACTTTCATTTGGTAACAGAGCATAGCGATTTTCACAGTAAGGATTAGGATGTTTAACAAAGTGATACGCACTTTGACAGGTGTCCGGTATGTTTCACATATTCGGAAGTCCTTAATCTCTGTAGAAAAATTGGCATCTTTGGGATGCAAGGTAACTATAGAGAAGGATAGTCTGAAGGTTTCGAGAGGTGCACTAGTTCTTATGAAAGGAGATGTGTTTCAAAATCTGCATTTGCTGAAAGGAACCACTGTTCTTGGAGATTCGTGTGTTGGATTAGATAGTTCTTATCACTGGATACCACAAAGCTTTGGCATCTCAGGTTGGGTCATATTTTATAGAAGGGCTTAGAGTTACTTCGAAGATGGAAGATGATCGAAGGAGAAAACTTCGACAAGATGAACTTTTGCCAGGAGTATGTGTTAGGCAAGAAAATAAAATTATCTTTTGGACTTGGACTCCATAGATCGAGCTGAATACTTGAGTATGTGCATACAAATGTTTGGGGATCGGTTGCTACTCCTTCTCTTAGAGGAGCAAAGTATTTTATCTCTTTCATTGATGACTTTTCTCGTAAAGTATGGGTGTATGTGATGAAGGCCAAATCCGAAAGTTTTGAGAAGTTCAAAGATTGGAAAGCGCTTGTTGAGAACCAATTTGATTCTAGGTTAGAGGTGTTGAGATTTGATAATGGCAGTGAATTTGTTTCTAAAGAGTTCCTCGATTTTTATAGACAACATGGCATTCAGAGACATTTCACTAGACCCAAAGATCCACAATCCAATGGGGTTGCAGAAAGAATGAACATGACTCTACTAGAGAAGGTTTGTTGCTTAAGATTGAAGGCAGACTTGTCTAGATGCTTTTGGTCCGAGGCATTATTAACTGCAGCGCGTATCATAAATCGAATTCCATGCTCAGCCATAGATGGGAAGATTCCAGAGGAGAAGTGGAGAGGTAGAGTAGTGTATCGTGGTTACTTTTAAATTTTTGGTTGTCCTATGTATGTTCACCATACAGGTGATGACAAATTGGAGACTAGAGCATACAAGGGCATACTAATGGGATACACCGATGGTATCAAAGGATATAGAATTTGGAACCCTTTTGATCGGAAGATTGTTCATTCCAGACATGTTACTTTTGATGAGTTTACTATGTCCAATCGAAGAAGAAGCTATCTAACACAGCAAAAGATTTTGATAGGCCTAAGGAGATGGAAGAAGTTCCAGTGTACCCGCCAAATAGTAGAGTTGTTGTTGATGCCGTCAAGGAAAATGCAGTTGATGAAACATCAAAAGATAGTCTATGGGTACCTTATAGTAGTGATGCTGATGTGCATGAGTCTAGCGAAAGCTCAGTTCAAGGTGGAGCTGAAAGAAGTTTAGGTGAGGTAGTACGTACCCGGGTTAGTTGTAGGACTATTAGGCCGCCTAAAAGGTATGGTAATTGGTTGTTTGCTAACCATAGCCTCGATGATTAGTTTGACTATGCCCTACATATGGTTTATGTGGAGCCGCTTGACCTTGATGGAGCTTTGAAATCATGTGACAGTTCAAAGTGGATGCGTTATGTAAGAGGAGTTAGAGTCGTTAAAGAAGAACAAGACTTAGGATTTGGTACCTCCTCCTCAAGGAAGCCGAGCCATAGGTTGCAAATGGGTATTCAAGGTGAAGGATGTTGGAAGATGCAAGGCTAAACTAGTCGCTAAAGGGTTTTCACAAAGAAAGGGATTGGAGTATGATGAGATATTCTATCTGGTAATGAGGCATACGTCCATCTGCATTTTGCTTGCTATTGTCGTAGCTCATGACTTAGAGCTGGAGCAACTGGATGTGAAAACTACTTTCTTGCACGGAGACTTGGATGAGACCATCTACATAAAGCAGCTAGAAATATTTTTTATAGATGGGAAAGTAAATTGGGTTTGCAAATTGAAGAAGTCATTGTATGGACTTAAGCAGATGCCTAGATAATGGTCCAAGAGGTTTGACTTTTTTATGCTTTCACTTGATTTTGATCGCAGCATCAAAGATGTTTATGTGTACTTCAAGCATTTAAAGAATGGTAGATGGGTGTACCTACTCATATACTTGGATGATATGTTGATTGCTTCCAAGGATAATGCTGAAATCGATAGTTTAAAGCGAAAGCTAAAAGTAGAATTCAAAATGAAAAACCTTGGAGAAGTAGAGAAAATTTTGGGAATGCAAATCCAAAGGGATAGAAAGCTAAAACTTTTAAGCCTCACTCAAAAGGAGTATACTCGAAAGGTGCTTGCTTGGTTTAGCATGGAAGGAGCAAAGGCAATCAGTACACCTATGCCTTTGCACGTACAGCTTTATAGTAAAGGCTCTTCGATCTCGGAAAAGGACAAGGCTTATATGATGAAGGTCCTATAGCAAGTGTAGTTGACAGCTTGATGTATGTCATGGTCTGCACTAGGCCTGACATTGCACAAGCAGTTGGATTGGTGAGTAGATTCATGGCGAATCTAGGAAAGACGCATTGGAAAGTAGTGAAGTGCATCTTCAGATATCTTAGAGGAACTCCAAACCATAGACTTATCTTTGGCGGTAGAGGAAAAGATTTCAGCTTAGTTGGATTTGTGATTCCGACTATGCCAGTGACAGAGATCGAAGAAAGTCAACCTTCGGATATGTGCTCACCTTTGGTGGGACAACAATCAGTTAGAGAGCGAGGTTGCAGACGATTGTGGCTTTGTCCATTACAGAGGCAGAGCTCATAGCTGCGGTTGAACCAACTAAAAAGGCGCTTTACTTCAGGTGATTGTTGTGTGATTTGGCTTCGTATATGAAGGCGTGGATGTGTACCGTGATAGTCAGAGTGCAATTCACTTAGCTGAATCTGGCATTCAGCTCGAGGATGAAGCATAGTGAGGTGAGAGATTCGTTCCTTGTCTCGATAAGTGATGAGAAGCTAGTTTATCTTTAGAAAGTTCGCAGAAAGGAGAATGCAGCATACATGTTTACCAAGTCGTTGCCTGTTGCCACGTTCGAGCATTGATCGAACTTGATTCGCTTGTTTTCATGGTAGAGATTGATAGGTTCTACACAGACTGGGTACTTCGAACACTTTGTTGAGGGACAATGATCTTGGCGGAGTTTGTTGAAAGAGTGTAATAGGTGATGGAATGGCCGAAACTCATTGGGTAAGTATCCGTTGCTTGGAGCATAGTGGTGTAGATAGAATTGAAAGGATTATATGGAATTCGGTATCAAGATGGAGATTGTTAGAAATTGATACCTGAATTTGGAAAGAAGCCATTAGAGAAGCACCGACGAGGAAGGAGGAAGCCATAACCCTAGAAGCGAAAGTAAGCTCTAGGAAGTTGCTAGAATTGCTGAACCACTATCTTGGTTTGGTGGAGCTGTAGCGGTGTAGGGTGGATACAAAACAAGATACTTCGTTCGGTGGTTGGTTCGATGTAGTGGCTTTGAAGGCCAAACGAGTAATCTTGTTCAATGGAGGAGGCGATCTTATTCGATGGTGGAGTAGCAATTGTCGGACCAGATTTGTGGTCCGGTTATGATCTCGTTTGGTGATAATGATTCGGCAGTGGATGAGAAAGGATATGTTTCATCCGGTGATTTGGTTCGATGAAAGTTTCCTTTGCTGCTCTATGTGTTTTTCGGTATTGAGGAGGACCGAACCAAATTGAGATGTCGGACCAAATGAGCATGTGCATACCAAACCAAACTGTGAAGTGTGCTACCGAACCAGATGAGGTATGCCGAACAAAACCTCAAGGCTGCTAACTAACAGCTACCTCTCCTCATTTCTTTGCTCTATAAATAGTGGAGCTTCTGGACAATAATGGCAGCCATCGTAGGGGGCTGAAACTCTGCAAAATTTTGTCTATATTGTTAATTCTTCTTATGTATAGCCTCCAAAAGTGAATCAATCTTGTAACTCTAATCTTTCAGTGATTAATAAAATCTTCTCTCCCCAAGTGGACGTACACTACCTCGCTGCAGTGGAACCATTATAAATACTGGTATTATTTATTTTTCTGCGTTGCATAGATCTGTGACCGTATGTTCTGGTGTTTATCTCTGTTTGTTTTGTCTCACTACAACCACGATCCAGTTGTTTTCCGCCGCATTGGATTTTTTTATTCCCTTAGAATGATCGTCTGAAGTGATTTTCCCAACATGCAACACTATATGTGGGTTGCATGTTTTCATAGACGTTTTTCTGATATTACAATGTTGATTGGCACTTAGGTTGCTTCAATCTTGTCCTTTTAGCACTGCATGCTTCAATCACCTACCTTCAACAACGTCAGACCTAATAGTATAATATTGTATAATGAATTACCCATAAATATGACAAATACCATGTAATATTGAAGGAAATTAAAGAATTTGCATCTGGTTATTATTATGTATATTTGTTCATACCGTTTCATAATAAAAAGAAGTTAACTCACATGGGTGAGAGGGGGTGTAAAATAATAATAATAGAAGTCCTTTAAGAAATTTATTATATATCTTAACCCAAGACATAAGCCAGGAGCCAGTAATAGACCTACTACCCTCATATTCAAGAGGAAGAGATGGGCCAAGAGGAAGGTATGGTAGCCTCCTTTGTGGCACAAATCTCACCGATGTCATCATTACAGGTACATTCAGCATTCATTAATATAACGTATATAGGCGCGTATAATAAAAAAAAATCTAAGTTGATACCAAGTTAATGGCAATATCAGGTAATAGCAATACAGTATTAAAGTAATACTTTAACCGAGATAAGTGTACTTCAATATTGAATTTTATTTGGATATAAAATAAAAGTTAATCAATATTACTTGGTAAAACCTACAAAATGACATATAAAATGTCATTACTTTGCTGAAATAATAAGTGTGTGTGTGTATATATATGTATATATGCAAATAACTGTTTATAGCCGTTTCTATAGTATATTTTCAATTTTTGGTTCCATAGAGCTAGTTATTCACCTATAATAGAAAAACTGGTACTTGTTCCAACATACAAACGCCTTTGTAACTTTTTTTATTCTTATTTTTTTCATGAAATTCTCTATGTAGTTCGTCATCTTTAATTCTCTAGGTTACTGAATCTCAACATTTTATTTTTATAGATACTAATTCTCATGTTTTTACATTATTAGTTATACAATTAATTAACCTTCAATGCATACTTAACAGTGTGGTGTGTCCACATTTGGAATTCAAATAATTTAGCAACAAAACAAATGAATCAAGGATGTAAAAAACCATTGATAATGGTAGTTTAGAAAATAAAGTGGATTTCTTTTTTTAAGCATATGTAAAAGCCATGCTTAAATATATAAGCACATGTTTATCTAAACCATAAATATCATATTCATAGTTCAAATAGAGCAAGCAATTATTGAAACTTTGTAATGGATCCTTTTCTTAATACTACTATATATACAAATCAAGGTTAGATGTAATAATATGTTTTCAACCAATTATAAGGGGTGTATAAGATACGTTTCTTACGTTTATGATAGTGTTGTCTACATGTTATACAAAATTATCCAAATTTTTAATGATGAAAAAAACTAATTTAGGTAAAATAATTAATCATGGACCAATGTATGTGCACACAAATAACCGTGCGGTAGTTAGTATAATATAGGCAACCATAAATATGAAAACAAATAAAAAAGCAATTTGTATTTTTTATGATGCACGTCTAAAATGCTTTACCAGAACCTTTTTGAAATATATAATTTTCGATCATATTGGTATTCGTAAATACTCACTCCTCAAAATGATTAACGTTGCATGTATTCAAGCATCGCGTCAGTGAAAAAATGTAAGCATAAAATACTTTAAAGATCGAATCTATTGAATCATATCAATGCATTTTTAACTAATCATTAATCATTTCTAATGTACACATACAAAATTAAGTGCATTTACAGTCATGAACAAATAAAACAACGAAATGCGGATAAGACTGTTCTAACAAAGTTATAAACTATAGTCAAATTAAATTATTTTCCGGTGTTTAGCTTTAGATTCATAGTTTTCTAGATGTGGATAACTCAAAGTGTTATCAAATGTATTTTATACTCCTGTTGTTTAGAATTTAGCATAGCAAGGAACTTACTCATGGCATTTAATGTTTCACTTAGGAGATTCAACTTAAAAACCCTTAAACTTATATCGGACAACTGAATGTAATGTCAGAACTAAAAATTTACCATAAGCAAGATAATTATCGATTTCACAAATGTAAAAATGGATACTACAAATTTTTTGTTCAAGGATATCTATTAATTCATTACTGAACAATAAAACCATGGCAAGAAGGAACAAGCCTATAATATTATATGGAAAAATAATTAAAATCAAATGATTTTCTTAATTCAGATTACCTTTTTCCAGATGAAGCAAGTCTGCAAATGCCACAACTATAGTCCTACAATTGATAAATACACAACAACCAAGATAAAATGCTAGCAAACCTTCTTCACTCCTGTTAATACAAACACCTAGCTGTACTTCACTCTAAAGAAAATGAATGTATGGTCATGTTTAACTTAGGTTATTCAACTTAAAACACTAATAAACTTATATAGGATAATTGAATGTAATATTAATACTGAAACAGAAGCTAAAAGTTAACCATAAGCATGATAAACTATCAATTTCACAAATGTCAAAATCGATACTGTAAATATTTGCTGTAACTTTAAAATCAAATTGCAGACTATCCATATACCGTATACCGAGTCTGCTATTATTGCAACCTATAACAAACAACATCCATTTGTTTCAATACTGTCATATATTTGTCTGGTGGTTAAAAAGTTCGGCATTAAGAATAAGCTTTGCAATACTAATCTTACATTATTAATATTCTTGATTCGAAGGAAAAAAATTGTTGTTAGTTTAATTAAAGTCATGGCAAACAGCCCAATAATGCAAAAGTTTAAACAAAAAGTATTCCTTAGCTAATTGAAAATATCAATAAACACTAAGTTGACATTGACCTGAAAAAACGCATAAAAGTATATAGCATATGGAATATAGTATTTAAGTTGTGCAGGTGACCTTCAAAAAATAAAAACTGTCAGCTCAACTTTACATGATCATCCTAGCAGATATACATGAATCATATATACATATAAAGAGACTAAGTGAACTGTATCTTATGTACAACATATGATTCTACAGTGAACTTTGTAACATAAAATACATGAATACACACTGCTTCTAGTTTGAACATATGAACTAATAGGTTCCAAACCTCAGAATACTCTTCAGCTGCTGCACTGTGAATGCATAGTTAGTTCGCTAATAGACACCAACGCTCCTGCTAAAATTAAGGATAATGCTTTGCGGTTGGACAATGTCTCCATTCTATTTAAAGGAATGTGTAAAAATTGATTTAGTACAAACTTCATTTGTTAATAATTTACTGCAAACAATTTAACGTTGTACCATTGACTTCAAATAAAAAGTATATGTTTCATGAATTTACAAAACTTAATTTATTATCATGTTCAAATTTTAAAGTACTTTGCTTTAAATTGGTTCTCAATTTTTCGTATATGGAAGATTTAGATTGTTTATTTTGGCCATGAAGTACTTCAAAGTTAGCAAGCAGTTGACTATCAACAACCAAGTGTTAAAACATGAATGACAGCACTTCAAATAAGCTATCAAACAATTTAAATTTATGCCATTACTTCAAATGGTAAGCATGAATTTATACTTTCAATAGGAGATGGACTCCGAATTGGATGTGGCAATATGGGAACCTTATCTTCCCAAACAGGAACTGGATCCATATTCACGACATCCTTAGCAGCACCACCATTCCTTTCCTTACCACTGCTTTTTACACTGTTATGCGCCACCATCAATACTAAGCAAATCCACATCGCCACCAATGACGGCGTGACTTCTGCTTAGTAGTCTAATCTTTCTAATCTTTGACAAATCGACAGAATAGTAAGGCATTACGTCCGCACTCTTGTGCTTCCATTCTCTAAACGTTGGCACCGACAATTACTGTTTTCATTAATGCCCAAAAATTCAATGTTCGCATCATGTACTATAACTGCTAAATTGCAGAAGTATGTGAAATTGTAAATTATTGGAAATCAACAAGAGTACCGAATATCGTTGGAGATCATTAAAATCGATGAATTGACAATTAGAGTTTCTAATTTGATACATAAATATGTTGGTTTGTTTGATTTTTGCTGCTCTAGGGATTTAGGGTCGTGAAAGTGATGGGAAGTTGAAAGGGAAATGGGGTTGAGGAATGATTTGACAAAGAAAGGGGCAAGCAGAATGTGTTGGATCAAAGGATGGAAAGACAAATATGCACGTATTGAAATGTTATAAAATAGATCACGTCACTCATATAAAACATGGACATTTTTTACAATTCAAAAGGGCTTCACTTCTCAAGTATTTGCCCCACATTTGCACCCATATGATTTTTCGAGCTATACAGTCTAGAATCAAAGGAGAACTTACGGATATATCATTACATGCCTCAATTCGTCTTCAAAAATTCATCTTTCCTTTTGTCATCTTCATGTAGCAAGTCTTCGTAAGAAACAATGTAAGGATGAAGCAGAGAGGAAGTGATGCACACACACAAAAAGAGAGAAACAACAAGTATGTTACCATAACGATATCCTATAACTTATTACAACAAATATATTATACAGATAAAATCTCAATTACATTACAACAACTAGAAGAAGAAAAAATACAAAAATTAAAGATATAGAAAAGATCAAAATATCATTTATTTTACTTCTGATAAAAAATTACTAACATTACAAATAGATGCTTCTGACAATTTTTGGGCAGGAGTGTTAATTACTAAACAAAAAAAAGTAGTAGACTATTCATTTGAAAAGTTTAACAAACCACATATTAAATATGTTGTGTAACGATGGTCGGACCAAACTCCTCATCTTCAGCACGTGGCGTACACATATAAGTGGCACACACTTTGTTGTAACAAAAGGAATTCTTGATGTTATGTGTCTACCAACCCATATTTATACACCACTTCTCCAAACTATTTGGTGTTGTGAGGCTATTCCAGTTCCAAACCGTTGTTTCTCCTTGCAATATGCTAGACAACCCTAACAATCTCACCCTTATCTCGCATCCCCTTTGGAGTACTTTGAGAGCATTGTTTGTCTGCATGGCCTTGTTCACAACCTTCGGCTTTGATACCAATTGTTGTGCAATGGCGGTCGGACAAGTTCCCTATCTTCAACACGTAGCGTACGCATATGAGTTTACATACACTTTGTTGTAACAAAAGAAATTTCTAATGTTACGTGTATACCAATCTATATTTATACACCACTTCTCCAAGTATTTAGTGATACGGGACAATTACAATTCCAAATCGTCGATCCTTCTCACAATATGCTAGGCAACCCTGACAAAATATGCTACTTGTGGTTAAAAAAACTACTTGCTAATCGAAACTTTAAAATTTTACCTTTACATAGATAATTTGCGATCGAAACAAATAATATATCTATTTTTTAGTTTTTTAAATAGAAAACTATGAATAATCCATAAGAAAATCTTCAGTGGATTAGATTGGCAACGTATTTAAAAATCTATAATTATGATGTTAAATACATTCTAAGGTATACTAATTTTTCTGTTGATGTTCTTATCAGGCCATGAAAAATGGACCATGACGATCTTAAAATGATTCAAGAACTGATATAACAAATGAAAAGGCAAGAATATTTTCAGCAAGTTAAAATTTCCAAAAAGGCAAAGTAAGTCTCCAACGAGGCTTCTTCATCCTCAGCTTGGAGAAAATAAATAAAAAGCCTAATATGCCATAGCCCAATCAATTAGGGTCACCTCCGTACCAGTAAAACAAAATATTTCCTTCAAAAAAGGAAAGGAAATTGCTCCCATAAAAGCACAAAAATTTATTCTAGTGAACAAAGAAAAAAATCCCACAGTAAACCAAAAATCAAATGCCACCATAGTGGTGAAAGATTGGTATGATTCAAAAATGAAAGATAAAACTCCTCGTCTATATTAAAAGTTTAGATGTTACATAGCCATTCAATCTACAGATGTTAGAGCTGTATACTATTGGCCGAGTCAGCTTGAAAAGTCATCTTGGACATGAAAAAAAAATGTGCTGAAAAAGAACATAAATTACTGGAAATGGAAAAACTAGTTCAAAAACTTTCTCAGTTCCCTTCTACATCTAGATCATAAGAATGAAATGAAAATGAAGCAACGCTCTTTTATAATAATTCAAAGGAGCAGAGAATCCTTAAATGAATTTTATGCATTCTTTAAAAGGAATGTGTTATGGTTTTCACAAGATTTACTTAGTCTTAGAATACCGTATCTTTCTTGTATAATTTAACCTTAGAGTAAGGTATATTTTTAAAAGATCCTTTTACCCAAAAGTCCTTTTGATCATTATTTTTTAAATGGAAAAGTAGACCAATGCATCTGAGTTGACTCTTCCAACATACATATATCACATAACTGCGTTTTTAATAATTGTTTTTCATAGTCAATTTCTTTAAAGGAATGTTTCTCCTTTGAAGTCCACTGGTAATAATTATAGTAATTCATCAAGAGCTTCCTACTTAGATGATTTATTTATAATTTTTTCCAATTGTATTAGATTTATTATTTTGAGATTAATTAGCGATGCCAAATCATTTCATGTCCGGTAACTTCTAGCATAATGTATGTTTTCGATGACATTCATACTAGGGGGTAACAAGTATATCATTCTACTAATATGTTGAAGCATGTTGTTATTATTATTATTATTATTATTATTATTATTATTATTATTATTATTATTATTATTATTATTATCATCTATTTTCATATTTCCCTACGAGGGATTCGACATATGTTAAAAGTTAGGCTATAAGTTGAAGATGGTTGATCGTTATAAATCCTTTTAATTTTATGGGAGGAATGATATCTGTTCCAGTTAAATCTGTACCATGTCTAAGCATTTCAGGATAAGGATCATCATGTAGGTTTTCGTCTTGACCTTGATTGGTCATTTCTATATCCAGAGGTTGTCAATTTATGACAGGTGCTTCTTCTAGTGGAGGTAACATACTAGATTCGGCTATATTAGTATTTATATATATTATATATATAAGTTTGTTTGATACGTTAGACATATAATCATATTCAAAGTCTTAGAGCTTTCATGAAAAAAGTATTCTTCTGATTTTTTAAATTTAAAGTAGTTTATTGCTGAAGATTCTTCTACCGAGTATGAATAAAGTTCCTTACTATCAATTTCTCCTAAAGTTTTTCTTGAAGAGTAACAAAATTTTGATAATGAATAGGATCAATATCTTTACATTTATTTTGTTATTTTCTTCATATGTATATTTAACCCTTTTAGTGCTATTTAGCCAAAAATTGACAGTGTATTTTGATCAAATCCTGTTGGTATGGTTTGCTTTTCATTTTTATAGTTTACTACTAATTTCTTTTACTTCTAACTTTATTTCTTGAAGAAGATCGATCATTAGTTATGAATTCCAATTTTAGGGTTTTCTGGTGTAGGGATATGAACAACATACTCATATTGTTCTGGATTCAAATTAAACTGACACTTATGTATGTCAAGAGCAATTTTATTGTTTTCCATAAAGAGGTCATTTGAACTTAATTCTATTATGTGTTTCATAAATTTCTATATTTACATAAAATCTTTTTAAATAATAAATCTAGATTCATACTCCTTTAGTTATTTGATTTATTTTGACCCTATTTATATGTCTAAACATGGTACCCCTTCATGCTTTCATAGCATACCATAGTTTTATAGTAGGGTTCGACCTCGAATCTTCAACCACAAACCTATAAGCCGCTTCATAGAATAAAGCGTAACAATCTTTCGTTTTCTACTACATGCTTAATAACCAAGAACAAAGGCATTTGAATTGATTGAAAAAATTTAAACAAATTTATCATGTATAGAAAGTTCCTAGTTTCATAATGAATTATGCCCAAAAGAATAGCTTAAGCTGTCATTTTAATTTTTTTTGAAAATTTCTCTTTATATATATATATGTATGTATGTACATGTTAATATATATACACATACATACGTACATACATATATATCATAATGGAACGAAGAAATATGCGAATCAGAAGAATTCATCAAGCCTAACTAGACTCTGATGCCAATTTCGTGCAAGAACGAAAAATCAATAATAAAACAAAAAAATCTATATGCAGAACTAAGATTTCATTAGGGTAGTATATAATATTACAATACAGAGGTAGCGGATAATATTACAACATATTTGATAGCGAAGGAAATAAACTTAAGTTTTTTTGAAATTTTTTCTAATGACCTTAAGAATGCCTTATTTATAGCCTCCAAATCTTCCCTTCATTATTTTCTGGACTTTGGATGTGTCTTCTCCAGTTCTATAGATATGATGTCCTTTTTTTAATGTTGTAGGCTTAAGATGTGTCTTTTTTTTATTTCACGGGTTGGAGACCTGTCCAACCTATTTAGTCAACGTGTCACTATTTGTTTATTATCCTCTTATTTGCATCTTTCAAGTACATTTATTTATAGTATACAAGACCCACCATACTTCCAACTTTAGTCTTCAAGGTCTAGATTTGCCAACGCTTCATTATCCAACATGTTATTTCCTATATAATCATTTTCTTGTCTTTGTTGTTCTATTTCCAAGTGGTACTCTTCTTGAACTTGGGTAGCAACTGGTCCTAGTTTCAAAGATTATAAGAACATTGAAGCTTTGTAATTTTCTATTCATTAAAGTTCAAAATCCAGTCATATAGTAGAATTGTTATACCTTCTTGAATTTAATGGACTCCTATTCTTGCAAGGTTGGTGGCTTCGAAAAAACCTCTTGTGTTGCCTGTAGTCTTTCTCTTTCTTTGAAGAAATCCTTCTTGTAGAATTTTTTAAATTCTACTAAGGATATTTAGTAACTCTATGGAGTCCCATACTTGTATAAATGGGGACAGATGTGTGTATTGTTTTTCTTCCTAGATGCTCCAAATTTTGAATACGAACTTAATCTGAAACCTGTTACCATATCAAAAAAATTCTTTACTGATATTTGGGGCAATCTTCAAAATCTTCCATATGGCTTGTGTTTCTGTACATTTTATGTACCAAGCCCTTTTGTCCATAGGATCGATATTTTTGTATATCGGATAAACAAGCTAAAATTCTAGACTAGTTTTTTTTGTTAAGAATTAGTTCTTCTTGTTCAAATTGCGCTATTAATTCTTTATTTTCTAATTTTCTTAAAAATGGAAGAAGTTGTTCTTCAATAATAAGATGCTTTTGATATAGTGAAATCATTTCTTAAATTGTTACATCAGCCTTCATCTCTTCGGTTTTATTGTTGTTAATCTTGTAAGGTTTAAGTAATTCAAGAAAATCTCGTGTTCTTGAATTTACAAAAACAAAGATTTCTAACTTCGAAAAATCCCTTTAAGGTTTCTCTGCTCTTTTGAATTTTTATAAAATAGTGTTGCTTTTTTTCATTTAATTCTTTGGATCTCAATGTAGAAGAGGAGAGTTTTAGAGCTAGGTTCTTAATTTTCTGTAATTTGTATTCATTTTTAGTATGGTTTATTTCATGCTTAATAATGGCTTTTCATGCTAACTTAGTCAATAGTTTACAGCTCTAACATCTATAGTTTGAATGACTTTTTAATAGCCATTAAGTTTTTGTAACAACTGCCTTTCTCGCACCGAAAGATGAGCCATGTAGAAGAAAAGAAAGATAAGAAGAAACTACACAATTACAGAATCTCACCACGAATTAGAACAACATATAATAAATAACATACGGTATTACATAGTCATTTCCAGATAAATAACACATCAGAGTCATTAGATTGCAACTTCAACTAGACAGTTATAACTACATGTCCACTCAAAATACATAGATCATACATAAACATAGCGGAATAAGATAATAACTAGCTAACGGTGAAACCACCTGCTCTAGATCCTTCAAAATGCTTCCGCAAGAAACCTGGATCACTTGGTTATTCATACAAATTGAATACCCAAGAGTTTTAGAAAAAGAAAATAAAACTCTGGGTCTGATATGGGACTGGTTTGAGTGAACTAAAATAACATAATTCTTACTTTTGTAAAACATATTGGAAATCAAAGGTATCTCGTAATACCACGCCGCACATAAACACGGATGGGTTTTTACCTTACGATAACCAAAGCACTTTATATAGAAATAAAGTGATATTATCGTAATGTATAGGGTTTTCAATTAAATATTCACATAGTTAAAATTGTTACATTAATTAAATTCTAGCATAAAAAGCATACAACTAAGACCAAAGGCACTTATTGGGGAATGGATTCCATGCATGACTAGGTAAGGAACTACCTTCCGAAGGTGCCTTTAGATAAAATACACCTGGACTCTGACAAGAAAATCTTGTACCCCTACTACATAGAAGTGGCCTACCATTTGACTAGTAGTACCAAATACATCACCACCACGGTTGAGATCAAAAACCATACTGGAGCATACAAAAATGGGTCAAATATCGATTCAAGATATAATGATGACATACCCTGATAGGCAGGACCTACATAGCCTTGCTGCATACCCTGTTTTGGTCATTACCGATTGATGAGGCCTGAGGCTACGTTTACCTTTAATACAACATTGCCATTTAGAATTCTAGTATTGTCTTCTAAATGTTGATTAATGTTAGCATTCATCCATACAAGTCGTTCAGGAGATGAACGAGATGAAGGCGCTATTTCCACTACAACCGTTCTGGAATCACCTCAGGGTTAACAGTAAATGGCCCTTGCACTTCAAAGTATTTGTCTTGGACGTTGCCTTTACTATTTTCAATTCGAACGCTTATGTTGGTTCGAAGTGGTTTTTCGATAATAACTAACATCGGATCCCGGTCTCTCCAAACCAATGTTCGATAATTTAAAAGGTCAAGTTGTTTATAGTGGACCATCCCACTATCAGGGTGTAAAGATTTACATATGGACATACGTTATATATGCTTAGATTATCATGACCTGCTTATCGAAATTAACCTCCTCTTATTCATCACGTTCTCGAAGTGCGGTATTTGTGATAAGTACAAGTTGACTTACTATCAATAAAACGCATCATTATTTTATAACAACTGCTTTAGTTCATTTGGCTAATTAATAGCATGGACAAGAGATCCTTGGTTTTTTAAACAATTTAGTTAAACAAGAAAGTTTGGTTAAAATGAATAATCGATGGAGTTTAAAAACAAACTTTAAAATAAATAACCCTTGATTACATCATAAGTTTAAAACTCAATTAAACCTTAATTAGTCTTAATTAAATCAAAATTTATCATTAATAGTCCTAATTTTATCTATTATTAAACCTTAATTAAATCACCTTTATTTAAGAAATTAAACCCTAATTAAGTGGATAATTAACTTTTAATTAAATAATAATTAGTTTAGATAAATAAACTTGATTAAATAAAAATTAATTTTCTTTTATCTTAATTAACCCTTTTTAAAACTTACTTAATTAAAAATAATTTACGTAGTTAATAATTTCTTAAACTCAAATTACTTAACCTAATTACTTAATTAATTAATAAAATAATACTTACCCTAATTCATAAATTAATTAAATAATAAAAAATTAAACTTTTGACTTACTTAATTATTTTGAAATGTGTTTTCAAAATCAATTTAAAGAAAATACTTAAAACATGAAATCGTGAACTTTTCCCGAACTACAACCATAGCGACTATCGTTATGGGCGTAGTGCGCTAGAATTGATTTCTAGATGAAAACTTCACCTTAAATCTAGCTATTACATATTTAAAAACACAAATTGAAAATTTTTGAAAACTTAAAACAAAGGTGAAAACTTTAAAAACATTTTCAAAATTAAAAACTAGAAAATAAACTTTCATTTTTAAATCAGATCTCAAGTCCTTTGCGACTTTTTAAGGCACTTGTTTCTACAACCATTTTATTGCATACTAGGTTTTGTTCAACAAATAATACCACCATCATATCACAAACCAATCTCACATATCCCTATCCATGTATGTATCCAAACATATAAACATATTATCCAAAAGACGAGTCAATACCGAACAACCAACTTACAATCATATATCATCCAAACAACATGATAATTCAACACAACAAACACTATATTTTCACAACATAAGATCATTGAAAATAATAATTTTTCAAAAATATTTGTTTTACCTACCGAAACTTTTCTAAATCAAAGCGAAGTTTTGCAAAACTTGAAAACATTTTAGAATTTTGCAAAGTTTGAAACTTTTGAACCCTTGAACACTTGAATTTGGCTCGACCTAGGCTAATCGGGCTCAGCCTTTGGATGATTTAAGCTTGGCCCTTATTCTCTTGTGTGGATGGAGTGTTGTAGCTTGATAGAGGAGGTGTTGAATGGTTTGGAGAAGTGGTTTTATGAATTAAAGGAGGGATTTTTGCATAAAGAAGTTGTTTTTTCGCACTTTAGAATTCATGAAGAGAAAGCTATGGCTAAGTTAAACTCTTAGGAAATTGAATGAAGAAGGAGGTGGTAAAACTGAGAACATGAATATAAAGAGGTATTTATAGGCTTAGGATATTAATTAAAAATATATGTAAGTGCTTATACTAAAATACATGCATGCATGCATGCATCACCATACTCCTCCCCCCGATCCACCCCCTTTTGTATCCCCCTCCATTATCTTGCACTATTCAAGCCATGTTCTCTTGTCCTTGTATTGAAAAATGTGTATTTATATATAGGTTATATATATATATATATATAAGAAATAAAATCTTATTGTAACTAATATATTTATATGCATAAAAGAGCTAACGTGTACACTCATTTGTACATGTACACACCATGTTTAAATGGTTTATATTATGTGCATGTATGTTTAACATAGTATTATAACCTTTTGAATAATTTTTAACGAATGAAAAATCGATATTTCGAACAATAGCTTCCGATCACATTTTCTATTTCTCTATGAACTATATATATTAGTAAAAAATTCTGAAAATGATTTTTTTATCATCAGTTATTATGTAAAATAGTTTTATTTATGATTAAAAATCCATTCATTAATTATTTAAAAATTTAAATAACGATTAAATTCTGGGCCGTTACACCTCCTCCCTCCCCTTTAAAAGAATTTCATCCATAAATTAGCAGATTATGAAATAATTCAAACTATGCAAAAAGCCATATATTCATACCATAAAACACATACAAATACATACACTAAGCATCCTTACCAAAAAAACACACACTATACGTATAACCTATGACTAGCTATCCTAACATCAACTTGGGATAGGCTTCTTTCATACGATCCACTGTATCCCACGTGCAGTCTCTTGGATCCTCACTCCACTGTATCTTAACTAGTCGCACTACCTTGTTACACATCCTCTTTCATCCTGATCAACGACATAAACTGGATGTCTAACCACTATCAGGTTCGGTTCTGTTTCCAATTCCTCTTGAACCAATGGCTCCACAAACAAAGGTGGGTCATGAACATATTTTCTCAAATGAGACACGTGGAACACATTATGAACTACCGTCGATCTCTCTGGCAACTCGGCCCTATAAGCAAGCGATCTGATCCACTCAAGGATACGGAAGGGTCCCACATACCTTGGAGCTAACTTTCCAGCATTTTCAAATCTAACAGCTCCTCTTATTGGTGAAATCTTTACGGACACCAAGTCACCAACCATAAATTCCAAATCCCTTCGCCACTTATCAGCATAACTCTTTCGGCGATCTTGTGCCTCCTTCATCCTTTTCTTAATCACTGCAACTTTTTCTATAGCCCCTCGGATCATTTCCAGTCCAAGGAATAATCTATCGCCTGTCTCAACCCAACATACTAGTGACTTGCATGGTCTTCCATATATGGCTTTATACGGCGCTATTCCGATGCTTGCTTGGAAGCTATTATTGTAGGAGAACTCAAACAAATACAAATGATCCTCTCATAATCCACCAAAATCTAGTATACACATCCTCAAGCGATCCTCTAGAATCTGATTCACCCCCTCCATCTATCCATCTGTTTGGAGGTGGTATATTATGGTTAAGCTCAACTTTGTTCCAAGGGTCATTTGCAATGCTTTCCAAAATTGACTAGTAAATATAGGATCTCGATCGCTTACTAAACTCATAGGAACTCCATGCAACCTGAATATCTCCCTCATAATAAATTAAACTAAAGAAGCAGCGATCCTTGTTGGTTTTACCGAAATAAAATGTGCACTATTCTTTAGCTGATCCACGATAATCCATACTAATTCATTCTCTTTTCTGGTTTTGGGCAAACCATCGATAAAATCCATCGTATCATTTCTCATTTTCAATTGAGTATTTCAAAGGGTTGTAATAATCTGGTTGTCTTCTGATGATTACCTTTGATCTGCTGACAGCACTAACACCTGCTAACAATGATTAAGATATCTTTTTTCATTCCCTTCCACCAAAACATCCGCTTTATATCCCTTTGCATCTTTGAGACACTTGGATGGACACTCAACTTAGAATGATGGCATTCTGACAAAACTTCCTGCCTAAGACCGTGGGAAATCGGTACATAGATCTGTCCATTCTTCCTTAAAAATCCTCAGTTATCAATCTTAAAAATTGAACACTGCCCTTCCTCAACCTTACTAATAGTCGCCACTAAGCTTCTGTCCACTCTTTGCTTGCTCTCTATTCTTTCTAGGAGAGTCAGGGTAACCTCTAAAAGAGTCAAAACGACATTCCAGCTCAAGGCATCTACCACCACATTATCCTCTGCCACCACATTAGCCTTTCCTGGCATATAAAGAATATCCAAGTCATAAGCCTCCATAAACTCTAACCACCTCTGTTGCCTCAGGTTCAGATCCTTCTGAGTAAAAAGATACTTCGAGGATTTATGATCTGTGAAGAACTCAAATTTTTCACTTAACTGAAGAAAGAAAATGTACTCCTAAAATCTTTAGAGATTAATAAAAAACTAATAGGAAAATAAGTATCCTTACCTAGAAAGTAGTGTCTCCACATTTTCAATGCAAAGACAACAGCTAGCAACTCAAGGTCATGCGTAGCACAGTTCTTCTCGTGAAGCTTCAACTACCTGCTTGCATATACAATCACTCTTCCATGCTACATCATAATAGCACCAAGCCCCACTCCACATGCATCTGTGTAAACCATGATCCACTATTTCCGTATGGAACAGCAAAAACTAATGCACTGGTCAATCTCTTCTTCAATTCTAGAAATGACTCTTCACACGTTGGAGTCCATATAAATTTCTCCTCCTTCTTTGTTAGCTTAGTCAGATGCCTATAGTATCCAGCCAAACTTAAGAAACTATGAACTTCAATAGAAGTCTACGGTTGCTTCCATTCCTGAACAACCTCCACCTTCACTGGATCTACTCAAGTACCTTCTCCTGTCACAATATGTCCTAAGAATCTTACTTCTGGTTTCCAAAATGCACATAGAAATTTTTGCCTTCAAAACTTGTCTCTTCAATGTCTCCAACACCACATCCAAATGATGTTTATGTTCTTCCTCAGATTTGGAGTAGATAAGGATGTCATCTATGAAAACTAACACAAACTTGTTAAGAAGATCTCGGAAAACACGGTTCATAAGATCTATGAAATATGTAGGTGCATTGGTTATCCCGAAAGGCATAACCAACAATTCCAAGAAATGGTCAGGGCCTCTAAAAGCAATAAAGGGTATACTATCTTCATCAACCCTTAATTGATGGAATCTAGTTTCTAGATCCATCTAAGGAAATACCATAGCTCCATGAAGTTGATCAAAAAGATTATCGATGCAGGGTAAGGGATACTTTTTCTTAATGGTATGCTTATTCAATTCCATGTAGTCCACAAACAACCTTAAAGATCCATCAGACTTAGCCACAAACACCACAGCGGACCCTTAACTCAAACGACTAGGTCTAATCAATTCTCTCCTAAACAGGTCTTGGCTTTGACTCACCAACTCCTCTCTCTCCCTTAGAGGCATCCTTCGCTTAGGTTGAACCATATGTTTTGCACCAGGGATCAAATCAATGAAAAACCTTATCTCTCGCCGTGGGAGTAAACTTTTAACATTTTTGAATACATCCAAAAAATTCTTAACAACTTCAATAGACCCTACATTTTCTTAGGATGCTTCCAGAGCATACAAGAAACTACACATATGAATAACGTGTTCCTTACTTAATAACTTAGTTTTCTTTCCTATATTAGTCACTAAAGATACAGTTCTCTTACTACATTTTATGACAGCCTCATATTTTGATAACCAATCTATACCAAGAATAATGTTAAATCCCTTAAATCCTAAGATATACGCGTCGCAAGAAAAGTGATGAGAAAGGTAGGAAATTAGCACTTTCTTACAGATCGTACTCAAATGGGTTACCCCGCCTATGGGGTTAGACACACACATAGAGTTTTCCTCAATACTAGGAATAAGATGAAATTTACCTTCTAATTCACAAGAGATAAAACTATGATAGACACCAGTATTAAATAATGCTCGAACAAAAATACCATTAATCAGTAAGGTACCTTCGAGGATGCCTTTTCCCATCATATTCGTTGAAGTAGACGGTTCATTCTTAATGGCTACACCTTGGGCTGCTGCACCGTCTTCATGAGTGGTCAGTCCTTTACCATATACCCAGGCTGATGGTAATTAAAACAAAGACTCTTCTGAACCATCGGGGAGATAGGTCCATTTTACTATTGTTGCTGAACTCCAAAATGCAATACTTTGCAATATGGCCCTTCTTTTGACACTTGTGGTAAAAATAATCTTTAAAACAATTCTCTTGAGTCCTACCTCTAGGCTTTCCCTTTCCTTGGTTCTTCCAATTAGGGCTAAACTTCCTTCTGTTAGACCCATTTCCACCGGTATTTCCTCTAGTTGCAGGAGTAGGCTTCTTCTTTTCCAAGGCCTCGTACCTCAAAGCCGTATCAACTAAATCCATAAATGTACCCTCAACATGAGCAGTCATTTTCTCATGGTACTCTTCCCTCATACCCAAAAAAAAACAGTTCGTTCTTCTCTAATGGGGTGTTGATCAATTTCGGTCCAAAACAAGATAATTCGTTGAATTTGTCTCATGTTCTACTGCTAATAGACTCCCATGCTTCAAGTCGATGAAGTTCTTGTGCATCCTTATCCTATCTGTTGTTGGAAAGAATTGGTCCTCAAAAACTTCTTTAATCGGGCCTACGAAAACTTATCCTTAGGAATATTTGCAGTCAGGGAGTCCCACTAAGCTGCTGCTCTCTCTCTCTTGCAGTTGCCATGCTGCTACGAACTCTTTCTTGTTCATCAGATAAGCCAAGACCTTTAAAAATCTTTTTGCAATATCACAACCGAACTTGCACTTCCATGATAGATTCAGTTCCTTTAAACGATTTCCCACCTAGGTTGGTGTATTCCTTACATAAGGTTGCAAAATTCACTCTTGGTTGATCGGGAGCCACCTCTTCGTTAATCCGAACTCCTCCAGGATTTGGGTTCGACCATTTGTAGTTGTAGTGCTACCTGCTACCTTACCTTATATACCTCTGTTACTCATGTGTTACTACCTAGACATAGTAAGATAATTCTTATAATACCTGGATGAGATAAATCAAGAAAGAAGGGTACTACTCAAACCTATCAAGCTGATCTATCTATCAAGTTATATATATACACACACATATATAAGAATAAAAATTATAAATACGCACTCTCGAAGTTGACCCAAATGAAAAGCCTACGTGTTTTCTTAACCTAGGCTTTGATACCAAAATTGTAACGATTGCCTTTCTTGCACCGAAAGACGAGCCATTAACGGTAGAAGAAAAGAAAGATAAGAAGAAACTACACAATTACACAATCTCATCACGAACCAAAACAACATATAATAGATAACATATGTTATTATATAGTCGTTTCCATATAAATAATATATTGAGTCATTATATTACAATTTCAACTAGACAGTTATAACTACCTACCCATACAAAATACATAGATCATGCATAAACATAGAGGAATAAGATAATAACTAGCTAACAATGAAGCCACCTGCTCTAGATCCTTCAAAATTCTTCCGTAAGAAACCGATTCAGTCGGCTACTCATACAAATTTGAGTACCCAAGAGGTTTAGGAACATAAAATAAAACTTTGGGTCAGACGTAGCTCTGGTGTGGGTAAACTCAAACAACTTAATTCTTACTTTTATAAAATATTTTGAAAATCAAAGGTATCTCGTAAGACCACGTTGCAGATAAATACAGATGGGTTTTTACCTTACGATAACCGAAATACTTTATATAGAATTCAAGTAATATTATCGTGATGTCTAGGGTTTTCACGTAAATAATTCACATAGCCGAAATTGTTACATTAATTAGATTCCATCATAATAAGTATGCAACTAAAACCGAAGGCACTTATTGGGGAATGAATTCCATACATGACCAGGTAAGGAACTACCTACCGAAGGTGTGCCTCTAGATAAAATACACCAGGGGTCTGACAAGAACATCTTGTACTCCTGCTACACAGAACCAACCTACTACTTGATTAGGAGTATCGAATACATCACCACCATGGTTGGGATCACCAACCGTATCGGAGCATACAAAAATGGGTCAAATATTGATTCTAGATATGGTGGTGACATGCCTTGATGGGTGCGACCCACATAGCCCAGTTGCATACCCTCTTTTGGCCATTATCGGTTGATGAGGCCTGAAGCTACGTTTATGTTTAATATAGCATTACCACTTGGAATGCTAACATTGCCTTCCAGATTTGACATAACTCAACATTCATCCATACAAGTCGTTCAGGATATGAATGAGCCGAAGGCACTATTTCCACTACACCCGTTTTGGAATCACCTTCAGGATTAATAGCAAATTGCCATTGCACGTCAAAGTCTTTATCTTGGACCTTGCCTTTACTATTTTTAATTCAAACATTTATGTTGGTTCGAAGTGGTTTTCGGATAACAACTAATATCTGACCCTGATCTCTCCAAACCGGCGTTCGATAATTTAAAAGGTCAAGTTGTTTACATTGGACCATCCCACTATCTGGGTATAATTTTTTTACATATGGACATACATTCCATATGTTTAGATTATCATGACCCGCTTTTCGAAATTAACCCTCTCGTATTCATTACGTTCCCAAAGTGCGGTATTTGTGATAAGTACAAGTCGACTTACTTCAATAAAATGCGTCATCATTTTGTTACAACTAATTTAGTTCATTTGGCTACTTATTACATGGACGAGAGATCCTTGGTTTTTAAACAAATTTACTTAAATAATAAAGTTGGTTAAAATAAACAACTGATAGTGTCTAAAAAGAAACTTTAAAATAAATAACCCTTGATTAAATCATAAGTTTAAAACTTAATTAACCTTAATTAAATTTAATTAAATCAAAATTAATCATTAATAGTCCTAATTTTATCTATAATTAAACCTTAATTAAATAATCTTTATTTAAGAAATTAAACCCTAATTAAGTGTATGATTAAATTTTAGTTAAATAATAATTGATTAAAACTTACTCTAATTAAATAATTAATTTCAGTAAACAAACTGGATTGAATAAAAATTAATTTTCTTTTATCTTAATTAACAATTATTTAAAACTTAATTAAAAATAATTTACTTCGTTAATAATTTCTTAAACTCCAATTACTTACCCTAATTACTTAGTTAATTAATTAAATAATAATTACCCTAATTAATAAATTAATTAATTAAATTAGTAAAATTAAAACTTAAACTTTGACTTACTTAATTGTTTTGAAATGATTTTTCAAAAACAGTTCAAAGAAAACACATAAAACTGGAATCATGAAAATTTCCCAAACTACATCTATAACAACTATCGCAATAAGCGCAGTTCGCTAGAATTGATTTCTAGGTGATAACTTCACATTAAATCTAGCTACTAAATCTTTGAAAACACAAAATTAAAAGTTTTGAAAACTTAAAACAAAGGTGAAACTTGGAAAACATTTCCAAAATTCAAAACTAGAAAATAAACTAACGTTTTAAAATCGGATCTCAAGTCCTTTACGATTTTTTAAGGCACTAGTTTCCATAACCATTTCACTACTTACTTGGTTTTGTTCCACAAACAATACCACCATCATATCATAAACCAATCTCACATATCCATATCCATATACATATCCAAACATATCAACATATTATCCAAATCATGAATCTAAATCGAACAACCAACTTGCAATCATATATCATCCAAATAACATGATAATTCAACACAAAAAACACTATATTTTCATAATATATAGATCATTAAAAACATGTTATTTCTTTTAAAAAATATTAGTTTTACTCACCGAAACATATCAAAGCAAACTTTTGCCAAACTTGAAAACACTTTAAAATTTTGCAAAATTTGAATCTTTTAAATCCCTGAACACTTGAATTTGGCTCGGCCTAGGCTAATTAGGCTCAGCCTTGGGATGATTTGTCCTTGGCCCTTATGCTCTTGGGTGGGTGGAGTGTTGTAGCTTGGAAGAGGAGGTGTTGAATGGTTTGTAGAAGTGATTTTGTGAATTAGAGGAGGGATTTTTGCATAAAGAAGTTGTTTTTTCTCACTTTAGAATTTATGAAGAGGAAATCATGGCTAAGTTTACTTAAGCTCTTAGGAAATTAAAATGAAGAAGGAGGTTGTAAAAATGATAACATGAAGATAAAGGGGGTATTTATAGGCTTATGATATTAATTAAAATTTTATGTAAGTGCTTATTTTAAAATATGTACATACATGCATCACCATACTCCTCACCCCTTGATTCGCCCCCTACTGTACCCCTTCCATCATCTTGCACTATTAAAGCCATGTAATCTTGTCCTTGTGTTGAAAATGTGTATTTATATATAGGGTATATATATAATAAAATTTTATTTTAACTTATATATTTATATGCATAAGAGAGATAATTTGTACATGCATATGTATGTGTACACACCATGTTTAAATGGTTTATATTATGTGCATGTATGTTTAACATAGTGTTATAACCTTTTGAATAACTTTTAACGAATGAAAAATTGATATTTCAAAAAATAACTTCCGGACACATTTTCTGTTTCTCTATGAACTATAAATATTGGTAAACAAATTCTAAAAAAAGATTTTTTATCATTAGTTATTATTTAAAATAGTTTTGTCTGTTAATAAAAATCCATTTATTAATTATTTAAAAATATAATTAAATATTTAATTAAATAGCGATTAAATTCTAGGGCGTTATAGTTTTCATATATGTGTGGAGTTATCTTTCATTTCTGAATTATACTAATCTTTCACCAATGTGGAGGCATATGATTTTTGGCTTATCATTGGATATTTTCCTTTGTTTATTGGAACGAAATTTATACTCTTGTGGAAGAAATTTCCTTTCTTTTGTTTGAAGGAAGTATTTTGTGTTGGATATGTGCCAGCACGCAGCATGTTAAATGGGTAAATTTCAAAAAAATTATTTTATTTTAAATCTTATTGGGCCTGTGAAGTCTACATTTATTTAAATCTGATATAAATTATGTTTAAATAAAATTAATATTTTATTTAAGTTGTAAACAAATTTTTATTTTAATGTTATAATTATATAATATATTATAACATGCGTATCATATACACATGTATGTGTACGTACACATTGAACATAAACAGTGTACATGGTTTATCATGTCGGTATATAAGTGTTGGGGTATACACTACAATGGACATATTAGCCCTTCTGTATATATGTGCTATTTAATGTATGTATGTATGTATGTATGTATGTATGTATGTATGTATGTATGTAGTTTTAACATGACGTTAAATAATATTTATAAAATATAAGATTTGTATGACATGTATATATATTATAATATAATAATAATATTTATAAATTCAAAAATTTATAATTTCAAATCTAAATTCAAAATTCAATTTTCAGATTTCATATCTAGTTATAAATTAAAAAATATCTTATAATTTCAAATTTAAAACTATTTGATAATAAATTGTATTTAATAAATATAAATATTTGTACAATATATACGAAAACAAAATATGTGTGTGTATATATATTTATATTACCAAATAAAATATGAATAAATTAAATAAATATATAAGCTTATATATATGTTTAAAATATAAAGTGCCAAAGAGATGTAGGTAAAGCTGAACTCCGTCCGATACACTTGCTGCTTTATGTCCAAAAAGTTCAATTTTTGTCTAAAAGGTTTGGTTTCAGTTCAATAGTCCAAATATTTTAGTCCAGAATTATGCAAAATATTCAAGTCTAGATGCAGTTAGAGAGCTTCAGAAATCTAGATTGGTACAGTAATTTTAGTTTGGCTTTGCTATGATGATTTTATTTTAAGTGGAATATAATCAAGCAGTAAAAATTATACACTTCAAAAACGATTTATACATAAACACACTTTTATTACTTAATAGAAGTAGATTTACAAATAGTACACTCTTTTAATTTTTTATAATAGTACACACTCTTTTTAGTAGTACACACCCACATAATATGTTACTCTCATTTTTATAATGCCTTCTAATCCAAATCCCTTCTTATATAGCTTCTAGTTCCTCGTCTTTTTTTGCTTAGCAAGTGACATGTTGTGTCATAAGGGATAGGTAGGTTGATGATAGTTGGTTTTAGGGCGATGAGGTGTTCACTTTTAGGAGAGTTGTCATATCATAGGATATATGTAGGTTGGTGAAGTGTTAATTTTGTGAAGCTGATGAGTTTGATTGTGACGACCCGAACTCGATGTCCCACAACAACATCAAATTCGTATCGCCGGAGCTTGCAACAACATTAGATGATAAATAACACAGCGGAAATAAAAGATGATATCACTGATACAACATGAATACAATATCCAAATACATCAATTTGATACAATGATAATCATCAATATCAGAGAATACAATACAAAATACAGCGGAACACGATACAATATGATAAGTCTTCACAGAATCCAATACTGCAACTCTGATCCAAAAGCTCCAAAACTCCAAGCTCGATCCCCCATCACATTGCACCAAGCTAAGCAAGTCTCGTCCAATGCTGAAGTGTAGCAAATGCGATCCACAAATCCAAAGAGCTTCGAAGGCTAACGAATCTATACCTATTACAAGATTATCTGAAAACCCAACTCTAGACTGCCCGTGTGGAAAATAGTGGGCACCCAGAGTTTAGGAAAGGAACAATAAACTCCAGGTCAGTCATGGGACTAGTATGAGCAAACAAAAAACATTTGGCTTTTTTAAAAACAATCAAAAGATTTTAAGTTTTGAAATCCGCAATGCTTTTGGAAAATGAAACCACCATAAGGCCTCCCGCCACACACACAATGCAAACGCAGAATTGGAGGAGATTTCTCCTTATGATAGTCAAAAATGCTTGCTACGAGGAAATTTCTTTGATATTATTACTATAAGTGCAAAGTGCATAAAAACCATTTCGAAAGTATAATATTAATCCTAGCCAGCATAGACATTTCGAACTATGCCTACTATAGCTACCATCTAAACAGTGGGGCGCCACCATAAGTAGATGGCAGGTAATACAACTAAAACCGTACAAGGCGCGTATTGGATGAATGGATTTCCAACAAATGGTCAGGCTAAGGAACTTCCTATTGCCACATGGGAATGCCTCTGGCGGGACGCCCCGAGAACTTACCCGGCTCTCTGCCAAACAAGGTCGGCTACCCCCTTCCCAGGGAATAAAACCTCAGATATGCCACCCCCGATCCTTTGGGACCTTTAACCGAGGATCCTCTACACCAATAACATCACACAGTAATAGATATATACTACAGTGCCCACATGAGTAAGTATCTGGGCTCCATACCATGATACTACCCTTTTCCAGAAGGAATGGTCATACCCTAGGGGAGCTACCCATGAAACCTTGCCGCATCTTTCCTGTTTCGACCATTACCGGTTTGTGAGGCTCGATGAGGTTTCGTCCACAGAGCTACGCTTTTTTCAAAAAGCCATGCTTTGATCACAAATGATCAACAAATGATCATCAATCACACAGCAGCACTTAGCATGCCACACTACCAAATTGGGAGTATATCGCTGATAACCTTCAACTACATAACCTCTAAGCTCGTACGTCTCAGAGAAGGGTGTTAAGCTAAGAGAATAAATTCTCCGCCACCAACAGATATGTATTTGAAAGAAATCGGCTTTATATCTCAAAGTGTAGTGTCAGACACACGACCATACAAGTCTGTTCCGGGTTCGAATAGAACCGAAGGCACTTTCGAAGAATCCCTTGCAATCTGGGTATCCACAATCCCGATCGAACTTCCCATCACTTAGGGAATCTCTATACCGTAGCTACTCAGTGCAGAGACAATCGATAGGTCATTCTACCGTTCTCGCAAATACCCGGTCTTCACCACCGGTCTTCAAATGCAATCCATAACGACGTATCATTATTCGGAATGGGTTATATGACACAAAGGTCCTCTCCCGGCTAAACCGAATAACGAGCGCAAAATTTTAAAAACATATGGATATGGATTTCAGTTAAGTCACAACTTAAATTCAAAACTATTTCAAATGGTTTACAAAATTTACCATTTCAAATCTTTGGACAAAAAGATTTATTTCACAAAGTTCACCAAGTTTCACAAAGATCCATTTACGGATTTCAAAACAATTTCCATTTCGAGTGGATTAATACATTTAATCTTTAAATCAAAGACTTAACTCATAGTTTTCAAAAAAATCGTTTCCAAAGGTTCATTCATAACTTGGAAAACTGTTTTTCAATTCAAACTTGAAATTCCTATAATACCAATTTGGAAATTCATGTCTTATATGAAAGCTTTTATCATTTGAAAACAAACAGTTTTCATCTTGGAAACCAAACATTTAAATTATACAAGTTTCTCAAACTTGGGTTAAATTTAATTCTCAAAACAACACTTTTAAAATTGGTTTAAAACCCATATAAACTTGTATGACCTTTTACTTCATAAATTCTCAAAATAGAATTTAATTTCAAATTTTGAATTCAATTTTAAATCGAATTATTAAGTTTCAAAACTTTATTAAGTTATTCAAAATAACTTTTATTTTAGAAACTCTTTCCCAAAAGCTTTTCATTTAAAACCCGATCCATTTTCAAAATCATTTAGATTTAAAAATTCAATTTTTACAATCTATTTCAAAAATCTGTGACTTAACCAATTTCCACGTGAAATCCATATTTGTGTGTGTATAGTGTAGTCCAAGGGGTTTTACACAATAATGCACACATCTATTATAAGAATATCGATAAGCGGTATAACTCATAACGCTTATCTTTATTCACAGATTCATAGATGAAGTAAATTTATCAATCACAAAGATTTACTAATATGATTCGATGTGGGTTTCAGATAACCAACTGGAATCCGACTCCCTGTCGCATCGAAATCCAATTGTCATTTATGGGCAAAGGGGTTTTCATATTCATACAACAGTATATTCATCACAGATGTAACCGCTCAGCGCAAAGCAATTCATATTACAAGGCATCACAATCAGATAACAGAGTTATCAATCCAATTCTACTCATTCATAAATAAGCTCAATTAATTATCTGATTTATTTAAATCAGATGGGTCATCAATCATAGTTAATTAACATTAATCGATTCCAAATCATTTGATTAAAGGTCCTTTAATTATTTATTAATTAAATTAAATCAATTTTAAAATTTTTGAAAAATTAACCTTTAATCATTCAATTATTCTTTTAATTAGTTTCCCTTAACTTATTTAAAATCTTTAATTAACTATCTTCGTAATTAATTATTATTAACAATTATTAATTACAAATAATTTAAACATAATTATTTATTTACCAATTTATTAATTGCAAATTGATAAACCCCTAATTAATTACAATTATAAATTTAATTAATCAATCTTTACTTACCATTATAAATAAATCATTCTTAATAACTTTTAAAATAACTAATTTATAATAAAAATTATATTAATTAACATTTTAAAAACTTTCCTTTAATAAATTTTAGATCAAATCTTAACTTAACATTAACTAACAATATTTATCAAATTGATATTAAATTTTGTACAACAAAATACTTAAAGTGTTTTAGGCAAATTCATTAGGAACTAGACTCGAGGCAAGCTGCTCGTTTACCCGAGAAAAACCCACGTTTCTTCCCAGTTTCCCCGGGTTTCTTCTCCCACTGCCCCTTTTCTATCGCGCTTCTCCTTCTTCTACTTTTTTTTTTCTTCAGTTGAGTTAAATTTAAGTTTTCAACTAAACGAAAACATCAGGAGCCCGCGTACTCGAGTACGACCCCGAGGCAACATCTTTTTTTTCTCGAGAATCAACTCGAGTTATTCACACCTGAACGCCTCCTGACACATCGCAAGGCCGTGCACGTGCACCGATGCGCCACACTCCTTCGGCCATTCTTCTGGTCTCCGACAAGTCGAAAACGACCTCGACATCATCCACGACCATCCAGATAACACGATTCCATCTCTATTCAAATTTTAGTCCTCAGGTCGAAAACTGCAATCAACCACATCCACCTGAAACTGCCACGTCTTCGAAGCGCTGACCACCTGAACCTCATCACTTCCGGCCATGGCTTCGCTACTCACCATACTTCCTTCACCCAAAATGACGTGCATCTCGGTCGACCCACGTTGACGAAATCAAGGAACTTATAGGCCATAGAAAATTTGAAACCAAACCCTACATTCAATTCGAATCAATAAATCTCACAATAGAAAAATTTTCTGGCATTTTTCCTGCCATCAACGAGTATCAAACAAGCTCCAATACGAATTACAAAATCTAATATTTGTTGGATCATCAGATATTCACAAAAAAACATTTTCGGTTCCTTTTCAAACTGCCCCTTGATTTCTTACTTAAAAATCATCATTTTTGTTTTAAAAATCCTAATTTTCAGTGAAGATTCGAGTTATGGACTTGAATTAACATTTTTCAACAATCGAATTTAACAAATTGTTGTGTATTTACCTGTAAATCAAGATGCCAGTGATATATCTTACTAACATGTTCGAAAATAGGTAAAAGAATTCTTGATTTAAGATGGAACTTTCTATCTGATTGAAACTTTAAGCTTTACAATGACTTTAATGAAAATAAACTTGAATTTGAATAAATATTTAACCCTGAAATAAATAAACAGGGAAGTAAAGTATGCAGAACATTCTATATATCTAAACACAGGATTATATTCAAAGATAAATCACATACCACACCATATTATCAATGAATCGCCTATACTGTTTCGATTAAAACTTAAATTTGAAAGCTTATGTTTACTCACTTGAATTATATTTCTTGAAACAGAGAGCACCTTATTTGGTCTTTGAAATCTGTAGTTTGATTTCTTTTCTGTTTTGATTAGTTGAAGGGTATGCTTAAGTTTGTAACACAAGGTGATGTTTTACTTCTCTTTTCTTTCTTTTAAATAGCATCTAGTTGACATAAAAAACTCTTTTTAAGAATCAAGTCCTAGTGTTGTTTATATGGGGAGATAATATTTTGTCTATCTTATTCTTGAACCTGTAGATATAGAGTAGAGGCAAGATATTTATATTAACAGACATGCATCCATCATCTGCATATATATACATGCAGGTCTATTTAACATTACTTCACAGAACAAGCATAACACATCCTATCAATTCAAAGATCAGGTCAAAGAAGTTTGCTCACCTGAAATTTCTTTAACAGAGAAGAAAAATTGTTGAATTTTGTTGCTTTGATTTTCTTTTTCCAGTATTTTTCTTTGCTTTCCTTTTGATTTTTCTTCGTGTATCTGCTATATCCTTTGCCTTGAATTTGTTTTATGATTTGAAGCCTGTTCTTCTGTTTTTTTTTCTTGTTGCCCTGCTTTTGAATCTTCTGCTTCCAGGCTTTGATACTTGTTGCTTCAGATTTAAAAACTTCATGCATGCAGATAACTTGATTTGGTCTCAGGCATGTTGCATGCTTCTAGGTTTTAGATTTAATTTCCAATTTGTGCAGATTTGCACTTTTTCTCTTTGCCTGATTCTTCTAGGTTTTGAAGTTTTGGTTTGCAAGCTTGATCCTTCCAGGTTTTATTTTTCTTTTTTTCCTCAGGTTTCTTTTTTTTCTTCTGGTTTTTATCTTCAGGTTATAGCTTTGTTTGATTGATTTTCAGGTTTTGAAGGCTGCATATTGCTCTTAATTTCCAGGCTTAGTTTGAAGATGATTTTCCTTCTTCTTTTAATTACTAACTTCTCATTTCAGATTTTTGGGAAGCTAAATGGTCTGCTACTTTTTTTTCTTTTTTTTTCTTTTTTTCTTCTTTTTTTCTTCTTTTTTTTTCAAAAGTTAATGCCATTTGTCCATTTTCTTTATGCATGTTGTACACTTGTAGTTTGTAGGGAAATTTATGTTTAAATCCTTTGACTCAATTTGTTTTGTAAATTTTTGTTTAATCCTCCATGTAATTGTATTTTTATGTATGCATATGTCTTAATTTTAAAAGTTGTTTATGTTTTTATTTGGTTATATCCTCTTTTCATATTTATATTTTACACAAATAAAATTTCTATTGTTTTTCACATTCAACTTAATTTTAGCTCACTATCTTTATATACAACTAATTTATACATTTTATATTCATGCATTTCTTTTATTATTTATTTTCTTTTTGCACAACCTTTAAAAGTTAAGAGTGATTTAAATATTTTGATTACATATTTACAAAGGATTACTTTTATTTATATAGGTGAATTTTACATAAAAATAATATTTTGAAAATGAGTCCATTAATTATTATTATTATTAATTTCAACTTACAAATATACCTAATATATTTAAAATTTAGAAACAACCTTTTTACTGATTTAAAACTTTTAATTCTATTTTATTTTTTTATACATTTTATTTTGAAAACCAAGATTTGTTGATAAATACTTATTCTTATATTCCAAATCAATTTGCTATTTATCTTTAAATCCATATTCTTTTTTAAATCCAAATTTTTATTTATAAAATTACTTATTCCTAAATTTAAACCAAACTCTACTTAAAATCTAAAATTTTAAATTCATTCAAGAAATTTCCTAATTAATTCAAATTCACAATTTATTTTCAAAATTTAAATTAATTGCCAAATTAATAGTAGTTAATTTTCAGGAATGTTACATTGATATGTTCCTTTTCTAAAATATATTTAGATGTGCTATTCTCCAATTTCAAGTGATGCGACGTCTTCTTCAGTAAATTGTGTTATTTCTTCCTATTTGGCATTGAAAATGATCCTCTCATTATTCTCCTAAAATAAAATATTCTTCTTTGCACTGGTCTCCGACTGGACCAAGTTTGAGAGAATTTAAGAAACGTTTGATCATTATTATCTTATTAGTATAACTTTCATATGTCGAATGGTAATCACATAATAAGATTGTCTTATCTTCATGTATTAACCATCATGTCCTTATGTTGATCGCTTCAATGAAAAATTCATCTCCACCTTGATGTCTTCCTTTTTTCTTCTGAGATTTCCCTCCTATCAAATATTTCAAGCTCATGTTGACAATTATCGTTGACTTTATGGAGTTCCCAAATTTGAACAAATGGATAAAGGCGAAGATATTGTCTTTCTTCCCATATGCTTAGATTCTAAACAGAAAAATATTCTGAAATTTGTCAGCATGTTTAAGAATTTTTGCCTTGTAATTTCAGAAATATGGTCTGAAATGTTTGCAGGATAATTCGTATTTATGTATTACACGGACCAATCCTTTTTGGATATGTTCCCTATGTTTGGAAATGTCATTACAACAGGCTAAAAGTCTACGCCTTCCATTCTTATTTTTGATTAAGTGCTGTTTTTCAACGAGCTTGGTTATTTTTATGTGTTGTAATTGATTGAAAAACAATAGTAACCGACTTTCTTCAATAATCTATTGTTGGTATAAAGGTATCATTTCTTGAACTCTTTCTTCGGCATTTATTTCCTATACCCTTTTATTTTGGATCTCATGGAGTTTAAGTAATTCAAGAAAATCTTAAACCCATAAATTTATAAGATTACTTGTCTCTATTTGAGACAATATCTTTTCATTTCTTTTTTTTCAGCGAAATTGCCATTGAAAAATTCTGCTTTTTTGCATCAAGTGCTTTTGATCTTGATGTATAGTAGAACTATGAAAGTTTAGATGCTTGTTTTTCATATCCTATATTGTATTATCCTTTTGCGTTCCGTATTGTTTTATATCCTAAATCAATTTTCCAAGGTGGAAAACCAAGATTTTTTAGCTCTTTGGTTCCCCAATTGAACGGCCTTATAACATGCATTAAACTCATCATATAATTTTAAAGATCCTTTTTCCATCTTCAAATTGTACCAGCCTATTAGTACTGTTTTAACATAAGCTTTTTGTAGTCTTATGGCAGTAAAAATTCTTTCTTGATTTTGAACTGATTTGTTTATTTGTACAAGTTTAATTTGGTAAGTTGGAGTTGTTTGTTGAACAATTTCTTTTCCTTTTGCTGATGTAAAAGTTTTTATGGAGGCTTGCTTACTTCCTAAAGTTGAGGCCTCCATGGAGACTTGTTTGGCTTTTTTAGAGATTGTACTTGTTGGAAAACTAGTTGTCTTTTCATTTTTTCTGTGATCAATAATTTTTTTCCATGGTTCATGTCCTCGTAGTTGAAACCGAGGTGATTTCAAAAAAATTCCCTTATTTTATCTAAATTGGACCTATGAAGTCCAACTTATTCAGAACATTTCTAAATTTTATATAAATAAAATCTCTTATTTTATTTATATTTATAAATAAATATAGTTTTATTTATTTTATATTTTAATACATACAAAAGTTCACATATGTATCATATACATATATGTATGTGTGTGTATATGTAACATGTAAGTCCGTGCAAGTTATTACATTCCCGTGTATTGATGTTGAGATTTACGTCACAACGGACATATTAGCTCATCTGAAATATGCAATGACCCACATTTAACCATTTCAATTTATTAATTTTAATGTAATTATTTGGATAAAATTTAATAATTTATTTGTGTAATTTATTTGAATATGAACTTGAATACAAATTTTGAAATAACAATTTCGAAGATTTGGCGATAACAAGTATTGAAATAAACTCTATGTATTGACTGTGTTTTAATCAATAATAGAAGTTGGATAATAAATATGAATTATTTAGATAGAAATAAAATAATGTTGATGCCTAAAATTTATTTGAAATTTAAGGGTTTATGAATATTGATTTATCGGGTAATTAAATCGTTTAAATTTATGTTGAAATTATGTAAATAATGGAACTCAGGATTGAATCGGAAGATTTAATGGGAATGAAAATGGCATCGAGAATTGATTTAAATTTTATTTAAATATGAATAAAGACTATTAGCATTTAAGATTGGATTTACATGTGAATAATTAAAAAAATGGAAATTTCATATTTTAATTAACGAGTAAAAATAACTATTTTGGCAACTGTCTCAGATTACGACGAAACTAGTTTCATCAGAACCGTAATAGTATGTTGTTGTAGGATTTCAAGTTTCGTAGCGATCGGACTTGTCGTTTTGCCGTGCGAGCTTGAAATGCGTAGAAATCAATTTAAAGAATTTGATAAAATAAATTGAGTTTGAAAAACTATCTTTCATATATGATCGAATTAGGCCTCAAAACTAATTCCATGTGTTTGGAATGGGGGTAAAATATTATAAACGCCAGGCGGCATGCCTCGATTGGAGTATGGACGATTTTGGACCTAACTATATAAGTACGCTTGTATATTATTTACATTTTATAAACTGTAAATTGAATTATTACAAATAAATTAAGAAATGGGTTGAAATAATATATACCTATGGTATTCGATTTGGATTGTAATTATAGATATCCATCCCTGAATTTAGTTGAAATAATTGATTCACTGGGCCATAGGATAGAGAATTATATATACAGACATCGGATTGGTTAAATTAAATGATTTTTAAAATTTTGATTTGAAATTATTTAAATGATTTGGTTTAAAAAAAATTAAATTCATGGAAATTGAATTATTGTTGAATTGAAACTCAGAATGTCGAAATTTAAAATTTGAAACAAGAATTGTTTAATCAATTGAAGTTGAGATTTTAAGTTATAATCGGAATATGATGTGAATTTCAGAAATTGAATTGTTTTAAAAGATTGGACTTTTATTAGAATTTTGAATATTGCTAAATAAAAGTGATATTAAATGATATTTCGAAATTGAGCTCGAAATTTAATTATATTTGAAGATTTGGTTTTTTTAATTGGATATTGAAGGAAAATCTGATTTTAAGTGTTTTGAACCGATATTTTGGAAATCGAACTCGGAATTGATATAATCGAAATGGTTTTAATCTAGAACAGGAGCTGTAATTAATTTGGAATTGAAATTGAAATTAATTGGAATTGGAATTAAAATTTATTTATAATTGGTTGGAATTGAAATTAATTTGGAATCGATGTAAAATTCAACTTAAAATCGAAATTGAATCGATAAATCGAAAAGGGAATTGGAACTGATTTGAATTGGAAAATTTGGAAAGTGAACCGGTTTGACTTTGAAACTATTTTTAGTTGAATTTTTAGTATAAATGATTTAAAACCTAAATTCTTTAATCATTCAAATTATTTTGATTTTTTCCAAACTACTTTACCATACGAACCAATATAATACTCAAACTATTTATATTAAACTATTTTAACTATTTAATTATTTTAAAACTATTTAAACCATTTTCTAAAAATTCAAATTGGTCAAAGGGTGGAATGTTTATATTTAAATCTTGGATATAAATGTGAATTGAGTTAAAGTGAATTATAACCAAAATTGTAATTCGGATCAAGTTTTGAAGTGAAATCGATATATCGAGTTGAATTAACGTTTGAAGTAAAAATATGGTTTTTTTAAGTGAATATGATGATTTCGAAATAGATTTGATTTTGAAACGAATATGATACTTTGATATCAAGTACGAATTGTTTTCTAAATATAAAAAAAACCAACCAGTGTATAAAATGACGTCTGATTGTCAAGGAGACCGAGGCCTCTTATTGGCATACTCTTTGTTAATATTGGAACCACTTTGACAACTGTGTATGCGTGGATGATATCCAGAATATTGTGGTTGAATTGGAGAACGTTACTGGAATGAAGTAAGAGAACGTTGATGGATAGCCTTGGCGTTTGTGTCATAATTAAAATGACTAAAGTAGGAGCCTATGTTTGGCCAATGAGGTTAGCTACCTCTAGCGACGTTGATCAATCGTATTATTGCTATGATTTTTGACTCGATGGATGCACCTTATGTTTGGATTGATAGTCGCGGTCGGCCATGAATGGGATACGACGAGCCAGAAAGAGTAAACTGGTAGAATCCTACCTTGGGCATTGACTCACGTGCCTTGTCATATTTATCCCTATATGAGCCCATTACGACTTTGGTTTAGAACTGTACAAATGTGTTAAGGTAGATCAATGTAAGACGTTAATACTATTTTGATATTTATTTTACTGATAGACATTATCTATTATAGCGTATACTATATATATAAATAGTTTAATGAATGCTTAAGAGATGGTAAATCCCGTAACATCTCTTAAGTCATTGCACTCATATTTTGTGAGTAATTTGACTTACATAAGAGTATTTTAGTCCTTACTTAAGTGTTTTGTCTTTTCATTACGCTTGGGTCAGTCCTGGGTTTTCGTCGTATTGAAAATTATTCTCTGGAGGATGAAGACAAAGATTTGGTTTATTACTATCATTATTATCCCTACATCATGCTATTCTGCCGTATTGATTATTTATCCATTATGTATATGTATAGCTCTGATAAATGTATATAGATTATAATCAAATATAGCCAACAGCTTTATGAACTGTTTATTTGGTTATTATATTTTATCGTTCGGCTATGAGATTCTATGTTTCGGATTGTTTAAATTTGATATACGTGGATTATTGCCGATTTAAACCTTTCAAAATGTGGGTCGTCATAGTTGGTATCAAAGCCAAGTTTAGCGACAACCTTGACTTTGTGTGGTTTGACTCATTAGAGATAAGGTATTAATACCCTAGAATGAGTCTATTTGAGAGTGTGTGTGTGTGTGTGTGTGTGTATGAGAGCATACTTAATAGTGTTATAAAATGTTTTATATTGTGCTTACTTATCCGTTGAGGAGCTTATGAATTCTGGTCGGTGTGTGGGACACCGTGTTATCGATAGGGTTTTCTTAATACTTAACGAGACAAGTCGACATAATATTGTTTTAAAGTTGAGTAAATGAAAATAATTTAACCAAATTATATCATATATATAAAATTGTTAATTATTAATGAAATTATTGTTAGGAGATGAAAACATTTAATTATCACCGATTATTGGTGAAAAAATAAAACGAATACATACTAAATTTTATTTTATGAAGCATTTGATAATTAAATTGGATTGAAATCAATTAAAATAGGAAGTGCTTAAGATGACCAAGTTATAAATTAATGAAATATTTTGGTAAATAAGTTAAGGAAATTTGTATAAGTATATTTATAATATAGCTTATATGTAACGATCCAGAATTTTGGCTATTTGAAATTGGAATATTTTTTGATTTTAATATTTAAAAGTTAAGTTTTAACTTGAATTTCAAATATAATGGATTATTGGATAATTTAATTATTGAATTTAATGATTGAAAATTGGATAAAATATTAAATCTTGAGTTTTAAGCTTGTTGAAAATATTTTAAAGGCATATAAAATTTATATTAATAATATTGAGGATAAAACTTTTGAAATTGAATTAAAAGTGATTTGTTCAATTTTAAAAATACGTCGTTTAAATTGACATTTAAAAATAGCCTTCCGAGGCACAGTCTTGGATTTCGATAAAACCAGTTCCATTAGATCTGTAATAGTGTATTATTATCGGATTTCAAATTTCGTAACTTTTGGATTTATCATTTGGTTGTACGGGATAGAAACGCGTTGACATTGATATTGAAAATTCAGTATAATAATTGGGTCCAAAGAGCTATTTTATCCATACGATCGAATTAGGGCTCGAAACCTTTCCATTGCATTCAGAATAGGGGCATAACATTACGAACGGCTAGTGGCATGCCTCCGTAGGAGTTCAAAATTGTAAGATGCTTTTGAAATTAGATAATTTGACTTTAATATTATATATATATATATATATATATATTAATTTCAATTCTTCAAATCACCGTACCATTCTCTTCAAATCACTGTACACTAACCCTTTCAAACACACAACAGTTCACATCTCCCTCCCATCTTCTTTTTAAACTCATGCAACCATTACGGTAGGAAGAAAAAAATATATCAACTTCAAAAATCATTTTCTCGTTAGATACTTACATAAAATACGCGAAACGAAATCCTAAAATATTATTTCTTCAATCTCTACAATCCGGTATATGTGTTAGGGGATGTAGTCATGGTTTGGGTTGCTCGATTTCGTGCTGTATGAGCTAGGGTTCCCAGTTTCAAGAAATTGGCCTGCCAATTCGAGAAATGGAGCTCATTTTCAAACTCATGAGGGGAGGAAGCATCTCGGTGGGGAAAATCGAAGCCCGTGACTGAAATTGGTAGAGTGCGACCACATTGTAGTGCATAGCGATTTTGTCAGGTCGCGTTTTAATCAAGTGAGTTGGGCTTTTGCATGGTAGGGTCAGGGAAGAAGAACTCACGAGGGGAGAGATGTCTATGAGCTCGATTTTGGATCTTGATGATCGGAGCTCGAGATTGGATAAGGGGTGCATGGTTGTGGTGGTAGTATCGTGTACAGGCTATGGGAGAAGATGTGTGATTAGGAAGAAGGATGTCGGGGGCTTGGGCCTATAGGCTGGATTGGATTTCGGGTATAAATTTTAATATGAAATTAGTGAATAAAAATTGTTTAAATAAAAGTTGAAGCTTATAAAATTCATGTCTCATTCATTTTAGGTCCAATCGACACGCGGTTGGTTTCGTTGTGTTCATATCGATGAATATGACGTACGTGAACTAGACTGATCGAATTTGGAATTTCTAAATTTTTCAGATAAATTCAAACGCGATTGGATTAAAACGAAACTAGAACGCGAGGCAAGAATATAAATAAAAGTGAGTTAATCTCACTCAAATTTGGATTTACCGAAATTAATTTTAAATAGTAAAATAAATTATTGATTGATTGAACTAATAAATTATTATCAGTTGGCTGTGATATTATATATAGTAGTATATATATATATTGGAATGATTGATATTCCCACATATATATAGCGGATGAGAACCTATGCGCCCCACATAATAGCGGATGACCTTATATACTACGATATCCCCCTCAAAATGGGATTGTATTTTTATATTGTATTAACATCTGTAGATGCAAAGAAACATGTTGGAGGGATCCAACTGGATTCCTCAAAAATATTGAGATTATTTTCATATACAGTGATATGATATGTTGAAAAATCTATGATTAGTTATAGCGTGATTCAAATTTATTTGGTGCTATGGTATTACTGGTTTAGATTTTGGTATTTTAAAATGCCATAAATGTGTAAATTGAATTTAAAAAAATTAAAAAAAATTTGGAGTAAAAATATTTATAGTGAAATTTGGACTAATTTTAAGAAATGAAGTTGGAGGAAAATAAATAGTTGATTTTGAAATTTTATTCGAGATGTGAAAAAATAGAGATTTGGAATAATGTAAATAAAAGGGATTTTTAAATAATGGAACTTAAGCAATATTGTTTAAGTATAAAAGGATTTATTTTTAAATCGAGATTTAAATAGTTAGGAGAATGAAAACGGAAATTTTGAAAATAAAATATGGAATTGTTGTAGTAGATTTTAAATAAGATTTTAAATTTTGGGAAGAAAGTGGAATCTGAATTTAGTTGGGTTTTTGAATATATTTGGGTTATTTAAGAAATTAATTTAAAAAGGGAATTTAATTTGAAAATCGATTAAGTATTTTGAAACCGTTATAAATAGATAATAAGACTGTGAAATTTATGAAAAAGGTTTATAAATAAAGTGAAGTGATTATCCATGGGTAAACTGAAGTTATAGATTCACGGCCAGGATTTATAAGGAGATGGGTAAATCGGTTTAACATAAATAGTGGGTTAATTTTTTTAGAAATGTGGGGAGGGGATTTTATGGAATTTGGATGTAAATCGAATTGGAAAAAAATCGAAAGAGATTTATAGATGTTAGATTGGTTATATTGGAAGTGGGAAAATATATTTTAAAGAGAATTTCAGTTATTTTTAAAAGGGAGGATTTTTAAGTGTTAACTAGAAAACTTAAAAGTGTTAAAGAATATTTCAGGAAATTAGTTATTTGGTTGTTTTAAAATTATTTAAGGTATATTTAAAAATTAATCAAGTTAGTTTATAATGAGTTAATTATTATCTGAAGATTAATCAGTATTATTGTTTTTAAGAGGATAAATTATTCAATATTAATGTTATGATATAATAACTTTTATTTTAAAGAGTATATAAGATCGGAGATCGCCTCCTAACCGTTAGTGGACGGATTTCCTTATCATCATCCTAGAAGATCGAAACGAGTTTATATGTACAGTATAGCACCTTGAATGGTAACTGTACCGTATAATTCCTGTATTTTTTTTCCTAAAGAACCAAAGTTGGGTTTATCGAAAATATCAAACGTTGTTTCGAAGGGACCGGGATCAGATAAATTATCTGAAAACCACTTCGATCCAACGAGTACGTTTTCGAAAGGAAAACAAGAGCATGGAGTCGAAGTTGGAGTAGTGAAGTGCAAGGGCTAATCGCTAGTAACCTTGAGGATTATTCCAAAGTGGATGTAGTAGGAGTAGTGCATTCGGTTCCATTTGGACCCAGAACGAACATATATGAATGAATGCTATCAATACATTATCATTGGAGGACAATGAACGTTCTCAATGAAAATTCCTTAAAATGGTAATCGTAGCCTCTAGCCTCATCAACCGGTAATGACTGAAAAGTTGGGAAGATGCAACAAGGCTAAGTTGGTAGCACCTAATTAGGGTATGTTTATCACCTTTCAAGATACCCTTGGATATTATTTCTACGATACATGGAAGGAGCTCAGTAAGGGTATTACACGTGTCTGGTTCATATTCTGATGTGTATTGTAGGTTGTATATTCAGCTTTTATGAGGACAAGTTATTATAAATGTCCGGTATTGTACTATTGATTTGTGTTGTACTCCGATGATTTAATGTATAAATAACAGATACAGTTTTTTTTGATATAAAGACCAGTTGTTATCAATTATATATTGTTCCGCTGCGATTGTGAGATTCTGTCTTGTTGTTCTGTTTACTTCTTCTACCTCTTTCTTCTTTTCCCTAACGATCTACTATTTCCGGCATTCGATTGCTCGGCACGTAATACGGTGGATGTATTGATGTCGATTTTCAAAGCTTGAAAATCCTGGCTTTCATATTTTATATAGAAATGATTTTTAATTTTTTTTGAGAATTTTAGAATTTAAAATCCTTTTATTTTCAAAAAAAATTGATTTCGAGGACCCTAAAATTACTATTAGTTTTTTTGAAAGAGCTTTGATTAGAAAAGTATTTTGAAAGGATTTTTGAAAAAATTAGCATTAAACTCGCTTTGATTGCTGGAAAATAATTCTGGGGATGATTGCAACATCGCTAGTATTCATTTTCGAGTTTCTGAGTGAGAATTTCTACCAAATGAAATTTATTTTAGATTAAAACAAGTTTTGATTGTGAAAGAAAAATATTTTAAGTATGATTTGATAAATATATGAAAATAGTTTTGAATTTATAATTGGAAATAGTATAGGAAAAAGTAAGTTTATAACTTGTAGATTTGAACAGGAAAGTAAAATTATTTTAAACTATTGAATATTTTTGGTGAAGCAAACAAAATAAGATTCAAATTTAAGATATGAAAAAGAATCAACCTAGAAATGTTAATTAAATGGAGTTAGTGAAATCATGTAAATAAATTGAAATTTAACTCAAGGAAGCTTAAATAAAAGTGAATTGCATTTGAAATGATTTAGATAAAATAATAAAATTTGTAATGATCGAATGAAATAAAATTTCACTTAATGAAGATTAAAGAAATTGAATTGGATATTGAATGAAATTAGAAAAAAATGAGTAAAGTGAACTTAAGCTATAAAATGAATTAATCAAAGGAATACGAGCTTGAATTTTTTATAAATGAAATGTGATTTAAATGTGTAAGAAATTGAATAAAAATGAATGAATGTGCATATAATTAATACGGTTGATTGAACTTAATTTAATTGGATGTAAATAAATTAAATGCAAAAGGAATAAGTTTTAATAAAAATTCAATATTAACTATCTGAATATGAAGTAAGTTAAGGGAATAAAAGATAAATTGAAGTTTGACTTAAAAGAAGTTGAATAAATTAATGGTGAAAAGAGAAATTTTATTTAATATGAATTGGAGTTATAAAATAAAATTTACTTAAGTAAATTTATTATATGAGTTTGAATCAATGAATAAACTAACTAAGTGAATCTATGGACTAATATGAACTTAAGTTAAAGGAATAATAATAAACAAATGAGTTGCAATTTTGTAAAGTGTTTAATAAACTTAAATGGTTTATAAATTATATTAGTATTAAAATACTAAGTGATAATGAAATAAATTTAACTTAACAAGGTTAAATGGAATGAAAATTCATTGAATGATAAATAAAATGAATGTTATTAAAATAAATATTAGTCAATTGAAAGTAAATCGATTGGATGTTATTACATTAAATTGTAATCAACCAATTGTGAATGCAACGAATATTTGTTGATTGAATAAAATGGGTTGGAACCAAATTAGTTGAATGTAAAATTGGAAGAGAATAAATTGAACATAAATCTATTGAATGATTGAGGAAATGAATGTTAATCAATTGAACGTGAATAAATTTAAGGCGAACCAATTAAATTCGAAAAAAATTCATGTGAAAAAGTTGAAAGCAAAAAAATTGTTAATAGATGAAATAAGTATCAATGAATTAAAAGTAAATCAATTTAACATTGTTAGGAAATGAAGGTAAATAAACTGAATATTGACATTTGGAAGTGCGAATTGGTATTGTTGTGAATAAGATTGGAGGGATATTGTTTGTTGGATGTTTGTTTTGTTGCATTTGCCATATTCATTTATGGTTATTGTATAATCCATGTTATATATCGATTTTACTCTTTAAATATATGTTCTCATTTTGCTACTGAGTCTTTAGTAGGTATGGATGGTGTATGCTAGCTTTCGGAGCTTGATTACGCATTAAGTTGCTTTTGCTTGCTTAATATGAGCGAACTCGCTCGTATTACTAAAAGTAAGGTACGTATAGCGGGTTACATACTGCGATTTTATATTTTTCTCTTCAGGATGCTTCATCATTGAGATAAGATGTATATTTGATATATATTGGGTATATTTGTGTTGTATATTATATTATAAAAAAAAATTCGATCGAGCCACGCAAAAGTGACTCTGCTGAAATTTTCGAAAATCCGGGAGTTAGAAAATTTTTGGAGTTTTAAAATTTTAAAAATTTTTCTTATATATTAAGTTATATTTTTTATAAAACCGATATCAGAGCGGCATTAGGAATTTTTTTTTAGTTGGAATAAATTCGTAGATCTGGTCGACTTTTATATTTTAAAATCATTTTATATATTCCTTCCTAGTTCTTTTATGGTGCAAGGTTGAAACCAAGAAATTTTTAATACTTTACTGATGTTTCTGAACATTTTCAATAAAACCCTCTCGTAGGAGTATTTTAGATTGCAATTTTCCATGAATTTCCCATTTTTCACTCAACGACGGAACCTTGCTTATTTCTTTTTTTTAAGGACCGACGAATCAAATGATATTTCTGTTCCAATTTCTGTCGTTTCTTCTCCCTCCAAGTCAAACATTTTCTTTCCATATGTTACCCGTAATATGTGGAAGTATCGACGTAATTTCATAGAGTCTTTCCGTTTGAATGCTACATGAAGAATATAAGCCAGATGACGGAATGGGGAGACCTAGGATGTAGAAGATCATATATGAGTGATTCGGAAGATTTGGATTCCTATATATCCATTCATTTGGTACTTCATCGTACGATTCATATAAGGTAAAGATCTTACAATTTTCATCGTACTGTGCTCTCCAAAGAGCAACTCTTCTCAAAATCTCAAAAGGCGCTGAGTTGGAATCCCATTCATTCTAAGGATTTTTGTGGTTCTGGAGAATCCAGCTACAGGAGAACCAGGAACAGAGAGCTCTCCCTTTTTTCGCCCGACTCTTTGGTCTTAAGAATGCTGGTTTTATTTTAAGAACGAGTGATTTCCCTTTCCCTACCCATACTACCCAACCGGAGAACGGACAGCTAATGCGTTCCACTTATTGAACATGGTCTATGGTCGGTCTATGACCCTTGGATGCCATCAGAAGGGACGAAGAGACTTTGATTTATCTTTCAACAACCATGATCATATGAGTCGCATGAATCACAACATGAAACTTCACATTGACTAATGGATCGTCAATATTTCAATCTAAATATATATTGAAATATTACAAAGGCTAGCCAACTGGAAGCAAAGGATGATTCCCGCCTCGGAGAAATCTAGTATATTAATTTGAGAGATCTAGTTTATTAATTGCGAAGGTTGGCACAACTAGTTCAAGGGAGAAGCGAACTCAAGCATATCAGGTTGCTTCTTCCGGCCTAGTAGATGCATTAGTGACTTGCCTTCCAATCTATCTTCCCTCGAAAGACTCCGCATCGAAAGCAATCGTCGCTCTTGCTTTACGATGAAAGGTGTAGTACTTCTTGTATTAGTGGTCCTTATATCTCATATTACCAACCGAAAGATGGTTAAAAGAAAAAATCTATATTTGATGGAGCTTCTTCCTATACCTATGAATTCCATTGGACCTAGAAATGAGACATTGGAAGAACCTTTTTGGTGTTCCAATATCAATAGATTGATTATTTCACTCTGATATCTTCCAAAATAGAAAAAGATTTCTGAGAGTTGTTTCATGGATCCATAAGAGTTTGGAAAAGCTCTATTGCTATTTCTCGAGGTAATCCACATTGACGTAATGAAAGCGAAGGACCGACGACAATGATGGAACGTCTCGAATAATCGACCCATTTACCAAGCAGATTCTCACAACATCTTCCTTCTTTGCCTTCAATTACATTTGAAAATGATTTGTAAACTTTATTATGACCATCAAAAATGTTTGATGCTTCTTGGGGCTTCTTTGGCGACCGTGAAGTCACCGGATGAATTACCGAGTAGATAGATCATATCCGGACGCTGCAGTTGCTTCGCGGTGATACGGGCTCGACTCGCTCCTACCCACCCCTGGGGTATCATAGCATGTCGGGAATCGAGGCCAAAGCTCATGGAGGCGTATCCGTATTTGGTGGAGTGGGTGAACGTACTCGTGAAGGAAATGATCTCTACATGGAAATGAAAGAATCTGAGGTAATTAATGAAAAAAATATTGCAGAACCAAAAGTAGCTCTAGCCTATGGTCAAATGAATGAACCACCAGGAGCTCGTATGAGAGTAGGTTTGACCGCACTAATCATGGCAGAATATTTTCCAAATAAAGATAGATAGGATGGAAAAACTTACTATCTATAAAGCTAAAGATTCATCATCTACCTATATTTTTGTGTATTAAATTTATGGTTTCCATTGGTGCAAATCCAATCATCTCAGTTATCTATTAAGCAGAGGAAAGAGTACTATAAAGAAGCAAAAAGGTTATGTTCCTATTCTTGAAAGAACGGACTAATCAGCTACCTAGCTAATTGTATTAAAAGATAAATCAAAATTATCTTTCGATGAATTTAAGGTTTCGATTCATATTTAGAAAAAAAATAGATGGAAAGATAACATAATAAAAAAAATGGGACAAAAAATAAATCCGCTTGGTTTCAAACTTGGTACAACCAATCAGAATATGCACATCCAAATTATTTAAGATAATATATCTATGTTGGATATGGTGACTCAAATAAATCACCTATTCCACCAACTGCATCATTCCTTAAGTCCCATAAGATTTGGTGATCCTGTAAAATCTGACCCATTTTCTCATCGAGCGAGGGGTACGAAATAAATCAGATTGATTTTTTGATCAAAAAAAGTATTATGTGATATCTTCTATTTCTTCCTCTTCCTAGCCCTCCTTTGGTTGCCTCAGAGATGATTCTCGAGTCAAGGACTTGTGTAAAGAAAATAGAAGTGGTTGCTTTGGTTTAGAGGAAATTCCCATGTGTCCAAGGCCCTTGCTCCAGCGTACAAGTTGTCCCCGGTGAACTAAGTGGGACAGAGTGCAAGAGAATCAGTTTGTGGGAATGGAGGTACGTAGCGAGAATCCGTTCTTTCTGTTGACTGTTGAAAGGGAAGGTTATTCACGCATATGAGATAGAATGAATGATAAGATGTTGTTTCTGTGAGTTCTGAGTTAGGTGAGACTGGTATAATAGGGGATAGGGCCCCGGGTTGTGTAAAGAAAATATCTTCCTCTTCCTGTTGGTCACCTCCAGAATTAATATACTGGCCATGGTAATAGTCGGCCTAGATAAAACAAAGAAGAGTATAGCCCCGAGATAGTTGAATAGGAATTGGGGCACTACCAAAGCTTCACCACAAACCAAGGACTTTGGTATGCCGCCCTTTAAAGGCCTTCATCGACGGAAAGAGTGCTAAAGAGGGTCTCAGGGTGGAAAGCTCGAGTTCTATTACAAGCGGGACAAACTACACTTATTAGGGCAGTTGCATCCGCTATACCAACCCCCTTTTATATTAGTCCTAAAGTTTATGGTTGAGCGATATGGCTCATCACCATTTAGCTATTGCATTTATTTTTCTTGTTGCTGGCCATATGTATAGAACGAACTTTGGAATTGGACATAGTATCAAAGATCTTTTAGAAGCACATACTCCTCCGGGGGGTCGATTAGGACGTGGACATAAGGGTCTTTATGATACAAACAATTCGATTCATTTTTCAATTAGGCCTTGCTTTCGCCTCTTTAGGAAGGTTACAATTTTGAAGACGCGGTACTAATTAGTGAACGGCTAGTGTGTGAAGATATTTATACTTCTTTTCACATATGGAAATATGAAATTCAGACTCATGTGACAAGTCAAGGTCCCGAAAGAAGAAATACCCCATTTACAGGCTCATTTACTCCGAAATTTAGATAGAACGTGCGAGGAGTGTAGCCGGTATACTTATAGGGGTAAACTAAGACTCCAAGATTGCACATGGTTAGGTGTGAAGCGGGCAAGTCTGCTTAGTTGTTATCAGACTACTACTATTGGACTACTATAGGAGAGAATCCTTCTTTAACTCTACCTATTCAAGTTCTGTTAACTCTCTCTGGTACCAACACCCGAACCAACTAATATTCTAGTTTGTTGGTTGGATAGTATTAAAAAGTCTATGGATGGATTGAACAATGTTACAACAAACGAATAAGCTATTGGCACACTGTCCGGGTCTTTCCCCTGCCCTCTCTCTCTCTCGATGTAGTGCCTTTCACTCTGCTCTGTCAACAATATCGTAATGCCGAAAGGTAGGATTTCAGGTTTTTTTTCTCAAGCTATGAATCTTCATAAATGGCATAGTACAAAGAGAGAAAGAAATTGTGTATTTGATGTTCTATCTGCAAAACGATGAAAAAGGTAGTCGAACCACCTCTCCTCTTCTTATAAGCATGAAACCATCGAGCCTAGACTGCATTAACAATGATCTATATCGAGAATTTCAGTTAAACCCCGACCCCTGGCAGAGGAATAGCATGAACCGCTCTAAACCACTACTCCCAAGGGCAAAGAAAGTAAGCCAACAGCCCAGTGTGTGGTTCATTTGGTACCGCAGTCCTGAAATGTGCAATCTGGCCCCCTGTGAACTAGTCACATTGGTCTCGTCCCTCCTAAACCTAGTTTTACGCAGAACAACTCCCGTTGGTCGCCTTTGGTAGTGCTCATAAACCCTTTCCCCTTCGTGTACCTTGTTAAAGACTCCTGTCTGGATACCCAAGGAAGGCAGGGGGCCTAGAGTAAGCAGAGTAGTGTTTCTAGGATCATTTATTATATTAGGAGGTCTAGGAGTAGTATTGTTTACTAATCCAATTTATTCCGCCTTTTTGTTGGGATCGGTTCTTGTTTGTATATCCCTGTTCTATATTTCATCAAACCCCTTTTTTGTAGCTGCCGCCCAGCTTCTTATTTATGTGGGAGCCATCATAGGTGTTCAAATCGTTCATTTGAATAAATTGAAACCCTTCTTATTGGATGATCGTGATATTCCCAAAGACCGAAATTCTTGATCAATGGAGGAACAATATTACCATTTTGTTCAAAAAGGTACCAAAGTGGATGATTGACTTGGGTCAGGACTATCTTATCGTGGACTCGCTCTGTCTCCTTCAAAAGATTGAAATAACCCACCATGAATGACTTTTGCAGAGTCAAACTTCTGTTTGATATGTAGCCTAAGTGAACTGGATCGGAATCAAGTCATTCAACTTGGGCATCCTTAGAGTCTGGACAGTCAAAAAAATATGCCTTGCTTCAATTATTCCATCACATATAATATAGAAATCGTTGAACGAGAGAGATGTAGTTGGTTATAGATTGAGTGAGCGGAGTAATTCACTCTTATCAAACAATTAATATACTGGGTCTTAAAGCTTCTTAGGTCAAGTGCCAATCCTGTCTTCTTAGGATCTTCTATCACTCTAGGGTTGGTGTTCTTCCATATCGTATTTTTCCTAATTTAGTACCACTATCCAATGAGAAAAATCATGCCATTGAACTTCTGTGAGGGAGAGGCTGAAATTAGGATAGCCTTAGGGACATGATTTGGCTCGGACGTCCGTGTTAGAGCACCAGCATGTACTCCTTTAAGATAGAATTCGGTCTTCGGATAGGTATAGACCAAGTGTTCAGAGGTGCTTGCGGGTGCAACGTGCTAGACCTAAAACTTCAACATGCTTAATCTTTTGGGAAGACTTTGACTACCAATTCCTCTTTTGGAAAGTGAGTTCCAATCGTACCATTCGAGCCTTTTTTCATGCTATTACCGGAGTTTTGGAGAAAGCAGAAATTAATAGGATTTCCCTAATCCTCCCTTCTCGAAAGGAAGAACGTGAAATTATTTTTCCTTTCCATAGGGACCAGGAGATTGGATCTAGCCATAAGAAGAATGCTTGGTATAAATAACTCACTTCTTGGTCTTCGACCCCCTCAGTCATTATGAGCCCGATCAGTGCATGGGATGTATCTATTTATCTATCTCTTGACTTGAAATGGGAGCAGGTTTGAAAAAGGATTCACGAGCTGCTACATCTATTCGAGTAATCCACAAATGACGAAAGTCCCTCTTTTGTCTGCCCCTATCCCGATGAGAGGAAACCAAAGCTTTCATTTTCTGTTAAGTAGCAGTTTGGGTAAGTCTAGAATGGGCCCCTATAAAGCTTGATGCAAATAAACGAACTTTTGTTCAACGAATCCGACCTATATATCCTTGTCTAACTCTGGTTATTGAATCAAATTAAACTTTAATGAAAAACTAATTGATTTCTTTGTATTTATTACCATACCGAAGATCAATAAAAAATCAGTGGATAGTTAAGAACACCAAGGTACACAAAATATTAGTAATGGAGATAATATTTGTCCTTCTTCAAACCATACTAGAAAATAATAAAAACAACTGCTCACTAGGAGAATTCATAGTCAATCCTGACATCAAATGAATGAGCAGAGCTCCTATTATGTAAACATAAGCGCTTCAATCAACAACTTGGTAATAAAAGATCTATTCAATTTTTTGTGCTTTTAAAGCTGGCCAAGTTTTTGAACGAAGTACTATCTCGGAGCGTATACTAGAATGTGATCTAGAGAAAAAAAACGTTTCACCAAAAAAAAAAGATGCTTTGGAAACATTATTGTGATATGAATGGAAATATGCAATTGCCAGAGGGATTCAGTTTCAAAGACATAGTGGAACATTTTATTATAGACGCGAACATAAGAGATCAATTAAACATAAAAGAATGCAGACCCCCTCTTCATCGAAAGAAATGGGATTGTCGCTGACACAGTAAAGAACTAAATTAACCAAATTTTCCTAATGTAGAGGCAATCAAGAAAGTTGCATAAGTGAATATATAACCTACAGAAAAATGTGCTAATCCAACCAATCCTAGAAAGATCAGAAGTAACAAGAGCTGCAATTGTACATTCATGTAAAGAACTCAAACATGATAACGGTATGATAATACAATATGATGACAATGTAGCGATTGCCATTGATCAACAAGGAAATCCAAAAGGAACTCGGGTTTTTGGCGCGATTGCTTAGGAATTGAGACAGTTGAATTTTACTAAAATAGTTTCATTAGCTCCTGAGGTATTATAAAGATCATAGTCATAGATCTTGGATTATGTTCATCTTCATAATTCTCGGGATATTGGCCTTTTGAGAATTGCTCCTGTCCTATTTTTCTTTCTCAGAGGAGAGGAGGTACTCTGAAAATAATAATAAAGGATTAATTCATTTTTTATAGTCATTTCTTTATGTAAAAGAGATTAGATTTTTTCCATTGTTTGGGCATATATAAAAAAATATTGTGTCATTTCATTTCGTATAGCATTTTCAAAGCTATCATTTTTTAAATGTCTAAATGGGCGGTTCCATCGTTTATATTCGAAAAGAAAAGTTACAATAGGTTTTCAAACCACGGTTCATATAAGTAACCCCAACATTATCTGCAGTTCGGATATTCTTTGAATAAAATAGAATACAAATTCTTTGAACCCAATTCTTGCAATTGCTCAGGATAACCTCTTTTAGCTTCTAGGCCTATTTCTTAGTTCAAAATCCTTCTTACTAACTGGAATAAAAGAATTTGTAGATCTGTTCCGCCCAAAATTGGTTGGGGTTATGAACTTATAATCATGGAATCGACTCGATCATCAGATTATAAGTTCATTCCATATCAGACCAGACCGAAATAGGGTTATGTACATTCTTATTATGAGAAGGGGTCATTCGAGCGTATGTAAATAGATACTATGTTTCCATATGGATCCCTACATCGTTACATTCTATTTAGGATTAGGAATAGGCATAATCGGACCTGCTTTTGACATATCTATCGTTATTTGGGTACCATATTCACTTCTTTCGGCTTCTATTGAATCCAGAAATAGCTTTGATTGTACATCTTTTTGATATATAGAGTATCCTATGGATAATTCAAATCGAAGCAATTTGATGTCTGACTCGGGCCTATATGACATGACTGATCGATAGAAATACTTCAACACTCCATCCACCTTTGTCCTTTGAACCAACAGATGTTGAAGAATCACCGGATGAGTTGTGGTTAGGGGTGAAATGCCAATCGAACCCAGAGCTAGCTGCTTCTCCTCGAAATGCGTTGAGGCATAGCAGTTGACTGGACATCTAAGTGTAAATCACTGTTTCGATGCGGGCCGCGAGAGCGGTACAAAATCGAGCAAACTCTGAATACTAGATATGACCCCAAAATTACAGGGGCCAAGGTCGGCCAGTGAGACAGTGGGGGATAAGCTTCATCGTCGAGAGGGAAACAGCCCGGATCACCAAGATTCGAACGACTAGATTGATTCTTTTTGAAAAAATCCCTTTCATCAAAGATATAATTTGACCAAAAAAAAAACAAGAGACATACTTTCTTCCAAGGAATAGATTAAAAACTACAGTAAGGAGTAAGAAATATGAAAATAAGGGCTTCTGTTCATAAAATTTGTGAAAAATGTTGACTGATCCGTAGGCGCGAGTTTCTGATGTAATTTGAGAATGAAAATGAGAATAAAAAAAATATTGTGAGTGTGATCAATAAATAAATTTTGGTTAGAATAATTAACCAAAGAAATCAAAGAATTCTTTTGATAGTTTCGAATAATTAAACGTTTTACATGTGATAAACTAGATTTATTATCATAACCAAAGACTTTTACGAGTTCATAAAAAATCAAACCTTCCACTTTCTACTCGCAATATGCTCTTAATGATCTCGGCTCATGATTCAATTGCCATGTATTTAGCTATTGAGCCTCAAAGTTTATGTTTTTATGTGATCGCAACATCAAAAGAAAGTGAATTTTCCATGGAAGCTGGCTCGAAATATTTGAACTTAGGTGCAATTTTCCTCTGGAATATTATTGTTCGAGTGTTTTGGTCGCCCGAACAAGATGAAAACATAACCATGTCATATGTCACCTCGGCCAAACCGATTGGTCAGGTCTGGAGGGATTCGTGCCCCTTCTTTCCAGACAATCCCATGTTTTAAGCTTCCGTCCGAAAGTTCAGAGAAAGAGAATAAGTACTGACATGAAAGCAAGCCAAACAACAAGACCATGGTTCTAGGGAGGATGAGAACGGAATATTTCAATAACAAGCAAGACCAAGTGACCAAAAAGACCTTGTCATAAACTGGACTCGAACCTGCACTTCTGGGACCCATCAAACTTTCATTCTTTCGCAACATTGGTTACCCGGTTCACCTGTAAGCTACATCCCGATCTATGGGTCGTTCTTTTTCCATTTCGAATGCGAATAAAAATTTGGATAATTGCCTCGACGAAATTAATATACTGGCGGAGCCATATCTAAAAAAAAATCTGTACATTCTTTTTTTGGATGGTAAGTCATTCTCATTCATCGTCATCGCTACTTATTTATGCATTCTCCGTTTGATCCAACCATTCATTCTGATCTTTCTTCTGTTAGATTCTTAGTAGCGCGACCTTTTCTTCTTTTACTTCACATAGCTTTTCATGTCCTAATTCTCTTTTATTTTCCATATTAGGAGGCGCGCCCTTAGATCTATTTCCTTCGTCGAAAAAGGGACAGAATTGTCTAAACCCTTTTTCTTGTTATGTTCGTTAGGTTCAAGTCTGACGAGAATAATATTCTATGACTAACAACTCATTTATTTTTAAACCGATCCATTTATTATCTGTTATTTGATTTACTAAGCCTTTATATTGGAACGAGCCAATAGTCAAATGGTTTGGCACTCCTTCCCGAGGAGATGAAAGATTTTATAATGTAATGCGATTTACATATTAATCAGAATTTTTTCTTTTAAATATTTGCCAAATATCCTTCTGTAATTCCGCTCATTTATCATCATATATTTTTTATTGTCTTTTGTGATTGCTTTTATTTGACTCCTAATTGTGGACTTTATTACATAAGTTGATTCTTAACTTTATATATCATTTCATGACATAAGTAAGCAGTTTTTAACTGTATTGACCCAAAAGCACGCCAATTGTACGATGCTTTTTTATCACTTTGATTCTTTATCCATACAAGTCTATAGAACATAGAAAAACAGGATGCTTGTGATGGGTACGTATGGATGAACCAAATACTCGTTGAACTTTATTTTTCCACTAGGAGGAACTCGTACATGTTTGGCAGTACCGTCCGTGAATACTACACCCGTATGAAAAGTTTTTAATGCTAGTTGAGTCCCTGGTACCCCAATTGATTGCCCCGCAATAATACCTACAGCTTCCTCTAATTTAACCAGATTGCAGTTAATGGAACTTCTACCATAATATAATTGATAGATCCAAGTATTCCTTTTCTTGTATGTGTTCTTAAGAAAAGGAATTTGTCCATAATAGTGCGAAAAGAAGGCCCGGCTCCAAGTTGTTCAGGAATAATGGCGTTGAGTTTCTCGATCGTTTGCCTTAGGATTAGTTAGTTCTAATTCTTGATGGGGCCGGGAAGGGATATAAATCAGCGGTAGAGTGTCATTTTGACGTGATGGAAGTCATTAGTATGAGCTTGATTATCCCTAAACCCAATAGGAGTTTTTCTATTTTGACTTAGTTGATTCGGTAGATGAGTTCGTCGGTTCGGAAATTGGTTCAACGATAGATGTAGTAGATGGGGTAGAGGGTCTGTAGATACTCATCAAGCTCCTCATTGCCCCAATCTTCCCTGTAGGTTTCTTGCTCCGCCAACACAAAAACTATCCAAAACATTTGACGCTTCTTCTCACTTAGCAGATCCTCGACTTCCACTTCAGGTTTGGGGAACTCCGGTAGGTGGAATTGAGTCTCAGCAAATCCGACCTATTGGAACAGGAAATGCATAACACGGACAAAAGAGAAGCACAGGCAACCTCCAGGGAGGATTTAATATCTTCAGAGTGATAGAAACCTCCTATTGAGATTGAAACAATCACTTCCAAATTCCAAAGCAGGGCCAGCATATTAGTTGGGGAGAGGCGACCGAAGGGAGGTATAAACATTAGGGAGGTATATTAATTAGGAGGGAGAATGGGACTTGGTTGCAAGAGGAGCCCGAAGGAGATTAGTCTTTAAATTGAAATTAGTGAATGGTTCCTCAATTTTTAATTTTTATCGGAGATAAATTTTTATTTCCTTGAATGGAAAAATAAACTTGATTTATGACCGATTTATAACTAATCTCATTTTTTTCAATAAAAAATACTTTTCTATTTCAATTATAACAACATATATGTGTATATGTAAACCCCAAACACAAATTGTTACCCAGATACTGGGACCGGTCACTCTCTTATGTACATATCCTTATAGAGAATTCTCATGTTTCAATTTTTCGTTGACTTCAGTTGTTTTGGGAAGCCGAAGGAACTCTATTTTCTCCTTTCGCTCAGATGTATCCTATGGCTGGACTGGAGTCATTTGATTCCTATTTGCCTACGAAAATCAAACCAATGAAGCGTGATGAGCAGATTCTCAAATGGATCGTTGAAAGCATATTAATTGGCTATATTGATTGGGACTTGCTGGGAAAATAAGTATGGAAGTCACTCCAGATAATGAGCAGTAGGAGGAAAGTATTGGAGCAAGAGGACTCACATGTATGTTCCCATAGCAAGATGCCCTTAACACTTAAGCATTCTAAAAAAGGAGTTCATGCACTAATCCTCAATTCTTTGATCACACATTTCTTAGAGAACTGTACACGAAGCCCTGATTGGAAGCATATAGCAGACATTCCTTATTGTTCATCTCCATAGAAGTTCGGTTGTAGGATTTTTCTCATTGGATAGTGGTACTACATTAGGAAAAATACGATCTGTAAGAACGCCAACCCTAGATTGATAGAAGATCTTAAGCAGATAGGATCGACACTAAACCTAAGAAGCTTTGAGACCCATCATCCATTGATGAGTGGTTATACAATGGCGGTCAAGCTAATTGTTCTACACTTCTTACTTGGTGTAGCTTGTTACATGGGTCGTGAATGGGAACTTAGTTTTCGTCTGGGTATGCGTCCTTGGATTGCTGTTGCATATTCAGCTCCTATTGCAGCTGCTACTCCTGTTTTCTTGATCTATCATATTGGTCAAGGAAGTTTCTCTGATAGTATGTCGAATTTCTGGCACTTTCCATTTTATGATTGTATTCCAGGCTAAAGAAATAACAAAAAGAGCTCCGGTATAAAGATCTTCGTTAGTGCATAATCCAATTGTACACCACCACTGAATTAAAAAGAAATTAAGATATGTAGTGGGAATGAAGGAACATCTTTCAAAAAAAAAAGATTTCTTCTTTCCCTATTTGTTGTTTCATATAACACAACAATCAAATCTGGATTCGAGGTTTTTTGAGCAAAACATTAATCTGAGCTTGAGTTCCGCTTGGAGTTTTGAATCAATAGGAAGAGTATATCTAAGAGTATATCTATTTATTTCGGGTTGTTCCCTTCTGATGAACAGATTTGTAAAAATTTTGATTAAAGATATTAATGATAAATCATTGATTCATTTGGTTTCTATATATAAAGAAAATATAATATGTAATAAATTATATAATTACAATTTTTTTTGATTCGCCAAAAGTAAGCGTGATTACGAAGAATACGTGTACTGGAAATGACTCATACAATTATGTATTGCCACAGCGGTAAATATAGGTATTTTGAGAATACGTCTCAACGACCAATGGTTAATGGTAGCCTTGATGGGTGGTTTCGCTAGAATAAGTAATAATGAGATATACATTTTAGGAAATGATGCGGAGATGAGTACTGACATTGATTCGCAAGAGGCTCAACAAGCTCTTGAAATAGCTGAAGCTAACTTGAGTGGAGCTCAGGGAAAGAGACAAGCAATTGAGGTGAATCTAGCTCTCAGACAAGCTCGGGCACGAGTAGAGGCTGTTAAGGTTATTTCCTACTAGTAAAAAAACACACACATAAAAATAAGAAAAAGAAGTTCTTTATAGGTTCTTTATTATATACCATATTTTGATTCTGCCAATTGAATACAATCAATTCTAGATGATACAACAAAAACAAGAAGACGGCTAGAAAAAGCGTAGCGTATACTGGGATACCAAGTCCAGTATATTAATTGGATCATTTTCATTGCTAACTACCATAAGGTAAGGTGTGAAGCGAACGGTTCTCGGGACGATTAGGAGCACTATAGAATAGAATGGTGCCTCCCTAATATGGTTGACTTCTGTGCTTTCATGGACTTTTGGGACTTCTTCCTCCCCTTTTCAGTCGAGCCAGTTTGAACTTCCGCAGTTCCTTTACTACTAGAGTACCTAAGATCAGGGAAGAGTTCACTGCTTATAGTAGTGGTCCTTAATCTTGTATTACCAATCAAAAGATGGTCGAAAGAAAAAATCTCTATTTGATGGAGCTTCTTCCTATACCTATGAATTCCATTGGACCCAGAAATGAGACATTGGAAGAATCTTTTTGGTCTTCCAATATCAATAGTTTGATTATTTCACTCCTGTCTTCCAAAAGAGAAAAATATTCTTGAGAGTTGTTTCATGGATCCGCAAGAGAGTACGCGTTGCTTGAGCTGATCGTTGTGCGGCTGGTGGTGCGTTGAGCAGCTCCGAGTTCCATTTGTTGGGCCCCTGATGGTAGGCTATACGGCAGAGACTTATATTGTGCGCTGCCAACAACTGCGATTCATTCTTTGCTCCCGCTAGTAGGGCTAAACAACTGGACCATTGAGTAATTTCTCTCTAAGACTACTGAACGACTAGCCAATTCATATACTGGGGGGCTAGACCATTGTTCTAATGGGATTCTTACTCCACTCAAGATACCGACCTTCTTTCTTCGAGGAGCACAATCAATAGCACTTCCAACGCCTTCATCGAAGAAAAAGCGGGCAAGGGAAGTTGCCTTTGAATAAAATCGACAATAAAGGTATTTGAGGCTGGATAAATCGAGGATACACGACAGAAGGAATTGTTCTATCTCCAAACTTTACCTTCACTAAGCATAACATTATTTCAATAATTTGGTTCTTTATGTTCCAAACCGCGTCTTTTTAACGTAAGACTTCATTGAGGGCTAAAAAATTAAGAACAAAAAATCAATTTACACCATCTCTATAATAGGTAAATGCTTTTTTCTCCTGAATTTGTCGGAATTATTCGTAATAAAATATTAGCTATATTTGAGGAGGTCTTATCAATAAAATTTCCATTTAGAATAGGCTTTTTACTGGGGGTAGAGGGACTTGAACCCTCACGAATTCTAAAGTCGACAGATTTTCCTCTTACTATAAATTTCATTGTTGTCGCTATTGACATATAGAATGGGACTCTCTCTTTATTCTCATCCGATTAATCATTTTTTGTTATAGAAGAATTTGAGTTGCCTAGTTTCACACCTTGCTTAAATGTCTCGTATTTCTCAAAAAAGTGATTCGATTGATGGAATTTGGTATGATACTTATGAGATCGATGAGATTTATATTCAAATATTTCTTCTTATAATATATTGGTTTGACCCCATAAGTAGGACCACCACCCAATAACATGTTGCCACCAAAATCAGAACCCCATATCTCTTCCAGAGAATCTCCTAATTGTTCCAGAGCAACTAGAAAGAGATTCTTTAACCAAAAATAATTCGGTTCAGATGTAGGATACCTATACAGAAGTTTTATGTTAAGAAAAATCTTTTATTTTTACATAACCATAACTACTCTTTGAGAAACTTTAGAAATATTATCCTTGTCTCTGTTTTTGTCTCGGATTGGAACAAAGCACTATAATTCGTCCGCGCCTACGGATCAGATGACATTTTTCACAAATTCTACGGACAGAAGTCATCAGTACACAAAGATTTAAGGTCATTTCTTCAATTTACTCTCCTCTTCTAAGTTCATAGCTTTCGCGGTAGCTTTGTCGATGTTACCTACTAAATAAAAGGCCTGCTTGGGAAGACTGTCTAATTCCCCAGAAAGGATCAATCGAAACCCCCTAATTGTTTCGACGAGACCAACATATTTCCCTAAAGAACCAGTAAATAATTCTGCCATGAAGAAGGGTTGTGATAAGAAGCATTCAATTTTTCGTGGTAGAACCTCCTTAGGGAATATAAGGTTTTCATGTGGCTGATCCTGAGCTGCTATCCAAACACAAATACCTTCGTTTACTAAAATATTTTTAGTGTAGAAAATCTCAAATTCATGATCCTCCGCTGCACGGATTTCTTGGAAAACAAAGTCATAGGCACGTAGGTTCAAAGCCAGACCAACTACCCCAAGAGCACTCATCCATAAACTGGTTACTGGAATAAATAACACAAAGAAATGTAACCAACGTTTATTGGAAAATGCAACCCCAAAGATTTGGGACCTTTTTTTACAAATGGTTCAAAGAAAACAAAGAAAATTCAACATCTTTCTTATTTATTTTATTCTTTCACAAATAGACCCAAAGTGAATTATTCATAGCCCATCTCATTTTCCTTACATTCACAAAGAAAGTTTTCGTTTTGAAAATCGGAGAAATTAAGGAATAGCTCAGGTGTGCAAAGCAGAGGCTTGAAAATTGTTGGCAAGCGAATTCCGTGGTATCGGCACCTAAAATGAGAAGTTGCTGTTCTCAGAGGCAGGTATAATACAGAAGATCCTCCATTGTTGATTAACCTATAGTTCAAAGGAAAAAGAGAACAATAGCCTGACAGGTATTTGATTTGGTCCGATCGAGTGCGAATTCAGGTGCTAAATGAAATAGAACCCACCATTGATTTGCTAATTGATAAGGTAAGTACCAGCCCATTATTCTTTTTCTTGTATGTGTTTCTAAGAAAAGGAATTTGTCCATAATAGTGCGAAAAGAAGGCTCGGTTCCAAGTTGTTCAGGAATAATGACGTTACATTTCTTCTTGGCTTCTTGGTTGTACTAGGTATCTGGTCTACTGCTTTAGGTATTAGTGCTATAGCTTTCAACCTAAATGGTTTAAATTTCAACCAATCTATAGTTGATAGTCAAGGTCGTGTTATTAACACTTGGGCTGATATCATCAATCGTGCTAACCTTGGTATGGAAGTAATGCATGAACGTAATGCTCATGACTTCCCTCTAGATCTGGCTGCTGTAGAAGTTCCGTCTACAAATGGATAAGATCGTTTAACAAGTCAATCCAAACGAATAAATAAAATTTTTAATTCCACGGTAAAGAAAAAGGAGAGAAAGGGATTCAAACCCTCGATAGTATCAGTACTATACTGATTTTCAAGACCGAAGCTATCAACCACTTAGCCACGCCATGACCAACATCCCAGTTGGTCCTATACATATGCCCCCACGATCAAGAAAAGAATTGCAATAGCTAAATGATGATGCGCAATATCGCTCAACCACAGACCTCCTGTTATTAGATCTAGTCCTCCACGAAAACTCAAAAAATCAGCGTATTTTGACCAATTCAAGGTGAAAAGGGGGATTGCTCCCTCGGCAAAACCGGGAAAAATGGAAGATAAAAGATCCCGACTCAAGATAAATTCATGAGGAAACATCGATGGAAACCTCTTTTGAGACAATGACACGTTGATTTAGTCGCCACCGGAGCCAAAAGGAACTGTCTAATTTGATTCGTTTCTACCGATAAGCCGCAAGTGCATCGTAGGAACTACCAAAGTATGATTCTTTTTCTGAAAGAAAGAGAACTTCTGCATTCATCAAGTAGTGTTGTTCGCTTAAGCCATGAATGATGTTATGGTTCGTTCCATCAGCGACATGAGCGGCAACAAGTTGGACTATTTCTTATTGACACCATTTTGGGCACAACTTCGGACATCTTTACCCTTAGCCATGAACCTCCTTTAAATTTTTGATCAACTTAATTCTTCTATTTTCGACCTGAATCTAAATCTAAGAAGACGAAAACAACAAAAGAGAATATATACACACTCATTTATATATAAATAGAAATAAAAGTTACTAACTAGTTAATTCCATTTAATACTAATAGAAACTAATAGCGTGGATGCTTCCCTTTAAGGCGGAATGCTCCCCTACCGATGCATTTTGACATCCCACAGCTTCGGCGGATTATTTAGCCCCGTTCATCTTCGGCACTAGAGCGCTCAATCAGTGAGCTATTACGCACTCTTTCAAGGGTGGCTGCTTCTAGGCAAACCTCCTGGCTTTCTCTACACCCCTACCTCCTTTATCATTGAGCAGTCATTTAGGGGCCTTAGCTGGTGATCCGGGCTGTTTCCCTCTCGCTGATGAAGCTTATCCCCCATCGTCTCCGCACAATTATATGGATTATACCTATTTTCACAAATACCCCACCGATTTCCCATCGTTAATAAATAGAGTCTGATAAACATATCTCAACTTGGTACATAAATGAGATCCCCAATAAATGGAGACAAAAGATTCATATGAGAAAACATAAGTAAGCAAGCCTCCGCTTGAGCTTCCAAGGGTAAAGGTACATGAACAACCCTTCATTACCCTACCTTTCACTTGAAGTAGGTAGTCTCTCCTATATCTAATAGCTTTCACTGGCTACTACAAATTGCCATGGATCGAAATAACTTCCAAGCGTTGTACCAGGAAAATAGTTACGTGCAAAGGGGACTGATGGGTTAACAACGTACTGGGATTAGGTCTAAGTGTTGTTACAAATCTTTCCGGGAGTTAGTCTTAGAATTATTACTACAATTATTCCATAATTTAAATATAGAATAATACTTAGTAAACAAAACAAATTTCATTTGATCTTGAGATAGACATATAATAAAACAGTTTTAATATTCATTATAATTACATTTTATTTATTTTCCTAATGGAAAAGAAATAAAATAATACCTAGAACCAAACTAGCAGCTATTTTATGTCGAATATTAACTTATCTGTCTGCTAGTTCTAACTAATCTTGAGGAGATAAATAAATACATAAGTTAATGAAAAATTTGCATATTCTATATATAGAAAAGTTCTTTAAATCACTGAATTCAAATTATTGCAAGATTTTGTTGGTTGGTTAATTGGTCACATTTTATTCATGAAATGGTTGGATTGGTATTATTCCGGATACGGTAAAATCATTTGATTCGATCTAATAAGGACCTTGTGTCAGAATTGAGAAATTCTATGGCTAGAATCTTTAGCATTCTCTTATTTATCACCTGTGTCTACTAATTAGACAGAATGCCATCGCCTATTGGTACTAAGAAACTGAAAGAAACCTCAAAAAGGGAAGAAAGCGATGTAGAAACAACTTACGAAACGAAGAAGACGAAACAGGAACAGGATGAAAGTCGGCCTTAGTGATCCGATGGTGTCGAGTGGAAGGGTCGTCGCTCAACGAATAAAAGTTACTCTGGGGATAACAGGCTGATCTTCCCCAAGAGTTCACATCGATGGGAAGGTTTGGCACCTCGATGTCGGCTCTTCGCCACCTGGGGCTATAGTATGTTCCAAGGGTTGGGCTGTTCGCCATTAAAGCAGTACGTGAACTGGGTCCAGAACGTCATGAGACGGTGAATATTTGAGAAAAGAAATGAATCCTAATTTTCGGATGACTGATCCATCTAATCCAGTCCATCTAATATCCTTTTCGGGAGCTCGAGGAAATGCATCTCAGGTACATCAATTAGTAGGTATGAGAGGATTAATGTCGGATCCCCAAGGACAAATGATTGATTTACCCATTCAAAGAAGTTTACGTGAAGGACTTTCTTTGACAGAATATATAATTTCCCGCTACGGAGCTCGAAAAGGAATCGTTGATACTGCTATACGAACATCAGATGCTGGATACCTCATGCGATGTTTCCCTTCTCCATTCCTAAGGGTTAGTCCCATGCTTTTGTGGATCATGGTCTCATGCACTAATCCCTAAAGGTTCCCATAGTAGGCCTTCCGTACTACCCAATCATCATATCGGTCCCTAGGCCCCATTGGTGGAAAGGATCGGCTTTAAAACCATACATGGAGCTTACGCCTCATACGACTCCTCTAGGGATAGAGATAGGCCCAGCCCAGGCTTGTGCGGTTAAGGTTGTTGTACCGTCTCTATTTTGGAAAAAAAATTTGATATGTATTTTTTGAAAAAAAGAAACCTTAGTATTCATTGTTGAAAACAGTAATTTTTTTATTGCTTGGGGAACTTCTTTTCCCATAAAGATATTGAATAGAAAGAACTATTTTTAGCGCTACTATAATTTTGAAAATGAATACGTAAATGTCCATCAAAAGTAAGTAAATACATTCGAAACATATAAAATGCAGTGAATCCTGCTGTAAATGAAACGATTATTGTGAAAACTGGTGGGTACAACAAACTATCATTAAGAATTTCGTCTCGACCAAAAACAAGCAAGAGGTGGTATCCACAAAGAAAAAGTTACCTAATAAAAAGTAATTCTTGTACGAATAGCATCTAAAGCGGCTGCTGGCACAACATAGGGTGTTCCCCTTCTTGTGCCATTGAATCCAGAAGTACCGACGGAGGCCCAAGAAACCACTCGACCTCGTACATCTGTAACAGTTACAATGGTATTGTTGAAACTGGCTTGAACATGAATAACTCCTTTTGGTATTCTACGTCCAGCCTTACGTAAATAGATATGCCTATTCCTACGCGAACCAATTCTTTGTATAGGTTTTGCCATATTTTATCATCTCATAAATATGAATCAGAAATATATAAAAAGATATGAAGAGATCTTGGCGGAATTGCCACATATGAAATTGAGCACAATTTTGCAAAGAAATACCCCACTTGTTTCTCGAGAAGAGATGAGAAATGTGCTCAATATCATTTGATTGAATAGTTGCCTCAGCTCCTTGTTGTTTGAAGAAACCCTCCTCTTTAATTGGTCTTTTTTCACGAAAGGCAGACATGAAATAACAAATCAAGTTTTTCTACTGTTCATGATATTTTAAGAAAAACAGAATTTTTAAAAGAATTCATAACATAAAATAAATAAAAAATTAGAAAGCGGAAAGGTAACTAGTATAAATTTGTGTGGTAATTACTTACTCACAATTGCTCTTTTCTTGCTCTATATTATGTTTTATATTTACCATATTTATTGTTTGTTGTGCCAATCCAACACAAATCAACGGGTCCTTCCGTAGCATCAAGTAACCATACGTGAAGGGGAAATTGTGTAGACTAATTATTATGTATAATAATAAAATTGAAATTAGTTAGATATTTTATTTCTGCTATATTATTAGATCTTTTACATTATTAGAATAGAATTATATTTGGTCATATTATTCTATTTATTTATTAAATATATTATTAATATTAATTAGCATATTAATTATTATTTTTTATTAGTTATACTATGTTATGGATTCAACAAGCAATTGATATTTCACGATCAAAGGTGAAGTACTGCTTGTAGTAGTGGTCCTTGTATCTCGTATTACCAATCGAAAGATGGTCGAAAGAAAAAATCTCTATTTGATGGAGCTTCTTCCTATACCTATGAATTTCATTGGACCCAGAAATGAGACATTGGAAGTTTTATTTAATTTGATATATTGTAGTTGGTAACGATGGTGAATTAACAGAAATGGAAAGAAAGGGATTCGAACCGTCGGTAAACAAAAAGCCTACATAGCAGTTCCAGTGCTATGCCTTCAACAATTCGGCCATCTTTCCTACATAATCCTATTATTGACCAGAAACCGAGTGAATAGTGAGTCCATAGGGAAAAAGGTTTCTTTTACAATTCCATATTTATAAACAACCTCTCTTATCATCCATCTACCCTATTATAAATTTATGAGAACCCTGCGAATTGACTTGGGTTACAGGTGTGGTTCTGGCAGTATTGCCTACATCTTTTGGTGCAACTGGTTATTCCTTACCTCAAGTCCAAATTGGTTATTGGGTAGTAAAAATTGTGACAGGCGTGCCGAATTATAATTATTGATGCTTCTTAATTTTAATATAATCAACATGTATTTTTATTTGAATACATAAAAGTATTCATTATTTCATTAAATTTGAAATTTTTCATTAAATTAATTATTAAATTTAGTAAAAGTATATGCATGAGACACAATCTATTAATTGGGTTTATTTTAGATATCCTACTAGAACAATATCCTAATTTGATCTATGACTATGAGTCTTTGATCTATGACTATGAGCCTTTATAATACCTCGGGAGCTAATGAAACTATTTTAGTCAAATTCAACTATCTCAATTCCCGAGCAATTGCGCCAAAAACTCGATTTTGGATTTCCTTCTTGATTAATGTCAACCATTGCACTATCATCATATCATATTACCATATTTTTGTCACGTTTGAGTTCTTTACATGTACGTACAATTACAGCTCTTATTACTTTTGATCTTTCTAGAGGCATATTGGGCACTACTTCTTTAATTATAGCAACAATAACGTCACCAATATGAGCATATCTATGACTACGCGCCAAGCAGTTCCTCTTTCTCGATCCGAGAAGTGCATTATTAGAACTGGGCTGGAACGCCAAATGGCTCTAGATTCGGGGGTGTCTTTTATAGCTGAACGCGAAGGAAATATCATTTATATTGATACTCACAAGATCATTTTATCAAGTAATGGGGTTCCGCATTGGCCGCGAATGGAGTGCCACAATCCCATTCAACATTTTTGATCGACATAAGCCAAAGCCCATAGCACTGGTGACTCTCCGGCATGAATGCGAGGAGGATGTATAGCTGATATAGGATCCTATGGAACATGATTTTATTTTGCAAGCAGTTCGGTACGAGCGAAGAAATTTCGAACAAAAGGATCGAAACTCGCGGAATTTTTCAATTTTTTTATTATTCTAATTATAGTACATTACTTCATCATGGGCGGATAGCGAGAATCGAACCCGCATCTTCTCCTTGGCAAAGAGAAATTTTACCAATCGATCATATCCGCATTTTTGCATTTCTGAAACATATAGTAGGAGCGTAGTAATAGTTTTGCAAATAAGATGTTTATGTTTTATAAGTTAATTATTTCAAGAAAATATATCAAGTGTTAAATTCTTTACTTAACGCTATTTCGAGGATGAGAAGTTTTGAGTGGCGGAGTATGTAACGACCCGTATTTTTAACTATTTCAATTTATTAATTTTAATGTAATTATTTGGATAAAAATGCTTAGAAATAAAATTAATAATTTGTTCGGGTGATTTATTTGAATATGAACTGGAATACAAATTTGAAGATTTGGCGATAACAAGTATTCAAATAAATTCTATGTATTGACTGTGTTTATAATCAATAACAGAATTTGGATAATAAATGTGAATTATTTAGATAGAAATAAAATATTGTTGATGCCTAAAATTTATTTGAAATTTAAGATTTATGAACATCGATTTATTGGGTAATTAAATTGTATTTATGTTGAAATTATTTAAATAATGGAATTCTGGGTTTAATGACAATGAAAATGGCATCGAGAATTGATTTAAATTTTATTTAAATATGAATAAAGACCATTAACATTTAAGATTGGATTTACATGTGAATAATTAAAAAAATTGGAAATTTTAATATTTTAATTAACGAGTAAAAATAGCCATATTAGCAACTGTCTCTAATTTCGACGAAACCAGTTTCATCGAATCCATAATAGTGAGTTGTTGTAGGATATCAAGTTTCGTAGCGATCGAACCTATCGTTTGGCCGTGCGAGCTTGAAAAGCGTAGAAATCATTTTAAGGAATTCGATAAAATAAATTGACTTTGAAAAGCTATCTTACACATACGATCAAATTTGGCCTTGAAACTAGTTCCATTGCATTCGCATGGGATAAAACATTATAAACAGCAGGCGGTACACCTCGATTGGAGTTTAGATGATTTTGGACCTAATTATATAAATATGCATGCAAATCGAGGCAGTTTTATTATTATTTTAATTTCTCAAAAACCTAGCTGCCGGTTCTTTAATGGTAAAAAATTCACCAACTTCCCTCCTTAATTTGTCTCGATACATTCATCGAAATTAACAACTTCCAACATGAAAGTTTTGGATCTCGGTGAGCTCTTCAAATCAATAAAGTTGGTTCGTGCTAATTCATCACAGAATTGCCTAGATCTATGTATGAAAGTCACGCGTTTTTGAGGCGAATGGAGGCGTCTTGTTTGTCGCCGTTCAAGGTGGAGGTGTAGTTGGTCGAGGCGCACGCTTGGGGTTCGTCTGATCGAGGACCGATCGAGAATAGTTAGTCACGCATGAATTTATTTCCGCATATAGACGTGTTCCATATGCAGCGTGTAGGTCACGTACAAGGGGAAGATGGTACGTTATTTTTTTGTTATTTAATTAATTATTTTATATTAAAATTCAAATGTTTTAACTTGAATAACTTTTTTATACGAGCTAGGATCAACATGCAGTTTTCTTCATTGCATTCGTATCGAAATTCTAGACAATATGAAACTGGTCTGGTCAGTTCTGAAACTATTCAAATTTGGGCCTTTATTTGGAATTTAAATCGATGAAAAATCGAAAGTGAGTATGTATACACTCACAATTGAATGAAATAATTTTTATGTAGTTAAATTTATACCATGAAGCGATTGAAACTTATTGATTTTTGTTTGATAAGTTTAATTGACATTTAAATTGACATCTGAATTAATTGATAAAATTTGAATTGACAGTTAAATTGAATTAGAATTTAACTACCCATAAAATACCCGATACTGATAATTATGAAATTGATGTGAATTTTATTGATTATTTGGATGATTGGTTGTAATGGATGCTATTAGTTGATATTTCGATGTATATTTATTTTGATATATCATGTTATCATTCTGTATGTTACTTACATTTTATAAAACTTTAAATTAAATTATTTCGAATAAATTAAGAAATAGGTTGAAATGATATATACCTATTGCATTTGATTTGGATTGAAATAATAGATATCCATCTACGAATTTAATTGAAATAATTGATTCACTTGGCTATAGTATAGAGAATTATATACAGACACTGGATTGATTAAATTAAATGATTTTTAAAATTTTCATTCGAAATTATTTAAATGATTTGGTTTTAAAGAAAATCGAATTGATAAAAATCGAACTATTTTCGAATTAGAACTTAGAATGTTGAAATTTAAATTTGAAACAGGAATTGTTTAATTAATTGAAGTTGAGATTTGAAGTTATAATTGGAATATGACGTGAATTTCAGAAATTGATTTGTTTTAAAAGATTAGATTTTTATTCTAATTTTAGATATTGCTAAGTAAAAGTGATATTAAACGATATTTCGAAATAGTGCTCAGAATTTAATTATATTTGAAGATTTGGTTTTTTTAATTGGATATTAAAGGAAAATTTTATTTTAAGCGTTTTAAACCGATAATTTGGAAATCGAACTTGGAATTGATATAAATCAAAATGGTTTAAATTTAGAATTGGAGCTGAAATTAGTTTGGAATAAGAATTGAGATTAATTTGGAATTGAAATTAATTTAGAATTGGAATTGAAATTATTTAGAATTGGAAATGAAATTAATTTGGAATTGAAGTAAAATTCGATTTAAAATCGACACAGAATCGATAAATCGGAAAGGGAATTGCAATTGATTTGAATTGGAAAGTTTGGAAAATGAACCGGTTTGATTTTGAAACTATTTCTAAGTGAATTATTTTAGGATAAGCGGTTAAAATCTAACTTCTTTAAATATTCAAATTATTTTGAATTTTTCCAAACTAGTTTACTATATAAACTATTTTAATACTCAAATTATTTTCTATTAAACTATTTTTACTGTTTAATTATTTTAAAACTATTTAGACCAGTTTCTAAAAATTAAAATTGGTCGAAGGGTGGAATGTTTATATTGAAATCTTGTGTTTAAATGCGAATTGGGTTAAAGTAAATTATGACGAAAACTGTAATTCGAATCAAGTTTTGATGTGAAATCGATAAATCGAGTCGAATTAACATTTGAAGTAAAAAATATGGTTTTTTAAGCGAATATGATGATTTCGAAATGGATTTGATTTTGAAGCGAGTATGATCTTTTAATATCAAGTACGAATTGTTTTCGAAATATAAAAAGAACTAACCGGTGTGTAAAGTGATGTTTGGTTGTTAAGGAGACCGAGGGCTCTTATTGGCATACTCTCCGTCAATGTTGGAACCACTTTGACAACTGTGTACACAGTGGATGATATCCAGAATGTAGTGATTGAATTGGCAAACGTTACTGGAATGAAGTAAGAGAACGATGATGGATAGCCTTGACACTTGTGTCATAATTAAAATGACTAAAACATGAGCCTATGTCTAGCCAATGAGGTTAGCTACCTCTAACGACGTTGATCACTTGTATTACTGTTATGATTTTTGACTCGATGGGTGCACCTTCTGTTTGGATTGATGATCGCGGTCGGCCACGAATTGGTTACGACCAGCCAGAAAGGGTAAACTGGTAGAATCCTACGTTGGGAATTGCCTCACGTGCTTTGTCATATTTATCTCTATACGAGCCCATTACGACTTTGGTGTAGAACTGTACAAATATGTTAAGGTGGATCAATGTAAAGCCTTAATGTTATTTCGATATTTATTTTACTGATAGACATTATCTATTATAGCGTATACTATTATATATAAATAGTTTAACGGATCCTTAGGGGATGGAAAATCCCATAACATCTCTTAAGTTATTGTACTCATATTTTGTGATTGATTTGACTTACATAAGGGTATTTTGATCCTGACTCGATGCTTTGTCTTTTCATTATGCTCGGGTCAGTGTTGAGTTTTCAGCGTATTGAAGATTATTCTCTGAAGGATGAAGACAAAGATTTGGTATATTAGTATCATTATTATCCCTGCATCATGTTATTCTACCGTATTGATTATTTACCCCTGATGTGTATATATAACTCTGATAAATGTGTATAGATTATAATCAAATGTATAGTCAATAGCTTCATGAACTGTTATTTTGATTATTATATTTTATCATTCCGTTGTGAGATTCTGTGTTTGTTTTCTTCTTCATGTCATATTTTTCTTAATTAACCTCATTGTTTATCTACGTTTCGGATTGTTTAAGTTGGACATGTGTTGATTATTGCCCATTTAAACATTCTGAAATATGGGTCATCACAATATATATCGTATGTTGTCCCAATATACGTAAGTATTTAGACTTGTTGCTTATATAAATATTATATATATATTTATGTGTGTGTATGTATATATGTATAAACATATATGTTAATTTTGTTTAAATAATTTTATGTATATGATAATATTTGAAATATTTGTATTTATATTTATATTTATATTTATATTTATGAATATATGTATATATATAATATTATTATATATATATGTATATTATCATAATATAAATAAAAATAATACACATATATAAATAATACATTTTAAATTATGAACCAAATATATATGTAACGACAAAATAATATTTTTTAATTTTATAATATATATATATTAATAAATATATTTAATATATATATTAATTAATTAATAATTTTTTAATTTAGATCGTAAGTACAGCTCTATAAAATTTTATTATTAATCTTTTATTATTTAAAACACATGTAAATTTATTTTTCACTTGAAAATAAATAAGATATTAATCAAAAATATATATAAAACATTTTTTCAAATTTTAAAATCTCTAGAAGATCTTATATGATATTTTGAAGTTTGAAAATAAATTCATAATTTTTTCTGATCAAAATCTATTGTTTACGAATTAATTTTTTTGGGCCGTTAATTGTAATAATTTTTAAAAATAGCAAAAATTGTATTTTAAATTTTTGGCCAAGAGCTTTCTTTATGATAAAACACTTTTATAAAATTTGAAAAATAATTTTCAAAATAGACTTTATTTCATATGATTTATGTAGACTGTTTGTTGATTTTAATAATAATAAATAATTATAAAAATATTTTGTTGCTGTCGAAAATATTTATTATTATAAACATACACGTATAAAATTATAGAATCAATTATCACCATAGAATGATATTGTACTTAAATATGAATCGTGTGTGTATAATTAAAAGATATATGTATATATATATAATAATAATATAATAGTTTTATTATATTTAAAAATTCGACTGTACATTTCTGACATGTATACAAAATAGATTTTTTAAGTGAATAAATACATATAACCAATCTAGATTATGCGACAACAATACCTATAAGAATCTCACCTAACTAATAGTATAATCATATATATATAATGAAATATTAAACGGAAATTATATGCTATAATAAAATGAATGGTATATCTGAGAACCAATGCCTTGTAGCATATCTTATAATGATGAACTCTCCCCTCTTATATGTTTTTTGATTCGACAGACTACTAATCCTTGGAATGTTAACCTTTAACTAACAGATAGTTATTTATCTTGAATTGATATAATGAGGCTCTTAGGGGTTGAAGTCGACCAGCAATAGAAGGTAGGATTGACAGCAAAAGAATCATTTTCAATTATTGTTAGAGGTGTTTAAATAGTGGATGGAAGAAAGAGGGATCTCATCTCATACTCGTTCTCTCTCAATCTAAGCCATCCAAAACCCCAAAACCCTAACCTTTTTGAGCTTTCCCCTTTAGCCCTTGTTTCAGCTTAAAATAGTCACCCATCATCATTGGTCTAGATCCGATTTAAGCCCATTGAAATATTATTTAACGAAATCTAATTTAATCGCTTATCGATATCATATATCGATTTACATATTTACAACTATTATAAATATATTTAATATTTAATAATGTTTATTCCTCAAATCATAATCAAAATTTTATAATTAATATTTCATAAATATTAAATTTAATTAATTTATAACAAGTATAAACTAATTAAATCGTTTGGTACAAATAGAATTCATTATTTCGGTTGTGTGACTCGTAATGTGTAAATTTGGTCAGCGAGTATCATCGAACTATTTGAGTGTTAAAGTTCATATGCCACTTAGCAGGTGGTGTAATATTTTAGTCAAATTTATCGCTTACCTGTTTTCATTAAACTCTAATTTCACTTTACCAAGTATTACGCAATTATGACTTTTATTTACACTAATTCTCTTCATCAAAACTATCAATTTGAACTTATGGAGTTTGGTAATGGTCAAAATTCCAATATTGTCCACATTCAATCTATAGTTCAAACACAAAGTCCTTGGTTCAATAGTAACAATCATTATTAACCAAACTACTCTGTCCAGAGAATTTGACTTTGAGTTGACTGTAATACTAACTCCATATAACAGAGGGGACAAATCCACTCTTGAATAATGCTTCGCTCCCAATACTTCCACTCAATCCAACTATAGTCGTTTGATGGACGTCGTGCCATCATTTGACTGTAACCAAAGTGGAGCTTTTATATTGAAGATCCAAAATATTCTTAAGTCGAGAAAACTATGTAAATCAATCACATCGATATTTTCTAGTTTGATCTTAGTTATATTAACCAATAGAAAACTATTGGATGAGTCGTTCCATAGTTATCCAATAACTATCAGAACGTAACCCTTAGATGCCCCCCAACAGTCATAAGTAATACACTGTCCAAAATTTGGAGAGTGTTAGGTGCTTTACCCTTAACTGATACATTAACATCTAGTCTCGATGCATTTTGACTATAAACATTTAAAATGCTATATTTGTTTTCACTGTGATAAATTACTCACAATTACAACGCTTTGTAACTACTATCACAAAACACACCATTTATGATGTCTTTATTAACATACGTTTAATTAAATTAGTTAATCAATATAACATATTTTATCAAGTATATATAGAAAGAAAACATCATTTATTTCGAATAAGATTTGTGAGTTGGATATATGTAAAAAATTACATAATTACCCCTAGGGCATGCCCCTAACTCTATCAATCTCCCACTTGCACTTGGGGTCAATTAAAGAAAATTGTTCCAACTTCTCCAATCGGTTTCTCAAAACCAATTGGTTCAGTCCTTCGGTGAATGGGTATGTTATTACTTTTCATTTGTCTACTATGTTAATCAGCTCTCCCGACTCTAATGAACTACCTTATCATACAGAATAATTTGGAGTACGTTTCTCGACTTCCAATATGCTCTAAGTTCAATTATGAACTATATTGCGACATTGTTATCATATAATGGTGCTATAAGATTCTCAACCTTTGGAATCACTCTTGGTTCAATTATAAATTTATGCATTTATATTTATACACATTGCTTTTATTGCAGCACTATCCAAGATGATGTACTTAGCCTTTTCATTGATTCAACCACAGTATTTCATTTGGAACATTTCCAACTTAAAGATTATAAACTTGAATTTACTATTGACATATTATACTTAATATCACTTATTAAAGTTTGAATCCAAACCTCCTTCATAAGGAGTTCATCGTTTCTGTAAATAATTTCTAGTATTTCATAAATTCATGAGATCACTTTAAATAACAATTTACTGCTATCAATTAGGATATGATATTTCCTTCATATATCATATGCATTAAAAATAATGATATCGTAGACAACATAACATGTACAATAATTCCTATTGCTATTGCATAAGGAATTCATCTTACATGTTCTGTATTAAACATTTTAATAAGGTGTCCATGCATATTGATTTGGGTCATTCCCAATATCTTTTATACCTTCTATAAAAGACATCATTTACAAATCCAACATCGAGTATTAAAACAACTATGGCTGACTGCAACACACGTAAATCGTTAAAAATCAGCAGTGTATTGTTTACTTAATGTTTGGAAATATCTATGTGCCTTTTTAACTTTCTTTCTTTCGAACATACGCATTTTCTGCATTTTGATTAACAATCAAACAATTTATCAAAATATTTTTCAATTTTGATGCTCGTCGAATGACACTTTCGTATCTGTTCTTGGATCATATCCAACAATTCACAAACTCAGTATGCTCCCATTGACTTCGAGACACTTTGGTTATTATGTGTAAACAGTCTATTCTAAATCATTATTTAAAATTTTCTATTTCAACACATATGTATCAAAACATAAAATCATACCAAGCGATAATTTTGTGAGTAAAATCCAAACCTACTTGAGCCCATCGAATGGTGAATCTTTTATGATAATTTCAACAATTGAAACTTATGGTATCATTCTTATCAATTTGGTTCAATTTGGTTCAATATATTCCAACTGCATTTGTCTTTCTCTTAAAGACACATTTGCATCCAAAAAGATCTTATCCTTTCAGATATAACTCTCAAAATCATATTTTTATAATGTACTTGCAATCTATTTACGATTTGTGCATCATACCATAACATAGAGTCAACACTCTAAACGGTTTAATTAAACAACCGAGGATTATATATTTTCGACATTAATAAGAAACTCATAGTTTCTCTTCAATGAGCGAGAATACTTATCAGAAACTCTAATGCGATGTATTCATTTAGGTTGGTTAATTTCATTTCATCTCTGTAATCAGTTTTACCTTTTAATAGTATCCAATTCTATTTTACTACCAATAATTTCGTAAAGAAGTTCCTTCACTATGGAGATGGTATTGAAACAACAACTATTTCTCGGTGCAATGGAATAGGCATTCACAAACATTTTATGAATTTCCATATAATTAAAACCGATTTTGTTTTAGTTCATAAAACTTATGTTCTAAATCATAAATATGACATTCAACGATAGCCTTTCCCAAAATCCTTTTGGGGAGTCTCATACAAGATCCCTCAATAACTAATGCTATGTGTAGACTTTCTAGTCACATAACCAGCCAACTCCTTAGCCTAAGATATGTTGGGGTTTCTTGTAATCCTTTATCTTGTACGATTTTGTAAACTATTATTTAGATGAAATAATATTAACTTTGTGTACTACTCTTAAGTATATAACCTTATAGAAATAAATTAACTCAATTTCACTTATAATTAATCATACTTTGCCCAATATAGTTCGGTTACTCCTTATTGATAAATCATTATGTATCATAGGAAGGAGTGACTTTGAAGTTGAATCTTTATTCATTTTGGTACGTTCGAAACTCTTTCCAATGTACTCACCTATTCTATGATGCCTTGGCCTCAGTGACAAAATATCAAGGGAGTTTACTGTCCAATAGCTCGATCAATAGGAATAGAAGGAGCGATCTTTCATACGCACTGCTTTGGGTCAACACAACTACATTTCAATACTTGAATATATCTGAAATAATACGTATCTCATCTTTACGCAAGGTAATATACATGAGTTATAGACTTGAATAATATAGTATTAGAGACACATATAATTTTTTCCCAATTAACAGAATAGGAGTGAATAAAAACAAAGGATTTTATATCATATCTGAATATCTAATATCTTATCTCATATACATATATTTATATATACAATTAGTCACACGAATACATCACATCCGCCAATTCAATGGAATCTCAATATAAATGTAAATAGAGTAATTACTTGCCATCGTTATCAGCTCTAACTCCATATCATAGTCCGCAAAGCATATATGGTTATATCAAATATGTAGAACAACCTCAGTCTAACCCGAGGTTGTTAAAAAAATAACAAACCCCAAGTCAGGCTAGAAATCAAGCTGCGAGTCTAACTAAGCTCAAATAATAATATAATACGTGTGTCAAGTTTAGATATAACTCCACTCGATTATAAGCACAAATTTATCACTATAATCAACATCCATATATGATTCCATATAAGCTTCGTAAACAAAAACCATTTTTAAAATAGATTTTTGAAGTCCTTTTCTTTCAAATCATTTCTACAAGTTCACTTAAAATGAATTTCCAAATCACTTTTATATATTCACTTCATTCACGGAAATTTCATATATTTTGAAATCATATACCAATGGTCTACTTTGCAAACGATCTCAAAATATTAGTTTTATTTTCATATAATTTATCAAATATTTCCCAATTGTATAAAACCAATCCTGAAATAACTTTCCCGTATGAATTTGAAAAATCCAATTTATCCCAAAATATCCTTCCAAACCATTGGTCAAAACAATATTTTCCCTTTCTTTATTTAAAATTGCTACTTTTCCATTTGTTGAAACTAGTTCTAAATTATCCGATAATTCATCAAAACTAGATTTCAAAATACAACACAATCACACCAAATCTAGTTTAAATAAATATTCTTATAAGGTGAACGATCGTCAAAATAGACCATAACAGATCATAACAAATCATAACATCACTCATTTGCAATCGATGCCTAGGGAAGGAACCTTTTAATCCAACCCCTATGATCTAGGCTCAGTCATTACCTTTAAACAATATCCAAATAGATAATAAAACAAGTAGCAATACCTTTTAAAAAGGTAAAATCATCAAAATCATTTCTCAAATGAGGAAATATACAAAACCGTAATTTTATTCTTTCAAATTGGGAAATTCTCTTTGGTAGAAATACTATAAAAAATATCTCTAGTTTACTTACATAAAATCTCAATTTCATTTATGCTAAAATAGTTCAAGTCATTTTACAAAATCTTTCAAATTAAGGAATTCATCAAAATCCTTTTTTGAGGAATATAAAATTCCTCCTTTTAAATTCAAAATAATTTACTTTTAGTTAATAAACATTATTCCATAATAATACTTTCCAAAGAATTTAATCACTAAATAACTTGATTATAAATCAAGTATATAAATATCATATTTATATATTTATATATATTTATATACACACTTTTGTAAAAATGAATTTTGAACAAATTATGCACTTTACTGGAAACCACTTTATAATATATACATACATATAGACATGCATACATATATAATATTCTTAAAGATCCTTTCCAAACCATTTTTGTGCAGCTATATCATAATATCAAAAGTTTATACAATGTATATAGTGTAATTTGTTTCAAAATCACCACACAGCAAATCAAGAAAACAATGAAACAGTAAATTCTTTTTTGGAAATTAAAACATTAGTTTATAGTAAACTTCAAATCCTCAATTATCATCACTATGCATTAGATCATGAAACCGGGACATTACATATTGTGTGGGTAGTGTAATCAAGCTTCTAATCATCCAAACAATGCAAATAATTAAGATGAAGGAGAAAAGGAGTAAAAAAGTGATCTGGAAAGATTCTGGTTGAAGTAAAATCATTTTATGACCAAACATCCACAAAATCATGCACTTATTGATAATAATTCACAGATAATTGGCTACCAAGCCATCTAAAATTGATATGAACATAAACTAAATCAAGTTTTACTCAATATAATTAATAAAAGGTAGGTTATATTCGATTCTTAATCTTTGTTAATCCATCTGACTAACATCCCACTACAAACTCCAACCCTAGCACGCACACAAAACTTCAGGTCCATGACCTCCATCACGCGTGTCGCAAACTTCACCACTACCTCCGATCACTCAGCCATTGCCTTCAACCATCAACTCACACGTAGCCTGTACCAGACGCTGATTTCATTTCACTCCTGACTCATGATCTTCTGTAACACTCCATATTTTTAGTAACATTTTTTAAAATATTTAATAGCTAAATGATATAAAATAATATTTTGGTTAGAGGATTGAAATTTAATTTTTAGTAACCTTTGGTCGTGTATCCCATACATTTTCATTTTTCATTTGTTAAAATTTTTAACTTGAGGCCGGCCACCATTAATAAGAGCAAAAGGAAAAAGCTAAAGAAAAGCTAAGGAAGAAGCTTAATCGAATCAAATCCATTCAAATCTCAATCTCTTTAATCTCAAAGCTAAGGTGAATAATGACCACAACTCATATGTTTGATTGATTTCAGTTTTAGATAATTTCTGAAAGTGTTTGAAATTTCTTTGCCATGTTTTGAATGATTAATGGATATGTATATACTTGTTGATGATTTAGGCCATTTTATATGCATTTTATGATGAGAATTGATTTGGAGAACCTATTAAACGACATCCAAATGCCTTTTGAATTTATATGTAGACCATAAATGATATTTTACAAATGGGTTTCAACTTTCATAATTTTTCAAAATTACATGGATTTTATATAAATTTTTTAGCAAAGAAAATGTTATTTTGCAGTAAAAATTAATACGACCAAATTATATTGGCTTAGGGTCCGATTTTTATATATGTTAGAAAACATATTAAAAGAGATTTTCAGGAATTTTTGTAGAATTTTCCTAAGTGTTTTGATGGATATATAAAATTATTTAAGGTATGGGACTTAAATGTTTTATATATTTATAAAAAAAGAAGAGGTTGAAGCGCTACTTTGCTTTTAGATGAAAACTTGCCTACTTTGCTTTCGAAGGAAGTGCTTTCGACATGGTTTGAATTCGACCTGGTCAAATAGTTTTAAAAGGAATGGTTTCGAATGGGTTGCTCCTTTAATTTTAAATGAATGTTTTCGAAGGGGTCGAAACCCCTGACTGCCACCCTTTTACCTTTCGACCTAGATTGGTTTCGAAAGGGTTATCTTGTTTTTAAAACCAAGCCGCTTCTCCAATGCCTTCGAAGGGATGGTTTCGACACCATCATTTCTTTACTTAGGAATGCTCCAAAAGAGATGCTTCCGACTTAAATGTTTTAACGACCCTTTTGATCTATAAAATGTATAACCCAAACAGTTTTGAAAGAGATGGTTTTAAAGGTTTCAAAAGGTGTTCCCACACGTTATAAATTGAACCCAAATGCTTTCAAAAGGCTTGTTTTAATGTGTTCGAAAGGTTTTAAGGAAAGGTTTTCAAATGATTTCGAAAAGTCTAAAAGGGAAGGTTTTCCAATGGTTTTGAAAGGTAAATGTTTAAGTGTTTTAAAGAGGACGTCTAAGGTTTTAAAGCTTTCGAAGGAGATGTTTTTCAATGCCATCGTAAGGACAAAGATGACTGGTTTCCAAAGATATAATTTCGAAGTATGTTTTGGCCTTTGGCCTAAGGGTTTGTTTATATTGGAAAGGGATATTTCAATGGTTTCGAAAGGGGTTATTTCAATGGTTTCAAAAGGGTTGTTTAAAGGTTTTAAACAAAGGTTTCGAATGAGTTGTTTTTGGCAATATTGCCTAAGTATTTTTAAGTTAAAAAGGACTTTAACTTATTTTGGAAGGATGAGAAAATCATTAATAATTTCATCAACATTATTAGCTAAAGTACATATAACGTGGAAAATAGTTTAGAGTAAAGCAAAGAGTATATTTTCCTTGGATATGTATGATTTAAAGGTTTAAACCATTTTGAAAAGGGTTTTCAAGGAAAAAAAATTAAAGGGTAGTTAACCCTAAGAGAAATGACTCAGATATAGAAGACCAGATGCGACTAGTGTAGGGTCGCGCCCTATACATTTGCTTTAGCCCCAAGCTAATTTTAGTCCAAATTTGGCTTAGTTAGATAGACTTGGTTACGCACAGAAGGGAATTTATATGCATAGGAGGAAAATGTTATTGGTAAGCTCACAAAACCATTAGGATCAAGAGACCCTTGGAGAAGTAAGTTAGGGACAGACCGTCCAAAAGAATTTTCTAACAGTTTTTAGATCATATTTATTATTTTTTCAGGTAGGCACGAATAAACTAAGGGTTAGTGGTTAGCCAAACAAAACTACAGTGTTTGGACAGATAGTCCATCCTATAACCGGGTTAGTAATTAGCCAAACAAAACTACAATGTATGGATATATAGCTAATATGACAACTGATTTGTGTGTGTATATATATATATATGATATTGCTTTACAGATTTAACCAGTTAAGGTTGCAACATTATAATTTGCAAAAATATGTTTTTAAAAGGATATTAGTGAGGGTAAACCCATTCCGCTAAGCGGTATGGTCTCACTTAATATCAGATAACCGAGCTGTTTTACTATTATTCATACCATGCTTTATATCTGACTCAAAGTTTATTTTCCTTGAACTCACGAGTGCTCAAAATTGATTTGAGTAGGCTGGGAATTGAGATTTACAGGTTTTAGTAGGTTGACGAATAAAGATTCATGAGATGAGCAGGTGGCTGTCGGGTAGCTAATTGCAGTTGCTGTTATATTTTGGATGATTCCGCTGTATTTCATATTTAGTACTCTGGTCAACCAATGAGGTATCGTTATATGTCGCTCTTGGCGTAATGTTGTAATGATTGTATTTTATTTGAACCTAGGAAAGCGATGGGATTATGTAATTTGAATATGAAACATGTTTTGGGAACTGTAATCAGTAAAATATTGTTTTTTTGAAATCTGTGATTTTGTTTCATATTCAAGTGCTTCTGATATTATGGATACCATTAACGTAGCCATATTTATTCAATGGAAGTTAATACTATGGATGACTGCACCATTTGTAGTGCTTAGCATTGGACCTCTAGATATGGGATGTTACAACTTGGTATCCGAGCATAGGTTTATGAAAAACTTTAACTAAAAAGATAATTTTTTCAAAACATAGTCCTAAGTAATTAGAGATAAGATCAGGGTATGGGATAACGCTATAGTAACGTACTTGTATTTGTCATATATTAGTATGTTCTTTATCTCTAGTCTCTTATCTCCATTAGGTTATTTTTCTGTATCTTACGAAGGTTCGAATGTAGATATAAATTCTCAAAGAGTTGATGTAGGAGGAGGAAGCACCGATGCAGGTGGAAATGCCAGACCTAATACTAGAAGGAATCCAGGTCAAGCACAAGCTGGAAATATTGGTGCTGAAACCCCACAAGTTGATATAGGAGCCATGTATCAGTTTTTCGTGAATATGATGCAAGAGGGGGTTGTTGTTGGAGTAGTTGGAGGAGGGGACCAGGAAGCTCCGATAGTCAACAATTATGCTGCTTTGAGTAGGGACTATGCTAGGTTGGAAGGAAAACAATTTGTTGGGACTGAAGATGCCATAGAAGTGGGGAACTGGTTGCTGCACTGTAAGAGGATTTTCATAGATTTAGGGCTCAATGATGATCAGAAAAGAAGGCTCGTTTCAAGGAAGCTTCAAGAAGCAGTTTTATACTGGTGGAATAGTGTGACAGTTGAGTGGATGAAGGAACCATGACATGGGCTGAGTTTAAGAGGACGTTCAAGGAGAGATTCAAGTCTGTGATGGCAAAGTCTACCTTGCTCAAAAAGTTTGTTGAGTTAGAGCAGGGAGAGATGACAGTGTTTGAGTATGCTATAAGGTTTGAGGAGTTGGCAAGATATGGTCATGCGACCGTGGATATTGTGATTAAGGGAAACGAGAAATTCATTATAGGGTTGAAACCGGAATTGGCCAGCGCTACATTACTGCATATCAGGGATCCTTGTGATGTTGTAGTTGAGATGGCGCTACGAAATGTGGAAATTATTGCTTCGGTGGAGAAGAATAAGATGAAGGAGGTCCAGGTAGGGAAAAGTTAGAAAAGGAAGTTCCATCCTAAGAAGGGATCCCAGAAGAGTGAAGCCATGAAGAAGGGAAAGTTTGAGATTATTTGCTTCAAGTGCAACAAGAAGGGGCATTTTACTAATGAATGTCGTACTGGAGAGGCAAAGAAGGTGAATGGGAAGAAGAATATCAGGTACTTCAATTGCGACCATATTGTTCACTATAAGAATCAATGCAAAGAGCTTGCTAAGGATGGAAGGGGAAAGGTATTTGTATTAGAGCCTGCTACTTCGAAGTCAACAAAGTAGGAAAAGGGAAGGCAGTGTTGGGAGGTACACTTCAGATCCATGGTATATCTGTTAGCGTTCTTTTTTATACTGGTCATCGCATTCTTTTATATCTCATTGTTGGTAAATAAGCTTAACCTAGAACCCTCATACCTAGTTACTTCCTTAAGGGTTGCAAATCCGATAGGAGGGTATGCAACACTTGGGATGAGATATGACCACTTAAAGTTTGACTTGTTAGGTCATACTTTTGTTTGTAGTTTGCATGTGTTTGGTTTCATGGGATCGAAATTATTTTGGGTTTGGATTAGTTAAGTAAGTATGATGCTAGGATATTTTTTCATGATGGGCAAATATCGCTTAGACACCCAGATTGTAGGAAGCATATTGTATATACAGTAGAAAACCCTAGCTGTGAGGTAAGTGCTTTGTTGGGTGTTGTGAAAATAGATGACGAGCTGAACTAAGTTTTTGTGATTAGAAAATTCATGGATATTTTTGAACCCGCAGTAGGATTTCCATCGAAATAAGTCGCTGAGTTTTGAATAGATTTGGTGCCTGGAGAAGAACTGGTCAGTAGACCTCCAAGCAGGACACCTACCGAAATGAGATAGCTCAAGGTGTAGTTGGGGGATTTGGAAGGCAATAATTTCATCAGACCTAGTAGTTCACCCTTGGAAGCAGCCATAGTGTTTGCTAAGAAGCCAGATGGATCATTGAGATTATGTATCGATTATCGTATGTTGAATGTGAAAATGATAAAGAATTCATATACATTGCATAAGGTTGACAATTTGTTTGACCAATTGAGTGGAATCAAGATATTTTCACAGTTGGATTTGACGACAGATTTCCATTAGCTCAGAGTGGCAGAGGATAGTATTCCTTTGACGGCGTTTAGAAACAGATATGGATCGAATGGTTATTGATGACGTTCGGATTGACTAATGTGCTAGCTTTTTGTAGATTCGATGAACTGGATTTTCTAAGAGCACTTGGATGGGTACGTATTGATTTTCTTAGATGATATTTTGGTGTACTCTAAGGATGAAAGAAAGCATGAAGTTCATCTTAGAGTAGTGCTTGAAATGCTGAGGCAGCATCAGCGGAAGGCGAAGTTCTCGAAATGTCATTTCTGAAAAAAGGAAGTGAAGTTTCATGGCCATGTAGTTTCAGAGAATGAGTTATTAGTGGATCCAGCTAAGGTCGAGGCTGTGAATAGTTGGAAGAGACCAGAAATAGTGACTGAGATTAGAAGTTTTCTAGGATTGGCTGGTTACTATCGGAGGTTTATTAAGGATTTTTCATGGATAGCGGCACCGATGACCCAACTAACTGAAAGGATGTGAAGTTTGTGTGGACCGGTAAGTGTGAGGAAGCATTCCAGAACTTGAAATACTTATTGACCCATGCACCTGTGTTGGTTGTTCCGAAAGAGAATTAGGATTTGGTGGTTTATACAGATGCATATGGAACCGAATTAGGAGTTGTGCTAATTCAGAAAGGTAAAGTGATTGCCTATGCTTCTAGGTAGCTTAGACGCATGAGGTCAGATATCCGACGCATGACTTGGAGTTAGCTGCAATGATTTTTGCACTGAAGGTGTGGAGGCATTATCTTTTGGGAGAAAGATTTGAATTGTATACGGATAATAAGTAATTGAATTATTTTTTTCTCTCAGGAGGAGCTGAACTTGAGACAGCAGAGGTGGTTAGATTTCTTAGGTGCTTATGATTTCAGTATTGAGTACATACCGAGGAAAGGCAACAAGGTTGTAGACAACTTAGTAGAAAATATTAGAATGTGGTGTTAGCGATAATAACTGAGTGGAAAGATTTGGAAGTGTTAGCAACTTGCAGGGTTTAGTGGTGAACTAAGTGCAGTTCAAGTACAAAATCTGCTTTGTTATCATATTTGGAAGTTCGACCCGTTATGATCGAAATGGTTGCTTTTAAATAGCTAGAGGATCCAGTGTTGGCTGAGTGGATCAGAAAGCTGAAAGAGGGAACGAACAGCGATGACTTAAAGGATTTTAGTCTTGACCAGAATGGTGTGAGAAATGCGGATTACAGATCTTAAGGCTAGGATAAACACTAGAGGGGGGTGAATAGTGTTTTAATAGATTATTAAATCTTTTTGAGTTTTTGTTAATATGTATGCATGATTCAGACACAGATATGATCACATAATCAAACACAGATGCAAAAATAAAGTAAAAGCGGTAAAGGAAAGAATACATAGGATTTTATACTGGTTCGGAGTTACCCTACATCCAGTCCCACACACAAGTATGGATTTCCTTTCAAAAGCAATTGTACAATTACACCCTCAATTTTAAGGCTACGAGGCACACCCTCCAGATTCACAATCCTCTGGGTAGAGATACTTGATTTTACGGGCAACAAGTTCACCCAATTGATTTCCAAGGCCACAATCACACCTTTTCTCACTTGATTGATTTCCATGGCTACAATCACACCTTTTCTCACTTGATTGATTTCCAAGGCCACAATCACACCTTTTATCGTTTAATTTATTACAAAAATCCTATAACTCCAAATAGCACTGAGGATCTTGTTGAGATAGTGATAGAGAATCAAACTAGAGATAATCTAGTTAGATTCAATGTTGATTTCGGCAGAGTAATGGTAGGAATATGTATAAAGAAAATGTGGAAGAAGAAGAAGAAGAGAAATGAAAACCAGAAAAATATGATTGAAAATTCATTGAAACCAACCCCTATTTATAGAAGAACAACAGCCATCTCCATTCGTGAAGAGATATGAAGAATAGACACTTCTTCTGAAATTTAAAATTCGAAATTAACTGACACTATGTCGACATGGGTATATTGAGCATGTCGATCCCAAACGGATTTTTGGTGGTTTGTTTTTCTTTTGAAACTAACTTTTATATTATATTAAAAACTATTTTAAACTTTATAAATATACTTGACTATAGTTAAAATACATAAGTAAATATAGAGAATAATATATTGGTATATATAATTTTACAATAATTTTATATTTAAATCTAAGTATAAATATTAAAAGTTAAATAAATTATTATTAAAGATAATTTAAAACTAAGAATAATTTGATTTTGAAATTAAAGATTATTTTGAGGCTAAAAGTATTTAAAACCAGGGTAGATGTTTTTGATTCTTTTAAAAGGAAGATTTTGAAATCATTTTGAAAATAAGATATAATTTTGAAATCATTTGAATAAAAGTTAGCGGACACAAAACAATGTTCCACTGGAACTTTCGTAGGTTCCATCCTACTCAGGGTTCCATCCCTTTAACGGGCTCGAAGTGGATTCTATTTCACGAATAAATTGGATTTTATGATGCTAGTGCTTTTCTAGGAGTTTTAACAAAATTCCTAATAAATTAAAATATAATTTACTTGAAATATTGAACTCTTGATAATCTTGATATTCTTGATACTCATGAGTCTTCATTCTTGATATCTTGAATCTCTATGCTGTACAGTCTTCATTCATGGTAACCGCATGGTTAAATCCTACATATACATATATTCAAAACTATAATGTTAGTATTTTTATTTTATAATCCTATTCTAAGGTTGTTGTCATCAAAACCATCATCTCACGGACTAACAATCTCCCCCTTTTTGATGATGACAACCTTTGTTTATAAAATATTACTTCTACCCTAATAACTCCCCCTTAATCTATGCCTAACTATCCTAGTTTACATTTCTCCCCCTTTGTCATCAACAAAAACTAACTCTAAATATATAACTTCAAACTATATAACTCCCCCTAAGTCTAATACTCTATGACATGTGATTATAATGATAGTGTTATCATAAATAATCAACGCTTAGATCTAAAACTAAAACTCAGTCCTAAACTACTAACTATCCTAACTAAGTATCTATATAATAACGCATATAAGAACACAAATTATTCATTAATTATATAGTTGTATTTACATTTTCATGGGAAACATAAGAAAGAACACACATCAAAAGGAAAAAGAGAAAAGAAACTAATGAGTGTTTTTGAAAATGGGAGATCTATGAATCCAACAATTTGGATAGTGGGAACAGAAATTTCCACGTTGTTCGACAAGATTTCCATCTTTATCAAAGCACACTTCACCAATGCAAACGACTTTGTCGTCATCTTCTGTGTGTACTTCTTCCATGGGGACTTCTTCTTCTTCCTCGCTGGCCACTTGTGTTTGATCTCCTGAAAAGTTTTCGCTAATCAAGAATGGGTTAGCATGATTATCCATTAGAAATTTTTGCAAATTCCTAAGGATTTTGCCTTGCCTCTCTTGTTCTTTGGCCACTCGAAGGTACATTACTTGAATTTCAATCATTAACAGAAGTGCATCCTTCAGAGAATCCTCCATTTTCGTCACACGAGCGAACGTTGTTCGTTGAAACGGTTCAGAAGTAGGAGAAGGGAATGAAAAGGTTGAATTTATGTTTGATTTGGAAGAGGAGGCCATTGATTATTTAATTTCAGAAGATAGAACAGAGAAATAACAGAAAGAATGAATAGAATTTCGAAAATGAGAAGAATATATAACTAATTATTTGAATTTCGGTGGGAAAAATTTCAAAAATAAAAAATCGTTGTATGTCGACATGGGGTTCAAGGGGATGTCGACATGTGGTTCAAGGGGATGTCTACATGGTGCTTGAATTTTTGCTATTTAATTTATTTTGATCTAATTTGTTTAATTATACTTTGTTATTTATTTATTTTTATATTTTAATATTGAAAAAATACCTAATTCTCTTCTTAGTTTAGTAAATATAGATTCATTTAATGGTTTTGTTATTATATCAGCAATTTGATTCTCGGAATTAATATAATCTAGAGTAATTACTTCCTTATTTATATTATCTCTGAGAAAATGATGTCTTATATCAATATGTTTAGTTCAAGCATGTTGAGTAGTATTTTTGGATAAATTTATCGCACTAGTATTATCACAATAAATTGGTGATTTTGAGAAATTTAAACCATGATCTTTTAAAGTTTGTTGCATATATATTACTTGAGAACAAGCCAAAGCAGCATAATTATATTCTGCTTCAGTTGTTGATAAAGAAACTGTGTTTTGCTTTTTACTAGACCAAGAAATCAGATAATGCCCCAAAAAGTGACAAGTTCCACTTGTACTTTTTCGGTCTGATTTACAACTAGCATAATCAGCATCACAGTAAGATATTGAGTCAAAAGAATCATTTTTAGGATAAAATAAGCCATAATCAGACATGTATTTAACATATCTTATGATACGTTTTACGGCTTTTAAGTGGATCTCTTTGGGTTGAGATTGATATCTTGCACAGAGACAAACACTATGCATGATATCAGGTCTACTAGCAGTAATATAGAGTAGTGATCCAATCATTCCTCTATATAATTTTTGATCTACATCTTTCGAGAGATCTTCTTTACTAAGTTACCCATAGATTGCCATGGGAGTGGATTTTCCACTCGCAGTAGTCAAACCGAATTTATTAATTAGGTCTTTAGCATATTTTTCTTGACTAATAAAGATATCATTATCTAATTGTTTTATTTGTAATCCTAAAAAGAAGTTTAATTCACCCATATGACTCATCTCAAACTCTTTTGTCATTATTTCAGAAAATTCTTTATTCATTTCAAAATTAGTTGATCCAAAAATAATATCATCTACATAGACTTGTACTAGTTGAATATCATTTTTATTCCTTTTAATAAGAAGAGTATTATCAACTTTACCAATTTCAAAGTTTGATTGTAATAAGTAAGATCTTAGTCTATCATACCAGGCTCTAGGAGCTTGTTTTAGACCATATAAAGCTTTCTTAAGTTTGTAAACATCATTTGGTAATTTTTCATTGGCAAAAAGTGGTGGTTGTTCAACATATACTTCTTCTTTTACAAAACCAATTTAAAAAGGCACTTTTAACATCCTTTGAAATAATTATGATTTGCGAAAGCAAGTAGAATCCTAATGGCTTCTAACCTTACTACGGGAGCAAAGGTTTCGTCAAAATCTATTCCTTCTTCTTGACAATAACCATGAGCGACTAATCGAGCTTTATTTCTAACCACCTCTCTTTTTTCCTTCATTTTATTTTTATAAACCCATTTAGTTCCAATTATAGTTCTATTCTCAGGTCTAGGAACAAGTTCCCAAACATTATTTCTAGTGAATTGATTTAATTCTTCTTGCATAGTCAAAATCCATGAATCGTCAGTTGATGCTTCTTTTGGATTCTTGGGTTCAATAGTTGATATAAAAGCTACATTACTCATTTGACTTAGTTGATTTCTAGTTTTAACAACAAATTGCATATCTCCTAGTATATTTCCAATGGGGTGACCTTTTAAAAGTTTAGTCCTTTTATTAGGATGATCAATTTCATTATAAGTTTCAGTTGACTCTTGATTTTGAGTGATTAAATCCTCTTCATCTTTGTATCTTCAAAATTTTTGAGATTTTCATCGAACAAAAAATGCATTGTTTCTTCAATGGTGTTAGTTTTAAATTAAATACTCTGTACGCTTTACTTTTATTAGAATATCCGATAAAGATACCTTTGTCGGATTTAGGATCAAACTTATCTAAGTTATCTTTAGTATTTAAAATAAAACATTTACGTCCAAAAATTCTAAAATAAGATACTTTAGGTTTCTTTCTATGAATAAGTTCATAAGATGTCTTATTAGTTAAAGGTGTAATTAAAATTCTATTTAAAATATAACAGACGGTAGCGACTGCTTCTGTTTAAAAATACTTTGGTAATTTACTATCAGAAAGCATAGTTCTCACACACTCTTGAATCATCCTATTTTTACATTGTACTACTCCATTTTGTTGTGGAGTTCTTGGAAATGAAAATTTATGATTTATTCCCTTTTTATTGCAGAATTTCTCAAACTTTTCATTTTCAAATTCACCACCGTGATCACTACGAATGATTATAATTTTTAGAGAAAGTTGATTTTGTGTCCTTTTTGTAAAGTTCTTAAAACATTCAAAAGTATCACTTTTATGTTTTAAAAATACTGTCCATGTAAATCTAGAATAATCATCTACAATTACCAAAGCATATTTACTATGATTTATTGACAGAATTTGAGATGGACCAAATAAATCAGGATGAATTAATTCAAGAGGTTTTGAAGTTGAAATCATATTTTTTAATTTAAAAGAACTTTTTCTAAGTTTTCCTAATTGACATGCATCACATAGACTATCTACTTTAAAATTCATTTTAGGGAGACCTCTTACTAGATCATGTTTTGACAGTCTATATAAGAGTTTGAAATTCAAATGCCTAAATCTCTTATGTCAAATCTAAGGGTCACTTGTATTTGCCAAAATACACAAGTTATCATTTGAAACTTTCATACTAAGAATATAAATATTCTTTTTCCTAATTCCCTCAAATATTATGGTTGAATTATTATCTTCAATGTAACACTTATCTTTTTTAAATTTAATTTTATATCCTTTAAAGCAGAGTGGACTTATACTTAGCGGATTATATTTCAGATTCTTAACTAGAAAAACATTAGTAATAATAGGAGTTTCAGAGTTACCGACTTTGCTGATGCCAATCACATATCCTTTTGAATTGTCTCCAAAGTTAACCAGTCCTCCGTCTTTGTATATTATATCATTCAATATATCTGGATTGCCAGTCATGTGTCTAGAACATCCACTATCGAGTATCCATTTGTTCTTATTGATTTGCATAATTTTTCCGTTGTGGATTGATTCCTCAATTCCTATGTTTCCTGCACATCAAACAATTTTGGTAGACAACTTGAATTTGAACATTGATTATATGCAGACTCAATAGATGACGATGATCTGAATATTTCTAAACTAGTATTAACATCCTAGCCATTTAAAAAACATTTTCAAAAATTAGATTATGAAACTTTGAAAACCTTGCTCTGATACCAAATGTGAGAAATGCGGATTACGGATCTTAAGGCTAGGATAAACGCTGGAGGGGATAAATAGTGTTTTAATAGATTATTAAATCTTTTTGAGTTTTTGTTAATTTGAAAACAAATGTATGTCATATTCAAACACTGATATGATCACAGAATCAAACACATATGCAAAAATAAAGTAAAAGCAGTAAAGGAAAGAACACACCAGATTTTATACTGGTTTGAAGTTACCCTACATCCAATCTCGCGCACAAGTATAGATTTCCTTTCAAAAGCAATTATACAATTACACCCTCAATTTTAAGGCTACGAGGTACACGCTCCAGATTGAAAATCCTCTGGGTAGAGACACTTGATTTTACGGGCAACACGTTCACCCAATTGATTTCCAAGGCTACAATCACACCTTTTCTCACTTGATTGATTTCAAAGGCCACAATCACACCTTTTCTCGTTTAATTGATTAAAAAAAGCCTATAACTATGAATAGCACCGAGGATCTTGTTGAGATAGTGATAGAGAATCAAACCAGAGATAATCTAGTTAGATTCAATGTTGATTTCGACAGAGTAATGGTAGGAATATGTATAAAGGAAATGTGGAAGAAGAAGAAGAAGAAGAGAAATGAAAACCAGAAAAATATGATTGAAAATTCACTGAAACCAACCCCTATTAATAGAAGAACAACAACCATCTTTATACGTGAAGAGATATGACGAATCGACACTTCTTTTGAATTTAAAATTCGAAATTAACTGACACTATGTCGACATGGGTATATTGAGCATGTCGACATCCCAAACGGATTTTTGGTGGTTTGTTTTTCTTTTGAAAATAACTTTTATATTATATTAAAAACTATTTTAAAATTTATAAATATACTTGACTATAGTTAAAATACATAAGTAAATATAGAGAATAATATATTGGTATATATATAATTTTACAATAATGTTATATTTAAATCTAAGTATAAATATTAAAAGTTAAATATATTATTATTAAAGATAATTTAAAACTAAAGATAATTTGATTTTGAAATTAAGATTATTTTGAAGCTAAAAGTATTTAAAACCAGGATAGATGTTTTTGATTCTTTTAAAAGGAAGATTTTGAAATCATTTTGAAAATAAGATATAATTTTGAAAATCATTTTAATAAAAGTTAGCGGACACAAAACAATGTTCCACTAGAACTTTCGTAGGTTCCATCCTACTCAGGGTTCCATCCCTTTAACGGGCTCGAAGTGGATTCCATTCCACGAATAAATTGGCTTTAAGATGCCAGTGCTTTTCTAGGAGTTTTAGCAAAATTCCTAATAAATTAAAAGATAAATTACTTGAAATATTGAACTCTTGATAATCTTGATATTCTTGATACTCATGAGTCTTCATTCTTGATATCTTGAATCTCTATACTGTACAGTCTTCATTCTTGGTACCTGCATGGTTAAATCCTGCATATACATATATTTTTAAACTATAATGTTAGTATTTATATTTTATAATCCTATTCTAAGGTTGTTGTCATCAAAACCATCATCTCACGGACTAACAAATTGGTGGTTGAGAAAGAAAGGAAGATTGTGTGTTTCGAATGTGGGAGACATTAGAAAGGAAGTTTTGGAGGAATGCCATCGTTCGAAGCTCACTATTCATCCAAGAGGAACTAAGATGTATCAGGACATGAAGAGAAGTTTTTTCTAGGAAGCTATGAAGGGGATGTAGGCTTATGGGTGAAGCAGCATCTGAACTGCCAACGGCTAAAAACCGAACATCAAAAGCCAAGTGGGTTGCTTCAGTCTTTATACATTCCAGTGTGGAAGTGGCATTCCATTTCGATGGATTTTATAGACGGGTTTCCGAGGTCAAATAGAGGAAATGAAAGTGTATCGTTCATAGTGGATAGATTGACCAAGAGTGCTCATTTCATTCCAGTTAAGTCAACCAGAATGGCACCTGTTTTGGCAAAGTTGTTTATGAAGAATGTAGTTAGACTGCATGAAATTCACAGTAGTATAGTGAGTATAGAGATTTTTTTATTCGCTAGCAAGTTCTGGAAGAGTTTATAGGATACCTTAGGTACCGAGCTCAAGATGAGTACCATTACCATCTACAGATTGACGGGCAAACGAAGAGAGTTAATAAAGTCTTGGAGGATTTGTTACGAGCTTGTATGCTAGACTTTAGGGGATCATGGGAAGACCATCTACATCTAGTAAAGTTTTCATATAACAATAGTTATTAGACTAGTATAAGGATGGCACCTTCTGAAGCTCTGTATGGAAGGCTATGCAAATCTCTGTTTGTTGGTTGGAGACCGGGGATAAGTTGGTTCTTAGTCTAGATTTGTTAGAGAAACTGTAGAAAAGGTTGAGTTGATTCAAGATAGAATGAAGGAACCTCAATCTAGGCAGAAGACTTATGCGGATGGAAGATGGAAAGGTTCGGAATCCTCTGTTGGAGATTAGGTTTTCATCAAAGTATCACCGATGAAAGGTGTTATCAGGTACGGGAAGACAGGAAAGTTAGCATCGAGATTCGTTGGACCATTTTCTATTATTGAGAGGATTGGGAAACTCACCTATAGAGTTGAGTCACCGAGCAATTTAGCTGGAGCTTACGATGTTTTCCATGTTTCTCATATTAGAAAGTGTATTAGAGACCCAAAGACTACTATTGCACCGACCGTGCTAGATGACTTAGTAGTAGAACCGGATTTGACTGTAGGGAGAAAGCCGATTCGTATTGTTGCGAGAGGTGAGAAGAGGTTTAGAACCAAGTTAGTCAAATTAGTTAATGTCCAGTGGAGGGACGATAACAGAGACTGTACCTGAAAGATTGAGAGTAGGATTAGAGATACTTATCCTGATCTGTTTGAAGGTTTGTTTTACCTTTTTGATTGATTTATTGTGTACCCAATTGTAATTTTGAGGATGAAATTTGTTAAGAAGAGGAGCATGTAACAACCCATATTATTAGTAAGATTATTTAGAATATTTACTTAAATAAATTAAATAAAATAATGTGTTGATTAGGGGATTGAGATTTGATTTTAATTAAGGGGTAACCATGCCATTTATCCAATGAACCAAAGAAGAGTTAAAATGAAGTAGATGAGGGGTAAAATAGGAAAAAGGTCATTCTTATCCCCGAAAACTTTGGCCATGTATCCCATACACTTTCATTTTTCATTTGTTAAAATTCTTAAACTTGAGGACGACCACCATTAACAAGAGCAAGAGGAAAAATATAAAGAAAAGCTAAGGAAGAAGTTAATCAAATCAAATCCATTCAAATCTCAATCTCCTTAATCTCAAAGCTAAGGTGAATAATGACTATATCTTATATTTTTGATTGATTTTGGTTTTAGATAAATTCCGAAAGTATTTGCAATTTTTTGCCATATTTTGAATGATAAATGGACATGTATATACTTGTTGATGATTTAGGCTATTTTATATGCATTTTATGATGAGAATTGATTTAGAGAACCTATTAAATGACATCCAAATGCCTTGTGAATTTATATGTAGACCAAAAATGATATTTTATGGATGGGTTTCAATTTTCAGAATCCGAATTTGTGTGGATTTTATGTGAATTTTCTATTGTAGAATTGTTATTTTGGGTTAAAAATTAATTACGGTCAAATTATATTGACTTAGGTTCTGACCTTTATATATGTTAGAATACATATTAAAAGAGATTTTCTGGAATTTTTGTAGAATTTTCCTAAGTTTTTCTATGGGTATATAATATTATTTAAGGTATGGTACTTAAATATTTTATATATTTATAAAAAAAGAAGGGGTTGAAGTGCTATTTTGCTTTTAAATGAAAATGCACCTACTCTGCTTTCGAAGGAAGTGCTTTCGACTTGGTTTGCTTTTGACCAGGTCAAATGGTTTAAAAGGAGTGGTTTCGAATGAGTTGCGCCTTTTGTTTTAAATGAATGTTTTTAAAGGGGTCGAAACCTCTGACTGCCGCCTTTTTACTATCTACCCAGATTGGTTTCGAAAGGGTTATCTTGTTCTTAAAACCAAGTCGCTTTTCCATTGCCGTCGAAGGGAAGGTTTCGACACTATCACTTCTTTACTTAGGAATGCTTTCAAAAGAGATGCTTTCGACTTAAATGTTTTAACGACCCTTTTGCTTTATAAAAAGTATAACCTAAATTGTTTCAAAAGAGATGGTTTTAAAGGTTTCGAAAGGTGCTTCCACATGTTATAAATTGAACCCAAATGCTTTCGAAAGGCTTGTTTTAATGCATTCGAAAGGTTTTAAGGAAAGTTTTTCCAATGGTTTCAAAAGTCTAAAAGGAAAGGTTTTCTAATGGTTTTGAAAATGTTTAAGCAAAAATGAATGATTTCGAAAGGTATGGTTTAAAAGGTATGTTTTGGCCTTTGGCCTAAGGGTTTGTTTATATTGAAAAGGGATATTTTCAAAGGTTTCGAAAGGGGTTATATCAATGGTTTCGAAAGGGTTGTTTGAAGGTTTTAAACAAAGGTTTCGAACGAATTTTTTTTGCAATATAGTCTAATTTTTTTTAAGTTAAAAAGAATTTAATTTATTTTGGAAGGATGGGAAAATCCTTAATAATTTCATCAACATTATTAGGGTAAAGTATACATAACACGGAAAATTGTTTAGATGAAGCAAAGAGTATATTTTCCTTGTATATGTATGATTTAAAGGTTTAAATCATTTTGAAAAGGGTTTTCAAGGAAAAATTTAAAGGGTAGTTAACCCTAAGAAAAATGACTCGGATATAGAAGACCAGATGGGACTGGTGTAGGGTCACGCCCTACACATTTGCTTTACCCCAAGCTAATTTTAGTCCAAATTCCAGTATGTAGGGCTTAGTCAGATAGACTTAAATGAGGGTTACTGTGACAACCCATAATTTTTAGATATTTGAAATTGGAATATTTAATTAATTTTAAATATTTAAAAGTTAATGTTTAACTTGAATTTCAAATATCGCTATTTAATGGATAATTTAAATATTGAATTTAATAATTGGAAATTGAGAAAATTGTTGAATCTGAATGTTCCAGTCTTGTTAAAAATATTTTAAAGGCTTAGAAAATTCATATTGATAATACTGAATGTAATAGAACTTTTAAAATTGGATTTGAAAGTGATTGTTCAGTTTTGAATTTATATCGTTTAAATCGACATTTAAAAATAGCCTCCAGAGGCATAGTCTCGGAATTCGACGAAATCAATTCCATTGGATCCGTAACAGTGTATTATTATCGAATTTCAATTTTCGTAGTGTTTGGAGTTGTCATGAGGTCATACGATATGTAAACGCGCTGAAATCTATATCGATATTTTAATATAATAATTGTGTCCAAAAAGCTATCTTCTCTGCACGACCGAATTAGGGCTCAAAACCTTTTCCAATGCATTCAGAATAGGGGTAATATTATAAACGCCTAGCGGCACACCACGATAGGATGTAAAAAATTTAAGCTTCGAATTCAAGACGATTTAAATTGCAATTTAAATTCAAATATAAATAATAAATTGCACTGAAACACCACAGCTTTCTTGCCACGCACCTCCTCTTATTAAAACGTGTCGCCTGTTTTTTTCTAATCACTCCAGATGTCCACTTCGAAACTTAAAAAGAAATAAAAATAAAAATCACAACCGCGTGAAATCAATAATCAAATCCTAAGTCTTGTTCCTCCCCTTTTCTAAATCAAAAGAATTCGCTCGTCCACTAAAAAAATGAACGCAACCTAAGTCGAAACCTATTCGATTCCAATCTCTATGGGATGGTATCGACCTAGGTGCAAGGCTCGGGGTTCGGTAGTGTTAGGGCAGAGCTGGTTTGGGCTCGAAGAAGTGGGTTGGCGTGTGCGGTTCTCAGGACGAGGTGGCGATTTTAGGGTGGGTCGGCTTCGCAGTCGAAGGTGTTTGGATGTAGGTGCATAGATGGTGATGGCAACATAGTTTGGCGAGGGTCGCGTGACAGGGTTGTTGACATGCTTCGAGGATGAGATTGGAATAGTGCGGTGGTGATGATGGTGGTCTGTCGAAGTCGCGATAGAGTATCGCGTGCTCGTGCGTGATTTGGGATGAGGCTGGGAGCTCGCGATTGAGTTTCTATGGTGGTGCTGCCTCGAGAGGTGGTCGCGATGGTGGCGTGTTAGAGTGCTTCTATGATGTATGATTCTGTTTTTAAATTTAATATATATATATATATATATATATTTAGTAATTCACACGAGTATGAGTTGAAAGGAATTTATTTTTGGATTTAATGTATACATTTATAGATAAAACATAATATGTATATAGATAAGATTTTGAAATATAGAAATTTTAAAATAGGAAAGTTTATATAAAATTAGAAATCTATAAATTATTTTTAAACATATAGTTCAAAAGAGAATAATTATATAGATATACCTATTTTCATTTACTGGTTTATGTTTAAAATAATATATTGTGGAGATTAAAACTTATCTAACTGTTTGGTCACTAGAAAATAATTTACAAAAATAAAATTAGTTTAAAATAATTTATTAGTTAATTAAATTATAAAATGGCAACAAATTGTTCGATTTCTTCGAGTATTAATAAACCATATAATTGTTTATACAAGGTCAAAGGACATGAAAACAAGTCAAGATGAGATTGACGTGGATTGCAAATTAAAAAGCAAAGGTGATTTAATCTCACTCATTTGGACTACCATTTAAATTTAAATAGTAAAATTTAAATTATCGGATTGATTGCTTGGATTGATGATCTATTATCAGTATGGATGTGATATTATATATATATATATATATATATATATATATATATATATATATATATTGGAGTGATTGATTTCCCACATTATATAGCGGATGAGACCCTGTGCTCCCCGCATAATAGCGGATGACCCTTTATACCGCGATATCCTTCTAGAAGTGGGATTGATATTTTTTACAGTGCTAACATCTGTGGATGTAGGGAAACGAGTTGGAGGAATCCAACTAGATTCCTCAAAGAAGTGGAATTTATTTTTATAGTCCATGTTTTATTTGATAATCTGTGATAGATTATATTGATTATATTGGAAATTGAAAATTATTGAATACTATGGTTTAACTGAATATATTTTAGGTATATTGAGATATCGAAAATATAAAGATTGAATTTTTAAAGGGAAATAAAAGAGGGAATTTAAGCAAATAATTATAGAGAATTTGGATAAATTAAGATGAATTGGAAAAGAATAAAAGTTGATTTTTAAATTCTAATAAATAAATTCCAAATATAGGAAATGAGATTTTTGAATAAATGGGAATAAAGGAATTTTTAAACTAAAGTGATATTATTTAAAGGAATAAAGAATTTATTTTTAAATTCAAGGTATAAATTTGTTTGGAAAAGATAAAGAAGAAATTTGAAAAAATACGAAATTGGTATTTTTCCGGTTTAAATAAGATTTTAAATCATATAAGGAAGCTAAATCTGAAATTAATGGGTTTTGAAATAAATTGAGTAAGTAAATGAATTTATTTTCAAAATGGAGTAAATTTGGAAATCGATTTGGAAATTGATTAAATGTTTGAAATTGTGTTTTAAAAGGAGGATGAGACTATGGAATTATAAACTGGGTTTATAAAGTGAAATATGATATCAATGGATATTTGAAAGTATAAATTCATGGTGGGAATCTATAAAGGAATGGGTAATTGGTTTTAAAAATAGATAGTGGTTTTATTTTCAAAAGCTGTGGAATGGAAGGTGTAGTTTCCCAAAAAGCCAAGTATGTTTTCAAAGTAGATTTTCAAGCATAAGGTAAAGGTTTTATAGTGGTTTTAAAAGAATGTTTTAGAGAAATTTTATTATGTTAAATTGTTTTAGAATTTTAAAGTAAATATTTATTTAACTTAATTTTAGCAGTAATTATTTTAAAGGTTTAACTAGTATTATGATTTAAAAGATAATTGTTAGATATTTATATTTTATAAAGTAGTTTTATTTTAAAGGTAGTTTGGCTCAAGTTTTTATTTGAAAAAATTAGTATAGAATTTCATAACTTTTATTTTAAATTAGTTTTGGCTTAAGTTTTACATGAGAAATTATTATAAGATTTCATAACTAGTATTTTAAATAAAGTGTTTTAAATAGTTTTTATTTTAAATGTTTTAAAGTACATATATTTTTGGATATGTGATTTAAATTATTTAAAAAACCTAAAGTATTAAGGCTTGGTGATTTTCAGCGGAAATAAAACAATTGGGTGGAAATTTATTCCGCGAGAGAAAAGTGATTTGGGAACTATTTTTTTCAAAGGGGTTGAAGAGTAGAGAAGATATCTTGGGAAGATATTTTGAAATAAATAATTTGAGGAATTATTAAGGTATGATGGATATTTGTGAATGTTATTTGATAGATAAATAACTGACTATCAATATTGGCTAGCGCGTTGATTGTTTCGAAGAGACCGAGATCGGGATTAATTTCCCGAAAACCACTTCGATCTAGTTTGAATGTTTTCATGAGGAAGACAAGAGGTTGGAGTCGAGGATGGAGCGGTGAAGTGCAAGGGCTAATCGCTACTAATCCTAAGGGTGATTCCAAAATGGATGTAGTAGGAGTAGTGCCTTCGGTTCCGTTCGGACCCGGAACGGACTTGTACGGACGAATGCTATCAGAACATCGTCAGAAGGATGGTGAGCATTCTAAGTGAATGCGTTCTAAAAAGGTAACGCATAACCTCAAGCCTCATCAACCGAGAATGGCTAAAACAAGGGAGATGAACGCAAGGCTAAGTGTTTAGCAACCAATTAGGGTAAGGTCATCCCAATCTAGATGTTCCTTTTATTCGGCTATGTGGGCGGTTGCTGATCCCAACCGTGGGGTGATCTTATTCGGACTGTACAGTAAGGGGTAGGTCCGGTCTTGTGTAGCAGGAGATCAAGGTAGATCCTCAGTACGGTGATCTAGATCACGTACTGTGATGGGCTGTACCCTAGTAGCCCTACCATTGATGGAAATCCATTCTCCCTACGTGCGCTTTACGGTCTTGATTGTAGAACCTAATATCACTGGAATTTAATAGTGGTAATAATTTTGGCAATTTGAATAAGTATTTGTACTAAGACACTATTATAATATCAGAGTATTTTGATAAGAAATATTTTCGTTATCGTAAGGTAAAAACCCGACATGTTTATTTGTGGCATGGTCTTACGAGATACCTTTGATTTCATAAGGATTTTGAAAACTTTGATAGTCTAATTGAGTGTGTTTTCTCACGCTGGTTTTCTAGACTGACTTGGGTATTGCTTTATTATGATGCTCGGGTCAGACCGAGTATTATAGATACATGAAAGGATGTTGTGGAGCTTAGGAGACGAGCTAGATGGCGAGACGTATCACACGTACTTGATGTATTTTCCGCTATGCAGTATTAGCTGCGTATTCGGTTTTGTGAGGGAAAGTTAATATAACTTTCCAGTATTTTGCTATTGATAGTGTTGTACTTTGATGATGTAATGTATAAAACCGATATCGTTCGTTTTGTTTTAAAGATTAGTCATTTATCTATTATATATTGTTCCGCTGCGATGGTGAGATTCTGATATTGTTTCTATTTCTTCTTCTATCTTCTTCTTTTTTAAGCCTAATGGTTCGGTTTTTCGGCATTCGATTGTTCGGCATTTGATATAGTGGATGTATTAATGTCGATTTTCGGACGCAAGAAAAATCGGGTCATTACATTATGGTATCAGAGCTGTAGGTTAAGTGAGAACCTTGGCTTTGGTGAGGATTACTCATTTCAAATAGAGTTCGTGGAACTCAAGAATGAGTTTGAGTGTATTAATAAACATGAAAGCATATTTTTTAGTGGATATAAAAATTGTTTTTATATTGTGTTGACTTATTGGTTGAGTGTTTATGGATTCTGGTCGATATGTGGGACGCCATGGATTGATAGGGGTTTCTAAACTCTTAAAAAAGATAAATCGACACGGTATTGTTTTAAAATAGGGTAAATGGAATAATTTTACCCAAATTATTTTTGTATATAAAAAAATATTTTTTCGTAAATTATTATAGTTATATATGGTTGGTTGATTGTTAGGAAATGATAATATTAAATTATTATCATTGTTGTATGAAAACTGAACTGGAAATTAAAATTATAACCAATGGTTAAGGAATAAATTTATATAACAAAATGGGATTTGTAAATGTAAATAATAAATGTGGTTTAAATTTGGAAATGAAACAAAAATTCCAGAGTAGTTTTTGAATATGGATTGAAAGGATTTGGGATTTGAAATTTTGATAAATTTAATTCCTTTTGAGTTTGGAAATGATTTTCAAAGATTTTGGAGGAACGATAAGGATATTATTCAGAAATATTTTTAAATGGGATTTGAAATCTGGTAAGATTTGGAATTTAAAAGTATTTGAAAAGGGTTTTTTAAAGAGATAAAGCACTGAACTCATTTCGGTCGCAGGAAAATAATTCCGATGATGATCGCGACATCATCGGTGTTCATTTTCGAGTCTCCAAGGGAGGAATTGCTGCCAAAATATTTTTAATTTGGTGTTTGTTTACAAAAAAAATTGGATTTGATTTTGGAATGCAAGGAATAATTTGGTTTGGGTATATATGATTTCAAAAATGTTTTGAATGTTTAAGCAATTGTTTAAAACTCTGGAAGTTTGATTAAAAATGTTTATAGAATGTAAAATGGGTTTGATAACTTATAAAAATTTGAAATTTGTCGAAATGAAATTCAACTTAAAAGGAGTAAAATTAAAATAAGCGTGAAAACGAAATGAGTTAGATGGTAAGCTAATTAATTAAGTGAATTAAAAGAAGTTAGCAAATGGAATTTAAAAAAGTGGAAAACTTATAGATGTTTAAAATTTAAATTGAATCGGAATGTAAGTGAATCTGGTTAAGTAAAAGTGAAGTTGAGGAAAAGTCTAAGTAGATTTAGTGTAATGGACATTGAAATAAAATCTACTAAATGTGAAATAAATTTGTGAATGAACAAGTGAATTTACATTTAAATGAAATTGAAACTGGATGTTGAAATTCATTTGGAATTTTTAAGTAAATGGAAAATGCGTCAAGATTGGACTAAACCAAACAATGGATTGAAAATAAAATTAGTATGTAGACTAATTGATTTAATTGGGTAAGCAAATGAATTGAAAATTTAATATTGGAATCAATTTGAATTATGTTAAGTAAAGTGGAATTGAGAAATACTGCTTAAGTGGACTAAAAGAACAAAGTTCTAAGAATTAAAATTTATTGGAAATTGAAATAAATTAGTAAATGGAACTAATTCAAAGTAATGATATGGATCAGATGTGAATGAAGGATAGTCGATAGAATTCAATAATTAAAAATGGAAGGTAAGTTGAATTCAAACGGGAATTGAATAAAATGGGTATAATGCTTAAGTGGTGAAGTGAAAATAAATATAGGAAGTGTATAAAATATTATATTGAACTTAAGAAACGGATGATTAAATTCTTAAGTAAATTTGAAATCGAGAAATATTCTAAGTTAATGAATGAAGGTTTAATAAGGGTGTGTGAAATGATAATTGTAAATAAGTGAATAGAAATCAAAATAAATGTGAATAAATGAGAATTGATATAGCTAATAGTCAACTGGGGCAAAATACGTAGGATGTACATATTTTATTCGCATAACGATTCGATCCAGAATTCGAGCACAGAATTTCGAGATAGTTATATCGATCCGAGTTGGGATTTTTCACTCGATTTTTGATGGCGAACCCTGGATATGGATTTTGATTGGTTCTGAAATTCTTATCTTAGTTTAGAATCATGAAAGGAGAATGACATTTTCTGATGAAGAAGCCAGATCTGAGTCCGAACTAGGAAGTCAGGTGAACGATACTAGTTCGGAAGTGAAGTTGCATGATTCGAGTGAGCAATCGAATTTGATATTATGTACGGATGATATAGGTGCATCATACGTACTTGGATAAACTGGATATAGAAAATTTTAAAAGGAAATGAATAAAATGATTTTTGATGCCGTGATTGGATATTATTGCTAAGCAGGATACTGGTAATTAAAGGCAAATGATAAATTGGTATTTTTGACTTCAAAAGATAAATTGAATTGCTGGACAAAAGGTAAGTATTTAAATTTCTATACGAAATTTGATGATTTTCTAATGTAGCCACTTGGCTTTTGTTTTCTTTTGAAATTTGGGGGCCCGTAGAGGCATTTTGTAGTTGTACTGAGCTAGCGCGCAAAGGAGACGCTGGCGAAATTTTTTGAAAATTTAGGGAGTTAGAAAATTTTGGTAATTTAACTTGGTTTTAAATTTTAATTTGAATGGTTGGGTAGATAATATTATTCGGAATTGATGAATAGGTTTGGGAAGCTAGTAAGAGTGAAAGTATGTCTTTAATAAAATATTGTTTTGAGGAGTTGTTTGAGACTATTTGGTTGGGAAAAATAGTAAGTGGGTTGGAGCATTCTTCTTAACTAGCAATTTCGCGGACGAAATTCTTTTAAGAGGGAAGGAATCTGACAACCTGGAATTTTTAGATATTTGAAATTGGAATATTTAATTAATTTTAAATATTTAAAAGTAAATGTTTAACTTGAATTTCAAATATCGCTATTTATTAGTTAGTTTAAATACTGAATTTAGTAATTGAAAATTGGGAAAATTGTTGGATCTGGATGTTCCAGGCTTGTTAAAAATATTTTAAAGGCTTAGAAAATTCATACTGATAAAACTGAAGGTAATAGAACTTTTAAAATTAGATTTGAAAGTGATTGTTAAGTTTTGAATTTATATTGTTTAAATCGAAATTTTAAAATAGCTTTTCGAGGCACAGTCTCGGAATTCGATGAAACCAATTATATTCGATCCATAATAGTGTATAATTATCAGATTTCAATTTTGTAGTGTTTGGAGTTGTCATGAGGTCATACGATATATAAACACGCTGAAATCTATATGGATAATTTAATGTAATAACTGAGTCCAAAAAGCTATCTTCTCTAAACGACCGAATTAGGACTCGAAACCTTTTCCAGTGCATTCAAAATAGGGTATAACATTATAAACGCCCGGCGGCACGCCTCGATAAGATGTAAAAATTTTAAGCTTCGAATTCAAGACGATTTAAATTTGAATTTAAATTCAAATATAAATAATAAATTGCATTAAAACACTGTAGCTTTCTTGCCATGCACCTCCTCTTATTAGAACGTGTCGCTTGTTTTTTTCTAATCACTCCAGATGTCCACTTCGAAACTTAAAAAGAAATAAAAATAAAAATCACAGCGGCATGAAATCAATAATCAAATCCTAAGTCTTGCTCCTCTCCTTTTCTAAACCAAACGAATTCGCTCATTCACTAAAAAAAAATGAACGCAGCCTAAGTCGAACCCTGTTTGATTCAAATCTTTGTGGGATGGCATCGACCTAAGTGGAAGGCTCGGGGTTCGGTAGTGTTAGGGTAAAGCTGGTTTGGGCTCGAAGAAGTGGGTTGGCGCGTGCGGTTGTCAGGACGAGGTGGTGATTTTGGGTGGGTCGGCTACGCAATCGAAGGTGTTTGGGTTTGGATGTAGGTGCATAGATGGTGACGGCAGAGTAGCTTGGCGAGGGTTGCGTGACTGGGTTGTTAACGTGTTTCGAGGTCGAGATTGGAATAGCGCTGTGGCGATGATGGAGGTCATGTCAAAGTCGCGATCGAGTATCGCATGCTCGTGCGTGATTTTGGACGAGACTGGGAGCTCGTGATCGAGTTTCTAGGGCGCTGCTGCCTCGAGAGGGGGTCGCGATGGGGGCGTGTTAGAGTGCTTCTATGAGGTATAATTCTCTTTTTAAATTTAATATATATATATATATATATAAAATAATTCACATGCATATGAGTTGAAAGGAATTTTATTTTAGTATTTAATGTATATATATAGATAAAACAGAATATGTATATAGATAAGATTTTGAATATAGAAATTTTAAAATGGGAAAGTTTATACAAAATTAGATTTTTGAAATCTATAAATTATTTTTATAGATATAGTTCAAAAGAGAATAAATATACAAATATACCTATTTTCATTTACTGGTTTATTTTAAAATAATATATTGTGCAGATTAAAACTTATCTAACTGTTTGATCACCAGAAAATAGAAAAAGAAAATTAGTTTAAAATAAATCGTTAGTCAATTAAATTATAAAATGGAAATTAATTGTTCAATTTGTTCGAATATTAATAAACCATATAATTGTTTATACAAGGTCAAAAGACATGAAAACAAGTCAAGACGAGAATGAAGTGGATTACAAATTAAAAAGAAAAGGTGAGTTAATCTCACTCATTTGGACTACCATCTAAATTTAAATAGTTAAATTTAAATTATTGAATTGATTGCTTGGATTGATGATCTATTGTCAGTATGGATGTGATATTATATATAGTGTATATATATATTGGAATGATTGATTTCCCACATTATATCGCGGATGAAACCCTATACGCCCCGCATAATAGCGGATGACCCTTTATACCGCGATATCCCCCTCGAAGTGGGATTGGTATTTTATATTGTGCTAACATCTGTGGATGCAGGGAAACATGTTGGAGGGATCCAACTGAATTCCTCGAAGATGTGGAATTTATTTTTATAGTCTATGTTATATTTGATAATCTGTGATAGATTATACTGATTATATTGGAAATTGAAAATTACTGAACGCTACGGTTTAACTGAATATATTTTGTGTATATTGAGATATCAAAAATATAAAGATTGAATTTTTAAAGGAAAATAAAAGAGGGAATTTAAGTAACTAATTATAGAAAATTTCGATAAACTAAAGAATGAATTGGAAAAGAGTAAAAGTTTATTTTTAAATTCTAATAAATGAATTTCGAGTATGGGAAATGAGATTTTTAAATAAATGGGAATAAAGGAATTTTTAAAACTTAAGTGATATTATTTAAAGGAATAAAGAATTTATTTTTAAATTCAGGGTTTAAATTTGTTAGGAAAAGTATTGGTATTTTCAGTTTAAATAAGATTTTAAATCATAATAAAGAAGCTAAAAATGAAATTAATAGGTTTTGAAATAAATTGAGTAAGTAAATGAATTTATTTTCAAAACGGAGTAAATTTGGAAATCGATTTGGAAATTGATTAAATGTTTGAAACTGTGTTTTAAAAGGAGGATGAGACTATGGAATTTATAAACTGGGTTTATAAAGTGAAATAAGATATCAGTAGATATTTGAAAGTATAAATTCATGATGGGAATTTATAAAAGAATGGGTAATTGGTTAGTGGTTTTATTTTTAAAAGGTGTGGAATGAAAGGTGTATTTTCCCAAAAAGCCAAGTATGTTTTCAAAGAAGATTTTAAGCATAAGTTAGAGGTTTTAAAGTGGTTTTAAAAGAATGTTTTAGAGAAATTTTATTATGTTAAATTATTTTAGAATTTTAAAGTAAATATTTATTTAAATTAATTTTAGCAGTAATTATTTCAAAGGTTTAACTAGCATTATGATTTAAAAGATAACTATTAAATATTTATATTTTATAAAGCAGTTTTATTTTAAAGGTAGAATGGCTAAAGTTTTTATTTGAAAAAATTAGTATAGAATTTCATAACTTTTATTTTAAATTAGCTTTGGCTTAAGTTTTACATGAGAAATTATTATAAGATTTCATAACTAATATTTTAAATAAAGTGTTTTAAATAGATTTTATTTTAAATGTTTTAAAGTATATATATACTTGGATTAGTGATTTAAATTATATAAAAAACCTAAAGTATTAAGGCTTGGTGATTTTCAGCGGAAATAAAACAATTGGGTGGAAAGTTATTCCGCGAGAGAAAAGTGATTTGGAAACTATTTTTTTTAAAGGGGTTGAAGAGTAGAGAAGATATCTTGCGAAGATATTTTGAAATAAATAAGTTGAGAAATTATTAAGGTCTGATGGTTGTTTTTGAATGTTATTTGATAGATAAATAACTGATTATCAATATTGGCTAGTGCGCTGATCGTTTCGAAGAGACCGAGATCGGGATTAATTTCTCAAAAACCACTTTGGTCCGGTTTGAACGTTTTTGTGAGGAAGACAAGAGCATGGAGTCGAACATGGAGCAGTGAAGTGCAAGGGCTAAATGCTACTCACCCTGAAGGTGATTCCAAAATGGATGTAGTAGAAGTAGTATCTTCAGTTCCGTTCGGACCCAGAACGGACTTGTATGAACGAATGCTATCAGAACACCGTCAGGAGAACGGTGAGCATTTTAAGTGAATGTGTGCTAAAAATGTAACGCATAGCCTCGAGCCTCATCAACCGAAAATAGCTAAAACAGGGGAGGTGCACGCAAGGCTAAGTGGCTAGCAACCAATTAGGGTAAGGTCATCCCTGTCTAGATGTCTCTTTTATTCGACTATGTGGGCGGTTGCTGATCCCAACTGTGGGGTGATTTTATTTGGATTATCCAGTAAGGGGTAGCTCCGGACGTGTGTAGCAGGGGATCAGGGTGGATCCTTGGTACGGTGATCTAGACCACGTACTGTGACGGGAGGTACCCCGGTAGCCCTGCCATTGATGGAAATCCATTCTCTCGCCCTCTACGGTTTTGCTTGTAGAACCTAGTATCGCTGGAATTTAATAATGGTAATAATTTCAGCTATTTGAATTAGTATTTGTACTTATACACTATTATAATATCAGAGGATTTTGATAAGAAATGTTTCGGTTGTCGTAAGATAAAATGCCGACATGTTTATTTGTGGTGTGATCTTACGAGATACCTTTGATTTCAAAAGGATTTTGAAAACTTTACAATCCAATTGAGTGTGTTTTCTCATGCTGGTTTTCCAAACTGACTATGGTATTTTATTTTATTATGATGCTTGGGTCAGACTGAGTATTATAGATATAGGAAAGGATGCTGTGGAGCTCAGGAGACGAGCTGGATGGTGAGACGTATCACACATACTTGATGTATTTTCCGATGTGCGGTATTAGCTGCGTATTCATGTAGGGACAAGTAATAGAACTATCTAGTATTTTGCTATTGATTGTGTTGTACTCTGATGATGTAATGTATAAAACAGATATGGTTTTTTGTTTTGTTTTAAAGATTAGTAATTTATCTATTATATATTGTTCTGCTGCAATTGTGAAATTCTGATATTGTTTCTATTTCTTCTTCTACCTCCTTCTTCTTTAACCCTAATGGTTTGGTTTTTTAGCATTCGTTTGTTCGACATTTGATATAGTGGACGTATTAATGTCGATTTTCGAGCATCGAAAAATCGGGTCGTTACAGTTAAATACAGAAGGGAATTTATGTGCAGAGGAGGAAAAGGTTATTGGTAAGCCCGCAAAACCAATAGGATTAGGAGACTCTTGGAGAAGTAGGTCAGGGACATACCATCTGAAAGGCTTATCTAACAGTTTTTAGATCATATTTATTATTTTGTCCGGTAAGCCCGAGTTAACCAAGGGTTAGTAGTTAACTAAACAAAACTATAGTTTTTGGACAGATAGTCCATTCTATAACCAGGTTAGTAGTTAGCCAAACAAAATTACAGTGTATGGACAGATAGCCAATATGACAACTGATTTGTATATATACATGATATGCTTTACAGATTTAACCAGTTAAGGTTGCTGGATTATAATTTGCAAAAGATATATTTTAAAAAGTATATTAGCGAGGGAAACCCATTCCGCTAAGCGGTGTGGTCTCACTTAATATCAAATAACAGAGATGTTTTGTATTATTCATACCAAGCTTTATATTTAACTCAAAGTTTGTTTTCCTTAAACCTAGGGTGCTCAAAATTGATTTGAGTAGGCTGGGAGTTGAGGTTTACAGTTTTCAGTAGGTTAACAAATAAAGCTTCCGAGGACAAGTAGGTGGCTGTAGGATAGCTAATAGCAGTTGCTCTTATATTTTGGATGATTTCGTTGTATTGTATATCTAGTACTCTTGTCAACTAAGGAGGCATCTTCATATATCGCTCTTGGTATAATGTCGTATAACTATATTTTATATGAACTTGGGAAAGCGATGGAATAATGTAATTTGAGTATGGAACATGTTTTGGGAAATGTAATCGGTAAAATATTGTTTTTCTAAATTTGTGATTTTATTTCATATTCAAGTGCTTTTGATATTTTGGATACCATAAACATAGCCGTATTCAGTCATCGGAAGTTAATACTATGGATGAATGCAGCATTTGTAGCGCTTAGATTTGGCCTCTAAATAGGGGATGTTTCTTCATGCTTTTCGATACCTGGGTCGAGAGCTTCAACACCACTTCATTTGTCGCTCCTCCTATACGAATAACGATAAACATCCCCTCTCCCTGATCACGAATTCATTTGCGAATTTTAAATTTGTGATTAGGGATGAGGTTTTAAATAATAGAAGTAATGAGATAAGGATCATTGAACAGGTGGGGAGCATATGAGGAGTAAATGGGCTAAAGTTTTATGGTCCAATAAAAACGAAGGGAAGATTTATTTCTCTTTTAATTTTAAAGCAATTCCCATAACCGCTCTATTACTGGACCGCTATTTGATATCGAATTAAAATTTTGCTTGTGGCATTTTTTAATCCAAATTTTATTTTATTCGTATAATGATTTTTGTTTCAATAAAATATTACCTTTTAATTTTCAACAATTATAAAATAATTGTTTTATTTTCAAAATAAATATCAAAACTCCATAAATATTATTATTTATTTTAGCAAAATAAATTTCCATATAACTTTTGGATTTCATAAATGTAATTTAAGTTTCGAATTTGACTTTTAAATCAATAATCTTCTTTTTATTATCAAATAAATCTAAAATCCAATTTATTGAATTAAATTCAATAAAATATTCTATTGATTTTTTAGTTTTATTTATCCGTATAAAATACCTGTTGAACATTTAAACTTAATTAAAATCTCAATTTCAAATCAAATAATTGAATTTCCAATTCAAACATCCAATTAAATTTCCAAGCTCCATTTTAGTACATTTATTTTATTTCACTTCGGAATGGGATGTCACACATTCGATCAAATCGAATTTCCATCACATGCTATATTATTTACTTTCATTTTACATTTTATGATCTTTTCATACACTTATACATGCTATCAAATACACATGTCCATGTCTATGATAGATCATCGATGAATATGATGAAGTACATAGAATCGTTTTGGTATTAACTGACTTATTATTGCATACATCTATATGCATCAATTTGAAGAGTTCATCATATCTTATGACGCTCCCATTAAATGGGTGCATAGCCTTTAATTTTTTGAGATACAATCAACAAGTGTCATAGGATTCATAATCGTATAATAAAAATTATTTCTCAAAACTACGGCTAAGTCTATGATTCCAAAATAATTGTAAATAATTTAAGATGCTTCAGTATTTTCCAGTGCATCACTTTTGTTGTGAAACAAATACCACATTATAGTTATATTTCATAGCAAATATTTATAATATTCACATTGAAATATAACCATATCTATTTTCAGTCAACACCTAAAATAGTCATTGTTTCATAATGATGTGTGGTATTGTAACGACCCATAATTTTATAACTTCTAAATGAAATATTTAATTAATTTTAAATATTCAAATATAGAATTTTCAAAATTAATAATCATGTTTTATGGGATAAACAAGAACGGTGAACTTATTTTTTGAATTAAATAGAGATTTTGAAATTTTGTTGTAAAATTGACAAAAGCCGGTTTTCGATAAAATTTGATATACATTCGAATAATTGCAGTAAATGGTAAATAACTCTTTTTAATGGTTATATAATGATACGATAATAATATTAATTAGATTTATAATGATTTTATAAACATATATGTATATATATTTGTTTTACAAAAATGTACAAACTTCGTCGCACGTTGACAAATCGACATCGTATTTTTATAATTGAATTTTAATATTATTAAGTATGGTTTTGTAGCTCAAATGAAATTGTTTTAATTATTTTTATATTATAAGAAACTTATTTTCATGTTTTGTTTACATAGATAAATAGTTTAACAAAAACATCATAATGTGATCGTAAAACATTTTGTCGAAAATCAACATTTTGTTCAAAATAAGTTGTCGCAATGTTGTTGCATCTTTGTTAGCATGTTTTAACATATATATTATATATTTTAATAACTAAATAAGTTTGCTTTTACTAACTATGATTAGGAAACTTCTAGAATATAATTAAGAAAAGTAAGTAATGAAAAAAGTCAAAAAAGTAAATATCAAATCAAATCACATCACATCAAAAATTTAAATAAATCTTCTCTTTAATCCACTTTTCCATCAAAATACATTTACTTCAGTCTTAAGTGGCTAAGACATAAAGTAAGATGTGAAAAGAGATGGTAAGTTTTGAAAAAGTAAGGTTACTTCAAAATTAAGTAAGAATATTTTGATAATTTTGTAAAGGGATGATTTGGTAACTTACCACTTTATTTTTTCCATAAATACCCATACATTCTTCTCATTTTCTCACACAAATCTTTCTCTTCTTCTTCTGCCTTGAAGCTCTCTTTAATGGCTTCCTCTCTTCTCTTTCCTTACCAACTTTTCTCAAAATTACATCAAACCAATCCAAACTTTGTCAAAGTTCATATATCATCATTAGTACATGGTTTAGCATCTAAGAATTGATGAAATGATGGAGGAAGGAGGGGATCATGGTGAGGTCGAATCCATGTAGAAGGAAGGAGAAAGTTGGAAAGATTCGGTGCAAAAAAAAGAGAAGGAAGTGTCGCCTGTTTCGTTCTAAGAAGATATACGGAAATTTGAAATACTGCGGAAGCTCTGCCGAATTTTTTGGAGTTTAAAAGAAGAGGTCGGGAACATAAAGTAAAGAGGAATGGAGTAGAAGATGAGTTAGTAAAGCGTTGTTGGATAAGAATGTTGGTAGGAAGTAAAATGAATCGGTTAAATGTGAGTACTCACATTTAATTAATCTCTAAATAATTTTAGGTATAATGATTTGAAAGTTTTAATCTATTGAATGATTAAATGTTTGATTACTTGGTTGATTGCTTGTTTGAATATATGGTTGTTAATATGGATGATTACTTGGTTTGATAAATGATAAGAGAAAATAATTAGTAATTAACCATATCTAATTAAATGAGAATTAAATTCATATAAAGATGTGTATGGAGTTGTTTAGCCTCTTATTGGTATTAAATATCTAAAAAAGTTAAAAATGATATTATAATAACATAATATGAAATGAAATATGAGTTTGAAATATGATTATGTTGGTTAAAATGAGTTTAAAATGGTTTACAAATGTTTTATAAACATTTAAAAGTGGTTTTAGGAAGTTTGAAAAGAAATTGAAAAATAAGTCAAAATTAGGCACGTCACGTGACCGTAGTTCACGATTTCGCGTTGAAGATTTCAAGTAAGTATACAAAAAGGAATATAGCTCTAAATTCTTCGAGATATGAATTTCTGGAGTATTATATTCATATTTTTTAAACGAAGAAACAAAAACAAGATTTCATCCTGTAAATTTTTAAATTAAAAAAGTTTTCAGAAAAATCGCGGTTTTGCAGTTTAAAACCCGAATTTGAAACTGATTTAAAATGAATATTTTTAAATATTTAAAAATATTAAATAAATTTCATAAATATTTGTTTTAAAAGAGATTTGAATTGTAAAAATGAATTTCTAAATGGTAGAAAAGTCATTTTTATCAAATAAGCCATTAAAGCACTATTTGCAGCAATTTTTAATAACTTTTAAAATATGACTTTAAACTTAAGTATTCTTTCCCAAATCTTTTATAAGTGTTTTCAAATAAATGGATAAGTGTTTTAAATAATGATTTATAAGTTCTATAAATCATTTTTAAATACGAAAGAGTATGCGGAAACAATTCGTACGTTTGTCCCGCCTTTGAGATCTAAGTGGTAAAACAAGTGTATAACTACGGTAAGGAATGAAGAAATCAGTGCTCTGTACTTACTTGGCCTCTATTTTCTCTTGTAGATGAGGGATGGAACAGATCTAAGGAAAAGTCCAGATGCTCTAAAATAATGTTTTCCAATATGAGATTTAAATAAATGATTTGGAAACATTTTTCTAAGTAAAAGGTGAATTGATTTGGAATTATTCCAAGATTAAAAAGGATTAAATTTACCAAATGATTTAACAAATGAAGCTTAATGATTCCATATGCCGTTAAGAAAATAAAGGAATAATTTATGAATATATCTCTAAGAGATATTTATAAATGAATAAAAAGATGAATTAAATTGAATGATGATTGATAGTCACATATGAACTTAACATCTTTTTTTGTCGATGATTGGTTCGAAGGAACTGGTGTCGGATTTTGGTAATTCCTATCCAAAAACCACTTCAAAGTAATGTATATGTTCGAAAGTAAAGACCTGATGAAGATAATGATTATTGAAGACCGTAGATCTTCACAATTTAATGACTGCTGTCATGATTCCTATGGGTTTACCCCACATTATATTTATATGGCATTGGTGTTTGCATTCTGAAATCTTTTTTGTATTGAAGTCTGAAGATCTTCATAGTGGAAGGACTGCTTGTTGACATTCTTTAGGTAGCTCCCAATATAGATACATTTATTATAGCAGTGGTCCTTTCGTGTTTTGAAATCTTTGGATTGTAAGGACTACTCGTAACTAATGGTAATAGGAGGAGTGCATTTGGTTTTGTTCAGTCCTAGAACGAACTTGTATGGACAAATGTTTGACAGTGCATTTCTGATCATAGTAATTTGTCTCTATCAATGTATTATCTGCTTGGTGGCGGAGAAGGCAACTTCTCTTAGTTTAACACTCTTTCCTGAGAAGTATGAGCTTAGGAGTTACATGTTGGTAGAAATCGATTGTGTGATTAAGGAATGACAATATGGCATTCTAAGTGGAATGCGCTTTATGGAAGAATTAAGCATGGCTTTGCGAAAAGCAAAGCGTGGCTTTGTTAAAATTGAATGTAGCCTCACGAGCCTCACGTCTTGGAGATGATACAGGTAATCATATGGTCCGCAAGACATATATTTCAGGCTATCGGTTTATGAGCAGATCGAAATGATTAGGCCTTATGTCTTATAGGGCCGGAAGACATCTAGACCATTATATTGTATGGTATAGTGGTGTATGAGTCCTTGCACGAGAAGCCACATGGTACAATGTTACTATATGTGGAAATCCGTAGAGGAAGGAAAAGGCCACTAGTTCCCTATCGTATTGAAAATCCATTTCCAATACGAGCTTTGCAGTATTGGTTGTATTTCTAAAATAATTGTAATGCTTTAAAAACATTGGTATCATATTCTGTCCAGGTATATTGCGTTTGAATTAGTCTGGATATATTACCGTTGATTTAGTCCAGGTATTGATACTCGTTTTATATATATTTACTTAAAGAGTGTTTCAAAAGAATGTCATCAAAGATAATATCAAAGTGATTTTTGTATAAAGTATTTTGGTTATCATAAGGTGAAAACTTTGTTAGTCCATGAGATGATGGTTTTGATGACAACAACCTTAGAATAGATTATAAAATATAAATACTAACATTATAAGTTTAGATATATATATGTACATACAGGATTTAACCATGCAGGTACCAAGAATGAAGACTGTACTGTATAAAGATTCAAGATATCAAGACTGAAGACTCATGAGTATTAAGATTATCAAGAGTTCAAGAATTCAAGTAATTTATTCTTTAATTAGAAAATTTTGTTAAAACTCCTAGAAAAGTACTGGCATCTTAAAATCCAATTTATTCGTGGAATGGAATCCACTTCGAGCCTGTTAAAGTGATGGAACCCTAAGTAGGATAGAACCTACGAAAAATCTAGTGGAACATTGTTTTGTATCCGCTAACCTTTTATTCAAAATGATTTTTTTTCAAAATTATATCTTGTTTTCAAAATGATTTCAAAACCTACCTTTTAAAAGCATCAAAAACATCTATCCTAATTTTACCCTAAAAATCATCTTTAATTTCAAAGTCAAATTACTCCTGAATTTAAACTATCATCTAATACAATGTATTTAACTTTTAAAAAACTTGGATTTAAATATAAAATTATAGCTAAATTCTATATATATTATTATCTATATTTACTTATGAATTTTAACTATAGTCAAGTATATTTATAAAGTTTAAAATAGTTTTAATATAAGATAAAGGTTATTTCCAAAGAAAATCAAATCATCAAAAAATGCTTTGGGATGTCGACATACTCATGGTGACCATGTCGACATGGTGTCAGTTGAGTTTAAAATTTCAATTTAAAAGAAGTGTCTATTCGCCATAACTCTTCACGAATAGGCATAACTGTTGTTCTACTATAAATAGGGGTCAGTTTCAACGAATTTTACATCAGATTTTTTGGTTTTTCACTCCTCTTCTTCTTTCACTTTTCTTAATAAAAATTCTTATCATTACTCTGCCGAAATCTACATTGAATTGAACTCGATCATTCGTAGTTTGATTCACTATCACTGGCTCAACAAGATCTCAGTGCTATTTAGAGTTATATGGCTTTTGTAATCAACTTAGCGAGAAAAGGTGTGATTGTAGCCTTGAAAATCAATCAAGCGTGATAAGGTGTGTTCGTAGCCTTGGGAAATCAACTGGGTGAACTTTTTACCCATAAAACCAAGTGGATGAACTTGTAGCCCGAAAAAATCAAGCATCTCTACTTAGAGGATTGTGATTCTGGAGGGTGTACCTCGTAGCCTTGAAATTGAGGGTGTAATTGTAAAGATTGCTTTTGAAAGGAAATCCGTACTTGTGTTGTGGGACTGGATGTAGGTTAACTCCAAACCAGTATAAAATCCGGTGTTCTTTCCTTTACAGCTTTTTATTTGATTTCTGCACCTGTGTTTGTTTCTGTGATCATATATGTGTATGTATATTGCACACATCTGTGTTTAAATTAACACAAACTCAAAAAGATTTAGTAATTCTTTATAAAAACTATTCACCCCCCTCTAGTGTTAATTCTAGCCTTAAGATCCGTAATCCGCATTTCTCATAATTGGTATCAGAGTGAGGTTTTCAAAGTTTCATAATCTGATTTTTGAAAAATTTTCAAAATGGCTACCAACACTGGTACTGTTACTAACACTAGTAACCCTATCACTAGTTCATTTGTAGAAGGTCGGTCTACTGTCAGACCACCCACTTTTTAATGCCAGTAACTATGAGTATTGGGCATGCAGGATGAAAATATATTTACAGTCTATAGGATTAGACACTTGGAATATTACACAAACTGAATATTCTGAACCCACAACTGATTTTGCACAGTGGACTGCTGAGCAAAAGACTATTGCACAAAATAATTCTAAGGCAATGAATATATTTTTTTGTTCACTAGATAGAAATGAATTCAATAAAGTGTTAATTTGTAAGTTTGCATATGAAATCTGGAAAACTTTGCAAGTTACTCACGAAGGAACAAGCAAAGTTAAACAGACCAAAATTTCCATGCTCACAAATCAGTTTCAGTTATGTAAAATGAATTCTAATGAGTCTATTTCAGATATGTATAGTAGATTTTAGGATATTGTGCATTCTCTAATATCTTTGGAAAATGAATTTTCTGAAGAAGATCAAGTCAGAAAGATTTTAAATTTTCTTACTCTAGAATGGGATCAAAAGACGCTTGCTATCGAAGAGGCAAATGACATCAATACTTTAAAGATAGAAGAATTTATTGGAAATCTAATGTCGTATGAAGTTCAAATGATCGGGAGAAGAGAAAGCAAAGCATCTGAAAAGAAATCAATGGCATTCAATGCATTGAATGATGGATCAGTTCAAAAGCGATAATGATGAAGAAATAGCCTTAATGACCAGAAATTTTAGGAAATTTCTAAAATACAGAAAGATGAATAATCTCAAGAGAAACAACTATAAGAACTCCGAAAATCAGAATATAGTGCCAAATAATGTCAAATGTTACAACTGTGATGAACCATGCCATATCAGTAGAGACCGTCCGTATCCAGATAGGCAAAATCCTCCTATGAATAATGATTCAGCAAAGAAACATAAATGTGCATTTACTGCTACTCTAGATGACTCAGACTCGTCCTCAAGTGATGATGATCAGAAAACAGATAATTCAAATTTGTGTTTCATGGCAGTTCACGACTTCGACGAATTCAGAGAAACGGACTCAGAAAAAGGTACACATTTACAATATAATTGGTTGAAATTGCTTGCTTAGAATTAGATGTTTTGATTGCTTGATTAATTGATTTTGAATTGGCGTGTTGTTTGAATTTTAAAATTTTATTTTCTATTTTTTATTATTTTTTGTTATCTTTGTTTATTTTATATTATTATTTTTAATAGTATAATAATACTTTCTGAAATATACCATTAGTCCAATAATATTTTAGAAATATATAATAAAGTATATAAATTTATTAGAGAACTTAAGAAAAATAATGCACAAAAATTCACTGGCACATGTCGACATGGTCCCTACCATGATGTCGACATGGGTAGCAGAATTTGAATTTCAAAATTTGAATTCAAATGTTTGAATTTGCTCCATCTTTTCACTTCATTCAATTCTCTGAAAAGCTACCTTTTGACCAGAGAATATGTTTTTTCAGAATCTATTTATCCACTATCTTTTCACTCTCATTTTCAAATTCAAGCTCTCTTTCTTCAAAACTTCAAGCTCTCTACTCTCTACTTTAATGGCTTCTTCAAGCAACCCCTCCACCATGAGAATTTCCGAAAAACTAAAAGAGTAACTCTTCAATGATCCGAGGGCAATAAAAGCATACATCAATTATACTAATTATGCCAAAGTCCATCCCAGAAAGTTTTCTATTTTTCAAGATTTTCCTTCTTATGAACTTGATTCTCTTTTGCAAACAATGGAGTCCTTAGTCTTATTGATGTTTCTCAAAATGATTTTGTTTGCTATCCAAATCTTTTCAAAATTTGCTATGCTAATTTAAACTGTGGATTTTATAATGGAAATGAGGATGAAATTTGTAGTAGTGTCAAAGGCACTAGAATTGTTTTGAATTGTGATCTTTTGGGTACCATTCTCAATTGCAAGTGTATGGGAATGGATCTTTCTAACTTTAAAATCGATGAAATGATCGTGAGACATTTCATTATATTTTCGAAGGGAATGATAATTTTGAATTCAAAAATCGAAATTTTCGACCAAAGGCAAGAATTGTCAATCTTATTTTGCAACATACTTTGATCTCAAGACCGGAGAATTTTAACAATCCTACATTAAAAGTTTGCAAAGCACTTTTTCTATTTTTGGAAATTATGACATAAATTGGGCGCAAGTTATTTTGGATGAACTTCGTCCTAAAAATCTTGAAATGGGTGAGAATACATTGTATCATGGAATTTATCTCACTCGGATTTTCAACTATTTTGGAGTGGATTTCAAAGGCGAAGAATTTGTTTCTAGAAAAGTTTTTAATCATTCCAACATTTCGCTTATTAAAATTCCATTTGTTTTTCAACCCTATGAGACCCTTGCCGAAAAGGAAGAACGTTTGGCTCATGAGAAAATGGAAGAAGAATAAGAGGAAGAAGAAGAAGAAGGGGATGAAATGGAAATTGAAGAAGAAGAAGGTGAAACCTCTTTGGAAAGCATCAACTATCCTCCTAATCCATCCACCAAAACTCTTCTCAAGAACCAAAAGACGATTGTTGAGAATCAACGGATTCTTAAACGATCCAGTAGTAAGAAGTTGGACAAAATTTCATCCAAGATGAACAAGTTCATTTCCGAAGTCAGCAAGAAATTTGGACTTTCTTCATCATCATCATCCTCTAACTAGTGTTATCTTTTCGTATTTTGTTGTATGTGTTTCAGCTTGTTTAAATTCGAAAGTTCATGTAGTTTCATATGTTTAATCATTGTATCATCTTAGTATGCAATGAAATGAAATTTCCTTTCCATTATCTAGCTTATCTTATCTCCAGAATAAATGTTAGTATATTATATAAATATATATATACATACACACAATTATTCACAAAATCTAATTAGTCATATTTTTTCACTAACCCATGTCGACATACCCCCTATGACCATGTCGACATGTGCTGGTCAGAAATGAAAATTCATTTTGAATTTGAAATTTGGATAACTACCATATGTCTATTCATTTCAAACGAATTTCTACACCTATATATATATATATATATATATATATATATATATATTCTTCCAGAATTCTTCACTGAAAATTATTTCTTATCTTCTAATCCTTCATTTCTTTCACAAATTCAACAATGGCTAATCCAATTCACAATTTATCCGAAAATCTTGAAGAAACTCTTAATTCATTCAAGAATATTCTCTCGTTCATTCTCCGTAACCAGCATCACTTAGAATTGAGTCAAATGCAAATGATCAAGGAGCAAGAAAGGCATTTCGATGCAATACGATGGATGATTTCCTCCCTACACATGGATGATAACGAAGCACATCCTCCTGTCTCTCTCACTAATGACAATGAAAATTAGGATGCTATTAAAGCAGACCCTATCTTTGGAGAAGAAGGATGGGTGGAAGTTCCTCGTAACGTTAAAATTTATTACTTTGTTTGAATTGATTTGATTTGGTTTAGAATGATACTTGGTGTGGATTGATTTCTTAATTTAGTTCGATGTTTGATGTATAAAACATGTACATTTATATTGAAATGTATATAGTCTTTGATTAAATCATCATGTACATAAGTATAATTATTTCTTAATCTATCTATTATATATTTCTTTGTATAGTTTATCAATGCAGGTACTTTATTCCAAGAATGAGGAGGAGTTAATTTTTGCTGATGAAAAAGGGGGAGAAGTATAAAATAGGGTAGCTAGGCATAGATTAAGGGGGAGTTATTAGTTTTAGGGGGAGTTATTAGGATAGAAGTAATATTTCATAAACAAAGGTTGTCACCATCAAAAAGGGGGAGATTATTAGTCCATGAGATGATGGTTTTGATGACAACAACCTTAGAATAGAGTATAACATATAAATACTAACATTATAAGTTTAGATATATATGTATATGCAGGATTTAACAATGCAAGTACCAAGAATGAAGTACAATATAGAGATTCAAGATATCAAGACTGAAGACTCATGAGTATCAAGATTATCAAGAGTTCAAGAATTCAAGTAATTTATTCTTTAATTAGAAAATTTTGTTAAAACTCCTAGAAAAGCACTAGCATCTTAAAATCCAATTTATTCGTGGAATGGAATCCACTTCGAGCCTGTTAAAGGGATGAAACCCTAAGTAGGATAGAACCTACGAAAAATCTAGTGGAACATTGTTTTGTATCCACTAACCTTTTATTCAAAATGATTTTTTTTCAAAATTATATCTTTTTTTCAAAATGATTTCAAAACCTTCCTTTTAAAAGCATCAAAAACATTTATCCTGATTTCAAATAATTTTAGCCTAAAAATCATCTTTAATTTCAAAGTCAAATTACTCCTGATTTTAAACTATCTTTTAATATAATATATTTAACTTTTACAATACGTAGATTTAAATATAAAATTATAGTTAAATTCTATATATATTATTATCTATATTTATTTATGAATTTTAACTATAGTCAAGTATATTATAAAGTTTAAAATAGTTTTAATATAAGATTAAGGTTATTTCCAAAGAAAATCAAATCATCAGAAAATGCTTTGGGATGTCGACATACTCATGGTGACCATGTCGACATGGTGTCAGTTGAGTTTAAAATTTCAATTTAAAAGAAGTGTCTATTCGCCATAACTCTTCACGAATGGACATGACTGTTGTTCTACTATAAATAGGGGTCAGTTTCAACGAATTTTACATCAGATTTTTTGGTTTTTCACTCCTCTTCTTCTTCCACTTTTCTTAATAAAAATTCTTATCATTACTCTGCCGAAATCTACATTGAATTGAACTCGATCATTCGTAGTTTGATTCACTATCACTGTCTCAACAAAATCCTCAGTGCTATTCAAAGTTATATGGCTTTTGCAATCAACTTAGCGAGAAAAGGTGTGATTGTAGCCTTGAAAATCAATCAAGCGTGATAAGGTGTGATTGTAGCCTTGGGAAATCAATTGGGTGAACTTGTTGCCCATAAAATCAAGTGGGTGAACTTGTAGCCCGGAAAATCAAGTATCTCTACCCAGAGGATTGTGATTCTGGGGGTGTACCTCGTAACCTTAAAATCGAGGGTGTAATTGTAAAGATTGCTTTTGAAAGAAAATCCGTACTTGTGTTGCGGGACTGGATGTACGGTAACTTCGAACCAGTATAAAATCCGACATGTTCTTTCCTTTATTGCTTTTTATTTTATTTCTACATCTGTGTTTGTTTCTTTGATCATATTTGTGTCTTTATGTTGCACACATCTATGTTTAAATTAACATAAACTCAAAAATATTTAGTAATTCTTTATTAACACTATCCAGCCCCCTCTAGTGTTAATTCTAGCCTTAAGATCTGTAATCCGCATTTCTCACAAACTCATCCCTGTTTATGTACGGGCGTGGCCTTATGAGATACCCTTCTTTTCAAAGGTTTTGATTGACACCAGTATTAAAAATTTCAAGTATCTCATGCTAGTCTATAAAGCCTGATCTAGGCATTTTTAATACTCGGGTCAGATCCGAGTAGTTTCTGGTTTAGTTAAAGACACTTGGAGTTTCAAGGGGGGAGCTGGAGATCTTCATCTACGTATATATGTATTTTATTATCCACTACATCTATTGCATTTGTTTTTACATTTATAAGGATAGAGTGTTTATAATTTTCCAGGGTAAGTCCAGGTTAGACTCTGGTATTGTATTCAAAATTTTCTGTTGTAAAGATAATATATTGAAATATCATGAACTCAAAGAAATAAATCTCATAGGAAACAATTTTCTATATGAAAATACATTTTGGAGTAGAAAATGTATTACTAATACATTTTGGAGTAGGAAATGTATTACTAATTCCAATGTCAAGTACCAACCAGTATTATTACAATTTTTATTTCCAATGTTTCTTTACAAAGCTAAAATGACCATTCACTTCTTTATCCCAATCGTACCTTAAATCGTGTCTACTCTTATACCTTGGTTTTTCTTTCTAAATTATCGAACCATTCAAAAGAACACTCTTACTACAACATCATAACGAACTCTTTACAAAAAAAACACTCAATCATCCTTAATATTTAAGTGCATCAAATATGATGCACCTTATGTAAACTGGTCAACTGACATTTAAATGATCAAATTCGTAGATCTTTCTTATAGTTTTGGTCTAGTATTACATTTAACACAATATGATCCTTTTGCAATCAATCAAATTAAATACTCGATCTTATGGTATCATTTATTGCCTTATTTCGAATGAGCTATTTCTTCAGAGTATCATACATTACGAGCTATGACCATTCCGCATATAACACTAATATGCGATAGTATGTGGATCAAATATCCAGTCTTATATTGCTTGTAAAGTTATAAACTCATAGAATGCAATATACGATCTCGACCAAATAAACACGTAAGCAACCAAATTACGAATATATTTAATGGTTGTAAAATCGGGCTTTTGCATGGTTATTGAAACATTAATATGCAAGAAGCATTTATTAGTGAGTATGTGTTATATTTCTGTTTGTCAACCTCCAATTCAGTTCATTTGTATATATTAGTTGATAAACAGTTTATCAATCATATTAAATGTACAAAATTTTCAATGTAGATTATTATAATATTATATAATATATGTTCTTACAATATTAGAAGTGCTAAATGTTATCATTTCATTTTTATAATAAGGTTCCCATTAGTCTTTCATGTTTCACCAAACTCTAAGTCGAAACATAGAAGTCTTTTGACTTCACTAGTAGATGTTAGGACTTATCCGTCTTGGAATTCTGATCTTGAGTCTGCTCAACAAGTCATAGCTCCACAAACAATAAATAACTCATTATCGATTATTTCATATACAACTACTAACCCTTTGGTTTCTTGTTATACTTCTACTTCAACCTTGAATCTGCTCAACAAATTAAAACGAAATTATTCACTTGTACCTACGATATCACGACGGTTTAAGTATAATTTATGTACCTTGAGTCTGCTCAATGAATACATATAGTTTTATCGTACCTTGTCCATTCAGTATAGTAACTATACTACACATAACATCTTTAGCTTGACTCTGCTCAGCAACTAAGGAGTATGCATTAATATATATGGTAGAGGACAATATTATATTGAAGATTAACGATCTTCAATATATTATATCGAGTGATATCAATTTATGGAATAATGTATTTCTTATGAAATACCCTCATGATTTAAATGTTTGACACATCAGAAACCATGATATATGTATATATATGCTATCCCACTTTTTGGTCAAAGCTGGAATATCAGCAAGTTGGCAAGGAATGATGGACATCGGGGTTGGAGATCGATTGGAAGCAAGGCGGCGATCGATGTCGTCAAAATTTGGTTGAACTCTGATTGGGACGAAATTGATTGGAGATGATGATAAGGATTAGGAAAGGCTATGTTTCAAATTTCAGGTTAATCGGAGTTCATATGAAGGAGTTATGATCAATGCAAGGTAGGAAAAGCATGGCTGTTCGAATCCATCGAGGGGTAAGGATGGTGCTCACTTCGAATCCATCAGATTCGAACCCATCAAGGTTTTTGGTCATTTCGAAACCATCAGGTTCGAATCGATCGAAGGCACGGCACGTAGGAATTGCTTCGAATCGATAGAGTTCGCATCGATAGGCACAGATTCGATCAATGACTTCGCATCGACCAGGTGTTTGTTCGACTCGATGAAGGACTTCGTATCGATCATCATGGATTCGGCTCAATAAAGTTTGCATCGGTTAGGATGGGAAGGAATGGCATGCTTCGAATCCATACGTTCGTATCGATGACAGATGGCAACCTAGGCTCCTTCGAATCCATCAGGCAGCTTTGAATCGATCAACCCCAATCGATTCGAACGGACACCTTCGAATCCACTATCTCGAATCCATGGACTCAACCCAGTAAAACTCGGAGAAAAAGAAGGATTCGACCCCGTAAACTCGACGACGAAGGTGGATCGACCCAGAGAATGAGCGCCACGTCATCGATACGCACGCGCTTTGGATGGATTCGAAGCATGGATTCGAAGCATGGGTTCGAAGCATGGGTTCGAAGCATGGGTTCGAAGGCGACAGGCAACGAACGACCCCAGATTCGAATCCATCATATCTTCCAAACCATTGATCCAAATGCAATGAAATTTTTACATGAGCTTACATACATGTTGAAGAATGTTCTCACCAAATTTCAGCTCAATTGGATAATTTATTGATCGATTCGAATGGAGCTCGAATCGATCCCAAAGTGGGCCCAATTTCCTTAGGCCGGGCGCGTGGGCCCCCCTCACATGCCAGAAGCGGTCCACCGGATTTTTAGGAGAAATATCAGCCTCCTACGCCTATAAATAGAGCTCCTGGTCATTCAGAAAAGGTGTGGGAGATTTTAGAGAGAGAAAGCACGCTCGGACGCTGCCAGAATCATTCCACATCATCATTGCTGCTATTTATTTCAAGTTTTGGACTTTGTAACTGCTGTAACCATTTGTAATCATCAAGGATAATCAATAAAAGGATAAAAACTTTGGAGTGGACGTAGGCCGGAGATAACCGAACCACTATAAGACTTGTGTCCCTGTTCTTTACTTTGGGATTGCTGTTTAATATTTGCTGAGATCTGAGATTTGTGTTTGAATATTATTAATTTGTATTCATATTCTGGTGCTTTTACGGTATTCGGGGTTTGTGACCAATTTTGGCACAAACACTTTGGTGCTTTCACTGAGAACAACTAGCACCCGCCACATCTGATTTGAAAGTTGGATTTGAAGATTTTAAAGAGTTTGGATTCAAGGACAATGACTAGGCAAAGTAGTAGAAGGCAAAGGGCTGAGAGAAGCCAACAGGAAGGAAGTCAACAAGCATCCTCCGGAGCCGGGGAAGGACAGGCTTCAATCTACATAACCTGGGATGAAATGGAGGCTATGGCAAATTCTTTGCAAGAGAGATTGTTGAAGAGCCAACAAGAAATGATGCAGACTTTCTTTGAGCAAATGAGAGCTGCAGGGATGCAGAATTTAGGAACAGCTACAGCCGCTATGGATGCAGGACAGGGAACTAGGGTCATGGAACCCAATGGAGGACGAGATACGGAGCCAGAAGGTAATCAACAAGGGCTTGGGGGCAGGCCCACGGGATCCAACACAGGAGGACCTCTGGAAGGGATTCAACAAGCCAGAGCTAATGTTGCTGCTAGTGAACCACACGAGGAATATGTACCAGAGTTCCCTTGGGGGCATGGGGGGCAACCCCCAACAGACAATACCGGATTAGTAGAAATCATCAGAAGAACTGTGCGGGGAGGTTTGACCAACGGAGACTTAGAAGGAGTGAATAGGAGTCCATTTTCTCGGGAAATAAGGATGGCTCAGAATCCACCTAAGTTTAAGCAACCTAGCATGGAGGTTTATGATGGCAAGGCGGACCCAACTGATCACTTGATGAGGTACACCAGACACATGGAGGTGCTGGGGGCATCGGAGGAAGTGATGGCCCGATGCTTTCCTTTATATTTGACGGACTTAGCTGCAATGTGGTTTAGGCAGCTGGGTGAAGGATCTATCAGGACTTAGAGGGAATTGGTGGAAAAAATTTTGGGACAGTTTCGGGTTCACGTCAAGAGGCTGAAGAATGTGATGACATTGACATCGGTGAAGCAAAGGATTGATGAATCGCTTAGAGCTTTTCTAACTCGATTCAGTGCGGCAGTCGCTTCGGTGGATCGGCTTGATCCATCGATGGTTTTAATGACAGCGGTATCAGGAGTCAGGGAGGACTCGGATTTCAAAGTATCTCTGATACGAGATCCCCCATAGGATCTCGACGAATTCTTTCACGAGGCAGAAAGGTTCCTTCGACAGGAAGATGCGAGTGCGGATTTGAAGGTGCAAAGGGTTAATGCCACTCAGGATGTAGGACCATCCAGGAAAGGTTTGGATAAAGACAAAGGGAAAAGGAAGTTGGACGATGATTCTGGAAACGCTAAGAAGCGATGGAAGGATCCAAAGTTTTCCACATACACAGGATTGAACGAGACGCTGGAGCGGATATATCTGGATACTCGGAATCGCCTTCCTTACCGGAGGCCGGCTAGGAGAGAACCATCAGAACGTGAAAGGACATCAGGAAGGCACTGCCTCTTCCACGATTTAGATGGACACGATACCAACAGCTGCAGGCACTTAAAGGATATAATCGAGGAGCATGTAAGGAATGGACAGTTACAACAATATGTCGGCACTCGGAATGCAACGGTGGAGCAGGAGCAACCACCGACAACCTCACGCCGTGATGATGTGAGGCCCAGGGATGATGGTCGATTGATCATCCACTGATCAGGATAATGTGAAATAAGTAGCGAACTACTAGCAAGAAACTAAGTCATTTACACATGTATGGGGACGGAGATAGCCCCTAGGCATGCTCTGAATGACGATAAACTGCGATGGTGTGGTTTGTGAAATTTATCTTCTGCTTTTTGATTGGACACAGCTTTTCTCTTTGGATTTGGTTTTGGAGTTCGGATCGGACTCCTGGTTTTGCTTGTTTTTGATTTGGATTTTCCACTGGATGATTGTTTTTGGTTCTGGATACTGGTTTGAATATTTGATTCTTTGATTTCGATTTGGATCTTTGGATTTGATCCTGGATTGGATTTTGATTGGATTTTCATCTGGTTTTTGATAAATGGTCGTCGGGTATGGATTATGCCTGGCAAGGGGTGAGTCACTCTGCCCGAACGTGGTAGATTGACTCATTCAGGTCGCCAAGTATGGACTATGCTCGGCAAGGGTCCGGAGTGACCAGGATTCGGCCTAGGACTTAGGCCCTGTATTATCAATTGTTATTTTCAGGTCATTGAGTATGGACTATGCTCAACAGGGGTCCGGAGAGACCAGGATTCGGCTTAGGACTTAAGCCATGGCATTGTACAGCGTCCAGGGACACTGGACCAAGGTCGTCAAGTGTGGATTACGCTTGGCAAGAACCCGGAGAGGTTAGCTCAACGTCCAGGGACACTGGACCGAGGTCGTCAAGTGTGGATTGCGCTTGGCAAGAACCCGAAGAGGTTAGCTCAACGTCCAGGGACACTGGACCAAGGCCATCAAGTGTGGATTACGCTTGGCAAGAACCCGGAGAGGTTAGCTCAACGTCCAGGGACACTGGACCAAGGCCATCAAGTGTGGATTACGCTCAACAAGAACACGATGAGGCTAGCTTAGCATCCAGGGACACTGGATCATGACCGTTAGGTGTAGATTGCGATTGGCAAGAGCCCGGAGAGGTTATGAATTTGGATATCGACCCGGAGAGGTCCTGGATTCAGTTATTGACTATTGGATAAGGATGGTTTAGGACTCGGCTGTCGAGTTCAAATGGATATGGAATTGGCTAAGGCTTTGGTTATGGGATTTGGAATTGGGCATCGACTCGAAGCAGTCAAGGATGACATACTCTGGCGATATGGCTATGGACTTTGAATATTGGAATCGGATCTATTCAAAACACGCCTTCTTATCACAAGGCATGTTTTGGGGGGCAAAGTGCTATCCCACTTTTTGGTCAAAGCTGGAATATCAGCAAGTTGGCAAGGAATGATGGACATCGGGGTTGGAGATCGATTGGAAGCAAGGCGGCCATCGATGTCGTCAAAATTTGGTTGAACTCCGATCGGGACGAAATTGATTGGAGATGATGATAAGGATTAGGAAAGGCTATGTTTCAAATTTCAGGTTAATCGGATTTCATATGAAGGAGTTATGATCGATGCAAGGTAGGAAAGGCATGGCTGTTCGAATCCATCGAGGGGTAAGGATGGTGCTCACTTCGAATCCATCAGATTCGAACCCATCAAGGTTTTTAGTCATTTCAAAACCATCAGGTTCGAATCGATCGAAGGCACGGCACGTAGGAATTGCTTCGAATCGATAGAGTTCGCATCGATAGGCACATATTCGATCAATGACTTCGCATCGACCAGGTGTTTGTTCGACTCGATGAAGGACTTCGTATCGATCATCATGGATTCGGCTCAATAAAGTTTGCATCGTTTAGGATGGGAAGGAATGGAATGCTTCGAATCCATACGTTCGTATCGATGGCAGATGGCAACCTAGGCTCCTTCGAATCCATCAGGCAGCTTCGAATCGATCAACCCCAATCGATTCGAACGGACACCTTCGAATCCACTATCTCGAATCCATGGACTCAACCCAGTAAAACTCGGAGAAAAAGAAGGATTCGACCCAATAAACTCGGCGACGAAGGTGGATCGACCCAGAGAAGTAGCACCATGTCATCGATACGCACGCGCTTTGGATGGATTCGAAGCATGGGTTCGAAGCATGGGTTCGAAGGCGACAGGCAACAGACGACCCCAGATTCGAGTCCATCATATCTTCCAAACCATTGATCCAAATGCAATGAAATTTTTACATGAGCTTACATACATGTTGAAGAATGTTCTCACCAAATTTCAGCTCAATTGGATAATTTATTGATCGATTCGAATGGAGCTCGAATCGATCCCAAAGTGGGCCCAATTTCCTTAGGCCGGGCGTGTGGGCCCCCCTCACGTGCCAGAAGCGGTCTACCGGATTTTTAGGAGAAATATCAGCCTCCTACGCCTATAAATAGAGCCCCTGGTCATTCAGAAAAGGTGTGGGAGATTTTAGAGAGAGAAAGCATGCTCGGACGCTGCCAAAATCATTCCACATCATCATTGCTGCTATTTATTTCAAGTTTTGGACTTTGTAACTGCTGTAACCATTTGTAATCATCAAGGATAATCAATAAAAGGATAAAAACTTTGGAGTGGACGTATGCCGGAGATAGCCGAACCACTATAAGACTTGTGTCCCTGTTCTTTACTTTGGGATTGCTGTTTAATATTTGCTGAGATATGAGATTTGTGTTTGAATATTATTGATTTGTATTCATATTCTGGTGCTTTCACGGTATTCGAGGTTTGTGACCAATTTTGGCGCAAACAATATACGCATGTATTTATTCCTTAAGTCTATTTGGATTTCTTTAATGTTCCACCTTTAGTTCAAACATTCATATTATATAAGCTTTATTATTATATAACTTTTATATTTTAATTAACTTATATAATAGTCCTATGTATAATGATATATCAATTAAATCTTATTTAATTAATTTTATATTATTTTAATATAACATTTATATTAAATATTTATTATATATACTATAAACTTTATAGTATAACACATATATCTTATATATATGTATTTTTATTTGATTAAATAACTTTCAATTAATTTATTTACCTAATTAACCTTTAATAAATTTGTTTAATTAATTAACCTTTAATTAATTTATTCAATCAATTAACCTCTAATTAGTTTGTTTAATTAATTAACCTCTAATTAGTTTGTTTAATTGATTAACCTTTAATTAATTTGTTTAATTGATTAACCTTTAATTAATTTGTTTAATTGATAAAACTTTAATTAATTTGTTTAATTTAATTATTTTGATTTTGAAAATCATATTATGTACATACATCTATGCTTATGATATCTTAAACATTTCAAAATATCATAACATATATCGGACATATATAATACCCGTATATATTATTCATTGATTACCTTATTTTATTTATTTATTATTCGTATTAATAAATTTAAAATTTCGAAATTAAAATTTAATATTTTCAATTATTTGAAAATTTTATTATATTATAACTTTTATAATATATGTATATCTTATTTAAGTTAAAGTCGTATATTTCATTTTTTAAACAATTTTTAAAATTAGCCCAAGGTTCAATTCAAATTTGGGCCTTCTCTATTAGGGACAACCTTTGGGTTGTGAGCGTAATAATTAACCCCAACATGGCTAATTTGGACTGCATAGGATATTGGACTCTCATACAGTTGTTGGAACTAGACCAGTTCGTAGTCGAAGTTAATGGTGAATTTCAAAAAAAAATCCTTATTGGATCTATATTAGGCCTACGAAGTCTAATTTATTTAGAACATTTTCAAAATTTATTTAAATAAAATATCTTATTTTGTTTAAATTTATAAATATATATAGTCTTGTTTCATTTATATTTTAACACATGTAAATATTCACATATGTATCATATACATATATACACGTACGTGCATCCGTAGCATGTAAGCCCATACAAGGTTTAACGTGCCCATGTATAGATGTTGATATTTACATTACAATAGACACGTTAGCTCATCTGATATGTATCATATGTTGTCTAAATATGTGTATGTACTTAAACCCGTCGCTCATATAAAATATATATATATATATATATGTGTGTGTGTGTGTGTGTGTGTGCTAATTTTTTAAAACAATTTTGCATACGTAAAAATATTAAAAAATATATACATTTATAATTATCTACATGAATATATAAAATATATATATATATAGTATTATAATATTTATATATATGCATATTATTATATTACGTATAAAGTAATATATATACAAAATATATTTTTTACTTATGAACCAAATTTGTAAATATATCTATAGTGAAAAAACATTTTTTTATTCTATAACATACACACACATAATCATATTTATAATATCTAAACATATATATATATATATATATATATTAATTAAAAAAATATTTTTTAATTCCAAATTGTAAGTACATCACTGTAAAGTTTTATTATTTAAAATATATATAAATGAGTTTTCACTTGAAAATAGATAAGATATTAAATAAAAAATATTTAGGAAATATTTTAATCAAATTTTGAATTTTTAGAAAATCTTATATGATATTTTGTAGTTTGAAAAAAATTCATAATTTTTTTGGTCAAAATCTATTTTGCATTAATTAATTGTTTTTAGGCTATTAATTGTAATAATTTTTAAAAAATGAAAATTTATTATTTCTAACAAAATTATAAGATCAATTATTACCATAGAATGATATTATAATTTAATATGAATTATATATATAATTAAAAGATATATGTATATATATAAATAATAAAATAATAATAATATTATATTTAAAAATTCAGTTGCACATATTTGACATATACATATCCATACACAGATATAAAATTGTTTTTCTAAGTAGATAAATGCATTTAATCAATTTCGATTGTGACAACAATAATACATATAAGAATCTCAACTAACTAGCAATACATATATATAATGGAACATTAACCAAAAGTTATATGATATAACACATGACTAACATACTATAGAACCAATGCCTTATATCAAAGCTTGTAATGATGAACTCTCTCCTCCTATAAGCTTTTCGATTCGGCAGACTGCTAATCCTTGAACCATTAACCTTTTACTATCAGATAGTTATTTATCTTGAATTGATTTAATTTTTATATATAGGGATCCTAGGGATTGAAGTCTGCCGGCAATAGAAGGCACGAATTAAGCAGTAAAAGAATCATTTTCATTATGGTTAGAGGTATTTAAATAGCGGATGGAAGAGGCAAAATAGCGGATTTCATCTCATACCAGTTCTCTCTCAATCCGAGCCATCCAAAACCCCACAACCCAAACCTTTTTTAGCCTCCCCCTTTAGCCCATATTTCAGCCGAAAATATTCACCCATCATAATGGGCTAAGAACCCATTTAAGCCCATAAAAATATTATGCCGAAAATATTCACCCATCATAATGGGCCAAGAACCCATTTAAGCCCGTCAAAAATATTATTTAATTAAATATTAATTAGTCGCTTATCAATATAGTATATCGATAGATATATTTATAACTGTTATAAATATATGTAATAATATATATTCCTCAAATCATAATCAAAAAATTTATAATTAATCTTTTATAAATATTTATTTATTTAATTAATTTATAACAATTATAAACTAATTCAATCATTTTGTCAAAAGAGAATACATTATTTCAGTTGTGTAACTCGTCTGGTGTACATTTGGTCAGCGATTAATATCGAACTATTCAAACCTTAATCATCACACATCACTTAGCAGGTGATGTGACATTTTAGCCAAATTTATCGCTTATTTAGTCTTCGTAAAATCTAATTTCACTCTTCTAAGCATTACCAGTTGTGACTTTTGTTTATACCAATTTTCTTCGTCAAAACTATATCACTTTATACTTATGGAGTTTGGTAATGTTAAAATTCCAATATCATCCACAATCAACTATGTATTCCAAAAACAAGTCCTTGGTTCAAAAAAACAATTAACCAAACTACTCTGACTAGTGACTTTCACTTTGAGTTGACTTGAGTTGACCGTAATACTAAACCCATATAACCGAGGAGATGAATTCTCACTTGAATGGTGTTTCACTTCCAATACTTCCACTCTATGCAACTATAGTCACTCGATAGACGTCATGCCATGATTTGACTATAATAAAAAAAGCTTTCATATTGAAGATCCATAGAATTCTCAGGTCAAGAGAACTGTTTAAATCAGTCACGTTGATATTTTCTAGTTTGACCTTGTTATATTAACCAATAGAAAACTATCTAGTGAGTCATTTCATAGTTATCTAATAACTATAAGTACGTAATCTCTAGATGCCCCCAGCAGTCATTAGTAATACACTGCCCAACATTTAGAGAGAATTACATACTCTAGTCTTAGAACATTGATATCCAGTCTCGATGCATCTTGACCATGAACATTTAAACTGATATATTTGTTTTCACTTTAATAAATTACCCATGGTTACAACATTTTGTAACCACTATCACAAAACATACCATTTGTGGATTTTATATTAGATATACTTTTAATTAAATTAATTAATTAATATAACATATTATATCAAGTATATAGTAGAAAGAAAATACCTTTTATTTCGAACAAGATTGGCTATCGAGTTAGATATATGTTAAAATTTTATAATTGCCCCTGAGCATACCCCTAACTTTGTCATTGGTAAGAAAGTTGGCTGTAAAGTTAGTGTAGCCTGGTATATATTTAACATCATTTTTAAATATTTGTAAATACATTAATATTTTGATCCTTTCGAGAATTTCTTCTGGATTATTTATATTTCTCTTTTTAAAAAATTGATCCACAGATTTTTCATATGTTTCAGTCATAGAATGTCAGTGTAACAGATAAATTTTTAGGCTTTTAATTGCTAATTTAATAGCAAGTGGTTCTTTATCATATTCAACATATTTGACTTGGTTTTTATCAAAATTTTCAGATGCATGTGATATTATTTCCTTTTGTTTTGCAACTAATAATCCTAATCAAAAATTATCTTGCGCATCTTTTTGTAAAGTAACTAATTCATCATCAAATGGTTAATAAATAACTTTTTGATCTTTTATCATGTCTTTTATTTTTTATTTCTTCCTCTTCTAGTTTTTGTAATGTAATTGGAATTTTAATTGTATTCGACCTTCTTGGTCATTTGCCGCTGGATTGTTTGTACTTTCCTTGTTCTTCAACAAGCTTCTTTTATAAGTACTGAATTTTGAAAGATAAATTTGGCATAAATTTTGTTCCAAAATTTAAAACTCCTGAAAAACTTTGAAGTTCTTTCAATGTAGTAAAGATTTCGGAAATTTTTAATTTTTATATGGATATGTTGCTGTAATTTTATTTATCAACCTTTAATATTTTTTCCAAGAAAATCAAATTCTGTTTTAAATAATTCAATTTTCTCAGGGCTTAAAATTACATCATTTTAAGTAATATTTTTTATTACAATTAATCGATGTTGCTCGCGTTCTTCTACTGAATTGGAAGACATAAGTATGTCATCTATGTATACAACTATAAAAGGTAAGTGTCCAAACATAGAATTCGTCCATTTTTGGAATATTTGAGAAGCATTTTTCAGTCCAAAAGGCATGACAAGCCATTCAAAATGTCCTTACGGACTACTAAAAAGCATTAATTAATTGATTCTTTATCTTCAAACTTTATTCGCCAAAATTCATATTGGCATCAAATTTTATGTAGTATTTTACTCCATGTATTTGTTTAATCATATGTTTAGCAGAAGGAATAAAGTATCCATCAAATTTTGTATAATATTTAGCTTTCTATAATTTGTAACCATTCTACCCTTTCCTCTTTTTGTCTCAGCACGCTTTCTTACTAAGAATGCTAAAGAAGAATGAGGACTAAACTTTCATAATATTGTAAGAACATATGCTATATAATGTTACAATAATCTACATTGACAAATTTGGAATTTTAATAAGATTGATAAAATGTTTATCAATTAATATATACAAATGAACTGAAGATTGACAAATAGAAATATAACACATACTCCCCAATAAAATATTATTGCATGTTAAGATTTCAACACTCATGTAAATGCCTGATTTTACAACTACTAAGTACATTCGTAGTTTGGTCACTTACACATTGATTTGGTCGAGAACCATGTATTGCATTCTATGAGTTTTGAACTCTAAAAGCAATATAGGACTATGGATATTTGATCCATATACAATCACATATAAATGTTATGTAGTGAACAGTCAAAATTTGTAATGTATAATATTTCGATGAAATTAGTTCATTTGAAAAACCAAATAAATCTTAGTGCAAGATCGAGTATTCAAATTGATTAATTGCATAAAAGATCATATTATGTTAAATGTAACATAAGGCCAAAACTATAATATAAATCGAAGAACTCGATCGCTGAAATGTTAGTTTGATCAGTTTACTAAAGTGCAACATATTTGATTTCCTTAATTGTTAAAGATAGTCGAACGCGCTTTTGTAAAGAGTGTGTTATGATATTGTAGCAAGGGTTTTCTTTTAAATGGTTTGACTATTTAGAAAGGAAAACGAATGTATAAGAGTAAATCTGATTTAAGGTATAGTTAGGATGAAGAGAGTGAATGGTCACTCTGCTTCATAAGAAATATCGAAAAAGAGAATTGTGATAATAATGATATGACACTTAAACATTGTAATAAGAAATACGATTTCTACTCCGAAATATAATTTTGTGTAGAAAATTGTGTTTTCTATGAGATTTATTTCTATGTATCCAAGATATTTGGTCAAAGAACTCTCCATTGTAAACTTGTTGCAGTATATGAAATAAATAGTCTATATTAAGTGGATGATGGATCTCCATATTTGATATTATAGCAATGGAAAAAATAGTGGTAGCATGCCATATAACACTTATTAATTGCATCGAGTTATGAAAATTATTTTTGTAAAACATAGCGAACATTATTTATGAAATAATGGTTATTTTTCAGTATCGACTAAAAAATAGACATGGTTATATTTCAATGTGAATATTATGGATATTCATTATGAAATAAAACTATAATGTGGTATTTGTTTTTATAACAAAATAATGCATTGGAAAATAATGAAGTATCTAAAATTATTTACAATTATGTTGGAATTATAGACTAAACCATAGTTTTGTGAAATAATTTTTATTACATGATTATGGATCATATGGTACTAGATAATTATATCTCAAAAAGTTAAGGGCTATGCACACATTTAGTGGGAGCATCGTAAGAGTTGACGAACTCTTCGAATCAATACATATTGATGTATGCAATCACAGGTCTATTAATATCAAATTGTTTCCACATAGTCGATTATATTCACTAACATTCTATCACCGACATGGACACAAGTATTTGATACATATGTGGCATGTTTATGATAAGATCATAAAGTATAAAAGGAAAGTAAATAAAATAACATGCAATAAAATAAAATTAGTTGATTTGATTGAATATGTGAGTATATTGGAAAGGGTTTCGAATGTACTTAACAATACATAAAGATTCAATCTCAAAGGTAACTCCTCCCTATAACACATTATGATGTAATAATAAGGAGTAATCGAACTTTATTAGACAAAGCACGATTAATGATTAGTAAAGTTGAGATAATTTTTTTTCCATAAGGTGTGTATTTAAGAGTTGTACACTAGGTTAAAAGTAATAACATCCACCAAGTGGTTAATTGATTCGGCTTTGGTGCAAGAGGTCAAAAGTTCGAAACTTGCTTTCGAACGTTTATTGATATGGGATATGTTGTCCCAATGATTTGTTGTATATAAAGTACCATTTTCAATAAAAAAAATACCATCCAAAGAATAGTTTAGAAACCCTATAAGATAAGGGTTTATAAGAAACTCCTATATACCCTAGGCCAATTAGTTGGCTGGTTGTGCGAATCGAAAAAATGCACGTAATAATTGTATGTAAGGGATCTTGCATGAATCATTCCAAGAGAATTTTGAAAACTATATTCATTAGATGACTAATTTATGTTGTGAACATAAATATATTATGAACTAATACAAAATCAATTTTATGTAAAGCAGTTCATAAAATGTTTATGAATATTCATTCCATTGTATTGAGAAATAACCGTTGTTTCAAGAAATACCAACTTCGTAGCGATGGAAATTCTTTAAGAAATTATTGATGCAAAATTGATTTAGATAAGATCCAAGGATAAAATTGATTGCAAAGGATGGAATGAAATTAACCAAACCAAAGCGAACACAGCATTACAATGTTTAATAAGTATTCTTGTACATTAAAGAGAAACTATGAGTTTCTTATTAGTGTCAAGAATAGATAATACTCGACAGTTAGTTAAGCAATTAAGAGCATCGACTCTATGGATAATATAATGTGAAAATCTAAAATAGATTCCAAGTACATTATCAAAATAAATTTTTAATAGTTGTATCCAAAAGGATACGATCCTTTTGGCTGTGTATGTGTCTTTAAGGGAAAGACAAATATAGTTAGAATATAGCAAGCCACATTGGTAAATAATACCGTAAATTTCAATTGTTGAAAATAATGTAATAAATTCACCGTTCGATGTGCCTCAAGTAGGTTCATATTTTGCTTACAATATTGACACATAATATGACTTTATGTTTTGGTACATATGTGTTGAAATAGAAAATTCTAAATAATGATTAAGAGTAAATTATTTACACATAATAGCCAAAGTGTCTTGAAGTCAGTGGGATGGATATTGAGTTTGTGAGTTTTTGGATATGTTCCAAGAATAAATACAAGTGTCATACGACAAGCATCAAAATAAAAAAAAATGCTTTGATAAGAATATCAATAGTTTGATTGTCAATCAAAATGCAGAGGTCATGTGCTCATATGAAAGAAAGTTAAAAGGTACATAGATATTTCTAAATTATGAGTAAACAACACACTATTGATTGTTAATGATGCACTTGTGTTAAAATCAGTTTTAGTTTAATAATCAACGTTGCATTTGTAAATGATGTCTTTTATAAGAAGTATAAAAGATATAGGGAATGCCCCAAACGATACGCACTGACACCTTATTAAAATGTTTAATACAGAACATGTAAGATCGATTCCTTATGCATTGGCAATATGAATTTTCATACATGTTATGTCGTCTACGATATCATGATTTCTTTATGTATTTTATATGCGAAGAAAATTTCAAATCAAAATTAATATCACTAAAGGGTTGTTAGAAGTGTTCTCGTATATTTGTGAAATATTAGAGAATTGTTTATAGAAACAACAATCTCCTAATGAAGGAGTGTTTAGATTCAAATTTTCATAAATGATATTGAGTATAATATGTTAATAATAAGTTCAAGTTAAGAATATTTAATTTGGACATGTTCCAAATGAAAGATTATGACTAATTCAATGAAAAAGACTATTACATCGCCTTGAATAGCACCGTAATAAAATCATGTATATAAATATAAATGCATAAATTTATAATTGAATCGAGGGTAATTCCAAATGTTGAGAATCCTGCAACATTTTTATTTGGTAACGATACCACAATAAGGTTCATAATAGAACTTAGAGCTCGCTAGAAGTCGAGAGACATACTCTGAATTGTTCCATATGATAAATGTAGTTTATCAACATCAAAGAGAGTTTATTAACAGAGTAGAAAATTAAAATATAATAGCATATCCGTTCACTGAGGGATTAACCCAATTGGTTTTGAGAAAATCGATCTAACAAGTTGGAAATGAGATTCCATAATTCACCCCAAGTACAAGCGGGAGTTTGATAGAGTTAGGGGTATCCCCTAGGGGAAATTATGTAACTTTTTACCTATATCTAACTTGAAAACCAATCTTGTTCAAAATAAAATATGTTTTTTTCTATTATATACTTGACATAATGTGTTATATTAATTAATTAATTTAATTAAAAGTAGATTAGTAGAAAATCCATAAATGATATGTTTTGTGATAGTAGTTAAAAAGTGTTGTAACAGTGAGTAATTTATCACAATAAAAACAAATATACCATTCCTAGTCAAGATGTAACGAGATTAGATATTGATGCATCCGTTGATACTAGAGTACGTAATGCCCACCAAAAGTTGGATAGTGTATTACTCATGGCTACTAGAAGCACCAAACAATTATGTATTGCTAGTTATTAGATAAATATGGATTGACCTGCTAGATATTTTTTGTTGGTTAATATAACTAAGGTCAAATAGAAATTATCGATGTGACTAATTAACATAGTTCTCTCGATTTGAGAATATTGTTGGTGTTCAATGTGGAAGCTCCACTTTGATTATAGTTAAATCGTGGCACGACTTCCATCAAACGATTATGGTTGGGTTGAGTGAAAGCATTGGAAGTGAAACACTGTTCAAGAGAGGATTCGTCTTCTTTGTTATATGAGGTTAGTATCACGATCAAATGATGTCAACTCTAAGTCAAAGTCTCTGACTAGAGTAGTTTGGTTGATAATAATTGTTTTTATTGAACCAAGGACTTTGTGTTTGGACGATAAAGTTGAATGTGGATGATATTGGAATTTTGACCATTATCAAATTCCATAAGTCCAAATGTGATATAGTCTTGACGAAAAGAATTGGTGTAAATAATTGTCACTATCGAGTACCACTCATAATAAGTAAAATTGGAATTTACCAAAAGATGTGTAAGCGGTAAATTCAGCCAAAATGACATACCACCTGCTAAGTGACGTATGAACATTAATATTCGAATAGTACGATATTAATCGCTGACTGAATTTACACCTTTGAGTCCCACAACCATAATGATGCTTCTCTGAAAACCACATGATTTAATTAACTTATAAAATGTTATAATTGATTAAATTAATTGATATTTGAGAAATATCGATTATTATTTAATTTATTTGATGCTTGGAAGTTTTTTGTAATTATTTTAATGCATTTATAAAAGTTATATTTGCACACATTGTTATACGATAACGATGTAATTTAAAGATAATTGCATGAAATGGTTTATGAATGAAAGAATTAGAGAGAGAAAAAACAATCAAGGGAATTAATTAGGAAAGTTTTAATTAAGGAACGAGAAAGATTTCATTCTTTTAGATAAAACATATTCTCTAATTCATTCTACACATACAATTCATTCTTTCTCATTCATTCTTTTTCTTTCTCTCCTTCTAACTTTCAAGGTAGAAAACAAAATTGTCCAAAAATCTCTCAACTCCAAACAAAAAAATATCAAATAAAATAAGACATAAGTAGTTCATCCATCTCTTGCAAGGATAGGATGAGGATCTTGAAGATCCTAGGAGACATCATCATTCAAGATGTGTTCTTTTGGCTTCATCTTAAGGTAAAATTTTCAATTTATTTATTCGTACAATCTTCTTATTCATATATATGATTAGATCTCTTGCATATCATATTTGAATATAAGTTTTTTAATTTAATTTAATCTATTTCCCTTTTGTCACATCTTCTTTAATAAATATGTTTATAATATCAATTTGATCTAGATCCATTTTATGCTATTCCATTTTGATTACATGTCCATATTCATAACATTAGAGTTGTGACATATTCTTAACATTAGAGCTACGACACATTGTATCTCATTTAATTAGTTATCCATGATGTTCTTACATTTCAGATCTGAAATGTTACTGCGAATTTAAATGTGCCTAAGTTTTCCCCCTTATTCCTTTTTGAAACCATTCATTTATATGGTTTTATTTTATTTTAACTAATATAAATTACATATGTTGTCCCTTTGAAATCATCTGTAAATTGAACATAATGTTTACGTGTTTTATTTGAATCTTTGTCTTAATGTATTCTTTTGTTTAAAAGTAGAGTTAAAAACATAATCGAACTTTTATGTAAATTTGTTAACTTATAATTCTAACACATGCTAAATCACAAACTTTTCATATTTGTTTGTTATTTTAATTTTAAAAGTAGCTTGCAATTAATTACATATATGTATGAATGTGTTGTTTTAACTCAATGTTCAAAAAATGTACTTACAATTAGTTACACATATATTTCTGCATGTGTGCGTATGTATAAATATGTTTTATCATTAAAGTATTACAGAAAGTATTTATTCATTTATATAATAATATATTGTACCATAAATAACAATAAAGATATGTATATATATATATATAATAATATAATTGATTTTTTTATAACTTACTAGTTGGAAACATATCAGATTTGATGTTACAATGATTTTAATATTACATATATGTGCGTGTATTATAATGAATTAAATAGTTTCAACCATAATAAACTAATGTAAAATAATTATATGATAAAATTCAAGTTTTATATTTTTAGAAAATCTGGAAATACATTTTAGGGCTTAAGAAAATTTTCTGGAATTTTCTCAATTAAAAAAATATTTTTAATTAAGTATTTGATAACAAGCCAAAATTAAATTAATTTTAATAAACATAAAATTAAGTTGAAAAAAATCTAAAACATGTTTTGAAGGCATATGACATGATGAATTAATTTAAAAAAATATATAAATTTGAATTTTAGAAACATGGATTAGAGTATATGAATTTGTTGAATTAGATAATCGTTAAATATTAATAATATATATAAGTGATAAAAAGTTATTTCAGCACTTACAATTCATAATAAACATAAATAAGTGTTTGAAATTTTTTAGATCAATACTATACATTAAATATAAAAATGTATATTTTAATTCAAATTGTATGCGAATATTAAATCATAAATTGATACATATATATGTATCAACATGTATAATTTTAAACTAAAATTTATTTTAATATTTAATTTTAGATTATGAACATAAATCATGAACCAGGTCTTTAAATTTTATACACATATCTAATCTCTATTGCGATCACAACAATACATACAAATTCTCACCTAACTAATGAAATAACAATAATCTAATTATACATATATGTTTACATGGTTAACAAATCTAAAAACAGTAATATGATTAATATATAAATAATCATTACCCGAAATAGATGTCCTAAAGTCTATGTTCAAATAATGAATTTTCTTTCTCTAAAATTCTTTGATCCATTGGATCGCTAGTCTATAACCAATGACCTTTCACTATTAAATAGCCTTTTGTTTTAACTTGAATTGGATTTGAGATTTGGGATTAATTTAGAGAAAGTTGCATCCATGAAAGAAGAAGGAGATGACAGCTCAAAAGAATGTATTAGAATGTGATTAGGGTTTTGAGATTAGTATTTATGATGGTAGGATAAGAGAGGAAACTATGTAAGTTTCTCACTAGAACTTAGCCTCCCCAATCCCTAATCCTATGTTGTAGCCGCTCTAACTTTAGACAAACTAGCTTCATTTTTCTCTAATCATCATAGATTGTGAGCCCATTTAACCTAATTTAAATATATACAATTATATTTAGCTTATTTTGTTATCGATATCTCATATCGATAAATATATTCAAAACTATTATGAATATATGCAACATATTTATTTCTCAAATCATATTCAAATTTCATCATAAATATTTAATAAATGTTAATTAATTTAATTAATTTATAACAATCATAAACTAATTAAATCGTTTGATCTAAAGATAATTCATCATTTCAGTTGTGTGATACTTGGGTGTAAATTAAGTCATCTATTAACATCAAACTGTTCGAATGTTAATGTCCACATGTCACTTATTAGGTAATGTGACATTATGGCCAAATTTATCATTTACTCGGTTTTGATAAAATCCAATTTCAATTTATTATGTGTTACCTAGTTGTGACAATTGTTTACTCCAATTCTCTTCATCAAAACCATATCACTTTGGGCTTATGGAATTTGGTAAGGGTCAAAATTCCAGTATCGTCCATACTCAACTCTATAGTCTAAACACAAAATCCTTAGCTCAACAATAATAATTATTATTAATTGAAATGCTCTGGCCAAAGACTTTGACTTTAAGTTGACATGAATCAACCGTGATACCAACGCCATATAACCGAGGATACGAATCCTCTATTGAATAGTGCTGCATTTCCAATACTTCCACTTGACCCAACTATAGTCAATCGATGGAACGCCATGCCATGATTTGACTATAATCAAAGTGGAGCTTTCTTTTTGAAGATCCATGGTACTCTCAAGTCGAGAGAACTATGTAAATTAGCCACATTGATACTTTCTGTTTGACCTTAGATATATTAATCGATAGAAAACTATCGAGTGATTCGTTCCATAGTTATCCAATAACTATAAGTACGTAACTTCTAGATGCTCCTAGCAGCCATGAGTAATACACTACCCAACATTTAGACAGCATTATGTACTATAGTCCTAACGGATACATCGATATCCAGTCTTGATGCATCTTGACTATGAACATTCAAAATGGTATATGTAATTATATTGTGATAAATTGCTCACGGCTACAATACTTTGTAAATACTACCAAAAAGCGTACTATTTATGGATTTTCTATTAAATAAACTTAAAATTAAATCAACTAATTAATATAACCACATTAACCAAGTATATAATAGAAAGAAAACACATTTATTTCGAATAAGATTGATCAACGAGTTACATATATATAACAGATTACATAATTTCCCCTAAGGCATACCCCGAATTCTATCACAATCATAGTATAGAGTGATGTAATTGCAACAGGTAGTGGTATCCTTGGTACTAAGGTACTGTCAAGTTCGAAAATGTATTTATCAAAAGGCGGTAAATAATAGAGATTATCTGTACCAAGAATGCAATCATCAAACTCTCATAGTAATAAGGTAAAATCAAAATTATATCTTTTATTAGAGCTATGTACATAAGGTGTTTGTACTTGTAATCCTTTAACTTTGCGATTTACACGGACTTATCTTCCCATAAAATCATTTAATATTCCTTTTTTATCCGAAGGTGTTTGGAATTGTTTTGTTATAAATATGTCTTCCAACAAACAGGCTTTTGCACCAGAATCCAATAAAGCATGTATTGTGAATTCTTGATTTTAAAAAATACATATTGTTAACAAGATACACACACACATATGTAATTCTTCTTTTATTTTTAAATCTAAGGATGTAAACATGATGTTTTATATTGGATAAAGGAATCTTTACAACCATCTGGTCTGATTTTCGTTCTTTTTGTTCTTTTTGAGTATTTTTATTATTCTTCCTTCTACAGCATTTTCATATCGAAAACTCATTCTATTGTTAATTCCTTTTAAAATATCAGGCATAAGTTCTACATTGGCCAATTCAAGTGCTGAATGTAAACGTTGTAATATATTCGAAGAAGAATTTTCTTCTTTATTTTTTTTATAATTGTGGAAATGGTATTTCCTGATGCCATAAAGTATTCTATCGACACATGTATTTTAGGTTTAAGAGATTTTACAAAAACTTGTATTTCATTATCAAAATTCAGATGTCTTCTATCAACTAATTTTGGTTGGATTTTTTTTTCCAAATCCAACTTTATATAATTGACAAATAGACATTATTGATTTAAATGTGGATGTATCATTTAGGGCCATATAATGTTCTCATTATATTTCTAAGTCTTTGTAACCTGGTAGGAGTTCAATATTTTATCAATTAATTGATAATGGGCAAGCCTTATCAATATTTTGATCTTCAAGACTAATACGAGAATCATGATGTATATTTACTCCAAATAATATATATTTGCTAAGTTAGACTTATTCCAGCAATAATACTGTTTAAAGGATTATTAATAATTCTTTCATCCATGCATATTACCATTATCGAGGTATGAATACCAAACCTAAAACAACCTATTATTTTAGGTTGTAATAAACCTATATGTAAATAGCTCATCCTTGGATATTTATATTTTAATTTTTAATTTTTTTTATTTATTTAAAAAACTTATAGAAGTAAAATATTCTTCTTTTAATTCTATATTTCCTTCCATTCGTTCAAACATATATGTATGCTGACTAAGAAATCAAGATTTAAAGGATATAGGTTGTAAATATTTATTTTATGTGAATAAGGAATTGTCTCTTTTATTCAAGATCTTCATCAATCACAACACTACATCATATTAGAGGATTCCCAATGAGTATAATCGTTGTAATTAATTTCATTAATTTCAGTAACGCTTATACGTGGTGCTGTAGGACATGGGTATTTATTTGTTACACTTATTTCTGTTGCTAAATTCTAACTACCAACGCTTATAAGCATTGGAAGATAGGTTTTCCCGGTGGTTATAAGTTGTAACGTCCTGCCTTTTGGACCATCAAAAGTATACATCGAATACAATCGCGAAATTCAAACGTCGAACATCCAATCGTCGGAAAGGCAGATTGTTAGGGTAAAATAAAAAGAAACGAATAGAGAATAGGGAAATCAGAATCTCATAGTGAAATCAATAACATATAATATAACAATGACGGTAAGAAACAGTCACTCCAAAATATAGAGTACATCAGAGTTAAAAAAAACCTCATCAGCCGGTCAGTTATAAAATTATGACCTTACAATTGCTGATAGGTACACGATATAATAGAGAGGAAATAAAACACTACGATAGGTGAACATCCAGCTCTTCTTCAATAACTCCATATCACCAAAGCTAACCTAGAAACAAATCAGTCTAACCCAAGCACTATAATAAAATAACACCCGGGTCAGTTTGAAAAACCAGCGTGAAAGCTCAAGTAAAATGATAAACATATAAAAATTCTATGAGACCATACCGCTAAGGCGGAATGGGTTTTCACCTCAAATAACAAAATCCATAAATAAAGAAATGAGAAACAAATCAAAATACCAATCCAATCAAGAAAGAATGGAATTAAACAACAAAACAATCCAAATAAATGGGTGGGTACTAGTGAGAACAAATCTCATACTGAATGAATGGGCATAAATAATACCAAATTCTAGACTTAAAAGAATGATCATAAATAATTAGACATATAGAAGTGCACAAGGTAGTTCTCCATGCAGTTAAGAAAATAATTCAAGGATTTAAATTAATAACAAGGGAAAGAGAAGTTTTTCCAACAATGACTAGGAGGGTGTGGCCCCCTTATCGAAAGTACACCTTTAGAAATATATTTAAGAACTCTGATGGCTCTGGGGCATGACCAAGTCGGACCCTACAAACAGTTACCGAGGATCCGAGTATTTCACATCCTATGCGCAAAACAAATCCAATATAGAGTGGGTGCGAAAATACCCTAATTGAAGCAACCCTACATAGCTTGGCTTCCACTCGCTCTTTAGGTTTAGTCATTTCCGATAAAGGACAACAAGGCTCTAATGAGCAACACATTGTCCTAGAATGACGAAAGATAAAGAAGAAAACAAAATCAAAGTCGATAGTCGATAAATCAGCTATCAGGAATGATAAAATGGTTGTTTTCACTTGCGCTTGATTTTTGTATCACAATACATTTAAGGACACTTTAAAAACACTATATAAAATATTCTTTTAAAGGGGAAAATTATATTTTCTAAGTTTATTAAAACCAAGGTCAACCAAATGTCAAAACATTGTTTATTGTAAACCTAAAACAATTTACATTTAGCTTTATTCGAAACAGTTCTTTTTAAATGATCTTCTTATTTATAACTATTACTTATAAATTTTTAAATAATATTTATTATCCCCAAAAGATAATAAATCAATCAAATTACTTTTATAAATTTTAAATCAAAGGTTAATCATCTCGAAGGATAATTTATAAAACCTTTTGATAACTTTTAAAACCGTATTAATTTTCTCAAACAAAATAAATCAAATTTAAAATCCCTTTGTTAAATTTAAACCGACATTAATTATCCTGAAAGATAATTAATCACATTTATACTCTTTTATAATTTTAGAAACGATATTAACTATCCTAAAAGATATTTTATCAAATTTATAATCTCTTTTAATAAATAAATCAAATATCTTTATTAAAAAGATAATTATCTCAAAAACACCTTTATTTAACCAGCAAATTAACTTTTATACCTTATTAAATCATTTCATTAACTTTAATATACAAATCAGTTAATTAACTTTAATACATTTTTATTAAATCAATTACTTAATTTTTAAAACACCATTAATTAAAAATATTAACAAAATTCAAATATCATTAATTAAAATGATAAATTAGATTCAAACATCGTTAATTAAAATAATTAACTAAATTAAAAACATCATTGATTAAAATAATTAATTAAACTCATATATCATTATTCAAAATGATTAATTCATTTAAATATCATTAATCAAAACGATTAATTAAATTTAAACAACTTTGGTTAAAATGATTTAAACTTTTTGACAAAAATGTGTGATCCTCTAAAATAGAGGAGAGTACATGTGTAAATATTTATATGTCACGGAAGACAAGGTGCTTCCAACATGCCTGATGGGTAGTTAATCAAAATACAAATAACAGGGAAAATAACTCAGGTACACCTAGAATGAGCTCCGGCAAGGCCACCGCCTATCACACCTCAATATCGAGTTCGGCAAGGCCACCACCCAGTATTGAGGTGTTAGAAGTACCTAAAAAATTATGGAGCATCTCAGAGTCAATAATATTAGAAGCTAGCTCCATCTAAGAAGGAAATGCAACGCTGCCAACTCGGAAGGAAAGGAAATGCAAATGATCTGGAAAGGAAAGCGCCATTCTGTAGACTCGATAGAATTGGAGGAAGTGCCTCGTTGAAGAGTTAATCATCCAGAAAGTAGACCGCCACAAAGGAGATGTAGAAGAACTAAGAAGAATACCTCGTTGTAAATAGCAACCCTGTCATTGGCAATTATGTGAACCTTTATAAAGAATCTAACACCATTTCTGGCCCAAACCTGTATCAGAAAAGGAGCTAAAGAAAATGTTAAAAATATTACACATATATGTATATAAATAAAATTTATATATGTATATAAATAAAATTTATATACATATATATGTATTAATGAAATAAATTAAAGGACATAAAAATTAAGAGAATAGGACAGAATACAACAAAAATTAGAGAAAAAACTAAAAGAATCCATAATCAAAAGAAATTAAAGATCTATAAACTAAAATACAAAACAAACTAAAACTAAAACAATAACAAAAACAAAAAACAAAAAAAACCTATCCTTATGGTTCTTTAATAAAGAAATTATGATAAACAGTGAAATCATTATCTAAGTTTGAAAAAAAGTTAACACTATAATTATTAATGTCAAAAATATTGTTTTTATGTTTAAATATCTTAATATTATTACTAACTTTATTAAGATATTCTTTAAAATGAATATTTTTAGCTAATTTGTATTTATGATTGATATCTAATTAAAACAAAACGAAGAAATTATAAAAATCAATTTATTAAAATGACTATTATTATTATTAAAAATTCTTTGATTTAAACCAAATATACCAACAAATTATAATGAATAAAGTGTCTATAAAAATCTATTTTCCGTTTTAAACATAAATTTAAAATTATTCCAATAGTAATCACAATCAGAAATTTTAGTTGTAAGACTAAAGTTAAAGATTTTGAGAGTATTATTTAGAATGTACTAAGTATCCATGCCCTTTAATGAAAGCAGTTTGTGAACAGTTAATTAGATCATTCATTTTTTACTAAGTCTATTAGCTAAAACTTTTGAAAAAAAATTTAACGGAACAATCAATTAAGGAAATAGGCCTAAAATCTTTCAAATTATTCGCACCGATTTTTTGTGTGCAATAAAATAGCATTAGCAAAGTTAAATCTTCCTAATTACAATTTTAAATTATAAAATTCGTTAAACATGCTAAATGAATGAAATTTAAAACGTCCTAAAAAAAATTGTACAAGAAAATAGGGAACCCATGCGGTCCCAGGGATTTATCACCAGGCATGTAATTAATAATAGCTTTTAAATTTCTTCTTTAGAAAAAAGATTATCAAACTCAAAAAGGACAATGCTAGAATCAGAAGGTTAAAGATCATATCATCTAACATTAATTCTATGCTTATTTTTATTACGGAAATATCTCTATAATAGTCGGTAAAAACCTTGTTAAGATCTCTTTGATCTATCAATTCCTCGTTATTCCCAAAAATGGAATTAATCGTATTACTACGTTTTCTACCATTAGCCATATTATGAAAAAATTTGGTATTATTATCACCTTCGTTAATCCACTAAATTTTAGGTCTCTGTTTCCACATAATTTTCTCTTTTTCTAAAATTTAATTAAGTTCTTCTTTTAGATTAGCAAGAACGTTATGCTCACCTAGATTTAGTTGTCTAGTTTCTACTATCTTGTTTATGTTAAGCATTTCGGAAAGAATGTTTTCTTTTTTAATTTTAATACTACTAAAAACATTCTTATTCTAATTTTGAAGAAAGATCCTAAGGCCTCTAAGTTTTAGAACAATTTTTTTTGCAGAATTATCCATATTTCTAAAATTATAAAAACTCGTAGAAATCATTTATTCTTAATTAAATTCAAAAAATTAGATTCTAATAACCACATATTTTCAAATTTAAAAATTCTGTTAATAACTTTTGATAATCACATGTAAGAATAATAGGACAATGATCACAATAAGTGTATGGAAAACCAAAAACTCTACAAATAGGTAATTTATCCTTAATTTCAACACTAACGAAAAACCTATCAAGAAGAGCCATAGATGGGGACTCCCTTGTATTTCTCCAAGTAAATTCTCTATTAAAAAGAGGAATGTCAATCAAACTAAAATTAATAATAAATTGGTCAAATTCCTTCGTAGCAGAGAAATCACCTTCCCGAGGTGATCGCTCTCTTAAAAAATGCGCAACATTGAAATCACCCTTTAAAATCCAAAAACTAGGAGCTAAAGATCTAAACTCAAGACATTCATTCCAAAGAATCCGACGATAATTTTTTGAGTTTGGTCCACAAACATTAGAAATATTTAACGGTTAATGAGAATAATATGCGGTGAGTGTTGCTTTGGAATACATTGGAGCAATTTAAATGATTATTCCGCCACCCAATAAGTAAACCCCTAGAAGCACCAACAGAAAATAAATAAGCCAATTTCCTAAAATGATAACCACCTAATCTTCTATAATAACGTATATTAGGACATTCAGTTTTAGTTTCCAGTAAATACGCAATGTCAATAGAATAGTCTTTAAAAAAAGACTTATTTTATTACACTTATTTAAATCGTGCAAACCTATGATATTCCAACTAATAATCCTCGTATATTAACAGATCAAATCCTATCAAATTTTCTACTTCTAATATACGCTGAATCTATCTCAACATCAGAATACACAAATACGGTTTCTCTAACTAACTGACAAAACTCAGAAGAAGACAAACTACCTAAAGCCTATGATGAAGATGTACTATCCAAATCAGAAATCATACATGAGCCTGAATTTGTAGCACCATTCGAGACACTCGAATCAGTTAACTCATCCATAGACTGAGCCTGACTACAACAGATCTTGGCATTGCGACGTACAGATCCACTAACGGCCACGGACCTCCTATGCCTACCTCTCCTCGATGATGTAGAACACGATGCAGATTTGCTGCCGATAACACTACTATGAACATCTGTTGTGAGACAAGGACACCGTAACATATCTCCGCTCACATTGCTAACCAAACCATTATTCACTGAACCATTCGCATCATGCTGGACCACATCAGAAGTAACTTGCTTAAATTGTCACTTCCCTCTAGTTGACTCACTGAATCAGCAGAACCCAAACAACTAGCCTCGCTTACATTGCTAACCAAACCAGTATTCACTGGGCCACTGGCATCATGCTCGCTTACATTGCTACCCAAACCATTATTCACTGAACCACTTGCAGCATGCTAAACCACATCAGAAATATACTTGCTTAAATTGTCTTTCGCCTCTGGTAGACTCACCGAATCAGCAGACCCAAAACAATTAATCTCGACTACATCATTTTCACTAGAAATATCAACATTAGACATAGATACACCTATTACTGCACACTGTGATAGTTTATGCACATTGATATATATTAGCAAATCGAGATCCATCAGTGATCAACTTAATTCTTTCCCCAATCAATAGCCTTGACATATCACATTTACTCAAAGAAGCTTCATTACGCATCACTGCATCATCACTATTCATACCATCAGTCACATAGGAATCAGACTTCATGCACAACCTGATATGTATCTTCTCTGAATCATCACTCTTATCACTGACATTCACAAATGAATCCTCCAAATCACATTCAACAGAATTTTTATTTGAATCTATCTCTGAGTTTAAACTACATAAACAATCTGCGCATCCAACTCAGAGCCAGCCAGGTTGAAAAATTCTTTCATTACTACCTTAATTCCTAAATTAAGGTCATTAGCGTTTAGTCTAAACAATATAATATCTAGATTCTTCAATCCGACCTCTCTCACAACCAGACAACACTACAACAAAATAGTCATATTACAACTTTTATTTTACAACTAACACAAACCGACATTTGTTATAGGTTATTTTTAACAACTGTTTATTTCTAGCAATTGTAACAGATGTACTTTTAACAACTTTATTTGTGCAGCAGTTGCAATATACATCTATAACAATAGCTTTTTTTCTACCAATTGTAAATGCTTAATTATTACAACCGTTTGTGCCCGTTGTCTTCTGAACATTATAGTACCACTTTCCACTTCAACAAAATTTTCCCCTTCCCTTCCTTCATTTCCTTGGCCGCTCAATTTATTCACTAAGTACTAAAACTCACTGTCAAAATTCCATATGCCTAAACCATAACCCCATCGCGGTGACCTCGTCACCCTTGCAATCCATGAAGCTAAACCTGCTCGCCGCCTTTGCCATCCATGAAGCTAGACCGTTTGCTGTCGTTGCCATCGACAAATCTCACGAACCCTAACTGCGCTCTGCTCCGCTATCTGATTTGCTTGTCGTTGCCGCTGACATAGGTATTGTGTCTTACTTTATATTTTTTATTATCATTTTTTAATCTATTTATTAGTATGCGACAGATCATTTTGCCGGTTGAGTTGTGTTTTGATTGTTTCACTACTCTTGTTTTTTAGCTAGTTTATTGTTGTGTGAACCTGTGAGAAAACTAGGAATATTTCTCTATTGATTGGGTTTCATAAGTTATGTTTGATTTAATTCTTGATTTGTTTTTCTTGGATGGATTCTTGTTGCTGGAACTGTTATTTTGTGTGGTAATTTTAGCATAATGATAGTGTATATCTTCACGCAATGGTAAGGAAAATATGAGAAGCTTTTTTATGATTGTTAATATAATGAATTTGAGTAACATACATCTGAGGTAGAACATTTTCCTTGCACAAATCCTTGATATATACAATTAACATAAACCTATTGCTCAAATTGACATAACTTATTTGACTAGATAAACCAACTGCATATACCTGACATTTTGTTTATTTTACAATCAACATTCTCATATTATAACAAATCAGCATTTTGTTTATTTTATTTATGAATTTCAAAAAGGGACAACGACTGATCATAATTGAAACTTTCTCAGTACAAACTTTTATTTATTACCATGTAAGAATGTTACTTACTATCATATAAGCCAAAAATGACCCACTTTAGGAAATCGTGTTAATATTTATGAATAGTGGCATCCCTTATTTTTTTAATGTTTTCTTAATATTTACCTACATGTCCTAAAGCAGGATATCTACTTAGCTTAAAGTTTTATGTTTATTTTTTTTAATGTTTAAGGATGTCCATCTCTGTATAAAGTAGTTTAGATTATAGGATAAAGCTAAAGTAATCAAATTCTACTTAGTTTGGTGGTTTGATTTTTAAATCTTATTGTTAATACTTAGATGTTTGAATTTAAAGTTTTTGTATTTTTTTTTGACATAAATGTAGTTCAATGAAATGATACTAAAACACACACCCTTATATTCCTTAGAAAAGGGTGATATGATTTATGTTTTGCTGTAATGATATGGCAGGATCTTTGTCTGATACAAGTGATCATGCAATTTATAGGGTAGAATACGGGCTCTTCTTTTGTTTTTGTTCAACCATAGATATTTGTAGAAGAACTATGTTATTTTTGCTGTTGTCATTCTGAAATATTGAATATCAGAGAGATTTGATTGGGGCGATTGGGATTGTTATGGAACTTCTATTAGTTTGTACATATTAAATTAGTGTGAAACCGTGCTACGTACACGAATGATGCTCAAAATATTTGAATATGTTAAATGGAAGAATATTTTACATAAGTTGCACCACTAACATCTTTGTTAAACTCCAAATGTAATTTGATAAGAAAATTGAACAAAATATGATTTTTCCTATTGGAAAAGTATAAACATTATATTTAATCCAATAAGGAAATAGAGATGAAACAAAATCAAATAAATAAATTATCAAACCTGTAGTGTAGAGAAATTATAGATAACATTGAGATGTTAATGATGAATATACAAAAGATGTGTATAATCTAAAGATTAAACATTCTAAAATGGTGAAAAAATAGTAATAACATATATACAATTAATTAACTGTTAATTAATTATAGTTTTATTTAAAGAAAGAAAGTCATTGCAATTTGTATTAGTTATTATAATATCAATTACCATGACAGTAATAGACAGAGCAATTTAATTTGACTAAAAATGACAACTAAATGTACAAAGACTTAATATCATAAAGAGTATTGCCCCATTGGATAAACAAAATGTTTGTCCAAAGTTCATCAATAACATGACACCATCTAATCTAAGAATGAAGATACAAATATTATTTGAAAGAAATGAAGTCGAATAAGTTAAAGTACTTAGCTGAAAAAGTGGTCTGGGATGCACATTTAGATGCGTCCTGAAGGTATCCCTTAGTTTGTCGGTATCTATCTAGATATTCATCTTGAAACTCCCTGATTTTATTTGACCTTCTAATTCTCTAAGCATAGGAAACCTACTTTTTGATGATCTGGCTAGGATAGAAGTGTTTCTTTTGTTTTAGAATTGTGTTTTTAGCTGCTGGCTAAGTCCTAACGTTATTATGTTTTTGGGTCAACCAGTGGCGGGGGCAGTATAGCCTTAAATATTCACATGTCATAAAACTTGAATTCCAATCCATTACTTCTATAGTTTGCACTTCCATACATATTCGACATCTTGACTTACCAGTGTAAATCCTCCTTTTTTTTAGTTCAAAGTTAAGCATCCACACATAATGTACTTATTCTGCATTGGTTAAATTAGGGCCTAAGTCTATTTCTGCATTAAGGTATAGTGATAAATATTAGTTAATTACATTTATTAAAGTTGTTTGAATTTTGGATTATGCAATTTATATAGACTTAAATGTAAAATATTAGAAGAGAATTGAAAGTGGACTCGTAAAACATTTAAAACAATACAACAAAAATACCTTTTCGCAACTGCCAAAAACATTTGTAATATGTCTATTACAACTAGCACCCGCCAGTCGTTATATCCGCAGTTGTAATAGATTTGAATTATATTACAACTGGCCGGAACAGTTGCAGAAGCAGTTGTAGAAACTTATTTTACAACTGTTTTTAGCACTTGCAAAAGGCCTTTTACAACTGTCACTGCTAGTTGTAGAAAACTTATTTACACTGCGGAAAACCATTTACAACTGCAACATGCAAGTTGTAACTGACTAGTTACAACTGCTTTTAGCACTTGTAAAAGGCTTTTTACAACTTCCGCTTGCAGTTGTAGAAGGATGAAATACAACCAACAATGACAGTTGCAACATATATTTTTACAACTGCTACAAACAACTATAATCATCTTTTCTCATTTGCTATAAATTTCTTAATACCATAACTAAAACCAATATTTCATTAATATTATACACAATAATGCAAATTACTTGAAACAACACAAACCATTTGCATTCAAGAAAATCGAAAACAATTCGAGTTTACACCATTTATGAATTCATAAGTTCAATACAAAACACAACTAAATCCATAACATATTTCAATAAGAGTACATATACATACTAATTAAATTATAACAGGAAGTCGAACAAGTGAGAGCCCGAAAGTTGATACTTGGCGAATGAAGTCAAGGAGGCTTCCATCAGCGATAGGTCTATCACCACACGCACAGAGTGACCTGTAGCTTAGCTCAAGGGGTTCCAAAAACTGCGAAAAGACAAATGTTTATAACAGGAATTATATCTATAAAAACATGTTAATTTTTTCTTTCAAATATGACAAAAATTACCTGTTCAAGATCAGTATAGGTTGAATCTTCCGGAATATCTGAATATCCATTCGAAAATAAGTGGCGAGAGCGTTCACGCGTATTGTATAGCTTGTCTCTTACATCCGCAAGGATAACACGGTATGGTTCATTTGGCGGCACTTGTTTCCAAAATTCTGCATACCACAACTAATTTTGACAAACTTTAACATTACATATGACGTAGGACTTGAAGTTGGAGAATATGATGAAACACGTAGATCCAGTTAAAGGCTGATACATTATGATAATGAATGGAAAGATGTCTTAGCATCAGGTTGAGTATGAAGACATTTGAATTTTTTACAGTTGAATACAGGTAGTGCATATTACCAATGTAATGTTTTGAATCTTTCTTCGAGGACAGATGTAGTTCCTGAACTCTAATTCTAAGTTCGTTGTTGCAACGCCACATAGACAGCTGCAAAGAAATCAGATGCATTAGGATATCAAGAAAAAATATCTATTAACGACTTGTCAATTAAACTTAAAATCACGTTTCATGTATTTATTTCTTCTTTTGAAGTACCTCAAACATAAGATCTTCTATCTGAGCATAGTACAATTTTGCCGCCATCATTCTAGGCAACAAGCACACGTCCCTAGCAATTTCTGGAGTCATTCTAGGATTTCCTATATAATACAGGAAAATATAGATGGTGAAAAGAACGTACAAGTAAAAACTAATGACACTTCACTTATCATAGCTTTATAATGCGAATAAAAATAAAAAATCATTATGAATCAACTATATGGAAAACAATTCAATTATGTAGTTATTATATGGATCATACCATCACGATCTCCACCCATCCAAGACGAGAACTGAATAAGAGGGGCATTGTAAGGAACACGCTCGTTAATTCCAATATTCTTTAAAGCAGCATCCACACGACGTAAAATTTTTGGAACACCCTTCCATATAGTTTCATGAAAATAACTCATTCCTACTCTCATTTCATCTTGTGGTGTTGGTTGAGTTCTTCTGATTTCATCTGTCCTAAAGGCAGCTTGAATTTGTAATACGAAGAAGAGTTCATTTAACAGCATACATAAGCAGAAAAAATATTGTCAGCAAATATTTTGAATTATAGACGACTTATTTAACAGTATGCATTCCAAGATGTTCAATGCAGTCTACAGACTACATTGAAAATTTGAAATACTGAGGAAACACTTTGCCCACTGGTCTCAAGTGCTCTAACAACCATCATTTTCTTCATCTCGATGCATCAAGTCCATCAACAAATGCTGACATGAGCACATAACTCTCAGCTATGAACCTCCAGTTTTCTATGTGGGTCCAGATCTGTCTCGTATGAGTGTGCACTGAGCCTTTCAAGAATAGTAAAATGACAATCATTAATTTATAATGGTATTGCTAGGTTCAAACATAGTAGGAATTAGAGAATAGGGTAAGCTTATTTGATTCTTCTTTGCACATGAATCTGGATATCACGTAATAGACTTTAAAGCAACATTCTCTTCTCTTCTGTGCACTGCACAGAAGTACTGAAGTACTAATCATAAGTATGTCTATTTTTAGCACCATGGAATTTTCAAATCTTCCCAATAAATATTATAAAGTAGATCACCAAATATGTTCAGTTTTGTTAATCTACTTTTAAATATGTTCCCTTCTACTTTGAAACATGTTCCCATCAATTTTGAAACATGTTCCATCAAGTTTCCAAATAATAAATGTCAAGCTGATGTTCTTACTAAGAAACAACAGTCTCCTACAGGGTTCTGGCTTCTAACAACATTTTTATTGTCTCCACTAGTGGCATTGAAATGCATATGAAACTTGTAAAATAGCTAATGTTACACACACACAATGACATATACATATGCTATGTATCTGCTGTTCAACCCAAAGAAACATATATATAAGGGCTTAAAAATGGTACCACGCTTAGTTAGTTGTAAGAGGATGCAAATGAAGTTCTCCAAGATAGATCATCTTCTTCTTCAGGAAATGTAGAGGCTACTTCTGACTCTGACCGCCTGTTATTAAAATGGGATATGGGTTTCATTGCTGATCCAGGCAAATAGCTTTCTTCTAGATAATGCCTCATTGCTTCTATCTCCATTTCGTGCTTCTTCTTCATCTTCTCTGCTGGCTTCCTCAGCTTCTCGTTCTCTTGTTCAGATTGCTCGCACCTCCTCTGCACATTTCAGTTGCATAAAAAATAAAAATCAATAATATGTTTGGCAAATGGCGACTGCTTATAAGTTACTTATTTGAACTGGTATGGTTGAGAACACCTTATAACGAATTAGCAAAAGTAGCTTAAATGCAGAAAGTATAACAAGCAATTGATTTAGAAGTGGTTTTGAATAGTGACTTTCTCATTTTATATTATTTCATGTTGATATCAAATATAAAAATAGGAATAAGTAACTTGTACGTTATTTTCAACAAGAATGCTAAACATTTTGAATTGTCTCAATTGTTCACAGCACAAATTGTTTTTCTAAAATAAAATCCGTACTAAAGAAAAATATCTTATACCTTACTTTTAACTTCATAAATTTCTTTCTCCCGTCTCATTCTTTCTAATTTAAAATTTATTTACTTGCTCATCGAAAATCAAATTTCATCCAAACACTTTTAGATAAAAATTATTATCTAAAACTGCTGCAGAAATAATTATTTAAACACTTTTTGCTGGAAGAAAAATTGAATTAAGTTATTTATTAGTGTGCTAATCATGATACAAATAAAATCAACATCATGTTTGACAATTCCTCGTAATTTATAAATTATTTATTTGAGTTGTACTGGCTAAGAACTTCTTATAACCAAACTTACAAACGTAGCTTATACGTTGAAAACTTAGAACCAATCATTTGTTTCTTAGAACTTACGAAGGAATTCAATCCACAATTTTGACCAAGCAAATAATTGAAATAGTGTTTACGGACAATATACAAAGAATATGTCCATATGTTATGCATTCATTACTTATAGATCATAGTAGCCAAATGCCTTAACCTAAACATTTTTTATTTAAAAGTTACTATTCAAAACTCATTTGAGCAGATTTAAAACAAGGTGATTAACTAGACTTATGGAGGAGGGCAATGAACATACATAATGAACATGAGTATAAAAAATATAGTAATCACCTCTGCAAGCAAAAGAGAATCCTCCACCTCCCTCAACCGAACAAGAACTTCACCACCAGCATTCACAGCTTCAGCGGTATCTCTGACCTGAACCTTCAGCTTCCTGTTCTGCTCCATTAAGAAGTCTCTTTCCCTCTCCCTTTCAACTCTCAAGCTATTCATTTCCTTGCTAAGATAATACCATTAAATCTGGCGTATGATTTATTACATTAAATTTGGTGCTATAAAATTCATGTAAATGGAAATTATTGGAGAAAATAACATAACCTTGCGAGAAACTAGCCCTACCTCATAATTGGATGACTGAGCCATAACAAGAGAGCCTTGTCTTTCATGTATCTGCTAAAGCTCTGCGTTTTTCCTTGGCCGTGCCTTCATTGGTCTTCCAAACCATCTCGCCATTCCTGTTTTATCGTGACTATGAAGATTTCTGACAAAAGCATATGGTCGCCTTTGTAAAATAAACGATGATCCCTACAGTTTTCCTGACAATAAAATAGTATAAACTGATGCCGTTACAAGTGAAAAAAGTTTCACTATGTAGTAGCAAATATGTGCACTTTATATTCCACATGGTAATGACGCTACTATTTATTAAAAGATCTGTACCTCATGCCCCTATTTTAATAAAGGGATGTCCAGACACGATTCGTTAGTTGGTCTTCATTCGCACCGTTCCCTCCATTTTCCGTCCTACCTACATAACATATATCGTCACCAACGGCTAGGAGCAAACCCAAGGTCGGAGCTTCAATCTGAGCCATCCGAAGGGTGAACTCAACGGGAATAAAGAGAAATTTACATGCACTTGTAAAAGAATCAAATTTCAACGTTCATGAACTGCATGAACATGACCAGGTTGTAATACAATTTATTATTCAATTAACATATTCTCCATGATTATTTCAGTACAATTTCCTTAAAAAGAATCCATCTATAATAATCAAGATCAAAACTAATTATATGCATATGCACGTTATGTTGGAAAATTATTTCAAATTGAGTAATCAAGTCATGGTAACAATAAGATTTTGACGATCAAAATAAACAGATCCTTAAAGAAGAAGAAGACGATCAAATTGATTTATCGAAGAATAGTGTACAAACGGCATAAACCATATCCAATTTTCACTGTAATAGTTAAAATTTGTCATTGGTTTTGCAATAAAAACACCTAATTTTCGTACGAAAGCATATTATCTGATCGGATCAGATCAGAATTTCAATCAACAAATAACTAAGAACCAAAAATCAAAAAAATCATAGGATAGCAACATACCACAACTTCGTCGAAGGCGACCAACAACAACGGCGAGCAAACGCGGGTAGCAGCGGTGGCGAAGCGAGCGAACGCGTATACCAACGGAGATGCGGCAACGGAGGCGAGAAAATGACAGAGAGTAAAGGGTTAGGGTTTGAAAGAGGGTTTCTAGCAAGCGCGATGTACTTCGGTGGATAGCAATGACAGAGTAGGATAGGGTTAGGGTTTAGATTTATGAAATTTTGCGGCCACTTTTTTAGTTTAGACAAAAGTATTGAGCGGGCCGAAGAAAATAAAAGAGGGAAGTTGTAATTTTTGGTAGTCCAGACAGACAACCGACAAAAATAGTTGTGATAGATAAATATTTACAACTGACACAAATAAACAGTTGTTACAGACATATATTACAACTGCTGAACAAATAAATTTGTTAAAAATAAATTTGTTACAACTACTACATTTAAACAGTTGTTATAAAATACCTATTACAACTGCCAGTTTGTGTAAGTTGTAAAGAAAAGGTTGTAATATGGTCGGTTTGTTGTAGTGAAATGTGGGTATTTAAATATAAAATTGTGTGAAAAAATTAGTTGGTTAATTGTAAAGTGATAGTTATAATGATTTGAAATCAAAATATCTAGAGAGAATTAAGCAGAGGAAAGAAAACCTTTAGAATTAATAAGTGCTTCTGCCTTATTATTATTTGGCATATATATCTTAAAAGAAATAAGTAGCCTTATGACTACTTAGTTAGGCTACCTTATTGGGCTAGTGACTTCATACAAAATAACAGTTCACATTTCATTATATTCAAATTAATAAAACATTTTGTTGGTTGTATGAATACATATCCCAGTGTTGCTTGTATAATACTAATGTTCAGCTGATGCAATTAACAACTATGATAACGAATATTCTCTTAAAGTAATAACTGACTATCGATATCAGATTATCTACGACTGAGTAGCTATATCTGATTGTTTTGATCTAGTTAGGTTTATAATAGATGAGTTTTTTGGTGCATGGCATGCCTGATATTTATCCTGTTGCTACTTAATTCAACTAAATAGCAACTTTTTTTTCCGTTTCATATCTATAAATGTTCCACTTTTCATTTTATTACATATTGCATTATTAGTTATATTTCAGTTCACACATTTTGATTCCATGCTATTATTTCTAGCACTTTGCGAAAAAGTTTCTTGCACATTGTTCTAAAGTTTAATGGATCATACCTAGGCTCAGTTCCAAAACAGGAAGCCAGGCATATAAACTCTTTGAGAAGCACCTTATTGTCATATAGAGTTTGAGTGATAAGAATGGCATCACCTAGTACTCCTTAAGCTGCATGTGATTACAAACATAATGTTTTGAGTTAAATATGCATTTTGTATGGGGTAAACATCAAATACCCATGTATTATTGAGGACTTAGTAAATAATGCAAAAGGCCAAACTTATGATCTTCTATTTTTGGTATATTAGTATTTTCGTAGATGCTAAAATCCCATATTCGTTTAAACAATGGATGAGAGCTTTAATAATGCAACACTAGCTTTATACGTTATAGGAGTCCATTATGAAATCATCTTTATAAACTTAGCATTCTATTTCACTACAAGCATAATCATCTATGCATGTGTATATGTGTATACGTATACGTACGTACGTATCCTTAAATGTAGCATTTGAAATTGCATAACTACTGCTAATGACCCAATGGCTGTTTATTTTTAGACAGCATTAGCTTTCAATCAAAATATGTTTCGACATGACCAGTAACAAAAGTCAAGGGCATAATTGAGCAACTATGGATTTACTTACCCCGACTGATATTCAACCATGGTTTGTTGTATGTGGCCATTTTAAAACTTCTCAAAACAACATGAAATTTTTGCTTGGGTCAATGAATAAAATATCACACAATTGCACATAGCATATTGTATATAAGGAAGTCTTTAAGAACCTTCTAGGTAACTATTTTATTAATTTTTTCCAAATAGTTCATGTTATCTGGCTTCATTTTTTTTCTTATTATTCACTGATTTTTTACTTATGGTCCTGAAATAGGAAATGAAAATACGGACACTCCGAATGATTGCTGAATACAATTTTTTCTTGGAATTTAATTGTAGAACCAGGTAGGACATTTCATGTAAACATGATTTACTATGTAACTTATTACATATGCAAAAAATAATACATGAGTTAATTTTTCAATGTACTGTCCTACATTTGTGCAATTTTTTCAAGTCAAACTGCAGATTTGGCGTACAAAGTTGAAATACATTTCTATTGCTAACTTTGCTGGTAGTGCACATATGCATTTGTTAATTTCAAGAAAAAAGTTCTTATTAACAGTACTATATTTTTAAACCTACGGTTAATAAATGGTTAACAAATCATAACATTACATAGTATGTGCATAGATATTTCACATATGATTTTCTGTATTGTAAGTTATGAACAAAACAGTTTTTGTGGTAAATTATATTTTTGTTTGTTCAATAATCATTGGACATTGATATGAATATACCAGATTGTGTCTGGGTCTTACTACCTTTTTTACATGCCAACCGTGTCTTGTGTAATGAGTTATGAGTCGCAACTTACTACTTGACCAATTTTTGTTACTTTAGTGCTGACTTGTACTCATTTTTTTGAATGGAAATGAAATTACTATCTTTTAATTCCTCTGCATTTTGAAATTAATCTGATTTTTTACATGCTGGTCATGGACTTGGAACATTGCTGAATGGCTCATGTTGGACCATTGATATTACTATAACAGATGTATTTGTTTGTAACCATAATTCTTAAAAAAAGGGTTATTGAACTATTGTGGTATTAGGTGCAATTCCTTTTCTCAACCAAGTTGATAAAATACAAAGTTCTAAATTTTAGGAAAACATGGACAAAAATTGCATAAAATGTAGGGATGGAAGCATTGTGTAAGTTAGTGCTTATCATGCAATGAACGGTATTGTTGTATTTTTATATTTGAAAAAGTTAGTAAAAGGGTAGACAAACCAACTGCTGCCCTTTCTAACTACAGTACAGTCTAATATAAGAAAAATTGAGAAAAAAACTTATTGTTTCTTTTATTGTTGTAGTCACTAGTTTCTTTCCACTTGCACCCAGATTCACACAAGATATGGACAAAACATGGATCAATTTACCAAGGTTTCGTAATTTTTGATTAATAATTTCGTATTTCTAACTACGTAGGGTTGACTAAGGACATGTTTATTTTTTTAGAAAGATAGAGGAATATAGACAAGTCGTTCGAAATTTCATATACAAGCATGCTGAAAGTGAGGGTAATCCAGAAAAAAATTGTTTGCCCATGTCATTGATGTAGGAATCTTATTTGGCATTCTTCAAGAGATGTTGTGACACATTTGGTGTGTTTTGGAATTGATCCAACATATGATGTATGTATTTTTTATGGAGAATCGCGTCATTCACGAAATGAAGCTGACGAAGTCGCAAATACATACAGAACGTACTTCGATGCAGAAATTGAAGACGAGGAGAATGAATACCGTATTAACGATAAACATAGGAAAGGAACTAAGAAATTGTTGGAGACGGCTGAAATACCTTTATATTCTGTTTGCACAAGCCACATAAAGTTGTATGCTACGATATTTCTTCATAAACATAAGGCTCGAAATGGTATAACCGACAAGGCATTTACGGAACTTCTTAAGCTCATCAGGGATATGCTACCTAAGGAAAACAAGCTTTCTGATTCAACATACGCAACAAAGAAGTTGATTAAATCATTTGGTTTAGGTTATAGGAATATACATGCATGCGTAAACGATTGTTTTTTTTTTTGAACTGGTATTTTATATACAACAAATCATTGGGACAACATATCCCACGTCAAATAAACGTTCGAAAGCAGGTTTTGAACTTGTGACATCCTGCACCAAAGCCGAATCAATTAACCACTTGGACAAAGATGCTTGTCTATTTAGAAAAGAGCCTACACACTGTGATTTTTGTCCTAAATGCACCAAATCTCGTTGGAAAAAGAATAAGACAAGAGAAGATGGAAGAAAATACCTGTGAAGGTTTTGAGATACTTTCCACTCATGCCAAAGTTAAAAAGAATGTTCATGTTGCCGGAGACATCAGAACAATCAAGATGACATAGCAATAATAAAAGAGAAGATTGCAAACTACAACATCATGTAGATTCCTCTCAGTGATCTACAATTTAATGTATCATTCATTTGCATCCAATCCACGAAACTTAAGGCTTGGCCTCGTAAGTGATGGCTTTAACCCTTTTGGTGATTGGAATTCAACATATAGTTGTTGGCCAGTGTTTATTGTTGCTTATAACTTACCTCCATGGTTTTGTATGCATAAAGATAATATGATGATATCTTTATTAATTCTCGGACCGCGACAACCAGGAGATGATATCGACTTGTATCTGCAATCACTTATTGAAGATTTGAACAAATTATAAAATAAAGGGGTAAATGTGTATCATGCATTCAATTGCAGTGAATTTAGGTTAAATGCAATTCTGATGTGGACAATAAATGATTTTTCATCTTACGAAAATTAGCAGTTTGCACTGTAAAAGGTAAGAGAGCATGTCATGTTTGTAGCATTAGTGCACGCTCGATATGGCTACCATTTTGTAAAAAATGCACATACTTGGGCCATAGACGATTTCTTGCACCTGATCATGAATATCGCCACCGAAAAAACTTTTTTGAACCATAGAAAATAGACAAGTGCCTTCAATACACACCGGTGCTCAAATCTTCGAAGATGTCAAAGATATTGTTAATGAGTGTGGGAAAAATCAAAGGAGGAAGAGAGGCGATAGAAAAAGAAAGCGGGGGGATGTGAAGAAAAAAAGAATCCAAATGGAGAAAAAGAAGTCCATTTTCTTTGATTTGCCTTATTGGAAGGTAAAATATAAATAAAATGTCTTTTCATTTGATATCCATGTCTAGTAATTAGTATTTTACTATCGATCTATTATATACATTTTTTTGGTTTCTGCAGACACTTTCTTTGCATCATATTCTAGATGTAATGCACGCCAAGAAAAATATTTGCGAGATCATTCTTGGTACGTTGCTTGATATCAAAGGAAAAACAAATGATGGAATTGCTTCATGTCAAGATCTGGAAGAAATGCATATAAGGAAGAAGTTGCATCCTATAGATGTTAGAAGTAAAGTATTACTTCCTGCTGTACCATGCACCTTAACAAACTAAGCAAAAGAGATCTTTTACGATAGGATGATGAATTTGAAGGTGCTGATGAGTATAGCTCAAATATTAGAAAATGTTTTGCAAAACAGGACAAAATTTCAAGTCTTAAATCTCATGATTATTATGTTTTGTTGCAACAACTGTTGTCTGTAGCGTTGAGAGGGCTTTTACTCTTAAGTACAAGGAATGCATTACTGCAACTATGTTCATTTTACAATGACTTATGCCAAAGAGTGCTTGATAGAGATAAATTAAGCTTCATATATGCACATATTATTGTCCTATATCGTTATGTACAATATTTTATATGTTCAGGTTAAAGATGAGAGAAATATTTTAGATGTTAGCGAAATAATAAAATGACATTTGTATGGGCCTCGGTCAACAGTAGTTTTTATACCGGCTATATTGTCAGTGGACGACGTTTCCATACTAAAAACTATGAGAAGTCTACGTAAAATAGTGGTATTTTCATCGAGGCGAATATTATTCGTGCAAACGGGTCCGTTGAGAAAATTATTTTTTATGACATCTTGCATAAGATTTTCTTGTTGGATTACCATCTGTTTCAAGTTGATTTGTTCAAGTGTAATTGGGCAAATATTTATCATGGAGTTAAGGTTGAAGATGGCTTTACGTTAGTTAATTTATATCAGTTCCAAAATCAATTTGCAAGCGATCCTTTCATCTTAGCAACATAAGATGTAAAAGTGTTCTTCTTTAGAGAAAGTAGTTCTTCAAATTGGTATGTTGTTTGGAAAGCACCTTCTAGAGGTTTCCATGAATTTGAAAAATATGAGGAGGAAAACTCAATGAGTAAACCACTAGATGAGTCACGACTTAATGATACAGATGTTGATAATGAAGATGAAAGTTACAAAAGGAAGGACTGCGATGACACTTTGGTATGAATAAGCATTTATTGTTGATATGCTATTTTATATGAAGTCATATGCGTTAAAATGTTTAGTTACGTTGTTATATAAACCGATGAATAAATTTCTCTTCGTATTAAAATAGATACCACTTCTCAAACCACACTCGAGTTTTTGATAGAAATGTATCAAAGCAAATTTACATTGTATCGCACATGGTTGTTTTCATATTTTTATTGATATCGTTCATACTCGTTAATATCACAGAAGTCTATACTAATTAGTATAATGTTAATTTTTTACATATTATGATTTTTTTCTCCAAGTTGATCACTTAGAGAAAGAAGCTTAAACTTGTTGCATCTATGGGTAAGAACGAGCGATATCAAGAAGAGGTAAATGCTAATGCTATTTTTACCTCAATTCCAACTATAACCCTAACTAATCCTATATTTGTTCAAATAATTTCAGAGCTCGAAGCAAGCAATGAAAAGATCGAAGAAGCAAAGTCTTGCTGCACTTGCAGCAGCTCGTAGTCTAAACGAGGCTAACGGTGGTATTAGATTCTCTAAAATGAAAGATGTTGAAGTTGGTTGTGCTCTTAAGGATATAAATGTGACTGTTAGAAAATATCCATGCAAACACGGTGAAATTCGTCCACCCATCATTCCTTGCCATTATTCAACCCCCCTCCAAAACGTTACTACCACACTCTTCCAATTCTCTTCATTTCACTCCTCTTCAAAACATCGTTACCACACACACGTCAAATCCTCATGATTTAACTCCCCTTCAAAACTTTACTACCACACACTCATTCAATTCTCTTGATTCAACTCCCCTCCAAAACGTCGTGACCACACAAACATCCAATCTTCATGATTCAACTCTCATTGAAAACGTCAATCACACACAATCATCTAATCCTCTTAATTCAACTCCCTTCAAAACGTCATCACCACACACATCCAATCCTTATGATTCAACTCCTCTAGATTCTTCCTTCGAAGATGCGAACATGGTCAAAACTAAGAGAAAAGGAGGAAAAACAATGATGGGATTATTTTCTTTGACACCAAATGAGAAGGTTGAAATTGAGGTTCAATGACCTAAATCAACCTATTGGTCATATCTTAGGACTTTAGCAAGGGAGATAGTATAGCAATTGGAAGAAAGTCGATGAAAAATTGAGGGTTGATATATGGACATGTATTTAGGTGCTACATAATTTTCATATATATCACAGTTTTCATGTTAATTCCAAATTTGGGCAATGCGTTGTGAAAAATAGAGCCATTATCCATCTTAGGCTTCAACTAAAATAGTTAACAGATCAAGCCTATGCAGCTCGTTGACAAAATCCATGAATACAGATTCTGATAGAATCTTGAGTGATGTTAAGTAACCGTAAGCAATGATATACCTGGAGTAAGGTATTTTTTTTACAAAGTTACATATATAGTAGCCTTCTTGAAATTAGTAAGATAAGAAAAGTTTTATGCAAGGCTCAATTTCAATCAAGTTTATCTTATAAAAACGCTTTATCAATTTTGAAAATGAAATAATTCTAGAGACACTCTACAAGAGATGAATACAGTTATTCTTAAAATTAAAGAAAAACCATATACCAACTACAAAACCTAATGTTACATTTCTCACACATTCAGTTTATTAACTTGCTACCTAAGCTTATATAACTACTCTCCTAGGCTAAAAATTGCTTCTTTTACACAAATTTTATAGTAAAACAGTTGTCCGTAAGTGTTTTTCTTAGTTGTTAACATGTTAGATAGTCCTTGCCAGTTATTGACTTCATAAAAGTACTAAAAATAGAAAAAGAAATAGTTTATCTACAGGTGAGTTAATTAAATTAAAATAATAATAATAACTATATGTGGGTTTATTAGGTAAGAAATAAGCATCGTGTGAATGTGTGTGTCATCTATTTTAATATCTGTGGTAAAATGTGGCATAATGACGACAAATTTTTTCTTTCCTATATCCAACTATCTATATAATAGAACTAAAACGGACATGGTTCCAAGTTTTAAGGCCTTACAACTGAAACAGATGAAATTCCAAATAGAAAGACTTTCCACCATAGTTATTCAGTTTCTCTTTTGTTATAAATTGATCTCTTTTATACATAATGTAACTATGCAATTTATATTTTATTCATACTGTACAGGCAAGATTCAATTTGGATGACATATACCAAGATATGTTCCTTTGGATGGTGGGGCTGCGATGGAAAGAGTTAAAGTCAAGGCTAGTCAAAGCTATAAAAGTTGCAGCAAAGAGTTCTGATGCTTCCAACAAATTAGACATGTTAAAACCAAATAATATTAAAGTGCTCAAGAGTGGAATGATTTTATCAACAAGAAATTAACAGAAGAGTTTGAGGTAATTGGTTTTGTTTTGATGGCCACAATTAAGAATTTTTCATTTCATTTTATCATACTAATTCAAATGAATTTTTCTTATGTTGTCGACGAGTAATAAATACAAGGCCATACGAACGTTGAATACAGTTCCACATACTATAAGTCGAAAGGGATACGCAAGACTAACCAATGATATGGTAAAATAAATAACTTGTAAAATTCATTTATTATCAGTATAAAAAAAATATCCAATATGGTTTGGTATTTGGTTGTTAAATTCTTTTTGCAGAAAAAAGAAAGTAACTGCTCATCAGATATCAGTAGGGAGGATTTTTGGTGCAGAGGCCACACAGAAAAATGGAGAACCACCAAATTATGTTGTCGTCGATTACATAGTAAGGATGGATAATGCATCAAATTATTTTTCCATTTTTCATTTTGACTCCATTTAACTATTTCGCCGATTACATAGTCGAATTTGATATATTTTACTTGACCTGTATTTTAATAGTTGTCTCCAGTATTTGAATATTATGTTTAATGTTGCAACATATGAAAAATAAATATTTTTGAATTCGTAGGCCAAGATAAAAGAGTATAAAAACACTCAAATTTCTCAAGGAATAGTATCATTGAACGAAGATGGAGTGTCGAATGTTTTTTGTCATGAACACAAGTAGAATAAGAGGGCTAGGTTTTGGGGTTACACCAACTCGGTTCGAAGTTCGTATGATTACTTCAAAAAAGTATGTGAATTAGAAAATCAAATTACAACCTTGCAAGCTCAAATGAAAGAGCTATCTGATTTGTTTATGGCTGTAAGTTATGGTTGATTCGTTGTGTTAACGAGTAATCGATATATGTTTAATTTATTAGTGCGTGTCTAACATTTTCTTTTCAATAGAACACCAATGGTAAAAAATGCAGCGGAAGTGTTGCATTTGGATGATTCAAATATTTGTTAAAGAGGAAAGAAATTGAATAATTGATTCAATCAAATCAATTAATTTGGCTGATATATGGGAAAATATTTTGAAGGAAACTAATTAATTAGTCAATCAATTAGTTAGTCAATGTATATTTGCTATATGAAGAAATAAATGATTAGGCATGGAGAATAAAGGAAAGATATGGAAGTGAAGATTACGCCATCTATTTGTACTAAAATCAAATCATGCAAATCGAAAAGATATATGGGTAATCGGAAAATTGATTTGCTTAATCTCCAAGCAGCCCTTCATTATCAAGTCTATTTAAATGAAGGAATTTCATCTTCATATGTACAAGCAAGTGTAGGATCCACCATTATTCTTTTCTCTCTCTTTTGTACTCTTTTTCTTTAGTGAAATAAAAAGTTGTTGGGTCTCCGTGGACGTAGGATATTCATATCCGAACCATATTAAATCTTCTGTGTCTCCTATTTCTATTATTTTTCTATGAGACTGCATAATTCTTTTTAAGTATCATTGGTATCTAAATAGGAAATACTAGATCCTGAACAAATAAACCGCTTCCGCTCAAATTAAAACAAAATTCACTACAGTTTGGTATCAGAGCTAGTGTTATTGTTTCTGTTTGGATATTAATGGCTACTTCTAGTAAGTCTATTGGTAGATCTGGTGTCAATTATGGAGTAACACGTTTTGACGGAAAAAGAGATTTTGGTACTTGGAAGATGAAGATGGAGGCTGTATTGAAGAAGGAGAAGACTTACAAGGTTGTTTCTGCGCCTGAAAAATTGAAAGGTATTGATGCAGCTGATTTGGAGGAGATGGAAGATGAAGCTCTCATAACAATTCAGTTGAGCCTTTCAGATGAAGTTGTTAGAGAATTCTCTCAGAAGAAGACGGAAAAAGAATTATGGGATGCATTATCGGATGCATATCAAGACAAGTCTCTCACTAATCGGATTATTCTTCAGCAACAACTTTATTCGCTCAAGATGAATCCCGGAGCCGATCTCATGGAGCATGTAGATGCTTTGACGACTTTGATTATGAACCTGAAGGCAGCGGAAGTTGATATTACCGGTGAGGCTCAAGCTGTGATCCTCTTATGTTCCTTTCCTAAGGAGTATACTGCTTTTGTTAATTTCATGATTTATAGCCGCAATAAAATTAGCCTATCTGATGTAAAGGCTGGTCTTCATAGTGAAGTATTAAGAGGTAGATTGGTGAGCACTAGCTTGGATAGTGATACTAAAGGCTTATCTGTTCAGAGAGATAGAGGCCAAAGCAGGTCGAAGAAAGATGGAGGACGGAATTATTCACGGTCTCAGTCTAGGGGGCTAAGAATTTGACTTGTCATTATTGTAAGAAACCAGGGCACTTCATAGCACAATCTCCCAAGCTTGAAGGCAGAAGAAAAGATCCAAAGAAAGGCTCAGCTTCTATAGCAGATAAATCAAATACAGAAAGTGACACCAATGTATTTATAGCTTCTGGCTCTTCTGGGAAGAGCAACTTATGGCCGATTGATTCTGGCGCATCTTATCATATGACACCTGATAGGAACTGCTTTTCCACTTACCGTGAAATTGATGGAGGAGAAGTTCTGATGGGTAATAATGTTCTTGCCGTATGGTAGGTGTTGGTAGCGTGCTGATTAGGATGTTTGATGGTGATATTCGTACGATCATCGATGTTAGACATGTACCTGATTTGAGGAGGAGCTTGATTTCTGTTGGGGCATTGAGTAGACTTGGTTTGAAGATTGTAGTGGAAGAAGAGAAAATGAAAATATCGAAGGGTTCCATGATTGTTATAAGAGGTGTGAGGGCAGGAAATCTTTATCTATTAAAGGGCACTACTGTGATTGGTGAATCGGCTTCTGTTACATCTGTTGATTCTGATTCTTCCAGATTATGACACTTAAGGATGGGTCACATCGGTGAGCGTAGCATGGATGAGTTGAGAAAACGAGAATTTATTAATGGAGTTCATCATTCAAAACTTGGTTTTTGTGAAGAGTGTGTTCTTGGAAAGCAGACGAAGATTTCTTTTGGTACAGGAGAGCATAAAGCAAAAGCTGTCTTGGAGTATGTTCACACAGATGTCTGGGGTCCCTCCCCTTGTCAGTCTTTAGGTGCAGCAACATATTTCGTTTCATTTGTAGATGATTTCTCTCGTAAAGTATGGGTATACTTTCTTCAGTCAAAGAGTGAAACTTTTGCCAAGTTTCGGAAGTGGAAATCTATGGTTGAGTAGCAGTCAGGGAAGAAATTGAAAGTTCTCCACAGGAATTCATTGATTATTGTGAGTCTGAAGGCATTAAGAGGCATTACACCACACCAGGCGACCCCCAATCTAATGGAGTTGCAGAAAGGATGAATCAGACATTATTGGAGAGAACAAGATGCCTTAGACTGACTGTTAAATTGAAGAAGGGATTTTGGGCTTAAGCTTTATCTATGGCGGCTTTCCTCATCAACCGCACACCTTCCACTGCCATAGATATGAAGATCTCTGAAGAAGTATGGAAAGGAGAGCTTGTTAGCTATTCATTTCTCAGAGTGTTTGGTTGCCCAGCTTATGTGTATGAGAGCAAAGGGAAGTTGGAACCTAGAGCTCGCAAGTGTATTTTTCTAGGTTATAGAAGAGGAGTGAAGGGATATAGGTTGTGGTGTCCTATTAGCAAGAAGATCATTATGAGCAGGCATGTGACTTTTCATGAGAAGACTATGTTGAAGGTGGAGCCTTCCTCATCGGATGACAATGAGAGGACATGTGAAGAATACCAGACATAAAGCATGTCATCTGTTGATTCTTTCCATAGACGTTCAAATGGTGTTTCCGATGACACGTTGGTTGATGAGGATAATACCAATGTTGGTACAGAGGATCAAACTTAAGGTGGAGCTCATTCAGAACCTAGGCCTGTCAGACAAAGAAGAAAGCCTAAGTGGCTTGATGAGTTTGTTGGATTGAGCATCGAAGATATTAACTTCGACGATATGGCAACATATGCTTTGAATATTGTCCATGATGAGCCCTGTGAGTATAGAGAAGCTATCGCATCAATTAACAGTTCCGGTTGGTTATTTGCTATGGAGGAGGAGATTGAATCACTGCAGAAAAATCATATTTGGGATTTGGTGCCTCTTCCCACCGACAAGAGAGCTATTGGATGCAAGTGGATCTATAGAGTGAAAGACGGCGAAAATGGTAATCTCAGATACAAGGCAAGGTTAGTCGCAAAGGGGTATTTTCAAAAGAAGGGGGTAGAGTATCATGACATCTTTGCTCCAGTGGTTAGGCATATTATTTTGGCATTAGTTGCTCATTATGATATGGAATTAGAGCAACAAGATGTCAAAACTGCATCCTTGCATGGTGATCTGGATGAGGAGATTTATTTAAAGCAGCCGAAAGGGTTCATTGATAGTAGCAGGCCAGAATATGTTTGCAAACTCAACAAATCTCTATATGGACTGAAGCAGTCTCCTAGACTATGGAGATGTGATGGTGATATGATTTACTTGTTGTTATATGTTGATGATATGCTGATGACATCTCGGAGTATGGTCAAAATTAAGGAGTTGAAAGCGGAGCTCAGTAGAGAGTTTGACATAAAGGATTCAGGAAAGGCACAAAGAATATTGGGTATGGAGATAAGCAGGGATAGAAAGCGGAGAGAGTTAAGGCTCACTCAGGTGCAGTACATCGAGAAAGTCCTCGCTCGATTTGGAATGGAGAAACCGAAACCGGTTGGCACTCAATTAGGCTCTCATTTTAAGTTGTCAAAACACTCATCTCCCTCATCGAAAGAAGACAAGAGGTATATGGTTGATATACCTTATTATAGCGCTGTTGGTAGTCTTATGTATGCGATGGTGTGCACAAGACCAGACTTGGCCCATGCAGTGGGTGTTGTGAGTCGATATATGTCTAACCTAGGCAAAGAGCATTGGAAAGCTGTGAAGTGGATTATTAAATATCTTCGAGGCACTTCTTCGGTGGGCTTGTTATATGGTGGAGTGGATGGTGACATCTTTCTTAGAGGATACTGTGATTCTGATTACACCGGGGATAGAGATGCTAGGAAGTCAGTGTCGGACTATGTTTTTACACTTGGCATAGACTCGATTTCATGGAGATCAAAACTACGATCTATCGTAGCTTTATCGACAACCGAAGCAGAGTTAATATTGATTGTGGAAGCAACAAAGGAAGGATTATACTTACTTCAGTTGTTGAATGATCTTTCAATGGTGCAGCGGACAGTAGAGCTATTTTCAGACAGTCAGAGTGCGATTCATCTTATAGAAAATCAAGCTTATAGTTCATGGACGAAGCAAATTGATGTTAGAGGTTTCTTTCTTATGCTTGAGGAAGAACGAAGCACAATCAAATTGTTGAAAGTGAGTACTTTGGATAATCCTTCAGATATGATGACAAAGTCACTTCCTAAGGACAAGTTTGAGCATTGCTCAAACTTGATCAGTTTGATACCTGTTACTTGAGCGTCATAGGGCGCTAGACCCAACAACTTATATGTCGATTGCTTGATGATAAGATGATGAAGAGAGATTGTTATATTTGAATCAAGGTGGAGTGTTGAATTTGGATGATTCAAATATTTGTTAAAGAGGAAAGAAATTGATTAATTGATTCAATCAAATCAATTAATTTGACTGATATATGGAAGAATATTTTGAAGGACACTAATTAATTAGTCAATCAATTAATTAGTTAATGTACATTTACTATATGAAGAAATAAATGATTAGGCATGGAGAATAAAGGAAAGATACGGAAATGAAGATTACGCCATCTATTTGTACTAAAATCAAATCATGCAAATTGAAAAGATATCTGGGTAATCGGGAAATTGATTTGCTTAATCTCCAAGCAACCCTTCATTATCAAGTCTATTTAAATGAAGGAATTTCATCTTCATATGTACAAGCAAGTGTAGTATCCACCATTATTCTTTCCGCTCTCTTTTGTACTCTTTTTCTTTAGTGAAATAAAAAGTTGTTGGGTCTCCGTAGACGTAGGATATTCATATCCGAACCATGTTAAATCTTATGTGTCTCTTATTTCTGTTATTTTTCTGTGAGACTGCATAATTCTTTTTAAGTGTCATTGGTATCTAAATAGGAAAAACTAGATCCTGAACAAATAAACCGCTTCTGCTCAAATTAAAACAAAAATCACTACAGGAAGAACCAACGACTCCTCGTGGCAATACGCCTCAGGTATTTCCGAAACAGTGTCATATTTCATTCGCATGTTTTTGTGTATGACCTTCACAATTGATAGTATCCCTATGCATAACAGCACATTCACCATAGTTAGTACGTTCATCATTATCATTAGCAATAAATCTTACTTCTACATCTTATTCTGTTCCATATAGATTAACATGGTTTTAAACTTAGTTTGACCTAGTTCAAAACAGAGTTTAGCTAGGTTTTTAAAATGAGTTTAACTCAGTTTAAAAACTGAGAAAAAACCGACTGAGTTTAACTCGATTTCACCAATTCATAATAGTATTTTTTTTTTTTTTGAAAATAAGTTGAGTAATTTACTCATATCAGCTTGTTCTGATGAGTCAAGAAGGATGTCTGAATTAGATGGCAAGAATATTGTAAAAATTCACACTCAGGCCAGTTGTAATGAAATTCACACTCACAAGTGTAAGATCTTTGAGTGTCGGTTTTATGGTAAAGGTAAAAATAAAAATTAAATAAATAACCTCAGGCCAGTTGTAGTGAAATTGACACTCACACCTAAAACTGACGCTCGTAAAATAATCAACGCAACTGAGAATTGGACAAAAGCAACCCAGTTTTAAATCCTGACTTTGGGAACTTTTGTTTTCAGCCAGAGGGGCCATTAGAGTTTGGATCCATAAGATTTGGTGTGTGTAAAGTTTTTGAAAAGTTTTGAATACCCGTAATGATTTTGAGTAATAAAGGTACTTTAGAATCAGGTAGTCTTGGTTTAGCTAACCTGATCATCAAAGAGATAAAGGTTACTGATAAAGTATAATTAATCCGTGGAAACCGAGTATCTCAGCATGCACAAGAGTAAGAAAATTCTTGCTACCATCAGCATAACATACAACACTAATACAAAAGAATTAATCGAGAATATTCATAAAGTCAAAACAACTCACTTGAATTGCTTGCATGAGACGTATATAGACGGACCTAAAATATGCCACTGGTATGTGCGAATGGGTACCTCTAGTAGTGGGCAAAGAGATTTCATTGTGACTACTGTGAGCAGGGGCGGATTCACTATTTTCCTCTGCCTATGCATGATATTTAGAAATTATTCATTCCCATTAACTGTTGGGGCATTCCAGTTTTGCTCTGTGTGTGACTTTTTTTCCAGTTTTTATTACAAAAAATGTTAGTTAAATTTGTGTGGTATAAGATGCAAAATGAAATGAGTACTAGTTTTCTGTTTATGACTTATTAGGGCATCTCCAGTCGTTCAATTCAACGCTGAATTGGGCAAAAAAGACCCTCCAGTCGTTGGATTAAGGGCAAATATTTAGCAGAATGTTCAGGAATCGGTTCAGAATCCTGAACTTGGCTTGGGCGCCCATTTAATGGGCGCTTAACCCCTCCCCCTCTACCTGCTCCCCCGTCTTCCAACGGCTATAACCGGCCTCTATATTTGAATTCCAACAGCTAAAAACGGTTATATTTTGACCCCAACGGCTATAAACGATCATATTTAAAATTACAACGGCTATAAACGATCATATGGAAAATTACAACGGCTATAAGCGGTCATATTTATGATTTCATTACATATATCAGAATATTATTCATATTGTAATACACATATCTATTCTTCTATTACAATTCTATTCTCAATTCCTTCATATTGAAAGCATGTCTCATCCGTTTCAATCATATACCGAAGCGATGAATATGGATAGCTGGGATTTTGATTCTCAACCCTTTCAAAATGTTCATCCCTAAACGTTCCCCCCTCTATCGTTCCATTCTTCTGCTCCATGGTCTGGCGATGAAGATAAGGATTTGTGTTATATTTACTGTCATTTTTCTAACGACTCGGTAAAGGGCAATGACCAAAGTGGAGAGGCGTTTTGGGCAAAAGTCATGACTACGTACAATAAAAAACATGTTGAAATGACGAGGTCAATGTCTGCAATCACAGGTCGTTTTGGGAAGATTAATCGACAAACACAATTCTACGAGTCGCATATCCACAAAATAAGAACAGCAAATCCAAGTGGAATGGGTGGCAAAGCTGAATTAGTAGCGTTTTGAAAAATATGATTTTTAATTTACATTCATTTCTGATCACTTTGTTAATATATCATTTTGTGTTTCTGTTTTTGTAGAAGAGAATGGCGAACGATCAATTCTTGAAATTATTTCCAAGAGAAAATGGTACAAAGAAACCCCACTACTATCAGTTTGCAAACTGCTATGACTTGCTTGTTAGTCAACAAAAATGGAGCTTAGACACCGCAAAAAGCTTAAGAGATGTCCAGACGAAGTCGAAGGGGAAGAAAAAAACAAGTATATCTAATTACAATTCTAGCCTAGGCAATTCTTCTCATATGGACTCAAATGTATGCCCAGATAACGAAGACGAAGAAGCAGTACCCGCATTTGATGAAGACGCTAGACCGATGGGGAAACGAGCAGCTAAGAAGAAAATTACTATTCAATCTCAAATCGATTCTCGTATATCCCTAATGCATGAAAAATATGCAAGAGAAAATGTAGAACGTCAAAAAGGAAGTGCAGAAAGTTTGCCGTGTTAAAAGAATTGACTGAGATTGAGAATGGCCGATTTGAGCTAGAGCGGCAACGCCAAGAGACCTTAGTAATGGAAAAGGATGCCACCGGAATGGACCCAATTACAATGCAATATTGGATGTAAAAACAACGCATTATTGAGAGTATATCTGGAACAAAACACATGTAGTTGACGTATTAATGTAATATTTTTAGTTATTGTTGTTTAAATATCCATGTACCTTCAGTTCATATTTGCAATCAAGTGCTATTTTTAGTTTTACAATATTCGGTGGTATATCATTTTTTCGATGCATTATGTAGATATCAATATAGATTTACTTCATCAAATATAAATGATATTACAAACATAAAAAATGAAGCATTCTACACTTCGTTACAGAAATAAAAAGGGCAAACATATGTAATTAAACAAAGATCCACCATCCCCAACTACTGATTTCCATGAGAATTCCAAATATGCTTCATTAAATCCCTTTGGAGTCTATTATGAATAGCTGCATTACGATATACTTCATGATGATCGTTATGAATTGCGTACTGTCCTTCATTTCGTAACGTGGCTGTGCGAAACAATTCAGGGGGTTTGTCTTGCCTTCTCATACTCGAAATCGGGATAATCCATACCACGTTCATCATCAATGATCATATTATGCAGAATTATACAACAGAACATAATTGTAGCCGTTTTTGATCTCTTCCATAATCTACATTGATTGCTGACCATTGCAAACCTTGCTTGAAGGACCCCAAATGCCCTTTCTACGTCCTTTCTTTGTCCTTCCTGCATTGCAGCAAATTATTTCTGTTTTGCCGTCATTGGGTTTGCAAATGTCTTTACAATCGTACTCCATTTGGGATTACTTCAAAAATATGTCCGCATACTGATGTGGATTGACTTATCGATTATCAAGAACAACACTATGAAGATGTCCGCAGTCAATTTCAAAACCTTGAGCAGCTGAGACTTCAGGAAGTGGTTGAACTGCCAAACGAACAACATGTTGTTCGTATGGCATATGAACAACCTGAGAACCAGGATCAAGTAGTTCAACCTCCCACTGAGCAAGAAGTTGAATTGCACCTAGTTTGTTGTCAGTGCGGGTATGAAGTTGAAGTTGTAGTACGTGCGGATGGAGAAAATATTGGTCGTCGAATCCAACTATGTCAATTCTGGTCGAATGGTTGCAATTACGCGGAATGGTTGGATGATCCTTTATGTCCAAGGGGCATAACCTATGCAAACGAACTAGAACAGGAGATAAGACGTCTTAGACTTTCTATATAGGAGTTGTAGTTTAATCCTCACGTCTAGTTTCTTCATATTTGTAGTCTATTATTACTGTGTCGTTTTTTATCAGTTTTCTATGTTCGTATATGTCACTTGTAGTTTTTTTATGTCACTAGTTGGTTTTTATAAGTTGGCTATCTACTGTCACTATTGTTTTTTTTTGTATGTTTATATGTAACTAGTTAGTGCTTATATGTATAGACAAACATAAAGAATTCACATTATACACCAACATATATAATTCATAGTTAAACAGACATATACAATTCACATTATACACCAACATGTATAATTCACAGTATATACAGACATATAGAATTCACAGTATACTCGAGCATTATAATCCAAAATCCAAGAAAGTGAAAATATATAAACATAAAGAATATACAATATACTCAAACAATGACATAAGCACATAAGCTATAGGAACTGCAACATATAATAAAACGTCTACTACGCATAAACTAAAAGGTATACAACTAAAGGGATGCAACGTCGTCGTCGTCACCATCATCACCATCATCATCATCTCCGTCATCGTCATCATCCCCATCACCATTATCATCGCTATCACCATCATCATCATCTCCATCATCATCATCGTCATCCCCATCACCATCATCCCCCTCGTCCTCATCATCCCCATCGTCCTCATCTAAACCACCAGCATCATACCCATTGAGACCAGCATCACCTCCGCCTAGTGATCCGAAAGGCTCATATACGGCAAGTCTAGCTAATAGTTGATCAATCTATGCCTCTAGCATCTATGTATGTTGCATGTACATATCATGCATGGTGTGTGTAAGTGCAAGAGTTATATCGCGAAACACACCAAGTGAAACTCTGGCATGGTCCATTCTAGCATCATACTACATAAAGATGATATTTGACATAGTAAGAAACTAAGCATAAAATAAAGGTAAATGACAATAAACAACATACATACCTCATACGGAGGATATAACCCAACTGAAGGCAAAGCAGGATAGTCAGGGTGATCTGGAAAGACTAAAGGCTGCTCAATCAAAGTACATGTCACGTCATATGCCCTAAAAGTAGTATCAGGCTCCAACTACATGGGAGTCTGGGAGAACTATGACGGAATCAGGTCAAATGAAACCTGCGGTATCTGAACTTTACCGGCTGCCAGATGAGGTCCTATATGATCAGAGTTGACCCCACGAACATAATCTAGTATGATGAATCTACGGGGTGCTACTCTAGCCCAATAAGCATCATAATCCCCATCGATGAAGAAAGTATTACTATCCACCCATCCAGTCTGTCGTAGAGCATCTAAGTATTGATCGTCGATCATCCTATGTCTACCAAATATGTCATCGCAAGATAAAGGATCATATGGTATACGACGATCACCCGTAATCTAATAAGCACATCTCTCTCCCAAATACCACATAGGCATAAATGCAGTGTATGCAAAGAAACCCTATGTCTAGATAGTGAATACGCAACCATCAAGGGATGGTCGTCCACCAGAAGACCTGTATCTGCTAGATGAGTCCAATGTGAGGCCCAAGGAGTCCGAATGATGTTACCCCGACTACGCATATCAAGCTGTGAACTAGCCTCCATCAAGTCATGCCGTACACCTAAGGGGACATGATGTACGTACTGCAATGTCTCCCATTGTCTCATCCTAGGGAAATAATGCTCAATAGCCTGACTAGCCGTTTCCTGGATGCGGGGATGCATGCTTGTCATGTACTTATAGTACCATGACGGCAAAATATACCCAAAAACATACATCTGCCTGACATCGCCAAGCGCAAATGAATCTAGAGTAGTATATAAGGTGCCTAATATCACTGTGCCCCAGCCAATAGTATGTAGCTGGTCTAATCTAGCAAGAGATGCTAAATAGCCTAGTCTAACCGTACCTTTTTGGTTCGAAAAAAAGGTCGAACTAAACAGGTACAACAGAAATGCTCTAGTAGCTGCATCCATCATATCGACTCTAGCTATATAACTGGTGATGTACTGCTGCAGGTAAGTCAACTTAACAGAACCACTAATGACGCAGGTAACATCTATCAGTGGTAAAAAAACAGTAAACAAATTGGGCGACTCGTATAAATCATCAAATGGAAAAGGCCGAAGACCATCTCATCCAATCTCAATCCCAGTAAACATGTAGAAATCAACTGGGGTGACACCAAGCTCAAAATCTGAAAAATGAAATGTATGCTTGGTGGGCCACCACCTCTCAACTAATGCCTGAATGAGAGGTCGATCAAAGGACTGAACATGCCTAATCGACAAAAAAAGACCAAAAGGGCTAGCCTGTAGCCTCTCAATAATAGGACCGGGAAGATAGTCATAAAACTGGGTAATGCACTTAACCCAACTACCCCGACAGTGAATGTAATAGTCCTATAGATAATTTATGAATTAACAATTTTTGATAGAGTAAGGGTTATTTAATATGAGTATGTAACATACATATTAAAATAACAAGTTATAGTAATTTGCAATTTATACCTGCATGGTCATCAAAGCGGTTTCGGCTCTATGCCGATAACCATCTGGCAGCTCGTGTAGTACACGTAGATCGTCTGGTAAAACTCCAGGTGGTGGTGGAACGTGTAATGGTCCAGCTTACTCCGTTGGATGTCTGTGAATCGTTCTTCGGGCGATTTTAGTTGGACGATGCGGCATTTCATTTAGATTTTCTAATTTAAAAAAAATAAAATGAAAAAATCAGAGTAGAAAGTGAGGAGGGGAGGGGAGGCGGTGTCCATTTTATGGGCGCCTTTGTTCAGGCGCCCATAAAATGGGCGCCTAGCCACTGGGACCCCACCCCAGGTAAAAGGCTGAATATTCAGCCCTTAACCCACTGGAGATGCCCTTAACTAATAAGCATAATTCTAAAGTTTGTTGAACTTAACATGTTTATCATTATTTTGGATCAAGATGCAAAATGGGGACATGAGACTTTGAGGATGCGTGGTTTTGAACTACTCAGTTTCAGAAAAGATTTGATGACTAATATCATTTTTACATCTGAAGGAAGACATTTTTTGCTCGCCTAGTTTGTACATAACAGGCCTTGCATAAATGCTGTTTTTTAATCAAGAATAGCTCTACCGGCTTAGATTTTCCAGTTCCATATTAAGCTAAAAAAATACATTAATTTGTCCAGGTGAATATGATTTGAAGTAATACACTTAATGTTCTAAATTAACAAGCTTAAAATATAGTTTCATATATTATTGATGTCGATTGTGCAAAGTCTATGTGCATGCTCTTGCTCGGGTATATGATATATTTACACATGACATGTTTAAATTTACTTGGAGGAAACTATGTTTGAATTTAATTACACATGACATATTTGAAGTGGGTAAATGATATAAACTATCAAGCGGTTGGGACCCTCTACAGGCTCATTTTTTCGAATTTGTTTCACCATAATGCTTTATTTTTGTAGTCTCGTCGAAATAGCAACAACGTCACAACTGGTGCTAATATACAATTTCATCAGCAACCTAGAAAGTGCAAATTATTTAGTTGGTAAAGGACTATTGTCGCAAAAGCAATAATCGCATCTACCGACCCTACTATTTTAGTGCATTACGTACCACTAAGAGAAGATGCTTGAAAAAAGTTTGGGTCAATGTGGTATTGGATCCTGAAGTTTTTCTATTTAGCCCTACTTCAAATATCTATACGATTGGACAAGCAGTTGGGATGCCTATTGCTTGACATAAAGAATTTATCTCTTTTAATTAGTACGTATATGTATTTTTACTGATTTATGTGATGGATTTAGTTATGTTTTGGAATGGAGTTATGAATTCATAAACGGTGTAAATTTGAATTGTTTTTGAATGCGAATGGTTTGTGTTGTTTCAAGTATTCGAAGGATTGTGATTATTAACAACGAAATATTGGTTTTAATTATAATATCGTAAAATTTATGGTTAAGCACAATTGTGAAAAGATGAATTATAGTAATTTGTAGCAGTCGCAAAAATATTTGGTGCAACTGTCATCACTAGTTGTAGTACATTCTGCTACAACTATTACAAATAGTTGTAAAATGTTAACGCAACAGCCAAAAAAGTTGTTAAAATATTTATTGCAAGTGCCATAAACAGTTGTAAATAAGTGTTTTACACCTGCGAAAAGCCGTTGTAAAGATTCTATTACAAGACCTGTTGGCACTAGCAAAAGAATCTTATAACAACTGATTTTGGCTGTTGCAATATAATACAAGTGCAAATAGTAGTTGCAAAAAGTCTTTTACAACTGCCGAAAGCAGTTGTAAATAAATCTTTTACAACTGCTATTTGCAGTTGCAAAAAGATTATTACAACCGCGGATATAAAGACCGATGTATGCCAGTTGTAATAGACCTATTCCAATTGTTTTTGACAGTTGTGAAATGGTATTTTGTTTTAGTGCAATCAGATATAGCAATATTAGAAATCTCTTCACCAACTTCACTAACATTAAACAGCTCACGACAACTTAATGAAAAGGAGAATAACTCCTCATGGGTTCTATCAGACAAGCAAGAATCAACAGCAGCAACATTATTCGAACTTTGATCTACCAAGCAAATATCAGAATTCTTAAAAGACTTAACTGTATCAATCGAAGAATGAATAGAAGCAACATTATCAACCTTAAGACTGTTATCCACCAGGCAACTATCAGAAGCATCATTTTGATTAAAATTCGATCCATAAGTGTTCGAAGACAGCCAAAGCTATTCGAGGTGACTAGGTTGAAATTCTCTAAATGATTGTGACTGGCCTTTTGTTTTCATTCTGAGTGTAACCAAACTCATTATTCACATCAGAGGATACACAGCCTACTTCAAAACCATTATCAAACATTTTTTCCATGGATCTTTTCGGCAAAGAAGACATATTGATTTGCGAGACGACTGGGTCCAGAAGCATGGAACAAACATTCTATTATTACCAACAGAGAAAACAGAAAAATCAATGAATTCAGGAATCGTATCCCTAATATCACTATACAACTTTGGCATCTCAACATTAATAGTCTCTTTCAAATTATCACTGAATGATGAAGACTATAAAACCAGGTAGGGAGTCCATATACATTAAACAGGTTATTAGTAAGCCCATGAGAACTAATAGGTTAATAGTGACCCTAGAAACTATAAATAAGATAGACAGTCAAGGTGATGGGTAATCCATAATTAATTTACTTATTTGCATATCATCATATTGTTTTGAATTGTTTTAACCATTATGGATGCAGAAGCACATTATATGGTTTTATAAAGGTTTTAGGATACTAGTGAGGGGAAAACACGTTCCGCTAAGCAGTGTGGTCTCACTAGATATCTAAATGGATTGAGATGGTAGATTATTATTCATGCCAGGTTTTATGTCTAACTCGAAGTTTTTGTTTTCCCCTTAAACTCTCGGGTTCTCAATTGATTTTGTGTAGTTTGAGGGTTAAGGTTTTCAGGTTCTCTTTTAAGATAAATAAAGCTTCCGAAGATGTGCAAGAGGCAAGCTAGTTAATAAGAGTCCTTTTTATTCTGCTATGCGTTTTGGTTGCAAAGAAATTTTTTTCATTGCCAGATTATATACTCTGATCATCCAAGGGAGCATCTTCATATATCGCTCTTGGCGTATGTGTAATAATTATATTTTATCTGAACATGGTTACGATGCGGGATTACTTAATGAACTTGAAATATTTTGAAATGGAGTATGAACTTGTTTGATGTTTTAAAAAATTTCGATATTTATGTGCTTATGTGTATCAATATATCTAATATTACTGTATTTGGTCATCGATAATTAATAACTATGGATAACTGCATCATCCGTAGCCGTTAGTTTTGGGCCTCCAAGTAGGGGATGTTACAAAACACATGTTTTAGCTATTATTCTATCATCAACTCATTTTCCTCCTTATTCTTGAAATATTGTTAGTTCGATGTCCAAGGTTAGCTTCAGATCAAGCTATGAAGTGTTCCAGAGCATATGAAATGCATCTTTTAGATTTTGTTTTACCACCAACTCATTTTGCTCTTTACATTTCGGACCACATCTCTCTTCGACTGTATGTGAAGCTAACATCTTATTTGCCATTCCATATGTTCTCTCAGTAGTGTGTAGCTTACCATTGATTTTTATTTTTTATAAAATATTATAAAAGAATTGTTGTGCCATTAGTTATTGGAAAAAATATAAATTGAAGATGGTGTGGACATGATCAAACTTTAAAAGCAACATATAATACCGTATTCCTATTACCACTTTTATTAACCATTGTTTCGGGAAATGCATCTAGATGCAAGTCATGGCGTTTGGTGCAGGCGGTGCTTTTGAAAAAACACAACAAAGGGAGCACATGACGCATTGTAAAAAAGCATGTAATATTTTGTTTGTATTTTTTCTCTCAAAACAAGTTTCTACTTAATATATTGAGAATCTAAAAGACAGAAAATGAGCGTTATTGTGTTGTTAACTGGTTTTCATTCTTAAAGAATGCCTAAATTTTATGAGATTGGACTATTAACCGTAAAGACAATAGTAAATGATTTGAGTAAACAATATCATGTTATGGAACATTCTCTATATCTTTGAATCTTAATCTACGACTAATGTAGACATATATTTATTTACTTATGCAAATTAATGTCTATGACATTTCCCGATGTCATATAATGGGGTTTTTTTCTTTTTAACTAGCAAAATGCACTTAAACAAGAGTTCTAACAGACAAAATAAATGGTGATGAAAAAAAATCAGTTGTAATTAAATGAGATTAGAAATAATAATATGCAATTGGAAACTATAAGTATCAGCATCTCGAAATTTTCTGCGTAAGAGAATATATATCCACATTATATATTGCTGTCATTTATTTTAAATACCAACAATATGGTGTTTTCATTTAAGTTGTTTTCCATCTATATATTATTTATTACTTTCTGCTTGTTAATCAACAATCTTTATTGCAATCAAAGACAAAAAGGCAACCAAATATACCAAGAGTTAATCCAAGACCATCAAATAAGAGAGTTCATGTCATGACCTAAATTTCAATGTTCGAAAATCGACACCATTCACTTGTACTCGAATGTCGCAGATTCAACCGTTAAAATTAGACTCGTGCCAGAGCTTATAACACATTAGGTATGACAACACAGCGGAAGAATGAATAATATAATCGTCATACAACAGATACAATATCTGATACAATAATGATACAATTAGATATCGATCCAAATATCAAAGACAAGATGCAGCAACGGAAAGAGATAACATAAACTTGAACTCCAAAAAAGGAACTCCAATATCAGCAATCTCCATCTCATAAAGCACCAATTCAGAAATAGCTCGAACTCCTAATCAAGTTGTACTGAAGTAACGCCAGCCATGAATGCTGAAGTGTAGCAAATGCGATCCCTAAATCCAAAGGCTTCGAAGGCTATCGAATCTATACCTACTATTTGATTATCTAAAAAACTCAACTATAGACTGTCCGTGTGGAAAATTGTGGGCACCCAGAGTTTAGAAAGGGAACAGTAAACTCCGGGTCAGTCATGGGACTGGTATGAGCAAACAAGAATAGTTTTATCTTTAAAACAAACAACAAAAGATTTTAAAAGTTGAAATCTGCAATGCTTTTTAAAAAATGAAACTACCATAAGGCCTCCCTCCACATACACAATGCAAGCGCACACTTGGAGGAGATTTCTCCTTATGACAGTCAAAAATGCTTGATACGCAAAAACCATTTGATATTATTATTAGTGCATAGTGTAGAAAACCTTTCGAAAGTATAATATTAATCTTAGCCAGCATGGGTATCATTATACTATGCATGCTATAGCTACCACCTGATGTGGTAGGTTATACAACTGCAATCATAAAGGGCTCGTATTGGATGATTGGATTTCCAACAAATGGTCAGGCTAAGGAACTTCCTTAAAAATGGAACGCCTCAGGAGGGACGCCCCTAAGAACCAAACGGTTCCCTAGCAATACAAGATCGGGTTACCCCTTCCTGGAAGTAACCCTAAAGATATGTCATCCCCGGTCATTACAGACCTTTACCCAAGCGCTCGACACCAACAACCACACAACAATAAGTATGCAGCAGACACATAGGTAAATATCTAGGCTCCATACCATGATACCACCTTTTATCCAGAAGAGATGGACATACCCTAGGGGCGCGACCCTTGCAACATTGCCACAAAATTCCTGTTTCGACCATTACAGGGTTATGAGGCTCGACGAAGTCTCTTCCACAAAGCTACGCTTTTTCACAAAGCCATGCTTTGATCAACAAATGATTAGGAACACTTCGTATGCCACATTACCAAATTGGGAATCTATCATTAGTAACCATCAACTACATAACCTCTGAGCTCGTACGTCCCAGAGAAGGGTGTTAAGCTAAAAGAATAAATCTCCGCCACCAAACAGAAACGTATTTGAAAGAAACTTGTTTTACATCTCAAAGTGTAATATCAGACACACACAAGTCTGTTCGGGGTTCGAACAGAACCGAAGGCACTTCACAACGAAGCCCTTGCAAATCCGAATAATCCCTAATCACGTCCGGACTTTCCATCACATATGGAGATCTCTATACCAGAGACCAGTAGGTGCAGAGACATTTGGCGAATTATCCTTTCGCTTTTGAAAATATCTAGTCTTCACCACCGGTCTTCAAATGCTATCCATAACGTCGTATCATTGTTCGGAATGGGTTATATAACACAAGGTCCTCTCCCGGGTAAACCGAATAATGAGCGTAATATTTTTAAAAAAACCATATGGATATTGGGATTTCAATTAAGTCACAATTTTAAAACCCAAACCTTCCTTTCAAATGGTTTAAGCAAATTACCATTTTCAAATCTTTAAACAAAAAATTCATTTCACAAAGTTCAACCATCTTTTACAAAGATTCATTCATAGATTTCAAAACAATTTTCATTTCAAATCGGATTAACTCATCCAATCTTTTAAATCGAAGATTTAATTCATAGCTTTCAAAATCGTTTCCAAAGATTCATTCATAACTTGGAAACCATTTTCCTTTCAACTTTAAATCCGTTCAACACAAATTGGAAATTCTTTCCTCATATGAAAGCTTTTATTATTTGAAATCAAATAGTTTATATTTCGTAAGAATCTGATTTCATTTATACAAGTTAAAGCCCTTGGGTTAAATTCAAATTCCCAAAAACAAATACTTTTAAAATGGTTTAAACCCATATAAATACATTTATAACTTGTATAACCCTTTTAAATCATAATTTCCAAAAAATAGAATTCAATTTCAAATTTTGAATTCAAATCTAAATCTGTAACGCCCCACTCCGAGACCCACTCTAGTAAAGAGTATTACGGAGTAATACCGTGTACTAGAACGGAGAATAGAGTATAATGGAAGCGACCATGTGTAATCAAGCTATAACTAACTACTGAATACGTCGAATATGTGGTTTTCTTTTCTCAAGTGGTTCGACATATCCAATAGATATTTATAACGAAATTACAATGGCTAAGGAAAATATATTCAGAATAAACATAATACTAAATGATAACATCATCATCACAGAACAGTCACATAACAGTCACAGAACATAGGTACAATATATCGTCAATACAGATCAAAGTATCAGAAAGGTGGGTACAAAGCCACCGCTCACACATGTGAGTCAAAAATATGTACATAAGAGTCTGAAATAACAGAGTAGCTGAATAGTGGACAAATAAAAGAGATATCTATCAGCATAGCAGATAATGTCCAAGCGGAAGCATAGAAGCTAAGTCCAGAGACCTAACCTGAAACAACTCGGTCTGACTCGAGCGAAAACACTCGGGTTAGGCTAGCTAAATAATCAGTAATAACTGAGATATATAACAATGCAGTACATAAATAAATAGTACTTCTCCAAAGAGAAGAGTGATATGGACTACATGAATATAATGACGATCCCTAATCATCAATAAACAGTAAAAATCTCTAAAGAGAATACAAACACCAAAGTGTTAAATAAATAAAATCGCCTCATATCATCGGCTTAGCGAAAGCTATATAAAGTTGCCCATAGGCACTAATCCCAAGAGTGACCAGAGTCAATAATCAATGCCCAAGCAAAGATCGATGCTCCAAAGAGCAATAGGGATATAATGAAAAGTCAATGAAATCAAATACTGAAAAGTAGTGTCCAGAGACACTGTGAATCCACAAGGTAATCGCACTTACATCGTATGGTTCCATAGAACCAACACCGAATGGCGATACTCGAATGGATATAAAAATCATCAAATAATACAAGTATTGCACGTGCACCGACCAGAGTCGTTATTGCCAAGTACTGTAGAGTTGTGATCGATCACTCGCATAGATGCGGAACGCGCGAGACGGCGAGATCCTTCCCAGAAGGATAAAGGCCCAGAGGCACACGCCGAAAAACTTATCCATAGAGAAGGTGTCCAGAGACGGTTTCCCAGAGGCGTGGTGACCCAGAGGTCCAGTACTGGCCGCCCAGAGGCTAATGTGTCACAAACTTCTTGGAGAGGAACCCGTAAAGTGTTAACAATGAGTCTCATACCCCACGTTCGCACTAAACGGTTTACTAACCAATAACATGCTCATACTCCAAACAATAAAAAGTCCACCTCGTATCATCGGTAAACTAGACCCAAAGGTCAAAACGATAAATCGAATAGGTCAGGGATTAACCGGAAAGAAAATACACACGGTTCCATAGGCCGGAGATTTCCTAACCGTTTAAGCACCTTTCCACTTCGCTCGACGTGCTAAAAGTGAGTGTGAGATTTTTATTATAGAAAATAATGGTGCGAAACGGATTTATAATTGATTTTGAAATCACTTTAAAACGGCTTTTTAAAACTCTCCTATTATGGAGTAATTAATTTAATAATTAAAAATAATATTATATAATAATTTCGAAAGCCATTCAGGAGTGAAAAATCCTTTTTTAAAATAGTTCATAAAAACCCATGTACGAAATCCAGAGACAAATCTCAAAGAAATCGATAAATCAGAAAAACACTGAAAATATTTTAAGTGTTGGAAAATAGTCCAAAGCTGACGCGAACCCAAATTCGAAAAATCATTCGGACCAGCAAACCGAATCCGAATGGCATGAAAATTGGTAGGAACGTAGTCCGGCATTCCTACTTCAGAACGCAAAAATAATTACTCGATTCCGACTTGAAACGAAGTCGCAGCGACGCTCCAAAGTCGGACCCGGAAACAGTGAATACACTGTTTCAGGCTGAGATCTGGGTCCCTCTTCGACAGCAATTTCGAAGAGTCAAATGAACTCTGATACTAATCAAACTATCTAGAGATGGAGTTCGTAACTCCAGCTTTCCAAAGAGTCCAAAAACGTTGGATTTCGACCACGGATGTGACCGTGGTGATGTCACAAAGTTTCAGTCCCAAACTGAAAACAGAAAACAACATTTTCATTTTTCATTTCTTTGTGTTTTTTTTTCTCTCTCGGGCCCCCAGCCCGCTTGGGCTGGGGAGTGGCAGCCCCACCCCCCCAGCCCGCTCGGGCTGGGGAGGCGGCCCAGGCCCCAGCCCGCTCGGGCTGGGGTGGGCGGCCCAGTCTCCAGCCCGCTCGGGCTGGGGATGCAAGCCCAGTCCCCAGCCCGCTCGGGCTGGGGTGGGCGGCCCAGTCCCCAGCCTGCGCGGGCTGGGGAGGGCGGGCCGAGCCCCCGCCCGCGCGGGCTGGGGAGGCCATGCGTGGCAGCCCATGTGGGCTGGCCTACTTCTGGCTAGCCCAGTTGGGCTAGCCCTGCTGTGCCTGGGTGCAACCCAGGCCTGTCCTGGTGCACCCAGAGCCCTGTTTTGGGCTGTTTTCAGGCTGTGCAATTCCAGCCAGCATATTTTGCAGTTTTTGGTGATTTTGGGGTTTTTTTTTCAGTTTTTGGCATCAAATTTTCATCAATATTACAACTAGCAATAATCACTAATCAATAGTAATTACCTCACAGAAGCAAAGGATCAAGTAGTTTGTGTGCACAATATCAAGCAAGCCAAAATCCTCAACCCCAAAGCAAAAGATCAAGAGACTTCAAGGACCCAAAAATCAAAAAAACAAAACAAAAATTACAACAAGATGGTAGAGATAAAATAGGGATTAAGAAGGATTAGAGAATAGGGGAGATTGCATTACCTTTTTCAAAGATTAAACTAGTTTAGTTATGTAGATAAGGAGGTGGATCTTCTACCAAAGGGAGGCCATTAGTTATGTTTAGATCTAGGTTTAGGAATTATGAAGAGGAGGATTAGGGTTTATGGAATGGGTTTAAGATATTATATAGAAGTGGGTAGGCTAATGGGCCATGTTAGGAGGTTTTAAAACCCTTTAGGACTTAGTTTATTTTTCTAAGGTTATCATGTGAACAAAATCCTAAGTAGCAACCTAGTTTTAATTAAAAACATGTAATAGTCTCATTTGGCCAATTAAACCTATAATCACATTTAAAAATTCCCCCATTTTAAACCCCAAAATATATTAATTTGCAAATCAAATTGCAAATTTAAATTCCCAAAAAAATTTTAGCTCCCTTTTCAACTTAAAATCATAATTTTTAATTTATCATTCGGTAATTGCAATCTCAGGGTTGTTACAGACTCCCTCCCTTAAGAAAATTGCGTCCCCACAATTCCTTAAATATAGAAGTCGTCTATAACATCTAATCCACAAAAGGAATACAGAAGATAAATTATAGATGCTCACCCGTGCTGGAAGAGGAAAGAAAACTAGGATAAGTACGCTCGATAAATTCTCTGGTCTCCCAAGTGCAGTCCTTAGGATTAGACGACCATTGAATCTTCACAAGTGGAACCTCTTTGTTTCGAAGACGTTTGATCTCCGAATCAAGCACACGCAGAGGTTGCTGCTCCAAAGATAAATCGGGTAAGATCTCTAAATCAGGCACGACATGCGGCTCAATGATAGAATAAGGATCACGGACACACATGCGAAGCTGGGAAACATGGAACACGTCGTGTATTCCAGAGAAGTGAGCAGGTAGAGCCACACGATAAGCAACGGGGCCGATGCGTTCTGTAATAGAAAATGGTCCAACATAGCGAGGAGCCAACTTCCCTGTAGAGCTGAAATGCACAACCCCCTTCATGGGAGAAACCCGAATAAAGACAGAATCGCCAATGGAGAACTCAAGAGGCTTCCTACGGTTGTCCGCATAGGATTTCTGGCGGTCCTGTGCCTCTCTCATTCTCTGACGGATAAGAACAATCTTTTCAGAAGATTCCCGAACTGAATCTGGATCAAGAATGAGCTTCTCGCCAGATTCTAACCAACAAGCAGGAGAGCGACATGGCCTTCCGTAGAGAGCCTCGAAAGGTGCCATGCCGATACTAGACTGAAAGCTGTTGTTGTAGAAGAACTCTACAAGCGGTAAGTGATCCTCCCAACTACCTCCGAAATCCAGAATACAACAGCGCAAAAGATCCTCCAAAACACGATTCACCCTCTCAGTCTGACCGTCAGTCTGAGGATGATAAGCAGTCGAGAGATTCAGCTTTGAGCCCAAAGCTGACTGTAGGCACTTCCAGAAGTGACTAGTAAAGATAGTGTCTCGATCACAGACGATAGAGCTAGGAATGCCATGAAGTCGAACGACTTCCTTCACATATAGCTTGGCAAGCTGAGGAGCAGTCCGAGTGGACTTAATAGGAATGAAATGAGCCGCTTTAGTCAAGCGATCAACAATAACTCAGATAGAAGTATGGCCTGACCTCGATCGAGGCAGACCGTCAATAAAATCCATGGATATCTGATCCCATTTCCACAATGGAATCTCTAGCGGCTGAAGAAGACCAGATGGACGCTGATGCTCGGCCTTGATCTGTTGACAAGTCATGCAACCGCTCACATAACTTACCACATCTCTCTTCAAACCCTCCCAATAATATAGCCGGCACATATCGGCATACATCTTACTCGAACTGGGATGTATAGTGTACTTAGTGCGATGGCACTCGTCCAGAATGTCACGCCTAAGTGATAAATCAGATGGTACAACAATACGGTTCTTCCTACGAAGACGCCGATGAAAATCAAGATAATAATCCAGCAATGTCTCATCACTGGATCCCGACTCGAGAAGGTGAATGAGATGCAATAAGTCTGGATCCTGCCGCTGAGCATGGGCAATGCGATCCAATAAGATAGGACGAGTTTCTAAGCTGAGTAGTAAGACCGGAGAATCAGAAGATGGAGCTCGATCTCTAATATCACACAAAGATAGGGTCTCAAGAATATCCCACTCGGCAATCATCATAGAAACTACCGCCGATTGTTTGCGACTGAGCGCATCTGCAACACGATTACCCTTGCCAGGGGTATACTGAATATCTAAATCATATGAGGCGAGAAACTCAAGTCATCGCTGCTGCCTCATATTGAGATCCCTCTGACTGAATAGATACTTCAGTGACTTGTGATCGGTGTAAAGAGTGAAGCGTTCGCCTAATAGAAAGTGACGCCACGTCTTCAAGACAAAGACGATAGCTGCTAACTCAAGATCATGAGTAGGATAGCGAACCTCATTCGGACGCAGTTGCCTGGAAGCATAAACAACTACCCGATTCTTCTGCATAAGTACAGCACCGAGCCCGCTACCACAAGCGTCGGTGTAAACAACAAGATCCTGATTACTCTCAGGAACCACAAGGATAGGAGCATGAGTGAGAAGTTCCTTCAGTCGCTGAAATGAAGCTTCACAATTATCAGACCAAATAAAGCAAACACCCTTACGAGTCAACGTCGTAAGGGGAAGTGCAACTCGAGAGAAATCCTTGACAAACCGACGGTAATAACCCGCCAGACCAAGGAAGCTGCGAATATCATGAACGTTCTCGGGCTGCTTCCAATTCTGAATAGCTTCGATCTTGGCAGGATCGATAGAAACACCCTCAGATGATACAATATGGCCCAAGAACTTGACCTTGCTCTCCCAAAAATGGCACTTGGAGAGCTTGGCCTTAAGCTGATGCCGACGAAGAGTATCCAAGACGATCCGCAAATGATGAGCATGCTCTGCCTCGGATCTAGAGTAAATAAGAATATCGTCGATGAAAACCAGAACGAATCTATCGATGTATTCCCGGAATACTCGATTCATAAGATCGACGAAGAAAGCCGGTGCGTTCGTCAAGCCGAATGGCATGACCAACCACTCAAAAGAACCATAACGAGTGTGGAAAGCGGTAAGAGGAATGCTATCTTCCGCAACTCGGAGCTGATGAAATCCGGTGGCAAGGTCAAGTTGGGAAAAGACCTTCGCACCGCTCAACTGATCAAACATATCGTCTATCCGTTGCAATGGATAACGATTTCTGATGGTCAACTCATTAAGCTTGCGGTAGTCAATGCAAAGCCTAAGAGAGCCATCGGGCTTCTTAACGAAGACCAAAGCAGCATCCCATGGCGATGAACTGGACCGAATGAACTGCTTCGCCTCAAGCTCTACTAACTGTTTCCTGAGTTCCTCATTCTCTTTAGTAGACATCCTCGTGGGAGGACGCCTAACTAGGTGGGAGCCTGGAATGAGATCAATGTGGAACTCAATGGCCCGCTTTGGCGGTAGGCCTGATACTGGCTCGAATATATCGGGGAAATCCCGAACAACAGGAATACGAGATATGTCCAAATCCTCATCTCGTGAATCAAGAGAAAATAAAGTAATATCAGAAATCCCAACATCCTGAAGAGCAATAGCTAACGGAGCGGACGAGTCAGTATGACGAAGAAATAATATCCGCTCCGAACAAATGATTTTGGCGTCGTACTGAGCGAGCCAATCCATGCCAAGAATCATGTCAAAGCCCAAATACTCCATAACGTGCAGATTCGCACGGAAAGAAAATCCACAAAGATCAATATCTATATCCTCACAGAGCAGGCTAAGGGTCGTGGATCCGCCGATGGGATTCACAATCCTTAGTGAAGAAACCAAACAAGTAACATCCAAAGATAAATTATCAACTAGTTTCTTTGATACGAATGAGTGAGAGGCACCCGTATCAAAGAGAACTCTACAAGATCTACCACGAAATAAAATAGAACCTTCGAGAACGGAAGGATGCGTACCTCGAGGCTGAGCTGAAGATGTAGGAGCCTTGGCAGCATTAAGCTTGCCAGGCTTGGCACTAGCTGGAGCAATAGGACAAGTGGAGATCCTGTGTCCCTCCTTCTTGCAGAAGGTGCAATGGAGTGGTTTAGGACACTCTCGAATAAAGTGATCAGGAGAACCACAGTTGAAGCATTTCTTCAGAGGACGTGTCCCACTAGGCTGAGCAGGAGTCTGGGACTGAGGACGAGTCTGAAAAGTAGAACTGCCAGTCTTCTTCTTCTTGTTCCAAGGCTTGGTATTCTGAAATGGACCCCGCTTCTGATTAGGGTTTTTGGAACCCCCACCATCTCCATCACTGTCTCTCTCACGCTCAACCGCTTCAAGGTGAAGCGCTGCGTCAACTAGCTCATCAAAAGGGAGCTTAAGCTGGAGCATAAGCTGTTTCTTCAAATATTTCTTCAGGCCTTCAACAAATTTGAGATTCTTCTTATAAGGAGTGCTAATGAACTCGAGGCCATACTTAGACAGGGCCTTGAAAGATGAAGAGTAGTCAGCAACAGAGGTCTTCCCTTGCTTAAGGTCAATAAAGCGGCGTGCAAGGGCTATCTTCTCGGACTCGGGGACAAACTTGAGCAAGAAGCACTCTCGGAACTGATCCCAAGTGAGAGTGGCCTCATCGGTCTCAGAAATAAGGAGCTCGTACCAATCCAAGGCACGGCCCTCAAGATGGCTAGAAGCAACAAGAACTCTGTCATGGTCAGGAAGGGTCATGCGAGTGAAATTACGCTCGCAAACTCTGATCCAAGCCTGGACCTCAAGAACAGTCTCGGAGCCATTGAACGGCTTCCCTCCAAGATGAATAAAGTCGCTGCAGAGGCGCGCAAAAGCAGACTTGCGCGGTGCATCAGAAACCGGTGCAGGAGACTGAGAGTGCGACTGAGAATTACGAACCAGCTCCATGATCTGGTCCGTGGTCATGTATACGCCCTCAGGATGAGGGTTGCTGGACTGTCCAGCATCAGCAGAACGGAGGTTCCTACCTCTACCAGCCATACTGAAAGATAAGGTAAGGTTTAGTTAAGCACGATTCAAAGATGGATAATTCATTAAGGAATATTATGGAATATAATAGATTCCTACACATATTCCTAACTTATTTATCTAACGGTGGATATGTTCAATTTGGATCGTATTATAACGTATTGTACTACGTGTCTGTTCTGTATTTGTTATGCTTAATTCTGAACCTTAGCTCTGATACCAAAATGTAACGCCCCAATCCGAGACCCACTCTAGTAAAGAGTATTACGGAGTAATACCGTCTACTAGAATGGAGAATAGAGTATAATGGAAGCGACCATGTGTAATCAAGCTATAACTAACTACCGAATACGTCGAATAGGTGGTTTTCTTTTCTCAAGTGGTTCGACATATCCAATAGATATTTATAACGAAATTACAATGACTAAGGATAATAGATTCAGAACAAACATAATACTAAATGATAACATCATCATCACAGAACAGACACATAACAGTCACAGAACATAGGTACAATATATCGTCAATACACATCCAAGTATCAGAAAGGTGGGTACAAAGTCACCGCTCACACATGTGAGTCAAAAATATGTACATAAGAGTCTGAAATAACAGAGTAGCTGAATAGTGGACAAATAAAAGAGCTATCTATCAGCATAGCAGATAATGTCCAAGCGGAAGCATAGAAGCTAAGTCCAGAGACCTAACCTGAAACAACTCGGTTTGACCCGAGCGAAAACACTCGGGTCAAGCTAACTAAATAATCAGTAATAACTGAGATATATAACAATGCAGTACATAAATAAACAGTACTTCTCCAAAGAGAAGAGTGATATGGACTACATGAATATAATGACGATCCCTAATCATCAATAAACAGTAAAAATCTCTAAAGAGAATACAAACACCAAAGTGTTAAATAAATAAAATCGCCTCATATCATCGGCGTAGCCAAAGCTATATAAAGTTGCCCATAGGCACTAATCCCAAGAGTGACCAGAGTCAATAATCAATGCCCAAGCAAAGATCGATGCTCCAAAGAGCAATAGGGATATAATGAAAAGTCAATGAAATCAAATACTGAAAAGTAGTGTCCAGAGACACTGTGAATCCACAAGGTAATCGCACTTACATCGTATGGTTCCATAGAACCAACACCGAATGGCGATACTCGAATGGATATAAAAATCATCAAATAATACAAGTATTGCACGTGCACCGACCAGAGTCGTTATTGCCAAGTACTGTAGAGTTGTGATCGATCACCAGCATAGATGCGGAACGCGCGAGACAGCGAGATCCTTCCCAGAAGGATAAAGGCCCAGAGGCACACGCGGAAAAACTTATCCATAGAGCAGGTGTCCAGAGACGGTTTCCCAGAGGCGTGGTGACCCAGAGGTCCAGTACTGGCTGCCCAGAGGCTAATGTGTCACAAACTTCTTGGAGAGGAACCCGTAAAGTGTTAACAATGAGTCCCATACCCCACGTTCGCACTAAACGGTTTACTAACCAATAGCATGCTCATACTCCAAACAATAAAAAGTCCACCTCGTATCATCAGTAAACTAGACCCAAAGGTCAAAACGATCAATCGAATAGGTCAGGGATTAACCGGAAAGAAAATACACACGGTTCCATAGGCCGGAGATTTCCTAACCGTTTAAGCACCTTTCCACTTCGCTCGACGTGCTAAAAGTGAGTGTGAGATTTTTATTATAGAAAATAATGGTGCGAAACGGATTTATAATTGATTTTGAAATCACTTTAAAACGGCTTTTTAAAACTCTCCTATTATGGAGTAATTAATTTAATAATTAAAAATAATATTATATAATAATTTCGAAAGCCATTTAGGAGTGAAAAATCCTTTTTTAAAATAGTTCATAAAAACCCATGTACGAAATCCAGAGACAAATCTCAAAGAAATCGATAAATCAGAAAATCACTGAAAATATTTTAAGTGTTGGAAAATAATCCAAAGCTGACACGAACCCAAATTCGAAAAATCATTCGGACCAGCAAACCGAACCCGAATGGCATGAAAATTGGTAGGAACGTAGTCCGACATTCTTACTTCAGAAGACAAAAAGAATTACTCGATTCCGACTTGAAACGAAGTCGCAGCGACGCTCCAAAGTCGGACCCGGAAACAGTGAATACACTGTTTCAGGCTGAGATCCGGGTCCCTCTTCGACAGCAATTTCGAAGAGTCAAATGAACTCGGATACTAATCAATCTTTCTAGAGATGGAGTTCGGAACTCCAGCTTTCCAAAGAGCCCAAAAACGTTGGATTTCGACCACGGATGTGACCGTGGCGATGTCACAAAGTTTCAGTCCCAAACTGAAAACAGAAAACAACATTTTCATTTTTCATTTCATTGTGTTTTTTTTTCTCTCGGGCCCCCAGCCCGCTTGGGCTGGGGAGTGGCACCCCCCCCCCCCACCCCCCCAGCCCGCTCGGGCTGGGGTGGGCGGCCCAGGCCCCAGCCCGCGCGGGCTGGGGTGGGCGGCCCAGTCCCCAGCCCGCTCGGGCTGGGGATGCGGGCCCAGTCCCCAGCCCGCGCGGGTTGGGGAGGGCGGGCCGAGCCCCAGACCGCGCGGGCTGGGGAGGCCATGCGTGCCAGCCCATGTGGGCTGGCCTACTTCTGGCTAGCCCAGTTGGGCTAGCCCTGCTGTGCCTGGGTGCAACCCAGGCCTGTCCTGGTGCACCCAGAGCCCTGTTTTGGCCTGTTTTCAGGCTGTGCAATTCCAGCCAGCATATTTTGCAGTTTTTGGTAATTTTGGGGTGTTTTTTTCAGTTTTTGGCATCAAATTTTCACCAATTTTACAACTTGCAATAATCACTAATCAATAGTAATTACCTCACAGAAGCAAAGGATCAAGTAGTTTATGTGCACAATATTAAGAAAGCCAAAATCCTCAACCCCAAAGCAAAAAATCAAGAGACTTCAAGGACCCAAAAATCAAAAAAGCAAAACAAAGATTACGATAAGATGGTAGAGATAAAATAGGGATTAAGAACGATTAGAGAATAGGGGAGATTGCATTACCTTTTTCAAAGATTAAACTAGTTTAGTTATGTAGATAAGGAGGTGGATCTTCTACCAAAGGGAGGCCATTAGTTATGTTTAGATCTAGGTTTAGGAATTATGAAGAGGAGGGTTAGGGTTTATGGAATGGGTTTAAGATATTATATAGAAGTGGGTAGGCTAATGGGCCATGTTAGGAGGTTTTAAAACCCTTTAGGACTTAGTTTATTTTTCTAAGGTTATCATGTGAACAAAATCCTAAGTAGCAACCTAGTTTTAATTAAAACCATGCAATAGTCTCATTTGGCCAATTAAACCTATAATCACATTTAAAAATTCCTCCATTTTAAACCCCAAAATATTTTAATTTGCAAATCAAATTGCAAATTTAAATTCCCAAAAATTTGTTTAGCTCCCTTTTCAACTTAAAATCATAATTTTTAATTTATAATTCGGTAATTGCAATCTCAGGGTTGTTACAAAATCAAACCATTTAAATTTCAAATCTTTACCAAGTTATTCAGAATAACTTTTATCTTCAAAACAACTTTTCAAAAGCTTTTCATATTTAACCCAATTCCATTTCCAACATTTTGAATTCAAAATTCAATTTTAAAACTATTTCAAAAATTTGTGACTTAACCAATTTCCTCGTGTAGTCCACATTTGTGTGTGTATACACTACGCCATAGATTGCATACTGCAACACCAAGAAGTGATGCAGGAAGTGCCAAAAAATATTGCTGTAGGCCAAAAAAGGGCAAAGGCAACATTTTCTCGATGATGCATTTTTCCGCGTTGCCCTAGAGTCAAAGGCAACATCTTTGCGGCCCTAGGGCAACATCGTTTCTGTTCTTGCCATAGGTACCAAATTTACTAAAAAGTGGGTCCCCACAATCTGGGCCCCAACATGTGGGGCCCACTAATTCTGTGGTCCATCTTTACGGAACCCTGTTGTGGGGCCCATATTCATTAATCTATGGTAACACTTTTACCACCCAATGGCAACACTTTGCCGGTTTATTGCCACATTTAACATCGCATACTGCAACATAATATCATATATATGGCAACACCTTTTGCAATTTAAATTGAAAATGTACCGCAACCTTATATCATATCTATGGCAACATTATACTGCAACATTATATCATATCTAATGGCAACATTATACTGCAAGAAAAAAAAATTTCATTTCAGAATAACCAGCAACACAAGTTTTACTAGTCAAGTACAAAATAACAAGCATACTTAAAAACATAGCCAGTGTATTCATAGTTACAGCCAGTACATATTAGATTCTACTTATTAACAGTACATTCATATTTGCAACACATAATGCTATAGGAGGCATGTGTTTGTGCAACACATAGTACCATAACCGTATGCAGGAGAAGTACATACTTAACAATGTCAAGTGCATCTTCAACAGTGTATCTCTCCCATTTTGAGCATGCTTCCTTCCAAAAATCTGGGTAGGATGGCACCTCTAAAGGAAAAGATTGTTTATCCAATATATGCCAATGAAGGACATTCTACTGAGCGAAAGTTCATGTCAGAAATACAAGCACAGCAAAAAAATAAATGGTATTGAAATATGAGAAATAATGTTAAACTTTAAAATATGAATTTTGAGAACAAAATAATTATTTAATACCAGCTTGGCATAAGACATAGATTCAATCACTTGCTTGATTACTTTTACAGGTAGGAAATGCCTTGAAGTATCTGAAGATGGATACACATAAAATACATGAGTTGTACCCACCATATTATAAAAGTAACAATACATCAGATGATACTAAAATGAGCTAGATCAAAGAAGAAGGTTTTACCAAGAAGAAGACCACGAAAAGTAAATCTTGGCTCATCTTGAATATACCATGGAGCCTTTTGAACTTCTATAGTTTTTGTGTCATAGTTAAAAATACACAACTGGCTAAATGTCTAGGAATAATAGCAATATTCAGTTAGAAAACTATGAACGTACATTATTTAATAAGCATAAAAAAACATAACTTTGCGTAACATAGCCAAAAACCATACACCAGCGAGTTTATATATGAAGGTTTTATCTTGAGCATGCTATATAATATTGTGCATTCTGCTCTATAAGGTAGTTATTGTGGCAATGCTCTTACAAATATGAGAATTTTTACGACTATTACCCCATAATACATATAAAATAAACAAGTAAATACTATAGCAATTACTATCAAATGAGCAACCCAAGGAACGAACACACACATGCGTGCGCGATATACTTGAACTCTCCAAAGTTTTAAAGCTGACCTAATGACAAATGAGGTGTGTACAAGGAAAGATATATGGACTTATCAAAATACTTAAGTAATGATAAGAGAATATTGATCCTATAGCTGGGTTAAATGGGTTTTAGTCAATGCTCAATTAACTCATCTACTTCTCTCAATATGATACAATATTATGTGAAGGCTTCGGACACACCATTAATAGATCTACTTTAACATATATAAAATTAGCATATCTAGTAAAGGTCAACAAAAGTTTGTTGTACGAAATAAAATTTTGTGATGACTATTGATAGTTCATAAAAATTATTAAACAAACATCTCACAATATATGTACAAAAAGCATTAGCCACCATAAACTACTTGGTAGCAGAAACTACTTGGTAAACACTGATAATGACTGATTTCCATGTACATTAAATTTTATCAATATATTGTAAGCATAGGTAGTAGAAAGATTGAAAATATAGTTTAGGAACATATATATTGACTATTTCGATTTTGGTAACATCAAATGAAAATTGTTGTTATATAAAAGGAGCATGAAGGTTCAGTTTGACACTAAATGTATTTGTATTAAAAACGAGTGGTGAAAAACAAAGGTGTTTCATTCAAGTTAATTACATAGTCTTATTTGATGTTATTAACTGACCTTTCAAGGCTCAACTCTTTAATGATTGCCTCAGCTTTGTAATATTTTTGCTGTCTGGTCATGCTGCTCGGAAGCCTTAGAAAATTGGTAGACACTTGGTGTTTCTTTGATAGTCAGATGTGGGAAAAGGACATCATCTTGAGTCACCGATTCGGTCCTAACAAGCAAACATATAGTTATTATAGTATAGGATATTGGTATTCAAAGGTGTCATATATTTATATCTGCCGATGTAAATTACCTTTTTTTTAATATAAGGAACATAGTTATTAGTTCGCCATTTTAAAATCTGACAATTAATCAAAATGGCTTTGAATCAAAGACTACATATCATCATTTGTCAGTTTATAATGCATTTATTTCTGACTCACATAACACATGTAGCAGTAACAATCAGTGTACAATTCAAATAGTCCATGTAGTATGGAGAGTGAGGATGGATTGTGGGCGATCTTGTCATATAATACCTTTATAACCTCCAATCTCAAATTTTGAATCTAAATAAGATAGTGAAAAACCTTTCAAGTTAAATATAGCATAAATATTGAAATACTAACTACATAGGCATAGAGTAAAAGCATGGACATATATGTTGTTCCATACAAAATCCATAAATCAGAACTCTATACCATCTGATTATCTTAAGTGTTCCTAAACTGTTAATCAGAACTTTGTACTATCCAATTACCATAAAGTACAAGTTAATTAGAGTAGATAATTTGTACCACAGAACTTCAACATCTGACAGAGTGTTTGAAGCATTCAACATCTGACATCACCCCTAACATCCTCAACCTTCAATCATTCACCAAAGCAACGGCTGCTAGTGTCACATCATGAGCAATCGAAGCATCAGATTCAGGCGGCATCAAATCTAAAGAAAGATGGCACTTAATGAGGTATTTATATGAAAAATATATACAAATCGATGCAATCAAAGCATTCAGCCATGGCACTCTCTTCAGATTCACCACGAATGAAGGCGCGAATAGCTCCAGATTACTTAACAATTAAGCATTTCAGACCAACCAAACATGGTCATCATATATTCATATCAATATTACTTCATTATTTCATACTAAAAAATATATACCTCACCTAACGATTAATTTTAACCAAAAGATGTTTCAAAAATTCAAGTGGCATCATATTCAGACAACAGAACGAAACCCAAACGCAACATCATCTAGTTTCAATCATTCACTAGTTACTCCTTCATCATAGCAACTCATACCAACAAAAAGACGAGACTTGGTGATTCCAGTCACCTTCAACCAAAGGCATGGCACCATTATAGATAGTCAGGTTCCAAGGCAAGAGCCTAGACCTAAAGCGAAACTCCGTCTTCTAACTTCAGTAGCAACAATGAGGAACTGATTTAAATCAAGCTGCGCGCTTTTTATTTTAGATCTTAGCATCACACGTTCGAGCCGCCATCTTTACGAACTCATTCAACTCAATAGCAGGCAATGATACTCCAGACACAAATTTTGGCATGGTACTTTAGGAAACAGATCGATGCAAACTTCAAATCCACTAAGATTTTCAAGCATGAGGGCAGTCTTAAATTAAGGCAACGCGTTTCTCTTCTTTGGTGACGACGAAGGCAGGCGGATCTGATTTGACGCTGTGAGATCTGACTTCAAGGCATAATTTTTTTAAGCAGCAATTGAGTGAAGCGGTGAATTAATCTTTGGAGTAGAAGTTGGGAATCACTTTCGAAGTAGGAAGAAAGCTTTATCTTCAAAGATAAGTGAAGGGATAGAAAAGTTAAGGGGAAACCAAAAGGTAAGAAGAACAAAATGCTAAGAGGAGGGAAACGAAAAGAGAAGAGGCGAGAAACGAAAAGTTAGGATGAGGAAATTGTTAATTATCAATTAACAAGCAAATCTATTTACGATTATTGCTTACAGGGAATTATTGTCAATTAAATATTATATTATATTACTTATTAATTATATTTATTAACTATTACTTGTTTACAAAAATAAATATAATTAACAATTAAGTATATTTATTAATTATTACTTATTATTTCTAGTTTATAATTATTAGTTATTAATTATATTTATTAACTATTAAATGTAATTAATAAATATTACTTATAATTTAGTAATTATTAATACAATAATAAATTAATGTTATTGCATCTACAGCCCGCACTCATTTTTTATAATATTTTTATAAGTCTATAGCTACTATAACATAGTGTTGATATCTGTGCTAACATCCTGAAGCTAATGTTGTAATAGACAAAAATCAGCATAGCTATCGTTACATTGTAGCTAGCAACATGTTGTATTTCGTTGCAATAGGCCATCTACGGCATAGTGATAGTGTAGTCCAAGGGTTTTACCCAATAGTGCAACAACATTAATCATCACAGATTCAAGCACAGTAATTTATAGACAAGCAATATATCTCTATAACGCTCACTTCCATTCGCAGATCCATAGATAAATAATATACATTCATCATAGATAAATAAATTACATTTATCATAGCTTGAATTAAAACAATTCATATCACAAAGCATCACAAATCGGGGATATTCAAACAATTCAATGAATTTCATACAATCTAAACATCCATAAGTAAAGTTAATTGATCATCTGATTAATTGAAAACAGATTAATCACTAATCCAGGTTAATTAACATTAATTAATTACAAGTTAAATTAATTAATTACCGTTTAATTATTTATTAATTAACATTAATTAATAAATTAATCAACCTTTAATCATTAAAAAATTAATCTTAATTATTTAATTATCCTTAATTAAGTAATAAATTAATTAATCCTTAATTAATCACCATTTAATTAATTAATTACAATAAGTGATTATCCCTAATCATAAATTAATTTCATCGAGTAATTATGTTTTAATTAATTGATTAATCAACTTTAATCATCAACTAATTACTTTTAATTAAGTAATTGTCTTTAAGTAATTAATTACATTTATAAAATTAATCAAACGTAAATTAAAGTAATCAACCTTTAAGTAGTCATATTAAGTAATTGACCTTTAATTACTTACATTAATTAATAAATCTCTTAAAGTTTTAATTAATTAAAAGATAAATCTTTTATTTTAAATAGTTACTTTAATTATCATTTAAAAAATCTTACTAATAACCCTTGGGATTGATTATCATTAACCAATTTACTTTAAACCTTTTAAGTTAAATTAATGATTTAAAAAACTTCATCTTTTAATCATTTGCTCAATTTCAATATTGAGTTTATTTAAAATAAACTTTCAAAACAAAGGTTAAATATACATAAAGAAAAACGTTAAACTTAATTATCATAAACCTTTGATTGATCTCAAACTTTAATTAATATTCATTTTCAAAAGAAACAGTTAAATTTAATAACTTACATCTTTTAAACTTTTGATTCAAAACCTGCTATCATTTAAACCCAAGTCCACAACATATTTCCCCGAGCCAAACCAAATTTCCCTCGAGATACAACCCGAGACAACTTCATCTTCTTTCCCAAACAACTTAACTTTCCAGACATACGAGTATACAAGTGCACGTGCACCGGAGTTCGCTGTCGTTTTGATCATCGCCATCGTCGCCTGCACATCGACTTTGACCTTACTGAGCAACCCAAACACCCAAATTTACAAATATGCCTGAGAATCAAAATCAAGCTACTTGATCGAATGCTATAATCTATTACCGATGACAAAATCCAACACCGCCGTCGATTCTGATCACTGGAGTTCACGCGAACTTGACCAGAGCTTTGACAAAACCTCCAGCCCTTTGTAGTTGACGCCCCGCTATTGCCCCGCTATAACCTCGTAATATCTCATAGCGGATTTCTACCACTACAATTTTTCCATATAGCCCTAAAATATAGCCTTTCCACTTTAATCCACGCTATTTCCGCTATATCCTGTTATTCCCGCTATATTTTGTTATTTCCGCTATATCTTCTTTAATAAAATGAATTAAAAAATTGCATTTATACATTATAAAAATTATGAAACTAATTTATTTGATTTAATTTTTAATATATTTTCAGAAATGAAAATACTCTAATATTCTACTAAATTCAATTATGTTATATAACGGTTTTACGATTATTTAAAGTATATTCGCACATGTTTTTTTGTTTAAAATCATTTATGTATTAATTATAATTCAATTGGATGATAATTTTTCATTTAATTATCATTTATATATTTGTAAAAACATCAAGTACGAGTTTTATATGCTATTTTAGAGCTATCCGCTATACAATCGTTGTATCCCTACTATGACTTTTTGCACCTCCACCGCTTTGAATCTGCCGAGCGCTTTAACTGCATAGCTCCAGCCTCGATCCTCCCCGGATCGGTCACCTTCGATCACCCATCGACAGTAAAATCAATTCGAGAACAACACTGGCAAACATATGCCCTTAAACCCTACAACCTCGTTGAACCACTGCCACGATGATCTAAAATCCCTGCAATTATTTTTCCTGTGACCATCGAGCCCCCAACTATCTTCACCCATGATTCCGAGATCCAAACTTTCTCCGATCACCAGATTTTGACTAATTTGTAGACCCCATTCAACTCGCATTTTTCATGATTTAATGAACTAAAAATTATGAATTGACTCTCTAAAATCATCATTTTCAGATTCGAACTGTGTTATATAATCAAACTATAAAATTAAAATGTTTGATTTTTCTGTTATTTCAAAAGTTACACTGTAATGTATATATTTTGAAATATCCACTGCATATTGCATGGTTATAATCATTTTCTTTTTAAAAATCTTAGCCTAATATTAATTGTACAAGGAGGATTTGAATTTTTTTAGAACTTGATTTTCAATCTGAACTAAGAACAGAGCCTGTTTTCCTATATACATACATATACATTCAAATATTGGCATATATACAGACATGCAAGCAAGTTCACACCATCATTCAACACATTTCATAATCATCAAAATAAAATCAGGATTAAGTGGTTCGCTCATGGTGTTGTTTGACAGGGGACTTGAATTTGTTTTGAATTTTGTTTCCCGATCTTTGCTTTACTTGATCCAGTTTTGAACTAGAATGCCCTGGTCCTTTAGTTAGATTCTAGAACTTGATTGATGTCAAGTTGCCATCTGCATGCTTGAACTTTTGCTTTGCTTACAGGCTTGAAACTTGATCATCTGAAGTTGTTTATAGGTTTTCATTTCTCATCTGTTTAAATCTGAATTTGTTTTCCAGATTTTCTTTGAAGACTTCACTTGATTGTTTGATCTACTACTTAATGTTTTAGTTGAATCTAGGCTTGATTGCTTCAATTTTAAACTGAAACTGTTTGGTTTGAATTTCATTTTTGAATCAAGTTTTGTGGTTAACAGGCTTTGAAGTTGTTTGAGTTGAATATTGAGCTTGCTTTTATTTTCAGGTTGAAACTTGAATTGAATTTTGCTTTGTTTTTCTGGTTTACAACTTTCCTTTGTTTTTTTTGTTTTACTTTGAATTTCCATTCTCAGGTTTGATTTTGAGAAAGTTTTGTTTTGAAGATGAATGGTTTTTGAACTAAAATGACAGCCAGGTTTCTTTTATTTGATATTACATATGCCACTTGTCTTTATTTGTTAACACTTGTAATTATAAATCCAACACTTGTTATTATCTTGCTTAATTATTGTAAAAATGTCTCTTGTTATACAAATTATGTTTAAATCCTTAACTTTAATTAATTATATATTTAGTTTTAAACCCTTTCATTTAATATCTTACATGTTTATATGATTTTCATTTGCTTTTGTTTACATGTACAAATGTCATGTACTTATAAATATGTGTGTTTGTGTATGCATACAAACCATTTTATAAATTAATTTTCAAAAGATATGTATATTTTAAATATTATATTGATTTCAAAATATAACTTTTCAAATCATCATACTATAATTTATAACTTTGTTTAAACTCTTTCCTTATTTTAAATTTTTATAAATTTTTAAATAACCTTAAGAAATAAATTTTGAAATCAAATCATATACTTAAAAATATAGAGTTTAACATTCGAATAACTTTTAATAATTTACTACATTAAATTCAAATAAATTTTTAAAATGCATATTTTTATATTTATTATAATTAGAAAACAAGTTTCTATAAATTTCAAATATAAAGTTTTAAATCCAATTTATTTTAAAAATATTTGTGTTTCAAATCCAATATGTTATTCAAAATATTTATTTCTGAAATTCAAATTAAAAATTCTATTTAAAATCATATATACATTTATATTAATGAATAAACAAATATCTTTATTAATTTGGAAAAATTTGAATTAATTCACCATTAAATTCACAATTTAACATTAATTTTCCAAATTAAATTTAACTAAAAATGGGGATCGTTATAGTTCAAGAAAAATATAAAGGTGTGGAAAATTACCAAATTTAATGCAATACAAGGCAACACAAAATCTACAACAAACCAAAATTTAGGTCGCTTACTCAGGATGACGGATCAACAAAAATTTTCGTCGCAAACTTGTAGAACACACAAGGATTAAATCTATTCAATTATTGTAGTATTGATGTGCATTTTAATTTTGTAATCAAAACACTTACACATGTTTCCACGACACATGGTAGTGCTTCTTCAAATTTTCTTTTATGCCCACCTTCCAAACAAACGTTCATGAAATATTTTTTCTAGGTTTTATACGGCCTACAAGAAAGACAAAAGTTAATAACACATAATGAACATAACATTTTATAATCAGTAACTATTTATGAAAGATATTTTCAATACCATTTCATTGTGCACATTATTGTAGGTTTTTTTTATAGTATAAGCGATTGAACATTTTGCTTTGTTAATGGCAATTTTTATACGTTGCTCCATCTTTTCATCGGTATACTCAATATCAAGAAACTTACCCCCACCACACTTTATCTATATGCTTTCAACATCTATCAATCTTAATAACTTTAGGAACCATAGATCCATCAACTCTAAGAAGATTTTTTCATAATGATGACTTCATTGTTATATAATATAGTGGGAATTTTTCTCTAATATTGGTCAAGCTATGGTGGAATCTAAATCCATGTCAAATTCTTCCTATTACAATAAAGGAAAAAATAAAAGAAATTGGGAAATAGTCATGTACACCATAATTTAAACTTGATGGTGACATTGATGATAATGGGAATATTAGTATTTAATTGGCAAATAAGTAGCATTACCATATTCTAAAAATGAAAAAAAATCAATTAAACACGAGTGTGAACCCATGCTACGCACATGATATTATAAAGTTGCATAAACTAAAATAATTAAAATGTGACATTGATGATTGTAATGGTGATTCAAAAATACAAAACTAATCAAAAAATTATAATATAAAGCGAGTTTATCACTTTGAGTCTGTAACTTTAAATAGATATCTACGCTAATATGGTTAAATAAATAAAATATTCTTCATACTATAATTTTCTGACAACAAATTACATAAAACAATACGTATCTAGTCAAAATTCATTAAAAAAACCATATTGCACTGGAATGAGAAGATTGAAATGTAGAATGAAGAAATTTTAGAATAATGTTAAAAAGGAGAAAAAATGATTTTTAAGCGCAATATCATAGAGTTCAATGGAATATCATGAAAATTCGATCCAATAGCAAAAAGTATTTGCAAAATATAATAATGTAAAAATTACTCTTAATGTTCTATGTATTGAACTTCAAATTGCATAAAATACTTTCATGTCTAATTACCAGCAAATGAGCTGGGAATAGTTAAAGAACAAAATATTCATAAATAAGTCTCCAAATTGCATAAAAAGTAAATTCGTATTATACAATTATATCAATCTTAGATATATATATATATATATAACAATAAACTATTGAAATAATTTTTAGTGTATTTAAAACAGTTGTTACACTTTAATTTACTAACATTTAACAAATGAGTAATTTTATAGAAAAAACTGCTCAACCAACATAATTTCTAGCTTATTTATTTTTATTTATTTCAATATTCAAATATAATTTAGACACTATCCATAGTTTTTCAAGAGGTTCAACATATAGAATTTAACTTTTAACCTTCTTTATTTTCACTGTATTTACCAACAAAAAGATTTGAATATTCAAAGAACAAATGATTCATACATAAACTTGCAAATTATGTATAAAAGCAAATTAGTTTAAGGTGTTTGACGTTAATTTAATTTTTGTATAAAAAATAAAATATTTAATTCACTTTCAATATTTTATTTATGCATTAAATCATGATCCAAACTTAATTTATAAAAAATACGTTATACAAACCGTTCTTCCTTACTTTAGGAAATAAAAAGAAAAAAAGCTATCAACATGTTATACTTTAGATTCTAAATATTGTGTAGACATTTCTTTAAATTGTTGTAATATACATTAATAATAGAGATGAATGTGCTAAATAAGAAAGGGCATTATTGTAATCTACACTGCATAAGGAGTCTATAAATATGGAGCTTGATTGTATTGTAAGATCTATCTCAATTCAGTAAAATTGTTCTCTCTCTCTAATGGCCTCCATTCTCTTTATTTTGTAACACGTTATCAGCACGAACTTTCTGTCTACTGCATTCTCAATATTCTGCATAGGAATGCGAATCAATTATTGTTCTCAACCTGTTCACCTTCAAACTTTCCAACTTCTCAACAAGTAATTATATATTAATTACTCTGACCGTTCCACTTCTGACCATTCCAATTCTAAGGCTATTCATATTCAAAATCCTATTATATATTGGAGCAAATGAGTCTTTTATAATATATCTACATACGTTCTATTTCTTATTTCCTTTAAAACAACAAGCAGGTAAAGGAATTGTTCTTACATTTCTTTATAAACTCGTTACTTTTCCTCTCTACAAAAAGGTAATTGTCAATATCATGTTTTTTTTTTGATAAAGCTGTCTAGTTTGGGGTTCGCTTCTATATTTTTCATGTCTTTTCTTGTATCACTCTTATTTTAATTCTTTGGCTCCTAAATTCAATATTTTTTCTTTGCGGATCTGTTGCCAAATAAAATTCAAAAGTTTGCAATGGAATATACGCAAAAGCTAACTTTCCTTTCTTATATAATAAATACATGAAAGTTGCAAAATTCAAATGTTTGGTTTTGTTGATACATTTTTTTGGGGTACATTCGTTTGATACCATGAATGAAGACTTTCCATTTTTTTTACTTTTTAGTTGGAAACAAACCAAAGTGAATGCTGTTGTGGCGAATATTTTCACCTTATGCAATTTATTTTATGAACAGTTCACAAAATGGCAAACATTGCCAAGCTTGAATTTAAATCTTTGGATATATCTAGAGATAACTACTTATCATGGATACTGGATGCTGAGGTTCATTTGCAATCTCAATGCTTAGAAAATGCCATTAAAATGGCAATACTATGTCCCAGCAGGACAAGGCAAAGGCTCTAATATTTTTAAGACGCCATATCCATGACGATCTAAAAACAGTATATTTGACTGAAAAAGACCCTCTCCATTATGGAACTCCCTGAAGGAGCGTTATGACCACTAGAAGACGGTCATACTTCCAAACACTAGGCAAGTCTGGTTGAACCTGAGGTTTCAGGACTTTAAGTCTATAAGGGGATATAATTCTGCAATGTTTAGAATCACTTCTAAGCTGAAATTATGTGGAGAAAAGGTGGATGACGCACAAATGCTTGAAAAGACTTTCTCAACATTTCATGCCTCGAATATACTCCTGCAGCAGCAATATCGAGAGCATCATTTTACAAAATATTCTGAACTCATAGAATGCTTACTAATTACTGAATAAAATAATGAATTGCTTATAAAAAATTACCCCTCAAGACCAACTGGTTCGACTGCTGAAGTTAATGCTAATTTTGCCCACTCTGGAAGAGCTAGGGGTCGAGGTCGAGGTAGAGACATGGTCGTGGATATAACTCTAACAGAGGAGGTTATGGTAGTTTTAAAGGTAACAAAACCACCAACTTTAAAAAGCAACAAAAGAAAATTGAGCCTATAAAAAAACAATGATTCAACTTCAGAAAATAAAAGGCACTATGAGGAAGTTTGTTATAGATGTGGACGATCTGGTCACTGGTCACATACATGTAGATCATCAAAGAAAACAGTTGAAGAATATCTTCGTTCGAAGAATATTGAGGCAAATAATGCCGAAAAGTTACCTGAAAACACTAACCTGAAGTTAGATGATTTCTTCGAAGATGACAATGGAAATTTCATTAATGATGAAAATCTAAGTGCAATTATCAATGATATAACCGAGTTGATCAATTAGAAATATCTTGAAGTTTATTATGTGGATTTTGTTTTATTTCATTATCTTGCATCAATAAATCAGTTTGAAGTTGTGTTCGTTTACTTGTATTTCCCTTTGCAGTACTAGTTAAAAACAATGTGTAGTGTGGATGTTGTTTTTAATCAGTAGCCTATTTTAATCCTATTACTTTGCTTGTTTACATTACATTTATTTATGCATACAAATTTTTAATGATTGACTAATTATTGCATTTAATTCTTAAGGTATGGAACGCCATTTGGGTGATGATATATGCTTACTAGATAGTGCAATTACTCATACAATTTTGAAAAACCAGAAATTTTTCTCTGAACTATCTGAAAATTTCTCAGCTAAACTCTCCACTATAGCTGGATCTGCTCATATAATTGACGGATCCGGAAGAGCCCATATAATATTACCAAATGGTACGCATATCTTTATTCAAAATGCATTATACTCAAGCAACTCTAAAAGAAATTTGCTGAGTTTCAAAGATATAAGAATGAATGGATACCATATTGAAACTATAAACGAAAACAACAAAGAATATCTTTGTGTTATTTCTAGAATTGTAAGCCAGAAGCTTATCCTAGAAAGATTTGGTACAATTTCAGCTGGTTTATATTTTACAAAAATTGGCATCGTTGAATCTCACTCTATAAACATGAGCCAAAAGCTCACAAATACAAAGACATTGATTCTTCGGCATGATCGCTTGGGTCATCCTGCATCAACTATGATGAGTAAAATTGCCAAAAACTCAAATGGACATGATTTATCAAACCAATTGAATTTACCAAGTGATTACTTATGTGCCCCATGTGCACAAGGAAAATTAATCACTCGACCTTCATATAGTAAAATTACATCTGAATCTCCAACATTTGTACAAATAATTCAAGATGATATATGTGGCCCAATCCACCCTGAATGTGGACCATTCAAATATTTTATGGTATTGATTGATGTATCAACTCGTTGGTCACATGTCTGTTTACTTTCTACAAGAAATTTGGCATTCGCCAAGCTACTTGCTCAAATAATAAAATTGAGAGCACACTTCCCTGATCATCAAATTAAATCAATTCGACTAGATAATGCTGGAGAATTTACTTCTCAAGTATTTGATGATTATTGTCTATCATTAGGAATTGAAATTGAACATCCAATAGCTCATGTTCATACTTAAAATGGTCTAGCAGAATCATTAATTAAGCGCTTGCAACTTATTGCAAGACCATTGCTTATGCAATCAAAACTACCCGTTTCAGCTTGGGGCATGCAATTTTGCATGCATCGAAATTGGTTAAAATAAGACCAACAGCTTATCATCAGCTTTCACCATCACAACTCTTAACTAGATCTCAACTAAATATTTCACATTTACGAAAATTTGGTTGTGTTGTGCATATACCTATTAATCCCCCACTTCATACTAAAATGGGTCCTCAACGACGGTTGGGAATTTATGTGGGATTTGATTCTCCATCGATAATTCGTTACCTTGAACCCTTTACAGGTGATGTCTTCACTGCAAGATTTTCAAACTGTAAATTTGATGAGACAATCTTCCCGCCATTAGGGGGAGGAAAGACCGTTCCAGTAGAACGGCATGAAATATCATGGAATAATCCATCTATGTCTTATTTGGATCCACGTACCAAACAATGCCAATATGAGGTACAAAGAATTTTGCATATTCAAAATATTGCAATTCAACTGCTAGATGCATTTAGTGACACTGCAAAAATAACTAAATCTCACATTCCAGTAGAAAATGCACCAGCAAAAATTGATGTCCCTGAAAGATCAAAAGTAAATATAGCAGCAAATGAATCTTAAGCAAGACAAAAACGTGTAAGGCCAATTGGTTCAAAAGACTTGGCGCCTGGAAAAAGAAAGTCTAATGAAAAATCATCAATTAAGGAACCTCCTGAAGAGGTTATAAATGATCAAATGGATCCCTCAAATGAAAATCTCAATTCTCCTAGAAGTATGGATGGAAATATTATCCCAGAAGAGATAAAAGAAGATTCCAACGATAAAATGGTACCTAATAATAATGAGATCTCAATATTTTATACGAACTATGGAGAAATATGGGATCGAAGTAAAATAATAAATGATGATGTATTCTCATTCGCAGTAGCTACTGAAATAATTGAAAGTCATGACCATAATGAGAATAATGAGAATGACGATAATGAACCAAATAGCATAAATGAATGTCGAAAAAGACACGATTGGCCAAAATGGAAAGATGCTATCCAAGTGGAACTAGATTCACTTCAGAAACATGGTGTATTTGGACCAATAGAGAAAACACCAGAAAATGTTAAACCGGTAGGTTATAAATGGGTATTCGTTAGAAAACGAAATGATAAAAATGAAGTCGTGTGGTACAAAGCATGACTTATCGCACATGGTTTCCTGCAGAGACCAGGTTTTGACTTTAAGGAAATTTACTCCCTTGTTATGGATGTCATAACATTCCGATATTTGATAAGTCTTGTAGTTTCTGAAAAACTCGATATAAGATTAACGGATGTTGTGACAGCTTAACTTTACAGTGAATTAGATACCAATATTTACATGAAAATCCCAGATGGATATAAATTGCCTGAAGCAAAATCAAAGTCCATGTACTCATTAAAACTAAGACGATCGTTATATGGCTTGAAACAATCTGGAAGGATGTGGTATAATCGTCTTAGTAAATATTTGGTAAAAGAAGGATACGAAAACAATCTCATTTGTCCATGTGTCTTTATAAAGAAATTGGTAAAGGGATTTGCTATCTCAGCAATTTATGTTGATGACATAAATTTGAATGGAACTCCAGAAGAGATTGATGAAACAATAAATTATTTAAAGAAGGAATTTGAAATAAAAGATCTTGGAAAATCTAAGCAACGTCTCGGTCTACAGATTGAGAATGGTACTAATGGCATATTAATCCATCAATCAAACTACATTGAGAAAATTCTAAAGCGTTTTCAAATGGATAAAGCATATGCACTTAGTACACCGATGGTTGTTAGATCTTTAGATATTAAAAAGGACCCTTACCGCCCAAAAGAAGAAGATGAGAATGTGCTTGGCCTGGAAGTGCCATATCTTTGTGCCATTGGTGCATTTTTATATTTGGCCCAATGCACAAGACCAGATATTGCATTTTCAGTAAATCTTCTAGCAAGGTACAGTTCAGAACCAACAAAAAGACACTGGAATGGTATAAAACATATAATGAGATATCTTCGTGGAACGACAAATTTGGGTTTGTTTTACTCTAACTCGGGCAATAATTCAAATCTAGTTGGCTATGCTGATGTAGGTTATCTTTCTAACCCACATAAAGCAAGATCACAAACTGGATATGTGTTTAATAACAGCAATGCAGCAATTTCATGGCGATCTACAAAACAAACATTAGTAGCAACATCATCCAATCACTCTGAAATACTAGCACTACATGAAGCAAGTAAAGAATGTATTTGGATAAGATCACTAATTGAGCATATTCGAAAAAGTTGCCAACTTTCATCAGTAACAGAAGGGTCAACCATTATTTATGAAGACAATGCAGCTTGTGTAGCTCAAATTCAAGCGGGTTACATTAAGGGTGATAGGACGAAACACATTTCTCCTAAATTTTTCTTCACACATGAGCTATAAAAGGATAATAAGATAGAAGTGAAATAAATCTGATCCCAAGAAAATCGACGGACTTATTCACATAGGCGCTTCCAAAATCAATATTTCAGAAGATGGTGTACAAAATTGGTATGCGTTGGCCGCATCAACAAACTAATTGAATAATGCGTTATAATTCAGGGGGAGCGTATGAAATATGCTATAATGTACACTTTTTCCTTCACTAATATTTTTCCCACTGGGTTTTTATTAGTAAGGTTTTAATGAGGCATTATCTTGATCCAGAAGTATCAACCCTCATAGTAACATTATAAAATATATGTTACTTAAAGATGAGATCATGTTGTACTCTTTTCCTTGTTTATGATTTTTTCCCACTGGGTTTTTCATAACAAGGTTTTTAATGAGGCAATTACTTTTATCATCTTTACATACGCATATTCAAGAGGGAGTGTTGTAATATACATTAATAATAGGGATGAATATGCTAAATAAGAAAGGGCATTGTTGTAATCTGCACTGCATAAGGAGTCTATAAATATGGAGCTTGGTTGTATTGTAAGATCTATCTCAATTCAGTAAAATTGTTCTCTCTCTAATGGTCTCCATTCTCTTTATTTTGTAACATAAATGTAATTTTAATAAAAAGTGAATATTTGAGATAATTCAAAGAAAATTGTTTATATAGACGGATAAATAATGAATTGTAAATATTAATAAAAATTCTAGTTAATTGAGTGAGAAAGAGAGTTAGATATCTATTGTGTTCAAATCCAAACTACAATCAAATTATGTGACCATTTATGAAGATTGAATTATGTGATTAAAATTTTAACATGATTTTGAGATCTTGAGGAGTCCAAGGCTAAAGAGTAAATGAAATGAAAGAATTACGCAAATGGGCTGGAGATCCAACTTTAATATATACAGTATAAATTATGATGCCCTTTTGAGTTCATGTAAAACTCGAGAGTAAAGTGAAAATTAAAGTGAAGGAATGGAAGAAAAATACTATAGTATTTATTTTAGATTAGAAAAGTAATATTTTTCTAGGGGTTGAAGTATATAGATATGTAATATTTTATGGAATAGAATGAATGAAAAACTGTAAACAAATTAAAGGGAATGATAAAAGGGAGTGACCTGGCTTAGAGGAATAAAAGTCATGGAGAAATTTTTCATAAAAGTCAATAATTGACAAATTGAGAAACTTTTAACTTATACAAAAAATTTAGACAAAATTATCATAAATTTTTCCACAATTGCCCTTCATTTCATTTAGAATTATTTTCATTATTTTCCTTTTATGTCACTTCAATCTAAAGACAAATAAAATGCTAATATTAGTTTTGTTTGAACAAATAAAAAAATCTTGATTAAATAGATAACTGCATACCTTATTTTTAACCTCCATCAAGATATAAGATCCAAAATCTCTTCCAAAGACATCATTAAAATATTGAATATAAGAGGAAAAAATACTCCTATCATCTTTTTAGGGTAGTGATTTGATTTTATAATGGAAGAATTGATTTTATAATGGAAGAATCAATTGTTCAAGTCTTCCTATTTCAACTCTATTTTAATTAAGAAAATGTTTTTTCTTCATTCCCCTTATCTAAACCGATTCTCTCTCCCTTATCAAAAGGAGAAGCCAAAGAAAAACTGCAATAGATGGATTTATTAGAAGCGATTAATTAACAATTTTAGATCAAAAGTTATTAAACTGCCAAATTCTAATTTGGTTTGTTTTAATATTTGAGCACAACGTAGACACTATTCATAGATTTTAAATAGGTTCAATATAAATAATTAACTGTCAACGTTCTTTATTCTCGATGCTACCACTAATTAGATTGTGTGTATATGAAGAACAGAAGAATAAAAAAAAAATTCTAATTAAATAGAAAATCATAAATTGGTTTAATAGGGTTACGATATGTTCTTTGAGAAGTAACTAATTAACAAAATGAAATCACTATCTGCAATTTAATTATACATATAGATTCATGATCTAGATATAATTTATAAAAATGACTAAATAAAATAAATTCTACAAACTAATTCTTAATTATATAAAGGGAAAATGGAGAATGAAATATTATACGGCTATCTTAGGGATAATAAATGTTATTTCAAGGAAAAGTGAAAACCTACGATTATTAAAGATTTTTTTAGATATGGTGTTTAAAAAATGAATAAAACTTTGAGTAAGAAAAAATCAAGTGAATTGGTAGGGAAATAGAGTAAAATATCATCAAAATAGAAAACTTACCACTACAATATTTGACCCTTTCTAATGATTTAATTTGAAATTCAAATTTGATGTCATTTTGAGTTCTCATGGACCTTGGGATAAAAGAGATAATATAATGAAATATAAAAATAAAGAGAGTGTAGATTCTATTTCTGATTAGAGAAAAGAACACCTTCTTAGGGACAGTTTTAACTTCACTTAGAAATAAAACTAAATTCAGTGAGTAAATAAAATAAATGTAATAGTCAAAGAGGCATACCGTTACAACTGAATATATTGAAACTTGTTAAATGAGAAACTTTAGAGGGGTAAAGTGGAAATATATAGATGAATCATGTAGAAATGAGGATTTTAATTCTAAAACTCTAAGAAAATGAAAAAACGGTTAGGAGAGATCTAACTTCAACACATGCACACACAAATTAAGATCGTTAAATTAAAGTACATTATAAACTAATTCTTATTATCTGTAAGGAAAAAGGGAGAATTATGTAAACTCAAAGTATGTTGTACTTTGGTACTAAAATATTATACAGACTTTACCATTCAAGAAAATAAATACAATTTCAAGGAAACGTAAAGGTCTACAATGATTCAAAGAGAATTTTTTATAAATATGGAATATATAAAATGAACTATATGTAGAGTGAAAATAAACATCTACTGATTATTTGGAAAGACAGTTTAATATCATCAAAGTTCAAACCTTACCATAATATTATATGGACCATTTTGATGATTGAATTGTGCAATTGAAATTTGATTTAAATATGAGTTACTGAGAAGCTTGAGATTAAAGAGAAACATAATGAAAGATGGAAATAAGGAGAATAGATATTTACTTCCAACGATAATATAGAAATTTTGCCCATGTTTAAAGTTCATAGATATATAAATAGATTTGAACAAAAAGAGTAAAACCAATAAATAGGAAAGTCAAAGAGATATGCTTTAAACGAGAAATTTCAAAGCATTAAATGTTTGAATATACACATTAACCATAAAGAAAGAAATATTTAAATTGTAAAAGTATGTGATAAAAAGCAAAAGAATTAGGATAAATCCAACATTAAAACGTACATGCATACATATATATGTAGACACACACGCACACACATACATACATATATCATTAGATTACACGAAGTTAATGGTTGAATTACAAAAAAAATTATGGCAAAATTATCCTTCATTATCACAAAAATTAGATTTTTAGACAAAATTATCACAAAAACTTCCACTATCGCCCTTCATTTCATTTATAATTGTTTTCATTATTTTGCTTTTGCGTCATTTCAATCTAAAGACAAATAAAATATTGATATTAGTTTCGTTTGAACAAATAAAAAAACCTTGATTAAATAGATAGTTGCATATCTTATTTTGAACCTACATCAAGATATAAGTTCATAAATCTCTTCCAAAGACATCATTAAAATATTGAATATAAGAAGAAAATAAACTTCTATTGTCTTTTTTGGTAGTGATTTGATTTTATAATGGAAGAATCAATTGTTCAAGTCTTTCCTTTTCAACTCTATTTTAATTAATAAAATGTTTTTTCTTCGTTCCCCTTATCTTAACGATTCTTCCCCCTTAATCTAAAGGAGAAGACAAAGTAACAACTACCACAGATGGATTTATTAAAAGTAATTAATTAGAAAATTTAGACTAAAAATTATTAAACTTACAAATTCTAATTTGGTTTCTTTTAATATTTAAACACAACATAGACATCATCCATAGATTTTAAACAGGTTCACTATAAATAATAAACTTGTTCTTTATTCTCAACGCTACCAGTTATAAGATTGTATGTATTTAAATAACAAAAGAATCAACAATAAACTTTCTAATTAAACAGAAAATCATAAATTAGTTTAATAGAGTTAAGATGGTTCTTTGAGAAGTAAATAATTAATATAAGGAAATCATTATCTATATTTTAATTATGCATACATATTCATGATCAAAACATATTTTATAAAATAACAAATAAAATAAATTCTACAAACTAATTCTTACTTTTATATGGGGAAAATGGAGAATAAAATATTATATAGTTATCTTCAGGGATAATAAATGACATTTCAAGGAAAAGTGAAAACCTACAATGCTCAAAGATTTTTTGTTGATGTGGTATTTAAAAAATGAATAAAACATAGAGTAAGAAATAATGAAGTGAATTAATAGGAACATAGAGTAAAATATCATCAAAATAAAACTTACCACTATAGTATTTGATCCTTTCTGGTAATTTAATTTGAAATTCAAATTTGATGTCATTTTGAGTTCTCATAGAACTTGAGCTAAAAGAGACGGTATAACGAAATACAGAAATAATAGGATTAAAGATTTTATTTCTGATTAGAGAAAAGAAACTCCTTCTTAGGGATAATTTTAACTTCAGTTAGAAATAAAAGAGAATTAAGTACAACGAGTAAAAATAATAGATGGGATAGTTAAAGAGGTGTGCTGTTACAGCTGAATATATTGAAACTTTTAAATGAGAAACTTTAGAGGGGTAAACTGGAAATATACAGATGAATCATGTAGAAATAAGGATTTTAATTCTGAAATTATAAGAAAAGGACAAGACGATTAGGAGAGATCTAACTTTAACACACCCATACATAAAAATCAAAGAAGTTAAACTAAAATACAGTATATAAAGAAATTCTTGCTTATCTATAGGAAAAAAGAGAATAATGCAAACTCAAAGTATGTTGTACTTTGATACTAAAATATTGTACGGATTTACCATTCAAGATAATAAATGCAATTTCAAGGAAACATGAAGGTCTGCAGTTATTTAAAGAGAATTGTCTATAAATATGGAATATATGAAATGAACTATATGTAGAGTGAAAATTGAAATCAAGTGAATGACTGAGAAATGGAGTTTAATATCATCAAAGTTTAAACCCTACTATAATGTTATATGGCCCATTTTGATGATTGAATTGTGCAATTGAAATTTGATATCATTTTGGATTATTGTGGAGCTTGAGATTAAAGGGAACTATAATGAAAGATGGAAATAAGAAGAATAGACATTTACTTCTGATGATGATAAAGAAAATTTGCTTATGTTTAAAGTTCATAAATACATAAAATAGAGTTTAACAAAAAGTGTAAAACAAAATAATAGAAAAGTTGAAGAGACATGTTATACGTTGAGTATATTAAATCCTGTTAAATGAGAAATTTCAAAGCATTAACGTTTGAATACACACATGAATCATAGAGAAATAAGGATCTAAATTTTAAAAGAATGTGATAAAAAGCAAAAGAAATAGAATAATCCAACATTAAAACATAGAGGCATGCGTGCATACATATATTCAAACAAATATAAATATACATATACATACATACATACATACATATATAATTGTACTACATGACTTTAATAATTGAATTACGAAAAAAATTATGATAAAATTATAAGTCTTAAACTAGTATATGTTTATAGACTTCGTGGTTATTATAATTTTGATTGGAGATTTTCACTTCAAAGGCTTATTTATGCAAGATAATAAGCTTTAAGGACACTGCTTTTGAAGAATTAGTTTTAAGGATATTTTACAGGAAAAAGATAAAAGAATTTATCATTTTCAATTATACAGAAATAATGATAAAATGATTTATCCTTTTCCTGTATAACTTAAAAAGATAAATGAATTTATTATTATGCTGTAAATTGTCTTTAAAACTAATTATTCAGAAGTGTTGTCCTTAAAACTTATTACCCTGCAAATAGAAACCCTTCAACCTAATTTCCACATTTTGATTTCCCTTAATTGCTATTATTGTTATAATAATAAGTGTTTACTAGAGGCACTTGTTAAAAAATTCAGATGTTAAAAAACTGAACAAACGAAATTTGAATAAAGAGCATGCTTACCAATGTAGTTGGAAAGTATAAAATATTGTACAACATGAAATTTGATTTAGAATGTAGTTTATATGTAGATTTTATATGTTGCAGGAGGTCTAATAGAAAAATAAATATTTTTAAATGAATTATGTGATTTTAAAATTTATTGGATAAAATGAGGTTAACAGTGTTCAGTGTAACGACCCGTAATTTTCGATAATTAAAAATAGTTAATTTAATAAGGTTTTATGATTTAATGTTGGAAGAAATAAAAAATTATGATCTAATAATAAGAAACTGGAATGAAATGTAATAGTATTACTTTAAGGTAATTGATAACTGCTTTAAATGTAATTCCATTTAATTGAAATGATTAAAAAGTTATAATTGGTTACAGATTGTAAATTTATTGTAATAATGTGTATTAATTGATAATTAGATTAAAGAGTAATTGATAATTTAAACATTGTATCAATTAATGAAATAATATGTAATAAATTATAATTGGATAGAATTAGTGTTGTGTAGTTGTTATAACATCTGTTTGTGAATAATAAACGTACAAATGTGATTAAATGTAGAAAAGGGGACAATTGATATTTGTGACCAATTTATTCAATCAATTATAATTAAATATAACTAAATGTTACGTAAGAAGAGTTAAGGCGATAACTGTAAAAGGTAAATGCAATAAAATGTACAAAAATGTCAATTGTATTCATAAGGCAATAATTGATTGAATAAAAAGATTGAATTCGGGATAAATCAATTTATTGAATTAAATTATAATTAATTGGATTTAATTTCAGTTGAAATTGAACACCGTAACTGGTATAATAATTAACACTGAATTGATATGTAAATTTGTTTTTAATTACTGTAAATGTCTAAGTAATCAAAAATGGTGAAATTTGTTAGTTTATAAATATTGAATTAAAAGGTGATTTAATTAATTTGATATTAATTTATTTAATTAACGTGAAAATAGTCATTTTAATCATTGTCTCAGATTTCAATGAAACTAGTTTCATTGGATCCGTAACGGTAAACTATTGTAAGGTTTTAAGTTTCATAGCGATCAGATTTGTCCTTTGATCGTACGGGCTCAAAACACGTAGAAATCAATTTAATTAAATTCAATTGAAATCAATTTGGAATAAGCCGATTTTAAAGATAACTTCTTCATAAAATGGAATTAGGACTTGAACCTATTCCATTGAGTTTAAAATTACCGAAAACATCTGTTTTGATATATGGAATGACTCGCTTTCATTTCGGAGATGGAACATGCTTTTCAGGTCGTTATTGTCCTTTCAAACCAATTCGACTTTAACAATAACCTATGAAAATGATGGAACTGAGCATCAAAATCAGTTCCATTGCGTTCAGAAGGTCTCTTTACGTTAGGACAGCCTGTCGGCACGCTTAAATCGGAGTCCGGGCTGTTTCTGGACCTAACTACATACGACACGCTAAACGAAAAAAATATTATTAAATTATTCCTAAAACCCTAGCCGCCACCCTCCTTTCATTTCAATGGCTGATATCCCCTTTGATTTTCAAGCTTTGATTTCTTCCAATCCGTGCATCGTAATCGAATACTTACAAAAGCAAAGTTGTAGAGCTCAATGAGCTCTACAAATCCACGGTTAATTCGTGCCTAAGCATCTTGGATTCACTCAGATCTGACTTGGAAGGTCGCGCGTTTTGGGTTATTTCTCCTGAATGGTGGCAATTGGAACGGCCGTGCTCGGGCCGTGGAAGGTGTCCATGGTGGTGTACGCATTGGCGTTCTCCCATCAATGGCAGGACGTCTCGTGTGGCGTGCGTGCGTAGGGTTGGGTGCGTGGTAGTTGGGTTTGCGTGTCCGTGATCGTGCATAGCTGAGGGAAGAAGGGTAACGTTTTTTTATTAATTATCATATTAATTATATCGATATTAATTAAATCATAATTTTTTCCTTACGAGCTCAGATTTGGACGATGTTTTCTCTGTTGCGATCGCGTCGAAATTCATGGCATATGGAAATACCTTGGACGAATTATGAGACTATTCAAATTTAGGCCTTATTTTGTATTGCAAATCGATTTGAAATCAAAGGTGGGTGTTTTAACCCACTTACAACAACTAAATTATCTTATGTTAGTTAAGTTGAAATTATAATGTAATTAGAAATTAATTGATTGATGTTTGGTATGTTTGAATTATCATTCTAGTTAAATTTGACTTTTATTGCATTTAATCATCGTTTAATTTAATATTGATTTGAATTGTCAATTTAATACCTGTTAATGATAATCAGTTATGTATTGATGTTTTTTGGTTGATTTGGATGATAATTGTGATGGATGTTTGATTGTTGATATTGGATGACCGGATGTTGTATTTTTATATTATTATAACACTACAAGTTTGCTATGGGTTGAAATGATACATACCCGAACGATCTATAGATTAGGAAAAAATCGTTATAAGTTGAAATGATAGACTCGATCGATTTTATGGATTTTATTTAATTCGCGATTGCGGGTTGAAATGATATATACCCGTAAAATTTTAAATTGCGGATGGAAATGATAAATACCCGTATAACTTGACCATAGGATAGAAAATTATATACGGACAAAGGATTTGTTATATTATATAATTTTTTATTCCTAAAATTTTGAATTCAGTTAACTGGCATTTTGAAATAGAAACTGATTTATATAAACTGAATTATTTTCGATAATCCAAGCGTTAATGTTGAAATTGGAATTGATTTAATGAATTGTTCAAAGGATTTAAAGTGGAATTTCAAAGTTGAAGTGTCAATTATAAATGAATTTATCGTAATTGAGTTATTGAAAATGTTTGAATATAACTTTGAAATCTATTTTAAACTAATTTAAACTATTTTAATTAATTTTAATTATTTTAATCAATTTAAGCTATTTTCAGTTTATTTTAATCTATTATAACTATTTAATCCAATTTAATCTATTTCACCTATTTTCAAACTAATTAAATTTGTTTAATCTATTTTAAATCTATATAATATAATTTAAGTATATTTAATCTATTTTAAATTTATGTAACCGATTTAAAATCTACTTAGTATAATTTAAATCTATTTAATCTATTTTAAATCTATTTAATATAATTAAATCTATTTAATTTATTTTAAATTTATTTAATCTATTTAAAATCTACTTAATATAATTTAAATCTATTTAATCTATTTTAAATCTATTTAAATCATTTTAAATCTAACTAAATCAAATTTAAATCTATTTAAACTATTTTAATCTATTTAAGCTATTTTTAAACTATTAAAACTATTTATGACCATCTAAACTATTTTCAAAAATTTCGGAATGTGTAGAGTTGAAGTAGTTATATTTGAATCCTTGATGATGATACAACCTAAGTAGGAATTTAGAATCGATACATTTTTGTAAAATGAAATATTTGAGTAAATATGATGGTTTTGGAATGAGGATTTAATTAGCCTATCTTATCGATAGTTTCAAAAGCGAATATGATTTTGAAATGAATACAGTTTTGAAAGTGAATAGGATTCCAAAAGTGATATGGTTTGAAATCGAATATGATATTTTGATATTAATTATGAAATGGTTTTGAAAATGTAAAAGAACTATCCGGCGTGAAATAAGCATTTGGTTGTTAAAGAGACCGGGATCGGATATTTTCATACTCTCTGCTAATACCGAAACCACTTTAACAACTGTGTACATGGTGGAGATTCCAGAAATGAAGTAGGATGGTTTGAAGAACGGTTCTGTATGAGGTATTTACATGAACTGACCCCCGTGAGTCAGCTTAGATATGACTAAAACAGGAGTCATGATGGGTCAAGTGAGGTCGCACCTCCGATCAAACATATTTCTTCGATATCATATTATGACTTTATAATGATTTGGTGGCGTCCCGTCGATTTTGATTACCGGAGTGTGTTTCGAGGTGGGCGGTAGTGGCTGCTATGCGTTACCACTAGTCTGAATCCACAATTGGTATATCTACCCTAGCATTGCCTCGAGTGCCATGTGCACATGCCCTATCGCGCCTTCTTCGAGTTTGGTTTGTACCATACCTATGGAGTGCCCTTTGATAGCCCTCCAGTTTACGAAGGAATTACCATACAATATAGACTATGAGAATATATAAAATGTGTTAAGAGGGATATGGGTAATGCCTTAACGCTATTTTAATACTTTACTGTAGACACTATTATGATAGTGTATTGTACTATGTATGTAGATAGTCTAACGGATCCTTAGGAGATGTAATCCCGAACATCTCTTAAATAATTGCACTCACATTGACACTGGATAGGAGATTTCAAATCCCGTAAACATCTCCGATGCAGTTACACTCATATTTATTTACTGTTGATTTAACTTACATAAGTTCTTTTAGTTCTGACTTGTGTGCTTTGTCTTTTCAATTCGCTCGAGTCATTCTGAGTTTTTCAGTTTATCGAGGACTACTTTCTAGAGGATGAAGACAAAGATGTTATACTATTATCTTTTATTATATTTATTCCATTGCATCATGCTGCTCCGCTACATTTATTTATTATTAATTCTTGTTTATGTAACTCTGATATGTATATAAAGGTTTAATCGATGTTATTTGTAAACAGCTTTATGAACTGTTTATTTGATTATCATATTTTGTCATTCCGCTGCGAGATTCTGCATTTTTTTTCTTTCTTTCTCCGCTTTTTCTTATTTACCCATATCAATCTACCATTTTAAATGGTTTGAGTCTGACATTATGATTTATTGTCGATTTAAACTGTCCAAAAAGGTGGGTCGTTACAGTTGGTATCAGAGCTTTGGTTTAGCGATACCTTAGCTTTGTGGGGGTATGACTCATATAAATAGGGTAGTAATACCTTAAAATGATTCATTGAATGTATATATGAGAGTGCGTATTTTTTAATGTCATAAAAGGTTTTGTATTTTGTTAATTTGTTCTATTTAGTATTTATAAATTCTGGTCGGTACATAGGATGCTATGGCATTGATAGGAATTTCTAAACACTTAATAGGGCATACCGACATAATATTGTTTCGAAATATAGGAAATGAAATAATTTTGCCTTTTATATCTTTTTGTATATAAAATAATAAATTTTATCAATGACATAGTTGGATGTCATATTTGTTTGTTATGTAGAGAAGTTTATAAATATTGATTGAAAAATAAGATTTACAAATAAAGTAAATATAAATTGGAAGTTGAGAACTTAAGCTTCGGCATTTTTGAAAATTTCTTTCAAAAGATTTTGGAATATAATATTAGTATTATTTGAAAGTACTTTCAGATATAAATATTACAACATGATTTGAAAAAAATGTTTAAAAGAATTTTGGAAGAAAATAAGTTCTGTACTGCCCTCTCTATCGTTGGAAAATAATTTCGATGATGAGTGCACGCATCATCGACGTTCATTTTCGAGTTTCAAAATAGGAAGACTATTGTCGTAGTTTTACTACACATTTGTCTTGATGAATAAATCTTAATTTTGAATATCTAAATATGATTTAATCTATATAGGATATAAATATATATTATATTCAAAATGACTGAAATGAATCTGGAATTTAGTTCTTAAACTTTCTGATAATTATTTGTTTCAATTATTGTAATGGATGGAATCTTGACAATGTTAATAATTGGAAACTTCTAAAATGAAAATAAAGAATTTTATGTTAAAGTGATTAATGGAAATATAAGAAATTGGAATTTTGTAAACTGTAAATCAAAAGGATATGAAAATAAGAAATGATAACTACTGAACAATTTTGGTACTAAATGAATAAGATGAACCTTTGTAATATTGAATTGCATTTTAAAAGACATATATAATTTACAAAAATATTAAAAGTTGAAATGTTAAATAATAATATGTAATAGAATATCATATAAGTAAAACATAAGTAATGAAGGTGTTCAATGGAATTGATTCTATAAATAAGAATTCTGATGTTATAAAATGTTATATAAACTTAGGCTAATAGTTTGAAATGTTACAAATCAAATGTAATAGAAAAGAGAATAATGTAAGAAAATGATTATAAAATTAAATTAAGATTTAAAGCTATTTATAATCAGATTGAATAGTAAAAGGTGAATTGTGTAAGTAAATAATTATAAACTTAAAATTAATGTTGAAGACATTTATAATTAAGTAAGAACTATATAAACTGAATGGTTATAACCTCAGAAAACATTGAAATACATAGAAATAGATTTAATATTCAATAGTACTATATATGGAAGAATGAATGTGAAAAAGAAATAATCCATTAACGGTGAATTAAATTGTAAAGAGATTTATGAAATAAATAATATAATAATTGAAATGGAAATAACTTATGCAAGCAATGAATGTAAATTAATGAAAAAAATGGTATTGTATAAATGAATGGGAAATGGATTTTGTAAGCAATAAATGTAAAGAAATTAAACAAGCATTATATGAACAAATGAAAATGAACAGTGAATAATGTGAAAAAGAAACAGTAATAGAAATAAAACTTAAATATTATTTGAAATTGTTGTTTGTTTGACTTATGGATTGGTTGGGAAAGGATACTTCTATAAAGTAGGATGTATAAATGATATATTAAGTTTTATCTAAGACTGTTGAGTGTATGGTATACTTAGTAGTTTATTTATCATTTATACAATTAAAAGTTCCTGAACCCAAAATAAATTGTTTTGATTGCTGGACGGATGGTTGATTGTTTTGATTGCATGTGATGATTGTATGGTTTTGTTGCTTGTGACCATTGTATGCTTTGTTGATTTGGTTGTGACTAATAGTGATAACATAAATATTCTCTTTTATACAATTATTAACTCTTTTGGCTTGTATAAGTGAAATGTAGGTTATGGAAGTAATAACTACTACTTTTAGTTTCATAAATTAAGCGTTGTTTGCCCGACAAATATGTACGTTATCGGATAACGATTTCCTAGCGATATTATATTGTTTTCCCATGGTTTGGGATATATTATTTTGAAAATATGTGATATATATTGTATTATTGATATTATTATTTCTCCTAGACCTCTCCGTACAAAGGAGACTCCGTCGAAATTTTCCGTAAGTTTTGGACTTAGAAATTTTTTGTCAAATGTTTTCCAAACTCTCATTAACTTGAAAGGATTTAATTGTTTATAACTTGATATATTTTATTTAAATTATTTAATTATGTAAATTAATTGTTTATAAATTTAATATTTTGAATAAGATATATTGATTATATAAATTCCTTCTTTTCCCTTCTTTCCCTTTTCGAGGACGAAAAGTTTTGAGTGGGGGAGGGTGTAACGACCCGTAATTTTTGATAATTAAAAATAGTTAATTTAATAAGGTTTTGTGATTTAATGTTGGAAGAAATAAAAAATTTGTGATTTAATAATAAGAATACAACAGGAATGAAATGTAATAGTATTAATTTAAGGTAATTGATAACTGCTTTTAATGTAATTCCAATTAATTGAAATGATTAAAAAGTTATAATTGGTTATAGATTATAAATTTATTGTAATAATGTGTATTAATTGATAGTTGGATTAAAGAGTAATTGATAATTTAAACGTTGAATTAATTAATGAAATAATGTGTAATAAATTGTAATTGGATAGAATTAGTATTGTGTAATTTTTTATAACATTTGTTTGTAAATAATAAACGTACAAATATTATTAAATGTAGAAAAGGTGACAATTGTTATTTGTTACCAATTTATTCAATCAATTATAATTAAATGTAAATAAATGTTACGTAAGATGAGTTAAGACGATAATTGTAAAAGGTAAATGCAATAAAATGTATAGAAATGTCAATTGTATTCATAAGGAATGATTCATTGAATAAAAAGATTGAAATCAGGATAAATAAATTTATTGGAATTAAATTATAATTAAATGGATTTAATTTCAGTTGAAATTGAACACCGTAACTCTTGTAATAATTAACACTGAATTGATATATAAATTTGTTTTAAATTGATGTAAATGTCTAAGTAATCAAAAAAGGTGAAATTTGTTAGTTTAGAAATATTGAATTAAAAAGTGATTTAATTAATTTGATATTAATTTATCTAATTAACGTGAGAATAGCCATTTTGATCACTGTCTCGAATTTCGATGAAGCCAGTTTCATTGGATCCGTAACGGTGAATTATTTTAAGCTTTCAAGGTTCGTAGCAATCGGACTTGTCGTTTGATCGTACAAGCTCGAAACACGTAGAAATCAATTAATTAAATTCACTTGAAATCAATTTAGATTAAGTTAATTTAAAGCTAACTTCTTCATACAATGGAATTAGGACTTGAACCTGTTCCATTGAGTTTAAAATTATCTAAAACATCTAGTTTGATATATGGAATGACCCACATTCGTTTCGGAGATGAAACGGGCTTTTCGGGTCGTTATTGTCATTTCAAACCAATTCGAATTTAAAAGTAATATATGAAAATGATGGAATTAAGCCTCGAAATTAGTTCTATTGCGTTTAGAAGGCCTTTTTACATAAGGATAGCATGTCAGAACGCTTAAATTGGAGTCTGGGCTATATCCGGACCTAACTATATATACGACACGTTGAACAAAAAAAATATTATTAAATTATTCTTGAAACCCTAGCTGCCACCCTCCTTTCATTTCAATGGCTGAAATCCCTCTGACTTTCTGCTTCGATTTCTTTCAATCGGTGCATCGTAATTGAAAACTTCCAATGCAAAGTTGTAGAGCTTGATGAGCTCTACAAATCCAATAGTTAATTCGTGCCGAAGCGTCTCGAATTCGCTCAGATTTGGCTTGGAAGGTCACATGCATTTTGGGTTATTTTTCGTGAATGTGGCAGTTGGGTCGGCCGCGCTCTAGCCGTGGGTGGTGTCTATAGTAGTGTACGCATTAGCATTCTCTGATCGATGGCAGGTCGTCTCATGTGGCGTGCATGCATAGGGTTGGGCGCGTGGTAGTTGGGTTTGCGCGTCTGTGATTGTGCATAGCTGAGGGAAGAAGGGCAATGTTTTTTTTGTTAATTACCATATTAATTATATCAATATTAATTAAATCATAACTTTTCCGTATGAACAAGGATTTGGACGTGGTTTTCTCGATTGCAATCGCGTCGAAATTCCAGGCATTATGGAACATGCTTGGACGAATTCTAAGACTGTTCAAATTTGGGCTTATTTTGGATTTCAAATCAATTTGAAATCAAAGGTGAGTGTTTTAACCCACTTACAACTACTAAATTATTTTATGTTAGTTACATTGAAATTATGATGTAATTAGAAATTAATTGATTGATGTTTGGTATGTTTAAATTATCATTCTAGTTAAATTTGACTTTTATAGCATTTAATCATCGTTTGATTTAATATTGATTTTAATTGTCAATTTAATACCTCTTAATGATAATTGGTTATCTATTGATATTTATTAGTTGATTAGGATGATGATTGTGACAGATGTTCGATTGTTGATAATGGATGACTAGATGTTGTATTTTTATATTGCTATAACACTGCAAGTTCCCTATGGGTTGAAATGATACATACCCGAACGATCTAAAAATTAGGAAAAAATCGTTATGGGTTGAAATGATAGACTCGAGCGATTTTATAGATTTTATTTAATTCGGGATTGCGGTTGAAATTGTATATACCCGTAAAATTTTAAATCGCAGTTTGAAATGATAAATATCCGTATCACTTGACCATAGGATAGAAAATTATATACGACACCGGATTGGTTACATTAAACGATTTTTTATTCCTTAAATTTTGAATTCAGTTGACTGTCATTTTGAAATAGAGTTTGATTTATATAAACTAAATTATTTTCGATAATCAAAGCTTTAATGTTGAAATTGGAATTGATTTAATGAATTGTTCCAGGGATTTAAAGTGGAATTTCAAAGTTGAAGTGTCAATTATAAATGAATTTATCGAAATTGAGTTATTGAAAATGTTTGGATATAACTTCGAAATCTATTTTAAACTAATTTAAACTATTTTAATTAATTTAAACTATTTTAATCAATTTAAACTATTTCAATTTATTTTAATCTATTATAACCTATTTAATCTAATTTAATCTATTTCACCTATTTTTAAACTAATTAAATTTATTTAATCTATTTTAATTCTATTTAATATAATTTAAATCTATTTTGTCTATTTTAAATTTATTTAATCTATTTAAAATATACTTAATATAATTTGAATCTATTTAATCTGTTTTAAATCTATTTAATATAATTTAAACCTATTTTAAATTTATTTAATCTATTTAGAATCTACTTAATATAATTTAAATCTATTTAACCTATTTTAAATTATGTAAATCATTTTAAATCTAATTAAATCAAATTTAAATTTATTTAAACTATTTAAACTAGTTTAATCTATTTAAGCTATTTTTAAATTATTAAAACTATTTATGACCATCTAAACTATTTTTTAAAATTTCAGATTGTGTAAAGTTGAGTTATTTATATTTAAATCCTTGATGATTATACAATCTAAGTTGGAATTTGGAATTGATACCTTTTTGTTGAATGACATATTTGAGTAAATATGATGGTTTTGGAACGAGGATATAGTTAGCCTATCTTATCGATAATTTCAAAATTGAATATGATTTTGAAGTGAATATGGTTTTGAAAGTGAATATGATTCCGAAAGTGATATGGTTTGAAATCGAACATGATATTTTGATATTAATTATGAAATGGTTTCGAAAATGTAAAAGAATCATCTGGTGTAAAATAAACATTTGGTTGTTAAAGAGACCGGGATCGGATATTGTCATACTCTCTGCCAATACCGAAAATCACTTTAACAACTATGTACATGTTGGAGATTCCAGAAACGAAGCAGGATGGTTTGGAAACGATTCTGTATGAGGTTTTTACGTGACCCTGACTCCCATGAGTCAGCTTAGATGTGACTAAAACCGGAGCCATGCCGGGCCAAGTGAGGTCACACCTCCTATTGGACACATTTATTCGATACCATATTATGACTTTATGATGATTTGATGGCCACCCCTCGATTTTGATTATAGGAATATGCTTCAAGGTGGGCAGTAGTAGCTGCTATGCGTTACCACCAGTCCAAATCCGCAATTGGTATATCTACCATGGCATTACCTCGAGTGTTGTGTTCACATTCCCTATCGTGCCTTCTACGAGTTTGGTTTGTACCATACCTATGGAGTGTCATTTGATAGCCCTTTAGTTTACGAAGGAATTATAGACTATGTGAATATATAAAATATGTTAAGGGGGATATGAGTAGCGCCTTAACGCTATTTCAATACTTTACTTTACTGTCGACACAATTATAATAGCACATTGTACTATGTAGATAATTTAATGGGTTCTTAGGAGATGTGAATCCCGAACATCTCGTAAGTTATTGCACTCACATTGACACTGGATAGGAGATGTCAAACCCCATAAACATCTTCGACACTGTTACACTCATATTTATTTATTGTTGATTTAATTACATAAGATTTTTTAGTTCTAACTTGAGTGCTTTGTCTTTTCAATCGCTCGGGTCAGTCTGAGTTTTCCAGTTTATCGAGGACTGCTTTCTAGAGGATGAAGATGAAGATTTGTACTATTATCTTTTATTATATTTATTCCATTGTATCATGTTGTTCCACGGCATTTATTTATTATTTATTCTTGTTTATGTAACTCTGATCTACAGATTATAAAGTTTTAATCAATGTTACTTGTAAATAGCTTCATGAATTGTTTATTTGATTATTATATTTTTCCATTTTGCTGTGAGATTCTGTATTTGTTTTTCTTTCTTTCTCTGCTTTTTCTTATTTATCTCATAACAATCTGTCCTTTTGAATGGTTTGAGTCTGACATGTATGCTTTATCGTCGATTTAAACTGTCCAAAAAGGTGGATCGTTACATTCCAACTGGAGTAATTGAGCTTAAACGAAACCAAGGCAAATAAGGTTATTGTAAGATAATAGGATATAAGAGTGGCTAGTGGGAGTTGAACTTGTGACCTTCTTCAAAGCATACTCAATCAAGGAGATATGAGTATTTAAATTCTAAAATTATGAGAAAAAAGAAAAAATTGCAAATGAGATCCGGCATTAAGGTATATTGTAGAAGATAAGATAAGATGTAAATAAAAGTATGTGAAATACCAAAAGTCCTTCCCATAGTTTATTCTTATAGAAGACATCTACCATCCTCCATTCTCTGTAGCCGACCGGCATATGATAATGAATGAAATCACCATAACGTGAACTCCATTAGCTAAAACTTTTACCCTTGCACCCTCAACATCAACCATAAAGTACTTTCTACCTTTGGATGGGTGAGGTTCAATAGTCTCCATTGCACTCAACTTTGCATTGGCGCTAAATTTTTTTGTCATTTTAGTGAAAATCTATATAAAAAGAGGCAAACATAATATAATGTTAATATAACACTTGAAAGACATCAAATAAAAAGATATCCTGCATCACGTTTATAATAAGCCGAATGACACCCAAACTATTTAAATATTTACTATCAAACTAGTCATATTGTTGAAAGACATAGATAAAAGGATACCATATACCTCATAACACAACACGATCGTACATCACATCAATAAGAGTTAATGCATTATGATCAAAACAAGCAAAATATGTGCAAAGTAGTTCCAATCAACAAGTTGATTTTGATTTAATACATTTCAATAATGGTTCTAAGTTTGGTTGTTCTTTCTAAATAGATTGATCGTTGGTATTCCATAATCATTTATGGTTTCCTTCATGCATTTAGGAGAGCGTCGAAATGGACCAATTAGGATTTTGTGTGTTTTTATGTAAAATATTTGACTTTCTTCAGACGCGAGAATAACAGGTTCATCATATTCTTCAGTGGTATTTTTAAGCTTTTTCAAGTTCACCATCAACAAATTGGAGTTCAGGCAAACCTTGCAACCATTTGTCTTATATCCAACACTACTCAGTCGTAATAGAAACTACATGTATTATAGTAATCAACCTCCAGGATCTCTTTAATAGCACCATACCAAGAAGTGTCATCATCCGTAGGATTTAGGTCTTTTGAACTTGCAACAAATGTAATGATCGCATCCATACATATGCTATCTTGTATGTCGCTATAATGTTGAGGAGAGAATGTATAGTTATTCACTCTGTACTTAAGATAAGTTTTGACTTTCCACTTTAGACCATTGATATACAACCACAACATTGTGTTCATGCATTTTTCTTCCACTAACTATTACAAATTAACAAAATTAGTATAATAACATCAATTGACGAAGAAAGTAATACTTCTTAGTAGATATAGCACACCTTCTTGTGTAGCCTATCAACAAATTAAGATTGGACTATTACTTCTGCCTTTGTGATATTTTTCCTTTTACCACGAGGACCATCTTCTAAAGATAAGCGGTATGCACTATAAATTAAATATCATAGTGTGTGTATGTGTGTGATTGACTAAATATGCTACAAGTATTTGGAAAACATGAAAAAAAGCTATAACCTATAGTATTCATCTAGTTCTTGTATATCAACTCTAAATAGTATCCATCGTCGAATTTGTGATTGTTGCACCCAAGATAACTTTAACGATTTACCTTCAGCGATGGAATGCTCATTTATATCTTCACCATTCTCATCTAAAAAGGATGCTTGTTTAGAGCTATGATTTCTATTACGTGGGTTTGGCATATTTATATTGCGTATTGTACTGAATCTGAAATAAGGTATGCTTCGAAAATTAATCCTTCTACATACCTTTTATTACTAGGCATGTTTTTGCAATCCTTCGTAGCCCCAGTACAAAAAAATTAATATGTATATTTACAATGACTCGGTTACTTCATTGCCCTTCGGCAAAATAATTTGAATGCAAAAATAGTATTTTACCTTCAAATGAATATATCCATATACAACCAGATGGTCCACAATGTAGAGCTTAATCAGTTAAATGTATCATCGAATGGATGCTTGTATCAAAAAGCGCATTGGAAGATAATGTGCAACACATAATGCTTAAGCAATTATATCTTTGGCAGCTCGCACATGTTCTCGAACTAGAACTTTTTAACATGTTATGTTGAAGTATCTGTAAAAGAGCTTGTCTTAACTCACGACACTTTGGATATGCATGTTGAACCATGATAGGAAGCAAATATTAGATAGTAACATTATAATCATATGTCTTTTTAATATGCAAACTGAATGGTTGATGACATATAAGGCCGTTGCAAGACATGATGGAAGTTTTGCATCATTAAGAACTTGACAACATTGTAACTTGTGAATCTTATCCCATGCATATTTAGAAGATTGTTTTACTTTATCAAACATAAAGTTGATGAGGTGTTCAACAACATTTTTCTTAATGTGCATCACATTAATAGTATGACGAATTTTATAACTGCTCCAATAATTTAAGTCAAACAGAATTGATTTCTTGTACCACGCTGGTCTTTCATCCTCATCGATAAAATAATCTACTTTATCATAAGCTTCAGAAATCATCCTCTTCTTGCTTTGTGGTAGTTTGCCAGGAACTTATTTGATACGATCAAGCTAATCTAAGAGAGACGAGCCCCTTAACCGAGTTGGCGGTCTTTTGTATTTAACATCTTTATATCATTCATGTTTTAATGCTCTATATAGATGATCATCCTTTAAAAACCCTCTATACATTGGGTAGATGATCATGTTGCCGATATACTCTATTCGGTCTCGATAGCACAAATAGGACACGCTTTATAATCGTGTGTCACGCAACCAGATAAGTTTCCAAAGCTGGCAAATCATGGATTTCCCATACAATATTGCTTTCATATTGAAAATTTCTTGTTTATCCATGACAAAAACAGGCACTCTTTTGACCCAAAGATGCTTCAATTCATATATAAGAGATTCCAAGTACACATCAATGTCTTGACTTGGTGCTATTGGTCCGGGAATTAATAGACTCGACATTTGAAATTGTGATTCCATACATAATGAAGGGGCTATGTTATAATGTATTATATAAATTGACCAACAACTATAACTGTTGAGAGAACTACATTTGGATTAAACTCATCAATAGCAATAGCAAGCAAAACATTGCATCATTCCCTAGCAAATTCTGGCCATTAACTTTTAATTGATCTCTATTCAACTGAACCTATAGGATGCCATATGGAATTTCATGAGGTGTAGTTTTCTTGTGCCATTGAGATTGAAATTTTGGGCAATCGGTTGCTGTGAAGTAGAAATCACTTGAAGTCAAAATGGAATTGTCTGAAGTCGAGGGTGAGATCGAATCGCCTAAAGTCGAGGCTGATTCATCTGAAGTCGAGAGGCCGAAATGAATCGGCTAAAATCAAAAATTTCTTTTAATTAGTGGTAGCTGAATGATAAGTATTTAGAAAGTTGGGGATTAGGGCTACGGATGACAAAGGATGCTCATTTAATTTTTTGCCGCAACGTCATCTCAATTAATTTCAATTTAGCCAGATTTTCCAATCCAAATATATGTTAGCAATAAAAAAAATTATAAATGTATATTTTCAATAACATATTTTTTGCTTAGCTACGCGCACTGTTATAATTAATCTACAGCGCAAATAAACGTTGACAACTAAAAGAATAAATGTAAGTTTTATCATGTCATAATCTTATCTTTGAATATACGCGCTGACAATTAATTTATATAAATAGAAAATTAAATAGCAAGTTGTGAGGCTCATTGAATTGGATACGCTGACTCGGGATTAAAGACAGAACAAGTGAGGATGGTCTGAGAGCTAGTTCCTCTTCTTAAAATAAAGTTATATGTCATAATATAGGTTGCTTTGCTCCTTTTTTGGTATATATTATTAGCCCACATAATTGAGTATTGTAAATTATTAACATTTGTCAGAATTCAAAGTTTTCAGCCTCAAACCATGATTGAAACAAATACCACTAACATTAAGAATGTTCCAACGCATACCTGTATAACGTTGGATAACTTGTTTGGGGGAAACTTTTACCAAGAATTTTTGACATTATCTCAAAAACATACATACAACATATTTATTGTATTTGATAAAAAAAATGGACATACATTATGTGCTGAGAAATTTAAAATACAATGTACATTAAAAAAGCAAATAATAGCTATCCAACTTTTGTATACCAGATGCTTATCCTTTGATGTAACCAACTCCTTTAATTCGCAAACTTAATCTTCAAGGCAATTAATTTCATTAATTATCAAAATTAATGTTTTTTTAAGTTAACCTGAAACCTAACGTTCCTTTGTCAAGAAAGATTTTCTAGCTTGATAAGGTTGAAGAGCAAATCAAGGCGTGATTTTGATAATTAACAATCACATGCAAGACTGATTTTGAGTAAAATATGTAATTACGCCCTCAGTGGTAAGACGACAAGTTAAAAAAGGATTACAGTGGGATTACGGGAACTCAGTTCCTTTCGTTCTCATTTCGCTTCAAATACACTCTTTATTCTCCTTTCAAACACCACTTGATCCTCGATGCAGCCTATATTACTTATAAGTTATAAGAAACACCCAGGAACCATATTATTTTAGAGCGCCAAACCGAAATGATAAAGACAACGTCTAATCTTTTATTCCTTACTTACAGACATTGATTTGATTTTAGTGTTTCTTTTAATATTTCTTTCTTCCTCGATTATCTTTTATTGTTAATCGAAACTTCCTATTAACTTTTTTTTTGATTAAGCTTTATAGATTAAACTTTGCTACACAAGATTATTTCAAGATCAAATATATGATTGCCAAATAACTCCCCACTAAGTTTTTATTTTGATCTTTCACTGAATGCAATCATTGCACCCAACATCCAATTTTTGTGAATAAGGCAATAAAGCTGAAGTAGCATAAAATTCAGATATAACTTCTCCGATTAAATATATAATTTAACTAAAACTAACTCAGTATCCAGGCTAACATCCATTTTGATATATGGTTAACACGTAGAGGGCTGATGTAGGCAGAAAGTATTCTTACTCTTTCTTATTCTCTTCTTCCTCTTTTTCCTTCTCCGTGAAACAACCTACACAATTAAGGCAAAATTATAGCTACCATTCATATTATAACCATAAACTATGATATGGGCAAAATTATTCTCCATTTAACGATTTTCCTTTCTTATTTCTTTTTGTTACTTGGTACATTTCCAGTAGTTTGCATTTAAATCAAAAAATGTCATACTATAACTACTAGGAATAATTTCCGTGTTCTTTAGCATGTGTTTGCTATAAGCCTACAGCCAGCTAGCCTATCTATTACTTATACATAAAAACAGGAAGATGACGTTTTTTGATGTGGCACTTTCCTTAGTACCCTATTTCAAAATAAGCTAACAGCAGTCCTCTCCTAAGGTTTTTCCCAACTGCCTAAACGCGTATCTTTTAGGCCGTTATTTCCTTCTTTTCCTCCACTTTCCAAACAAATCCCTATTTATCACAACTGCAGAAAGTACGAAGAATGGTAAAACCCTACCAATTTGGAATTCATATCCGATTTCACGCTTTTTTAATTAATCGGATTAACAAAAACATTGTCCCCAATGAAGAATTTTGCCTATTATCCGATATCGACGTCAAGAAATTTCAACCATCTCCGTTGGATTAAGAACGTGGATCAAAGGTTTCTAATACATCTCTTGAATTTTGATTTCACATCAGGTAACTCCTATTTTAAGTATAATGTTAGTTACAATTTATTAACTTTTTTTATTTGCGTGTGAAGTTATGGATGTTTCCTCTATGAGTCCTAATTTAACTACATGGTTTAAATTTATAAAATTGAGCGGTGTTGAATAGCTTAATTTCCCAACGATGGTATGGATTAATCTAATCAGTCGTTCCGATTCTGCTAATGTTCTTACTCTTCTCTCATGTTCAGCCCTATATGGATGCTCGTAGCCCAAGGGTCTGTAATTTAATGGTTGGCTGCTGAAATCGCCAATTTTAACCTAAGCAACAACAAATTTCGACAATCGATAAGGTACTCTCCACTTCCTCTTTGAAAGATTATTGTCGATTCATAATTTGGTTTGTGTAATTTGATATATTTGGTACCCATTTATGTCTACTGCCTTCATAAATCATTTATTCCATCGATATGCTTGACTGTGCTTTCAGTGAAGTGGAAATTGATATCATGTACTCTAAATGCTCGACTGATGGTTTGAATATACCGTCGTTTGTTTATTTTTATTCCTCCTGACTTAAATTTAACTTGCCCTAAATTCATAATTAGTGAAACATGTACCACTGGTATAACTGATCCATGGTAACCACACGAAATTGGGGAAATAGGGTTATTTGCCACTGAAGAAGAAAAATCTTCATTTCCCATTTTGTTCCAATTCATTATTGTTTGAAAAAGAGATCTACCTTATGTGCTATTTTTTCTATCACAAAAGATAAATTTTTCTGTGCTATTTAAGAAAAAATCAACAGCCCTTGATTTTTTCCCTTTCTCATTACTGTTTGGAAAGGTCGTTTGCTTTATCTATTTTTTATAGAAAGATTCAAGTATTTGTAATCTCAATATATATATATATATATATATATATATATATATATATATATATATATATATATATATATATATATATATATATATATATATATATATTCTATTAGTTCTGTTGTCTAGAAAAATGTGATATCTTACAGAATTTACTATTTACTGTTTGTCTTTTCTTCTGCCATGCTGGGTAGAAAACCATTCAATACATACATTCTTTGCCTTGCCGGGTCATCCTTTTCATTTTCTACTGAGATAAAGGGACGGCATAATACATTAATGCACAGTTGTACATGTTAGCTTTCCGTGAGCATACTACATAATAATTATGTATTATTATCATAAACATATGTTTGTTTACCAAATTTATATTATGTATGGTGAATACCTATCTTAGCAAACTGTTATTTCTGTGCTTTTCATTTCATTTTCAAATCGATGAAACACTATTGGTTTTGCTGCAAGTTAACATCTTATAGTCTACTTTATTAGACATGTTCATGCGTACTCACTGCATCCACAAAATTTTCCTACTTCGACCTTTTGTTAATAGTCCTTTACTCATATTGTTGTTAACCAATCAGAAATTTGTTCTTAATATATGAACCTTCTTTCTATGAATGTTTACATTGATAGCAAATGCCGATTTAATGAAATACTAATAAATATATGATATATGTATCTAACACGATGCATTCAAGTATTTTACTTCATTAGACTATGTAATTCTAGCTGATTAATCGAGGAGAAAAATGTACTTATACTTGGTCAACTGAATCATGCTTAGCTGAGAAGAAAATACATCGATACATGAGGTTAATGCGTCATATTAGCAAGATCTACTTACAATTGAATCTCTGTTTCTTCGTAAGCCTTTTAATTCCAACTTGTTGTCTGTGTTTTTAAACCTGTATGTAATTTAACCCAACTATCTGTTTCATCGAACACCACATGTTTCTGATATTGCACATCAGAAGATGCATATGTAAAAGTTAACTTTCCTTCTTCCTGCATTCAGGCTGTTTAACAAAATGCAATAAAAAAAAGGATGGGGTTTTCTGCCAATGCTTTGTTCGTGCTACGCACATAGGTAACTCCATGGGTAAGGTGTTAATTTATTGCTAAATATGCAGTGCTGTAAGTTCTATTGTTTATTTGATATGCAGCCAATATACCTTTCCTGTATTAAAATTCAACAAAAAAAAACACGTTGTTGTCAATCTGTTTTTTTGATGTATGAGAAGAGGATATGTATGCATTTTGATAAGCAAGTCATTGTTAGTCCCTTTCATGTCAGAGTTTCTTTTGGATTAGGTTGTCAATATTGGTCTTTTACATATAATTTTCCATTGACATCATTGTTCCGTTCGAGAATTAATTATGTTTATGATGCTAGGTTGTGTGCATAGAAACTTATTCCAGGTGTAGATTTAATTTTTAACACAAAATTGGTATTTACTATAGTTTTCTGTTTAATTTTTTGCCTTCTGAAAATACTTGATTAATAAATTTAAAAACTACCATCTTACTATTTTCATTTAGTGTAGATTTTAACACAAAATTTGTGATGCCTTTACTACAACTTTCACCTTATTTTTCACAATACTGAAATGAATAACTCTACCCAAAAAACTGGCATAAATCAGAGAATGTGCAAAAGATTCAAGGAAGAACTGTCCAAAAAAGAGGAAGTATTAGTACTGCAGACTGTCAACCGCTATATCCCACCGTTTGTGCATACCAAGTTCTCCTATGTTTTGTCTTTGATGTTTATTTTTATGTCCAACTATGTGTACTTAATTTTGATTTTTTGCCAGCTGTTCCTGTTACGACAAAACTGTGCACAGGCTGTTTTATGATATGTTTTTTACTGTAAGTATACTCAGTGATGCACATTTGAATCAAATGATTCAATGTTTAAAATATTAGTATTTTATTTTGAAATCAATTACATCCAGCTCTGTTTTTTCGGGTAAGCATGTATTATTCTACTGTAAACGCTCATTTCATCTATATGACACCAATACTGAAAACATGTACTTATTGTGCTTCTTACGATATAGACTAACAAAATTGTTGTACAACTCACAAGATATTTGCTACTGAAACGGACTGTATACAGTATGACAAGTAATTTTCAATATTCTGTAATGGTTCAATTGAGTTCTACTTACATTGGTGAACACCAGTCAACTTCGTGCTTAATACCTTTTAATTTCTGTAAGTTACCAACTAAATACCTTTACATCTGTTCTTTCTTCTCAATATCAACATAACGAACTGAAATTCAAAACAAATATGCTAAGTGCAGTTGGTTTACGTTAGACTTATGGAGTTGGTGAAACAATACACTGTCCAGTTAACACCTTTGTCACAAACAGTTTGTAGTCAGTGTTGACCAATACAAAAGTAACATAAAAAGTATGAACAAGACTTACACACTATTGCGACATTTAACAACAAATGTAGCTCTACAAATGTATTTTCAACAAATTCTCCATGCTCTCAGCGTAGGAACAACTAGGACCATTAATAATATACCCCAAGCCCAAACTTCAAAGTTCACACATCTTCCCGTAACTTCAAAGTTCACACATCTTCTCGTGTGCGTAGCACGGGCCTCTACTAGTTACTTTATACTAAACCAGGAACTTTCTTAGGACCCCTGTCCTTTTCTCATTTCAAAATAACAATACACTGTCTGCTTCACTGTTTTTTCTGCTTCCGTGTTATTTTTTCTCCGCTGCCCCTTACTTATCCATTTCCTCTTTTTTTTCACCCGCCATACCCCGTCTCCAACTGCTGCACCACGTGCCAACTTCCTTCTCTTTCCCCTTTCCACTTCGTTGCCCTCTTTCCTCCTTAACAACGTACTGCCGAATTCATCCTCATCGGCGCCTCCTCTCTCGAATTATCGCAATCTTTCTGTCGAGTGCCCAACCGACTACGGCCTGCTTTTCCGTCTTCCTCCTCCTTGCCTCTCCGTCGGATGTACAGGTAACTGCTTCCTTCCTCGCTATACTCGAAGTTTTCTTTTTCTATGGTCCGACTGATTTGTTATCTCCGATGTCGTCTTCCACCCATTAACATTGCGACTTTGTCATTTTTCGACTTGATTTGTTCACCGTTTATGGATGATTCCGTAAGCATCAATTTGATGGTCATAAATAATTTGTGGTTCATGTTACTTTGGTTGCGTCTAATTCTAAAACCATCTTACTTTCTACCTACGCCTATTTCCAATCTTCATTCGACCTAATACAAATTTGCAATCTGATTTGTGCGTTTGTTGATAATATGTGCTACCTTCGTTATTCCTATTTTTTCGCTTTTAGGTTTTTGTAGTAGTTCATAACTTTATCTTTGCATAGGTCCTCAAAACGCAGTATACTGATGCAATGGTTTTTCTTGCTGTGGTGGTGCTCGCAATGCTTTCTTGAACGATTTGAGTTGGATATCTTCAAATTAACAGGTGGCTTTTGATTAAAATATTTTTTCCGTCTCAAATGTTTTTATATTCATATCTATTATCTCTATGTTTAGTTTTCGTTTGTTAGAGTAAACAAAACATAACAAGCTTATCATAGGTACAATTTTAACATTTGTTCATACCTCACATTGCTTGATTTGAATTAATAAAAGAGGAATTTCATGAAATTTTGTTTACTAGCCATATCACTCGTGTTATTGCATTGTACTCACTTTCATAGTTCATGTTCAAGCTGTGCTAGCAGGAACTACATCGTCATATAATAGCATCCTTTAATTCTAAGTCAACTTATTATAGCATATAATTCTGCGTCATCTCATTCTAACATAGTTTAGGCTCTAGTCTGTTGTTGACGTAATTTTTCATTTATGATAACTGTCATATAACAGATATTCCTTTTTACATTCTATTTATTAGATTGAATATGAAAAACAACAATTAATTATAGCTATTTATAGTTTTCTTTCTAATTAGTCGTTAACCATCAATCTCTGGATTACTTGAGTACAAATCTTTCTTCAGTGTTTACTGATGCAACAGTTTGCATATTTAGATATTTTTAAAATATTCATTATCGACATATAATTTCATGAACTAAAGTAATATAAACATGTCTTGAACTGACCGGAAATTATCAGTAATTGTTGCAACGTATGCTGTTGGCATAAGAAAATTGTGCTTACTTTTGGACTCAAGCATATCTGGACCCAAATCAAAACCAATCTGATATGATTAATGTTTTACTGGGCATGAGTTACACGTGAAGCATCATGTTTTGAAGTCGTTTTGGGCTTAATTTGTTCACTGAAAACATTTTATGATCACAAAATGGTTTTTTTTTTCAAAACACGTACAACTATTTTTATACAACCATATAGTTGGCCTTTTATTATCATTAGTAAAATAAAACTAAAACGCATATTCTTTTACAACAACCGATATCTTCTATATTCTTTAGCATGGTCATGCACCAATATTGACGTTGTCGGTCTGTGCAAATCCTTTATGTTTATAATCTAGATTAGGTTATGAAATATTAGGTAACGCTGTGCTGTCGATGCTAAACCACTCATAACAAATTGACCACTTTGTTCCGAAAATATAGAAGTAATGTCAACATAGGATTTGACCTAGTGAACACAGAAGAGATGTATTAAAGACGTAATTTAATTATATCATTAATTCCGCGGACATGTCACCCATATGTCATTTACATGCTACGTTTACTAGCATAATAAGTTAACCCATTACTGTGTACACCTACATCTAAAAAGAAGAGGTAAAGGAAAAGAGGAAGACGACCTATTTTCACTGTTTCTTATGTGCATTTATTACTGGTTTGTCAGACTGCATTGTAGAATTCTTCAAATCTAACCACCGATTACTGTTTATTCATGCTTTTTAACTTGATCTAAGGCGATATATTTGTAATTTATCTTCTACACAAAGTAATATTAAATATTTATCAACACTACAACAAAACAGTCATTTTACAACGGGCAATGCCCGTTGTAGTATGGATTTCGCAACGGGCATGAGCCCGTTGTATTAGGTCTCGTTGTAATAGGTCGACCATATTTTACAACGGGCAATGTCCGTTGTAATACACTTTTTTACAATGTGCAATGCCCGTTGTAATACATGATATTGCAACGGTTTCTGCCCGTTGCAAAATAGATGCAAATTTTAAAAAAAAATTACAGCAGCATAAATCCATACCAATAATGAATAATTTAACAAGTAATAAATATTATCATAAAACAACCAAAATCACATACGAAAAGACTAAAAGCTAGAGTCATAAAATTCCAACGCATTCCAAAAAGTTAATTAAATTTACATTGACATAGTTCTAATATACACATGACGACTAGTTTCATAATAACCGTTGAGAATTTCAGTTGTCAAACGACACTGAGCTTTGACAATATCATGTCTTACATGAGTTAAACATAATTCTTCTTAATTCTTAGTATTTTTGGATCATAGACAACATATTCATTGTACTCAAGTGGGCTACCTTGTACCCGGAATCCACGATGCTCCCACATAGCACTTTCACGGCATTCTTCCATGAGAAATGCTCAGCCTCGTTGAAGTGATGATAAAAAATAGTGCACTGTGATGATCGGAGATTGTGGAGGTTCTTTGATGGACAATTGCAATGTAGTTGTAGCCAGTGAGAAGTATTGCAGTGGATGGTCTGGAGGTTGTGACTGTTCTTTGATGTAGCAGTTTACAGTGGTTAAGATGGGATTGCATGTAGCAGTTTGCAGTGGAGAAGATTGTGTTGGTTGTTGTCAAGTGGCTAGTGGTGTTTGTAGAGGAGATGTTGTAGTACTTTCGGAGATTGGTGGTTCGAGTGATGTGGTGATTTCAGAGGAGGAGTGACTGGAATGTTGTGACGGGTGGAGAATGCAGTTGAATGAAGTTGTGGCAGGGTGATATGTATGGAAGTGAAGTGTTGCAGCACTGGTTGGTGTAGGTATTGGAAATATTTGCAAGTTGTTGTGTGCAGTTTGATTGTCTAATGATGATGAAGTTTGGGTCAGTGGATGTTGTCTGCAGTTGTTGGTGTAGTCACTACCATCTCTGTCAAAATATGAAAATGCTGCAAATAAATGATCTTCTCTTTCTACTTTGTTCAAATGCAGCCTGCACATACAACATATATATAAGAATGGTCATTGCACCACAAACTAGCAGCATTACACCACAAAGAATCATTGAAAATGTTGGGTAGTAAGTGAAAATAAAGAATGGTCATGGTTAGGTGCTCTAGCGGCTAATATGCAAGAGAGATAGAAACTAGAAAACTTGTTTTCTCAACAAGTTATTGTTTATGATTGTAATGCCTTTCTTCTTAACTAGGATAGCTTATTAAAGCTTTTAAATATTGGTTTAAGAGTATATGGTACATTAGCCAAAAGATGAATGGCCATAAATATAATTTCTTGGTAAAAGTTTATAAAGCAATCAACGACCTTTGCTAGTGCTAAACAAAACAGATAATTTCATTTTAGATTGTATCAGTACCACGTGTTGTACTATAGTAGGAAGAAGTTTTATTTCATGTACTATGTGTATAATATGTATGTATGTATATAATGTGTCTGTGCGAGCGTGCAGGCATGCGCGCCTGCCCATCTCATTGATAACAAACTAATGCTATGCAGTTTATACTTCATGCTGTAACAAGAAGGTTGCCATGAATTACATCCGTATTCCTGTAACTATTATTTAGAAGTAAAATAAACTGGCTTAGCATATAGTAGTTGTTTCCATGTTGTATGCACTGTTACAACTCATAGTTCCTTATTTTCTACGCTGTTACAACTTTCTGTCTTTGTTCACCATTTTGAATTTTGTTTCAGCTCTGTTACATTGTGTTGCTTGAGTCATACAACTTGCATCAACGACCATTCTCCCTTATAGCAGCACTTCAACCCCATAGCAGCTCCAACAATATTCCCATCGACTGCCTCACCAAACCAATATCAAACTTCCAAAGTTTGATCCTTGCCCTATATCACTGCTGTTTTATACCACCTGCCTCGACATCCTGCTATACAACAATTCTCCCAGTCACACATCCCCTTCTCAAGTACACAGTCGCTATCCATACCCCCTGACCATAAACCATAATCCATCTCACCGCCTCAAACCTGCAAATGTCAAACACACAAACACTTCACAGCCATTAACTCCTCCTTAACTTCAAACTGACCACTTCCAAACAATCACAACATCGCTTTGCAAACAACAAACTACAGCCATCAACTACAACTATCCCCTGTTCCACACTTCATTTCAATCACTCCAATCTCTCTGCAACTTACTCTTTGTACACCTCAGCAATCAGACACCAGACTTCACTCGCTTCTGACAATCACTACAGCAACCAAAGATCTTCAGCCTCTTCATCAACCACCAACACAATACAGACAACATTCCTCCACCACAAACACTTGCTATTCAATGCACTTCAACAAACAACAGCAAACAACCTTGACAACCTATCACATCTTCCCTACCCACTTCACTTGATCCTCTGTCCACCAACCTATACCTAACAGTACACACTAACCCTCTTCAACATCATAACAGAGAACAGCACACTCCACCACCACAACTTGATCCATCACCATTTGCCATCAATCCTACCATCTAAAAATTGTCTACAACATTCACTGAGCTACCACCATCATCCATCATACCCAACATTCCCTCTGCCGCAGTCCCCAAAATATCTATTACAAGCTTGCAATCCAATCTCGAACGGACATCCACATCAACCACCATTGAACTGTCAGACCATACTTCCTCTGCCTTGCCTTTACTTCACTATACCTGTCACAGCTCCATATCCAAAATAAAACCTCCTTCATCACCATAATTATACATAGTTGCTCATCACCATATCAAAACTGCAAACACCACTTCTCATCTATTGACATATCCACTGATGTTCACATACCGGAACCCAAAGTTCACCGAAACCACTCACAACTTACATCCATTGTCAGGCAACTTCACACTGCATATTAGTACCGCTTCGAACTCTCGCGAAATTCATCCATACCACGGCAGCAATATTTGATCAAACCGAATTCGGAAAAAAAAGCTGGTCGCTTACATACCTAACTTCCCCAAATAACCATCACTACCAACCCCCATAAACATACCACCTTGCCACTGACTCCCCTGACAGTCATTACTACCACTCCACAACAGCAGCAACTCACAAAACATCACACTCACCTCTCTGCCTATCATCTCTCTGCTATGTCAACCTCAAACTGACAGCAGCACATTGCTCAAACCACAATATCAACACTGCCTACAACCACCGAGCTACCAGTGCAGTCATCATCAACAAACATACAATTGCCACTGTCAGACTCTGACAACCATTTCACTTGCCTCTTCAACCATCAAACTTCACTCCACTATCTCAATTGTATCAACTAAACAACTTCCAGCCACTACATACGCTCCTCTACACTCACCTGGAGTTTCTAATTGCATTCTTGGAAGGCCAACTATAGGTTCTGTAATATATATTGAAATAGGAGAAATGACGAAAAATCTACGTCTTTATTGATTGGATACAGCGGAACAGAGAAAAATGAGATCACCTGATTTTCCAGGAAGCTTAAATGTCAAATGGATCTATCATCTATCTATATCATATACAATAATGTGACCACCACAAGTAAAGACATGCACGAGTATAACAATGTTGGTACAACCGAAGATTAATTATGTGCGGTTGCAATATCATTATCGAACATAGTTCGTACCATCAATGATATTCACAAGGTACCGTACTATAAATATCTTGTTATTTATATGCTGGATGGCGATTCTAAGTCAACCAAAAATTCTACATTGCTATGCAAATTATGATAACTACAGATGCACTGATCACCAATCATTAATTCATATGCGAGGGGCCACCACGGTTTACACGCTGATATTAATCGCATTGTAGATTAAAATCATATATGTCACATCTAACCAGCTGTAGCATCTAATAACATGAATTGTATTTTTATTCACTATATGGATAAAAGGTGCGCAACTTATATTTGTTAGTAATTAGAAGTGGAATTAAGAGGAGCACGTCATGAGAGTTGTTGTACGGTGGACATAACACTATTTGATAGTGAAATTTGGCACTGTACACAAAACCCCCTTAATGCAAAATACAAATGAAATGACCTTCGGTTATCTAGCAATTTGTCACTCAATAAACTGGACCGGATCGCATTTTTTTCAACGGGTGAACTTCAAATTGTTTTACCATTTTTAATCTTCATTGAACTTGTTAAGTCTACTTGATTGTAGATTCAATCTAAAATATTAATTTAAATTAACTCGATCTCCAGTAAGTATTCTCTGGACACCATAACTCCTCTTATCGCTTTCCTCCATATCCTTATCAACTCATTAAACCACATCCTCTACTTCAATAGCCCCATCAACTTAATCAATAGTATTGAAAGAATGAAAAAGGTAGCAATAATATATACATACCTCCATTAGCGATTCCAGAATTGCTTTAGTTTTGGTTTTCCACAAGAATCTGAAATCATCTTATGTGATTCCTTGAGCTTTAGCCCAGTTTGCTACAGCTTGCCGTGACAACACAACAAGTGAAACACGTTTAAATTACAGAAAGCTTTATCAATTTTAAGACCCCATAAGTAAATAAATCGGGGAAAAGATCAATCATGTTTAAATTACAGAAAGCTTTATCAATTTTAGTGGCAATACCTCTTTTCGTCCATGTATATTTAGATCCGGCTGTAGGTGGCTCCAAAAGACCCGCTGCCGTAACAAAGTTCTGAAACCTTATCATATGGGTAAGAGGAACAACAGACCTCCCTTTTTTATCAGCAGACCAAATCAGCCGAAGGATCGAAGTATACAGCGAACACCGTTGATCGATCAGTCCCAGATGTTCGAAATAGAATCGATGAAGACGACGGCGAAGGCTGGGAAGAAGGATTTTCACTGTAGAAGCGGATGTGAGTTATGCGGAAGCAAGTAACATGAACGGTAAGGTTCAACATGACCTGACGGTAACTGAGCTTAGGTTAGAGGCATGCGCGATGAAATTGATGATTATTTTGCACGACCGGCACACCCATTAATGGCGATGGTGAGAATTGCGATGGATCGGGTGAAATTTATAAGGTTAGTAGCTAGGGCTTAGCACATCTGGTATGGTCAAGAGTTATAACGGCCATTTTATGTTGTAAAAATGGAACCTATTACAACGGGCATTTTCGGCCCATTGTAAAACTGACACCTATTACAACATGCATGAATGGACCGTTGTAATAGCTTTCCATTACAACGGGCAGTCATTGCCCGTTGTGAAAGGAGCATTGTATAGGGCATCTATTACAACGAGCAACTAGTGCCCGTTGTAAAATAGACGTTGTAATATGATATTTTTGTTGTAGTGCAATATACTTGAGTCATCACATATGTCAAATTTGACTGTATGATAACTCATATTTATACATTTCAATATCTTCAATCAATCTAATACCATCCACCCGTGTGCAAAGCATCTTTAGTAATTAAGGATTGATCGCTCACAAACTGCTATGAACTTATTTATGCACTCATCTTTCGTTTCCCCTGTTCATCATTTTAATTATTGACTCTTTATGGTCATAGATTTAGCAGTTTGTTGATATTGTTTGTAGCTCATTACTGATGCACAAGATTCCAATTTTATTTGTTGTTAGTTTGCACTATGTCGTAAGCCAATTAGTAACATAATGATAGTTTTCTACATTCCAGCATGCTTTGTACATGAATACCATATCATTAGATGCATTTTCCTCGTCTCAGTTTACATAAATTTTAGCTCACCTTAAACCTGCATTATTGCTGACTAAAACTGTGTAACTCTTACCAATGCCCATATTTATAACTGTTCATGTGCAGCCTCCTGTGTATGCTTGATTCTTTTATTGGTGTTTGAGATGATTGTGTCGCTACCTTCGTAGGGTTCATATATAAGCCTTTTCTTAGATTACTATGTGTTCTGGTAATGTTATAACAAAGAAAAGTTAGAGACGCATATTACTCATGCGCACAAGCCAGCTCTCGGTAATCAAATCACCATTTTACTTTTAAACTATTTTTACCGTGTCAATTATTTCACACTATAAAATTGCATCCATTTCACACTGCTTTTGGGTCGATACCTAGAATTTTTTAATAGAAAAAAAATTCATGATTTTAACATCTATTTTATGAGGTAAGAAACTTCATTACTTCCATTTGCAAAATAAGTTAATATTTGATAGTTTACAAAGAATTTGGATAATACCATTATAAGAATTTAATTTCTGATTCAGATCCTATCTTAAGTTTGTTGACCGAAGTAAAAAAAAATTTGAAATGTGTTTGACCTCTTACTCTTTGCTTTCTAACCATTGTTCCAACCTTAGTTATGAAAGAAAGCTTTTCTGAATCAACCAAAACATCATCAATGCCTTAGTACACTCAAGTGTAGTGTGTATTGTCTATTATATCTAATAAAAGAACTCTTTTTTTGTTCTAATTTAGGTGTGTTGAAAAGTAAAGGCACGGACATCATTGAAGAAGCAGCTAGCTATTGACAGTACTTGGTTTTGATTTCTTTCATCCTCTTACTTATGCTACAATATATAAGTACAATCAGGTAGTTCTATATTATATTCTCATATTCATATAAGATATTTTCTTGGTTTTACATGCATTTTTAATTGTGCTACCGTAAGTAATTGAGATGTTTGTAACATTACAGTTAACTTTATGGTTGATGATTGATTTAGTAGTGAAAGAAATTATAACGTTCTACTGTGGGTATGTGATAGGAATGTGCCTATTAATGTGAAGATATCTTGAATTTTTTAATCATATTATTTTAAAAACCTATAATGGGTAAAGTTTAATTAAAATGATTATTGACTTTTATGTAGAAGTATATAATGTAGTTTTATTTGACTCATTTCTTTGTCTTGATATTATTGTGCACTAATACTATATTATTTTGTGATCCTATTAAGACTTTCGTTATATTGTTTTAATTTTTTTCTTCAACTATTGGTTATTTGCAGGCGATTATATGATTATGCACAAAAGTACATTACTTATTTCCATTTACGTTGGATATTAACCTTAATTTTACTACATACCATTTTATAATGTGCTTTTCTTGCCTGCATTTAAAATTCTTTTTGGTAAATTACTCAAAACAATTACATCTATTTGGTTTCACTATACTTATCTTTCAAAGTTTCATTTTTTGCTCTATAATGCATTAACGCTTTGTAATACAAAATTTCCCTTTTAATATACTTAAACAATTATGTTATACCCTTTGATTAAATCCATGATAAAACGAATTTTTGCACCCAAGTTATGCACAACATATAATTTACAGTATATCTAGAAAGATGTGTATTAAAACAATATATGAGAGTAGTGAAATTATAGTTTAGTACACATGCAACTGTGAATTTTCTGTCTTTGATGTGTTGATATGCTGGTATGTAAGGATTATAAAAACAAAAAAATTTCCTTGAAAGGTAGTTTGCAATATTTAAATCAACTATCAAGGAAATTTTATCTTTTTTTGTACTATTTTCAATAGAATGTTAGTGATTTGTGAACCATCCACAGTAGATTTTGATACGTTTTGTACCAATGTTCAGAATTTCATAACAGTATACTTTCCTACATTGGTGGAAATTACATCCATTTGTCCATTTCAAACACTACTGCGCTGCTCAACGTATGAATACTCCCGTTTAGAACTGTTTCAACTTTCAGATCGATATTGTAGCAATGTACATTTACTTCATACTGTCACCTTCTACCACAACAACATGTTTGTACTCCCAAACTTAAACGCTATTTTTTCCCCTCATCTGCAGGATGTTGATACAGATCAGATGACTGCAACATCTACTGGAATCAAGGTTCGAGAGAAAAAGCAAAAAAATTAATTTGTCCCATTTCATGATTTCATATTTATGGCGCATTTATGTTTTTCTATCTGTGCCAACTACTGTTCCGTTCAATGTAGCCATTGACTCTATTTTTTCCCCAGTAACTCATTTTGCACTTTTTTCTCTAACCATACTTCAGACTATATGACGTTTAATTCGTTTGCTTTCATACACAGTATATATGTAATTTTCTTTATAAATCTCAGCTTCGACTTAAACTACTATTTATGAATATAATTGTTACTCACGTTACCACTGTAATTTCACGTCATGTCTATGCTATCATATGAATTCGATTTCCATTGTCCATTAACATGTATACGAAATACGTGATCAATGTTTCGTACTACCTTCACGTTTCTGCTACGGAGATTATAATTCACAGATTATAACAATACCCGTGTCCGAAGCACGGGCTACTCACTAGTACACGTCTAATTCAGTTCCAATATACTAAGCTTTTGTCATAGCTTCTAAAGGAATCTAAACATGCTGTTCTAAATACTCATAGATGTGCATGAATTCTTTGAAATGACGTATATGAAGCTGTCCAAAATTAAGCTGTTCGCTAATCTATTAAATAATAGTAAAGCAGAAGAATTTGAAGCCCACTCATTAATTCTAGGAGTTATTTGTGTTCTCCTTAATTCTCTCCAAATGGATATTTTATGTTCAAAATTCTATGATTTATTACTTTACAATTATTCTATAAACTTTTCACACTACTTTATATTTCAATACCTACTATTAAAAGAATCTACAATTATTTACAAATATTTCACGGTTCTTTCCCAAATTTATATTATAGTCCACACATTTAAATTAATTACATAATCTAAAATTTAAACTAATTGATAAACTCAATCAACTAATATTTATTAATAAATCCTAAAAGATGAAAATTTCAACATGTATATTGTAGGCGCATAACAAATTGGTAAAAAATCATTTAGATGAGAATATATATCAATTACATAATATAAATTATATACATAAATGACAATAACAAATTTATTTTATAATTTATTTACTAAATGAATTTATCATACATTGCAATGTAAAATCCTATTAACTTCAAATACTTGAATTTTTTTACGATTAGTTAGAAACCTTTCTCGGTTATTTTTTAATATTTACAATCAAGTCTATATATTTAACTAAATATGTAACGCAAAATTTAAACTATTGAAATAAATATGACTAATTAATATTTATTAATCCATCTAACAAATCCTCAAAATAAGAAGATTTCAATATATATAATACTCATGTATATGAGAAAAATAATAAATTATTTCTTCTTTATTCAGATATATGAAGATATATAAATCACATAACATAAAATCTATGTATAAATAATAATAACTCTTTTATTCTAATTCACCTATCGCTAACAAATATCATGCATTACATAACATGATTTTATTTTTAAGAACCTTTAAAAGATAAATTTATATTTTACAACATTATGATGTGAATGCATAGATTAAATTGATAAAAATTCGATGATATAAACGTTCTCACTTTTATTATGTTATCAAACCATACCCAACTCATAACTTAATTAAATGATACATAACATTATTTTGCAGCTATCAAAGTTGTAAGCATTACTCTTCTACAAGAACATGAATTCTACGGTTAATTACAATGATAAAATTGTTTAAAAATGAAAACTTAAAAATGAACAAAAGTTCATGTCTAATTTAAAAAATTCACATCTAGATAAGCTAACCATAAGATCTATGTTCTTCTCAATTGAAAATATGTAAAAAGCTTTTATCAATTTTAACCTTTTTACATTTAACTCCTTATATTTAATTAGTTATATCAATCATTAATTCAAATTATTCAAATAAATTCAATTATTTAATATTCATTAATGCATTAATAAACCCTTGAAAAAAGATGATAATTCAATATATATACAATAATCATATTTATAAAATAGTGAAGTTGCATATTCATTTACATACATATATATATATATATATATATATATCACGTAACATAAATTATCTACATATATAGAATTAACAATTTTAATATATAATTTTTTTGAGTTAGGACATTAATTTTTAGAGATATGTAGTTAATGAGTATTGAACCCTCAACTTTATATCTGAGCATCGCAAATCATTTTAGCTTATGATTGATATATATCAGTAAATTTATCATATATTGTATAATAAAAATATAATAATAATTAAAATATAAATAATATTTTTTTTAACAACATTAACATGTGCAACGCATGAGTTACACACTAGTAAAGTTTATAATTCACTTAAACACTAATCACAAACATAACATTATACCACAACAAACCACATGTAGCACCTGACGTGATAAATTTTATGTCCAATATTCCACCGAAAAGGAAAAAATAAAATCCTACCATACATAGAATTAAATATGGCATTACTTCCACAATAACATGGATTAACTAGGATTCACCCAAAGTACAAATCGCCTGAAGTCGAAATCAAATCGTCTAAAGTCATGGCCAAAATCGAATCGCTCGAGGCCGATTCGCCTGAAGGAGAGTGGCCAAAATCGAATTGCCTAAAGGAGAAATTTTTTATTTTTGGTGGCGGCTGAATGAATAAGCATTGAAAAGTTAAGGATTAGAGCTATTGATGACAAAGGAGGCTCTTTTATTTTTTTCCCCAACAACATTTAGTTAATTTCAATGTAACAAGATTTTCCAATGCTGATATGTGTCATCAATAAAAAATTGAAATTTGTATTTTTGGTTATATATTTTTTGCTTAGCAATGCTTATTGTTGTCATTAATCTACAACGTAAATAAGTGTTGGCAATTAAAAAAATAAATGTCATGAAATGGTTGTTATGATGTAGTGCAATAAACTGTTCACTAGCACCACCTTGAATATAAGAATTTGTGATTTCTTCTGATGTAGATGTGGTTATATAAATTTGGTGTCATGATATGTTTCTTTATTTCTTAAAGTTGGGATGAAGAAGTACCTAGTAGAGTACATGTTTCTTATTCATAATACTCTTCTTTTATTATAGGAAGATCTTCACATTATATATTACAAGACATGCAATTAGATCTCCTTGTTCAATTGTATAATCTCCATCTTCTAAACTAGTGCTTTTTATAAAAATAGAAATGGTTATTTCTCAAAAATGGTTCTATTTGGCCATGTGTTACGAAAAATATTTTCTTTTTCATGCTTGGGAATGCTATGAATTAATACATTATATCCTAATGGAATTTTTATTAATTGGTCTAAGAATAACTCTGTTGTACAATATCTCCAAAGATTGATATTTCTTTATATAATGCATATCCTAGATGGTTTTTTTTTTCTTTTTAGAGAGAATTTCATATAGTTAATGGTATGATTTTAATTTGTTTATGTGTTTGATTAATTGTTAACATATTAATCTTGAAATCTTTAAAAGATGAACTAAACATCTCATCTTTGAAATTGAATTTTTTTAAATCATATGAAGTTCATAATAAATCGATTCAATTTCATAGACTGAAGAATTATCCTTGCTTGTTATGTCTTTAATAGTACCAATATTAATACCGTATTCTTCTATGTCGATCAAGGTTATATTTTTTATATTTGTTGGACATTTATTTAGACAATGTCCTTCTTTATTACATTTAAAACATTCACCAAAGAGAAGCAGGTAAAGCTGAACTTCGTCAGATACACTTACTGCTTTATGTCCAAAAAGTTCAATTTTAGTCCAAATGTTTGGTTTCGGTTCAAAGTCCAAATTTTTCAGTCACAGATTATGGAAAATATTCAAATCCAGAGTTATGCAGTCAAAAGGCTTCGAAAATCTAGATCGCTATAGTAATTTTAATCGGGCCATCTAAGGTGATGTTATTTTAAGTGAAATATAATCACGCTATAAGGATTATATATTTCAAACACAATTTATACGTAAATACGCAATAAATGTAGATTTACAAACAATACACTCTCTTAATCTTCATAATAGTACACACTCTCATTAATAGCACACACTCATACAATATGTTTCTCTTATTTTTCTTGTGCCTTTTTCTGATCCAAATCATTCCTTATATGTCTGTCAATTCTGTATCTTCTTCCAGTTAGAACGTGAAGTGTTGTGTCATAGGGAATTGATAGGTTGCTGATAGTGGATTTTAAGGTGATGAGGTGTTTAATTTTAGGAGAGTTGTCATATCATATATAGGTAGGTTGGTGAAGTGTTATTTTGTGAAGCCGATGAGTTTGATAATGTTCCTATGCTAAAACATTTTTAGATGTGATATTCTCTAATTCCAAGGGTTGTGATCTCTTCTTCAGTAAGTGTGTTGTTTCCTTCTAATTGGCATTGGAAGTAATCATCTCCTATCCTTCTAGAATGAAATATTCTTGGCACTAGGCTCCGACTGGATCAAGTTTGAGAGAATTTAAGAAATGTTTGACCATTGCTATCTTATTAGTAAAATTTTCATATTTTGATTTCATATAATAAGATTGTCTCATATTCATGTATGAAGGAACATGTCCAATGTTGGTGCTTCTGTAAGAATTTCATCTCCAGCATGATGCCTTTTCTTTTCTTTTGAGAATTTCCACTTATCAAATATTTCAAACTTGCATCGAGGATTTTTGGTGACTTTGTGGAGTTTTCAAATTTGAATCGATGGATAAAGATGAATATATTGTCTTTCTTTGCACATGTTACAGATTCTAAACAAAAAAATATTTTGAAATTTATTGGATGTTAAATAACTTTTCCCTTGTAGATTTTAGGAATGTGGTCTGAAAAGTATGCATGATAATTTGTATTTATGTAAATTTCATAGACCAATCCTTTTTAGGTATGTTCTCTATATTTAGGAATGTTATTAAAATAGGCCAAAAGTCTAGGTCTTTCACCTTTTATCAAGTGCACATTTTCAATGAGCTTGGCTATTTCTATATCTTCTAGTTGATTGAAAAATAGAAGTAGCCGACTTTCTTCAATAATCTATTTGTTGGTATAATGAGATCATTTCTTGAGCTCTTTCTCCAACATTTATTTCCTATACCTTTTTATCTTGGATACCACAGAGTTTAATGATTGGATAAATTCATGAACACTTAAATTTATAAGATTATGTGTCTCCATTTGAGTCATTATCATTTTCGATTCTTTTTCTTCTGCAAATTCCAACTAAATAATTCTGCTTCTTTTGCATCAAGTGCTTCTGATCTTAAGGTATAAAAGAATTGTGAATGTTTGGATATCTGATTTTTTTATATCATATATTGTATTATCCTTTTGCGCTCCATATTGTTTTATATCCTAAAATGTTTATTTTTTGCTTGTTCTTCAACGAGCTTCTTTTATAAGTGTTGAATTTTGGAAGATAAATTTGGTATAAATTTTCTTTCAAAATTTAACAGTCCTAGAAAGCTTTGAAGTTTTTAGTAAATGTTTTGAAAAATCCTAATTTTTCTACGGATATGTCGTTGTAATTTTTTTTGTCCAGCCTTAATATTTTTTCCAAGAAAATCAAATTCCGTATAAAATAATTCAATTTTCTTAAGGCTTAAATACACCATTTTTAAGTACTATTTTTATCACAATTAATAGATGTTGTTTGTGTTCTTCTGTTGAATTGGAAGACAAGTATGTCATCTATGTATACAACTATAAAAGGTAAGTGTCCAAACATAGACTTCGTCCATTTTTGAAATATTTCAAAAGAATTTTCTAATCCAAAAGGCATAACAAGTCATTCAAAATGTCCTAGTTGACTATTAAAAGCCATTCATTCAATTCACTATGCCATAGATGCCAGGTAAAATGTTGCGATAGCTATACAATTTTGGTCCTACTGCAACGTTGAATTTTTGGTGTTGCCTTGGCCATAAAAATGTGTTGCTCTAGCTAAACAAGTGTAATTGATGCAACATTTTTTTTATAGTGTTGCTACAGCATACCTTTGCATATCTTTCGCACCGATCCGCGCCAATCTACCAAGGCAAATCCTACGTTGGAGAACGTAACACCTTATCAATCCGAACACCACTCCTTGATCTTTTAGAGCCGCGCCGTAAATAAATTTTTATTTTCATTCTTCTCTGTCTTCTTACAAAGGTTCAAGTGAACATTCTTAATTTGGGGTTCAGCGATTTCGGTTCGATTAGGGCTTCGATTTGGGGGTTCAAGCTTTGTTCAGCGATTTCGCTTCGATTTGGGGGTTCAAGCATTGTTCACATCACTTTAGGGCTTCAATTTCGCTAGGGTTTCTCGCAGGCGGCTCAGTGAAATCAACTAGCTCGACATCGACGGCGATTCAAGCGACTTCAACGATGTTCAACATCAACGACGACTCATCTATTCCTTCTCGTGGTGTGCCATTCTTCTACATGCCTTCGATGATACTCAACTTCAATAAAGCTCGACATCAACAGCGCGTAATTCTTCAACCGTCGACATCAACGGCGCATGGACTGATTAGGCTGGAGGACTCCACTGCATGTGGAAACTAATTTGGGTGAATTTTTTGGAATTTGGTGGTATAGGTCCATACGAAGATGAAAATAAGAAATTGTTTGAAAGAGTGCTTTCATATTAGCACAGTACTTTCTTGATCCATGTCAAATAGCAACCGAAGGAAAAAATTAAATTGAGTTTTACTACTTTCAAAGCTTTAGGAGCATTTATAGGAGAACCAGGTTTATTTCTTTGCTAATGTTCTTGTTGATTGTTGTATAAGTAGATACTTGTAAAGATTTGGGCTATCCTGAAAGTTTTATTCCACCTTCAAGTTTGGTATCAACCCAGACAAATAAAACATCAAAGCATAATATTACTACTCCAACTTATTTTTTAATTGAATGATGTTATAGGAAAAACATCACAAAACTGATTTTTCTTTTTCAATATCAAATTTTAATACTTTCAGAGTTTATTCAAATTTCAGAAAAACTGAAAACAACACACCAATTTCTCAACAAATGAAAATCTAGCATCTTGCTTTGGCTACAAAGTCATGAACTTTTGTTGTAATAAAAAATTATATGCACTTCTTAACAACATTTCTGAAATATGATTCATAATTGTAAAGTTAATTACAGTGTATCTATATTTAAATGGTAAATTATTTTTTCAAAAGATCCACATTGTAACGTGTGTGTATACTTTCATGCTTTAAAATTTTGCTCATTGTAGATTATCTTTTTGCAGATTGAATGTAATATTATTGCATATAAAGGGTTAAAAGTAGTGCACTAGTATAATGGACCATTGATTATAATTGTAGTATACATTACCGATAGAGAAAACCATTTAAAATATCCATAATCAAGAACATTCGCTTTTAAAAGTAACACGTATAATAACAAGTGCATAATTTGACGTTCTTGAATAAAACATATATAATAACAAATAGATGCTTAATATCTTAGAGTGTGGACAGATCAAAGGAGGCTACAACCTGTAAGTAAGAAATATGTAGGCCAATTGGTTTGCATGTGTTGGGCTTTTCGTTGGTGAGTTAGTTTTGGGGCATTTTATAATGTTGAATAAATTATGATGCTTCCCTTTGAAAATAATTTCTGCATTGCTATATCGCTATACGTGAAAATGAATCAAAGTATCCTATAAATGCTAATCGATTGACCTATTGATAGGAGTTTAAGCAAATGTATCATGTAATTAAAATTTTTATGGTTAGATTTGGCTTCTTGATGCTTTCTGGAATCTTCTAACACAGCCGGTCTTTTAACTTCGGACAAGAATTATCAATATTCGATCTTAATGAAAAACATTATAATTGACAAACTTTTAAATTGGTATTTGGTAGAGAACATAGTTGTGAGTTTTAACACTATTAACTTTTGGTATTTTACACGAAATCTATTATTATATTAATTATTTCCAAGGTTGATAATGCCTGAAATTGATAGATGGCTGGCATATTGGAAGAGGGACAGATATAGCTATAAGAAAAACTGAGATGGAATTTGATTGAAACAATATTAAGGTGCATATATGAACATAGAAGCGATGCTAACAAATTTACGTGCCATGCCTATAAAATGATCCACGATGTTTCAAGTAATTAGCATAAAGTGTCAATTTTTTTGAACTTTTCAGTAAAGTTTATATTGATATCATTGGTTCACTAACATAGAACTATGTGCATATGTAAATATTTTGTATCAAATGTTGCTTTTTAAAGTAAGCATGCATATTCAGAGAAATTATACTAGGGTCATATGTGATAACCTTCTATAAAACCACATGTGTAACCACTATTTGTTCGCTTACTGATTTCTACATATAATTGTTTAAAATATATCCAGTATAAGTTCTATTTCATTCCAGGCCTGCATAAAATATATTTTTGGTTGTCTGTCTGTTTTCTGCAAATTGAGGAAGATGGGTCCTCCTTTGGACTAACCACTGCATTATTTACTAGCTGATAACATTTCAATTTCCCTTTCATTCATATTTCAAGCGCTGCTTTGCTAACTACATTGATTCTAAAGTTATAATTTTTTGCTTACTAGGCACTACAATATTACAATTCAGTTTAACTTCAAAGATAAGCTAATCCTCTTCCACAACAAATTTCATTCAGAGTGGGTCAAACTATGCAGATTAGATTCTATGACGAACAACCTGTATTTCCAACTTAATCAACCTGTATTTCCAACATTCCCGTGTATGTTTTCTCCTTCTTTCAAAAAAAATCAAAAAAAGTTTATTTTGCTTTCATTCCCACTGTAAGCAATCGACCACAAACAACCAACGACCATCGAACACCACATCAAAACGCCTCTGCTCCAGCATAAATCGCAAAATCAACCTACACCTCCCAAAACCACCTCCATCACATACGCATATGCTACTCCATCACTAACTCCTCCCCCGCAATTCGATTTCTACTTGGAATTGAATTCGAGATAGGTGTGATTTCGTATGGTGTTATAATTTGGGAATTTGGTTTACTCAATTTTTTTTAATTTGGTTGCCAAATTATAGGTTGCGAAATTTCGTTGCATAATGCTGATTGATTTTATCTGGGCTGGGGCTGTTTTGTAAGTTTGTGTACAAAAATTTATTTTATTTTCTAGAATTTTTTTAATTTTCAGTTTTCTTTAATTTAGATTTTTAATTTAGAAAAGAACAAGTTGTTTTGGTTTCATTAAAAATATATTTGCTTTCGTTTCCTTTGTTTTTAACTTTCATTCTTCCTTCTTTCAAAAAAAATAAAAAAAAAGTTTATTTTGCTTTCATTTTCGTTCATTCCTTATAAAAAAATCCTTATAAAAAATAATATTTGACTCAGCCATTTTTTTCCTTTTCTAGTCGATTGAAGAGGACTTGCTTTTGTGTTTGGCTAGAAATGACACAAAAACTGGAAACGAAGAAATAAATTTGGTTAAAGGGATTACTGACTTGGTTTATATAAAAATATATGTCTATAGTAATACACATATGTGCATAAATAAAATGAATGGCCGTTCGAAGCCTCAGAATCCAGATGACGAAGCCGTAGCTGGCTGTCGACGGAATTATTTTCCAGTTTTTACTAGTATATATGTTACAAATTATTTTCTAATTACATGCACACAAACAAATTGTTTTCCAAAATGTGGCTTTCTCTGCATTTGCTGTACACAATCCATATGTAAGCATTTGCTGCATTCTCTGCATTTACTGTAGGGTAATTTTGATGTAGCTTTATTTTGTAGGACTTAGTTCAAAAGGCAATGGCCGGCGGAGAAGGAGGAAATACTGTTGAAACAGTAATTTCGAATGGAAAATCACAGGGTCATCCTTTGCTTATAGGGAGGCGTGCAAAATGTGCAAAACAATCAACCGAGGCTCTAACAAATGCTTACGTAAATGACTTAAGGCAAAGGCTTGTCGAAGAAATGGAAGCACGGCTAGAATCCAAGGTAAATCAGAAGGTACAAGAGAATTTGGCTAGGGTACTTAAGAAATTAGGTGATGCCAACCCGAAGATGAACATTAATGTAGAGGATCTAACTTCCACAATCATGTCCAGTGAGACTAATAATCTGACTGGAGGCACCAGCTCTTAAGTCTTATTTATGAATTGTTATGTGTACCGGATATTTTGGGGTAGCTTTGTAGTATTTTGGGGTAACTGGATATTTTGGGGTAACTGACATGAATTGTGATGTGTACTGCTGTATGAATTGTTATCTGTACTGTGTATATTATGCTGTGTATTATGCAAGTGTTTTATGTGATATTGTACTGTGCATTATGCAAGTGTTTTCCAGAATAGTGTTGTGGTAGCTTCATAATAGTGTTGCCACCGGGTTATAAATATTGCTTAAAATACTGTTGCAATAGTCATTCAAGGTGTTGCCATAGGGATGGACCTAGTTGGGTCGTGCCCCACATTATGGGCCCACAATATGTGGGCCCCACAACTTCAGAAAGTTAATATCTATAGCAACATTTTTGGAATGTTGCTACAGATACCTATGGGTGTTTCCATAGACCCAAATAGGGTTCTATTGCAACAATATTACTTATGTTGTCTTAGATAGTCAAAATGTTGCCTTTGAAGTCTAAGGCGACGGTAAAAATTGCATCTCCCTAAAAGTGTTGCCATAGACCTATGGCAACATTTTTCGGGCCTGAGCCAACATCTTTTTTCGTGTTGCGGAAGGCCATTTATGGCGTAGTGATTGATTCTTTATCTTCAAGCTTTATTTGCCAAAATTCAGATTTGGAAACAAATTTGCTATAGTATTCTGCTCCATGTATTTGGTTAATCAGATGTTTAACAAAATAAATAAAGTATCCATCAAATTTTGTACAATAATTTAGCTTTCTATAATTTATAACCATTCTACCCTTTCCTCTTTCAATCTTAACATGCTTTCTTACTAAGAACGCTGGAGAAGAATGAGGAGTAAATTCTTTTGGATTAAGTTAAGATCTACTGTATTTCATTTCTATCGAAAATTCTTCTTTATCATAAGCCTAACCATAATATTATTTAATCATATTTTAGAGTCTTTATATAGTTCTATTAATTCAATTTTATAGATCTAGGTGCTTTGTTAAATAATTTTAGTGGTTTATCAGAATAACGTGGCTCTAGCATATTATGTATTAACATTTCAAATTCATTTGTATTTGGTATATTATAGATGTAATTTTTTTTACTGTAGTTTGCCAGTCATTTATGTGCTATCATTTTCTATTAACGGGATAGTCTTTTCACTAGGCTATGCAATCGGAGTATAGTGTGATACCTCTACTCGAACCAATTATAGTCGTTCGATAGACGTCGTGCCACAATTTAACAATAATCAAAGTGGAGTCTCGACATTGAAGCTCATCGGTATTCTCAAGTCTAGAGAATTGCATAATGTTGTCACATCGATATTTTCTGATTGTTTTTAGTTGTATTAACCAATAGAAACTATTCACGAGTCATTCTACGATTATCCAATAATTATCAATATGCAACCCTTTGGTGCCTCAGTAACCATGGGTAATACACTATCCAATCTTTGTAGAGCGTTATATACTTTAGTCTCAATAGATGAATTGATATCTAGTCTCGATACAGTAGGAATATTTAAAATATTATATTATGACAAATTGCTTATGATTATAATACCTTGTAATTACTATCATAAAACACATCATTTACGAAATTTCTATTAAATATATTTAAATTATATTATTCATTAATTATAATAAATTATAACAAGTATATAACAGAAAGAAAAACCCTTTTATTCAAACGAAATTTTATTATAGAGTTGATAATTTATAGTAAATTACAGAATTGCTCCTAGAGCATACCCCTAACTTTATCATTTTGGCCTACTTATTTTGAGATGAAACCTTAATTAGCCGGGCTAAGGCTTATTGGGCTTTCAGTTTATTTTCTCCTGTGGGCGCTGAGGATGAAGAAGCCTCGTTGGAAACTTGCTTAAACTTTATGGATGTTTTAACTTGCTGGAAATCTTCCCAACTTTTCATTTGTTCTAGTAGTTCTTGAATCATTTTAAGAACATTATAGTCCATTTTTAATTTCCTAGAAAGAAGATCAACAAAAAAACTAGTATATCCCGAAATAAATTTAGCATCATAATTATATATTTCTAAATATATTCTCAATCTAGTTCATCAAAGATTTTCTTCTAGTTTGTTCATGATTTTCTTTATTTAAACCTAGTAATAGATTTGTTATTTTTTTATCATAAACTGTCTATGTAGAAGGTTAAATTTTAGACTTTTAATTGCTAATTAATATCAAGTAGTTCTTTATTATAAGCAACATAGTTAACTTGAGGTTTGTTAAAATTTACAGAAGAATATACTACTACTTTTTGTTTAGCAATTAACACTCCTGCCCAAAAATTGTCGAAAACATCAGTTTGTGGTGTTAGTAATTCTTTACCAAAAGGAAAATAAAAGACTTTTTGATATTTTACTAGGTCTTTAGTTTCCCTTATTTCTTCTTCTAGTTATTGTAATGTAATCAGGATTTTATCCATGTTACATCTTCTTGGCTATTCGACGTTATGTTTTTGATATTTTACTTATTCTTCTGTAAATTTCTTTAGTATATTTTGAGTTTGGAAAATAGATTATGAATGCATTTTCTACCATAATTTAGTTATCCCAAAAAACCCTAAAAGGTTCTTTTAGGGTTTTGGAAGTATTGGAAGAATCCTAAATATTGTGTATATGTGTTGTTGTAATTTTGTTGCCCTTTTTTAGTTCTTCTTCCAAGAAAATCAATTTTCTTTTCATACAATTCAAATTTTGTTGGGGCTTAAAATTATACCATTTTCTAGTAGTATTTGTATTACCGTTAGTAGGTGTTGTTTATGTTCTTCAACGGTATTAGAGAATATTAGAATGTGATCTATATAGACAATTGCAAATGGTAAATGTTTGAATATAGAATTTATTCATTTCTGAAATACTTGCGGTGCATTTTTAATCCAAAGGGCATAACCAGCCATTCGAAATGTCCTTATGGACAACTGAAGGTAGTAAGTTCTATGGATTGTTTATCAACAAGCTTTAGTTATTAGAAGTCTAATTTGGATCAAATTTACTATAATATTTTTCATCCAGTATCTTCTTAGTCAAATTCTCAACGGAGTGACTAAAACATCCATCAAATTTTATACAACTATTAAGCTTTCAATAATTTATTGCTGTATTAGCCTTTCCTATTTTAATTTTAGCATAATACTTTAACATTTTAAGGGGTTCGACTAAATTTCACTTAAGCTAGTTCATCTGTATGAGCAGATTGAACTAAACCATTAGTGATCAAAGAACAAGTTCGATTTATAGCTCTTGGTCTAAATTCATTTTCTACTCAGCATGCTTCACAATATACTCAACCATATTGAGCACATGGTCTTGCATTGTGGTTCTGAACACATGTCTGAATGAAACAATATATATGAACTCTCATTCCTAGTGGAGTGAGATAGTTCGCCATACAATTACTATAAGGTTATAGAATTTGGAAGAAATATCCATATTCTCGTGTTGCCTCATAGTAGTCAACACGTAGGATTGGGAAAGTTCACAGTCAAGTGAACAAGACTTTAAAGCTTTTAGCACACTAGTTATGGTTGTATTATTCAGCTTTTGCATGGACATTGAAGCAAGAACATGCTAAAGTTTAATTGGAAAGTATTATTTTATATTTCTTAGTCAACCTTTTATGTTTCAGTTTATTTAGTGTGTTATTTTTCAAGAAACAATTTGTTGCCAGATCATACGAAATACCGAGCCATGGTATTTAAAAAGATCACATTCTATATTTTCTTTGAAGTTCAAACTACATATGATTTAAATTTAAAGGTAAATTACATTATATAATACATGATTGTGATATGACAATACCATTATGACTGTCACAATTATATCACGTCAAAATAAACTAAAGTTTGCTTAACCATTAGGTTACTCAAATGAGTAATGAAGAGTTTAAAGGGAAAACATAAATCTATTTATATATAGGTTTGGAATGAATAATATTAGCAACAATAATTCATAGATACTATGACACATAGTAAGACCATTTTGTGGAATGGAGTGAACGTTCCCTATGAGTTAAATAACTCGGTATAATATACACTTACATGTCATGTTTCTACCCAAGTTTTTCTTACTTTAAATATGTGGGATGCTGGTTCTAACCTTTGATAAAGATATGGGTTTGACCTAAGGGTAATTATGTAATTATCACATATATCTAACTCGATAACCAATCTTATTCAAAATAAAAGGTGTTTTCTTTCTAATATGTACTTGATATAATGTGTTGTGTTAATCAATTAATTTAATTTAAAGTACATTTAATAGAAAAATCACAAATTGTATGTTTTATGATGGTAATTACAATGTGTTGTAATCATTAGTGATTTATGACAATAAAATAAACATACCCTTTTAAATACTCATAGTCAAGATGTATCGAGACTGGATATCGATATATCTGTTGAGACTAGAGTACGTAACGCTCTTCAAATATTGTGCGATGTTTACTAATGGTTATTGGGGGCACTAAGAGGTTACATATTAATAGTTATTAGATAACTATGTAATGACTTACTTGATAGTTTTTTGTTGGTTAATACAACTAAGGTCAATAGAAAATATCAATGTAGCAATATTACATGGTTCTTTTGACTTAAGAATATTTTTGACCTTTAATGCGGAAGCCTCGCTTTGATTATTGTTAAATCGTGGCATGACGTCCATCGAATGACTATAGTTGGATCGAGTGGAAGCATTGGAAGTGAAAACTATTCAAGATAGGATTCATCTCCTCGGTTATATAAGGTTAGTATCAGGGCAAACTAAAGTCAGCTCAAAGTTAAAGTCTTTGGCCAGAGTAGTTCGATTAATAATAATTGTTATTATTGAACCAAGGACATTGTGTTCGGACTATAGAGCTGAATATGAATGATACTAGAATTTTGACCATTACCAAATTCCATAAGTCCAAAGTGATAAATTTTGACGAAGAGAATTAATGTAAATAATTGTCACTAACGGAAATGCTTAATAAAGTAAAATTGGATTTTACCAAAAAAACTAGTAAGCGATAAATTTGACAATAATGCCACACCACCTTGTAAGTGACATATGAATGTTAGTGTATGAAATGTTCAATATTACACATTGACCAAATTTACACCTAAGAGTCATACAGCAAAAACATTGAATATTCCTTTTACTACTTGATTTAATTATAAAATGATATAAATAAATTAAATTAATCAATATTGATTAAATATTAATTATAATATTTTAGTTAATGTATATTGAATAATATTAAACCATATGCTTATAATAATTATAAATATACTGATCGATATATGATATCGGTATGTGGTTAAATAAGATTTAAATTGCATTGAATATTGCTCGGAGTTGGACTAGATTTGAGACCCATATAGGCATGATATTTTTGACTATTGGAGACATGGTTTGGGTGGCCATATGATGTAAATTAGAGAGGATTTTGAACCATTAAAAGAGTGGAAATAGTAAGAGAGATATAAGGATAAGACCCACTTTCACTCTTTTGACTTCCTATTTAAGTGCCACCTCTTTACATCATTTCTTTTTCACCTTTTCTCTCTTTTCTCTCGGATGATTTCAATCAGCAACCATCCTCTCTGAGCCTCAAAAATCCAAGTATATAGTTCCATTAAAATTCTTCGATTCAGTTATCTATAATAAGGTAGTTCAGGATCTAACAACTTCTGATTTGTGAACAAATTCGAGGGGATCAATTTAATGTTTCAACATGTAAGCAAGGGCTTTGGTGAAAGGAAAATCTCTATTTTATCATTGTTATATCAAATTTATGTGTTATATTATTTATCTGATAGGATGTTAGATTATATTACGAATATTACATATCGAAATGCTGCACAAATTGGTAGGTTGTGCATATTATTGCATCTATATAAATAAATAAATTATTCTGTGAATGTTTGTCATACTCGGTGCTTATGGCTAGAAAAATAAAAAACTATTTATAAAATATTATTATAATTTATTTTGGTAAAGTAGTAATTATTTCTAAGGATTATGAATCGTATATTACATGTTTTAAATTTTTACAAAGTTTCTTTATATAAAATATACATTTGATAGTAAGAATAAAAAAGATTTCGTTGTTTCGAATAAATATTTTCAATTAATTATTTTACCAAACATTGATTATGCAATTTAAAATGTTTAATATATATATTATAAACAATATATGTGTATATGTGTATGTATATTGTAAAAAATTGTATAACATTTATTACACATAAAACTTTCCAAAATAATAATTATTTTAATTTTATAAGGTTTTTTGATTTTAAAATGTTTAAAAAATAAAACTGAATAGAAAATAATAAAAAGTTATATATTGTTAGTCGTGAACAAGATTAGCACAGACATATTTGAAACAAAATTTGATTTTATTATCTATATATATATATATATATATATATTCGTGTACTACATAAATCAATTTAAAATAAAGTAAAATATTATTTTATTAAATTATCATGACATCCATGTTATATTATGGATACATATATATATTAAAATTATTTATATACTAATATTAAATTAATTTAGCGATTTAATTATAATTTTTTATATATCCACACACACACGCATATATATATATATAAGGTTAATGAATATTTTATTTATAAATTTTTTATAACTAAAATTTAATATATGTATATATGTATGTATGTATATTATATTTACTTATATATATTATTATGATGCTAACATATATATAATTAGACAGCAAATCAAATACAAGAGGGGCTAAAATATTTGTTGTGGTGTAAGTCCCAACTATACATGGGCATGTCAAACTAAGTACACATTGATCTGTTGTATGTGCACATACGCATATATATGTATATGATACACACATATATATATATAATTTGTTTACAAATTCAAATAATATATTTTTTTAACAGAAATTTTAAAAAATTTCTAAATGAATTAGACAACATAGACCTATTAAATATCCAAATATGTAAATACAATTGAAATTTATCCAATTACTCTACTGCGGGTTGGCTTAGCTCCAACAATGTATCATAGCAAAATAACATATATGGTCTAAATTAGTAGTATTAGGGTAGCTTATTAAAGACTATCCATATAATAGGGTGTTTAGAAAGTAGTTTCTAAGGTTGGGTTTGGATAATCAAGTACATAGCCCTACATGGCTACTAGCCAGGCCTAAAATGATGAGGTAACCCTGAACGTTATCCCTTATATATAAAGGCCCAAACTGATTTGAGCCTCAATTTTCAAAATCTATTGTGAAACTAAAATAAAAATTTAAAATTTAAAATAAGAAAATATTATAAATGCTATAATATAGATTTTCAAATTGTTTTGAAAATTATAATAAATTTTTTAAATTTAAAAGTTAAATTCAAAACAAAACACATATTATAAAAGTTATAATATAATTTTTCAAAATGTTTGAAAACGTTATATAAATTAATTTAGAAAATATTATTTATTAATAAGATTAATAAAATAAATAAATTAATTAAATAGGTTAATTAATTATATGTGCATACACATATTATATATATATATATATTGGTATATGTTATGTTGTCTTGAATTGTTTAAGACAATATGAGTATACGTGTGTGTATAAAAGAATTTTCAAAATTAATAAAACTTAAACAAAATTGTTTGCTTAAATAAAATAATTAAAAGTTAATTAATATATCAAAATACATACATATATACATACATATATATATATATATATATAAGATATGTATGGAGGGTATTACTACCTACCGGGCATGTTGACAACACCATTTTTAAGAGTACAATAAAATTACATAAATGCTCTCCTCTAATACTAGAGGATCACTTATTTTCCTTAAAAACACACACATACATGTATAAGATATAAGAATATTACTAAAAAGGTTACAATATACATATTATCCAATATGATATGTTATAGTTAAATAATACATAATTTTTTTAAGAGAAATGTGTGATCCTCTTGGATAGAAGAGAGCACACATGTAAAAATGTATGCATCACATAAGACAGGGTGCTACAAACATGCCTGGCAGGTAGGTAATCATAGTATAAATACAAAGAAAATAACTCAAACACCCCTAGAATGAGCTTTGGCGAGGTCACCGCCTATTACACCCCAATATTGAGCTTTGGCAAGGCCATCGTCCGTTGTTGAGGTGTTAGAAGTACCTAAAAACTATGGGGCATCTCAGGACCAAAGATACTAAAAGCCAACACCATTTGAGAAGGACATGCCACGATGTAGACTCGGAAGAAATGGTAATGCGAAAGATCCGAAATGGAAAGTTCCTCTCTGAAGACTCGACAAAATTGAAGAGAGAGCGCCTCGCTGAAAATGAATCATCCAGATAGTATAACGCCATAATGAAGATGTAGAAGAAATGAGAAGGACTCCTCACTGCAGACTGCAATCCCGTTATAGCCAAAACCTGCATCTGTAAAAAAAAACTAAAAAATTATAAGAATAACACATATATATGTATATAAATGAAATTTACATACATACATACATACACACACATACATATATTAATAAAATAAAGTAAAGATACAAAAGCTAAGATAATAGGACATAATACAATACAAAATAGAAAAATAGACAAAAATGAATCGATGATCAAAAGAGGTTAAAAATCTATAAACTATAAAAAAAAAACTAAGACTAAAATAAAAAAATTAAAACAAAAACAAATTAAAACTAATTCTTATGATCTTTGATCATAAGGATATTATGATAAACAGTGAAATGTCATTTAAGTTTGAAAAAATGTTAACACTACAATTATTAATGTCAAAAATATTATTTTTATGTTTAAATAACTTAATATTATTACTAACCTTATCAAGATATTCTTTAAAATGGTTATTTTTAGCTAATTTATATTTAGGGTTTGAGATCCAATTAAAACAAAATGAAAAAAATTATAAATATCAATTATTAAAATGACTATTATTATTCTTAAAAATTCTCTGATTTCTCTAAAACCAAATATAACAACAAATTATAATGAATAAAATGTCAAGTGAAAATCTATTTTCCGGTTTAAACTTAGATCAAAATTATTCCAATAGTAATTACAATCAGAAATTTTAGTTGTAAGACTAAAGTTAAAGATTTTGAGAGTACTATTCAGAATGTAGTAAGTATCCATGCAATCAAAGTATACATGTTTAATATCTCCAGAATGCAGATTAAAAAAATAACATTTATTATCAATTTTCATTCTTTTTCTTTTTAAAAATTCTATAGTTTTTAGTTTTCCATGCATGATTAACCACATATGATTCCAAATAAATTAAAAAAGTTATTAGTTACACCCGAGAAGTTAAGAAATCTATAAAAAGAATTATAAGTATATTTCTTACTTTTATCCCATTCTTAACTAATATTATCATTTTCATTATCAATATTACATAGATTTAACCTAGAATAAAGCAAAGAAAGCTGTCTAAGAGTAGTACCAACTAAAATTCTATTAAAACTAAAATTCCAATGGGGATCATTTTCAGGAGTAAAAACATCTATAATTAAAACATTCTTAAATTAAAAATTTCGAAAAGCTCCTTAAATACTAACCTAAGAAGGATACCAGAAATCCAATGGTCATACCAAAAAGAAGTACTATTTCTTGAATGAACTATTATATTAGTACCTCGGTTAAAAAGCTCATTACATTTTAAAATTGATTTTCAAAAATTTGACAGTTTACATATAACTATAGGAGTACTTTGTTGTAAATTATTACTACCATTATAATAATATTTAGAAATGATTTCTTTCCAAATACGACTATCAGTAATATCCTTAAATTCCCATTATCATTTACTTAACAAAGATAAATTCATGTTACGCAAATTAATGACTCCAAAGCCACCTTCCTTTTTCGATTTAAAAACAGTTTCCCAATTTACTAAACATTTAATACTACTGTTAGAGTTTTCTCTACTCCATAAGAAGTCCCTTCTTATTTTATCAATTTTATCAACCACCTAATCTAGAAAAAATGTATAGAGATCCAATAGATCAGAAGAGCTAATAAAACAAAGTTTATAATAACTAATCTACTCGCTCTTGATAAAAATCTCCCGTTTCAATTAGAAATCCTATTTTTCATTTTATCGATGACAATAAATCAATCATCATGTTTAAGTTTAGTTGGTCCAATCAAAAAACCAAGATAATTAAATAGAAAATTCATAGTTTTACAATTAAGCGTATTAGCAACTAAATTTTCAACCTTTTCAAAATCATTTAAAACTAAAACCGAACTTTTATCAAAATTTATTTTTAAACCCGATAGAAGTTCGAAACAATATGAAATAAATTTAAGGATAACTATGCGATTAGGCAAATGAGAGGTAAATAGTAAGATATCATTTGCAAATTGAAGAAATGATAGACCATTTCACGAGATTTCACTACCAACACACCCCAAAGATCCCATATCAATCGATTTTTTAATTATCTTAGCGAAAACATCTACGGCTAAGTTAAACAAAAGAGGCAATAAAGGATCACCTTGCCTTTAACCTCATTTAGATTGAATTTTATTACCTAAAATACCATTAACCATAATACTAGAGTTGCCAGTTTTAGGTAAAGTCATGATCCAGCTAATCCATCTATGACTGAAACCTCTAGCATGTAACATATCAACTAGAAAATCCTCATCCACTGAACCAAAAGCTTTCGCAAAGACTAGTTTAAAATCGCACAAGTAATATTATTTTTACAACAGTGATTAATGTATTCTTGAACACCATCCTATTAGTGATATTTCTCCCCTTAATAAAAGCAGTTTGAGAACAGTCAATTAGATCATTTATTCTTTTACTAAGTCTATTAGCTAACTTTAGAAATAATTTTAATGGAACAATTAACTAAGGAAATACGTCTAAAATCTGTTAAATTATTAGCTCTGATTTTTTTTACTATAAAATAACATTTGCAAAATTAGATCTTCCTAATTGCAATTTTCCATTATAGAAATCATTAAACATGCTAATTAAATCGAATTTTAAAACATCCCAAAAAAATTTGTAAAAAAAATAGGGAACCCATCATATTATCATATAAGTCAATCAAAATATAAAAGTTATATAATACTAAAATTTACATGATATGTTTGTATAAACTAAAGGTAAAATAGAAAGTAAACCAAAATAGACTTATGGAATAAATATATATATAGTATGTATACCATGATTTTAGATATGTCTGACACCTGAATCACGGGGTATTTCATAAAAAATACATTATTTCATAAGTCTACATCACTCAAATAAATTATTATAGATTAGGAATTCTAATATAAAGTTGTCGTCTACCATTTATGTACTAATATTTACTTACATACTACTTAGTTGTTAAGATTTCCTCGAGCTAGGGATGTTATATGTAGTGCTATTAATATATGGACTAGCTAAGGTAAGATGCTTATATGTATTTGCTGAGCTTTTCTCAAGGTATGTATATTATACTTAGGTCACCGCAAAATAGTGGGTGCAAATGAATAATCTCATTTCACCTGTTGAGCTTTCCTTAAAGTAAAAATGAGATTAAATAAGGAGCCATGGGTTAGAAGTTGTATATGGTACAACCAATAAGGAATTATCCATCATATATGGAGTATGATATAGCCTTCCTCAAGATCAGAATCCCAAGATATATGAGTCCAAATACCCACTAGTGAAATAAAAGACTTCAATGTCTCGGCTTTGGGTTTGGAGAAACATAAAAGACAAATAGGAGCCTTATTAGAAAAAAAAATGGTAACATTTTATCTTTCTAATATTGTAAGAAAATCTTCTATGTATAATCAAAATAGTCTACTTCGATAAATTTATGCATTAAATGTAACTGATAAAATGTTTATCACTTAAAATATACAAAGGAACTGAATTAAATATTGACAAAGAAATATTAAATATACTTACCAATAAATTTTTGCATGTTGACCCATGCAAATGACTAATTATACAACCACTAAATACGTTCGCAACTTGATCATTTACAAGTTTACTTGCCCGAGACCGTGTATTGTCTTCAATAAGTTTCGAACTATGAAAACAATACAGGAATATGGATACTTGATCCATATACGATCACATATAAATGTTATATGGTGAACAGTCATAATTCATAATTTATGAAACCTTTATGAAATTAATTTATTAAAATAAGAAAGTAAACTACAGTGTGAGATCATGCATTCAATATGATGTATTACAATAATGATCTTGTTGGGCAAAATGTAACACTGGACCGAAGGCTATAAGATATATATAAGAATTCGATTACTAGAATGTCATTTTGATTAATTTACGTAACGTGCGATTTATTTGATATCTTTAAAATTTGAGGGTGAGATAATGCACTTTTGTAAAGAGTTCTTTAAATATTGCATTAAGAGTTTCCTTTGAATGGTTTGGCCATTTAGAAAGGAAAATGAATGTGCAAGAGTAGTTTTAACCTAAGGCATGGTTGGGATGAAGAGAGTGCATGGTCACTTGGGCTTCATGAAGAAATATTGGTAACGATAATTGTAAAATAATAGATTCTTAACGAGGAATAAGAAATTTAATAACTATTCTAAATTTATTTTAACATAAAAAATTATTTTCTATACATATTGTTTTTTTAAATTTAAGATACATGATCTAAAAATTCTAGATTGTAAACTAGTTATAGTAAATGAAATAAATAGCATATAATAAGTGGTTTAATGTAGCTTCATATTTCATATACTATTATAGTATGACGAAAATAGTGGGAGCATGCCATATAACACTTATCGATCGCATCATGTTATGAAAATTGTTTCATAAAACATACTAAACGTTATTTATGAAACAATAATTATTTTCCAGCGTTGACTGAAAAATAGACATATTTTTGTTTCAATATGAATGAATACTTATTATAAAATAAAATTGTAATACTTTTATTTGTGATGCATTGGAAATTACAAAAGTATCTTAATTTATTTGATATTACTTTGGAATTATGGACTAAACCACAGTTTTGAGAAATAATTTTCGACCGTGTGATTATGAATCATATGGTACTAGAAAATTCTATCTTAGACAATTAAGAGCAAAACACCCATTTAGTGGGAGCATCATAAAAGTTAATAAACTCTACGGATTAATACATATAGATGTATGCAGTCACAAGTTTTTTAATATTAAAACTGTTCCACATACTTTGTTATATTAATTGATGAATTATCGTCAACGTGGACATGGCATTTGATATATCCGTAGTATGTCTTTTAAAGGTTCATGGAATATAAAAAGAAAGTAAGTAGAATTACATGCAATAGAAAATAAAATGATCCGCTTTGATTGAATATGTAAGTATATTGGAAAGAGATTCGAACGTATCTAAAATGAATAGAGATTCAGTCTCAAAAATCACTCCTTCCTATGACATATAGTGATGTATCGATAAAGAATAACTGAACTTTGTTGGAAAAGGTATAATTAATTGTGAGTGAAATTGAGTAAACTTCTTTGTATAAGGCCATGTACTTAAGAATAATACACAACACAAAGTTAATTTCATCAAAAGAATAGTTTACGAAATCCTACAAGATACAGGTTTATAAGAAATCTCAACATATTATAGGCTAAGGAGTTGGCAAGTTGTGTGAGTCGAAAGAATACACGTTATAACTGTACGTAAGGGATCTTGTATGAATCAGCCTAAAATAAGTTTAGGAAAAACTATCACTAGATGACTGATTTATGTTTTGAACATAAGTACTGTAAAGTAAAACAAAATCAGTTTCATATAAAAGACAATTCATGAAGTATATACGTACCTATTCCATTGCATTGAGAAACAACCATTGTCTCAAGAAATTGTAGCAAAGGAATCTATTATAGAAATTATTGGTACTAAAATGGATTTGGATACGATCCAATGATAAAATTGATTGCATGGGATAAAATGGAATTAACTATACCAGAATGAACACAATGCATGTAACGACCCGATGTTTCGAACGATTCAAATTCGATAATCATCCACTCATGTCAGACTTGAATTGCTCAAAACAATATATTGTTTATTTTATTTGGCAAAACTTAACATATATAGTAAATAAATCTTAGAATCATAGACACTGAGTATTCCAACAATAAGCAATGGAATAGGTAAACAGTAGTTCATGAAGCTACTATAAAACATTAGAGTTTGAAACAAAATACAACAAAATCTCAAATACAAATGAATCTCTAATACATAAGCGACTGACAAGTCTAAACACAAACGACTAGTATAAACTGAAATATATGAAAGTTGGATAGACTGATCTTCAAACAAAGCTCCAATCTCCAAAGGTGAGTCTCAAATGCTTTGACACTAAGTCTGACTCTAGCATAAAGAAAAACACAACGAGTCAGGATTAACAGTCTTATACTAGTAAATTCAACTCAAGTGAAATATCAACTGAAATACAAGTAACATAATGAATGTTTGGGATTTTCATCCTCTAAGGGTCCATGGAATTATCTACTATGTAGTAATATATGCTATTATAATATGTCCATCAGTAAAGTAAAGTATTAAAACAGCATTAAGGCGTTACTCATATACCCCTTAACACATTTTATATATTCCCATAGTCTATACATCACTGTAAGCTCCACCAAATCGATGGTTTACTCAAAGGGCGCTCCGTAGTTACGGTATAAACCAAACTTGTAGAAGGCACGGTACGGCATGTGACAAGGCACGCGAGGCAATGCCCAGGGTAGGATACTACCGTTTTGCGGATTCAGACTAGTGGTAACGCATAGCAGCTACTACCACCCACCTCGAGACACACTCCTAAATCAATGGCGCACCCAAATCAAATCAAAAATTAATAGAATGACATCAAAGGAATGTGATTGATCTGAGGTGCGACCTCACTTGTCCCGACATAACTCTTTTTTTAGCCACATCAAGTTGACTCGCGGGAGTCAGGGCTGCGTTAATACCTCATATAGACATTGCCAAACCATCCTACTTTGTTTTGGATTCTCCACCACGTACACAGTCGTTACAGTGGTTTTCGGTATTGGCAGAGAGTATGACAATATCCGATCCCGGTCTCTTTTATAACCAAATGCTTATTTCACGCCGTGGTCATTTACATCTCAAATATTTCATACTTCGCATCAAAATCTCACATTCATTTCAAAAATCATATCACTTAGAAATCGTATTTACTTTCGAAATCATAACCAAAAATAGTTTAAACCATCATATCAAAATATTCGCATTTAAATCCATTAAATCTAAATCATAATGGTTCCAACTTAAATAGTTTAAATATAGAAAATAGTTTATATATATATATATATTAAAATAGTTCCAAATTAAAAATAGTATATATTTTTAAAAATAGGTTATAGATTAAAATAGTTTATATATTAAAAATAGTTTATATATATAAAGAGTTTATATCAAAAATAGTTTCAAATTAGAATTGTTTCTTCAAATTTCACACATCAATTCAAATCAACTTTAGTTCCAAGATTCAGTTTAAATCAATCTAAATTCAAATTCTCATTAAAACCATTTTCAATTTGTATCGATTTCAAATCTAGGTTTGAACTACACAATTAAACCACTTCCAACTAAATAGGATCCACATTTAAATATTCAAACAATTTACAATAACTCAATTTGGTAGATTTTATTTATATTCTAAACTTCAACTTTGATTTTATTTGAATTTGAAAATATTCACTTAATCGTTTAATAACCTTTAAATGAACTCTCAAATTACAGATTTAAATGAAATCAATAATTAAATGTCTAACTTCAATTATATTAAATTTTGAAAATATTCATTTAATCACTTTATAAACATTTAAATAAAATCTCAAATTCAAATCAAAATTAAATATTCAATTTCAATCTTATTTTAACTTGAAAATATTCATTTATTCACCTTTAGTCAAAATCAAGTTATAAAATCATGTCTTTAAAATCTCAATTTAATAAGTTTTCAAATCAATTTCTTTTTAAATACAATTCTTAAACAAATTAAATTACAAATAAATTTCAATTTATCGTTCCAACCTTAATTCATTATAATTTTTACAAAAATATATCTTCAAAATATTAATAGAAATTTAAATAACATTTAAAACATATTATATGTAAGGTATATTAAATTTTATTAAATTAAATCTTATTATTAAATTAATTCTATTTTATATCTATTTTATATATATTTAAAAATAATAATGTTATGAGTAAAATTTTATAATTTACATTTCAATTTGACTTATAATTCTATAATTTCCAAAGCATACAATTTTAAAAATCTAACTTTTACACATATATTAAAATAGAATCTTTAAATTATAATTTAAAAATCAATATTTATTAAAACTCATATTTTTTTTTTCAAAACTTTAGAAATCATTTTCAAAAATAGACCAACGGTGTCCGTGTATAATTTTAATCCTATGGTCAAGTGATACGGATATTTATTATTTCAATCCGTAATTTAAAATTTAATATTTATGGATATATATATTATTTCAACTTGCAAACCCAAAATTTCAAAATCAATGAAAATCACTTAGGTTTATCATTTCAACCTATACGATTTCTCCTAATCTATAAGATCGTTCGAGTATGTATCATTTCAACCCAAAGGGAATTCTAAACTAACAGGAACTTGTAGAGTGAGAACAAATATGATAATAATATAACATATCAACAATAGGCATATATCATTAGCAACAAATTTAAATATAATATATGCAATAGGTTAGGGTGTCATATGTTGTAGGTAAATAATTGCAGATAATGACATATCATATTTAACAATTAAATAACTAACAATTCAAATTTAATAGCATATTGTAATCATCATTTCATGTGAATTAAATTTACTAAATATAAGTATGTTAATCGTGAGTGATGCTCACCTTTCGAGGCTAGAAAACAACGATGGCGAAGATGGTTACATGGATACGCACACGGATATAGACACAAGCAAATCAAAAGGCTGCTACGACCAATTTAGACAGCGGCGGGACAAAAGCAAAGCACGATAAACTGGATTTGATGAAGATCAATTATATAAGTGAAATTATATATATAAACTATATATATACATTGAAATTATATATATAAACTGTATATATACATTAAAATCATATTTTAATTTAAAAATGTATTAGAATAAAATCTCTCTATATATATATATTAAAAATCATTGTTTAATTTAAAATACATCAAATAAAATCAAAATATCTATATATTTTAAAATCAAGATATCGATATATATATATATATATATTATCTTTAAAATCAATATTTACAAAAATCCATACATTTCCTCAAAATTTCTTTAAATACATTTTTAAACATTAACATAAATAACGATAGTGTGTATACACACACACACACACATAAATTCCTAGAGTCCTGATAATGTTAAATGTAAATGAATGGATAGTGATTGATAGCTTTTCCAAAATTTTGTTGAAAACATGTACAAATATCCCTAATCTAGCATTAATTTAAATAAAACAAGATAGAATGTGAGCGTCAAAATACACATTTTTACTTGTTTATTATTACCATTTAGGATAAGGGTTTTAATTGGACACTCGGCCTCTAACTGAGCCTCACCTTACCTTTTAGGATAAGGGTTTTGATCAATCACCCGACCTCTAGGATAAGGATCTAAATTTAATACAACCTTTAACTAAGAATATCATATGGGATAAGAAATTTAATCAACACACAACCACTATTTAGACCATACATGACCATCTACGATGCGTTTTTTAATCAAACGCCAAGGCTCTAAGTGAGCCACACCTTACCATATAGGACAAGGGTTTTAATTAGCCAACCATCTCTGGTTGGGTTACTTCTTAACATCAAGGATAAGGGTTTTAATATAACACTTGGCCTTTAATTAAGATGCACCTTACCATTTGGGATAAGAGTTTTAATTTATCAGCCAACATCTAGTTAGGTTGCACCTTACCATTTAGGTTAAGTTTTAACACTAGTTAGCAAAAGAGTAAACCTTATTTGAAAGTCTCATAAGTCATGATATATGAATTAATAATCTTTCATGATGTGAATAAATATTTTACAAGGAGTAGCTTTATTACAAATAATTACAATTACAGGTTTTCAAGAAACACTGCTAAAGTATTGGTTAGTAATATTAGGGACTTAAGGTTATTCTTGAAGAAATGGAGCAATGATGTTTTTAGTAACATTAGAATAAAAAAGGAAAATTTAATAAGTGAAACCTTAAATTCAAATAAAATTGAAGAATCAAGGAATTCGAATACTTCATAAAAAATGTGCTTTAAAATTTAAAAGCGGGATTAATAAAATAATTTAAAACACATGTTAAAATAAAAATCATTATATATATTTCAAAATCAAAAATACATATTAAAATTAAATCGATATATATATATATATCCCGAAATCAAACACATATTAAAATTTTAAAACAAAACCTATATATATAATATATTTTTGTTTCAATACCTAAGCATTAATCATGGGTGAACAAAAGAAAGTTGCTCGGTTGCAAATGGAAAAAGCTTCGGTGATGGGATTGCTGGTTGTTGATGGCTGCTCGTGTGAACTATCGGCAAAGAAAGAGAGGCGAACTGTGGAAGGTTTCGTTGGTGAAACGGTATGGTGGTTGCCGAGCTGAAGCATGGAAGAGAGGCTATACATATGATCTTATATATATATATAAGTAGGGGGTGTAGTCAAAAATGAACTGGAGGCCGAACAAACTGAGGACAAGTCGGAGAACGCGAAGGTAGGTGGCTGACGTGGCAGGCATGGGGCTGCTATCAAGGGGGAAGGCTATGCGAGTGGCTTTGGTTGTGGTGGGGAAGAGGCGGGTCCAGGGTGTCAGTGCATGGAGAGGTGATCGGAAGGCGAATGGTCAGGCAAGGGAGATGATGGGTTATCGAGTCTGGTCGGCTGGGTTTGCTGGGCTGCGCTAGGGATTGGTGGTTGAATTGTGGATGGTCAGAGGATGACATGCATAGGGTGGTAGGTGGAAGGGATGGAGGCTCGGGTTTGCAATTTGAAAAGAATGGGAAGTAGTATATGAAAGCAACAATGATGAATTGGAAAAAGATGACAGGCTTCTACGGTTCTTCTTTATACAAACTCATTTTTTTAACAGAACGAAGAAGAGAAAGAGAGAGAATGACAGAAAAAATGAAGCAGTGAATAAAAATGAAATAGTAGGATAACCAAAAGTCAAAAGTTGTATTCTGGAAATATCAAAAGGCAACTGGCTATTGGTTTTATCGGGAAACAAACGTAATGACATAGAAGCCAAAATGCCAAAATACGAAACCAGTACGGCTAATCCTTTTGCAGATTCCACTGCGTACCGGATGCCAAAACACACAAATGAATATAATGCGAAGATCAGCACGACAAGATAGACAGAATGGTCCATAGATGTGAGCGATACAAACATCCTATTAAAACTCGATTTTTTCGTTGTCGAAAATGCTGCTAAAAATAAACAGAAGTAGATCAGTCCAAATTTGGCAAAACGAAATATGACGTCACACTTAGAAAATGATTTACAAATTTATTGTATAAAATATTCAGATTTTGAGAATATTTAATTTCCATCAATTTAATTTATTATAAACTGAAATTGAAAATTACGTAACAAAATTAACTTCCTTATTCTCTGATGAGAATTTGACATTTGCCACGTTTAAATAGACGCATTCCAAAAATCAAATTTTCATTGTTAACTTTTATTGTTTTATTCTCATGAAAAATTCAGTTAGTCATGTTATTTAAATAGTTAAAATTTACGGGTCGTTACATTCTCCCTCCACTCAAAACTTTCATCCCCGAAAAGGAACGAGATAGGAAAATAGATGCAACAGAAAGAAAATATAGATTCAGAATATAGACTACCATATACAAGAATTGATTCAGATATATATAATTTCTGTTACTTTTTAAATTGATTAAATATTCAACAAATTTGGTTTTAATCCATTTCATTCAATCAATAACTATGCAATGAATTCACATGTAATTGATTTGCTTTCAATTTATTAATAATTATTACAAAATTCTATTTCAAACAAAATTTATTTTATTTTCATTTATTTAATCCATTTTATGTTGCTTAAGTTAATTCTACTTTAAATTCACTTTCAACTATCCTCAAGTTCATATTCATTTATTTAAATAGCATGTTCTTTATATATATTTTTCAATTTATTCGAATTTACATATCTTATAACATAAATTAAGTGCATGAACATTGTCATGACCCAAATTTCAGCGTTCGACAATCGACACCCTTACTTCACTTGTGCTCGAATGCCGCAAATTCAACCGTTCGAATCTGATTCATGCCGGAGCTTATAAAACATTAGGTACAACAACACAGCGGAAGAATGAATTATATATCATTGATACACAACAGTTACAATATCTGATACAATATGCTACAATTGAGATATCGATACAAATATAAAATACAGCAGCAGAAAGAGAGAACATAAACTTGAACTCAAAAAGGAACTTCAATATCAACAATCTCCATCTCCAAAGCACCAATCTAGAAATAGCTCGAACTCCCAATCAAGTTGTACTAAGCAAGGTCGGCCATGGATGCTGAAGTAAAGCAACTCGATCCCAATGCGATTGCTAATATCCAGAGATTGAATGCTATCGAATCTACACCTACTATTTGGTTATCTGAAAAACCCAACTCTAGACTGCCCGTGTGGAAAATTGTGGGCACCCAGAGTTTAGGAAGGGAACAATAAACTCCGAGTCAGTCATGGGACTGGTATGAGCAAACAAAAATAGTTTAACTTTAAAAAAAACACAAAAGAATTTGAAACATTGAAATCCGCAATGCTTTTTCGAAAATGAAACTACCATAAGGCCTCCCACCGCACACACCATGCAAACGCAGAATTGGAGGAGATTTCTCCTTATGATAGTCAAAAATGCTTGATACGCGAAAACCATTTTGATATTATTATTAGTGCATAGTGGAAAACATTTCAAAAGTATAATATTAATCTTAGCCAACAAACAACATTTCGTCGTATGCCTACTATAGCTACCATGTTCAATAGCAAGTTACCGCCACATTCCATGGCAGGTTATACAACTAAACAGTACAGGGCACGTATTGTTTCCTTGGATTTTCCAACAAATGGTCAGGCTAAGGAACTTCCTATTGCCACATGGGAACGCCTCTGGAGGGACGCCCCGAGAACTTACCCGGATCTCTACCAACACATGGTCGGTTTACTCCTTTCCCGGGAGTATCACCTAAGCTATGCCACCCCGGTCGTTTGCGACCTTTATTCAAGGGCCCTCATCACCAACAACCACAAAGCAATAAGTTTGCAGCATCCATATAGGTAAATATCTGGGCTCCATACCATGATACTACCTTTGATCCAAAAGGAAATGACATACCTTCAGGGGGCGCTACCCCTAAATAACCTTGCTGCCACGATTCCTGTTTCGACCATAACCGGGTTGTGAGGCTCGATGAAGTCTCGTCCATAAAGCTACACTTTTCACACAGTCATGCTTTGATCAACAAATGATCGGCAACACTTCGTATGTCACATTACCAAATTGGGAATGTATCACTAGCAACCATCAACAACATAACCTCTGAGCTCGTACGTCTCAGAGAATGGTGTTAAGCTAAGAGAATAAATCTCCTGTAACGACCCGCAAATCCGTACCCCATGAGTCAACACTATTCTATATTAACCAACTCAAGTTGTACAGAAATACGAACCATTTGGGCAAAAGAAGAAGAGGTAGAAGAAGAAAATAGAAAACAACAACAGAATCTAACCATCGCAGCGAAATAAAATATAATAGATAGTAAATAATCTTTACACAAAATCAAATATCTCTGCTTATATATTACATCATCAGAGTACATCAATCACAGCTCAACATCAATAACATACAACTGGATACACAGCTACTCTACACAGCGGAATATATATATAAAACAAGTACGAATGTACGTATCCTCATCCAGCTCGTCTCCTGAGCTCCGCAGCATCATATCCTGTATCCTATAATACTCGGTCTGACCCGAGCATTACAGTTAAATAACACCTGAGTCAGTCTGGAATACCAGTGTGAGAAAATCACACTCAATTGATTATTAAAGTTTCAAAAATCCTTTGAAAACAAAAGCATCTCGTAAGACCACGCCACAAATAAACATGTCGGGTTTTACCTTACGATAGCTAAAATAATTTTTATAGAAATCCTCTGATATTATAATAGGGTCTATATACAAATACTTATAAAATTTCCGAAATTGTTACATCTATTAAATTCCAGCTACTAGCCACAGAGTGGGTAATACAAACAAAACTCGTACAAGGCTCGTAGGGAGAATGGATTTCCAACTAATGACTAGGCACTGGGTACCACCTGTCACAGTACGTGGCCTAGATCACAGTACCGAGGAGTACTCCCGCTCCCCTGCAATACAAGACCGGGACTATCCTTACTGGATAATCCCGAGTGAGATCACCCCGCGGTTGGGATCAGCAACCGCCTACTAATCCGAAATAAAAAGGGACATCTAGACAGGGATGACCTCACCCTGCTTAGGTGCTACCCACTTAGCCTTGCTGCATAACCTCTGATTTTCAGTCATTCCCATTTGATGAGGCTTGAGGCTAAGAGTTACCTTTTTAGAACATATCTCTTAGAATGCCCATCGTCCACCTGACGATGTTCCGAAAGCATTCATCCATACAAGTCCGTCCCGGGTTCGAACGAAACCGAAGGCACTATTCCTACCACATCCGTTTTGGAAATATCCTCAGGATTAGTAGCGACTAGCTCTTGCACTTCACTGCTCCATCTTCGAATCCAAACTCCTTTCCACGAAACGTACAAACCAGATCGAAGTGGTTTTCTAGAAATAAATCTCGATCCCGGTCTCTTCGAAACGATCAACGTATTTGGCCAATATTGATAGTCGGTTATTTAACTATTAATTAATATTCACAAACAACCACCAACAATAAATAATTTTCCAAATTATTTATTAACCTCAAAAATATCTTCATAAGATATATTTCCACTTTCCAAACCTTTTTTTTTTTTTTTTGAAAACAGTTTTCAAGCTATCTTCCTTTCTCAGAATAAATTCCAAGTATTTTCTATTTCCACTGGAATTACCAAGCACAAAACTTTAGATTTAAAAATAATTTAAAAACACTTTATTGAAAATATGTTAAACATTTAATTTAGAAAAATTACTTTAATACTTAATTTATAATAATACTTTAAAATTAACTAAAATAAGGTTACCTTATAACTATACATTATATTTTCTTCTTTAAACAAAATACCAAATCATTCTTTAAATAATTATTACGATAATAGATTAAACAAAATACTTACTTTGGAATTTACTTTAAAACATTTAAGTTAAAACTACTTCAATAATTTACTAAAAATACATACTATATAAACATTTGAAAATAAGGCTACTTTATAAAATATAAAACTAGGCTTTCACTTTTAAAACAAAATACTAAGTCACTTTTTATATATAATTACTACGGTAATAGATTTTGAAAAATATTTACTTTAGAATTGTGATATTTAGAAATAATAAATTCCTAAAACATACTTTTAAAACAACATTAAAACCCTTATTTTATTTTTAAAAACTTACTTTGAAAACGTACTTGGCTATCCAGAGAAATATACTTCTCTTCACATTCTTCTTTAAATTACCAATTTCAAACACTTGAATCGATTTCCAAATTGATTTCCAATTAACCCCATTTATTCCAAATTCCATTAACTCCGGATTTAAATCCTTAATTATGATTTAAAATATATTTTTACTGAAATACAAATTTAGATTTCTCAAATTACTTATTTTTTAAATAAATTGAAAACTTTAAATTTTAAAATAATTCTTTATTCCATTAAATTAATATCACTTAATTTTACAATTCATTAATTACTGTTTATTCAAATCCTTTTTCTTTTCATATTCGAAGTCATTTATTAGTATTTAACATCACTTCCATTCCTTTTTCAATCCATTCTTAATTTATTCAATTTTCTATAATTATCTCGCTTACAATTTACTTCCTTTATTTTCTTTCAAAAATCCAATTTATATATTTTTTGCAATTCATTATACTCAAATATATCCAATCAAGCCATAACATTCAATATTCCAATATAACTCATCATAGAATATCAAATAATCACAACAGAGAATATTAAATAACAAATGTTGAGGGATCCAGTTGGATCCCTCCAACCTGTTCCCTACATCCACAAACGTTAGCACAATATAAATCAAATATTCCAAGATGTAGTATATACTATAATATAACACATCAATCAATTCAACCATTCAACCAATTATTTAAATTTAATCATTTAAAGTTAAATTTAAATTTAAATCTAACCGAGTGAAATTAACTCACCTTTGATCTTAAATTTGCCATCCATCCAGACCAGTTTGATTCTTCCCAAATTTTTGACCTTGTAAAAACATTTATGATTTATTAACAATTGAATTAATCGAACAATTTAAGTTCCATTTTATAAAATTTTAATTAACTAATATTCTTTTATTTATCTAATAATTCCAAGTTCAAACTAATTTCCTACAATATTTTTAGCAACTAAAATAATTGGGTGAACTGGTTAGACAAATAAATATCCTTAACAATTTGATTTCAAATAAAAATTTTCTTTTTTTTTTTCTGTGACATATTCATATATGAGTATTATTAAATTTAAATTAAAACATATACCTCACTGTTTGTACTCGAGCCAGTCCCTTCTCTAAGTCGCAAGCTTCCCCACTTGAACATCGTCTCGACCGAAGCAGTAAGCAGAAATCGCGAGCACGTCGCGACCCTTCCCCAAACCCAAACGAACCCGCACGATTGAAACCCTAGCCCTAGCTTGACGCGACGCTCCTCCACGCCCCCAATTCACCAGGAACTACGCCGCCGCTTTCATCTCAGGCGTTCAACTTGGCCATCTCAAATTGTCGTTGTCTTCTCCTTGCAGCATACGCCACCTTACAACTTCGACTCCCTACCCAAACGCACGAAAGCGGCCTTCACCGACACCGCCACCGATGTCGCGACCCCCATCAATTTGTTGTTGCCCCCTCCTCTCTCTATTGAATCGGCTCGACGAAGGCTTTACCCCTTTTTTATAAAAAAGATGCAAAATAGATATTGAAAAGCTCGGCCATTTCTTTTTATTTATTTTACTAAGGGTTCGATTATTGAAGAATGAGGCTTCGGCCATGTTATTAAAGTGATAATGAATCTGAAGAGAGGGGAAGAAGCTTGCGTTAGAAGCTAAAAGAGTGTGGCTTCCATGAAAAGGTTCGACTATGTAAATTGAAGTTAATTAATTCTTCTATGCATTTACGGTTTGTACGATCAAACGGTAACTCCGAACGCTGCGAAAATTGAAATCTGATAATAATATAATATTACGGATCCAATGGAATGAGTTTCGTTAAATTCCGAGACTGTGCCTCGGAAGGCTATTTTTAAATTCAATTTAAAACGTTAAAATTTCAAAACTGAACAAATAACTGTTCAATTTAATTTTAACACTTCTATTATCTTCAATGTTATCAATATAAATTTTGCAAGCCCTTTGAATTATTTTTATATAGGTTTAAAACTCCAGATTCAACATTTTAGCCAACTTCAAATTATTTAATTCAATAACTTCATTATCAAATAAATAGTGTTATTTGAATTCAAGTTAAAATTAACTTTTAAATATATAAAAAACAATTAAATATTCTGATTTTAAATGCTCAAAAATTCCGGGTCGTCACATCTCCGCCACCAAATAGAAATGTATTTTATAAAAACTGGTTTTACAACTCAAAGTATAATGTCAGACACATCCATACAAGTCTGTTCCGGGTTCAAACAAAACCGAAGGCACTTCCTAAGAAGCCCTTGAAAATCCGGATATTCACTAATCACGTCCGGACTCCCCATCACAAAGAGTAATATAAATCTCTATACCGGGGATCGGCCAGTGTAGAGACATTCGACAGGTAATCCTTTCGCTTTCGAAAATACTCGGTCTTCTCCACCGTCTTCAAATGCTATCCATAACGTCGTATCATTATTCGGAATGGGTTATATGACACAAAGCTTCTCTCCTGGCTAAACCGAATAATGAGTACAATATTTTAAAAATATATGGATATATGTATCTCAATTAAGTCACAATTTAAAGCCCAAAACTTTTCTTTCAATGATTTAAACAAATTACCATTTTCAAATCTTTAGACAAAAAGATTTACTTCACAAAGTTCACCAATCTTTCACAAAGATTCATTCGTAGCCTTTCAAAATACTTTTCCTTTCAAATTTGATTAACTCATCCAATCTTTAAGTCGAAGACTCAATTCATAGCTTTCAAAACCATTTTCAAGGATTCATAGCTTTCAGAAACAATTTTCATTTCAAATCCTTTATACAAAAGATACGCCATTTAAATTCCTCTTCAATTTCAAAACAAAGTTTAACAATCTTTCACAAAAATTCATTCATAGTTCTTCAAAACAATTCTCAATTCCATTTCAAACTTGAAATCTTTCAACACAAATTGGAAATCCTTTCTTTATATGAAAGTTATTATTATTTGAAAACAAATAGTTTTTGTTTGGAAAAATCCGATCAAATATGCACAAGTTATAGCCTTTAAAGTATATACTTGGGTTAAATTCAAACTCCCAAAATAATACTTTTAAAAATGGTTTAAAACCCTTATAAACACGTTTATAACTTGTATAACCTTTTTAAACCATAATTTCCAAACATAGAATTCAATTTCAAATCTTGAATTCAAATTTAAATTTCAAAACTTTATCAAGTTATTTAAAATAAATTTTATCCTTGAAAACCCTTTTTCAAAAGCTTTTCATATTTAATCCCAATTCCATTTCCAAAACCATATGGATTCAAAATTCAACTTTAAAACCATTTTATTAAATTCAAATATTTGTGACTTAACCGATTTCCTTGTGAAATCCATATTTATGTGTGTATAGTATGGGCCAGGGGTTTTACACAATAACAGTGCAACATCATCAATCATTACAAATTCAAGCACAACAATATCGATAAGCGGTATATTCCTATAATGCTTATCTTCATTCTCAGATCACAGATGAATAATATAAGTTCAACGCAGATAAATAAACGAACCACAGATAAATAAATTACATCTTAGTTCACAGCTCAAATCAGAATAATTTATATCACAAAGCATCACATATCTGGAACATCGAACAAATTCAATCATCCAATAGAATCCAAACATCCATAAGTAAGATCAATTTGATTATCTGAGTTATTTAAATCAGATTAGTCACTATTCCTTCGTTAATTAATATTAATTAATTACAAACCATTTTAATTAATTATCCTTTAATTATTTATTAATTAACCTTTAATTATTTATTAATTAACCTTAATTGATAAATTAATTAACTTTTAATCATTAAATAATTAACCTCTAATTATTTAATTATTCTTTAATTGATTATCCTTAATTAATAACATTAATTATTTACCCTTAATTAATTATTTTTCCTTAATCACCTTCATTAATTAATTAACCTTAAATTAACTAATTATTCTCCAGTTTCCTTAGTTAATTTATCACATTAATTAATTACCTTTAATTAATTATAATAAGTGATTATTCTTAATCACTTATATTAATTAATCACACATTAATTACATTGAGTAGTTATCTTTTAATCACTTGATTAATTAACCGTAAACATTAATTAATTACTACTAAGTAATTACTTTAATCACTGACATTAATAAATCCAAATTAACTAATTATCCTTTATTTTAATTACACAAAGTAAATAGCTTTAGTTTAATTACACAAAGTAATTAGCTTAAATTTAATTACACAAAGTAATTATACTTACTTAATCCCATAATTACATTCTTTAAATCTTATTAAATAAAATAAATTATCATTAACAAATAGTTCAATTCCAAAACCCTTAAGTTAATCCATAATCAAAACATTGTTTAAGATAAACCATTTATCTATTTAAAATCTTATTTAAATAATCCTTGAAAATTTAATTAACTGTGATAACCCGGTTTTTTTTACAGCTGTTAATTTGTAAGTAACAGGACTTAATTAATTAAACACTAATTTATTAATTTGAACAAATAAACCTGATATATATATATATATATTTGGATGTGTATAAAAATAAATTAGAACTAATAAATGCTAAGACTAAATATCTGAATAAATATTCTTTCATAATCTCATAATATAACTATTTAAATTGGGCATACTAATTATCTTCAAACAGGTTAAATATGTGTTTGTTAATATATAATTATTGTTAATATAAGATTAATATTTTAAAACCTTCTCTTTTAAAAAATTTATATAAGTAAATATCAAGGAGGTATGAATATAAATAATAAAATTTAAATTAAGAAAAAGGAATGTATTTATCTAAAATATAATTAAAAAGACAAAGGGTAGATTTAGACCTTAATAAGATTTAAGGAAAGTCTAATACATTTTAGAAAAATAATAATAATGATAAATAACATGTGATAAAAGGAAATTTGTATGTATGTGCAATACACTTATATACAAGATAAAATGCATTCAAATAAATATGAGACAAATATATTATAAGACTAACAAATGTAATCATCTCATTAAAATTTTAACACTTGTTGAAGTAATGACATGATGTGTAACAAGTTCAATTATATTAAAGTATAATATTTTGGTTTGAAAACATTTGTAATCATGTAAAGGCTAAATGTAATAAACATTTAAAAACATGTTAAATATAAATAATAACTTATTTAAGAAGACTTAAAAACATTCATAAATTAAGAAATCTATTTTTATATTGAAATTGTATACGTGTTAAGCTTTTAATACATAGAGGGGACACTTGTAATTACTCTATATTATTATGTAACAAGTGGCAATGATTTTATTTTTCTTAAAAACTTTTTTTATTAAAATTTATTAATAAGGAACTTAACAAACCTTTTTATTCAAACACTTTATCTTCAATGGAGAAAACTAAAATCAGATTGTAGAAGAAATATGCAAATACAATTCAATTTAAAAACTGCAAAACCAAATGCAAAACCCAAAATTCTGCAAACCAAATTCTGTTTAAAATATGAAAGCAATCTTCAACATCAAATTAAAGTACAACTCAAGCATATGAAGATGAGCCTGCATGCAGTTTCAAAAACCTACAACAACAAGTTAAAATCAACTGCAATTAGCAATTGCAAAATTACAGATTCAACATGCAGCTTCAAATCAATCCCCTGGGAATATGAGCTTGCATCTGAGTTGTTCTCTGCATCCTCATAAAAATGTGAGTAAACTTAGCTTAAACTATTTAAAACCTGATTGCTTATGAATGGTTGATATGTCAGTTGATTGCATGAATGAAAATGTGTTTTTGCAAGTTGGTTTATTAAGTATGAATGTATAAATATTTGGTGATGTTTGGGTGCATGTCTGAGTTTTTTTTTAACTTTGACCTCTGTCTGAATATTCAGGTTTTAAAACCTGGTTTAAAAAAATAAATAAAAAAAACAAAAAAAAACATCTAATTGTTTGAATATGAGATGATTGAGGATTGGTTGTGCATTTATATATGAAATATATCTGTGATGTAAGTAATTGTAGAGTATACATGTCTAAAATATTTTTCCTTCCCTGTTCTTGATACAGGATATAGAATTTTGGAATTAAATCCAATTTCTTTTATATGATTATTGTTAAACTTTAGACTTCAAGCAGTGCAAATGTTTTAAATTTTAAATTATGACAAAGACTGGAAATAACAGTAGAAATTAGCTTCAAACAGCATAGGTCGGAATTTTACCTGGAACCATGAAATGTCGTGGCAAATTCTAAAATGCATGATAATCAAATGTTATAATTAGATAATCAAATCTCATAACTTGAATCCATATTGAAAATAAGTAATTTTAAAACAAAAATCAAAATTTTTAAGTGGGTATTGGGAGTGCATTTCAGTGATGCTTGGAATTTGTTCTCTGAGCAATTAACGACGATCAAAGGGTTTAGGATGACTGGGATTTTGGCTGGGGGTAGAGGAAGGATAGGAGTATTCGGCAAAAATGGTGGGAAGGGTGACCGATCAGTGTGGCGTCGGCGGCGAAGCAATTAGGTTTCTAAACCTAGTTCAGGTCGCGATGGAAATTTGGGTCCCTTCATTTTCTCTCATGCATCGAGCTTAATAAGGTTCTGGGAATTGGTTCGCGGGAATCTGGCGATGACATGGCTGGGGTTACGGCAGTTCTGGTGGTCGGAGGAAGTGATCAAGACATTTTTGTGATGATGTGTTATTCGTAACTTAATCTTCATGGCTAGAATTTGATTTGAGGATTGTGAGTAGGTTTGGATGATCAAGCACTGACATTGAGATGATGGATGGTGTGTTGACGTCACCAGTGGTGATCATCGGCGTTGGAGTGATTTGTGTAGGTGCACAGGAAATATGGGGTTGCCTGACTGTTTGGGTTTGAGTTTGAACTCGATAAGGGTGATCGAGTGTTTGGGCAAATAACTCAGTTCATACTTCAGTGGTCTGAGGGGGTTTGTGACGCCCCACCTCTATACCCACGCTAGACAAGAACATTACGGTGAATGCTGTCAACTAGCATGGAGAATAAGGCTGTTGAGGAGCGACCATCCGTGTAATTTCTTTGCGCGAGCATCGATATGTCAGATAGTATAACTACTTTATCAAGAGGAAATCCGACATACCGACACAAACTCAAAGCTACTACACAGTGGCTATAATATCTTCAGAAACAAATATAGAAATAAACATAACACAAATCAGTCACAGACAATTCATATCACAAAGGCGGAAATAGATATGAATATTACACTAGGAAGTGTACATCAGAGTAATGGTCTAAAAAGATCCACAATATCACAAAAGAATAGTTACATGAACTACACAAAAGAATAAGTATACATTATGGAGTCTATATCTCAAATGTATACAACAAAAACTACTAATCTAAGTAGTTAACCAAAAGTCGGAGAAATCAATCCCAAGAGAGAAGTCAAGCAGAAGCACCTGTAACATCTCGGTCTGACCCGAGTATTATTTAATAAGAAAATAGTAAACGGATCAGTCTAACTATAAATATCAGATGAAACGATATAGAATAAGAGATATGACTAAACACATAATAATCACAATTTCAAGCTGTGATATACATAGATAATTGAAAATCTACGAGAGATTAATCAATATCACCAAATCTACACAAGAATCAAAGAAATGCCATACTCCTTATTTCGTTCATCAAACCACAAATATTGACGATTTTATCAATGTCAATCACAAAAGTCAATGACACACAAATTCACCTATGGACAAATATTGATAAAACTTATCAATGGAAATCACGAAAATTGGTGAAGCATAAATTCTAGATATCATCTCAAGAAATCCAGTAAATGACACACAAATTCACCTACGCACAAAAATTGATAAATCATATCAGTAGAAATCACAAAAATAGGTGAAGAAGAAAATCTGAGAATTCGACACATGAAATCCAGAAATCACAAAATAGGGGGCGAAGGCCTATCACACGAACGGGAGCATGAAAACTCACCAACAGCTGTAACACATGAACGAGAAGCTATCTCATGGTAGCTAGCCATTAATTTGACACACGAATGGTTCGAAGACCTGACACACGAATGGTCCAAAGACCGTGGGTTGCTACCCCACCAATTTGAGTCGAAACTCCACAAAACGGGGTTTAGTCTCCCGCGCAGTCAAAGAGACATCGCACATTGCTAGTCTAAATCACAAAAATGATCGTCATGATCATCGAGAAGTGTCAATTACACTAAGCTAGTAAATATATGAGTTTAGCCTCATGTCCCATAACCACTTGCTTAACTTAAATATTTACGAACAAACTGTATATCTCCACTGTAAAATTGTCACAAGAGATTCAATCGAACAAGTCCAAGAATTAACCGACAAAGTGAACGCAAGCATTTCATACCACTTGTTTTACTAAGTCGTTTGATTAGATTTCTCATACGAGTGAGGTAAAGGTTTATATATATATACTAATAGATTGGAAAACGGTTTTATAAACGAATTTGGTATTAAAATAGTATTGAAATCGTTTGAGGAAGGAGTTTTGATATTTACTACTAGTATAGAAAACCTTTATATCTTTAAAGTGACAAAACACAAAGAAGATTGTAGGAACAATCAATCACTAAAATTCACATACGAAGATGTGAATAAAAATCCAACAAAACCGATAAAGAATCCATCAAAATGGATACTCAAGAAAATCCCTAAAAAGGAGTCATCAAAGTCATAATAATTGATAACAATAAATAGGAAACAACACGAATCGATTTAAGTTGGAAATTCAAGCACCAAGGCAAAGCAGGCAAAAATCATCAGGTCGGTCGACCGGACTCCCTGAGTCGGTCGACCGAACCTTAAAACAGAAAGTGCTTATGCACTTGGAAGCAGGTCGGTCGACCGAACCAGGGAGGTCGGTCGACCGAACCAGGGAGGTCGGTCGGCCGAACCAGAAACAGAAGTGCAACAGCGCATTTGGAAGCAGGTCGGTCGACCGAACCAGGGAGGTCGGTCGGCCGAACCTGTTTCCAGCCTCTTCCCTGCCTATTACAAATGAGGTTCAATCTTGACCAAATTGCATTCTCTCGAGCAACGACGCTAAGGGTTTATGTCAATTGACTACCCGGTCCTATATGCTCCTCGATGCATCACCATGAACATGTTCAAACATAGAAGTTAGGATTTTTAACGAATCGAACTCAAAACACTAAAAATTGGAATATACACCAATTCAATCCAAACTAAAAGCAAATGCACACGAATAAGTGTTTGGAATTCATACCTAACAATCGAAGATAAGTATAAGCATAGATGTGAGATAAAAATCTCACCTTTACACAAAAATCAAACGAGAAAAAGCTTGAAAGCAAATGGAGAATCAACCTCTCTTCAACACAACCCAAATGAGCTTGAATCAATGGGTTCTTCTTGAGTTTGGAGCTAGGAATTTGATTTGCAGGAGAAACTAGGGTTTTGGAGTTTTAATTTCCAATCTCTCCCACCATTAATGCTAAGAAAACTGAAAAGAGAAGAGAATGAGGGTGAATGGGGAAGAGTGGCTCAGATTTGAGCATAAGTAAAACATAGGGTTGAGCCCAAAAACCAAACCCAAAGTGAAAAGTAGCAAAAATCAACTTTCTCCAAACATATCGAAGCTTATACTCAAAAAGGTCGCAAACGGCATTTTAAACTCAATGGGAGTGGTCCCGAGTCCTAATTCGACCGTATGCAAAAGTAGCTTTTCGGACTAAAATCCGACTAACGATAAAATATTTAAATAAAATATTTAAATGTAAAATCGATAAATATGCAGGTTGTTACAGACTCCCCTCCTTAAAGAAATTGCGTCCTCGCAATATTTAAGAAGAGAACATAAAGTAACAACCATAAAAGCATATTCAACACAAAAGAAATTTGAAATAAGAAGTTCACCTCAAAGAGCACGAGAAAGTAAGTCCGGATGTGTTCGCTCGATATACTCTCTAGATTCCCAAGAACAATCCTTAGGATTTGAAGACCATTGAACTTCAACAAGCGGAACATCTTTATTTCGAAGTCGCTTGACCTCCGAAGCAATAATACGAATAGGATGTTGCTCATAAGTTAAATTAGGCGAAACTTCAATCTCTTCCACAACACCGGGCTCAAGAGCAGAATCAGAATCTCGAAGACATTTTCGAAGTTGAGAAACGTGAAACACGTCATGAATAGCAGAAAATTGAGCCGCCAATAAAAGGCGATAAGCCATGGAACCAATACGTTCGGTGATAGGAAATGGCCCAATATATCGAGGCGCTAACTTTCCCGATCGACTGAAACGTACAACACCTTTCATAGGTGAAACACGAATGAACACAAGATCTCCCACAGAAAATTCTAACTTCCTTCTTCGGTTATCGGCATAGGATTTTTGTCTACTTTGGGCTTCTTTCATTCTATGTCGAATAAGGTCAATTTTCTCTGTGGAATCCCGAATAAAATCTGGAACTAACACCAGCCTCAAGCCAACAAGAAGGAGATCGGCATGGCCTTCCGTAGAGTGCCTCGAATGGTGCCATACCAAAACTAGATTGGAAGCTATTATTATAGGAAAATTCAACAAGTGAAATATGATCTTCCCAACTTCCACCGAAATCAAGCACACAAGCACGAAGAAGATCTTCAAGAGTTTGATTCACACGCTCGGTTTGTCCATTGGACTGGGGATGATAAGCGGTGCTAAAATTAAGCTTCGTTCCCAAAACTTTTTGAAGACTCTTCCAAAATCCACTAGTAAACAATGGATCACGATCACTAACAATAGAAGTAGGGACTCCATGCAATTTAACAATCTCTTTGATAAAGAGCTTGGCCAAAAGAGGAACGGTTCGGTTAGACCGAACGGGAATAAAATGGGCGGATTTAGTAAGTCTATCAACGATCACCCATAAGCTATCATGATCCGAACGAGAACGGGGAAGGCCATCTATAAAGTCCATGGAAATACTGTCCCACTTCCAAATTGGAATTTCCAAAGGTTGCAATAACCCACCGGGCCTTTGATGTTCGGCCTTAACGAGTTGGCAAGTCATGCAACGCTTAACGAAGTTAGCGATGTCAAGTTTCATTCCCTCCCAATAATAAAGTCGCTTCATATCCGCGTACATTTTACTACTTCCGGGATGAATGGTAAACTTAGAACGATGTGAATCTTCTAAAACATCTTTACGAAGATCACCAATATTTGGCACGACAAGTCTACCAAATTTCCGAATGCCGCCACGAGAATCGATATCAAAGTCTTTCAAACCTTCGATATCAATTTTATCCTTAATATTTTGGCCAAGAAGAGCCAATTCAGGATCTAGCCATTGAGCTTCAAGAATGCGGTCTAAAAGAGATGGATGAGCCTCAAGGCTACATAAAACAAATGATGAGCATAAATCGGAAACATGGTCTCGAATTTCGCAAGTGGATTAAATCTCGAGATCGTTCCATTCGGATATCATCATAGAAACAACAGCTTGTTGTTTACGGCTAAGAGCATCGGCGACACGATTACCCTTACTGGACGTATAAAGAATATCAAGATTATAAGGAGCAAGGAACTCGAGCCAACGTTGTTGACGCAAATTAAGTTCCTTTTGAGAAAATAAATATTTCAAAGACTTATGATATGTGTAAAGAACAAATTTCTCTCCTAAAAGATAATGACGCCAAACCCCAAGAGCAAAAACAATAGCCGCGAGTTCTAAATCATGAGTGGCATATCTAGTCTCAGCTGGCTTCAATTGCCTAGAAGCGTAAGCAATAACACGTTCTTTTTGCATAAGAACGGCACCCAAACCAACGCGACTAGCATCGGTATAAACAACGAAGTCTTGATCCCCTCGGGAATAACGAGAATAGGAGCATCAGAAAGAAGTTCCTTTAATTTCTGAAAAGAAGCTTCACATTTGTCCGACCAAATGTATTTAATACCTTTCTTCGTCAAGCTAGTGAGAGGCACGGCAATCTTAGAAAAGTCTTTGATAAAACGGCGGTAATAACCTGCCAATCCAAGAAAACTACGAATCTCCGTCACACTCTCCGGTCTCTTCCAATCTTGAATCGCTTCAATCTTTGAAGGATCCACGGAAATTCCGGATTCGGAAATAATGTGACCGAGAAACTTCACACGAGATTGCCAAAAGTGGCATTTAGAAATTTTTTCCTTTAATTGATTACTCCTAAGAGTTTTCAACACAATCCGAAGATGTTTTTCATGCTCCTCCTCGGTTTTAGAATACACAAGAATATCATCGATAAAGATGAGAACAAACCGGTCGAGGAAGTCTTTGAAAACTCTATTCATAAGGTCAACGAAATACGCCGGAGCATTCGTCAAACCAAATGGCATGACAAGCCATTCATAAGATCCATAACGAGTACGGAACGATGTCAAAGGAATACTATCCTCTGCAATACGAAGCTGATGAAATCCAGTAGCTAAGTCTAATTGTGAAAAGACCTTAGCACCACTAAGCTGATGGAATAGATCATCAATCCGAGGTAAAGGATATTTATTTTTGATAGTAAGATCATTAAGCTTGCGGTAGTCAACGCAAAGCCTAAGTGTACCATCGGATTTCTTCACAAAAATAGCTGAAGCTCCCCAAGGAGAGGAACTAGAGCGAATAAATTGCTTCGTTTCCAATTCAGATAATTGTTTACGCATCTCCTCGTTTTCTTTATTGGACATACGATGCGGAGGGCGAGTGATAGGTTGAGCTCCAGGAATGAGATTAATTCTGAACTCAATTGCTCGCTTAGGTGGTAATCCTAAAACGGGCTCAAATATGTCGGAAAATTCAAAACGACGTGAATAAGAGAAATAATATCACCCTCATCATCATCATCGTCATCACGAGGATTTAAAGAATACAAAGATGCAACCAAGCTGGAATCTGAATCTTTAAGATTAATAGAAATCTGCTTAACAGATTGAGGATGTCGAAGATGAATAGTCCGCTCAGGACATAGGATATGGGCTTCATAACGGTTAAGTCAATCCATTCCCAAAATCATTCCAAAGCCTAAATAACGCATGACATGCAAGTCGGCAAGGAAAGAAAAATCACACAAAATAATCTCGACATCTTTACACAATAAACTGATTGTTGCGGATCCACCAACCGGATTCGCAATTCTCAAAGAAGTCATTAAACACAAAACATCCAAGGAAAAAGTATCAACAAGCTCTTTTGATATAAAAGAATGGGATGCACCCGTATCAAAAAGAACTCGAATAGGATGATCACGAAATAAAATAATTCCATCCAGAATAGAATGAGAAATACCTTGGCCACGAGATGTGTTGCCAGGGGCTTGAGCAACATTAAGCTTTCCTCCTTCCTATTTTGAAGTTTGGGATATGCATGCATAAAATGGTCCGGGCTCTTGCAATAGCGACAAGTACGAGGCTTCGAACACTTGTTCGCAAAATGGTCTTTCGAACCACAATTATAGCATTTCCCTTGAGTAGAGGAAAAGGTCTTTTCAACAGGAGTTGCTTGCCTCCCTTTCTTATTGGGATAAGGACCTTTGAATTTTCTTGGCCTCTTCTTGTTGTTGAAGTTTGGTTTGGAACCCACCACTTCAACATCATTCTCCCTATCCGCCTCTTCAAGACGAAGAGCGATATCAACGAGTTGGTTGAAAGAAACTTCTAATTTTAGAAGTAATGGCTTCTTGAGACTTTTGTTTAAGCCATAGACGAATCTCTGGTTCTTCTTTAAAGGGGTGTTGATGTATTCAACCCCATATTTGGAAAGCGACTCGAAGGAGGCGACGTAATCAGTCACGGAGGACTCACCTTGAACAAGGTCTATAAATCGTCGAGCCAATGTCACTTTTTCAGCTTCCGGTACGAATTTCAACTCGAAGCATTCTCGGAATTTCTCCCAGGTGAGATCCGCTTCATTAGTTTCATAAATAAGAAGCTCGTACCAGTCCAATGCTCTTCCTCGGAGCATACTTGAGGCCACCTGAACTCGGTGAAGGTCAATAAGATTCATGCGAGAAAAGATTCGATCGCATGACCTTAGCCAAGCCTGTACTTCAATAACAGTTTCGGAACCTTTGAATGGCTCCCCACCCAAATTAGTGTAATCGCTACACAAGCGTGCAAATCCCGACTTTGGGTGAGTAGGTTCCGGGTAAGCTCCAGCTGCTTGAGCATTTGTCACTAAATCAAGAAGCTGTTGAGCAGTCATAAAAACTCCATCCTGGAGTGGAGTGCTAGATGGCACGGCTCTGGGGCGGCCTGGTCTAGACATTTCTCTTCCTTTAGAAAGAAAGAAGAAGAAAAAAAAGGTTATTCACCAAATTGAATATCAAGCAATCTTGATAGATAAACAAGGAATCATAAGGAAAATAGGATGAATCGGTACGAAGACTCGAATTAAATCCTAAAGCACGACTCCTAAGATGGACTTAGGACGATGATCCTTGTTATAATATTCCATATTGTTCCGAAGTTTTGCTTTGATACCATGATGTGATGCCCCACCTCTATACCCACGCTAGACAAGAACATTAGGATGAATGCTGTCAACTAGCACAGAGAACAAGGCTGTTGAGGAGCGACCATCCGTGTAATTTCTTTGCGCGAGCATCGATATGTCAGATAGTATAACTACTTTATCAAGAGGAAATCCGACATACCGACACAAACTCAAAGCTACTACACAGTGGCTATAATATCTTCAGAAACAAATATAGAAATAAACATAACACAAATCAGTCACAAACAATTCATATCACAAAGGCGGAAATAGATATGAATATTACACTAGGAAGTGTACATCAGAGTAATGGTCTAAAAAGATCCACAATATCACAAAAGAATAGTTACATGAACTACACAAAAGAATAAGTATACATTATGGAGTCTATATCTCAAATGTATACAACAAAAACTACTAATCTAAGTAGTTAACCAAAAGTCAGAGAAATCAATCCCAAGAGAGAAGTCAAGCAGAAGCACCTGTAACATCTCGGTCTGACCCGAGTATTATTTAATAAGAAAATAATAAACGGATCAGTCTAACTATAAATATCAGATGAAACGATATAGAATAAGAGATATGACTAAACACATAATAATCACAATTTCAAGCTGTGATATACATAGGTAATTGAAAATCTACGAGAGATTAATCAATATCACCAAATCTACACAAGAATCAAAGAAATGCCATACTCCTTATTTCGTTCATCAAACCACAAATATTGACGATTTTATCAATGTCAATCACAAAAGTCAATGACACACAAATTCACCTATGCACAAATATTGATAAAACTTATCAATGGAAATCACGAAAATTGGTGAAGCACAAATTCTAGAAATCATCTCAAGAAATCCAGTAAATGACACACAAATTCACCTATGCACAAAAATTGATAAATCCTATCAGTAGAAATCACAAAAATAGGTGAAGAAGAAAATCTGAGAATTCGACACACGAAATTCAGAAATCACAAAATAGGGGGGAAGGCCTATCACACGAACGGGAGCATGAAAACTCACCAACAGCTGTAACACATGAACGAGAAGCTATCTCATGGTAGCTAGCCATTAATTTGACACACGAATGGTCCGAAGACCTGACACACGAATGGTCCAAAGACCGTGGGTTGCTACCCCACCAATTTGAGTCGAAACTCCACAAAACGGGGTTTAGTCTCCCGCGCAGTCAAAGAGACATCGCACATTGCTAGTCTAAATCACAAAAATGATCGTCATGATCATCGAGAAGTGTCAATTACACTAAGCTAGTAAATATATGAGTTTAGCCTCATGTCCCATAACCACTTGCTTAACTTAAATATTTACGAACAAACTGTAGATCTCCACTGTAAAATTGTCACAAGAGATTCAATCGAACAAGTCCAAGAATTAACCGACAAAGTGAACGCAAGCGTTTCATACCACTTGTTTTACTAAGTCGTTTAATTAGATTTCTCATACGAGTGAGGTAAAGGTTTATATATATACTAATAGATTGGAAAACGGTTTTATAAACGAATTTGGTATTAAAATAGTATTGAAATCGTTTGAGGAAAGAGTTTTGATATTTACTACTAGTATAGAAAACCTTTATATTTTTAAAGTGACAAAACACAAAGAAGATTGTAGGAACAATCAATCACTAAAATTCACATACGAAGATGTGAATAAAAATCCAACGAAACCGATAAAGAATCCATCAAAATGGATACTTAAGAAAATCCCTAAAAAGGAGTCATCAAAGTCATAATAATTGATGAAAATAAATAGGAAACAACACGAATCGATTTAAGTTGGAAATTCAAGCATCAAGGCAAAGCAGGCAAAAATCATCAGGTCGGTCGACCGGACTCCCTGAGTCGGTCGACTGAACCTTAAAACAGAAAGTGCTTATGCACTTGGAAGCAGGTCGGTCGACCGAACCAGGGAGGTCGTTCGGCCGAACCAGAAACAGAAGTGCAACAGTGCATTTGGAAGCAGGTCGGTCGACCGAACCAGGGAGGTCGGTCGGCCGAACCTGTTTCCAGCCTCTTCCCTGCCTATTACAAATGAGGTTCAATCTTGACCAAATTGCATTCTCTCGAGCAACAGCGCTAAGGGTTTATGTCAATCGACTACCCGGTCCTATATGCTCCTCGACGCATCACCAAGAACATGTTCAAACATAGAAGTTAGGATTTTTAATGAATCGAACTCAAAACACTAAAAATTGGAATATACACCAATTCAATCCAAACCAAAAGCAAATGCACACGAATAAGTGTTAGGAATTCATACCTAACAATCAAAGATAAGTATAAGCATAGATGTGAGATAAAAATCTCACCTTTTCACAAAATCAAACGAGAAGAAGCTTGAAAGAAAATGGATAATCAACCTCTCTTCAACACAACCCAAATGAGCTTGAATCAATGGGTTCTTCTTGAGTTTGGAGCTAGGAATTTGATTTGCAAGAGAAACTAGGGTTTTGGAGTTTTAATTTCCAATCTTTCCCACCATTAATGCTAAGAAAACTGAAAAGAGAAGAGAATGAGGGTGAATGGGGAAGAGTGGCTCAGATTTGAGCATAAATAAAACATAGGGCTGAGCCCAAAGACCAAACCCAAAGTGAAAAGTAGCAAAAATCAACTTTCTCCAAACATATCGAAGCTTATACTCAAAAAGGTCGCAAACGGCATTTTAAACTCAATGGGAGTGGTCCCGAGTCCTAATTCGACCGTATGCAAAAAGTAGCTTTTCGGACTAAAATCCGACTAACGATAAAATATTTAAATAAAATATTTAAATATAAAATCGATAAATATGCGGGTTGTTACAGGGTTTACCTGTAAATTTTGAAACTTAGATTTAACTGAGTTTAAAAGAAAAAGAAAAATGTCGCTCTGGGTAGACTCGAGTTGTCTTTGGGATGAACTCGAAGCAGTAATGATAATTAGTTTTAAATGTTTTAAATTCAAATTGTTTTGGAATTTCGAAGGGTTTGGGTTCGTTTGGTCAGGTTCGAGATTGAATATGGTTTCGATCTGAGTTTTCTACTGGTATAAGATTTTGGTAATGTAAGTTTTAAGGTAAATGCAAACCAAGTTTTTTTATCAAAGTACTAAGCAAATTTTAATGAATTTTCAAAGTTTTAAAAATGTTTTCAAATTGATTGTATTAAGTGATTATTGAATAGGTTAAATCCTATATATTTTAAGGTGAATTAAAATGGTAATTAAATGAAGTAAAAATTATTTAATGTATTAAGGATTGATTAAATAAAGTATTTATTAATTAGAAATTAATTAAAAGATTAGTTAATTTATGAATGTGATTAATGAAGGAATATTAATTAATAATTATATAATAATTAATCAGGGTAATTAATTAAGGGATTAATTACTCGGTGTAATTAATCAAGTTGATGAGGTTAACTTTAGTAATTTAGTTTAATAAATTAAAGATAATCATTCGATGTTGAATTAAGTATAATTACTTAATGTAATTATTGGGGTGTAATTACTTAGTGAAGTAGTGAATGCATAATTACTGGATGTAATTAGATTAAAGGAAATTACTTATTGGAAAGTAATTAAAGATCATTACATATGGAAAGTGATTGAGAGATAATTACTCAATGTAATTAAAAATCAATTAATGCAATTAATCAAGGAGTTGATTTAATAAATAAAGTAATTAAGGGAAGTTAATTATTAATTAACCAGGATTGATTAATGAATTAAATTGTTTTGAAAATTTTTAATTTGAATAATTAAGTAAAGGATTATTACTTTATGTAATTGAAGATAATTAATCAAAGATGATTAGTTAAATGGATGAATAAAGGATGATTGATTAATTAATTTATTTGTAACTAATTAAGGTGAAATAAGTAGGATTAAGGATAGTTGAAGTAATTGGTTTAATTTGTTAGAAATGATATAACTAATCTATTTGCTTATGAATAATTGAATAATATTGCATGCCTTAGATCGGTTGATTTCTCGAATATGTGATATGATATGATGAATTAATGTGCATAGGTGACACCCTGTATTTGAAGTTTGAATAATGTTTTATTTGAATAACTTGGGTTAGTATGATATGAGATTCAAAGAGACCGGAGTCGGGTATTAGTTAATACCCGAAACCACTTCGATTCCTTATAGGTTGAGATGTGAAACCATTAGGCTGGTTGGGAATGATTTAAGTGAATTGGACCTGTTAATCTAAGTTATGACACTTAGAAATTGATGTGTGAAATTTGTGATATCTATAACAACTTGTGAAGATGTAAAATTGATATTAGTTACCCGGGTTTATATAAGTAGTATGCTTTTGTCATTCATGTTAGAAGGGTTTACTCACGCTTGTTTCCAGCCTGACCCGGGTGTTACTTTGATGTAATGCTCGGGTCAGACCGAGTATTACAGATTTTTAGGTAAGGACGTTCTGGAGCTCAGGAGGCGAGCTGGATGGTTGGAACGTATGGAGTATACCGCTGTGTTATATTATTGTATATATCTGAGACATGTTAAAGTGTATCTGTCCAATGTTGTACAAAATTGTTGTAACTCTGATATATCGATGTAAATTGATAGATACAGTTTTCTTTGGTATAACTATTATTATTAATATTATAATTTATCCACTGCGAATGTGAGATTGTGTGTTTCTTTTCTGTTCTTCTTCCATGTCTTTCTTCTTTTCTCTAACTTTCTAGGATTTTCGGGATCGGGAATTTCCGGGCCGCTACATTTGGTATCAGAGCTGAAGGTTAAGCGAGAACCTTGGCTCTGGTGGGATTACTCATTAAGGACATGGTAAGTGGTACCCTAGGATGAGTAGAGAATATAAATATGAGAGTGCGTACTTGTTATTTTCTTATATAAAGGTTTTAAATGATTTCAAAAGTAAATGAATCTTATAAAAGAAATAGATTATCTATTATATTATGGAAATTGGTTGTAGTATTAATTAAATTAAAAGTAATAGTAAGAATTAAGTGGTAATAGAATTACAACCAAATTGAAATTAAATTAAAGACAAGTTTGAAATGGATTCAAAATAAAATTAAATCTTGAAACTGGGAAAGGTTTTAGGATAAGGATAATCAATCAATTTATGTAATTAATTAAACTTTATTTAAGGAGATTAATCAATGGATAATAATTGAAATTGATAAATAAGAGGGAGTTACTTAATGAAGTAACTAGAGGTAAGTAATTCAAGGGACAATTACTTAATGAAGGTAATTAAGAAATAAGTTAATTACCGAATGTGATTAATTAATGATGTAATTAATTTAAAGAAATAACAAATAATATTATTTAATGCATTTGAATGAAATTGTCCATTTCAAACAAGAGTTGTTTGAGAATTTAAAAAGAAATTTGTTTTGAATTAAAACCAAAGGTGGTTTAAAATTTTAAAGTATAATTTGGTATGTAAAAGAAATTAATATGTATACGTGTGGATATACATAATATCAAAGGTGGTTGGAAATAAGCTCTAATTGGTGAGTTTGGAATAAGATGTGATACCCAAGATGATAAGTTTTTGAACTTAATAAGTGGGAAGATTATTAATGTGAAGTTTAGAATTTGAAATGAAAATTCAAAGTGAGAAAGATTGACTGGATTAAGTGAATTGAGTTTAACTTGGGAAAAAGTTAAATAAGTTCGAATGATCAACATGATTTGGGAATTTCAAGATGGAATTGGAATTTAATTTGGGAAGTTAAATGGTTAGTCTGAATTGGGAGTTTGTGTGATCTCAAAATGGGTTTGAGATCTAGAAATTAAAAATGAATGGATGTTTTAAAATAAATTAGATAATATCATCCTATTGTTGTTAAAAATCTTTAAGTTGTGAATTGGAATTGTTTAAATGAATGAGATATGGTTTAAATTTGAAATTTGAACTAGTTCAAATTAAATTTGATTTGAATTAATTGAAATGGTGATTGAAGATGTATGAGTATAAGATTCAAATGAAAATTTTGAATTGGATTGATTTGAATAATTTGGAATTGTAATTGAAGTTGAATAATTTTAAATTCAAATGGAATTTGAATTAAATTTGGGAGGAAATCTTGAATAATTCAACTTGATTTGGAAATGGAGTTTGAAATTGGGATTAATTCAATCTGGAGTTGAAATGAATTGAAATTGGAACTAGTTCAATTGAAATTTATTTGAATTAGTAAAATTTGAGATGAAGGTTGAATAAAGTTAAATTTGGAAAGAACTGAGAAATTCAACTTGAATTGCGTTAAATAGATTTCAATGGAAATTGAAGTTATTTAAATTGGAATTGGGTCAGTTTAAATGGAAGAGGAAATTTAAATTGAATTGATTGAGAATGAAGATTGGGAAGTGAACAGTTTTGACTCTGGACTATTTTTTTAAATATAAATTGTTTTAATATAAACCTATTTTTCCAAGCTATTCATTATATATACAACCTTTATTTTAAAAGCCAAACTATTTTATACTTGTTTTACAATTATTTTTGAAGCCGTTTAACAATTTTCTCTAACTATTCTATAAACTAATTACCATTTTCAACTACTAATTACTATTTTATAGCAATTTTGCGATTATTTAAAATTTCTGTGACTATTTAACTATTTTACAATTACTGAACTATTTTACAGCTATTTTACAAACTAGTAATTATTTTTCAGCTACTTATCTATTTCTTTAACTTTTCAAGCTGTTTTCTAAATAAGCTGGACGGAGTTCAAACTGTTATTGGTTAAATACCCAATCAAGATAAGAATAAAGGTGATAATCCAAATGGATTGAAGCACTTACGAGTAAGTGAATGAAAATTAAAGTGATTGTGAATAGAAAGAGAATTGATTTGGCTGATAACTAAATAAAGATAGATATGTAGGGAGTACGTATGTTATTCTATTCACATAGTGATTTGATCCAGATTCGGACACAGAATTTCGAGATAGTTATTTCGATCCGAGTGGGATTTTTCACTCGATTTTTGACGGCGAACCTGGATATGGATTGTTGATTGGTTCTGGATATTCTCTATCATAGTTATGACTATGCAAGGAGATGACGGTTTCTGATCAAGAAACCAGATCTGTGTCCGCACTAGGAAGCCGGGTGGACGATACTAGTTCGGAAATGAAACTGTGTGATCGAGTGAGCGATTAAATTGGTGTGGCATACGAATGATATGTGTACATCATACGGATTTGAATGGATTTGCTATTGAGAGAAGTAATCATATTTGAATATCTGATTTTGAGTAAACAAAGTAAATATCTTTGTTTTATAAAATGAAACTCCCCTTGTTGAATCTTTTGCCATAAGAAAATGGTTTTTGAAAATGTTTGAAGTATAAAAGGTGTTTTATACAAGTTTGTAATGATCCAAAGTTTTGAAAGATTTTATATATATCTGAATATATATATAAAGGATCATATGCGGATTTTGGAAAAGGTTTTGGGAACCTTTGGATTTGGAAAGGTTTTTGATTTTTGGGTAAAATCAATATTGAATTTGGAAAGCCTAGTTTGAGAATTATCGACTTTGGGATAATCAATTTTGTGTAAAGGAGCTTTGTACGAGATCGTACTAGGTGTATGATTTAAAGATACTATATATGTATAGTATAAAATGTTTTGATGATGGCTCTAGGGAAAAAGGCGCTCCCTTGGAATGGACTTCTCAGGAGTACCACTGGGTGGTGCTGCCTTGATATTCATGGGGGGTTCTAAAGTTGATCCTGTGAGGAGTCCGGACAAATTAGTTCCTGAGGATTTTTGGGCGAAAGTCGAGGGCGCTGTTGCCTATAGGGGCATTTGGGTTATGCTGTGACGACAGTGTAACTCGATGAAACTGCGATCTACTGTGGGGACCATAGCGAAAATCGTGTGGAGGATGAGTGTCAACGGTCTACACTTGATTTCGCCGGGAAGGCAACGCAACATCGGTAGATTGCGATCTATGGTCAAGTGGAGAGGAGAAGTTTCATTCTTTTGGCAGCGAAATTCGACGGCGCTGATGCCTACAGTTATATGGGTTTTTGCTGTGATAACTACGTAACCCCAGTTGTACCTGCGATCTGTAGCGGGTTCCATGGTGTAATCGAGGGGCGCGGAGGCCTACGGTTATCTATGGATTTTGTCGGGATGACAACGTAACCATCGGGTTAACTGCGACCATGGATGGGGGTGATGATTTCCAGAGCATTCTCACCAAAGATATATCCTTTATTTTCAAAAACTATTTTCTATATTTTCAATAAAATTATTTTCCAAGTATTTTCACTGGATGTTGAAAACGGGTCTGCTAAGTACTTATAAATTCTCAGTTGTACGCCTGATCAACGTATGACTGAATTTCTATGAGAACAAGGATGGACTGGTTGAAACATCGAGTTATAAAAGTATTTTTATAAAAACTATTTTGGAAATATTATACAGATTTTAAAAAGAGTTTTAAAATGATCAAAGAATATTTTAACTGGTTTTAAAATATTTAATAAATTCTGGCTTTGCTTCTTTTCGAGGACGAAAAGATTCTAGGGTAGGAATGTGATAACCCGGTTTTTTTTACAGCTGTTAATTTGTAAGTAACAGGACTTAATTTATTAAACACTAAATTATTAATTTGAAAAAATAAACCTAATATATATATATATATATATATTTGGATGTGTATATAGATAAATTAGAACTAATAAATGCTAAGATTAAATATCTGAATAAATATTCGTTTCATAATCTCATAATATAATTATTTAAATTGGGCAAACTTATTATCTTCAAAAAGATTAAATATGTGTTTGTTAATATATAATTATTGTTAATATAAGATTAATATTTTAAAACCTTCTCTTTTAAAAAATTTATATAAGTAAATATCAAGGAGGTATGAATATAAATAATAAAATTTAAATTAAGAAAAAGGAATGTATTTATCTAAAATATAATTAAAAAGACAAAGGGTAGATATAGACGTTAATAAGATTTAAGGAAAGTCTAATACATTTTAGAAAAATAATAATAATGATAAATAACATGTGATAAAAGGAAATTTGTATGTATGTGCAACACTTATATACAAGATAAAATGCATTCAAATAAATATGAGACAAATATATTATAAGACTAACAAATGTAATCATCTCATCAAAATTTTAACACTTGTTGAAGTAATGACATGATGTGTAACAAGTTCAATTATATTAAAGTATAATATTTTGGTTTGAAAACTTTGGAATAAAATATAATTCGTTTGTAATCATGTAAAGGCTAAATGTAATAAACATTTAAAAACATGTTAAATATAAATAAGAACTTGTTTAAGAAGACTTAAAAACATTCATAAATTAAGAAATCTATTTTTATATTGAAATTGTATATGTGTTAAGCTTTTAATACATAGAGGGGACACTTGTAATTACTCTATATTATTATGTAACAAGTGGCAATGATTTTATTTTTCTTAAAAACTTTTTTTTATTAAAATTTATTAATAAGGAACTTAACAAATCTTTTTATTCAAACACTTTATCTTCAATGGAGAAAACTAAAATCAGATTGTAGAAGAAATATGCAAATACAATTCAATTTAAGAACTGCAAAACCAAATGCAAAACCCAAATTCTGCAAACCAAATTCTGTTTAAAATCTGAAAGCAATCTTCAACATCAAATTAAAGTACAACTCAAGCATATGAAGATGAGCCTGCATGCAGTTTCAAAAACCTACAACAACAAGTTAAAATCAACTGCAACTAGCAATTGCAAAAATACAGATTCAACATGCAGCTTCAAATCAAGCCCCTGGGAATATGAGCTTGCATCTGAGTTGTTCTCTGCATCCTCATAAAAATGTGAGTAAACTTAGCTTAAACTATTTAAAACCTGATTGCTGATGAATGGTTGATATGTCAGTTGATTGCATGAATGAAAATGTGTTTTTGCAAGTTGGTTTATTAAGTATGAATGTATAAATATTTGGTGATGTTTGGGTGCATGTCTGAGTTTTTTTTTTAACTTTGACCTCTGTCTGAATATTCAGGTTTTAAAACCTGGTTTAAAAAAATAAATAAAAAAAACAAAAAAAAACATCTGATTGTTTGAAAATGAGATGATTGAGGATTGGTTGTGCATTTATATATGAAATATATCTGTGATGTAAGTAATTGTAGAGTATACATGTCTAAAATATTTTTCCTTCCCTGTTCTTGATACAGGATATAGAATATTGGAATTAAATCCAATTTCTTTTATCTGATTATTATTAAACTTTGGACTTCAAGCAGTACAAATGTTTTAAATTTTAAATTATGACAAAGACTGGAAATAACAGTAGAAATTAGCTTCAAACAGTATAGGTCGGAATTTTACCTGGAACCATGAAATGCCGTGGCAAATTCTAAAATGCATGATAATCAAATGTTATAATTAGATAATCAAATCTCATAACTTGAATCCATATTGAAAATAAGTAATTTTAAAACAAAAATCAAAATTTTTAAGTGGGTATTGGGAGTGCATTTCAGTGATGCTTGGAATTTGTTCTCTGAGCAATTAACGACGATCAAAGGGTCTAGGATGATTGGGATTTTGGCTGGGGGTAGAGGAAGGATAGGAGTATTAGGCAAAAATGGTGGGAAGGGTGACCGATGAGTGTGGCATCGGCGGCGAAGCAATTAGGTTTCTAAACCTAGTTCAAGTCGCGAGGGAAATTTGGGTCCCTTCATTTTCTCTCATGCATCGAGCTTAATAAGGTTCTGGGAATTGGTTCGTGGGAATCTGGTGATGACATGGCTGGGGTTACGGCAGTTCTGGTGGTCGGAGGAAGTGACCGAGACATTTCTGTGATGATGTGTTATTCGTAACTTCATCTTCATGGCTAGAATTTGATTTGAGGATTGTGAGTAGGTTTGGATGATCAAGCACTGACATTGAGATGATGGATGGTGTGTTGACGTCACCAGTGGTGATCATCGGCGTTGGAGTGATTTGTGCAGGTGCACAGGAAAGATGGGGTTTCTAAACTGTTTGGGTTTGAGTTTGAACTCGATAAGGGTGATCGAGTGTTTGGGCAAATAACTCAGTTCATACTTCAGTGGTCTGAGGCGGTTTTCCTGTAAATTTTGAAACTTAGATTTAACTGAGTTTAAAAAAAAATTGAAAAAATGTCGCTATGGGTAGACTCGAGTTGTCTTTGGGATGAACTCGAAGCAGTAATGATAATCAGTTTTAAATGTTTTAAATTCAAATTGTTTTGGAATTTCGAAGGATTTAGGTTCGTTTGGTCAGGTTCGGGATTGAATATGGTTTCGACCTGACTTTTCTACTGGTATAAGATTTTGGTAATGTAAGTTTTAAGGTAAATGTAAACCAAGTTTTTTATCAAAGTACTGAGAAAATTTTAATGTATTTTCAAAGTTTTAAAAATGTTTTCAAATTGATTGTATTAAGTGATTATTTAATAGGTTAAATCCTATATGTTTTAAGGTGAATTAAAATGGTAATTAAATGAAGTACAAATTATTTAATGTATTAAGGATTGATTAAATAAATATTTATTAATTAGAAATTAATTAAAAGATTAGTTAATTAATGAATGTGATTAATGAAGGAATATTAGTTAATAATTATATAATAATTAATCAGGGTAATTAATTAAGGGATTAATTACTCGGTGTAATTAATCAAGGTGATGAGGTTAACTTTAGTAATTTAGTTTAATAAATTAAAGATAATCATTCGATGTTGAATTAAGTATAATTACTTAATGTAATTATTGGGGTGTAATTACTTAGTGAAGTAGTGAATGCATAATTACTGGATGTAATTAGATTAAAGGAAATTACTTATTGGAAAGTAATTAAAGATCATTACATATGGAAAGTGATTGAGAGATAATTACTCAATGTAATTAAAAATAAATTAATGTAATTAATCAAGGAGTTGATTTAATGAATAAAGTAATTAAGGGAAGTTAATTATTAATTAACCAGGATTGATTAATGAATTAAATTGTTTTCAAGATTTTTAATTTGAGTAATTAAGTAAAGGATTATTACTTTATGTAATTGAAGATAATTAATCAAGGATGATTAGTTAAATGGATGAATAAAGGATGATTGATTAATTAATTTATTTGTAATTAATTAAGGTGAAATAAGCTGGATTAAGGGTAGTTGAAGTAATTGATTTAATTTGTTAGAAATGATATAACTAATCTATTTGCTTATGAATAATTGAATAATATTGCATGCCTTAGATCGGTTGATTTCTCGAATATGTGATATGATATGATGAATAAATGTGCATATGTGACACCCTGTATTTGAAGTTTGAATAATGTTTCATTTGAATAACTTGGGTTAATATGATGTGAGATTCGAAGAGACCGGAGTCGGGTATTAGATAATACCCGAAACCACTTCGATTCCTTATAGGTTGAGATGTGAAACCATTAGGCTGGTTGGGAATGATTTAAGTGAATTGGACCTGTTAATCTAAGTTATGACACTTAGAAATTGATGTGTGAAATTTGTGATATCTATAACAACTTGTGAAGCTGTAAAATTAATATTAGTTACTCGGGTTTATATAAGTAGTATGCTTTTGTCATTCATGTTAGAAGGGTTTACTCACGCTGGTTTCCAGCCTGACCCGGGTGTTACTTTGATGTAATGCTCGGGTCAGACCGAGTATTACAGATTTTCAGGTAAGGACGTTCTGGAGCTCAGGAGGCGAGCTGGATGGCTGGAACGTATGGAGTGTACCGCTGTGTTATATTATTGTATATATCCGAGACATGTTAAAATGTATCTGTCCAATGTTGTATAAAATTGTTGTAACTCTGATATATCGATGTGAATTGATAGATACAGTTTTCTTTGGTATAACTATTATTATTAATATTATATTTTATCCACTGCGAATGTGAGATTGCGTGTTTCTTTTCTGTTCTTCTTCTATCTCTTTCTTCTTTTCTCTAACTTTCTGGGATTTTCGAGATCGGGAATTTCCGGGCCGTTACATTAACATTTTAAAAACTTGCTTAAATTTATAAACTTTAAAACTGATTTATGCACAAACACTCAAACCTGGGCCATTGCCAAACTTTCCCGAGCTTGACTTTGAGTCAATCCCTGTTTTCTTTTGCTTCAAGTAGATTCACGAATTCCCCGAGCTAACCCCACATCTCCTCCTTCTTCCACAATCTTCAAAGAATAATGTGCACGGTGCATATGCACAGTTCGTCGGAGTCATTCCGTTCATCCATGCTGCCTACGACGAGTCTCCCTTGCCCTTTACAACAAACTCCACAACCCAATTCGATAAAAATCATCTGGAAGCAAAATCGAGCATCACTATCAAAATCTTGGACCAACCTTGCTCCACAAAATCCACTCGCCACCACGATTCCGACCACTTGAACATGAGCCTCCAAGCTCAAAACTTCGCCACATCGCGACGCATTGGCCCATCACCACGCGATCAATTCCGATGCTCAGATGAAGTTGCAGCAATCATTTTTCCAGCTATGCCCAAAATATGAGTCGAAACCCTAATTTGATCTCGTATGATCATCCTGGTTAATTAAAAATTCGTTGACTATTTTTCCAAATAATCTACAATTCTTTATCTTCCTCCAGAAGCAATTCCAAAACTTTTCAATTGCACGATCAACAGGAATCGATTGAAAATCCTTCCCAGTTCAACTCAAAAGATCTCGCCGTTTCCAAGTTTAAAAATCATGAAATTATTACCTAAATTCATCTTTTCGTACTACGAATTGAATTATGAAATCCAAATTTGAAATTAAAATACTTGAATTTTCATTTTAAAATGAGTTTTACTATAAATTATATATTTTGAAATAATTGCTTAACATATATGCTTAAAACTATTTTAAAAAATCAGATGTTGTTATTATTAACAGATTTCTTCTGGAAATCAAATCCTAAAAAGGATTAAAGAATGAGATTTCAAATTTTGAACATGTTTTGTAGCCTGTAAATTAGAACAGAGGAATGTATAAACATATACACCAGATATACAGGCATGCAAGCATTTTCACAACACATTTTCAAGTATAAATCACACATATAAACCAGACATAACATATTCCAGATTTTATATATGTAGTTTCTAACCTGATAATGAAGATAGAGGATAGCCTGATATTTGTTGCATGCTTGATTTTCTTTTTGCTTTTCAGGCTTTAGATTGAATTCAGCTTGAATTTGTGGTTGCTTTTTGATTTTTTGTTCCTTTGATCTGAGTTGCGTTCTTAATTTCAAAACTGAAGCTTGCTTTTGTTTAACCAGATTTGAGCTTGATGTATATTGAATCAAAACCGCATTTCCAGGTTTTGAATTTAATTTGCAATTCCAGTCTTGATTTCCAACTTGTTTCTTTGATCTGATCTGTTATTTGAACTTTTGATTTTTTGAATTATGTTTCAGTTTTTAAGAATTTTAAACTGAAAAAATAATAACCGAGTTTTCTTTCTTTTTGATATGTATTTTCAAGTTTTATAAAACCACTTTTGCCCCTTGTTTTGTTATTAAGTTACACTTGTAATATACTTGTTTTCCCAATTGTACAAATGTCAAATTGAATACTTTTATGTTTAAATCCTTTCCTCTCAATTAATTTATAAATTTGTGTTTTAACTTTACTTAAAAATTAATTTATAACTTTGTTTATATCCTTATACAAATCATATTTATTCTTGTCTTTATACTCTTACATTTTACATATTTTCATATTAATCTTAAACAAGTTTTTCCAAATCATTATATATATATATATATATATACACACACGCTAAAATTAGAAACAAATGTTCATTACTTTTAAAATGTAGAGTTTCCAAATTCAATTTATTTTCAAAATGTTTATTATTGAATTCTAATCCAAAATTCTATTTACAGTATATTTTATTTTTAGAATTTCCAGCTTAAAATTCAATTCAATTTTTTTATATATTTCAAATCAAATTAATTCTCAATTAATTCAGAATTAAATTCTAAAATTTAAATTAATCACCAATAAAATGTGACTCAAGAATCGAGATCGTTACAGATCCCCCTTAAGATAATTTTGTCCTCGAAATTTGCCAGGGAGACAACAAAAGAATATAGAAAGATAGAGAGATGAATCACCAGATTAAATTGAACATTTATTCTGCATTTGGCTTACCAAATTAGAATATCAACAATAGATAAAAGTATGAATCTGTTTAACACCTTATAGGATACTCGGGTCATCCGAACCTATGAAGTATGTAGGGCATTGTTTAGTTCGAAGGGCAACTAACTGTTCGTAGAACATATCTGGACCCCAAAGAATGGACAGATATATGGATACAATCCCAAAACTTTTTAGTTTAGAAACCAAAGTGTATCTATCAACCAGAGCATCCAAAGCAATCAGTTCATCCAAACAAATAATTTTGACCCATTTGGAATTTATGTCCCATACCAACACATCCTTTGATTTAACCAATTTATTGCAATTAAAATTTCAAATCGATTAAAGTTAAAACGAAAAGCTGATAACGAAGCGATGAATAGAATATGAACTAATCTACATGATTCGCAGAACCACCATCACACTGAAGCTTTCCCTTGAGCTGCTACGAAGCAATCAAAGAGTTCGAAATTGGATCAAAGGAGATTAATAGAGAAAGATTGTTTCCTTGATGTTACAGGATATTGACCATTTATAGTGGTATTTCCCTGTCCACTACCTCGTCCTCTTCTTACACTCATACTCACTATCAGTGGGTAGAAAGAGAATTTACTGAGGCATACGAACAGATATCTTAGAGATATACTCATTCTAGGGTATACTTCACCCTATCTCTAATGAGTCACTTAATGTGTTAATACTCCAAAGCAAAAGTTCAACCTTTAGCTCTGATACCAAGTTGTCACGACCCAAATTTCAGCATTCGAAAATCGACATCCGTACTTCACTTGTACTCGAATGCCGCAAATTAAACTGTTGAAATCTGACTTATGCCGGAGCTTATAACACATTTAAGTATAACAACACAACAGAAGAATGAATAATATATCATTGATACACAACAGTTACAATATCTGATACAATATGATACAATTGAGATATCGATACAAATATAAAATGTAGCAGCGGAGAGAGATAACATAAACTTGAACTCAAAAATGAACTCCAATATCAACAATCTCCATCTCCAAAGCACCAATCCAGAAATAGCTCGAACTCCCAATCAAGTTGTACTAAGCAAGGTCGGACATGGATGCTGAAGTGAAGCAACTCGATCCCAATGCGATTGCTAATATCCAGAGATTGAATGCTATCGAATCTACACCTACTATTTGGTTATCTGAAAAACCCAACTCTAGACTGCCGGTGTGGAAAATTATGGGCTCCCAAAGTTTAGGAAGGGAACAATAAACTCCGGGTCAGTCATGGGACTGGTATGAGCAAACAAAAACAGTTTAACTTTAAAAAAACACAAAAGAATGTAAAACATTGAAATCCGCAATGCTTTTTGGAAAATGAAACTACCGTAAGGCCTCCCTCCGCACATACCATGCAAGTGCAGAATTGGACGAGATTTCTCCTTATGATAGTCAAAAATGCTTGGTACGCGAAAACCATTTTGATATTATTATTAGTGTATAGTGGAAAACATTTTGAAAGTATAATATTAATCTTAGCCAGCATACAACATTTCGTCGTATGCCTACTATAGCCACCATGTTCAATAGCAGGTTACCGCCACATTCCATGGAAGGTTATACAACTAAAACCGTACAGGACGCGTATTGTTTCTTTGGATTTTCCAACAAATGGTCAGGTTAAGGAACTTCCTATTGTCACGTGGGAACGCCTCTGGAGGGACGTCCCAAGAACCTACCCGGATCTCTGCCAACACAAGGCCGGTTTACTCCCTTTCCGGGAATATCGCCTAAGATATGCCATCCCTGGTCGTTTGCGACCTTTATCCGAGGGCCCTCAACACCAAAAACCATAAAGAAATAAGTTTGCAGCATCCACATAGGTAAATATCTGGGCTCCGTACCATGATACAACCTTTGATCCAGAAGGAAATGACATACCCTCAGGGGAGCTACCCCCCAAATAACCTTGCTGCCACGATTCCTGTTTCGACCATAACCAGATTGTGAGGCTCGACGAAGTCTCGTCCACAAAGCTATAGTTTTCACAAAGTCATGCTTTGATCAACAAATGATCAGAAGCACTTCGTATGTCACATTACCAAATTGGGAATGTATCACTAGTAACCATCAACTACAAAACCTCTGAGCTCATACGTCTCAGAGAAGGATGTTAAGCTAGGAGAATAAATCTACGCCGCCAAATAGAAATGTATTTGATTGAAACTGGTTTTAAATCTCAAAGTGTAGTATCAAACACACATCCATACAAGTCTGTTTCAGGGTCGAACAGAACCGAAGGCACTTCCTAAGAAGCCCTTGCAAATTCGGATATTCACTAATCATGTCTGGACTCCCCATCACAAAGAGTAATATAAATCTCTATACCGGGGATCAGCCGGTGCAGAGACATTCGAAGGTAATCCTTTCGCTTTCGAAAATACTCGGTCTTCTCCACTGTCTTCAAATGCTATCCATAACGTCGTATCATTATTCGGAATGGGTTACATGAAACAAAGGTCCTCTCCCAGCTAAACCGAATAATGAGCGCAGTATTTTAAAAACATATGAATATATGGATCTCAATTAAGTCACAGCTTAAAGCCCAAATGTTTTCTTTCAATGGTTTAAACAATTTACCATTTTCAAATCTTTAAACAAAAAGATTTACTTCACAAAGTTCACCAATCTTTCACAAATTAATTCATAGCCTTTCAAAACACTTTTCCTTTCAAATTTGATTAACTCATCCAATCTATAAATCAAAGACTCAACTCATAGCTTTTAAAACTATTTCCAAGGATTTATAGCTTTCAGAAACAATTTCCATTTCAAATCCTTTATACAAAAGATACACCATTTAAAATCCTCTTCAATTTCAAAACAAACTTTAATAATTTTTCACAAATATTCATTCATAGTTTTTCAAAGCAATTCTCAATTCCATTTCAAACTTGATATCTTTCAACAAAAATTGGAAATCCTTTCTTTATATGAAAGTAATTATTATTTGAAAACAAATAGTTTTCGTTTTGGAAAAATCCGATCAAATATACAAAAGTTATAGCCTTTAAAGTATATACTTGGGTTAAATTCAAATTCCCAAAATAATACTTTTAAAAATGGTTTAAAACCCATATAAACACATTTATAACTTGTATAACCTTTTTAGACCATAATTTCCAAACATAGAATTCAATTTCAAAACTTGAATTCAAATTTAAATTTCAAAACTTTATAAAGTTATCTAAAATAACTTTTATCCTTGAAAACCCCTTTTCAAAAGCTTTTTCATATTTAATCCCAATTCCATTTCCAAAACCATTTGGATTCAAAATTAAACTTTAAAACCATTTTATTAAATTCAAATATCGGTGACTTAATCGATTTTCTCGTGAAATCCATATTTGTGTGTGTATAGTGTGGTCCAGGGGTTTTACACAATAATAGTGCAACATCATCAATCATTACAAATTCAAGCGCAGCAATATCGATAAGCGGTATATTCCTATAACGCTTATCTTCATTCTCAGATCATAGATGAATAATATAAGTTCGTCGCAGATAAATAAATGAACTACAGATAAATAAATTACATCTCAATTCACAGCTCAAATCAGAATAATTTATATCACAAAGCATCACATATCAGGATTATCGAACAAATTCAATCATCCAATAGAATCCAAACATCTATAAATAAAATCAATTAAATTATTTGATTTATCTAAATCAGATTAGTCAGTAATCCTTGGTTAATTAATATTAATTAATTACAAGCCATTTTAATTAATTGTCCTTTAGATATTTATTAACTAACCTTTAATTATTAACTAATTAACCTTAACTGATAAATTAATTAGCTTTTAATCATTAAATAATTAACCTAAAATTATTTAATTATTCTTTAATTAATTATCCTTAATTAATTATATTAATTAATTAACCCTTAATTAATTATTTTTCCTTAATCGCCTTCATTAATTAATTAATTAACTAATTATTCTCTAATTTCCTTGATTAATTTATCACATTAATTACCTTTAATTAATTATAATAAGTGAATATTCTTAATCACTTATATTAATTAATCACACAATAATTACATTTAGTAGTTATCTTTTAATCACTTGATTAATCAACCTTAAACATTAATTAATTACTTGTAATTGAATAATTACTTTAATCACTTACATTAATAAATCCAAATTAATTAACTATCCTTTATTGTAATTACACAATGTAAATAGCTTTAGTTTAATTACACAAAGTAATTAGCTTAATTTTATTTACACAAAGTAATTATACTTACTTAATCCCTTAATTACATTCTTTAAATCTTATTAAATAAAATAAATTATCATTAACAAATAGTTCAATTCCAAAACCCTTAGGTTAATCCATAATTAAAATATTGTTTAAGATAAACCATTTATCTTTTTAAAATCTTATTTAAATAATCCTTGAAAATTTTGATTAACATTTTAAAAACTTGCTTAAAATTTTAAACTTTAAAACTGATTTATGCACAAACACTCAAACCCGGGCCATTGCCAAACTTTCCCGAGCTTGACTTCGAGTCAATCCCAGTTTTCTTTTGCTTCGAGTAAATTCATGAATTCCCCGAGCTAACCCCACATCTCCTCCTTCTTCTACAATCTTGCACGGTGCACATGCACAGTTCGTCGGAGTCATTCCGATCATCCATGCTGCCTGCGGTGAGACGCCCTTGCCCTTTACAACAAACTCCACAACCCAATTTGATCAAAATCATCTGGAAGTAAAATCGAGCATCACGATCAAAATCTGGAACCAACCCTTCTCCACAAAATCCACTCGCCACCACGATTCCGACCACTTGAACACGAGCCTCCAAGCTCAAAACTTCGCCACATCGAGACACATCGGTTCATCACCACGCGATCAATTTTGATGCTCAGATGAAGTTGCGGCAATCATTTTTCCAGCTATGCCCAAAACATGAGTCGAAACCCTAATTTGATCTCGTATGATCATCCTGGTTAATTATAAATTCGTTGACTATTTTTCCAATAATCTACAATCCTTTACCTTCCTCCAGAAACAATTCCAAAACTTTTCAATTACGCGATCAACATGAATCGATTGAAAATCCTTCCTAGTTCAACTCAAAAGATCTCGCCATTTCCAAGTTTAAAAATCATGAAATTATTACCTAAATTAATCTTTTCGTACTACGAATTGAATTATGAAATCCAAATTTGAAATTAAAATACTTGAATTTTCATTTTGAAATGAGTTTTACTGGAAATTATATATTTTGAAATAATTGCTTAACATATATGCTTAAAAATATTTTTAAAAATCAGATGTTCTTATTATTAACAGATTTCTTTTGGAAATCAAATCCTAAAAGGATTAGAGAATGAGATTTCAAATTTTGAACATGTTTTGTAGCCTGTAAATAAGAATAGAGGAATGTATAAACATATACACCAGATATACAGGCATGCAAGCATTTTCACAACACATTTTCAAGTATAAATCACACATATAAACCAGACATAACATATTCCAGATTTTATATAGGTAGTTTCTTACCTGATTAATGATGACAGAGGATAGCGTGATATTTGTTGCATGCTTGATTTTCTTTTTGCTTTTCAGGCTTTAGATTGAATTCAGCTTGAATTTGTGGTTGCATTTTGATTTTTTATTCCTTTGATCTGAGTTGCGTTCTTAATTTCAAAACTGAAACTTACTTTTGTTTAACCAGATTTGAGCTTGATGTATACTGAATCAAAACCGCATTTCCAGGTTTTGAATTTAATTTACAATTCCAGTCTTGATTTCTAACTTGTTTCTTTGATCTGATCTGTTATTTGAACTTTTGATTTTTGAATTATGTTTCAGTTTTTAAAAAGTTTAAACTGAAAAAATAATAACCGAGTTTTCTTTCTTTTTGATATGTATTTTCAAGTTTTATAAAACCACTTTTGCCACTTGTTTTGTTATTAAGTTACACTTGTAATATACTTGTTTTCCCAATTGTACAAATGTCAAATTGAATACTTTTATGTTTAAATCCTTTCCTCTGAATTAATTTATAAATTTGTGTTTTAACTTTATTTAAAAATTAATTTATAACTTCGATTATATCCTTATACAAATCATACTTATTCTTGTCTTTATACTCTTACATTTTACATATATTCATATTAATCTTAAACAAGTTTTTCCAAATCATTATATATATATATATATATAACACGCTAAAATTAGAAACAAATGTTCATTACTTTTAAAATGTAGAGTTTCCAAATTCAATTTATTTTCAAAGTGTTTATTATTGAATTCTAATCCAAAATTCTATTTATAATAAATTTTATTTTTAGAATTTCCAGCTTAAAATTCAATTAAATTTTATTTTTATATTTCAAATCCAAATTAATTCTCAATTAATTCATAATTAAATTCTAAAATTTAAATTAATCACTAATAAAATGTGACTCAAGAATCGAGATCGTTACAGATCCCCCCTTAAGAAAATTTTGTCCTCGAAATTTGCCAGGGAGACAACAAAAGAATATAGAAAGATAGAGAGATGAATCACCACATTAAATTGAACATTTATTCTGCATTTGGCTTGCCGAATCAGAATATCAACAATAGGTACAAGTATGAATCTATTTAACACTTCATAGGATACTCGGGTCATCCGAACCTATGAAGTATGTAGGGCATTGGTTAGTTCGAAGGGCAACTAACTGTTCGTAGAATATATCTGGACCCCAAAGAATGGACAGATATATGGATACAATCCCAAAACTTTTTAGTTTAGAAATCAAAATGTATATATCAACCATAGCATCCAAAGCAATCAGTTCATCCAAACAAACAATTCTGACCCATTTGGAATTTATGTCCCATACCAACACATCCTTTGATTTAACCAATTTATTTCAATTAAAATTTCAAATCGATTAAAGTTAAAAAGAAAAGCTGATAAGGAAGCGATGAATAGAATATGATCTAATCTACATGATTCGCAGAACCACCATCACACTGAAGCTTTCCCTTGAGCTGCTACGAAGCAATCAAAGAGTTTGAAATAGGATCAAAGGAGATTAATAGAGAAAGACTGTTTCCTTGTTGTTACAGGATATTGACCGTTTGTAGTGGTATTTCCCTATCCCCTACCTCGTCCTCTTCTTACACTCATACTCACTATCAGTGGATAGTAAGAGAATTTACTGAGGCATACGAACAGATATCTTAGGGATATACTCATTCTAGGGTATACTTTACCCTATCTCTAATGAGTCACTTAATGTGTTATACTCCAAAGCTAAAGTTCAACCTTTAGCTCTGATACCAAGTTGTCACGACCCAAATTTCAGCATTCGAAAATCGACATCCGTACTTCACTTGTACTCGAATGCTGCAAATTCAACCATTGAAATCTGACTCATGCCGGAGCTTGTAACACATTTAAGTATAACAACACAGCAGAAGAATGAATAATATATCATTGATACACAACAGTTACAATATCTGATACAATATGATACAATTGAGATATCGATACAAATATAAAACACAGCAGCGGAAAGAGATAACATAAACTTGAACTCAAAATTGAACTCCAATATCAACAATCTCCATCTCCAAAGCACCAATCCAGAAATAGCTCGAACTCCCAATCAAGTTGTACTAAGCAAGGTCGGCCATGGATGCTGAAGTGAAGCAACTCGATCCCAATGCGATTGCTAATATCCAAAGATTGAATGCTATCGAATCTACACCTACTATTTGGTTATCTGAAAAACCGAACTCTAGACTGCCGGTGTGGAAAATTATGGGCACCCATAGTTTAGGAAGGGAACAATAAACTCCGGGTCAGTCATGGGACTGGTATAAGCAAACAAAAACAGTTTAACTTTAAAAAAAACACAAAAGAATTTAAAACATTGAAATTCGCAATGCTTTTGCGAAAATGAAACTACCATAAGGCCTCCCGCCGCACATACCATGCAAATGCAGAATTGGACGAGATTTCTCCTTATGATAGTCAAAAATGCTTGGTACGCGAAAACCATTTTGATATTATTATTAGTGTATAGTGGAAAACATTTTGAAAGTATAATATTAATCTTAGCCAGCATACAACATTTCGTCGTATGCCTACTATAGCCACCATGTTCAATAACAAGTTACCGCCACATTCCATGGCTGGTTATACAACTAAAACCGTACAGGATGCATATTGTTTCTTTGGATTTTCCAACAAATGGTCAGGCTAAGGAACTTCCTATGGTCAGATGAGAACGCCTCTGGAGGGACTCCCCAAGAACCTACCCGGATCTCTACCAACACAAGGTCGGTTTACTCCCTTTCCGCGAATATCGCCTAAGATATGCCATCCCTGGTCGTTTGCGACCTTTATCCGAGAGCCCTCAACACCAAAAACCGCAAAGAAATAAGTTTGCAGCATCCACATAGGTAAATATCTAGGCTCCATACCATGATACAACCTTTGATCCAGAAGGAAATGACATACCCTCAGGGGGCGCTACCCTCCAAATAACCTTGCTGCCACGATTCCTGTTTCGACCATAACCGGGTTGTGAGGCTCGACGAAGTCTCGTCCACAAAGTTACAGTTTTCACAAAGTCATGCTTTGATCAACAAATGATCAGAAGCACTTCGTATGTCACATTACTAAATTAGGAATGTATCACTAGTAACCATCAACTACAAAACCTCTGAGCTCATACGTCTCAGAGAAGGATGTTAAGCTAAGAGAATAAATCACCGCCACCAAATAAAAATGTATTTGATAGAAACTGGTTTTAAATCTCAAAGTGTAGTGTCAGACACACATCCATACAAGTCTGTTTCGGGTTCGAACAGAACCGATGGCACTTCCTAAGACGCCCTTGCAAATTCGGATATTCAGTAATCACGTCTGGACTCCCCATCACAAAGAGTAATATAAATCTCTATACCGGGGATCAGCCGGTGCAGAGACATTCGAAGGTAATACTTTCGCTTTCGAAAATACTCGGTCTTCTCCACCGTCTTCAAATGTTATCCATAACGTCGTATCATTATTCGGAATGGGTTATATGTCACAAAGGTCCTCTCCCGGCTAAACCGAATAATGAGCACGGTATTTTAAAAACATATGAATATATGGTTCTCAATTAAGTCACAACTTAAAGCCTAAAAGTTTTCTTTCAATGGTTTAAACAATTTACCATTTTCAAATCTTTAAACAAAAAGATTTACTTCACAAAGTTCACCAATCTTTCACAAAGATTAATTCATAGCCTTTCAAAACACTTTTCCTTTCAAATTTGATTAACTCATCCAATCTATAAATCAAAGACTCGACTCATTGCTTTTAAAACTATTTCCAAGGATTTATAGCTTTCAGAAAAAATTTCCATTTCAAATCCTTTATACAAAAGATACACCATTTAAAATCCTCTTCAATTTGAAAACAAAGTTTAATAATCTTTCACAAAGATTCATTCATAATTTTTCAAAGCAATTCTCAATTCCATTTCAAACTTGAAATCTTTCAACACAAATTGGAAATCCTTTCTTTATATGAAAGTAATTATTATTTGAAAACAAATAGTTTTCCTTTTGGAAAAATCCGATCAAATATACACAAGTTATAGCCTTTAAAGTATATACTTGGGTTAAATTCAAATTCCCAAAATAATACTTTTTAAAAATGGTTTAAAACCCATATAAACACATTTATAACTTGTATAACCTTTTTAGACCATAATTTCCAAACATAGAATTCAATTTCAAATCTTGAATACAAATTTAAATTTCAAAACTTTATAAAGTTATCTAAAATAACTTTTATCCTTGAAAACTCCTTTTCAAAAGCTTTTCATATTTAATCCCAATTCCATTTCCAAAACCATTTGGATTCAAAATTCAACTTTAAAACCATTTTATTAAATTCAAATATCTGTGACTTAATCGATTTCCTCGTGAAATCCATATTTGTGTGTGTATAGTGTGGTCCAGGGGTTTTACACAATAATAGTGCAACATCATCAATCATTACAAATTCAAGCGCGGCAATATCGATAAGCGGTATATTCCTATAACGCTTATCTTCATTCTCAGATCATAGCTTAATAATATAAGTTCGTCGCAGATAAATAAATGAACTACAGATAAATAAATTACATCTCAGTTCACAACTCAAATCAGAATAATTTATATCACAAAGCATCACATATCAGGAATATCGAACAAATTCAATCATCCAATAGAATCCAAACATTCATAAATAAAATCAATTAAATTATTTGATTTATTTAAATCAGATTAGTCGATAATCCTTGGTTAATTAATATTAATTAATTACAAGCCATTTTAATTAATTATCCTTTAGATATTTATTAATTAACCTTTAATTATTAATTTATCTATTTTTTTGGCATGGCCGACGGGGTTGAATGGTCCCCGACCATATTTTATTGCAACACCAAAGAGTACAAACACTAGCAACAACTTGAGAAACTGCTCAAAGAAAACAGAGGAACTAGGTGCTACAAACACAAGGAAAACAACAAGAAGACAACAAAGGAAATAGAATCACTTCAGTTACAACAGGTTGTATCACATGAATATACCAGGGTCATAAGTGAAGAGCAGATCCAAGGAACATTTAATCTCGTGCGTTATCCAGTGCTTTAATAATGCATCAAATTTAGCATTGTTGGCATAAAAAATTCTTGTATTTCGTTCTCTCCATACAGCATTGATGAAGCTTTTCTACACCACAGTGAATACTCTATTTTGTTTCTCCTTTCCCCTCGCCTTAGCATGTATACATTCCCACTCTCTCAGATTGTTATGTGCAGGCACAGTACTATGTATCCTTATCATGATATCTGTCCAGACTTGTTTTATTATTGAGCATTCAAAAAACAAATGCTCAGCTGTCTCTGGATGATCACAGCAGAAAGAGCAGTATATGTTCAAATTCATTCCCATACTCACAAGTCTCGCCTTAGTTAGGATAGCTCTTTTTAGTACCTTCCACAATATTAAGTTCTCACGCATACTGCTGTCTGATGTCCATGTACACTTCCACCATTTGCAAGTTGGTTTGGCACTGTTCCATTGCATGTGTTCATAAGCATGGCCAATTTTATAAGATACCCTCTTCTCTCCCCAAACAATTCTATCAGATGTTGTAGATATCGGGGTGAACTTTCGTACCTTGTCCCATAAGTTTTGGATCCTCTGGTTAGAAGAGAAAGTGCCAACCCCGAGAAATGTGATGATGACATCCCTAACTTTCGTTGCAGGGTGCACTCCAGTTTGATATATTTCGTTGTGGGTTAGTTGACGTCTCAGAATGAATCCCTTCTCCAGCCAGGGATCATCCCAAAAGTTAACACTGTAAATAGGATCAGAGTTCATTTGTATCATAGGGAGAAAACAATTCTTTAAGCTTGAAGAGGCACTGCCATGTCCAGCTTAAGTTTTGTGGCTTATTCATATTCTAGATACTCTTTCCTTTAATCACATTTTTCTTTGACCACTTAGCCCATAGACTTTCTGTGCAATTAAACAAAGTGTCGACATGTTTAGCAAAGGCTACTTTATTCCACTGTTTGAGATTTAACAGTCCAAACCCTCCCTTGTTCATAGGTTGCTCGAGAGTACTAAACTTAATAAGAGCAATGTATCTGCCCATAGTTCTACCCATCCAAAAGAATCTCATTATTGCTGCTCTAATCATTTTAATTAACTTGAAGGGGAGAACATAGGTTCTGGCCCAATACACTTGCATGGCAAAAATAACAGACTTGATTAAAGTTAATCTACCAGCTTGGCTAAGCTTTCTAGTGGTCCAGCAGTTCATTTTTGTTGTTATCTTCTCGAACAAAGGAAGACATTGATTTGCTGTAATTTTAGATGTGGTTAGAGGCAGACCAAGATAAGAGATAGTGGATAGGTTAAGAGATAAACCAGTGATCTGTGTAATCTGATTAGCTCTTTCCAAACTCACACCAGCCAGCTTAATATCAGATTTTTGGAGATTAACCTTTAACACAGTCATGGCATGAAATTGTTGCAAAGTATTCATAATGTTTTGAACAGTATTGAGCTCAGGAGCACTGAACATGACAAGATCATCAACAAACATAAGTGCAGAGATTTGTGGGTCTTTACACGATGGGTGAAGTTTAAATTTGCCTTGTTGTATAGTTTTGTTAATCATCCTGGTAAGAAGCTCCATAACCAGAATGAAGATGTAAGCAGATAACGGATCACCTTGCCTTATTCCTTGTTTGCTAATAAAAAAACCTTTCATCACACCACTAACATTGATTGAGTAAGTAGGAGTCGATATACATTCATAAATCCATGCTAAAAAATGAGGGGGGAAATTCATATAGCCCATAATTCGTAAAATGCTGTCCCATTGTAACATATCAAAAGCTTTCATGGTATCGAGCTTCAACATCGCTTTCGGGGGAGAATTTGTTCTGTTATAACTTTTTATTAGTTCATGTGCAAGGAGGATGTTATCAAGAATATTCCTTCCAGGAAGAAAAGCAGCCTGATTAATGGATACTAAACGTGGAAGCACATACTTTAATCTGGTCGCAATAACCTTTGCGATGCATTTGTATATTGTATTACAGCATGATATAGGACGAAAGTCTTTAACATCTTGCGCATTCTTGAGCTTGTGCAATATTGGTGTAATTAAACGACCTGTAGATTTTACATTTCTTGAAGGAAAGGGTTATTGCATTACACACATCATTAGAAACAATCGACCAGCAAGAGGTATATAAAAAAGCATTTAATCCATCCGGTCCTCCACACGAGTTAGTATTTAGTGAGAACATCGCCTTAACAATTTCATCACTAGTAACTTCAGAACAGAGAAAGTTAAAATCATTTTCATCAAGTCTTGGCAAGATATCAGAGGGGATGTTATCAATATCAGGTTTGAAATTGGTAGAGTTGTCGTACAATGTTGAGAAATATTGTTGAAAAGCTACCTGAACACCATCAATAGTTGTTTGAAGAACACCATGTGTATCAATGATAGAAGCAATATTATCCCTATTCTGCTTATTTTTGAGGCTGGCATGGAAGTATGCACTGTTTTTATCCCCTTTTTCCCACCATTTAATTCTTGACTTTTGCCGTATCATATCACTTTCCTTGGCTCATGCTTCATAGTATTGCAGAGACAAAGCTGATTCAACAGCAGAGAGTTGAGCATTGTTAACATCGGCCATCATATCATTTTGAGCATCCACAAGTTTCATCTAAATAGATGTTCTCATACTATCTCCTTTTCCATACTTCTTATACGCCCAAAGCTTTAAGACATCCTTCACTTCTTTAATTTTTTTTCCTGCAAAACAAATAAGTGATTTCCAGGCTTAGTCTTGTTCCATGCTATTATAGCAGTAGATTTAAAGTCAGGCTCTAGAACCAAAGAATTAAAAATTTTAAAATTTGTTTTTCCTCTCTTGTCCACTCCACGAAGATGGATGATTTGTGGTGAGTGATCAGAAAGGAGAGGAGGGGGAAGGTGGTTGTAGAGGAGAGGCCATTTGAGAAGGGCAATTTGATTGGAGAAGGTGTGATCTATTCTAGAAAAGGTCCTGCTACCATTTCTTCTTTTATTATTCCTTGAGTATTGCATTCCCACAGTTTTAACAGTAACAAGATCTGCATCAATTAGCGTTGCATTAAGTGGTTGTATCTCACTTTGGGATAGAGGATTCCCTCCAACTCTATCACTGAGGTTATAACAGCAATTAAAGTCACCAAAAATTAACCACAGATGAGTGGATTGCCTAAGTGCAGGAATGACAGCATGTAAGGAGCTCCTTGCAGCGGCAGAGTTGGCTGCATATATAATGGTTACATAAAAAGATGTATTATCAGTGTTGTCCTTAGCATGACAGTGGATCAATTGGGCAGTGGAGAGTATGGGAGTTAATTGAAGCTGAAGGGGATTATATAGAATCATTATTCTCCCATAAGGAGATTCATTCAGATTGTGAATGAGCTTCCACCCAGGTTTTATGTATTCAGTTGCCTTGAGAGTTAAGGGAAGATTTAATTTTGTTTCTAGAATCACCAGTAACGCTAATTGATGTGCACTAATCAGCTGTTTACATTGATCAAGCTTGATAATGTTGTGTTCCCCTCGTATATTCCATGCTCCAATGATCGACATCATTATAGAACATGTGCATTGAGCATTTCTATCTTCATTCTCCTAGTTACTGCATGCTTCGATGACATGTAATTAGGAATTGTTGCTGAAAGTGGAGTTACTTCATTGCTTGTTGAACCAGCTAAAGGGGAGGAGGTCTGCTGGGACAGAGCGGGTAAGGTTGGAGAGGAGGGTAGGATGGGTGGTGAGGAGTGGGTATGGAATATTGGAGGAGGTTTATAGGCCTTAGGTGGCTGAATATTGGAGTAAGAATGATTGAGTGATGAAATTGTTACAGGTTGGTAGGTTGTATCAGCTGTGCATGTCTCCTGCACATTGTGCACGTTTTTTTTTCCACATCAGTATTCCTGTTCTTCTTGCCTTTACTTTTCTCGTTTTTTCTACTTGTCATGCTTGAATCTTCTTCATTTTCCTTATCTTTATCTGTTCCACCATCATTGGTTCCATAGTTGTTTGCTATTGTGTCTCCTGTGTTATGTTCTTGCTGCTGTATTTGTATCGTGTTTTGAATTTTCACTTGTTGCATACTTTTGTTACTTTGGCTCCCTTGCATAATTTTATTTTGAACTTCACTTGCAGTTTTACCCTCAATATTTCTCATTTCTTCACCATTTTTTCCATTCACTATAACACTTTCTTTCTGTACTTCTCTCATATTTTCAGTATCTTCTAAATCAAGCAGAGCATCGAATTTATTAGATAACATGACATCTTCAATCACCTCCTCAGCTACTGTTTTCTCATTTTTCTTGGTTCTTATTTCATTGCCCATAAATACTGTTGAAGTTTGTCTATTGTTTTCTTCACTTTCATTGCTACATTCTCCATTCTCTTTTCTAATTTCACTTTGCTCTCCTTCCTGCTCTATCCCATCACCCTTTTCATTATTATGTTCATCATCAACTTTGTTTATTACTTTCTCATTCGCTTCCATATCTTTGTCACCTCTAATTAATTCCCTCTTTTTCTCGTTTATTACATTAACTACTTTCTTTTTGTTCACTCGTTGCCAACTCCTGGCATTCTGTTTTTGTAATGGTATGAACTTTTTCTTACCCTGGGCAGTGACTTCTGCATCCTCATTGTCTACTTTCCTTCCATTCTTTTTTAACTCTGTCTCTTTGTCTGTTTCACCTTTATCTTTGACGTCACAGCAAACAGTTGCATGTCCAAACTTATTGCACATCACACATACATCTGGTCTCCATGGGTACCGAATATAGATTCTCTGAAAGCCTCCTTCAACAAGTTTAACCATGAAATCATCCGGTAGCTCCTTATTTTTTTTTACTTCTATTAAGCATTTGGCATAGCTCAGTCTATTTTGCTTCTCTGTCATTTCATCCATAGACAATAACTTGCCTAGATGACTGCTCAGCCAGTTGATTCCAAGTGGAGACCACGCATATAAGGGGAGGTTATACAGGTGAACCCAAACAGGAACAGCGGAGACAGAGCCAGTGATATTACTAACAGCAGCATCATAGGGTTTTATGATGAACATTTTGTTTTTTATAATTACAGGGTCACTCTGAAGGATTTTACATCTATCTTCATCACAAGTAAAGTTAAATAAGAAGACTATACCATCAGATTTTACTTTAATAGAGCCTTTAAGCTTCCAGATAGACTTTAGCTTCTGAATTACTACCGTATACGATAGTGGCTTATCTAAGAAGAAACCAACCAAGGTATCATTCCATATCATAGCACCTGCTTCTAGGACTTCCTTCGGTGGCACTAATATACTGTCTTCATACTCAGGAGAGAGATCAACAGGGATGTACTTCCCAGCATTACTTGGTTTATGCTTAAATAAGGAAGTCCATTTCTGTTCACCGAGGGATGGGACAGTGGAAGTGGCTGGAAAAGGGAGTATAGGAGGCCTAGAAGGGTGAGGGTCAGGAGGGACAGGCGGCGGAGGAACTGAAGGAGAATGTACAGAAGTGGAAGATACAACAATATGGGGGCCTGTCGAGGAATCCAAGGAGGGTAGGGCTGTGTAACGACCCACTATTTTGTACCATTCGAATTCGACAATAATAGAACATGTCGAGCTGGAATAGTTCAAAATAATAGATTGTAGAATAAATTTGGCAATACTCAGAATATACCATAAATAAATCACAGAATCACATACACAGATATCAGAATTCTCGCAGCGGAAATATAAAATTTAGTGGTTCATGAAGCCACTGATACAACTTTACAAAACAGAACTTACATTTTCTATAATCCTCAATACAATGTTAAGACATAAATAGAGATAGAGTCTTCAAAGGTCTGGAATTCCAGAAAAGATAAAGGCTGAAACAACTTCCAGCAGCATGAATGATCTACTGAGTGTCCTAGCTACGGAGAAGAAACTGGAGCTGCAACTCAGGCTGATCCGAGCGTACAATAAAACAAAACACTCGAGTCAGGACATACATACTTATATGATGTAAGCTAATTCAAGTGTACTGTAATATATAGCAAGTAACTTAAAGGATGCTTGGGACCGCCCATCCTCTAAGGATCCGTTAAACTATTTACTATATAGTATATTGCGCTATTATAATAGTGTCTATATTAAAATAAACATACTTTTAAATAGCGTTAAGGCTTTACATTTTCCACCTTAACACGTAATAGTCCCAGTAGTCCATCCAATATCATAGCTCCTCCTACTCGGGAAGCAACTAGAGGATACCACACGGGCTACGGGAGAAAACCAAACTCGTACAAGGCTCGATATGGTAGGTGACACGGCACAACTAGGCAATGCCAGGGTAGATATACCAATTGCTATCCGGACCGGTGGTAACGCGAAGCCGCAGCAACCGCCCACCTCGAACAACACTCCCAAATCAAAGGGTGCACCCAAACAATCACATAAGCAATAGAATGGTATACGAAGAAGTGCGTTCGATCAGAGGAGCTACCTCATTAATCCGAGAATCGCTCCTGTTTTAGCCACCTTATGCCAACTCACGGGAGTCGGGTCCACGTATATACCTTTCAGGAAACCGTCACCACCAACCTACTTCATTCTGGAATCTCCACCGCGCACACGGTTAGTCAAAGTGGTTTTCGGTATCGACAGAGAGTATGTCCATATCCGATCCCGGTCTCTTTGCCAACCAAACGTTATTATAACCCGTGGTTATTTAAAAACAGTTTATTCTTTAAAACCAGAATAATTATTTCTATTTCAAAACTGTAAATACGATATCATTTTAAAACCCAAAACAATAGGGTATCGTTATATTCGAATATAATTCTTTTCCAAAACAATACTGCTTAAAATTATAATATCTGGAAACCAAATATTTGAATTATATCTTCAAAACATAATATTTTGGAAATTTTACCTTAAAATCCATAACTCCCAAACACAATGGTTTGGACATTCAACAGTATATAGAATAAATGATTTAACTTTATGGTTACTTTGTAAAGAAGATAATTTACATAGCTTTACAAATATATTTCTTTATTTAAAGTTTTAAACCTAAATTTAAATATCACTTTATGTTCCTAAAACCATTTCAATTTCTATATATATATTCAATTTGGAGTATTTACTGTTCAAACTAAGTTTGGGTTTTATTCTTTCAACAAGTCAATGTTTTATTATTTAGTCTTGAATATTCCCATAAATTCTATAAATAAAACTCCAAATTTTAGCCAGTAAATATCTTCAAAATTTACTTAATACCAGAATATTCATCTTAAATTTATTAAGGAAAATCTAGTTATAAATATCTTATCTTAAGATTTCCAAACTTAAATATAAAATAAAATTTATCAAATCCCATAAATTTTAAAACAATCAAATTCTAGATTCTATAGCACTTAGGAAATGTTACCTAAAGTTATGGGTAAAACTAGTCCAATTTCATAAAGACAGCATTTAAATGCTGCAGTAGATCGTTTGACTCAATAAATATTTCTAAATATAACTTATTTATTTATTTATTTATTAACTGCAATCTTAATCTTTCAAAGTCCAGAATTTCCAAACTAAGTTATATTTCAAATTTTTATTCAAATATTTATTTATTTATTACATTTAAAATTTGTTCAAAAAAACAAATAAAATCCTTTAAAGATAATAAATCAAATATTTAACTTCCAAAATAATTTTAAATATTTCAGAAAAATATTATAAGGACCACGGGCCTGTATATAGTTTTCTAGCCTAGGTCAAGTGATACGGATTTCTATCATTTCAATCCATAATTTATAAACTCCGGATTCTATCATTTCAAACCCGCAATCCCAAGTTGTCAGATAAGCAGTTAACAACATAGATGAACAATAATAATCAATTAGGCCTATCGTCTCAGCCCATAACAATCTAAATATAACAGGGAACTTGCAGTGTGATTTAAGCAGTAAATAAACAATAATAAAATATAACTGCAGAATATCATACAACAGATAATAACTGATGAGGTGTCCATTTAAATGGGGTTCATCATTTTATACAACATTACAGACAGATAGTAGTGAATTAAATTTCTACACATACACTTGCAAAAATTTACGAAATATAAATACGTATGTCTGGTGAGAAATACTCACCTGGATGTTGCAGAAAATTTGATTTCAAAAACGGCTATTCACCGGTAAAGACCGACAGAGGGTAACGATAAAATTTCTCGGATGTCGCCTAGATTCAAATCTAAAACAAAAATAAAATATAGGATACGCGACTTTAGAAATTACGGTCAAAGGAAAGATAAAATAGAACGAGAATCAGTTTGGCTTGCTCGACCACTCCACCGTGTAATATGACCAAAGTGTACCCAAAATGTGAACCGGGCTAACTCTAAAATTTACGACCAAATTTCCTAGAGGTCGACTAAACAATACGGTGAAGCTTTTTCTACTACGTGCCGTGATACACATGTACACGTGCACATTCCTATTATACTTACTTACGCATATGCATTCACACCAACACATGAGACACCACATCCTAACAATCCAACAGACTCATCCTTCCCCCAAAAAAAAAATGTACAGATACATGTCAACAAGCCTCCTGCCTACTCTACTCCAAAATCTTTCAGACTTGATCACTGCAATATACAGTCTCTTGTATACTAAACCTTCCTTTAGATCCACACCCTTGCATACAGTTTCATCTTAAGTTTAACTAAGTTTTAATCATTACTTTTCAGTTTAATTATTCATTAAATTATAAACTTCCCAGGCTACACTGTACATGCAGACCCAACAACTACTAACCCGAGGTCCTATCATCCTTGCTTCGAGTCAGAACCGGTCTAGCTTCGAGTCAGAGCTGATCCCGCTTCGAGTCAATCCGGACTTGCTTTGAGTCAAACTGGAAATGGTTGAACTATCTCAAATTACAGGAACTCTGTCCCCTCACTGCTCCTACCACTGACCTTCATCAGCCTCCACTACCTACCTACCATGGTCAGGTGTCAGTCCCCCATCAACCCTGGATTTTAGTGTGCTTCTGATGTGTGCAGACCTTGTGCACGTGCACACCTTCTCCTGTTACAAATGTTCAACCCTGAACATTATACACCCCAGTTTTGGCCATCTCCTCTTCTTAACCTTTGGCACATATGCAAACTTAATCTGAAACTCACCCCAAAGTATTTGTACCTACCCACCATTTGTATTTACTTTCTACTGCAATCTCTATTCAGTCTACCAATCTGTTTTACTGCAAACTGGAAGACCCCTAACCTAAGTTAAATCAGTATAATAGTATGCAGACTTACTCAACATACATGCAAGCTAAATTCCCTAACTCCTGTTCTACCAATTTCCATTTCAGATCTACCCAGGTTATACCATAGCCTTAAAATAAACTAAAATTTAACATAATCCAGGCTTTGAACTAAACAGCTACCTACCTCTCTTCCCATCATTCCAGTCCTAGGTACATATGTGGACTGCTAAAAAGACTTCCTCTTAGGCCTGAATGAAATCTAAAGCTCATACCTTAGTCCCAATCTGCTCTGTAAATGGATACATCATCTACTGTCACTTACTTCATCTCCTATACAAACTTATCTTTTGAAGCCAACTTCTTCTCAATAAATCAGGTCAGAGAAAAATGCACATAGTGATACAAATGAACATATGTACTTGTGATACCAACATGGGTAGCCTACTGCTAAGGTTTCAAACATGCAGATTAAACTGAACTCACACCCAAGTATTAACACCCACCTAACATTTTTAACTTAGTTTTCACTTGTATTCAGTTAAATCTTAAGTTTAAGCTTAGTTTTGAAACATTTTACAGTTTATTTTTCTCAGATTTAAAACTTCCCAGTTCTAACTGCAACAGGCAAAGAAAACCCAACTACCCGAGAAGTTTATGCAAGATCTTCGGGAAACTATGCAATATCTTCGAGTCCATTAGTCCCTTACTTCAAGTTACCCATGTAACCCTCCATGCACTCACCTATTGCTCTCTGTTCATATGATTCTGAAACAACCCACCCAACTTCACTGATACCTTAACCATCAACCACTTCTCTTCTTTAGCATCACCCCCCCAGTCATCTCAACTACCAGTCCAGTCATCATCCAAGGTTGATATGCACTGATGTACATGTGCACAGTTGCACCTGCACACTGGACTATGAACAAGATACTGCTACCCACTCCTCTTATTCCAATTCTGGCATCTACTACCCAAATCTTCTATTCATCATCAACCACTTCATCCAGCCAAGTCAATCTCATCTTCAAATCAGATGCACTTACACCAGTCTTGGTTGAACAAAATCAAGTTTTAGTGATGATATGGTCTTGATATCATAAGAGTGGAAACTTATACTCAGATTTCATTTCCTATTCCTCCTATGAACTCACATCATCCCTAGCCTAAATACTTAAGGCAATTACAATCCTATCCCCCTTTAGATGCTGCAACCTATAACTCAGATTTTTGGAAAAAATATGAAGATAAGTTTATGACATATGTCCCAGTATATATATACATATGCCAACTATGTTTATGCCACAAATGCAACTGAAAACTCACATCCTATTCCCATATTTTCCGACTTAGTTCATGCAACTCAAACCCAGATCTTTGCTAAAATATGTAGACAAGTGATGTGTCATGGCCTAAGCAACACTGGGTGGCCGAGCAAGGCAGATGGGAAAAGAAATTAAAGAAGAACAGATAATATACCTGATGGATAGAGAGGAAGCAAGGCAGAATACAAGAGATGCAGAGCAAAAATGATGTACAGGAGCAAAGATTTATAGGCATAGTTTCGAATATAATTGCTGTCGAAATCAAGGGGAGGTAAATATGCAGTTACTTCTCAATTAACTTGCGTGATTTAAGGTTGATGACTGATGAAGCAAAAGTGAAAACAAAGTTTATACACACGTTACTTCTGATTTAAAAGCTTGCGAGGTTTCAGTACTTGATTCAAGTATTAAATCTTGTGTATAACTGATGGGAACGGGGCAGAGGAAATGGTTGATATGCACACTGGAGTGAATGCTTCAGTTTCACATGTCAATATGTACGTTACTACCTAAAACTAAAGCTTGCGTGATTCAAGTCTAGATTACCAATTTGTACGTTACTTATGCATGCAAAAATATTCCCAGATTTTCTTGATAGCTTGCGTGATTATGGTGTTGTATTCCTATTTGAATTCGTAACTGATGAGGACAAGGCAGGGAAGAAATGGATGTGTACGCGAGAATGTGAAGGGGAAAAATATATCAGTTATTTTTATAAACATGTAAATAGGTACACGTGGTTTGGGCATGTTTCCTTATGTTTGAACGTGAAATAAGCCTGTATATAAAATGTTTGAGCTAACTTCATTTCATTTTACCTTTTGATTTCTGGTTTGAAAACAACAAATGCAAATGGTAAATATTTGTGCAAAGTTTAAGAAAAAAACGTATACAAATTTATAAAAATCAAACTGTCAGTAAAACAACGTAACGTTGGGTAGAAATTTACTGACTGATATTTTTCTTCAAAATAATTCGAAAACTTGATTTTCACACTACGTTAAACAGACGCAGTTTAAAACACCAAAAATTTTCATAAAAATAACATTTTGAAATCACACGTTTTATTACGTTGTTTATACCCTATAATTGACGCGTCTTTTGAACGCGAAATTCAACTGTTCAAACTTAGCTTAAAATTTCACAGTTATTATCAGATTTTATTGACATATGCAATTTTATAAAATATATCTTCAAATTAAATAATTAAACTATATCTTTAGACACAATTTATATAAAATATACTTTGAAATTAAATAACTAATAATAAAATAAATATCTAAAACTAGGGCTGTTACACTCTCCCCCACTTAAGAACTTTTCGTCCTCGAAAAGGAACGAAAGAAGAGAAACAAAGAAGATAAGCTAGATAACAAGTATTTTAAACGGATGGTTCCGGATTTTAAAGCACGAAGAAGATCTTCTAGAGTCGGTTTTACCCTTCCAGTTCGACTGTCAGTCTATGGGATAATGCCCCGATCCTGAGGAGTAACAAAGATTTCTAAAGACTATAGAGAGATTTCTAAATAGACTGGTATAAGCGATAGCATCCCAATCCGTAGAAGATAGGGAAACCAAGGACATTTAAGATAGTCTGGAAAACAAGATAAGATAATAAATTTGAAATCATAATACTTTGAAAGTCATTAAAATTTATAGATTATTATTTGGAAATACTACTAAAATCATAACACCTTTTTAAAATAATCTTCATTTATTCAGTTATAAATTTCCATAATATTTTATTTTTAGAACAGCAGCACTTAAAATATGCTACAGCAGATATAATAATATTTCTAATTAGTTCAACATTTTTCTTAATTCTTAATTTAACAAATAACCTAACACTTTATTTGGAATACCTATTTTATAAATAAAATTTGAGTGGTTATAATAAATGTTATACACTCGAATTTTAGTTATAAAATCCTTTTTATATTGTATATTTTCCAAATTCATTTTTAACTTTTGAAAAACAAGGTAAGTTATATTGAAATGAAATTGAGTATTATACAACTAAAACTTCCAAATTTAATTATTTCCAGTTGGAATTTCTTATTCAGAATTTTATTTTCCATTTATTGAAATTTCTTAAGATAAAATTTTAAGAATTAAATTTCTGATTCCCCTCAAACCATTTACAGATAAATTCATAATATGTCAATCAAATTTAAATTATATATAGATATATAATTAAGTCATACTTTAGAAATTTAAATCAATTAAAATCTCAAGGAAACACTGTAGCCAGACTACAGAATGGTCTTTTCACTTCGAAACTCGAAAATGAATGTCGATGGTGCTGCAGTCATCACCGAAATTATTTTCCAGCGACAAAGAGAAAAGCACTAATTTTGAAATTCTTTGGAAACAGATTTCTATACAAAATACTTATAACATCCTTTTAAAATTTAAACACAAGGTTTGAAACCATCAGAAATTAAATTCTCAAGTTTTTGTTAAAATTCATTTCTGTTTCTAACTTAATTTATAACCATTGTTTATATCAAATTATTTATTGTAGACAAAACACATGGCTTACAAAGCCATAAAAAAATCAAAACTATTATCTCTTGACAACTAGTTAAATTTATTATAAAAATTTTGAAAATTTTACTTATATATATTTTAGGTTTTCTTTCAAATATAAATTTCCAAAACAAGGATAGAAATTCAAATTTGATGAACTCAAATCAAAGAGATTCAAAATAGTTGAAATCAGAAGATCCGATGATTAAATAACAAAATAAGGAAACTGGGTAAGTTTATATAAATCGCGGGCAACCTTGACCGGGTCAACCGGGACTTAGAGAGTTAGATTGATATGGTTGGGTAAATCCACATTTGAACTAAAGAGATAAGAGTTTGGAATAACCAAAGATACTAGCATATAAACCGAGGATAAATATACATCTCCGGTGAATCAAGGCTAATGGTAAAGGAGTTTCACCCCTTGGAGTAATGGCGAGACCGCCAATTCACTATAAAGATCATCCGAAGTGGAGTTTATGGAATACTCCAGAATCTAAAGAAGATGAAAAATGAGGGACACGAATGAACTTTGAAACCATAGGGGGTGTTCCAAAAATTTGAAAAGAAAGTGGTTCAATCTCGAATGAACGTGATTCTGTACATCAAATTTACCATACATTCTAAGTTTTGCCAAGAACCAAAGCTCTGATACCAGCTGTAACGACCCACTATTTTGTACCATTCGAATTCGACAATAATAGAACATGTCGAGCTGGAATAGTTCAAAATAATAGATTGTAGAATAAATTTGGCAATACTCAGAATATACCATAAATAAATCACAGAATCACATACACAGATATCAGAATTCTCGCAGCGGAAATATAAAATTTAGTGGTTCATGAAGCCACTGATACAACTTTACAAAACAGAACTTACATTTTCTATAATCCTCAATACAATGTTAAGACATAAATAGAGATAGAGTCTTCAAAGGTCTGGAATTCCAGAAAAGATAAAGGCTGAAACAACTTCCAGCAGCATGAATGATCTACTGAGTGTCCTAGCTACGGAGAAGAAACTGGAGCTGCAACTCAGGCTGATCCGAGCGTACAATAAAACAAAACACTCGAGTCAGGACATACATACTTATATGATGTAAGCTAATTCAAGTGTACTGTAATATATAGCAAGTAACTTAAAGGATGCTTGGGACCGCCCATCCTCTAAGGATCCGTTAAACTATTTACTATATAGTATATTGCGCTATTATAATAGTGTCTATATTAAAATAAACATACTTTTAAATAGCGTTAAGGCTTTACATTTTCCACCTTAACACGTAATAGTCCCAGTAGTCCATCCAATATCATAGCTCCTCCTACTCGGGAAGCAACTAGAGGATACCACACGGGCTACGGGAGAAAACCAAACTCGTACAAGGCTCGATATGGTAGGTGACACGGCACAACTAGGCAATGCCAGGGTAGATATACCAATTGCTATCCGGACCGGTGGTAACGCGAAGCCGCAGCAACCGCCCACCTCGAACAACACTCCCAAATCAAAGGGTGCACCCAAACAATCACATAAGCAATAGAATGGTATACGAAGAAGTGCGTTCGATCAGAGGAGCTACCTCATTAATCCGAGAATCGCTCCTGTTTTAGCCACCTTATGCCAACTCACGGGAGTCGGGTCCACGTATATACCTTTCAGGAAACCGTCACCACCAACCTACTTCATTCTGGAATCTCCACCGCGCACACGGTTAGTCAAAGTGGTTTTCGGTATCGACAGAGAGTATGTCCATATCCGATCCCGGTCTCTTTGCCAACCAAACGTTATTATAACCCGTGGTTATTTAAAAACAGTTTATTCTTTAAAACCAGAATAATTATTTCTATTTCAAAACTGTAAATACGATATCATTTTAAAACCCAAAACAATAGGGTATCGTTATATTCGAATATAATTCTTTTCCAAAACAATACTGCTTAAAATTATAATATCTGGAAACCAAATATTTGAATTATATCTTCAAAACATAATATTTTGGAAATTTTACCTTAAAATCCATAACTCCCAAACACAATGGTTTGGACATTCAACAGTATATAGAATAAATGATTTAACTTTATGGTTACTTTGTAAAGAAGATAATTTACATAGCTTTACAAATATATTTCTTTATTTAAAGTTTTAAACCTAAATTTAAATATCACTTTATGTTCCTAAAACCATTTCAATTTCTATATATATATTCAATTTGGAGTATTTACTGTTCAAACTAAGTTTGGGTTTTATTCTTTCAACAAGTCAATGTTTTATTATTTAGTCTTGAATATTCCCATAAATTCTATAAATAAAACTCCAAATTTTAGCCAGTAAATATCTTCAAAATTTACTTAATACCAGAATATTCATCTTAAATTTATTAAGGAAAATCTAGTTATAAATATCTTATCTTAAGATTTCCAAACTTAAATATAAAATAAAATTTATCAAATCCCATAAATTTTAAAACAATCAAATTCTAGATTCTATAGCACTTAGGAAATGTTACCTAAAGTTATGGGTAAAACTAGTCCAATTTCATAAAGACAGCATTTAAATGCTGCAGTAGATCGTTTGACTCAATAAATATTTCTAAATATAACTTATTTATTTATTTATTTATTAACTGCAATCTTAATCTTTCAAAGTCCAGAATTTCCAAACTAAGTTATATTTCAAATTTTTATTCAAATATTTATTTATTTATTACATTTAAAATTTGTTCAAAAAAACAAATAAAATCCTTTAAAGATAATAAATCAAATATTTAACTTCCAAAATAATTTTAAATATTTCAGAAAAATATTATAAGGACCACGGGCCTGTATATAGTTTTCTAGCCTAGGTCAAGTGATACGGATTTCTATCATTTCAATCCATAATTTATAAACTCCGGATTCTATCATTTCAAACCCGCAATCCCAAGTTGTCAGATAAGCAGTTAACAACATAGATGAACAATAATAATCAATTAGGCCTATCGTCTCAGCCCATAACAATCTAAATATAACAGGGAACTTGCAGTGTGATTTAAGCAGTAAATAAACAATAATAAAATATAACTGCAGAATATCATACAACAGATAATAACTGATGAGGTGTCCATTTAAATGGGGTTCATCATTTTATACAACATTACAGACAGATAGTAGTGAATTAAATTTCTACACATACACTTGCAAAAATTTACGAAATATAAATACGTATGTCTGGTGAGAAATACTCACCTGGATGTTGCAGAAAATTTGATTTCAAAAACGGCTATTCACCGGTAAAGACCGACAGAGGGTAACGATAAAATTTCTCGGATGTCGCCTAGATTCAAATCTAAAACAAAAATAAAATATAGGATACGCGACTTTAGAAATTACGGTCAAAGGAAAGATAAAATAGAACGAGAATCAGTTTGGCTTGCTCGACCACTCCACCGTGTAATATGACCAAAGTGTACCCAAAATGTGAACCGGGCTAACTCTAAAATTTACGACCAAATTTCCTAGAGGTCGACTAAACAATACGGTGAAGCTTTTTCTACTACGTGCCGTGATACACATGTACACGTGCACATTCCTATTATACTTACTTACGCATATGCATTCACACCAACACATGAGACACCACATCCTAACAATCCAACAGACTCATCCTTCCCCCAAAAAAAAAATGTACAGATACATGTCAACAAGCCTCCTGCCTACTCTACTCCAAAATCTTTCAGACTTGATCACTGCAATATACAGTCTCTTGTATACTAAACCTTCCTTTAGATCCACACCCTTGCATACAGTTTCATCTTAAGTTTAACTAAGTTTTAATCATTACTTTTCAGTTTAATTATTCATTAAATTATAAACTTCCCAGGCTACACTGTACATGCAGACCCAACAACTACTAACCCGAGGTCCTATCATCCTTGCTTCGAGTCAGAACCGGTCTAGCTTCGAGTCAGAGCTGATCCCGCTTCGAGTCAATCCGGACTTGCTTTGAGTCAAACTGGAAATGGTTGAACTATCTCAAATTACAGGAACTCTGTCCCCTCACTGCTCCTACCACTGACCTTCATCAGCCTCCACTACCTACCTACCATGGTCAGGTGTCAGTCCCCCATCAACCCTGGATTTTAGTGTGCTTCTGATGTGTGCAGACCTTGTGCACGTGCACACCTTCTCCTGTTACAAATGTTCAACCCTGAACATTATACACCCCAGTTTTGGCCATCTCCTCTTCTTAACCTTTGGCACATATGCAAACTTAATCTGAAACTCACCCCAAAGTATTTGTACCTACCCACCATTTGTATTTACTTTCTACTGCAATCTCTATTCAGTCTACCAATCTGTTTTACTGCAAACTGGAAGACCCCTAACCTAAGTTAAATCAGTATAATAGTATGCAGACTTACTCAACATACATGCAAGCTAAATTCCCTAACTCCTGTTCTACCAATTTCCATTTCAGATCTACCCAGGTTATACCATAGCCTTAAAATAAACTAAAATTTAACATAATCCAGGCTTTGAACTAAACAGCTACCTACCTCTCTTCCCATCATTCCAGTCCTAGGTACATATGTGGACTGCTAAAAAGACTTCCTCTTAGGCCTGAATGAAATCTAAAGCTCATACCTTAGTCCCAATCTGCTCTGTAAATGGATACATCATCTACTGTCACTTACTTCATCTCCTATACAAACTTATCTTTTGAAGCCAACTTCTTCTCAATAAATCAGGTCAGAGAAAAATGCACATAGTGATACAAATGAACATATGTACTTGTGATACCAACATGGGTAGCCTACTGCTAAGGTTTCAAACATGCAGATTAAACTGAACTCACACCCAAGTATTAACACCCACCTAACATTTTTAACTTAGTTTTCACTTGTATTCAGTTAAATCTTAAGTTTAAGCTTAGTTTTGAAACATTTTACAGTTTATTTTTCTCAGATTTAAAACTTCCCAGTTCTAACTGCAACAGGCAAAGAAAACCCAACTACCCGAGAAGTTTATGCAAGATCTTCGGGAAACTATGCAATATCTTCGAGTCCATTAGTCCCTTACTTCAAGTTACCCATGTAACCCTCCATGCACTCACCTATTGCTCTCTGTTCATATGATTCTGAAACAACCCACCCAACTTCACTGATACCTTAACCATCAACCACTTCTCTTCTTTAGCATCACCCCCCCAGTCATCTCAACTACCAGTCCAGTCATCATCCAAGGTTGATATGCACTGATGTACATGTGCACAGTTGCACCTGCACACTGGACTATGAACAAGATACTGCTACCCACTCCTCTTATTCCAATTCTGGCATCTACTACCCAAATCTTCTATTCATCATCAACCACTTCATCCAGCCAAGTCAATCTCATCTTCAAATCAGATGCACTTACACCAGTCTTGGTTGAACAAAATCAAGTTTTAGTGATGATATGGTCTTGATATCATAAGAGTGGAAACTTATACTCAGATTTCATTTCCTATTCCTCCTATGAACTCACATCATCCCTAGCCTAAATACTTAAGGCAATTACAATCCTATCCCCCTTTAGATGCTGCAACCTATAACTCAGATTTTTGGAAAAAATATGAAGATAAGTTTATGACATATGTCCCAGTATATATATACATATGCCAACTATGTTTATGCCACAAATGCAACTGAAAACTCACATCCTATTCCCATATTTTCCGACTTAGTTCATGCAACTCAAACCCAGATCTTTGCTAAAATATGTAGACAAGTGATGTGTCATGGCCTAAGCAACACTGGGTGGCCGAGCAAGGCAGATGGGAAAAGAAATTAAAGAAGAACAGATAATATACCTGATGGATAGAGAGGAAGCAAGGCAGAATACAAGAGATGCAGAGCAAAAATGATGTACAGGAGCAAAGATTTATAGGCATAGTTTCGAATATAATTGCTGTCGAAATCAAGGGGAGGTAAATATGCAGTTACTTCTCAATTAACTTGCGTGATTTAAGGTTGATGACTGATGAAGCAAAAGTGAAAACAAAGTTTATACACACGTTACTTCTGATTTAAAAGCTTGCGAGGTTTCAGTACTTGATTCAAGTATTAAATCTTGTGTATAACTGATGGGAACGGGGCAGAGGAAATGGTTGATATGCACACTGGAGTGAATGCTTCAGTTTCACATGTCAATATGTACGTTACTACCTAAAACTAAAGCTTGCGTGATTCAAGTCTAGATTACCAATTTGTACGTTACTTATGCATGCAAAAATATTCCCAGATTTTCTTGATAGCTTGCGTGATTATGGTGTTGTATTCCTATTTGAATTCGTAACTGATGAGGACAAGGCAGGGAAGAAATGGATGTGTACGCGAGAATGTGAAGGGGAAAAATATATCAGTTATTTTTATAAACATGTAAATAGGTACACGTGGTTTGGGCATGTTTCCTTATGTTTGAACGTGAAATAAGCCTGTATATAAAATGTTTGAGCTAACTTCATTTCATTTTACCTTTTGATTTCTGGTTTGAAAACAACAAATGCAAATGGTAAATATTTGTGCAAAGTTTAAGAAAAAAACGTATACAAATTTATAAAAATCAAACTGTCAGTAAAACAACGTAACGTTGGGTAGAAATTTACTGACTGATATTTTTCTTCAAAATAATTCGAAAACTTGATTTTCACACTACGTTAAACAGACGCAGTTTAAAACACCAAAAATTTTCATAAAAATAACATTTTGAAATCACACGTTTTATTACGTTGTTTATACCCTATAATTGACGCGTCTTTTGAACGCGAAATTCAACTGTTCAAACTTAGCTTAAAATTTCACAGTTATTATCAGATTTTATTGACATATGCAATTTTATAAAATATATCTTCAAATTAAATAATTAAACTATATCTTTAGACACAATTTATATAAAATATACTTTGAAATTAAATAACTAATAATAAAATAAATATCTAAAACTAGGGCTGTTACAGGCTGGTTTGATGGGACAAAGGAACGTATGATCAGGAGTGGACGTTGGAAGGATAGAGCTGTTGAGGTTAATGGGAGCAGTACAAACGGGGAAGATGGTGGGTACGTTAGGGGCATGGGGAAGGACTTTTTTAAGGACGTGGTTAGCAGACATGAGAGGACGTGAGGATGAAAATGAAAACTTTAAAAACTTTGGAGCCTAATTATTAATTTATTAACCTTAACTGATAAATTAATTAGCTTTTAATCATTAAATAATTAACCTAAAATTATTTAATTATTCTTTAATTAATTAACCTTAATTAATTACATTAATTAATTAACCGTTAATTAATTATTTTTCCTTAATCACCTTCATTAATTAATTAATTAACTAATTATTCTCTAATTTCCTTGATTAATTTATCACATTAATTACCTTTAATTAATTATAATAAGTGAATATTCTTAATCACTTATATTAATTAATACACAATAATTGCATTGAGTAGTTATCTTTTAATCACTTGATTAATCAACCTTAAATATTAATTAATTACTTGTAATTCAATAATTACTTTAATCACTTACATTAATAAATCCAAATTAATTAAGTATCCTTTATTGTAATTACACAAAGTAAATAGCTTTAGTTTAATTACACGAAGTAATTAGCTTACATTTAATTACACAAAGTAATTATACTTACTTAATCCCTTAATTACATTCTTTAAATCTTATTAAATAAAATAAATTATCATTAACAAATAGTTCAATTCCAAAACCCTTAAGTTAATCCATAATCAAAATATTTTTTAAGATAAACCATTTATCTTTTTAAAATCTTATTTAAATAATCCTTGAAAATTTTGATTAACATTTTAAAAACTTGCTTAAAATTTTAAACTTTAAAACCGATTTATGCACAAACACTCAAACCCGGGCCATTGCCAAACTTTCTCGAGCTTGACTTCGAGTCAATCCCTGTTTTCTTTTGCTTCGAGCAAATTCATGAATTCCCTGAGCTAACCCCACATCTCCTCCTTCTTCTACAATCTTCAGAAAATAATGTGCACGGTGCACATGCACAGTTCGTCGGAGTCATTCCGATCATCCATGCTGCCTGCGGCGAGTCGCCCTTGCCCTTTACAACAAACTCCACAATCCAATTCGATCAAAATCATCTGGAAGTAAAATCGAGCATCACAATTAAAATCTGGGACCAACCCTGCTCCACAAAATCCACTTGCCACCACGATTCTGACCACCTGAACACAAGCCACTTAGCTTAAAATTTCACCACATCGCGATGCATCGGTCCATCACTACGCGATCAATTTCGATGCTCAGATGAAGTTGCGACAATCATTTTTCCTGCTATGCCCAAAACATGAGTTGAAACCCTAATTTGATCTCGTATGATCATCCTGGTTAATTATAAATTCGTTGATTATTTTTCCAATAATCTACAATCCTTTATCTTCCTCCAGAAACAATTCTAAAACTTTTCAATTACGCGATCAACAGGAATCGATTGAAAACCCTTCCCAGTTCAGTTCAAAAGATCTCGCCGTTTCCAAGTTTGAAAATCATGAAATTATTACCTAAACTCATCTTTTCCTACTATGAATTGAATTATGAAATCCAAATTTGAAATTAAAATACTTGAATTTTCATTTTGAAATGATTTTTACTGTAAATTATATATTTTGAAATAATTGCTTAACATATGTGCTTAAAACTATTTTTAAAAATCAAACGTTGTTATTATTAACAGATTTCTTCTAGAAATCAAATCCTAAAAAGGATTAGAGAATGAGATTTCAAATTTTGAACATGTTTTGTAGCCTATAAATAAGAATAGAGGAATGTATAAACATATACACCAGATATACAGGCATGCAAGCATTTTCACAACACATTTTCAAGTATAAATCACACATATAAACTAGACATAACATTTTCCAGATTTTATATAGGTAGTTTGTCCACCTGATTAATGAAGATAGAGGATAGCCTAATATTTGTTGCATGCTTGAATTTTCTTTTTTCTTTCCAGGCTTTAGATTGAACTCAACTTGAATTTGTGGTTGCATTTTGATTTTTTATTCCTTTGATCTGAGTTGCATTCTTAATTTCAAAACTGAAGCTTGCTTTTGTTTAACAGAATTTGAGCTTAATGTATATTGAATCAAAACTACATTTCCAGGTTTTGAATTTAATCTACAATTCCAGTTTTGATTTCTAACTTGTTTCTTTGATCTGATCTGTTATTTGAACTTTTGATTTTTCGAATTATGTTTCAGTTTTTAAGAAGTTTAAACTGAAGAAAAAAATAACTAAGTTTTCTTTCCTTTCGATATGCATTTTTAAGTTTTATAAAACCACTTTTGCCACTTGTTTTGTTATTAAGTTACACTTGTAATATACTTGTTTTCCCAATTGTAACAAATGTCAAATTGAACCCTTTTATGTTTAAATCCTTTCCTCTCAATTAATTTATAAGTTTGTGCTTTAATCTTGTTTAAAAATTAATGTATAACTTTGTTTATATCCTTATATAAATCATATTTATTCTTGTCTTTATATTCATACATTTTATATATCTTCATATTAATCTTAAACAAATTTTTTCGAAATCACTATACACACACACACACACTAAAATTTGAAATAAATGTTCATTGCCTTTAAAATGTAGAGTTTCGAAATTCAATTTATTTTCAAAATGTTTATTATTGAATTCTAATCCAAAATTATATTTACAATATATTTTATTTTTAGAATTTCCACCTTAAAATTCAATTCAATTTTATTTTTATATTTCAAATCCAAATTAAGTCTCAATTAATTCACAATTAAATTCTAAAATTTGAATTAATCACCAATAAAATTTGACTCAAGGATCGGGATCGTTACAAACATACATTATAACAACTTAAATTTATTTATTAATTCCCTTAACAAAATTCATTTTTGGACATCTTATTACCTACGTTTATTTTGTATATTATTCAATTACATATTCAATTACATTAAGACTTTTCCTGGTAAGATTTGTTGATGTAACTGAGTGTACTTGAGTACTATACAAATTTACTTTTTGATTACAACATTACCATTAAACAAAAATTTGGTTTGTACACTTTTATTACCTAAGTTTCTCTTGTATGGCCTTCAATTGCATATACACAATACATTTAACTTTTTGAATATTTAAGGTAAGTTATATATGCTTTAGAATGAAATTGAGTATTATACAAATAAATTTTATCTTAGTTTAACATTTCAAGTTGTTTTAATTTCATTTCTCATTTTAGACACTCTAATTTTTCAAAAAATTTCTTACATTTAAATAACTGAAAACCATCACCAAACATAAAACTTAAGAGTTAAATTTTCGATTTCGCTTCAAACCATTTGTAATAAATATATACATATATACATATATATTTTATACACCAAATCATACTCAAGAAATTTAAATCAAACCCATTTTCCCAAAACAAAAGTGTAGCAAAGCTACTAAGTGATCTCTCCACTCTAAGACTCGAAAATGAACGTCGATGATGCTGCAGTCATCACCGAAATTATTTTCCAGCGACAAAAGAGAAGAGTACAGACTTACTTCTTTTAAAATTCTTAGGAAATAATTTCTATTTGGAAATACTTTCAAATAATATAATTTTAAGACTTTGAAAACCAGATTTGAAAAGCCCCGAAAATTAAATTCTCAAATTCTTTAATTTAAATTCATTTATTTCCAAAACAAATTTATAAACCATGCTTGTAAAATCCATCTCCAAATAAAATACGATAATAGTTAATGGTTTAGAAAAGTTGTCAAAACAATAAATGATAATCTAGTATTATCATTTCTATCAACCAATTCATTTACCTATCTAATTTCAGAAAATTATACTCCTATATATAAAATATAATTATACCCAAATTATTTCATTTACCAATTTCAAAAACAATATTGTGTCAGTTTGCTCTATTCAAGTGTTTTGGAATTCCTATCGATAGCGTTGCCCTGACGAATCGATCGAAACCTAAATTCAACTTAACAACTTAAACAACACAATATAAAACATTTTAATATTAATTACAAATTCACTCCCTCACTCGATGATTCCAGAATGGATTCTAGAATAAGTATAGAGATTCAAATTTAGAGGGACCCTAATCAAAGAGAATTCTAACTAAATTTATAGGTCCGAAATGTGAGATAGGATAATTAAATTTCCAAAGAGGAGGGATGGATCGACTTATATTAATCGCGGCGACTTTCACCGGGTCATCTGAGACTTAGAAAAATGAGAATATCATCAAGGAAAATGTGAACAACTAGTTGAGAACATCGTTAAAAATGAGATTCATGAGAAAAAGATAGGAGCATTGATTAATCCAAAGGAAATGACTGACCATTTATAGAAACCATTCATCCGGGAGGAAGGACAATAGGTTGAACTCCAGAAATTAGATCGATGCATAATTCAGTTTCTTACTTGGGGAAAGAGAAGTGACTTTAGAAAAACATTCGAAAATAGTTGGACAACAGGAGTGGAGTCAAGATCACTAGGTTGAGAATCAAGCGAAAGGATAAAGCTGCCTGCATAATCCAGAGGCATTCGACATTCGATTACAAGAGAATTACTCTAATCGTCTACTAGAGAAATGGTTTAGGCTTTTCAAGGAATAACAACATCATAACCGTGGACATAGAAATCTCCAATGACTGGATGCCCATTGTAAAGGAGTTTCGTCCCTTTACAAATAGTATAGAGGTTGGCGGGACCGCTGATGGAATTAGACACACACAAGGACGAAGTTGCCAATTGATGTAGCAAGATGTTCTCAAATTCATTACAGAGATCAGCCGAAGTGGAGCTATAGGATGCTCCAAAATCAAGAAGAACACGAACAGGAAAAGACAAGAATGGGTTTTAAAACGAAGGAATAGTTCCAAAATCCGAAAGAAATCCTAATCCGGGAGAATCCTAACAAAGAATTTCAAGCTCTAATGAATATGATTCTATAATTGATTCCGCTCATTCTAGGGTATTACTACCTTTCTCTAATGAGTTTTTACTCCATATGCTAAGTTTGCCTAAACCAGAGCTCTGATACCAATTATAATGGGCCACCTGCCAGTGGGGTAACGCCCATCGTAGCATAGAATGGTATTTGTGTTCGGCTTTACGGCCAGCCACTTGACTGCACCAACCCAGCGGGACATGTAGGAGTAAGAGTCATCCGTTTGCTACCAAACCTAGAAGCAAGAACCCCGTATCATGCTGCACCTGCAAGTGCATAAGCAGACACACATGTTAGACTCGAATTGCTCAAAACAATAGATTGTTAATTTTTATTTAGTAAAACTTAACATATACAGTAAATAAATCACAGAATCATAGATACAGAGTATTACAACAATAAGCACCGGAATAGGTAAATAGTAGTTCATGAAGCTACTATAAAACATCAGAGTTTGAAAGAAAATACAACACAATCTCAAATACAAATTAATCTCTAATACATAAGCGATGAGAAGGGTGAATACAAATGACTGGAATAAACTGAAATATCTGAAAGCTGGATAGAAAGATCTTCAAATAAAGCTCTAATCTCTAAAGATGAGTCTCAATTGCTGTGACACTCAGTCTGACTCGAGCATAAAGCAAAACACAAAACACTTGAGTCAGGATTAACAGTCTTGTACTAGTAAATTCAACTCAAGTGAAATGTCAACTGAAATACAAGTAACTTAAAGGATATTTGGGATTTCCAACCTCTAAGGATTGGAACTATCTACTATGTAGTAATATACGCTATTATAATATGTCAATCAGTGAAGTAAAGTATTAAAATAGCGTTAAGGCGTTACCCATATCTACCTTAGCACATTTTATATATTCCCATAGTCTATGTAGTACCGTAAGCTCCACCAAACTGGTGGTTTATTCAGAGGGCTCTCCAAAGGTATGGTACAAACCAAACTCATAGAAGGCGCGATTAGGCATGTGACAAGGCACGCGAGGCAATGCCAGGGTAGGATACTACCATTTTGCGGATCCGAACAGGTGGTAACGTGTAGCAGCTACTACCGCCCACCTCGAGATACATTCCCAAATCAAAGGTGCATCCAAATCAAATCACAAAGTAATAGAATGGTATCGAAGGAATGTGCCCGATCAGAGGTGCGACCACACTTAGCCCGACATGGCTCCGGTTTTAGCCATATCAAGTTGAGTCACGGGAGTCAAGGCTACGTTAATACCTCATATATACATCGCCAAACCATCCTACTTCATTCTGGATTCTCCACCATGTACACGGTTGTTAAAGTGGTTTTCGGTATTGGCAAAGAGTATGACAATATCTGATCTCGGTCTCTTTAACAACCAAACGCTTATTTCACATCATGGTCATTTACATTTCAAATAGTTCATACTTCATATCAAAATATCACATTCGTTTCAAAAATCATACCGCTTAGAAATCATATTTACTTTCGAATCATATCATTTAAAAATCATAACCAAAAATAGTTTAAACCATCATATCAAAATATTAGCATTTAAATCAATTCAATCTAAATCACAACAGTTCCAACTTAAACAGTTTAAATATAGAAAATAGTATATATATATATATTAAAATAGTTACAAATTAAAAATAGTATATATTTTTAAAAATAGGTTATAGATTAAAATATTTTATATATTAAAAATAGTTTATATATATATATAAAGAGTTTATATCGAAAATAGTTTCAAATTTGAATTGTTTCTTCAAATTTCACAAATCAATTCAAATAAACTTTAGTTTAAAGATTCAGTTTAAATCAATCTGCATTGAAATTCTCATTAAAACCATTTTTAATTTATATCAATTTCAAATCTAGGTTTGAACTACACAATTAGACCACTTCCAATTAAATAGGATCCACATTTAAATATTCAAACAATTTACAATTTCTCAATTTGATAGATTTTATTTATATTCCAAAATTCAACTTTGATTTTATTTAAATTTGAAAATATTCACTTAATAATTTAAAAACATTTAAATGAAATCTCAAATTACAAATTCAAATGAAATCAATAATTAAATATCTAAGGTCAATTATATTAAATTCTAAAAATATTCATTTAATCACTTTTATAACATTTAAATAAAATCTCAAATTCAAATTTAAATCAAAATTAACTATTCATTTTCAATCTTATTTAAGTTAGAAAATATTCATTTATTCACCTTTAATCAAAATCAAGTTATAAAATCATGTCTTTAAATTTCAATTTAATAAGTTTTCAAATCAATTTCTATTTAAATACAATTCTTAAACGAATTAAATTACAAATCATTTTCAATTTTTAGTTCCAACCTTAATTCATTAAAGTTATTACAAAAATCTATCTTCAAAATATTAGTAGAAATTTAAATAATATTTAAAACGTATTATATATAAGGTAAATTAAATTTTATTAAATTAAATCTTAGTTATTAAATTAAATCTATTTTGTATCTTATTTTATATATATTTTAAAAATAATAATTTTATAAGTAAAATTTTATAATTTACATTTCAAAACCTAACTTATGATTTTAAAATTTCCAAAGCATATAATTTTAGAAATCTAAATTTTTGACATATATTAAAATAAAATCTTTATATTATAATTTAAAAATCAATATTTATTAAAACTCATATATTTCCTTTCAAAACTTTAGAAATCATTTTCTAAAATAGACTAACGATGTCCTTATATGATTTTCTATCCTTTGGTCAAGTGAAACAGATATTTATCATTTCAATCTACAATTTAAAATTTAATATTTATGGATATATATAATTTCAACCCACAATCCCAAAATTTCAAAATCAATTAAAATCGCTTGGCTTTATCATTTCAACCGAGAACGATTTCTCCTAATCTATAAGATCGTTCGGGTATATATCATTTCAACCCAAAGGGAATTCTAAAATAACAGGAACTTATAGAGTGAGAACAAATATGATAATAATATAATATATCAACAATAGGCATATATCATCAGTAACAAATTTAAATATAATATATACAACAGGTTAGGGTGTCTTATGTCATAGGTAAATAATTGCAGATAATGACATATCAGTTTAACAATTAAACAATTAACAATTCTAATTTAATAGCATATTGCAATCGTCATTTCATGTGAATTAAATTCACTAAATATAAGAATGTTAATCGTGAGTGATTTCTCACCTTTCGAGGCTAGAGAACAACGATGGCGAAGATGGTGACACAGATACGCACGCAGATATGGACACAAGTAAATCAAAAGGCTGCTGCGACCAATTTAGACAGCGGTGAGACAAAAGCAAAGCACGATAAACTAGATTTGATGAAGATCGGTTATATAAGTGAAATTATATATATATATATATTAAAATCATATTTTAATTTAAACACATATTAGAATAATATATATATATATATATATTAAAAATCATTATTTAATTTAAAACACATCAAATAAAATAAAATATTAATATATTTTAAAATCAAGATAACGATATATATATATACATATATTATCTTTAAAATAAATATTTATAAAAATCCATATATATTTTTTCAAAATTTCTTTAAATACAATTTTAAACATCAACATAAATAGCCATAGTATATATATATATTGTCAAAATACTTACATTTACACAACATAACATGTTACATACTTAAAATACATGTTGAAATAAAAGTCGTTATATATATTTCAAAATCAAAAAGACATATTAAAATTAAAATCTATATATATTTCTCCTAAAACTAAACATGTATTAAAAATTTATAACAAAACCATATATATAATATATTTTTGTTTCAATACCTAAACAACAATCATGTGTGAACAAAAGAAGGCTGCTCAACCGCAAATGGAAAAAGCTTTGGCGATGGGATTGCTGGTTGTTGATGGATGCTCGTGTGAACTGTCAGAAAAGAAGGAGAGGCGAGATGTGGAAGGTTTCGATGGTGAGGTGGTTGTCGAGATGAAGCATGGAGGAGAGGCAATTTATATGAGCTTACATATATAAAAGTAGGGGGGACATAATTAGAAATGAACTGGAGGCCGAACAAACTGAGGACAAGTCAGAGAACGCGGAGGTAGGTGGCTGACATGGCAGGCTTGAGGCTATGAGGCTGCTACCGAGGGGGAAGTCTGTGCGAGTGGCTTTGGTTATAGAGGGGAAGAGGTGGGTCCAGGGTGTCAATGCACAAAGAGGTGATCAGAAAGCGAATGGTCAGGTAAGGGAGATGATGGGTTATCAGGTCTGGTCAGCTGGGTTTGCTCGGCTGTGCTAGGGGTTGGTGGTTGATATTTGGATGTTCGAGGGATGGCATGCATGGTGTGGTAGGTGGAAGGGATGGAGGCTCGGGTTTTCAGTTTGAAAAGAACAAGCAATAGTATATGAAAGTAACATTGATGAACAGGAAAAAGATGACATGCTTCAATAGTTCTGCTTTATATAAACTCATTTTTTTAACAGAACGTAGAAGAGAAAAAGGGAGAATGGAAGAAAAGAAATGAACCAGTAGATAAAAATGAAACAATGGGATACCAAAAGTCAAAAGTTATATTTTGGAAATATCAAAAGGCAACTGGTTATTTCTCGGGAAACAAATGGAAGGACATAGAATCCAAAAGGCCAAAATACAGAACCAGTATGGCTAATCGTTTCGCAGATTCCGCCACGTACCGAATGTCGAAACACACAAATAAATATACTGCAGAGATCAGCATGAGAAGACGAACAGAATGGTACATAGATCTGAATGATACAACCATCCTATCAATACTTGATTTTTCGTTGTCGAAAATACTGCTAAAATGTCAAAAATAAGATAAACAAAGCTAGAGCTGTCCAAATTTGGCGAAATGAAATATGACATAACACTTAGAAAATGGTTTACAAATTTATTGTATAAAATATTCAGGTTTCGAGAATTTTTTATTTCCAACAATTTAACTGAATATAAATTGAAATTGAAATTGAAATTACACAACAAAACTAACTTCCTTATTCTCTGATGAGAATTTGACATTTGCCACATTTAAACAAACGCATTTCAAATATTAATTTTTCATTGTTAAATTTTATTGTTTTATTTTCATGAAAAATTCAGTTAATCACATTATTTAAACCGTTAAAATTTATGAGTCGTTACAATGCATTAGATTGTCTAATAAATATTTTTGCACATTGTAGAGAAACTATAAGTTTCTCATCAATATCGAGCATAGATAATCCTCAGCTGTCGATTAAACCATTAAGAATACTGACTCTATGATATATATGAAGCGAATATTCAAAATGGATTCCAAATATAGTATCAAATATGATTTTAATAGTTTTACCTGATGGGATATGATCCATTGGCTGTGAATGAGTCATCAAGAGCAAGACTAATATAGTTGCAATACAATGAACCGTGTTGATAAGAATTGCATCGTAAATTTCAATTGTCAAAATTAACATAATATATTCGTTATTCAACATGATGTTAGTTTAAATTTATCTGCAATAGTGTCGCTTATTATGACTTCGTGTTTGTGTACACATGTTCTGAAATTCTAAATTGTAAATAATGATTTAGAATAGACTGTCTACACATAATAACCAAAGTGTCTTGAAGTCAGTGGGAGTGATATTGAGTTTGTAGGTTTTAGGATATGATCTATGAAATGATACGAAGGTATCATTTTATAAGCATCAGAACTGCACAAGTATTTTGATAGATATATGAAACAAAATGCAAAGCTATCACGTATCTATAAGAAATAACTATTAAATGTACTAAAATATTTCTAAAAGGTAAACAACATACAAATGATTGTTAATGATGTACTTATGTTAAAATCAGTAATAGTTTAGTTCCTTAATACTCGACATTAGACTTGTAAACGATATCTATTATAATAATAAGTATATTAGATGTTGGGAATGTCCTAAATGATATGCAAATACGCCTTATTAAAATGTTTATTATGGAACACATAAGATGGATTCTTTATGTATTGTCAATAGAAATTATCATTCAAGTTCTGTTGTGTACAATATATTAATTTTCTTATCTATTTGATGCATGAAAAAAATATCAAATATAAATTAAGATCACTAAATTGTAGTTTAGATTATTATCGAGTATTTATAAAATATTACAGAATTGTTTATAGAAATAATGAAATCCTTATGAAGGAGTGTTCATACTCGAACTAAATAAGTGCTACTGAGTGTAATATGTCAATACTAAATTCATATTCAAACCTCAACTAAGAACCTAATGTTGGAAATGTTCCAAATGACACGTTGTGGCTAAGTATACCGCTGGAATAACACCACAATAAAAGAAATGTATAAATATGAATGAAAAATTAATAACTTAGCTAAAAATGATTCTAAGTATTAAGAATACTACACTATTGTTATTTTTAAAATTAGTCATTTAATTTTATTACAATTTATTATAGTGATATTAATTTTCAATAGCAAAAAATAATTTATATAAATAGTTTATTATTATTTAATATTATATCAATCAGTTTACTTCATTTATAAATTACATTAATTCAAAATGGCTACGAAAATTATATTAGAACTAAATAAGCTTTTGGAAAGAAAAAATAAAAATAAAAATTTACTTTTTCTATTTTCAAATTTTAATTATTTAAAAAAATTATAAATAAAAAATTATTAAACATAAATTTTGGGTCAAAAAATGTGAAAAAAAATTCAAGTCATAAAATATCAGTTAGGATTTTTTGAAATTTTAAAATTTAAACAAAAGTTTAAAAATTAATTTTTATTGATATTCAATTTTAAATGAATATTTAATTAAAAATGCATTTTAAAATAAAATATTTTTTTGTGCTATGCTCATGAACTGGAAATAAATTAAATCCAAAAAATTATTTTGAACAATGTTATTAATATATGTGTATATATATATATATATTATAAACTATATATTTATGTATCTTTATCTTTACGACTAATAATTAGAATTCTATGAACTGATTTTAACGATGTCTTTTTGAAATACCGAAATTACCCTTCTATTACTGTTCTTTTCACTCCCTCTTCCTACCACATTATGTTCTTTTAACAATATTCTCCCCTAAAACAAAAAGACCTAAAAATTTGCAACACTCACACCTCACTTTAGGATGTAGATCTGATTCCTCATCCAACCCAATTCAGCATCCATCATCTTTGCCAACGTCTTCTCCCACGACCTACTGATGGTCAGTCCATAGCAATTCTACATCCACTCACGTTAATCGTCCATGCTCTTCCTCAAAACGTTTTACGCTTATAACTACTAATTTCATTCCATATTTTTACCCAAGAAAAAAAATTCCTCCATACATTTTTAATCATGATTGTCCTAAATGATCCTCGACCAAATGTCTACTATTTTCCCGATTCAGTCTCTCCTCCGCTACAAATACGTCGAATCAGGTGTCAAATTCAACTTCGCCACAACATAATCAAATTGACTTTGATTTCAATTTCAATATGAGTCCTAATGATACTAAACGAATTCATAAGTTAGAGTGGATCTAATCTAAACAAATGTTGTCGATTTTTGGATCGTAACAGTCGGAGCTATCAAAACATTTATTGTATGTTTCTTTTTTTTTGATATTACCTGGTTTTACCCAGTGGAATTGGAATTAATTTTATTTTGTTAGCGATAAACACAGTTTACTATGTTAATTGACCATATTGAAAAATACTGCATATATCAATTCTAGGTGGAACATCTGTGACAATTACCTATGCTTTGCTCATTACTTTGCATTTTCTCATGGGTTACAATTTAGGATGTGCTATCGGTATGCATTCATAAAAACATAATGGTTAGATCAAATGTGACTAACATTGAAGAATGAGGTACTTAAATGGATTATCAAAATATTTTTAGGTATACATATTGTAGTCTTTTTTCTCTAATATTTCTAACTAATTATTTTAGTTTCACATAATCAGATTGTTTAGGAGGACTGTGGTTGCCTATTTATTATTATTTCTGTTCAAATTCATTCTAATAATAAATAATGCAATCGTACATGCATTGTATTACAACAAATGTGATAGCTAATTCTATTAACTGATATTATTGTTACCTATTAGCCAATATGAGAAACAACAGCAAGAGAAGACCTTACTTTGTTAGATCTCTTTGGCCTTGTTTGTTGAGTGCCCATTCTCATTCAAAGTGGTCATAAAAATTTGAAGTAATGAAAGGAGTGCAGTGCCTAATTAAGTTAAAAATATTATAAGATATGTAGTATATAGCTATTTATAGTGACATATATTCTTTCTTTTAAAAATTTGTAATTAATCTTTAGTATCGACGAAATAACATGTAAAAATGGTTATGTTTTTTATTTTACAGCATATTCGTATCCACTTTCAAGTTAACCAAATTTTAATATCAAAATATATTTACTTTTTAACACCCTCTACATTTATTACAAAATGAACAAATGTTGGTTTCTTCTTGTGACATTACTGAAGTGTTTAATTACTTGCTCCTTATAGGTAGATAAGTAGGTATGTAACTTAATTTCAATGACAACAATATAGTAAAATTTAAGTGCACAACTAGATAAACACCTATAAATATCCATGATGTACTTCCACTCTGGACTTGAATAATATAGTTTAAGCAAGTTATAACTACGTTGTTTTATCATATTGTTTTTATGATTCTAAGAAATATATCAATCGCATGAACCGAGATATTTTTTGTTTCTTTTATAAATTGAGACTAAGCTCTATTTCGGATTCATGAATTAATATTGTGTGCGTCATTCCCTTAAATAAAGTTAAAAAGGACACATTTGTAGGGTATCCTAAAAAAGAATAACAATACATTTGCATGATATGAGTTATGTTTTATATAAAATGCGGTGTTTATTTATATATGGAAATGAAAATGATGTAAAGTGCGACGACCCGAAAAGCTATACCCTTTGAATCGACAATAAACCATACGCGTCTGATCCGAAAGGTACAGAATGATGAAAAGTCATGAGAAAGCTGAGAGAGGGTGAGAAAAAAGATAGAAGTGAGAAGAAGAGAAGAGAAGAAGAAGAGGGAAACATAACCATAACAGTACATAATCTCACATCACAACGAAATAACATATAATATAGATGAATAATCTTTACAAAAGAGAAACGGTAATATACATACATCAATCAAAGTATACAAATAAATAATTATTAGCCTGGACAGTTATAACAACTAGTCCTCACAAATGCTGAAAATTTACAACAACAATGCAGCGGAAAATAAACAAATATGTGTATACAACATGAAGATCTCCAACTCGTCTACTGAAGCTCCAAACGTACAAAATCCGAACCTGTAAATATACTTGATCTGACCGGAGCATTGATAGGGAAAAACACCTAGATCAGTCTGGTAAACCAGCGTAAGAAAAATAAATCTCAACTGAATTTTAAAGTTCTAAGGTTACCAAACTTTCTTTATCAAAACAAAAGGTATTTCATAAGGCCACGTTCATACATAAATACAGATGGGTTTTTCCCTTACGATAACCAAAACCTTTCATATCAAATTATGTTATATTATAATAGTGTCTATTAATTATCAATCATAGCTGAAATTGTTACATTATTAAATTCCAGCATAATAGGTTTACAAACAAAATGGCAGGCACGTAGTGGATATTGGATTCCATACAAATGTAAGGGACTACCTTTTCTGAACTTGGTACACCTCTGGAGGGTTGTACCTAGGGTCAAGATACTCGGCGTCTAAACCAACACAAGACCGGCCTATCCCTTCCTAGATAGTACCGAATATGTCGTCACCTCGATCGTTACCGACCTTTAACGGGTACCCGAGTCATACATTCACCACATACTTAGACATATGCAGAGTAAATCTAGAAGGATGATGACATTTCCTAATGGGAGCGACCAACTTAGCTTTGTTGCTTTTACCTTGTTTTAGTCATTTCCTAAGGTGTGAGGCCAAAAGAGGTATCGAATACCTTTCACATATCACATATCACATCATCTTTGATTGCCACATTGCCATTTCCGTTTGACTACTAATTGGCTTTCACAAAAATACAAGCCTTGAGCTCATACGTCTCAAGGAGGGTGTTAGGCTAAGAGAAATTGCCTTCTCCGCCACTGCAGATGTATGTTTGTAAAAAACAATGTAAGTAATCTCAGAAAATGCACTATCGGAAATCAATTCATACAAGTTGTCCAGGAACATGACAAACTGAAGTTACTTTCCTACCACATCCTATAGTGAAATCCCTAGAATTAGTAGCCAATAATCCTTGCATTAGATATTTCATAATGAAGAGACTACTACTAGTATATTTATATTGGGATTTTAACCCCAAACGATCAACCAGCAGTCCTTCACTATGAAAATCCTAAATAACAATATCATCAACAAACCTGCACAACCGTCATATATAGATTGGTCCGAAGTGGTTTTCGGATAAACCGATCCCGCCCTCTTCGCACCAACAACGCAAAAGCATTATTCAACCTCATATAGAAACCAAGTCTCGTAGACTTATCACGTTTTCAAGTTTCTTGCTATCCCAGGGCCAAGAAGAAAGCTCGGTAAATAGGAGTAATCACTCCATACTACTCGAATCAACATCCTTTACACCAAACGATAATCAAGCCTATGAAGATGGCTCCGTACTAATTACATGTATGACTATATAGTTTTCACATCAAGTCGAGAAACTAAAATGGCCTAAAATATAATTTAGCACTAAAGCAGTCACTAGGCATAAATTATTAAATAATTTATAAATCAATTCACTTTTCAATTTAATTACTTCAGATTATCTTTATAGGATATATTTTCAAAATCTTTCGATATTTCAATATTTGGAAAACATTTCATAAAATTATTCTAATAATAAGTGAATTCACAGCTTATTGTATTTTCAAACCATTTAAACTCCATTTTGAAATATCACTTTCCAAAACATCTATTTCAAGGATTTTTCACTTTCCAAACATGAATATATTTCCTTTATCAACTTCTATATTTAGCTTATCAAATTAAATTGATTTCATATTTATAAAATAGTGTTTATAATTCACATTTCAATTTTATAAAAACTTCCATTTATAAAATTCCTTTATTAACCAATTTCCCGTTTATCTCATTATATACCAAAATCCCATTATAAGCTTATTTACTTATAAATTTCTTTATTTCACATTCATTATTTTGTAATCCCATTATTTTTAAAGTCCATTATAAATTCATTTCAAAATTTCAATTGCACATCCATTTACAAATCTGATTATAAATCCACTTCTAATATTTACAAAACACTATTTAGAAAAATCCATTTCATCAAATCTCTTTATTAATAGCATTCCTATATAAACTTTCATTTTACACTTATAAAATTCTTTTATAATTCCAGTACTTTTATTTATAAAATATCAATTTTATAAATCTTATATATAAACAATTTATTATAAGTTCAAAATTCTCAGTTTAACTTATTTTACAAAATAGTTAACTTCATATTTCAAAATTCATATTTAAGTATATTCCACAAAGCCATAATTTTTATAACATACAAATTATAACTTTTTTGTTGATTTAAAATTAATTCATTTCTTTAAAAATTCAATTTTTTTTAAAAACATATATATTTTCAAAATCATTTTGAAATCTTTTTTTAAGTCAAAATCATCATTTTAATATTTTAAATTTCCTAAAATGTGGCCCAATGCTGCAAAAAACTAAATAAGGGGATTCACATTAATAATAGCAAATATGGCATCCATCACCTCAAATATCTCATAACATAGCATATATAACAATATGTGTAGATAAAAATAAACAATGGTGAGGAATCCTATTGGATCCCTCCAACTTGTCACCTACAACAAATATACATATAAGCATAATATGTACAATGTCTGCTTCGAGGCAGACGTGCGTATAAAGGGTCATCCGCTTATGCACGAGAACGTATAGAGTCTCATCTGCTAAAATGTGCGAGAATATATCCAAAACAACTAATATATGTATGTATATATAATATCATCCAAATAATCATCAATCATCATAAATAAAATTGATTCTTGCTTATATAAAAATATACGCAAGATAGAGAGAGTGAGTTTTACTCACTTTGGTTGCATTTGCCGTTGCAGCGTTTATTTCGATTAAATTAAACGAGCATTTAATTTCGACCAAAATTTTCTACAGCTCTAAATTCATCCAAACTAACTCTAAAACGTAATGCTCGTCAATACGAATCCAACGCAATTCGTTTTGTACGAAATGGGCCTCCTATGAAAAAGTTAAGCATTTCATAAGTTACACGAATTATAATTAATAACATCATTAACTAAATTAATTAACCTAATTAACATTTATAATCCTTCTTTCCTCATGCACGTTTGCTCTCCCCGGGCTCAGGTGTTTGAACCCAACTACGTGCGCAACCCTTAATTGCTGCTCCCTCCACGATCACCTAGAAGTTGATTGGAGACCACCAAATCGAAGCTCACGGCCCCACGCACCACCGCCCACGACGAGATCGGCCAACCCCACGCCTCACAAAACCCATTCGAACGCGCATCACAGCCAGATCTAGGCCACCATGATGCTCCATTTTCATTCTCCATCATTGGATGTGAAGATCTCGTTGCTCTCTACATTTTCTTTGTTGAAAATTTTAGCTAAATGTTTGTGGATTGAGAGAGATTGAGGGAAGAAGATTCAAGTTTTTCTGGCCATTGAAATTTTTAGCGGCAGCTGACCTAGTTTTTAGGGTTTTGCAAGTTAGGGTCCTCTAATTATAAGCAATATAAATTACTATTCACTCAAATATTTCCGAACTCCAAACGAAGCGTGCCGCCTGGCAATCATAATGTTTTACCCTTATTTCAAACACAATGGAATATGTATCGAAGGCTAATTCCATCGTATACAAAAGGTAGGTTTTCGAATCAAATTATTTTAATTAAAATCTTTTAATAAAATTCTAGGCGTTTCAAACTCATACGATCAAACGGTAAGTCTAATCGACATGAAATTTGAAATCCTATATTAACTCACTAGCACGAATCCAATGAAACCAGTTTCATCCAATTTTAAGACAATGTCTCGAATGGCTATTTTTACTTATTAGTTAAATATTAATTTTTTGATTTGTGTTCAATCATTTTCAATTCAAATTTAAAAGTTCTCTAACTCCATCTAAATTCAAATAGAATTTAATTCAACTTTAGAAATCATTTATTATTCTTCATTATACTCCAGGCTCAATTATTTAAATATTTAACTTATTAAATTTACTTTAACTAAATATTCTAAATTCAAACGATTGAAAAACTGGGTCATTATATAAAGACCTAACATTATGTTCATTTCCTTTTTCTCTTTGTTTTATGTACGTTAGAATTTATTTTCAAATCTAATTAGAAGGATTCCATTTCCTTAGGCTCTGTTTATGGCATTGAAAATGAAATCCAATTATGCCAAGGATGTAGATGCTTCACTTATACTAGATGGTTAAATAATTAAAAGCAAGGTATGCTCAAATTTAAGCCGCTCTTTTAAAAGTTTACTTTAATTTATTTCCCAAATTTTTTAAAATTGAGCTATATGAAAATTAATGAACTTATTTAATTTATCAGGTAAATTTCAAGATAATTTCTATTAGTATAATTTTGAATTTCAATTTCAAAATGGAATTATTTGTAGTTTATTAATTGTCGTGGAGAAATAAATGTGGTTTCTCTGCTTATTTTGGTTATTTAGTTTTTCTAAGATTTTCTAATTTTTTGTTCTTCGTACATCACTCCTAGACACTTAAAATTTGCATAATGTTTTTGCCTCTAACTCTTAAGCAGCTGCCTCGGTTGGGAAACGAGGCTCAAAATTGATAAAGAAATGATATATGGAAACGAGCGACTTATGGTCGTATTGTCTGCTTCAATTTGAACATGAAAAGAATAAGCAAAGTTGAGTTAAGTACTTCATTAGGATGCAAATTACCCTTAATTTCTCTATCTTATATTGTGTAATCAAATATAAGCACTTACATCCTATTGATAGTCATTGTAAATTGTTGAGTACTTTTTAATTTACCAGGTTATAGTCATTGTAAATAGTTAAGTTAATTTTCAGTATTTTATGTATTCATCACTTATGTCACTTTGAAACTACCTATTGATAATTTTTACAATTATAAACATACACATCAAAAGAATAGAGAAATTAGCAAAGCTTACTTTACATAAACACTGATCGGTCAATTTAGGTGTGTATTGCAATTAGTATAGCTCAACAAATATACAGCCATGTTTCAATATGTGAAAATAAGGTATGTAATAGCAAAATAGGCATAATTTAAATTTATAAGTAATCTTACTTAACTATAAGATAAATATTATTCTAAATAATTGGGCTGTTGTTGTTTATGCAATATCAATATATAGTCTCAACTTTGGCTCAAGGATCAAGTATGTTTTCATTGAAATACTTAAATTCATGACTAGACCATTTTTTATTACATATTCAGGAACCAGTACTTTTCTCAATATCAGTAGGTGAAAATATTGCGTATGGGCTACCAGATGAAGATATTTCTAAAAAATATAATAGAAGTGGCTTAAGCTGGAAATGCTCATGAATTCTTATATCTCTTCCTTGGGTTCACAAAATATTCATTCCTCGGGTTCACAAAATATTCATTCACGAAGGTATAAATTCTATAGTTCTTTTAATTTTTTCTTTCTTTTCACTGGAGTACATGTCATTTACGAAATGAATGGTTATGATACTCAAGTTGGTGAACATGGAAGCCTTTATCGTGGTTGGCGAGACAAGTAATAATGGGCTCTATTATAATATCAAACCTCTTCTAGGTAGTTTACTGTTTGATTAATTCAGAGTGATTACATGTTTTTCCTTTAAATATTATGAGAGCAAAATTTATGGAGACTATATGATTTCATTTTTGATAGTTTATTATTTGATTTATGGACCCAATAGATTTCAATACTTCTTCTCATATATGTATAAAATTTCTTTTGCATGTCTAGGTATTAGGCTTATTGAGATTACATCAATCGCATTTTCACGTTCTTTTTCCTTCATTGAATTGTTTTATGATTATAGCCCATTATCAAATTAACTAAATCTCTTCCGTTAATTTTCTTAAAATGCTTTATAAAGAAAACAAAGGTTAGGAATCAAGAATACCAATAACTGCATCAATTCATGCATAATCTACTCATGTTGAAGCTTGAAGTAACATCACAAATTTTTTAACAATTCATCATAGTAAACAAAAATACATAACATATGTAATGTAAATGTATTTTGTGGTAAGTGGTATATTGTTTTGATAAAATGGTTTTTCTTGATAAAATATTTGTGAAATAAACCTACATTATACATTTATGAAATTAGTTATTATTGACCTCTCTTAGTACCATTAAAAAAATCTATGTAATATAAAATAAAATTTTCATAAGGTGATTCATAACCTGTTAGCTAGCAGATGCATTTGAGTTAACCGTGTGTGGGCTTTGAATGTTTGACTACAAAATAAAACCATATATATGAATTAACATAAAATCAAAGTACATAGGAAAAGCATTGATAAAATAGTTTGACATAAGCTCATGCACAAAATAGTTTGACAAAATAATTGGTTTAAACTAAAAGGGGTGTATAGAAAACAATTGATTTAAACCAATTCATGAAGCAATTCAAAGGCTTGGCTACATTTGAATGTGTTGATATGGCAAGAGATAATTGCACTGATTTTTTTTTTCATTTTTAATAGTTACTAAATGCTGTTAAAGCGTAGTTTGCTAGTTATATGTAAAATCAAAATGAATTAAAATGATGAGATTTTGTAAGATTCTTTTTTAAACTACATGGACCAAGGTCTACATGCAAATTTGAGCCACAGAACTATATTTCTATCATCTAAGGATATCGTATATTTTGACAAAAAAACATTTAGACGGATAACAGGACTTAATTGTGAAATTTAAGAAATCGATGCAAGAAATTGAGGCTAAACACTTTGAACACCGATTCTAGCTATATTTTTATTATGTACAAGTATTGTGAAAAGACCAAAGTATATTAATCGGCAAAAATCCCTTTGTCGGATCTCATTGTTTATGTGCACTAATCCAATTCATGAGGCAAATTATTATATTTGAATGTGTTGATTTATAGATAATCATTGCATTGATTTTATTTCCAATGTTTTTTAATAGCCATGCTATAAAAATATGGCTCAGCGATCAAATGCAGGTCCACTTGGACAGGCCTGTATGCTCGTATATATAGTAATAATAAAATTATTTTATTATATATGTATGTATATATACATATTATTCAAGATTATAAAATATAAATGTATATTTCAATATTTAAAATAAAATATAAATACAAACATACATACATATATACACACACATATATATATAAATATATATATATATCGTGTTGGTGTTCATTGGCGATATTATGATATATTCTAAGGATAAAAGAGATCATCTTAGAATAGTGTTTGAGATGTTGAAATAGCATCAACTGAAAGCGAAGTTTTCAAAGTGTTATTTTTGAAGAAAGAAGTCTAGGTCACGTAGTTTCATAGATAGGGTTTTCAGTCGATCCAGCAAAGATCGAAGCTGTTAACAGTTGAAAAGGACCCGAGACGGTGACTGAGCTAAGAAGTTTTCTTGGATTAGCTGGCTATTACTGGAGATTTATTGAGGATTTCTCATGGAGAGCAGCGCCTTTGACTAAGTTAACCAGAAAGGACGTAAAGTTTACTTGGTCTGATAAATGTGAGGACGCATTCCTTGAGTTGAAGCATTTGTTGATCAATGCGCCTATGTTAGTAGTTCTAGATGGAAATCAGCATTTGGTGGTGTATGCAGATGCATGTGGAGCAGGATTAGGAGCTGTATCGATGTAGATAGTAAAGTGAGTGCCTAACTTCACGGTATCTCAGACCACATGAAGTTAGATATCCAACTCATGATTTGGATTTGGCAGCGATGATTTTCGCATTGAAAGTGTGGAGACATTACCTCTTAGAAGAACGATTCGAGTGGTATACAGATCACAAGTCTTTGAGTCTTTATTCTCTCAAAAAGGGTTGAATATGCAACAGTAGAGGTGGCTGGAGTTTTTAGTAGCTTATGATTTTGGTATTGGGTATACAATAAGAAAAGGAAATAAAGTTGCAGATGCACTTAGCAGGAAACATCAAAATGCTGTATTAGCTATGTTGGTAGAATGGAAGGATCTAGAGGCATTGACTACTTATATTGTGCAGTTAAGATCGACTACTAGTTCTCATCAATGTACAGCCATGTTATCTTGCTTGGAAGTTTGAAAAATGTCGACTGAAAAAATTACTTCTAAGCAGAGAGATGATACATTGTTAGCCAAAAAAATTACAAGATTGGAAAGTTGTTAGCACCAGAATTGGTCACTAACACCCTTAAGAGAGATTGTGCAGAGAGATTAATGAAGAAAGTAAAGTTAAACAGAAGACAGTATGTAAATTTAAATGTAGAAAATATGAACACCAGATTTATAGTGGTTCAGCGCAATTGCCTACGTCCACTTTGAGGTTAATCTTTATTTTTTTTCTTGATAATCGATTATAGATACAATCCGTATACCAATTATATTGAATATAATTGCTAAGCAAAAAAGATAAGTCTTGAACGAGTCTTGAATGCGGCAGAGTCTCCCCATTGTTCTCCAAAAAAAGGTCACTTTCACTGTGCCTCTGCCTCTCTATTTATAGACGAAGGTAGGTTGGACTTCCTTGGTGGGCCTAGCAGCTTGGTATCTCGGCCCAGTATAAGTAATCTCCGAATGCCAAACCAAAAATGCCTAATGGCAGAGTGCCGATCGAAATCTTTGTGCTGAAAGAAACGATCTGTTGCGTGAGAGGTAGAGGCCGATCGAGAATCGATGCCAGACGGGGAAGGTACTGAACGAAGCTGGAATGCCAAACAGTCCAGGAATGATGCACGAGGCATGAATGCCGAGCGCTTTAGAAGACGAACGCTCTTGAATGCCAACCGAACCAGTTGTGCCGAACGTCCCTGGAATGCCGAACACTCTCTAATGCCGAGTGTTCCTAAATGCCAAGCGTTCTCTAATGCCGAATGTTCCTGAATGCTGGGCGTTCTCTAATGCCGAACGCTCCTAAATGCCATGTGCTCCTGAATGCCGAGTAGTGTGGAATGCCGAACGAGTTTGGATGTCGAACAACTTTGTCATGCCGAACGGCCTTCAATGCCCACTGACCATAAATACCTAACAACTTTGTCATGCCGAACGACCTTCAATGCCGATCGACCATAGATGCCGAACAGCCTGGTCATGCCGAACTAGATTGCCGAGTCCTTAGTTGTCTGGTCAAACATCCAGGTAACACTTGCTTCCCAAAGTGCATTACGTGACCGAATGTGATGCGCTTTGAATCGCGTGTACTCTGTGCTTTGCTTTGAGCTTTAGGTTTATTCTTCTTCTTGGTGGAATTTTCTCATGAATACTAGATGAGGCAATGCATGCCGAACGTTGTGCGAATGCCGAGCAGCATAGCCGAAGCTGAGCGCCCTTGTACCGCCTCGGCGAGTTCTTTTTTGTGAGTCGATTCCGGACGAGTTATGGCTTCGGCGGTATCCTTGGCGCTCAGCTGGGCGGCCTCAAGTTGAGATTTATCAGATGCGATCTTTTCGTCCTGAGCTTTGATAATGTCTTTGTCATGAATACCCTCAAGCTTCAGGTGATCAATCTCATGTTGGCATTTTATGGAGACTTCAGACACTTTCTCTGCAAGATGAACGAACGCGTCATGCTGAACATAGACGTCGTTGGTGCAGGCAATAGCGCTCTGCTTGACATCTCCAGGAATATGATGGATCGTCGGGAGAAACTTCAGACCATCAAAGCAGATTTTTAGGTATTTAACTTTAAGCTCGGCCAGTTTCTCCGATACTGGTGGACCTGTTGCAAGAACAGGAGGAGATGGCTTCGAAAGTTCAGCTCTCATGTGAGGATCCCGGGACTGTCGGGTGGAGGAGGAATCGGAGTGTTGATCATGGGGAACATCAGATTGCGACCCCTTATGGCCGTGCTTATCTTTGCTTTGCCCTAAGTGAGAAGAGGGATGTTGGTGGTATTTGGGCTGATAATACGTTTTCTTCCGAGATGATGAGTCCTGGAAATAATAATCCCTATCGCCATCACCGTCTCTGCCTCGACGTTTTCCAGAAACTGAGTCCCATCCACAGTGATGGAATATAGACGACCACGAAGACGATCGATTCCGTGTGTACGCCCCATGTCACTTGCACAGAATTTAAAAAACAATGAATTAGCAAAGAGTAGTGTGACGGCGGAAATTTAAGTGCAAGGTGAAGTGCGTGTGTTTGTGTGTGTCCTAATGTTTCCCCTCGATGGACCAGTTTCTTTGCTAATGGGAGTTTTTTCTCCTTGAGTTTGGGCTTGAACGTCTGCATCGCCTCTATGGACAAGTGAAGTTTAAATGCCTCCGGATCATCGAAATCATAATTAAGTAAATCGTCAGGTACTGAGAGGTTCGAGAGGCCCTTTAAAGAACTTTTTAAACATTGTGAGGAAGCCTCTTTCTCTATTGGAATAAGAGTAACTTTAGAGGTTGCACCAAATTTTTCCTCCTTATCTTATACATCAGTTTCTTTTTCCTCTTCGAAGGGGAGGATGAAGTTTCGATGTCATGAACTTCAACTAATGGGTCCTGAGTAGGACCAACGTTCTCATCTTGTGCTTTGGTGTTTCGGTTTCCTTGATTTCTCCTTCTTCTAGTGCGCCAGGAGCATTACATGCTGAAGACTCAGCTTGATTTTTCCCTTTGCCAGAGGCAGGCTTGGGTATGGAAACGTCCTGAGGAAGGCTTATCCGACGGCCTTCTGCCAACAGTCCAAACCTCGAAAGTGACTTATTTGAAGTGAGAGTTCGGATGTCCCGTTCGTCGGCAGGAAGGGCTGTAATGGCTTCGATGGCTTCAGAATATCCGCAGCCGTCAGGACTGGTATTGATACCTGAAAAGATGGAAAAAAGAGTTAGAAAAGGCACGGCTTTGACCAAGCATGAATATCGATCCAGAGAAAAGACTTACTTCCTTCTACCCATCTCCTCGCGGAACCAGGAGGGCAACACACATAAAACCATTCCTGCTTGTACGGGGCGAACTTGCTGCATACCCCAGTTAAGATTTGGCATTTGTGGTGCGGCTTGAGAAACATGAAAGAGGGGCTATCTCTCCTCTTCTTGATCATATATATGTATCTGATGTCATCCGGGGTTGCAGGCATGGAGAGGACATTCATGAAGAGGATATAGGTACCGTAAATGAAGGCGTGGCCGTTCGGGTGCAGTTGTGACGGGGCAATGTCAATGTACTGCAGCACGTCTCGAAGAAATAAGTTGAACGGTGGCACACTGCCGACCCAGCACATAAACTTATTGCAAGCTATATATCCAACTGGGGGCAAGTGTGGATGATCGTGCCTTGATGGAACTGTACGTCGTCGAAGGGGATTTTGTGGACGGAGCATATCCGACGGAGTGCACTTTCATTTATCTTCGAAGCCTGTGAATCGACTGGGTTGTCCAAGAAAATTGATGCCTCCAGGGCATCGGGAGCTAAGTTATGAGCAGGGGAGGTCGACGGGTTTGAAGTATGTGCGACTCCTTGTTTGGAAGACGGCCCGGGTCTATCTGAGATCGTGGCGGAGCTAGATTTCCTAGACATCTTTGAGGGAAATTGAATCTAGTAGAGTACCTGTTTGAACTATACTTGAAAAACAATCGACGTTAGACTTAACAGTGTAAATATTCCCCTTCCGTGTGGTGTGTGAACTAGTGTGATAATTCAAGTATAAGTGCTGAGAAATTATAAGTCATGGAGTTGATGGTATAAAGTTGAACTTTGAACTGTCGTCTTTGAAGACCGTCATCGCTGACCGTCTCCGAAAATCAGCCTTGCAATATTTTCTATTTTGGACTCGGACATTGACACTGTATGCCAAAAGCTTTTATCTGTATTTATCGATTTCAGTTCAGGATTATGATAATTGGAACTAGGAAGTTATCAGTCCAGATTAGTTTGATACACCAGTATGCTTAGGTCCGTGTCTTTGTTTTTGTCTTGTGATTAGGCAAGGTAAAATGTTGTTCGGTCTAAGTATCATTCGGTCAAAATGTTGTTCGGCCTAAGTATCGTTCGGTCAAAATGTTGCTCGGCCTAAGTATCGTTCGACCAAAATATTGTTCGGCATAACTATCATTCGGCATTCATGACTGTTCGGCCTACGCGCTGTTCGGCAGAAATACCGTTCGGCATCCTACCCAACTCGTACTTCCTCCCTATTTTTCCACTCCATTGCTCGGCATGTGGCGAATCATGCTGAACCGAGTTTACACCGAACCCCAACGCTTGGTACTTCACCCTTAGCAACGGTTTTATCTTTCTCCTCCATCCATACCGAACAATGTGGCCAAGTCGTTCGGCAAGTCATACCGGACCGAGTTGTTCGGCATTCTAGCCAATTCCTATTCCACCTCTACTCTTCCCTCCAACCTCGTTTGGCATGAGAGCACCATACTGAACCACAGTACACCTTCCATCAACACCCTCATGTGCTTGCCTCTGACCACTTCCCCTTTCCACTACGTCATCTAGCCCTTGAACATGCCCTAATCGCAGTTCGATCCTTTCATCCATGAAATACCTATTGGCCACGGTTCTAAGTTACGAACTTAAGCCTCGTATTAAAAAAATTAGTCAGAGAAAGCAACTAAATAGAAGGGGTCAATACCTAGCAAATAGATTGAAGCTCGGGTGAATTCTAGAATTAAGGGCACGACTTTGATTAATTCCGAATGACTCGGGAAAAGGGAGATGTAGAGTATGAAGTTCGAGGAAGGAAGGGTAGTTAAATTCTTGGAGTTTGTTAAAAGGCGAGGTTCGTGAATACAGGATAACGGAGGTGAAAGTAAAGAAGAGAAGAAGAAGGAAAATTCCAAACTTTATAGGGGAAGAGAGGAAGTCGAAGAGACAATAGCCGGTAGAACCGGTCAAGACGACATCGTTCGGCATCGGCATTCAAGGGCGTTCGGCTTCGGCTATGCTGCTTGGCATTCGCACAACATTCGGCATGCATTGCCTCACCCAGTATTCACAAGAAAATGCCACCAAGAAGAAGAATAAACCTAAAGCTCGAAGCAAAGCACAGAGAACACGCGATTCAAAGCGCATCACGTTCGGTCACGTAATGCACTTTGGGAGGCAAGTGTTACCTGGAGGTTTGACCAGGCAACTAAGAACTCGGCATTCTCGTTTGGCATGACCAGACCATTCAGCATCTATGGTCGATAGGCATTGAAGGCCGTTCGGCATGACAAAGTTGTTCGGCATCTATGGTCGGTCGGCATTGAAGGACGTTCGACATGACAAAGTTGTTCGACATCCAAACTCGTTCGGCATTCCACACTGCTCGGCATTCAGGAGCGCACGACATTTAGGAACGTTCGGCATTAGAGAACGCTTGGCACTCAGGAACATTCGGCATTAGAGAACGCTCAGCATTCAGGAACGTTCGACATTAGAGAGTGTTCGGCATTCTAGGGACGTTCGGCACAACTGGTTCGGTTGGCATTCAAGAGCGTTCGGCTTCTAGAGCGCTCGACATTCTTGCCTTGCACGTCATTCCTGTACTGTTCGGCATTCTAGCTTCATTCGGCACCTTCCCTGTCCGGCATCGATTCTTGATCGGCCTGCAGCTCTCACGCCACACATCGTTTCGTTCGGCACAAAGATTTCAATCGGCACTCTGCTGTTCGGCATTTTAGGTTCGGCATTCGGAGATTACTTATATTGGGCTGAGATACCAAGCTGCTAGGCCCACCAGGAAAGTCCAACCTACCTTCGTCTATAAATAGAGAGGCAGGAGCATAGTGAAAGGGACCTTTTTTTGGAGAACACCGGGGAGACTCTGCCGCATTCAAGACTCATTCAAGACTTATCTTTTTTGCTTAGCAATTGTATTCAATATAATTGGTATACGGATTGTATCTGTAATCGATTATCAAAAGTAATAAAGATTAACCTCAAAGTGGACGTAGGCAATTATGCCGAACCACTATAAATCTGATGTTCATATTTTCTGCATTTAAATTTACGTACTGTCTTCTGTTTAACTTTACTTTCTCATTAATCTCTCTACACAGTCTCTCTTAAGGGTGTTAGTGACCAACTCTGGTGCTAACATTTTGGTGCTTTCACTGAGAACCGAATTCTCAGGATGATAGCATATGCTTTGTAGCTACTGGATTGAAAAATCTCCCGAAGGAGATCCAAATCATTCAAAAGACATCTGTTGATTCTACTCAGAGTTTCAACCAACAACTCTACCATGGGGAGACCATGAACTAGATCGGCTTCTCACAACGCAGATGTCTACGAAACTACTAGTGTACAACAGATAGGACCTAGCAACCAACCAGTGATTCAAGGTGCAGGAACCTCCACCCAGAACCAAGCGGAGGTCATTTCCCGAACATAGTCCAATGACTTGATAAAAGAATTCAGGGGAAGTAGAAGGAAACTTGCGGAGCAGATTCAAATCAACACTAATCTCATGACTCAACTTGCCCTGCAGTAGCATCAGAATGCTGGAAGTAGTCCTGCTCCTTATTCTGAATCTGATAGCTCGACCTCGGCAGATGAACCACCTAGGTGTAGATGCCATAGAAATGAAGCTGCACAAGAAGGTGCTACCGATCGATCCACCAGGGATCAGATACGTGATGAGACCGGACCCCCGGATCACCAAGGCCCAAATCAAACGGGACATCAACCTGCACGGTCTCGTGGAACAGAACCCAACCTCCCACCCTCCATACAAACTCCGGATTTATCAGCCATGGTCAGGAAGTTGATGAGAGAGAACCAGGGCCTGACCAAGGAGGGTTGGAGAGTGTCTAGGAGTCATACTCCCTTCATAGATGCGATCCTACAGGCTGAGTACCCTAAGAAATTCAATATGCCGATTATCCCAGCCTACGAAGGGAAGACTGACCCTAGGCAACACGTGATGAGGTGCGAATGGATGATGGATACGGCAAGGGCAAATGACGCAACTAAGTGTAGGTGTTTCCCAATCACTCTGTTCGGAATCGCCACTATGTGGTTTACTCGGCTTCCTCCACGATCTATATCTAGCTTCGACGAGTTAGCGATGAAATTTGTTAAACAATTCATGATACATGCTACCCGTCCAAAGGACGTTATGTCATTATCAAGCGTAACCCAAGCTCCGGGAGAGTCTTTGAAAGCACACTTACAGAGGTTTCATGTTGCCGCCACTGAAGTTAGCAATCCTAACGACCATGCAATTTTGATGGCGATAATGCGAGGTGTAGATCCAGATTCGGAGTTTGGAGATTGGTTGGCGGGAAAGCCCCTAGCTACATTGGAATGATTCTATGCCAGAGCTCATCAGTTCATACAGAGGGAGGAGGCTCGATGGATGAGACGAGATAAGGCATCAGGGCATGTTCAGGAGATTATGAAAAGTAACATCGTCGTGAACCAGTCCGGCGATAGTTCGGGAAAAGTTCAAGTCAACGTCCATAACAAGACTGACAGTCCAAAGGATCCGGAGGTGGGAATCTCAGAAAGAAAAGAGAAGCAGGGAAATGGAAGCTAAGGATTCCGACCTACAATGAATACACCCCGCTGAATACTTCTCTTGAAAACATTTATCTATCTACCTGTAACACCTTTGAATACAGAAAGCCGCGCCAAAGGAGCCCAGTGAAGAACAGAAACGGACAGGGAAGTACTGTCGCTTCCATGAGACCCATGGGCACAATACTGAGGAGTGTATGAACCTCCATGACGCCATAGAAAAGTTGAGCAGATAGAAAAAATTGCAGTAATTTGTCAAAAACCCGCAAGATGGAAGGCAAGGAACGTCAGACCCCGGACGTGGGCCGGCTCCACCCCAACCAGAACAACTTGCTCGGACTGTGGGTAGATTGATCATAAACACTATCATCGGAGGACCTCATCCTACAGACAAGAATTGGCAGGAGATGGAACGATATGCTACCTCCTTGAGGCATGTGGATTATGAATGTTGTTCGAATGTGGAAGATGGAACCCCCGCAAAACAACAACGCATGATGACTGACGATATAGTGTTTTGGAGCTGAGACGCGGACAAGGTAGAGGCTCCTATTATCGACCCGATGGTTATATCTGCAATAGTCGGGCCAGCTTACGTGAAAAGAATCTTGATTGATTGTAGAAGCTCTGCCAACATCATCTTCAAGAAGGCTTATGACCAAATGAAGATGGAAACGAAAGATTTGAAACCATGCAAAGCCCGTATCCACGGCTTTAACAGTGCTGCAACCGACGTGATGGGGTATATAGAAGTGCCAGTTGAACTGATAGAAGGTGAGCGTAGGGGAGTGCGAGTCCTACCGTTCATAGTAATGGATGTCGACTCTCCATACAATGTCCTTTTGGGTCGTCTAGCCTTGGCAGATTTAGGCCTGCTTTGGCACCATGGTGTTTGACATTAAAATTTCCGACGGACAAAGGAGTCAGTGTTGTACATGGCGATTAGGTAACCGGTCGCGCATGTTATGTGGCGGAACTAAGAGAAGCTCAGTGGAGAGGGAAGAGGAAGGTTGCGGACAGCTCCGTCCGCATCCTAAAGATTGATGATTGACAAGTAATGCTCGAGCCCTGGCTCGGGCAGCATTCTCGGATCCTTAGAGACATAGATCCGAGAGATGGTGATGGGGAACCAAGGGAAAAAAATGCAGCACCGGTTGAGCTGACGATCGACATTCCAGTCAGCCGGGATGACCCATCACGAGTTCTTAAGATTGGATCACAACTCGACCCCTCAGTGGCCGAGGATCTTACTGATTTCCTCTGGACGAATCTGGACGTTTTCGCTTGGACACACTCGGATATGTGTGGGATTTCTCCAAAAATTGCAAGTCCTATGTTGAACATAGACCCGAAACATGTTTCCGTAAAACAGAAAAGGAGAGGTATGGACCCGGAGAAGTCCGCGGCTCTCAAAGAGGAGGTGGACAAACTCTAGGCCATTGGGTTCGTCCGCGATGCCCTCTACCTTGAATGGGTATCTAACCCAGTGCTAGTGAAGAAAGCAAATGGAAAGTGGAGAACTTGTGTTGATTACTCCGATCTGAATAAAGCATGCCCGAAGGATAGTTTCCCTTTACCTAGAATCGACCAGCTCGTCGACTCTACCGCCGGACACGAATTATTGTTATTTATGGATGCGTATTCAGGATACAATCAGATCCCGATGCACATTCCAGACCAAGAGAACACCAGTTTTGTTACAAATATGGGGCTATATTGCTATGTAATAATGCCCTTTGGATTGAAAAACACGGTGCCAACGTATCAGCGCCTGGTGAATCGAATGTTTAAGGACCAGATTGGTAGAACGATGGAAGTCTATGTGGATGACATGATCGTGAAGTCACAGCAGTCAAACGACCATATCCAAGACTTAGCAGAAATGTTTGATATACCAGACAATACGGTATGAAGATCAACCCCTTGAAGTGCTCTTTTGGCATGGCATCAGGGAAGTTCTTGGGTTTCATTGTGAATGCACGTGGAATTGAAGCTAACCCGAAAAAGATTCATGCTATTCGAGACATACAAGTGCCCAGAACTATAAAGCAAGTACAAAGATCGAACGGAAAGGTGGCAGCGCTAAGTCGATTTATATCCAGGGCTACAGACAAGTGTATTTCTTTCTTCGACATGATAAAGAAAGGAAAAAGAAATTTTGAGTGGACATCCGACTATAAGGATGCATTTCGAGCTCTGGTAAGACATTTGGAGATCCCCCCAGTGCTATCGAAACCAATAGACCATGAAATGTTGTATGTGTACTTGGTAGTATCCCAAAATGCTATCAGTACGGCTTTGGTTCGTGAAGAGGATCGAGTTCAAAAACCAGTTTACTATGTTAGTAAACATCTGACGGGGGCAGAAAGAAACTATCCCAAGATTGAGAAATTAGCCTACTGCTTAGTGATTGCATCACGCAAGCTTCGCCCATACTTCCAGGCACACTCGATCAGTGTATACACCAACCAACCCCTGCGAAAGGTACTCCAACGACCGAAAACTTCCAGAGGGATGTTAAAATGGAATATCGAGTTGAGTTAGTTTGATATTACCTACTAGTCGCGAAGGGCCATACAAGGGCAAGCGCTAGCGGATTTCATCGCTGAATTCACCATGACAGACGAATCAGACGGCCGCAATGTCATACCTCCCGTCCGATGGAAGATGTACACCGATGGGGCATCTAACGACCGTTGTTTGGGGGTTGGCAAAGTTTTTATAACTCTTGAAAACCGATCAGTTTGCTACGCTTTGAGGCTCGAATTCATAGCAACGAATAACGAAGCCGAGTATGAAGCATTGATTGCCGGTTTAAGTCTCGTCAACGAACTAGGAATAAGATCGGTTGAAATTTTTTGCGACTCGCAACTGGTGGTGTATCAAGTGCGTGGAGACTACCAAGCAAGGGGCAAAGACTTGCCCCGTATTTGGCCCAAGTTCAAGAGCTGCTAGCGAATCTCGAGTATCATGATATTTCACATGTTCCGCGTGAACAAAACAGAGCAGCTGATTCATTGGCAAAATTTGCAAGTACTGGCGATGCGCAACAGATGAGATTGTTTCCCGTTGAATCCTTACATGTTTCGAGCATAAATATAATGGAGGTAGATTTCATGTTAGAAACAGAAATCGAGAAGGAGTCATGGATGACCATATTCAAGCAGTACTTGTTACACGGGGCCGTGTCCGAAAGAAGGAGCGAAAGACGACAAGTCATTCGTAAGGCTTCTCGTTATGTAATACAGGATGGAATAATGTATCGGAGGGGATTCTCGACCCCATTACTCCGGTGCATTGCCCATGATGAGATAAAACGAGTATTGACGAAAGTCCATGAAGGTGAATGTGGCGACGATACCAGAGGGCAGACGTTAGCAAAGAAAATCCTCCGCTATGGATACTATTGGCCAACTGTAAATCGGGGCCACAGACATCGTAAGATGTGACAAATGCCAGAAATATGAGAAAATCCCAAGAGCTCCACCGACGGAACTCACACAAATGGTTAGTCCTTGGCCATTTGCAATGTGGGGGATCGATATAGTCGGTTCCTTACCCCTATCCAAAGGTGGTGTAATATACGCGATTGTTGCGGTCGATTACTTTACCAAGTGGGCAGAAGCAGAGCCTTTGGCCCTTATCACCATCAAGAAAGTCATTAATTTCATGGTACGAAATATCATATGCCGATTTGGCCTGCCACGAACCATCGTTACAGACAATGGAACTCAGTTTGAATGCAAAGAGTTCAGGGAATTTTGCCAAAAAAATGGTATTGAGAAAAAGTTCGCAGTGGTTGCTCATCCGAAATCTAATGGACAAGTGGAGGCTATAAACAAGATAATCAAATCCATATTGAAAAAACGTTTGGAAAAGGCTAGAGGCAAGTAGTTGGATGAGCTTCTGACAGCACTTTGGGCTTATAGAACCACCTACAAGTCCGCGACTAGCCACACTCCATTCGCATTAACATATGGCATGGAAGCTGTCATACCCGTGGAATTTGAAGTCCCATCACATTGGGTAACTTATTATGACCCTGAGTCAAACCGAGATCTTTTGTTGGAATTGTTGGACTTCATTAATGAAAAACGCAAAGAAGCCAATTTAAGAGCGGCCGCGTACAGGCACCGAGTTGCTCGATATTATAATGAAAAAGTTCGACCGAGAACCTTTGGTGTGGGTGATCTCATTTTGAAACGAATTTTCCAAGTTCCATCACGCATGAGCCCCGCATGGGAAGGTACATAAGTCATCGAACGGAAGCTTGGAGAAGGAACTTTCAAGCTAGCGACCGTTGATGGTGCGACACTCCCCCGAGCATGGAATGGTGAACATTTGCGGCATTATTACACTTAGTTCATTTCTATCATATTTTAGTTGCATTTATTTCCAGCAAGTTTTTATTCCTAGTTTACGACATGTAAAAAGACAATTTAGTTCATTTGCATTAATAAAGGCTTGAAGCCATTTCTTTTTCCCATGAATCATCAATTTTTCAATGTATGATAACGCTGTAACAAATGACTAAGAGATACATTACTCTGTCTGACGTACGAACGAGTATAAACGACTCAAAACCTCCAAGTCCCCGGAGTGCGGACTGGAGTACTCTAAGTACCCAGTGTGCGGACTAGAGTATAAATGACTCAAAACCTCCGAGTCCCTAGAGTGCAGACTGGAGTACTTTAAGTCCCCAGAGTGCGGACTCAAGTATAAACAACTCAAAACCTCCGAGTCCCCGGAGTGCAGACTGGATTACTTTAAGTCCCCAGAGTGCAAACTCGAGTATAAAGGATTCAAAACCTCCGAGTCCCCGGAGTGCGGACTGGAGTACTCTAAGTCCCCAGAGTGCGGACTCGAGTATAAACGACTCAAAACCTTCGAGTCCCCGGAGTGCGGACTGGAGTACTCTAAGTCCCCAGAGTGCGGACTCGAGTATAAACGACTCAAAACCTCCGAGTCCCCGGAGTGCGGACTGGAATACTCTAAGTCTCCAGAGTGCGGACTCGAGTATAAACGACTCAAAACCTCCGAGTCCCCGGAGTGCGGACTGGAATACTCTAAGTCTCCAGAGTGCGGACTCAAGTATAAACGACTCAAAACCTCCGAGTCTCCGGAGTGCGGACTGGAGTACTCTAAGTCCCAGAGTGCGGACTCGAGTGTAAACGACTCAAAACCTCCGAGTCCCCGGAGTGCGGACTGGAGTACTCTAAGTCCCCAGAGTACGGACTCGAGTGTAAACGACTCAAAACCTCCGAGTCCCCGGAGTGCGGACTGGAGTACTCTAAGTCCCCAGAATACGGACTCGAGTGTAAATGACTCAAAACCTCCGAGTCACCGGAGTGTGGACTGGAGTTCTCTAAGTCCCCAGAGTGCGGACTCGAGTATAAATGACTCAAAACCTCCGAGTCCCCGGAGTGCGGACTGGAGTGCTTTAAGTCCCCACAGTGTGGACTCGAGTATAAACGACTCAAAACCTCTGAGTCCCTAGAGTGCGGACTGGAGTACTCTAAGTCCCCAGAGTGCGAACTCGAGTATAAACGACTCAAAACCTCCGAGTCCCCAAGTGCGGACTGGAGTACTCTAAGTCCCTAGAGTGCGGACTCGAGTATAAACGACTCAAAACCTCCAAGTCCCCAGAGTGCGGACTGGAGTACTCTAAGTCCCCAGAGTGCGGACTCGAGTATAAACGACTCAAAACCTCCGAGTCTCCGGAGTGCGGACTGGAGTACTCTAAGTCCCCAAAGTGTGGACTCGAGTATAAACGACTTAAAACCTCCAACTTCCCGGAGTGCGGACTGGAGTTTAAGTCCCCATAGTGTGGACTCGATTATAAACGATTCAAAACCTCTAAGTCCCCGTAGTGCGGACTGAAGTACTCTAAGTCTCCAGAGTGCGGGTTCGAGTATAAACGATTCAAAACCTCCGAGTCCCCGGAGTGCAGATTGGAGTACTCTAAGTCCCCAGAGTGTGGATTCGAGTATAAATGATTTAAATGTCCAAGTCCCCTGAAGGCGGACTGGATATAAATGACTTGAAGTCATCGAGTCATTGGTGTACGGATTGGAAAATATTCTAAGTACCTAGAGCGTGGGATAAAAGAATAAGCAAAAACCAAAGAAGTTGCCAACTTGTTTGAAGATGAATCAAGGAGTTCACATAACTCGCAGTAGCTTGGGTTTTGACCACTGTTATACCAAAAAACCAAACAACAACAGTCCTCCGAGAGGAAAAAGAACTAAGTTTTATTCATCACAAGTAATTTTATTTACATGAACTACGAAAACAAAAATAATTACATAATCTAAACTAGCTCTTGTTGAACGAGAGCGAAGACTACTTCTTTGACTTCTTCGACTTTTTGCCCGATGACTCCTCTGTGGTACGTTTACCCTTGATAGCTTTCTTTGATGGGGGAGTGACAGTTGAAGAAGTATGAAGAACATCCATGGATTTCGACCCGCCTGGGTGAATGACCTTCAACGGCTTGTTCAAAGGATCGTCCGGGTCCACAACTTGAGGTTCGACCTTGATCTTGATTGTCTTTTCCTTCTCTTTATCAAGCTGCTCCTTCATGCTCAGTTTAGATATGTGCTTAGAGATGCCTGTAATTTCAACTTCATAACTCCCATCGATGGTAGAGAAGTCTCAGATTTGTCCTCGCCAAGCGCTCCGATCACCTGAGCATCAGGACCGGGAGCCTCTCCTACGTGGATGGCTTCACTCGTTTTTCCCCAACCTCCTTGGTGACATCGCTCCTCGAAGTGGGCTCAAGATCAGAACGGCCTGCCTAAAATCACGTAAAGCAAGTATTAGAATGCGATAGCTTCTGATGAAAAACGAAACCTCTTGGAATGTTAAAGTAAAAGAGTTACTGACCGGTTTCGGATGGCTCTCAGCCATCAGGGGGGTCTCACCCTCTGGAATAGGGGAAAAACATGAACACCAAGGCCAGGGTCCTCTGGGTCATAGCCAATGTGTTGTTCAAAAGGATCGAGTATCGGCCGACCTGTGATGACCCACCTTTCTCTCCACAGAAAGACGCATCATCATTAAGAAAGAAAGAGGTAGAAATAGAATAGATAGAAGAAAAGAACTCAACAATATCATAATCTCACAGCGGAATGGAACAAAATATAATATATAACATAACTATTACATAGTCATTTACATCAGAGTTCCACAAATACAACAACACAAGATAGACAGTTATAAAAATCTGTCTATTCTACAACTCAAATACAACACATACATCATAGAGATACATCACAGCGGAAAACTAACTACAAAAGCTGAAGCCTCCTGCTCCATATCTCCTCTAGAATTCATCAAAGCTAACCTGAATCCCTTGGCTACTCGTAAAAAATTGAGTACCCAAGAGTTTAAGAAAAAAAGAATAAACTTCGGGTCAGACATGGGTCTGGTGTGAATAAATGGGTTAAAGTTGCTTAACTTTTAAAAACCTTTGAAAACAAAAGACATCACGCAAGACTCCCCACACATAAACATGGGTAATTTTTTACCTTACGCTAACCAAAACATTTGATAGGAAATCCAGTGATATTATAACAGGGTCTAGGGTTTTCAAGTAAATAGAAAATAGCCGAAATTGTTACATTTATTAAATTCCATCTACTAGCCACAAAAGTGGGTAATACAATCAAAACCATAAGGGCATGTAGGAAGAATGGGTTTGCATCAATAGCAGGGCTACTGGTGTACCGCCCGTCACAGTATGTGGCCTAGATCACCGTACCGAGGATCCACCCTAAATCCCCTGCAACACAAAGCCGTAACCATTTCTTAATGTACAGTTCCGAACAAGACCACCCCGGCGATTCTAGCTAGCAACCGCCCACACAGCCGAATAAAAAGGGACATCTAGACAGGGGTAAATCTCGTCCTACTTGGGCATGACCCACTTATCTTTGCTGCACCACCCCTGTTTTAGCCATTCCCGGTTGATGAGGCTTGAGGCTGCGATTACCTTTATACAACACATCTATCTTAGAATGCTCATCGTCCACCTGACGATGTTTTGAAAGCATTCAATCCATACAAGTTCATTCCGAGTTCGAATGAAACCGAAGGCATTATCTCGTTACACTCATTTTGGAATCATCCTAAGAGTTAACGACAATAACCCTTGCACTCTGAAAATTCCATCTCGAACCTGAAAGTACTATTTCCGTTATATTTGCATTGGAACTACCCTCAGAGTTTATAAGGACAGATAGTTCTTACACTTCGAGTCTTCAACTTGATCTTTCCTTGAATTCACGACCTAACGTTTAACTTGATGTGGTTTTCGGATAATCAAATTTGATACCCGATCCCGGTCTTATCGAACCAAACGTGTCTTAAAGGCCAAGTTGTTTAAAGGTTTAAACAATTCAATTCAATTCAATTCCATACTTGAATTCACACAGCATTAACATAGATAAATATCACACATTTATCATTAATATAACCAATATCATATCACAGAATGTCACAACATATAATCAATAGATATCAATCCAATAGATATCATCCAATTCAGACATTCAACAAACAATCATCCATAAGCAAACATTATTAATTCATATCATAATTAATTTAATTACTTAAATTAAATTAATCCCTTAAGAATTAATCACTTAATCCTACTCATACAATCATTAATTAATTATTAACCTTAATTAATTAATCACTCCTTGATTAACTTAATTAATCAATTAATCAATCCCTAATCCCATATTAATTACCTTTAATTATCAATTAATAAACCTCAATTATTAATTAATCTCCTTTAATACAAAGTAATTAATCCTTAATTACTTTCATAATCAATCAATTAACTTTTAATCAACTGATTAATTATCCATCAACTATCGATTAATAACCTTAATTATTAATCAATATTTCTTAATACAAATTAATTAATCCATAATTACTTCTATAATTAATTAACCATCAATTAACTAATTAATTATCTCTTAATTATTAATTAATAAACCTAATTATTAATTACTAATTATCAATTAACAACTTAATTAAAGATTAATTATTCCTTAATTACCAGTTGATTAACCATTTGATTAGTCCTTAATTAACTGTTAACCCATCCTTAATTAGCAGTTAATCAATCCTTAATTACCATTTGATTAATCTTTAATCACCATTGATTAATCAATTAATTACCATTCAACAACTTCTTAACTAATCCTTAATTAGGATTAATTATCCTTTAATTATTAATTAATAAAACCTTAATTATTAATTAATAAAACTTAATTACAAATTAAGCACTTCTTAATTACTAATTAAGTAACCTTTATTTACTTAATTAACTACTCATTAATTACTTAATTAACTACTCATTAATTAATTAATTAACCAATCTTATTCACTGGATTAATTAAGTCTTAATTACACTTAAATACTTGATTTATTAAGCTCTGATCATTAATTAATAATCTAGTTAATGATCTTTTTAATTACAATTTAATTAATCTTAAATTAATTAACCTCTAATCCTTAATCATTTATTAATCAAGTAAATTATTTTCCCTTAATTAATTTCTTAATCAATCCTTTATAATTAAACTAATTAATTAAACTTAATTTCTGTAAATTATCTTAATCAAAATTAAGATATTAAAACCTTAATTAAGATAAAACATTATCTTATAAATGCTTTAATTACCCTTAACATATTTACATCATTTATCTTTATAACTATCTTTACATAACTAAATTATTTATTAATTTTTTAAAATAAAACAATCATTTAACTAGATAAATTAAAGTTATCAAAACACAACTTAAATAACTTAAATATTTATCAATTTATAGTTCTAAAAACTAGTTTGAATTTGAATTTAAAACTTGTCTTTTTATATAAACTATTAAAATTACTTTCATAACTCAATTTTAAAATCACTTTAAATTTTCTTAACAAAGTTTAAATTTATCAAACTTCAAAACTTCCTAATCAAAATGTTTAAGAAAACATTTGTTAAACATCAAGTAATTTATACAAGAGTTTTAAACCAATTTAAATTTCAAAAAAACAATTTAAAACTTTTAAAACCTTAAAAACTGTTTTAAAGCTTCTGCTTCGGGTCGAACCCGAAGCTTACTCGGGTCAAACCCGACTTTCTCTTCTTCCCTCTTTACTTAAGCTTTGATTAAATTTAAGTTTCAAAATCTACAGGCTAACCATTCCAATATACTGGAGAACGAACTCGAGCTACCTATCCAAAAACTCGAACACGACTTCGAGCAATCCCATGAGCCAAAAACATTGACACCCCAAACGACTCCGTGCACATGCACACTGTCGTTGGTTGCCTCCGGCCATCGTCATTGCCTCCGGCACTTCACCCTACATCACAACATCACAACCCGACCACAAAACCACACAAATAAGACTTCAATCAAGATTTGACTACCCCGTTCGCCTGGAACCAAAAACAGCTTCCCATAAACTCACTTCGACCACCAAGCTCCGACCACTAGAGATCGAGCGACTTTGGCCACCTCTCGCTGACCCAACATGCAACCATCTCCCTGAGTTACACGATGCTCGATCAATCAGAGACAAGCACTGACCAAAAATTCCTGCTTCAACCAAAATAGGGTTTAAAACCCATACTCGACCATTGCCGACACCACAGGAGGTGATAAACCCTCCTAGCATTTTTTCCTGAATGCCTATTACCTCCTCCACCTCCAGTAGTATTCCCGACCACCCCAAATGCTCCAGCCTCCAGAAATCATCCAAAACCCATTTTCCAGATAACCCCAAAATTCACATTCTTTAATTAAAAATTTAGATTTTGTTTTAAAAATTTAGATTTTGTTTTAAAAATCATAATTTTCAATGATGATTCGAGTTATATACATGAATCAGTATAACACAATATTTGATTTATTACATTATTCACGTTTCCACTGCATTTTCTTGTTTATAGGGAATTTCTAAATTTAAATTACTTAAACATGTTTTCATAATCTAGATGGAGTTTAAACTCGACTAATTTGTTCGAAACCAAAAGCTTCAAAGTGTTTAGATGGGAAGTTTTGAATTTTTGTTTATTTTTAAACCTCTGTAATCAAGTATGAACAGAGAAGCACAAATATCAAGCATGCAGATTCAAATGCATTCATATCTACAGATTTTATACTACTATTTACGTATGCAGGAATTATTATCATAGTAATTACTTAAGCAACAATATTAACCTACTTAAGTTTTAAAATTAGATGTTTACTCACTGTTTAAATAGGTAGAGCTTGAAACTGGAATGAAAAACTGAAGCCCCTTTTTGAAAATTTGAAAACTGTGGTTGCTTTTGACTTATGAAATTTGTATTGCTTGAAACTTGAAGACTGGAAATCTTGATACTTGATTGCTTAACTGGAACAAAGTGATTCAACTACATTCCAGGTTTGCAGTTTTGAAAAAGCTACAGTCTTTTGATAAATGCTTGATAAAACAGGTTACAGCTTTGAAGATTTCTACATGCCTTGAAAATGCTTGAAGTGCTTTTGATGGTAGGCTTGATAGAAGAGGATTACAAGTTTCTAAACCTGTCGTTTAATTTTTATTTGAAATTTTTTTTGGTGAGGAATGAATTCAGGTTGAAGATGACAATATAGGCTTTGAAAATGTTTCAGAGGCGATATAAATTTCTGGTTTCAGTTGTATGGTTTGAGGAGGTTACAGGGTTTGAGAATTTTTGGTTGAAGATTTATTACAACTTGTTGTTGAGGCAATGAACGCAAGATTGGCCATGGATTTCTTGAGGAAAGTTTGCATGAATTTGGAAAAATGGTTTTCAGGTTGATTTGGGAAATTGAGTACAAGAGTGGCTTTCTGAACTGAAAGAAAAAGAATGAAGAAGATAATGGGAGTTTATATGATGTGACTTATTGTTTATCAAAATTTAAAAAAAAACAAAGAGGGACACTTGTTTAATCTTGTTTACATTTGTCATTACTAATCCTAATCTGCTTACACATGTTAATCAATAATCTTTAAAACTTAACATTTGTCCTTTCTTATTTTTAAATTATTTTTAAATGATTTTAAAAGCCTTTATTATTAAATTTCCTAATATGTAAGTACTTTACTAATTTATAAATGCTTTTTCCTATCTTATAAAAATAAAACTATTAAAAGAAAATCAAATAAAAACCAATTAGATTCTCAATAAAATCATATAAAATTATTTGATCCATTTTAAATGCCAATTTAATGTTTTTTCATTTATTTACTATTAAATAAATGTTTTCTAAATTTATATAAATAAAATTCTTTTGTTTTAAATTAATATAAAACAAATCTTATTTTTAAAATAAAAACTTTATTCATAAATCCTTTTATATCCAAAATTATTTCAAGATATAAATTCTTTTTAAATTTCAAATTTCAATTCAAATTTCAAATTTTAAATCTGAATTCAATTTAAACTTCAATTTAAAATCAAATCAAATATATTTATATTAAATTAAACAAACACGTTATTAAATTAAGAAATATTAAATTCTAATTTTAAAGTTAATTTTTAAATAAATATATATATTTAAACAACACTTATTAAATTGAAATGTTAAGCCTATTAAAAATCAAATTTATAAAATAACACAAATTAAATAATTATTCTATTTAAAATCAATTTATCTCTAAATTTTAAAAACATCACATAAATTTTATTTTGGTTATATATATTTGAAGATAACAATTTTATCAATTTTAAATAATATAATTAAGAGATTATCACGTTTTAAATTCCCCGAAATTCCGGGATATTACATTCCTTCCCCTTAAAAGAATTTCGTCCTCGAAATTTAAAACAAAGATAATCCAAAACCTTTTATTTCATTTTAACTATTCAAGCATTCCTATCAACCATTAACTATCAACCAACAACAATCCATCCAAACAAACAGTTTATTTAAACAAACAATTCATTCAGTCAAACAATCCTAGCTATCCGGACATAGATCCAGATAAGTCTTCCTAAAACTATTCGGAGTTTCCCAAGACAAACTCTGAAACCTAACTCCACAACAAAAGATAGATCGTTCACGTATTTCCTCAGATGAGATATGTGAAAAAAATGTGAATTCCAGCCATCCAAACTGGCAATTCAGTCCTGAAGACTACAACACTAATCTTCTCCTGATAAGCTCCACCATCGCAGATACCTCACGGACCAAAACTGGACCAAGAACCAGACGATCTTCCGACTCTACTCTACAGAATGGAAATCTACAAGGTCCTCCAATCAAAGCTTCACAGGATGCCATCCAGATACTTTCCTGAGCATTCCAATAAACGCAGATGATCCTCCTAACATCCACAAAAATCCAAAACACAAGCTCTCTCAAATCTCTAAGATTTGGTTCAGCCTTTTCGTTGGTCTAGGAATGATAGGCTATATCAAACTAAATTCCAAATTCAAAGCTGATCACAAGCCTCCCAAAGCTAGCTGGAGAAGATAGGATTACAATTGCTAACAATGCTGACTGGAACACCAAGCAGTCAGACAAACTCTCGAAAAAAAACTTAGCCAAAGATGCTACAGAACGGATTGCCTTAACCAGAATAAGATGGGCGTTCTTGGCCAATCGGTCTACAATCACCTATATTCCTTTATTTCCCTTTTTGGTTCTTGGCAAACCGTCGAAGAAATCTAAAGAAATCACTTCCCACTAGAACTTCCAAAAGTTGCAACAAACCGGCGGTCTTTTGTTGATCACCAACACCTGCTGACAGATCGCACATCCAAAGATGAAAGCAGCTATATCCTACTTCGTGCTTGGCCACTAGAAGATTCTCTTCATATCCATATATCTCTGAACACCCTGGGTTGGACACAACCTAGAGCGAAGACTACCTGCCAAAACTTCTTGCTTCAAATCCCAGAAATTCGGAACATAAATCCTTTTCGATGATCCTAAATGCTCCTCGGACATCCATCTCCAAACTGGAACACTGACCATTTTTTGACTCACTTCATCAATCTCAGACACACACAAACGTCCGAACAGATCTCAAACTTATTCTTGCCATCAGAGATAGCTAGAACAGGCACACTAGTCAGCCTTGCCTTCAATCCAATAAAATCACTTTACACTCAGGTCCACTTCTACTTCCTGTAGAACTCTGCCAAACCAGAAAACTTTGGTTGCTTCTACTCCTGAATAATAGCTATCCAGGCTGGATTTACAGAAATACCATCATCAAAAACAAAATGCTTCATCAAAGCCTCTAATCCCAACTCCAAATGTCGCTAGCTCTCCTCTTCGGTCTTGGAGTAGACAAGAAAAACATGAACATGAGAACAACTTATACCATACATCCCAAAACCTCGATTCATCAAATCCACATAGGATCTCAAAAGACTTATCCGTCTAGGCCACAAAGACAACAACTGAACTCCAATCGGAAAAAAACTAGGCTGAACAACAGGAACTGCTTCCGAAACTAAGACGATCCAAATCTCTATCTCCCGATGAGGAAAATCTTCGCTCCCTCGGAACATCCGGAAAATCACTGACCACCTCGATGGACTCTACACCTTCAGGAGATGCCTCACTCCATGCTGAAGATGACTCAAAGAACTCTGGCATCATCGCAATTCACTTTTGCGATTCTTTCCAACTCAATTCTCTAAAGATACAATCCTTGCTTCACCATCAAAATAGTCCAATACTATCCAACCAACCCAAATCCAAAACAAGATCAAAACCCTTTAAATCAAATAAAAAGGTCTCCAGAAAAACTATGGGGGAGATAAGAAAATATTAAGCTTCCACAGATCTGATCTATCTTGGTTATCCGCCTATTGGGCTTGATACAAAGGTAGGAGGGCCAAGCATCAAAGAGAGAGATGAAACTCCTCTAGCACTCATGTTGGAAATCCGAACAGATACCCAACAAATTTATATAAGTATATAGTTAAAAATTACAAATACACGCTCTCAAGATAGACACCACTCTAGAGCGTAGGTATTATCTCAACCTATGCTCTGATACCAAGTGTGACGACCCACCTTTCTCTCCACAGAAAGACGCATCTTCATTAAGAAAGAAAGAGGTAGAAATAGAATAGATAAAAGAAAAGAACTCAACAATATCATAATCTCACAGCGGAACGGAACAAAATATAATATATAACATAACTATTACATAGTCATTTACATCAGAGTTACACAAATACAACAACACAAGATAGACAGTTATAAAAGTCTGTCTATTTTACAACTCAAATGCAACACATACATCACAGATATACATCACAGCGGAAACACAATATAACTACAAACGCTGAAGCCTCTTGCTCCATGTCTCCTCCAGAATTCGTCAAAGCTAACCTGAATCCCTTGGCTACTCGTAAAAATTTGAGTACCCAAGAGTTTAAGAAAAACAGAATAAACTCCGGGTCAGACATGGGTCTGGTGTGAGTAAATGGGTTAAAGTTGCTTAACTTTTAAAAACCTTTGAAAACAAAAGATATCACGTAAGACTCTCCACACATAAACATGGGTAAGTTTTTACCTTATGCTAACCAAAACATTTGATAGGAAATTCAGTGATATTATAATAGGGTCTAGGGTTTTCAAATAAATAGAAAATAGCCGAAATTTTTACTTTTATTAAATTCCAGCTACTAGCCACAAAAGTGGATAATACAATCAAAACCGTAAGGGCACGTAGGAAGAATGGGTTTCCATTAATGGCAGGGTTACTGGGGTACCTCCCGTCACAGTACGTGGCCTAGACCACCGTACCAAGGATCCACCCTAAATCCCCTGCAATACAAAGCCGGAATCATTCCTTACTGAACAGTTCCGAACAAGACCACCCCGGCGATTCTAGCTAGCAACCGCCCATACAACCGAATAAAAAGGGACATTGTTATCCCGCCTTTTGGCAAGGCCGAGATACCAAGGGACTAACTAGAAAGAGACAGGATCATACGTCCTTAGCTTTGAATAATTGTTGGGCAACTGCAAATATCGATGAATTTTGCCCGAGTCCGGATCGGGCTACAATTGATACGGCATGTCAAGCAAAGCCGTGGAAACCAACGTTCCAAGTTTCGAGGCAATCTGAGTTCGTATGCTCGAGTTATCACTAATGGAAATTGGAGGAAATCCACGTTGTTCGAATCCATAAAACAAGGCCTTGCTTCGAATCCACCCTCCTAGAGCCTTGCTTCGAATCCAGAAAAGTTCCGTTGCTTCGACTCCATCGAGAAAGCATTAAGGTCGTATCCATCCCATAATGCCTTGATTCGAATCCATCCATGTACGACCTAGCTCGAATCCATCGGGGGAAAGTTTCCTCGAATCCATGCATTGGTTCGAACCCATGAACTAAACCTTGCTTCGACTCCAACGGGCAAGTCTTAGTTCGGATCCATCCAGACCACCTAGTTTCGAATCCATCGGAATAGCTATGGTTCGAACCCATCCCCGTATGCCTTACTTCGGATCCATCAAGGCGATCTCAATGTCGAATCCATTCATCAGTGAAGTCTTCGAATCGATTGGCTATGGAATACCCTGATCGATACAAAGGGAACTAGTGTTCAATCGATTCGAAGGAGCATACCTTCGAATCCATTACTACGAATCCATCGAGTCATAGCAGCTAAAACCAAGGGTATGACCCAGAAAACTCAGAGAAAAAGGAGGATTGACCCGAAACATGCGCACCATGTCATCACCTTCACGTGCAGGAGCATGGATTCGACCCTATGGATTCGAACCACATCGATTCGAACGAATCCATAGGGCGAAACACACCATCTTGGATCGATCATAACTCGAGATCTACAAATCCAAATGCTATGAAACTTTCACAAGAGCTTGCATATACATAGAAGAATGTCCATGCCAAGTTTCATCACAATTGGACACTTTTTGATCGATTCGAACCAAGGGTCGAATCGATCCCAAAGTGGGCCCGGATCTCCAGAATTCGGCCATGTGGGCCCCCTCACGTGCCAGAAGCGTTCTCCCCTGATTTTAGGCGAAATATAAGCCTCCTACAACTATAAATAGAGCCCCTAGTCATTTAGAAAGGGGATCAGAGAATTTTAGAGATAAAGCACGCCCGGACGCTGCCAGAATTGCTTCAGAGCACCACCGCTGCCTTTGATTTCGAATTTTGGCTTACTACTTGCTGCACTTTGACATAAAAAAGTTGTATTCTCCGAATATCAAGCAATAAAGTAACAAAACTTCATAGTGGACGTAGGCAATATGCCGAACCACTCTAAATCGTTGTCTCTCGTGCAATTTACTTCCTGTTATTTGGAGTTTTTGTTAGATAATCCACATTTTAATTTACTTTCTTCATTTATTATCTCTTCAAAAACTTCCGACGAGTGTTGTGCCCAATTTTGACACAAACACTTTGGTGCTTTCACCGAGAAAAACCCAGTTTTTCTCCTGCTCCTTGGATCTATCTTTGATACCGGATTGCATAAATCTAAGAGAGAGGTCCAGACCTCATATTCAGATTCCTTCCGTTCTATTCAGATTTGTTCAAAGTCTAGGAAAGGATTCAGCGCTTCAAGATGGTGAGTACAAGACCACTTCTAATGTTGGTGATCAAGAAGGTCGGGATAGACAAAATCCCACACAGCTACAGTCTACCAATCAAGATGCTGCTGGGCATACGGATCAGTCAGGTCCGGTCACGAGACAAGAGTTCCAGGCGCTACTTCAGGAACTAACCCAAAGCCGACAATAGCTAACTGAGCAGTTGCGCGCTAACGCTGAGTTGACCAATCAACTAAATCGCCAAAGGCGAAGAAAATCCAGAAGGGATCAAGCTCCTCATTCTTCCACCGAAAGCTCTGCTTCATCTGACGACAATAACAGATCTACCCGTCCCAGGCTAGACGGAAACCATGCGCAAGCCGTTGACTATCAACAGGCATTAACCGTTGGGCGAGTAAGAGTTGGTCCATCTACCAGCTTCCATACTGGACCCTCCTCCCGAGGAGGCACTATTCCACAATACACTGCAGATGATCATGCTGCCACAGCCGCTGCAGTTGACATAGGAGTTGATACCCGAGATCACTCCAATTAGAATTACCATCAGCAGGGATACGCTCCAGAACCATATGTCCCAGAAGGCGTCAAGCCAAGGAGGCGAGATACGGATCGTCGACAGCGCCCGATCCCACCTCGCACTGTGGAACCCGGCCACACTTTGGCTCACCACACACAGAATGCTCCGATGCCAGACTTCTCAGCCATGGTACGACAAATGATTCGCAAGAGTCAAGGCCTAACAAATGACGATTGGGGAATCTCCCGAAGTCATACCCCGTTCACTAATGACATATTGTATGCTGAACCTCCTCGGCGATTCAGGATGCCAACCCTGCCCATGTATGAAGGGAATTCCGACCCAAATCAACATATTTTGAAATACGAATGGTCGACGACTGCTGCGAGAGCTGATGACGCAGTAAAGTGTCGTAGTTTTCCCATTTCCTTAGGAGGAATTGTGACAATGTGGTTTACACGATTACCGCCACGATCTATTTCTTCATTTGATCAGTTAGCTACCAAATTTGTTGAGCAGTTTCGCATGCATATTGCCCGGCCGAAAGATGTTAATACCTTATCAAGTGTCACTTAAGCTCCCGGAGAGACACTTAGACGATATTTGGAGAGATTCAATGCTGCATGTGCAGAGATCAATAACCCCAATGATAATTCTATCTTAATGGCTTTGACTAAAGGAATTGACCCTGATTCCGAGTTTGGAAATTGGTTAGCTGGAAAGCCTCCCGCATCGTTGGACCGTTTCTATTCCAAACCCGCTCAGTTCTTGAGGCGAGAGGATGCGAAACAGTCTAGAAAGCAGGACGATGCAAGGCCCAGCAGTGAAGGCATTCAGAGTAATGTTACGGTTAAACAGTCTGGCCAAAGTGCAGGAAAAGTCTAGTTGAATATTCAAAATAAGCAGAATCAACAACCAAGGAACGGTGATAACCGGAGGAAGAAGCAAGACCAGAGTCGTGGTCCGAGGCGTAGAATCGCAATGTTTGACAATTATACACCACTTAACACGTCATTGGAAAATGTATACCTACAGACTTGTAATACTATGCAATACAAAAAGCCTGCTCCGAAGCCATCGTCGGAAAGGCAGATTCAAACAGGAAAATTCTGTAGATTTCATGAAAGTTATGGACATAACACCAATGAGTGCAGGCATTTGCAAGACCTCAATGAAAAATTAATCAGAGAAAGAAAGTTGGATCAGTTTGTTCGGGCACCGCAGCCCGGTGAGGCGGGCCCATCCAATCAAAATCGAACGCAGAATCAGGAAAGACAAGGTGAACCAGCTCATATGGGCGGAAGGTTGGTTATCAATACAATAAGTGATGGTCCCCATCCAGCAGACAGGAGCTGGAGAGAAATGGAGTCATATGCTAACTCGATCAGGCATGTGGACTTTGAGTGCTATAGTAACTCTGAAGACGGAACACCGGCTAAACAACAAAAGACGACGGCTGATGAAATCGTATTTAGAAATCGAGATTCCGATAAAGTCGAAGCCCCCACAATTGACCCGCTGGTCATATCCGCTCAAGTTGGTCCTGCTTGGATGAAGAGGATCTTGGTAGATAGTGGAAGTTCCGTGAACATACTGTTTAAAAGAGCATACAATTTAATGAAGATGGAAGCTAAGGACTTAAAACCTTGTCAATCACGAGTCCACGGCTTCAGCGGAAGTGCGACAATACCAACCGGAATGGTTGAATTGGCGGTAGAGTTGGGAGTGGGAGAATGCCGAAGAGTTCGGATGTTGCAATTTGTTGTCCTGGATACACCTTCTCCATACAATGCCTTTTTGGGCCGACCGGCCCTTGCTGAATTTAGGGCTGCTATTGCCCCATGGTGTTTAACTCTGAAGTTCCCTACTGACCACGGGATAGGATTTGTACAAGGAGATCAGGCTGCTGGAAGAGCCTGTTATGTTGCTGAGCTGCGGGAGGCGCAGCGAAAAGAAAATGGAAAGGGCGTGGAGGAATCTCTCTGCGTCCGTTTCACTGGCGATTGACAATTAGCGCCTGGGCCTCGGCCTGGGCACCACAACCAATTCCAAAAGGATCTTGACCCAAGGGACAATGATAATAAAGAAGAATCTACGGAAAGTCAAGCTTCTCCGGCTGAGCTAACCGTCGATGTCCCGGTTGACGATGATGACAATGACTCAAGAATGTTGAAGATTGGGTCTCAGCTGAACCAAGAGACACAACAGGAATTGGTTGATTTTCTCCGGGCAAATCTCGACGTATTCGCCTGGACGCACTACGATATGTGTGGAATCTCGCCGGACATCGCGAGCCACACTTTAAATATCGACCCGCGGTATATCCCGGTCAAACAGAAAAGACGTGGTATGGATCCAGAGAGATCTGCTGCCCTTAAGGAAGAGGTCGACAAATTGAAGACGAATGGGCTCAATAGGGACGCTTTATACCCGGGGTGGGTGTCCAATCCCGTACTCGTCCGGAAACCAAACGGGAAATGGAGAACGTGTATCGACTACTCTGACCCGAATAAAGCCTGCCCGAAAGACAGCTTTCCACTTCCTCAAATCGATCAACTGGTAGATTCAACCGTCGGACATGAATTATTATCCTTCGTGGATGCTTACTTAGGTTACAATCAGATACCCATGCATGTACCCGACCAAGAGCACACAAGCTTCGTAATCAATTTGGGATTATACTACTACAAGGTCATGCCTTTTGGATTAAAGAATGCTGGCGCAACTTATCAACGCTTAGTCAACCGAATGTTTGCCGATCAGATTGGGAAGACTATGGAGGTTTATGTAGATGACATGTTGGTGAAATCACGATACTCCGTTGATCATGTCAAAGACTTGGAGTCAATGTTCAATATCCTCCGAAAATACGGAATGAATCTTAATCCACTAAAGTGTCATTTCAGAGTCGCAACCGAAAAGTTCCTTGGGTTCATTGTCAATGCCCGAGGAATAGAGGCCAACCCCGAGAAGATCTGGGCTATCAGAAATCTTCAGACTTCGAGAACCATAAAGCAAGTTCAGAGTCTTAATGGAAAAGTTGAAGCACTGAGCAGGTTTATCTCGAAGTCGACCGACAAATGCATTCCCTTCTTCGATTTGATTCGAAAAGGGAAACGAAACTTCGAATGGACTGCAGAATGTGAGGGCGCATTTCGATCTCTAGTCCAACATCTTTCCGTACCACCAATCCTTTCAAAGCCTGTAGATCATGAACAGTTATATCTCTACCTGGCGGTATCTGAAAATGCGATCAGTGCTGCATTAATTCGGGAGGAAGACCGAGCGCAAAAACCGGTCTACTACGTGAGTAAATGATTGACCGGAGCTGAGAGAAATTATCCAAAGCTTGAAAAGCTGGCATATTGCCTAGTCATTGTCTCGAGGAAGCTCCGTCCATATTTTCAGGCCCATCCTATTACTGTGTACACCGATCAGCCGTTACGAAAGGTCCTCACGCGGCCTGATACGTCTGGTAAGTTACTAAAATGGAACATCGAACTGAGTCAATTCGACATCACTTATACTCCGAGAAGGGTCATTCACGGCCAAGTCCTAGCAGATTTTATAGCCGAATTCACTATTCCTGAAGACTTGCCCGAGACCAGCAAATCTCCCGAATACATCTGGAAGCTATACACCGATGGTGCGTCAAACGATCGGTGCTCAGGAGCTGGGGTAGTGCTTGAAACCCCCGAGGGACGATCCATATGTTATGCTTTAAAGTTCAAGTTCCGCGCAACCAACAATGAAGCCGAGTACGAAGCTCTACTTACCGGACTAAAGCTTGCCCGTGTTTTGAAAATCATCGCTGTAGAGATCTACTGTTATTCTCAGTTGATAGTATGTCAAGTTCGAGGGGAATATCAGGCCAAAGACCGAAGATTGGCCACTTATCTAACTCGAGTTCTAGAGATGCTTGATCAGTTCGATTACTATGCCATTTTCTACATACCCCGAGAGCACAATCAGAAAGCTGATTTGTTGGCGAAGTTAGCAAGTACGGGTGAAGCTAAGCAGTTGGGGGTCGTTTCGGTTGAAACCCTATCCTCCCCGAGCATTGATCGAAGGGAGGCCGATTTCACATTTGAAGCTACCTCCAATAGGGAGTCGTGGATGACTCCTTATCGAGATTATATCGAACGTGGTGTATTGCCCGAGCATCGAAGCGAGAAAAGACAAGTTCTACGAAAGGCCTCGCGATTTGTTATTCAAAATGGAGCATGTACCGGAGAGGATACTCTGTTCCTCTCCTCTGGTGTATCGCGCACGATGAAGTCAAACGAGTGTTACATGATGTACACGAAGGAGAATGTGGCGATCACACTGGAGGGCAAGCACTTGCAAAGAAAATACTCCGATATGGGTATTATAGGCCTACTGCTAATCGCGATGCTGCAGACTATGCTAGAAAGTGTGACAAATGCCAGAAACACGCTCGAATTCCTAGAGCCCCGCCTAATGAGATAACCCAAATGGTCAGTCCTTGGCCATTTGCGGTATGGGGAATAGATATCATCGGCACATTGCCTCTGGCCAAAGGTGGCGTGAAGTACGCTATCGTCGCAGTTGATTATTTCACCAAATGGGCTGAAGCTGAACCCCTTGCAACAATTACGACAAAGAAAGTAATCAACTTTGTAGTGCGTAAAATCATCTGCCGGTTTGGTCTCCCACATACTATCATCACCGATAACGGAACCCAATTCGACAGTGCTGAATTCAAGAATTTCTGTCAACGATTCCACATCCATAAGAAATTCTCTGCAGTAGCGCACCCTCAAGCAAATGGTCAAGTCGAAGCTGTTAATAAAGTTATCAAATCCATTTTAAAGAAGCAACTGGAAATAGCCGGGGGCAAATGGGTCGACGAACTTCCTATGGCGTTTTAGGCCTATCGAACGACTCATAAAACTACAACCGGTCATACCCCGTTTTATCTATCCTACGGCTCTGAAGCCGTTATTCCAGTCGAAATGGAAGTGCACTCTCATCGTGCAACATATTATGATTCGAAAACAAATGTCATACTACTTGCTGAATCTTTAGATTTACTCGATGAGAAGCGCGAAGAGGCTGACTTGAGGGCAGCCGCATATCGAAGTCAAGTCGCCCGACTGTACAATGCCAAGGTCCACCCGCGAACCTTCGAACTCGGCGATCTCGTACTCAAAAGAATCTATCCGGTTCCTTCGCACATGAAGCCAAATTGGGAACGGCCGTATGTGATTTCACAAAAGCTCGAAGATGGCACGTTCAAATTATCGACCGTTGACGGTCTTACTTTGCCGAGAGCTTGGAATAGCGAAAGTCTTCGTCACTACTACACAAAAGACTTTACTTATTTATTTTTTGTCAACTTATCCCTTTGCATTTTATTCTAGCATTTCGAGATTTAAATTTGTAATAAGGCAACTGACTTTGCCATATTTTCTCGTTTCAGCAATAAAATGCCATCTCTTCGAGCCAGAGCTGTGATTTACTGAATATGACGTACAATATCACGATGCACGGAGAGCTAAGTTCCATCATGCGATGAGATTTATTCAAATAGGGAGTGACTGAGATACGACCGGTCACTCGCTAAGTGAAACCTGAGCTCGGGGGCAGAACACTACATCAACATTCACAGGGATTGATACACGACAATCCCTCCTCCAATTCCAAATTCGCAGAGTGCAAATTGGAGTATAAACTTCAGCTCTCGGTTCCCGGAGTGCGATCCGGAGCATAAATCCATCGCTCGCAGAGTGTGAGCCAACTCCAAATTTCCAGAGTGCGAATTGGAGTATAAACTTCAACTCTCGGTTACCGGAGCGCGAACCGGAGTATAAATCCATCGCTCCCAGAGTGTGAGCTAACTCCAAATTCCCAGAGTGCGAATTGGAGTATAAACTTCAACTTTTGGTTCCCGGAGTGCGAGCCAGAATATAAAACTCTATCTCCAAATTCCCAGAGTGTGAATTGGAGCATAAACACCAACTCTTGGTTCCCAGAGCGCGAACCGGAGTATAAATCACTAACTCCAAATTCCCGAAGTGTGAATTGGAGTATAAACATCAATTACAGGTTCCCGGAGAGCGAACTAAGTCATAAACATTGATAATAAATAAGTTCCCAGAGTATGGGTCGAACTGTTAATTGCAAATTGTGTTAAGTCCCCAGAGCGCGGACATGTATTTAAGGCTTATGACATATGTGAGCACGAGCTAATCAACGCAATACTTAAGCACAAGAGAAAAGAGTTGTTTTCCATTTTATCAACAAACAAAAAAGGAGTTTGATTACATAACAAAACAAAAAATAGTCCATAGAGTGGGTGCCGAATCCATACTTGTACACGGCTCAAAAAAAAGGAGGAGTAAAAAGAATTGCCATTTCGCAACTACATGCTAAAACGAGAAGTTCACTCCTTCTTCTTCCGGGGTTTCTTCTTCGGAGTAGAGCCGCTAGACCCACTACCCGGCTTCCTGCGAGACTTTTTGTCCTTCTTTGGAACATCCTCAGGATCTGGCATAATATCAACGTCTTCCTCAAAGCTGGAAGGGATAGAGATCCTTTTGTGAGGACGAACCGGAGGCAGAGGAGCCGTAACAGGTAGTGGAGCTTCGGCACTAGAAGTTATAGCTGTGCCGACAGGAGAAGTAACCATTAAAGGAGTTAAGCTTAGTGGAGCAACATCACTTCCGGAACCACCAACCGTCGTCACCGCAGCCATTTCAACACTTATTTCGACAAGGATTTCTTCTTCCCTGGAAGATCGAGCAGCGCTGGACACACTAATAGTCGGCGTAAACGAGCTAAAAGTTGGAGCGACCCCACCCATTGCAAAAGAAGGATTGGTAAAAGGTTCACAGGGCTGCTTGAGAAGTTCCTCGATCATCTGAGCATCAAGCGACATTGAACTCCCCTCTCCAGTCTCGCCGGTTACGGCGGTAGTCGTAATAGCCTCAGTAAGAACAACTCCTTGCATTGACTGCGAAATTTGTGGTACTGCAAGTGCCGGCGCATCACTTTCAGCCAATGAGCGAAAAGAAATGAGAATAATCAGTCAAACGATCTGTTCCAAGTTCGTCATTCTAAAACACATAAGGAATATTTGAAATACCTTCTTTGCCTCGGCTCGGTAATGAGACAAGTTCGAAAACAGCAGTTGTACCGAGAGACAGTTCCGGTCGATCCGGGTTATAAGCAGGAACGACATGTGGACCAACTGTAGCAGCAACTCCAGACGAAGTCGGGGCAGCAACTGAAACATCCTCACTATAATGTGCAGCTCCAGAACCCTCGCCAGTCTCCACATGGTGGAAACCAAGTCTCTCTCTCTCAGCAGAAATCATCGCTTCATGAAGAAGTTTCCTTTCCTCCTCACTCAACAAGCGAGACTCGAGTTCAAATTCATCCACGGCACCTTCGGGGAGAGATGCTTTCTTGTTCGCCACCAATTTTTTCCAAGCATTGAGTAGAAGTGTAGAATAATCTCCGAGCCACGAGAGATTCCTGTGCTCAAGAACATTAGCGTTGTAAGTGTCAAGAAGCTCATCAAACTCGGCTTCTACCCTGAACAGCTCTGCCTGGACTCTCCCTTCCACTTCTGCCTCCGCCGCTTCAACTTTAGCAACCGCCGCGTCTCGCTCAGCTTGGAGAGACATGGCTTGCTTGCACGCTTCTTGTGCGGCCATATTAGCATCATCTTTTTCCTTGTTCAAGTCGGCAAACTTAGCCTTTAATTCTTCAAGTTCTTTGACCGCCGCATCCCGCTCGGCCTCGACATTTTTGTACCGATGGCCCAAGTCTTCAACTAAAGTATAATGCGCTTGTTGCATCTTCGCCATCTCAACTAATATCTCATCGACCTTTTTCAGCGACTCAACTTCGGCCTTACGAGAGGATTCCGTTTCAGACTGAAGTATATCAACAATGCGGTTCTTCTGAGCCAAGTCAGCTTCCAGCTTCTCAATAGTTTTGGCTCGATCGAAGGCTAATTTCGAAGCTTTGACAGCCGCCTTGTACCATTCTTTGTACTGAGCATAAAAATCGCGGGTATAGCTGAGGGCGGTGTTCACAGCCTCTTCAATTCTTTTGAGATTGGGAGGAAAGATGTAAGCATCGAAGCATATTTCTGGAAAATCTTTCTTCAGTTGAGCAATTCTTACAGCCCCTTCACCAGATGGTTCGAGAGGGGCCTCCTCCACAGTTACAGTCGTAGCCGTATCAGTCCTAGAACAGTGTGGACCAGGTTTTGAGATCTGTACAGATGGCCGTTGTTGCGAAGGTTCAAGTGCAGGTGCATGGCTTCTGTGTGGCGGAGGAGAACGAGAAGGTGAACGGTACCTTCGGTCCCTATCAGAACGCTCCTGGCTAGAATAATATCGAGAATGGTCCCTCTCACGATGCTCTTGCTCATAATGCCTCCGTTCATGTTCATGATCAGATTCCCTACGGCGAGATAAGTAATAAGATGAAGAATGATGCACTCGCCGAAGTCTATCAAGTGTAGAAGGAAGATCCGACATGGCACCTGTAAAGAAGAAACAATTCAGTTAAGTACCAAGGAAAAGCACTGCAGTGCATGTGGAAGTCATGAAGTGTTGTGAAAGTGTATAAATGCGCAAACCCTCCGACCAACCAGAAGCGTCGATTACACTAACGGGTAAAGATTCGCTTATATCAAGCGCTCCCCGGAGCTCTTCCAACACGGACCCGTGGTGGAGAGATACGTAGTCTGGAATGGGAATATCGTCCAGCCCTGTGAAAAAGTCTCCGGACTGGAGAGGAGCGGCGCCAGAGACAGTAACCCCAGGTTTGGAACGGGTTACGACTACAGACTTCCATCTCTTAAACTTAGGTACAATAGCCTTGCCTTTCTGACCCTCTTCTATACGGGAAAGGTCGGCTGCTATCTCAGTATCCGTGGGCGTTCTTTCATCATCGCTTGCTTCTCTTATCACAATGACAGGTTTTCTTTTTGTCACTTTCTTCTTCTTCCTCGAGGCCGATTTTACTAACCCTTCAATTACAATACTCTGGCTCATCTCAATCAAACCCAGTGTCCTTAAGTTATCGTCGGTCAACAGCAAGTCAATGTGCCTTGAGTCGCTTGGGACCCTTTGCAAGCTTTGAACGATGCCTCTATAATGCCCACCAGTAGCTCTCGAAATGATGGTTGTAAGAGTAACAGAGTATTAGTGCAAGTATTAAGAGTGGCCATTCAAAAATGACTTATGATACTTACGTCTGGATAACCATCTCCTGGCAAACCCTGGGGGGCATCGAACAAAAAACCACTCATTCTTGAAATAGCTAAGCCTGGTCTGGGCCCCAGTCACAACCTGACAGTTTCTGACCGCTTCCAGAATAGTGAAAGATGGGCTATCACCCCTACTCTTGAAATTGAATATGTGCCTGATCTCGTTTGGCCTTGGCGGGAGAAAAAGGCAATCCATAAATATGACAAAGACGCTATTCAGCAATGCATGCCCATTGGGATGGAGTTGTGAAGGAACAATTCCTAAATACGACAGCATCTCTCTGATGTATTGGTTAAAAGGAGGGAGAGATCCAGCCGCGCAGGCATGGCGGTAAAAGGCAGTATATCCTTCAGGTGGGTTATGTGGTCTGTCATTGGCGCTAGGTAATAAAACATCGTCCAGGGATATGTTATGTTTCGAACATATCCGGCCCAACAAAGACTCCGGGATATTGGACTGAACAGAATCGACAGGATCGTCGATAAATATGGCCTCCGACAACTCATCCGGAGCTGGATCTATAACCTCAGGAGGGATTTCCGGAATCTCAAGTGCTGGAGGAGGCGAGCTTTGTACTTCTTGTTGTTGAGAACTCGGAGACTCCATAATTAACTAACTCACCAAAAAGCAGCGTTAAATATATAAAAAGCCCATGCATTCCCCAGTGTAGAGTGTATGAATATGTCGTGCAGTGCAAGTGCTATGCATAACTTAAGCAGATTTCACAAGTTGAAACAAGATGTCCAAACGACGAAACTTTAGAATTTGAGAATGAAAATGACTGTCATCGCTAACCGACACTTCCACGCCATCCAGATGCTACTGACCAATTTAAGTATAAGTTCGTTATATTTTGGTTAAGTCATGGTGCCATCGACAAGCTCCAAAAGAGAGGTCGAGTCAAATTCGATTATGCAAGGCCGAAGCTCGCCGGAGTCAAGTATGCTAAAGTTCAGCGAGTTCGTTAAAGTTCAACTTGAAATTGGTTGTAGTTCAGATGTTGAAGCAAATCAGAAGAGTGGGAGTCCTAGAAGCAAGGACATTCGAATCGATCGACTCGAATCGATACGAGTCGAATCGACGAACTTCGAATCGATCGACTCGAATTGATACGAGCTGAATCGATAAACTTCGAATCAGTACGCCCCGACTCCGTGTAGTTCGACTCGATGAGACCTTGGGACAGAGAAGCAATTCAAATCCATGAGCTCTGCATAACTTCGAATCGATCAATATTAAACACCTTCGAATCCATCAGAGTGCCATTACTTTGAATCGATCGGCCCGAGACCCTTCTTCTTTCACAACCATCGATTCGAAGCCTTGCACTCAAGATCGATTCGAACTGTTCATTCCTGGGTCGATGCGAAGCAATGAAGGAAGATGGCGTCCATCAATATCTACGCTCCTCCAAGACAACATTCTACGATCAATACGAATTGAATGGTTTCGTTCCTCAGGTCCATCGAGTCGACCCATTCTAGATCTCACAACCCTTCATGAGTTTCAGAAGAAAGGATTGAATCGATGCTGGAAACTCCAGTTTTATCATTCCCTACGCTCGAATCGATCCCTTGATTACTTGGATGGATTCGATTAACAGACGAAGACTTGGTGAAATTTTATCGTTTCGTGCAAAGACACGGTTGTTTCTAGCTCTGGAGGATCGATTCGAAGAAGCGGCGATGGTAATAGTAAAAAGTAAAAAGTGAAAGTGAGGCTTACCTCGCGTATTTATATGAGTTCGAGGAAACGCTTGTGGCTCTTCGTCTCCCGGTCATATTGACCTTCTACCACCAGTCACTCGCCATGCTCGATCGATTCGAACGACTGCTCAATAACCCACTACGTTCGAATCCATCCCAGCGTAAAGCCGTTCCTTCGAATCTGTCACACGTCTGAGTCCATACTTCACTTCGAATCCATTGCCTTCCTATCGATTACACGTTGAATCCATCCCTATAGGATCGATGCGAGGCATTATCGATTCGAAGGAGCCATCGAACAAAGGTTGGATTGAAAATTGTATCGATTCGAAGCACGAAGACAATTGAACCATTGGTTCGAAAGCTGTCGCTTCGAACATACATGACTTCGAATCCATCAAAATCCACCGATGAGAACGGACGATTCGCTTCAATTTGAAAAACTATTTGTCTACCTTTTATATCGATTCAGGAGAGGATCGATACAAGAGGACGATTATAGACAATCATAAAAACAATGTCTCAACTCGAATCTCAAATCGGTTCAGGAGAGGACCGATGCAGAATTCGATAACAGACCGAACTGACAACAACATGCAATCACGCAACGTTAGCCAAAGTCCAGGTGGTACATATATGCACATATGTCTGACTAATGTTTGATCTGTATTATTCATAGGGATCAAATGTCCAGTTCGTCATGATGTAGGCGACGAACAGCCGATCGCGATCATACGACGATTGGCTACAGCAATAAAGAATACAACTCTCAGCAAAGCATGTTATGATTGTTCAACGATAAATTGCAGCTTTTCAAAGCACGTCATGTTTACACAAGACGTACTTTGGGGGGAAAATGTTATCCCGCCTTTAGGCAAGGCCGAGATACCAAGGGACTAACTAGAAAGAGACAGGATCATACGTCCTTAGCTTTGAATAATTGTTGGGCAACTACAAATATCGATGAATTTTTCCCGAGTCCGGATCGGGCTACAACTGATACGACATGTCAAGCAAAGCCGTGGAAACCAACGTTCCAAGTTTCGAGGCAATCCGAGTTCGTATGCTCGAGTTATCACTAATGGAATTGGAGGAAATCCACATTGTTCGAATCCATAAAGCAAGGCCTTGCTTCGAATCCACCCTCCCAGAGCCTTGCTTCGAATCCATGAAAAGTTCCGTTGCTTTGACTCCATCGAGCAAGCATTAAGGTTGTATCCATCCCATAATGCCTTGATTCGAATCCATCCATGTATGACCTAGCTCGAATCCATCGGGGGAAAGTTTCCTCGAATCCATGCATTGGTTCGAACCCATGAACTAAACCTTGCTTCGACTCCATCGGGCAAGTCTTAGTTCGGATCCATCCAGACCACCTAGCTTCGAATCCATCGGAATAGCTATGGTTCAAACCCATCCTCGTATGCCTTACTTCGGATCCATCAAGGCGATCTCAAGGTCGAATCCATTCATCAGTGAAGTCTTCGAATCGATTGGCTATGGAATACCCTGATCGATACAAAGGGAACTTGTGTTCAATCGATTCGAAGGAGCATACCTTCGAATCTATTACTACGAATCCATCGAGTCATAGCAGCTAAAACCAAGGGTATGACCCAGAAAACTCGAAGAAAAAGGAGGATTGGCCCGAAGCATGCACACCACGTCATCACCTTCAGTGCAGGAGCATGGATTCGACCCTACGGATTCGAACCATATCGATTCAAACGAATCCATAGGGCGAAACACACCATCTTAGATCGATCATAACTTGAGAGCTACAAATCCAAATGCTATGAAATTTTCACAAGAGCTTGCATATACATAGAAGAATGTCCATGCCAAGTTTCATCACAATTGGACACTTTTTGATCGATTCGAACCAAGGGTTGAGTCGATCCCAAAGTGGGCCCTGATCTCCAGAATTCGGCCATGTAGGCCTCCTCACGTGCCAGAAGCGTTCTCCCCTGATTTTAGGCAAAATATAAGCCTCCTACAACTATAAATAGAGCCTCTGGTCATTCAGAAAGGGGATCAGAGAATTCTAGAGATAAAGCACGCCCGGACGCTGCCAGAATTGCTTCAGAGCACCACCGCTGCCTTTGATTTCGAATTTTGCTTACTACTTGCTGTACTTTGACATAAAAAAGTTGTATTTTTCGAATATCAAGCAATAAAGTAACAAAACTTCATAGTGGATGTAGGCAATACGCCGAACCACTCTAAATCATTGTCTCTCGTGCAATTTACTTCCTGTTATTTGGAGTTTTTGTTAGATAATCCACATTTTAATTTACTTTCTTCATTTATTATCTCTTCAAAAACTTCCGACGAGTGTTGTGCCCAATTTTGACACAAACAGACATCTAGACAGGGATAAATCTAGTCCTACTTGGGCATGACCCACTTAGCTTTGCTGCACCTCCCGTGTTTTAGCCATTCCCAGTTGATGAGGATTGAGGCTGCGATTACCTTTATAGAACACATCTATCTCAGAATGCTCATCGTCCACCTGACGATGTTCTGAAAGCATTCAATCCATACAAGTTCATTCTGGGTTCGAACGAAACCGAATGCATTATCTCGTTACACTCATTTTGGAATCACCCTCAGAGTTAATGACAATATCCCTTGCACTCTGAAAACTCCATCTCGAACCTGAAAGTACTATCTCCGTTATACTCGTATTGGAATCACCCTCAGAGTTTTTAACCAGATAGTTCTTACACTTCGAGTCTTCAACTTGATCTTTCCTTGAATTCACGACCTAACGTTTAACTTGGATCGATGTGCTTTTCGGATAATCAAATTTGATACCTGATCCCGGTCTCATCGAACCAAACGTGTCTTAAAGACCAATTTGTTTAAAGGTTTAAACAAATCAATTCAGTTCAATACTTGAATTCACACAGCATTAACACAGATAAATATCACACATTTATCATTGATATAACCAATATCATATCAAAGAATGTCACAACATATAATCAATAGATATCAATCCAATAGATATCATCCAATTCAGACATTCAACAAACAATCATCCATAAGCAAACATTGTCAATTCATATCATAATTAATTTGATTACTTAAATTAAATTAATCCCTTAAGAATTAATCACTTAATCCTGCTCATACAATCATTAACTAATTACCAACCTTAATTAATTAATCACTCCTTGATTAACTTAATTAATCAACTAATCAATCCCTAATCCTAGATTAATTATCCTTTAATTATCAACTAATAAACCTCAATTATTAATTAATCTCCTTTAATACAAAGTAATTAATCCTTAACTACTTTCATAATCAATTAATTAACTTTTAATTAACTGATTAATTATCCATCAACTATCGACTAATAACCTTAATTATTAATCAATATTTCTTAATACAAATTAATTAATCCATAATTACTTTTATAATTAGTATCTCTTAATTATTAATTAATAAACCTAATTATTGATTATTAATTAACAGCTTAATTAAAGATTAATTATTCCTTAATTACCAGTTGATTAACCATTTGATTAATCCTTAATTAACTGTTAACCCATCCTTAATTAACAGTTAATCAATCCTTAATTACCATTTGATTAATCCTTAATCACCATTGATTAATCAATTAATTACCATTTAACAACTTCTTAACTAATTCTTAATTATGGATTAATTATCCTTTAATTATTAATTAATAAAACCTTAATTATTAATTAATAAAACTTAATTACAAATTAAGCACTTCTTAATTACTAATTAAGTAACCTTTATTTACTTAATTAACTACTCATTAATTACCTAATTAACCAATCTTAATCGCTGGATTAATTAAGTCTTAATTACACTTAAATACTTGATTTATTAAGCTCTGATCATTAATTAACAATCTAGTTAATGATCTTTTTATTACAATTTAATTAATCTTAAATTAATTAACCTCTAATCCTTAATCATTTATTAATCAAGTAAATTATTTTCCCTTAATTAATTCTTAATCAATCCTTTATAATTAAACTAATTAATTAAACTTAATTTCTTTAAATTATCTTAATCCAAATTAAGATATTAAAACCTTAATTAAGATAAAACATTATATTATAAAAGCTTTAATTACCCTTAACATATTTACATCATTTATCTTTATAATTATCTTTACATAATTAAATTATTCATTAATTTTTTAAAATAAAACAATCATTTAACTAGATAAATTAAAGTTATCAAAACACAACTTTAAATAACTTAAATATTTATCAATTTATAGTTTTAAAAACTAGTTTCAATTTGAATTTAAAACTTGTCTTTTTATATAAACTATTAAAATTACTTTCATAACTCAATTTTAAAATCACTTCAAATTTTCTTAACAAAGTTTAAATTTATCAAACTTCAAAACTTCTTAATCAAAATGTTTAAGAAAACATTTATTAAACATCAAGTAATTTATACAAGAATTTTAAACCAGTTAAAATTTTTAAATTTCATAAAAACCAAGTTTTAAAACTTTTAAAACCTTAAAAACTGTTTTAAAGCTTCTGCTTCGGGTCGAACCCGAAGCTTACTCGGGTCAAACCCGACTTTCTCTTCTTCCCTCGTTTTTTAAGCTTTGATTAAATTTAAGATTCAAAATCTATAGGCTTACCATTCCAATATACTCGAGAACGAACTCGAGCTACCCATCCAAAAACTCGAACATGACTTCGAGCAATCCCATGAGCCAAAAACACTGACACCCCAAATGACTCCGTGCATATGCACACTGTCGTTGGTTGCCTCCAACCATCGTCATTGCCTCCGGCACTTCACCCTACACAGCATCACAACCCGACCACAAAACCACATAAACAAGACTTCGATCAAGATTTGACTACCCAGTTCGCCTGGAACCAAAAACAGCTTCCCATAAACTCCCTTCCACCACCAAGCTCCGACCACCAGAGATCGAGCTACTCTGGCCACCTCTCGCTGACCCAACATGCAACCATATCCTTGAGTTACACGACGCTAGATCAATCAGAGACAAGCACTGACCAAAAATTCCTGCTTCAGCTAAACTTGGGTTTAAAACCCATACTCGACCATTGCCGACACCACAGGAGGTGATAAACCCTCGTAGCATTTTTTTCTAAACCCCATTACCTCCTCCACCTCTAGTAGTATTCTCGACCACCCTAAATGCTCCAGCCTCCAGAAATCACCCAAAACCCATTTTCCAGAAAACCCCAAAATTCACATTCATTCCAATATTAAAAATTTATATTTTTGTTTTAAAAATTATATTTTTCAATGATGATTCGAGATATACACATGAATCAATATAACACAATATTTGATTTATTACATTATTCAAGTTTCCACTGCATTTTCTTGTTTACAGGAAATTTCTAAACTTAAATTACTTAAACATGTTTACATAATCTAGATGGAGTTTAAACTCGAATAATTTGTTTGAAACCCAAAGCTTCAAAGTGTTTAGATGGGAAGTTTTGAATTTTTGTTTATTTTTAAACCTCTGTAATTAGGTATGAACAGAGAAGCACAAATATCAAGCATGCAGATTCAAATGCATTCATATCTATAGATTTTATACTACTATCTACACATGCAGGAATCATTATCACAGAAATTACTTAAGCAACAATATTAACCTACTTAAGTTTTAAAATTAGATGTTTACTCACTGTTTAAATAGGTAGAGCTTGAAACTGGAATGAAAAGCTGAAGCCCATTTTTGAAAATTTGAAAACTGTGGTTGCTTTTGACTTTTGAAATTTGTACTGCTTGAAACTTGAAGACTGGAAAGCTTGATACCTGATTGCTTAACTGGAACAAAGTGATTCAACTACATTCCAGGTTTGCAGTGTTGAAAAAGCTACAGGCTTTTGATAAATTCTTGATAAAACAGGTTACAGCTTTGAAGATTTCTACAGGCCTTGAAAATGCTTGAAGTGTTTTTGATGGCAGGCTTGATAGAAGAGGATTACAAGTTTCTAAACCTGACATTTGATTTTTCTTTGAATTTTTTTTTTATTGAGGAATGAATTTCAGGTTGAAGATGACATTATAGGCTTTGAAAATGTTTCAGAGGAGATGTAAATTTCTGGTTTCAGTTATATGGTTTGAGGAGGTTACAGGGTTTGAGAATTTTTGGTTGAAGATTTGTTACAACTTGTTTTTGAGGAAATGAATGCAAGACGGGCCATGGATTTCTTGAGGAAAGTTTACAGGAATTTGGAAAAATGGTTTTCAGGTTGATTTGGGAAATTGAATACAAGAGTGGGCATTAATTTCTGAATTGAAAGAAAAAGAATGAAGAAGGTAATGAGAGTTTATATGATGTGAATTATTGTTTATCAAAATAAAAAAAATAAAAACAAAAAGGGACACTTGTTTAATTTTGTTTACATTTGCCATTACTAATCCTAATCTACTTACACATATTAATCAATAAGCTTTAAAAATTAACACTTGTCCTTTCTTATTTTTAAATTATTTTTAAATTATTTTAAAAGCCTTTATTATTAAATTTCCTAATATGTAAGTACTGTACTAATTTATAAATGCTTTTTCTTATCTTATAAAAATAAAACTTTTAAAAGAAAATCAGATAAAAACCAATTAGATTCTCAATAAAATCATATAAAATTATTTGATCAATTTTAAATGCTAATTTAAATGTTTTTGCATTTATTTACTATTAAATAAATATTTTCTAAATTCATATAAATAAAATTCTTTTGTTTAAATTAGTATAAAACAAATCTTATTTTTAAAATAAAACTTTATTCATAAATCCTTTTATATCCAAAATTATTTCAAGATATAAATCTTTTTAAATTTCAAATTTCAATTTAAATTTTAAATCCAAATTCAATTTAAACTTCAATTTAAAATCAAATCAAATATATTTATATTAAATTAAACAAACACATTATTAAATTAAGAAATATTAAATTCTAATTTTAAAGTTAATTTTTAAATAAATATATATTTAAACAACACTTATTAAATTGAAATGTTAAGCCTGTAAAAAATCAAATTTATAAAATTATTCAAATTAAATAATTATTCTATTTAAAATCAGTTTATCTCTAATTTTAAAAACATCACATAAATTTTATTTTGGTTATTTATATTCGAAGATAATAATTTTATCCATTTTAAATAATATAATTAAGAGATTATCACATTTTAAATTCCCCGAAAGTCCGGGATATTACACGACCGACCGACTGGGTAGGCACACGAGCTGGAGACTCAATCCCGGATGGACCAACGATAGCTTCTTTCCCTTTTATTGAGGGGGAGCCTTTGCAATAAATGGCTTTAGCCGCTGACAGGTCCGAAGGCTCATGTCCCTTAAGGAATTCTTTTATCAAGTCCCCCTCGTCAACCTCCTCGATACCGTGTTCGGCCTTCTTGATTTCAATTAGAGTCTCCCATGCCTCGGCCAAGGATTCGAGATAGCCCTCGATACCGTGTTCGGCCTTCTCCCACGCTCGGCATTCAAGAACGTTCGACATTAGAGAGTGTTCGGCATTCCAGGGTCGTTCAGCATAACTGGTTCGGTTGGCATTCAAGAGCGTTCGGCTTCTAGAGCGCTCGGCATTCATGCCTCGCGCGTCATTCCTGGACTGTTTGGCATTCCAGCTTCGTTCGGCATCTTCCCCGTCCGGCATCGATTCTCGATCGGCCTGCACCTCTCACGCAACACATCGTTTCGTTCGGCACAAAGATTTCGATCGGCACTCTACGGTTCGGCATTTTAGGTTCGGCATTTGGAGATTACTTATATTGGGCCGAGATACCAAGCTACTAGGCCCACCAGGGAAGTCTAACCTACCTTCGTCTATAAATAGAGAGGCAGGTGCACAGCGAAAGGGACCTTTTTTTGGAGAACACCGGGGAGTCTCTGCCGCATTCAAGACTCATTCAAGACTTATCTTTTTTGCTTAGCAATTGTATTCAATATAATTGGTATACGGATTGTATCTGTAATCGATTATCGAGAAAAGCAATAAAGATTAACCTCAAAGTGGACGTAGGCAATTACACCGAACCACTATAAATCTGGTGTTCATATTTTCTGCATTTAAATTTACATACTGTCTTCTGTTTAACTTTATTTTCTTCATTAATCTCTCTACACAATATCTCTTAAGGGTGTTAGTGACCAATTCTGGTGCTAACAAAAGTAGAAACGAGATCGATGAGCTAAAAGATTTTAGTCTTGATCAGAGGGGATGTTCAGGAAAGAAGGGACGATTATGTGTTCCGTATATTGAAAACCTAAGGAGGGAAGTTCTTAGGGAGTGTCATTGATCGAAGTTTACGATTCATTCTGGTGGAACCATGGTGCATCAGGATATGAAGAGAAGTTTCTTCTAGGAAGATATAAAGACGGATATAGGCTTATGGGTGAAGCATTATGCAAATTTCACGAACATTAGAAGCTAAGTGGCTTGTTTCGACCTTTGGATATACCGGTTTGGAAATGGAATTCGATATCCATGGACTTTATTGACGTGTTGCCGAGGTCAAATAAGGGAAACGAAAGTATTTGGCTTATAGTTGATAGACTGACCAAGAGTGCACACTATACTCCCGTTATGTCAACCAGGATGGCACCTGTATTGGCTAAGTTATCTATGAAGAATATATAGCTAGACTGCATGGAACTCCTAATAGTATAGTCAATGACATAGGTGCTTAGTTCACTAGTGAATTCTAGAAAAGTCTACCGTAGATGTTAGGTACCAACTTAAGATGAGTACTGCTTTTTACTCATAGATGAATGGGTAGACAGAGAGAGTTAATAAGGTACTTAAAGATTTGTTAAGAGCTTGTGTACTAGATTTTGGTGGGACATGGGAAGACCATTTGTATTTGGTTTAGTTCTCCTATAGTAACAATTATCAGACTAGTATAAGAATGATGCCTTTCGAAGATTTGTATGGAAGGCCATGCAAATCACCAGCATGTTGGTTAGAGACTGGATACAGATTGGTCCTTGGTCCAGATATGGTAAGGGAAGGCATAAAGAAGATTGATTTAATCCGAAGTAGGATGAGAGAAGCTCAGTTTAGGAAGAAAAGTTACGCAAATGAAAGGCGTAAAGATTTGGAGTTCTCAGTTGGAGTTTGTGTTTTCATTAAGGTATCACCAGTGAAGGGTATGGTATAATTTGGAAAGTCGGATAAACTAGCATCGAAATATGTAGGACCATTCCCTGTTATAGAGAGGATCAGAAGACTCATGTACCAAGTAGAGTTACCGAGTAGTTTGGCAGGTGTCCATAATGTGTTCCATGTCTCTCATCTTAGGAATATATGCATGATCTAGGCACTACTATTGCTTCGACTGCATTGGAATATTTAGTAGTAGAACCAGATCTTACTTCTGCAAGACAACCAATTTTAGTTGTAGCAAGAGATGAAAAGAGATTAAGGAACAAAATAGTCAAGTTAGTGAAAGTCCAGTAGAGTGAAAACGAGAAAGACTATACTTGGGAGACAGAGGGCATAGGGATACTTATCCTGAGCTGTTATGCTGGAATGTTTCGTAATTGATTGAATATCGATGTAGTAGTTGGTAGGATATACTAGCATTGGTTGCATGTTGATATGCTTATTTTGTAGCCCTTAAAAAATTTCGAGGACAAAAATTCTTTAAGGAAGGGAGCCTGTAACACCCCTATTTTAGTTAAACATTATTCAAGATATTTAGTTAGACAGATTAAATAGGAAAATGTAAAAAGTTAAGGAGAATGAGATTTAAAACTTAATAAGGCCGTGCCATACTTAATTAATCAAGTAAGATTATTTAAACTTAACATATAAGAGAAAATGTGAGGAGGGAAAAATAGGAAGATCCATCTTTTTATACCTTAAACCCTCTGCCCTTTATATCTTTCTCACTTTTTTTATACAAAAATAATCAAAAGAAAAATAAAAGAAGGCCATTCATTAATCAACCTAGGGAGGGTGAAATCAAAGGAGATTCACAAACTAAAGCTTAGGGATTTAAGAGCTAAATCAAATCTCAATTCAACATCATTTTAAGGTGAATAATGCTAAAAGCATCTCTTTTCTCTCTTTATTAATTTGGCCACGGATAGTAGACGAATTCATCTTGTTTTTTTTTTTTTTTTGCAAAGTTATGGTTGAATAATCATTGTTTGGATAGGATAATGATATATGGAATTATTATGAAACAATTTAAGTGGGTATTGAGAGTAAATCCTAAGTCTCTAAGCTCCAAATGATTCGAATTTTTGATATGTTATGTAAAATGATATTTTTAGATGGGTTTTTAGTTTTGTAATTTTCCAAACTTAATTGATTATTTAATGAATTTGCTAAGGAGGAAATTGGGCAAATTTCGGATTTAATTAATAAAAATAATTAAATATATTTTTTGACTTTGAGATTTATTTATGGTAAAGAGAATGATATTCTTTAATTTCTATGGATTTTTGGAATTTTTTCCAAGTAATTTCAAATTACTATTAATTTATTACGGTAGATAAGCATTTAAATAAATTATTAATCAAGGGTACTAATTAATTAAAGTTAGAAAATATTTTGGAATATGAAAACGATATGTAGGAATATTTCTAAAAAGATTTGTTAAAGTATTGTCTTTATCGAATAGAAATTTTACAAAGCGTAAGATTAGATGAAAAGTATTTACTTTTAATAGAAAAAATTAGTTTCATGATAATTACAATGATGCCATGCCACATGTGTCCTTTCCGAGCCTAAAGGAGTGACGCCTCAATGAACATCGACACTGACATTGAGGGAAGCATATGATAGTTGCTTTGGTAACTATGGAATGATTCTATTAGTGTCGACGTCGATAGTTGTAACGACCCGTAAATTCAGTAAATATTTTGAATGGAATTTTATTTGAACCTTTGATTCAAATTATTTTAAAATTGATAAATTTGGAATTTTAATATATGTTTTTGGGATTTGATGTGAAATATTCTTCCAAATTTAATAAAAATTGAAAAAATTCTAAAAATTCAAATTTTGGTCAATCTTGGTCAAATTTGACTTCCTGTTGAAAATTATAAATTTGAAATTTAAATTTTTATTCTTTTTTCATGAAGATGGATTTGATTCTAACATTTTCTCTGCTTTTCGTTTCGTTAAATTCTGATTTCTACTTCTCAAAATTTGTAGTTTCGGCGTATTACACGCAATTATTTTCATATTTTATTTTCTTATTATTCTTTGGTTTTGGGCTAAATTTGGTTTATATTTAGTAAGTTTGTTTTGTGGTTGGGCTTAGACTATTCGGCTATGAATTCCATTGGTCTCTTGAAAGGGTATTAGATTTGGATAGTCACTTATTGAGAAACATATACGTACATATTTGTTTTCTTCCTTCTGGCTTCTCATTTTCCTTCTCCTGCTCCGAAAAAAAATACAGTAAGTTTTCTTCTTCCTCCTTAAAATTTTCTAAGTTTTCTTCATCACCACTTCTCTTCCCCTTAGCATGCCATCACCTCTACCTCCTTTCCCTCTTCTTAGTTCGACCTCCTCCCTACCAAAGCCGACCCCTTCTAGCACCATCAACTCAACCATGGTCGTGACCTTGCTCTTGCCAAACCATGGCCGTAACATCCCCTTAGCCACCCCTTGCCAAACCCTAGGTCGAACCCCTTCCTCTCCTTCCCCTTTCAATTACTTCGGTCACCATCAATTTTTCCAAACCGTTCCACTTCCTTAGCCTTAGGCCGAGTCCATCCATTCTAACTCCTCAACCCTTAGCCTCCCTTTGCCTTAAGCCCTAGCCGAGCCTTGTCTCAAGCCAAACTTCAGTCATGGCCAAACCAAAACCAAAACAATGTTGGCCAAACCCTTTTTCTTCCCTTGTATTTGCCTTAGGCCGAGCGTTGCCACAGCCTAACCATGACCAAACCCTTTGACCTAGCCTTGGCCGATCCCAAAGCCATGTTGGCCGAGCCTTTGCCACCACTTCCAAGCCCATAGGTCGAACCACTTAGCCAAGTTCAAGCCGAGCCAAACCACCATCTAGGCCGAGCCTATTAGCCCTTTAGGCTAGCCCATTCATTTGCCTTTAAAAAATATATATACTTTTATTTGTCTATGTAAATTTATTTATTTACATATATATTTATTTATTTTCTAAGCTTTGGATTTGGATTCTCCTCCCACTCAAGTTTGTCCGTGATTGTCATGCTTATTCGGAGTTGTTGTGTTTCGTTTGAAATCACTTTTCTCTAACCAAGAAAGGTGAGTAATTACTCTTTACTACATACTTATATTTTGGTGAATCGATGTCATTTGAAATGTGTTGAGACGTACATGCATGTTAGTAATTTCACATATGCTTATGTTATGGTATCTCACCTGATATTAGGCCTGTTATGATCATATGCTATGATATGTTATTTATTGTTCTGTTTATTTCATATTTTGTTCTCACATTGCAAGTTCCTTCCCCATGGGTTGAAATGTTACATACCCGAACAATCTTTAGATTAAAGAAAAATTATTTTGAGCCGAAATGATAGGCTCGAACGGTTTTTATTTGACTTAGGATTGCGGGTTGAAATGATATATATCCGCGAAATTAATAATTTCGGATTGAAATGATATACATCCATATAACTTTACCATAGGTTAGAAAATTTTATATAGACTCCATGGTTGGTTCTAAAATAATTTTCTAAAAATTATTAAGTATTTTGGATTTTTAAATATATGAATTTCAACTTCATTTAATTTAATGGTTTTTATAAAATTTTATATATTTATTTTATGTATGTTAAAAATATTTATAGGTAAATAAATGGTTGAAAATTTAATTTTTTGGAATTTAATTTTATAACATAAAATTTAACTAAATTAAATAATCTAATTTGACTTAATAATAATATTTTTAATCTAACCTAGTGATATAAATTTTATTAATATAATAGTATATTTTAAATAATATAAATAATAATTTTCTTTACTGAAATAAAATTTAAGTTAATAATGTACTTTTAACTTAATATAATAAATTTCAGCTTTAATTGAATATTATAGTAATAAATTTTATTCAACTAAAATCATAGTTTGTTTAATATCCAAAGGAATGATTTAGTATAACAAAATAGATTTTATATAATAACCATGTTAAAAATTGTAAGTATATATACTATTTTAATATATAAACTGTTATAGTGGAAAATATTATATTTCCAAAATGCTATGATTTCTTAAGGTTACTTTTTCAAAATGCTGTTATTTCAAAAGGGTTATGTTTTCGAATTGCTATGAATCTAAAGGTTGCATTTTAGAAGTGTTATGGTTTCTAAAATATTATGATTTCAAAAGTGCTATAATTCAGTGTATAATTTTTGGAAGTGTGACAACTTTGAAAATGAATATTATTTTAATGAATAATGATATTGGACTTATATGATTTTGAAATGAATATGTTTTGATATGAGATATAAACTCTTTGATAATGAAATAACCGTGGGTTATAATAACTTTTGGTTGTTAAAGAGACTGAGATCGGCAATTGCCATACTCTCTGCAAATACCGAAAACCACTTTAACAACTGTGTACGCGATAGAGATTCCAGAATGAAGTAGGTGGTTGGCGACGTTCTATTGAGGTATATATGTGGACCTGACTCCCACAAGTTAGCTTAAGGTTCCTAAAACAGGAGCAATTGACGGGCCAAGTGAAGTAGCTCCTACGATCGGACAAACTTCTTCGATTTCCATTCTATTACTTTGTGATTGATTTTGTGCGCACCTTTGATTTGGGAGTATGGATCGAGGTGGGCGGTAGCTGCCGCTATGCGTTACCCACCAGCCCGGAAGTGTAATTGATATATCTACCCTGACATTGCCTAGTCATGGTGTGTCACCTACCTTATCGAGACCACTACGAGTTTGTTTTGTGTCGAACCTACGGAGTTCTCCCTGATAGTCCACTGGTTTGGTGGATTTTACAGTACTGTATAGACTACGGCATTATATAAAATGCGTTAAGGGAGATATCGGTAACGTCTTTACGCTATTTTAATAGTTTATTTTCCATTCTAGTTTGAATCTTTTCTTTTATCTTTTCCTTTACCTTTTTCCTAAAATTCATTCTTGAATTTCCAGGATGAATCGTAGGAATGCCAGAGGTCGGGGTCGTGGTATTGCCCCAGTTCCAGAACTCGTTGCACCCATTAGGTTCACCACTCTCTGCAAGGAGTTCACTCAGCTTGGTGGTACCAATTTTACTGAAGCAGAGAGCATCATTGAGGCTCAGTAGTGGATGAGGAGTTTAGAGAGGATTTTCTCTTGTCTTGAGATCACCGATGCTCAGAAGCGTTAGTTAGCAGCTAGGCAGTTGTAGGAGGCAACCTAGGTTGGTGGGAGTCTGTTACAGCCCATAATATTGAGGAAAATATCTCTTGGGAGCATTTTAGGCATTATCTTGAGTTTGGTTTAGTTATCTCTTTGGAATCTTTATTAAGTTTGGATGTCGTAATTCATGGATGCTTTTGTGGCTAAGTGGATACCCGAAGCTGGGCAGTCTCAGCTATATAGGGAGTTTATGGATCATAAGTAGGAGAGTATGTCATTTTCTAAGTATGAGCGGAAGTTCAACGAACTTTCCAAGTTTGGTCCTCTCTTGATTGATAACCTCTTAATAAAAATGAGAAGTTTATAGGTGGAGCTTGCCTAGAGTATTATGATCGTATGATTTCTCACATGCATTGCCCTTTTACTGGATTGAGGGATATGGCCATTAGATTTGAGAACCCTACTTATAAGGATGCATCTATTGCTCGTGTACCTTCATTTCAGCCTTTTCTAGCAGCTCAAGAAGAGGAAGCCTAACTTCCATCAGCAGAAGAAGAACTGGCTTAAGACTCCAGGTTTAGGATCTTCTTCTCAGAGGCCGCCTATTGATCTTTCTTCCATCACTTGCTTCAAGTGTGACCAGAAGGGACACTACGCCAATAGTTGTCCTACTTCAGTTGGAGCTTCTGTTCCTCCAGTTCAGATGACTAGGCGTGATCTTTTCCATATTTATTTGCAGTCTGTCCACTTCAAGAAGGATTGTCCTACTCAGCAGAAGGGCAAGCCATCCGGTGTCTTTGCAGTTACTTCATCCACTCCACCTACTCCTAGTGATACCCAAGGTACTTAATAGGGCACCTTTACTTTGTTTAATTTTCCTGTTCGTGTTTTATTTGACACTGGAGCTTCTCATAGTTTCATTTCTGTAGATCTGTGTGATAAGTTTGAGCATATCCTTTCACCTAAGTTTGCAGCTGAACCTTTATGTGTTACTAATCCTATTGGTGGTCCCACGAAACTTAGTAGGATTTGTATTGAACTGAAACTCTTCTATTCCGGCCATCGTCTTTCTGTTGATTTCTATGTTCTTGGTTTTGATGCTTTTGATATGTTGCTTGGGAGAGATTGGCTAAAAAATCATGAAGTCGTTATCTCTTGTAAAACTTGAACTGTTTCTCTTGTTGATGATAGGGGTAATCCTTTGGTGATTCAATGCCACATGCCTTAGTATTATGCTGGTAGTTTTATCTTTTCTCTTGATTCTTCTCGTGGTGATCTTGATTCAACTCATGTGGTTCAACTCTTTTCCGATGTGTTTGCTGAAGTCACTTCTTTACCTCCTAAGCAGGAAATCGAATTCTGTATTGATCTTATTCCTGGAGGTCGACTTGTAGTTTTTCCTCCTAGAAGAATGGAACCCCCCAGAGAAGGTCGAGTGGAGGAAGCAAATTGAGGACTTGTTCTTCAAGGGTCTCACTAGACCTAGTCATTTAGATTGGGGAGCAGCTATGGTTTTCGTCAATAAGTCCGACGGTTCTTTGAGGATTTGTGTTGATTATAGGGAGCTGAACAAGCTCACTATGAAAAACAGATGTCCTATGCCTCTTATCAATGATATGTTCAACCGGCTCTATGGAGCTAAAGTGTTTTCTAAGCTTGATCTTGCCACCGGTTTCCACCAGCTAAGAGTTGCCAAGGAAAGTATTCCCAAAACTGCTTTTGTTAGGAACTAGAGATAGTAGTTTTGATGACAACAACCTTTGTAACTTATTTTATTACAACTTATATACTAACACTATTGTCTAGATATATGTGAATGTTATTATACAGGATATATATAAGACAGGTACTGATTATTGAAGACCATACAGTATCAAGATCAAGAATGAAGAAATCAAGTTTGAAGGCTCAGGAGTATAAAGATCAAGATTTCAAGATACGTGTCTAGTTTTTTTGTTAGAACTTTCATACTAGCATGGAAATCTTCATTTTGAATTTCATTTGGGATGGAACCTATTTCTACCTTCTTAGTGGCTTACAAACCCACGACAAGTAGCTTACAAAACTACGACAAGTGGCTTACAAACCCACGAAGATCCTGGTTTTGTACAAGTTCTCGAGTCCTAATGTGATGAGATATTATACAGGAAGAACCTTGCAAAACTACTTCAAAATGCTTTTTCAAAATGATTTTCAAAACTGCTTTTCAAAATATTTTAGCTTTAAAATTATCTTTTGAAATGATTATTCAAAAAGATGTTTTAGCCTTAAAATATTATTTGTTTTTTTTAAAATAAACTCTTGTTTTAAACATCATTTTCAAAAACAAATTTTACATTGTTTATTACATAGGGATGTCGATATCATGGGATACCCCATGTCGACATAGTGGCCGTTGAATTCAAAAGTTTCAATTTTCAAAAGAAGTGTCTATTCGTTTAAATCTCATCACGAATGGTTATGACCGTTGGTGCTTTATAAATAGGCTTCATAAACGAATTTTTTAATCATCTATTTTCATATTTTCTTCACTTCTTCTTCTCCACAAATCCATATTCTATCGTTGTCATAGTTTTAAGATCGTGTGGAAATGCTGTCGAATTCTCAAGTGAATCAAATTAAAATCTCATTCTTGTTTGATTCTCTACCCCCTCTCGAATATCAAAGTGCTATTCAGAGTTATAGGATCAATTTGTAATCAAAAGTTTATCGAGTCTCTCTATAAGGTGTAGTTATGCCTGGAAATCTATTTGATAATCTTAGGCCCGTAAATCAAGAGAGTCTGCCCCGGACTCATGAGACAGAAGGATACCTCAAGGCCTTTATAAATTGAGGAATGTAATCTCGACATTGGTATCATAAAAATCTATATGAGGTGGTTTGCCTTGGTACAGACTGGATGTAGGGTAACTCCGAACCAGTATAAAATTCAGCGTGTTCTTTCCTTTTACTGCTTTTTTATTTACTTTCTGCATCTATGTTTGAGTCTGTAGTTGTTCTGTGATTAAGTTCTGCATTTGTTTGTGTCGTAATTGTTAAGTTAGTTCATATAAGTCTTAGAATCCATTAAATACTATTCACCCTCCTCCAGTGTTAAATTGCCTTAAGATCCTTAATCCGTCGTCCCTTTCAGCTTTCCGTACTGAGAATGATTTCTATGAATGGTTAGTTATGCCTTTTGGTTTGACTAATGCCCCAGCTTTCTTTATTGATCTCATGAATCGTATTTTTCATGATGTTCTTAACAAGTTTGTTCTAGTCTTCGTCGATGATATTCTTGTCTTTTCTAAGTTAGAGGCAGAGCATGAATCACATTTGAGATTTGTTCTGGAGACTCTTAGGAGTCATCAGTTGAAAGCTAAAAATTCTCGAAATGCCATTTCTGGAAAGATGAAGTCCAATTTCTTAGGCATATTGTTTCTGGTAATGAAATTTCTGTTGATCCAGTTAAGATTGCTGCGATCAATGGTTGGGAAATTCCTAGGAATCCATCTGATATCCTGCTTTCTGGGCCTTGCTAGTTATTATCAGAGATTTATTGAGAATTTTGCTCGGATTGCTGCACCTCTCACCGCTTTGACCTGTAAGAATGCTAAATTTATATGGAATGATAAGTGTGAAGCTGCATTCAATGAGTTAAAGCACAAGCTTACTTCCGCACCAGTTCTTACCATTTCAAATGGAAATGAGGGATTTATAGTATACACTGATGCTAGTCGTGATGGTTTGGGAGCTGTTCTGATGCAGGATGAGAAGGTTATTGCTTATGCCAATCATCTGTTGAAGACCCATGAAGCCAATTATGCAGCCCATGATTTGGAATTGCTTGCCTTGGTTTTTGCTTTGAAGCTTTGGAGACATCATCTTTTGGGAACTAAGTTTGAGCTCTTTACAGATCATCAGTCTTTAAAGTATATTTTCACCTAGAAGAATTTGAATCGGAGACAGGTTAGATGGCTTGAGTTTCTTGCTTCTTATGACCTAGACATCAACGTTCCCCAGGGAAAGCTAATTTTGTAGCCGATGCCTTGAGTCAGAAGAAGGCAGTGTTATGTTGGCTTGTTGTTTCTTCTCCTTTAATGGATCGTATTGTTGCTAAGCAAGATGAGGATGAGATGCTTAGGCCTATTAAGGAGAATTTTCATAACAAAGTTAGTAGTAGCCAAGATAGAAATGGAGCGTAGATCGATGATAAAGGTATTCTGAGGATTAATAATCGGATTTGTGTCCCGAATGTCGATGGATTGAGGCAAGAGTTACTTTGGGAAAATCATCGGTCCAGGCTTTCTATTCATCCAGATGTGATGAAGATCCATCAGGATATGAAGAAGTTGTATTGGTGGAGTGGTATGAAGCATGATATCTCCCTTTATGTTAGTAGGTGTGCGACTTGTCAGCAGGACAAGGCCGGTCATCAGAAGACCCCTGCATTATTGCAACCCCTTGGGGTTCCCAATTGGAAATGGGGATAGGTTTCTATGGATTTTATTGATGGATTACCAAGGACTAGGAGGGGTAATGAGAATATTTGGGTAGTTGTGGATAGATTGACCAAGTCAGCTCATTTCATTGCGGTTAGGTCCAACCGTTCTGCTTCGAGTTTAGCTGAGAATTGTATGAGAGAGATTGTTTAACTTCATGGTGTTCCAGTTAGTATTGTTTGTGATAGAGGGCCCATCATTACCAACCAGTTTTGGAGAGCTTTCCAGGAAGCTTTAGATACTCACCATAATCTAAGCACTGCTTACCATCCATAGACCGAGATCAAACGGAAAGAGTGAAACAGATTCTGAAGGATCTTTTTCGTGCCTGTGTCCTTGAATTCAGCCTAGTATCGCAATGGCTCCGTTTGCTGCTCTTTATGGACAACCTTTCAAATATCCATCTTGTTGGATTGAATTCCGTAATTGTTTGGTTCTTAGTCCTGATATGATTGTAGAAGCATCTGAGAAGGTTGAGGAGATTAGGAGGAAGATGAGAATTGCTCAAGATAGGCAGAAAAGGTATGCTGATAGGTGTAGGAGGAGTTTGTAGTTTTCTGTTGGTGATCAGGTTTTCTTTAAGATCTCTCCATTGAAGAATGTGATTCGGTATGGTTGGAAAGGGAAGCTTAGTCCTAGGCTCATTGGTCCTTTCTGCACCTTAGAGAGGATTGGTCCTTTAGCTTATCTTTTGGATTTGCCTGAGAAGCCTTTTGGAGTGCGTAATGTGTTCCATGTTTCGCATCTTCGTCAGTATCTTCATGATTCATCTTTGATTGTTCAGCCTTTTTATCTTGAGAGTTTGGATGTTGAGCCAAACCTTACTGTCGAGAGGAAGCCACTTCCTATTATCGATAGAGGTACGAAGCAGTTGAGAAGGAAATCTGTCAACCTAGTCAAAGTGCAGTGGAGTACTGATGATCAGAATTGTTCTTAGGAGACGGAGGAGAGCATGCATGCTTCGAGTTCGGAATTGTTTGTTCCAAGTACTGTTCGTTATTCTATCTTATCTTTCTTTGTTTTTCCTATTTTTCCTTTTCGAGGATGAATAGTTTTGAGTGAGGGAGAGTGCAACGACCCGTAAATTCAATAAATATTTTAAATAGAATTTATTTGACACTTCGATTTAAATTATTTTAAAATTGATAAATTTGGAATTTTAATATATGTTTTTGGGATTTCATGTGAAATATTCTTCCAAATTTAATAAAAATAAAAAAATTCAAAAAATTCAAATTTTTGTCTACCTTGGTCAAAGTTTGACTTCCTTTTGAAAATTTGAAATTTAATTTTTGTTCTTTTTCATGAAGATGGATTTGATTCTAATATTCTCACTTCTTTTCGTTTCGTTAAATTCTGATTTCACTTCTTAAAATTAGCAGTTTTAGCATATTATACGCAATTATTTTCATATTTTACTTTTCTTATTTATTCTTTGGTTTTGGGCTAGATTTGGTTTAGATTTAGTTAGTTTGTTTTGTAGTTGGGCTTAGACTATTGGGCTAGGAATTCCATTGGTCTCTTGAAAGGGTATTAGATCTGGATAGTCACCTATTGAGAAATATATATATGTACATATTTGTTTTCTTCCTTCTGGCTTCTCACTTTCTTTCTCTTGCTCAAAAAAAATATAGTAAGTTTTCTTCTTCCTCCTTCTTAAAATTTTCTATGTTTTCTTTATCACCACTTCTCTTCCCCTTAGCATGCCATCACCTCTACTCCTCCTCTCCCTCTCCTTAGTTCAACCTCCTCCCTACCAAAGCCAACCCCTTCTAGCACCATCAACTCAACCTTGGTCATGACCTTCCTCTTGCCAAACCATGACCGTGACATACCCTTAGCCACCCCTTGCCAAACCCTAGGCTGAACCCCTTCCTCTCCTTCCCCTTTCAATTGCTTCGGCAACCATCCATTTTTCCAAACCCTTCCACTTCCTTATCCTTAGGCCGAGCCCATCCCTTCGAACTCCTCAACCCTTAGCCTCCCTTTGCCTTCAGTCCTAGCCGAGCCTTGTCTCAACCCAAACTTCAGCCGTGGCCGAACCAAAACTAAAACCATGTTGGCCGTGCCTTAGGCCGAGCATTACCATAGCCTAACCATGACCAAACCCTTTGACCTAGCCTTGGCCGAACCCAAAGCCATGTTGGTCGAACCTTTGCCACCACTTCCCAAGCCCATAGGCCGAACCACTTAGCCAAGTTTAGGCCGAGCTGTACCACTATCTAAGTTGAGCCTATTAGCGCTTTAGGCTAGCCCATTAATTTGCTTCTTTAAAAAATACATATATACTTTTATTTATATATGTAAATCTATTTATTTACATATATATTATTTATTTTCTAAGCTTTGGATTTGGATTCTCCTCCCACTCAAGCTTGTCCGTGATTGTCGTGCTTATTCGAAGTTGTTGTGTTTCGTTTGAAACCATTTTTCTCTAACCAAGGAAGGTGAGTAATCACTCTTGACTACATATATTTTGGTGAATCGATGTAATTTGAATTGCGTTGAAACGTATATGCATGTTAGTAATTTCACATATGTTTATGTTAGGTATCTCACCTGATATTAGACCTGTTATGATCATATGCTATGATATGTTATTTATTGTTCAGTTTATTTCGTATTATGTTCTCACATTACAAGTTGCTTCACTATGCGTTAAAATGATACATACTCGAATGATCTTTAGATTAAGGAAAAATCGTTATGAGATGAAATGATAGGCTCGAGCGATTTTTATTTGACTTGGAATTACGGGTTAAAATGATATATACCCAGGAAATTAATGATTTTGGATTGAAATAATATATACCAGTATCGCTTTACCATAGGTTAGAAAATTTTATACAGACTCTGTGGTTGGTTTTAAAATAATTTTCTAAAAATTATTAAGTATTTTGGATTTTTAAATATATGAATTTCAACTTAATTTAATTTAATGGTTTTTATAAAAATTTATATATTTATTTTATATGTGTTAAAAATGTTTATAGGTAAATAAATGGTTGAAAATGTAATTCTTTAGAATTTAATTTTATAATATAAAATTTAACTAAATTTAATAATCTAATTTGACTTAATAATAATATATTTAATCTAACCTAGTAATATAAATTTTATTAACGTAATAGTATATTTTAAATAATATAAATACTAATTTTCTTTACTAAAATAAAATTTAAGTTAATAATGTACTTTTAACTTTACATAAGAAATTTCAGCTTTAATTGAATATTATAGTAATAAATTTTATTTAACTAAAATCATAGTTTATTTAATATCCAAAGAAATAATTTAGTATAACAAAATAGATTTAATATAATAACCTATGTTAAAAATTGTAAGAGTATATACTATTTTGATATGTAAACCGTTATAGTGGAAAATATTATGTTTCCAAAATGATATGATTTCTTAAGGTTATGTTATTATTTCTAAAGGGTTATGTTTTCAAATTGCTATGATTCTAAAGGTTGCATTTTCAAAGTGTTATGGTTTCTAAAATATTATGATATCAGAAGTTTATAATTCTGTGTATAATTGTTGGAAGTGTTACAACTTTGAAAATGAATATCATTTTAAAGAATAATGATGTTGGACTTATATGATTTTGAAATGAATATGTTTTGATATGAGATATAAACCATTTGAAAATAAAATAACCACGGGTTATAATAACGTTTGGTTGTTAAAAAGACCAGGATCGTTAATTGTCATACTCTCTGCCAATACCGAAAACCACTTTAATAACTATGCACGCGGTGGAGATTCCCGATTGAAGTAGGTGGTTGGCGATGTTCTATTTGAGGTATATACGTCGACCTGACTCCTATGTGTTAGCTTAAGGTGGCTAAAATAGGAGCAATTGACGGGCCAAGTGAGATAGTTCCTCCGATCAGACACACTTCTTCGAGTGTCATTGTATTACTTTGTGATTGATTTGGTGCGCACCTTTGATTTGGGAGTGTGGATCGAGGTGGGCGATAGCTACGACTATGCATTACCACCAGCCCGAAAGTGTAATTGGTATATCTACCCTGGCATTGCCTAGTTGTGCCTTGTCACCCACCTTATCGAGACCACTACGAGTTTGTTTTGTGTCGCACCTATGGAGTGCTCCCTGATAGCCCACTGGTTTGGTGGATTTTACAGTACTGTATAGACTACAACATTATATAAAATGTGTTAAGGGGATATGTGTAATGCCTTAACGCTATTTTAATAGTTTACTTTACTATAGACATATCATAATAGCATATTGTACTACATAGTAGATAATTTAACAGATCTTTAAAGGATGAGCGATCCCAAGCATCCTTTAAGTTACTGATGCATTTCTTATACAGTTCACTTGAGTTAATTTACATTTTATAAGTATGTATGTCTTGACTTGAGTGTTTTGTGTTTTTCTTTATGCTCGCGTCAACTTGAGTATCACAGCTTTGGATTCATCTTTTGGAGCTAGAGATCTATTGGAGCTAGAGATCTATTGGAGATTTAGCTATCTGTCTATTTCTTATTTCGGTTATTTCCCTTCAGACATTTGCTTATGTATTAGTGGACTTATGTATTTGGATTTCCAGTTGTATTTGCTTTCAGACTCTAGTATTATGTATTTATTTTGAGACTATGTATCTAGTAGCTTCATGAACTACTATGTTTATTTTATTCCGCTGTGAGTTATTCTGATATTCCGTGTCTGTGATTCTGTGATTGACTTTAATTACCCCAAAATTTATTAACAATCTATTGTTTTAAATTATTCAAGTCCAACGAGTGTGGTTTTATTGTCGATTTGAATGGTCCAAAATAGCGGGATGTTATAATAGTGTTGGCAATGTTTATTTGGCGGCAATGTGTCTTCATGATTCATCTAAGCATTTTAAATGCTTAATGTCGACATCGATGATGTCGCATGTCTTCATCACCGTTTTTAATGATGTCGCACCTAATCTCTTCGAATGTTTTCATTACTATGGCAATGATGCAGCCTATATTGACTTTGACCTTATGTACATTCTTTGACGGCATGGTAGCCAAAGTAAGTTAAGCCAAGATTTTTACAATTACATCGATGTTCTTGATCTCATTGTGCATGAAGGTCGTCGACCTTATATACTATGCTTTAATGTCGATGCTGATAGAGTTAGTGGTATACCCTTGGGGCAATTATGTAATTTATTACATATATCTATCTCGTTGACCAATCTTGTTCGAAATAAAAGGTATTTTCTTCCTATTATATACTTAATATAATATGATTATATTAATTAATTAACTTAATTAAAGTATATTTAATAAAAAAAACCACAAATGGTATATTTTTGTGATAGTAGTTACAAAATGTTGTAACCGTGAGTAATTTATCACAACGAAACAAATATACCATTTTAAATGTTCATAGTCAAGATTCATCGAGACTAGATATCAGTGTATCCATTGAGACTGGAGTACGTAAAACTATCCAAATGTTGGTCAGTGTTTTACTCATGACTACTGGAGGCACCAAGGGGTTACGTACTAATAGTTATTGGATAACTATGAAATGACTCACTTGATAGTTTTCTGTTGGTTAATATAACTAAGGTCAAACGGAAAATATCGATGTGACTGATTTACACAGTTCTCTCGATTTGAGAATGCTGTGGATCATCAATATGAAAGCTCCACTTTGATTATATCTAAATCATGGCTTGGCATCCATCGAGTAACTATAGTTGGGTCGAGTAGAAGTAATGGAAGTGAAGCACTATTCAAGAGAGGATTTGTCTCCTCGATTGTACACGATTAGTATCACAGTCAACTCAAATTTTATTACTATTGAACCAAGGACTTTGTATGTGGACTATAAAGTTGAATGTGGATGAGTTTGAAATTTTGACCATTACCAAATTCCATAAGTCAAAAGTGATGTAGTTTTGACAAAGAGAATTGGTGTAAACAAATGTCAAAACCGGGTAATGCTTATTAAACTAAAATTGGATTTTAACGAAAATGAAGAAGCGATAAATTTGGCCATAATGTCACACAACCTGCTAAGTGATATGTGAACGTTAAATTAGAATAGTTTGATGTTAATCGCTGACCAAATTTACACCCAAGTGTCACACAACCAAAATGATGAATTCCCTTAGGACCAAACGATTTAATTATTTTATAATTATTATAAATTTATTAAATTTATTAATATTTATGAAATATTAATTATAAATTTTGAATACGATTTGAGAAATAAATAATGTTATATATATTTATAACAGTTATTAGTATATCGATCGATATACAATATGGACAAGCGAATAAATTAGATTTAATTGCATAGTATTTTAGCTTCGGCTTAGATGGGTTTAAGGCCCATCATTAGGGCTATGAAATTTCGGTTTTGGGAAGGTCTATGAGTGACTAAAACATAGGGAACTGGCTTGGAGATAATGGATTGAGATCAAGTAAGAATGGGTAAAAAAGTTTTCCTCGTTTGTCTCTAATACAACCCAATATATTTTTATATCTCTAAAATAAGAAAATGAACAATTTTGGCCGCCATTACCTTCTACATTACTGGTTAAAACATAGCTCTAAATCCACTTCAAAATTCTCAAATATGTTTCAAATTAAAAAATACTATTCGATAGTTGGAGGTCGGTGATTCCGGACTAGCAACCTGACGAATCAAGAACAGTAAAAGGAAGGGAAGCTATTGCTTCAATGTGGATTCAAAGACATCGTTAAATTGGTAATTCCAATTCATATTATAGTAATTAAATTATATTATATGTTCCTATAATAAGCAATTTCATATTTGTTTAAATATATTGATACTATATGTTTAGTTAGGTGAGATTTTGTAAGTAGATGTAGTTGTCATAAATCAGTTTGGTTATATGCATAATTTGCTACTATATCTCACCTTACTTATTTATATTCGTTATGGAGCTATTTACTGTCATATCCAAAAATACAATGTCCCTTTACCTTGTGGATTATCATCCTCTTTGCAAAAATATGGATATTTCTTGTCTCTTGTTTGCAGATGACCTCATGTTTTTTACCAAGCCTAATGAAAAATATGTTTCCGTTGTTCTGAATATTTTAATTGACTTTAAAACCAAAACCGGTCTATCTATCAACTACTCTAAGTCTAAAATGACGATTGCTGGAATTTCTGATCACATGAAGGTTGCAATGTTTACTTTATCTAATCTCTCTCCTGTTAATCATAATGAGGTTTTTTCTTGGTGCCCCGGTCTGTTCCTCTAGAATCAGAACCAATCAGTGTCTTCAACTGTTGAAAGTAGTTACTGAAAAAAATCTCATTATGGCATGGTTATCACTTCTCGATGGCTGGTAAGCTCATTATTGTTAAATCTATAGCCACTTCTATGTGCTTATATTATGCTAGATTGTTCATTCTACTTTCTAAACTGATTAACATGATCAACTCTGCTCTTAATCATTTTCTTTAGCATGTTAATCCTTTCTCTAAAAAACTCATTCCAGTAGCCTTCAGTAAAGTTTGTTGCCCATATAAGTATAGTGGGTTAGGCATTTTGAATATAAATAAATGGAACTATGCTGCATTGTCTTCGAGGATGAACAAAATTCTTAGAAACGATGGAAATTTATGGGCTAGTTAGACTAGGAAAAATTTGATCAGGAGGCAACACTTTTGGACTATGAGCACTCCAACCGATTACAGTTGGATGTGGAGGAACTTACTTCATTTCAAAGATGATATTCTTCCTATATTTCAAAGTAGTGTGAAGGACATGGAAGCTTTATCATTCTGGCATGATACTTGGTCGTCTCATGGATTTATCATTAAAATATGCTCAATCATAGTCTTAGAGTTTTAACTGGTATTCGGACAATGCAAAGGTTAGTAGGTTTTTGATTGATGGGTATATTAATCACCTTACTCTAGCTCATCCACTATTAGGCGGTTCTGGAATGTTATTCAAAATCAAGCTTATTCGTGTGACAATGCTTACTCAACATGGAATGGTAAAGCTCACTCTATTGCTTCTGTTTATAAATTTCTACTTAAATCTGATGATTTGAATATTTTTCCATGGCATTCTCATATTTGGTCTTCTACATTTGATCCTAAGGAAAATTTATTGTTATGGAAGGTGTTATCGAATGGCCTCCTTGTTCTTGATAAGCTTAGGGTTTATGTACTTGTTCCTATGTCCACTTGCTTGCTATGTAGTGTTGAGGAAGAAAGCATTTTGCATATTTTTTCTCATGTCGGTTCTCTTATTTTATCTGGAGAAGTGTGTTGGGATGCTCGAAGATGTACTGCCCTAATTTGAACTCTTCTAAAGAGTGGTATTATATTTTTCAAGCTACTAGATGGAAGTACTTGCTGCATCTAAATTACTAAGAGTTTTAAACAAGGTTGTGTATTTTATTTAGACTGAGAGGAATAATAGAGTATTTAATGGAATTCACTCCTCAAAACACTCTCTAGCCCTCTTTTTGACTAAGTATATATAGAATTTTGGGTTTAAATAGTTAGTGGTTGTTGTTCATTTTTTCGGTGATGGTATGCCATCTCTGCTTGTAACCCTCTTTTTGTTGCAATATTATATGATAGGGGCCATTCAACCCCGCCGGCGTTGCCAAAAAATGTTTTTTATTGTACAAAATCAAATTTTGTCATTAATAATTGTTTTACATATATTTATTAGTAAATTCATATATATATATATATATATTAACGTATATTTCTCTTCCATAATATCATATATGCATATGTAAGTTTTATATATATATATATATATATATATGATTTAAAAAATTTAATACAGTTATTTATGTATAATATGAATTTAAAATTTTTTAAATTAATTATCATACATGTATTCATATTTTGAATTAACATTTATTGAATTTTTAAATTTTTTATTATATATAAAATAATTATTAAATTAAAAATTCAATTTTATATTTTATAAAAATATTATATCACTTCATAAGTGTTTAAAAAAAATTAGGAATTTTTCAATAAATTTATTATTTTTAATAATTAATATTATTTTGAAAAAAGTGTATATGATTTATTGAAAATAGTAATTTAATAAAAAAAATCTTCAAATTTTTTCATTACCTTTCATTCATGATTCTAGAATTTATAAAATTTTAAAATTTTAATTTTTAAAAAATATTATTTTATATTAAATAATTATTTTTGGAATCAATTTATTTATTCTAAAAAATAATATTTCAACTTTGAAAAATCTTCAGATTTTTTTTAAGCTCTATTTTATAATCCTAGAATTTCGTAATTTATAAGATTTTAATTTTCATCAATAGATTATTTTATGTTAATTATTTATGGATGAAAAAATTATTTTATTCATAATATACACAAACTAAAATACTAAAATTATTATGTTTGCAAAACTAAATTCATTTTGAATTATAAATAATTTTAATAATTATTCTCTCTGTTTCTATATATATATATATATATAAATGTTTTATATTCATATATTATATATAATATATTTATGCATACATGTGTGCGCGCGTCTATTTTGTAACACACATACATGCACATATTTGGACAACAATCATAACATACAAATTGAGCTAATATGTTTGTTGCAATGTAAATCCCAACATCTAATATGGGCATATTATACCATTCACGGATTATTATGTTACACATGCACTCACACATATATGTATATGATACATTTATGTATAAACTAAATCAAATAAAATTAATTTCACATATTAATATATTTGAATTGAAATAAAAGAAATGATTTTATTTAAATGAAATTTGTAAATATTCTAATTCAGTTAGACTTCACAGGCCCAATAAAGATCCAATAGGGTAAAAAAATTGAAATTCACCTACAACTTCCGATGCGGGCTGGTCCAATTCCAACAATGGTATCAGAGCCCAACAGACCTATGCAGTCTAAATTAGTCATATTATGGCTATGTAATTAAGCTTTCCCACTTAGTATGGTGTTTAGAAAAGTAATGTTTAGGATTGAAATTGGGTAATCAAGTACCCTGTCCTACCTGGTTACTGGCCTGGTCCAAAAGGTGAAGTTAGCCCAAAGATTACTCTAATATAAAAGGTCCAACTTAATTTGGGCCTTGGGCTAATTTTTAAAATCATTTTAAAAATTAATGTTAAAGATTTTAAATTTAATAGTTAAATTTAAAATAAAACATGTTTATTATAAAAATTATAATACTACAAAAGTTTTCAAAATGTTTGAAAATATTTTTATCATAATTTCAAATTTTAAATTTATTAATAAAATTAAGAAAATAAATTAACTAAATATGTTAGTTAATTAATGCATATATGCATATATTACATATATTGATATATGTTATGTTATTTTAAAAAGTTTAGGACAACATAAGTATACATGTATGTATACAAGATAAATTTTGAAATTATTATATTTTATAAAAATTGTTTAATTGAATAAACTAACTAAAGGTTAATTAATTAAATAAAATACATATATATAATATATGCGTGCTACACTGTACAGGTTATAGTATACACTATAAACATTATAGTAGATATGTCCAATATAAAAGTTATATTGGAATACTAATTTATAATTAATTAAAGAGTTACTTGATAAAAATTAATTAGATAAGATTTAATTAATGATATATTATGCGTAAGACTATCATATAAGTAATATGAAATATCAAAGTTATATAACAATAAAACTTATATGATATGTGTATAAATTAGTATGGAACATTAAAGAAACCCAAACAGACTTGAGAAATAAATGCATATGTAGATGTATATATACCGTGATTTCTGACTTGTCTGACACTTGAATCGTTGGGTATTTCATAAGAAATATATTATTCTATAAGTCGATATAACTCAACATATATATTGAAGATAATGAATCTTTAATATATTGTTGTCCTCTCCATATATATATATATATATTAATAAATTATTACATACTCCTTAGTTGTTGAGCAAACTCAAGCTAGGGATGTTATGCGTAGTATTATTAATATATTGAATAGATGAGGTAAGATAACCATATGTATTTGTTGAGCAAAATCAAGGTACATATACTATACTTAGGCCATCACGATATGGTAGGTATGAGTGAATAATCTCTTCCGATTTGTTGAGAAAACTCAAGGTCGAAATGAGATTAGAACAAGGAAAAATGGGTTAGGAGTTGTATACGATATAACCGATAAGGAGTTATCCATCGTTTGTGGGGCTATAATTTGTTAAGCAAACTCAAGGTCAGAATACCAAAACAAACGAGTCCTAAGACCCACTAGTGAAGTTGTTAAACTTCTATGTTTCATCTTAGGGTTTGGAGAAATATAAAAGATTAGTGGGAGCCTTATTAGAAAAATGAAATGGTAACATTTAACCTTTCTAATGTTGTAAGAACATATGCTATATAATATTATAGTTATCTACAATGATAAATTTGTGCATTTAATATGATTGATAAAACGTTTGTCAATTAACATATATAAACAAAATGAATTGATAGTTGACAAATATAAATATAATATGTACTTACTAATAATTCTGATGGCATGTTATATAATGTTTCTATACCCATGCAAGTGCCTAATTTCAACTACTTAATACATTCATAAGTTGGTCACTTATATATTTATTTGGTTTAGACACTGTATGGAATTTTACGATTTTTTGAACTCTAAATGAAAATTTAAGACCATGGATATTTGGTCAGTGTACTTTCACATATAAATGTTATATGGTCAACAGTTATAGTTTGTGGGGTACAATATTTAGATGAAGTTAGTTCATTCAAAGTAAGCCAATAAACAGTATTTTAAGATCATATATTCAACTTGAATGATTTCAAAAGGATCATATTGTGTTAATGTAACACAAGACCATAAACTTCAAGATACATCTAAGAACTAGATCGTTGAAATGTCATCTTGATCGGTTTACATAAAATGCAACATATTTAATGTCCTAAATGTCAAGAATAATCGAATGTGCTTTTGTAAAAGGTTTGTTACGTTATTGTAGTAAGGTTTTCTTTTGAATAGTTTGACCATTTGAAAGAAAAATGAATGTACAAGAATAGATGTAATTTAAGGTAAGTTGGAATGAAGAGAATGAATAGTCACTTCTGCTTCATAGAGAAACATTGGAAACAAGAATTATAATGATAACTGATGCTTTATATTGAAATATGAAATACGATTTTTTATTCAGAAATGTATTTTCATATAGAAAATTGTTTTCTGTAACTTTTGTTTCTTTGAGTTCAAGATATTTGATCAAAGAACTCTCCTCTGTAAACTAGTTGCAGCATATGAAATAAGTAAACAATATTTACAATATTAAGTGAATGGTGGACCTCTAAATTTAGTACACTATTATAGTAATGGCGGAAATAGTGAGAGCATGCCATATAGAACATAAAGATTGCATCAAATTATGAAAATTATTTTCGTAGAATGTACCGAACATTATTTGTGAAATAATGTTTATTTTTTCATGCTGACTGAAAAATAGATTAACTATTTTCAACATAAGTATTATGAAATAGAACTATATTATGGAATTTGTTTTCATAGTAAAAGTGATGCAACAAAAATACATATGTGTCTAATATTATTTACAGTTGTTTTGGAATTTTAGACTAAGCCGTATTTTTGAGAAATAATTTTACTATATGATTATGAATCATATGATATTGGTTAATTATATGTCAAACAATTAATAGCTATGTACCCATTTGGTGGGAGCATCATAAGAGTTGATGAACTCTTTGAATTAATACATATTGATCTACGCATTCTCAAGTCTATTAATACCAAAAGGGTTCCACATTCTTTGTTGTATTCATCGATGATTTATTAGCAACGTGAACATGTTTGTTAGATATGCATGTAGTAAGTTTATGATAAAGTCATAGAATATAAAAGAAAAGTAAATAAAATAACATGCACTAAAATAAAATGATTTGAGTTGGTCGAAGAAGTGAGCATATTGGAAAGAGTTCCAAATGTACCTAAAAATGAATATAGATTCAATCTCAAAATCACTCTTCCATGTGATACATAATGATGCATCAATAAGGAGTAATCAGATATTGTCGGACAATTTACAATTAATTGTGAGTGAAATTTAGTTAGTTTCTTTCTATAAGGTCATGTACTTAAGATTAGTATGCAAGGTTGATATTATTTCATCTAAACAATAGTTTACAAAATCATTCAAGATAAGGGTTTATAAGAAATTCCAACATATCCTAGGCCAAGAGTTGGAAGGTTGTGCAAGTCGAAAAAATGCACGTAATAATTGTTCATGAGGGATTAATCTCCAAAAGGTTTTTTGGAAAGGTCCGTCCTCAAATGACATATTTATATTTTGAACATAGTTTTTGTAAACTAAAATCAATTTTATAAATAAAAAGGTTCATAAAGCATTTATGAACCCCTATACTATTTGCACTAAGAAACAATTGTTGTTTCAAGATATATCAACTTCGTTGTGAAGGAATTTCTTTGAGAAATTTTTGGTAGTGAAATGGAATTGGATCCGATCCATAGATAGAACAGATTATATGAGATGAAGTGAAATTAACTAACCTAAATGAATACATAGCATTAGAATGTCTAATAAATATTCTCGTACATCAAAGAGAAACTATGAGTTTCTTATTAATGTCGAAAATATACATTACCCTTGGTTGTTTAATTAAACCATTAAGATTGTTGATTCTATATGGTATGATGCATAGATCTAAAAGAATTCCAAATACGCTACCAAAATATAATTTTGGTGGTCGTAACCAAAGAGATGCGATCCATCGGCCGAGATTGTGTCTTTATTGGAAAGACTAATGTGGTTGTAATTAAATAAGCAATGTTTATAAGAATAATACTGCAAATTTCAATTGTTGAAATTAGCATAACAGATTCGGTATTCAACATGCTCAAGTTAATTCAGATTTACTCAAAAAGTTATCGCCCGATAAGACTTAGCGTTTGGTACTTATGTATTGAAACAGAAAATTCTAAATGATGATTTAGAGTAAGCCGTTTACACATATTAACCAAAAATGCCTCGAAGTCAATGGAAGCGATATTGGGTTTGTGAGTCTTTGGATATGATCCAAGAAATGATACGAATGTATCATTTTATAAGCATCAAGATTGAATATGTATTTTGATAGAAATATCAAATAGTCAGATTTTCAATCAAAGTATTGAGGAAGCGTGTGTTCATAAGAAAGAACGTTAAAAGGTACATTGATATTTCTAAACTATAAGTAAACAACATATTGTTGGTTTTAACAATATGCTTGTATTAAAGTCAACTTTAGTTGTTTTAATACTCAATTTTGCATTATAAATGATGACTTTTATGGTGAGTATAAAAGATATAGGGATTGTCCCAAAACGATATATAAGAATACCCAATTAAAAGGAGAACATGTAAGTTGAATTCCTTATGCATTAATAGTAGGAATTATCATATAGGTTATGGTGTATATGATATTGTAGTTTTTTTATTTATTTGATACTTGGAGCAAATATAAAATCCAAATTCATAGCAATAAATGGTTGTTTTCGGTGTTCTTGTGTATTTATGAAATACTAGAGAACTGTTTATAGAAACAAGGGACTCGTTATGGTAGAATGTTTGGACACAAACTTTTGTAAGTGATATTGAGTATAATATGTCAATAATAAAATTCAAGTTAAAATGTTTAATTTGAAAAAGTTTCAAAATAAAAGTGATTGTGGTTGATTCAACGAAATGTTGAGAACATTAACTTGAATAGCGCTACAATAAACCAATGTATATTGAAATAAATGCACAAATTTATAATTGAGCCAATAGTGATTCCAAATGTTGAGAATCGCATAATATTGGTATAAGATAACAATTTCATGAAATTGGTCATGATAGAACTTAAAGCTCACTAGAAGTCGAAAGACTTACTTCGAATCGTTCTACATGATAAAGGAAGTATATCGGTGTTAGAGAGAGTTAATCGACAAAGTAGATAATTAAAACATAATAGCATACCCATTCACTAAGGGACCGACCTAATTGGTTTTGAGAAAATTTATTGGAGAAGTTGGAATTAGATTCCATAATTGACCCAAGTGTAAGTGAGAGATTGATAGAGTTATGGGTATGCCCTAGGGGCAATTATGTAATTTGTTACATATATCTAACTCGTTGCCTAATCTAGTTCGAAATAAAAGGTATTTTCTTCCTATTACATACTTGATATAATATGATTATATCAATTAATTAACGTAATTAAAAGTATATTTAATAGAAAAATCCATAAATGGTATACTTTGTGATAGTAGTTACAAAATGTTTTAACCGTGAGTAATTTATCACAACGAAACAAATATATGATTTTAAATGTTTCTAGTCAAGATGCATCGAGACCGGATATCGATGTATCCGTTGAGACTGGAGTACGTAATATTCTCCAAATGTTGGGCAGTGTATTACTCATGATTGTTGGGGGAACCCAGGGGTTACGTATTAATAGTTATTGGATAATTATGGAAGGACTCACTCGATAGTTTTCTGTTGGTTAATATAACTAAGGTCGAACAAAAAATATCGAAGTGACTGATTTACAAGGTTCTCTCAACTAGAGAATACTGTAGATCTTCAATATGAAAACTCTGCTTTGATTATATCCAAATCATGGCATGGCGTCTATCGAGTGACTATAGTTGGGTCGAGCAGATGTATTGGAAGTGAAGCACTATTCAAGAGAGGATTCGTCTCCTCGGTTATATGTAGTTAGTATCACGGTCAACTCAAGTCAACTCAAAGTCAAAGTCTTTGGCTGGAGCGTTTTGGTCAATAATAACTGTTATTATTGAACCAAGGACTTAGTATGTGGACTATAAATTTGAATGTGGATGAGTTTGAAATTTTGACCACTAACAAATTCAATAAGTCCAAAGTGATGTAGTTTTGACAAGAGAATTGGTGTAAACAAATGTCACAACCAGGTAACGCTTATTAAACTAAAATTGGATTTTACCGAAATTAAATAAGCGACAAATTTGGCCATAATGTCACACCACCTGCTAAATGATGTGTGAACGTTAACATTAGAATTGTTTGATGTTAATCGCTTACCAATTTTACACCCAAGTGTCACACAATCAAAATGATGAATTCCCTTAAGACCGAACGATTTAATTAGTTTATAATTGTTATAAATTAATTATATTAATTAATATTTATGAAATAATAATTATAAAATTTGAATATGATTTTAGAAATAAATAATGTTTTATATATTTATAACAGTTATAAATATATCGATCAATATACAATATCGACAAGCGATTAAATTAGATTTAATTGTGTAGTATTTTGGCTGAAGCTTAGATGGGTTTAAGACCCATCATTAGGGCTACAAAATTTTGGTTTTGGGAAGGTCTAGGGGTGGCTAAAACTTAGGGAATTGGCTTGGAGATAATGGGTCGAGTTCAAGTAAGAATGGGTAAAAATATTTTCCTCATTTCTCTCTAATACAACCCTATATATATATATATATATATATGTATGTATGTATGTATGTATGTATGTATGTATGTATGTATGTATCTCTAAAAATAATAAAATGAACCTTTTTGACTGCCATTACTTACTACATTGCTAGTTAAAACGTAACTCTCAATCCATTTCAAAATTCTCAAATATATTTTAAATTAAAATAACACTATTCGATAGTTAGAGGTAGGTGATTCCGAACTTGCAATCTGACGAATCAAGAACAGTAAAGGGAAGGGAAGTCATTGCTTCAACGTGGATTCAAAGGCATCATTAAATTAGTAATTTTAATTCATATTACAGTAACTAAATTATATTCTATGATCCTATAATAAGCAATTTCATATCGGTTTAAATATATTGCTACTATATGTTTAGTTAGGTGAGATTTTGTAAGTAGATGTAGTTGCCACAAATCAGTTTGGTTATGTGCATAATTTGCTTATTATGTTATTTGATTTATGTATAGAAAAATACTGTTTACTGTACAAAATCAGTTTTTGTCATTAATAATTGTTCTGTATATATTTATTAATAAATTCATATATATACATATATATTAGTGTATATTTCTCTTTCATAATAGCATATATGCATATATAAGATATATATATATATATATGATTTAAAAAATTTAGTATACTTATTTATATATAATATGAATTTAAAAATTCAAAGATTAATTATCATACATATATTCATATTTTAAAACATCTATTGAATATTTGAATTGTTTATTATATACAAAATAACCATTGCATTAAAAGTTCAATTTTATATTTAAAAAAAATATTATATCATTTCAGAAACGTACAAAAAATTGGGAATTTTCAAATAAAGTTTATTATTTTTGATAATTAATATTATTTCGAAAAAACTATTTATGATTTATTACAAATAATAATTTAATTGAAAATTTCTTTATTGTAACCTTTTATTCATGATTATAGAATTTCAGTAATTTTAAATTTTGAATGTTTAATAATATATTATTCTATATTAAATAATATTTTCGAAATCAATGTATTTGTTTTTAAAAATAATATTTCAATTTCGAAAAATCTTTAGATTTTTTTAAGCTCTACTTTATGATCCTAGAGTTTCGAAAATTTTGAATTTTGAATTTTCATCAATAGATTATTTTATGTTAATTATTTATGGATGAACACATTATTTTAATCATAATGTATACAAATTAAAACATTAAAATTATTATGTTTGCAAAACTAAGTTAATTTTGAATTACAAATAATTTTTAATAATTGTTTTATATCTTTCTACATATATATATACATACACACACACACACACACACATATATATATGCATATCTGTATATAAATGTTTTGTGTTCATATAGTATATATAATATATTTATACCTACATATGTGTCTATATATATATATATATATATTGTAACACATATACACGCACATACTTGGACAACATACATGACATACAAAATGATCTAATATGTCAGTTGCGATGTAAATGCCAACATCTACATATGGGCATAATATACCTTTCACAGATTATTATGTCACACGTGCACTCACAAATATATGTATATGATACATTTATGTATAAACTAAATCAAATTAAATTAAATTAATTTCATATATTAATAAATTTTAATTTAAATAAAATGAATGATTTTATTTAAATAAAATTTAGAAATGTTCTAATTCAGTCAGACTTCATAGGCCCAATAAATATCCAATATGGTAAAAAAATTGAAATTCGTTAATAACTTCCGCTGCGGGCTGGTCCAATTCCAACAGATGCAGCGTGGTAACGATGCCGCATCTCTTTTTTAATAACAACGGACTTGTTTTACATAGACTAAAATATTTTAGAGGGGCGACGAGGCCTATGCTTTAAGAGGGTCGATGACCCTATAACTTCGGTGGATAGCCATATAACTTATAAAAGTTAAATTTTTTCAATAAGTGGATAGCCTATAGTTTATGGAAGTCTGAAACTTCATCTTCGGCATGGATGTATACTTAAAAGAATTTAAGTTTGGTTTCGCCTTGGCTAGAGGGTCGATGAGGTATAGTGCAATTTGAATGTCACCTATCTTCATCAAAGGCGGAGACCTTTATATTTTCCATTTTGACATCATCAATGGGGATACCAATGCCATTTTAAAATTTGTAAACTTCGACACTATCATTGGGGACACCAATGTAGATGAACTTCGATATTGATCTAAATTTAAATCGGTTAGTGGGGGCAAGCCATATGTTTTTCACTTCGACTTTGAACCTTAGGGGATATCATTGTTTATTTTTAATAAGTTTGACATGACACAATTTAGGATACCAATGTATTTCATTTTGAAATGTTATAACTTTAAGGGGAAATAACCTAATTGGGGATACCAATAGACATAGGTTAAACATGTGAATAACATGAATTAAATTGTAAATGATGAGTTCATAGTTATCTTAGGAAAATTATAGGATGTGAGATGGATAGTCCATATCATGCCGAAGATGTATAGTCTTTATGAGGATAATGAAGGGTTCATAGTCATCCTAAGAAAACTATTGGATATGTGATGGATAGTTCACACCATTTTAAGTTAAATGGAATATATGTGATGCATAGTCCACATAATGTTTAATTAATTAAACCACATGTGATGGGTAGTCAAAGTGGTTAGAGATGAGTAATCCAAGTAAAAATTACATGTGAGATTGATAGTCCACATAATTCTGAATATTCTTATATGTGAGATGGGCAGTCCATATAATTATAAGAAAGGTAGTCCGAATAAAATAAGATGGGTAGTTAGTTTAAATTGTGACAGGTAGTTATTTGAAAATAAGATGGATAATCTAATGAATTGGGATGGGTAATCCAATAAATATTGCATGGTTATAAATGTTGTTTTCTATGTTCTAACCATTGTAGTTGCATGAGCATAATATATGGTTGTTATGTTTTATTTAAGGTACTAGTGAGGGGAAAACTCATTCCAGTTAGCGGCGTCGTCTCACTAGATATCTATTCTGGCTCAAGATGGTAGGTTATTATGCAGTCCAGACTGTTGTCTAATCCAAAAATTTTGTTTTTTCCCATAAACTCTCAGATACTCATTTGAGTAGGTCGGGAGTAAGGGCATTCAGGTTCTAGTTGGACGAATAAGCTTTTGGAGATGTGCAGGAGGTAATCTAGCTATTAGGAACTTTATCTATTTCCGCTGTGTAGTTTGGTTTTGTTTATTTATACATAATGGAAAAGTTGTATAATTTCTTTGGTTTTGTCTATGTATATATATATATATAAAGTTGTATAATTTCCAAGTATCTGACTCTGATCAACCAAGGGGCATCTTCATATGTTGCACTTAGAGTATTTTATATTAATTGTATTTCAACTTAATTTGATTATGAATTGGATTTTGTAATGAATATGAAATATCATTCGTGAAAATTTGTTATTAAACTATGTTGAAAATTTTCAAATTCATGTGCTTTTGATTATTGATGCCACTAGCATGGTCACATTTGGTCACCAAGAATCAATTACTATTTATGACTGCATCATCCATAGCGGTTAGTTTTGGTCCTTGAAATAGGGGATGTTAAAATTATCCCTTGAAAAACCCCAATTTTGAATTGGGCCTTGAGCTAATTTCTTTTTTTTGGCAAGACCAACCGGTTTTATTGCGGACTGTCCTCTTTTTATTACGAACGTAATAAAACATTTAAAAATAGGAGTAAGGTAGAAACAACTTAACTGCTAATAAAAAGGAAAATACTGCACATGATTGTCTGTATATATATTTTGTAACAGATATACTCGCACATACTTGGATGGCATACATGACATACAAAATGATCTAATATGTCAGTTGCGATGTAAATCCCAACATCTACATATGGACATATTATACCTTTCACAGATTATTATGTTACGCATGCACTCATAAATATATGTATATGATACGTTTATGTATAAACTAAATCAAATAAAATTAATTTATATTTTAATATATTTGAATTCAAATAAAATAAATGATTTTATTTAAATAAAATTTAGAAATGTTCTAATTCAGTTAGACTTAAAAGGCCCAATAAATATCCAATAGGGAAAAATTTTGAAATTCGCCAATAACTTCCGCTGCGGGCTGGTCTAGTTCCAACAGATGCAGCGTGGTAACGATGTCGCATCTCTTTTTTTAATACCAAAGGACTTGTTTTATATAGACTAAAATATTTAAAAGGGGCGACGTGGCCTATGTTTTAAGAGGGTCGATGACCATATAACTTCGGTGAATAGCCATATAACTTATAAAAGTTAAATTTTTTTTAATAGGTGGATAGCCTATAGTTTATGGAAGTCGGCAACGTCGTCTTCGGCATGAATGTATGCTTAAAAGAATTTAAGCTTGGTTTCGCCTTGGCTAGAGGGTCGATGAGGTATAGTGCAACTTGAATGTTACCTATCTTCATCAAAGGCGGAGAGCCTTATATTTTCCATTTTGACATCATCATTGGGGATATGAATGCGTTTTTAAATTTTGTAAACTTCGATACCATCATTAGGGACACCAATGTAGATGAACTTCGATATCGATTTAAATTTAAATTGGTTAGTGGGGGCAAGCATATGTTTTTGACTTCGACTTTGAACCTTGGGGGATACCATTGTTTATTTTTAATAAGTTTGACATTACACAATTTAGGATGCCAATGTATGTCGCTTTTGAAATGTTATAGCTTTAAGGGAAAATAACCTAATTGGGGATACCAATAGACATAGGTTAAACATGTGAGTAACATGAATTAAATTGTAAATGATGAGTTCATAGTTATCCTAGGAAAATTACAGGATGTGAGATGGATAGTCCATATCATGCCGAAGATGGATAGTCTTTATGAGGATAATGAAGGGTTCATAGTCATCCTAAGAAAACTATTGGATGTGTGATGGATAGTTCACATCATTTTAAGTTAAATGGAATATATCTAATGCATAGTCCATATAATTTTTAATTAATTAAACCACATGTGATGGGTAGTCAAAGTGGTTGGAGATGAGTAATCCAAGTAAAAATTACATGTGAGATTGATAGTCCACATAATTCTGAATATTTTTATATGGGGATGGATAGTCCATATAATTAGAAGACAGGTAGTCCGATTAAAATAAGACAGGTAGTCGGTTTAAATTGTAACAGGTAGCTATTTGAAATAAGATGGATAATCTAATGAATTGGGATGGGTAATCCAATAAATGTTACATGGTTATAAATGTTATTTTCTATGTTCTAACCATTTTAGTCCCATGAGCATAATATATGGTTGTTGTTTTAGTTAAGGTACTAGTGAGGGGAAAACCCATTCCGGTTAGCGGCGTCGTCTCACTAGATATCTATTCTGGCTCGAGATGGCAGGTTATTATTCACTCCAAGATGATGTCCAATCCAAATTCTTTTTTTCCTTAAACTCTCAGATACTCATTTGCATAGGTCGGGAGTAAGAGCTTTCAGGTTCCAGTTGGACGAATAAGCTTCTAGAGACGTAGAGGAGGAAATCTAGCTATTAGGAACTTTATCTATTGTTTGCACCAAAATTGGTCACAACACTCTTCGGGAGTCGTTGAAGAGATAATAACGAAGAATATAGATTCAAAACGAATATTATCTAACAAAAACTCCAATCAATAGTAAAGTAAAAGAGTAGACAAGCGATTTATAGTGGTTCGGCGTGTTGCCTACGTCCACTGTGAAGTTTTCTACAGTTTTATTGATTCTCTTTCAATGATTACAAGTTGTTATAGCAATCAACAACAAGTTACAACTGGAAATTCGAAATAGACAGCAAATATATGATATAGGATGATGGAGATCTTGATCCAGCAGAGTCTGGGCGCTTCAGAGTCGAAAGACCCTTTTTCTGTTGGCTTTGGGGCTCTATTTATAGGCGTAGGATGCTGATATTTCGTTGAAAACTCGGGAGACCACTTCTGGCACGTGAGGGGGCCCACGCACCCGGCCTCAGGAAATTTGGGCCCACTTTGGCATCGATTCGAATTCCATTTGAATCGATCATGAATTCATCCAATCGAGGTGAAATTTGGTGTGGACATTCTTCAACATGAATGCAAGCTTCTGTGAAAATTTCGTGGCATTTGGATCAGTAGATTGAGAGATATGATGGGTTCGAGATGACGTTCTTCGAGTGGCTGTTTGGTTCGAAACCATCCCTTCGAATCGATGGTTTCGAATCGATGGCGGCACATGTCTTCGTGTTGACGTGGAGCGCACACTTCGCTTCGATCCGGGTTTTGCTCCGAGTTGACTGTTTCGACTCCATATATCTCGGCGCATTCGAAGCGATGAAGGACACGTCATCATGGCTAGTTGACCCAGTGGATTCGAATGAAGCTTCACAGATGGGTTCGAACAAGGCTTCACGGATGGGTTCGAACAAGGCTTCATTGGTGGGTTCGAACAAGGCTTCATTGATGGGTCGAACAACTGATGCTTGATGGATTCGAACTTGCGTTTCTCTGATGGATACGAGCTTTGCAACTTCTCCATGGATACGAAGTCCATCAATACGAACTCGATGGATTCGAAGTTGATGGAGTCGAACCGAGGCACTCTGATGGATTCGAAGCTAATCGATACGAAGGTGATCGGTTCGAACGGTGTTCGGTGATGGATTCGAAGACACCTACAATGATGGATTCGAAACCAGTGTTCTTCCCTCCAAGTTGAATTGATCATAACTTGAGCATATGAACTCGGATTGACATGAAATTTGAGACGCTGAATCCTATGATCTTTCTTGCCATGTCCTATCAATTGTAGCTTAATCTGGACTCGGACAAAATTCAGTGATATCCATAGTGAAACGAAGTATGACCAATCTCTGAGACGAACTGTTCTCCGTTTTCGATCGATCTTTTGGTATCGCGGCTTTGCCAAAAAGCGGGATAACACCTATTTCTGCTGTGTAGTTTGGTTTTGTCTATTAATATATAATAGAAAAGTTGTATAATTGCCAAGTATCTGACTTTGATCACCAAGGGGCATCTTCATATGTTGCACTTAAAAGTATTTTGCAATAATTATATTTTAACTTAATGTGATTATGAATCGGATTCTGCAATGAATATGAAATATCATTTGTGAAAATTTGTTATTAAAGTATGTTGAAAATTTTCAAATTCATGTGCTTCTGATCATTGATGCGACTAGCATGGTCGCATTTGGTCACCAAGAATTAATTGCTATCTATGACTGCAGCATCCGTAGAAGTTAGTTTTGGTCCTTGAAATAGGAGATGTTAAAATTATCCCTAGAAAAAGCCTAATTTTGAATTGGGCCTTGAGCTAATTTCTTCTTTTTTTGGCAAGGCCAACCAGTTTTATTGTGGACCGTCCACTTTTTATTACGAACGTAATAAAACATTTAAAAATAGGAGTAAGGTGGAAACACCTTAACTACTAATAAAAAGGAAAATACTGTACATGATTGTCTATATATATATTTTGTAACAGATATACACGCACATACTTAGACAACATACATGACATACAAAATGATCTAATATATCAGTTGCGATGTAAATCCCAACATCTATATATGAGAATTTTATACCTTGCGCAGACTATTATGTTACGCATGCACTCACAAATATATGTATTGATACATTTATGTATAAACTAAATCAAATTAAATTAATTTCATATATTAATAAATTTGAATTTAAATAAAATAAATGATTTTATTTGAATAAAATTTAGAAATGTTCTAATTCAGTTAGACTTCATAGGCCCAATAAATATCCAATAGGGTAAATTTTTTGAAATTTGCCCATAACTTCCACTGCGGGCTGGTCCAGTTCCAACAGATGCAGGTGGTAACGATGTCGCATCTCTTTTTTTAATACCAAAGGACTTGTTTTATATAGACTAAAATATTTTAGAGGGGCGATGAGGCCTATGTTTTAAGAGGGTCAATGACCCTATAACTTCGGTGGATAGCCATATAACTTATAAAAGTTAAAAGTTTTTAATAGGTGGATAACCTATAGTTTATGGAAGTCGACAACGTCATCTTTGGCATGAATGTATAATTTAAAGAATTTAAATTTAGTTTCTCCTTGGCTAGAGGGTCGATGAGGTATAGTGCAACTTGAATGTCACCTATCTTCATCAAAGGCGAAGGCCCTTATATTTTCCATTTTGACATCATTATTGGGGATACCAATGCTATTTTAAGATTTGTAAAATTCGACACTATCATTGGGGGCACCAATGTAGATGAACTTCGCTATTGATCTAAATTTAAATTGATTAGTGGGGGCAAGCCATATGTTTTTTACTTCGACTTTGAACCTTGGGGGAAACCATTGTTTATTTTAATAAGTTTGACATGACACAATTTAGGATACCAATGTATTCATTTTGAAATGTTATAACTTATGGGGATTAACCTAATTGGGGATACCAATAGACATAGGTAAAACATGTGAGTAACATGAATTAAATTGTAAATGATGAGTTCATAGTTATCCTAGGAATATTATGAGATGTGAGATGAATAGTCCATATCATGCCGAAGATGGATAGTCTTTATGAGGATAATGAAGGATTCATAGTCATTCTAAGAAAAATATTGGATGTGTGATGGATAGTTCACATCATTTTAAGTTCAATGGAAAATACGTGATGCATAGTCTATATAATTTTTAATTAACTAAACCACATGTGATGGGTAGTCAAAGTGGTTGGAGATGAGTAATCCAAATAAAAATTACATGTGAGATTGATAGTCCACATAATTATGAATATTCTTATATGTGAGATGGGTAGTCCATATAATTATAAGACAGGTAGTCCGATTAAAATAACACGCGTAGTCGGTTTAAATTGTGACTGGTAGTTATTTGAAGTTAAGATGGATAATCTAATGAATTGGGACAGGTAATCCAATAAATGTTGCATGGTTATAAATGTTATTTTCCATGTTCTAACCATTGTAGTTGCATGAGCATAATATATTGTTATTACGTTTTAGTTAAGGTACTGGTGAGGGAAAAACCCATTCGGTTAGCGGCATCGTCTCACTAGATATCTATTCTGGCTCGAGATGGTAGGTTATTATTCACTCCAAACTGTTGTCTAATCCAAAATTTTGGTTTTCCCCTTAAACTCTCAGATACTCATTTGAGTAGGTCGGGAGTAAGGCCTTTCAGGTTCCAGCTCGACAAATAAGCTTCCGGTGACGTGCAGGAAGCAATCTAGCTATTAAAAACTTTATTTATTTCCACTGTGTAGCTTGGTTTTGTCTATTCATATATATAATGGAAAAGTTGTATAATTACCAAGTATCTGACTCTGATCAACCAAGGGGCATCTTCATATGTTGCACTTAGAGTATTTTGTAATGATTATATTTTAACTTAATATGATTATGAATCGGATTCATATTCATTCGTGAAAATTTGTTATTAAACTATGTTGAAAATTTTCAAATTCATGTGCTTTTGATTATTGATGCGACTTCATGGTCGCATTTGGTCACCATGAAATAATTACTATTTATGACTGCAGCATCCATAGCGGCTAGTTTTGGTCCTTAAAATGGACGATGTTAAAATTATCCCTAGAAAAAGCCTGACTTTGAATTGGGCCTTGAGCTAATTTCTTTTTTTAGCAAGGCTAACCGATTTTATTGTGGACCGTCCATTTTTATTACGAACGTAATAAAATATTTAAAAATAGGAGTAAGGTTAAAACACCTTAACTACTAATAAAAAGGAAAATAAAGCACATGATTGTCTATATATATATATAGATATATATATATTGTAACACATATACACGCACATACTTGGACAACATACATGGCATACAAAATGATCTAATACGTCAGTTGCGATGTAAATCCCAACATCTACATATGGGCATATTATACCTTTCATAGATTATTATGTTACACATGCACTCAAAAATATATGTATATGATACATTTATGTATAAACTAAATCAAATAAAATTAATTTCATATATTAATAGATTTGAATTTAAATAAAATAAATGATTTTATTTAAATAAAATTTTGAAATGTTCTAATTCAATTAGACTTCATGGGCCTAATAAATATCCAATAGGGTAAAATTTTTGAAATTCGCCAATAACTTCCACCACGGGCTGGTCCAGTTCCAACTGTTGCAGCATGATAACGATGCTGCATCTCTTTTTTTTAATACCAAAGGACTTGTTTTATATAGACTAAAATATTTTAGAGGGGTGACGAGGCCTTTGTTTTAAGAGGGTCGATGACCATATAACTTCGGTGGATAGCCATATATAACTTATAAAAGTTAATTTTTTTAATAGGTGGGTAGCCTATAGTTTATGGAAGTCGGCAATGTCATCTTCGGCATGAATGTATACTTAAAAGACTTTAAGTTTGGCTTCGCCTTGGCTAGAGGGTCGATGAGGTATAGACAAATTCTTGGTGACCAAATGCAACTATGTTAGTCGCATCAATAATCAAAAGCACATGAATTTGAAAATTTTCAACATAGTTTAGTAACAAATTTTCATGACAGATATTTCATATTCATTACATAATCCGATCATAATCACATTAAGTTAAAATATAATTATTACAAAATACTCCAAGTGCAACATATGAAGATGCTCCTTGGTTGATCAGAGTCAGATACTTGGCAATTATACAACTTTGCCATTATATATAAATAGACAAAGCCAAACTACACAGCGGAAATAGATAAAGTTACTAATATCTAGATTACCTCCTGCACATCTTTGAAAGCTTATTCGTCCAACTGGAACCTGAAAGCTTTTACTCCTGACTTACTCAAATGTGTATTTGAGATTTTAAGGGGAAAAACAAAATTTTTGTATTAAACAACAGTCTAGAGTGAATAATAACCTACCATCTCGAGCCAGAATAGATATCTAGTGAGACGCCGCCGCCAACCGTAATGGGTTTTCCCCTCACTAGTACCTTAACTAAAACATAACCACCATATATTACGCTCACGCAACTATAGTGGTTAGAACATAGAAAATAACATTTAGAACCATGCAATATTTATTGGATTATCCATCCCAATTCATTAGATTATCCATATTAATTAACAATAACTACCCGTCACAATTTAAACTGATTACCCATCTTATTTTAATCGGATTACCTATCTTATAATTATTTGGACTACCCATCTCACATATAAGAATATTCTGAATTATATGGACTATCAATCTCACATGTAATTTTTATTTGGATTACTCATCTCCAACCACTTTGACTACCCATCAAATGTGGTTTAATTAATTAAAAATTATTTGGACTATGCATCACAGATATTCCATTTAACTTAAAATGATGTGAACTATCCATCACACATCCAATAGTTTTCTTAGGATGACTATGAACCCTTCATTATCCTCATAAAGATTATCCATCTTCGGCATGATATGGACTATCCATCTCGCATCCCATAATTTTCCTAGGATAACTATGAACTCATCATTTACAATTTAATTCATGTTACTCACATGTTTAACCTATGTCTATTGGTATCCCCAATTAGGTTATTTCCTCTTAAAGTTATAACATTTCAAAGTGACATACATTGGTATCCTAAATTGTGTCATGTCAAACTTATTAAAAATAAACAATGGTATCCCCCAAGGTTCAAAGTCGAAGTCAAAAACATATGGCATTCCCCCACTAACCAATTTAAATTTAGATCCATATTGAAGTTCATCTACATTGGTGTCCCTAATGATAGTGTCGAGATTACAAATTTAAAATGGCATTGGTATCCCCAATGATGATGTCAAAATGGAAAATATAAGGCTCTCCACCTTTGATTATTGATGCGATTAGCATGGTCGCATTTGGTCACCAAGAATTAATTACTATTTATGGCTGCAGCACCATAGCGGTTAGTTTTGGTCCTTGAAATTGAGGATGTTAAAATTATCCTTAGAAAAAGCCCAATTTTGAATTGCGCCTTGAGCTAATTACTTTTTTTGGGCAAGGCCAACCGATTTTATTGTGGACCGTCCACTTTTTATTACGAACGTAATAAAACATTAAAAAATAGGAGTAAGGTAGAAACACATTAACTACTAATAAAAAGGAAAATACAACACATGATTGTGACAGAGATGCCATAGCTACTATAAAATACCCTAAGACTAGTCTGCTCGGAACGGAAGAAGCACCATCATCCATAAATTCCTGGGCAGATACCACAGGAAATTTCCCAACTATACGAGAAAAAGGGATAAGGAGCACAGCAAGACAAGGGTCATAATCCATAGAATCAGGAAAGTATATAAAGGATTGGTCCCAAGCAGCATCAGGTAACATGACAGTATTCCACTTTCCATGTTGACCATCGATGAAGAGCACCAAAGAATCTCTAGAAATGCAGTAATAAAGGCATCTGAGGTCCAGTTAATCATCGGAAACAAATTTAAAAAAAGAATCATCCATAGGGTTATATCTCATATCAGATTTGAGATCAATCCAACACCTTTTGGACTCACCCCAGATAATAGACGATCGCGTTGGCATAGGATGAGGAGAAGCAAAAGTAATAGCCGAGACGTTTGAAGGAGCAATAGAAATAAGGACTGAAGGGAAGGCAGGCGGTGCAATAGTACAAAGAGGGGGATCCAGACCTGGAAAGGGCATAACAGGATGCTTGACAGACTGAGAGGCATAGGATGATGCCTTAGGAACCTATTTCCTAAGCGGGGGGCGTGGCAGAGGGATTTTGGGAGCTGCTGTGGAGTTGACAGAATGCTTGCAAGCGTCAGCTAGGCGGACAAAGGAATGATAGGTATTACAAATGTCAGGCACCCATCCGTAACGAATATGAAGTACCGCAATATGCCCTGTAGCAATCTGAATAGGAATAGGGGATGGGAGGGTCTTATCTGAGTAATTTCAATTAGTGCCTTAGCATACACCAACTTTTCACTAGCTACTGTATTAGAGAAAGCATTTCAATTTGCCTACGTTGCAAGCTAAACAATTCAAACCAAGCAACGGCTGTAAAGCAGAAGGAATATTAGAAAAGTAAACTCATAAAGGAATAGAAAGAAGCAGTTCATGAGTAATAGCTACCATTGGGGTCCAAGGAATAAGAATAAAGGGTTTTACATCAAAAAAGAAGGCTCGGCCTCTAGAACACACCGGCATCCCTCGAAGGAGGAAAACTTAAGAAAATACATGGAGTTAACCATTATAACATGTAATTCGCCATGAAGCTTCCAAGCGCTATGGAAAACTTCAAACGCATCATGAAGGCGATGAATTGGATCCAAAAAGAATCCAACCAAGTAATCAGCCCAATAGTCCAAATCTGCTTACATCATTATAGGAGGAGGAATCATAACGCCATTTTCCTCAACGATTTCAAAATCAATAGGATTGTAGTCACCCGCATTACGGGGAAGAGAAGTGAATAGAGACGACCAAGGTTTAGAGCATGGTGGGGTAGGTATAGAAGATCGTTGTATCTGCACAGAAGGAATAGGTTTCTCTCCACCATACAATAATCCAGCAGAGACATCAAGTGCATAATCTCCCAGACTCAATTCATTGATATTCACTGCAGTTTGCATATCGGCATTAATAAAACATCTTTTGTGCATATTCTATTTCCAGTCTTATCTTCCTATGAATCACTACATTCAGGCAATACACAACTCACATAGACTCCAACATTCGACTCATTCCCTACATTCATCATATCCCTCGACTGACCATTGGAATCAACGGCATCACAAAAACGAGACACAAGGATCCAAGCGGAGGATAAGCTCATCGAAAATAGGCGTCTCAGGCAATAGCAATTCACCAAACAAAGAATGAAAGCTGCAAAAGGGATGTCAAATGTGACAACTAAACTAGAAGCAGAGGAGACAGAACCTGAAGGGATACACGGCTATGAGGAGTTCAGAGGAGGGAAGTCGTTTTCAAAAAGATTGAGTGGCATAGATCAGAGGGGAGAAGCTGGAAGCGCGTATAAACGCCCAGATCTGGTCGAGGAAGGACAGGATAAGGATGTGGAGAAAGGGGAAGAAGCAGGCATATGAGAGAGGGGCAAGGCAAGGGGAAAGAAAACGGGACAAAGTGAGGAAGGGAGGCAGAGCATAGAGGCGAAGACCACAAAAATTCAAAAGGGTGAGAATACAAAATAAAAAATATATTATAATGTTATAATATATTTTCAAATTGTTTTGAAAATTAAAACTATAGGATTTTTAAATTTAAACTTTAAATTTAAAAAATAATATATACATATTATAAATAATGTTACTACAATGTAATGAAAATTTTCAAACTGATTGAAAATTAACATAAATTAATGTCAAAATTTATAAAATTTATTAATAAGATTAATAAAACATATTAATTAAATAAGTTAATTAATATATATATATGTGTGTGTGTATTATGACATAGTTATGTTGTTTTAAAATGTTAAATTAACATAATTATACATATAAGTATATTAATGAATTTTGAGATTAATATAAATTTAATTAAAATTGCTTAATTAAATAATATACACGGATATATATTATATATGTTTTATATTATAAAGATTATAGATATAATAAATATTTAGTACAAATGTTATATTGATATAAAATTAATTAAAATGTCAATTAATTAAAATTAATTAAATAAGATTTAATTAATACAATATTATACTAACGATTATTATATAAGTAACATAAAATATAAATTATATAATAATATGACTTACATAGTATGAATGTATAAACTAAAGGTGGTACATCAAATAAACCCAATAGATTTAAGGTATAAATACTTATGTATTGTATGTATACCATGATTCAGATGTGTCCGACACTTGAATCATAAGGGTATCGCATAAGAAATACATTATTCCATAAGTTGATATCACTTAGTATAATATATTGAAGATTATGAATATTTAATATAAAATTGTCATATGTCATTTATATATTAATAGATTACTCACATACTATTTAGTTTTTAAACTTTCCTTAAGTTAGGGATGTTATGTGTAATAGTATTAATATATTAGATAGACTAGGTAAGATGATTGAAAGTATTTGTTGAGCTTTCCTCAAGATATGTGCATTATACTTTGACCATCGCAAAATGATAAGTTAGAGTGAATAGTCCCATTTTACTTATTGAGCTTTCCTCACGGGGGATTAGGACAAGATACCACGGCTTAAAAGTTGTGTGTGATACAACTGATAAGGAGTTATCCATCATATATGAGCCTATTGTTTGTTATGCTTTCCTCAAGGTCAGAATCCCAAGGCATAACAGTCCTCACTTCCACTAGTGAAGTCAAAACACTTCTACGTTTCCCTTAGGGTTTAGCGAAATATGAAAGACTAGTAGGAGCCTTGTTATATAAATGAAATGATAACATTTAACCTTTCTACTATTGTAATAACATATGCTATATAATGTTATAATAATCTACAATGAATTTTTTTGCATTTAATATGATTGATAAAACTTTTATCAATTAGGATATACAAGTAAACTGAATTGAAGACTAAAAAATAGAAATATAACATATACTTACTAATAAATGCTTCTTGCACATTAATGTTCAATACCCATGCAAGCACATAATTTTATAGTTACTAGAATACATTCGTAATTTGGTTGCTTACGTGTTTATTTGGTCAAGACCGTGTATGGTATTTTATGAGTTTCGAACTCTAAAAGCAATAAGAGACTTGGGATATTTGATCCATATATTATTGCATATAAGTGTTATATGGGGAATGATCACTGTTCATAATGTACAATACTTCGATGAAATTAGTTCACGTGAAATGAGCAAATTGTAGTGACCCAGAAATTCAAACACGTCGTCTTCGAATACTGTAACATTTTGAAATATAATTAAGCATTATAAAAATGGTTTTATAACCTTGTTAGACATCATTTATTTAATGAACAATTAAAATTGTTTACGAAAATATATTCTTCGAAGAAAAATTGATAATGCGACTGAAAATTAGTTTATCGGTAAGTAACTTTTCAATCGATATAAGTTGTTCGAACTCTTATACACTTATCTAATGATCAAATGAACACATTAGCAACTAATGAATATACACATTCTTCATAAAGTATGGAACATTCTAGAAGCTTCCATAGGATAAGAGATATTATCATGAGAAGGATATACGTGCAATTAGCATAAAGTAGAAGTGATGTAATGGAGAAGTGATGGGAGGTGGGTCTTCCATGGCATGGTTGGAGGGGGGGTGAAGGAAAGGTTAGGCAATACCAAATGGAGTCTATAAGGGGGGCACATCCTTAGGAATAAATCACAAATTCACAAACAAAAACTAAGTTTCTTTAATGGTTTCTTCTTCTTCTTCTCTAAATTCCTAAAGCAGATTAATTGCAAATCAAATCCAAATCAACTCAAATTTGAAGTGAAGCCTTGGGGGAATATTATAACACCTTCCACATAGTTAAAAATTAAATAAGTGAAGCCAAACTCCTGATGGAAGCTTTGGCCATGAGCAAATAGTAAGTGGAGGAGGCCCAAAAGCAAGTACAAAGTAAGGAGGAGTGGGGGAAGAAGGTGTTGCAAGGTTGTGACTTTGTTAATTTGAATCTTGGTTGTTTGGGTTAAAGGTGAGTTAACACAACTCTTTGAATGGAAAATATAACTCATACATGTTAGTACTTGATTGTAACATCTCCTATCTGAAGGCTCGAAGCTAAGCATTACAGATGCTGCAGTCATCCATAATATTAACTACCGATGACCAAATTTGGTAATGTTAATGGTATCTATAATATCAAAGAACTTGAATATGAAATAAAATCAACACAAGTTAAACGCTTTTCTGATTATATTTTAAAAGAACATTCCATATCCAAGTTACATAATCCTAATCGTTCCTAGGTTCAGATCAAATATAACTATTGCATAAATACGCCAAGAGCGACATATAAAGGTGCCCCATTGGTTGAATCGAGTACTAAATAGTCATAACTAACTTAATACTACACAGCTGAAACAAAACAAACAATTCCTAAATATAGCTAGCATCAGCCTATTGCTCGTCTCTGAAAGCTTTATTCGTCCACCTATTAAAACCTGAAATCCTCAACCCTCAGCCTACTCAAATCAATTTTGAGCACCCAGAGTTTAAAGGGAAACATAAACTTTGAGTCAGACATAAAGCCTAGTGCGAATAATACTATACATCTGGATCATTTGATATTAAGTAAGACCACGCCTTTTAGCGGAACGGGTTGTCCCTCATTAATATCCTTTTAAAATATATCTTTTGAAAATCTTAATCCTGCAACCAAAACAGGTTAAAACAATAAATTAATATCATGTATGCATATATATCAGGTAACAAATGGACTATCTGTCTGAACACTATAGTTTGTTTGGCTAACTACTAACATTTGGCTGACTCGGGCCTACCAGACAAAATAAATAAGTAATCTAACTTTTGTTAGACACTCCTCTTCTAGGTGGTTTGTCCCTAACTTCGTTCTTCTAGGGTAAACTAATCCTAATGGTTTTGAGGGCTCACCAATAACCTTTCCTCACTCTGTATATTCCTTTCTGTGTGTAACATCATTTTAGTCTTACCTGCGACAAAGCCCTATACATTGAAATTTTGGACTAAATTACTAAAAGGCTAATAGCTAATGTATATGGCGCAACCCTATACCAGTCTTTCAAAATGATTTAATCCTTTTAAGTCATACTTAAACAACAAAAATATTCTATGCTTCACTCAAAACACTTTGCCATGTCATATATATATATATATATATATATATATATATATCCCAAAACATTGTTGATAAAAGAATCTTAAACTTTGTTTAAACCTGTAAGCAATACCTTTCAAAACCATTGAATATACCCCTCTCGAAACCCTTGAAAGGGCCCCTTTTGATGCAAGTAAGATCTTAGGCCGAAAGGCCAAAACATACCTTTCGAAACCATTTACAGTCCTTTCGAAAACATTCAAAACATCTCTTTCGAAAATTAAAACCTTAAACATTCTCTTTTCAAAAAACTTTAAATATGCCCTTCAAAAACCTTTAGAAACCTTTCGTTTATAACCTTTCGAAAACATTGGGGAACCATCCCTTCGAAATCTTTCTCTTAAATCTTTCGAAAACATTAAATTCATCAAACCTTTCGAAAGCATTTGGTTTCAAGTAAACATATGGAATAATCTTTTGAAACCATTCAAAATTGTACCGTTCTACTCTTCAAGCTAAAAATGTCTTAAAAAAAAGAAAGTCAAAAGTAACACATTCGAAACCTATTTCCTTAGTAAAAAATGTGGATGGCATCGAATCCATCCCCTACGAAATTCTTATAGAAGCAACTAAGTTTTAAAAATAAAACAACCCTTGCGAAACCATTTTCTTCGAAAGATGGAATGCGGCAGCAAGGGGTTTCGGTCACTTCGAAAACATTTACATAAAAAAAAAGTGCAACCTCTTTCGAAACCATTCCTTAAAATCATTGAACCATGTCGAAAGCTATCTAAGTCGAAAGCATCCTTTTCGAAAGCAAAGCAGGTGCATTTTCTTTTGAAACAAAGCAAAGCTTCGACCCCTTTAGAACCCCTTGTTTCGACTACATACATTTTGCCAATGTCCAATTCGCTGTGTACCAAGCCTATGATACCATGCGCATTGGTTTCGATGGTGATGGAGGCGTAAGTAAGGTGCCAAAGGCTTGGTGCACAAAGTGGCGAACTATACAAAAAGCATGTTTAAAATGATTTAATTTTTTTTAAAGCAATTCTTATCAATTAACCTGCTTTTTTGTCAAAACACGATTGGTTGCTAATTTATTTTCTAAAAGTACTATCGAATTTTCTAAAATAAACAATTTAAATTATTTACAAAATGCCCCCTTCTCCTTATATACATATATATATACACATATATATATACATATATATATATACATATATATAACATTTAAGTCGCATACCTTAAATAATTTTATATATCTATTAAAACACTTATGAAAATTTTATAAAATTTCCATAAATCACTTTTAATATGTTTTCTAACATATACTAATTTATGACCCAAAATCATTATAAAACAGCCATAATTAATTTAAACCCAAAATAACTATTTTCTTCACTAGAAAATTCATAATAAATCCACATTAGTTCAGAAAATTATGAAATTTGAAACCCATTTCAAAAATATTATTTTTGACCTTATTTCATAATCGCAAGGCATTTGGATGCCATTAATTGGTTTTTCAGTCTAAAACTCACCATAAAATCTATATGACCTGGATTAAATCATCAACAAGCATATTATCAATTTTAACAATAAAAAACATGGTAATATACTTTGCAAAATATTCGAATCTGATCTAGGAGCCAAAAAAATCAAAAATATTAGATGCATCCTATTATTCATCTTTGCTTTGTTGTTAAGGAGTTGAGATTTGAGAATGGTTTTAAATTGATTAAGCTTCCTTCCTTTGATTGCTTTATCTTCTTCTTATTTTCCTAATAGTGGTCGGCCTCTTATGTTTTGATTGAATAATGAACGTATAGAATAAAGAGAGTGACGGTTTAGGGTATAAGTATTATACTTATTCCTATATTGCCCATGTCTATTTCCCTAGCATTTTATTTCATTTTCCCCTTAGTTCATTTGTATAAATGGCATGGCTACTTCTAATTACACAAACCTCAATCTCTTAACCATTTTACATTATTTCATTTAATTTTACTAATTAAATGTCCTAAATAATGTTATTAAAAATTAGGGTCTTTACAAACTCCCATCCTTAAAGAATTTCGTCCTCGAAATTACGATAAGGCACTCAATAAATCAATTAAAAAGGTAAAACATACCATCAAAAAAATCAAGATAAGCATCTCTAATCCTGCTCTCAGCCTCCCTAGTACAATCTCTCTCGTCCTTGCTACACTAGACTTTGACTAATCCGACTATCTTGTTCCTTAGCCTATTCTCATCTCTCGCGACTATATGAACTAGCTTTCTTACTATAGTCAAATTCGGCTCTACTACTAAGTCCTCTAACACATTCGGTGCTATAGTAGTTTTCGGGTCTCTAATACACATTCTTAGATGAGAAATATGAAAAACATCGTGAACTCCTGCCAAACTATTCGGTAACTTCACTCTATGCATGAGTTTCCTGATCCTTTCGATGATAGGAAATGGTCCTACAAATCGTAGTGCCAATTTCCTTGATTTCCTAAATCGAATTACACCTTTCATCCATGATACCTTGATGAAAACATGATAACCTACTAACAAATCTATGTCCTTCTATCTTCTATCTGCATAACTCTTCTATCTAGACCGAGCTTTCTTCGTCCTAGCTCGAATCAACTCAATCTTCTCTGCAGCTTCTCTAACTAAATCAGGACCAAGAACCAACCTATCACCGGTCTCTAACCAATAAATTGGAGATTTACCTGGCCATCCATACAAAGCTTCAAACCGTGCTATCCTTATACTAACATGATAACTGCTGTTATACGAAAACTCGACTAAGTGTAGATGGTCTTCCCATGATCCTCCATAATCTAGCACACAAGCTCGTAACAAATCTTATAGGACTTTGTTAACTCTTTTTGCTTGTCCATCAGTCTGTGGATGATAAATGGTACTCATCTTGAGCTTGGTACCTAAAGTATCATGTAGACTCTTCTAAAACTTGCTAGTGAGTAAGGAATCTCTATCACTTACTAAACTACTAGGAATTCCATGAAGTCTAACTATATTCTTCATGAATAACTTAGCCAAAATAGATGTCGTTTCTAGTTGACTTAACGGGAATGAAATGGGCACTCTTGGTTAACCTGTCCACTATGATCCATATACTTTCATTTCCTCTATTAAATGTTGGCAATATGTCTATAAAATCCATAGAAATAGAATCCCACTTCCACACTAGAATATCTAATGGCTAAAGTAACCCACTTTGCATCTGATGTTCGGCCTTTACTGTTGGCAGTTCAAACACTGCTTTACCTATAAGCCTACATCTCTCTTTATACCTTCCTAGAAAAAACTTCTCTTCATATCCTGATACATCTTAGTTCCTTCCGGATGAATAGTGAACTCCGAATGATCGCATTCCTCCAAAACTTCCTAATGTCTCCTGCCTACGGAACACACAATCTTCCTTTCTTTCTCAACTACCCATTTTGGCCAAGACTAAAATCATTTAGATCGTCGCTCTTGGTTCAATCCTTTCACTTCTTGATCCATTCAACTAATACTGGATCCTCTATTTGTTTAGAAGCAATCTTTTCAATCATCGTTAGTCGAACTTCTAAACATGATAACACTATAGTTTCTCCAGTAGATCCAGCTTTAGATCTCCATTATACTATACATGTCTTCAACGCTTCCAAATCTCTCCACTCAGCTATAAATTCCAACTATCTCTACTGTCTCAAGTTCAGCTCCTTCTGAGAGAATAAATACTTTACTGACTTATGATCTGTATATAACTCAAATCTTTCTCTCAAAAGGTAATGTCTCCACACATTTTATGCAAAAATCACCGCAGCTAATTCCTAATCATGAGTTGGGTACCTAACCTCATGCGGTCTAAGCTATCGAGATGCATAGGCAATCACTTTGCCTCCTTACATTAACATAGTTCCTAACCCAATTCCATATGCATTTTTATATACCACTATGTCTGATTCCCTTCTGGAACAACTAGCATAGGTGCATTACTCAACAAGTGTTTCAGCTTCTGGATTGCCTCCTTACACTTACTGGTCCCAATGAACTTCACATTCTTTCGCGTTAGCTTGGTAATCGGTGCTGCTATCCATGAAAAATCCTTAATGAATCTTTAAAAATACCTACTAATCCATGAAAACTCTTTATCTCAGTCATTGTCTTGGGTCTCGTCCAATTATTCACTGCCTTGATCTTAGTCGGATCTACAGATAATCCTTTCTCTGAGACTACATGATCAAGAAACTTTACTTCCTTCTAGAAATGACACTTTGAAAAATTCACCTTCAGTTGATGCTACCTCGGCGTCTCAAGCTCCACTCTAAGATGAACTTCATACTCCTTTTCATGCTTAGACTATATCAAAATATCATCTATAAATACCAACACGAACATATCCAAGTGCTCTTGGAAAATTTGGTTCATCAAATCCACAAAGAATGATGGCACATTAGTTAGTCCGAACGACATTACTAACAATTCGTATGATCCATATCTAGTTCCAAACGCCATCAAAGGAATACTATCCTCTATTACTCTAAGCTGATGGAAACCTGTTGCTAAATTCAACTGATAAAATACCTTGGCTCCACTCAATTGATCGAACAAATCATCAGTTCTAGGCAACGGATATCGATTCATCATCGTCTTCTCATTCAACTTACGATAATCGGTACATAACCTTAACGATCTATTCGGCTTATTAGCAAACACTATGGCTGGTCCCCATAGTGAACTACTTGGCCTAATAAAATTCTTGCCTTTCAAATCCACCAACTGCACCTTCAACTCCCTCATCTCAGTAGGTGTCATCCTGCTTGGCGGTCTACTCACTGGTTCTGCTCCCGACACCAAATCTATCCAAAACTCAATGGCTCATTTCAGTGGAAATCCTACCATGGGTTCAAAAACATACACGAATTTTCTAACCATGAAAACTCGATTTAACTCGTCTTCTACCTCCACATCACCCAACAAATCATTCACATCATAGCTAGGGCTTTCTACAGTATATACAATCTGATCACTATGGTCAAGGTATCTAAGTGTTGTTTTCCTATCATGGAAAAATATCCTAGCATCGTACTTACTTAACCAATCCATACTTAAAATATTTCTAAACCCTAAGAAATCAAATACATGCAAACTACAAACAAAGGTATGACCTAACAAATCAAATTTTAGGGGGTCACACTTCATCCCAATTGTCGCATACCATCCTACCGGATTTGCAACCCTTAAGAAAGTAACTAAGTATGAGGGTTCTAGGTTAATCTTATCTACCAAACAACAAGATATAAAAGAATGCCATGCACCGGTATCAAACAGAACGATTACTGACATACCATGAATCGTAAGCGTATCTCCCAACACAGCCTTTCCCTTTTCCTCTGTTGTTGGCCTCATTGTAGCTGGTTTCAATGCAAACACCTTTCCCTTTCCATCCTTAGCTGGCTCTTTGCACTGGTTCTTATAATGTCCAATTTGATCACAGTTGAAACACCTGATATTCTTCTTCCCGATCACCTTCTTTCCCTCTCCAAAATGACATTCATTAGAAAAATGCCCTTCCTTATCACACTTAAAGCAGACAACCTCCAACTTTCCCTTCTTTGCAGCTCCACCCTTTTGAGCTTCTTTCTTATGGAAGAACATTCTTTTCTGACCCTTCCCCACCTGGACTTCCTTTGCCTTATTTCTCTTTAGAAAAGTAAGCATCTCTTCATTCCCCAAAGCCATTTCCACTACAACATCACATGGGTCCTTGATATGCGGTAACATTGCCCTAGCAAGCTTAGGCTTCAACCCCCTGATGAACTTCTCATTCCTCTAAATCACAGTATCCACTGTAGCATAGCCATACCTTGCTAGCTCCTCTAATCTCGTCGCATACACAAGCACAGTCATGTCTCCCTGCTCTAATTTAGCAAACATCCTAAATAGAGCAGACTTAGCAATTTTCGACATAAACCTCTCTCAAAACCTCCTTTTAAACTCAGCCTATGCCATTATCTCCTCATTAACTCCAACTGTAATGCTTTCCACCAATACAGCGCTGCTTCGTAAAGTTGTCTAAAAGTGAGTCTTCTCCTCTGCTCATCACTGAGCCCCAAATTTGCAAATATTCTCTTACAGTGCAGCAGCTAGTTCTCTACTTCAATGGCATCTTCAGTTCTGATGAATGACTTTCCTTCCAATCGAGCATAATCTCTACTCAGAATAGCATAGTTATTCACCATTGGAGCTTCTTGGTTTCCTTCTCTAATTACTCTAGTAGCAACACCCGCTTGCATCTTGTTGACAAAGAACTGATACATTGCTCCCATGTCAACTTGCGGGACTCCAACACCCACATTTCTAGCTTATACCTGACCTTGGTTCCTTCTCGTATTTGGTCTGGCATTTCCATTTGTAGTGTTGCTTCCCCCTCCAAGGTTAACTCTTCCACTTCCAGCGTGCATATCTGCATTCGTGCTTTTGAAAGATACAGGAGAATAGGCTAAGAGAGTTGAGAGAATAGAGATAAAGTATATACTTATATATATCTAATACAAGTACGTTACTATAGCGTTATCCCATAACCCGATCTTATCTCTAATTCCTTAGGATTATGTTTTCAAAAATCCTTTTAGTTTAAAACTTTCCATAAACCTATGCTTTGATACCAAGTCGTAAGATCCCCTATTTGGAGGCCCAAAGCAAAGCACTATAGATTCTGCAGTCATCCGTAGTATTAGCTTCCGGTGACCAAATATGGTAATGTTAATGGTATCAATAATATCAGAGGAAATTAAATATGCAATAAAATCATCACAGGTTAAAACACTTTTCTGATTACATTACAAAACAACATTTCATATCCAAGTTACATAATCTATAACGATCCGTGCTTTTAACTATTTTAAATTGTTAAAATTAATATAATTATTGAATAAAAATTGTTAGAAATAAAAATTTAATGTTTTATTTATGTAAATTATTTGATATGGACTTGAATAGAATCCGAAAGAACAGTTTTGATAGGATTTAAGGAAATTATTTGTGTTAGAACGAAGTTCAATCAATAGCATGAATTGGATAACAAATGTTGAATTATTTAGATCAAAATAAAATAATTATTTGATAAATAAAATTCATTAGAAATCTAACATTGGAATTTATTAAAATTATAATATTAGAATACATCGAAATTGGATTTTTGGAATACTTTAAATAAAGTTGTGCAGCATAGTGTAATCTATGTATTTAACATAAAAACATTTGTGTATTGAATAAGAACGAACATTTTTATTTATAAAAATGATATTTGAAATAATTTATATAAGTACGTCTTATTAGACTATGATTATAAATTTATGAAGAGTGTAGTAGTTGTTTTGCTATTTGGATTTGTTTTATAAGTTAAATTTTATAAGTTAAATAACTTGTATTTCAATTATAGTGATTTATTAAATAATTAAATTGGTTGAATTTAATATTGTAAATTATTTAGATAATAGAATCCTAAATTTAATGAGAATGAAAATGATTTCAAAAGTTGAATTAATTACCTAAACAAGAATGAAAATTTTTAACTTTTAAAATTGAATTTAAAGTGATTAAGTTTATTTTGAAAAATAGCTTGTTTTAAATAACGTGTAAAAATAGTATTTTTGGACACTGTCTCGGATTTAGATGAAACTAATTTCATTGGATCTGTAATAGTGAATTATTATAGGTTTTCAAGTTCTGTAGCGATTAGACTTATCGCTTGATCGTACAAGCTCGAAACACATGGAAATCAATTAATGGAATTTAAGTGATTTGAAATTCTATCTTCTATATATGATGGAATTAGATCCTGAGATTAGTTCCATTGTATTCGGAATAGGGGTATAACATATAGAACGCCAAGCGGTGTGCTTAGTTTGAAGTTTGGAATTTTCGTAGATGAATCAGGTCAAAAACTTATATAATAGACCGTGTTTATCTTCATTCGCATTACCCTAATTGAGATAATCGCGCAACTGCATCCTCTTATCAAATTAATAGCCGATATTTCTCATTTTCTCTTTATCTAAGCAATGAAATCAAAATTTTCCAAAGGAAAATCGTAGATCTCCTCGAGCTCTTCGCTTTGGATGGCTCAATCGTGGCGAAGCATTATGGAATCGCTAGAATCAAGCTTCGAAGTGCGTGCGATTTTTGGTTATCGTTCGCGAATGGCGATGGCAGAGTCAACCAAACCTGGGGCGTTGGTGCGAGGAAGGTGGCGCATCTTGTGGCGATGTATGATCGATGGCCGAGGCTCATTAGTAGCGCACGGTGAGGGAATGGATCACGATTGTGGGTTCGCAAATTCGTGCTTGGAGCCTGCGTACTTGAGGAAGATGAGTGTTAGGTTGTTAATTATGATTATTAAGTTAATTATTTTTTAATTATATTGTATATTAATAAAATCGTAACTTTTTCGTGTGAAGTCCGTTTCGAGTGAAACGAGTCGCATTGGAATCATATCGACGTCATCTACGACATGGTGTGGAATTGGAATTTATTTAAAGCTGAAATATTTTCAGTTTCAAATAAAGATGAGTGTTTTAAACCGCTCACGAAATACTAAAATATTTTGAAGTTAGTTAAATTAAAAATCATGGAGTGATTTATTTTATTGATTATTGTTTCGTAATTTAACTGATAGGGGAATCGACATAAAAATTGACATGTTAGAAATCCAGAATTAAAAGTTAAATTGGAATTGAATTGCTAGTTAAAATCCCCGATATTGATAAATAGTTAACTATTGTGATTTATTGGCTATTTTGGATGTTGATTGTGATGGATGACTATTGGTTGATATATTAGATGATTGGATGTTTATTTATTTATATGTATCGTGTTATCACCCTGTATATCATTGATAGTATATAAAATTGTAAACTGAATTATCTCAAATAAATTAAAAAATAGATTGAAATGATATATACCTATGACATTAAGATTTGGATTGAAATGATATATATCCATCCTTGTAATTAAAATTTAAATAACTGACCACTTGGCCATAGGATAGAAAATTTATATATGGACACCGGATTGGTTAAATTAAATGGCTTTAAATTCTTGAATATGAATCTGTTTAAAAATGAGTTTGTTTTAAATAAGTAAAGGAATCGAATTTATGTGAATTGAATTATTTTTTAATTCAACTTTTGAAATGTTGAAAGTGAAATTGGTTAAAGGAAATTGGTAAATAATTTGATTTGAAATTTGAAGTTGTAATCGAAATATAATTTGAATTATGGAAATTTATTTGTTTTAAAAGATTTGAACTTTTTATTCAAACTTTGAAATAAAATCCAAGTAAAAGTAAATTAAATGGATATATCAAATTTGAGCTCATAATTGAATTGTTTTAAAGATTTGAACCTTAAATTGAACACTGAAGTTTAATTTGATTTAAGTGATTTAACTCGGTAAATTTAAATTGGATTTGAATTTATGTAAATTGATATGGTTAAAATGAGAACTGAATTGAAATTTAAATCATTGAACCGAATCATTGAATTGAATTTGAAGTTAATTCAAATTGAAATTGAAATCGAAGTTAATCTAAATTGAAATGGAAAATGGAACTAATCTGAATTGGAATTGAAATTGAAATTTATTTGAATTGAAACCGAAATTGAGTCGATTTGAATTGAATTGAGATTTAAGAGGATTCGAATTGGAAGTTTTGAAATTAAATCAATTTGATTGAGATTTGGAACTGGGTCAGATTTGTTGAAATGGATAAAACAGTTTGATTTGAAACTATTTTCAAAGTAAATTATTTTAATATGAAAATTTTAAAATCTATCTTTTTACATATTCAAATTATTTTGATTTTCCAAATTATTTTACCATATAAACCATTTTAATACCCAAAACATTTTATATCAAACTATTTTAATTATTTAAGCTAGTTTAACTTTTTTAAACCTATTTAAATTATTCAAAATATTTTCTAAAAATTCAAACTGGTCAAAGTGAGAACTGATTGTATTTAAATCATAGATTTAAATGCGAATGTGGTTAAAATTAAGTTGTAACCAAAGTTGAAATTCGAAATGGAAATTTTGAATTAAATTGATTTTGAAGTGAAATGATTTTTGAAATGAAATTGATTTCAAACGGAATAAAATGATTTTGAAATGAAATTGATTTCGAAGTGAATAAAATGATATTTTGAAGTGAATATGGCATACTAAAGTAAATATGATATTTTGAAGCGAATGTAATATTTTAATATCAAGTGAATCGTTTCTGAAATGTAAAAGAACTAACCGGTGTGTAAAATGACGTTTGTTTGTTAAAGAGACCAGAGCCTCTTATTGGCATACTCTCTGTCAATATTGAAACCACTTTAATAACTGTGTATGCATAGGAGACTCCAAAATTAAGTGGTTGGAATTGGTGTATGATTACTGAATTTGAAGAAGGAGAACAATATGGATAGACCCGCGCATTTGTACCAATTTGAAATGACTAAAACATGACAGCTTGAACTAGGCCAAGTGGGCAAGCTATCCCTAGCGGACACCTGTTTTCAATTTTTCTTATGGATTCGGTGCATATTATTACCTTTGTTGTTGATTTTGATTAGTGCACCTTGATTGGGTTAACCTCCTTTTGACTCGATACGGGATAGGTGGCCGCGGTGGGTGGTCGTTGCGTTACCACCAGCTCGGCGACTCAAAATGGTAGCATAATACCTTGGGCATTGCCTCATGTGCCTTTTCATACTGTTATCCTTATACGAGACCACTATGATTTTGTTTTAGTGTTTTCATATCACGAAGCATCCCTATCTACCGACGTTCTACCGGTTGTGTTATATGTAAACTGTAGGACAGTGCTTAAAAATACGTTAAGAGGGATCAAAGTAAAGCCTTAATGCTAGAAATTATTTATTTTATTGATAACATAACATACATAGCATATTATACTATATATAGATATTTTGATGGATCCATATGAGATGGAAAATCCTGTAACATATCTTAAGTTATTGCACGCACGTCGTACACTGGATATGAGATGTAAAAACACCGTAAACATCTCTGATGCTATCACACTCTTGTTATATGTGATATTGATTTGACTCACATAAGGATATTTTAGTCCTAACTTGAGTGTTTTTTCTTTTCGTTACGCTTGGGCCACCTTGAGTTTTCAGCATATTGAAGATTATTCTTTGGAGGACGAAGATGAAGATTGGTAAACCTTGTTTGTTCCGCTGCATTATTCTATTATTCTATTGTATATATAACTTTGATAGATGTTGTAAAATTCTAATCAAATGTATAATATAAACAGTTTAATGAACTGTTTATTTGATTATTATATTTTGTCATTCCGCAATGAGATTCTGTGTTTGTTTTCTTCTTTTCTTATTTTTCTTAATTTTCCCCATTGGTTATATATGTTTCAGATTGTTTGAGTTTGACATGTGTGGATTATTATCGATTTAATCCTTCTGAAATGCAGGTTGTCACAGTTGGTATCAGAGCGAGGTTTAGCAATAACCTTAGCTTTGATGGGGATTAACTCACTAGAGATAGGGTGGTAATATATTAGAATGAGCCTGTTTGAGTGCATGTGTGTGTATGAGAGCACGTACTTATTAGTGTTGTAAAATGTTTTATATTGTGTTTACTTATCTATTGAGTTGCTTATGAATTCTGATTGGTATATGAGGTGTCATATTATCGGTAGAGGTTTATAAACAATTAAACAAGACAAACCGACATATTATTGTTTTAAAATTGGGTAAATGAAATAATATTACCTAAATTATATTTTATATTTAAAATGATAGCTTTCATAAACCTGTTTGATTATAATGAATATTGTTTGTTGGGAGATGATAATATTTAGTTATTATCAATTATTGTTTGAATTAAACTAAATATGAATACTTTGTGAACTTTATTTCATGAAGCGTTCGATAATTAAATTGAATTGAAATCTAATTACAATAAGAATTGTTACAATAATAAAAATGTAAATTAATCGAATGTTTTCATTATAACTTAATGGAATTGTTTAAGTATATTTATAATATAGCTTGCAAATAAAAAGGATTTAAAGACTGAGCATTTTAGAATTTAAATCCCGTTGATTTCAAAATTGTTTCATAGTTTTCTAAAATAATATTAATAATATTTTGGAAGTGATTTTGACCATAAAATATATTTCAATAAGAATTTTGAAATAAATAAAAGCATTGAACTCGCTTTAGTTGTTGGAAATAGTTCTGGTGATGACTATAGTATCGCCAGTATTCATTTTCGAGTTTCTAAGGGAAAATTGCTACCAAAAGAAATTTATTTTAGTTAAAACAATTTTTGATTGGAAAAAAGGGAAAAAATTCAAAGTATGGTAGATAAATATATGAAAATAGTTTTGGAACTTATAAATTGAAATAAGTATATATAATAAATAAGTTCATAATACATGGATTTGAACAGGAAAGTAAAACCGAATTTTTAAAACGGCTGAATATTTTGGTTAAGAAAATATGAGAAAATTTGAATTTTGAGATATGAAATAAAAGAATAAACTTAGGTAAATTTAAATAAATTTATTTAATAAAATGAAGTTTCTTTCAAGAAAGTAAAATTAATAATGGAACGAAGAAATAAAGATGACGTAAGTTATAAATTGAAACTCAATTTAAGTTGTAAAAAGAGAGTTGAATATATTTAGAATGTTGTTTATAGAAACAAATATGAACTTTAGTGTGAAGTGAAATAAACATAAGAAGTGTTGTATAAAATGTTTATAAACTTAAGTAAAATACATCTTAATTGGTATATACTCTTTTGGATATGAGAATATTATATTAATTTGAACTTGAATCAAGAAATGCTTATACACTTAAGTATAAATGGTAAAAAAGAATTTAAACATAAGTTCAAATTATTAAATGAATGGAATTATAGAATAAATTGAATACGAAGTAAATAGGTTATAAAACCAAGTTTGAAGAAATTAACTTAACTAATTTGAGTTTATAAATGTTTATGAACTTAAGTAATGAACTGAAGTAAAATCTAATTTTAGTTTAAGTTAAAAGAATGAATTTAAATTGAGAATTTGAGAACTTGAATTCTGGTGCTTTTGAAATTGTTTTATAAGGGTTTGAAAATAATATTAGTATTATTTAAAAATATTTACAAATAGAAATTGTTTCAAAAGAGGATTTTAAAAGGAATTAAGTCCTGTACTCCTCTCTTCTGTCGTTGGAAAATAATTTCGGTGATGGTAGTCGCATCATCTGCATTCATTTTCAAGTCTCAAAGTGAGGGAGGCCACTTAGTAGCTTTACTAAGTATTTGGTTCAATAAATAGATTTTGATCTAAAATTTCTAAATATTATTTGATATATATAAAATATATGAGTAATATATTATTTCAAAATGATTTAGAAAGAATCTGGTGTTTAGTCCTTACATTCTATGAAAATTAATAAAGTTTCACTTATATAAATGAAATAAATTAATAAAATGATTTTTATAAAGGGTCCATAAATGAATTTAATATGAACTATATTAAACAAAAGTGATATAATTGAATTTGAATAAATTGAATGTAAATGTAATAGATGTAAATAAATTGGAAGGAAACCAATTAAATGTTAATAAAGAATGGACGTTAATAAGAAATGAAGTGTATAAATTAACCACTGACATTGGATAATGTAATATTCGCACAGTTATGAATTAATTGGATGAATATTAACAGTTGAATGGTTTCTTTTGTTGCAAATCATTGCTATTTCTGCTTTTGATTGCATATGATTGTTGTATGTTGTGTATTTGTTCTCGTGCTAATGATTTGGATTCAAAAATCATATTATATATTCTATTAAACTCGAACATGTTTCTTTATTTTTATATGCAATTAATATTCAAATTTGAGTTGGAACAGGTACAGACGAAGACCATTTGGACGTACACGCGGATTTGATTTGCTTTGCATGCTTAATATGAGCGAACTCACTCATATTATTAATAATAAGGCACATATCTCGGATAACATTCACACTTTTATATTTTACTCTATGGGATGCCTCATCATTCAGATGAGATGTGTATTCGGTATTATATTGTATTGTGCATTTTTACGATCTAAAAGCACAAAGGAGACGCTGTCGAAATTTTCTGTAAATTCAGGGGTTGAAATTTTTTTGAGATTTTAAAATTTTATAACTTGTTTCATAAATAAGTTATAATTTCTATAAACTTGATATCAGAGTGGCGTAGTGGGTGCGTGGTAAAGGTAAGATTTTAAAGTTTTGTATGTTGGTTATTTTAAGTAAAATATATCGTATGTTAAATTCCTTACTCAACCCCTTTCAAGGACGAAAAGTTTTGAGTGGGAGAGATTGTATCGACCCGTATTTTTAACTATTTCAAATTATTAATTTAATATAATTACTAAATAAAAATGGTTAGAAATAAAAATTTAATGTTTTATTTATATAATTTAATTAATATGAACTTGAATAGAATTTTGAAAGAACAATTTTGATAAGATTTAAGGAAATTATTTGTGTTAGAATGGAGTTCAATATATTTAATGTGTTGCAATCAATAGCATGAATTGGATAATAAATGTTTAATTATCTAGGTGAAAATAAAATAATTGTTTGATAACTATAATTCATTTGAAATCTAACATTGGAATTTATTGAAATTCTAATATTGGAATTCAATTGGATTTTTAGAATACTTTAAATAAAGAAGTGTAGCATAGTGTAATCGTATATTTAATGTCAAAACATTTATGTATTGAATAAGAACGAACATTCTTACTTATAAATGATATTTGAAATAATTTATATAATTACATCTTATTTGACTATGATTATAAATTTATAAAGAGTGTAGTTGTAGCCACCCAGGATTTTCGACCCTCGAAAATCGACATCAACGCTTTCACTGTATAGCATGCTGAATATTCAAGTGCCAGAAATACCGATTGCTAGGGGTAAAGAAGAAGAAGAGACAGAAACAAATAGAAACAATAACATATATTCTCACAATCACAACGGAACAATATATAATATGTAATAATAGATCTTTGTACAAAGAAACTGTAACTGTAATATACATACAATAATTAGAGTACAATAGTCAATAGTCAATCTGGACTGTTATAATAACTTTTCCTCACGTGCAAAAATAAACAATATGTGTAATACGCCTAAAATCCTCTAGCTCGCCTCCTAAGCTCCATGGCACCCTAACCTGAATATATAATATTCGGTCTGACCTGAGCATTATAATGAAATAACACTCGAGTCAGTCTAGAAAACCTGTGTGAGAAAAAACAGTCAATTTGAATTATTACTATTATCAAAATCCTTTGAAAACGAAGGTATCTTGTAAAACCACGCCATACATAATACGACGGGTTTTTACCTTACGATAACCAAAACATTTTATATCAGAATCATATAATACTATAATATTGTCTATAGAAAATAAACTATAAAATAGCCGAAATGCTTTGCATCTCATGTTTCAGCATAATTGGTGTACAACTAAAATCGTACAGGCTTGTAGTGGATATTGGGTTCCATACAACGATTGGGCTACTAGGGTACCGCCCGCCATAGTACACCTGTAGAAAAATGTACCGAGGACCTCGTTCGGATACCCTGCCAACACAAGACTAACCTACCCCTGTCCTGGATACTACCGAATATGATCACCACCAATGGGCCCCGAAACGCAACAAACGATAGATAGTGATGATGAAGAATGTCCACTCTAGATGAGTGACGATCATACCCTAATGGGAGCGACCCACTTAGCCTCGCTGCATCTCCCATATTTCAGTCATTCCTGGTTGATGAAGCTCGAGGCTACGTTTTACCTTAAGAATGACATTCATACTTGGAATACTAACACTACCATTCAGGCAACGATGCAAATGATAGCATTCATCCATACAAGTTGTCCTGGGTCTGGACAAAACGAATCTCCAAAATCACCATCTTCATTATCTTCGCGATATCATAATTCGTAACGCACAAATTGGATCGATGTGGTTTTTGGATACTTAAATCTGATCCCGGTCTCTTCGAAACGATCAATGAATTTGGCCAGATTTGATAGTCAGTTATTTAACTATCAAATTCACACATAAGCATTCATTGGGTCCGATTTTATAAATCTTTCAAATGTTCATTTAAAAACACCTTACAAAGATACACACACACACACACACAAATCTCTTCTAGTATATTCAATAATTGAAAACAATTCCAAATACTTATATCTATAACAGAATATTTCGAATCATATCAATACCTAGAAATATTTTTCTCTAATTCCATTTATAATTCAACACTTTGAAAAATATTACTATGATGATAATCTAGATTAAAATATTTCAAATACTTCCATTCTAATACTTAGGAAATATTTATAAGTATACTTTCCCAAATCATTTTATTTCCAATACTTAGGAAATATGCTATTTATTTCCTCTTTCTCAAAATCCTTTACAATTTATTTGTAAATTCCTTAACTCGTTTAAAATGGATTCTATAAGCTCCTGGAATTCATTAATTAATTTCCTTCAAAATTTCCCAAATCAATTACATCTGTCCATAATTCCAACTACCCATTTCTAACATCTTTTATGAATTCTAAATCATTTTTGAAATTTTCGTACTTCAACATTTCTGGAAGTTTCCTTAAGTTTCTAGAATTCCATTGCCAAATTCTCTTATAAAAGTCATATCCATTAAATAAACCCCATTTACAAATCTCAAGGGAATTTATAAATTAATTACAATCATTTCAAAACTCTATATGTATAATAAGTATTTTTAAAGAATGATATTTTATTTTTAAAGCATGTTTAAGTAATTATTTAAAATATCAAACACTTTAAATAAAAATCTCTACTCATTTCCCATTTCATTTTAAAACAAACTAATTGATTCACAAAGCTTATTTTTAAAGTTAGAATTTATTTCAATTTAAGATTAGATATTTGAAAAATCCATTTCTTGAAGTATTTCAATACTAAAACAGTTTTAGCTATATAGTTTAATAAATAAAAATCCTACTTTAAAAACAAACCTCAATTCTAGACAAAAATATATTTTTAAAAACCGTATATTACCAATTCTAATTTATCAATCCCTCCCTATTCACATCACATTGATTACGTTTCAATTTCATAATCATTCTCAGGTTCCAAAAATAGAATCCACTATTTTTTTCAAAAACCGATTTTCATATCTCGATATAAATTCACACTGTAAATTTACATTTTCAATTTATCAACGGATAATTATTTCCGTTTATTTATATACATCGCTTATAAATTTATAAACTTATTTGGGATTCACTCGTTATAAAAATAATTTCATTTTTAAAAATTTCATTTATGAGTGCATTTCTTTATAAATCCCATTTATTTTTACAAATCTTTTTTAAATATCGATTTCAACTTCTTTTCCATATTTTCAGAAATATTATTTAAAAATCCATTGTTAAAAATCCTTTATATAAATTATTTAAAAATAACTATTTAAAGCATCTTACAAATAGTTAAGTACAACCCAAAGTCAAGTCATTATTTTTATCCAAATCAATTTCCTTTAAAATAACCCAAATTTCGATATAAATATTTTTATGTCCAAAATCTCCTTTTAATTCCCTCGAATTCAAAAATGATATTTATGGTATTTAAAATAACAAGATTAAATCCAGTGCTACTATAACATCCAATAATTCAAATCACCACATAATCTATATCATATTATTCACACAAATCATATATCACTATATATGAAATTAAAATCAACGTTTTTTAGGAATCCAGTTGGATCACTTCAACTTGTTTCCCTACATCCACAGATGTTATATAACATAAAGTACCAATCCCGCTTTGAGGTGGAATATCGTGATAATATAAGGTCATCCGCTAATATGCAGGGCGCAATAGTGTCTCATCCGCTCCAACGGCGAGAATACACCCAACTATTAATATATATACTACTATACATATCAAAACATTCAACTAATAATAATTTATAAATTCATCCAATCAACCAATAATCAATTTTAACTATTTAAATTAAATCCAATTATCCAAATGAATGAGATTTACTCACCTTGATTTTTAATTTACAAACTGTCTAAATTTTAAATTAAATTGAACAACGTTCAATTTAATCTAAAATCCCAGCTAACTCCAAAAATCTCCAAACTAATTTACTTCGTAGCCTACGTCATTATGAATCCAAAGCTACCTCGCATGAATGAATTACAAATTTTAGAAGTTATTGAACAATTTTAAATTATTTAAAATAATCTAATATAAGTTCAAAATATTTACTCTTATGCCATTACTTCTTCTTTCCTAATATAAAAAGCCTGTGCACGAGGCATACTTCACAGCCGCGCATCGCCATTCCGATACGGAGCTCTGATCATTAATATTCGACGCCGTCGATTCCATCAAGTTTCCCTTCTGAATTCTACCTGGCCATACCCATATATTGAACTCGGCCTCCTATTTAAAATCGTGACAATTCCCTTCCATTTGCTACAATGCTTAAATGCACTCCATCATGGTTGATCGGACCATCCCAAAATCACGGCTAAGATGCTTTTCGATACTACGAACTCATTCCCGACCTCCAATGCGACCAAATCGCCTTCAATCGATCAGAAACCCAAACCCTAGCCAATAACTACCGCTCGACTTACTAGTGACTCCAAGAACATGCGTAAACTCTTCAAGAAACATCTCAGATCGAAGTTCTCGACAAAAAAAAAAGATTTTTAAAATTCATTTGAGAATTTTTCATTGGATACAATTTAAATAAAAAGATTTCGAAGCTTCTAATCCTTTTTTCTTCATTGTTAAACTGCATTTACATAATAGAAGAGGGAATGATGGAGGCTAGAGTATAGGGTGGTTGAAAGGAATGGGAAAACGGCTATAGGGGTTGACTTTAAATTTTAAAATAATATTTAATTCCAAAATATCTCGTTCCTATAACTCGAAATCCTAAACCCCTATTGAGGTGTTTCGCCCGGCGTTCCTAGTGTTATATCCCTATTCCAAACGCAATGGAACAAGTCATGAGTTCCAATTCGATCGTATGGAGAAGATAGCTTTTTGATTCCAATTATCATATTAAATTTTCAATATTAATTTCAACGCGTTTCCATCCCATGCAACCAAACGTAACTCCAAATGCTTCGAAATTAGAAATCTGATAACAATATACTATTATGGATCCAATGAAGCTGGTTTCGTCAAATTTCAAGTATGTGCCCCGAATTGCTATTTTAACATGTCGATTAAATCGACGATTTTAAAAATTGGCGAAATCACTTGAAATTCCATTTTTAAAAACTTGCTAACTCAATTCTAATTCGAATAGAATTTATATCAACATTAGAAATCATTTCGACTCGTATTTAATCTCAAATTTTCATTATTCACCATTTCTATATTACGATAAATTGCTATATTTGAAATCTAAATTCATTCCAAAATTTCAACTAAAATTTTCATACTCAAAATCAACTTATATCCCAAATCCAATATTTAAAACCATTTAAATATTCAAAACAAATGATGGAAATTCCGGGTCGTTACAGTAGTAGCTGTTTTGTTATTTGAATTTCTTTTATAAGTTAAATTTTATAAGTTAAATAACTTGTATTTCAATTATAGCGATTTATTGAATAATAAATTTGTTTGAATTTAATATTGAAAATTATTTAAATAATCGAATCTTGAATTTAATGAGAATGAAAATGATATCAAAAGTTGATTTAAATTTTACTTAAACAAGAATGAAATTTTTAACTTTTAAAATTGAATTTAAAGTGATCAAATTTATTTTGAAAAATATCTTGTTTTAGTTAACATGTAAAAATGGTCTTTTTGGTTACTATCTCGGATTTCGACGAAACCAGTTTCATCGGATCCATAATAGTGAATTATTACGGATTTTCAAATTTTGCAGTGATCGGACTTTTCATTTGATCGTTCGAGCTCGAATCACCTGAAAAATCAATTAAAGGAATTTAGTTAAATTAATGTGATTTGAAATTCTATCTTCTGTATATGATGGAATTAGCTTCCAAGACTAGTTCCATTGTGTTTAGAATAAAGGTATAACTATATAACTCCAGGAGGCACGCTTCATTTGGAGTTCGGAATTTTCGCGGATGAATCGGGTTAGAGACTTATATAATAGGTCGTGTTTATCTTCATCCGCGTACCTAATCGAGATAATCGCACAGCCACTTCCTCTTATCAAATCAATGGCCGATATTCCTCATCTTCTCTTCTCATTTTCTCTTCATCCACGCAACGAAATCAAAAAAATTTAAAGGAAAATCGTAGATCTCCTCGAGCTCTACGATTTGGAACGTTGGATCGTGGCAAAGCATCACAGAATCGCCAAAATCGAGCTTCGAAGTGCTCATAGTTTTTGGATTTTCATTCATGAACGGTGGCGGTGGAGTCAACCAAACCTAGGGTGTTGATAAAGTGGAAGATGGCGCATCTGGTAGCGATGTCTGATCGATGGCCGAGGCTCATTGGGACGTGCGGTGAGGGAATGGATCGAGATTGTGGGTTCGCGAATTCATGCCTGGAGCCTGCATAATTGAGGAAGATGAGTATTAGGTTGTTAATTATGATTATTAAGTTAATTATGTTTCAAATTTTATCGTATATTAATAAAATCATAACTTTTTCGGCGAGGTCTGTTTCACGTGAAACGAATCACGTCGGAATCGTATCGACGTCGTCTACGACATGGAGTGGAGTTGGAATTTATTTAAAGTTGAAATATTTTCAATTTCAAATAAATGTGAGTGTTTTAAACCACTCAGAAATACTAAAATATTACGATGTTATTTAAATTAAAAATCATGAAGTATTTTATTTATTGATTGTTGTTTGGTAATTAACTGATAGGAGAATCGACTTAAAAATTGACATGTTAGAAATTCAAAATTAAAATTAAAATTTAATTGCTATTTAAAATCCCCAATATTGATAACTAATTAACTATTATGATTTATTGGATGTTTTGGATGTTGATTGTTGTGACAACCAGAAATCGCACCCTCTGAATCTGACAATAAACCGCACATGTCCGATCCAGAGTGCACTGATTGCAGATAATCATGAGAAGAAAAGAGATGGTGAGAAGAAAGAGAGAAGAAAGAAGAAGAGAATAAGAAGAGAGAAGCAAAATCAAAACAGCACAGAATCTCATATCGCAGCGGAATAACGTATAATATAGATCAATAACTTTACAAAGAGAAACTGTAATATACATAAGTCAATATCAGAGTAATAATAAGTAATCATCTTCTTGGACAGTTACAATGACACGTCCTCACAAATGCTGATAATTTACAACAACAATGCAATGCAATGCAGCGGAATAATAAATAGATACGTGTATACGACATGAAGATCTCCAGTTCGCCTGTTGAAGCTCCAAAAGCATCAAAAATGAACCTGTAAATATACTCGGTCTGACCCGAGCATCGAAAGAGAAGAACGTCAACGTGAGAAAACACATCTCAACTGAATTTATAAAGTTATCAAAACTTTTTCTTCATTAAAACAAAAGGTATCTTGTAAAACCGAGTCGCAAATATATACCGACAAGGTTTTTACTTTACAATAACCAAAACATCTCATATCAAATTCTCTTATATTATAATAGTGACTATTGCACATAACTAATATTAAAATAGCTAAAATTGTTACATTATTAAATTCCAGCATACACCTTGTAATACAAGACTTTTGCCAATGGAAAATGGCCGGCACGTATTGGAATTTAGATTTCCATACAAATGACTAGGTAAAGGGACTACTTTTCCGAACCAACATAGTACATCTCTAAAGGGATGTACCAAGGAGCAGATACTACTGATGTGCGCGTAAATGTGTATATATTTACATCCATATTTTACCTCTTTTTATTTAAATAAACATCATATCTGGGCATTTGTACATGTTAAAACCAAAATTTAATTATTTTCAAATTATCATATTTTCATCTTCATTCAGGGATAAAATGGTCATATTTGTGCATGTGCAAATTTGAGAATTTTTACTTGGATATTTTTGATGATCTTTATAGGAATTTGGAAGTATAAGGAAGAGGCTTATATGAACATACATGCGTGCACAAATGAATGCAAAGGAAAGAAGAAGAAAATAATTCAAAATGAAGAACATGTAGGACCTCGCCTATCCACCTATCTTAATGAACAAATTAAAGGCTAATGCACATGCTTTTAAAATTAATGGTTTCATGTACATTTAAATGATGATTAGTAGAAGCTAATAATTACTTGGCCTCCACGCTTTCTCAATGGTATTTTGGAAAGCCCCCTAAAAATGAAATTAGGGTTTTATGCATGTATAAATAACCCTCTTATGTATATAAACATATTCTACTCTTTCATATTTGTTAGAAAATTAAGAAAGTAAGTTGTAAGCTTTATGTTGAATGAAATAAAAATGGCTTCCAAGCCTCTTTCTCTCTCTTTTCTACATACTTCTCTTTGCTTTTATGTTAATGCTTATCTATATGCTCTCTTTCCTTTAATGTTCATAGCTTAGATTTACATTTATGCAAGTAATGTAGCTTTAATTTTTACGCAAATAGTTAGTAGTTAATCTCTCTTTCTTCATTTGCTTAGTTTTAATTTCTTTGTTTTTTAATGTTGAAACTTACATGAGTTGATTTGATAACACAAATGAGTAGCTAAACCCCTTCAATTTAGGGGTAACGAGCTCTCAAATATTATGTAATTTCAACGTTTCTTTGATTTATGATCTCTTTTTGTTTATGTTTAATGAGAATGAATTTTGATACAAGTTTATACAAGTGGGTTTGATAGCTTATGTTGCATTCGCAAATGAGCTATTCTTATTCAACATAAACACAATTTGCATCATCATTTGCTAATCCATTTTTGATTTTGAAATGAAAGTAAAAATGAAATTTGATGATCTTTATTACTAGTTACAATAGTAAATAGATCATTCTTAAAATAGCTTTTACTTTGGCTTCATTTTCATAAGAATTAGAAGTGGTATAATTGTTGTATTTATACTTTGATGGTTTGAGTTATGTTAATTAATAACATAAACAAACCATAGTTATGATAAATGCAATGATTATTTCACTTAATATCAAAGTTAGATATCACAATTTATTTGTTTGTTGATTTACAAAAATATGAGAGAGGATTTGCCTCTAAATTGTTTTCTAATCTCATAGTTTTAATCTCATTTTAATTCTAGTTTTAGCTTCATTTTATTTCTATTTAACAATCTCTCCTCCATTGGGTCTAATTTGATTGAATTGAATTTTTAAAATCACCAATTCCTTGCGGATCGACCTGTATTCGCCACATACTATAAGTGTAAGCCGTGCGCTTGCGATTAAATTTATTTCAACATTTTTTGACTATATTCTAAACCGATAGAAAAATAGTTGATTAACAAGTTTTTGGCGCTTTACCGGGGAATTATTTTGATTTCAAGTTTCTATTCTTCGGATTGGTTTTGTTTGATTTTATTATGTGTGTATTTTGTGTGTTTGTTTGCATATATTTTTTTTTAAAAAAAAAAATGTGCTTTTGTGATTTTTGTTTGTATTTTGTTTGTGTGTTTGTTGTTGTTTTCTAGTTGTTTATGCATTGCATTTTCATATTTAAGAAAAATGAATAATACACAACATCAATTGAAAAAAAAATTCATTGCCATTGCTTTTCACATTTTACATTTACAATTTTTCTTATACAACTCCAATTTTCATTTTACAAACTTTTGTTACAATTTTTACTTTACCAAACCATATCTCTCTGTTACATCAGTGCATTCCCTTGCCACTGCACTGTTACATTCTAGCCACTTCCAAAATTCCTTGAACAAACTACTCCACTACTCAGCCCCCTAACATACAACTGCATACCCATCAACATCCTACAGCACCTACCATACCACAAATGCCTTCATACCTTACTATCAGGCATCTGCACAATAACATCACCACTCCATCTCTTCTCAAGACTCACTGCCTACTTCCTCTTGCCATTACCAGACCCTCTGCTCCTCTCCAATCATCCACAAACCATATACACCAAATTACATCTTCAAACCAATACCCACAACAGTGCATATATCACTGTCAACTTCCAACTTTCTTCCCCATCTTCTCTGTCAAAACCAACCTCCTCTGCAACATCATTTTCACAGCCTCAGTTCATCATACATCACCACATCAATTGCCTTCTACCCTCATAGTCTTTCACTGATACAACTACGTACATTTCACTTCCTATCTCAATAACACCCATACATATCACTTCATACATCTACTTCAAATCTTCCACTGCAACCTTCCATAATTCACACTGTCAACTCCACCATAAATCAAAGCTCCTCTGTCTTCACAACAACTACACCGAAACCACCAAAGTTCACCACTCCTCGCTGACATTAACACTACACGGCCAACCCCTTCAAATTGTGATACCATCAGCCTGCACAAACCACTATTTCATCTTCTGCCTCATTTCTACCTCAACCACAAACTCCTCTGCATCCAAACATCACCAAAGACTCACCACCAGAGATCCCAAACCCAACAGCTGCCCAGACAACATCATCTTTGCCTCGACAACCACCTGACCAATTCGCGAACTCGCCTGAATTTCCACCTCGATATGACAACTCAATACAGCAACTCCACCACTACTCTGCGCCACTCGCCAACCACCGAACCATCAAACACGCACCATCATCAAAACCAAATTCGAAGCTCCAGCAATTTCGACCGCCTTCATTCCAGGCTTCAGCAGCTTCGAGCAGCAAGAATACGCAACATCTTCCACAACCAAACGCCTAAACAAATCCACAACTGCTTCAACAACCACCTTTAAACACCACCGACCTCCTCTGTCTTCGACCACGTCATAATCGAATGCCTGAAATCGAACAGCCCCACCAGCAATTTCAAATCGCGCAAGCTCTCCAGCAAACCGCCTCTGAATTCAATTCGATCTCGATATTTCTTTTTATTTTATTTTATTTTATTTTATTTTTAAAAGAAAGAGGATTTGCTGTTCTAAAGAGAAAGAGCGGCTTTGGATAGTAATTTGATTAAAAAAAATGTTTGATTTACGGGTTTGGACCCGGTTTTGGACTTGAATAATTTTTTTGTGGGCTTTTGTTTTTGATTCTTTAGTTGTTAAAAAAAAAATATTAAACAAATTGCTTTAGTTTCCAATTTTTCTTAGTTTCTCTTCAAAAAAAAAGGAAAAACAATTGTATATACCTTGTGCATTTGTTTGTTTGTTGTGTTTTGTTTTCCAAGTGTTATAGTAAAAAAAAACAAGTTTCACTTTGTTTAATTTTCATTTTCATTTGTTTTCACTTTTTTTAATTTTACTTGTTTTAGTTGCCATTTATTTTGTTTTCATTTGTTTGTTTTTCACTTGTTTTATTTTCTTCTTTTATAAACATATAAAAAATACAATAATAATTTTGTATATATATTGTTTGTCGTTTCAGGTTACCAAAGCAGAAAATCAAGAGGAATTGAAGTGCTTGCCAAAAATAAACTTCTTTACTTTGTTAAAAATCGCCGCTAAAATTTTTTTTTGCTAAATAATCTGTACGCTCTGGTATTATGTCATTTTCCCTTGTTTTTATTCGAATTGCATTGTTGCTTGCTTGTATTTGCATTTATAAAAAAAATTCAAAATTCAAAAACAAAAACAAACTTCATTTTAGTTACATTGTAAATTCACGTTCGATTTTTGCTTTGCATTCATCACATCTTATTTTCTTTTTTAAGGGCAATACCCCAATTTACATAAGTTGAGGGATTTCATCACCCTTTCCTTTGCCCACAAACGCATTTCATCATAGAATTTGACTAATAATAAAGATTAGACGTTGGACTTAAGAATGTCACGAGCTCACTTATGGCTTAATTGTGTCTTCACAATTGTTTTATTTGAACAATTTTATTTCTTGGTGTCCAGTCTATGGCAGAGTAATAGCCATTTATAAATATTACGATGACTTGTAAATATTATTTGGTTGTTCCTCTGAAGGTACTTAAACCTTCGGCTGCATTGCTACGGTGATTCATGGTGCACCGATAAGCCTTGTCCGTTACCTGGTTAAGAATTTTTTTTGTTGATTTAAGACAGTGTGATTATACAATTTTGGGTTAGGAGCTACTAAGGACAGAAAATTGTAATTAAGTCCTTTGTATTTATTTAGTTGCATTAGTTTATGCATATTTAAAAAAACCAAAAAAATCTAAAATCCAAAAACCAAAAAAATTGTAAATTTTACTTAACTTAGTTTTTAATCCAAAAAAAAACTCCTTTCCTTTGAAAATTTTCAATCAAAAACAAAAATCCCAAAAAATTCTTTTCAAAAAGAAAAAAAATTGAAAATTCATAAACAAAAATAAAAAAATCAACTTTCGTTTTCTAAAAACAAAAAATCCTTTTGGTAAATATTTGAAAATTCAGAAAACAAAAAAATACAAAAACAAAAACATATAAAAAAAATTTGAAAAACCAAAAACAAAACAAAAATCTAACTTTTCTTCTGAAAATAAATCTCACTTGGTAAATAGTTTTCTTCCTTGTAAAAAAAAGATAAAATTCAAAAAACAAAAACAAGTTTTCAAATCTTCTTTCATTCTCTAAACTCGATTCTAACTCCTTTCTCTTCTCAACTGTCACTTGTGCATGAGTACTCGGACTCGTGACACAACAACAAATCGTTGGACTCGTGACTCAACAACTAACCGTTTAACTCGAATAGATGATCCTCCCGAAATGGCGAACGAGAACGCCCCACTAACTCTTATGGATAGAATCTTTCCCGATAGAGTTTCTATTCCATCTTGCATCACGTTACCCGCCCCTGCGGGTAATCATTTTGAAATTCACTCGAACCATATTGCCACACTTTCGAAATTTGGCAATTTTGAGCATGATAATCCATACATTTTCTTGACTAAATTCGAACAATTTTGCACAACCATTAAACTCCAACAACTTTCCGATGACGGAACCTAACTTCGATTAATCCCATTTGCTCATACGGATTACGCTGAAAAATGGTTGTACAACTTACCATTGAACTCGATTAAAACTTGGGAAGAATTTGTAAAAGCGTTCTTAAAAAAGTTCTACCCTTTGGAAAAAACAAGTAGAATTCAAAATGAAATTGTAAATTTTCATCAATTCAAGGAAGAACCATTTGAAAAATATTTTAAAAGATTCAAAGAGCTTTTGATAAAATGTCCACACCATAACTTTGAAAAATGGACGATTTGCCAAATCTTATACGATGGACTCGAAAATAGCTCACGAACAATGCTTGAATCAATGTGCCAAGGCAACTTTCTTGTCCAACATCATGATGATGCTTGGCAATTTCTCGAAAACCTCGCTGAAAAGTCGTCCCAATGGGAACTTTTGAATGAAAAATCAATTTACTCATGATAGAGTGCAAACTCGATAGGATCTTCTTTTGCTTTGGAGGCTAAGATCGACGCAATGATTAAAAAATTTGATAACGTTTTCCCATCGAATCAAATGAACCAAGCTTCCCAACCGATGTGTCATAAATACAACGATCCTAATCATATAGTCAATCAGTATCCCATTCTGTCGAATAAATCAATACTTTCAATAAAGCCAAAAATGATCTGTTTTCTCCGACACACAACCCTGGCTGGAGAAATCATCCGAATTTTGCGTGGAATCAAAAAAATCCCAACACGAATACGATTCACCCCAGTTTTCAAGCATCCCCGAATATTGCTTCGAATCGTCCCTTTCAGCCCAACAATTTTCAACCAAACTTTGCGGGTACGACCCATAATCAACCGCAACAATCAAATTTTCAACCAAATTCTGCTCATCTCCCCAAGACGATAAATTTTTAACTTTGCTTAAGAAAACTCTTGAAACATTGGCTAAAGAAACTACTTAAAGTCTTCAATCAAACAGCAATTTGAAAATTTTATTGACCTCATATATTCAAAACACAAACCAACCAATTGCAAAACTCGAAATGTAAATGAGTCAATTAGCCACGTCTGTAAGTGAACGCGAACGAGGAACATTCCCAAGCCAGCCTATTCCAAATCCCAGAAATCAAAACACAAATTCAAATCAAGCCCATGTTGTTCAAGATAGCAACGTCACCCAATTGAATGCTATCACAACTCTCCGTTCTGGTAAACAAATCAATAATCAAGTCGTTAGTCCAAACGATTTACCGAAAACCTCTCTTGACACTTCTAAAACAACGAACGAATCTGAACAGAACGTGGAGCCAAACGTTGAATCAAATGCCATTTCCACATCATCTTCGACCAAAGAAACACTCGGATCAAATGGAAAAGATGTTGGAAATTTTTTAATAAGTGAAAGTGAACATCCCGCTTCTTAACATCGTTCAACAAGTCCCCACTTACGCGAAATTTCTTAAAGACTTGTGTACCCAAAAGCGACACACTCAAGTGCCCAAAAAAGTCTTCTTAGCCGCATTGAGTGAAGTCTTATCCCAATCTATGCCCGTTAAATACAAAGATCCTGGCTGCCCTTCGATTTCGTGTACAATTGGAGACAAGACGATTAACAAATGTTTGATAGACTTAGGCAGAGCGTTAAATTGATTCCATACACCGTGTATGAACAATTAGGCTTAGGTGAGCTCAAACCCCTGAAAGTTACGCTTCAATCTGCCGATCGTTCCATTAAGAAGCCTGTGGGAGGAATCGAAGACGTGCTCATTCGAGTAGGGCAATTCATATTCCCCGTTGATTTTATTGTTCTCGAAACACAACCCGTGATAAATCCCACGAGTCAAATTCCATTGATTTTAGGCCGATCATTTTTAGCCACATCAAATGTCTTAATCAATTGTCATAACGGTTCGATGAAAATCTCTTTTGGAAACCTGACTTTATCTTAACATTTTCAGTCTTGAAAGCCAATCAAATGAACCTTGTGACCAAACGTTGGAAGTTAGTGTCATTCACGAAATTTTTGAAAATGAAACACTTGATCTTCGCGATGAACGCGAGGCCGAGTACGAAAAATTGTTTCACAAAATTCCTAACGAAAATGAAAACACTCTTCTCTTTGAATCGCTTCAAGTTGAGTCTGAATCTTTACCCAACTCTTTGATCGAAAAACTCCTAAAGTTGGACCTCAAACCACTTCCCGATCACCTTAAGTATGCATATTTAGGTGAAGACAAAACATTGCCCGTCATAATTTCCAGAACTCTCTCTCTCTCTTGATCAAGAAACATTATTACTCTCTATTCTTTCGAAAAATAGAGAAACAATTGGATGGTTGATTTCTGATATAAAAGGAATTAGTCCCGCTCTTGTTCAACATCGCATCCCTTTAATCGATGATGCCAAGCCTGTTCGTGACGCGCAACGAAGGCTTAATCCAAAAATGAAAGATGCGGTGCGTGTTGAAATTATTAAACTTCTCGATAATGGAATCATTTACCCAATCTCTGATAGTTCATGGGTTAGCCCAGTTCACGTTGTACCGAAAAAGTCTAGGCTAACCGTCAAGAACGATTCAAATGAGCTTATTCCAACTCGTACTCAAACAGGTTGGCATGTTTGCATTGACTATCAAAAACTAAATGCCGCTACATGTAAAGATCAATTTCCTCTTCCTTTCATCGATCAAATGCTCGAATGTTTAGCCGGCCACAAAATTTTGTTGCTTCCTTGATGGTTATTCCGGCTATAACCAAATTCCAATTGCTCCCGAAGATCAAGAGAAAACGACTTTCACTTGTCTACTGGGTACCTTTGCTTATCGACGTATGCCATTCGGACTTTGTAACGCTCCTATGACTTTCCCACGATGCATGGTTGGCATCTTTTCTGACAGGATTAAATGCTTTTTAGAAGTTTTTATGGACGATTTCTCTATCTTTGGAGATTCTTTTTTCCAATGTTTACATCACCTCGAGTTGGTTCTAAATCGATGTAAAGAAAACATTTGATTTTGAATTGGTAAAAATGCCACTTTATAGTCAAACAAGGCATAGTCCTTGGACATATCATCCCAAATATAGCATTGAGGTAGAGATAGCGAAAATCGATGTCATTGCTAATCTACCAATTTCCAAATCTGTTAAGGACATTCGATCATTTCTAGGACACGCTGGCTTTTACCGACGCTTTGTGAAAGACTTTAGTAAAATCGCTCGTCCTTTGACGACTCTACTTGGAAAAGACATTCCGTCGATTTCAACTTTGATTGTATCTCTTCTTTTGTACATCTTAAGAACGAACTCATTTCTGCTCCAATCATTTGCACACCCAATTGGGATCTTCCTTTTGAAATAATGTGTGATGCTTCGAACTTTACTGTTGGTGCTGTCTTAGGACAACGCATTAACAAAATCCTTCATGTCATTTACTACGTGAGTATGACTTTGAACGACGCTCAACTCAACTATAGAACAACCGGAAAAGAGCTTCAAGCTGTAGTTTTTGTTCTCGAAAAGTTTCGACCTTACTTGATAGGTTGACACATTACGGTCTACAATAACCATTCTACACTTCGATATCTCTTCACTAAAAAGGATGTTAAATCCCATTTGATTCGTTGGATCCTTTTACTTCAAGAATTTGACCTCACAATTAAAGACAAAAAAAGATCCGATAATGTCATAGCCGATCACTTGTCTCATCTTTCGAACACACCATCTTCTTTGCCGATCAATGAAAACTTTCCCAATGAATAACTTCTTTCAATCTCTATCAATCCATGATACGCTGATATAGTGAACTACTTAGTCACTAAAGAAACTCCCTCATTTTGGTCCAAACAGGACAAATATAAATTCAAGTCCCAAGTGAAATATTTCTATTAGGACAATCCATACTTGTTTAAATATTGCCGCAACCAAATCATCCGACGTTGCATTCCGGATAATGAGATCAGGAGTGTTCTCTTGTTTTGCCACGATCAAGCATGCGGTGGACATTTTGGTCCTAAAAAAACTGCGGAAAAGGTGCTTCAGTGTAGTTTCTATTGACCTTCTCTCTTCAAAGACTCATTTGAATTTTTTAAAACTTGCAATCGATGTCAAATGCTTGAAAGAATTTCTCAACGAGATATGATGTCTTTAAACCCCATTCTTACGATCGAAATCTTTGTTGTTTGGGGTATCGACTTTATGGGATTTTTTCCCAATTCTTTTGGAAACTTGTATATCCTTCTCGCTGTCGATTACGTCTCAAAATGGGTAGAAACCGTTCATTGCAAAACCATCGACCATAGAATTGCCGTGAAATTTCTCAAAGAAAACATCTTTTCGAGGTTCGACCCACCTCGCGTAATAATAAATGATAACGAAACCCATTTTTGCAACCGTTCTTTTGAAAATTTAATGTAAAAAATACTCGATAATCCACAAGTTATCCACTCCATATCATCCTCAGACTTGTGGCCAAGTTGAAGTTTCAAATCGACAAATAAATTTTTTTTGGGAAAAAACCGTTAATAAAAATCGAAAAGATTGGTCTCAGAAATTGACCGACGCGCTTTGGTCTTATCGTACTGCTTTTAAAACTAACCTTTGGATGTCCCCATTCTGTTTAGTTTATGGTAAAGCTTGCCATTTACCCGTTGAAATCGTACACAAAGCGTTGTGGGAAATTAAGAACTTAAACTTGGATCTTGAAAAAGCCGGCGAAAACCGAAAACTACAAATCAACGAACTAGAAGAACTTAGGCATGAAGCGTTTGAAAATGAGAAAATTTACAAAGAAAGAACCAAAAAATTTCATGACAAGTCAATCCTAAGGAAAACGTTTTCGCCTAACCAAAAAGTTCTTTTATATGACTCAAGACTTCATTTATTCCCTGCGAAACTTATATCAAAATGGACCGGACCATTTGTAGTACAAACTGTTTTTCCACATGGTGTCGTAGAAATAGAAAACCCCAGGGATGGATCGATTTTCAAAGCCAACGGTCATCATTTGTAACCTTTCTTGGAATTTCCCAGTAACCAAGAGGAGGAGCTCATGATCCTTCATGAACCAAGCTATGTCTAGTAAGAATGTTAATCCTCTTTTGTAAATATGTACATATTTTTTCCCGTTACACTCATTATATCATGCATTGACTGTGGAGACACAGTCAAAATTAAGTGTGAGGGGGACTCATTTTTATTTTTATTTTTCTTAGTTTCATAGCATTTTTGAATTTTCATTTTCTTACTTGAAATAAAAAATCTCAAAATTCCTAAACCTCAAAAACATTTTCTTTTTAGCATTTTGATTTATTTTTGAAGAAACACTATGGGATAAGTATAACTTTTGGTTATTAAATTGAAATTTTTGAAAATTTATTTGTCTTAACAAACATAAAATGAAGTTTGATTACAAATAACAATGGTTTAACTAGTGCATAGGAAGGTTCATCTATGTTAATTATGAAGTATGTTCTAATTGAAAAACTTTGTTTGAAAAAGTGGTAAATTTAAAGTAAAGGATTTAACACTTTATCTTCTAAGTTAAATGGTGCTAAGATGATTTTGCAAAACTCTCTCTTTCTAAAAAAAATTTGAAAAATAAACATTTGTATATATATGTAAATATTTTCTATTAACACCTACGGTCGACAGGTGTACAAACTTGTGTGTACACTCGCTATGCTTTGTTCCTTTCTCACGTAAGCCCGAAAGGCAGTGCATGATCGGTATATCTGGCCTCAGTTTGTCTAAGCTAGGTGTATGTATATATAAATTCTTTTATTAATAATGCTTATAATCGGTAGGTCTTCACATTCGTGTGTTCACTCATCACGCTCTGTATTCCCATCACATATGCCCGAAAGGCAGTGCATGGGTGATATATCTGGCCTCAGTTTGCCTAAGTTAGGCATATGTAAATATTGTAAATATCTATAAAATTTTCAAATAAGAGAGAATAAGCAATTGAAATCTAGGTACCATTTTAATTTGTTTGATTTAACTTGTTATTGAAAAGGAATGAAAACACCACTTTAATAAACTATGATAATCAACTAAGGATCCATTTCACAATTACATTGTGTTATCAAATGAAACAACTAGCCAAATTATGGTCTATTTGTTATGACAATTTGATTTTTATTAGAAATTTTGATGAGTGAATGACTCAAAATTTTCAAGACAATGACCAGAACTTTTATTATAACTTATTTGTGTCTATTTAAAAGTAAACCTTCCATTTGTAAATATTTCCAAAAAACTCGCATTCATCTGTTTATAAATAAATCTTGCATTTCGTAAATATTTTCACTTTGCATTTGTGGGTAGTATCCGCTTAAAACCCTCACGAGACAACACTCGTCCTACTGGGGACAACCCCAGAGGTTTAACGGCTTGTTTCATATGCTTAATGCAATCGTGCTTCCTACGAAAACGGATTTATCTTGGTGTTCCTTTATTCGAGGACGAATAAAAAGATAAGTGTGGGGGTATTTGATGTGCACGTAAATGTGCATATATTTACATCCATATTTTATCTCTTTTTATTTAAATAAACATCATATTTGGGCATTTGTACATGTTAAAACCAAATTTCAATTATTTTCAAATCATCATATTTTCATCTTCATTCAGGGGCAAAATGATCATTTTTGTGCATGTGCAAATTTGAGAATTTTTACTTGGATATTTTTGATGATTTTTATAGGAATTTGGAATCATAAGAAAAAGGCTTATATGAAGATACATGCATGCACAAATGAATGCAAAGGAAAGAAGAGGGAAATAATTCAAAATGAAGAACATGGAGGACCTCACCTACCCACCTACCTTAATGAACAAAGTAGAGGCTAATGCACATGGTTTTGGAATTAATGGCTTCACGTACACTTAAATGGTGATTTGTAGAAGCTAATGATTACTTGGCCTCCACACTTTCTCACACGTATTTTAGAAAGCTCCCTAAAAATGGAATTAGGGTTTTATGCATGTATAAATAACCTTCTTATGTACATAAACATATTCTACTCTTTCATATTTCTTAGGAAATTAAGAAAGTAAGTTGTAAGCTTTATGTTGAATGAAATAAAAATGGCTTTCAAGCCTCTTTCTCCTCTCTTTTCTAAATGTGTTTCTTTGCTTTTATGTTAATGCTTATTTCTATGCTCTCTTTCTTTTAATGTTCATATCTTAGATTTACATTTATGCAAGTAGTGTAGCTTTAATTTTTATGCAAATAGTTAGTATTTAATCTTTCTTTCTTCCTTTGCTTAGTTTTTTTTTTTGCTTTTTAATGTTGAAACTTACATGTGTTGATTTGATAACACAAATGAGTAGCTAGACCCTTTCAATTTAGGGGTAATGAAGCTCTCAAATATGATGTAATTTCAATATTTCTTTGATTTATGTTCTCTTTTTATTTATGTTTCATAAGAGTGAATTTTGATGCAAATTTATACAAGTGGTTTGATAGCTTATGTCGCTCTTGCAAATGAGCTATTCTTATTCAACGTAAACACAATTTGCATCATCATTTGCTAATCCATTTTTGATTTTGAAATGAAAGTAAAAATAAAATTTGATGATCTATATTACTAGTTACAATAGTAAATAGATCATTCTTAAAATAGCTTTTACTTTGGCTTCATTCTCATGAGAACAAGAAGTGGTATAATTGTTGTATTTATAGTTTGATGGTTTGAGTTATGTTAATTAATAATATAAACAAACCATACTTATGATAAATGCAATGATTATTTCACTTAATATCAAAGTTAGAGATCATAAATTATTTGTTTGTTGATTTACAAAAATATGAGAATGGATTTGCCTCTAAATTGTTTTCAAATCTCATAGGTTTAATCTCATTTTAGTTCTAGTTTTAGCTTCATTTTGTTTTTAGTTAACAATCTCTCCTCCATTTGATCTAATTTGATTGAATTGAATTTTTAAAATCATTAATTCCCTATGGATCAACCCGTATTTGCCACGTACTACAAGTGTACGTCGTGCGCTTGCGGTTAAATTTATTTCAAAAAAATTCGACTATTTTCTAAACCGATAGAAAAATAGTTGATTAACAACTACCCGCCTAAACCAACACAAGACCGGCCTGCCCATATCTGGATAGTACCAAAAATGTCATCACTACGGTCGCTACCGACCTTTAATTCGTGGCCAAAAGCATACATCAACAATAACCAGATATATGACGTCATAGCGTGTAAAGATATATCTGGAAGAGCGATAATATCTCCTAATCGGGAGCGACCCACTTAGCCTTGCTGCTTCTATCGCTGTTTTAGTCATTTTCCATAGAGTGGGGCCAAAGAGGTATCGATTACCTTTCTCATATCACATATCACATCACTTTGAATGCCACATTTCAATTTCCGTTGACTACTAATTGCCTTCCAATAATATACAATCCTTGAGCTCGTACGTCTCAAGAAGAGTGTTAAGCTAAGAGAAGTTTCCTTCTCCGCCACCACATAATGTATATTTGTAAAAAACAATGTACGTAATCATAGAAATGAAATGTTAGACACTCGTCCATACAAGTTGTCTAGGAACATGACAAATAGAAGGTACTTTCCTACCCCATCCTGTCAGGAAATCCCTAGAATTAGTAGCGAATAGTCCTTGCACTGGATATGTCATAACGAAAAGACTACTGCTACTGGATGCATATTGTGATTTTAACCTCAAACGATCAACAAGCAGTCCTTCACTATGAAAATCCTAAATTTTAATATCATCGACCAACCTGCACAATCGTTGTATAAATGCTCCCGGTCTCTTCGCACCAACAACGAAAAATCGTTTATCAACCTCATACGGAAACAAAGTCTTGTAGACTTATTACGTTTCCAACTTTCAACTTGCTATCCTTGGCCAAGAAGGAAGCTCGATAGATTGGAGTAATCACTCCGCACTACACGAGTCAACATTCTCAACACAATCGATAATCAAGCATATATAGTTGGTTACGTACTAAATGTACGACTAATTAGTTTCCACATCAAGTTAAGGAACTAAAATGTCCAATTTTGATAATCGGTTATTTAACTATCAAATTAACAAACAAAATCTAGCACTTAAGTAATCATTTGGCCTAGTTTTATTAATCGTTTATTATTCAAAACACCTTCCAATTATTCACTTCAAAATATCTTTAAAAAGATAATATTCACAAACATTTCACTTGCTGGATATTTGAAAAACATTTTCATATACTTATTTTAATAATAAGTAAATTCACAACTTATTTTATTTTTAAACCATTTAAATTCCCTTTTTATAATATCACTTTCCTAAACATCCATTTAATTTAAAGGTTTATTCACTGTCCAAAATCGTGAATATAATTACTTGCCAAATTCATTACTTCTAAATTTTTAATTTAAAGGATTATTCACTGTCCAAATTCACGAATATAAAATTACTTCTAAATATTTAATTTAGAGGATTATTCACTGTCCAAAATCGCGATTATAATTCCCTTGCAAAATTCATTACTTCTAATTATTTAATTTAGAGGATTATTCACTGTCCACAGCCGTGAATATAATTCCTACGCCAAATTCCTTAATTCTAAATATTTAATTTAAAGGATTATTCACTTTCCAAAATCGAGAATATAATTCCTTTGTCACATTCATTACTTCAAAATATTAATTTAAAGGTCTATTCACTGTCCAAAATCGCAGATATAATTCCTTTGGTAAACTTTCATATTTAACTTATTAATTTAAATTGATTTCAGATTTACAAAACAGTGTTTATAAATTCCATTAATGTTTTATAAACTTCCATATACAAAATTTCTTTACTAGCAAATTCCATTTATATCTCATTTATAAGTCAAAATCCAATTATAAGTTAATTACTTATAATTCTCTTATTTAAAAATTCATTCCTTTCAATCTTATTATTTATAAAATCCATTATAAATTCATTTCTAAATCTTAATTGCAAATCCATATATAAATTTGATTACAATCCCATTTCTAATACTTATAAAACACTTTTATAATTCCATTACTTTTATTTATAAAATATCAATTTTATAAATCTTATATATATGCTATTTATAATAAATTCAAAGAATTGGTTTCTTTTCTTTTATCTTGAAAAAAACATAATTATAATCTTTTAGAGCATCCGGACTTTCCTTTCGATCTGTTCCACCCCTCGTGTAAAAGATAAAATGAATGCCAGGTAAGTTCAAGGCACTGTTTGCTCCATTCCTAACCTTAGTTACACACCTTGTTTTACCGTTTAGATCTCACAAGCGGGACAAATGTACTAGTCATTTTCGCATACTCCTTTCATTTTTAGAAATGATTTGTAAAACTTCCAAATCAATATTTAAACATTTATTCATTTATTTAACCATTCCATAAATCCTTTAAATCACCCTTAGAATACTCTATTAATCATTTAAGAACCTTTACAAAAGATTTGATAAAGAACGGTTGTGCTAAAACAATATTTCAAAAATTATTGAAAATTTCTACGAAAAAGTGCTACGGAAGTGCTTTTTAAAGCTATATTGCTTACTAACCATTTTTCTTATCATTTATCAAACCAAGTTATCATTCATATCACAAACATATAACCAACCATAAATCAACCAAGTTATCATCTATTAAATCATCCAACATATACTAAACATTTCATATTATTAACTTGAAATATTTTTAGAAATTAGTAACTTTATATATGAATACTCACCTTTAACCAAATAGATTAACTTCCTTCCAACATTCATTTAATCCAACACTTCACTATTGTTTTCAACTTCAACCAACTTCGAAAAATTCGGCAGAGCTTCCGCACCACCTTGAATTTGGTCCTAGTTCCTTAGAATGAAATCAACGGCACTTCCTTCTCTTTTTCTTACTCCGGAGCTTCCCGAACTTGCTTACTTTTCTCATATGGTTCGGCCTCCATGGGTTCCAACCTCTCCTCCATCATTTCCTCCACTGTTAGATGCTAAACCATCTTTTAATAGTATTTCAAGGTCTTTGGTAAAGTTTGGTTATGTTTGGAGTTGATTTGATATGATTTTGAAAAATTTAGTAAGAAAAAAAGAGAAGAAGAAGCCATTAAAGAGAGCTTCAAGGAGGAAGAAGGTAGAAATAGTGTGAAAAAGTAAGAAAGTGATTGGTATTTATAGAAAAAAGTGGTAAATTACCAAAATATCCTTTTACCAAATTATCAAAATAACATTACTTACTTTTTAAGCAAGCTTATTTTTTTCAACACTTAACATCACATTTCAAATCATTACTTTATGTCATTTTCACTTAAATATTAAGTAAAGAAAGTAATAATTATGTTTTTTAATTTAATATTTTACTTTTTGAGTTTTGTAATTTTTTGTCTTTTTATGTTTACTTTTTGTTAATTATATTCCAGAATTTTCTTAGCATGTTTAGTGTCTATATAAGAAAATAAAGGAATGACAACATTGCGACAACTTTTAATCGACACAACGTTGATTTTCGACAAAATGTTTTACGTTCACATTTTGACGTTTTAGTTAAAATATTTGTTTATCTTAAAAAAATTTAAAAATAAATTTATCTATTGCTATTTAAAAACATAAAAACTCATAAATTAATTAAAAAATTATTTAACCATTGAAACTTATTTTTCTGAAATCGGCATTTTGTCACTTTTGTCGATATAGGCAAATGTTACTATTTTTATGTATACTTCTCTTTCCAAATCCTATCTAATGTTGTTTGAATAATATAACATTGCATATTTTATATTTGAAATCACTTTAAATAGTATATTTTAAAATGGTCAAATTCTTGGTTGTTACATTCTCCCTTACTTAAAAGAATTTCATCCTCGATATTGCTCAAAATGAAAGTTTGCCCAAATCTTTAAACTTATTTCCATATAATGTACACAAATCATCTGTATGAAATATCTTATTCAACTTTCTATTCGAATATACAACTTTATTTCTGAATTAGTATCGATCCCCCGATCCTTTGGTGTGGACTCTGATCAGGCTCCAAGATCAGAAACTTTTGCTTTCCTTGCATATTTTTCAAACATGATAGAACACTCAAGTACCTAAAAACAAACCCTCATCAATGTTCGCCGTCAACAATCAAGCGACGAGTTCTTTTTTAGACCGGTGTAAACACCTTAAAGCCCCGAACTCGAATATTAGATCAAAATTTGTGCGACGAAATGATCTACATATAATATATATTTTTGTTAACTTTCAAAAACTTTTCATAAAACTTTTATCTTAAGTTCAAACATTTTATGAAGTGCTTCTTTATATAATCCAATCAATTATTTATTTTCAAATATTTTTATTAAAGGAAAATATTCCAAAGAAACCATTTTTCACTCGAAAGGTAATTTATCTTTAGTTCAAACATTTTTATAAATATTACTAATCAATTTATAATTAATGATTCACATTATCTCTTTAACTTAAGAAAATTATATAGATTGAGTAACTCCAAAATAATATTAGGGAACTGGATTCTACCAATAGTATCATATACCCTCTTAACAAGAAGTGTAATACTTAAGAGAAGTGTTTACCATCCGAACACATCTCCTACCTATTTTTAGTTTATTTTCGAGCCATTTGTACTAGTTATCATGAAATACCTTATTTTAAATAATACCATTTTCAAATCCTTTAGAGATTACTTTTGTTTATAAAACCTATTTTATAAATTATTTTCATAAATTCATCTTATATTAATTAACTTTATTTAAATTTCCACAATTATTTTAAATTACCTGAATTTAGATTCTCATTCCTTTTACATTTATCTTTACATAATCATTTTCTATTTGTTAAATACATTTTTATCTTATATGTCCATTTCTTAAACAATTCTTATTATCAAACACCTTATAGTCAAATTGTGAAACTTAATTCACAAGGTATTTGTAGTTAAACTTTTAAATCAAAAAATTGATCAATTTATGATAGTAACTTAACATTATCGTTTCTTAGTTAGTTATTTTGGAATAAGTATTAAAGTTCTTAATAACCTTATCAGATTTCTTACTTATTAATTATCTTTATGAAACATCTTATAGTCAAACTTTGAAATTCTAATCACAAGATGTTCATGTTTAAATTTCACTAACCTTAATCATTCATTTCTGACTATATAACCTTTCAAAATATATACTTTATATTCAAATATAATCCTAGGTAAAATTCATTTACCAATTTTTCAAAATCAGTGTGTCGGTTCACTTTGTTTGAATATTTAGGAACCCTCATCGATAATGGTGATCGGGCGTATCAATTAATCCATAAATCACTCAATAAATAAATCAACACAAAATAATTTATTAGTCATTAACAAATACGCACTCATATATAATACACTCAAATGCATTCAAGGGTGTTACTAACCCTATCTCTAATGAGTTACTCATCCTAAGATATTAATAACCCTATATCTGATGAGTCTTTACCCCAACAAAGCTTAGGTTCTCGCTTAACCTTCAGCTCTGATACCATGCTGTGACAACCTGAAATTGGCACTCTCTAAATCCAACAATAAACCACACATGTCCGACCCAAAGCACACTGATTGCAGATAATCATGAGAAAGAAAAGAGAGGGTGAGAAGAAAGAGACAAGAAAGAAGAAGAAAAGAGAAGAAGAGAGAAGAAAAACCAAAACAACATAGAATCTCATATTGCAGCGGAATAACATATAATATAGATCAATAATTTTTACAAAGAGAAACTGTAATATACATAAGTCAATATCAGAGTGCACAATAAGTAATCATCCGCCTAGACAGTTATAATGACATGTCCTCACAAATGCTGACAATTTACAACAATAATGCAATGCAATGCAGTGGAATAATAAACAGATACGTGTATAAGACATGAAGATCTCCATCTCGTCTACTGAAGCTCCAAAAGCATCAAAACTAAACCAATAGATATACTCGGTTTGATCGGAGCATTGAAAGGCAAGAACGTCCGGATCAGTCTGGTAAACTAGCATGACAAAACACATTTCAACTGAATTTATAAAGTTATCAAAACTTTTCCTTTATCAAAACAAAAGGTATCTCGTAAAACTAAGTCGCAAATAAATACCGACTTGTTTTCACCTTACAATAACTAAAACATCTCATGTCAAATTCTCTTATATTATAATAGTGACTATTGCACACAAATAATATTAAAATAGTTGAAATTGTTACATTATTAAATTCTAGCATGCACCTTGTAATACAAGGCTTTCTACAATAAAAAATGGCAGGAATATATTAAATTTTGGATTTCCATAAAAATGATTAGGTAAAGGGACTACCTTTCCGAACCAACACAATACACCTCTAGAGGGATGTACCTAGGAAGCAGATACTTCCCACCTAAACCAACACAAGGCTGACATACCCATACCTGGATAGTACCGAATATCTCATCACTCTAGTCGTTATCGACCTTTAATTCGTGGCCACAAGCATACATCAACAATAATCAGACACATGACGTTATAGCGTGTAAAGATATATCTAGAAGAGTGATAACATCTCCTAATTTAGTGTGATCCACTTAGCCTTGCTGCTTCTATCCCTGTTTCAGTCATTTTTCGGGGAGTGAGGCCAAAGAGGTATCGATTACCTTTCAAATATCACATACCACGTCACTTTGAATGCCACATTGCCATTTCCGTTGACTATTAATTGCCTTCCACAAAAACACAACCCTTGAGCTCATATGTCTCAAGGATGGTGTTAAGCTAAGAGAAGTTGCCTTCTCCGCCACCACATGATGTATGTTTGTAAAACCCAATGTACGTAATCATAGAAATGCAATGTCAAACACTCGTCCATACAAGTTGTCTAGGAACATGACAAACCGAAAGTACTTTCCTACCACATCTTGTCAGGAAATCCCAAGGATTAGTAGCGAATAGTCCTTGAACTGGATATTTCATAACGAAGAGACTACTACTGGATGCATATTAGGATTTTAACCCTAAACGATCAATAAGAAGTCCTTCAATATGAAAATCCTAGATTTTAATCTCATCGACCAACCTGCATAATCGTCGTATAAATGTTGGTCCGAAGTGGTTTTTAGATAAATCTGATTCCAGTCTCTTCGAACTAAAATGAAAAAGCGTTTCTCAATCTCATACGAAAACCAAGTCTCGTAGGGTTATCACATTTCCAAATTTTAATTTGCTATCCTTCGGCCAAGAAGGAAGCTCGATAGATTGGAGTAATCACTCCGCACTACACGAATCAACATTCTCAACACAAAGATAATCAAGCCTAGACAGTTAGTTACGTTCTAAGTGTACGACTTATTAGTTTCCACGTTAAGTTGAGGAACTAAAATGGTCAATTTTGATAGTCGGTTATTTAACAATCAAAGTAACAAACAAAATCAAGAACTTAAGTATTCACTGGGCTTGATTTTTATTAATCGTTTATAATTCAAAAAACTTCCCAATTATTCATTTCAAAATATCTTTAAAAGGGTAATATTCACAACCATTTCACTTGTTGGGTATTTGGAAAACATTTTCATATACTTATTTTAATAATAAGTAAATTCATAACTTATTTTATTTTCGAACCATCTAAATTCTCTTTTTATAATACTACTTTCCAAAACATCCATTTAACTTAAAGGGTTATTCACTGTCCAAAATCGTGAATATAATTACTTGCCAAATTCATTACTTCTAAATTTTTAATTTAAAGGATTATTCACTGTCCAAATTCACGAATATAAAATTACTTCTAAATATTTAATTTAGAGGATTATTCACTGTCCAAAATCGCGATTATAATTCCTTTGCCAAATTCATTACTTCTAATTATTTAATTTAGAGGATTATTCACTGTCCAAAATAGAGAATATAATTCGTTTGCCAAATTCATTACTTTTAAATATTAATTTAAAGGATTATACACTGTCCAAAATCGCTAACATAATTCCTTTGCCAAATTCCTTACTTCTAAATATTTAATTTAAAGGATTATTCACTGTCCAAAATCGCGAATATAATTCCTTTGCCAAATACATTACTTCTAAATAATAATTTCAAGGATTATTCACTATCCAAAATCGCGAATATAATTCTTTTGATAAACTTTCATATTTAACTTATCAATTAAATTGATTTCAGATTTACAAAACAGTGTTTATAAATTTCATTTATATTTTATAAACATCAATATAAAAAGTTTCTTTACTAAAAAATTCCATTTATATTTCATTTATAAGTCAAAATACAATTATATGTTAATTATTTATAATTCTCTTATTTACAAATTCATTCCTTTCAATCTTATTACTTATAAAATCCATTATAAATTCATTTCTAAATCTTAATTGCAAATTCATAAATAAATTTGATTATAATCCCATTTCTATATTTATAAAACAATTTTATCATTCCATTAATTTAATTTATTTATAAAATATCAATTTTACAAATCTTATATATAGACCATTTATAATAAATTCAAAGAATTTGTTCTTTTCTTTTATCTTGGAAGAAACTTAATTATGATTTTTAGAGCATTCGGGCTTTCCTTTCGATCTGTTCCACCCCTCATCCGAAAGATAAAATGAATGCTAGAAAAGTTCAGGGCACTGTTTACTTCATTCCTAACCTTAGTTACACGTCTTTTTTTACCGTTTAGATTTCACAAGCGGAACAAATGTACTAGCCGTTTCTGCATACTCCTTTCATTTTTACAGAATGATTTATAAAACTTACAAATCATTATTTAACACACTTATTCATTCATTTAACCATTTCATAAATCCTTTAAATCACCCTTAGAATAATCTATTAATCATTTAAGAACCTTTACAAAAGATTTGGAAAAGAACGGTTGCGCTAAAACTTATTTCAAAAGTTATTGAAAAGTGTTACGGAAAGTGCTTTTTAAAGCTATATTGATTAAAATGATTTTTTATTGTTTGAAAATCTGTTTGTATTACTCAAATCACTTTTAAAACATTTTAAAAAATTTACAAGATTTATTTCATATTTTTAAACAATTTTAAAACATCATTTTCAAAGAAATCCAGTTTTGGATTCGAAACTGCAAAATCGCGATTTTTTCAAAAACTTGTTTTACTCATATCTTAAAATCTACTTATCGAAATCTCGATTTTCTTTCTTCATCGGAAAAATATGGATACAATAGTTCGGAAAATTATCACAAAAAATTCTGAGCTATATTCCAACTTATACAATCGTTTGACCTTTATGGCGTGAAATCGCGAACTACCGTTACGCAACCCGCCTATTTTTGACTAAATTTTCAAATCTTTTCAAACTTCATGAAAACACATTTAAATGTTTATAAAATATTTCCGAATAATATAAACTCATTTTAAACAATATTTTTCATATTTCAAATCCATTTTCCATTTCATTTCATATTATAGTATTATATCATTTTCAATCTTCTTAGATATTGATTTCATTAAGAGGCAAAATAATTTCCATACACATATTTATATGGGTTTAAATTCTTACTGAATTAACTATGCTTACTAACCATTTTTATTATCATTAATCAAACCAAGTTGTCTCCATATCAAAAACATATAATCAACCATAATATCAACCAAGTTTTCATCCACTAAATCATCCAATATATACTGAAATTTTCATATTATTAACTTGAAATATTTTTTGAAATTAATAACTTTAAATATGAGTACTCACCTTTAACCAAATTGATTAACTTCCTACCAACATTTATTTAATCCAACACTTCACTATTGTTTTCAACTTCAACCAACTTTGAAAAATTCTGCAGAGCTTCCACAACACCTTGAATTTGGTCCTAACTCCTTGGAATAAAATCGACGGTACTTCCTTCTCTCTTTCTTGCTCTAGAGCTTCCTGAACTTGCTTACTTTTCTCATATGGTTTGACCTCTATGGGTTCCAACCTATCCTCCGTCATCTCTTCTATTCTTAGATGCTAAACCATGTTTTAATGGTATTTTATGATCTTTGGTAAAGTTTGGTTGTGTTTGGAGTTGATTTGATATGATTTTGAAAAGTAGGTAAGGAAAAGAGAGAGGAAGAAGCTATTAAAGAGAGCTTCAAGGAGGAAGAAAAGGGTAGAAATAGTGTGAAAAAAAGTGAGAAAGTGGTTGGTATTTATAGAAGAAGAATAAAGTGGTAAGTTATCAAAATATCTCTTTACCAAATTATCAAAATAACCTTACTTACTTTATAAGCAACCTTATTTTTTTCAACACTTAATATCACATTTCAAATCATTACTTTATGTCATTTTCACTTAAACATTAAGTAAAGAAACTAATAATTATGTTTGTTTGATTTGATGTTTTACTTTTTGACTTTTATACTTTTTTGTCTTTTTATGCTTACTTTTTTTGATTATATTTTACAATTTTCTAAGTATGTTTAGTAAAAGTTAACTTAATTAGTAAATTAATTGATACTTATACTATTTGAATATATGTTTCTATATAAAAAAAAAATAAAGGAGCGACAACATTACGACAACTTTTATTTGACAAAATGTTTTACGTTCACATTTTGACGTTTTAGTTAAATTATTTATTTATGTAAACCAAATTTAAAAACAAATTTGTATATTGCTATTTAAAAATATAAACAATCATAAATTAATTAAAAAAAATTAACCATTGAAACTTACTTTTCTGAAATCAGCATTATGTCACTTTTGTCGATATAGGCGAATGTTACTATTTTTGTATATGCTTCTCTTTCCAAATCCTATCTAATATTGTTTGAATCATATAACACTACATATTTTATATTTAAAATCAATTTAAATAGTATATTTTAAAGTGGTCAAATTCTGGGTCGTTACAATTGTGATGGATGACTATTGGTTGATATATTGGATGATTAGAATTTATATATATATATATACATATATATATATATATATATATATATCATGTTATCACCCTATATATCATTGACATATATAAAATTATAAAGTGAATTATTTCAAATAAATTAAGAAATAGGTTAAAATGATATATACCTATGACATTGAGATTTGGATTGAAATGATACGTATCCATCCCTGGAATTAAAATTTAAATAATTGATCACTTAATCGTAGATAGAAAATTTATTTACGGGCACCAGATTGGTTAAATTAAATGGTTTTAAATTCTTGAATTTGAATCTATTTAAAAATGATTTTTTTAAAGAAACAAAGGAATCGAATTTATATGAATTGAATTGTTTCCAAATTCGAGTTTTGAAATGTTGAAAGTGAAATTGGTTAAAGGAAATTGTTAAAGAATTTGATTTGAAATTTGAAGTTATAATCGAAATATGGTTTGAATTATGAAAACTGATTTTTTTTAAAAGATTTCAACTTTTTATTCAAACTTTGAAATAAAATCCAAGTCAAAGTAATTTAAATAGATATTTCAAATTTGAGCTTGGAATTAAATTGTTTTAAAGATTTAAAAGTTAAATTGAATATTGAAGTTTAATTTGATTTAAGTGATTTAACTCGGTAAATTTAAATTGGACTTGAAATTTATATAAATTGAAATGGTTTAAAAGGAGAATTGAATTGAAATTTAAATCGTAAAATCAAATCGTTGAATTGAATTTGAAGTTAATTTGAATTAAAATCAAAATTGAAGTTAATTCAAATTAAAATCGAAATTAGAAATAATTTCGATTGGAATTGAAATAAAAATTGATTTGAATTAAAATCCAAATTGAATCGGTTTGAACTGAATTGAGATCTTAGAGAATTAGAATTGAAAGTTTTAAAATTGAATCAGTTTGATTGAAATTTAACCTGGGTCCAGATTTGTTGAATTGGAAAGAAACGGTTTGATTTAAAACTTTTTTCAAAGTAAATTATTTTAATACAAATCGTTTAAAATCTATCTTCTTAAATATTCAAATTATTTTGATTTTCCAAATTATTTTACTATACAAACCATTTAATACCCAAACCATTTTATATCAAACTATTTTAACCATTTAAATCTATTTTAACTATTTAATTATTTAAGCTATTTTAAAATTTTAAAATATTTAAAATTATTCAAACTATTTTCTAAAAATTCAAATTGTTCAAAGTGGGAACTGTTTATATTTAAATCGTAGATATAAATGCGAATTTGGTTAAAATGAAGTTGTAAGCCAAGTTGAAATTCGAAATGGAAATTTTGAATGACATTGATTCTGAAGTGAATAAAATGATCTTTGAAATGAAATTGATTTCGAATAGAATAAAATGATTTTGAAATGAAATTGATTTTTAAGTGAAAAAAAATGATATTTTGAAGTGAATATGAATATTGAAGTAAATATGATATTTTAAAACGAATGTGCTATTTTGATATCAAGTGTATCATTTTCGAAATGTAAAAGAACCAATTGGTACGTAAATGACGTTTGGTTGTTAAAGAGATCGGGGCTTCTTATTGGCATACCTTCTTTCAATATTGAAACCACTTTAACAACTACATACGAGCAGGATAATCCAAAATGAAGTGGCTAGATTTGGTGTAAGATTACTGGATTTGACAAAAGAGAATGATGATGGATAGACCCTAGCACTTGTGCCAATTTGAAATGACTAAAACATGACGGCTTGAATCGGGCCAAGTGGGCAAACTACCCCTAACGGACATCTGTTCTTTGATATTTCTTGTGGACCCGGTACACACTATTACCTTTGATGTTGATTTCGATTGGTGCACCTTGATTGGGATAACGTCCTTTGACTCGATATGGGATAGATGGACGCGGTGGGCGGTCGTTGCGGCCATGCGTTACCACCAGCTTGGTGATTCGAACTGGTAAAATACTACCTTGGGCATTGCCTCACGTGCCTTGTCATAATTTTATCCTTATATGAGACCACTACGATTTTGGTTTAGTGTTGTCATATCATGGCGCATCCCTATCTACCATCATTCTACTGGTTGTGTTATATGCAAACTGTACGACAATGCTTAAAAAACGCATTAAGGGGGATTAATGTAAAGCTTTAATGCTAGAAAAAATATTTATTTTGTTGATTAGATATTACATATATAGCGTATTCAACTATATATAGATATTTTGATGGATCCTTATGAGATGAAAAATCCTGTAACATCTCTTGAATTATTGCATGCATGTTATACAGTGGATAGGAGATGTAAAACCCCATAAACATTTCTGACGTAATTACACTCTTGTTATTTGTGATATTGATTTGACTCACATAAGGATATTTTAGTCCTGACTTGATTGTTTTTTCTTCTCATTATGCTCGGGTTAGCCCTGAGGTTTCAGCATATTGAAGATTATTCTTTGGAGGACGTAGATGAATATTGGTGTACTGATAGTGCTGGTATTATTCCATTTTGTTTTTTCTGCTGCATTATTCTATTATTCTTTTATATATATAACTTTGATAGATGTTATACAATTCTAATCAAATGTATAGTATATAGCTTCATGAACTGTTTATTTGATTATTATAGCTTATCATTCCGCTACGAGATTCTGTTTTTGTTTCCTTCTTTTATTATTTTTCTTAATTAACCCCATTGATTATCTGTGTTTTGGATTGTTTGAATTTTACATATGTGGATTATTGTAGATTTAAACCTTCGAAATGTGGGTCGTCACATTATCCCAATCGTTTCCCACATTCGGATCAAATATAATTATTAAATAAATACGTCACGAGTGACATACGAAGATGCCCCCTTGGTTGATCAGAGCACAAAATAGTCATAACCGACTTAATACAACACAGTAGAAATAAAACAAATCCTAACTATAGCACGCATCAGCCTCATACTCGTCTCCGGAAGCTTTATTCGTCCACTTACTAAAACATGAAAATCCTCAACCTTTAGTCTACTCAAATCAATTTTGAGCACTTGAGAGTTTAATGGGGAAACATAAACTTCGAGTCAGACATAAAGCCTGGTGTAAATAATAGTATACATCTTGGTTATTTGATATTAAGTGAGACCAAACCACTAAGCGAAACAGATTTCCCCTCATATCCTTTTAAAACATATCTTTGGCAAATCTTAATCCTGCAACCAAAATAACTTAAAACAATAAAGCAATATCGTGTATGCATATAAATTAGTTAACAAGTGGACTATCTGTCCGAACATTATAGTTTTGTTAGGCTAACTACTAACCTTCGACTGACTCGGGCCTACCAGATAAAATAAATAAATAATCTTACTTATGTTAGATACTCCACTTCTAGACGGTCTATCCCTAACCTAGTTCTCCAGGGTCAACTAATCCTAATGATTTTGCAGGCTCACCAATAATCTATCCCCACTCTGTATATTTCTTTCTATGTTTAACATCATTTTTGTCTTACCTATGACAAAGCCCTACATACTGGAATTTCGGACTAAATTAGCTAGGGGCTAATAGTTAATGTATAGGGCGCAACTCTATACTTGTCCCATCTGGTATTCTAATATCTGAGTCATTTTACTTAGGGTCAACCACCCATAAATTTCCTTTGAAAACCTTTTCTTTCAAAATGATTTAATCCTTTTAAATCATACTTAAACAAGGAAAATATTCTATTCTTTACTCAAAACACTTTGCCATGTCATATATATACTTTTCCCAAAACATTATTGATAAAGAATCTACACCTTTGTTTAAACCTTAAAACAATATCTTTCGAAACCATTGAAATACCCCTTTCGAAATCTTTGAAAGTACCCTTCCGACACAAGTAAAACCTTAGGCCGAAAGGCCAAAGCTTACCTTTCATAACCATTTACATAGTCCTTTTGAAAACATTCAAAACCTCTCTTTTGAAAGCTTTTAAAACCTTAAACATCCACTTTTCAAAACACTTTAAATATGCCCTTCAAAAACCTTTGGAAACCTTTCGTTCATTACCTTTTGAAAACATTAGGGAACCATCCTTTCAAACCTTTCCCTTAAACCTTTCGAAAACATTAAATTCATTAAATCTTACGACAGCATTTAGGTTTATGTTAAACATATGGAATAACCTTTTGAAACCATTCAAAACTGTACCTTTCAAAACCTTTGGGTTTATGCTTCAAAATTTCGAAAGGGTCTTAAAAGAGAAAAGTCAAAAGTAACACTTTCAAAAGATATTTCCTAAGTAAAAGAAGTGGATGGGGACGAAACCGATCCCTTCAAAAGCCTTTGACAAGCGGCTGAGTATTAAAATAGGGTAACCCTTTCGAAATCATTTGCTTCGAAAGATGAAAAGCGGCAGCAAGGGGTTTCAGCGCTACCAAAAGCATTTACATAAAACAAAAGGTGCAAACTCGTTCGGAACCATTTCTTAAAATCTTTAACCAAGTCGAAAGCTATTGAAGTCGAACGCATCATTTTTGAAAGCAAAGTATACGCGTTTTCTTTTAAAACAAAGCAAAGCTTCGACCCATTCGGAACCCCTTGTTTCGACTACATAGCTTTTGCCTATGTCCAATTCAATGTGTGCCAAGTCTTTGATACCATGCGCATTGGTTTCAATGGTGATGGAGGCGGAAGTAAGGTGTCGAAGGCTAGGTGCCGAAAGTGGCGAAACATATAAAAAGCATGTTTAAACTGATGTTAACCTTTTTAAGCAATTCTTTTTGACTAACCTCCCTTGTTTGTCATAACACGATTGGTTGATAATTTATTTTCTAAAAGTACTGCCAAAATTTCTAAAATAAACAATTTAAATTGTTTACAAAATGCCCCTTCTCCTTTTATAAATATATAAAACATCTAAGTCCCACACCTTAAATAATTTTATCTATCTATTAAAGCACTTAGAAAAATTTCCATAAATCACTTTTAATATGTGTTCTAACATATATTAATTTCTGACCCAAAATCATCATAAAATAGCTGTAATTAATTTAAACCCAAAATAATTATTTTATTCACTAGAAAATTCATAATAAATCCACATTAATTTAGAAAATTATGAAATTTGTAACCCATTTCCAAAATATTATTTCTGACCTTGTCACAAAATTGCAAGACATTTGGATGTAATTTAATTGGTTTTTCAATCTAAAACTCACCATAAAATCTATATGAATTAGTTTAAATCATCTACAAGCATATATATCAATTCAACAATAAAAACATGGAAATATACTTTGCAAAATATTCAGATCTAATTTAGAAACCAAAAACATCGAAAATATGATATGTAACCTATTATTCACCTTTGCTTTATTGTTAAGGAGTTGAAATTAGAGAATGGTTTTAAATTGATTAAGCTTCCTTCCTTTGATTGCTTTATCATCTTCTTGTTCTTCTAATGGTGGTTAGCCTCTTATATTTTGGTTTGTGAAAGTTAATAATGAACGTATGGAATGAAGAGAGTGAGGGTTTAGGGTATAAGAATAATACTTTTTCCTATATTGCCCTTGTCTATTTCCCTAGCAATTTATTTCATTTTCCCTTTAGTTCATTTTTATAAATGGCACAGCTAATTTCTAAGTGCATAAACCTCAATCTCTTAACTATTTAAATTATTTCATTTAATTTTACTAATTAAATATCCTAAAAGATATTACTAAAAATTAGGGTCATTGCATTGATTGGATTTAAGTTGTCGAACTGCTATTAACATTGTTAAAAAAACATTGGTTTGATTCTTATTTTAAAAATAAGAAGCATATGTGATTCATGTGTATGGACTTAGAATAGACTTGAACGGATTTATATGACTTTTGACAAGACCTTGGAACAAAGCACATAGGTTATAGTTGAACTTTGGTTTAGATCGGACTCGGATTTGGAAGTGCACTTATAATGATAGTCGCTATAGATGTAGTTTGGAATTGCCTTGTTTTTTGGCTATTTCTATGGAACTTTGTAGAGAGATCCATTGGAGTTTCTTTCCATATTTATAATGTTATATATATATATATATATATATATATATATATATATATATATTTGTTGCAATAAAAATCTTGGATAGTAAAAAGTTAAGTATCATCTCGAAAAGTGACCTAAACTTCTGTGCAAAATTGCCCCGTTTAGCTTTGATTTTTGGAATTTAAATGTTTGAAAAGATATTTAAATTTAATTATTTTGTTTCATTCTTCTTAAAAGTGTTTATTAACTCAAATAGAGTATTTAGTGATTTGACTTATTTATGAATTTTTTAAAATTAGTTATGAATTTTTAACGAAGACGGTTTTATAATAAGGACTTGTTTTTTCAAGTTTTTAAGGAAATTGTAAAGTTGTTATTTTCAAGTAATATTTGAGAAAATGTTTTTAAACCTATTATAGTGTTATAAAGTATTTTTAAAAACATCTGTAAGTAAATAACTATACATATATTTTAACAACATTCAAGTAATATGTTGACTATTTTATACCTTACATAATAAAATATCTTTTGACTTGTTTATTCACACATCAAGTTTTGGTAAGTAAATAACTATACATATATTTCATTTCAAAAAGGGTTGTAAAAGTATAAACAAAAGGTTAAGAAAGAGGTTAGAATTACTTGATGGGCAAATGGTTAATTGTTTAAATTACTTGTTTGATAAGTAATTAACAATTAACTATATCTAACACTAAATACTGACGACGTAAGCTTATCTATTTGTGAGAGTTGATGTTCAAGTAGAGATGAAGCAATAGAGCTCTAACATACCGGCTTCACTTTTGACCAAGGAATAGTAAGTTGAAAACTGTCGAAAATGTATTAATCGAGTTGATTCCTTACTTGTTTATGGAAATCATTAACATTAAATGCCGGCGAGGTAATCTTATATTTTTGTGATATTCAAGAATGAATTGTTTTGGAAAGGCTTCGCTACAACCAATGCTCTAACTTAACTGGCTTCACTCTTGGGCGATGAATAGTTAAGTTGAAAAGTCAAAAACAAGTTAAGTGTATGAATATTGATTTGCATAAGTAATTATTTTTGGCTGGATAATCAACTATTCGATTATCGACCTTGACCTAATATTGACTTAAGAAGTTATTGAAAAGCTTCACGATATCATACCCAATGAGAACCCTCGGGGAGGAGCATTGGTACAAAATGTCACTAGCTTTCACTTACTTCCGAAAGAACTGGAATTGAGTTTACCGGGGATTCATCGAATTGGTTTTGAAGAGACCAAGATTGATAAGTGTTTACTGATCGAATACCACTTCAAAACTAGTATACGAGTGCTATGTTTCAGAAGCAGTTGTGAAGTGAAATGTTACATAGTTGAACTGTCTGTCCTAAGGTTAAGACCAAGGGAGTGGTCAAAGTTAACATTTCAAATGATGCTATCATGTGGAATTGTCAATCTTAAGGAATATTCTAAGAGAGAGGGTAGTGTTAGCTTTTGTCGGAGATTTATGCAGGAATCTATGTGGAGATTTGAAATATATTCGAGATGATGGGATCCATTTGGAGATTAGTGTTTTTCTCGAGTGGTAAAGACTCGAGTGAGAGATGTCGAACGTGGCCTCGCTGTTGGAAATGACTAAAACCGTAGATATCTCTGATCCTTGTGCAGGAGTTCGGGTTCATCTTTATTCAAGGAGATCACGATGGAAATCAATTATGCGAATATGTATTAGCGGTATTGATTATACATATTATTGCTATGGAATTCACACGGCATCTATTTGATATGATTTATGTGCTACATTCTGGACATCATATGTTATATCGCTATATGCTAAACTTAATTAAAGGGTGGCTTCTTTAAGGGGAAATCATTATGGGATTCCGTATGGTCTCAATGGTTACTATTACTTGTTACATATATCTTGAAATTCTCATGCTGGTTTACCAGACTGATCCTGGTGTTATTTTCTCATAATGCGCGGGTAAGCCCATGTATGTTTCCAAATTTAGCTTCGGACGCTTTGGTGCTTATGGAGAAGTGCTGGATGATTACCTTTCTTAGTATTCTTATTTCTAGTGCATTTCTGTATTATATATATCAGAATTGTGAGGATAGGAAGTTAAAACTATACATGCTGATAATAGTACTTAGGTTTTAGTCAAGTATGCTATTTTGAAGAGTTCGTTTTGATGTTGAACTAAAGGTGTTATTTCGGATTGGTCAACATTTAGAAGGAATAACAAATGTACAAGAGTAGATCTGATTTAAAGCGCAGTTAAGATGAAGAGAGCGGATAGCCACTTCTGCTTTATAAAGAAACATCGAAAATGAGAATTGTAATAACAATAATTGACACTTAACTATGGAATAAGAAATACAACTTCTATTTTGAAATGTATTTTCATATAGAAAATTGTTTTCTATAAAATTTATTTCATTGACTTTAAGATATTTGATAAAAGAACTCTCCATTGTGAACTAATTGAAGTATATGAAATAAATAACATATATTAAGATGGACCTCTGAATTTAATACGCTATTATAGTAATACCTGAAATAGTGGGAGAGTGCCATGTAACACTCAATGATTGTATCAAGTTACAGAAATTTTTATCGTAAATCATACAGAACGTTATTCATGAGAATAATGACTATTTTACGACGTTGAATGAAAATTATATATAGTTATATTTCAATGTCAATATTATGAATATTAGCTATGAAATAAAATTGTATTGTGGTATTCGTTTTCACAACAAAAGTGATGCATTTGAAAATACAGAAGTATTTAAAGTTATTCACAATTATGTTGGAATTATAATCTAAGCTGTAGATTTGAGGAATAATTTTGTATATGATTATAAATCATATGATATTAGTTAATTATATCTCCAACAGTTAAGGTTATGCACTTATTTAGTGGGAGAGTCACAAGAATTGATGAACTCTCCAGATTGATCCATATTGATGTATGTAATCACAAGTCTATTAACACTAAAATAGTTTTACGTACTTCATTATATTCACCGAGGAGTTATCACCAATTTGGACATGTGTATTTGATACACATGTAGCAAATATATGGTAAACTCATAGAGTATAAAACAGAAGTGAATAAAATAACGTTCAACAAAATAAAATAATTTGATTTAATTGAATGTGTGAGCGCATTGGAAAGAATTCCAAATGTACCTAAAAATGAATAAAGATTCAACTTCAAAAATCACTTCTTCTTATGATACATAATGATGTACTGATAAGGAGTAATCGAACTTTGTTGGAACAAAGCATAATTAAAGATGAGTGAAGTTGAGTTAAACTCTTTCTATAAGGTGTATACTTAAGAGTAGTACATAAGGTTCCAATTAATATAACCAAAGAATAGTTTACAAAACCATATGGGATAAGGTTAATAAGAAACCTCTACATATCCTAGGCTAAGTAGTTGGCAGGCTGTGCAAGTTGAAAGACTGCACGTAATAATTGTATGTAAGAGACCTTGTATAAATCATCCTAAGAGAATTTTGAGAATGATAATCATTAGATGACTAATTATGTTGTGAACATTAATATATTCTGAATTAATGCAAAATTTTACATAAGGAAATATATAATATATTTATAAATGATCATTTCATTGCAATTAGAACTAACCGTTGTTTCAAGAAATACCAATTTCGTGCAAAGGAATTTCTTTAAGAAATTATAGGTATGGATTTGTATATGATCCAATGATAAAGATGATTACAAGGGGTGAAATGAAATTGACCGAACCTAAATGAACATAAATACATTGGAATGTATAATGAGTATCCTTGTACATTAAAGAGAAATGTGAGTTTCTTGTCAATGTCAAAAATAAATAATCCTCGGTTGTTTAATTAAGCCTTTGAGAGTATTGATTCTATGATATGGTACGATGCGCTAATCCAAAATAAATTCCAAGTACAATATCAAAATATGATTTAGATAGTCGTATCCGAAGGGATATGATCTACTGGTGCAAATGTTTCGTTATGAAAAAGACTAATGAAGTTGGAATATAATGGGTAACATTGATAATAATAAAATCATAAATTTCAATTGTTGAAAGTAGTGTAACAGATTCACCGCTCGATATGCTCATGGTTGTTCAAATTTTACACACGAGAATTATCGTCTAGTATTACTTTACGTGTGGTATATATGTGTTGAAACAGAAAGTTTTGAATATAGAACTAGACTAGTCCACTTGTGCATAACAATCAAAGTGTCTTGAAATCAGTGGAAGCAATATTGAATTTGAGGGTTTTCGGATACAATCTGAGAATGGATATGAAACTACCATTCTAAAAAGCATCAAAATTGAATAAGTATATTGATAGATGCATCAAATAGTTTGATTATTAATTAAAATGAAAAGGAAGCATGTGCTCATAAGAAAGAAAGTTAAAAGGTACATAGATATTTCTAAATCATAAATAAATAACACATTACTGATTTTTAACGAAAATTGGTTTTTGTTGTTCTAATACTCAACGTTGGATTTGTAAATGATGCCTTTTATCGTAAGTATAAAAGATAATGAGAATGTCCCAAAAGGATATGTAAGGACATCTTATTAAAATGTTTTATACGGAACATGTAAAATGGATTATTTATGCATTCGCAATAGAAATTATAATACACGTTATGTTGTCTACGATAACGTGATTTGTTTATGTATTTGATACATGAAGCAAATATCAAGTCCAAATTGATATCACTGAATGGTAGTATAGAGTGTTCTTGTGTATTTACATAGTGCTAGAGAATTGTTTACAAAAACAACAAACTCCTCATGAAGGAGTGTCCATACTCAAACTTCATAGATGACAATCAATGATAAAATTCAAATTATGAATCCATAAGTTGGAAATGTTCCAAATAGAAGAGGTTGTGGCTGATTCAATGAAACGCTAAGTACACTGACTTGAATAGCACCATAATAAAAGCAATTTATACATAATAAATGCAAATTTTCTAACTGATCCGAGGGTGGTTCCAAAATGTTGAGTATCTCGTAACATCGTTATATGACAACAATATTGTGATATTGTTCGTAAGTGAACTTAGAGCTCACTGAAAGTTGAGAGACATACTCTGAATTGTTCCGTGTGATAATGATAGTTTATCAATATCGAAGAGAGTAGATTGATAGAGCAAATAACTAAACATAATATTATACCAGTCCACTGAGGCAATGACCAAATTGATTTTAAGGTAACCGACTAGAGAAGTTGGAATAAGATTCCACAACTGACCCTAAGTGAAAATGGGAGATTGAAGAGTTAGGATTATGCCCTAGGGGCAATTATGTAATTTATTGCATATACCTAACTCGATAACCAATCTTTTTCAAAATAAAAGGTGTTTTCTTTTTAATATATATTTGATATAATGTTATAGTACTTAATTAATTTATTAAAAATATATTTAATGGAAAATCCATAAGTGGTATGTTTTTTACTGTTGCTATAAAGTGTTGCAGCCATGAGTAATTTATGACAATGAAAATAAATATACAACTTTAAATGTTGGTAGTAAAGATGCATTGAGACTGGTATTGGAGTGTCCATTGAGTCTAGAGTATGTAATGCCTTGTAAATGTTAGACAGTGTACTACTCATGACTACTGAGGGCACCTAGGGGTTACATACAGATAGTTATTAGATAATCATGGAATGACTCACTCGATAGTTTTCTATTGGTTAATATAACTAAGGTTAAACAAAAAATATAGATGTGGCTAATTTATACAGTTCTATCGACTTGAGAATACTGCCAATCTTCAATATGAAATCTCCACTTTGATTACAGTCAAATCATAACACATCTATCAAGTGACTATAGTTGGGCCAAGTGGAAGTATTGGAAGTGAAGCACTATCCAAGAGAGGATTCGTCTCCTCAGTCATATGGGTTTAGTATCACGGTCAAATAAAGTCAACTCGTAGTCAAATTCTTTGGTTAGAGCAGTTTGATAATTAATAATTGTTACTATTGGACCAAGGATTTTGTATTTGGATTATAGAGTTGAATATGAACGATATTGGAATTTTGACCATTACCAATTCCATAAGTTCAAAGTGATATAGTTTTGACGAAGAGAATTGGTGTAAATAAAAGTCACAATCGGGTAACGCTTAACAAAGTGAAATTGGATTTTATCGAAACGAAGTAAGCAATAAATTAGGCCAAAATGTCACATCACCTGCCAAGTGATGTTTGAACATTAATATTAGAATTGTTCGATACTAATCGCTGATCATATTTACATCTAATGAGTCACAAAACAAAAGCGATGAATTCTCCTTTAACCAAATGATTTAATTGGTTTATGATTATTATAAATTAATTAATATTTATGAAATATTAGTTATAAAATTTAATTATGATTTGAGAAATAAATATTACATAAAATATTTATAATACTTATAAATATATCAAACGGTATACGATATCGATAAGCGATTAAATTGGATTAAATTGTGTAATATTTTTATATGTCCATAAATGAGTTTAAGGCCCGTCATAATCTTGATATTTTAGTAGCACATACATGGTATCAAGGGCTTGATTATGGTGTATGGGGGCTTGATTTTGGATGGCTTGGATTGTGGGAGAATAAGTATGAGATAAGATCCACTCTTTTCTCTTTCTATCCACTATTTAAGTATCCCTAATCCTAATAAGATTAGATCTTTGGCCGCCTCCTCTTTCCCTCTTTGCTAGTTGAATTCATTCCCTAGCCTCTCCATCAATACAAATTCAAATCAAGTCAGATCAAACTTATTCGATAGCTAAAGTTCAATGGTTGAAGGACTAATAATCTACTAAATTGAAAAAGGTTTAAAAGAGGAGAGTTTAACTTTCAAAGGTGTACTTCAAGAATTTGAGATAAAAGTATGATTTTAGAGTTAATAATTATTGGTATAATGTTTTATCATATATGTTTGTGCATATTATATTGTTGTTAGGTGACGATTTGATATGCAAACAATATTGTCAAAATTATTTTGGTTATATGCATGTATATATTTACGCTTAATAAATAAATAACTTTTTAATTATTTATGTCAGGTCAGTGTAGCCATATAAAATAATATAATTATTATATTTCACTAAATTAACAAATATTGTTTAATTACACAGACACATATCTCTTATAATTAGTTGTGACATAATATCATTGTTAAAATTAGTCATATAATTTTATTCATAATGTACTATGGTGATATTAATTTTCGACAGCAAAAGTTAATTTTTACAAATAGTTTATGATTATTTAATATTATTTAAATCAATTTACCTTTTTAATAAATTATACTTGTTCGAAAATATCTTGAAAAAAAATATTTTTAAATTTTACAAAATTATGCTAGAACAAGTTAAGCTTTGTAACAAAAAATTAGTTTTTCTATTTTCACAATTTAGTTATTTAAGACGACCATAAATAAATAAATTATTAAAAATAAATTTATGCCCCAATAAACGCGAAAAAAATTTCTATCCATAAAATATCAGTTATGATTTCTAGAATTTTAAAATTTAAGATAAAAATTTCAAAATTAAATTTTATTAATTTTAAGTAAATATTTAATAGAAAAGCATTTTAAAATATATAAAAATTTTGTTGTGTTGATGACCTAGAAAAATATAGAAAATTTATTTATCTTGAATTATGTTATTAATTAATATATCATATACAAATATGTATATATTATAAATATATATTTGTGTACATATATATATACAAATTATTTTATTATTATATATATGTGTTCACGTATAATTCGAGGCTTATCAAATATAACTGTATTTTAATATTTAAATTAGTTTATATATATTTAAATTATTATATTATAATAATATGTATATACATAATATAAATATATTTAAATTATTATATTATAATAATATTTATATACATAATATTAATATATTTATTTATAAGGTAATATGTCTAAAAATATTTATTAATATATTTTAAATATTATATATATATAATTATTTTTACTAACTTTATAGATATATATATATAATTATATAATATAATAGCTTATATACATACATGTATTTGGACAACATATAATTGCATATTGGATGAGCTAACGTGTCCGTTGTGATGTAAGTCCTAACATGAATACACATGCATGTTATACTGTGCACGAGTTAATATGTTATACATGCTTACATACTTATATATGTGTTTACGATACATATACATATATATATATCAATATATAAATTTAAAAAAATTATCAATTTATAAATTTCAAAAAAATAAAAGATTTTATTTTAACAAAATTTAGAAATGTTCTAATTAAATTAGACTTCGTAGTCCTAACAAAGATCCAATAAGGGATTTTTTTTTTAAATTCGCCCATAACTTTCGCTGTGAGCTGGCCCTTCCAACATATTGGACCTACGAAGTCTAATTTATTTAGAACATTTTTAAATTACTTTTAAATAAAATAAATATTCTATTTAAATTTTTTTGAGAGAAATGTGTGATCCTGTAAAGTAGAGGAGAGCACATATGTACATATATATGTCACCAGAAATAAAGGAAATGCCAACATGCCTGGCAAGTAACAATATCATAACATATAAAAACGATAAACGCTAAGAAAAAATTTCAACTACTAAAAGTAACTTCTTAAACGAGTTCCGGCAATGCCACCACCCATTATACTTTAGCATCAAACTCCGGCAAGGCCACCGCCCGATAGTGAAGTGTTAGAAGTACCAAAATTAAGCCATAGTGCATCCAAATGCATAAATGAGATCAACAAGCAGCTCCGTCTAGTGAATGAACGCCTCTCAACTAGCTTTGACAATCTGGATCCAACATATAAAATCTCTCCTGCCAAGAATCCTGTAGACAGCAATCAAGCAATCTTGTAAGCAGCAAACCCGCAGTCCTACAAATAGTGATCCTACATCATCTTCAGCCTAAACTTATACCTATAGTGAAACTAAACAAAAATTTAAGAATAATGCAATACATACATACATATATATATATATATGTATATAAATAAAATTTATATACATATATATATATATGCATTAATTTCAAATTATAAAAACCATAGCTTGTAATATATAACAGCAACGAACATATAATACAAGCAAGATAAATAAAAAGTCAATCATAATAAGCGAAATACCAATTTTCTTCTATGTAAAGAGACAGTGGTCATGATATCAAAAGTCATATATTCGTAAAAATATGAATTTTTATACTAATATATTTAAAATAACAACATAAAATAATACTAACTCTAAGTTCCTATGATCAAAAGTACATTAGAATAATCCATTAAAACAACTTTTGAATTCGAATAAATGCTAATGCTAAAGTTATTATTATTAAAAATATTTATTTTTTGTTTAAATAAATCAATGTTGATTCTAACCTTATTGAGATATTCTTTAAAATGATTATTTTTTCCAATTTATATTTTGAATTTGAGATCCAATTAAAACAAAATAAAGCGGTTGTCATCACTAATTTATTAATATGACTATTATTATTAAATAATCTCTGACTCTTTTCAAAACAAATAAACCAAAAAATTATATTAAATATAGTGTCAACTAAAAATCTATATTCACTTTTAACTTTAAATCATAAATTATTACAGTAAAAATGACAATCAGTTACCTTAGCTGTAAAATTAAGTTAAAAACTTTAAGAGTATTATTAAGAATGTAATAAGTATCCTTACCGTGATGGCCCATCCCAAGACCCACATTAACAAAGAGTATTAGTGGTAATAATGTTTGCTAATGTAGAGAATATGGTGGGATAAGAGCGATCATTTATAGCCTTGTCTTAAATATCTATTGAAAACGTCGACAAATGCCATATTTTCTCTCTCTCTTAAGTGGATCGACATATCCAATAAATACTTAATACAAAGCCATAGGTGGCTATAGGATCTATTAGAAAAAAATACAACAACTCAAATGCAAAACACATCACAAAATAGCAGATAATCCCATATATACACACATATACAGATACATCATAGAGTATACAAAATGATACATCACGTATGTGGTATGATGACCACAATATATACAAGAGTCAAAAGAATATACATATTAGAGTAGCAAACCAAAAAGAACTACACAAAAAGCTGTAACAAAAAGAGCTAGCAGAATAGAGTCCATGCAGAACCAGAATAAGCTGTCTAAATGTACCTAACCTGAAATATCTTGGTCTGACCCGAGTATAAAATACACGGGTCAATCTAGCTAAAAAAATCAGTTATCAAGGATAAGCGATAATATGAGTACAAGGATAATGTGATAATATTATCGAGTGAGAAGGCACAACTAAAGTGTATGATTACATTAAGTGATAATATGGCATCACTACACAAACATATAATCTCAAAATTGCTAAAATAACCCATAAAACGCTAAAAGTAGCGAGCCCCGTATCATTGACATTTATAACACATCAAATATGGTTTAGGGGAAAACCTATATCCACCATCTTGGTAAATCAAAAACATTCATAAGGATATCCCATCTCAAACACGCCATAAGGCAAATATATCTCCAAAGAGGAGAATAAAATCTCAAGTAAACGCCAAAAGGCAAATCTCATTTAACACCAGTGCAGGCAATTCAAATCTCAAAAATAGAACTTCCAAGAGTTCAAATTCCCAAAAGGTAATCGCCACAAATATATACCAAATGGTTCAAAGGACCAATTATGGATAGGGGCGACATACTAGGGAAAATAGTCAAAGAAACCATCTCAAAAGTGTTTGCACGTGCATGTGGCTGAAGCCTTGCCAAGTACTGTAATCTCATATAGGTACCTTGCCCGAAGGAAAAATGTCAAAATGACAAATATGCAGCAATGGCAAATATGCCGCAATGGAAAACGTCTCAAAGACAAATACGCCGCAACGGCAATGACCCGAAGGTCCAGTATGGCACGCCGTAATGGCAAATGTGCCACAAATTCTCGAATAGGAACCCGAATAGTGTTAACGTGCATCACATACCACATGTTCGCACTAACCAGTTTACTAACGCCAATAATTTTCACACTCAGTAAAAAGTTTACCTCATCTCATTGGTAAACTCGACCCGAAGGTCAAAACGATGAAATGGAAAAGTCGTGAATTAACTGATATGATGAACGCACGTATCCTACACCGCATGTTTTACCAAACCATTTTATTCTCCTTCTCATTCGCTTGAATAGTGCAAAAACATTTATTTTATATATATAAAATAATTTATTTGGGAAAACAAGCTTTTAAAACCATTTTCCGAAATCAATTTTGAAGACGATATTTGAAAGTTCCCTTATTATAGAGAATAATAAGATGTTATAGGTTAAAATAATTTAAAAATATCACATAATAGTTATTTTAAATTCCAATTTATTTTCAAAATTAATTCAAAATTGTTTGGAAAAATATGTGCTGGAAATCAAAAAAATCACTCAAAACTATCATTCAGATTCAATTCAATCCAAATTTGAATTTCAAATTCATCAAAAGTTGGCTAGCCAATTGATAGGCATCACTCAAAACATTTTAGAGATATCACAAAAACATGAAGTAAAAGTCAAAACTTGGAAGGAAAAAGAACATAAAAACGCTTAGGTAAAATAAACCAAGGTCTGAAATCTTCTCTGGGTTCAAATTTCTGACATAAAAAAGGTGGCCAATTGACCTTTAATTGAACTAAAAATTGGTGTGCACAAAATAGAAAACTTCAAATTTCAAACAAAAAAGATTGAATGAATTTCGATAGAAAATGAAAAAGTTACGATGTCTTAAACATGGACTTAGATCATGTTTGTAACAGTCCAACAAGAATGTGCCCACGCCTGAGAATCCACTTTGGGTTCAACCTTTAGGCATAAAACAGAGGACAAAATGACATCAGATTGAGCTCAAAATTGGTATGATTATGTTAGAAAACTATATCTTTTAAACAAAAAAGAATCATGAAATTTGGGAAAATATGAGAAAGTTATGATGTCTCAAAGTTGAACATATGCAGTGTTTTCACTGTAAAAATCTGGACAAAAACATGCTCCGAATCAAAGTTCGGCAGCATATTTCTATAAGCTATATAGGTCGAAATGATCTGACATTTGGTATGCTTATAGTAGAAAACTTTATCTTTAAACAAAAATTGAACACACAATTAGATCAAGAAACGAAAGAGATATGTTGTCTCAAACATGGACTTGGGCCATGTTTGCAGCAACTCAGAAAATAAAATGTGTACAGGTGATTTACAGGCTGTGCATTGATTTTGCAGTGCAGTTTTCAGATATCAAATGAATATATTTTGCAACAAAATTTGGAATAATATACTACAATACATAGGCTATCAACTGAAGAAAATCCGGCAGCATTTCTTTGTCGGAATTGGAAGAAAATGACGTGCAAAGTGACACACAAACTTAGTTTTCACAGAAACAAAACATGAACATAAAATAAATATATTGAAGCTATTTTTAGTTAAATTTTGGCATTTTTAAGCATGGCTTCAGCTAGTATTTACGAGTTTTGATACTCAACTTACAAAATAGTAGATCAACAAGAGCGAATTGGAGAGAAGATGCAAGCTTTGGTCTTGAGGAAGCTTCTACAACCTAAAAAAAAAGTTTATACAAACATGCAAAAACAAAACTTCAATATAGACAAAAAATTTCACCAAATTAGAAAAAGGATGCAGAGAAGTTTGGTTTTGGCTTAGATTACCTGAATTACTTGACTCTATTTTGATAAACTTCAGCAATTAATTGGATTGGAATGAAGATTTTGATTTCTACCTTGAAAGAGGAAAGTGGGTTTTTGATTTCTCTTCTTTTAGTTTACAGGGAAGAAGAAGAATTGTACTGAACGTGCATGAATTCAAAAAGATGCTTTCTTTCTCTTTTCTAGTTAAGGTTGGCTAATGGGCTTTGGACCCAAATTAGAGAGAAAAAAATTAATTTGCCTAAGTTAATTTATTTCAGCACTTAAACCAAATGTACACTAAGTTATAAAACATATGTCATTTTCTTCAAACAAACAAATTATGTAGACTTACATATATGTGAAATAAAATATTTTTCATCATATAAAAAGATAATTTTAGTTTTGAAAACATTTTTATTAAAATTAACCCTTATTTTAGATAAATATATAATTTTACACAAATAAATGCATAAATCCATATTTTTAACTTCTAAAATTCCACAAAAAATTTCTTGCGTAGAAAAATATAACTAACTATTCTAAACTCAAATTTATAATTAAAACTCATTTATAAACTAAATTCCACTTTATCTTATTTAAATAAACAACATTTTAAAATCAATACTTCTTTTAAAAATTATTATAAGAAGTAATTGACAATAATTAATAAAATTATTGCATTTTTTCTTAAAAAATCATTTTCCATTCATTGTTAACCCAAATAAAAAAAATAAAGCTTTTAAACTTTATTTTCACATTTTATTTCTTATAGTTCATTGTTTATTCCAAATAAGAAATTTAAAATCTCCAATTTCAATTTTAGCTCATAATATTAAATCATAACTACCATTATAATTTAATATTTACAGGTAGTCTGCATATCAGGATTGTTACAGACTCCCCCCTTAACAAAATTGCATCCTCGCAATTTCTATAGAAGAGTTTATATTCAACCTATTAATTTCATCAATCAAAAGAAAAAAGACAAGCTTGAGATAAATAGATATTCTCACCATCGCTATGCGTAGATAGAAAATTGAGATAGGATCACTCAATAAACTCTCTGGTTTCCCAAGTACAGTCATTGGGATTAGCGGACCATTGAACTTTAATGAGCGGCACGTCCTTGTTTCAAAGGCATCTCACTTCCGAAGTAAGTACGCGAGTAGGCTGCTGCATGATAGATAAATCTAGTGAGATCTCAAGCTCTAGCAAAGCAGGAGAATCGATAACAGGATCTGACTCTCGAAGACATTCCCGAAGCTAACAGACGTGAAACACGTCATGAATGCCAGAAAGCTGAGTTGGAAGTGAAACTTTATCAGCCACAGGGCCAATACGTTCAGTAATAGGAAATGGTCCTATAAAACGAGGAGCCAATTTTCAAGTCGTACTAAAAAGCATAACCCTCTTCAAAGAAGAAACACGAATAAAGACGAGATCACCAATAGAGAACTCGAGAGGCTTCATATGGATGTCCACGTAGGATTTCTGGCGGCTTTGTGCCTCTTTCATTCTCTAATGAACAAGCTCAATCTTCTCGGAAGAATCACGAATAGAATCTAGGCCATGAATAAGCTTCTCACCAGATTCCAACCAACAAAAGGTGATCGACATGGCCTTCTATATAGGCTTTGAAAGGAGCCATACCGATACTAGACTAAAAACTATTGTTGTAAGAGAATTCCATAAGAGATATGTGATCCTCCCAACTACCACCGAAATCTAGAATGCAAGCACGGAGAATATCCTCGAGAATATGATTCACCCGTTCAGTCTGTCCATCAAACTGCGAATGATATGTTGTGCTGAAATTAAGCTTTATTCCCAAAGCTTACTGAAGACTCTGCAAGAAATGACTCGGGAATAACGAGTCACAGTCACAAACAATCGAATTAGCAACACCTTGAAGTCTCACGATTTCCTTGATATATAACTTGGCCAAATGAGAAGCACTCTATTAGACTTAATAGGAATGAAATGAGCTGGTTTGGTGAGGCGATGAACAATAACTCAAATGCTATAATTGCCCGATCTCGAACGAGGAAGGCCGTCAATGAAATCCATCAAAATCTGATCCCATATCCACAATGGAATCTCTAGAGGCTGAAGAAGACCAGAAGGGCGCTGATGCTCGGCTTTGATGAGTTGGCAAGTCATGCACTTACTCACATAACTCACCACATCGTGCTTCATGCCTTCCCAATAATAAAGGCGATGCATATCGGCATACATCTTACTACTCCCAGGATGAATGGTATACTTAGAACGATGACAGACATCGAGAATGTCATGCCTAAATGTAGAATCAGAAGGCACAACAAGACGGTTCTTCTTGCGAAGACACCCATGAGGATCAATACCGAAATCTTGTAACTCCACATCACGGGATTCAGAATAATAAATCTGAATAAGGTGCACAAGATCGGGATCACATCGTTGAGCATGGCAATACGATCCAATAAGCTGGTTGAGCCTCCAAACTAAATGATAAAATAGGAGAATCATAAGATGGAGCTCGATCACGAATATCACAAGGGGATAAGGTCTCTAGAACATCCTATTCGGCTAACATCATAGAAACAACAGCCGAATGTTTGCGACTAAGCGCATCAGCAACACGATTACCCTTACCAGGGTTATACTGGATATCGAAGTCATAGGAGGCAAGGAACTCGAGCCAATGATGTTGCCTCATATTGAACTCCTTGTGAGTGAACATATATTTTAAGGACTTGTGATTAGTATAGAGAATGAAATGCTTGCCTAATAGATAATGTCACCAAATCTTCAAAGCGAAGACGTAGAGGCTAATTCGAGGTCATGAGTGGCATAGCGTACTTTATTTGGTCACAGTTTCCTAGAAGCATAAGCAAATACCCCACCCTTCTACATAAGCATGGCACTGAGGCCACATCTACTAGCATCGTTGTAGACAACAAGATCTTGATTCCCTTTGGGAACCACTAGAATAGGAGCATTATTGAGAAGCTCCTTTAACTATTGAAAAGTAGCTTCACACTTGTCGGACCAAATAAATCGAATGCCTTTCTGAGTAAAGCTTGTGGGAGGAAGCATAATACGAGAGAAATCCTTAATGAACCGGTGGTAATAACCCGCCAATCCAAGGAAGCAACGAATCTCATAAACATTCTCGGGCCTCTTCCAATTCTGGATGGATTTGATCTTTGAAGGATCAACCGAAATGCCTTTGAAAGAAACAATGTGGCCTAAGAACTTAACCTTATTCTCCCAAAAATAGCACTTAGAGAATTTGGCTTTATGCTGATGGTGATGAACAGTACTCAAGACAATTCTCAAGTGATTAGCATGCTCGGCTTCAGACTTCGAATAAACAAGGATGTCGTCGATGAACACAAGGACGAACTTGTCGAGATATTGGCGGAATACTCGATTCATAAGATCAACAAAGAAAGCAGGTGCGTACGTCAAACTCAACGGCATAACGAGCCACTCGTAAGATCCATATTGAGAGCGGAAAGCTTTAAGAGGTATGCTATCTTCCGCGACTCGGAGATGATAAAAATCGATGGCAAGGTCGAGTTTAGAGAAGACTTTAGCGCCACTCAATTGATCAAACATATCGTCGATCCTAGATAATGGATACCTATTCTTGATGGTCAACTCGTTAAGCTTGCGATAGTCGATGCAAAGCCTAAGAGTTCCATCGGACTTCTTCACAAAGATGACCGCGGCACCCCATGGTGAAAAACAGGACTAAATCAACTGCTTGGACTCAAGCTCTAAAAGCTGCTTCTTGAGTTTCTCATTTTCCTTTGCAGACATCCTCGTGGGAGTACGACTAGCTGGATACGCACCTGGAATGAGATCAACGTGGAACTCAATCGCCCGCTTGGGTGGCAAACCCAAAACAGGCTCAAATACATTAGAGAAATCACAAACAATAGGAATACAAGATATATCATTATCATCAACTCATGAGCCGAGAGAAAATAAGATGCTTCGGAATTATCCACATTCCGAAGAACAAGTGATAGCTGAGTAGATGAATCTGGATGTCGAAGATATAAAATTCTATCAAAACAAATAATCTTAGAATCGTATCGCACTAGCCAGTCCATACCCAAAATCGTATCAAATCCCAAATAAGAAATAACATGCAGATTCGCATTAAAAGAAAAGCCATATAAAATAATCTCAACATCATCACAAAGCATGCTAAGGGTTGCAAATCCCTCGATAGGATTTGCAATCCTCAATGAAGTAACCCTACAAGAGACATCCAAAGACAAATCATCGATGAGCTTCTTCGATACGAATGAATGCGACGCACCTGTATCGAAAAGGACTCGAATAGAACGATCACAAAACAACAATGAACCTTCAACAATAGAAGGAGAAGTACCTCTATGCGAAAAAGAACCTACAAAAGCATCCACTACATTCAACTTGCCAGATTTAGAATTATTCGAAGCAATAGGACAATGGAAATACGATGGCCTTCCTTCTTGCAATAGCGATAGCAAAGAGGCTTAGGACAATCACGAATCATATGGTCATAAGAACCGCAATTGAAACACCCCTTCCGAGTAAGAGGTGCTCCACAAGGCTTGGAACTAGTACTAGATCCAATGGGCTTCTTCTTTTTAGAGGGGAAAAACTTTGGCTTATGAAACGGGAACTTCTTCTTATTTGGGCTCTTGCGAACCTCAGCCTCATTACCACTATCACACTTCTTCTCGACGGCTTCGAGATGAAGCGCCGAGTCAATCAACTCCTCGAGAGAAAGATTGAACTGGAGCATCAAAGACTTCTTTAAATACTTCTTACAACCAGAGACAAACTTCAGATTCTTCTTATAAGAGGTGCTATTGTATTCAAGACCATACTTAGATAAGGCCTCGAATAATGAAACATACTCAGAGACAGAGGACTTCCCTTCCTTCAACTCAAGGAAGCGATGGGGCAATAAAGCTTTCTCAGATTTAGGGACGAATTTGAGCTCGAATCATTCTCGAAACTGAGTCAAAAAAAGAGTAGACTCATCGAGCTCAGCTATGAGAAGCTCGTACCAATCAAGGGTATGCTCTTGCAACAAGCTAGATGCTACAAGAATTCTATCATGGTCAAAAAGATGAATGCGAGAGAAGATGTGCTCACATGTACGAATCCAAGCTTGGACCTCAAGAACGAACTCGGAGCCTTTGAACGACATTCCATCGAGATGAGAGAAATTGCTGCACAAGCGTGCAAAGATAGGCTTGCATGGCGGAGATGCTCGAGTAAGAGCTGGAGGCTGAGTGCTTCTAAATAACTCCATAAACTAATCGGTGACATATAAACACCGTCCGGATGCTAGCCGCTGGATTGCCCAACATCCGAGCGTCGTCCTCTGCCTCTTTTAGCCATTAGTTGAAAGTTAAGATAAGATAAATATTAATCACATGGTAGATATCATTAATTCAAATAAGGAATACTATGGAATTAAAATGCATTCCTAGATGTATACTCAAACTTCTATCTACTTCAAAGGAAACGAAAAGAACAATGGCACGATGATTCTGGGATTCGTAACACTTGTATTACACTTCGATGTACAATAATATGTGTTTATCATATGTTGTTCTAAACTCGGCTCTGATGCAAAGTTGTGTTGCCCCACCCCGAGACCCACATTAACAAAGAGTATTACTAGGTAATACTTTTTGCTAATGTAGAGAATAGGGCTAGATAGAAGCGATCATTTGTAGCCTTGTCTTAAATATCTACTGAATACGTCAACAGATGCCCTTTTTTTTATCTTAAGTGGATCGACATATCCAATAAATTCTTAATACAAAGCCATAGGTGGCTATAGGATCTATCAGAACAAAATACAACAACTCAAATGCAAAACACATCACAAAGCAGCAGATAATCGCATATGTACACACGTATACAGATACATTACAGAGTATACAAAATGATTCATCACGTATGTGGTATGACGACCACAATACAAACACGAGTCAAAAGAATATACATATCAGAGTAGCAAACCAAATCGGACTACACAAAAAGCTATAACAAAAATAGCTAGTAGAATAGAGTCCATGCTGAAGCAGAATAAGCTAAGTCCAAATGTATCTAGCCTGAAACACCTCTGTCTGACCCGAATATAAAATACACGGGTCAGTCTAGCTAAAAAAATCGGTTAACAAGGATAATAGATAATATAAGCATAAGGATAATGTGATAATATTCTCGAGTGAGAAGGGACAACTAAAGTGCATGATTACATCAAGCGATAATACGGTATCACTACACAAACATATAATCTCAAAAGAGGTCAAATAACCCATAAAATGCCAAAAGTAGTGAGCCTCGTATCATCGGCATTCATAACACATCAAATATGGTTTAGGGAAAAACCTAAATCCACCATCTTGGCAAACCCAAAACATGCATAAAGAGATCCCATCTCAAACACGTCATAAGGCAAATATATCTCTAGAGAGGAGAATAATACATCAAGTAAACGCCAAAAGGTAAATCTCATATAACGCCAGTGTACGCAATTCAAATTTCAAAAATAGAACTTTCAAGAGTTCAAATTTCCAAAAGGTAATCTCCATAAATATATACTGAATGGTTCAAATGACCAATTCCGGAAAGGGGCGATACACTAGGGAAAATAGTCAGAAACCATCTCAAATGTGTTTGAACGTGCATGTGGCCGAACCCTTGCCAAGTACTATTATCTCAAATAGGTACCTCGCCTGAAGGAAAAACGTGAAAATGACAAATACGTCGCAATGGCTAATACGCCGCAATGGAAAATATGCTGCAATGGTAAACGTCTCGAAGACAATACGCCGCAATGGCAATGACCCGAAGATCCAGTACTATCACGCCGTGATGGCAAATGTGTCACAAACTCAAGGAACCCGAATAGTGTTAACGTGCGTCCCATACCACATGTTCACTCTATACAGTTTACTAACTGCCAGTAAATTTCACACTCAAATCAATAAAACGTTTACCTCGTCTCATCGGTAAATTCGACTGAAAGGTCAAAACGATCAAATAGACAAGTCAGGAATTAACCGATAAGATGAACGCACGTGTCCCATACCACGTGCTTTACCAAATCGTTTAATTATCCTTCTCATTCACTCGAATAGTGTAAAAACGTGTATTTTATATATATAAAATAATTTATTTGAGAAAACAAGCTTTTAAAACCATTTTGCGAAATCAATTTTGAAGACGATATTTGAAAATTCCCTTATTATAGAGAATAAATAGATTTATAGCTTAAAATAATTTAAAAATATTACATAATAATTATTTTAAATGCCAATTTTTTTAAAAATTATTTCAAAATTGTTTGGAAAAATTTATGCTCGAAGTCAAAAAATCACACAAAATTATCATTCATATTCAATTCAAAATTGAATTTCAAATACATCAAAACTTGGCTAGCCTATTAATAGGCATCATAGCCCTCAAAAAATTTCAGAAATATCTTAAAAAACATGAAGTAAAAGCCAAAAGTTGGATGGAAAAAGAACATAAAAATGCTTGGGCAAAATAATACCCAAGTCTGAAATCTTCTCTAAGTTCAACTTTCGAACATAAAATAGGTGGTCAAACAACCTTTGATTGAACTAAAAATTAGTGTGTCCTAAGTAGAGAACTTCATCTTTCACACAAAGAAAGAATCAATGAATTCCGACATAAAATGAAAAAGTTTAGATGTCTCAAACATGTACTAGGACCACGTTTGTAACTATTCAACAAGAATGTGTCCAAGCCTGAAAATCCATTCTAGGTTCAAATTTTAGGCATAAAATAGAGGACAAAATGGCATCGGATTGAGCTCAAAATTGGCATGCTTATAGTAGAAAACTATATCTTTCAAACAAAAAAGGATCATGCAATTTGGATAAAATATGGGAACGTTATGATGTCTCAAACATTGAATTTGGTATGCTTATAGTAGGAAACTTTATCTTTCAAACAAAAAAGGAATCACGTAATTTGAGCAAGAAACAAAAAAGATATGTCATCTCAAACATGGACTCAGGCCATGTTTATAGCAACTCGGAAAACAAAATGTGTACAGATGATTTTCAAGCTATGCATTGATTTTGCAGTGCAGTTTTCAAGCATCAAACGAATATGTTTTGCAATAAAATTTGGCATACATATACTACAACACACAGGTTATCAACTGAAGAAAATACGGTTGCATTTCATTGCCGGATTTGGCAGAAAATAATGTGCAAAGTGATACACAAACTCAGTTTTTACAGAAACAAAACATGAACATAAAATCAATATATTAAAGTTATTTTCGGTTAAATTTTGGCATTTTGAAGCATGGCTTCAGCTAGAATTTGTGAGTTTTGATACTCGCCTTACAACATAGTAGAGCAACAAGAGCGAATTGGAGAAAAGATGCAAGCTTTGGCCTTAAGGAACCTTCAACAACCTAGAAAAAGAGTTTATACAAATATGCAAGAACAAAACTTCAATATAGACAACAAATTCACCAAATCAAAAAAAGGATGAAGAAAAGTTTGGTTTTGGCTTAGATTACCTGAAATAATTGACTCTATTTTGATAAATTTCAGCAATTAATTGGATTGGAATAAAGATTTTTTTTTTACTTTGATAGAGGAAAGTGAGTTTTTGATTTCTCTTCTTTTAGTTTACAGGGAAGAAGAAGAATTGTACATAACGTACATGAATTGAGAAAGAAGCTTTCTTTCTCTTTTCTGGTTAAGGTTGGCTAATGGGCTTTGGACCCAAATTAGAAGAAAAAAATTAATTTGTCAAAGTTAATTTATTTCAACACTTAAATCAAATGTACACTAAGTTATAAAACAAATGTCATTTTCTTCAAATTTTCATACAAACAATTTATGTAAACTTACATATATGTGAAATAAAATATTTTTCATCATATAAAAAGATAATTTTAGTTTTAAAAACATTTTTATTAAAATTAACACTTATTTTACATAAATACATAACTTTACACAAATAAATGCATAAATCCATATTTTTAACTTCTAAAATTCCACAAAATTATTTTTCTTACTTAGAAAAATATAACTAACCATTCTAAACTCAATTTTATAATTAAAAATCATTTTTAGACTAAATTCCACTTTATCTTATTTAAATAAACAACCTTAGAAAATCAAATACTTCTTTTAAAAATTAATAAAAGAAATTATTGGCAATAATTAATAAAATTATTGCATTTTCTCTAAATAAAAATCATTTTCCATTCATTATTAACCCAAACAAATAAAATAAAGCTTTCAAACTTTATTTACATACTTTATTTCCCAATATTCATTTTTTATTCCAAATAAGCAATTTAAAATCTCCAATTTTATATTTAGTTCACAATATGAAATCATAACTATCATTATAATTTAATATTTATAGGTAATCTCCAAACCAGGATTGTTACACTTACACTCGTAATATATACGATTAATATTTTCTAAATGCATGTTACAAAATGTACATTTATTATCAATTAGCAAATACTTTTTCATAAAAGTTCAATAGTATTTAGCTTCCCATGAATAATGAGCCATATATGAATATTAGCTTTTTAGTGGTGCATTTGTTTTTCAAATAAGATTAAAAGTGTTATTAATAACGCTCGAATAATTGATAAATTTATATAATGAGTTAGAAGTGAATTCCTTGCTTTTATTCCATTCGCAATCAATAATATCATTTTCATTATCAATATTGTATAAATTCAATCTTGCACGGATGATCATAATCCGTGGAAAAATATCTTTAATTAAAGCATTTACAAAGTTACAAGTTTCAAAAAGTTCTTTAAATTCCACTCTAAGTGGAATGGCAGATAACTAACAATCATGCCAGAAGGTTGTATTATTTCCAGAATGTACGATCATTTTAATACCAAGTTTAAAAATATCATGACATTTTAAAATTGATTTCCAAAAAGTAGACAAGTTATTATTAACATTAGGTGTAATTTGATATAAATTATAACTACCCTTATAATAACGTTTAGAACAATTTCTTTCCAAACAAAATTATCATTTATATCCTTAAATTTCCACAACCATTCCCTAGTAAAGACATATTCATGTTACGTAAATTAATAATACCTAGTCCACCCTCCTCGTGGATTTACATACGGTGTTCCAATTAACTTAACATTTTAAGTTGCTGTTTGGATTATCACCACTCCATAAAAAAACCCTTCTTATTTTATCAATTTTATCCATTATCCAATCTGGAAATAGAAGCATAGACATCCAATAAATTGGAAGTGCGCATAAAACTGAATTAATTAGAAGTAATCTACCCGCCCTTGATAAAATCCTACCATTCCATTTAGAAATTCTATTTTAAGTCTTATCTATTATAATTAACCAGTCATCATGTTTAAGTTTAGTTAGCCTAATCAAAATACCAAGATAATCAATAAGGAAGTTCATGGTTTTAAAATTTAACGTATTAGCTATTAACCCCTCAGCCTTATCAACGTCATTTAACACTAAAACCGAACTTTTATCAAAGTTAATTTTGAGTCCTGAAAGTAGATGGAAACTGTATAAAAAGAATTTAAGTGCAATAATTTTTTAGTTAAATGCGAAATAAATAACATGGTGTCATCTGCAAATTGTAGAACGAAAAGACCATTATGTGTAATTTCACTATCTACACTCCCTAAAGTTCCATTTTCTACAGCCTTTTTAATTGTACTAGCAAAAACATCAGTAGCCATATTAAACTGAAGAGGCAATAAAGGATCGCCCTGCTGTAGACCCCACTTTGATTGTATTTTATTACCTAGTCCCCTATTAACCATTATACTAAAATTACCAGTTTTAAGCAATGTCATAATCCAACCTATCCATCTACGATCAAATCCTTTAGCCATTAACATATCTTTTAGGAAATCCCAATCAGCCGAATCAAAAGCTTTCGTAAAATCGAGTTTTAAAAGTGCACATGTAATATTATTCTTATAACAATGATTAATGAACTCTTGAACAATTGCAACATCATCCTTGATATTTCTATCCTTAATGAAAGAGTGTGCGAACAACCAATCAAATCATTCATTATTAAATTAAGCCTGTTCGCTAAAACATTAGAAATAATATACTAGAGCAATTAATTAAAGAAATTGGTCTAAAAAATTTCAAATTATAACACCCGTTTTTTATGTAATAGAATGACGTTTGCAAAATTAAATCTTCCTAATTGAAGTTTCTGTTTAAATTTATAATATTTTTTTATATTATGTAATTAATATTATACTGTACTATATATATATATATTTGTGTGTATGTGTCCGTGATCATGTGTAACATAGCAATCCACGCAAGGTTTAACATGCTTGTATATAAGTGTTGGGATATACCTCGCAGTAGACATGCTAGCTCATCTAGTATACAAAATTTCATCCAAATGTATGCTTATACGCTTTAACTTACGTATGCATGTGTATGCATGTGCGCATATATATATATATATATATATATATATATAAAATTTTGAACGGTTCTATATATATAATAATGTATATGAAAAACATTTAAAATGTATTGAAAATTTTAATCATTTATATTTTTTAAACTTAGGACAAAATTAATTTTTTTTATACGTATAATATATAAATATATATTCTTATAAATAGTTTAATAATGAATAAATATACATATATAAATATATATGAATGAAATATGATATATGGGCCAACAGGTTTCTAACTCAGGCGGGAAGACTCACCCTTATTAAATCTGTGCTATTCTCTTTCACAACATATTGGTCCAGAACTTTCATTCTACCCAAGAAGCTCATTCACATGATTAGGAAGGCCATGTGTAATTTTCTCTGGTTTGGTAGCATACACTCTAATAAGCTCAAACCCATAAACTTTGGCAAAGTTGAAACCAAGAAAAGCATGGGTGGCCTAGGCATTATTAACATACGAAATTGGAATTCTGCCGCCTTTAGTACGCATTTTGATAATCTGCTTAATTCTAAAAACAATATTTGGGTGTCGTGGACGAAGAAGCATCAGCTTAAAAACAATTATTTTTGGTGTATGGACATCGCCCACGGCAGTACTTGGACTTGGAGATCCATCCTCAATCTTCGGCCAATGTTGCTTCCGCATTTGAAACACATTGCGTCTCCTGGTGGCAATGTGAGCTTCTGGAATGATCCCTGGGCTGTGCATGGTCTCATTCTCAGCAAAATGATGACATACAACCAAATACTTCAGACTGGTATTCCAATGGATGCCAAGGCCAAGAAATTCATAAGTAATGGAGTCATCTCATTGCCGGTTACCAGCAACCAATCCACACGACAACTGTGGCGGGAGATCAGCAGGCAACAGTACCCTACTGTCACTTGTGACAGGGTGCTGTGGTCTCCTGATCTTGTCGTTCACTCCATTGCCAAGATATATGATTGTTTTTCCCACGTCACGACCGTTCCTTGGTTTGCCTGGGAAAAAAGAGTTTGGGATAGTCACTGCAAAGAAAATGACAACTTTCTTCTTTGGAAGGTCCTCAGAAATGCCATGAATTTCAAAGACAAACTCCATCGCATTGGCATGGTTTCTGATGCTACCTGCTGTTTCTGTCTTGAAGAACCCGAGACTAACGTTCACCTATTCTTCAGTTGTAGGGTTATACATATGTTGTGGAATAGGGTTTCTGCCTTACTAGGTCAAGGTAACAGAACTAGGGATAGCAATAGTGAGTGGTGCTTTCTATTCAGCGCCACTAGATGGAAGAATGGCTCTGGTACAATGTTGCTTCTAGTCCTCAAAAAATTCATACGAGTAATTTGGAGGGAAAGAAATGACAGAGTATTCAATAGTAAGAGCAAAACTGAAATTGAATTGTGGAATCAGCTGATTGGCTCCATCAAAGATGGTGTTAGAAACTGCACGTTTCAGTTTACCACTGGTGTAAACAGCTTTTGGATCTGACTGTGGGCATGTTGTCACAGTTTGCTTTGGTTATTTTTTTTTTTTGGTTTCTTGTTTTTTTTAGTTGTTCTTTTCCTATTGCTCCATAGAATTGTTATGGTGCAATTTTCCTTATTGTTTACGCAATAAACTGGTTAGGGCCAGGCAAACCCGCTTAGCTTTGCTAAATATATATATAAAATACGTATACACATACATACTTACATATATATATATATATGTACACACACTCTTACCTAATAATACTCACGACAAAAATTAATTTTTATTTTTAATTTATTAAGCAATGTTATGTACTTTTTGAAATTACAATTTTTTGTTTAAATATTTTATAAAAAATCTAGATGTTATTTTAGCATTTGAATATTTCAATACATATATATACATATATATATATATATATTGATAGAGATGGGGATATGCCTGATGGTCAACCATGCAATTTGTTATATATATCTAACTAGTTGACCAATCATATTGGAAATAAAGGTGTTTTCTTTCTATTACATACTTGATATAATGTGTTGTATTAATTAATTTAATTAAAAGTATATTTGATAGAAAACCATAAATGGTATGATTTGTGATAGTAGTTACACAGTGTCATAACCGTGAGTAATTTATCACAATAAAAACAAATATATTATTTTAAATGTTCTCAATCAAGATGCATCGAGACTGGATAACGATGTATACGTTGAGACTAGACTACATAACACTCTCAAAATATTGGGCAGTGTATTATTCATGACAGTTGGGAGCACCTAACAATTATGTATTGATAATTATTGGATAACTATGGAATGACTCACTCGATAGTTTTCTGTTAGTTAATATAAATAAAGTCAAATAGAAAATATCGATGTGACTAATTTACATAGTTCTCTAATAATTGGTCATCTGCTCCACTTTGATTATAGTCAGATCATGGCACGGTGTCCATCGAGTGACTATAATTGGGTCGAGTGGAAGTATTAGAAGTGAGGCACTACTTGAGCGAAGATTCGTCTCCTGAGTTATATGAGGTAATACCACAGTCTACTCAAAGTCAAAGTCTCTAGCCAGAGCAATTCGGTTAGTAATAATTGTGATTATTGAACCAAGGACATTGTTTTTGGACTATAGAAGGAATACAGATGATATTGGAATTTTGACCATCACCAACTTCCACTAGTCCAAAGTGATATAGATTTGACAAAAGGAATTGATGTAAATAAATGTCATAACCAGGTAACGCTTGATAAAGTGAAATTGGATTTTGCCGAAATAAAGTAAGCAATAAAATTGGACAAAATGCCCCACCGCCTTGTAAGTGACGTGTAAACATTAATATTCGAATAGTTCGATGTTAATCACTGATCAACTTTACACTTGATTGGTCACACAATCGAAATGATGAATTCACTTTAGACCAAACGATTTAGTTAGTCTATAATTGTTATAAATTTATTAAATTAATTAATATTTATGAAATATTAACTATAAATTTTTGAATGTGATTTGAGGAATAAATAGTATTAAATATATTTACAGTTATAAATATATCGATCGATATGTGATATCAATAAGCAATTAAATCAGATTTAATTAGTAATATTTATTTAGACCTAAATGGGATATTAGCCTATGATATTACGGTGATATTTTGGCAGCAATCGGGATGTAGGAGGTGGCTAAAAATGGGCTGGGGGGATTTTAAATGGATGGCTCAGATTTAGGGAGAATGGGCATGAGATATGATCTTCTCTTTATTCATTCCATTATAAAAGGATTTATAACCCTAATGCAAAAATGACCCTTTTTGCTGCCATTTCCCATCGTTGCTGACCGAATTTATCCACATAAGAGCTCCAACCAATTCATTTCAAATCGATCTCAAAGAAACAACTATTGGATAGTCAAAGGTCTAAGATTTAAGGATTAGCAGTATGCCAAATCAAGAAGAGTTCCGAGGAGGGAGATTCATCATTACAAGGTCTACTTCAAGGCATTGGTTTTGGCTGGCCCGGTTACAATATGGTATCAAACCCAATAGCCTATGCCATCAATATTAATCATGTTAGAGTTAACTATTAAGCTCAAGCCAAAGGTTTTCTCAAATAGTAAAGGCCCAATTTGAATTGTGTCATGGGTTGATTTTCAAAATTGTTTGAAAATTGAAAATATAAGATTTTAAATTTAATTGTTAAATTTAAAATAAAATATATACATATTATAAATGTTATAATATGGGAAAAAAATTAGAATATTTGAAAATTAATATAAATTAATTTTGAAATTCATAAAATTTATGAATAAGATTTATAAAATTAATTAATTAAGTTAATTAATTAATAAATGTATACATGTGATATATATTATGATATATGTATGTTATTTTAAAATGTTTTAGTTAACATAAGTATACATGTATGCATATGAAATGAATTTCGAAATTAGTATAATTTAACTAAAATTGTTTAGTTAAATAAAATTAATTAAAGGTTGATTAATTAAATAAATAAATTAAAGGTTAATTAGTTAAACAATATGCATATAATATATATATGTGTGTGTTATACTATAAAGGTTATAGTAGATAATAATTATTTAATATAAATGTTATATTAAAATATTATGAAATTAATTAAAATGTTAATTAATTAAATAAGATTTAATTAATATAATATTATACATAAGACTATTATATAATTAGTATGAAATATAAAAGTTATTATATAATAATTAAACTTATATAATATGAATATATAAACTAAAGGTAGAACATTAAAAAAAACCTTAAATAGACTTAAAGAAATGTAAACGTACATATATCATGATTTTTGATGTGTCCGACACTTGAATCATGGGAGTATTTCATAAGAAATACATTATTCCCTAGGTCGACATCACTCAATATTGAAGGTTGTGAATGTTCAATAATATGTTGTCCTCTACCCCACCCACACACACACACACATATATAAATATGGACACATTTTGAAACTAGGTTAGTAATTATATTGCCAGAGAATTTTTTCAGGCCCAAAGCCCAAAATTACAAGATCAACCGCAAAAAAAGAAAAAGACAGCTACTAACAGATACACGGACAAATAAGCTATAACTCAAACATTCAATTTTCATAAACTCTAACTTTCCAGAAAGAAAAAGGCCTTCATGGCGGATCCCAAACATCTCGTTGATTTCCAATGCAATCTTACTTTCACTTCACCCTCACTAGCAATTATTTTTCTTGACCCGTTAGGCTGGTAAGCTTCTTTTTTTGTTCGACTAACTATTAAGCTCGGATCTTTTCCAATTTGGGAATTGAGTAACTAAACTTCCTGTCTTCTGTTGTTGAAAGCCCTGTGGTTCCTTTCTCTTGAGAGATGCCATATAGTAGCTGTGATTTTAAGAATTTCTTGCATCAAGTACGAGCCGTTGCTCTAGTTGATCAGGTAAAAGATCTCATCTTTCATCGATTTAACTTCATTCGAGAGTATACGTTTCATTTTGTGTAGATTCCATACAGTTTTGCTATATGAACATTCAAAAAATAAATGGGCATGACTTTCATTTTCTTCGTTGCATAAATTGCATGTTGTTTCCTCAATTATCCCCCAATTGTGCAGACGATCTTTATTAGGAAGCCTATCTAGAATGGCTTTATACATTGTGTGAGCTATCTTAGGATTGACTGATTTGCTCCAAACAATTTTGTACCAATCTACAGTCTGATGTCTGTTCCTCATCTTTTCCCAGTCCTTATGGAATAAGAACTGACCTTTACTAGAGTTTTCATACATCATGCATCTTCTGTTCTACCACTGTATATTGGCGTACATTATATTTCTTCTTTAAAATTCCTCGTAATAAGCTGCTTGTCACATCTCCGCCTATCTCCTTCTATAATGTTTGATGCAGTACAACTAGGAATACCATAGTCTGAGAAGCCTTCCCAGCCTACTCTATCAATTAGATTTTGATTATTAAACCAGGAGTCTTTGCAAAGGTCAGTTTTATGTCCATTGGCTATTTTCCTTTCAATGAGAGGCTTTATGTCTTCTTTGAATTGCAAGATATTTTTCAAATGACCAATGCATTGTTATGTGTCCAATAATTATCTTTAAGATACCTTGCTCTCATCCATTTAGGCCATAAATTCTCAAATGTTAAGATATTCCAGCCCATCTTGATTCCATAAACCTTTTTTAGTTCAAAAAGGTCTTTTAATCCAACTCCTCCTTCTTTCTTCAATTTGCACAGGTCTTTATAACAAATTTTATGTAATTTCCCCCTCCATATAAAGTCTGCGCAAACTGAGTTAATCTTACCCAGTAAGCAATACGGTATTTGAAAGGTTTAAAGCCAAAATCTAACTTTAGATTTGATCACTGTGTGGACTAACTCAATTCTACCTAAAAATGATAAGAACTTGGACCTCTAGCCTTGTAATTTCTCTCTAATACCATCTATGAGTTTACCATATTCTTTATCTGTAATAGTGTTTATTGACACTGGTATCCGCAAATACTTAACTGGTAACTCCCCTATAGTGACTCCTATTCTACATAGGAAATTTTGTCTGTCTTTGCAATACTTATTGATGTAGCATTTTGTTTTCCCTTCATTGAGTTTCAGTCCACCATACAGATCAAGTAGGTAGAATATGATTTTAAGAGTATCAATTACATGCATGGAAGCTTTCATAACAATAATAAGGTCATCAGCATAAATTAAATGTGCATTGGGATTATGCTATTTTGATAACTTGCTATCTCCATTTGGATGGAAAACCATTCCATTGCAATTGCAAAACGATAAGGGGATAGAGGATCCCCCTGTCTTATTCCCGTATTACTTGTTATGTATCCCTTAAGAACACCATTAATAGGAATAGAATATGTTAGGGTGGAAATGCAATACTCTATCAACTTCAGCGGCTTAACTGGGACACCCATAGATTTGAGCATATATATAATGAATTTTTTGTTCACTTTATTATATGCCTTATGTAAATATACTTTTAGACACATTTTATCCGGCCATAGTTTGTTGAAATCTCTAATAAGCTCACGAGCTAAAAGAGAGTTTTCAGATAAGAATCTACCTCTAATAAAGGCATTTGGAGTCAGGGAAATTGAATCTGGTAGCACTTTATTTAGTCTCATGCAAACTATTTTACTAAGAATCTTATAAGAGATATTGAAGCATGCAATTGGTCAGTATTCCTCCACCTACTCTGGCTTTTTAACTTTTGGGATTATGGACATGAATGTATGATTTATTTCTTGTAAAAACTCACCATTATCCAAAGCTTCCGGATATGCTTACAACATGAGACTTTTCAGGTGTACCCAATACACACACACATATACATACATACATATATATATATATATATATATATATATATATATATATATATATATTACTTGCATACTCCATTGGATGCGAACAGACTCAAGCTAAGGATGTTATGAGTACTCCTAACTCGATTTTTTCCTACAGAACTATTTACCGAATCAGGTTCATTTTCCATATCCTCCATAGCAATGTTATCATGTCTAATTGAATCCACAATCTACCATGTTTAATTGAATCCACGATCTACCACCTTAAAAGCATAAGAAAATATTAGATACATATGCTATAAACGGTAAAACAGATGTTAAGTATTAATATTTTCAGCTAGCGCTTATTACATTATGCACGTTAAAATTTCTATAGAAAATTGTAGTCTACGCTTGCTATATTTTTCTAAATATGCATCGGCATTTATTAACCAGTGGAACATTATATCCTGACCTCCAACTATTACAAGTATATTAACCAATAGTACATTATATAATACACAGTAGTATAAGTTACTTGATAATGTAATCGGTCAGGAGTAGTGGTTTCAAACATATCATTCTTGAATACTGCATAGCTATAAACTTATTTAAGTTTGGATAAAATAATACTTACTTAGAAAGAACTAGATATTTATTTACATATTTAGAAACATTTGTTTTAGAACCAAAGCTCACTGACTCCGATCAGACTATCAAAAATAAAAACCATCTCTATAGTTATATAAGCACAGTTCATGTCACAAGCTATTGAACCACCTACCACACTTACGTTTTCTGCTATGGCTTGCTTGCCTATAACCATATATGTTTGGTATGTAAAAAAAATTCATAACAAGATAATGTGAACTAACAGTGCTTTAATATGCATACTACTTAGTACATACGTATACATATCACTAACAGATTGAATGCAACTTATAACCCTCAATATACACTTCAAACAAAGCATGATCTAAGATTAAAAATAAAGGATGACTAAAGCACAATAGGGCAGAATAGAGGTACTTCAGCTGTAACAATCATATTTTTGACCCTTGAAAGTCCATGCTAATACGTCCAATGTATTACCTGCCGAGCATTCAAGTGTCAAAAAATAGATTATTGGGGTTGAAAAATACTAAAGATAGAAGAGAAGAAACTAAACAACACAAAATCTCACAACGCAACGGAACAATATATATTAATCAATATAATATATTACAAATTAAGCATGTAGGGTACTTCAATTTATATCTATGTAGCCTGAAAAAGACCTTATTATATTCATTTTAATGCTTATATTAAAAGAGAATGGAAATCTTCTGGAAAATGGGATGTTTTTCCAAGGGAAGATGCTTTTTACCTTATCAAATTTAGTAATGAACTGGATTGTAAGAAATTATTGGATGAAGGCCCTTGGTTTATCGATAGTAAACTTATACTTACTAAAAAAAAGGGGAACCAAACTTAAGATTTGGGAGAGATATGCTTGAATCACATCCTATCTAGGTTAAACCAATGAATCTAGATTTATCTCTATGGAATGCTCGCGGTATTAGTAAACTTGCTAGCCTTATTGGAACCCCCTTGTAATAGATGACTACACCAGGCATGTCAAAAGACTAAAATATGATAGAGTACTCGTAGAGATCAAAGCAAGAGATACTATTAAAAAACAACTGCGTGCTAAAGACAGAAATGGTAACATCTACATACAAGAGGTAGAATATGAACATATTCCAGCTGTTTGCGACAAATGCAAGTGTTTTGGTCACTCCATGGACCAATGTGAGACTGTATCCCCCCATCAAACAATTGTGGAGGCAAAAACCTACTGCTGAGGCTAGTCAAACTTTCCCACTACAAAATCTACAACAAAATAAGGCACAGTCTGAACCTAGCACTGAAGTGATAAATATAAATACAGAGACAATCATAGAATCAGAAATAGATGCAAATAGTTAATGAAAGTAGTAAAGGAAATAACACACCAAAATTTTATACTGGTTCGGAGTTATCCTACATCCAGTCCCATACAATGTTTTGTGCAGATTTCTTTTCAAATATAATGTTGATATTACAAGCTCGATTTCAAGGGCACGAGATACACCCTCCTCTCTTCGAGTCCAGGGCAAACTCTCTTGATTTAACCAAGCTACAAGATCACCTAATCGATTTACTAGTTACAATCACACCCAATTGATTTACAGACAACAATCATGTTGTTTCCAATCACACTTGATAGAGAGAGACTCGATACACTTCTTTGATTACAAATGATCCTATAAATCTAAATAGCACTGAGATCTTTGAGAAAGAGTGGCAGATAATCAAATTAGAGACGATTGAGTTTGATTCACTTAGGATTTGGGCAGAGTTTTGTTAAAGCATTCGAAATATAACAGAATATTTGAGTGGAGAAGAAAGAGTGAAGAAATAAAGATAAACTAACTTAAAATTCCTTGAAAACAACTGGTATTTGAGGAGAACAACGGTCATGTCCATTCACGTAAGGTTATGACGAATAAACACTTCTTTTGAAAATTTGAAATTTGAATTCTACGGCTACCATGTCGACATGGATGGATGAGGGTTGTCGACATGCCTATGTTATTTTTGAAAATAGATTTTGCTTTAAAATGATTTCTATTCTAAAACTTGTCAAAACAATTTCTAAAATTTGTAAACCAATTTGAATATAGTTTAGACTTATAAAGGAGTTTTAGAAAGTAATCTTAAAATATATAATCTATAATATAAAGTAATATTAAAAACTAAGTGCAGATTTCTTTTAAATATATTAAAGCTAAAATACTAAAATCAAGAGATAGTTTAAAAAACAAGAGATGATTTTGAAATTAATATGATTAAAAATAGTTTTTGAATTAAGGCTAAAATATTTAAATTGATAGAGATGACTTTAAAAGGATAGTTTTGAAAAAATAAATCATTTTTAAAATTTTGTGGATTCCATTCCACTAGAGAAGGTCGTGGGTTCCATCCCACTATTAAAGCAAGAAGGTGGATTCCATTCCATAAGTAGAATCTAAATAAAGATTTTAGTGCGATTATGAAGTTTTAACAAAAATCTACACTCTATTACATATCTTGGTATCTTGAACTCTTGATGCTCACGCATCTTCAATCTTGATTTCTTCAATCATGATTTCGTCAGTCTTGAATCTCTATACATAGTCTTAAATCTTTATACTGTACAGTCTTTATTCGTAGTACATATACATACATACATACATACATATATATATATATATCATGCATATACATATATATCCAGATAATAATATTAGTATTTATATATTATAACAAATCCTAAGGTTGTTGTCATCAAAACCATAATCTCAAGAACTAACAATCTCCCCTTTTTTGATGACAACAACCTATGTTTATAAAATTTATTCCACCAAATTCTGATTCTACTCTGACTCCCTCTTATTTCATAAACTCCTCCTTAATCTACTAACTCCCCTTAATATAAGCCTATCTAACCTATTTTATAATTCTCCCCCTTTGTCATCAATAAAAACTAATCCTAAACTACATAAATCCCTCTAAATCTTATGTTGTAGCACCGTATATGATAATAACATAGTACAGTAGAATATAAATGAGACAAATAATAATATGAGTAAAATATAGTAAGGTAAATGTGGGAGATATGAAAATTTTAAACATAGTCAATCAATATATACATCATTTTCTTGTCAAACCACACCATGTTCGATCATATATTACACACCATATTCAAATCAATCCAAACCATACTACTCTAAACCAAATCAATCCAAATCGAAGAAATCAAACCACATATGTCAAATCAAACATTTCTTGGAACTTGAATCCATCATTCTTCACCTAAGATAGGATCTGCCTTTATAGCATCTCGTTCTTCATTATCTTTATTCAGAGTTCCCTCTGGATTCGCTTCAAGTTCTTCTTTGTTGAGGGCAGAGATCATCCATCGAATGGCATCGAGTTGCCTTTTTTGTTCCTTTATCATCTACATTTGGCTTAATTCTAAGTGACGTTGATTACGTAGGATAAAAGCAAGTATGTTCTCGAAGGATTTGAGAATTTCTTCAAGATTATTACATAGACTATGAATAGGAGAGGGCATTTTTTTTATAAAACATGAAAAAATTCAATAGGAAATAAAATTAATTTAAATTATGCATTTTTCTGGAAGAAATGGGTATTTAAAGAGTTAGAAAGTCATTTGAAATGAAAGGATACAAGGTAGTTATGTCAATTTCAATTTCAAAATAAAAAATAGTTTCTGGCCGTTACATGTCGACATGAGGGGCAAGGGATTTTGACATGCCCCTGTTAATTTTGGCAATTTATTTTGTTTCTTTATATCATGTAAACCTCTATATATAAACTTTTATAATATAATAACAAGAATTCCAGATATATTTTAGATCTAATTAACTGAAATAAAGGGTTTTCTATAATAATCTTAGTTAACATTACATGAATCGATACATAAAATTAACTAAAGAGAGATACAAACTAATACAACATGAAATGAAACTAGTATTAGTTAGAGGATGATGAAGATGATGATAATCCAAGCTTGCGACTCACTATCCCAAAGAACTTGTTCATTTTGGGGGAAATCTTGTCCAACTTTTTACTAATGGATCTTTTGAGAATCTGTTGATTTTTCACGATAATCTTTTCATTCTTAAGAAGCATTTTGTTGGATGGATTGTTAGGAATGATAGGGTATTAGATGATTTCCAATGAAGTTTCTTCTTCATCCTCTCCTTCTTTTTCAATTTCCATCTCCTTCCCTTCTTCCTGCTCTTTTTCTTCTTCTTCGGTCTCTTCATGATCCAATCTCTCATCCTTTTCGGCAAGTGTTTCATATGGTTGAAAAACAAACAGAATTTTCATGAGAGAGAAGTTATCATGGTTAAGCACTTTTCTAGAAACGAACTCCTTCGTCTTATTATCAACACCAAAGTAGTTAAAAGTCTGAATGAGATAAATCCCGTGATATAAAGTGTTTTTACCTAAAGTAAATTTTTAGGAAGAAGTTCATCCAAAATCACTTGCGCCCAATTAATGTCATAGTGACCAAAAATAGCAAAAGGAGCCTTACAACTTTTAAAGTATGGTGATTAAAATTTGCCGATCTTGGAGTTATGTTGTGTTGCAAAATAAGGTTTACAATTCTAGCTTTAGGTCGATAATTTCAGTTTATAAACTCAAAGTTATTCAAAAATGTGATGAAATGTCTCACGATCATGTTCATCAATTTGAAAATCCAAAAGATCTGTTCCCGTATATTTACAACCTAGAATGTTACCCAAAATCTCACTATTTAAAACAATACGTGTTCCTTTAACGCTACTCCATACTTCCCTTTCATTTCCTTCGTAAAAACCACGATCCAAATTTGCATAAAACATTTTGACAAGATTCGGATAACGAATAAAATCATTTTGAGAATCATTAATTAAGCTAAGAATTTGATTCTCTTCAAAAAAACATTGATTTCATAGGAAGAAAAATCATCAAAGATAGCAAATTTTCCCGTATGGACCTTTCCAAAGTTTACATAGCTTTTGTAAGCTTTGATAGCTTCCGAATCATTGAATGGGAACTCTTTGGTTGCCTTGGACAGTCTAATGGTGGATGGAGTGCTTAAGGAAGCCATTTTTGAAGAAAGTAGAGAGCTTGATAGTTTGAAAGAGTGTTTTAATTTTTAAATGAAAATGAAAAGATAGGATAAAGTTAAGGAGTTAAATAGATATCTAAGAGTTATGTTCTCTGGTCAAGAGATACCTTTTCAAAGCTTTGGGAATTGATGAAAAAGTTGAGGGAAATTCAAAGTTTTGAATTCAAATATGAATTTTAAATTTCAGGAGGGATGTCGACATGGGGATAGGGTTATGTCGACATGAGTCCCTTAAATCATGTGACTTATTTTTATTATTTTATTCAATACATATACATATATATATCCTATAATCTAATTTATATTTTATCTGAAAAAATATTAAATATAATAACACCTTAATATTAATATTTTAATATTAAAATAACATTATTTTGAAAATCAAAATTTTAAATTCAAACAACAAGCAATTTCAAAACATGCAAACAACCAAACATTCAAACAAGCAATTTCAATCAAAATAATTTAAATGCGTACGTATTTTTAGATCCAATTTCTGAGATCATCAGACTCATGAATAGTAGTAAAGCACATGGTTGAATTTTGCATCTCTTGATCTTCATCACTAGAGGATGAGTCTGAATCATCCCGTGTAGCAATATTGCTGTCTTTCTTTTCTTTGACGGATCAGTACTAGCAGAAAATTTGTGTTTATATGGATGCGGACAACCTCTTTTTAAGTGGCCTGGCTTATCACAATTGTAGCATCTTACGTTGTTTTGAGTCTCATTACTATTTTCAGAATTCTTGTGATCATTTCTCTTGTAATTGTTCATCTTTCTGTATTTCGAAAACTTTCTAAAATTCCTTGTCATCAAGGCTATTTCTTCATCGTCATCGCTGTTTGAGTCTGAAACATCTGTTACTGCATTGAACGCTATTGACTTCTTTTCTAAGGCCTTGCTTTCTCTTCTTCCTTGCATTTGTACTTCAATCGACATCAAATCCCAATCAATTCTTTAATTTTCAAAGTACTAATATCATTAGCCTCTTCAATTGCTAGAGTCTTTTGATCCCATTCGGGAGTGAGTGAATTTAGAATTTTTCTAACTTGATCTTCTTCAAAAAATTCTTTCCTAGTGCAATTAGTGAGTGTAAAATGTCTTGAAACCTACTGTACATGTCTGAAATGGACTCATTTGGATTCATCTTGAATAATTGAAACTGATTGGTCAAGTCAGATATTTTAGTCTGCTTAACTTTGTTTGTTCCTTCATGAGTAACTTGCAAAGTTTTTCAGATCTCATATGCATACTTACAGATAGACACTCTATTAAACAGATTCCTATCAAGTGAACATAATAGAATATTCATGGCTTTGGAATTGTTTTGTGCAACATTCTTTTACTTAGCGATCCACAGTGCAAAATTATTGTGGGTTCAATGCACTAAGTTTGTGTGATATTATAAGTGTCTAATCCGATTGATTGTAAATAGATTTTCTTCCTGCATCCCCAATATGCATAGTTACCGCCATTAAAAAGTGGTGGTCTAGCAGTAGAATGACCCTCTACAAATGAACTAGTGATAGTGTTGACATTACCAGTGTTGGCAGCCATTTGAAAACTTTTCAAAAAACAGATTATGGAAACTTTAAAACTAATGCTCTGCTACCAAATGTAGGCAATGCAGATTACGGATCTTAAGGCTGGATTAATAGTAGAGGGGGTTGAATAGTGTTTAATGGATTTTGGAGAATTTTTGAAATATTTTCAAATTAAACATATAAAGATGCAATTTCACAAACACAGAGACATTCACATAATCAGACATGAATGCAAATAGTTAATGAAAGTAGTAAAGTAAAGAACACACCAGAATTTTATACTGGTTCGGAGTTACCCTACATCCAGTCCCACACAATGTTTTGTGCAGTTTTCTTTTCATATATAATGTTGATATTACAACCTCGATTTCAAGGCCACGAGATACACCCTCCTATCTCTGAGTCTAGGGCAAACTCTCTTGATTTAACCAGGCTACACGATCACCTAATTGATTTACTAGCTACAATCACACCTAATTGATTTACAGGCCACAATCTCACCGTTTCCAATCACACTCGATAGAGAGAGACTCGATACACTTCTTTGATTAAAATTGATCCTATAACCCTGAATAGCATTGAGAAATTTGAGAGAGAATGGTAGAGAATAAAATTAGAGACGATCGAGTTTGATTCACTTAGGATTTAGGCAGAATTTTCTTAAAGCATTTGAAATATAAGAGAATATTCGAGTGGAGAAGGTGTGAAGAAATAAAGAAAAACTAACTTAAAATTCATTGAAAATAAATGGTATTTATAGGAGAACAACGATCATGTCCATTCGTGAAATGTTATGACGAATAGACACTTCTTTTGAAAATTTGAAATTTGAATTCTACGGCTACCATGTCGACATGGATGGATGAGGGATGTCGACATGCCTATGTTATTTTTGAAAATAGATTTTGCTTTAAAATGATTTCTAATCTAAAACTTGTCAAAACAATTTCTAAAATTTGTAAACCAATTTGAATATAGTTTAGACTTATAAAAGAGTTTTAGAAAGTAATCTTAAAATATATAATCTATAATATAAAAGTAATATTAAAAACTAAGTGCAGATTTCTTTTAAATATATTAAAGCTAAAATATTAACATCAAGAGATAGTTTAAAAAACAAGAGATGATTTTGAAATTAATATGATTAAAAATAGTTTTGAATTAAGGCTAATATATTCAAATTAATAGAGATGACTTTAAAAAGATAGTTTTGAAAAAAATAAATCATTTAAAATTTTGTTGATTCCATTCCACTAGAGGAGATCGTGGGTTCCATCCCACTAAAGAGGTCTGGGTTCCATCCTACTGTTAAAGCGAGATGATGGATTTCATTCCACAATTAAAATCCGAATAAAGATTTTAGTGCTATTATGAATTTTTAATATAAATCTAGACTCTATTACTTATCTTGATATCTTGAACTCTTAAACTCTTGATACTCACGAGTCTTCGGTCTTGATTTCTTCAATCTTGAATTCGTCAGTCTTGAATCTTTATACTGTACAGTCTTCATTCTCAATACCTGCATATATATATCTTGCATATACATGTATATAAATAGACAAGAATGTTAGTATTTATATTTTATAACAAGTCCTAAGGTTGTTGTCGTCAAAACCATCATCTCAGGAACTAACGATCTCCCCCTTTTTAATGACAACAACCTATGTTTATAAAATTTATTCCACCAAATTCTGATTCTACTCTGACTCCCCCTTATTCCAATAACTCCTCCTTAATCTTCTAACTCCCCTTAATCTAAGCCTAACTAACCCATTTTATAATACTCCCCTTTGTCATTAATAAAAACTAATCCTAAACTCCCTCTAAATCTTATATTATAGCACCGTATATTATAATAACACAGTATAGTAGAATAAAAATGAGACATATAATAATATGAGTAAAATATAGTAAGGTAAATGTGAGAGATATGAAAATTAAACATAATCAATCAATACATACATCATTTTCTTGTTAAACCACACCATATTCGATCATACATTACACACCGTATTCAAATCAATCTAAACCATACTAATCTAAACTAAATCAAATCAAACCAAGTCATAGTAAATCAAACCACATTTGTCAAATCAAACATTTCTTAGAACGTGAATCCATCCTTCTTCACATAAGATAGGATCTGCCTTTATAGCATCTCGTTCTTCATTATCTTTGTTCAGAGTTCCTATGGATTCGCTTCAAGTTCTTCTTTGTTGAGGGCAGAGATCATCCATCGAATGGCATCGAATTGCCTTTCTTGTTCTTTTATCATTTGCATCTGGCTTAATTCTAAGTGACGTTGATTATGAAGGATAAAAGTAAGTTTGTTCTTGAAGGATTTAAGAGTTTCTTCAAGATTCTCACTTAGACTATGAATAGGAGAGGGCATTTTTGATAAAATATAAAAAAATTCAATAGAAAATAAAATGAATTGAAATTATGCATTTTTTTTGGAAGAAACGGGTATTTAAAGAGTTAGAAAGTCATTTGAAATGAAAGTACACAAGGTAGTTATGTCAATTTCAATTTCAAAACAAAAAATAGTTTCTGGCCGTTACATGTCGACATGAGGGGTAGGGGATGTCAACATTCCCCTGTTAATTTTGGTAATTTGCTTTGTTTCTTTATATCATGTACAAGTCTATATATAAACTTTTATAATATAATAACAAGCATTCTGGATATATTTTAGAGCTAATTAACAGAAATAAAGGGTTTTCTTTAATAATCTTAGTTAACATTACATGAATTGATTCATAACATTAACTAAAGAGAGATACTATAATATCCCGGAATTTATATCAATATAAATTTAATAATCTGTGTTTAAATTTAAATTGATTTGATAATTTTGTTTAAATAAAATTGAATTGATTTAATAATCTTCTATTTAATTCTTGAATTTATTTTTAATAAGCTAATAAATCTGTTTTCTATTTATAATATGTATATATTTATGTAGATAAATTTGGTTTTAAACTTAATTGATAAAGCAAATTTTCTAATTATAATATTTTGAAATTGGGAAATTTTGATTTATTTTTGAATTAAGCTTTTCAAAACTATTTAATAAAATAACTAAATGATTTTAAATATATATAAGACAAATGTTTTATTTGTTTAAAATATATTTTGACTTAAGTTTGGATATTAAAACAAGTTATAAAAATGTTTGTTTATTCTTTTTAAAATATTGATTAATAATTATGATTTGTAAATTAAATATGAGAATTTAAAATACAATTTATAAATGAATCATGTATTCATTTAAATAACAAATAGGTTACAATCTCATTTATAAATTTATTTTAAATGATTAAAAATATTATTTTCAAATAATTGATTTGTATATTGTTTTTATTTATAATAATACTTTGTTTTATTCTTTAAAAATTATTTATCTATATACATAACTAAGTATTAAAACTAATTAACTATGTTTAAACTTTCTTTACCACTTAATTAAAAATATTAATTTCTTAAAGGACAAATGTATGCAACTTAAAAGCCTAATCTAACATGTGTAATTTAAACACACAAGACATTTACAAGTGTCGTTGTTTAATTTTTATTTTCTTTGATTTTAATTAAATCATACATAAGATATATAAATTCTTGCAATCTTTTATATTTTTCCTTTCTTCATTTTCATTCCTAAACAAAGAATTGTTCAGCTGAAACAATCCTTAAAATCAAAATCCATAGTTCACCTTCAAACGAAATTTTTTTGTAACTTATTTCAAAATGCAGATTTTCATTTAAAATCTTTTTTCTCTTCAACCAGTAAAACATTTTACTTCATACTAATCAAAAGCATTCATTCTTCAAAAATCTGCAAACCATCCTCAAGATCAAAGTCCCCTGTTCAAGTACATTTTTTTTAAATCTGGAATGAAACTGCAAGTATTTGGTCATCTCTGTTGCCACAAGTGGTTCGAGGTGATGAGACTGATCTTGGAGGAGGAGAAGTTATCAGAGATAATGGGACATTCTTAGATTAGGTTGCAATTTGTTTTTGATGTGGTGATTAGGTTTTGCAGTTTTGAACCCTAGTTGTTCTGAGGCTAGAAGAATTGATCTTTTCGGCATGTATAGATGTTTGAGTTACTTAGGGTTTTGGGAAATGGAGGTTGATGGATTGGCGAAGTCGTCGCAGGAGTTTCGAAGGTGATGGTGGCCGGAGTCGCGTCAACGAGGTGTTGACAGGTTGGAGTTGTTTGGGTACTGTTTTGATCCAGGTTTGGAACTGTGTCTCGATTTTGATTTCAATCAAATGTCGATCGAGTTGATGTTTGGTTGGCCTGAGGGGTTGATCGGTGACTATCGGGAGGTCGTGTGGTTGGCCAGCGATGGCCGGAGGCGGTGTACAGGTGAACAGTGCATAGTTGTATACGATGATGGTGTTGTTGTGTTGCAGTTTTTGGTGCCTCGTGATGGTCTCGGGTGAATTGAATTTTAGCTCGAAGCATAGCAGGTTGTGACTCGGAGTTAATATAGAGGTGGCCGGAGTCGCGTCAACGAGGTGTTGACAGGTTGGAGTTGTTTGGGTACTGTTTTGATCCAGGTTTGGAACTGTGTCTCGATTTTGATTTCAATCAAATGTCGATCGAATTGATGTTTGGTTGGCCAGAGGTGTTGATCAGTGACTATGGGGACGTCGTGTGGTTGGCCAGCGATGGCCGGAGGCGGTGTACAAGTGCACAGTGCATAGGTGTATATGATGATGCTGTTGTTGTGTTGTAGTTTTTGGTGCCTCGTGATGGTCTCAGGTGAATTGAATTTTAGCTCGAAGCACAGCAGGTTGTGACTCAGAGTCAATATAGGGCTGGCTCGAGTATATAAGTGTTTCAGGTTTTACAAAACAATAACAGAACCTGTTTCCAGTTTTTAAAAATCAAAAGTAAAAGTTTAAATGCAAACTAAAATTTAAACTAAGATTTAAAAACTGAATTTAATTTATGAATTCAATTAGTTTAAATCTTGGGTTTTGAAATAATTTGAATTTTGAAAATTTTAGTTTGGTCTTAAATAAAACATAAAACCTGTTACTGTTTTTAAAAATTAAAAAAAAGTATCATATGCAAACTAGAAATTTAAAGTAAGTTTAAAATCTGAAAATTGAATAGGAATTCAAATTTGATTTTCTGAGATTTGAAATAATTTATGTTTTTAAATTTAAATTTGATTTTAAAACTTATTAGTGTAAAAGTATATGTGTGTTTTGAATTTGAATTGGAAGTCCAAAATTTTAAATTAGAAATTTAAAATGAGTTTAAATCTAGGTTTTTAAATCTGGAATTAAATTTAAACTTCGGTTTTTAAAAAGAAAATGAGTTTAAATTTAAATTGTTTAATTACTTTATATGGTTAAATGATTTGAATTTAAGATGGAGTTTAAAATGTAAGCAAACTTTAAAGATTTAAGTTAAATCTAGAATGAGTTTAAAAGCTGTATTTCAATTTTGAAATTTAAAAGTAATTTTTAAATTGATTTGTATTAAAATTGATTGGGATTTAATTTCTTTTAAACTTATTTTATAAAGTGTATGTTTCTTTTAACATATGAAATAAAGGTTTTGAATTGTTTTAAAAATCTTTTTTGAGTTAAAATTTGTATTCGTTTTAAAATCTTAAATTTTAAAATGAAGTTTAAATAGAATTTAAAGTAAATTTGAAACAAATTTGTTTTAAATGCTTAATTAAGTAAGGAATGTTTATCTTAAAGATAAATAAAATTTTAATGATTTGTGTTCATTTAAATTATTAAGTTAATTTAAATGGGTAACTAATTATTTAATTAAATAATGATAGAATGATTAATTAAATAATTAAGAATTTTTAATTAGATTAATTAGGACTTGAGATTAATTAATTAAGGTTAATTAATCTGTGATTAAGGGTTATTGATTAAATTTTTATTAATGATTAAAGAATTAATTAATCAAGTGATTAAGGATTAATTAAGATTTTAATTATCACTTAATTAATTTAGTAATTAGGAATTTATTAATTGTTAATTAATATTGACTAATAATGATTAATCTAAGTTAATTTCTTAATAATGTAATTAAGAAATGTTAATGAAGGGCATTAACTTAAGATTATTTAACAATTAATTAATGTGATTAATTTTAGTAATTAATTAGATTAATTAATTAATAAAAATCATTTATGTAATTGTTTATGTTTAATTACTTAATGGAAGTAATTAATGAGTTATTTACTTAATGTAATTAATTGGGTTAATGTGATTAGTTTAGATTAATTAATTAAGTTTAATTAATTTAAACAGTCGATGATTGATGAATGATTACTTTATGTAATTAATGGGATTGTAATTACTTAGGGAAGTAATTAATTGATAACTACTGGATGTAATTAAAGATGTTTAATGATGGAAGTAATTTAGTTTAAATTATTTTGAAATTAATCAAGGGATTAATTGAGATAATTAATTAAGAGTAATTAATTTATGGGATGAGTAATTAAGGGTAGTTAATTACTGGATTGTTATTAATCAAAGGTGATTAATATATGTGGCATAATTGCATATTAATTACTTAATGTAATTAATTTTAAATAGAGAGATTAACTAATAATGTAATTAGGAATCATTAATTAATAAAATTAATGATGAATTGATTAATTAAGGAATAATTAATAAATGAAGTAATTAATTAATAAAGGATTAATATAATTAATTTGAGTTAATTAATTACTTAAGTAATTAAAAAGTTAATTATTGTAAGTGTTAAGTATAATTAACTTGTGTAATTAATTTAAAGGCTAATTACTTATTGTAATTAGGGAATTGTTAATCAGTAATGATTAATTGAAAATGAATAATAGGATGATGATTATTTAATTGATTTGTAATCAATTAATGGTTAAGTTAAGCAGGATTATAATGATGAAGTAATTAATTTAATTCATTTTAAATTAATTAGATATTAAGTAATTAATTTAATTCATTTTAAATTAATTATATATGGTATGATCATTTAAACATTGCTTATGTATGAATGATTGATATTGGTTGCCTTGTATGGTTTGTAAACTCAGCTATGAGATGAGTAATGTTATATGATATGGATATATTGGTTGTATTGTGATGCTGATATGGATTATCTGTTGGGATGATAATATTGATTATCTATTGTGTTGTGAATTATCTATCTGTGTGTGTATAGATAATTGAAATTGTTTTAAACTTTAAAACAACTTGGCCTTAAAATACATATTTTGGATTTCGATGAGACCGGGATCGAGTTTCCATATTTGAATATCTGAAAACCACGTCGATCTAAATTAACGTTAGGTCGTGAATCTGAAGTGAAGACGAAGATTTAGAGTGCAAGGGTTATCGTCGTTAACTCTGAATGTGATTCCAAAATGAGTGTAACGAGATAATGCCTTCGGTTTTGTTCGAACCCGGAACGAACTTGTATGGATTGAATGCTTTCAGAACATTGTCAGGTGGACGATGAGCATTCTAAGTGATATGTCCTATAAAGGTAATCGTAGCCTCAAGCCTCATCAACCGGGAATGGCTAAAACAAGGGAGGTGCAGCAAGGCTAAGTGGGTCATGCCCAAGTAGGAGGAGATTTACCCCTGTCTAGATGTCCCTTTATTTCGGCTTAGTGGTGCAGTTGCATATCACAACTGCGGGGTGGTCTTGTTCGGAACTGTTCATTAAGGAACGGTTCCGGCTTTGTGTTGCAGGAGAGCGGGCGTACTCCTCGGTACGGTGATTTAGGCCACATACTATGATGAGCGGTAACCCAGTAGCCCTGCCATTGTATGGAATCCAAAATCCAATAAGTGCCAACGGTTTTGATTGTATTACCCACTTTAGTGGCTAGTAGCTAGAATTTAATAGATGTAACAATTTCGGCTATTTCTTATTTACTTGAAAACCATAGACCTATTATAATATCACTGGATTTCCTATCAAATGTTTTGGTTAGGGTAAGGTAAAAACTTGTTCATGTTTATGTGTGGGAAGTCTTACGTAATACCTTTTCTTTTCAAAGGATTTTCAAAGTTAAGCAACTTTAACCTGTTACTCACACCAGACCCATGTCTGACCCGGTGTTTATTTCTGCATTTATTAAACTCTTGGGTACTCATATTTTTACGAGTAGCTAAGGGATTCAAGTTAGCTTTGATGAATTTTGGACGAGCAATGGAGCAGGTGGTTTCCACGTATAGATATATAGTTTTCCGCTGTGTTGGTATCTCTGAGTAGTTTCTGTATTATGTATTGAGTTGTGATAACTAGACAGGTGTTTATAACTGTCTAGTATGTGATGTATTGTCTGTGTAACTCTGATAATTGTTGTATACTATGTAATATTTATGTTATTAATATAATTTATTCGTTCCGCTGTTGAGATGCTAGTGTTGTTTCTTCTTTCTCTTCTTTCTTTTCTCTTTTCTATCCCTTTCTTTCTTAAAGATGATACGACTTTCTAGGGTGAGAAAGTCGGGTCGTCTCATTTGGTATCAGAGCACTAGGTTGAGCGAATACCTAGTCTCTGGAGTGGTGTCTATCTTGAGAGAGCGTATTTGTATTTCTAATATATATATATATATATATATATATATATATATTTCTACCTATCTGATTGGGTTACCCGTACAGGTATTCCAATATAAGTTATAAAGGTAGATGAGATAGTGGTGTGTGTAACACAATTACCGATGGTTGGAGTTTGAGTGATGAGCTTGGAAGTGCATCTGTCGAGACTGTAGACCTAATACCATCTCAAGTAAGCTTTGTAATGGTGAAGGACTTCATCGATCTCTGAAGGAAACCCGTTAAGGTTCGGAGTCATTTTTGGAAGTGCAGAATTGGATGAGTTGAGTTTGGATCTGTCGGTTGGGCAGAAGCAAGTGAGTGATGGTATCTTGATACCTCAGGAAGTAGTAGCTGCGTGATGAGATGCAATGACTATGGATATTTCCGAAGATATTTCTTTGGAACAAGAGTAAGGAAGTGCGTCTGTTTCGGCGAGGTGGCTGAGTCCAGCCAGGTGTTTCTGTTTGCTTTGAGGTCCGAGTTTCTTGAAGAGCTTTGGATTGAGAATTCTTTGGCTTTGGTATTAGCAGTGCAGCTATCGGTGTTCTGTGTTGGTAGGAAGTCTTCTGGCTGAGTAGTTTTTTCTGATGGTGGAGTTCAGAAGCAGCAGTGTGGATTCGTTTCTTCGATGGATTGGCCAGGCCAACATAAGCTGTTCTGATTGGTGGAGAGAGAGCAGTTTCTTTGGATAAAGCTGGATTGATCGCAAAAGTGACTTGCGATAGTTGAGTGTTCTCTTGAGTTATTGGAGATTGTCCGGATGTCTTCTGGGAAATCAGAGTTTGTCCGCATCTGGAGATCGAGTTTTCTTATCGATTTGGATTCCAGGATTTGGTACCGGTGGTTCAGTTAGTAGATGGATGGTTCCTTGAGATAGAAGTGAGTGAAGCAGCTCAGGTTTCGGAGGAACATCTGAGTTTTCGTTATGGATATGTGGAACCATATTTCAGTGCTGGGTTGTCTAGTCTGTGCTCGCGCTCTTCGTCAGAATTTTCTTCTGCTTCGGATCAGAGTTGTGCAGCGGAAGCAATTTGAGGTGCATCTTCTTTTCTTTTCCGGACAAGGAGAAGTTTGTTCTGTCTTCTGTTGTTTGAGGAGTAGAGTTTGTTCCTGGTTTTGGATTGATCTTGAGGAGATCATGGTGTTTAGTTTTTTTGATCCAGTCTGTTTCTAGTGGCATCAGCAAGAGTTGAGCTGATCAGGAAGGGTGTTGGTATCCCAGGATCGTCCAGAGAATTTTATGGATAAGAAATGGAGGAATTTGGATTTTGGAATCGGAGATTTGGATTTGGGGTAAGTTTTTCTCTGATCCATGGAGCTATAAGTTTTGGTTTGTCTGAGAAGCTAGCTCCGAGGTGTTTTGAGTTTCTTTTGTGTTTTGGTAAGATAAGTGTTTGGTTTCCAAGAGTTGAATTGCCAGTTTGGATAACTGGGATTCAGTATGTTTCATGTATCTCTAAGGGAGTACGTGTTTGATATTTCTGGTTGTAGAACCAGCAGTCAGGAGGGTTTGGTTGTTGAGTCAGACTCGTCTGTAGTCTGATATTTTGTTAAGAGTTATTGATAGGAGCTCTATAGCTTAGTAGTTTTGATTGTTTGAATTCTATAGAGCGAATATCCCGATATTTTTACCGGGGAAACTCATGAAAGTTCTATTCAGAAGTTTTTCTAGATAGTTAGATTTGTTCTGATTGAGTGAATTGGTTGCTTTGGTTGTTGGCATATGATTAACATATGCTGTGTTTTAAAATTAAATCTTTAATAAGATTATTAAATTACCTTTGTTTTAAATTTCGGGGACGAAATTCTTTTGAGGGGGGAAGATTGTAATATCCCGGAATTTATGGCAATATAAATTTAATAATTTGTGTTTAAATTGATTTGATAATTTTGTTTAAATAAAATTGAATTGATTTAATAATCTTCTATTTAATTCTTGAATTTATTTTTAATAAGCTAATAAATCTGCTTTCTATTTATAATATGTATATATTTATGTAGATAAATTTGGTTTTAAACTTAATTGATAAAGCAAATTTTCTAATTATAATATTCTGAAATTGGGAAATTTTGATTTATTTTTGAATTAAGCTTTTCAAAACTATTTAATAAAATAACTAAATGATTTTAAATATATATAAGACAAACGTTTTATTTGTTTAAAATATATTTTGACTTAAGTTTGGATATTAAAACAAGTTATAAAAATGTTTGTTTATTCTTTTTAAAATATTGATTAATAATTATGATTTGTAAATTAAATATGAGAATTTAAAATACAATTTATAGATGAATCATGTATTCATTTAAATAACAAATAGGTTACAATCTCATTTATAAATTTATTTTAAATGATTAAAAATATTATTTTCAAATAATTGATTTGTATATTGTTTTTATTTATAATAATACTTTGTTTTATTCTTTAAAAATTATTTATCTATATACATAACTAAGTATTTAAACTAATTAACTATGTTTAAACTTTCTTTACCACTTAATTAAAAATATCAATTTCTTAAAGGACAAATGTAAGCAACTTAAAAGCCTAATCTAACATGTGTAATTTAAACACACAAGACATTTACAAGGGTCATTGTTTAATTTTTATTTTCTTCGATTTTAATTAAATCATAAATAAGATATATAAATTCTTGTAATCTTTTATATTTTTCCTTTCTTCATTTTCATTCCTAAACAAAGAATTGTTCAGCTGAAACAATCCTCAAAATCAAAATCCATAGTTCATCTTCAAACAAAAATTCTTTGTAACTTATTTCAAAATGCAGATTTTCATTTAAAATCTGTTTTCTCTTCAACCAGTAAAACATTTTACTGCATACTAATCAAAAGCATTCATTCTTCAAAAATCTGCAAACCATCCTCAAGATCAAAGTCCCCTGTTCAAGTACATTTTTAAAAAAAAATCTGGAGTGAAACTGAAAGTTAAAATACCTGCATGCAACAATCAAATCAAGAAAGGCTTGCGTTCATTCAAAATCTGAATAGAGATACCTGCATTCATATCTTCAAACCTGGAAACATGGCCTCTGCATACAACAGAAGTTTTTTTAAAGGTATTCAAGCAATTGCAAAAGAAATTTCAAATGATTTAAGAGCTTTCCAAATCTATGCTCTGCTCTGCACATCAAAACAGTGAGTAGCTTTTTAAACTTAAAAGCTTAAGTATTTTTAAACCTGATGCATGTTCATATTTTTAAATTTTAAATAATTTGTGTGTAAATTGAAGTGCAATTCTGTGATATATTAATGTGTGATGTGTATAGATACAATATGCTGTTGCATATGCTTCTGACAGTACCTCATTTCTATGATATATTAATGTGTGATATTGTAGTATGGATTTTGTTAAAAATCCATTTCCTTCTTATAAATTCTCTGTTAATATTGGTACTTCAAACCAAATTGGATTGTTAGTTCATAAGTAAATTTTTAAAATTTATATAAGTTGAATGAATTTTTGTATTGCCTAGAAGCTTAAATAACAGAGCTAAATTTGTAAAAGTGGAAAATTCGAACCTTACAAAATAATGTTTCAGGATTATGACTCAAAACATCATGAAGATTTATGATTTTTAAAAGTAAAATTACAATTTTTAACGTAAAAACCAAAGTGCAGTTCTAGTTTTACTGTAAATTGAGTTTTTGGTCATCTCTGTTGCCACAAGTGGTTCGAGGTGATGAGACTGATCTTGGAGGAGGAGAAGTTATCAGAGATAATGGGAAAATTCTTAGATTAGGTTGCAATTTGTTTTTGATGTGGTGATTGGGTTTTGCAGTTTTGAACCCTAGTTGTTCTGAGGCTAGAAGAATTGATCTTTTCGGCATGTATAGATGTTTGAGTTACTTAGGGTTTTGGGAAATGGAGGTTGATGGATTGGCGAAGTCGTCGCAGGAGTTTCGAAGGTGATGGTGGCCGGAGTCGCGTCAACGAGGTGTTAACAGGTTGGAGTTGTTTGGGTACTGTTTTGATCCAGGTTTGGAGCTGTGTCTCGATATTGATTTCAATCAAATGTCGATCGAGTTGATGTTTGGTTGGCCTGAGGGGTTGACCGGTGACTATCGGGAGGTCGTGTGGTTGGCCAGCGATGGCCGGAGGCGGTGTACAGGTGAACAGTGCATAGTTGTATACGATGATGGTGTTGTTGTGTTGCAGTTTTTGGTGCCTCGTGATGGTCTCGGGTGAATTGAATTTTAGCTCGAAGCATAGCAGGTTGTGACTCGGAGTTAATATAGAGGTGGCTCAAGTGTATAAGTGTTTCAGGTTTTACAAAACAATAACAGAACCTGTTTCCAGTTTTTAAAATTAAAAGTAAAAGTTTAAATGCAAACTAAAATTTAAACTAAAATTTAAAAACTGAATTTAAATTTTGAATTTAATTAGTTTAAATCTTGGGTTTTGAAATAATTTGAATTTTGAAAATTTTAGTTTGGTCTTAAATAAAACATAAAACCAGTTACTGTTTTTAAAATTAAAAGAAAGGTATCAAATGCAAACTAGAAATTTAAAGTAAGTTTAAAATCTGAAAATTGAATAGGAATTCAGATTTGATTTTCTGAGATTTGAAATAATTTATGTTTTTAAATTTAAATTTGATTTTAAAACTTATAAGTGTAAAAGTATATGTGTGTTTTGAATTTGAATTGGAAGTTTAAAATTTTAAATTAGAAATTTAAAATGAGTTTAAATCTGGGTTTTTAAATCTGGAATTAAATTTAAACTTCAGTTTTTAAAAATAAAAGGAGTTTAAATTTAAGTTTTTTAATTACTTTATATGGTTAAATGATTTGAATTTAAGATGGAGTTTAAAATGTAAGCAAACTTTAAAGATTTAAATTAAATCTAGAATGAGTTTAAAAGCTGTATTTCCATTTTGAAATTTAAAAGTAATTTTTAAATTGATTTGAATTAAAATTGATTGGGATTTAAATTCTTTTAAACTTATTTTATAAAGTGTTGTTTCTTTTAACATATGAAATAAAGGTTTTGAATTGTTTTTAAAATCTTGTTTGAGTTAAAATTTGTATTCATTTTAAAATCTTAAATTTTAAAATGAAGTTTAAATAGAATTTAAAGTAAATTTGAAACAAATTTGTTTTAAATGCTTAATTAAGTAAGGAATGTTTATCTTAAAGATAAATAAAATTTTAATGATTTGTGTTCATTTAAATTATTAAGTTAATTTAAATGGGTAATTAATTATTTAATTAAATAATGATAGAATGATTAATTAAATAATTAAGAACTTTTAGTTGGATTAATTAGGACTTGAGATTAATTAATTAAGGTTAATTAATCTGTAATTAAGGGTTATTGATTAAATTTTTATTAGTGATTAAAGAATTAATTAATCAAGTGATTAAGGATTAATTAAGATTTTAATTATCACTTAATTAATTTAATAATTAGGAATTTATTAATTGTTAATTAATATTGATTAATAATGATTAATCTAAGTTAATTTCTTAATAATGTAATTAAGAAATGTTAATGAAGGTCATTAACTTAAGATTATTTAACAATTAATTAATGTGATTAATTTAATAATTAATTAGACTAATTAATGAATAAAAATCATTTATGTAATTGTTTATGTTTAATTACTTAATGGAAGTAATTAATGAGTTATTTACTTAATGTAATTAATTGGGTTAATGTGATTAGTTTAGATTAATTAATTAAGTTTAATTAATTTAAACACTTGATGATTCATAAATAATTACTTTATGTAATTAATGGGATTGTAATTACTTAAGGAAGTAATTAATTGATAATTACTACATGTAATTAAAGATGTTTAATGATGGAAGTAATTTAGATTAAATTACTTTGAAATTAATCAAGGGATTAATTGAGATAATTAATTAAGGGTAATTAATTTATGGGATGGGTAATTAAGGATAGTTAATTACTGGATTGTTATTAATCAAATGTGATTAATATATGTAGTATAATTGCAGATTAATTACTTAACGTAATTAATTTTAAATAGAGAGATTAATTAATAATGTAATTAGGAATCATTAATTAATAAAATTAATGATGAATTGATTAATTAAGGAATAATTAATAAATGTAGTAATTAATTAATAAAGGATTAATATAATTAATTTGAGTTAATTAATTACTTAAGTAATTAAAAAGTTAATTATTGTAAGTGTTAAGTATAATTAACTTGTGTAATTAATTTAAAGGCTAATTACTTATTGTAATTAGGGAATTGTTAATCAGTAATGATTAACTGAAAATGAATAATAAGATGATGATTATTTAATTGATTTGTAATCAATTAATGGTTAAGTTAAGCAAGATTATAATGATGAAGTAATTAATTTAATTCATTTTAAATTAATTAGAGATTAAGTAATTAATTTAATTCATTTTAAATTAATTATATATGGTATGATCATTAAAACATTGCTTATGTATGAATGATTGATATTGGTTGCCTTGTATGGTTTGTAATCTCAGCTATGAGATGAGTAATGTTATATGATATGGATACATTGGTTGTATTGTGATGCTGATATGGATTATCTGTTGGAATGATAATATTGATTATCCATTGTGTTGTGAATTATCTATCTGTGTGTATATAGATAATTGAAATTGTTTTAAACTTTAAAACAACTTGGCCTTAAAAGACACGTTTTGGATTTCGATGAGACCGGGATCGGGTTTCCATATTTGAATATCCGAAAACCACATCGATCAAAATTAACGTTAGGCCGTGAATCTGAAGTGAAGATGAAGATTCAAAGTACAAGGGTTATCGTCGTTAACTCTGAGGGTGATTCCAAAATGAGTGTAACGAGATAATTCCTTCGGTTTCGTTCGAACCTGGAACAAACTTGTATGGATTGAATGCTTTCATAACATCGCCAGGCGGACGATGAGCATTCTAAGTGATATGTCCTATAAAGGTAATCGTAGCCTCAAGCCTCATCAACCGGGAATGGCTAAAACAGGGAATGTGCAACAAGGATAAGTGGGTCATGCCCAAGTAGGACGAGATTTACCCTTGTCTAGATGTCCCTTTATTTCGGCTTAGTGGTGCGGTGGTTGATCACAACTACGGGGTGGTCTTGTTCGGAACTGTCCAGTAAGGAATGGTTCCGGCTTTGTGTTACAGGGGAGCGGGCGTACTCCTCGGTACGGTGATCTAGGCCACGTGCTGTGACGGACGGTACTCCAGTAGACCTGTCATTGTATGGAATCCAAAATCCAATAAGTGCCAACGGTTTTGATTGTATTACCCACTTTAGTGGTTAGTAGCTGGAATTTAATAGATGTAACAATTTCGGCCATTTCATATTTACTTGAAAACCTTAGACAATATCACTGGATTTCCTATCAAATGTTTTGGTTAGCGTAAGGTAAAAACTTTTCCATGTTTATGTGTGGAAAGTCTTACATGATACCTTTTCTTTTCAAAGGTTTTTCAAAGTTAAGCAACTTTAACCTGTTACTCACACCAGAACCATGTCTGACCCGGAGTTTCTTTTTTTCTTAAACTCTTGGGTACTCAAATTTTTACGAGTAGCCAAGGGATTCATGTTAGCTTTGACGAATTTTGGAGGTGCAATGGAGCAGGAGGTTTCCGCGTATAGATATATAGTTTTCCGCTGTGTTGGTATCTCTGAGTAGTTTTTTTATTATGTATTGAGTTGTAATAACTAGACAGGTGTTTATAACTGTCTAGTATGTGATGTATTGTCTGTGTAACTCTGATAATTGTTGTATACTATGTAATACTTATGTTATTAATATAATTTATTCATTCTGCTGTTGAGATTCTAGTGTTGTTTCTTCTTTCTTTTCTCTTTTCTATCCCTTTCTTGCTTAAAGATGATAGACTTTCTAGGGTGAGAAAGTCGGGTCGTCTCAGATACAAACTAATGCAGCATGAACTGAAACTATTATTAGTTAGAGGATAATGAAGATGATGGTAATCCAAGCTTGCGACTCACTATCCCAAAGAACTTGTGCATTTTGGTGGAAAACTTGTCCAACTTTTTACTAATGGATCTTTTGAGAATCCGTTGATTTTCCACGATAATCTTTTGGTTCTTAAGAAGCATTTTGTTAGATGGATTGTTAGGAATGATAGGGTGTTCGATGATTTCCAATGAAGTCTCTTCTTCATCCTCTCCTACTTTTTCAATTTCCATCTCCCCTTCTTTCTGCTCTTTTTCTTCTTCTTCCATCACTTCATGAGCCAATCTCTCATCCTTTTCGGCAAGTGTTTCATATGGTTGAAACACAAACAAAATTTTCATGAGAGAGATGTTATCATGGTTAAACACTTTTCTAGAAACGAACTCCTTCCTCCTATAATCAACACTAAAGTAGTTAAAAATTCGAGTGAGATAAATTCCATGATATAAAGTATTTTCACCTAAAATAAATTTTGGGGACAAATTTCATCCAAAATCACTTGCGCCCAATCAATGTCATAATGTCCAATAATAGCGAAAGGAGCCTTACAAACTTTTAAAGTAAGGTGATTGAAATTTCCCGATCTTGGAGTTATGGTGTGTTGCAAAAGAAGGTTTGCAATTCTAGCTTTAGGTCGAAAATTTCGGTTTATAAACAAAGGGTTATTAAAAAATGTGATGAAATGTCTCACGATCATGTTCATCAATTTGAAAATCCGAAAGATCCATTCCCGTGTACTTACAACCAAGAATGTTATCCAAAATCTCACTATTTAAAATGATACGTGTTCCTTTAATGCTACTCCACACTTCCCTTTCATTTCCTTCATAAAAACCATGATTCAAATTTGCATAAAACATTTTGACAAGATTCGGATAACAAATAAAATCATTTTGAGAATTATTAATTAAACTAAGAATTTGATTCTCTTCAAAAAAACATTGATTTCGTAGGAAGAAAATCATCAAAGATAGCAAATTTTCCCATATGGACCTTTTCAAAGTTTACATAGCTAATGTAAGCTTTGATAGCTTCCGGATCATTGTAGGTGAACTCTTGGCGGCCTCAGATTGTCTGATGGAGGATGGAGTGCTTAAGGAAGCCATTTTTGAAGAAAGTAGAGAGCTTGATAGTTTAAAAGAGAGTTTGAATTTTGAAATGAAAATGAAAAGGTAGGATAAAGTTAAGGAGATAAATAGATATCTAAGTGTCATGTTATCTGGTCAAGAGATACCTCTAGAGAGCTTTGGAGTTGGTGAAAATGTGGAGGGAAATTCAAAGTTTTGAATTCAAATATGATTTTTAAATTTCTAGAGGGATGTCGACATAGGGGGTAGGGTCATGTCGACATGGATCCCTTAAATCATTTGACTTATTTTTCTTATTTTATTTAATATATATATATATATCCTATAATCTAATTTACATTTTATCTAAAATAATATTAAATATAATAACACCTTAATATTAATATTTTAACATTAAAATAATATTATTTTGAACATCAAAATTTTAAATTCAAACAACAAGCAATTTCAAAACATGCAAACAACCAAACATTCAAACAAGCAATTTCAATAAATATAACTTAAATGCGTACGTATTTTTAGATCCATATTTTCGAGATCATCAGACTCATGAATAGTAGTAAAGCACACGTTTGAATTTTCCATCTCATGATCTTCATCACTAGAGGATGAGTCTAAATCATCCGGTGTAGCAATATATGTTGTCTTTCTTTTCTTTGATGGATCAGTACTAGTAGAAATTTTTCCTGGCTCATCACAATTGTAGCATCTTACGTTGTTTTGAGTCTGATTACTATTTCCAGAATACTTGTGATTATTTCTCTTGTAATTGTTCATCTTTATGTATTTTGAAAACTTTCTAAAATTCTTTATCATCAAGGCTATTTCTTCATTGTCGTCGCTGTTTAAGTCTGAAACATCTTTTATTGCATTGAACGCTATTGACATCTTTTCTGAGGCCTTGCTTTCTCTTCTCTCTTGCATTTGTACTTCAATCGACGTCAAATCCCAATCACTTCTTCAATTTTCAGAGTACTAATATCATTAGCCTCTTCAATTGCTAGAGTCTTTTGATCCCATTCCGGAGTGAGCGAATTCAAAAAAATTCTAGCTTGATCTTCTACAGAAAAGTTCTGTCCTAATGCCATTAGTGAGTGCAAAATATCTTGAAACTTACTGTACATGTCTGAAATGGACTCATTTGGATTCAACTTGAATAATTGAAACTGATTGGTCAAGATAGATATTTTAGTCTATTTAACCTTTCTTGTTCCTTCATGAGTAACTTGCAAAGTTTTCCAGATCTCGTATGCAGACTTGTAGAAAGATACTCTATTAGACCCATTCCTATCAAGTGAACAGAATAGAATATTCATGGCTTTGGAATCGTTTTGTGCAACAATCTTTTGCATAGCGATCCACTGTGCAAAATCATTTGTGGGTTCAATGCACTAAGTTTGTGTGATATTACAAGTGTCTAATCCAATTGATTGTAAATAGATTTCATCCTACATGCCCAATATGCATAGTTACCGCCATTAAAAAGTGGTGGTTGGTAGTAGACTGACCCTCTACAAATGAACTAGTGATAGTGTTGACATTACCAGTGTTGGCAGCCATTTGAAAACTTTTCACAAATCGGATTATGAAAACTATAAAAACCAATGCTTTGATACCAAATGTAGGCAATGCGGATTACGGATCTTAAGGCTGGATTAACACTAGAGGGGGGTTGAATAGTGTTTAATGGATTTTATAGAATTTTTGAAATCTTTTCAAATTAAACACATATATGTGCAATTTCACAAACACAGTGACAATTACATAATTAGACATGAATGCAAATAGTTAATGAAAGTAGTAAAGGAAAGAATACACCAGAATTTTATACTGGTTTGGAGTTACCCCACATCCAGTCCCACACAATGTTTTGTGCAGATTTATTTTCAAATATAATGTCGCTATTACAACCTTGATTTCAAGGCCACGAGATACAACATCCTATCTCTGAGTCCCGGGCAAACTCTCTTGATTTAACCAGGCTACAAGATCAACTAATTGATTTACTGGCTACAATCACACCCAATTGATTTACGGGCCACAATCTCACCGTTTCCAATCACACTTGATAGAGAGACACGATACACTTCTTTTGTCACGTTTCAAATTTCAACGTTCGAAAATCGACACCCGTATCCACTTGTACTTGAATGTCGCAGATCCAAACGTCGAACTTTGACTCGTGTCGGAGCTTATAACACATTAAGTATAACAACACAGCGGAAGAAAATGAATAATACATTTGATATACAACGTTTGATACAATATTCAGATACAATGATGATACAACAGAATGATACAATAGATATCGATACTATTAGAGATACAAGAAACAGCAGCGGAAAGATAATGTCTTCAATGCCAAACTCCAAAAAACTCCATCTTCAATCCAAAGCTAGCTCGAACCATCATCACATTTCATAAAGATAATCAAGGCTAGTCGCGAATGCTGAAATGTAGCAAATGCGATCCACAAATCCAAAGGGCTTAGAAGGCTAACGAATCAATTCCTACTATTCGACTATCTGAAAAACCCAACTCTAGACTGCCCATGTGGAAAATAGTGGGCACCCTGAGTTTAGGAAAGGAACAATAAACTCTAGGTCAGTTGTGGGACTGGTATGAGCAAACGAAAATAGTTTATTTTTAAAAACAAACAAAAGAATTTAAATTGAAATCCGCAATTCTTTTTGGAAAATGAAACTACCATAAGGCCTCCTGGCACACACACCATGCAATCGCACACATGGGGGAGATTTCTCCTTATGATAGTCAAATATGCTTAATACGAGAAAACACTTTGATATTATACTAGTGCATAGTGGAAAACATTTCGTAAGTATAATATTAATCTTAGCCAGCATAGGTGCCATTATACTATGCCTATTATAGCTGCCATTTTAAATGGCAGGTTCTACAACTAAAACCGTACAAGACGCGTATTGGATGATTAGATTTCCAACAAATGGTCAGGCTAAGGAACTTCCTATTTCCACATGGGAACGCCTCTGGAGGAACGCCCCGAGAACCTATCCGGCTCTCTGCCAACACAAGGTCGGTTACCCCCCTCTCGGGGAGTAAAACCTAAGATATGCCACCCTCGGTCGTTTGCGACCTTTATCCGAGGATCCTCTACACCAACAACATTACACAGTAATAAATATTCTACAGCGTCCACATGAATAAGTATCTGGACTCCATACCATGATACCACCCTTTTCTAGAAGGAATGGTCATACCCTAGGGGAGATACCCCTAAAACCTTGCCGCATCTTTCCTGTTTCGACCATTACCAGTTTGTGAGGCTCGATGAGGTCTCGTTCACAAAGCTACACTTTTCACAAAGTCATGCTTTTATCAACAAATGATCGGCAACACTTTGTATGCCACATTACCAAATTGGGAATGTATCACTAGTAACCATCAACTACATAACCTCTGAGCTCGTACGTCTTAGAGAAGGGTGTTAAGCTAAGAGAATGAATCTCCGCCACCAAACAAAAATATATTTGATAGAAACCGGTTTTACATCTCAAAGTATAATGTCAGACACACATCCATACAAGTCTGTTCCGAGTTCAACTGAACCGAAGGCACTTCTGAAGAAGCCCTTGCAAATTCGGCTATTCACAATCCCGATCGGACTTCCCATCACTTAGGGAATCTCTATACTAGCGCAACTCAGTGCAGAGACAATCGACGGGTTATCCTTTTGTTCTTGAAAATACTCGGTCTTCACCACCGGTCTTCAATTGCTATCCATATCGATGTATCATTATTCGAAATGGGTTGTATGAAATAAGGTCCTCCCCCGGCTAAACCGAATAATGAGCGCAATATTTAAAGACATATGGATATAGGATTTCAGTTAAGTCACAACTTATTATCCAAAACCTTTCTTTAAATGGTTTAAAACAAATTACCATTTCAAATCTTTTTAAAAAAAAGGTCCATTTCACAAAGTTTACCAATTTTCCGCAAAGGTTCATTCACGGCTTTTCAAAACAATTCCATTTCAAATTGGATCAACTTATCCAATCTTAAATTAAAGATTTAATTCATAACTTCCAAACCATTTCCAATTCAAATCTTTTATATGAAAGATACAAGGTTTAATAATCTTTCACAAAGGTTAATTCATAGTTTTTCCAAACTATTTACAATTTCATTTAAAACTTGAAATCTTTCGACACATATTGGAAATCCTTTCTTTTTATGAAAGCTATTATTATTTGAAACAAATAGTTTTCGTTTTGGAAAAAACTGATTACATATACATAAGTTAAAGCCATTCAAGTATAAAACTTGGATTTACATTTAAATTTCCAAAACCATACTTTTAAAATGGTTAAAAACCCATATAAACACCTTTATAACTTGTATAATCTTTTTAGACCATAATTTCCAAATCATTGAATTCAATTTCAAATATTGAATTCAAATTTAAATCAAATTATTTAAATTTCATGTTTTATTAAGTTATTTAAAATCACTTTTATTTTTGAAACTCATTTTCAAAAGCTTTCATTTCCAATTCCAAAACTATTTTAGATTCAAAAATTCAATCTTTAAAATCATTAAAAATCTATGACTTAACCGATTCCTCGTGCAATCCATATTTGTGTGTGTATGGTGCAGTCCAGGGGTTTTACATGGTTTTACACAATAGTGCAACATCATCAATCATCACATCACATATTTAAGCACATCGATATTGAGAAGCGGTATAATCTATAATGCTTATCATTCATTCCCAGATTCACAGATAAACAATATAAATTTATCGCAAATAAATAAATTACATTTATCACGGATCACATCGAAACAATTCATAGCACAAAGCAATTCAAATCACATAGCATCACAATCACATAATAGAGATATCAACCCAATACACAGCATCCAATAACAATCAAACATCTTTAATTAAGAAGAATAAATCGTGTGGTTTAAATTAATTAACCACATAATTACTTTCATTAATTATTCTAAATCAATGATTAATTATCATTAATTACAATTGATTAAGTCTTAATCACCTTCATTATTTAATCATCCCTTAATTAATTTTCTTAATTAATTAACCTTTAATTAGTTTCATTAATAATCACCTTGGCTATTTATTTATTAACTTAAACCCATTAAGTTAAACTATCTTTAAAACACATTTTACTTTTTATTTTTCCACTTAATTATAATATTAAGTTTCCTTAACTTTTAAAACAAAGGCTATATAAGATTAAAACACTTCCAAAACTTAGTAAATAAATTTTCTTTGAAAAACTTGACTTATCTTCCTTTAAAAACTTATTTAATTCTACTAAACTAAAAATTTGTTCAACACTTATTTGAAAACTTTTGGAATCAACAAGTTTTTAACCAAAAACCCGAGCCATTTCAAGTTCTTCCCGAACCCAACTCCGGGTTCTCATGCGTCACCAAAACTTCGAGTCAAATCCACATTTTCACGCATGCTACCCCGAGCTAACCATCATCTTCCTCTCCAACTCAAAACACTGATACAAAAAAAGGTGCACGTATACGTGCACGAACCCCACGGTCAGCTCCGATCAAAGCCGCAGCCATTCGATCATCGAAGATGATCACCAAAGTCGATTCGAACAACCCAAAATGCGAAAACGACATTAATTCAAAATCAAACTTAAATTCGAAGCCAATAATACTTCCAGAACCCAAATCGATTTCTTAATGCACCTCGCTCCGTCGCGATGAGCCACCAGAAATCATGCCACTTCGACCAGAGATGCGCCAAAGCCTCCTCCTCCTTTTCCCCCGGTCTTAATCACTCCGATTAACCACTGACTCTACACGAGCATGAGAACCATGCCGACCCAAAACTTCACGTTAAACCCTAAATCGTTCTCGTACATCACCCAAAACGAATTATAAAATAAATGAGCATTTTTTTTATGATCCCCTAGCCTCCAGCCTACTCCAGCTCCAACCCAGATGATCAACACTTCATCGATCACCGTGAATTGATGATTATAGTTATTCTGTTCAACTCCAGGATTCTCAACCATTTCAAGTTTAAAAATCATTTAATGATCATCTAAATTCATAATATTGTAATACGAATCGATTTGTAAAGACAAGCCATGAGATCAAAATCATTGATTTTTTGACTTACTTTAAGTTATCACTGTAATTTTCCTAATTCTAAATTATTTATACAATAAATATACTAGAAACTATTTTTAAAATTGACTTTACATAGTTATGATCATCTTTCATTCAGAAAACGAAACCTGGTATTATCTAACTAAGATGATTTTGGATTTTCTAACAAGTTTTAAAAACCTGTAAAAAGAAACATAGGTGTTTCTTCCTATTCCAGAGATACACACTTATAAACCCACATATGCAGCCCAAAATTACACACATGCAAACATATCACAACTACTTCTTTTCAAGCATCATCAAACTGTAAACAGATTCTAGCTTTTAAGTTTAGAAGTTTGCTCACCTGGAACATTTTGAAACAGAGAACAACTCTTATTTGAAGGCTGCAGTTTGATTTCCCTGTTAATCACTTTTCTATTTTGTTGTTGAACTGAATTTGAATTTGTAAAAATAATGATGTTTACTTTTCTGGTTTACTATGTTTTGATGAACGAAATGAAACAAGAAGATACACACATATATATAGAAGAAACAGTTTGTACAGGGGAGGCTTTAACTGGTATATTATTTTCCTTTGGGTCAGAATTTTTTTTCTTACTTTGAATAAAGATTTTTTTCAGTTGGAGGCTGAAATGATTTTTCTTACACGTTTCGAATGACCATATTTTGTGCTGAGATGATAGTAGTAAATGCAGTTGTTTCCCTATAGGTTTACATCTTATCCTATTCTTGTATATACTTAGATTTGTTTGTAGATATTTTTTTTGTTTTGTCTTCTTGCATACACTTGTTAATATCATACTTTATATATCTTACATTTGTCATAAATAGAATTTTTATGTTAAAGACCTCTATGTAAATAAATTTAAAATGTATGGTTTAAACCTTGTTTACAAATTAATTTATGACTTTGTTTTTCAACCCTCATTTCATTTTAATTTATTTCTTCCTCAAAAATAAAACTAAGTGACACTTGTCCAATTCAAATTATAAAAATCATTACATTTGTTAAACAGCATATTATTTGAATTACACTTGTTAAATTTCTTGTTACATGTTTAACACTTGTATTTCTCATGAATTAAAAGCTTTTAAATAAATTTTATATTAGATTTTTCTTATTTTATAAATACATTTTCTAAATCATTATTATATACATATTATTTAAAAGAAAATGCTTTTAAAACTAACTACCCATAAATTAACTTACATAAATAATATTTTTAAACCCAAATCATTTTTCTAAGTCATTTATCTAAATTTTAAATTCAAATACAAATTCAATATTCAAATTCAAATTCTAAAGTCAAATTAAAATTTACTCATATATACATATACATATATATTTCAAATTCAAATTAATTCCAAAATTTACATTAACTATTAATTTAAATTTAATTCAAAATTGGGATCGTTATAGATTCTCCCTCTTAAAAAATTTTATCCTTAAAATTTGCAGGCAGAGAAACAACGAAGATAGATACACATAGATAGAGAAACAGTTTTCCAGGTCAAACTAGATATCTATTCTGTATTTGGCTTACCATATCAGAATATCACTAATATGAGAACAAACTCATTCAATACTACACAGGATACTCAGGTCATCAAATCTACGAAATATGCAAGGCACTGGTTAGTTCGACGGACAATTAACCGTTCGTAGAATATGTCGAGACCCAAAAATGGATAAATGGATTTAATCTTTCACAATTCTCAAACACTAGATATGGATTCCAAACTCAAGTCAGAATACCCCAAAGTAAATATAACTTGTCCCTCTTCGGACTTTGATATTCACAAGAAATTACAATAGAATTTCAAATTTGGTTTTAATCGAAATTGTTTTATCGATACAATTCTTCATATTCAACTTTATATTTAATTTACCAATTTATTTCAAATAGAATTTCAAATTCATTGAAGTTAAAAACAAAAGGCTGATAGAAATTTAACGAAGAGAGTATGAAATAGAGACTCATCTACACGATTCGTAGGGCCACCATCACACCGAAGCTTCTTCCTCGAGCTGCCACGAAGCAATCAAAGAATTGAAAAGACGAATCAAAGGAGATTGATAAGAAAGTTGTTTCCACTGTTGCAGGGTATTGACCATTTGTAGTGGTATTTCCCTGTCCCCTACCTCGTTCTCTTCTTGCACTCATACTTACTATCAGTGAATAGTAAGAGAATTTACTGAGGCATTCGGACGGATATCTTAGGGATACTCATTCTAGGGTATACTTCACCCTATCTCTAATGAGTTACCTAATGTGTTATACTCCTGAGCTAAAGTTTTAACCTTCAGCTCTGATACCAAGATGTCACGTTCCAAATTTCAGCGTTCGAAAATCGACACCAGTACTCCACTTGCACTTGAATGCCACAGATCCAAACATCGAAATTTGACTCATGCCGGAGCTTATAACACATTAAGTATAATAACATAGCGGAAGAAAATGAATAATACATTTGATATACAACATTTGATACAATATTCAGATATAATGATGATACAACAGAATGATACAATAGATATTGATACTATCAGAGATACAAGAAACAACAGCGGAAAGATAATGTCTTCAATGCCAAACTATAAAAAAAATCATCTTCAATCCAAAGCTAGCTCGAACCATCATCACGTTTCATAAAGATAAGCAAGTTCAGTCGCGAATGCTGAAGTGTAGCAAATGCGATCCATAAATCCAAAGGGCTTCGAAGGCTAACGAATCAATTCCTACTATTCGACTATCTGAAAAACCCAACTCTAGACTGCCTGTGTGGAAAATAGTGGGCACCCAGAGTTAGGAAAGGAACAATAAACTCCAGGTTAGTCATGGGACTGGTATGAAAAAACGAAAACGTTTTATTTTTAAAAACAAACAAAAGAATTTAAATTGAAATCCGCAATGCTTTTTGGAAAATGAAACTACCATAAGGCCTCCCGGCACACACACCATGCAATCGCACACATGGGGGAGATTTCTCCTTATGATAATCAAATATGCTTAATACAAGAAAACTCTTTGATATTATACTAGTGCATAGTGGAAAACATTTCGAAAATATAATATTAATCTTAACCATCATAGGTGCCATTATATTATGCCTACTATAGCTGCCATTTTAAATGGCAGGTTCTATAACTAAAGTCGTACAAGGCTCGTATTGGATGACTAGATTTCCAACAAATGGTCAGGCTAAGGAACTTCCTATTGCCACATGGGAACGCCTCTGGAGGGACGCCCCGAGAACCTATCCGGCTCTCTGCCAACACAAGGCATGTTACCCCCTTCCGGGGAGTAAAACCTAAGATATGCCACCCCCAGTCGTTTGCGACCTTTATCCGAGGATCCTCTACACCAACAACATCACACAGTAATAAATATACTACAGTGTCCATATGAGTAAGTATCTGGGCTCCATACCATGATACCACTCTTTTCCAAAAGGAATGGTCATACTCTAGGGGAGCTACCCCTGAAACCTTGCCGCATCTTTCCTGTTTTGACCGTTACTGGTTTGTGAGGCTCGATGAGGTCTCGTTCACAAAGATAACCATCGTTTTCCTCTCCAACTCAAAACACTGATACAAAAAAAGGTGCACATATACATGCACGAACCCCACGATCAGCTCCGATCAACGCCGCAGCCATTTGATCATCGAAGATGATCATCGAAGATGATCACAAGAGTCGATTCGAACAACCCAAGACGCGAAATCGACATTAATTCAAAATCGAGCTAAAATTCGAAGCCAATAATACTTCCAGAACCCAAATCGATTTCTTAATGCACCTCGCTTCGCCGCGATGAGCCACCAGAAATCATGCCACTCCGACCAGAGATGCGCCAAAGCCTCCTCCTCCTTCCCCCCTCCTAATCTCTCCGATCAACCACTGACTCTACACGAGCACGAGAACCATGCCGACCCAAATCTTCACGTTAAACCCTAAATCATTCTCATCCATCATCCAAAACGAATTATAAAATAAATGAGCATTTTTCTAATGATACCCTAGCCTCCAACCTACTCCAGCTCCAACCCCGATGATCAACACTTCATCGATCACCGTAAATTGATGATTATAGTTATTCTGTTCAACTCCAGAATTCTCAACCATTTCAAGTTTAAAAATCATTTAGTGATCATCTAAATTCATAATATTGTAATATGAATCGATTTGTAAAGCCAAGCCATGAAATCAAAATCATTGATTTTTTGACTTACTTTAAGTTATCACTGTAATTTTCCCAATTTTAAATTATTTATACAATAAATATACTTGAAACTATTTTTAAAATTGCCTTTACATATTTATGATCATCTTTCATTTAGAAAACGAAACCTGGTATTATCTAACTAAGATGATTTTGGATTTTCTAACAGGTTTTAAAAACCTGTAAAAAGAAACAGAGGTGTTTCTTCCTATTCCAGAGATACACACTTATAAACCCACATATGCAGCCCAAAATTACACACATGCAAACATATCACAACTACTTCTTTTCAAGCATCATCAAACTGTAAACAGATTCTAGCTTTTAAGTTTAGAAGTTTTCTCACCTGGAACATTTGAAACAGAGAACAACTCTTATTTGAAGGCTGCAGTTTGATTTCCCTGTTAATCACTTTTCTATTTTGTTGTTGAACTGAATTTGAATTTGTAAAAATAGCGATGTTTACTTTTCTGGTTTACTATGTTTTGATGAACGAAATGAAACAAGAAGACACACACACACACACACAAATATATATATATAAAGAAGAAACAGTTTGTGTAGGGGAGGCTTTAACTGGTATATTGTTTTCCTTTAGGTCGGATTTTTTTTTCTTACTTTGACTAAAGATTTTTTTCAGTTGGAGGCTGAAATGATTTTTCTTACACGTTTCGAATGACCATATTCTGTGCTGAGATGATAGTAGTAAACGCAATTGTTTCCCTATAGGTTTACATCTTATCCTATTCTTGTATATACTTAGATTTGTTTGTAGATATTTTTTTGTTTTGTCTCCTTGCATACACATGTTAATATCATACTTCATATATCTTACATTTGTCATAATTAGCATTTTTATGTTAAAGACCTCTATGTAAATAAATTTAAAATATGGTTTAAACCTTGTTTACAAATTAATTTATAACTTTGTTTTTAAACCCTCATTTCATTTTAATTTATTTCTTTCTCAAAAATAAAACTAAATGACACTTGTCCAATTCAAATTATAAAATCATTACATTTGTTAAACAGCTTATTATTTGAATTACACTTGTTAAATTTCTTGTTACATGTTTAACACTTGTATTTCTCATGAATTAAAAGCTTTTAAATAAATTTTATATTACATTTTTCTTGTTTTATAAATACATCTTCTTAATCATTATTATATACATATTATTTAAAAGAAAATGGTTTTAAAACTAATTACCCGTAAATAAATTTACATAAATAATATTTTTAAACCCAAATCATTTTTCTAAGTCATTTATTTAAATTTTAAATTCAAATACAAATTCAATATTCAAATTTAAATTCTAAATTCAAATTCAAATTTACTCATATATACATATACATATGTATTTCAAATTCAAATTAATTCCAAAATTTACATTAACTATTAATTTAAATTTAATTCAAAATTGTGATCGTTACATCTTTGATTACAGATGATCACATAACCTTGAATAGCACTGAGATCTTTGAGAAAGAATGACAGAGAATCAAACTAAAGACGATCGAGTTTGATTCACTTAGGATTTCGGCAGAATTTTGTTAAACCATTTGAAATATAAGAGAATATTTGAGTGGAAAAAGAGTGAAGAAATAAAGAAAAACTAACTTAAAATTCATTGAAAATAACTGGTTTTTATAGGAGAACAACGGTCGTGTCCATTCACGAAATGTTACGACGAACTGATATTTCTTTTGAAAATTTAAAATTTGAATTCTACGGCTACCATGTCGACATGGAAGGATGAGGGATGTCGACATGCCTATGTTATTTTTGAAAATAGATTTTGCTTTAAAATTTTCTATTCTAAAACTTGTCAAAACAATTTTTTAACTTTGTAAACCATTTTGAATATAGTTTAAACTTATAAAAGAATTTTAGAAAGTAATCTTAAAATATATAATCTTTAATATAAAAGTAATATTAAAAACTAAGTATAGATTTCTTTAAAATATATTAAAGCTAAAATATTAAAATCAAGAGATGGTTTAAAAAACAAGAGGTGATTTTGAAATTAATATGATTAAAAATAGTTTTGAATTAAGACTAAAATATTTAAATTAACGGAGTTGACTTTAAAAAGATAATTTTGGAAAAATAAATCATTTTGAAAATTTAATGGATTCCATTCCACTAGAGAAGATCGTGGGTTTCATCCCACTAAAGAGGTCGTGGGTTCCATCCCACTATTAAAACGTGATGGTGGATTCCATTCCACATCTAAAATCCGAATAAAGATTTTAGTGCTATTATGAAGTTTTAATATAAATCTAGACTTTATTACTTATCTTGATATCTTGAACTCTTAAACTCTTGATACTCATGAGTCTTCAATCTTGATTTCTTCAATCTTGAATTCGTCAGTCTTGAATCTTTATACTGTACAGTCTTCATTCTCAGTACCTATATATATATATATATATATATATATATCCTACATATACATATATGTATAGAAAAGAATACTAGTATTTATATTTTATATCAAGTCCTAAGGTTGTCGTCATCAAAATCATGATCTCATGAACTAACAATCTCCCCCTTTTTGATGACAACAACCTATGTTTATAAAATTTATTCCACCAAATTCCGATTCTACTTTAGCTTCCCCTTATTCCAACAACTCCTCCTTAATCTACTTACTCCCCTTAATCTAAGCCTAACTAACCTATTTTATAATTCTCCCCCTTGCCATCAACAAAAACTAATCCTAAACTACATAAATCCCTTTAAATATTATACTGTAGCACCGTATATGATAATAACACAATATAGTAGAATATAAATGAGAAATATAGTAATATGAGTAAAATGTAGTCAGGTAAATGTGAGAGATATGAAAATTTTAAACATAACTATCAATAATATATATCATTTTCTTGTCAAAACACACCATGTTCGATCATATATTACACACTATATCCAAATCAATCCAAACCATACTAATCTAAACCAAATCAAATCAAACCAAATCATAGTATATCAAACCACATATGTCAAATCAAACATTTCTTGGAACTTGAATCCATCCTTCTTCACCTAAGATAGGATCTGCCTTTATAGCATCTCGTTCTTCATTATCTTTGTTTAGAGTTCCCTCTGGGTTCGCTTCAAGTTCTTCTCTGTTGAGGGCAGAGATCATCCATCGAATGGCATCGAATTGCCTTTCTTATTCCTTTATCATCTGCATTTGGCTTAATTCTAAGTGACGCTGATTACGAAGGATGAAAGTAAGAATGCTCTTGAAGGATTTGAGAGTTTCTTCAAGATTCTCACTTAGACTATGAATAGAAGAGGGCATTTTTGATAAAATATGAAAAAATTCAACAGAAAATAAAATGAATTGAAATTATGCATTTTTCTGGAAGAAATGGGTATTTATAGAGTTAGAAAGTCAATTGAAATGAAAGGACATAAGGTAGTTATGTCAATTTCAATTTCAAAACAAAAAATAATTTCTGGCCGTTACATGTCGACATGCCCCTGTTAATTTTGGCAATTTTCTTTGTTTCTTTATATAATGTACAAGTCTATATATAAACTTTTATAATATAATAACAAGCATTGCAGATATATTTTAGAGCTAATTAACAGACATAAAGGTTTTCTTTAATAATCTTAGTTAACATTACATGAATCGATACATAACATTAACTAAAGAGAGATACAAACTAATACAACATGAAATGAAACTAATATCAGTTAGAGGATGATGAAGATGATGATAATCCAAGCTTGCGACTCACTATCCCAAAGAAGTTGTTCATTTTGGTTGAAATCTTGTCCAACTTTTTAGTAATGGATCTTTTGAGAATCCGTTGATTTTCCAAGCTAATATTTTGGTTCTTAAGAAGCATTTTGTTGGATGGATTGTGAGGAATGATAGGGCATTCGATGATTCCTAATGAAGTCACTTCTTCATCCTCTCCTTCGTTTTCAATTTACATCTCCTCCCCTTCCTCTTGCTATTTTTCTTCTTCTTTCATCTCTTCATTAGCCAATCTCACATCCTTTTCGGCAAGTGTTTCATATGGTTGAAAGAAAAATAGAATTTTCATGAGAGAGATGTTATCAAGGTTAAACATTTTTCTAGAAATGAACTCCTTCCTCTTATAATCAACACCAAAGTAGTTAAAAATCCAAGTGAGATAAATCCCATGATATAAAATGTTTTCACCTAAAGTAAATTTTTAGGGAGAAGTTCATCCAAAATCACTTGCGCCCAATTAATGTCATAGTGTCCAAAAAAAGAAAAAGGAGCCTTACAAACTTTTAAAGTAGGGTGATTGAAATTTCCCAATCTTGGAGTTATGGTGTGTTGCAAAAGAAGGTTTACAATTCTAGTTTTAGGTAAGAAATTTTGCTTTATAAACTCAAAGTTATTCAAAAATGTGATGAAATGTCTCACGATCATGTTCATCAATTTGAAAATCCGAAAGATCCATTCCCGTATACTTACAACCAAGAATGTTACCTAAAATCTCACTATTTAAAACAATATGTGTTCCTTTAACGCTACTCCACACTTCCCTTTCATTTCCTTCGTAAAAACCATGATTCAAATTTACATAAAACATTTTGATAAGATTCTGATAACAAATAAAATCATTTTGAGAATCATTAGTTAAGCTAAGAATTTGATTCTCTTCAAAAAAACATTGATTTCATAGGAAGAAAAATCATTAAAAATAGCAAATTTTCTCGTATGGACCTTTTCAAAGTTTACATAGCTAATGTAAGCTTTGATAGCTTCCGGATCATTGTAGGGGAACTCTTTGGTGGCCTTGGACAGTCTAATGGTGGATGGAGTGCTTAAGGAATCCATCTTTGAAGAAAGTAAAGAGCTTCCATGATGATAGTAATCAAGCCAGAAATTGAAGTATGAACACAACTTCCATGATGACAGTAATCAAGCAAATCGTGGGCAACTAAAGACATGTGGCGACAATCGCATATGAAAGGATTGGGAACTAAAACCACCAGACTTCTGCAATCCTAGAATAGGATTGAGAGCCAAACCAGGGGCAACCGAATCAGATATCCCAAACCTCTCCATCTCTCGCAATCACCAAACACGGGCATTCGAAATTGATATTTCCTCGAGTAGGGATAGAAGCACAAATACTTGATCGAAAGAAATGTTTCAAAAGTCCGAACATGAATAACCACGAGGTTTGTTAGATAACAGTTTTGTACTACAAAACAGAGCATTCTGGCAAAAAAAGAAAAAATTGCCAATAAAGGAAATGAAGGGTTTAATGTTCAGAAATCAACCGTCGCTTATAGTCTGGCGACGACGAGAAGGATCGTTGAACTACTTATGGTCTAACTAGATCATTTGGTTCCAACTTGCAGGATTATGTCATTACCCAATGTTTGGTCATGCTATCTAAAGATTCATAACATCAAGGAAAAACTCACAGAGTTGAGTTATTTGCGTATGAGATTCCAAAGATAGAAATAAACACTTGATTAGGATCTCAACGAACAACTCAGAAGAATTTACTTTAGCAAATAATGCTAGAAACATAGCTTTCTAATACATGCCGACATCATTACAAATCTCAGATCTTAGCATCAAGCAACAAAGTCCCTAATTCTCGAAGAAAGGAGTTATCATATCAATTAAACTAGGGTAATCGAACTTAATTCTTAGAAAACATAGTCTCTCAAAACATGTTAGCTTGGAACCAAAGTAATCAGCCCTAAAGACTAAGGCATTTACACCAAAAACTTGTTGAAACGAACTCAATTGAGCATAAGTAGGGATTAGCTGGAGAATTAGCCGGACTAAGCTAAATCATAGTTCTGAACAAAGCAATGAAATAGAATATGCCGAAATGACCATAGAAGTCTTGCTTACATGTATAGAATTAAAGTAAATGAGTATGATGCACATGAGCACAAGAAGTGCAACAGCGAGAAAAAGCAATGTTCGGAATCGAGCAATTAAGGCAATGGTCCTGGAGATAGAGGTTGGTGTGCATTGAATTCTGAAAAAAGCAAGAGAAGGACAATCGCACTCGAACAACTCATACGCTGGTTCCGAAGGCTGAAACTGTGCCTGATCGAACTTCAATTAAAGCTCTACAAGAGCAATTATGCCTTGTAATTTAACTATAATTGGTTATCCCATTATGATAGGAATAATAAGCGAAGCCTAAGTTGTGAAGGACCCAACATCAGGAAGAGTGGAACACCAGACTAAAGATTAGATGACCAAAAAATCATTTTCAATGACAAAACTTGGCATTTAACCATGTCACGTACGTTTTAATTTGAATAACATCCTCATATAATGTAAGCCCAAAATCCAAAGGAAGTCAACGCATGTTGATCAATCGGGTTCTGAGCATCGGCCGGGGAAGATGTAGTGTGTTATCTACATGAGAAGAGTCCAGTATCCAGAATACTACGAACAAGCAGGCCAGTGTAGCTAGCTTACTTGCACTTGAAAAACAATCCATATCTTCCTTTAAAATCATCTCTTCCACGCTTACCCTTTATCGATCAATGATCGATAATGGAGCCGTTGTCTAAGGCGACGAGGGAAGCTTTTCTTTTCAGGATCGCTAAAAACAGAAATAGGAAGAGCGATATGACTGAATCATCTAGGATAACCGATTTTGGAATAAATTTTTGCATTAGAGTTCAAAAGCATCGAAGGGAACATAACCAAATTCTCGAAAGAAAACGTTAAAGACCAAGAGTGAGACTTCGCTCCAGAATGGCATACAGTTATCCGAGAACAAACACAGCTTCGCTGTAGGTCAAATTAAAACTATATAAGACAACTCCAAACCTAAGTCATGCACCCATTTACCGACCTAAACCCTTGTGAAAACTATAGAACATTTAAAACAACATCTTGAAGTAGCCACCGACGATTCACACTAAAAATTCAATAGGTGGATGAATAGTGAAAGCCAAATTTGCATGGTAACCTCAACATGATTGATTGGGGATGTGACGTACAGTAGCGGCTGCAGAACAGGACACAAGTCAATTCTGGTCTAATGGACGAAGGTAGCAAAACGTGTCAAGCACTGGGCCGAAACCCAAATGTCGTTCCAAGAAACAACTTGAGACTCGATTTACTATCTTCTTCCATTAAACTGCAATCAACTCAAACTTCTCGTAATTAACGTTGCAAATGGTGGAATGGGCCGATGGCGAGCCAACTTCAGGTTGGCTAAACTTCCACGATAAGCTAAGACTTGTAAGCTGGAATTTGGAGTTAGGGCTTCGATTTTGGAATCGAAATCATAATGGAAGGTATCAATTAAGATGATGAATCAAGGTGCTAAAAGATGGTTGAATCGCTCGAAGATTGGATTGCTCGGAGACGAATCGCTCAGAAAGTGGATCGCTTGAAGGATCCACTGACTCGGGTCGAATGAAGTGAGGTCGGCTCTGGCATTGTATATAAGAGACCAAGAAAAGAAAAAAAATTGCTAAGTAATCGAATCGCCAACGACCGGACCCATCATGGGTCGCCAATGACCCAACCTAACTTCACATTGATAAAAAATTCAATTATGTAGTTACGGTCGCTAGCGACCCATCCCACATGGATCGCTAGTGACCACACAAAGAAAAAAAGAAGAAGAAAGAAGAGGAATTTCACCTATTCTCCTTGAGCCTGATTTCCTGCACATACTCACCATTCCAAGATGTGTCCGGAAGCTACAAATAGAAAGGTGATACGTTGTGGAAAGCAAAAGCAATCGAAACCAAAGAAAGATGACCAACAATGTTGGGATAGCGTATTCGTAAAGTTCTAATGCAATCGTCCAAAATCGACAGATGGATATTGAAAGCCATAACTTCCAAAGCACACCTTGTTTACATTGAAGACGTACTCAGGGGGAAAATGTTATCTGGGTTTTTAACCTAGTAGAAACTAATAGAAAACATAACAACCTTATGGGACAGGATGGTTTATGACTTAACCAGGAAAGCCAAGACAAGGAATCGACAAGGGCAAAGTTATACGACTAAGGTAATGACTGGGTTCGATTAAACCAAGGGACCAGCATTCTTTTATCCCAATCAATAGCTGAGCACAAACAACTATGAATTGTCATCGAGACGGGACAACTATAGTAAAAGACTATCAAAGCACCTCCAATTCCAAACTCTAGAAAATCCTAAGTGTTTATATCATTAGTTACCCATGCCTCTCCTCAAACCCTCAAACGAGTTAGTTGAAGAACACTACGAAAAGAGGCCAAGGCATTGGCTCGCAAATGAGCCAAGTCTATAGGTTGCTAGCGACCCATACACCTTGGATCGCCAGCGACCTATGGTAAACTTCCATAGTTCATCTGCTACTTACTTACGAGCCGATAAAGGCATGACCTGGTCCAGAAGCTCCACGATCTCTATAAATACCATCCTATTTCCAACATAAACTGGATTTTCTATGAACTGGTTGCTGAAACTCTGCTGGAAATATTCTTCACCCTCTATCTTCCTCAGAACAGTCTCCAAAGTAATTCATTATGATTCTCTAATGGGCTCCAACTCTGGAGATTCAATCTAGCTAGAAAATAATCAGAGCCTTGTAATCAAACATCTAATGTAGCAGCAATCAGTCTATGATAAAACTATAAAGTGAACGTAGGCTTCATTAACACCCGAACCACCATAAAAATTCTCTATCTACTTTCTTTTACTATTCTTTCTTTATATCCATGATCTGTGGTATGCCTCTGTCAAAACAGGGTTGGTGCTTTCAAACTCTAACCAGGGTGTTGGTCTATTTTGTGCACCAACAATACCTGTATGTATTTGTCGAGCAAACTTGAGGTACATATACTATATTTAGGTCGTTGTGATATGGTAGGCACAAGTGAATAATTTTGTTTCACTTTGTTAAGCAGACTAGAGGTGGATGCACAATCAGGACAAGGTAGCAAAGGGTTAGGAGTTGTATATGATACAATCAATAAGGATTTATCTACCGTCTGTGGAGCTATAACTTGTTGAGAAGACTCGATGTCAAAATTCTAAGATGAATAAATTCTAACACCTACTAGTGAAGTCGAAAGACTTCTATGTTTCGACTTAGGGTTTGGCGAAACATAAAAGACTAGTGGGAGCATTATTAGAAAATTGAAATGATACATTTAAACTTTCTAATAATGTAAGAACATATGTTATATAATGTTATAATAATCTACACTGATAAATTGTGCATTTAATAAGATTGATAAAATGTTTATCAATTAAGATATACAAATGAATTGTATTAAAGATTGACGACAAATAGAAATATAATATATACACTTACTACTAAATACTTCTTGCATGTCAATGTTTTCTATACCTATTCAAGTACTTAATTTTACAACTACTTAATATATTTGTAATTTGGTGACTTATCCATTCATTTGGTCGAGATCGTGTGTTGCATTCAATGAGCTTCAAAATCTAAAAGCAATACAAGACTATGGATATTTGATCCATATACTATTGTATATAAGTATTATATAGGGAATGGTCATGGTTCATAATATATGATATTTTGATAAAATTAGTTCACTTGAAATAGGCCAATAATGGTATTGTAGATCGAGTACTTAATTTGATTGACTACAAAATAACTGTATTGCTTTGAATGTAACACAAAATAAAAACACAATATTATTAGTACCTTAGGCATTGGTTTAGATGATAACAACTATATGACATTATATAAAAAATAGATATTACTTTTTTTATAAAGTTATATTAGTATATAGTGCAGGATATTAGATATGTACTAATTAAAAAGAATATACGGTATCAAGAGAAGATTCAAGAGGCAGATATACTAATTTAAGGGTTAGAGATTGAAAACTCATAAGTATTGAAGAACTCAAGATATCTCGGATAAGTTATAGAGTCTTAGGATTTTCGCTAAAACCCTGATAGCACTTCTTTGATCTCTCTCTTTCTCTCTATTTCTCTTTTTACAAATGATTTTCAAATTTCTTAAAAATAATTTTAAAAGAATTCTTGTTTCGAAAATTATTTTTCAAAATAGCCTTCAAATTATTTCTATCTTTTGATTTTGTTATATTTAATATACTTTGAATACTAAAGTTTGTTATAATTTTAGTTTTTAAATTTTTTTAAATGTTTGTAAGTTTGTGGTAATATTTGTTATTACTTTGATTTCAAATATATTCACTTTTACTTTATATGTATTGTTTTCAAAAGAAATTCAAAATTAAATCCTTTATACATTGGAATGTTTTTTATGAAGTTATCTTAAGTTTTGATGTGATTAAAATATGTATAAACTATGTTTAGATGATTTTACAAAGTATCAAAATATTTCACAAGTCATAATATTTTCAAAATACTTTTTGTGAAGTGTTTTTCAATTTTGTAAAGGATACGTCGACATATCCAGTTCCTATATGTCAACATAGTGATCGTAATTTTCAAAATTCAAATTTTGATTGGAAGTGTCATTTCATCGTATCTCTTTGCAAATGGACATGATTGTTGTTTCTCTATAAATAAGGGTTAAACCAACGAATTTTTGTTAACTACTTTCTCATATTTTTTCTCCTCTTTCATTCTCTTGAATTCTGAAAGAAAATCTACTCAAAGTATTTTCCAGTTCAAATTCCATTTATTTGATTCTCTGTTGATTACTCTCTGAATACCCTCATCCCTCTCATTCAAATAAGATCAAAGTGTTATTCAAGAGGTTATAGGATCATTATAATCAAGATCAACGAGTTGTGTCTGTAGAACACTATCAAATCGTAATATTATATTTGTGGGTCTAATTGTAGCCCATGTAAATCAATTGGGTGTGCTTAGAGCTCAAAAATCTAGGGGATGCGTAAATCTAGTAACTTTACCAAAGGTTAAGAAATCTGAAGAGTGTGTCTCCTTGCCTTGAAATCGAGGCTGTATTTGCTTTGCTATGTGAAAAGAAATCTATACAAGGAATTATACAAGACTGGATGTATAACTCCGAATTAGTATAAAATCCTGATTTATTTTTTTCCTTTTACTTTTACTACATTTATATTTATCTATGTTTGAATTTGTGATAGAAAATTACATTGTTTAAACTATAATCTTAAAAGAATTCAAAAAGATTCACAAAAATTGTGAAACACTATCCACTTCCCCTCTAGTGTTAGCCATAAGATCCATCTTCAGCTAAAAAACATTTGTATCAGAGCATTGGTTTTCAAAGTATTCATAATTTTGATTTTTGAAAAGTTTTAATGGCTAACAATACTGTTGGTAATAATGTTAGAAGCACTGTTAATCCACTTGTTGGCAATTCATTTATAGAACGACAATCTGCTGCTACACCCCTGCTTTTTAATGGCAGTAATTACATGTATTGGTCATGTAGAATGAAAATATATTTACAATCAATTGGTTTATAGATTTGGAACATCACGTAAAATGAGTACACTAACCTGGGACTAATTTTTTCAACATGTACTGCTGACCAAAAAGTGTTGCATAAAGTAACACTAAAGCCATGAATATTTTATTATTCATTGGATAGGAATGAATTTAACAGAATGTCCATCTGTAAGTCTGTATTTGAAATAAGGAAAATATTGCAACTTACACATGAGGGCACTAGTAAAGTCAAACAGACTAAAATTTCTATGTTAACAAATTAGTTTCATATTTAAAATGAGTCCAAATGAGTCAATTTATGATATGTATAATAGATTTCAAGATATAGTTCATTCACTAACTGTACTTGGAAAAAGATTTTCTAAAGAAGATAAGTTAGAAAAATCCTCAATTCACTTACTCCCGAGTGGAACTAAAATACTCTTGCGATTGAAGAGGCTAATGACATTCGCAGTCCAAATTTTGAAGAGTTAATTGGAAATTTAATATCATTTGAAGCACAAATGCAGGACAGGAGAGAAAACAAGGCAATAGAGCAGAGATTCATCGCTTTCAACCGCCACAACAGATGATCTGGATTCAGATAATGATGATGACAAGAAAGTTGCTTTCAAGACAAGAAATTTCTGAAGAATAGAAAAACGAATCATCTCAGGAGATATGATAGTAAAAATCCCAGCGGAAACTATAGCAGAAATGGCGTTAGATGCTTTAATTGTGATGAACCTGACCATATGAAAAGTGACTGTCCACATCCTGAGAAATCGAAAAAACACTATGATTCATCTAGAAAATAGAGAAGAGCTTATGTTGCAATATTAGACTATTCAGGTACTTCCTCAAGTGATAGCGAACCTGATACCGAGAATGCTAATGTATGTTTTACAGCGAAATTTAATGAGAAGTCTGGATAATAGAACTAAAATAGGTACGCATTTAAATTAAAATTTTGAATTTTAGTTGCTGATTGATTTTGATTGATAGGAATAACCTCTAGATTAATAATAATATTGGTTGAATAATGTGTGCGTATATTTTAAATGCTATTTTGAGGATTTTTTAACTTATTATCTTTTTAATCTTTGTTTGCAAAATGAAAATCTTGGTTTCACCGATGCTTCTCAAAATGATTTCGCTTGTTATCCAAAATTGATGAAGATGTTTTATGCAAATTTAAAAGAAAAGTTTTATGATGGAATAGTAGGAGAAGTTTGGAGTAGTGTCAAGGGGATGCAAATTGTTTTAAATTGTGAACTTTTGGATCACATTCTTTGATACAAATCTAGTGGAATGGACCTTTCAACTTTTCAAATTGATTTTCAAAACTGTGAAGTGATTCATGACATTTTTGAAAGTGATGGTTATTTTGAATTTAAAAACAAAAACTTGCATCCAATAGTAAAAAATTTAAGCCTTCTTTGCAACAAAGTATCACTCCTAAAATAGGTACGTATAATAACTTGACATAAAAAGGTTTTCAAAACTCTTTTCATCATTTATGGTCAACACAACATAAATTGATCTCAAGTCATTTAGGATAAACTTTTTCCTAAAAAATTTCTAAACATAAAAACACACTATTTCATCGTGTGTATCTTGCTCGTGTTTTCAACTATTATGGTGTTGACCTTAAAGGGAAGGAAACAATTCCTCGAAAAATATTTGAAAGGCTAATGTTTTACTTATGCGTAGTTCACCCTTTTTCAAGCCTTATGAAATGCTTATGAAAAAGGAACAAAGGTTGGTTTAGGAAGAGAAGCAAGAAATAAGAGAAGAGGAGGAAGAGAAAGGAGAGGAAATAGAAGTCGAGATGGAAGATCAAGAAGAGGAGGAGGATACTTCTTTGGAAAGTATCAATGCCACCGAATCCATCCAACAAAGATCTTCTCAAAAATTAAGTGAAGATCATTCACAACCAAAGAAAGCTTAAGAAATCATTCTCAAACAAATTTACCTCAATTTCCAAAAAAAAAAGGATAAATTCTTCGAAAATATCATCTGCAAGCTTATGGTTCTTCTTCATCTTCATCTACATCTTTCTAGTTGTTTATTTAAGCTATCTTTGTATTCAGATTTTCTAGTTTTAAGTTTGTGATGAATCTCATGTATATTTCTTTTTATACCTTGTACTCACCCTTATTATCAATGAAAATTCTATTTCTTGCTCTTTCACATTGTCAATTATATCTGGATAGCCATATAAATATCATAATATAGGGAAAAAGCCTTATAGTTATAAAATAAAATAGTTTTGAAAAATATTATGCATATGTCGACATATGCAAATCATATACGTCGACATATAACGGCTAGTTTTCAAAAAAAATAACCAAACCAATTCATTTGACAACTTCTTACCCCATATACCTATTCACTCCAGAAAATTATTATTTTCAATCTCTATCTTCACTTTCTTTCACATATAAACTTATCTCTTTAATAATAGCCTCTCCACATAAGAAACTTTATGAAAATCTTGAACAAACACTTGAATCGTTCAAGAATATCCTTACTTTCATTCTTAAAAATCAAAGACACTTAGAACTAAGCCAAATGCAGATGAATAAAGAGGAGAAACATTTTGACGCTATTTGATTGGTGATTTCTTCCCTTATCAAAGAAGAACCAACCAACAATCCAGAATGTGCCATCAACAAAGATGATGAAGATTGGGATGCCATCAAAGCAGATCCAATCTTTGGCGCTGATGGTTGGTTTAAGTCCTCGAAACGTCCAGTTAAATAGGTTTGAATTTATATTAAAATTGTATAATAATATATTATTATAATATTGACTTGTTTGGATTAAATTGATATGTGTGGATTGATTAGTTTGACTTTGTTTGATTTATGATTGATTTGTTTGATTTACTTAACATTTGTGTATAAAAGACTTATTGATTGGATCGAATTTGTTTGTTTGTTTGATTGAATGAGTGTGAATTAATTTGACTACTTGAAATTATTTCGTGTCACTTTAGTTCAAATATATTACTTGGAATGTTGTGATGTCATCGCCTATAATTATTATCACTTATTATTCTTACCACTTTTAAATTACAACATTTTTTATTCTACTTGCTTTTATATCTTAGTATTATATTTTATGTAGTACTTTAGTTAGGGGGAGTTTTTAGTTAGATTTTTTCTATTGATAAAGAGGGAGAAAATATAAAATGTATTGATCTAGGCATAGAATAAGAGGGAGAGGAATTATAACATATTTTATATACATTATTGTCATCATCAAAAAGAAGAAGATTATTAATACCTTAGGCATTAGTTTTCATGATAACAAGTATATGACATTATACAAAATATAGATACTAATGTTTTTTATCAAGTTATATTATTATTTAGTGTAGGATATTAGACGTGTATTGATTAAGGAGACTATACAATATGAAGAGAAGATTCAAAAGGCGGAATAGTAATTCAAAAGTAAGAGATTGAAGACTCATGAGTATTGAAGAACTCAAGACAGGTATTGTTAAAACCGTAATAGCACCGCTTTGATCTCTCTCTCTCTCTCTCTCTCTCTCTCTCTCTCTCTCTTTATTACTCTTTTTTTTAAATGATTTTCAAATATCTTAAAAATAGTTGTAAAAGAATTTTTGTTTTCAAAATATCCCTTAAATTATTTCTGTCTTTTGATTTTATTATATTTAATATACTTTGAATATTATACTTTGTTATAATTTTAGTTTTTAAAGATTTCTAAAAAATTATAAGTTTGTTATAATATTTGTTATTACTTTGATTTCAGATATGTTAACTTTTAATTTATACTTATTATTTTCAAAAGAAATTCATAATTAAATCCTTTATATATTTGAATATATTTTTAAAGAGGTTTTTTAAGTTTTGATATGATAAAAATATGTGTAAACTATGTTTATATGATTTTACTGTAATAACCAGGTATTTTCAACCATTCGCGTCCACACATGTCGGACTTGAATTGCTCAAAATACCGCATTGTAAATAAAATTTGGCAAATCTCAGAACATACAGTAAATAATAATCACAGAACACAGACACAAAGTAAGAAATGCAGCGGAAGTAAAAGAGATAGTAGTTCATGAAGCTACTATGTAAATATATCAGAGTTACATAAAATACAATAGAATAAATAAAGCACAACAGAAGTATCAAGATGATAACCAAGTACAAGCTGAATAGGACAACAGAACTGAAATAGATAAAACTGGTAAGCAGATAATCTCCAGCGATTCCCATCTCCAGAAAATGGAATCCAAATCTGTGAATAACTCAGGCTGACCCGAGCGTAAATAAAAATACAAACACTCGAGTCAGGACAATATATACTTATATAATGTAAATCAACTCAAGTGAACTGTAATAAGGTACAAGTAACTTAAAGGATGCCTGGGACTGCCCATCCTCTAAGGATCCGTTAAACTATTTACTATGTAGTAATATTGCGCTATTATAATAATGTCTACAGTAAAATAAATTTACTTTTAAATAGCGTTTCGGGCTACCCATATCACCCTTCACACATAATAGTCTCAGTAGTCCATCCAATATCATGATATCTTCAGATCGGGAAACTATCAGAGGGTACCACATGGGCTACGGGAGAAAAACAAACTCGTAGTAAAGGCTCGGTATGGTAGGTGACACGGCACACAAGGCAATGCCAGGGTAGATACACCAATTAGGCACACGGCTGGTGGTAACGCAGCAGCCACATACGCCCACCTCGGAACACACTCCCATATCAAAATCGAAGGATGTCCATCCAATCAATCACAAATAAGAGTATATTATCGAAGGAATGTGCATGACCAGAGGAGCTACCCCTTTTGCCCCGAGATCGCTCATGTTTTATCCATCTTATGCCAACTCATGGGAATTGGGTCCACGTAATATACCTCAAGAACGTCGCCGCCATCCTACTTCATTCTGGAAACTCCACCGCGTACACAGTTGTTAAAGTGCTTTTCGGTATCGACAGAGAGTGTGTCCATATCCGATCCCGGTCTCTTTAACAACCAATCGTTATTATAACCCATAGTTATAATTTAAAAGTCGTAGTTTATACTTCAAAATAAAGTATCATTTCAAATTCAAATCTTTATCAAAATAAAGATCTAATCATTTCCAAACCATTTCGAAAACATCATATCTTTCCAAAACTTCCTGTCAAATTATTCCAATATATCAAAATATCATATCTTTCCAAAACTTCATTTCAAATCATTTTAATATATCAAAATATCATATCTTTACAGAACTTCCTTTCTAATCATCTCAATATATCGAAATATCATATCTTTTCAAAACTTCACTTCCAATCATTTTAATATATAAAAATATCATATCTTTCCAAAAATACATTTCAAATCATTTTAATATATCAAAATATCATATCTTTACAAAACTTCATTCATTTCAAATCATTTTAATATATCCAAATATCGTATCTTTTCAAAACCACATTTCAAATCATTTTAATATATCAAAAATATCATATCTTTACAAAACTTCATTTCCAATCATTTTAATATATCAAAATATCGTATCTTTACAAAACTTCATTTTCAATCATTTTAATATATCAAAATATCATATCTTTTCAAAACCTCATTTCAAATCATTTTAATATATCAAAATATCATATCTTTTCAAAACCACATTTCAAATCATTTTAATATATCAAAATATCATATCTTTTCAAAAGCACATTTCAAATCATTTTAATATGTCAAAATATCGTATCTTTTCAAAACCACATTTCAAATCATTTTAATATATCAAAATATCATATCAACATACATTTCAAAATAGTTTATATTTCAAAACAAATTACTTCATTTTAAATCATAAAAAAATGAAGTTTTTATATTTAATAATTAAATTATTAAATTTCCAAAACTTTCAACTTTCAAAGTTCATTTATTCACTTAAGTTTATCAAAACAGTGAAAATTCACTTTTCGCAGCATTTAGAAAACGCTACGAAAAGTTACATTCAAAACAGTTCAATTTAACAAAAGACAGCATTTTAAGATGTTGTAATAGGGTTTACTTAAATTTCAAACAAAATTAGTTAAATTCTACAATTATAGCACTTACATAAATTGCTATAATAGCCTTTAATTCAATTTAGCTTTTTAGTTCATTATCATCAACTACAGCATTTACAAATGCTGTAATATCATTTACATTACAATTAATAGCATTTCAAAAATGCAGTTAATTAACTTCAAATCTTCAATAAAATTTCACAACCAATTATATTTTTATTTAAAACATTTTTAACTTATAAATCATACATTTTCATTTTTACAAACATCATTTAATTTTCCTTAAATTCATGATTTTATAAAGTTAATTTTCCATTCAAAAATATAGATTTACTGATAATTCACTTATTAAATTTCAACGTTAAATTTTAAACTCATTGAATTAAATTTCAATTTAACACTTAAGTTTCAAATTTCAAAATATAAGTTAATTACAATTTTATTTACTTAACTTAAAATTCACTTTTAAGCCAAATTATCAAATTCCCATTTTGGTTATATTTTCAAAATTTCAACTTAAATAATCATTCATTTCACCTTTTAACTTTATTCAAAATCATTAATATATTATAAAATCACTTTAAATTAATTTTAAATTCAAATTATCATAAATTTATTACAATTTTATATTTAATTTAATTTCCAATTATAATTAAATCAAAATTTCCAAAATAACTTACATTCAAATTTTCTAACTTTTCCATAATTTATTTAACTTATAAATTTCCAGAAAATCAATAATACTTTACAAAAATCATTTTTAATTAAGTTTTAAATCAAAATATTATAATCTTTACGTTTCAAACATATTTTAAAAAAATTTAGAAAAATATGTTTTAACTACGGGTGTATATATAATTTTCTAGCCTAGGTAAAGTGATACGGGTAATATATCATTTCAACCCGTAATTTACAAAGAAAATCCGGGTTTTATCATTTCAAACCCGCAGTCCCAAGTAAATGAAAATAATTGAAAATCATTCAGGCCTATCATTTCAGCCCATAAGGATTTTCCCTTATTCTAATGTCTGTTCGGGTATGTATCATTTTAACCCATAGTGATTCTAATCTAAAGGGAACTTGCAGTGTGGCAAACTGATATAAACAACAGAACAGCATAATATAACAGTATCATATGATATAACAGGTGTTTAAGCATGGATGAACATCAGATAATCATAATATAGCAGGTGTGAATGGTTATGCATTTTTACAGATTCAAAAGGGGTCAATTTACTAGTTATATATGTACATATTGTCAGGTGAGACTAACTCACTTGTTTAAGCTGGAGATGACAACCAAAACACACAACACAGAATCTTTGAAGGCACGACAACACAAATATGATTTGAGTGGGAGATCCAAAGATAAATTTCCTTGGATACATGAGACAAACAAATATATATAAAACATAAGTTTCAAAACAAGATATACTTAAACAATGTTAGAAATGGATTGAATAAAACAAAACCAAAACTATTGCACTTGCTTTCTATCACATATGCTTCAGCTCCAGATCTGAAATGGCACGGCTAAAGGCATGGTTTGGATCTCGTTTGGGTTCCTAAAGGTCGGCCTAGCATGGGAAAATGATGGAGCAAAGTATGGTAGAGAGATATGTGCAAGGAATACAACTACAAGGCAAAATATCATGAATTCAAGGCAACATTGGCTCGGCCCAAGCAAGAACAGGCACAGCCATCTCTGTAGTGGACTGGAGGATGGTGTGGAAGAGGGTTTGAGGTCGTCCATGGGTGGTGGAGGTGGAGTTGGTGGTGGCCAAAGGAAGGTTGAAGGTGATGAAGGCATAGGTGTTGGCTATGGTGCATATAGGTGAAGTTTGTGTAGATTTAGGTTGAGTTTGATCAACTATTGGGCATGGCCACTGGCTTGGGGATGGATAGGAGATGGTGGGTGGTTCAGGTGGCAGAGGAGGCAGCCATGGTGGCTGGATTGGTGGGGCCAAACCTGAAGTAGAAGAGAAGGCCAGTAAAAATCAACATAAACAAGTAGAAAAATAAGGGAAAAGAAGTAAAAGAATTAATCAAACTCTTGGAGATGATAAAGGCCGAATTTTTTTCAGAGATGAGAAGTTTATTCACGTGAAAAAAAGTTGGGAGAAGTGGTCGGCTGAATATGTGGATTGTTATTGCCAAAAATAAATGAAAAATTAGGCTAAATGTGAAAAGATGGAAGATAAAGAGCCATAGGAAAGTCAAAAGTCAAACCTTTTCAAATTACCTTTAATTTATTTATATTAGTTCGAATTACAGAAAATAATAATAAATTCAGTCAAAAATTCAAAAAAATAACAAAATATAAAATATATATAAATATTTATTAATTATATAAGTTAAAAAAATAAGAAAATTGCGCAAAATTGCAAACTAGTCTAGAAAAATGGAAAATGAACAAAATGAACTTTGGAAAATTTATATGGACTTGTAAAAATATTTATAACAAATATAACAACATAAAAATAAAATGCATTCACAAATAAATATATAAATTTTAATTTAAATATAATTTAAATAAAGAAAATAGCAGAAAAATGGAAACCAGGCTTTAAAATTTGGAAAGAAATTCAATAAGCTTTGGAAAAATTCAAACATCACTTTAAAAATATTTAAAAGTCAAAATAATATAACATAAATATACAAATTACAATAAGATATATCGAGTAAAAATGTCATTTATATAAATTAAAACAAAAAATATTGTTAAATAACCCTATATACATACAATATTGTAAAGGGTATAACTTTCTCAATTTAAATCCAATTTCAATGAAACGAAAGACAGTATTCATGATATTAAATTTATTTTCAAAATAAAAGATAAAATTTAAGAATTCAAATATTTAAATTTAAAATTTAAAAGTCAAAGTTTGACCAGTTTTGACCACAAATCCATTTTTAAGGAAAATATTCAATTTATACCAGTTTGAAATTATAATTCATATAATAATCAAAATTTATATTTAAAAATTAAATGTTTGAAATAAAACAAGTTTAAAATAATTTCAAAATAAAATAAAGTCAAATTTTAATTATATGCGAAAAAATCTAGGGTTGTCACACTCTCCCCGGCTCAAAACTTTTCGTCCCCGAAAAGGAATGAGGTACGAGAAAGCACAGAAAATGATAAAATGAAATAAGATTAAGACAAGATGACGAAGAGATTGAAATTATACCTGATAACTATTGTTATAGGTAAGTTTAACAAGGTGGAGATTATCAAAGATTATAGAAAGATTTCTAAACAGAAAAATTATAGAAAAATGCTACACCAGCCTGAAGCAAGATAAGGAAAATAAGGACAACCAAAAGATAGTTTGAAAAACAAAATAAGATAATAAGTTAGAAACCATGGAAATTTCAACTTAAATAGATAATTAATTTTTTTACACAAGTTAAATAAATCTTAACTATCTCAAATTTTATTATCTTATCTTCTAATCATCTTAAATTAAAAATTTCTAAGATCATGGATTTGAAAAATAATCATTCATTATACTCATAATGTGCTTAATAAATTTAATTCTTCTTTATTCTTACTTAAAGATAAATTTATTCCTCTCAATATATTTTATCATCTATGCCCATTATACTTACTCTTATTATAACCGCTTTAATTTATTGTTAGTTCCATTAATCATCATTTTATATTTTAAATTATTCAATTAACCTTTTATTCTATTTACTCCTGTTAATCATTTTATAACTAAAATCTAAGTGTATAACATTTATTTTAACCATTCAAATTTTATTTATAAAATCTTTTTGTATTGTATATTGTCAATTACATTGTTAACATCTGTATAATTTGGGTAAGTTATATTTAAATGCAATTGAGTATTATACGAATAAAACTTTCTAATTTCCTCATCTCAAGTTTGAATCATTTATCTAAAATTTTGATTTTCTTTTTATAATTGAAATGATTCTTTAAGATAAAGTTTAAGAATAAAATTTTCGATTCCTTCAAACCATTTAGAGATAAATAAATATATATACATAATATGTCAAATCAAATTTAAATCATATATCTATATATATTATAAATCCAGTCTTATTTTAGAAATTCAAATCAATTAAATTTCCCAAAAAAAAGCTGTAGCAAGACTACAGAATGGTCTCTTCGCTTCAAAACTCGAAAATGAACGTCGATGATGCCGCGGTCATTACCGAAGGTATTTTCCAGTGACAAAGAGAAGAGCACTAATTTTAAACTTTAAAATTTCTTGGAAACAAATTTCTATTAGAAAATACTTTAAACAATATACCCCTTTTAAACTTAAAACACAAGGTTTGAAACCATCGGAAATTAAATTCTCAAATTTCTTGTTTTAAACTCATTTCCGTTCCCAAATCAATTTATATACAGCTACTTATAAATTCATTTATAGAACAATAAATGATAAATCAAGTATTATCATTTCAAATGATTAATTTAAATCAATTTATTAAGCTCCATAATTTACTTATATCAAAATTTATTTCATTAACCAAATTTTAAAATAATATTGTGTCAGTTTGTTCAGTCAAAGTGTTTTAGAAATCCTATCGATAGCGTTGATCAGACGAATCGATCGGAAACCCAAATCAACATCAACACAATATAAAACAAAACATTAATATTGATTTACAAGTACAATTCAAAATGTTTGGAAGATAGATTGGAAACAAAAGACAAGATGATTAAATAACAAAATAGGGTGGTGGATAAGCTTAAATAAATCGTGGGCAACCTTAACCGGGTCAACCGTGACTTAAAGAATAAGATCGATGTTGATTTTCTAGGGTAAATCTACATTCGATCTCAATAGAGAGAGTTTGGAATAACAAAAGATATTAGCATCTAAACCAAGGATAGATATAAATCTCTGGTCTAAACCAAGGATAGATATAAATCTCTGGTGAATCGATGCAAATTGTAAGGAGTTTCCCCCTTTACAAATGAATTTTTGAGATTGGCGGGACCGCCGATTCACTATAAAGCTCATTCGAAGTGGAGTTATGTGATACTCCAGAATCAAAGGAAGACGAATAGTGAGGGACACGAATGGATTTTGGAACCGCAGGGAACGTTCCAAAATTCAAAGGGATCGAGTCTAAAAGGAAGAGATTTAAAATCGAATAAAAGCGATTCTGTAAATACATTTTACCATATATGCTGAGTTTTGCCTAGAGCTACTAAAGCTCTGATACCAACTGTAACAGCCAGGTATTTTCAACCATTCGCATCCACACATGTCGGACTTGAATTGCTCAAAATACCGCATTGTAAATAAAATTTGGCAAATCTCAGAACATACAGTAAATAATAATCATAGAACACAAACACAGAGTAAGAAATGCAGCGGAAGTAAAAGAGATATTAGTTCATGAAGCTACTATGTAAATATATCAGAGTTACATAAAATACAATAGAATAAATAAAGCACAATAGAAGTATCAAGATGATAACCAAGTACAAGCTGAATAGGACAACAGAACTGAAATAGATAAAACTGGATAAGCAGATAATCTCCAGCGATTCCCATCTTCAGAAAGTGGAATCCGAATCTGTGAATAACTCAGGCTGATCCGAGCGTAAATAAAAATACAAACACTCGAGTCAGGACAATATATACTTATATAATGTAAACCAACTCAAGTGAACTGTAATAAGGTACATGTAACTTAAAGGTGCTTGGGACCGCCCATCCTCTAAGGATCCGTTAAACTATTTACTTTGTAGTAATATTGCGCTATTATAATAATGTCTACAGTAAAATAAACTTACTTTTAAATAGCGTTCCGGGCTACCCATATCACCCTTCACACATAATAGTCCCAATACTCCATCCAATATCATGATATCTCCAGATCGGGAAACTAACAGAGGATACCACACGTGCTACGGGAAAAAAACAAACTCGTAGTAAAGGATCGGTAGGGTAGGTGACACGGCACACAAGGTAATGCCAGGGTAGATATACCAATTACGCACACGGGCTGGTGGTAATGCAGCAGCCACATACGCCCACCTCGAAACACACTCCCATATCAAAATCGAAGGATGACCATCTAATCAATCACAAATAAGAGTATAGTATCGAAGGAATGTGTCCGACCAGAGGAGCTACCTCTTTTGGCCCGAGATCGCTCCTGTTTTAGCCACCTTATGCCAACTCATGGGAGTTGGGTCCACGTAATATACCTCAAGAACGTCGCCACCGTCCTACTTCATTCTGAAAACTCCACCGCGTACACAATTGTTAAAGAGGTTTTCGACATCGACAGAGAGTGTGTCCATATCCGATCCCGATCTCTTTAACAACCAATCGTTATTATAACCCATAGTTATAATTTAAAAGTCATAGTTTACACTTCAAAATAAAGTATCATTTCAAATTCAAATCTTTATCAAAATAAAGATCTAATCATTTCGAAACCATTTCGAAAACATCATATCTTTCCAAAACTTCCTGTCAAATCATTTCAATATACCAAAATATCATATCTTTCCAAAACTTCATTTCAAATCATTTTAATATATCAAAATATAATATCTTTACAAAACTTCCTTTCTAATCATCTCAATATATCAAAATATTATATCTTTTCAAAACTTCATTTCCAATCATTTTAATATATCAAAATATCATATCTTTCCAAAACTACATTTCAAATCATTTTAATATATCAAAATACCATATCTTATCAAAACCACATTTCAAATCATTTTAATATATCAAAAATATCATATCTTTACAAGACTTCATTTCCAATCATTTTAATATATCAAAATGTCATATCTTTACAAAACTTCATTTCCAATCATTTTAATATATCAAAATATCATATCTTTTCGAAACCACATTTCAAATCATTTTAATATATCAAAATATCATATCTTTTCAAAACCATTTAATATATCAAAATATCATATCAACACACATTTCAAAATAGTTTATATTTCAAAACAAATTACTTCATTTTAAATCATAAAAAAATGAAGTTTTTATATTTAATGATTAAATCATTAAATTTCGAAAATTTCAACTTTCAAAGTTCATTTATTCACTTAAGTTTATCAAAACAGTGAAAATTCACTTTTCGCAGCATTTAGAAAACGCTACGGAAAGTTACATTCAAAACAGTTCAATTTAACAAAAGACAGCATTTTAAGATGTTGTAATAGGGTTTACTTAAATTTCAAATAAACTTATTTAAATTCTACAATTATAGCACTCAAATAAATTGCTATAATAGCCTTTAATTCAATTTAGCCTTTTAGTTCATTATCATCAACTAAAGCATTTACAAATGCTGTAATATCATTTACATTACAATTAATAGCATTTCAAAAATGCAGTTAATTAACTTCAAATCTTCAATAAAATTTCACAACCGATTATATTTTTATTTAAAACATTTTTAACTTATATATCATACATTTTCACATTTATAAACATCATTTAATTTTCCTTAAGTTCATGATTTTATAAAGTTAATTTTCCATTCAAAAATCAAGATTTACTAATAATTCGTTTATTAAATTTCAACATTAAATTTTAAATTCATTGAATTAAATTTCAATTTAACACTTAAGTTTAAAATTTCAAAATATAACTTAATTTCAGTTTTATTTACTTAACTTAAAATTCACTTTTAAGCCAAATTCATAAATTCCCATTTTGGTTATAGTTTCAAATTTTCAACTTAAATAATCATTCATTTCACCTTTTAACTTTATTCAAAAATCATTAATATATTATAAAATCACTTTAAATTAATTTTTAAATTCAAATTATCATAAATTTATCATAATTTCATATTTAATTTAATTTCCAATTATAATTAAATCAAAATTTCCAAAATAACTTACATTCAAATTTCTAGCTTTTCCATAATTTATATAACTCATAAATTTCCAGAAAATCAATAATACTTTACAAAAATCATTTTTAGTTAAGTTTTAAATCAAAATATTATAATCTTTACATTTCAAACATATTTTTAAAAAATTTAGAAAAATATATTTTAACTACGGGTCTGTATATAATTTTCTAGCCTAGGTAAAGTGATACGGGTAATATATCATTTCAACCCGTAATTTACAAAGAAAATCCGGGTTTATCATTTCAAACCCGCAGTCCCAAGTAAATGAAAATAATCGAAAATCATTCAGGCCTATCATTTCCGCCCATAACGATTTTCCCTTATTCTAATGTCCGTTCGGGTATGTATCATTTCAACCCATAGTGATTCTAATCTAAAAGGAACTTGCAGTGTAATAAATTGATATAAACAACAGAACAGCATAATATTACAGTAACATATGATATAACAGGTGCTTAAGCATGGATGAACATCATATAATCATAATATAGCAGGTGTGAATGGTTATGCATTTTTACAGATTCAAAAGGGGTCAATTTACTAGTTATATATGCACATATTGTCAGGTGAGGCTAACTCACTTGTTTAAGCTGGAGATGACAACCAAAACACACAACACAGAATCTTTGAAGGAACGAAAACACGAATATGATTTGAGTGGGAGAGCCAAAGATAAATCTCCTTCGATACATGAGACAAAAAAATATAAAACATAAGTTTCAAAACAAGATATACTTAAACAATGTTAGAAATGGATTGAATAAAACAAAACCAAAACTATTGCACTTGCTTTCTATCACCTATGCTTCAGCTCCAGATCTGAAATGGCACGGCTAAAGGCATTGTTTGGATCTGGTTTGGGTTCCTAAAGGTCGGCCTAGCATGGGAAAATGATGGAGCAAAGTATGGTAGAGAGATATGTGCAAGGATTACAACTACAAGGCAAAATATCATGAATTCAAGGCAACATTGGCTCGGCCCAAGCAAGACCAGGCATGGCCATCTTTGTAGTGGGCTGGAGGATGGTGTGGAAGAGGGTTTCAGGTGGTCCATGGGGGGTGGAGGTGAAGTTGATGGCGGCCAAAGGAAGGTTGAAGGTGATGAAGGCATAGGTGTTGGCTATGGTGCATATAGGTGAAGTTTGTGTAGATTTAGGTGGAGTTTGATCAACTATTGCGAATGGCCAATGGCATGGGGCTGGAGAGGAGGTGGTGGTGGTTCAGGTGGTGGAGGAGGCGGCCATGGAGGCTGGAGTGGTGGGACTGAACCTGAAGTAGAAGAGAAGGCAAGTAAATATCAACATAAACAAGTAGAAAAACAAGGGAAAAGAAGTAAAAGAATTTACCGAACTCTTGGAGATGATGAAGGCCGAATTTTTTTCAGAGATGGGAAGTTTATTCATGTGAAAAAAAGTTGGGAGAAGTGGTCAGCTGAATATATGGATAGTTATTGCCAAAAATAAATGAAAAGTTAGGCTAAATGTGAAAAGGTGGAAGATAAAGAGCCATAGGAAAGTCAAAAGTCAAAACCTTTTCAAATTACCTTTAATTTATTTATATTAGCTTAAATTACTGAAAATAATAATAATTTAAGTCACAAATTCGAAAATATTACAAAATATATAATATATATAAATATTTATTAATTATATAAGGTAAAACAAATAAGAAAATTGCACAAAATTGCAAACTAGTCTAGAAAAATGGAAAATAAACAGAATGAACTTTGAAAATTTATATGGACTTGTAAAAACATTTATAACAAATATAATAACATAAAAATAAAATGCATTCACAAATAAATATATAAATTTTAATTTAAATATAATTTAAATAAAGAAAATAGAGAAAAATAGAAACCAGGCTTTAAAATTTGGAAATAAATTCAATAAGCTTTGGAAAAATTCAAACGTCACTTTAAAAATATTGAAAAGTCAAAATATACATAATATAACATAAATACACAAATTAGAATAAGATATATCAAGTAAAAATATCATTTATATAAATTAAAATAAAAAATATTGTTAAATTACCCTATATACATACAATATTGTAAAGGGTATAGCTTTCACAATTTAAATCTAATTTCAACGAAATGAAAAGTAGTATTCATGGTATTAAATTTATTTCCAAAATAAAAGATAAAATTTAAGAATTGAAATACTTAAATTTAAAATTTAAAAGTCAAAGTTTGACCAGTTTTGACCACAAATCCATTTTTTAGGAAAATATTCAATTTATACCAGTTTGAAATTATAATTCATATAATAATCAAAATCTATATTTAAAAATTAAATGTTTGAAACAAAACAAGTTTAAAATAATTTCAAAATAAAATAAAGTCAAATTCAAATTATATGCAAAAAAATCTAGGGTTGTTACATTTACAAAGTATCAAAATATTTCACAAACCTTAATATTTTCAAAATAATTTTAATAAAGTGTTCTTCAATTTTGTGAAGGATGTGTCGACATATCCAATTCCTAAATGTCGACATAGTAACCGTAATTTTCAAATTTTGGATTTTGAATGGAAGTCTATCTCTTCGTGAATGAACATAACTATTTTTTCTATATAAATAGGGGTTAATCCAACAAATTTTTGTTAACTACTTTCTCATATTTTCTCTCCTCTTTCACTTTCTTGTATTTAAAAGAAAATCTGCCCAAAATTTTCTCAAATTCAATCAAAATCAAAATCAAACTCTATTGATTTGATTCTTTATTGGTTACACTATGATTTCTCCATCTCTCTCACTCAAACAAGATCAAGTGTTATTCAAGAGGTTATAGGATCGTTTATAATCAAGATCAATGATCTAAGTCTCTAAAAATCTATCAAATCATACTGTTATATTTGTGGGTGTGATTGTAGCCCATGTATTACAATTGGGTATGCTTGGTAGCCTAAAAATTTAGTGGGTGTGCTTGTGACCCATGTAAATCAAGTGACTCTGCCCAGACGTAGGAAAGTATGGAGGGTGTGTCTCGTTGCCTTGAATCAAGATTGTATTTGCTTTTCTATTTGAAAAGAAATATGTACAAGTAATTGTACAGGAATGAATTTAGGGTAACTCCGAACTAGTATAAAATCCTAATGTATTCTTTTCTTTTTACTTTTATTGCATTTATATTTATCAATGTTTGAATTTGTAACTGATAATTGCATCGTTTAAACTATAATCTTAAAAGAATTCAAAAAGATTCACAAAAATTATAAAACACTATTCACCCTCCTCTTGTGTTAAATTAGCTTTAATATCCATCTTCCGCTAAATATAGATCTAGAACTCCATCACTGAAATGTCAGTTTGATTAGTTTATGCAAGGTGCAACATATTTGATATCCTTAAATGTTAAAGATAATTGAATGCGTTTTTGTAAAGAGTACGTTATAATATTGTAGTAAGGATATTCTTTTGAATGGTTCGTCCATTTAGAAAGAATAATGAATGTACAAGAGTAGATGTAATTTAAGGTATAGTTGGGATGAAGAGAGTAAATTGTCAATTCTGCTTCAAAAAGAAACATCAAAAACGTGATTTGTAATAATAATATTTGATACTGAACATTGGAATGTGAAATACGATTTTTATTTCAAAATGTATTTCTATATAGAAAAATGGTTTCTATGAGATTTATTTCTTTGAGTTCAAGATATTTGATTAAAGAACCCTCCACTATAAATTGGTTACAGTGTATGAGAAAAATAATCTATATTAAGTGAATGATAAAACTCTGAATTTAGTACACTATTATAGTAATGACGGAATAGTGGGAGTGTGTCATATAGCACTTATTAATTGCATCAAATTATGAAAATTATTTTCATAAAATACATAGAACATTATTTATAAAAGAATGACTATTTTTAAATGTCGATTGGAAAAAAGACATAGTTATATTTCAGTGTGAATATTATGAATATTGTTTAAGAAATAAAACTATAATATGGTATTTTTTTTAGAACAAAAGTGATGCAATTGAAAATACTGAAGTATCTAAAACCATGTACAATTATTGTGGAATTATAGACTAAGTCGTATTTTAAGAAATAATTTTTTTTATATGATTATGAATCATATAATATTAGCTAATTATATCTCAAACAATTAAGGGCTATGCATCCATTTAGTGGGAGCGTCATAAGAGTTAATGAACTCTTCCCGTTGATACATGTAAATATATATAATTATAAATCTATTAATACCAAAATGTTTCCATACACATTTCCATATTCACCGATGAGTTATCACAGATGTGGGTGTATGTGATATGCATGTATAAGTTTATGGTAAGATCATAAAATATAAAATGGAATAAACGAAATAACATGCGATAAATGATTTGATTTGATCGAATGAGTGAGTATATTGGAATAAGTTCCGTATGTACCTAATATGAATAAAGATTTGGTCTAAAAGGCTACTCCTTTTATGATACATAATGATTTATCGAGAAGGAGTAATCAAACTTTGTGGGACAAGTACGATTAGTTGTGAGTGAAGTTGAGTTAATTTCTTTCTATAAGGTCATGTGCTTAAGTGTAGTACACAAGGTTAATATTATTTCATCTGAATAATAGTTTAAAAAATCATACAGATAAGGGTTGATAAGAAACCCCACATATCCTAGGCTAAGGAGTTGGCAGGTTGTGTAAGTCGAAAGTCTGAACGTAGTAATTGTTCATGAGGGATCTTCTATGAATTGCCCAAAAGAAGTTTGGTACAATAGTAATTAGATGACTAATTTTTGCTGTGAACATAAATATTTTATGAACTAATGCAAAATTAGTTTTATATAAGTCAATTGTAAAATCTTTATGATTACATATTCCGTTGCACTGAGAAATAATTTATGTTTCAAGATATAGCGATTTCATAGTGAAGGAAATTTTTGAGAAATTTTTGATAGTAACATGGGTTTGGATTGATCTAATGATAAAACTGATTACAAGAGATGAAATGAAATTGGTCGAACTTAAATAAACGAAAATACATTAGAATGTCCAATGAGTATTCTTGTACATTAAAGAAAAACTGTGAGTTTCTTGCCAATATCAAAAATAAATAATCCTCGGTTGTTTAATTAGACCATTAAGAATATTGACTCTATGATATGGTACGATGCACTAATCCGGAATAGTTCCCATGTACATTATCCAAAAACGATTTTGATACTGGTATCCAAAGGGATATGATCCATTGGCCGTAAATGTATCTTTGATAAAAAGAAAAATACAGTGGGAATATAGTGAGTCACATAGATAAGAATAATACCGTAAATTTCAATTGTTGAAATTAACAAAACAGATTCACGATTCAATATGCTCAAGTTTGTTTGGATTTTACACACAAAATTATCACCTAGTATGACTTTATGTTTTGGTATGTATGTGTTGAAACATAAAATTCTAAGTAATGATTTAGAGTAAATTATTTACACGTAATAACCAAACTATCTCGAAGTAGGTGGGAGCGATATTGAGTTTGTAAGTTTTTAGATATGATATAAACAAATATGAAAGTGTCATTCGACAAGCATCAAATTTGAACAAGTGTTTTGATAGAAATATCAAATAATTTGATTATCAACTAAAACGCAGAGGAAGCGTGTGTTCATAAGAAAGAACATTAAAAGGTATATAGATATTTATAAACCATAAGTAAACAATACACCTCTGATTGTTAACGATGTGCTTGTGTTAAATCAGCTTTGGTTGTTTTAATACTTGACACTGGATTAGTAAATAATGTCTTTTATAGTAAGTATAAAAGATATTGAGAATGTTTGAAATGACATGAAAGGAAACCTTATTAAAAAAAAAATACAGAACATGTAAGATGGATTCCATATGCTTTAGCAATATGAATTATCATGCATGTAATGGTGTCAACGATGTTGTGTTTTGTTTTATTTATGTATTTGATACATGAAGAAAACATTGAATCTAAATAGATATTAATAAATAGTTGTTTGAGATGTTCTCGTGTATTTTTGAAATACTAGAGAACTGTTTATATAAACAACAAACTCCTTATGAAGGAATGTTTAAACTTAAACTTTCATAAGTGATATTGAGTATAATATGTCAATATAAATTTAAGTAAAAAATATTTATGAAAGACTACGGCTGGTTCAATGAATAAGGCTAAGTACATTACCACTTATAACGATCGTGATTTTTCGTTGCCGAAAAATCGAACCGTTAGGGTTTTAGAAGAAGAAAGAGGTAGAAGAAGAAAGAAAAGAAAGAGAAGAGAAAACAGAAAAACAAGTAACAGAACGAGAAACAATAACAGAATCTCACAGTCGCAGCGGAACAACATATAATAGATAAATGAATATTCATTAAAACAAAAGAACTATACATTTTATACATTACATCACATTACATTACATCAACTTAACACTTTATAAATTTATTCTATAACTTCAATAATTTTTATTTAAAAACATCCATTTATAAAATCCTTTATATAAACCATTAATAATAATAACTTCCCAAAAACCAAATTTAACTATTTTATAAAAACCTATTATTGTTAAAAATTTCTTTTAAGTTATATTTTATAAAAATATAAATTTTTAAAACATAAAAATTTATCCATCTATTTATTTTAAAATTTAATCAATTCAAAATTTTAATAACCCTTATTCTTTGAAAAATCACTTTTAAACCCCTTTTAAATTCAAAACCGTTATTTTAATTTTTAAAAATTTGAATCCGATGATGCAACGACATCGAATGGTCAATCACGGGAATAAGTGTCATATATCAATATGATTATCAACAATCACATATTATTCCAAAATGTCACGATCCAAATTCCAGCGTTGGAAAATCGACATCCGTACTCCACCGTACTTGAATGCCGGAGATTCAAACGTTGAAATTCGAGTCGCGCCGGAGCTTATAACACATTAAGTAAATAACACAGCGGAAGAAATGAATAGCATATATCAATATACAACATTTGATACAATAACTGATACAACATGAATGATACAACAGAATGGTACAATAGATATCAACATTATCAGAGATACAAAGAATAGCAACGGAAATATAATAATAACACTAGCAGCGGAACAAATTTCCAAAATAGTCTTCAAGAAAGAACTCCAGTATCAGCAATCTCCATCTCCAAAGCACCAATCCAGAAATAGCTCGAACTCCAAATCAAGATGAAGAGAAACAACTCGATCCAAAATGCGATTGCCAAATCCTAAAGCTGAAAGCTATCGAATCTACACCTACTATAGATTATCTGAAAATCCAAACTCTAGCCTCTAGTCGGTAATTAAACCAACTAGAAACGTTCAAAATGACGGATTGTTATTTAGTTTATAACATTTAAACAGAATCAGCTACAGAATCACAGAATAGTAATCATATTTTATAAACAACTTTTCTTTTATATACAAATATCAGAGTTAATACAATAAGTTACATTTTATACAGCGGAAAACAAATTTTATTAAGTACAAGAAAAATAATTTTCTGAAAAGCTTTAGTTGTGCTTTCCCCTCTCTCTCTAACTTCGCTGCGCGCAAAACTCCAAGCTGTAAAAATACTCGGTCTGACCCGAGCGTTAATTGCAAAACACAAAAACACTCGAGTCAGGATTAATCTTTATTCAAGTAAATAAATTTGAAATGAACTGAATAATATGGTTACAGATATGGTAAAACAGATAAATCAATTTAAAATCTATTACGGATTTTTCACATTAACAATTTCAAATTTTTAAGTTCTGACAAACACACGTGTGCACTGCCTCGCCAACACGTGTGCGAGTGTAATCACAAAGACCACAAAGATACAATAACAAGCCCGAACAGAAACAACACAGCAGGTCAAGGCAGCGAGCACAAGTACAGGCCGAAATGCACAACAGTTTCAGCAGCCCCAAATGCAACAGGGCATACAACTACAAGTATGGACAGTGCACAGATCAATAGTGCACAGGGGCAGCAGTGGCAAGACACAACTACAGTGGACAGGTATACAACAACAAGCATGAAGTATGCAAGCTCAGCAACAACTACCAGTTCCATATAACAAGCTACAATTGAAGATGAAACTGAAGACCAACTGGCTACAAATTATAAGTAAGACCAACAACAAGTTGGACTGCAACAGTCAATATGCAGACCAAAGGCACAATGCCACAGCAACTAGGAGAAAACAGAAGTGAAGACAAGTGAAACAATGATCAAGCTTCAGGATGAACAATTGCAGACAAGAGTATACATTGGAATGAAGTAGTGCAAGCATAGGTGAATGTGTCAACATATCACGTACATAACAATGCAATACCAAACTTCACAAGCAATGACCAGTGCGATGACCAAGCACTGCATTAAACATGAAACAAGACCACAACTAGGCAAACATCACATAGGATTTACAACAACTAAAACCAAGATGAATAAGACAGCAAGTCAGTGACATGCCCATCAACCAGACAGAGTTAACAACAGGGAATACACAAATTGACACAGCAAAATGATCAAGATTTGTTCCAATGTTCACAGAGACAACCCATAAGATTTGTTTTGTTTATTTTCTAAATTCACAGAGACAATACAGAACTTTCATATTAAATAGAACTTTAAACTTTGACAAATGTTCATAACCACATTTTGTTAAACCTTAAATCTTCACACTGAAAGAAATAAACTCACAGCAGCTTGCTCAACTAAATATATTCATGTATCTACCAGTATGAAATTGTGTTTTCATGCAAACACACTTGTTTCTAGAGTAAAACAGGCAAATAATTTCTACTTAAGTTTATTTAATATAAAATGTTACTCACATACAACATATTTTGTTTAAGGATTAAAAACTAAAAAAAAACACTTAGGTGGATAGTTTGAATTTTTAAATCAAGTTTAAAACCTGTAACTATAAAGATAGAGGCAAAATAAATCAAGGCAGTGCATCAAAATGACCAAGCTACACATGAATAATGCACAATTCAAACAACAGGCAAATAAAGGTCACAAATGCAAGTGCAGTTGCAGTGTGCCACCTGAGAATATACACAAGTGCAGATCAAATGCAATTATACAACAGTGGCCAAACTTATGTATGCAACAGATAAGGATGCAGACACCAAATGACCAAATGAATCAACTGCAATGCAACATATATCAGGATGCAAACAACAATGGAAATGAAGACTAGAACAACCAAGAGAACAGTGACCAGACCCAAGTGCAACAGCATGGGGTACAACTACAAGTGCAACAGCATGGATGCAACTTGACATGCAAACTGCCACAAACCAAAGTGCATGAACACAGTAGACTACTGTTACAAAAAAAAACTCAAGTGAAGCAAGTAATGCAACAGTAGCAAGTATATATGAATACAACTACAATGCAGACCAAATGCAACACCAATACAACAACAGTACCAAAAGACTCAAGTGCAAAATAATAAATGGTCTAATGGTTACCAGGCATGGGACAAACATGCAAGTTTAAATTCATAATGCAATTGTTTGCAAACAGTTTTCAAACAAGATATTTAGTAGCATCTGTACTTATCAATTTAATAACAAAATAAATATAGCATCTGTTCTTATCAATTTTTAAAACAAACACCAATAGCACATGTTCCTATCAATTTTAAAACAAACACAAATAGCACATGTTCCTATCAATTTTAAAACAAACACAAATAGCACATGTTCCTATCAATTTTAAAACAAACACAAATAGTCAGGTAGCATTTGTTCTAATCAATTTAAAAATTAAGACTGGGCAGCATCTGTTCTTACAAATTTAAATTTTAAAAGAAATCAAAAAAACATTTGCTCCTAACAGTTCAAAAACTAAATCAAATGGGTAGAATCTGTTCTTATAGTTTAAAATAATTACTAGCATCTGTTTCTACCAATTTAAAATCCAAGTAAATCGAGCAAATAACAGCAACTAGCACAAAAATTCAACATGCAGTCACAAATCTGAGCATATCAGTTTTAAAAATTAAATTAGCCGAGCCAAAGATAATCAAATCGCCCCAAAAACATAGCATGCAACCAAGGAATTCACTTCAAACAAATTCAAAAACTTGCATGAAGATTATCGTGAGCTTAGAAAACTCACATGCATTTCAAAACAGAGGGACAGTCAACATAAACAAGCATGCAAACACATTATCACTTAACAAAAACAATTTCAGGTACCAAAACATCACAACATATTATAGGCTTAAGTGATTGATTCACGGATAAACAAAGAAGAAGGTTTGGGTTCAGAGGTTTCCATATAAATATTCATTAACAAAGCAAGATCCAACACATGCAGCAACACAAAGCAAGTCAAGATTTAATAGCCTCTATTCTCATCAGATTCTTAAAATGATAGCATCTGTTCTCAACAGTAAAAAAAAAAAAAAAAAAAAAAAAAAAATTTAAATTTATAGCATCTGTTCAAATCAGTTTTTAAGAAAAACAAATTTTCAAAACAACAATCTGAAATCAAACATTTGGAAGCACCTGTTCTCATCAGGTTATTCATAGCATTTGTTTTTATCAGTTTAAATTAAAATTTAAATAGTGTCTGTTCTTACCAATTTAAAACAAATATCAAATAGCATTTATTCTTATTAGTTTAAAATCAAAAATTGAGTAGAATCTGATCTTAACAGTTCAAAAACACAACATCAGAGCAAGTGATAACGAATAGCAACCAACAATCCAACATGCAGTGAGTTATCTGTTCTTATTAGTTTAAAATTCAAATTTAACCGAGCAACTGAAAGCTAATAATCACCAAATCATAGCATGCAACCAACATTCAATCCAAACAAATTTAAACACCTGAATTAAAAATTAATCGTGAGCAGAAAACTCACCATAACAAAGTCGAAGCAGCCGAAGGGAAATAAGCCAAGTTGAACGAAGGTCGAAGCCCAGATTAGATCGCAAACCCTTGTTTTGAATCGCAAGAAGCAAAACCCTAGATTAGATTGCTAGCCCTAATTTACAAAGAGGAACGGCTGCCATCATTTTTATTTTCTTTTTCTTTCGTGATTTTGCTTAGGGTTTGTGAAAATGGATAATGGAGGAAACGGGTCGAATTGAGGTAAAAAGGAAACGGCATTCAAAGGTAAATGGACCGAGATTCACAATTTCAAAGCCCAACAACACTTAACCAAATTTTATTATATATTTTTTTTCATTTTGAATTTCAATAAATTTTGTTATTTCTTTGCTTTGTTTTGTTGAATTATGTTGTTATAACTTTTCCAATGTAGTCACTTCATATTTTACGAAGTTTACAAATATGTTGTTTTAAATTTTAACTATGTATATTTACTTATCTATTTTGTATTGAATAAAATTTTATTCCTTTTTATTTTAGTTAAAGAAGGTTATTTTAAAATCTACCATCAATTTATAAATTTTCATAAATAATAATTCTTATATCCAATTTATTTTTCTAATTCACTAGTTCGAATTTTTAAATATCAATTCAATCATTCAATTTCAAACTCGAAAGTCAAATTCACATTTTATTCAACTTTAAATAGATTAAATTTTAAATATTTAATCACCAATTTCATTGTTATATCGGAAATTCAGTTTAAATTATCATTCAAATATTCAAAATTAATTAAATATTCACAATTTAAATTGTTCAAAATTTAGGATCGTTACAATCTCCCCTCCTTAAAAGAATTTCGTCCCGAAATTACAAGTAAGGAAAAATGATTGCAAGTAAGGAAAAATGATTGTTAAAATTTCACTAATATTTATATTTTACTCAATTTTATCAAGTTCAACACTTATTAAAGATGAATGAATATAGGATTCATTCTATTTGTTTTATCTTGCTAGCTTTGCTAATTAACTCTTTTGTCTATTATTTTCTACAATCAAGACACAAAAATCTTTACTAAAATTTTCAACTTACAAAACCCAAATTTTAAATTTGAAACACTACATTTAAGAAATTTTACATATTATAACTTTTCCAAAGCTGTGGATTTTTCAAAACATTTCAAAAATCCTCTTCCTTAATTCATTAGGTTGGAATTTACATCACTTTAATTTCAGATAATTGATTTTCTATTTAAAGTTTGAAAATACTTGATAACTCGAAATTTAACAAGTCTATTGTCGTTCTTAAAGACATTAGGCATACGCTGGCCAGGCGCAAGTCTAACAATCTCCAAGTACTAAATATACTTGCTTCAATTCCCAGTGAAAATACTTTTAAAAATTCTTTTAAAAAATGGATATGGAAAGCACATTCCCCCATGGATCACAGTTTACTCGGCGGTTTCGCTACTATCCCAGTAGAGTCGCTTGTAACTGTGGATATCTCATCCCTTGAATTACGCCATGGTTGTTGCCAAAGATCGCGGTTCACTCGGCGGTTACGCTACTATCCCAGTAGAATCGCTCGTGACCGTAGGCATCTCGCCCCTCGAATTACGCTTTGGTTTGTAGATTGCAGTTTACACAGCGGTTACGCCACTATCCCAGTGGAATCGCTTGTAACTGTAGCACACTCATTGTAGATCCAACGGTTATGATGGGTTTTCGTCGATCTGGGGGGAAGTTTGGAGGCCGCGAACGTGCGCCGTTAGTGCTCGATTTTCGAGCTACAGGGACAGACTTGTATGGTTACGTGTCTGACATTACATTTTGAGATATAGAGCAGATTCCTTTCAAATACATTTCTGTTGGTGGCGGAGAATTTATTCTCTTAGCTTAACACCCTTCTCTGAGACGTACGAGCTCAGAGGTTATGTAGTTGAAGGTTATCAGCGATATTTCCCAATCTGGTAATGTGGCATGCTGAGTGTTGCTGTGTGATGATCATTGGTTGATCGTTTGGATTGGATCATTTGTTGATCATTTATCTGTGTGATCTTGCTTTGGTCATCTGTGGACCCAAAGCATGGCTTTGTTGCACAAAGCGTAGCTTTGTGGACGAGACTTCGTCAGGACCTCACTCCCCGGAAATGGTCGAAACAGGAATATGCGGCAAGGTTATGAGGGTCGCGCCCTTTAGGGTATGTCATTTCCTTCTGGAAAAGGGTGGTATCATGGTATGGAGCCCAGATGCTTACTCATGTTGATACACTATATCTATTACTGTGTGGTGTTGTTGCGAGCGCTCGGATAAAGGTCCCAAAGGACCGGGGGATGACATATTCGTGTAGTAGTTACCTAGTTACAGAGGTAACCCGGCCTTGTGTTGGCAGAGATCTAACCGTAACGTTAGTTCTCGGGACGTCCCGCCAGAGGCGATCCCATGTGGCAGTAGGAAGTTCCTTAGCCTGACCATTTGTTGGAAATCCATTCATCCAATACGTGCCTTGTACGGTTTTAGTTGTAGAACCTGCCATTTAACATGGCAGCTATAGTAGGCATAGCATCATGGTACCTATGCTGGCTAGGATTTATATTATACTTTCGAAATATTTTCCACTATGCACTAGTAATAATATCAAAGAATTTTTCTCGTAGTAAGCATGTTTGACTATCATAAGGAGAAATCTCCCCCATGTGTGCGTTTGCATTGTGTGTGTGCCGGGAGGCCTTATGGTAGTTTCATTTTCCAAAAAGCATTGCGGATTTCAAAATTTAAATTTTCTTGTTGCTTGTTTAAAGATAAACTGTTTTGAGTTCTCACACCAGTCCCATGACTGACCTGGAGTTTATTGTTCCTTTCCTAAACTCTGGGTGCCCACTATTTTCCACACGGGCAGTCTAGAGTTAGGTTATCAGGTTATTCTGGATTCGAGAGTTGCTGTGCAGATTTGGAGGCGAGCTTGGATAGCGTAGTCTATTATCTATTGTATATAGTATTCTTTCCGCTGATTTATTGTTGTACACTCTGATGATGTGATGTAATGTGATGTATGTGTAAAATGTATAGTTCTTTTGTTTTAATGATATTCATTTATCTATTATATGTTGTTCCGCTGCGATTGTGAGATTCTGATATTGTCTTCATATTTCTGTTGGTTGTTTCTGTTTCTTCTCTCTTTCTCTCTTCTTCTACCTCTTTATTCTTCTAAAACCCTAACGGTTCGATTTTTCGGCAACGAAAAATCGCGATCGTTACATTTGGTACCAAATGTAACGATCGGGATTTTTCGTTGCCGAAAAATCGAACCGTTAGGGTTTAAGAAAGAGAAAGAGGTAGAAGAAGAGAGAAAAGAGAGAAGAAACAGAACAAACAACAGAACAGGAAACAATATCAGAATCTCACAATCGCAGCGGAACAACATATAATAGATAAATGAATATTCATTAAAACAAAAGAACTATACATTTTATATATCACATTACATTACATCAATCAGAGTGTACAACAACAACAGCGGAAAAGAAATACTATATACAATAAATAATAGACTACGCTATCTGGCTCGCCTCCAGATCTGCACAGCAACTCCCGAATCCAGAATAACCTGATAACCTAACTCTAGACTGCCCGTGTGGAAAATAGTGGGCACCCAGAGTTTAGGAAAGGAACAATAAACTCCAGGTCAGTCATGGGACTGGTGTGAGAACTCAAAACAGTTTATCTTTAAACAAGCAACAAGAAAATTTAAATTTCGAAATCCGCAATGCTTTTTGGAAAATGAAACTACCATAAGGCCTCCCGGCACACACACAATGCAAACGCACACATGGGGGAGATTTCTCCTTATGATAGTCAAACATGCTTACTACGAGAAAAATTCTTTGATATTATTACTAGTGCATAGTGGAAAATATTTCGAAAGTATAATATAAATCCTAGCCAGCATAGGTACCATGATACTATGCCTACTATAGCTGCCATGTTAAATGGCAGGTTCTACAACTAAAACCGTACAGGGCACGTATTGGATGAATGGATTTCCAACAAATGGTCAGGCTAAGGAACTTCCTACTGCCACATGGGATCGCCTCTGGCGGGACGTCCCGAGAACTAACGTTACGGTTAGATCTCTGCCAACACAAGGCCGGGTTACCTCTGTAACTAGGTAACTACTACACGAATATGTCATCCCCCGGTCCTTTGGGACCTTTATCCGAGCGCTCGATACCAACAACACCACACAGAAATAGATATAGTGTTTCCACATGAGTAAATATCTGGGCTCCATACCATGATACCACCCTTTTCCAGAAGGAAATGACATACCCTAAAGGGCGCGACCCTCATAACCTTGCCGCATATTCCTGTTTCGACCATTTCCGGGGAGTGAGGTCCTGACGAAGTCTCGTCCACAAAGCTACGCTTTGTGCAACAAAGCCATGCTTTGGGTCCACAGATGACCAAAGCAATAATCACAAAGATAAATGATCAAACAAATGATCATATCACAAATGACCAACCAATGATCATCACACAGCAGCACTCAGCATGCCACATTACCAGATTGGGAAATATCGCTGATAACCTTCAACTACATAACCTCTGAGCTCGTACGTCTCAGAGAAGGGTGTTAAGCTAAGAGAATAAATTCTCCGCCACCAACAGAAATGTATTTGAAAGAAATCTGCTCTATCTCTCAAAATGTAATGTCAGACACGTAACCATACAAGTCTGTTCCGGGTTCGAACAGAACCGAAGGCACTTCCAAAGAAGCCCTTGCAATCCGGGTATTCACAATCCCGATAAAATTTCCCATCACAAAGGAAATCTCCATATCGTAGCTAACGATGCGGAGACAATCGATAGGTCATCCTATCGTTTTCACAAATACCCGGTCTTCAACACCGGTCTTCAAATGCTATCCATAACGACGTATCACATATTCGGAATGGGATATACGACACAAAGGTCCTCTCCCGGCTAAACCGAATAGCGAGCGCTTATTTTTAAAAATAAGTGTGCATTCAATTCCAAACAAACACAACCAATACCATCCCAGGGGTAAATATTGATAGTCGGTTATTTAACTATCAATAAAGATGCGCCACATCATCAGATTCCAAATAAATTTCCAAAATTATTTAATCCCAAAAATATCTTCACAAGATATATATATATATATACACCATTTCCAAATAATTGCCCCAGTTATTTGTTTTACCAAAACCACTTCACGATAAAATTTTCCACACTTAACCAATTGAAAAACCAATTTTCAATTTACCTTTACCATTTGAAAACCAATTTTCAAATTACATTGACCATTTGCAAACCAATTTCAAATCACCTTAACCATTTGAAAACTAATTTCAAATCACCTTAACCATTTGAAAACTAATTTCAAATTACTTTTCATCCTTTATACCCTTTGAAAACAAATTTCAAATCATCAAATAAATCTTTACCGATTTAATTTAAATTTACGTCCCAAATCCGTAAATTCATTTTCATACTTCAAAATAAATCAATATTTATTTTTAAACAAATTTCCCTTCATATAAATTCCAACGTGAATTAAATCCCAAATACCCATTCATATTTGATTTCAAATCGATTCCAAAATATTCGCTTACACTTTTACCTTTAAAAGGTGAATTCACAAAAACGTTCCATTCCATATTGGAAAATCATTTCTAAACTTATTTAAAAAATAAGTAATTCACAATTCAATTTATTTTCAACAATTCGAAAATATTCCATATGCTTAAACCATAGTTAAGTATTAATTTCATTCCTTTAAAGAAATATTCTTTTATTCACATTTATTTGGGTTAAAAACGAATGTTGCGTAAAACATCGTTACGACAACCCAAAAACACTAGTATATGGATTTGAAATTAAAAATAGATATATAAATCCAATACTATACCAATTATCCCCTTCTGTTTCTCGAAAACGTCTATTTCAACAATTAATGTTGAAATCTATGTTTTCAATACTCAATACATTTTAAAACACCTTTAATTCGTTTTAAATTCCATTTAAAACATTCCTTTCCCAAAAACAAACCCATTTTATTTAATAATCTATTCAATATTCAAAATAGTGAATATAGCCCACTTAACAAATTCCCATATTTCAATTTATCAAATTCGATGGATTTCAAATTTATAAACATAGTTTATAAATTCCATTTCTATTATAAACCCCAATTTTATAAATTCCTTTATTAATCCGATGCAATTTACATAACCCAATTTCATACCCAAAAGCCATATTGTAAGTTAAATACTTATAATATTATTTATTTACCAAATCGTTCCTTTGAACTTCACCAATTTAAAATCTTATCACTTACAAGATTTCTTTATGGTTTATAATAATTTCAACTAATGAAATCTTCATTTATTAACAATTTCTATGAAATTCCCCTTTTTAATGCCCAAATCCATTTCTATAAGTTAATAACTTATAAATTTAAAATTTTCCAATAACCATTCGTTTTATAAATTTCACATTCTATAAATCTAAAATTTTAAATGAAATTCATCTTATACATTAACTTAGCACTTTATAAACTCATTTTATAATTCCAAAAATTCTATTTAAAAATATCAATTTAAAAAAAAATCTTTTATATTCATCCTTTATAAAAATTCAAAAATCTAAAATTTAACTATTTTATAAATCTATCTATTTTAAATTTCCCTTTTGGTTATATTCCATAAAAATCATAGTTTAATAATTTTAAAATTTCAAATCTTAATTTATTTTAAATTGCATCAAGTTCAAAATTTTACTAAAAACATATACTTGAAAATTTTCTTTAAAATCCCTTTTTAAATTCAAATCATTATTTTTAACTTAAAATTTTTGAATCCGATAATGCAACAGCATCATATGGTCAATTACGGGAACTAACAACATATGTCGATATGAACATCAACAATAACACAATATCAATAATCAAATAAATATGTGAGGAATCCAGTTGGATCCCTCCAACCTGTTTCCCTGCAACCACAGACGTTAGCACAATACCAATTCCACTTCGAGGTGGAATATCGCGGTATATGGGATTTTATAAAATATCCGCTTAATAACGGCGCAATAGGGTCTCATCCGCTATACGAGGCGGGAAATCAAATCCGATATATACATATACCAATATATATATATCGCTATATATAGTATATATCCTACTATATCTACTAGCACAATCAAACAGCAATCATCAGTCAACATTAACTACTTAAAATTTTAAACAAAACCTTTCGATTGAGTGAGGAGTTCTCACCTTGATTTTATTTCCGTTTTTCGCGTTCGTTTCGAATAAAATTAAACGAACGTTTAATTTTACCCGAAATTCACACGTGCTCCAATCGACTCCAAACCAGCTGCATTGCGAAGAGCACGACGATACGAAGCCAACGCAAAAAATCTCGTCCGAATCTGACATCATATGACAAAGATATCGCATTTTAAACGTTGTACAATCGTTAATATAGTAAATTATTTACAAATCTCTATTACAAACCCTTCCCCAAATCACAGCCGCACATCAAGCTTCCCCCCCTTCCTTCTTGCGCACGGCTATAACCATCTCCAGGAACAAAACGCACGTATAGAACCCATAGAAGCTCCAACTAGGGTTTGAATCTTCGACCACCACGAGCCACTTGAAGGCGATCAGGAAGTGCCACTTCGGGGCCCACGACAAGGGCTACACTCGGCCCAAACATGGCCAAGCTCGGCCATCACAATCTCACGTAATTCGAGGCCGACCCCATGCCCTTTGCAGCCCCTTTCCCGTTGATCCACTTCGTTTTAAACGATCTCGACCGTTGAGATTGCAGTACTCATTATCCCCTTCGATTTTGTAGTTGACGACTTCGTCTAATTTTGCGTGGATTGGGAGATTTTGAGGGAGGAAGGAGGAGTATTTTCAGCCATTAACCCTATATGGTGGCGGCTGGTGATAGTAGGTTAGGGTTTAGAAGTGAAAATGAAAATATATTATATGTTATTTATATTATTTTAATAATAAAATCTCCAATTTAACACTTATGCAAACGAACTCCAAACGACGCGTTCCGCCAGGCGATCCTAAGGTTTTTCCACATTCCGGACACAATGGAATAGGTTTCGTAAGCTAATTCCATCATATGTGTGAGATACGGCAATAAACAGTCGATTTAAATTTAAACCGATTTAAGCGATTTCTAGGCGTTTTGGCTTGTACCGGACAAACGATAAATCCGATTGACTTGAAATTTGAAATCTTGCAATAATATCACATTACGGATCCGATGAAACTGGTTTCGTCGAAATCCGAGACCGTTTGAAAAATGGCTATTTTAACTCGCCGAATTAAAATTAAAACGATATCGATGCGTTTCGAGCTGCCACGGTCAAACGACAACTCCGTTTGCTACGAAATTTGAAATCCGATAATAACTAACTATTACGGATCCAAAGGAACTTGTTTCGTTCAATTCTGAGACTGTTCAAAAATTGGCTATTTTACAGTCGATAATTAAATATTAAAATAATCAATTTTTACAAATTAACTCCAAATTCAGTTTTACAAGTTCTAAAATATTTCTATAACTTCAATATGATAAAACAAAATTTTCCAAATCATTTTCAATCATATTTAACCCAATATCAAATTATTTGTGGAATTTCACTATTAAATAATCGATTTAATTGCAAAATTAAATCCAAAATTCAAAATAAAATTTATTCGACTCCAAAAATTCACTTATTAATATTTAAAATTAATTAAATATTCAAATTTAAATTATCAAAAATTCTGGGTCGTTACAATCTTCCCCCCTTAAAAGAATTTCGTCCTCGAAATTACAAGTTAAGGAGAAATGATCCTAAACCGTTTATTATTTTCCCAAAACCAATTAGTTTTATCAACCTTCTAACACCAATCTTTTTATTAAAGATTTATTATCATTTCAATTAGCTTTCCAACTTCAATTATAGGTTTCAAACAACATTGTTTACTCAACAATTCAAATTTAAATTTAAATTCAAATTTCAAACTTTCAAAATTTCTCAAAATTTCTCTAACTCCCTAAATTTTCAAAAAAATTTCGCCAGAGTCTCCTTTGCGCGGCTAGATCGGTACGACTACAAAACGGCTCTACGGCCCCTCAGAATCAAAAAGAAAAGAGAAAGCCAAGTGGCTAGAGAAGGAAATCATCAAATCTCATATAAAAACTGAAATACGTACCTTTTGTCGAGCCATTCAATTTTTTAAATTCAAAATCAAAATTCCAATTCCTTTATATACCTGTATATCCTGCTAGCATAATATCCAATTATAATATTCAAACCAATTTGCCAATTCAATTATAAAATTTCCAATACATGCTTCTTATACCACTTTTAGTTTACTATTGAAGTTGCATATTCATTTTCATTCAACTTTGCATTTCAATTTTCATTTGAATTCAATTACATAGCTTTCAAATTTTACTAATTCAATTTCATTAACACTTAATGAATTTACATACAACCAACCAACAAGCAATAACGACCAATGTACATCCAATACAACCAAATTTATTTATTTTACTTACATTCAATTTGGTTCAACTGTTTTAATTCCAATTGGTTTAGCATTCAATTGATTTTCATTCTATTATTAAACTATTTTCAAATGAATTTACACTTGCATGCATCATTTCATATCAACTTATTCATATTCTATTGATTAACATTCAATCCATGCTTTAATTCAATTGCTAGTTCTTTTTACAAATAAAATTGAATTTCATTTATATAACTTAAGTTCATATCTTTAACAATTTCAAGCTCTCTGGAAAACAATCTAAAGATTTAAGCAATGCAAAGGGATTCAAAATCAAATCTGGAACAAAATCTGTCTATACAGATTTGAGCAAAACAACATGAACTTGTGAGCAAATCCTTCACCCTCTTTTATATGATGCATATATTAAACTCTGTTGTTAGTTACTTCCCTGTTTCCATGCTTGTGAGCAAAACTTTCACCTCTGTTTTTTTTTTATGTTTTGATGCTTGTGAGCAACTTGAAAACTTTCTCTTTGAATCTGATATTCATGAACTTGTGAATTGCTTTGTGATGCTTGTTTGTTGATTTTGGAAGGCTGCATGTGTTTGTTTGAACAAGTATATTGTTTTTGGGTTGCAGTTTTGAAAACATGAGAAAAGAACATATATCTTCTTATTTTAAAAACAAATTCAAGCCTGAGTACTGAAAATAGGGGCATGATATTATAAGGTCATTCCTAAGATAAACTCAGAAGAAGATACTTAGTGATTAAACAAAGTAGGGTGTAACAGGGAGAACAAAATGCCCAAACTTAATTAAAACTAAAAAAAAAGAAAACCAATCTGGTCTCTGTTCATCTTGGAATCCAGGTGAACAAATTTATTTTATTTTTAAGACCAGAGATTCTTTGTTTTGTTACCTGTGAGTAATCTCATTTTTAAGAATTAAATACAAATATGGGTTGCATGCTAATAAAAATGAGAAAAATGAATGTGTGTGACATGAATAGCTGCTGTATACATGACCATGTATGGTTCTCTGCACATCTCTCAGTTGCTAGGCAAATTTAAATTCAAAAACCCTTTGATTTGTTTAAGGTTAAGATTTAAATTAAACTTGCCTGTTTAAATTAGAACTTCAGTTTAAAATTCTATATAAGTTGAAAAAATATAGGAATATCACTGGAATGTATGTACTGAAGATAAATAAAAAAATTAGTGAAATCTCAAGTATAATAATTTGAAGTTTCAGGATTATAGATCCAATCTCCATACAAAACTATGATTTTTCCAAGAAAAATTATGATTTTAAATGCTATATTCCAAGAGCACTTCTATTTTGACTGTATCATACATTTTGGGGTATTTCGATCTCCACAATCGATTGGAGATGTCGTGATCGCTTCTGGAGGTGGAGGAGACATCAGGGACGAGGGGAAAAATATTAGATTGTGTTGCAATTCGTTTTTGTAATTGCGATTTTGATTTGAATTTTTGAACCCTAGTTTTACTGGGTTTGACAAAATTCAACCTATCGGCTAATGTAATTGATCGAGTTGCACGGGGTTTCGCTCAGTTGAAGCTTGGACGTGGTTGAAGTCATCACCGGAGTCTCAGGGGTCACGGTGGTCGGAGGGGCGGATGCGAGGCGATGACAGATTTTGAAGGGGGACTTGGTTTCATTTCCAGGTTTTGGCATTGGGTATCATTCTTGATTCCTGATGATGGTAGCACCAGTTGATGATTTAGTTGAGTAGCTGCATGGGTTGCTGATGTGCCAGTGAGGTGATCGGAGGCCGGAGGGGGTTCTGGTGGTGGTGCACGTGCACATGGTATTGGGTTGTATCAGTGTTTGATTGAAGCAGAGGGAAAAATGTTTTAAGTTTTCTTCTAGAGTCGATTTCGTGAGTGACTCGAAGTTCTTAGGTGTCTGACTCGAAGTAAAGTAACATCTGACTCGAAGTAAATTAAAAAAAAAAAAAAAAATTATAATAACATTTTTTCTGGTTTAAAACAGAAACCTGTTCTGTTCTTAAAATATCAAAGCAAGTTTCAAAAAAATGTAAATTAGAAATTTAAACTAAGTTTGAACCTGAGATTGAATCTGAATTTAGGAAGTTTGAAATCTAAATTTGAAATAATTTAAATTTTGAAGTTAGAGTTGGGTTGAATCAACTTTTAGGCATAAAAGAATATTGGTTTCAAATATTAAATCTGGAAGTTTAGATTTATAAATATAGGCTTTAAAACAAGTTGAATCTGAAATCTAAAATCTGAACTAAGTTTTTGAACCTGAAATTAAATATGGATTCAACAGTTAAATCTAGGTTTTGAAATCATTTGAATTTTTAAATCTTAGTTTAGGTTTTTAAATAAAAACACAAAAAACTTGTTTCTTAATTTTAAATGTAAAGTTTATAATGCAAGTTGAATATAAACTGAGTTTGAAAAATCTAAAGTTGAATAAGAATTCAAATTTGTTTGTCTGAGATTTGAAATAATTCATATTTTCAAATTTAAATTAGATTTTAAAAAGTGTAAAAGCATATATGTGTTTTGAAATTGAATTGGAAGTTTAAAATTTTAAATCAGAAATTTAAAAGTGAGTTTAAATCTGGAATTAAACTTTTATTTCAGTTTTTAAAATAAGTTTGAATTTAAATTGAATTGATATTTAAAAACTTTAAAACCAATTTTTGTTAAGCATGTGTTTCTTTTAAAATATGAGATAAAGGTTTTTGAATTGTATTAAAACCTTGTTTAAGATAATTTTTATCTTAAGTTTAAAATGAAACTTAAAAGTGAAATTTAAATTCTTTAATTAAGTAAGAAATATTTATCTAAAAGATAAATAAAATTCAATGATTGGGTTCATTAATTTTTTAAAATAATTAAGTGGGATAATTAACTATTTAGTTAATTAGGAATATGGATGATTGATTAAATAATTAACAATTTTAATTAAGTCTTGAGATTAATTAATTAAGGCCCATTTATAAAAGTGATTAAGATTTTATTAATTACAACTAAGGATTAATTAATTAAGATAATTAATTAAGGAAGTGATTAGTTAATGAAGGTGGTTAAGACTCAATCAATTAAAATTAATCATTGATTAAAATTACTAACAAAGGTAATTATGTGAGTAATAAAATTTTAACCACACGGGCTATTCATCTTAATTAAAGATGTTTGATTGTTATTGATGTTGTGTGATGGATTGATATATTTGATATGTGATGCGATGCTATGTGACGTTTTGTGCTAAGCTGTTATTTCTATGATGTATATATTGTTATGCAAACCCTGACCCGTAGAACGACATTTGAATTTCGATGCGACAGGGAGTCGGATTCCATTTAGTTATCCGAAACCCACATCGAATCGTAATAATTGAATCTGTGATATTTGATGATGTTGCACTATTGTGTAAAACCCCTGGACCACACTCATACACACACAAGTATGGGTTGCACGTGGAAATTTGTTAAGTCACAGATTTTGAAATTGTTTTTTTTTTAAATTTTAACCTTTTGAATCCAAAATAGTTTTGGAATTGAAGCTTTTGAAAATGGGTATTTTGAATAACTTGATTGAGTTTGAAATTTAAATAATTTAATTTAAATTTGAATTCAATATTTGAGATTGAATTCTATAATGTGGAAACTAAGGTTTAAAAGGTTATTCAACTTATAAATGGATTTATATGGTTTTTAAACCAATTTAAAAGGTGATATTTTGGAATTTAAAATTAACCCAAGTTTCAAATTATAGAATTGGATTTTGGAAACGAAAACTGTTGTTTTCAAATAATAGAAGCTTTCATATAAGAAATGGATTTCTAATGTGTGTTAAAAAGGGATTCAAGTTTTGAAAATGGAAAATGGTTTTTCCGAGTTATTAATTAATCTTTGGAACGTGTTTTGAAAGCTGTAAATTAAATCTTTAATTTAAAGATTTATTGGGTTTATCAAATTGAAATGGAAGTTGTTTTTTTGAAATCTATGAATAGATCTTTGTGAAACTAGGTGAAACTTTGTGAATAAATTTTTTTGGTTTAAAGATTTAGAATGGTATTTTGTTTAACCATTGAAAGAAAAGTTTTGGATTTTTATAAATTGTGACTTAACTAAAATCCCATACCCATACGTTTTAAAATATGGCGCTCATTATTCGGTTTAGCCGGGAGAGGACCTTGTGTCATATAGCCCATTCCGAATAGTGATACGACGTTATGGATAGCAATTGAAGACCGGTGGTGAAGACCGGTTATTTCCGAAAACGAAAGGATAACTCGTCGATTGTCTCTGCACTGGCCGATCCCCGGTATAGAGATCTCCATATGTGATGGGAAGTCCGGACGTGATTAGGGATTATCCGGATTTGCAAGGGCTTCTTCGGAAGTGCCTTCGGTTCTGTTCGAACCCGGAACAGACTTGTATGGTTGTATGTCCGACATTACACTTTGAGATATTAACTGATCTCTATCAAATACATTTCTGCTTGGTGGCGGAGAATTTATTCTCTTAGCTTAACACCCTTCTTTGAGACGTACGAGCTCAGAGGTTATGTAGTTGATATTTATCAGTGACATATTCCCAATTTGGTAATGTGACATGCTGAGTGCTGCTGTGTGATGATCATTGGTTGATTGTTTGTGATATGATCATTTGTTAATCATTTATCCTTGTGATCTTTGCTTTGGTCATCTGTGGACCCAAAGCATGGCTTTGTTGCACAAAGCGTAGCTTTGTGGACGAGACTTCATCAGGACCTCACTCCCCGGAAATGGTCGAAACAGGAATATGCGGCAAGGTTATGAGGGTCGCGCCCTTTAGGGTATGTCATTCCCTTCTGGAAAAGGGTGGTATCATGGTATGGAGCCCAGATACTTACTCATGTGGACACACTATATTATTACTGTGTGATGTTGTTGTTGGAGAGCTCTCGGATAAAGGTCCCAAAGGACAAATTCCCATATTTCAATTTATCAAATTCGATGAATTTCAAATTTATAAACATAGTTTATAAATTCCATTTCTATTATAAACCCCAATTTTATAAATTCCTTTATTAATCCGATGCAATTTACATAACCCAATTTCATACCCAAAAGCCATATTGTAAGTTAAATACTTATAATATTATTTATTTACCAAATCGTTCCTTTGAACTTCACCAATTTAAAATCTTATCACTTACAAGATTTCTTTATGGTTCATAATAATTTCAACTAATGAAATCTTCATTTATTAACAATTTCAACAAACCCCCTTTTTATGCCCCAAATCCATTTTTATAAGTTAATAACTTATAAATTTAAAATTTTCCAATAACCATTCGTTTTATAAATTTCACATTTATTAATCTATAAATCCTAGTGAAATTCATGTTATACATCAACTTAACACTTTATAAATTTATTCTATAACTTCAATAATTTTTATTTAAAAACATCCATTTATAAAATCCTTTATATAAACCATTAATAATAATAACTTCCCAAAAACCAAATTTAACTATTTTATAAAAACCTATTATTGTTAAAAATTTCTTTTAAGTTATATTTTATAAAAATATAAATTTTTAAAACATAAAAATTTATCCATATATTTATTTTAAAATTTAATCAATTCAAAATTTTAATAACCCTTATTCTTTGAAAAATCGATTTAAAACCCCTTTTAAATTCAAAACCGTTATTTTAATTTTAAAAATTAGAATCCGATGATGCAACGACATCGAATGGTCAATCACGGGAATAACATCATATATCAATGTGATTATCAACAATCAACATAATATTTATAAACAAATAAATATGTGAGGAATCCAGTTGGATCCCTCCAACCTGTTACCCTGCATCCACAGACGTTAGCACAATACCAATTCCACTTCAAGGTGGAATATCGCGGTATATGGGATTTTATAAATATTCCGCTTAATAACGGCGCAATAGGGTCTCATCCGCTATACGAGGCGGGAAATCAAATCCAATATATACATATGCCAATATATATATATTGCTATATATAATATATATCCTATTATATCTACTACCACAATCAATCAACAATTATCGATCAATATTAACTATTTAAAATTTTAAACAAAACCTTTCGATTGAGTGAGGAGTTCTCACCTTGATTTTGTTTCCGTTTTCGGGTTCGTTTCGAATAAAATTAAACGAACGTTTAATTTTACCCGAAATTCACACGAGCTCCAATCGACTCCAAATTAGCTTCATCGCGAAGTGCACAACCATACGATTCCAACGCATTTTGATTCGTCCAAATCGGACCTCGCACGAAAAAGTTATCGCAGTTTACAGTTTGAACAAATAAATAAAATTAAAATTTACATCTTCTATTTAAAATTTCCAAACCCTATCTCTGCCGTTCCTTTCCCCAGCTGAATCCTAGCCGCACGTGATTTCTTCCCCACGCGAGATAACCTCCCAGTATTTGAACGCACGCATAACCCATCACAAAACCAAACTAGGGTTTGATTTCACCACCTCCGCGCTTGAATCTATGACGATCAGGATGTGCCATTTTGAAGCCCCAAACCTCCACCACCTTCGGCCTTTGACCGGTCAAACTCGGTCTCCCATAGCTCTCGAAAAACGTGCGCAACCCCCCAGGGAACGCGGCCCCATAGTGCTTCGCATGTTACACCGTTTCCAATCTCGACCGTTGGATCGAAAGATCTCGGTGTGCTTGACATCTTTGTAGTTTGAAGTTTTTGCAAATGGCTATCGGATCGAAAGATAATTGAAGGGGAAGTTGGGACATTTCTGGTCGTCGAAGTAATTAGGGCCGGCCATGGTTCTCTAAGCCCTAGTTTATTATTTTTTTATTTTTATTTTGTGATAAAAGTTGCCTATTTATAGAATTTCCTCAATTTAACTACGCATGCAAACGAACTCCGATTTACGCGATCCGACAGGCGATCCTAAGGTTTTTCCGCATTCCGGACACAATGGAATAGGTTTCGGTAGCTAATTCCATCGTATGTGTGAGTTATGGCAATAAACGCTCAATTTAAATTTAAACCGATTTAAACGATTTTCAGGCGTTTTGGCTTGTACCGGACAAACGGCAAATCCGATCGACTTGAAATTTGAAATCTTGCAATAATATCACATTACGGATCCGATGAAACTGGTTTCGTCGGAATCCGAGACCGTTTGAAAAATGGCTATTTTTACTCGCCGAATTAAAATTAAAACGATATCGATGCGTTTCGAGCTGCCACGGTCAAACGACAACTCCGATTGCTACGAAAATTGAAATCCGATAATAATTAACTATTACGGATCCAATGGAACTTGTTTCGTTCAATTCCGAGACTGTTCAAAAATTGGCTATTTTTCAGTCGATAATTAAATATTAAAATATTCAATTTTTACAAATTAACTCCAAATTCAATTTTACAAGTTCTAAAATATTTCTATAACTTTAATATGATATAACAAAATTTTCCAAATCATTTTCAATCATATTTAACCCAATATTTAATTATTTGTGGAATTTCACTATTAAATAAATCGATTTAATTGCAAAATTAAATCCAAAATTCAAAATAAAATTTATTCGACTCCAAAAATTCACTTATTAATATTTAAAATTAATTAAATATTCAAATTTAAGTTATCAAAAATTCTGGGTCGTTACAATCTTCCCCCCTTAAAAGAATTTCGTCCTCGAAATTGCAAGTTATGGAGAATAATTCATAATCCGTTTATTATTTTTCCAAAGCTAATAGTTTTATCCACCTTCTAACACCAATTCTTTTTATTAAAGATTTACTATCATTTCAATTAGCTTTCCAACTTCAATTATAGGTTTCAAACAACATTGTTTACTCAACAATTCAAATTTAAATTTAAATTCAAATTTCAAACTTTCAAAATTTTCTCAAAAATTTTCTAACTCCCTTAATTTTCGAAAAATTTCGCCAGCGTTTCCTTTGCGCGGCTAGATCGGTACGACTACAAAACGGCTCTACGGCCCCTCAGAATCAAAAAGAAAAGAGAAAGCCAAGTGGCTGGAGAAGGAAATCATCAAATCTCATATAAAAACTGAAATACGTACCTTTTTGTCGAGCGTTACAAATTTTTTTAACTTTGAAATCAAAATCCCAATTCCTTTATAACCTGTATATCCTGCTAGCATAATATCCAATTATAATATTCAAACCAATTTGCCAATTCAATTATAAAATTTCCAATACATGCTTCTTATACCACTTTTAGTTTACTATTAAAGTTGCATATTCATTTTCATTCAACTTTGCATTTCAATTTTCATTTGAATCCAATTACATAGCTTTCAATTTAGCAGATTCAATTTCGTTAACACTTAAGGAATTTTCATACAATCAAACAACAAGCAAATAACAACCAATGCACATCCAATACAACCAAATTTTATCCATTTTACTTACATTCAATTTGGTTCAACTGTTTTAATTTCAATTGGTTTAACATTCAATTGATTTTCATTCTATTATTAAACTATTTTCAAATGAATTTACACTTGCATGCATCATTTCATATCAACTTATTCATATTCTATTGATTAACATTCAATTCATACTTTAACTCAATTGCTAGTTCTTTTTTACAAATAAAATTGAATTTCATTTATATAACTTAAGTTCACCTCTTTAACAATTTCATTTACTCACTTTATTCATTTATTTTGATATTAACATCAATTCTTTCAACATTACTTAACTTGCATTCCATTTCAACTTTATTTACATCATTTAATTCACTTGATTATTTAACTTTGATACAAAGATCAATTTTTTTTTATTCAACTTCACTTAAGTTATTCCATTTAAACATCATTTGTTAATTAAACTTAAGTTTTTCTTATCAATTCAATTCGGATTTTAAATTCCAAAGTAAATCCTATTTAACTTTTACTTAAGTCAAATTCATATCAATATTCAAATTCATATTCCATTTTACTTAACTTAATTGTTTAACCACTTCAACAACTGGTTTCACTTACATTTTCCCATTTAATAAGTTATAAAACTTATTATTCAACTTCTAACTTATATTATAAGTTCAAAACCTTTTTCACTTATATTTATCAATTTCAAATTGAATTTTAATTTCAAATTGGTTTATTACAACAAAACTTTTAATTCATTTTTGTAGCAAATCCATCACATAGAAACTCGAAAATGATACTGATGATGCTGCAGTCATCACCCTTATTATTTCCCAGTGACAATAGTGAAATCAATGCTAAATATTCTTTCAAAAAGTTTTCTTTCTATTCATAAATCACTTTTATAAACCTTTTACTTATATAATTTTTCTTCTTATATACATACATGATTATCTTACAATTGTAACTCATTATTAATTATAATTTCATCTTATGATTCATTGGTTTATACCATTATTCTTTTACAATAGTTGCTTTTATTAGCTTATTCAAACAACTTTTAATTATTTTATATTTATATCATTTACAACAACCAAGCAATCAATTATATACACACTTCAATAATTCTTGAAAAATTATTTTCTTTATATACAAAATATAATCAAGGTAAAATTATTTCATTTACCCAATTTAAAACAATATTGTGTCGAATTGTTCTATTCAAGTGTTTAGGAACCCCTTCGATTCAGTTTTCGAGGCTGCGCCGACGAAGGTTCATATACCACTCAATAAACCAATCATCACAATATAAAACAATTTTATACTCACTAACAAATACGCACTCATATCTATTATTACACTCACACTCATTCTAGAGTACTGCTGACTCTATCTCTAATGAGTAACACCCAACAGAGCAGGTTGTCGCAACATAAAAATTTATCCATCTATTTATTTTAAAATTTAATCAATTCAAAATTTTTAATAAACCATATTCTTTGAAAAATCGATTTAAACCCCTTTTAAATTCAAAACCGTTATTTTAATTTTTAAAAATTGGAATCCGATGATGCAACAGCATTAGATGGTCAATCACGGAAATAAGTGTCATATATCAATATGATTATCAACAATCAACATAATATTTATAAACAAATAAATATGTGAGGAATCCAGTTGGATCCCTCCAACCTGTTACCCTGCATCCACAGACGTTAGCACTTTGAGATGTTATCACTTTGTAACGACCCGCCGCCCTAACCGCCTCTAGTCGGTAATTAAACCAACTAGAAACGATCAAGATGACGGATTGTTATTTAGTTTATAACATTTAAACAGAATCAGCTACAGAATCACAGAATAGTAATCATATTTTATAAACAAACTTTTCTTTTATATACAAATATCAGAGATATACAATAAATTACATTTGAATTTATACAGCGGAAACAATTTATATTTATAAGTACAAGAGAAAAAATCAAGGTGAGAACTCCTCACTCAATCAAACTGTTTGGTTTAAAATTTTAAATAGTTAATATTGATTGTTGATTGCTGATTGATTGTGTTAGTAGATATAGTAGGATATATACTATATATAGCGATATATATATATTGGCATATGTATATATCGGATTTGATTTCCCGCCTCGTATAGCGGATGAGACCCTATTGCGCCGTTATTAAGCGGATATTTTATAAAATCCCATATACCGCGATATTCCACCTTGAAGTGGAATTGGTATTGTGCTAACGTCTGTGGATGCAGGGTAACAGGTTGGAGGGATCCAACTGGATTCCTCACATATTTATTTGTTTATGAATATTATGTTGATTGTTGATAATCACATTGATATATGATGTTATTCCCGTAATTGACCATATGATGCTGTTGCATTATCGGATTCAAAATTTTTAAGTTAAAAATAATGATTTGAATTTAAAAAGGGATTTTAAAGAAAATTTTCAAGTATATGTTTTTAGTAAAATTTTGAACTTGATGCAATTTAAAATAAATTAAGATTTAAAATTTTAAAATTATTAAACTATGATTTTTATGGAATATAACCAAAAGGGAAATTTAAAATAGATAGATTTATAAAATTGGGGTTTATAATAGAAATGGAATTTATAAACTATGTTTATAAATTTGAAATCCATCGAATTTGATAAATTGAAATATGGGAATTTGTTAAGTGGGCTATATTCACTATTTTGAATATTGAATAGATTATTAAATAAAATGGGTTTGTTTTTGGGAAAGGAATGTTTTAAAAGGAATTTAAAACGAATTAAAGGTGTTTTAAAAGGTATTGAGTATTGAAAACATAGATTTCAACATTGATTGTTGAAATAGACGATTTCGAGAAATAGAAGGGAATATTTTGAATAGTAGTGGATTTATGTATCCATTTTTTTTATTTCAAATCCATATACTAGTGTTTTTGGGTTGTCGTAACGATGTTTTACGCAACATTCGTTTTTAACCCAAATAAATGTGAATAAAGGAATGTTTTCTTAAAGAGAATGGAATAAATACTTAACTGTGATTTAAGTATATGGAATATTTTCAAATCGTTGAAAATAAATAAATTTGTGAATTACTTATTTTTAAAATAAGCATGGGAATGGTTTTCTAATATGAAATGGAACGGTTTTTGTGAATTCACCTTTAAGGTAATTGAAAGCAAATAACTTGAAATCGATTTGGGAATCGTATGCTAGTAGATGCTTGGAATTTAAATCCACCTTGGAATTTATATATATATGAAGGGAAATTTGTTTAAAAATAAATATTGATTTATTTTGAAGTATGAAAATGAATTTACGGATTTGGGACGTAAATTTAAATTAAATCGGTAAAGATTTATTTGATGATTTGAAATTTGTTTTCAAAGGGTATAAAGGATGAAAAGTAATTTGAAATTAGTTTTCAAATGGTTAAAGTAATTTGAAATTAGTTTTCAAATGGTTAAGGTGATTTGAAATTAGTTTTCAAATGGTTAAGGTGATTTGAAATTGGTTTGCAAATGGTTAATGTAATTTGAAAATTGGTTTTCAAATGGTAAAGGTAAATTGAAAATTGGTTTTTCAATTGGTTAAGTGTGGAAAATTTTATCGTGAAGGTGTTTTGGTAAAGCAAATAAATTGGGCAATTATTTGGAAATTGTGTATATATATTTTGTAAAGATATTTTGGGACTTAATAATTTTGGAAAAATTATTTGGAATCTGATGATGTGGCGCATCTTTATTGATAGTTAAATAACCGACTATCAATATTTACCCTCGGATGGTAATTGTTGTGATTGTTTGAAATTGAATGCTACACTTATTTTTAAAATAAGCGCTCGCTATTCGGTTTAGCCGGGAGAGGACCTTTGTGTCATATATCCCATTCCGAATATGCGATACGTCGTTTGGATTGCATTTGAAGACCGGTGTTGAAGACCGGGTATTTGTGAAAACGATAGGATGACCTATCGATTGTCTCCGCATCGTTAGCTACGATATGGAGATTTCCTTTGTGATGGGAAATTTTATCGGGATTGTGAATACCCGGATTGCAAGGGCTTCTTTGGAAGTGCCTTCGGTTCTGTTCGAACCCGGAACAGACTTGTATGGTTACGTGTCTGACATTACATTTTGAGATATAGAGCAGATTTCTTTCAAATACATTTCTGTTGGTGGCGGAGAATTTATTCTCTTAGCTTAACACCCTTCTCTGAGACGTACGAGCTCAGAGGTTATGTAGTTGAAGGTTATCAGCGATATTTCCCAATCTGGTAATGTGGCATGCTGAGTGCTGCTGTGTGATGATCATTGGTTGGTCATTTGTGATATGATCATTTGTTTGATCATTTATCTTTGTGATTATTGCTTTGGTCATCTGTGGACCCGAAGCATGGCTTTGTTACACAAAGCGTAGCTTTGTGGACGAGACTTCGTCAGGACCTCACTCCCCGGAAATGGTCGAAACAGGAATATGCGGCAAGGTTATGAGGGTCGCGCCCTTTAGGGTATGTCATTTCCTTCTGGTAAAGGGTGGTATCATGGTATGGAGCCCAGATACTTACTCATGTTGATACACTATACCTATTACTGTGTGGTGTTGTTGTTGCGAGCGCTCGGATAAAGGTCCCAAAGGACCGGGGGATGGCATATTCGTGTAGTAGTTACCTAGTTACAGAGGTAACCCGGCCTTGTGTTGGCAGAGATCTAACCGTAACGTTAGTTCTCGGGACGTCCCGCCAGAGGCGATCCCATGTGGCAGTAGGAAGTTCCTTAGCCTGACCATTTGTTGGAAATCCATTCATCCAATACGCGCCCTGTACGGTTTTAGTTGTAGAACCTGCCATTTAACATGGCAGCTATAGTAGGCATAGTATCATGGTACCTATGCTGGCTAGGATTTATATTCTACTTTCGAAATTGTTTTCTACACTATGCACTAATAATAATATCAAAAATGATTTGATTTTTGCGTAGTAAGCATCTTTGACTATCATAAGGAGAAATCTCCTCCAATTCTGCGTTTGCATTGTGTGTGTGGCGGGAGGCCTTATGGTAGTTTCATTTTTCCAAAAAGCATTTCGAATTTCGAAAGTTAAATTTAAATTTTCTTGTTGCTTGTTTAAAGATAAACTGTTTTGAGTTCTCACACCAGTCACATGACTGACCTGGAGTTTATTGTTCCTTTCCTAAACTCTGGGTGCCCACTATTTTCCACACGGGCAGTCTAGAGTTAGGTTATCAGGTTATTCTGGATTCGGGAGTTGCTGTGCAGATGTTGGAGGCGAGCTTGGATAGCGTAGTCTATTATCTATTGTATATAGTATTCTTTCCGCTGTTTTATTGTTGTACACTCTGATTGATGTAATGTGATGTAATGTATAAAATGTATAGTTCTTTTGTTTTAATGAATATTCATTTATCTATTATATGTTGTTCCGCAGCGACTGTGAGATTCTGTTATTGTTTCTCGTTCTGTTACTTGTTTTTCTGTTTTCTCTTCTCTTTCTTTTCTTTCTTCTTCTACCTCTTTCTTCTTCTAAAACCCTAACGGTTCGATTTTTCGACAACGAAAAATCTCGATCGTTACATTTGGTCCAAATGTAACGGCTCGAATTTTTCGCGTTCGAAAATCGACATCCATACTTTACATTGTACTCGAATGCCGCAGATTCGACCGTTCAAATTCGAGTCGCCGGAGCTTATAACACATTAAGTAAATAACACAGCGGAAGAAATGAATAATATATTTCATATACAGCATTTGATACAATAACTGATACAACATGAATGATACAACAGGATGGTACAATAGATAACAACATTATCAGAGATACAAAGAATAGCAGCGGAACAAAATCTCCAATGTGGTCTTCAAGAAAGAACTCCAATATTAGTAATCTCCATCTCCAAAGCACCAATCCAGAAATAGCTCGAACTCCAAATTAAGATGAAGAGAAGCAACTCGATCCAAAATGCGATTGCCAAATCCTAAGGCTGAAAGCTATCGAATCTACACCTACTACTGATTATCTGAAAACCCCAACTCTAGACTGCCCGTGTGGGAAAATAGTGGGCACCCAGAGTTTAGGAAAGGAACAATAAACTCCAGGTCAGTCATGGGACTGGTATGAGCAAACAAAAAACATTTGGTCTTTGAAAACAAACAAAAGAATTTAAATTTGAAATCCGCAATGCTTTTGGAAAATGAAACTACCATAAGGCCTCCCGGCACACACACAATGCAAACGCACACATGGGGGAGATTTCTCCTTATGATAGTCAAACATGCTTACTACGAGAAAAATTCTTTGATATTATTACTAGTGCATAGTGGAAAATCTTTCGAAAGTATAATATAAATCCTAGCCAGCATAGGTACCATGATGCTATGCCTACTATAGCTGCCATGTTAAATGGCAGGTTCTACAACTAAAACCGTACAGGGCTCGTATTGTTTTGATTGGATTTCCAACAAATGGTCAGGCTAAGGAACTTCCTACTGTCTATGGGATCGCCTCTGGCGGGACGTCCCGAGAAACTAACGTTACGGTTAGATCTCTGCCAACACAAGGCCGGGTTACCTCTGTAACTAGGTAACTACTACACGAATATGCCATCCCCCGGTCCTTTGGGACCTTTATCCGAGGCGCCTCAAAGCAACAACCACACAGTAAATGAGATTGGAGCAACCACATAGGTTAAATACCAGGGCTCCATACCTGATACCACCCTTTACCAGAAGGGAATGACATACCCTAAAGGGAGCGACCCTCATAACCTTGCCGCATCTTTCCTGTTTCGACCATTTCCGGGGAGTGAGGTCCTGATGCAGTCTCGTCCACAAAGCTACGCTTTGGCACAAAGCCATGCTTTGGGTCAACAGATGACCAAAGCAATGATCACAAAGATAAATGATCAAACAAATGATCATATCACAAATGATCAACCAATGATCATCACACAGCATCACTCAGCATGCCACATTACCAAATTGGGAATATCACTGATAAATATCAACTACATAACCTCTGAGCTCGTACGTCTCAGAGAAGGGTGTTAAGCTAAGAGAATAAATTCTCCGCCACCAAGCAGAAATGTATTTGATAGAAATCAGTTAACATCTCAAAGTGTAATGTCGGACATACAACCATACAAGTCTGTCCCGGGTTCGAACAGAACCGAAGGCACTTCCGAAGAAGCCCTTGCAAATCCGGATAATCCCTAATCACGTCCGGACTTCCCATCACATATGAAGATCTCTATACCGGGGATCAGCCAGTGCAGAGACAATCGATGAGTTATCCTTTTGTTTTTGGAAATATCCGGTCTTCACCACCGGTCTTCAATTGCTATCCATAACGTCGTATCACTATTCGGAATGGGCTATATGACACTAGGTCCTCTCCCGGCTAAACCGAATAATGAGCGCCATATTTTAAAACATATGGATATGGGATTTTAGTTAAGTCACAACTTATAAAATCCAAAACTTTTCTTTCAAATGGTTAAACAAATTACCATTTTAAATCTTTAAACCAAAAGATTTATTTCACAAAGTTTCACCTAGTTTCACAAAGATCTATTCATAGATTCAAAACAACTTCCATTCCAATTGGATTAACTCAATAAATCTTTAAATTAAAGATTTAATTTATAGCTTTCAAAAACCCGTTCCAAAGGTTTATTTATAACTTGGAATACCATTTTCATTTCAAAACTTGAATTCCTTTTAACATACATTGGAAATCCATTTCTTATATGAAAGCTTCTATTATTTGAAAACAACAGTTTTCGTTTCAGAAAAGTCCGATTTATACAAGTTGGAATCTTGGGTTAATTTTAAATTTCAAAACATCACTTTTTAAAAATGGTTTAAAACCCCATATAAACCCATTTATAAGTTGAATACCCTAGTTCCCAAATTATAGAATTAAACTTCAAATATTGAATTCAAATTTAAATCAAATTATTTAAATTTCAAAACTCAATCAAGTTATTCAAATAACTTTTATTTTTGAAATTCATTTTTTCAAATGCTTCAATTCTAATTCCAAAACTATTTTGGATTCAAAAATTCAAATTTTAAAATAATTTCAAAATCTGTGACTTAACTCATTTCCACGTGCAATCCATATTTGTGTGTGTATAAGTGTGGTCTAGGGGTTCAACACAATAGTGCACAACATCATCATCACAGATTCAATCATAAAGATAAGCGGTATAACCCATAGCGCTTATCTATATTCACAGATTCATAGATAAAGTAAATTATCAATCACAAAAATTCACTAATATGATTCGATGTGGGTTTCGGATAACCAGCTGGAATCCGACTCCCTGTCGCATCGAAATTCAAATGTCGTTTTACGGGTCAAAGGGTTTCATATTTATACAACAGTATATTTATCACAAATATAGCAGATCAGCACAAAGTATCACATAGCATCACATCACATATCAAATATATCGATCCATCACACAACATTCAATAACAATCAGCATCTACAATTAAGATGAATAAACTGGGTGGTTTTAAATTTATTACCTACATGATTACTTTCATTTATTATTCCCTATTAATTAACTATCCATATTTATTCAATTAATAAATCTTCAATTATTAATTTAAAATCTAATATCATTCAATTAATGATTTCTTAATTACAGATTAATTATTCTAGAAAAATTAATCTTAAACTTAAATTAATCAAATTAAAACCCTTAATTACTTTAACTAATTTTCCATTTCTTAATTAATTAATTATATTAATTATCCATTTGTACTACCTTAATAATTAAATGAATTACAAATCATTATACTTTTCTTTATCTTTAGATAAACATTCCTTATTTAAATTATGCATTTAAAAACAAAATGTTTTTAAATTTACATTAAATTCCATTTAACATTCTCTTTTTAAACTTAAGATCCAAATTTATTTAAAATAAGATTTTAAACAATACAACTTAATCTTATATGTTTACAAGAAACATATACTTAATTAATAAGTTGAAAAGGATTTAAATTTCAATTCAAATCAAATTCAAATCAATTTTAAAAATTACTTTAAAACTTCAAAATTGAAATACAACTTTCATTCTCATTTTAGTTTTAAATTCTTTAAAACTCTTTCTATAATTTACACCTTTAATTCAAATGAAAATCATTTGAAAGCAATTTAAATTTAAATCTTATTTAAAACTGAAGTTTAAATTTAAAATCCAGATTTTAAAACTTCAGATTTGAATTCATTTGATTTCCTAAATTAAATACTTAACCTTTTACTTCAAATGCAAAAACAACCATGCATTTTATACTTGAGAGTTAAAAATCAAATTTAAATTTAAAAACATAATTGATTTCAAATTTCAGACAATTAAAATTTGAATTCATATTCAAATTTCAAACTAAAACTCAGTTTAAAATCTCCACCTGCAATTTAAATTTACTTTTACATTTTAAAACAGAAAATCAGTTTCTGTTTAATTTGGAAACCAAACTTTAAAATTTACTGAAATTTTAAATCATTTCAAAAGGCACAGAATTCACATATTTGAATTCATATTTGAATTCAGTTTATTAAAGCCTAAGTCCAAATTTAGTTTACATTTTTTTTTCTAAAGAAAACAGTAAACAGTTTCTGTCAAATTTAAAACCCTTTACATTCTTGAATTTAAAATGTTTTCAAATTTCATATTTGAATTATTTGAATCTATACTAAATTCAGGTTCCAACTGAATTCAAATTTCAAGTTTAGATCCCTATTATTACTACAACTTTATTCTTTTAAAAACCTGGAAAATAATTCTGTTTCTTAGTCCTGAAACAAAACACACAAAATTCCCTTAAGTATTTCAAAGAAATTTAAATTCAAACTATTTGAATTCAACTAAAATTAAATTTTCAAAATTCTAAGTCACATTTGTATTTTTGCACCTTATTTTCAAATTTTATAAAACATGAAACAGGCTTCCTATTTCCCCTTTCTCTTTATTTTAATTTCAAACAAAATTTGAATTTTCTGCATTTAAATAATTATAAAATAAGAATTCAAACAAATTTGAATTCATTTTAGATTCAAGTTTAATCCTAAGTTCAAATTTCCATTTTAATTTAAACTCTACTTTCAAAATTCAAAAAAAAACAGAACAGTTTCTGTTTTTAAAACCTGAAACAATGTACACAGAACTCTCTTATTTTACTTCGGGTCAGTAACCCACTTGCTCCGAGTTTTTTCCCAATTTACCCGAGACCTACCCGAGTCAAAAAACCCTGCAACCAAAAACAACCAAAACCTGAAACATTAACTTACTGCAGTGCCAACCTGTCATCACTAAACACTTCCATCTCCAGCCACCATTACACTCCATACTCCGGCGACAACTCCAATATTACACCATCTACCATTACCCACAGGATCATTGAACTTGATGCACCCTTGAAGCCATACTCGAGCAAACAAAGCAACCCAGTGAAACTAGGGTTCATGACAGGAATTCCCAAATTACAAACTAAATTTTGAATTGTAAATCAATTCAATGATTTACTTATGATCTAAGATAGATAAGAACTTCCAGAAACAATTTTACTTAATTCAAATGCAAGGATCAAAGGATCCTGATCAAAAATAAAATACAGTAAACATGAAACTGTATTTTTCTCTTTTCACTGTAAATTTAAAAATTTAGTTTTAAAATTCTTGAAATTTACTTACTGATTTTATTAATAAACCTGGAATATTACATCATATAGTTTAAAATTTATCACTCTAGTCAATTTAGTTTTGTGTAATTTGATTTTCCAGAATTCCAGATATCATATTTAGTTTATATACAATTTGAACTTACACCATTCAAAAGCAAACAAAATTTGTTCAAAAATTTAATTTCAATTCAGCAAACAAGTTAAAGGAAAATCAAGAAATCAACATAAGTTTAAAGATCACACATGCACAATCCTCTTCTTGTTTTACAGACATATCTATGTGCAGGTAATTTCTTAAATATTCATTTGTACTTTATAAACATGCACACATATAAATATTCACTGCAACTTCATCTTATCCCAGATTAAACATGCAATCAACCTACTTAATTTTTTTTGAAAAGAGGAGTTGCTCACCTGGTTGTTGAAGACAGAGGAGAAGCTAAAGCCTGGAATTGAAAAGGATGAACTTGGAATTTTCTGTTTCTTCTTTAGATCTTGAAGTTCAATAGTTGAAATCCATTTTTTTTTTTTTTTTTTTTTTTTAGATCTTGAAGTTAAATCTGCAAGTTGTAAGAAGAACTTGCTTAATTTTCTGTTGTACTCAATTTATTGAATACAAACAGTTTTAATTACTTACAAGTTTGAAATCTTGTTATATAACAGAGGGACTTCCTGCATTTGAGAACAGGAAACAAATTTGCCTTGTACTTGATTTTCCTGCAAGCAATTTATTGAACATTATTGTTTAAATCTTGTTTTAGTTACTAATTACAACTTCTAATTCAAATTTTTCAAAGGAATTTTACTTGCCTTTTATTTTATTTTCCAGAGAGCTTTGTTTTTCTCCCAGGTTTGCTTTGACCCTTTTTATTCTTTTTTTCTTCTCTTATTTATTTTGATCTGGAATTCTTGCTTGACTTGTTCGACCTGCCTGAGCTTGATATTGTTGAGTTTGAGTTGCCTGTTCTTGCTGTTTCAGTTGACCCCCAGAAAGATTTGAATAGAGGGAAGAAAGAACAAGCTTTGAAATTTATTTCCTTTTGCAAACTGGAATTGCCTTTGTTTCTGATTTTAGGTTTTGTTTGTTTGATGTTTAAAATCTGAAGCTAACAGGTTGTAGCTCTGATTCTTTTCAACTGCTTCAGGTTGAATCATTGATTCATCAATTGCCTTTGTCTTTCAGGTTGCTCTCTCTTTTATTCTTTTGCTTTGCTTTCAGGTTGAAGAATTTGAATTTCCAGGCTTTAAAACTTGCCTCTGATTTTTCCATTTCATTTGCATTGCTCTAGATCAGATTGTTGTCTGATCCAAATGCATTTAATTTCAGGTTTTGTGAAAATTTGATTAAAGGTTTCGAATTGTAACCAGGTTGCTTGATTTTTTTTTTTCTCCCTTTTTTGGTTTAAAAGCTGATCAGTAGTTTCTTGGTTTTGGGTTTTTGAACAGCTCTATGTTATTGAACTTTGCATTTTACTGTTTTTCAGAGATTTGGTGAGATATGGTATAATTACATATGGAAAACTGAAAAGATTTCATAAATTTTTTATCTCTTTTATTTTATTTGAACAATTAAATTGAATGCCATTTGTAACAAAATAAATCATGAGATCTAACACTTGTACAAATTCAACTTACATATGTATGTTTACTTCTTCACTTCCTTGTGTAAATGTTTACATTTAAAATTTTCAAAGACAATCTTTTATATCATATTTATTTTATAAATGAACACCCCTTAATCCATTTGTATGTGTGTATATACATATACAATGTTAAAAGAATTTTTTTCTTAGCCAATATTTACATTATATACATTATATCTCAATGAATTTTAAATTCCATTTACAAAAAAAAACATTCATTTTAAATTTAAATTCAATTCCAATATGTATTCAATCCTTATGCCAATATTATTTTAAACTTACATATTTTTTTTACAATTTCCATTCATACAAATTTTTTTTATTCTTGTACAACTTTTAAAAGAAAAGAAGGGTTTGAAAATTTAAATTTCATACTAACAAAAATAATATTTATTTATATAAGAGAATTAAATATTTAAAAATAATCTTTTGAAATCTTATTACATCTCGCACATATATTTAATGTTTTAGAAACAAACTATCATTAGCCTTTTTATAAATCTCAAGCTTTTAATTTATATTTTATTTTTAATACATTTTATTATGAAATTCAATATTTATTTATTTTATAAAATATTTATTCTTACATTAAAAATCAAATTTCTATTTATAATCAAAAAATATTCATTTATTCTAGAAATCTCTAACTAATTCACAATTTATTCTCAAAAATAAATAAATTAAATTGCCAAATTAAACTTGATAAATTTCAGGAATGTTACAGATTCCCCCCCTTAAAAAATTTCGTCCTCGAAATTTGCAAGGAAGACGAGAAAGAATAGATGATAAACCAAGAAATGATTGATCGAATTAGATCGAAATATTTATTCTGCATTCGGCTTACCAAATCAGAATATCGACAATAGATATGAGAACAATCTCATATAATATTACACAAAATATTTGGGTCCACCGGTCTACGAATATACGAGGGCATTGATTAGTTCGAAGAGATAACTAATCGTTCGTAGAATATATCGGATCTCAGAGAATAGATAGATGGATCAAATCTTCATATTAGTTAACCAATTTACTAATTTAAAATTTCCAATTTATTTAATATTTTCAATTTCAAATTCATTAGAGTTTAGATCGAAAAGCTGATAAGAAACCGATGAAGATACGAAGTAAGAATTTCCTACAACAATACGTATGGCCATCATCACACCGAAACTTCTTTCTGGAGCAGTCACGAAGCAATCAAAAGAATTCGAAATCGAATCAAAGGAGATTGATAGAGAAAAGATATTCCCACTGTTGCAGGGTATTGACCATTTATAGTGGTACTCCCCTGTCCCCTATCTCGTCCTCTTCTCGCACTCATACTTACTATCGGTGAATAGTAAGAGAATTCACTGAGGCATTCGAACGGATATCTTAAGGATATACTCATTCCCATCACAAAGGAAATCTCCATATCGTAGCTAACGATGCGGAGACAATCGATAGGTCATCCTATCGTTTTCACAAATACCCGGTCTTCAACACCGGTCTTCAAATGCAATCCATAACGACGTATCACATATTCGGAATGGGATATACGACACAAAGGTCCTCTCCCGGCTAAACCGAATAGCGAGCGCTTATTTTTAAAAATAAGTGTGCATTCAATTCCAAACAAACACAACCAATACCATCCCAGGGGTAAATATTGATAGTCGGTTATTTAACTATCAATAAAGATGCGCCACATCATCAGATTCCAAATAATTTTTCCAAAATTATTAAGTCCCAAAATATCTTTACAAGATATATATACACAATTTCCAAATAATTTCCCAAAGTTATTTGGTTTACCAAAACACCTTTACACGATAAAATTTCCACACTTAACCATTTGAAAACCCTTTTCAAATTACACAACTCAACCATTTGAAAACAAATTTCAAATCACACACCTTAACCATTTGAAAACAAATTTCAAATCACACACATTAACCATTTGAAAACAAATTTCAAATCACACACATTAACCATTTGAAAACAAATTTCAAATCACATACCTCAACCATTTGAAAACAAATTTCAAATCACATATAAATCCTTACCGATTTATTTTTAAATTTTACGCTCCAAATTTGTGAATTATATTTCCATCTTTAAAAATAAATCAACATTTATTTTTAAACCAATTTCCCTTCCTATTATAAATTCCAACGTGAATTAAATTCCAAATACCCATTCATATTCGATTTCAAAATATTCGCTTACAATTTACCTTTAAAAGGTGAATTCACAAAAACGTTCCATTCCATATTGAAAAATCATTTCTAAACTTATTTAAAAATAAGTAATTCACAAATTTATTTATTTTCAACGATTTGAAAATATTCCATATACTTAAATCACAGTTAAGTATTTATTCCATTCTCTTTAAGAAAACATTCCTTTATTCACATTTATTTGGGTTAAAAACGAATGTTGCGTAAAACATCGTTACGACAACCCAAAAACACTAGTATATGGATTTGAAATTAAAAATAGATATATAAATCCAATACTATACAAATTATCCCCTTCTGTTTCTCGAAAACGTCTATTTCAACAATCAATGTTGAAATCTATGTTTTCAATACTCAATACATTTTAAAACACCTTTAATTCGTTTTAAATTCCATTTAAAACATTCCTTTCCCAAAAACAAACCCATTTTATTTAATAATCTATTCAATATTCAAAATAGTGAATATAGCACACTTAACAAATTCCCATATTTCATTTATCAAATTTGATGGATTTCAAATTTATAAACATAGTTTATAAATTCCATTTCTATTATAAACCCCAATTTTATAAATTCCTTTATTAATCCGATGCAATTTACATAACCCAATTTCATACCCAAAAGCCATATTGTAAGTTAAATACTTATAATATTATTTATTTACCAAATCGTTCCTTTGAACTTCACCAATTTAAAATCTTATCACTTACAAGATTTCTTTATGGTTTATAATAATTTCAACTAATGAAATCTTCATTTATTAACAATTTCTACAAAATTCCCCTTTTTAATGCCCAAATCCATTTCTATAAGTTAATAACTTATAAACTTAAAATTTTCCAATAACCATTCGTTTTATAAATTTCACATTTATTAATCTATAAATCCTAGTGAAATTCATGTTATACATCAACTTAACACTTTATAAATTTATTCTATAACTTCAATAAATTTAATTTAGAAACATCCATTTATAAAATCCTTTATATGAACCATTAATAATAATAACTTCCCAAAAACCAAATTTAACTATTTTATAAAAACCTATTATTGTTAAAAATTTCTTTTAAGTTATATTTTATAAAGATATAAATTTTTAAAACATAAAAATTTATCCATCTATTTATTTTAAAATTTAATCAATTCAAAATTTTTTTAACAAACCATATTCTTTGAGAAATCACTTTTAAACCCCTTTTAAATTCAAAACCGTTATTTTAATTTTTAAAAATTTGAATCCGATGATGCAACGACATCGAATGGTCAATCACGGGAATAAGTGTCATATATCAATATGATTATCAACAATCAACATAATATTTATAAACAAATAATATGTGAGGAATCCAGTTGGATCCCTCCAACCTGTTACCCTGCATCCACAGACGTTAGCACAATACCAATTCCACTTCAAGGTGGAATATCGCGGTATATGGGATTTTATAAAATATCCGCTTAATAACGGCGCAATAGGGTCTCATCCGCTATACGAGGCGGGAAATCAAATCCAATATATACATATGCCAATATATATATATTGCTATATATAATATATATCCTACTATATCTACTAACACAATCAATCAGCAATCAACAATCAATATTAACTATTCAAAATTTTAAACAAAACCTTTCGATTGAGTGAGGAGTTCTCACCTTGATTTTATTTTCGTTTTCGGCGTTCGTTTCGAATAAAATTAAACGAACGTTTAATTTTACCCGAAATTCAAACAAGCTCCAATCGACTCCAAACCAATTGCATTGCGTAGTGCTCCTCCATACGATTCCAACGCAAAAAAACTCGTTCGAATCCGACCTCGCATGCAAAAGTTATCACAGTTTAAACATTGTTCAAATTATAATATAAACAAATTTCACTTCTTATATACATACATGATTATCTTACAATTGTAAATCATTATTAATTATAATTTCATCTTATGATTCATTGGTTTATACCATTATTCTTTTTACAATAGTTGCTTTTATTAGCTTATTCAAACAACTTTTAATTATTTTATTCAAACAACCTTGATTATCTTATATATATATCCTATTTAACAACAACCAAGCAATCAATTATATACACACTTCAATAATTCCTGAAAAATTATTTTCTTTATATATATAAAATATAATCGAGGTAAAATTATTTCATTTACCCAATTTAAAACAATATTGTGTCGAATTGTTCTATTCAAGTGTTTAGGAACCCCTTCGATTCAGTTTTCGAGGCTGCGCCGACGAAGGTTCATATACCACTCAACAAACCAATCATCACAATATAAAACAATTTTATACTCACTAACAAATACGCACTCATATCTATTATTACACTCACACTCATTCTAGGGTGAAGTATACCCTAGAATGAGTTATCCTCAAGATATCCGTCCGAATGCCTCAGTAAATTCTCTTACTATTCACCGATAGTAAGTATGTGTGCGAGAAGAGGATGAGATAGGGGACAGGGGAATACCACTACAAATGGTCAATACCCTGCAATAGCGGAGACAACTTTCTCTATCAATTTTCTTTGATTCGTCTTCTCAAATCTTTGATGATTCTTGGTAGATCCAGGAAGAAGCTTTGATATATTTGCATGGGACATAAACTCCAGACGGGTTAGAATTGTTTGTATGGATGAATTGTTTGCTTTGGTTGCTATGGTTGGTAGTTATATTTTGGTTGTTTAAACTAAAAGATTTGGATTGCATCCATATATCTGTTTATTCTATTGGGTCCAGGTAAATTCTACAAACGGTTAGTTATCCTTCGAACTGACCAATCACCTGTAAATTCGTAGTTTTGGTGACTCGACTATCCTTGTTCGTTCTTGATATTCTGATTTGGTAAGCCAAATGCAGAATAAATACCCAGTTTGATTTGGAAACGGTACCTCTATCTTTGTGTGTCCATTCTTTGTCGTCCCCTACTTATAAATTTCGAGGACGAAATTTCTTAAGGGGGGAAGTCTGTAACATTCCTGAATTTTGAACGAGTTTAATTTGACAATTTATTTAATTTTGAAATTAAATTGTGAATTTAATTATGAAGTGATTGAAATTATCTTTTGAGAATAAACATGACTTGTAATAAAATTAAAACAAACATTAACAAGATAAAATTTCATTTGATAATACATTTTCTTTTAAAATTTATATGAACTAAGTTGTAAAATTAATTGAACTTAAAGACCAAAACAAAATTTATAAAATAAATTCAAGACAAGGTTAAAAACATAAATATACAAAATTTTAACAAATGTAAGCTATAAGACAAAGATTAACAAGTGTAAATGAATGTTACAAGTGGCAAACTTGATTTTATCTTCATTAAAAAAAAAAAAAAACAAACAATAACAAATCTGAAATAAAAGAAAAAAAATAGAAACCAGGCTATTGTTCTTCACTACTCAAACCTTGTTTTCCAATTCATTCTCAAACTGAAAAATATATCAAAATCTGAGAATGAACAAACTACAAACCAGATTTCCAAATTCATACTCAAAATATTTCAAAGATTATCAAGTTGCTGTTTCAAAATCTGAAGAAAAAAATTAAAATCTGGAAACTCTGTGCAAGGAAATACAAATTCTAGTAAACATTTTCAAACCATTTACCTGAAATCATTTTCAAAATAAAGGAAAATCAACAACAAGATTAACAAGCTTCAGTTTCAAGTTAAAAGCAACCTGAAATCAAAACTCAATGCAAATGAAAATCTGGAAGCTTTAGCCTTGGAGCAATTTCAAAGCCTGGGGGAAACATGCAAGTTCAAAGAAACAAATTCAAGAATTCAAAGCATTTCAAAGATCAGAAAAAAAAAGGAAGTTCAAAACAGTTTTTCAAGCATGCAACCTGGAAACAAATCAGATCAACAAAATTAAATGGAAACTAGGAAAATCAAAGTTGGGCAAAGTAGTCAAGCTCAAAGCTTCAACAAATCTAAAAGTATGCAATGTTTTCAAAATCAAGCCTGCATGCAATATCTGAAACAAGAAAATCTGGAAATATCCAGGCAGATATCACCAGCCAACATGCATGTATTTCTTTTAGAAATAAGTTTAAAGCTCCAACAACTAAGGTTTACAGCAAGCCAGCAACTCAACTTGATCAGTCCAGATCAAGATTTAAGCAAAATATTCTAGTTCAAGATGATCTCAAACAAAACAAATAGAAGATGGAGCAGGGCAGTTTCCTTTGGGATTAAATTAAGATAAGTAAATTTTTCTTAAAAACTTGAATTCATATTTTAAATCAGTATTAAAGTATAAATTTAAAAGCAGTTGAAAATAAAAAAATTAAATGCAGATTCAACTAGAAAGCAATTCAGATTCAAACAACTTCACCAAGCTTCAAATGAGCAGTTTTAAAAACCAAAAGCAGGACTTAAATTCAACAACAAAAGCAATTCCAGGCTTTACATTCTCTGGTCTCTGCCTTCAACAAATAAGGTGAGCAAATTTCTCCTTCTCTGTTTTGAAATGCCTGTGAGTAACAATTTTTACTAAATAAACTCAAGTAGAAATTAGTTGCTTGTTTATCTCTGGAATAAGTATGTTTGCATGTTATAATTTAAGTTCATTTTTTTTTATACTGAATGTATGTATGCAGTTGAGTATGTGATCTTGTTGTCCAGGATTCAGTTCAAAAATCTTGATACCATACTCAAATCCCTGTTATAGTTTAAGATATAAATATAGTATGTTATGCAAAATAGGTTAGAGTTTAAAAACTGTATTAATAAGAAGAAAAAAAAAAGGGATATAAAGACTTTGTAATTAACTCTGGAAGTCAAAGTGTTACAGAACAAATTTTTGTAAATAGAAATTTGATCATCCAGTTTCATTAATTCAAGAGTATGAATTGAATACTTAAACTGATATTTGAATTTTAAAAATAAAATTAAAATTTACAGTGTTAAATACAAAATGCAGTCCCAACACTGTGTTTTACAATTTGGTCAAAATAAATTGAAGCTTGCAATTGATCTGAGTGAATTTGCTTCTGGAGATAGTTTATCTATCATAGATTATAGGTAAAATGCCAATTTGAAATACAAATGAATTTTTGGTGAAGAGAATTGAAACCAAACGCCTAGAAATCGTTTAAATCGGATAAAGGTCCCAAAGGACCGGGGGATGACATATTCGTGTAGTAGTTACCTAGTTACAGAGGTAACCCGGCCTTGTGTTGGCAGAGATCTAACCGTAACGTTAGTTCTCGGGACGTCCCGCCAGAGGCGATCCCATGTGGCAGTAGGAAGTTCCTTAGCCTGACCATTTGTTGGAAATCCATTCATCCAATACGTGCCTTGTACGGTTTTAGTTGTAGAACCTGCCATTTAACATGGCAGCTATAGTAGGCATAGTATCATGGTACCTATGCTGGCTAGGATTTATATTATACTTTCGGAAGATTTTTCCACTATGCACTAGTAATAATATCAAAGAAAATTTTCTCGTATCAAGCATATTTGACTATCATAAGGAGAAATCTCCCCCATGTGTGCGTTTGCATTGTGTGTGTGCCGGGAGGCCTTATGGTAGTTTCATTTTCCAAAAAGCATTGCGGATTTCAAAATTTAAACTTTCTTGTTGCGTGTTTAAAGATAAACTGTTTTGAGTTCTCACACCAGTCCCATGACTGACCTGCAGTTTATTGTTCCTTTCCTAAACTCTGGGTGCCCACTATTTTCCACACGGGCAGTCTAGAGTTAGGTTATCAGGTTATTCTGGATTCGGGAGTTGCTGTGCAGATCTGAATAAGGCTAAGTACATTACCTTGAATAACATTACAATGAAAAATTGTACATAAATATAAATGCATTAATTTAAAATTGGGTCGAGGGTGATTCCAAATTTTAAGAATTCCATAAAATTATTATATGATAACAATATCGTGATATAGTTCATAACAAAATTTTGAGCTCACTGAAAGTCAAGAGACATACTCTGAATTGTTCCACATGATAAAGGTAGTTTATCAATGTCTGAGAGAGTTAACTGACATATTAGATAATTTAAACACAATAGCATATCCATTCACTGAGAGACTGACCCAATTGGTTTTAAGGAAACCAATTAAAGAAGTTGGAATAAGATTCCATAGTTGACCCCAAGTGCAAGTGGAAGATTGAAGGGATATACCCCAGGGGCAATTATGTAATTTGTTACATATATTTAACTCCTTGATCAATCATGTTAGGTATTTTCTTTCTATTATATACTTGATATAATGTGCTACATTAATTAATTAATTTAACTAAAAGTATATTTAACAAGAAAATCCATAAACGATATGTTTTGTGATAGTAGTTACAAAGTGTTGTAACCGTGAGTAATTTATCACAATAAAAAATACAATTTTTAATATCCTAGTCAAGATGCATTGAGATTGGATATCGATTTATCCATTGAGACTAGAGTACATAACGCTCTCCAAATGTTAGACAATGCATTACTCATGACTGAGGAGGGCATCTAAGACTTACGTATTGATAGTTATTAGATAATTATGTAACGACTCACTCAATAGTTGTTTGTTGGTTATATAACTAAGATCGAACAGAAAACATCGATGTGACTGATTTACACAATTCTCTCGACATTAGAATATTATGGAACTTTAATATGAAAGCTCTGCTTTGATTATAGTCAAATTATGACACGATGTCCATCGAGTGACTATAGTTGGGTTGAGTGGAAGTATTGGAAGTGAAGCACTACTCAAGAGAGGATTCTTCTCCTCGGTTATATGGGTTAGTATCTTGGTTAACTCAAAGTCAACGTCTATGGCTAGAGCAATTCGGTTAATAATAATTGTTATTATTGAACCAAGAACTTTGTGTTTGGACTATACAGTTGAATATGAATGATATTGGAATTTTGACAAATACTAAATTCCGTAAGCATAAAGTGTTTTGACGAAGAGAATTGATGCAAATAAATGTCACAATCGGATAATGCTTAACAAAGTGAAATTGGATTTTACCGAAACTAAGTGATAAATTCGGCTCAAATGTCACATCACTTGCTAAGTGACATGTAAATATTAACATTTGAATAATTCGATGTTAATCACTAACCAATTTTACACCAAACGAGTTACACAAGCGGAATGATGAATTCTCTTTGGATCATACGATTTAATTAATTCATGATTGTTATAAATTATTTAATATCTATGAAATATTAATTATAAAATTTTGAATCTGATTTGAGAAATAAATATTGTTAAATATATTTATAATAGTTATAAATATATTGAACGATATGTGATGTCGTTGAGCAATAAATTAGATTTAATTAATAATATTTATTTGGACCTAAGTGGGCTATTAGCCCATAATGTTATAGTGATATTTTAGCAGCAATAAGGATGTAGGAGGCGGCTAAAAATGGGCTAGGGGTATTTTAGATGGATGGCTCGGATTTAGAGAGAATGTGTAAGAGATATGATATCTTTCCATCTAATCCTTCCACTATAAAAGGACTCACAAACCTAATGCAAAAATGGCTTTTTTGGCTGTCATTTCCCATCATTGCTGGTTGAATTCATCTACAAAGGAGCTCCGACAAATCATCTCAAATCAATTTCAAAGCAATAACCATTCGATAGTCAACGGTCTACGATTCAAGAACTAGTAGTCTACTGGATCGAGAAGTGTTCTAAGGATAGAGATTCTTCCTTACAAGGTGTACTTCAAGGCTTTGGTTTTGGCTGGCCCAGTTCCAATGTGTGTCCGCGTATCAAATCTAAAATCAAAATTTTAATTTTAATTTCATTTTCGGCAATTATATTAATATATATATATATATATAATTATAGTCGAAAGTTTATTAGATGTGAAAATGATTTTATAAGATTTAGATTATATTTTTGATATATTTATTTATTTTATAGATTTATTTAAGTAATTTGAAATTACATAATATATATATATATATATTGATAATTTATGTTTTATGGTGAAAAATATTCTAGGTATAAAACTATTTATGTATACTTTTTAAAACACATTTTATATAGTATAATATTTGGTATTTGAATGATAAAGTTTAGGCTATTTAAATAAGGTATATTAAATTAATTTAAATAAAAAAATCAATTTTTTATCTTGATCCATAAATGTTAAGGAATGTATTTGAAAAATTATTTTAGTTATATTAGCATGAGAACAATCAATCATTCCTAATGTGATGATATACTAGAATCGTCACATAACCAACAAAACTATATATATATATATGTATGTATATACACTATAAAAATATTAGTATATAAGCATAGATCAAACCTTTCACAATGCCAAAAGACCATACTATGAAGCGTTGAAGTTAACTTTTGAATCAGATTCCAATTCTGAAGGTATTATCTGCCGCATTGTAGACAACCGATTATTGAATGGTGCTTATTTAATTTGATTTAAGCATGGAAATGGAGAATGAATTTTGGCGGCAATAGATGGGATGGAGGCTTCAAAAAGTTAGTAGAAGAATGACGATTATGATCTATTTATAGTGGAGAGACTAGAGAAATAAGTTAAGATCCAGATCCACTTTTCTCTCTTACCCATTCTCTTTCTTTATCTTATCAAAACCCTAGCCTATTCTTCATATCTAAGCTGCCCCTACCAATCCTATGCATTACCGAACTCACAAGTTTCTATATAGGATTCAAACCCATTTAAAACCTGCACAATATTCGTCGCGTTTAAATCCAATTTAAACATGTAGCGAAATATTATATGGATTAATATATTTATAACAATTATAAACATACTTATTAATATTACTTAACAATTAAAAATAAAATATTATAACAATTATTTCATAAAATATTATAACTAATATTTCATAAATAATAATTAATTCAATTAATTTTTAACTATTATAAATTGATTAAATCAAGCGATTAAAGGAGTATTCAATGATTCGGTTGTGCGATTCTTTAGGTATAAATTTGGTCAGCAATTAATATCGAACTATTCGAATATTAATATTTACACATCACTTATCAGGAGATATGACATTTTGACCAAATTTTTCGCTTACTAGATTTCGGTAAAATCCATTTTACTTTGTTAAGCATTACCCGTCAGTGACTGCTATTTACACACAAATTCTCTTCGTCAAAACTATATCACTTTGGACTTGTGGAATTTGCTGATGGTCAAAATTTCAATATCGTCAATATTCAACTCTATAGTCCAAACACAAAGTCCTTGATTCAATAGTAGCAATTATCATTAAATGGAATTCTCTGGCCAGAGACTTTAACTTTGACTTGACCATGATACTAACCTCATATAACTAAGGAGACGAATCCTCTCTTGAATGGTGTTACACTTCCAATGCTTCGATTCAACCTAAGTATAATCGTTTGATGAATGTCGTGCTACAATTTAACTATAATTAAGACGGAGTTTCTATGACGACCCGACTTTCTACTCCCAGAAAATCGCATCATCAAATAAGAAAGAAAGGGATAGAAGAAGAAAAGAAAGAAGATAAAGAAGAAACAACACTAGAATCTCAACAGCGGAACGGATAAATTATATTAACAACATAATTATTTACATAATATACAATACCAATCAGAGATACACAGCATACACATCACATACACTAGACAGTTATAAACACCTGTCTAATATTTACAACTCAATACAATCACAACACAGAGAACACACAGCGGAACTATATATCTACAACGCAGAAGCCTCCTGCTCCATTGCTCCTCCATTATTCGTCAAAGCTAACCTGAATCCCTTGACTACTTGAAAAAATTTGAGTACCCAAGAGTTTAAGAAAACAAAGGTAAACTCCGGGTCAGACATGGGACTGGTGTGAGTAACAGGTTAAGGTTGCTTAACTTTAAAAACCTTTGAAAGAAAGGTATCACGTAAGACTTCCCACACATAAACATGGAAAAGTTTTTACCTTACGCTAACCAAAACATTTGATAGGAAATCCAGTGATATTATAATAGTGTCTAGGGTTTTCAAGTAAAATACAGAAATAGCTGGAATGCTTACATCTCACGCTCCAACATAGTTAGGCACAACTAATACGTACTGCACTTATTGGATTTTGGATTCCATACAATGGCTAGGCTACTGGGGTACCGCCCGTCACAGTACGTGGCCTAGATCACCGTACCGAGGAGTACTCCCACTCCCCTGTAACACAAGGCTGGAACCATTCCTTACTGAACAGTTCCGAACAAGACAACCCCAGCAGTTGTTGCAATCAACCGCCCACACAACCGAATATAAAAGGACTTCTAGACAGGGATCAATCTCTCTCTCCAGTGGGGGCTACCCACGAAACCTTGCTGCACCTCCCCTGTTTTAGCCATTCCCGGTTGATGAGGCTTGAGGCTACGATTACCTTTATAGGACATATCACTTAGAACGCTCATCGTCCACATGACGATGTTCTGAAGCATTCAATCCATACAAGTTCGTTTCGGGTTCGAACGAAACCGAGGGCATTATCTCGTTACACTCATTTTGGAATCATCCTCAGAGTTAACGACAATAACCCTTGCACTCTAAACCACCATCTTGAATCTATAAATACTATTCCGTCAAACTCATTACAGAATCACCCACAGAGTTATACTGACGTATAGCCCTTACACCTCGAGTCTTCACAAAGCTCCATTTGGATTCACGACCTAACGTTATTTGGAATCGATGCGGTTTTCGGATATCCAAATATGGAAACCCGATCCCGGTCTCATCGAAATCCAAAGCGTGTCTTTTAGGTCCAAATTGTTTTAAAGTTTAATACAATTTAATTCAGTATTATCTATGTACAAACAGATAGATAATTCTCAACATCATAATAGATAATCAATATTATCATAACATCAGATAATCTATATTATCAACTCAAACAGATAAATCATATTATCAACTCAATGCAACCATAACATCCAAATCACACAACAACATTTATCTCATAACTGAGATTTCAACCATTCAGGGTAATATATATCAATCATCATTCATAAGTAAAGACTTATTAAATCACCATCTATAATTAATTTAAAATGAATTAAATTAATTACTTCTTCCTTAATTAATTTAAATTAATTACTCGTCCATATAAATCTTGCTTACATATTCCTTTATTAATTACAAATCAAATAATTAATTACCCTTAACTAAATTACCCTAGTTAATCATCTTGATTAATTATTCTTTAATTACATTCAAGTAATTATCCTTCAATTAATTTCACAAATTAATTAATCCAAACCAAATTCAGTAATTAACCTGTAATTACTTCATTAATTAATCCTTAATTAATTAACTAATACCTTCATTGATTAATTGTAATAAATTAATCAATCCTTAATTGTATCATTAATTATTTAAATTAATGATCCCAAATTATTTTTATTTAAAATAACTCCATTAAATAAATTATCAATTATCTCTATTGATTAATCATTCTTGATTAACCACATTAAGTAATTAATCATTATTAAATTAATTACATCTCTTAATCATTCTCAAATAACTTAATTATCAAAACCTAAATTAAATACACTAAGTAATTAATTACTAATTACTTACTTAAGTAATTATACAACATATAAATTACATATTAATTACACAAAGTAATCAATTTCCAAAACTCCTCCATTAAATTACATCCAGTAATTTATTTCCTTAATTACTTCACTAAGTAATTTTTCATTTTTAATTACATTTGTAATTACTTCTCAAATCAACCAGTGATTAAATTAAATTAATTAAACTTAATTAATTAACTGAATTAATCAACAACTTAATTAATTACAATTCAGTAATTAATTTCCTTAATTACTTTCATTAAGTAATTATACTTAAATAATTCTCAAATGATTATCCTTAAATTAATTAATACAATTAATCATTAAAATTAATTACATTAATTAATTATAAAATAATACTAAGTTAATGACCTTCATTAACCCATAACAAATCTTTAATTACTTTCTAAATTAATTAACTGAATTAATCAAAAGAAACTTATTAATTAATTTCTAATTATTAAATTAATCAAGTGATAATAAAAAACTTAAATAATTATTAATTACTTGATTAATAATTCAATTCATTAATTAAATTAATCAAATCTTATTTAATTAATTCCTAAATCATACTTTAATCAAATTTAATTAACTTACCTAAAACTTTTAATTAATTAAATAAACCCTTAATTATTTAATTAATATCCTAATTATTTATTAATTAAATTAATTCATTATAAACTTATTTACCTTGATTAATTAATAAATCATTAAGTTCAAAACAATTTAATGATAATCATTAATCTTGTTAATGATTTAAGTAAATTAAAAATAATGTGCTTTTAAATGTCTCTAAATTCCATTTTAATATTAAATTTAAAATGAAATCCATTTTTAATATAAACAAGGTTTAGGTATCTAAAATCTCTTTAGTTTTCACTTACCTCCTAAAGCCATTTTAAAAGAATAATTTAACTTAAGCCCATATTCAATTAAAATAAAATTTAAAATACCTTAAATAATTCAAATGATATTGAAACATTTAAATTCAAAATTATTTATATTACAACCCAAAATTTAAACCATGCTTTTCTGATTTAAATTCAAAGATTTTGATTTAAACCTTGTTTTAAATTTCATTTCAGATTTTATAAAACACATGTTATTCATACTAAAATATTCAAACTAAATTATAATATTTGAACTTATCAACTTATTCCCTTTTGAAAATTTTCAGATTCAAATTCCAAATTTGAATTCAGGATTTCAAATTCAGATTTAAACTAAATTTTTAATCTTTTTTTAAAATCTTATTTTCAGACATATAATCACTTTTAAAAAAAACTGTGCAGGTTTTAAGTTGCTAACTATTTCACCTTTTATAAATTTATTTATTTTCAAAAACTAAAATTCAAATTCAATTTGAATCCATAGTTTAAACTTGCTTCAATTCCTATTTTAAATCAGGCTTTGCTTTACTTTTTTTTTATAATTCACACAAACCTGAACTGTCAGGTTGTAGAAAACAACACACTTCAACTAAACTGCCCGAGCACAATTCCATCTTGCTTCGAGTCACCCTTGCCTTAATCCGAGCAAAAACTGGAATTACCCGAGACATACTCGAGTATACTTCACCACTGCTAAAACCTGGAAACCACTGTGCCAACCCAAACTCAAAACCTGTCAATGGCATGATCACCTCCCTCCGACCATTGTTAGGGTTAAAATTCCAGCTAGTTACTCCTCTAGAGCCCAGCAACCATCCTTCGAAACCACTTAACGCTCGATCCAACATAGAGAGAGAATTGGTCGAATTTTAACTTGTTCATAAAACTAGGGTTACAGGACAATTTCCTTATTCACTGTCAACCAAATGACCTATACCCAAATTTGATAATTTTTGTGAAATGCCTGATAACTCAACTATAAACTGAAGAAACTTCAAACCCTCAGATGTCCAAAATCATCAAAATTTTCCAATTTCCTCTTTTTAGTTCAACACAGAACTACTACCCAAATTCTCAATTTAAAATGATGATACATTTTCCAGAAATAATGTTTTTACTTATGTATCTCCTTCACAATCCTGAATTTAAAGTTTAAACAGTTAGTGTTTTACTTAAATAAAAAAAATACATACTGGTGTCTACTTGTTACAGAGACAAACAGGTTTTTATTTTTAACCTTCTCAAAATTTTAAACATGAATCAAAGTTTGATCAAATTTTTGTTTGTTCATCAAATCTTGTCATAACAAGACTAAATAAAAAAGAGATTGAACTTAAATTCAAATCCTAGGAACAATACAGAATACAATACACACACATATATATAGAACATACACTCTGAAATAGTCATATTAGATTCACTTGAATATTCATGCATAACTATTTATTTCAGATATATTAACAAACAACCAAATTATGTATTAATTTTTGGAAAGTTACTCACCTTATACTCAGAAGAACAGAGCACCATGTTTATTGAAAAATTTGCACTTGAATAGCTTTAAACTGAAAACTTTATGTTGCTTCTGATTATCTACTTCATGCATGCAGGTTTTAAAACTACAGGTTGCTTGCATGCAATTCCAATAGATGAAATGTAGGCTCTTTGAAAATGCAGACTTGAGATTGAATGAATTTGAAATTGCAAACATGATTTTCCAGGGAAAATGCAGTTAGTTCCCAGGTTGTAAAAATGTAGGTTGCATGATGATATTCTTGTTACAGGTTTTAGTTTTGAGAGGAGTTACAGATTTCAAAGTTTGCAATGCAGGTTTTGATTTGAGAAAATTGATCTCAGTTTTGAATGAGGAGTTTTGCAAATTTAGGGAAGATACAGGTTTTGGTTTTCTTTTTCTTTTGAGGAGTGAATTTCAGATTTGCCTAAGTTTTCTCCTAGCTTAGAATAAAAGATAGAAAAAAGAAAATGATGGAAAAGAATATGTTAAGGACTGAAATTAATTAACCAAATAAAAGAAAAGATCAAAATTGAATGACACTTGTCATTTTGCTTGATTCACCATTTAACACATGTAGTTTAGATTGCTAATTTGATTACACTTGTTTTAAATTAAATTTAGTTATATTTTATATGTTTAAAAAAGTGTTTTCTTTAGTTTATTTTATGTTTGAATGAATATATATGATTTACTTATTTCAAGAAAATGTAAATAAACAATTTATAAATTAAAACTTGCACAAATGTTTTAAAGAATCAACTAATTTGAGTTTCAAAATAAAATTTCCAAATTCAAATTAATTCTTTGAAATAAAAATCAAAATTAATTTTAAAAAATGAAGATTCTATTTTCCTTTTATATTTATGACAATAGAATATTTATAAATAAGGTTTAAAATAACAATTTACAAATTTTATATGATTTATAAAGAAATTATAAATCACTTTTATTATTAAATGAATTTAAATCATATGCTATCTTATATTTTAAACTTATATAAAATATACTCAATTCATATTTAATCAAATAATATTTTAAAAAGAAATAAAATCAACTTTTTTACTTAAATTTAAAAATTAAACTAAGACAAATTTTAAACAATATAACATTTATTATAAATACTATCAAACCATAAAGTTATTAATTTAAATAGATTTTTAAAAGCTAAATATTAATTTAAAACATAATTTCCTAATTACTCAATATTTTATTAGAATTTAAAAACAAACTTCATTTATTTATTATCATGTAAGTTAAATTCCAAACAAAGTTAAACTATAATATATATACAAATATATATATACATTATAATTTAAACATTTATTTTAGCTTTTTGAAAGACAAATCACAAATTAAATGTTTATTTAAATCTGATTATTAAACCAAAACATATTTTATAATCAATATTGTCAATATCAATTTAATTTTATATAAAGATTATTAAATTGATATTGTCTAAAATTCCGGGATATCACATTCCTTCCCCCTTAAAAGAATTTCATCCCCGAAATTTAAAACAAAGGTAATTTAATAACCTATTTTAGATTTTTAATTTAAAACACGGCATATATTAATCATATGCTAACAACCATAGCAATCAATTCACTCAAACAAACAAATTTAACTATCCAAACAAAATTCTGGATAGAGTTTCCTCGAGTTTCCCAAGTAAACACTGGGATACTCGCCCTATAAAACCCAAACAATCAACACTACTAAGTTACAGAACCCCTACTCATCTATATCTATAACTGAATAAGACATCAGACTATAGACAAGTCTGACTCAACAACCAAATCTCCCCGAACAGCTGATTCCAAAACCAGAAATAGACATACACGTACTCCCTTAGAGATACGTAAAACACAACGAATTCCAGTTGTCCAAACTGGCAATTCAATCCAGATAATCAAACACTTATCCAAAACAGAACACAGAAGAAATCCAAAACATCTCGGAGCTAGTTTACCCAGCCTTACCAATATTTATAGCTCCTAAAACTGGGAAAACTTATCCAAAATCAGACTTCAGATCCACAAAACTCTTCGGACGATCTCGGGCTGCCTACATCCTACCTGATCAGCTCAATCCTTGCTGATGTCTCAAGAAACAATCTAGACCAAACCCAATCCACTAGAATGATCCTCCCCGATCAACCAAGATCAAGAACAACTCCTCTCACAATCATCAGAAGAAAACATATTCTCCTATTCGGAAAAGAAAAGCAGATGCACTTCCAACTGCTTCCGCTGCACAACTCTGATCTGGAGTAGAAAAGAATGCTGATGAAGAACCCAAGCACAACTGGACAGCAAAACCAAGAAGATCTCCGATAACCCAGAGAAAACTCAGAAGTTCCTCAAATCCTAAGTTGCTTCGCCAAACTCCATCTCAAGGAACCAACCTTCAACTAGTTGAACCACCGGTACCACTGAATCTCTAGATGAAGACAAACTCTTGACTTTTCTGAAAATATTCAGAAAAATCTCCAACAATCCAAGAGAATACTCAATCATCGCAAGTCTCTTTTACGATCAATCCAAATTAAAATCCAAAGAAAAACTGCTCCCTCTTTACCAATCATAACAGCTTATGCTGGTCTTGCCAATCCATTGAAGAATTGGATTCCACTCTACTGCTTCTGAACTCCATCTCCAGAAAAATGCTAAGCCTGAAAACTCTGCCTACCACAGAACAATCCAAGCAGCACTGCTGATACCAATGCCAAAGAATTCTCAATCCAAAGCTCTTCGAGAAACTCGTACTTCAAACCACACAGAAACATCCTGCTGAACTCAGCCACAACACCGAAGCAGACCTACTTCCTTAACTTGTTCCAAAGAAATATCTTCGGAAACATCCATAGTCACTACATCTCATCACGCAGCTACTATTCCTTGAGATATCAAGATATCATCACTTGCTTCTGCTCAGCCAACAGATCCAAACTCTACTCATTCAACTTCAAAGATGAACTCCGAACCTTAACAGGTTATCTTCAGAGATCAATGAAGTCTTTACACCACTTCAAAACTCACTCGAGACGGTATTAGGTCTACAGTCTCGATAGATACACTTCCAATCTCAAACAAAACTCCAACTAATGGTAGTTATGTTACACACACACTACCTCAATCTACCTTATAACCCATATTGGAAAACCCGAACAGGTAACCCAATAGATAGGTAGAATCAATATATATATATATATATATATACATATATAATAAAAATTACAAATACGCTCTCTCAAGATAGACACCACTCCAGAGCCTAGGTATTCACTCAACCTAACGCTCTGATACCAACTGTGACGACCCGACTTTCTACTCCCAGAAAATCGCATCATCAAATAAGAAAGAAAGGGATAGAAGAAGAGAAAAAAGAAACAACACTAGAATCTCAACAGCAGAACGGATAAAATATATTAACAACATAAGTATTTACATAATATACAATACCAATCAGAGATACACAGCATACACATCATATATACTAGACAGTTATAAACACCTGTCTAATATTTACAACTCAATACAATCACAACACAGAGAACACACAGCAGAACTATATATCTACAACGCAGAAGCCTCCTGCTCCATTGCTCCTCCATTATTGGTCAAAGCTAACCTGAATCCCTTGACTGCTCGTAAAAATTTGAGTACCCAAGAGTTTAAGAAAACAAAGATAAACTCCGGGTCAGACATGGGTCTGGTGTGAGTAACAGGTTAAGGTTGCTTAACTTTAAAAACCTTTGAAAGAAAGGTATCACGTAAGACTTCCCACATATAAACATGGAAAAGTTTTTACCTTACGCTAACCAAAACATTTGATAGGAAATCCAGTGATATTATAATAGTGTTTAGGGTTTTCAAGTAAAATATAGAAATAGCTGGAATGCTTACATCTCACGCTCTAACATAGTTGGGCACACCTAATACGTACTGCACTTATTGGATTTTGGATTCCATACAATGGCAGGGCTACTGGGGTACCGCCCGTCACAGTACGTGGCCTAGATCACCGTACCGAGGAGTACTCCCACTCCCCTGCAACACAAGGTCGTAACCATTCCTTACTGAACAGTTTCGAACAAGACAACCTCGGCAGTTGTTGCAATCAACCGCCCACACAACCGAATATAAAGGGACTTCTAGACAGGGATCAATCTCGCTCTCCAGTGGGGGCTACCCACGAAACCTTGCTGCACCTCCCCTGTTTTAGCCATTCCCGGTTGATGAGGCTTGAGGCTACGATTACCTTTATAGGACATATCACTTAGAACGCTCATCGTCCACCTGACGATGTTCTGAAGCATTCAATCCATACAAGTTCGTTCCGGGTTCGAACGAAACCGAGGGCATTATCTCGTTACACTCATTTTGGAATCACCCTCAGAGTTAATGACAATAACCCTTGCACTCTAAACCACCATCTCGAATCTATAAGTACTATTCCGTCAAACTCGTTACGGAATCACCCACAGAGTTATACTGACGCATAGGCCTTACACCTCGAGTCTTCACAAAGCTCCATTTGGATTCACGACCTAACGTTATTTGGGATCGGTGCGGTTTTCGGATATCCAAATATGGAAACCCGATCCCGGTCTCATCGAAATCCAAAGCGTGTCTTTTAGGTCCAAATTGTTTTAAAGTTTAATACAATTTAATTCAATATTATCTATGTACACACAGATAGATAATTCTCAACATCATAATAGATAATCAATATTATCATAACATCAGATAATCTATATTATCAACTCAAACAGATAAATCATATTATCAACTCAATGCAACCATAACATCCAAATCACACAACAACATTTATCTCATAACTGAGATTTCAACCATTCAGGGTAATAGATATCAATCATCATATATAAGCAAAGACTTATTAGATCACCATCTATAATTAATTTAAAATGAATTAAATTAATTACTTCTTCCTTAATTAATTTAAATTAATTACTCATCTATATAAATCTTGCTTACATATTCCTTTATTAATTACAAATCAAATAATTAGTTACCCTTAATTAAATTACCCGAGTTAATCATCTTGATTAATTATTCTTTAATTACATTCAAGTAATTATCCTTCAATTAATTTCACAAATTAATTAATCCAAACCAAATTCAGTAATTAACCTGTAATTACTTCATTAATTAATCTTTAATTAATTAACTAATACCTTCATTGATTAATTGTTATAAATTAATCAATCCTTAATTGTATCATTAATTATTTAAATTAATGATCCCAAATTATTTTTATTTAAAATAACTCCATTAAATTAATTATCAATTATCTCTATTGATTAATCATTCTTGATTAATCACATTAAGTAATTAATCATTATTAAATTAATTACATCTCTTAATCATTCTCAAATAACTTAATTTAAATACGCTAAGTGATTAATTACTAATTACTTACTTAAGTAATTATACAACATATAAATTACATATTAATTACACAAAGTAATTAATTTCCAAAACTCCTCCATTAAATTACATCCAGTAATTTATTTCCTTAATTACTTCACTAAGTAATTTTCCATTTTTAATTACATTTTTAATTACTTCTCAAATCAACCAGTGATTAAATTAAATTAATTAAACTTAATTAATTAACTGAATTAATCAACAACTTAATTAATTACAATTCAGTAATTAATTTCCTTAATTACTTTCATTAAGTAATTATACTTAAATAATTCTCAAATGATTATCCTTAAATTAATTAATACAATTAATCATTAAAATTAATTACATTAACTAATTATAAAATAATACTAAGTTAATGGCCTTCATTAACCCATAACAATTCTTTAATTACTTTCTGAATTAATTAACTGAATTAATCAAAAGAAACTTATTAATTAATTTCTAATTATTAAATTAATCAAGTGATAATAAAAAACTTAAATAATTATTAATTACTTGATTAATAATTCAATCCATTAATTAAATTTATCAAATCTTATTTAATTAATTCCTAAATCATACTTTAATCAAATTTAATCAACTTACCTAAAACTTTTAATTAATTAAATAAACCCTTAATTATTTAATTAATATCCTAATTATTTATTAATTAAATTAATTCATTATAAACTTAATTACCTTGATAAATTAATAAATCATTATGTTCAAAACAATTTAATGATAATCATTAATCTTGTTAATGATTTAAGTAATTTAAAAATAATGTGCTTTTAAATGTCTCTAAATTCCATTTTAATATTAAATTTAAAATGAAATGCATTTTTAACTTAAACAAGGTTTAGGTATCTAAAATCTCTTTAGTTTTCACTTACCTCCTAAAGCCATTTTAAAAGAATAATTTAACTTAAGCCCATATTCAATTAAAATAAAATTTAAAATACCTTAAATAATTCAAATGATATTGAAACATTTAAATTCAAAACTTATTTATATTACAACCCAAAATTTAAACCATGCTTTTCAGATTTAAATTCAAAGATTTTAATTTAAACCCTGTTTTAAATTTCATTTCAGATTTTATAAAACACATGTTATTCATACTAAAATATTCAAACTAAATTATAACATTTGAACTTATCAACTTATTCCCTTTTGAAAATTTTCAGATTCAAATTCCAAATTTGAATTCAGGATTTCAAATTCAGATTTAAACTAAATTTTTAATCTTGTTTTAAAATCTTATTTTCGACATATAATCACTTTTAAAAAAAACTGTGCAGGTTTTAAGTTGCTAACTATTTCACCTTTTATAAATTTATTTATTTTCAAAAACTAAAATTCAAATTCAATTTGAATCCATAGTTTAAACTTGCCTCAATTCCTATTTTAAATCAGGCTTTGCTTTACTTTTTTTTTAAATTCACACAAACCTGAACTGTCAGGTTGTAGAAAACAACGCACTTCAACTAAACTGCCCGAGCACAATTCCATCTTGCTTCGAGTCACCCTTGCCTTAATCCGAGCAAAAACTGGAATTACCCGAGACATACTCGAGTATACTTCACCACTGCTAAAACCTGGAAACCACTGTGCCAACCCAAACTCAAAACCTGTCAATGGCATGATCACCTCTCTCCGACCATTGTTAGGGCTAAAATTCCGGCTAGTTACTCCTCTAGAGCCCAGCAACCATCCTTCGAAACCACTTAACGCTCGATCCAACATAGAGAGAGAATTGGTCGAATTTTAACTTGTTCATAAAACTAGGGTTACAGGACAATTTCCTTATTCACTGTCAACCAAATGAGCTATACCCAAATTTGATAATTTTTGTGAAATACCTGATAACTCAACTATAAACTGAAGAAACTTCAGACCCTCAGATGTCCAAAATCATCAAAATTTCCCAATTTCCTCTTTTTAGTTCAACACAGAACTACTACCCAAATTCTCAATTTAAAATGATGATACATTTTCCAGAAATCATGTTTTTACTTATGTATCTCATTCACAATCCTGAATTTAAAGTTTAAACAGTTAGCGTTTTACTTAAATAAAAAAATACATATTGGTGTCTACTTTTTACAGAGACAAACAGGTTTTTATTTTTAACCTTCTCAAAATTTTAAACATGAATCAAAGTTAAATCAAATTTTTGTCTGTTCATCAAATCTTGTCATAACAAGACTAAATAAATAAGAGATTGAACTTAAATTCAAATCCTAGGAACAATACAGAATACAGTACACACACATATATATAGAACATACACTCTGAAATAGTCATATTAGATTCACTTGTATATTCATGCATAACTATTTATTTCAGATATATTAACAAACAACCAAATTATGTATTAAATTTTGGAAAGTTACTCACCTTATACTCAGAAGAACAGAGCACCATGTTTATTGAAAAATTTGCACTTGAATAGCTTTAAACTGAAAACTTTATGTTGCTTCTGATTATCTACTTCATGCATGCAGGTTTTAAAACTACAGGTTGCTTGCAGGCAACTCCAAGAGATGAAATGCAGGCTCTTTGGAAATGCAGACTTGAGATTGAATGAATTTGAAATTGCAAACATGGTTTTCCAGAGAAAATGCAGTTAGTTACCAGGTTGTAAAAATGTAGGTTGCATGATGATATTCTTGTTACAGGTTTTAGTTTTGAGAGGAGTTACAGATTTCAAAGTTTGCAATGCAGGTTTTGATTTGAGAAAATTGATCTCAGTTTTGAATGAGGAGTTTTGCAAATTTGGGAAGATACAGGTTTTGATTCTGTTTTTCTTTTGAGGAGTGAATTTCAGATTTGCCTAAGTTTTCTCCTAGCTTAGAATAAAAGATAGAAAAAAGAAAATGAGGGAAAAGAATATGTTAAGGACTGAAATTAATTAACCAAATAAAAGAAAAAGATCAAAATTGAATGACACTTGTCATTTTGCTTGATTCACCATTTAACACATGTAGTTTAGATTGCTAATTTGATTACACTTGTTTTAAATTAAATTTAGTTATATTTTATATGTTAAAAAAGAGTTTTCTTTAGTTTATTTTATGTTTGAATGAATATATATGATTTACTTATTTCAAGAAAATGTAAATAAACAATTTATAAATTAAAACTTGCACAATTGTTTTAAAGAATCAATTAATTTGAGTTTCAAAATAAAATTTTCAAATTCAAATTAATTCTTTGAAATAAAAATCAAAATCAATTTAAAAAAAATGAAGATTCTATTTTCCTTTTATATTTATGACAATAGAATATTTATAAATAAGGTTTAAAATAACAATTTACAAATTTTATATGATTTATAAAGAAATTATAAATCACTTTTATTATTAAATGAATTTAAATCATATGCTATCTTATATTTTAAACTTATATAAAATATACTCAATTTATATTTAATCAAATAATATTTTAAAAAGAAATAAAATCAACTTTTTTACTTAAATTTAAAAATTAAACTAAGACAAATTTTAAACAATATAACATTTATTATAAATATTATCAAACCATAAAGTTATTAATTTAAATAGATTTTTAAAAGCTAAATATTAATTTAAAACATAATTTCCTAATTACTCAATATTTTATTAGAATTTAAAAACAAGCTTCATTTATTTATTATCATGTAAGTTAAATTCCAAACAAAGTTAAACTATAATATATATACAAATATATATATATATATATACATTATAATTTAAACATTTATTTTAGCTTTTTAAAAGACAAATCACAAATTAAATGTTTATTTAAATCTGATTATTAAACCAAAACATATTTTATAATCAATATTGTCAATATCAATTTAATTTTATATAAAGATTATTAAATTGATATTGTCTAAAATTCCGGGATATCAAAGTTTCCACATTAAAGATTACAAGTATTCTCAAATCAATAGAACTGTGTAATTTTGTAACAGCGATATTTTCTGTTATTCCTTAGTTGTATTGACCAACAAAAGACTATCTACTGAGTCATTCTATGGTTATCCGATAACTACTAGTACTTAACCCCTTGGTGCCCCTCATCAGCTATAAGTAATACAATGTTCAACATTTGAAAAGCGTTACATACTCTAATCTCAACGGATATATCGATATTCAGTCTTGATACATCTTTACTAGAAATATTCAAAATGGTATGTTTACTTTATTGTGATAAATCACTCGCGGTTACAATGCATTGTAACTACTATCATAAAACATAACATTTATGGATTTTCTATTAAATATACTTTTAATTAAATTAGTTAATCAATATATAACACATTATATCAAATGTATAATAGAAAGACAACACCTTTTATTTCAAAAAATATTGATTATTGAGTTAGATATATGTAATAATTACATAATTGTCCATATCGTATATGCCTAACTCTATCAATTATATTACATTTTTGTCATAAGCAGGATTCAAGCCCGTGACTTCATAGTCCTTTTCTTTGTAAGGATATTGTCGGAACATGATTGAACCAAAAAAATTGTTATCATACTTCAACAATTATTAAAGATGTTTGTCCATGTTTGCTTCACACACTTAGGTCTATCAGTGAATACTTCGAAATTCGAAATCTGTACGCATCCGTATCTTAAAAACAGATGAATATTTGATATTCAAAAAAGTAGATACGCATGTGGATACGAATGCATATGCATCTCAAATTTATCCGTTTGGTTTTTATCAATATAATAGTTTATATTGCGTGTATTTTAGTATTCTGAAAAATATGTATTTATTATTTTATCACATTAGTAGTTTATATTATTTACATTTAATGTACGTTGGGCCCGAAAATATTTTATTACCATCATCAAACCGACCGTTAGGGAGGTTTGCTTACTGTCACTGGCCAAAATCAATTTTTCTGAAGCCAAAAAAACAAAAAACGTGGATCTTATTTAATCGCGGTTTCCCTAAAAACGTGGATCTTGTCTCATCGCGGTTTCCCTAAACTTCCTCCTTTTACTTCGCGTATCAAAGATTCCAAATTCAAATCTATTATGATTTTCAAATTCAAAATTTTCAATTTCAAATCGACAATTTTGAATGCTTTGATTGCAAAAAAACGTGGATCTTGTCTCATCGCGGTTTCCCTAAAAACGTGGATCTTGTCTAATCGCGGTTTCCCTAAACTTCCTTTTTTTACTTCGCGCATCAAAGACTCCAAATTCAAATCTATTATGATTCTCAAATTCTAAAATTTCAATTTCAAATCGACAATATTGAATGCTTTTATTAATATTTAAATTTGACATTCATATTTTCAGATTCAAATCTCAATTTATTCTTTTCCAATATATTATCACTTAATGTTGAAGTAATATTAACAAAAATTTTAAATGTATATTTCTTATCAACGTTATACAATCGAACGGTCGGTTTCTCCACCGTTGTGCGGTTATACTGGTATTTTTTTAGTTTCATACTTTTATAATCAACTGTTCAGATGCCCACCATGCATGTTATACTACATTCAGTTGAAACAAGAATTTTATGCACCAATGCTAATGAAAACGAAGTGGGCAGAGTCACCACAAACATTTATTTCATGTTGCCATTTAATTGGATATTTATTTCATTTTGTCGTTAAATTGGGTCTAACTATAATATGACTGGTCTGTTAATTTTAAACTTGAAAAGCTCTAGGCTGATTCAAGGAATTAAATCAAGCGTCCCATATGTACATCCCATATCATCTGTTTTGGGTCTTCTACCAACGTATTGCAACGCAGATGCAAGCAATAAACTTTCATCTGTAATTTACTTCTTGTATTTGAAACGCAGAAAAACGAGTATGTCTTTGGATAAGCATCACAGACATAATACGTTGCGTCTGACAAAAGGAAAGAGAAAAAATGGGAGGGAGGGGGGTGGGGGGGTGTTGAGAGAACCGGGGCTATACCTTCAGTTGCCCTAGGCAAAACATAGAATGGAAGGGGAACAAAAAATAAAAATTGCAAAAAGTCACACTCGTGTTCTCCAACTGAAAGGATATAACAAACCACTAGACTAACTAATCTCATTAAAAGAAACTGCACTTTCACTGATATTAATAGACTATTTGCAAACATGGATATTAAAAAGGTTGTCCGTTGGCCTAGACGGCTGTCTTGGTTGTCTTGCCTTGGGACCGGCTCTGGGTGTTGACAAAGGAGGAAGAAGGTAGCACGATGCCTTTCTTTGTACGTAGCATGCCATTTGGATTTTATAACTGATGGTGCAATCACATGTCAATTCAACTTATGTGACGAACACGATCAACGTGATTACTTAAAACCCAGTTTGAATGTCACTTTTTGGATTACTGATATAAAATCAACAGGCCACATGAATCGGGAATTGAATAAACATAATGAGCAATCAAAAGGCAGCCAATTTTTTATGTACATCATTTTTTCATCACTGTACAAATATCCATCACATGCTTACTTATAGCATACAAGATATAACACATCATCATCATCATCGTAACAATAATATCAATACATGAACATCAGCCACTTGCAGCAGGTCCAAAATACATACAAATGGGTGGATTCACCCTAAAAATCGACAGAACCGCCGAAGGCACGGTCCAAATCCCATCTCCACAAATCAACCCGGAAGCCATCGCCCCAGCAAAATCCTCCGCCCCCTTCCTATTAACCTTCTCCCAAACAAACAATATCACTGTGCCAACAAACATATCAACCGCAAAATATGCCCCAATGTAAAAAGGCACAGCCATCGCCATCGGTATGGGCACCCACTTCCCCACCTTCTCTGGCACGATATCCCTTACCAAATTCACCACCACCGCAAGCCCAAAAAACACCCAGCATATCTGCAAGCAGTGCTCAGGCAAGGCATCAAACCCCTCCACCCCAAGAATCGCCATCTCACGATAAATAACAGCATAGGGCGCCTTGTACACGCCGTCGGGGGACCCGATGTCGAAAGCAGACCAGTAGAGCCAGAAGGTGAGCGGGGCGATGATGCAGCCGAGGGCGGTGCCGATGAGCTGGGCAACGAACATGGAGAGAGGGGAGGAGTAGGTCAGGTACCCAGTTTTGAAGTCCTGCATTAGGTCGGCTGCGGTGGACACGATGGACATCATGACGCCGCAGGCGGCCAAGCCAGCAATGACACCACCATCAGAGCCTGTGAGGGAGGAGAAAACGAAGAGGCCGATCTTGCCGTATGTGGAGGCTAGGGACCAGTCGGTCAGCCCACAGCCGTACGAGTTGCAGAAGGCCAGGGCTGGGGCAAGGATGTAGCTGGCCAGGATGAGGTACCACGGTACTTGTGGGAAGATGCTGGGGATGGTGGCCGTGGAGATGGCAGCTAGGGCGATGTAGGAGGAGACCGCTACGTAGGTTGGAATGCTGTCTTTGTTGAATGTCTTTTTTCGTAGTTCTTCTTCTTCGAGGAGCTTTGTGTTTTCTTCCGTCGGGGAGTCTGAAATAAAACAATGCATCTTATGTGATACTTTTATTATCAGGGAATACTGGGTAAGCAAAACAACATGACATAACCAAACAAATTTGTATTAACCAAGATCAGATCAAAATCATAGTCGTATCCATCATCATCCTTGCCGTTTACACAAATGCTTGAGGTCGGCAATATGAATTCTCAATTCTACGGTCTGTTATCTTGAGTCATATTACTAATTACATATAACATTTTTAGATCATTTTGATAACTTTACCCATGTTAATTTAGATCTTCCTTTCATTTTCTTCGTTCATTGTAAATATTATCTTCTCTCTTTACAGATGAAAAACCAAACCTATTGCAGATTTAATCTTAAATAACCATTCAACACAGTAGAGAAACAATTTAGGCTCCAAACCAGCCCATACCGATCTTTAGCAAAAATGCCTTTATTTTTTTTCCCCTTCAAAAATCATTTAATTTCGGATTTCCTTCCAATTTGGTCAACCTCGCACAGCTTCTAGCAAAAACAAATCTCTCAAAAATCTTTTGTTCTTACCTGTGGCATACATAGAAATTTCAACAACCGAGTGCAGGAAGATTACTAGGTTGATTTTCTTTTAATTTATTGGAAATTAAAAAGAAAAATCCATACTATCATACTGAAATTTAATATCTTAAGTCATGAACTATAACATACTAATAGTGGATATACGCATAACAAACCACAAACTTTGACAAGATAATTTTTACGTGTATTTGGATCAAATTCGTGGAGATTCATCAACATAAATCAAAGAGCTCAATATTTATGATTTCAACCGTGTATGTTTGTATGTTAACTTTGTTATCTTTGAAAACTTGCTGAAAACCTAGGTGGAAGCTATAGTTATGAAGCAAATTGGTTTCACCTTTGCAAGCTTGAAAACTTGTTATTTATGGATTCAGTTGAATTAAGTTGGACTAGTGGGGGCTTACATTAAGTTCACCACTGATTCTTATGGTATATTTTGCCATGCAAGCGCAGATACAATAATTTGTATTGACACAATATCAAATCACATAAAACGCAAAAAGCTAACCCAGCATCACAGGGCCTATGTTTATAATAAACTTCGAAAACAACCTGATTTTTTTTCTTGTAAGTTTTCAAATATGTACTATATTGAAAAGTTCGAAGATGGTAAATCAATCAAAAAATATACATGTAAACATGTCTGTTAGTTAAGTTGGATATTATTCAAATTAATATTGAATGTAATTTATTGTTCTTACATAAATTGAAATCAACTTTTGACCATTACTGGCAAAAAGCAAAGAATTGCTTCTTAAAACTAGTAAAACCCACCATACTGAATAGTAGGTATTTAAGTTTTCTGAACAGAAAAAACTTGCCTATTCATCAAAATGAAAGCAATGCAATATAGTAAAAGAGGTTTTATATTTACTGATGTTTTATGTTTACTATGTCAAATCATAGCATGAGAATAAGCATGAGCAAATAAGCAATTCAAGTCAATTTCGTGCAATTTGAGAAGTTGATCATGCAAATATACAGTGTTCAAGTATGACGTGTAGGTCCGCATGGAAATGAACACACATAAATTACTTGGAAAAGATATTCATGGCGAAGTTAAAGCATTTTCTGCCTACAAAATCACCACTCATAGGGCCAAAAAAGAAATAAGAGCAGTTTAAATGACTTTGAGAACAAGCAAGTGTAAGGTGAAATGCATATTGTTTTATGTCACTAGTATATAAGTGACGATGACGACAACCCAACGGTATATAATCAGTTTACCTGTAATTTCCACGGTAACAGGAAGATTGGTTTTCTTTGTCCTTGCATTCACAATTTCCTTTACAGTGATATATATTATTTTAGCTAGATTGTAAAGACCATCTCCAAGAATGAGCGAGATTGCAACGAAAACCTATGTTGAAATAAGGTTTAAAAAGTAAGGACATAAAAGCACCTTTAGAATCATAAACAAGTAAAATTTATTCGCATTAAAGACTGAAACTCACTTTGTATCCGTAAAGACCTTTAAAATCGTTGCTACCAAGATTATCGGGATACCATACTCCAGCACGTGTGCTAATGAATGGCCAAAGGAAACCCCATGATATTATAGCTCCAAGGAGAACCGAACAATTGACAATATGTGGGCATATCAGACCACATCCGATATAAGTTGGACTAAAATCGAAATAGAAACTGCATAACCACACATAAGATTGAGATTCTAATTCTATATTATCTTTGTTACATCTAAATGTGACACTTCAGTTAAAGCAAAGAGCTCTTACGTGTATTTAAACAATGTAAGCCCCAATGATGGGAAGTTGTCAAATCCACATGAGTCACCAACACCACTGAAAAACCACTTAAAACAACTCCAGCAAAAACTTATACTGAGATACTTCCCTAAGCAACTGACTTGTTTTCTGAAAATGAAGAAAGAGATATATTCATTAAATGAAGGATACCACAAAGTCAAATATCTATAGTTAACTTCATATTTGGAGGAAACATGTATGCCGGTGGCTGTTCTTGTTTCTTTAAAAACTTTGGGGATGGATTTTGGAGATAGCCAAAGCAAATCATTCCATAATATTGATAATATACATAGTTTCTCGTATCTTAAAACCAACTACTTCAGTCCTTCACTCCTTCGTTTGTATCTTTTGCCTTAAAGATCAGTACAATATCAATCTCAGTTTTTTGGCACCTTTAACACAATACTCTATTTCACATAAATATATGACACACTAACCATCATTTAACATAACCAAAATGATTATCCAAAGCTACAATATCTGCCAAAACAACTAAGCAATATTTTCTTCTGGAAAAAAATCATCAAAACGAATCTTACCCTGCGAGCTCAGCTCCTGAGTTCGTGTGAAAGCTATTTATTAGGAGCGCTGTAGCTGTTCCACTGGGATATGTAAGTTTATAATCAATAACCATGACCTGCAGATATTAGGGGCAAAAAAAAAAAAAAACTTAAAATATGATACAGTCCTATAATATCACCATCATCAAAACATTTAAACATCATAAAAAAAACTATGTGACCATCATCAAAACATATATACATCATTAAAAAATTATCAAGTAATGATGATATATTTAGCAATTACCTAATACATGTAATGTCTAGCATTTATTTTACACATATTATTGATTCTCGTTAATCGTTGAGTATGCAGGTATAGGAGTTTGCTTCCATGGCTAGGGGACTTTTTATCTCTTACCCCTTTCTCCAATTAGGTAGTTGTATAATATTTTCTTCTTTTCCAGTTTCTTACAGTTGTTCTAGACCCATGTCTAGATTTTGGAAATTAAAAGCCATTTTTTTCTACCTTCTCTATTATGAATTGTCTCTAAGCATTAAATTTGTTTCCAATCAGATGATATATATTTGTACATTTCAAAGTCAAATCAAAACCAAAAGTCTAAAAATCTCCTCTTTCCACATTGATAGAGACCAATGGTGCTTGAGATCAAAGATCTCATACACTTTTCATCCTCTACATAATATCACGGGGAGAAGTGAAATTAAATAAGACGACTGACGATGAGAAGTTCAACTAGGAAAAGAAAGTTGTCCCACTACATCGCATATATTACTGAGATTCTTCGATCATACTCAAAAGGTGATTATCAAGCGGTCAGCATATCCAAACATTACTTTTAGTGAATGGATGGATCAAGAACTATATTTATAAAATATCTAGGATACAATATCCTGTTTGAATGATATTATTAATACGTTTGATTGTGCTCCTCCAATTTAGCTTCAAGTGTTAGTCATTAGATATCTGGATAACGATCAAGTGTTCAGAGATATAATGAATTGGATTTTAAACAATAGAAAAGCGGCAAGCGAATAATTTACAGTTTGGGTAAAATGGGTTGGGGAAAGCTTCCAATAGCATCTTCTTTAGGTTTGTATAGACTTGTAATTTCTACGAAGACCAAAAACCCAACTTGATAAGTATCTTATCGGACCCTTGTTCTTTGGATCTCCATTAGAAGGCCATTGTGAGTGCGTTTGGTGCATATCAATGTAGCGGCCAGGATGAGGTACTGGATTTAAAAACAGTACACCATTCAAGGCAAGACAAAAAACATTCATTTAAATATAAAAAAAAAGTAAAGTGCACTCTGCACTCATGTTGGAAAGGAGGAACATTTTGTTACACCACAAAAAAAAGTTTTTTGACCAAGCCTGATCCAAAGGGAAGCCCAAAAGCTAGGGCAACCCACCAGGTCAGGGTAAGATTTTTTTTTCTTTTTTAAGAACACGCCCAAAAAAAAAAAAAAAAAAAAAAAACAAGCGCAAGTGAGTCGTATGGAATTTATGTGTAGTTTTGCAAGGGGTAAAAGAACTTGCAAGCGCAACATTCATGCAGTCGAAAGATTCAATATTTTTCTTCATTGCTTTTTGAAAAGAAAAAAAAACAACCAACATACCGTCAATAAAACTATTTCAAGCAAAAAGTTCAAGTGTCGATGTGGTATTATTTCCTATCCTAAAACACAAAAACAGTGTCAGATAAAACTAAAATTTAGCGTGCTATGCATACCCTTACCAGACAATTTTACATGAAGCTTTTATCAAGTTTAATAACCATAGTACAAAGTTAACAGAAGTTTCGACCATTTTTTCAATTAAATCAAGCAGATTGAACCTTGTGTTCTTTTGTTATCTCTTGAAACACAAAAAACAAAATAATCTTGGTTTCTATTTTGCATGTTAATTTCATTTTTCAAAATAGTTTTTTTTCAACAATACATACAACAGACACGCTTTTGTATAGACGAAAATACAAAACTAAAAAGGGCAAGCCAAACGGGGCATTAACTTTTGAGGCCCCTAAAATTATGGGTCCTAGGCCACCGCCTAGGTGGCCTGACCCCAAGGCCGGGCCGGGTTCTATGTCCCCATACAGGGGAACACAGAAGATAAAGTAAAGAGGAATTCATCTGAAGGATCACAGCAGTGTAGCATGGAAAGTGCAACAAAGGAAAAACAAACATGGTCAACAAGCATAAAAGGCTGCTGAAACTAAACAAGTCCGTCACAACAAAAAACAAAAAAACAAAACCTTTGACCAGCAATAGAATACGATGAACAGCCATAAAAAGTCGCTGATTGAACAGTTTACATAGCAAGAAAGGTTCTAATTTTTCCATGGAAGAAACATTAAACAACACAGTGCAAATTTAGACCAAATTCTAAGACAGTATAGAATACAGAGGGAACACAGGTGGCTAATTGTGATAAATTTTGCATTAAACATCAATACAAAATATTCCAGATTATTTCGACGGAAAAACCTAAAGGGAAAGTGTTTAAAAATTGGAATTTAAGAACCAAGCAAATGAAAACAAGAAATCAACAACAAAAAAAGGAAGTTGCAAACCATTAGAAGCCCAAAAATTAGGCCCAAAAAAAGTAGGGTTTGAATGCAAGCAACTTTTTTTTTTAACTTTTCATTATGTCATTCAAGTTCAACAGCAAGTTAACCAATTTTATCATCTTACGTGAAGAAACCATTAAACAATGGAAAGAGAGACACGAAGTATTATATGCTTGATTACTCATACCAAATTTATTTGCAACCATCACTGTAGAAATTATGATGTTGAAAATGGTTAGAAATCTATTAACCATGGACCTTTATTTGTATGGAATGAAAAGTTTTGTATTACTTTTACCCCGTAACAATCTAACTCCATAACTGTGGTACTTAGTCAACTATAATTTTATTATTTTAGTCATGTGGTACTTAAATTACTGAAAAGATATCAGATGCCAAATATCATTGCCAAAAATCCTTGCTAGCTTTGTCAGGTTAGTATGTATTTAATTTGTAATCCCCTTGCCATATATAATGTTAGCATACCAAGTTCACTAGTTCTAATTTTTCATATATTCACAACATACAAATGCAGATACATAGCTATTATGTGATAATCCAAATGACATGTATTATATAAAAATATAACATGCAATTGCTTTGCTAGCATATCTGAATCAAAAGGGTAAACAAAAACAAGTGTGGCTTGGGCAACCAAATCTTTTGAGCCAGCCTTACTTGTAATCACTGTTGTAAAAATCCTCATAGACCTACGCCTAGGCCCCGCCTAGGTGCCAGGAGAGATTTACCTCCTAACGATTTGTCTAGGCCCACCTAGATTAGATTTACTGCCCCATGTAAAAATTCAAACATGTATTTAGGCACTGGTTATTTAAGGCTCGGTGTCATATGTAAGCATTAATGTGCTAGTTTTAGACAATCTTGTTTTCTTGACTACTCCTAAACACATACAAAATCCCCAATTTTCAATTTATATCAATTGATATTAAACAAAACACTAAAAATTTATCCGAAATACACGAGTTATCAAAAACACCCAAGTCCGATTAATCATCGATTAATCTCCGGCCAAATGATTAATTCCTAGTCAACGCTTACTACCTTGCGATTTTTACAACCTTGCTTGTAACCCAAAGAATTTCCTAATGATCGATTTTCCACAGTGTTTGCATGACTTTGCCGCTGCATGGCGAAGCCGTGCAGCAGCGATACTGCTGAAGGTTGGATTTATCAAGGTTCAAAGTTGTGTATGAACAGGAATTGTGATTTATTACTGAAGCGGCGAAGTCGTGCAACAGTGATATTGTTGAAGGTTGAATTTGGGTGTATCAAGGTACAGGGCTGTGTATGAACAAGAATTGTAATTTATTGCTGACGGTTGAATTTGTGTTTCCATGATGTTTGGTATATTCATTGTGAAGATTTAGTACTGAAGGTTGGACATTGTTTGCATGTTAGTGGTAGTGGCATGCAGACTGCTATGCTTAGATAGGGTACAAAGTGGACGTGCAGTTTTAATTGAAAAACAAATGCTAATATATGACCATCTTTCATTAGAAACAAGGAAATTAAAACTGAAGTATGGCCAAAACAAAACGATGTAAGCAAGAATACCTTTCTTAAGGTGACAAGGCTAAACAAGCCAAGAAAACTAACGACAAACATAAAACTAATCATCCAACCCAATGATGGATTTTTAACATCTTCAGCTCTGTTACCAGGATAATTGGCTCCAATAAGCTCATATGTATTCTGATCCATTGATAGCATGTATGATCCAAACCCCCCTGTCAAATACATTAAAAAAAAAAGACTTAGAGACGGAAACTTTGAGCAAAGTTGTTTTACAAAATTCAATATTAAAATTGTTTTGATGTACAAAACTGTGTAACTAAAGGTGAAGTTGTTAAAAAATCACAGATAATGAAGTCGATGTCACATCAAAGTAAAAAAGTATTGATTGATTAGCGTAGATGATGAACAAAAATCAAACTACTTTAAGCTCAACAGTAGCTTTTTATTAATAATATCTACCCAACTACTAATGCACACTATGTTACTATCCAAATCATATGAGAAATAAGTATAGATATGAATTGAATACAAACTTATACTTCAATTAATTACGAATCTAAATCAGTACACTACTGGGCCACTCATCTCCTCAGCACTTTTAAAAGGAAGCCAAATTTTCTTTAAAAAAGAATATTTTAGGCCTCCTTACATTAAGAATTTAAAGGAAACTTAACACTTGATCCTATAATAATTTAAAGGCATATTAACCCCCTAATTTTCAACAAAAGGCCACTGTCCTCAACCACAAGTAGATCACTTACTCTTTGTGTGTGTGTGTGGGGTTTGTGGGGGGGGGGGGGGGGGGGGGTGGTGGTGGGGAGGCGAATAAGTAGCAAGTACGTCTATAGACATTAACCAACAAATATACGGTTGGACAGTTTATATCTAATTTAGTTATATCCGTTATTATAGTTTTCGTATTTGGACCATCAATCTTGATTCATTTTTTCCAATGTTTTCTCATTGTGGCTTTTGCTAAAGTAGGGAATATTCATTAATCCATGGACAATAATTTTGATTACCCTACAACAGCCTCGGTTTTGAACCACCTAACATGTTATATATCTGTAATAGTAAGTCAATAAAATTGAGATAAATCACTGTAAAATCAGGTAAAATCCTTATAGCATTTTAGAAAGAAAAATATTTACCACTAAAAGCCAACCCATAGCAAGCCACAACACAAGTCTGGATTACAGTATTCTCCTGTCGAGTAAAAGGCCGGCTTCCAAACCCTAATTTCTCACTCAACCCACTCCAACTCTTCACCATGAAAAACCCTAACAATCCTGCCGCCACATTCAGCGAAGGAATGACGCCAACAGTTAAATTCAATTTATGAGTGATTATACAGAACAGAGATCCGAGAATTGCGCTCACGACTATTCCTCTGATCGTGATCTGGTCTCTCCATTCCGGAATTTGAGTTTCGAGTTCTGCTTCGGATTTTGAAGAACGACCGATCAGTGGATCCGAGACCTCGGTACCCATTTCAAAAAAGAAAATCAATAAAATAAAAATAAAAATGTTAGGATGGGAAAAAGGAAGAAGAAGATGATGTTATGAAATTACAGTTTGGCGGTTGCTTTAAATAAAATCTGCACGCATCTTACTCATCGATGTTTGTGATTGTCTGTGTTATCTACGTGTCTTCTTTATATTGGACAGAATATAAATGTAGGATAGAGAGCTAGTGAAACAGGTGATGAGATCTTCATCTTCCCTTCTAATATTATTGAAAGTAATAGTATTATTATTAATAATAACGATAGTAATTTTGTGGAATGAAATATCTGACGGTTTGAATTAATACGTTGTTTAAATATTCAAATATGAGATAAAAATTTCCAGCGCTGCAATAGCTTTTATACTCGTAAAATTCGAAGTATATATTCATTTATGTTTTGATCTTATTTATTTTTGCTTGGACTTTGTTAACATGGAAAAAATAAATGTAAACAAAGTTACGTGCGCTGAATGTAATTATGCATTAATACGTTGCTTTAGTAGTGTTTTACACTGTGCAGCTGTGCTGTATTTATTGCGGTAAATGAAGAAAAATAATACATAGCCGAAAGGTATAGTTTCATGGATTCAAATTGACAACTTTATTCTTTTGTCCTTTATTTTATCAGATGAATAGTTGAAGCAACAAAATATTTAAGTATTTCATCTTCACATTAAACTTGAACAAGATTGGACACAGATACATACAGAAGGACGTCAACTTGGTAGAGAAAAACAAATATAATAATTTGTAGGAACCAGCTGTTTTTGCGTGCAAATAATTGGTTCTTTGCGAGCTACTCATATGAACGTTTGAATACGTACAACAAATTCCCACGCAAGATACAAATTTAAGTCATCTAACTTATTATAATACGCTAATCCATGCTTCTGCAATTCACCATTAACAAGCAAGTGAGAATTTATTTGTTGCAGTATTTTCTTAAAAGTGAAAAATTGCATTTAAAATGTTATGTATTCGTATCTCCACTTGAAAGTTTTATGGCAATGGTTATGAGAGGTTTTGAGAGTAACTGTTTTGATCATCAATGATTATACCAGTTTTTATTGGTTTATAGAAAGTGTTGTTATAACCGATCATTACATGTTTGGAAGTCTAACATACGCCAGTTTTGAGAGTTTTCCACTAAGTAACATTATATATATATATATTCTTTAGTTTTATGAAGGTTAATTCTACAATATAATTAGTGGAGGTGTAATTGGATAAAAATTTAAAACCCCTCAAAACACCACATTTTGATGAGATGGAAATTTTCATCAAAATTACACTACACGGGCTTTCGTCGGTTTTATAACCAACAACAACTTGTGTGAAAAAAATCTACAAGCAAGAGTTGTGAAGAGCCGTCTAAAACCAGTTAAAACCGGTCGAAAATAAACTTCCAAACGTCTCTCTTTACCAAGTAAGCAGGGTATTTGAGTAAGAAACTTGAGTGGTGTATTTAAGCAGGAGAGTTTGAAGTGAATTGTATTTGATGATGCAAAAGGAGTATTTGAACAGAGTATTTGAAATGTAATTTTAATTTAATTGATTTATAGTTAATTAATTATTATTATTTTAATATGCGTTCAATAATTGCAAATGATAAGAAATAAATTGTGCAATTTCAGTAAAATAAGCTAAAACATTTTCACATTTAAATACATAAAGATTAAAAAAACAAAAAAAAAACAAACTAAAACTAAGACAACAATTACGCAACAAATTCAACTCATACATTATAAATCTTGTTGCTTTTTCAACACTCAATTTTTCCGCGATGTTCAAATTTGTAACTTCGTTGCGAAATATTAGCATAAACTTCCACTGCTGAACATATGTAATATTAGTCGGTAAACCATAATAATCGATGCATGACATTGTTGAAACGATCTGTATTCACAATCGACATTTCTGCGTATTGCCTATTCGAACTATCCTGCTCGACATGTCTACCGCATCTAGCATGTTGAGTAATTGAAGGAGGGTTGACGTCGCCAGCTACCAAATCGGATTAATATTCTATATCGGCGGTGGCAAAAGGCTGGGCGGGTGAGTTAAGAGCTATCGGACATATGCAAGTCTCATTATATGTGCGGTCTTCAAAAAGTTCATCTAACTGTCTGAATATGAATACAGACTGTTTCTCGAGCTTTTGTATCTTCAAACAGTCGTATTCCACTACTCTTCTGGACCATCAATTTAATCGTTCTACGAATCTCAAACCCCTCCTTCCAACTGTAGTATTATGCCCCCAATCAACCCCATGTACGCTTTAGATTGTCCCGTCGGTTCTTGATTTCCGTCTCCACCCAGTCGAGATGGAATGTTTTCTCGAAATGGATACCTGATGATGATGCGGATGATCGAGAGCTTCTTTTTCGATGGGGACTACAATGATGTGGAGTATGATGCAAACAACGAGGCGATTCTTGCAGCTCCGGATTGGGAATAGAAATTTATTTTCTCATCTCGCACTCCAGGTTACTGCCCAGACATTATTAGTTGGTTCCGTAGGTGTGCTCATATTTAGATGAGTTCTTTGCTCAGTTATTTGCATTTTCTTGAATCTGCTTTTTTGATACATTTGTCTTTATTCTGCTATGGTCAGGTTAGCTCAGTCTGTGTACTTCTATCTTATTTTACTACTGGTCGGGCATATTGGCAGCTTTACTTTGTTGTTTCGTAGTTGTGATCTGTAGCTACTGAGGCCCTCTGCCTCACACCTTTGTTGTTTTAGTCTGTCAGTAGTCAGTCCACCTTAAAAACTAGGCTACCGGCCAAGCCTTGTTGACCGCTTGTACGTATGTATGTGTGTATGTGTATTTATGTATGTATGTATGTAGAGTGTTTGTATGGTCTTCGGCTTATACAACCTTAATATATATAAAAACGCTATGAAAGCAGAAAGTCTTTCAAGCCTTCATAAGGTGATAAGTTGAGAGAAAGCGAAAGCAGACGAATCACATTCTGAAAATTGAAAATTACAAAATATAGCAAAAAATTCCCAAAAAGTATATGTTATAGATACGAATAAATTATATATAGAAATAATAAAATATACCTGATAATCGGATTGACAGGTAAAAATTCTTAAATTTTCGGATTGGGTACGTGGAGTTGGAGGTGGGGAAGGAGGAAATATATAGAAGAACCGAGGAAGAAGAAGGAATAGCCATTGGGGGGCAAACGGCAAGACACAACGGACATGTTAAAGGTGTCCAACGCCAATGCACCTTTCCCCCTATTTGGCATAATGGCCCATTTAGGGCCATTGCGACGTTAGATGTGTCGCACTTGTTGAGAACGGTAACGTGGAAAACTAAGATGGCGAACGGTACCTAAGTCATTAACCGAGCGAGTGTGTAGATACAAATGCTTGCTTAAAGTACTCTAATGGAGTAGCGGCCAAAATTACATGATTCTGTCTCGGGCCTCCAACTTCTAGCTAAATTTAGCTGCATCATTTAGAAGGTACACGAGCACGAGAAAGAGGCATTTGAATAAAGCACGAATGGAGAAAGTTCGACGAACAATGGTTGTGTTTTTGTGCTCCCAAAAAGACAAAAGGGTGAAATAAAAATGATTGTCTGTATTATTGTTTAATAACTACTGCTAATGGTATTTAATTATTGCTAATATCAATTAGTTTATAATTAAGAAATATCACTTAGACAATTTGGTAATAAAAGAAGAGCGGTTTATAATAAAAAAAGGAAACAAATACAACAATTTAGATATATCTATACAGATACACACACACGATTATACAATATCAAAAATACATTTAGCGAAGTTGTGGAGCAATTATTCATTGCTTACGCTATCTCGAATCAATGTCACATTATTTTCAGCAATTTTTTTCGATTGATTCATTTTCTCTATCTCTCATCACTTGAATATTGTGGTACTCTTAAAGGTATTTTTTTAACATGGTTCATTAAAAGTTTATTTATTATATTATTAAAAATGTTTTAGTTATATTTCTTTTATATTGTTTAAAAACGATTAAAGCTAAGTTTGTGATGTTTTAGTTTTATTTATTAAAAATGATGATGATAATAATAATAATAATATATAATAATAAATTATTATAAATGGTTTTCTTTTGTAAAAAGGATATATGTAAAGGAGTTTACAAACTTGGAAAGAGTATTTAAATTGGAAAAGAAGTTAGGTTCTGAATGGTTGTGAAAAATAGGATTTTAAATGGTTAGTAATTAAAAAGGAAAATTTTATAAAGGGGTTAGGAGATTGTAAAAGAGTACCTTTATAAATAAAACTTGGAAATTTATAAGGAATTCTATAAATAGATTTTGGGAATTTATAAAGAAGATATTTTAAAATAAAAACAAAGGGTAGTTCAAGAAAGAGAGGGTATTCTTGGATATTTATATCTTTGTTTAAAAGATACTTGTGTTAAATAATTTTAATATAATCTTGAAAAAAGTAAAATTTTCTAAGTATCGAGGTATAGTGTTTTTGTGAATATACTTATTCTATTGAGATAAGTATATGGAACTTATTTTCGATTATTTGAAAAGTGATTTTATATTTGTGATTGTGAGGCTAAGTGCTTTCCATGGGAAATAAAATCTATGATTTGAATGTTTGTTTATTCGATGGTTAAATAACCGACTATCGAATTTGGACCCAAAAGTAATTTTGGAAATACCTAGGAAAAACACATGAGTTATATGGCACAATCATCTTCGATGATGTTGTACTGTGCATATAAATCTCGTTTTGTTCTCTTAGGACAATGATAAGGAAATCTATCCACTAATGGTTAGGAGGTGATCTCCGATCTTATCTTTGACTGTTTATTTTCTAAAGAAACGGGGTTGAGTTTACCGGAGATTATCGAACGTTATTTCGAAGAGACCGGAATCGGATTTGTTATCCGAAAACCACTTCGATCCAACGAATGTGTTTCGAAGTGAAGACATCGTGAAGAGTATGGAATCGAAGCTAGAGATGTGAAGTGCAAGGGCTAATCGCTACTAATCCTGAGGGTGATTTCAAAATGGATGTAGTAGGAATAGTGCTTTCAGTTTAGTTCAGTCCCAAAACGGACTTGTATAGATGAATGCTATCAGCACATTGTCATTGGAGGGAAATGAGCATTCTAAGTCTAAATGTTCTTGAAAGGTAATCGTAGCCTCAAGCCTCATCAACCGGAATTGACTAAAACATGGGAGATGCAGTAGGGCTAAGCGGGTCGCTCCTAATTAGGGAATGATCATCCCTATCTAGAATCGTCATTGTCTCTCATTTGAATGCTTTAGGACCCATTAATGGAGGGGTGATAATAATCGGTATTATCCAGTAAGGGGTAGGCCGGTCCTTTGTTGGAAAGGGATCTAGGCGAGGTCCTCGGTGTTATTTTATCTAAAGATGCACCGTAACGGGTGGTCCCCAGTAGCCCAATCATTATATGGAATCCATTCTTCAATAAATGCCTACGAACTTGATTATATACCTATTATGATGGAATTTAATAATGTAACAGTTTCAGCTATGATTAGTAAGTAATTGTATCTAGACACTATTATAATATCTGAGGATTTCATATGAAATGTTTTGGTTATCATAAGATAAAAACCCTTCCGTGTTTATATGCAGTATGGTCTTACGAGATACTTTTGTTATCAAAAGGTTTTTATAACTTTAAAATCCAGTTGGGTGTGTTTTTTTCACGCTGGTTTTTCAGACTAACTCAGGTGTTATCTTATCATAATGCTCGAGCCACACTGAGTATATTTACAAATTGCTTTCGATACATTGGAGCTCAAGGGACGGGTTGGAGGTCTTCATGTCGTATTCTCATATGTGTTTATATTTCGTTGCTTTGTTATTGAAATTATCAGAAATTGTAAGGACTGGTTGTTATAACTGTCCAGACCAATAATTGTGATTGTTGTTGTACTGTGATGGATGTATGTATATAACAATTTCTCTTTTGTAAAAAAATCATTGATAATGCATTATATATTGTTCCACTGTGATTGTGAGATTCTGTGTTGTTTTTAGTTTCTTTACTCTTCTTCTTCTCTTCTTTCTTCTTTTTTCTTTCTCATAACTATCTATCTTTCTGTTCGATTTGGGTTGGACTGGTGTGGTTTATGCTCTGCTTGAATGGTATGGAAAAGTGGGTCGTTACACGTGGTATCAGAGCTTAAGTTAAGCGAACCCTAGGCTTTGGTGGGTTAACTTGTTTGAGATAGGGTAAGTGAGACCCTAGAATGAATTTGAGTGCATGTATATATGGGCGCGTATTTGTTAGTGATACGAAAATGTTTTATATTGTGTTGATTTATCGGTTGGGTGATTATGAATTTTGGTCGATACAAAAGGAACAACTGTATCGATAGAGGTTTCTAAACTCTTGATCAAGGTTAATCGACACAGTATTGTTTTGAAAATGGGTAAATGGAATAATTTTACCTAAATTTTATTTTATATATAAAAAGAATAATTTTCTAAAATTAGTATAGTTATATATAGTGTGTTGGTTGTTAGAAAATAATAAACATTTATTGTTTATTGGTAGTGCTCAGGTAGTCTATAAGCCTCTATTGTTTGTTAAAATAAGTACGAATGCCTTGTGAATTCGATTTCATAGTTGACTATAAGGTGTTCGATGATAATATCAAGTTTAATTTTAAACTATAATAAAAGTTATTTATTATAATCTATACAAAGAAAAACATTTAGGAAAGGATCTTATATGAGAAGTGAAATTATATAAGTAGGATTTATAAATATGGATTATAAATAAGAATTTAAAGCTGAGAATTTGACGCAGCGGATAATTAACAAAACGATATGGATCGATGAAAGCAGCAATCGATGGAATGAAGATACTGAAATGCCCAAATTCGTTGATCCGAAGATACCGAATTCTAGCTTATCTCAAATACGTTGATAGCGCACTATACCGTGTTCAAAGATCTACGATTCTTCGTACGTTGATCTAGCGCACTAGATACCGTGAATCGGCTTCTACGATCGTTGAATCGAGCGCACTCGATTAACCGAAAGAGGAGATAGGAGATCACACTCAACTACCAATTTGTATGAAAGCACAAAGCAATCCACAAGAAATTTTATTCAAAAATCAACCACTTACAAATGACACCATCGGCCTATTTATAGGCTTACAACTCACGCACCACTAGGTCGCATGCGATCTAACACAGTTCCCCGACCTAACAAACACCCACCGACCTAACTCAGAGCGACCTACGACCTAAGTAAGGTCGTTAGCGACCTATCACAACATCATATATTCACATATATACAATACAGCGACTTACAACACAGTACAAACAAAAGTATACGACCTACGACTTACAAAGGTCGTTAGCGACCTAACACACATATGTACAACACATAATGACCTAAAGGAGCGGCTTCAGCGATTTTCTTGCGACCTATATGAGTTAGGTCGTTCGCGACCTAAAAGATGCGGCAACAAAGAATCACGCGACCTATCTTCCTTCACGCGACCTATCTCCTCGCGACCTAATTTCAGCTCACTTTCAGCATAAGGTTGCTGGAGCGACTTACTGGACGTGTTAGGTCGTTCGCGACCCATATTTGCTTCCTTTTGTGTTATCTCGTTAGGTCGTTCCTCGCGACTTATCTTAGGTCGTGAACTTCCTCCTTCAGCATACCCACTAGGTCGTAGACGACCTAAAATGCTTCTCTTAGGTCGTAGCTGACCTAAAACTGAGTCTTCCTCCTTACGACCTATAAAACCCGAACGACTCAGGCCTCTGTTAGGTTGTTGCTTCTCCTCTCGTGAGCCGTTAGGTCGTGGCCGACCTTTATTAGGTCGTGAGCGACCTATAACTTGAGAATTTTCAGAGTTTTCAGATTGCACTGCATCATCCTCTCCGGGTTGACAAAAATTCGACCTCGAATTCTCAACATCTTCTTCCACAACAATTTCATTTCCACGATACGGAATTAAATGTTTGACATTGAAAACATCAGAAGTATGAACATCGTGTGGTAAATTCAATTGATAAGCATTTTCATTGATTTTCTTCAAAATTTTAATTGGACCAATTTTCCGCGCCTTTAATTATTATACGTTCCAACCGGAAAACGATCTTTTGTCAACACTGCATAAACCAAATCACCTTCGTTAAATTCAACACTTCGTCGCTTCAAATCTGCAGATCGTTTATACTTCTCATTTGCCTTTTCCAATCGCTCCTGAACGATTTTATGACATTCAGTCAATCCATCAACAAAATCTACAGCCCGTTTAATCGTCCCCTTTGGTTGTGGTACTACCGCAAAATCCAACGGTCCCTTAGGCAAATTTGAATATACAATCTGAAATGGGCTATAACCTGTGCTTCTATTAACCGCATGATTATGAGCAAACTCTGTTTGGCATAACTTCATGTCCCAACTCTTCAGATTATCTTTCACCAAACATCGTAACAAATTTCCCAACGATCTGTTAACTACTTCTGTCTGTCCATCTGTCTGCGGATGATAAGCGCTGCTAAAGTTTAACTTCGTTCCCACCATCTTCCACAAACTAAGCCAAAAATGACTCAAAAATCTGGTATCCCTGTCCGAAACGATAGAATCCGGCAACCCATGTAAGCGATAGACTTCCTTAAAGAACAACTGTGCAACCCGAACAGCATCCACCGTCTTCTTACAAGCAATAAAATGTGTCATTTTAGAAAATCTATCCACCACAACAAAGATGGAATCATTACCCCTCTGAGTCCTCGGCAATCCCAACACAAAGTCCATACTCACATCAACCCATGGTTTAGCCGGTACAGGCAACGGCATATACAACCCAGCATTGGTCGCGGTTCCTTTCGAAACTTGGCAAATATGACATCGCTCCACAAATCTTCCCACTTCTTTCCTCATCGACGGCCAAAAGTAAGACTGTGAAATCAATTGCAAAGTACGATCACGGCCCACATGCCCTTCCTCGTGTAACTCCTTGATAATTTTCAATCTCAAACTACAATCTGGAATACATAATTGATTCCCCTTGAACAAGAATCCATCAACCATCACAAATTCATCGGTATTTCCTTTCTTGACTTTCTCTACACATTTCACAAAGTAAGGATCTTCTTCAATCAGCTCTGGCAACTTTTCAAACCCTGTCACCTCAACCTTCAATGTCGTTAATAAATGACTCCTCCTGCTTAATGCATCTACTACACGATTCGTCACCCCTGACTTATGTTTCACGACAAAAGTAAACTGTTGTAAATAAGCAATCCATGATGCATGTCTCGCTGAAATCTTGTCTTGCCCCTGTAAATGCTTCAATGCCTCATGATCAGTGTACAGAACAAATTCTTTCTGAAATAGATAGTGCCTCCAGTGCTTAATAGCTTGTACCACAGCATAGAATTCAACGTCATAGGTACTGTATCTCATCTTTGCTCCTGATAACTTTTCACTGAAATAAGAAACTGGTTTCCCATTCTGACTCAGAACTCCTCCAATACCGACCTTCGATGCATCAGTATGCAATTCAAACAATAACTGAAAATTCGGTAAAACAAGAATTGGTGCATACGTCAACAATTCCTTGATCTTCTCAAAAGCAACCCCCGCTTCCTCTGACCATACAAACTGTTTCCCCTTCATGCAATCAGTAACTGGAGCCATCACGCTACTGAAGTGCGGAATGAATCTTCGGTAGAATGATGCTAGCCCATGAAAACTTCTCACCTCTGTAATCGTCCTCGGCTGTGGCCAATTCCTGACTGCTTCCACTTTATTCTGGTCAACTTGAATTCCTGCTTCCGAAATAATATACCCCAAAAATAAAACACTTCTTGCCATGAACACACATTTCTTCGTAGCAGCATAAAATTGTTCCTCGCGAAGAATAATCAACACTTCCCTCAAATGTAGAACATGCTCCTCCATACTCCTGCTATATATCAGAATATCATCGAAATAAACTACCACGAACTTCCCAATGAATGGTCTAAAGATTTGATTCATCACCCGCATGAATGTACTAGGTGCATTTGATAAACCAAATGGCATAACCAACCATTCGTATAACCCCTCTCTTGTCTTGAAAGCTGTCTTCCATTCGTCTTCAGGTCTAATCCGAATTTGATGATAACCACTCTTCAAGTCAATCTTTGAAAAGATAGTCGCCCTACTCAACTGATCTAGCAAGTCATCCAACCTCGGCATGGGAAATCTATATCTCACAGTAATCTTATTCAATGCTCGACTGTCAGTGCACATCCTCCACGTCCCATCCTTCTTTGGTACTAATAAAGCCGGCACAGCACATGGACTCAAACTTTCCTGCACACGTCCCTGCTTAAGCAACTCTTCCACCTGCCTCCTCAACTCCTCATGTTCCTTCGGACTCATCCGATAATGTGGTCTATGCGGTAATGCTGCTCCCGGAACAAGATCGATTTGATGTTGAATGTCTCTCAATGGCGGTAACTCCCTTGGCAACTCCTCTGGAAATACATCTTCAAATTCTTTCAAAACTGACTTCGCTTCTTCTGGAATTTCAACCTCTTCACTACAATCTCGCCCAATCAACAAGAATACTTCAGGCTCCTCTTCAACTTCCTTAACAAACTCCTTCAATGATAGCAAAGTTTTCAGCTCTTCAATCTCCTCCAACTTGCTCTCCTTCTGTTGTTGCTTCTTGGGAACCAAAGTGATTTTAGTACCCCCGAACATGAAACTATAGCTATTGGCCCGACCATCATGTTGTACTGCTCTATCAAACTGCCACGGTCTGCCCAACAACAAATGACACACATCCATGTCCACTACATCGCACCAGATTTCATCTTTGTATTTCTTCCCAATAGAAAATTTCACGCAAGCTCTTCTCCCAACTTTCACTTCACCACCCTTCCTTAACCAAGCTAACTTGTATGGTTTAGGATGCTTCTCGGTTTTCAACTCCAATTTCCTCACTGCCTCTGTAGAGATAATATTATCGCAACTCCCAGCATCAATGACAAATTTACAAACTTCCCCAAGAATAGTGCAAGTAGATTGAAATATGTTATTCCTCAACCAACTATCTTCCTCCTCTTGTTTTGGCGTCAAACAAGACCTCCTCATCATCAGATTACAACCTTCGTCTCCCGACACTTATTCTTCCTCCTCGACATAAGGTGAATTAGAACAATCAGCTTCTTCCTCCTCATCCTCAGCTTCAGCTATCATAGTTCTCTTCTTCGGCTTCGGACATTCATTGCTTTTATGACCCATCTCCTGGCAGTTGTAACATTTGAATCCACTGCCAACCTTCGCCTTCTCACCCTCCTTCACAACTGGTTTGGCAACAGCTTTAGTAACATTAGAACTTCCACCGACACCCTTTGCTTGATTGTTAGAATTAGTAAACACACCACCTCCACGCCTTCCTTGCTTTTCCCAAGCTAACGCCTTTTGATGTGCCTCCGCTACAGATCTAGGATCGAACATATTAACCATATCCTGGATCTGCATTCTCAACCCTCCAACAAACCTAGCAGTCAGCTGTTCTTCTGTTTCCATTATATCATTTCTGGCAATGAGTTGGTAAAATTCATCTGCATAGTCATTAACTGATTTCGTCCCCTGCCTTAAATTCTGCAATCTCTGGTACATAAGTGATTGATAGTTGTATGGTAAGAAAGTAGATCTCATCAATTTCTTCATCTTCTCCCAAGATTCTATCTTTGACTTCCCCATTTGTTCACGAGTAAGTTTAGTTTGCTGCCACCACGCCAAAGCTCTCCCCCTCAGCCTTATAGCAACTAACTTCACCCTTCAATTCTCCGGAACTTCCTTAAAGTCAAAAATTTCCTCCACATTAGATAACCAATCCAAGAATTCTTCAGCTACCATCCCTCCTTTAAACTCCGGAATCTCCATCTTCATCCCCGCTTCCCAACGTCGATCATCATCCATAACCTGATACTAACGTTGTCCTTGATCTTGATCTCGGAAATGAACACTCACTCTATCACCATCAAAGTCTGATGCACATCGTTGTCTTTCACGCCCTCCAACATCTCTACCACCACCACTTCTACATCCAACATCCCTTCTATCATGATCATCAACATTCCTCCTACTTCGATTGTCAACACTTCGATGATCTTTGCTCTCTCTCCTCTCCCGATCTGAATGTTGTGAAACTCTACTTCCTCCACGGATGGATTCAGGTGAATTTCTTCTTCGACTTTGATTCATATCGATCATCAACTTCTCCAACCTACCAATACCTTCATCAATCTTCTCATGCATACGTTGTTCCATTTGATCGGCTTCTTCTCGTCGATACAAAGCTTCAACGTTTTGATGTCAGTTAGCTCTTCTAGGCGGCATGATTGAACAACAAAATCTTCAAGTCACGGCTTCACAAGCTTCCCCACAACTTCACAAGGCTCGGCCTTAAACTTCTCTTGACTCGGCCTATACCACTACACAACTTAGCTCGGCTCAAGCTCAAGTACTTCAACACAAATCAAATTCAAACAAATCTCCACTCTAGATCCAAAATGGAATGGATCGGAATCTTCAAACTCGTTGCAACTTCAAGATGAACACGATAAACTCCAAATACTTGGCTCCAAGAATCAACTTAGCTATGATTGGCTAAGTATCAGCTCCGATACCAAACTGACGCAGCGGATAATTAACAAAACGATATGGATCGATGAAAGTAGCAATCGATGGAATGAAGATACTGAAATGCCCAAATTCGTTGATCCGAAGATACCGAATTCTAGCTTATCTCAAACACGTTGATAGCACACTATACCGTGTTCAAAGATCTACGATTCTTCGTACGTTGATCTAGCGCACTAGATACCGTGAATCGGCTTCTACGATCGTTGAATCGAGCGCACTCGATTAACCGAAAGAGGAGATAGGAGATCACACTCAACTACCAATTTGTATGAAAGCACAAAGCAATCCACAAGAAATTTTATTCAAAAATCAACCACTTACAAATGACACCATCGGCCTATTTATAGGCTTACAACTCACGCACCACTAGGTCGCATGCGACCTAACACAGTTCCCCGACCTAACAAACACCCACCGACCTAACTCAGAGCGACCTACGACCTAAGTAAGGTCGTTAGCGACCTATCACAACATCATATATTCACATATATACAATATAGCGACTTACAACACAGTACAAACAAAAGTATACGACCTACGACTTACAAAGGTCGTTAGCGACCTAACACACATATGTACAACACATAGTGACCTAAAGGAGCGGCTTCAGCGATTTTCTTGCGACCTATATGAGTTAGGTCGTTCGCGACCTAAAAGATGCGGCAACAAAGAATCACGCGACCTATCTTCCTTCACGCGACCTATCTCCTCGCGACCTAATTTCAGCTCACTTTCAGCATAAGGTCGCTGGAGCGACTTACTGAACGTGTTAGGTCGTTCGCGACCCATATTTGCTTCCTTTTGTGTTATCTCGTTAGGTCGTTCCTCGCGACTTATCTTAGGTCGTGAACTTCCTCCTTCAGCATACCCACTGGGTCGTAGACGACCTAAAATGCTTCTCTTAGGTCGTAGCTGACCTAAAACTGAGTCTTCCTCCTTACGACCTATAAAACCCGAACGACTCGGGCCTCTGTTAGGTCGTTGCTTCTTCTCTCGTGAGCCGTTAGGTCGTGGCCGACCTTCATTAGGTCGTGAGCGACCTATAACTTGAGAATTTTCAGAGTTTTCAGATTGCACTGCATCAGAATTTGAGTACTTAACTCCCGAAAATTTAAATTGGTTTTTCAAGTTGTAATGAGGGATAATAATGGTATTATTGAAAAGATTTTTGAATAGAAATTTTCTTTAAATATGGTTTACAAATAAAAATGGACTTAGACCAAGAAATTTAGAACTCAAAACCGATATTTGGAAATTATTTCAAATTTTTGGGAAAATTAAAAATGGTATTATTTTGAAAGTATTGATTAATAGAAATAGTGCAAAAGGATTTGGAACAGTTAAAAAGCACTGAACTCACTTTGATCACTGGAAAATAATTCTGATGATGACTGCAGCATCATCGGTATTCATTTTCGAGTTTCTAAAGTGAGAAGCTGCTACCGTGGAAAATAGTTGGTTATTGAATTGTTTTGGGGTAAAGCAATTTTTTTTTTAAATTTCCAAAAATATGGTTTGATCTACAAAGGAATATATGGATATTATTATTTTTATTTCAAAATGATTTGAAATAAAAGCCGAGTTTAATTTTGAAATTTCAGCTAACTGGTATTATTGACTTGTGTATCTTAACCATTTGGATAGTGGATTGGTGCATCTCATTTCGGGATATTGTTTAGTAATTTCATTTATTGAAGTGAAAAGAAATTTCCGATGCTTTTGGGCAGTCAGGACTTCCAATTTGATATAGAAATTTTAAACTATGCGTTTTGTGAAAACATAAGAAAATAAGTTTTCGTAACTTATAAATTTGAAAGATAGAAATTTTAAAAAAAGTTTTAAAATTGTTGAATATTCTAATTAAGTAAAACAATTCTGAATATTTTATATGTACTCTTAGAAAATACAAGGGTGTTTTGCAATTATAAACTTGAGTATAGAATGTTGAGAAGCTTGAGTAATATTTCTGAAGTATAATATTGATTCCTTGGAAGTATAAAAATTCTTGGAAAATATTTATTTATGAGATAAATTTCTACAAAATGTTATAGGCTTAAAGTAATAAGTTATGAAATGATTCAGATAATGGATTCTAGTATCAATTAAAGATATGAACTTAAATGTTAAAGTTTGGCAATAAAAAAAATTAATTAAGTGTGCTTTATATAATGTTTATAATAAACTTAAGCATGGAGGAGTTGTAAGATGGGGTTGTGGCTTTTGAAATGTGTATAAACTTGAGTTTTAAAGTGTTGATAAAATTAAACTGTGTTGTATAAGATGTTTATAAAACTTAGGTTATGAAACATTTGAGTTTTTAAGTAATGTGATCTGGAACGGGTTAAAATAAAAATAGCATTTAATGAAAATGGATTTATGAAATAGTTCATAAATAATTTTAGTATCAAAGAGAATATACCAAGAAATAATAAATGTGAATTAAAATAATTTTTATAGCCAAGAAAAGTAAATTTGAAATTGAGCTAAGAAATGAAATTTAACTTAAGTAGGGTTAAATAATATGATTCATGAAATGGTTTGTAAATGAATTTTAGTATTAAAGGAAATACTATTAGAAAATAAAGTGTGTTTAAAATTGAGTGTGAATAAAAAGAAATTGGTATAATTTAGTGAATAATGGAATAAATACGTAAGTTTTACGTAGATCATATTATTCGCATAATTGATTTTGATCCAGATTCGAGTACACGAATTTGAGGTTATTTACACCTATCCGAACAAGAATTTTTTGCTTAATTTTTTACGGCGAACACTTGATATGGAATTTTGATTTAAATCCAAAGTTTTCTATCAAATTATATGGTTATGAATCATATGTTTAGATATTATCTATAAATGAGATGCAAGTTTATGCAAGCAAAGGCTAGTTTAACGCCTTTGGTTTTATGACTTGAGTTATTTGCCCGACAAATAGGTACGTGTTTGTATTGTCGTCTGAACTGATGATTTTTTGCCCTAGATATGGGAGGCACTTGGCTTTTGTTTTCTTTTGATTGGTTTGAGCCTATAGTAGCGATTTGTAGTTTTTCCAATCGAGCCGCGCAAAGGAAATGCTGTCGAAATTTTTCATAATTTTAAGACTAAAAAAACAATAAACTATTCTAACTTATTGATTTTGAAATGTTAATGGGTTTGGAGGCATTTTCCCTACCTTGGCAATTTCGGGGAGGAAATTCTTTCAAGGGGAAGAGTGTAACAACCCGCAATATCGGGTCGTTTAATTTTGAATATTTAATTTATTTTAATCACTTAAAATATTGGTTTAAAAGCTTAAGAACTCAAATTAAATTATAGGATTGTTAAAATCTTTGAATTGTGAATAATTATTTGAATAATGATTTTAGTATTTGGATTTAAATATAACATCAATTCTATTTATTAAATGGACTTGTTAATTTCTTTTAAATGATAAATAATATCAGTAATTCAATTTGTAAGTTATTTACAGTAATAAATGGTTCAGATAAATAATCAGAGAATATATTTTTATTTTTATGATATGATTCTTGTTGACGTATTTTTAGTTTAATTTATTTGATTTTTCCATAATTTAATTTGGAAAATATTGAAATTGCCTGTTTTTCAATTTATCGGCAAATGGCAGTGTTTTTTGATTTTATAGAACTCAATAACCGGTGTACATTTTTACTGTTTTGAGGTCACATCACCGTTCGGAGAGTGACCGTATTTTTATTTTGTCGATTCAAAGTCCGGCATGAACGAAAAGCGATACAGCGTGACATCGGAAATTTTAGATTTAAAACTTAAGTCAACCCAACATCTCATACACCCCAGCCACAATTCTGTCTCCTTCTTTTCGCTCCTTCCTTTTCATTTGAAAACAAGAAAATAAAAATGGTCGTATACTTCTAAAATTCAAAATCTATTCATTGAAAATTTGTGAAATAAATATCTTCGGAATCCCTGGAGGTTGATCTACGAGATGATATGCGTCTGGTAAAGTTCGATCTTGGTATTAGTGTGTTCGACAGTGGTCGATGGCATAGGCGGAACTAGGGTTGGCAATCGATGGAGCTATGGTTGACGAGATGCCGTATGGATGGATGAAATGGATTCGTGGTGAGAGATGCAACTCCGGTCAGGTTATGGTGGTGGGCGGCTCTTGTTTGGTGATCGTGACATCGTGGTTTGGGGTCGACATCGCCAGGTCGCATTTCAGGGAGTGATCGGGTGCGACGTCTTGGTGATGGATGGGTAGAGAATTTGATGAGCAGTGCGATGGAATCTTCGAATGTTGAGATTATTGCCTGGGTTGCCGTGTAGGTTGCACATGCTTTTAACATTCTTTCTTATGAACACACGCTTCCTCTGCGCTTTGATCGAAAATCAAACTATTTTATATTTCTATCAAAATACTTATTCAATCTTGATGCTTATAAAATGATACTTTCAAATCATTTCTTGGATCATATCCAAAGACTCACAAACTCAATATCTCTCCCACCGACTTCGAGACATTTTGGTTTTTATGTGTAAACAGTTTACTCTAAATCATTATTTAGAATTTTCTGTTTCAATACATACGTACCAAACATAAAGCCATATCAAGTGGTGATTTTGTGAGTAAATCCGAATTAACTTGAGCAAGTTGAATACCGAATCTATTACGCTAATTTCAACAATTGAAATTTGCGATATTATTCTCATCAACATTGCTTATATAATTCCAACTGCATTAGTCTTGCTCATAAAGACACAATCACGACCGATGGATCACATCCCTTAGGTTACGACTACCAAAATCATATTTTGATAGCGTACTTGGAATTCTTTCAGATTTGCACATCATACCATATGATTGAGTCAGCACTTTTAGTGGTTCAATTAGACAACAAGGATTATATATTTTTTACATTGACAAGAAACTCATATTTCTCTTCAATGAGCGAGAATACATATTAGACATTCTAATGCAATGTTTTTGTTTAGGTTAGTCAATTTTATTTCATCTTATCTAATCAGTTCTACATTTGGATCGTATCTAAATGCTTTTTACTACCAATAATTTCTCAAGGAAATTCCTTCACAATGAAGTTGGTATTTCTTGAAATGTTTCTCAGTGCAATAGAATGGGTATTCATAAAAGTTTTTATGAATTTCTTTATTCATTAAACCGATTTGGTTTTAGTTTACAAAAGTTATGTTCGAAACATAAATATGTCATCAATGACAGTCTTTTCAAAATTCTTTTGGGAAGATACATACAAGATCCTTCATGAACAAATATTACATGCAATCTTTTGACTCGGACTACCTGCCAACTCCTTGGCTTAGGATATGTTGGAGTTTCTTATAAACCCTTATCTTGTGTGATTTTGTAAATCGTTATTTAGATGAAATAATATTTACCTTGTGTACTGCTCTTAAGTACATGACCTTATAGAAAGAAACTAACTCAACTTCATTACAATTATTACATGCAATCCCCATATCAGTTATAGGAATCTCAAATCAATTCTAGTTAAGTAAAAGCACTATTTGATAGAAAAGGTTGACGATTACAAACTTGCAATCTGACGGATCTAGCATAACCAGAGAAGGAAATTTATTGATTCAAGTGGACTCAAAGGCATCATCAATTGGTATTTTATTTATATATTATAGCAATCATATCATATTTTATGATTTAATGTTGATTAATCCCAAATCTGTATGTGTGTGTGTGTGTATATATATTTATGTTGTATATCTAATTAAGTGAGATTTTCGTAGGTATACATATAGTTGTCACAAATTAGTTTGGTTATGTGCATGGTTATATTATTATATGTTATAATCTATATATAAACAAATCTAATTTGCTGTAAAAAAAATTAAAATTTTCCATTATTAGTTATGTTACGTATATTTATATATTAATTTAAATATAGACTAATGTATATTTTAAACATATAATTACGTATATGTATACTTATAATGTATAATAGCTTAGGATTTTTCTTTACAACAATTTTTACATAATATGAATTATCAAATTCAAAAATAATTTTTTTTATATATATAAATAATTTTAAATTGACTTTTATTGATTATTTGAATTGTTTATTATATCTAAAATAATTATTATACTAAAAAACCGATTTTTTTTATATTACTGCATCTATGCAGAAACCTATGAAAAAATTTAGAATTTTTTGTTAATATTTAATATTTTTAATAATTAAGTTACTTCGGTTGAACATTTCTTTTATTATTAAAAATAATATTTTATGTTAAAAAAATTGAACCTGTATTTTATGATCCTAAATTTTTGTAAATTTTAAAATTTGATTTTTTAAAAGTTATTGCTAATATTTTTAGTTATTATGATCAAAACTATTTATTACGAGTACATACGCACGTCCAAGTGGACCTACTCTAATCACCATGGTACTAAACAACTTGGCACATGAACAAAGTGGTTAATTTGTTTACTTCATTGGAAGAATTAAAAGGTGAAAGTGCTATAATTTGTAATGACTTATGTGTGTAAATAAATATGTCCGGTGAATCATCTCTTACAATCTTAGGATAGATCAAAGTAGCACATGGATAGTTAACTAAAACTATAAAATGAAATAATTATGAAACAAACAGCAAACTTTCACATTTCCTCAGGCAAACTAAAAAATGAAATCAATACGACACATCCAAAAAAACAAATTCTTCTCATCTTTGTAACAACCTTGTTGAAAGAAACACTAATATGAATCAATTCTCACACTTTTGGTCTGAATCAAGTGAATATACCTCAAAAAGGACAAAGCACGCATGTTTAATCCCTTTAATCCCTTTTTCTTGGCACACTTACTTTGTGGTACATTAACACGATCAACAACATAAACACCTAGAGCCTTCAATGAATTATCATCTGAGTATACATGAAATCCTTAGCAGAACCACTTGATATATTGAATGAAAATGGAGTGCCTTCAAGACTATAAGCAGAAAAAATATAGAGTTTTCATCATCCTTGGTCTTCAGATTTGATATACTTTGCTCACCCAATCATTTGTATACTCCTGAGAGTCAAGTTATTGAACTCTCTGTTTATACCTATAACCAATATATGAAAAAGTTACAATTTTTTTATAGCACTTTGCTCTATGTAATAAAATGAATATTCTCAATTTTAATCCATGCATAATAAAAGTTGGTCTAGAAATATTTGCTAGATGCCAGTTTTTATTCAGGTTTATTTCTTAATTATTATAATTATCACAAAGCATATGCAAATGAGTTTGGTCATACAAAACTGACACAAATTAAAGTTATTATCATGTCAACAACTAAACTTAATTATGCATACCACAGTTGATTATTTTGATTATTTTAGAGACGTACTTTGTACTTAAATATGAAACTATGTACAATTATGGAACAAATTGATATTATGTATGCAACTTTTTTATAAATATAAAGAAGTTAGAAAAAAAATTATGGAAAATCAGACTCAAACATCACAAATGGTTACTCCCAAATTATATATCCTAAGTTTATGAAAGAAGCAGTGAGCCTGTATGCAGAACTATGTTGTCAAAAAATGGTTTTTCTAATTTGGTGAAAAATATATCAAAACATCAAAGCAATTGGTTGGGAAGTGCAGTTCTTAACTTTCTTCTTGGTACTAAGATATTGGGCTCCTTTTACACACAGTTGCACACAACATAAGTAACTAAAGACTATATAGATGCAAAACCATTATATAAGCATGCCCTTGTAGGCCTGCTTCTACCTTTTGGGTATGTATATGCTATTGTTTTTAATTAGCACTTCTTCATTACAATCTATTTGATAATTACTGTATTCGCCTGTTATTGATCTAGATGTTCATCACCTTTTTCTTGCCTCAATATTTCAATGTTGCAATCGACTTTTCACTCACTTTCTTTGTTCTTTTCTTTTACCGATGGATCAAATATCTTGCTAAATCTCTGTCGTTCCCCTCTTCCATAAAGAATATAGAGAGCTAGACTTAGACGATTGATATATTTATTACTTAATTGCTTGGATCTATATTTGTTCAATGAATGCTTTTAAAAATAGATGTATCCATTGTTCACCTAAATTAATATTATTTGATGCATGACTAAGATTTTCCATAATGATTCTAATACTGATTTGCGGACATGCAGCATAGAAAATTTGTAGCTCATTAAAAATAATATTCTTTTATGCTAACTAATATTCTATGTTGAAACAAAGACAGAACAAAGTTAATTTCCTATCACAAACATCAATAAGATGGATTAACTCATAACCTTATCACCTATCGACAAAATGACAATATGTATTGTTTTCTGATCTGATGTGTATTTATTTTAAATTCTAAACATATGGTAAAGTCACCGACACTATTCATTTACCTCATTAGGCAGTTGTCCTATCTTCTTCATTGCCTTCAGGGGCTCCACCAGTATATACTGTACATTAATTATTAACACCTATAAATATGTTAGGCATATATTAGTGACATGTCCTAAAATTGTAGTGATTTTGGATGGATTGTCACTGCACCTCTTGGATAAATTACCATAATGCTACAAATTATAAAACACAAATTAAAACTTAATAGCTTTTTTTGTACAATTGACAACCATGATGTTTAGCCATACCTAAAACATGTCATATAGTGGATTTACAGCTTGAAAAAACTAACTGCATTTAGGAGGTTTCAATTTTGTATGCTCTATACCAATCTAATAACCAACCACAAATAAGAAGACATTTACAATCAGCAGAAAACATGAAACCGTGACATCAAATAAAACCTGCATCATTAGCAATTTGCTATGATATGGAATCATACAGTGTAAAAATTTGACTGGATGGTCCTACTGGTCGCATTTTAGAATCTTATAAAATCAAAACCTATGAATAAACAGAACTGACTAATACATGTATTTCATAGTATAGGAAACATGAAATTGGTTATAAACCATTATTGCAAACAAAAGAAATCCACAAACCTTTATCTTCAACCTCTCTATATGCTCGTATAAAGTTAATTCATAAATAATAAAAAGTTATAAAAAAAAGTTAAGAGATATTACTATGAGGATGTGATGAGTTTTCTAGTCTCACTTTATCCAAATGAAAAACAGTCCAATAATCCAGTAGAGATATAAAGTATCAAATGGTAATAAATGGTAAAAAGATAATAAGTCATAATATGTTTTTCCTTGGTATGCAAGAAGTATAAAAGGTCAACTTAATGCTACGTACGTAGAAATGACAATACTATAAAGGTAGCAATACCCAACCTACACCCCCTGCATGTAGCCAAGGCTATGCCAAACATAACGCCAAGAAACTCATTTACCATTCCTTCTCTCCACTTTAATGACAAAAATGCATAGGAAATAAATAAAGTATATAGGATATGATTATGTACTAAAGCAACATGTGGCAAAATTTTGAAAATGTATTCATCTGTACCCTATAGAAAGCAACTAACACATCCAATTATGGGCATTACTTAAAAACACAGAGAAATGAAACGTGAAAAAAAGTTGATAAAGTTTTATCCTTCAACATTGTACATTTGCTAAATTCAACATTGCTTTCAGGATTTTATTCCAAATTCAATGAACCATTATCCTAATCACACATACATGTATACTTGCTAATTAAGAGCATCTAAACTGCAATTATGTGCATGTTGCACTAAACCTAAATAGTTTATTTAGTAAATCAGACACTGTCATATTTTCCAACAACAATAAATCTATCAGGATATGTCAAATAGAGTTTTGTTCTTTCCGACTCAGAATTAATATATTATAGAAATATGTAAGAATAACTAACATCTGTGCACGATAGGAATCTTAGATTAAGTAACTATGAAATTATAAGCTTATGCATCACAGTTTGCCTAGGAAAAAGCATAAGAGATAATGTAAAATATGTTTACTAACCTGATGAATCTATCTCAACCTAGAGACTGATGTTGATTCAAGTTCAATATGTCTACAACATTACATGATATAGCCTAGAATAATTAGTGAGAATAAAGTTAATCAGTCATAGATAATGCATAAAAACACTAAATTTGTTAGTAAAAGTTAAACCATAAAATAAACTATGTATAAAGAAATTCATAGGCTATAAATCCTAAATCATACAGTCTCCATAAATTTTGTTCTCATAATGTCTAAAGGAAAAACATGTAATCACTCTGAATTAATCAGACAATAAACCACCCAGAAGAGGTTTGATATTATAACAGAGCCCATTATTACTTTTCTCTGCCCACCACCAAGAGGCTTCCTCGTTCACCAACTTGAGTACCTTGACCCTTCATCGTAAATGACATGTACTTCAGTGAAAATAAAGAAAGAAATTATGAATTGCAGACTTTATATTTTCGTGAATGAATATTTTGTAAACCCGAGGGAGAGATATAATGAATTCATGAGCATTTTCATCTTTAGTCGCTTCTATTACATCTTCTTTAGACACTTCTTCATCTTTAGTGGAAATCCCATTCAAAGGGACTTTAAACCTTTCACAATTTATTAGTGCCCAGTATATACTATGCTTTCAAAAAAATTCTCAATTTCCACAATAAAACCGCTGTTATTACTCTCACCTGGCTCCTTGTTGGTTCTCCAGGTGCGCCAGTGAATGTTGTTTGGCTGTTTTTTTTTTTTTTTGCTAAGAACTACTTTATTGCCTAGACTTAGAATAACATACAGATCTATTTTTCCAGTAAAACATTTTTTATTTGTTCTCATTAAAATGTGGGAATCATAAAATGAATGTTGTGCTATTTTATGAAGTTGTTTTCATCTAAAATCACAACAAACTTTGACGGAAATGTGCTCATTAACATACATAACATATGTTTAACTATAAACAGCGACCCAATTTTGCATATCACTTGCACCAACGTACACCTAACATATGTTGTACTATAAATAAAATTAAAAATCTTACTTATACTTCATATATTTTGTGAACTTATGGAATACATTGCGGTCTCGCATAGAATATTTACTCTGGAGACATTTTTGGCATCCTTGATATTGCACAAAAGTGGATTATGTTAACCAGAAGATCCACCTTTATGTAGCTGAAAAATGCAAACTAAAAAGGATATATATCTGATGCATAAAGCAAAATGTATTTATATACATTTATAAGCCAAATTCAGCATGATATACTGGACAAAACACCACTAATAGCAAAATACAAACTGATTTATTTTTGAGTTGCTTTAATAATCTTCTGATATATTAACAAACAACTGTTTTATGTTAAACAAACAAAGTATAAATCATGATATCTACTAAACGTATGCTAAAAACTTGCGATACTATGGCAAACCTTACAAAAAAAATCAATGACTATATATCGCAAAAAAAGGACATGTAAGAAAATCAAAGCATTAATCTCTAAATGATATTAATTAATTGCATGGAATTTAAAATACTATGAAAATCCCTTATGAGTAGCATCCAAATTCAATGTTATATACAAAATAAATGACATAGATAGTCTAAAGTTAGAAGAGATAAAGCGTAATTGTTAAACAAATAGCAAAAGAATTAGTTAACTCTACATAAATTGAAAAGTGTAGATCTAGATAATCCATCCAGTAAACTAATAGTGAATGATGCAAATCATGTATTCCAATGCTGGTAACACAGCAGTTGCACCCAGGTGGAGCACATAACATGGAATAACTTAGACCCACTGCACTCCTCTCAAACTTATTTTCTTTTAATACCTTTTCAATCGATACTCAATCATAGGTCCTACCCTACACAACTTGCAACCAAGCCTAGTAATTGAAAATTTATATTAATTTGAGTATCAAAACAATGGTATTCACAACTTGCACATAAACAAAAATATAGCCATAAGCAAATAATTTTCTATCCTTCTATGCCTTCTATTATGTCAAAGAAAACATCAACTTACCTGTCATAATGTAGCCAAAAATACACCGTGGCTTCTTATACAGATTAAAGGTACAATATTCACATCTTGCACAACCATATAGTTATAAACACATAGTTTTCTATCCAGTTGTCCCTCATAAAATAACTGATTACTCTGATTGTTATTAGTTTGAAAAATTAAAGTACATAAATTGTTTTTAGTTAAACAGTAAATAGTTCTAAAGTATGCCTATTGAGTAAAACTGTACACACTTAATTTTGCATGGCTAAGACATAATAATGCTGTAGCCCTCTTTTGTTGTACATACATCATTTTGAAGTTCACAAAGATAAATTTTGACATATATGGTTAATTTTGTACCACCTCACATTGATATTACTAATATTGATAGAAAAGTCAAGTCCGAGATTTCAGGCAGCAGTAAAATTCAAAGGAATGAAAGTAATAACTAAATATCAGAAAAAAAACACCACGGGCATATTTCTTACCAATAGCTCTTCCTGCACAGAAATAAAAGGTATCTTGTATGTCACTGCTTCACTGAAATTGCCATATCCATTTTTTCCTAATTCAAAAGAAAACAATATTACAGTTCTGGTAAAATGCAATGCCAGTTATTTTGATATATTTTAAAATTATTACCAAGCATGCAATAAGAGATAGCCATCAATTCAGCTGTATATGCATATTTTGTAATTCTTATAAGTTGAAGCAAGCTCTTAAATCAATGCACACAACAAACATAGTACTTGCGTCGGGTTACAGAGTTGAACATCGATTGGTAATAGGGAAAATATACATAAATAGAAATGCTAATGAAATCAAGGCTAAGTACACCATACCTAAAGGCGATGGTATGACGGTGTTCAGTTGATGGAAGCAGCGTCAATAAGCAGCATCATTCAGTTTTTGATTTATTGACGTTGACAACAATGGCGTCGGGTGATTCTGTAAAAAGATTGTTGATCGATTTGAGGATTGTAGCCGAGGTGATGAGAGGCAACGACCAATTTGGTGATTGTAGTCGATTATTAGTCAATTAGCGATGAATAGGTTTGGTGGAGATGGTGATGGCGTATTTAGTATACTGGCGTTGAATCACCATGGCGATTAGGGTTAGGAATGAGAATGAAGAAGCAAAGAGACTGAAAAGAAAACGCAAACCGAAGCGAAAATGAAAAGGGCATTTTTGGTATTTCAAAAAGACACGGTTGAATTCGTGCTGGTTGAATTCTCATTATTAGTAGTAAAGATATGTATAATAATGATAAAATTATTATTTTATGTTTGTTATGCTAATTTCGATCTGGAAGTAATTTTAAAATATTTTTTTATTTTAAGTAATTTAATGTAATTAATTATTCATTTATATACATTTTATTTAACCTTATATATATAATTTTAATAATTATTATTATTACTAGTATGGGCCCATGCTTCGCACACGGGCTATTTGTGTTATTGTATACGTTGATATGTTGTTTGAGCGCAAACATATGAATGGAAAGCAAGGCATTTTTGGAATTTCAAACAGACAACGAGTAAATTAGTTCAACGAATTTTCTTTATTAGTAGTATATATATATATATATATATATGTATGTATGTATGTATGTATAATTTTATATGTTTAATTATGTGTGTATATATATATATATTTATACAAACTTTTAAATTATATATATATATATATATATTTAATTTTAAGACTTTTAGTTATAAAATATATTTTAAATATATGTATACGTATTTATGTAAATATACTTTGCATTATAGATTTATGCACATATTTAGACAACATACAATACATACGGAATGAGCTAATGTGTCCGTTGTGATGTAAATTCCAACATCTATATACGAGCATGTTATACCCTTCACGGATTATTATGTTACGCATGCACACACATATGTATATGTATATGTATATGATACATGTATATATATAAATTAAATCATTTAATTAACTTTACATTACAAATACTTAAATTTAAATAAAATACATAATTTTATTTAAAATAAATTTAGAATTGTTCTAAATGAATTAGACTTCATAGGCCCAATAAAGATCCAATAGGTTAAAAAAAAATACACCTACCACTACCGCTACGGGCTGGCCCAGTTCCAACAATGGTATCAGAGCCTAATAGCCTGTGCGGTTTAATTTAGTCATGTTAGGGCTAAATTATTAAGCTTGCACACTCGGTATGCCGTCTAGAAAGGTAATGTCTAGGATTGGAATTGGATAATCAAGTACACTATCCTACCTGGTTACCGGCCTGGCTTGAAAGATGAAGCAAGCCCAGAGGTTCCCCCAAATAGAAAAAACCCAACTTAATTTGGGCCTTGGGCTAATTTACAAAATTGTCTTGAAAAATAAAGCAAAAGATTTTAATTTAATTGTTAAATTTACAAAGAGAGGTAATCATTTATTTGTTTTGCAGGAAAAATTAAAAGAAATGAAGACAATGTTGAAGCAATGGGCTTATAAGAAGTATGGTAATGGTGATGGTCTGAGTGCTGCTATTTTGTTGAAACTTATTGATACTCAAAAGGCTATGATGAATGATGTCAATGACCCTCAATTATCGGCTACAGAAGCTAATCTAACCATGCAATATTATGATGCTTTATATAAAGAAAACGAGATGATAAGACAGAAGTCAAGAATTAAATGGTGGGAAAAAGGTGACAGAAATAGTGCATATTTTCATGCCAGTCTTAAAAGCAAGCAGTGTAAAGATAACATTGTCTCTATTGTTGATGAACATGGCATCCTTCATACAACTGCTGAAGGAGTTCAGAATGCTTTTGAAAAATTCTTCACTTCCATGCTTGGTAACTCAGATAACTTCATCCCTAATATTGATATTATACCATCTGACATCCTACCGATACTTAATCAAAATGATCATACTTATCTCTGTACTGAAGTTACCCATGACGAAATCCATGATGCTATGTTCTCTCTTAACACAAATTCGTGTGGTGGTCCTGATGGGATGAATGCATGTTTCTACACGACGTGCTGGTCAATTGTTTCTGAAGATGTTTGTAATGCCATAACTATGTTTTTCAAAAAGAGCAAACTCTATCGGTCCTTTAATTACACTAATATTACCTTAGTCCCCAAGAACAAGAATGCTCATGAAGTTACAGACTTTCGTCCAATATCCTGTTGTAATACTATATATAAGTGCATTTCTAAAATTATTGCTACGAGATTAAAATTTGTGCTTCCCAAAATAATATCTACTAATCAAGCAGCCTTCCTCCCTGGAAGAAATATTCTTGATCATGTTCTTCTATCTCACGAACTATTGAAAGGATACAAAAGCACAAATTCTGAACCTAAGGCGATGATAAAGCTTGATATCATGAAAGCCTTTGATATGTTGCAATGGAATAGCATTGTACGCATAATGGGATATATGAACTTTCCTCCACATTTTGTTGCTTGGGTTTATGAATGTATGTCAACTCCTAATTTTTCTATCAACATCAATGGTGTGATGAAAGGATTCTTTACTAGCAAACAAGGAATTAGACAAGGAGATCCATTATCTGCTTATATTTTTATCTTGGTGATGGAACTTCTAACTAGGATGATTAATGAAGCAATACAGCAAGGAAAAATAAAGCTCCACCCAAAATGTGAGGATCCCCAAATATCAACTCTTATGTTTGCCGACGATCTTATATTGTTTTGTGCTCCTGATGCTTTCACTATTCAAAACATTATGAACATACTTCAACAGTTTTACATGATGACTGGTCTTAAAGTTAACATTCACAAATCTGCTATCACTACTGCTGGTGTTAGTTCACAGCAGAAAGCTCTTATAGCTAATATATCTGGTTTACCTCTGAACCTATCCAATGATATATATCTAGGTTTACCTCTTACTTCTTCCAAGATAACAATGAATCAATGCAATCCTTTGTATCAGAGGATTACTTCAAGAATGTCAAATTGGACCACTAGGATGCTGAGTCAAGCTGGAAGGCTAACTCTTATAAAGTCTATCATCCATGCCATGCAAGTGTACTGGGCTAAAACCTTTGTTCTTCCCTTCAAATTAATTAAAATGATCAGAAGCGCCATTATGAGATTCTTTTGGACTGGAAGAACTATGGGGAGATACCTTGCTCCTATTAAATTCAAATCTCTTGAGATACCATTAAATAAGGGAGGGCTAGGTCTTTTTGACCTCAAGCAATGGAATAAAACTGCTTTTGCTAAACACTTCGATACTCTGTACAATAATCCTGATAGCTTATGGGCAAGGTGGTCTGTTAAGAATGTGATTAAAGGAAAAAACTTATGGAATATGAATAAGCCTCAGAACTTAAGTTGGACTTGGCAATGCATGTTCAAACTTAAGGAGTATGTCCTCCCTCTAATACAAATGAACACTGATCCGATATACAAGGTTAAATTCTGGGATGATCCTTGGCTCGAGAAGGGTTATATCATTAGACGAAAACTTTCATTCAATGAAATAGTGCAAACTGGTATTCATCAATCTACTTTTGTCATGGATGTGCTTCACACTTTTCAGGGATTAGGCAAGTATTCTTCTAACCAGCGTATCCAAATTATTTGGGATAAGATAAGAAAGTTTTCCCCATTACAGTCTACTTCTCCTAGGATTGTTTGGGGAGAGAAGAAAGCTAGTTTTAAAATTGGTGAAACTTATAAGTATATGCAACAAAACAGTGACATTCATGCATGGAAATGGTGGAAGAGGGTTTGGAATAATGATAGTAGTATGAGAGAAAATTTATTTTTATGGAAGGTTCTGAAGCGAGCAATATTAACTAAAGCGAAATTGGCAAGTATGGGAATGAATTTGGACATGAATTGCCCTTTCTGCAGTGAGATTGTTGAGACTGTTGAACATCTCTTTTTTGAGTGTGATATTATTATGCAGAACTGGGCTGATATAATGGGGAGCATTGATGGCCACTGTCCTTCGAGTGACAACAGTATGGAGTGGAATAGAATTCATGCTAAAACGGGAAGTAAGAAAAAGAATAAGAGAAAGAATATGGTCGTTCTAAAAAGTTTCTTATATGCTGTTTGGAAAGAAAGGAACACAAGAATATTTGATGCAAATAATGGTAAGAATGATGCTTCTTTTAAAATTTGGATAAAACATGAAGTCATTCGCTCCCTTCAAATGCTGTGTGTACGTGATCCTGGGATATCCGTGCCTCTGCACCTGTGATTGTTATTTGTTTTTTGATTTTTGTCTTTCCTTGTTTTCTCCGGTGTGTGTGCTTTCTTGTTGTCCCTTTGTGTTTGTCCCCTCTGTAGGAGTTTTGTGTATTAATAAATTGGTCGGGGACCAATTAACCCCGTCGGCCATGCCAAAAAAAAAAAAATGAAATATATTTTTATTATAATAGTGATAATGTAACTTATTTTTCAAAATGTCTGAAAAACAAAATAGCATAATTTTTGAAAATTATAAATTTTATTAATAAGTTAATTAATAAAATGTATGTGCATGCAGTAAATATATTATGAAATATGTTAAGATATTTTAAAACATTTAAGATATCATAAATATGCATGCATACATATGAATAATGATTTTCGAAATCAAGATAATTTAATTAATTTAATTAAAAGGTTAATTAACTGAAATTACAGTTACGCATGTATATGATATACGTGTTATACTGTAAATGTTATATTATATAATAAATGTAAATGTTATATCAATATAAAATTAATTAAAATTAATTAAATAGATTTATTTAATATAATATTATACATAAGACTATTATATGTGTAATGTGAAATATAAAAACTATATAACAACAAAACTTATATGATATGAATGTATAAACAAAAGTGGAACATTAAAAAACCCAAATAGACTTAAAGAATAAATACATACATAAATGTACATATACTGTGATTTTTAATGTGTCTAACACTTGGATCATGAGGGTATTTCATAAGAAATGCATTATTACATAAGTCTATATCACTCAATATAATATATTAAAGATTATGAATCTTCAATATAATGTTGTCCTCTACCATGTGTATGTTAATAAATTACTTGCATATTCCTTAGTTGTTGAGCAAACTCAAGTTGGAGATGTTATGTGTAGTATTATTAAAATATCGAACAGATGAGGTAAGATAATTGTACGTATTTGTTGAGCAAACTCACGGTCGAAATAGGATTAGGACAAGGAAAAATAGGTTAGGAGTTGTATGTGATACAACCGATAAGGAGTTTTCCATCGTTTATGGGGCTATGATTTGTTGAGCAGACTCAAGGTCAGAATACCAAGACAAATGAGCCCTAACATCCACTAGTGAAGTCGAAAGACTTCTGTATTTCATCTTAGGGTTTGGTGAAACATAAAAGACCAATGGGAGCCTTATTGGAAAAATGAAATGTAACATTTAACCTTTCGAAAATTATAAGAACATATGCTAAATAATGTTATAATTATTTATAATGATAAATTTATGCATTTAATATGATTGATAAAATGTTTATCAATTAACATATACAAACAAACTGAATTGAAAGTTGACAAATGGAAATATAACACCCACTATCAAATTCCTATTGCATATTAACATTTCAACACCCATGCAAGTGCCTGATTTTACAACTACTTAACACATTCATGGTTTGGTCACTTAAGCATTTATTTAGTCAAGATCATGTTTTGCATTTTATGAGTTTCAAACTCTAAAACAATACAGGACTATGGATATTTGATCAATATACAATTGCATATAAATGTTATATAGTGAACTGTCAAAGTTTATAATCTACAATATTTCGATGAAATTAGTTCATCTGAAAAACCGAATAAACCTTAGTGTGAGATTGAGTATTCAATCTGATTGATTACAAAAGAGATCATATTGTGTTAATGTAACACAAGACCAAAAACTACAAGATAGATATAAGAACTCGATCGCTGAAATGTCATTTTGATCGGTTTATGTAAAGTGCAACATATTTGATGTCCTTGAATGTTAAGGATAATCGAATATGCTTTTGTAAATTTTTTATTATGATATTGTTGTAAAGTTTTCTTTTGAACATTTTCCATTTGAAAGGAAAACGAATGTACAAGAATATATGTAATTTAAAGTACAGTTAGAATGAAGAGAATGAATACTCACTTCTACTTCATTTAGAAACATTGAAAATATGAATTGTATAATAATTGATACTTAATATTGGAATAAGAAATATGATTTTTATTCTGAAATGTTTTTTCATATAGAAAATTGTTTTATATGATATTTATTTCTTTGAGCTCAAGATATTAGATCAACGAACTCTCCACTTTAATATAGGTGCAGTGCATGAAATAAACAAATTGTATTAAGTGAATGATGGATCTCCAAATTTAATACGCTATTATAGTAATGGCAGAAATAGTGGGAGCATACAATATAGCACTTATTAATTACATCATAGTACGAAAGTTGTTTTTGTATAATTTACCATACATTATTTATGAAATAATGATTATTTTTCGGTATCGATTGAAAAAACAGGCATAGCTATATTTCGATATGAATATTATGAATATTCTTTGTGAAATATAACTATAATGTGGTAATTTTTCCTATAAGAAAAGTGATGCATTGAAAAATACAAAAGTATCTAATATTATTTATGATTATTTTGGAATTATAGACTACGTAGTTTTGATAAATAATTCTATTGTATGATTTTGAATCATACGATACTTGTTAATTATATCTCAAACAATAAAGGATTGTGCACCCATTCAGTGGGAGTATCAAAAGAGTTGATAAACTCCTCAGATTGATACATATAGATGTATGTAATCATAATTCTATAAATACCAAAACGATTCCTTGTACTTCGTCATATTCATCGATGGATTATCGTCGACATGGACATGTGTATTTGATATACATATAGTATGTCTACAAAAAACTCATAGAGTACAAAACATAAGTAGATAAAATAACATGCAATAGAAATGATTCGATTTGATCGAATGAGTGACTATATTGGAAAAAGGTCCGAATGTACCTAAAAATGAATAAAGATTCAATCTTAAAAGTCACTCCTCCATGTGATGCATAATGATGCAGCGATAAGGGGTAATCGAACTTTGTTGAACAATGTGCGATTAATTGTGAGTGAAATTTAGTTAGTTTCTTTCTATAAGGTCATGTACTTAAGAGTAGTACACAAGATCAATATTTTTTCACCTAAATAACGGTTTACAAAATCACACAAGATAAGGGTTTATAAGAAATTCCAACATATCATATACCAAGGAGTTGGCAGGTTGTGTGAGTCAAAAGATTGCATGTAATAATTGTTCATGAAGGATCTTGTATATATCTCCCAAAAGGATTTTGAAAAGACTGTCATTGGATGACATATTTATGTTTCGAACATAAATTTTGTAAACTAAAACCAACTCAGTTTAATGAATAAGGAAATTCATAAAACATTTATGAATACCTATTCTATTGCGCCGAGAAACATTTCAAGAAATACTAACTTCATTATGAAGGAATTTCCTTGAGAAATTATTGGTAATAAAAAGGATTTGGATACAATCCAAAGATAGAACTGATTAGATGAGATGATATAAAATTGACTAACCTAAACGAACACATTGCATTAGAATGTCTAATAAGTATTCTCGCACATTGAAGAGAAACTATGAGTTTCTTGTCAATGTCAAAAATATATAATCCGTTGTTTAATTAAAACACTAAGAGTGTTGACTCTATTATATGGTATGATGCGCAAATCCAAAAGAATTCCAAGTACGCTGTCAAAATATGATTTTGGTAGTTGTAACCTAAGGGATGTGATCCCTCGGCCGTGATTATGTCTTTATGATCAAGACTGATGCAGTTGGAATTAAATGAGCAACGTTGATGAGAGTAATATCACAAATTTCAATTATTGAAATTAGTTTAATAGATTCGGTACTCAATGTGCTCAAGTTAATTTGGATTTACTCACAAAATTACCACTTGATATGACTTTATGTTTGGTATGTATGTATTGAAACATAAATTCTAAATAATGATTTAGAGTAAACTGTTTACACATAATAACCAAAATGTCTCAAAGTCGGTGTGAGAGATATTGAGTTTGTGAGTCTTTGGATATGATCCAAGAAATGATTCAATAGTATCATTTTATAAGCATCGAGAATGAATAAGTATTTTGATAGAAATATAAAATAGCTTGATTTTCAATCAAAGTGCAGTGGAAGCGTGTGTTCATAAGAAAGAATGTTAAAAGGCGCAATGATATTTCTAAGCTATAAATAAACAACAAGTTGTTGATTTTATTGATGTACTTGTGTTAAAATCATCCCTAGTTTTCTTAATACTCAACTTGGATTAATAAATGATGTCTTTTATAGTAAGTATAAAAATGTCAGGAATGTCCCAAATGATATGCAAGGACACCTTATAAAAATATTTAATATGGAACATGTAAGATTTATTCCTTTGCATTGGCAAAAGGAATTGCCATACATGTTATGTTGTCTATGATATCATGATTTGTTTATGTATTTGATATAGGAAACAAATATAAAATCCAGATTGATATCACTAGCTGGTTGTTTCAAGTTCTCGTGTATTTTATGAGTAACTAGAGAATTGTTTACAGAAACATAAATTCCTTATGAAGGAATGTTCAGACTCAAAATTTCACAAGTAATATTGAGTATAATATGTCAATAACAAATCTTTAAGTTTGAAATGTTCTAAACGAAAGACCGTGGCTGATTCAATGAAAAAAGGCTAGGTACATAGCCTTGAATAGCGCCACAATCAAAACAATTATATACATAATATAAGTGCATAAATTTATAACCGAGCCGATTCCAAATGTTGAGAATCTCATGACAGAGTTATACGATAACAACGTCATAATATAGTTCGTAATAGAACTTGGAGCTAACTCGAAGTCGAGAGACATACTCCTAATTGTTACACATGATAAAACAGTTTATCACCATTGGAGAAAGTTAATTGACGGAGTAGATAATTAAAACATAATAGCATACCCATTTATAAAGAGACTGACCTAATTGGATTTGAGAAAACCGATTGGAGAAGTTGGAATAAGATTCCATAATTGACCTCAAGTGCAAGTGGGAGATTGATAGAGTTAGGGGTATGCCCTAGGGTCAATTATGTAATTTGTTACATATATCGAACTCGTTGACCAATCTTGTTCGGAATAAAGGTATTTTCTTTCTATTATATACTTGATATAATGTGGTCATATTAATTAATAAATTTAACTAAAAGTATTTTAATGAAAAATCCATCAATGGTATGTTTTGTGATAGTAGTTACAAAGTGTTGTAACCATGAGTAATTTATCGCAATGAAACAAATGTACCATTTTAAATGTTCCTAGTCAAGATACATCGAGACTAGATATCGATGTATCCATCGTGATTAGAGTACGTAACGCTCTCCAAATGTTAGGCAGTGTATTACTCATGACTGCTAGGGGCACATAAGGGTTGCATACCAATAGTTATTGGATAACTATGGAATGAATCACTCGATAGTTTTCTGTTGACTAATATAACTATGGTCAAAAAAATATCGATATGATTAATTTACAAAGTTCTCTCGACTTGAGAATACTATGGATCTTCAATATGAAAGCTCCACTTTGATTATAGCCAAATCATGGCATGACGTCCATCGAGTAACTATAGTTGGGTCGAGTGGAAGTATTGGAAGTTAAGCACTATTCAAGAGAGGATTCGCCTCCTTAGCTATATGCGGTTAGTATCACGGTCAACTCAAGTCAACTCAAAGTCAAATTCCCTGACCGGAGCATTTCAGTTAATAATAATTGTTATTATTGAACCAAGGACTTCGTACTTGGACTATAAAGTTGAATGTGGATGAGGTTGGAATTTTGACCATTACCAAATTCCATAAGTCTAGAGTGATTTGACGAAAAGAATTTGTGTAAATAAATGCCACAACAGGGTAACGCTTATTAAACCAAAATTTGATTTTACCAAAAATGAGTAAGCGATAAATTTGGCCATAATATCACACCACCTTCTAAGTGACGTGTGAATGTTAACATCCGAATAGTTTAGTGTTAATTGCTGACCAAATTTACACCCAGGAGTTACACAACTGAAATGATGAATTCCCTTAAGACCGAATGATTTAATTAGTTTATAATTGTTATAAATAAATTAAATAAATTAATATTTATGAAATATTAATTATAAAAATTTGAATATGGTTTGAGAAATAAAATTATTATATATTTATAATAGTTAAAAATGTAACAATTGATATACAATATCGATAAGCGATTAAATTAGACTTAATTGCATAGCATTTTGGCTTGGGCTTAAATGCTTTTAAAACCCACCATTAGGTCTGTAAATTTTGGTTTTGACAAGTTATTAAAGGCGGCTAAAACTTAGGATCGGACCTAGAGTTGGATGGCTAAGATTAATAGAGAATAGGTAATGAGATTGTCCTAATATCTCTCTTGTACAAGGCTATATATGGATCTCTAACCCCTTAATCAAAAACAAATTTTGGCTTCCATAATTATGAAGTTTTATGGCCAAAATTAATCCCTATATCGGTTCTACGAATCTCAAATCAATTCAAGTTAAGTAAAAGCGCTATTTGATAGAAAAGGTCGACAATTCCAGACTTGCAATCTGACGGATCGAGCATAACAAGAGAAGGGAATTCATTGATTCAAGTGGAATAAAAGGCATCATCAGTTGGTATTTTATTTATATTGCAGTAATCACATCATATTTTATGATTTAATAGTGATTAATCACCAATTTGTATATATATATATTAATGTTGTATATCCAGTTATGTGAGATTTTCATGGGTATATGTAGTTGTCACAATTGAATTTGGTTATGCGCATGGTTACATTATTATGTGTAATTTATGCATAAACAAATCTAATTTGCTGTAAAAAATATATTAAATTTTGTCATTATTAATTATTTTGTGTATATTTAAATATTAATTTAAATATATAGTAGTGTATATTTTAAACATATAATTTCGTACATGTGTATTTATAATGCTAAATAATATATAGTAGTGTATATTTAAATATAATTACGTACACGACTAGGCCGAGTTACCTCTATAACTAGGTAACCACACAGTAAATGAGATTGAAGCAACCACATAGGTGAGCATCTGGGCTCCATACCATGATACCACCTTTTTCCATAAGGAAATGACATACCCTAAAGGACGCGACCCTCATAACCTTGCCGCATCTTTCATGTTTCGACCATTTCCGGGGTGTGAGGTTCGATGAGGTCTCATCCACAAAGCTACGCTTTACACGAAAGCCATGCTTTGATCACAAATGATCATCAATATACAACAGCACTTAGCATGCCACACTACCAAATTGGGAGTATATCGCTGATAACCTTTAACTACATAACCTCTGAGCTCGTACGTCTCAAAGAAGGGTGTTAAGTAAGAGAATAAATTCTCCGCCACCAACAGATATGTATTTGAAAGAAATCGGCTTTATATATCAAAGTGTAGTGTCAGACACACGACCATACAAGTTTGTACCGGGTTCGAACAGAACCGAAGGCACTTCATCCAATAAAGGAAGAAGCCCTTGCAAATTCGGGTATCCACAATTTCGATCGGACTCCCCATCACATGTGGAGATCTCTATACCGGAGCAACTCAGTGCAGAGACAATCGATAGATTATCCTATCATTTTCGAAGACACCCGGTCTTCAACACCGTCTTCAAATGTTATCCATTTCGTCGAATCACTATTCGGAATGGGTTATATGACACAAAGGTCCTCTCTCGGCTAATCCGAATAGTGTGCGCTCAATTTTAAAACATGTGGGTGTATCAATTACAAGGATTCACATTTAGGGTTCGATGTGGGTTTCTGATAACTAACTGAAATCCAACTCCCTGTCGCATCGAAGTTTAAATGCCGTTTTACGGGCAAAAGGGTTTTTTACATATAAGTAGGAACAAATCACAAATCACAGTTCATCACAAAGCAATCATAGTATTGCAACAGAAATGTCAATCCAGTAGAGAATATTTGATGATAGTCAATCACCTTCGATTAAGGTGAATGTGATTTAAGTGAATTAACCAAATAATTATCTTTATTAATTATTTTAAATCGATGTTTAATTTTACTTAATTATGGATTAATTTAATCTTAATTGGCTTTATTAACTAATTATCCTTTAATTAATTATTTTAATTTATTAATTCTTAATTGTTAACTAATTAAGTTTAATTACTTTTATTAATTGACTATTCTTTAATTAATCAATTATTAATTATAAAATCATTACAAAACATTAATTGTTAATTACTATTTCATCATTATAAATAAATTTGGTTTAAAGTTAACACTTGAATATTTGATTTACTTCTAAATTTTTATTAAGTTAAATTTTAAAACAACTTTTATTTAAAAGAAAATATAAGATTTAAAATATCTTCGAACTTCATAAATTTCAAATAATTGTTTCAATACCATTTACATATTCCATTAACAAATTATCATTAATTTCTAAAGAGCGGATTCAAGAAATTATTTAACTTGTGTTTTCCAAATTTAGTTAAAACTGGATTTTGCTATTTTTATGTCCAACCCGAGACTGCCTTGAGTAGCCCGAGACAAACATCCCCCTGCTTCGAGTTTTAACCCAAATTTACCCGAGTGACATTTTTTTTTCAAAAATTTGTTTAAGTTTTTAAAACAACCCGATACAACCCCCAAACGACACGAGCCTGACTTTGAGTCCCCTCCCCAAATCCCCGCATAGTGCTTCGAGTCACGCCTTCTTCTTCCCAATTCCATCAGGAATGACACCACAACCACCGCGTGCACATGCACGGCCAAAACCATCACCGTTGGTCGAAGCTGCAGCCACCATCGAGTCGTCGACCATCCCCTAGAACCCCACAAACACCCAAAAACTCGAATTTATTTCGAAAACCATAATCGAGTCATCTCGACCCAAACAACCCATCAGAGCATCATCAGAAAAATGTCTCTCGCCAACTCCATTGACCATCAACGGCCACCAAATTTTGACCGAAGCTCCACAAACGTGCGATGCCGCGATTGGAACCGGAGGCACGAAGTCCGATCACCCCATGATGGTGCAGCACCATCATTTCGAACATGAATAGGAATGGGTTCTTAAACCCTAATTTGATCTCGAATTCAAAATTGAAGGATTTATAAATTCATCTAGTATTTTTCTGGTGATGTCGAACATTAAATCTTGCTGTGACAACGAACTCGAGACCTACAATTACTTAAATCACCAGAATTTGTCAAAAATACATTTTTCAGATCATCCCAAATATCTCAGTGAAATGTTAATGAAAAATTTGAATTTTAGTTTCAAAAATCATTATTTTTAAAGGGGATTCAAATTGTATTACTGAAATAGATATCTAAGAGGTTCGAATTTTTGCAAAAATTAAGTGGTGACTGCATTTCTTAATTTCTAGAGAAAAAAATATATAACTTGCTTTAATTCATTACTGAAACACAGTGCAGGGTTAAACAATGCTTAAATTCGTTTATAATCCATTTTCAGAAAGATGAGGGAGAGAGGGATTTGGGTTTGATATGATTTACCCTTTAAACCAGAACTTAGATGTAAGTGTGTTTTTTCCCATAGTTTCCAGAAAAAATAATGAAACACATTGCTTTACTTTGATTAGTTACTGAAACATAATACATGTCCAAACAATAGTTTATCATTCAGATTCAATAGAGACAGAGAGAAAAAAGGGGTTTGAGTTTGGCATAGTTTACACTGTAAACCAAAGAGTTAAAGGAAACAGGGAAGAAAAATAACATTCCCAGGGATGCATTCTTGATTTTGGTTTATACAATTATTTTTAAAATTAAATTTAAGTGAATATGAACACTTTTCATTTTAACACTTTAATCTAAACAAAGCTAGAAACAAACAAACTTGGGGTTTGACAGGCTTTTATATCCTGAAGCTAAACATGGATTTGCATCCCTATACAATCAGCATGCACATGCCAAAAATTCATTCATATACTCAAGATTCTTGCATGCAAACCAAAAATTAAACTTTCCTACATCATCCAGGCATTCATACAACAACAAATGATTGGAAAAATCAAAGGTTTACTCACCTTTGTCTGAGGACAGAAAAGCTCTTGACAGTTTCAAAAAGAAAAGATGAAGCCTGGAACTTTTTTCTTTTCCTACTTTAATTTTTCTTAGTTTAGATCTGCAAGTTATAAAAATTCTTGCTTACTCTTTGTTGTATTCACTTACTTAATCAATAACAATAATTTTAAATTATTTACAGTTAAACTTTTTTTTATATAACAGAGAAGCCTTTCTGTAGTTGAAAACCAGAAGTAAATCTAATCTTTGATCTTGATTCCCCTGCAAATGATTAATATTATTATTTTAAATCCTTTCTTCATTACTGATTAAAACATCAAATTCAAATTTTAAAAAGAAAGTTACTTGCCTTTGAATTTTTCCAGAAATTACTGCACTGCTCTGGCAAAACCTGAAGCTTCCCTTTTAAAACTAATCTGCAGTTTTGATTCTGTTTGTTAAAACTTGATTTTAAAATCATAATTTCACTAAACTATAAAGATTTAAAAACTTACCCGAGAAATGTAAACACACACTACAACTTAAAGCTTTAAGATGATTCTCAGATATTTTACTTTTGAATTGAATTGAAGAAGAGTTGACAATTTTCTTTTTCTGATTTTTTTTCTTGAGTGTTGGAGTTTGAGATTGCTAAATCTTTTGGTTACTGAACTTCAGAGATTTGGTAGCTTAATAAATTTGAAATTGGAAGCTGAAAGTTTTTTGAAAATTTTAATTTGATTATTTTATTAAAGTAATGATGTTTCATGCCATTTGTAAACAATAATCATCAGCTCTAAATTTTGTTAATCTCTTTACTCAATCTCCCATGTGAATGTATATTTAGCATTTGTAGTTTACAAGACAAAAGAATTTTTATAAATTTTTATATCCAATTCATTTGTGTATATATGTATACAATTGTTAAAAGAATTTTTTTTAACCAATATTTATATTATATACATTTCATCTTAATGATTTTTAAATGCTACTTATTTTTTAAAACATTTATTTTAAATTTAAATTCAAATTTCAATTCAAACTTGAAATATAACCATTTTTGTCCATTTATATATTCACACATCTCTTCAAAAATTTAAATTCAATTTCAACATGTATTCAGTCCTACTCATATATGTAATATACATATATGTATAAAATTTTAAATTTAAATGACTTTTTAAACGTTCATTATTTCAAGATTTTAAACTCAAAATAAATTGGAATTTATTTATATAATATTTTCACCTATTTTATTTGTTTAAGATTTTTTTATTTCAATTTATTTTCAAATTAAATTCCAAGATTTTAAAATATATTATTAATTTTAAATTGATAAATCTTTTTTTTTTTGGATGTTACACCAGACCTATATATAGTCGCATTAGCCATTATATTACTTATGTTGCACTAGCACTTTAGACACATGGGTGTATTTGATACACTTATTACAATATACATTTAAATTTAAATTAAATTCAAACTCTTTTAAATAAATAATATAAAATAAAATATTATTTTAAAATATATTTGATATCTAAAATCAATTTAGACTTCATAGGCCTAATATAAATCTAAAATGGAATTACTTTTTAAATTCTCTCATTTAACTCACTTCTGACTAGCTTAGTTCCTTCAAACTAGATCTAAACTAATTAATTTAATCATATATTATTTAATTTTCTGCTAGCACCAAAATTGGCCACTAACACCTAAATGTAAATGAAAGCACTAATTAACGGTCACAGAGAACTGATAGAATATATGTAGAGAACAATAATATGAAGAACAGTCGAAATTAAAATGAAAGCACTAAAGAACACAGATTTTATAGTGGTTCGGCTAACTCCGGCCTACGTCCATTCTAGAAGTTTCCTTTTTATTGATGTTCGAATCGATTACAGTTACAAACTGATAGAGTAACCTTTAGCCTTCGAAAATAGAAAGTTAGAGAGAGGAGACCAGAAGATCCCTTTTCTGAACCCCCATGTGCTGTATTTATAGGCGAATCCTGAGTTGTTGGGCCTCCTGAATAGCTTGGGCCCAATAAGGCCATTGTCGAGCCACGTATATCCTTCGTCCCTGATCAAGCGGCGTTTGCCGAGCCACCTAGGCAGAGCCATATCCCATCAATCCCGAGCCACTTGATGCCGATCCATGCATACCAAACGAGGTTGGTTGAAAAAGAGAATGCCGAACGCGGTACCCGTACCGAACGCACTCGTTTACCGAACGAGGTAGTCATGCCGAACGCACTCGTATGCCAAATGAGGTAGCCATTCTGAATGCACACGTATGCCGAACGAGGTAGCCATGCCGCACGACACTCATATGCCGAACGAGGAGTTCATGCCGAGCGGCTTGCGTATGCCGAACGGGTTGCTCATGCCAAACGATCCATCATGCCGAACGACCCATCATGCCGAATGACCCATCATGCCGAACGATCCACCATGCCAAACGACCCATTATGCTGAACGATCCATCATGCCGAAAGATCCACCATGCCGAACGACCCATTATGCCAAACGATCCACCATGCCAAACGACCCATTATGCCGAACGATCCATCATGCCAAACGATCCACCATGCCGAACGACCCATTATGCCAAACGATCCATCATGCCAAACGATCCACCATGCTGAACGACCCATTTTGCCGAACGACCCATTATGCCGAACCATACTTTCAGAACCAAAACACCTCACCAATGCCGAGTGGCATGATCTTATGATAATGCCGAACGACTTCTAACTTTCCAGACCGAACCAAATTTCCTAGACCCAAATTATAGTCGATCCACCTTTATCCAATCCAATTTCCATTTTCCAAGCGCGTTACGTCATCCATCCATCCAGTCGACTAACTCCATCGTACACCAGCCTCGACGACCGAGCAGTCGATAATGTTAAATCCGCCTATCCATGGCCTTTCTAAAAGGCGGGTTAACACTTGCCCCCTAAAACATGCCTTGCTGTTGGAAGGTGTGTTTTGAATAGCCTCAAATCCGATATCCGAAGTCCATATCCCTTTCGTAACCATATTATCAAATCCATGACCTCTCTGGGTTTGACCTTGAATCTATAGACCTTGCCGGGTCGTGTTATCCTGTTCCAGCCTTGACCTTCCTATCAAGGGCTTTTATGTTCTTCGACCTCAGCACTTCGGCGAAGGAATTTTTCAATCACCGGCCTCGGCACTTAGGCGAAGGACTTTGATATTCATCGGCCTCGGCACTCCGGCCAAGGACTTTGAAATTCACCAGCCTCGGTATTCCGGCCAAGGACTTTTGATATTCACCGGCCTCGGCACTCCAGCCAAGGACTTTTGACATTCACCAGCCACGGCACTCCGGCCAAGGGCTTTGACATTCACCGGCCTCGGCACTCCGGTCAAGGGCTTTTGATATTCACCGGCCTCGACTCTCTGGTAAAGGACTTTTGGTATTCACCGGCCTAGGCACTCCGGCCAAGGGCTCTTGATATTCACCAGCCTCGGCTCTCCAGCCAAGGACTTTGATATTCTGTCCGAGTCCATTCCATTGCTCTCCGGCGAAGGGACTCGTAACTCGCGATCACTGCCTCGTCTCTCCGGTCAGGACAGTAACCGCTAATCCTGAATTGTTTTAATATAGTAATCCAAATCCGATTAGAAAACCATAAATCCGTATCAGAAATCAAACATCCAAACCAAAATGGAAAAATAAAAAACCAACCAAACCGGGAGTTTAATCCAAACTCCAAAACCATACCAAAGAGAAGTAAAAGCCCAAAGTACGAAAGAGAAAATCAAAGTTGCAGAAAAACAGAGAGAAAGTAGGATTTCGTAGGCTCAAGTAGTATGGTTTTTCCTCATCTTAGAGCACGCCTAGGGACCGTCCTCGATCCCGTACGTGTGTAAGTGATCTAGCCGCATTACTTTGAGTCCTATTACTTATTCAAAACCATAAACCTGTTTGGTGGATAATGAGATGACGTTGCGCAGATCCAGTGCCATCTCCATTCGAGGTGGGTGGTGGTCGCTCCAGTCTCACTGCCACAGTTCGATTCCTGACATACTGCTGTAGATGACCATTCCTTACATGCTCCTCAATGATATCCCTCAAATGCCTGCAATCATTTGTGTTGTGCCCTTCTAGCTTATGGAAAAGGAAATGCTTCCCCGATGCCCGCTCGTATTCAGAAGGCTCTCTCTTTGTCGGCCTTCGATATTGGAGTTGTCCCCAAGTGTCCAAATAATTCCTTTCTAGAGTCTAAGTTAAATTTGTGTAAGAAGAAAACTTTGATTCCCTTCGAGGTTTCTTCGAAGTGCCACCACTGCCATTTATTTTCCTTTTTCCTTTATCATCTTTACTTAGATCCTCGAAGGGTGAACCTCCACCCCTCACTGCATAGGCTTCAGCCTCTCTCCTTACTCTCTCAGCCTGTGCATCTTCCTATCTTAGGAACCTTTCTGCCTCATGGTAGAACTCCCCAAGATCCCTCGGTGGGTCCCTTTCCAATTATATCTTGAAGTTCGAATTATCCGCGATTCCCGAGATTGCTGCCATCAAAACCATTGACGGATCGGGTCGATCCACTGAGGCTACTGCTATGTTAAATCTGGTTAAGAAAGTTCCTAAGCGACTCTCCCTTCCATTGCTTCATCGATGTCAAGGTCATTACATTCTTGGGTCTGACTATATGGACCCGAAACTATCTCGTAAAATTTTCAATCAGCTCCGTCCATGTGCCGATAGAACCACTCTCTAGCTGTCCGAACCACATAGCTGCGGTATCCAAAAAAACAATGGAAAGCATCGAGCCATGACCTCGTCCGATGCCCCCAATACCTCCATATGCCTCATGTACCTCGTCAAGTGAACGGTGGGATCCGTTCTCCCATCATACATATCCAACATTGGTAGCTTAAAGTCCGGTGGATTCCTAGCTCGCCTGATTGCAGGAGTAAAGGGACTCCTACTTACATCCTCCAAGTCTCTATTTACCAATCCACCTCTCATAGCCCGTCTGACCATTTCTGCTAGTCTGTCATTATCGTCAAGCTGCAATCCTTGTTCGTTACCTCTGCTCTGCCCCCTGAGTTGATGAGGAAATTCTGACACATACTCCTCATCTCGTACTCCTGCATTCCTGCTGGTGTCGGGTTGCACTGCATCATCTGGCATCCCTCGATGGGTTGGTCCAGCATTTCCTGGTGGCATGCCCCCGAGTCTAGATCCATCCAGGTTGGTAGCCGTCTGCTGATTGGGGACTGCCCCCTGCTGGGTCATTCCCTCTGCTTGTTGGTTGAGCGTTTCTGTTCCAGCTTCACGGATCTGAGCTCCTGCATTTCCTGCTTGTGCAAATTGTCTGAGAAGAGCCTGCATCATCTCCTCTTGTCTTGTCATCATTGCTTCCATTTCCTCTCTGGTGATGTAGATGGATACTCCACCTGCTCCATTTCCAGAGGAAGCCTCTTGACTTCACTCCTGATTGCTCCTTTCTATCACTTGCTTCCTTGCTGATAGCCTAACCATTATTTCCTAGAATCCAAGTCCCTAGCTCCAGAAATCCTGAGTTCAATTCTCAGTGAAAGCACCAAAATGTTAGCGCCAAAATTGGTCACTAACATCCAAATGTAAATGAAAGCACCAACTAACGGTCACAGGTAACAGATATAATATATGTAGAGAATAATAATATGAAGAACAGTCGAAATTAAATGAAAGCAGTAAAGAACACAAATTTTATAGCGGTTCGGCTAACTCCGGCCTACGTCCACTCCAGAAGTTTCCTTTTTATTAATGTTCGAATCAATTGCAGCTACAAACTAATAGAGTAACCTTTAGCCTTTGAAAATAGAAAGTTAGAGAGCGGAGACCAGAAGACCCTTTTTCTGAACCCCCATATGCTGTATTTATAGGCGAATCCTGAGTTGTTGAGCCTCCTGAATAGCTTGGGCCCATCAAGGCCATTGTCGAGCCACGTATATCCGTCGTCCCTGACCGAGCAGCATTTGCCGAGCCTCCTGGGCAGAGCCGTATCCCTTCAATGTCGAGCCACTTGATGCCGATCCATGCATACCGAACGAGGTTGGTTGAAAAAGAGAATGCCAAACGAGATAGCCGTGCCGAACGCACTCGTATGCCGAACGACCCATTATGCCGAACGACCCATCACATCATGCCGAAAGACCCATTATGCCGAACGACCCATCATGCCGAACAATCCACCATGCCAAATGACCCATTATGGCGAACGATCCATCGTGCCGAACGATCCACCATGCCGAACGACCCATTATGCCGAACGATCCACCATGTCGAACAACCCATTATGCCGAACGATCCATCATGCCGAGCGATCGACCATGCCACCTTGCCGAACGACCCATTATGCCGAACGATCCATCATGCCGAACGATCCACCATGCCGAACGACCCATTATGTCGAACGATCCATCATGCCGAGCGATCCACCATGCCGAACGACCCATTATGCCAAACGATCCACCATGCCGAACGACCCATTATGCCGAGCGATCCATCATGCCGAACGATCCACCATGCCGAACGACCCATTATGCCGAACGATCCACCATGCCGAACGACCCATTATGCCGAGCGATCCATCATGTCGAACGATCCACCATGCCGAACGACCCATCATGCCGAACGATCCACCATGCCGAACGACCCATCATGCCGAACGATCCACAATGCCGAACGACCCACTATGTCGAACCATACTTTCAGAACCAAAACACCTCATCAATGCCGAGCGACATGATCTTATCATAATGCCGAACGACTTCTAACTTTCCAAATCGAACCAAATTTCCTAGACCCAACTTATAGTCGATCCATCTATATCCAATCCAATTTCCATTTTCCAAGCGCGTTGCGTCATCCATCCATCCAGTCGACTAACTCCATCGTACACCAGCCTCGACGACCGAGCAGTCGATAATGTTAAATCCGCCTGTCCATGGCCTTGCTAAAAGGTGGGATAACATTTTCCTAATTTAATTAAAAAGATTAAATAAATATATTTTAATGTATGTGTGTGTGTCAATATATATATGTGTGTGTGTGTGTGTATTTGTGTGTGAGTATATTAATATATACTCACATATGCATAAGGTGCACATGTAACATGGTATAGGGTGTACATGGTAAAATGTATGCATAAACGGGTGCTTGGATTTACATCACCACATTTATACTTGGTATTTTATAAGGACCCGATTCTTCGACTTTCGAAAATCGACATCAATACGTCCACTGTATCAACTGCCGAGCAATCGAATGCCGGAAAACCGAATTCTTAGGGTTTAAGAAGAAGAAAAAGATAGAAGAAGAGGGAAAGAAAAGCAATAGAAACAATATCAGAATCTCACATATCGCAGCGGAACAACATATAATAGATAAATGAATAATCTTTAAAAAAACAAAGAACTGTCTTAGTTATTACATTACATCACATCAGAGTGTACAACAACAATATGCAACACAACAAAACAATGGACAGTTATACAAATGTGTCCTTACAAGTGAATTTTACAGAGGAAAGATAATATCATATACAAGTAATTCGTCTCGCCATCCAGCTAACCACCTGAGCTCCAAAGCACTTCTGAATCCAGAATGACCTGATAACCTGACTCTAGACTACCCGTGTGGAAAATTTTGGGCACCCAGAGTTTAGGAAGAGAACAATAAACTCCAGGTCAGTCATGGGACTGGTGTGAGAACTCAAAACAGTTATTTATCTTTTAAAACAACAACAACAAGGGAAGTGGAAAAATATCCGCAATGCTTTTGGAAAATGAAACTACCATAAGGCCTCCCCGCACACATACAATGCAAACGCAAAACTGGAGGAGATTTCTCCTTATGATAGTTAAAGACGCTTATTACGCAAAACAATCATTTTTGATATTATTATTAGTGCATAGTGATGAAAGCATTTCGAAAATAGAATACAAATCTTAGCCAGCATAGACATTCCGAACTATGCCTATTATAGCTACCATCCAAACAGTGGGGCGCCACCATAAGTGAATGGCAGGTTCTACAACTAAAACCGTACAAGGCTCGTATTGTTTCTTTGGATTTCCAACAAATGGTCAGGCTAAGGAACTTCCTACTACCGCATGGGATCGCCTCTGGAGGGACGTCCCGAGAACTTAACCAGCTCTCTGCCAACACAAGGCCGGGTTACCTCTGTAACTAGGTAACTACTACACAAATATGCCAATCCCCGGTCCTTTGGGACCTTTATCCGAGGGACCTTGATCATCAAGTAACAACCACACAGAAAAATGATATTGGAGCAACCACATAGGTTAAGCATCAGGGCTCCATACCTGACACCACCCTTTTCCAGAAGGAAAAGACATACTCTAAAGGGCGCGACCCTCATAACCTTGCCGCATATTCCTATTTTGACCATTTCTGGGGTGTGAGGTCTGACGAAGTCTCGTCCACAAAGCTACGTTTTTTCACAAAACCACGCTTTGATCAACAAATGATCAATAAATAATCATCACACAGCAACACTCAGCATGCCATATTACCAAATTGGGAATATATCGCTGATAACCTTCAACTACAAAACCTCTGAGCTCAAACGTCTCAAAGAAGGGTGTTAAGCTAAGAAAATAAATTCTCCGCCACTAACAGAAATGTATTTGAAAGAAATCTGCTTTATATCTCAAAATGTAATGTCAGACATGTAACCATACAAGTCTGTTCCGGGCTCGAACAGAACCGAAGGCACTTCAAAAGAAGCCCTTGCAATCCGAGTATTCACAATCCCGATCGAATTTCCCATCACAAAGGAAATCTCCATACCGTAGCTAACGGTGCAGAGACAATCGATAGGTCATCCTATCGTTTTCACAAATACCCAGTCTTCAACACCGGTCTTCAATTCTATCCATTACGTCGTATCACTATTCGAAATGGGTAAACCGAAAAACGAGCGCAATAATTTAAAAATAAGTGTAGCATTCAATTTCAACCAATTCACAACGAATAACCATTTAAGGGTCAATATTGATTGTCGGTTATTTAACTATTAATCAATATTCACAACATAACCCGATTTCAAATAATTTCCCAAATTACTTATTTCCAAAAATATCTTTACAAGATATAATTTCCACACTTCAACCATTTGAAAACAAATTTCAAATCAATTTCCACCTTTCAATCTTGAAAAAAAAATCCAATCCAATTTCCTTAAACGGAAACACTTCCAAATATTTATCCATTTTCAATTTAAAATGGTTCATTTAAATCAATCAAATAAATCCTTACCGATTTATTTTAGACTTACGTTCCAAACCCGTAAATTTACTTCCACACTTCAAAATAAATCAATGTTTATTTTTAAACAAATTTCCCTTTCTTTTATAAATTCCATAGTGAATTTACCTTTCCAAAATATCTATGAATATACGATTTCCAAATCGGTTTCTAATATTCATTTTCAATATATCTTTAAAGGATAAAATCTCAAAACATTCACTTTATATTGGAAAAACATTTCCATACTTATTTAATAATAAGTAATTCACAAACCTATTTATTTTCAACACTTGGAAAATATTCAATATACTTAAATCACAATTAAGTATATAATTTATTCTTTAAGGAAAACATTCTCTTAAACACATTTAAGTCAAAACGAATGTTGCGTAAAACATCGTTACGACAACCCAAAATCATTAGTATAGGGATTCGAACTTAAAATAGATATATAAATCCCAATACTATATAAAACATTTCCTTTCGGAAATCATTTACTATAACAACAGTGTTATAGTCCACCATTTCCTTCTATTTCTCGAAAACGTCTATTTCAACAATGAATGTTGAAATCTATGGTTTCGATACTTTATACATTTTAAAACATCTTTAAATCGTTTTAATTCTATTTAAATTATCACTTTCCCAAAATATTTCTTTAATATATTATTCACCATCCAAAATCGTGAATATACTTCATTAACCAAATTCAATTTCTACATATTTTATTTAAAGGATTATCCACTGTCCCAAAATCGTGGATATATTTCCTTTAATAAGCTATAATAATTAAACTTATCAAAATAAGTCGATTTCGGATTTATAAAACAACGTTTATAAATTCCATCTATACTTTATAACAACTTTAACTTATAAAATCACTTTATTAACAAGTTCTATCCATATTCCATTTACAAGACAAAATCCAAATTATAAGCAAATTAATTATAATTCTTTACTTACAAATTCTATTTAAATTTCATTTAAATGCCAAAATCCGATTTATAAGTTAATTACTTATAAATCATTTTATTTTACAAAGTCTATTCATTTTATAACTCCTCAATTTATAAATTTTCATTTGCTTACTAAATCCATCCATTTATTATTTCATTTTAACACAAACAAATTCGTTTTATAATTCCAATATTTTTAAATTATAAATATCAAATTTATAAATCTTTTATATAAATCATTTATAATGATTGAAAAATCCCAATTTAAACCACTTTACAAATTAATCAACTACTTATTTCAAAAATCACATTTCGGTTATATTTCACAAAAATCATAATTTTCATAACATAAAAATTTCAACGTTTATTTATTTAAAATGAATCAATTCCAAATTTAAATTTTATTATGAATTCTCAACTTAATTTTTCAAAAATCAAATTTTATTTATTTTCGGCATCTAACGATACCAAAATATATTCGGCTAAAATTTAGCCTTTAACGATTTCAATCACAAAGATAATCACGCAGATTATAAATAGATCAATAAATAGATCAACACACAACATTGAAACAAATTCAAATGTTTGAGGAATCCAGTTGGATCCCTCCAACCTGTTTCCCTGCATTCAAAGATATTAGCACAATACCAATTCCGCTTCGAGACGGAATATCGCGGTATATGGGATTTATAAAATACTATCCGCTATTATGCGGCGCAATAGGGTCTCATCCGCTATATAATGCAGGAAATCAACTCCAAATACATATATAATACCAATTCCGTACAAGTTGGAATTATCGCGGTATATGTTTTTAATAAATAACATCCGCTTAATATACGGGGAATAGGGTTTATTTCAATACAACAGATAATAATTATCATCCAATCACACACTCAAGCAATTTTAAATCTAACTATTTAAAATTTATATCGAAACAATTCGATTGAGTGAGAAGTTCTCAACGTGAGTTTCCGATAACCGTTGTAGCGTTTTATTTCGAATAAAATTAAATGTGCGTTTAATTTTACCTGAAATTATCGCTAGCTCCAAACGACTCCAAACCATCTCTATTGCGTAGTGCTCGACAAAGCGAATCCAAGGCAATTCGTTTCGCGCGTTTTCGACCTCGTATGAAAAAGTTATGTTATTACAAAGTTTATACGAACTTAATATAATTAAATTTACATTTTCTTTCACTATTTCAAACCTAAACTAATCTGGACCGTTGATATCAAAACCCTTGAATCTGGGCCGCACTCTACTTCTCCTTCTCCCCTTCCAGTAAAACTCAAGCACGCATCATCTACCCATAGCCGCTACTCCCCAATCAATTTTCGCGACCACCACATGACGTTGTACAACGATCAGCAACTTCCATCTAACAGCGCTCAACGAGAGCTAGGCACGGCCCCAAGGAAGTGGAGCTCGGCCCTCTATTGGCCTCGGTTTTCATGTGCGAATGGCAGGAGGACGCGGCCCCCTAGCGACCACCTCGACGCTCCAAACCCAATCTCCATCGTTGATCTTCAAGATCTCGATGCCCTCTACAAGTTTTCAGTTGGAAGTTTTCGCTAATTGTTGATGGATTTGAAGAAAAGAGGGAAGAAAGAATCGAGCATTTCTGGCCGTTGGAAATGTTAATGGCGGTTGGCTCTTGAACTAGGGTTAGGGTTTTTAATTTGTGAGAGTGGAGGTCCCTTTATAGAAATTCGACGAAACACTATTCATTCGTGATTTTCTGAACTCCAAATCTCGCACGGTGACTGGCTTTCCTAGGGTTTACCCCACGTTCCGGACATAATGGAATAGGTTTCGGAGGCTAATTCGATCATCTGTCTGAGTTACGGCAATAAACGATCAAATTTAAATTAAATCGATTAACCCAATTTCTATGCGTTTCGGCTTGCCCCGGACAAACCGTAAATCAGATTGACACGAAATTTGAAAACACGCAATAATATAGCATTACAGATCCGATGAAACTATTTTCGTCGAAATCCGAGACTGTTTGAAAAATGACTATTTTCACTAGTCGATTAAATATTAAAATATTCAATTTTCATAATTTAGCTTTTAATTCAATTTTAAAAGTTCACAAACATTGTTCTAACTCCAACATGATTTAATATAACTTTATAAATCATTTTAATCATATTAAACCCAATTCCCAATTATTTCAGTAATTTCAAATATTAAATTGTCGATTTAATTATCCAATTAAATCCAGATATTCGAAAAATAAATTATTCGACTTACAAATTTCACTTGTTGATATTTAATATCAATTAAATATCTGAATTTCAAGTGACAGAAATTCTGGGTCGTTACAAACTTCCCCCCTTAAAAGAATTTCGTCGTCGAAAATGCCAAGTAAGAAAAAGTTTTGAAATCCATTAACTTTTCAAAACAAACCGTTCAAATTTGATTTACAAATCTCTTAAGTGTTTAACTTTTCCAAAATCCATAGTTAAACCTCTTACAAATTATTTACTAAGTTTTCAAATCCATACATAGTTATCTTTTCAAAATCAACTATATCATTTAACCTTTAACTTCAAATCAAAACTTAGTTTTCACAACAACAAAAAAAATTCCAAAATTTCCCGAAAATTTTCTAACGCCATAAATTTTCAAAAAAATTCGCCAGAGTCTCCTTTTTGCGGCTCGATCCGAAAAAAAAATGATAGTATATATATCACAAATATACATCTCATCAAGTGATGAGGCACCCCGCAGGGAAAAAAGTGTAAAAGTACGATATGTAATCCGAGATATGTACCTTATATATTATTAGCGAGCATATACGGTTAATATAGCGCGAAAGCGAGCTCCAAATGCGAAGCAAGCGCAATCCGCACCTACTAAACACTCAACAAACAAATGAGAAACATGCATATATGAAAGTAACATCAATATACAACATATACCAACAACTACATATGCCAAAATAGCAAATGCAATCAAAAGAAATAAATTCAACCATCATCCGACTAGCATCCAACTAACATCCAACAAATCAATCTCATTTGATTCATTAACATTGGATTTACTAACATTCATTCATATTCAATTTCAGTTAGTTTACATTCACTAATTTACATTCAAGTTAGTTTACTTTCAATTCAAATTCAATTACATAGCTTTCCATTTATCAATTCAATTTCATTAATACTTAATGAATTATATCCAATCAACTAACAATCATGTAACAGCCAAATCATAACCACCATAACCAAATTATTAAATTTACATTCTATTTGGTTTAACACTTTTTTAACTCCAATTGGTTGATATTAAATTGACTTCCATTCAATTTATTCAATTTCTCAACTTCATTAGCTTCTAATGAATTAACACTTTCATTCATTATTTCATATCAATTTATTTACATTTGATTGATTAACATTCAATCCATTCAATAATCCAATTGCTAATTCATTTAACATTTCAAGTTGAATTTCATTTATATAACTCAAGTTTATATTTATCGCTTTACTCATTTTGCTTCGGTACCAAAATCAACTTTATTCAACATTACTTAAGTTATATTCCATTTCAACATCCTTTGTTTAACTTAACTTAAAATTCCACTTATAAATCCAATTCAAATTTCAATTCTAAAGTAAATTCTATTTAACTTTTACCAAAGTCAAATTTTCATATCACTATCAAATTCATATCTCATTTTGCTTAACAAAATTGTTTAACCACTTAACAATTTGTTTTACTTACATTTTCTCATTTTATAAGTTATACAACTTATATTCAACAATTACCACTTGGATTTTATTTCAAATTTGTTTATCATAACAAAACTTCAATTCCCAATTTACTATGGTAGCAAATCTATCACATAGAGACTCGAAAATGATACTGATGATGCTGCAGTCATCACCTTATTATTTCCCAGTAACAGTAGTGAATTCAGTGCTTAATATTCTTTCAAAATTTTCCTTTTATTTATAACTCACATTTATAAATACATTCATATAGTTACACTTCTTATATATAAGATTATTTTACAATTGTAAATCACATTAATTATAATTCCGTACTTTATAATTCTTCGCTTATACAATTATTCTTTTAATTAACTTATATTTATTCTTACATTTTTAGCGACCAAACAATCAATTCATATATACTTAATAACTCTGAAAAATTATTCCTTTGTATATAAAATATAATCAAGTAAAATTATTTCATTTGCCCTATTTTAAAACGATATCATGTCAAATTGTTCTGTACAAGTGTTTAGAGATCCCTATCAATAACATTAATTACTCGTGTTGACCAGAATCCATATACCACTCAACAAACCAATCATCACAATAGAAAACAATTTAAATCCACTAACAAATACGCGCTTGTATCTATTATTACACTCACTCATTCTAGAGTACTACTGACTCTATCTCTAATGAGTAATACCCAACAGAGCAATGGTTGTCGCTTAACCATATGCTCTGATACCAGATATAAGGACCCGATTCTTCGACTTTCGAAAATCGACATCAATACGTCAACTGTATCAACTACCGAGCAATCGAATGTCGGAAAACCGAATTCTTAGGGTTTAAGAAGAAGAAAAAGATAGAAGAAGAAAGAAAGAAAAGCAATAGAAACAATATTAGAATCTCACATATCACAGCGGAACAACATATAATAGATAAATGAATAATCTTTAAAAAACAAAGAACTATCTCAGTTATTACATTACATCACATCAGAGTGTACAACAACAATATACAACACAACAAAACAATGGACAGTTAGACAAACGTGTCCTTACAAGTGAATTTTACAGCGGAAAGATAATATCATATACAAGTAATACGTCTCGCCATCCAGCTCGCCACCTAAGTTCCAAAGCATTTATGAATCCAGAATGACCTGATAACCTGACTCTAGACTGCCTGTGTGGAAAATTTTGGGCACCCATAGTTTAGGAAGAGAGCTTTTCAACCATCAACAGCGGCTAATAACCGCCGTGGCTACAACTGGTATCCCAAACTTGCTTTTACGACCAGCCTTTCGACTGTCACGGCTTACACCTAACCAACCCCTATTCACTAAGAGAGGACTTGTAGGGGTAAGAGTCTCCCTTTCGCCACCTAACCGCGAAGCGAGAACCTCCCATCACGTTTCAACTAAGATGAGAAAGACTGGTGTGAGAACTCAAAACAGTTATTTATCTTTTAAAACAACAACAATAAGGGAAGTGGAAAAATATCCGCAATGCTTTTGGAAAATGAAACTACCATAAGGCCTCCCCGCACACACACAATGCAAACGCAGAATTGGAGGAGATTTCTCCTTATGGTACTCAAAGATGCTTACTACGCAAAACAATCATTTTTGATATTATTATTAGTGCATAGTGATGAAAGCATTTCGAAAATAGAACATAAATCTTAGCCATCATAGATATTCCGAACTATGCATACTATAGCTACCATCCAAACAGTGGGGCGCCACCATAAGTGAATGGCAGGTTCTACAACTAAAACCGTACAAGGCTCGTATTGTTTCTTTGGATTTCCAATAAATGGTCAGGCTAAGGAACTTCCTACTGCCACATGGGATCGCCTCTGGCGGGACGTCCCGAGAACTTAACCAGCTCTCTGCCAACACAAGGCCGGGTTACCTCTGTAACTAGGTAACTACTACACGAATATGCCACTCCCCGGTCCTTTGGGACCTTTATCCGAGGACCCTCGATCACCAAGCAACACCCACACAGAAAAATGAGATTGGAGCAACCACATAGGTTAAGCATCAGGGCTCCATACGTGACACCACCCTTTTCCAGAAGGAAATGACATACCCTAAAGGGCGCGACCCTCTTAACCTTGCCGCATATTCCTGTTTTGACCATTTCCGGGGTGTGAGGTCTGACGAAGTCTCGTCCACAAAGCTATGCTTTTTCACAAAGCCATGCTATGATCAACAAATGATCAATAAATAATCATCACACAGCAACACTCAGCATGCCACATTACCAAATTGGGAATATATCGCTGATAACCTTCAACTACAACACCTCTGAGCTCGTACGTCTCAGAGAAGGGTGTTAAGCTAAGAGAATAAATTCTCTGCCACCAACAGAAATGTATTTGAAAGAAATCTGCTTTATATCTCAAAATGTAATGTCAGACATGTAACCATACAAGTCTGTTCCGGGCTCGAACAGAACCGAAGGCACTTTAAAAGAAGCCCTTGAAATCCGGGTATTCACAATCCCGATCGAATTTCCCATCACAAAGGAAATCTCCATACCATAGCTAATGGTGCAGAGAAAATCGATAGGTCATCCTATCGTTTTCACAAATACCCGGTCTTCAATGCTATCCATTACGTCGTATCACTATTCGAAATGGGTAATCCGAATAACGGGCGCAATAATTTAAAAATAAGTATAGCATTCAATTTCAACCAATTCTCAACGAATAACCATTTAAGGGTCAATATTGATAGTCGGTTATTTAACTATCAATCAATATTCACAACATAACCTGATTTCAAATAATTTCCCAAATTATTTATTTCCAAAAATATCTTTACAAGATATAACTTCCACACTTCAACCATTTGAAAACAAATTTCAAATCAATTTCCACCTTTCAATCTTGAAAAAAAATTCAAACCAATTTCCTTAAACGGAAACACTTCCAAATATTTATCCATTTTCAATTTAAAATGGTTCACTTAAATCAATCATATAAATCCTTACCGATTTATTTTAAACTTACGTTCCAAATCCGTAAATTTATTTTCACACTTCAAAATAAATCAATGTTTATTTTTAAAAAAAATTCCCTTTCTTTTATAAATTCCATAGTGAATTTACCTTTCTGAAATATCTATGAATATACGATTTCCAAATCGATTTCTAATATTCATTTTCAATTTATCTTTAAAGGATAAAATCTCAAAACATTCACTTCATTGGAAAAACATTTCCATACTTATTTAATAATAAGTAATTCACAAACCTATTTATTTTCAACACTTGGAAAATATTCAATATACTTAAATCACAATTAAGTATATAATTTATTCTTTAAGGAAAACATTCTCTTAAACACATTTATTTGAGTCAAAACGAATGTTGCGTAAAACATCGTTACGACAACCCAAAATCATTAGTATAGGGATTCGAACTTAAAATAGATATATAAATCCCAATACTATATAAAACATTTCCTTTCGGAAATCATTTACTATAACAACAGTGTTATAGTCCACCATTTCCTTCTATTTCTCGAAAATGTCTATTTCAACAATGAATGTTGAAATCTATGGTTTCGATACTTTATACATTTTGAAACATCTTTAAATCGTTTTATTTAAATATCACTTTCCCAAAATATTTCTTTAATATATTATTCACCGTCCAAAATCGTGAATATACTTCATTAACCAAATTCAATTTCTACATATTTTATTTAAAGGATTATCCACTGTCCAAAATCGTGCATATACTTCCTTTAATAAGCTATAATAATTAAACTTATCAAAATAAGTCGATTTCGGATTTATAACACAACGTTTATAAATTCCATCTATACTTTATAACAACTTTAACTTATAAAATCACTTTATTAACAAATTGTATCCATATTCCATTTACACGACAAAATCCAAATTATAAGCAAATTACTTACAATTCTTTACTTACAAATTCTATTTAAATTTCATATAAATGCCAAAATCCGATTTATAAGTTAATTACTTATAAATCTTTTTATTTTACAAAGTCTATTCATTTTATAACTCCTCAATTTATAAATTTTCATTTACTTACTAAATCCATCCATTTATTATTTCATTTTAACACAAAAAAATTCGTTTTATAATTCCAATATTTTTAAATTATAAATATCAATTTTATAAATCTTTTATATAAATCATTTATAATAATTCAAAAATCCCAATTTAAACCACTTTACAAATTAATCAACTACTTATTTCAAAAATCATATTTCGGTTATATTTCACAAAAATCATAATTTTCATAACATAAAAATTTCAACGTTTTTTTATTTAAAATGAATCAATTCCAAATTTAAATTTTATTATGAATTCTCAACTTAATTTTTCAAAAGTCAAATTTTATTTATTTTCGGCATCTAACGATACCAAAATATATTCGGCTAAAATTTAGCCTTTAACGATTTCAATCATAAAGATAATCACGCAGATTATAAATAGATCAATAAATAGATCAACACACAGCATTGAAATAAATTCAAATGTTTGAGGAATCCAGTTGGATCCCTCCAACATGTTTCCCTACATCCATAGATGTTAGCACAATACCAATTCCGCTTCGAGACGGAATATCGCGGTATATGGGATTTATAAAATACTAACCGCTATTATGCGGCGCAATAGGGTCTCATCCGCTATATAATGCGGAAAATCAACTCCAAATACATATATAATACCAATTCCATACAAGTTGGAATTATCGCGGTATATGTTTTTAATAAATAACATCCGCTTAATATACGGCGCATAGGGTCTATTTCAATACAACAGATAATAATTATCATCCAATCACATAGTCAAGCAATTTTAAATCTAACTACTTAAAATTTAAATCGAAACAATTCGATTGAGTGAGAAGTTCTCACCTTGAGTTTCCGATAACCGTTGTAGCGTTTTATTTCGAATAAAATTAAACGTGCGTTTAATTTTATCCGAAATTATCTCTAGCTCCAAACGACTCCAAACCAGCTCTATTACGTAGTGCTCGACAAAATGAATCCAACGAAATTCGTTTCACGCATTTTCGACCTCGTATGAAAAAGTTATGTTATTACAAAGTTTATACGAACTTAATATAACTAAATTTACATTTTCTTTCTCTATTTCAAACCTAAACTAATCTGGACCGTTGATATCAAAACCCTTGGATCTGAGCCGCACTCTACTTCTCCTTCTCCCCTTCCAGTAAAACTCACGCACGCATCATCAACCCATAACCGCCACTCTCCAATCAATTTTCGCGACTACCACACGACGTTCTACAACGATCAGCAACTTCCATCTAACAGCGCTCGACGAGAGCTAGGCATGGTCCCAAGGAAGTGGAGATCGGCCCTCTATTGGCCTCGGTTTTCGTGTACGAACGACAGGAGGACGCGGCCCCCTAGCGACCACCTCGATGCTCCAAACCCAATCTCCACCGTTGATCTTCAAGATCTCGATGCCCTCTACAAGTTTTCAGTTGGAAGTTTTCGCTAATTGTTGATGGATTTGAAGAAAAGAGGGAAGAAAGAATCGAGTATTTCTGGCCGTTGGAAATGTTAATGGCGGCTGGCTCTTGAACTAGGGTTAGAGTTTTTAATTTGTGAGAGTGAAGGTCCTTTTATAGAAATTCGGCGAAACACTATTCATTCGTGATTTTCCGAACTCCAAATCTCGCGCGGTGACTGGCGTTCCTAGGGTTTACCCCGCATTCCGGACACAATGGAATAGGTTTCGGAGGCTAATTCGATCATCTGTGCGAGTTATGACAATAACCGATCAAATTTAAATTAAATCGATTAACCCAATTTCTATGCGTTTCGGCCTGCCCCGGACAAACCGTAAATCCGATTGACACGAAATTTGAAACCACGCAATAATATAGCATTACGAATCCAATGAAACTAGTTTCATCGAAATCCGAGACTGTTTGAAAAATGACTATTTTCACTAGTCGATTAAATATTAAAATATTCAATTTTCACAATTTAGCTTTTAATTCAATTTTAAAAGTTCACAAACATTGTTCTAACTCCAATATGATTTAATATAACTTTATAAATCATTTTTAATCATATTAAACCCAATTCCTAATTATTTCAGTAAGTTCAAATTTTAAATTGCCGATTTAATTATCCAATTAAATCCAGATATTTGAAAAATAAATTATTCGACTTACAAATTTCACTTGTTGATATTTAAAATCAACTAAATATCTGAATTTCAAATGACAGAAATTCTGGGTCGTTACATATTTACATATATGTTAATTGCTTTTATTATTTTCAACACACTCGGACACACACACACACACACACACACACCCCCTATTTTCAACACATACGGACACACACACCCACCCCCACACAGATATATACACATACATACATATACATATATACACATATATGTATATCGAGAATAAATTTTAATTTCTTCAATAGACATTTAAAAATAAAATTTGACGAAGTTTTAATTCAATATTCAAATTTAAAATAACCAAATTTACTTAGTAAACAAAATTTAAGTTAATGGTAGATGAAATATTTGAAATTCAAATTTTAAACAACTTAATTTGCTAAGCAATATATTAAATAATATATATGTGTATGCATAATAAAAATTAAATTCAAATACATACACACACATACACACACACATGTTATAACATATTTAGTTAAATACTTATGTTTACTTAATGATATATATATATATATATATATAAGTTAATATTTTAAATATATTTAATTTTTATATTAAAATACATACGTGCATATGTTTTGGGCATAAATTTAATTAAAACCGAAATTAAACTTTATAGTTTAGAAGATATATAGTTAATGCGAATGTTTTCTAAATTCATTTCGGCCGAGGGCCTTTGTAAATTATTATTTTTTAAATTCCAAAAACAAAAGAGGATTTCTTAATAAAAAATTTAGTTTATATTTATTATATGTAAATTTATAAAATACATTGTAAATTATTAAACAATGTTTTAAAATTTAGTGAATAGTTGTATATATTTATACACACACATAGGTGTATATGTATATATATTAAATCAAGAAAAAATTAACTTTGTATTGCATGATGAAATCATATTGCATATTTATACACACACATACACACACACACACACACACACATATATATTATCAAATATAGATTATAATGGATATACAATACATATGAACCAATTATTAAATATACAGGGATGTAAAACATATAAAAAGATTCTAAATATAACAGATATGATATACAACGATCACTATGTAATTGAATGACCTAAATGAATTATATCTTAGGAGATAGGGCCGTAAAACACACTTTGATCCAAACAAACTCCTAGATCTCTCGGATTTGCACTCTTCTTTGCAAGAGATAGCGTACAACATCGAATATAATTATATTTGAATGAATGTAATTTGAGCTAAGAAAAATAAAGAAAGGGGTGGAGGAGCTTGTGACAAAAAGAAGAGGAGGGGTCAAAAGGTCCAACTATAACACCCCACTGCTATATTCATACTACCAAAGAGTAATATATAGTAACACTATCTAATAATATGAAGAACAAGGTGAATAACAGCATGTATTCTCACCTCATATATTACATCAAATATATGAACTTGGTATCGACATAAAGGAATAAACATATGGGTTTTCTAGGACTACAGATATAAACAAAGAACACAGAGCCTCATAACGCAATGAAAAGTTAATATAATAACATATAAATCACAAGATAATACAAACTATGTCTTCTTATAATGATATACAACATCGCTCATATAAGTACATTACTCTATATACATGATATCACCATATGTCAATATCATTACGTACAAACCAACTAGTATCATTATCATCCTTTGCTCCATCACCAACTCGAGTCCCGAAAGAAATAAACAATCACAGTAACACATGCTTTCACAAACAACATCAGTCTAACCAGGGATGTTAAACAATAACACGCTACAGGTCAGGCAAGAAACTAGCAGTGAGTGTATTAGTCTGCAATACAATAACATGATAATAACATATGTAAATAAATATAGGCAGATGTCACACACTCGCTAGCTACCCATCCCGCACCTCAAGCAAACAATATCATAACACTAGTGTCATGTCACTATAATAATGTGACCTATAATCGCTAATCTACTCAACTGTGATTCACTCCTAATCACGATGATTTACTATTGCATTTATTATTAAATGCACATCATTTGAACTTTGACCGATATGTATCTATGTATAAATAACTAGTATACCTTAGTCATTTCTCTCTGGCAGAAGCTTAGTTGACACCAAGAGATGTTGCCAAAATGCGACATCCTCCTCGACCCATAATTGTAGGTACCCACATATGAACAATTTGTTGCACCAAATACCTAAACTATCCTCACTAGCAATCCCACTATCCATCAATCACGTCATATTTGCCTATCCTCACTTTTTGTTCCAATGCATAGGACTTTTGGACCTATGACAATGATGCCAAATTATCACGACTCGAGGCACTACTCCATAATCGATCCGACTAGGATGGATAACTAGCCCAATTAGCTTTTTACGTTAATTTGATCAAATTTAAGTTATTCAGTTTACATGTTCATATTTACGACGGTAACCCACCTAATTGTCCTCAACCTGGTGTCACAAAGGGGTTCACACAACATTTTTACATTCAAGTGAACATGTAAATGAGAAACATCAAAATCATGGTGATTGATATGTGGGTTAAGCATAGAAAGTATGGTTTCTAAGCATAAGTGAAAACAACACATAAATAGAGTCTAGAACATCAAATAAAAACAAATGAGCACATGCATCCATAAGCATCCAAAATATTCAACGACCCATATGCACATAGTAAAACAACACACAACCAACATCTAAAATATCATTTATTGTAAAGTTCTATAATGTTACATTTAATAAACACAATGTTCATTTTCTTATACATATGTTTTAATGACCAAAAGTTTTTAAGTGAATATTATTATTTTTCAAAAGTAAACATTTTTTTTCCATACCGTCAACATAACATAAATTCAAGCTTTTTCTAACTTAAAACTAAAAAATCTATTTTTTCATAACAAAAATATTATAGTCTTATTTAACAATAATTTTTATTTATTTATATTTTATATTCGATAATAATTTTTTACATTTATACCACGCTTAAAATAGGCCCAAACCAAAATTTACGTAGTGAGGTACAGGCCGACTTGCTTAAAACAAGTTGGACTCAACCCAATTCTCACCTGCACAAGCATGCGAGAATTATCTTACATGCTTGTGTAGGTGAGATATACTCACATGCTTGTGTAGGTTAGTTTGATCACATGAAAATGTACTCACCTACACTTGTAGGTGAGTGCATTTTATGTTCTGTCTTCCGACGCAAAAGAAAATTGCAGCACACACAACTGTTTCTTCCATTTGGGGACGAAATCCGCTCCTCTACCCTACTACCATGCAATTTTTGACAATCAAAACTTTCTTCTCGTCCGAATCTCAACCCGTGCTCCCAAATTTAAATTTAAAATTAAATGAGCAGAGTCTTCTTTCAAAATTCAAGATTTAATAATTTTTCTCAATCAACAATTGAAATATCAACCATATATCAACAATATCAATCAGAATTTAAGCAAATAACTCATTTACAGCACATGCAGTCATCAAATAGGCATTTACATTGGCAATACAAAACTTTACTCGCTTTAATCCATTGCAATTAGCTTGAATTGGCTCTTAATAGCCACCAAACTCTTTTTATCTTCCTTCTTCATAATGGATCTGATTTGAATACATACCAAACTATGAATTTATACATATAAATTGATAATCCAGTGGTTAGGAGAAATATAGAAGCTTATACCTTTAAACAAGATTGATGAATTTGCTCTCTATTTGGTAGGAATTGGGTATGTGTTAGATTCTTTTAGGAAGTCTTTTTTCCTTTGGTTTCATTTGAGTTTAACTTATAATGAGAAGAGCAACGAACTATTTTTTTCCTTAATTTGCTGAAATAAAACATGTAAGTGGGCCAAAAACCCTTAGCCTTAACTTTCTAGCCTTTTGCACAAAAAATTGGTATTTAAGACCATATATACTTATATAAAAAAGCTTTCCCTTTTTTAAATTCAAATTCTCATTTTATAAATCACAAATGCTCATCTTCTCTCAAATCCATATTTGTAAATAATCTAAAACCCATATTTATATTTCTTTTATGTATTGAATTTCAAATCGTTTCAAACTTATTACATTTAAGCCAAAAATTAAATTCAAATCATTTACAGAATTTATAAATTCCTATTTTCCACCCAAATATCACTCATTTCATTAAATAAATGAATTTCTCACTTTCAAAATATCATTTTCACCATTTATGAACTATATTAAAACAAACATTGAATTTTTAAAATTAAATTAGAATTTTTTGCAAGACTATTAAAATTTAATATACAATTTTATTTCTTAATTAAAATTTTCAACACCAAATTTTATCAAGTACCTGCTTAATTTCACTAAACTTCATTTATTTATTCTCAAAACAAGAAAATTGTCTTTGAATAAATCATTTTATATAAAGAATCTATTAACCTCTCTTTAAATAATAAATCCATCCTTTTCCTTCATCACAATAGTTTCCAAGTACCTTTATTTTTAATATTATGTTCCAAATCATTCGGTTGCTCCAAATCGGGTTGTTACATATTTCCTCTATATAAAAATGGGTCCTTACTATTCCTACTTACATAAATATGTAACGACTACATCTAAGCAACAACATCAAACATACACACACATGCATACAACACCACCATCTCTTTAGGCTGCACAACACACTCGCATACCACAGATTAAAAAATTCCATTAAAATGTAACCATTTGTGCCAAATCAATATTAACTCATTAATCCAGTAAATATGTACATCAAGACTCACTACTCAATCATAGTAACCCACAAAACTTATTTAAAATCACCTCGTTGATGCAATCATACACCAGAAAATTAAATATCTCACGCTCACTTTCTTTCAAACCCATCACATCACATCCAAAAACAAGGGGAACGACATATATATACCTTTCAAAAGCTCACTTGAAAAATTCTCTTTAATTTTAAAATGTACTTTTTAAAAACTTTACCAAGCATTAAAATTTTATAGAAATTTCAACAAAATCTTCTATAATGGAGAACTTCTCGACTAAAACATATCATTATAAAATATGCACGTCGATCAAAACATCTTCGAAAACCTCGTATATATCAAGGAAAGCTCCACACATAGTATATAAACCAAAATACTTATAACTCATAGGTAAAAATGTACCCCGTTTAGCCTTTTTAAAGCAATTAAAATACCATTAGGCGAGCATAAACAAAAATGCAACAAGCTTTGAATTCAAATATCATCAATAGCCATGCTAATATCATGAAAGCCAATTAATATCGCAAATATGCAATTTGAATACGTTAAATTCATATTCAAGGATTTTATTTTAATACTCATACTCATTCATCTGGACAAAGTGTTTGATGCATGAAAGTGTGGGATGCGATATTATGGAACTTAAGGCTAATTAAACATTAGATGGAGGGGGTGAATAGTGATTTTCAACTTTTAAGAAACTTTTTAAAATTCTTTCAAGATTATTGTTGACCAATGATAAATCAACAATCGCAGATGCAAATGTGGATAAGTATAAACGCAGTGAAGTAAAAAGTAAAGAATTAAAGTGATCACACTAGGATTTTTATACTGGTTTGGAGTTACCCTACGTTTAGTCATGTACAATTGCTTGTACAGATTTCTTTCTAAATGTCAATCTTTAAATGGGTAGAAGGCAACTCAATCTTAATTCAAGCCTACGAGATACACCCTTCTGATTTTCCAGGCTTGGGGTACACCCACTTGATTTGGACGGGCTACACGCATATGTACTTGGATTTTCGAGCTAAAAAGCACATCCAGTTGATTTGAATGGGATACAATCGGACCCAAGAAAATACAACTAAATTTTAATGATTTTTCCAAAGACAATGAATCCTGTAGCCTCTTTGACAACACTTTGATCTTTGATTGAGAAATAGAGATGATTGAAATCAAAGAGTAAATAGAGAGAATCAATACAATGAAGATTGAATTGATTCTGATTGAATGTCTTGTTCTTCTTCGCATGCCAACCTTTGCCCCTTTTTGGGAAGAGTCTTGTATGGTTTGAAAAATGGTGGTGCATAAGAGAGATACTGGATTTGTCAAAAACTTTTCGAGGAATGGATTTTTTTCCTCTTAAATCCACATCAAAATTCTAGTAAAATACACACTAAAGAAGAGTGTGTTCTCATGTCTAGAAATGTTCTTTTGAACAAATTAATCTAACATGACTTATGCCCACTTTATGTTGTAGCGACCATAAATAACAAAAGGAGCTTTGAAAAGTTTTTGAGTATGGTTGTTATAATTACCTGTCCTCATAGTAATACTTTGATGTAAAATGAGACTCATAAGTCTCAATTTTTCGAAGGTTCTTGTGTTTAAATTCAAAATCTTCATTACTTTTGAAAATATTGTAAAAAAATTCATGATTTAGTATATTAATTTGAAAAGTGAAGAGGTCAATTCTACTAGATTTGCAACCAAGAATATGACCCAAAAGTTCACAATTTAAAATGATTTGAGTACCATTAACGCTACTCTAAACTTTATCTTCTTCTCCTAGATAATTTTTTCCATGTAAATTCATGTAAAATATTAAATTGAGATAACAAAAAACATTTTGAGAAGATTAAACTAAACCAAAAATTTCATTTTCAAAACAGAAATCATGTAAACCATAAGAAGAAAATTCTTTGAATTTAGCAAATCTACCAAGAGAAACCTTTTCAAAAATAATATACTCCATATAAGCTTCAATGGCATCATTCTCATTGAAGAGAAAGCTTTTAGTTTTCTTAGAGAGCCTAATGGTTTTTAGATTTTGACAAGAGGAAGCCATTATCGAAAGTTTGAGGAGATAAAAGAATGAAATGATATTTGAAAATTGAAATAAAGTGAGTGAAATGATAAGATGGGGATGGAGTAAATAAGTAGAGAATCAAATGACATATTCTCTGTTTAAAAGGCATCTTTTTAGAACATAGAAGTATGTGTAAAAAGAGAGGGAAGTTTCAAATCTGAATTTTGAATTCAAATTTCAACTTTCAGTTTTCTGGCATTTATGTCGACATATGACATGGGGGCATATCGACATATAGCCCTAACTTTCCAAAAATAAAACTATGCTAATTTATTCCTATATATATATACTTATATACTTATATTTATCCAATATTATTATTAATCTATATGTTACTCCTAAAAAAGAAAATCAACAGAAAAATAAAATAAAAATTATTAAATAAAAGGCAGCGTTTTTGCTGCTTTCTGTTGATCAGTTTGATTAGTCTGTTGTTGCCATGAAACACATATTCACATTCTCAGTATTCGGTTCATTGTCACTAGAGTAAGTGTCTGAATCATCTAGAGTTTCTGTGTAAGCCCTTTTCCTTTTTCTGGATGAATCACTTGCTGGTGAGATCTTTGATTTATTTGGATGCGGGCAGTCTCTTTGAAAATGATCAGGTTCATCACAGTTGAAGCATCCAGTCTCAGTTCTAGTTCCAGATGTTTTGTTTTCAGGTCTTCGAAAATTGTTCATCTTTCTATACATCATAATTTTCTAGCCATGAAAGCAATTTCTTCATCATTGTCATCATTAGAAACCTAATCGTTATTTATTGCATTGAAAGCAATGGATTTCTTTTATGTTGCCTTGCTTTCCCTTCTACCTTGCATTCGTGCTTCTTACGACATTACATTACCTATTAACTCTTCAATTTTCAAAGACTAATATCATTGGCCTCTTTAATTGCAAGTATCTTTTGATTCCATTTTGAAGAGAGTGAATTGAGGATTTTTTTTAACTTGATCCTCTTTAATTTTTTTTATACATAATGCAACTAATGAATGCATAATATCTTGAAATCTACAGTACATATCAGATTGGTTCCGTTTGGGTTTATTTTAAACAATTGAAACAGATTAATTAATATGGAAATTTTAGCCTGTTTCACTTTAGTAGTGTCCTCGCGTGTAACTTGTAGTGTCCTTAAAATTTCATATGCGGATATACAAACAGACACTATATCAAACTCATTTTTATCTAGTGAACAAAATAGAATATTTATTATTTTAGAATTATTATGTGCAAGTGCCTTTTGATCAGCAGTCCACTGTGTAAAATTAGTTTGTGCTTCAGTGTACTGATTTTGTGTAACATTCCAAATATTCAAACCATTAGATTGTAAATAGATCTTCATCATACATGACCAATAAGTGTAATTACTATCACTAAAAAGTGGGGGTCTAGCTGTAGATTGTCCTTCAACAAAAGTGTTAAAAAATGTACTAACATTGTTATTGGCCATTAAAAAATTTCAGAAATTTAATTACGAGTTTTTGAAAACATAGTACTCTGATACCAAATGTAGATTGTGGAATCATGGATCTTAATGCCAATTAAACATTAGAGGGGGTGAATAGTGTTTTCTAATTTTATGAATCTTTTTAAAACTCTTTCAGGTTTATTATTGACCAATGCAGAATCAACAATCACAGATGCAAACATAGATAAGTGTAAATGCAATAAAGTAAAAAGTAAAGAATTAGAGAAATCACAATAAGATTGTTGTACTGGTTTGGAGTTACCCTACGTCCAGTCCCATACAATTGCTTGTGCAGATTTCTTTTCAAATGATAATCTTTAAACGAGTAGAAGGCAAACCCAATTACAATTTCGATACTACGAGACCACCCTCATGATTTTTTGGGCTCAGGAGACACCTACTTCATTTCGATGGGCTAAAAGTGCATCCACTAAGATTTGGGCTACCAAGCATACCCAATTGATTTGAACGGGCTACAATCACATCCAAGTGAATGCAACTAGAGTTTAATGGTTTTTCGAAAGACAATTTCTTGGTCTTTGGTTATAATGAATCCTATAGCCACTTGGATAACACGTCGACCTTTGATTGATAGAAAGATGATTAAAATTAGAGAATAAATAGTAAGAATCAATAAAATGAAAACTGAATTGATTCTAGTTGAATTTGAGAAGATTTGAATATATTTTTCACTAGAAATTTTGACAGAGTAAAAGTGTGACGCCCCACCTCTATACCCACACTAGACAAGAACACTACAATGTAATGCTGTCGACTAGCACGGAGGATAAGGCTGTGGAGGAGCGACCATCCATGTAATTTCTTTGTGCGAGCACCGATATGTCAGATAGTATAACATGCATTTCATTAAAGGAGGAAATCCGACATACCGATGCAAACTCAAAGCTACTACACAGTGGCTATATATGATCTTCAGAAACAAACATAGAAACAGACATACACAAATCAGTCACAGACATCCATATCACAAAGGCGTAAAAAGATATGAATACATAACACATGAAAGTGTACATCTGAGTAGTGGTCTGAAAGATCCACAACAACACAAAAGTATAGCAACATGTGCTATACAAAGGAATAGATCTATGAGTCGATATCTCAAATGTATACAACAAAACTACTAATCTAAGTAGTTAGCCAAAAGTCAGAGTAATAGATCCCAGGAGAGAAGTCAAGCAGAAGCATCTGTAACATTTCGGTCTGACCCGAGTATTATTTCATAAGAAAATAATAAACGGATCAGTCTAGCTATAAATATCAGATGATATGATATAGAATAAGAGATATGGCATAAACGTATAATAACCATAATGGCATACTACTATAAGTATGTAAATGATAATCAACAAGAGGTTAATCAATATCACATGAATCTTCTCAAAGATCCAAATCCACTAAAAGGTAATGACACACGAATTCACCAATGCACAAAAATTGATAAAACTTATCAATGAAAATCATGAAAATTGGTGAAGCACAAATTCCAAAAATCTACACAAGACATCTAGAAATCACAAAAAAGGGGGGAGGCCTATCACAAAACGGGAGTATGGTAACTTACCAACACGTGTATCACAAAACGAGACGCTATCTCATGGTAGCTAACCATTAATTTTGAGCCGAGGCTCCACAAGAATGGCCCGAAGACCGTGGGGCGCTACCCCACATATATGAGTCGAAACATCACACAAACGGGGTTTAGTCTCCCTCGTAGATAAAGAGACATCGCACAATTACTAGTCTAAAACACAAAAATGATCATCAATGATCATCAAGAAGTGTCAATTACACTAAGTCAGTAAATATATGAGTTTAGCTTCATGTCCCATAACCACTTGCTTAACTTAAATACTTACGAACAAACTGTAGCTCTTCACTAGAAAATTGTCACAAGAGGTTCAATCGAAGAAGTCCAAGAATTAACCGACGAAGTAAACGCAAGCGTTTCATACCACTTGTTTTACTAAGACGTTTAATTAGATTTCTCATCCGAGTGAGGTAAAGGCATGTATATACTAGTAGATTGGAAAACGGTTTAGGAAAAGTGCTTTGTAATAAATTAGTGTTGAAATGGCTTTTATAGAAGAGTTTTGATATTTACTACTAGTATTAAAACCTTTATATTTTTAAAAGGGACAAATCACAAAAATGATTGCAGAAACAATCAGTCACAAAAATTCACATACGAAGACGTGAATGAAATCCAAAGAAATCAGTTCCAAATGCATCGAAGTAGAAATACCCACGCGAGCTAATCATGGTCGAGCTAAGGAAAGGCGCCACCCAACGGGGTGCGACCTAATGTATAAGTAAGGCCGAGCGACTTAGTGGATGGGTCAAGCGACATAATAGAAACGGGGTCGAGCGACTTAAGGTGATATGTCCCAAGTGGCGAACGACCTAACTTGGAATCATCGTCGAGTGACCTAATCCTTTGAGGCCGAGCGACCTAACTAACTCGCGAACTAAGGGTTAACGGGCTGCATAAGAGGGTCAAGCGACCTAATGAGGCGATAAGGCCGAATGAACGACCTAATGATGCGCGCGACCTAGTGGGATACGCGACCTAAAGATAAGGCCGAGCGACCTAGGGCTAACGACCTAGACCAATGCCGAACGACCTAAGGGTTCACGAGCCAACTGCAAGCCGAGAAGCACATATGTGCAGGCCGAACGACCTAAAGACGAAGCGACCTAACAACTTAATGCCGAGCGACCTAACTAGGTAAGTAAGGCCGAGCGACCTAAGGAGCTACGACCTAACGGCGAACGACCTTAGCCTTATGGCGAACGACCTATCACTGCCGAACGAATTAAGGCCGGAAATGACCTATACTCTGTGTGACTTTTCAACAATGCACGACCTAAGGCCAGAAAATGCTAAAACACGAAAATTGGAGTTTTTCACCAATTCAATCCAAACCAAATGCAAATGTACATGCTAAAGTGATAGGAATTCATTGCCAACAATCCAATATAATTATAGACAAGAATGTGAGATAAAAATCTCACCTTTTCACAATTTAAATGAAAATCAAGCTTGAAAGAATAAGAAGAAGCAATCTCACTTCAATCTCAACACAAGAAGCTTGAATCAACGGCTTCTCTTTAGATTTGGAGTTGGATGATGGATTTGCAAGAGAGCTTTAGCTTGGAATTTTAATTTCCCATTCCACTCACCATTTTTGATGAAGCTTTAGTGTTAGGAAATTTATGAAGGAAATGAAGAGGAGAGGGAGTGGAGATTGGGTCTAATAGGCTAAGTCCAAACCAAGGTCCAAAGCGAAAAAGTAGTGAAATTCCACCAACTCCAAACATATCAAAGTTTATACCTAAAAAGATTGCAAACGTCATTTCGAACTCAAGAGAAGTGGTCTCGATTCCTAATTTGACCGTATGCAAACAGTAGCTTTTCGGACCAGAATCTGACTAACGATAAAATATTTAAATATAAAATCGATAAATATGTGGGTTGTTACAGAGTCCCCTCCTTAAAGAAATTGCGTCCTCGCAATATATAAGATGGAAATAAAAAGTAACAACCATAAAAGCATATTAACACCAAAAGAAATTTGAAATAAGAAGTTCACCTCAAAGAGCATGAGAAAGTAAGTCCGGACGTGTTCGCTCGATGAATTCTCTAGATTCCCAAGAACTATCTTTAGGATTTGAGGACCATTGAACTTTAACAAGCGGAACATCCTTATTTCGAAGGCGCTTGACCTCCGAAGCAATAATACGAATAGGATGTTTCTCATAAGTTAGATTAGGTGAAACTTCAATTTATTCCACAACACCGGGCTCAAGAATAGAATCGAAATCTCGAAGGCACTTCCGTAATTGAGAAACGTGAAACACGTCATGAATAGCAGAAAATTGAGCCGGTAATAAAAGGCGATAAGCCATGGAACCAATACGTTCGGTGATAGGAAACGGCCCAATATATCGAGGCGCTAACTTTCCCGATCGACCGAAACGTATCACACCCTTCATAGGTGAAACACGAACAAACACAAGATCTCCCACAGAAAATTCTAATTTCCTTCTCCGGTTATCGGCATAGGATTTTTGTCTACTCTGGGCTTCTTTCATCCTATGACGAATAAGGTCAATCTTCTTTGCGGAATCACGAATAAAATCTGAACCTAAAACCAGCTTCTCACCGGCCTCAAGCCAATAAGAAAGAGATCGGCATGGCCTTCCATTGAGTGCCTCGAAAGGTGCCATACCAATACTAGATTGGAAGCTATTATTATAGGAAAACTCAACGAGAGAAATATGATCTTCCCAACTTCCACCAAAATCAAGAACACAAGCACAAAGAAGATCTTCAAGAATTTGATTCACACGCTCGGTTTGTCCATCGGACTGAGGGTTATAAGCGGTGCTAAAATTAAGCTTCGTTCCCAAAGCTTTTTGTAGACTCTTTCAAAATCCACTAGTAAACAATGGATCACGGTCACTAACAATAGAAGTAGGAACACCATGCAATTTAACAATTTCTTTGATAAAGAGTTTGGCCAAAAGGAGAACGGTTCGATTAGACCGAACGGGGATAAAATGGGCGGATTTGGTAAGTCTATCGACTACCACCCATAAGCTATCATGAACCGAATGAGAACGGGGAAGGCCATCAATAAAATCCATGGAAATTTGATCCCACTTCCAAATTGGAATTTCTAAAGGCTTCAACAACCCACCGGGTCTTTGATGTTCGGCCTTGACAAGTTGGCAAGTCATGCAACACTTAACAAAGTTAGCAATATCAGATTTCATTCCCTCCCAATAATAAAGTTGTTTCATATCCGCGTACATTTTACTACTACCGAGATGAATGGTAAATTTAGAACGATGAGAATTTTCTAAAATATCTTTTCGAAGATCACTAATATTTGGCACGATAATTCTACCAAATCTTCGAATGCCACCACGGGAATCAATATTAAAGTCTTTCAAACCTTCAATATTAGTTTTATCCTTAAAATTTTGGCCAAGAAGAGCCAATTCGGGATCTAGCTTTTGAGCTTCAAGAATGCGGTCTAAAAGTGAAGGACGAGCCTCAAGGCTACATAAAGCAAGAGATGAACATAAATCGGAAACACGATCTCGAACCTCACAAGTGGATAGAATTCCGAGATCATTCCATTCAGATATCATCATAGAAACGACCGCTTGTTGCTTACGACTAAGTGCATCGGCAACACGATTACCCTTTCCAGGAGTATAAAGAATATCGAGATCATAAGCTGCAAGAAATTCGAGCCAACGTTGTTGATGCAAATTTAGTTCCTTTTGAGAAAATAGAGACTTCAAAGATTTATGATCGGTGTAAAGAATAAATTTTTCTCCCAAAAGATAATGACGCCAAATACGAAGGGCGAAAACAATAGCCGCGAGCTCTAAATCATGAGTGACATATCTAGTCTCTGCTGGCTTCAATTGCCTAGAAGCATAAGCAATAACACGTTCCCTTTGCATAAGAACGACACCCAAACCAACGCGACCAGCATCGGTATAAACAACAAAATCTTGATTCCCCTCGGGAACAACAAGAATAGGAGCATCGGAAAGGAGTTCTTTTAATTTCTGGAAAGAAGCTTCACATTTGTCCAACCAAATGTATTTAACACTTTTCTTGGTCAAACTAGTAAGAGGCATGGAAATTTTGGAAAAGTCCTTTATGAAACGGCGGTAATAACCTGCCAATCCGAGAAAACTACGAATTTCCGTCACACACTTCGGTCTCTTCCAATTTTGAATCGCTTCAATCTTTGAAGGATCCACGGAAATTCCGGATTCGGAAATAATATGACCGAGAAACTTCACACAAGATTGCCAAAAGTGGCATTTAGAAAATTTTGCTTTCAATTGATTGTTCCTAAGAGTTTCCAACACAATCCGAAGATGTTTTTCATGCTCCTCCTCGGTTTTAGAATACACAAGAATATCATCAATAAAGATGAGAACAAACCGATCGAGGAAGTCTTTGCAAACTCTATTCATAAGGTCAACGAAATAAGCCGGAGCATTCGTCAAACCAAATGGCATAACAAGCCACTCATAAGATCCATAACGAGTACGGAACGATGTCAAAGGAATGCTATCCTCTGCAATTCGAAGCTGATGGAAACCGGTTGCTAAGTCTAATTGTGAAAAGACTCTAGCACCACTAAGTTGATCGAAAAGATCATCAATCCGAGTTAAAGGATATTTATTCTTGATAGTAAGATCATTAAGCTTGCGGTAGTCAACGCAAAGCCTAAGTGTACCATCGGATTTCTTCACAAAAATAGCCGAAGCTCCCCAAGGAGAGGAACTAGAGCGAATAAATTGCTTCGTCTTCAATTCGGATAATTGTTTGCCCATCTCCTCATTTTCTTTATTGGACATGCGATAAGGAGGACGAGTAATAGGTTGAGCTCCAGGGATGAGATTAATTTTGAACTCAATTGCTCGCTTAGGTGGTAATCCTAAAACGGGCTCAAATATGTCGGAAAATTCACGAACAACGTGAATAAGAGAAATAATATCCTCCTCGTCATCATTATCATCATCACGAGGATTTAAAGAATATAAGGATACAGCCAAAGTGGAATCCGAAACTTTAAGAATAATTGAAATCTGCTCTACAGATTACGGATGTCGGAGATAAATAGTCCTCTTAGGACATAGGATATGAGCTTCATAACGGTTAAGCCAATCCATACCCAAAATCATTCCAAAGCCTAAATAACGCATGACATGCAAATCGGCTAGGAAAGAAAATTCGCACAAAATAATCTCCACAACTTTACAAAGCAAACTAAGAGTTGCGGGTCCACCAACCGGATTCGCAATTCTCAAAGAAGTCATTAAAGCAACAACACTTAAAGAAAAAGTATCAACGAGTTCTTTTGAAATAAAAGAATGGGATGCACCCGTATCAAAAAGAACTCGAATAGGTTGATCATGAATAAGACTTATAAATAAATATGGCAACAACACTTCCACATCATTTTTCTTAGCCCCTTTAAATAAATATTTTCCTTCTAAATATACTTATAAAAGACTTTTACTCATTTCCTTATTTTTTAATTACTTCAAGAACAAGAACGATCATTAATTTTACACTAAGAAATAAAAAGGCAAATGCATTTACTTGAAGAAACGGAAGCCATACATGTATCCAAACACCAATATTTTTGAAAATCATGAGCATTTTCAAAATTATATAAAGTAAAATCATCGATCGCCTCGCCTCGCCATCGATCTCAACATTCATGTAACACCCGATGGTTGCAACTGTCGTTTAAATCCGTTTAAACTTAGTAAAAATAATAATCAATTCATACTCTGAATAATTACATTTATTCCATAATTAAAATCCATACATAATCAAGCTTAAAGGTATACCATTCTCGTATCTTTATTTATAAAACTCTTGCCCAAAAAAGCCATTATTATGATTTCACCACATAAAACAAGGCATCACTTTCCAAATTTAATATTTAATTCACCAAATAAATAAAATCTACTTTTGTTAAAATAGCGTACTCTTTTTTCGTAGCAAAACACTACTTCCATACCTTCAAAATATTGTTATGTTAAATTACCATATTCTAGTGTTTAGAAATACATATCGATATGTGTGTACCTCTATCGACCGGAATCCATAAAGCATCTAACAGATAAGTCAACACAACAATTCTATATCTTCTTAATCGAAAATTAATTCAATATTACTTTACCATGTGTAATAATCTCATCAATTTACATTAAAAACTTCTTTGAATTCTCTTATATGCATATATATATATAATATCACTTTCTATAAATACTTTATGTCACGACCCAGAATTTTAAATAATTTAATTTGAAAATATTTAAATTATTTTAAATATTTGAATGATGGTTTGAATTGAATTTCAAATTATCAGAATGAATTGGCGATTAAATTATAGAATTTAATCTATTGAAAGTTGAATAAAAATTTGAATCTTCAATTTTAAGCTGATTTAAGATATTTCAAAGGCTTGTAAAATTCATAATGATAATATTGAAGATAATAGAAGCTTCAGAATTGAAATTGAAAGTGAATTGTTCAGTTTTGAAATTTAATCGTTTGAATCGATATTTAAAAATAGCCGTCCGAGGCGCAGTCTTGGAATTCAACGAAACCAGTTCCATTGGGTCCGTAATATTGAATTATTGCCGGATTTCAAATTTCGTATTTTTCGGAGTTAATATGTGAGCACACGACACGCAAACGCGTCGAAATTTTCAACGATTTAAATTTAAATTTAAACTTAGTCAACGCACACCACGTTCGTCCTAGAATCTCGCCTAAAATCACGATACAAAATCGTGTCAAACATACTTCATTCAGTTTTAAGTATCCTTCCCCTCTCGTTCAAAATCAAAATCACGAATCAAAGAAATTAATGGCCGAAGCCTTTAATTCTCGAACGAAAATATAAAACAATGGCCGGCCCCAAATCGAATTCGAACGAAACAAAATCATGGCCATCTCGTTTCCCCTCTTCCATTATTTTTCGATTATACAGAAAAAAAATATAATAAACAAGGGCCGAAGCCCTAAATTGAATCGCGCGCGCGCATAGGTGTAGCGGCGATTGAAGGGGGAGGCGGCGGCGCAAGTGGGGGTATCGGCTACAACAAGCGGCGGGTGCGCACGGCACGACAATCGCGATGAGATGGAGGGAAGTCGCGTAGAAGGCGAGAGCGACAAGGCGCGGCGGCGATTGAAGTTAGCAGGCGCACGCGAGCTACTGGAGGTGGCGCGCGAACTCAGGTCGCGATGGATGCGGCGGCGCGTGATGGTGGTAGAGGCTCGTGCAGGCGAAGCAATGGCGCGTGGGATGATGAGGGTTCGAGTTGAAGGCGTACGCGTAGGGGATGGAGGCCGTGGTTCTTCAATCCGCAGTAAGTTATAAAATTCTTTTTTTTTGTTTTTGTTGTAATTTAGTTAATATATACAAATATGTATAGGTATAAAAAAAATGCAGAATTTAATTTACTGCAAGAGATGAGGATTTTATAACAGAAAATTCAATTTACAATAAGGCATATTTATGCATTTATATTTTATTTTAGGAAGGATAGTTTAAATATATAAAAGTAAAATAAATAAATATTCAAGTGGATTTGATAAATTGTTGAAGTCAAAATTTTAAAGACAAGAATATTATTTTTAGAATGTGAAAAGTGTGTATAAAAAGAGAATTAGTATAAAATTTAAATGTTTGGTTAATTTACTAAAAGGAATTTATTTAAAATAAAGGCCACTGGTTAATTAAATTTATTTAAGGAAATTTGATTTTTAAATTAAATAAAGAAATAAATAAATTAAGTTATTAAAGGGTAAGTGATTTTTCACTTAGTTCAAATATTCTATTTAAAAAAAAAATTATTTATAACAAATTTAATAGTTAAAACCAAAATGTGTTAGTTGATTTAATTTATAAAATGGAAATTTAGTTCAATTGGAAATTTCTAGTTAAAATTATTTTAAAAGTAAAATAATTAGTTGAAATAAATTTATTAAAGAAGAAAATTAGTTTAAATAAATTTATTAAACGAGAAATTGGTTTAAACGAAACTATGAGTTAATTTAACTATTAAAATGAAATCACCGATGAATTAAAATTATCTAATGAAAATTTATTATTCGATCTGTTCGAATATTAATAAATTGTGTATAATATTTATACAAGGTATAAATCAAGAAAATCGAGTCAGGAAGGGAAATGGATTGCTAATAAAAGCAAAGGTGAGAACTTCTCGCTCAAAAGGAATTTTGTTGTTTATTTAAATTTTAAATAGTTAGATTTAAAATTTGTTGATTGAATGATTGAATGCTTGAATGATGATTGTTATATATATATATATATATATATATATATATATATATATATTGGATGTGAATAGACCCTATACGCCGTTATTAAGCGGAGGTTATTTATTACACACATATACCGCGATATTCCACCTCGAAGTGGAATTGGTATTATATTTTATATATAGCAATATATATATATTGGCATATGTATATATTGCAGCCGATTGATTTCCCGCATTTTTTTTAGCGTATGAGACCCTATGCGCCGTTAGTAAGCGGATAATATTTATAAAATCCCATATACCGCGATATTCCGTCTTGAAACGGAATTGGTATTGTGCTAATGTCTGTGGATGCAGGGAAACAGGTTGGAGGGATCCAACTGGATTCCTCACAAATATTTGTTTGATTTCATATATTGTGATATTGGATTGTTTATCATGGATGATATATGATGTTTGAAAGTCGTGATTGACTATATGATGAGTTGCATCATCGGATCCAATTTTGAAAGTTTAAAAATAACGATTTTGATTTTTAAGGGATTCTAAAATAATTTTTGGAAGTATACGTTTATAAAATATTTTTTGAATTGATTCATCTTAAATAAATAAACGTTATAATTGTAATGTTATAAAAAATTATATTTTTGAGAAATATAGTTAAAAATTGATTTTTGAAGATATGAGATTAATGATTTTATAAAATAGTTTAAACTGGAATTGCTGAATTTATTATAACAATAGTTTAAAAATAGGATTTATAAAATTGGATTATTTTATAAATCAAGATGATGAAATTATAAAAGAGTTTAAAGACGTTTTAAAAATAGTAATATAAATTGTTTTATATTAAAAGATTTATAAATTGATATTTATAAATTAAAAATATTAGAAGTATAAAACGAACTCTTATAAGTGTTAGAATAAATTGTAAATGAATTTCATAAATAGAAATGGAATTATAGAATTTTAACGCTGAAGTTATAAATGAAATTTTATAAGCAGTAGGTTTATAAAATTTATAAAGTAATTAAAGGAATGGATTTGGATAAATAAATGAATCTTAGAAGTTATAAGATTTATAAATTTGGGAAGTTTGAAGAAACAATTTTGTAAACAAATAAATTATAAGTGTTTGACTTATAAAATGAATTTTAGTATATCATCGAGATATAAATTTAGATAGGTTAATAAAGGAAATTTATAAAAGGAAGTTGTTGTAAAATAAATAAAAATGGAATTTATAAACATTATTTTATAAATTCGCAACGACTTATTTTAATAAGTAATTTTTATAACTTACTTATGGAGTTATATTCACGTTTTGAATAGTGAATAATTCTTTAAAATAAACTGAATAGAAGTGATGAAATTTGTTAACGTAGTATATTCACGTTTTTGAATAGTGAATAATATGTTAAAGGAATTATTTAGAATGTGATGTTTTTAAATAGAATTAAAACGATCTAACGATGTTTTAAAATATGTTGAGATTCGAAACCATAGATTTCAACATTTATTGTTGAAATAGATGTTTTCGAGAAATAAAAGGAAATAGTAGATTATAACACTGTTGTTATAATAGATGATTTCTGAAAGGAAATGTTTTTGTATAGTATTGGGATTTACATATCTATTTTAAATTTCGAATCCCTGTACTAGTGATTTTGGGTTGTCTTAACGATGTTTTACGCAACATTCGTTTTGGCCCAAATAAATATGGTTAAGTGGATGTTTTCCTTAAAGAATGAAATATATACTAAATTTCGATTTGAGTATATTAAATATTTTCTAAGTATAGAAAATAAAAAGGCTTGTGAATTACTTATAAATAAATAAGTATGGAAATGTTTTTCCAATATTAAGTGAATATTTTGAATTTATCCTTTTGAAGATAAATTGAAAATGAGTATTAGAATTCAAATGGAAATCGTATACTCATGGAAACATTTTTTGGAAATATAAATTCAATATGGAATTTATAAATGGAATTTGGAAAATGAGTTTAAAAATAAATATTGATTTATTTTTGAAGAATGGAAAATATATATATCTTGTATAGATATTTTTTTTTTTTGGGAAATAAATAATTTGGAAAATTATTTGGAATCTGGTGATGTTGGCATATCTATTAATAGTTCAATAACCGACTATCAATATTTACCTTTAAATAGGTATTTGTTGTGATTTGTTTGAATTTGAATGCCACACTTATTTTTTGAAAATAAGCGCTCACTATTCGGGTTAACCGGGAAAGGACCTTGGGGTCGTATAACCCATTCCGAATATGTGATACGTCGTTATGAATTGCATTCGAAGACCGGTGTTGAAGACCGGATATTTTCGAAAGCGAAAGGGTTTCTTGTTGATTGTCTCTGTACTGGCTGATCCCTGGTATTGAGATCTCCATATGTGATGGGAAATCCGAACGTGATTAGAGATTATTCGGATTGCAAGGACTTCTTTGTAAGTGCCTTCGGTTCTGTTCGAGCCCGTAACAGACTTGTATGGACTGTATGTCTGACATTACAAGTTGAGATATAAAGCCGATTTCTTTCAAATATATTTCTGTTGGTGGCGGAGAATTTATTCTCTTAGCTTAACACCCTTCTCTGAGACGTACGAGCTCAGAGGTTATATAGTTGAAGTTATCAGCGATATATTCCCAATTTGGTAATGTGACATACTGAGTGTTGCTGTGAAATGATCATTGTGTTGATTATTTGTGATAGGATCATTTGTTTGATCGTCTATCTTGGTGATCATTTCTATGATCATTTGTTGACCCAAAGCACGGCTTTTTGTATAAAGTGTGTTTTTGTGGACGAGACTTCGTCGAGCCTCACACCCCGGAAATGGTCAAAACAGGAAAGATGCGGCAAGGTTATGAGGGGTAGCTCCCTTTAGGGTATGTGCATTTCCTTCTGGATAGAGGTGGTATCATGGTATGGAGCCCAGATATTTAACCTATGTGGTTACTACGAATTTATTACTTTGTGGTTGTTGGTTATCGGGATCCCGTGAGAAAGGTCGTTTACGATCGGGGAATGGCGTGCTCGTGTCAGTAGTTACCCAGTTAGGGGTAACCCGGCCTTGTGTTGGTAGAGTTCCGGTTTGGTTCTCGGGGATGTCCATCCAGAGGCATTCTCATGTGGCAATGGGAAGTTCCTTGGCCTGATCATTCGTTGGAAATCCAAAGAAACAATACGAGACTTGTACGGTTTTAGTTGTAGAACCTGCCATCTAATATGGTAGCTATAGTAGGCATAATATAATGGTACCTATGCTGGCTAAGATTTATATTCTACTTTCGAAATATTTTCTACACTATGCACTAGAAATAATAACAAATGTTTTCTTTTAATACGTATCAAGCATCTTTGACTAACATAAGAAGAAATCTTCCCCAAGTCTGCGTTTGCATTGTGTGTGTGGCGGGAGGTCTTATGGTAGTCTCATTTTTAAAAGCATTGCGAATTGATTTTTAAAATATTCTTCTATTTTGATTTTTAAAGAAAAATAAACTGTTTTAGTTCTCACACCAGTCACATGACTGACTCGAAGTTTATTGTTTTCCTTCCTAAACTCTGGGTGCCCACCAATTTTCACACGGGCAGTCAAGAGTTAAGGTTTATCAGGATATTCTGGAATTCAGAAATTGCTGGAAGCAAGATGGATGGCATTGGCGTATTACTAGTATATAGTACTTTCTTTTCCGCTGTTTGTTTGATGTTGTACACTCTGATGATATGATGTAATGTAATGTAATAACTGATATAGTTCTTTGTTTAAAGATTATTCATTTATCTATTATATGTTGTTCCGCTGCGAATTGTGAGATTCTGATATTGTTCTGTAGTTTCTTTCTGTTCTATTTTCTATTTTTCTTTTCCCTCTATTTTCTCTCTTCTACCTCTTTCTTCTCTTAAAAACCATAATGGTTCGGTTTTTCGGCAACGAAAAATCGCTTCCGTTACATTTGGTATCAGAGCTGTTGGTTAAGCGAAAACCATGGTTCTGTTGGGTGTTACTCATTAGAGATAGAGTCAGCAGTACTCTAGAATGGGTTTGAGTGTAATAATAGATATGAGCGCGTATTTGTTAGTGAATATAAAATTGTTTTTTTTTAAATCGGGTGAATAAAATAATTTTGCCCAAAACTATTTTTGTATAGAAAAGAAATGGTTTTCTATGAATTATTATAGTATATGGTTGCATGATTGTTAGGAAGTAATAATATTAAATTATTTTCATCATTAGTAAACTAACTTGATAAATTATAAATTCTAGGACTAATGAATTGAATATAGATATTGAAATTTTGAATTGAATTCAAATGAAATTGAATGAATTGAAAATTGAAATGAATTAGTGAATAAAGCTAATTTAAAGTAGTAATATGAATTAGAAAATGAAAGTTAATCGATAGAATTCAATATTTAGAATTGAGAATTAAATTCGAATGGAATTTAAATTGTGAATGAAATTGAAATGGAAAAAATTGAATGAGAATGGATGTATAACTTCAAATAGTGAAGTAAAAATGTATAAGAAACATATATCGAAATTTTGCAATAGAATTGGCAGAATGGTTTGAATATTGTATTTGGATTTGGATGCTACTAACAGCAGGATATACAGGTATATAAAGGAATTGAGATTTTGATTTCAAAGATAAAATTGAATTGCTCGACAAAAAGGTACGTATTTCAATTTCAGTATGAAATTTGATGACTTTCTTCTCTAGCCACTTGGCTTTTCTCTTTTCTTTTTGATTCTGAGGGGCCGTGGTGCCATTTTGTAGTCGTACCGAGCTAGCCGCGCAAAGGAAACGCTGGCGAAATTTTTCGAAAATTTAGGGTGTTAGAAAATTTTTGAGAAAAATTTGAAAGTTTGAAATTTGAATTTGAATTTAAATTTGAATTGTTCAAAGAATAATGTTGTTTGAAACTTATAATTGAAGTTAGAAAGCTAGTTGAAATGATAGTGAATCTCTAGTAAAAAGATTTAGGTTAGTAAGTTGATAAAACTATTTGGATTGTGAAAAATAATAGACGGGATAAGGGCATTCTTCTTAACTTGTAATTTCGGGACGAAATTCTTTTAAGGAGGGAAGATTGTAACGACCCAGAATTTTAAATAATTTAATTTGAAAATATTTAAGTTATTTTAAATATTTGAATGATGGTTTGAATTGAATTTCAAATTATCAGAATGAATTGGCGATTAAATTATAGAATTTAATCTATTGAAAGTTGAATAAAAATTTGAATCTTCAATTTTAAGCTGATTTAAGATATTTCAAAGGCTTGTAAAATTCATATTGATAATATTAAAGATAATAGAAGCTTCAGAATTGAAATTGAAAGTGAATTGTTCAGTTTTGAAATTTAATCGTTTGAATCGATATTTAAAAATAGCCGTCCGAGGCGCAGTCTCGGAATTCGACGAAACCAGTTCCATTGGGTCCGTAATATTGAATTATTGCCGGATTTCAAATTTCGTATTTTTCGGAGTTAATATGTGAGCACACGACACGCAAACGCGTCGAAATTTTCAACGATTTAAATTTAAATTTAAATTTAAACTTAGTCAACGCACACCACGTTCGTCCTAGAATCTCGCCTAAAATCACGATACAAAATCGTGTCAAACATACTTCATTCAGTTTTAAGTATCCTTCCCCTCTCGTTCAAAATCAAAATCACGAATCAAAGAAATTAATGGCCGAAGCCTTTAATTCTCGAACGAAAATATAAAACAATGGCCGGCCCCAAATCGAATTCGAACGAAACAAAATCATGGCCATCTCGTTTCCCCTCTTCCATTATTTTTCGATTATACAGAAAAAAATAATAATAAACAAGGGCCGAAGCCCTAAATTGAATCGCGCGCGCGCATAGGTGGAGCGGCGATTGAAGGGGGAGGCGGCGGCGCAAGTGGGGGTATCGGCTACAACAAGCGGCGGGTGCGCGCGGCACGGCAATCGCGATGAGATGGAGGGAAGTCGCGTAGAAGGCGAGAGCGACAAGGCGCGGCGGCGATTGAAGTTAGCAGGCGCACGCGAGCTACTGGAGGTGGCGCGCGAACTCAGGTCGCGATGGATGCGGCGGCGCGTGATGGTGGTAGAGGCTCGTGCAGGCGAAGCAATGGCGCGTGGGATGATGAGGGTTCGAGTTGAAGGCGTACGCGTAGGGGATGGAGGCCGTGGTTCTTCAATCCGCAGTAAGTTATAAAATTCTTTTTTTTTGTTTTTTGTTTTAATTTAGTTAATATATACAAATATGTATAGGTATAAAAAAAATGCAGAATTTAATTTACTGCAAGAGATGAGGATTTTATAACAGAAAATTCAATTTACAATAAGGCATATTTATGCATTTATATTTTATTTTAGGAAGGATAGTTTAAATATATAAAAGTAAAAAAAAAAAATATTCAAGTGGATTTGATAAATTGTTGAAGTCAAAATTTTAAAGACAAGAATATTATTTTTAGAATGTGAAAAGTGTGTATAAAAAGAGAATTAGTATAAAATTTAAATGTTTGGTTAATTTACTAAAAGGAATTTATTTAAAATAAAGGCCACTGGTTAATTAAATTTATTTAAGGAAATTTGATTTTTAAATTAAATAAAGAAATAAATAAATTAAGTTATTAAAGGGTAAGTGATTTTTCACTTAGTTCAAATATTCTATTTAAAAAAAAAATTATTTATAACAAATTTAATAGTTAAAACCAAAATGTGTTAGTTGATTTAATTTATAAAATGGAAATTTAGTTCAATTGGAAATTTCTAGTTAAAATTATTTTAAAAGTAAAATAATTAGTTGAAATAAATTTATTAAAGAAGAAAATTAGTTTAAATAAATTTATTAAACGAGAAATTGGTTTAAACGAAACTATGAGTTAATTTAACTATTAAAATGAAATCACCGATGAATTAAAATTATCTAATGAAAATTTATTATTCGATCTGTTCGAATATTAATAAATTGTGTATAATATTTATACAAGGTATAAATCAAGAAAATCGAGTCAGGAAGGGAAATGGATTGCTAATAAAAGCAAAGGTGAGAACTTCTCGCTCAAAAGGAATTTTGTTGTTTATTTAAATTTTAAATAGTTAGATTTAAAATTTGTTGATTGAATGATTGAATGCTTGAATGATGATTGTTATATATATATATATATATTGGATGTGAATAGACCCTATACGCCGTTAGTAAGCGGAGGTTATTTATTACACACATATACCGCGATATTCCACCTCGAAGTGGAATTGGTATTATATTTTATATATAGCAATATATATATATTGGCATATGTATAAATTGCAGCTGATTGATTTCCCGCATTTTTTTTTAGCGGATGAGACCCTATGCGCCGTTAGTAAGCGGATAATATTTATAAAATCCCATATACCGCGATATTCCGTCTTGAAACGGAATTGGTATTGTGCTAATGTCTGTGGATGCAGGGAAACAGGTTGGAGGGATCCAACTGGATTCCTCACAAATATTTGTTTGATTTCATATATTGTGATATTGGATTGTTTATCATGGATGATATATGATGTTTGAAAGTCGTGATTGACTATATGATGTGTTGCATCATCGGATCCAATTTTGAAAGTTTAAAAATAACGATTTTGATTTTTAAGGGATTCTAAAATAATTTTTGGAAGTATACGTTTATAAAATATTTTTTGAATTGATTCATCTTAAATAAATAAACGTTATAATTGTAATGTTATAAAAAATTATATTTTTGAGAAATATAGTTAAAAGTTGATTTTTGAAGATATGAGATTAATGATTTTATAAAATAGTTTAAACTGGAATTGCTGAATTTATTATAACAATAGTTTAAAAATAGGATTTATAAAATTGGATTATTTTATAAATCAAGATGATGAAATTATAAAAGAGTTTAAAGACGTTTTAAAAATAGTAATATAAATTGTTTTATATTAAAAGATTTATAAATTGATACTTATAAATTAAAAATATTAGAAGTATAAAACGAACTCTTATAAGTGTTAGAATAAATTGTAAATGAATTTCATAAATAGAAATGGAATTATAGAATTTTAACGCTGAAGTTATAAATGAAATTTTATAAGCAGTAGGTTTATAAAATTTATAAAGTAATTAAAGGAATGGATTTGGATAAATAAATGAATCTTAGAAGTTATAAGATTTATAAATTTGGGAAGTTTGAAGAAACAATTTTGTAAACAAATAAATTATAAGTGTTTGACTTATAAAATGAATTTTAGTATATCATCGAGATATAAATTTAGATAGGTTAATAAAGGAAATTTATAAAAGGAAGTTGTTGTAAAATAAATAAAAATGGAATTTATAAACATTATTTTATAAATTCGCAACGACTTATTTTAATAAGTAATTTTTATAACTTACTTATGGAGTTATATTCACGTTTTGAATAGTGAATAATTCTTTAAAATAAACTGAATAGAAGTGATGAAATTTGTTAACGTAGTATATTCACGTTTTTGAATAGTGAATAATATGTTAAAGGAATTATTTAGAATGTGATGTTTTTAAATAGAATTAAAATGATCTAACGATGTTTTAAAATATGTTGAGATTCGAAACCATAGATTTCAACATTTATTGTTGAAATAGATGTTTTCGAGAAATAAAAGGAAATAGTAGATTATAACACTGTTGTTATAATAGATGATTTCCGAAAGGAAATGTTTTTGTATAGTATTGGGATTTACATATCTATTTTAAATTTCGAATGCCTGTACTAGTGATTTTGGGTTGTCGTAACGATGTTTTACGCAACATTCGTTTTGGCCCAAATAAATATGGTTAAGTGAATGTTTTCCTTAAAGAATGAAATATATACTAAATTTCGATTTGAGTATATTAAATATTTTCTAAGTATAGAAAATAAAAAGGCTTGTGAATTACTTATAAATAAATAAGTATGGAAATGTTTTTCCAATATTAAGTGAATATTTTGAATTTATCCTTTTGAAGATAAATTGAAAATGAGTATTAGAATTCAAATGGAAATCGTATACTCATGGAAACATTTTTTGGAAATATAAATTCAATATGGAATTTATAAATGGAATTTGGAAAATGAGTTTAAAAATAAATATTGATTTATTTTTGAAGAATGGAAAATATATATATCTTGTATAGATATTTTTTTTTTGGGAAATAAATTATTTGGAAAATTATTTGGAATCTGGTGATGTTGGCATATCTATTAATAGTTCAATAACCGACTATCAATATTTACCTTTAAATAGGTATTTGTTGTGATTTGTTTGAATTTGAATGCCACACTTATTTTTTTTAAATAAGCGCTCACTATTCGGGTTAACCGGGAAAGGACCTTGGGGTCGTATAACCCATTCCGAATATGTGATACGTCGTTATGAATTGCATTCGAAGACCGGTGTTGAAGACCGGATATTTTCGAAAGCGAAAGGGTTTCTTGTTGATTGTCTCTGTACTGGCTGATCCCTGGTATTGAGATCTCCATATGTGATGGGAAATCCGAACGTGATTAGAGATCATTCGGATTGCAAGGACTTCTTTGTAAGTGCCTTCGGTTCTGTTCGAGCCCGTAACAGACTTGTATGGACTGTATGTCTGACATTACAAGTTGAGATATAAAGCCGATTTCTTTCAAATATATTTCTGTTGGTGGCGGAGAATTTATTCTCTTAGCTTAACACCCTTCTCTGAGACGTACGAGCTCAGAGGTTATATAGTTGAAGTTATCAGCGATATATTCCCAATTTGGTAATGTGACATACTGAGTGTTGCTGTGAAATGATCATTGTGTTGATTATTTGTGATAGGATCATTTGTTTGATCGTCTATCTTGGTGATCATTTCTATGATCATTTGTTGACCCAAAGCACGGCTTTTTGTATAAAGTGTGTTTTTGTGGACGAGACTTCGTCGAGCCTCACACCCCGGAAATGGTCAAAACAGGAAAGATGCGGCAAGGTTATGAGGGGTAGCTCCCTTTAGGGTATGTGCATTTCCTTCTGGATAGAGGTGGTATCATGGTATGGAGCCCAGATATTTAACCTATGTGGTTACTACGAATTTATTACTTTGTGGTTGTTGGTTATCGGGATCCCGTGAGAAAGGTTGTTTACGATCGGGGAATGGCGTGCTCGTGTCAGTAGTTACCCAGTTAGGGGTAACCCGGCCTTGTGTTGGTAGAGTTCCGGTTTGGTTCTCGGGGATGTCCATCCAGAGGCATTCTCATGTGGCAATGGGAAGTTCCTTGGCCTGATCATTCGTTGGAAATCCAAAGAAACAATACGAGACTTGTACGGTTTTAGTTGTAGAACCTGCCATCTAATATGGTAGCTATAGTAGGCATAATATAATGGTACCTATGCTGGCTAAGATTTATATTCTACTTTCGAAATATTTTCTACACTATGCACTAGAAATAATAACAAATGTTTTCTTTTAATACGTATCAAGCATCTTTGACTAACATAAGAAGAAATCTTCCCCAAGTCTGCGTTTGCATTGTGTGTGTGGCGGGAGGTCTTATGGTAGTCTCATTTTTAAAAGCATTGCGAATTGATTTTTAAAATATTCTTCTATTTTGATTTTTAAAGAAAAATAAACTGTTTTGAGTTCTCACACCAGTCTTGCTAAGCTTTGGGCTATGTGATGGGGGGTTCTCGCTTCGCGGTTAGGTGGCGAACGGGAGACTCTTACCCCTACACGTCCTCTTTTAGGGGGTTGGTTAGGTGTAACCTGAGACAGTCGAGAGGCTGGCCGTAAAAGCAAGTTTGGGATATCAGTGTAAGCCACGGTGGGGCTGGGATGGTTGAAAAGCCTACCGGTTGTGACCGCTGACGGTACGTTCTTTACACTTTAGCTCCATATATTTTTCTCTTCAGAAAAAAATACAAATAAGTTTCCATGCTACTTTAAAATTTAGATTGTCTTTGAAAACAAACCTCAGTGTTGACAAGATTTTTAGCCAACCTCGAAAGTGTGGTTTAATGGGAAATAACTAACACCTTAGTTGAAAATAAGAATGAGAGGATACCAACAAACTGAAAAAAAGAGTAAAGGAGACAAGAATTTTAGGTTTTTTCAATCTACGACGATCTTTGTCCACTATGAAGTTTTCTTATTATATATCTCTCTTGCAATAACAAGAAATTGTAAGAGAATAGTAAAATAAGAAGAGGCGCTTAAGGCTAATGAAACAGCCAATCTTGAGAGCCTGTAGTGTGAGGAGCTTTTCATTATGTATAGTAGCTAGAGTCCTTGAGTATTCCAACCCCTTCAAGATGATAATGCCTGAAGTATTTATAGTAGTTGATGTTGATGCTTGGACGACCAAGATGGAGTAGTAAAGTAGGCGGGAATTGCGCCTAGCCATTGGTCGGGTCAAACGAGCTGGTGGAAGACAATTGGAATAGTGAAAGGAACGGGTAGTTGAGATGAGTGCCAATGGAAGAACCATGCAAGGTGCATGCCTTGTTTTTATTGCACATTTAATGCATTACATACTATGGTGGCATGTTATAAGGATACGCCATGCTCTCTATCAGAAGTAGATACATCTAGCCGTAGAGAATAGGAAGTTACCAATGAAAAAATTAGGGGGGTACCGAGTCGGACATGAGATGACGAGACGACGTGTCGACCGTAGGTGGTTGTGTTGGAGCTAGGCCAAAGGCAGGCCACGCTTGAGCTACTTTTGAGCTGTGCTGGTTGGCAAATAGTTGGGAGAGATACTTGAGCAGACAGGTATCTACTTGCTATGTTGAATGCATGCCAACATGAGAGAGTCAGTCATGTGTAAGATGGGTCGGTGCAGACCGAGCGTAGGGATGTCGAGGTCTGGCCTTGCCTGATGAGTTGGCTGTTGAAACTACTTCGAGTGCGCCGACAATCAGCTGGCTTGATATGCTATTGATTCGATGGGTTGGCATGGGCCCAGCCTAGACCTGGGCCGGCAACTAAGGGAGCCCAACTGACTTGCCCCGGACCTTGCCGGGTTTATGAGGGACAGACCTACACCCAACCCAGCCTGGATCGGACCGGCTAGGCTAGGCCAAGAAGCTTGGATCGTCTTTTCTTTTTACTTATGAGAAAATTGAGTAACATTTTCCCTCCAAGTTTGTGCCCATTAATGGGTGCGGGCTTGCCAAATCATGAAGAAATTGCTATTTTCCACTTGTTGTTCATTTAATATGCATTATAAGTGGCTCTATGCTATTGATTGAGGCGGTTATGCTTCTCAAGTTGTGGCAAAGATGTGCCACTTCCCCCTATGCCATGGTGTGACACAACACTTGATTGTTCCTAAACGGTTGAGATATTTTTTGCCACTTTTATTTTAATCGCTGTGATCGAAAGGGTAGGTATTTAAATACCCCTCTTCCCTTCCTTCTTGAATTCTTGAAGCCTCTCTCATGTAAACTACTTCAGAAACCTCAAACATTGCATGGTTTTCTATGGGTAAAATAACAAACTTCATTTTCCTCTCCAAAAACTCTTGAGTTCTTTTTGTTTTATCAAACTTGTTTGATGTTATGAGAAAGGTTCCTTGATATTGAACAGTTCTGAACGTTGATCTTCGTCTTGGATTGTTGTTTGAAATATTATTTAGAGATGGATCTTACGCCATTGCTTGGCCTAAGCTTGCGATCTTCGGTCATTTTTCTGACATCGATTGACCATGCTATCGCATAAAAGGCCTAGTTGATGTTGATGGGTTTCCTCGCCATATTGCTCTAGTAGTACCAAACCTAGGCTAATTTGCACACTTTACTGCAATGTTGGAAAGAGTAGTGGTTGTCGTATCTACCTCTAATGTTATAGCTAAAGTCTCTGGAGGCTCCTTCATGTTGCCGAATGGTAGATTTTTTAGAACTCTTGTAAGATTAGATGTGGAAGACTTCGAGGGTGGCAGCATGCCTTAATTCCACACCAAAATACCGATTGGATGGTGCCAAAAGCACTCATTTTCATATTTGAAGCTGAGCCTTCGTAGAGTGCTCCAAAGAGCAGGTCTCTTACTTCTCTTTATTTTCTTCATTCTAACTAGTTAGCGATAAAATATCTTTGTACGACTAGCAGGGCAGGCTTTATGCCGCTGCACTATTGAACTAAATAAAAGATACCATTTGCTGCGAATTAGGAATTATTATTCCGCGTTTGCATATTTGTCTGTGTATGGCGTGTAGAGTCATATATCTTAAATGGTGGCATAGTATTTTCGTTGTTTATAGAAAATGTTTTATGTTCAATATATGTTAAATAACAGTGTATGTTAATGAGATGGGTTAAGCCTAGTCGATCACGCAAACCATGTGCCTACCAGACATGGTGCAATAGATGGCATAGGCATGAGCAGGAGCACATATTAGCTCATGGGTCCTCTAGGGTGGCAAATAGTTTTACATAGAGTGGCGAAAGTGCCATGCACGAACCGAAGTGCATAAGGGCTCGAAGGTTCCCTTGGGTGGCATGCTGCCAATTGTAAGGTGACCACAGGTCTTGGCACAATCTAAGCCACAACTGGCATAAGCATTCTTATATAAGTGCTATATAACGGTGAGATGGGCGATGAGTGCGACCATTTCAATGAACTTAGCATATAGGAGAACTTGTTATCAAGAGTGAACCTATCTGTGGTGGTGGGATGGGTTTGCGAGCATCCGAAAAGGCACTAACTGTGAAGTTCGGCCATCTTCAAACATGCAGAAAGGCATTTGGTCACTTACGAACATGGCCAAGGGTAAAGACGAGTAAGGGAGTTATTTGGTGGCATGCTAATTAAGTAAATTGGCCGCTAGTAGGCCTTTGGCCCAACCACGACTTGCTTTGGCCTTACTGCCCGGTGCTGCAGTAGGGTGTGGAGAATCTAGACATAAATTTAAACGTCGAGTTGCTTTAGGACCTGCTTGGGAGACATGTGGCGGGTGGCTATGACTACTAGGTTAGTCGCCTTACCCCTCCCTTTGCCCGACTGTACTGCAAGCGCTAGCCGACTCGGAAGTCTCTTATACGGGGAGCACTCCTAGGCGAAGGATAGAGCACGAACCCATCCCTATTTGGAGCAGGCAGCCCCGCTTACACTAGCATGGTTGTTGTTATTTGATGAGTGGTAGGGAGGCAGAGGAATTCGCTGGGCAGTTGGTGCAATCCTCATGCCGAATATGTACATAATAACCATGACTTGGTTGATAGTAGCAATGATCTGAAGTAATGAATGGGCATGCATTGTAGCTATAGATGGCATTGAGCCAAACCGAGATTACAGTCTGAATCCTTGAAGGAAAATGTTCAGTTATAGCGAGGGGTGGAACACTTCACCATTGCTACCAATTTTAGACGTGGTGCATAAAAACAAGAAATGAGTTTGCGAAAGACAAAATATGTGGGGAAAAGTTGAGTGCTTTTGTGCGAGACCCACTTTCTAGTGTCAAAATGTTGACTATATTTTTTAGACAACCTCGAAATGTGTTTAAGGAGAATTATTAGTAACGATTGGTAATTAATAACTTAGTTAACAACAAAAACTAATAAAGGAAAAAAAGAGTAAAGGAGTCGAGAGTTTTAGAGTGGTTCAAACTACCGAAATTCCATTACGAAGTTTTCTTATTATATTTATCTCTTTTACAATTATATGGAATGGTAAGAAAAGGAGAGACACTTAAGACTAATGAAATAACTAATCCTAAGAGCTTGTCGTGCGAGGAGCTTTTCATGGTATATAGTAGTTAAAGCCCTTGCGTGTTCCAACCCGTTTGAAGTGATAATGCATGGGGTATGTATAGTAACTGATATTGATGCTTGTGAAGGAACTAGGCCAGCCCCCAGTGGAAGAAATGAGTGATTTTCAAAAAAATTAGCCATTTTGGATCTTTAATAGGCATATGTAGTCTAAATATACTTGTAACTTTTCTAATTTTCTTTCAAATAAAGTCAATATTTTATTTAATTTTCTAATTTAAAGTTTTACTTTAATTTAATGTGTATGTATATTGGAGTATATCAAATATACTCTTGTGTACATATTTGTGTGTAACGGTAAATATTTAAATTTATTTTGAGAAGGAAACTCTTCATTTCCCATCTCTTAAATTATTCAATTAATTATGGAGCATAAATTTATTTAGAGAAGGAAACTTTTCATGTCCTTCCCCTTTACTTATTCAATTAATGACGAGGCATAAATTTATTTAGAGAAGAAAACTTTTCATTTCCTTCTCTTAACTTATTCAATTAGTGAGGGGAACATTATTTATATGGAGAGAGAAACCATCCATTTCTCTCTCTTTAATTAAATTGATTGATCATGTGAATGTCATTAATTAGCAACATGTATATGACATCAGTGTAAGTATAAACAAATATATTATAGTGTAAATTCTGCAAGTGCAACAAATGATGGGTGTTATCATTTAATGGCAAGGTGTAGACATATAAACAAAACTAAAAGGATAGCTAATCACATAAAGGAAAAAATGGGAAATAAATAAAGGAAAACAATGATGATTGAATCAATTTCTTATTTCGTAAACTTAATTAATGCAGCATATAAATGACAAATTATACGAACAGTCGAAAATAAATGCATGTATATATTACTGTCTCATTCAAATTTTTTTCCTCCTTTTGGAAAGAAATATACTCATGCTTGACAATATAAAATACATGTAACAAATTTTATATATTCAAACATACATATAAAATTAATTATGTGTATATAAGATTAAATCAAGTCTTTCTACGTAATTTTTTTGGAGATTTATAGCAATCAATTTAGAAATAGGTTTATTGTCAAAACATTAATTGTATGTATGTAATATTCAATAAAATATCTCTGGTTAATACAAATTAGAGGCTATAGTAATGAGATTAAAATTTATATTTATTGACAAAGCATTTTCATTTTTTTAATTTCCAAAACAATATGAACACAAAATACATACATGTAAAATTTCAAATCTAAAATTATATTTTGTTTTATATGATTTAAAACATGAATCTTCAATAAAACACTGTACATTCATAAAAAAAATTTGGCTTATTTTGTTAAATTAAAATCCAATCAAAACAATATAAACATAAAAAAATTTAGATCTAGAGGATTATACTTTGAATTAAATGTTTATAATACAGATCTATAATAAAACATTGTATTCAAATATAGAAAATTTCTAATTTTAATTTAACAAAATAAGAACCCAATCGGTAAATTGAACAAATCAAATTTCTGATCTAAAAATTAGACTTTAAATTGAATTTTTGGAACATTGTTCCAAAAAAACATTATATTTAAACATATACAAATATTAGTTTTGATTTATTAAATAAAATACCAATTTATTCATTCAACAAACAATTCAAGCTACATAAACAATTCTCAACTTAAATGAGACAGTGATATATGCATACAAATTATGATAATTAAATTTCTATTTCAACAAAAATTACATTAAATATTATTATCTATTAAAGAAAAACATACCTTATTACCCAATGCCTTGAAGCACATATTGAAAATGGACTCCCCTTAGGATGTTGCCTAGAAGTCACACCTTGAATGATGATATCTCCTTGGGTCTTCAAGATCCACATACAATCCTTGTAAGAGATGGATGAACCACTTTTGTTTTGTTTACTTTTTTAATGTTTTTATATCGATTTGAAAGAACTCTGGAATTTTTTTTGTTTTATGCCATGAAAAGTTTGAAGGAGAGAAAGCAACTGACTGAATGAGAAAGAATGAATTGTATGTACAGAATGAACTAGAGAATTAATTCCCTTGATTTTTTTCCACTCTCTAATCCTTTCTTTACATGTATGTCATTAAATGATATAAAATTTCCATAAATCGTGTCATCAAATGACAAAAAATTTCCATAAATCATTTCATGCAATTGTCTTTAAATTACATCAACATCCTATATCAATGCGCGCAAATATAAATTTATAAATGCATTAAAATAATTACAAAAAACTTCCAGACATCAAATAAATAATAATTAATATTTCTCAAATACCAATTAATTTAATCAATTTACAACATTTCATAAATTAATTGAATCATGTGGTTTTTACCAAAGAATTCATCATTACGGTTGTGCGACTCAAAGGTGTGAATTCAATCAGCGATTAATATTGAAATGTTCGAATATTCAAGTTAGCACGTCACTTAGCAGGTGGTGTGACATTTTAGCCAAATTTATCGCTTACACACCTTTTGGAAAAATCTATTTTTACCTATTATAAGTGGTACATAATAGTGAAAATTATTTACACCAATTCTCTTCGTCAAAACTATATCATTTCAAATTTATGGAATTCGGCAATGGTCAAAATTCCAATATCATCCACATTTAACATTATAGTGCATACACAACGTCCTTGGTTCAATAATAACAATTATTATTAACCGAAATGCTCTGCCCAGAGAATTTGACTTTAGGTTGACTTCAGTTGACAGCGATTCGTATAACCGAGGAGACAAATCCTCACTTGAATATGTTTCACTTCCAATGCTTCCACTCGACCCAATTAAAGTTGTTCGATGGACTTCGTGCCACGATTTAACTATAATCAAAGTGGAGCTTCCACATTGAAGATCAACAGTATTCTCAAGTCGAGGGAACTGTGTAGATTAGTCACATCGATATTCTTTGCTTAATCTTAGTTATATTAACCAATAGAAAACTATCCACTGAGTCATTCCATAGTTATCCAATAACTATCAGTACGTAACCCCTTAGTTCCCTCCAAAAGTCATGAGTAATACACTGCCCAACATTTGAAGAGCGTTACGTACTCTAGTCTCAACGGATACATCGATATCCAATCTCGATGCATCTTGACTAGGAACATTTAAAATGGTACGTTTATTTCATGATGATAATTACTCACGGCTATAACACTTTGTAACTACAATCACTAAACATATCATTTATGGATTTTCGATTAAATATACTTTTAATTAAATTGATCAATTAATATAATTACATTATATCAAGTATACAATAGAAAGAAAATACCTTTATATCGAACAAGATTGGTCAACGAGTTAGATATATGTAACGAATTACATAATTTCACGTAGGGCATACCCCTAACTCTATCAATCTCCTACTTGCTCTTGAGGTCAATTATGGAATCTTGTTCCAACTTCTTCAATCGGTTTTCACAAAACTAACCAGGTCACTCCCTTTGTGAACGGGTATGCTATTATGTTTTAATTATCTATTCTATTAATCAATTCTCTTCGATGGTGATGAACAGTTTTATCATATGGAACAATTCAGAGCATGTCTCTCGATATCTGATGAGCTATAAGTTCTGTTACAAACTATATCGTGACATTGTTATCATATAACAATGTTATGAGATTCTCAACATTTGGAATCGACTCAATTATAAATTTGTACACTTTTATTGTTATATACATTATCTTTATTGTAGTGCTGTTCCAGGCGATGTACTTAGCCTTTTCCTTGAATTAGCCATGGTCTTTCATTTGGAACATTTCCAGCTTAAAGATTCTTAACTTGAATTTATTATTAACATATTATTCTCACGATCACTTATGAAGTTCAAGTTCGAACACTCCTTCATAAGGTATTTTTGTTTCTGTAAATAATTCTCTAGTATTTCATAAATACATGAGAACGCTTCGAACAACCATTTAGTGATATCAATTTGAATTTGATATTTGCTTCATGCATAAAATACATAAACAAATCGTGATATTGTAGACAACATAACATGTATGATAATTCTTATTGCCAATGCAATGGAATCAAGCTTACATGTTCTGCAATAAACATTTTAATAAGGTGTCCTTGCATATCATTTGTGACATTCCCAACATCTTTTATACTTACTATGAAAGACATCATTATTAATCCATTGTTGAATACTAAAACAATTAAGGTTGAATTTAACATAAGTACATCGTTAAAATCAACGTGTTGTTTACTTTTAGTTTAGAAATATCAATGTACCTTTTAACGTTCTTTCTTATGAACATATGATTCCTCTCCACTTTGACTGAAAATCAAACTATTTGATATTTCCGTCAAAATACTCATTCAATCTTGATGCTTATAAAATGATATTTTCATATCATTTCTTGGATCGTACCCAAAGATTCACAAACTCAATATCACTTCCACTGACTTCGAAACATTTTTGGTTAATATGTGTAAAAAGCTTATTCTAAATTGTATTAATAATTTCCTACTTCAATGCATACGTACCAAAACATTACGTGTTATCAAGAGATAATTTTGTGAGTAAACTCAAATTAACTTAAGCATGTTGAATATCGAATCTATGCTAATTTCAAAAATTGTAATTTGCGATATTATTCTTATCAACCTTTCTCATTTTATTCCAATTACATTAATCTTTCTCATAAAGACACAATCTCGACTGATGGATCACATCCCTTCGGTTAAGACCATCAAAATATATACTTTGATTGCATACTTGGAATTCTTTCAGATTTGCACATCATATCATATAGAGTCAACATTTTTAATGGTTTAATCAAACAACCGAGGATTATATATTTTTGACATGAATAAGAAACTCATATTTTCTCTTCGATGTGTGAGAATACTTATTAGACATTTTAATGCTATGTGTTCATTTAGGTTAGTTAATTTCATTTCATCTCATATAATCAGTTCTATCTATTGATCGTATCCTATTCCATTTAACTATCAATAATTCCTAAAAGAAATTCCTTCACAATGAAGTTGGTATATCTTTAAACGACAATTGTTTCTCAGTGTAGATATAATAGGGATTCATAAATGCTTTATGAATTTCTTTATTTATAAAACTAATTTGGTTTTAGTTTATAAGAGTTATGTTTAAAACATAAATATGTCATCCAACGATAGTCATTTCCAAAATCCTTTTGGGGAGTTTCATACAAGATCCCTTATAAATAATTATACAAGCAATCTTTCGACTCGCACAACCTGCCAACTCCTTGGCCTAGGATATGTTGGAGTTTTGAATAAACCCTTATCTTGTAAGATTTTGTAAATTGTTATTCAGATGAAATAATATAATCTTGTGTACTACTTCTAAGTACATTGCCTTATAGAAATAAACTAACTAAACTTCACTCATAATTAATTGTACATTGCCCAATAAAGTTTGACATATCGATACATCATTATGTATCACATGAAGGAGTTATTTTGAGATTGAATCTTTATTCATCTTAGGTACGTTTGGAACCTTTTCCAATATACCAAATCATTCGATCAAATCGAATCATTTCTTTCGCATATTATTTTTACTTCTGTTTTATATTCAATGAGTTTACCATAGACATACTACATATATATCAAATATACATGCTCATGTCAATGATGACTCGTAAGTGAATATGACGAAATATGTGGAACCATTTTGGTATTTATAGAATTACAATAGCATATATCTATATGCATCAATCTAAGGAGTTCATCAACTCTTATAATGCACCCACTAAATGGAAGCATAGCCTTTATTATTTGAGATATAATTAACAAGTATCATACGATTCAAAAATCATATAATAAAATTATTTTCTCACAACTATAGCTTAGTTTATAATTCCTGAATAACTGTAAATAATATTAGATACTTCTATATTTTCTAATGCATCACTTTTGTTATGAAAACAAAAACTACAGTTTTATTTCATAATAAATATTCATAATATTCATATTGAAATACAGTTACATCTACTTTTAGTCGGTAGCGAAAAATAGTCATTATTTCATAAAAAAAATTGGTACGTTTAACGAAAACAATTTTCTTAGTTTGATGCAATCAATAAGTGCTATATGGCATGCTTCCAGTATTTCTACCATTACTCTAATAGCGTACTAAATTCGGAGGTCCATCATTCACTTAATATAGATTTATTAATTTCATATATTGCAACTACTTTATAGTGGAGAGTTCTTTGATCAACTATCTTGAACCGATAGAAAAAAATCTCATAGAAATTAATTTTCTATACTAAAATATATTTTGAAATATAAATCATATTTCTCATTCCAATGTTAAGTATCTTTTATTATTATTACAGTTCTTGTTTCTGTCGTTTCTTTATGAAGAAGAAATGACTATTCACTTTCTTCATCCCAACTATACCTTAAATCACATTTAGCCTTATACATTCATTTTCCTTTCTAAATGGTCAAACCATTCAAAAGAAAACTCTTACTACAATATCATAACGAACTCTTTACAAAAGCGCATTTGATTATGCATATTATTTAAGGACATCAAATATGTTGCTCTTTGCATAAACTAATTAAACTGACATTTCAACGATCAAGTTCTTAGATCTATCTTGTAGTTTTGGTCTTGTGCTAAAATTAACACAATATGATCTTTTATGTAATCAATCAAATTAAATACTCGATCTCATAGTATAGTTTATTGGTATATTTCGAGTGAACTATATTTGTTGAAGTATTGTACATTACGAACTGTGACTGTTCACCATATAACATTTATATGTGATAGTATATGGATCAAATATCCACCCATAGTCTTGTTGCTTTTAAAGTCCAAAACTAATACAATGCAATACATGATCTAAAACAAATAAATACGTAAGTAATCATTTTATGAATGTATTGAGTAGTTGTAAAAATTAGGCACTTGCATGGGTATAGAAAACATTAACATGCAATAGGCATTTAATAGTGAGTATTATATTATATTTCCAATTGTCAATTTTCAATTCAGTTCATTTGTATATATTAATTGATAACGTTTTATCAATCATATTAGATGCACAAATTTATCGTTGTAGATGGTTATAATTATAACATTACTTAGCATATGTTCTTACAATATTAGAAAGGTTAAATGTTACCATTTCATTTTTCTAATAAGGCTCCCACTAGTCTTTTATGTTTCCCCAAATCCTAAGATGAAACACAAAAGTCTCTCGACTTCAATAGTGGGTGTTAGGAGCCATCTGTCCTGGTATTTTAACTGTGACGATCCACAGTTCCGTACCCATTGAGTCGACACTATTCTCCATCACTCAACCCAAGATGAACGGAAATACGAACCATTTGGGTTAAAGAAGAAGAGGTAGAAGAAGAAAATAGGAAAAACATCAGAATCTAACCATCGCAGTGGAATAAAATATAATAGATAATAAATGATCTTTACACAAAAACACATATATTTATACATTACATTATCAAAGTATACATAACACACAACTGGACAGTAATCATAACCTGTCCTCACAATCAGAATACACAGCGGAATATTTAACACAAATACGGAAGTACATATTGCCATCCAGCTCGTCTCCTGAGCTCCACAGCATCCTTTTCTATATCCTATAATACTCGGTCTGACCCGGGCATTATAGTTAAATTACACCCGAGTCAGTCTGGAATACCAGCGTGAGAAAACCACAATCAATTGGATTATTAAAGTTTCAAAATCCTTTGAAATCAAAAGCATCTCGTAAGACCACGCCACAAATAAACATGTCGGGTTTTTACCTTACGATAGCCAAAACATTTCTTATCAAAATCCTCTGATATTATAATAGTGTCTATATACAAATACTTATTAAAATAGCCGAAATTGTTACATGATTAAATTCCAGCATACTAGCCACAAAGTGGGTTATACAAACAAAAACCGTAAAAGGCGCGTAGGGAGAATGGATTTCCAACTAATGACTAGGCACTGGTGTACCACCTGTCACAGTACCTGGTCTAGATCAGCGTATCAAGGATCCACCCTAAATCCCCTGCAACACAAGACTGGGACTACCCCTTACTGGATAATCTCTAGTAAGATCATCACGCGGATGGGATCAGCAACCGCCACACTAAGCCGGAAAAAAGGAACATCTAGACAGGGATGACCTCACCCTAATGGGTCTACCCACTTAGCCTTGCTGCATATCCCCTGATTTTCAGTCATTCCCGGTTGATGAGGTTCGAGGCTAAGCGTTACCTTTTAGAACATATCACTTACAATGCTCACCGTCCACCTGACGATGTTCTGAAAGCATTCATCCATACAAGTCCGTCCCAGGTTCGAACGGAACCGAAGGCACTACTCCTACTACATCCATTTTGGAATCACCTCAGGATTAGTAGCGACTAGTTCTTGCACTTCACTGCTTCACCTTCGAATCCAAACTCTTGTTTTCCACATGAAAACGTTCAAACCGGATCGAAGTGGTTTTCAAGAAATAAATCCTGATCCCGGTCTCTTCGAAATAATCAACGCATTGGCCAATATTGATAGTCAGTTATTTAACTATCAATTAACATTCACAAACATCGATCAAACATAAATAATTTCTCAAATTATTTATTAACCTCAAAATATCTTCGCAAGATATATTTCCACTTTCAAACTTTTTTGAAAACAGTTTTCAAACCATCTTCCACTCACGGAATACATTTCTCAAATATTTTCTATTTCCACTGAAATCACCAAGTACAAACACTTTAGATTTTAAAATAATTTAAATCACTATATTATAAAATATAATTTAACATTTAAATTTTAAAAAAAACTACTTTAATACTTTATTAAAAATATATACTTTCAGAATACTTAAAATAAAGCTACTTTATAAAATATAAACTAAATTTATCTCTTTTAAAACATAATACCAAGCCACCTTTAAATAATCACTACTATAATAAATTTGAAAAAGAATTACATTAAAATTTAAACATTTAAAAATAATAAATTTTCTAAAACATACTTCTTAAAACAACTTTAAACTTAACTTATACTTATAAATTTATTTTGAAAATGTACTTGGTTATCCAGGGAAATACGCTTCTATTTCACACCCTTTAAAAATAAATCACTATTTATTTTCAAACAAATTTACCATTCCTTTAATAAATTCCCACCGTGAATTTATTCTTCCAAATATCCACTGATATATTTCTTCACTTTTATAAACCCAGCTTGCAAATTTCTTAGTCCCATCCTTCTTAAAATTCCAATTTGAAAACTTAAATCAAATTTCAAATTGCTTTCCAAATTACTCTATTTTGGAATAAATTCCTTTATATACTCATTTACTTCAAAACCCATTAACTTCAGATTTTTACTTCTTACTTATTTGAAATCTTTTAACTAAAAAATACCAATTTCAGATTTCCAAAATTCCTTCTTTATCCTTTTAAATAAATTTAAACCTTGAATTTTAAAGTAAATTCTTTATTCCTTTAAATAATATCACTTAAGTTTTACAATTCATTATTTTATGTTTATTCAAAATCCTATTTTTCCATACTCGGAATTATTTATTAGAATTTTAAAATCACTTTTATTCTTATCCATTTCATTCTTAAATTTATTCAAATTCTCTATGATTATTTTACTTAAAAATTCACTCTTTTATTTTCTTTTTAAAAATCCAATTCTATATATTTTGATAACTCAATGTACCGAAATATATTCAAGCAAACCATAACATTCAATATTCCAATTATCAATATAATTCATCACAGAATATCAAATATTCATAACACAGAATATTAAACAATCTAAATAATTTTGAGGAATCTAGTTGATCCCTCCAACCTATTTCCCTGCATCCACAGATGTTAGCACAATACCAATTCCACTTTGAGGTGAAATATCGCAGTATATGAGATTAATATAACATCATCCGTTATTATGCGGCGCATAGAGTCTCAGCCGCTATATAATGCGGGAAATCAAACTCTCCAATATATACTATATATATACTACTATGTATAATATAGCACAGCAAATCAATTCAATCATTCAACCAATTATTTAAATTTGACCATTTAAATTTAAATTAAACCCAGATGAGTTAGATTAACTCAACCTTTGTTTTTAATTCGCAGTCCGAACCAACTAGCTTGATTTCTTCACGATTCAGACCTTGTACAATCATTATATAGTTTATTATTATTTGAATTAATTTAATAATCAATTTCCATGTAATAATTTAAATTGACTAATGATTTAATTAAACTATTAATTTCTCTCTTAAAACGACATATAAAAACAAATTATAGATTTAAAAATCTACTTTTTATAAATTCCTCAAACATGTTAAAATCCTTATATATTTCAAAATCTTTTCTATATATACAATTAACTAAGATAGGCATGTATATATTTTTTCTTCACGGCAAATTTTCTCTTCTAACCTATATATAAAAATATAGAAATCTGATTTTATTTAAAATGCTCAAAATCACTTTCTTTTCCAAAGTTTTATACATGTATTAGACTGTAATTCCTTTATAAACCTTACTGTTAAAATATATCCTCTATTTGCATTTCTTCTGCGTGTATAAATACACAAATATAAATTTTAAATTAAATTAAATTTAACTAAAAACAAATACCCAACTGCCGAAACCACCAGACCGTGGCCCTAACCACCGAGATCCATCACACCCAGGAAGCGGTTCCACTTCATTCCACGGCTGACCCATCACATGCAGCCCCATCCAGTATCGCACACGGCTAGAAACTTTGTCGAACCCTAAAATTTTCGATCATAACTCGAGCTTTAGACCGCCGCATACCTCCTCGGTGTCCACGCGCCTTCCTTAAGATTCAGCCTTGAATTCCCTCGATGCTTCGACCCCTAACTTCCATGCTCTTGTGATATCCAGACGACACTGCGAAGTTCTCGAGCTCGACGAACAAGTCGCGCTCGATTTCCTTTCGAAATTAAGTCAACTTCGATTCGGAATTGAATTTGATTTCAAACCCCCTTTTTTCGAGAGGATTCCATTATTATTTTCGAATTCAAAAGGATTCGAATTTGCCATTTTCATTCTCTCGGTTCATTTGATAATGGTTCTAGAGGAATGTAAAAGAGTTGCACGTGAATTTATAAGTGAAGAAGGTGGTCTCGAGTATTTTTATATTCTTACTTTAGAAGAAAGGAATTCAGAAGATTTGAAATTGATAGGGGACAAGGAGCCACGATTTAAGGGTAACGGTAGTATATGGGAGAAATAAGGCTACTATGTCGTGATGGAAAGGGAAAGTAGCTGATGGGAAAAAAGTTGACGTGAAAGGGTCTGACTGGCCAACAAAGTGTAAATTATCTTTAAATTTAAATTTAAATCAACTTGAATTTGTAGCTAAAAATCTCGACATCCTATCGAGGCGTGGCGCTAGGCGTTCATAATATTATACCCCTATTTCGAACACATGGAAAAGGTTTCGAGTCCAAATTCGATCGTATGGGGAAGATAGCTTTTTGGACCCAGTTATTTAATATTAGATTTCGATATAAATTTCAGCGCGTTTACATATCGTACGCTCACACAACAACTCCAAATACTACGAAAATAGAAACCCGATAATAAAACACTATTACGGATCCAATGAAACTATTTTCGTCGAAATCCGAGACTGTGCCTCGGAAGGCTATTTTTAAATATCGGTTTAAACGATAAAATTTTCAAAACTTAACAAAAACACTTCCAAATTCAATTTTAACACCTTTACTATCTTCAATACTATCAATATAAATTTTACAAGCCTTCAAATTATTTTTAACAGGCTTAAAACTAAAGATTTAATAATTTACCCAATTTCCAGTAATTTAATTCAATCAATTAATTGCCCAATAAATAGTGATATTTGAAATTTAAGTTACAAACTAACTTTTAAATATTAAAATCAATTAAATATCCCAATTTAAATTGTCCAAAATTCTGGGTCGTCACATTAACCTTAAGTTTGCTCAACGAATCATAGCCCTACAAATGATAGATAACTCATTATCTGTTGTATCACATACAAATCCTAACACATGCTTCCTTTTCCTAATCTCATTTCAACCTTGAGTTTTCTCAACAAATTGAAAAAGATTATTCACTCATACCTACCATATCGTGACGGCCTAAGTATTGTATATGTACATTGAGTGTGCTCAACAAATACATATAGTTGTTTTACCTCATCTATTCAATATATTAAACACATAACAACCCTAGCTTGAGTTTGCTCAACAACAAAGGACTATGTAAGTAATATATATATATATATATATATATATGTACATATGTGTGTGTGTGTATATATATATACTAGAGGACAACATTATATTGAAGATTCATAATCTTCAATATATTACATTGAGTGATATTGACTTATAAAATAATGTATTTCTTATTAAATACCCTCATGATTCAAGTGTCAGACTCATCAAAAATCAAGGTATACGTACATTTACGTATGTATTTATTCCTCAAGTCTATTTGGGTTTCTTTGGTGTTCCACCGTAGTTTAGACATTCATATCATATAAGTTTTGTTGTTATATAACTTTTATATTTCATATTACTTATATGATATTATATATAATATTTCATTAATTAAATCTTCTTTAATTAATTTTAATTAATTAACTCTTTAATTAATTTTATATTAGTATTCCTATACAACTTTTATATTGGACATATATACTATAACGTTTATTTATACTATAACATATATATCTTTTATATATGTTTATTTTTTATTTAATTAATTTATTTAATTAAACAATTTCAATTATATTGTTATCAATTTCAAAATTTATCTTACATACATGTATACTTATGTTATCTTAAACACTTTTAAATAACGTTAACATGTATAAACATATATAATACATGCAGATAAGTATTAATTAATTTACCCATTTAATTTATTTATTTTATTAATCTTATTAATAAATTTTAGATTTTGAAATTAATATTTAAATAGTTTCAAACATTTTGAAATTTTCATTACTTATTCAAACATTTTGAAAGTTTATGTTATTTTACAACCTTTTATAATAAACATGTTTTTATTACATATTGAACGTTTTAAATTTAAAATCTAATCTTAATTTTCAAAACTATTTTGAAATTAGCGCAAGGCCCAATACAAATTGAGCCTTTCATGTCAGGATTAACCTTTGGGCTCACTTCACCTTTCAGGCCAGGCAGGAAACTAGGTAGGACATGGTATTTGATTACCCATTTTCAATCTTAGACATCACAATTCTGGATACCTTACTAAGTGCGTAAGCATAATTAGTTAGCTCTAACATGGCTAATTTAGACCGCATAGGCTATTGGGATTTGATACCATTGAAGGAACTAGGCCAGCCCGTAGCGGAAGAAATGAGTGAATTTCAAAAAAAATTAGACATCTTGGTCTTTAATGGGCATATGAAGTCTAAATATACTTAGAACTTTCTAAGTTTCTTTTCAATAAAATCAATATTTTATATAATTTTACTTTGATGGCGACGACATCCTTCCCATTCCCGCATTCATCCTTTTCTTTTCCGCACCCATCTTCTTCTAAATTTCTCAATTCTTACTCACTTATTGATCACGATTTATCTTCAAATCATTCTTATGCATGTACTTATGCTCAAGTTGTTAAATGTGACAATCCACATTTTGGAAGGTTTAAATTGACAATAATCCATACATGTCCAATTCAAACAATCCGGAGCATAGATAATCATTGGGGTTAAATAAGAAAAATATGAAAAGAAGAAGAAATAAATACAAAATCTCACAGCGGAATGACAAAATATAATAATCAAATAAACAGTTCATGAAGCTGTTTATATTTTACATTTGATTATAATCTATACAACATTCATCAAAGATATATATATGTATGTATATATATGTATGTATGTATGTATGTATGTATGTAACGACCTGATTTTTCGACTTTCGAAAGTCGACATCAATACATCAACTGTATCAAATGCTGCACAATCGAATGCCGGAAAACCGAACCATTAGGGTTAAAGAAGAAGATAGAAGAAGAAACATAAACAATAACAGAATCTCACATTTTGCAGCGGAATAATATATAATAGATAAATGAATAATCTTTAAAACAAAGAACCATATCTGCTATTACAATAAATCATCAGAGTTTACAACAACACAATACAGTACTGGCAGTCATTATAACTTGCCCACACGAAACTGAACTTGCACCAACCATACGAAGCGGATAATACATAGTACAAGTGATACGCCTCGCCATCCTACTTGCCTTCCGATCTCCACAACAACTTTTCTGACTTGGCTCTAAAACAAATGCTAACCTGACTCTAGGCTGCCCGTGTGGAAAATTATGGGCATCCAGAGTTTAGAAAGGGAAAAATAAACTCCACCTCAGTCATGAGACTGGTGTGAGATCTTAAAACAGTTATTTGCACAAAGGAAGTAAAAAAGAAATCCGCTATGCTTTTGGAAAATGAAACTACTACAAGGCCTCCTGCCACACACAGAATGCAAACGCAGAATTGGAGAAGATTTCTCCTTATGATAGTCAAACATGCTCGATACGTAAAATCCTTTTGATACTATTATTAGTGCATAGTGCAGAAAACATTTCGAAAGTATAATATTAATCTTAGCCAACATACCACCATTATGGTATACCTACTATAGCTACCAATTAAATGGAGGGTCACCACCATAAGTAAAAGGCAAGTTATACAACTAAAACCGTACAAGGCGCGTATTGATTATTGGATTCCCACCAAATGGTCAGGCAAAGCAACTTCCTATGCCACATGGGTACGCCTCTGGAGGGATGCCCCGAGAACCAAATCAGATCTCTGCCAACACAATGCCGAGTTAACTCATGCTGTAATGAAGCTATAACTAGGAAACTACTACACGAGTATGCCATCCCTGGTTGTCACCGACCTTTATTCAAGGATCCTCAACCATAAAGCAACCACAAAGCAATAGATTTGCAGCAACCACATAAGTTAAGTATCTGGGCTCCATACCATGATACCACCTTTTTCCAAAAGGAAATAGACATACCCTAAGGGCGTGATCCTTAAAACGCCTTGCTGCATTCTTCCTGCTCTGACCATTTTTGGGTTGTGAGGTCCGACGAGATCTCGTCCACAAAGCACGCTTTTCAAAAAAGCTATGCGTTGATCAACAAATAATCAGCAACACTTAGCATGCCATATTACCAAATTGGGAATGTATCACTAGTAACCATCAACTACATAACCTCTGAGCTCGTATGTCTCAAAGAAGGGTGTTAAGCTAAGAGAATAAATTCTCCGCCACCGATAAAAATATATTTGATAGAAACCAACTTTACATCTCAAAGTGTAACGTCGGACACACATCCATACAAGTCTGTTCCGGGTTCGAACGAAACCGAAGGCACTTCCTCCAATTAAGGAAAGAAGCTCTTGCAATCCAAATATTCACTAATCACGTCCAGACTCTCCATCACAAAGGTGATAAAACCTCTAAACCGGAGCAACTCAATGCAGAGACATTGACAGGTAATCCTTTAAGTTTTCGAAATTACCGGGTCTTCAACACCATCTTCAAATGCAATCCCATTTCGTCGTATCATTATTCGGAATGAGTTTTATGACACAAAGTCCTCTTCCGGCTTAACCGAATAATGAGTGCTTATTTAAATGTTTTTTTAAAATAGGATTCCAGAGTCTTTAAAAAAATTCCTAGCATTTCAAAATTATTTTGAAATAAATTTTATCTAAAATCCTTTACATTTCTAAAATAAAACTCAACTATTGTAAACAATTCCAGATTAAAACATTTTGGCAACAATTCCCCTCCTGAAAACTCGAAAATGAACACTGATGATGTCGCGATCATCATCGGAATTATTTTCCAGCGACCGAAAAGAGTTTAATGTTTTTATACCTTTAAAAACATTTTTCCAAATATTTTTAATTTTCAAATTCCACCAAATTTCATATCCAATTCAAAAATATTTCTCAAAATAGTATTACTATTATTTTCCAAACCTTTGAAAATCATTTTCAAACTCAAAAGGGATTTAATTTCCAAAATTTCCAAATTTCAAATGTTTTCAAAAACATTTCTCTGGAATTCTATTTCAAATTATAAATCTCATTTACAATTTACATTTTCAAATCCCATTTGTATATGAATTTATTTCATAGCTTTTAGTTATATTTCAAATTTCTTATTCAACAACAATGATAATAATTCAATATTATCACTTCCTAACAATCAAGCATATATAACTATAAAAATTTATGGAAAATCATTTCCTTTTATATACAAAAATAATTTGGATAAAATTATGTCATTTACCCTATTTTAAAACAATATTGTGTCGGTTTATCTTGTCTAAAAGTTTAGAAACCCCTATCGATACAGTTGGTCAAACTACACCGACCAGAATCTATAAACAATCAAGGATACATCAACACAATATAAAAAATTTTATATTCACTAACAAATACGCGCTCATATCTACTATTATACTCAAACTCATTCTGGAGTACTACTGACTCTATCTCTAACGAGTAATCCCCACCAGGGCCAAGCTTGTCGCTTAACCAATTGCTCTGATACCACATTGTAATGACCTGATTTTTCGACAACTGAAAGTCGACATCAATACGTCCACTGTATCAAATGCCGCACAATCGAATGCCGGAAAACCAAACCGTTAGGGTTAAAGAATAAGAAGATATAAGAAGAAACAGAAACAATAACAGTATCTCATATTTCGCAGCGGAACAACATATAATAGATAAATGAATAATCTTTAAAACAAAGAACCATATCAGCTATTACAATACATCAGCAGAGTTTCCAACAACACAATACAACACTGGCAGTCATTATAACTTGCCTACACGAAACTGAACTTGCACCAACCACACGCTACGGAAAATACATAGTATAACTGATATGTCTCGCCATCCTGCTTACCTTTCGATCTCTACAGTAACTTTTCTGATTCCGCTCCAGAACAACTGCTAACCTGACTCTAGGCTGCCAGCGTGGAAAATTATGGACACCCAGAGTTTAGAAAGGGAACTATAAACTTCAGGTCAGTTATGGGACTGGTGTGAGATCTTAAAACAATTATTTGCACAAAGGAAATAAAAACAAATCTGCTATGCTTTTGAAAAATGAAACTATCTTAGGCCTACCTCCACGCACACAATGCAAACGTAGAATTGGAGGAGATTTCTCCTTTTGATAGTCAAAGATGCTTGATACGCAAAATCCTTTTGATATTATTATTAGCGCATAGTGCAGAAAACATTTCGAAAGTATAATATTAATCTTAGCCAGCATACCACCATTATGGTAAAACTACTATAGCTACCAATTAAATGGCGGGTCACCACCATAAGTAAAAGGCAGCTTATACAACTAAAACCGTACATGGCACGTATTGGTTACTAGATTTCCAACAAATGATCAGGCTAAGGTACTTCCTATGCCACATGGGTATGCCTCTGGAGGGACTCCCCGGGAACCTAACCGGATCTTTGCCAACACAAGGCCGAGTTACCTCACGCTGTAATGAAGCTGTAACTAGGAAACTACTACACGAGTATGTCATCCCCGGTCGTCACCGACTTTTATTCGAGGATCCTCAACCATAAAGCAACAACCACAAATTAACAACCACAAAGCAATAGATTTGCAGCAACCACATAAGTTAAGTATCTGAGCTCATGCCATGATACCACCTTTTTCCAGAAGGAAATGGACATACCCTAAGGGCGCGACCCTTAAAACCCCTTGCTGCATTCTTCCTGTTTTGACCATTTTCGGGTTGTGAGGTCCGAGGAGGTCTCGTCCACAAAGCTATGCTTTTCAAAAAAGCCATGCTTCGATCAACAAATAATTAGCAACACCTAGCATGCCAATTACCAAATTGGGAATGTATCACTAGTAACCATCAACTAAATAACCTCTGAGCTCGTATGTCTCTGAGAATGGTGTTAAGCTAAGAGAATAAATTCTCCACACCAACAGAAATGTATTTGATAGAAACCAGCTTTACATCTCAAAGTGTAACGTCAGACACACATCCATACAAGTCTGTTCCAGGTTCGAACGGAACGAAGGCGCTTCCGCTAATTAAGGAAAAAAGCCCTTGCAATCCGGATACTCACTAATCACGTCCGGACTCCCCATCACAAAGGGTGATAAAATCTCAATGCCGGAGTAACTCAGTGCAGAGACATTCGACAGATAATCCTATCGTTTTCAAAAATACCCGGTCTTCAACACCATCTTCAAATGCAATCCCATTTCGTCGTATCATTATTCGGAGTGAGTTTATGACACAAAGTCCTCTCACCGAATAATGAGCGCTTATTTAAAAAAATAAGTGGTTACATACAGATTTCAAGTAAATCACAACAAATTTCCACTTTGATCTTTTAAACAAAAGATCCATCACAATGATTTGATGTGGTTTTCAGATAACCGTTTGGATTCCGACCCCCGATCGCATCGAAATTCGAATGCCATTTAAAGGCCAATATTGATAATCGGTTATTAAACTGTCAATCAACATTCACAATGATCACCAGATTTAAATAATTTCCCCAAATTATTTATTTTTCAAAATATCTTCGCAAAATATATTTTCACACTTCAACCCTTTGAAAACAAATTTCAAATCACTTTCCTCATACGTAATAAATTTCCAAATATTTATTTATTTCCACTGAAAATTTGCCGAGTCCGAATACTTTAAAATAATTTAAATCACTTATCCAAAAATATACTTCGAAACACTTAAAATAAAAATTACTTTAAATACTTTATTTAAAATATTAGTTATGAAATTTTATATCAATGTCTCATATAAAACTCAATTTCAAATAATTTTAAAAAATAAAATTATTAGATAAAGTGTAATCATTGAAACAACCATTTTCTAAATCAAATACCAATTCAATCTTTAAAATAACCACTTCTATAATCAACTTAATAATATTCACTTTAAAGATTTAAAATAATTTCCGAAAATAATTTCTCCAACAATATTCTTTTTAAAACCAATTCTAGAACTTTTAATTTATATTTTAAAAGCTACTTTGAAAACGTACTCGGCTTTCCAGGAAAATACCTGTCCATTAAAATGGTCCATTTAAATCAATTAATAAATCCTTCCCGATTTATTTTAAATTTACATTCCAAATCCGTAAATTTCTTTCCATACTTAAAAATAAACCAATATTTATTTTTAAAACAAATTTCCCTTTCCTTTATAAATTCCATTGTGAATTTAAACTTCTAAATACCACTGATGTAAGATTTTCAAATCGATTTTCAAATATTCACTTTCAACCACCAAATCAAATTCCAAATTGATTTTCTAAACATTTATTTCAAATACCAAACAAATTTCCAAATCGACTTCCAAACATATATTTCAAACACCAAATCAAATTCCGAATTGATTTTCAAACATTTATTACCTTTTAAAATAAATCCCTTTATTTCTCCCAACTATTTAAAATCCGAATTTAATAATTTCTTCGACTTTTAAACAATATTACTAAAAGTCCATTTATTAAAATCTTTCCCCATATTTTGGAATTTACTCAATAGGATTTCAAAAATCAATCTTTACCCTTTTCGAATTCTTTCTTTTAGATTTATTCAATTCTCTAAAATTAATTTACGTAAAATCTTATGCTTTAATTTCCAAAAATCCAATTTCATATTTCTGTTATCCTACGATACCAAAAATATGTTCGGCCAAACCATAGCTTTCAATAAATTCCAATCAGCAATATAATCATTCACAGATTATCAATAAATCAACACACAATATATGAAAAAAATTCAAATATTTGAGGAATCCAATTGGACCCCTCCAACCTGTTTTCCTGCATCCACAGATGTTAGCACAACAATTAAATATCAATTCCACTTCGAGGTGGAATATCGCGGTATATGGGATTATATCATATCATCCGCTATTATGCGGCGCATAAAGTCTCATCCGCTATATAATGCGGGAAATCAATCACTCCAAATATATATATATATATATATATATAGAATACTATACATACTATCACAATCAGACAATCAATGAATAACCGAATTTCTAATTTTTCAATTGAGTGAGAATATCTCACCTTTCAGTACGCATGTAACCCATTTCCATTCCAGCTTGTTTTCGCGAATTTTGACCTTGCATAACAATTATATGATTTTATTAATATTTGAATAAATCAAACAATTAAATTTTCCATTTTATAGTATTAATTCAACTAATAATTTAGTTTTAAATTAATGATTTAATTTTAAACGAATAATTAAATTTTAAACAAATTTTCTTTTAAATAATTCTCTTAGAAACTAAAATAAATTAAGTACATAAATAAAACAAATTAATCGCCAAATCCATTATGTTTAAAATAAACTAGTAACATTTAAAATGTGAATATTTATTATTATTATTTTCTGAAACTACTTTATATATATATATACACACACACACACACACTTGTAAAATATTCCGCATATGTTTTAAAAACTAATTTTTATATAACTTTCACACATTTAAAATTCCTAGTTTTTTCTTCTTTCCTCGTCTACATATATATATTTAAAATAAGATATGACTTTACTATATGCATAAAAATCAACTGTGTATATTTATTATTTTATTTTCTGCAAATTAAAACAGTAATTATCCTTACTGTAAATATATTTTCTAACCTAAACTGTTAAAAATTTTCCTTTCTAATATATATAAATATATATATGGAATTAAACTTAAAATAGAAATAATCGATTCATCTTACTGCCGAGTAAAACCCTAGCCCACGGCCTCCCTCACGTGGCCTCCATCCAATCGCCTGCCATCGTCGCTTTCACCAAGCATGTAAACCACCTTTGCCACCATCTTCGAATCTTGATCCTCTACCTTCTTCGAACGCGCACTTGCGTGCGAGCGCGCGACCTCACAAATTCCTCGACGCGACACTTCATGCATTCGCCGCCACTTATTGCCGTGCTCTGACGTCGCCGTTGCCATCGCTTGAGTTCGCGCTTGCGAGCCCTATCTTGATCGAGATCCAATTCAATTTGACTTCGACAATTGGGGCCGGCTTGAGGAAAAACAAAAGCGGTCATAGATGATTTCGAACGAGAATGAAATCAATGTGGGGTTTTTTTTACTGCGGGGATTCCATTATCGACACTTCAAATTTGAACGAAAAGAATTGATTTTCATTTGGACGAATTTGATTTTACCTTTAAACGCTCGACTAAAATTTACAAAACAAAAGAGATGTGTGTTAAAAATTGAATGCCAAGTGTTTGAAATGATGAAACATGTAGTTTGCCTTAGAAAATAGTATTATATTAAATATACAAATATATTATATTTTAAATTTAAATTTAAATTCAAATCGTATCAATTTCGCAACCCACAATCTCGATCTTCAATCGAGGCGAGCCGCCAGGCGTTTGTAATATTATGCCCCTATTTTGAACGCAATGGAAAAGGTTTCGAGCCCAAATTTGATCGTATGGAAAAGATAGCTTTTTGGACCAGTTATTAAATTAAATTTCGATAAAATTTTCAGTGCGTTTGCTTATCCTATGGCCAAACGATCACTCCAAACATTACAAAAATTGAAATCCGATAATAATATACTATTACACATCCAATGAAACTGGTTTCGTCGAATTCCAAGACCGTGCCTCGGAAAGCTATTTTTAAATATCGATTTAAACGATATAAATTCAAAACTGAACAAATCACTTTCAAATTCAATTCTGAAGCTTCCATTATCTTCAGTATTATCAATGTAAGTTTTTCAAGCCTTGAAAATATTTTTAATCGGCATAAAAATCAAGATTCAATATTTTACCCAACTTCAATTAATTAAATTCAGAAATTTCATTGCCAAATAACCAGATATTTTTGAAATTCAAGTTTAAAATAACTTCCAATATTTAAAATTAATTAAATATTTCATTTTCAAATGTTCAAATTTCCAGGTCGTCACATTCTTCCCCCTTAAATGAATTTCGTCCCAAAATTACTAGTTAAGAAGAATGATGCTTAACCCGTTTATCTTTTTTCCCAAAACCATACAGTTTCAACTTTCCAAAACAATTTTTTTTATTAAGACCCATTATCCTTTCAACTAACTTTCCAAAATTCTTCTGTATATTCCAAAAAATATTGTTTTCTCAACAATTCAATTTTAAATTTAAATTATCCAAATTTCTCAAAAAAATTCCAACCCCCTAAATTTTCCAAAAATTTCCCCGGCGTCTCTTTTGCACGGCTAGCTCGGTACGACTACAAAATGCCACAACGGGACCTCAAATTTCAAAAAGAAAATAAAAGGCCAAGTGGCTAGACAAGAAAATCATCAAATTTCATATAGAAATTTAAATACATACCTTTTAACAAGCAATTAAATTTTTCTTCATAATCAAAAATTCAATTTCCTTTTCCTTTATAACACCTATATATCCTACTTAGTAATAATGCCCAATTACAACATTCAAAATCATTTTGCACTTTTCTTTACAAAAATTCCAATATCCATTTTATTCAAGTCCGTACGATACACATATATCATTCATACGCAATATCAAATTCGATCGTTCACTCGATCACACAATTTCACTTCCGAACTAGTATCGTCCACCCAACTTTCTAGTGCGGACTCAAATCTGGTTTCTTGATCAGAAACCGTCGTTCTCCTAGCATAGCCGTAAATTATGATAGAGAATTTCCAGAATCAACCAAAAAACCATATCCAGGGTTCGTCGTCGAAAACCGAGTGAAAAATTCCAATTCGGATTAATATAACTATCTCGAAATTTTGTGCTCGAATTCTGGATCGAATCGCTATGCGAATGATATAATATATATATCCTACATATTTTTTTCCAATTGATTTTTAGCTTTATCAATTTTCTTTTCTGTTATTCACATTGCTTTTGATTTTCATTCATTTGTTCACAATTATTCATTTTACAACTTCCAGTTTAATCCTCACTCAATTATTAACTTCGTATATTTCCAATACCAAATTTACTTCAGAATTTTGCCATTGCTCCTTAAATTCAATATAAATATTCTATATACTCCTTATATTTAATTTCAATTCACCATTTTGGTTTTATACTTTTATTTAAATTAGATTTCCAATTCCATATGAATTCAATTCATTTCAAACCATATTTAATTTTTCATTTCATCAATTAGTTTCACTTACTAATTCTGATTTCAATGCTTGGATTTATTTGATCCAACTTGACAAATCTTCCTTCACTTAATTTAACTCAATTCAAATATTCAATTTCAGTGTTCAGCATGAATTCCATTTACTTACAAATTCAAAACAAATTTCAATATTTAGTTTCAATTTCAATTTTTTTCTAAGCTTCCTAACTTATTTATTATTTCACACTTATTAGTATTTTAACTCTTCTTCAAGTTAGATTTTATTCTAACGATTTCAAATTTTATAAGCTAACAACTCAATTATATTCCATAAATATTTTAAATAGGATTCCAGAGTCTTTAAACAATTTCTTAGAATTTTAATATTATTTTGAAATAAATTTTATCTAAAATCCTTCACATTTCTAAAATCAAACTCAATTATTGTAAACAATTCTAGATTAAAATATTTTGGCAACAATTCCTCTCCTGAAAACTCGAAAATGAACACTGATGATGTCGCGATCATCATCGGAATTATTTTCCAGCGACCGAAAAGAGTTTAATGTTTTTATCCCTTCAAAAACATTTTTCCAAATATTTTTAATTTTCAAATTCCACCAAATTTCATATCCAATTCAAAAATATTTCTCAAAATAGTATTACTATTATTTTCCAAACCTTTGAAAATCATTTTCAAAATCCAAAGGGATTTAATTTCCAAAATTTCCAAATTTCAAATGTTTTCAAAAACATTTCTCTTGAATTCTATTTCAAATTATAAATCACATTTACAATTTACATTTTCAAATCCCATTTGTATATGAATTTATTTCATAGCTTTTAGTTATATTTCAAATTTCTTATTCAACAACAATGATAATAATTCAATATTATCACTTCCTAACAATAAAGCATATATAACTATAAAATTATGGAAAATCATTCCCTTTTATATACAAAAATAATTTGGGTAAAATTATGTCATTTACCCTATTTTAAAACAATATTGTGTCGGTTTATCTTGTTTAAAAGTTTAGAAACCCCTATCGATACAGTTGGTCAAACTGCACCGACAAAAATCTATAAACAATCAAGGATAAGTCAACACAACATAACACAATTTTATATTCACTAACAAATACGCGCTCATATCTACTATTATACTCAAACCCATTTTAGAGTACTACTGACTCTATCTCTAATGAGTAATCCCCACCATAGCCAAGGTTGTCGCTTAACCAATTGCTCTGATACCACATTGTAATGACCTGATTTTTCGACTTTCGAAAGTCGACATCAATACGTCCACTGTATCAAATGCCGCACAATCGAATGCCGGAAAACCGAACTATTAGGGTTAAAGAAGAAGAAGATAGAAGAAGAAACAGAAACAATAACAGTATCTCATATTTCGCAGCGGAACAATATATAATAGATAAATGAATAATCTTTAAAACAAAGAACCATATCAGCTATTACAATACATTAACAGAGTTTACAACAACACAATACAACACCGGCAGTCATTATAACTTGCCTACATGAAACTGAACTTGCACCAACCACACGCTACGGATAATACATAGTATAAGTGATACGTCTCGCCATCCTGCTAACCTTTCGATCTCCACAGCAACTTTTCTGATTTCGCTCCAGAACAGCTGCTAACCTGACTCTAGGCTGCCAGTGTGGAAAATTATGGACACTCAGAGTTTAGAAAGGGAACGATAAACTCCAGGTCAGTTATGGGACTGGTGTGAGATCTTAAAACAATTATTTACACAAAGGAAATAAAAAAAATCTGCTATGCTTTTGAAAAATGAAACTATCTTAAGGCCTACCTCCACGCACGCAATGCAAACGTAGAATTGGAGGAGATTTCTCCTTTTGATAGTCAAACATGCTTGATACGCAAAATCCTTTTGATATTATTATTAGCGCATAGTGCAGAAAACATTTTGAAAGTATAATATTAATCTTATCCAACATACCACCATTATGGTAAAACTACTATAGCTACCAATTTAATGGTGGGTCACCACCATAAGTAAAAGGCAGGTTATACAACTAAAACCGTACATGGCACGTATTGGTTACTAGATTTCCAACAAATGATCAGGCTAAGGAACTTCCTACGCCACATGGGTATGCCTCTGGAGGGACTCCCCGAGAACCTAACCGGATCTTTGCCAACACGGCCGAGTTACCTCACGCTGTAATGAAGCCGTAACTAGGAAACTACTACACGAGTATGCCATCCCCGGTCGTCACCGACCTTTATTCGAGGATCCTCAACCATAAAGCAACAACCACAAAGCAACAACCAGAAAGCAATAGATTTGCGGCAACCACATAAGTTAAGTATCTGAGCTCCATACCATGATACCACCTTTTTCCAAAAGGAAATGGACATACCCTAAGGGCGCGACCCTTAAAACCCCTTGCTGCATTCTTCCTGTTTTGACCATTTTCGGGTTGTGAGGTCCGAGGAGGTCTCCTCCACAAAGTCACGCTTTTCAAAAAAGCCATGCTTCGATCAACAAATAATTAGCAACACCTAGCATGCCACATTACCAAATTGGAAATGTATCACCAGTAACCATCAACTACATAACCTCTGAGCTCGTATGTCTCTGAGAAGGGTGTTAAGCTAAGAGAATAAATTTTCCCCACCAACAGAAATGTATTTGATAGAAACCAGCTTTACATCTCAAAGTGTAACGTCAGACACACATCCATACAAGTCCGTTCCGGGTTCGAACGGAACCGAAGGCGCTTCCGCCAATTAAGGAAAAAAGTCCTTGCAATCCGGATACTCACTAATCACGTCCGGACTCCCCATCACAAAGGGTGATAAAATCTCTATGCCGGAGCAACTCAGTGCAGAGACATTCGACAAATAATCCTATCATTTTCAAAAATACCCGGTCTTCTACACCATCTTCAAATGCAATCCCATTTCGTCGTATCATTATTCGGAGTGCGTTTATGACACAAAGTCCTCTCTCGGCTTAACCAAATAATGAGCACTTATTTAAAAAATAAGTGGTTACATTCAGATTTCAAGTAAATCACAACAAATTTCCACTTTGATCTTTTAAACAAAAGATCCATCACAATGATTTGATGTGGTTTTCGGATAACCTTTTGGAATCCACCCCCGATCGCATCGAAATTCGAATGCCATTTAAAAGCCAATATTGATAGTCGGTTATTAAACTGTCAATCAACATTCACAATGATCACCAGATTTAAATAATTTCCCCAAATTATTTATTTTTCAAAATATCTTCGCAAGATATATTTTCACACTTCAACCCTTTGAAAACAAATTTCAAATCACTTTCCTCATGCGTAATAAATTTCCAAATATTTATTTATTTCCACTGAAAATTTGCCGAGTCCGAATACTTTAACATAATTTAAATCACTTATCCAAAAATATACTCTGAAACACTTAGAATAAAAATTACTTTAGATACTTTATTTAAAATATTAGTTATGAAATTTTATATTAATGTCTCATATAAAACTCAATTCCAAATAATTTTAAAAAATAAAATTATTAGATAAAGTATAATTATTAAAATAACGATTTTCTAAATCAAATACCAATTCAATCTTGAAAATAACTACTTCTATAATCAACTTAATAATTTTCACTTTAAAGATTTAAAAACAATTTTCGAAAATAATTTCTCCAACAATATTCTTTTTAAAACCAATTCTAGAACTTTTAATTTATATTTTAAAAGCTACTTTGAAAACATACTCGATTTTCCATGGAAAATACACTTTCCATTGAAATGGTCCGCTTAAATCAATTTCTAAATCCTTCTCGATTTATTTTAAATTTACATTCCAAATCCGTAAATTTCTTTCCACACTTAAAAATAAACCAATATTTATTTTTAAAACAAATTTCCCTTTCCTTTATAAATTCCATTGTGAATTTAAATTTCCAAATATGCACTGATGTACGATTTTCAAATCAATTTTCAAATATTCACTTTCAACCACCAAATCAAATTCCAAATTGATTTTCTTAACATTTATTTCAAATACCAAACAAATTTCCAAATTGACTTCCAAACATATATTTCAAACACCAAATCAAATTCCAAATTGATTTTCAAACATTTATTACCTTTTAAAATAAATCCCTTTATTTCTCCCAACTATTTAAAATCCGTATTTAATAATTTCTTCAACTTTTAAACAATATTACTAAAAATCCATTTATTAAAATCTTTCCCCATATTTTGGAATTTACTCGGTAGGATTTCAAAAATCAACCTTTACCCTTTCTAAATTCTTTCTTTTAAATTTATTCAATTCTCTAAAATTAATTTACTTAAAATCTTATGCTTTAATTTCCGAAAATCCAATTTCATATTTCTGTTATCCTACGATACCAAAAATATGTTAGGCCAAACCATAGCTTTCAATAAATTCCAATCAGCAATATAATCATTCACAGATTATCAGTAAATCAACACACAATATAAGAAACAAATTCAAATATTTGAGGAATCCAATTGGATCCCTCCAACCTATTTCCTTGCATCCACAGATGTTAGCAAACCAATTAAATACCTATTCCACTTCGAGGTGGAATATCACGGTATATGGGATTATATCATATCATCCGCTATTATACGGCGCATAGGGTCTCATCTGCTATATAATGCGGGAAATCAATCACTACATATATATATATATATATATATATATATATATATACATATACTACTACTATATATACTATCACAATCAGACAATCAATCAATAACTAAATTTCTAATTTTTCAATTGAGTGAGAAGATCTCACCTTTGACCACGCATGCAACTCATTTCCATTCCAGCTTGTTTTCATGAATTTTGACCTTGTATAACAATTATATGATTTTATTAATATTCGAATAAATCGAACAATTAAATTTGCCATTTTATAGTTTTAATTCAACTAATAATTCAGTTTTAAATTATGATTTAATTTACAAATAATTAAATTTTAAACAAATTTTCTTTTAAATAATTCTCTTAGAAACTAAATAAATTAAAAAAAATTAACAAAACAAATTAATCACCAAATCCATTAGTTTTAAAATAAACTAGTAACATATAAAATATGTGTTATCCCACCTTTTGGTCAAAGCTGGAATATCAACAAAATGGCAAGGAATGATGGATATCGGGATTGGAGATCGATTGGAATCAAGGCTGCAATAGATGTCGTCAAAATTTGGTTGAGCTCCGATCGGGACGAAATTGATTGGAGACGATGATGAGGACTAGGAGAGGCTATATTTCGAGTTTCAGGTCAATCGGAATTCGAATGGAGGAGATATGATCGATACAAGGTAGGAAGGACATACTGTTCGAATCCATCAAAGGGTTGAGGTGATGCTCATTTCGAATCCACCAGATTCGTGTCCATCGGGTTGCAGTATTGGTTCGAACCGATACACTTTATATCGATCAGAAAGTGTGGATTTCGTATCGATACCGTTCGTATTGATAGGCTTCGAATCGACCGGTTTTTGGTTCAACTCGATAGGGTTCGCATCGGTCAAAGGTAGAATAGGGTGAAGGATTTCGAATCGATACTGATTCGTATCGATCAACGTGGACACGACTCAATGGTTTCATATCGGTCAGGATGGGAAGAGGTGGCTTGCTTCGAATCGATACTCTCGTATCGATAGCAGATGGACTTTGGCATTTTCGTATCCATCAGGTAAAATCTCGCTCGTACCCATCTGTTGGCCTTTCATTCGTATCGACAGCATTCAACATTTTCGTGTCGATCGGATCGATACAAAACACTCCCCTGCGATCGATACGAGAGCAAACAGTTGAGTACGTGAAGGAGTGATGGACATGTGCAAGCGTGAAGCGTGGATACATGCGCGTCTCTAGGAAGGAAGCGTTCAACTCGGCGCATCAAGGGGAGTCAACACGCCGCGATATTCGAATCAATCCGGGAAGATAGCGCCACGTCATTGCACGCGCGTGCTTCTGGTGGAGTCGATAGGAATGGAGTCGAACGGATGGATTCGAATACGACAGCCAATGGAAAATCTCAATTTCGAATCCATCATATCTCCTACACCGATAATCCAAATGCAACGAAATTTTCACAGCAACTTGCATACAAGGTAAGGAATGTTCCTACCAAGTTTCACCTCGATTGGATCATTTTCTGATGGATAGGAAATCACTTCGTACCCATCACAGATCGAGTCGAGATTTGGTGGGGTCGGTCGCGTGGGCCCACTCACATGCCAGAAGAAGTCTCCCGAAGTTTGAGCGCGATCTCAGCCTCCTACGCCTATAAATAGCACCCTGAAGCCTACAGAAAAAGGATCTTTTGGCTATTGGACACCCAGACTCTGCCGGGTTTATTTTCTATACTTCAATACAACTATTGTACTCGAAATTCTTCATTATTACCGCTGTAATCATCTGTAACCAGCAAGGATCATCAATAAAAGGAAAAAACTTTGGAGTGGACGTAGGCCGGAGATAGCCGAACCACTATAAATCTTGTGTCTTTGCTCATTATTTCTGAATGGCTGTTTGATATTTGTTGAGATCTGATACTTGTGTTTGAATATTATCGGTTTGTGTTCATACACTGTTGCTTCACGGTATTTGGGGTTTGTGACCTATTTTGGCGCAAACACTTTGGTGCTTTCACTGAGAGGGACTAGCACCCGCTATATCGGATTCGAAGTTCAGATTTGAAGAAGTTTGAGTAGTTTGGATTTGAGGACAATAAAGAGGCAAAATAGTAGAAGGCAAAGGGCTGAGAGAAGCCAACATGAAGGAAGTCAACAAGCATCCTCCGGAGCTGGGGAAGGACGGGCTTCGATCTACATAACCCAGGATGAGATGGAAGCTATGGCAAATTCATTGCAGGAGAGACTGTTGAAAAGTCAACAAGAAATGATGCAGACTTTCTTTGAGCAGATGGGAGCTGAAGGGATCAAGAACTTAGGAACAGCTACAACAGCTGTGGATGTGGGACAAGGGACTAGGGTTGTGGAACCCAATGGAGGACAGGATACAGAACCAGAAGGCAATCGACAAGGGCTTGGGGGCAGGCCCGCAGGATCCGACACAGGAGGACCTTTGGAAGGAGTTCAATAGGCCAGGGCTAACGTTGCTGCTAGTGAGCAACATGAAGAGTATGTGTCGGAGTTCCCTCGGGGGCATGGGGTCAACCCCTAACAGACAATACTGGATTAGTTGAGATAATCAGGAAAACTATGCGAGGTGGTTTGACCAACAGAGACTTGGAAGGAGTAAATAGGAGTCCGTTTGCTCGGGAAATAAGGATGGCTCAGAATCCACCTAAGTTCAAGCTACCTAGCGTGGATGTGTATAATGGTAAGGCAGACCCAACTGATCACTTGAGGAGGTACACCAGACACATGGAGGTGCTGGGGGCATCGCAGGAAGTAATGACACGATGTTTTCCTTTGTACTTGACGGACTTAGCTGCAATGTGGTTTAGGCAGCTGGGAGAAGGATCTATCAGGACTTGGGAGGAATTGGTTGAAAGGTTTTTGGGACAGTTTCGGGTTCATGTCAAGAGACCGAAGAACGTGATGACACTGACATCGGTAAAACAGAGGATGGATGAATCGCTTAGAGCTTTTCTAACTCGATTCAGTGCGGCAGTAGCTTTGGTGGATCGGCCTGATCCATCAATGGTTTTAATGGCAGCAGTATCAGGAGTCAGGGAGGATTCGGATTTCAAGGTATCTCTGATACGAGATCTCCCACAGGATCTCGAAGAATTCTTCCACGAGGCAGAGAGGTTTCTTCGGCAGGAAGATGCGAGTACAGATTTAAAGTTGAAAAAGGTTAATGCAACTGAGGGTGGAGGACCATCCAGCAAAGGGTCGGATAAAGAAAAAGGAAAAAGGAAGTTGGACGATGATTCTGGAAAAAATAGGAAGCAATGGAAGGATCCAAAGTTTTCTACATACACAGGATTGAACGAGATGTTGGAGCGGATATACCTGAATACTCGAAATCGCCTTCCCTACCTAAGGCCGGCTAGGAGAGAACCATCAGAATGGGAGAGGACATCAGGAAGGCATTGTCTCTTCCATGATTTGGATGGACACGACACCAACAGCTGCAGGCATTTAAAGGATATAATCGAGGAGCATGTCAGGAAGGGACTGTTGCCACAATATGTCCGAACTCGGAATGCAACGGCGGAGCAGGAGCAACCGCCGCCTACCTCAAGCCACGATTGTGGGAGGCCCAGGAATGATGGCCGATTGATCATCCATTGACCAGGATAATATGAAATAAGTAGCGAACTGCTGGAAAGCAACCAAGTCATTTACACATGTATGGGAACAGAGATAGCCCCTAGGCATGCTCTAAATGATGAAAAACTGCGATGCTATGGTTTGTGAAATTTATCTTTTGCTTTTGAATTGGACACTGCTTTTCTTTTTGGATTTTGGTTTTGGAGTTTGGATTGAGCTCCTGGTTTTGCTTGCTTTTTGATTTAGATTTTTCTTTGGATGATTGTTTTCAATTTTGGATGCAGGTTTGGATTTTTGGTTTTGATTTGGATTTGGATTTTGGATTGGGTTTTGATTGAATTTTTATCTGGTTTTTAATAAACGGTCGTCGGGTATGGATTATGCCTGGCAAGGGATGAGTCACTTTGCCCGAACGTGGTAAATTGACTCATTCAGGTCGTCGAGTATTGACTAGGATTGGCAAGGGTCCGGAGTGACCAGGATTCGGCCTAGGACTTAGGCACCATATTATCGATTATTTTTTCAGGTCGTTGAGTATGGACTATGCTCAACAATGGTCCGGAGAGACCAGGATTCGGCTTAGGACTTAAGCTATGGCTTTGTACAACGTCCAGGGACACTGGACCACGGTCGTCAGGTGTGGATTGTGCTTGGCAAGAACCCGGAGAGGTCAGCTCAACGTCCAGGGACACTGGACCACGGTCGTCAGGTGTGGATTGCGCTTGGCAAGAACACGGAGAGGTTAGCTCAATGTCCAGGGACACCGGACCACGGTCGTCAGGTGTGGATTGCTCTTGGCAAGAACCCGGAGAGGTTAGCTCAACGTCCAGAGACACTGGACCACAGTCGTCAGGTGTGGATTGCGCTTGGCAAGAACCCGGAGAGGTTAGCTCAACGTCCAGGGACACTGGACCAAGGTCATCAAGTGTGGATTATGCTTGGCAAGAGCCCGGAGAGGTTATGGATTCGGATATCAACCCGGAGAGGTCCTGGATTCGATTATTGGCTATTGGATAAGGATGGATTAGGACTCGGTTGTCGAGTTCGGATGGATAGGGGATTGGCTAAGGCTTTGGTTATTGGATTTGGAATTGGGCATCGACTCGATGCAGTCAAGGATGACATACTTTGGCGATATGGCTATGGACTTTGGATATTGGAATCAGAACTATTCGAAACAAGCCTTCTTATCACAAGGCATGTTTTGGGGGGTAAAATGTTATCCCACCTCTTGGTCAAAGCTGTAATATCAACAAAATGGCAAGGAATGATGGATATCGGGATTGGAGATCGATTGGAATCAAGGCTGCAATCGATGTCGTCAAAATTTGGTTGAGCTCCGATCGGGACGAAATTGATTGGAGACAATGATGAGGACTAGGAGACACTATGTTTCAAGTTTCAGGTCAATCGGAGTTCTAATGGAGGAGAAATGATCGATACAAGGTAGGAAGGACATACTGTTCGAATCCATCAAAGGGTTGAGGTGATGCTCATTTCGAATCCACCAGATTCGTATCCATCGGTTTGCAGTATTGGTTCGAACCGATACACTTTGTATCGATCAGAATTGTGGATTTCGTATCGATACCGTTCGTATCGATAGGCTTCGAATCGACCGGTTTTTGGTTCGACTCGATAGGGTTCGCATCGATCAAAGGTAGAATAGGGTGAAGGATTTCGAATCGTGATTCGTATCGATCAACGTGGACACGGCTCAATGGTTTCATATCGGTCAGGATGGGAAGAGGTGGCTTGCTTCGAATCGATACTCTCGTATCGATAGCAGATGGACTTTGGCATTTTCGTATCCATCAGGTAAAATCTCACTCGTATCCATCAGGTAAGGCTTCGTTCGTATCCATCGTCGAGTATGGTTTCGTACCCATTTGTTGGCCTTTCATTCGTATCGACAGCATTCAACATTTTCGTGTCGACCGGATCGATACGAAACACTCCCCTGCGATCGATACGAGAGCAAACAGTTGAGTACATGAAGGAGTGATGGAGACGTGCAAGCGTGAAGCGTGGATACATGCGCGTCTCTAGGAAGGAAGCATTCAACTCGACGCATCAAGTGGAGTCAACACGCCGCGATATTCGAATCAATCGGGAAGATAGCGCCACGTCATTGCGCGCGCGTGCTTCTGATGGAGTCGATAGGAATGGAGTCGAACGGATGGATTCGAATACGACATCCAATGGAAAATCTCAATTTCGAATCCAGCATATCTCCTACACCGATAATCCAAATGCAACGAAATTTTCACAGCAGCTTGCATACAAGGTAAGGAATGTTCCTGCCAAGTTTCACCTCGATTGGATCATTTTCTGATGGATACGAAATCACTTCGTACCCATCACAGATCGAGTCGAGACTTGGTGGGGACGCTCGCGTGGGCCCACTCACGTGCTAGAAGAAGTCTCCCGAAGTTTGAGCACGATCTCAGCCTCCTACGCCTATAAATAGCACCCTAAAGCCTACATAAAAAGGATCTTTTGGCTATTGGATACCCAGACTCTGCCGGATTCATTTTCTATACTTCAATACAACTATTGTACTCGAAATTCTTCATTATTACCGCTGTAATCATCTGTAACCAGCAAGGATCATCAATAAAAGGAAAAAACTTTGGAGTGGACGTAGGCCGGAGATAGCCAAACCACTATAAATCTTGTATTTTTATTCATTATTTCCGAATGGCTGTTTGATATTTGTTGAGATCTGATATTTGTGCTTGAATATTATCGGTTTGTGTTCATACACTGGTGCTTCCACGGTATTTGGGGCTTGTGACCAATTTTGGCGCAAACAATGTGAATATTTATTATTATTATTTTCCGAAACTACCTATATATACCTTTAAAATATTCCACCTATATTTGAAAAACTAATTTTTATATAACTTTCAAACGTTTAAAATTCCTATTTTTTCTTCTTTCCTCATCTACATATATATATTTAAAATAAAATATGACTTTATTATATGCATAAAAATCAACTGTTTATATTTATTATTTTATTTTCCGCAAATGAAAACAGTAGTTATCCTTACTGTAAATATATTTTCTAACCTAAACTATTAAAACTTTTCCTTTTCTAATACACACACACATATGGAATTAAATTTAAAACAGAAATAATCGATTCACCTTACTACCAAGTAAAACCCTAGCCCACGGCCTCCCTCATGTCGCCACCATCCAATCGCCTGCCGTTGCCGCTTTCACCAAGCATGCAAACCACCTTCGTTGCCTGCTTCGAATCTCGATCCTCTACCTTCTTCGAAGGCGCGCGTGCGTGCGAGCTCATAAATTCCTCGACGCGACACTTCATGCCTTCACCGCCACTTATTGTCGTGCTTTGACGTCGTCGTTTCCATCGCTTGAGTTCGCGCCGCGAGCCCTAGCTCAATCGAGATCCAATTCAATTTAAATTCGACAATTGGGGCCGACTTGAGGAAAAATAGAAGCGGCCCGAGATGATTTCGAACGAGAAAGAAATCAATTTGGGTTTTATTTTATTTTATTTTTTTACTACGAGGATTCCATTATCGGCATTTTAAATTTGAACGAAAAGAATTGATTCTCGTTTGAATGAATTTGATTTTACCTTTAAAACACTCGACTAAAATTTACAAAACAACAGAGACGCGTGTTAAAAATTGAATGCCAAGTGTTTGAAATGATGAGACGTGTAGTTTGCCTTAGGAAATAGTATTTAAACAAATATATATTATATTTTAAATTTAAATTCAAATTCAAATCGTATCACTTTCACAACCCACAATCTCGATCTCCAATCGATGCATGCCACCAGGCGTTTATAATGTTATCCCCTATTTCGAACGCAATGGAAAAACTTTCGAGTCCAAATTTGATCGTATGGAGAAAACAGCTTTTTGGACCAGTTATTAAATTAAATTTCAATATAATTTTCAACGTGTTAGCTCATCGTATAGCCAAACGATCACCCCAAACATTACGAAAATTGAAATCCGATAATAATACACTATTATGGATCCAATGAAAATGGTTTCGTCGAATTCCAAGACAGTGCCCCGAAAAGCTATTTTTAAATATCGATTTAAACGATATAAATTCAAAACTGAACAAATCACTTTCAAATTCAACTTTGAAGCTTCCATTATCTTCAGTATTATCAATGTAAATTTTCTAAGCCTTGAAAATATTTTTAATCAGCATAAAAATCAAGATTCAGTATTTTACCCAACTTCAATAAATTAAATTCAGAAATTTCATTGCCAAATAACCAGATATTTTTGAAATTCAAGTTTAGAATAACTTCCAATATTTAAAATCAATTAAATATTTCATTTTCAAACATTCAAAATTTCTGGGTCGTCACAATATACATCGGAGATAAATAAATAATGTAGCAGACAACATGATGCAGGACTAATAATAATAGTAATAATATACCAAACCTTCATCTTCGTCCTCCAGAATAAATCTTCAATAAGCTAAAAAACTCAGGCCTGAACCAAGCACAATGAAAAGACAAAATACTCGAGTCAGGACTAAAATATCCTTATGTAAGTCAAATCAATATCGTATATAACATGAGTGTAACAACGTCAGAGATGTTTACGACTTTTCACATCTCCTATCCATTGTGTAACGTGCGTGCAATAACTCAAGAGATGTTATGGCATTTTTCATCTCCTAAGGATCCGTCAAAATATTTATATGTTGTAGAATACACTATATATAAAATATCTAGTAAGTAAAATAAATATTTTTCTTAGCGTTAAGGCTTTATATTAATCCTCCTTAACGAGTTTTTAAACATTGACGTACAGTTTGCATTTGACACCACCAGTATAACGTCGGTATTCAGGGATCCATCGTGATACGACAATACTAAACCAAAATCATATTTGTCTCATTTTGGGATAAAAGTATGACAAGACATGTGAGGCAATGCCTAAGGTAGGATACTTCTAATTTAACCTTCCCGGCTGGTAGTAACGCATCATAGCTATGATCACCCACCACATCCAACACTCCTATAAAATCGAAGGGTTTTCACCAATCAATCACAATGTAAATGATGGTAATATGAAGAAGTGCGTCCGCTCAGGGTAGCTAGCCCACTTGGCCGATACGGGTCATGTTTTAGTCATTTCAAACTGGCAAAGGTGCCAGGCTAATTCATCATCGTTCTCTTTCTTCAAATCCAGCAAACGACGCCAAATCCAACCACTTCGTTCTAGAGTCTCCTCCGCATACACAATTGTTAAAGTGGTTTCGGTATCGATAGAGAGAATGCCTATATCCAGCCCCAGTCTCTATAACAACCAAACGTCGTTTTACACACAGGGTTGGTTCTTTTACATTTCGAAAACAATTCATACTTATATCAGAATATCATATTCGCTTCGAAATCAAATCCATTTGAAATCATTATATTTACTCAATATATACTATTTCATTTCAACATCATTTTCGCCTTAATATCTCGATTTCGATTCCAAAATTATTTCGAATTTCAATTTGGGTTATAACTTAATTTAACCCAATTTGTATTTAATCCATGATTTAAAAATAAACATTCCACCCTTGACCAGTTTGATATTTTGAAAAATAGTTTGAATAGTTTAAAATAATTTCAATAATTTAAATAGTTAAAAATAATTTAAGTGGTTAAAATAGTTTAAATGGTTAAAATAGTTTAATAAAAAAATATTCTAAATATTAAAATGGTTTATATAGTAAAATAATTTGGAAAACCAAAATGATTTGTATAATTAAAATGATAGATTTTAAGCAGTTTATATTAAAATATTTTTTTTTGAAAATAGTTTCAAAGTCAAACCAATTCAATTCCAACTTCCAAATTGAAATAAATTCTAATTTCCATCCAATCGATTCAATTTTGATTTCAATTCAATTCAATTTCAGCTTCTATTTCAAATTAATTCAATTTCACTTTCAAATCCAATTAATTCAATTTCAATTTATATCGATTTCGAGCTCGATCTACAAAATATCGATTCAAAACACTTAAATCAAATTTACCTTCAATATCCAATTTGAAATCCAAATTTTCAAATACTTTACTTAGTAAAATTCAAAGTTTTAATAAAAGTCCTATCCTTTAAATCAAATCAATTTCTGAAATTTAAATCATAATTTGATTATAACTTAAAAATCCCAACTCAATTATTTAAAACATTTCGTTTACCAAATTTAAATTTTAACATTCCGAGCTCAAGTTCGAAATAATTTGATTTCTATAAATATGGTTTTTATTTCTTTTAAATCAAAAACATTTAAATAAGTTTCAAATCATAAATTCTAAAATCATTTAATTTAACCAATCCGGTGTCCGTATATAATTTTTTATTCTATGGCCAGATGATCAGTTGTTTTAATTTAATTTTAGAGATGGATATATATCATTTCAATCCAAATCACAATGTCATAGGTATATGTCATTTCAACATATTTCTTAATTTATTCAAAATAATTAAATTTATAGTTTATATACTGTAAATAATATACAGGGCGATAATATGATATATATATATATAAACAAATAAACATCCAAATATCAACCAATTTCCATCCATCATAATCAATCATACAAAAAGACAATATAATTCACTACAGTTTCATTGTTATTAATACTGTGTATTTTAATGGCAATTAAATCTCAATTTCAAATTTAACCGTCAATTTTAATTTATAACGGTTAATTCAAATGGCAATCAAATTTACCGAACAACGACCAATAAATTCATATCACTTCATAAATTCAAATTTAACTAGCATAAAAATATTGTAGTAATTATGAGCATTATAAAACACTCACCTTGAGTTTCTGTTGTCTTCGAGACATTCAAGTTTGGAGCTAAAACTGAACAACATTCGATTTTAGCCCAAATTTCGACTGACTCCAAATCAGTCCAAACTAGCTTCATTGCGAAGCTCTCATCATCGCGATCGCAACGGAAAAAGTCTTGTCCAAAATGGACCTTGTATGGGAGAAATACACATTCAATAAGTTTCACGACAATTTAATTTAATTAAACAAGATATTATATAAACATATACCAAACCCATACCCAACTTTCAAACCCGGCCCAGTACTGTTCCATCTTCTTCCCCTTTTCTATGTCTTGCTTATACATGATGATACCATAAGGGCATCTCCAGTCGCGCCATTACATACTGAATTTGCTCGAAAATAATCTTCAGTCGTCAAATTCAAGGCAACCATTCAGCTGAAAGTTCAGGATTCGATTCAGAATCCTGAACTGGGCTTGGACGCCCATTTAATGGGCGTCCAAGCCCTGACGTCCATTTTATGGGCACCCAAGCCCCCCAATTGTGGGGGGCATCAGGCGCTCATTTTATGGGCGTCTGGCCTCTGAGATTCACAGCCCCATTCAGGGCACTGAATATTCAAATGTGAATGGACTGGAGATGACCTAACCATGTCGCATGCACGCCACTGACACCGAGATTTGCTCGACCATTCTTCAAAACGATTCCGCCATCATTCTTCTCACTGGAATCTCCACCATCTCATACCACCAACTCCAAGCTCGATGTCCTCTATTAAAACGCGTCTTCAGGCCTCCGCGTGCAACAAGAAAAGCCGCACCTCCCAATATGGACCGCAACCCACCAAAACGCAGCCGTTTGCTCGCCTAGCCACCCCGAAGCCGAATCCGGTCCTAGATTACCTTATCCACTCCAAGATCGAACTAAAATCTCAACCCTAGTTTCACAAACAAGGTCGAGTAAACCAAACAAGAGGACCACCATTTAAATTTTATATCAGATTGAAGATCAAGGTAAAATTTGAATTTTAAAAATATTTTGAGAATTTTTTGTTGAGCAAAAAAGAAGGATTTTATTTTTGAAGTAGGCATTTTTTTATCTTGCTTTTATTAACTGTTTGGCTAGGTTTTAAAAGGAGAAAGAGGGAAACGATGGAAAGGAAAAGTGGCATGTAGGGGCTGTGTACAATGACTTGAAGGAAAAGAAAGGAAACGATGGGAGGGGTTTGACTAGTCAATATATTATTTTAAATCCCAAAACATCTCGATTTCCTAACTTAAAATCCCGACCTCTATTGAAGCATGCCGTCAGGTGTTCATAATGTTATATCCTTATTCCAATCGCGATGGAAAAGGTTTCGAGCCATAATTCGATCATATGGAGAAGACAGCCTTTTGAACCCAATTATTATATTGAATTTTTTATATTAATTTCAATGTGTTTCTATTCCATACGACCAAACAATAACTCCAAACGCTACAAAATTTGAAATCTGATAATAATACACTATTATGAATTCAATGGAACTAGTCCCGTCGAATTCTAAGACTGTGCCCCGAAGGGCTATTTTTTAACGTTCGATTATAATATAAATTTTTTGATTTCTAATTATTCACTTCTAAATCTAATTTTAAATGTTAATAATCTTTATTGTTGTTTAAATAAAATTTACATCAACTTTCGATATCACTATCAATCGTATTAAATTCAAAATTCAATTATTCAAAAAAGTTCAATATTAAATTTTAAACAATTTAATTGTTCAATATTCAACAAATTTCAATATTAGATTTTAAATGAACTTTAGTTATCAATCAATTAATTTATTTACATCTAATGAATTCAACATTTATTATTTAATCCAACTATTGATTGTAAGCACATTTAATACATAGCATTACCTTTCAATACTTATTATTACTTAAATCTTGGAAATTAGTTTATTTCAAAATTTTATTCAATATCATATCCAATACTTACATTCAAAGTCATTAAATTTTAATTTTTGACCATTTTTATTCATCAATTACACTAAATTTAATAATTTAAAATAGCTAAAAATACGGGTCATTACAATCTCCCCCACTTAAACTTTTCATCCTCGAAAAGATGTTAAGTAAAGGATTTAACATTTGATATGTTTTATTCAAAATTATCAACTATTAAAACAATAAAATTTCATCAGAAAACTTTTACTATGCTTTTGTTACGCCGCTCTGATTGGCTTACGAATATCACAATTTAGTTATAAAAACAAGTTATAAAATTTTAAAGCTTCAAATTTTTTTCTATAACCCGAATTTACGGAAAATTTCGGCAGAGTCTCCTTTGCGTGGTTCGATCGGAACAACTACAAAATGCTACCATGGAACCCAAACTAACAAAATAAAACAAAAGCCAAATGGTTCCATCATAAAACCATCAAATCAAATGATGAGATAAACATGTACCTTCTTGTCGGGCCATCCAGATTTTCTTGATTTTAAATACATGCATCTTATTTACCAACGACGTCTAATCGTATAATTTAGAATCATTTTATATTTTTCATTTTCAATTTCAATATTTTCTTTACTTAAGTCGTACAATGTACATATACATCTATATGCAATATCAAATCTGATCGCTCACTCGATCACACAATTTCACTTCTGAACTTGTACCGTTCACACGACTCTCTAGTGCGGACTCAGATCTGGTTTCTTAATAAGTAACATTCATTCTCCTTGTATAGCCATATACTATGATTGGGAATTTGAGAATCAAATCAAAAATTCATATCCAGGGTTCCCCTCGAGTGAAAAATCCTAACTTGGATCGATATAAGTTATCTTGAAATTCTACGCTCGAAGTCGGATCAAATCGTTATGCGAATAAAATAATATATGTAGAACTTATGTATTTATTTCTATTGATTCTTAGCTATACCAAATTCCTTTGTACATTTACTTCATTTTTCATAATTTCATTTAATGAAAAATTTATTTATGAAACATTTTATCAATCATCACTTTAATTTATAACCATTCTATAAAAGTCCAACTTCTCATATATGGCTTTATCCAAGTTTATAATTATCTTAAAAGTTACAAATTCAATTTCATAATTTCTTTAGAACTTTATATTCTATAACCAATTTACAAAGATATTATTTGATTCATTTGTCTTCTTTTTTAAGTTCACTTACTTATTCCATTTAGTCATTAATCCTTTCACAAAATACTAATTATGTATAACATTTATTATTACAACTAAATTTCCATTTATATACATCTTAATTACTTCTAATTTTTGTTTACTTGTATAATATCCCATTACATATCCAAATCATTATCTAACTTTTTCACATTTGGTAAGTCTTATTATATATTATTAGAATGTAATTTGGCATTACACAAATTAGTCTAATTCATTTTACTTAATTAGAATGTTCACTACTTCAACATGTTTAAATTTTCTTTACTTTCAATTTTAGGGTTGCACACTTCAACTCAAAAATTTCTCAAAACATGTAGCTTAGATTTCCTAATTCTCTTATTCTCTAAGTTTAGTTATTCAGATATTTCATTTAATTAATTTGAAGATTATTAATTAATAGAACTTAAAAATTTAAACATCGGGTACATTTCAAATCATTTGAAATAAGTATACATGCTTATCTCTTTATATATCAAATCATACTTTGGGAGTTTAAACCAAAATCTGTTCGTCAAAAACAATTTCATAGCAAAGCTTCTTAGAAGTCTTCCCTACTTTTAGACTCGAAAATGAACGTCGATGATGCTGCATAGTCATCACCAAAATTATTTTCCAACTACAGAAGAGGGGAGTACGGAATTTATTTCTTTTAAAATTCCTTTTAAAAATATTTTTCATAAATATTTTTCAACTAATACCACCATATTTTTTCAAAACTTTGAAAATCATTTTCAAAATTCCAGGGTCTTAAATTCAAAACTTCTCAATTCAAAACCATTTTAATTTATAAATCACATTTATAAATTATTCTTACAAAATTTTACTTTCTTAAAACATTTCGCAATGCTTTATCATTATTTATTACATAATAAAAACCTTTTGTTAAGGCACAACAACCAGTTAATGATAATAATCAATTTTATCATTCCTAACAACCAAACACCTTATATATACTATAATAATTTCTAAAAAATTATTTCTCTATATATTAAAATAATTAGGGTAAAATTATTTCATTTACCTCATTTCAAATCAATACTATGTCTAATTGTTCTGTTCAGGTATTTAGAGATCCCTATAAATAATGTTAATTACTCGTATTAACCTGAATCCATAAGCTACTCAACAAATCAACCAACACAATATAATTTTTTATATTCACTAACAAATGTGCGCTCATATCTATTAATACACTTAAACTCATTCTAGGGTACTACTGCCCCTATCTCTAATGAGTTACCCCACAAAACTGAGGTTATCGCTAAGCCAAAGCTCTGATACCACATGCGACGACCCATATTTCGAAAGGTTTAAATTGACAATAATCCACACACGTCCAATCCAAACAATCTGGAACATAGATAATCATTTGGGTTAAATAAGAAAAAAAAACACAGAATCTTGCAGCTGAACGACAAAATACAATGATGAAATAAACAGTTCATGAAGCTGTTTATATTTTACATTTGATTATAATCTATACAACATTCATCAAAGTTACACACACCCCTCAGAGATAAATAAATAATGCAGCAGACGACATGATGAGGGACTAATAGTAGTAATAATATACCAAATCTTCGTCTTCGTCCTTCAGAATAAATCTTCAATAAGCTGGAAAACTCAGGACTGGCCCGAACGTAATGAAAAGACAAAACACTCGAGTTAAGACTAAAATATCCTTATGTAAGTCAAATCGATATCGCATATAACATAAGTATATTGGTGTCAGAGATATTTATGGGTTTTCACATCTCCTATCCACTGTGTAACGTGTGTGCAATAACTCAAGTGATGTTTTAGGATTTTCCATCTCCTAAAGATCTGTCAAAATATTTATATGTAGTAGAATACGCTATATATATAATGTCTAGTCAGTAAAATAAATATTTTTCTTAGCGTTGGGGCTTTGCACTAACCCCCTTAACGCGTTTCTAAGCATCGGCGTGCATTTTGCATTTGACACCACCAGTAGAACGTCGGTAGTCAGAGATGCGCCGTGATACAACAACACTAAACCAAAATCGTATGGGTCTCGTTTAGAGATAAAAATATGACAAGGCACGTGAGGCAATGCCCACGATAGGATATTACTAGTTCACCCTTCCCGGCTGGTGGTAACGCATCATACTATGATCGCTCACCGCGTCCAACACTCTCATAAAATCGAATGGTGTGTACCAATCAATCACAATGTAAATAATGGTAATACGAAAAAGTGCATTCGCTCGGGGTAGCAAGCCCACTTGGCCGATGTGGCTCCTGTTTTAGTCATTTCAAATTGGCACATATGCCGGGCTAATCCATCATCATTCTCTTTCTTCAAACCCAGCAAACGATGCAAAATCCAACCACTTCATTCTAGAGTTTCCTCCGTATACACAGTTGTTAAAGTGGTTCCGACATCGACAGAGAGTATGCTCATATTCATCCCCTATCTCTTTAACCACCAAACGTCGTTTTACACACCGGTTGGTTCTTTTACATTTCGAAAACAGTTCATACTTGATATCAAAATAATATATTTGCTTCAAAATCAAATCCATTTTGAAATCACCATATTTACTCAAAATGTACTATTTCCATTTAACATCATTTTCGCCTTCATGTTTCGATTTCGATTTCGATTCCAAAATTGTTTCGAATTTCAATTTGGGTTATAACTTCATTTAACCCAGTTCATATTTAAATCCATGATTTAAAAATAAACATTCCACCCTTGACTAGTTTGAAATTTTGAAAAATAGTTTGAATAGTTAAATAATAAAAATAGTTAAAAATAGTAAAATGGTTAAAATAGTTAAAAATAGTTTAAATGATTAAAATAGTTTAATAAAAAAATAGTTTAAATATTAAAATGGTTTATATAGTAAAATAATTTGGAAAACCAAAATGATTTGTATATTTAAGAAGATAGATTTTAAAAGTTTATAATAAAATAACTTTTTTAAAATAGCTTCAAAGTCAAACCAATTCAATTCCAACTTCCCAATTCAAATAAATTCCTATTCCCATCCAATCAATTCAATTTCGATTTCAATTCAATTCAATTTTAACTTCGATTTCAAATTAAATTCAATTCCACTTTCAAATCCAGTTAATTCAATTTCAATTTCAATTTATATCGATTTCGAGCTCGATCTTTAAAATATCGATTCAAAACACTTAAATCAAATTAACCTTCAATATCTAATTTGAAATCCAAAATTTTCAAATACATTTACTTATTAAAATCCAAAGTTTGAAGATTAAGGTAAAATTGGAATTTTAAAAATATTTTGAGAATTTTCTATTGAGTATAAGAGGAGGATTTTAAGTTTGAAGTGGGCATTTTTGTTCTCTCTTGCTTTTGTTAACTGTTTAGCTGGGTTTTAAAAGGAGAAAGAGGGAAGCGATGGAAGGGAATGGTAGCATGTAGGGGCTGTATACAGTGACTCAAAGGGAAAGATAAGAAACGATGGGAGGGGTTTGACTAGTCAATATATTATTTTAAATCCCAAAATATCTCGATTTCCGTAACTTAAAATTCCAAACCCTATTGAGGCATGTCGCCAGACATTCATAATGTTGTATCCTGTTCCATAAGGAAAAGGTTTCGAGCCCTGATTCGATCATATGGAGAAGATAGCTTTCTGAAGTCAATTATTATATTGAATTTTTGATATTAATTTCAACGCGTTTCTATTTCATGCGATCAAATGTTAACTCCAAACGCTACAAAATTTGAAATCTGATAATAATGCACTATTACGGATCCTACAAAACTGGTTTCGTCGAATTTCGAGACTGTACCCCTGAAGGCTCTTTTTTAACGTTTCGATTATAATATAAAGTTTCCGATTTCTAATTATTCGCTTCTAAATCCAATTTTAAATGTTAACAATCTTCATTATTGTTTAAATAAAATTTATATCAACTTCCGATATCATTATCAATCATATTAAATTCAAAATTCAAATTATTCAAAAATTTCCAATATTAAATTTTAAACAATTTAATTGTTCAATGTTCAACAAATTTCAATATTGGATTTTAAATGAATTTAGGTTATCAATCAATTACTTTATTTACATCTAATGAATTCTACATTTATTATTTAATCTAACTATTGACTGTAAACACATTCAATACAAAGCATTACCTTTCAATACTTGTTATTGCTTAAATCTTGGAAATTAGTTTATTTCAAAATTTTATTCAAGATCATATCCAATACTTACATTCAAAATCATTAAATTTTTATTTTTAACCATTTTTATTCATCAATTACACTAAATTTAATAATTTAAAATAGCTAAAAATACGGTTGGTTACATTAAAGATTTTCAATATTCCTCTATGCAACCTATTATGCAGAAGCCTAGATCCAAGAATTGGGTTGAATCCGGGAAAGGAATTGAAATATGTTATCGCTGTGGAGACTCATCACACATGTCCAAGGAATGTCGTGACCCTATTAGGTGTTTTGGGTGGTGGATGTTTTGGTCACAAGAAGAATGAATGCTCGAAGAAATTCAATAGTAATTCTAACAGGCGTAAAAACTCTCTATCACCGAACATGATTTTTTTTCTATTCTTAAATGTGTGAAACATAAAATAATTCTATCAGATCATCTTTGGACCCAAAGGAAAGAAGGAATTGATTTCTTGGAGGAATTATTCATGCATTTCAGTGTGATCAACATAGATAATATTGGAAAGAATTATAGATTGAAATTTGGTGATCCTGTGGATTATTTCGGGAAGTATACCTCTTCTTTAGAAGGTGATGATTTGGTTGTGGATGCAATACCAATTTATGGTGATAAGTTTGGAGATTCGAGTAAGTTTAAAGGTGCTAATGTAATTTCTGATATCTCTGTTGTGGCTCAAAGGGAGGAGATTGATTTCTTTGATACTCTGTTGCTCGATCCTGTTGTTTCAACATGTAGATTGGGCACTCATTCGATGAAAATCATTGATACAGTAGGTGATTATAGGTGTTCAGTCAGTTCTAAAGGGATTTCTGACTCTGCAGTTCATTTGAGCGATTTGAATAAAAATTATATTTACGTTTATAGTAAAAAAAAATTGGTGCAAAATCTTATGATGTGGAGAGTTTTGAGTTAGTCACTACTAACCGTTTTCAATGCCTGAAGGCTCTGGAGGATTTAGATCAAATTCCTAATTTGTTAAAAGAATTTGTTGTGAATGCTCAGTGTATCGATGGCAGTATTAATGTTTCTTTAGATCCTAAATCTCTGTTATACGAAAACAGACTTGAGAAGAGGATTCATAAATGCAGTGATACCTCTGATGGTCTGTTAGAGGATTTTGATGGTGGAGATGTTAATAAAGAGACTGACTTCAGTGAAGTGGTTACCGATAGATATAGCAAGAAAAGTTTCAATCAGGCTGATGACTTTCATGTTTCTGGTGCCTTGTACATTGCATTACACAGTCTGGAAAGTGATAATGTGCACCACGAACCAACATTTTAGGTGATGTTATACATGAGACAGTCAAAGATCTAGGTGATGTTATATATAAGGCAAATGATGTTATCACTAACAGTTTGGTCATTTTGGATGATGATCATCTATGTGGTGTTGATGGGGATTTTGACGAAATGCATGAGAGAGGGAGGTCATGCTCTGATATTATTTTGGATGGAGATGATGGAGTGACTATGGGAAGATTGTCAAACTCTGAATTCATGCATTTAATGAAAGAAACAAATTCTGTTAATTCAGAGGTGGTTCAGGCTGTGGAGGGCATTGTTGTTGATGATCATGTGTTTGATGAGTTCGAAGATAGAAAACCATCAAATATTGATGTTCTTGCTCTTAAGGTTTGGAGGTGGTGTTGAATTATCTGATGGTGGTTATGTGGCAGATGCTGTATCTTAGTGTGCATAGGATATGATTCAAACAGGGAATGGAATGGTGTTGATTTTACAGATGGTGGTTATGATAATAAATGTAGTGATTCAAACAGAAAATGGAAGTGGTGTTGTATTTACAGATGGTGGTTACGATGCTGGTGATATATCACAGTGTGCATGAAATCCTTCAACGGCAAATATAAAGATCCATAATGAGATTAGAGGTGGCGTTGAATTATCTAATGGTGGATATGTGGCAAAAGTTGCACATGATAATTCTGCAGTATATGTGGTGATTGGAAGTGATGTTGATTTTACAGATGGTGGTTACGAGGCTGGTGATATATCACAGTGTGCACGAAATCCCTCAACAGCAAATTTAGAGATTCAAAATGAGAGTGGAGGCGGCGTTGTCGTGACAGGAGATATATCACAGTGTGTACAAAGCACTCCAGCTGTAATTACAATGATTCAACCTGAGAATGGAGATGGGTCTATGGTTGAGAGTGGTAATACGACACAAGTTATATCACAACGTGCATCGTTGCAGTAAATGGTAATGAAAGTAATATTGATAATAAAACCTCTTTTTTATCTTCATCGTCAAAAGGAGGTAGGCGGAGGAAATCAGTTGCTGTTAATGGGATTGTCCATCGTAGTGGCGGAGTCCATAATAGTCATTCTTCAATTATGGATGAGTTACGTGATTAAAGTACTATGAGTGGTACTACAAATTCAGACTTAGGTATGGTTTCTGGTCTAGGAAGTACTTGTTTTTCATATGCTTTAGGTAGCTTATCTACCAGTGAGTTATGTCATTAGTTAAAGATGCCACTTTTTTTTAATAATGTGGAATTAGATACTAATTATATTAGGAATAGGGAAATAGAGAGGGCTAGAGCATCTGGATTATGAGGATTATTAGCTGTAATATTAGGAGTCTAAATGATTTAAATAAATACGATAAAATCAAAGCTTTTTTTAAAGATTACTTTATTAATATTGCCCTTTTAAAGAAAACGAAAATAGATTTTCCAGACCTTCGTTTTTTTTAGAATATTAGATGGTTATGATTTTAGACATTGGGCATGTTTACCTTCAGTTGGAGCCTCTGGGGATTACTTATAGGATGACATGATAATTCTTTTAAACTCCTTCATAATATTACTAAGCAACACTCTTTGCATATAGTTTTCGATAATCTTCAGTCATAACTCTTTATTGAATATGTCTAACGTCTATGGACCAAACTCGAAATTTGGCCGTCAGTTTTGTGGAGCGAATGTCTAGAATTTAGATCATTCACTCCTGGATCTTGGATTATGAGTGATGACTTCAATGTTACGTTTTTTAGGGAAACATTCACCTCGGGAAGAGGATTTCTATTCTATGGAAGAATTTGACCAATTTATTATTAATACTAATTTGATTGAATTATCACTAACTAAAGATAATTCACTTTGGAGTAATACTACCGAGTCTCCTTCTATGGTTCTTCTTGATAGATTTTTCGTCAGTGGCGAAATTGAAGATAAATTTCCTATATGTAGAGTCTCAGGTTTGCCGTATACATATTTTGGTATTGCCCTATCATTCTTACATGTGATCGTCATAAAATAGTTAATAAAACTTTTAAATTTGAAAAAAAAAATGTGGTTTTTAGAACCTAATTTCCCTAATCTAATTAAAATAAATGGATTTCAATGAATTTTTATAATATCAAAAATACGGATAACTCTGTAAAAAATTATTTTGAAACTTAGGGGCCAAAGGAATTTTCTTAAAAACTAGAGTAAGAATGTATTTCGCAGTACTAAAATTAAAAAAGAAAAATTAATTTCTAAAATGCTTAAAATTAACAAGATAAAAAAACTAGACAACTAAATCTTGGAGAGCGTAATGTACTCATTAATTTAAAAGAAGTGCTTGATTCAATTTTAGAAAAAGAAGAGTTATGTGGAAAGGGAGATCTAGAATTTAATGGATAAATGAAGATGAAATAATACAAAAAAAATTCATAGTATGGCTAATGGTGGAAAATTTAGTAACATAATAAATTTTATTTTTGTGAATAACGTTGAATTATTTGATCAAAGGGATCTTAATAAGCCCTTCACTGATTATTATAGGATATATCTGGTAATGAGAATAAGCATAGAATAAACGTTAGATGGAATGAACTATATCCTATTAAATCTAGAATTAACCTTTCTGACTTTGATCGTCTTTTTTTCTGAAGAGGAGATTTTGAAGGTTATTAATGACATGCCTAGTGATAAATCCTCGGGTCCTGATAGTTTTCCTATTTTGTTTACAAATTATTTTGGGATGTTTTAAAATTTGATTTAATTAGCATGTCTAATGAATTTTATAATGGGAAATTACAATTAGGGAGATTTAATTTTGCAAACGTCATTTTTTATATAAAAAAATCGGTGCTAATAATTTAAAAGATTTTAGACCAATATCTTTAATTAATTGTTCTGTTAAAATTATTTCAAAAGTTTCAAACGGACTTAGCATAAGAAGGATTGATCTAATTGATTGTTTACAAACTGCTTTCATTAAGGGTAGAAATATCACAGATGGAGTGGCTGCTGTTCAACAGTACATAAATCACTGCTGTAAGAATAACATTACATGTGTGCTTCTAAAATTGGACTTTGAGAAAGCTTTCGACTTAGTAGATTGGGATTTTTTTCTAATTGATATGTTTCTAGCTAGAGGTTTTAGTCGCAAATGGATTGGCTGCATTATGACTTTGCTTAAAACTGGTAATTTTAGTATAATGGTTAACAGAATTTTAGGTAATAAAATTCAATCAAAACGTGGCTTAAGATAGGGTGATCATTTATCGCCTCTCTTGTTTAACTTACCTGTAGATGTTTTTTCTATGACGATTAAAAAGGCGGTTGGAAATGGTTATTTGATGCGCTGGTAGTGAAATCTTGCGTAATGGTCTCTCTATTTTTCAATTTGCGAATGATACCTTATAATTTACTTCTCGTTTGCCTAGCCACATCATTACCCTTAAACTTATTTTATACAGCTTTGAACATCTTTCTGGTTTAAAAATTAATTTTGATAAAAGTTCGGTTTTAGTATTAAATGATGTTGACAAGGTTGAAGGTCTAGTTGCTAATACGCTTAATTTTAAAACCATGAATTTCCTTACTGATTGTCTTGGATATTTTATCAGACCATTTAAACTTAAGCACGATGACTGGCTAATTATAATAGATAAAATTGAAACTAGAATTTCTGACTGGAATGGGTGGTTTTTATGGAGAGCGGGTAGAATAGTTCTCATCAATTCTGTTTTATCCGCACTTCCAATTTATGAGATGTCTATACATCTCTTCCCAGAATGGGTGATCAGTAAAATTGATAAAATAAGAAGGAATTTCTTATGGAGTGACAATAATCCTAATAGTAGTCTAAAATGCTTAGTTAACTGGGATGCATTTTATAAATTAGAAAAGGAGGGTGGATTAGGTGTTATTAATTTATGTAACATGAATTTGTCTTTATTAAGGAAGTGCTTATGGAAATTTAAGGATACTAATGATAATTCTATTTGGAAAAAAATTAAATCTAAACACTATTAGAATGGTAGTAATAATTTATACAAAATTACGCCTTGGTTAACAATAAATTGTCTAATTTTTGAAAATCAATTTTAAAATGTCAAGAGATTTATAACCTTGATACTAATACGATCGTTCATTTATAAAATAATACAACTTTTTAGCATGATCGGTGGATATCTTTCATTCCTCTTAATGTGGAGAGCTTTTCGAAATTTATAACTTTAAAAATGCTTTAATTAAAGATGTTTTTTCTCTGGATAATGATCCCCCGTGGAACTTTAGTTTTAATACAACCTCAGAAGGTACAACTCTTAGGCAATTTTCTTTATTATGTGCAAGATTGAATTTATATAATATTAATAACGAAAATGATATTATTAGCTGGAAATGGGATAAAAGTAAGAAATTCACTTCAAATTCTTTACATTAATTTCTTAATTTCTCGGGCGTTACTAATAACGCTTTTAATCTTATTTGGAAAACTAATGCACCATCAAAAGCTAAAATTCATTTATGGTTAATCATGCATGGAAAACTAAATACTATTGACTCTTTAAAAAGAAATAATTTGCAAATTAATAATAAATATAATTTTTGTAAATTGTTTTTTAAAGATATTCTCTGCTTATCCTTAGTTATATTAACCAACAGAAAACTATCTAGTGGGTCATTTCATAGTTATCCAATAACTATTAGTAGGTAACTCATTAGTGCCCCCAACAGTCATGAGTAATACACTGTCAACATTTGAAGAGCGTTACGTATTGTAGTCTCAACGGATACATCGATATCCAGTCTTGATGCATCTTGACTACGAACATTTAAAATGACACGATTATTTCATTGTGATAAATTACTCGTAGTTACAACACTTTGTAACTACTATCACAAAACATACCATTTATTTATTTTCTATTAAATATACTTTTAATTAAATTGGTTAATTAATATAACCAAATTATATCAAGTATATAATAGAAAGAAAATACATTTATTTCAAACAAGATTGGTCAACAAGTTAGATATATATAACGAATTACATAATTTCTCTTAGGGCGTACCTCTAACTCTATTTGCTTGGACGGTTGAGATAGAGCCGTAAAGTAGGTAGGAAGTGCGTTTAGCAATTGGTCGGGTCGAATAGGCTGACAGGAGACAGCTAGAATAGCGAAAGGAACGTGTGGCTGTGATGAATGCCAATATGAGAACCGTGCAAGGTGCATGCCTTGCTTCTACTGTGCATTACGCACTATGGCAGCATATATAAAGATACAACATGCTCTCTATTAGATGAAGATACACCTGCTTCTACTTTTAGTCGTTTACCTCCACATGCTTTGGTGGCAAGAAAGGCTTAATTAGTAAGCTGATCAGCGAGGGCCTGAAGAGAACATGAAGTTACCGAGGACAAAGCTGAGGGCATGTTGAGCGGACTGTGAGAAGACAAGACGGTGTGCCGGATATAGGTAGCTATGTCAAAGTTGGGCCAAAGGCGGGCCACGCTTGAGCAATCTCGAGCTGTTGTAACAACCCGGATTTTTAAGCTAATTAAATAAGTAAAATGATGATTTAAATTTATCTGTTTTAAATTTATTTTAAATTGATTAATTCTTAGTCAACGTGGAATTTGCACATGTTAAGTATTTTTGAGGTGTTATGATCATTTGTATACGATGTTAGGATTTTTATGTAAAAAAATGAATAAATTCTTTTGGAATGAAATTTTTTAGAAGTCTTTGATAATTAACTATATGAAAATAGTTTGCAAATTATTTTATGAATTTTTAGTTTCATTCATTCATTCATCTAAAAATGGAGATTTTGTATTAAAACGAGATGTTTGCTATTAGTGGTGTTATGGAGTGATTATTTTGTAAATAAATATTTTTAGGGATTTTATTATTATTAATGGAAAATTAATCAATTATAGTTTCTTAAATTAACATTAGAAAGTAAATGCTTTTTTTATAAGTAAGGCTTTAGTAACAAACAAGTACTAGAAATTGTATTTACTTTTGATGGGCCTAAAAATAAAACCCATATCATATTTAAACAAATATAAGGAGGCTATCTATTCTACTCCTCGTCCTCATGATTTCATATAGGTTCTCAATTTATGGAAATAGGTGTAGAACTAGGGTTTCATATTTATTTAATCAAAAGCTGCAACTTCAACACAAAGGAAAATTTTGGAAATAAAATAAAGAGTGCTTCTAATAGGAACTTGGTTGATTCCAGCTGCAAGATCTATAAGGAAAAGTGAGTTAACCTCACACAATCTTTTATCTAAATATACATGTACGTTTGTTGTGTTGAATCCGATTTAATTTTCTTTGAATGGATTTGTATGTCCTCAAAAACCTAATGAAATCTACCAAAATTGCGATTCGGTTAATAAAACATGGAAATGCTATTTGAAATCATGATTGGAGACTTTGTTAGCTGAAGTTTTGAGCTTGCATGCTTGAAGTACCTTATGCTAAGTGTCCACTTGACTCATCTATACCCAAGCCAAGTCGAAAGTCATCTTGGGTTCAACCTGGAGCCTCGTCGGCTCCAGGATTTGTCTCACCGGTGGTGAACCACCGGTTGGCCGGTGAAGTGAACACCTGGAGCAATTAGGCTCCAAAAAGTTCCCCACTTTGTTGTTGCTTCCATTTGTGCTTATACTTCTTTCTAGTGATAGTTGGTGACATTCTTAGTGATATAATTCACCGAAATCATGTTGTATTCTAGTGTATGTAAATGTTAAATATGGCTTATGCATGAACATACAATAAAATCATTTTTTGAATTTATAAAACCTTCTTATTTAGGAATCACTATATATATATATATATATATATATATATGTTTGCACACCTGGTTTCAGATTAGATTTCAATTTAGTACAGTTATATATATCGTCTACGTTATATACACATACACATATATATTTATGTTTTAGTAAATAAATTGTATATGGGTTTTGAAAGAGAATTTGCAAATATATATATAAATTGCCGACCTTGTACATGTTTTACTTAATATCCTGACACTTTCTTTTATTGTATAAATTAACTTTATATATATATATATATATATGTATGTATGTATGTATGTATGTATATATATAAGTAAGAACAACTCGCCTTTTTTTATAACTTTGCCAATGAACTTAAGTTTGTGTCTGAAGTTAGTAGTCGTTCAAACTTATACTTTTGTACCAACGTTTATACGAAAAGAAGTGTGTATGTATTTTTAAAGAAGTAATGGTATATATAATGAAATTTGTATATCCATGTACATATTAAGAAATGATTTCTAAACTTATACATATATTCATGTTTTGGTTAACTATATATATAGTTACACTTTGTTCATTATTTAAATCTTTGGACCTAGTAATAGTGTGAAATGTATGATATACTAGTAAGAAAGGTAATGGATTTTTGGAAATATAAGTTAATTTACTTTCTATATAAAATATTCATATACATAAAATATATATATGGTTTTGGAATATGTTTTGGGAATAATATAACTATATGGGAATTTAAGACAACTTTGTGCAGATAAGTGAAATTTTGGAACAATTCGGGTTTATGGAATATTTTATCAAATAAGTGAATATTTATTTAAATTTAAATAATAAATGAATTTATGGGAAATTATAATAATCGTTTCTAAACAATGAATTAAAATAGAAAAATGTTTTGACGGCCTTTTTTCTATAATATAGGAAATACTAATAATTGACTTAATGTTATCGATTGGTTTATATGCTTTCAAATAATGATTCATCAAATATCGTACAACTCATTGTTTGGGTGGAATTTGCTAACCGATTTGTGAATACTTGAATTTCACCTAGTACTATGAGATACTGGGTTCAAATTCTTTTGATTGCTTATAGGAAAGTATTTAACATTTAGAGCTGTATTCTCTTTTGGTGTGCGGCATAGGGCTGCTAGATCCTTAAAAAAAATATAGTTCATGTTTTCCAGTGGTATCCGTAATGATTGAGATTTACTAGCTTCTAGTAAATATTTGAATTTCACCGGGCGGTATGGGATATTTTGGTTAAATTCTAGTAATTACTAAAAGTGATATAATTTTGCACTTCAGAGTATTTCCTTTTAGGTTCGACAGGGTTGATAAATCCTTAAGAGGTGTACTCCTAGATTTCTTTCTAAATATAAAAATATATAATAAACTAGAGTTTTGAGTCATGGTTGTCCCAATCGTTTTGATCGGTCGAGATTTGTGATTTCCCCAATCCTTGTGACCGGTCGAGATTCTGTGTTATGGTATGAGTATGATACTTAGTATCAAATCAGTTCGAGTGATACCATATTATTTTGATGGTATATGTACAATTTTTATGATTAGTTCGTACGATCCGATAAGTGATTGATATGGAATTAGTTCTATGTGCTTAGAGATATTGTCCTTTGTTCTGTAATACTGCATTGGTGAGTAATCTTGTTTAATCTAAATATATCTCTATGCCTTGAGTTAATACTATGTTAAATTATTCCTGTGGCATGTTATTTCTTGGACATCTGAATTTATTTATCTGTTATTTATTCATGAGTTATATCTTGTTCTCACCATATTGTATATTTGGAGGTAGTCTAACCCGGGTGTTATTTTAATACTCGGGTCAGGCCGAGACTTTCTAGGTTACAGGACAGGTTGACCTTTGGATGGCTGTTCTAGCAAGGAGATAACATTTTGACTAATAGCTTATCTCTTGTTGGATTTTTGTGTGTTTATATGTAATGCATATTGAGATAGTGATCTGTAGCACTTGTATATTATGTGAGTCTATGTTATTTTGTAGACTCACAATTTATATATGTATATGAGATTTATTATTCCGCTGTGATATGTTATTTCTATTTTATATGATATAATGTTATAATTCTAAGAAATTGATGTGCTTATCATTTTGAACTGAGATTGTACACGTCAAATTTCATTCCAGAGATTCAGTGAAGAGATGACACAACACCAGAATTGTCATTTTGTAATGGTTATATTCGTTGGTTATCAAATTTCCAACGGTTATAACCTTGGTAGCAGATACGTTATAATTTTTTTCACATATTTTGTAACGGTTATAACCGTTGGAAATTTTGGTATTCCCAACGGTTATAACTATTGAGAATTTTTTTCTTCCAATGGTTATAACCGTTGGAAATTACGGTTATTACCTTCGACTATTTTCATATTCCCAATGGTTATAATCGGTGGGAATTTTTTTAATTTCCAACGGTTATAACCGTTAGGAATTCCTCTCATGCATAGGTAAATAACAAAATTACCAACACTTGTAAGTGTTGCAAATTTGGCACACTTGAGCCATATCTTATTTTGCATCTAACAATATTTCATTCAACTATATCTATATGAATTTATAACAATAGAAAAAACGAAACTAAATTTCAAAATTAAAATATCATCAAATTATAGAAAAAGTCAAACTTACGAAATAGTACATATCAAATTCTACAAAGTTCATTGTGACAATTTCAAATTTCACTACTACAACATATCTAAAAGCTTACAAACAACGAATACGACATTCCGACCAAACTGCAAAATCACCATCAACCAACTCGAATAATGTATAATGATCATTTTGAGGCGCATCAAAAAGTGGCTCATCTGGATTAAGAACACCCTCTACCTAAACAACCTTTTATCCATCTCCAACCTTTCTAACATGACAAATCTTTTGCACTCTAAGATGTCCTTTAGCTACAACTTACAGTTTTCGTGACAATAATTGCACCGCTTGTCTTCCAACCGTAGAGGATCCAATAACATCATTAGATGGATTAGGAGCAAAGCTAGGATGGTGCTTGGTATGCGAACCATGCTCTTAGTGTCATCGAATTCGCTCCAATCTAACTAACAAGTTTCCTTATACACTATTGTAGTTCTACTAGGGTTGAATTAGTTATTCTACCTTCTTCATGCATTTGATCAATCTCTTGTTGCATCTTCATTTTCCATGGCTTATTTTCATTCTCTTTTTAATTGATAATTTCTTTTGAAGCTTGATTTTGTTTTACGTGTTTCGCATTAGATGTAGAACTAATTACATGGCAATAACTTTTTTTTTATCATTTCCAAAAACTTCAGCAACGGTATCTCATTCAAAATTTTTGAAACTAATTACTCCTTCATTACCATAAACACTAGCTTCTGATTTTTGCCTCTCTTCTGCAGCTCTATTAAAGCATGGATATCAAAACAAACTGATATAAAAATTCATGAGAATGGTATGGATTCTAAATAAGATAATTACTGTAAAAAAATTAGTAGCGGTGTAGAAAATAATTAATGTGACACAACAATAAAGTATACACATATCATTATTTCACTTTAATAACAAATTTGATATAATTTTGCATGTTTATTTTATACTGAACAAAATTGCTAATAGAACAAAGCTTGGGTATCATGCTGAACAAAATTACTAATAAAACGAAACATGGTTATCGTACCTGAATTTTAAGCTGCCGAATATGGTATTCCAATATTGCAGGTTTCATCTTTGTTTAATTTGGAGTTATGCGCACTCACAAAATGTATTCAGACTTAGAATGACGTTAAAAATTGTGAATTTCCATTAGAGATAATTTGAGACATTGGATTTATGTAAAAGGAAGAAGATGAATAGGGTATAGTTAAATTAATGAATTATACATGATTAATTCTACAAAAAATGCTAGAGACGATTTATAAACATGAATGTGCTGATTAGAAATTATTCTAATAACAAATTAATGATATTTGTGTCAATGTCATGGGGAAAAATTAAGTAAATATGCTGATTAGAAATAAAAATATTGCAGTTGACGCATAAAAACGATTAAAAATGCGTATAATGTCTCAATAATATTCATACAGTCATAAAAGAAGCTTAATTACACTTAAACAATGTATTATGAAGTGTATATAAATTTTAAGGGAAAGCTGGTCCGAATATTCGGCGAAAAGTTCAAAAACATTAAAAAAAAAAACGACTTTTATAGCCAATCCATTGACTGCCCCAAAAACAAGTCGACTGGTGATTATAGAACAGGAAATTATTGTCAAGGACAAAATTTTACAGCTTTTTAGCCTCAAGGACAGACCTTCAATATTTTATCCTGAAGGACAACTTTCTGTAGGTATCAGTTTTTAGTTATTGATAGCAGTTTTTAGGTATCAGTTTGTAGTTATCGGTAGCAGTTTTTAGGTATCAGTTTTTAGCTCGGTATCAGTTTTGTTGTCCTTATGAATAAATTTGGAAAATGTTTGTCCTTGTGAATAAATTTTAAAAGAATGTTTGTCCTTGTGGTAAAAATATTGAGGTCGTGTCCTTGAGGCAAAAAGTATAGAAATTTTTGTCCTTTAAATTAATTCCCCCATTATAGAAACCTAAGAATTTATAGCATAAACTTATAGGTTTCAACAGATTGCAATCCTACGGCCAATCCATTTACTTTGGTAAAATAATTTTTCTCTCTTTAACCTCTGATGTTCTATGAAAAAGTGCAACTAAATTTGTTATTTTTCATCCCAACCCAATCTTACCAAAGTAATGTTCGGTATCATATCTTTGACCAATCAAAGCCATTCTTTGAATATCAACTACGCTAACAATTTTGAGTTACATAATACATAGTTATGTACGGGGGAATTAATTTAAAGGACAAAAATTTGTATATTTTTTGCTTCAAGTATACGACCTCAATATTTTTACCACAAGAACATACATTCAAGATAAAATATTGAAGGTCTGTCATTGCGGCTAAAAAGCTGTGAAATTTTGTCGTTAATAATAACTTTCTGTTATGTATATTTACAGATGCAGACCACTTGAATTGAAATGCACTCTTTTCTGCACGTGGATACATAACCGTATCTGCACCATGTAACAAAATCCAATATAACTAAAATACATACACATGTCACGTATGTTTTGATTTCCTTAGCTATATCTGCTATGGAAAATGGACATATAAATTACGATCCTACGGCCAGTTATAACTATATTTATTGATCTGCTGTAGTTCAGTCATTCTACAATTTTATAACGTCTGCAATATAGATCTTTCTTGTTTGAATTAATTCATTTATCTGGAACGCCAACTCTAACTCGGATATAACTTACCATCAAATATTTATCAAACATCTAGAAACATTAGATTTTGATTGTCAACATATAGCTGAAAGATTTAAGTATGCAGTTGATCGGAACTAACTATTTGACAAATTCAGCCATTTATAAATAACGAGTTTAGAACAAAATATCAGAGAAGGAGAAATATTTCCAAGTTCACCATTTGATAGTTTAAAGTTTAAACCCCAAATTAAGATCTAAAAAGGGCAAAAATTTAAAATAAATACTCACATTAAAAGGTTAAAAAAGGAAATTGAGTGAAAATACTTTAACAGGTTTCTTTGAAAAGAGCCAACCAAACCATCACTTGGCGGTTAATTATTTTTGGCTTCTTCACTCTTCAGCTTCTGGCCTCAATGGCACTGTCTTCACAAGCACCTTCAAATTTTAACGCTCGTTCTTGTTTATAAATCACTTCAATAAGAAAATAGTTAACATAATGCAAATACTACTGCTAATACTGCTCCTCAGCTGCAGTCTACACGAAACCATTCATAAACCATAATGTTACTAAGTTGCCAAAATTTACTAATCATGGAAAAATGATTATTCCTACACTTTTATTAGCGATACTCTACCACCATTGTTGTAAATTTTCAAAGAGTTTTTGGGGTTTGGGTTTTGTTTTGGAAGAGTAGAAGAAAAGAAAGAAGAAGAAAAGAAAGTAAAGTCCTATATTGTGAGGAGACTATACTTGTATAAGTACAGCTCTCTCAAGTAAATGTTGGAGCCTTGGGGCTCCCACATGTTTGTTTTGTTGTGAAGACACGCGCGCCGCCATCCGACCGAACCGGACCGTGTTTCGGGTCTGAAAGTATTTTTGTTTCAAAATATGAAACAGTAACGGGCCGGAATTCAGAATTTGAATGATGATGGGAATTTGTAACGTTACAAATATGAATAGACGCGATGTTTCATTTTTTAACCCGTTCGTAACGGTTGCGAACCGTTGCTAACGGTTGCGACGCTTTGCGAATGGACGTCTCTTCAACACTATAAATAGCAATGCCCAGAATTCATTTGCAAGCAGTTTTGATTCCTCTTCTTCTTCCCAAACGGTTCTGCGACGCCCTTAATCCGTTGCTCTGTTTTGTGACGCCTCCAAGATGTTGCAAATTCAGAAACCGTTGCAGAATTTTTCTCTTCTTCCTCCTCATTCTATCTTCTACAAATTGCATCATCAGAAACCGTTCTGAAGTGTTCTTGGACGGATCAAAGTCGTACAAACTTTGAATTCGATTACGCTGTTATAGGGCTTCATTGAATCCTGAAAGTTGATAGTTCGATAACCCGTTTGTACCTGTTGGGTTGAACCATTGTCTGAAAGAATCTATTCCATAGATCCTTGAAGTCGGAAGTACAGCATTGTTTTCATTGCTATCGCCATCAAATTCGTCTCGAACCGCAAAATTCTCCAACAAATTTCAGACAATATTGTTCAACCATAGAAGGTTTGAGCGCTCTGCAAGTTATGAATCAGCATCTAACTCGATTGGAGTGTTTTGATGGCGACAATTTCACTCGTTGGCAAGAGACAATGAAATTTTTCCTGGTCACCGTCAAGTTGTTCTACATTTTAGAAAATGACTTAGAAGAAATACCGGAGGAAACTGATACAGATGATGCTGCTCTAAAGGCTAAACGTGCAAAGCGCAAAGATGACGATTTCCTATGCAGAGGCCATATTCTGAATGCGTTATCTACCCCAGTTTACAATGCTCATAGGACCATGGAAACAACGAAGGCACTCTGTACTGCTCTGGATAATAAGTACCGCATATCCGAAGCAAGTAATAAAAAGTTTCTTATTTCTAATTTTATGGATTTCAAAATGGTCACCAATAAGTCAATAATTGGACAAGTAAGCGAAATCTTACTGTTGGTGAATCAACTTAAAGATGCTGGAATTGATCTCCCTGAATCTTTTGTTGTTGGAGTTATAATTTCTAGACTTCCGCATAGTTGGAATGATTATAAGAAAAGATGAAGCATGCGGAAACGGACTATAATTTAGACGGTTTACAGCATCATCTTCGTATTGAAGATGACTCTCGCAAACGCGATCTAGATGATAATCCGCAAACCGAGTCTCATTCTAAGGCAAATAATGTTGAAATTACTGATAAATTAAAGCCAAAGAATGAAATACGGTTTAAGAAAAATCATTTCAAAACCAACAACAAAAAGAAAGGTGCTTGTTATTTTTGTAACAAGGCCGGCCACTATGCCCGAGACTGCCGTCTGCGGAAGAAACAACAAAAAGTGAATGTAGTCGAAGACTCACTTGTGGCTGTAGTGCAAGAGGCAAACTCCGTCAGTGGCAGTGATAATGGTTGGTGGTTCGATACTGGAGCAACCATTCACATTTGCAAAGACCGTAATCTGTTCAAGAGTTACGAAGAAAATAAAGGAGAATCCGACGAAGTTACTGGTGCAAATAAGGTTCCAAACAAAGTTCTGGGAAAAGGCACTATAGAACTTCCTCTCACCTCTGGAAAAGTTCTTACATTAGTCAATGTATTTTATGTACCTAATATGTGCAAGAATTTGGTCTCTGGATACCTTCTTAACAAAGGAGGATTCAAGATGGTGTATGAGTCTGATAAGCTAGTGTTGTCTAAGAATGGTAAATTCATTGGACAGGGATACTCTTGTAACGGCATGATTAAGTTGAATCTAATAAAGAAATCTTTTGTATTGTTGATTCTATTAATTTATGGCATAGTAGATTAGGACATGTTAATTATAATTCCATTAGGAATATGAATAAATTAAGATTAATTTCTGATTTTGATTTAGATGCCATCTCTAAAAGTGAAATATGCGTTCAAACAAAAATACACCGAAAATCCTTTAAATCCGTAGAAAGGAAAACTGTTTTGCTTGATTTGGTATATAGTGATGTGGATGACTTAAAAAGTCATATCACCTATGGTGGTAACCAATACTATATAACATTCATTGATGATTATACTAGATATGCATATGTGTATCTAATGAAAACTAAAGATGAGGCTTTTGATAAATTCAAAATTTACAAAGCAGAGGTCGAAACACAATTAGGAGTTAAAATTAAAATATTACATTCAGATCGTGATGGTGAATATTTCTCAAATGAATTCACCTTGTTTTGTAAACAACAAGGTATAACTCACCAATGTACTGCTGCATATACACCACAACAAAATGGTGTTGCTGAAAGGAAAAATAGGACTTTAGTAGAAATGGTTAATGCAATGCTCATAAGTTCTAATTTACCTTATAACCTATGGGGTGATGCTATGTTATCTACATGTTATATTTTAAATCGAGTACCACTTAAAAAGAATAATATTTCTCCTTATGAATTATGGTTTAATAGAAAACCTAACCTAACTAGACTTAAAGTTTGGGGTTGCTTAGCATATGTTAGAAAACCAGACCCTAAACGACCAAAGTTAGGAAATAGAGCATTTAAATGTGTTTTCATAGGATATTTACTTAATAGTATAACTTATAGATTTCTTATTCTTGACACCCTAGAAGTTATAGAATCTGTAGATGTAGAATTTTTTGAAAATCAAACTGTTGAGATCCCATTGAGATCATCTAGTCCAGAACCTAGTCTGACTAATGATATCAATGACGATGATTATGCTCATGCTCAAAACAGCAAGGAAGTGTCAGTACCAGATAATAGTACTGAACAACGGAAAAGTAAAAGAGCAAGAATATAGAAGGACTATGGTCCTGACTTCATTACATATCTTGTAGAAGGCAGTAAGGACGAAGTCCTTAATGTGACTAAATATGTAATGAACGTCGATGACGATCCCAAAACTTATTCTGAAGCTATGAGTTTCAGAGATTCTAATTTCTGGAAAGAAGCTATCAATGATGAAATGAATTTTATAATGTTAAATCAAACTTGGGTTTTAACTGATTTACCTCCTGGTGCTAAACCTATAGGATGTAAATGGATATTCAGGAAAAAGTTGAATACAAATGGATCCATTGATAAGTTTAAAGCCAGATTAGTTGTTAAGGGATATAAGCAAAGACATGGAGTAGATTATTTTGATACATATACTCCAGTTGCTCACATATCTTCTATACGCTGTTTAATTGCACTTGCATCAATTCATAAATTAGTCATACATCAAATGGATGTAAAGACTGCTTTTCTAAATGGAGAATTAGAAGAAGAGATATATATGTAACAACCTGAAGGTTTCAAAACCCCAGGCCAAGAAAAGAAAGTTTGCAAATTAGTGAAATCTCTTTATGGCCTGAAGCAATCTCCCATGCAATGACATGAGAAATTTGATAAAGTTGCACTGTCATATGGATTCATTGTAAATGATGCTGATAAATGTATTTATAGAAAATCGGATAACAACGGTATTGTTATAATATGTTTATACGTTGATGACATGCTAATATTTGGTTCCAATATATCCTGTGTGCATGAAACTAAAAAGTTTCTGTCTTCTAAATTCGATATGAAAGATCTAGGAGAGGCTGATGTAATTTTTGGAATTAAAATTGTTAGGAAAGAGGGGGAGGTATTACTAACTCAATCTCATTACATAGAGAAATTCCTACAAAAGTATGGTCATTACGATGACAAACCAGCACTAACTCCGTTAGATCCTGGTATTAAATTAGAAAAGAACACTGAACGTACTATCTCTCAACTAGAGTATTTTTGTGTTATTGGGAGTCTTATGTATGCTATGCATTGCACTAGACCAGACATCACACATGCTATAAGTATATTGTGTCGATTTACGAGTAATCTAGGTTTCGAACATTGGAAAGCCATTTCCAGAGTTTTAGCTTATTTGAAAGGAACCATTGAATATGGTTTATCTTATAAAGGATATCCTGCTGTAATAGAGGGATATAGTGATGCAACCTGGAACAATGTAGAATCCAAATTCAAGTCTATGACTGGATGGATCTTTACATTAGGAGGCGCTGCTGTGTCTTGGGCTTCCAAGAAACAGACCTGTATTTCTGACTCAACAATGTTGTCAGAATTGATTGCATTAGCAGATGCATGTAATGAAGCGGAATAGCTTAGGAATTTATTAATGGAAATCCCTTTGTGGAAGAAGCTCTCCAGCAGTCATGGTTAACTGTGACAATCAAGTAACGATATACAATGTGTCTAATAAGACATATAATGGAAAGTCTAGACATGTGAGTCTAAGACATCACGGTTACTCAAAAGAGGAGTTATAACTGTTGACTACATAGAAATGAAGAAAAACTTGGCTGAGCCGCTTACAAAAGGTCTTCCAAAGGCAATGGTTTCTATAAAGTCACAAGAAATGGGACTAAGGTCTGTGAATGAAGGTTGATCATCCTTAACAGAAACTCAACTTATGTCTTGAAAAGGATATACAAAGTTCAATGGGTACCAACAAGTTAAGAGAATGGTTATGGAACACTAAATAGATATTCCCATAATATTTAGTGTTGGATTCTGCAAGAACAAAGGATGGATATGTATCCTTAATAAGTCTAGAAACCTTAAAAGGTGTATCGTAGAAACACCTTAAGAGACTTACCTATATGAGTATGGAAATCAGGCCGTTTTCTAGGAAAGTAAGACCGCTTTCTAAGTTGACTCATGAATCGGGATTTAAGCACATGGCCATTAACGTGCTGAGCAATACAGAACACTTTACCTAAGGAAATCAACATGTGTGATTGTTCCGGTTTTATCACTAGGGATACTTGGTTCAAAATTCGTTCACCATAGAATCTCGATAAGGCTTTGAATGGTTTACACTACGTAAAGGTTCAAATCCAAAAGATACCTTTTATTTATGTGTTGTTTTCAACGTTTATGCATAACTTGATCTTAGAACTACATAGGCTTGATGTCATTTGGGTATGTAGGAAGTCACTCTAGTGATGCAGCTGTTGGGGATGCGGATTAAGGATCTTAAGGCAGAACTAACACTAGAGGGGGGGTGAATAGTGTTTTAAAGAATATATGAACTATATGGCTAAATTAAAACTTTCAACACAAATCTAAACAGAATTCTAACACAGAATGATCACAGAACATATAACAAATGCAAATAGTAAAGTAAAGCAAGTAAAAGGAAAGAACACACCGGATTTTATACTGGTTCGGAATCCTCCTACATCCAGTCCTGCACCAAGGCAATATCCTTGTATAGATTTTTATAAGCCAATATCCAAATTACAACCCTCAATTTCTAAGGCCTCAAGGAACCCTCCTATCTCCGAGTCTGGGGTAAACTCTCTTGATTTACGGGACACAAGATCACTCTAATACTTCTTAATAACAATTCTTTTGAATGGATAGACTCTATGGACTTTTTGAATACAAATTAATCCTATAACTCTGAATAGCAATTTGATCTTTAGTAGAATGATGGAGAATCAAATAGAGAGAGTATCTAAATGATTTCCTATTGAGAATGTGGCAGAATGATGGCCCGATCTTGAAAATATGAAGTTTTATGGATATGGAATGGTGGAGAAGAAAGAGTGAAGAAAATAAGAAAGTAGTTATTAAAAAAAATCGTTTTGGAAGCCTTTATATAGATGCACAACAGTCATAACCATTGGCGAAAGGTCTTTGAACGAATGGACACTTCTTTTGAAAATTGAATTTTGAATCCAACTGTCACCATGTCGACATGGGGTATCCCCATATGTCCCTCGGTTCAAAATTATAGAGATGTTGTTTTGTAAAGACAATTGAATTTAAAACAAGTTGAAACTTCTCTGAAGCAAAGTAAAGTATTTAAACAATATTTTGAGATAGAGAATGAATATAAAACATTATTTTAAATATATGTATATAATTGATATAGACCGTCAATTATATAAGTAATATTTAAAATCAGAATAAATTTTGATGTTTTTAAAAATAGAAGTTTTTAAAATCAGAATAGAGGAATATTTCAAGGCTAAAACAAAGTTTGAAAATCTTTTTGAAAACATGATTTTGAAAGCTAAAATATTTTGAAAAGAGATTTAAAACATTTTGAAAGATATATTCAAATGAAATTGCAAGAACCTTCCTACAGAGCTCCTCCATAGGACTCGAGAACTTGTACAAAGTAGTTTAAATGATTTTGATTTTCGTGGGTTTGTAAGCCACTTGTCGTAGGTTTGTAAGCTACTTGTCGTGGGTTTGTAAGCCACTGGTTTCGATAGAAATTGGGTTCCATCCCAAAAGAAAATTGGAAGAAAGATGAGAGTGCTATTATGAAGTTTTAACAAAATACTAGACACTTATCTTGAGATCTTGAAATCTTGATTCTCTAGAGTCTTGAATCTTGAATCTCTAATCTTCATCTTGATGCTTGAGTCTTTATACTGATCAGTCTTCGATGATACCTGCATATACTTCCTATATACATATACATACATACATATATATATATGGAAATGTTAGTATATTTTTTATAAAGTAAAGTATAATAACTATATAAGGTTGTTGTCATCAAAACATCATCAACTCAGTTCCTAACAATCTCCCCCTTTTTCATGATGACAACCTTTATTGCTAAGATATGCTTACCATACCATAACTCCCCCTTACTCCGTGATTTCTTCTTAAAACTACAACCCCCCCTTACTCCATGACTCCCTCTTACACCAAGCACATATATTTTTATAACTTTCTCCCCCTTTGTCATCAACAAAAACTATTAACTACTTAAGAATTCAAGAATGATTAGTATGAACAAATAATATGTATAGAACAAGCATGATGAGTTGGATTTTTAGATAGATTTATTGCACTAGTATTATCACAATATATTGGTGATTTACTTATGTTAATTCCAAAATCTTTTAAAGTTTGTTGCATATATATGACTTGTGAACAAGCCAGAGCAGCAGATATATACTCTGCTTCAGTTGTTGACAAGGAAACAATATTTTGTTTCTTGCTGAACCAGGAAACCAGTGAATGTCCTAGAAAGTGACAAGTTCCACTTGTACTCTTTCGGTCTGATTTACAACCAGCATAATCAGCATCACAATATGATATTAAATCAAAAGTATTATTTTTAGAATAAAATAAACCATAATCTAAAGTTTATTTTACATATCTTAAAATTCTTTTAACAGCTTTTAAGTGAGTTTCTTTAGGTTGTGATTGGTATCTTGCAAAGAGACAAACACTATGCATAATATCAGGACGACTCTCTGTTATATAGAGTAGCGAACCAATCATTCCCCTGTATAAAGTTTGATCAATATCTTTTGATTTATCTTCTTTACTTAAACCTACATTTGTTGACATTGGAGTTGGTTTCCCACTAGAGGTGCTTAAACCAAATTTATTGATTAAGTCTTTAGCATATTTTTCTTGATATGAAGATTCCATTTTCTAGTTGTTTAGTCTGAAGCCCTAAGAAGAAACTTAATTCTCCCATGTGACTCATTTCAAATTTTTTAGTCATTATATCTGAAAATTCTTTATTCATTATGTTATTAGTTGATCCAAAGATTATATCATCTACATATATTTTAACCAATTGAATATCTTGATTATTTCTTTTAATAAAAAGTGTTGTATCTACTTTACCAATTTCAAAACCAGATTGAAGTAAATAAGATCTTAGTCTTTCATACCAGGCTCTAGGAGCTTGCTTTAGACCATATAGAGCTTTCTTTAACTTGTATACATGATTTGAAAATTTATTATCTTCAAAAAGTGGAGGTTGTTCAACATAAACATCTTCTTTTACAAAACCATTTAGAAAAGCACTTTTAACATCCATTTGATATAATTTGAAATTATTATAATTAGCGAAAGCAAGTAGAATTCTTATAGCTTCTAATCTTGCTACGGGGGCAAAGGTTTCATCATAGTCAATTCCTTCTTCTTGGCAATAACCTTGCGCGACTAAACGAGCTTTATTTCTTACGACCTCGCCGAGTTCATTCATTTTATTTTTATAAAACCATTTAGTTTCAATTATACTTTTATCCTCAGGTTTAGGAACAAGTTCCCATACATCATTTCTGGTAAATTGATCTAATTCTTCTTGCATAGCAAGAATCCATGAATCATCAGACGATGCTTCCTTTGGATTTTTAGGTTCAATTGTTGATATAAAGGCTACATTACTCGTGCTACTTAATTGATTTCTAGTTCTTACTACAGATTCAATATTTCCTAAAACATTTTCTATAGGATGATCTTTTGATATTTTAAATCTCTTATTAGGTTGATTTATTTCACTAATAGTTTCATTAGATTGATTTAAATTTATAACATCTTCTTCATCATCTATTTGTACAATATCTTTAAGATTTTCATCAAAAGATACATGCATAGTTTCTTCAATAGTATTAGTTTTTAAATTAAAAACTCTAAATGCTTTGCTTCTATTAGAATAACCAATAAAGAATCCTTTATCAGCTTTTGGTTCAAATTTATCTAAATTATCTTTTGTATTAAGTATAAAACATTTACTCCCAAAGACTTTAAAATAAGCAACTATAGGTTTCTTATTATAAAGTAATTCATATGGAGTTTTATTTGTTAATGGTCTAATTAAAATTCTATTTAATATATAACAAGCTGTACCAACTGCTTCAGCCCAAAATTGTTTAGGTAAATTACTATCAGAAAGCATTGTACGAGCACACTCTTGAATCGTTCTATTCTTACGTTCTACTACTCCGTTTTGTTGTGGAGTTCTTGGAAATGAAAAGTTGTGAGTAATTCCCTTTTGAGTACAGAAATTCTCAAAATTTTCATTTTCAATTTCACCACCGTGATCACTTCGAATAGTTTTAATTTTGAAAGAATGTTGTTTTTGAATTCTTTTAGAAAAGTTTTTAAATATTTCAAAAGCATCACTTTTATGTTTTAAAAAGATTGTCCAAGTATATCTTGAATAATCATCTACTATAACAAAAACATATTTACTATGGTTAATTGATTGAACTTGAGATAGACCAAATAAATCTAAATGAAGTAATTCTAGAGGACTAGAGGTAGAAATAGTATCTTTTAATTTAAATGAACTTTTCTTAAGTTTTCCTAATTGACAAGCATCACAAATACTATCTGCTTTAAAGTTTAACTTGGGTAGATCTCTAACTAAGTCAAATTTTGATATCCTAGATAATAATTTGAAAGTCAAATGGCCAAATCTTTTATGCCAAATCCAAGGGTCGCTTGTATTAGCCAAAATACATAGATTATCATTTGAAATTTTCATACTAAGGATATAAATATTTTTCTTCCTAATACCTTCAAAAATTATATTAGACTTATCATCTTCAATGTGACATTTATCTTTTCCAAATTTAATTTTAAAACCTTTATCGCAAAGTTGACTTATACTAACCAGATTATGTTTTAAGTTCCTAACTAATGAAACATCAGAAATAAGTAAAGTTTTAGAGTTACCGACATTGCCGACGCCAACCACATATCATTTAGAGTTGTCACCAAAATTGACTAATCCACCATCTTGATAAGTAATGTCCTTGAGTATCTCGGGATTTTCAGTCATGTGCCTCGAACAGCCACTATCAAGTATCCATTTATCTTTCTTAATTTGCACAGTTTGTCCATTGGGTGTTGATTCGTCAAAAGCCATATAACATGTCTGTCCCTGCATAACACACCAATTCGGTAGTTTGATTTTTCAAAATAACTATATGCAGACTTATGATACTTTGATGAAATGCATAGATTCAAAACAGTTTTAACACAATTTTCCAAAAATGCCATTTTTATATTTTTCAAGTTTCAGATTATGAAAACAATGAAAACCAATGCTCTGATACCAATTGTTGGGGATGCGGATTAAGGATCTTAAGGCAGAAATAACACTAGAGGGGGGGTGAATAGTGTTTTAAAGAATATATGAACTATATGACTAAATTAAAACTTTCAACACAAATCTAAACAGAATTCTAACACAGAATGATCACAGAACATATAACAAATGCAAATAGTAAAGTAAAGCAAGTAAAAGGAAAGAACACACCAGATTTTATACTGGTTCGGAATCCTCCTACATCCAGTCCTACACCAAGGCAATATCGATGTACAGATTTTTATAAGCCAATATCCAAATTACAGCCCTCAATTTCTAAGGCCTCAAGGAACCCTCCTATCTCCGAGTCTGGGGTAAACTCTCTTGATTTACGGGACACAAGATCACTTTAATACTTCTTAATAACAATTCTTTTGAATGGATAGACTCTATGGACTTTTTGAATACAAATTAATCCTATAACTCTGAATAGCACTTTGATCTTTAGTAGAATGATGGAGAATCAAATAGAGAGAGTATCTAAATGATTTCCTATTGAGAATTTGGCAGAATGATGGCACGATCTTGAAAATATGAAGTTTTATGGATATGGAATGGTGGAGAAGAAAGAGTGAAGAAAATAAGAAAGTAGTTATTAAAAAAATTCTTTTTGGAAGCCTTTATATAGATAAACAACAGTCATAACCATTGGCGAAAGGTTTTTGAACGAATGGACACTTCTTTTGAAAATTGAATTTTGAATCCAACTGTCACCATGTCGACATCGGGTATCCCCATATGTCGACATCCCTCAGTTCAAAATTATAGAGATGTTATTTTGTAAAGACAATTGAATTTAAAACAAGTTGAAACTTCTCTGAAGCAAAGTAAAGTGTTTAAACAATATTTTGAGATAGAGAATGAATATAAAATATTATTTTAAATATATGTATATAATTGATATAGACCGTCAATTATATAAGTAATATTTAAAATCAGAATAAGTTTTGATGTTTTTAAAAATAGAAGTTTTTAAAATCAGAATAGAGGAATATTTCAAGGCCAAAACAAAGTTTGAATTTTTTTTTGAAAACATGATTTTGAAAGCTAAAACATTTTGAAAACAGATTTAAAAACATTTTGAAAAATATATTCAAACCGAAATTGCAAGAACCTTCCTACAGAGCTCCTCCATAGGACTCGAGAACTTGTACAAAGTAGTTTAAATGATTTTGATTTTCATGGGTTTGTAAGCCACTTGTCGTAGGTTTGTAAGCTACTTGTCGTGGGTTTGTAAGCCACTGGTTTCGATAGAAATTGGGTTCCATCCCAAAAGAAAATTGGAAGAAAGATGAGAGTGCTATTATGAAGTTTTAACAAAATACTAGACACATATCTTGAGATCTTGAAATCTTGATTCTCTAGAGTCTTGAATCTTGAATCTCTAATCTTCATCTTGATGCTTGAGTCTTTATACTGATCAGTCTTCGATGATACCTGCATATATTTCCTATATATATATATATATATATATATATGTATATATATATCTATATGGAAATGTTAGTATATATTTTATAAAGTAAAGTATAATAACTATAAAAGGTTGTTGTCATCAAAACATCATCAACTCAGTTCCTAGCAGCAGCCGTCTTATTTATTTATTATTTTGAAAATTGGGGGAGGTTGTTGTAAATTTTCAAAGAGCTTTTGGGGTTTGGGTTTTGTTTTGGAAGAGTAGAAGAAAAGAAAGAAGAAGAAAAGAAAGTAAAGTCCCACATTGTAGAAAAGAGGAGACTATACTTGTATAAGTATAGCTCTCTCAAGTGGATGTTGGGGCCTTGGGGCTCCCACATGTTTGCTTTGTTGTGAGGAGAGAAGTCATGCAACACCACATGCGCGCCGCTGCCGTCCGTCCATCCGACCGAACCGAACCGGGCCTCTTCAACACTATAAATAGCAACGCCCAGAATTCATTTGCAAACAGTTTTGATTCCTCTTCTTCTTCCCAAACGGTTCTGCGACGCCCTTAATGCGCTGCTCTGTTTTGTGACGCCTCCAAGGTATTGCAAATTCAGAAACCGTTGCAGAATTGTTCTCTTCTTCCTCCTCATTCTATCTTCTACAAATTGCATCATCAGAAACCATTCTGAAGTGTTCTTGGTCGAATCAAAGTCGTACAAACTTTGAATCCGATTACGCTGTTATAGGGCTTCATTGAATCCTGAAAGTCAAAAGTTCGATAACCCGTTTGTACCTGGTGGGTTGAGCTATTGTTTGAAAGAATCATTCCATAGATCCTTGAAGTCGGAAGTACAGCACTGTCTTCATCGCTATCGCCATCAAATTCGTCTCGAACCGTAAAATTCTCCAACAACCATAGCTATTTGTATTATCTAAAAAATATTCGCTTCATATCACTCTTAAACCTGTGCTAGGCAAAACATTGAATTATGAGTAAATGTTGTTTGACAATAATCTTAACTGCTTTTTTTTTCTTCTTATTCTCTCATTTTATTAAAACCCATATATTTAAAAACAACTTTTTGTACAGACAAAGATACACGAGAAATCATCATGCAAAACAAAATCCAACTAAACTCTGATGTTCTTTTCACATTCAATGGAAGAGTGTTGGTTTTAGATTTATAAAGTACGTAGCAGTTCCTATAAAGTATGTAAATTTAATATTATTTCATTCCATGTACCATGTTAGTTTTGATAACGAATGCGCTTGATCGTATTACCACAGATATCTAACTTAGTGAAAGTTTATCTTCATGATAATAGAGAGCAACAAAAAATGCGTACACTAAGTACAAATATCGGGTTATGAATTCAATGCATGAATATTTTTCTACTTACTTATTTTTATGCTACGCGCGGAAGCATCTCCCTGTTTTTCCTACTTGTGTGCACTACTTTCCATGTCTTTACTCGTGTAGGCTTTCTTTCTGGATTCTCCGCTTCCTACATGAATATATATATGAATACATTTGTAAATTGTGCATTATCATTAAGATTACATGTATAATAATGACCACATGTACCAATTCTTCATAAAATCGAGTTTATGATTTTCTTCCGAAAGTATGAATCATGGTATTTTTTCCTTTATTTTCAGCATCGGCTTTGCATTGTTCCCTTTTCTTATCAGTGCACACAATATTAATGAATTTCTCCCACTAGACTTTATCAATATCATTCGGACGGTTATCAATTGCAATGCGTTCAGGTAAAAACTCTTTTTCTCTCATGCTGTTTGATTAATGAAGTTGTTATTGTTCGACGTTGTTTCCTGTTTTGACTTTGTAGGCTCCTACACGTGGCCTTTCTTTCTTTTTATTTGGTTTTGGTGTAATTTTTTATTTTACGCCCAATTTTTTTTTGTATGGATGGTTTTGAGTGTGTCTCTACCATGTTCTTACTCCTCCATTTATTTGGCAACTTGATTTTTCTGGCATATCTGCTATTGTATTATTAATATATGGACATGATATGTACTCTTTTTCGTTTGAATGTATTTGTTAATGTACTATTTTATTTTTCATAGATTAAATAAATATTTGCTGAATAAAATTAAATAACACAGAATTTGAATTCAAACAGAAATTTTATTCAAACAAATATTTATTACAATTTTGAATAGTACAAATTCAAGCTCTCACCATACATATAAAATTTTGATTCTAATTACATCACAATTCAATTTACATAAATTCCTCACTACATATCACTCACACTCGTCGTTCATCTTCAACTTCATTCCAGTTAGAATTTAGCATTTGAGCAATCTGCAAAAATATACGCTAACGCAATAAAATTGAAAAATAAATGTTTTTGCAATACAAAATATAATATGGATTTTGAAAATATTATTTGCCTCAGTTATTTGGGTTGTTCGTCCATTTACATTTGAATCATCACACACGAACAATGTGACATGCGCAGTGTATCACTGTACATGCCACATGGCCGTGCACATGGATATACGCTTGATAATGTTACAGGGACAGGTGAGCACAGGTCAAACCCAAATTATCGGATTCAACTCAAGTGCAATAAAACAATGTCACAATTTTCAGCACAAGGTTAAATCCGAGCTACAAGCTGGATTCAACTTAGGTGAAATTTCGAAAAATAAACAAAATGCAAAGGTCAAGTCACTACTCAACTCAGTGCATCAACCAAAGTTAAGACAACATGAAGTCTGCAACTCAAATTGCAAGTTCAAAACAATGACACAAAAGTCAAGGCCGCAAATGAAACGCAACTCACATATACACCATGATATCAAGGCCAGAAGCTCAAGTCAGTGCACAACAACCTCGGCAAACAACAACACAGTCTCAAATTCAAATAACAAAGGAACCAACACAAAAGTTCACAATTCAACATGACAGCCCAAATGCCAGGTCGAACAAATACAACAAGGCCAGAATGAAGACAATATCACTGACTCAAATGGACAGACCAAATGATCACTATATACATGTACTCAAGGCAATATGAACAAGTGACACAACAATGCTTAAAGACTACAGACCGAACCAATATATCAGCCTCAATAGTACAGTGGCTCAACATCAAAGACCACATTCAAAACCAACTCAAGTGATATGCAGTAACACTTTATCAAAATCAAACAAGACACAGTATAGAAGCGAATGGCACCAAAATCAAGTTAAACAAGTAACAAAGAACTGGACAAGCTATCATGAATGAACAAAAACAAAAATGAAACAGAGATATGTTACAGGATGGTCATCCACCAAAGACACGACAACTACAAACTGCAAATATCCAAGTACTACAAGCCCAACACAGTGACACAGTACCAAAAAACTATCAATAAACAAAATCAAGCAACATATATGCACCATTAAACCAAGCTTCACAATGAACCAGTGGCCATAAACAGAGTGCATGCTACAACAACAAAGACCAAGGCTACAAATGTGCAAAGTGTAGACTTGAATGGACAGATCAAGTGAAGTATACAAGAGAAGCCATATGTAGTAAACAACATGAAGAACTTCAATCCAACAGACTCTCATTGACAACATCAAGTTTATATGGATATGCAATAGTGCAAAATTAAATGCCATCAGATGTATAAAATCATATCGAAGACAACTGCAGTGCAAAATCATGAGCTATTGAACAAGCATATGAATTCACAAATCAATTTCAAGTTGAACAAAACAAAACCGAAGTCACAGTGAAATCGCCACAGTCATGTCAACGAACAAGTCAAAGTCAAATTTTCTTTTATCAAAGCCAACAGAAAAATGATCGGAGCCGAAGCCGTGGCAATCAAGGAGTCGAACAAGTCAAGCCGTAATCAAAATCAAAACCGTGGGAATCAAGTCAAAAAATATACATATTTGAATAAGTCGCAATCATTTCAAACATCCATACGAAAATCAACGACGAAGCTATATCAGTTGACAAATTCAAATAAAGTATATACGACGAGAATTCAGGGGATCGAACCCTATAAATTGAAATTAACATCATTGGCAAAAGGTATCGAGTTCAAGCATTGAATCAGAAAGTAAAAGAGCAAAAAATTACTTACCGAAGCCATACCACAAACTCGATCAATTTCAAAGAGACCGTGAGCAAAACAGAGAAGCATGCGATCGACGAAGCAAACAAAGTGATAAATCTTCCATTCGATCTAGCAACCAAAGCCGGCCTCTTTGAAATCACGAAAGCCCTAAATTTGCAAAGCCCTAAATCAAAGCCGCTATTCTCAAGATAAAGGAACGACCGACATAATAAAAGAAAAAGGGGAAAGGGCCGGCGAACTTTCTCTACTATAATTCATTTTGGGCCGGCCTTCTTTTTTAAGAGCTTTCTTTTTATTATTATAAAGGGTTTATTTATTTTAAATTAGGGTTGTCTTTATTTTAAATTGTTTTAATTTGTATTTCAACTTTAAACCGTTGTAATTTCTAGTCGTGTGACTAGGGGACAAACTACGTGGCGTAGTTTGAGAATTCGCAACTCAGTGGCTGAGTTGTGGCAGGGTTTTGAGCGTAGAGTTAGGTTTAGTCGATAGCGGGTGTCGCGAGTTTACGTGTGTAAGCGTCTGACTATCTAATTTCTAGTAGAAACCTTGGGGGCGGCACGTAGGCAGGGTTTTGCCGAAGCTGGATAAATTCTGTGTCGTTCTATTTCTGCATTTTATTATTCTGCTATTTTTACTGTGCTGCTATTAATCTGTGGTCTGTGTTGAAATAATTTTATAAGCTTCCGCAATTAATTTTTATAATTAATACCATCACACTATTCACGCCCCCTCTAGGGTGAAATCGATCCTACACGTATAACATAAACTTCACTTGCAAGCTAATATTGAATTCATAGCAGCGAAAACACCTGTGAGCAAAATGGAAAAAAGATCGCTTATACAAGCCATTCTTATATTTTGACAAAGACAGTAGTGGGTAAGTACATTTGCAACTGTTGCAACTTTACTTTGGTGATACATTCGATATCACATAAAATTAACAAGAGTGGACATGCACCTATATATACCCTCTTTTATTCTATGTGTACAATACAACATTTAATAATCATATATGAGTTAATACATATATACATACATACACATGCATTATGATGGATTATGTAAAGAAATTACCTATAACATAAACTTCACTTGCAGGCTAATTTGAATTCTTATAGCAGCGACAACACCTGTGAGCAGAACTCTTTTGATTGAAGACAAATGTATTGAAACTACCATGACTAAAAATAGTAATGAAACAGTATTATATCAAATATAACTACGGAGTATCAGTTTCGCACGGCAGGCAGTTGCTAAAATATGAGTTTTAAAATACCACCTCTTTACTTGTTGTATAGAATAGATGTAAATGATAAATATAAAATAGCTAATAGTCAATGTTACATGTAGTTTCATAAAGGATGTATTATAGTTTTCAAAATCAATTTTTTCCCTCTGTCATCCATATCAATGTTGATTCATCTATGTAAAAGATCTGGGGACACACTTATGGAAATTATTCATTGCTTTTATTAATTAAATAAAACTAAGGCTTGCACCACTTTGGTTCTTAACATAATATGATTAAAAATGAATATTGATTCTCTTTTATTAGCCGATAGAATACGTAATCAAATCAAAGATGCTTGATCAAAAGCGTTAGTATACTCATTAAAACACAATATGAACATAACTGTCAAGGGTCAGTTGATACCCAAGAAATATAGGATGACTACGTGCTTAAATATTTTGAGAATACTGGTAACAATATATTAAACTGTAATAATAAATCTACGTTTTGTAGCAGTAAAATAAGTGCTCGGGTCCTAATTGAAATCAGTGCAAGTTGTTCTTTTCCAAAACAAGTGTCTATCATAAATGAAAATGATAACTTAATATAGCAAGAAGTTCAATATGAATAAAGGCCAAACAAATGTAACAGATGGGATCGTTTTGGCCATTCAAAAAAATACTGCTCTAAGTTTAAAATATGGGTGTAAAAACAAAAACATATAGAGACAAATGATAGAAACACGATGCATATTAACAACATAAATTCAAACATACTGTAATAATAGAAAGCAATGTTTAAATTTTAACTTAACAACAGAATAATAATAAGGCAATGAAAGTCCAAAATAGTTTAGAGTCCAATTTAATACATATATCAGACTATCTAAATAACAAGGTCAGCTCCGAAACACGTCATTTGCTCAAAATATTGATTAACTCAAAGAGAAAAAATCCTTGCAACCGGAATCAGATGAATTACTATGTTGTCAAAAGGTAAAAACAGATTGAGCTAAAACAAAGTCAACTACTGCAAAACTATTTGATTTAAGAAATAAGTACCTAAGATATTGATCGAGGTAGACAGCGAAATCCAGCTATTGATTGAGGCAGAGAATGGCACCCTGATATTGATTGAGGCAAATACCAAAACCTTGATATTGATCAAGGTGGAGAATGATTACGAGCGGAAAAATCCTAGATCGATGGAGAAAGAGACGTGAAAAGTAAAACTAGGCATGAAAGAACCGTGGTAAATGTTTTAAGTGTAAAAGTACGTAAATTACAAATTTATCCTGATCACTTTAAATTTATTATGAAATCACCAAATGTAGTCACGGTAATAAACGTTAGAAATGGTTGTAACGGTAAACCGTAATAAATTGGTAACGGTTATAACCATTAGAAATTAAAAGCAGAAAAACGTTACAAAATGGACTGTTAGGTGTAGTGTAAGTATGACGTTTCGGTGTTAGTTAAAGTTATATTCATATTTGGTCGCCCTTAACAAGTCGTATTCTCCGTATTATTAGACGTGCTTTCTACACCAAATGCACGTCGGCATGAGGGAACCGATCACATATGAGATGGGTCGTTGTCGATCGTGTTGGGGGATGTCGTGGTTCGGCCTTACTTGATGAGTTGGTTGTTGAAACTGCTTCGAGGTGCATCAACTATCAACTGGCTTGACCTGAGCTGCCATGCTATGTAGTTAAAATGTTTAGCAGCTCTATAGCGGTGGAGATGCAAAAGTTAAAACAGGGATATAGCAGAAAGTATCGGAGGTACAAAAGGCTTCATTGGATATAAAATAGAAATTTTAAAATTAATTTATTTTCATTCTCACATCATTTGTGTAGGAAAAAGAAATATTTTTTAATATTATATAGCATATTTGAAGAATATCATGATTTATGCAGACTAAGTTCAGTGATTACAATATATTTTTAACTTGAATTGAGCACTTATAGCTTAAAATTAGGTCTTTACTCTAACTTTTGTTGATTTGTTTAAAAATAAAACAAGTCTAATCAACATTTATATATTGATGTTGCTAAAGCGGGTACTAAAAAGCCTTGATTTAGTGAGTGTAGCGGAAAAAAGCGAGGCTTAAAGCGGACGTATGGTTTAATAGCGCTAATTTAAATAGCGTAGCAGTTGGAGAGCGTTATGCACTATGGAGGGAATTTTGTAGGGCTTTAAAGAGGATTTAAATGCATAGCTGCCACGGGACAACCTAGACCTAGGCTGGAAACCAAGGGAGCATTGACCGACTTGCCCTTACCTTGCTTAGTTTGTAGAGCATCGATTTGGACCTGGGCCATCCTAGACTGAAACAGGCCAGGGAAAAAGGCCTTAATCAGCTTTTCTTTTTTACTTATAAAAATATTAAGAAACACTCATGCTTATTTTATATATACATATATACCTAGTTACAACATTATCATTCAAATATCCCAATAATCCACACATAACATCCATTACATCCAAACTAAATTCATTTTAACATATTTTAACTGTACACAAATACTTACGCCATACTCATCAATATTATACTTCTTCAAATAAAAATTAAAAAATTTCTTCAAAATCTTATAAAGTAACTTTTACTTAAAAAATCATCGCTACAAATATATATGTATATATATATAAATATATCCAACCCCAATAATCGACCCCTAATCAATAAACAACTCGCACATCACATGCGAGAGTCATGTGAAAATAGGTAAAAATCTCAATACTCACTTCTATGAAGCCAAAATCTGTCTAACATACTCTGTATGTTTCTGAACCTGCTCTGATACCAAAATATAACATCCTACCTCTATACACATACTACTAAAGGGTATTAAATAGTAATAATGTCTGACAATACAGAGAATGGGGCATATTATGCGACTACACATGAATATTCTCTTGCGCTAATACAGGTACAAATTCTTGTTTCACATAATACATCAAATATACGTACTCGGTCTCGATACAAAAGAATAAACACATGAGTTTTATAGGATAGAATAATACATAGTATAAATGGAGAAAACAAAGCCTCAGAACACAACAAAAAATATAATATCATAATGTATGTATCACAAAATAATACAAATTTTGTCTTTCTATAATGATATACAAAATAATTCATATAAGTACATCATAATGTACACATGGTATCGTCGTATATTAATATAATTAAGTACAAAACAAGTAGCATCACTGTCGTCCTTTGATCCATCACCAAATTGAGTCTTAAAAGAAATATAAATCACCATAACACATCCTGTCAAAAACAACCTCAGTCTAACCCGAGGTTATTAAACAATTAACACATTATGGGTTGGGCTAGAATCTGGCTGTGAGCGTATTAGTGTGCAATGCAATAACACGTGTAAATATGAATAAATGTCACACACTCATTAATTATCCATACCTCATCTCAAGCACAAAATATCATAACGCTCATGTCATGTCTCTATAATAAAGTGACTCAAAATCGCTAATCTACTTAACCGGGATTCACTCCTAATCATAATTATTTACAATCGCATTTATTATTATGCATACATTGTTTTATGGTTGATCGATATATATATCTATAAACAAATAACTAGCACGTCCTAGTAATTTTCTCTCTACTAGATGCTAGGTCGATACAAAGAAATGCCGCCTGGGATGCGACATCCCCATCGACCCAGAATTATGGGCCCGTCCACACAATATATTTGTTGCACTAAATACCTCACCGGCAGTCCTCTAAATCCATTAAATACATCATATTTGCCGATCCTAACTTGTTGTGTGTATGCATCAGATTATTAGACCTGTGACAATGGGGCCAAATTGTCATTACTCAAGGCCCTCCCTCGTAGTTGTTTTGTAGAATGGATATTTAGCCCATCTGGTATCTCACATCGCTTCGATCAAATTTTATTTATCCAATTCACATGTTCATGTTTATGAGGTAACTCACCTAACCGTTGTTAAGCCGATGTCACTACAGGCGATAAAATATAAGAGTTGAGCATAGAAAGTATGACATGTAAGCATAACAGAATACAAGATATAAACAGTAATAAACATCAAATAAAAAAATTACACGTACAAAGTTTTAGACAATGATAAATACGTATAATACATCCGTAAGCATCCAAAATATTCAACGACCCATATGCATATAATTAAATGAGCACACAACCGACATCAAAATTAGCATTAAGTTTAAAGTTAAAGAACACCGTATTTAACACAACATTCATTTATGTATGCATATGTATCGTTTTGGCCTAAAGCTTGTAAATTGAAATTATACTAAATTTTTTTCAAAAGTAAATACTTTTTTCCTATCATAAACATGACATAAATTCAGGCATTTCTAATATAAAACTAAAATACTATTTCTTGAAATGAAAAAATATTGTACTCTTATTTAATAATACTTATTTATTTATTTATACGTTTTATTTATTTTGTGCCTAAAATTGGCCCAACCCAAATTTACATAGTGGGCTGCAGGTCCCGTTGCTATAAAAAGTGGTCCTCGGCCTATTCTCACTTGAGCAAGCAGGTGAGAATTAGCTCATCGTCTTGCGTAGGCGAGACATTTACTTAAGCTGCAGCAAGCAGGTGAGGTATACTCACCTACATGGGCAGATGAGTACGTTCATAAAACTGCTGATGTGTGCAACAGTTTCTTTGCTGCACACATAACAGTTTCTTCCATTTGGGGACGGAATATGTCCCTTCTCTCTGTCTTACTATCATGTAGTTTTTGACAATCAAAGCACTTTCATCATCCAAATTTCAGCCCTTATTCCTAAATTCAAAGTTAAACGAGCGGAGTTCCCTTTAGATATTCAAAGGTTAAACTTTTTTTCTCAATCAACAATTGCAATAACAACCATAATCTCTAAAATCAATCAAAATTCAAACAAAGAACTCAATTATTGCACATGAAATCATCAAATAGGCATTATACTGGCATTACAAAGTTTACTCTCTTTAATCCTTTGCAGTTATCTTGCATTAGCCCTTAATAGATACCAAATCCCCATTTACCTTCCTTCCCCATCACAGACCTACTCTGAATACTTACCTAACCATAAATTTATGCATGGAAAATAATCCAATGGTTAGGAGAGATATAGTAACCTATACCTTTGAATTGGAAACAAAATTGATGAATTTGTTTGCTGATTTGACAAAAATTGGGCGTTTTAAAGGTTTTTTTTAGGAAGCCTTTTTTGGTTTCTTTTGAGTTTAATTGATAATGAGAGGAGTAACGAACTTCATTTTCCTTAAGTTTGCTGAAATAAATCATGTAAGTTGGCAAAAACCCATTTGTCTCAATTTTTTAGCCATTCTGAACTAAAAATTAACATTTAAAACCATATATCCTTATACATAAAAAAGTTTTCACTTTTCTAAGTTCAACTTTTTATTTCATAAACCATAAATACTCACCTTATCTTAGTTCTGCATTTATTGATACTCCAAAGCTCATATTTTTATTTTTATTTTTAAGTATTGGATTTTAAGTAGTTTACAAATTTGTTATTTTAAGTCAAAAATGAAATTCAAACTCTTTATAAAATTTATAAATCCCAATTATTCACCCAAATATCACTTGTTTCATTCAATAAATGAGTTTCTCACTCTCAAAATATCATTTTCACATTTATGAACTATATTAAAATGAACGTTGAATTTTAAAACATGAAACTAGAAATAATTTGCAAATTTATCCACTAAAACTAAACGTATTCTTAACTAGAAGTTTCAACACACCAAATTTTATCAAGTCCGTGCTTAGTTTGACTAAACTTCACTTTTTTCCCTCAAACAAGTTCTCTTAAAGTAAATCATTTTATATAAAAGAATATATTATTCTCTCTTTAAATAATAAACCCATATTTTTACTTCATCTAAATAGTTTCCAAATACTCTTTTTTAATTATTATATTCCAAATCACTTGGTAGCTCCATAAAAGGTTGTTGCACTAGCCGAAAAATGGTAGTTAAAGGTTGAATATAGTGTGGTCCATGGAGAAATATCTAGCTTAATTCTCTCTCTTACTAATTTAAACACAAAGCCATCTATTTCCTTTTTTTCTAACAGCATGGATCACGGTCCTTAATGCACCGAAATAACCACTCAACAATTTAATCAATTTAAACCAATTTAAATCATTATCAACATCGTATATATGTACATACGTATATAAATTTTATATTGGCACCTAATAAATTATTAACAAAACCCTGAATATTTCTAAAGGCAACTCCATTTTACTAAACACACCACATATAATGAACCTAGTGCATGTGGCTCATGCACGATAGCGGGCTCTGGTGAGGTTGATAATGTACGTAGCATTTCCCTCGCATTGCGAAGTAGTTGCTTCCGGACTCGAACCTGGACGTCTAGATCACTATGCGGGTGACCACATACAATGAGCAGTATATATTAATGTTTCTCAAATATTAATTATTTTAATTAATTTATAACTATTATAAAATAATTAAATCAAGCAATGATCGAAGACTGAATAGATTCAGTTGTGCAACTTGCATGTATGAATTAGCTAGTAATTAATATTTAAAAAATTTAAATACTAATGTTCATATGTCACTTAGCTAGTAGTGTGATAGTTTAACTTAATTCATTTCTTACAAATCTCATCAGCAAAATCCAATTTTACAAATTCAAGCGGTAGCATTTAGTAACGATTATCTGCACTAAATCTTTTCATCGATAATATATCAAATTCAAATTTACGGAGTGCGAATTTGGTCAAAATTCCAATATTGTACACATTCAACTCAGTTAATCCATAAACAAATCCATGGTTTAATAAAAACATTTATTGTTAACCATATTACCCCACCTAGAGATTTTAAATTTGAGTTGATTATAATTGGCCGTGATACTAACCTTATTCAACTATGGTGGTGAATTTCAAATTAGACCTTAACCATAGTCGATTGATGGACATCATGCCACAATTTAACTATAATCAAAGTAGAGTTTCCACATTGAATTTCAATGGTGTTCCCAAGTCGAGAGAGCTATGTGATATTGTCATGTTGATATTTTCTGTTTAATCTATTTGTTAGTAGACAACGAAAAACTCTCAAACAAGTCATTCCACATAATCCAATAATTGTCAACATGTAACCTTCTAGTTCCTTCATCAGCCATAAGGTATACATTGTCCCACATTTAGGCATAATTATGTATTCTAGTCTTTATGAATGTATCTATACCTTTATCTTGACCAAGAATATTTAAAACAAAATATTATTATTCAATGTGATAAATTTCTCACGATTACAACATTTTTAGCTATTATCACATAATATATTATTTAAGGATTTTTTATCGAACATATTTAAATTAATTATTTAACTATTATATCACAATATAAACAAATATATAATAGAAGACAAACACCTTTTAATTCGAATGAGATTTTATTACAGAGTTAATAATTTACGTTGAATTAAATAATTATCCATAGGGCATACCCATAACTTCATTACCATGCATCTCGGCCACTAATGTATATTTTCATATTCCAACATGACCCCCCCTTCGCTCTTTGTAACACTCACAAGACAAAATTCATTTTCCACATCACACTATAGTGGAAAATTCATAAATTTTTTGCACCTCTAACTTGAAAGAGTTAAGGATGTGCCTTAGTAAATTATGTTATCTGATTACATAACTTAGCTCTAATAGGAAATCTTATTTGAAATAAAGTAAGATTTTCGTTTATTTTTTATTTAGTGTGTATATATATATATTTGAATAAGCACTTTATTTACTTATATTAAAAGGAATGCACATTGTGGTGATAGTAGGAACAAATAGTGGTAGGAGTATTTCACTAGAATTGACCTCAAAAATCATCATACGTGCCTAATTACCCTATATATTTTCAAGCATTAATAGATCAAAGCTATTCCAAGATGGAATGAAAAATGAAAAGAAAAGACAAATACAAGTTTATCACACTAAAAGACTCCACATGTTGAATGCTTTTCCAACTACCCTTGTCCCACGAGTTGTATCCACAACTAAATTTCCTTTAATACAATTTCAAGCCTGATCTAAAATTGGCCTACTAGCTTTATTCTCCCTCCACTTCTAAAACGACAGCAAGTGCCCTACCGTTGCAAATGTTTTGTGTCATGATACCGTAGCTTCGTCTACATTGTGCTAATTCCATCATCACTTGTTGTGGGCATCTCCGTTGTTAACTATTGTGCTAGCATGACCGGATCGAGGTAGTTCTCTTACTGAAACTTTAAGCATCGAACTCAAAAAAGATAAGTTCTTTGCTACTAATAATATCTTCTCTTTTAATGTTTTCTTCCTTCAATAGGTGCTTACTATCTGCACTAATTAGTTCCAGCTGAATGTTTTGGGGAGTTTCAATGTTTCGAAACTCGTTGGAATTGTGTTCCATTTATTCCACATAAAAACAGTGAACACAATGTTTTATGTTTTTATAATGCCTTGCTACCACTGTTACAACATAACACCTGATCAAAAATATCATCAATCTCATTACTTATAATTGCTGCGATTTGTAACTCGGTAGTGACGTTGTTTATTAACAAACACAAGTATTGGAGTGAAAGAAATAGGTGATTTCTTGATTCAATTGTTTGATTGCACAATTTGCACTTGGTATCATTGTTTATTCTCCACCTGTAAATTCTTCCTTTAGTGTTTAATTTGTTCATTTTCGCCATTAAAGCACAAATAGACATTTTAGGTGTGCATATGCCGCTCCGAATGTGTTCACACCATTGTATTTCGTTGTATTTGTCCCTAGTTTGGTTCTATACTGATCTAAATGAAAATTACCCATTGTTTTGCGCCTTCCAATCCCAGTAGTCTTCACTGCGATTATGATTAAGTTAATTTTATGGATTTGTTTAGGTTATATAAAGGGGCAGAATGGAAATATCTTCCTCCACTGTCTACTAGTCATGTGGGAAGATACTTTCATGTTGGGGCCACCGATGATTGAAATAGCTTACCAGCCCAACACATCTTTCGAAGACCGGTCGTTGAACCATTTATTGAACCATAGCCTTGCGTTATGTCTATTGACGGTTCTCATTTCTATTAGCTCTTTTGACTGTGATTTGGTCATAAGGAGTAGTTTCCATATATATAAAGGATTATTGTCTTTAGCGATTGTCCGGAAATTTGTGTCTTTGCAGTATCTATTATTCATCCACTTAGCGTAGAAGCAATCTTTTTGTAAATATTTCCATGTATTCTTTAAGGATATCGCCTTCATGACGTCTTCTATTTTTCTTAAACTCGCACCTCCTTCATACTTTTTTAATACATCTCATTCCAACTCATGTTGTGATGTTAGTTTTTCCACACAAATTTGGAACACAATGAGTTTATTTTGGTGATAACATATGTTGGTAGTTGGCAAAATTGAGCCCAAAGCATTATCATTGGATAGATCATTATCAGTTCAATTATACCAACTATATTCAAAATCTTATTTAATTTTGTTTGTTTTATTTAACAGTATTCCAAAGTCTCTGGATTATAGTTTAATGTGAGATAATGCAATTCCAAAATAGGTATTTGGGAGGCCCAGCTTGAAAGTTCAAAATATTTATGATTTTCACTGCAAGAAAGTATGTTATTAATAACGCCATTCGATAACGCATTATTCTAAAGCGTTATTGTTTAGCGTGGCTATTTGCTTTTTTTGTTTTTACTTTATTTATTCTCTTCCGCAGTCTTACCACGTAACGCTTTGGCCCAAAAGAAAATTATTCCTCCTAGAATTTCCGTCTCCCTCTCAAAACAATTATTCAGTTCGTCTTCCTCCCAAAACCAAAATTACATTTATTCAGTTCGTCTCCCTCCTAATCGCTCAACCCTCGCCATCTTCGATCTTCGAAACCTGATCTAACTCACTTCTCTCATCACATTTCATCCGTTCTGAAGTATACATGTCCTACCCTAAATCATCTGCTCGGATTTCTAGTTATGTTTCACTATTTATCACTCATCGCTCGCCATTTTCGATCCTCGATCCAGCCCGCCATCCACGATCTTTGCTCATCACTCTTCAGTAGTTTCGAAGTTGATGCGTCCAGAACCCTTAATCATCTGTTCAGATCTATTGGTTAGAAATTTATAGGTTATGTTTATTAACTTCTTTATTTTGATTTTATTGTTTGGTTATGATTTTAGAAATTTTTTATCGTTAGGTTATGATTTTATCGTTTGGTTATGTTTATTAACCGTTTTATTTACTGTTTCTAGGTTATATTTTACTAGAAAATAATTCATTTCTTTTATTTCGTATGTTTATTTACTGTTTTTCATGAGTAGGATATGGCACAACAAAGTCATTCTTGTAACAGCAGAAGGCACTATACTCAAAACAGTAATGCTTTTTAATTCTTTAGTTAACAATAAATGTGTTGACTTGAATATTTTCCAAACCGTGTTAATAAGTGTTTCCTAAATGGAGTTTGATGATAGACTTCACAAAGCTTTAATGCTAATCAAATAGTGAATGATCCAGGATAATTTGTTAACTCAAATGTAATGATTAATGAGATATTCAATAAAAAAAAATTGACAACTTATCCTCTATAGTAAATTTTGGTGTCCATATCTTAGCTTTATAACTTACGTAAATATGGTAAAGAAATTAACAAGGTTTTGACATAATTTAAGACCGATAGACATTTGATTTTTTTACTTCTTCTATATTTTTATTTTTATTTTTTATCTGTATAATTTATTCGATTTCATAAAAATTCGATTCCATATGAACAACAAATATTAAACTTATATTTTATCTTTTCATAGTTTAATAAAACATAACCGCATTTTATCATTTCATTTAATTAAATTATTTATGTTTTAAAAATAAATGAGCGATGGTATTTGTCTTTTGTATTTAATTTATCTTTTATCCTTTTCCTTTTATGCAATCTTTCATAATTTTATAAAAATTGTTTCCAAATAAAAAAACAAAGTTCAAAATTATATTAAGTTTATTCTTTTATAGTTTCAATGGTAGATATTTTATTGTTATCATTTTCTTCAGTTAAATATTTTTATATCTCATATTAAATCTATTATGATGATTATTTTCCTTTTTCATCATTTTTATCAAAATATAAATGTTTCCTGACTTTACCTTTTATATTTCCCTGGACCCTACATATTATATTTTTAAGTAACACTAGTGCTATTACTTGAGTTCGGCCTGTATATTTTTCTAGACCCTACAAACTATATTGTCTTGATAAATGCTGCGTTATACCTACTCGTGCACACTTCATTGTTTATGATTGACTCTTTCGCATTGTGCGCCTTTTACATTGTTTGTTTCAGTTTGGGTTTTTACACAAGTTGCCACGCTATGAAACAATTCTCTAAGTGTTTTCAGCCGTGACTCAATTCACTATTATATTACAATCATTCAATTTGCTCTATAATGCAATTTTTTCACTACAAGTTTTTAGTTTGCAGGTTGTTGTGTAGCTCTTTACTGCATGTTTGTGTTATTTAACCTTACCTTTTAAGTTTGCACATCGTTGTGCAGCTCCCTTGATACATGGCATGTTTTCAATTTGCATATTTTGCTTGTCCTTTCCACGAAGCTTTCAGTGTTGTTCATCCTTTTTAGAATATTCGATTCAGTCGTTCACGTAATCTGATGAAAAGTACTAATGGTTAGTAACATACATTTTAATGTTGTGGTATTCCTAACCTTTTATATTACATCGAAAAATCAAAGTGTAAACATTGCCTAAAATTTTATTCAGGGGTTCTTATACGACATCCAATTTGGACATTTCTTAGGCATGTTATTTTCGTTTTAGTTTATAATAAATTTATTATTTGAAGTAATTATTATTGTGCATTACATTTTAGTTGGCACTATGTTAAATGTTGAAATCAATTATTTGATGGCATAGCGGCTCTTTGTGCAAGATCATATATATTTAAATTTTCTTCTAGAGAGTTAGGAATCACATATCACACCACTAGGTTTCATCATGCTTTTAGGAATCGTTGTTGAGGTATTTCAATCCCCGTTGTTAATATGCGGATTCAAGTCAGAAAGACAGTTAGAGAAATTTTCGCCGTACTTAAAAGTATGGATAATGAAACTATCGTCAATTATTATTTCCTTAATGGTTTATAACTTCCTTTTTAACTACCAAAAATAACACATAGTTCAGCCCTTTGAGCCATTTAGTAACTTCCATGCTACAATTATAAGGTCAAACTTGACTTCTTTATATGATGAAACTAGGCACATATCAGAATTACAACTTGTTCCTCTATACACTATCATAGTACTAAATCTGAAGTCTTGTTTCCATTAATTTGCAGGACGATGTGATGAGAGGGTAACCAGGATACGAGCACTTGAATGAGCCACTTTATATTTTGGTTAAGGTAGAGCTCTTTATTGACATCATAAATGCCTACTTAATGCAAGGTTCTGAGATACTTGCAGATCTACTTAGACCAATGGTATGCACATTCTCTTCTATTTTCAACTTCTGTAATGGCCTTAAATTTTATCAAGTGTGAATATCATTACCGTCTCAGGATGAACAATAAGATTTTATCAATAAGTAGCAATTGGGAGGGCTAACTCTTATCAATTGAGAAATTCGTATTGAATGAATAGGCAAAATGATTTAACCCTCTTTTTATTCCATTGCTTCCATGAGAGAATTATACTTTACCTTTTTCTGATAATTGTCTTACTTAACCCTTGTTTTATTCCATTGCTTCAGGTATTTTTTTACACCGTGGTAGTTGCTGCAGAAATAAATAGCTGTAATCACCTTATGTATATGCTAATAGTCCTTTTCGAATGCAGTTATAATATCCTTCCTCTTGATTCGATGAGTAATCTTATCTAGATGGCATCCCTTTCTATGTATATGCTTAAATTAGGTAGATCATTAGCGAATTGTGGTCACTTACTAAATCGGTAGTATCGATGCCATCAAAAATATGTTTCCAAAATAGAAATTGTGTCATTATGTTCAATCTACACCATTTGCATTGCATATATCACAGTAGTCCAGTTGTAAATTGACCAATATTTGGCTAAAATTTAAGGCAATCAGCTTTGGTTTTGTCCAGATCTAGAAACATTATTAAGCATTATGGCTTATAGATATATTATTCGATATTTGAACTGATGTTGAATAATATTTGGCGTATGCTAACTTATTCAAACTAGGAAAGCCAGATCTAGTAGAAATAAAAGGTGTCACATACATTGGCTCGTAAGTCCATTTCTCTTATCCATACATAAATAGATATTCCATTGCAGTTCTTAGATGATAATTATACCATCTAAATTTTCAACGAGTAGTATCACTACTTCAAAGCTTATACAATGGAGAATGTCTCTTGGCTTTCCGACGTCAAAACATTCTCAGAAATCATAGCCACGAAAAGGAATGATGAATATGAGGTTGCTGGTGAGCATGAGCATTCTTATGTGTTCTGCTTGCAAGGGTAGCCAAGTTCAAAATTAGTGGCAGTGGCATGCATGGATAGATTATGAGAAATTCCATGAGCTGGTCAAACAACTTTTTTTTATGATTTTTTTTTCAAACATGGTCTATTAGTGCCAGCAAGTTAAAAGTGACACTATTATAGTCATGGTTCATGAGACATTTCTACAATTTAATTCGAGAAACTTCTTTTATGGTTTTTTTTATTTCTCAATTCATAATATTTGGTTTAATGTCAGACACATAATTATTGATATGTATGCATTAATGGTTGCTTCTGGAAAACCATTCAGGAGTGAAGATTACATAGTCGTTGCACTAACTTGGGCCATTTATGGTGCAACTGAAATTGGCTTTAATCCTGATTAGCTACAGTACAAAAAAGAGAAAATGCATGTCGCCAAATTTAATAGTTCAGGGCAATAGCATCATATTTTTTATCAAATCCAGATTTTTTAGGATAAATTTTGTAGCATATTTGAATTCATACGGAAATCCACTATGGATAAATTTTGTAGCATATTTAAATTCATATCGGAATCCTTGGTCAATAGATTGATTTTGCTTAGAAAAATGTGTTAAATTTATATTTAGTTACCGACAACAAGTAAAGGTACTACAATAACCGGGAATATGTAAACTGTTATTGCTTCTCATCCATGTAATAACACAGTCGAGCTACCAATTTTTTCCTCTTAAGAATATGTTGATTTAAGAAAGGAGCTTTTAGTGTTTAAGTATCAACTTGAATGCTATAAATATGTTTTTTGAATACATATTCTATAGTATCATTTAAATATTTTTGTAAAAAATAATTTATAATAAATGGGAAATAAATTGTATTTTTATAGACTGTTCGATGCTCTTAACAACCAATATGTTACTTTACGTGTGGAGTTAACATTATGTTACATCGATCAATGAGTATAATTGAAACCCAAAGCTTCTTCTGCTTCTGCTGCTTATATAGTTGAAACCCAAAGCTTTATTTTCTTCTGCTTGTATAGTTGAAACCCAAAGCTTTATTTTCAGTTAATCTAGAATTTAACAAGTAATTATTAAATACTCTAATTTGATAAAATGAGATTGGTAAGCCTCCTTATTACCACTTGGACTGGGCTATTATTTGTACATAAACTTATGCAAGTTTTATGACTTTCCTGGGCTATTATTTGTACATAAACTTATACAAAAACAACATCATCATGAGGACATGCAAGAATTGTTTAAACAAGCCGGAAAATTGCCAGGGAAGCAGATATCAAAGTATATTTTGTCCAAATCCTGAAATGAAAAGAAAAAAGAAAAAAGAAGAAGAAGGAGAGAAATATTGATTACAGTTTGTGTTCATTCGTATTTCATGTGTTTTATTACTGCATTCGTTATCATGTAATTATATAATGATTTTTTTTGTAGCTTATTTATCCAATGCATGATCACATTATTTATCTGAATTAGAGTCACAAGAAGCAGCTCAAGGAGGAATATGGTAAGTTGTCTACCTGTTGTAACCATCAACGATTTTTTTTAATAGGAAGTCTTGATTTATTCCCCTTTTTAGTATTGTGGATCTTAACTTGTTTCTTTTGCTCCTCTCTTAATAATTATCAGGAATAGAGCCGTGGACTTTTGAGCAACATCTTGGCGAAGCAGTTTTTATTCCAGCAGGATGCCCTCATCAAGTAAGGAATAGGAAGGTTAGTGTTTCTTTGATATGGGTATACTTTTTTATTCCGTGTAAAAACTGCAACTTTTCTATTTCTATCACTTTTGAATTTGGTTTACAGTGATTATTTTAAAGTATTGTTTATGTATTATTACAAGCTAAATTCCCCTGTTTGCAAATATGATGACTACTGTTGTTTGATAATGCAAGTAATAAATAGTACAGGCATTGTTTTTGTGTTTTATAGTATGCTTGAAAATATGCCGACTGTTGTGGTTTGATAATGCAAGTAATACATAGTACATGCATTTTTTTTGTATTTTATAATACGTACATGCGCTGTTATGTTTGCCTTAAAAAAACAATTGTCAAAGATGCTACAAATGTTTTTATCAGCCTACATTGTATCCATCGAAGGCAATTTTTTATGCCTACATTGAGATTTGCTTTGTATCCATGTCTACATATTCATTACGTAAGTCTTCCAACTCCTTTTTAGTACTTTTGTGTCCTTTAGCCTAAAGCTTCAATCTATGCTTGACTGCCTTTAGTTTTTTCAAAAATACATACATGGGGCTCCCTACCACTACCACCCTCCAACTTTACACAAACTGATCCATGTAGTCTTCACGTAGTGGCTTGCTGTTGGAGTGGGTTGAAGTTGGCGATGTTTCTTGATTTTGGGGAATGGGTGGAATGGGTAGGGAATGGGTGAAGTTGGCAGGGCGGTTGGATACAACACTATAATAAATAAAATTTATACACATTGTCTATAAGTACGTACTTAATATTTTGAATTTTTTTAGTGGTTCTTGAGTTTTGAATGATTAATTACATCCCTTGATTGAACGGCGCAGTGAATGGTAGACACATAAAACAAGTAGAAGCCATATAATGATAACCCTTTTGGTGCTAAGCGATATAAGCGACAAAGAAACATTAAATTGGAAAGGCAACTATATTAACATGTTCTGTCCACATTGTCTAAATTATATTGTGTTTGATTTTGAACATGCTGATCCTCGACTTTAACCTTGTTCGGAAAACTTAAGTGTTGTGAATATACATTTTAGCTTGCAACGAATATTTGTTTTAAGCTTTCATATATTCTGGATGTATGAATAAATAAATATAAGTGTTTTGAATATATGAATATAAGTGTTCTGATTTGTGTATACTCTTGTTTTAAGCTTTCATGTTGTGGTATCATGTTTGAAAGTCTGATATATGATGTTTCTTGTGACTTCATGTTCGTATTATGCTTGTAATTATCTATAGGTGCATGCAACACTTAAGGTTAAAGCTTTAGTTATCATCGTCTTCACTTCACCAAGAAAAGCAGCAAGGTACATAGTGCATTACTATTTCGTAACACGCCTTTAGAAATATAGTTCGTTTTGTTTAGAATAATTCCTTTACCAGTTAATGAGCCTAATAAGCATTTTAATCAATATGCAGACTAATTGCCAAGTATAGACCTAAAATGCTTGTTTTATCAGTAATCATTCCTCATCTTAAAACAAATCAACTGCGACGGAGTTTCACTAGAGCTTTTGAAATAAATAATTTTTTTTCCTTTTTTTGGTTTTGTTTGTGAATGATTGTACTACATATGTTTTACATATAACATTATATTGACTACTTAGTTGTAAAATAAAAATTGGCAGGGAAGACAATCGCTAGTTGGCAGGGCATAGATCGCGCGATGCTCAGATAAAACACGTGGGAGAAATAAAAAGAGCAGTAACCGATGGAATTGGAAATAGATAGAAAGGGAGGCGATTCTTTTGATATTGTCAACCTCAAGCACTACAACATTATCAACCTCAAGCAGCATCGCAGATCCAACTCCATCTTCTCAAATTCAGCACAGGTAGTGGTCGAGATCATTGAACAAAGCATTGTTCTAGATTTCGTCGCCACAACTTCTCATCACCGCAACTCTAGATTTTGATGAAGCAGCAATATCGTAATGTTCTAGAGATCAAGACCTCCATCGTTAACATAGGCAAGTAGCTGGCATCGAACATCTTCAGATCAAACATCATGAACTCCGACAAGGCAATAGCTTCAAGTTCAAGCTCAAGACTGACGGGAACCCAAATGGAACTGTGTCTCTCTCAGCAACTCCAATAAAGTAGCAGGAAACATCTATAGAGCTATCAACAGATGCTTTAATCTTGAGTCATCATCTCAGACAAGCTAAGGAAGAACTCGATGAACCCAAGACAACAAATGAACTCGAGTAAACCTCAGACAAGGCAGCAATGAAACAAGAAGCAGCAATATAATTTTTAGGTGGCTCCACTTTTGATTAGAGAAGGAATTTTTTCTATGGTTATGCACTTGCTTTAATGTTTGTACACTGTAATGAAAAATATATCACATTTATTTCTGAGCATGCTCTTGTGTTATATTTATTGATTATAATCTTTATTCATTTATGAAGATTTAGTTTGACTGCTATTATTAAAATGTAATATATAGGCATAACTCTTGAAAAGTGTATCTACGATTTTTATAGCGGCATATATGAGCTGTAAAAGAATTTATCAATACTATAACATGTTGATTTAATAGCGTGAAATGACCGTTATTGAATAAATATTTTATAGCGGCAAAATGGTGTTATAAAGATTTTCAGTTCCGTTGAGATTTAGCTGTATTATAGCGGCTATAATGAGCTATTGAATTAATGTACCATAGCGGCGAATTTGCGTTATAAAACTAAGCTCAACCATAGCGGCATATTTTGTGTTATAAATATTCAACAGTTTTTTATAACATGTCGATATACAGCGCTTATCAAACCGCTATGGTTGTGATTAATAGCGGCTATATGCCGTTATAAAAGACACTTTTTGTTGTAGTGTTTGTCCCTTTCTTTAGCCCATTTGCTAAAAACAAGATTTTCCATTCATTCAATTGTAGACTCATAGATTCCTCAATGATGTAAATAACTTTGGCAATGCTTTCTACAATTTTATTCTTAGCTTTCGAGAATACTAAAATGTCGTTCGCGTATAGTAAATGAGTAAGAGATGATTTAGTACTAAGAATATAGGCGATATTGCCATCATAAAATTCCATGTCTTGCAAGATTGTGAAATATTTGATTGCAATTATAAAAAGAAAAGGGGATAGTGGATCTCCATATCTTATACCCCTATTGCTATTGAAGTAAGCCAGAGGGCCGCTATTCAATAGAATTGAAAAGTGGTAGTGTATTTACATTCATATGTCATATGTGAAAGCCCATACAAAGCAACGTATAATTTTATCATATGTTTTGTATAGATCCATCTTTTTGCACATATTATCCGATGTCTTCCTATTGAACCATCTTATAATTTCATATGCAATTAGGGAGTTTTCAGTGGTGAGTCTGCTTGGAATGAAAGCATTTTGGTTGATTGAAATTAAGTTAAGTAATGTTTCATTCCATTTCACGACAAATTTTCCAAAATTTTATAGATCGCATTGCATAAAGTAATTTGTATATAATCTAAAGAGGTCTGTGGGTTCATAGTTTTGGAAATTAGACGAATAAAAGTGTGATTGATTTCTTTAATTATTTTACCTGACTATTGAGTACCCACCATGATTTCCAAAACTTTATTTTTGTAAGGTGCCAATTTCGACTTGAAACTGTTTGGGCTTGTGGAGCTATTGTCATCTATTTGAAACTTTTCCTCTTTAAATTCATTTAGTTCAAATGGCATATCTAATTCTTTCCTTGTGTTTTTTGTAAGAATTTTTTTACAAGTGATGTAAGAGAAATTTTCTTTAATAATAGGAGTATTAAATAAAATTGTAAAATATGTATTGCTTCCTTTTTTAGGCTTCCATTGGTGTTGATCCAGCTCCCTTAAGCATTCCTTGTCATTTTGTTTATTAAACTAGATCTAGAATCGAAAAATTTAGCATGAAAATAATGAGATTCTTTATCCCTTTTGTTAGCCACTTAATTTTTGATTGCTAAAATTTTTCCATAACTCATTTTCTTAACATCTCAAAGAACTGTTCCACTTTCTTTTTATATGAATCCATAGCTTGAGCCTTATTCGGGTGATTGTACATATTATATTAGAATATAAATAATGTTATGAGTATATTAAATATATACAAGTATAAAATTCTTAGAAAATTATTTAATCCATCGTAGTTAAGAATGTGTTCATAACCATGAGTGTTGAATCGATAAAATTAACACTTGTCCTTAAATGTTCCTAGTCAAGATGAATCGAGAATGATATATTGATATATCCATTAATACCAGTGTATGTAATACTCACCATATGATGGATGGTGAATTACTCGTGAGCGTTGGAGGCACCAAGGGGTTATATATGTGTAGTTTTATGGAATAATTATAGAGCGACTAGCAGGTAGTCTTCTATACGATAAAGGCCAAATAGAAGATCTCACGTGATGATGTGTAGCGGTCATTTGACTTGAAAATACTATGAATCTTAAGTGTCTAAGCTATAGTTTGATTATGGGCAATTAAAATATAACATGGATTGTGTTAAGGCCATAATTGGGTATAAGTTGAACCATTAGAAGTAAAACACTATTTAAGAGAGGATTCATATCCTTCGAATAGAAGGTTAGTATCACCATGATTGGTAGGTAAAGTCTTTGGCCAAAGCAAATCAGATAATCAATAATTATTATCGTGTATAACTATGGACTTTAATGTTGGTCTTCGTTAACTAGCGTATTAATATAGTTCTGACTATTGTTTAAGCTCTAGATACCTAAGCGATATAGCGACGAAGAAGAGAAAATGTGCATAATATATCATTGCTTTAAGGTGTCACTTTAAAAGATAAGAAATTGGATTTCACCTAGATAATCTATAAGCGACTAAACTCATGTCCACTACTTTGCTCAATAATGTTTGTAGGTGCATTGATATTCAAATCGTTTAAATACTATTGAGGGTCGAGTTCACACTGAGGGTCACACAACCGCAACTCTTAGTTTTCCACTAAAAGTACTTTATTGAAAGTATACATAAAAGTAATAAACTATTACTATAGAGAAATTAATATAATTTTTATAGTAGTAAATTTATTATTAATGATAATAAGAGTGATACTTCAGTCAAGTAAAGCACACATCTTCATCTCTCGAGGGTTTAGACCCATAGCCTTTAGGACCTTAGCCTAGAGTGCCATATCGCTGCCAATTGACCTAGTGGTTCTTTAGTTAAGAAATTTATTATTATTAATAATTTTAGCCTAGAGGGCCTAAAATTAATTTATAATATAGTTAACCTCTAGGACTTTGACTTTGAGTTGACTATATCTGATCGTGAAACTAATCTCATATAACTCTAAGGAGACAGATTCTTTATTGAATAGTGTTTAACTTCCAATGATTCACTCATACCAAAGTATTGTCATTTAATGAATATTGTGCCATAAGTTGACTATAATAAAGTGGAGTGTCCACATTAAAGTTTAACGATATTCCCAAGTCAAGAGAATCTTGTATTATCATTAATTTGAGATTCTCTGCTTGACCTTAGTTATTTTAACCTATAGAAAACTCTTAACTGAGTCATTTTAAGGTTATCTAATAGCTAGCGATACGTAACCCGTTAGTGTCCTCAACAACCATGAGATATACACTGCCCAATATTTAAAGAGAGCTACCTACCACTACACCAAATAGGTCCATTTGTAACACTTTTTCCGTTTCAATTTGTAACGGTTATAACTGTTATAAATTTCTAATGGATATTTTCGTTATAAGCATTTACAACGGTTATTACCGTTACAAAATTTTGTAATTTCGAAAATATTCAAAAGTAAGATGGACAGAATTGTCATTTTATTTGTTTTTGTTCCTTGCCCATTTTCCCACGCTTGTTACCCACTTTTCTGCATTCGCTAATCAAAATTTCATTCTCGGGGTTTTGCCCCCTCTGTTATCGGCACCTCTGCCTCTAGCGCCCCCTCAGCAGGGTCGGCTTTTGCCAAAGCAACAAAAGAAGTTGCTTAAATCTGCAAATTCCTAGGGCATAAACAAGTCTCTTTTCTCTGCATAAAAATATCGTTTAGATCAAACTTTGAGGCTCGAAGGGCAGCTGCGTCGGCCGATGTGGAAGACAAATCAAAAAACAACAATGGAGCACAAGTAGCAGGGAGCAAGAAGGCTATTTTAGGTTTGGGTTTTAATTTTTTAAATCTGGTAATTTCAGTCAGTAATAATTGTGATTTCAATTTTTCAATTCATTGGTTGCTGAATTTGGATGAACTGTATATTCTTTTACTTGATAAGATGCCATAAAATTATATTCTATTGATCAAACTTTTACGTTTCTTTTATAATTTCAGTCAGTAATAAGTGTAGCATTTTTAATTAGAGAACCGTAGGCCTCTAAGAAAGATTCAATTTTTTTCATGATTTATTTTCATTTTACGGTAAAAGGTTTTGAGAATTCTTCTGGGTGGAAAGCAAAAAAAATGAGAACAAAACCCATTATCATAAAGGTGTTTGTAAATCCTCTGTGATAATTATATTTAGGAAAAATATTGAAATGTAGAATATTGGGTTATAATATTCATTATTAATTTATTTTCTGTCAACTTCTTATTTGAAGGATTTCATCATTGATGGCACATGGTTCATAATTGATTGGAGATGTTTTAGGATATAAATACAGATATGCCTATATTTTAGATTATTAAAATGTCACAGAAAAAATCATTTGTGATGAGCTATGCTACTGGCTTGTTTGTTTCATCCATTAACTGTTGACCAACCAATAGTCATCAAACAACCACGTTATATAGCATTTGTTTGCCATTATTAAAACTGGTTGTATGCGAAATCATAATGCTATTTATGAACAGAGTAGATCACGAATTGTTGTTTCTTCTATGTAGTTCTCATGAGTCTTTTAAGTTAAAAATATTTTGTATGCACTATTTTGATTGTAATGGTCAGGAATATAACTGTGAGAATTTGTCCACTTCTGTCTGGTGGAGATGTATATTGTAAGGAGGAGGATGGTCAGTATGTTGTTATGTTGAGTTGTGGAATGAAGTAGAAGTGCACAAATATGTGCACAGAAATGCAGTGGAAAATTATGGAGTGTCAAGAGGGATGTATGTGAGTGACAGTATTGATATGAGGTAGAGGCTACACTTGTGGATGAAGTTGTAAGTGGTGGATTTGGAGTGTTGAAGTTCAGCTGAAGTTCAATTTCAACAAAGCAAGGCTAGGTAGGTAGATATGATATAAAATTATGCGAAAACCTTAATAGCTGTAAAATGCAGATTCAGTATAAAGGCATTGGATTCTGCGAGGACTCAATGCAACTTTTCTGCAGATATTTAGTCATTTTTAAAAGATTTAAGATGAGAATGGAAGAAGGGAGGGGACAAAGTTTCCATTAATCAATTCCTGACTTGACAAAATTGTGCAACCTGCATTCCTCTCTTGTATAATAGGATTCCATGTCAAATATAGCATTAGAATCATATCTACCCCAGCAAATGTAGCTGTAAATCACCAAATGCAATTTGAAATGTATTTTTTTTCATTTTGAATTGTATATGATTTTTTTAGAAATGCAATGCGAAATGAAATTAAACAACAACAAAGACACACACAAAATTGATAAGTGTCATTCTAAAAGCAAACAAATCCTATTAAATTAGTGTAAAAAAGGAGAGAATCTTATTCGAATTTGATTCTTGTTGTTTTTCCTAATCAAAATTTTTGTAGGAATATTTAATCATGCAGGTAATTTTTATTTTCATTAGCGATAACTAATAAGAAGCCACTTATATCATAATAATCAGACTTTACTGTCTAGTGCCTAGATAGTAATAAGATATACATTTATCACTTAGTCCTGTGCCAACTCTGTCATCACTTCCATATAAATAGCTAATATGATATTTTATCTATTTTAATACTGTAAAGTCTTGCTTAAGTTATTCACCTGAATTTGACTGCATTAGTTTTTTGATATCCACTATTCAATATTTAAAATAAACTGAAGGTATAATATTATGATGATGAACAGTGCAGGAAGAATGGTGATGAAAGAGGAGCAAGCTAACTCTTTTAGAGATTATTTTATACAATCCTAATATTCATATAAATATTTTGTCACTTTAATCTCTGTTATTGAATCAGGCTGTGATACTTGAGCACTACCATAACATACTTAAACATTGTTATGCTCTTGACTACCATGACTTTATTAGTTGCTCTCTGTTCTCAGTCTATATTCGGTTTCAATGGTGCGGATGCTAGTGGATTCGACTCATTTCGTAGAGATTTTCCAATTCATAAGGAGGTCTTTTTGTGCTTCTTCATTAGTGCTTTATTTTTATTATATTTTTTTTTGCAAAGAGTTCTGGACAATATATTTTACAAAGAGAACTAAATTTAGCTTAGATGTTATCGTGAATTATAAACTCATATCTTACATAAAAGTTAATATTCATTACAATTGCTTACAGGTAAAGCTACAAAAAAATTATCGTTCCACAAGCTTTATTGTTGAGGCAGCATCGTCTCTTATTCACCACAATGTTAAACGATGCCAACTTAAGAAAGTTGAGACTGATAATTATGTTGGCAATAAGGTATTCACTTCACGACTAATGTTTTATCCTTTTAAGTTCTGTCCAACAATCATCATAAATTTTTGTTTGGTTTTTTTTACACATTTTAGATTATAATTAAAGAATGCCGTACTGAAGATGCTCAATTGCATTTGTTGTTGAAAAAATCTTAGTGATTACATCTGATAGTTTAATTGACAAGTGCTTTTTTAAGGATATTGCAATTCTCTACAGGCGGCAGGTGGTAGATACATTTTATTTTTTAGTTTGTTTTATTTATTTCATTACAAATTTTTTTCTCTTTCATTTATTTAATATTCATTCATGTGCACATCTAGCATTAAATGTTCTTTGTATTTTAGCATGATTGTTAGAAACCAACCATAAAATCTCACTGTAACTCAAAGCCATGACTTGTCAAACACGGCACTTTGGTTCATAAACCGCATAATAGTCGTTTAATTAGCCACATATTTATTTCTTAATCAATAAAAACATAAAGATTTACATATTAATGATCATTTTGATCGTTCTCAAATGTGAACTTTAACGAACGGTTGAACAAGCACGTGAGAGTTGTGGGAAGAAAAACTTGATTAAACATGTGTTTCACGTTGTACTTCTCTCTTGTGTATGTGCTTTCCAAATCAGTTCTGTCTGCCTCATTGTTTGAACATATGGTTAGTTACATTAAACGATATGATAAATAGCACTGCTTGTACTACATTTCTTCCATCTCTCTTTCGTTTATTTGGCATTTCAGTTTGAAAATACATTAAATAATGGATCAAAGTGATTGTGATCTTAAGCTTGGTTTACAGCTTGGTTCAAATATAGAGTCTACAAGATCAAGAAGGTATATGTATATACATATGGCTGATAAATCTCAGTTTAATAATTTTATCTTTAAAATATATCTAATACTTATGCTGTTAGGGTGGAGGAAGGAACATGTAATCGACCAATGATAATTTTTTACAATAGCGTGATGTCTGTTTTTGATGCCACTGAATTTCAGGTTTGTGTTATTTCTTCATTTATTTAGTGATGTTTGCAGTTAATTTCTTCATTGTCTTAATAATTTTATTTTTGTATATTGCAAAAAATTCATTAACAGTTTTCAACTTAGTGTGGAACCTCTTAATTTCAGGGATTGTTGAGAATATTAAGAGAAATGAGAATGTATTGTATAGCAGTCAAAATCAAATCCAACAACAAGTACTGTCAGTTCATCTTTTGAACTGTTCATTTCATTTGTTGTAAATCTGTTTAATTTTAATTTGCAGTGGATATTTTCTCAATTCACTTTATTCTATTCTATTGCTCAATAATGTCCGGTTTATTCTTTTATCTCCAGTTGACCATTGTGTATTCAGTACCCATATAGGATTTCCCGGATAAATATTTTGATTAAATTATTTTTGTATATGTTTGACGCTTCTCCGATAACATATTATCAAATCTATAATATCAATGCTTCAAACAACAGTGCCTGCTGTGGGGATAATTCATTTCGTCAAGCCTTCAAATCCCTTTACCCTGGGGGAAAAGAAGAAAAGAAAAAGGTTTTAATTTTTTTTCTTCTTTTCCTGCTTAAAAATAAACCTATTTCCTTATTTTGAAATTTGATTACTCTAAACCAATTTATCTCTGCATATCAATGGTGTATAGGTTATTGAATATGTAGAAAAGATAACAAATATCAGGAATCGTAGCTTTTCATCATCAACAATGGAAGGAAAGATGAGGCAATGGGCAGTGAAACAAGATAGTAACTATTGTTTTGATGTTATGGATGGCCAGAAGGGATATGAGTTGAGGGTATTGCAGCAGTTTTCAGAGGAAAGCAGTTGAGGTGGGTTGGTGCATAGCAGAGTGGTGGGTGGTTAGCAAGGAGGAGCAGTTGTGGAGGAGTAGATGGAGGATATGAGGTGACATTATGATAACAGGAAGGTAGTGACCGTGCAAGGAGGAGCAGTTGATGAGGTGGTTTGGCTAGAAGGTAGTGACCGTGCAAGTTGTATGTGAGATGGAAGTGCACTAGTTATGGACAGTGCTTAGTTTTGTGGGATGCAGGAGTAGTGTTGTGTTGAGACAGTGGGAGAAGATGAGGAGTTTTATGTTGTAATAGTGTGAATATGTGGTCAGTTGAGTGGTGGAAGGTAGTTCTGAAGTAATGGAGTTGTATGGGTAGGTCTTGGGGTATGGTTGATATGAAGTAATGTGGTTGAAACGAAGGTAGAAGGAGATGAAGTTGCAGAGAGATGATCAACAGTCTGAGAGCAAGAAAGTGTGAGATGATGTTGTATAAAGAGCAGCAGTTTTGTTTGATGAATGGTTGTGGGTAGTGTAATAGTATGGTGAAGTGTAATGTATTTGGTATAACAGCAGTTTGTAGTGTGATATCAGAGGGAAATGGTTGATGCACAGTTTTGTGCACTGGATGGGATGTTGAATTGTGTTGTATAGCAGTTTTGTAAGTGGATGAAGTGCAAGCATGTCGGTGATGATTTGTTGCAGATATTGGAGATGGTGAAGGGGTTTGTAATTACCACAAAATGGCAATTACAAGCTATTTGATATAATTGATGGAGCTTTTGTTATTTGGCCTGAGTGTCATGTTTGTTGTTTGTAGGATCTAGAATTTATTTTGAAGTAATGTTAGAACTTGTAATATTTTGATTTCATACTCTTTAGTTGTGTATGATGAACTTGTGAAATTTCGAATCTTCCTTTAATTTGTTGTCAAATATTTGTGCAATTTAAGTTGGATGTTTGGATGCGTAATTGCTTATTGTTATCGAAATTCTGTAATTTTTGATATGTATGTACCTACTGTATTATAATAGACAAATCTGTAGTGTAAATGCTAGCAAAAATGCAGGTCTACATGGTTTGGTAGCTGTAACGAATATATTCGTTACTAAAGACGAAATTTATAACGAGCATAGTCGTTACTATTGATGAAATTTGTAACGAACAAGTGCGTTACTAATGATGAAATTTGTAACGGACAAGGTCATGATAATTTAAAATGACAACCCCTTCTTCCACCATGAAAGGGGAAACTAAGTAACGGAAAATACCCGTTACAAACCGATGCAAATAATAACAACCTATTTCGTTACAAAAATTTAGATTTCCAACGACAAAGTCCGTTGGTAAGTGATATATCTAATAACGGGTAGAGACCGTTATAAATATTTGTAACTACATTCCTCACGCCTGTACCGCTCACAACTATATATGTTATAAATTTCATTTGTAACGACTATATTCGTTACAAATACACCTTTTTGGTGTCGTGTACTCTAGTCTCAACGGATGTTGATATCCTGTCTCGAAACATCTTGACTATGAAAATTTTGAAACAATATGTTATTTTTAGTGTGATAAATTTACATAATAACAATTGTACTTACTATTGCATAACATATCACTTAACGAATTTCTATTAAATATATTTAAATTAAATAGTTAATCAACATAACATTGTTTGATGAGTATATAATAGAAAGAAAAACACAATTTACTTCAGATGACATTTTATTATAGATTTAATAATTTAAAATAAAATTTAGAATAACTGCTAGGGCATACCCCTTAATTTATCAATTTATCTTTTAACCCTCAATAACAAGGGTTAAAAAATAATTTGATGCCTATGTAGGTGCAATCGCTTAGCTGTACGCTCATCCTACCATGGCAGATGTATCCATCTCTACTCTTTCGAAGTCAGCGTATATGTGGCCTGAACGATAATAATAAAAATACCTAATTGTGATACAATTGTAGGCCACGTTGAGTATCACATTATATAATGTCATAAAGTGTGAATTTAGGTATGTCACCAACTATGAAACAAGTCTAGCATGTTACACAGCTTAGTGAACTCTTAAAAGTCAAGAAAGTGAGAACAAGTTTCTCCTAATCCATCCTACTTGGCCTGCAACATGTCTAGGTTCAACCTGGGATGTCTTCAATCGACTGAGCAATCATTTCAGCCGACTAGATCCATGTACCTTATACTGTAAAATCAATCAACTTATCGAAAATTTCAATTTACTTAAAGGGAATTCAGTTGACTGGATCCTCAAGTCGGTCTACTGTTTAACCCCAAAAATGAACTATTTTCATGTGGATTGGACTTGGGTTTTTCTCAGAGTCGTACAGGACAATTTCATTCAACCAACCCTGTTTTCAGTCGATTAGATATGTAGGAATTAGGGTCTCTAGCATACTTAAATTATCATTTTGATCAAATTTTAATGGTGTATCTTTATTTCCTTTACTCGATTTTTTATGGGTCAATTTTGAATTCATATATATCAGCTTTTTTATAGCCATCTATGTATAATTTCAATGTTTATCACATCCAATATTTTATATATTTTATCTCATAACTGTATGTAACTATTCAATGTTTCATCTACGTGTTCAATTTCATTCGATGTTGAAAGAATCAGATTTAGGTGATTTTAACTAATGTTTACCTAAATTCATTACTGTTAATTCAAGTTTATTACACATATCGAATATATATGTTTTAGAGACGAATCCTAACCAGTTTACAAGTTACCTTCCCCAAATTTTAACAATTATATTATCAAATCATTCCTAGGGTTTCCTAGTTTTCTCAATTCATGTATATTTCCAATCGGAATTACCAATTCAAATCAAAAGTCATATTTGTAATCCAAAATAGACGTATAAAGGTAATTGCTTATCGATATCATAGACATGTCACAGATAAACCCACTCACCTCTGAATGTCATTTGAAGGAATCTTCTCCCTAACCCGATTTGATTTGGTGTTTTCTCCTCGTCTACTTAGATTGAAATTATTTAGATATTATTTCCCTCTTCTCTTCAATTTGATTGTCTACTTTTACTTGAAGTTTGGACTTTAATTTATTTAAAGAGATTGCTTTAGAGTTTGAGGAAGAAGAAGAAAAAGAAGATTATAATAAGTTGAGGCTATGGGATGAAAATAAGTGGCGGATGAGGTGAATTAGGGTTAGAGACAACCCTTATATAAGCACAAAACCTAAAAACCCCTCATCCCCTACCCAGGCCTTGACCTATTTCGCTCCATAATGCATGCTATAGTAAGTAATTCATGCCTACTTCATTTGGTGTCTATTTTTGATGTTTTATATATGGATTTGGGCTAAAAAATGTATATACCATGATGGAAAAGTAAAAAAATTCGAATTCCTTCAATCGTAAATATTCAGTTTTTCAGCCTTATGTAAAATTACTAAAATTCCCACTTAATTAATATTTTTATTAAAATTACAATGTGTTAATCAACGCAGTGCCATCTCGTTATCCTTGCCATGTTTATTGATCTAATGCCCAAATTTAGTTGTTCGACGTTGGAAGTGAAATGTGCAGATATCAGTGCATCGTGTATAGTATGCATGCATTCTGCAGTAGAAGAAAAACAATAAAAAATAGTGCAATTTAAAATAAATTTATAACCAATATTAGTTAAAATAATTTGAAAATTTTACTTCGATAATCCTACGGATCGAACACACCTTGATGCACTAACTTCTCTATAGAGAGAACTTTTCTCTACCTCGATGGTGGAGTTGCAAAATCCAGCATTAAGATATAATACCTTTGGGAAAAAAAATAAAATCCATGTATGTAGAATGATACATCTAGGTATATTTACTGCATCACTAATAAGATATGTGAAATTTTGATATTTCATAGTTATTTGACTTGAGAATACTATAAGACTTCAATATGGATATGATTATAGTTAAATCGTGGCACGATGTCCATCAAACAACAATTGTTGGTTCTGAGTGAAGCATTGAAAGTTAAACACCATTCAATAGAGAATTCGAATCCTCAATTATATCATATTAGTAGCATGATCAGCTAGACTCAACCCGAAGTTAATTCCTAAAGGTTAACTGTATTCTAAATTAATTTTAAGCCATCTTGGCTAAAATTAATAATAATAATAGCAATAAATTACTTAAGTTGTACCTGAGTCCTAGTTGGCCTTGTCGGAGCTCATTATAGTTGTACCTGAGTCCTAGTCATTATTTTTTGTATTATGATTAGCTACATAGCAGGCATGCTGGAAGCACCTTTGTTTTAAGTGTTATATATATATATATATATATAAACACATCTGTGCTCTCCTCTATTTTAGAGGATCACACATTTCTCTCAAAAAACTAGCAGTTAATTACTTAAGTCAAGGACCTAACCCAAGTGGTAGTGATATGTTGCTATAGGTTGAGGTCTTAGAGGTTATGAGTTCGAACCCTGAAGACATCAAAATGTGCCCTCTACTTGACTGAAAGTACCACTCTAGTCATCAAAAATAATAAATTTACAAATATAACAATTATATTAATTTATCCATAGTAATAATTTATCACTTTATAAATGTTTCAAAAAATTATTTCGATGGAAAACTATGAGTTACGGTTGTGTGACCCACGGTGTGAACTTAACCCTCAATGATATTTAAACAATTTGAATAGAAAAGCATGTACAAACATTGTTGAAGCATAGTGGAACTAAGTTCAAGTACTTACAGATCATCTATGTGATATACAATTTCTTATCTTTTAAATCAATACCCTTAAGCAATGATATATTGTAACGACCCGTTAAATTCGATGATATTAAATGAGTTAATTTAATATGATTTCTAATCTAATTTAGAATGAAATATAAGTCTTAAGATTTTATTTGAGTAAAAGTAGGAATTAGATATAGTAACTGTAATTTAAGGTTAACAATTTTAAATGTTTATATGGCAATAGATTGAATTAACGTAAATTGGCGTTTGTGGTTATAAGTTATAATCTGTTGATTTATACTGGAAGATATAAAGCGGAAATAGTATTAATGAAATAATAACTGAATTGAATTGCAACTATATAAATGAAAGTAAATTTTTTTTTTAGTGGATGTCAACATTGAATAAATTTATTTAAAATAAAAAGATTTAAATGCATGTTGGATTAAGGGGTAAGTAATTAGAATTTAATTCTATAAAATTTGGAACTGAATGTAGATATGTGAAATAGAGTGAATAACTATAATTATTGTACGTTACTTATTTTATTGGTTGTCAATTTTAATCTGGAATCAAATTCAATTTATCCGCTAAATTACTGTAGTTAAAGTGAAATAAATTGGTAAATGAAGAATGTTGAATCCAAATAAGATGTAACCAAGGAAAATCCCATTTATAATGTTGGTAGCAATTGAAATTTACTGTTTTGCAAAATAAATGAGAAATCAAGTCAAATGTAAATTATACCGTAAAGGATCAATTCATTTAAACAGTAGGATTTTTAAAATAAATAAACGTTTTATTTAGGTTTCAATTGGATAAATTATGTAGTTTAATGGAAAAATCAATTGCAATTAATCGCCCTAAATTAGTACTGTTAGGGTAATTTGATTTGTCATTTAAGGTAGTAAATTCTATAAGGAGTAATAAATGTTAGTTTCCATTATAACATGACGATTGGGTGATTTAAGAAGCAAAGAAAAATCAAGATTTATTGATTCCTTTGGAATTTGAAATTCAAATTTTGGATTGATTGTGAACAAGTGAAATTAATATTTAACCATTACGTTAATGGAGTCTGATAAATATTAATGATTTTTTTAAAATCTTAATTAATACGTGAAAGAGACAAGATTCCACATTCAAACATTTATACAAAGCTAAGTTGTATATAGAAGTACCAATGTAATATAACGTAAATAAATGGGGATCAACATTTATTTATTTATTTAAAGGAATTTAAATTACTATAGTATGTTAATTGCAATTAAATGAAATCGAAATAGCTAATTAAAACGTTAGTTGGAATTTAGCTAGAATATGAGGATATTTAATGAAATATTGGAATCAAATGGAAGTTAAGTTTTAATTATACATTGGAATTTAATTCACTGTAAAAGGTTAAGTGAAAACCAAACGAGTTAAAATGGGAATCAAGCTTTATTTATATAATTGGATTTAATATACGATAATTTGGATTTATTGAAATTAATTAAAGGAAAATGTAAATATTACGTTAAATTAAGAATTTCGTGAAATGTGATAATTATGTGATAATTTGCAATCCAATGGTAAACCCTTATATTTGAAATTCATGAAAGGAATGAATATAGGTTAATACGACTTAAAAAGTAAATTTGGAAATTTACCTGTAATTTGGATTTTTATGAGATTTAATATTTATATGGATTTGATCTTTAATGAAATTGACATTTAAAAATTTGTTAGGTCATTTTGAATGTTTGAAGATTTTAAGTGACAAAATTTACCAAATTCGAAAACTGAAATATAAAAGTTGGATTTTCTTACAAATTCTTAATTTATTTAATTAATATAAAAATAGCCATTTTGGCCACGGACTCGGATTTCGACAAAACCAGTTTCATCGGATCCGTATCGGTGAATTATTGTAGGGTTTCAGGTTTCGTATCGATCGGACCTGTCGTTTGATCGTACGGACGCGAAACGCCTTGTAATCGATTTAATTAAAATCAATTTGAAATCAATTTGGAAATTTTGTTTTCAGCATAACTTCGTCATACGATCGAATTTGGACGTGAAACTTTTTCCATCGCGTTCAGAATATTTTAAAATATCTACCTGGATATATGGGTTTAATAAATTTCGTTCCGGGGTTAGAACGGGCTTTTTGGGCCAACTACCGTGTAACACGTTCGTAATTCGTGCTCACCTAGCCTTCTACAATTTGTCTATAAATATGTTGTGATAAACCCTAACCTCCATCTTCTATCATTTGGCCGTACGTTCATTTTCTTCATCTCTTTCTCTTCCTTAATGGTTGCAAAACCTAGATCTATCTACAGTTCAAAAATCAAAGTCAAAATTCAAACTCTCCAGAAAAATTCCAGAAAAATATATGTTGAAGTTTTCGATATGCGTAGTCTACTGGAGGTGTTCGTTTCTTTATACGATGCTCGGATCAACGGCAAATCGAGGTCAAACATTGGAAATTCGAAACCTTATATGTGATTTGGGGCTTTTCGATTTTGAAGTCAATCAGAGAAATCAAGATATGGGTTTTGTGGGAAATTCGATTTGGAGTTGAATGGGTGTTTGCAAGGCCTAAATCGGGGTGTGGTGGCCGGAAAGTCGCGATTACGGTTAGAAACCCTAGGGTTATAAGCGGCGGCGGTCGTTCTGGTGGGTCGTGCGCATGGGGCAGGGAGGTGCGGCCGAGGGAGATGGACCGGTTGGTGATGGTGGCGCGGCCTATTGGTGCCGGAGGAGGGGGATAAACTCGGTCAAAGATGGTTCAGGTGCGTTGTCTGCTGGGTGCGAACGATGGGAGGGAGCTTCTTCCTGTAGCCGCGTTTTTCTTCTGTAGGGTTGCTGACGTGTGAGTGTGTTGTGTTTTTTTTTGTGATTTATTTTGTTTTATATTTATTTTGATTTCATATGTTCTAACTAGTGTAACTTCTACATACGACCTCCGTTTCTCACGAAATTTTTTCCGTTAGGATCGTAATTAAATTCCAGATCTTTTGACGCCAGATTGGACAGATTTGGAGACCGTCGAATTTTTGGGTTTAAATCGAATTTAAATTCGATTTAAATTCAAAAGGTGAGTGTTTTAACCCACTCACAACTTCAAAAATTTTTATGTTTGTTAAATTTATTTTAGATATGAGTAGAAATTTATTTATGACTGTTTGGCATGTTTTATTCATCATATCTGTTAAATCGCATTTATTTAATATAACTGTTCATTAAATTTTATTACTGCATATAGATTGACAGTTATAGTTATTTATTTGCATATAAACTATTAGTTTAATAGTTGTTAAATTTTTATTTTGAATATAACTGCCAGTTATTACCTGTTATATATTGTCAGATATATATTGATATTGATTTATTATTGGATGATGATTGTGATTTGGATGATGGATGATTTTGGTGAATGGATGTTTTATTGTATATCATTAAACTGCAAGTTATCATGCATTTTTCATTTCATTCGGGATCGTGGTTTGAAATGATATACAACCGTAAAATTTTATTTTTAAATTGCGGATTGAAATGATAAATATCCGTATCACTTGACCATAGGATAGAAAATTTTATAGAGGCACCGTGATCTATATATAAGATATTTTAAAGTGATTTCTATGGTTTGTATGGAATACGGTTTATAATTTTTAATTTTGATATTTTCTTCTATATATATACATATGAAGTTAGAGATTTTGAATTTAAGCTGTGTATAAATCTCTTAATTAAAAATGGAAAAATTGAGAAAAATGGAGTTTGATAATTATATCATATGTTTAATGTTTAAGTTTGGAAATTTTAAGATATGATATTTATAACTGGACTTTTCCAAGATAATTTAAAAATGGATATGCTAGTATAAATTAAATTGAAGAAAATAATTAATTGTTAGAAATTGGAGTTTTATTTATGGATTTTATGTAAATATTCAAGACTAAATAATAGTACGTTTAATTTGCTGAAAGAAAAATTTCCAACTTTAGTTTTGAAATATTAATACTCCAAATGGATATATATATATCTATATAGAAATTGAAGTAGTTTTGAAACTTGAAAGTGATATTTAAATTTTGGTTTAGACTTTAAATAAAGATACGTATTTGTAAAGCCATGGAAATTATTTTTCTTTACAAAGTTACCTTAAAGTTAAACCATTTATTTTATATACCATTGAATATCCAAACCATTCAAGTTTTAGAAGTTATGGTTTTAAAAGTATGAATTCCGAAATATTATGTTTGAAAGTATAATTCAAATGTTCGGTTTCCAGATATTTTAAATTTTAAACCAGTATGATTTTGGAAAAGGATTATATTTGAGATAAAATGATATCATATTATTTTGGGTTTTAATTTGATATCGTATGGGAAATTTTATTCTGGTTTTAAAGTATAAACTATTTTTAAATGACCGCGGTGTCATAATAACGATGGGTTGGCAAAAAGACCGGGATCAGATATGGACATACTCTCTGTCGATACCGAAAACCACTTTGACTAACCGTGTACGCGGTGGAGATTACAGAATGAAGTAGGTTGGTGGCGACGTTTCCTATAAGGTAAATACGTGGACCCAACTCCCGTGAGTTGGCATAAGGTGGCTAAAACAGGAGCGATTCTCGGGCCAATGAGGTCATTCCTCTGATCGAACGCACTCCTTCGATACTATACTCTGACTTTGGATTGTTTCGGTGGCCACTATTGATTTCTTTGATTTGGGGGTGTTAGTTCGAGGTGGGCGGTAGCTGCGGCTATGCGTTACCACCAGCCCGGATAGCAATTGGTATATCTACCCTGGCATTGCCTAGTTGTGCCGTGTCACCTACCCTAACGCGCCTTATACGATTTTGATTTTGTACCATACCTATGGAGTGCCCTCTGACGACGCCCAGTACGGGGGAGATTACGGTACTGTATAGACTATGGGAATATATTCTGTGTTAAGGGCTATATGGGTAACCCCTTAACGCTATTAAAAAGTAAGTTTATTTTACAATTAGACACTATTATAATAGCGCAATACACTACATAGTAAATAGTTTAACGGATCCTTAGGAGATGTAAATCCCGAGCATCTCTTGAGTTACTGCACTCATGTTTACTCCTGTTGATTTAACTCACATAAGATCTTTTAGTTCTGACTCGAGTGTTTTGTCTTTTCAATTCGCTCGGGTCAGTCCGAGCGTTTCAGGATTTGAAGATTTAGCTCTGGAGGACGAAGACGAAGATTTGTATTATTATTATTCATAGCATTGCACCACACTCACACTGTATTCCGCTGCATTGATATTATTTGTATGTGAACTCTGATATTTAATTGTATAAAGAAGAATCAAATGTTTTGTAAACAGTTTTATAAACTGTATATTTTATTATTATATTTTATCCTTCCGCTGTGAGATTCTATTTTGTCTTTTTCTTCTCTGTTTTTCTTATTTACCCCATAATAATCCGTCCTTCCGTATGGTTTGAACTGGCACGTGTGGCTGTTTAAATCATGCGAAAAGGCGGGATGTTACATATATTATGCACCTTTTCACTTTGTCATCACTATGTCACACAGATATCTAGAGCTCAGTCAATGGTCAAAACTCTATTTGTACTCTGCTAATGAACACTAACATTAAAGTCTATGGTTATATATAATTACAATTATCGACTAACCGATATGTATGATTTTGAGTTTTGATGTGAAATGTTCTTCCAAATAAAATAAAATAAAGACTTTTCTTAAATTTCAAATTTTGGTCAACTTTGGACAAAGTTTGACTTTCTGTGAAAATTTTAAAATATTAATTTTTAACTTTTACTTTTTATATGAAGATGAATTTAATTCTAACTTTTTCTCTGCTTTTCGTTTCGTAAAATTCTGATTTTTACTTCTCCAAATTTGTTGTTTTCAGCGTATTACACGGAATTGTTTTCTCTTAACCTCTATCTTATTTATATTTTGATTTGGGCTTGCACTAATGGGATGAAAGCCCCTGTAGTAGAAGAGAAGCCACCTGTTGAATAGCCTATATAACATCTCCTAGGGTTTTGGTTAGCCTCCGCATCCATTCATTTGTGCCTCCACGGAAAAATGTAAGTCTTCTTCTTCATCCTTCTCCTCCAAACCCTAGACCTTCTTCCTCTTCTCCTCTACAATTTTTCTCTTTCTCTCCTTAGAAATTTTGGCCATACCTATTCCATCACCAAACTCCAACCAAAACCCCTTTCTCCCCCTTCCTTTTCGCCTCTTCTCTTCACCAATTTCGGCCTCCATCTCCCTCTTCTGGTTTCGGCCATCCCCCCCTCGCAAACCCTACCAAAGCCGAACCCACCTCACTACAAAACCTACCCAAACCGAGCCTCGACCTATCCAAAGCCTTAGCCTAGCTGAACCAACCCAAACCCGAGTCCTCTCCACAAAAAACCCTAGCCTATGCACCACAAAACCAAGTACAAAAGTCCTAGGCCGAGCCTAACATAACCCAACCCACCGCTAGACCAAGCCTATGCACCCCCTAGACATGCCTCTTCTATTGTATTTTGCAAATAATTTTATTTTATTTTTTTATGTGAATTATTTGTTTACGTATGGAATTTATTTTATTTTTCAAAGCGTCAGATTTGGATTCTCCTCTTATTCAAGCTTGCCATAATTTGTCGATTGTTGTGTTGCGCTTTGAATCACTTTTCTAACCAAAGAAATGTGAGTAATCACTCTTGACAACATACTTATAAATTTTAGTAAATTGATGACAATTGAATTGCGAGGATATGTATATGCAAGTTTGACATTTCACCTATGTTTATTTCATGTTATTTCATATGTTTATTTCATGTTATTTCATGTGTTTATTTCATGTTATTTCATATGTCTATATTATGTCATTCATATGATTTTATTATGTTACTTCATATCCTGTTATACCTGTTTTGATTATATGCCCTGATAGGTTAAATATTGTTATGTCATTTAATATTCTCACACTACAAGTTCCTTCACTATGGGTTGAAATGATACATACCCGAACGATCTTTAGATTAAGGAAAATTGTTATGGGTTGAAATGATAGGCCTAAGCAATTTTATTTGACTTGGGATTGTGGGTTTGAAATGGTATAAAATCCAAAAAATTAATAAATTGCGGATTGAAATGATATATATCTGTATTTACTTGACCCTATGGTAGAGAATTCTATACAGACTCTGTGGTTGATTTCAAATGATTTTTCTAAAAAATATTAAGCATTTTGGATTTTTATATATGAATCTCAACTAAAATTTAATGTAATGATTTCTGTAAATTTGTTTGTATGTGTTAATTTTTTTATAAGGAATAAAGAGTTGAAAATGTAAATTTTGGAATATAATTTGTAGTATGAAGGTTAATTGAAATTTAATAATCCGATTTGACTTAATAATGTATTTTATTCTAACCGATAAATTATAAGTTTTATTCATGTAATAGTGATTAAAATAACAATGTTTCAAAAAAATGTAAGTTAAAATGTACATTTGATATGTAAGTCTAACTATGGCAAATGGTATAACTTGGGTAATAAGAAGAATAAAATTTTATTTATTAAAAGAAAAAAGTGTAAGTTAAATTACTTTTAACTTAGCGTAAGGATTTCAGCTTTAAAATTTGATATTATAGTAACAAAGTTTTTTAACTAAAGATGTGGTTTCTTTAATGATCAAATATCTAAATTTGAGTAACATAATAGGAATGATAGAACGACTATGATAAAAATTGTAAATATATATACTATTTGATTGCATAAACTATGGCAGTAGGAAGTATTACAGTAACGATTCAACACTGCTATGATTTCTTACTGTAACAATTCAACACTGCTGTGATTTTCTACTGTAGCACTTCTGCAGTGATGCGATTTCCTTAGTATAACAATTCTGCACTGCTGCGGATTCTTATAGTAACAAGTCTGCAGTGCTGTGAATTCTTACAGTAGCACTTCTGCACTGCTGCGAATTCCTACTGTAACAGTTCCGCACTGCTGCGAATCCTTACAATAGCACTTCTGTTCTGCTATGTTTTATTAATGGTGACATTTTCAGAATGCTACAATTTTCTAAAGGGTTATATGTTATGATTAAAGGTTACATTTTAAAGTGTTATGACCTCTAAATTTTTATATTTCAAGGGGGTTATAACTAAATGAATTCGGAAGTGTTTTAACTTTGGAAAAAATGAATATTATTTTAAAGGAACAATGATATGGAATTTATATGGTTTTGAAAGGAATATGTTTGATTTGAAATATAAACCATTTGAAAATTTACATAACCACAGGTTATAATAACGATTGGTTGTTAAAGAGACCGAGATCGGATGTGGGCATACTCTCTCTCGATACCGAAAACTACTTTAAAAACTATGTACGCGATGGAGATTTCAGAATGAAGTAGAATGGTGGTGACGATCGTAAATGTGTGTTTATGTGGACCTAACTCCCATGAGCTAGCATAAGGTGACTAAAACAGGAGTAATCTACATGCCAAGTGATGTAGCTACTCCGATCAGACACATTTCATCATTAGTCATTCTATTACTTTGTGATTGATTTGGTGCACACCTTTGATTCAGAAGTGTGGATCGAGTTGGGCGGTAGTTGCGGCTATGCATTACCAACAGTCCGGAAGTGTAATTGGTATATCTACCCGGGAATTGCCTAGTTGTGTCGTGTCACCTACCCTAGCGTGCCTTCTACAAGTATGTTTTGTACCATACCTATGGAGTGCCCTTTAACTGCGTCCAGTACAGGCGGTATTATGGTACTGTATAGACTATGGGAATATATAAAATGTGTTAAGGTGGAAAATGTAAAGCCTTAACGTTACTTTAATATTTTACTTTACTTTACACATAATTATAATAGCGTATTACTACATAGTGGATAGCTTAACGGATCCTCAAAGGATGGGCGGTCCCAAGCATTCTTTAAGTTACAGATGTATTTCCTTGCAGTTCACTTGAGTTGATTTACATTATATAAGTATGTATGTCCTGACTCGAGTGTTTTGGGTTTTTCTTTACACTCGGGTCATCCTGAGTTTCACAGCTTTTGTTTCATCCTCTTTTGGAGCTAGAGATCCGTCGGAGATTTAGCAGTCTACTTGATATTTTATTCCAGTTATTCCACTTAGCTTTTGCTTTTGTAGTAGAGAACTAATGTATCTAACTTTCCAAGTATATTTGATTCTGGACTTGGTATTTTGTATTAGTTTTGAGACTTTGTATCTCGGAGCTTCATGAACTCCTATGTTTAATTTTATTCCCCTGCGAAGTTATTCCGTGTATGTGATTCTATGTTTGATTTTATTTGCTGTAAATTTTAATAACAATTTGTCATTTTGAATTATTCAAGTCTGACATGTGTGGTTTATTATCGATTTGAATGGTCCAAAATGGCAGGATGTTAAAGTTGGTATCAGAGCTTTGGTTTTAGGCAAACCTTAGCCTACGAGGCAAAAACTAATTAGAGAGAGGGTAGAAATACCCTATAATGAGTAAAATCAATCTTAAATCATTCTTTGTGAGAGAATGTATTTTCAAGTATAAAATGTTTTTCAAATGATTTTCCAATGATTTTAAAGGATTATTGTGGATATAAAATTTTCTTGTTTAAAATCAAATTTTCCTTCGAATTTTTCCTTCCTTTCGAATCCACCTTGTTTCGTAGAATTCTTTGGTTAGGATTTCTGGTCTAGTTGGGTCTTTCTTTTATCTTTTGCTTTATTTTTGTCCTAAAATTCATTCTTTAATTTCTAGGATGAATCGTTAGGATGCCAGAAGTCTGGCTCGCGGTGTAGCCCCATTTCCAACACCCGTTGCACCTACTAGGTTTACCACCCTATGTAAGGAGTTCACCCAGCTAGGGGTACTAAGTTTTCGGGATCAGAGACCATCATTGAGGCTCAACAGTGGCTGAGAGGCTTGGAATGGATTTTTGCTGGTTTGGAGATCACCGACGCTCAGAAGCGCCATCTAGCAGCATGGCAGTTGAAGGAGGCAGCATTGGATTGGTGGGAGTCTGTTGTAGCCAACATTATTGAGGCAGATATTTCTTGGGATCAGTTTAGGTATTGTCATTAGTTAGTCCTTTCGAATTTGGTTTAGGTTATTCCTTTTGAATCTTCTTAAGTTGAATATCTTGTTTAGGGAGGCTTTTGTGATGAAGTAAATGCCAGAGGCAGGGAAGTCTCAGCTGTATAGGAAGTTTGTGGATCTTAAGCAAGGGTATATGTTATTTGCTGAGTATGAGAGGAACTTTGACGAGCTTCCAAAATTTGGTTCTAGTTTGATTGATACCCCGCTTAAGAAGATTGAGAAGTTTATAGCTAGAGCCTGCCTAGAGTTTCATGATCGTCTGATTTCTCATGTGCACTGCCGTTTTACTGAATTGATGGATATGGCCATTAGATATGAGAAACCCACTTTTAAGGAATCAGCTGTTACCCATGCACCTTCATCTCAGCTGTCTTTTGGCAACTCTAAGAAGAGAAAATCTAATTTCCAGCGTTAGAAGCAGAATTGGCTTAAGAACCCAGGTTTAGGATCTTCTTCTTCCCGGAAGCAGCCTACTGATCTTTCTTCCATCACTTACTTCAGGTTTGACCAGAAGGGTCACTATGCGAATAGTTGTCCTACTTTAGCTGGAGCTGCTATTCCTCCAGTTCAGGTGACTAGGCGTGATCTTTGCCGTACTTGCTTGCAGCCTGGCCACTTCAAGTAGGATTGTCCTACTCAGTAGAAAGGCAAGCCATCGGGTGTCTTTGCAGTTACTTTATCTACTCCACCTGCTCCTAATGATGCTTAAGGTACTCTCCAGAGCACCTTTACCTTGTTTAATCTTCCTGTTCGTGTTTTATTTGACACTGGAGCTTCGCATAGTTTCATTTCTGTAGACCTTCGTGATAAGTTTGAGCATATCCTTTCACCTGATTATGTGAATGTACATTTGTGTGTTACTAATCCTATTAGTGGTCCCGCAAACTTTAGTAGGATTTGTAATAATCTGAAACTCTTCCATTCTAGCTATCGTTTTTCCGGTGACTTCTACATCCTTGGTTTCGATGCTTTTGATTTATTGCTTGGAGGAGATTGGATGAAGAAGCATGAAGCTGTTATTTTTTGTAAAGGCTGTATCGTTTCTCTTGTTGGTGATAAGGGCGATCCTTTGGTGATTTAGTGTCGTATGCCTCTAGAGTATGCAGGCAGTTTTATTTATTCTCTTGATTCTTCCCCTAGTGATCTTGATTCTACTCCTGTGATCAAACTCTATTCCGATGTATTTGGTGAAGTCACTTCTTTACCTCCTAAATGAAAAATCGAATTTCGTATTGATCTCATTCCCGGAGCTCGACCTGTAGTTCTTCCTCCCAGAAGAATGACACCCCATGAGAAGGTTGAGTTAAGGAAACAAATCGAAGACTTGTCTCTAAAGGTTTGATCAGACCCAGTCATTCCGAATGGGGAGCAGCATTGGTTTTTGTCGCTAGTCTGATGGTTCTTTGAGGATGTGTGTTGATAATAGGGAGCTGAATAAGCTTAATATAAAAAACAGATATCCAATGCCTCGCATTAATGATTTGTTTGATCAGCTGTATGGTGCTATTATATTCTCTCAGCTTGATCTTGCCACTGGTTTCCACCAGCTTAGAATTTTCAAGGAAAGTATTTCCAAAACTACTTTCCGTTCTAAGTATGGTTTCTTTGAATGGCTAGTTTTCCTTTTGGTTTGACTAACGCTTCAGCTTTCTTTTTCGACCTTTTGAACCGGTTTTCCGTGATGTTCTTAGTAAGTTTGTTCTAGTATTCGTCGACGATATCCTTGTTTTCTCTAAGTCATAGGAGGAGCACGAATCTCATTTGATCTTTATTCTAGGGACTCTTAGAAGTCATCAACTGAAAGTTTAATTTTCGAAATGCCATTTCTGGGAAGATGAAGTCTGGTTTCTTGGACATATTGTTTCTGGTAATGGAGTTTCTATTGATCCAATTATGATCGCTGCGATCAATTAAGTCTATCTTCTCTTCTTTCCTTTGTACATTAATCTCTTTCTCGGTTCTTATTTTCCCTGTTCTATTTTAGAATTGGGAAACTCCTAGGACTCCATCTGATATCTCTAGTTTTCTGGGCCTTGCAAGTTATTATCGGAGATTCATTGAGAATTTTAATTGGATTGTTGCACCTCTCACTACTCTAACTCGTAAGAATGCTAAGTTTAGATGGAATGATAAGTGTGAAGCTGCATTCAATAAGTTGAAGCGCAAGCTTACTTCCGCACCAATTCTTCCCATTCCAAATGAAAATGAGGGATTAACGGTATACATTGATGCCAGTCGTGAAGGATTGGGAGCCCGTTCTGATGCAGGACGGGAAGGGTATCTCTTATGCCAATCGTCAGTTGAAGACTCATGAAGCCAATTATGCAGCCCATGATTTGGAATTATTTGCTGTAGTTTTTTGCTTTGAAGCTTTGGAGACATAATCTTTTGGGAACTAAGTTTGAGCTCTTTATGGATCATTAGTCTTTAAAATATATTTTCATCCAGAAGGAATTAAATCTAAGACAAGTTAGGTGGCTTGAGTTTCTAGCTTCTTATGACCTCGACATCAACTATACCCTAGGGAAAGCTAATGTTGTAGCCGATGCTTTGAGTAGGAAGAAGGCGATGTTATGTCATCTTGTTGTTTCTTCTCTTCTTATGGATCATATTGTTGCTAAGCAGGATGAGGATAGGATAATTAGACTTATTAAAGAGAATGTTCATAATAGAGTTGGCGAAGGTAGCCAAGATGGAAGTGGAGCTCAGATCGATGATAAAGGGGTTTTAAGGATTAATAATCAGATTTGTGTTTGGAATGTCGATGGATTGAGGCAAGAGTCGCTTTGGGAAAATCATCGATCTAGACTTTCTATTCATCCAGGTGTGACGAAGATGTACCATGATATGAAGAAGCTGTATTGGTGGAGTGGTATGAAGCGTGATATGTTAGTAGATGTGCGACTTGATAGCACGTTTAGGCTGATCATTAAAAGACTGCTGGACCCCTTGAGATTCCCAATTCAAAATGGAAACAAGTTTCTATGGATTTTATTAATGGATTACCGAAGACTAGGGTAATGTGAGTATTTGGGTTATTGTGGATAGATTGACCAAGTCGGCTCACTTCATTCTGGTTAGATCTAACCGTTCTGCTTCGAGTTTAGCTAAGATTTATATGAGGGAGATTGTTCGTCTTCATGGTGTTCCGGTCAGTATTGTTTCCGATAGAGACCCCATCTTTACCAGTCAGTTCCAGAAAGCTTTTTAAGAATATTTAGGTACTCGTTTGAATATGATCACTGCTTACCATCCACAGACTGACGGTAAAATGGAAAGGGTGAATCAGATTCTAAAAGATCTTCTTCGTGCCCGTGTCCTTGATTATGGAGGATCTTGGGAAGATCATCTCTACCCGATTGAATTCACCTATAATAATAGTTATCAGGTATAATCTCAAATATCTGTTTAAGGTTGTCTTCAACATTTATCTATCTCATTCCATTTTAAAATTTAGGCTAGTATCGAAATGGCTCCTTTTGTTGCTCTTTATGGACGCTCTTGAAAATCTCCATCTTGCTGGATTAAATCTGGTAATCGTTTAGTTCTTTGTCCGGATATGACTCTGGAAGCATCTGAGAAGGTTGAAGAGATTAGGAGAAAGATGAGAATTTCTCTGGATAGATAGAAGAATTATGCTGACAGAAGTAGGAGGAGTTTGAAGTTTTCTGTTGATGATCAGGTTTTTCTTAAGGTTTCTCCATTAAGAAAAGTGATTCGTTTTGGTCGAAGAGAGAAGCTCGCTCCTAGGTTTATAGGTCCTTTTCGCATCTTAGAGAGAATTGGTTCCTTAGCTTATCGTTTGAATTTGCCTCAGAAACTGTCTGGAGTGCATAATGTGTTCCACGTTTCACATCTTCATCGGTATCTTCATGATTCATCTTTGATTGTCCAGCCTTTTGCTCTCGAGAGTTTGGATATTGAGCCAAATCTTACTGTCGAGAGGAAGCCACTTCATATTATCGATAGAGGTACAAAGCAGCTTCGAAGAAAATCTATCAACCTAGTAAAAGTGCAATGGGGCACTGATGATCGGGATTGTACTTGGGAAACGAAAAAGAGCATTCGTGCTTCAAATCCGAAATTTATTATTCCAAGTACTATTCGTTATCCTATCTTATCTTCTTGATTTTCTGTGTCTTGTCCCTTTTCGAGGACGAAAAGCTTTGAGTGGGGGAGAGTGTAACAACCCGCTAATTTTAAACATATTTTAAATGAAAATTTATTTGAAACCTTGAATGTAATTATTTTAGAAATTGATAAATTTGGAATTTTGATGTATGATTTTGTGTTTTGATGTGAAATGTTCTTCCAAATAAAATAAAATAAAGGCTTTTCTTAAATTTCAAACTTTAGTCAACTTTGGTCAAAGTTCGCCTTTCTGTGAAAATTATAAAATTTGAATTTTAAATTTTACTTTTTTTATGAAGTTGAATTTAATTCTAACTTTTTCTCTGCTTTCATTTCGTAAAATTCTCATTTTTACTTCTCTAAATTTGTTGTTTTCAGCGTATTACACGTAGTTGTTTTCTCTTAATCTTTATCTCATTTATATTTTTACTGGGCTTGTACAAATGGGCCAAAAACCCCTGTAGTAGATGAGAAGCCACCTGTTGAATATCCTATATAACATGTCCTGGGATTTTGGTTAGCCTTCATATCCATTTATTTGTGCCTCCACAAAAAAATGTAAGTCTTCTTCTTCATCCTTCTCCTCTATACCCTATACCTTCTTCCTCTTCCCCTCTATAATTTTCCTCTCCTCTCCTTAGAAATTTCGGCCGCACCTATTCCATCACCTTCCCATCACCAAATTGCACCCAAAACCCCTTTCTCCTCCTTCCTTTTCTCCTCTTCTCTTTACCAATTTCGGCCTCCATCTCCCTCTTCTATTTTCGGCCATCACCCCCTCACAAACCGTACCAAAGCCGAACCCACCTCACCACAAACCCTACCCAAACCGAGCCTCCACCTCTCCAAAGCCCTAGCCTTGCTGAACCTACCAAAATCCAAGCCTTCTCCACCAAAGACCCTAGCCTATGCACCACAAAACCAAGTCCAAAAGCCATAGGCCGAGCCTAACCTTACCAAAACCACCTCAAGACCAAGCTTATGCACCCCCTAGACAAGCCTCTTCTATTGTATTTTGCGAATATATAATTTTCAATTTTTATTTTTTTAATGTGAATTATTTGTTCACTTATGGAATTTATTTTATTTTTTAAAGCGTCGGATTTGGATTCTCCTCTCAATCAAGCTTGTCCGTAATATGTTGATTATTGTGTTGCGCTTTGAATCACATTTCTAACCAAAGGAAGGTGAATAATCAATCTTGACAACATACTTATAAATTTTGGTAAATTGATGACAATTAAATTGTGAGTATATGTATATGCAAGTAATGCATTTCACCTATGTTTATTTCATGTTATTTCATACGTTTATTTCATGTCATTTCATATGTTTATATCATGTTATTTCATATGTTTGTATTATGTCATTCATATGATTTTATTATGTTACTTCATATCCTATTATATCTGTTTTAATCATATGCCATGATAGGTTAAATATTGTTATGCCATTTAATACTCTCACCTGCAAGTTCCTTCACTATGGGTTGAAATGATACATACCCAAACGATCTTTAGATTAAGAAATTGTTATGGGATGAAATGACAGGCCTGAGCAATTTTATTTAACTTGGGATTGTGGGTTTGAAATGATATAAGACACAAAAAATTAATAAATTGCGGATTGAAATGATATATGTCCGAATTTAGTTGACCCTAGGGTAGGGAATTTTATACAGACTCCGTGGTTGATTTAAAATGATTTTTATAAAAATTATTAAGTATTTTGGATTTTTATATATGAAACTCAACTAAAATTCAATGCAATGATTTCTGTAAAAAAAAATATGTATTAAATTTTTTATAAGGAATAAAGAGTTGAAGATGTAAATTTTGGAATATAATTTACAGTATGAAGGTTAATTGAAATTTAATAATCCAATCTGACTTAATAATGTATTTTATTCTAACCGATATGTTATAAGTTTTATTCGTGTAATAGTGATTAAAGTAATAAATGTTTTGGAAAAATTGCAAGTTAAAACTTACATTTGACATGTAAGTCTAACTAAGGCAAATGGTATAACTTGGGTAATAAGAAGAATAAAATGTTATTTATTGAAAGAAAAAAGTGCAAGTTAAATTACTTTTAACTTAGCGTAAGGATTTCAGTTTTAAAATTTGATATTATAGTAACAAAGTTATTTAACTAAAGATGTGGTTTCTTTAATGATCAAATATCTAAATTTGAGTAACATAATAGGAGTGATAGAACGACTATGATAAAAACTGCAAATATATATACTATTTGATTGCATAAACTATGGTAGTAGAAAGTATTACAATAACGACTCAAAACTGCTGCGATTTCTTACGGAAACAATTCAAAACTGCTACGATTTCCTACTGTAACACTTCTGCACTGCTGCGATTTCCTTACTGTAATAATTCTGCACTGCTGCGGATTCTTACAGTAACAGTTCTGCACTGCTGTGAATTCTTACAGTAGCACTTCTGCACTGCCGCAATTCCTACCATAACAGTTCCGCTCTGCTGCGAATCCTTACAGTAGCACTTTTGTTCTACTGCATTTTCTTAAAGGTGACATTTTCAAAATGCTACAATTTTATAAAGGGTTATATATTATGATTAAAGGTTACATTTTAAAATGTTATGACCTCTAAATTTTTATGTTTCATGAGGGTTATAATTAAATGAATTCGGAAGTGTTTTGACTTTGGAAAAAAAACGAATATTATTTTTAAGGAATAATGATATGGAATTTATATGGTTTTGAAAGGAATATGTTTGATTATAAATACAAACCATTTGAAAATTTATATTACACGGGTTATAATAATGATTGGTTGTTAAAGAGACCGGGATCGGATATGGGCATACTCTTTGTCGATACCCAAAACCACTTTAACAACTATATACGCGGTGGAGATTCCAGAATGAAGTAGGATGATGGCGACGATCCTAAAGGTATATTTACATGGACCTAACTCCCGTGAGTTAGCATAAGGTGGCTAAACATGAGCAATCGACGGGCCAAGTGAGGTAGCTCCTCCGATCGGGCACACTTCATCGTTAGCCATTCTATTACTTTGTGACTGATTTGGTGCGCATCTTTGATTCAGAAATGTGGATTGAGTTGGGCGGTAATTACGGCTATGCATTACCAACAGTCCGAAAGTGCAATTGGTATATATATACCCTGGCATTGCCTAGTTGTGCCGTGTCACCTACCCTAGCGCGCCTTTTACGAGTTTGTTTTGTACCATACCTATGGAGTGCCTTCTGACGGCGTCATGTACGAGCGGGATTACGGTACTATATTGACTATAGGAATATATAAAATATGTTAAGGTGGAAAATGCAAGGCCTTAACGCTACTTTAATAGTTTACTTTACTTTAGACATAATTATAATAGCATATTACTACATAGTAGATAGTTTAACGGATCATTAAAGGATGAGCGATCCTAAGCATCCTTTAAGTTACTGATGTATTTCCTTTGTAGTTCACTTGAGTTGATTTACATTTTATAAGTATGTATGTCCTTACTTGAGTGTTTTGTGTTTCGCTTTACGCTCGAGTCCGCCTGAGTTTCACAGCTTTGGTTTCATCCTCTTTTGGAGCTAGAGATTCACCGGAGATTTAGCAGGCTACTTGATATTTTATTCCAGTTATTCCACTCAACTTTTGCTTTTGTAGTAGAGAACTTATGTATCCAACTTTCCAAGTATATTTGTTTCCAGACTTGGTATTTTGTCTTAGTTTTGAGACTTTGTATCTAGGAGCTTCATGAACTCTTATGCTTAATTTTATTCCGCTGCAAAGTATTCTGATATACTGTGTCTGTGATTCTGTGATTGATTTTATTTGCCCCAAATTTTATTAACAATATATTGTTTTGAATAATTCAAGTCTGACACGTGTGGTCTTATTGTCGATTTGAATGGTCCAAAATGGCGGGATGTTACACATTGACTACTAATCATGGTGATACTAACCTTGTTTTCAAAGGATATAATCTTCTCATGAATAGTGTTTTACTTTCAATGGTTCAACTTTAATTATGTTCTTAACACGATCCATGTTGTCCTATAATTGTCCATAACCAAATTATATTTTAGACTCTTGAGATTCATAGTATTCTCAAGTTAAAAGACTACTACATATCATCTTATGAAATTTTACATTTGACTTTTAACATGTAGAAGATAGTCGGTGAGTCATACTACAATGATTTCAAACAACAACATGTATGTAACCATTTGGCGCCTTCAATTGTCACAAGTAATTCAACATCTATATTATGTAGAGCGTTGCGTATACTAGTCCTAATGGATGTATCAATATCCTATTCTTGATTTGTCTTGACTTGGAACGTTTAAGTACAAGTATTTATTTTATGGATGCAACGCTCATGATTACAACACGTTCTTAATTATGATCGACTGAATAAAATTCCTAAGGATTTTCAACTTGTATATATTTAACATATTTAAAACATTTTTCCAATATAGTATATACAATCGAAAATAAAACTAAAATCTTTCTTTATTCAAATAAGATTCACTATAAGAGTTAAATTATAATAAAATTACCACCAGAGCACATCCTTAACGCTTTCAAGTTGGAGGTAGAAAAAATTTATGAATTTTCTAGTGGAACGTGACATAGAAAATGTATTTTGTGTTGTTAGTGTTACAAAGAGTGAAGGAGGATCCTGTAGGAATTTGAGAGTATAGATTAGTGTCTGAGATGCATTATGACAGAGTTACGGGTATGCCCTAGGGGAAATTCTATAATTTATTGTAAATTATTGACTCCATAATTGAATCTCATTCAAAATAAAATGTGTTTATTTTCTATTATATATTTGTTATATTATGATGTAATAATTAAATAATTAATCTAAATATATTTGACAGAAAATCCTAAATAATATGTTAAGTGATAGTAATTACAAAATGTTGCAATTGTGAGAAATTTATCACATTGAATAATAACATATTGTTTAAAATATTCCAGGCCAAGATGTTTCAAGAAAAAATATCAATACATCCATAGAGACCAAAGTATGTAATGTTCTCTAAATGTTGGGTTATGTATTACTCTTACCTATAGGAGGAGCTAGGAGGCTATGTACTAATAAATATCAAATAACTATGGAATGACTCGTCCTAGAGTTTCCCATTGGTTAATAACAACTAGATTAAATTGGAAATATCAAAGTGACGATATCATACAGTTCTTTCGACTTGAAAATACCGTTAAATTTTCAATGTGGAAACTCTACTTTGATTATAGTTAAATCGTGGCATGACATCCATTGAACAACTATAGTTGGGGTTGAGTTGAAGCATCGGAAGTTAAACACCATTCAATATAAATTTCGTCTCCTCGGTTATACGAGGTTAGTACCACGATCAACTATAGTCAACTCATAGTCAAAGTCCTAAGGGTTAACTATAGTCTAAATTAATTTTATCCCCTCATGTCTAAAATTAATAATGATAACAGATTACTTAATTGAAGGACCATTTGCTCAAGTGGTGGTGGTATGGCGCTCTAGGATAAGGTCTTAGCGGCTATGGGTTAGAACCCCTGAGACATCAAAATGTGTGCTCTACTTGACTGGAGTACCACTCTTATGATCAAAAATAATAAATTTACAAATATAACTATTATATTAATTTCTCCATAGTAATAATTGTCACTTTTATAAATTATTACAATAAATAATTTTTGATGGAAAACCAAGAGTCGAGGTTGTGTGAATCTGGGTGTGAACTCGGTCCTTGGTAATATTTAAACAATTTGAATACTAAAGCATGTGCAAACATCATTGAAACACAGTAGTGGACATGAGTACAATTGCTTATATATCATTTAGGTGAAATCTAATTTCTTATCTTTTAAAGCGCATGCTTAAGCAATGGTGTATGATGCTACTTCTCTCTTCATCCCTATATCACTTAAATATCTAGAGCTTAATCAATGGTTGGAACTCTATTTCTACGCTAGTTAATGAATTTTAACATTAAAGTCCACTGTTATATTCAATACCAGTTATTGACTAACCTATTTGCTTTGGCTAAAGACATTGAGTACCAATCATGGTGACAGTAATCTTCTATTCTAAGGATAGAATCTTCTCTTGAATAGTGTTTTGACTTTCAATGGTTCAACTTATACCCCAACTATGGCATTAACATTGTCTTGTAATTTCCTATAACCAAGGTATAACTTAGACATGTAAGATTCACAACATTTTCAAGTCAAAAGACTAATACACATCATCATATGAAGTCTTATATTTAAATTTTAACATAGTAAACTGTCGGTGAGTCATACTATAGTTTTTCCAAACAACAACATGTATGTAATCACTTGGTTCTTCCAATGATCATGAGTAATTCATCTTCATCATATGTAGAGAGTTACGTATACTAGTCTTAATGGATATTTTGATATCCCATTCTCGATTCATCTTAACTAAGAACATATAATGATAAGTATTTATTTTACCAATTCAACGCTCATATTTATGAACACATTCTTAACTACGACTTATTAAATATAATTCACAAGGATTTTCTACGGGTATATATTTAACATTTTATAACATTTTTCTGATATAGCATATACGATCGACAATAAAACTGAAATCTTACTTTATTTTGGATAATATTCACTATAAGAGTTAAGTTATATAATCAAATTACATAATCACCATTGGGGAACACCCTTAACTCTTTCAAGTTGGAGCTGAACATTTATGAATTTTCTAGTGAAATGTGTCGTAGAAAATGAATTTTGTGTTGAGCATATTATAAAGGGGAAGCAGGATCCTGTTGGAATTTGAGAATATGCATTGGTGGCTGAGATGCATTATGATAGGGCTATGTGTATGCCCTATGGGAAATCCTTTAATTTATTATAAATTATTAACTCTAATATAGAATCTCGTACAAAATAAATGGTGTTTTTTGTTATATTTTGTTATTGTGATATAATAATTAAATAATTAGTTTAAATATGTTTGATAAAAAATCCTTGAATAATATGTTATGTGATAGTAACATATTGTTCAAAATATTCCAGGCCAAGATGTTTCAAGAAATGATATCAATACATTCATAGAGACTAGAGTACGTAAGGCTCTCCAAATATTGGGTAATGCATTACTCATGGCTGCACGGGTGACTTGGAGGTTATGTGCTGATAATTATTGGATAACTATGGAATGACTTGTCCAAGAGTTTCCTATTGGTTAATAACAACTGGGTTAAACGGAAAATCTCAAAGTGAGGATATTACACAATTCTTTCAACTTGAGAATACTATTAAACTTCAATGTGAAAACTCCACTTTGATTATAATTATATCATGGCATGGCGTCTATCAAACACTAGTACACAATTTGTCTGTTGCGTCGCTTTATTTGCGACGGTTTAGGTAAAAACAGTAGCAAATAGTATAATATGCGACATTTCTTCTTAAAAACCGTAGAAGTTGGTCTATGAGAAACAGAAGAAAATTTAATAAAAGAAATTTGCAACAGTTTTTATCTATAACCGTAGCAAATATGTTGTTATTTGCGACTGTTATTTTCATAATGTAGCAAATACCTATTGCAAAAGCAACTAAAAAATTAAAAAATAATCTGCGGCGGTTGTATACAATAGTAGTAGAAAATACATAAGAAAATTGCGACGGTTAAGCTTCAACCATAGCAAACGAACGCATGCGTATTTATTTATTTAATTGTCAACAAAATTTTCTTCCCGCTTTCTTTTTTATCATCCCGCTTCACATTACCATAGAAATCAAATCTCTAAATTGGTAAGCCTGAAACCATTTGTCCCTAAATAATTGAAATCCCTGGTTCGTTCATTCAATCCATTCTTCCTTCGTATCCTGATATGACAATGATATGATATGCTCTACTACATCACACATTGTCGGCGGTCCCAAATGCAGCTACAAAATTCTAACTAAATATTAGTATTAACTGTTACAATTTGGTGTATCAATATTATGCAAGCATGACAAGGCACTAAAGACAAGAATGATAGCAACTTTATTTTCATTTGCTTTCTGTTACAAATCATGTGCTCTAAATTACACATTTCATGAGCAAATAGAATTATGTCACCTGTTGAAACAAAATGAATCGGTTATAAAAGAAGTGGAATGAAAAGGATTAAGTAGGTTGGAACTAAATCAATTTATCTTCTCTGCTTTCTCTTCTTCCCCTCTCCTTCTTCCTCAAACGAATTAGTGCCGTATCATTGGTGCTTTCACTCTTGTTCTCACATCCTTCGTCCATCTCTCATCTCCTTCGCCATTTTACTAATGGACTTTGTAGCCGAAACCACCAACAACAACCGCTTCGTCGACAAATCCATCCATAAACTCCATGAAACCATCATGAGCCAACAAACCACCATTAACTCCATTAAAACCACCCTCGCCACTCAACAAAAAGACATTACCTCTGTCAAAACTACCATCGTCGACATGCAAAACTCCATTAATCATATCATCCATCCATTATCCGATCTCACAACAAAACTCGGCCTCCAAATCACATTACCACCGCCTCTCCCTCTATCTTTGACACCTCCAACATTGCTGCCAACCATTGTCGCAGGTTCTACGACAGCAGCTCCTCCAACCTTGGGTACAACAAATGACTCTTCTCTCGCCATCAGCACCCCATCAGCCTTTACTCCATCTCCTGTCTCTACAACTCCTTCCTTCCCTTTAGATTGCATCGAGCCTGATTCAGCCTCATAACACTAACTTCGATTCCGACTCCTATGACCAGCCAACGTGATAAGGTGTGGTCTTCTACTCCTGTTTCTGAGAGGGAGAGGGAGAGGGGGAGGGGCATTGCATTGTGTTGATATACATGATATTCCTTATGATTAATCAAGAATGCCATTTTTGAAATTTGATATAAAACAAATAACATCCGTGTTTCACTAATAGTTGCAAAAGTTAGATATTACAATAATTGCGTACTGCAGCTATTGTTAAAAGGGAGCTATTGTTAGAAGGGAGCCGAAGTGGTTGTAGAAGCAGGCGTATGGGGATTGTGAGATGATGTTGTTTTCATGTTGGCAAGGCAGGTGGCTGAGATGCTGGATGAATGAACAGTTCGGAGTTCAAGCTGTTTTGTCATGGTTGTTGTAGCGTAGAGGAAGGAAGTTGAAATTGTAGGAGGTCTAGGGGAGACTGGTTGTTGTTTGTGACTGGGAAGGGTGGTTTTGAGATGAATGGTTGAGGTGCAGGCTGGGGTATAAGAGATGGAGAAGGAGGTAAGGTTGGCTGTGTTTCATGAAGTTGGAGATACAAGTTATAATTAGAAGAGAGTTATGTAAACAGAGAAGTGTAATGTCTATATAGAAATGAAACCTTAAAACAATGAAAACAGAACTGAATTGAGATGCGCGCACACTGAACAACAAAAACAGTGGACAAAAGAAGATAAACAGAAAACAGATGCACACAATATGCACAGAACAAAACAAATAAAAAACAAAAAAGCCAATTTGGAAGCTTTTTTTAATTAGAAACAGTCACATATGCAATGTAACACAGAAATAAAAACAAATGCAATGACTATTTTTTTAATAAGACAGTGAAACCAAAGAACACAAAGAACAAACACCAGAGTCAACCAGGACATAATCTGTAAGATGACAATGTGTTAACTTAATATATTGTCGTCTTATAAATTATGCCTAGTTGATTATTGTATTTGTGAATCTATAATGTAAAATCATTATGAGATTTGTTGCAAAATAAGATTTTCATAACATTATGTCTCATAGTGAAATATTTTATGAATTTAGAACTGTAGCACATGTCAATAGTTTGATAATACATAGTACTTCAGTTTATACTATGTTACATAATGTCAATAGTTTCATAACATTATGATTTTATCATCGATATACTTGATAATTATTTAATTATTATTTGGATAAATTCTAACATTCTTCGAGGGTGGATATGTGGGTAATCTGAAGGATTCATTCAGGTGGACCATAAATAAATTATCTACCAATCAAGGAGCTAACTGTAATGATTTGGTTAAATTTATAGGATATATTTTGTATTTTTGAACTTTTGCATTGTTTCCTTTTGCCTTTTTTTAATGGTTTATAGATGTTGAATATTCATTTTACGAATGCATCAATAGTTCGATAATATACACGATATTATTCAACTGCCGATGTCAAATGATTAAATCATGCATGTGTTAAATTAAGATTATGATGACAGACTAATATTCAAATGCACTAATTAAATATGATGTTATTCATCTATTGATATTAATGATCAAACCGTGAATGTGTTAATTTAAGATTACCATGACAAACTAATATTGAAATACCATTTATTCTTAGTAAATTTGAGCAAGTAAATGCATCTGTTGTTTAGGTGTTTATTTCCAAAAGGCTTCTTTGTACAAGTGTAAGATGTTGGAAAGTCTGCAGTAGTTACCAATGATGTAGGCAACATGACTGATAATCTAAGGTCAACATGTGCAAAATCCATTAACGTTGCAAACGCAGTAGTGAATGGTTTTTTTATTTTTTGTTCGTTCTTTTATTTTGGAAATAGAGAAAGTTGTTCTAACCCATTTCTTAAGCTAAAAATATATATACGGACAAATTATTTTCAAGTGTTGTATATTACAAGCAGTGCATAAACATGTCAGTAAATTTGAATTGGTGCAGGCAGTGATGCATTCATTATAGTTGATGAAACTCTTCGAGGGCTATACCCTGTTGATGAGTAGAATTTGTGCTGAGGTAAGCTTTTGTTCTAAAAAATAACCTTACGGTCCTTACCTTAATTCTATCATTTTGTGTGAGCATGTGTGAAGTGAAACAGAGCTCCACATTCTTTGAACGCTAACATTCACTAATGATAACGTAACGCACCATATTCTATTAGTTTAGTTGAGACACTGTATTGAATATTGCATGTTAAATACACACACACACTCTCAAAGTCACTTTTGGGATTTTGGATTTTCCAAAGAGGTTTGTAGGTTGGTATTTTGGATTTTCAACAAAGCATCTTGGTCTTACCTACTTTTACAATGCATCCATTAATTGCAAAACAGCTTGATGCATAGGGCGCACATAGATAAACTTCTCACCGAACCTAGACTTACTCACCAGATCGTCTCCACAGCTCCTTGGACTCGAGCTGTTAATTAGACATACTTTGTAGCAAGCCCAATGCGTAAAGAATTACTGATAAGAGTATATAGCAAAGTACTTCTTTGTGTTTTGTCTAAGGTCGCGGATGCTCGGGGAAGAATTGCTGATAAGATGTGATACTTAGCGTTAGCTTGTTAGATCGATTGTTGACTTTTTTTCACTCAAGTGCTTAGGGGTTAGCGAAATATACTTATAGCATATAAAATATCGTTTTATTTATTTATTTATTTATTTGTGGTTGTGTTTGATAGATTTGATGCGGAAACTAGAACTGGTAATGGACTGTTTTGATCCAGGTGGAATCAAATAAACTTGACATGTCTGATTTGGTTCAAAATTTTGCTATTTATTCAAGTATAAGGGGAAAAACATGCTTGAATTTGGCTTAGATTTCATGTCAATATTGCAACAGATGTTATGTAACGGCCTGCAAATCCGTACTCCTTGAGTCAACACTATTCTACCTAAATCAATTCAAGGTGTACAGAAATACGAACCATTTGGGTTAAAGAATAAGAGGTAGAAGAAGAGAAAACAAAATCAACATCAGAATCTAACCATCGCAGCGGAATAAAATATAATAAGTAAATATCTTTACTCAAAATCAAATATATCTGTTTACATATATTACATCATCAGAGTACATCAATCACAGCTCACATCAATAACATACAATGGATACATAACAACTCAACACAGCGGAAATATATATATAAGTACGAGAGTACGTATCGTCATCCAGCTCGTCTCCTGAGCACCACAGCATTTCCTGTATTCTATAATACTCGGTCTGATCCGAGCATTACAGTTAAATAACACCCGAGTCAGTCTGGAATACCAACGAGATAAAATCACACCCAATTGATTATTAAAGTTTCAAAAATCCTTTGAAAACAAAATCATCTCGTAAGACCACGCCACAAATAAACATGTCGGGTTTTTACCTTACGATAGCTAAAACAATTTTTATAGAAATCCTCTGATATTATAATAGGGTCTATATACAAATACTTATAAAATAGCCGAAATTGTTACATTATTAAATTCCAGCTACTAGCCACAAAAGTGGGTAATACAAACAAAACTCGTACAAGGCTCGTAGGGAAAATGGATTTCCAACAATGACTAGGCACTGGGGTACCATCTGTCACAGTACGGGGCCTAGATCACCGTACCGAGGATTACTCCCTTCATCCCCTGCAACACAAGGCCGGAACCATTCCTTACTGAACAGTCCCGAACAAGATAAACCCCGTGGTTGGCGCGACCAACCACCCACTAAGCCGAAATATATATATATATATATATATATATATATATATATATATATATATAAGGGACATCTAGACAGGGAAAATACCTTGTCCTGCTTGGGCATGACCCACCTAACCTTGCTGCATATCCCCTGATTTTCAGTCATTCCCGGTTGATGAGGCTTGAGGCTAAGCGTTACCTTTAGAACGTTTTCACTTAGAATGTCCATCGTCCACCTGACGATGTTTCGCAAGCATTCGTCCATACAAGTCCGTCTCGGGTTCGAACGGAACCGAAGGCACTACTCCTACTACATCCATTTTGGAAATATCCTCAGGATTAGTAGCGACTAGCCCTTGCACTTCACTGCTCCAGCTTCGACTCCGAACACGTTAGACGAAACGTACAAACCGGATCGAAGTGGTTTTCGAGAAATAAATCTCGATCCCGGTCTCTTCGAAACGATCATCGCATTTGGCCAATATTGATAGTCGGGTATTTAACTATCAATTAACATTCACAAACATCCATCAAACAATAAATAATTTCCCAAATTATTTATTAACCTCAAAATATCTTCACACGATATATTTCTATTTTCAATCCTTTGAAAACGGTTTTCAAAACCATCATTCTTTTCAGAATCAACTTTCTCAAATATTTTCTATCTCCTCTGAAATCACCAAGCACAAACTAGATTTTTAAAATAATTTAAAACACTTTACTTTGAAATATATACTTTAAAACATTTAGGTTAAAACTACTTAAATAATTTGTTAAAAATACATACTATGTGAATTTGAGAAAATAAGGTTACTTTATAAAATATAAAACCAGGTTTCCACCTTTAAAACAAATATTAAGTCACTTTTAAATAATTAATGCTATAATATATTAAAAGGAAATATTTGCTTTAGGAATTAAATATTTGAAATAATAAATTTTTCAAAACATACCTTTTAAACATTTTAAAACTATTAACTTATATTTAAAAACTTACTTTGAAAACGTACTTGGTTATTCAGAAAGAAATTCCCAATCTCGATCACTTAAATCAATTTTCCAAAATGATTCCCAATTCATTTCATTTAAAATAAATTTCTTTACTTATCAGTTCATTTCAAACTTCATTAATTATGGACTTTATTATATATTTCAATTTGATTTTTAACTCCTTTAGCGGAAATATACAAATCTCAGGTTATTCCCAATTTTTCTTTATTCTTCTTAAATAATTTAAATCCTCAATTTGAAATAAATATTTTGTTCTTTTAAACAATAATATTGAAGTTTAAATTTCATTAACTTCCTGTTTGTTTAAATTTTACTTTCCTTACTCAAGATTTATTAATTAAAATTTTAAGTCACTTTATTTCCTTTCCAGTTCATTCATAATTTATTCAACTTTTCTTTAATTATTTACTTACAATTTCACTGGTAATTCATTATTGCCCGATTATAACAATCAAGCCATAGCATTCAATATTACCAAATAATTCATTACATGATATCAAATATTCAGAACAGAGAATATTAAATAATTAAATAAAGTTGAGGGGTCCAGTTGGATCCCTCCAACCTGTTCTCCCTGCATCCACAGATGTTAGCACAATATAAAATGCCAATTCCAAATATATATACCACACTGCAACACATAAATCAATTCAACCATTTCAAGCAATTATTTAAATTTAATCATTTAAAGTTAAATTTAACCGAGTGAGATTAACACACCTTTGCTCTTAAATTTGCAATCCACTTCAATGTTGCTTTCCCGATGTTTGACCTTGTATAAACATTTATAATTTTTATTAATACTCGAATCAACTAGACAATTAGATTTCCATCTACTTATTTTATTAACTAAGAGCTCGGGTTTTAAGCTAATAATTTGATTTTTAACTTTTCCTTTTTAATAAAAAATATCCTTTTAGCAACTAAACAAAATTACTTCCATAATATATTTTATTTTTAAATCAAACAAGTAAATCAAAATGTATATAAGTTTATTTATTTTATTTTTTCATTTTGAAACTCATGTACACTTAAAATAATTTATAGATTTCCAAAACTTCCACATTTAAAAATTCCTGTTTACTTTCCAAATCTTTATATATATTCTGTTTACCACTATATATATGTATATATTCTAAATTAGAAACTGTATATATATATATATTTTTATTAAATTAAATAAAATATAATATACCTTACTGCCTCCAGAAAGAAAGAAAAAACACAGCGACCCTCCTCCTATTTCGAGCATCCCCCTCCACACGATGCCGACCAACCTCGACAGTACGACCTCGTGCAGGGATGAACGCACGCCACCCAATTGCACGCGACGTCTCCAACTCACAGCCAAACCACCGTTGTTCGATCCCAACCAGATTCCCATCCCCTAGTTCTCGCGAATCCCTCCTAGAACCCAATCTCGACCTCGTCCATACGAACGTGACTTCGATCCTGCCACCGTGCCATCTACTTGACTCCGCTTCTCCTCTCGTCGCCGCCCCAACTGCTTCGAGTTGAATCGAGATTAACGCCAATTCGAACACGAGTATGAAACCACTGGCCGCAGTCGAGTCGCCCCTCTTCCGGCCTCGCGAATCTCTCGGCCATTTTTTTCTTTTTTTTTCCGATTAGTTTAGAATGGACAGGGAGGCTTCGGCCATGAATTTCGAATGGACGAGAGAGAAAAAAATGGTTACGAGATATTTTTGTTTTCTTCGGCTGTGGGGTTTTATTTATTTTTATTATTAGAAACGAACAGGTTGTCTTCAAGAGGAAGGAAACGAGATGTTGGCGTGTAAGAGAAAGTTAGCTACAGTAATTTGAGATGAAAGGAAAAAAATATTGACGGGATGCAATTACGGCTGAAAGAGAATTTGAGTAGACCAACATTGCTTCCTTTAAATTCAATTTGTCGCTATATAAATTTTCAACGCGTTTACATATCGTACTCTCACACCACAACCCCAAACACTACGAAATTTGAAATCCGATAATAAAACACTATTACGGATCCAATGGAACTGGTTTTGTTAAATTCCGAGACTGCGCCTCAGAAGGCTATTTTAAATTCAATTTAAACTATAAAATTTTAAAACCGAACAAACCACTGTTATTTTAAATTTTTCAACTTCTATTATCTTCAGTGTTATCAATATAAATTTTACAAGCCTTCAAATTATTTTTAACCGACTTAAAATTCCAGATTCAACATTTTATTCAAATTCAAGTTATTTAATTCGATAATTAATTATCAAATAAATTGATATATTTAAAATTTAAGTTAAAATTAATCTATTGAATATTCAAAATCAATTAAATATTCTGATTTAAAGGCTTAAAAATTCCGGGTCGTCACATTCCTCCCCCCTTAAAAGAATTTCGTCCCCGAAATTACTAATTAGGAAGAATGGTCCAATACCCGTTTACTTTTCCCAAAACCAAACAGTCCAACACATATCCAACTATTATTATTATTTTTTATAAAAGACCATTTCCTAGTTTGTAAACATTCCTATTTGCCCAACCACCCAAGTTTTAATCTTAAAACCGATTTTGGATTATCAAAATTTTCCTAACTCTCTAAATTCCCAAAAAATTCGCCAGCGTCTCCTTTGCGCGGCTAGCTCGGTACTGCTACAAAATGGCTCTACGGCCTCCCAAATCCAAAAAGAAAACAAAAAGGCCAAGTGGCTCAATCCAAATCCAAATCCCAATCAAATTTCATACCAAATTTAAATACATACCTTTTTGTCGAGCATTTCAACTTTTATTTTTTTGAAATCAAATCCAATTCTCATTTCACTTTATAACACCTGCATATCTTACTTAGCAATAATAACCAATCACAACATTCCAAAACATTTTATCGACTTTCTCACAAATGTTAATATTTATTAATCCCAAATATTAACTTAGAATAGATTTGTAATATTCAATTTTTAAGTAAGAATTGATCATTCCTTACTTAAACTAACATAAGCAATTTACATGTTTCGTTATTTATTTCCATCTTACCACTTCAATTTACATCCATTTCTATCCATATTGGTTTATCTCCATTTCTATATGAATTCAATTTATCTTTAACTCTAAATATTGAATTTTATTTTTCATTTATAACTAATCCATGTCATTATTTTAAATTGGTTTCATTTACTAATTTATTTCAATTTCCAATTTGAAATTCTTTTGTCGTTAACAAATTTTTCCAAAATTTTCAAAAAATTTCTAACTCCCAAAATTTCCAGAAAATTTTGGCAGAGTCTCCTTTGTACGGAGGAGCTTTTGCAATTTGACAAAAGAGATAAATATATATACATCGACCCACACGGTCGGAAAAACCAAAAACAGTTCATATTTCCTATTTTTATTGCATAAGCGTACCTTATTTAGAATTTTAAGCAAGCAGCTTATTATTTTTAGCAAATAGCCCAACCCAAATCCAGCCACACGGCTTCCAGGTACCTGTACTTACTTAGTTTAAACTTGTAAGTGCCAAATATAAGAAGTTTAACACATTTCACTTACTTGCAATAGTTAAAACATATGAATTCTAAAAGAAATTCACACCAAACATTTTTCTGTAAGCAATTCATATAGTTTTCATACCAATTCAACTGTTTTAATTCATTTATAACCATTTTCATTCAATTCGAATGGTTTTCAATCTATTCGTATACATTTTCATTAAATTTGAATGGTTTAAAACACAATAGCTTACTTTTAATTTATTCTTAAGCAAACTGAACTCACATTTAATTCAATTGCTTTCAAAATCAATTTATTTTACTCCTATCCATCCAAGGCATTTTAATAACTTCCATTTACATTCAATTACAATCTATTCTTTGCAAATTTGACGAAAACTATGTGAATAAATAAGTATTATGTTTTATAGCCAATTTAAATGGATTTCAACTCAATTTATACTTAATTCTATCCCATTTTTAAATTTATTCACAATTCATCTATTCTCATTCTCATTGCATTTTAAATTTGAATTTATTCACTCGCATTCCATTTTATTAACCAATTAGTTCATCCAAACCATATACAACCTAGGTTCATCTTAATCGCCAATTAAATTTCCCTTTTTATTTAATCCATTTACAACCATTTACTTAGCTCGACACACTCCCTTTTTAAATTTCACTTACAACTCATTTATTTACATTTCATTCCATATTTGTTTATTCCAAACTGTTTTATTTAGCTCGAAGATAATCCAAGCTATTTCATCCAATAACTATTTCAATGTTAGATGTATTCAATAGGGTTTCATTCTTTATCCGCCTTCATTTAAACCCATTCTATTAACTTAAACATTCCATTTCCTTATTGTCCCTAATTATTTCAATTCCGTAACAATTTAAATGGTTCACGATTATTTATTTAAGAATTTCATTTCATTAAATATTATCGGCAACTCACCGAATTTTATTTCGATTTGAATTTATTTTCACTTGATTTAAATCCAACCCAATATCATTAAACTTAATTCAAGTTGATTTAAATTCAATTCTCTTCCATCTATTCCGCTTAAGTCGATTTACTTAAGCTCATTTTCATTTCACCAGCCAATTTTACTCTATTATACTCAACTTAACTCAATTGATTCCAAGGACATATCCAATTTATTTCCCTTATTGGATTTCATTTACATATTCAAACCATTACTATTTTAATCCATTTACATTTTTTTATTCAATATATTTCAATTATACTTAATTTGTTAACACTTCACAATAAATTTTAATTAATAACTCAAGTTCTGAATTCATTATCCATTTTCAATTTAATAAGTCACAACTTATCGTTTTATACAATTCTATTTCATCATAAGCTTGAATATATTCATCTTTTATTTTTAACTCAAGCCTTCTATTTATTTATAGCCCAAGCATATTTTATTTCCATGGATTTTAATTCTTTTATAAGTTATTCTAATTTATTTACTTCAATTTAACTCTTACCCAATTTATTTCTTATCCAACTTATTTTCCCGTTATCCAGGTAAGAATTTAATTCCATCAAATAATTCAATTGAAATTTTATTCCAATTCAAATTTTATTTTAACTTAGTTTTATTTAACTCAATTCGATTTCAACTTAATTCGAATACAACTGGATATTATTTTAGCTTATTCAATTAATTTCAATCCAGTCAAATTTTTATTTCCAAATCCAAGTTAATTTCATTTCAACTTTTCTCTTTAAATTTAAATTCCAACCTTCAAAGCTTATATTCCATTTCTGATTTAAAAATCATCTCAATTTATAAGCTTACAACTTATCTCATCAGAATTTTATACACCTGGCTTTTGATTTCGAAATATTTGGAAATCTCCAACATTTCAAAATTACACTTTTCAAAAATTAAACCAACCCTGGTTTTATTCCCAACAAATTTCCTTTGGAATTTCAAAAACAACTTGCTTTTCTAAACAAAATCAATTTGGTAGCATTTCTTCACTTAGAAATTCGAAACGAATACTGATGATGCGGCCGTCATCATCAGAATTATTTTCCAATAATCCAAGTGATTTCAATGCTATATCACCTTTAAAATCCCTTTAAAACAATTTCCCTTCAGAAATATCCCAAAAACAACAATGCTACAATTTACCTTCAAAATACTTTCTCTTTTTTTTTTTAATTTTCCAATCCTGTTTGAATAAATCTTTACTAAAATTCATTTGCACAGCTTATGCTCATACAAATTCTCATGTGATTTATATTTCAATTTATAATTTACATCTATAACTCTTATTTATAAATTTTTATTTTATAATGAATTTATTCCCTTAAACTTGGGTTATATTTACAATTTCTAGTTAAATTTTCACTTAACAATGATAATACTTAAATATTATTCATCCTAACATCCAAACAATCATATATTAGCTAAAATAGTTTACAAAACTTTTATTTATATCAAAATACATTTTGGGTAAAATTATTTCATTCACCCACATTAAAACAATACCGTGTCGATTGTTCTATTCAAGTGTTTAGAAACCCTTTCGATACAGTTGTCCAGACTGTGCCGACGAAGGTCCATATGCCACTCAATAAACCGATCAACACAATATTAAAACAATTTATATTCACTAACAAATACGCGCTCATATTTATTAATATGCTCAAACTCATTTTAGAGTACTACAGACTCTATTTTAAATGAGTAATTCCCACCAGAGCCAAGGTTATCACCAACCTATGCTCTGATACCAGGTGTAACGGCCCGCAAATCCGTACCCCTTGAGTCAACATTATTCTAACTAAATCAACTCAAGGTGTACAGAAATACGAACCATTTGGGTTAAAGAAGAAGAGGTAGAAGAAGAGAAAACAAAATCAACATCAGAATCTAACCATCGCAGCGGAATAAAATATAATAAGTAAATATCTTTACTCAAAATCAAATATATCTGTTTACATATATTACATCATCAGAGTACATCAATCACAGCTCACATCAATAAAATACAATGGATACATAACAACTCAACACAGCGGAAATATATATATAAGTACGAGAGTACGTATCGTCATCCAGCTCGTCTCCTGAGCACCACAGCATTTCCTGTATTCTATAATACTCGGTCTGACCCAAGCATTACCGTTAAATAACACCCGAGTCAGTCTGGAATACCAGCGTGAGAAAATCACACCCAATTGATTATTAAAGTTTCAAAAATCCTTTGAAAACAAAAGCATCTCGTAAGACCACGCCACAAATAAACATGTCGGGTTTTTACCTTACGATAGCTAAAACAATTTTTATAGAAATCCTCTGATATTATAATAGGGTCTATATACAAATACTTATAAAATAGCCGAAATTGTTACATTATTAAATTCCAGCTACTAGCCACAAAAGTGGGTAATACAAACAAAACTCGTACAAGGCTCGTAGGGAAAATGGATTTCCAACAATGACTAGGCACTGGGGTACCACCTGTCACAATACGGGGCCTAGATCACCGTACCGAGGATTACTCCCTTCATCCCCTGCAACACAAGGCCAGAACCATTCCTTACTGAATAGTCCCGAACAAGATAAATCCCGTGGTTGGCGCGACCAACCACCCACTAAGCCGAAATATATATAAGGGACATCTAGACAGGGGAAATATCTTGTCCTGCTTGGGCATGACCCACCTAACCTTGCTGCATATCCCCTGATTTTCAGTCATTCCCGGTTGATGAGGCTTGAGGCTAAGCGTTACCTTTAGAACGTTTTCACTTAGAATGTCCATCGTCCACCTGACGATGTTTCGCAAGCATTCGTCCATACAAGTCCGTCCCGGGTTCGAACGGAACCGAAGGCACTACTCCTACTACATCCATTTTGGAAATATCCTCAGGATTAGTAGCGACTAGCCCTTCCACTTCACTGCTCCAGCTTCGACTCCGAACACGTTAGACGAAACGTACAAACCGGATCGAAGTGATTTTCGAGAAATAAATCTCGATCCCGGTCTCTTCGAAATGATCATCGCATTTGGCCAATATTGATAGTCGGTTATTTAACTATCAATTAACATTCACAAACATCCATCAAACAATAAATAATTCCCCAAATTATTTATTAACCTCAAAATATCTTCACAAGATATATTTCTATTTTCAATCCTTTGAAAACGGTTTTCAAAACCATCATTCTTTTCAGAATCAACTTTCTCAAATATTTTCTATCTCCTCTGAAATCACCAAGCACAAACTAGATTTTTAAAATAATTTAAAACACTTTACTTTGAAATATATACTTTAAAACATTTAGGTTAAAACTACTTAAATAATTTGTTAAAAATACATACTATATGAATTTGAGAAAATAAGGTTACTTTATAAAATATAAAACCAGGTTTCCACCTTTAAAACAAATATTAAGTCACTTTTAAATAATTAATGCTATAATATATTAAAAGGAAATATTTTCTTTAGGAATTAAATATTTGAAATAATAAATTTTTCAAAACATACCTTTTAAACATTTTAAAACTATTAACTTATATTTAAAAACTTACTTTGAAAACGTACTTGGTTATTCAGAAAGAAATTCCCAATCTCGATCACTTAAATCAATTTTCCAAATTGATTCCCAATTCATTTCATTTAAAATAAATTTCTTTACTTATTAGTTCATTTCAAACTTCATTAATTATGGACTTTATTATATATTTCAATTTGATTTTTAACTCCTTTAGCGGAAATATACAAATCTCAGATTATTCCCAATTTTTCTTTATTCTTCTTAAATAATTTAAATCCTCAATTTGAAATAAATATTTTGTTCTTTTAAACAATAATATTGAAGTTTAAATTTCATTAACTTCCTGTTTGTTTAAATTTTACTTTCCTTACTCAAGATTTATTAATTAAAATTTTAAGTCACTTTATTTCCTTTCCAGTTCATTCATAATTTATTCAACTTTTCTTTATTTATTTACTTACAATTTCACTGGTAATTCATTATTGCCCGATTATAACAATCAAGCCATATCATTCAATATTACCACATAATTCATTACAGGATATCAAATATTCAGAACAGAGAATATTAAATAATTAAATAAAGTTTAGGGGTCCAGTTGGATCCCTCCAACCTGTTCTCCCTGCATCCACAGATGTTAGCACAATATAAAATGCCAATTCCAAATATATATACCACACTACAGCACATAAATCAATTCAACCATTTCAAGCAATTATTTAAATTTAATTATTTAAAGTTAAATTTAACTGAGTGAGATTAACTCACCTTTGCTCTTAAATTTGCAATCCACTTCAATATTGCTTTCCTGATGTTTGACCTTGTATAAACATTTATAATTTTTATTAATACTCGAATCAACTAGACAATTAGATTTCCATCTACTTATTTTATTAACTAAGAGCTTGGGTTTTAAGCTAATAATTTGATTTTTAACTTTTCCTTTTTAATAAAAAATATCCTTTCAGCAACTAAACAAAACTACTTCCATAATATATTTTATTTTTAAATCAAACAAGTAAATCAAAATGTATATAAGTTTATTTATTTTATTTTTTCATTTTGAAACTCATGTACACTTAAAATAATTTATAGATTTCCAAAACTTCTACATTTAAAAATTCCTGTTTACTTTCCAAATCTTTATATATATTCTGTTTACCACTATATATATGTATATATTCTAAATTAGAAACTGTGTATATATATATATTTATTAAATAAAATAAAATATATTATACCTTACTGCCTCCAGAAAGAAAGAAAAAACACAGCGACCCTCCTCCTATTTCGAGCATCCCCCTCCACACGATGCCGACCAACCTCGACAGTACGACCTCGCGTAGGCATGAACGCACGCCACCCAATTGCACGCGACGTCTCCAACTCACAGCCGAACCACCGTTGTTCGATCCCAACCAGATTCCCATGCCCTAGTTCTCGCGAATCCCTCCTAGAACCCAATCTAGACCTCGTCCATACGAACGTGACTTCGATCCTGCCACCGTGCCATCTACTCGACTCCGCTTCTCTTCTCGTCGCCGCCCCAACTGCTTCGAGTTGAATCGAGATTAACGCCAATTCGAACACGAGTATGAAACCACTGGCCGTAGTCGAGTCGCCCCTCTTCCGGCCTCGCGAATCTCTCGGCCATTTTTTTTCTTTTTCGATTAGTTTAGAATGGACTGGGAGGCTTCGGCCATGAATTTCGAATGAACGAGAGAGAAAAATATGGTTACGAGATATTTTTGTTTTCTTCGGCTGTGGGGTTTTATTTATTTTTATTATTAGAAACGAACAGGTTGTCTTCAAGAGGAAGGAAACGAGATGTCGGCGTGTAAGAGAAAGTTAGCTGCAGTAATTTGAGATGAAAGGAAAAAAATATTGACGGGATGCAATTACGGCTGAAAGAGAATTTGAGTAGACCAACATTGCTTCCTTTAAATTCAATTTGTCGCTATATAAATTTTCAACGCGTTTACATATCGTACTCTCACACCACAACCCCAAACACTACGAAATTTGAAATCCGGTAATAAAACACTATTACAGATCCAATGGAACTGGTTTCGTTAAATTCCGAGACTGCGCCTCAGAAGGCTATTTTTAAATTCAATTTAAACTATAAAATTTTAAAACCGAACAAACCACTGTTAGTTTAAAATTTTCAACTTCTATTATCTTCAGTGTTATCAATATAAATTTTACAAGCCTTCAAATTATTTTTAACCGACTTAAAATTCCAGATTCAACATTTTGTTCAAATTCAAGTTATTTAATTCGATAATTAATTATCAAATAAATTGATATATTTAAAATTTAAGTTAAAATTACTCTATTGAATATTCAAAATCAATTAAATATTCCGATTTAAAGGCTTAAAAATTCCGGGTCGTCACATGTTATAAAGAACCGTAGCAAAAAATAGGCTTGTTGCGTCGATTGTAATAAACAACCGTAGCAACAGGCCACACTTTTGAAACCAAATGTCAGTTTATTGCGACGGTTGTTATGAAGAAACGTAGCAAAAATTAGGCCTATTGCGTCGGTTGTCATAAACAAACATGGCAACATGCCACACTTTTGAAATCAAATGTCAATCTATTGCGACGGTTGTTATGAAGAATCATAGCAAAAAATAGACCTATTGTGTCGATCGTCATAAACAACCGTAGTAAAAGAGTCGTTTCTTGCGACGATTTAAAAATCGTAGCAATAGGCTCATATCTGTTGTAACATCTGCATTTGCTACGATTGTTGAGCCGACACAACAGTGGGTAAACAACCGATGCAAATGACCTGTTTTGTAGTCATGAAATGACTATAGTTGTATTTGAGTTGAAGCATTGAAAGTTAAACATTAATCGATAGAGAATTCATCTCCTTAGTTATATAAGGTTAGTATCGTGGCCAACCGTAATAATCTCGAAGTCAAATTCTTTAGCCAGGCTAATTCAATTGTAATAATTGGTATTATTGAATCAAGGACTTTATGTTTGAATTAAATAAGTTGAGTGTGGACGATGTTGGAATTCTGAAAAAAACCAAATTCCGCAAGTCCTAAAGTGAGATAGTTTTGACGAAGAAAATGGTGTAACTAATTGTTACTACCTAGTATCACTTATATTAGTGAATTTGGATTTTACCGAAAAATGTGTAAGTGATAAATTCAGCCTAATTGTCACACCGTTAGCTAAAGGGACGTATGAATGTTAACATTCGAATTGATCGATATTAATCCCGGATCAAATTTACAGCTTTGAGTCGCGCAATCGCAATGTTGAATGCTTCGAAATACCGTACTATTTAATTAAATTTTAATTGTTATAAATTTATTATATTAATTAATATTAATAAATAGATTTTATTTGATTTATTTAAATTAGTATTTAATAAAGTGCTTAATAAGAGTCATATATGTGTATATCGATATACGATAATGATAAGTATTTAAATTGGGTTTAAATTAAATAAATACCGATTGGATTTGGGAAATTCTGTGTAGCCACATGACCTATCTAATGGTCGACCATAATAGGGGGTGGAGGTGAGTTTTGAATGCAAAAACATGTTTTTGAATTAGCTAAAATAACGAGTAAACAAGGAGATTTGGATCTACACTTTATACCCATTTCTAGAGCCTATTTAAACCACCCTTCTCTCTCATTTGGACTTACTGTTAGCCTCCCCTCTACTCCATCTTGGCCACAAGTAATAAGGGAATTTTCTCTTTATTTTCAAATCAAATTCAAGTCAAATTAAATCTATTTCAAAGAATGGTATTATCTTCTAGTCGGCTACATTTTTCAAAGGAGTTTAGATCAGATCTAAATGAGTTTTCTTTCAACATTCATTGTGAACTACACAGGCTTCATTTTGGTAATGATTTACTTTCACAATTATTTTATACATATATATGTTGTTTATTTCAGTTATGTTGATTAGATGTTATTTACTATAATATATGTGTGTATATGTGTGTACATATATGTATACGTATATACATATTTATATATAATTGATGTCCAATTCTGCATGCATATATAAACATTTAAATTGATTAAAGAAAAACTTATATATATATACCACATATATGCATTTCGGCTATTTCAAATAAAAAAATCATTTTTGAAATTAAAATGTTTTAAACTAATTGTTAAAATTTAAAATATGAATTTTATAATCAGTGTGTGTGTGTATAAATTAATCCATTAAAAATATATCTACATATATTTTCAACAAATATATGTATACCCGAAACATAAATGATAATATATAAATATATTTCAAACCTTTTAAATATTTAATGTATGTTTTTTTTTAAAATATTAATAATGTAAATCCATATGAATTTACATTACTTTTTTAATTTTTAAATCCTATAAATTTACACCATTATTTTTTTGTACGAATCCATATGGATTTTGTAAAATAGAAAATAATTTTCTAACAAAAATGTTTCAACCGAATGTTTAAAAAACATTTTTAACATGTGTAAATATATTTATTAATTAAAGTTTATGGATAAATATTTTTAAACTAAAATATAAATATTTTAAATGTCCATTTGAATAAAACTATATATATATATAAACATATTTAAATTTGAATTTGTATTTAAAATAGACTTTATTCGGATCTTGATCTGTTTTTTAATATAAACTATCATAAGATATTTATAGATATTAATCCAAACCATTTAAGTTCGTCAAAATATTTTAAATAAATAAAATTATTATAATTATTATATATATATTGTATGTATATGCATGTATATACAAATAATGAATTAAATTAAGGACAACAAATATGTATATAGTAGGACAAATGTTTCTGTTGCGGTGTAAATCTCATCGCTTATATATGTGCACATTAAACTATGTACACTTCCTATATATTGCATGTGTTATATATATATATATAGTGTGTATGTGTATTTGTTACATATATATATATATATTATATATAAATTAATCAATAACTTTATACAAATAAATAAAATAAAGATTTTATTTAAAATTATTTAGATTTGATCTAAAATAATTTAGACTTCATAGGCCTAACAAGATCTATAAATGATTTTTTTTTGAAATTCACTCATTTATCATGCTACGACCCAGCCTAATTCCTTTGATATTCGAGCCCAATAGCCTACGTGGTCTAAATTGGTAGTATTAAAGCTAACCTTTTAAAGTCTACCCATTTAGTAGGGTGTCTAAAAATGTAATATCTAAGGTTGGGATTAAGTAATCAAGTACTCTGCTACGCCCGGCTACTGGCCTGACCCGAATGATGATGTAAGCCCAAAGGTTATTTCCAAAATAAAGGTCCGAATTAATTTTGGACGTTGGGATGATTTCTAAATCTATTTTGAAATTATAAATAATATTTAAAATTTAAAATATTAAGTTTAAAACATTAGAAGTTTTATAATGTTATAAAATATTTTTCAAAAAATGTTTCGAAAATCAGATAATTATTTTCGAAAATTTTATAATAATTAATTAGATTAAGTAAATAAATAAAAGCTAGTTAATCAATTAAAAATAGATATAATGATATATGCATAATTATCTTAAAATATTTAAGTTAATTAATAATAAAATTTTCAAAATTAATTAAATTTAATTAAAATTGTATTAATTAAATAAATGTTAATTAGTAAATGACATTATACACATGTATTATGATATATGTGTATTCGTATAAATTTCTAGCATACATATACATATATGTGTATATGTGTGTGTGTTCAATTTTAAAATTAAAATTAAATACGATTTAATTATATAAAGTGGGATTGTAATAAACGCAAATTAGATTTAAGTAATAAATACATATGTATAGTACGTATACCGTGATTTCAGATGGGTCTAACACTTTAATCACGAGGGTATTTCATAAGAAATACATTATTCCATAAGTTGATATAACTCAAATGGATATATTAATGATTTTGAATCTTTAATATAAATGTTGTCCTTTATCATTTATATTGATAGATTACTTGCACACTCTTTAGTTGTAAACACTCCTTAAGCTAAAGATGTTTTGTGTAGTACTATTAGTATACTGAATAGATGAGATAAAATATATGCATGTATTTTTTGATCCTCAAGGTACGTGCATCTATACTTAGGCCGTTGTGAAATGGTGGGTACGATTTAATAATCTCTTTTGATTTGTTGATATTCCTCAAGGTCGAACTAAGATTAGGACAAAGGCCATGGGTTAGGAGCAGTATGTGATACAACTGATAAAGTGTTATTCATTCCTTATAGGTCTATGATTTGTTAATATTCCTCAAGATCAGAATAAAAAGGAAAGCGAGTTTTAGCACCCACTAGAGAAATCAATATATTTTCATATTTCCTCTTAGAGTTTAAGAAACATAAAAGTTCATTGGGAGCTTTTTAGTAAAATTATATCGACTCATCTTTTTGGACAGTTTAAATTGACAATAAACCACACATGTCGAATCAAAACCATTCAAAGGGAGGATTGTTATGGGATAAATAGGAAAAAGAAGAGAAAAGAAAACAAAACATATAATTTCACAGCGGAATGATAAAATATAATAATCAAATAAACAGTTCATGAAGCTGTTTTACAAATAACATTTGATTACACTTTTACAATACATCAGAGTATACATACAACAGAAATAAATAAATAATGCAGCGGAACAACATGATGCGGTGGAATATAAATAAATAGCATACAAATCTCCGTCTTCGTCCTTCAGAAATAAGGTCTTCAACACTGAAAATCTTAGGCTAACTCGAAAGTAATGTAAAGACAAAACACTCGAGTCAGAACTAAAAGATCTTATGTAAGTTAAATCAACAGTAAATAAATATGAGTGTAACGGCTTCAGAGATGTCTATGTGGTTTTACATCTCCTATTCAGTGTCTAACGTGCGTACAATAACTTAAGAGATGCTTGGGATTACCATCTCCTAAGGATCCGTTAAACTATGTACTATGTAGCAATATACGCTATTATAATATGTCCAGCAGTAAAGTAAAGTATTAAAATAGCGTTAAGGCGTTACTCATATCTATTTTAACACATTTATATATTCCCGTGGTCTATACAGTATCGTAATTCATCCGTAAACCGGAGGGCTATCAGAGGGCATTCCGTAGGTATGGTACAATCCAAACTCGTAATGGGCGCGATAAGGCATGTGACAAGGCACGCGAGGCAATGCCTAAGGTATGATGCTACCGTTTTGTAGATTCGGACTGTTGGTAACGCATAGCAGCTACTACCGCCCACCTCAAAACACACTCCCAAAATCAAATCGAGGGGTAGCCACAAAATCAATCACAAAGTCATAATATGGTATCGAAGAAATGTGTCTGATCGGAGGTGCGACCTCACTTGGCTAGGCATGGTTCCTGTTTTAGCCACATCAAGCTGACTCGTGGGAGTTAGGGCTACGTTAATACCTCATATAGAATCGTTTGCCAAACCATCCTATTTCATTCTGAAATATCCACCACATGCACAGTTGTTAAAGTGGTTTTCGATATTCATAGAGAATATGATAATATCCAATCTCGGTCTCTTTAACAACCAAACGCTTATTACACACCGGATGGATTTTTTACATTTCCAAAACCATTTCATATTGATATCAAAATATCATATTCAATTCAAACCATATCGCTTTCGAAATCATTTGACTTTTGAAATCATATTTTCAAAATAGGTTAAACCTCATTTCAAAATCATCATATTTACTCAAAATACGTCATTTCACTAGAAAATATCATTTCAAATTCCAACTCAGTTTATAACATCATTTAACCATATTCGCTTTTAAATCCAAGATTTAAATATAAACAATTTTGCCTTGCACAGTTTGAATTTTTGAAAATAGTTTAGATAGTCATAAATAGTTTCAAAATAATTTAAAAATAGTCTTAAAATAGTTTAAAATACTTTAAAATACTTTAAATGGTTTAGAATAGATTAAAATAGTTTAAAATATATTAAAATAGATTAAAATAGTTTAAATGGTTTAATAGTTTAAAATAGATTAAAATATTTTAAAAATAGTTTAAAGCAGTTAAAATAGTTTAAAATTGATTATAATAGCTTATAATAGTTTAAAATAGATTACAATAGCTTAAAATAGTTTAAAATAGATTAAAAGGCGTAAAATAGATTAAAATGGGTTAAATATAGTTTAATAGTTTAATGTAAAATGGTTTGAAAATCTAAGTAAATCTGAATTTAAAATAATATATTTTTAACAGTTTATATTAAAATAATTAATTTGCAAGTAATATCAAATTAAATCATTTCTTTCATTTTAACAAATCTGGACCATATCTAGCTTTCAAATTGACAAACTCAATTTTTACCTTTCAATTCAGATTCTCAATAAAACCATTTAAATTTATATCGATTTCAAATCCATGTTTGAACTATAACTTTAAGCTGCCCCAAATTCAATAGATTTGAAAGTTTAATATTTAAACGTTTACAATAACTCAATTTTGACAAATTTCATTTATACATCAAATTCAACCTTAAAATTTCACTTTAGATTCTTTAATCAATTTATTTAAACCAATTCCAATAACATTTAAAGCTTGGATTTTCGAAAACAATTCGGTTTATATAAATCAAATTTTATTTCAAAATTTTATTTGACTGAATTAAAAATTTAAGGATTTAAAAATCATTTAATATAACCAATCTGTTGTCTGCATATAATTTTCTATCCTATGGTCAAGTGATACATATATATATATATATCATTTCAACCCGCAATAATTTAAAATTTACAGGTATATATATCATTTCAGCCCTCAATCCCTAAATAAAATTCAAAATCCATAAAATCGCTCGAGTCTACCATTTCAACGCATAACGATTTTTCCTTAATCTATAGATCGTTCAGGTAATGTATCATTTCAACCGATAGTGATTTTCCTAACAATAACTAAGGGAACTTGTAGTGTGAATCAATATATAAAATAAACATAACATCTAGTCATCCAATCTCAACAATTAAATATCCATCACAATCATCACTCAAATCAACCAATAAGTACCATTAATTAACTGATTATCATCAACTGGTATAAATTAAGTTCAATAAAGTCGGATTAACTGGAATGACAATTTAAATATATCAAACATCAACCAATCAAACTCTAATTACATCATAAATTCAATTTAACTAACATGAGATAATTTAGTAGTTGTGAGTGGGTTAAAACACGCACCTTTGATTTGTTGTCGATTTAAAATCCAAAATTAGCCCAAAAATTTAATAGTCTCAGAATGCGGCCAAACTAGTTTTAAAATGTCCGAAATTTCGATACGATCGCAAGGGAAAAAACCGAGCGTGAATCCGAACTCGTATGCAAAGTTGTTAACGTTAGAAGATTGGAAAATTTAGGCTCTGCGTCAACTTTGAGTCCTACTTCGGTCCACCGCCTCAAATCCCCAGTACTTGCTCTGATTTTTTGCCAAAACAACCCGAGACCAGAGTCATTGGTTCCTCATCCGAAGTCTCTGCAAGGTTTTCGCCTCTGAAACCGGAAGCGCGACCCGAAGTCGCCCTAGATCTTCATTTTTTTTTTGAAATTGAAATTAGGGTTTTCAGCCATTAGAAAAAATGAGGAGATGAGAAGGAAATGTATGTACAGAAATAATAAAATAAGAAATAGCTAGGTTTATAACAGCCAATATATAGGCAGGGTTGGATCGAAACGATAACAACGACCTGAAAAGTCTGTTTCGTTCCTGAAACGAAAATGGGTCATCGAATATATCGAACTATATGTTTTCGATATTTTTAAACTCAATGGAACTAGTTTCAAACCCTAATTCATTCATATACAGAAGTTAGCTTTTAAAATCAGATGGTAATCATTTAAATCTTTTTAACTGATTTCTATGCATTTCGAGCCCGCATGATCAAACATCAAGTTCGATCGCTATGAAACTTAAAATCTTACAATAATTTACCATTACGGATCCGATGAAACTAGTTTCGTCGAAATTCGAGACAGCTGCCAAAATGACTAATTTTCACGTTAATTAAATAAATTATTATTAAATTGGTTTAATCACTTTTAAATTCAAATTTACAAGTTAACCATTTTATCATTCTTGATTACAGAGAAATTTCATAATTTTTTAAGTTAAATTATCCTTATTAAACCTAAGATTTAAATATTACACTAATTACAACGTTCAATTATAACGGTTATAAATTCATTAATTGTAATTTTAAAATTCCAATAAATACATTATTTTAATTTCACTCTTATTATTTAATCAATTATTACCTTATGAATATAATTAACCTTAGTTTACATGTTATTACATTAATATCCAACGGTTATCATCTTAACTCATATTAACTGCAATATTTAATTTCACTAAATTCCAATTGATTTACAATTAATCCCAGCAGGTTAAATATCAAGATGATAATCAACTAATTGTTATACATTAATAATTCACCTCAATCAACCTATTGTTTACAAGGTTGATAAATTACTTACCAAATATTGATTCCATTCTATATTCACCTACTTTATATAATTATGTATAATTTTCCTTTTTAATATAACATTTAATTCATTTCCTTATCCTCAATTTATCACCAAATTAACTTTTTAATCATTTTAGTTGATTTAAATTACATTAATTAATCATCAATTACATTAATCTAACATTATTGAATTTCATTTTAACTATTTTATCATTTACAAATCATAAAATTTTAATTTCTTCCGATATTAAATTCCAAATTCTTGTTTAATTTTATATTGTTAATTATCGAAAAAATACGGGTCGTTACACTCTTCCCCACTCAAAACTTTTCGTCCTCGAAAAGGAAAAGAAGAAATTAATATATTTTATTCAAAGTATTCGACTTATAAACAATTAACTTATATACTCAAGTATTTTTAAATAAAATATAACAATTAATAAACAATTAAATATTTCATATTCAAGTCTAACAAAAGTTTGAAAATATTTCATTTTCATAAAAAAATTCTAAGTCAAAAATTCATGAAAAATGTCGATAGAGTCTCCTTAGTACGGAGAGGTCCAGAAAAATAATCATGTCAATAATTTCAATATCTATATCATATTTCAATAACAAAACATCCTATACCATGGAAAAAATAGTAAAATATCGCTATAAAAACCGAAAACCAAAAACATACCTATTTGTCGGGCAAACAAACTTTATTTATAAAACCAAAAGCAGTAGCTATTGATTCCATGAACCTGTATTTCACTTATAATATCCAAAATAATAAGAATTTTGTAAAAGAATGGAAATTTAGTTGTTTCAATTAGTAACTAAAGCAAATTAACACAAACATATGCAAACAAAACAGTACAACTATCATATTCAACAAAGTAATCAACCATACATCCATCACAACCAAAAGTAATGGGTTTATTCAGGTTCATAAAATTTTAATCCTACAAGTTTGATATATAAACCACTAAGTGTACCATACGCTTAACGGCCTTAGGTAACAAGTTTATAGATTATTCATACAAGCTTAAACAATCTAAGTATCATTTCCCAAACATATCATAAGCCAAACAACAAAAAATTTAATACATTATTTAAGTTTTCTCGATTTGTTTCTTTTTTCTTTTCTTTTTTCATCATTTACTTTCATTTATTTTCATTCATTCATATAATGTCATTTTTCTTCTTCTTTCATTCTTTTACTTACAATTTTTTTTCCTTCTTCCATGTACTATTTAAATCATCAATGAATTCGTTATTGAAGTATTACACACATTCCATTGCGGTTTGTTTAACATTTATTATTTATATAGCTTGATAAATATTAATATTCGTTCATGGATCATTTCAACTTAAGTTTCTTAACTTTTTAATTTACATTCATTTCTTCCATATAGTATCATTTAATATTACATCTACTTATGAATAAACAAATATTAAGTCTATTAGTGATTTATTTCAACATCTTCTTAAGTTTAAAATTATCTACTTAAATAGTATTCACATTTATCAATTTAATTTAATTTGTCAAACATTTCAAAATATTAACTCATGTTTATAACATTTCATGCACATCAAAACTCTTATTCATAGAAATAATTCCATTTGAATGCTTACTTAGGTTTTGCTTGTATAATATTCTATTACATATTCCTATTTAACATTACAACTTTTTGAACATTTCTGGTAAGTTATATATATGTTTTAAGAATGTAATTGAATGTTACACAAGTTTATCTTATTCATTTTAGTTAACAAAATGTTCAATAGTTACATCTTCTAAATTTTTATATCTTTTGATTTACAAGTTACAAATTTTCACTTTCTTTATAGTTCCATTAACAACTTAACTTCTAATTGCTTATTTTTCATTTTAGATGTTTCCACTACTAAAATAGTCAAGATTTCATTTATTACAATAATTAAAATTTCTAGTTTACGGAAACTTAAGAACTAAATACTGGATTCCCTTTCAAACCATATGAAAGAATACATATATACTCATAGCTTTTATATATCAAATCATATTTATAAATTTTAAAATTAAGTTATGTTTATCAAAAAAATGTGTATTAAAACTACTACACTGGCCTTCCCACTTTGAAACTCGAAAATGAACGTCGATGATGCGTGCACTCATCATCGAAATTATTTTCCAACGACAGAGAGGGGAGTACAGAACTTATTACCTTTTAAAATTCCTTTTCGAACATTTCTTTCAATCACATTGAAAATATTTATATCTGAAAATACTTCCAAATAATACCAATATTATATCCAAAATCTTTTGAAAACCAATTTTAAAACCCTAGAACATAATTTCCCAAATTCCTAATTTATATTTACTTTGTCTATAAATCTTATTTTGCAATCAACATTTATAAAATTTTCACTTCCTAACAAACAACATATCACAAACAACTATGTCCATTTATAAAATTATTCTTTTATATAAAAAAATATAATAATAGGTATGTTTTCTGGGGATTTGACCAGGCAACTAAGTACTCGGCATTGGCACACTGCTCGGCAATATATGTATCGTTCGGCATTCTAAACGCTCGACACAAGGAATCGCTCGGTAGTCAGGGTCATTCGGCAGTCAAGAGCGTTCGGCCTTAGAGAAACGCTCGGCATGAAGGAGCGCTTGGCATTCAAAAGCGTTCGGCATCAGAGAAACGATCGGCATGAAGGAGCGCTCCGCACTCAGAAGCGTTCGGCATCGGGAAACGATTCGGTATTGTATATCGTTCGGCATCCATGAACGGTCGGCATACCAAGGACGTTCGACATACCAAGGACGCTCGGCATAAGTTTCGTTCGGCATTTAAAGATTGTTCGGCCTCCTGGGAACATTCGGCGGCCAAAGATTGTTCGGCATTCTTTCAATCTCGACCGGCTTCGATTATTGCTCAGCCTACTCTTCCCATACAACACCGCCTCGTTTGGCATGAAGATGATGGTTCGACATTTGGCCGTTCGGCATGTTGGGGTCGGCGCGCAGAGCTTACTCCATTTAGGCCGAGATATTCAGCTACTAGGCCCACCAGGGAAGTCCAACCCACCTTCGTCTATAAATAGAGAGGCATGGGCACAGTGAAGAGGAGGAGTTTTCTGGGAACACTGGGAAACTCTGCCGCATTCAACACTCACTCAAGACTTGATCTTTTACTTTGCAATTGTATTCAAGTAATTAGAAACGGATTGCATATGTAATCAACTATCAAGGAAAACAGTAGAAATCAACTTCAAAGTGGACGTAGGTAGTTACGCCGAACCACTATAAATTTGGTGTTCTTGTTCTCTGCATTGAAATTCATATATTGTTCTTTGTTTTCATTTACTTTCTTCATTAATCTCACTACACAATCTTTCTAAGGGCGTTAGTGACCGATTTTGGTGCTAACAATTTGGTGCTTTCACTGAGAATCGAATTCTCAGGCTGTTAGGATCTGCTTTGTAGCTACTGGATTGCATAAATCCCCCAGACGAGATCCAAGATCATTCACAAGGCATCTGTTGATTCTATTCAGAGTTACAATCGACGACTCTACCATGTGGAGACCACGAACTAGATCGGCCTCTCACAACGCAGATGTCCACGAGACTGCTAGCGTGCAACAAGTTAGACCTAGAAATCAGCAAGCAACTCGAGGTGCAGGGGCCTCCACCCAAAACCAAGCGGAAGTTGTTTCCCGAGCAGAGTTCAACGACTTGATAAGGGAACTTAAGGAAAGTAGAAGGCAACTTGCCGAGCAGATTCAGGCCAACACTAACCTCATGACTCAGCTCACTCAGCAGCAGCGTTAGAATACTGGAGGTAACCTTGTCCCTTATTCTGAGTCTGATAGTTCAACCTCAGATGACAAACCTCCTAGGCGTAGACGCCGTAAGGATGAAGGTGCACAGGCAGGTGCCACAAATTGATTGACTGAGGATCAAGCCTGTGAAGAGATTGGACACCCGAGTCTCTAAGACCTAAATCAGGCGGGACATCAACCCGCACGGTCCCATAGAACGGAACCCAACCTTCCATCCTCCATACAAACTCTGGACTTAAAAGCTATGGTCAGGCAGTTGATAAGAGAGAACCAAGGCTTGAACAATGAAGATTGGGGAGTGACCAGAAGTCATACTCCCTTTACGGATGGTATCCTGCAGGCTGAGTACCCCAACAAGTTCAATATGCCACTATCCCAGCCTACGAAGGGAAGACTGATCCCAGGCAACATGTGATGAGGTACGGATGGATGATGGATTCTGCAAGAGCTAATGCTGCAACCAAGTGTAGGTGCTTCCCAATCACTCTGTCCGGAATTGCCAGCATGTGGTTTACTCGACTTCTCCCGCGATCTATATCCAGCTTTGACGAATTGGCAATGAAATTCATAGAACAATTCAGGATACACACCACTCGTCCAAAGGATGTGATGTCCTTATCAAGCGTCATCCAAGCTCCGGGAGAGTCGTTGAAAGCATACTTGCAGAGATTTCATGTTGCGGCTACCGAAGTGAGCAATCCAAATGACCATACAATTTTGATGGCGGTAATGCGTGGAGTGGATCCAAACTCTGAATTTGGAGATTGGTTGGCAGGAAAGTCCCAAGCCACGCTGGAGCGTTTTTATTCGAAAGCTCATCAGTTCATAAGAAGGGAGGAAGCTCGATGGACAAGACGAGATAAGGCACCAGGGCCTGCTCAGGAAACTGTGAAAAGTAATGTCGCCATGAAGCAAACCGGCGATAATTCGGGAAAAGCTCAAGTCAATGCCCAAAACATGCCTGGGCAGACTAAAGGATCCGGATGTGGAAATCCCGGAAAGAAAAGAGAGACGGGGAAATAGAAGTCAAGGATGCCGACCTACAATGAATACAACCCACTCAACGCATCTCTTGAGAATATTTATTTGTCAACTTGCAACACTTTTCAATATAGAAAACCAAGCCCAAATGAATCAACGGAGGAACGAAAGAGAACCGGGAAGTATTGCCGCTTTCACAAGTCTTATGGGCACAACACAAAGGAGTGTATACACCACCATGACGCTATAGAGAAGTTGATTAGACAGAAGAAGCTGCAAGAGTTTGTCAAAGACCCGCAAGACGGAAGACAAGAGACATCGGACCCCAGACGCGGGCTGGCTCCACGCCAACCAGAACAACCTGCTCGAACCGTGGGTAAATTGGTTATCAACACGATTGCTGGCGGACCTCATCCTGCGGATAAGAATTGGCAGGAGTTGAAGCGATATGCTAACTCTTTAAGACATGCGGAGTATGGGTGTTGTTCTAATATAGAGGATGGCACTCCTACAAAGCAGCAGCGCAAGATGGATGATGATATTGTATTCAGGGGTAGAGATGCGGATAAGGTGGAGGCTCCTACCATCGACCTGATGGTCATATCTGCAACGATCGGGCTGGCGTTTGTGAAGAGAATTCTAATTGATTGCGGAAGTTCCGTTAACATCATCTTCAAGAAGGCATACGACCAAATGAAGCTGGAGACTAAGGAGTTGAAACCATCTAAAGCCAGAATCCATGGCTTTTACGGTGCAGCAACAGATGCAGTGGGATATGTGGAACTACCAGTTGAACTGGGGCAAGGTGAGCGTAGGAGGGTGCGAATCCTGCAGTTCATAGTGTTGGATGTTGACTCTCCATATAACGTATTTCTAGGACGCCCAGTCCTGGCAGAATTTAGGGCAGCATTGGCCCCTTGGTGTTTGACGTTAAAATTTCCGACATGCAGAGGTGTTGGAGTGGTACACGGCGATCAGGCGACCGGATGTGCATGCTATGTGGCTGAGCTAAGAGAGGCTCGGCGTAGAGAGAAAGGAAAGGTTGCAGACAGCTCCGTCCGCATCCAAAATTCTGACGATTGACAACTGCGCCCTAGCCCTAGCTCGGGCAACATTCTTGGATCTATAGAGACATAGATCCAAGAGATGATGATGGAGGAAGAAGGGAAACAAATGCAGCACCGGCTGAACTAACAATTGACATCCCAGTCAGCCGGGACGACCTATCATGAATTCTTAAGATTGGATCACAACTTGACCCCGTGGTGGCCGAGAACCTCACTGACTTCCTCCGAGCGAATCTCGACGTTTTTGCTTGGACAAACTCTGATATGTGCGGGATTTCTCCGACAGTTGCGAGTGATATGTTGAACATAGACCCAAAGTACGTTCCCGTAAAACAGAAAAGGAGAGGTATGGACCCGGAGAGGTCTGCGACTCTCAAAGAGGAGGTGGACAAACTCAAAGCCAATGGGTTCGTCCGCGACGCCCTCTATCCTGAATGGGTATCTAACCCAGTGCTAGTGAAGAAAGCAAATGGAAAGTGGAGAACTTGTGTTGATTATTCTGATTTAAACAAAGCATGCCCGAAGGATAGTTTCATGTTGCCTAGGATTGACCAGCTGGTCGATTCAACTGCCGGACATGAGTTACTATCATTTATGGATGCATACTCTGGATATAATCAAATCCCGATGCACCTCCCAGACCAAGAACACACTAATTTTGTCACAAACGTTGGTTTGTATTGCTATGTAGTGATGCCCTTTGGATTGAAAAACGCGGGAGCAACTTATCCGCGTCTGGTAAATCGGATGTTCAAAGATCAGATTGGTAGAACAATGGAAGTCTATGTGGATGACATGCTCGTGCAGTCACGGCAGTCAAGCGGCCACATTCGAGACTTAGCAGAAATGTTTAACATACTCGGGCATTATGGAATGAAGATCAATCCTTTAAAGTGTTCATTCGATGTAGCGTCGTGAAAGTTTCTGGGCTTCATTGTGAATGCACGGGGGATCGATCCCAACCCGAAGAAGATTCAGGCTATCCGAGATATACAAGTGCCCAGAACTATAAAACAGGTGCAAAGCTTGAATGGAAAGGTGGCCGCGCTGAGCCGATTCATATCCAGGGCCACAAACAAGTGTATTCCGTTCTTCAATGTCATAAAGACAGGAAAGAGGAATTTCAAATGGACGTCCGACTGTGAGGAAGCATTCCGAGCGCTTGTAAGGCATTAGAAAGTCCTCCGGTATTGTCGAAACCAATAGACCATGGGACTCCTCATTACAGAAAATGAGACTCAATTCGAAAGCAAGGAGTTCAAAGAATTTTGTCAGAAATATGGCATTGAGAAGAAGTTTGCAGCGGTTGCTCACCCGAAAGCCAACGGACAAGTGGAAGCCGTAAACAAGGTAATCAAGTCCATATTGAAAAAGCGTCTGGAAAAGGCTAGAGGCAAGTGGGTGGATGAACTTCCAACGGCGCTTTGGGCTTGCAGGACCAACCACAAGACCGCGACTGGCCACACTCCATTCGCATTGGCATATGGCGCGGAAGCTGTCATACCCGTGGAACATGAAGTTCCATCACATCGGGTAACCTATTACGACCCCGAGTCAAACCAGAACCTTTTATTGGAATCGTTGGACTTCATTGATGAAAAACGCGAAGAAGCCAATTTGAGAGCGGCCGCATACAGACACAGAGTCGCTAAACGAAAAAGTCCGACCGAGAATTTTTGGTGTGGGAGACCCTGTTTTGAAACGAGTTTTTTCGATCCTATCTCATATGAACCCCGCATGGGAAGGTCCATACGTCATCGAACGGAAGCTTGGAGAAGGAACTTTCAAGCTAGCGACCGTCGACGGTGCGGCACTCCACCGAGCATGGAACAGCGAGCACTTGCGGCATTATTATACTTAGTCTTTTTTTTTATGTATTAGTTGCATTTACTTCCAGTACGCTTTTATTTTTAGTTCTTGGCATGTAGTAAGACAATTTAGCTCGCTTTCATTAATAAAGGCTTGAAGCCATCTTTTCCATGAATTACTGATATTTCTGCGTATGATGATCCTGTGACAGGAAAATGAAACTGTATTATTCTGAATGATGTACGAACACGTGTAGACAATTAAAAATCTCCATGTCCTCGGAGTGCGGACTGGAGTATTCTAAGTACCCAGAGCGCGGACTCGAGTATAAACGACTAAAAATCTCCAAGTCCCCAGAGTGCGGACTGGAGTACTCTAAGTCCCCGAAGCATGGACTCGAGTATAAACAATTCGAAATCTCTAAGTCCCCGGAGTGCGGAATGGAGTACTCTAAATCCCCAGAGCGCGGACTCGAGTATAAACGACTAAAAATCTCCAAGTCCCCGCAGTGCGGACTGGAGTACTCTAAGTCCCCGGAGCGCGGACTCGGGTATAAACGACTAAAAATCTCCAAGTCCCCGGAGTGCGGACTGGAGTACTCTAAGTCTCCGGAGCGCGGACTCGAGTATAAAGGACTCAAAATCTCCAAGTCCCCGGAGTGCGGACCGAAGTACTCTAAGTCCTCGGAGCGCAGACTCGAGTATAAATGACTCAAATCTCCTAGTCCCCAGAGCGCGGACTGGAGTACTCTAAGTCCCCGATGTGTGGATTAAAAATATTCTAAGTGCTTGAAGCGCGGAAGGAAAAACGAACAACTCTCGAAGAATCTCCGAGCTATATGAACGTGAACTGAGAAGTCCATGTTATTCACAACAGCTTGGATTTAAATCACAATCTTACAAAATTTGAACGACAAGAGCCTTTTGAAAGACAGACAAAAGGAACTAAGCTTTATTCAGAAAAGGTTTCTACTACAAGCCCTCCAAAGTTCGGAGTCGACAATCTATTTACAAAGACTTCGGAAGTAGATGAAAATAATTACATAACTTAAAATAACTTTCGTTGAACAAGAGTAATGATCACTTCTTGTGCTTCTTCGACTTCTTCACCTCCGTTGTCTTCTCGGACGGCTCCTCCCCTGTGCGTTTACCTTTGGTACACTTCTATGATGGAGGGGTAGCAACTGAAGAAGTATGGGGAACATCTACGGGCTTGGACCTGCCAGGGAGAATGACCTTCAACAGCTTGTTCAAGGGATCGTCTGGGTCCACAACACAAGGCTCGACCTTGCTCTCGGCTATCTCTCTCTTCTTTTTCTCAAGCCGCTCCTTCATATTCAACTCAGATGTGTGTTCGGAGGCGCCTGTAATCTCTACTTCATAACTCCCCTCGATGGGAGAAGAAGTCGCAGATTTGTCTTCATCTAGCGCTCCAATCACCTGAGCATCTGGCCCGGGAGCCTCTCCTACCTGAGTGGCCTCACCTGTGTTTTCCTCCACCTCCTTGGCGACATCGCTCCTCGGAGTGGGCCCGGGATCAGAACGGCCTGCGCAAAATCATGAAAAACAAGCATTAGAATACAATAGTCCTTCATAAAGAATGACGACTTTTGAAATCTTAAAGTGAAGGGTTATCTACCAGGTTCCGGTAGACTCTCCGCCGTCAAGGGGGTCTCACCCTCTGGAATGGGAGACATAATATGGAAGCCAAGGCCGGGGTCCTCCGGATTATAACCGATATGCTGCTCAAATGGATCGAGCATCGGTCGATCGGCCGATTGAGTAGACACATGAGCTCGAGGCACGACCCCGGACGGACCGGTAATAACTTGTTTCCCTTTCTTTGAGGGGCAACTTTTGCCATAAATAGATTTAGCTGCAGACAAGTCCGAAGGCTCATTTCCCTTGACGAATTCTTTTATCAAGGCCCCCTCATCAATCTCTTCAGTACCGTGCTCGACCTTCCTGATTTCTATCAAGGCCTCCCAGGCCTCGGCTAAAGATTCAAGATAGCCCTCGCCCAGGAAAGTCAAGTCTCGATGCATGAGGACGCGGGCATTAAACTCAGCGATTAGTGGGTCAAACATGATTTTGACCTCTTCCCTACCTTCTTCTCTAGCCGCCTCGAGACGGGAGTCGATGTCCGCAGACGCTATCTTCTTGCCCTCTTCACGGGCTTCACTTTTTATCGCCTCAACTTTGGAAAGCTCGGACTCAAGTTTTTCTTTTAAGAGTCGAGTAGCAACGATTTCGTCACAGTATCGTTGTGACTCTTCTTGGGCAGCCGTTTTCTCTTCCTTTTCTCTGCGGAGCTGCTCCTCAAGCTCCTTGACTCGGAGGTTGAATGCGTCCCTCTCTTTTTGGACCGAGTCCTTCTGTAGTGCTAGGGCCCCGCAACGTTGTACCGCCTCGTCGATCTCTTTTTTATGTGTCGATTCCATACGAGTTACGGCTTCGGCAGTGTCTTGAACGTTCTGCCAGGCGGCCTCAAGCTGAGATCTATAAGATGCAAGCTCTTCGTCCCGAGACTTAATGATATCTCTGTTGTGGATGGCCTCAAGCTTCAGGCAATCGATCTCGTGTTGGCACTCCATGGAGACTTCAGAAAGTTTTTCAACCAAATGAACAAATGCGTCATGTTGAACATAGACGTCGTTGGTACAGGCGATGGCGCTCTTCTTGACATGTCCGGGAATAGGATGAATCGCCTGGAGGAATTTCAGGCCATCAACGCAGATTTTTGGAAATTTATCCTTAAGCTCGGCCAGCCTCTCTAACACGGTTGGATCTGTTGCAGGTGCAGGAGGAGACAGCTTAGAAAGTTCAGCCCTCCTGTGAGGATCTCGGGACAGTTGAGTCGAAGAGGAGTCAGAGTGTTGATCCCGGGGGACAGCGGATTGCGACCCCTTGTGGCTGCGCTTGTCTTTGCTAGGCTCCGACTGAGAAGAGGGATGTTCGTGGTACTTGGGCTGATAGTAAGTTTTCTTCCGAGATGACGAGTCCCGGGAATGATAATCTCTATCGCCGTCATCATCCCTGTCTCGACGTCTTTCGGAACCCGAGTCCCGTCCAGGTTGATAAAAGATAGACGAATCACGAAGGCGATCGAATCCGTGTGAACGACCCATGTCACCTGCACATAATTTAAATAACAACGAATTAGCAAAGAGTAGCGTGACGATGAAAATCTAAGTGCAAATTGAAGTGCAAGTGTTTGTGTGTGTCCTAGTGTTTCCCCCCGACGGACCGGTTGCTTTACTAATGTTGTTTTCTCTCCCCGACTTTGGGGTAGAGCGCCCGCATCGCCTCTGATGGACGAGTGAAGTTGAAATGCTTTCGGATCGTCAAAGTCGTAATTGAGCAGGTCATCGGGAATGGAGAGGTTCGATAGGCCCTTTAAAGAACTTTCTACGTGCTGTGAAGAAGCCTCTTTCTCCGTTGGAATGAGCGTAACTTTTGAAGTTCCGCCAACCTTCTCCTTCCTAATCTTGTATGTCAATCCCTTTTTCCTCTTTGAGGGGGATGATGACATTTTGATGTCGTGCATTTCGACTATCGGATCCTGAGTGGGACCCAAGTTCTCACCTTTTGCTTCAGGTGTTTCATTCCCTTGAGTTTCCCCCTCTTCTGGTGCGTCAGGAGTATGACGTGCTAACGAATTAGCTAATTTTTTTCCTTTACCGATGCGGGCCTGGGTATGGAGACGCCCTCAGGAAGGCTTATTCGACGACCTTGTGCTAACAGTCCGAACCTCAATAGTGACTCATTTGAAATGAGAGTTCGGATGTCCCATTCCTCAGCAGGAAGAGCTCTGATGGCTTCGACGGCTTCAGAATACCCGCAACCGTCAAGGCGTGGATTGATACCTGAGAAGATAAAGAAAGAATAAGAAAAGGCATGACTTTGCCCAAGTATGAATATCATCCCGGAGAAAAGACTTACTTCCTTCCACCCATCTCCTCGCGAAACTGGGAGGGCAACGCACATGGAACCATTCCTATTTGTACAGGGCAAATTTACTCCACTCCCTAGTTAAGATTTGGCATTTGCGATATGGCTCAAGAAACATTTAAAAGGGGCTATCTCCTCGCTTCTTGATCATATAAATATATCTGATGTCGTCCGGAGTGGGGGGCCTAGACAGGACGGTCATGAAGAGGATGTAGGTACCGTAGATAAATGTGTGGCCGTTCGGGTGCAGTTGCGACGGGGCAATGTCAATGTATTGCAGCACATTCCGAAGAAATAAACTGAACGGTGGCACATTGCCGACCCAGCACATGAATTTATTACACGCCGTGTATCCAACTGGTGGCAAGTGTGGAGTGCAACTTCATTGACCTTCGAAGCCAGTGAGTCAACAGGGTTATCCAAGAGAATTGATGCTTCCAGGGCATCGGGAGCTAAGTTATGAGCGGGGGAAGTCGAAGGGTTAGAAGTATCTGTGACCCCTTGTTTAAAAGACGGCCCAGGCCTATTTGAGATTCTGGCGGAGCTAGATTTCTTAGACTTCTTTGATGGAAATTGAATCCTGCAGAGTACCTAATTGAACTATACTTGGAAAGCAATCGACATCAGAATTAACAACACAAGAATTCCCCCGTGTGGTGTGTGAACTAGTGCGATCATTCGTGTGTAAGTGCTGAGAGATTATAAGTCACAAAATTAATGATATAAAGTCGAGCTTGGAACTGTCGCCTTCGAAGACCATCATCGCCGACCGTCTCTGAAAACCAGCCTTGCGATGCTTTCAATTTTGGACTCAGACATTGGCACTATGAGTTAAAAGCTTTTATCTGTTCTTGTCGATTTAAGTCATCAGTCCGGATCAGTTCGATATGCTAGTATGCTGGAGTCTCTGTCCTTATTTTGTTATATGATTAGGCAAGGCAAATGATTGTTCGGCCTAAGTTCTGTTCGGCTAAAAAGTGGTTCGACATTTATGACTGTTTGGCCTAAATATGGTTCGACGTTCATAATTGTTCGGCCTATAAAATATGGTTCGGCATTTATGATTGTTCGGCTTGAGTATTGTTTGGCTGAGATATGGGTCGGCAGTCATGATTGGTCGGTCTAAATGTTGTTCGGCCTAACTGTCGACCGGACAAGCTATCGTTCGACAAAGCTATCGTTCGGCCTAAGTAACGTCCGGCCTAAGTTCTGCTCGGCCAAAGTAACGTTCGACATCCTACCTAATTCATACTTCCGCCCTAACCCTCCATCCCACTGTTCGGCATGTGACGAGTCATGCCGAACCAAAAAGTTACGCCATGCCCCAACGCTCGACACTCCGTCCTTAACACGGTTTCGTTTTTTCCTCTCTTCCTCCATCCACGCCGAACAAAAAGGACAGATCGTTCGGCGAGTCATGTCAGACCATGCCGTTCGGCATCCTAACCACCTCCTACTCCCCCTCTATTCTTTTTTCCTCCAATCTCGTTCTGCACAAGGGAACCGTGCCGAACCACAATACATCTCCCAACAGCTCCCTTGTACGCTCGTCTCTAGTCACTCCTCCTTTCCTCCTCATCATTTAACTCTAAAAACTCTAAAAATATCTTAATCAAGGCTCGACTCTTTCATCCACACAACACCTATCGGCTACGGTTCCAATCTATGAACTTGAGTATAAAAACTTTTTAGTTATGGAAAGGATTTAGACAGAAGAATCGATACCTAGTTAGTAGATCGAGACTTGGAAAGGATTGTTGAATCTTTGAAGGCTGTGAACTGGCGAGGTTAGCAAGTACAAGGTAGCGGAGGTAAAAAAGTGGAAAGAGAAGAAGAAGGAACGTGTTGACCTTTATAGGGAAGAAGAAGAAGTCGAAGCGACAATAACCGGTAGAACCGGTCAAAGCAGCATCGTTCGGCATCGGCTTCCATTTCGTTCAACGTACGTGGGATGTTCGGCTTCGGTTGTATCGTTCGACATTCGCGTTACGTTCGGCACACACCATCTCACCCGGTACTCACAAGAAAACAACCTCCAAGAGTAATGGGCCAAGGTTCGAAGCGAAGCACAAAGGACTCGTAATTCAAAGCGTATCACGTTCGGTCACGCGATACACTTTGGGGGGCAAGTGTTTCCTGGGGATTTGACCTGGCAACTAAGTACTCGGTATTGGCACACTACTCAACGGCATTCTGAACGCTCAGCACAAGGAATCGTTCGGCAGTCAGGGTCATTCGGCAGTCAAGAGCATTCGGCCTTAGAGAAACGCTCGGTATGAAGGAGCGCTCGGCATCCAGAAGCGTTCGGCATCAGAGAAACGCTCGACATGAAGGAGCGCTCGGCACCCAGAAGCGTTCGGCATTGGGAAACGATTCAGTGTTGTATATCGTTCGGCCTCCATGAACGGTCGGCATACCAAGGACGTTTGGCATACCAAAGACGCTCGACATAAGTTTCGTTCGGCATTTAAAGATTGTTCGGCCTCCCGAGAATGTTCGACGACCAAAGATTGTTTGGCATTCTTTCAATCTCGACCGGCTTCGATTGTTGCTCGGCCTACTCTTCCCACACAACACCGCCTCGTTCAGCATGAAGATGATGGTTCGGCATTTGGCCGTTCGACATGTTCGGGTCGGCGCACAGAGCTTACTCCATTTGGACCGAGATATTCAGCTACTAGGCCCACCAGGGAAGTCCAACCCACCTTCGTCTATAAATAGAGGGGCAGAGGCACAGTGAAGAGGAGGAGTTTTTTGGGAACACTGGGAAAACTCTCCCGCATTCAACACTCACTCAAGACTTAATCTTTTACTTTGCAATTTTATTCAAGTAATTAGAAACGGATTGTATATGTAATCAACTATCAAGGAAATCAGTAGAAATCAACTTCAAAGTGGACGTAGGCAGTTACGCCGAACCACTATAAATTTGGTGTTCTTGTTCTCTGCATTGAAATTTATATATTGTTCTCTGTTTTTATTTACTTTCTTCATTAATCTCTCTACACAATCTTTCTAAGGGTGTTAGTGACCAATTTTGGTGCTAACAAGGTAAAATTATTTCATTTACCCATAAAACCAATATTGTGTCTGTCTGCCCTTTTAAGTGTTTAGAAATCCCTATCGATGTCATAACGTCCTATGTATCGACCAGAATTTATAAATACTAAATAGAACAAATTAACACAATACAAAACATTTTATGACACTAACAAATACGCTCTCTCATATATACTCTCAAACAACTCATTTTAGGGTATTACTACCCTATTTCCAATGAGTTGGAACCCTAAGATTACCGCTAGGTTAATAACAGCCTATATATAGGCAGGGTTGGATCGAACGATAACAACGACATGAAAAGTCTGTTTCGTTCCAGAAACGAAAATGGGTCATCCAATATATCGAAATATATGTTTTCGATATTTTTAAACTCAATGGAACTAGTTTCAAACCTTAATTCCATTGTATACAGAAGTTAGCTTTTAAAATCAGATTATATTCATTTAAATCCTTTTAACCGATTTCTACGCGTTTCGAGCCCACACGATCAAACGGCAAGTCCGATCGCTATGAAACATGAAATCTTAAAATAATTGACTGTTACGGATCCAATGAAACTAGTTTCGTCAAAATCCGAGATAGTGGCCAAAATGGCTAATTTTCACGTTAATTAAATAAATTATTATTAAATTGGTTTAATTGCTTTTAAATTCAAATTTACAAGTCAATCATTTTATCATTCTTAATTACAGAGAAATTTAATAATATTTTTAAAATAAATTATCCTTATTAAACCAAAGGTTTAAATATTACACTAATTACAACGTTCAATTATAATGGTAATAAATTCATTAATTATAATTTTAAAATTCCAATAAATTCATTTATTTTGATTTCACTCTTACTGTTTAATCAGTTATTACCTTATGAATATAATTAACCTTAGTTTATATGATATTACATTAATATCCTACTGTTATCATCTTAACTCATATTAACTGCCATATTTAATTTCATTAAATTCCAATTGATTTACAATTATTCCAACATATTAAATATCTGGATGATAATCAACGAATTGTTATACGTTAATAATTCACCTCCATCAACCTATTGTTTACAATCAAAGGCTGATAAATTACTTACCAAATATTGATTCCATTCTATATTAACCTATTTCAATTAATTACGTATAATTTCCCTTTTTAATATAACATTTCATTTCCTTATTCTCAATTTGTCACCAAATTAACTTTACAATTATCTCATTTAAATTACATTAATTAGTCATCAATTACATTAATTTAACATTACTGAATTTCATTTTAATTGTTTTCTCGTTAACAAATCATAAATTTTTAATTTCTTCCAATATTAAATTCCAAATTCTTATTTAATTTTATATTGTTAATTATAGAAAAAATACGGGTAATATAATAAAATTTGTCACTAAATGCGGGTAATATTACAAAAATGAAATATAATGTTTAGCCTTGCGAGTAATATAATAAAATTTGTTATGTATAAATGTCCTATTTTACTAAATTTATAGAAAAACATCCATACCAAAGCTATTTTCAGTAAATGACAAACTCATTGGACCTAATTGCATAGACTAGCTAAGATCAATCAATATAGTGCTAAATTATGACCTTTGGCTTAGAGAACTTAACTAGAGGCTTGGACTGGGTTATAGTAATAGTTATTAGTCCTGATGTGTGCATCAAGTTAGGTGTGAAGATTTTATTCTCAGTTATTTATATGCATACTGCGATTATGAGTTTTATCTTCCACCATGCACCTTTAGTAGAACGTGGGCGGGTATAGCGGATTGGCATCATTGGTAGTGGTTGTAGGTATACTACCTAAGGTGGAAGAGGTGCCCCTATTAAGGCTCATTCTGAACTCCCCTGAGCTATAGCTATAGGAGCCTCAAATCTCAATATGAGAAACCTTCCTTCTCTGAAGAGGAATTCCTAGCAACACTTATGGTCATCAATAACCGAACCTCCAAAAAAACTATTGAAGATGCAAATCTCAGATTAATAATTGCTTACAACAAATGGGTTACGGACCTAGAAATCGCCCAAATTTACTTGTTGTTTACATTAGATAAGCCTTTGCAAAGATGCACGTAAACTTGTACGTCTATCCAGTCTTCGATAGCCTGAAAGCGTTATTTAGGGAGCAATCTCGTTCCATATGGTACAAAATTATTATGAAAATTTTCAATATGAAGATTTTGAAAGGCAAGCGTGTGGACTAATATGCCTTACTAATGAAAGGCTACATGGATATACTTTAGCAGTTGGACATTAGGGTAAGCAACGAGTTGTAAGTGGACTTTATCTTAAGGTCTCATACCCCACAGTTTGAGCCATTCATATTGAACTATAATACGAACTAGTTGAATGCAATCCTCGTGGAGTTGCTTAATATGTTGAGATCAACCAAGTCTTTTATTAAGGATCAATGCAAAATGCACGCAGTAAATGGGAAGATATCATCTTCGAATGGTTCGAAGAAAAGAAAGCGAGTTAACGAGAAGAATAAGAAAAGCGCTTCTAATGGAAAAGTTGAGTGTCATCACTGTCACAAGAAGGGTACCAAAAATGGAATTTTTTGGATTACTTGAAAATTGTTAAAGAGAAGAAAGGGAATGATTTTACCGTTCCTATAGGTATATATTTATGAATAAAAATTGTTTTGCAATCAATAATTTTCTTAAGTTTTAGATACTGGATCTGGAAATCATATTCATAATTTATTAGAGGGACATAGGAAATAGTGGCATGCAACACCCCACATTTTTATATAATTAAATAAAATCAGTTGGATTAACATAATTTCAAAGCAAAATATAAATGTCAAATATATGCATTTAAGAATTAAGATGTTACATAAATTTATGCAAGCAATGAGTGTGAGATTAATTGATGCATCAATCGGTAAAAAGGGGAATTAAATAAGAGACATAGAAGCGTCAATTGGTAAGAGAATATGTCACTTTTATAACATTAATTAATCAAGAGATCTTTCAATAAGGGGAAATGTATGTGTGTAGGATCGATTTCACCCTGGAGGGGAAGGGAGAGGGGTTGAATATGGTGATACTATTAATTATCAAAATTTAATGCGGAAGTATATAAAATAATTATAGCATAGATAATAGCAGAATAGTAGCAGCACAGATAATAGCAGAATATAAAAAGAAGAAAATAGAATACACAGATTTACCCAGTTTCGGCAAAATCCTGCCTATGTGCTACCCCCAAGGTTTCTACTAAAAATTAAGTAGTCAGACGCTTCCACACGTAAACATGCGACACCCGCCATCGACTAACCTAACTCTACGCTCAAAATTCTACCACAACTCAGCCACTGAGTTGCGAATTCTCGAACTACACCACCACAGTTCGTCCCCTAGTCACATGACTAGACTTTACAAAAGTTTAAATGAGAAATACAAATTAAAGTGATAAAAAATAAAACCCTAATTTATAAACTAAAGCCCAAACGCTATTTATAACAACCGGTACAGAATAAAAATTAATCCCCATTTTCTTTTCTATTATTCGGTCAGTATCTTTCTTCGTGAAATTAATATCTGCTTCTTCCTTTGTTCGTTCCTCTTCGTTCAACATTAGGGTTTCGAAAAATTTGAAGGCGCCAACTTTCTATTGTTGATTGAATGAGCCTCGTTTGCTTTCTTTGATTGATTTCTCGGCTGCTTCAAATTATCGAGCTCGATTGATGTGTGAATTGGTACATTGATGCCTTTTTCTGATTGTAATTATTCTCGACTTTGATTCGAGTTAAATGACTTATTCTTCTTTGTTGTTACTTCAACTCGAATGAGATTCTATACCGACGATGATATGGTCATATAGGATTCGAATTCCTATAATTTCATTCGTATTTACTTTGATTTGAATTCTTCTTAACTCTTGCTTGTCCATATGATTTTGATTCAATGCTTGTGATGATTTCTGACCTTTTTAATTTGTATATTTTCGTTGCTTCTTTAACATGGCTTCGATTTTGACATGGAAGTTGGTTCCGTTCTTTTCTCTATTCACATCGGCCACTTTGATTTTGTTAAAATTTGAACTTGTTCGATTTTAGCCGTGGTCACCACGGCTCTGACTTGATACTGCAAATTAATTTTGGCCGCTTCTGAATTTTTGATAATCTGGATTCGGTGATAGGTGTTTTCATTTGACTTTGATCCTGATTTGTTCAAACTTGCTATATATCATTATTCACTGTATTTGTTAAAAACTACTGCTTTGATTTTGAATTTGTACACTGTGTTATTCTCTGACTTCTTCGGTTAGATCAATTTGAGAAATAAAAACTGCTCTGACTGTAAATATGTGACCACAGCTTTGATTTGTTCCTACACTTCATATTGAACTTTCATGAATCACAACTCTGTTGTGGTTGAGTCCATTCCGGTTCAAGTGAATTTTAGGCTTTGTTGAGTTTATGTGCTCATGCATGTGTATATAGTTGTTGTGTGATATTAATATGGATGCTTTGTTGACTTCATGATTGTTGTTCTCTGGTCTGCCTGATCCTATTAGTCGAGTGTCATGTTGCTTATGTATGTGATCTGGTCTTGGTTATGGTTTAATATGAATGTGGTCTATCTCGACTGCTTATTGTAGTCTGAGTTTGTATTCATATGCATGTTGATGGTTTGAGTTTCTCTGACCAGTTGAGTTATTGACTGTGCAGTCTGTACTTGTATTGTTGAGTTGCTGTCTCATTGTGATCTGGCTCGTGGTTCACTTGTGTTGAGTTGCCTCATTACCTTTTGTGCTGGTTCATTATTGATTTTGGACTAGTCAAGTTGTTTTAGTTGTCTTTACTTGTGCACGTCACTTTTCATTTTTTCTCTCTTGAACTTCATCTTGGTTTTTGGAATTGCACCTGAGTTGAATCCAGCTTATAACTTGGGTTTGACCTTGTGCTCATGTCATGACTTTATTTGTATTGCACTTGATTTGAACCTAGCTTTTGATTAGGTTTGACCTTGTGCTCACTTGTCCCTGCAGTTTTATCAAGTGTATATCGGTGTGCACGGCCTTGTGGCATGTACGGTGATAAACTGTGCATATACAAGTTGTTCGTGTTTAATGAATTCAAAATTAAATGATGATGAACAACCCAAATGACTAAGGCAAATAATATTTTCAAAAATCATTTTATTTTACACTGCGAAAAAATTATATCTTTTTCAATTTTACCGCGTCAGTGTGTATTTTGTAGATAACTCAGATGCTGGATTCAATCTGGAATAGAGTTGAAGATTGAATACGAGTGAATTAGTGATATGTAGTGAGGTGCAAATGTAAATGGAAAATTATGATGTAATCAAAATCGTATTTTTATTAAAATTGTATATATATATATATATATATAATGAGAGCTTAAATTTATACTATTCAAATTTGTAATAAATATATGTTTGAATAAAATAACCGTTTGAATTTAAAATCTGTGTTTATTAAGCAAATATTTATTTAATTCTGTAAAAATAAAATAGTACATTAACAAATACATTTAATTGAATATATATATGTTTATTATCATCAAACAAAAATCATATACTAGCAAATTCAACAATCTCCCCCTTTTCATGATAACAAACATATATTTAAGATTTTGAATTTAGTATATGTATTTGATCATTCAATTTGCTCCCCCTATTTGAATGCCCCCTCTCTACAAAAAAGCTCCCCCTTAATATGTGCGTGAAAATAAAAAAAATATGCAAACGAGTCAAGATGGAAATAGAAGATACAAAATAAAATATTTGACCTTTATTTCCCAAAATCTTAACTTTTCTCTCCCCCTTTTGTTATCAGCAAAAGAGTAATAGTGTTAGAAAAGTAGAGATAAAGTGATAGATATTAATACACCATTAATACCAATCGAGTATAAATATCAAATTTCAATAAAAAATCAAACAAAAATCATAAATACTCTGTTAGGTGCATATTCTACTTTAGAATGATAGGGATGATGTCGGTATACAAAACCATATAGGTATGTCTATTTTTGGTATATTTATATCAGGAATTTGAATATTACTAATCATACATAATCGTTAGGACTTTTAAACGAGATTAGTAATATTCCAAATTTTTATTAAAAAAATGAATTCAAGTATCTTCTAGCATAACCGTGAGGATTTTTAAATGAGATTAGAACCAACTTGTCTATTTAATAATTAATTTTGATATGTATTCCATACATGCATAACTGTGAGGACTTTTAAATGAGCATGAAAGTACATCATTAAAAATTCCAAGTAATTCACCAATGCATAACCATGAGGACTATTAAATGAGAGTGAATAATTTGGATGTTTTTTATTTGCTAAAAAATATAATCAAATGAACAATAAATAATTTCCTGTTTAAAATACCACATATTGACATACTATATTAGATTTTGATGAGTAATGGTCAATAGAAATATAATAGAAATAGAAATGGTCATGGAATTTTTACTACCAAAAAGGTTTTATAACTCTTGTTTAAATTTCTAAAGAAATTTACTAAATATACTGTCTCAAATTATTATATATGATTAATATCTACACTCATCACTTTTTCAACCACTATTTATCTTTTTGATAATCAGTAGGGAGTCGGATTAGTTAATGTAGTCATCTAAGATCAAATCCAAAAATAGTTATCGAATTTTCTAAAATAACTAATCGGAAACAAGGTCAACAAAAAAACATTTTGTGGAAGAGGTTTTATAAAAGAAAAATGTCTGCTTATTTGAAAATTAGTTGGAATGAAAAATATGCAGATGTTTTCTTTGAAAATGTGATGCAACTAATGAATATCTTTACATAAAACACGTTCCACCAGTAATTTCTCTATTAACTAAATTACCAGTGTAATCTGCATCTAAATTTCTCTTAGACTCAAGATTATCATTTGTTGAATGTTATAGACCAGACCGTGAATTGTGCAACCAAACATCTTAAAATCATTTTTAACAGCTTTTAAATGAAATTCTTTTGAATTTGAATTGAAAACGTGCAAATAAACAAGCAGTGAATATAGTGATAGGTCCAGAATAAACAAATATATCCACATGTATTATGAGTAATCATCAATCAATAAAACACCATCATTAGTCCAAAGAAATCTATATGAAGTAGTTCAATGTCTTTAGAAATACTTACAGTATCCTCGGCATAAAAATAATTGACCAACAATTTTGAATAAGTCAAAATCATAATCAACATTCATTATCACACAACTGGCTAATTTAATTCAGATTATGGTGCAGATTATCATATTTAATAAATAGTTTAAGATAAATGTATAAATGTACAGTTACCTATTTTACCCTTGTTGATAATTTTTTGTTGTTACCCATTGTGTTTCTGCCACCTTTATACTAGGCTAAGGAACTTGATTTATCTTCCATTGTGTACCTGGAACAGCCAGAATTCAGATAACACTTTGTTGTTCCTTAGCCCGCCACCACAACTACACGAGAAAAGATTTTTGTGACCTGTTTTTTTATAGGTCCATCGTTGTTAGTGACAAATGATTTTGAAAAATATGTTCATGTAGACCCAAAACTATTTATAATTGTTCCTTTCGGTATCCAGATTTATTTGACTTTAAGGGATTTTATATTTGTGCCTTTTGGGACCTAAATTGGAATGGTTTTCACGTGTTTGGGTCTATACAAGCAAATATTATGATTGTGTCCAGTTTTTCCACAAATGATGCACTTTGAATTGACTTGATTAGTTTCATTTCTATCACTACATGATGAATTATAACCAAGTCCTTGTCTAACAGTATTAATAGTTTGTTTCCTTAATAGCATATTTAATGATCTTTCACTTTTTAAAAAAAATTCTAAAGTCATAGACAGTTGTTGGACTTGTGTTTTGAGAGATTAATTTTGATTTAATAATTGTGTGCACTTTTTAATAGAATTTTATCTTCTAATATTTTCACTTTCTTTCAAAATCAAAATTTCCTTTTAAATGGATTTAATTTTAATTTCTAGTTTTTTAACATCTTCTTCAAATGTTGGACACTTTTCACACTTAGGGCACTTGTTTTTATAGTTTTAACCAATTGATCAAGTTGTTTATTTAAATCTATGAAGGTATCTTTTTGTGATCCAATTTTAGCGTATTTTTCCCTAAGTCTTTCGAAACATCTATTTACTTCGTGAAAATATATAAGTGATTCTGAATGAGTAAGTTTTGATACCTCACTTGGCTCACCATCAAGCTATTAGTTATATCGCCTTAAAGGCACAGATCTGCTTTTTCACTCTCACAACCAGTGCTTTTATCAACTTCATCAGTTTCATCCCATGTGGCTGCAAAATTTCTCCTTTTCGATTTCTTTCCTTGCCTGAATCGATTCCATGGACAATTGGGCTTGATATGACAGGGTTTGCTGCGCTTGTGGCTAATGATCTCTTGCTCTTTTGAGTTGTCTAGAACTTTGACTATTCTGCTTTTCAGATGTTGATTTAAAGCTGGATTTCTGTATCCGTGATTCCACTTTTTGAACTTCTTTATTAGCAGTGCCATTTCTGCTGCACCATCATCATCGTCATCTTCACTTTTGATTGTTCCTTTCAGAGCTATCGATTTCTTTTGTGTATCACCTTCTTCTCGTTCTTCCTTGAATTTCATTTCTAGCTCATAACTAGTGAGATTTCTAATGAGTTCTTTGACTTTAATCTATTTCAAATCCTTTGATTCTTGAATAGCAGTGACATTGGCTTCAAATTTCATGGAAGGACTCCGAGGATCTTTTGGACTATTTCCTACTTTGTGTATGATTTTCCAAGAGCTTTTGATTTGTATACGATATCGGAAAGTCTTCCATACATTTCTTTGACATTTTCTTCCTTGGCCATTGTGAAGTTCTCGTATTCACTACTAAGCATGGCAAGACGAGATTCTTTGTCTTGAGATTTTCCTTTATGGGTCACTTCGAGTGTGTGCCATATTTCCTGCGCAGTTAGACAATGTGAGACACGATTAAATTCAATTTGATCCAACGAACAAATAATAGAATTCATGGCTTTAGCATTAGCATTCTGTAGTCTATTTTCAAGATCTATCCATTGATCCGTTGGTTTATCTATTTCTTGATTATCTTAAACTATAGTTGGTGTCCTATATGCCGTCTCAACTATGTTCCAAGCATCAATGGTTTTCTGAAAATTTTCATTCTATTTTTCCAGTAAGCATATTTACCATTGAACATTAGTGGTCTAACTATTGACTGACCTTTAGCAAAAGCATTATTAAGAGAGGCCATTTTAAAAATTCAATTTTTTAAAACAAAAATTGGTTTTTGAAAAATCAAATTTTTAAAGCAAAAATTGACTTCTGTTCCTAGCTTTGATACCACTTGTAGGATCGTTTTCACCCCATGGGGGGTTGAATAGAGTGATACTATTAGTTATCAAAATTTAATACTGAAGTATATAATATAGTAGCAGCATAGATAATAGCAGAATAGTAGCAATACAGATAATAGCAGAATATAAAAAGACGAAAATAGAACACGCTGATTTACCCAGCTTCGGCAAAACCCTACCTACGTGCTGCCCCCAAGGTTTCTACTAGAAAAGAAGTAGTCAGAATGAGACGACCAACATTTCGAAAGGTTTAAATCGACAATAATCCACACATGTCTGACTTAAACAATCCGGAACGTAGATAATCAATGGGGTCAAATAAGAAAAATAAGAAGAGAAGAAGAAAATAAAACATAGAATCTCACAGCAGAAACAATAAAATATAATAATCAAATAAACAATTCATAAAACTGTTTACTATACATTTGATTATAATCTATACACATTTATCAGAGTTATAAATATACAACAAGAAGAAATAATCAATGTAGTAACATAGCATGATACATGGTATAATAATAATAATAGTAATATACCAAAACTCCATCTTTGTCCTCCAAAGAATAGTCCTCAATACACTGGAAAAAAACTCAGGACTGACCCGAGCGCAATAAAAAGACAAAACACTCGAGTCAGGACTAAAATACTCTTATGTAAGTCAAATCAATATCACATAGTATGATTGCAATAACTTAAGAGATATTACGGGATTTTCCATCTCCTAAGGATCCGTTAAACTATTTATATATCATAGTATACGCTATAATAGATAATGTCTATCAGTAAAATAAATATCAAAATAGCATTAAGGCTTCACATTGATCCACCTTAACACATTTTTACAGTTTTAAACCAAAGTCGTAATGGGTTCGTATAGGGATAAAAATGACAAGGCACGTGAGGCAATGCCTAAGGTAGGATTCTACCAGTTTACCCTTTCTGGCTGGTCGTAACCCATCCGTGGCCGACCGCGACAGTCAATCCAGAGGACAAATAAGGTGCACCCATAAAATCCAAAACCACAATAGTAATACGAGGGATCAACGTCGCTAGAGGTAGCTAACCTCAATGGCCATACATAGACTCATGTTTTAGTCATTTTAATTATGACACGAATGTCAAGGCTATCCATCATTGTTCTCTTACTTTATTCCAGTAAACATCGCCAATTCAACCACCACATTCTGGATATCATCCACCGCGTACATAGTTGTTAAAGTGGTTCCAATATTGAAAGAGAATATTTTAATAAGAGGCCCCGGTCTCTTTAACAACCAATCATCATTCTACACACCGGTTGGTTCTTTTACATTTCGAAAACAATTTGCACTTGATATCAAAATATCATATTTATTTCAAAATCAAATCCATTTCGAATCATCATATATTCGCTTTAAAATCAAATCCATTTCAAAATTATCATATATTCAAAATTATCAATTTTGTCCGATAAATCGATTTCACTTCCAAAATTTGATTCGAATTCAATTTAGGTTATATTCTTTACTTTAACCTAGTTCGTATTTAAATCCAAGATTTTAAATATAACAATTTACCCTTTAACCAGTTTGAGTTTTAGAAAATAGTTTAAATAGTTTAAAATGGTTAAATAGTTAAAAATAGTTTAATCGAAAATAATTTGAATATAAAAAAATGGTTTATATAGTAAAATAATTTGGAAGATCAAAATAATTTAAATATTTAAAGAATATAGATTTTAAATCATTTATACTAAAATATTCATTTTTAGAAATAATTCCAAAGTCAAACCGGTCAACTTCCCAGTTTCCTACCCAACTCAATTCCATTTTTCATTTCGATTTAATCGATTCAATTTCGATTTCAACTCGAATAAATTTCGATTCCACATAAATTCGATTTCAATTCACAAATTTATTTAAATTTCAATTCCAATTTCATATTAATTTAAATCTCAATTTCAAATTAATTTCCAATTCTAAATTAATTCAATTCCAATTTCAAATTAATTTCCAATTTCAACTCCAATTCCAAATTCGATTTCAAAATATCGATTTAAACACTTAAATTAAATTTACTTCCAATACCAAATTTTAAATCCAAATTTTCAATTCCAAACTCAAATTTGAAATATCATTTTATATCAATTTTCTTAGAAATATTCAAAGTTCGAATAAAAGTCCAATCTTTTAAAACAAATCAACTTTCAAAAAATTTCACCGTAATTTAATTTTCAACTTAAAATTCAAAACGTCGATTAATAAATAATTTTGTTTACCAAGTTTAAATTCCAACATTTCAAGCTCCAATTCAAAATAATTCAATTTCCATAAATTTGATTTTATTCTTAAAAATCAATTCATTTAAATAATTTCAAAATGACTTTTAAAATCATTTAATTTAACCAACCTGGTGTCCGTATATAATTTTCTAACCTATGGCCAAGTGGATAATTATTTCAATTTAATTTCAAGGATGGATATATATTATTTCAATCCAAATAGATGTCATAGGTGTATATATATCATTTCAACCAATTTCTTAATTTATTGAAAATAATTCAGTTTACATTTTATATGCAATAAACAACATATAGGATGATAGCATGATATATCAAAATAAAAAAACAATCAATATTGACCAATAGCATCCATCACAAACAATCAATCATAAAGCCAATAACATTCACAAATTCTAATTTTTACCATATCGGGTAATATGCTGCTAATTAAAATTAAATTTATTTAACGGTTAATTTAAATTCTATCAATTAATTCATATACCAATTTAAATGACAATTAAATCTACCAAACAACAGCCAATCAAATTTATATCACTTCAGAATATAAAAATAACTAACATAAAATTATTTTAGTCAGTTGTGAGCGTATAAACACTCATCTTTGATTTATCGATGATTTAAAATCCCAATAAACGTCCAAATTTGAATAGTCTTAGTACTCGACCAAACCTGTTCCATGTTGTTCGGAATTTCGATACGATTGCAACGGAGAAAACCGCGCGTCGATCTGAGCTCGTATACAAAAGATATTGATATTAGAAGTTATACGATATATATTATTATAGAATAAATAATAATAAAAAATAAAAAAACTCACGCATCTTCTTTTATGTGAATCATCAGGAAACGCACGCAAGAACCCAAATGTCGCGACCAACCCCCACGCACGCTCCGCCATCGTTCGGTCGGACCACGATCTAACATGACCATAGCGTGCGCCTTGCTCCGCTCCACCTCCGCCGCAAACGCCTTCCCCTCTAGTGTCACCATCGTCACAAAAAAGCCCACAAACGCTCTGACTTTAAGCTGAGATCTCGGCGAATCCGAGACGCAATAGCACGAATCAATCATATGGATTTGAAGAGGAGATCGAGATGTACAACCTTCATGTTGAAAGTTTTTAATTTCGATGAACGGATTGAGAGAAATTGAGGGGAGAAGATCGATCAATTTCGGACGTTAAAATAATAGCAAGTGGCGGCCATGGATTAGACTAGGGTTTCCAGGATAAAATAATAATATTTCTCGTTTTGCATGCCGTATTTATATAGTTAGGTCCAAAATCATCTGAACTCCAATCAGGACGTGCCGCCAGGCGTTTATAGTGTTTTACCCCCATTCCGAACGTAATGGAACTAGTTTCGAGGCCTAATTCGATCGTATGTGGAAGATAGCTTTTCAAAGTCAATTTATTTTATCGTATTCCTTTAAATTGATTTCTATGCGTTTTAAGCTCGCACGGCCAAACGATAAGTCCGATCACTACGAAACTTGAGATCTTACAATTATTCACTATCACGGATCCGGTGAAACTGGTTTCGTCGAAATCCGAGACACTTACCAAAATGGCTATTTTTACTCGTTAATTAAAATATAAAATTTCCGATTTTTAATTATTCACTTTTAAATTCAATTTTAAATGCTAACCATCTTCATTCATATTTAAATAAAATTCAAATCAATTTCCTATACATTTTTAATCATACGAAATCCATAATTCAACTATTCAAATAATCTGCAATATTAAATTTAAGCAAATTAAATTATCCAATAAATCAATATTACAAATCATTAAATTTCAACTAAATTTTGGTCATCAAATTTATTTTATTTCTTTCTAAATAATCCATATTTATTATTTAACTCCAGTTATTGATTATAATACCATCAATACATATAATTTATTTCAATATAAATAATTCCCAAATTTCCAAAATTGTTTATTTCAAGATTTTTATCCAAATTCATATTCAATAAATACAATAATGATTTGTTTAAATTTTATTTCTACTCATATTTATCCAATAATTACATTAAATTTAATAATTTAAATAGCCAAAAATATGGGTCGTTACACAGACGCTTCCACACGTAAATACGCGACAGACGCTATCGACTAATCTAACTCTACGCTCAAAACTCTACCATAACTCAGCCATTGAGTTGTGAATTCTCGAACTACACCACCGTAGTTCGTCCCCTAGTAACACGACTAGAATTTACAAAAATTTAAAAGAGAAATACAAATTAAAACGACAAAAAATAAAACCCTAATTTACAAACTAAATCCCAAACCCTATTTATAATAACCCGCCCAAAATAATAATAAATCCCCCTTTTCTTTTCTATTATACGACCGGTGTCTTTCTTTGTGAAATTAATATCTGCTTCTTCCTTTGTTCGTTCCTCTTCATTCAAGATTAGGGTTTCGGAAAATTTGAAGGCGTTGATTTTCTGTTGTTGATTGAATGAGCTTCGTTTGCTTTCTTTGATTGGTTTCTCGGCTGCTTCAAATTGTCGAGCTCGATTGATGTGTGAATTGGTACGTGAATGCCTTTTTCTAATTATTAATTATTCTCGTCTTTGATTCGAGTTGAATGGTTTATTCTTCTCTGTTGTTACTTCAACTTGAATAAGATTCCATGCCGATGATGATATGGGTTATATAGGATTCAAATTCCTATAATTTCGCTCGTATTTATTTTGATTTGAATTCTTCTTAACCCTTGCTTGGCCATATGATTTTGGTTGAATGCTCGTGATGATTTCTGACCTTTTCATTTTGTATATTTTCATTGCTTGTTTAACACGGCTTCGATTTTGACATGGAAGTTGGTTCCATTCTTTTCTCTGTTGACATCGGCCACTTTGATTTTGTTAAAATTTGAATTTATTCGATTTTAGCCTTGGTCACCACGGCTCTAACTTGATACTGCAAATTGACTTCGGCCACTTCTGAATTTTTGACAATCTGGACTTGGTGATAGGTGTTTCCATTTGACTTTGATCCTGATTTTTTCGAACTTGCTATATATCATTATTCACTGTCTTTGTTCAAAACTGCTACTTTGATTTTGAATTTGTACATTGTGTTATTCTCTGACTTCTTCGGTTAGATCAATTTGAGAAATAAAAACTACTCTGACTGTAAATGTGCGACCATGGCTTTGATTTGTGTCTACACTTCATATTGAACTTTCGTGAACCACAACTATGTTATGGTTGAGTCCCTTCTGGTTCGAGTGTATTTGAGACTTTGTTGTGTTCATGTGCTTATGCATATGTATATATATTAGTTGTGTGATATTAGTCTGGGTTGCTCTGCACTGCTCTGTCTACTGCCGTGTTACCTCCATGCCTAGTGAAGGTTGTTGTATGCCTCTATTGCAGTTTGCATTTGGTTTTGTACATTTGTGTCATGTCTAGATGCATTTATATTTCATTGATGCATTGTGGTTGCATTCATGTTCATGATGAAAGTATTGCATTCATGTTCTTGCACACTTATGGTTGGTCTTCGTTTAGCTTGTCTGCACTTGGTTTGAATATGTGAGCATGTTGAACTTATGTTACTTTGGGACTTCTTATATATATCATTTGAAAACCTGGATGCTTTGTTAACTTCATGATTGTTGTTCTTTGGTCTACCTGTTCCTGTTAGCCGAGTTGTCTTGTTGCCTATGTATGTGATCTGGTCTTGGCTATGTTTTATATGAATGTGGTATGTCTTGACTGTTTATTGTAGTCTGAGTTTGTATTCATATACATGTTGATGGTTTGAGTTGCTCTGACCAGTTGAACCATTGACTGTGCAGTCTGTGCTTGTATTGTTGAGTTGCTGTCTCATTGTGATCTGGCATGTGGTTCACTTTGTGTTGAGTTGCCTCATTACCTTTTGTTCTGGTTCATTATTGATTTTGGACTGGTCAAGTTGTTTTAGTTGTCTTTACTTGTGCATGTCACTTTTCATTTTTTTTCTCTTGAACTTCATCTTATTTTTTGGAATTGCACCTGAGTTGAATCTAGCTTATAGCTCGGGTTTGACCTTGTGCTCATGTTGTGACTTTATTTTTATTGCACTTGAGTTGAACCTGGCTTTTGATTGGTTTGACCTTGTGCTCACTGTCCCTGCAGTTTTATCAAGTGTATATCGGTGTGCACAGCCTTGTGGCATGTACAATGGCAAATTGTGCATGCCATAAGTTGTTCGTGTTTGATGAATTCAGAATTAAATGATGTCGAACAACCCAAATAACTAAGGAAAATAATATTTTCAAAAATCATTTTATTTTACACTGTAAAAATATATTTCTTTTTCAATTTTACTGCGTCAGTGTGTATTTTGCAGATAACTCAGATGCTGGATTCAATCTTAAAGATCGAATATGAGTGAATGAGTGATATGTAGCGGCGTGCCTATGTAAATGGAAAATTGTGATGTAATCAAAATTGTATTGTAATTGAAATTGTATGTATATATACAGTGAGAGCTCAAATTTGTACTATTCAAAATTGTAATAAATATTTATTTGAGTAAAATATCCGTTTGAATTTAAATTCTATGTCATTTATTTTATTCAGAAAATACTTATTTAATTCTGTGAAAATAAAATAGTACATTAACAAATACATTTAGTTGAATATATATATGTTTATTATCATCAAACAAAAATCATATACTGGCATATTCAACAATGTAGGGAATAAATTAAATGGTAACATACATATATTAATTTATAATTGACGCAATCAATTAATTAGGAAATTAATTAAAGACATTAAGCAAACGCCAATTAGTAAAAGAGTGAAACTTATATGTCAATTACTTGGGTAATGAATTGGCGGTTTACATATATACAACTAATAAATGTGTGATTGAGTGACGCATATGAATTAATTTGGATATCGATTAAAATGGGTAAAACGTGTCAATTAATTAATTGGCTATTAGTTGCGCGTTTTAAAAAGAGTGTCAATTAATCAAAGAAAATGCCCTTGTTACAATAGCTAATGATGTAAATTAATTAGCTAGAAGAAAACACCGGTTATAGGATTATTTGTTTCTAAGTTAAAAAAATAATTGGAATGCGTACAAAAGTCAAATGGAGTAATTAAGTTTATGATGAAGGTAAGTTAATAAGAATAAATTAAAAAGTATGACTTTTATATACAATCAATTAATAGAGGTATTAGTTGACGTGTTCAAATAGGTAAGAAATTATAACGTATAATAATCCATTAATATTGGATATACGTACATATACATACATACATACATACATATACATATATATACATACACACACACACATACGTGTATGATCTAATTAATTGGGTAATTAATGGGAGATTCTTATTTAGAAGAAAATGTGAATTAATAGGGTCGCATAACAAAGGAATAAATGAATAACATTGAAGAATTATAGGTTATAAGCTAATGTAAACAAATCAATAAATGATGGTGAGGATTGTTTTTAGGGTTAACCTGATGGTTCATAGTTATTCTATACACCCATAAACTGAACGTAATTTAACCTTAGCCCGCACTATTTTCTCTGAATCAGCCGTTGTCATTTACAGCAAACCCCTCTTCTCTTCTCCCTCTTCCTTTCTCCTCTATCAATCAAATCTCTCCCCAAATAAAAAATAAAGTTAAGCAAGGATATACATACAAACAAATCAGAGAATTGCGCAAACAAATCAGGGAATTTACAGCGAATTAAAATGGGGGAAAAGCGGAGAAAAGCGTAGAAAATTAAAAGGGATAGAGATTGAAGCTAAGGGCGACATGTGAGTGGTTTAATTATATTCTTTTACGTTTATAATATATATTATCATTGAATTTCCGTTAGATAATTTGTTCCGGTAATTAATTCTATTAGTTATGCAAACACTGTAAATTTTATTTATATTTAATTAGGCTTGACAGTTAGAAAAGGCATAGGCCTAAAAGTAAGAAATTTACAGTTATCTTTATATATTAAAAGTCATAATTTAGCCTAAATACCGGTTCCTTTTATTCCCTTTTTATGTGAATAATACAGATAGAAAGAGAATTCGTGGTTATGGATTAAAATAATAGACTTTATAGAAGTAGATATAAAATAAGAAAATTGGAAAAGCGGAATTGTACAGTAAATTACGCTAAACGAAAACAATAAATTTATCTGATAATTTAGTTTGGGGAGTAAGTAATTGATTAATTGTTTGGTTTAGAAACTAGAATACATTTCTATAATTTAATAATTTAAAGTTAACGATAAATGTAATCGCAAAAAGAAAAATAAGAAAAAGGAAACTAGTGTAAAATAGAGGGACCACTGTATTCTACACTAGCCAAAAAAAAAATCTTTCAGTTATGAATTATTGTTTATAGTATTATTTAGTATTAAATTATGGAAATAGATTTTAGTATAGCTTTCACAACCAACCAAGTAAAATAGAATTACTTTCTAGAATAAAAGAAAATAAAGCAGAGTATGAAATGAATCGATTAAATTATTAGATAAGAAATTAAAGTTGTGAACAACAAAAAAAACCTAGGTCTGCATTTACCGCGCAGACTATATAAAAAGACAATTATTATGATAAGTTAATTATATAATTAAAGAGAATTAAAAAGAATTTTATATCATAATAAAGAAGACGGACAAGAACAGAAAAGAAACACTTGTAATTATGTATAGATTTTAATAGAAATAATATTAACAATTACAAGTATAATTATAAAATAAATTATGAATAAGTAAAAGAATAGAAAGGCTTATTTGGGTTCTTAGAATAAATAAGCAATGAGAGAAAAGATAAATAGTAAAAGATTATTTTAGATTTCTATTAAATTAATAAGAAAATAGAATAAAAGATGCTTATTTAATAAACTTAAGACTAAATTAAGTTAATAAGCAAGAAGTGGCAATATCAGTAGCATTCCCTATTAGATCAATGGTGGTCTCACAATAGCCAAAAGCGAGACGAGGGCAAAAATATGTTAATTAGGGTAAATAAGTAGTCAATAGAATAAGAAAAGTAAACTAAACGCAAATTAAAAGATTAGACTTAGGGTCTAATAAAAAGAATTGGGATATATTTGGAGCACCCAAAGGATGAAGCGCCTAACAAAGAATTTCATCATGGATTTTTGAAATGGAGAAGCACGTCCAATGTAACGACCCAAGATTTTCGATCCCGAAAATTCCAGATAGTTAGGAAAAGAAGAAAATAGATAGAAGAAGAAAATAGAAAACAAGACACGGAATCTCACATTCACAGCGGATCAAAATATAATATCATACAATAACATTCACTACTACAAAACAGGCCATTTGCATTGGTTGTTTACCCCCCTTTTGCATCAGTTCAACAGCCGATGCATATGCAACCGATGCAACAGGCTTAACACTTTTGCATCAGTTCTGAAACCGATGTAAAACGGTCCTTTTTGCATCGGTTGTTACTAACAACTCATGCAAAATATCATGGTTGGTTGCTTGGACACAGCCCCCATGTTGCATCGGTGGATTATCCAAACTTTAAATTAAAAAAAAATAGCAACACAATTTAATTTTTTTATTCATTCACATTTTCATATTGCATTTACATCTTTCATTTTCTTTTCATTTCTACAACAAGCTGTGCATATTTCCTGTGCATTGTGCACACTTCTCTGTTCCACCCCTATGTATTTCGTTGTTCATTTACTGTTTCAGTCACAAGCTCACACCACTGTCATCTTCCATCTTCTCCACTTGTCACTGCTTTAACTTTCCCTACATACCATATCTACTCTCTTCATCCCCAAACTATCACAACATCACCAATAACAGCTGCTGTCCCCTGTCAACCCCTTTCTTGCCTTCACTGCCCAGTCCTTGACTTCACCATTTGCCACTTTCGTCCCAATCACCACTTCATACTGCACAACACAGCACTGCAAATCCACTAAATTTCATTCCCACAACCAACATCAATTCACACTCCCCACTATTTCGATCACTCAAAACAACCCGTACAACAACTTACATCTTCCTTGCAAGCCATACTGTCACATCGTCCCCGCCACCGTCTATACTGTACAGTGCCTTCCATTAACAACCCATACCACAACCACTTACTACCATTCGACCATCACCTAATCAACTGAAATTCAACCATCAACAAAAACCAAATTCAATCCTCTACACGCAATTCACCTCACTTCCCCAAATCAATCCTCGACCATCAACTACCACAGAAACCACAATCACAAAAATTTCCTCCTTTAGTCAACTAACCATCCTCACCATCAACTGACAGCCATACAACTTCAGACATCATAGTGCATTCACTTACAACCATACAACCCAAACTTGCCTTACAACATCACAGAAACAACAAGTTTCTTACATACAACATATCACAAAACTGTCACATACATCCACCATCCACAAAGCATACAACCTGCCCCTTCTTCTGCTACCACCACAGCCATAAAACAAAACTCCATCACTGTGCACAAAACAACTATGCACTTCTTTCAGTAATTACTTGCCCGTTGTTGCTTTTCAACCATTGCTTGATTTTCATTCACGGTTCAAGTAAATGTTGGGTACCCAATGGCTGAATTAAGTTGGTTAATAGGAAGGACATTTTCATTCATAAAAAACCGATCCAACCTATGAATTAACAATAATACATTCCAGATTTAAATATTTAAATAGATTAAAAGATAACGCTTGAATTCAAAAACTAATACTGTTTACAGAAAATAGAAATGAATCAAGAAACTAATACCTTTTGTATTCAATCCAGCTTAGTAAGTATTAACAACCCAGCTTAGTATTTATAGCACCTATTGTCCATGTTAGCAGTTCCCACCCTGTCACACTACTACTTGTTTGTTTGCAACACTGCAAAAAAATCGACCCAGGTTGTAATTTTTTTCCCCAGCTTGAGACTGTACATCCCCTGTTGCAAAATTCATACCGAGATGGGTAGCAAAGCTGCAACCTTAGCATGAAGTGAAAACAAATAAATAGAAGGTACAACCAACAAAAATGCTGAAAAAATTTAAAAATTACCAGTCGGATGTAATTTTTATGGTCAAAGCAAGCTCCTAAATGCAAATAAAATTGAATTTCAATAGTTTCTATACATTAACAAAGAAAGAAAGGGATATATACACTTTTATAGTTATTCAATGATGATAATATAATAGGTAGCTGCTATTAAATAACTGTACTCACTTCAGAAAAATAATAAATAAAAAAATCAAAAGATTGGTTGTACCAAATATCATTCTCTGGTTAATGTCATATTGGTAATTACAATCGCAGGAACTCTTCAACATGATGTGATATGCATTTCTTGCAAAATCGTACATCAGATTATTCAATTAATAGGTTATAGGCTACATATAGACATTATATTAACATACTAATAATCGACACTTTACTAATATAAAATTTTCTAGCTGATGCAATTAAATGATAAAGAAATGAAACTAGCACATTCGAACAACATTCGCATCACTTCCCACAATTTTCTAGCTGCAGTCATTTCTACCACCGTGCTTTCGTATGCACTGCCTTGCTTTGCACCATCGCCAACCCAAAGCAGACTACAAATTCATCACCTTAACCAATCGCTTGAATAACTAAACTCGAACACCTCAAATCGACCACCTCAAATTCATAAATAAAACACACAGGTAGAATAATGGATGCAACCTGCCTATTCAAGCCTTCTGATCGCTCTGTTGTTTACACTTCCTTCTTGCCAACTAAGGCGCGACCCACGCTTCAGTGTTTTAAAACAAGATAACTACATCAGCACATTACAAACATTATCAGATAAAGGGGTGGACTTGTAAAAAGTGAAACATAATGGAGCAATTAAATAGTATTTTATATATTAGAGAATTGATTTAGCATATCATTTTCACTCACCTGTTAATATAGGTAAACTGTAGACAACTCAGTATTCCCTATGTAAGCATTCAGATGGGATGAGTAGTCATACTGTGAGCCTATCGGATTGCTACTGTTGTTGATGTCTAAAGATGCACCTGCCAACTGTGGGCCTATCAAATTGCTACTGTTAATGCCCAAAGAAGTATTTGGCAACTGCGTATTATATTAGTTAAAACAACATGCATTAGAAATATATACAAGGCAAGATTATCCAAAATAAAAATGCAATCTAAGATATAGGTTAGGAAAGTTTGTACCTGTATCAACCTCCTTTGACTTGCATTCTCGTATCCTACTGAAGCTAACAAATATATGGAACTTTCTGGTTACACTGAGTTATTGTAACCATGGTTGTCAGCAAGAGTATCCATTATAGTTATGCCTTCTTCAACATTACAGGTGTTGCTCTTTAGAGACAACATTTCCAAAAATTCAGCTGCAGTTGGACAACTTGAGTAACCGCCTATTCTTACAGCAGCTTGCTGTTTCCACTTCTCTACTCCCCAACACAAGGCGCAGAGTGATTTCTGCATGCATATTTCCTTACATTTTAGATCTTGTGTGTATTATCACAAAGAAAACTAAGGACATTTAAGCTATTTGTCTCTAGGTAAGATAGGTAAATGTAATGTACAATTGGTATGCTATATCTCGGATTGAGTTATGGTTTGACACTTTAAAAAGAGATATTTTCGTGAGCATGCATTGTATAAACATATATTCAGATGGATATTTCAATCATAATCAATTAGGCATTATCAAATAAAGCATACATAGTTCTAAGTTTTAATATTTAAAAAATACACCTCTAGCTATAGTGAATGGGATAATCACACCAACAAGTCCTATTTTTCATTACTTACCTAAAATAATATAAGAAAAGGAATATACTAAAGAATAAGAAGCTAGAAACAAAGTTTCAGGAAAACCAAGATACCTCTTTTGTGGCTGTAGAATCCAATATGCGGGATAACAAGAAAAAGCGATTTTCAACAACTATATCTAGAAATTAAATTAAGTATTTATAATTTTTATAATATACATCAAGAAGATAAACTAAAAAGTTTGACCAAAGATTATTCCATTAACTCAAGGATATTTGAAATCATCTCAGTAATTATGCAGTAATGAAATAAATAAATAAACACTACAGATTCGGTTTTTCTAGGAAAATACAAGGTTAAAATCGAAGTAATTTGATTATTGATAATAAGATATAAAAATATCTATAAATGTGTTAAACGTATAATTTCAAAACATAGTTCTGTGTAGATCCCAAACTTTCTCTTCCCTTTGAAATGGCGGACGTTAAACAAAGATCAGCTTGGTGTTCACGATCAGCTTTCAATAACACAATCAAAGTTTTAAATTTTTAATGACAATAAGATAGCGCAAAGAAAACCATTTTAAAACAAACAGAAGCTTAGATTGTTACCTGAAATAAAACAGATGAAATAAAACAAACATTGTTTATATTTCATACTTCTATCGTCACAACAAATCAAGCTCCTGCAAATCCACAAACATCACGGCCTTCTACACTTGGATACTCTTATCAACCAACATTTACAGAACCTCTGCTAACCCAATTGCCTCAAACTCGAACCACCTTGAACCCAACTTCGAACCCAAATCAACCACCTTGACTGCCCTCATCGCAAGTATGAGTACCACCCAATACGCCATCGCCTTCTGCAAACATCGCCTCTGCAAATACCACTTCCTTTCAACCACTGCAATTCGCCCCTCTTCAAATCGTGCAACCCAAATTAAAAAGGAATACAATTCGAGTAACGTAAAAAAAGGAAGATTTGGTACCTTGATAATGAGAAGCCGTGACTAAATCTAATCCACGAAATCACGTTTGAAATTAACGGTGAAAATCAATTTTAGGGTTTTTTGTTGAAGAAACGAATGGGAAAATAAGAAATTGGGATGGCGGGAATAACGGGTGCGTAACGAAAGTGGTTTCATCTGACCTAAACACCCTAAATAATTTGAAAGTGCATCGCCTTTGCTAGTGAACCGATGCAAATTAACGTAGTTGCATCGGTAGACTTTAAAACCGATGCGACTAAAACTATTTGCATCGACATATTTGCATCGGTTGTTGGTGACAACTGATGCAAATTTGATTTTTTATTACCTACTGCTTTCCACGTGCCAATTGCATCGGTTATTAAGACATAATTGATGCAAATAGTTCTATTTGCATCTGTTTTTACTTCAACCGATTCAAATGAGGCAATGCAAATGGCCTATTTTGTAGTAGTAATTTATACAAAGAAGTTGTATCAGTTAAATTACATATAGTACATCAGAGTTACAACCACAAACACAAAACACCGACGAGTTAAAATTAACTTGTTCCAGATATACAACAATATATCACAGCGGAATACTCCATACGTCTTGCCATCCAGCTCGTCTCCTGAGCTCCAAAAACGTCCTAACCTGAAAATCTGTAATACTTGGTCTGACCCGAGCATTACATCAAAGTAACACCCGGGTCAGGCTGAAAACCAGCATGAGTAAACTCATCTAACATGAAATCTCAATGCATAGAACTTATTTACAACCGGGGGTAACACGTAACTTCACTACAAGTTCAAACATTGATATAGTCAACACTTATTTCACAACCAATCACTAAGTACCCTTACTTAGTTTCAATGGCCCAGTTAACTTAAATTATTCCTTTCCAGCCTATTAATTACACATATCAAATCTATAAATACTTTTAGTAGATTTCAAATCGAAGTGGTTTCGGGTGTTTACTGATACCCGACCCCGGTCTCTTCGAATCCCAAGTCATTTTAACTCAAGTTATTCAAGTGAAATACAATTTAATCTTTAAATACAGGGTGTCACCTTTACACAGTAATTCACCATCAATAGATAAGCACAATTTCATAGTTTAAACCGAACATATCATATTACATAGCACCACAAATCACATATCAGATATATCAACTAATCTAAGACATACAATACCATTCAATCATTCATAAGCAAGATTAATTTGTCAAACCATTTCTAATTAATAGATTAAAGTAATTACCTCAATTACTTTTAATCCTGCTTACTTAACATTAATTAATTACATACCATTAATCAATCAACCCTTAATTATCCTCTTTAATTACATTAAGTAATTAGCCTTTAATTAATAACACAAATTAAATAACCTTCACCCCTTCACATTAATTACACTTATCCTTAATTAATTACTCGAATTAATTATCCAATAATTACTTATATTGATTAATTGTCCTTTAATTAATCATACTCATTAATTAACTATCCCTTAATTAATTTTACTCAATTAATCAATCCTTTAATTAATCATATTAATTAATCTATGATTTCCCTCCTTAATTAACTATACCATAATAAATTATTTTAACTTATTATATAATTAACTATATTCATTAATTATATTCCGTAATTAACTATCCTTTAAGTAATTATCCCTAATTACTTACTCTAAGTAATTATACTTCATTAACTACATTAATAATTAACTTAATTAATCTCATGTAGTAATTACCCATTAATCACTAATTAATGATCCTTTCATTAACCTCTAATTAGTTATATTAATTAATAAATCTTCAAATGAATCATATCAATTGCTTAATCACATTTATTAATCAATCCTCCCTTGATTACTTAAAACCCTAATTAATCAAAGACAAACCATTTATCTTAACTCATCTCTTATTTTATTTTTATTTTGAAACACTTAGAGATTTGGTTACACAATTACCCTAATATATATGATTTACCAAATAAGCTAATCTTAAAACAATTTATCTTTGAAATTCAAACTTTTGAATCTTCCTTGATAACTGACCAATATCTTTGTTTGAAACCCCTTTTTAAAACTTGTTAATAAAATTTGTTATTAACAATGAATTTAAACATTTTTATCTCCTAAATTTACTATTAAGTTGTACTATTTAATTATGCTTTTTGTATTGAAGTTTAAATAAACTTAAAACCTAACTCAATAAATTTTATGTTAAATAAAATATTCAATTTTTATCTGTCAACATTTAAATTGACTTTTATTTAAGAAAATAGCCTAGACTTGTTTTACCTTTAAAATTTAAAAATTTTATATTATCTTTAACCTTATCTACTTACCAAAGAAAAGACCCGTGCCAAACTCAAATATTCCCTAGCAACTTCCCCGAGCACTCACCAAGCCATCCCGTTCCTAGTCAAACCCACCAATATCTCGCTATCTACCCAAGAAACATCGCTCTTCCAAACAATCTGAACCTAGACAGGCTAGTATACGCGTGCACATGCACAGTTCATCGGAGGCACTCCGACCACCACAACTATCTCCGACATGTCGACGACTATGCTCACAAACGATCTCAACCATCAGAACCTCGAATCAATCTCTAGATCGAAATCGAGCTGAGACCAGAACATCAGAACCTAAACTCAATGACGAAAATCAATTTGCGCCACCTGTTCCGACTACCTGAACCCCTGGCACCTCGTCCATAGCCTCGTTGAAGCCTATGCTTCATTTTCCCCACGACCCGCCAGGTTCGATGCTCTGACGACGTCACATTTGCTTTGTAAACAACCACTACCCGAACCTAGTTCAAAACCCTAGTTCGTCTTGTACCGGCCTCCATGACCATTAGTAAACCCTTAACCATTTTTCCTACCATTGTTGATCATCGACCTATCTCCTGCCTCAATCCCGACATTTCCGATCAACCAGTTCACCAGGAAATGGCTATAATACCAATCATGTTCAACCCTCAATATCTCGAGATTTATAAACCTAAAATTCATTATTATACCTTTAAAAACCTCATTTCAGATAAGAAATCAAATTACATACCTGAACTAATCAATTATTGAATTCGAAATTTTGGTACATGTGAAATTTGACTGTAGTTCTTACTTTTTATTTAAAACTATCCTTAATCTTATCTGAAAATATTTTTAAATGAAACATATAGTCATTACGAACAAATTTTATGTATAAATCTCTGTCTAAAAAGGACAGGGAGAGGAGTATGAATTTTTTTTTATCAAGTTTGTTTCCTGTAACAAGAACAGCCAACACTCTGTATCCACGCATATACACCTATATATTCATATATATATATATATATATATATATATATATATATTAAACAACCCATCATGTTTACTTCAGGTATTAATTGCATACATCTGATTTTTCCAACAGATTAAAACTTCTAAACATAATTGTTTTACTCGCCTTTATTTTTGCAAATAGAGAACCTGGAACAGAGTACAGGTTTTTGAATTTTTAAATCTGGAAATTGTTGATGTTGATCTGAACTTGATTCTCCTGAGTTTGATATGGAACTAATCTTGTTGAGTTGATCCTTTGAATTACTTTTGCTTGATCAGATTGTATTGCTCAGGCTTGACTTTGTCTTCAGTTTCTTTTTTAATGGTTTCGGGTTTTAAAAGAAAATAGTCTAGCTCTTTTTTCCTCTTCTTTTTATTACATTTTACCTAATTTTATATTAAAAGAAAATTCCGTTTGTAAAACTAAGCTTACATTTGTCCATACATATAATCATTTTCTTACAAGTGTTAGTATGCAATAATGGGATATATATAAGTGTTTAAACTCATATCAAATACCTCTTATGTTAAAGTCCTTTATCCTAATCAATTCAAAAATTATGTTTTAAACCTTTTCCTGTTAAAATTTGTGAATTAATTTACCTTTCATGTTTAATACCTTATATATACAACATACATATATTTTAGAGAAACAATAATCCTTTATTAATCTTATTTTAAACTTGAGCCAGCATATTCAAACCTAATATGTATTTATCTCCAGTGTTCATAAATATAGAATTCTACCTTTAAATCTCCTTTAAAAATTTAATGTATTGAACTCAAATAAATTTTCTCAATTCACAAAACATATATATACTTATACACTTGTATATGAGCACACTTAAAATTTTCAACATTTACATAGTTTGCATATCACTATTTATTTATATCAACTTACTGTAAGATTCATCATGTTAATCTAAAAATTATTATAGTTTCAAATTCACTTATATACATTTAGATATTTTTATTTATCAAATTTTATTTGTTTAAATAAATGAAGTCAGTATCTCAATGATTTAAAATCTGTTAATTATCTAATTAACAAATGTTAAAAATCCGGGTTATCACATTCTTTCCCCTTAGAATCTTGTCGTCCTCGAAAAGGAACGAAACCAGAATTTATTAAAATTCTTAAAATCAGATAAATTTCCTTTGATCATTTTAAAACACTTTTAAAACTATATAATATCACAAAAATAGTTTTATAAAAATATTATTATAACTCGATGTCTCAACAAATCCATCCTTGTTCTCACAGAAATTCGGTCATACGTTGATTAAGCATAGGACTGAAAATCTATAAGTACTTAGCAGACCCATTTTCAACACCCAGAAAATATACTTGGAAAATAATCTTATTGAAAATATAGAAAACATTTTTGAAAATAGAGGAAACATCTTTTTTGTGAGAATGCTCTGGAAATCATCACCCCCCCCATCCACGGTCGCAGTTAACCCGATGGTTATGTTGCCATCTCTGCAAAATTCATAGATAACTGTAGGCACTCCGCGCCCCTCGGTTACACCATGGAACCCGCTACAGATCATAGCTACATCTAGGGTTACGTTGCTATCACAGCAAAAACCCATATAACTATAGGCATCGACGCCCTCGAATTTCGCTGCCAAAAGAATGAAACTTCTCCACTCGACCATAGATCGCAGTCTACCGATGTTACGTTACTTTCCCGACAAAATCAAGCGTAGACCGTTGACACTCACCTCCACTCGATTTCCGCCATGGTCCACAGTAGATCGCAGCGACATCAAGTTACACTTTCGTCACAGCATAACCCAAATGCCTCTATAGGCATCATCGCCCTCGACTTTCGTTACCCAATAATCCTCAGGAACTTCAGTTTGTCCGAACTTCCTCACAGGATCCACTTTAGAACCTCCCCCTTTGAGGCTCAAGGCAGTACCAACCTATGGTACTCCTGAGAAGTTCATTTCAATGGAGTGCCTTTTTCTCCAGAGCCATTTTCAAAACACTTTATACCATACACATATAGTATCTTCCAAATCATACACCTAGCATGAATCTCATATAAATCTCCTTTCTCAAAATCGATTATCCCAAAATCGATAATTCTCAAACTAGGCTTTCCAAATTTCCAAAATTGATTTTTTCCATAAATCAAAAGCCTTTCCAAATCCATAGGTTCCCAAAACCTTTTTTTTCCAAAATCATTCTCATAAGATCCTTTATATAAATATAGATATATATAATCTTGAAAAATCTTTGGATCATTTCATACTTGCATAAATTCCCTTTTTATATTTCAAATACTTTCAAAAACCTCTTTTTTATTTTGGCTACAGATTGAACAAAGGGAGTTTAGCAATTGTATATACATAACTTTGTTTATGCCAAATCAAATATTCAAATTCGATTACTCTATCAAGTCACTTACCATATTACTTACTTCCATATAGTAAATTTCTACCATAGAAAAATTCAATTTCCACTTTATTTCATCATATATTTCACAAATACACTCTTCCATTTCAAAATCATTTTACAGTTCTTATTCACAAATTCCCAATATCAATTTCATTCAAACCCATACGATGTAAACATATCATCCGTATGCAATATAAATCTGATCGCTCACTCGATCACACAATTTCACTTCCGAACTAGTATCGTCCACCCGACTTCCTAGTGCGAACTCAGATCTGGTTTCTTCATCAGAAACCGTCATTCTCCTTGCATGGCCTAACTATGATAGAGAATTTCCAGAACTAACCAAAAATCCATATCCAGGTTCGCCGTCGAAAATCGAGTGAAAAATCCCATCTCAGGTCGATATGCTATCTCGAAATTCTGTGCTTGAATCTAGATCAAATCACTATGCGAATAGAATGACATACGTACATCCTACGTATTTATCCTCATTGATTACTAACCAAATCAATTCTCTTTTCTATTCACATTCCCTTAGGTTCTTATTCATTTATTCACCATTGCTTCAATCCCTATTCGGATTATTAACTCAATTCTTATCTCAAACGGATATTTAATCATGAACAGTTTGCACTCTGACCAGCTTAAATTTAGAAAATAATTTGAAAAGTTTAAAATAGATAAGTAGTTGAAAAATAATTATTAATTGTAAAATAGCTGTAAAATAGTTAAATAATTGTAAAATAGTTGGAAAATAGTCAAATAGTTATAGAAATTTTAGATAATTCCAAAATAGTTGTAAAATAGTAATTAGTTATAATGTAGTTGAAAAATAGTAATTAATTTATAAAACAGTTGTAAAATAGTTAAATAGTTCCAAAAGTAGTTGTAAAATAAGTATAAGATAATTTGGGGTTTAAAAAGAAAGATTGTATATAGTAAATAGCTTGGAAAATAGGTTTATCTTAAAACAATTTATTTTAAAAAAATAGTCCAGAGTCAAACTATTCAATTCCAAATCTCCATTCCCATCAATTCAATTTAAATTTCCACTTCCATTTAAATTAACTCAATTCCAATTTAAATAACTTCAATTTCCATTGAAATTGATTTAAACCCAATTCATGTTGAATTAACCTCAATTTCTTTCCAACTTCAAATCAAATTCCATTTGAATTTGAAACTATTCAACTTTAATCACAATTCCAAATTATTCAAATTAAATTTCAATAACTAATTTCAAATTCAATTTGACTTTAAATCATCTCGAATTATATAAATTCGAGTTAAATCTTCAAATGTTGATTTAATTACTTTAAATCAAATTAACCTTTACTTTTAAAATCTTTAAATGTCCAAATTTCACATATTCCAATTTAAATCACCTGTAGTTCTTCATAAACCTATTTCTAGGTTCAAATAAATATTCAAATCCTTTTTAACCAATTTAATCTTTGAAATCCAATCCTTAATAATTTAAATTTCCAAGTTCCTTTTGAACATTCAAATCTTGATTTCAAAGTAATCTTATCTCCACAAGTTCAATTTCCTGCTTAAAGTTCTATTTCCATTTAATTTCTGCACTGGACATATATATTACTACAATCCATTTCTTAATTCATTTTAAACTACACAATTCACAATTTCATAAATTATTAATAACAACATGATGATAGAAGGATATAAATAAACATCCAATTATCTAAAACATCCATCAACAACATCCATCACACATTCCCAAATCTCAAACCCGTTTTGAGATCTTATATAACTCCCTTCCAAACAACCCATTTAACATCCCTATGTTAAATCTCAATTTCATCTTGAAATTTCCAATTCAGGTTGTTCATTTCCAACTTATTTAACTTCCTCTAAGTTAAATTTAATCTCGTTAACCTTACTCAAATTTGATTTCCCACTTCAAATTTCAAATTTCTATCACTTAAAAGTTCATAAACTTATTCCACTTTGGGTTTTCACATCACATTCCAAGGAAAATTCAAAACTCAACCTTAGAGTTTATTTCAAATATACATATTTATTTTCTTTACACACCTGGTTACTTTAAATTTTAAACCACCTTTGGTTTTAAATTCAAAACAAATTACTTTAAATTTTCAAACAAATCTTGTTTGAAACAGGACCCTTCATTCAAATACATAAAATAATATTATTTATTATTTCTTTATCACTTTAAAACAATTTTCAAATTCTGAACCTAGATTTAAAACTTCATAATTTAGATCATCTCCAATTTCAATTTATAAGTCATACCCACCTACATGTTTTACTTCCCTAAAACATTTCATTTTGCTTACTCATTAATACACATTTTATTATTAAACATAACAATCATTTATGTTAATAACCAAGATTATCATATCTAGAAACCAATCCATTATTATCTTGTTCTGAAACTCTTCTCCAAATTCAAGATTTTAAGTTCAATTTGAATCCATTTCAAACTTATCTTTGTTCAATTTAAATTTGGTTGTATTACTACTACCACGTAATTCTCATTATTTTATTTTATTCCAACTTAGTGTTTTTGGGCTTTATGAAAGTACGAAACTTAAATGGGATGTAAGGATACTCTAGGATGGCCCTCTGGGTATGCCTAACGAAGCTGCAACTCTGGAGGCAGGTATGTAGGTGTTCCATCAAGGGAGCATGCCTTGACTGCATTTGCATTTAGGCCTAATGAAGTAGATCTTTGTAGGCGGTCGGAAGGGTTTGGTATTTGGAGTAAGGTGTTCGTATGTCCAGTACTTGCAAGTAAGTTTAAGAATAGTCATATGTGGATATCGGCCAGCATCAAGACCAAGAGCGATTTTAAAAAGACTAGAGTTAAACCAACAGGCCAATGATTCTTTCACTATCGAGACATTAGATGGGGGGCAACACCAATTGGATGTTAGATTGTTTGCAGTAGGGCACGACCACTTAACTATTTAGAGGTTTTTCGATTTAGTTGAGGGATGGCTGCGTGGGGCCATAGCCACAACGAGAAAAGAGATAGACCAACTAAAATATCTGTATTGTAGGCCTAACGAAGCAGTCCTTTACAGATATAGAAAATCTCCGACTGAATTCCGTACAAGGTAGACCTTGTTGGCATGATTCAGATATAGATAGAACGATTACGTAGTCCTCAATGTACGCACTGGGTGGTACATTATGGATGTCCAAGCACTGACATAGACTAGTGCGGATGCGATTTACGTTTTCATAGTAAGTAGTGGAGCATCTGTATTATAGGCCTTACGAAGCAGTCCTTTACAGATGTAGCTACGGAACGCTCAAGACGATGGAGTTTCTGTATTGTAGGCCTACAAAGCAGTCCCTTACAGAAATAGCTACAGAGCAAGGCGATGGAGCCTTTTTCGAGGAGGATACGAAAGATACCATGGATGGTACCTAGGACCAATATTGTAACGACCCACAGTTCCGTACCCCTTGAGTCAACACTATTCTACATCAATCAACTCAAGGTGAACAAAAATACGAACCATTTGGGTTAAAGAAGAAGAGGTAGGAGAAGAAAATAGAAAACAACATCAGAATCTAACCAGCGCAACGGAATAAAATATAATACATAATAACAGATCTTTGCACAAAAGAAAACTATATCTGTTTATATATATATATATATATATATATATATAAATCATCAGAATACATCATCAGAGCTCAACAACATCAATAAAATACAACTGGATAGTCATATAGACTTATACTCAAAATTGAATACACAATGGAATAATAATCAAGTATGGAAGTACGTATCGCCATCCAGCTCGTCTCCTGAGCTCCACAGCAACATATCCTGTATCTATAATACTCGGTCTGACCCGAGCATTATAGTTGTTATCCCATTTTTTTGGTCAAAACTGGAATATCAATGAATTGGCATGGAATTATGAATATCAGGATTGGAGATCGGTTGGAATCAAGGCTACGATCGATATCGTCAAAATTTTGTTGAACTTCGATCGGGACGAAATTGATTGGAGATGATGATAAGGACTAGGAAAGGCTATGTTTCAAATTTCAGGTTAATCGGAGTTCGTATGAAGAAAATATGATGGATTCAAGGTAGGAAAGGTATGTTGTTCGAATCCATCAAGGTGGTGCTCGGTTCGAATCCATCGGATTCGAACCCATTAGGATTCGCATCGATCGAAGGCATGATGCAGAGACGGTTCGAATCGATACAGTTCGTATCGATCAACATAGGTTCAGCTTGGTGAAGTTCGTATCGATGGTGGTTCGAATCGATGAAGTTCGTATCGATCAGGAGAGGAGGGGAGTCGGCTTCGTGGATTCGAAGGAGGGAGTCGACTTCATGGATTCGAAGAGGAGGTGGATTCGAAACAATGGAATCAAAGGAGGTGGGTTTGGAGCATGGATTCGAAGGAAGTGGACTCGAAGAAGGATTCGAAGCAATGGACTCGAAGGAGGATTCAAAGCAATGGATTCGAAGGAGATTGATTCGAAGGAGGTGGGTTCGAAGCAGGGGTTCGAACCAAGCAGAGCACACGAAACTTTGAATTTGAATCGATCATATCTTCCAAACCGTTGATCCAAATGCTATGAAATTTTCACAAAAGCTTACATACATGTTGAAGAATGTTCTCACCAAATTTCACCTTGATTGGACATTTCCTTGATCGATTCGAAGTGAGGGTCGAATCGATCCTGATGTGGGCCCGGACCTCCAGATTTCGTGCGAGTGGGCCCCCTCACGTGCCTGGAGCGGTCTTCCTGGATTTTAGGAGAAATATCAGCCTCCTACGCTTATAAATAGAGCCCCTGGTCATTTAGAAAAGGGGTCGGAGAATTTGGAGAGGGAAAGCACGCCCGGACGCTGCCAGAATCATTCCAAAACATCATTACTGCTATTTATTTCGAGTTTTGGACTTTGTAACTGCTGTAATCATCTGTAATCATCAAGGATAATCAATAAAAGGATAAAAACTTTGGAGTGGACATAGGCCGGAGATAGCCGAACCACTATAAAACTTGTGTCTCTGTCCTTTACTTTTGGATTGCTGTTTAATATTTGCTGAGATCTGAGATTTGTGTTTGAATATTATTAATTTGTATTCATACACTGGTGCTTTCACGGTATTCGGGGTTTGTGACCAATTTTGGCGCAAACACTTTGGTGCTTTCACTGAGAAAGACTATCACCCGCCACATCGGATTTGAAAGTTGGATTTGAAGATTTTAAAAAAAAGTTTGGATTCAAGGACAATGACTAGACAAAATAGTAGAAGACAAAGGGCTGAGCGAAGCCAACAGGAAGGAAGCCAACAAGCATCCTCCAGAGCTGGGGAAGGACAGGCTTCAATCTACATAACCCGGGATGAAATGGAGGCTATGGCAAACTCTTTGCAGGAGAGATTGTTAAAGAACCAACAGGAAATGATGCAGACTTTCTTTGAGCAAATGAGAGCTACAGGGATGCAGAACTTAGGAACAGCTACAGCCGCTGTGGATGCAGGACAGGGGACTAGGGTCGTGGAACCCAATGGAGGACGAGATACGGAGCCAGAAGGCAATCATCAAGGGCTTGGGGGCAGGCCCACGGGATCCAATACAGGAGGACCTTTGGAAGGAATTCAACAGGCTAGAGCTAACATTGCTCCTAGTGAACCACACGAGGAATATGTACCAGAGTTCCCTCGGGGGCATGGGGGCAACCCCCAACAGACAATACCGGATTAGCGGAAATTATCAGAAGAACTGTGCGAGGTGGTTTGACCAACAGAGACTTGGAAGGAGTGAATAGGAGTCCGTTCGCTCAGGAAATAAGGATGGCTCAGAATCCACCTAAGTTTAAGCTACCTAGCGTGGAGGTATATGATGGTAAGGCAGACCCAACTGATAACTTGATAAGGTACACCAGACATATGGAGGTGCTGGGGGAATCGGAAGAAGTGATGGCCCGATGCTTCCCTTTGTATCTGACGGCTTTAGCTGCAATGTGGTTTAGGCAGCTGGGAGAAGGATCTATCAGGACTTGGAGGGAATTAGTGGAAAAGCTTTTGGGACAGTTTCGGGTTCACGTCAAGAGGCCGAAGAATGTGATGACATTGACATCAGTGAAGCAAAGGATGGATGAATCGCTTGGAGCTTTTCTAACTCGATTCAGTGCGACAGTCGCTTCGGTGGATCGGCCTGATCCATCGATGGTTTTAATGGCAGCAGTATCAGGAGTCAGGGAGGATTCGGATTTCAAAGTATCTCTGATACGAGATCCCCCACAGGATCTCGACGAATTATTTCACGAGGCAGAAAGGTTCCTTCGCCAGGAAGATGCAAGTACGGATTTAAAGTTGAAAAAGGTTAGTGCAATCGAGGTTGGAACAGTATCCAGCAGTGGTTCGGATAAAGACAAAGGAAAAAGGAAATTGGATGATGATTCTGGAAGCGCTAGGAAGCGATGGAAGGATCCAAAGTTTTCCACATACACAGGATTGAACGAGACGCTGGAGCGGATATACATGGATACTCGGAATCGCCTTCCCTACCGGAGGCCAGCCAGGAGAGAGCCTTCTGAATGAGAGAGGGCATCAGGGAGGCATTGTCTCTTCCATGATTTAGACGGACATGATACCAATAGCTGCAGACATTTAAAAGACATAATTGAGGAGCATGTGAGGAATGGGCAGCTGAGGCAATATATTGGAATACGGAATGCAGCAGTGGAGAAGGAGCAGCCACCATCTACCTCACACCGTGATGATGTGAGGCCCAGGAATGATGGTCGATTGGTTATCAATTGACATGGATAATATGGAATAAGTAACAAGCTATTAGCAAATGGCTAAGTCGTTTACACATGTACGGGGACGGAGATAGCCCCTAGGCATGCTCTGAATGATGATAAACTGCGAAGCTATGGCTTGTGAAATCTGTTTTTCTTTTTTGGATCGGACACTTGGTTTTCTGGTTTGGTTTTGGAGTTCGGATTGGACTCCTGGTTTTTGTTTGCTTTCTTGTTTGGATTTTTCCTTCGGATGATTGATTTTGTTTTGGTTGCTGGTTTGGTTTTCTGATTTTCTGGTTTTGATTTGGATTTTTGGATTTGGATTTTGGATTGGATTTTGGTTGGATTTTTATCTGATTTTTGATAAAAGGTCGTCAGGTATGAATTATGCCTGGCAAGGGGTGAGTCGCTTTGCCCGAACGCGGTAAATTGACTCATTCAGGTCGTCGAGTATGGACTATGCTCGGCAAAGGTCCGGAGTGACCAGGATTCGGCCTAGGACTTAGGCCCCATATTATCGAATATTGTTTCAGGTCGTTGAGTATGGACTATGCTCAACAAGGGTCCGGAGAGACCAGGATTCGGCTTAGGACTTAAGCCACGGCATTGCACAACGTCCAGGGACACTGGACCACGGTCGTCGGGTGTGAATCACGCTTGGCAAGAACCCGGAGAGGTTAGCTCAACGTCCAGGGACACTGGACCACGGTCGTCAGGTGTGGATCACGCTTGGCAAGAACCCGGAGAGGTTATGGATTCGGATATCGACCCGGAAAGGTCCTGGATTCGGTCATTGGCTATTGGATAAGGATGGATTGGGACTCGGTTGTCGAGTTCGAATGGATATGGAATTGGCTAAGGCTTTGGTTACGGGATTTGGAATCGGGCATCGACTCGAAGCATTCAAGGATGATATACTCTGGCATTGTGGCTATGGATTTCGGATATTGGATTCGGAACTATTCAAAACACGCCTTGTTATCACAAGGCATGTTTAGGGGGGCAAAATGTTATCCCATTTTTTGGTCAAAACTGGAATATCAATGAATTGGCATGGAATTATGAATATCAGGATTGGAGATCGGTTGGAATCAAGGCTACGATCGATATCGTCAAAATTTTGTTGAACTCCGATCGGGACGAAATTGATTGGAGATGATGATAAGGACTAGAAAAGGCTATGTTTCAAATTTCAGGTTAATCGGAGTTCGTATGAAGAAAATATGATGGATTCAAGGTGGGAAAGGTATGTTGTTCGAATCCATCAAGGTGGTGCTCGGTTCGAATCCATCGGATTCGAACCCATCAGGATTCGCATCGATCGAAGGCATGATGCAGAGACGGTTCGAATCGATACGGTTTGTATCGATCAACATAGGTTCGGCTTGGTGAAGTTCGTATCGATGGTGGTTCGAATCGATGAAGTTCGTATCGATCAGGAGAGGAGGGGAGTCGGCTTTGTGGATTCGAAGGAGGGGAGTCGACTTCATGGATTCGAAGAGGAGGTGGATTCGAAACAATGGAATCAAAGGAGGTGGGTTTGGAGCATGGATTCGAAGGAAGTGGACTCGAAGAAGGATTCGAAGCAATGGACTCGAAGGAGGATTCAAAGCAATGGATTCGAAGGAGGTGGGTTCGAAGCAGGGGTTCGAACCAGGCAGAGCACATGGAACTTTGAATTTGAATCAATCATATCTTCCAAACCGTTGATCCAAATGCTATGAAACTTTCACAGAAGCTTACATACATGTTGAAGAATGTTCTCACCAAATTTCACCTTGATTGGACATTTCCTTGATCGATTCGAAGTGAGGGTCGAATCGATCCTGATGTGGGCCCGGACCTCCAGATTTCGGGCGAGTGGGCCCCCTCACATGCCTGAAGTGGTCTTCCCAGATTTTAGGAGAAATATCAGCCTCCTACGCTTATAAATAGATCCCCTGGTCATTCAGAAAAGGGGTCGGAGAATTTGGAGAGGGAAAGCACGCCCGGACGCTGCCAGAATCATTCCAAAACATCATTACTGCTATTTATTTCGAGTTTTGGACTTTGTAACTGCTGTAATCATCTGTAATCATCAAGGATAATCAATAAAAGGATAAAAAGTTTGGAGCGGACGTAGGCCGGAGATAGCCGAAACACTATAAAACTTGTGTCTCTGTCCTTTACTTTTGGATTGCTGTTTAATATTTGCTGAGATCTGAGATTTGTGTTTGAATATTATTAATTTGTATTCATACACTGGTGCTTTCACGGTATTCGGGGTTTGTGACCAATTTTGGCGCAAACAATAGTTAAATAATACCCGAGTCAGTCTGGAATACCAGCGTGATAAAATCACACTCAATTGATTATTAAAATTTCAAAATCCTTTGAAAACAAAAGCATCTCGTAAGACCACGCCATAAATAAACATGTCGGGTTTTTACCTTGCGATAGCTAAAACATTTTTTATTAAAATTCTCTGATATTATAATAGTGTCTATAGAAAGTAAAATAGAATCTAGCTGAAATGCTTGCATCTCACGTTTCAGCAATAGTTGGGCACAATCAAAACCGTACGGGCGCGTAGGGAGAATGGATTTCCAGCTAATGACTAGGCACCGGGGTACCACCTGTCATGGTACCTGGTCTAGATCAGCATACCGAGGATCACTCTGGACCCCTTGCAACACAAGATAGGGACTACCCGTTACTGGATAATTCCGAGTAAGATCAACCCACGATTAGGATCAGCAACCGCACCACTAAGCCGAAATTAAAGGGACATATAGACAGGGATGACCTCACCTTAATGGGCGCTACCCACCTAGCCTTGCTGCATAACCCGTGATTTTCAGTCATTCACGGTTGATGAGGCTTGAGGCTAAGCGTTACCTTTTTATAATATATCCCTTAGAATGCTCATCGTCCACCTGACGATGTTCTGAAAGCATTCATCCATACAAGTCCGTCCTGGGTTCGAACGGAACCGAAGACACTACTCCTACTACATCCATTTTGGAATCATCCTCAGGATTAGTAGCGACTAGCCCTTGCACTTCACTGCTCCACCTTCAAATCCAAACTCGTATTCCTCACGAAAACGTACAAACCAGATCGAAGTGGTTTCAGGAAATAAATCCTGATCCCGGTCTCTTCGAAACGATCAGCGCATTGGCCAATATTGATAGTCGGTTATTTAACTATCAATTAACATTCACAAACAACCATCAAACAATAAATAATTTCACCAAATTATTTATTAATCTCCAAATATCTTCACAAGATATATTTTCATTTTCAACCCCCTTGAAAACAGTTTCCAAACCACACTTTTCTCACGAAATCAATTTTCAAATATTTATTTCCACTGAAAACACCAAGCACGATACTTTAGATTTTTAAAATAATTTAAAACTCTTTATTATAAAATATCCTTTAAAACATTTAAATTAAAAATTACTTTAATAATTATTCAAAATATACTTTAAGAAAATTTAAAATAAAACTACTTCGTACAATATAAAACTGAATTTCTACCTTTTAAAACATAATACCAGGCCACCTTTAAATAATTACTGCTATAATAGATTAAAAGAAAATACAACCTATAGAATTTAAACATTTAGAAATAATAAGTTTTCTAAACATACTATTTAAACAACTTAAAACCTTTTACTTATACTTAAAGATTTGTTATGAAAATGTACTTGGCTATTCAAGGAAATATGCTTCTTTCCACATCTTTTAAAAATAAATCACTATTTATTTTTAAACAAATTTACCCATTCCTTTAATAAATTCCCACTGCGAATTTATTCTTTCAAATATCCACTAATATATTGCTTCACTTTTATAAACCCAATTTATAAATTTCATAGTCACAATCTCCTTTAAATTTTCAATTTTCAAACACTTAAATCAATTTCCAAACTGATTTCCAATTTACTCCATTTTGAAATAAATTCCTTTACTTACTCATTTTTTTCAAAATCCATTAATTTCAGATTTTTTTTTCTTCGTTTTGATTTTAAATCTTTTAACTGAAACATACCAATTTCAGATTTTAAATCTTTTAATTCGATGATTGTCTGATTCGTTTATTATTTTAGAGAGAAGCTTTGATTTTGAATTCACAAAATAGACTGAACGATTTAGGGGAGAAAGGCTTGTGTTCCATTTGAATTAAATTCGCCCTCATTTCTCTGCATGATTTTACAAAAAGAGAATGGGGAACAGGAAGGGATGGTTGCACGAGAAAAATGTCTTGCGTGAGAATCTTGCCTTGCTACAGTGATCACAAGATGAAAGAAAAAAGTTACGATGTGAAAGAATTACGGCTGTAGAGTAGGTTTATTAAGAAATATTTTTATTTAAATTCCAAATGCCTCGATAAATGCAACTTATAATTTTGACATCCTATCGAGGCATGCCGCTAGGCATTTATATCGTTATACGTCTATTCCGAACGCAATGGAAAAGGTTTCGAGTCCTAATTCGATCGTATGGAGAAGATAGCTTTTTGGACCCAGTTTTTGTATTAAATTTTCGATATAAAATTTCAGCGCGTTTACTTATCATGCGATCACACGACAACTCCAAACCCTACGAAAATTGAAATCCGATAATAAAACACTATTAGGGATCCAATGGAACTTGTTTCGTCGAATTCCGTGACTGTGCCTCGGAAGGCTATTTTTAAATGTCAATTTAAACGATATATTTTTAAAACTGAACAAATCACTGTTAAATTCAATTTTAAAAGTTCTATCACCTTCAGCATTATTAATATAAATTTATAAGCCTTCGAATTATTTTTAACAAGTTGAAAATCCCAGATTTCATATTTTACCCAATTTTTAATAGTTTAATTCAAAATTAAATTATCCAATAAATGGTGATATTTGAAATTGAAGTTAAAATTTTACTTTTAAATAGTTAAAATCATTTAAATATTCCAATTTAAATGATCTAAAATTTCGGTCGTCACATTCCTCCCCCTTAAAAGAATTTCGTCCCCGAAATTGCTCGTTAAGAAGAATGGTTCACAACTCGTTAACTATTTTCCAAAACCAAACAGTTTTATTCACTTGCCATAACATATCTTTTATTAAAGACCCACTATTACTTCAACCATCTTTCCAAAACCTTCCATAGTTTCCAACAACATTATTTACTCCACTTATTCAAATTTAAATTTAAATCCAAATTTTAGACTATCAAAACTTTCTCAAAAAAATTTCCAACTCTCTAAATTTCCGAAAAATTTCGCCAGCGTCTTCTTTGCGCGGCTAGCCCGGTACAACTACAAAATGCCTCTACGATCTCTCAAATTACAAAAGAAAATAAAAGCCAAGTGGCTCGATCAAAAACTCAATCAAATTTCATACAGAAATTTAAACACATACCTTTTTGTCGAGCCATTCAAATTTATCTTCTGAAATCAAAACCAATTTTCCCTTTCCTTTATAATACATGTATATCCTACTTAGCAATAATATCCAATCACAACATTCAAAATCATTTTATTGACTTTTTTACAAAATTTTCAATATTCACTCCATTTAAGCCCGTACAATGTACCTATATCATTCTACCTGTGTAGTTAATGCCTCGCTATTACCTCGCTATAACCCCGCTATATCTCATAGCAGATTTCTACCGCTGCGATTTTTCCATATATCCCCAAAATATAGCCTTTCCGCTTTAAGCCCTGCTATTTCCGCTATATCCCATTATTCCCGCTATATTCCACTATTTCCGCTATATCTTCTTTAATAAAATGAAATGAAAAATTGCATTTATACGTTATAAAAATTATGAAACTAATTTATTTGATTTAATTTTTAATACATTTTCAAAAATGAACATACTCTAATATTCTACTAAATTTACTGTGTTATATAACAGTTTTACGTTCATTTAAAGTATATTCGCACAAGTTTTTATTTAAAATTATTTACGTACTAATTATAATTCAATTTGAATGATAATATTTCATTTAATTACCATTTATGTATTTGTAAAAACATTAAGTACAAGTTTTATATGCTATTTTAGAGCTATCCGCTATATCCTCGCAGTATCCCTGCTATGACTTCTTGCACCTCCATCGCTTTGAATCTGACGACGCTTTAACTGCACAGATTCGTACGCAATACCGAATCCGATCGCTTACTCGATCACACAATTTCATTTCCGAACTAGTATCGTCCACCCGACTTCCTAGTGTGGACTCAGATCTGGTTTCTTGATTAGAAACCATCATTCTCTTTGCATAGTCATAACTATGATAGAGAATTTCCAGAATCAATTAAAATCTATATCCAAGGTTCGCCGTCGAAAATCGAGTGAAAAATCCTAACTCGGATCAATATAGCTATCTCGAAATTCTGTGCTCGATTCTGGATCAAATTGTTATGTGAATAAAAAATATACGTACATCCTACATATTTATCTCAATTGATTATCAACTATATCAATTCTCCTTTTATTCACAATCATTTTGATTTCTATTCACTTATCAACGCTTATCATTTCACATATTTTTATTAAATCTTCACTCAAATTGTTTATTCTATATATATTCCCGACACCCATATTACTTAAGAATTTCACTATTTCTTCTTAAGTTCAATATAAGTATTTTATACACTTCTTATATTTATTTTCACTTCACTACTTTAGTTTATATCTACTTCTATTCAAATTGGTTCTCTCATTTCCATATGAATTTAGTTTATCTTCAACTCTGAATATTGAATCTTATCTTCCATTTATAACTGATTCATATCATTATTTTAAATTAGTTTTATCCACTAATATATTTCAATTTTAAATTTGAAATCGTTTTGTCGCTAACAAAAAATTTCCCAAAAAATTTCTAACTCCCAAAATTTTCGAAATTTTTTGGCAGAGTCTCCTTTGTACGGAGGAGCTTTTGCAATTTTACAAGAGATATAAATATATATATATATATCGACCCACCCAGTCGGAAAAACAAAAACATTTCATATTTTCTATTTTTATTGCGTAGGCGTACCTTATTTAGCATTTTTAAGCAAACGGCTTATTATTTTAGCAATTAGCGTGACCAAAATCCTGCCAAATGACCTTCACGTACCTGTACTTACTCAATTTAAACATATAAGCATTATATATAAGAACTTTATAGCATTTCACCTTTATTTAAATATCTAAAACATGGATTCTATAACAATGCATGTTATATGCTTTCATAAGCACATATATAAGGTTTAGACACTTTTTTTTCAATTACTTTCAATCAACTCTCAACCCGTACTATTCTATTTAAGTGATTTACAACTCACTTGCTTGCATACGATTCATTTTTAAACCAAACAAACTTATATTCATTTCAATTGATTAAAAAATCAATTTTATTTCCTTCTATTAATTCATAGAATTTTATTTAATCTCATTTTCGCTTCATTTTTAATTTTATCTATTTACTTACATTCCATTTCATCATTCAAACAGGTTCTATTCAAAACCATTTCATAAAGCTCACTAACAACCATTTAACAATTTGCTTAAGTTAATAACTTAAGTTCATCTCCATTTCCAATTAAATTCCATTCTATTTAATTCAATTAGTATATTCATTCAATCCATTTTAAACTTTATCTCACATTTTCATTTCACTATATTTCAATCATATTCAATTCACTTAGCACTTCTAAGTTGAATTTAATTTATAACTCAGGTTTAACTTCTCAAGATCCATTTTTAACTCATAATTCAAATTTTATTCAAATTAGCTCATTTCCCACTTTTAATTCAATATTTGATTTTTACCTTCCAAAAATCACTTAACTTAATTTTCTTGAGTCCAGTCTATTTTATAATTCAAGTTATGGATTTTTATTCATTTTCCAAAATTAAAACAATTTTATTTTGGCTTATTTATTCTACTTCTAAGTTTTATAAGTCACAACTTATTTATATCCTTACTTTCATCCATTAAAATCAATCACGTTCACATTTTACTTTTTAACTCGGGATTATACGTTTAATTTAGCCACATATATCTTTTTATTCAAATTTTTAACTTTTATAAGCTTTCCCACTTATTTTAATCTAACTCTTCTTAAGTTAAATTTCTATTCTAAACAAATTTCAAACTTATATAAGTTCCCAAATTTATTCTTTAAGCATTTCCAATTTACTTCCAGAGTTTTAAGCAATTGCTTAAACATACCAAAACATTTCAAACCAACTCCAGAGTTTAAACCATTACTAAGATGTTCCAAATTCAATTTTGAAAACATATATATCTAAATCAACCTATTGCTCTGCATTTTCAAAATCAAACCAAATTTTGTAAACAAACATTAATCCAAAACATTCAGGTAGCAAACCTCCTTTTTGGAAACTCGAAAATGAACACCGATGATGTCGCGATCATCATCGGAATTATTTTTCAACGACCGAAAAGAGTTCAATGCTTTTACCTCTTTAAAATCCCTTTAAATATTTTTAAATCCCAAATCTCACCAGACTCCAAATCCAATTCAAAAATATTTCTCAAATAATACCACTATTATTTCTCCAAAACCTTTGAAAACCATTTTCAAATCCAAAGGAATTTTAAACCCCTTCCCAAAAATTTCAAATTCTTCCAATTCATATTCAACTACTACTCCGGAATTTTACTTCATTTTATAAATAACATTTATAATTTCCATTTGTATATAAATTTATTTCTTAACCTTTGGTTAAAATTTTAATCCTTTATTCAACTTTCACTTAACAATGGTAATAATTTAATATTATCATCTCCTAACAACCAAGCAACCATATATAACTATAATAATTTACGGAAAATTCTTTCTCTTAGATACAAAAAAAATTTAGGTAAAATTATTCCATTTACCCTATTTAAAATAATATTGCGTCGGTTTATCTTGTTTAAGAGTTTAGAAACCCCTATCGATGACATGGCATCCCACACATTGACCAGAATTCATAAACACTCAACCGATAAGTCAACACAATATAAAACAATTTTATATTCACTAACAAATACGCATTCATATTTATTAATACACTCAAATTCATTTTAGAGTACTACAAACTCTATTTCTAATGAGTAATCCCCACCAGAGCCAAGGTTCTCGCTTAACCTGGCTCTGATACCAAGTGTAACGACCCGTAGTTCCGTACCCCTTTAGTCAACACTATTCTACATCAATCAACTCAAGATGAACAGAAACACGAACCATTTGGGTTAAAATAGAAGAGGTAGAAGAAGAAAATAGAAAACAACATCAGAATCTAACCATCGCAGCGGAATAAAATATAATAGATAATAACAAATCTTTGCATAAAAGAAAACTATATCTGTTTTATATATACGAGTATATATGCACGTCAATATGAATCTGCATTTGCTCACTTTGGGACATGTGAACTACTTTGCACATGAACAATTTGGTTACTTATTTGCTTCGCCTAAAAACTACTTTAGAATAGTACACACCTAAAAGAATTGTTATTTTTCTAATTTTGAATGTGAGAACAAATATTGTTGAGTGGTTAAAAAGTAGTTAAATTGTATTGCTTTTCTAGTTGAACTTTTTCAATGTATATTACCATCGATATTTCTATTACTGAACTCATTTTATTATGGGTAACTGTGCGTTTAGCTGTCATGCGCAATTTATTGTGGACATTTCTATAAAATGGACATTTGTCCAAGATTCTACCATTTTCTATAAAATTGCTTCATAATTTTTAAATTTTAAATTTAAATGCATGATAGTAATTAGTAATGTCTTAAAAGTTTTAATTAAGATTGGATATCATTGAAGTTACCCTTAAACTTGGGATATGTTGTCATTTTCATCAATATGAGTATGATGTTTTATCACCTAATTTATTATTATTATTGTGTGTGTACGTCAATTACTAAAAATTTCTTTACTCCTTAGTAACCGGCACATTGAAGTGTATGATTATATGTAAATCACCATCGATGCTTTTTGGGTTAGCATGCAATTGCAGGTTAATCAAAAAACGATAAAGGAAAATTAGTGTTTCCATTTTTTTCCGGTGTTATTTTTTCTCAAGAGGAAGACTTCACGTTTACAGCTATGATCATATATATATATATATATATATATATTATGTATATATATATATATGTATGTATGTATGTATGTATGTATATATATGTATATATATGTGTATATATATATGTATATGTATATATATGTATATATATTTGTATGAGGAAGGTTCAATGACACCCCAAATAGTGCGGCATCTTTACATCCCTGATTTCCCCCCATGTTTTGAATTAAATAATACTACTTTCTTCTTGGAATGTGTAGTGGAAATGGGCTTTTGGAATGCTGCAAAACAAAAGGGCTATTGAACCTTCCTATACATGTGTGTGTATGGCAACAACATAAAAAGCGAAAACTCGGATAACTGGTTTAGAATAACATTGAACTGCTATAAAATCAAATATAACTTAACTGAACCAAAAATGAATTTGTACAACATCAAAACAACATGAAATAAGTTATAAAAATTAGTGGACTGCAAGATAAGTAACTTCAAAAACAACATCAAAATATCAGTAGCATCACCAAATAAGTAGTAGTATTGAACAGCTTCAAAAGTTGTATGTCCAAGTCCGACAACAAAATATCACGAAACCGGCTACAAAACTGCATATGAATAACAACATACACAAAACATAATAGACTTCAAACACAGTATATGAATAACAACATAATAAGTGTAGTTTCACAAAAACAGTTAATTGTATCACTGTCTTTTTTCGGTATGGATATTGTACAATGGTACAACTAACAGATTTCTTATTGTTTCAGATATTTTATAATATAGGAAGGTTCTTCTTTGTGTGTGTAAGTAAGTATGTATGCATGTTTTTTGTTTAGATCTCTATCATTGGTGCTTCCTTATTCTACATGCTAATGCAAGTGATCAAATGATCTATTGGTGGTTTATGGGTTTGTTCTTCTATTTACTAAAATAGAGCTGCTATACGTTGTTGAGATTGAAAACTGATACTGTTGGTAGAAAAAATAAATTGTGTGATGGTTTAAGCTTCTAGGCATTTATCATTTATGCAGATGAAAATAGGAAATTAATCGCCGAATAGCCTTATATGTGTATATTAATAATTTTGTTGTATATTTGTGCTAACTTGTGTTAACTAACAAAGTATCACTTATTTTGCCGTTTATATCTCATATGTACCGTATTCCCCTGTATTATCTGAATCTGCATATCTAGTTTAATGTATGGGTTATATTCAATGTTTTTGAATACTTAAAAACTTAGAGCATATTTCTATTAGTTTTGTGTTTGGAAAAACTAACGTGCTGGTTTAATAACATATTCTGCTTTGTATCCCTGTTAACGAAGATTTTATGTTACACTGTATCCTAAAAACTGCACAATGTATCCTTATTAAAATTATTTTTATTACAGTTTTTTCACCGTATCTTTTTAAAATTATAGTATCCGTGTATACACTTAGTCATATTTAAAGCAAAATAAATATTTAACAATCTGATTTTATGTTTCATAGTACTCGCTTATTCTCATTGACAAAATCAAAAAAAAATTCTCATTGACAAATAAAGAATACAAAACAGTGATGCAATCTCTAAGCTTGGAGAGATTATAACTTGTTTATTGCTGCAACTTTCAGCTCCAAGGATGGAGGTGTGGTTGTATGACAAATCTGGAAATAAAACAGTAGAAGAGGCTATCTTCGATGGCAAGAATTGAAGACAGCTATATTCTAGAAGACTTGACTGCGCTATATAATAGGCCATATATTCCAAAGTTGTATTCAGGTATTTATCATCAATTTGGCCGGCTCTTAGATATCTCCATAGAAATGTGTTAACTGTGGGACTTCCTGTCTCAAAATTGATGGACTTCAATATGTCAGCTTCCATTTTTGCTGCCTCTTGCTTTGTATATGTGTTATCATTGCATAACAGAATTCTTCTACATTTGGAGGAGTAACCTCTTCATACTTTGCAGCAATTAGCATAGCAGAAATGCCAAGAAGTTGCAACCTGTGCCTACTAATCTCGTTCGCTGACAAAAATCTATCAATGTATGAAACGACAAGATACAAAGTATTGGATCCAAACTTATATTCCCCTGCATTTGATCGTTAAACCATATTGTTATAGCGTAACTATTAAAACACAATGACAATAAAATACGTGCGGTGATCTCTTTCCACAACACCACATTCAAATATTGCGAACTGCTTTTAAATTACTTCGTGAAGTGGTTCAGGGTAAGATCTACAAACAAACAGTCATGTTTTGTGTAATATATGCTCATTTCTATGTCAATCTAAAGGATGAAACCAACTATAAAAGTAATATATGTCATCAGTCATTTGCTTGTCAATTTTTCTATTAACTCTAACAAAAATCAAATTACCTTCTGTATCTAATTTGTAATTCATTTCCTATGGCTATGGTAGTAGATGTGAATATATATCGTTAGGAGCTGCAAGAATGATGAGAACTGAAGCTTCCACTGTGATTTTGACATTCTTTTCACCCACACTCTGTTATCTTCTTCTCCATAAGCCATGATAGTTGGTTCATTAATGGTTCTCATCGTACTGGGACCAACAATGACGCCATTATCATCTTTTATGGCCTGATGTAGTGAATCGTTAAAATAAGCTGGGATAAAAAAGGACGATATTCTTTACGGTTGTCCCAAGATTTGCTACCAGATCATGATGTCTTGAATTTTGCATTCCATTACAACTAACTTTTATCAAATGCTTCATGTACATCAACCAGTGAATCTGTGAACTCTTCGGGAATACTAACATTGATAACCACATTGCTTTCTTTAACCACTTGGATCAACAAACATATTTGTAGTATAATCAACCATCATACTTTCATGGATCAAATCACTCTCATGTAATTCATTGAACATTTTGAGTGCACAACCCAACTATTCGATGCAAAATTGATTTGACATGAGAGTTTACTTGAAGTATTAATTCATCTTGGTTATACCCTTTCACACCACAATATACTCTCTGACATGGTTTCATGATACCGTTGCACACTAACATTCTTTTCACACCATACTCATACCTCAAAGTACTAAAATGAAACACCTCTAATCTAAATCCCCGCCCAATCATTTTTGTGAATATATTATTTGTATCAACCATCTTTTATTCCTTACCAAATTCATTCATTGAAGGTTTGTAAGTCACCAAAGTTGGCTCGTCATTATTACTTTTCTTTGACTCCTTTGGCTGCAAGCTAGCATATTTGTATTGGTAACCATTGTTGTTTCAAATATATAAGCAGACCAAATATCTTCTACGTTTGATCCACATTCGATCATTACTATAAACATAGATTTATCCATCCTCCTACCTTTGTGCTTTTTCATCATTTTCTTTGATTGTTTCAAGCTTACCTATTTTCTTCGAAATAAAATCTCATTTGGTCCATCCACTTTTGCCATCATATATTGAAGCAAAGTTCAAATCTCATTCATGTTTTCTCAAATCTAATTCATTTGCACTCAGATCGTAGTGATGTTGGCACGCAACTGAGAATTGGACTTATCTTGCTAAAGTCGCTACTGATCCTTTATATAAAGGCTCTGATAGCAGTCTTCAGGTGCCAATTTTAGTTTTCCTCTGACTCTTAAATAGCTTTACAAATTTAAAAAAAAAAAGAGATGAGAATGAGAGGAGATAAGAACAAAAAATCGACGGAAAATTTAAAATTAGTAATAATAATTTCATTAAACATTTATATTATCAGGATTAAAATAGTTGTACATGGAAACTGATTAGTTTTAATTAGTCTCACATCACCAAAAATATTTTAATTGTTAATGTATATAAGCTAAAATATGAAGTAGTAGGTTGTCTAGTTGTGTGGGGCTTATAAAATTGGGATAAGTTAGGCAGGTAGGTGAAGTTAAGTTCGATTGCACGGTCATTGAAAAATGACATTAATGTTTTTGAACCCTTAATGATGTAAAGGGCATTTTAGGCATTTCAAAAAGACACGGTTTAAACTAATGGATTGAATTCTCATTATTAATAGTAGAGATATATACAACGTCAGAATACATCATCAGAGCTCAACAACATCAATAACATACGACTGGACAGTCATATAGACTTATCCTCAAAACTGAATACACAACGAAAAAATAATCAAGTACGGAAGTGCGTATCGCCATCCAGCTCATCTCCTGAGCTCCACAACATCATATCCTGTATTCTATTATACTCAGTCTAACTCGAGCATTATAGTTAAATAACACCCGAGTCAGTCTGGAATACCAGCGCGAGAAAACCACACTCAATTGATTATTAAAGTTTCAAAATCCTTGAAAACAAAAGCATCTCGTAAGACCATGCCACAAATAAATATGTCAGGTTTTTACCTTACGATAGCTAAAACACTTTTTATTAAAATTCTCTGATATTATAATAGTGGCTACAGAAAGTAAAATAGAATCTAGCTGAAATGCATGCATCTCACGTTTCAGCAATAGTTGGGCACAATCAAAACCGTACGGGCGCGTAGGGAGAATGGATTTTCAACTAATGACTAGGCACTGGTGTACCACCTGTCACGGTACCTGGTCTAGATCAGCATACTGGGGATCACTCCCGACCCCCTGCACAAGACTGGGACTACCCCTTACTGGATAATCCCGAGTAAGATCACCCCACGGTTGGGATCAGCAACCGTACCACTAAGCCGAAATAAAAGGGACATCTAGACAGGAATGACCTCACACTAATGGGCGCTACCCACCTAGCCTTGCTGCATAATCCCTGATTTTCAGTTATTCCCGGTTGATGAAGCTTGAGGCCAAGCGTTACCTTTTTAGAACATATCCCTTAGAATGCTCATCGTCCACCTGACGATGTTCTGAAAGCATTCATCCATACAAGTCCGTCCCGGGTTCGAACGGAACCGAAGGCACTACTCCTACCACATCCATTTTGAAATCATCCTCAGGATTAGTAGCGACTAGCCCTTGCACTTCACTACTCCACCTTCGAATCCAAACTAGTCTTCCTCACGAAAACGTACAAACCAGATCGAAGTGGTTTTCAGAAAATAAATCCCGATCCCGGTCTCTTCGAAACGATCAGCGCATTGTCCAATATTGATAGTCGGTTATTTAACTATCAATTAACATTCACAAACAACCATCAAACAAAAAATAATTTCACCAAATTATTTATTAATCTCCAAATATCTTCACAAGATATATTTTCATTTTCAACCCCTTTAAAAACAGTTTCCAAACCACACTTTTCTCATGAAATCAATTTTCAAATATTTATTTCCATGGAAAACACCAAGCACAATACTTTAGATTTTTAAAATAATTTAAAACTCTTTATTATAAAATATCCTTTAAAACATTTAAATTAAAAATTACTTTAATAATTATTCAAAATATACTTTAAGAATATTTAAAATAAAACTACTTCGTACAATATGAAACCGAATTTCTAACTTTTAAAACATAATACCAAGCCACCTTTAAATAATTACTGCTATAATAGATTAAAAGAAAATACTTACTTTAGAATTTAAACATTTAGAAATAATAAGTTTTCTAAACATACTATTTAAACAACTTAAAACTTTTTACTTATACTTAAAGATTTGTTATGAAAACGTACTTGGCTATTCAGGGAAATACGCTTCTTTTCCACATCTTTTAAAAATAAATCACTATTTATTTTTAAACAAATTTACCCATTTCTTTAATAAATTCCCACCGTGAATTTATTCTTCCAAACATCGACTGATATATTGCTTCACTTTTATAAACCCATTTTATAAATTTCATAGTCACATTCTCCTTTAAATTTCCAATTTTCAAACACTTAAAGCAATTTCCAAATTGATTTCCAATTTGCTCCATTTGAAATAAATTCCTTTATTTACTCGTTTTTTTTTTCAAAATCCATTAATTTCATATTTTTATTTCTTCGTTTTGATTTTAAATCTTTTAACTGAAACATACCAATTTCAGATTTTTCAAATTTCTTCTTTATTCTTTTAAATAAATTTTAAAGTAAATTCTTTCATTCCTTTGAATAACATCACTTAAGTTTTAAAATTCATTATTTTCCCTTTTTATTCAAATCCCCTTTCCTATACTTGGAATTTATTTATTAGAATTTTAAAATCACCTTTATTCTTATCCAGTTCATTCTTAAATTTATTCAAATTCTCTATGATTATTTTACTTAAAAATTCACTCTTTTATTTTCTTTTCAAAAATCCAATTCTATATCTTTTGATAACTCAGTGTACTGAAATATATTCAAGCAAACCATAACATTCAATATTCCAATTATCAATACAATTTATCAAGAATATCAAATATTCATAACACAGAATATTAAATAATTCTAAATAATTTTGAGGAATCCAGTTGGATCCTTCCAACCTGTTTCCCTGCATCCACATATGTTAGCACAATACCAATTCCACTTCAAGGTGGAATATCGCGGTATATGAGATTAATATAATATTATCCGCTATTATGCGGCGCATAGGGTCTCATCCGCTATATAATATGGGAAATCAATCACTCCAATATACACTATATATACTACTATATATAATATAGCATATCAAATCAATTCAATCATTCAACCAAATATTGAATTTAACAATTTTGATTTAAATTAAAACCAGATGAGTGAGATTAACTCACCTTTGCTTTTTAATTTGCAATTCGATCCCTCTCGGCTTGATTTCTTCACAATTTAAGACCTTGTATAAACATTTTACATTTTATTAATATTTAAACTAATCAAAAATAATTAGTTACCATTTCATACTTTAATTTAAAATTAACAATTTGGTTTTAACCGAATAAATTCTAATTTCAACCAATTTCCTCTAATAAATTATTTTTAGGAACTAACTATATAATTTATTTAACAAGTTAATCCTTATAATTTTTCAATATCCAAAACTCCCAGGTGTATATATATATATATATATATATATATATATATATATATTATTTTCCTTTTTCTCTTTCCAAATTCTTTCCTATATACAATTTATGCTCACCTATATAATTTAATTTAAAATGACAGGGATATATATATATTTAAAATTCAATTTAAAATAAACAAACCTATACCTATAAATAAAATTTCCTTTTAATCTATATATAATTTAAACTGAAGTATGCATATGTGTGTGTGTGTCTATATATATATGTATTTAAAATTATATTATTTCAGCATATACTTATTAAATTTAATTGTTAACCAATTTCCTACCCTAAATACATTTAAATTAAATCAGATTTGTAAATAAGCTGCTAATAAATACCTCACTGCCTGTAGCCTACTCGCTCGCGTGCCCCATAAGCAAACACGCTACAATCACCACCAGACCAGAGATTTAGCAAAATGCCTCACTGCCTCGACCCTACCCTCTATCATCGTCATGCATCCATCCATCCTCTTGCTCGAGTTAACATCCACGCATACGAACGTGAACATCACTTCCTCTTGAACCCTTAGCTCAAGCCCAAGCTTCGATTGCAAAACACGACCGCATCACATGCCACCATCAATCGCGCACTCTCCTCAACGTCACCACATCACACCGCTTCCCTGCCCTTGTGACCCCAAACTCAAGCCTTCATCACAGCGCTGCCACTGATGTGGCAAGCATCCCTGGTATAAATGCTATGCATGAGCGATTCCTCCCTCGCGCGATGCCCTAGATCTTGCGAGAGCTTCCTTCTTCGTCGCGGCTTCTCGAGGATGAACTCGATTGAAACTGAAGACGAGGAAAGCACGACCTCGTTTTCGAATCGAATTCGATGATTATCTGAATCGTTTATTATTTTAGTGAGAAGCTTCGATTTTGAATTCGCGAAATAGACTGAATGATTTAAGGGAGAAAGGCTTGCGTTCCATTTGAATTAAATTCGCCCTTATTTCTCTGCGTGATTTTACAAAAAGAGAATGGGGAACATGAAGGGATGGTTGTGTGAGAAAAATGCATTGCGTGAGAATCTTGCCTTGCTACAGTGATCACGAGATGAAAGAAAAAAGTTACGATGTGAAAGAATTACGGCTGCAGAGTAGGTTTATTAAGAAATATTTTTATTTAAATTCCAAACGTCTCGATAAATGCAACTTAAAATTTTGACATCCTATCGAGGCGTGCCGTTAGGCGTTTATATCGTTATATCCTATTCAGAACGCAATGGAAAAGGTTTCGAGTCCTAATTCGATCGTATGGAGAAGATAGCTTTTTGGACCCAGTTTTTGTATTAAACTTTCGATATAAAATTCCAGCGCGTTTACTTACCGTGCGATCACACGACAACTCCAAACGGTACGAAAATTGAAATCCGATATAAAACACTATTACGGATCCAATGGAACTTGTTTCGTCGAATTCCGTGACTGTGCCTCGAAAGGCTATTTTTAAATTTTAATTTAAACTATATATTTTAAAACTGAACGAATCACTGTTAAATTCAATTTTAAAAGTTCTACCACCTTCAGTATTATTAATATAAATTTATAAGGCTTCAAATTATTTTTAACAAGCTAAAAATCCCAGATTTCATATTTTACCCAATTTCCAATAGTTTAATTCAAAATTAAATTATCCAATAAATGGTGATATTTGAAATTGAAGTTAAAAATTTACTTTTAAATAGTTAAAATCAATTAAATATTCTAATTTAAATTGTCCAAAATTCCGGGTTGCCACAAATATGGTCATTGGCCATATAGCTACTTATATGTATACATCAGTTATTAGGTTTTAATCTAATATGGAGTAGATGGGCACGGTTCATGAACAGAGGTGAGAGTACTGTAAACCTAATAAACTAATATAACAGTAAATGGAAATAAAACAGTATATGTAGAATTAAGCTTAGAAGTGTATAATTTATCCATTGAACAGAACTTTAGTTCTGACCCCTTCTCATAACACCCTACAGGTTAAGTATATGACAGAGACTTTCCAGTTGTAAGACACTTGCTTAGAGAGTGTTATTATATTGGTGAGCATTTACTTACTATTATATTTTAGTCAATCCCACTGTGAGATAAATTCACTACAAGAAAACTGCGGTTTACCTACGCCAAAAAGGCGTAGGCGGGGCGTAGGTAAATGCATTAACTACGTAACCCTTACGTCAATTTTGGCGTGGGTAAAACTTGCGTAGCTAATAAAATACCTACGCTTTACCTACGCCATCCGTTGGGTTATTCCCTACGTCTTTCCTACGCCATGATTTTTCTACGTCTTTCCTACGCCTCATTATTCCTACGATTTTGCTACGACATTTTTACTTCTTTCGTTACCCATGTCTTTCCTACGTCATCTGTTTACCTACTTCTTCCCTACGCCTTATTTTCCTACGCTTTCCCTACGCCAATCTTACATATTACATTTTCTACGTTTAATCTACGCTATTCATTCATCTACGGGTGCATCAATATTCCCTTTACCTATGTCTTTTCTAAAGCAATTTTGATATATTACTACTGTGTTTCATTTCACCATATTAAATAGAAACTAAAACCAACTTGTTACACATATATACACATTCCAATAAAAAGAGGAACATCAAATCATTCATCTTTAATTCAAAAAACAAATATCTCATTCATGTTACAAAGTCAAACAAATATCTCATTCATATTACAAAGTCAAACAAATATCTCATTCATACCACCCTTAGGTCTGAAAAATTGTAAAACAACAACTTCATCTGTTGCCTGGCCATCCACCAGTATCACTCCTATCCACTGCACATATATCCATGTTCATCATAAACAAATAGCACCACTTCCGCCTGAAATTACATCGCAGTCTACCTCCAACATATAACATTTTCCTCTCAACCATATCTCAACTGCATATTCCACCTTCAACTGTCGTCACCCTTTGCCTATCACATTTTTGTCCACTGCTTTACCATATCACTCCCCTTTCAACTTCACTGAACAACATCCAACAACCACTTCTCAACACGAACACTGAAAAACAACATAACCCTACATTTCCACGCATCGCTCCCATAGCCACTTCAGAACAACAGTGCATATCAAACACTTCCACCTGAAATAGGCGGAAGGAAAAGCTTTGCTGGTACACATGAAGACATACAGGAATGCTAGTTACATTTGAATATAAGTCTTTAGTCTCTTCTGTATCCTGTAACATACAAGTCAGGTTTGAACAGGGAATCATTATTTTCCTAAAGTAAATGACAAATTTACTTCTAGAGAAGGCAGAGAAGTAATTATATAATGTAAACTTTTATATCATTATAGAACCGATAAGAATTTGGTTCATATTTGGGAGTACCACTTTGCTCATATGCGCTCTTTAGATATTTGAACCATTAAGGTTAAACAAAGTTCAGTTTGATTTTAAAGAAGGTAAATTGATTATTATGGCCTCTTTCAGAAATAGGTGATTTAATATACATAAAAAAAAGAGAAGGCATACATCTTACATTGTTGTAAATGAAACAATGATAGGACCAAATTCCATGATTGTAGTCATGAGATTGAATTCCTTAATGACGTCAAGTAAATTTTCCAATCGAAGATTTATCTCCTAACAAAAAATAACACATAGTTTCTTAAAAAATATACAGCCTTTATATTTGACCAAACAAAATGTCCATGCATGCTTCATGTCAACTAACAAAAGTGTTTGACATAATGTTGCTATATTATTTACCTCACTGGTCGATAATAGATTACCATAACTGAATGTATTTTAGTTCCATCATGACTGTTTTTTTTATATGGTTGATTTTGTAGAGGAGCTAACTAACTCACAATTCCCAAAATCTTGATGCATAGTTGAAAAGGAAGAAAGGCACTAAAACCTGAATAGGAATAATCTACAACTTGCATGGTTGCTTAATAAGTAATTAAGTCTAAGATTTTTTTATAGATGATAGCAGTACCATACAATTATATTTCATTAATGTTCATCTAGTTGATCATTTTCTTGAATTAAATGCCCAGAAAGCTGAGATGGCAACTGTGTAACTTATTCACCCATGATATTGTCTTTCGTTAAACAAATAAACAAAACTATATAGCAAGTGAACTAAAATTAAAATGAATTCTTCAACTCAAACTGCATACCTGAAAGCGAATAAAGACCAGTTGCTATTCATGACAATTATTGACATTAATTAATGTTAAAATTATGTAAATATCTTTTGAAATTTTCTTACTCTACATGCTACATGTCACTCGTCAGTTAAAGACTAAATACAAGTCTTACCAAAAGAACTGCATATTATTTTGGTTTCTATTAAATTTGATGACTTGTAAAATTCCAACATGATGAAGAAAACAAATAGACAGACAGCTTTCGTGCAAAACTCATTTTCAAACCAAAATGTTAGTGTCAGTATCAGCAATCACAATAGCCAAGTTGCACGACAACTATCAACCCATTTCTCTCAGGGTCGGAAACTTGACAAACTCGAGATTTTTCAAGTAGATATGTTCTAATTGCAGCACCAGAAATTTCCTCCTACTATTAAACTGGATCTCGACAAATCTACCGAAGCGGCTAGAAAAAATAATATATTACTATCAAGATCAAGTCAGTTGAAGGTACTAGATTGAAACATGCAAAATAAAAGACACAGACATATTTAACTTAATGCAAAAGCAAGAGTACATGACCACTTTTAATGCATAGTACAATAACAATGAGCAGTAGGAGATTACCTCGTCTGTTGCTTTGTGGCACAATGTTCAAGTTCAAACTTGATCCTGCTTTAACATAAAAATTTAAGTAAAATGAACATCCACTAACATGGTTAGCTTTCAATGTGCTTAAAAAATTTCCAAGGCTTTTCATAAGCCCCTGCCAATAAGCAATGAGCAATGAGTGCAGCATGTGCCGCAGCATTTACTAAAGTTTGATGGAATCGTTTCACCAAACTTGCTCTTAACGTTCTCGGGGCCTAAGAAGATCAAGAAATTAAAATTAGTGAAATAAAAAAAATTCATCGTTCAAGGAATCATGTATCATATCTAGAATACCTGAATACAAAACTTAATCAAGGGGAAATTACTTTCTTCAAATTATAGTGGATCATTCCATATATCCTTTCTACATATGCAGTGAGTTGTTGATTGGAAAGAAGTGCAAGATACTTGGCTTCGACTTGGCATAATAAATCCATGCCACCAGCCAAGTTTCCATTCACAAAGTTAAGGTTCACACCTTAAGGAGTTCCCCTGAAGCTCTAAAAGATGTAGATTAAACAAGTGAGCAAATGTCATTAGAAAAAATAGCTAATTAACCAAAACAGGAAAGCACTGTCCTATACTTGAGACATTAATTCTGCCAAAAAGATTGGCTAATGATGAACGTTTGTGCTATGAAGCTATGCCTACTGCACCATTGGGTTTCCTGCATATGAAAGGGTAAAAAGATTGACCTCCATAGAAGAAGGCATTTGCATGTTTTACATGCAACAACCGATCTGTTTCCTGCTAAGCTAAGGTGCTGAGCTATGCACCTAATCAACAGATCTTGATTTTCCTAATGATGAACATTACAACAGGGTTAGTATAAAAATGATATGGATAAAGTAAGATATTACATACAAGCATATTGGCAAAAACTGCTGATGAAAATTTTGAACTAACTTGTTGCTTCTCATTGAGTGATCTTTGAGGTTTATCTTCGACTTCATAGGATTCCCTTAAAGGAGATGAGGCGACATTTGAATCCTGGGATTTGCATAATGAGTGTGGTTGGTTATATCGTATGTTTTGCATGGTTTTTTGTCATAGAAAAATATAAATATTTAACTTACATAAGCTGTTTTCGTCTCCCACTTAATAAGATGGCAAGCATTTGATGAATTTCTCTGCAACCATAAGAAAAATGCAGGTGAAAATAATATAAATGTAAACGGTTATATGTGGTGAGTGAGAAATATGCCCCATGGCATGCCTACAAAAATCAAGGCTCAAAAGGGAAAACTATTCACAAAGAGGAGAAATGCATAAAAGTCCAAACCAATATGTTCAATTGCACATAGGTGCATGGAAAAGCATGTATGAACATCTCAAGGCAACAGGGAAATGAGGGCGTACAACTCAAAGCAACAAAATACAATGAGGCAGGGACGTACAAACAAATTCAAGGCATAGAACAATGATGAATGCGTGTCCAAATCAAGGTAGCGACTGAGTTGTTCAAAGTGCAGGGACGAACGAAAATACGGTGATTAGTTAATTTACACTGAACGGTTTTAACAACGACTGGGTCATAAGTTTGTAACCACAGAGACTGAAAATCATCTTTTTATTCGCAATCATTCAACATAAAAAAAATATCAAACGCATGCTGTAAGAATTTTAGAGATAGATCTTGTGAGGTTTATCTCACCTAAATCGTTGCCCTTCGCGTCGCCACCTCCTAGCTTCCATGGAAAGTTATGTTGAGCTCACCTAAGCATTAGGCTTGAACGAATTTTGCAATTTTGAGGTTTGGATAATTGAGAATTAGGGATTTTCTCTTAATTTAGAAATGAAGAAGAGATGGAGTAGAAACTTATTCTCAGAGAATACAAGGGGAAATAAACGTATGAAGACTAAGTAATAAGATTTTCTTAAGGGATTGACTAACTTATTAAATGAACTAAGTCAGATTAAATTTTCACAAACTAAACTAGTTATTAATTTATAAATTTCGATAATTGATTTAAATAATATTTCTACCAAATCGAAATACACAACTTAAATCGTTTATTCAAACTGGATTGAATTTCTTAATCCAATTACAAAAATTACAAATTTAATTTTTTGTCCCTCACATGAAAGCAGCAGGCATAAAATTTCAGCAGCAATTGTGCCTCCCATGAAAGCAAGATACTGCATAAGCATTTTTGTGCTTTCAGTTTTACCTCCTCCACTTTCTTCGCTCACTAGAATAGATTGGCTTAGTCCTTCATTTCTCATTAGCCTACAATCACCAAATATATTTTTGTTATGTTGTTTTCCCTTTCATATTTATGAATAATCTTTGCTATGCGGCAAAAGATGGTATAAATATTAGTTTATCGTAATTATTGAAGAAACAATAAAGCAGAGAAATCATAAATTTCTAAATTGATCGGATATATGTCTGGAATTGACGAAGAAACAATTGAATGTGAAGAAGAATAAGTTTTCATTATATTTAAGAATTTAATACAATTTTTTCTATAAAATTACATAAAACTCTTTATGAATGGACAGCTAATTCACCTCTTTTTCTTTCAATGCCTAAAAATTCACCGTAAAAAATTCAACTTTCCCCAGGTCACGCGTCGAGCTGCCTTCAACATCGCCTCATCGAGCTGCCTCCAGCACCGCCTTGTCTCGAGCTTGTCAGATCGCGCAATTTGCCCAGAGGCTGTGTGGAATTATGCTTTTTGGAGATTAGGCTTTTTGATTTAATTTTGTGTTTTGGGGATTAGCCTCGCCGCCATTTTTTGAAATGTTTTTTTGGTCCCCTGTTGCGTGCGTGAAGAAGAGATTGGCGAATGGAGATTAGGGTTTTTTGTTGTTGAATAATTGGGGGTTAGTAGGATACGTATAGGGTTAAAGTTTAAAAAAGCTATATTACTAAGGTGTAGGGATGATTTGAGAAATTTTCTACGCCTTTGCTACGCCGGTTTGGATTTGTAGAAGATTAAGATTATAATTTTACATAGGGGATTTTCTACACCTTTTCTACGTCAGACTGGATTTATAGAAAATTAACATAAACGTGGAAATGACGTAGGAGATTAAAATTAAAATAGAAAAGGAAAAAACATATAGAGCACTAATCAACGTATTCAATAGATATTTATGACGAGACTATAGATGGCTATAGGATCTATCAGAACAAAATACAACAACTCAAATGCATGATAAACGCAGAGCAGAAACATATATCACGGTACATCTAAGTATAATATGAGCGTTACAAATCGTCTACGTCTTTTCTACGTTATAATTTTAGTGTAGGAAATTTCCTACGCCTTTCTTACGCCTCGATTATTTTTCTACATATTGAAGTTGGCGCAGGAAAGGCGTAGGAAATTTCCTACACCTTTCTTACGCCTCGATTATTTTTCTACATATTGATGTTGGCGTAGGAAAGACGTAGGAATTTTTCTTACATCTTTCCTACGCCTTTACCTCTTTCTACCTATTTTCTACGCCTTTCCTACGCTCCGACTTTTGACGTAGGAAAGACGTAGGAAATTTTGCGTAGGAAATTGAAGTATTTTCTAGTAGTGATTATTGAGCTCTGATATATTTGTCTTTGCCTATTTGCAAGATACCAGATAATCAACTCGGGCTTATATGGGCTTGGTTTTTAGCATTTTTGCAAAAAATCCAGACCATTGGAATTTGGGTTGTTCGATGGCATGTGAGGAAAGATGAAATGAGGCTTCAAGTTGCTGATGGATCTATTATAGATGCAGCAGCGGTTCGAGACTGCTATTTAATTTTTCATAGTGGATTTAAATTACTTTTGCGTAACTTTTATTTTTTTTATAACTTTTATTTATAAATAGTTTATGTGTTAAGATGTTTGAGACTGGATATATTTTTCATTGTGTTTCTAATGTTATGAACATTATGCTTGATGGAAATAAGATCTGCAGTGATGTTTTGGATAATGACATTTATGTATTTAATTCTAATTATATTTGTGCTGTAAATAATTCTTCTAATATCGACATTAATAATAATTATCTATGGAAATTTTAATTTTACTTTTCATTGTCTTCCATGTCCTCTTGCCAAAACCATCCCTCCACCCTCTACCGTACCCATCCCACAATCAACTGTCGTACCCATTCCACCATTCTCTGCTGTACCCAACCCACCATCCACTTCCATACTTATCCCACCATCCACTGTCATACCCATCCCATCTCCCGCACATCACATGGAATCTCCTTGGTGTCAACTGGCTTGCATTCCGACATCGAAAATATTTTCTGCTTCAATGAGGCTATTGAAAAACAGCAAAGACTTGAATACGACAACTGTCTAATAGAGATAACAGCTGATAAAGAGCTGTCGAATTAAGTGTGGAAGAAGGCAACTGCCATAATGTGCATGTTGAATATGCTCGGACGCCCTTAATTTGTACCCATTGTGAATATTTGGTCATGATATATCAAATTGTAATTTGACACAAATCCAATGTTCTGTTATCCTGAGCAAAAAAACATCAGACAATGCCTAACCTACCACTCGGAAAAAGGAAAAAACAAATCACAAAACATCTAAATTTAATCAATCTTGTTAATCAAAATAAGACAAATGGTCCTCCAAAGTTCTGGCAAAAGAAAAAACACGTGTGCATGAATTTCAACCAATACAACTTACCAATCCCATTCATGTGCATGATTCTGAATAAGCAATCCATGTTGATAACATGCCTGAAATAAGAAACTCAACTTTTTCAAACCAGTATGATATTGAAGCAATACAAATTGATACTAACAGATTCTCTATGCTACAAGATCTTGAAGATGGAGAGATTGAAAGTTGCAATGCTAACTCATCTTATGAAAATGAGCATGATGATTAAGTTCTATCTGTTATCTTCTTTTCACCTCAGAATGTGAAAACCGATACTAATATAAATATGCATGCTAAAACATGCACAAATAGTGATACAACAACAGTCTCAGATTCTCCACCAATGATACATGCTCAATCCGATGCTATGAACAACAAATCTCCACCCCCTTCCTCCTTGCAAGCAGCCGTAAACAATAACAATCAATTTCCAAATACACATACGAGGATAATCATTCTACCATGAAATTTGAATCAAATACCTTCGACTCCTCAAATCCTACACAATTGCTTAATTCAAATGTCTACGCTGATAATCAAATCCATCCCGATAAACCTGATATACCACCTATACTCATCAAACAACCTCAAATCCTCCAACAATGGAAAATCTCTTTGCCATGATCAAATTATTTCAAGCAACAATTCACTAACCTCTCCTTTTGATCACCCTAATCAAGCTTCAAACCCATACTTAAAGCTTAAGCCACCTGATAGCATCCTAACATTCTCTCTATCAGCTCAAAATCATCTCCTTTCGATCGCGCGTCTATCTCCCCATCTAGTAACAAGCATTCAAGTAAAAGGAAGTAGAAAAAAGAATAAAGGAAGAAGAAAACGTACAGAGGAAGAAGACATGAACTTGGGTGAAGAATTCACTCTAGATCAAATGGTACCACAAAATGCAACAAAAAACAACAAGTTCAACAATCTTGCTAGCAACAGAGTTACAAGGCTTTCTGCCTCAAAAACAGCATCCACTCAATCGTAGATAGCATTGGATACTAGAATGAATGAAATGCACATTTCGATTTCAAAATCCATGAATTAAAGCATCTTATCAAAACTCTTAGTCTCAGCCTCGTAACACTTAATGAAACCAAACTCAATGATGAATTAATGACAAAATTTGCTAACATGATAAACCCTACTTTGTCCGCGATGAATAACTTACAACATGCACCATATGGTCATGCCTTGATATTGTGAATCCTCAAATCTTCTCCTTTAATCAATCTGTTTCTTGTAAATAATACATGCATTCTCATGTTACCCACTTTCCCTCCAAAATTTCCTTTTACCTTACTTCAATTTATGCAGATAATACCAAACTCTCCAGACGAAGCTTATTTGATGATCTCCCTCTCCTTTACAACTCTCAAGAACCGTGGCTATGTTTTGGTAATTTTAATAGCATGTTGTTATTCCTTAAAAAATAGGTTGCAATTCTTTACACATTTGTGATATTTAACCTCTTAACCACTCAATCCTTCAATCTAACTTGTTTGTGATACCTTCTTCGGGTTCCTATTTCACTCAGAATAATAATAGCAGATCGGGTAAGAGAATATTTTGCAAACTAGATGGAGCTTACCTCAACATAGATGCATTCAACCTCTGGCCAAATCTGGTAACCCAATTCCCTCCTCCTAATCTACCAGACCATAGTCCAATAATCTTATCTTGTGGCATGGCAGACTCTAAAGTCCCTTCTAATTTCAATTTTTTTTATCATTTGGACCGATGACAATGATTTATTCACTTTGTTGCGATAGGTTTGGAGAACAACTGTGTATGGAAATCCTATGTATATTTTTCAAACAAAGCTTAAGCTGACTAAAAAGCTCTTAAGAAATGATCAAGAAGTAAATATGGCATCAAAAGCTCCTTTTCTTATGCAATTAGAGAAAAACTACAAGCTCAACAAGATCCTATGCAAGCTAATCCTCATATCAAGCCATTTCAACTGAAGAACACAAACTTAGAACTGATTTGGCTGATTATATCAATAATGAAATAGCTTGCTGAAGCAAAATCCAAATCTGCTTGGAGTGCTTATGGTTGTAAGAATACTAAGTTGTTTCATTCTTCTGTAAATTATAGTAAAGCCAAAACCATCTTACATTCTATTCATGATCAAAATTGAACGTTACATAATGCTCCATTTTAAATCAATCAAGCTTTCCCCAATTTCTTTACCTGCCTTCTGTCTCCTGAAAATATGCGATCTGATATCAATCAACTTACTAACATTTCTACTCGCACCATTTCTCAATTTCAAGCATCTGATCTCATCAAGAAGATATCTCCTGAAGAAATAAAACATGTTATATTTCATATTAAGACCTCAAGCTCCCTCGGTCCTAATGGATTCACTACTCATTTCTACCAAAAATCATAGGATATTATAAGTTTTGATATCATCAAAGCAATACTGCTTTTTTTTACAAAACAAACAAAATTCTGAGTGGGATAAGCCACACAAAATTATGCTTGATTCGTAAAACTGAATAGTTCAAGATGTATCTCAATTTAGACCGATAGCCTGTTGTAATGTTGTATATAAACGCATCACCAAAATTCTGGCATCCAGAAAGAAGGAGCACCTTATTGATCTCATCTCCAAAAATCAAGCCGCCTTCCTCCCAAATAGGTCCATATTTGAGAATATTTTACTGTGCAATGCATTCATTATGGGGTACAAAAGAAATTATATATCCTAAGATGTGTTCTAAGACTAGACATTCAAAAGTCATATGACATAATACGGCGGGATTAATAATTTCCATATTATCTAAAATGAATTTCCCCTTCCTTTTCTAGCTTAAATCTATACATGGATCTCAATCGTGCGTTTTTCTATAGTTATAAATGGTCATAAAATGAGGTATTTCACTTCCTAGAGGGGTATTAGACAAGGTGATCGCATTTTCTCTTACTTGTTCATTTGTGTAATAGAATGCCTCACTTCATTGATCAATCAGAATGTGGTAGCCAAAAATGTTGCTAAATACGCTAAATGTGCAAGGCAAAATATATCATCTCTCATGTTTGTGGATGATCTCCTCCTATTCACTAAACTAGTTATAAGCTCCATAAACTTTGTTATAAAATCTCTAGATATATTTAATCTCATTAGTAGGCTCATTATTAATAAAGAAAATCCTCGTATCAAAATAGAAGGCTTACCCCTTATGCAACTCAACAAATCCATCGCATTTTGGGTCTAAACCCTTTTCCAATTTCCCATATATATCAAGGTGCTCTTATCACTGACATGAGGTTATCAATAGTGCAGTGCTTACCCTTATACGAAAAAATAACAGTCAAACTAGGTAATTGGTCCTTTTCAAAAATTTCTATGGCAGGCAGGTTGGTCATTTTAAAATCAATTGCCATTTCAATGACAACTACTTCTCTTGTTTTTATATTATACCAAAAAAACTCATAGACATGTTAAAACTTTACATTCAATTAGTACTTATGGCATGCTAATGCATACTCCACAAAACTGATACCAATTGGGTAACAATCTACCTCGGAACAAGCCTAAATTTCAACCCAGAAAAGGCCCATCAAAACTTAGATCCATTCTAAAGTTGGATGTTGGTTGGATAAAGATGTAACAGTATAGAGCAATAACTATTCTTTCAGTATGAACAACGGATGGAGTAAAATATAATAGCAAATTGTAACCATTTATTTCTAAACCATTTGAAAGTCACAATACAAAGCATCATCAATCTGTCGAGTAAAATCCGTTACATCATTTATCCAAAATACATGGGTACAACATAAAACAACATAAAAAATAATAATAACCACCACAAGCTTAAGCCATTTCATCTTCAAGAATCGTCACGCGCCACTCCATCCTTAACCTATGTTGTAATGAGGAGGGAGTCAGAATAACAAATGTTTGGTGAATATCTTCAAGAAAATATGAGATGAGAAGTGAGGGATTGGACCTTTATTTATAGGCACACGAATCTATTGTATCTGTTAGATTAAAATAACTAAATCCAGGTCGTTGGCCAAGGTTCAAACCTTAGCCTGTTCAAACCGGCCGCTCCACTATAGGCGGTTGGCCGAACGTTAGTCGCCAACCCGCCCAAGGAGGGGGTCGAGCGATGGGCTTCCATATTTAATGGTATTTATTTTATATTTCGTTTTAAATTATTTTCACTCTGGAAACTTCAAATGTCGATAATTTTTTAGTTTGAGCTCCAATCGTGAAACTCCAAATATAAAAATTGCTCTAAAAATTGCCACGAACACAATGATGCAATTTCATGGTCAAATTCTAAAGTTTTCTCAATTTTCATTTTTGAAGTCTTATTAATTATTTATTAGTTATCGTTCATTTTACAGGGTGTTAATGTTTATAATTTTCCACTTACCTTATAGCTTCCGAATCTCTAAATCTCATCTCAATCGTCTTACTTGACCCCTTTTCCTTTTCAATTCAAAATATGTATAAAAAGATATATACATACTTATTAGAATTACATATCCGAGAGGAGTTTTCGAGTTAAAGGAGTTTAAATTTTGAATTATTGAATTTACGTTTTTTATGCAGAACTTGATCACCCCTCCTTTTCTTCTCTATTTACTTTTCGCTCTTCTACTATATAACATATGTAGGATCGATTTCACCCTAGAGGGGGGATGAATAGGGTGATAGTGTAAATTATAAAATTAATCGCGGAAGCTTATAAATTAATTTCAATTCAGATCACAGAATAGCAGCACAGATATCGCAGAATATAAATAACAGAACAACACAGAATTTACTCAGCTTCGGCAAAACCCTGCCTACGTGCTGCCCCCAAGGTTTCTACTAGAAATTAGATAGTCCCTTGCTTACACACGTAAACTCGCTATACCCGCTATTGACTAATCTAACTCTACGCTCAAAACCTTACCACAACTCAACCACTGAGTTGCGAATTCTCAAGCTACGCCACGTAGCTTGTCCCCTAGTCACACGACTAGAAAATTAAACGGTTTAAAATTTAACACAAAATTAAAAAACAAATAAAAATACAAAACCCTAATTAAACTTAAAATAAAGCCCATTAAAATAAAGTAAGCCGGCCCAATTTATTTTCTTTAACCCAATCCTTTTGCTTGTGACAGCTGTTCCTCTTTGTCGAATTAAGTCTTCTGCTTGCGATCCAAATTTGGCTTTGTAAAAAAATATGGCAGCTCTGTTCCTCTTGCAAATTTAGGGCTTCGTCCCTGATCCAAATTAGGGTTTGAAGCTGCCGACTTTATGTTTGATTAATCTTGTGGATAATGCGCGAGTAGCTTTGACCTTCTCTCGTTGCTCTCTTCGGCTGCTTCGTTGTTCGATCGAGTTCGGCTCCTTGCTTCGGTATGTAATTTTATCCTTTTGCTTTACTAGGTTGATGCCTGAACTCGATCGTGATTCGAGTTGGATGATTTGTTCTTTGTTATGCTCGAACTCCAATCGATTTGTCGATGATGATACTAGGGTTTATATAGGACTCGAATTTCTATTTTTGCATTCGTATAAAATCATTTGAATTTGTCAATTTCATTATCTCGTCCACTTGATGATGCTTGAATGTTTGAGATTTATTCTGACTTTTTCATAATCGTATAAACTTGGGTTACTTGGTTGACACGGTTTAAAGTCATCGGCTTTGATTTTGACTTGTTCATATGCGTGTATATTCTTGCTATCCACGGCTTTGACTCCGATCATCTTACTGTTGACTTTGGCTTGATTAGTATTATGCTTTGGTCATCTCTGCAATGTTTGTGTTCATCCTGGTGAGCTTCCTCTCTGGCCATCTGTGTTGGGCATTTCTATATGATGTTTGTCACTGTTGTATTATTGATTCTGTTGCTCGGTTACTGATGCATACATGAACTGTTGCTCGAATTGTCGCTTCATATACATATGTCTCTGTTCGCCATGTTGCAACTGCTTGTTGTAACTTGAAACTGTTTTGTCAATTCGAATTGCACTTGAGTTTAGTCTGCACTTTTCACTTGATATTGTGGTATTTGCTGTTATTGCATTCACTTCATGTTTGCATGAGCTCTGGTCATTTGCACTTGCACACTCCATGTTGCATTACTGTATACTTTTGGTCATGTTGTACTTCTGGTTGGTCACTTGATTCACATGTGCACTGCCTGTTTGAAGTTGTAGCATGTCACTGTGATGTTTTCATTTGCTTGAGTTTTAACTGTGCTCGAGCTCCGTCCATACTTGCCTTTGTGGTCTTCACTGTGTTCATGATGGTTGCTGTGCACTTTTGTGCTTTGAGTCAGTTTCATTGTTTTAGTTTCATTGTTGATGTGTTATCATCATGTTGGTTTGACTTGAACTCGATTCACTTGAACTGTCACTGCTTGGTGGTCATGTGCCACTGCTGAGTCTTTGGTGCTGTCTTGAAATTGTGCAGTCCATGTTGTTGCTTGAGTCTCTGTTGCCTTGCTTCTGATCATGTTGCATAATTTCTGTTGTTTCCACCTTCTGGTATGCTGCAGCTCGGTCTTTGTTGCATTTGTTTGAGTTTGTACAGTGTTGTACTTGTTGCCTTGTATCACTGGTTCATTCCACTGTTTCATGCATGCTCGACATTGTGACTTGTTTTGTTTGCATTTGGCCCTGATCTGCATACATGATTGTTGCAGTCCATTTTAATGTTGGTCTTCGTTGCATTCGTGTCATGTCGCCTTGTGTTGAATCCAGTTTCAAAAATCGGGTTTGACCTTGTGTTCGTGTCGTGATATATTGCATGTGAGTTGAACCCGACTTTTTATTTGGGTTTGACCTGTGCTCACCTGTCCCTGTAAATCAATCAAGTGTATATATCGGCGTGCACGGCCTTGTGGCATATACAGTAATACACTGTGTACGTCACATGTTGTTCGTGTATGATGAATTCAAATTTAAATTATGACGAACAACCCAAATAACTGAGGCAAATATTATTTTCAAAAATTCACGTTTTATTTTATACTGCAAAAATATTTCTTTTTCAATTTTACTGCATCAAAATTTATTTTTGCAGATTGCTCGGATGTTGGATTCTAACTGGAATAAAGTTGAAGATAAATACGAGTGTGAGTGATATGTAGTGAGGTCAACTGTAAATATGAAATTGTGTAAATATGAAATTGTGATGTATTGTAATCAAAGTTGTATTTGTATAGTGAGAGCTTGAATTTGTACTATTCAAAATTGTAATAAATATTTGTTTGAATAAAATATTCGTTTGAATTCAAATTCCGTGTTATTTATTTTATTCAGCAAATATTTATTTAATCTGTGAAAAATAAAATAGTATATTAACAAATACATTTAAACGAATGTATATATGTTTATTATCATCAAACAAAAATCATATAAGCGCATATTCAACAATCTCCCCCTTTTGATGATAACAAACATATATTTAAGATTTTGAATATGTTAAATGTATTTGATTATTGATATATCCTAATTGCTCCCCCTATTTAAATGCTTCCTCTCTACACAAAGCCTCCCCTACATATATGCATACAAATAAAAATATGCAAATGATCCTAGATGCAAATAGAGAATTATTTGACCTTTGCTTGATTTTATTTGACAAAATCTTAACTTTTCTCTCCCCCTTTTGTTATCAGCAAAAGAGTAATAGTGTTAGAGAAAATAGAGATAAAGTAATCGATATCAATCTAACATTAAAACTCAATTGAATATAAATATTTAATTTCAATAAAAAAGTCAAGCAAAAATCATAAATATTTTGTTAGGCGCATATTCCACTTTTAAAATGATGGAAATTATGTCATCATATAAAACCATACAGTTGTGTCTATTTGTGGCATATTTATATCAGGAATTTGAATATCTACTAACCATGCATAACCGTTAGGACTTTTAAGTGAGATTAGTAGTATTCTAATTTTATTTTTACAAAAAAAATAAATTCAAGTATCTTCTAACCACGCATAACCGTGAGGACTTTTAAATGGGATTAGAATCAACTTGTTTATTTTAAAAATCAACTTTTGATATGCGTTCCATACATGCATAACCGTGAGGACTTTTAAATGAGCATGGAAGCACATAACAAATTCCAAGTAATTCACCCATGCATAACCGTGAGGACTTTTAAATGAGAGCGAATACTTTGGTATTTATTTATTTATTTATTTATTTATTATTATTATTATTATTATTTTTAAAAATGTGAAAATGAAAAATGAACGATTCCTGTTTAAAGTACCACATATCGACAAACTATATAGAATTTTGATGAGTGATGTTTGTTAGAAATATGATAGATATAGAGATGGTCATGGAATTTTTACCAACAAAAAGTTTTATAACTCTTGTTTAAATTTCTAAAGAAATTTTCTAATTATACTTTCTCGAGTTATAATATATGATCAATATCAACACTCATCACTTTTTCAATCACTATTTTTCTTTTCGATAATCATTTGGAAGTCAGATTAGTCAAAATAGTCATTTAAAATCAAATTCAAAAATAATTATGAAATTAATTTTTCAAAATGACTAATCTGAAAATATGGTCAAAAATGATTTTCTCGAGGGGGATTTAAAAGAAAATTTTCTGCTCTTTGAAAATTATTTGAAATGAAGAATATGCAATATTTTCTTTGAAAAACGATGCAGCTACTAAATGTCTCAAAAATCACGTTCAACTAGTAATTTTTCTATCAACTAGATTACCAGTGTAATCTGCATCTGAATTTCTCTTTCACTCAAAATCATCATTAATTGAATTTGATTGACCAAACCATGAAGTGTGCATCAAAAATTTTAAACTCAATTTTAACAGCATTTTAAATGACATTCTTTTGAATTTGAAATGAAGCCGTGTAAGTAATCAAAAACGTGAATATAGAGTTAGCCATATTACAACCAAATGTATTATCGTCCAACAAAACACTATTTTTAATCCAAACTGATATTCATGAAGTATTTCAAAGAATCTAGAGATTATTATAGTGTTTTTGGCATAAGAATATACTTGGCCAACTATGTTGAATAAGTCAGAAACAAAATCATCATCTTTTCATCAAATCAATATTGGCTGATTTTAATTCAGAATATGATGCAGATTATCACATTTAATATATCGTACAAATAAATATACCTTTACCTGTTTTACCTTTAAGATATTTTTCGTCATTGTCCATTGTGATTCTGTCACCTTTATACTAGGCTAAGAAACTTTGCTTTGTCGTCCGTTGTGTTTCTGGAACAGCCAAAAATCCAGAGAACACTTTTGTTGTTCCTTAGCCTGCCACAACACCTACACGATGAAAGATTTATGTGACCTATTTGTTTTTATAGGTCCATGGTTGTTAGTGGCAGAAAATTTTGAAAAACAATTTTGTAAAGACCCAAAACTATTTATAATTGTTCCCTTCGGCACCCAAATTTGTTTAATTTTGAGAGATTTTATATTTGTGCCTTTTGGAACCCAAATCGGTATAGTTTTCATATGTTTGGGTCTATACCAACAATTATTGTGATTGTGTCCATATTTTCTACAAATTGTGCACATAGAATTAACTTGATTAATATTGCTTTCAACAATTTTCGAACTATTATATCCAAGTCCTTGTCTAACCGAATTAACCGTTTGCTTTCCTAATAGCATATTCAATGATTTTTCACTTTTGGAAAATTTATCTAAAGTAGTAGACAGTTGTTGGACTTGTGATTTGAGAGATTCATTTTCATTTAACAATTGCGTGCACTTTTTAATAGAATTCTCTCTCCTAGTATTTTCATTCTCCTTTAAAATCAGAATTTCATTTTCAAGTGATTTTATATTGATTTCTGGTTTTTAAATTTCCTCTTCGAATGTTGGACACTTATCACACTTAGGGTTCTACATTGATAGTTCTTAACTAATTGATCAAGTTGTTTATTGCATTCTATCAAAGTATCCTTTTGAGATTCAAGTTTGACGTATTTTTCCCTAAGTCGTTCAAAACAGCCGTTTACTTCATGAAAATATATAAGCAACTCAGAATGGGTAAGTTTTAATACCTCACTTGGCTCGTCATCGTCACTGTCAGTTGTATCACCTCGAAGACACAATTCTGCCTTTTCGCTTTCACTGCCAGTGCTTTGATCATTCTCGTCTATTTCATCCCAAGTGGCTGCAAAACTTTTCTTTTTCTGTTTCTTTCCATGGCTGGATTTAATTTGTGGACAATCGGGCTTGATATGGCCGGGTTTGTTGCAATTATAACAAATAATCTTTTGTTCTTCTGAGTAGTCTAGTGCTTTGGCTATTCTGCTTTTTGCTTTTTGAACTCGAGCTGAATTACCATGTTTCTGATTCCATTTTTTGAATTTCCTTATTAACAGCTCTAGTTCTTCTGCACCATCGTCATCGTCATCGTCATCACTTTTAGTTGTTCCTTTAAGAGCTATCGATTTCTTTCGAGTATCTCCTCCTTCACGCTCTTCTTTGAATTTTATCTCTAGCTCATATGTGGTGAGATTTCCGATGAGTTCTTTAACTTTGAGTTGTTTTAAATCTTTCGATTCTTGAATGGCGATTACTTTCGCTTCAAAGCTTCGTGGAAGGACTCTGAGGATTTTCCGGACTATTTCCAATTCGGTGTATGTTTTTCCGAGAGCTTTTGATTTGTATACGATATTGGAAAGTCATCCGTACATCTCTTTGACATTTTCTTCTTTCGCCATTGTAAAGTTCTCGTATTCGCTGCTTAGCATGGCAAGGCGAGATTCTTTGACTTGAGATGTTCCTTCGTGAGTCACTTCTAGTATGTGCCATATTTCCTGCGCAGTTAGACAATGTGAGACACGATTAAATTCAAATTGATCTAATGAACAGATAATAGAATTCATAGCTTTGGCATTAGTATTCTGTAATTTATTTTCTAGTTCTGTCCATTGTTCCTTTGGTTTCTCTATTTCCTGATTATCTACAGTTATAATTGGAGTTTTATAACCTGTCTCAACAATATCCCAAGCGTCAATGGTTTTTAGAAAAAATTTCATCCTATTTTTCCAAAAAGCATATTCACCGTTGAACATCGGTGGTCTAACTATGGATTGACCCTCTGCAAAAGCATTATTAAAAGAAGCCATTTAATAATTCAAATTTTTAAAACAAAAATTGATTTTTTCAAAAAATCGAATTTTTAAAACAAATGTTGACTTCTATTCCTAGCTTTGATACCACTTGTAGGATCGATTTCACCCTAGAGGGGGGGTGAATAGGGTGATAGTGTAAATTATAAAATTAATCGCGGAAGCTTATAAATTAATTTCAATTCAGATCACAGAATAGCAGCACAGATATCGCAGAATATAAATAACAGAACAACACAGAATTTACCCAGCTTCGGCAAAGCCCTGCCTACGTGCTGCCCACAAGGTTTCTACTAGAAATTAGATAGTCCCTCGCTTACACACGTAAACTCGCTATACCCGCTATTGACTAATCTAACTCTACGCTCAAAACCTTTCCACAACTCAACCACTGAGTTGCGAATTCTCAAGCTACACCACGTAGCTTGTCCCCCTAGTCACACGACTAGAAAATTAAACGGTTTAAAATTTAAAACAAAATTAAAAAACAAATAAAAATACAAAATCCTAATTAAACTTAAAATAAAGCCCTTTAAAATAAAGTAAGCCGGCCCAATTTATTTTCTTTAACCCAATCCTTTTGCTTGTGACGGCTGTTCCTCTTTGTCGAATTAAGTCTTCTGCTTGCGATCCAAATTTGGCTTTGTAAAAAAATATGGCAGCTCTGTTCCTCTTGCAAATTTAGGGCTTCGTCCCTGATCCAAATTAGGGTTTGAAGCTGCCGACTTTATGTTTGATTAATCTTGTGGATAATGCGCGAGTAGCTTTGACCTTCTCTCGTTGCTCTCTTCGGCTGCTTCGTTGTTCGATCGAGTTCGACTCCTTGCTTCGGTATGTAATTTTATCCTTTTGCTTTACTAGGTTGTTGCCTGAACTCGATCGTGATTCGAGTTGGATGATTTGTTCTTTGTTATGCTCGAACTCCAATTGATTTGCCGATGATGATCCTAGGGTTTATATAGGACTCGAATTCCTATTTTTGCGTTCGTATAAAATCATTTGAATTTGTCAATTTCATTATCTCGGCCACTTGATGATGCTTGAATGTTTGAGATTTATTCTGACTTTTTCATAATCGTATAAACTTGGGTTACTTGGTTGACACGGTTTAAAGTCATCGGCTTTGATTTTGACTTGTTCATATGCGTGTATATTCTTGCTATCCACGGCCTTGACTCCGATCATCTTACTGTTGACTTTGGCTTGATTAGTATTATGCTTTGGTCATCTCTGCAATGTTTTTGTTCATCCTGGTGAGCTTCCTCTCTGGCCATCTGTGTTGGGCATTTCTATATGATGTTTGTCACTGTTGTATTATTGATTCTGTTGCTCGGTTACTGATGCATACATGAACTGTTGCTCGAATTGTCGCTTCATATACATATGTCTCTGTTCGCCATGTTGCAACTGCTTGTTGTAACTTGAAACTGTTTTGTCAATTCGAATTGCACTTGAGTTTAGTCTGCACTTTTCACTTGATATTGTGGTATTTGTTGTTATTGCATTCACTTCATGTTTGCATGAGCTCTGGTCATTTGCACTTGCACACTCCATGTTGCATTACTGTATACTTTTAGTCATGTTGTACTTCTGGTTGGTCACTTGATTCACATGTGCACTGCCTGTTTGAAGCTGTAGCATGTCACTGTGATGTTTTCATTTGCTTGAGTTTTAACTGTGCTCGAGCTCCGTCCATACTTGCCTTTGTGGTCTTCACTGTGTTCATGATGGTTGTTGTGCACTTTTGTGCTTTGAGTCAGTTTCATTGTTTTAGTTTCATTGTTGTTGTGTTATCATCATGTTGGTTTGACTTGAACTCGATTCACTTGAATTGTCACTGCTTGGTGGTCATGTGCCACTGCTGAGTCTTTGGTGCTGTCTTGAATTTGTGCAGTCCATGTTGTTGCTTGAGTCTCTGTTGCCTTGCTTCTGATCATGTTGCACACTTTCTGTTGTTTCCACCTTCTGGTATGCTGCAGCTTGGTCTTTGTTGCATTTATTTGAGTTTGTACAGTGTTGTACTTGTTGCCTTGTATCACTGGTTCATTCCACTGTTTCATGCATGCTCGACATTGTGACTTGTTTTGTTTGCATTTGGCCCTGATCTGCATACATGATTGTTGCAGTCCATTTTGATGTTGGCTTCGTTGCATTCATGTCATGTCACCTTGTGTTGAATCCAGTTTCAAAACTCGGGTTTGACCTTGTGCTCGTGTCGTGATATATTGCATGTGAGTTGAACCCGACTTTTTATTTGGGTTTGACCTGTGCTCACCTGTCCCTGTAAATCAATCAAGTGTATATATCGGCGTGCACGGCCTTGTGGCATATACAGTAATACACTGTGTATGTCACATGTTGTTCGTTGATGAATTCAAATTTAAATTATGACGAACAACCCAAATAACTGAGGCAAATATTATTTTCAAAAATTCACGTTTTATTTTATACTGCAAAAATATTTCTTTTTCAATTTTACTGCATCAAAATTTATTTTTGTAGATTGCTCAGATGTTGGATTCTAACTGGAATAAAGTTGAAGATAAATACGAGTGTGAGTGATATGTAGTGAGGTCAACTGTAAATATGAAATTGTGTAAATTTGAAATTGTGATGTATTGTAATCAAAGTTGTATATGTATAGTAAGAGCTTGAATTTGTACTATTCAAAATTATAATAAATATTTGTTTGAATAAAATATTCGTTTGAATTCAAATTTCGTGTTATTTATTTTATTCACCAAATATTTATTTAATCTGTGAAAAATAAAATAGTATATTAACAAATACATTTAAACGAATGTATATATGTTTATTATCATCAAACAAAAATCATATAAGCGCATATTCAACAACATACACACACAAATACACACACATATACAATACTTTTATAATTTCTTGAAATAGCGGAGAAAGAAAAATGGTAGAGGTTCGTCTCTCTGTTTAGAAAATATAAAAAGAATAGTGAGGAGCTAGGTTTGTATTTATAAGCACTCGAATCAATTCTGCCCGTTGGATTATTTTTTATTAAATATGGTGGTTTAGACCAAGGTACAAAGCATGCCGGCCCTAACCCAACCGGTCGTCGGTGGTTGACAGTGGTCGACCATTGGCGATCGACCAATTGCAATCCGGCTATCGACTGGTGGAATTCAGTATTTATTAATATTTGTTGCCAAATTATTTGTTAATATTTATTTTAATTACTAACGATGTTTACCATAACGTTAACTATTAATATGTGTTTCCTTAATTAGTTTTGAATTAATTCTGATCTGAAATATTCAGACGTAGTTAACCTTTTTATTTGAACATCGATCATAAAACTTTATATATGAAAGTTGATCAAAAGAATGCCTCGAACGCGGTGGTGCATGTTTCATGACCAAATTCCAACGTTTGGTCAAATTCCATTTTTGGACTTTAATAATTATTTAATAATTGTTTTAATTAACTACAATCTATTTTATGGAGTGTTACATTCCCCCCTTAAAAGAATTCCATCCCGGGAATTTCTCAAGGATTGAATCATGTAACATAGTGCACAAACATTTTAAACTCTCTAGCCAATTAGTGTTCAAACAATTTTGCAGTCAATCGTGTACAAGTGAACATTTTATTCAACACACATGATATGCTAAGTGGTTAATATTAGTATCGGGTACGTATCGGTCAAGTATGAGATATTTTAAAATATCGTGATAATATCGGTAAAATGTCGGACATGTGTGGACATTTTATAAATGATATTGTACCATGTTATAATGCTATATTAATGGTAAGTATTCAAATATTTGGATAAATAATTCCAAATTACTATCAAAGACTAATTGCATATGGTTTATAGATTATAATCCTTTTACTGAGATACTCTACTTAATATTAATCATAATATAGGCTCGTATATATCTTTATTATTTTCTTTCTTTTTTATGCTATATTCATTATTTCTTTAGTCATTTAATCATCTGCATTATTTTCCCAAATTTTCATATTTATAGACTTCTCTTGTGTAGCTCTACTAACCTCGCATCCCGATTCACTAAACCGAACCAATCGCCTAAAGTCTAAGTGTTGGGCTAAGCCCGCTAATTCATGCTTGTTATAAACATATAATTGAAGCTATGTTATTTTCTACTATGAAAATAATGTTGCCTTCTATGTATATATTTGATAGCACTAATACTTGTTTGCCGTGTAATTATTTCTAATTTATACGCTTAGGCTTTAATTTCCTTATAATGTCTAATAAATGTCTATTACCTATAATAATTAGTCACTTATGTCAAAATTGGACAATCTCTAATCAATCCTTATTTAATTCATTTAATCTATTTACCAATTTCAAAATCCATCTATTATGCGTTTTTCCATAAATGTCGTATTAAATTCCCTAACTCTCTATTAATTACAAATTGATTGCATATTAAAACTATAATTGATGTCCATAAATCCTAGTCCTATAATTATTACGTTGTTAATAACTAATATGAAAATCGTCATAAATTAGACATTTATATAGTTTTATTTTTGAACGTTAAGCGCATTTATACACGTTTATTTACTTATTTATAATTCTAACTATTAATTTCTAAATTAGAACATTTCTTCCACATTTTAATTTGTCAAAGCTGCCTTTTCAAAGAGGATTACTATTATAACTTTCCATAAACTAACCAAAAGTGAGATCTTTGCTTTGTTTGAAATTACAAAGAATTTTTTTCTTCTGTTGAAATAGGCAGTGTAAACTATGGAAAAGAATATCCATATCTTACACATTTCTTTCTTTCTTTGGTAGACCACTTATTAATTCAAACGACGCACATTTATACAAATTTTTGAATTGGATAATTTATATAAATTGCAAAAACCTACTCCAAATAAATCAAAACATATAAATTCACATTCTAAGTCAACTAGGGCAACCTAATTTACAACCCAATTATAAATCTGAAATAAAAAAACATTCAACAATAATAACTATTTGGGACTGAGTTCAAATTTCAAAATTAGGTTGTACATGCTCCTATTCTACTTACCTATTTTATTGAATATGTAGGCGATATTCCTATACAATTGTTTAAGCCTACAATTCATTAGATCTTATTTAGACAATAATTAAATAAACGCCAACGATATAAATTCCAATGTTATAAATAAATTATATAATTTCTCACTCACCTTTTAAAGCTTTCAAAATCTCCAAATCTGAATGCATTCCTTTACTTGTCTTTTTTTCCTTTCTAATTCAAAAGAATATGTATAAAAGGTGTATACATATTATTAAAATTACAAATATGAGAAAAAATTTAAAGTAAGGGAATATAGATTTGTAATTATAAAAATTACGTCTTCCCTCATTATCCACTCTTCTCTTCTTCTCTTTTATTTTCTACCCTTCTCCGACTACCTATTTATATATAATATCTTATAATTTTTAGAAGTAGCGAAGAAGAGAAAATGGCAGAGCTTTGCTATTTGGATAAGAAAATATAAGCACACGAATCAATCGTCATATTTGGTCTTCGCAATTTTTTTTAAAGTACAAACTTCAAATTTTGAGGTATTTAATCCAAAAAACTTTTATCTTTAAAAGTACAACGTAGAAACATTTTTTTAGCAAATTCAAAAATAACTTAGTGTCTTAACTTTAAAATTGCAATTAAATTTTTAAAAGTTCCTTTCCTTTTCTAGACCTTTTCCAGCCTTTACTTCTTAAAAATTGGGATTTTTAACTCAATTCATTTATTAAAAAGTTCTTTTAAAAACTCATTTGTTGCATCAAAACATTTCTTTCCAAAAATGCACTTTACGATATTTCCAGAACATCTTTTATAAATTTAACAGTAAGATTGGAGCAGATAAGAACAACTCTCACTCTATGTTTTTCTTATCACTCATGCTATCTTTACTTCTAACCCTAACGGAGCTTCTACTAGTATATTAGAGAGATTTCTAAAAGATATGTACCGTTACTGCACCTATTATGAAAAGTATCTATTTTTTCTTTTTAATTTTTGAGATTGTTTCTAATTAGATTACTAACATTATTTCTTTAAATTCCTGACATTATTTTTAATGTTACTACTATTTAAATTTCTTCTACCTAAACCGCTCTTATTTAAATGGCTTATATTTATATTGTTCTACTCTTAATCTATGGTCTTCTTAGCTGAACTAGTACAGTGTGTTCACCTAATGCTTTATTTTTGGGTTCTAATTTTCTTTTCCATTCTTTTTACCTTATTTCAAACTAGTACCATTTTCTATTGTTCTCCCTTAAAAAGAATTTTATAAGTAAAAATGTTCATCGTAAAAAAATCAATGAGCCATATATGCTCTACTATTTTCAAAAGAATTAACCATTTTATTAAAACTCATTTACTATTATTTTTTGATCCAACTAATATTAATTTTTATACTATTTTTTTTTAATTTTACATAACATAGTTACCTATAAAAAAAAATTGAAAATTTAATATTTACTTATTTTCAAAAATAGGGTTTTTCGACCTTTAAATAATTCCTTTGAAATTTCAAATGTATTATATATATGTTTTCTCAAACTTTTATATATAAATCATTTCAACTTTTATATTAAATTCTTTCACATAGGGTCAAACTCGGATTGGATTCTATTTGTCCCTTCCTTTGGTCATTTCTTCAACTCCTTGACTTGTCTTCTTTATCGTATTGTAAATCCAGCTAGTATCTTGGAGTGACTCTTTCATGCTTTCCTTTGGGAGCTTGGTTGCTTTCGGATATCTACAATATATGAATTCTTACTTTACCCTTATTTGGGCCATCTATGCATCATCAATTGGCACCATACGAGGATCTGCAATCATTGGGCTATCGGGAGCCCAATAAGGAAGGTGCATACTATCTAGCTACAAGGACCTTCCATATGCTGCACTCATGCTCTTCTTAAGTCAACGCATTTCCATACGAGATATTTTCCAAGGAGTAATCGGGGTAGATGTACATCTTCAACTTCTTCCATTGTTCCGACTTATATTTTACTTATCCATCTTTCGATGGATGGTTGCAACTACTCTATAGTCAAAATTTGTAGGATATAGCATACACTATATTTATAGAAAAAATAAAAATACATTCACTCAACGTTTCCTAGGTTTTCAAGATCCACTAACCTATACTCTGATACCAAATGTAATAATCCATACCTCATTGGGCCTAGATTTTAGCTAAATTGAAAACTGAAGTCTACTAAAATATGAATTGTTGGTTTGGTATCCTGCAAATAAACAAACGAATGCATATGGAGCATTAACAATATAACCCAATGCAAAATAATAAAATATAATAAATCATGTAGCTACTGACCAAGATTTGACACTTCTAATGTCTAGTGTCCTTGTCATTGTCGAGCATAGATAAGGAAAATGTCCTATCACCATTTCCGCCTTGCACTTGTCTATCATAGCTACCTTATGGGTTATAACGAGGAAGGTGTCAGAACAACATTCTGGTGATTGGTAAATCATACACTTTATACATAGCAGTAGTGTAACACTCCTATTTTTATTGACGTTATTCAGGAGATTTAATTAGAATAATTAAATAGAATAATGTAGATAAGGAGATTGAGGTTGAGTAATAAACTAGGTGGCCACACTTATTTAAACTTAAATGAACTTATTAAATAGTTAAGAAATTGAACACAAGGGCATTAGGGTAAATAGCCGCCCACACTTCCCACCCTTATACTATCTTTCTTAGCTCTATACGTTCATTTCACCAAAACAAAAATATTCATAACCATGAGAAGCAAGGCCGTCCATTAGAAGAGAAGAGAAAAATCAACTAAAGGCTAGGAATCAAGTTAGAAGGAATCAATATCAATCAAACTTTAATTTCCTTATCCAATCTAAGGTGAATAATAATTTCTACATCCCTAGATTTTAAACATTATATGGTTTTGGATTTCAGGATAAATTTGTTTAATGATATGTTGAACGATGGTATGCTTGATTTTAATTTATATATGTTTAAACAAGGTCGTTTAATAAGAGATACACACGATTTTAGGGCAAAACTGAGATGAAATGATTCATAAATGTCGTAGGAAAATTTTATGTTATAGAAAATATGATTTTGGAGATGTGTTTCAATTCTCATAATTTTCCGAGTTTATATGGATTTTATACGAATTTTCTAGTGAAGAAAATGCTTTAGTGGGTTATAAATTATTTACGGCAAAAATATTGATTTTTTGGGTTTAAAATTTTCATATGTCGAAAAACATACTAAAGTAGATTTTCTGAAATTTTTCCTAAATATTTTGTTGAATATATTAAATTATTTAAGGTATGAGACATAAATGTTTTATACATTTAATTAAGGAAAATGGGCATTATATAAAATAAATTTATTATTTCAATCTGATAGTGGTGGAAGCATTTTCTGATAAGAAATTATTAACCAACGAAAATTTGATGAACCAAGGCAGGTAAGTTGAAAAATTAACCTTTTTAAGTTAAAAACAAAGAAATCATACTTTTAGCATGTTCAGCCTTATACAGTATTAAACATTCTGACCCAGACCTCTCGACTAAGTCGAAAGGTTATACCTTTCGACAAGGTCAAACCAATGCATATGGTATCAAGCACTTTGGTACATAATGAATTGGACAATGTCGAAGGGTTCATAGTCGAAAGGTTGATGGCCGAAGAGGTTGGAGTACATTTGTTTTATAAATTAAAGCTTTCACCTTCTTTGCTTTCGAAGTAGAGCTTTTGACTTGGTTGCTTTCAACCCAGTCAAATGTTTAAAAGAAAGGTTTTAAACCTTTCGACAAAGTCGAAAGACTATTGTTGCTTTAATTCTATTTTGTTTTGAAGCCTTCCGACACAATCAAAAGTTACTGCTACTTAGCATTGTTTTTTTAAACCTTTCGCATAGTCGAAAGGTTATAGCCGCTTTTTCCAAACCTTTTGAAGTTGTTGCTTTCGATAAAGATGAAAGGTTACTTGTTTTAAAAACCAGTTGCTTCTCTCATTGCTTTTGAAAGGTATCAAAGCCTTCGACTTAGATGGTTTTCCTTTGTTTTTATAATTGAAATGTAACCCAAGCTTTCGAAGGAGTTGCTTTAAAATGGCATAGGTCTATTTTTTAAATGAAAAGTTTTAAAGATTTCAAAGGAGACCTTCCGATAAGGTCGAAAATTGGCTTCCATGTAGTCAAAAGGTTTTAAAAGAGGACCTTCCGCATATTTTAGCTTGAACTCAGTAAGTTTTCGAAAGGTTTATATTTTATAAGTTGAATGCTTTCGAAGTGTTTGAATTACCGAATGGTTTTGAAAGGTTTGATTCAAAGGTTGTTTTGAAGACCTTTTGACAAGGTCGAAATATTTGGCTTTAAAAGATCTGAAAACCCACTCTAATTTTTAAAGAAAACCCACGGCTTATATAAAGGAAATTTGTAAGGGTTTTAAGTATGAAATTTTGAAGAAGTATTTCCTTGATAAAAAAATAAGTTAAAGGCGTTAACAATTTTTTATGATATGTATTACAAGGACCTTAAACCCACAGGAGTGGTATTGTTAATTAATGTTTTACTTCTTCGAATATGAGTATATTCACATGATAACCCACAACTCTATTTTTTGGAAAAGGGGCAGAAGAACAAGTAGGTTAACTCAAATAGTGAATATAAATTATTTAAACTTCTGAATGAGTAGAATTGGATCCATGGGGTCAGGATGATCAAAAATATAGGATGCCTAAACTTCGTAGTTATTGGTGCATACCAAGAGGTTCATAGTAAACCCATGAAAACTATGATAAGGTAGTTATTGGTGCATACCAAGAGGTTCATAGTAAACCCATGAAAACTTTAATAAGGTAGTTATTGGTGTATACCAACAGATTCATAGTTAACCCATGAAAACTGTGCATAAGGGCAGTTGGAAGGGGCTAATTGGTTTATAGTGAACCCATGAAAACTATATCCAGCTTAAGAATTAACATCAGTCAATATGTTGCTAGTAAACCCATGAAAACTAGGATAATTAAGTGACTAATGGAAGTATCAGTAGGTTTCTAGTCAACCCATGAAAACTAAGACGTGCAGTGAGCTACTGAATAAGTCCGTAGGTTCCTAATCAACCCATGAAAACTGGAATAAGGTGATTAGTTATAGAAATGACCAATAGGTTCAGAGGGACCTATGAATTAATTAAGTTAACATGCAGAAGCCTATAGATTCTTAGTGATCCCATTAAAACAATGAATATAATAGGGTGTATATTAGTTCTAACAAGGTTATTAGTAAACCCATGAAAACTAAAAAGGTTAATAGTCACCCAAGAAACTATAATATCGATAGGGTGTCAGGTTAAACTGGGAATGAGAAAATCATATTTATTTTCAAGTATGCATATCATCATAATGTTTTGAAATGTATGTTTAATCATTGTGGATGCATGAGCGTAGAATTTGGTTTTATAAAGGTTTTAGGACATTAGTGAGGGGAAAACCCGTTCCACTAAGCGGTCTGGTCTCATTAGATATCTAAAAGAATTGGGATGTTAGATTATTATTCATACTAGGGTTTATGTCTGACTTGAAGTTTTTGTTTTCCCCTTAAACTCTCGGGTACTTAATTTATTTTGAGTAGTTTGAGATTTAAGGTTCTCGGGTTTTCTTCTCTGACGAGTAAAGCTTTCGGAAGCGTGCAAGAGGCAGATAGTTACTTAGAGTTTATCTTTCCGCTGTGTAGTTTGTTTGTGAAAGCAGATTTATTAGCCTTTCTATATACTCTGATCAACCAAGGAGGAATCTTCATACATCGCTCTTGGCATATTTGTATTATTTATATTTTGATGAACGTGGTCAACATAATTTGGGATCACGTAATGAACATGAAATGTTTTTATTTTAATTTGGAAATATGTTTTTGAATTGTTAATTTTTTTTTACATATTTCTATGATGTGTGTTTCAATGTATCCAATACCGCCGTATTTGATCGTCGGAGATTAATAACTATAGATGACTACAACATGCGTAGCCATTAATTTTGGGCCTCCAAGCAGGGGATGTTACGACTAATTTATGCAGATTGTCTACTAACACATGTTATGTCTTTTATTATTTAATTAGTCATCTTGACTCCACGTACACATACGATACGTCCTATCTACCCATAATTGATTATAGCTACGTGTGTGTGTATGTGTGTGTGTGTGTGTATATAAGTACCACAATCCCTCATTGGACCTAGGTACAATCCCCGCTAGTATCCTTAAATAAGCACCTCGTCCAAATTCATCACCCTCGCTGTATCATGTGATCGTCGCCTTGCATACCGAGAAACTCCCATAATGCCTAATAATGGCTTTAAAATAATTTAGTCGTACTTTATGTTGCATTTTTTGGGATTTTCTTGTCTGCTTCCTGGTTTATAGACTCGGCTTTAAGCACTATGAATATGGTTGACTCAATGCCACCAGATGTGGACTAAGCTCCACGAACTACTCCATGCACGTTTTGAAAGACCTCTTTATTAGGGTTAACTAGCCTTGCCTCCTAACAAACAAGTAAGCAAACAACGTGGTAATACATGACCTAACGTGATCCACACACTAGTAGGCAGTGTAGCCTGTTAGGTGTAACCCCTGTCGTTTCTATTGACCGCTAAGGGCTGATGATGTTATCGACCAATGTGCATCTCCTACTTCTTTATTTAGTTCCAATACATAATGACATAGAGCCATTCTTCGCTCATCATCCTATTTAGATCGTCTACTGCAATCATGGAAATGCCCAATTTCCTATTTTTGAAGCAACTCTTCTAACTATCGGGGTATTCGTTCATCGACACGCAAGTGTATAATCTCCATAAGTCCTATGATTGGATATGTCTCACATCAGTATAATGTATACACAACCGCTGGAAGCCCCTTGCAGTGAGTAGACTTCTATTGTGTAACACTATCGACCTTGCATTCCAACCTATAATAATGACTAGTGTCATTTTATTCATACAATTGTTTATTAACTTTAATAGTTCACACCCGTCATAAACGTACGCTTGAGGCTTCACATATATATACATGTGTATATATATATATATATATATATTTCATAGTCATTCATCTTTATTTAATTATTTTGCCTGTACAATCTACTGTTGATCATAAGTCAACTTCATTATGCATTTATATCTTGCTTACTTTGGGATTATTTACCGCTTCTTTTTTAAAGATTTATAATACCTTTTTCTATTACTTTACCTTTTTCTCCTATTTCCTATTTTTATTTCCTTTTTCGCCCGTTAATCTGTTCTTTCCAACTCTTATTCTTCTTTCTATTTAATTCACATTTTTATTGATTATGCATATCTTTTCTTTTAGAATGTTCTTGTCACAATTATATCTCTTTATTTAACACTTAGGGATTTGCTGCATTGGAATTACGTCTCTATCATGGAAATGTTAACACTATAGATTTCTATATCTTATCCAAGCGAAAGATTTATGTTGCGTTTAGAATGACAAAGAATTATCTTTTCATAGTTATTAAAATAAACGGTACAAAATAAAGTAAATATCCATATTTTTTACATTCTTTTCTTTTTAGGTGTATTCCTTGTCATTTCAAACGATACATTTTTATTTATTTTAACCATGATAATATATAGAAGTTCACATTGCAACATCCTATGTTCCAATGAATTAAAACACCGCTTAAACCCTTAAAATCTTATTGTGATTTTGTTATTTTACATTCTTATTTTCCAATATTCGTTTAAATAACAATCTTAAATTATTGCATCAATTACAAGTTCATGGTCTACTACTTTTCAATAATAAATTTAGGGACTACCAATATCAAGATTTGCATTCATATAACACACACACACACACACACACACACACACACACACACATATATATATCAAATTAATAATTACATAATATGTAGGCAGATTTTATAATTTCATTGCATACGTATAAGTTTGCCTACAACTCCAATTTACATTTTAGGGATATGGAATAAATCTACAATGATATAAATCTAACATATACAAAAGTATATAATATTCCTACTCACCTTTTAGCTTTCCAAATCTTTATATCCAATCCCTATTATTCCAGTTTGACTCCCTTCTCTCTCTCTCTCTCTCTCTCTCTCTCTATATATATATATATATATATATATATATATATATATATATATATCGCAAGCATATACAGATTTATTAAAAATCTAGATTAGAAGAGAGATTTGATTTGATTTGTATTTAAGATCAAAATTTAAAGTTTACCTTGGATTTGATGATTTGATTTGACCTTATTCCTCGTCTCTATCATGTTCTACAATTCCCCAATTATATATACACGTATAAACTAGAACTAACTTAAGAATTTAGAAATTTGTAGAGAAGAGAAAATGACAGAACTTCCACGTATGAGTTTGGAAGTGAGGATCTTGGCCTATATTTATAGGGGTTCAAATCAATGTAAGCCATTTGATTAAACTATTATAAATTTGGGCCATTTAGCCAACGTTTACTGTTGATTTTTCATATGCAACGGTCGATTGCCTTGTGCTCTAGGTTGACCGCTACCAGCCGACCATCAGGTATGTAGGGTCGATCGTTCCCTTGTTTAACACTGATTAATTAGTGTGTTGGTATTTTGTTAATGTTATTCCATTTATTAATCGATTTTGTTTATTTGTTTTTCATTTTAAAAATCTTACGAGATTTGATTTTAAGGTTAACATTTTTTGACATGTAAGTTTCTATTAATGTTATTAATTAATGTTTAATTTTTTCTTATTACCATAACCATATGTATAATTATTTTCGATTCAAAAATTTCAAACAGTAATAAAATTTTCATTTGAACTCCGATCGAAAAACTTTATGTATGAAAATTGATAAGAAAATCGCCACGGACCTAATGAGGTAAGTTTCGAAGTCAAGTTCCAAAGTTTATAAAAATTCAACATTGTTATTTATTAATTAATTTCTTTCATATTAATTATCATTAAAATTACGAGGTATTACAGTTCCTCTAAATCTATCATGTGGGTAGTAATGAGGAGGGGGTCAGAACAACGTTCTAATGACTGTTAAATTACATACTTTATCCATAATACTAGTTTATGCCGATTGATCTCCAGTACATATTATTTCCATTATTTAGATTAGTCATTTGATTTTGTATGCACGTACGATACGTTCAACCTACTTCAAGGTATAAATATAGGTGTACATATATACGTATAACATCACTATATTTATTGGACAAGGGTATACATCAATGTCTAAGCTCAATTGCCTGCATCCATTAATTGACTCCCCACTAGTGTCCATAATAATTCACCGCTCCAGGTATCCACTAATAGCGACTTGCCATCATACAACAAGGAACCTCCCAGTAGTGCCATAGTGATGTGCCACATCGGGTATCCACAAATAGTGTCTAGACCGAATTGTGTCTGCATACACTGAGGAACCTCCTACTATTGCCTAATAATGGCGTTATAATTTAATCGACCATATTACTAATGCATCTCAAAGACTTACGTAAGGGTTAACTGGCATACCTCTTATCTAATAAACAAGCAACCAAAATTTTGAGGTAATTGCATATCCTTTTAGAATCTCCAACGGTAGAAAGTGTGGTCCGTCCAGGCGTAACCCATGTCTTTGCCAACGACCGCACGAGACCAATGGTGTTCCTGACCTATGTGTCCAACCTTACTCCTTAAATACCGGTACCAATAATGTTGACATAGCACTGAGCTTTCCACCACCGTCCCATTTAGATTTGCCTAATGCAAATCAAGTAAATGTTCACCTGGTTACTTATAACCTCTAGCTTGGAATTGAAGCATGCTTAATTTGCCACTTGATACTTCAAATCCAAGGCAAAACCCTTCAATATACTGTGACGATCCTGACTCGACCTTTGAAAATCGGCACCGAATATGTCACCCATATTCTAATGCCGCAGATCCAAACGTCGAACCTGGTGCGCCGGAGCTTATAACACCATTAAGTAAACAAACAACACAGCGGAAGAAATAATGAATATCAATATACAACATCTCATACAAGTCCTGATACAACAGATGATCCAATAGATATCGATATACATCAGAGATAAGATACAATAAAATCGCAGCGGAAAGAAAATAGATAACACTAGCAGCGGAAAGAAAATAGATAACACTAGCAGCGGAACAAATAACTCCAATATAATCTTCAAGAGAGAACTGCAACAGCAGCTCGAACCAACAACACGATGGATTAAGACAAGCAAGTCTCGTCCATATCCAAAGACTGAACTAGCTTCAGATGATCAACTGAACCTAACTATCTGATAAACCCAACTCTAGACTGCTCGTGTGGAAAATAGTGAGCACCCAGAGTTTAGGAAAGGAACAATAAACTCCGAGTCAGTCATGGGACTGGTGTGAGTAACAAAAACAGTTTATCTTTTAAATAAAACAAGATTTATAAAAGAAAGTTCGATATGCTTTTTAGAAAATGAAACTACCATAAGACCTCCCGCCACACACACAATGCAAACGCAGAATTGGAGGAGATTTCTTCTTATGATAGTCAAACATGCTTAATACGTAGAAAGTTCTTGGATATTATTATTATAAGTGCAAAGTGCAGAAAACATTTCGAAAATAGAATATAAATCTTAGCCAACATACGACCATTATCGTATGTCTACTATAGCTACCATCCAAACAGTGGTGACCACCATAAGTGAATGGCAGGTTCTACAACTAAAACCGTACAGGGTTTCGTATTGGATGAATGGATTTCCAACAAATGGTCAGGCTAAGAAACTTCTTACTGCCACATGGGATCGCCTCTGGTGGGACGTCCCGAGAACCTAACCGGATCTCTGCCAACACAAGGCCGGGTTACCTCTGTAACTAGGTAACTACTACTCGAGCAAGCCATTCCCCGGTCCTTTGGGACCTTTTTCCGAGGCGCCTCTAAGCAACAACCACACAGTAAATGAGATTGGAGCTACCACATAGGTAAATATCTGGGCTCCATACCATGATACCACCCTTTACCAGAAGGGAATGACACACCCTAAAGGGCGCGACCCTCATAACCTTGCCGCATCTTTCCTGTTTTGACCATTTCCGGGGTGTGAGGTCCTGATGCAGTCTCGTCCACAAAGCTACGCTTTGGTACAAAGCCATGCTTTGGGTCAACAAATGATCAAAGTAATGATCACAAAGATAAATGATCAAACAAATGATCATATCACAAATGATCAAACGATGGTCATTAACACACAACAGCACTCAGCATGCCACACTACCAAATTGGGAGTATATCGCTGATAACCTTCAACTACATAACCTCTGAGCTCGTACGTCTCAGAGAAGGGTGTTAAGCTAAGAGAATAAATTCTCCGCCACCAACAGATATGTATTTGAAAAAAAATCCGCTTTATATCTCAAAGTGTAGTGTCAGACATACAATCCATACAAGTCTGTTTCGGGTTAGAACAGAACCGAAGGCACTTCCGAAGAAGCCCTTGCAATCCGGGTATTAACAATCCCGATCAGACTTCCCATCACTTAGGAAATCTCTATACCGGCGCGACTCGGTGCAGAGACAATCGATAGGTCATCCTATCGCTTTCGCAAATACCCGGTCTTCACCACCGGTCTTCAATGCTATCCATAACGTCGAATCACATATTCGGAATGGGTTATACGACGCGAGGGTCCTCTCCCGGCTAAACCGAATAGTGAGCGCAACATTTAAAACATATGGATATGGGATTTCAATTAAGTCACAACTTAATGATTCAAAACTTTCCTTCAAATGGTTAAACAAATTACCATTTCAAATCTTTTAAACTAAAAGATTTATTTCACTAAGTTCACCCAGCTTCACCAAGATTCATTTACGGATTTCAAAACAATCTCCATTTCAATTGGATTAACTCGTTAAATCTTTAAATCAAGATTTAACTAATAGCTTTCAAACTGTTTCCATAACTTGGAAAATCATTTTCATTTTTAACTTAAAATCCCTTTTTACACAGTTTGGAAGTTCACTTCCTATATGAAAGCTTTTATTATTTGAAACAAATAGTTTTCGTTTCAGAAAGATCCAATTTTATTTACACGAGTTAAAACCTTTGAATTTAAATTTAAATTCCCAAATCAATACCTTTAAAATAGTTTAACCCATGTATCACTGGGATAATATCTTTATTCCCTAGTTTTCAAATCATAGAATTCGATTTCAAATATTGAATTCAAATTTAATTCAAAATATTTAAATTTCAAAACTCAATCAAGTTATTCAAAATAAATTTCATCTTTGAAATTTCATTTCAAAAGCCTTTTCACTTTAAATCCAATCCATTTCCAAAATATTTTAATTTAAATATTCACTTTATAAATTATTTCAAAATCTGTGACTTAATCGATTTCCCCGTGAAATCCATATTGGTGTGTGTATAAGTGTGATCCAGGGGTTTAACACAATAGTGCAACATCATTCAATCATCACAGATTAAAATGCAGAAATATAGTTGATAAGTGATATGAGCTATAACGCTTATCATTCATTCACAGATCACAGATATATAAATTACAAATAAATAAGTCACACAGCTCAAAACAAAGCATCACATATCAGGAGTATCAAACAATTCAACCATTCAATAAAACCCAAACATCCATAGGTAAAATTTATTAATCAACTGATGAATTTAAATCAGATGTATTCCTTATGAATAAATCATTTATTAACCCTTAATTAATAATTGTTCTTAATTAATTATTCTTACTTAATTATAATGAGCAATTAATTTCTTAATTACTTTCATAAGCTAATTACTCTTACCCAATTTCATAAACGGTTATCATTAATTAATCAATCCAATTGATTATTACAATTATCACATTAATTAATTATTTAAATAATCTTAATTAATGACCTTCATTAACAATCAAAGTTTCTTTAATTACTGTGTTAAAGAAATCATTATAAATTATAAATTTGATTTACCCTTAACAATCCATTGATTTACAAATTTATTATTCCTTACTTAATTAATCTTTAAATCTTTAATTACTTACTTAATTAATTCAAATCATTAATTATCCATTCCAATTTACTTAATAATTAATGAATTATAAATCCTTAAATCTTCATTAACTTTAATTAATAAATTCATAAGCTTAACACTATTAATGAAATCCATATAAACAATAATTACTCATTCTTAATGACATTACAAATCATTAACTCTTCATTATTTAAAGTAAAACTCATTCATATTTGTGATTTAATTATTATTCACAATATGTTTGAAAACATTAATGTCAACGTTTCTTTTACTTCCAACTTAAATTTAAGATTTGAAATGAATTCTTATTTACCGTGAATAAAGTTTAAAACAAATTTCCTTAACATTTTTAAACCTACATGTTAAAGAATATTTTGTTATAAAGGAAATGTAAAAGAATTCAACATTAATTTCTTTTTGAATTCACATATCAATGAATCCTTTTAATTATTTAAATATCTTAAATTTGTACAACTTTTTATTTTTAACCCCAAAAATATGGAATTCAAAGTAGAGTTAAATCCAGGTTTCTAAAATTTGATTCAACTTTTAAATGCTTCCTTTCCAATTTCAAAACCCAAATTATATTTACATTCTTTTAAATCCTCTTAAATACTTAAACACCTTTAAGTTAGTAAACTATTTAATAATGAAAACTTACTTAATTCCCTGATTTAAACATTAGTTCTAAACTTGCTTTAAAACTTTATCATTTAATTTAACTTCAAATAGGAGCAGATTTCCTTTTCTTTTTAAAACATGAACAGCATGAAAGCAAAACTACCCGAGCCTCTTCTATTCTACTTCGAGTCTTCCCCGTCCCATACTCAAGTCAACTACCGAGCTATTCGAGAAAACACGCGAGAGAAAAAAAAAAGAAAACAAAACTCCCAGGCACAAAATACTCGTGCACGTGTACATCGCCGTTGGCGATCTTTCGGCACCGCCACTACGTCGAGCAAGTCGACGATCATCCCTAGATCGATTCGCAACCACCTGAACTTCGCCTACATCTCGAATTCGAATTCGAGAAAAAATTCGTAGCCTGGAAACTCGAGAGCAACTTCCTCTCGAAACCTGGCAACGCCATTTCCTCGAAACTCCGACCACCAGATCGCCAGCACCTCCGGCCACAGCTTCGCCAACACTTACCCTGCCACCTCCCAAGATCACATGCAACTCGATCACTGCTAGGTGACGAACGAGACAAATCACTAAACTTTGACAAAATTAGGTCTACAGACCTTACGAGCTCGCCACCGCCGCCACAACCCTCTGACCACCACCGCACTATTTTTCCCCGACTCGCCGTACCTTCCTCGTTCTCCAGTCGAAAACTCGACATCTAACACCTCACCCATCGCCGGCAGTTGGTGAGAATTCAGATTTTGTTCATTTTCGAACTGCGCTGGGTATACTCAACTGAAAATTATCATCTCTAGCTTAAAAATACTATTTTCTAATAACACTTCAAGTTATATAATTGAATTCAAGATTCAAGGCATTCGAAAATCTTCATGTGGTTACCTTTGCTCTGTAAAACCAAGTTTACAGAGGAATTCCATCATTATCGAGCTTAAAACAAATTTTTTTTTTCTTTTTACCACACTCTATAGTTATACACACCTATTTTATTTACCACTTTAAGTCTGGAAATGTTTTGATGGAAAGATATTTGATTTCTTGCTTTGTTTCCCTCCCTGTAACCCAGAAGAAAGAAAAACAGAGACTTCCACTTCACAGAGCAACATAAATATACCCATAGAGCAACACTTATAAATATGTACTAACCACTATATACCCATGCATAGATAAATGAAACTTGAGTATTTAAAATAATTTGTTCACTCACCTTAGACATTTTTTTTTTCTTCCAGAAGTCTTCAAGTTGAAATCCTTTTAACTTTGCAAAGTTGAAAACTGGGTTGAAGTTGTTAGCTTAAGCTTCTTCTTTGTTCTCAGATCTCTCTTTTATTGTTTGATGGTTTTTATTTATGTTTGAGTTTTAAGATGATATTGTCTTCAGTTTGTAAAAATGGAAATGCTTGCTTATTCTCTGGTTTGCTTATTTTTGATGAATGAAAGAAACTGAGATGAACGAACTAAGGAGAGCTTGATATATGGAAAATGAAGCTTCCAGGATATGCTTTTGTACAGGGTTACTATTTGCTTTTGTTGACTATCTGATTTCTTTGTTGGCTGAGGTGATATGTATTTTGTATGCTAAGTTTTTTTTTCTTTTTATAAAAAGTGATGTTATTTGTGTAGTACAAGTATTAATTGTATTTGTCTTGTTTTATAAGCTCATGCATATCACTTTTCGGCTGAGATGTTGTATGTTGTACTTGCATTTATTTGTTTCTTCTTTTGCAAGCCTGCATACTTAGTTTAATTGTTTGTTTGTACATATATAATTTATTTGATCATACTCATCCAATTTTGTACATGTCTGAATGTGTATTTCCTTTCTTGACTAAGTAGGTTTTTGTTTGTATATAGATATACTTACTGTCTTCACTTGCAAGCTTATTTACATATATATGTTTATATTTCCTTTTCCTTTAACAAGTACATTCATATGTATTTTCTTTCTTTATTTTTACAAGTGTACATACTTACATTTTGCTTGTACATGGATATTTATATGCCAATTTGAACATACCTGACTATATTTTACTGTTGTCGTATTACTTTGAAATCTGATTCTATAGTTAATGTGTAGTTTGAAGTTAGATTGTTCCATAACCATATAAATTTATTCCTATGTCCCACTTTATATTTTATAACTTATCTTCAAATATATCTATTAAATAATATTTATTTACATTTCTAACTTAAATACTTATTTATGACTTAAATACTAATTGTCGTTACATTATTTATAAATTCAAATTCAATTCAAATACATTTCTCAGTCATTTCATAATTTAACTAATATTTTATATTAATTACCAATTATTTCCCAATTTTTTTATTCAAACATTAAATTAATTATCAATTTAAACTGAATTAAAATCTGGAATCGTTACAGACTTCCCCCTTAAAGAAATTTCGTCCTCGAAATTTGCCAAGGAGACACAAAGATAGATGGACAACATTTCATCAAATCAACCCGATCATTTATTCTGCATTTGGCTTACCAAATTAGAATATCACTAATAGATATAGGAACGAATCTATTTAATTTTCCACAAGATACTCGGGTCATCCAGATTTACGAAATATGCGGTGGCATTGGTTAGTTCGAAAGGATAACTAACCGTCCGTAGAATATATCCGAACTCAAATTGTATTCACATATCTATCTACTCTTGGGTATAATTTCAAAATGTTTAGTTTAGAAACCAAAGTATATCTGTCAACCATAGCAAACAGAGCAATCAATACATCCAAACAAACAATTTTTTTTTGGCCTATTTGGAGTTTGTGTCCCATACAAATATATCAAACTCTTCTTCCTGTATTTACCAGGAACCATCGAAGAATTGACAAGAGATGCTGAACAAAAGAGATAGATTTAATCTTCTATAAGTTTTTCAAATACTAGGAATGGATTCCAAATTCAATTCGGAACATCTCAAACTATATATATAATCTGTCCCTCTTCGGACTTCGATCAACCCAAGAAATTATAATAGAATTTCAAGTTTGGTTTTACACGAAATCGATTTATCGATACAATTCAAATTATCCTTCATATTCTATTAATCAATTTAACTCAAATTAAAATTTCCAATTTATTTAAATTTTCAATTCCAAATTTTCAATTCATATTCATTAAGGTTTAAATCAAACATGATGAGAAACCGATGAAGATACGAAGTAAGGATTTCTTATAGCGATTCGTAGAGCATCATCATACTGAAACTTCTTCTGGAGCTGGGACGAAGCAATCAAAAAATTTGAAAACGAATCAAAGGAAATTGATAGAGAAAGATTGTTCCCACTGTTGCAGGGCATTGACCATTTATAGTCGTATTTCCCTGTCCCCTATCTCGTTCTCTTCTTGCACTCATACTCACTATCAGTGGATAGAAAGAAAATTTACTGAGGCATTCAAATGGATATCTTAGGGATTACTCATTCTAGGGTATACTTCACCCTATCTCTAACGAGCTACTTAATGTGTTATACTCCTGAGCTAAAGTTCAACCTTAGCTCTGATACCAAATGTGACGATCCTGACTCGACCTTTGAAAATCGGCACCGAATATGTCACCCATATTCTAATGCCGCAGATCCAAACGTCGAACCTGGTGCGCCGGAGCTTATAACACAATTAAGTAAACAAACAACACAGCGGAAGAAATAATGAATATCAATATACAACATCTCATACAAATCCTGATACAACAGATGATCCAATAGATATCGATATACATCAGAGATAAAATACAATAAAATCGCAGCGGAAAGAAAATAGATAACACTAGCAGCGGAAAGAAAATAGATAACACTAGCAGCGGAACAAATAACTCCAATATAATCTTCAAGAGAGAACTCCAATAGCAGCTCGAACCAACAACACGATGGATTAAGACAAGCAAGTCTCGTCCATATCCAAAGACTGAACTAGCTTCAGATGATCAACTGAACCTAACTATCTGAAAAACCCAACTCTAGACTGCTCGTGTGGAAAATAGTGAGCACCCAGAGTTTAGGAAAGGAACAATAAACTCCGAGTCAGTCATGGGACTGGTGTGAGTAACAAAAACAGTTTATCTTTTAAATAAAACAAGATTTATAAAAGAAAGTTCGATATGCTTTTTAGAAAATGAAACTACCATAAGACCTCCCGCTACACACACAATGCAAACGCAGAATTGGAGGAGATTTCTTCTTATGATAGTCAAACATGCTTAATACGTAGAAAGTTCTTGGATATTATTATTATAAGTGCAAAGTGCAGAAAACATTTCGAAAATAGAATATAAATCTTAGCCAACATACGACCATTATCGTATGTCTACTATAGCTACCATCCAAACAGTGGTGACCACCATAAGTGAATGGCAGGTTCTACAACTAAAACCGTACATGGTTTCGTATTGGATGAATGGATTTCCAACAAATGGTCAGGCTAAGGAACTTCTTACTGCCACATGGGATCGCCTCTGGTGGGACGTCCCGAGAACCTAACCGGATCTCTGCCAACACAAGGCCGGGTTACCTCTGTAACTAGGTAACTACTACTCGAGCAAGCCATTCCCCGGTCCTTTGGGACCTTTTTCCGAGGCGCCTCTAAGCAACAACCACACAGTAAATGAGATTGGAGCTACCACATAGGTAAATATCTGGGCTCCATACCATGATACCACCCTTTACCAGAAGGGAATGACACACCCTAAAGGGCGCGACCCTCATAACCTTGCCGCATCTTTCCTGTTTTGACCATTTCCGGGGTGTGAGGTCCTGATGCAGTCTCGTCCACAAAGCTACGCTTTGGTACAAAGCCATGCTTTGGGTCAACAAATGATCAAAGTAATGATCACAAAGATAAATGATCAAACAAATGATCATATCACAAATGATCAAACGATGGTCATTAACACACAACAGCACTCAGCATGCCACACTACCAAATTGGGAGTATATCGCTGATAACCTTCAACTACATAACCTCTGTGCTCGTACGTCTCAGAGAAGGGTGTTAAGCTAAGAGAATAAATTCTCCGCCACCAACAGATATGTATTTGAAAAAAAATCCGCTTTATATCTCAAAGTGTAGTGTCAGACATACAATCCATACAAGTCTGTTTCGGGTTAGAACAGAACCGAAGGCACTTCCGAAGAAGCCCTTGCAATCCGGGTATTAACAATCCCGATCAGACTTCCCATCACTTAGGAAATCTCTATACCGGCGCGACTCGGTGCAGAGACAATCGATAGGTCATCCTATCGCTTTCGCAAATACCCGGTCTTCACCACCGGTCTTCAATGCTATCCATAACGTCGAATCACATATTCGGAATGGGTTATACGACGCGAGGGTCCTCTCCCGGCTAAACCGAATAGTGAGCGCAACATTTAAAACATATGGATATGGGATTTCAATTAAGTCACAACTTAATGATTCAAAACTTTCCTTCAAATGGCTAAACAAATTACCATTTCAAATCTTTTAAACTAAAAGATTTATTTCACTAAGTTCACCCAGCTTCACCAAGATTCATTTACGGATTTCAAAACAATCTCCATTTCAATTGGATTAACTCGTTAAATCTTTAAATCAAGATTTAACTAATAGCTTTCAAACTGTTTCCATAACTTGGAAAATCATTTTCATTTTTAACTTAAAATCCCTTTTTACACAGTTTGGAAGTTCACTTCCTATATGAAAGCTTTTATTATTTGAAACAAATAGTTTTCGTTTCAGAAAGATCCAATTTTATTTACACGAGTTAAAGCCTTTGAATTTAAATTTAAATTCCCAAATCAATACCTTTAAAATAGTTTAACCCATGTATCACTGGGATAATATCTTTATTCCCTAGTTTTCAAATCATAGAATTCGATTTCAAATATTGAATTCAAATTTAATTCAAAATATTTAAATTTCAAAACTCAATCAAGTTATTCAAAATAAATTTCATCTTTGAAATTTCATTTCAAAAGCCTTTTCACTTTAAATCCAATCCATTTCCAAAATATTTTAATTTAAATATTCACTTTATAAATTATTTCAAAATCTGTGACTTAATCGATTTCCCCGTGAAATCCATATTGGTGTGTGTATAAGTGTGATCCAGGGGTTTAACACAATAGTGCAACATCATTCAATCATCACAGATTAAAATGCAGAAATATAGTTGATAAGTGATATGAGCTATAACGCTTATCATTCATTCACAGATCACAGATATATAAATTACAAATAAATAAGTCACACAGCTCAAAACAAAGCATCACATATCAGGAGTATCAAACAATTCAACCATTCAATAAAACCCAAACATCCATAGGTAAAATTTATTAATCAACTGATGAATTTAAATCAGATGTATTCCTTATGAATAAATCATTTATTAACCCTTAATTAATAATTGTTCTTAATTAATTATTCTTACTTAATTATAATGAGCAATTAATTTCTTAATTACTTTCATAAGCTAATTACTCTTACCCAATTTCATAAACGGTTATCATTAATTAATCAATCCAATTGATTATTACAATTATCACATTAATTAATTATTTAAATAATCTTAATTAATGACCTTCATTAACAATCAAAGTTTCTTTAATTACTGTGTTAAAGAAATCATTATAAATTATAAATTTGATTTACCCTTAACAATCCATTGATTTACAAATTTATTATTCCTTACTTAATTAATCTTTAAATCTTTAATTACTTACTTAATTAATTCAAATCATTAATTATCCATTCCAATTTACTTAATAATTAATGAATTATAAATCCTTAAATCTTCATTAACTTTAATTAATAAATTCATAAGCTTAACACTATTAATGAAATCCATATAAACAATAATTACTCATTCTTAATGACATTACAAATCATTAACTCTTCATTATTTAAAGTAAAACTCATTCATATTTGTGATTTAATTATTATTCACAATATGTTTGAAAACATTAATTTCAACGTTTCTTTTACTTCCAATTTAAATTTAAGATTTGAAATGAATTCTTATTTACCGTGAATAAAGTTTAAAACAAATTTCCTTAACATTTTTAAACCTACGTGTTAAAGAATATTTTGTTATAAAGGAAATGTAAAAGAATTCAACATTAATTTCTTTTTGAATTCACATATCAATGAATCCTTTTAATTATTTAAATATCTTAAATTTGTACAACTTTTTTTTTTTTTAACCCCAAAAATATGGAATTCAAAGTAGAGTTAAATCCAGGTTTCTAAAATTTGATTCAACTTTTAAATGCTTCCTTTCCAATTTCAAAACCCAAATTATATTTACATTCTTTTAAATCCTCTTAAATACTTAAACACCTTTAAGTTAGTAAACTATTTAATAATGAAAACTTACTTAATTCCCTGATTTAGACATTAGTTCTAAACTTGCTTTAAAACTTTATCATTTAATTTAACTTCAAATAGGAGCAGATTTCCTTTTTCTTTAAAACATGAACAGCATGAAAGCAAAACTACCCGAGCCTCTTCTATTCTACTTCGAGTCTTCCCCGTCCCATACTTCGAGTCAACTACCGAGCTATTCGAGAAAACACGCGAGAGAAAAAAAAGAAAACAAAACTCCCAGGCACAAAATACTCGTGCACGTGTACATCGCCGTTGGCGATCTTTCGGCACCGCCACTACGTCGAGCAAGTCGACGATCATCCCTAGATCGATTCGCAACCACCTGAACTTCGCCTACATCTCGAATTCGAATTCGAGAAAAAATTCGTAGCCTGGAAACTCGAGAGCAACTTCCTCTCGAAACCTGGCAACGCCATTTCCTCGAAACTCCGACCACCAGATCGCCAGCACCTCCGGCCACAGCTTCGCCAACACTTACCCTACCACCTCCCAAGATCACATGCAACTCAATCACTGCTAGGCGACGAACGAGACAAATCACTAAACTTTGACAAAATTAGGTCTACAGACCTTACGAGCTCGCCACCGCCGCCACAACCCTCTGACCACCACCGCACTATTTTTCCCCGACTCGTCGTACCTTCCTCGTTCTCCAGTCGAAGACTCGACATCTGACACCTCACCCATCGCCGGCAATTGGTGAGAATTCAGATTTTGTTCATTTTCGAACTGCGCTGGGTATACTCAACTGAAAATTATCATCTCTAGCTTAAAAATCCTATTTTCTAATAACACTTCAAGTTATATAATTGAATTCAAGATTCAAGGCATTCGAAAATCTTCATGTGGTTACCTTTGCTCTGTAAAACCAAGTTTACAGAGGAATTCCATCATTATCGAGCTTAAAACAAATTTTTTTTCTTTTTACCACACTCTATAGTTATACACACCTATTTTATTTACCACTTTAAGTCTGGAAATGTTTTGATGGAAAGATATTTGATTTCTTGCTTTGTTTCCCTCCCTGTAACCCAGAAGAAAGAAAAACGGAGACTTCCACTTCACAGAGCAACATAAATATACCCACAGAGCAACACTTGTAAATATGTACTAACCACTATATACCCATGCATAGATAAATGAAACTTGAGTATTTAAAATAATTTGTTCACTCACCTTAGACATTTTTTTTTCCAGAAGTCTTCAAGTTGAAATCCTTTTAACTTTGCAAAGTTGAAAACTGGGTTGAAGTTGTTAGCTTAAGCTTCTTCTTTGTTCTCAGATCTCTCTTTTATTGTTTGATGGTTTTTATTTATGTTTGAGTTTTAAGATGATATTGTCTTCAGTTTGTAAAAATGGAAATGCTTGCTTATTCTCTGGTTTGCTTATTTTTGATGAATGAAAGAAACTGAGATGAACGAACTAAGGAGAGCTTGATATATGGAAAATGAAGCTTCCAGGATATGCTTTTGTACAGGGTTACTATTTGCTTTTGTTGACTATCTGATTTCTTTGTTGGCTGAGGTGATATGTATTTTGTATGCTAAGTTTTTTTTTTCTTTTTATAAAAAGTGATGTTATTTGTGTAGTACAAGTATTAATTGTATTTGTCTTGTTTTATAAGCTCATGCATATCACTTTTCGGCTGAGATGTTGTATGTTGTACTTGCATTTATTTGTTTCTTCTTTTGCAAGCCTGCATACTTAGTTTAATTGTTTGTTTGTACATATATAATTTATTTGATCATACTCATCCAATTTTGTACATGTCTGAATGTGTATTTCCTTTCTTGACTAAGTAGGTTTTGGTTTGTATATAGATATACTTACTGTCTTCACTTGCAAGCTTATTTACATATATATGTTTATATTTCCTTTTCCTTTAACAAGTACATTCATATGTATTTTCTTTCTTTATTTTTACAAGTGTACATACTTACATTTTGCTTGTACATGGATATTTATATGCCAATTTGAACATACCTGACTATATTTTACTGTTGTCGTATTACTTTGAAATCTGATTCTATAGTTAATGTGTAGTTTGAAGTTAGATTGTTCCATAACCATATAAATTTATTCCTATGTCCCACTTTATATTTTATAACTTATCTTCAAATATATCTATTAAATAATATTTATTTACATTTCTAACTTAAATACTTATTTATAACTTAAATACTAATTGTCGTTACATTATTTATAAATTCAAATTCAATTCAAATACATTTCTCAATCATTTCATAATTTAACTAATATTTTATATTAATTACCAATTATTTCCCAATTTTTTTTATTCAAACATTAAATTAATTATCAATTTAAACTGAATTAAAATCTGGAATCGTTACATATACTCCCCAAACCTGTAGGCGAACATATATTCCCATGGGTCCTACGGTTAGGGATATCTCACATTAGTAGAATGTATACATAACAGCTGGTAGTCACTTATGGAGGGCAGACTTCTGTTGTGTAACACTTCTAACATTGCATCCCAACTTATGCTAAACCAAATTATTTATAGTAGGTCTAAATATTTGGCTAGGCCCGTTAATGCATATCCATCACAAACGTATTACTAAGGCCATATAATTTCACTGTGGAATTCATCTAGCCAAACATACGCCATATTTTCCATTTATTTCGAAAAGAAAATATACTTACTAAAAGCCCTCTAATTAAACCTTTTAATCATACCACTATTAAATTTCAACTAGGAACCTCTGAATAGCTCTTTTAATTAAAATTTCTAAATTTTCTTATGTATTTTCTTCCAAAAATATATTTTTAAATAACATTCATATGGAGAAAAATTTAGTATTTACGTGCTTTTCAAAAATAACATCTTTTTAATGGTAAGGTTCTCATATTTTTAAATAAATTCTTCAAAGGTCATTTTAAATATTTTAAGAAAATTTTAAAATCTTTTATTAAATTCTTTCACATAGGGTCGGACTCATAAATGGATTTTGTTTTTCATCATTTTGCGCTTTTCTTCTTCAAGAATATGAATCCGGCTATCATCTTATGGTTGACATATTATTACGAAAACTTGCTCAACTTTTTTATACATTTTTTTGGATACTTGCAACATATAGGTTCTTAGTACCCATCTGTTTGGATGAGATGTACATCATCAATCGACAATCCGGTAAAATCCACAATCACAGGGCAATATAGGCCCATCAAAGTAGTCAAGTACCATCCAATTTCAAGGACCATTCTATATGATGTGCTCAAGCTCTTCTTGAGTCAACGCCTTACACTAGACCTATAGCTCGTGGGGTAATCAGCGTATAAATTTAATCCTATTTATTATCCCAATGCATAGTTTCCTTATCCATCTTTTCAAAATATGGTGGCAACTATGTCTATAGGCGGAATTCATGGAGTCGGGCGTGTGTGTGTGTGTGTAATTCTAGTAAAAATTACAAGTATGCTCACCCAGCATATCCTAATTCTTAGTACCGACCAACCTCGCTTTGATACCTAATGTAACAAATTACATCTTAAGGGATCCGATTTTTCGACTAAATCGAAAACCCAAGTCCATTAGGATATAGATCGTTGATCTTAGACTCTTAGTAACCTGAAATAAACATATGTATATCATAGAGCTATCAATACGAACTCACAGCGGAATAGTAAAATATAATAAAACGTATATACTGGACAAGGCTTCTACTTTGGAACCAATATTATTTGTTGGATATTTAGTTGTCTTGTCATTGTTGAGCCTGAATGAGAACATCTATCCACCAACTATTTCCTTCTTGCATTGGTATCATGTCCCTCTAAATTTATTCTGTGGGTTGTAATAAGATAGGGGGTCAAAACAATGCTCTGGTAACTGATAGATTACATACTTTATCCATAACACTAGTTCATGCAGATTGATCTCCATTACGTGTTATATCCACTATTTTGATTAGTCATTTGATTATGGATGCACATACGATACGTCCAACCAACTCTGAGGTGTAAATATAAGAGTATGTGTGTATACATGCATACGTATATACATATGTATATGCATACGTATATACATACACATATAACATCACTATACTTGATGGACAAGGGCATGCATCAATATCTAGGCCCAATTGCCCACGTACATCAACCGATTTGCCGCTAGCGTCCCTAACCCTACGCTGCGATAGGTATCCATTGAAAGTCTTTAGGTTGACTTGCTCGCTTGCACCAAGGAACCTCTTGTTGGTGCCACAACAATGCGCCGCATCGGATATCCACAAACAGTGTCTAGATCGAATTGTCCAAATACATCGAGGAATCTCCCGTCGTTTCCTAATAACAACATTATAATTTAATCAGCCATGTTACTAACGCATCTCAAAGACTTACCTAAGGGTTAATTGGCACACCTCCAATCTAACAAACAAGCAACCAAAATTTTAAGGTAATTGCATATCCTTCCACAACCTCCGTGGGTAAGAAGTGTAGTCTATCCAGGCATAGCCCAAGTCTTTTCTAATGACCGCACATGACCGTTGATGTTCCCAACCTATGTGTCTAGCCCTACTCCTCAAATATAGGAATAAACAATGTTGACATAGCACCGAGCTTCCCACCGCCATCCTATTTAGATTTACCTAATGATAATCAAGGAAATGCCTACTTGATTACTTGGTACATCTAGCTTAGAATTTAAGCAGGCCTAATTTGTTATTTGATACTTTAAATTTGAAGCAAACCCCCTTTGGTATATTCCCTAAATTTATACATAAACATATATTTTCATGGGTCCTATGGTTGGAGATGTCTCACATCGGTAGAATGTGCACAAAACTGATCGTAGCCCCTTGTGGAGGGCAAACTTCTATTATGTAGCACTACGGACCTCACATCCCAACCAATCCTAAACCAAATTATTTATAGCAAATCAAAATATTAGGCCACGACCACTAATTCACAACATTCGTAAACGTATTGCCAAGTCCATATAATTTCATTGAGGAAATTATTAACACTCCCAAGTTCATTTATTGGTATTCATTTTATTTACTTATGAACTCTTTTTCTATTTCATTAGTGCCAATAAGTGTCATTTACTGCTTCTTTCAATTAATGCCCATATTAGCTTGATTGCTATAACTTCCCCAATTCCTTTACATTGTACATATTTTAGCGCTTATTATTTATTTCTTAGCTTATACTTTTCCATATTTATTTAATTAATAATAGGATTATTATTAATTTTATCTACATAATTCTTAATTCCTATACTTAGGGGTCTATGGGGTTTTTTCTATAAAGGACAAAAATTTGTATTTTTTTGGCCCCAAGGACAAAACCTCAATATTTTAGCCACAAGAACAAATATTCTCTTAAAATTATTTATAAGAACAAACATTCTTCCAAAATTAATCAAAAGGACAAATCATCAAAATTATCAACCACCACTGGTCACACCACCACCCATCGCCGTTCTCAGCACCACCCACTGCCATCACTTGCTACCGATAACTCTTAACATAAAAACTGATACCTAAAAACTGCCACCGGTAACTAAAAACTGATATCTAAAAACTGCTACTTAAAAACTACACACCTAAAAACTGCTACTGGCAACTAAAGCTGATACATAACAGCTGATACTTAAATAAACCACCTATAATCTCCTAGGTTCTCAAATTTATCAAATTCGATCAGCATTATCTAAGTTTACAGTTCATTATTAAACAAGCATTTCAATCATAACAATCATCATTGTAGAAAAATCAGTTCACAATCATATTTAAAGCACGGATAAACTGAAAGTCTATATGAGTGGACCATATAGGATATATATGCAAGTATAAATAACTAACTATATAATATAACTTGATAGATGATAGTAGCAAAATAAATTAAAATAATCACACCAAGATTTTATACTGGTTCGGACCTCCCGTCCTACGTCCAGTCCCGAAGCTCCTCTTTGGAATTTCCTTTCAACTAACCCTCTCTTGACCCGGAGGAACAGGTTTACAACAACAGAGTTTCTTTGTCAAGAATGTGTTCAATAACACGGATGTTGACTATTAAGTACAATTTCTTCCAATATATATATGGAAGAGTTAATTACAGGTATTTTGATTGCTTAGAGATCAGGTATAAATCAGAGTATAAGAGTTAAGAGCGTGAGTAAGTAAGGTGAAATCTTCTCTTGAATTCCTGATTCTATTTATAGTGGTGGAGAGATCCTTTGTGTAGTTGCAATTGTTAGTAAATGCTATAAGGTTGCTTCTCATGGTGATGAAAAGTTGCAGTGAAGAGAAGTGAACGTGTCCTTTAGGATGTGATAGTTGTTCTTTGAATTTTCACAGCCGAGTTCAAAATCATACGTCTGAAAAATATTTCAGACGTCCGGTCTTCATATTTTTTTGGGATCTGGTTGCATTTCAGACGTCTGAGTTTATTAACCAGACGTCTGGTCTTCATATATTTTTCATATCCAGATGCTTTTTAGACGTCTGAGTTTAGTAACCAGACGTATCTTCCCCTTTTTGATGATGACAACTATTCAATGTACTTACATAGATTATAAATCTCCTCCTGAATATGTGCTTATTTTTAATGTTGCATGATTCTACCTATATTTCTCTCCCCCTTTGACATTATCAAAAAGAATTATAACATTGAAGCCAATCGTCAAAAAAGGAAAAGTTTCATTAATAACATGAAGGGGTTACAGTCATTAGATTTGTACAAAGAAAATATAAAAACTACAATTTCCAAATTCTAGATTTCCTTTGGGGAAGCTTTATTTGGATCATCTTCCTTTGGTTCTTCGTTGTCAAAAGTGCTATCCTTTAAAGGAGATGTCAAAGCTTCCTTTAGAAGTTCATCCTCAGTTAGTTTTGAATTTTTTGCGGAAGGAGAAGGAACAGAGGTTGCCCAATCCTCATAGGGTGGTGTTGGACCACGAACCCGTTGTAATACTTCTTTAAGAACCGATAAAATAGTCGAAAGAGATTCTTCAACTGTGGCAAGTCGTGTAGCAAAATGAAGTTTCAAAATTGTCAATTCGCTTAGCCAAAATTTTCTGATTTTGAGATAGAATTTGTTGGTTCCAAAGTGTGAGATCTCGAACACTTTCATTTGGATTTGTATTCGTTCGAGTCTCCATAATTTCATCCTGTCCCGGATATTCAAATGGTGCAGGAGGAGGAGGAATGACTTCTTGATGTTGTACTTCCTCTTGGGATGGATCAATGTTTGTTTGAGGAGGAGGCTCAACTCTTCGAGATTGACGATTGTGCGTCCAATCTTCGAAGGACATAAACTCTAGAGGGATTTCAGGTAGGTGCATCAGATAGAAGAATTTGGTGGAAGCATATTTAGGCGAGATTTCTTCGAATGTCGATAGGTAGGAAGGAATATTATGTGCACTAAGAAGTCTCATAATATACGTAAGGTAAATGATTGATGGCCATGATCGAGTCCAAAAGTGTTTGAGCTTGTCAAAGATGAATTTGACCCAATTTACATGAGTTCCACTAAAGAGAGCATATAGAGCTTTGTGCTCCATTTCTGTTATTTGCTCGTGACTCCCCATACGTGGAACAACTGTATTTATTATCATTCTTGTCAAGAGTCTAGCTTTTGGACGTAAATATTTCGAAGTAAATTTTGGCATTTCGTCCTTCCAAATTTGATGGGTAATACTATTCCGTGGCTTGAAGCGCATATCCGGAATGTTGTGTAAATCCTCCCCGGTGTCGGAGCATCCTAAGGTTCTACCTATTAAACCCGGAGTTAATCTAATAGTATTTCCATAAACACTTGACCATAGCCAGTTGTCCTCATCTTCAGTGTTCCACACTGAAGTACTATCTAGATTAGCGTAGAATAAAAATATAGCTAATTGATCTATTTGAACATCGTTTGGAGTAAAAGAGATTAGGGTTTCCAATCCAGCATTTTCACAAAGTTCATCTAGATCATACATAGGGAATTTTAGGAGATTATAGAATGGTCCTATATGAAGTTTTTTCTTTTGAATATCTTGATACCTTTTGATGGAATGCGGTGCTTTATGCATCCACCTCTCGATTTGATCGTCGGAGCACACTTGGGGGTTTGAAGATGAAGTGGGTTGGTCTTGTTTGCGTTTTGAAGCTTTGATATTCTTAGTGCGAGGAGGCATTTCTGATTTTAATTTTTTTAAAGATGTTGAATTTGAAAAAAATCGTCAGTAAGCAAATTGTAGATTGGAAAAATTTTGAGATAAAGAAAATAATGACGTTGTCTGGGTGAATATAAATGGTCGATTGAATTCCAGACGTCTAGATTTGAAATCAGACGTCTGGTTTGGCCTAATTTTTTTACAGAAGATACAAACAGACGTCTGATATTTGGAGTAGACGTCTGTTTTGGTCGAATTTGTGAGCTTGAATAGGCAGAAACTTTAAACAGACGTCTGGTTATATATCTCAGACGTCTGGTTTAGATAAATCTTATAAGCATTTGTGACAGAAGACTTGGTCAGACGTCTGGTTCAATGTGTTAGAAGTCTGAAATTTTCCGAATTCTATTTTTAGGAGGCAGAACTTAAATTCAGACGTTTGGGGGGGTATATTAGACGTCTGACATATGCACACTGCTTAATTTTTTAATAGTATATCATTGTGTCAGACGTCTGGAGGATGTAGACAGACGTCTGAAATTTGCAATTTGGCTATAAATAGTCTAAAGTTTGATGGTTTCACTTATTTATCGAATGTTGATAACAAATATCTTTATTGTTGTAAAATATAATAACACATAAGTATAGATACATACAATAATTAATACGATTTATTTATTTAGATGGCGATGGAGTTTTAGGATTTCCTGACTCGTTATCCTTCCATAGTCTAAGTGGAGACCATATATTTACACGTTCGTGGGTCCGTGGGGAGCCAGAATATCGTCTTGGTGAGGGATCTGAAGGAGTACGATACGAAGAAGATGGATCCAATGAACTACAAGGTTTTGGTAGCGGTTCATGAACATCTTCCTTTCGCGACGAACAAACTTCATCGCCACTTGCTCTAGAAAGCTTAGCCGTCGCGCCATAACTTTTTTTTTGAAATAAAGCTCTCATTGAAGATCTATCTGTTGTTTCTGGTAATGATGAATTTCATCAATTTTCTCCTTTGTGTTAGGAGAAACAAACAAAGATCTTTTAGTTTTCTTATTATCTGGAGTAAAACCCGTATGATACAAGGACCACCTATTTGTTGGCTCTAGCTTTGGTGTAGGCATAGGAAGCCGTTGTGGTGTGTCAACCGAGATGTCCGTCGATGGTGTTGAGATGAAGATGGATATATAGGAGTCCCCAGAAAACATTGTTTATATTTTTAAAAATTGATTGTTTGTATATAGTTGTTATGTAACCATGTGTATATATATAAGCTAAAAACATTATTTATAGAACAACTAATTTTCTAAAAATTTAATGGTTCAAAAATAAATAAGTATAATTTGTGGTAATAAATTAGATAACTAAACTTAGACTTTAAGTAAAGTTATTAATTTTTTAAGGAAGAAGATCATGAAGTGAACAAATACCTAAACTTCATTAGAGTTTAATGAAAGTTTGTTCATTTAATGGTTTTGTAAAAATGTCGGCTACTTGATTTTCGGTATTTACGTATTCTAAAGAAATAGTTTCTTTTTCAACACTGTCTCGTAGAAAATGATGTCGTATATCTATATGCTTGGTTCGAGAGTGATTAACAGGGTTTTTTGATAAATTTATAGCACTTGTGTTATCACAATATATTGGAGATTTATTGATAATTTTGCCAAAATCCGTTAGTGTTTGTTGCATGTATATCACTTGTGCACATGCTAAAGCTGCGGAGATGTATTCGGCTTCGCAAGTAGATAAAGAAACACAATTTTGCTTTTTTCTAAACCATGAAACTAAATATTGTCCGATAAAGTGACACGTTCCACAAGTACTCTTACGATCTGTTCTACATCCACCGAAATCCGCATCGCTATATGAAACAAGTTCAAAAGATGATTCTTTAGGGTAAAACAAACCATAATCTCTAGTACTAGATAGATAACGTAAAATGCACTTAACAGCTCTTAGATGAGATTCTTTTGGTTTTGCTTGAAATCGAGCACAAAGACATACACTCATCATAATATCAGGTCGACTGGCCGTTAAATAAAGTAAAGAACCAATCATGCTTCGATATAACTTTTCATCAAAATCTTTTCCATTTTCATCTTTTTCTAAGTGAACAGTGGTGCTCACTGGTGTTGGTTTGCTCGATGTTTTATCCATTTCAAATCGACGTAATAAATCATTACAATATTTTTCTTGATGAATAAAAATTCCATTTTCGAGTTGTTTTATTTGTAAACCTAAGAAGAAATTTAATTCTCCCATGTGTGACATTTCGAATTCATTTTTCATAATATTTGAAAATTGATTACATAAATTTTCGTTGATTGAACCAAAGATGATATCATCAACATAAATTTATACAACCAAAATATCATTATTTTCTCTTTTAATAAATAAAGTTGTATCTATTTTTCCTATATGAAAACCAGATGTTATTAAGTGATTTTTAAGACGGTCATACCATGCACGAGGAGCTTGTTTTAATCCATATAGTGCTTTATGTAATTTAAAAACATGATCGGGATATTTTTCGTGAACAAATAATGGTGGTTGTTCGACGTATATATTTTCTTTAATAAAACCATTCGAAAAAGCACTTTTGACATCCATTTGAAATAGTTTAAAATTATGATGACAAAGGCGAGTAACGTACAAATTGCCTCTAATCTTGCTACTGGAGCAAATGTTTCATCGTAATCTATACCTTCTTCTTTATTGTAACCTTGAGCAACTAAACGTGCTTTATTCCTAACAATATTTCCATTCTCGTCTGCTTTATTTTTAAATACCCATTTTGTTCCTATTACCGATTGATCTTTAGGTCTTGGTATTAATTCTCATACATTATTACGTTCAAATTGATTTAATTCTTCTTGCATAGCTATTATCCAAAAATTATCATTTGAGGCTTCTTTATAATTCTTTGGTTCAAAGTTTGACACAAAGGCTATATGGCTTCTTTGATTGAGATGATTTCTAGTTATTCTTGAATTAAGATCTCCAACAATATTATCTATTGGATGATTCTTAAGAATTCTAGGGGATGATATCAAAGTGTTATTTTGCATATTTGTTTCATTATTAATAGAATTTGATGAATTTGTTAGTGGAACAATTTCTTCTTCGTCATTAGTATGGTGATTGAAAGGATTTTCGTCGAACGAGACATGTAAGCTCTCCTCAATAGAATTATTTCGTTTATTAAAAATTCTATATGCCTTGCTACGATCTGAATATCCAACAAAGACACCCTCATCAGCTTTTGGATCGGATTTTCCTAAGTTATCTTTTGTATTTAATATAAAACATTTTGAACCAAAAGTTTTAAAGTATGATACTTTAGGTTTTTTACCAAAAAATATTTCAAAACAAGTTTGTTTAGTCATGGGGCGAATGGTTACTCGATTTAATACATAACAAGATGTCGCAATAGTTTCAGCCCAAAAGTGTTTTGGTAATCCACTACTATTTAGTAATGTTCGTGCACATTCTTGTAATTTACAATTTTTTCTTTCTACGACACCATTTTGTTGAAGTGTACGAGGAAAAGAAAAATTATGAGTTATTCCTTTCTTATTGCAAAAGTTTGTAAAAAGATCATTTACGAATTCTCCTCCGTGATCACTTCTAATATTTTTAATTTTCAAATTCATTTGAGTTTTAGTTCTTTTAGCAAATATTTTAAACATACCAAAAGTATCGCTTTTATATTTTAAAAATAAAGTCCATGTGTATCTCGAAAAATCATTGACTATTACAAAAACATATTTATTGTGATTTATAGACCTTATTTGTGTTGGACCAAATAAATCTAAATGTAACTATTCTAATGGTTGTTTTGTAGAAATATTATTTTTAGATTTAAACGAGCTTTTCTTTAGTTTTCCAATTTGACAATCGTTACATAAATTTTCTACTTTGTAAGTTATTTTAGGTAATCCTCTTACCAACTCATATTTAGCTAACTTATTAATACTCTTAAAATTAATATGACAAAATCGTTTATGCCATAACCATGGATCATCATGTTTGGCGGTTAAACATAAGTTTGAATTTTTATTTATATCCATGTTTAATACATAAATATTTTTGTTTCTAAAACCTTCAAAAATGAGTTGTTTGTTATTATCTAAAATATTACATCTATCTTTTTCAAAATTTATTTGAAAACCTTTATCACATAATTGACTAATGCTTAGTAAGTTGTGTTTTAGATTTTCTACTAATAAAACACTTGTAATATAAGGAGAGTTAGATGTACCAGAGTTGATGACTTCTCCAATGCCTATTACATAACCTTTTGAATTATCTTCAAAAGTTACTGTTCCACTATCGATGTATGTTATATTTGATAACATTTTTGAATTTCCGGTCATATGCTTGGAGCAACCGCTATCTAGTATCCATTTCTCCTTATTTTTTATTTTGGGTACTTGCAAAGTAAAAGATGTTTTAACTGATACCCATATATTTTGTTAGGGTCCTAATTGTTAGGAGAAGGTAGTCATACCCAAGATGGTTTGGTACCTTTATAAATATAATTTTTACTATAGACTACATTCTCTAAGTAATTATTAATATGCTTTTGTCTAATCAAATTATTATTTGTTTTAGGAATCCAAATTTTCATATTTTTGGTACTCAATTTAGTCTTAGACAAACTTCTAGTTTTTATGTAACTAATATTTTTAGCATTATTTCCTTTCTGTTTAGAGGAATTTTTGAATCTTATTCCATTTCTATTACCTGATGGTTTTGAAGTTTTGATAAGATTTTCCAAATCTTGTTTTCTTTTATTAAATTTTGACACATTGTTGGTAATTTAATCTATTTTTTCTCTTGATTCTATATTTTCAATTTTCAATAATTCAATACTATTTTTAAAATCAACACTTTCTTGTAACAAATTTTCTTTTACTATAGTAATATTCTCACTTTCTGTCATATTATTTTTGTTTTTTTCTTGAGATATTTCAAGTTCTTCTTCTAGCATAATTTTTTCATCTTTCAACATTCCTACCTCAAGTTCTAATCTATTTATTTTGACTATATATTTTTTGTTCAATTTTTTTATTTGTCTAAATTTATCATCTAATTCCATGCTAAGTTCTAATAGTTCATCATGGCTAAATTCAGGACATACCTCTTCAGTTTATGCCATAAAACACACATTAGCTTGTTCTCCATCACTGTCGCTATCACTTTCAGAAGATGAAGAGTCCGAGTATCCCAAGTTACTTTGAAAGCCTTCTTCTTCTTGAATTTTTGAATTTTGTTATTCTTTTTGTCATTATTAAGTTTAGGGCAATCCTTCTTCATATGACCGTATTGATCACATTCATAACACTTGATCTGAGATAGGTTTGTTGTGTTGGACTTCCCTTCTTTTTGAAATTTGGTCATCTTTCAAAATTTCTTGAATCTATTATAATTCTTGGCAATGAAGACTGTTTCTTCTTCATCTAAATCAGAGTCATCATTTTTTGTTGCTGGAAGTGCTATATTCTTTTTCTTCGAATTTAGTTCTTTTCGTGCCTGCAAATTAGCTTCATAGGACATTAAATTTCCTATCAACTCTTCAACTTTGAGAGTAGAAAGATCGTTAGCTTCTTCAGTAGCTAAAACCTTCCTTTCCCAATCTGATGTTAAAGCGTTGAGTATTCGAAAAACTAAATCAAAATCAGTAAATTTAACTCCTAATGCCATAAGATCATGTTGGATAGTTTGGAATCTAGAATACATGTCAACAATAGTTTCATTTTGCTTCATTTTGAATGAAGAAAATTGGTTTTGTAAAATTGTTTGACCTTTGTTGTACCTTCGTGTGTAATTTGTAAGGTACGCCAAATATCAAATGCAGTGGTGCATAACATGACACGTAAAAATTCATTTTTGTCTAAAGAGAAAAATAAAACATTCATAGCTTTAGCATTATTTGATGCTAAGGTCTTTTGTGCATTGGTCCAAGTGTTCATAGAAGTAGTAGGTGCTTCATATTTATCTTGTGTGGCTGACCAAATTTCAACACCATTAGCTTCCATAAAATTTCTCATACGTGTTGACCAATATGCATAGTTAGATCCATTAAAGAGCGGGGGTCGTGCTGTCGATTGTCCTTCTTGAAAAATACTTGCCATATTAAGGTGATTCAAAAACGTGTTACTGTTATTTGATCAAAACCTTGCTCTGATACCAATTGAAAGTCTATATGAGTGGACCGTATAGGATATATATGCAAGTATAAACAACTAACTATATAATATAACTTGATAGATGATAGTAGCAAAGTAAATTAAAATAATCACACCAGGATTTTATACTGATTCGGACCTTACGTCCTACGTCCAGTCCCGAAGCTCCTCTTTGGAATTTCCTTTCAACTAACCCTCTCTTGACCAGGGTGAACAGGTTTACAACAGTAGAGTTTCTTTGTCAAGAATGTGTTCAATAACACGGATGTTGACTATTAAGTACAGTTGCTTCCAATACATATATGGAAGAGTTAATTACAGGTATTTTGCTTGCTTAGAGATCAGATATAAATCAGAGTATAAAAGTTAAGAGCGTAAGTAAGGTGAAATCTTCTCTTGAATTCCTGATTATATTTATAGTGGTGGAGAGATCCTTTGTGTAGTTGCAATTGTTAGTAAATGCTCTAAGGTTGCTTCTCATAGTGATGAAGAGTTGTAGTGAAGAGAATCGAACGTGTCCTTTCGGATGTGACAGTTGTTCTTTGAATTTTCACAGCCGAGTCCAAAATCAGACGTTTGGAAAATATTTCAGACGTCTGGTCTTCATATTTTTTTTGCATCTGGTTGCATTTCAGACGTCTGGGTTTATTAATCAGACATCTGGTCTTCATATATTTTTCATATCCGGATGCTTTTCAGACGTTTGAGTTTAGTAACCAGACGTCTGATTCTTTATGAGCTATGAACAAGAGGAATCAATCATACGTCTGGCTAGTGTACCCAGACGTCTGAATGTGTGCATGTTGCTTTATCTTTGTCTGTGTCATCCCTCTTCCACTTCTATCGACTTGAAGTCTTTTGATACTTCTTTTGAGTCTTGTTTTTGTGTCTTTGGTGATGTTACTTTATCAACTACATGTAAATATAGATATATATGTACATTCGATTTTCATTGTATAGTTGTTATCATCGAAACCATAGAATTGATTTCCTAACATAAACCACTCGTAATCCACATCTATCATGCTTATGAAATTGCATCGTTATCTCATATAACGACGCTTTGACTCTCACTTCATTCTCCGATGCAAGCCAGATCGAGGGACTCCACTACAGCTTAAGCATGGATTGCATTCGATTAAGGTAGTGTGCACAATGCTTAGCAGGATAGAGGTTCATCTCTGTGTAAAAAATAAATAGTTTTTACAAAAATAATATCTACTACCGCTAAAACCGACATCTAAAAACTGATCCTCAAATTAGTAGTAAAACTATACTTAAAATGAAACACTAATTCAACTCAATGATTCATCATGTTTACTCTGTAACAACTTCATTTTTTTATACAATCAAACCAACAAAATAGTAAAAAACTTCTACACTGCATTATTGTAAAAAATGATACTCAGAAAAAAGTGATACTTAAAAACTGACCCTTACTAAACTCAACACAACAATACATTATCAATCAAATCAATATGAATGCAAAAAATCAAAAAAATAACTAAAAAATGTTTGTTTCAAAATGTGAATTTGTTACAGTATGATAATTTTATTATACAACAGAAATCACAAACTCAAACATAACAAATAATTTCAAAAATGATACATACAAATTGGAAAACTGATATCTAACAACTGATACCACTTCTTCTACCCTAATTCTTCCATAGCTTGCTCTTCTTCCTTCTCGACTTGCTTCTCTTCTTCCATCGTCATAATCGATATCGAACAACACCGCTACTGCAATCTTTCAACAAACTAGCTCATCATCAACACTACATCTCCATTCATATGCAAGTCACGACACATTCAACATAACTCATCTAGACATCACTTCAAGCAACCTCGGAAGCCAGACATCAATTTTAATTCAAGCATCAAAGGACGAAGCACAACCCTCAAGAAATTCAGCAAGGCATCTCCAACCCTTAGATCTTAAGATTCGGACGATGACAATAAAATCAATAACGACGGCTTCAAGATGTGGGTGATGAGTTCTTCGGCGATCATTTTCCCATCGATGAATTTTCTTCTATTGTCCTCGTCATCAATATTTTTGCCATGCCGTAGAAAAAAGATATAAAAGTTGTCCTTTAGATAAAAAATTTGAAGGCGGGTCCTTAAGGGTAAAATGTTGTGAATTTTTGTCCTTCGTGGTATTTTCCTATTTTAAATATACACTTATGCGTAACTCCCATAAAATATTTATTTTTGTATTTTAATGCATTGGATGTTTGGAACTGTATCTTCCCCAGTAGGAAATGGTACCATTGTAATTTTCCATAAACTGCATAAAAAGTGGATTTGTTTTGCGTTTGGAATTACAAGGAACTACCTTTTATATTGTTATTGAAATAGACAGTGCATTTACTGAAAAATATCTCTACTTTGCACATCCTTTATTTTTGGATGTGTTTCTTGTTATTTCAAACAACCAACTTTTCATATATATAATTTGTTAAGCTGGATATCTTATGGAAATTCACATAGGGACATTTTGCACTCCAATGAACTAAAGTATATACTTAAAGTCCAGTTCAAATTTAAAACATTTTCAACTACTGATTATCAAGTTTTAACAATTTATAACTCAAATAATGAAACATGGGAATAACCACGAAATTTTATCGATAACTTATTTCATAAACTTTTAGGGACCACCTCCCTAAATCCTAGATCTACGACGTATATAGTATCTCATCAAACTAATAATCTACTGAATATGCAGGCAAAAATTTCAAGTTAGGTTTATTTATTTATGCCTATAATTCATTGGTTTCTACACTGGCATAAAAGAAATATAACTTCAACGATAATATAATATTATGTAAAGTGTATGATTTTTTCACTCACCTTATATCTTCCAAATCTCCAAATCCAATCCTGTTCCAAATTTCAACGATGTATATATGTGTGTGTATGTGTGTGAGTGAGTGCGTGCGTGCACGTGTATGTATGTATATATGTGTGTGTATGTATGTATATATAAATACTTATTAGAATTACAAACCTGAGAGAAGATTTGAGTTAAAAAGATTTAACTAGCATAAAAGTTACAGCTATACAAATTTACCTTTCAACAAAGCATATACGTAAGAGGTGATATGATAATATAAATTACAACCACTACCATTTTTATAGTATCCACACTAATTCATACACCGTATTTAACACTTATTCCATACACTCAAAATCAAGCTCTATATTTAGAGTAATGGTAGTTAAGTTCCTAATTTCCAAAATATTTATTTTGTAACACATTATCGATAATCAAATTTAGAAACAATTTGACAGGCTTTCACAAATCCCATTCAAATATTTTAAATAAGTAAACTACTATAGTATCCTTTGTAAAATATTTTTAAATAAAATTTTATAACACCATTTCAAATTTTAAGTTATATCAATCACTTTTAAATTCAATTTTCGATTATTGAAACCATTTTCCTAATTAACTTATGATGATAATATATGTTTGGTAAAATATAATCATAATGTATGTATGTATGTATATGTACATCTATGTATGCATGCACGTGTGTCTAAATGTATGTGTGTGCACACACATATATAGACATACACACACTCTGATGTGGTCTGGAACTAATGTTCCAGACCCTCCAACTTCGGTCACCAGTTCACTCTCCTCGAATAACATATATTCTATGTTATTTTAATATGGCTGGTTGAATCTTACCTACAAGCGCAATTTCATGAGGAATTCGTTGGATTGTATAATAATACCTTCATATTCATAAAATTAGTTGTGTAATAATCACTTAAAAGACTGCTGACTACATCTAGCCGAGAAACAGACTAAAAGGAAGTTACTTGCATTTGTTTTCTTGTTATTGGCAGTGACACAACAAAATGCATGATGTAGCAGTATTATAATAAAAATATATTATGTTTTTCTAGTTTTTCATGGCGATTTATCATTGTCAGATCAATACTTACTAGTTTATCACTATATCAACTTGACCAGTGTTTTTAGGTTAGGAATAAAAATGGTAGGATAGTGATATTTGTAAAACGTTAAGAATAACCCTACAATAACAACCCTAACTCCACTTGAAACCACGTTGAATCATTTTGTTTGTGTTTATTTTGAATTACTTCAGATGAAATGACATGTTGTCATGTAGAACATATGCGCATTTTTAGTCTAAAAAATAAATTATAAAATCATCCATTTTCTAGAAGCCCACTAATAATATCCTAAATTTCATCAGCGCCCATTATGTTTGCGTACATTCCACATTACCATTAAGATCGACGGTGTGGATTTGTTCTGGTATCGGAGGTTTCAAAAATATTGTTATAAATTGCCGCCCTCAAAACCCTAAAGTGTTTTACCCGCAGATTTTCTCCCCTCTTCATTCATCGCTGTACCACAGACCTAATTTCGATTATATTCAATGGAGTTTTGGGGTAATCTCTCTCTCTCTGATTATATCAATATTTTTCGCTTGTGCGATTTTCCAGTTAGATCTATTTTAGTTATATCATTACTTAAATTGTTTATTCATCCATAATATACTTTGGTAACCGTATTTCATTACTATCAATTATCATATATTATATCATGATTGTTGTTTGGTTGTCTCTGTTTTAGATGTTATTTGATATGATTTAGTTTATACTTATTTTGTCTTGATATTTTTTCTAAAAGACGCTGACTTAAAAATTTGATGCTAAGGTGGATATAATTATAATAGTACATTGATTTTTGTTCTGGGTATGTATGTGGTAACTGGCTATCTATCTATGTGTCAACTGTAGTAATTATTGATTTTTTGAGTAGGGAAGGTACCGTTTGTTTTGAGCAATAAACACTTGTTGAAGAGCTGATTGAAAGTGCTGATTAAATTCAGTATTTGTTTAAGCGCTTGCGCTTCATTCAGCGATACCTAGTCAAACAAGCAGAAAACTATTCAGCACATCTTTAGTGCTTTTTTGAAGCACTGAATCAATCCACATATATTTACTACGTATACCCTTTTCATATTATAATTATAAATAGCACAGGTTTTTCCTTTCTTTCGTTCAAAGCCACATTGCAATCTTCCGTTCAAGGCTACATTGCAAAACACGTGAAATTTGTTTCATTGAGCTTATATGTTATTTTTTTTATAATATTGAAATACATATATGATATGATATTGTATCTTGTGAAATGTGATGAAGTACACATGTTTTATAATATAAACAAGTACTGCTTTTTTTATTTGCATGCTGCAGAGGATGTTTTTTTGTTTCTTTTTGTTACTTTGCTACATTGACACATTGTCTAGTTTTAAGAATTGATATGATTTTAGAGCCAAAAGTTTAACTTCTAAACAATTGCAGCAGATCGTTAGAGTTTCGATGCATTGTATAACTATGTTTCCAATAAATCTTGAATGAATGATTTGCTTCTGCAGCAAAATTTACATGCAACTCTATTTTCTCAGACCAAATTTCATGTTGTACATATTATTCGCAAGTATTTATTCTGCTTTCTTGTTTAGATCTTTTTTGCTCTTAGAATAATCATAAAGCATGAAAAATGTATATCAAACCTCATAGTGAACTTTTTGCCTACTTTGACCTTAAAATAAATAGTTTATGCTTGCATTAATTTTTGAAAAACAAACTAAGAATACAAAACCAAAGATTATACATATTAACTCTTATATTAACAGGATTAATTTCCTTAGAGACCATTCAATATATGTTTCTTTCAATTTGTAATAACTCATTCTACGTATATTCATCATGCTATTCAAATGATAGTAACAGCAAAGGTAGAATTTGTTAAGCGACAAGTTATTACAGTAAAACATGTTTATAATCGCCAAAACGGGGTGGAAAAGCTGCAGGAGTAACAAATAAAAAAGCATGACAAGCTCCCATCGTCCCAACAGTGAGCGGGGAATTTTTTTAATATTATAATCATCTATAAACGGTTTTTAGAAAACCATTTATAGATTATTAGCGTTTTAAAACTGTGTAAACGTAAACAGAAAACCTTTTAAACTATCAGCGTGGGGAAAGAAGATCGAGCGTGGATTTGCCCCGTTTTCTTTCAAATTACCATTGCTGGAGATGCTCAAGGAGAAACAGCCTGACTAAGGGGAACTGAAAAAAAAAAACATTTTTTGATGAAATTTTTTGTTTAGGGAAGATGTCAAATCATAGACCCTTATAAAAACATACTAAAATGACTAAATCACCTTTTTCTATAATCTCTTTCTTACTTTTTATTTCATGTACAATCATCCTGCCAATCCTTAGTTTCTCCGTCTTCAAATTATTCACCTAACTCTCTAATTTAATCCCTTCTCCTTTAATTTGAAGATTGTGGGGAGGGAGAACGTGTTGCAATCTCCATCTAATTTTCTATCATGATGATATGGATATTGGATTTTTTTCTTTCATTCTATTCAATATTTTTCCAATGATTTATATATTTATTTTATTTTGTAAAGTAGGATGTTTTCGGTTTTTTTTCGTTTTTTGGTTTATGGGTTTTGAGATAGAAGAGGGATAATGTTGCAAAAAGAAGTCATAATTTTATATAAAAAATGTCTACAGATTAGGGAATTCTTTCCCTATAAAATTTTCATCTTTTTATAATTCTTCCCTTCATCCAAAATTATTCTTCCTTCAGCTATTCCCTTTTTAAATTTGACTAATGTTTATTATCCAATTCCTGAAAGAAGCTTATGTACTTTCAACATTTTGAACCTAATAATGCTTGCGTTCATCCACTGTCAGTTCATATTCACAAATTATAATATGGATCATAGCCTAGGTATAGTTCTTAATGCCTTGATTTTTTAAGGGAACTATATTGACGCTTTCTATTTTGATAAAAGGTTGTATCATCTTTCTTCTTCTACCTTTTTTTTAATTTAATAATTCTGTAGGGAACTATTAAACTTTAGTATTTTTTTTCGTCAGTTGGTTGGAGGAACTATAATTTTACATCTTTTTTCAGTATGATATGTAAAATTTTAAATATATTTGTTTAGATTTATGGTTTTGTGTCTCCACATTAAAATTAGCTTCAGTAGAATTACTTGCGTTAGCCAATCAAAAGGACACTTGCTTGAAAAATGTTATGCAAGGCAAACTTAAAAAATATGCTATTGAGTAACTCATGAATCATTTAGTATCTTAATTCATTCAATATCATCAACCATTATCTTTATTGTTTCAACAAACTCTGAGAGTTTTGATTATGTAGCATGGGAGTAAGTTACTTTGCTTTTCAACAGTAGATATGGGCTTGTAATTCTGCATTCAGTTCCCTTTTTCCTTCATCTGGTTACTTCCTACTCGTTGTTGTTGGGAATTGTTAAAGGAAAATCAAAATGGATAAGGTGATTATTTGATAAAAGGAAAACTGATAAAAAAAAGTGAAGATAAACATGACCATGGCAGATTAATAAATTTGAACACTTTTATGAAGTAAATATCATTAATTGATTATTCCCTTATCAAAAAAATTGATTGTAATTTTTCCCCCATCTCTTATCAGTTTTGATTTTCTGTTTAATATTTATCTCTTTTTTCCCTTTTCTTTGTTATGATTGAACTGCAACCATTAGGACTATTTATCCACTGTTTCTTTGGTATTTAGGTGTTGAAGTGAAACCTAATCAGACTTTCAAGTGTGAGCTAGGCGGAGAGAAATATTTGCACCTTTCAATGGTTAATATTCATCTTTGTTGCTTCCTGTATATTACATGTACAACTTTTGACAAATCCTATTCATACATCATAAACTACTATACATATATCGAAAAATTTGCTAAAATCGTATGCACCGCTTTTTACTTAATATGCACCGTACATATTACAAAACTACCCTCATTTTGGAATTAAAAAAACACTTATTTCATTTCACTAACATTCTCTCTAATCTATTAATCAATGCAAGGTTCCTAAATTCTCCAAATTCACTTTTGCAAGTTTCAAATTTGAAACTGAAATGCTGTAAATGAAATTTAAATTTTCTTATTACTTATATAAAGCAATTTGAGTTAATTGTTTGAATACTACAAAGTTAAACTATTTAAATTTTGATGCTAAATTTAAACTTCGATTAATTAAGCAAAAAATGGAGAAAAATTAACACTTTATGAATCATATTAATTTTAGGTTTTGAGTTTTAAATTTGATTTTTAAATTTAATTTAAAGTGAATTTTTTAAAGATTAATGCAAGAAAACATCTTGACAGTACATGAAGAAAAACTGATGCCTAAAAGGAACTTAAATTTAATTTGACTTATGATGCATAGAAATTTCAGTGACTTTATGTAAGAAATTTTGTTGAATATATTATGAATTTGTGTTTTTTGAATGTTGAATTTGACTTTATTATTAAACAAGGGCATTTTTGTCTAAAATTTTATTAAATTTTTTACGGTGTAGATAAAGCAATTTATGATTTATGAATAGAATTTGTCGAGTATTTATGATATATGAATTTTTGAGGAAGTATTTTGTTAAATACAGTCTGCGCTCGGAGAATCAAAAAAAGGTGCCGAGAATGCTGTAGTTTATGTTACATTTAATGGCCAGAAGTTGGTTATTGGAACTCTTTCTACAGAGAAATGTGCCCAAATTTCTCATGATTTAGTGTTCGAGAATGATTTTGAATTGTCCCACAGCGCCAAAAACGCTAGTGTTTACTTTACTGGATACAAGTCTTTTGAAGATGAAGAAGACTTTGATGGATATAATTTTAGTGATGACGAAGAAGAAGATGCTCTGGCAGCAAAACCATCTAAGGTTGTGAAAACTACTGCTGATGAGGATGATTCTGATGATGATTCTAGTGATGAAGATGTCAAGGTTAGTTAAGTAACTTGCTATTTTTTCACGATTCTCCTAATTAATTTATTTTTCAACATTTCAAACCATGTACAACTGTATAGCTAAATGAGTTCAAATAAATAAATTAATCCTGTGGTATTATTCATGGCTTGGGATAAATAACAATTCATTATGAGTGTATTTAGTTTGCCTGATGTTAGCATCTTCAAAACGAAGGTACAATGAGCTATTTTGTGTTTCATACACCCATTTTGTAGAAAATGGTCCAATGCACATGTGAACACATTTGTATGTTATAGATTGAATTTTTTGGTTTTGGTTAAAGTAAGAGTTAATATCAACGTCATATTCTCAGAAGGACAAGTTACAAACTCTGGAAGAAGACAGCGAAGAAGATGAAAGCAGTGAGGAAGATGAAGAAGACGAAGAAGACGAAGAGGATGACAGTGAGGAAGAAGAAAGTTCTGAGGAAGAAGAGGAAACTCCAAAGGTGACAATTTATCCAGTGATATCCATTTTTGATCATTTAACGTCTTGTATAAAAATTGCTACAAAAATGCATAATATCAAGCAACAATCTTTGTAAATGTTACTTTTTTTCGCAGGCTGTTAATGGTAAGAAGAGGCCGGCTGAAGCAGCCGCCAAAGCTGCTTCTCCAGTGAAGAAAGCTAAACTTGAAACTCCAGCTGATGGAAAGAAAGCTCAATCAAGTAATTTATGATTCTTTAGCAAGTTAAATTTAGTATGGTAGTTGCATGACATTTTGGTTTTGAAATAACCTACACACCAACATTAATTTCTACAATAAACCAAGAATATATTTGTAAACTAAATACATCTAAAATTGGTTTAATTGCATTGTTTAATTGTAAATGAAAATTGAAGATTAGTTATATGTAAATTCCTAATATATACAGGTGGCAGTGCTAAGAAGGGTGCCCCAGCCAAAGGGAAGGAGCAAACTAGTGCAAAAGCAAAAGGCAAGGGTGGTGCCAAGTGAGAGGAGAAAGTGGAGTTAAATACTTGAATTTTATATTTATTTTATGGGTGGTGCTCAAATGAGGAGTGAAAGTGGAGTTAAAATACTTCAATTTTATATTTATATTTTATTTTACTAGCTTCATTGGACTGGGTTCTATTGGGGTCAATTTTTGTGATAATGGTTGATGTTCCTTATGACATAATTATTGTCAGTTTTGGATGTAATTTAAATTTGTAAAACTGCTATGATATTGATTTTTTTTTATGTTATTGGCTACTGAATTATTGTAGTATTATTTGTCTGGAATCATTTAAATACGCTAAGAATTTTTTATCGATAGGGTTGGAATATATTCTAAGAGCTGCTAACGGATAGGAACGCGTGAAAGTTAGCGATCCACGTATCTTAACCCTGAGCTAAGAGTTTTATAATTTTTAGATTATCTCTTCTTTGAACTAATTTACTTGGCGTTTTTTTGAAATTTCAAAAATGCCTTTGCTTTCCGTTTACATATTTGCGTTCAAATAAAATATCAACGTATACCATAAAACAGCACGTGTGCGAAGCACGGGTCCATGCTAATAGGATTAAGAACAAAGAGTCTAAGTCGTAACGTTTGGTCTTTGATCATTTTATTTATTTATTGTTGTTGTTGTTGTTATTATTAAAAAGGACATTTGTATTTCTATCTTTATTTTTGTATTTCTATCTTTATTTTTACTCAGTCACTATTATTACTAGTTTACTTATTTGACTTTATTATTGCTATTGTTATTATTATAATCTTTAAATTACTTTTGTCACTTAGTTTCGGATTCTATCTCTAGCCGATCCCAACTTGTTTGAGAAAAATGGCTTGATTGTTGTTGTTGTTGTTGTTGTTGTTGTTGTTGTATAGCAATTTCTGTATATGTTTAGTTTTCTTAATTTTTCTATCACGGTATGTGAGCTGCTTTTGTTTTCATCTATTTATTATTTATCTTTAATGGTTTTTGTTATAGATTTGAAAGTTGTATGAAAATGTGATTTTATTTTGGTTTTGCAGTTTTTTTCCCGGAGTTAATAACTTATTTTCGTTCATTTATCAATTTTTGTGTTGTATTTTTTTCCTTAATTTTCCTGCCATGATTTGTGAGCTGCTGTTGTCCAGATGTATTTGATTGTTTACGAATGCTATGATACGAATTGTTTTTTTTATAAATTGTGTATGTTTAAATCAGTCAAATAAATGATTTTTTATTTTCAAGTGATATTCAGATTTGTATATTTAAAACAAAGAATTTTGAATTTGTAAATAAAGTTTAATTTTAAATCATATTTTTAGAAGCGTTTTAAATCTGTAAAGCATGTTTAATTGTTAGAACCTATTTTTAGAAGCGTTTGAATAGTTCATGTTGATACCAAAATATATGACATGAAATCTATTACAACTGTTACTAAGGATTAACATCTCGTATAGTTTTGAATATTTATTGTTTAGGAAATTTTCTATTTTGCATTTTGCAGTGTTCTTTCAAAATTTCGTAACTGGCTTGGAATTTTTTGCTAATATCCCATGAAATGTGTATGGATTAATTTTGATTTTCCATTTTACTAAAAATTTTAAAATCGAATTGCTTATATAATTGATGTTTTGCTTGTTCTGGAAATTATTGTAAAGGACAAAATTTCTCAGCGTTTTAGCCTTACGGACAGACCTTTAGTATTTTAATCTGAAGAACAACTTTATTTAGGCATCAGTTTTTAGTTATTAACTCGGTTTTTTGGTATTAGTTTGTAGTTATCGGTAACAGTTTTTAGGTATCAATTTTTAGTTCGGTAGCAGTTTTGAAATAATGTTTGTCTTTATGAATATTTTTGGAAATTTTTTTGTCCTTGTGAATAAATTTTAGAGAATGTTTGTCCTTGTGATTAAAACATCGAGGTCGTGTCTTTGAGGCTAAAAATATATAAATGTTTGTTCTTTAAATTAATTCCCTCTTTTGTGTTTCAAGAAACGACATGGAATTTTTTGTAATGTAATTAGTTTGTGATATTTTTTCTAAATCCAAGAAAATCAAGTTCGTGTTTCTGAACTTGCACTGGCCTTCAACCTACCACATCAGACCTGCTCATAGCAATTCATTCTTTAAAACCGCCTTTGATTCTGTGGGGTGCAACTCTTCTTGTCTAGCACCACCAGTCCTCAGATGTTGATAGGAGAGATTGGTAAGTTAAAGCTTGAACATGTTGATTTGAACCAATGAACATATACTGAAACATGTAGTAGCAACATACTATAAACTTGTAGCACTATCATCTAATAAGACATGATTAGTCAATTCGGACTATGTAGTGATGTTTTTGACAAAGATTTATTTTACATGATCGGGTGAAAAATTAAAAAAGATTTCTTTGAATCGTCCATTAACTAGTGCACCTTTATTGCAGCAAATCTTGCGGTCCATCATCATCCAATTCTCCTAATTCCAATCAATTAACTTTGAGCATGTCTTAATTAATTTTTCCAAGAGATCCTCTTTAACTTTTTAATAAGAAGAGATCTGTTGTAAAAAAATAATACTCTGCTGCAAGACGATAAAGATCGCTAGGTGGATGAGAGAAGACAAATATGAACTGCGGAATAATTGCTCATGCGACAATTAGTTAAAGATTAATTGGAACAAGACGCTCTTAATAAGCTCATATATTTTTGGTTAAATTTTTGTTATTTTGTTAGCGTTATTTGATCCAAAATGAAAATCTAGCGATTTGGATGGACATGGGAGCAACAAAGAAGACAAGACTTGTGACGACCCGGGTTTTCTAACATCTGTAGTTTGGTAAATAAATTTATTTTAGTTACTGGAATATTGACTTTATTAGTCGAATAAATAAATTTTCTCATATGTAAAATATTTGAATATATATATAAATGTACAATCTATAAGCAAATATAAACTTTCTGGATATGAAAATATCGGAGTCATAAACATAAATATCTATGTAAACCTATAAGTATACGAATGGATATACATAAGATGAAATATATAGTTTGTAAAATATAAAGTAAATATATTTGACAAATTCTAACATCATCTTACAATAGGAATTCATTTATATTATAAAGCAATTAGACTAAACAAAAGAAATTATAATATCTATGTTGGCTTGCATAAGAAGACAACATTATATATTCAAGTATGAACACTTAAAAGAAAATGACAACAACAATTAATGACAATATCTCTAGCCACCATATTATCTTATCAGCCACCAAAAGTAAACAAGAAAATTTGCTAGTCAACAAAACAAGAAAAAAATTACTTATTAATTAACTAGGTATAATTAATTAAAGATAATCATTTGATGTTGGATTAAGCATAATTACTTATTGGATTAAGCATAATTACTTATTGTAATTTAATTAAGTTAATATAGTTGACTTTAATTAATTAACTAGGTATAATTAATTAAAGATAATCATTTGATGTTGGATTAAGCATAATTACTTATTGTAATTTATGAGGTGTAATTACTTAGTGAAGTAATAAATGAATAATTACTGGATATAATTAGATTAAAGGAAATTAATTATTAGAAAGTAATTAAAGAATAATTACTTAAGGGAAATAATTAAGAGATAATTACTCAATGTAATTAAAAGATTAATTAATGTAATTAATCAAGGAGTTGATTTAACGGATTAAGTAATTAAGGGAAGTTAATTACTAATGTGATTTATCGGGATTGAATTAATGAATTAAATTGTTGAGGATAATTAATGTATGAATTTAATTAATGTTAAATAAACAGGATTAAGGGTGATTGAAGTAATTAATTTAAATTATTTTAAATCAATTAGAAATGGTACGACTAATTTATCTTACTTATGAATGATTGAATAATATTGCATGCCTTAGATTGGTTGATATCTCGGATATGTGATTTGTGATGTTATATGATATGATATGTTGGGTTTAAACTGAGATAATGTGGTTATCTATCGATGATAAAGAAATGTGTATAGGTGACACATTGTATTTGAAGTTTGAATTGGGTTTCATTTGAACAATTTGGGATAAGATGGTATTACATTCGAAGAGACCGGAGTCGGGTATTAGTAAATACCCAAAACCACTTCGATTCTTTATAGATTGATATGTGAATTCAATAGGCTGGAATGGAATGATTTAAGTGAATTAGACCATTTAATCTAAGTTTTGGCGCTTAGAAATTGATGTGTGGAATAAGTGATGCCTGTAACAACTTGTGAAGTTGTAAATTGATATAAATTACCCCAGGTTTATATAAATTGTATGCTTTTGTACTCCATGTTAGATGGGTTTACTCACGCTGATTTCCAGCCTGACCCGGGTGTTACTTTGATGTAATGCTCGGGTCAGATCGAGTATTACAGATTCTCAGGTAAGGACGTTCTGAAGCTCAGGAGGCGAGCTGGATGGCGAGAACGTGTAGAGTATTTCCGCTGTATTATATTGTTGTATGTCTATGTCATGATAATTGTGTATATTCATTGTCTGTATATATGTGCAACTCTTACGTATTGAAATGTAATCGACATATATAATATTTTTTTGTAAACTGTTATTATTTATTATTATATTTTTACCCGCTGCGAATGTGAGATGTTGATGTTTCTGTTCTTCCTTTTCTTCTTCTATCTCTTTCTTCTTTTTCATAACTATCTGAAATTTTCGGGATCGAAAATTTCGGGTCGCTACAGTTGTTATCAGAGCTGAAGGTTAAGTGAGAACCTTGGCTCTGTTGGGATTACTCATTAAGGATAGGGTCAATGGTACCCTAGAATGAGTTGAGTGTATATATATGAGAGAGTGTACTTGTTATTTGCTTATATAAGGATGTTAAATGATTTTATATAAGATTATATTTTGATATATAAAGCAATAATTCATTCTAATAAATATTAAGGAAATTGGTTGTCAAATTATTAGATTTAAATTAAGAAGTAATATAATACAACCAAACTGAAATTAAATAAAGATAAGCTTGAAATGGATTCAAACTGAAATTGAAATCCTGAATTGGAGAAGTGTTCCAGAATAAGATGATAATGAATGGTTTTAGATATGATAATCTTGGTTATTATCCTAAATGATAGTTGTGTTTAATAATTAATGAGTAAGCAAAATGTAATGTTTTACAGAAGTAAAACATTTAGGCAAGTATGACTTATAAATTGAAATTGAAAATATCTAAATTGTGGAATTTTTAATCTAGGTCCAGAAATTTGGAATTTGTTTCAAAGTGCTAAAAAAAAGAAATAATAAATAAATATTATTTGAATAAAAGGGACTTGTTGCAAATAATGGGTTGTTTGAAAATTTGATTTGAATTAAAAACCAAGAGTGCTTTAAAATTTAAGGATGACCTCGTGTGTAAAGGAAATAGTATGTATATATGAGGAATATACACAATATCAAAAATGATTTGAAATCAACTCTAAATGTTGAGTTTTAAATTTGGAATGAGATGTGATACCCAAGGTGATAAGTTTTGAACTTATAAGATTATTAATGTGAAGTTTAAAATTTGAAATGGGAATTCAAATTGGGTAAGGTTGGCTGGATTAAGCAAATGGAATTTCACTTTGGGAAAGTTAAATAAGTTAACAAGTAACCTGAATTGGAAATTTTAAGATGAAATTGGAATTTAACTTGGAAAGTTAAATGGTTAATTTGAACTGGAAATTTATGTGATCTCAAAATGGGTTCGAGATCTAGAAATTGAAAATGGATGGATGTTTTTAAATAAATTGGATGATATCATCCTATTGTTGTTAAAAATCTTTAAATTGTGGATTAGATTTGTTTAAATGAATGAGAAATGAAGTATGGTAATATATCTATTATTGAGATAAAAGGAAAATCTAACTTTAATTTGAAATTAAGGATAAAGAATTACTTTGAACTAAAATTTGAATAATTGCATTTGTAAATTAAATTTTTTAAAGAACTGGTTTCAAACTGGAAGATAAAATTGAGTAATAAATTAAATTTTAAGATAAAATTGTTGTAAACTCTTTTTTGAACTTGGGAAAAAGTTGAGTAAAGATAATTTAAAATGGAATTTTGAGAATTTGACTCAAAATTTAAATTGTTTAAAGATTTGGGTTATTAATGTAAAAATAAAGGTTAATTTGACTTAAGGGGTTGAACCAACATTTGGGATTTGTAGTTAAAGTGAATATATTTAAATCAAATGGAATTTGATTTGAATTTGGAAAGAAATTAAGGTTGATTCAACTTGAATTGGGGATAAATCAAGTCCAATGGAAATTGGAGTTATTTAAATTGGAATTGGATCAATTTAAAATGGAAGTGGAAATTTAAATTGAATTGATGAGAATGGAGATAGGAAATTGAACGGTTTGACTCTAGACTATTTTAAATAAACTGTTTTAGTATAAATCTATTTTTCCAAGTTATTTATTATATATACAACCTTTCTTATTAAACCCAAAACTGTCTTATACTTATTTTATAATTATTTTTGGAGTTATTTAACTATTTTGTAATTGTTTTATAAACTAATTACTGTTTTTCAACTATTTTATAACTAATTACTATTTTACAACTATTTGCAATTATCTAAAATTTCTGAAACTATTTAACCATTTCCCAACTATTTTACAATTAGTTAACTAGTTTACAGCTATTTTGCAAACTAATAATTACTTTTCAAGCTATTTTCTAAATATAATTTGGTCGGGGTTCAAACTGTTATTGATTAAATACCCAACTGAGATAAGAATTGAAGTAATAATTCAATGGAATTGAAGCAATTGTAAATATGTGGATAGAAATTAAAGGAAATGTGAATAGAAAGGAAATTTGATTTAGTTAATGATCAATGAAGATAATTACGTAGGATTTACGTAAATTATTCTATTCGCATAATGATTTGATCTAAATTCGAGTACAGAATTTCGAGATAGTTATATCGATCCGAGTTGGGATTTTTCACTCGATTCTCGACGGCGAAGCTGGATATGGATTGTTGATTGGTTCTGGATATTCTCTATCATAGTTATGGATATGCAAGGAGAATGACGGTTTCTGATCAAGAAACCAAATCTGTGTCCGCACTAGGAAGTCGGGTGGACGATACTAGTTCGGAAGTGAAATTGTGTGATCGAGTGAGCGATCAGATTGGTATAGCGTATGGATGATATGTGTACATCGTACAGTTTTGAATGAAATTGATATTGGAAAAAGTAATCAAATTTGAATATTTTATTTTGAATAAACAAAAGTAATATATCTTTGCTATAAAGATAAATCTCCTCTTGTTAAATCTATTGCCGGAAGGAAATGATTTTGAAAGTGTATGAAGTATAAAAGGAGTTTTATACAAGTTTAAAATGATCCAATGATTTTTATCAAGGATTATATATATATATATATATATATATATATATATATATATATATATATATAAGGATCTTATGAGGATTTTGGAAAAAGGTTTTGGGAACCTTTGGATTTGAAAAGGCTTTTGATTTTTGGGTAAAATCAATATTGAAATTTGGAAAGCCTAGTTTGAGAATTATCGATTTTGGGATAATCGATTTTGTGTAAAGAAGCTTTGTATGAGATCATACTAGGTGTATGATTTGAAAGATACTACATGTGTATAGTATAAAGTGTTTTGATGATGGCTCTGGGGAAAAAAGCGCTCCCTTGAAATGAACTTCTCAGGAGTGCCATCGGGTAGTGCTGTCATGAGCCCCAAGGGGGGGTTCTAAAGTTGATCCTGTGAGGGGTCCGGACAAAACTAGTTCCTGAGGATTATGAGTAGTGTGTACCATAGCAAAAGTCGTGTGTGCTGTTGAGAGCCAACAGTCTACGTTTGATTTTATATCGATAGACTGCGACCTATGGTAACATAGCGAAAGTCGTTTGTGCTGCTGAGAGCCAACAGTCTGCGTTTGATTTTACATCGGTAGACTGCGACCTATGTAGGAGTGGAGAAGTTTCATTTTGACAGCGAAAATCGAGGGGCGCTGATGCCTACAGTTACATGGACTTTTGTTGCGATGGCAACGTAACCCTTGAATGTAACTGCAATCTGTTGTGGGTTCCATGGCGTAATCGAGGGGTGCGGAGTGCCTACAGTTACATGGACTTTTGCTACGATGGCAACGTAACGCAGGATGTAACTACGACGATGGATGTAGGTGATGATTTCCAGAGCATTCTGACCAAAGATATTTCCTCTATTTTCAAAATATTTTCGATATTTTCAATAAATTATTTTTCAAAGTATTTTCACTAGGTGTTGAAGACGGGTGTACCAAGTACTTATAGATTTTCAGTCCTATGTCTGATCAACGTATGACAGAATTTCTATAAGAACGAGGTTAGACTTGTTGAAACATCGAGTTATAAAAAGTATTTTTATAAAAACTACTTCGGAATAATATTATATAGATATTAAAAAGTATTTTTTTTTAAAAATGATCAAAGAATATTTATCTGATTTTAAGCATTTTCATAAATTCTGGCTTCGTTTCTTTTCGAGGACGAAAAGTTCTAAAGGGGGAGGAATGTGACGACCCGGGTTTTTAACATCTGTAGTTTGGTAAACAAATTTATTTTAGTTACTGGAATATTGACTTTATTAGTCGAATAAATAAATTTTCTCATATGTATAATATCTGAATATATATATAAATGTAAAAACTATAAGCAAATATAAACTTTCTGGATATGAAAATATCGGAGTCATAAACATAAATACCTATGTAAACCTATAAGTATACGAATGGATATACATAAGATGAAATATATAGTTTGTAAAATATAAAGTAAATATATTAGAAAAATTCTAACATCATCTTAACAATAGAAATTCATTTATATTATAAAGCAATTAGACTAAACAAAAGAAAATATAATATCTATGTAGGCTTGCATAAGAAGACAACATTATATATCAAAAGTATGAACACTTGAAAAGAAAATGACAACAACAATTAATGACAATATCTCTAGCCACCATATTATCTTATCAGCCACCAAAAGTAAACAAGAAAATCTGCTAGTCAACAAAACAAGAACAAAAATCTCTGACCTTAAGTTGTATAAACAAAAAAAATTATATACTTATATTATACAAAGACAATAATATCACCTTGTACAAATGATACCCTGTAAACTCAAATTTATATACATCAACTCTCATCCTCAATTTCGTCCATCAGAAGCTAAGAAAATCAGAAGCAAGTATTATTTCAAAACTTAGGCAACAATTCAACCTTAAAAAACAAAACAACTCAACAACCAGAGATTCAAGAGGAGTAAAGATAAGAAGATTTTAGCAAGCAGAGTTCAAAGCCTGTTCAAAACAAAAGAACTCTGTCCATTTTAAAATCCAGGTGAGTAATCTAACCCAGCCTCATCTGTTTTTGTTTATAAATGCCTATGAGTAAATATTTAAATTAAACTTAAGTAACAATATCTCTTGCAAGTAAATTACTGTGTTGATGGTTGCTTAGCATGTATGTTTGAAATGTGTATGCATGTTTGTTTTAAGTTCTGAAACATGTTTATATGAATGAAGATTGTTTGCATATGTATGATATCTGTATATTTGTATTTGTTGAATGTGCACATCTGTGCTTCTCTGTTTCTAAGGTTACAGAGTTAAGATAAAATCAAAAATCAAATCTCTTTTTAATAAATCACTGTTAGGATATGAATTTCAAACAAAATAGTTTAATTGAACCATAATCAAGTACTATAAATACATACAAGTATATTAGTTGAAAATATGCTTGCATCCGGGAAAATACAGTAGCAATTCTAAATATTATGATAAAATCAAATGTGAAATTTTATTGATTCAAGTATGTATCTTGAATCATCTCTGAAATTTAGGATTTTAAAGGTGAAATCACGATTTTTAGGTATGTAATTCGAGTAAAATTGTGAGATGAACGGCATCCGTGTTTTAAGCTTTTTCTGGTGATCATGGTTATTAGGTATCTTGGGGTTGGGGTCAGTGGAGGCATGAATGATGGCGAGCATAGGAAAAATGCTCGATGATTTTACTAGTGACCATAGCGATCTTGCGAAGGCAAATTTGGGTTTCGAAACCCTTTTTGTCGACGACGTTTCAAAGGATTTTTGCGTCGTAGCGATAGGATCGGGTGAAATCGCGAGAGGGGAAATCAATGATGGAGGATGAGGCGCAGCCGTTGATGAAGTAGGGGATTTTCTGGTGGTCGGAATCGTGAATTTGAAGGGTTCTTCTGGTGATGATTTGGGTTCTGTTGACGTTCGAGGGTTCGTTTTCGATTTGAGATGGGACTGTTGGAACTGGGTGGTCGGAGGACTTATCGAGGTCTTTGGTGATGTGTTGAGGTCGGCGTTGATAAGCGGAACGTTGCAGTTCATCGGTGTATGTGCAACGTGCATGTTTGTGATCTGGAAAGTTGAGTTTGTTTGGGGAAGAAGCAGAACTCGGGTTTTTCTCGTGTTGATTAGGATATTGTCTCGAAGTAGGGTGTACGTGAGGGACTCGTGGGTTTCCCGGTGTTTTACTCGGGATTTTGTTGGTAAATCATGGAAATTTTAACAAGGTAAGTTTAAACAATTTCCAAAATTTAAAATATTTCCAAATTGTTGTATTAAGCAGTTAATTAACAGATTAGGTCCTACATGTTTTAGGTGAACTAAAGGTGCAATTAAATAATAAGTACAAATTTTTTTATGTATTAAGATGGTTAATTGATTTATTAATTAAAGGTTAATGGATTTGTGAAATCAATATTTGAAGAATGATTTATTAATATGATTAATTAAGGATTAACCACTTAATGTAATTAATTAATAATTACTGCAGTTAAGAGGTAATTGCTAAATGTCATTAATTAAGGTGGGTAATTAATAGTTTATTACTAAAGGTGATTTATTAAATGATGATTTATTAAATGATGATTTCTTAAATGAAGTAATTAAAAGATTAATTAATTTAGTTAGTAATTAAAGATTAAATAAGGTAGTAATTACAGGTTAATTAACCCGGGATAATTAACCTATAGAACAATTACTTTACGAAAGTAATTAAAGGCATTTAATTAAGGTTTAGTTAATTAATGAAGAATAGTTAATTAATGTAAGTGATTTGTTAATAAGTAAAATTTTAATTAAGATAAATATTTTTTCTGAATTATTTATGAAATTGTTTAAGTATAATTACTTAATGAAGTAATTAAAAGAAATTAATTACTCAGTGTAATTAATTAAGTTAATATGGTTGACTTTAATTAATTAACTAGGTATAATTAATTAAAGACAATCATTTGATGTTGGATTAATCATAATTACTTATTGTAATTTATGAGGTGTAATTACTTAATGAAGTAATAAATGAATAACTACTGGATGTAATTAGATTAAAGGAAATTACTTATTAGGAAGTAATTAAAGAATAATTACTTAAGGGAAATAATTAACAGATAATTACTCAATGTAATTAAAAGATTAATTAATGTAATTAATCAAGGAGTTGATTTAACGGATATAAGTAATTAAGGGAAGTTAATTACTAATGTGATTTATCGGGATTGAATTAATGAACTAAATTGTTGAGGATAATTAATGTATGAATTTAATTAATGTTAAATAAGCAGGATTAAGGGTGATTGAAGTAATTAATTTAAATTGTTTTAAATCAATTAGAAATGGTACGACTAATTTATCTTGCTTATGAATGGTTGAATAATATTGCATGCCTTAGGTTGGTTGATATCTCGGATATGTGATTTGTGATGCTATGTGATATGATATGTTGGGTTTAAACTGAGATAATGTGGTTATCTATCGATGATAAATAAATGTGTATAGGTGACACCTTGTATTTGAAGTTTTGAATTGTGTTTCATTTGAATAATTTGGGATAAGATGGTATTACATTCGAAGAGACCGGAGTCGGGTATTAGTAAATACCTGAAACCACTTCGATTCTTTATAGATTGATATGTGAATTCAATAGGCTGGAATGGAATGATTTAAGTGAATTGGACCATTTAATCTAAGTTTTGGCACTTAGAAATTGATGTGTGAAATAAGTGATGCCTGTAGCAACTTATGAAGTTGTAAATTGATATAAGTTACCTTGGGTTTATATAAGTTGTATGCTTTTGTATTCTATGTTAGATGGGTTTACTCACGCTGGTTTCCAGCCTGACCCGGGTGTTACTTTGATGTAATGCTCGGGTCTGATCGAGTATTACAGATTCTCAGGTAAGGACGTTCTGAAGCTCAGGAGGCGAGCTGGATGGCGAGAACGTGTAGAGTATTTCCGCTGTATTATATTGTTGTATATCTGTGTCATGATAATTGTGTATATTCAGTATCTGTATATATGTGCAACTCTGATGTATTGAAATGTAATCGACAGATATAGTATTCTTTTGTAAACTATTATTATTTATTACAATATTTTTATCCGCTGCGAATGTGAGATGTTGATGTTTCTGTTCTTCTTCTTCTTCTATCTCTTTTTTCTTTTTCATAACTATCTGGAATTTTCGGGATCGAAAATTCCGGGTCGTTACAAGACCGTTTAAAACTAGCATGTTGATGCTTTATCAATTCTCAACTAGTGCATAAGCTATGCTTATATATTTGTTTAGATGCTTAAATAATGTGGTAATCCTTGTCTAGGCGATTCTACGTGAACAGTTAGACGACAAGTCTCTCACATAGGGGAGACCTAGAAACTTCTTTTACAACCGAGCAAATATGTTGTAAAATTTTATTAATGGGACTATAGGCTGATAGAAAGAACTTGGGCCTAGAGATTACACTACTTAGAAATCATCCAGTCTTACATTATCATTGTCCATGGCCTTAACCAATTAAATTTCGACACATCTTAATGAATTTTCCAAAGAGATTCTCTTTAACTTTTTGACATATCACTTTAACAGCTTTTTTTAATTTTTTCTTCTTCTTTCTCTTTTTAAAGTTATATTTCTCCTTTTCTTATTCTTATTTGATTTCAGTTCATTTTTCTTCAAACTCAATTCTCCTCTTCATCTAGTTTCCATCCTTTTCATTCAATCCCCTTTCACGTGAAATATTTATGCTTTTGGAAGATCGATCAATAAAACTGTTAGATTTATTTAGTTTACGCTCAACATATCATTTCCATCAATGGTAGGATTCGAACGTTAAAAATTAAAGTGGACAAAAGCGCCCTAAACAATATGTCAGGCGTTAAATAATCGATTTGACGTATTTTTTTCACTTTTTTTTCCTACTATAAAATGTTACATTTCATTTTCATTTTTATTCCATATTTCACTTTCATCTTTCGTAACTAACTATATAATTTCTGAAAATGGAACCCTTTGCTGCTGGACCAACTAAAAAAACCCACATCCTGTAGGAACTGGTTATCAGCGTTATTTGCCAAAGTTTTGATGAAGAAATTTTCAAACATTTTGAAAAAGATCAAGACTGAAGCGTGTCAAAAAATTGAGAAAAAAAATTCAACTCTTATGAATTGACCAGTTAGGTGCTGGATGCGACTCAAGAGAAGAATTGACACGTGTTGAGAGGAGTTGAGAAACAAAACCAAAGAAGGCTGGGATGTTCAGAGAAGCCTTATTACTAGCAACGACAGTTGATGTGACGATCGAGTCAAGGTATTCCATATAGTATTTTTTTCACAAACATCAATACATCAATTGCTTACACAACTTACTTTCGATTTTCAGGAGAATGGTCGTATAATACCGAAATGGAGATGTGCATATTCGATTTGGAATATTTAGAGAATAGTTCAAAAATGTGACCAGTGGAAAACTTCTCGTACTCTCCACTTAGGTTGATGCGCGCACTAATGAGACTGAGGGTGAAGTGGAGTTGGAGTTCCACACCATTGCATCAAATCTGTAACGATCTAAAAATTTGAAGTTGTTAATATTAAATCATTAAAAAAATAGATTTTGATTAGAAAGTGAATTTGTATCATATTTATCACCTTTGTGAAGGTCTTTCCGAGCCGATCAGTTTGATATATAATTTTGATGGATTTGAGGTTACAGTTAAGAAATAGAAGCGATATAGTGTTTAAATAGTGTGTATTGGTATTTCGAGTCAAACTGGATACATAACCCATAATTTAGCCTAATAACTACATAAGTGAGGTCAGAAAATCCTAGTCATCGCCTCTATCTTCAGTTTTCTTCTAAATTTGCTTAATTATCTACTAATGGTGGATGATTATCTCTAATCCAAAACCGATTCAAAATTCAAAGTGTCCAAACTATATCGAATTATCTATCATTGCGAAGCATTCGACGAATGGAGTTGACGGGTGGTGTCTGCTTGTAGAAAAAGTATACGAGGCGATCAGAATCCTGATCAAAGGTCACGACGGTAAATTGGGTTGCAATTTGGGTATTTTTGATTCTACAAAGAATTAATGAAATTGAAAGCATAGTGTTGTAGAGGTCGTCGAGGGGAATCTAACGGTTGTGGTCGTGTGGTCTAAAACATCATGATTTGGTCGTAATTTGGCAATTAGGATTTCGTAAACCCTAAGTAAATGCTGCGGCATGGGCAAATCTAGGGCACCGAAGGTGGCAACGGCGGTTCGGCTAGGTGGAGTGTGATGAGCGCTAGCGATTGCAAGTGGCCCGGTGAGCTCTGACGATGTCTACGAGGAGGAATCGATGGTCAAAGCTATGGAAATTTGACGGCGGGTGAGTTTTGACATGGGAGGTGATTAATTAATTAATTTACAAATTAGGCCATGAAACTTCTAACCTCCATTTCTTTCACATACAAACTCTAATTCACACATGCTTTCTTTGTTGGACTCATGAAAGAATTCCGAACAATTCGGCATTGAGTTGCTGAGTTAGGAAGTTATTAGCAAAATGCGTTGGTACGAACTAATTAATTTAATCAATTGAGATTTTAAATTATAAAATACAAATCTATTGATGAAAAATAATAATTATAGATATATGTTGTTTTCTATAAATGACTATCTGGTTATTATAATATTTTGTATGTATTATGCATTGGTTGGATAATTATCATCAATTGTTGTATTTTTTGGTTTTTTATTAAAATTTAAATTTAAATTAAATTAGGTAATAAATAATTGAGAAAAAATGGATAATAATGGAAAATTTAAATAAATAAATGATAGATAAGGTTATTTATAGAATTTGGATAGTTTTTTTAAATAATGATGATTTAACACGCGCTACTGAAATTAAAGTACGCAATTAAATAATTTTATTATTTATGAATTTTTGGGAAATTTAAAAATGATAACCGAAATTATATTTTAATTTAATATTTGGAAAGTTTATTATTTATGAAATAGAACGACGTTTTGAATAATAACAACATGGATTTTGAAGAAAATAGTATTGTTTTGCGTAAATGAGGAGATGATTAATTTTATTGTATTTATGATAAGAAATAATATTATTGTCTGATTTATAATACAAAAGGAGTTTTTGTAATTTAATATAAAATATCAATTTTTTGGAATAAATAGTAAATTGATTTCGCAAAGTATTAAAGAAGTTTAAATATATATTATTATTTTGATGTAAAATAATAATATTACTATTTTAAAATGCGATTTGTTGAAGATTACAATTTTTGTTTCAAAGTACGGAGTTTAGAAGTATTCAAAGAAAAAAGAAGCATAAGGGGTTTCTAAAGTATATCATCATTTTAGGAAAGGTTATTATTATTACGATACACAAATAAAAGGGGATTTTATAATAAATAATATTATTATTATTTTATTTGTAAGGGAGAGAAAAATGTCATTGGTATAATGTTTTGAATGGATGTAGTACGTAGTTAATTATTCTTTTAAATTATCACATATGTTTGTTTTATGATGATAGAATCGCATCACGATATGGTTGCGATATTTTTTCTTTTTTACCACCAGATGATGGATGGTTTATTATGGTTAATTGATGATAGATGTTTTGTTACTAGAATGAAGCGATTAGTACATATTTGATAGTTTATACTTACATTGGTGATGCACTACTATAATGGATAATTAGTATGAGTGTAATTATATTTGTATTATTGTTATTTTCTTATTTTACGATTAAGGTTGACGTTGAATGGTCTAAAACATATGTGATGTTTAGTTGCTAAATGTGCTACTGCTGTTACTGCCCATATGATGATTTGTTGCGATGAATGAGTAGCTATGTAGTTAAAGCTCTGCTTAATCCCTGCAAAATCCACACTACAACATATAACGCTCTTCAATAGTTACGATATTTCAATTTAACGCTATTAAACAATAAATCAGCTTTAAACCCACGATTTCAGGAAAATAGGCACATGGACACACTTTGAAAAAAAAAAAGCTGAATGACTGCGAGCGTTTTTACGCTGAAGAACAATGCTAATTATAACTAGCATTTTGTATAGTGTAAAACTAAATATAATGCTAGTTACAACTAGCATTCTATACAGTGTAAATATTGAAAAAAATTCTAATTATGACTGGCATTTGTCCTTCAGCCTAAACATAAAACCTGGTGTCTTTCAGCCAAAATTTTTCTAAAGTCTGTCCTTCTCCATAACCCTCCACCCCATGCTATTTTTCGATACGCTTGCTAAATTAAGCCTTTTTAGCACCCTCTTTAACAACATTAATATAAAATTATTGATTTGATTAGTTCCCTTTGAAACAAAATCAATAATGTTAAGGTTAAGACCTAATGCTCAATATAAGTTAGATATACTGCAGACACAAAATCTTGTCTATATAAATCATGATATCCTTAGTTTTTGTTATATAAGATTAAACAACATTTTTTTTCCAACATAAATGATTTGATAATGAGAATAAATTAACTTTAAGTATTTGGTGTTATATTCCCCGCTATAACCTTTTGCATCTTCACCGCTATAGAACTGCTAAACGCTTAAATTGCGTAGATGAGTATGAATATTGTTTTTTGCTTCTACTATTTGTATCGGTTGCATAAGTTGCAACGGTTGCATGGATGTTATGGATGTTATATAGTAACAAGTATTTGGATGAAGGGGAAGAGCGGAAAATAAAACTACGTGGGCTTGATCTGCAAAAATGGGTAGTATCCAATCTTTTTCTTTACAATCATCCATTGTTCCCTTGTGTTCAGGGTATATAGAAATTGTCGTTGCTCCAAAAATAGTTGACGCCTTTTTCCTTTTTTCTATGTATATGTGTATTTATAAGTTTGTTGGCGAGAGCAAAGAAAAGAGGAAAGGGTTTGGAATGGGTCATAACTACAGGATAAATCAGTATATCTCTTGCACCAAATCTTTTAAAATGTTATTTTAGTTATTGATTTATTGAAAAATGTATAATACCTGATGTAATGGATTTGTGCAATATTTAAGTATTGATATAAGATTGTATATATGTGTTGATGTTCAAATTCCGTGTTAAGTTTCCCTTCTCATGTTTATTATTTTAGATTTTTTAATTTTTATCTATGCTCGGTGCACTATTTTTAATATCTGAAATCAGCTGTAGGTGTATTTTAACGTCGTTTATAATTGATTTCAGATGTTAAAATTAGTGGATCATCACATTTGATTCTGATGTTTACATTGGTTGCAAAGGTTAGGATGGTTACATTTGTTGCAATAGTTGCATGGATACTATGCTTGTTATATACTAAATGTTGGATATAGGCAGCACACAACGAGTTAAGTGGGTAAATTTCGAAAAAATATATTCCATTTTGGATTTTATTAGGCCTATAAAGTCTAAGTTCATTTAGATCTGATTTAATTTAACTTTAAGTAAAATCAATATTTTATTTTATTTGTAAGTGACATTTTATTTTAATGTTATAATTATGTTATATAATTTACATGCGAATCATATGCACATGTGTGCGTGCATGCAATATATATAGTAAAAATGCTTTAACATGCCCGTGTATAGGAGTGGCAATTAGACCCGACCTGATGGACCTTAACCTATCTCGATGGGTCTCGGTTCTAGACGGGTCGGGTTTTTTAGGTTCTAAGTGGATAATAATACTAAAATTGCATATACTTTAATGTTTTTTCGTCGCATCTTTTGGTTCGAGATGGTTCAAGACGTTTCAAGTTGGCTTCGAGTCTTCTTGAATCAGTTCGGGTTTGCGGTTCTCGGTTCTAATTGCCAGTCCTATCCATGTGTAAGTGTTGGGATTTACACTGCAAAATACACTTTAGCCCCTTCATATATATATATATATATATTTGTGAGTGATGACTAATGCGTAAAAAAATTGATTTTTAATCTTTTAAAGATTTCCGTACAAGAATCTTCAAAAAAATTATTTTTTATGAAAAACAATTTTATAACATGCACATAATTTTATTAAATACACACACACATGCATATTTTATAATGTATATGTATATACTTTATATAAAGATTATGAATTATATTTTAATGTAAAAACTTACAAATTGAATTAAGTAGGTATGCATATATAAATATATATATGTGTGTGTGTGTATGTATGTATGTGTACACACACGTATGTATATTTTATTCCCGAAAATATTATATGTCTATAAATTTATATATATGTATACATATGTATGTGTGTGTATATATATTACATGCTTATATGTATATTTCAAAAACAATTTTGTTTTAAAAACTTCTAGATCATTAATTAATTTTGAAATTAAAAAATGATTTTTTTATCTCTGGCCGAATAATACATGCATGCATATAAATTTTATTTTATTCTACTAATATATATATATATATATATATATATATATATATTCATCCAATGTTGACCTCTCCTCCTTGAGAGAATCACTCATTTTACTCAAAATAATATTCATCCAACGTTAACAGCACATACATGTGTATTCGCGATAATATACATACAATTTAAAGTACTAGAATGACATGATAAGAAAACACGCATACACAAATATACATACATAAAATGTACGTAAATAAAACTATTACCTTCCTATGGCATAGATATAACACGTTGGAAACGTTGAATTAATTGACTCCTTGAATCTGTATCCAAAATTTCCAAAGAGAATTACCAGAGAAAGCACCAACCATTGGTGTATCATTTTTATTTACTTTTTTGTTTAAATTGTAAGAAATAATGCAGGACGTGAGGGGGTTAGGTCGGCCTTAAATGATAGAAGAGGGCGTGAAGATTAGATATTAGAAAAATGGGGGTTGAAGGCATTTAAATAGCTAGCCGAGAGTTAGTGGAGTTAAAAGTGGATCTAGATCTACCGTTCCCTCTTACTATTTCAAACATTTTTAAATCCAATTAAACCCTATTCTCCCATCCTCTAAGGCCGACCATGCTTTCCCCTGTTTGGGCTTCCAAACTGCTTCAAGCCCGATCAGATAAATACACATTCAAATCTAATTTAAACGCACATCGATATCATATATCGATATATGTGTATACAATTTTTATATATACATTATTTCTAACATAAATAGAATAAAATTTTATAATTAATATTTAATAAGCATTAATTAATTAATCTATAACAATTATAATTAATTAAATCAGGTGGTATTCATAGTATTCAATATTTTGGTTGTGTGACTCTCAGGTGTAAGTTCGGTCAACAATTAATATCAAAGAATCAAATATTAATGTTCACACGTCATCTTAGCTAGTGGCGTAATGTTATGGCTAAATTTATCGCTTACATAGCTTCGGTGAAATCTAATTTTACTTATTTTAAGTATCACTCGACAGTGACAATTTTTTACTCCAATTATCTTCATCAAAATTATATTACATTAGGACTTATGAAATTTGGTAATGACCAAAATTAGAATATCATCCATATTCAGTTTTATAGCCTAAACACAAAGTGTTTGGTTCAATAATAATAATTTTTATTAACTGAACTACTCTAGCCAGAGATTTTGACTTTGAGTTAACTTTAGTTGACATGATACTAACCTTATGTAGTTGAGGAGACAGATCTATATTGAATAATGTTTCACTTCCGATACTTACACTCGACCCAACTATAGTCGTTCGATGGACGCCATGCCATAATTTAATTATAATCAAAGCAGAGTTTTCACATTGAAGCTAAACGATATTTTAAAGTTGAGAGATTTGTGTAATATTGTCACATCGACAATTTCTATTTGACTTTAGTTATATTACCCAACAGAAAACTATCAAGTGAGTCATTCCATAGCTATCCAATAACTAGCAACTAGTAATTCCTTGGTGCATCCAGTAGCCATGAGTAATACACTGCCACATATTTGGAGAGCATTACATACTTTAGACTCAATGGATGTACTAATATCATGTCTCAATATATCATGACTAGGAATATTTACAATGATGATTTATTCAATTGTGATAAATTGCTCATGATTACAATACATTGTAATTACTATCATAAAATACACTATTTATGCATTTTCTGATAAATATACTTAAATGATTAATTAATTACAAAACATTATGACAAGTATATAACAGAAAGAAAAACATCTTTTATTTCGAACGAGATTTTATTACGGAGTTAATAATTTACAATAAATTATAGATATTCCCCTATGGCATATCCATAACTCTACCAATCTCCCATTTGCACTTGGGGCTGGTTAGGGACTCTCAATCACATCCCTTGGATCAGCGTGACAAGAACCGATTGAGGCAACCATTCATGAATGGATTTACTATCTTGTCCCCGGTATCTTACCTTTGTATCATGAATTATTTTTTAAACGAATTCTCTAACTAGGTGGAACTTCCGATGAATATGCCTTGATTTCTTGTGTGCTTCAAACTCCTTTGCGATCTGCATCGCTACATTGTTGTCATTGTACAATGTTATTGGATTCTCCGTGTCGGGAATCACTCATAGCTTATTTAAAAATTTATGCATCCAAACCGCCTCTTCAGCTGCTTTATTGAAGGTAATGTACTTGGCTTCTTTAGTGGAATTAGCTACTGTTTCCTATTCAGTACTTTTCCAACTGATTATCCAACCATTAATGGTAAAGATGTAAATCAACATCGACTTATCATCGTCGATCTCACTCTAAAAACTAGAGTCAATATATCCCTTCATAAGTAGGTTTCCATACCCATATATCAGGAATAAATCTGTATTAGTTCTCAAATACTCTAGTATACACTTTATAGCTATTTAATGCATTTCTTTAGGATTATACAAGTACTTATACATGCTAATGCGTATGCGAGAACCAGTTTAGTACTTAGCATAGTGTACATTATGGAACTAATTGCCGAAGCATACAGTATCCTCTTCATATACTTCTTTTCCTCACTAGTCTAAGGAGCTCCTTCTTAGAAAAGACGACTGTAGATTGCGTTGGAACATTTCCATGTTTGGAATTCTCCATACTAAACCTTTTCAGTATGGTATCCATGTATAGAGACTGGGATAATCCAAACAAACACCTAAATATATCTCTATAGATTTTTACACCCAATATATAGGTTGCTTCTCCCTAATCCTTCATGGAGAAATTCTGAAAAAGCCAAGCTTTCAATGATTGCAGTAATGAAACATCATTGCCAATCAACAGAAGAACATCAACGTATAACACTAAGATTGTGATAGTATTTCGCCGTTCCTTTCGGTATATGTAAAATTCCTCCGTGTTATGATAAAAATCAATTATTTGATCACTTTATTAAAATACTTATTCAAACTCATTGAAGCTTTTTTAAGTTCCTAAATGGACTATAACAACTTATAAGTCCCACCCTCACTCCCACTGACTTCGAAACCCTTGGACTGTGACATATAAACGGTCTCTTCCAAATCACCATTTAGAAATGTCGTCTTTACATCCATTTACCATATTACGCAGTCGTATAATGCAGCAATAAATAGCATTATCTGAATGGACTCAAGCATTGCTATGGACGAAAATATTTTATCATAATCAACACCTTGAATTATATGAAATTCTTTCGCAACTAGTCTTGCCTTATAAGTCACCACTTGTCCATCTGCATTTAGATTTTTCTTAGAAATCCATTTGCAACTAATGGGTTTTATCTCTTCGAGTATGTCATACAAAGTCCAATTTTTTTTCATACATGGAATCCATTTCGGATTTCATTTTTCCAAGCCCAAGTGCTGCAATGCTTGTTTGAATGATAAAGGAGCGCCATCATCGGTCCTTCTTTTCGCCATCCATGAGAAAACTGTAGTATCCCTTAAGTGCACGAGATTTCCTATTAGACCTTCTGTTAATTTCTCATCAAAGTATACAGCCTCAATGTTAATTTTTTTGATAGAAATTCCTTTTCTAAAAAAACAACATACCTAAACAATGACCTTTTATTCGTTGGTATTGTAGAAAATCCATTGCGTTTTTGGGATATCTTATAAACATACGTAATGCCAATCTTTCCTCAAGTTTATTTGCACCAATGTTCTTAACGTAGGCCAGACAACCCCATATTTTCAAATACTTTAGTCAAGGTTTCTTCTTACCCTACATTTCATATGGTATTTTAGACACGTATTTAGTGGGCATCAAATTCAATATATGTGTTGTAGTTTCTAGCGCATATCCCTAATAGGATAGAGGCAACTCAGCTTTACTCATCATGGAACAAACTATACTTAATATGGTTCAATTCCTTTTCTCTAAAACACCATTATTTTGCGAAGTATATGATGGAGTAACCTAAGAGATAATCTCATTGTCTTTTAAGTATTATTGGAGTTCTTATCCAATGTACTCACCTCCTCGATCTGATCAAAGTATTTTAATCTTTTAGTTCATCTGATTTTCAACCTTTTTTTATATTCAATAAACTACTCGAAGACATTGGATATGTTCTTCATAAGATACACAGATCTTAGTCTTGAGAAATCATATGTAAATGTTACAAAATAAGAAAAATTATCTTTAGCGACTGTAGGCATTAGGCCACATACATCACTGTGTATGATACCCAAGAGTTCATTCACTCTTTCATTGCTTCCATTAAAGGGGTGCTTGATCATTTTACCTTTGAGTCACGACTCATACGTATCAAATTATTTAGAATCAACTGAATATAGAAAACCTTTGGTTATTAATTTGTGCAGTCATTTCTCACTTATATGACCTAGCCTACAATGCCAAGGATAAATTTTATTTATATTATCATTCAAATAATTACTCACAACATGGACATAATTAGCATTGATCACATAAATTCCATTATCTAAAATATCATCGAAGACTTTATTACCATCTAACATAATGTTCATAACATTATTAGCACAATGAAAAATATAACCAATCTTAGATAGTCTAGGCATAGAAATAATCCAACAAATAAAATCTTTCACATAATACCAATTATTTAGTATCAAACCTAACCCACTAGGCAAATTTAAATGAAAATCTCCAATTACCGTTACATCTACTATATACCCATCAGCAACTTGAAGCCTCAACTCTCCCTTAGCCACATGATGCTTATTCCTAAGCCTTTGTAACGAGTTACAGATGTGAGTTCCTGATCCAATATCTAAAACTCAAGATAATTTATTGAGTGCAAAACAATTTTGAATCATAGATATACCCGTAGGAGCAACATAACCATTCCATTTCTTCTCTTGCCGATCATTAAGTACTTCGAACAACTCCATTTCCATTAACCCTTCTTGTGACAGTGATAATATTCACCCTTGTTAGCCGAAGCAGTCTTCTCATTCTTTTTATTAACCCTTTTCCTCTTCTTCAAACCTTTAAAAATTATGAGTTCCCTTTAACAACAACTATAACCCTTTGATCCATGGACGAATACTCGACCGTCCTCAACATATTGAGGAGCCCCAAGAGGCTTATGTTCAATTGATTCATAATATAGTTTAATATGAACGACTCATACTGGGTAGTAAGAGACCCAAGGATCAAGTCTACTTGCATCTTGTTTCTTATCATTACTTCTAATTGCAAAAATCAATCAGTATAGCCTTTCATCATTAGAACGTAATTGCCCACTTTTTGTCCTTTCCTCATTTTGTTACTGAATAATATCTTCATAAATTTGTACTTTGTGGAACGAGATTATTTATGAAATAAAGCTTTAAGACTATTGAAAATCTCATTGACAACATGTTTTCTTGCTACCTTTGTCACGGCTTGTCTAACGTAGACCGTATGAAAACTTGGGTGATTTCAAGGTCTGTGACCCATTTGCTACAAGCTAATCGTAGTCCAATGTCCGCATCATCAATGAGTCTAACTTTAGGAGGTTTAGTTATCAAAAACTAAAGACGTTCATAACTTAATATTGTCTTTATCGATCTTAGCCAGTTAACGTAGTTAGGTCTGATGAGTTTTCCGGTTTCAAAAAACAACTTGGGGTGGACATTTTTCTGCAAATTATAACTTAATAGATTAGGACATTTGCATAGTAGATGTTCTTGGAATATTAGTAATGTTAAATATTAAATTTTCTTTATTAATAAGCTTTCATCAATCTTTTATGTTTCTCTAAACCCTAAGATGAGAAATTTAGATCTTTCGACTTCTATTAGGTATTTGGACTCGTTTTTTTAGGTTCTGGCCTTCAGTTTTCTCAACAAGTCATTGCTCCACAAACAATGGATAACTTCTCGTCGATTGTATCATATACAACTACTAACTCATGGTTCCTTGTCCTAACCTTATTTCGACCTTGAGTTCTCTTAACAAATCAAAAGAGGTTATTCACCCATACTACCATTTCGCGATGGCTAAATATAATATATGTACCATGAGTTTGGTTAACAAATACATTAGTTATCTTACTTTGTCTATTCTATATATTAATAACGCTGCACATAACATCTCTAGCTTAAGTTTGCTCAACAACTAGAGAGTATGCAAGTAATTCGTTAACATACAAATGGTAGATGACAACATTATATTAAAGATTCATAGTCTATAATATATTTAATCGAGTGATATCGACTTATGTAATAATGTATTTCTTATGAAATACAATCATGACTCAAGTGTGAGAGAAATTAGAAACACGGTATAGTACTATATGTATGTATTTATTTCTTAAGTCTATTTATAGTTTCTCGTTGTTCCACCTTTAATTATACATTCATATTACATAAGTTTTAATTATTATATGTAACTTTTATAATTTTATTTACTTATATAATAGTATTATGTATCACATTATTTTAAAAATCTTATTTAATTAATCTAGTTAATTTACATTTTAATTCATTTTATATTATTTAATTAAAACATTTACAGTTATACACATATGTCTTTATATATATGTGTGTGTATTTTATTATATATTAATTAACTTTTAACTGATATATTTAATTGAATAATTTTAATTAATTATTAATTCCAAAATTTCTCATATATACATATACACATACATCATCTTAAATAATTCGAGATAATATAACATATATCATTATATTTTATATATATACACTTTAATTAATTAACTATTAAGTTAATTTATTAATCCAATCAATATTTTAAAATTTTTGAAATATATTATTATATTTTCAAAACATTTTTGAAAATTTATTATAATATTTATATTATATTTTTTTTTAAATTTTAAATTTTATTTTAATTTCAAAATAATTTTAAAAAATAGTCTAAGGCTCAATGCAAATTGGACATTTTCTATTAAGGGCAACCTTTGGGCTGACTTTACCTTTCGGGCTAGGCAGGTAGCCAAGTAGTGCAGTGTACTTGACTACCCAAATCTAACATGCACGCTACTTTTCTAGATACCCTGTCAAATGGGTAGGCTTAATTAGTTAGTCCTAGCATGACTAATTTAGACCGCATAGGTTATTGGACTCCGATACCATTGTTGGATCCAAGCCAGCATTCAGCAAGTTAAATGGGTAAATTTCAAAAAAATTATTCCATTTTGGATCTTATTAAGCATACAAAGTCTAAATTCATTAGGTCCGATCCAAACTAATTTTAAATAAAATCGATATTTTATTTAATTTGTAAACAACGTTTTATTTAACATTACAATTATATATAAGTGGTACGGCACGCGCTTCGCGTGTGAAGATGTTCACGCGTGAGTTTTTTCTTTTACAAATTGTAGTTTAACTCGTTAGAAGAAATATGATTTGCACAAATATTTAATTGTATTTTTGCATTGAAATAATATGCTGTTAGTTTTAATTTTACTTTCTGAATTGCAACATCTAATTTTTGTTAGTTTGAATTTTTATTTCTATTATTAATTAATAAAGAATGAAGTTAATTTTTTATTAGTTTGAATTTTTATTTCTGTTGTTAATTAATGAAAAACAACTTTGAAAAAAATATATTCGTTAGATCCTATTTTAAAGTGATACTAAGATTTCAATGACATCCATAGAGGGGCGTTTTGAATTAGTAAAAGAAACTTATCCGTTAGATCCCATTTTCAAGTGATATTAATATTTAATAATATTTATAGATATGCATTTTTGATAGTCCACGTTGATACTAAAAAAGTGTGACACTAAAGGTATTACGGCTACTATTAAAGAGTTGTAGATGTGCATTTTTGTTAATTCACATGATACCAAAAAAGTGTGACACCAAAGATATTACAACTATTATTAAAGATAATTTTACACATGCGCGTGTGCGTGCGTGCAGTGCAACATGTATAGTGTACATGGTTTAACATGCTCATGTATAAGTCTTGCACAATGGGCACGTTATCCCCTCCATATACATGTGTGCTACCTAATACATACATACATATGTTTGTATATAGTTTTAACACAATATAAAATATAAATATTTTTATATATTTGACGTTATAAAAGAAATATTTGTAAATATTACTATAATAATTTTGAACTAAAATTCAATTTTAAATTTCAAATCTAAATCTGCATAACAATATATCTACTGATTTTAAATTCAAATAACAATAAATTATTTTGAATATACACACACACATATTTTTTTATATATTATGAAAATAAATAATTTTATGCAAATATTTTTATATACGTCTCAGTGGATTTTTGGATTCCATTTTCCAGACTCAAAAGATTACATACAGAAAGTATGGAAGCTTACATGTAGTTTCTTGATTCATAATGCTTCAAACTCTAATTATGCAGTTCAATTTGAAAACGATGAAGATTATTCCAGAATATTAATCCTACTCATACTTTGGGAAATTACTACTTGTCGAATCACGGTTCCCAGGCTAGGAATACAACAAACAAGCATCAACTTAAGTAAGCATTTGGCAAAACTATACAATTAAGATATGGAAATGCGGTCTTCCGAAGCATTGTCCATTATTGCAAGTTATATAGGCAGACTAGTACAAATTAGATGAACTTACAGCACAGAAATACAAAAAGTTTGCCCGCATTCAAATACAAATAAATGTTCAGTCCTCTTCAGTAACATTAGTTCCAATACGTATGCATAATGGTACAAAGAAGTTCATAACTGTAGAATATGAGTTTATTCCACCTAAATGTGAAAAACGCAAGATCTTCAGCCATAAATCTTCTCATAATTCTACAAATGCACAGCTACACTGGATTCCAAAGTCTACTGCAGAATCAGGGGAAAATCTAGTACAACTGAAACAAAAATACAAGAATAAGAAAATGAGTAAAAATTTAATACATCTTAGCAATCATCAAATGACTTTTTTGAAGTGACACTAATTTAGATACAAAGAACAGACAAGTGAAAATCTGAATCATCAAAACAATAAAGGAAATACTGATAAGGAGGTTCCACCAAACTTCAATGACCAACCGAACTTTCTCAACAAAGAATTACCACATTCTGTAGATGATGACTCACCACAGAATGTGGCAGATTCATTGGTCGTGGAAGAAAATAGTGATGATGACCAGGTTAATGTTTCAGCGTTTGTCACAACTACGATCGATTATTTAGCAAAGTACAAAGGTAAGTAGGCTGCTCATAAACAGGCTACTCCTGAAAGAAATTTAAGGAGTAATTCAAAAATTAAATGAGTCTACTCACTTGGAATGCTAGCGGTATGAACACACCACAAAGAATGAGTGATGTGTTCAAACTCCTAACAAAATTTAAGCCAATGATTGTTGGATTAGTGGAGTACAAGCTTAATGATGAAAACCTCACTTTGCATCTAAATAAAATCCCAAGAAATTGGGATATTATTACTAATAATACTTCACAGATTAAATGAAGGATATACTTATCATTTGGGATACTACTATATGGTGCTTATCGGTAAAATCTACATCTTCTCAACACAATACATTAACTACCATTAATGCTCGAGGATTTAAGATGTACTTTACTGTCATATATGGTAGCAACGTATTTGCAGAAAGACAAGACTTGTGGCAACATATTATTAATGAAGCACCAACCATAACAGATTCTTGGGTGCTGATGGGTGATTTTAATAACGCATTATCTGCTTTAGATAAACAAGGAGGCTTACCATTCCGTTTTACCAATTTAGAGATTTTAAAAACTATCTTATGTAGTCTGGTCTAACTGAAATCAAGGACGGGCTACAATTATACTTGGCGAAGAATGGGTGTGGCAAATAATATCGACAAAATTCATGTCAGTACTATTTGCTTACAAAAATTCTCTTATATTAAAGCACTAGCTTTTTCTCAGTTGTCAAGCGATCATTATCCTGTACTTCTTCACTTGGTCTAGATTTTAAAAGACAAAGGATATCCTTTTAGGTACAACAATGAATGGCAATTGGAAGATGGCTGTCAATCATGTACAACAAAGGGACTAAATAGTACTACATGGGGTTTCCTAGTTATGTATTTTCATACAGACTTCAAGCATGTATATAGTAGCTTAAGTATGGAATAAAACAACAAGTGAAAAAAAAATACTTATCTTGCAGAAGATGAAAAGGAATACAAATTGATACATGCATTCGACAATGATCCATCAAATCTGCAATTATATGATGACATGTTACGCGTCACTGTTAGAACCCAGTATTTTGATGTTTTGACTGTGACAACTATATAAGCATATATTATATGAACTAACCAAAATTGCAGCGGAAGATACTATTCTACTCGACAATAGAACGAAGATCAAAAGATTTCGAAGACAGGTTTCTATATTTACAATTGTTTGTCTATAGTCTAGTTACTGGTTAATATTTGTTAAAATCTCTCCTAAATGGTATATGCACGCACCTAAGCCTTTAAAAATTATTCAAATTAAATTGCATAACTTAAATTTTGATTATGTAAATTAATAAAACAACTTGCATTCAAAACTAGTTCAAACAGGCATATAATGACAGTTTTAGTCGATTAAAATGGGACAGTCGGTCGACTGAAACGTGCACACATGCACAAAAAAGTTTGAACATTCAGTCGATGTAACGACCCACTATTTTAAATCATTTAAATCGACAATGATCCATGCATGTCAGACTTGAATTGCTCAAAACAATAGATTGTTATATAAATTTGGAGTAAATAAGAAATAATCACAGAATCACTGACACGGAATATTGCAACAATAAGCAGCGGAATAAACAAATATAGTAGTTCATGAAGCTATTATAACATCAGAGTCTAAAAAAAATACAACAGAAATCTCAAATACATAAAAGTTTGCTAATACATAAGCAAATAACAAAGTCTGAAATGGAAATAGCTGAAATAACTGAAATAGGAAATAGCTAAGCAAATATATAAATAGATCTCTAACTAGTCTCCAGCTCCAAAGATGAATCTCGAATGCTGTGACTCTCAGGCTAACCCGAGCATAAAGAAAAAACAAAACACTCGAGTCGGAATTAACATTCTTACGCAAGTAAATCAACTCAAGTGTGTCCAAGTGAAATGTAATAATAACTCAAAAGATGCTTGGTATTCCCATCCTTTAAGGATCCGTTAAACCATCTACGTATAAAATAGAATGCGCTACATAAATAATGTCTATCAGTAAATTATTAAAGTAGCGTTAAGGCATTATTCATATTCCCCTTAACACATTTTATATAAATAACGCAGTCTATACAGATATTGTAAGCTCCACCAAATCGGTGGTTTACTCACCGAACATTCCATAGGTATGATATAAACCAAGGTCGTAGTGGATTCGATCAGGATAAATATAACAAGGCACGCGAGGCAATACTCAGGGGAGGATGCTACCCTTTTGCGGATCTAGACTGGTGGTAACGGATAGTAGCTACTACCATCCACCTCAAGACACACTTCCATAATCAAAGGTGTACCAAATCAAATCACAAGGCAATAGATATGGTTTCGAAGGAACATGTTCGATAGGGAGAGCGACCCCACAGGCCCGACCCGAAAGTCAAGGCTATTCATCATCGTTCTCTTACTTCATTCCAGTAGCGTTCGCCAAACCATCATACTTCATTCTAGATTCTCCAAAGTGGTTTTTAGTATTGATAGAGAGTATAACAATATCTGATCCCGGTCTCTTTAACAACCAAACATTTATTTCACACCGTGGTCATTTTAAAATATTTTAAATAATAAAATCTTTAGTTACAATTTAAATCAATTACTAAATATCTAGCTTCAATTATATTTTAGTTTTGAACATTTAACTTACAACTTCTATCACCTTAAACTATCTACATTTCAAAATCATATCTTTGGAAAATCCATAACCAAATAGATTAAATAATCCTATTTGATCTAATTCATTTAATTAAATTAAATGTACAATTCAATCTTAATTTCTCTTCCTTTATTTTTTTTAAAGTTGCTACAAATAAATAAAATTAATTGTATTTAATTAAATTTTAAACAAATCCATTAAAACTATATTAATTATTTTATCAAATTATATTTTTAAAATGTTTTATTTTATATTTTACTAATTAAATATTAAATTATATATTTTAAAATTAAATTAAATTATAAGTCAAAATTTTGAAATTTTACTTTTAAAAACCCTAACTTATAAATTAACTTTAAAAAAAAGTATATTTTATTTTATTTCCAAAAATAAAATTTTAAATAAATCTTTTTTTTTTGAAAAAAAATCAATTTATTTAATCAAAACATACGTTAAAATGGATAAAACACTTTAAAATAGACCAATGGTGTCCGTATATAGTTTTTTTACCCTCTGGTCAAGTGATTTGGGTATATATATCATTTCAACTTGAATTTATAAATTTTCGAGTATATACCATTTCAACCTGTATCCCAAATTATAGTTTCAAATCAATAAAATCGTTTGGGTCCATCATTTCAACCAATACTGATTTTTCCTAATCTATAAGATCATTCGGGTTTATATCATTTCAACGCACAGGGATTTCTTAACTAACATACGAAAATGAACTTGCACTGTGGTTTGCATAAATAAATAAATAACATGACAAATCACTTGCATACATATCATAACATATATCATGTGACATATCATAACATGTATCACAGCATAACACATATGTGACTAACATTTTATATAACATAACATATATATGACTAACATTTTCATAGCATAATATATATGTGACTAACATTTTATATAACATAACATATATGTGACTAGCATTAATATATCACATATGACAGTAAATTAATATAACATATGAAATAACACATGTGTCAATAAATTACATAACATATGTGACAATAAATTTCATAACATATGTAATAATAAATTTCATAACGCATGTGACAATATATTTATGGGTCGTTACACTTGAATAAACGCCCTAGTTCAGTCGACTGAATGAAGTGTCTTTTCAATATATTTTTAAATTTCAAAATTGTTTGAATGTTCAGTCTACTTAATTCATATCTTCGGTCGACTGAATATTCATAACGATTATTTTTCTGAACGGTCACCACTTTTCAACAAAGGGAAACATCTGTTAATTCAATAGTTGTTTCCATATCTCTTGGCCAAATCTTTTCACGAATAGTTACAACTTTTTAACTCTATAAATAGCCTTGATTTCAGGTTGTAAAATATAACATTATTCTCTGATTCTATTCTATATTCTTGCAAATTATTTTCTGCCATTTGCTTTCATAAACGCTTTGAAATCACTTGAAAATTCAAGCACAAACCTATTTGCGATTACATTGCTTCCAATCTTCACGTACTACATTGTATACCACAAAGGATAAGATTATAGGAAGGGTGTACTATAAAGACTCATCCGTGCTATCTACAGAGCATATACAGTCAAGAAAACTTTCTATATTGTAGAAGACCTGTTCGATTGCTTAGGCAACAGAAGTCCTATTCGGTTGTCTAGACGGTAGAAGTCATGTTCAGTTGCTCATACGGTGCAATACCCGTTCCTCCGGGTTAAGAGAGGGTTAATAGTTAAATTCCAAAGGAGTCTGCGACTGAACGTAGAACGAGAATTTGAACCAGTATAAAAATATCTGATGTCGTTTACTTTATTATTTACTTTTACATTTTATTCCCCACTAGCAGATATCTTAGTGACTATTCCATATTACGATCCATAACAACACTTTCAGTCACGAATTACAAATTCAATTAGGACTGTTAGGTTAACGGTAAATTTACCATTACTAGCCAATCGGTTACCATTTCGAGTGAAATCGGTATGGTAATAGCAACTTTACCATTGCCTATGGTAAATCATCGGTAACATTTCTTCAATATCAGCGGTAACGGTAATTTTACCGATCAATTTATAATACATGTATATTCATGTAACATGCTTTATTATAGGCATTTAGAAACAAACAAATGACTGAATTTAGGTTATTAACCAGGTGAAATAATGTTAAATACACTTCACTTCTTTCTCATTTATGTCTTTTATTAAGTAACACTATAAATTGTATAACGAAGCACCATTTTAGTGTGAATACGTGTTATGTTACTAACCTTTTTTGGATAGACGGTAATTTACCATTATTTGTTACCAGATTATCGGCATACTTGTCTTCGGTATACCAGCCTCTTGGTAGCGGTAACGGTAAGCAATTTTCGCTCACCAGTAAAAATGGTACGATAACGGTATTTGTGAAATGACAACGATAACCATTACCATAACCTCCCTAAATTCAATAGCAAATAAAATTTTGGAGCTTGAAACAAAAGGCAAAGGTGCAATGGTTTGCAGTTGGGTGACACGAAATATAAATTCTTTTATTCTAAATGTCAATCAGGAGACATACCAATAATATACAAGCTCTGAATTAATCTTGATGGAAATCTTATATACAGGCCAGAAAACATCTTACATGAAGCTATTTCATACTATACTGATTTTTTTAATGGCAGCTTAGAACTTGACTGCCCTGAATTTCAAAGTATTTCTGTTATTAATGAGGCAGGACGAAGGTACTTGACTAGAGAAATAACTATGGAAGAGGTTAGAAAGGCTGTTTTCTCAGTTCATGATGATAAAAGCCCAGGAGTGGATGGAATAAATGCGAAATTTATGAAAACACATTAGGAAGATATAAATGGGGATTTATTACACGCTGTTTAGATATATTTGTATCAGGTAAACTTCCAAAAGGTATTAATCATACTTTTATTTCTTTAATACCAAAAGTAGAAAGACTAAGTCACATAACACGTTATCGACCTATCTTTTGATGTAATATGTATTACATGATATTTAGTAAGGTGTTATATAACAGATCAAAGCACTTTTTTCCAAACTTAGTATTGGAAAATCAAAGTGCTTTTATAAGTGGAAGACATATTGGTGAAAATATATTGTTGGCACACGAATTTTTGAGAGATTTCAACAAGAAAGGCCTTGACAAATTTTGCATTAAAGTGGATCTCCAAAAAGCTTATGATAAGATCAATATGAGATTTATCTGCTATGTTATGGGGAAAATGGGTTTCTTAACTCACTATATAAATGTGATATACGAATGTACCAACAAACCAACTTTTTCAATATTGATGCAAGGAGTTCCTAAGGATACATAAAAAGTAATAGGGGTTTTCATCAAGGTAATCCACTATCTCCCTATTTATTTACAATCGCTGTGGAGTATGTTACTTATCTCACGAATGAAGCATCTGTTCAGAAACTTTTCTCATTGGTATGTTCGATTAAACCATAAATAACTCATTTAATATGCGCTGATGATTTTATGATGTTTGGAAAATCAAGGCCTACCGTTGCATACACAATTCAGTCATTATTTGATAAATTAGCAGTAACTACTAGGCTGTAGATTAATGCAACTAGAATAGAGGAAATGAAAGGCAGACTTCAAATAGAAGAAGGGATATTACTTGTGTGTGACCTACCCTGAGGTACCCTCTCATGATCTCATCGACCTACTTACCTTATTCTCAGTGTCAGCACCTACAACAGAAAATTCAAAACAAATTACAATCCTCGGATTCAAATTTACCAAGCTATACGAGAAGAGCAGAGTTACTAAATTTTGTCATCACTCCAACAATGCCATATTGGATGCTTGTGTACCAAAGTCTAGAATAAATTATTGATAAAAGTAACACTTTATGCTCAAAAGTTTTTCGGGTAGGTAATAAACATAAGGTAGCATGGAATTCTTTGTGCGAACCCAAGAATGTGGGTGGAATTTGCTTCAAATAATTTTCAGACCTGAAGAAAGCAGCGTGTCTAAAATTGATATGGACTCTCTTGACTAAAAATAATCTATGGAACAATCGGATGAAGGCGAGATACTGCATAGGTAAATTCTTTTGGTCAGTGAAGACGGACAATAATGCTTCTTGCACTCAGAAATACATACTTAGACTGCAAACTAGTGGAAAACAATTTTTTAATAAAGTCATAACAGATGGTGCTACTACATCTTTATGGCACAAGCCTTGGATTAATTGTAAATGTATGGTTGATCTGCTTGGTTTAGACAGATTTAATTTAAATGGGTCAACGCAAATGAGATTAAAAGATATAATTGATAACCATATAATAAATCCTTATTTGAATGTAGCAACCAGAGAAATTGACTACTTGGTTCACCAAGTACTGTTAACCCGCCTTTTGGCAAGGCCGTATACATGCAGATTTAACTAAATTGATTGCTCGTTTGTTGAGACTAGAATATGATGAGTTTGAGCCAACTAGATGGATAGACGGTCAGTCCTAGGTGGTTCGGTGTATATGGCTTGGCCTAGGAAGTTCAACAGGTGCGGCTCGGCCAAGGATGAAAGGTCATGCATGGCTCGGCCTAGGTGGGTCGGTCAAGATAGGACGGTCGGGTCTGGTTCGGCTTTGGAGTGGATCGGCACTGGTGGTTCGGCCTCGATGAGATCCGTCTTGGTGGACTAGTTATATGGGATCGACATTGGTGGTTCGGCCTTAATAGGATCGGCCTTATGGGATCGACATTGGCGGTTCGGCCTCGATGGGATCGATCTTGGTAGTTCGTCATGTTTTGGTTCGGTCATACCGAAGTGGATCGGTGGATGTGGTTCGGCTTGTCTGGTGCGGTCGTAGTATTGAGTCTGGTTCGACTATGGCCTTGATGTGCTCGGGATACTCAAGAAGCTCAGTAACTCGGGTTTTGTCTATAAAAACAGAATGTGGGGCTTCAAAAAAGGGGATCTTCATTCTGCTTCCCTTCTTCTTCCCTATTAAGGCTACTCTACCATTGTTGCTTTAAAAAATCTAGATTGTAACTGTAATTGATTCGGATATCAATAGAAAGGAAATTTTTGAAGTAGACGTATGCCGGAGTTAGCCAAACCATTATAAATCATGTGTTATTACTGCTTTCTTTTTAACTTTTATTGTTCTTCACATTCATACTCTTTACATACATACTATTTGTGATCTGTGACTGTGATTTGGTGCTTTCATCTGTATATGGGTGTTAGTGACCAATTTTGATGCTAACATTTTGGTGCTTTCATTGATAAAGATAGCACTCAGGGATTCAGAAGCTTGGAGTTTGTATTTAAAGGTTTAGGAACTTGGATTCTGAAGACTATGGCAAAGCAATCAACCAGGAGACAGAGGACGGAAAGAAGTCAGTACGAAGGGAGTTAGGAGGCTTCCTCAGGAGTAATTCAGACCTCGGTTTTCATCACTAGGGATGAGATAGAGATGATGATGGGAGCTATGCCAAAAGAATTGCTAAAAAGACAGAAGGAGATAATGCAGAACTTACTTCGACAAGTTGGACAAGTTGGAGCACAAAGTCAAGGAATGGACCAACCGTGGCTGCCGACAATGCAGGATAGGGAATCAGAGATGTAGAAGTTTCTGGGGGTCAAAACCAAAATCAGAATGGAGGGATTGAAGGAAATCAACAAAGGCCTGGGGGCAGACCTCTGTGATTGGATAATGGGAGAGCTGTGAATGAAGCTCGGAGAGCAGGGACCAACGTGAACATAAATGACCAACATAAAGAGTACTACCTAGAGTATCCTCTAGGACATGAGGGGCAAGGTGGAGATGTGACCAGGGTACTACCCTCGGATGAAGGCGAGCGGATGGCTGGATTAATAAGAAGGATTATGAAAGGAGGACTACCGAGCAGAGGCTTGTAGAAAGTCAGCCGGAGTCCATTCACTTCGGATATCAGGAATGCAAGGAACTCTCCAGAATTCAAACTGCCAACAGTAGAGGCCTATGATGGATAATCAGATCCAGATATGCATGTAACCAGATACATCAGATATATGGAAGTGCTGGGGGCATCTGAGGAGGTGATAACAAGATGTTTCCCTTTATACTTGACGGATTTGGCGGCGCTTTGGTTCAGGAAGCTGGAGAATGGATCGATTAGGACATAGGATAAGCTAGTGGAACGCTTCATGAGACAGTTCAGGGTCCATGTGACACGACCCAAGAATGTAATGATGCTGGCATCGATGAAGCAGAGGACGACAGAGTCCATGAGAGGTTTTCTAATGTGATTTAATGCGGCTGTGGCCTTAGTAGATCGCCCAGATCCATCAATGATTTTGATGGCCTGGTAGCAGGGTTTGCAGAAGGCATTGGAACTCAAGGATTCATTAGCATGGGATCCACCATAGGATCTTGGAGAGTTCTACCATGAGGCGGAAAGATTCATTCGGTTAGAGGATTCACATGCCAAAAGGCAAGAGATAAACATCGTGCAAGGCGAGGGAATGCCTAATGAAGGATGAAGACTAGATAAATGAAAGCGTAAGCTGGACGATGGACCTGGTGGTTCAGACAAATGGAGTAGAGGTCGAGAACCCAAATTTGCAACGTACGCGGATTTAACAGATAATATGGATTGAATTTACTTGGACACTCGGGGGGTAGCTCCCCTATCAAAAACCACTCAGGAGGGATCCCACTAAACGAGAACGCAGGAGCAGGAAGTACTGCCTATTCCATGAGCTGAAAGGGCACTCCACGGATGAATGCCGCCATCTGAAGGATGTGGTGGAGGAACATGTTAGAAGGGCAAGTTGCCACAGTATGTGAGGAATCAGACAAGAGCAGTAGAACACGAGCAGCTACCGCTTAGATCAAACAGGAACGACTCTGGAATGGGGTCGCGGCTCGTCATCCGCTAATCGTTATGGCAAGGACTAAGTTCAGGATTTGGACTCTGGTCATCGAATAATCTTTTCTAGGTTTTGTTTTAAAAAATAAACAGAAACTATGCCACTTACACATGTAAGGGAACCAGAGTGATCCTCAGGCATCTGAGATGGTAATAGGTTGCTTTGCCCGGAGAGGTAACCCTTAACCTTTTCTGTTTTTCTTATTAGACATTTGGACCTTGGATTTGCAAATGGATTTTGGTTTTATGCAACAAATACCTAACTGGAGAGCTATGGGATGTATATTAAAAGTCGGTTGGAAATTAATCACTTTATATTCAGGGACACTGAACCGGAGTGCAGGGAGCGACGCAGCTTCGTCGGAGAGCGACATGATCGGCTCGCTCGCCGTTGTTTCCCCTTCACTCGAGAGTGAAGGGACGGGATCCAACAAGAGCCTGGAGAGGCCATAATTGGTCTAAGACTTAGGCCATGACATCGTTTAATGTTCAAGGATATTGAATCGGAGTGCAGGGAGTGACACTGCTTCGTCGGAGAGCGACAGGATCGGCTCACTCAACGCTACTTTTCCTTCACTAGAGAGCGACATGATAGGATCCAGTAAGAGCCCGGAGAGGATGATATCGGTCCAGGAGGATCAGGGCATCGCTTAATGTTCAAGGACATTGAACCGGAGCGCAAGGGATAGGTTGCTTCACCGAAGCGCGACAGGATCTGCCTATTCAATCATTAAGTTTGGATCGAGCTTAGCAAGGGTCCAGAGAGGCCATCAACGATCTAGAGAGATCGTAGGATTCGATTACTGACTTTCAAGGTGTGAAATGGATTTGGATAGCAGCTTCGAACAGCTACATATTTGGATAAGGACCCGACGAGGTCCTGGATATGGGTTTTAGGACCCGGTGGGGCCCGGCTTAGGATTTGGATCCAACAAGGTCCTCGATTTGGACTACAGGACCCGAAAAGTTCCCAGACTCGAATAAAATGATCCGAAGAGATCGTGGATTCGGTTAACGGATTTGGGATGGATTCGGAATTGAATAACAACTTGGAACGGTCATAGAGTAAACTATCGGCTTTGGACGGAATTGCTGGGTAATGAATGTAACATGGACTTGGGATATCGGATTTGAGACTATTCAAAACACCTTCCAATAGCAAGGCATGTTTTGGGGGGAAAATGTTAACCCGCCTTTTGGCAAGGCCGTATACAGAGAGATTTAACTAAATTGACTGCTCTTTTGTCGAGACTGGAATACGATGGATTTGAGCCAACTGGATGGATAAACAGTCAATCCTAGGTGGTTCGGTGTATATGGCTTGGCCAAGGTAGTTCAGCAGGTGTCGCTCGGCCAAGGATGAAAAGTCATGCATGGCTCGACATAGGTGGGTCGGCCAAGATAGGACGGTCGGGCGTGGTTCGTCATTGGAGTGGATCAGCACTGGTGGTTCAGTCTCGATGGGATCGACCTTGGTGGACTGGTTATATAGGATCGGCATTGGTGGTTCGGCCTCGATAGGATCGACCTTGGTGGATCGGTTATATGGGATCGGCACTGGTGGTTCGACGTCGATGGGATCAGTCTTGGTGGTTCTTCATGTTCTGGTTCGGTCGTAGTGAAATGGATCAGTGGATGTGGCTCGGTTTTCCTGGTTCGGTCATAGTGTTGAGTCTAGTTCGACTATGGCATTGATGGGCCTAAACTACTCAGGAAGCCCAGTAACTCGGGTTTTGTCTATAAATATAGCATGTAGGGTTTCAGAAAAGGAGATCTTCATTCTGCTTCCCTTCTTCTTCCATATTAAGGCTACTCTGCCATTGTTGCTTTAAAAACTCTGGAATGTAACTATAATTAATTCAGATATCAATAGAAAGGAAATTTCTGAAATAGACGTAGGCCGGAGTTAGCCGAACCACTATAAATCCTGTGTTATTACTGCTTTATTTTTAACTTTTATTGTTCATCGCATTCATACTCTCTACATACATACTATCTCTGATCCGTGACTGTGATTTGGTGCTTTCATCTGGATTTGAGTGTTAGAGACCAATTTTGGTGCTAACAAGTACAAATGAACACCGACCATGACACATATTTATATAAATGATGTAATGGAGATGAATTTACTTTTCAAGCATGGGATAAAATTAGAGAAAAGGAAAATCGAAGCTGGAGTAAATTAGTGTGGCATAATAAAAACAATATGAAGATGTCCTTTTGTTCTTATCTTGCTATGGTTAGTCACTTAAGTACTAAAGATAGGATGCAAAGAATGGATCTATACATTGATAAAGCTTGTGTACTACGTGGAAATGGACAAGAGAGTAGACAACACTTATCTTTTAGCTATCTCTACTGTAACAATCCAGTATTTTGTGATTATTTCTATTTGTTTATTTTAATTATTTTAAATCGAATGGTTGATTTAAAAACTTTATTATATGGATAAATTTTGTTATTTTAATTATAAATTTTGATTTTTGTGTGAATTATAATTTCAAATCTGAATAAATTGAATATTTCTAGAAAATGTGGATTTTGGTCAATCCGGTCAAACTTTGACTTTCAAATTTTAAATTTAAATATTTGAATTCTTAAATTTTATCTTTCATTATGAAAATAAATTAAATTTCAAGAATACTTTTTTTTGTTTCGTTGAAATCCGATTTATATTGTGAAAGTTGTGCTTTTTACAATATTGGATGTAAATTGATTTATTTAATAAAATTATTTATTTTAATTTATATAAATCAAATTTTATTTGTCATATTATGTTCTAATATGTGTTATATGACATGTTAGGTATATATTTTTATTTTAAAATATTTTAAAGTAATGTTATAATTTTTCCAAAGTTTATGGCATTTATTTTCAAATTTTTAAGCCTAGTTTACAATTTTTGCTATTTTCTTAATTCAATTATATTTAATTAATATTTTTTTTATTTTTTTTATTTACTATATTTTTATGTTTTTATCTATATTTATACATATTTTTCATGTATTTAAAATTTCAAAAAGAAATAGGGAAATATGAAAAGTTTGTGACCCTTTTTATTTCTAGTCTTTTCACATTCACTCCACCTTTTCATTATCAATCAACACCACTTCATTTGCTGCCTTTACTTCTTTGCTTCAGCCGATTTTCTCTATACTTTCTCACGTGAAAAAAAAATCAAAACCCTAGGAAAGGTTTGGCCATTTCCTGAAGCAAATTTTCGGTAAAAACTTGCATTTTTTTTCACTTTTTCTACTTGTTCTGTTTGATTTTGCACTTGCCTTCACCTTCATGTAGTTCGGCCTGCCAACTCCAGCACTTTGGCCGCCTCCACCACCACCTACTCCAGCCATCATCCCCTCCTTCTAACTAACCATCCATGGCCGAAGCCCTATAGGATGACGATCCACCAAAAATTGATGAAAACTCCACTTTATATACCATAGCCAAGCCTTCCATTGATCCAACACTCCACCATCATACTTTGGCCGACCATTCACCACCACCACCAGCCACAACCTGAGCTTAGGACCCCTGCCACACTTGTAGTTGATCCTTCCAGATCAGCCCATGCCCAATAGTCCCTTGGCCGAAGACATTTAGGCCTTGAAATCCATGTTGTTGCTTGTAGTTGCCTTGTTTTTGTAAATGCATGCACACATACCTTCATCTCCTTTATATTGCTTTGGCCGACCCCTATATGACCTTAACCTGATCCAAACCTGATCCAAAACCATCCTATTACAGTGCCTTTCCAGTCCATAACTGAAGCATAAGTGGTTGAATGCAAGTGCAAAAGGTTTAGCTATGTATTGTGCTTATATTTCTAGCTTTGTTTATAATAGTTTGGTTTGAATTTTATGTATTATACTATGTTTTGTTTGTTATGTAAAAAGGCAATTAGCTTTGGCTCTCCCACTCTCGAATCATTATCGTGCTATCGTGCCTTTGTGGATCTTAGTTTGTGTACTTTGGTTGTTTTCTTCAGCTTATACATGTGAGTAATTTTCACCAGACAAATTTATACTTATATGACTAGTAAACTGATCACAATTGAATCTGTAAAACATATCACTATGCTATATTTGTTATGTTATGATCATATGATGTTCACCCATGCTTATTTACCTGTTATACCATCTGTTACTGTTATATAATGTTATTCTATTTATTTATATCAGTTTATCACACTGCAAGTTCCCTTTAGATTAGAATCATTATCGATTGAAATGATACATACCCGAACGGACTTTAGAATAGGAAAAAATCGTTATGGACTGAAATGATAGGCCTAAACAATTTTTATTTATTTCATTTTGACTTGGGATTGTGGGTTTGAAATGATAGAACCCGGGTTTTCCTTACGGATTATATATTATCCGTATCACTTTACCTAGGCTAGAAAATGATATACAGACCCGTGGTTAAAATTTATTTTTCTAAAAATTTTAAAATATTTTAGAAATGTAAATATTATAATATTTTGATTTAAACTTAATTAAAAATGATTTCATTATTGATTTTCTAAAAATTTATAAGTGAAATTAATTAGTGGTAAAGTTAGAAATTTGAAATATAAGTTATTTTGGCAATTATGATTTGATTATAAATGGAACTTAAATTAAGTAGGAAATATGATAAATAGATTTAAATTTGAATTCAAATGAATTTAAACGATTTTTATAAAGTATTAATGATTTTTGAATAAATTAAAAGGTGAAATAAATGAATATTTAAGTTGAATTTTGAAATATAACTTAAATTGGAAATTTGTGAATTTTGTTTAAAAGTGAATTTTAAGTTAAGTAAATAAGATGAAAAATAAGTTATATTTGAAAATTCAAACTTAAGTGTTAAGTTAAAAATTTAATTATAAGAATTGAAATTGGATGTGTGAATTTAATATGTGAACTATTATTAAATATTGATTTTGAATGAAAATTTAACTTTATAAAATCATAAATATAATGGTATTTAAATGATTGTTTTAAAAGTGAAAATATAAGATTTTATAAGTTTAAGATGGTTTAAAATAAAAATTTAATTATTTGTGAAATTATATTGAATATTTGGAATTTAATTAACAGCATTTTTGGAATGTTATTATTTCTAATGTAAAGGATATTACAACATTTGTAAATGCTGTAGTTGATAGAAATGAACTAAATGGGTAAAGTGTATAAGGGCTATTACAGCATTTTAAGTGTTGTAGTTGCCGAAATTAACTAAGACTTTATTTGAACTAAAGTAACCCTATTACAATATTTTTAAATGCTGTCTTTTGTTAAATTGAATTGTTTTAAGAGTAACTTTCCGTAGCATTTTCTGAATGCTGCGAAAGTTGAATTTTCATTGTTTTACTAAATTTTAGTGAATTAATGAACTTTGAAAGATTAAAATTTTTGAAAATTTAATAATTTAATTATTAAATATAATAACTTCATTTTAATGATTTAAAATGAAGTAATTTGTTTTGAAATATAAACTATTTTGAAATGTGTGTTGAAATGGTATTTTAAAATAAAATGAATGTTGTTTTAAAAAGATACAATATTTTGATATTTTGAAATGGATTTTTAAATGATATTGAATTTTGAAATGATATTTGATTTCGATAAATTACTATTTTGAAATTTTAACCACGGGATGTATTAAATTTATGGTTTAACTGATCCTTAGAGGATGGATGATCCCAAGCATCCTTTAAGTTATAGTTCGTTTCTACTACAATTTCACTTGAGTTGGTTTACATTATATAAGTATATATGTCCTGACTCGAGTGTTTTGTGTTTTACTTTACGCTCGAGTCAGCCTGAGTATTTACAGCTTAGCTTTGGATTTCTTTTTCTGGAGCTAGGAATCGCTGGAGATTTTGCTTGTCTAGTTATCTATTTCCTTTCAATTTCAGTTGTTCTATTTCAGCTCTGGTATTTATAAAATTCTATTTAATTTAGATTTCTATTGTATATGTTTTCAGACTGATATTATGTATTATGTTTTGAGAGTTTGTTATAGTAGCTTCATGAACTACTATGGTATTTTAATTTCCGTTGCGAGTTATTCTGATATTTCTGTGTCCGTGATTTTGTGATTGTATTTCATTTGCTTCAAATTTATTTACAATGCGGTATTTGGAGCAATTCAAGTCCGGCATGTGTGAATGCGAATGGCTGAAAATATCGGGTTGTTACAGTTGGTATCAGAGCTTTAGTTTTAGGCAAACCTTAGCCTGCGGAGCAAAAACTCATTAGAGGAATGAGTGAAATCAATCTTAGAATCATTTCTTTGTGAGAGAACGTATTTTCGAAGTATAAAATGATTTCCAAATGATTTTTAAAGTATTTTCAAAGATTATATTAGTATAGAGTTGTTCTTATTTTGAAATCAAAATTTTTCTAAAGTTCATCCCTTCGATATCCACCTTGTTAGAAATCTTTTGGTTAGGATTCTTATCGATTAGGATTCCTTGAACTTTGGAACGCTCCCCACTTGTTCTAAAATCTAGCCTTGTCTTTCCTATTTTACCCTTTTGATCTTGGAGCATTCCATAACTCCACATTTAAATGACCTCTCTAAAGATCGGTGATTCCGCAAATCTTTGAATGATTTGTAAATGGGTGAAACTCCTTTACAATTGGCATTGATTCACCGGAGATTCTTGTATCCTCGGTTTTCGATGCTATCTATTTTCTGCTATATCTGGTTTCTATCTCTGGCGATCGAATGTCGATTTGCCTTAGATTTCCGCATTGATTATATTCCTGAAGTCACGATTGACCGGTTAAGGTCGCCCGCGATTTATATAGACTTATCATTTTCTATTTGGTAATTAAATTATCTCATCTTTGTTCGAGCTTATCTTCGAACCATAATTCTATTTGATTAGAGTTCCTCTAAATTCGAATCTCCGTATTGTTTGAAATCTAACCTTGAATCAATCTTTGGAAATTTGTGTTTGATTGTATTTTGAATTTGTGCATACATCGAAATTATTAGTTTGATAAGGATGACCCTATTTTTTATATAAAAGTGAAATATTTTCAATAAGGATTTTATATCTTTTGAAAATGAAAATTCGAAGCTTTGAAAGGATTATATTTTTCTTGTTTGAAATTTGAAGTTCCGAAAGGATTTGAAATTTGAAAATTTTATAATCATTTGACCTATATAAAATGATTTATAACTGAAAGGTTTTGAATGTGAATTTCAAGGAATCGAACTCCAGTGTTTTGAAATCGGTTTTAAGATTTTTGAAAATATATAATAATAATATGATTTAAAGATATTTTCTGAATAAGAAATGTTTAAAATGTATTCGAACGAATTCCAATGATTTCTAAGAGATTTCAAAGAAGTTTCAAGAAAATAAAAGTCCAGAACTCACTTACGTCGTTGGAAAATAATTTCGGCGATGAATGCATGCATCATCGACATTGATTTTTGAGTTTCTGAGTGGGGGAGAGGCCACTCTAGTAGCTTTTCTATGCGAGTGATTTTCTGAAGCAAATTTTAATTTTAGATTTCGAAGTATGGTTTGATGTTCGAAAGATATATGTGTGTATATATATATGTATTTAAAATGATTTAAAGTAAGCCATTGTTCAGTCCTCAAGATTCAGATTTTTTTTGGGTATAACCTTATCTTTTGAAATTGGTTTACTGATTTGTTGGCGATTTCCAATTCTTGGATTGAAAATATGATTTCTTCGACTATTTTGAAGATTCGAGCACTTCCGAATCGAGGTTAACTTTTCAAAGCTAAGAAATGTTAAAAGGTATAAGGTATTTGATAAAGAATATAAGTTCAGTTTTGTATGATTAATGTATAAAGTAATATGAATTTATATAAGTTTGAAACCGTTTGTTGAGTGAAATAAATAGGACCATTTTGAATTATTCTGGTATGAAATATAGATTTGAAATGTTTTGAATAAAGTATATATATAGAATAATAATATTTTCAATGGTAAATTGGATATTTCATATAGAAATAAATAGTTTGAAGGTTTTAAAAAAAGTGATGGTTTTAAACTTAGTAACCATTTTAGATATTTTGATGATTAAATGGCTTGGAAATGATTTAATCTTTATTTTGATAAAGAATGTGAATTTGAAATGATAATTGAGTTTGATAAATGAATATTTGAAGTTTATATTTGTATGAAAGGATATTTGGTTTACTAGTAATTTGAGTTTATTTAAAAATGATGGATTTATGAAAAGAATATTTCAAAACTAAGTAACAATGAAGTAAAATTTGAGATATATGAAATTATAAATTTTAGTTTTGGAATATGGTATATTTAAGCTTTGAAATATATTAAAGATTGAATAGTTTTTCTTATGGATCAAATCTTTATTTGAAATTTGATAATATTTGAAATGGTTTTGTTGGAAAACTAAATTGAATTGAAACTGATGGTTTGAATTGAATTAAGATTGGAAATATTTGATTTGGGTTTAATTGAATAAATTTGTGAATGCAAAGAATTAAAAGAATGTTATATGATTTCAAATGTATGATTTCGAAAGGTTATGATTTTCAAAGTGTAATGATTTCAGGTATTTTGGTTTCGAAAGATTTATAACTTTGAAAGTATTATGATTTTTGAAAGTTAATATATGTTTGAAATGGAAATGAATTTATTTGACATAAATTTTGTTGATTTGGAAATTTGGATTATTTTCTAAATCTATTATTTTAGGAAACTTTGAAACTGAATATATATAAATTGGAAGAAATGATTTGGCAAAATCATATATGATTTTGAAACTGAATTGATATTGAAATAGTTTGAAATTGAGAACCTTGTTTATTTAAATACTTTGATTTGGGAGTTATCGAACTTATATAAAATTGATTTGTATAAGTATGAAATTGATTTTCAAACTGTTGATTTGAAAAGGTACTCATACTCAATTTGTAAAGAGAAATCTTATACAATTGAAGTCCATATAAGTATGATTTGATATGCTATTGATTTGGGAAGTATTCGATTTGAAATGAAATCTTATATATAATGGACTTTATATAAGTATGATATTTGAAAGTGATTTTGAAAGGTACTATATGATACATATTTTCGAAGTAAAGATATGGAAAGTACCTTCTGCTTGATATCCGCTTTCTGGCCACACCGTGGATTCATTCTATCGATATTATTCTCCTTGATTTGGGTTTTCCGGATATAATACTCGAGTGTTTGTCGAATTCCATGGCGATCTCCATGGTCTTACGAGCGCGGCTGCATAGCGTAATTCACAGGGGCTGCGAGAGCCTAAGGGTACGGATGTTTCTTAGAGGATCCAGACGTAACCATTGTGTATCTGTGATCTATTGGGTCGCTTGGTAGCGTAATCCACAGAGGCTGTGAGAGCCTAAGGGTACGGATGTTTCCTGGGGGATCCAGGCGTAACCATTGTGTATTTGTGGTACTACCAGTCTTCATGGCGTAATCGCAAGACTGCAGTAGTCAACCTACGGGTATGGATGTTTCCTGGGGGATCCAGATGTAACCATTGTGTATCCGCAATCCATGATCGACATGTTTGGTTTGGTTGATTTGTTTGGATTGTACTTTCCATATCTATTGTTTTAAAAGGTTTTCCAGTATTTTCACTGGGTGTTGAAACAAGTCTACCAAGTACCTGGAGAATTCTAGTTTTGCGCCTGATCAACGCATAGCCAGAGTCTACAGGAACGAAAGTAAACTTGTTAAGACATCGAGTAATAAAAGTATTTTGATAAAGTGTATTATATAAAGGATATTTTGATCATTATTTTACTTGTCTAAATAATTTAAAATGTTTTAAATTTTGTTTACTTCAAACTAACAAATTCGAATCAAATGACTATTTATCATATTATAAAATGTTTAAAATGTTAAATATAAATTTTTTAAATTGAAACTTATATAGTTTAAATATGGTTCATTATTTTCTTTCAACCTATTCTCCCTTCTAGCTATTTCTACCTTCTTCTTCTTTGAGGGTACTTTCTATATTATGGAAAGAGTTGGTTCTTTGGCTTATTGTTTAGATTTTCCCGAGAAACTTTCTGGAGTGCATGATGTATTCCACGCCTCACATCTCCTCTAGTATCTTCTTGACCCACCTCTTTTTGTTCAGCCAACTGCTCTTGATAGTTTGGATATTTAGCTTAATCTGACTATCGAGAGTAAGCCACTTCGTATTGTCAACAGAGCTACGAAGCAGCTAAGAAGAGAATCTATTAGTCTGATCAAAGTACAATGAAGTACTGATGATTGAGATTGTACCTGGAAAACAGAGGAGAGCATTCGTCCTTTGAATCCATAATTTTTTTCCAGGCACAATTTGTTTGTCTATCTTGCTTTTCTTTATTCGTTCTTTTCGAGGACGAAAAGATTTGAGTGGGGGAGAGTGTAACAACCCAGCATTTTGTGATTATTTCTATTTGTTTATTTTAATTATTTTAAATTGAATGGTTGATTTAAAAACTTTATTATATGGATAAATTTTGTTATTTTAATTATAAATTTTGATTTTTGTGTGAATTATAATTTCACACCTGAATAAATTGAATATTTCCAGAAAATGCGGATTTTGGTCAATTCGGTCAAACTTTGACCTTTAAATTTAAAATTTAAATATTTGAATTCTTAAATTTTACCTTACATTATGAAAATAAATTAAATTTCAAGAATACCGTTTTTCGTTTCGTTGAAATTCGATTTATATTGTGAAAGTTGTGCTTTTTACAATATTGGGTGTAAACTGATTTATTTAATAAAATTATCTATTTTAATTTATATAAATAAAATTTTATTTGTCATATTATGTTCTAATATGTGTTATATGACATGTTAGGTATATATTTTTATTTCAAAATATTTTAAAGTAATGTTATAATTTTTCCAAAGTTTATTGCATTTATTTTCAAATTTTTAAGCCTAGTTTACAATTTTTGCTATTTTCTTAATTTAATTATATTTAATTAATATTTATTTATTTATTTTTGTTTATTTACTATATTATCGTGTTTTTATCTATATTTATACAAATTTTTCATGTATTTTTAAAATTTCAAAAAGAAATAGGGAAATATGAAAAGTTTGTGACCCTTTTTATTCCTATTCTTTTCACATTCACTCCACCTTTTCATTATCAATCAACACCACTTCATTTGCTGCCTTTACTTCTTTGCTTCAGCCGACTTTCTCTTTACTTTCTCACGTGAAAAAAAAACTCAAAACCTTAAGAAAAGTTTGGCCATTTCCTGAAGCAAATTTTGGTAAAAACTTTCATTTTTTTCCACCTTTTCTACTTGTTTTGTTTGATTTGGCACTTGTCTTCACCTTCACGTAGTTCGGCCTGCCAACTCTAGCACTTTGGCTGCCTCCACCACCACCTACTCTAGCCATCATCCCCTCCTTCTCACTGACCATCCATGGCCGAAGCCCTATAGGATGATGATCCACCAAAAATTGATGAAAACTCCACTTTATATATCATAGTCGAGCCTTCCATTGATTCAACACTCCACCATCATACTTTGGCCGACCATTCACCGCCACCACCAGCCACAACATGAGCCTAGGACCCCTGCCACACTTGTAGTTGATCCTTCCATATCAGGCCTTGCCCAATAGTCCCTTGGCCGAAGACATTTAGGCCTTGAAATCCATGTTGTTGCTTGTAGTTGCCTTGTTTTTGTAAATGCATGCACACATACCTTCATCTCCTTTATATTGCTTTGGCCGACCCCTATATGACCTTAACCTGATCCAAACCTGATCCAAAACCATCCCATTACAGTGCTTTTCCAGTCCATAGCTAAAGCATAAGTGGTTGAATGCAAGTGCAAAAAGTTTAGCTATGTATTGTGCTTATATTTCTAGCTTTGTTTATAATAGTTTGGTTTGAAATTTATGTATTATACTATGTTTTGTTTGTTATGTAACAAGGCAATTAGATTTGGCTCTCCCACTCTCGAATCATTATCGTGCTATCGTGCCTTTGTGGATCTTAGTTTGTGTACTTTGGTTGTTTTCTTCAGCTTATACCTTTGAGTAATTCTCACTAGACAAATTTATACTTATATGACTAGTAAACTGATCACAATTGAATCTGTAAAACATATCACTATGCTGTATTTGTTATGTTATGATCATACGATGTTCACCCATGCTTATTTACCTGTTATACCATCTATTACTGTTATATAATGTTATTCTGTTTATTTATATCAGTTTATCACACTGCAAGTTCCATTTAGATTAGAATCACTATGGGTTGAAATGATACATACCCAAACGGACTTTAGAATATGGAAAAATCGTTATGGGCTGAAATGATAGGCCTGAACAATTTTTATTTATTTCATTTTTACTTGGGATTGCGGTTTTGAAATGAAAGAACCCGAGTTTTCCTTGTAAATTACGAATTGAAATGATATATTATCCGTATCACTTTACCTAGGCTAGAAAATGATATACAGACCCGTGGTTAAAATATATTTTTCTAAAATTTTTAAAATATTTTAGAAATGTAAATATTATAATATTTTGATTTAAACTTAATTAAAAATGATTTTATAAAGCATTATTGATTTTATAAAGCATTATTGATTTTCTAAATATTTATAAGTGAAATTAATTAATGGTAAAGTTAGAAATTTGAAATATAAGTTATTTTGGCAATTATGATTTGGTTATAAATGGAATTTAAATTAAGTAGGAAATATGATAAATAGATTTAAATTTGAATTCAAATGAATTTAAATGATTTTTATAAAGTATTAATGATTTTTGAATAAATTAAAAGGTGAAATAAATGAATATTTAAGTTGAATTTTGAAATATAACTTAAATTGAAAATTTGTGAATTTTGTTTAGAAGTGAATTTTAAGTTAAGTAAATAAGATGAAAAATAAGTTATATTTGAAAATTTTAAACTTAAGTGTTAAGTTAAAACTTTAATTATAAGAATTGAAATTGGATGTGTGAAATTAATATGTGAACTATTATTAAATATTGATTTTTGAATGAAAATTTAACTTTATAAAATCATAAATATAAGGGTATTTAAATGATTGTTTTAAAAGTGAAAATATAAGATTTTATAAGTTTAAAATGGTTTAAAATTAAATTTTAATTATTTGTGAAATTATATTAAATATTTGGAATTTAATTAACAGCATTTTTGAAATGTTATTATTTCTAATGTTAAATGCTGTAGTTGATAGAAATGAACTAAATAGCTAAATTGTATTAAGGGATTTTACAATATTTTAAGTGCTGTAGTTGCCGAAATTAACTAAGACTTTATTTGAACTAAAGTAACCCTATTACAGCATTTTTAAATGCCGTCCTCTGTTAAATTGAATTGTTTTAAGAGTAATTTTCCGTAGCATTTTCTAAATGCTGCGAACGTTGAATTTTCATTGTTTTACTAAATTTAAGTGAATTAATGAACTTTGAAAGACTAAAAATTTTGGAAATTTAATAATTTAATTATTAAGTATAATAACTTCATTTTAATGATTTAAAATGAAGTAATTTGTTTTGAAATATAAACTATTTTTAAATGTGTGTTGAAATGGTATTTTAAAATAAATTGAATGTTGTTTTGAAAAGATACGATATTTTGATATTTTGAAATGGATTTTTGGATGATATTGGATTTTGAAATGATATTTGATTTCGAAGTATAAATTACTATTTTGAAATTTTAACCACGGGATGTATTAAATTTATGGTTTAACTGATCCTTAGAGGATGGGTGATCCCAAGCATCCTTTAAGTTATAGTGCGTTTCTACTACAGTTCACTTGAGTTGGTTTACATTATATAAGTATATATGTCCTGACTCGAGTGTTTTGTGTTTTACTTTACGCTCGAGTCAGCCTGAGTATTTACAGCTTAACTTTGGATTTCTTTTTCTAGAGCTAGGAATCGCAGGAGATTCTGCTTGTCTAGTTATCTATTCCCTTTCAATTTCAGTTGTTCTATTTCAGCTCTGGTATTTATAAACTTCTATGTATTTGAGATTTCTATTCTATATGTTTTCAGACTGATATTATGTATTATGTTTTGAGAGTTTGTTATAGTAGCTTCATGAATTACTATGGTATTTTAATTTCCACTGCGAGTTATTCTGATATTTTTGTGTCTGTGATTCTGTGATTGTATTTCATTTGCTCCAAATTTATTTACAATGCGTTATTTTGAGCAATTCAAGTCCGGCATGTGTGGATGCGAGTGGCTGCAAATATCGGGTTGTTACACCTACAATCAATATCCACGGAGCTTATTTATATTAAAGCTGAAAATGCTATGTGACATCACAATGACAATGGAAGAGGAAGCCAATCTACTACTTTCAACTTTCAGATGTAAAGATCAACTGCGTGATTTAGCTTGTGCCTTCTTGACAACAACAATCTGTTATATCTGGAATGATAGAAATTTGCATATCTTCAATGGTAGGAGCACTGACGAATTCCAGAAGACTAAATAGATAGAAAATGAAATCATGTACCTTGTGAAGAATAATGGAAGTAGATTAAAGAACAGTGGTAGAAACGTAGAGATACTCCGACAATGGGGAATCAACTTACGTGATTCGTGATGATGAGTTGAGGCCATGATTTGTGGAGTAGGGTTGTAAAGTACTAATTTGAGCTGGAAGCGGAGAATATAGAAGAAGCGGGTCTTGCTGATTTGGGCTAACTTATGGGCTTTGAAGACATAATTTTATTCAAGCCGAAAGAAAATTCTATGTAATTCTATTTGCTTGTTATGGCACATGTTCATATATGGAATACAAGGCAACCACATAGGTTAGGGGGATGGTAAGACTTCATAAGTATATGATTGGTATTAGCAATGAAGTTACCGATTTTGAAAATAAAATATGTATGAATGCATATTTGTGTACATATAAACACACAAAGATTCGACCATAATAATATTTAACAAAATAGAATTTTGTTTTAAAATCTTGAGGGGTTCAAAAAATGTTTTTTATAATTTAATGATTTTTTTACGGAAATCTTTAAAAAAATTAATTTTTTTACGGGAAACAATCTCAGAATATGTACATAATTTTATTATCTATACATACATACACACAGAAATATTTTATAATATATATGTTTTTACTATATATAAAGATTATGAATTATATTTTGATATAAAAGCTTATGAATTTGGTTAAATGTATACATACATACTTACATACATACATACATATATGTATGTATGTATGTAAGTATGTGTGTGTATTCAATTCAATAATGTAATATATGTGTGTGTATTACATACTTGTACATATATTTTCAAAAAAATTGTTTTAAAAACTTTTAGATCATTAAATAATTTAAAAATTAAAAAAACGATTTTTTTATCCTTGGCCTGCGTACAAATATGTAAATTTTTTATGTTTTATTTGCTGTATATAAATATTCAACCAATGTTGGTAGGATATACATATGTGGATTCGTGATAATATACATACTATTTAAAACTATATATGTATAACCATTACCTTGTTATGGCCTAGATATAACACATTGAAACGTTGAATTAATTGACTCTTTGAATCTGTATCCAAAACTTCCGGTGAGAGCTACCGGATTGAAAGCACCAACCACCGATCACCGATGTATTATTTTTATTTAATTTTGTGTTTAAGTTGCTAGAAACAATGGAGAGGATGAGGGAGTCTGGATGACCTGAAAATGATAGAAGAGAGAGAGAGAGAGCGCAAAAATTAGAGATTTGAAAAATAGGGATTAAAGGCATTTAAATAACTGAGGGTTAGAGGAGTTAAAAGCGGATTCGGATCCACTATTTCCTCTTGCTATTTCAAACCATTTTGAATCCAATTCAACCCCATTCTCATGCCCTCTATGGCTAGCCATGCTTGGCCATATTTGGGCCTCCAAACCGCTTCAAGCTGGATCAAATAAATATGCATTTAAATCTAATTTAAATGTATATTAATATCATATATTGATACACGTGTATACAACTTTTACATAAACACTATCTTCAACACAAATCAAATAAAATTGTATAACTAATATTTCATAAATATTAATTAACAGGAAATTATTATCAAGGACAAAATTTCACAGCTTTTTAGCCTCAAGGACAGACCTTCAATATTTTATCCTGGAGGACAACTTTATGTAGGTATCAGTTTTTAGTTATTGATAGCAGTTTTTAGGTATTAGTTTATAGTTATCGGTAGCAGTTTTTAGGTATTAGTTTATAGTTATCGGTAGCAGTTTTTAGGTATCAGTTTTTAGCTCGGTAGCAGTTTTGTTGTCCTTATGAATAATTTTGAAAAATATTTGTCCTTATGAATAATTTTTAGAGAAATGTTTGTCCTTGTGGTAAAAATATTGAGGTCGTGTCCTTGAGGCAAAAAATATACAAATCTTTGTCCTTTAAATTAATTTCCCCTATTAATTAATTTAATTAATTTATACAAATTATAATTAATTCAATCGGGTAGTATTTGGAGCATTTAACATTTCGGTTGTGTGACTCTTTGAAGTAAATTCGGTCAGCAATTAATATCGAGTAATTCAAATATTAATGTTCATACATCACCTTAGCTAATAGTGTGACACTATGGCCAAATTTATCGCTTATATAGCTTCGGTATACCAATTTCACTTATTTTAAACATTACCAGTAGTGACAGTTATTTTTTCCAATTCTCTTCGTTAAAACTATATCACATTAGGACTTATTGAATTTGATAATAGTCGAAATTTCAATATTGACCATTTTCAACTTTATAGCCCAAACACAAAGTCCTTGATTCAATAATAACAATTATTGTTAACCAAACTACTGTGGTAGAGACTTTGAGCTGACTTCAGTTAACTATAATACTGATCTTATATAACCGAGGAGACGAATTCTCTATTGAATTATGTCACTTTCAATGCTTCCACTTGATCCAACTATAGTCGTTCGGTAAACACCATGCTATGATTTAACTATAATCAAAGCAGAGTTTCCACAATGAGGCTCAATGATATTTGCAAATTAAGATAATTGTGTTCTATATATAGATATTTTCTGTTTGATCTTAGTTATATTAACCAATAGAAAACTATCGAGTGAGTCATTCCATAGTTATTCAATTACTATCAACATGTTACCACTTGGTTCCCTCAGCAACCATGAGTAATACTTTAATCTCAATGGATGTATCGATATCCAGTCTCGATGCATCTTGACTAGGAATATTTAAAAGATGTGTTTATCACATTGTCATAAATTACTCATGATTATGACACCTTTTAATTGCTATCACAAAAGACACCATTCACGAATTTTCTGGTAAATATGCTTAAATTAAATAATTAATTAATTACGACGTGTTATAACAAGTATATAACAGAAAGGAAAACGCTTTTTATTTCGAACAGATTTTATTACAGAGTTAATAAATTAAAATAAACTGTATATTTGTCCCTAGGGCATACCTCTAACTCTATCACTAATAAATATTTGGATTTAGGAGAAGAGCATGAAATAGAACTACATGGGATTGATCCCCAAAGGGATACATAGGCAATCTTTTTCTATATAGTAGCCCACGATTCCCTTATGGTTTGGGTGTATAGAAATTGGCACAACCACAAAAATAATTAACACATTTTTCCTTTATTCTATGTACATGTGTATTTGTAAGTTCGCAGGTGAGAGAAAAGGGTTGTGAATGGGTCATATCCATAGGAAGTATCATTATATCTCTTATCAAAAAATTTACCATTGATATTTTAATAATTAATGTATTTAAAAATGTATAATATCCGATGTACTAGATTTATGTAATATTTAATTATTGACATGAGGTTGTATATATATGTTAATATTTAAATTTCGTCGTGAGTTTTCCCTTCTTATGTCCATTGTTTTAGACTTTTTAATTTTTATCTATCCATGGTCCATTGCTTTTAATATCTGAAATTAGTTATAAGCATATTCTGATGTCATTTATAATTAATTTTAGATGTTAAAAATAGTCGGTTGTCACACTTGGTATCAGAGCTTAAGTTTAGCAGTTCCCTGAGCCTTGGGAAGGTTTGACCACTGCAGTATGATGATTTACACCTTAAGTTGGGATAGAATATAGGATAAGATGACGTTTTGATTTATGATTGTATGATTTGTGTCTATGTTGTTTATATTACCTCACCCTAAGATAATGTTTATTTATGATACCCATTGCGTGCAACACTACGCCGTAGATGACCTATTGCAACGAAAATACAAGATGTTGCTAGCTATAATGTAACGATAGCTATGCTGATTTTTGTCTATTACAACATTAGCTTCAGGATGTTAGCATAGATATCAACACTATGTTGCAGTAGTATAGATTTATAAAAATATTATAAAAAATGAGTGCGGGCTGGAAAAAAGCGGGCCGAGGATCCAAACCCTATCTCGAAAATCCATTTCTCAATTATATTTTTTATCCTGCAGCTCCATTTCAACCCAAAAAACGAAATCCAAAATCGATCACCCCAAACCCTATCTCGCGTCTCCTCCAACACGACTTCGGCAAATCACATCTTCTGACCCTAATTTCTTAAGTACCCGAATTAAAAATTGTAATGGCAGGAAGCGGAAAGGCGATTGGATCTGCGGTGGCAAAGAAGGCGACTTCTAGAAGTAGCAATGCTGGTCTTTAATTCCTTGTTGGTAGAATCGAACGGTTTTTAAAGGCCAGATAGTACATTGAGAGAATCGGTGCCGGTGCTCCTGTATATCTCATTACCATACTCGAGTATTTTGCTGACGTATGAGGAAGGAGAGCATTTAGTTCAGGTATCTAACCGAACATAATTATTTTTTGATAACCGAGCTAGATTTTGTGATATGATTTTAGCTAACCGTTACAGTCATTCTGAACTTGAGGCGACTGTAGGTTTTAGAGCTATCACCTATCTACACTTTACATCCTTTAAATATTTGTTTATAGTATGTGCTTAATTACAGCACATAAGCAATCATTACCTCACTGATGTAATTTATTTGGTAACATAAAAGTTATTCAGGAAGTAGGATCAGTTTCAATAATTTTGTATGCTGTAACAGGTCATTGGGTTTCATCTACTCTCTCAATCATTATTACCAACCATCATTGAGTTGGCAGAAGATAAACATTAGAGAGCCCGGTTGGCTACCATTTAGTACATTCCATTGCTTGCCAGTCAGCTAGGAGTCGATTTTTTTGATGATAAACTTGGTGCTCTTTGCATGCACTGGCTTGAGGGTAAGGTAGTTTGGCATCTGTTGGTTAACGGCTTGGGTTCTTGTCGCAGTTTTTTTTCCTAGGATCTATGTTTGTGACATTGGTTTTTTTTCTTTGGCCAGTATTTGGCAGCATTACTTCCCGATACTCCTTCTTTACCTAAACCTGCCTCATGCTCCACTGCCTCCATCAGTCAACTGACCCACCTGAGCATCTTTACTGCTGACTCCATCAATCACACACTTTGGTAAATATTGATTAATTCTTTTTGTTAAGATTCATTGCTAGTCATGTATTATAATTAATAAATTAATTCATTAATTACTAGATCCATTTATCAATATTCTTTATGGTTCTGTATTATAACAAACACAATGAACGTTAGTGATAAATAAAAAGGATTTGTGTATTTTTTTCATACCAAGGAATGATAAGAATAAGATCACTGTATTTTATAGTTCAACTGACTGGTATTCTGTAAAACCAGTTAAATTTTATCCAGATAAAAATGTCTTAAATTGTTTCATGGAGAAATTTTTGTACTGTACCGTGTATGAATATTCTATGTACACGCACATATATGTACATCTGCAAATATTTATATAGTGCATTTGCAGATACATGTTTATACGTCATTCAAAATTTGAGAACACTTGTATATGATAATAATATTATAATACAAATCATTCAAGTTAACTTCACTCTAAGTTTTCCTATTCGCATTTCGATTGTGGCTCCACTTTGGATTAACTTTTAGTTCAAAATACGTCAAAATGTTTCTTATACTTGTTTTAAAAATGAATAATAAAAGATGTGAACATCTCAGTAGTGAGAAGCAGTCCTTACATTTCATGTAGTTGTTTTCTAGATATCTATTTTTACCATATATTGTTTGGTTACCTATTATCAATTATGGTAGAAGTACTTTGATCAAACTCTTAAGCATATGGATGTCAAGTTGATGCCTGTCTTTTGTCTGCTGTATGTTGATGGCTTTACTGCCTTGCTAAGCTTAAGTTGTTTTAGTATTATATATATGTTCATGTCTCATGGGTTAATCATGGAGTAATCTTAGTTTTGCATCAGAATCTTAAGATGAATCATGTGATATTTGTTATCTCCGTGCTTACAATTAATAATCTGAAAGCATAGACATATGGGATATTTACTATGCAAATTTTCCTTAGCTCGACCTTGAATTTTGCAAAACTGATACATCACTTGATACTTTGCTTGAAAAAGCTCTGATATTGTTGCTACATAGTTGTGATTTTATACTTATTGTTTCTTTATTTTTGCACTTGTAAGCTGCTTGAGAACTTACTGTTGCTGCTTACTGTTGCTATATATGCTGTGATTTTATACTTGTTTCTATATTTGTGCGACCGTTTGCAGTGATGGCACTGGAGGCACTGGAGGCACTGGAGGCTTGCAAATATGAATGTACTATTAATAAGTAGAATTTAGTATGTACTGACTGTAACTATGAATACACTGGCTATGTTTTTAAGTATGCTTGTTATTTTGTACTTGACTAAGTAAAACTTGTGTTGCTGGTTATTATGAAATGAAAAGTTCTTTGTTGCAGTGTAATGTTGTCATTAAATATAATATAATGTTGCAGTATAATGTTGCCATAGATATGATATAATGTTGCAGTAGTATAATGTTGCAGTGTTACCGTAGATTAATGAATATGGGCCTCATAACAGGGTTCCGTTAAGATGGGCTACAGAATTAGTGGGCCCCACAATGTGGATCCACATGTTGGGGCCCAGATTGTGGGGCCCACTTTTTAGTAAATTTGGTACATGTGGCAATAACAGAACCGATGTTGCCCTAGGGCTGCAAAGATGTTGCCTTTGATTCTAGGGCAACGCAGCAAAATGCATTACCGAGAAAGTGTTGCCTTTGCCCTTTTTTAGCCTACAACATTTTTTGGCACATCCTGCATCACTTCTTGGTGTTCATATGCAATCTATGGCGTAGTGCAAGATAAAACAAAGCAGGAGTGGGGAACGATGAACACTTATAAGTGGGGTTAAGTGTTGGTTATAAGTTGAGCAATACACGTCCGATGTTAATTTATAATGGAAATCCGACCTAAATAAAACGACTCACTTTTTATTTTTAAAACGAAAAATATTTGTTTGGAAAATTTATAAAATATACGCCTCTGATTTTAATGAAATTTTATTCAAAAGGGAAATTGGTTATTTCCGAGCATGAAAGTGATTTGTTGAAATTTTTGATGAGAATAAAGTATTTAATTTTGAAATAAAATATATTTCTATAAAGATATTTTAGAGGAAAAGTAAAAACATAGTGAAAAAATTATTTGAAAGTAAAAAGGTTTTTTAATTATATATTAAAAGTTTATTTCAGTCTTTAAAGAGACATTTTTGTACGAGAAACTTTAATTGTTTTTAAAACATCCTTTGGAATGTGTTTTTGTAATAGGTTTAAGATTTCAAAATGCTTTATTTAAAGTGGAAAAAATTTATCTACAAAAAGAGAAATTTTGTTGATAAATATTTTATTCCATACATACAAAAACTCAAAGCTTGCTTTCTCTCCTTAATTGCTTCCTCCTCTATTTTTGTTCCCTTCCCATCTCACCACCCCCTTCCTCCTGACCCTCCGCCCTCCTCTATCCTTGGCTCTCCTTCCACTGTTCCTCCGATCTTATCCCTCCTCCTCTTGCTCAGCTCTTCCATCCTATTCTTCTTCTACTCCTCCTTGCTTTTTTCCATGGTTATCTCTCTTTAAAAAACTACAATGTAATGCTAAATGATATAAGCTACAAAAGCTTGAACATAAGTATAGTGAAGCCAATGCTCTCATTCCACCCCATGAAGTGATTGAGGCTGGTTCTGCATATAGGGGGCATCATCTAGTATGTTTTTTCCTTGATGAACCCCTATCTTTTTTTTGTAGCGTCTTGTTTTCTAAAGCTTGCTTGGGGAAATATTTTTGGAATTCGTATAAAGTCGAATGGAAGATTATTTTTTGCTGAAATTGAAGATGAAAGAAGGAGAGCTAAAATTCTTGAAGCCGATCCTCTTATTATAAGAGTGAAATTCATTATTACTCAGTGGGATCCCGCCGTTGATCGTGTTAGAGAGAAAGTAAAAAAGTGTGCCAATTTGAATATTTTTACCCAAAATGCCCCCCGTTAGTTGGATACTGATGGGAATAGACTGGATTGCCAGCTCCATAGGGAATGTTATATATTTTGATGAATCCACCGAGTGGCTGGAAAGATTCGAATATGCAAAAGGATTGGTTGATATCCCATGCACAAAATTGTTGCCTGCTCAAATCTATGTTCAACTATCAAAGGGGAAATCTGCTAATGTGATAGTAGAATATGCTTGGAAACCTGAAATATGTGAGGTGCGTAGACTCTTTGGCCATGTCAAAAAGAATTGTGCAAGAAATAAGATGAATACAGCTGCTGTTAAAGCTAAGGATGATGATTTTGAAGGCAACAGTAAACAAAACATTCCTAAGAATAGTCAAGGTGTGAAATGGAGTATTAAGGTTAATAGATTTAGAAATAAAGGTAGTAATGCTAGATTAAAGGAAGTGTATAAGCCTGTAATCTTTGTTAATGGTTTAGCGTTAAGTAAGAAGAAGGATGGGGTAACTTTAGATAAAACAATTATTAATGTCGTTAACAAGTTCAAGATCTTGGAAGACCAGATTGATGCTACAGATAAAACCTTAGTTGATGTCGAGGAAGATGAGATTGAAGAACAAGTTAATGTGAATGGTTCAGGTAATGAAAAAACACATGATGTTGATGCTTCAATACATGTGAGTGAGCCTAGTTGTGGTCAAGTGAAACTACGTGAAAATTCTATTGCAAGTGGAAAAGTAGATTTGACACATGAAGTGTGAGTTAACATCCCATCAGACAACCCTAAAGATATGCCTACCATACCTAATTTCCTTCCACCCCTTAATTCTCCCGAAATCCCTCTTGTTTCTCATGTAAATCTCAAGATGATAAGGGCATCTCCAGTGGTCAAATTCAACGCTGAATTGGACGGAAAAAAATCTCCAGTCGTTCGATTAAGGGGTAAAATTAAGCTGAATTTTCAGGATTCAATTTAGAATCCTGAACTGGGCTTGGGCGCCCATTTAATAGGCGACCAAGCCCTCCCTCTCCCACACAACCCACCGTCTTCCAACGGCTATAACCGGCCCATGCATTTAAATTCCAACAACTAAAAACGATCATGTTTTGACCCCAACGGCTATAAACGGTCATATTTAAAATTACACGGCTATAAACGGTCATATTGAAAATTACAACGGCTATAAACGGTCATATTTATGATTTCACTACATATATTGGAATAATATTCAGATTGTAATACACACATCTCTTCTTCTATTACAATTCTATTCTCAATTCCTTAATATTGAAAGTATGTCTCATCCGTTTCAATCATATACCGAAGCGATGAATATGGATAGCTGGGATTTAGATTCTCAACCCTTTCAAAATGTTCATCCCCAAACCGCCCCCCCTCTATCGTTTCATTCTTCTGCTCCATGATCTGGCGATGAAGATAACGATTTGTGTTATATTTACTGTCATTTTTCTAACGACTCGGTAAAGGGGAACGACCAAAGTGGAGAGGCGTTTTGGGCAAAAGTCATGACTGCGTACAATAAAAAACATGTTGAAAAGACGAGGTCAATGTCTGCAATCATGTGTCGTTTTGGGAAGATTAATCGACAAACACAATTCTACAAGTCGCAGATCCACAAAATAAGAACAGCGAATCCAAGTGGAATGGGTGGCGAAGCTGAATTGGTAACGTTTTGTAAAATATGATTTTTAATTTACATTCATTTCTGATCATTTTGTTAATATATGATTTTGTGTTTCTGTTTTTGTAGAAGAGAATGGCGAACGATCAATTCTTGAAATTATTTCGAAGAGAAAATGGTACAAAGAAACCCCACTACTATCAGTTTGCAAACTGCTATGACTTGCTTGTTAGTCAACAAAAATGGAGCTCAAACACCGCAAAAAGCTTAAGAGATGTCCAGACGAAGTTGAAGAAAAAACAAGTAGATCTAATTACAATTCTAGCTCAGGAAATTCTTCTCATATGGACTCAAACGTATGCCCAGATAACGAAGACGAAGAAGCAGTACCCGCATTTGATGAAGATGCTAGACCGATGGGGCAACGAGCAGCTAAGAAGAAAATTGCTGTTCAATCTCAAATCGATTCTCGTTTAGCCCTAATGCATGAAAAACATGCAAGAGAAAATGCAGAACTTCAAAAAAAGCTTGCCGTGTTAAGAGAATTGACTGAGATTGAGAAGGGCCGCTTTGAGCTAGAGCGGCAACGCCAAGTGACCGTAGTAATGGAAAAGGATGTCACCGAAATGGACCCAATTACAATGCAATATTGGATGGAGTACAAACAACGCATTGTTGAGAGTAGATCTGGAACAAAACATATGTAGTTGACGTATTAATGTGATATTTTTAGTTATTGCAGTTTAAATATCCATGTACCTTCAGTTCATATTTGCAATCAAGTGCTAATTTCAGTTTTACAATATTCAATGGTATATCATTTTTTCGATGCATTATGTAGATATCAATATAGATTTACTTCATCAAATATAAATGATATTACAAACATAAAAATTGAAGCATACTACACTTCGTTACAGAAATAAAAAAGGCAAACATATGTAATTAAATAAAGATCCACCATCCCCAACTACTGATTTCCATGAGAATTCTAAATATGCTCCATTAAATCCCTTTGGAGTCTATTATGAATAGCTGCATTACGATATACTTCATGATGATCGTCGTGAATTGCGTACTGTCCTTCATTTCGTAACGTGGCTGTGCGAAACAACTCGGGGGGTTGTCTTGCCCCCTCATATTCGAAATCAGGATAATCCATACCGCGTTCATCTTCAATGATCATGTTATGCAGAATTATACAACAGAACATAATTGTAGTCATTTTTGATCTCTTTCATAATCTACATGGATTGCTGACCATTGCAAACCTTGCTTGTAGGACCCCAAACGCCCTTTCTACGTCCTTCCTTTGTCCTTCCTGCATTGCAGCAAATTGTTTTTGTTTTGTCGTCATTGGGTTTGCAAATGTCTTTACAATCGTACACCATTTGGGATAAATTCCATCTCCTAAATAGTATCCATGCTCATATGTGTTATGACCAAGAGTAAATGATACGGGAGTTGACTTACCTTGCGTCAAATCATTAAACAAATGAGATCGTTCGACAACGTTTAAGTCATTAAGAGAACCTGGCATTCCAAAGAAAGCATGCCAAATCCACAAATCATGAGAGGCAACTGCTTCTAAGATGATAGTTGGTTTTTTTGTTTGCCGTTATATGCTCCATGAAAAGCTTTTGGACAGTTCTTCCACTCCCAATGCATACAATCTAGACTTCCAAGCATTACAGGTCAGCCCTTGCTTTCATGCATTTCACGCAAGCGCGTTACATCTGCCTCGTTTGGAGAACGAAGATATTCCTTTCCATAAATGTCCACAACTGACTGACAGAAGTGATCTAGGTTTTCCAATGCTGTACTCTCTGCAATACGATATGCGTCGTCAAGGGCATCGGTGGGTGTACCGTATGCTAACATCCTCAAAGCTGCGGTCATCTTTTGATGGCCACTCAAACCTTGTTTTTTTGCAGCGTCCTGCTTAAAAACAAAATAATTATTATTCTGCTGAATACTTTCGAGAATTCTTATAAATAATGGACGACTCATTTTGAATCGTCGTCTAAACATCTCTGGACCGTAAGTTGGATCATGGACAAAGTAATCTTGCATAAGTGTTTTTTGAAATGCTTGCTGGTTACGGTTGATATATTTCCGACCCACGACGGAACCACCATGTTTTCCAGAAGTTGATCTGTATGCTTCACGGTTTATCTCCATCAGTTCCTCCTCCTCTTGTTGATGCGCTAACGTGTACGCTTCTTCTTCCGGGTCACTGTTGCATAGCAATATAGCTTTTAGTAAACTTCTAGACATTGTTTGATATTTGAGGATAGTTGTTTGATATTTGAATGTTTTGTTAGACTAAATTGTGGTGAACAAGTATGACATCCATATGGTTATATATATGACTAATTCTTGAATGGAGAGAAGGGGGTCGGTTTGCGGTCACCATCACGTACTGTAGCGACATTAATTTACCGGTCAAGAATCTCTGCTTTGTTGAGTGGAGAGAAGGGGGATCAGCGTGCGGTCAAATCACGTACTGTACCCACCTTCATTTGCCGGTCAAAAATTTCTGCTATGATGAGTGGAGAGAAGGTTGATCAGTGTGTGGTCAAATCAAGTACTGTAGCCACGTTCATTTGCTGGTTAAGAATCTCTGCTTTGTTGAGTGGAGAGAAGGGGGGTCAGTGTGTGGTCAAATCACGTACCGTAGCCACGTTTATTTTCCGGTCAAGAATTTCTGCTATGATGAGTGGAGAGAAGGTTGATCAGTGTGTGGTCAAATCAAGTACTGTACCACGTTCATTTGCCGGTCAAGATTCTCTACTTTGTTGAGTGGAGAGAAGGTGTGTCAGTGTGCGGTCAAATCACGTACTGTAGCCACGTTCATTTTTCGGTCAAGATTCTCTGCTTTGTTGAGAGGAGAGAAGGAACATCCATTATATAAATTCACAAATCGTTATATGTTTAAATCATTTTAAAACCTAACATTATTCAAACTACATTGTCCAACATGACATTTACGTCTCATGAATTGAAGTTGCTTATGCAGTACTACATTCAAACCGATAAGATGTGCGATAATCAGGAGTCAATGATAATTAATTTTTAGGACACTCTGGCTGAACTCTACAACAACGACGTGGGCTCTCAAGTCAGACGTACGGCTCAAGAGGTCAGGACTGCATACAGAAACTTTACTAGGGCATGCGCGCGTTATACAAAGATTATTAATGAGGTAATATTGGAAAATGTGTTTGAGACTACACGTTCGACTTATGACGGTCGATACAATTTAAAATATCGCACGCCCTTCTTAGCCCATGATGCGTACTTCATACGTCAAAACTGGCTAGAAAGATTTGGATGACCTTAAGATAACAGTATAGCTAGTTGGTTATATAACGTTCGTTAATGTGTCGAGAGATTTCTGAATTGTCTTTTCAAATGATAATGCTGTTGTTGTTGTCAAAGCTAATGCCTATGTGTAATGTTTGTTTATATATGCCCTTGTGTATTGTATGTTGTCAGATCAAAAAGTAGTGGTAGCACAAGTGTAATGTTTGTTTATATATTCTCTTTCTGGCTTACTTATTCATCAATCATAATCAGCTTCTTCCTCACTCACAACAATAAATTCTTCAACGCAATGTCTTCTTGGCCTTCTTCTATCGGTTCTGATGCAGGTTACGTGCCTACGGAAAGTCCACATACTGATGAGGATTGGCTTATCGATTATCAAGAACAACACTATGAAGATGTTCGCGGTCAGTTTCAAAACCTTGAGCAGCTGAGACTTCAGGAAGTGGTTGAACCGCGATACGAACAACATGTTGTTCGTATGTCAATTCTGGCCAAATGGTTGCAATTACGCAGAATGGTTGGATGATCCTTTATGTCCAAGGGGCATAACCTATGCAAACGAACTAGAACAGGAGATAAGACGTCTTAGACTTTCTATACGGGAGTTGCAGTTTAATCGTCACGTCTAGTTTCTTCATATTTGTGGTCTATTATTACTGTGTCGTTTTTTTATCAATGTTCTATGTTCGTGTGCCTCACTAGTAGTTATTTTATGTCACGAGTAGGTTTTTATAAGTTTTCTATCTACTGTAACTATTGGTTTTTTGTATGTTTATATGTAACTAGTTAGTGCTTATAAGTATACACAAACATATAGAATTCACATTGTACACCAACATATATAATTCATAGTTAAACAGACATATACAATTCACATTGTAAACCAATATGTATAATTCACAGTATACATAGACATATAGAATTTACAGTATACTCGAGCATTATAATCCAAAATCCAAGAAAGTGAAAGTATATAAACATAAAGAATACACAGTATACTCAAACAATGACATAAGTACATAAGCTATAGGAACTGCAACATATAATAAAACGTCTACTACGCATAAACTAAAAGGTATACAGCTAAAGGGATGCAACGTCGTCGTCGTCAGCATCATCACCATCATCATCATCTCCGTCATCGTCATCGTCATCATCATCATCTCCATCACCATCATCATCGCTATCACCACCATCATCATCTCCATCGTCGTCATCGTCATCCCTATCACCATCATCCCCCTCGTCCTCATCTAAACCACCAGCATCATACCCATTGGGACCAGCATCACCTCCGCCTTGTGATCCGAAAGGCTCATATACAGCAAGTCTAGCTGATAGCTGATCAATCTGGGCCTCTAGCATCTGTGTATGCTGCACGTACATATCATGCATGGTGTGTGTATGTGCAAGAGTCATATCGCGAAATACACCAAGTGAAACTCTGGCCTGGTCCAATCTAGCAGCATACTACATAAAGATGATATTTGACATTGTAAGAAACCAAGCAGAAAATAAAGAAAAAATGACAATAAACAATAAACATACCTCATACGGAGGATATAACCCGATTGAAGGCACACCAGGATAGTCGATGTGATCTGGAAAGACTAAAGGCTGCTCAATCAAAGTACCTGTCACGTCATATGCTCTAAAAGTAGTATCAGGCTCCAACTGCATGGGAGTCTGGGAGAACTGTGAGGGAATCGGGTCAAATGAAACCTGCGGTACCTGAACTCTACCGGCTGCCAGATGAGGTCCTATATGACCAGAGTTGACCCCACGAACATAATCTGGTACGATAAATCTACGGGGTGCTACTCTAGCCCAATAAGCATCGTAATCCCCATTGATGAAGAAAGTACTACTATCCACCCATCCAGCCTGTCGTAGAGCATCTAAGTACTGATCGCCGATCACCCTATGTCTACCAAACATGTCCTCACAAGATAAATGATTATATGGTATACGACGATCACCCGTAATCTGATAAGCACATCTCTCTCCCAAATACCGTATAGGCATAAATGCAGGTGTATGCAAAGCAACCATACGTCTAAATAGTGAATACGCAACCATCAAGGGATGGTCGTCCACCAGAAGACCTGTATCTGCTAGATGAGTCCAATGTGAGGCCCAAGGAGTCCGAATGATGTTACCTCGACTACGCATATCAAGCTGTGACCTAGCCTCCATCAAGTCATGCCGTGTACTCGTAGTACCATAACGACAACATATACCAAAAAGCATACATCTGCCTGACATCGCCAAGCGCAAATGAATCTAGAGCAGTATATAGGGTGCCTAATATCGCTGTGCCCCAGTCAATAGTATGTAGCTGGTCTAATCTGGTAAGAGATGCTAAATAGCCTAGTCAAACCGTACCTTTTTTGTTCGAAAAAAAGGTCGAACCAAACAGGTACAACAAAAATGCTCTAGTAACTGCATCCATCATATCGGCTCTAGCTATATAACTGGTGATGTGCTGCTGCAAGTAAGTCAACTTAACAGAACAACTAGTTACGCAGGTAACATCTATCAGTGGTAAAAAAACTATAAACAAATTGGGCGACTCGTATAAATCATCAAATGGAAAAGGTCGAAGACCATGTCGTCCAATCTCAATCGCAGTAAACATGTAGAAATCAACTGGGGTGATACCAAGCTCAAAATCTGAAAAATGAAACGTATGCGTGGTGGGCCACCACCTCTCAGCTAATGCCTGAATGAGTCGATCAAAGGACTGAACAGGTCTAATCGACAAAAATAGACCAAAAGGACTAGCCTGTAGCCTCTCAATAATAAAACCGGAAAGATGGTCATAAAACTGGGTAATGCACTTAGCCCAACTACCCCGACAGTGAATGTAATGGTCCTATAGATAATTTATGAATTAACAATTTTTGGTACAGTAAGGGTTATTTAATATGAGTATGTAATGTACATATTAAAATAACAAGTTATAGTAATTTGCAATTTATACCTGTATGCCGTCAAAGCGGTTTCGGTTCTATGCCGATAACCATCTGGCAGCTCATGTAGAACACGTAGATCGTCTGGTGAAACTCCAGGTGGTGGCGGAACGTGTAATGGTCCAGTTTAAAAGAAGTTGAAAAGAAAAGTTGGTTTTATTATTTGCAGTACTGTTTTCATACAATTACAATACACCGCACTACTGTATTTATAATGCAGATATCAGGCTAAAAGCAAACCAGGCCCATACAACAAGATGGCCCAAGAAACAAAAAGAAAAACAAATTGTGGATCCGGGTGATGCAGAACGAAACCCATCCTGATATGACTAAAGCAAGTGAATCAGAGAAGAGCAAATCCATTATTACGCCCCCTCAAATGAAACTAGGGTTTCGATGTCTCCTCTTCTTTCATGGCGGCGGAGAAAACCCTGAGTTCTTCTCTAAATCAATTAAAATTCTTTGTTGAGATGGCTTTAGTTAAAACATCAGCCCGTTGATAATAAGCTGGAATATGTTGGATCTGCAATTTCCCACTTGCTGTTCGTTCGCGAACAAAATGAAGATCCACTTCAAAATGTTTCGTCCTCGAGTGCTGGATGGGATTCATGGATAGGGAAATGGCACTCAAGTTGTCAACCCAGATTGTTGGCTTTCTATTTGGCATAAGCCCTAATTCTTGAAGCAAGTTTTCAGTCCAAGTTATCTCCGCCGTAGCACTGGCTATGGCCCTGTATTCGGCTTCAGTGCTCGATCTGGAAATTGTAGCTTGCTTTCGTGTGCACCATGAGACGGGATTAGCACCGAGATAAACGCAGTACCCGGTGGTAGATCTTCTATCATCGAGGTCATTTGCCCAGTCAAAGTCACTGTAAGCTTGTAAATTTAAGTTTTTGCACGATACAAGTTTTAATCCATGATTGACTGATCCTTTCAAGTATCGTAGAATACGCTTTACAGCACGCCAGTGTTCACTTGTAGGGGCTTGCATGTATTGACAAACTTTATTTACACTAAAACATATATCTGGTCTAGTAATGGTAGCGTATTGCAGTGCCCCGACAATGCTCCTGTACTGTTTGATGTTTTCTATGGGTTCACCCCTCTCCTTAGATAACTTAAGGCTACTTGTCATGGGAGTAGGCAGTGGTTTAGCTTTGTCCATGTTTGATCAGATAAGTATGTCTAATATATATTGCTTTTGTGATAATAAGATGCTTGAGTCTCCATTCCTTTGAATATGTATGCCAAGGAAGTAATTTGCTTCACCCATGTCTTTTATTGCAAATTCCTTATTCAAATATTTTATGACTAGGTTGATCTCATGTTGACCGTCTCCTGTGATGAGAATATCATCAACATAAACTAGAATGTAAATGCTTTCTATCCTTGTTTTCCTTGTATAAAGAGAATTGTCTGATTTAGTAGCAGTGAACCCCAGTTTAACTAATATGCTTTTCAGTTTATCATACCAAGCCCTTGAAGCTTGTTTTAGGCCATAAATTGCTTTGTGTAGTTTGCATACTTGATTAACATTAGCTTCAGAATTATAACCTTTTGGCTGCTGCATGTATACTTCCTCCACTAATTCTCCATTTAGAAAAGCATTGTGCACATCTAATTGCCTTATTTTCCAGTTCTTATGCAAAGCTATGGTTAGCATTATCCTAACTGTGGCTGGTTTAATGACTGGAGAAAAAGTTTCACTGAAATCGAAACCAAATTGTTGGGTGTAACCTTTTGCCACAAGCCTTGCCTTGTATTTAATGATCTTACCATTAGCATCCCTCTTGATTTTGTATGTCCATTTACTTCCTACAACATTCTTGTGTCTTGGTAGATCAACAAGTGTCCAGGTTCTATTTTTGACAAGAGCATTATATTCTTCATCCATGGCTTTTCTCCATTTTCTGTCTTTAGCTGCCTGTTCATAACTAGTTGGTTCCACCTCATTGAGTTGAGCATTTAATATTTTGGGTTTAAAAATTCCACTTTTTGATCTAGTAATCATGGGACGTTGGCTGATAGTTGGCTGTGGTTCACAATGAATCTCAATATTCTCACTAGAAGTTTCATTTAATAATTCCCTGCTAGTATGATCTTGCTGTGAGTTGAATTCATGTTGTTCATCATGTTGGATGCTTCTTGTTGTTATTTGTTCAGAACAATCTTTATGCTTATTACTTGTTGGTTCTCCATTTGATTGATCCTCTGCATTTATCCAATCTGACAAGTCTGAAATGTGACTAATGCCTGCTTTATTTGCATCATCTCCTTGCATATGCTTTTCCTTTTCCGCAAAAGGAAAAACATTTTCATTAAAGACAACATGCCTTGAAATGTAAATTCTGCCTTGATTATCTAGACAAATGTACCCCTTTTGATTGTGTGCATATCCTAAAAAGGTGCATTGACTAGATCTGAGGCATAATTTATGTTTATTATATGGTCTGAGGCAGGGAAAGCATAGGCACCCAAATGTTTTCAAAAATTCATAATTTGGTTTAACCCCAAATAGTTTCATGAAAGGACATACATGGTTTAACACTTTAGTGGGCATTCTATTTATGAGATATACTGCTGTGGCGAATGCCTCTCTCCAGTATCTCATTGGTAGATTTGCTTGAGACAAAAGTGTTAACCCTGTTTCCACAATGTGCCTATGTTTTCTCTCAACCAAACCATTTTGTTCAGATGTATGAGGGCATGTGACCCTATGCACAACCCCTTTTGTGCTGAAAAACTCCTTCAGAGGTTTGAATTCACACCCACCGTCAGTTTGCACAATTTTCACACTGCTATTGTGCTGTTTTTCAGCACAAGTGATGAAGTGTTTTATGGCATTGCATGCATCTGATTTTGCCTTTAGAAAATATATCCATGTGTACCTAGTGTGTGCATCAACAAGAGATAAATAGTACCTGTCCCCCTTTGTTGAATTATGTGGTGATGGTCCCCACAGATCAGCTGCCACCAGTTCAAGTGGCTTTTCATACACAGTTTCAGAGTGTTGAAAAGGTAACTTATGACTTTTACCATTTTGACAGTGTATGCATATTGATGAGTTGTGTAAATTTGAAAAAGAAATTTTATTTTCATTTAATACTTGTTTTACAACATCATAACTAGTATGTCCTAACTTGCAATGCCATTTTTGAAGTACATTGTCACATTTATAATGATTGAAACTAGCATTGTTACAGCTGATATCAGTACAACTGATATTCTTTGTTCTCACATTGCTGAACTTGTACAAACCCTGTTCCAGTTTACCCTGTAATAATATGTCTTTACTTAGCATATCCCTGACTAAACAAAATTTAGGGTGAAACTCAAAATATACACGATTTTCTTTAGCAAATTGTGAGACACTTATTAAGTTTTTCTTGATACTTGGCACTCTTAATAAGTTATTAAGATAAAGTAGCCTAGTACCTTGTATAGTGCCTGTCCCAACATGTGATATATTCACAGTTTCACCATTACCTATGGAAACAAGATTCTTACCATTGTAGCTTTTGTTCCCCAAATTGAGATTTTGTAAGTTGTTAGTGATGTGATTTGTGGCCCCTGAATCCGGAAACCACTCCTCTGTGTTGATATCATCAGTCTTGACTGCATCATCTGTTGAGTTATCTGTGTTGTTTCTTGACTGATGATTGGTTTGTGCCATGTTTACTGTTGGTTGCTTGCTTGATTGAGTCTGTTGTGCTGGGTTGTAGTCCTCCTTGAATCTAAAGTAGCATTTATTTGCCATGTGACCAAAATTTTCACAAATTTGGCATTTGACTCTATTGTTGCTGGAGAACCTTCCTCTACCCCTGCCCCTTTGACTGTAGCCTCCTCTTGGATTCTGATTGTTTTGATTATTTTTCCGACCTCTGTTCTTTTAGGTTGAAACATAATTTGCTGAATAATCTTCTTGCATAAGTCTTCTCTACTCTACTCTACCTTCATGTGCAAGAAGGGCTGAGTAAACATAATCAAGTTCATGTAGGTTTGGTTGAGTGGCAATGAAAGTCACCAAAGATTCATATTCTTGATCAAGCCCATTGGTGATGATGAGAATCTGTTCACTGTTTGAAATATTGTGGCCAACTTCCCTTAATCTATCACACAGATTCTTGATCTTGGCAAGGTAGTCTCTCATGCTCATGTCATTTTTCTTGTGTTTTGTAATTCTCTTCTATAATGCATAATTCTTGCTGCCGATTAAGAATTAAAAAATCTTTCAATGGATGACCATATTTCATATGATGTGTAACATCCTACGAGTTGTGACAGTAGAGTTTGACTCACAGAAGATAAAAGCCAAGATGCAAGCAAGTTATCTTGTTTCTGATATGTGATGTATTCAGGATTGCTGACTGTGTTTCCTTTATCATCAGTAATATTAACAGATGGAATCACCTTTGTTCCCTTGACATAATCTTGTAGATCATATCCTCTTAATGCAATTTCAACTTGATATTTCCATGTGATGTAATTATCTTCATCTAATGGGGTGTTAATTGCTTGATTTTTAGGTCTAATCAAGACATTTTCAGATCTTTGACCATCATTGGGTCTGTGACCAGTGTTTGCTGAAGTGACATCTTCTTCTTCGATGGCCATAGAGGATCAAGAAATTGGATATGCTGATTTCTTGATCAAGAAAATTAAAATTGCGCTGGAAACAGGGTGCAACCGGAGGTGGAAGTGATGATCTTGGATCTGATCTGCCTCTAGGATGGCACAGTGGGTAAGGAAAATCGATGAACACAGTTACTATGCAGATCTCGAGAAGGGTAGCCTCCCCTATGATGATAATTTTCTAAGGGGAGCCTCACAATATAATAATTTCTCAATAAAATTTGCTGTTGGGCAATGGTGGCTCTGATACCATAAAAGAAGTTGAAAAGAAAAGTTGGTTTTATTATTTGCAGTACTGTTTTCATACAATTACAATACACTGCACTACTGTATTTATAATGCAGATATCATGCTAAAAGCAAACCAGGCCCATACAACAAGATGGCCCAAGAAACAAAAAGAAAAACAAAATGTGGATCCGGGTGATGCAGAACGAAGCCCATCCTGATACGACTAAAGCAAGTGAATCAGAGAAGAGCAAATCCATTATTACAGTTTGCTCCGCTGGATGTCTGTGATCCGTTCTTCCGACGATTTTCGTTGGACGCGGCGGCATTTCGTTTAAATTTTTTAGTTTAAAAAAAAATTAAACGGAAAAAATTGGGAGAAGTGAGAGGAAGGGGAGGCAGTGCCCATTTTATTGGCGCCTTAGTTCAGGCGTCCATAAAATGGACGCCGAATTGTCAGGCGCCCATTTAATGGGCGCCTGAGGCCACTGGAGCCCCAACCCGAATTACGGGCTGAATATTCAGCCCGTAATCCACTGATGATGCCCTAAACATATTCAAATCCCAATATGTGTCAGCAATGGGTCTACTGATGTGAATATATAAACTGCTCCCCTTAAAAAGAAGAACAACCTCCTGTGCATGTTCTTGCACATGATATGCATGGAACTATTCATCTCCATCTTGATAAATCTCCACCCCAGATCATGTAAAGCAAAATCCTCTACTTACAAATCTTAATCCTTCTCTACCAAAGCCTAAATGCAACATCTCTCCAAGGATCACCAAAAGTGCTTCAAAGGTAAATCATTTGTCATTGACAATATCAAGCTTGTTTCCCAATGACCTTTTGCTGGCTCTACCTCCAACATTGAATCTCTCTACCATTCTTCCACCCGTGAAATTCTTTCCATCCCCTCACAATAACCTTTTTTTAATGATTAGTAAAATTATTGTTTGGAATAGTAGAGGTGCCAATGATCTTTCTAAGCAATCTGAGATTAAGAATTTGACGCAAAATAACTCACTTGACATGCTAGCCCTTCTTGAAAACAAGCTTAACATCTCTACATTCTTGCTGCAATTTCTTTCATCTGTCCTTCTTGGAATTTCCATCACAACTTTTGTCATGCTTCTTTTGGTTGAATCCTTTTTTTTTTTGGAATCCCTTTATTTTTATGTAACTCCTTTATCTTCCTGTATCTTCCTATAGACAATCATGCCACTACAATGTCATCCATCTTGAGACTAACACTTCGTTTACGTTGAAAATACTGTTGCCTCTAGAAAAACCTTCCTTAATAAGCTCCATTTACTCAAACCTTCATCCCTTCCTTGGCTTGCTCTTGGTAACTGGAATACCATGCTTTTTCCCCATGATAGGCAATGTGATATCCCCCTCACTATCAAAGACACATCTCTCTTAAGCATGGCAACATTTCAATCTAAATAGGTGCCTTCCTCTGGCCTTTTCCATACTTTGTCCAATAAATCCAGAAGTGTCAACTTAACTCTATCCAAACTTGACAGAATTTTTATGAATTCAACTGCTCTTTCAACTTGTCCTAATATTCATTATAATATTTTACCTCCAAACTTATCTGATCATTCTCCTCTTGTACTTTCTTTTAGCAGCCCCTCATTCAGACATATCTCCCCTTCTAGATACTTCAATTCCTGGGCTAACAACCCTAACTTCCTCTCTACTACAACCAATGCATGGCCACCCCTGTGTTTGGCAATAGCATGTTCCAACTGTAGCAAAAATTAATACATACAAAATTTGCTTTCAGGAACTTGAGTAAGGAGACATTTGGTAGAGGAAACAAGCTTTCCTCTCAATTAAAACTACAGCTAGATCATGTACAAATAATTCTTTTTCAAAACCCTACTAGCTTGATTATTTCCTTACAGGAATAAGAGCTAGTTGCAGAGCTAAAGGAAGCTCATTTCGATGAGGCAGCTGTGGTTAGACAAAAGTGCAGAGATAACTGGGACAAGCAGGGAGATAAAAATACAAGTTCTATCACAATTTCCTTAACACCAAATCAAGCAAAAGCAAGATCCATAGCATTTATGATACCGGGAATATCCATCACAGTGGTCAAGAGGAAGTTAGTGGGGCTTTTGTGGATCATTTCTTATCCATTCTAAGCAGCAATAGGGATCAAAGCACCAACTTTGTTGCTTGATAGGCTTCCCATGCCTTACCTTTCTTAACACTAAGCTTCTGCTAATTTATTTTATGAAACTTCTGATGAAGAGATTAAAGGAGCCTTGTTTTCAATTCCTTTTGAAAGCTCTAGAGGGTTTGATGGATTCAATTCAGGTTTTTCCAAAACCTGTTGGCACATAGTTGTAAAGGATTTTCTCAAATCTATTCATGACTTTTACATTAATGGGAAAATGCTTAAGAGTGGTTACTCTACCACTATTTGCCTTGTGCCTAAGTCTGTTTCCCCTAATAATGTCAACTATTATAGGCCTATAAGCTGCTGGAATACTGTCCACAAGTGTATCTCTAAAATTCTTGCCATGAAGCTAAATATGTTCTCCCCTCCATGATCTCAACCAAACAACGTGCCTTCTTGCAAGGTAGTAGTATAGTTAATAATGTTTTATTGACCCGTGAGCTACTTAAGGGCTATGAAAATGCTTTGAGACCTAGCCGTTGTTTCAAAATTGATCTTATGAACGCCTATTATTCTGTGACGACCCGGAATTTAGTCATTTGGTTTTAAACGTTTAATATATTTTTAAATACTGAATTCGAAATATTAATTAATTTTGAATATGGAGATTTTAGTTGAATTAGTAAAATGGTGTAGAATTCAAATATAGCGATTAGATGGATTTGGTTAATAGTAAATTTAATATTTGAAATAGGATAAATAATTGAATTTGTGATTTAATATGAATCGAAATGGTTTCTAATATGGATATAAATTCTATTTAAATTATAATTGAGTGGATAAGTTTTTAAAACTGGAATTTCAAGTAATTTCGTCGATTTTGAAAATCGTTCGATTTAATTGACACGTTAAAATAGCGATCGAAGACACAGTCTCAGAATTCGAAGAAACCAGTTCCATTGAATCTATAATAATGTATTATTATCGGATTTCAAATTTCGTATCATGTGGAGTTACCATTTGATCGTACGGGTTAGAAACGCGTTGAATTTAATATCGAAAATTTAGGTAGTGTTAGTTTAAAAACGAATTTTGTGTTTTCGATTTTCAATATGTATCTATGAGATAAATGGAGGGACGGCGGAGTGTATGAAAAAAAAATGAATGGGAGGACGAAGGGGACCAATGGACGACGGGAGGATGGATTGTTTCACATGCTTGTGTTAATTTGAAAAACGTGGAAAATAAAAAAATTTGTTTTTTATTTTGTGCGTTGGCTTCGTTTTCTAAATCGGTTATTTTCAGCAATATAAATACATCATGTGCATTTTTGTATGAACGAAAATCCAAAACTAAAAATAAAAACCACATACTACCTTAATATTTTAATTCGACTCGAAAAACTATCTTCCACGTACGATCGAATTATACTTCAAATCTTGTTTTATTGTGTTCGAAATAGGGGAAAAACATTATAAATGCCCGGCAGCACGCCTCGTTTGGAGTTCGTCAGAAAAAGTACATGAATAGTGAAGTATAATAAAATAATACGTATACATATATATATACGCATATTTCAGCAAACCCTAACATTTTTTGCCCTAGCCGCCATCAGATTTTCGATGGCCGAAAGTTAACGATCCTTCTCCTAGATTTCCACTTAATCCGTCCACTTTTACAAAAATCTTTCAATTAAGCAATCGAAGAGCACGATGAGAGCTATAAATCCATACAACTATGATCACCTAAAGCTTATGGACGACATCGTATTTTGGCCATGAACGCGTGGCGTTCAAGCATATTTATCGAGGAGAATGGAGCGTCGAGTTTAACCGGGTTCGTGGTGAAGGTAGAGCTCGCGGGGAGTTTTCGTGTGGTGGTCCCTGATCGAATTATAGGTAAATGATGTGGTTGTGGCGTATAGATGAACGGAGGCGGCTATGTAGGTTTTGCGTGCGCATTGTTTGTAACGAACGAGGAAGATAAAGCATACGGCCAGATATGCTCTCTAGGAAATCAACGGCCAGATCTAAGGTTTAGAGAAAATAAAATAAATAAAAAATTGTAAATTGATTATATTATAAATCGAAATCTTATAAAATTGTATATCTTTCACATACAAGGTCCGATTGAGACAAAACAAGCGGCGTTGGAATCGTATCGATGAAGGCTTTGGCGTCGAATTGAAGTGGCATTTATTTGAAGCTGAAATATTTTTAATTTTAAATAAAAGGTGAGTATTTTTAATGCTCACAACGTACTATAATATTTTTATGTTCGTTATAATTGATCGTGAAGTTATCTAATTTTATTGACTGTTATTTGAAAATGAAATTCACATATGAATTGGCTGTAGGTATTAAAATTGACAGTTAAATTTGAAATTGAAATTTAATTGCTAGCAAATTGCCTGATATTGATAACTATAAAATTGTTGTGAATTATTGGATGATTTTGATGTTGATTGTGATTGATGCTATTGATTGATGTTTTGGATATGGATGTTTATTTATTTTGATATATCCTACTATCATTCTGTATATTATTTATAGTGTATAAAACTGTAAACCGAATTATTTCAAATAAGTTAAGAAACAGGTTGAAATGGCATATACCTATGACATTTATTTTGGATTGAAATAATATATATCCATCCCTGAAATTAAATTGAAATAATGAATTCACTTGAGCATATGATAGAAAATTATATACGGACACCAGATTGGTTAAATTAAATGATTTTAAAATTTCAATTTGAAACTATTTAAATGATTTTGATTTTAAGAAATAAAATCGAATTTATGGAAATCAAACTCGAGTTTATATAAATCGAAATGGTTTAAAATTGAGAATTGAAGTGAAATTAATTCATATTGTAATAGAATTGAAATTAGTTGGGATTGAAATCGAAATTGGATTAACTTGGAATTAAAATTGAATTTGATATAATTTGAATTTAAAATTAGAATCGAAGTTAATTCGAATTGAAATCGGAATTGAATCGATTTAAATGAAAATGGAATTTGAAAGTGATTTGAATTGGGAAATTTGGAATTAAATCAGTTCGACTTTGAAACTATTTTCAAATAAATTATTTTAATATAAACTATTTAAATCTATCTTTTTAAATATTCAAATTAATTTGATTTTCCATGTTATTTACTATATAAACCATTTTAATACCCAGATTATTTTCTACAAAACTAATTTAACCATTTAAACTATTCAAACAATAATCTAAAAATTCAAACTGGTCAGAGTGGGAATGTTTATATTTAAATCGTTGATTTAAATACGAATTGGGTTAAAATGAAGTTATAACCTAATATGAAATTCAGAACAATTGTGGAAGCGAAAACGAGATATTAGGGCGAAAATGATTTTGAGTGAAATAGTATATATTGAGCAAATATGATGATTTCGAAATAAAATTGATTTTGAAGCGAATATAATATTTTGATGGCAAGTATAATTGTTTTCGAAAGGTAAAAGTACAACCGGTGTGTAAAATGATGTTTCGTTAGTAAAGAGACCGGTGTCTCTTATTGTTATACTCTCTATCAATATTAGAACCACTTTAATAACTGTGTATGCGGAGGAGACTACAGAATGAAGTGGTTGGATTTGGTGACGATTGTTGGATTTGAAAAAAGAGAACGACGATGGATAGACACCGGTACTTGTGCCAATTTGAAATGACTAAAAAAGGACGGCTTGACAATGCCAAGTGGGCTAATTACCCCTAGCGGACATCCGTTCTTCGATTTTCTTGGACTAAGTCCATATTGTTACTCTTGTTGTTGATTTCGATTAATACATCTTGATTTGGGATAGTCTCCCTTTGACTCTATATGGGATGGATGGATACAGTGGGCGGTCATGACTATGATGCGTTACCACCAGACCTGGGACCCAAATTGATAGTATCATACCTTGGGCATTGCCTCACATGTCCTGTCATACTTTTATCCATATATAAGACCACTACGATTTTGATTTAGTGTTGTCGTACTGTGATGCATCCCTATCCATCGACGGTTTACTGATGTTTTATATGCAAACTGTACAACAATGTTTAAAAACGCGTTAAGGGGTATCAATGTAAAGCCTTAATGCTATTTTGATATTTATTTTATTGATTAGACATTATGTATAGCGTATTCTACTGCCTATAAATATTTTTACGGATCCTTAAGAGATAAAAAAAATATCGTAACATCTCTTGAGTTATTGGACGCGCGTTTTATATTTGATAGGAGATGTGAAACCCTGTAAACATCTCCGATGCCATGGCACTCATGTTATATGCGATATCAATTTGAATTACATAAGAATATAGTAGTCCCGACTCGAGTGTTTTGTCTTTTCATTATGCTCAGGCCAGCCCTGAGTATTTCAGCGCACCGAAGATCATTTTCTGAAGGACGAAGACGAAGATTTGATATATTATTACTATTATAATTCCCTGCATCATGTTGTTCCGCTACGAGATTCTATGTTTGTTTTCTTCTTTTTTTCTTATTTTTCTTAATTAACCCCATTGATTATCTATGTTTCGAATTGTTTAAGTTGGACACATGTGGATTATTGTCGATTTAAACCTTCCGAAATTGGGTCATCATCGATTCTATCAAATGGGAAGCCATTTTCTATGCTTTGACTAGGTTGGGGTTTCCTATGAAATACATTAAATGGGTGGAGGCCTGCATCACATCCGCTTCATATTTTATTCAGGTTAACACCCAAATTTTGGTTATTTTGAAGGCAAGCATGGATTAAGGCAAAGTGATCCTGTCAGCTCCTACTTGTTCCTTACAATTATGGAGATGCTCACAACTATGTTGAACCACCAATATGCTGGAAAATTGATTTACTACCACCTTAAATGCAAGGACCCCAAAATTACCTCTCTATGCTATGCTGATGACCTTCTTATTTTCTTAAAGCCTAATGATAAATGTCTTAACAGTAGCATTGAAACTTCCAGAAATCTAAGCTTCTTTCTGGTCTCTCTATGAATAGTGAGAAATCGTCCTTGCTATTCTCTAGAATACCTCTTAGTCACCTACTTGTCATGGTAGCTCCTTTGAACATTCACATTTAGGATAGCTCTATGATTTATCTTGGAATTCCATTAACCACGACCAGAGTTAAGATACACCATTGTATGCATTTATATGTTAAGATCACTTCCAGACGAAGCTGTTTGCATACAATAATCTTTCCTCGGCAGGCTTACTATAGTTATATCAATTGCTTTCTCCATGTAAGTATAGTACTCAAGAGTTTTTATTCTTCCTAAGAAGCTGCTTCAGATGATTGTGTTGAATTTGGATGATTCAAATATTCATTAAAAGGGAAAGAAATTAATTAATTGATTCAATCAAATCAATTAATTTAGCTGATATATGGAAGGATATTTTAAAGGAAACTAATTAATTAGCAAATCAATTAATTAGTCTGCTATATGAAGAAATAAATTATTAGGCATGGAGAATAAAGGAAAGATATGGAAACGAAGATTACGCCATCTATTTATACTAAAATCAAATCACGCAAATTGGAAAGATATCTGCGTAATCAGGAAATTGATTTGCTTAATCTCCAAGCAACCCTTCATTATCAAGTCTATATAAATGAAGGAACTTTATCTTCATATGAACAAGCAAGTGTAGTATCTACCATTATTCTTTCCTCTCTCTTTTGTACTCTCTTCTCTAGTGAAATAAAAAGTTGTTGGGTCTCCGTGGACGTAGGATATTCATATCCGAACCACGTTAAATCTTTTTGTCTCTTATTTCTGTTATTTTTTATGAAACTTCATAATTCTTTTTAAGTGTCATTGATATCTAAATAGGCAATACTAGATCCTGAACAAATAACCGCTTCCGCTCAAATAAAATAAAATAAAATTTCACTACAGTTTGGTATCAGAGCTAGTGTTATTGTTTCTGTTTGGATATTAATGGCTACTTCTAGTAAGTCTGTTGGCAGATCTGGTGTCAATTATGGAGTAACACGTTTTGACGGAAAAGGAGATTTTGGTACTTGGAAGATGAAGATGGAGGCTGTATTGAAGAAGGAGAAGACTTACAAGGTTGTTTCTGCGCCTGAGAAATTGAAAGATATTGATGCAGCTGATTTGGAAGAGATGGAAGATGAAGCTCTTACAACAATTCAGTTGAGCCTTTCAGATGAAGTTCTTAGAGAATTCTCTCAAAAGAAGACGGCGAAAGAACTATGGGATGCATTATCGGATGCATATCAAGACAAGTCTCTCACTAATCGGATTATTCTTCAGCAACAACTTTATTCGTTCAAGATGAAGCCTGGAGCTGATCTCATGGAGCATGTAGATGCTTTGACGACTTTGATTATGAACCTGAAGGCGGCGGAAGTTGATATTACTGATGAGGCTCAAGCTGTGATCCTCTTATGTTCCTTGCCTAAGGAGTATATTGCTTTTGTTAATTCCATGATTTATGGACGCAGTAAAATTAGCCTATCTGATGTTAAGGCTGGTCTTCATAATGAAGTATTAAGAGGTAGATTGGCGAGCACTGGCTTGGATAGTGATACTGAAGGCTTATCTGTTCAGAGAGGTAGAGACCAAAGCAGGACGAAGAAAGGTGGAGGACGGAATTATTCACGGGCTCAGTCTAGGGGGCCTAAGAATTTGACTTGCCATTATTGTAAAAAACCAGGGCACTTCATAGCACAATGTCCCAAGCTTGAAGGTAGAAGAAAAGATCCAAAGCAAGCTTCAGCTTCTACAGCAGAGAAATCAGATACAGAAAGTGACACCGATGTATTTACAGCTTCTGGCTCTTCTGGGAAGAGCAACTTATGGCTGATTGATTCTGGCGCATCCTATCATATGACACCTGATAGGAACTGCTTTTCCACATACCGTGAAATTGATGGAGGAGAAGTTCTGATGGGCAATGATGCTTCTTGCCGTATTGTGGGTGTTGGTAGCGTGATGATTAGGATGTTTGATGGTGTTATTCGTACGATCACCGATGTTAGACATGTACCTGATTTGAGGAGGAGCTTGATTTCTGTTGGGGCGTTAAGTAGACTTGGCTTGAAGATTGTAGTGGAAGGAGAGAAAATGAAATATCGAAGGGTTCCATGATTGTTATGAGAGGTGTGAGGGCAGGAAATCTTTATCTACTAAAGGGCACTACTGTAATTGGTGAATCAGCTTCTGTTACATCTGTTGATTCGGATTCTTCCAGATTATGGCACTTACGGATGGGTCACATCAGTGAGCGCAGCATGGATGAGTTGAGAAAACGAGGACTGATTGATGGAGTTCATCATTCAAAACTTGGTTTTTGTGAAGGATGTGTTCTTGGAAAGTAGACGAAGATTTCTTTTGGTACAGGAGAGCATAAAGCAAAAGCTGTCTTGGAGTATGTTCATACAGATGTCTGGGGTCCCTCCCCTTGTCCGTCTTTAGGTGGAGCCAGATATTTTGTTTCTTTTATAGATGATTTCTCTCGTAAAGTATGGGTATACTTTCTTCAGTCAAAGAGTGAAACCTTTGCCAAGTTTCGGAAGTGGAAATCTATGGTTGAGAAGCAGTCAGGGAAGAAATTGAAAGTTCTCCGTTCAGATAATGGCGGTGAATTTGTATCACAGGAATTCATCAATTATTGTGAGTCTAAAGGCATTAAGAGGCATTACACCACACCAGGAGACCCCCAGTCTAATGGAGTTGCAGAAAGGATGAATCGGACATTATTGGAGAGGACAAGATGCCTTAGACTGACTACTAAATTGAAGAAGTGATTTTGGGCTGAAGCTTTATCTATGGCGGCTTTCCTCATCAACCGCACACCTTCCACTGCCGTAAATATGAAGATCCCTGAAGAAGTATGGAAAGGAGAGCCTGTTAGCTATTCATTTCTCAGAGTGTTTGGTTGCCCAGCTTATGTGCATGAGAGCAAAGGGAAGCTGGAACCTAGAGCTCGCAAGTATATTTTTCTAGATTATAGGAGAGGAGTGAAGGGATATAGGTTGTGGTGTCCTATTAGCAAGAAGATCGTTATGAGCAGGCATGTGACTTTCGATGAGAAGGCTATGTTGAAGGTGGAGCCTTCCTCATCGGATGACAATGAGAGGACATGTGAAGAATACTAGACACAAAGCAAGTCATCTGTTGATTCTTTCCATAGACGTTCAAATGGTGTTTCCGATGACACCGTGGTTGATGAGGATAATATCGATGTTGGTACAGAGGATCAAACTCAAGGTGGAGCTCATTTGGAACCTAGGCCTGTCAGACAAAGAAGAAAGCCCAAATGGCTTGATGAGTTTGTTGGATTGAGCATCGAAGATATTAACTTCGATGATAAGGCAACATATGCTTTGAATGTTGTCCATGATGAGCCCTGTGATTATAGAGAAGCTATCGCATCAGTTAACAGTTCCAGTTGGTTAGTTGCTATGGAGGAGGAGATTGAATCATTGCAGAGAAATCATACTTGGGATTTGGTGCCTCTTCCCGCCGACAAGAGAGCTATTGGATGCAAGTGGATCTATAGAGTGAAAGACGGCGAAAATGGTAATCTCAGATACAAGGCAAGGTTAGTCGCAAAAGGGTATGTTCAGAAGAAAGGGGTAGAGTATCATGATATCTTTGCTCCAGTGGTTAGGCATACTTCTATTCGTATTCTTTTGGCATTGGTTGCTCATTATGATATGGAATTAGAGCAACTAGATGTCAAAACTGCATTCTTGCACGGTGATCTGGATGAGGAGATTTATTTAAAGCAGCCGGAAGGGTTCATAGACAGTAGCAGGCCAGACTATGTTTGCAAACTCAACAAATCTCTATATGGACTGAAGCAGTCTCCTAGATTATGGTATAAGAGGTTTGATAAGTTTATGCTTTCACAGGGATACTCCAGAAGTTTCAAAGACCAGTGTGTTTATTTCAAAAGATGTGATGGTGATATGATTTATTTGTTGTTATATGTTGATGATATGCTGATTGCATCTCGGAGTATGGTCAGAATTAAGGAGTTGAATTGGAGCTCAGTAGAGAGTTTGACATGAAGGATTTGGGAAAGGCACAAAGAATATTGGGAATGGAGATAAGCAGGGATAGGAAGCGGAGAGAGTTAAGGCTCACTCAAGCTCAGTACATCGAGAAGGTCCTCGCTCGATTTGGAATGGAGAAAGCTAAACCGGTTGGCACTCCATTAGGCTCTCATTTTAAGTTGTCAAAAGACTTATCTCCCTCATCGGAAGAAGACAAAAGGTATATGGCTGATATACCTTATTCTAGTGCTGTTGGTAGTCTTATGTATGCGATGGTGTGCACAAGAGCAGATTTGGCCCATGTAGTGGGTGTTGTGAGTCGATATATGTCTAACCCAGGCAAAGAGCATTGGCAAGCTGTGAAGTGGATTCTTAGATATCTTCGAGGCACTTCTTCGGTGGGCTTGTTATATGGTGGAGTGGATGGTGACATCTTTCTTAGAGGATACTGTGATTCTGATTACGCTGGGGATAGAGATGCTAGGAAGTCAGTGTCGGGCTATGTTTTTACACTTGGCATAGGCTCGATTTCATGGAGATCAAAGCTGCAATATATCGTAGCTTTATCGACTACCGAAGCAGAGTTGATATCGATTGTGGAAGCAACAAAGGAAGGATTGTACTTACTTCAGTTGTTGGATGATCTTTCAATGGTGCAACGGACAGTAGAGCTATTTTCAGACAGTCAGAGTGCGATTCATCTTGTAGAAAATCAAGCTTATAGTTCACGGACGAAGCACATTGATGTTAGAGGTTTCTTTCTTATGCTTGAGGAAGAACGAAGAAAAATCAAATTGTTGAAGGTGAGTACTTTGGATAATCCTTCAGATATGATGACAAAGTCACTTCCTAAGGACAAGTTTGAGCATTGCTCAAACTTGATCAGTTTGATACCTGTTACTTGAGCGTCATGGGGCACTAGACCCAACAACTTATATGTTGATTATTTGATGATAAGGTGATCAAAAGAGTGATTGTTATATTTGAATCAAGGTGGAGTGTTGAATTTGGATGATTCAAATATTCATTAAAAGGGAAAGAAATTAATTAATTGATTCAATCAAATCAATTAATTTAGCTGATATATGGAAGGATATTTTAAAGGAAACTAATTAATTAGCAAATCAATTAATTAGTCTGCTATATGAAGAAATAAATTATTAGGCATGGAGAATAAAGGAAAGATATGGAAACGAAGATTACACCATCTATTTATACTAAAATCAAATCACGCAAATTGGAAAGATATCTGCGTAATCAGGAAATTGATTTGCTTAATCTCCAAGCAACCCTTCATTATCAAGTCTATATAAATGAAGGAACTTTATCTTCATATGAACAAACAAGTGTAGTATCTACCATTATTCTTTCCTCTCTCTTTTGTACTCTCTTCTCTAGTGAAATAAAAAGTTGTTGGGTCTCCGTGGACGTAGGATATTCATATCCGAACCACGTTAAATCTTCTTGTCTCTTATTTCTGTTATTTTTTGTGAAACTGCATAATTCTTTTTAAGTGTCATTGGTATCTAAATAGGCAATACTAGATCCTGAACAAATAATCGCTTCCGCTCAAATAAAATAAAATAAAATTTCACTACAGATTGATCAAGCTTGCAATCATTTCCTATGGTCTGGGAACTCAACGAAAACAATCCTTATTTCTTACTCTAAAGTTCAGTTGCCTCTGAAGCAAGGTGGTTTGGGAATTTTTAATTTGTATAAGTGGAATAAAGCTGCTAACACTATGCATTTAGCTAATGTTATAAACTGCAGTACTTCTTTATGGATATAGTGATGCATTAAGCATTATGTGAGAGGCAAAGATTTTTGGAGTATTGATTTAAATCCTAATGCTAGCTGGATTTGGAGAAGCCTTCTTGGCCTCAAAGATAAGTTAAAAGAGCTGTATCTGCTTGCAACCTCTGAAACTTCCAAAGCTTCATTTTGGGACTCTTTTTGGGTAGCTACATGAGTTATTTTAAAAGATAAGTTGAGCTATATGGACAAAGTTCAAACTTGCATCCCTACGAGAGCTAAATCCATTGACTACATATATGATAGTAGTGTTGTTTCGCCTTATTGCGGTAATACTAGGGTAAGGGCTCTATGGAAGTACGTCATGTGATCTAAAATTATTTCAAGCGATCACGACGAGCTGCCTTAGGGGTCCAAGCTCAAAGTTCATTTGGTTCGCAATGTGTACAAGCTTCTGATTATAAGTAATCATTATGATCATTGGCATACAAGGGTTGGGATTGCTCTGGGAACCCTAAACTAAATTTGTTTATGCGGTGAGTTATTAATAATGCAATTTTAACCCAAGACAAGCTCGGACATTCAGGTTTCCTTCCAACTTCTTGTCGTGTGCCTTGTCAACAAGCAAATGAGTCTAATATTGACTTGTTCTTTCATTTGTATTACCCATCTGAGATTTGGAAGAAGATTCTTTTCTTGAAAAATATTACCCGGCAAATGCATGTAGAAATGGAAGAATGGTATCTTTTCTTTAATGCAACTAGATGGAGGAGTAATTCTCTAGGGTTTTTCTTCTCTGTCTCAAAGTGTGCTTAACTGACGTATGGGGAGAAAGAAACACAAGGATATCTGATGGTGTGGAGAGAAATAGCAGCATAGTTTTATTGGAGTATGCTAGGAAGATTAAGAAAACTATTCTTGCATGGGGACTTGTTCAATCTGCAAATACATATGATGCAGGTCTATTTGAAAAGTGGGCTACCACGTGTTTGTAGTGGTGTGCTTTGGTTTCATCTTTTTGTTTATTTTTTGTTTTTCATTCTGCCTTAGGGTTGTTGTATCTCTGTCGTTCTTTTTAACAAAACAAAGCTAAGGTTCCTCTATAAAAACCCTACTTATCTTTAAAAATATATTTTATTAAGGGATCTTGAGTTTAAAATATTTTATTTGATAAAAAAGTTTGATGAGAAAGTTGTTTTTAATTTGGGAATATCCTATGAAGAAAATGGGTATTTTATAACCTTATTATGACTTAGAATACTTTGCAAAAATATTTTGTAGAGAGATATTTTAGAGAGAAATATTTTTTTAAAAGATATTTTAAAGTATATATTATATGGTTATAGGAATATTTACTTAATAAAGCATTTTGAGGAAGAGAAAACTTTTCAATAATAGTATAGAATTTAAATTGTTTTTGTGTAAAGTACCTTGTTGGAGAATATTTAGTGAGAACTCTTACTCAAAAAAAAAGATTTTTTTTGAAACATTATTTACAATAAGTATTATAAGAATTGAAGAAGATTTATTACAAGGAGGTTATTTCCATAAGAATATATTTTATTTCGAAGGAATTACTTTCTCAAAAGAAGAATTTGAAAATAATACAATGAAATATTTTTACCTAAGTACTCATGTTGTTGGTGGAAAAATTTCAAAATAGTTTGATGGAGATATTATATTTTAGAAGTATCTTCTTGAATCAAGAATGCGATAAAGTATTCTTTAAAAGAATTTTTTGTCAAAGGAGTATATTTAGTTACAGAAAACTTTTATTTTGGAAATTGGTTTTTGATTATACGGATTTTTGCTTATTTAGTACTCGTTGAAAATGACATTTGTCAAAAAGCATTTTTGTGTAAAGAGTTTGGTTGAATAGACCTGATTTTAAGATTGTTTTGTTGATATTTGGTAATATGGAGAATTATAAAGTATGTAGTTTTACAATACTTCAATGAAAATATTTTACTAAGATAAGGATGAATTGATATGGGAAGTAAATGATTAAAAAAGTAAAATATTTAATTGAATAAAAAACTTTGGAGGTAATTGTTAAAAACGTATTTTTATCAAAAAGACGTTTTATTTGGAAATTTTATTATGAACTATAAAATCAAACTTCGTAACATGGGTTGTAAGATGATAGGGTTGAATGAGTTTTGAATCTGCCCAATACCCATTATGATGATGTTACTTTATGACTATTATTATGTGCGACTTTCCCTTAAGAGTTATGGGAATGTCTAGTTATTCCCATAAGAGGAGAAGGTTGTGATATGATGTATAAACTATCCATTTTGATGTTTAGAGTATCACCCTTTTCGTTGTGTTTGTTTGTTTTGGTTAAATTACTTACATAGATTTATTTCTTGTTAGGATATGTTTGATTCCTTATTTTTGTTGTATTGTTTGACTTTTTTTTTAATTAATTCATGTATGCTTGTTTGAATTGTTTCCTCTTGTTTATATTGTGTTGGTTGTCTAATTTACTACGATTAGTTTATATTATTGTTTATTTGATTATTTGTTTACTTAGTTGCTTGTTTGTTTGCTTGCCTATTTATTTGATTGCTGTGTATGATAAATGTAGGAGAGGAAGTATCCAATATTATTTTTGATGGGGAATGCATTAGAGAAACTATTGTAATGATAAGGGACGCAATTGTTTTAGTCATAGTAGGATAACATAGTTTCCTAAGCCGAGAAAGACCGGATATTCAGAATGATTAAAAAATTTGAAAATGTTCCTTGAAGATGAGAATAGTAATTTGACAATTCTAGTGACTAAAGATTTAATTAGTATCATTAAGGAATTAAAATGACGATTGCGGAGGTTCAATATATATATTTATTAAAATATGCATTTTAAAAACTACATTTTTCAAATAATTACCAGCTCCTATAAATATTTTGAATAAAGAGTTTCAATTTTGAAATTTTTACAAAATGATGTTTTTCTCGAAAAAATAGTTTGAAATTGGTCTAAAATGGTGAAAGTATTTTGGAAAATTGTTTTATAAATTGGCGGTAATATTTTAGGAAGAAATAGGATTTTGGTTTTAAACGTAGACGAAAGTTTTGACGTGAAAATAAAATTGTTTACATTTAAAGATATATTGGAATATTCTTTGCTAATGGATCCCTCTTTCGTATTTTGGATAGGTTATCCTTGTCATCGGTATAAGAGAATTATGGAATTAAATTTCTTGATGTGGTTTGAAGATTTGAAGAGATGTGATTCGATACTAATGTTTCGAACTTGATGGCTCGATGATGGGAGTTGCGATGATGATCCATATGGACAAGTTCTATGACGGAAATTTTCGAAGTGGAGCCAGGACGCATTCTACTATGGATATAAAGTTTATGAAGGATCATTGATAGTTTAAGGTTTTGATGGGTTCTCGTAAAGCTGGGGTACGCAAGGCTGCTCCCTAGGCTAGACGGGCCTTGGATTTTCAGACAGGAGATTTGTCTTACTATGGTCTAGTTTATGGCCCTCTAAGTGGCATGGATTCGAGAAAGGAAACTGAATGATGACGATTGCTCATATATCATAGAGTACAATATTTAAATATTGGCAAGTGTTTATTGACCTTATGATGGTGGTAACTTAGAAGAGACCTTATGATGTGGGTTCGAGATTCGATGAATGATGTAGCTGCAGTATGAGTAGATGGTCATATTATTTTGAGGATTCAATCATGACTAGACACAGATTATTTTAAGGATGAAGCCATGACTATGCACATATTATTTTGAAAACATAGCAATGACTAGGCACATGTTACTTTGAGGATGTGACCATAAATGGGTGCACATAATATTCAGATGGTGTGAAAATGGAATGGTACACTGATTAGTTTGAAGACGAGACTATGAGGAAGTTCATCAATAGATTTGAGGATACGTGCATTTAGCATAGGAATTAACATACTATTCTTATTGGATGATAGGTTAATATGGTGACGGTGGCGTATTATTTTGAGTATTTTTCTTTATTTTGATGGGCTATGCTAGTTATTGATTTTGTGTATTCATTTATTTTTACATGCATGTTTTCATCAGCTTATTTTTTGTTATGGACTTTCCTTATGGTTGAATTATTGATATGCATGATATGGTTTAATCTATGATTAAGATTATTTCATTTTTTGTTGACAGAGTGTTATTTTTACATAATACAGTTCGGATTGTACAATTGAGGAAGTACATGTGCTATTACAGTATATATATGTATAAAATTGAATTCATTGCTGCGAATCTATTGTATTTTTCATGATTGATGGTGTAAGTGGTCTTTATACAGTATTTTTTATAAATAGTAAGCTATGGCCCATGTATTCTCCCACATTTTTTAATTAAGTCCAATGGTGAAACTTTATTAGTTTGGTCAAAGGTTGTATTTGGGTTGGGGTATTCGAGGCCGCAATTCTTTTAAAGGTTAGAATGTAACGACTCAAAAATTTAACGCTGTTAATATTAAATTAATTAAAAGTGGATTTTAAAAAAAAGTGAATTAGGTATCAGATTTATAACCGTTGTGAAGATCATTTGAGACGACCAATTTGATATAAAATTTTGATGGATTTGGAGTTACAGTTTGCAAAATAGAGACCATATAGTGTTTAAATAGCTACGTAGCTGTTCGGGATAAATTGGATAGACAACCCATGACCCAGCCTAACGACTACATAAGTGAGGCCATGATACCTAGCCTTTACATCTCTCCTCGGTTTTCTTCTCTAGTCTTGAAATTTTCTTAATTATCTGCTAACGGTGATGATTATCTCCAATCCATAATTGATTCAAAATTTAGAGTGCCCAAACCATTTATATATCGTTGCAAAGCTCTCAATGAATGAAGTTGACAGTGATTTGTCAAAAAAGTGTTCGGGGCAATTAGAAATTATGGTCAGAGGTCACGATGGTGATTTATGGTTGCAACGTGGGTATTTTTGATTGAGCAACCAATTGGTGAAATTGAAAGCATTGTGTCTTAGAGGTTATCTAAGGGAACCCAATAGTGATGGTCGTGTGGTTTAAAGCATTATGACTTAGATGCAATTTGGCAATTAAGGTTTTGTAAACCCTAAATAAATGTGGCGGTGACGGCGAATCTAGGGCTTCAGAGGTGGTAGCGGCGGTTCGGTTGGATGGAGGGTGAAGAGTGTTGGCGATTGCAACTGGTCCAATGAGCTCTAGCAGGGTGTAGGGTGAGGAATCGATGGTCAAAGCTATGACAGTTTGGCGGCAGGTGGGTTTCGATGTGGGAGGAGATTTTTCAATTTAAACCTTATAATTTATTTATTTACAAATTAGACTCTGAAACCTTTAACCTCCATATTTTTCCCATACAAACTCCTATTCATGCATAGTTTCTTCCATTGAACTTATAGCAAAATGCCAAAAAGATTATAGCTAGTTTTAGTGAGTTTGGAGGCGGTTGGCAAAAGCGCGTTGGTATGAATTATTTAATCAATTAACTTAAATTTTAAATTAAAAATACATACCTATTGATGAAAAATCATAATTATTGATATGTGTCGTCTTATAAGGATGACTATTTGGTTACTACAATATTTTGTACATATTGTGCCTTGGTTAGATAATTTTCGCCAATTTCTATGTTTTTGGGCGTTAAATTAAAATTGATATTTGAATTAAATTAGAAAATAAATAATTGAAATAAAATGGATAATAATGGAAAATTTAAATAAATGAATGAAAGATAATGTTATTTATAGATTTTGGATGGCTTTTGTGAATAATGCTGATTTAACAAACGTTACTAAAATTAAGGTATGAAACTAAATAAGATTATTATTCATGAATTTCTAATGAAATTCATAGATAATAACTGAAATTATATTTTAATTTAATATTTTGAAAGTACTATTTTTGAAATATAATGCGATTTTTGCAGGCAAAACAACATATAATTATTTTGTGCAGGCAAACTGGTTTTATAGTGACCATACCACTTACTAAATGAAATATAGGTTTAAGGCTAAGATTCCACAACAACTATTAGAACGACTAAACAAGCTATAACACAGGAGTTAGGCAACACACCAAAATTACTAAAACTAATACTCATACATGGTTGCGCAAGGAAATCTCCCAGTCAAACAAACTCACAGTGAGTTCTCATAAATACACCATAGTTACACCACATTGATCATAATTTCATGATACATCAAATACCAAATCCTAAACAAGGAAACCATAACAAAAAACCTTCCAAGCCAAGATCGGCTAGCCGTATGCTCCTACAGCACTATAATACCAAAGTCTCGTAAGGCAGAGAAGAGAGGCATCCATAGATCATTGAACTACGTGCATGAAGTGGCATCCATCACTAGACAAAGACCTGCGTCGCTACAGTAACAATCCCTTAGAGACTTGCTGGAATGAATCAAAAGATGCACAATAAAATAGGTTAAAGGAGACACAACTCAAATTAACCCAGAGATAGCTAATACACATAACCGCAACTCCACCACACCCAAAAAGCCACCAAGCGATATAGCAAATCCAAACTAAAGAAGCTCTAAAGCGGCGTCTCTCAAAGATTTCTACTTAGATAGCCGATAGGCATTCCAACCCAATGGAAACTCTAACACACTGAGTGGCATTTGGAAACATCTGTAATCCTTCAAGCCACGTTGGACGTTCTAACACAGGATTGAAAACGATGAGAAAAAGTGGAAGGGAAACGAGTCTCGCATTGGAAGGGGGCAATGCCAAAAGCAAAGGGGCTAACAGTGCGAAGGAGTAGCATAATTATATCTAGACAAAATAAAATGAAAGAAAAAAGGGAAAATAAGCAAGAGAGAGGGAAACGAAGAGATGAGGGTGGGAGAGAAAAGGAAATAAAAAAGAAAATGGGTGAGGAAGGAAAGTAGTGGAATAATGGCGATGGCTAGAACCCTAGCTCCCCATTGCTACATTTTTTGGGAAGTATTTTCAATAGAATGAGATTTTAAACAATAATAATATGGATTTCGGTGAAAATATTGTTGTTTTATGTAAAATATGAGATGATTAGTTTTACATTATTTATAGTTAAAACTATTATTATTGTCTGATTCATAAATAAAAAGGAGCTCCTGTAATTTTAAAACAAAATATTGTTTGCTGGAAAATAGTAATAAATTGATTTTGGAAAGTATTAAAGGGGTTTAAATATATCATATTATTTTGATGTAAAATGATAATATTAACGTTTCAGAAAGAGATTTGATGAGGATTGCTTTTTTTGTTCCAAAATACGGAGGTTAGAAGTATATAAAAGATTTCTGAAGTATATTATCATTTTTGGAAAGGTTACTATTGTTTCGATATATAAATAAAGAGAATTTTATATTAAACAATAAAAAGATGATTTTATATGTAAGTGAGAAACAATTATCGTTAATATAGTGTTTTGGATGGGTGTAGTATGTAGTTAATTATTCTTTTAAATTATCATGTATGTTTGTTTTACGACGATGGAATCGCATTAGATATGCGATATTTTACGATGTTTACTACCAAATGTTGGATAGTTTATTTTAGTTAATTGATGATTGTGTTATGTTACTATTATGAGGTGATCAGTACAAATTTGATGGTTTATGCTTACAATGATCATGCGTTACTATAATGGATGGTTAGTATGAATGTAAATATATTTGTATTGTTGTTATTTTCTTATTTTATAAATGGGGTTGACATTGAATGTTGTAAAATGTGTGTAGTGTTTAATGTCTAAATGTGCTATTGTTGCTATTTCTCATATGATGATTTGTTGTGATGGATGAGTAGGAATATTGTTTTCTGCTTCTACTATTTGAATCGGTCGCATTGGTTATGATGGTTGCATGGGTTACGATGTTGCAATGGTTACATGAATACTATCATTGTTATATACTAACAAGTACTTAGATGTAGAAGAAGAGCAGGAAACATAACTACATGGGCTTGATCCCCAAAAGGGATATATAGACAGGTTTTTTCTATGCAATAGCCTACAGTTCCTTTATGGTCGGGATGAATAGAAATTGTCATAGCCCTGAAAATGGTTGACAACATTTTCTTTATTCTATTTACATGTGCATTTGTAATTATGCAGGTAAGAGCAAAGAAAGGAGCAAACGCTCTGGATTGGGTCATATCTACAAGATAAATCGGTGTATCTATTGCATTAAATTTTTTATAGTTTTTATTTTAATAATGATGTATTTGAAAATGTATAATATCTGATCTACAAGATTTGTGTAATTTTTAAGTATTAATATGAGATTGTCCATATACGTTGATGTTTAAATTTCGCTGTTAGATTTCCCTTCTTATGTCCATTGTTTTAATTTTTTTAATTTTATCTACTCATGGTCCGCTGCTTTTAATTTTAGTTAGTTGTAAACATATTTTGACATCGTTTATAATTGATTTTAGATAATGAAATAGTGGGTCATCACAAAATCCCACTCTTGAAGGCATTGAATTAAAAGGAGCCCCGCGCGACGAAAGGAAAGATCCTTTGGGCTCCCAACCCTTCCAACCCACCCAACTGAATGAGTAGAATACTCAAGTTGAGCCTTATTCTGATGTTGATACAAAAAATCCTTTAGTTAGCCATTCTATCATTCCTCAATCTACTGCTTGTTATGGTCAACGATGCTCACAATATCTTTACACTGATGTTCACAAGATAGTGGAACAACTTGAAAGAAAAACACACTTTAGGTTGTCATGTTATTCCATAGGTAGCGATCTTCCTCCGAAAAGTGATCACAAATTGGCTAATGCTATAGAAAGTCGAGAATAATGCTGGAAGCTAGAACAATACGACCTCATGGTGATTATAAAATTATCTCTAAATATGAATTTTCAAAGAGGATCGAAGTAGTTGTGGACACTGATGATGTAGCATGTGAATGGTTGAAGAAGAACCGAGTAATGCAAAAGCGACGTTTGATCTGGTATTATGTGTTATTGATATAGTTTGTTTGTTTTCATTAATTATATTTGCATTCGAAATTAGTTGTATGAATATGAATTCGTATGTGAATTCGTATTAATTATTAGTTATTAACTAACATCTAATAATTATTAATCATTAATTATTTAATATTAATATGAATTGTCACAAAACAAATTTACATTACTTTCACAAAACACACATTAATCTTTACTTCATGTCCTACCTTTATGCAAGCTTTTGTTTGAAAATGTCATCAAAATCAAATTCTAATTAACATCTATTATTTGTTGAATATGCAAGTAGATAATTTTTTTGATGATAATATATATATATATATTCATTTAGATGTATTTATTAATGTACTATTTTATTTTTCACATAATTAAATAAATATTTGCTGAATAAAATAAATAACGTAGAATTTAAATTCAAACAGATATTTTATTCAAACAAATATTTTATTACAATTTTGAATAGTACAAATTTGAGCTCTCACTATATATACACAATTTTGAATAGTACAAATTTGCGCTCTCACTATATATACACAATTTTGAATAGTACAAATTTGAGCTCTCATTTAAATGTATTTGTTAATGTACTATTTTATTTTTCACATAATTAAATAAATATTTACTGAATAAAATAAACAACACAGAATATAAATTCAAACAAATATTTTATTCAAACAAATATTTTATTACAATTTTGAATAGTACAAATTGAGCTCTCACTATATATACATAATTTCAATTACAATACAATTTTGATTACATCACAATTTCCCATTTACAATATTCAACTCACTACATTTCACTCATTCACTCGTATTTCTCTTCAACTCAATTCCAGATTGAATCCAGCATCTGAGTTATTTGCAAAATAAACACTGACGCAGTAAAATTGAAAAAGAAATATTTTTGCAGTATAAAGTAAAATATGTATTTTGAAAATGTTATTTTCCTTAGTTATTTGGGTTGTTCGTCATCATATTCGTTTTTGAATTCATCATACACAAATAACTTGTGACATGTACAGTGTATCACTATACATGCCACAAGGTCGTGCACACAGATATGCACTTGATAAAATTGCAAGGACAGGTAAGCACAAGGTCAAACCCAATCAAAAGCCGGGTTTAACTCAAGTGAAATACAAATAAAGTCACGATACAAGCACAAGGTCAAACCCGAGCTATAAGCTGGATTCAACACAGGTGCAATCGAAATGTACAAGTTCAATAAAATGGTTAAGACAACTAAAACAAGCCTCGACCAAAAATTAAGTGACGTGCACATGAATGCTATGATCAAAGACAACAACATCAACCAAGATCAGGAACCAGTCAAGGCAGCACCTCAACTAGATTAGTTTCCAAAAATCAAGACAAAATGCAGGTTGAAACCAGTACAAGCAGTTGACATTGCATACAAAAGCACAATGCCAGAGAACCAAGCACTTTCAAATGCAACAGACCAGTTACAAGAATAAAAGTCAGTAAAACAAAGGTGCATTCACATATATGACAACAATTCAAACCAAGCTAATGAACAACAAGTGAATGGCCAAGACCAAACACAAGCTAGAAGTTCATCATGCTCATTAGTTAATGCACAATGCAGACTTACGAGCATACTTGAACCAGACACAGTCCAACAGTGATGACACAAGTGCAACACACTAGGTCAGTACACATGAAAACAGAGTGGAATGCAAAACTATCGCAGCAGCTACACTATACATGTATATAGTTCAGAAATGCTACAGACATATATACATATGCAACCACGAATGAGAAATCACAATACAAGATTTAGAGCATGCAAGTGAAGCCTCAATCAAGCTCCACATAAAACCAGATTATATGAAAACATACATATATACATGTATGCTGGATACAGTGGTGCAATATACATATGTATAAGGACATGTATCAAAACAACAAAGCAGGATCAACAGGACCAGACTAATATGCAAACAAATGCAATGCATCACTGAGACACGTGTACAAGTACAACATGAATGAAATAACGTGTAGCAAACTATGGATGTGCACAATGGATATGCAATCACTCAACTTCAACATGCTCACTTAACCGAGTAGTGAATCAGACTCAAGTAAATCATCATAGAAAAATGCAATGACCAGAGGCAACTCCAAGCAGACTCAAATATCATATGCACTGGCTCAAAAGAAATGCAACATGAAGATGGAGTGAGTGGATGAATACATATGTATCAGGTCACAAATTCCACAGTGACTTCAATATCAAACCAGACAAGTTGATATGCAGACAGTAACACAAATGCTTTCAGACTTCATATATACATATATTTGCACATATATAAAGGCAGTTGGACATACCAGACAAACAAGTACAGTGTACAGAGCTGTCTGAACTAAATGCATAAGCACATGACTCAATGCAAATACTATATTCAAGTATACAAATGAAGACATATACAAGTGCATCGAACCACACAGCAGCTCGAATGAGCAAATGCACCAAACCAGTAAACCCATGAAGACCAACAGCAAGTGCACAACAGCTCAATGCAAACAAAGAACATGAATGCATATGAAGTGATTGTGATCAAACAAGAGTAACTCGAAGCTACGCCAGAGAATATAAAAGTGCAGACCAATAATGAAACAAAGTGAACAGGTTAATCAACCAAAGTGCAGTCAGCAGGTTCAAACACCATAATCGAAGCCAGTAAAAAAAATTGGAACTAAGTCAAGTAGCAGTTGTGAACAAAGACAGAGAAGCCGAAGTCATAGCATCGGAACCTAAGTCAATTTTAAATGCCACAAAATCAAAGCCGTGATGATCAAGGAAAAGATCGAACAAGCCAAAATCGAAACCATGATAATCAAGCAAATAATTATACGAATTGAACAAGTCAGAGAAATCTCAAGCATTCAAGCATAATCAAATGGCCGAGCAAAATTATTGACGAATTCAAGTGAACATATTCGAACGAAAACAAAGGGAATCGATCCCCATCTAAATTGTAAACATCATCGGCTTAAAAAATCGAGTTCAAGCATATCAACGAAATAATACAGAAAATCACATACCAAATTCATACCGTACCCGATGAATTTGAAGGAGCTGCGTGCTTATCAGAGAAATGAGCGATCGACAAAGCAAGCGACGTGAAAACATTTACTCGATCAATCAAATGTAATCGATGGCTTCAAATTCCAAAAAGCCCTAATTTTCTTGAAGAGGAACGAACGAAAAAGAAAGGCGCCATTTTTTACAAGCCGAAGAAATAAAAGAAAATGGAGAACATTTTCTTACTTCAAAATATTTTGGGCCGGCTTTTTTAAACTATTATTCGGGTTTGAATTTTTAAATTAGGGTTTTGTTTTTTAAATTGTTTTACTTTGTATTTTCCTTTTTAAACTTTTGTAATTATTCTAGTCGTTTGACTAGGGGATGAACTACGGTGGTGTAGTTCGAGAATTCGTAACTCAGTGGCTGAGTTGCGGTAGGGTTTTGAGCGTAGATTTAGGTTAGTCGATAGAGGGTGTCACGAGTTTATGTATGAAAGCATCTGACTACTTGATTTCTAGTAGAAACTTTGAGGGCAGCACGTGGGTAGGGTTTGCCGAAGCTGGGTAAATCTGTGTCATTCTATTTCTGCTTTTTATATTCTGCTATTAGCCGTGTTGCTACTATTCTGCTATTATCAGTGCTACGATTATTTTATGTACTTCCGCATTAAATTTTTATAATTAATAGTATCATCCTATTCACCCCCCTTCTAGGGTGAAATCGATCCTACATTATTAATACAAAAATGTCTGCAAAAACTACTATAATATTTAAGTAGAAGATTAAAGCAACTTATATTTCATTGTTCAATAGCTAATATGGCACCGCAAGTGGATTTCACAATTGATATTTCATTTAAAGTGCCTATTTTATAAATTTGAATTTATAAATTAAAATCCTTATGGAGTGTGCGAGGAACATTTAGTTTGACAACACTCATGGGATAAGCTACAACATTTGGATTGAACCTGTTCATGATGATCTTTGTTCATCAAGTCCAATTATTTGGTGACTGTATTTTAAACCATAGACGATGCATCTTAATACGTTCTTTTAATAATTTGAACCTTATACAACTCCAATTACTTCTTGATGGATATAATAAAATAAAGCATAAATATCCAAATTATTTTCATGTTCCAGATGCACATGTTATTCGTACAATTTACTAAATCTCACATCATGGGCATATACTAAAATGCGTCTCACTTTATGTGCATACAGTTACACACATCTCACCTTATGGATATGTAGAAAAATACATGTTATATGTGGTGCAGTTTTCTTTAAATATGCATGCTCACCGTGAACTTCATTCATGCAAGTTCGGTTTAAATTTTTGATGGTACTTGGTTAATGGATTAACTTTTGATAAGTCTTCTAAGTATCATTGGTAATCCTGCTTATAGCTTTCCCATTATGCATTGCTTAGATGATGATGATAAAACAAATTCATTTCAACTAATATAAAACATACTCAAGGATTGATTAGTTAGTCACAAAAGCAGAATAAAAGATTATTAGATGGCAATGTTTTTTATCACACTTATTTTGCATTGTGAACATTTTATAGAAAAATGCTACACCTATCAAAATTAATATTGGACTGGGTGTGCCATGCAACGGGGTAATGTTAGTAGCTTAGACATTAGTTTTGATGACAACAACAATATAACACCATATAAAATATAGGTACTAATGTTTTTTATCAAGTTATATATAATATATAGTGCATGATATTAGACGGTTGTTGATTAAGAAGACTGCACAATATCAAGAGAAAATTCAAGAGGTTAATATAGAGATTCAAGAGTTAGAGATTGAAAACTCATGAGTATTGAAGATTCAAGATATCTAGATAAGTATAGAGTCATAGGTTAGTGTTAAAACCCTGATAGCACTTCTTTGATCTCTCTCTTCATTTTCCAAAAAGGTTTTAAAATATATTCTTTGATTTGAGTTGCTTTTCAAATATTCTAAATTTCAAAAAGGATTTGAAAGAATCCCATTTTTCAAAATGATCTTTTAAAATTGCTTTAAAATGATTTCTAACTTTTAATTTTATTTACAAGATTATTATATTTTGAATAATTAAAATTTTAAGTATTTTATATTTTAAATATACTTTTAAATCTATTATACTTTGGTATATTCTAGTTTTATGCTTTCTTAATGTTTATACGTATATTATAACATTTATTATAACCTAGATTTTAAATAGTGGAAATTAGGTTGAAGGACTTCTATTTTCGGGGTAATTTTAAGGACAACACTTCTGAATAATTAGTTTTCAGGACATATAGGATAATGATAAATTCATTTATCTTTTTAAGTTATATAGAAAAATGATAAATCCTTTTATCATTATTTCTGTATAACTGAAAATGACAAATTCTTTTACCTTTTTCCTGTAAATTGTCCTTAAAACTAATTTTTCAAAAGTAGTGTCCTTAAAACTTATTACCCTACGCAAATAAGCCCTTAAAGTAAAAATCCCCTATTTCAAAATAATTTTATAAAGTTTTCTTAAGTTTTGATATGATTAAAATACGCATAAACTATATTTAGATGATTGTACAAAGTTTCAAAATATTTTACAAAGCTTAATATTAAAATGTTTTTCAAAAATACAAAGGTATGTCGATATACTCCTATAGCATTTGTCGACACATAGACCGAGAATTTCAAAATTCAAACTTAATGAAAGTGTCTTTTCGTCATATCTCTACATGAATGAACATGACTGTTGTTTCTCTATAAATATGAGGTTTTATCAACGAATTTTTTAAACCAATTTCTTATTCTTTCTGTCTTCTTTTACTCTCTTGATTTCTAAAAGAAAATCTACTCATAATATTCTCATATTCAATCAATTTCAAACTCTATTGATTTGATTCTCTATCAATTACTCACTGGTCACTCTTACTCAAATCAAGATCAAAGTGCTATTCAAGAGGTTTTAAGATCATTTTTACTCAAGATCAAGAAATCAATTTTGTAAATTTTATAAATCATACTCTTATGGGTGTGTATGGTGTCCCTGAAATCCAACTAGGTGTCCCATCCAAGTCAAGTGGGTGTGCTTGATGTCCTATTTGAATCCAATTGGGTGTGTTAGTGTCTTGTCCGAATCCAGTAATTATGCCCAAAGCTTGAAAAATCTAGAGGGTGTGCCTCGTAGCCTTGAAATCGAGACTGTAAAGACTTTGATATTTGAAAAGAATTATGTACAAGAAATTATATGGGATTGGATGTCGGATAACTCTGAACTAATACAAAAATTCCTGGTCTGATCTCTCCAACTCTTTACATTTCACTTTTTTGTATTTATATCTTTCTGTGGTTATTGATTCTAATTGTTTAATTATAATCTTAAAAGAATTTAAAATGATTCACAAATAATAGTAAACACTATTCACCATATCTCTAGTGTTAAGTTAGCATTAAGATCCATTTTCACAAACTAACATCTAGTATCAAGGCAGTTTTCAAAGTATTCATAATTATGTATTTTTGACAAATTTAAATGGTTAATAACACTATTAGTAATACTATTAGTAACACTATTAGTTCACTTGTTAGTAAATCCTTTACCGAAGGACAATCTAATACTAGACTCCCACTTTTGAATGGCAGTAATTATACATATTGATCATGTAGAATGAAAATATATTTACAGTCAGTTGGTCTAAACATATGGAGTATCATACAAAAGGAGCACACTGAGCCCTAGACTAACTTTTCACAATAGACTACTGACCCAAAGTTAGTTGCATAAAGTAACATTAAAGCCATGAATATTTTGTTTTGTTCATTAGATAGGAATGAATTAAATAGAGTGTCTATTAGTAAATCTTCATATGAAATATGAAGAACACTACTAGTTACATACGAGGGCACTAGAAAAGTCAAATAGATCAAATTTTCTATGTTAAATCTCAGTTCCAACTATTTAAAGTCCAAATGAGTCCGTTTTTAATATGTATAGTAGATTTCAATAGATAGTACATTCACTAATTGCATTGGGTAAAAGTTTATCTAAAGAGGATCAACTTTGAAAAATCCTGAATTCACTTAGTCGTGAATGGGATAAAAAAAATCTTACAATTGAAGAGGCTATTGACATTAGTACTTTAAAAATTGAAGAGTTAATCGAAAATTTAATGTCATTTGAAGCACAAATGCAGGGCATGAGAGAAAGCAAGGCGATAGAGAAGAACCCATCGCTTTCAATTCCACAACAGATGATCATGATTTTGACAACGATGATGATGAGGGATTTTCCTTCATGACCAAAATTTTTAGAAAATTTCTAAAATACAGAAAGGCGAATAATCCTAGGAGAAATGATAACAAAAATCCAAGAGGTGGAAATGCTGTTAGATGTTTTAACTACAAAGAACTTGGCCATATGCAAAGAGACTGTGCACATCTGGAGAAATTGAAAAATTCACCAAATATCGATTCGCCTAGAAAATGAAGAAGGGCTTATACTGCAACACTAGATGATTTAGATACTTTCTCAAATGATAATGAATTAGATATGAAAAATGCCAATATGTGATTCACAACAATAATAAATTTAGAAAAGTCCAAAGAAATGGATCAAAAATAGGTACGCATTTAAAATTTGAATTTTGATATTTTGAGTGGAATTGTTTTATTGCTTCTGATTATTACGAATAACTTATAGATATATAATAACATTTAAGGAATATAGTGTGTGTGTGTTAAATTTTTATAAAATTTATTTTTATAAGAGTATAATATTAAATAAAATAATATAAAATATATACTTAAAACAATTTTTAAGTTATTTTCTAAACATACAGATTAGTAATAATTTCAAGATAATTATATATATAAACAAATACGAATAATTGGGTCATTTCCATTTTTGAAAATCACGGGCTATATGTCGATATATCCCTAGCCATTTGTCAACATACCCACTCAAATTAAGAATTTGCATTTCCATTTCAAATTAAAATTTTGAAATTCCCTCCACCTTTTCACCAACCCCAATGTCCTTAAAAGGTGTCTCTTGACCAGAGAAAATATCCAATGGTTTTCTATTTAACTAACTATCTTCATCCATCCATTTCACTCTCATTTTCAGAAATCAAAAATTCATTAACTCTCTTATCTCTTCAAACTATTCTTCAGTAGCTTTCTTAAGCAAGACTCTATCAACTATGAGACTTTCTAAGAAAACAAATGGCTATCTTTTTCATGACAAAGAAGCTATACAAGCCTATATGGAATATATGTCTTTCAGAGAAGTCTCTCCTTAAAGATTCTCCATTTTCGACAGCTGTCCTACTTATGATTTTTGTGATCTTTGTGTGAAAAATGGAATTCTTGGTTTAATTGATGCTTCCCAAACTGATTTTGTATGTTTTTCAAATTTAGTAAAAAAAAATTATGTGAGTTTGAAAGGAAAGTTTTATGAAGGAAATGAAGGTGAAGTTTGGAGTAGTGTCAAAGACACTCAAATTGTTTTAAATTGTGAAATTTTAGGTAACATTCTTGAATGCAAATATAATGGAATGTACCTTTCAAATTTTAAAATTGATATTCAAAATCGTGAAGTTGTTCATGATATTTTGAAAGTGATGATGATTTTGAGTTCACAAACAAAAATTTGTGCCTTAAAGCAAGAATTTTAAGTCTTCTTTTGCAATAAAGCATAACTCGTGGAAGGGAAATTATAATAACCCGACTCAAAAGGTTTTCAAAGCACGTTTTTCCATTCATTGTCATTACAACATGAATAGATCACAAGTTATTTTGAATGAATTCTTTTCTAAGAATCTCTCTAGGCACGAGAACATACTCTTTCATGGTGTATATATTACTAGAGTATTCACATATTTTTGTGTTGACCTAAAAGAAGAGGAAACCTTTCCTTGAAAATTTTCGACATGGCCAACATCTCTCTTATGCAAATTTCTCCCATATTCGATCCTTATAAAACACTTGCGGAGAAGGAAGAATGATTGGCTTGGGAGGAGGAGCGTGAGATTAGAGAAAAGGAGGAGGAAGAGGAAGGAGAAGAAATGGAAGTGGAGGAAGAAGAATAAGAAGTGGAGGAAGGTACTTTGTTGGAATGTATTGAAATGTCATCTCATCCATCCAGTAAAGAACTTCTCAAAAATTAGGAGAAGATTGTTTTCAACTAAAAGAAGCTTAAGAGATCATTTTCGAAGAAATTCACTTCTCTTTCCAACAAAGTAGACAAGTACTTTGGTAAGATCATTCGAAAGATTAGTGGAAAAGCTTCATCTATATCTATTAGATCCTAGTTGTATTTCTATGTTTTTCTAGCTTTTAGTTTGGACTCTACGTATCGTTTATGTTTGAATTCCATGTACTCTTCCTTTATTATCAATGAAATTTTGTTCCCTATTGTTATACATTGTTATTGGTCTCTGTAAAGTCATACAAGTGCAATATTATGGGCTAATTATAATAATATAGAAAAATAAGATGTTTTTGCAAATTATGATACATATGTCGACATATGTCTACCCTGTATGTCGACATACAACGGAAAAATTACAAAAAATCTTAAAATTCAAAATAAAATAACTACCAAACAGTTATTCATTTCAAACGACTTCTCACCCATATATAAACCTCTTCACTCTGGAAAAACATCATTTCTATTATCTTTCTTCTAGCTTTTCACATTTAAACTTATCTTTTCAAAAATGGCTTCTCCATACCAAAAATTATGTGATCTTGAACAAACTCTACAATCGTTCAAGAATATCCTTACTTTTATCCTTAGAAATCAAAGACATTTAGAAATGAGTCAAATGTACATGATAAAAGAATAAAAAAAGCATTTTGACGCCAATCGATGTATGTAACATCCCCTATCTTAAGGCCCGAAGCTAAGCGCTACAGATACTGCAGTCATCCATAGTATTAACTTCCGGTGAAAATATAGTAATGTTAACGGTATCATGAATATGAAATAAAATCAATACAGATTTAAAAAAAAACTTTTCAAAAAAAACAACTTTTCTGATTACATTTCAATCTATATATTTAGGTCTGTCAATGGATACTTTCGGATGCAGATAGTGCCGTATCTGCATCCGCATCTGAAATTATTTTCAGATATCGGATATCCGCATCCGCGGATGCGGACAAATATCGGATAATTATCCTATCCGCTAACAACCGATAAATCAAGAATTATAAAAAGAAAATTATAGTTAACATAAATATTTTTCAATCCCATTGATTATAAAAGTGTTAAAAATTAACAATATGATGATAATAAATAGTTTTGAGCAGTTAAAAAACATTAAGTGCATATAATATAAACTATTAACACAATAAAATAATAAACAAATATTTTTCGCTGCACTAAAATACACATAATTTGAACTATAATCTTAACAAAAACTGGACAGATAATTTTCAAATACAGATGTCTTCGTATCCGCATCCGCATCTGTTTTTTCGGATATCAGATGTTTATAAGGTTTTCAGATGCGGATGCGGACGAATTTCAGATTTTTGGGTATCCATTAACAGCTCTACATATATTTCATATTAAGTTACATAATTTCAAAACTATTCCCAGGTTTTGATCAAATATAATTATTACAAATTACGCCAAGAGCGACATATGAAGATGCCTCCTTGGATGATCATAGTACTAGATGGACATATCAATCATAAATACATCACCATGGAAATAATACTAAATTGCTTCTATATAGCTAAATTTTCCTCATGCTCGTCTTTGGAAATTTATTCGTCCAACCTACTAAACCTAAACAGTCTTTAACTCTATATCTACTCAAATTAAATTTTGAGCATCCTAGAGTTTAAGGGATACATAAAACTCGAGTCAGACATAAAGCCATGTGTGAGTAATAATATTACATATCGATTTACTGATATTAAGTGAGACCACACCAATAAGCGGAACGAGTTTCTACTTACTAATATGCCTTTAAAAGCATATCTTTTGCAAATCAAAGTCCTGTAATCTAATCGATTATAACAATAATAACAAATACATATGCATAAAAATTAAGAAGTCAATGGACTATCTGTCCATACTATAATTTTATCTAGCTTACTATTAACCATAGGCTGACTCGGGCCTACCAGACATAATCAATAACCTAACTTTTGTTAGACATACTACTGGGCTACTTGCCCTTCACTATCTTCTTCTAGGGTCAACTAATCCTAATGATTTTATAGGCTCACCAATAACCTATCTTTACGCTGCATATTCCCTTCTATGTGTAGTATTATTTTAGTCTCATTCGTGACAAAGCTCTACACATTAGAATTTTAGACTTATATTAGCCGAGGGCTATTAGCTAAAGTATAATGCGAGACTCTACACCAGTCCCATCCGGTCTTCTAATATCCGAGTCATAAACTTAGGGTTAACTATCCTATTCATTCATATCATGTTTTATACTTAAGGTTAACTACCCTGTTAAAATTTCATTCCCTTGTGAATAATCTTTACAAATGATTTACCCCTAAAACCACATCTTTATAAAACAAGCAAACCATATACTTTGCTTTACTCAAAACACTTATGCCATGATATATACTTTACACAAAACAATGTTGTTATCTGGCATTCTAGCCCGGCTATATTGAACCAATTGCATGGGTTAGATCCGACTGCTATCAAGGCCACTAATTCCAGAGCAATGATTGTTGCATTCGAAAGTCAAGTATAGATGGTTATATGAAGCCAGAATTGAACGGAATTGATAGCTAAACAATGTAAAATTCTTATAGTATGGAATATAGCTCAGTAAATGGAAGGGATCGGTATGGATTGGCTCCTTGAGAGGGGTCAGCATATTTCAGCTCATAAAGGAGTGCTCGAAATAGTTGATTGAGATGGCTCGTCATATTTTGTGAAAGAGGATGGATCGGCATACTTCTGCCCATAAAAGAGGGTCGACATGCTTTATTGGAATGGATCAGCATACTTCGGCCCATAAGAGAGGGATCGACACGCTTTATTGGGAAATACGGATCGACATACTTCATTGGATAGGGGTCAGCATACATCAAAGTCCAAATACATTCTTGTGTACAAAGATCATTATCTCGAGATCTACAAGTCCAAAGAAAATTAAATATGGAGAGAAAGGTATATGGACTCTAGGGAACGCACGTCACATGGGAAAAATTTGAGGGATCAACATGTATCCCTATAGAGGATTCGACAGTTAGCAGTGAATAAATCATATCAAGTCAAAGATTAAATAATAACTTGAGCTCCAATGATCCAAATGACATGAGAAATGAAGGGCCGGCATATTTAAGCATGTAGAAGCCACCAAAGGGATCACTGCCCAAAAATCAACCAATGGAGGGATCGATACTGATCCCTCCTCATTGGGAATTAGGCCCAGCGACTCCCGTGGTGGGCCCATATGGATGAGAAGGTCCTTTAGCCGAAGTTTCAGAGAGATTGGTAGTTATATTCACCTAGAAATACAGGCCTAATGGGTCATTCTGGAATCTTTACGTTGCTTGTTACTTTAGACTTTATTGTAATCAAGTGTTCTCTATTCTCAACCGCTGTAATCAGATTTATAAATGATCAATAAAGATAATCTTCAAAGTAGATGTAGGCATACAACACCGAACCACTATAAATCTCTATGTCTTTTATTATTGCTTTTTATTTGTTGCTAGCTTAGTCTTTTTCTTAGTTTAATTTTATTTTATTCACTTACTTCTCTACAAAAATATGTTCTTTGATGTTTGCGACCAATTTGGTTGCAAACATTTTGGTGCTTTCCCCTAGAACCTTGTTTCTCAGTTTGCTAGGATCCTTATTGCTACCGAATCGGATAAATCCCCCAAAGGAGATCCATAGTTATCTTCAAGAAGTTTCTTATACTACTCATATTTGGAGGAATCTAAAGCAAAGTAATCAATAATGGTGAGACATACTAGGTCTACTTCTCAAAACGTGGACGGAAATGAGACTACTAGCATTCAATATGGAGACCTAAGAAATCAACGAACATATGTGAATGATGATCCGGTTGAAGTTCAGAATCCCACTGATTCTATTACCAGAGCTGAATTTCATAATTTAATGAGAAAGTTGATGGAAATTCATTAACAATTAAATTAGCAAATTCAGACTAATATCAACTAGATGAACCAAATTACTCATCAGCAGCAGGGGTAAGCTAGAAGGGAACCCACTTCTTACTCGACATTGGAAAGTTCTTTCTCATCGGATGAATATCACAGGCATAGGCATCGTAGGATTGATGAAAATCATGCAAAAACTTCAGAGCATCGCTTGGAAGACCATTGCAGTCTACCAGGATCGATGGGTGTCGAACCCTTCCTAGGGATCGATACTGATCCCTCCTTCAGAGGAGGGATTCCCTCCATAAACTTGGGGAATCATACTGGAACTCTTTTTGAAGGTTTGGATGATGGCATTCGATTAAATGCTAACCAGTTACCTTCGAAATGATGACGGAATGAATGTACAAGATGCGTGTCGGGAAGATGGCGTATCATGAAGGCGTGAAACGGCCCATAGACATCGACCAGACCATTCACATGAGATGGAGTGCGACAACCGCTTGGCACCAACCATCAAAACGTCAGACTTATCGGCAATGGTCAGATAGTTAGTGAGGGAGAGGTAAAGCTTAACCAATGATGACTAGGGAATCTCAAGAAGTCAAATCCTATTCATTGATAGTGTATTACATGCACATTACTCAAGGAATTTCAACATGCCGTCGATGCCTGCTTACGAGGGAAAAACCGACCCCAAGCAGCACATCATGAGATATGAATGGTTGATGGATTCCGTGCGAGCTGATGATGAGACCAAGTGTAGATGACTTTCCATAACTCTTTCCAGAATTGCGATAATGTGGTTCATGAGACTGCCCCTGCGATCAATTTCTAGATTCGACAACCAATTTAGGAGCAATTCTGGAAGCACGCGACTTGTCCTAAAGATACGATGTCGCCTTCCATCGTGAGTAAGGCTCCAGGAGAGTCGTTGAATGATAATTTGGAGAGATTTCATACAGCTGTTATGGAGGTCAGTAATCCAAATGACCATGAGATACTCATGGCCGTGACGAGAGGGATTAATCCAGAGTAAGAATTTGGTGATTGGTTAGCCGGTAAGCCGCCCACAACGTTGGAATGCTTTTATGCAAACGCGGCTCAATATTTGAGAAAGGAGGAAGCCAGGTTGTAACATCCTCCACTTGGAGGCCCAAAACTAACGGTTATGGATGCTACAGTCATCCATAGTTATTAATCCCCGACGATCAAATACGATAACGTTAGATAAATTAATATACCATAAACACATGGATATGGAAAAGATTTAAAATTTTCAAATTTTTTTTTCACATTCTATTCCAAAAACCCATTTCAACATTCTTTACATAATCCCATAATGTTAACCACGTTCAGAAAAATATAATTATTAAAATATACTTCAAGAGCCACATATGAAGAAGCCCCTTGGTGATCAGAGTATATAATAGGCAATAAAGAACTTTGGCTTAACAAAACAACACATCGGAATCATATGAGAGAGAACTCAAATAATTACATGCCTCCTGCATGACTTCGAAAGCTTATTCGTCTTAAGGGGTACCTGAAAACCTCAAATCTCAAGCTACTCAAAATCAATTGAGTACTCGAGAGCTTAAGGGGAAAACATACACTGTTTTCATGGGCTTACCGTGAACCTATTAGCCCCTGCCAATATGTTTAATTTATATTCACTACTGGGTCAGCCTAACTGGCTATTCTGCCTTTTCCCGAAGTACTGTTTTGGTTTCATTACAAAGTGAATATATACATATATGGAGAAGCAAACAATATAACTTGGTTAATTATTTTAATACATTAAGACTTCTTCAAAAATTCCATTTCAAAATATTTTGTTTATTAATATGCCATGGTTTTGCTTTTAAATGAGATGGGTTATTTGGTTTGAAAACTATACTTTTGAAATCTTCGAAACCTATCTTTGACCTCACTAGATAGCCTCCTTCGAAAGCATATATCTCTTTTCAAAACATTAGACTCCTGCCTTTTAAAACATTTTAAAATCCTTCTTCCAAAACCTTTCGAATATAATAAAGTGTTTCTTATTAATTACTAGAATCATAGCTTCGAAACCATTGGAAGTATCTCTTCCTAAAGTATTGAAAGTCACCCTTTCGACATCATTGGGTTTACCTTTTAAAATATCATTTGGGTCAATATAAACGAAAGTATATCTTTCGAAACCATTCTTTACCATATAAAAATGTTGGGGAATTTATGACGATGTCGGAACCATCCCTATCGACAGAGTCGAAAGCATATATAAAAATACTGAAGGATAACTTCGAAACCCCTTCCGAAGCCATTACCTTCGAAACCTATAACCCTTTCGAAAGCGTTTAGGAAGCAGCTTAATACATCTTTAAAATAACACTACCTTTCAACAACATTGATGACTTCAGTACACTTGAAAGGCAAAAGAATCAACGGTAGGGCTACGACTGTATCGGAACCCACTCTTTCGAAAGCATTGATTTATAATTGAAGAAACTCCTTCGAAAGCCCATTTTCTCTTAAAACAACATGGCAACCCCTTCGAAAGCCATTATAAAACTCCTTCCGAAAATATATGTATCGACTAAGTCGAATGCTTAGTAAAACAAAGACGAGTGCTTAACTTTTTAAACAAAAAAAGGAATCGACTCCATCAGAAGTATGCTTTCGACACCACACCTTCCGCCTTTCTCCAATCCACTACGTACCACCTAGATGATACCTTGTGTATTAGTTAGGGCTTAATGGGGTTTAAAATTAGTCGAAAGCAAAAGGTAAGGAGCGAAAGATACCCTAATAGAAGCGGAACATGTTTTTCTGGGTTAAATGTCAAATTAAGCAACTTATATCAACTAACCTGCCTACGTATAATCTTCTTATTGGTTGCCTTAACATTTCCCATGTTGTTCAAAACTAATCGCCTAGTTATTTTGGATAAGTATCAAGCTTAGAATTTTGTAGACAAAACCTTCCAATGGAAATACAATTAAATCATTAAGCTCCTCTTCTCCAAATAATTTAATTTGTATATCAAATCACTTAAGAAAAGTCCTCAAAAATCATAGAAATTTATTTTGTTCATGTTATATAACATATCAAAATTTCAATCCAAATTCTCACTATATTTTCTGTAATAAATTTATAAACCCAACGTGTTATATTTTCATTCAAAAATTCACAATAGTCTTTCAAAAGCTTGGAAAATTATCAAACTTAAAAACCAACTCTAAAATTATGTTTTGCATGACATATAATTTTTCCATGGCATTTAAACATTACTATCACACGGTTTTTGGTCTAAAACTGTATGAACCATCATTTAAACAATCTTGTTTAAATTAAAACAAACCATAATTCAAGCATATCATCATCAAATCTCATATATTTAGAAAATAAAGATGGAAATTATTATTCACCTTAATATTTGATAAGGAAACTAGACTGGAATGAGTTTCATTCCTCTCTTTAATTCTTTAACTTTTATTTGAATATCTTCTTCTTTTCTTCCAATTAATGGTCGGCCTTCTTTCTTTTGCTTACTTTTATTATTTGTGAAAAACTAATAATGAATGTGAATGGCTTAGGGGACACATACACATACACGCACACACACACACATACATATATATGGGAATGTCTATTTAGACACAAAACATAGACACAATTGGTGACACAAAGAATCTCCACCATTGGATTGCCTCCCTGAATTCCACCTTCCCCATAAAGATAAAAAATCCAATGGTCCGGATCTTTTGTGTCACCATTTTGTGTTCAATTTTGTGTCCATATAGCCGGCCCATATATATATATATATATATATATATATATATATATATATATATATAAGGGTGAGAGTCATGGGAGGCCAATATCTATTATACCCTTATATAATTTATTTAGTATATAAACCATTCTTTAAGCCCATTTTTATTAATAAGCACGACCACTTAAATTTATTCAAATCTCAATCCCCTTATCACTTAACATTTACATTATTCTACTTAATTTATCTAATTAAATATCCTGAATAATGTTATTTGAAAATTAGGGATGTTACAGACCCTCCTCTTTAAAGAATTTCGCCCTCAAAATTCAATAAGGACTAAATACTAATCATAGCAATCATCTGTAACAACTCCTAACAACCATACTAGTCTATCTGGCTAGTGATCATATATAAATCTAATATAGACATACTCTTAAAACAGATCGGGATAAGTATCTCGAATCCTATCCTCTATCTCCCAAGCAGTCCTTTTCGTTGTCGCTCCATTGAACTTTCACCTACTTGATTGTCTTAGATCTCAATCTTTTCTCATCTCTCGCCACAATCCATATTGGTTGTCTAACAACTGTCAAATTAGGCTCTACTACCAAGTCTTCCAATTCTGTTGGAGGAATGGTAGTCTCTATATCATACACATACTTGGGAAAATGAGACAGATGGAATAAATTATGGACACCTGCCATATTTCTTGGCAACTCTACTCTGTATGCGAGATTTCTAATCCTCTCCATTATTTGGAATGGATCAACATATCTCGGTGCCAGCTTCCCTGACCTTCCGAATCGTATCACACCCTTCATTGGTGACACCTTAATAAAAACCCTATCTCCAACCGAGAACTCTAGGTCTTTACACCTTTTATCTACATAACTCTTTTGTCTGGATTGAGCTTCTTTCATTCGTTCTCGGATCAAATCAATCTTCTCTAACGCCTCTCTAACCAAATATGAACCTAAGACCAATCTGTCTCCAGTCTCTAACCAACACGCTGACGATTTGCATGGTCTTCCATATAATGCTTCAAAAGGCACCATTCCTATACTAGTCTGATAACTATTATTATAGGAAAATTCAATCAAATGCTGATGATCTTCCCAAGATCTACCAAACTCTAATACACAAGCTCTCAACAAATCTTCGAGTACTTTATCGACTCTCTCAGTCTGCCCATCCATCTGTGGGTGATATGCTATACTCATCTTGAGCTTGATACCTAATACCCTCTATAGGCTTCTCCAAAATTCGCTAGTGAATAATGCATCTCTGTCGCTGACTATGCCACTAGGAAATCCATGAAGTCTAACTATGTTCTTCACGAACAACTTCGCTAAAACAGGTGCCGTCCTAGTTGACTTGACTGGAATGAAATGGACATTCTTGGTCAATCTATCCACTATGACCCATATGCTTTCATTCCCCTGCTTGACCTTGGTAACCCATCTATAAAATCCATGGATACAAAATCCCACTTCCAAACTGGAGTCTCTAAAGACTGAAGCAAGCCGCTCGGCTTCGGGTGTTTGGCTTTCACTTGTTGATAGTTGGCACACTGCCTAACCCACAAGCCAACATCCCTCTTCATGCCTTCCCAATAGAAGCTCCTCTTCATATCTTGATACATCTTGGTTCCTTCAGGATGAATCGTAAACTTGGATTGATGACATTCTCCTAGAACTTCTCTTCTTAAGTTCTCTACATTCTAAACACGTAAGCGTCCCTTCTTTCTCAACCATTCTCTCTGGTCGATGCCAAAATCTTTAAGGTCATCCATCTCGGATCCCACGTCGAGTCTTCTAATCCTCTCGGCTAATTATGGATCCTATTTCTGTTTAAAAGCTATCATTTCGATCAGCACTGGTCGTACTTCTAAACAAGCCAACATAATGGAACTCTGACTAGAACTAGCAGTCGATCTTGACTTTATAATACACGTAGTCAAAGCTTCTAAATCTGTCCATTCTGCCAACATAGCCAACACCATATTCTGATGTTTCCTACTAAGAGAATCCGCTACTTTATTTCCTTTCTGGAAGTATATTCTATACCAAAATCATAAGCTGCCAAAACTCTAACCACCTCTGCTGTCGTATATTCAACTCCTTCTGAGAGAATATATATATATCTTAAGGATTTATGATCAGTGTATAACTCAAATCTCTCCCCTAAGAGATAATGTCCCCAAATCTTCAATGCAAAGATCACCGCAACTAACTTCAAATCATGAGTAGGGTATCCCACCTCATGCGGTCTAAGCTATCAAGAAGCATAGGCAATGACTTTACCATTCTGCATTAATACAGCTCCTAATCTCGATCCACATGCGTTAGTGTACATCACTAACCCTTAGTTTCCATCTGGAACTACTAGCACTGGTGCATTGGTCAAAAAATTCTTTGACTTAAGGAACCCTTCCTCACATTTGTTGGACCAAATGAACTTCACATTCTTCCTGGTCAGCTTAGTCAAAGGTGCTTCTTTCCATGAAAAATCCTAATAACCTCCGGTAATAGCCAGCAAGTCCAAGAAAACTTCTGTTCTCGGTTACCGTCTCTGATCTCTTCCAATTATTGACAACTTTGATCTTAACTGGATCTTTTTCCAAACCCTCCTTTGAAACTACGTAACCAAGAAACTCGACCTCTTTCTTCCAAAAATGACATATGAAAAACTTCGCCTTTAGCTGATGCTTCCTTAGCATCTCTAGCACTATTCTTAGATGATTTTCGTGTTCTCTCTCATCTTTTGAGTACGCCAAAATGTCATTTATGAACACCAATACGAACCTATCTAAGTACTCTCGGAAAACTCAGTTCATTAAATCCACTAAGAAAGCAGGTGCATTTGTCAATCCAAATGGCATCACTAACCACTAATACGAACCATACCTAATCCGAATTGCTGTCAAAGGAATATTGTCCTCCACCACTCCCAACTGATGGAATCCGGTCGCTAAATTCCATTGGAAAAACACTCTGGCTCCACTCAACCGATCAAACAGATCATCAATTCTTGGAAAAGGATACCTGTTCTTGATCATCGTTTCATTCAGCTTATGGTAGTCGATGCACATCCTCAATGACCCATCTGGCTTCTTCACGAAAACCACGGTCGCTCCTCAAGGCAAACTGCTTGGTCTAATAAAATTCCTTCCTTATAGATCCACTTGTTGATTGGCGGAATTTATATCGAATTAGAAAACCGTCGATTAATTTCAAATTAAAATGACAGCAAGTGCACGACACACAATTTTAATATGTGGCGAGTACGAATCGATGCGTAGGGAATTATTTTGGAATTTAAAATTTAGTTCAATCAAATTAGACCAAAGTGAGAGGAAATTGTTAACTACAAAAATAATGCTAAAACTAGAATTAAAATGTGATTTAAAAACTATTAGACTAGAGAACAATTTAGAGGCAAATCCACCTCATATTTTTGTCAATCCACAAACAAATAATTTATGATCTCTAGTTATGAAATCAAGTGAAATAATTATTGCATTTATCCTAAGTATGGTTTGTTTACGTTATTAATTAACATAACTCAAACCATAAAAGTATAATACAACAATTATACCACTTATAAATTCTCATGAAAATGATGCCAAATCAAAAGCTATTTTAAGTATGATCTACTTACGATTGTAATTAGTAAGATAGATCATCAAATTTTGTTTTTAATTTCTTTTCAAAATCAAAAATCCTTTAGCAAATGATGATGTAAATTGCGTTTATATTGAATAAGAATAGCTCATTTGCATAAGCAATATAAGCTATCAAACCCACTTGTATAAACTTATATCAAAATTCACTTTCATGAAGCACAAGTTAAAGAGATCATAAATCATAAAAAATATTGAAAGTATATAAAGTTATAGAGCATCGTTACCCCTAAATTGAAGGATTTTGCTACTCATTTGTGTTATCAAATCAACACCTGTAAATTCCAACATTAGAAAGCAAAAGAAATAGAAAATAAGCAAAGAAAGAAAATGAAATTATCTACTAACTACTTGCATAAAAATTAAAGCTACAATGCTTGGATGAATGTAAATCTAAGCTATGACCATGAAAAGAAAGAGCGCATAGAAATAAACATTAGCATGAAAGCAAATAAACACAAGTAGAAAGGAGAAAAGAAAGAGGCTAAGAAGCTATTTTTATTTCATGAAACATAGAGTTTACAACTTTCATTTTGATTTTCTAACTAATTTCAAAGAGTAGAAGATATTTACATATACATAAGAGTGCTATTTATACATTCATAAAAACCTAATTCAATTTTTAGGGTTCTTTCTAAAATGTCCTTTAGGAAGTGTGGCCACCAAGCAACCATTAGACACTAATTAATTCATCATTTAATGTCCTTGAAGCTTTAACCTCCACTAAGTTGTCCATTAGTTCCTAATTGTACATTTAGGTAAGTGGGTGGGGTCCTCCATGACCTTGAACTTGAATTATTTCTCCTTCATTCCTTTGTATTCCCTTGTGCATGCATATATCATCATGAATCTCTCTTCATATGCATCAGAATTTCCTACAAAAATCATAAAAAATGTACAAGTAAAAATTCTCAAATTGACATATGCACAAAAATGATCATTTTGCCCCTAAGTGAAATTCAATATATGATGATTTGAAAATAATTGAATTTTGTTTTTAAACATGTTAAAATGCCCAAATATGATATTTATTTAAATAAAAAGAGATAAAATATGTATGTAAATATATGCACATTTACGTGCACATCAAATACCCCCCAACTTATCATTTTATTCATCCACGAATAAAGGAAAACTAAGATAAATCTGTTTTAGTAGGGAGCACGATTGTATTGAGCGTATGTAACAAGCCGTTAAACCTCTGAGTGTCCCCAATAGGACAAGTGTTGTCATGTGAGGGTTTTCAGCGGATACTACCCACAAAATCGAAATGCGAAGTGAAAATATTTACAAAGTGCAAGATTTATTTACAATGGAATGGATGCACGTTTTTGAACGTATTTACAAATGAAAGATTCACTTTCAAATCGACACTCATAAGTTAAATATAGGTTTTGGTCATTATCCTGAAAATTTAAATCATTTACTCGTTAAAATTTCCAATAAAAATTAAGTTATCATAACAAATAGACAACGGTTTAATTCGCTATTTTGGTCGATAATATAGTGTAACTATGAAATAGATCCTTAGTTGATTATCAAAGTTTATCAAAATGGTATTTTCATTTCTTTCTAATAACAAGTCAAATCCATCAAGTTAAAATGATGCTTGGATTTCAATTTCTTACTCTCTCTTATTTGAAAATTTTATTGATATTAACAATATTTATATATGCCTAACTCAGGTAAACTGAGGCCAGATATATTACCCATGTACTGCCTTGCGGACTGATGCGAGTGGAATACAAAGCGTAGCGAGTGAACACACAAGTGTGAGAACTTATCGACTGTAGGCGTTATTAAAAAGAATTTTTATATACATACACTTAACTCAGATAAAATGAGGCGAGATATATCGATCGTGTACTGCCTTTCGAGCTTACGTGAGAAGGGTACAAAGCATGGCAATTAAAAAGACGAATGTCAACACATGACTCTAGGTGTTAAAAATATATACATATATACAAAAGTTTTATTTTTTTTTGTATTTTTTCTAAAGAAGAGGGTTTTGCGAAACATATTAACACCATTTAATTTAGAAGATAATTTTTTTTATATCCTTTACTTTAAATTTACCACTTTTTTAAACACAGATTTTCAATTAGAACATACTTCATAATTAACACATATGAACCTTCCTATATACTAGTTAAACCATTGTTATTTATAATCAAACTTCGTTTTTATTTTTGTTAAGACAAATAGTTTTCAAAAATTTCAATTTATTGACCAAAACATGTACTTATCCCATAGTGTTTCTTCAAAAATAAATCAAAATGCTAAAAGGAAAATGAGACTTCCCCCACACTTAACTTTGACTGTGTCCCCAAGCAATGCATGCTATAATGAATGTAATGGGGAAAACTATGTACATGCCTACAAAAGAGGGTTAACATTCTTACTAGATGTAGCTTGGCTCATGAAGGATCGTGAGCTCCTCCTCTTGGTTATTGGGCAATTCCAAGAAAGGTTTCAAACGACGACTATTAACTTTGTAAATCGATCCATCCCTAGGGTTTTCAATTTCTATGGCACCATGCAGAAAAACAGTTCGTACAACAAATGGTCCGGTCCATCTCGATTTAAGTTTCCTAGAGAATAAATGAATTCTTGAGTTATATAAAAGAACTTTCTGATTAAGCGAAAATATTTTCCTTAGGATTGACTTATCATGAAAACCTTTTATTCTTTCTTTGTAAATTTTCTCATTTTCATACGCATCGTTCCTAAATTTTTCTAGTTCGTTGAGTTATAGTTTTCGGTTTTCGGCAGCTTTCTTAAGATCAATGTTTAAGCTCTTTATTGCCCATAATACATTGTGTTCGATTTCAACGGGTAAACATCAAGCTTTATGTAAACTAAATGAAATGGGGACATCCCAAGGTTAGTTTTAAAAGCAGTATGGTAAGCCCAAAGCACGTTGGTCAATTTCTGAGACCAATCATTTCGATTTTTGTTAACAGTTTTTTCCAATGATTTCAACTTTCCCACAAATTTGAGGATGATGTAGAGTGGATAACTTGTGGGTTGTTGAGTATTTATTCATTAATGTTTCAAAAGATTGACTGCAAATATGGATTCCTTATCACTGATTATTGTGCGAGGTGTACCGAACCTCAAAAAGATATTTTCTTTGAGAAATTTCACAACGATTCTATGGTCGTTATTTCGCAACGAATGACTTCGACCCATATTGAGACGTAATCGACAGCGAGAAGGATATATAAGTTTCCAAAAGAATTGGGAAAAAGTCCCATAAATTTGATACCCCAAACATCAATGATTTCGATCGTAAGAATGGGGTTTAGAGGCATCATATCTAGTCGGGAAATTCGTCCAAGCATTTGACATCGATCACAATTTCTGCAAAATTCGAATGAGTCTTTAAAAAGTGAAGGCCAATAGAAACCACATCGAAGCACCTTTTGTACAGTTTTTCGAGGACCGAAATGTCCACCGCACGCTTGATCGTGGCAAAATGAAAGAACATTCCTGATCTCATTATGTGGAATGCAACGTCGGATGATATGGTCGGGGAAATATTTGAACAAGTATGAATCGTCCCAATAGAAATATTTCGCTTGGGACATGAATTTGTATTTATCCTGTTTGGATCAAAATGAGGGAGTTTCTTTAGTGAACAAGTAGTTCACTATATCAGCGTACCATATATCGATATAAATTGAAAGAAGTTGTTCATCGGAGAAGTTTTCAGTGATTGGCAAAGAAGATGGTGCATTCGGATGATGAGACAAGTGATGGGCTATGGCATTATCGGATCCTTTTTTGTATTTAATTGTCGGTCAAATTCTTGAAGTAAAAGGATCCAACGAATCAAACATGATTTAGCATCCTTTTTAGCGAAGAGATATCGAAGCGTAGAGTGGTCCGTGTACACGGTAATGTGTGACCCTTTCAAGTAAGGTTGAAACTTTTTAAGCGCAAAAACACAGCTAGAAGCTCTTTTTCGGTAGTTGTATAGTTGAGGTGAGCATCGTTCAAAGGCATTCTCGCGTAGTAAATGACATGAAGGATTTTGTTGATGCGTTGTTCTAAGACAGCATCAACCGCAAAGTTAGAAGCGTCACACATTATTTTGAAAGGAAGATCCCTATTGGGTGCGCAAATGATTGGAATAGAAATGAATTCGTTTTTGAGACGTTCAAAGAAGAGATACACTCAGAGTTGAAATTGAATGGAACGTCTTTTCTGAGAAGAGTCGTCAAAGGACGAGCAATTTTGCTAAAGTCTTTCACAAAGCGTCGGTAAAAGCCAGCTTGTCCTAAAAATGATCGAATGTCCTTAACAGATTTGGGATTGGGTAGTTTTGCAATTACGTCGATTTTTGCTTTATCTACCTCGTTGCCTTTATTTGAGATGATATGTCCAAGGACTATGTCTTTTTTGACCATAAAGTGGCACTTTTTCCAATTCAAAGTCAAATGTTTTTTTTACATCGATTTAGAACCAACTTGAGATGATGTAAACATTGGAAAAAATAATCGCCAAAGATAGAAATCGTCCATAAAAACTTCTAGAAAGCGTTCAATTATGTCGGAGAAGATTCCAATCATGCATCGTTGAAAAGTAGCAGGAGCGTTACAAAGTCCAAATGACATTCGTCAATAAGCAAAGGTCTCGAATGGGCATGTGACAGTCGTTTTCTCTTGATCTTCGGGTGCGACTAGAATTTGGCTATAGCCGTAATAACCATCAAGGAAGCAGTAGAATTCGTGTCCGGCTAAATGTTCGAGAATTTGGTCAATGAACGGAAGAGGGAATTGATATTTACATGTTGCTGCATTTAGTTTTCGATAGTTAATGCAAACACGCATACCCGTTTGAGTACGAGTTGGAATAAGTTCGTTTGGATCGTTCTTGACAACGGTTAGCCCAGATTTTTTTGGTACAACGTTAATTGGGCTAACCCATGAACTATCAGAGATTGGTAAATGATTCTGTTGTCGAGAAGTTTAAGAATGTCATCACGCACCGCATCATTTAGATAGTAGTTTTTTAACAAAATAAGTCACATACTACAAGCATTCACAGACAAGTTTCCACAAATGGTACTAACAAAATACGACAACATATATAACAATTAAATTCATGTTCGTTGCTTGATTACCAATAGTTCTTTGTTATCAACAGTCTTCGCTTCGAAATAGCTAATTACCTGCAAACGAGTTTAACAATCAACAACATATATATATATATATATATATGTATATATATATATGTATATGTATATATGTGTATATATATGTGTGTGTGTGTATATATGTATATATATACGTATATATGAAAATCATGTAATCTATAACTCGATATTCTATATTAACACATATTAACAAAAATTGTTCTATTTTTATATGCATCCTATATAGTTCCCCAACGAATACACAATTTTCAATTTACACAGATACTCAGATCAAAACTAGGTTAGAAGTCTGACTGGATTTCATTCTATGCGCAGATTGTGTATTCAGTACTATGGGCAGATTGTGTATTCAGTACTATGGTCAAGTTATACATATTAATTCTATGTGCGATACACCCTGCAAAAGGCTCAGTGCAAATGTGCAATAATAGTTATACATATTTATTAATAACTTTAAGAATTATTGTATAAATCTTAATTTCAAGCAAAAGATATTTCTTTATAGGACTACAATAATAATACATGCTGAGTAACGCCGGCCGACATCTTGATGGTGGGAATATAAACCAGACTGGGAAAATGCATCAGTTCTCTATATAAAAATTCAGTAAAAGATGTTTCATCATTGGTCTATCTTAATATTCAATTTTTTGTATGTCATAATATTAGCAATCCCATTGATGTACATATCAACTCACCTGGCAGCATGCCATGCATAATACATCTATTGAAGGAGAGCTAACAAGATTCAGTTGCATTAGAAAGAAAGCTGGCCCAAGAAATCCTATTGAGTGCATTATCTACAAGGAAAATATTTCAAAAATCTTAAATATACATCTAATAATAAACTATGGGAACACATGGTAAAATTTCCAAATAAGATATGCACATGTTTCTACAGTGAACTCATATGATTATCACGTTAATTTTTAACTTGAAGAAAATACTATAGTAGTCAACTTATATACCTTTCTGACTGCAGTGACAAATATCCCTCTACTACCAAATGTGTCATCTATCCAACCTTCGATTTGCAGAGATTGTCGTTGTAAGCCAAGGAAGAACATATAATAACCCTGATTCTATAAGGTTGATTCTCAACGCGTAGTTTGGACATGTCAATATAGAAGTAAAAAAATGTTATTCAGAATTCAGATATAAGGTTATGCCTTAAGAATCTTTATTTGGAAGGCAACATCAATATAAAATATACATTCAAAGAGTTACCAGATTGTAATACACGGAACCTACACAATCTAAAACAAGATGACTGCAATAACTAACTAAATAGTTATAAACAACCATACATTCCCTTATTACTACCTTCTACCTACCTCTAACCATACATCCTGACCTTTGCCTAAAACTGCCATCACCAACATCCCATACTTCATCGTCACTAACTTCTGCATTGCCCTGCTCCATTTCCTTCCCCTGCATTACACCTCTAACTCCCCTACCCATTACTGTCAGCAACAAACCAAAGCATTCACACACTGTCTTGCAACCCCCTGTGCTACCAAACTGCTTTCATACACTACTACCAGACTTCACCATATTGGAAAACATTTAAGCAACTCATATCATATATCCTCATACCGCCATATCTCAATTCATGTATCCTCTTCCATACACTTCACATACATCACAGCACATCCACCAACGTATCCCTATCAACTACAACACTTCTGGCTTCAGGCATTATCACTTCAACCCTCATCATCTAACATCACAACACTCCATAACCACCTTCTTGCTATACCACTACTCACTGTTTCATCTACTACACTCACAACTTCTGACAACAACTACCCAGTTATTGCACATCCTCAAACCATAGAACCACCATTCACTGTCATCTCCTCCATAACCTTTTTCCATTTCTCCTTGCATACAACAACCATTCAATTGACGCAAATCAACCTGCATAATACAGCCTGCACCATCACAAACCATCATCCCCCACAGCTACACATACCTCCTCATTCTCATCCAACCACAACTGCAACGTCACTCCCCATAACTGCTGTGCTTCCTCATACCCCTCTCTGCCACTCTTTTAAAAAACCATCCCCATACATTACTATAGCTTGAAATCCACCTGCATATCTCCTCCATATATCCACTACTATCACCATAGACTCAACTGCAACCATCATCGACTCAACTGCACCCACCATCCACCACTGCATCTTGCCTCAACATAAACAAACTCCCCAAACTCCTCACTTCTGCAATACACATCCTTTTCACCATCCCCTTCTCTGCGAATTGTGTAACCACCTCCACCTTATAGCAGAATTGGCACATTAAACCATCACATGTACCTCACGCATTCTCTATGTCCTTTGATCGAAATATTAAAACAACCCAACCAATCTCCAGATAATGAGTCGGTGCCGCATTGGAGTACAATAGCTCCAGACTTAAAACTTCCATCGCTTTACCCATTATTGGTTTAAAAAGAGAATGAGAAAAATATATTAAAAAAGAAAAAGCATTAACAATTTTTCATAAGATAAAAAGAATTTATTTTTTGACAAAAATATTAAAAAAAAGTTTTTAAAAAGAAAATTATATGTAGCATTTTGTCAAAAGGCAAATGTATATAATTTGTTAAAAAATAATAATAATGCATTTAGCATTTCCTAAAAATGATAATAAGTTTTGTTTTGCATGATAAGTTACACTTTTGCATCATGACAGTTAACAGAATACAAGCTTAAACTTGTTTTGGAAATAAACTAACATATGGTACAATACTTGGATATTATTGTAGCTAATTTATTTATGAAATACAGTAAGTATATCCACACATAAAAAACTAACAAACCTACATAACTATGATTTTGGAGTGTTCACCATCATTATCACAAGCATTCAGACCTCTTTCGGTTCATAGATTAGGAATAGATTGCTATTATATTTAAATAGAATAAAAGTTATCATACCGTTAATTTCCACCGTTGTCCCTGTCTGAAATCATTGACGTCGATATCTGTTATTCATGATTGAACTCTCTTATAAAAGTTGTCACCTCGTCTCTTAAGAGCAAATCCATCAGGATTCATTGTAGGAAGAATATGAAGATGGATGTTTTTAACAATCAATGCTACCTACATGCACACAGGATGTATAAGACATCAAATAAAGATTGGCTATAAGAGAGTTCATAGAACATGCAACTTCCTCTGAATACATCAGTATTTTTTGCTACAATGTGCAAGTAGTTATAGATTCTAATTAAATTCACTAAAATACATAATCTAGCACACTAGATCACCTCTTCTTTTAGAAAGAAAAAAATGTAGATTGAATCAACTATCAAGAAAAGTGGCAATCCACTATGAATTGTACTAAAAAGAAGTTAATATAACTTTTTTTCCACACCTCCAAAGGATGTGCTTTACGCATACTAACATTCATATATGAATGTTTTTCAGTTCCATCTGCATATATTTGAATTTTAGACTGCATATTTTTTTTTGAAAACTTCACCTTTATTTTTTGTCAAACTTGTTTTTTTTTTATTGGGTTTTTTATGAATTTAAGTTTGAAATAAAAAGGTCGTATGCTAGTTATAATTAGCATTATACTCAACTTTTACACTATACAAAATACTAGTTATATCTAGTATTATATTCAGTTTTACATTATTTTTCTAACTTTGTCCTTATGCCTACTTTCATGCAAATTTTTATTAGTCATTTTGAATTTGCATGCAATATTAAGCTCACATTTTACTTTTATAAAATGCAGCCGATACAATTTTCCAGTTGATTAAACTAGAAAAGTTTTTAATCTTTAACCATAAATGAGTAATGGATTTCATTTCAGTATAAACCTAATAAAGAAATCATATTAAATAGTCGATTATTTGGTTTTAGAATATCCATAGATTTGGTTATTCTCAAAGCAGCAAGGTTCAGGCATGCATACTGCAAAGTGTCGCTGTCCAGAGCGGATTCCATTTGACAGAGTAGTTGATTACTTAAAAGTTTTAACATTTGTAATTTTGTATAGAACTTTATTCGCAACTTAAAATCATCTTGTACCTCCATCAGCTAAATACAAAGTTATTTTTCCCAAGTATATTAGAATCTACAAAAAGGAAACAGAGGAAAAACTTGCATGTAACAACGAATATATTTAACGGTACCGGTAATGTTTAGTGGTAAATCGAAATGGGAGTTCTTTAAAATGGAATTTTAAATTTGAGCACAGGACATAAGCGAATGGCCAGTAATAGACCCGCTACCGTCATATAGAAGAGGAAGAGATGGACCGGGGGAGGATACGACAGCCTCCTCAGCGGCACCAATCTCACTGATGTCATCATTACAGGTACATTCAGCATTCATCAGTGTAACGTATAAACGTACACTCAATAAAAATTCAATTTCTCAGGTAACAACAGTACAGTTGACGGACAAGGAGCGTTCTAGTGGTCAAAATTCAAAAGCAAGAAACTAAAATACACTCGAGGATACCTAGTCGAACTGATGTACTCTGACCAGATCACCATATCCAACCTCACGTCCCTCAACTCTCCAAACTGGAACATCCATCCTGTTTACAGCAGCAACATACTAGTATCAGGAATCACAATCCTAGCACCCATACGTTCTCTAAACACATATGGAATCAACCCAGGTACGGAAAAAACTATATCTTGATTATAATTTGTTAAGCTTACAATCATAATATATATTATCATATTTTCCTCAACCAGATTCGTGTACGAACGTAAGGATCGAGGACTGCTACATAGTGTCAGGGGACGACTGCGTGGCCATCAAAAGTGGGTGGGACGAGTACGGCATCGCAGTGAACATCCCAAGTTCGCACATAATCATCCGTCGCTTGACCTGCATATCCCCCTACATTGATATTGGAAAAACCGTTCGAATAAATGAAGAACATGATTATTAACTTATATATTCCATTATCATAGTAGCATAAAATCGTACATTGATAATAAACCGATGGAATTAATACCAAGAAGCGCTTAGAAAACATATCAACATACAGTTACTTTCCTTTTTATAATTCCAATCTCTTATAGTTTAGTGTTATGGTTTCAAATAAAAATAATCAAAAACCAATTCAACATGCATTTTAATTGAGATGAACAATGATCATGGAAGTGAGATATAGGTTATTGGAACTGTAAAATAATCAAACATATAAATAAATTATAAAAATGTTTACCTTTTTTTGATACAATCGCTACCACCAAGGCCGATGTTACCGCCCAACCACCAGACCACAACAAATTTCGAATAAAAACAAACTCCTTCATCGAAACCCAATCAAACAAGTCAAACGCCTCAAACCCTCATCGCAACCCCATCGGCCACCTCACAACCAAATCTCCAGTTCACCAACCACTCCAATCACCTAAAAATACGCGCCTCCAATCCGTCACCAACACGCAAAATCAATTGCCCGCTTCCACAACCGCTACTCCAGTCCGAACTCACAGAACCATCATCACGTCTTTGAATAACCTCCTCTTGTATTTCGATCACCACCACAACCAAGTCGCCGCGACCCCCACAGCCTCGACCGTGACTTCACTGCATTCCACCAACCACCGCAACTCCAAATCCCTAATCACCTCGACTTAAACTTTTTTTAGGATCGATAGATTGTGTGTTTTGGGAAATTTGATTTGTTTTGAGAAATTCGAGTTGTTTCTAGGGAATTCAATTTGTGTTTGGAGAATTTTCATCTGTGTTTTATTTTTTATTTTGGGAAGCCGGTTTATATTTGGGTCGGGTTTAGGGTTTTGTAGAAGGAGAAGTAAATGGAGAGACGCGATATGGAAGGAAACGAAAATGGATTTAGGGTTTTGCGGGAGGAGAAGTAAGTGGGGAAACATGATAGGGAGGGAAATGAAAATTGATTTTGGGTTTTGCAGGTGGAGAAGTAAATGGAGAAACATGATATGGAGGGAAACGAAAATGGATCGAAAAAATTGGAATTTTTTCCCACCGAATACAGGCGTAGCGTTTTAATCAAATAAAATAGTGAAAACAAAAGAGCCAAATACCATTAGTTGCACTTAGCTCGCAAATGCTACTAATATAAGCCACTAAAAGTAGTTTTTCTTGTAGTGAATTTATTTATTTTGCATATAAACTGCTAGTTAAACGGCTATTTATTTATTTATTTTTATTTTTTTGAATATAAACTGTTCGTTGATACCTGTTATATTTTATATTCTCTATTGATGTTTGTTTAAATTGATGATGATTGAAATAAATTGGTCGATGATTAATAATAGGTGCATGGATGATGTGTTCTATATTATATAAACTGCAAGTTATTATGCATTTTCATTTCATTCGGGATTGTGGTTTGAAATGATATACAACCGCATTTTTTATTTTTAAATTGCGGATTGAAATGATAAATATCCGTATCACTTGACCATAGGATAGAAAATTATATACAGGCACCGCGGTCTATGTATATAAATTATTTTGAAATAATTTCCATGGTTTGGATAAGATACGACTTAATAAATATTAAATTTGGATATTATATAAATATATTTTATATATACATATATAGTTAAATTTTTGAATTTGAGCTATGTTTAAATCGGTTAAATAAAAATAAATAAGTTGAACAATGGAGTTTGATTATTTATGTTAAATGGTTAAGTACATGTTTAAGATATCGTATGTATATATAGAGTTGTAATGATTTAAATCAGTTAAGATTGGGAGGTAAATTGGAAATTTATTTGATGGAACTTATTTAAAAACTTCTCTCCATATGTTGATGTAAACTTATTAAAATTGGAAATTTTAAAGGTATGATATTTATAACTGGATTTTTATTTAAGATAAATTAAACGAATATTTCTAGCATAATAAATTGAAGGAAATATTTAAGTTGTTAGTAGTTGGAATTTTAATTTAAATGACTTTGATCTATTATGTAAACATTTCAAAACTAAATAATAGGACAATGAATTCGTGAATATAAATTTCCAACCTTAAGTTTTGAAATCGGTAAACACTAAAAGTTAGAAATATATTGAAATTGAAGTGGTTTATTTAAATGAAAGTGAATTTAAAAATTATGGACTTAGACTAAATTTTAAATGAATAAAATTGTGAAGACGCGGAAATTTTGTTATAAAGTAATTTTAAATTCAAACTATTTTATTCTATATACTGTTGAATATCCAAACCATTCAAGTTTTAGAAGTATGGTTTTAAAGCTATGAGTTTCGAAGTATTATGTTTTGAAAGTTATAATTGAAATGTTTGGTTTCCAGATATTATAAATTTTAAAGCAATATGATTTTGGAAAAGAAATATACTTGAAATAAAATGATATTGTATTAATTTAGGTTTTATAAAATAATATCAAATGAGTTTGTTTTGAAATGGAAAGGATATCGTAGTTATGCGGTTTTGAAATAGATACTTTATTCTGGTTTTGAAAGTATAAACTATGTTTAAAGACCGCGGTGTTATAATAACGTTTGGTTGTTGAAGAGACCGGGATCGGAAGTTGTCATACTCTCTGCCAACTCCGAAAACCACTTTAACAACTGTGTACGCGGTCGAGATTCCAGAATGAAGTAGGTTGGTGGCGGCGTTTCTTGTAAGGTAAATACGTGGACCCAACTCCCGTGAGTTGGCATAAGGTGGCTAAAACAGGAGCGATTGACGGGTTAATAAGGTAGCACCTTTGATCGGACACTTCCCTTCGATACTATACTCTGACTTTGGATTGATTCGGTGGCTACCTTCACTTTTGATTTCTTTGATTTGGGGGAGTTTGTTCGAGGTGCGCGGTAGCTGCGCGCTACGCGTTACCACCGACCCGGAAGCGTAATTGGTATATCTACCCTGGAATTGCCTAGTTGTGCCGTGTCACCTACCCTATCGCGCCTTGTACGAGTTTGGTTTTCTCCCGTAGCCCGTGTGGTATCCTCTGGTGGCTTCCCGATCAGGAGGGACTATGATATTGGATGGACTACTGGGACTATTATTGTGTTAAGGGGGAGATTGGGTAACTCCTTAACGCTATTTAAAAGTAAGTTTATTTTACAAATAGACACTATTATAATAGCGAAATACACTATTTAGTAAATAGTTTAACGGATCCTTAAGAGATGTGAATCCCGACCATCTTTAAGTTACTGCACTCATATTTATTTCAGTTGATTTAACTTACATAAGATCTTTTAGTTCTGACTCGAGTGTTTTGTCTTTTCAATCCGCTTGGGTCAGTCCGAGCGTTTCAGGACCGAAGATTTTAGCTCTGGAGGACGAAGACGGAGATTATTATTATTACTATTATTTTATATTCCACTACACCGTATTTCGCTGCATTGTTATTATTGGTATGTGTACTCTGATAAATGTTGTAAGTATCATCAAATGTTTTGTAGCAGCTTCATGAACCGTAAATTTGATTATTATATTTTATCCTTCCGCTGTGAGATTTTGTTTTCTTTTATTTCTTCTCATTTTTCTTATTTACCCCATAACAATCCTCCCTTTTGTATGGTTTGAATTGGCACGTGTGTCGATTTAAAGCGTGCGAAAAGGCAAGGATGTTACATCTGGTATCAGAGCTTTGGTTTAGCGATAAACCTTAGCTTTGTGGGGTCTGACTCTTATCAATAGGGTAGAAACACCCTATGGGAGTCGCTGAGTGTATATATATGAGAGAGCGTATTTGTTAGTGTTATAAAAGGGTTTTAATATTGTGTTAATCTGTTCCATTTTGTGTTTATAAATTCCGGTTGATGCATGGGACGCTGTGACATTAATAGGGATTTCTAAACACTTAATAGGACACACCGACATAATATTTGTTTTAATAAAGGTGAATGAAATAATTTTGCCTATTATATTTTCTATATATAAAATAATTTTTTTTATAAATAAGATATATATTTGGTTGCAATATATTGGTTGTTAGGTAATAAAATTTATAAATAATAGGTGAAATTAGATGGAAAATAAAATTGGAAATTCAGAACTTAAGTTCCGGGGTTTTGGAAATTCTTTCAATTGATTTTGGAATATAATAATAATACTATTAGAAGTATTTTCTGATATAAATATTTCAATATAATTAGAAAGAATTGTTTAAAAATAAATTTTGAAAAGAAATAAGTTATGTACTACCCTCTCTGTCGCTGGAAAATAATTTCGGGGATGAGTGCACGCATCATCGACTTTCATTTTCGAGTTTCGAAGTGGGAAGGCCATTGTGGTAGTTTTACTATAGATTTATTTTGATAAACAAAAGTGAATTTTTAATTTTTTTTTAAATATAATTGGGTTTATAAGTTGTAAGTATATATATTTACCTATTATTTTTAAAATAATTTGAAATTTAACCCGGTATTTAGTTCTTAAGTTTCCACAAATAAATAGTTTCAATTATTCTAGTGAAATGGAATCTAAGTAATTAATAATTGAAACCCTAAATGAAATAAGAGGTTTAATGCTAGGTTATTAATGGTATTAAATGAAATTTAAAATTGTAACCTGTGAAATAAAGGATTATTATTGAACAGTAAATTTATTAAAGAAATAAGAGAAACTTGTATGATTTTAATTACATTCTTAAAAACATATATATAACTTACCAAATATTTAAAAGTTGAAATGTTTAATAAGAAAATGTAATGGAAATTATACAAGTAAAAGTATGTAATGAAGGTGTTCAATAAATCGCTTTTATTCACAAGAAGTGATGATATCGGGATAAGTTAAGTTATAATTGAAATTTTACTATTAGTAAATATAATAAAAGGAAAGTATTACAAATAGATGATTATAAACTTAAGTAAACAAAATGGAAATGCTAAGAAATTGTATGGGACATGAATACTATTGATAAATGAATGTAAATAAAAGAGGTCATGCTATAATAAATGAATGAATAATTATAACGAAATAAAAGGAACTAACATGACCTGAGTCAATGGAACTGAATGATCGTAAGTAATAAGTAAAAATAAATGAAGCAAACATTTAATGAGTAAATGTAAATTTAAACGATAAATCACTGTATAAATAAAAAGAAAATCAAACTACAAAGGTATGAAAGGAAATTAATAATAAGTTAAGTTGATTGTTGTTTGGATTTGTTGTTGTTTAGTTGATGGTTGTTTGGGCAAGGATACTTTAAAATTGGATTAGGATAAATGAATAATCTATTTAGTTTTATCTAAGACTGTTGAGTTAATAATGCGCTAGTAGTTTATTCTTCATTCCGTACAATTTAAAAGTTTTGAACCCGAGCAACTATTTGTTTGTTTGATTGAATGGTTGCTTTGTATTGGTTGTGTATGCTGTTTGTTGAAATTGATGGTTGTTGTATTGATTTGTTGTTAGTGATTGAAACCACTTAAATATTTCACTTTATATAAATTGTTAACCCTTTGGATTTTATAAGTGAAATGCAGGTTATGGAAGCAATTGCTACTGCTTTTGGTTCCATAAATTAAGCGTAAATTGCCCGACAAATAGGTACGTTTCGGATTACGGTTTATAGCGCTATTTTATATATTTTCCCGTGTTGGGATATTATATTTTGGATATTATATGTGATATTTTGATATATTTGATATTATATTTTCTCCCGAGCCTCCCCGTACAAAGGAGACTCTGCCAAAATTTTCCGTAAATTTTGGACTTAGAAAATATTTTGAAAATGTTTTCCAAACTTTATTAGGTTGAGTATATAAAAAAAATTAATGATTATAAATTAGTATATTTTATCTAAATTAATTCTGTAAATTTATTTGTTTAAAAATATAATATTTAATATGATATTGATTTCTTAATTCTTCTTTTCCCTTCTTTTTCCTTTTCGGGGACGAAAAGTTTTGAGTGGGGGAGAGTGTAACGACCCGTAATTTTCGTTAATTAAATTTGTCATTTTAATAAGATTTACGTAAATTTAATGTAGAAGAAATATTTTATAATTAATAATGAAGCAAATGCTGAGAATGAAATGAAACCATGGGAATATAAGGCTAAGTATTTACAGTTGAAACAAAATGACGAATAAATTGAAGTGATGTAAATTGTTATACTAGGCTAAGAGTTGCATATAAGAGAACAAAGGTAAGTAGTGAATTTAGTTAATGAATTAATAATATTAAATAGTAAATTGAATTAAATCAATGTCCGGTACAAATTGAAATATTGTTTGGAATGAAAGCTTATAAATTGTAAGCATTTAATTTACAAATGAAATCAGTGTATTAATTTAGTTGTAACTGAATGTAAATTAATGAAATTATGTAATAATTGATAAATGATGGCATTCATGAATGAAATAAGATTTGTAAGTAATAAGGGAATAATTGAAATAAACATTTACCAATGAGACAGTATATTGATTTATATAGACTTAATAAAAGAGTTGAATTGAATCAATCTATTTAGTTGAAACTAATTAATTGGTATGCAAATTATAAATGGGTTTATAGTAAGAAATTATATTACCGTGAATTGGAATTAAGATGAAATTGAAAAATTCAAGTATGTGATGCAAATATATCATATATAGCAGTGGAATAAAAAAATTAGTGTTATTATAACCTGGTTGGTAAGTAACAAACTTATAACTGAATTTAAAAGAAAATAGGTGACAATGAATATAGATTGTTCATTTATTTGATGTGTTAAATAAATTTTGGTATTCAATCGCAATAAATATAAATAATTAATTGAAACTATTGTAAGGTCAAAATTTATTGCATATAATAAATTGGGGGATAGATTTCATTAAAGGTAATTTATTTATTATGTTAATGTAAATTAAAATAATTAGAGGTACGTAAATGATGATTAATACCATGTTTGGAAGTTGCAATTTAGAGGATATTAAGAAATAGGAACTGAATTTTGAATTATTTGCAATACAAATAAAGAAAATGTTACGTTATTGCTAACTAAGGGAATCATTAATTAACTGATGAAAGTTAAATCAGTGGAATTAATGGAGATTAATTTACGTTAGTTATTTAGGGTAGTGACTAAATTTGGTAATCCATTTGCAATTAATGACAATAGTGTTGATATAAGCTAATAAGTTAAATGTCAATGCAATACCAGTTAATGGATTGAATGTCATTACGAAATTGGAATTAGATAAATGCAGTAACTAATTCAGGGCAAATAAAATTTATGGAACAAATGTTAAGATCTAAATTGATGATAATTAATAATTGAAGGTAATGTAAATTCCATTTATAATATGACTATTGGTAAATGAAAAGATTGTAAATCAAGATTTGTTTATTTATTTGAATTTTACGAAATTCAAGATTTATATAGACTAATCTTTAATAAATTTACATTTAAAAATTGTTAAATCATTGTAAATGTTTGAGAATTATAAAGTGATAAAGATTTCAAATTTCATAATTTTAACGCGAAATTTGATTTAATTAATTTATTTTAAATTTATTTAATTAATGGAAAAATAGACATTTTGGCCACTGACTCGGATTTCGACGAAACAAGTTTCATCGGATCCGTAACGGTGAATTATAATAGTGTTTCAAGTTTCGTAGCGATCGGACTTGGCGTTTGATCGTACGGACTCGAAACGCCTTGAAATTTATGCAATTGAAATCAATTTGGAAAATATTGTTTTCAGCATAACTTCTGCATACGATGTAATTTGGACGTGAAACATGTTCCATTGCGTTTAAAATAGTTTAAAACATCTATTTTGATATATGGGTTGACCAAATTTCGTTCCGGAGTAGAAACGGGCTTTTCGGACCATTTAGCGTTCAGCGCGTATACCAATCCGATCCATCTATTATTTTTCAGCCTTGTCTATATATAACCCGTTATAAACCCTAGCCACTCCTTATTTTCATTTCTCTATACGTACATCTGCTTCTCAACTCCTCATTCCAATGGCAGAAGAAAAAAAACCTAATTCCCAAATTCCAAAAATTAATTTCAATTTCAATAAAAAAAAATTCGGATCTGCGGCCACTTCGAGTTTCAGAGGCAAAAGCGCTGTATCTACTTCGGGTCAGGAAGAAAATAACTTGGGTCGCTCCGGGTCGTTTTGGCAAAAACTCCAAGCAATCACCGGGGATTTGAGGCGGCGCACTGAAGTCGAACCCGAAGTCGCCCCAGGACCAGGATTTTCCAATTTTCAAATTTTCATAACTTTTGCGTACGAGTTCGGATTCACGCGCGGTTGATTTTGCTGGGATTGTTTCGGAATTTCAGACATTTTGGCGTTGGTTTGGACGGATTTGAAGACTGTCAAATTTTTGGGTTCAAATTGAATTTAGATTCAATTTAAATTCAAAAGGCGAGTGTTTTAACCCACTCACAACTTCTAAAATATCTTATGTTTGTTAAATTGATTTAAGATATGAGTAGAAATTTATTTATGACTGTTTTGCATATTTTATTCATCATCTCAGTTAAATCGTATTTATTTAATTTAACTGTTAATTAATTTTATCATTGCATATAAATTGACAGTTAAAATTTATTTATTTCGCATATAAACTGCTGGTTAAACGGTTATTTATTTATTTATTTTTATTTTTTTGAATATAAACTGTTCGTTGATACCTGTTATATTTTATATGCTCTATTGATATTTGTTTAAATTGATGATGATTGAAATAAATTGGTTGATGATTAATATTGGGTGAATGGACCTCGTTTCAAAAAAATACGCCGTCTGGGGGCTTTACCGGGATTAACTAGTAAAAGACCTAGATCCGGAAGTGATCATAAAAACCCATTGCGTTCCGGGAAAAGATCGCAATATCGTATTCGTTTAGAAGAAAAGCAGAAATTGATGTGTTCTATATTATATAAACTGCAAGTTATTATGCATTTTCATTTCATTCGGGATTGCGGTTTGAAATGATATACAGCCGCATTTTTAATTTTTAAATTGCGGATTGAAATGATAAATATCCGTATCACTTGACCATAGGATAGAAAATTATATACAGGCACCGCGGTCTATGTATATAATTATTTTGAAATAATTTCCATGGTTTGGATAAGACACGGCTTAATAAATATTAAATTTGGATATTATATAAATATATTTTATATATACATATATTGTTAAAATTTTGAATTTGAGCTATGTTTAAATCGGTTAAATAAAAATAAATAAGTTGAACAATGGAGTTTGATTATTTATGTTAAATGGTTAAGTCCATGTTTAAGATATAGTATGTATATATAGAGTTTTAATGATTTAAATCAGTTAAGATTGGGAGGTAAATTGGAAATTTGTTTGATGGAACTTATTTAAAAACTTCTCTCCATAAGTTGATGTAAACTTATTAAAATTGGAAATTTTAAAGGTATGATATTTATAACTGGATTTTTATTTAAGATAAATTAAACGCATATTTCTAGCATAATAAATTGAAGGAAATAATTAAGTTGTTAGTAATTGGAATTTTAATTTAAATGACTTTGATCTATTATGTAAACATTTCAAAACTAAATAATAGGACAATGAATTCGTGTATATAAATTTCCAACCTTAAGTTTTGAAATCGTTAAATACTAAAAGTTAGAAATATATTGAAATTGAAGTGGTTTATTTAAATGAAAGTGAATTTAAAATTTATGGATTTAGACTAAATTTTAAATGAATAAAATTGTGAAGACGCGGAAATTTTGTTATAAAGTAATTTTAAATTCAAACTATTTTATTCTATATACTGTTGAATATCCAAACCATTCAAGTTTTAGAAGTATGGTTTTAAAGCTATGAGTTTCGAAGTATTATGTTTTGAAAGTTATAATTCAAATGTTTGGTTTCCAGATATTATAAATTTTAAAGCAATATGATTTTGGAAAAGAAATATATGTGAAATAAAATGATATTATATTAATTTAGGTTTTATAAAATAATATCAAATGAGTTTGTTTTGAAATGGAAAGGATATCGTAGTTATACGGTTTTGAAATAGATACTTTATTCTGGTTTTGAAAGTATAAACTATTTTTAAAGACCGCGGTGTTATAATAACGTTTGGTTGTTGAAGAGACCGGGATCGGAAGTTGTCATACTCTCTGCCAACTCCAAAAACCACTTTAACAACTGTGTACGCGATGGAGATTCCAGAATGAAGTAGGTTGGTGGCGGCGTTTCCTGTAAGGTAAATACGTGGACCCAACTCCCGTGAGTTGGCATAAGGTGGCTAAAATAGGAGCGATTGATGGGTTAATAGGGTAGCACCTTTGATCGGACACTTCCCTTCAATACTATACTCTGACTTTGGATTGATTCGGTGGCCACCTTCACTTTTGATTTCTTTGATTTGGAGGAGTTTGTTCGAGGTGCGCGGTAGCTGCACGCTACGCGTTACCACCGACCCGGAAGCGTAATTGGTATATCTACCCTGGCATTGCCTAGTTGTGCCGTGTCACCTACCCTATCGCGCCTTGTACGAGTTTGGTTTTCTCCCGTAGCCCGTGTGGTATTCTCTGGTGGCTTCCCGATCAGGAGGGACTATGATATTGGATGGACTACTGGGACTATTATTGTGTTAAGGGGGAGATTGGGTAACTCCTTAACGCTGTTTAAAAGTAAGTTTATTTTACAAATAGACACTATTATATTAGCGAAATATACTATATAGTAAATAGTTTAACGGATCCTTAAGAGATGTGAATCCCAAGCATCTTTAAGTTACCGCACTCATATTTATTTCAGTTGATTTAACTTACATAAGATCTTTTAGTTCTGACTCGAGTGTTTTGTCTTTTCAATTTGCTCGGGTCTGTCCGAGCATTTCAAGACCGAAGATTTTAGCTCTGGAGGACGAAGATGGAGATTATTATTATTATTATTATTACTATTATTTTATATTCCACTACACCGTATTTCGCTGCATTGTTATTATTGGTATGTGTACTCTGATAAATGTTGTAAGTATCATCAAATGTTTTGTAGCAACTTCATGAACTGTAAATTTGATTATTAAATTTTATCGTTCCGTTGTGAGATTTTGTTTTCTTTTATTTCTTCTCGTTTTTCTTATTTACCCCATAACAATCCACCCTTTTGTATGGTTTGAATTGGCACGTGCGTCGATTTAAAGCGTGCGAAAAGGCAAGGATGTTACATTGGACAAGTTAGACTCGATGATAGGGAAAAAAAGCAGTCCAAAAGATTGATAATGGAATCTAGAGATCAAGCACAAACGATAATATAAAGTAATGATCAAAAGAAGCCAAAAGATAGGCTCTATAATACAGTCTAAATATGGAATAATGCTTCCCCTAGACAGGGGATCAGATCATTATGGTTACGGACAACTTGGATATGCAGTTCAACTCAATGGGAATCGATCGGTATCTCTTAAAACCCGAAAGCAACTATGCAAACAATTTTGGAAACACGAAGCTAGCATAAAGGAAGACCCACATGACCAATCACATCTCTCCACGTGGCAGGAAAGACCGATCGGTGTCGATTGCTCAACATTGGGAATTAGTCCTCAAAATTTTCTAGGTGCCCTCGTCTGCATCTGGTGATTCTATCGGCGAATTTGCAGGAAGATATTCAATCATCTATGCCTATAAATGCAAGGTTTATAGCTCATTTGAAGGATCTTTACAATGTTGCTTCCTTTGTACTCCATTGTAATTGCGGACTCCGATCCAATCCCACTTGTTCTTAGAAATTCAAGTCATTAATAAAGTAATCCCTTCAAAGTGGATATTGGCACTCAATGCCAAACCACTATAAATCCGTTTGTCGTTGTTTTTTCGCTTGTCTTCTATTTATTTTCTTTGTTTAATTTTGATTTCTTCATTTATTTTTCTACACACAATCTATTGGGTGTTTGTGCCAACTTTTGGTGCAAATAGATCCCATACTAAAGACTGATTGCAGTAAGAGAAAATGATGATGTATTCGAGCCAGTAATGAAATTACCTTTCTAAAGAGCAATTGATTTTCAAGTAGATCTCATACTAGGAGCTGAACCTATAAGTAATCCACTTAAAAGGATGTAGTCCAATGAAATGAGATAACTAAAGGTGCAGCTTGTAAAAATAGAAGGGGAGAATTTTAGCAGACTAAGTAGGTCACTTTAGGGTGCTATGATGGTGTTTGTAAAGAAATCAAATTGGTTACTTAGATTATGTTTCGAGTACAGAAAGCTTAATGAGAAGTCAATAAAGAACAAGTACTCTTTGCCTAGAATCAATGAATTTTTTGATTAATCGACTGGATCTAGGGTGTATTTACAATTAGATTTAGAAATTGGTTTCCATCAATTGAGAATGGCCAAAGAAAGCAAACAAATAATGATGTTCCAAACAAAACATGGTTTGTATGAATGATTGATCATGCCTTTTAAAGGACAACGCACTTACTTTCTTTGTAGATTTAATGAATTGAATCTTCTAGGAGTATTTGGATAGATTAGTTTTTTTCATATAGATGACACCTTGGTATATTCTAGGAATGAAAATGACCGCGAGGTTTGTTTAGGAACAGTGTTAGATATGCTGAGGCAGCATCGGATTAAAACGAAGTTTCAAGGTATCACTTTGGGAAAGAGAGGTTAAATTTCAAGGTTAAGTTTTTTATTTATTAATCCACTGAAGGTTGAAACTATTAATAAATGGAAAAGACCATATATCATAACAGTAATTAGAAGTTTCTTGAGAATAACTGGCTATTAGTGGAGATTTTCAAGAATTTCTCCCATATAGCAGCATCTATGACCAAACTAACAAGAAAGGATGCAAACATTTTTTAGATCAAATAATGTGAAGAAGAATTCCTAAAGCTAAACATTCATTGATCAATGTATCTATGTTGGTTATACTCAATGGAAAATAAGATCTAGCCTTCCATATACATCCTTTTGGAACCGGGTTAGGAGCTATGCTAATATAGAGAAATAACAGTATTGCCTTCGCTTTTCAATAGCCTCGACTACATGAAGTTCAATATCTCACTTATGATTTAGAGTTGACCGTGGTAATTTTTGCATTACTGATAAGTTTACATTATCTTTTGGGAGAATTATTTGAGTTATACATAGATTATAAGCCTTTGAAGTATATATTCTCTCGAAAAGTGCTTAATATAAGACAACAAATATGACTTGAGATCTTGAAAACTTATGATTTTAGAAATGAACACATGCCAAGAAAATACATAAGGTTGCCAATGCACTTTATAGAAAGCATCATAAAGTGGCACTTGCAATGTTAGTCGAATGGAACGATTTGGGTGCGCTGGATTCTTATGGTGTTCGCATAGGGTTGATGACCAGTGCTAGCTAGGATACCGTGTTAATTTTTTTTATAGGATGTTCGACTAGTAGTAATCGAAAAAATACTATAAAGCAAAGAAATGACTCATTATTTAGCTAAGCGAATTAAGCAGTTATAATTGTGTATGGATGTTGAGGACTTGAGAGATTCTAAACTTGATAAAAATGAATGGTTAAGGAAGAAGAGATGATCGTGTGTTCTAAATGTCAACAACCTACATAAGGAAATTCTTAAGGAGTGCCACCGATTAAATTTTATTATTCATTGCAAAGGTACAAAGATGTATAAAGATATAAAGAAAAAATTCTTCTAGATTGAAATAAAGAGAGACATAGGGTTATTGGTGAAGTAATGTATAAGTTAAAGATGAACACGTAAAGCTGTGTGGGTTACTTTAACCTTTAGAAGTACCACTATGGAAATGAGATTCTATTTCGATAATATTTTATACGGATTGCCAAGGTTATGACGCAGCGGAAATAAACGATTGACGACGAAATGAATATTTCGTGTCAAACTAATCGAAGAACGATTAGATGAAGCAATATAAATCGATGGATTGAAAGATACCGAATGCCCAAATTCGTTGATCTCCAAAAGATACCGAATTCTAGCTATCTTCGACACGTTGATCACGCACGATACCGTGAGAGAAGATCTACAATTCTTCAAACGTTGATCAAGCGCACTTGATACCGTGAATTGGCTTCAACGATCGTTGATTCGAGTGCACTTGAATACCGAAGGTGGAGATAGGAGATTACACTCAACTACCAATTTTAATGGAGGCACAAAGCACAAACCAAATTTTATTCAAATTCAACAACCTTTACAAATGACCCAACTCGCCTATTTATAGGCTTACAACACAACACAAACACTTACATCACAAAGCACAACACATTACGAGACTTCACGACCTTAATATATTTACACATACACGACCTAAACAAACAGCGACTCACGCTAGGTCGTTAACGACCTATCAACCCGACCTACGACTTACAACAAACGATTTACAATATTACAACATTACGCGACTCAACATCAAGCGGCATTCAATCAGCAACCTAAAGAGAAGCATGGCAGCGACCTAACTGGAGCTTCGCGACCTAATGGATGTTGTTCGCGACCTAACTTAAGACTTCAGCGACCTACTGGAATGTTGTTCTCGACATAAGGATGAGGGGCGACTCGCGACTTAGCTGGGGCGGAGTTGTTCACGACTTAAGGATGAGGGCGATTCAACGTATGCCGCGACCTAGACTGGAGCGTGACATAGGGTTTCGCAAGATCAGTATGTCGTTCGCGACCTTCTGCTTCGCGACATAGGGATTCTGTCGATTTGGGCTTCTTCACTAAGGGACGCGACTTAAGGTAATTTTGTTCATCTGTATCTCGCGCTGCATCATCCTCCCCAGGTTGAAAAAAATTCGTCCTCGAATTCTCATTTTCCTCTTCTCGACATGCTTATCCTCATGGTATGGAATCAAGTGTTTGACGTTGAAAACATCAGAAGTATGAACATTATCTGGCAACCTTATCTGATACGCATTCTCATTGATCTTCTTCACGATCTCTAAAGGACCAATCTTTCTAGCGGCTGCTTGTTGTAGGTTCCAACAGGAAATCGATCTTTGGTCAGCACTGCATACACAAAATCTTCTTCTTTGAATTCAACACTTCGTCATTTAACATTTGCTGATTGCTTGTATTTCTCATTTGCCTTAAGCAATCGTTCCTGTACAACTTTGTGGCATTCCTGCAATTCATTCACCAAATCACTAGCTCGTTTGACAACTCCTTTTGAAAATGGGATTATCGATAAATCCAATAGTCCCTTTGGATGTGTTGAATAAACAACCTGAAATGGACTGAAACCCATGCTACGATTAACTGCGTGGTTGTGTGCAAACTCATCTTTACATAACTTCGAATTCCAACTTTTCAGTTTACCATCCACAAGGCATCGCAACAGATTACCTAGGGATCTGTTCACAACTTCGGTCTGTCCATCCATCTGTGGATGATAAGCACTGCTAAATTTCAACTTAGTTCCAACCATTTTCCATAGACTCATCCAAAAATGGCTCAGAAAACGTGTATCTCTATCCGAAACAATAGATTCAGGCAATCCATGAAGTCTATAGATCTCTCTGAAGTATAACTGAGCGACATTAACGGCGTCTGCAGTCTTCTTACAAGCAATAAAATGTGCCATTTTGGAAAATCAGTCAACCACCACATAAATATAATCATTGCCATGTTGCGTTCTCGGCAATCCCAACACAAAGTCCATGCTAACATCCACCCATGGTTTAGTTGGTACAGGCAACGGCATATATAATCCTGCATTCGTAGCGATTTCTTTCGAAACTTGACAGATATGGCATCTCTCCACAAATTTCTCAACCTCTTTTCTCATTGATGGCCAAAAATAAGAATTTGCAATCAACTGCATAGTACGATCACGGCCCACATGTCCTTCCTCATGCAACTCTTTGATAATCTTCATTCTCAAGCTGCAATCTGGTACGCATAATCGATTCCCCTTGAATAAGAATCCATCTACCATCACAAACTCTTCAGTACTCCCATCCTTGACTTCCTCAACAATCTTCGTAAAGTAAGCATCTTCTGCAAACAACTCTGGCAATAGTCCACATCCTGTCACTTCAACCTTCATCGTCGTCAACAAATGATTTCTTCTGCTCAATGCATCAGCTACACTATTCGTCACCCCTGATTTGTGCTTTACAACAAAAGTAAACTGCTGTAGATATGCGACCCATGAATCGTGCCTAGCTGAAATTTTGTCCTGCCCTTGCAAATGTTTCAAAGCTTCATGATCCGTATAAAGAACAGACTCCTTCTGAAACAGATAATGTCTCCAGTGCTTCACAGCTTGAACAATCGCGTAAAATTCCACGTCATAAGTGCTATATCTTAGTTTGGCTCCAGACAACTTCTCACTGAAATAAGCAACTGGTCTTCCCTTCTGACTCAATACTCCACCAATCCCAACCTTCGAAGCATCAGTGTGTAATTCAAACAATATCTGAAAATCCGGCAAAACTAGAATTGGTGCTGACGTCAAAAGCGTCTTGATTTTCTCAAAAGCTAACTCTGCTTCCTCTGTCCACACGAACTTCTTTCCTTTCATGCAATCGGTTACAGGTTCCATCACACTGCTAAAATGTGGAATGAATCTTCGATAAAAAGATACCAACCCATGAAAACTCTTCACTTCAGCAATTGTCTTGGGTTGTGGCCAACTCCTGACAGCTTCCACTTTGCTTTCGTCCACTTGAATACCTTCCTTCGACAGGACAAATCCCAGAAACAAAACACTGTGCGTCATGAACACGCACTCCTTTATTGCTGCATAGAATTGCTCCTGTCGTAGAATCAACAGCACTTCTCGCAAATGATGGACATGCTCTTCCATACTCCCATTATAGATCAAATTATAGTCAAAGTAAACTACTACGAACATCCTAATGAATGGTCTGAAAATCTGGTTCATCGCTCTCATAAAAGTACTAGGAGCATTTGATAAGCCAAACGGCATAACCAGCCATTTGTATAGACCTTCCCTAGTTTTAAAGGCAGTCTTCCACTCATCACCCGGTCTAATACGAATCTGATAGTATCCACTCTTCAAGTCAATCTTTGAGAACACAATAACCCCACTCAACTGATCAATCAGATCATCTAACCTCGGCATAGGAAACCTGTATCTCACAGTGATCTTGTTTAGAGCCCGACTGTCCGTACACATCCGCCAAGTCCCATCCTTCTTCGGTACCAATAAGGCTGGCACTGCACAAGGACTCAAGCTCTCCTGAACACGCCCTTGTTCTAACAACTCCTCCACCTGCCTTCTCAGTTCCTCATGCTCCTTAGGACTCATTCTGTATGTGGCCTGTGAGGTAATACCGCTCCTAAAACAAGATCTATTTGGTGTTGTATGTCCCTCAATGGTGGTAACTCCTTTGGCAACTCTTTAGGAAAAACGTCTTCAAATTCCTCCAATACTGGCTTTACTCCCTCTGGAACTTCTACAGATTCACTAGCTTCATGTCTAATCAACAAGAATACCCCTGGACTCTCCTCTACTTCTTCAATAAACTTCTTCAAAGTCAACAAAGTCTTTATCTCTTCAATCTCTTCTGACTTGCTCTCTCCTTGTTGTCTCTTCTTCGGAACTAAAATGATCTTAGTACCTTTAAACATAAACCTGTAGCTATTGGTTCGACCATCATGCTGCACTGCTCGGTCATACTGCCATGGTCTCCCCAACAACAGATGACATACATCCATATCAACCACATCACACCAAATTTCATTTTTGTATTTCTTCCCAATCGAAAAAGTTACACAAGCTCTTCTACCAACCTTCACTTCCCCACCTTTCCTCAACCAAGCTAACTTATAGGGCTTAGGATGCTTCTCAGTCTTCAATGCCAACTTTTTTACAGCTTTTGAAGAGATAATGTTATCGCAACTTCCAGCATCAATAACAAACTAGCAAACCTTTCCTAGAATAGTGCATGTTGACTGAAAAATGTTGCTCCTCAACCAACTAGAATCATCCTCTTGTTTTGGTGTTAAACAAGACCTCCTCATCATTAAATTACAACCCTCATCTTCCGACAATTCTTCTTCCTCCTCTACATGTGGTGAATTGGAATATTCTACTTCAGCATCCTCATCTTCCACCTCAGCAATCATCGCTCGTTTCTTAGGCTTCGGACATTCATTGCTCTCGCGACCAAACTCCTGACAATCATAGCACTTGAAATTGTTGTTGACCTTGGTCTTAGCAACTTCATTAACAACCGGTTTACTGACTGCTTTGGAAACATTAGCACTGCTACTAACATCTTTCACTTGATTGTTGGAATTTGTAAACACACCACCACCTCTTCTGCCTTGCTTCTTCCAAGCTAGAGCCTTTTGATGTGCTTCAGCGACAGATCTCGGATCAAACATATTCACCATGTCTTGAATCAGCATTCTCAACCCTCCAACAAATCTAGCGGTCAATTGTTCCTCTGTCTCCATGATATCATTCCTCGCAATCAATTGATAAAATTCATCCGCATAATCATTCACCGACTTTGTTCCCTGTCTCAAGTTCTGCAATCGTTGATACATGAGGGATTGATAGTTATAAGGCAAGAAAGTAGCCTTCATTAACTTCTTCATCTTCTCCCATGAGACAATCTTCGATTTGCCCATTCTCTCCTGTGTAAGTTTTGTTTGCTGCCACCATGCCATAGCTCTTCCTCTCAACCGAGTAGCAACCAACTTAACTCTACGAGACTCGAGAACTTCTTTGAAGTCAAAAACCTCTTCAACATTAGATAACCAATCAAGGAATTCTTCAGCTTGCATACCACCCTTGAATTCTGGAATTTTAGTTTTCATCCCCGACTCCCATCGACGATCATCTTCTACATCCCGATTTTTGACGTTGTACTTGGTCTTGATCTCGATAATGAATACTTCCTCTGTCACTCTCTTCATCATAATCAAATGTACTTCGATATCGATCTCAACCATCAACATCTCTATGATTTCGCATGTCTCTTCTACTATGTCTCTCTTCATCTCGATATGACTCTTCTTTAAACTCACGTGGAGTTCTTCTCTCTTCATGTCTATATTCATAGTGATCTCTTCTTGATGAAATTGATGTTTCTCTTCTTTCTCTAAAAGACTGTGGCGACACCCTCCTCGCTTCCGTAACCGACGGCGAAACTCTGTTTCCTCCATGGTTCGAGACTGGTGACCTTCTCCTTTGATTCGTATCGATCATCAATTTCTCCAACTTCTCAACACCTTCATTGAACTTCCCATTGATACGCTGTTCCATTGCCTCAGCTTCTTCTCTTCGATACACATCTCCAATATTTTGAAATCGGTTAGCACGTCTCAGAGGCATGATCTCTCCAACAAGCTCGGATCCTTTTCTACTTAGCTCGGCTTTTCTTTGATTTGGCTTGACTTTAACTCCAACACTTTAACTCGGCTCCAACAGGCTCGGCTTAGCTATGATTGGCTAAGTCTAGCTTTGATACCAAACTGACACAGCGGAAATAAACGATTGACGACGAAACGAAGATTTCATGTCAAACTAATCGAAGAACGATTAGATGAAGCAATATAAATCGATGGATTGAAAGATACCGAATGCCCAAATTCGTTGATCTCCAAAAGATACCGAATTCTAGCTATCTTCGACACGTTGATCGCGCACGATACCGTGAGAGAAGATCTACAATTCTTCAAATGTTGATCAAGCGCACTTGATACCGTGAATTGGCTTCAACGATCGTTGATTCGAGTGCACTCGAATACCGAAGGTGGAGATAGGAGATTACACTCAACTACCAATTTTAATGGAGGCACAAAGCACAAACCAAATTTTATTCAAATTTAACAACCTTTACAAATGACCCAACTTGCCTATTAATAGGCTTACAACACAACACAAACACTTACATCATAAAGCACAACACATTACGAGACTTCACGACCTTAATATATTTACACATACACGACCTAAACAAACAACGACTCACGCTAGGTCGTTAACGACCTATCAACCCGACCTACGACTTACAACAAACGATTTACAATATTACAACATTACGCGACTCAACATCAAGCGGCATTCAATCAGCGACCTAAAGAGAAGCATGGCAGCGACCTAACTGGAGCTTCGCGACCTAATGGATGTTGTTCGTGACCTAACTTAAGACTTCAGCGACCTACTGGAATGTCGTTCTTGACATAAGGATGAGGGGAGACTCGCGATTTAGCTGGGGCGGAGTTGTTCGCGACTTAAGGAGGAGGGCGATTCAACGTATGCCGTGACCTAGACTGGAGCGCGACATAGGGTTTCGCGAGATCAGTATGTCGTTCACGACCTTCTGCTTCGCGACATAGGGATTCTGTCGATTTGGGCTTCTTCGCTAAGGGACGCGACTTAAGGTAATTTTGTTCATCTGTATCTCGCGCTGCATCAGGTTAATAGGGAAAATGAAAGTATTTGGGTTATAGTCGACAAACTAATCAAGAACACACACTTTGTCCTTGTTAAGTCAACAAGAATGACACCAAATTTGGAAAAACTCTTTATGAAGAATATTGCAAGACTCCATGGAATACCGTATAGTGTTATAAGCGATCATGATCCTTTATTTACCAGTGAATTCTAGAAGTGCTTGTATGATGGATTAGGTACCAAGTTGAAAATGACTATTGGTTAGCATCCTCGGACTTATAGCCAGACAGAAAGTGTTAATAAAGTACTTAAAGGTATGTTAAGAGCTTGCATACTAGATTTTGAAGCGTCGTGGGAAGAGTGTTTGCACTTAGTTGAGTTTTCTTATAGTACTAGCTGTGATGACCCACACTTTACATATTTGTAGATAAATAAAATACTACATAAATAAAAAAAATTAAAATGAGCTAAAAATTTGAGTAATGCGGTAGCTTGATATTTTTAAGCTTTAGAATAATATATATATATATATATATATATATATGTGTGTGTGTGTGTGTGTGTGTGTGTGTGTTATGAGCTTGCATACTAGACTTTGAAGCATCGTGGGAAGACTATTTGTACCTAGTTAAGTTTTCTTATAGTACTAGCTGCAAGACCCACACTTTATATATCTGTAGATGGATAAAATACTATACATAAATAAACAAATTTAAAATGAGCTAAAAATTTGAGTAATGCAGTAGCTTGATATTTTTAGGCTTTAGAAATATATATATATATATATATATATAGACATACATACAAATAAAACATTTTAATTACTTTCAAATACACTTGAACAGAGCAAATTGACACAATATTATTTTCAAAATTGATAAATTTTGTATGATTATATATGTGTGTGTGTAAATTTTCTAAAAGTGAATAGCTAAATGAAAAGGTTGTTAGAAATGATAATGCAAAAAATTTCGTCTATTGTTTTTTTAATATTTCTAAAACCCTTAACTATTATTGTATATTATAGGGAAATGAAATTTTAATGCATGGTTTATAAATTAAATTTGAAAATGTAATCAAAATTTAAAATAAGGATTTGAGGATTAAATTCCGGTATATTTCAAAGTTGGGTTTTAAGGTTTTGAAAGGAATTATTATTTAAAAGTATTTTCGAACAGACATTGTTTCAAGATGGCATATAAAAAACATCGGTACTTTTACCAGTAGTTATTAAAGACGTACAAAGAACATCGGTAAACTGGCTGGGATTTCTAGCTCGTGCTTGAAGTAGGTCAAGATGGCAGTAGCATACTCATAACAAAAGAATAAGTGATACATGATTGGACCTATTCCGATAAACACACAGTGGGTATCAAGTTGCAATCCCCAACTTGATAATCAGTTTATGGTAGGTAATCTCAGAATCACAGCTTTGTATGCACAAATTGACATTTTTTTGAACTAAACTTGTTCCACATAATTTGACGCCAGTCAACTTTAGGTGATTTATCTCGTATTTCATTCCAAACAGTGGTAAAATCAAATCTATGTAATCCTAAAATTTTCCAGTAGTCTGCATGATGATTAGTGTCTATAGGAACCTATTGAATGAATTGTTGCACCTTCCTCGTTTCTGCAGGTTTATCTGCCATAAAAGAATTATTGACAATGATACTACAAACTCTGTAAGCAGTAGTTGTAAACATCCCAACTCTGTGCCAGCCCAATAAATCCACCAACATTTTTTGGTTGATCTAGGGATCAAACAACAAAGAAGTAGAAGTCCCATCTACCATGCTTCTATTTAATATTTTAGATGCAGTAGATTTTTCTTTGATCGTCTGCTTCGTAGTGCCTGAAAAGTTGTTACTGATTTGTAGAGTCCAATAGTCAGATTGTTGCAAATATTACACGTCAACCATTGTACCCATAATGATTTCTTTGTATGCATATTCCAAACTAATTTCAAAGTATCAATAGTCCATAGATCCCTGAGCTGTCGTCGAACTATTCCTCCTTCACACAGGTTTACACAGGTCACGCCAAACAATTTTATGAGTTCTACACCACCCCTCCACCCAACCCCCTCTCCCCTCAAAAAAAAAGTTAGAACATAATGCCTCAATCTTATTGAGCATAGAAGATGGCAAGTGATATATATAAGTATATTAAGATTTGATGATGATTATTCTTTTGAATTATCTTGAAAATGATCTGAAAGTGTGAAAACCTTTATTATTGATAAAATGAGAGAATACAGTACTGATTCGTATGATGTTGCTCAGTATTTAAATACATTACAAATGCTACTGGGCTTGCTTATACAATCTGGCCCATCTAACTATAAGGAGAAATAAAAGAATGACTGTTGAGATTGAAAATGGATGGCTGAGATGCTTCTGCATTGAGTATATGATATTGTAACCAGAGAATCCCACTTCATTATCTCGTATTCACTTATTCCCCCCTTCGAACCCTAGCTCTCTCACGGTTAGGGTTCGAGTGAAATTATGAGATTCTGGCAAAAATTGGAGATGAAAATCATAGATCTGAGCTAAAGCAACGATCTTCAAAGCTAAATTATGAGAAAGTTGGCAACTTTACGATGCTTTCTTCACTCAAGCTTGATATCGAGAAATTCCAGTGGAAAAATGGCAGATGTGTCTTACGGATCTGAGTTGAAACATGAGTCTTCGAAGCTAAATCATGAGAAAGTCAATGACTTTGATAGATCCGAGTTGGTTCTTTGAGGCGGCGATTCATTTTCCTTCAAATTGAGAAGATGTTGAGTCCTCTTAGGTTGTAACTGACTTTGTCTATCTGAATGCTGCTTTTCCACAACTCTGAGATTGCTTTTGAATTACAAAAAATTTCTCTTTGATAGAGCCTTGGTCAGCGTATCGGCCACTTTGTAAGTTGCAGGTAAATGATTCACTTGTATATTCCCTTTGAGTACTTGATCTCTAACGAAATGCAAGTCTATTTCTATATGTTTGGTTCTTGAGTGCATTATGGGATTTGCTGTCATGTAAACTGCACTCTAATTATCACACCATAGTTTTGCTTTGATATTTGTATCTAATCTTAGTTCCTTTATGATTGATTGCAACCACATAACTTCTGCTATTGCACTTGCGATGCTTCTATATTCAGCTTCTGTGCTGGATCTAGAAATAGTTGATTGCTTCTTTGAACTCCATGACATTAAGTTACCTCCAACAAAAATGCAGTATCCTGTAACTGATTTTCTGTCGTCTGGATCGGTACCCCAATCTGAGTCTGCATAACCAGTGATATTAAGATCTTTGCTTGCTTTGAATATTAGTCCATGATTAATTGTTCCCTTTAGATATCTCAGAATTCTTTTTAATGCTTTCCAGTGCTCATCCAATGGGTTCTGCATAAATTGAGAAAGTTTATTAACGCTAAAAGCAATATCTGGTCATGTTATAGTGACATATTATAATGCCCCTATAGCACTTCTATATTGTTTAATGTTGCTTATGGCTTCTCCCCTATTTTTTGACAAGTTTTGATTACATATCATGGGAGTAGCCATAGGTTTAGCCTCTTCCACTTTGGTTTTGACAAGCAGTTCTGAAATATATTTTCTTTGACATAGAATGATTTCTGAATTTGAAATCTTATGTACTTCTATTCCCAGGAAGTAATTAATATATCCCAGATCTTTGATTGATAACTGCTTATTCAGATAGTCTATGACATGATTAATTTCATCCTTATTATTGCCTGTAACAATTAAATCATCCACATAGATTAGTATGTAAATAATTGAGGATGTGTTACTTTTAATGAATAATGAGGTGTCTGACTTGATAGATTGATATCCTATTGATATTAAAGTTGATTTCAATCTATCAAACCATACCCTCGGGGCTTGTTTTAACCCATAAATTGCCTTGTTCAGTTTACACACAAGGCCTGAAACTTGTTCATAACCAGGTGGCTGCATCATATAAATTTCTTCTTCAAGTGTGCCATTTAGAAAGGCATTGTTAACATCCAATTGCCTTATATTCCATCCTTTGTACAAGGCAATTGTGATGATAAGCCTTATAGTAGTGGGTTTGACAACTGGGGAAAAAGTTTCAGCGAAGTCAAACCCATACTGTTGAGTGTACCCTTTGGCAACTAATCTTGCCTTATGTTTATTGATGGATCCATCAGGATTCCTCTTTATCTTGTATGTTCATCTACAACCTATAATATTTTTGTGTGTAGGTGGACATACAAGATCCCAGGTTTTATTTTTTATGAGAGCATTATACTCTTCATCCATTGCTGCTTTCCAGTTTTTGTCCTTTGCAGCTTGATCAAATGTACATGGTCATCAGTATTTATGTTGGCACTGTACACTTTGGGTTTGAATATTCCACTTTTGGCTCTGGTGATCATGGGATGACTGGGCCTGACAGGAGCTTCAACTTGAGGTGAGTCAGCCTCTTCATTGTGATTAACACTGTTTTCTGTGTTGCAGTTTTGATCTTTTTCATTTGTTGAACCTGCAGGTGAGTGGATGGCATGACTGTAATTATCTTCCCACTCTAAGTTTTGTTGAACAGATATAGGAGAGTGTGATTGATGATCAGCAGTAGTCCTCCTCATCTCTTCTAAGCTCTTGCTTTCAGATATCAAGGGTAAATCATGTATAGACACATGTGGATTGTGCACTTTACCTGTTGTTCTCACTTCAGAACTTTTAAAAGGAAATACTTTTTCATTAAACACAACATGTATGCTTATAAAAATCTTTCCATTGTTATCAATACATTTGTATCCATTTTGGTTAGAGGCATATCCCAGGAAAGTACATTGTTTTGATCTAAAATTTAATTTATTATTATTATAAGGTCTTAGATATGGAAAACATAGGCACCCAAATACTTTTAAGCTATGATAATCTGGCTTTATCCCTTGCAATTTTTCAATAGGTGATGTACCATATAAAGTTTTGGTTGGCAGTCTATTAATGAGAAAGACTGCTGTACTAAATGCTTCTGGCCAAAACTTTAGTGGTAAATCTGCATGAGCAAGCAAGCTAAGCCCAGATTCAACTATATGTCTATGTTTTCTTTCTACTAAGCCATTTTGTTCTGAAGTGTATGGACAAGTAAAACGATGAATTATTCTCTTTGCCTTAAAGTAATCCTTAAGTGGTTTATATTCAGTTCCTCCATCTGTTTGTATTATTTTGACATATGTGCCAAGCTGTTTCTCAACCATTGTAATGAAATTTATCACAACACTGTGTGTGTCTGATTTGTTTTTCAAAAAATATATCCAAGTGTATTTTGTGTGTGCATCAACAAATGATATATAATATTTGAATCCATAATCTGAATGTATTGGGGCAGGCCCCCAGAGATCAGTGGCAATGAGTTCAAGAGGTTTAGAGTACTCTGTCACAGAGTTACCAAATCGTAATTTGTGACTTTTTCCCATTTGACAATAAGTGCATACATAGGGAAGAGACATATTATCAACCATTATGTTATTTTCAGACAGAACTTGCTTAACAACTCTAGTGCTAGGATGACCAAGTCTGTAATGCCATAGATCAAAAACATTATTACTGTTTTCTACTTCACAGTAATTACAACAATTTTTCTCAACTATATATTGACTGCAATTGACATATTTAAATCTGTACAGTCCACCTCCAGCATCACCCTGCAATAAAACATCTTTAGTTAGTATATCTCTAACAAGACAATACTTAGGATAAAATTCAAAATAAACATTGTTATCATTAGCAAACTGAGATACACTAATGAGATTCTTTTTAATTTTTGGTACTCTTAATAAGTTGTGTAGAAATAATTGCTTCTTTCCTTTGATAGTGGCATTTCCTATATGTGTGATATTGATACACTTACCATTTCCCATGCAAACAGATTTTTTACCTTTGTACTCTCTATTTCCAAGATTTAAATTGTCAAGATTATTGGTTATATGATTGGTTGCTCCTGAATCTGGGTACCAACAGTCATCATTTGGGGATTGATTATTTTCACTTGAGTCTTTATTATCTGATTGACTGCTGGAGCTAGTTTGAGCCATGTTTACATTGTAGTTTCCACTCTTTTGATTGTTGTTGTGATTAGAATATCTGAAATAACATTTCACAGCAGTGTGTCCAATCTTTTCACAGATTTGACACTTTGGTCTATTGTTATTAGTGTATCTTCCCCTTCCTCTTGACCTGTTGGGATATCCACCTCTCTGTGTACCCTTTTGTGTTGTCTGATCTGTCCTATTATTGCTTTGACTTATGTTTCTTGAAGCAGTTGTGTAGTTGATTGTGAAATCTGATTCTTGTGGTCTTTTATTATCTATTCTGGCCTCATGAGACATTAGTATAGAGTAAACATCATCAAGTGATGGTAAATCCTTTTGTGATGCTATAACAGCAATCACTGATTCATATTCCTCATTTAATCCATTAAGAATGGTCAGAATGTGTTCTGAATCTGAGACTTTGTGGTTTGCTGCACTCAGTGAATCACATATTCCTTTAATTCTGAAAATATACTCTCTCATGGTGCTGCTGTCTTTCTTTATGCTGTGCAATTGTCTTTTATAATACATCACTTTGGCAGCTGATTGTGTGTTGAACACTTTTTCAATGGTTATCCATATGTCATTTGCAGTTTTGCAGCCGATAACATGTGATAGGAGATTTGTACTTATAGATGATAGAAGCCAGGAACAGATTAATCTATCCTGTCTATGGTACTTCACATAATCCTCATTACTGACAATTTTTTTTTCTTGATCAGTTATGCACTTTGGAGGAACTGGAATAGTTCCAAGAATGTGGCCTTCAAGCCCATATTCTTGAACTGCAGTCTCAATTTGCAATTTCCAGAGAAGAAAGTTATCTTCATTCAATTGAACTGTAACAAGATTGCTTTGTGGGCTAATCACAGTTTTGATGAGTTTCTCTGCGGCAATACTGGATTGACTATTATTGATTTCATTGGCAGAACTTGCCATGCCGGGTTGATTATTCATTTCTTCACTCATGATGATATCAGAAATAAAAAAAGTACAGAGCAGCGAATAGAAATACAGGGCAACAAAAATTATTCAACCGAGACAAAAAAATAAAGATGCCGAGTCAAGAATTTCTCACAGTAAGTCTAATACAACCGTATGGCATAGATGATGATCAACTCTCTTTCTTTCTTTGATCAGATATGTCGTGCAGGAAGGCAGTTTCTTTAATTTGAGATGATTCTTGATTTCTTGAGTTCTTTGTTTTTCTGATTTTTCTTGATTGAATTTTTTTTGAGATTCTACTGCAGCCTCAGTTGATTGGCACGGCACAGAATTGTGACCCTGACTCGAAACACTCTTCAGATGATGAAACACTTGTTTCTGATGAAGATGATTACCAGATGATGATACTATTCTGATGGTGTTTGATCAAATGATTAGATGGCTGTTAAGCCTTTGATTTGCTCTGATACCATATTAAGATTCGATGATGATTATTCTTTTGAATTATCTTGAGAATGATCTGAAAGTGTGAAAACCTTTATTATTGATAAAATGAGAGAATACAATACTGATTCGTATGATGTTGCTCAGTATTTAAATACATTACAAATGCTACTGGGCTTGCTTATACAATCTGGCACATCTAACTATAAGGAGAAATAAAAGAATGACTGTTGAGATTGAAAATGGATGGCTGAGATGCTTCTGCATTGAGTATATGATATTGTAACCAGAGAATCCCACTTCATTATCTCGTATTCGCTTATTAAATAACTAATACAGAACAATCGGTGTCACAACTGTTTGTAGTAGTTGTGCTCTTCCAGCAGTATAGAGTAATTGACTATCCCAGCTATCCATCTTAGTAATGATTCTTTGGAGTAAAGGTAAACATTCTGTTGAATTTACATAATCAGATGAGAGAGGAACAACAAGGTACTTGATGGGTAAATGTCCATCCATCATGCCAAGCTTGAGTAGAATAATGTCCTTATGTGGTACATGAGAACTTAAATAAACCTTAGATTTCGATTTATTTATTTGCAAACCAGTAACAAGCATAAGATCTTCAAGAATCAACTTTAACTCTGTAGCATTTTCCAAAGTAGCTTTTAGAAAAAACATCACATCATCAACATACAACGGATGAGAAATAATAGGCTAAAATTTAAATATGGTCTTTAGTGAGATACAATATCTTCCAATTTTAGAGATAAGTACTCTAATGCAATGCAAAACAGGTAAGGTAAAAGGGGATCCCCTCTTAATCCTCTATTAGAATGAATAAATCCTTGAGGAACTCCTTCCACTAAAGCTGAAAATATAGGTGTACTTATATACTCATAAATTATATCAATTAAAGAGACAAGAAACCCCGTAGATAGGTAACCCCATAAATTATATTAATTTTAATGCACAATCTAGGCTTTCCTTGCTTCTTGAGGTCTCTTATAAGTTTGTAGGCAAGAAGGATATTTTCTCCAATATTTCTTCTAGGATAAGAGCTGATTGATTTTCAGCTATTAAATAGGGCAGGAATATTTTAATTCCGTGACATATAATTTTTGTGACAATTTTGTATATCAGATTTGCACAAGCAATTGGCCTATAGTCAGCGTTCATGGCTTGTCTTTCTTAGGAATCAATGTCAGGAAGGTATGATTTAAACCTTTAGCCAGTTTTGCAGTCCGAAATATCTTTTTAATAACATTAAGTATTTCATCTTGTAGTAAATCACAGTGTAGTTTAAAGAACTTAGCTGTGAATCCATCTGGTCTTGAACTCTTAGCATCATGGATGGAATAGCGAGCATCCTTAACTTCCTTCCTCTGCACAAGGGCAGATAAGTATTCCTTACCTTCTGAATTAATAAGCGTTCTTGGTTCAATGGTAGGGAATTGATACTATGCAGCTGCATTTATAAGTTATAGTTCAAAGATTCCTGAGCTATCACTTCTTTATCATATATGTAATCTCCAGAGGTAGGCGGTAAAGCATGAACCTTATTTTTATGTTTTTTCATAGACATTTTTGCAAAAAAGAATTTAGAGTTGGTATCACCTTCTACAAGTCAATGTTTTTTTTTTTTTTTTTTCTGAATGAGTTCCTCATGTTGTAGTTGCATCTGTTTTTCAAGTTCCATGTTCACCTACATCAATTGGTCATATAGATTATCATCCTCGGGATCTTGATCCACCTTCATATAGATATTATTGTAAGTATTTCGATAGCATCTGACTTTCTGATAGATTTATTCCACTGCTTAAGGTTATATTAGATGTGTCTGAGCTTATTCATAAATAGACGAGTACAGTCCCACCTCATGATTCTGCTTTGAGCCCTTCTAAAACATAAGTCATATACCTATCAGTATTCCACTACGTGTCAATGTATCTATTCTTAAGGTATATTTTTAGCATTTTGGCTCATGTCTTTTAATTTGATGATAATAGGTGTAAGATCACTAACAATAGTAGGAATAGCAATGGTCCGTAAATCTAGTAGAATGTTAATAAACTCCTGATTCACCAGCACTTTATCAATATTGTGCTAACCATGCCTCTATTCCTTCATGTAAATTTACATCCCCAGACATTACGCTCAACAAGTCCACATTGTAAAAGGCAATTTTTAAAACCATTAAGATAAGAAAATACAATCAGCAATCCTCCCTTCTTATCTGTAGGATTCAAAGCATTATTAAAATCCTCAAGTCCTCAAATGCAATCCAAGGAAAATTAATTGAATTAGCATTGAGAATTAGAGTATCCCACCGTTTCTCTGTGTGTGTGTGTATTATTGGTATACACATAAGAGATAGTGCATTGAAAATCTCCAATATTTGTCATCGTAGCTGTAATATGCTGATAGCTCATGTTCGAGTTGTGTGCACTCCAAACTTCTCCAACAATGTGGAAGACAACTCTACCTTTTAGTACCTGTAGAGTTTTATGAAAACACTTCAAATTAAGTGGCATTTTTAAGCATTAAAGTGGAAATTGTTGCATCAAATAATTTAGTTTTAAACAAGTCCATCATAGATAGCCTGTGTGGGTGGAGAAACTTAAGTATAGATATCATTTTGCTATCTGTACCTAGGCCTCTCACATTCCATGCACATGCATTCATTTAGTCTTAGCTGAGCTCCTAATGCTTCTTTTAGGAGGAGCTGTTAGGGTTGTATTTTTCTTCTCATGCTTCTTCATTTATTAAGCATTTGTCACAAGTATTTGGGTGATAGTTTTTGTTTTTTGTCTGGCTTTCCAATCTCATCAATATGCCATGCTATCTCATTTATAAACTGACGTTCTTCATCCATTATGTTTTCATCAAAATTAGGGTCTTCAAAGACATCAGAATCTGATACATTGGACTTCTCGATTGTTGGCCTATTAGTAGCTGTAGTACTATGAACAACAAGCTCAACAGCAACTACAGGGGGTGTGTTTGCATCTAAAGCAGGTTTAGTAAAAGAGACATCAAGATCAGAAGGTGGATCAAAAGTTGGAGCACTTTCTAAAGGGACGGCATCATCGTCCAGAACTGCAAATCTATTTGAAGTAGTCACTGTTTCTTTGCCTTTATTACAACTTTGATCAACATGTACAGTTTCATTCTGTTGTAATTGTGAATCTCATGTAATATCAGAGGACAATGTACATGTTTTATCCATTTGCGAATGTATTATAATGGACCGAGTTGCTTCATAGTTTTGATTCTAGGGTTTCCAAGTACGTTGAGTAGAAATTGTGCAATTTCTAGTGTTATGTCCAAACATGCAGCAGTATTCGCATGGTTTTGGTTTATATTTGTATGAAATCTGGAATTCCAACTTCTGTCCATTACAATTCATCCCACGAACCATGTGAAGATATGAGAGGGATGCATCAATTTCAATCAAAACTCGTGCATGTTGTAAACGAGTTTCTATTAACGTATTAATATCCATTTAAATCGGTTTTCTGATAGTGGAGGTGATTCGGCTAATCACATCCTTATCCCACATTTCCAAATTTAAATCAAGTAACTTAATCCAAATAGTATTTTAGAAAATAATCACGAGTAAGGTGCGTAACTATATGTTAGAAATGAATAAGTGAGGGAAACAATATCCTACATAGGAAAATACACTTTCCAATCCCACCTTATACACTAAGGCTTGGTAAGTGATATCAAAGAAAATGAGGAGAAGGAATGGATCATGCATGAAGGCATGAATGCTTTCATATATATATATATATATATATATATATATATATATATATATCCTGCTCTTCTTCTTCCCCCTCTGTTCTGAGGTATTCGCAGTCTTCTTGAGTTCGTCGTTCTCTCTGATTGCTGCTCTGCATCGCAGAGAGGTCCGTTTCAGGTTTGGAAAGCGATTGCTCTACAACCGAAAGCGCCGTAGAGGGAGCACTTTCGTTTCAAGCCAATAGTTCTACGCTGGACTCGGACATTCTAATCGGTACATCTGTTTTATTCTCACCGTCTTTCTGTTATTCCACTGCATACGTTTTCCAACACTTTGCTGCTGTTGCAATTGTGTATAGAACAGCATCAACGTTTCTGTTTATACTTCTGCAACACTGTTTGAAACGGTTTGCTGCCGTTTCAACTGGATATTTGCTAACAATCTTGGAACGAAATTTAAGTCATATCGCTGTTCCCTTAAAACAAATTTGTACTTTGTTTCATTCTGTTCTGTGTACTAATTGAAGTCATATCGTTTCAGACGATGGCTCAAGACATTCTAATCGGTACATCTGTTTTATTCTCACCGTCTTTATGTTATTCCACTGCATACGTTTTCCAACACTTTGCTGCTGTTGCAATTGTGTATAGAACAGCATCAACGTTTCTGTTTATACTTCTGCAACACTGTTTGAAACGGTTTGCTGCCGTTTCAACTGGATATTTGCTAACAATCTTGAAACGAAATTTAAGTCATATCGCTGTTCCCTTAAAACAAATTTGTACTTTTTTTCATTCTGTTCTGTGTACTAATTGAAGTCATATCGTTTCAGATGATGGCTCAAGACAGTAACACTTCGATAACAAAGCAGCCATTGCCCTCCGCTCCGACAGGACCACTTGTCACACAGCCTGTGCCATTCTCACATGGAGAGAGGCCGGAAAAATTCAATGGCTAGGATTTTAAGCGCTGGCAACAAAAGATGCTCTTCTACTTGACTACGTTAGGTCTGGCCAAATACCTAACAGAGGACCCTCCACAAGTAGATGAACTCGAGCCCGACGCCACCAAGGTCGAGGCCCTCACAGCCTGGAAGGGTTATGACTTCATTTGCAAGAATTATATTCTCAACGGTTTGGAGAATAGTCTGTACAATGTGTACTGCACTGTCCAAACTGCAAAGACTCTTTGGTTGTCCCTCGAGAAAAAGTACAAAACGGAAGACGCCTGGATGAAGAAGTTCATAGTCGGCAAATTCCTAGACTTCAAGATGGTCGACACCAAAACAGTAGTCAGCCAGATTCAGGAACTTCAGGTTATCATCCATGAGATTCATGATGAGAAGATGGAGTTAAGCGAATCATTTCAAGTTGCTGCTGCTATCGAGAAGTTGCCTCCATCATGGAAGGACTTCAAGAACTATCTGAAGCACAAACAGAAAGAAATGACCATGGAAGATCTTGTTGTTCGACTCAGAATTGAAGAGGATAACAGAAAATCTGAAAAGAAGTCAACCAACACCATGGTGGCAAAAGCAAATGTTGTTGAGACCGATAGGAACAACAAAAGAAAGAGAGAAAATAATCCAAATGCAAAGAAGGCTAAGAAGTTCAAAGGGAACTGCCATAATTGTGGGAAGAAAGGCCATAAGGCAAGTGAGTGCCGAGGACCAAAGGAGCAGAAAGACCAAGCCAATGTTACGGAGCATGATAGGCCTTTGAATGGAGTTTCAGAAATGAACTTGTCAGCTGTGATCTCAGAATGCAACTTAGTTGGCAATACGAAGGAATGGTTTGTGGACACTGGTGCCACAAAACATATTTGCGCCAACAAGTGGATGTTTTCCAACTACAAGCCTGCGACACAAGAAGAGCAACTCTTCATGGGAAACTCCTCCACGTCGAAGGTTGAAGGAAAAGGAAAAGTGGTTCTCAAAATGACTTTTGGAAAAGAACTCACTTTGAATGATGTTCTGCATGTACCAGACATTCGTAAGAACTTAGTTTCAGGATCATTGCTGAGTAAGAATGGTTTCAAGTTGGTCTTTGTTTCTGATAATTTTGTATTGTCTAAAAATGGAGTGTATGTGGGTAAAGGGTATGTGAGTGATGGTCTATTCAAGATGAATGTAATGACTGTTGTACCAAAAGATATGAATAAAATGGATTCTTCTGTTTATATCGCTGAGTCATTTAATATATGGCATGCTAGACTAGGCCATGTGAATTTTGGTACTTTGCGAAAAATGGTTAACTTAGATTTTATACCTAAGTTTACTATAGATCATAACTATAAATGTGAAACATGTGTTGAAGCAAAGTTAACTAGAACTTCCTTTCATCATGTTGAAAGGAATACCGAGCCGTTAGATTTAATACATACTGATGTATGTGATCTAAAGATGTGTCAAACCAGAGAAGGTAAAAGGTATTTTATCACCTTTATCGATGATTGCACTAGGTACTGTTATGTGTACCTACTAAGAAGCAAGGATGAGGCCTTTGAAACGTTTAAACAATATAAGGCAGAAGTTGAAAATCAACTAAACAAAAAGATAAAAGCCTTGCGAAGTGATAGAGGTGGAGAATACGAATTTCCATTTGAGGAATTTTGCGCTCAAAATGGTATAATCCATCAAACAACAGCACCGTATTCTCCTCAATCCAATGGAATAGCAGAATGTAAGAATCGTACCCTGAAGGAAATGATGAATGCTCTGCTTATTAGTTCTGGATTACCAGACAATTTCTGGGGTGAAGCGATACTTTCAGCTAATCATATACTGAACAAAGTACCTCGCAAAAGGATCTTTAAGTCACCACATGAACTGTGGAAAAACAGACCACCATCTTACAAATACTTAAAAGTGTGGGGGTGCTTAGCAAAGGTAGAAATACCTAAGCCTAAAAAGGTCAAAATTGGACCCAAAACTATAGATTGCATATTTATTGGATATGCTCATAATAGTAGTGCATATCGATTTTTGGTGTACAAATCTGAAATTGATGACATTCATGAAAACACCATTATCGAGTCTCGAAATGCCAAATTTTTTGAACATGTTTTTCCTCTTAAAAACTCGATTGAAACTATTGTTCAAAAGAGACCAAGAGATACTGATACTCCTGAGGATAATATTGATTAAACCACGTTTGAAAGGAATGTTGAATCAGAGATAGAGGAACCAAGAAGGAGCAAATGACAAAGGACCTTTAAAACCTTTGGACCGGATTTCTATGCATATATGATAGAAAATGAACCTCTAACTTATCAGCAAGCAATGTCATCTCCCGATGCTCCGTACTGGAAGGAGGCCGTCAACAGTGAAATAGAATCTATTTTACAAAACCATACATGAGAACTAGTGGATCTACCCAAAGGATCAAAACCACTAGGTTATAAATGGATATTCAGGAAAAAAACTAAAGGCTGACGGTTCAATCGACAAGTATAAAGCAAGACTTGTAATAAAAGGATTTAGACAAAAGGAAGATCTAGATTACTTTGATACATACTCACCAGTAACTAGAATCACATCAATTAGGATGTTTATAGCAATAGCATCCATACTGAATTTGGAAATACACCAAATGGATGTGAAAACTGCATTTTTAAATGGTGAACTGGAAGAAGAAATATATATGCACCAACCTGAAGGGTTTCTAAGCCCAGGAAATGAAAATAAGGTGTGTAAGTTAGTAAAATCACTTTATGGCCTTAAACAAGCACCAAAACAATGGCATGAGAAATTTGATGAAACTATGTTATCAAATGGATTCAAAATAAATGAATCAGATAAGTGTGTTTATATAAAACACACATATATTGGATATGTCATTGTTTGTCTTTATGTTGATGATTTGTTAATCATAGGAAATAATAAGGCCATAATAAAATCTACAAAGGATATGTTATCCTCTAGATTTGACATGAAAGACCTAGGAGTGGCTGATGTAATCTTGGGTGTAAAAATTATAAAAACATCACAAGGATATGCGTTATCTCAGTCACATTACATTGCCAAAATACTTGAAAGATTCAAGCAGCATAATATAACTATTGCAAAATCACCAGTAGATATGAACCAAAATTGGGTAAAGAACACTGGTGATGGTATATATCAGCTTGAATACTCCCGTATACTGGGAAGTATTATGTATGTCATGAACTGCACTAGGCCTGATATTGCATATGCTATAAGCGAACTTAGCAGATATACCAGCAATCCTGGTAAACATCACTAGAAAGCAATAATCAGAGTTCTAGGATATCTAAAGTATACACAAACTATATGCTGCATTATGAAAAATATCCTTCTGTAATATAAGGATATAATGATGCAAATTGGATAACTGGGTCAAAAGACACCAAATCCATAAGTGGATATGTGTTTACATTAGGAAATGGAGCAGTTTCAAGGAAATCGTCCAAACAAACTTGCATAGCAAGGTCAACAATGGAATTCGAGTTTATTGCTCTGGATAAAGCCGCAGAAGAAGCAGATTGGCTTCGAAGTTTTTTGGAAGATATTCCAAATTGGGAAAAACCAGTACCTCCAATATGTATACATTGTGATAGTCAATCTGCTATTGGAAGAGCTAATAGTAAACTATATAATGGTAAATCTAGGCATATTCGTCGTAGACATAAAACCATAAGGCAATTTCTCTCTAATGGAGTTATCACTATAGACTATGTAAGGTTAAAAGATAACATCGCGGATCCACTAACTAAAGGCTTGCCTAGAGAGAAAGTTCAAACCTTATCGATGGGAATGGGTTTAAGACCTATGAACTGAAAAGTTTTTCTTCAATAGAAACCCTGCCTAGCTGACTGGAGATCCCAAGATCTAGGTTCAAAGGGACAACTAAATTGATGATATAACTTAGTAGCACTGCAAGAAACATTAACCATTCCTAAGATAAGTCAGTGCACAACCCATCGGAGAGTAGGATAAGCTTAGCTTTTAATGATGTCTATACTGTGGTGTTATAAAGAACCAAGTGGAGTATTACGGGATACTCTTTATAGAATCACCTACGTGAGTGCGAAGGCGCCGCTTCAGGAAGAATTGTAAGGTCAAATTCTTCAAGCACTCATGAGACCAAGCTGGTGTTCATGGCAAAAACGAACACAAACAGAGAACCAAGGAGTAATAACAAACACTTATCATGTGTTATCTTTATACAGCTTACACAAAAGGCTTACAGTTCAAAGACAATCTAGTTCACTGATTCGCCAATAAGTTATAACGATAAAACACTAGGAAAAGTTCAAGGCCATTGTGCTACTTTCACCGATATGATCAGTGTTTTGCAATATTTCAGAACAAATTAAATAACCACTCATTCATGTGGGGGATTGTTAGAAATGAATAAGTGAGGGAAACAATATCCCACATCGGGGAATACACTTCCCAATCCCACCTTATATACTAAGGCTTGGTAAGTGATATCAAAAGAAAATGAGGAGAAGGAATGGATCATGCATGAAGGCTTAAAGGCATGAAGGCTTTCGTTTATATATATATACACACACACACACACACACACACATTAATAGGTCAAAGATAAGGACCTTGGGCCTTGGGGCTCTTGGGGTCTTGTGATTGAATGGGCCTCCAGGCTGCACTATGGCTCGCTGCACTGAACCATTTATTTTTGAACTTGAAATACGGGCGCGCGCGGGTCTGTTGGTTTAAAGGGTCGCAACCATTCCAACAGTCACACCCGTTTGAACAGCCAACAGACACTTCTCCCCAGTATATATATAGAGGCACACAGAAAACGAAAAAACAACAGTTTTTTCTTTTCCTGCTCTTCTTCTTCCCTCTCTGTTCTGAGGTATTCACGGTCTTCTTGAGTTCGTCGTTCTCTGTGATTGCTGCTCTGCATCGCAGAGAGGTCCGTTTCAGGTTTGGAAAGCGATTGCTTTACAACCGAAAGCGCCGTAGAGGGAGCACTTTCGTTTCAAGCCAACAGTTCTACGCTGGACTCGGACATTCTAATCGGTACATCTGTTTTATTCTCACCGTCTTTCTGTTATTCCACTGCATACGTTTTCCAACACTTTACTGCTGTTGCAATTGTGTATAGAACAGCATCAACGATTCTGTTTATACTTCTGCAACACTGTTTGAAACGGTTTGCTGCCGTTTCAACTGGATATTTGCTAACACTATCTTCCAAGGCTTGAGAACAATTATTTTCGAATTAAAAGCATATGGACCGGACTTTAAAATTCTAGTGTAATCATCCTCTGAATAAAATCCGATGACAATAAATTCTCCTTGTTTGTAGTAAACATCATAAGAAATCGTGAGTTTCCATAATTTGTCAATATATTCAACAAATTTATTGTATAAAGGCCTACTGTCGATTGCATATGCCCCAACTGCAAACTTCCATTTATCAAAAGCCGCTTGCTTGTTAGTTTCTGGTTCCAAATATGCCTGACCATGTACCGTATCTGCCCATGTCTTGCTCCAAGGATGAGGCTGAGGGGATAGATGTGGATCAGGCGGTTTAGGTGGAATTTCTGATGACGGGACCTGCCCACAGCCCTTATGCCATATATATGTGAATATGTGTGTCTATATATGTAAAGTAAGACATTGGCAATAAATACTACACTAGGTAATCACCTAGTTCCTTTCCAAGAGTTCCAATGAACATCAACGAAAACCTTCTTTTCTCAAACTGTCCAAAAAAGCACCCGTGCCAAACAAAAGTCTAGTATGAGAAACTCAAGAAATATAGGTGGCATATAACATCACCTTTTGAGACCGTCGTAATGATTGTCCCCTCAAAAGAGCCTAGCCATCTAAAAGTACATAATTGATAAAATAAGTAATGTGTAGGGTGAAGAATATAAGTAAAAAATAGTTGTGCTACGTGTAAGTTCACACCACAGCAATAATTAAGTATACAATCAAAACCGCCAAGACACATTCATTAATTGCGTAGGATTTTCGTTTGAAGAGCCCTCTGTACTTCAAGGCAAGCCTTCATGACAAGGGTCAGATATTCCCTTCTGCGTGATGTATCTCTTTAGATAAAACACACTGTTAGTGAGATTTTTGTCTCACCACACCTGAATGAACGTGAAGTAAATTTTGTAATAATTACTTCGAGGATTTTGAATCAGAAAATTTAAGTAATATTAATTTTGCCTTTAGGTAGTAATTGCGCCATTGGATGCTTTCACAATTAAGTAGTTGCACTTTGACTGTTTGTTAAAATGTCAAATCGAACTAGTACTTCAATTTAAGTAAAGACTGAAAAAAATCTAACACTAAAATCTAGATAAAAACAAACTAAAATGCAATAGTAAAAGACATACATAATTTTGTGTGACTCAGATATTAAGGAACCATACATTTGTTGTGGAAATGTCACTTTCTTCTTTATATTCCTTTGTATAGATTCGGTAGCAGAGAGTACAATGATTTTCCTTTCTGAACCTTAATATATCAGATCCGAGAAAAGATCCCTTTCTTGCTACAATGTTTTTTTCTATTAATAGTACAAAGAAGCACATGGATTACCACTTTCCTTATTTCACTGTTCTGATTTCCACCCTTGAATCATGCCACATGTCATCCATTTATGTTATTTATTTAGTGTGCATGGATTGCTAGCGTGTTATTGGCGGGATATTATGATTTGAGTGGTTAAATTCTCGGTTTTGGTGGGAGATTTGAATTTGAAGAGGGAATGTTTGAATTTGAGATGGGAGGTTCCAAATTTGAATGTGCTTTGAATTACTTAGAAGGGTGAATGACCCTGGCATTACTCCCTTTTGTGAGTGTGAGTTCGGCATGCCGTTAGGCCTTTTTCCTTTGGGTGAATGCGCCGTTTTTAGATCTTTTACCTCAAAAGATGGTTGCTTCTTTGATCTGCCCTAAGCATTAGTGATACTTATAAGGTTGGTTAGGGTGATCGTGCCACCATTTCTGAAGGCAACCGCTTTATGCCATTCTGCGTTGAGTTGCTTTGAGTGATGGACTGCATGGGTTATTGATTAGGGAGACATATTCCTTTGTCGTTTATTCGTAATCATGGATCTGTGTTAATGCACTGTTTGAGTGGCCCTATGTGCATCCCTTAGATTGCTTTTGACACCGCGTGGTACTGCTTAGGTAGCCCCTAGAGAGCGCAATGCATATCCATTATTGGAGGGTTAGCAATATACATGCTTTAGGAATTATATCGGTGTTTGTTTAGCCCTTTGAGTGGAGCGTAGACCTTTTATTTTTTGAGCTCATGTTTCGATGGTGGTGTGCTTTTGATGGTAGTGCGTTGTGCTATTTCACTGTTTCCTAGTGTTAAAAAAGAGGGCATCACATCCTTATTTTCCTTCAATGCATGATCGTTAGTACAGTTCTACTATCTGTGTACATTGACTCGTAAGTGCCGTATGTCATTGATTGCATGCGTCTTTTTCTTAAAGTGAAGTGTGTTATGCTTTGATCACATTTATACAACTTCTTGTATTGCAGTGAAATATTAATGTTTTATTGTTATTAGGGATTATATTTATGCTATAGTTCCATGTATTATAGTTGCAGACCATATACTACAACTTGTGACTGTGTTCGGTTTTGGGCACAAGGATTAGGGGGATCGGCATAGTTTGAATCTTTGTTGTTGTCTTACACTTTCTGAGCATGGTACTTTCTCGACTTTGCTTCATTGTTTGCCTATCTTCTTTATTCTTTCATTACGAGAGCATCTCGTTTTGATCTTTGTACTTACGTCATATTGCCTTCAACAAGATTTAGGAAACACAGGTGTAATACTTGCCCCTTGAGTCTACGGCGATCGCAAATCGATGTAGGCTTTTCTTCATTAGACCGCGCATCCCATCATTTCTGTATACTCTTTTTTGTTTCACTAGAGGGATATAGTCTTGATAATCATTTCACATTTAATGCTCTTACATACATGTTATTCGTTAATTGGCCAATCCCTTGAACCGTTGTTGCATCGCCCTCTTTGCTTTCGAGGTAAATCCATCTTGACCTTTGCATTTATTATCTTTGCTATTAATTGATTGACATTTCGTGAGTCTCCATTTTATTTCAATTGTGTGGCTAGCATTCAAATTAAGATGTGGATATATGGTTTTATTGAATTTGTCGTTTTGACGTTGTAGTTAATGATACACGCTTCCATTTTGATTTTAACATGTTGGTAGGAGGTCCAATTTGGTTTTTGTCCCAGCCCTCCTACAAAGGAGTGGGCGGACGACTGATGCCCATGGGTATTTTAGCGATTTTACCAAAAATATCAAGAGGCCAAGGCTCGGTTAATGGACACTTTAAATGGCATGAGGGAGAAAGTCAAACTTAAGATTTATGTGCTTGAGGATTCTTCGAATGAAGTTCGGGGCAGGGTCGCCTTCTTTTCAAAACAATTTAGACAAGAGAAAGCTAAGAGCAAGATGGGGCAGGTTTTCTCACAGCGTGCTAAGGAATCCTCAGCCATTCTTACCCTGAGCTTTTCCTGAGCTTCCCACGCAATGTCGCAAGCTTCGAGGTGGCCGCAGAAGAGCTAGTGGACACTTGGGTTGGCACTTTCTGTGACCCTTAAAGGTCTATCCCTATTAGCAGAGCCTCACCTCTGACCAGCGTTCTTCAAACTTTTTTTTGTGAAGTGCATGTATATATGTATATAATTGTACGCGGATTTTTAATGAGTATACGCAGAACTAAGTAAACTTGAATAGATCTTAGTTTTTGACTTTACTTGGCGAGTTTTAAGCAGTTTCATGAATCGTACCTGATATTTAAGTTATAGTACGTCCCATGTGTTGTTTTTCCTTGTTTTATGGATTAGCTTTATGGGCAGCTTATGAATTCTTCAATGAGCTATTGACATGCGCCTTTTGCTGTATGCTTGGCATGATTTGCCTCCTTGTTTGGAGGCAGGCTCACATTCATGTGCTTGGCTTGGCTGCCCCGCTATTTGAAGGCAAATTGATATTTGACTGTGAAGTCAGGTCATGTATTTACAACCTTCTTAATTCATGCCCATGGTTTTTATGAAAAGTTCAGGATGTCAAATATCTTTACGTTCAATACGGATATGTTAACAGAATTGACATAAGTGGATTTTATATTGGTTCGAACCGTCTAGTATACCTACGACCAGTTTGGCTAAGAAAGTCGGGCTGCGTTTTGTGCTGCTTCGTTTTGATAGCTGGTTCAGACCATCCAACATCCCTACATCCAGCGCGACTATGCTAATGAGATTAACATAGAAGGGGTTTATATACTTGTTCGGAACGTCTTATATCCCTACGTCTAGTTCAATTATTTTGCTATGTCTAACAAATTAATACAGAGAGATTTAAATATTGGTTTAGACAGTCAAATATCCCTACTTCTAGTTCACTGTATTACAATTTTCCTAACAATTACAATATTTATTACATCAGTAATGTAAATCATACAAAATATGGCATGAGGTGCTCTGAATTCCATGTTCTCTGAACTAGGTTGCTATTAGGCTTTGATAGTCGGTACACTCCGTTTGTCAAAACTTCTGCTATGACTAATGGACCTTCCCAATTTGGGCCCAGTGGTCCATTTACTGTTCTTTTGCGTTGGCCATTACCCTTCGCGGTACAAGATCAGCCTTGAAGAAGTTTCTCTCCTTGAGCCCGACGTCGTAGTTTTTTACTATCATTTGTCGGTATGCCGCAGATACTATTGCCACCTCAACTCTACTTTCTTAAGTGAGATCTTGGGCAACTTCCTTCTGTCTTTTATTCTTCCCTACCGTGTATGTTATTCTTTTATGTGATGGGACTTCTACTTCGACAGGGAGCATGGCTTTATATCTATAGGTTAGCAAAAAAGGTCTATGGCCCGTTGAGGATCTAGACGAGGTTCGGTGGGCCCATAATACTAGAAATAGCTCTTCCACCTACATTCCCTTAGCTTTCTGTAGTCTTTTTTAAGTATCTTCTTAATGGATTTTTGTGGCTTCAACCTGCCCATTCGCTTATGGGTATGCAATGAAGGAAAAATTCTTAATTATGCCATTCTTTTCACAAAGCTCTACTAACTCCTTACTTTCAAATTGGGTGCCGTAATAAAAAATTATCTTTTAGGGGATTCTGAATCTGCTGGTTATGTTTCTAACTACAAAGTGACTATCTTCTTAGAAGTGATCGTGGCAAAATGTTTCACCTCTACCCAGTTGATAAAGTAGTTTATTGCCACCAAGGTGCACTTCGCCCATCCGATTGATATTGGAAGTGGACTTATCAAATCTATGCCCCATATGTCGGACGGCTATGGACTGGTTAGTGGGATGAGCTCGTGGGATGGCTACTAGGGGAAACTTATGAATCATTGACATCTATCATATCTTCTTATGAATTACCTAGCATCTTGAAGCATTGTGGGCCAGTAATAACCATACCTCAATTCTTTCTTTGCTAACTTGGCCTCTCCTAAATGATCCCTGCATTAGCCCTCGTGTACTTTCCTTATGAAACATACCCCCTCTTCTTTGAAAACACACCTAAGATAAGGGGTTAAGTCCCTCTCTTGTATAATGTTCCATTAAAGAAAGAGTAGTATGAAGCTTGGTATTTTATTTTTTGGGCTTTGTTTCTATTTTGGGTCAGGGTCCTGTTTAGCAGTAATTGCTTAATAGGAGTTATCCAGTTATTCTCCTCAATTTGTTGAAATGTGGGTTCAACTGGGGATTATTCCCAATTTTCTGATGTTTCCTGATGTGCCCCTTGAATTACTGCCCGTTAGGCTTCGGTTAAGATCAGTATCTGTATAGATTCTATTATGATCGACTTTGCCTAATGCCCTATTCGTATTGCCTTCATTTCATTTACCGCTCTGGTGCTTGCAAATCTGGCTAATGAGTTGTTTTCATGTGAAATTTGTTTTATGATAAACTATTCAAACTACTCTAGTAATTTCATATAAATTTCCACATATATTTGAACAAGGTTGGTTCCTTTTCTTGGTAATTGCCTTGCAATTGGTTCACAACTAATTGAGAATCGTTGCAAATTTTAATGTAGGCTACCTTCATTACCCGAGCAATTCTTAGGCCTACGAGGAGGGCTTCGTATTCTACAGATTTATTAGCTGCTTTGACACCAAACTGCACTGCTCCATACAACTTTTTCTTATTTGGTGTGGCCAGTACATACCTAATCCCAACCCCTTGTTCATTTGATGCTCTATTTATAAATAATTGCCATAACTAAGGGGTCGAGGCTTCTTCCTCTAGTTGAGGTTCGGCTGGCAACGTGCATTTTGCGATGAAGTCTGCTGGTGCTTGATCTTTGATTCCCTTTTAAAAACAATAAGTGATATCGTATTGACTAAGCGCCATTACCCATTTCAATAAGCGGCCTGAGATTTCTGGCTTCTGTAGTATCTTCCTTAAGGGTTTGTCTATAAGGACTTTGATGGGATATGCTTTGAAATAGGGCTACAACTTCCTTGCTGTAAGAAGAAAATTATAAGCTAGCTTTTCAATGACTGAGTAATTCAACGTTGTTCCTGACAATCGCTTGCTTGTGAAGTAGACGGGCCTTTAGGTCCCTTCATCCTCTTGTATTACCGAAGAACTAATAGCTGTATCTATTATAGCTAAATAAACACGCAAGCCCTCACCTATTATTGGTTTAGATAGTATGGAAGTTTTGACTAGATGATCCTTTAGGTTTTGGAATCCACCTTTGCATTCCTCCATCCTTGCATTCCTCCATCCATTTGAAATTTCGCCCTTTCTTTATGTAACGACCTGTATTATTCTAGATGATTTTGTTTCTAAAAACTTATGGCGACTTTAAGTTTTGATAGTAGTCGAATTAGTATACGAGACCACTCCATTGGAAAGATATGATGGTCTCCCTAGGTTATAATAGTAATTTGGACCTTCTGGCTAGGAGATACGACTGTTTGAAGATTGGAGTTAGGGATTCTCTATTCGGGAAAATCAGTTCAACAAGGAAGACCGAACAGGAAATCCTGTTTGATAGGTGTCCTGTTCGGCAGATGTCCTATCCATGAGGTGTCCTGACAGAACAGAAAATCCAGTTCAGTTGGTATCCTTTTTGGTAGGTGTCATATTCGATAGGTATCATGTTCGGTTGGTGTTATGTCTGATAAGTGTCTTGTTCGGTAGGTGTCATGTCTGATAAGTGTCTTGTTCGGTAGGTGTCCTATCTGTTTGGTGCTTTATTTAGGAGGAAGGTCCGCCCTATGTTCTGGAGAGTATTCTTTGGGGTTTTGCCTATAAATATGTGAGTCATCTCTCCCTAGCATCACTTTTCTTCTATCTCTCAAATAGCTCTCAACCTCAATTATTCCTCTCTTCACCCACTTCTTCTCTAATCTCCTCCAAATCTCGTCCAAACCATAGATAAGTAAGAATTCTTAAGGAGCTTCAAATCTACATCTTTGGGAAAGAAAAATCTGACCTTGGTGGGAATTTTCGGATTTGCATCATTTTGTAGGCAAAAGTTGGGTTTTAGTGGTTTTGGTGAGTGATTTATCATCTCTCACCTTATTATTTATGCATCTATAGGTTTTGTATGTTTTAAACTCATTTTTAAAGGGAGAAAACATATTTTGGAATTTTTTAAAGTCAAACTTAAAGTAAAATGAATTTATAATGTTTCCAAGCATTTTAATCATGTTGAATTCATGTGTGATTTCCTTGATGTGTGTTAGGCTATATCAGATACGCATTATATGATGATTTTTAAATGGATTATTGTATTTTTGCATGCTTGAATGTTGATTGTTGCATGTGTAGTGTTTGTGTGAACACTTATATGGTTGAAACGCTCATCGAAGTGACTTAGAGTTGGGAACCGTGAAATCGAGCATCGACAGATTGATTCTTTATTGCTGGGAGTTGTATCTTTGCATACGAATTGCATAAGGGTCGAAGAGTGAAGAATAGCGGTGAAATTAGTAGAAAAATCAAGAAGTGGGAAACTTTAGTATTTTGGTTCAACAGTAGGTTGTTCGGTGGTAGACTTGCTCGGTTATTGCTTGGCTTAGTTTGGCATTAGCTAGCTTGGCTTGGTATGGTTGGGCATTGGATTGGTTCGGCGGTAGAGGAGGCCAGACAACATTTGTTGTCCGGTAGAGCCATAAGGAACCAGATAGAATTTTCTGTCCGATGGTGTTATGGAAAACCGGACAGACTTCCCTATTCGGTGGTGCCATAAAAGACTGGACAGACTTCTCTGTCCAATGGAATTATACCCAAGTACCGAACAAGGAAGGGTACTTGGGTTACATGGTGGTAGGCTGGATAGGATGTAGGTTGATGGAAGTGAAGTATGAGGGTCTTTGATGATTTGATGGAAAGCAAGGATGGATGGCTCCAACACAACTTAGTATGACCTTGGACTTGTGCAGCGACTAGTGAAGCAGTGGCGTGGTGTTTTGGTATCGACGATGATGACTTCGGTACCTTTTTATAATGGCTCTACGACTTATGATTGGGATCTAGAGGTGTTTCGAAGATGATGACTTAATGATGGGAGCCATGGCGGTGATCCATATGGGCAAGTTCAATAATGGGGGCTTGCAAGTGGTATTTATGATTTTGTCTCACCATGGAAATAGCCATGATGGAATAATGATTGAGTTCCATTTTAAAGATGCGTGCAAGGGGATTGTTGATAACTCGGCTTCTAGTGTGCTTGTAAAGAAGGGGTATGTGGGGACGCCTACTTGGATTTGCGATTGTTCTGGATCTTGCAATAGTAGATTACCTTGGCCTTTGCAATTGTTGGCTCGGTTCCTAACCTTTTGGAGTGACATGGATTCGAGCACCAATGGAGCCGGGATTATGATTGGGTCCCTAGTTTGCGATCGTGACATATAAGTTATCATATATCCAATGCACACAAGTGATGGTGAGGAATGTTTGATGGATTCTATGTTTTCTATGATTGTTTATCACTTTTAGGTGTCACATGATGTAGGTATTTTGATCTATACCTAGACCCTAGACAATGTACTTCGATTGTAGTACACTTATATGGCTTTGGTTGTAAATTAGCATATATTGACTATTATGTGCTAACATTGAGATGCAGGGATATGTCGTGTATGGTTCTACATACCCTATGAATAAATTTATTATATACGATGATTTATAGTATTTTTGAGATGATGTATCGCTCAAACTAGACTGTTGTTTGACCCCAAATTTTATGTTTTGCTTCTTTTTACTTTAGGTATTGTTAAATGAGTAGATTAGGGATAACAAATCTGGATAGCGCATGGAGCTGTACGGAGTACGAGCATGAGGCTACACTTTCATATATCTATACTTAGAGCTTACTGTTGCTTATATTCCGTTATGTAGTACTATGTAGCTATGTCAGTACTTGTATTGTTAAAGATAGTTAAAGAGTTTATAATAAAGACTAGGGTTGTATAAACTCTTTATTTCAACTTTTTTATAGTCTGCGAACCCAATGCACTTTGATGTTCTTATTTATGGTTCATTTGATTGTATAAGTATCTTGTTTGTTTTACATCTATCTTGTTATATTATATTTTATCTGTATGCCATAAGATGTTCTACAGGTTTCGTGTTTGAATTTTCTCTACTTTTCACCATTGGCTACTGTCCTGCATTGGTCGAGTACCTTCGCAGCGCATCATACTAATGAACATGGTACCTAAGATGTAGCATGGCCGTCACATTTGCTATTAAAGCTTAGGTTGCGTAGACGGCCTAAGTTGGTATTTGGATCCGTTTGAGATGAGGAATGAGGTATCCTCTTAGAATGGATCCAGCGATATTTGAGAGAGCATACTTATTATATTTTGGTTATCAAAACTATATAGTAGTATATATAGTGTAGAAGTCACATTGCATTCATGGACCTCACTTATTCCTCTTAGAGAGACTAGTCATTCTTATTACAACTTATAAGAATGAGCCGGCTAAGAAGGAACGTTGTTAGAAACTCCATCTCTAAAGTTAAGGAGGGGGCGAGATCAGGGGCTGCTAACCTCGACTTGCAGAACATGTTCACTGAGATGGTGCAAAACATGTTCAGAATGCCCAAGTTGCTCCTACTGCGGTTGTTGGTGGTAGTGCTCCTATGCAAACGTCGTGAGTTAACTTTGCTAAATTGAGCAAGGATTTCTCTACTCTAGGTGGTAAACTGTTTCTTGAAACAGAATCTACCATCGAAGTGCAGGGTTGGATGGACATCTATGAATGCATCTTTAAGGATATGGAGTTAGAAGATGTGATAAAGAGGAAGTCGGCCTCTAAATAGCTTCAATGAAGGGCTATGGGGTGGTGGAATGCCATCAAGATTACTACTTCTAAGGATCAGATTACTTGGGAGCAAGTCAAGGCGAGATTTGAAGAGAAGTATACACCGGCCGCTCAAAAGCCGGTATTGTTTTGGAAGTTTGCTAACTTGAGACATAGGGATATGTTTGTGTCGGAGTACTAGCTGAGTTTGACACACTGTCAAAGTATGGCCTGTCTTCTGTCTATACTCCACTCAAGAAGAACGAAAATTTCATTATGGGCTTGGATGACCACCTTAGATAGAAGCTCATGAGTCATATCGATGAGACCTTCGAGAGGATGGTGGAGAAGGCTCTTCGACATGAGAGTCTGTATCCTAAGCTTAAGTTAGTTGTTGCCTAAGGATGAGCCGAAATCGCAAGCAGGTGACGAAGGTAAGTGGAAAAGGGATAACAAGAAGAAGAAGAAGCAGTTTCATAAAAGTGGTTAGAAGAAGGGCAAGTGGGAGCCTACTCGTTATAATTATGGGGAGAAAGGCCATCTTATCCAACACTATAAGGTGGAGGGCAAGAAGTGCTACAATATCAAGAAGGATTGTCCAAAACCATCGAGGAATAAGCAAGTTGTGTATGCGTACGCTTTCAACGTTGTTTCAGCTTCATCAAATGCTCCATCGGCGAAGGAGAAGGGAAGGGCATCACTATACAAGGTATGCTTTTTATTTTTGATATACCCATGTTTTATTTGATACCAAGGCTTCACATTCCTTCATATCTAGTGATTTGGTAGATAAATTAGGTTTGAAACCCAAAATTGTTGACCGACTCTTGATTGTGATAAACCCAGCTGGAGGCTCTAGTAGCCTTTGCATGGTTTATCGAGACTTAGCCTTATCGAGTCATGGATGTTTGTTTACTTGTGATTTCTTTGTTTTTGGTTTTGTGGGGTTCGATATTATACTAGGGATGGACTAGCTGCAAAGGTACGGAGTAGTGGTGGATTGTGATAGGCCGTTTGTGATGATAAGGATGGATAATGGTGTAGGTTGGAGATAGGCTGCCCGCTAACTGGGTGGTGATGGTTAGCTTCTTGTATTCGCTTGAGATCTTGCATGACAAATTTTCATCCATGCCTATAGCGAGAGAATATCCAGACATATTTGAGGAGGTGACCGGATTATCACCACATAAGGTGAAAGAGTTCTATACAGGTTTTGGTAAAGGATACTGGAACAATAATTATGCCTTTTATGTGTGTGGCACCCAGAGCAGAAGATGTTGGCGGTGCAAGTGAATGACCTGTTAAGGCGAGCATTCATTCGTAGGAGCATATCTAAAATAGGGCGCACCTGTAGTACTAACTATTAAAACGGATGGCTCCTTGAGGTTTACATGAACTGAATAAGGCAACGAGAAAGAACAAGTATCCACTTCTGCATATTGATGACTTATTCAATCAACTCCATGGTGCTAGGATGTTCTCTCAGTTGGACCTTGCGATGGGGTTTCATCAACTGAGAATGGCATAGGAGAGTTTGTCGATTATAGCATTCTGTATGCCATCTGGATTTTATGAGTGGTTGGTTGTGTCGTTTGAGCTAACCAACGCGTCGACATACTTTGTTGATCTTATTAACAGTATTTTCAGGGATCAACTAAATATTTTTGTACTTTTTTTTATGGATGATATCCTTTTTTATTCGAGGATGGAGAAAGAACACAAGGGTCATTTGAGGATTGTGCTCGAGGTGAGGAAGCACTGATTGAAGGCGAGATGCTAGACTAACAGACATCATGGTGTAGATAGAGGAAAGGGTAGAGTTTAAGGAGATTATTATCCATATAATTTTTTAAAGGATATAAGCCAAGGAATCAATGTAGAGACTAAGGGTATACGTCAGAGTTTAAATTTCAGATGCTAAGATAACATAAAAGATGAATGTCGACATTCAAAGTCCTCGTCAATGTCGAAGACATATAGCATATCGACATTATACCAATAAATGAAAGTAAAAGTAGGCAATACCGAAGGAATGAAGATGAGCCAACATCAAAGACCATAAGATCAAGTTAAAGAAAACAATGTCTTTTCTCAACTATGTCGACGTTCTTCCATGTCGCGTATCATCAATGTTGAATCCAAATCATGCCGCACCTAGGAGAGTGTCGAGCCTTATTGGAATGGGTTGTTATCAACACTCTGCTTTTGGGTTCCATTACCATCTATCTTTGTGACGTCGACAATGAACATCGTCAAGAAGCGCCAATCTATCTTTGTGACACTCTGCTTTTGGGTTCCATTACCATCTATCTTTGGAATGGGTTGTTATCAACACTCTGCTGATGGGATGCCAATCGATGGAACTTCAATTCAATGTTGCAAACAGCAATTGAGAAGCGCCAATCGACGTCAAGAATCATCAACTTCGATACTATTCTATATAACAATGCCCAGTGATGACGTTGCTCTTCATCAATGCTTGGAGTCACCTTTTATTGATGGCATTCAATGAAGAAGCGAATGCCAAGATTGACACCGTCGAAGCCAAGCAAGCCGAAGTAATGCCTACCGAAGACCTTCCCTGCTAAAGCGGCGTCAATGCATTTCTATTATCATCAAACAAGCCTAGATTATAACATCATCAAAGTCGCCAAAATCATTACTTACTCCATTACCGAAGCCAATAATGAAGCACGCTAAAGTCAAGGATTCCAATGCTAAGCTACTATGCATGCCATCAAGTTCATGAAGGATATTGCCTGATGGATGTCGTAAGCAATTAATCAAAGCCACATTTCATGATTATCAATGTTACATAGCATCAACACCGAAGCATGTCAAAGGCCACACAAAGAAAGGAGAATGAAATTGTTTACAAGAGCAAATTCAAGTGTGATTAGTGCATATTTCTTCACAAAGCTTTAAAATCCTTCACATTTTATTACATGCTCCATGGCACCATAAAGTCCCACATTGCCAATCGAAGCAAGTCTACCTTCTTCCAACCACTATAAATATAGATATACCCCCTCATAGAAAGAAGCGTCGAACTTCTTTCTCTCTCTCAACACCCTTTCCTAGTAGGATCTTTTCTAAGCTATCTTCATTACAATGAAGAGAGCTCGAGAACAGACTCATGAAAACTGCTTAATAAATGGGAAGGAGACATATTTGTCAGATAGGACTTGAAAAATTAAGAAATTGCATATTTGCACTTTTATACCATATTCATGATTGAATAAAGGACTTGACTTGAGCCTATTTTCATATTGGACTTATGGACTTCATACATAACTTCTGGACTTGCATAAATGACTTACGGACTTGCATATATGGCTTATGAGCTTGCATGTTTACTTATTGACTATTGGACTCGCTTATTCTATCTTTTGAACTTATGGACTACGTTTAAACTAGATTGTAAATTATTACAAAACCAAGTGGTATATTTGGAATTTTTTCGTCAATACCGAGATTCAAAGTCTTCATCAATGTCGAAGAATATAGCATATCGACATTATACCAATAAATGATATTAATAGTATGCAACACCGAAGGAATGAAGATGAGCCAACGTCAAAGACCATAAGATCAAGTTAAAGAAAACAATGTCGCTTCTCAACTATGTCGACGTTCTTCCATGTCGCATATCATCAATGTTGACTCCAACTCAAACAGCACCTAGGAGAGTGCCGACCTCATGGGAATGGGTTATTATCAACGCTCTACTTCTGGATTTCATTACAATCTATCTTTGCGATGCCGACAATGAACATCATCTACATCCGCGAAGGTGGAATGACAATCGATGGAACTTCAATTCAACGTTGCAAACAGCCAGTGAGAAGTGCCAATCGACATCGAGAATCATTAACTTCGATACTATGCTATATAACACTTCCCACTGCTGACGTCGCTCTTCATCGTTGCTTGGAGTTGCCTTTTATTATGCTATTCAACGAAGAAGCTGATACCAAGATTGGCACTGTAGAAGCCAAGTAAACCAAAGTCGAGCCCGCCGAAGACCCTCCCTGCTAAAGCGATGTTAATGTTCTTCTTTTGTCATCAACAAAACCTAGCTCATAGCATCATCAAGGTTGCTGAAGTCATTATTTACTCCATTACCACAACCAATGATGAAGCACGCTATAGTCTGAAATTCCGACGTTAAGCTACTACACACGCCATCAAGTTCATAAAGAATATTGCCTAAAAGAATGCTCTAAGCTATTAATCAAAGCCATATTTCGAGATTATCCATGTTACATAGCATCAGTACCAAAAGCATGTCAAAGGCCACACAAAGAAAGCAGAATGAACTTGTTTACAAGAGCAAATTCAAGAGGATTTAGTGCATTTTCCTTCATAAAGCTTCAAAGCCTTCACATTTTATTACATGCTTCATGACACCATAAAGTCCCACACCACCAATTGGAGCAAGCCTACCTCCTTTTAACCACTATAAACATAGATGTACCCCCTATGAAAAAGGGGCCCTGAACTTCTTTCTCTCTTTCAACACCCTTTCCTAGTAGGATCTTCTGCAAGTTATCTTCATTACGATGAAGAGAGCTCGAGATCAGACTCATAGAAATCGGTTAATGAAGAATAAGAAGACATATTTGTCAATTAAGGCTTGAACAATTAAGAAATTGAATATTTACACTTTTGTACCATATTCATGATTGAATAAAGGACTTGACTTGAGCCTATTTGCATATTTGACTTATGGAGTTGCATATATGACTTATGGAATTGCATATGTGACGTACAAACTTGTATATATGTCTTATGAGCTTTCCTATTTGGCTATTGATTATCGGACTTGCCTATTTTATATTTTGAACTTATGGACTATGATTTAAACTAGATTGTGAATTATTACAAAACCAAGAGGTATATTTGAAATTTCATTGAATATACTACTTTGTACAACCTTTTGGGTGTTGATGAATTTATTGGTTAATATTTTAATGCTAGAAGGAGGGCTCGAAACTTGAAGTATTTCAAAATGACCAAAAAACGTTGAAGAGATTTGAATTTCAAATTTATTCGTTATTAGTTCTAAAACCTGGAAGCTAACTATTGCTTACGTTTGAACATTTATAAGAATACAAGCGATGTCAACCGCAAGCGCCCTAAATCTCTTTGAATATGTCAAAGTTAATTGCATTCAATCGACAAAAGATTCCCTTGATATATCGCTTTTCTCCTTTTTTTCATTATTCAGTCAACCGTTCAATATCTATTTGCTTTACAACTTATTGCAACCTGACTCACAATCCCAATTATGTTCGACATCGATTTTGAGGCAATGGATTGTCGCCAAGGCTCATGGTTGATGTCGAGGTTCTTAGTTGACTTCGAATATCATTTCCGGATCTATACCAAAGCAGAGAATTGAATATCAGATATGAAGAAATTTGAAGTCGATTTGGATAATCTCGGAGTGGTTAATGAATCTCGAAGATGATTTGAATTTGCGGAAATTTGAGTTTGTTTATTATATCCGAACGCCGTCAAGTTTATGGAATCCAATGATGATGGATATTCAAATCTAGATGGTGATGATTATTTATTGGCTAAATTGATTGGCATCGAAGTCTATAGCTGATGTCGGGACTTATGATTGACGAGGAAGTTAATAACCAACACTGAAGTTATGGTTGGCATCGAAGTTGATAGGTGATGCCAAAATTTATGATCGACGTTGAAGTCTAAGTTCTCATCACCGAAGCTCGATGTCGAGATTTTTTTTGAAGGATGGTAAACAGGGCCCAACCCAAAAACGAAATAGAGAAAATACTCGGGTAAGCCAACCCAAAACCACACAAACGAATACAAACACTAACCCTAGTGTCGACTACAAACACAAACACAATATCACAAAGAAAAAGAACGGAAATAAAAATGGCGACCGCATACAGATCTATGCTTCGCCACTTCCATTCTTCACACCACTACTTTCGCCTCTCTCCCAGTACGAGAGGCCGTCATTAAACTTGCCTCTCATACCATCAATCTCTTCGGTAGTAAAGATGTCGATCTGATGATGATAATTTCCGGTGAAATCAATAGATCTGTTGTTGGAGCGACTCAGATCTGTTGAACTATCCCTCTAAAAAGCATCGTACGCTTGATTTGTAGTCTTTTGAGCTCTGTTAGACGTATTACCATGATTAGAGACAAAAAGAGCTCTATTGTCGGCACTAGTATGGATAAGCTCATCAGAAATATGATTACTCGTCCTAAAATTCTTTGGATGGTTTAGGATTTGTTCCAGATGCTTACTACCGGCTTCGAAACTCCAATCATCGGCTAAATTGGCAAATTTGGTTTGATCTTTCACTTTTTTCTTTGATTTATGGAGCAGGATCTTACCGTCTGTTTCAATTTTAAGCCATAACTGCTCTTTACTGCTGCTAGCTTTATTATGAATACGAGCATTTCTCTCTCTCCAAATATGATAAACTGTAGTCGTAATATATACGTGAGCATGATCTCTTTCAAATGATTTCCCTTTGAACTTAGTAATAATCAGCTGAATAATTTGCTTGAGCTCCAAAATATTGTTGATTTGAATATCCCGTTTAACTTTAATACGTTTCCATATAAACCGTGAATAGCTGCAAACAAAAAATAAATGATTAGAACCCTCATTATCTAAACTGCATAAGGAACAAAGTGAACTAGAGTTATTTCCCCATTTATTTATTCTGTCCCTAGTTGGCAATTTATTATGAAAGGCAAAGAAAGTACAGTATGCCATCTTGGGGCTGTTCACTTTATTCCAAATGCAGTCATACCAATCAACTTTGGTGACTTTATGTCTAATAGCATTCCATGTATTTTTAAAAGAAAACTTCCCTTTATTATCCGCTTTCCATATCCAGTAATCACTATCTACATTACTATCAATGAAAATCTTACATATTTCATCTCTGTGAGGGTGAGTAATTGGGTGAATTTGAGGTTGCTATTGATTGTCTATAATAATAGAAGACACTGTTGCATTAGAATCCCCAAAAAGAGCTAAATTACTCCAACCAATTTTATTGACCAAAGAGTCATTTTTAAACCATGGATCAAACCATAAGCTGGTTTCATCACCTGATTTAAAATTTCTTTCCAAAAGTAACTTACCAATATCTCTGCAATTTAAAATATGTTTCCAAGCATTAGACTGATTGCTGTTTGGAGTAATATTCCAGAAATTACCTTTTCTGAGATACTTATCCTTCATCCATCTAGCCCATAGTGAGTCTGCACTAAGAAATCTCCATAATAATTTTAAATGACAAGTAAGACTAAGGTCCTTCATATTTCTAATGCCAAATCCACCTTCATCCTTAGGTTTACAAACTGTATCCCAATTAATTTTGTGGTATTTACCTCTCCACAAAAAATTTGCATATCTGCTATCTAATTTTTTTATAGAGGCAGCAGGAATATGAAAAGTTTGTAACCAGTATAAAATAATAGCATAAACTACAGTTTTGATTAGTTCTACTCTACCTGCAATAGAAAGAAGTTTACTAGACCAAGTTTCCATTCTATCTTGAATTTTGTCCAATAGAATAGAGCAGTCGGAATCCTTTATTTGATTTACAGATAACAGTAAACCCAAATATTTTATAGGAAGATTACCTTCAGAAATTTTTAAAACATTTAGAACATCATTTTTATAACTGTTGAATTTACTGAAATATGCTTTACTTTTATCTATGTTTATTTGCAAACCAGCATATTTGTTCAGATTGTCAAACACACTTTTAATGGATACTGCATTTTTCCTATTGGCCTTAATAAAAACCATCAGATCACCAGCATAAATAAGGTGATTAATACAAGGTTGGACCCTATTTATGGGATTAATATTCCCTTTAATAGTTTCTATTTCTATTAAAACAGAAAAATATTCCATAACCATTGTAAATAAGTAAGGAGACAGGGGGTCACCTTGTCTAATACCCCTATTACTCTTGATAAAACCAACTGGTTTACCTTGAATAAGAATAGAATATGTAGGGGTATCAATACATTCCATGATCAGATCATAGAATTTACTTGGAAATCCCATACACTTCATAATATGAAAAATAAACCGCCTATTAACTATATCATAAGCTTTCTGTAAATCAATCTTCAAACACACATTGTCACCTTTTTTAGTATTGAAATTCCTCACCATCTCATGGGCTAACATAGAATTTTCAGAAATTAGCCTGCCAGGTACAAAAGCACTCTGATTTTCAGAGACGATGAAAGGCATAATTTTTTTAATTCTATTGCTTAATATAGTAGAAATGATTTTGTATATGAAGTTGCAACACGAAATTGGTCTATAGTCACCAATATTAGAAGGATTTTTCTTTTTAGGAATAAGAGTAATGAAAGTACGATTAATGCTTTTAAGTATTTTGCCTTTAACCATAAATTCATTAATGACTTCATAAATTTGATTTTTAATATTATCCCATTGATTTTTATAAAACTTTGCCTTAAACCCATCTAGGCCTGGACTTTTGTTATCACCAGCTTTAAAAATAATATGTTTTATCTCCTCTATAGATACATAAGCAAGTAAAAAATCTGAAGCATTATCTTTCAAAATGTTTTTACAAATAATATGAGGAAATTCTTTAACAACAGATTCATTAAAGTAAAGGTTTTCAAAATACTTAATAGCTTCTTTAGCAATTTTGGAATATGCATTTGAAATATTACCAGAGAGATCTATAATATTACCAATATTACTAATATGCTTTCTATTACTCATTTTAGCATAAAAGAATTTTGTACAATCATCCCCAAGAGTTAACCAATCTACCTTGGCCTTTTGTTTGGCATTAACAGAATTCTTATAGATTTCAGTAGATAGATTTTTATGATTATCAAAAAAATTACTAACAATTTTCAAATTACCTGGGTTATCATCCACTAGATTTCTTAAAATTTTACCCTCCTTTCTAAAAAAATCCAGACTATTATTATTCACACTATTATTTTTATTTCAAATTTTGATATTAGATTTAATATGTTTCAAAAGAATGCTAAACTGAAATTGTTTAGTACCACTGCATGAAAAATTTAAACTATTTTCCATCAAATTATTAAAATTCTCTTCCAAAACCCAGCTGTTTTTAAATCTAAAAGGGGAAGCTTTCTTATTTAAATTGACATTGTTAGAAAAGTTTATCATAAGAGGGGTATGATCACTAAAGTTTTGTTCAAGGGTTGAACATATAAAATCAGAGAAATTATTTGAAAAATCCTTGTTGATTAAAATTCTATCCAACTTACATCGAATGTTCTTAGCCAAACCAGATTTCCAAGTAAACTTATTTCCACTAATATTTGGTTCCATAAGACCAGTGTTTAAGAGAAAATTATCAACTTCATCAAATTTACTTTGAGGGATTTTGTTTCCTCCAAATTTCTCAGAAAAATGAAACACAGTATTTAAATCTCCTATAATAATCCAAGGAAAATTATATTTTGATTTCATAAAAGTCAGTTTATGCCAAAGATCATTTCTTTCATTTTCAAAGTTACTGCCATAAACACTAGTAATTTGAATCAAAAAACCACCTAAAATTTTAAATTGACAGTAAATAAACTGTTTGTCTTTATTTATACTTAAGTTTATCCAAAATTTGAGTCCCAAATAACAATGATTCTACCTTTACAATTATAATCATTATTATTTGTAGATCTCCAGTTACTAGATAACTTTGAACAAAATTTCTCATAACTTTCATCATTCTATTTGTTTTCTAGGAGAGCAATAATGGTAGGTTTGTAGATATTGATCATATATAAAATAACAGGCTGCTTAGCAGGGGAATTCATACCCCTGACATTCGAAACAAACACAAACATAATAAAAATATTAGAAAAGAATTCAGATGGTACCTGACACAGAGGAACTCTTACCTCTCCTCTTATTATCTGCACTCTTGGATTTTAACCTTGTAGACATCTCATTCCATTTTGGATTAATTGAGATGTATTTTTGTTTGAAAGCTTTCATCTCTTTATTTCCCTTTAGTTTACCAGTAGTCTTTGGTTTTGGAATGTGTAGATTAGAAATATCAAACTGGTCTGCAGCTTCTGTCATATCTAATTCATTATCTTCCTTATGTTCTGTTACAGGGACCTTAATCAGAGAAATATCAAAATAAGCTGTGCGAGGCAATGCAGAGTCAATGTACTCTGCTATTGCATCCTGCTTAGGAGGAGAGACCTTCTTGCGAGGCAATGTTGAGTTGATGTCTACCCTGTCCTCAATATCTGCAGCAATTTCCGAAGGAGACTCCTCTAGCATTGGATTATTTCCGATTTGGCTGTTATCTTTATGCAAGATTTTATGTATTTTTGTACCATCATTCTCTGTAACTAAACATGGCTCTGATATAGGAGGGGTTTCAGAGCTAAAGACCTTTTCATTAACATTCCCCTCCACTGTATACTGGTTCAGAACATTTCAAAATATTACTAGATTCTTTATACTGATGAACTTCCATTGATGTGATCTGATCTTCTTGATCGGTGAGCACCACAATATTATTTTCTTAATCAGAAATGATACATTCTTGATTGATCCGATCATTGCCTTTTTGACTTCTTGAACGATTTATTGAATCTTTAATAAAATTTGGCTCTTGAATAACACCTGAGCTATCTTCTTGAGGAGTATCTCTTCTTTGATTACTAGTTTTGGGTATCCACATCTGTTTTGGATTACACCACTCTCCGGTGTGACCAAAACATTTACAAATATTGCACTTCGGTGGAACCCATTCATATTTCACTCTTTATGAGATGTTTTCACAACTATAGAGAGTAATATTGATCTCCTCTGGAAGTTCATCAGTTGCAGATACTTCCACATGAAGGCGAGCGTAATTCAATCTCGTCTTTAAGGTGGTAGTTGCGTCCATTTTAATGGGTTTTCCTATAATACTGGCCATGACAACGAAAGCTTCTCTGTCCCACAGTTTTAGATTAACGCATGATAATCTTACCCAAATGGGCATAGATGTTTACAAATCTCTGTCCATTTTCAAAGAATCAGACCACTTTCTCACTATGATGAGTTTGCCATTATAAAAATATGGTCCATTCTTCAATACCGAAGAGCAATCTAGAGAATCTTTGAATTTAACAAGAAAGAATCCATTCTCTCTTGTAAAAACTTCAAAATCACCGATCGGCTTCCAAACTCTTTGGATGTAAGATTTAAAAAACATATAGTATGGTTTGGTGCCCACTACATATGCAAGAACAGAGTTGTTCCATGTTTCGGTTGCTCTTTTACATACCTCTTCCTTTACCAGACCATACTTTTTGTTGTTAATCTTGATTGGTGCAATATGCTCCAGATTGCAATCTTCATCATTGGGTTCTTGAGGTTGATCGGCAACAATATCAGCCCAGGATTTGCGGCCTTGTTCTCTATTCAGTGAGACGGCTATCGGTTTTTTCATTGACGGTAAAATTTGAGCGTTCTTTGCAGAATTATTGGTCATAAACTGATCATCTCTGCCTTTTCTGCTGTCCCTATTAAAATCTGATAGCAACTCCTATGATTTCTTGGCCTCTTTCCTCTTCTGCTGTTTAGGTTGGACCAATATAAAACCATCATTATCAACATTAGTTAACCCTGATGGCTTTCTGATATGAGATGCCTCAGGTGGTCTGATTAGAGAAGATTGGGAGAGATTGGAGGAAGAAAGATGAGGAAGATGATTTTCCCCCATTGCTGAAAGTAAACCCTTGATTTCAAAAGTACTTTGTAATATGTTTTATCAATGTCGAGATTTAATGTTGCCGATGTCGAACTTGATGATCTCGAAATTTATTGGTGCCAATGCCAAACTTATTGATGTCGAGTTCATAGAACTTGATGCCGTGATAATTGCTATCGAAGAGATAAAGCGACATCGTGAGACATGGTGCTGTAAGTAGTTAACGATGACATTCAGGGCATCGAGCTTAAATCTAAAAATTCACATCGAAGATCATGGTTGAGGACAAGATAAATGGGTAACATTGAAGCTCATAACTGTCGCTGAGGTTAATGTTTGACTTCAAAGCTCATCCTAACACCGTGAATCGTCGAATTCGTACCTAAAGCATAAGACTTCACATCGAGAGTTAAGGCTTTACCAACATCGAAGTAATAAAACCAATACTAAAGTCCAAATCAGTATTGAAACCCATCTTCATGTCGTAAACCGTCAAATCCAACTCGAAACGGAGGCGGTATCAAAGCTCAGTAAGGAAATATTGAAGTTTTGCAAGGGGACTCAGGTATACAGAATTTCGATACAGTCCCAAACATCAATATCGATTTGAATCTTAAGCATAAGCAGGGTTTTAACTTGAATTTGGGAATGAAAATTTCAAGTATTTGATTTTTAAACGAATTTATAATTCATTTATTGGTTTTCAAAATGAACAGGATTTCAAACTTAAGAAATTTCCAAAGAATTCGAATTTCATAAATCACTTAGCTTCGTCTTGAAATTGTGGATTTCAGTTTTCCTGAAAAAGAATGTGGTTTTGGATGGATCAACGTTTAGACATATTTTGGAATATGTACAGATAGACCAGACTTTTGAATATTCACTAAATACCAAATATAATAGTTCTTGAGTACATACGAATTTTCAAATGAATATAACTTCGAACATACCAGCTTTAATTTCGTATATGACAAACGAGAATTTTGGGATTGCCAGGTTTTTAAAACATATGTGTACGAGTTTATAAAAGCTTCAAATGTCTCTATTTTATGTAATGTTTCAAAAGCATGAAGCTTTCTATAAGATTGGTTTGATTATATGAATTAAAATATATAGTACGGTTTTGCATTCAGCAATTTCAAATATACTAAGTCATGAATGTGATAGATTTGAATATATTTAAATGTCAAACAAATACAGTTTTGAACTATATGACAGTTTTATACATGAAATTAATTTTAAATTTGTGCAATTTCGTATGGCTAGTTTTGAAGATAAGTAATTTCAAAACCGTGAGAGAATTTATCCACGATCTTTAAAATATGTTATGTACCAATAATTATTTTGGTATAGCAGTTTCATTAGCTTCTCATATAATAATTTTATGTATCCTGTTCGCAAAGAAGAAAGGGATTCTGAATGAATAAAAGTTTTAAGTGAGGGAGTTTCAGCTGCATATATGAGGTCCCTAATATATACATACATACATATATATATATTATAGAGTCTTATAAGTATCAAATTTATGTTTATATAAGAATAGAGCTATAACAACTCAGATTCTGAGTTGATTAAATAAAATAAAAGTGATTTAAATTGGAGAAATTAAATCGTTAATGTGGAGTTTGTATTCTTTTTATAGAAAAATAAATTGTTTTATAATAATAATAAGTCTAAATCATTGTGTATTAGTAAATGTTGAAACCACTATATAAGACTTATTGAGATTTTATTTAACTACGGTGAATTCTAAATTTATAGAATATTGAGAAACATTGGATTTTATTTCAATTAAATCTAATTAGTGTTAAAATTGGTTTCTAAATTGAAAGTGTAAAATTCTCTGTTTAGATCATTATTGAAATTTATCTCAATCAAGATAAATTAAAAAATCATTTTATTTAATTTGTTTATGATTTAAATACTTAGGCTTTTGATTCATGAAGCTCTTTGTAAGTAAATAAAATATGAAGTTAGGTTGGCTCTCACGCTCAATTTATTATTTTATGGGCACTGTCATATCTTTTTTATAAGATAATTAAAAGAGAATACTTTTTTAAAAATAAACAAGGTTTTATTTTCTTATTGGGTTCATTAACAACCCAAGCCCAAGAAGTTTTACTCTCCTTCTCATTTTATCTGTATGTTCATTTTCTGAACATATAGTAAACAGTAGAAAGAAGCCTGAACCTCTTTTTTTTCTTTGAAACCTAGAAACCAAAATCCAGTCTCTTCAACCCACTTGCAAATTAAACTACTATAGAAGCTAATAATCAAGGGTTTTGCTCTTTTAAGAATTGGAAACTATTGAAGTTGTATTTAGCTACTGAATTGAAGAGCAAAAGGGAGTTAAACTGCACAAGATCTATATTTAAAACTTCTTATTGCATGCATTAGATTTTTATAGTGAATGGTTGTGAATTGAAGTGATAATTCTGGGTTTTTGGAAGTTATAAACCTGAATTTGCATTCACTGTTGAAGTCACTTATTGTAAACTAGTTTCTGCCTCTTTTGTTCTCTTATTGCTTTGATCAATTACCAGTTGAATGCATGTGAGTTTCTAAGTCTATATTCTGAGATAAAGATGACGGAATCAAGTAAACTTGTCGGATTTTCCACCTGTAGCCACTGGGAAGGAGACCAGGAGCTGTACGGCTCCAGGAATTTATGACCGGTCGACTGAATTGGGGATTTCAATCGACTTGTCAATCCTACCCAGAGCGTATAGCTTCAGGTAGTGGTTCATCCGACTGAATCACCTTGTTTAGTTGATCAGACCTGAGCCTGGAGGTGCTTTCCTTTCCCTCCTTGTTCGTGTGTTTTGCCTGGAAATGCCTTATTTTGTTTGAATGATTCATGCTTCGATTTTGGCTTCTGATTTTCTAGAGTTGATTCTTTGATTTGGTAATTTATTTTCATTTAAATAATTTGGATTTTTATAAACATTTGTACAACTATTATATATATAAATATATCTGGGTGTGTGTGTGTGTACGCGCGCATCTATGGTTCAAATAAAGGAATTTACAAAAGATAATTTTTATAATATACCGATTTCAATACTAATTTCTATATAAATTCGATCCCTTGTGTAAATGATTTTAATAAGTAAATTGTGTGTGTGCGTGTGTATTGAGTATTCTTAGTAGAAATAAATTATCAGTTCAAAAGTATGGTTTTGGAAATATAAACCTATATTGTTTCTACATTATTAGAAGTATATCTATATATGGTTTTTGAAATATAGATAGTCAAACTATATTGCTTTTATGGGATTTTGAAACAACTACAGATAGTTAAAAATATGATTTGAGATCTATTCAAACTTATAGTATATGTTTTAGCCAGTGATAAATGAATAGATATATGTTGAATAATAATTGAGTTTATGGATTTTGAAATAAGTAGTTTGAAAGTAAGTATATAAATAAAGTGGTTTAGAAGTCATTTCTCCGTATGCTAAAAGTATACTATTTACTTTCAAAACCATAAACTCTTATTGAGTATTTTTGTGCTTAGCCTTTAGCCATTTTTACGCCTTTTGGGCAATTTTATGTGACTTTTGGAGTTTATTGTTTTCTTTCAATTTCTACCTTTACTTGAATGAGAAAATTTTAATTAAACAATTTAGCAATGCGAGTGGTAAGGAATGTTTCTATTACTTTATCGGTTAATTATTGGACTCGTTCGACTGAATATTTTTAGTTTAGTGGAATTTACGATCATTTAGTAAATATTTAAGTATCGCAAAGTGGTTATGGGACATTGGGTGATACTCATTTAGTTACCAGTCGAAAATATATTACACTTATCCAGTGGAGTTTAGTAGCGTTTAGTAAATGTTCGAGTGAACCTAAGTGGTTATGGGACACATGGTTGTTACTTGAGTGATTACTAGTTGGAAGTGTATAACACCTACTTTGACGAGTTTTAGATTTGTTCTTGAAGTTTTATAGACTTTATGTCTGACATTGAATTTTACAGACTTTATGTCTATCGTGGGACTTTAATCGACTTTTTGTTTATCTTGGGATTTTATAGATTTTATGTTTAACGTGGGATTTTTATAGACTTTAAGTCGACATTTACTTTCTTATGGCTATTTCTAGAGTTTGGAATCATTTTCCATGAGTTATTATCATTGTAGTTGAACTTGATTAGTTTAATTTAGCATACGAGTTTCTATACCCTTGTTGTTTATACATGTTTATTATTATGATCTAATCCTTTAGATATTTAAAGATAGTCTGACCCGTTTGTTATATTTATAACACGCAGGTCAGATCAAGACTTGACAGGTACAGAGACTCGGTGACTTTGGATTTGGGCTAGCTAGAGTAGATATATGAAGTAGTATCTTCGTGATAGAGTTCCTTCTTAGATGTGGATCTTACTTAGATTGTGTATATTTGGTTGTAGAGTTGACTTGAGATGTCTTGTATATTCTTTAGACCTGTCAGAGTTTATGCAAGTATATATTTGTATATGTAAGTTTGGTATTTTGTTTTGTAGACTTACACTTTAAAGAAGTATTTGATGTATTTTATTTCTGTTGCACATTTGATTCTGTCTTGCTATTATGTTATGTATTGTTTGAATTAGATTAAACCACCGTATTGTTGTTTTGTGCGTGGATCAAATATACCGCATTGCCACTTGTAAGAAATGAAAGAAAAATATAGTCACATTATTCGACGTATTTTATACTCATTCAAAACAATTTTACGAATGGTCGCTCCTAACCCGCATTATTCTTCATATTACTTGACATTATTTATTATAATATTCTTGAGTAATATGAGTATAAAGGAGGGGCATTACAAAAGCTTTAAATATATGCAAATATACACAGAAATTTTCAAAATGTGTTGGATTTGAAGATTTATGTGAATACATGTTTTAGTTTTTTGAAGTGTGAAGTTTTGAGCAAATATCAGTTTTGAAAATACTGGTTTCACATATATCAAATCCTTATTTTAAGTGCATATGAGATTTTAGATATGTAAAGCTTTGAGTTTGTATATGAATTGTCAAGAGTATAAACAGGGGGATATATATATATGTATATGTATATGTATATGTATATGTATATGTATATGTATATGTATATGTATATGTATATGTATATAATTCCTCATATACAGGTTTCGTATAAAGGCTTCTTATATATACTTTACGAATATATAAGTAGTTTAAAATATACAATTTTCAATAACATGTCATTTTCAAATATATGCATGAAATGTTAGGGATATTGGTCTATGTGAATCAGGTTTTGGATATATCAAGTTTTTCCTATAAAAAAGGAGGGGGCTGTAAGTTCAAATTATATGTTACAAACAAATGAATACAAAGTTTTATGCGTGATTTTAGAAAGCTAAATGATTTCGTAAAGCCTCTTACATATATAAGTTACATAGCATTCAAATATGAATTGTTCCAAGTATGAACAGACTTGTACATGCATGACTTCGAATATTTCAAAATTACTGAATAAGGGCAATCAATTATATATAAATATATATATATATGAGCTTTTAATATATATATAATATGCGCGTTTGATTTTTGAAGGGTATCAAGTTTTAATATATATATATATATATATATATATATTAAAACTTGATACCCTTCAAAAATCAAACGTGTGTGTGTCAGGAATACACACTTGAGTTTTGAAAAACTAATAGTTTCAAACATTTCTGCCTTAAAATATTGACTTCAATTTTCAAATGTAAAGGATACCAAACTCTGTATTTATATGAATGCTCAAATGAATATTGGTTCCCAAATATAGAGTCACCTATTTACATATGATTCGAGTACATGTTGAAGTTTGGTAAACATGGAATTTAAGAGCATATTGGGTTATGTGAATATAAAGCTTCCTGTGAGTTTCATAGTTTTCAAGAGTATGCGGCAACAAGCATAAATTATTTCAAAGTGTGTACATATACATAATTTTTAAACGTATTAAAACTTTTGGAAATATATAGTGCCAAATTATCAAATTTCATATATGCGCATGTTAGTTTTGAACACAAGCTTTATATATTTATATGGAAATGTAAAGTGCCAAATTATCAAATTTCATATATGTGCATGTTAGTTTTGAACACAAGCTTTATATATACATACATGCACACACATATATCAAGGTTCAAGATTCTATCCGGCACGCTGAAATTTCAGCCATTTTAGTCTGATTTCAGCATTGACCGGAACGTAATCTCTAGAAGAAATTGTTTCAACTAGAAAAGTTCAAAACAAGCAAACAAAACAAATTTTTTCAGTAAAAACAGAGAGAAAATGGCTAAGAAAAAGAAGAATTGAAGAAAAAAATGTAATTTTCACCTGTTTTAAATAGGAGCGATGAATTTGAGTAAATTGGAACAAATTTTTGCTCAAATAATATCTGCCGTCATGGTTTTTAGTAGTTAAAGAAGCTCTCAAACATCGTAGCCATCACTATGACATTAGGTTTTTTATTTTCTTTTACTAATATCTATGCAAATTTGATTTCTAGGGCAAAGGGTGACCAAGAGGAGAAGAAGATCTATAAACACTTTACTTTCTTTGGCTGCTTGTTTCATTTTTCTACTTATTTGGGTTGGGCTTGAGTTTGGGGTGGACTATTAATTTATAATATTATTACTATTATTTAATTTGTACAAGATTTTAACTTAAACTGTAATATATATTGTTAGCACCAAAATTTGTCACTAACACCTTAGAGTAGATTTGGGTAGCGAGATAAATGAAGAAAGTAAATTGAAACAGAGGAATGACACTATATAATGCAAAAATAATAGTAAAAACAAGAACAACAAAATTATAGTGGTTCAGCGTAACTGTCTACGTCCACTTTGAGTGTAATATTTATTGCTTTCCCAACTGTTTTACTACAAATACAATCAAGAACAGCTTGGATTCAGTTTAGAACAAAAAGGAAGCGAGCATAGAAAATGGCAGAGTCTCCTCTTAGTTTTTCCCAAAAAGATCCCCTAAAATGGAACCCTGCCACTCTATTTATAGATGAAGTTAGCATGGCTTCCCTATCCAGGCCCATGACCAAGATAGCTCGGCCCATAGTTGATATGTTAGGTAGACTGAACCAGGTATGTCGACCCACTATCATCGATCCACTCATGTCAATCCGGGACTTTCTGCATTCTGACTTGGAGTAGCTCCTAGTCATGGTCGGAATAATCTGGTCCTCACCTCAAAGTGACTCACATTTATGCTCATGCCGACAAACTCCTCCATTCTTGAGTTCAAGCTAAATCAACCGATCTCATATGACCGAACCACCAAGGTCGATCCCAAGTTCTTACGACCTAACACAACCGACAACTAGTACTTCTAACCGACCTACTTCATCTGACCAAGTTTAGCCGACCCATATATGTCGATCGACTTATGCCGACCTACCTTGACTGAACCATATCCATACTCCAACACCGAGCCACTCCCAACTCTGATACCTCTCGAGCATGCCGACCCAGTGCCAAATATACCAAACCATATAAATAGACCGACCCAATCTAGTCATACCGATCCCTTACCCTTCCAATCCTTTGTTGGCTTGAGTCTCATCTATGTCCACCTATAGCCTCTGCAACTATCGCCTTGTAGCCGGGCCAAGCAATCGGGTAACATATATATATATATATATATATATATATCTGTGTGTGTGTGTGTTTGTGTGTGTATGTATATGTATGTATGTATGCATATATTTTGATATAATAAAAATATATAGTTTTTGTTATTAAAATAGAGATATGTTCAATATTTTCTGTATTTTTATGAGAAAAAGAACCAGAACTGGTAAAACGGAACTAGAACGGAATTTTCAAAATTTCATAAACGAAATCGATATTTGAAAAATTACCAATGAATGAAACTGGAATTTCAAACCTCGATATATATATATATATATATATATATATTACTAATAATGAGAATTCCATGAAGTGATTTCAATCGTGTCTTTTTGAAATACCCGAATTACCCTTCATTCATAAGCTTGATTCCTTCCACACCAGTTCGTATACGCTTACTTCCCACTACATCCATTCGTCTCATTCCCCTTCTTCCCTTTAAATCCTAGTTTTCTTCATCCCCAAATTTGACCACAAAATTCCTGCTTATATTCATCCCTAAATTCCATCTCACTAGTCATGTAACTTCCACGGCAACCTCCCTCGGCATCAATCTTCCTAAACCATGAACCACCAAATTCGATCACAGTTCTTCAGTGCCCTCCCCATTCATCCCTGATTTCGTTCAGTCTTAAAGTCGACCTCACCATCAGCGTGCCTTCCATAGTATACTTCTTACCGATCTATCACCTCAAGCGGCAGGCGGTTTCTATTGCCTTTGTTTTCTCCTCAAGGTATGGTTCTTTAACTTTATATTTTGACTAATTTGTTACATGCTTCGACTACTACCAGTTTTTACGGTCTTGTTTTTTTTTCTCTAGCATCATTTGATTTCTTCAAACTGATTTATGGTCTCGCTGTTTTTTACTCTCAGTAATTTATAGTCTCACTATTTTTTGCTCTCAATAATATGATTTATGGTCTCACTATTTTTTGGTCTCAGTAATTTGATTTCTCCGATCTGATATATGACTCGCAAAATGTACTTTTGACATTTTACCTCTTTATTTTAGAACATAACAAAAATCAAAGGTTAGAAGGTAATTTTATTCAATTGCTATGATAATAAATTATGTGGCATGTGTATATACATTGTAATGCTTTTTCAATGGAACTGCTGTAACTAAGATTTAAGGTTTTTGTTGTTTAATACTATCATGTTAATCAATTTTCACCTATCTGTCATGGTTTACCTATTTTTGCTATTTATTACTGTCATATCTAAAGAAAAAGCTTGTGAAAACTATTTTGTTTTTGAAAAGGTGTGGAAGACCAAAGCGAGTACAAATGATAATTGCCAAAATCTAATGCACATTGATGCAATGAATAACCCAGAAAAATAATCTGTTAACAAAAGGAGTATAAATTAGGATAAGTAGTGTTTGATAGCAGCTGCAAAATACATTGAACATGGATACATAATAAAATGTTGGACAGTCAGTTAACGCTCACATTCCAATCCTTAATATACATAGTTCGTTAATCAAAATATAGAATGATTATAATGTCTAGCTTTAGTGAAATGACAGTGCTAATGTTGTAATTAACGAATACAAATCGGGGACACAACAAAATAACAAAGCCCAGGCTAAAAATGAAATACAAGTTTCATAGTCAGACTGGTATAATTCCAATAGGATTGCATGCAATAGGATCAAATTCAACATGATAGCATTGATACTGATGAACAAGAACCAAAATTTCACCGTATTTGATTCCTCCATGAACCAGATTAGTCAAAAAATGATGATACTGCATAAACTAGAGCTAAAACCAGATAGATGATAAGCAAAAAAGTTACACTTGAGGATGATATTTTTCAATAAAAGGCTACTGCTTTAGGAGATTTTATTGAAAATGCTGTTAGAGCAACTTGATTGCCAAGTTAAATCAAAGATAAGGAAATCAAAACATTCTACAGTAAGTGGTGTTGGCTCTTACCTCATTATTTTGGTATCGAACATAATAAAAATCAAGGGTTAGAAGATAATTTTAATTAGTTGATATGACAATAAATTATGTGGTGCATGTATAAATATTTTAATGCTTTTTCAGTGGAACTGTTGTAACTGAGATTTAAGCCTTTTGCCATTTAATACTATTGTAATGATCAGTAATTTCACTACTTCAAAAATGAGAGATTTTGTTTATTTTAAAATTTAAAAAGAGTTTAAAACTTAAATAAATAAGTTGTATATAGGAAATGATAATTGATAAATTATTTATTCTTGTAATTACTAATTAAAAAGTATAAATTTGGATTTTAGAACAAATCAAAAATAGTTAAGTTTTGTTCAAAATAAATAAAGGCTTAAATAAATAGGTTTAAATATTTATTTGAAAAGTTAAATCTTATTTAAAACATCTAATAAAGATAATAAAAGTGTATAAAAAGATTTGAAAGTGTATTAATAATCGTTTTACAAAAATAACCAAAATTAATCGCATTTTGTCAATTTTACATACTGTAAAAATAGAGATTTTGATATTATTTAAATATGATTCTAAAACATAAATAGACATGTTTTAATTTATTTAAAACGGTAAAAAAAAGTTCACTTTTAAGTTTGGTTTACTTTAATATATAGTTTAACAAATAGGTCAAATTTTGACTGTAAAATATGTCAACAAAAACAAGTCGCCGCAACGTTAAATGATCATATGCACTTTGTAACTTATATGATATAACTTTACAAACTATACAACACTTTCATTTACATCTTAAAAATCAAAATATCACTTTATAAAGTAAGTAAAAGAAAAATGATAAAGGAAAGTGTAAAAGCATGATTTGACAAAAGAGTGTTTAAGTAAGCTTATAAAACAATATCATTACTTAGATATCATATCTCATTAATAAGATGCATGGAAAAAGAGCAAAAAGTAGTTTAAGTGTTTTCTAAGTTATGGAAAAGTAACCAAATCATCACATAAAGGACTAAAATCTATCTTCTCACCATTAATGCAAGTCTCTTCATGCATGGAAATTAAGCAAATGGATATTTAAATGTTTTAAAGTGTAAGAAAAAGAGGTAAACATCATTTCATGTTTAATACCATCTCCTCTCCATTAAGCAAAGTTCAAATCAATGGAAAAAAGGTAAATCAAAAGTCAAAAAAGTGGAGAAATGTATTGTAGTCATTTGTCATCCAAAGCTCAAGTATAAATGGCCTACACCATTCACTTCATTTTTCACCAAATTCCATTTTCTCCTTCTCTACATGTTCTTCACTTCCTTCATCTCTCCACTTCTATTTTCATGGTATCCAACTCCTCTTCCACCTCCATTTCCTTCCACCATCTCCACCAAACATCATCACACCACTACATTACCCAACCCGAGCTAAACCCCACCACCTCAAGCCGTAACCACCTCCCACACCCACCTACACGCCTCCACGCCCACATAACCTCCTTAAGAATCACGACCAAAGCACCTACCCATACCCAAACCCAAGCACCTAAGGCCATACCCTCCCCTATAGCTCACACACCCACTCCTCCAAAATATAAAAAAAAAGAAAAGGAAAAAAGAAAAAGAAAAAGAAAAGAAAATGAGATAGGAAAGGAAAGCGGCAAAAATACGAGACGTTTGAAAAAAGCACGTTAGTTCGAAAGGCATGTAACTTACATAAAAGATTGACGGAGTGGATATGAAGGGGAGAAATTCTCATCGCTTGTTAATTAATATTGATTGATAAGTTGAATTGCTATGATTAGATAATCACCATTTTATGATATGGATGTTTGAATAATTGTTTGAACGTTGGATAATCCATAATATTGTTATGACACTTATTGTACTATGCTGTATTGGACATGTTAATGTCATATGATTGCTTGTATGGTTGTGATGTTAATATGAACATCAAATTTCTATCATTATTGATTAAGTGACCCATTTGTTAAATAAGACCAATTTTGGTGATATGATATACTTTGAAAAAATAAGTCTATTTTCAAGTGGAATTGAAATTAAAATAGATATAAAAGAGGATTTGAAATTAGAAGTGGAACTGAATTTGAAATACAAAGTTAAATTGAAATTGAAATTTAGATGAATGGTGAAATTGAAATTGATTTTGAAAATCAAAATCTGGATTAAGGTTAAAATTTAAATTTAAATTAGGTTTGAAATCTAAATTTCAGTTGAGTTTAATTTGAAGTTAGAATTGAAATTGAATTAAAATTGGGATTTAGAATTTAATATTAAAATAATATGAATGAAATAATATTACAATATGGTAATAGTGAAAATACATATTAAAACACTTTAAAAACTGAAAATATTAATTTAAAATGATTTGTAATGGTTTTATAAGTAATAAAATTTAGTTTGAATGGATTATTTCAAAAATTGGAAAATAAGATAAAACTAGGCGCGTCGCGCAACGGTAGTTCGTGATTTCACGCCAAAAAGTTCAAATGAGTATATAGAGTGGAATATAGCTCGGAATTCTTCGAGATAAAAAATTCTGGACTATTATATCCATATCTTCTAAATGAACAAAGAAAATAAAATTTTCGTTAAGTAGATTTTGAATTATGTCCAAAACAATTTTCTTAAAATATCGCTGTTTTGCAGTTCGGAATCCAAAAAAGGGATTTCGTTATAAATGATATTTTTAAATGATTAAAAATTTGAAATAAATTTGATAAATCTACTTATATAGTTTAAAATATATTTAGAATGGAAAATATGAATTTCCAAATATTAAAAAGTTGTTTAAATTAAATAAGTTTATATAGCAATTTCAGTAGCACTTTTATGCTGCAAATTCTGTAACTTTTTGAATATGACTTTAAACGTAATGATTTTTTCTAGAATCTATTTTGAATGTTTTTAAAAGAAAAATGAAGCATTTAAAAGATAAGTAGGGATATTTATAACTAATTCCAAAACAAAGTTGATAACTGAGTATGCGAAAACGACTAGTACATTTGTCCCGCTTGTGAGATCTGGGAAGATAAAACAAGGTGTTTAACTAAGGTTAGGGATGGAGAAATCAGTGCCCTAAACTTACCTAGCCTATGTTTTCTTTTCTTAGGCGAGGGGTGGAATACATCAAAAGGAAAGCCTGGATGCTTTAAAAATATTATATTAAGTTTTCCAAAATAAAAGAAGATTAATATTATCCAAAGCAAAAGAATGAATTACTTAGAATAACTCTAAGTTAAAAGAAAGAGATTTCGAAATCATCCGAAAAGAATTAAAGTGAAAAGAGGCTTAATGATTGATAACCCGCCTTTTTACAAGGCCACGGGCAGGCGGGTTTAACTTGAGCAACTTCACGACTATCGAAGCTGGAATATGATAGATTCGGTTTAAATGGATGATGGCCATTTGGATGGATGATAGTTCGATCGGCATCTATGGGAGTTCGGCGTGCAAGAGCGTTCGGCATTGGAGAGAGCGCTCGGCATCGGAAAGAGCGTTTGGCATGGGAGAGAGCGTTCGGCATTGGAGAGAGCGCTCGGCATTGGAGATCGTTCGGCATTGGAGAGAGCGCTCGGCATGGGAGAGAGCGCTCGGCATGGGAGAGAGCGTTTGGCATGGGAGAGAGCGTTCGGCATTGGAGAGAGCGCTCGGCATTGGGGAGAGCGCTCGGCATTGGAGAGAGCGCTTGGCAGTCGAGAGAGCGCTCGGCATTGGAGAGAGCGTTCGGCACTGGATGGGTCGTTCGGCATGGCTACCTCGTTCGGCCCACGAGTACGTTCGACATAGTTGCCTCGTTCGGCCTACGAGTACGTTCGGCATAATTGCCTTGTTCATCATACGAGTATGCTCGGCATTGGGCAGGTCGTTCGGCATCATGATGGTTCGGCATAAGGAATGGTTCAGGAATGGTTGCCGCTAGGCATAAAAGAGTCGCACCTCCATACTTAGATACCTCCATACCTCGATACCTCCATACCTCGGTGCCTCGATACCTCCATACCTCGGTGCCTCGATACCTCCATACCTCGGTGCCTCGCTACCTCCATACCTCGGTACCTCGACACCTCGCTCGGCATCATACTGTTAGGCACGAGAGGATCGCTCGGCATATTTGGGTCGGCACATAGAGTTACTCCATTTGGGCCGAGGTATGCACCTACCATGCCCACCAGGGAAGTCCAACCCATCTTCATCTATAAATAGAGGGGCAGGGGAACAGTGAAAGGGATCTTCTGCCTCTTCTCTTCTGTTCTCTGACTTTTTTCCTAAGACTAAGGCTAGTCTCCCACTTTGTAACTGTAACTAATTCTTACATCAATAAAAAGAAAACTTCCGGAGTGGACGTAGGCCGGAGTTAGCCGAACCACTATAAAATCTGTTGTTCTTTACCGCTTTCATTTTAATTTTGATTGTTCCTCATATTATTACTCTCTACATACATCCTATCTGTGAGCTGTGATTGGGATTTGGTGCTTTCATCTGGATTTGGATGTTAGTGACCAATTTTGGTGCTAACATTTTGGTGCTTTCACTGAGAGGGAAAATACTCAGGGATTTTGGAGCTAGGAATTTGGACCCTAGAAAGCAATGGCTAGGTCATCAACAAGAAAGCAATTGCAGAAAGGAGCAATCAGGAGGGAAGTCAAGAGACTTCCTCTGGAGCTGGAGCAGGTCAAGCATCCATCTACATCACCAGAGAGGAAATGGAAGTCATGATGAAAAGACAAGAGGAGATGATGCAGGCTCTTCTTAGAAAATTTACGCAAGCAGGAAATGCGGGGGCTCAGATCCATTAAGCCAGATCAGAAGCGCTCAACTAGCAAGTAGAGGGAATGGTTCAGCGGGGGCAACCCCCAATCAACAGACAACTAACAATCCGGATGGACCTGGACTCGGGGGTGCACCATCAGATAATGTTGAACCAGTTCATGGTGGGGTTCTAGCTAACAACACGCAATAGGATGCTGGCTGGAATGTAAGAGCAAGAGATGAAGAGTATGTACGAGAATTCCCTCGGGAACTCGAGGGGCATCCCTTGACGGACAATGCTGGATTAGCTGAGATTATCAAGCGAACCATGCACGGGGTTTGACAAATAGAGATCTAGAAGGAGTAAACAAGAGTCCGTTCACTCGTGAAATCAGGATAGCTCGAAATCCGTCAGATTTCAAGCTACCTAACGTGGAAATGTACAATGGCAAGGCTGATCCAACAGATCACTTGATGAGATATAAAAGACACATGGAGGTGCTGGGGGCATCGGAAGAAGTTATGGCTCGATGTTTCCCTTTATTCTTAACGGACATAGCCGCTATGTGGTTCAGGCAGCAGGAAGAAGGATCTATCGGGACATGGACAGAGTTGGTGGACAGGTTTCTGAAGCAGTTTCGGGTACATATCAAAAGGCCAACGAATGTAATGACGCTGACATCGGTAAAACAGAGGATAGACGAATCACTTAGAGCTTTCTTAACTCGATTCAATGTAGAGGTTGCTTCGGTGGATCGGCCGGATCCATCGATGGTTTTAATGGCGGCAGTGTCAGGACTTAGAGAAAATTCAGATTTCAAAGTGTCATTGATACGGGAACCTCCGATGGATCTCGGGGAATTCTTTCACGAAGCTGAGAAATTCCTTCGGCAGAAAGATGCGTGCTCAGATATGAAGTTAAAGGAGGTGAGCGCGACTGAGGATGGAGGACCATCCAGCGGAGGCTTGGAAAAAGGAAAAAGAAAGCTGGATGACGAGTTAGGAAAGGCTAGGAAGCGGTGGAGAGAGCAAAAATTCTCCACCTATACAGGATTGAACGAGATGATGGAACGGATTTATTTGGAGACTCGGAATCGCCTTCCCTACCGAAGGCCGGCTAGGAGAGAACCCTCCGAACGTGAGAGGGCATCAGGAAAACACTACCTCTTCCACGATTTGGATGGGTACGATACCAACAGTTGCAGGCACTTAAAGGACATAATTGAGGAGCATGTAAGGAATGGACAATTGCAACAATACGTCGAAGCTCGGGATGCAGGGGTAGAGCAGGAGCAACCACCGTCTACCTCACACGGTGATGGTGCGAGGCACAGGAATGATGGTCGATTGGTCATCAACTGATTGGGATATTATGAAATAAGTTGCAAACTATGGGCAAACGGCCAAGTCACTTACTCATGTATGGGGACGGAGATATCCCCTAGGCATGCTCTGAGATGATGATAAACCGCGACGCTCTAGTTTGTGAAATCTTCTTTCCCTTTTTTGGCTTGGACATTTGCTTTTTTCTAATTTGGTTTGAACTTATGGTTTTGTTTGTTTCTTGATTTGGACTTTTATTTGGATGATTGTTTTCTGGTTTGGATATTGGTTTGGATTTTCGATATGGATTTTTTGTTTTTTGATTTGATCTGGATTTTGGATTGGCTTTCGATTGGATTTTTTATCTGGTTTTTGATAAATGGTCGTCACGGATGGATTATACCTGCCAAGGGGTAGGTCGCTTTGTCCAAACACGGCAAATCGACTTATTCAGATCGTCGAGTATGGACTATGCTCGGCAAGGGTCCGGAAAGACCAGGATTCGGCCTAGGACTTAGGCCCCATATTATCGGTTACTATTTCAGGTCATCGAGTATGGACTATGCCCGGCAAGGGTCCGGAGAGGCCGGGATTCGGCCTAGGACTTAGGCTCCATATTATCGGTTACTATTTCAGGTCGTCGAGTATGGACTATGCTCGGCAAGGGTCCGGAGAGACCAGGATTCGACCTAGGACTTAGGCCCCATATTATCAGTTACTATTTCAAGCCGTCGAGTATGGACAATGCTTGGCAAGGGTCCAGAGCGACCAGGATTAAGCTTAGGACTTAAGCCATGCACTACTCAACGTTCAAGGACATTGGACTCGGTCGTCAAGTGTGGACTGTGCTTGACAAGAACCCGGAGAGGCTACGGATATGAATATCGGCTATGCACGACAGAGGATTTGGATATTGACCCGGAGAGGTCATGGGTTCGGTTACTGGTTATTGGATAAGGTTGGATTAAGACTCGGTTACCGAGTCCGGGTGGATATGGAATTGGCTATGGACTTCGGATATTAGATTCGGAATTATTCAAAACACACCTTCCAACAGCAAGACATGTTTTGGAGGCCAAGTGTTAACCCGCCTTTTTACAAGGCCACGGGAAGGCGGGTTTAACTTGAACAACTTCACGACTATCGAAGCTGGAATATGATGGATTCGGTTTAAATGGATGACGACCATTTGGATGGATGATAGTTCGATCGGCATCTATGGGAGTTCGGCGTGCCAGAGCGTTCAGCATTGGAGAGAGCGCTCGGCATGGGAGAGAGCGTTTGGCATGGGAGAGAGCGTTCGGCATTGGAGAGAGCGCTCGGCATTGGAGATCGTTCGGCATTGGAGAGAACGTTCGGCATCGTAGAGAGCGTTCGGCATCGGAGAGAGCGTTTGGCATGGGAGAGAGCGCTCGGCATTGAAGAGAGCGCTCGGCAGTGGAGAGAGCGCTCGGCATTGGAGAGAGCGTTCGGCACTGGATGGGTCGTTCGGGATGGCTACCGCGTTCGGCCTACGAGTACGTTCGGCATAGTTGCCTCGTTCGGCATACGAGTATGCTCGGCATTGGGCAGGTCGTTCGGCATCAGGATGGTTCGGCATAAGGAATGGTTCGGCATTGGTTGCCGCTCGGCATAAAAGAGTCGCACCTCCATACCTCGGTACCTCCATACCTCGGTCCCTCGCTACCTCCATACCTCTATACCTCGGTACCTCGATATCTCCATACCTCGGTACCTCGATACCTCGACACTTCGCTCGGCATCATACTGTTAGGCACGAGAAGATCCTTCGGCATATTTGGGTCGACACATAGAATTACTCCATTTGGTCCGAGATATGCAGCTACCAGGCCCACCAGGGAAGTCCAACCCATCTTCATCTATAAATAGAAGGCCAGGGGCACAGTGAAAGGGATCTTCTGCCTCTTCTCTTCTGTTCTCTGACTTTTTTCCTAAGACTAAGGCTAGTCTCCCACTTTGTAACTGTAACTGATTCTTACATCAATAAAAAGAAATCTTCTGGAGTGGACGTAGGCCGGAGTTAGCCGAACCACTACAAAATCTATTGTTCTTTACCGCTTTCATTTTAATTTTGATTGTTCCTCATATTATTACTCTCTACATACACCCTATCTGTGAGCTGTGATTGGGATTTGGTGGTTTCATCTGGATTTGGGTGTTAGTGACCAATTTTGGCGCTAACAATGATCTTGTATACTCATATTCACATTTTACCGATAATTGGATTTCGAAGGAACCGGGTATCAGATTAGCTTGATTATGTTCAGCATGATAGGGGGTTCTCGCTTTATGAACAGTGATGAAGCTTAAACTCTTATCCCTACATGTCCCTAGTGTGAAAGGGTTGGCTGATAGTTGAGAGGCTTGCCGTAAAAGCAGATCCGAGGTACCACATGTAGTCACCTCCATGTTGAAAAGCAGGAGTGCCCACATGTTGAAAAGAAGAAGGGTAGCGTGATGGTTGAAAAGCCTAACGGGGCGGGTCCGAAAAACCCATTTGTCATGACTATTAAGAAATAATAAACGGATTTGAAAGCTAGGTACAAATATCTTGTGAAGTAAAGTTTACGATTTAACTATAAGATATTTGATAATAATATTACAGCTAGAAGTTGTAATTAGAGAAAGTAAAAAGAAAATGCGCAATTAGAAAAAAAAACTATTATCAATATGATAGAAAAAGATAAGCCAAAATTAAAACTTTGGGTAAATATAATGTAAAAGAGTAAGTCTATAACTTATAAAGAAGGAACCGGTGTCGGATTTGGCTGATTCCTATCCGAAAACCACTTCGAACCAATTTACGTGTTCGAAAAACGAACATGTTTGAAGATAGAGATATTGAGACGAATAATAACAAGGGACTACTTGTTGATTAATTGGGGATAAACTCCCGATTCACTATATTATAGCAGTGGTCTCTTTGTTATAAAAACCTCAAAACCATAAGGACTTCTCGCCTGGTAATGGCCGAGGAAAGTACCTTCGGTTTCGTTCAGTCTCAGAATGAACTTATATGGATGGATGTATGACAGTGCATTTTCTGAGATTACGTACATTGATTTTTACAAACATACATTTATGATGGCGGGGAAGGCAACTTCTCTTAGCTTAACACCCTCCTAGAGACGTACGAGCTCAAGGGTTGTATTTTTGTAGAAGACAATTAGTGATCAACAGAAATGGCAATGAGGTATTCAAAGAAGGTGCTATGTGAAAAGGTAATCGTAGCCTCGAGCCTCATCACCCGAAAATGACAGAAATAGGGTAGAAGCAGCAAGGCTAAGTGGGTCACTCCCAATTAGGAGATTTCATCATCCTTCTAGATTTACTCTACACATGTCTAAGTATGTGGTGAATGTATGACCTAGGGCCCCGTTAAAGGTCAGTAACGGCTGGGGTGATGACATATTCGGTACTATCCAGCGTGAGGAGTAGGCCGGTCTTATGTTGGTTTAGGTTCAGTATCTGGACCCTAGGTGTATCCCTCTATTAATGTACTGTCGGAAGGTAGTCCTTTACCTTGTCATTTGTATGGAATCTATTCTCCAATAAGTGCCGTCGGATTTGTTTGTAGAGCCTAGTATTTGGAATTTAATAATGGTAACAATTTCGGCTAAGATTAATAAGTTTATTTACAAAAGTTTTCAAAGAGATTTAATTAAAAATAATATCAAATGTTTTGATATAAAAAAGTGTTTTAGTTATCATAAGGTAAAAACCCGTCTATGTTTATATATGGGCGTGGCCTTATGAGATACTCTTTCTTTTCAAAGGATTTTATTCAAAGGTTGATATATAACAAAGTCATTTATTATTGAGTTTTCTCACACTGGTTTATCAAGTCTGATCCGGGTATTTTCAATACTCGGGTCAGATCCGAGTAGTTTCAGGTATAGTCGAAGACAATTGAAGTTTTTGGAGGAGAGTTGGAGATATTCATCTACATATGACATATTCCAGCATCCGCTGCTGTCTGTTTATTTTGTTTGGTGTTTGTCAGCAATTTTATGGACAGATGTTTATAACTGTCGAAGTTGAATTTAGGTTAGACCCTGATATATGTATTTTAAAAGTTTTCCGCTGTAAAGATATTTGTTCAATATTATATATTATTCCGTTCGAGTGAGATTTTGTTCCATCTATTTTTCTTTATTACCCTTAGTGACCAGCTTATTCGTGCAATTTGAGTCGGACATGTGTGGTTTATTATCGGCACAAATGTAACGGAAAAATCGTGTCGTTACAACTATCATGCTAATAAATTTTCAACTATCTACCAAGGTTTGCCTCGCTGTTTAATACTCATTTCAAAAGAAAACGTTATTGAATTTTTTTTAAGCTATTAATTTTACTACTGGAGGAGGGTAAATGTTTAAATTCAAAATTTTACTACCAGAGGAGGGTAAATGTACCAAAATTTTATTTTCTTTTACCAATATTTTATTATAAAGATATGTCTAATGTAAATATATTTTTCTTTAGACATGTGTATTAACTAGCAATAATGATAATTGATTTCAGTAGCTGCACTGAAAATCGTATAGTAACAATTTGATATTTTCATGAAATAGTTTGATATTTTAACTTTGAAAATAGATTAAATTAATATAGAATGTTGAATATCTACTTAGTCAGATGATAATAATGATGGTTAATAGTCATTTGGCTGATTTCAGTAGCTACACTGAACTTTGTATAGTAAATATTTTATCTTGTATAACAAAGTCAAACTATTTGATAATGTTAAAAATACTTAAAACATGGTGAAATGAGTCATAATATCAATCTATTTTTTAAAATATCTAACTCTTTTATCAATGTATTTTATCAAACAATAAAATAGTCTGATATGTGATAATGCTTAAATAGTTTGATATTGTATATCAGCAACAACGAAATTGTATACGAAATAGTTCGATATTAAATCAAATCAAATTAAATATCAAATAGTTTTACTTTGCTATTTCACTACATTAGTTGTATATTAGTAACTCTAATGCATGGTTCGATTTTTACATGTTAAACATTGCAATATAGCTGAACTTCTATGCAACTTTGATTTTTTATAAAAAAGTTCATAGTTTATCAAATAGCAAATAGTTTAAATTCCATACGACTTTGATTTTTTATATAACATAGTTTGTTGTTTTATGAAATCAAATATCAAATAGTTTAACTTCTGTATGACTTTGATTTTTTTACAAAATAGTTTTGCGATATTCCGGAATTTCAAGCAATTTAAACATGTGATAATCTCCTTTATAAATTATTTAAAATTGGTAAAATTGTTGTTTTCGAACAATAATAATAAGGTGTTGTTTTTATGTATATATGTGGGTTTTAATAGAATCATCATTTACAAATAGAATTTTTGTATTTGTTTAAATGTGTATATTTATATATCTGAGTTGATTGTTAAATTGGATTTTAAATTGAATTTGGATTTAAACTTGAAATTTGAAAGATTTATATCTTAAAAATGAATTAGATTTGAAAATAAAATATGTATGATTTTATTAATATATAATTTAGTTTTAAAACATATTCTTTGAAATTTTATAAATATTAATATAAGAAAATATATTTAGTAAAGATATAAATTGGTAAAACATATACATAGATATAAACTAAATATAATATGGCATATATTATATAAAGGACATTTTTATCATACAAATTACATATGTATGTGTTTAAATCATGGAAAATAACAAGTGTAATAATTCTTGCACAAAATTTAACAAGTGTCACCCATACCTTTATTTTGAGAAATTAATAAAAATAAAATTCAAGACTATATGATACTACATCTCTCGCTCTTCTCATTTTTTATTTTATTCAAAAGAAAAGAACCTCAACCAGCAAGTTTAAGTTAAATATCAGAAAATAATAAACCAGAATTCATTAAAACCTGAAAACCATTTCAATATCAAAGCAACAAATCAAACTGTCTCAAATTTTAAACCCGAAAGGAATCAGCTTCAAAACAAAGATTCAACTTAGAAATCAAGCAAATTCAAATCCAAGCAAGTGAAAATTTGATTTAACAGTTCATACCAAAGCAAGGTGCAAGAAAATCAAGTTTCAGTTTAAAACAAGACTACCAGGTTCTGTTTTCTTTAAACAGGTGAGTAAACGAGTTCTAATCTGTTTTAAGTCTTGTTGCATGCAGTAATGTTGAAGTAAATTAGTGATTGCATGATTAATTTATATGATGATATGTATATATATAGGAATATTTCGGTGTGCATGTCAGATGTTGCTCTGTTCATATGCTTCAGATTTTAGAACTTTGATAAAAATTCATATCTTCTTACCTGATTCTTTTTAGGGATTGATATTTTAATGAAACTTGTTTGAAATGATGTGATGCAAATAAAAAAATTTGCAAGTGAAATTATAGTAAATATTTCAAACAAATGAAATTACAGTGGATAATCAAATACTAGTCAAAACCGATGTTTATAATTTCGTATTTGGGTTTCATAATCTGATTTGAATTGGCAAATGATGATTTTTAAAAATCATTTCATAAATTTTTAGTTTAAATTTGGGGAGAATTTTGGGTTTGAACGATATTTGCATTATCATCAAATTCCGTCGATCGCAATAATCTGGGGTGGTCGGCTTCATGCCAGGGGTGGCTCATAGGTTAGGGTTGATGGGAAAAATATTGTGATATTTTTCTCTGACCTATGGTGGCTGGGCAAGTCGATGTTAGGGTTTAAGGTGGTGTCGGCTTGGGTGAAGTCGCGATGGATTTGCGACGTGATAGAGCGACCGGAGTTCAAGGAAATTGGCTGGGAGGTAGTCGCATGGGTGAGCATTCGTTGGTGACAGGCCACATGCATGTAAGCGGTCGATCGACGCCGAGGTGGGTCGATTTGTGTTAGTAGGGTGTTTTCGTGAGTTGAAATTCGTGAGTTGAAATTCATGAGTTGGGTATCGATTTTTCAATCGGTGATGTTAGATGCATTGGTTAGTGGAGATTTTGGGTCTGGTGTCGATAACGCACTGATCGGCGGAATCGCGATGGCGACATTGCCGGAGGTAAGAGCGTGCACGTGCACGTATGGCATTGTGCAGGGGCGGGTTCTAGGAGATCGTTTTGGACATCGTGGAGGTTGGCATTTAAGTGCGTTTGATTTGTCTCTATTATCGTTCTTTTGTTCGAATCAATCGAGTGCTTGTTGTGTTTTGTTGTACGAATTAGCGATGGAGTTCCTGATGGAGGAACTGGAGTCGGAGTTGTGAGTATTGGGGAAGAAGGAAGCGGGTCTGCGTTCTTTGTGTTGCGCTTTGGGCCGTGGTGTTGTGTTTTTTTAGAATTGGTTTGTTTTGTTTTGGGTTTGTGGAACCTGGGCCGAAGGGCCTTTGTATAATTCAAGCAAGTTTTTATTTTATTTTAAAAATGAATCTAGTTTGAATGTCATTTTAAACTTAATTTACAAATGTATTTAAGTCTTTAAATAAAAGATAAAGATTTATCTTAAAGTTAAAGTAAGGTTTTGAAAATTAAGGATTAATTAAATAATTAAGAGTAACTAATTAGTTTAATTAATTAATGATTAAGGTCTAATTAATTAATGATTGATGATTATAGTTAATTAATTTGTGATTAATTAATTGATAATTAAGAATTAAATTAGTTAGGTAATTTATAATTAGAGATTAATTAAAAAAGAAATTGAGTTGATTAATTAGAGATTAATCAATTCATAATCAAGGATAAATCAATTAAGTAGTTAGAGATTAATTACTTAAACGATAATTACTTAAAGTAAGTAATTAAAGGATTGATTAATTAAGGTTTATTTAATTAACGAGTGTGATTAATTAAAGGATAATTAATCAATGTAAGTGATTATAAGATAATTAATTTGGGAAATTAATTAAGGATAATTACTAGAAGCGATTAAGGATCGTTAATGATTGTCATTAATCAATTAAAAAATTAATTAATACGAATGATTAAGGATAATTAATCTATGTGATTAATTAAAGGTTAATTACTTAATGTAATTAAAGAATAATTAATCAAGGTGGATTAATTGAGATGGAGGATTCAAGAATGATTAATTAATTGAGTTATAATTAATTAATGTTAAGTAAGCAGATTTAAGGTAACCCAAATGACTAAATTGGTGATTAATTTAATTGGAGATTAATTAAATTAATTAAAAATTACATATCTTATAAATCTTGCTTATGGATGGTTGAATGATATTGGATGACTTGAATTGATTGATATCTCTGATATGTGATGCTTTGAGATATGAGATATTTTGTTGAATTATGATATTATGGTTTATCTATCTGAGATAAATTGTTATGCGAATATGAAATCCTAAATATAAATTGTATTGTTTAACTTATACACTTGGTTTAATGAATGACATTAAACTAGAAGAGACTAGGGTCGGGTATTAGCAATACCCGAAACCACTTCAATTTGTAATTCTAAGTTCATGATAAATTTGATGTGTGGAATCAAACAGGTTGGAATGAAAAGATAAAGAATCATGGATATTTAAAACTGAGTTGTGATCCCTAGACATGGTTGGAAATAAGTATTTGACTTAAATAAGTTGAAAACTCGTAGAAGGTACGAGCTACCCTGGTTCTGCAAATAGGTTTCATTAAATAGTATTTCATGTTATATGGGCTTACCCACGTTGGTTTCCAGCCTTACCCGGGTGTTACTTTAATGTAATGCTCGGGTCAGACCGATATTATAGCTTTTCTGGTATGAACGTTCTGGAGCTCAGGAGGCGAGCTGGATGGCAGGAACGTATGGAGGGTATTCCGCTGTAATATATTATTGTTTATCTGGGACAAGTTATTTTAACTGTCCAATGATTGTGAAATGTTGTAACTTTGATGTAATAATATAAATTAACTAATATAGTTTTCCTTTGTATAACTGCTATATTATTTGATATTATATTTGATCTGCTGCGAGTGTGAGATTCTATGGTTTGGTGTTTCTGTTTCTTCTTCTTCTATCTCTTTTCTTCTTTTCCCTAACCATCTAGAATTTTCGGGATCGAAAAATCCGGGTCGTTGCATTTGGTACCAGAGCTGAAGGTTAAGCGAGAACCTTGGCTCTGTTGGGTTTACTCATTAAGGATAGGGTCAATGGTACCCTAGAATGAGTTGAGTATATATAGATATATGTGAGCATACTTGTTATTTTCTTATATAAAGGTTTTAATGAATGATTTTTATAAAAACTTATATTTTATATATAAACCAATAATTGGTTGTTGGATATTGAAATTAAATAAGAATTTAAGTATATCCAAATAGGAATCGAATAAAATGAACTATACAAATAAGACGAAATAGAATTGGTTTCAAACCAGAATATAATTGGTTATTAATGGGATTATTGTTTTCCAATAAACAATGCTAACGCAAAATGAAAAGTTTTAAGAAAGTAACAATTCAGATGAAATTGACTTGTAAATAGAAAAGGATTAAATTGTGAAGTTTTAAGTCCAAAAAAGAATATGGAATTGTTTCAAAGTGTTAACGGAAATAATAAATAATATTATTCAGACTGTTTTGAATATAGCCTTATTTTAAAATAAGAAGTTGTTCGAAAACTTTAAAAGAATTTGTTTTGAATTAAAACTAAAGGTGGTTTAAATTTTAAAATTTGGCTTGGTGGGCCAAGAAGTAATTATGTATATATGAATAGATATACATGATATCAAAGATGATTTGAAATAAACTCTAAGGTGTTGAGTTTTGATTTTCCCTGAAGTGTGATGTAAAACCCAAATGATATAAGTTTTGAACTTATAAGTGGGAAAGAATTTTGAAATTTGAAGTGGGAATTCAAATTTGAGTAAGGTTAACGGGATTAAATTGAATTTAACTTAGAAGAAGTTAAATAAGTTTGAATGAATAACCTGATTTGGAAATTTCAAGATGAAATTAAGATTTAACTTGGGAAGTTAAATGGTTAATTTGAATTAGGAGTTTGTGTGATCTCAAAATGTGTTTGAGATCTGGAAATTTAAAATGGATAGATGTTTTAAATAATTTGGATGATATCATCCTATTGTTGATCTTTAAACTGTGAATTGGATTTGTTTAAATGAATGAAGAAATGGATTGTGGTAATATATCCATTGTAGAGATAAAAGAAAATTTAACTTTAATTTGAAATTAAGGATATGGAATCCCTTTAAACTTAAGATTTGAATGTTAAAGAATTGAACTTGTAAATTTAAATTGTTAAGAATTGGTTTCAAAAATTGAAATTAGGTAATAAATTGGATATCAAAGATTAAATTGTTTAAAAAGAATTTGAATTATTATTTGAACCTAGAAATAGGTTTATGGAGAAGTAAAGGTTAATTTGATTTAAGGGAATTAAGTCAACATTTAAAATTTAACTCGAATGTATATAATTCGAGATAATTTAAAAAGGTAGAGATTGGAAATGGGATTAATTCAAACAGGAATTGAAATGATTTGAAATTGAAGTGGGTTCAATTGGAAATTAGTCCAAATTGATTCGAATAATTTGGAATTGTGATTAAAGTTGAATGGGTCTAAAATTCAAATGGGAATTGATTTGAATTTGGGATAGAAATTGAAGTTCATTCAAATTGAATTGGAATTGAGTCAATTTAAATAGAAATGGAAATTTAAATTGAGTTGAATAGGTCTAAAATTCAAATGGGAATTGATTTGAATTTGGGATAGAAATTGAAGTTAATTCAAATTGAATTGAAATTGAATCAATTTAAATAGAAATGGAAATTTAAATTGAATTGATGGGAATGGAAACTAGGAGTTGAACAGTTTGGCTTTGGACTATTTTCAAATAAATTATATTAATATAAACTATTTTAAATCTATTTTTCCAAGCTATTTACTATATAGAATCTTTCTTTTTAAAGCCAAACTATTTTATACTTATTTTACAATTATTTTGGAACTATTTAACCATTTTGCAACTATTTTATAAACTAATTACTATTTTTCAACTACTTTATAACTAATTACTATTTTACAACTATTTTGCAATTATCTAACTATTTTATAACTATTTGACTATTTTCCAACTATTTTACACTTACTTAACTATTTTATAATTATTTTACAACTAATAATTATTTTTCATCTACTTTTAACTTTTCAAATTATTCTCCAATTTTTTAGATGGTCAGAGTGTAAACTGTTTATGATTAATTACCAATTGAGATAAGAATCGAAGTGATAATCCAAATAAGGATTGAAGCAACTTTGAGTAAGTAAATAGAATCATAAATGAATGCGAATAGAAAAGGAGAGTGATTTGGCTAATAACCAATGAAGATAAATACGTAGGATATACGTATATTATTCTATTCGCATAGTGATTTTATCCATATTCGAGCATAGAATTTCAAGATAGTTATATCGATCCGAGTTAGGATTTTTTTCAATCGATTTTCGATGGTGAACCTGGATATGGATTTTTGATTAGTTCTGGAAATTCTCTATCATAGTTGTGACTATGCAAGGAGAATGATGGTTTTTGATCAAGAAACTAGATCTGAGTCCGCACTAGAAAGTCGGGTGGACGATACTAGTTCGGAAGTGAAATTATGTGATCGAGTGGGCGATCAGATTGATATAGCGTACGGATGATATATGTACATCCTATGGGTTTGAATGAAATTGTTATTGAAATATTTGTGGATAAGAAATGTAAAATGGTTTTTGAATGAAAGGTATATTTTGTGAAATATATGATGAACTAAAATTAAATTGAAAATTTCTATGATTAAAGGTTCACTTTATGAAGAAATGTAATGAGAAATAAAATTTGAATATTTGATTTGGAATAAACAAAGTTATGTATCTTTGTTCTATATATGATAAAACTCCCCTGGTTTAATCTATAGCCCGAAGAAAAGAGTTTTGAAAGTATTTGAAGTATAAAAAGGGAATTTGTACAAGTTTGAAGTGATCCAAAGATTATATATATATATATATATATATATATATACACGTAATGGATCTTATGAGAATGATTTTGAGAAAAGGTTTTCGGAACCTTTGGATTGGAAAGGCTTTTGATTTTTGGGAAAATTCAATATTGGAATTTGGTGTAACAATCCGTTTTTCCGTACCCTTTGAATTCACAATAAACCACACATGTCCAACTCAAATTGCACGAATAAGCGGATCATTAAGGGTAGAAAAAGAAAATAAAGACAGAGCAGGATCTCACACGAATGGAATAACATATATTATTTCAATAATAATCTTTACAGCGGAAAATTTTAAATACAATATCAGAGCCTAACCTAAATTCAGCTTGGACAGTTATAACACCTGCCCTTACAAATGCTGACAAACAACAAACAAAACTAACAAACCACTGCGGATAATAGAATACGTCCATACGATGATGAAGATATCTAGCTCTCCTCTGGAAACTCCAACCGTCTTCAACTAAACTTGAAACTACTCGGATCTGACCCGAGTATTAAAAATACCCGGATCAGACTTGATAAACCAGCGTGAGATACTCGAACTTTAAAATGACTATGTTATCAAAACCTTTGAAAAGAAGGGTATCTCATAAGACCACGCCCACACATATACACGGACGGATTTTTACCATATGATAACCAAAACACTTCATACCAAAATACACATGACGTTATTTTAATGACAATCTTTTGAAAACACTTTTCAAATAAACTTATTCAAATAAGATATCAATATCTGGACTAAGTCTAAGGTAATATATCCGGACTAGCTAGGTCAACGGAATATACCAACGAAATATATGATACCAAAAAGGGGTAGCTGAAATGTTTGAAAGTCATTACAGCTATTTTGAGAATACAACCAAAACCGTAAATCTCGTAGGGATTGGATTTCCAACATGATAGGAAACTAGTGACCTTTTCTCCGAACCACGCATAACAAACATAGTTTCCACGGTGCCTTAATCGCTTTTCTCAAACTAGTCACTTGGAACTATACTTGCTACACTACAAATGATAACCGGTAGTTCCCTGCTTTTCTCAAGCTAACCACTTTATCCACATGAGGCAATAAATGCCTTGAGGCCCAGACGTATCTGGTACCTAGGGCTCAGAACATCTGATACCCAAATCACTGCTATCTGAAATGCGAGCATACATCTGACCACATAGAATCCCATCATAACCGGGGTGTGAGACTCGTGAGGCTACGCTCAATTTCTTCAAAGCCACGCTTTTCATACAAAACCACGCTTTGATCAACAGGTTCCACTTTGAATGCCACATTGTCATTCCACGTCACATGACTAATTTCTAGAAAAGTATAACTTCCTGAGCTCGTATGTCTCGGGAAAGGGTGTTAAGCTAAAAGAAGTTGCCTTCTCCGCCACCAACTGATATACATTTATAGAAACCACTCAAATGTGATTTTGAATACAATGTCAGACAAACATCCATACAAGTTCGTTCTAGGACTGAACGAAACCGAAGGTACTTTCCTTGGCCACTACTAGGCCAGAAGCCCTTGCAATCCGAAAAATCTCCATCACGAGGAGACCACTGCTATAAATAACTCTATAATGGTGGCCAACCAGAGCATGTTCAACAAGCAGTCTTCACGCTATGAAGATCCATGGTCTTCAATAATCATCATCTTCAACATATCTTCACTTTCGTACGTATACATTGGTTCGAAGTGGTTTTCGGATAGGAATCGTCCAAATCCGACTCTGCTTCCTTCGAAACCAATCATCGCTTTATAAAGATGTTAAGTTCATATGTGGATATCAATCAATTGCTTCATCTTTTAAATCAAATATCTTTCTTAAATATAATCTTTTCAAGTTATTCCATTTTCTTTTCAAATGTATATGGAATCATTAAGCCACATTTATCAAATCATTTGATTTATTAAACTTTTCTTAAATCTTGGAATAATTCCAAATCATTTTCTCTTTTACTTGGGAAAATCTTTCCAAATCATTTTCTCTTTTACTTGGGAAAACCTTTCCAAATCATTCATTAAATCTTAATCAAGGATTTCTTATATTCAAGTTATAACTTTTAACTTAGGGAAAATATTCTCTCATTCATTAAATCTTAATCAATTTTCTTCTTAACTTCAAATCATATTCTTACAAATCAAAGATTTTCATAACAAAACACTACTGCCATCTTTAATATGGTAAATTTCACCTCTAGGGACTAATGGCAAGTTTCACCTCTAGGGACTAATGGCAAGTTTCATCTCCAGGGACTAATGGCAATTTTCACCTCCATGGACTAATGGCAAGTAATCCTACATCATGAATATCTTTATCTTTAACGATCTTTGTCCTCAATATATTTTATTTCAAAATTAGTTTGAAGGGATTTTCTTTTCTTTTATCTTGGAAAAACTTAAATATGATCTTTTAGAGCATCCGGGCTTTCCTTTCGATCTATTCCACCCCTCGTCTAAAAAGAAAAAACATAGGCCAGGTATGTTCAGGGCACTGGTTACTCCATCCCTAACCTTAGTTAAACACCTTGTTTACCTTCCCAGATCTCACAGATGGGACAAATGTACTAGTCATTTCCACATACTCAGATTTTCAACTTTATTTGGGAATTGCTTATAAATATTCCAAATTATCTTTCAAAATGCTTAATTATCCTTTTTAAAACATTCACAATTGATTCTGGGAAACGTCGTTGCATTTAAACTCATATTCCAAAAGTTATAGAATTCGCAGCATAAAAGTGTTGTAGAAAGTGCTATATAAGCTTATTTGATTTAAACAACTTTTAAATATTTGAAAATTCATATTTTCCAATCCAAATCTCTTTTAAATCATTTAAATAGATTTATCAAATTTATTCCATATTTTTAATCATTTAAAAATATTATTTATAAAGAAATCCTGTTTTGGATTCCGAATTGGAAAACCGCGATGTTTTTAGAAAATTGATTTGGACATGTTTCGAAATCTACTTAATGAAATCTTGATTTTCTTTCTTCATTGCAAAACTATTATCATTGTGAACCAAAGAATTTTTATTTCGAAGAAATCGAACTTATAAATCATTCTCTACGTCAGTTTGAAGTTACGAGTCAAAATTTACGAACTGCCGCTACGCGACAAGCTCGGTTTTGACCAATTTTGAGAATTGCTTCGGAACTTGTTCGAAACACTTCAAATTTGTTTTAAACCACATTTAAACTATTTTAAAATCATTAAGAGACTAAATAACTTCCATATACACATTTGTATGAATTTACTTCTCATTTAATTAACTATGGTTACTAACCATTTCTCTTACCATTTATCAAACAAGTTATCAACCACATCACAAACATAATATCAACCAAGTTATCATCCAATATCAACCAATATTCAACGTATTAATTTCTAATTTAACATGTGTATTATCAACTTAAGTTTTATTAAAATAAAACTAAAATTTGAGTACTCACCTTTTAACTTAACCAATTCTTCCTACCAACATTCATATGCAACAACACTTCTCTTAAATCCTCTTATCTTCACCAAATCTTTTCCGTAGACTTTCCTTCTGATTCCGGCAACACTTTCTTCTCTTTTTCCCCCTCCGAAGCTTCACAAACCTGCTCCTCTTCCTCATAGGTTCGGCCATGCCTTATTCTTCTACTTCCTTTATCATTTCTTCACTTCTTAGATGCTAAACCATGTTCTAATGGTATTCTAAGGTCTTTGGTAAAGTTTGGTGGTGTTTGGAGTTGATTTGATATGGTTTTGAAAATGTTAGTAAGCATTTTGGAAGACGAGAAGAAGCCATTAAAGAGAGCTTCAAGGAGGAAGAAGAAGAAGAATGAAATAGTGTGAAATTTGTGAAAGAAGTGGTAGGTATTTATAGAAAAAGAAATGAAGTGGTAAATTACCAAAATATCCCTTTACCAAATTACCAAAATAACCTTACTTACTTATAAAGTAATCTTATTTTTTTTCAACACTTAACATCACATTTCAAATAATTACTTTATGTCATTTTCACTTAGATATTAAGTAAAGTAAGTAATAATTATGTCTCTTTGATTTGATGTTTTACTTTTTGCTTTGAAATTTGTCTTTTTGTGCTTACATTTTCTTAATTGTTTTCTAGAAGTTTCTAACCTTGTTTAGTGAAAGTAAACTTGATTAGTAAATTAATTAATACTTATACTATTTGAATATATGTTCCTATATAAGAAAATAAAGGTACGGCGACGTTGCGACAACTTTTAACCGACAAAACGTCGTTTTTCGACGAAATGTTTTACAGTCATGTTTTGACGTTTTAGTTAAACTATTCATTTATGTAAACCAAATTTAAAAATGAACTTTTTACTTCTTTAAATAAATTAAAACATGTCTCTTTATATTTTAAAATCAAGTTTAAATAACATCAAAATCTTCAATTCTACGGTGTATGTAAAACTGACAAAATGCGACAAAATTTAGTTATTTTTGTAGAACGATTATTAACATACTTTTAAATCTTTTAATATTCTTTAATTATCTTTATTAGATGTTTTCAATGATATTTATCTTTTTAAATAAATATTTAAACCTTTTTATTTAAGCATTTATTTTATTTTTAACAAAACTTAACTTTAGTTGATTTGTTGTAAAATCCAAATTTACATTATCAACTACAAGAATAAATAATTTCTCTATTATTATCTATTATATATAACTTATTTATTTAAGTTTTAGACCTTTTTAAATTTATAACAAACGAAATCTCTCATTTTCGAAGTAGCGAAATTACGAGTCGTTACATTTGGAAAGCTTACTTTGAGAATTATTGAATTTGGAATAATCGGTTTTAAGAAAAGGAGATTTATATGGGATTCATACTAGGTGTATGATTTGGAAGATACTATAAGAGTATAGTATAAAGTGTTTAGAGATTGGCTCTGGAGAAAAACACGCTCCCTTGAAATGAACTTCTCAGGAGTGCCACAGGGGTGGTACTGCCTTGAGCCCTAAGGGGGGTTCTAAATTTGATCCTGTGAGGAGTCCGAACAAACTAGTTCCTGAGGATTATGTGTGGTGGATAGCAAAAGTTTAAAAGTGTATATTTGTATTTACAAATTGAATTTTTGTATTTGTTTAAAAGTGTATATTTATATATCTGAGTTGATTTTTAAATTGGATTTTAAACTGAATTTGGATTTAAACTTGAAATTTGAAAGATTTATATCTTAAAAATAAATTGGATTTGAAAATAAAAAATGTATGATTTTATTAATATATAATTTAGTTTTAAAACATATTCCTTGAAATTTTATAAATATTAATATAAGAAAATATATTTAATAAGGATATAAATTGGTAAAACATGTACATAGATATAAACTAAATATAATATGGCATATACTATATAAAGGACATTTTTATCACACAAATTACATATGTATGTGTTTAAATCATGGAAAATAACAAATGTAATAATTCTAGCACAAAATTTAACAAGTGTCACTCATATCTTTATTTTGACAAATTAATAAAAATAAAATTCAAGACTATATGATACTACATCTCCCACTCTTCTCATTTTTTCGTTATTCAAAAAAAACCTCAACCAGCAATTTTAAGTTAAAGATCAGAAAATAATACACCAGAATTCATTAAAACCTGAAAACCATTTCAATATCAAAGCAACAAATCAAACTGTCTCAAATTTCAAACAAGAAAGGAATCATCTTCAAAATAAAGATTCAACTCAGAAATCAAGCAAATTCAAATCCAAGCAAGTGAAGATTTGAATCAACAGTTCAAACCAAAGCAAGGTGCAAGAAAATCAAGTTTCACTTTAAAACAAGACTACTGGGCTCTGTTTTCTTTAAACAAGTGAGTAAACGAGTTCTAATCTGTTTTAAGTCTTGTTGCATGTAGTCATGTTGAAGTAAATTAGTGAATGCATGATTAATTTATATCATCATATGTATATATATAGGAATATTTTTGTGTGCATGTCTGATGTTGCTCGGTTCATATGCTTCAGATTTTAGAACTTTGATAAAAATTCATATCTTCTTACCTGATTCTTTTTAGGAATTGATATTTAAATGAAACTTGTTTGAAATGATGTGATGAAAATATAAAAAAATTCAAGAGAAATTATTAGTAAATATTTCAAACAAATGAAATTACAGTGGATAATCAAATACTACTCAAAAACCGATGTTTATAATTTCGTAATTGGGTTTCATAATCAGATTTGAATTGGCAAATGATGATTTTTAAAAATCATTTCATAAATTTTAAGTTTAAATTTGGGGAGAATTTTGGGTTTGAACGATATTTGCATTATCATCAAATTTCGTCGATCGCCGTAATCTGGGTTGGTCGGGTTCATGTCAGAGGTGGCTCATAGGTCAGGGATGATGGAAAAAATATTGTGAGATTTTTCTCTGACCTATTGTAACGGCCCTGAATTTTGAACAATTTAAATTGAGATATTTAATTAGTTTTAAATATTTGAATGATGATTTAAATTAAATTCCCAATATAACTAGGATATTGGCGATTAAATATTAAAATTTAATGTATAAAATGTTAAATAAAAATTTGATTTTTAACTTTGGAATCTGAATTTGAAATATTGAATTTGTATTTTAAATTCAAACTAATGACTTGGAAAAATAATTTGATTAAGGAATTAGGTGGGCTTTACAATTTTCTTAGCCATGGTTTTGCTTAAGTGCTGTAATATTATCTAAGGCTACACTCGATCCCCTCTCTATTTCATTCGTAACCCTAAAAATCAAAGAAAACAAAACAATGGCGACCGATACCCCCTTCATCATTTCAAAGCAGATCGAAAAAAAAAGAAAAAGAAAACCTAAATCTAAAAATCAAACGAGGAAACGATATAATGGTGGCTCGGTCTTCTTCCTGCTCATCTTCAAAGCTAGGGTTTTCGAAGCTGCGCTATTTGCTTGACCGATAGGAATTTGCGCGTTGCCTTGCTCGATCAATTCTTCGTCGCTCACTGCTGCTTCGTTCTCGTTCATCCTCTTTGGAAATTTTTTGGGTTTTCGTATTCGCTTCGAAAAAGGTGAGTTTTCTCACGATTAATCGTTATTCAAGTTTTTAAATTTGTTTGAATTGGGTGCTTGGTTGCATGCTATGATTTGGGGTGTTATTTGTTATCATTTGCTCAGTTAATTTAATTTAAACTGATAAGACCAGATAAGTCTCTGCATGTATGTTTGTTGGGTGTTATTTGCTATCATTTGCTCTGTTAATTTGATTTAAACTGATAAGAACAGATAAGAACAGATAAGACACTGCATGTATGGTTGTTGGGTGTTGTTTGCTTCCATTTGCTCTGTAGATAAATTTAAACTGATAAGAACAAATGCTATTTAAAATTTGTTTTTAAATTGATGAGGACAGATGCTATCATTTAAAAATCTGATGAGAACAGATGCTATTAAAACTTGACTTGTTTTGTTTTTGCTGCATGTGATGGATCTTTGAATCTAGATGAGGAAAATTTTGTTTGCATGTGCTTGTTTGAACTTCTGTTCATGTGTGTTGTATGTATGTGTCTGTAAAACCCCCTATTCTTGTTCTTAGATGCAAGCAAATTCAAAACCCCAAATCACTTCCTCTTTTACCTGTCAGTTTTAAGTTGTCTAAGTAAATGTAGTAAAAAAAAAAATTGAATACCTTAGTTCTGAAAATAACTGGGAGCAAAAACCTATCCAAATCTATGTTATATGCAGTGATAAATGCTGTTCTCTTGTTAAAATGCATGTTCGACCTTGTTCAGTTCCTATATTTTTTTGTTGCTTGAATATACGAGGTTGATTTTTGATTATGGATTGACTTGTTTGAATCACGGCTTCGGCTCTGATCAGTTTAACTCGTTCAATTTTGGAAAAAAAAAAGCTTCTCTGTTTTATAACTGTGAGTAATTTTTAAAACTTAAGTAAATTTGGTTGCATGCTAGGTTATTAAAATGAATAAGTATTGTATGTATATACATAAGTGAAATCTGATGTGGTTGTTTATAGTATGTATGCTGTGTATATTCATCTAAACATATGTGAGTATGTCTGGATCAGGAGACATTCCCTGTTCCTGTTAAACTGGTTTTCAAACCCTTCAGAAAACAAGATCTCAACTTCTAGTCCCCCTTAAGCTTTGCTGTTCAAACAGAAATTATTTATAATGGGAAAATCTTTAATTTAAAAATAGTCATAAGAATGATACGTGTCATATATTATTTGGAAAAAAAATGCCGTCTTCAATTTGCTGAGGTTATCTGGTAGCTGTGCATCATTCAGTCTGCCATTGTGAAATTTCTACATTCCATCTTCAAATATATTGTACTCAATATGTGTTTATGTGTATTGAGTTGTACTGTGCATGTATTGTATCTATTCGTATTGGACTGTGCTCATTATAATCAAGGTCATTTGTTGTTTTCTGGTAGCATTGCTGCATCACTGTAATTAGTTCATGTAGGTCTGCATTCACTTGCTGCTGTATTGGCTTGATGGTTTTCTTCTTTGGTTGTCTGCACTTTGATATTTTGTAGTTCCATTCATTCTTGTAGCTTGCTGTATTGGGTATGACCATTTTTTTTGTTACAGTGAAATTCATATAGTAATTCTAGTTAGTATTGTTGCATTGTCCACTTGAGTTGTTTGTGAATCTGGTCGAGTTCATATCCACTGTTGTCATCTAATGCAGTATATATATATATATATATATATATATATATATATATATAAGTTGATTCATACTTATGTTGTGCACCATTTATATTTTCCACTGATACTATCAGGTGTACATCACTGATTCATGCTTAACTTGAGTTTTCATTTGATAAATTTGCTGAGATGATTTTTACCTCGCATTGACCTTGCCCTGTACTATTTCAACCTGGTTTGCATCTGTTTGGGTCAGATTTATGCATTGGTCTGCCACCTTTATGCCTTTGATACTGTGCATTTGAACTTGTGCTGTTGATCCAAGTTGCACTGAACACCTCATTTGATCTTCTTGCATTGGCAGTGTCACTATTTGATATAATTTGCATTTAGTTGTGCAGTTTGCATTGGGATATTTTGTATTGAGTTCGAGTTCAAGTAACATTAGCTTGACGTCTGTCTTTATTTGTTGTTTGCATTTCCAGTTGCATTTAGTGAAACTGTTCCATTGCATTGGCTTGAGTCTTGTGGACTTTGTTATCTTTCACACTGTTAGTTCATGTTGCATCCACTTGACTCATTACGGTCGTGTGTGCTGTGGTGCCATATTTTTGGTGCTCTCACCTTCACTCGGCTGTGCTTGCACTGCCCACTTCGTGTCACAGTTGCATACAGTGAGTTCATATTGTTGGTGTTGATTTGTGTCAATTAGTTCACTTCCACTTGAACCATTCTATTTTCACTTGAACTCCCGGTTGGTTCATGCCGTGACATTGATTGTCGATTGACCTATTTTGTTATGTGAGCTGCTGTTTTAATAGCAGTTAGTAATTTGTCAAGCATCAATCATATGCATACTTATATATATTCCCATTGTTGTTTTATTAGTATATGCAGTCTGCACCGGATTCTCCACATCTGCAACAAAAAGATGTTTTGGGTCATTTTCATTTGAGCATATGTAAGACAGTTTACATACTTAGATTTGTCACGGCTTTGATTGCATCATGTTGCAACAGTTTTGATCTTCTGAAGTTTGCATTCCACATTGAACTGGTCTGAAGTATATTTGCATTACTGCATACTTGTAGTATATGGATCGTCTGCACCTTGTCCTGAAGTGTTTGCTGTGTTCATTTGAGTGTTGTTGGCTTTGCACTTCACTTGTGTATTACCTGAGTCTGCATCCCCAACCAGGTTATTATTTTCTGGTTTGTAGCTCATTTGCATACATTGATCTCTTTTGGTATGTTACTGTCTTGGTCATAATTTCATTTGAGGTACAATTGAGCGTTATATAGTTGCCATATCATGTGAAATTTTGGTCATCTGTTGGTTGTTGTGGCTGTCTGGATTTGTGTTCTGGTTCATGTATCACTTGTATACATTTGCCACCATCTTGATTGCTGCTGTGTTGTGTAGTAGCCGTGGTCTCTGTTGTTGTAGCATGCATTGCTGTTGAGTTGAGTTGTCTGTACCTTGTATGCTGTTGCATTGGTGCATTGGGTTTGTCTCAGCCTTGAACCTTTGTAATTGTAGTTGATGACTCACTGTTACCATTTTAATTCAGTTCATTGCAAATTTATTTACTTGAATTAAGATTAATCCTGACTCGAGTGTTTTTATGTTTTGCATAAAACGCTCGGGTCAGACCGAGCATTTTACAGCTTGGAGATTTTCTCGCAGCGAAGTTAGAGAGAGAGGGGAAAGCACTTCACTAAAGCTTTTCAGAAAAAAAATTCTTGTACTTAATAAAAATTGTTCCGCTGTATAAAAATGTAATTCATTGTATAACTCTGATATTTGTATATAAAAGAAAAGTTCATTTATAAAATATATTATTGTTTCTGTGATTCTGTGACTGATTCTGTTTAAATGTTATAAACTAAATAACAATCCGTCATTTGAGCGTTTCTAGTTGGTTTAATTACCGACTAGAGGCGGTCAGAGCGGCGGGTCGTTACAAAGTGGTATCAGAGCTTTGGTTCACACAAAGCTTAGTTTATGGTGTTTAATATGAATAGTTACTAGAATCACTTTAAAGAAAGTGTTTTCAAATCTAAAGAAGTTTAAAATTGTTTTCTTTAAAATAAAAAGTATTTTGAATATTAGAATTATTTTGAAAATTCCCCTCTCTAAATTTAGGTTTGCGATAGTTTCTCTTCGGTGAGGTTTCCTTAGATTTGAGTCCCGATCGTTCGAAAACTCGTTATCGAATTGTTGAGATTTACGAAAAGTGAAATATAAGTTAAGTGAATTAATGAATTGGTTTAAATCAAATATTTTGAATATCTCCGAAGTAATTGGAAATAAAAGGACATGTTAATTTGGTTATAACCAAGAGAATTATTGAACTATAACTTGGAAATTTGATTCTGAATTCTTTTGAAAAATTGATTTCAAATGTTGTGAAGAACGATTTAGTAAAAAAAATGGATTATAAGTATTTAACTTATAATATGAACTTTTGGTATATAACTGAGTTATATAAATTGAATTGAAGTGATAAAAGGAGATTATAAATTGAAGTTTTATGAATAGAAATGGAATTTGTAAAGATCGTTTATAAATTCCGCGAACGACTTATTTTGATAAGTAAATTGTTATAACTTATTAAAGGAGTTATATCTATGATTTCGGACAGCGAATTATCCTTTAAGTTAAATATTGTGATAATAAAAGTTGGTTGGGAATTTTATTCACAATTTTGGACAGTGAATATATTATTAAATAAATCGGTTATGTCTTGGGAAAATGATTGAATGATCCGACCTTTGCTAATGAGGATTGCAAATTTTGATAGGAAATTTAATTGTCGACTTAACTGTATGATTAAAACAAGTTTTGATGTAAAGCTTATATTCCAAGTTTAGACTAATGCCTAAAATAGTTAATGTGGAAATATGAGTCTAATGAAACCAAGTCGATGAATGATTTACTAAAGAACTTGTTGATTATTTTGGGAAATAGAAAGCAAATGCAAAGTTCAAATGGGATTTAGATTTCAAAATTGAAGTTTGTCAACATGAAAATCCACAATAGATTTAATAGATTCAGTGATGAATTTGAATTTGAATGTGCGGAAAATGAAGTCAATCGATTTAAAGATGTTTTAAAATGTATTAAGAATCGAAAGCATAGATTTCAACACTCATTGTTGAAATAGACGTTTTCGAGAGAAATAAAAGGAAATGGTGGACTATAACATTGTTGTTATAGTAAATGGTTTCCGAAAGGAAATGTTTTTATATAGTATTGGGATTTATATATCTATCTTAAATTCGAATCCCTATACTAGTGATTTTGGGTCGTCGTAACAATGTTTTACGCAACATTCGTTTTGACTCAAATAAATGTGTTTAAAAGGGACACTTTCCTTAAAGAATGAAATATATACTTGATTATGATTTAAATATATTGAATATTTTCAAAGTGTTGAAAATGAATGGATTTGTGAATTACTTGTTATTAAAAAAGTATGGAAATGTTTTTCCAATATGAAGTGAATGTTTTGAGATTTTATCTTTTAAAGATAAATTGAAAATGAATATTTGAAATCGATTTGAAAATCGTATATTCATAGATATTTTGGAAATGTAAATTCATTATGGAATTTATAAAAGAAAGGGAAATTTGTTAAAAATAAACATTGATTTATTTTTGAAATGTGAAGATAAATTTACGGATTTGGAACGTAAGTCTAAAATAAATCGGTAAAGATTTATTTGATTGATTTAAATGAACCATTTCAAGTTTAAAATGGATAACTATTTGGAAATGTTTCCATTTAAGGAAATTGCTTTGAAAATTGTTTTCAAAGATTGAAAGGTGAAAAATGATTTGAAATTTGTTTTCAAATGGTTGAAGCGTGAAAAATATATCTTGTAAAGATATTATTTTTGGAAAATATGAACAATTAGTTCAACTTGAAATTTTTCAAGAAGATTGAATCTTGAGTTAAATTGAGTTTAACTTCGACAACGAAAACAATATAAGTTGAGCTTTGAATTTTGAATGGTTGATTTGGATTGTATGTCTAACATTGTGAATTGACGACATAGCAATTGATCTCTATTAAATATATATCTGTTGGTGGCGGAGAATTTATTCTCTTAGCTTAACACCCTTCTCTGAGACGTACGAGCTCAAAGGTTATATATCGATAGACATCAATTATGTGTTGAGAATTGACGATGTAACATGAAATCCAAATCGAGTGTGAAGTCGATAATAAATTGGATTATGAATGTGAATTAGGTTTGACATAACCTTAAATTTCCAAATCGACTTAGAGGAAAATTTTAAATGGATAATGAAATGGAAAATTTGTGAATCCTCTATTTGTTATGGGTATGAGATATTGAGGTTTTCAAAACGTATATATGAGAATACGATAAATTCGAAAACCATTAGTTTGGAAAGAAATTGTTGTGGAAAACTTATGTAAGTACATGAGTATGATATGTACGAAATGTGAAATGAAATATTATATATGTATATATGATATTATGTTTTCCAAATTGAGGATATGGAAAAGTACCTTCCATTTAAAATTTGTGAAGGTTGTTGGAACTCGAGATGAGTGTCCATTTGAAAATCGTAGCTACGTAGAATTCCATTAGTTGGATTGACCATTTGATTTCCATTAGTTGGATTGACCATTTGATTTCCATTAGTTGGATTGACCATTTGATTTCCATTAGTTGGATTGGCCATTTGTTTTCCATTAGTTGGATTGGCCATTTGTTTTCCATTAGTTGGAGTGACTAGCGTAATTTGAGGGCCGTGATGCCTACCGTTACAAGCGATTCCACTGGGATAGTGGCGCAACCGTTGAGTAAACTGCAATCTAGAAGCCAAAGCGAAATTCAAGGGGCGAGATTCCTACGGTCACAAGCGATTCTACTGGGATAGTAGCGTAACCGCCGTGTGGACCGCGATCTTTGGCAACAACCATGGCGAAATTCAAGAGATGAGAAATCTACAGTTACAAGCGATTCTACTGGGATAGTAGCGTAACCGTCGGGTAACTGTGATCCATGGGGGAATGTGCTTTCCATATCCATTTTTAAAAAAGAATTTTTAAGTATTTTCACTGGGAATTGAAGCAAGTATATTTAGTACTTGGATATTTTTAGACTTGCGCCTGGCCAGCGTATGCCTAATGTCTTTAAAAACAACAATAGACTTGTTAAATTTTGAGTTAGCAAGTATTTTCAAACTTTAAATAGAAAATCAATAATCTGAAATTAAAGTAACATAAAATTCCAACCTAATGAACTAAGGAAGAGGATTTTTGAAATGTTTTGAAAGTCCACAGCTTTGGAAAGGTTATACTATGTAAATTTCTTAAATGAAGAATTGCAAATTTAAAAATTTGAGTTTTTAAGTTGAAAACTTAGTAAAAGACTTTTGCGTCTTGATTGTAGAAAATGATGAGTTAATTAACAAAGCTAATGAGACAAAACAAATAGAATGAATCCTATACTTATTCATTTATTTTTAATAAGTTTCAAACTTGATAAAATTGAGTAGGGTATAAATATTAGTGAAATTTTAACAATCATTTTTCCTTACTTGTAATTTCGGGACGAAATTCTTTTAAGGAGGGGAGATTGTAACGGCCCTGAATTTTGAACAATTTAAATTGAGATATTTAATTAGTTTTAAATATTTGAATGATGATTTAAATTAAATTCCCAATATAACTAAGATATTGGCGATTAAATATTAAAATTTAATCTATAAAATGTTAAATAAAAATTTGATTTTTGACTTTGGAATCTGAATTTGAAATATTGAATTTGTATTTTAAATTCAAACTAACGACTTAGAAAAATAATTTGATTAAGGAATTAGGTGGGCTTTACAATTTTCTTAGCCCATGGTTTTGCTTAAGTGCTGTAATATTATCTAAGGCTATACTCGATCCCATCTCTATTTCATTCGTAACCCTAAAAATCAAAGAAAACAAAACAATGGCGGCCGATACTCCCTTCATCATTTCAAAGCAGATCGAAAAAAAAAGAAAAAGAAAAAGAAAACCTAAATCTAAAAATCAAACGAGGAAACGATATAATGGTGGCTCGGTCTTCTTCCTGCTCATCTTCAAAGCTAGGGTTTTCGAAGCTGCGCTATTTGCTTGACCAATAGGAATTTGCGCGTTGCCTTGCTCGATCAATTCTTCGTCGCTCACTGCTGCTTCGTTCTCGTTCATCCTCTTTGGAAAATTTTTGGGTTTTCGTATTCGCTTCGAAAAAGGTGAGTTTTCTCACGATTAATCGTTATTCAAGTTTTTAAATTTGTTTGAATTGGGTGCTTGGTTGCATGCTATGATTTGGGGTGTTATTTGTTATCATTTGCTCAGTTAATTTAATTTAAACTGATAAGACCAGATAAGTCTCTGCATGTATGTTTGTTGGGTGTTATTTGCTATCATTTGCTTTGTTAATTTGATTTAAACTGATAAGAACAGATAAGAACAGATAAGACACTGCACGTATGGTTGTTGGGTGTTGTTTGCTTCCATTTGCTCTGTAGATAAATTTAAACTGATAAGAACAAATGCTATTTAAAATTTGTTTTTAAACCGATGAGGACAGATGCTATCATTTAAAAATCTGATGAGAACAGATGCTATTAAAACTTGACTTGTTTTGTTTTTGCTGCATGTGATGGATCTTTGAATCTAGATGAGGAAAATTTTGTTTGCATGTGCTTGTTTGAACTTCTGTTCATGTGTGTTGTATGTATGTGTCTATAAAACCCCCTATTCTTGTTCTCAGATGCAAGCAAATTCAAAACCCCAAATCACTTCCTCTTTTACCTGTCAGTTTTAAGTTGTCTAAGTAAATGTAGTAAAAAAAAAATGAATACCTTAGTTCTGAAAATAACTGGGAGCACAAACCTATCCAAATCTATGTTATATGCAGTGATAAATGCTGTTTTCTTGTTAAAATGCCTGTTCGACCTTGTTCAGTTCCTATATTTTTTTGTTGCTTGAATATACGAGGTTGATTTTTGATTATGGATTGACTTGTTTGAATCACGGCTTCGGCTCTGATCAGTTTAACTCGTTCAATTTTGGAAAAAAAAAGCTTCTCTGTTTTATAACTGTGAGTAATTTTTAAAACTAAAGTAAATTTGGTTGCATGCTAGGTTATTAAAATGAATAAGTATTGTATGTATATACATAAGTGAAATATGATGTGGTTGTTTATAGTATGTATGTTGTGTATATTCATCTAAACATATGTGAGTATGTCTGGATCAGGAGACATTCCCTGTTCCTGTTAAACTGGTTTTCAAACCCTTCAGAAAACAAGATCTCAACTTCTAGTCCCCCTTAAGCTTTGCTGTTCAAACAGAAATTATTTATAATGGTAAAATCTTTAATTTAAAAATAGTCATAAGAATGATATGTGTCATATATTATCTGGAAAAAAAATGTTGTCTTGAATTTGCTGAGTTGATCTGGTAGTTGTGCATCATTCAGTCTGCCTTTGTGAAATTTCTACATTCCATCTTCAAATATATTGTACTCAATATGTGTTTATGTGTATTGAGTTGTACTGTGCATGTATTTTATCTATTCGTATTGGACTGTGCTCATTATAATCAAGGTCATTTGTTGTTGTCTGGTAGCATTGCTGCATCACTGTAATTAGTTCATGTAGGTCTGCATTCACTTGCTGCTGTATTGGCTTGATGGTTTTCTTCTTTAGTTGTCTGCACTTTGATATTTTGTAGTTCCATTCATTCTTGTAGCTTGCTGTATTGGGTATGACCATTTTTTTTGTTACAGTGAAATTCATATAGTAATTCTAGTTAGTATTGTTGCATTGTCCACTTGAGTTGTTTGTGAATTTGGTCGAGTTCATATCCACTGTTGTCATCTAATGCAGTATATATATATAAGTTGATTCATACTTATGCTGTGCACCATTTATATTTTCCACTGATACTATCAGGTGTACATCACTGATTCATGCTTAACTTGAGTTTTCATTTGATAAATTTGCTGAGATGATTTTTACCTCGCATTGACCTTGCCCTGTACTATTTCAACCTGGTTTGCATCTGTTTGGGTCAGATTTATGCATTGGTCTGCCACCTTTATGCCATTGATACTGTGCATTTGAACTTGTGCTGTTGATCCAAGTTGCACTGAACACCTCATTTGATCTTCTTGCATTGGCAGTGTCACTGTTTGATATAATTTGCATTTAGTTGTGCAGTTTGCATTTGGGATATTTTGTCATGAGTTCGAGTTCAAGTAACATTAGCTTGACCTCTGTCTTTATTTGTTGTTTGCATTTCGAGTTGCATTTAGTGAAACTGTTCCATTGCACTGGCTTGAGTCTTGTGGACTTTGTTATCTTTCACACTGTTAGTTCATGTTGCATCCACTTGACTCATTACTGTCGTGTGTGTTGTGGTGCCATATTTTTGGTGCTCTCACCTTCACTCGGTTGTGCTTGCACTGCCCACTTCGTGTCACAGTTGCATACAGTGAGTTCATATTGTTGGTATTGATTTGTGTCAATTAGTTCACTTCCACTTGAACCATTCTATTTTCACTTGAACTCCCGGTTGGTTCATGCCGTGACATTGATTGTCGATTGACCTATTTTGTTATGTGAGCTGCTGTTTTAATAGCAGTTAGTAATTTGTCAAGCATCAATCATATGCATACTTATATATATTCCCATTGTTGTTTTATTAGTATATGCAGTCTGCACCGGATTCTCCACATCTGCAACAAAAAGATGTTTTGGGTCATTTTCATTTGAGCATATGTAAGACAGTTTACATACTTAGATTTGTCACGGCTTTGATTGCATCATGTTGCAACAGTTTTGATCTTCTGAAGTTTGCATTCCACATTGAACTGGTCTGAAGTATATTTGCATTACTGCATACTTGTAGTATATGGATCGTCTGCACCTTGTCCTGAAGTGTTTGCTGTGTTCATTTGAGTGTTGTTGGCTTTGCACTTCACTTGTGTATTACCTGAGTCTGCATCCCCAACCAGGTTATTATTTTCTGGTTTGTAGCTCATTTGCATACATTGATCTCTTTTGGTATGTTACTGTCTTTGTCATAATTTCATTTTAGGTACAGTTGAGCGTTATATAGTTGCCATATCATGTGAAATTTTGGTCATCTGTTGGTTGGTGTGGCTGTCTGGATTTGTGTTCTGGTTCATGTATCACTTGTATACATTTGCCACCATCTTGATTGCTGCTGTGTTGTGTAGTAGCCGTGGTCTCTGTTGTTGTAGCATGCATTGCTGTTGAGTTGAGTTGTCTGCACCTTGTATGCTGTTGCATTGGTGCATTGGGTTTGTCTCAGCCTTGAACCTTTGTAGTTGTAGTTGATGTCTCACTGTTACCATTTTAATTCAGTTCATTGCAAATTTATTTACTTGAATTAAGATTAATCCTGACTCGAGTGTTTTTGTGTTTTGCATAAAACGCTCTGGTCAGACTGAGTATTTTACAGCTTGGAGATTTTCTCGCAGCGAAGTTAGAGAGAGAGGGGAAAGCACTTCACTAAAGCTTTTCATAAAAAAATTTCTTGTACTTAATAAAAATTGTTCCGCTGTATAAAAATGTAATTCATTGTATAACTCTGATATTTGTATATAAAAGAAAAGTTCATTTATAAAATATATTATTGTTTCTGTGATTCTGTGACTGATTCTGTTTAAATGTTATAAACTAAATAACAATCCGTCATTTGAACGTTTCTAGTTGGTTTAATTACCGACTAGAGGTGGTCAGAGCGGCGGGTCGTTACACCTATGGTGGCCGGGGGAGTCGAGTTAGGGTTTAAGGTGGTGTCGGCTTGGGTGAAGTCACGATGGTTTCACGGTGTGATAGAGTGACCGGAGTTCAAGGAAATTGGCTGGGAGGTAGTCGCATGGATGAGCGTTCTTCGGTGATAGGCCACATGCATGTAAGGGGTCGATCGACGCCGAGGTGGGTTGATTTATGTTAATAGGGTGTTTTCGTGAGTTGAAATTGGTGAGCTGGGTATCGATTTTTCAATATGTGATGTTAGATGCATTGGTTAGTGGAGATTCTGGGTCTAGGTCGATAAGGCACTGACCGGCGGCGTCGCAATGGCGAGATGGCCGGAGGTAAGAGCGTGCACATGCACATATGGCATTGTGCAGAGGCGGGTTCCAGGAGATCGTTTTGGACGTCGTGGAGGTTGGCGTTTGAGTGCGTTTGAGTTGTCTTTGTTATCGTGTTTTTGTTCGAACCAATTGAGTGCTTGTTGTGTTTTGTTGTATAAATTAGCAATGGAGTTCCTGATGGAGGAACTAGAGTCGGAGCCGTGAGTATTAGGGAAGAAGGAAGCGGGTCTGCATTCTTTGTGTTGGGCTTCAGGCCGTTGTGTTGTGTTCTGTTTTTTTAGACTTGGTGTGTTTAGTTTTGGGTTTGTGTAACTTGTGCCGAAGGGCCTTTGTATAATTCAAGCAAGTTTGTTATTTACTTTAAAAATGAATAGTTTGAATGTTATTTTAAACTTAATTTACAAATGTATTTAAGTGTTTAATTAAAAGATAAAGATTTATCTTAAAGTTAAAGTAAGGTTTTAAAAATTAAGGATTAATTTAATAATTAAGAGTAATTAATTAGTTTAATTAATTAATGATTAAGGTCTGATTAATTAATAATTGACGATTATAGTTAATTAATTTGAGATTAATTAATTGATAATTAAGAATTAAATTAGTTAGGTAATTTATAATTAGAGATTAATTAAAAAAAGAAATTGAGTTGGTTAATTAGAGATTAATTAATTCATAATCAATGATAAATCAATTAAATAGTTAGAGATTAATTACTTAAATGATAATTACTTAAAGTAAGTAATTAAAGGATTGATTAATTAAGGAGATTAATTAAGGATTTGTTAATTAATGAGTGTGATTAATTAAAGGATAATTAATTAATGTAAGTGATTATAAGATAATTAATTTGAGAAATTAATTAAAGATAATTACTAGGATAATTACTAGAAGTGATTAAGGATCGTTATTGATTGTCACTAATTAATTAAAAAATTAATTAATCTGAATGGTTAAGGATAATTAATATATGTGATTAATTAAAGGTTAATTACTTAACGTAATTAAAGAATAATTAATCAAGGAGGATTAATTGAGATGGATGATGTAAGAATGATTAATTAATTTAGTTGTACTTAATTAACGTTAAGTAAGCAGAATTAAGGTAACACAAATGATTAAATTGGTGATTAATTTAAATGGAGATTAATTAAATTAATTAAAAATTGTATATCTTATAAATCTTGCTTATGGATGGCTGAATGATATTGGATGTCTTGAATTGGTTGATATCTCTTATATGTGATGCTTTGAGATATGAGATATTTTGGTTGAATTGTGATATTATGGTTTATCTATCTAAGATAAATTGTTATGCGAATATGAAATCGTGAATATAAATTTTATTGTTTAACTTATACACTTGGTTAATGAATGACATTGAACTCGAAGAGACCAGGGTCGGGTATCAGCAATACCCGAAACCACTTTGATTTGCAATTCTAAGTTCATGATAAATTTGATGTATGGAATCAAAAGGCTGGAATGAAAAGATAATGAATCGTGGATATTTAAAACTGCGTTATGATCCCTAGACATGGTTGGAAATAAGTGTTTGACTTAAATAAGTTGAAAACTCGTAAATGGTACGAGTTACCCTGGTTTTGCAAATAGGTTTCATTACATAGTATTTCATGTTATATGGGTTTACTCTTGGTGGTTTCCAGCCTGACCCGGGTGTTACTTTGATGTAATGCTTGAGTCAGACCAAGTATTACAGCTTTACAGGTATGGACGTTCTCGAGCTCAGGAGGCGAGCTGGATGGAAGGAACGTATGGAGGGTATTCCGCTGTGATATATTATTGTTTATCTGTGACAAGTTATTTAAACTGTCCAGTGATTGTGAAATGTTGCTACTCTGATGTAATAATATAAATTAACCGATGCAGTTTTCCTTTGTATAACTGCTATATTATTTGATATTATATTTGATCCGCTGCGAATGTGAGAATATGTGGTTTGATGTTTCTGTTTCTTCTTCTTCTTCTATCTCTGTTCTTCTTTTCCCTAACTATCTGGAATTTTCGGGATCGAAAACTCTGGGTCGTTACAAGTTTAATATTTATAAATTTTCAAATAGCTTTTTTAGTTATTATTTTTAACGAATTGTATAATGTTTTGATTCTTCGACTCATGTTTCCATTTTTTGCCACATTAATCATTGCAACAAAGAATTAAAATCTCCTTCTACCTTGGGTATGATTTGGTTACTATAATTATTTTTTTAAATCTATCAAAGGAGTTCACTCAGTGGTTGTATATAAATTTCATATATTTTGCATTTACATGTTCATTTTTACATGAATTTAATTTCTTCGAAGATAGTTCAATTCATTAGAAAAAATGAAATTCACAGTTGATTTAACTTTTTTCATTCTTAAATTTCACATGTTTTAAATAATCTTCATCGTACTAATACAATTTTACTGTGGCCTTACTTTTCTAATTATTTTTATAAAACATGTGTTACTTTTAGACCTCGAAAGGATAAAAAACATTGTTGCTAAATTAACATTGTTTGAGATGATTATAAAATTTCAGTACTGTCTTTTTTCGTTGAAAAAAGGCTTTATAATATTTTGACACATTCCATCTCCATTTTGATAGTTCAATCATTAACTAAGTGTGTATTACCGATGATGAAAAATACAAACTTAGAGTAGGAAGCTGTTGGTCGGTTGTTATTCCACTTGCAGATTGTTTTTCCGGTACCTTTTTCAATTGGTATATGATTTTTTGTTTAATTTGATTATTTTCAGATTATTCCATCTCATTTGCAAGTCAATGAGTTTGTTGATTTTGTATGCAAGTTACAGAAACTTTCTTACTACGAAAACATTTTAATCTAAGGCTATAATTCCTATTTTCTAAGTCTTGCTAATTGCTTAAGTTATGACTATATTTAATATAAAAATATATGTTTTAAGAGCAGGTGATGAAAAACTAGACAGGGACATCAACACTCATTAAAAGCAAATAGTTTCTGATGTGGATGGTTACTATGTCTTGATGGTAATCTCTCTTATGCTTCCATATTTTTATTTCATGATCTTTTGGGCATTGAAACTTCATTTTATTATGCATTCATTGCATTACTATCATATATACTTAAAAAATGATTCTTTACTATGTCGTCACTACCTTTGAAGATGCAAGGTTTAATGCCACTATTTTAATTTATTTGTCTTCTATAATTCAAGTTTCTTCCTAAATTTCAAATTGATGAATTACTTATTATAAGTGATGATAAAATAGATAGTGTCTTAGAACACCCTTCATTAGTCTAATTAGAATGGATGTTGATAGCGGTTTAAATTTGAATGTTCTAATACATTTCAATATCTGATTGATTGGTACAATATCATTTCAATTTTTCTTTAGCTTTGGTTAAAACATTTTTAGGTCTGCATTGTAGTTGCAAGCCTACCTCAAGTATTTGTGACTGCAAATGCTGATAAAATAGATAGAGACTATACTATTTTAGTGTTTTGTGTTTAGGTTTCAGGATAAGTTTAGAAAATGGTCTGCATGCAAAATGCAGTAGTCATGCCCGGTGCATTTAGCATCTTATATTGTGGGTGCACTGAAATAATAGTGAAATTCCATTTACTTTCCCTATCTTCCTCTTTCAATTTACTGATTACAAGTAATGAATGTTGATAGGGTGTTATGTGTGATTATAGAAATTTTCAACTACTATAGATGTAATCCCTCTTTTTCTTGAAAGTCATCCCAAACTGCACATCGATGACAAGGAGTTTGAAATATCAGCTGAAGCATTACATCATGTAGTAAAGGTATTGATGATCTCAGAAATCAGAATATGAAATTAGATTCTCTTAGAAATTAGAATACTAGATTCTTTTTGATGGATTGTAGTTATGTTTTATGTTCAATTCTTGGAACTTTATTGTTGTATTATGGTGTTTGTACTGAACGGTAATTGCATTTTGAGAATGTTCATCACCTTCTACGTGCTCAAATTGTTCAATTCCATTTGTTTGTTTGGTGATTTCTATCGATTTGGCAGATGCATGATATCACATTAAAATCTGTTAGAATTGTCATTGATGGTTCATTCTGAGAGAAAGCTGTGGTCTTGAAAGTTCTTCTTATAGTGTAGCGTTTCCTAAACACAAACACTCGAAAAATGTAAGAGGAAAATGTTGAAATTTGAACTTTAGTTGATTCAACTACTATTATTTAAGCTGTTATTTGGACTTTTTATTGTTACCTGTTTTATTTTTCTTTTCTTGGTTTGCTTTTTATTCCGTTGCTTTCAAAAGCTATATGTTGTTTTTAGCTAGACTGGGGTATATTTACCCTTTGTAGACCTAGGGACGTCTCATCCCTATAATGCAAATTACTTTATTTGATACATCGTATACTTACTGTTTGCTCCATTTTTAGTTCTTTAATTTTTGTTTTTCTTTGTTACAGGATAAGTTGCATTACTATTATAGCTTATAATGTTTTCATGCCTATATTTTGTTGTTTTTTGTTTGTTTTTATTGAAATTTCTTATTGTTGCTGCTATTTATAATTTGCCTTTAGGTGTGTTTTAATCTTTAATAATGAACGCATGTTTTACAAGGAAGTGGTAAGTTGACGATACATTAGATGCTCATTCAAAAGCCGGAGATTTAAACATTTCCACATAAATTACTTATGAAAAGTATGTGTTATAAATGTTTTCTATTTAGGCTTATCAGCTGGTTGATTATTTTTGTTAAGGTTCATGATATATTTCATTCAATGTTATGTCGAGGAAGACATTAGCCATTATAGTTTTGTTTGAATTAGATAGGAAGGTAAGTATCATGTGCTACTAATACGGCTTTCTTATTTTGATTAATAGATTAACAGTAGAACAACAACAATATGCTTTTGGGATTTGTTATATTGATAACCTCAAGAATGATAGGGTTAATTCTTGGTCCTATTTGAATACTAGATTTGCATGTACAAATCAATAATTCTTTTGTACTTCTTTTTCTGATCCTCTTTTGTCCACTCTTCGAGGTTCAAGTTTCCTTTATAAAATGTCTAAATGAAAAAAAAATCACTCAAATGGAAAAAATATGCTATCCCACCTTTTAGCAAGGCCGTGATACCAAAAGATTAACTGGAAGCTAAAGACAGTTCGTCCCAAAGATCAGTTATGTATAGGTCAACTATGGTTGTCGGTAAATTTTGTCCGAGTCCGGATCGACCTATAATTGATATGGCATGACAATTGAAGTTATGGGAGCCAATATTTAAATTTCAGGTCAATCGGATTTCGTATGCTCGAGATATGATCTGTTTGCGTAAAAAATGGCCACAAACACCCAATACCGTGAAAGCACCAGTGTATGAATATAAGTCAGCGATATTCAAACACAAATCACAGATCTCAGCAAATAACTCAAATACGTTTGCACAAAAGATGGGCAAAAAACTCCAAGTCGTATGAATTGGTTGATTTTATGTTGTTCGTAGTGATTTAGGTGGTTTATGCAAATACGTAAAAAGTAGGGGCTAAACTGTAAAAGACACACAGATTTATAGTGGTTCGGCCAAAGTGTGCCTACGTCCACTTTATATGTTATTCTCCTTTTCCAATCCGATTACAAGTACAAAGCTTGTAGTACAAGTGTATGAAAGTTGTTTGAAAGTTCCTTCCAGGTTTGAGCTCTCAAACTTGTCTGCCATTGTTGTACCCCTGCCCCTCTATTTATAGAGTGAGGTAGGGGGCAGGGGGCTTGGAAGTATATAGCTGCTAGCGGGCCTGGGCTGAAGCAATCTGGTCCAGCATCATCTGGTTCGGCATGGCTTTCATTCGGCTATGCTTGGATAAGTTGGGGTTTGGTTCGGCCAAGGTGGTCCGATGGTGGTGTTGAAGTTGGTCCGGTAGTCTTCTGGATCGGTCGTAGTGGAAGGTTGGTTCGGTGATCACCTTGGTCCGGTGATTGGTTGGTGATAGTTTGGACCGGCTTCGGAGTCGTTTGGTTCGGTAGGACTATGGGGGAGGCCGGTCCGGTAGTGCTTGGGATGCCGAATGAGCTTGGTTTAGGGAGTGCCGAATGAACCAAGGGGAGGCCGGATATGATATGCCGAATGAAGCATGCCTTTGCTCTGCCGAATGAACTTGAGATTTTAGTGGAATTCCGGACTTATGCATGCTTGCTTGTTTATATCTCTGTACTTCCTGGTTTGTTCGTGGTGGAAACGCGTACAACATTGATATTCCAGTTTTGACCAAAAAGTGGGATAACACTTTGCCCCCCAAAACATGCCTTGTGATAACAAGGCGTGTTTTGAATAATTCCGAATCCACTATTCGAAGTCCATAATCACATTGCCGGAGAATATCATCCTTGACTACACCGAGTCGATGTTCAGTTTCAAATTCTTGTCAAGCATAATCCACACCTGACGATCTCGGTCCAGTGTGCCTGGATGTTGAGCTAACCTCTTCCAGTTCTTGCCAAGTGCGATTCACATCTGACGACCTTGACCCAGTGTCCCTAGGTGCTAACCTCTCCGGGCTCTTGCCAAGCGTAATCCACATTTGACGACCTTGACCCAGTGTCCCTGGGTGCTAACCTCTCCGGGTCCTTGCCAAGCGTAATCCACATTTGACGACCTTGACCCAGTGTCCCTGGGTGCTAACCTCTCCGGGTCCTTGCCAAGCGTAATCCACATTTGACGACCTTGACCCAGTGTCCCTGGGTGCTAACCTCTCCGGGTCCTTGCCAAGCGTAATCCACATTTGACGACCTTGACCCAGTGTCCCTGGGTGCTAACCTCTCCGGGTCCTTGCCAAGCGTAATCCACATTTGACGACCTTGACCCAGTGTCCCTGGGTGCTGTGTGATGCCATGGCTTAAGTCCTAAGCTGAATCCTGGTCTCTCCGGACCCTTGCCGAGCATAGTCCATACTCGACGACCTGAAAATAACGATTGATAATATAGGGCCTAAGTCCTAGGCCGAATCCTGGTCACTCCGGACCCTTGCCGAGCATAGTCCATACTCGACGACCTGAATGAGTCAATTTACCATGTTCGGGCAAAGTGACTCACCCCTTGCCAGGCATAATCCATACCCGACGACCGTTTATCAAAAATCAGATAAAAATCCAATCAAAATCCAATCCAAAATCTAAATCCAAAATCCAAATCCAAAATCCAGATCAAGAATCCAAAATCCAAATCCAAAATCCAGAAAACCAGAAATCCAAACCAGTATTCAAAACCGAAAACAATCATCCAAAGGAAAATCCAAACCAAAAAGCAAGAAAAAACCAGGAGCTCAATCCGAGCTCCAAAACCGAAAACCAAAAAGAAAAGCATTGTCCAATCCAAAAGAAAAAGATAAATTTCACAAACCATAGCGTCGCAGTTTATCATCATTCAGAGCATGCCTAGGGGCTATCTCCGTCCCCGTACATGTGTAAATGACTTGGTTGCTTGCCAATAGTTTGCTACTTATTTCATATTAACCTGGTTAAGGGACGATCAACCGACCATCATTCCTGGGCCTCCCACCATCGTAGCTTGAGGTAGGCGGTGGTTGCTCCTGCCTCGCCGTTGCACCCCGCGGTCCAACATATTGTGGCAGTTGTCCATTCCTTACATGTTCCTCAATTATGTCCTTTAAGTGCCTGCAGCTGTTGGTGTCGTGTCCATCCAAATCATGAAAGAGACAGTGCCTTCCTGATGTCCTTTCCCGTTCTGTTGGTTCTCTCCTAGCCGGCCTCCGGTAGTGAAGGCGATTTCGAGTATTCAGGTATATCCGCTCCAGTGTCTCGTTCAATCCTGTGTATGTGGAAAACTTTGGATCCTTCCATTGCTTCCTAGCATTTCCAGAATCACTGTCCAACTTCCTTTTTCCTTTGTTTTTATCCGAACCATTGCTGGATGGTCCTCCCCCCTCAACCGCGTTAACCTTTTTCAGCTTTAAATCCGTACTCGCATCTTCTTGTCGAAGGAACCTTTCTGCCTCATGAAAAAAATTCGTCGAGATTCCGTGGGGGATCTCGTATCAGAGATACCTTGAAATCCGAGTTCTCCCTGACTCCTGATACTGCTGCCATTAAAACCATCGATGGATCGGGCCGATCCACCGAAGCAACTGCGGCACTGAATCGAGTTAGAAAAGCTCTAAGCGATTCATCCATCCTTTGCCTTACCGATGTCAATGTCATCACGTTCTTCGGTCTCTTGACATGAACCCGAAACTGTCCCAGAAACCTTTCCACCAATTCCCTCCAAGTCCCGATAGATCCTTCTTCCAGCTGCCTGAACCACATCGCAGCTAAGTCCGTCAAGTACAAAGGGAAGCATCGGGCCATCACCTCCTCTGATGCCCCCAGCACCTCCATGTGTCTAGTGTATCTCATCAAGTGATCCGTTGGGTCTTCCTTGCCATTGTATACCTCCACGCTAGGTAGCTTGAACTTAGGTGGGTTCTGAGCCATCCTTATTTCCCGAGTGAACGGACTCCTGTTTACTCCTTCCAAGTCTCCGTTGGTCAAACCACCTCGCACAGTCTTCCTGATTATATCTACCAATCCACCGTTGTCTGTCGGGGGTTGCCCCCGAGGGAACTCCGGTACATACTCTTCGTGTGGCTCGTTAGCAGCAACGTTGGTTCTAGCCTGTTGAACTCCTTCCAAAGGTTCTCCTGTGTTGAATCCCGTGGGCCTGCCCCCAAGCCCTTGTTGATTGCTACCTGGCTCCGTATCTTGTCCTTCGTTGGGTTCCATAACCCTAGCTTCTTGTCCTGCATCCATAGCCGTTGTAGCTGTTCCTAAATTCTGCATCCCTGCAGCTCTTATTTGCTCCAAGAAAGTTTGCATCATTTCCTGTTGACTTTTCAGCAACCTCTCTTGCAGTGAATTTGTTATGGCTTCCATTTCATCCCGGGTTATGTAGATCGAAGCCGGTCCTTCCTCACCTCCGGAGGATGCTTGTTGACTTCCTCCTTGTTGGCTTCTCTCAGCCCTTAGCCTTCTACTGTTTTGCCTAGTCATCGTCTTCCAAATCTAAACCTCTATCCGATGTAGCGGGAGCTGGTTCTTCTCAGTGAAAGCACCAAAATGTTTGCGTAAAAAATGGCCACAAACACCCAATACCGTGAAAGCACCAGTGTATGAATATAAGTCAGCGATATTCAAACACAAATCACAGATCTCAGCAAATAACTCAAATACGTTTGCACAAAAGATGGGCAAAAAACTCCAAGTCGTATGAATTGGTTGATTTTATGTTGTTCGTAGTGATTTAGGTGGTTTATGCAAATACGTAAAAAGTAGGGGCTAAACTGTAAAAGACACACAGATTTATAGTGGTTCGGCCAAAGTGTGCCTACGTCCACTTTATATGTTATTCTCCTTTTCCAATCCGATTACAAGTACAAAGCTTGTAGTACAAGTGTATGAAAGTTGTTTGAAAGTTCCTTCCAGGTTTGAGCTCTCAAACTTGTCTGCCATTGTTGTACCCCTGCCCCTCTATTTATAGAGTGAGGTAGGGGGCAGGGGGCTTGGAAGTATATAGCTGCTAGCGGGCCTGGGCTGAAGCAATCTGGTCCAGCATCATCTGGTTCGGCATGGCTTTCATTCGGCTATGCTTGGATAAGTTGGGGTTTGGTTCGGCCAAGGTGGTCCGATGGTGGTGTTGAAGTTGGTCCGGTAGTCTTCTGGATCGGTCGTAGTGGAAGGTTGGTTCGGTGATCACCTTGGTCCGGTGATTGGTTGGTGATAGTTTGGACCGGCTTCGGAGTCGTTTGGTTCGGTAGGACTATGGGGGAGGCCGGTCCGGTAGTGCTTGGGATGCCGAATGAGCTTGGTTTAGGGAGTGCCGAATGAACCAAGGGGAGGCCGGATATGATATGCCGAATGAAGCATGCCTTTGCTCTGCCGAATGAACTTGAGATTTTAGTGGAATTCCGGACTTATGCATGCTTGCTTGTTTATATCTCTGTACTTCCTGGTTTGTTCGTGGTGGAAACGCGTACAACATTGATATTCCAGTTTTGACCAAAAAGTGGGATAACATGATCGATGGAAATCAAAGGAATTAACCTCACTTCGTATCCATCAAAAAGCCCTGGCTTGATTCGATCTATTCGTATCCATCGCACTATCCATCTGTTCGCATCCATCAAGTCGCCTGTTGTTCGAATCCATCAGGATATGGTACTTCGTATCCATTGAAAGGAATGCTTATTCGTATCGATCTATTCGATTCCACTATCAAACAAGCTCCACTTCATACGGCAGCTGTCCAGTGCGTATCGATCATAGAATGACTTCATTCGAATCCATCGAGACTTGTTTGTATCTATTAATCATAACATTAACGTGCATTTCGTATCGATCGAGTATCACGCATGCTACGTATCGATCAGCCTTTCCTCGATGCGAAACCAACACCTCTCATCGATAATCCTTGGACGTACAAAGGATCGATATGAAGTGAGACACAATAACAATCGATACAAACTAGGGAACTTCCATCGATACGAACTGTGCAGCCTCCATCGATGCGAACATGACAGCGTCTTCGATACAAATGAGGCAAAAGCTTTGGAACGACTCAGTCAACTCGGCATGAAAAGTGGATCGGTTCAAGGAGTTAGCGCCACGTCGTCTTCCAAAAGAGCGATACGAACAAATGGATACGAAAGCTATTGATTCGAACACGACAGCCTATATAAAACCCAAGTTTGCATCGATCATAACCGGCAATCCACAAGTCCAAATGCTATGAAATTTTCACAGGAGTTTACGTACAAGCCAACGAAGGTCAACGCCAAATTTCGACTCCATTGGACAAAATCTTGATCAATACGAAATTCATTCGTATCGATCACGTATCGAGTCAAACTTATGTAGGTTCGATCGTGTGGGCCCACTCACGTGCCAGAAGGAGTCTCCCGAGGTTTGGGCGAAGTATCTACCTCTTACGCCTATAAATAGAGCCCCAGGGCCTATAGAAGGAGGATCTCTTTTTGCTCTCCGACGTGCAGACTCTGCCGAATTCAACTTTGCACTCCATAACTACTGTTGTGCTCGAATTTCAGAACTGTAATCCGCTGCAATCCATTGTGGTCAATTGTAATTGGCAAGTGGATATCTATAAAGTCTTCAAACTTTGAAGGGGACGTATGCCGGATTGTCGAACCACTATAAACCCTGTGTTTCTTATTGCTTTCTTCTTAATTTGTTGAGTGTTCTTAATTTTTGATTCACTACATACTTGTTATCTGTGATTTGTGATTGTGAACTGGTGCTTTCATTGATAATTGGGTGTTTGTGACCAATTTTGGCGCTAACATTTTGGTGCTTTCACCAAGAAGGCTAGCATTCAGGAATTCTATCACTTGGAAGTTGAATTTGAAGGCTTAAGGATTTAGATCTGAAAAGCTATGACAAGGCAATCAAGTAGAAGGAAAAGAGTAGAAAGGAGTCAGCATGAGGGGAGTCAAGAGGCTTCTTTAGGAGAGAACCAAGCCTCGGTCTTTATCACCATAGATGAGATGGAGATGATGATGGGAGCTATGCATGAAGAGCTTCTAAAGAAATAGGAAGAGATGATACAGAATTTACTTCGAGGAAATGGACAAACCAGGGTGCAGAATCAAGCTAACGCAGCCACAGGAGATGCTGGAGATAGGGATCGGGAGCATGGAGCAACCGAAATTCAGAATGGGGCAGGACCATCTGGCACAGCCCCAGAACTAGAGAGCATTTACCCGTAACATGTGAACCCAATCCCAAGACGAATACCAGGAGGAGCTGCGCAACATGGCATTGACAAAGAAGTGAATGCTCATTTAGGAGGGCAGATCCTAAGGATCCCTCGTGAACTTGGAGGCAAAGCAGAAGTAACATAAAGGGCTACAGCTTGACGACAGTGACAGATTGGCAGAGATGGTCAGACGATCAATGAGAGGCGGACTAGTGAATAGAGATATGGAGGATGTGAATAGGATTTCCTTTACTCCTATGACCAGGCAAGCCAGGAATCCACCAGAATTCAAGTTACCAGCATTGGAAATGTATAATGGAAGGACGGATCCTGCGGTTCATCTGACAAATTATATGAGGCATATGGAGGTGCTGGGGGTATCAGAGGTGGTCATGGCCTGGTGCTTCCCATTGTACCTGACAGACATTGTAGCGCTATGGTTTAGACAACAGGAGAGTTGCTCCATTGGAACATGGGCCTATTTGACTGAAAGGTTTATGAGGAAATTCAGGGTTCAAATTTCAAGACCTAAGAATGTGATGAGTTTGGCAGCACCGAAGAAAAGAACCGGGAATCTTTGAGAAGCTTTCCGATGAGATTCAATGCAGCAGCAACATCAGTGGATTGGCTAGATCCATCCATGGTTTTAATGGCAGCCGTATCTGGCATAGCTGACAGCACATAATTTAAGAATTCATTGGCAAGGGATCCCTCTATGGATCTAGGAGGATTTTATCATGAGGCCGAAGGATTTTTACGACTAGAGGATGCAAATGCTGAAAGAGAGGAAGGAGAAGGAACCGATGTTTATGCCGTCAAGGGCGGAAATAATCCGAAAAACGATTCAGGAACTGATAAAGGGAAACAGAAGGCCAAGGTTAACGGTGATGGATCAATGCGACCAATAAAGGAACCAGGATTCAGCTCATATACGGAGCTAAACGAGACTTTGGAATGGATCTACCAGGATACTAGGGTGCAGGTTCCTAATCGAAAGCCGACGAGGAGAGATCCAACCAACAATGAGAGGAGATCAGACAAATATTACTTATTTCACGAGCTGAATGGTCATAGCACGAATGATTGCAGGCACTTGAAGGATGAGGTTGAAGGACATATCCGCAATGGTCTGCTTTTGCAGTATGTGTGTAGGAGAACAACCACCGTGGGACGAGAATGGTCACCACCTGCATCAACTAGGAACGGCTCCGGATCGGGGTGTCAGCTTGTCATCAATTGATGGAAATAATTACGAATAAGTGGAAAACTCCATACCAACGCGATTAAGTCATTTACACACGTACAGGACCGCAAACGATCCCCAAGCATGCTCTGATACGACTACCAATCGCGTTGGTGCAGGTGTTTGCACTTAACGTGTCTATTTTTCTTTTGTTTTCTATTTCTCGTGTTGGAACTTGATTCTATTGAACATTTCTGTTGAAAAACTCAGTTGAACGGATATTTGGTTCTAATGATTCTGAAACGGCAGAGTCACTTACACATATACGGGATCGCGAACGGTCCCTAGGCATACTCTGAGATGGCGATAAACCGCCATAATAAACAGTTCAAAAGCTCACTTGAATGTGAAATCTGACGTTAACAATACTAAGTCCTCCTCGGGCACATGCACAATTCACCTCGAACGGTACCCGACCGCGAACGGTCATAATTCACCTCGAACGGCACCCGATCGCGAACGATCATAAATCGCCTCGAACGACACCCGACCACAAACGATCACAATTCGCCTTCAACGACACCCGATCGCGAACGATCATAAATCACCACTAACGGCACCCGACCGCGAATGGTCATAATTCGCCTCGAATGGCACCCGATCGTGAACGATCATAATTCGCCTCGAACGACACCCGATCGTGAATGTTCACCATTCGCCACGAACGGCACCTGACCTCGAACGGTCACATACCACCCCGAATGACAAACGATCTCGAATGATCATCATTCGCGGTCTGGTAATATTATCAGTCTCTTTGCAGGTCACTAACAGGATACGAACATCCAGCTTATTGAACTACAAAACACACCTTCCTATCGCAAGACATCTTTTGGGGGGAAAGTGTTATCCCGCCTTTTAGCAAGGCCGTGATACCAAAAGATTAACTGGAAGCTAAAGATAGTTTGTCCCAAAGATCAGTTATGTACAGGTCTGCTATGGTGGTCGGTAAATTTTGTCCGAGTCTAGATCGACCTACAACTGATATGGCATGACAATCGAAGTTATATGATACTATATCTCCCACTCTTATCATTTTTTTTATTCAAAATAAAGAACCTCAACCAGCTACAAATCAAACTGTCTCAAATTTTCAAATGAGAAAGGAATCATATTCAAAACAAGGATTCAACTCAGAAATTAAGCAAATTCAAATCCAAGCAAGTGAAGATTTGATACAACAGTTCAAACCAAAGCAAGGTGCAAGAAAATCAAGTTTCAGTTTAAAACAAGACTATCAGGCTCTGTTTTCTTTAAACAGGTGAGTAAACGAGTTCTAATCTGTTTTAAGTCTTGTTGCATGCAGTAATGTTGAAGTAAATTAGTGATCGCATGATTAATTTATATGATCATATGTATATATATAGGAATATTTTGGTGTGCATGTCTGATGTTGCTTTGTTTATATGCTTCATATTTTAGAACTTTGATAAAAATTCATATCTTCTTGCCTGATTCTTTTTAGGGATTGATATTTAAATGAAACTTGTTTGAAATGATGTGATGCAAATATAAAAAAATTTGCAAGAGAAATTATTAGTAAATATTTCAAACAAATGAAATTACAGTAGATAATCAAATACTAGTCAAAAACCGATGTTTATAATTTTGTATTTGGGTTTCATAATCAGATTTGAATTGGCAAACGATGATTTTTAAAAATCATTTCATAAATTTTAAGTTTAAATTTGGGGATAATTTTGGGTTTGAACGATATTTGCATTATCATCAAATTCCGTCGATCGCCGTAATCTGGGGTGGTCGGAATCATGTCAGGGGTGGCTCATAGGTCAGGGGTAATGGGAAAAATATTGTGAGATTTTTTTCTGACCTATGGTGGCCGGGCGAGTCGATGTAAGGGTTTAAGGTGGTGTCGGCTAGGGTGAAGTCGCGATGGTTTCATGACGTGATAGAGCGACCGGAGTTCAAGGAAATTGGCTGGGAGGTAGTCGCATGGATGAGCGTTCGTCGGTGATAGGCCACATGCATGTAAAGGTCGATCGACGCCGAGGTGGGTCGATTTGTGTTAATAGGGTGTTTACAAGAGTTGAAATTGGTGAGCTGGGTATCGATTTTTCAATCGGTGATGTTAGATGCATTGGTTAGTGGAGATTCTAGGTCTGGGCCGATAAGGCACTGATCGGCGGCGTCGCGATGACGAGATGGCCGGAGGTAAGAGCGTGCACGTGCACGTATGGCATTGTGCAGAGGCGGGTTCTAGGAGATCATTTTGGACGTCGTGGAGGTTGGCATTTGAGTGCGTTTGAGTTGTCTTTGTTATCGTGTTTTTGTTCGAATCAATTGAGTGCTTGTTGTGTTTTGTGGTATGAATTAGCGATGGAGTTTCTGATGGAGGAACTGGAGTCGGAGTCGTAAGTATTAGGGAAGAAGGGAGCAGGTCTGCATTCTTTGGGTTGGGCTTCGAGCCATTGTGTTGTGTTGTGCTTTTTTAGACTTGGTGTGTTTAGTTTTGGGTTTGTGGAACTTGTGCCGAAGGGCCTTCGTATAATTCAAGCAAGTTTTTTTATTTTAAAAATGAATCTAGTTTGGATGTTATTTTAAACTTAATTTACAAATGTATTTAAGTGTTTAATTAAAAGATAAAGATTTATCTTAAAGTTAAAGTAAGGTTTTGAAAATTAAGGATTAATTAAATAATTAAGAGCAATTAATTAGTTTAATTAATTAATGATTAAGGTCTAATTAATTAACGATTAACGATTATAGTTAATTAATTTGAGATTAATTAATTGATAATTAAGAATTAAATTAGTTAGGTAATTTATAATTAGTGATTAAGTAAAAAAAAAGAAACTGAGTTGATTAGTTAGAGATTAATTAATTCATAATCAATGATAAATCAATTAAGTAGTTAAAGATTAATTACTTAAATGATAATTACTTAAAGTAAGTAATTAAAGGACTGATTAATTAAGGAGATTAATTAAGGGTTTGTTAATTAATGAGTGTGATTAATTAAAGGATAATTAATCAATGTAAGTGATTGTAAGATAATTAATTTGAGAAATTAATTAAGGATAATTACTAGGATAATTACTAGAAGTGATTAAGGATCGTTATTGATTGTCATTAATTAGTTAAAAAATTAATTAATGTGAATGTTTAAGGATAATTAATCTATGTGATTAATTAAAGGTTAATTACTTAATGTAAATAAAGAATAATTAATCAATGAGGATTAATTGAGATGGATGATGTAAGAATGATTAATTAATTGAGTTGTAACTAATTAATGTTAAGCAAGCAGAATTAAGGTAACCCAAATGATTAAATTGGTGATTAATTTAATTGGAGATTAATTAAATTAATTAAAAATTATATATCTTATAAATCTTACATATGGATGGTTGAATGATATTGGATGACTTAATTGGTTGATATCTCTGATATGTGATGCTTTGAGATATGAGATATTTTGGTTGAATTGTGATATTATGGTTTATCTATCTGAGATAAATTGTTATGCGAATATGAAATCGTGAATATAAATTGTATTGTTTAACTTATACACTTGGTTAATGAATGACATTGAACTCGAAGAGACTGGGGTCGGGTATCAGCAATACCCGAAACCACTTCGATTTGTAATACTAAGTTCATGATAAATTTGATACGTGGAATCAAATAGGCTGGAATGAAAAGATAAAGAATCATGGATATTTAAAACTGAGTTGTGATCCCTAGACATGGTTGGAAATAAGTGTTTGACTTAAATAAGTTGAAAACTCGTAGAAGGTACGAGTTACCCTGGTTTTGCAAATAGGCTTCATTACATAGTATTTCATGTTATATGGGTTTACTCATGCTGGTTTCCACCCTGAGCCGGGTGTTACTTTGATTTAATGCTCGGGTCAGACCGAGTATTACATCTTTTCAGGTATGGACGTTCTCGAGCACAAGAGGCGAGCTGGATGGCAGGAACGTATGGAGGGTATTCCGCTGTGATATATTATTGTTTATCCGGGACAAGTTATTTTAACTGTCCAGTGATTGTGAAATGTTGTAACTCTGATGCAATAATGTAAATTAAGCGATACAGTTTTCCTTTGTATAACTGCTATATTATTTGATATTATATTTGATCCGCTGTGAGTTTGGTGTTTCTGTTTCTTCTTCTTCTATCACTTTTCTTCTTTTCCCTAACTATCTGGAATTTTCGGGATCGAAAAATCTAGGTCGTTACAAGTTTAATATTTTATAAAATTTCAAATAGCTTTTTTAGTGATTATTTTTAACCAATTGTATAATGTTTTGATTCTTCGACTCATGTTTCCATTTTTTTCCACATTAATCATTGCAACAAAGAATTAAAATCTGCTTCTACCTTGGGTATGGTTTGGTTGCTGTAACTTTTTTAAAATATATCAAAGGAGTTCACTCAGTGGTTGTATATAAATTTCATATATTTTGCATTTACATGTTCATTCTTACATGAATTTAGTTTCTTCGAAGATAGTTCAGTTCATTAGAAAAAATGAAATTCACAGTTGATTTAACTTTTTTCATTCTTAAATTTCACATGTTTTAAATAATCTTCATCGTACTAATACAATTTTTTTATGGACTTACTTTTCTAATTATTTTTATAAAACAGGTGTTACTTTTGGACCTCGAAAGGATAAAAAAAAACATTGTTGCTAAATTAACATTGTTTGGGATGATTTTTAAATTTCAGTACTGTCTTTTTCTGTTGAAAAAAGGCTTTATAATATTTTGACCTATTCCATCTCCATTTTGATAGTTCAATCATTATCTAATTGTGTATTACCAATGATGAAAAATACAAACTTAGAGTAGGAAGCTTATTGGTCGGTTGTTATTCCACTTGCAGATTGTTTTTCCGGTACCTTTTTCAATCGGCATATGATTTTTGTTTAATTAGATTATTTTCAAATTATTCCATCTCATTTACAAGTCAATGAGTTTGTTGATTTTGTATGCAAGTTAAAGAAACATGCTTACTACGAAAACATTTTAATCTAAGGCTATAATTCCTATTTTCTAAGTCTTGCTAATTGCTTAAGTTATGACTATATTTAATATAAAAATATATGTTTTAAGAGTAGGTGATGAAAAACTAGATAGGGACATCAACACTCATTAAAAGCAAATTGTTTCTGATGTGGATGGTGACTAAGTCTTGATGGGAATCTCCTGATGCTTCCATTTCTATTTCATGATCTTTTGGGCATCGAAACTTCATTTTATCATGCATTCATTGCATTACTATCATATATACTTAAAAAATGATTCTTTACTATGTTGTCACTACCTCTGAAGATGCAAGGTTTCATGCCATTATTTTAATTTATTTGTCTTCTATAATTCAAGTTTCTTCCTAAATTTCAAATTGATGAATTACTTATTACAAGTGATGATAATATAGATAGTTTCTTAGAACACCCTTCATTAGTCTAATTAGAATGAATGTTGATAGCGGTTTAAATTTGAATGTTCTAATGCATTTCAACATCCGATTGGTTGGTACAATATCATTTCAATTTTTCTTTAGCTTTGGTTAAAACATTTTTAGGTCTGCATTGTAGTTGTATGCCTACCTCAAGTATTTGTGACTGCAAATGCTGATAAAATCGACAAAAATTATATTATTTTAGTGTTTTGCTTTTAGGTTTCAGGATAAGTTTAGAAAATGGTCTATTATTTTAGTGTTTTGCTTTTAGGTTTCAGGATAAGTTTAGAAAATGGTCTGCATGCAAAATGCAGTAGTCGTGCCCGATGCATTTAGCATCTTATACCGTGGGTGCACTGAAATAATAGTGAAATTCCATTTACTTTCCCTATCTTCCTCTTTCAGTTGACAGATTACAAGTAATGAATGTTGATAGGGTTGTGTGGTTATAGAAATTTTCAGCTGCTATAGATGTAATCCCTCTTTTTCTTGAAAGTCATCCCAAACTGCACATCGATGACAAGGAGTTTGAAACATCAGCTGAAGCATTACATCATGAAGTAAAGGTATTGCTGATCTTAGAAATTAGAATATGAAATTAGATTCTCTTAGAAATTAGAATACTGGATTCTTTTTGATGGATTGTAGTTATGTTTTATGTTCAATTCTTGGAACTTTATTGTTTTATTATGGTGTTTGTACTGAACGGTAATTGCATTTTGAGAATTTTCATCACCTTCTACATGCTCAAATTGTTCAATTCCATTTGTTTGTTTGGTGATTTCTATCGAGTTAGCAGATGCATGATATCGCATTAAAATCTGTTAGAATTGTCATTGATGGTTCAATCTGAGAGAAAGTTGTGGTCTTGAAAGTTTTTCTTATAGTGTAGTGTTTCCTAAACACAAATACTCGAAAAATGTAAGAGGAAAATGTTGAAATTTGAGCTTTAGTTGATTGAACTACTATTATTTAAGCTATTATTTGGACATTTAATTGTTTCCACTTTTATTTTGCTTTTCTTGGTTTTCTTTTTATTCTGTTGCTTTCAAAAACTATTAGTTGTTTTAGCTGGATTGGGGTATATTTACCCTTTGTAGACCTAGGGAAGTCTAATCCCTGTAATGCAAATTACTTTATTTGATACATCATATACTTACTGTTTGCTCCATTTTCAGTTCTTTAGTTTTTGTTTTTCTTTGTTACAGGATAAGTTGCGTGTACTATTATAGCTTATAATGCTTCCATGCCTATATTTTGTTGTTTGTTATTTGTTTTTATTCAAATTTCTTGTTGTTTCTGCTATTTATAATTTTCCTTTAGGTGTGTTTTAATCTTTAATAATGAACATATGTTTTACAAGGAAGTGGTAAGTTGACGATACATTAGATGCTCATTCAAAAGCCGGAGATATAAACATTTCCACTTAAATTACTTATGAAAAGTATGTGTTGTAAATGTTTTCTATTTACGCTTATCAGTTGGTTGATTAGTTTGTTAAGGTTCATGATATATTTCATTCAATGTTATGTCGAGGAAGACATTGGCTATTATAGTTTGTTTGGAATTAGATAGGAAAGTAAGTATCGTGTGATACTAATACGGTTTTCTTATTTTGATTAACAGACTAACAGTAGAACAACAACAATATGCTTTTAGGATTTGTTACATTGATAACCTCAAGAATGATAAGATTAATTCTTGGTCCTATTTGAATACTAGATTTACATGTACAAATCAATAATTCTTTTGTACTTCTTTTTCTAATCCTCTTTTGTCCACATTTTGAGGTTCAAGTTTCCTTTATAAAATGTGTAAATGGAAAAAAATCACTAAAATGGAAAAAAATATGTTATCCCGCCTTTTAGCAAGGCCATGATACCAAAAGATTAACTGGAAGCTAAAGACAGTTCATCCCAAAGATCAGTTATGTATAGGTCAGCTACGGTTGTCGGTAAATTTTGTCCTAGTCCGGATCCACCTACAATTGATATGGCATGACAATCGAAGTTATGGTAGCCAACGTTTCAAATTTCAGGTCAATCGAAGTTCGTATGCTCGAGATATGATCGATGCAAATCAAAGGAATTAACCTCACTTCGTATCCATCAAAAAGCCTTGGTTTGAATCGATCTATTCATATCCATCACGCTATCCATCTGTTCGCATCCATCAAGTCGCCTGTTATTCGAATCCATCAGGATGTGGTGCTTAATATCCATTGAGAGGAATGCTTGTTCGTATCGATCTATTCGATTCCATTGTCAAACAAGCTCCACTTCATATGGCTGCTGTCCAGTTCGTATCGATCATATAATGACTTCATTCGAATCCATCGAGACTCGTTTGTATCCATTAATCGTAACGTTAACGTGCATTTCATATCGATCGAATACCACGCATGCTTCGTATCGATCAACCTTTCCTCGATGTGAAACCAACACCTCTCATCGATACGCAGTGGACGTACAAAGGATCAATACGAAGTGAGACACAATAACGATCGATACGAACTAGGGAACTTCCATCGATACGAACTGTGCAGCCTCCATCGATGCGAACAAGACAGCGTCTTTGATACAAACGAGGCAAAAGCTTTGGAACAACTCAGTCAACTCGGCATGAAAAGTGGACCGGTTCGAGGAGTTAGCGCCACGTCCACTTGTAAGCACATGCCAAAAGAGTGATACGAACAGATGGATACGAAAGCTATCAATTCGAACACGACAGCCTATATAAAACCCAAGTTTTCATCGATCATAACCGGTAATCCACAAGTTCAAATGCTATGAAATTTTCACAGGAGCTTACGTACAAGCTAACGAAGGTCCACGCCAAACTTCGACTCCATTGGACAAAATCTTGACCGATACGAAATTCATTCATATCAATCACGAATCGAGTCAAAATTATATAGGATCGATCGTGTGGGCCCACTCACATGCCAGAAGGAGTCTCCCGAGGTTTGAGCAAAGTATCTGCCTCCTACGCATATAAATAGAGCCCCAGGGCCTACAGAAGGAGGATCTCTTTTTGCTCTCCGACATCCAGACACTGCCGAATTCAACTTTGGACTCCATAACTGCTGTTGTGCTCGAATTTCAGAACTGTAATTCGCTGCAATCCATTGTGGTCAATTGTAATTGGCAAGTGGATATCAATAAAGTCTTCAAACTTCGAAGTGGACATAGGCCGTATTTCCGAACCACTATAAACCTTGTGTTTCTTATTGCTTTCTTCTTAATTTGTTGAGTGCTCGTCATTTTTGATTCACTACATACTTGTTATCTGTGATCTGTGATTGTGAACTGGTGCTTTCATCGATAATTGGGTGTTTGTGACCAATTTTGGCGCTAACATTTTGGTGCTTTCACCAAGAAGGCTAGCATTAGGGAATTCTACCGCTTGGAAGTTGAATTTGAATACGTAAGGATTTAGATCTGAAAAGCTATGACAAAGCAATCAAGTAGAAGGCAAAGAGTAGAAAGGAGTCAGCATGAGGGGAGTCAAGAGTCTTCCTCAGGAGAGAACCAAGCCTCAGTCTTCATCACCAGAGATGAGATGGAGATGATGATGGGAGCTATGCATGAAGAGCTTCTGAAGAGACAGGAAGAGATGATACAGAATTTACTTCGAGGAAATGGACAAACCAGGGTGCAGAATCAAGCTAACGCAGCCACAGGAGATGCTGGAGATAGGGATCGAGAGCATGGAGCAACTGAAATTCAGAATGGGGCAGGACCTTCTGGCACAGCCCCAAAACTAGGGAGCACTTACCCGGAACACGTGGACACAATCCCACGCCGAAGACCAAGAGGAGCTGCGCAACATGGCATTGACAGAGAAGTGAATGCTCATTTAGGAGGGTAGATCCTAAGGATCCCTCGTGAACTCGGAGGCAAAGCAGAAGCAACATAAACGGCTACAGCTTGACGACAGTGACAGATTGGCAGAGATGGTCAGACGAGCTATGAGAGGCGGACTAGTGAATAGAGATATGGAGGATGCGAATAGGATTCCCTTTGCTCCTACGACCAAGCAAGCCAGGAATCCACCAGAATTCAAGTTACCGGCATTGGAAATGTATAATGAGAGGACGGATCCTGCGGTTCATCTGACAAAGTATATGAGGCATATGGAGATGCTGGGGCATTAGAGGAGGTCATGGCCTGGTGCTTCCCCATTGTACCTGGAAGACATTGCAGCTCTATGGTTTAGACAACTGGAGAGTGGCTCCATTGGAACATGGGCCGATTTGACTGAAAGGTTTACGAGGAATTTCAGGGTTCACATTTCGCAACCCAAGAATGTGATGAGTTTGGCAGCACTGAAGCAAAGAACTGGAGAATCTTTGAGGAGCTTTCTGATGCGATTCAATGGAGCTGCAGCATCAGTGGATTGGCCAGATCCATCCATGGTTTTAATGGCAGCTGTATCTTGCATAACTGACAGCACAGAATTTAAGAATTCATTGACAAGGGATCCCCTTATGGATCTAGGAGGATTTTATCATGAGGCCAAAGGATTTTTACAACTAGAGGATGCAAATGTTGAAAGAGAGGAAGGAGAAGGAACCGATGTTTATGCAGTCAGGGGCGGAAATTATCCGGAAAACAATTCAGCAACTGATAAAGGGAAAAGAAAGGCCAATGATAATGGTGATGGATCAACGCGACCACGAAAGGAACCAAGATTCACCTCATATACGGAGCTAAAGAGACTTTGGAACGGATCTACCAGGACACCAGGGAGCAGGTTCCTAATCGAAAGCCGACGAGGAGAGATCCAACCAGCAATGAGAGGAGATCAGACAAATATTGCTTATTCCACGAGCTGAACGCTCATAACACGAATGATTGCATGCACTTGAAGGATGAGGTTGAAGGACATATCCGGAATGGTTTGCTTTTGCAGTATGTGAGAAGGAGAACAACCACCGTGGCATCAACTAGGAACGGCTCCGAATCGGGGAGTCAACTTGTCATCAATTGATGGAAATAACGACGAATATATGGCAAACTCCACACCAACGCGATTAAGTCATTTACACATGTACAGGACCGCAAAAGATCCCCAAGCATGCTCTGATACGACTACCAATCGCGTTGGTGTAGGTGTTTGCACTTGATGTCTCTATTTTGCTTTTGTTTTCTATTTCTCGTGTTGGAACTTGATTATATTGAACATTTCTGTTGAAAAACTCAGTTGAATGGATATTTGGTTTTAATGATTCTGAAACGGCCGAGTCACTTACACATGTACGGGATCGCAAACGGTCCCCAGGCATACTCTGAGATGGCGATAAACCGCCATAACAATCAGTTCAAAAACTGACTCGAATGTGAAATCTGACATTAACAATACTAAGTCCTCCCCGGGCACAGGCACAATTCGCCTCGAACGGCACCTGACCGCGAATGGTCATAATTCGCCTCGAACGGCACCCGATCGTGAATGATCATAAATCGCCTCGAATGGAACCCGACCATAAACGATCACAATTCGCCTCGAACAGCACCCTATCACGAACGATCATAAATCGCCTCGAACGACACCCTACCGTGAATTGTCATAATTCGCCTCGAACGGCACCCGATCGCGAACGATCATAATTCGCCTCGAACGGCACACGATCATGAATGTTCACCATTCGCCATGAACGACACCCGAGCTCGAACGGTCACATACCACTCCGAATGAAATAGATCTCAAACGATCGTCATTCGTAGTCTGGTAATATTATCAATCTCTTTGTAGGTCACTAATAGGATACGAACATCCAGCTTATTGAACTACAAAACACACCTTCCTATCGCAAGGCATGTTTTGGGGGGCAAGTGTCATCCTGCCTTCTAGCAAGGCCGTGATACCAAAATATTAACTGGAAGCTAAAGACAGTTCTTCCCAAAGAACAGTTATGTACATGTCAGCTATGCTTGTCGGTAAATTTTGTCCGAGTCTGGATCGACCTACAATTGATATGGCATGACAACCGAAGTTATGGGAGCCAACATTTCAAATTTCAGGTCAATCGGAGTTCATATGCTCGAGATATGATCGATGCAAATTGAAGGAATTAACCTCACTTCATATGCATCAAAAAACTTAGTTCGAATCGATCTATTTGCATCCATCACGCTACCCATCTGTTCGCATCCATCAAGTGGCCTATTGTTCGAACCCATCAGGATGCGGTACTTCGTATCCATCGAGAGGAATGCTTGTACATATCGATCTATTCGACTCCACTGTCAAACGAGCCCACTTCATACGGAAGCTATCTAGTTCGTATCGATCATAGAATGACTTCATTCGAATCCATCGAGACTCGTTCGTATCCGTTAATCGTAATGTTAACGTGCATTTCATATCAATCGAGTATCATGCATGCTTCGTATCAATCAGCCTTTCCTCGATGCGAGACCAACACCTCTCATCAATACACGGTGGATGTACAAAGGATCGATACAAAGTGAGACACAATAACGATCGATACGAACTAGGGAACTTCCATCGATACAAACTGTGCAGCCTCCATTGATGCGAATAAGACAGCGTCTTTGATACGAATGAGGCAAAAGCTTTAGAAGACTCGGTGAACTTGGCACAAAAAGTGGATCGGTTTGAGGAGTTAGCGCCATGTCGACTTGTAAGCACGTGCGAAAAGAGTGATACGAAAGCTATCGATTCAAACACAACAGCCTATGTAAAACCCAAGTTTGCATCGATCATAACGGTAATCCACAACTCCAAATGCTATGAAATTTTCATAGGAGCTTACGTACAAGCTAACGAAGGTCCACACCAAATTTTGACTCCATTGGAAAAAATCTTGATCGATACAAAATTCATTCGTAACGATCACGGATCGAGTCAAAATTATGTAGGATCGATCGTGTGGGTCCACTCACGTGCCAGAAGGAGTCTCTCGAGGTTTGAGCGAAGTATTTTCCTCCTATGCCTATAAATAGAACCCTATGGCCTATAGAGGAGGATCTCTTTTTGCTCTCCGATGTCCAGACTCTAACAAATTCAACTTTAGACTCCATAATTGCTGTTGTACTTGAATGTCATAACTGTAATTCGCTACAATCCATTGTAGTCAATTGTAATTGGCAAGTGAATACCAATAAAGTCTTCAGACTTCGAAGTGGACATAGGCCGGATTACCGAACCACTATAAACCCTGTGTTTCTTATTGCTTTCTTCTTAGTTTGCTGGGTGTTCTTCATTTTTGATTCGCTACATACTTATTATCTGTGATCTGTGATTTTAAACTGGTGTTTTCATCGATAATTGGGTGTTTGTGACCAATTTTGGCGCTATCAAAATATAAAAATTCCGCTCTGATAATAACCATACTAAAATAAGCAGTACAAACTTGAGAAAGAAAAATGAAATTACTTTCACCAAAAAAAAAATAGTAATTCGAAAGCATATAAAACAGAATTGTACAGAAGAGTGGTAAAGGAACAATTAACCATTGATGCATTTTGATACATTTTGCTCATAGCCCGCATTAACTAAAATAGCTTATGCATGTAAAATTACAAGATTATTTCCATTTCCAAAAGTATAAAATGAACTAAAACAAAAGAAACGAATGATAAAACCATGAATGCTTTCAAGTTATTGGTTCCATGAATGTTCTACAATTGCCTCGGTCTTCTCGGACGTTGCTTCAGGCTTAGTTTATGCTTGCAATGGCACCGTCAAATCTTTAACTATAAATGCATGTATATTGTGATTAACGCAGATCTACCTGGATGTGCATATATACTTGTGTGTGTGTGTATAACTTAAAAGCTGAAGATTTGAATACATAAAGATAGGTATCTAAAAAGGTGAAATTTTATATACATGTCAGGTTTGTATAAGTCAAATTATAGATAAAAATATGAGTTTTTAAATGGCCGACGGCGTTTAATTATAAGACTTTTTGAATCCTTAAGCTTTGCATATAAAGAAATTCTTGGGTATATGTGAATGTCAGCATCCATAAATGCAAAATTTTGCAAATATGTGTATGAAGATCTATGCATATACTGGCTTTGAAAAATGTTAACTACAAGTCAATTTTAAATATATGGTCTTGCATAAGTCTAATTCCAAACATATATACCAATTTCAAAGTATGTTTCGTCAAGTTTGAAAAAAATGTTTCAAAACATTTGCATAGTTTCAAGTTTGCATAAATTCGAGGCATATTCATACGAGATTTCAGGTTCAAGAAAGATTTCAAACTGTGGATAAAGACATAGGTGTAAGGTGATTGCAAGTTTTATCAAGTTATATCGCATAGCCCAAGTAATGTTGTATGGATAAGTGATATGATGTGGATTAAGTGACGCCATACGTGTAAAATTTCTAAGACATATCAAGTTTGGTGCACAATAAAAGGATGTCAATGCCAGATTTCAGGCAAAATCTGATGATGTCAAATAAGTCAATTAATGCTGAAAACAACCACAATGGTAGCATTAGAGGATTTTGGTTACATCAGCGGATTTTTGGACATTAAAGGGTTTCACACACATTGTTCCATAAATATATGACTTCTCATACCAAAATTTGTGTAATTTAATTTCGTATATGTAAATCTTTATAAATCATACTTTCTTATAGCAATCAATTTTCTAATAATATATAAATACTGATTTTTCCATCTCAAAACTTGGGTTTATATAAAAATGAAGCTCTTTATTATGAACTATTTTTCAAACAGAGATTACTCCAAAAAAATGGATTCTTATAGAAAAGCATGTTCTTGCATAGAGACTACCAGTTCATGGATCATAACTTTTCTGACCTACAAACAAGATATTTCTTTTTGTTAAGCTTAAAGTGCTACAACTTTATAAAACTACAATAATATTCATCTTAGCAAGCAATCTTATTCAAAGAATTTTACCATTCATGTGTTTGAGAAAAATATTCATTGCTAATCAAAGAAGCTATTATTGACTATTCCTTATGTCTATCTATTTCGAAAAGGAATTTGCATAGTCCTTAAAAATTTATACTATTGAGAACCATGAAAAGTTTTCAGAACTATCGTGATCTATTTTAATTATTAAGACTCTAATTAGAAGAGTCTATTTTCAAATTAAAGGACTATGATTCATGTGTCATGATCATTCAGTCTCTTATTCGAGATTTACGTTTCTATTATGAGACTATTAGTTTTGCATAATTTTCTTCAAACTTTGAACATCGGAATGAAATATTTTATCTGGACCATTAGGAGTTACCAAGTAACTTTTGAAAGGAAAGGAAATAAATGCATCTATCAAGAGCTATGATCACAATCAACCAAAAGGGACGAATTAATCAAGCAAATGGTTGATCCAAAAAGGAAGAAAAAACCTATAAATGAGTTACCCTTACTTCAAACAGAGGAAAATATAAGAAAGGAATTTTATATATCATCTTAGTCGGGTAAAGAAAAACAAGAGACAAGGAATCATTGGCAAGATGATTACTATATCGAGACAAATCAAGGAAGAAACTCAAGAACTTAGAAGTGAAATCGTTATCCAATGTCGTAATTTTCAAGCTACAAGATTCTAGCTAGATCATCTAAAAAACGATAACAAAATCACAAAGTGTAGTGAAAAAGGAAAATTACCCTTAAAAGGCATGAATTCACTAAATGGATACATACATAAGAAGAGAATTCCTTAGCTCTTACTATAAAGAAATTGGATAAGATAACTGCTACTCTACTCCGGACATATCAAGCCACTATAGTATGAGTTTCCTATAATTAATAAGAATTGCTACTAATCGAAGCTAAGATTGATTCCCATCAAAGAGTTGAAAGGTAAAACAAAACCCTCGAATGATCAATGGGCTAAAACAATCAGATAAATATCCAAACATCGAAGAAGAATATCTAAGTATCACAATTTTGAGATAACAAGAAAGATCGTTTCAAAACGGAGATTTATTTCTTTGAAAATTGATAGCAAAAGGACTGCCAATCATATACAAAATAGTTCCACTTGGGACCTATAAACTATGCCGACCAAATGGCATTGTCCGAACGAGAACATGGAATTGCGAAAATTTATGATCATATTTCTTAACAATAAATGTGACGACCCACCTCCTCGACCCTCAAAAATTGACACGAATACATCCTCCGCATTCACGTGCCATAAATCCAAATGTTAGAGAGGCAGATTACTGTGGGTAAAGAAAATGAAGATAGAAGACAAAAAAAAGGAATTTCACAACATATTCAACATTTAATTATACGTGTGAGTAGTCCATGCAATTACTCCAAATTGCTTCATCAGAGTACCGGTAAGTACTAGTCCAAACGTGAGAGTTATAACTGCCTATCCTCTCAAGTGTTGTTAGATACACAACAAAATACAATGGAATTAATAGATAAATTTTGATAGAGGACCCAAAATGCACTATGCTCCATCCAAAATTCTCCATGCAACCTAACTACTTGGTTGCCCGGGTGTCCAGAATTTAATGGAAAAAGAAAATAAACTCTGAATCTGTCATGGGATGGTATGAGAAAGTCAAAATATAGATATTTGAATACAAAGGGTATCTCATAAGATCATGCCTCACATAAACACGGAATGATTTTTTTACCTTATGATGGCCAAATCATTTGCTATGTAAAAATTGGGAATATTATTTTTAATGAATTTCTTTTGAAAACACTTTTCAAGTAAACATGTATAATCTTAGTTGAAATTGTTACATTGATTAAATTCCAGCATAATAAGTTCTACAATTAAGTCCGAAGCCACTTATTGGAGTGTGGATTTTCATACAATGGCAGGTAAGGAAATACCTTCCGTATAGTACATTTCTAAAGGGATGTACCAAGGATCAACAACTTTGAAACATTTGCACCTAGCAAGACTGGCCTACCTGCAGACTCATTTGGTGGCGGATAAAACCGAATATGACTTCACCTTGATCATAACCGACCTATCCGGGACCCTATATCATACACAACGTACTCTGCATATATTGAGTAATCTAGAAAGGTAATGACCAAACCCTAATGGTTGCGAACCACATAGCCATACGACATGCCCTATTTAAGCCATTTCCAAGTGATGAGGCATGAGGTAATGATTATCTTTCCCATAGCACATTCCACTTTGAACACCACATTGCCAATTCCATCACACACCATTGATTTCCACAAATGTACAACCTCTGAGCTCATATGTCTTAGAGAAGGGTATTAAGCAAAGGAGAGTTACTTCCTACACCACCAAACAGATGTATGTTCAAAAAAATCAATGTACGCGTATGTTGGAAATGCAATGTCAAACATTTGTCCATATAAGTTATCCAGTAACAGGACAAATCGAAGGATCTTCTATCGCATCCAGTTGGGAATCATCCCTAGGATTAGTAGCGAGCAGCCCTTGCATTGAAGATCAAATGAAGATACTATTGTTGCATATAAATGATATGGTATATTTCCCCCGAAGGTCAGTGATAAGCAACCCCTCATTCCATTTATTATCATTCCATGTCTTCACTTTGAATATGTAAATTGGTTCGAAGTGGTTTTCGGATAAGAACACTCAAATGCAATCCCGGTTCCTTCGAACCAACAATCGATAAAAAGATGTTAGGTAAATAGGTGGTTATCATTTATTAATTACTTTCTTTTCATCAAAAATATCTTCTATAGATATACATCTTTAAAATATTTCTTTTCGGTATATATGGAATCATTAAACCTCTCTTTAACTTTGGAAATACCAAATCATTTCACTTCTCATAAATCATATTGCAAAACCTTATTGATTAAAAAGGGTCGATAAAAGTTATATTAATTCTACTCAACATCAATTTCTGTATTCAACCTTTACTATCCATCGAGTAACGGTGAAATTACCTTTTAAGTTTATACGGATAGTACGCATTCCCTCCTCAGAATTTAATACCAACTATAAGAAAATTATTTCTATACCATCCAAGCTGTATTAAATTTAGAAAAATTAAATCTTTTATACTTGACTCGTTTCCAATATTTCGACCTTATCTATTCCTCGTCCAGAAAAAAGGCCTGATGTGCCAGGGTACTGGTAGCTCCTGAACAGCTTCTTAGTTTAAGCACCTCACGTGCGGATCTCACGAATAGAAAAATTCAGTCTACTCATCGGCTTTTAGAGCCAAGACTAAATCACTTGATTTTAACAGATTTTCTTTAAATCATTTATTTAAATTTTTTAAAGTACATTATAAAACATTCAAATCATCTTTAAAATACATAATTATTCATTTAAAATTTTTATAAAAGATTTGGGAAAGAAACTTAAGTTTAAAGCTATACTTCAAAAGTTATTAAAAGTGTTGCGAATAGTGCTTTTAATGCTTTTTTGATCAAAACAACTTTTCGATCATTTAGAAATCTATTTCCATAACTCAAATGTCTTTTTAAAATATTTATAGAATTTATTCCATATTTTTAAAGGACTAAAAATATCAATTTTAAGGAATTTGTCGCTTTGGTTTCCGAACTGCAAAACCGCGACTATTTTGAAAACTTGATTTTCTCATATTTCAAAATCTACTAAACAAAATCTTGATCCTTTCCTTTGTTTGAAACTATGATTATATGAGTTTAGAAACTTCTTATTATAAGGAAATCTGACTTTTACTCCATCTTATAAATGGATTTAACTTTCTACGACGCGAAATCGCGAACCGGTGTTATGCAACGCGCCTATTTTTGACTTAAATTACGTAACCTGTCAAAACTTCATAAAATTGGATTTAGTGTTTATAAAATATTTATAAATCATTTTAAACCATTTTAAAGTGGTTTAACAATATCATATACACCATTTCATTTATTACAAAAAAGTGATTTCCTTTGTGATATTCGACGTGTATTAAATGTGATTCATTTCAACATCAAAATAAACATATAATCAACATCCAAACTTGATGATCAAACATAGTAAACAACCATAGTAATCATATCACATCATCTTATTTATAAAATAAATTTGGAAGAGTTTCTCTCTTGATTTTTGATCGAACTAACTTTAAAAATGGCTATAGCTCCACTATCTCGAAATTAGATCTCTCGACTACTAGAATAAATGCTCCTGGGGATTGGACCTTGGTCTTGGAGGTTTAGAAGGGCTTGGCCTTGCTTTGCAAGTAGTGGTGGATGGTCTGGCTGTAGGTTGTAGAGGAGGAAAGGAGTGAATTTGCTTTGGTTTTGAAGAGTTTTAATAGTATATACTTACTATATAATTTTAATTTAGTTTTGCCATAATTTTTGACATAAATTTCTTTAGGCAAGAAGCTTTTAATGTAGAGTTTAAGAAGTGAAGAAGCTTAGGGATTTTATGAAGAAGAAATGTGAATGAAGTGAGGTGAGTGCTATTTAAAGGCAAAAATGTGAATAAAAAATATTTCCACTCAATCACATCACCAATTCATCACCACCACACTCCCCTCCTACCTTATCCTTTTCGGCCGTGTACTCCGCCCACGTGTGTACCCATATGCTTGTGCTTTGGGTGAAAGAGGCTGACTTTGGTTTGCTTAAGGATGAAGTTTATGGTAAATATCTTGGGTATTTTGTAATATATATGTATGTATGTATGTATAAGCATATTTTTATGTATATACGTGTTTATGTGCATGTGAATGTGTTCATGTATATGTACATGTATGTGTGCATATGTATATCTCAAATGATTCATAACGTTGCACAACTTTTCCATGTTGAATCGTTACGATTCTGATTTCAATTTCCGGTCATATTTTCATTTCTTATTTAATATATATATATATATATATATATATATATATATATATATATATATATTTGTAAACAAAGTTCGACAATAATATTTCTATCATTATATAATAATTAAAAGGGCTTATTTAATAATTAAAATAATTATTAAATCATTTAAACTCAATTTAAATTAAAAAATCATTTATTTCAAAATAGTGATATCATTGATGATGTCATACAGAGATTTTATTTTCAAAAATAAAATAAATAATTTTATTACATATTCTTACTCATATAGATAAATGAGTGTATATATCCAACTCCATGCATGATGTCGGATGGTCTAAGAGCTGTTTATTGATAAAACAGTTTTTGGCCATTTTGTCGACATATCTCCTAAAGTACATGTTTTTATAAATATTTATTCAAAATAAGATTACCAATATTACTTATTGTTCAAAACATTATCATTTATGTTAAAAAATCTTATATCTAAATATTTTTAAAAAATTCTAAAGTGATGAATTTGCAAGTCATTACAATGAATGAATAAAAGAAAAATTTATCATCTCAGTTATGGAATGGAGTAGGATTCTCCTAAACTAAAAGACCTGGCCATCAAATGCCTGATCGCAAGAGGCCCCAGCCATCAAAGGCTTGACCGTAAGAGGACCCAGCCATCAAAGTCCCCGACTACCAAATGCTTGACTGCAAGAAGTCCCGACCATCAAAGGCTTGGCCGTAAAAAATTTCGACCATCAAGGGCCCCGGCCATTAAAGGTTTCACCACAAGATGTTCCGGCCATCAAAGGCGATAAGCCTTAAGTTTCTACATTCAAAGGCCTAGGAAGTGCCTACCATCATATGGCCTTACTAAAGCATTGGGAAAGCCCTCGGCGTCGTCATCAAAAGCCTCGCTGAAGCGCCTCCTAGAGGGAGGTCGAGTAAGCCTTTAGTACTATCATCAATGGCCTCACTAAAGCACCAGGAAAGCCTTTAGCCCCTGGCTACATGACGTAGTTAAAGCGCTTCCTAGAGCGAGGATAGTGTAAGCCTTTAGTGCCTGCCATCTGAGGCCTTATTAAAGTATCAAAATCTTCAAAAGGAAGATCAATCAAAATCAAGAACTAAGTAGTGCTTCTAAGTTAATCAAAATCAAAGCCAAGTTTTGCTTCCAAGTCAATCAAAATCAGAGCCAAGTAGTACTCCCAAGTCATTCAAAATTAGAGCCGAGTAGTGTTCCCAAGTCGATAAAAATCCAAGCCAAGTAGTGCTTCAAATCAAATCAAAGGAGGGTCTAACAAATGTGAGCTATTTATGCTTCCTAACAAATGCAATTTTTAGCTGCTAGACAAGAGATTCTGGACTTCAATTATTAATACCAGATATGGATTTCTAGTCTTTTTCTATTATTTCCAGATATGGATTTCTAGACTTCAATTATTAATATCAGATATGGATTTCTGGTCTTCTTCTATTATGTCTAGACATGGATTTTTGGACTTCAATTATTATGGTCAGCGTTGGGTCTTTGATCCTCATCTATTATTTCCAAATATGCTGGTCTTCTATTATTATTGCCAGTTTTGGATTTCTAGTCTTCTATTATTATCAGCTAGAAATCTAGTCATCTACTACTATTTCTAGATAAGGGTTTCTGGTCTTCTATTATTATCAGATGGATTTCTGATCTTCTATTTTAAGGAATTTTGGACTTCTATTATTATTAGATGGATTCCTGATCTTCTATTATAAGGATTTCTGGACTTCTATTATTATTATTAAATGGATTTCTGGTGTTCTATTATTATCAGAAAGATTCCTGGTCTGCCATTATTGCCAGATGATTTTCTGGATTTACATTCACATTATTTATCTATGGTTAATATTAATTGCCAGTTTTCCCTCCTACGATATTTAACTTTCTAATTCAATTATTCAAGAAATTAAGATCATCATATGATTTCCTAAACTTCTATTTGGAAAATTATTAGTATTTAATAATATGCTGAAAATGATCCTGAATCATATAAAATAATATGGGAAATTCCCCGACTATATGTTAATTCATAGACTGATAAGATCCAAAAAGGATCACCAAAGATTTAAATATTAAGTTATAATGAAAATTGTTGTTTATTTTGTATCGTGCAGGAAATCAAGATTAGAAAGAAGTCTTACAAAGAATCGGTGATACAAAGGAATTCTTAGTTTTACCCTAAAGAGTAAAATGCTTCTTTTGTATAAAGCGGAGGAAAATGTTAGCCATAATTTTTCAAAATATATGAGCCGAGGAATCAATGTAAAGACTAAGGGTATAAGTTGAAGTTCAGAGCTCCAAATGCTAAGGTATCGTTAAGATATCGACATTCAAAGTCCCCATCAATGTCGAAGGCATATAGCATATCGACATTATACCAACACGTGATATTGAAAGTAGGCAACAGGAAAGGAATAAAGATGAGCCAACATCGAAGACCGTAAGATTAAGTTAAAGAAAACTATGCCGCTTCTCAACTATGTCGACGTTCTTCCACGTGCATATCATCAATGTTGACTCTAATTTATGCTGCACCTGAATGCCAAGCCTCATGGAATGGGTTGTTATCAATGCTCCGCTTCTAGGTTCCATTATCATCTATCTTTGTGATGTCAACAGTGAACATTGGGTTTATACATAGGGTGGGGATACTCCATATCATCAATGTTAACTCAACCTCGGTTCTTATGAAAACAAACAGACAATACATATGGGTGGGGACACTCTCCTATCCGAATGGCTTTCCTTATCATTTTTCATGGAAGGAAGGACAAGTTTATGTGTAGGGTATAACATCATCTTGTGTTCCTTCTTGATATTTCCTATGTTAATATTTGGTTAATTTCAATAACAATGAGAATGATCGCATAAGGAAACCGAGTCCATTATACTTTCCCTAAGCAAGTAAACATACAAGCTCTATCAATTCATACAAAGCAAGATCAAGTCACCTAAACTACCTTTAATCCCTTTTTGGTTAATTTATCCTTTATTAATTAAAACCTCTTTTACTAGTAAAATCCCTTTTTACCAAATAAAATCTATTTCATTAATCAAAATTTCCTTTAGTTAATAACATTCCTAATTGGTTTAAACTCCTGATAAATTAATACTCCTTTATCAAATTAAAACTTCCTTAATTAATCAAAAACTTCGTTTTTAATTAAAACTTCTTTTATTAATTAAAAACTTCCTTTATTAATTAATACTCCTTTCAATGCTTCAAAAAGTATTTAACATACTTAATCAATGGTATAGGTTGTTACCCCACCTTTTGGTCAAGGCCGGAATATCAACAAATCGGTTAAAAATGATGGATATCAGGATTGGAGATTGATTGGAAACAAGACTATGATTGATACCCTCAAAATTGGACCAAGATCCAATAAAGGCGGGATCGGTAAGGAATGATAAACAAGGCTAAATGAGGCTACACTTCAAATTTCAGGTCAATCGGAGTTCATATGCCTGAGTTATGGATGGATCAATATTGGAGAGAAATGGTTTCGGATCAATACCTTCGTATCAATCATTATGATGATTGGTTTGGACCGATCGGTCTTTGGATCGATGCATCTCGTTGCGATGAACTTTGCATTGACAAGTAGACTTTAGCAAGGAAACATGTTGATGGGTATGAAATTCATATTGATACGCACGTATCAATTAGATGGAAAAATACGTCAATGCACTTCGTACCGATCAAGGTTGGGATCGATATGAAGAATGAAGCAATGTTTGTAGGGATTTGGATATGAAATCCATGGATACGAAGCTTTCGGCCTACTCACAAAAACAAACTTGGGTCGGTCATAACTTTCATTATACAAGTCCAAATGCTATGAAATTTTCACAGGAGCTTGCTTATTCACTAAAGAACGTCCATGATCAATCTTAGCTTCATTGGATTATTTTTGGATCGATATGAATTATACTTGGATCGATCAAGATCGATCCCAAACGACTCCATATAGATCTGGTGGGCCCACATGCACATGAGAAGAGGTATTCCAGGTTTTGAGTGGATATTTTTAGATATGCACCTATAAATAGCTGCTCAATGGTAACTAAAAAAGGATCTTCTTCTGCTTTTCTAGGCGAAACTTTGTCATATTGTTTACTGATTTCAAAGGCTTGTAACTGTAATCTCATTATAAAAGGAATAAAAGGATCAATTCAAAGTGGACATAGGCTAGCGATAGCTAGACGATAATAAATCTTGTATCTTTTCCCATTTTCTTTCATTTTAATTTGGTTATTTCTTCATTTTTATTCTCTACATTATCTTGATCTGAGATCTATGTTAAGATATTAAGGGTTTGTGTGTAATCACTGGTACTTTCACTACTTCTGGGGTTTGTGATCAATTTTGGCACAAACACTTTGGTGCTTTCACTGAGAATTGAACTCAGGGATTTGGAAGCTTCGATTTGAAGGCTTAGGAACTTGGAGCTGGAAAGCCAGGGCTAAGCAAACAACAAGGAGACAGAGAACAGAAAGCAATCAACATGAAGGGAGTCAGGAGGCCTCTTCATGAACTAATCAGACCTCGTTTTTCATCACCATAGATGAGATGGAGATGATGATGGATGCTATGCAAGAAGAGATGCTGAAAAGGTAGGAGAAGATGATGCAGAACCTATTCTGACAAGTTAGACAAGCTGGAGTGCAAAATCAAGAGAACGTAACTACAGGAAATGCTGGAAATAGGGATCGTGAAGCTGGAGCAGCAGGAGCGGAGACAGTTCTAAATCAGGATCAGAAGCATGGAGCAACCGGGATTCAGGATAGAGTGAGACCATCAGGAATAGTCCCTAAGTTAGTGGGCACACCCTTGAATCATGTTAGCTCAATTCCAGGAAGGGTACCAAGCGGCGCTGTGCAGTTTGGCATTGACTGGGATATGGATGCTCGTCTAGAAAGACAAGTTTTAGGATTCCCTAATGGACTCCGTTGGCAGGTTGGAGATCGCAGACAGAGGCTATCACTTGATGAAAACGACAAATTAGCGGACATGATCAAACAGGGTATGAGGGGAGGATTGGTGAATAGAGTTTTGGAGGATGTGAATAGGAGTCCCTTCACTCATGTGATCAGGCAAGCTAGGAATCCACCGGACTTCAAACTACCAACGTTGGAGATGTATGATGGGAGAACGGATCTCACTTTTCACTAGACGAGGTACATGAGGCATATGGAAGTATTGGGGGCATTGGAGGGAGTTATGTCTTGGTGCTTCCCTTTGTATCTAACGGATATAGTAGCACTATGGTTTAGACAACTAGAAAGCGGCTCAATTGGCACTTGGACGGAGACAATTAAGAGATTTATGAGGCAATTTTGGGTCCATATCTTGAGACCTAAGAATGTGATGACTCTAACATCGATTAAAAAATGAAAGGGAGAATCATTTAGGGATTTCTTAACCACATTCAGTGCGGCAGTAGCTTCAGTGGATCGACCTGATCCATCGATGGTTTTGATGGCAACAGTCTTAGGAATTTCGGTTGATTCAGGTTTTAAGATGTCATTGGAACGGGATCCCCCAATAGATCTCGAAGAGTTTTATCACAAAGCGAAAAGGTATTACGAAAGAAAGATGCGAAGGCTAAATGAGAGGGGAGAGAGGCTGAAGTTTATGCGGTAAAAGGTGGAGGTCTGCCTAGAGAAGATTCAAACAAGGATGATAGAGGCAAAAGGAAAATGAACGACAATGGTAGCACATCTAAAAGGTAATGGAGGGAATCTAAATTCTCTTCTTACATGGATTTAACTGAAACTCTAGAAAGAATTTACTTGGATACTCGAGGGTGCCTCCAGTATCGAAGGCCAGCAAAAAGGGAACCCTCTAAACACGAACGGGTATCAAGAAAGCATTTCCTCTTCCATGATCTAGATGGGCATAGCATGAACAACTGCAGGCGTTTGAAAGATATCGTTAAGGAGAATGTAGGAATGGCCATCTACAACAGTACGTAAGGAATCGAGCTATGGTAGTGGGATAAGAGCAGCCACCGCCCACCTCAGACGAAGATGGCACTGAAACTAGGCATCATTAGCTTATTATCAGCTGAATGGATTTATGGCTTTGAATAAGTAATAAACCCTAAAGTGATGCGGCTAAGTCATTTACACATGTACGGAATGAGGACGATCCCTAGGTATGCTCTGAGATGATGATAAACCGTGATGCTCGGGTTTATGAAATCTTGTTTTCTTTATATTTTCTAGGGACTCTGGTTTCTTTCTTTGTACTATGGATATTTGATTTCTTGGTTGTATGGACTTTTATCTTGTCAATTGGACTTTGTGTTGATTGGATTTGGATTAATGTAATAAATAATACAGGTCACACCATTACGGTCCCGACCGGAGAGACATGGTAGTAATCGCAAGTTACGAGTCCTTTCGCCGTAGGCAGGAGAATATAAAAGTCCTCGATCGGAGAGTCAAGGTCGGAGAATATAAAAGTCCTCGACCGAAGAGTCGAGGCCAAAGAATATAAAATTTCTCCGCCAGAGAGTCGAGGCCGGAGAATATAAAAGTCCTCGACCGAAGAGTCGAGGCCGGAGAATATAAAAAGTCCTTGACCAAAGAGTCGAGACCAAAAAATAAAATGCCCTCAACCGAAGTGTCGAGGTCGAAGAAGGATAAAATGACCCTGCGAGGTCTATGGATTTGGATTTGGGCCTAGAGAGGTCCCTGCTTTGGATTTGGACCCGAAGGAGCGGTCTCGGATTTGGATATCGACCTGGAGAGGTCATGGATTTGGTTATTGGATATGGATGGATTAAAATTCAGTTGAAGGGTTCAGATGGATATGGAATTGGCTAAGGATTGTCTTACTTGATTCGAAATTGGATATCGACTAGGAACAGTCGTGGATTTGGACAAGGATATGGCTATGGCACTTGGATTGAAAGGCTTGGTAATGGATTGGATTATGGATCAGATGGTATGCCTATGGATGGAATATGGATTTTGGATGATGGATTTAAAGCTATACAAAACACACCATCCTATCACAAGGCATGTATTAGGGGCCAAATGTTACCCCGCCTTTTGGTTGAGGCTGGGTTAACAACAAACCGGTTGAAAAGGATGGTTATCAGGATTGGAGATTGATTGGAACAAGGTTATGATCGATATCGTCAAATTGGACCAAGCTCCAATCAAGGTGGGATCGACAGGGAATGATAAACAAGGCTAGATGAGGCTACACTTGAAATTTCAGTTTAATCGGAGTTCATATGCCTAAGTTAAGGATGGGTCAATATTGGAGAGAAATGGTTTTGGATTGATACCTTCATACCGATCATTGTGATGATTGGTTTGGATTGATCGATCTTCGGATCGATGCATTTTTCATCGACAAGTGGACTTCAGGAAGGAAACATCTTGATGGGTATGAAATTCATATCGATACATACGTATCAATTGGATGGCAAAATATGTCAATGCACTTCGTATCGATCAAGGTTGGGATCAATATGAAGAAAGAGGCAATGTTTGTAGGGGCCTTGATCGATACAAAGAATGAAGCAATGTTTGTAAGGATTTGGATGAGCATTTCATATCGATCACTTATTGTTAACCCGCCATTTGGCAAGGCCATGGACAGGCGGATTTAACTAAATCGACTGCTTTGTCAAGAGTGGAATACAATGGGTTTGAGCTACTGGATGGATAGATGGTCAGTCATGGATGGTTCGTGTATATGGCTCGGCCTAGGTGGATCGGCAGGTGCCGCTCAGTCAAAGATGTGAATTCGTGAATGGATCGGCTAAGATAGGTTGGTCGGGCGTGGTTCGGCATTGGAGTGGGTCGACGATTGAAGGTGGTTCGACACGCTATGGATCGGTCTAGATTGTATGGTTCGGCATGCTTGAGAGATATTAGAGTTGGGAGTGGCTCGATGTTGAATTATGGATATGGTTCGGCCAAGGTGGATCGAAATAGGTCGATCGGCATAGCAGTGTGGGTCGGTCACATAAGGCTGGTCAGGGAAGATGAGATGAAGTGGCTCGGTATGGATGGGTTCGGCTCAACAGGATTGGGACATGTGGGTTGGCCCTAGGAGGTTCGGCCGCCATGATTCTGTCCGCATCAGGTTTGGCCGCAGTAGGTCGGTCGTGATAGAGGATGTTGGCTTGGCTATGGTCTTGATGGGCCCGAACTACTCAGGAAGCCCAGTGACCCAGGATTTGCCTATAAATACAGCATGTGGGGATTCAAGAAAGGGATCTCCATTCTGCTTCCCTTCTTCTTCTCTATTAAGACTACTCTGTTATTGTTTCTTTAAAAGCTCTAGATTGTAATTGTAATTGATTCGGATATCAATAGAAAGGAAATTTTCAGGGGTGGACGTAGGTTGGAGTTAGCCAAACCACTATAAATTATCTGTTATTACTGATTTCTTTTTAATTTTTACTGTTCTTCATATTTATACTATCAACATACACTCTATCTATGATCTATAACTGCGATTTGGTGCTTTCATCTGGATTTGGGTGTTAGTGACCAATTTTGGCGCAAACATTTTGGTGCTTTCATTGAGAAAGCTAGCACTCAGGGATTCTGAAGCTTGGATTTTAGATTTAAAGGCTTAGGAACATGGATTCTGGAGACTATGGAAAAGCAATTAACTAGGAGACAGAGGACGGAAAGAAGTCAGTATGAAGGAAGTCAGGAGGCTTCCTCTGGAGTTAATCAAGCCTTTGTTACATCACTAGGGATGAGATACAGGTCATGATGAATTCCATGCAGGAACCGTTGAAAAGGCAAGAGAAAATGATGCAGGCACTTTTCAAACAGTTTGGACAAGCATGAACTACAGGAGCTTAGACCCATGGAGCTAGATCAGAAGGACTCAATCGGCAAGTAGATGGAGTTGTTCAGTAAAGGGCAGCCCCCAATCAGCAAATAACTATCAATCCGGGTGGACCTAGACTCGGGGGAATGCCGCCAGGTAATGCTGGACCAACCCATGAATAGATACTAGGTGACGCTGCACAGCCCAGCGCCAACAGGAATGCAGGAGCGTGTGATAAGAAATATGTACTGGAATTCCTATAAGGACTTGGTGGGTGCTTAGAAAAATGTAGATGGGGGGCAACCCTTGGCAGGTAACACTGGATTGGCTGACATCATCAGGCGAACTATTCGTGGTGGTCTGACAAATAGGGATTTGGAGGGAGTAAACAGAAGTCCGTTTACCTATAACATTAGGATGGCTAGGAATCCACCCGATTTCAAGCTAACCACTCTGGAAGTATACTATGGTAAGACGGATCCCACTGACCACTTGATGAGGTACACAAGGCATATGGAAGTTCTGGGGGCATCAGAGGAGGTTATGGCTTGGTGTTTCCCCCTGTACTTGACCGATATAGCTGCTATGTGGTTCAAACACGTAGAGGATGGATCTATCGGAACATGGATAGAACTGGTGGATAAGTTCTTGAGACAGTTTCGAGTTCATATAAAAGATCGAAGAATGTGATGACACTGATGTTAGTTAAGCAGAGGGCAGATGAATCGCTCAGGACTTTCTTAACTCAGTTTAATGCAGTAGTTGCCTCGGGGGATCGGTCGGATCCACCAATGGTTTTGATGGCGGCGGTGTCAGGAGTTAGGGATAATTCAGATTTCAAAGTATCTTTAATACGGGACCCACCAATGGATCTCGAGGAATTCTTCCACGAAGCTAAGAGATTTCTTCGAAAAGAGGATTCATGTTTGGATATAAAATCAGAAAAAATAAACATGGTTAAGGATGGAGGACCACCCGGTGAAAGCTCGGGTAAAGACAAGGATAAAGGAAAGAGGAAGCGCTCAGGAGAACCAAAATTCTCCACTTAGACAGGATTGAATGCAACATTGGAGAAGATATTCTTGGATACTCGAGATCGCATCCCTTATCGAAGGCCGGCAAGGAGGTAACCCTCAGAATGCGAAAGGGCAACGGGAAGGCACTGTCTCTTTCATGACCTGGACGGACATGATACTAACAGCTGCCGACATCTAAAGGATATAATCGAGGAGCATGTAAGGAATGGTTAGTTGCGACATTATGTCGAAACTCAGTGTGCGGTAGTGAGTAGCCACCGTCTGCCGTGAACGACGATGGCATGAGGCCCAGGAATGGTGGTCGATTGGTCATCAACAAATCGTGATATTTTGGAATATGTAACAAACTCTAGGTAGGCAGCTAAGTCACTTACTCATGTATAGAGACGGAACAACCCCTAGGCATGCTCTGAGATGACGATAAACCATGACGCTTTTGTTTGTAAAATCAGTTTTTTCTTTTTAGTTTGGACACTTGCTTTTTCTGCTTTGGTTTTGGAGTTCGGTTTGAACTCCCGATTTTTGTTGGTTTTCTGTGTTGGATTTTGGTTTGGATGCTTGATTTTGATTTGGACTTTTGATATGGATTTTCAGTTTTCTGGTTTGAATCAGGATTTTAGATTGGATTTTTGTTGACTTTTTGTCTGGTTTTTGGTTAAAAGGTCGTCGAGCATTGACTATGCTCGACAAGGGTCCGGAGAGACCAGGATTCGGCCTAGGACTTAGGCCCCATAATATCTATCGGTTACTATTACGGGTTGTCGAGTATGGACTATGCTCGACAAGGGTCAGGAGTGACCAGGATTCAGCTTAAGACTTAAGCCACGACATTACTCAATGTTCAGGGACACTGAACCAAGAACACCATGACATTACTTAACATAGGTCGTCAGGTGCAGGTTGCGCTTGGCAAGAACTCGGAGAGGTTATGGATTTGGATATTGGCTATGAACAGCTAAGGATTTGGGCATGGACCCGGAGCTCTCTCAGATTTGGATATCGACCCAGAGAGGTCATGGATGTGGTTATTGGTTATTGGATATGGATAGATTAGAACTCGATTGTTAGGTTTGGATGGATGTGGAATTGGATGAGGATTTGGTTACTGAATATGAATCAGATATTGACTTGGAGCAGTCGTAGATTTGGATAAGGCTACGGCAATGGCACTTGGATAAAATGGATTAGATGATGAATCGAAAGATATGGCTATGGATAACATATGGACTTCGGATATCAGGTCAAAAGTAATTCAAAACACACCTTCCTACCGCAAGGCGTGTTTTGGGGGGCAAATGTTAACCTAGCTTTTGGCAAAGCTGTGAACAGGTGGATTTAACTAAATCTACTGCTAATTTTTCGAGACTGTAATATGATGGGTTTGACCCAGCTAGATGGATAGACGGTCAGTCATGGATGGTTAGATGTATATGGCTCAACCTAGGTGGATGTGCAGGTGTCGTGCCGTTCGGTCAAAGATGGGAATTCATGCATGGATCGGCCAAGATAGGTCAGTTGGGCCTGATTCGGCATTGGAGTGGGTCAACAATTAAAGGTGGTTCGGCCTATGGGTCTGGAAGGTGTGGTACGGCTTGCTTGAGAGATATTAGAGTTGGGAATGGCACGGTGTTGAATCATGGATATGGTACGGTCAAGATGGATCGGCATAGGTCGATCGGCATGGCAGTGTGGGTCGGTCACATAAGGTTGGTGAGGGAAGATGAGACGAAGTGGCTCGGTATGGATGGGTTTGGACTTAATGGAATTGGGATGTGTGGGTCGGCCCTAAGCGGTTCGGCTGCCACGGTTCGATCGGCATCAGGTTCGGTTGTAGTATGTCGGTCGTGATGAAGGATGTTGGCTCGGCTATGGTCTTGATGGGCCCAGACTACTCCGGAAACCCAGTAACTCGGGATTTGCCTATAAATACAGCATGTAGGGCTTTAGGATAGGATTCTAATTCTGCTTCCCTTCTTCCCTATTAAGACTGCTCTGACATTGTTGCTTTAAAAGCTCTGGATTGTAACTACAATTGATTCGGATATATAATAGAAAGGAAATTTTCTGGAGTGGATGTATGCCGAAGTTAGCCGAACCACCATAAATCCTCTATTATTTCTGCTTTCTTTTTTATTTTTACTGTTCTTCATATTTATACTCTCTACATACACTCTATTGTGATCTATAACTGTGATTTGATGCTTTGTTCTAGATTTGGGTGTTAGTGACCAATTTTGGCGCTAACACTTATCGATGATATGAGGAACACACTTGGGATAGATATGAAGTCACATTCTTCACCAAGACACTCAGGATCGATATGAAGATAGGTGCAGGTGATGTATATGAAAAGCGGCAAGCACTCATAGGCTATTTCGTATCGATCACCTTTGTATAAATCGATATGAAGAAGCCAGTCAAGGAGAGGAGTGCATTGCATGGATCGAAGTGTGGAATTCGGATGGATACAGAGGCTGCAACTATGGAAACAAGGATTAATGGATATGAAGTGATGGAGGCAAATTGTTGGATACAAAATCCATGGATACGAGGCCTTCAGTCTACTTACAAAAACAAACTTGGATCCGTCATAACTTTCGTTATACAAGTCCAAATGCTATGATATTTTCACAGAAGCTTGCTTATTCACTCAAGAATGTCCATGATCGATCTCAGCTTCATCGGACTATTTTGGATCGAGACGATTATACTTGGATCGATTAGGATCGATCCCAAACAACTCCAGATCGATCTGGTGGGCCCATCTGCGCATAAGAAGAGGTATTCCAGATTTTGTGGCGGATATTTTCAGATCTGAACCTATAAATAGTAGGTCAATGGCAACTACAGAGAAATCTTCTTCTTCTTTTCTAGGCGAGACTCTACCATTTTGTTTACTGATTTCAAAGTCTTGTAACTGTAATCTCATTATAAAAGGAATAAAAGGATCGATTCAAAGTGGATGTTGGCCAGAAATAGTCGAACCACTATATATCTCATGTATTTTCCCATTTCCTTTCATTTTAATTTGGTTATTTCTTTATTTTTATTCTCTATATTATCCAGATCCGAGATATGTGTTAAGATATTGAGGGTTTGTGTGTCAACACTGATGCTTTCACTACTTTTAGGGTTTGTGACAAATTTTGCCGCAAGTATAGGTACATTCACAAATCACTTAACAATATTTACTTACTTTAAAATATAATCGAAGGGTTAAAACCAAATGTTACTTAAACATTGTCACTATAAATGCCATCTCACATTTATAGTTTAAACATATACTTTTTCTATCTCTATTCCAAAAGATTTCATACTTGTTATTATCTATAAAATTGCATTATTAAAGATCTAAATATATTCATAATCATTTAACTATATTTTTCCACTTTAAAATATAATTCAAGGGTTTAAAAACAAATGTTACTAAAACGTTGTTTCCTACAAACCTAAAACAGTTCACGTTTTCATTTTCCCTAAAACCCTCTTTAAAAATCTTATTACCTTTATAGGGGTTAAAGACAAATGTTATTCAAGCATTGTCACAATAAACACAAAATATTTATAATTACCTTTAAATTATTTCTTACTAAGATTTTAATAACATTCCTAATTATAGTCCAAATTATAATCTTGTTTATTAGTCCTAGTTATGATCCTAATTACAATCCTAGTTATAGCTTTAATTATAACTCTAATTATAACCCTAATTAAAACTATAATTATAATTCTAATTACAACTAATTAGTGCTAAAAAATATTTTTTAAACATTGTTTACTATAGTCGAAACCATTTACTTATGTTATTAAGTCAAGTCTTAAAGTTGGCTAATCAGCTATCTAGTTCCAAAGATGATTACTTATAGAAATTAAGGTTCATATACTTAATAAGTTTCTAACATTCCAACTTAGCTATTCCTAAGTCAAGAGGGAAACTGGTAGGTCGAAGCGCTATTGCTCGTCCCTATTCAAACATCAGTCTTGACTCTTAAAAATAGAGAAATCTACCTTGCTCGGCGTTTAGTGTTAAGTACAGTAATACTATCATTCCATATGCAAATAAACTACATGTTCAATTTTACACAATGTAACTTTTCATCTCTTCTTTCAAAATAATAGTATTTCAAAAATACTTTTAAATAAGTTAGAATTTTTTTTAAAATGATATAAATATATAATCTATTTACAAAGATAACATATCAAATAGAATTTAAAATAAACTTAAAGAAGAAAATGTAACTAAAACTCTTTATACTGTAATAAAATTTTACAAGTTTTATAAAGTTATATATATAATACCTTTTAAAATACTAATAAATAAGTTACAAATAGTTATGCAAAATATTACTTTAAGAAAACTACTTAATATTGATTTTAAAACCTTTTTCTATTTAAACAAAATAAACAAGTTTTGTAAATAAATAAGAAAGCCTTTACATTAAATTTTAGTAATAAATATTTAAAAATATATTTAAAACTTTAAACACTTTAATAATACTTATATATCCTTTATAAAACTCCTTTGAAAAGAAAACAACATTTTATACTTTATTAAAAACATGGATTTTCAAAGTGCATCCATAGTGACTATCACTATATGGACCATAACTTTAACAACTTTGTTTTATAAATTAAATAATTTTTCAACTCAATTTCTTACTATTTTATACTACTATAAATGTAGAAAATAATTAAAACATCTTATTTAAAGATATTCATAAGAAAAATTAGATAGAGGAAAACAATTCCAAATCAATTCAAATTGAATATCATTCATTCACATATACATATATCAATTCTCAACTTCAAATAACATCAGCAAAAGCATAGAAAATCGTATATATACGACATTTATAGATAAAACCCAATGTTCAAAACAAGAACAAAATACACAAAATAAAAGTTTTTTTATAGCACTATCGTTACACGAACACTATTATTTCGGCCCAAATCATTTATATCCCCTACTAATCCTTATGTGCTTTGGTTCAAGGCTATGCAACAAGTCATAATCAAGTCATACAAGTCCATACAAAATGTTTACGTATGTCATTGCTTTTCAAAGCAAGAATCAAACAATATCACAATATAAATTCAAGCAACATTTATATATTCCAAACAACAACACAAGCATCATTATTATATGTCGATGGTGAGAAAACTCACCTGTAATCATTCCAAACATAAGCAAAAACCAACCCAAAAGCATGAACACTTCCTACCTCAACCAAGAAACTGCCAGAACCTCATATCTTCTTCCCTTTCTCATTCTTAGGCTTCCTTCCCCTCTATTTTGCTCATGGCCATGAATGATGTGGGTAGTTGTGCTCCTTTTATTAGAGCTTCAACTTACCAGAAATTGTTGTTATGTTGTAGTAAGGATATATAAAGAGTTCGAAGGAGAAATGAGTTGTTTGACATTGTTTTGCATTTAAGAGTTTAAGAAGAGAAAGGAGATGGAAGAACATTGTTTTTCTTTGAAGTGAATTAGCAACCATATAAGAGAGCATATAAGTGTGCATTTATAGAGTTTAAAAAAGAGTGCAAAGGACCTAACTACCCCGCACCCCCCCCCCCCCCGCTTTAGCCTAATGAAGCTTCCTCCTTTCCTTCCTCTCCTTGTACATGCCTTGAGACAAGCCTTTATTCTCTCCACTTCCCATGCCTTAAACCATGCTTTAAATCAAGGGATTTCGTCCCTTAATTAAACACTTGTAACTTAATTTAATTGCTTAGAAAGTTCATTGGTTTAATACTTGTAAATCTCTTCATATGTTACCATACAAGTGCCAAAGAGTTCGAACAACTTTTATTAAATAAAAATTCATTACTGATAAAACGATTTTCGGTGACATTATCGATATTTCTTCAAACTATTTATTTTGTAAACAAATTTGAAAAATGAATTTCTTATTATTAGTTATTATTAAAAAGGGGATTAACAGGTTATAATCATATTTATTTATAGCAAATCTAAGAATAAAATATTTAAATAATTCAGACATTTAGATACGATATTCTACATCGTTACATTCTCCCCCACTTGGAATATTTTGCCCTCAAAACTCCGACATGAGCAACCAAAGAGACAATCACATGTCAATATTAACAACATTCATAATCACTAGCAAACATAGCTTATGGTTGCTCAGGTATAGAAACCTTCACATTGCATAACTATGACAAATAAATTACTAAGTGTACCTTTCACTCAACAGCCTTATGTTATTACTTAGTTAATTGTTTATGCTACCTTAAGAAATTCGAAGAGTCATTTCCCAAACTCTCCATAGGCCAACAAACATAGTATATGAATATACTAAAGTCTGTATGATGTGCATATGTCATCCGTACACAATATCAAATCCGATCACTTGGTCGATCGTATAAATTTCATTTCCAAACTAGTATAGATCACTTAACATCTCTAGTGCAGACTTCGATCAGGTTCCTTGATTAGACAACTCTGTTCTCCTTGCATATCCTTATACCATGATAGAAAACTTAGGGATCATATCAAGAATCTGTATCAAGTGTTCACCTTTAAGAACTAAGTGGAAAATCCTTATCTGAACAGGTGTAAATCACCTCGGTATCATGTACTCGAATCCTAGGTCGATAACTGTCATGTGAATAAAACAATCTATGCATAACTTACATGCTTTACTATTATTGTTCTCTTACCTATACCAATTTCTTTTTAAATCACATTTATTTTCATATATTAATTATGTCATTACTAGAATCAATTATGAATCATTTCATCAAACACTTCTAAGTTTTTCATACATTTTATTAAGTCGTATCTTTATTTATAAAACATCACACAACTTAAGTTTATATTCATATAACACTCCACTACATCCTAAGATTATATACACTACCTCATATTCGTTTTACATAACATGGATGTTCTATAAATTTAAAATTTGCTTTAACTTACTATCTTCTCTACTTAAGAGTTACATAAACTTATCCTTTATGATTTTATAAAAACACTTACCTTAAATTTCTAGATCAATTCAGAAGTTTCCGACTGTCCAAAATCACAGAAAATTCTATTTTTTTCTCGGTTAATGTAAAACTTCCAAAATAATATATCATATAAGATGCACAACCAAAAAATTCTTATGCATAAGATGCATGCATCCATAAAATAACTTAACAAAAAACTTTAAAACTAACCATTGGATTTTAATTTCAAATTATTTTGAATAATATATGCACATAACTTTTGTATATCAAATCATACTTTTAGGATTTAAATCAGAATCTATTTTAACAAAACAACTTGCAGAAAACTGCTATAGTAGCCGATGATAGTGCAGTCATCATCAGGATTATTTTCCCACAATAGAAATGAGTTTATTAGTTTCTATCTCCTTTAAAATCCTTTTGAAAACAATTCTATTCATAAATACTTTTAACCAATACTGTTTTTACTTTCTTCAAAACCATGAAAAAACAATTATCAAAACATCGGGATTTAAGTTCTCAAATTCTCAGTTTAAATCCATTTTATTTATAAATTAAATTTTATGAACCATACTTTCAAAAGTCACCTTTTTATATGATATCATTTCATAAATATTTATCTTTAAAATATATTATCTTACCTTTAAAACTGTAATAAACAACTTTTACTAAAGTTAACTTTTTAACCCAACATTTTCACCGAACGTCTTATAGTCAAACTGTGAAAATTAATTCATAATGTGCTCATTTCAATGTTCCTATAAATTTCTATCTGCCCAACCCACGTTGTAAAAAGGTAAACCACTTATATATCAACAAATAATTGTAAATGCATATAAACCAATCAAGCATGATTAAGTTGATCAAGAGGAATAAATGACAAACACTATTAATTCCTACGTAAATCAATTGCACTATCAACCTATACCTATATATTAGTACTATGTATGACAACACATATAGGCTTTCATATATATAATATCTCAACTCATAATATGGCATTCCATTACCCTACCTCTTAATGACATGTACCCAACTAAAGCCAAGGTTCTCGCTTAACGTTGTACTATGATACCAAAATCTAATGATCACCTTTTCGACCCTCGAATATGGATACTAATACATCCACGGTATTCATGTTCCGAGCACCCAATTGTTGGAAAGACAAAATGTTAGGGTAAAGAAATAAAATAAAAGGAACTAGAAAGAGGAGAAAAATAACATCAGAATCTCGTAGCAGAATGATAACATCTAACATCAAAAGATAGTACAAGGTGTTACTCTAATATACATAGCATGTCAGAGTTACTAATCTAAGTACTATCATTAGGCTGAACAATTATAACAGTCTGCAGTTACAATTGCTGATATGTATACATAAAGTAATGCGGAGGAAATTAATACTATGGTAGGTAATCATCCAACTCCTTTTCAAGAGCTCCAATAAACATCAATGAAAAATCTGCTTTCCTTAGACCACTCGAATGAGCACCTATGGAGATATGAGGAAAGTAAAACCATGGATCAGATAAAATTCTGGTGTAAGAAACTCAAGAAATATGTGTGACCTATAACAGCACCTTTTAAGACCGTCGTAACGATTATCCCCTCAAAAGAGCCAAACCACCTAATACATACATATACGATATAATAGGTAATATCTAGGGTGAAGAACATAAGTAAGAAATAGCTATGCTGGGTGCGAGTGTACACCACGACAATAATAGGTATACAATCACAATCACTAAGGCCCATTCACTAATTGTGTCGGATTTTCATTTGAGATGGCCTCTGTACTTTGAGGCGGACCTTCATAACAATCCCTTTCGAGCATCATATATCTCTAGATAAAACATACCATAAGGTCAACATATCTAGACCACCCTCAATGTGTGAACTAAGTCATATTAACTCCCACCAGCAATAGTCGATAAGCATCTCCAAATATGGAGTTGATATACTCTTAATGTTAGCTAAACCCACCTATCCATGCCCCTTCTCTGTTTCTTGTAATTTCTTGCCGGTGAGGATACGTTCGGCATCTCTCCACATGAGTCTTCATCACTCGAATAGAACCTGAATCCTTAAGTGGATTTTAGCATCCTGAAAAGATCACAAACTTCTCCGAAATCGTATAACACGTATATGGTTTTGAAGTGGTTACGGTTTCGAGTCATCTCATATAAGTGAAAACCTAGGCGTACCGGACACTCAAAAACTAATTAATAGATTTTTGGTTAACTCAATCCCGGCTCTCAAGGAAACAAATAAACAATACATAAGGGTGGGGATACTCTCCTATCCGTATTTCCTTATCATATGACCTAGAAGGCAAGACCAGTTTATATATAGGGTATTACATCATCTTGTGTTCCTTCTAGACATTACCTAAGTTAATATTTAGTCAATTTTAATAACAATGAGAATGATCGCATAAGGAAACTAAGTCTATTATTCCCTAACCAAGTAAATGCACAAGCACTATCAATTCATACAAAGCAACATTGATTCACCTAAAAAAACATTAAATCCCATTTTAATTAATTTATCCTTTATTAATTAAAACCTTTTTTATTAGTAAAACCCTTTTTATCTAATAAAACTTCCACATTAAACAAAACTTCTTTTATTAATTAATACTCTTAATTAGTTAAATTCCTAATTGATTTAAACTCCAAATTAATTATACCATTTATTAAATTAAAACTTGCTTTATTAATTAAAAATTTCATTTATTAATTAAAAAACTTCTTTTATCAATTAATGCTCCTTTCAATACCTCGGAAAAGTATTCATATCTCAATGATATTAATATATTCACAAATCACTTAACATAATTTACATTCTTTAAAATATAATCAAAGTGGTTAAAAAAAAATGTTACTTAAAAATTGTTATTATATACCCTTTCTCACTTTTATGCTTTAAACATATGCTTTTTGTTTTTTTATTCCAAAAGATATCATACTTGTTATTATTTTTAAAATTCCAATATTAAATATCTATATATATATATTCATAATCATTTAACTATAATTTTCTACTTTAAAATATAATTCGGGGGTTTAAAAATAAATGTTACTAAAACATTATTTACTACAAACCCAAAACACTCTCTTTTAAAGACCTCATTACCTTTATAATGGTGAAAGACCAATGTTATTTAAAAATTGTCACAAAAAACCCAAAATGTTTATAATTACCGTTAATATATTTCTTATTAAGGTTTTAATTACATTCCTAATTATAATCCTAGTTATAATCCTAATTACAATCCTAATTATAATTATAATTATAATCTAATTATAACTCTCATCTAGTTATTAATTAGGGTTAAAAACAAATGTGATTTAAATATTGTTTACTACAACACAAAACCATTTACCTATGTTATTAAGTCAAGTTCTTATAGTTGACTAATCAGCTATCTAGTTCCAAAAGGGATTGCCTATAGAAATCAAGGTTAGCATACTTAACACATTTCTGACATTCCAAATTAACTATTCCTCAGTCAAGTGTGAAGCTGGTAGGTTAGAGCAGTATTGCACATCCCTACTAGAACATCAATCGTGACTCTCATAAATAAGTCTACCTTCCTCGGCTTTTAGTATTAAGTACATTAATACTATCATACCATATGCAAATAAACTACACCACAATGTAACTTCTCTTCCCATCTTCTAAAGTAATAGTCTTTTTAAAATACTTATAAATAAGTTAGATTTTTTTTATAAAAAATGATATGTGTGTGTATAATAATTTATTTATAAAGCTACTATAGTTAATAGAATTTAAAAAAAACTTAGAGAAGAAATGTAATAAAAACCCTTTGATATTACTAATTTTATGAAGTTATATATGTAAAATACCTTTTAGAATACTTATAAATAAGTTATAAATCGTTATACAAAATATTTCTTTGAAAGTAATTACTTAATATTAATTTAAAAACATTTTTCAATTTAAACGAAATAAACAAGTTATATAAATAAATAAGAAAGCCTTTATAGTAAATTTTTTAAATAACTATTTAAAAATATATTTAAATGTGATGACCCACATTTCGGAAGGTTTAAATCGAAAATAACCCACACATGTCCAACTTAAACAATCTGGAATGTAGATAATCAATAGGGTTAAATAAGAAAAATAAGAATGAGAAGAAGAAAACAAAACACAGAATCTCACAGCGGAAACGATAAAATATAATAATCAAATAAAAATTCGATAGCTGTTTACTATACATCTGATCATAATCTAAACACATTTATCAGAGTTATATTTATACATCAGGAATAAATAATCAATACAGTAGGATAGCATGAAGCAGGGGATAATAATAATAGTAATATACCAAAACTCCATCTTTGTCCTCCAAAGAATAGTCTTCAATACATTGAAAAAAACTCAGGACTGACCCAAGCGTAATGAAAAGGAAAACACTCGAGTCAGGACTAAATTACTCTTATGTTAGTCAAATCAATGTCACAAATACGAGAACAATAACTTAAGAGATGTTACGGAATTTTCCATCTCCTAAGGATCCGTTAAACTATTTATATATAATAGTTTACGCTATAATAGATAATGTCTATCGGTAAAATAAATATCAAAATATAGTTAAGGCTTTACATTAATCCACCTTAAATTTTTTTACAGTTTTAAAACCAAAATTGTAATGGCTCGTATAGGGATAAATATGACAAGGCACGTGAGGCAATGCCCAAGGTAGGATTCTACCAGTTTACCCTTTCTAGCTAGTCGTAACCCATCCGTGGCCGACCGCGACAATCAATCCAAATGACAAATAAGGTGCACCCATCGAATCTGAAATCATAATAATAATACGAGGGATCAACGTTGCTAGAGGTAGCTAACCTCAATAGCCAGACATAGGCTCATGTTTTAGTCATTTTAATTATGACACGAATATCAAAGCTATCCATCATCGTTCTCTTACTTCATTCCAGTAAACATCGCCAATTCAACCACTACATTCTGGATATCATCCACCACGTACACGGTTGTTAAAGTGATTCCAATATTGAAAGAGAGTATTTCAATAAGAGACCCCAGTCTTTTAAATAACCAAACGTCATTTTACACACCGGTTGGTTCTTTTACATTTCAAAACAATTTGTACTCGATATCAAAATATCATATTAGTTTCAAAAAAATCAAACCATTTTTGAAATCATCATATTTACTAAAAAATCACATTTTTACTTCAAAATGTCAAATTCAACTCGATATATCGGTTTCACTTCAAACTTCGATTTGAATTACAATTTAGGTTATACTACACTTTAACCCAATTCGTATTTAAATCCAAAATTTAAGTATGTGCACTTCCACCCCTTATACTAGTTTGATTTTTTTCTAAAATAGTTTAAATATTTTTAAAATAGTTAAATAATTAAAATAGTTTAACAGAAAATAGTTTGGGTAATTAAATGGTTTATACAGTAAAATAGTTTGGAAAATCAAAATAATTTGGATATTTAAAGAATCTAGATTCTTTTTTTTACCGCTTAAACTAAAATAATCATTTAAAATAGTTTCAAAGTCAAACCGGTTCACTTTTCAAAAATGTCCAATTCAATCAGTCCCAATTTCCATTTTCAATTTAATCTATTCAATTTCAATTTCAAGTCGAACTCATTTTTCGACTCCAAATTAATTTAATTCCAATTCCAAATTAATTTCCCTTTTAATTCCAATTAATTTAAATTTCAATTTCAAATTAATTTCAACCCCATTTCCAAATTAATTTCAATTTCAAATTAATCTCAACTCCTATTATTCCAAATTTTAAACCATTTCGATTTATATAAATTCTGAGTCCATTACCAAAATATCGATTCAAACACTTAAATCAAATTTATCTTCAATATCCAATTGAAAATCCAAATCTTCAATATAATTAAATTCTAACTTTTTATCACTTTTCCTTGGCAATATCCAAAGTTCAAATAAAAATCTAATCTTTAAAACAAATCGATTTCTAAACTTTAAATCATATTTTTGACTATACTTCAAAACCTCAAATTCGATTATTTAGATAATTTCATTTATCACATTTAAATTTCAACATTTCGAGCTTAAATTTGAAAATAATTTGATTTCCATAAATTCAATTTTTTCCCTTTAAGTCAAATCATTTAAATAATTTCAAAAAAAAATTGTTAAATCTAACCAATCCGGTGTCCGTATATAATTATCTATCATATGGCCAAATGAATCATTATTTCAATTTAAATTCCAAGGATCGATATATATCATTTCAATCCAAAATAAGTGTCATAGGTATATATCATTTCAACCTATTCCTTAATTTATTCAAAATAATTTAATTCACAGTTTTATACACTGTAAAAAAAATATACAGGGTGATAACAGAGTATACTAAAATAATTAACCATTTAATCATCCAAATATCAACCAATTTCCATCCATCACAATCAATCAACCAAACAGTCAATAATCACATAAATCAACCAATTACCGAAAATCAGAGATTTTACTAGTAGTTAAATTCTAATTTAATCTAACTATCAATTCAAATCCTATCAATAGAATCAAATGTCAATTTAAATTTATCCAACAACCATCGATAAATTTAAATTACTTTACGATAAAAATTTACTAATGTAAAAATAAAATAGTCAAACGTGAGCGTAAACACTCATCTTTGCTCGATCCCATGTCGTAGAAGATGTCGCTATGGTCACACCATAATTGAATTCACTTGAAGCGATCCTCGTACACAAAAGTTACGCAATAATTAATATACGAATATAATTTAAAATTTTAATTAACTCAAATAAGATTAAAAAAACGTTACCTATCTTCTCTCGTTCGAACTCACTGCCGATGATGCAGCTCAGAACAGAGAAGAAATGCAACCAAAATTTCTAACAGGGATGAGCCGTACACGACTCATAGAGAGGTTAAGTCGTTTCCGACTTAATGGAGCACGAGATAGCAAGTTCCGAGTTAACAACGATTCAAGCCGCATAAAGGAGGTAGATTTGAGTCGTATACGAGTTAACGACGAGGGCTTGAGTCGTATACGAGTTAACCAAGCTCAGGAGAAGATGTTCCGACCTAATGATATTCGCATAAGCCGTCTACGACTTAACATGAAGCAACGAAAAACCCAGCAAGTGAAGACTTTGAGTCGGAGGGAGTTAAGGCGGCAAGGAGATGAGTCGGCATGTGCTTGAGTCGGTTGTGATGAGTCGTTTGTTGTGATGAGTCGTGTGTTGTATGTTGTAAGTCGTAAGTCGTGAATTTCTTAAGTCGGTATATACTTGAGTCGGTTGCGTGTGAGGTTGTACTCAGTTGAGTCGGCCGAAGGTCTTGTATATAGTTAAGTCGTAAGTCGGTCTTGAAGGTATGAAGTGATGTAATAAGTTGAGTCGGCGTGTGGTGTAAAGAGCTTGTGTTGCTACAAGTTGAGTCGGTGCCGACCTAAGGATGTTGAGTCGGTCACGAGTTAAGAAACTGGGTCGAAAACACTATAAATAGGGAGAGTGTTGTACATTTCAGGGTTGTTGTTTTTGAATAAAATTCTCTTTTGTTAGCTTTGTGCTTTCATACTAATTGGTAGTTGAGTGTAATCTCCTATCTCCACTTACGTCATTCGAGTGCGCTCGAATCCACGTTTGTTGAAGCCGATTCACGGAATCTAGTGCGCTAGATCAACGTGCGAAGAATCGTAGATCTTTAAACACGGTATAGTGCGCTATCAACGTGTTTGAGATAGCTAGAGTTCGGTATCTTTGGATCAACGAACTTGGGCATTTTTGGTATCTTCAACTCACCGATTGCTACATTTCCTTGATTGAAGTTTTGTTTGTTTAATCCGCTGCGTCATTATTGGTATCGGAGCAAAACTTAGCCAATCATAGCTAAGTTGATTCTTGGAGCCAAGTTTTTGAAGTTTTTGAAGTTTGAAGGAGTTCATCGTGTTCATATTGAAGTTGCATCAAGTTTGGAGTGTTTGATCCATTTCATTTTGGATCGGGGAGTTGGACTTTGTTTGGATTTTGAATTGGTGTTTGCGCGCCAATTTTTGGAGGGTTTTGGAGTAAGAGTGAAGCCAAGGCGTGAAGTGTCAAGGCCGAGACAAGTGGGAGCCGACCTTACTTGAATTGTTAACTCGTTGCCGAGTTAGTGTGAGCCGAGACAAGCATAGCCGTGTATTGTTGAGCTTAGATTGCTTTGTTGAGTGGAAAGTTTGAAGTCTTGTGTTGAATTTTTGAAGTCTTGTGAAGTTTACAACCATGCCACCAAGGAGAGCTAACCGACATCAAAACGTTGAAGCTTTGTATCGTAGAGAAGAAGCCGAGCTTATGGAACAACGTATTAATGATAAATTTGATGAAGGTATTGGTAAATTGGAGAGATTGATGAATGATTTGAATCAAAGGAGGAGATCACCAAACTCAAACCATGGAGGAAACCGAGTTTCGCCATTGGTTACGGAAGCGAGGAGGGTATCACCACATTCTTGTAGAGATAGAAGAGACACATCAATTTCATCACGAAGAGATCATCATGACTATGCACATGAAGAGAGAAGAAGTCAACGTGAATTTGACCATGAAGCATATAGGGATGATAATGGTCGAGATCGATATAGGCGTACTTTTGATTTTGTTGAAGAGGGTGATAGAGCAAGTATTCATTATCGAGATCGAGACCAAGTTCGAAATTCTTATCGGGATGTTGAAGATGATCGTCGATGGGAATCGGGTATGAAGATGGAGATTCCGGAATTTAAAGGAGGGATGGTTGCTGAAGAGTTCTTAGATTGGTTGTCTAATGTGGAGGAAATCTTTGATTTCAAGGAGGTGCCGGAGAATAGAAGAGTGAAGTTAGTTGCTACAAGGCTGAGGGGAAGAGCATTGGCATGGTGGCAGCAGACTAAACTTACTCGAGAACGAATGGGGAAGTCAAAGATAGAATCTTGGGAGAAGATGAAGAAGTTGATGAGATCTACTTTCTTACCTTACAACTACCAGTCACTTATGTACCAAAGGTTGCAGAATCTGAGGCAGGGGACAAAGTCTGTTAGTGATTATGCTGATGAATTTTACCAACTCATTGCCAGGAATGATATTATGGAAACAGAAGAACAACTGACGGCTAGATTCATTGGGGGTTTGAGAATGCAGATCCAGGATATGGTTAATATGTTCGATCCTAGATCCGTTGCGGAGGCACATCAGAAAGCGTTAGCGTGGGAAAAACAAGGAAGGCGTGGAGGTGGTGTGTTTACTAATTCTAATAATCCAGTGAAAGGTGCCGGTGGAAGTTCTAGCGTTCCTAAACCTGTTACAAAGCCAGTGGTGAAGGAGGCTGAGAAGGAGAAGGCTAGTAGTGTTTTCAAATGTTATAATTGTCAGGAGTTGGGTCACAAAAGCAACGAATGTCCGAAGCCGAAGAAGAGAACGATGGTTGCCGAGATTGAAGCAGATGATGGTGAGGAGGCAGAGTATTCAAATGTACCTTATGTTGAGGAGGAAGAAGAAGTGTCGGGAGATGAAGGTTGTAATCTTATGATGAGAAGAAGTTGTTTGACACCAAAGCAAGAGGAGGATTGTAGTTGGCTGAGAAGTAACATATTTCAATCGACATGTACTATTCTGGGAAAAGTTTGCAAGTTCGTTATTGATGCAGGAAGTTGTGATAATATTATTTCTACAGAAGCAGTTAGAAAGTTGAACTTGAAGACTGAGAAACATCCTAAACCATACAAGCTAGCATGGTTAAGGAAGGGAGGTGAAGTGAAAGTGTGTCGAAGGGCTTGTGTTAATTTTTCGATTGGGAAGAAGTACAAAGATGAAATCTGGTGTGATGTCGTAGATATGGATGTTTGTCACTTATTGTTGGGCAGGCCATGGCAGTTTGATAGAGCAGTTCAACATGACGGTCGTGCCAATAGTTACAGTTTCATGTTCGAGGGTACTAAAATCACTTTGGTTCCTAAGAAACAGCAGCAGAAAGAGAGCAAGCTAGAAGAGATTGAAGAATTGAAAACTCTGTTGACTTTGAAGGAGTTTGTCAAGGAAGTCGAAGAAGAACCTGAAGTGTTTTTGTTGATTGGGCGAGAGAGTAGTGAAGAAGTTGAAATCCCAGAAGAAGCAAAACCAGTTTTGAAAGAATTTGAAGATGTCTTTCCAGAGGAATTGCCAAAGGAGTTACCACCACTTAGAGACATTCAGCATCAGATTGATCTTGTTCCAGGAGCAGTGTTACCACATCGACCACATTACCGTATGAGTCCGAAGGAACATGAGGAATTGAGAAGGCAGGTGGAAGAGTTGCTCGAGCAGGGACGTATTCAAGAAAGTTTGAGTCCTTGTGCCGTGCCAGCATTGTTAGTACCAAAGAAGGACGGAACTTGGAGGATGTGCACTGATAGTAGAGCCTTGAATAAGATCACTGTTCGTTATAGATTTCCTATGCCGAGGTTGGATGATTTGTTGGATCAGTTGAGTGGGGCAACTATATTCTCGAAGATTGATTTGAAGAGTGGTTATCATCAAATTCGAATCAGACCTGGAGATGAATGGAAAACAGCTTTCAAGACGAGAGAGGGGTTGTACGAATGGTTGGTTATGCCATTTGGTTTGTCAAATGCACCTAGTACATTCATGCGGGTGATGAATCAAATTTTTAGGCCATTCATTGGGAAGTTCGTCGTGGTTTATTTCGATGATATTCTGATTTATAGCAGGAGTACGGAGGAGCATGTTCTACATTTGAGGGAAGTGTTGCTTATTCTTCGTGAAGAACAATTTTATGCTGCTACAAAGAAATGTGTGTTTATGACACCTAGTGTTTTATTCCTGGGTTATGTTGTTTCAGGGAAAGGTATTCAAGTTGACCAGAGCAAAATTGAAGCAGTCAGGAATTGGCCACAGCCAAAGACAATTACAGAAGTGCGAAGTTTTCATGGGCTAGCGTCATTCTACCGAAGATTCATTCCACACTTCAGTAGCGTGATGGCTCCAGTTACCGATTGCATGAAGGGTAAACAGTTTACATGGTCAGAGGAAGCGGGAATTGCTTTTGAGAGAATCAAGGAGTTGTTGACGTCTGCACCGATTCTTGTTCTACCTAATTTTCAGTTATTGTTTGAATTGCATACTGATGCTTCGAAGGTTGGTATTGGAGGAATTCTGAGTCAGAATGGGAGGCCAGTTGCTTATTTTAGTGAGAAGTTGTCAGGGGCGAAGATGAGATACAGTACATATGACGTTGAATTCTATGCTGTTGTACAAGCTGTTAAGCATTGGAGACACTATCTATTTCAGAAGGAATTTGTTCTTTACACTGATCATGAAGCTTTGAAACATTTCCAGGGGCAGGATAAAATCTCAGCGAGACATGGATCATGGATTGCTTATTTACAGCAGTTTACTTTTGTCGTTAAGCACAAATCAGGGGTGACAAATCGAGTAGCTGATGCTTTGAGTAGGAGGAGTCATTTATTAACGACAATGAAGGTTGAAGTAACGGGGTTTGAAATGTTGCCAGAAATGATTGAAGAAGATCCTTACTTTGTGAAATATGTTGAGAAAGTGAAGGATGGGAGTACCGATGAATTTATGTTGGTTGATGGTTTTCTGTTTAAAGGAAATCGTTTATGTATTCCGGATTGTAGTTTGAGGATGAAGATTGTAAAGGAGTTGCACGAGGAAGGGCATGTGGGCCGTGATCGTACCTTGCAGTTGATTTCACAATCTTACTTTTGGCCGTCAATGAGAAAAGAGGTTGAAAGATTCGTGGAGAGATGTCATATTTGCCAAGTTTCAAAAGGAACAGCAACAAATGCAGGGTTGTATATGCCATTACCTGTACCATCTAAGCCATGGGTTGATATTAGCATGGATTTCGTCTTGGGTTTGCCGAGAACTCAAAGGGGAAATGATTCGATATTTGTTGTGGTGGACAGGTTTTCAAAGATGGCACATTTTGTTGCTTGCAAAAAGACAGCAGATGCAGTTCGAGTGGCGCAGTTATTTTTTAAGGAGATTTATCGACTTCACGGTTTACCAGAATCTATTGTCTCTGATCGAGATACTCGTTTTCTGAGTCACTTTTGGTTGAGTTTGTGGAAGATGGTGGGGACGAAACTGAAATTTAGTAGTGCTTATCATCCGCAAACTGATGGGCAGACAGAAGTTGTTAACAGGTCATTGGGAAATTTGTTGCGTTGTCTTGTACAGGATAATTTGAGAAGTTGGGACATAAAGCTATGCCAGGCAGAATTTGCTCATAATCATGCAGTAAATCGTAGCACAGGATTCAGTCCGTTTCAGATTGTTTATTCAAATTTACCCAGGGGACCGTTGGATTTAGCATTTGTACCACAGTCAAAGAGAACAGTTAAACGAGCGGCTGATTTTGTTGATGAGCTGACTGAATGTCATAAAATCATTCAGGAACGATTGGAGAAATCGAACGAGAAGTATAAGAAGTCTGCAGATTTGAAACGTCGAAATGTTGAATTTAAAGAAGGTGATTTGGTTTATGCTGTCTTGACAAAGGATCGTTTTCCGGTGGGTGCTTATAACAAGTTGAAAGCGCGAAAAATTGGTCCAGTTGAAGTTTTAAAGAAAATCAATGAGAATGCTTATCGATTAAAGTTACCAGATGATGTTTATACTTCTGATGTTTTTAACGTCAAACATTTAATTCCATATCATGGCGATGAGATTGTTGAGGAAGAATTTACAAATTCGAGGTCGAATTTTTCTCAACCAGGGGAGGATGATGCAGCTCAGAACAGAGAAGATATGCAACCAAAATTTCTAACAGGGATGAGCCGTACACGACTCATAGAGAGGTTAAGTCGTTTCCGACTTAATGGAGCACGAGATAGCAAGTTCCGAGTTAACAACGATTCAAGCCGCATAAAGGAGGTAGATTTGAGTCGTATACGAGTTAACGACGAGGGCTTGAGTCGTATACGAGTTAACCAAGCTCAGGAGAAGATGTTCCGACCTAATGATATTCGCATAAGCCGTCTACGACTTAACATGAAGCAACGAAAAACCCAGCAAGTGAAGACTTTGAGTCGGAGGGAGTTAAGGCGGCAAGGAGATGAGTCGGCATGTGCTTGAGTCGGTTGTGATGAGTCGTTTGTTGTGATGAGTCGTGTGTTGTATGTTGTAAGTCGTAAGTCGTGAATTTCTTAAGTCGGTATATACTTGAGTCGGTTGCGTGTGAGGTTGTACTCAGTTGAGTCGGCCGAAGGTCTTGTATATAGTTAAGTCGTAAGTCGGTCTTGAAGGTATGAAGTGATGTAATAAGTTGAGTCGGCGTGTGGTGTAAAGAGCTTGTGTTGCTACAAGTTGAGTCGGTGCCGACCTAAGGATGTTGAGTCGGTCACGAGTTAAGAAACTGGGTCGAAAACACTATAAATAGGGAGAGTGTTGTACATTTCAGGGTTGTTGTTTTTGAATAAAATTCTCTTTTGTTAGCTTTGTGCTTTCATACTAATTGGTAGTTGAGTGTAATCTCCTATCTCCACTTACGTCATTCGAGTGCGCTCGAATCCACGTTTGTTGAAGCCGATTCACGGAATCTAGTGCGCTAGATCAACGTGCGAAGAATCGTAGATCTTTAAACACGGTATAGTGCGCTATCAACGTGTTTGAGATAGCTAGAGTTCGGTATCTTTGGATCAACGAACTTGGGCATTTTTGGTATCTTCAACTCACCGATTGCTACATTTCCTTGATTGAAGTTTTGTTTGTTTAATCCGCTGCGTCAGCCTTAAATCCCACCTCCATCATGCGCCACTGTCGTCAAATCCGTCGACCTCAAACAGCGCGCCGCCTACCTCTGATTGGCTTCATCAGAGCGTTGTCGCCGACCTCCACACTAGCCACCGTAGCCCACAACGCCGCTTCCTATTTCGCACGCAACAGCCTCCAATTTCATACCAATCGAGCACCGAAACCCGAAATACGGCGCCATCCAAGACCCATTGCCATTGCCTTTGCCACGTTGCCGTTGTTCCATCGTCTGCCGCATGCCATCCTTCAACCCTGTCGCGGCCATTTTTCTCAATCGAACGCAACAATCTCAAGACGAGATCCATGCTCCACCGTGACCATCTAACTAAGCAAACTCTAAATCGGCCGACTACGTCATCACCTTGCCTGCTCGAATCCTACTCGAGAAAATCGATCATGAATTTATTGTCGCACGCGATCGTGAAGCCATTTTCTTTCTCGGCTATTGTTTTTTTCGACCTATATAATTTTTTTTGAATTACTTCGATCTCTTTTTTATTTCATTCGAATGCCTCGATCTAAATAATGGGGAGGAACGAAGATAAAATAGGGGAAACCCATGTGAGCGTGAGATTTGGTCTTTTGATATATATATATATATATATATATATATATATATATAATTATTAGAAAATATCTTACGTTTTACGTCTGAAATCCTCGAGCGCCAAACGGAGCGTGCTACCTGGCGTTTATATTATTTTACCCCATTCGGACGCAATGGAACTAGTCCCGAGGTCTAATTCGATCATATGCGAAAGATAGCTTTTTAAATCGAATTATTTAATTAAATTTTGAATTTAAATTCTACGCGTTTCAAGCTCGCATGGCCAGACGACAAGTCCCAACGCTACGAAACTTGAAATCGTACAATAATTCACTATTATGGATCCGTTGAAACTGGTTTCGTCGAAATCCAGACAGTGTCCAAAATGACTATTTTTAATCATCAATTAATATATAAAATTTCAAGTTTCAAATTATTCACGTTTAAATCAAATTTTAAATGTTAACCATTTTTCGTTCATATTTTTAATAACATTTAAATCAATTTTCGATATCATCATCAATCATCTTAAATCCAAAATCAAATTATTCAAGTAATTTCCAATATTAAATTTTAAACAATTTAATTATCCAATAAACCAATATAAATAAATCATTAAATTTTATTTCTAACCATTTTATCCAATAATCATCTGAATTTCAATAATTTAAACTAGTTAAAAATACGGATCGTTACATACTCCCCCACTCAAAACTTTTCGTCCCTGAAAAGGTATTAAGTAAAGAATTTAACGTATAATAAATTTTATGCAAATAATCCCTTATAACTTTAAAATCTTATTAGAAAATCTTTACTATGCTTCTACTACGCCACCCCGATATCGATATTACGGAAAATATAATTTATATATGAAAACAAGTCATAAAAATTTTAAGACTTCAAAATTTTTCTAACTCCCGGATTTACGAAAAATTTCGGTAGAGTCTCCTTTGCACGGCTCGTTCGGAAATTTTTTACAATTCAATATATAACACAAATATAACCAATATATATCAAATATACATCTCATCTCAATGATGAGGCATCCCGAAGGGAAAAAATATAAAACCGCGGTATGTAATCCGAGATACATACTTTATTATTAATAATACAAGCGAGTTCGCTCGTATTAAGCAAGCAAAAGCATGTAAAACCCACATATTCGCTAAAACTATCTTCATATGTACCTATCTCAACTCAAATCAACAATATTAGTTAACATACAACTATATAGAAGCATGTATAGGTCTAATATAACCATACAACATGGATTTTGAATCTAAACAACACAAACAATCACAAATACACAACATACAACAATCATATGCAATCAAACGGTAATGACAATGGTTTGCAACAAAAGAAACCATCCAACCATCAATATCCGTCCAATTAACGCAATTAATTCATAACCGTGTGAATTTTTACATTATCAAAAGTAAATTTTTAATTTTATACCCTTCATCTCTTATTAGCATTCATTTCATCAACATTTTATTTGCGTATTTCCATTTATTTGCATTCAACCAACTTTTATTCAATTAGATTCATGTTCCATTGATTTTTATTCAGTTTATTTACTTCGAATTAGTTTGCATGCAACAATCAAAATTAATGGATTTACATTCTATTTATTTACACTCATTTATAATTACATTCATTTTTCTTTCTTCACTTCCATTATTTTATTTCAATAATACATATAATTAATTTCACGTAAGTAAATTAATTCCATACCACATTCCATATATTTTAAACTGATTTTCATTCACTTATTAATATTCATTTCATTAATCATACAATAGATTTATATTCATTTCATTAATCATACAATAGATTTATTTTCATTTCATTCGCTTTAAAAAAATTCTTTCAACTAATTTGATCTCAATTCATTTTTCTCTTTTTTTCTTTTTCATCAATATTTATTGCATTAACATTTGATTTATTCAATTCAATATACTTACATTCAATTAATTTGTTCCAATTATTTACATTTGTTTATCCACTTATAATTGATTTATATTCCATTGATTTCATTCAATTTATCATCATTCGTTACAAATTCATTATATTCAATTTTTATTCAACTCAATTTGTGAAATTCTAATTGTTTCACCTTTTGTTTAACCTATTTCATATAAATTCATTTGTAAATCATTTATAAAAATTTATTCCACTTACCATGCTTAAGTTAAATCTATTTTATTTCCTCGTAGTATATCTTTTTTTTTTCATATATATATATTAACATCATTTATAAACCATCTAAATTTATTATAATAATTGTATACAACACAACTCACTTTTATTATTTTTAATTCATATCTTAAGTTATTATTAATTCATCGATTCACTTCATTTATTCAAATTCATATTATTAATTTACTAAAGTAATTTTTTCTTTATATCTCAATTCATATTAATAAAGATATATATTCCCCTTCCAAGATCAATTCATTTAATCTATCTCAAGTTAACTTCACTTTATAATTTATTCCACATTATATTAGTTATCATTCAATTTTTTTATTTAAACTACTCCGCTTGCATTTTATTTATTTATATCCAATTTAATTTAAATTCAATTAACCATATTAATTTTACTTACATTCATTTATTTTATTTAATCTCTTTCACACTTAAATTACATTTAATTTTAAAAATTCAAGTCCTTATTCATTTTCAATTCTTCTTATAGCTCAACTTTATTAATTTATCTAGTTTCATTTAATATTCTATTCAATTTATTAAGTTGAACTTCATTTTGTTTTAATCTATTTCTTATTTTATTAAATCTTATTGAAGTTAAAACATTTTTTCTTCTCTTATCATTCAAATTCAACAAATTTAAAATTTGTCTTAGCTTAATATTCTCAAATCTATAAATTATACAATTTATTAATTCATCAACTTCATTTCAAATGTAATTCAATTTTATTTAAACTTGCATGAGCTAAACTACATTTTATTTACTTCATTTCACTAACTCAATTAATTTAATATTTCTTAAATCATTTATTTTGCTTAACCAAAAATTTTTACCAATTTAAATTTCCTATTCCAATTATAATTTGCAAACTTATTTCCATATACTTTTTAAATTTTAAGTTCAACTATTTCCATATACTTTTTAAATCACATTTAGAACATATTTTTTTTATCAAACTTGTTTTAATCGAAAATAAATTTCTTTTGGTAGCAATCTTCACTCAAAAACTCAAAAATGAACACTGACGATGCTGCAGTCATCCCTAAAATTATTTCCAAGCAACCAAGCGATTTTAATGCTTTTATTTCTTCAAAAATCCTTTCACAAATATTTTTCTGGCCAAAACTCTTTCAAATAATACTATTATTAATTTTTTAGGCTTTGAAAAAAAAATTGAAAACAAAAAGGATTTTAAATTCTAAAGTTCTCAATTTTTAAAACCATTTTATATATATGAGCTATATTATAAATATACTCATAAAATTTCATTACTTCATTATGAAAATATTTTGTTAATTTACAAATTTGTTATTCCAAATAATTTTAATTTTAATTCGATTTCAATTTAATTTTAATTATCAAATGCTTCATAAAATAAAATTCATTAAGTATTTGTTTTATTTTTAATTCAATCAATAATCGATAATAATTAAATATTATCTTCTCCTAACAACTATCATTCGTTAAAAATATCATTTTATATGTGTAATATAATTAAGGAAAAATTATTTCATTTACCGTATTTTAAAAATAATATTATGTCGACTTGCCTTGTTTAAGTGTTTAGAAATCCCTATCGATAACACGGCGTCCCACACATTGACCAGAATTCATAAACAACTCAATGGATAAGTAAACACAATATAAAATATTTTATTATACTAGCAAGTATGCTCTCTGATATATATACACTCAAACAGACTCATTCTAGGGTATTACTACCCTACCTCTAATGAGTCAAACCCCATAAAGCCAAGGTTATCGCTAAACCTACGCTTGATACCAACTGTAACAGACCGCGTCAGTGGGGTTACGCCCACCGTAGCATACAGTTGTACCTGTGTTCTGCCTTTACGGCCAGCCTCTTGACTGCACAACCCCCGCAGGGACATGTAGAAGCAAGAGTCATCCGCTCGCTACCAAACCAAATGCGAGAACCCTCTATCATGCGACACCCGCCAAGTGCATAGGCAGACACACATGTCCGATTTAAACAATCCGAAATGTAGATAATCAATGAGGTTAAATAAGAAAAATAAGAATGAGAAGAAGAAAACAAAACACAGAATCTCACAGCGGAAACGATAAAAATATAATAATCAAATAAAAATTCAATAGCTGTTTACTATACATCTGATCATAATTTAAACACATTTATCAGAGTTATATTTATACATCAGGGATAAATAATTAATACTGTAGGATAGCATGATGCAGGGGATAATAACTATAGTAATATACCAAAACTCCTTCTTCGTCCTCCAAAAAATAGTCTTCAATACGCTGGAAAAAAATTTAAGACTGATCCGAGCGTAATGAAAAGGCAAACACTCGAGCCAGGACTAAATTACTCTTATGTTAGTCAAATCAATGTCACAAATATGAGAACAATAAGTTAAGAGATGTTACGGGATTTTCCATCTTCTAAGGACCCGTTAAACTATTTATATATAATAGTTTACGCTATAATAGATAATGTCTATCAGTAAAATAAATATCAAAATAGCGTTAAGGCTTTACATTGATCCACCTAAACACATTTTACAGTTTTAAACCAAAATTGTAATGGCTCGTATAGGGATAAATATGACAAGGCACGTGAGGCAATGTCCAAGGTAGCATTCTACCAGTTTACCCTTTCTGGCTGGTTGTAACACATCTGTGGCCGACCGCGATAATCAATCCAAACGACAAATAAGGTGCACCCGTCGGATCCAAAATCACAATAATAATACGAGGGATCAACGTCACTAGAGGTAGCTAACCTCAATGGCCAGACATAGGCTCCTGTTTTAGTCATTTTAATTATGACACGAATGTCAAAGCTATCCATCATCATTCTCTTACTTCATCCCAGTAAACGTCACCAATTCAACTACATTTTGGATATCATCCACCGCGTACACGGTTGTTGAAGTGATTTCAATATTGAAAGAGAGTATTTCAATAAGAGGCCCAGGTCTCTTTAACAACCAAACGTCATTTTACACACCGGTTGGTTCTTTTACATTTTAAAACAATTCGTACTTGATATCAAAATATCATATTCGTTTCAAAAAAATCAAACCATTTTTGAAATCATCGTATTTACTCAAAAATCACATTTTTACTTCAAAATGTCAAATTCAACTCGATATATCGATTTCACTTCAAACTTTGATTTGAATTACAATTTAGGTTATACCACACTTTAACCCAATTCGTATTTAAATCCAAGATTTAAATATGAGCATTTCTACCCCTTATACTAGTTTGAATTTTTTCTAAATAGTTTTAAAATAGTTAAATAATTGAAATAGTTTAACAAAAAATAGTTTGGGTAATAAAATGGTTTATACAATAAAATAGCTTGGAGAATCAAAATAATTTAGATATTTAAGAATCTAGATTCTTTTTTTACCGTTTATACTAAAATAATCATTTAAAATAGTTTCAAAGTCAAATCAGTTCACTTTTCAAAAATATTCAATTCAATCAGTCCCAACTTCCATTTTCAATTTAATCTATTCAATTTCAGTTTCAAGTCGAACTCAATTTTCGACTCCAAATTAATTTAATTCCAATTCCAAATTAATTTCTCTTTCAGTTCCAATTTATATAAACTTCAATTTCAATTTAATTTCAACTCCATTTCCAAATTAATTTCAATTTCAATTTCAAATTAATTTCAACTCCTATTCTAAATTTTAAACCATTTCGATTTATATAAATTCCGAGTCCATTACCAAAATATCGATCCAAACACTTAAATCAAATTTATCTTCAATATCCAATTAAAAATCCAAATCTTCAATATAATTAAATTCTAACGTTTTATCACTTTTCCTTAGCAATATCCAAAGTTCGAATAAAAATCCAATCTTTAAAATTAATCGATTTCTGAAATTTAAATCATATTTTTGACTATAACTTCAAAACCTCAAATTCGATTATTTAGACAATTTCATCTATCAAATTTAAATTTCAACATTTCGAGCTCAAATTTGAAAATAATTTGATTTTCATAAATTCAATTTTTTCCTTTAATTCAAATCATTTAAATAAATTCGAAACAAAAATTGTTAAATTATTTAATTTAACCAATCTGGTGTCCGTATATAATTATCTATCCTATGGCCAAATGAATCATTATTTCAATTTAAATTCCAAGGATAGATATATGTCATTTCAATCCAAAATAAGTGTCATAGATATATATCATTTCAACCTATTCCTTAATTTATTCAAAATAATTTAATTTACAGTTTTATATACTGTAAAAAAAATACAGGATGATAACATAGTATATTAAAATAATTAACCATTCAATCATTCAAATATCAACCAATTTCAATCCATCACAATCAATCAACCAAACAGTCAATAATCACATCAATCAACCAATTATCGAAAATCAGAGATTTTACTAGCAGTTAAATTCTAATTTAATCTAACTATCAATTCAAATCCTATCAATAAACTCAAATGTCAATTTAAATTTATCAACCAACCATCGATAAATTTAAATTACTTTATGATAAAAATTTACTAACGTAAAAATAAATAGTCAAACGTGAGCGTAAACACTCACCTTTGCTCGATCCTATGTCATAGAAGATGTCGCTACGGTCACACCATAATCTTTTTCACTTGAAACGATCCTCGTACACAAAAGTTACGCAATAATTAATATACGGATATAATTTAAAATTTTAATTAACTCAAATAAGATATAAAAAATGTTCTTCATCTTCTCTTGTTCGAACACACTGCCCTAAATCCCATCTCCATCATACGCCACTGTCGTCGCATCCATTGATCTTAAACAGCGTGCCGCCTACCTCTGATTGGCCTCACCAGAGCGTTGCCGCCGATCTCCACAATAGCCACCATAGCCCCCCAAGGCTGCTTCCTATTTTTCATGCAACAGCCTCCAATTTCGTACCAATCGAGCACTGAAACCCTAAATACGGTTCCACCTAAGACCCGTGGCCATTGCCTTTGCCGCATGCATCCTTCGACCCCATCGCGGCCATTTTCCTTAATCGAACGCAACAATCCCAGGATGAGATCCATGCTCCACCGCGACCATCTAACTAAGCAAACTCTAAATCGGTCGACTACGTCATCGCCATGCCTGCTCGAATCAAACTCGAGAAAATCGATCACAAATTTATTGTCGCACGCGATCGTGAAGCCATTTTCTTTCTCGACTATTGTTTTTTTTCGATCTGTATAATTTTTTTTGAATTACTTCGATCTCTTTTTTCTTTCGTTCGAATGGCTCGATCCAAATAATAGGAAGGAATGAAGATAAAATAGAGGAAACCCACATGAGCGTGAGATTTGGTCTTTTGGAATATATATATATATATAATTATTTGAAAATATCTGACATTTTACGTCTGAAATCCTCGAGCTCCAAACGGAGCATGCTACCCGGCGTTTAGAATGCTTTACCCCCATTTCGAACGTAATGGAACTAGTCCCGTGGTCTAATTCGATCGTATGCAAAGATAGCTTTTTAAATGGTAATTAAATTTGAATTTAAATTCTACACGTTTCAAGCTCGCACGGCTAGACAACAAGTCCGAACGCTACGAAACTTGAAATCCTACAATAATTCACTATTACGGATCTGATGAAACTGGTTTCATCGAAATCCGAGACAGTGGCCAAAATGACTATTTTTAATCGTCAATTAATATATAAAATTTCAAATTTCAAATTGTTCACATTTAAATCAAATTTTAAATTTTAACCATCTTCATTCGTATTTTTAACAACATTTAAATCAATTTTCGATATCATCATCAATCATCTTAAATCCAGAACAAATGATTCAAGTAATTTCCAACATTAAATTTTAAACAATTTAATTATCCAATAAACCAATATAAATAAATCATTGAATTTTATTTCTAACCATTTTATCCAATAATCATCTGAATTTCAAAAATTTAAACTAGTTAAAAATACGGGTCGTTTACTTTAAACTCTTTTAAAATACTTGTATATCCTTTATGAAACTCCATTAAAAATATTTTATAAAATGTCCATAGAAAATAACGTTTTATACTTTATTATAAACATTGATTTTCAAAGTGCATCCATAGCGACTATGCTACATGGATCATAACTTTTACAACTTTGTTTTACAAATTAAATAACATTTCAACTCAATTTATTACTATATTTTATACTATTATAACTGTAGAAAACAATTAAAACATCTCATTAAAAAATATTTATAAAAAATAATGTATAGGAGATGGTATTCAAAGTGCATTTATAGCAACTATCTATGTACGAACAATTCCAAATTCAATTCGAATTCAGCTTCATTCATTCACACATACATATATCAATTCTCAACTTCAAATCACATCACAAAAAGCATAGAAAAACGCATATATAACATGTAAATGAAACATAATATTCAAAACAAGAATAAATTATATAACATCAAAGTGCTTCTACAACGACTATCGCTATACAAACACTTTCATTTCAAGTCCAAACCAATTCCATCATCTACTAATCCTTATGTTCTTTGTTTCAAGGCTATGCAACAATTCATAATCAATTCATGCAAGCCCACACATAACATTTACACATGTCACTACTTTTCAAAGCAAGAATCAAACAACATTACAATGTAAATTCAAGGAACATTTATATATTCCAAAAAAGAACGCAAGCATCATTATTATATTTTAATGGCGAGAAAACTCTCCTATAGTCATTCTAAACAAAAGCACAAGCCAACCAAAAAGCAAGAACACTTCCTACCTCAACAAAGCAACTATCAAAACCTCCTACCTTCTTCCCTTGCTCATGCCTAACCTTCCTTCCCCTCTATTTTGCTCACGACCATAAAGGATATGGGGAGTTATACTCCTTTTTTTCGAGCTTCAACTTGCTAGATGTTGTTTTGATGTTGTAGTAAGGATATCGAAGGAGTTTGGTGGAGAATAGAGTTGTTTTACATTGTTTTGTATTTAGGAATTTAAGTAGAGAAAGGAGACGGAAGAACATTGTTTTTTTTAACGTGAATTAGCAACCATATAAAAGAGCATATGGTTGCATATTTATAAAATATAGAAAAGAGTGCAAAACACCTAACTACACCTCCCCACTTTAGCCCAAGGATGCTTCCACCTCTTCTTTCTCTCCTTAAAACATGCCTTGAGACAAGCATTTATTCTCTCCATTTCTCATGCCCTAAACCATGCCTTAAAATAAGGACCTTTGCCTCGTTAATTAAACTCTTTTAACTAAATTTATTTGCTTAGAAAGTTAAGTGATTTAATATTTGTAATGTCTTCATGTTTCTATACAAGTGAAAAAGAGTTCGAATAACCTTTATTAAATAAAAAGTCATTTATTAATACAATGATTTTCGGTCACATTATCGATATGTATTCAAACTATTTATTTTTGTAAACAAATTTCAAAAACAAATTTATTGTCATTAGTTATTATTAAAAAGGGGGTTAATAAGGTTATAAAATCATATTTAGTCAAATTAAATCTTGGATTCAAATATTTGAGTAATTCGTATATTTAAATACGAAGTGTTCAAAATTTTGGGTCGTTACAGTTATGAAGTTATCATTTCTTGGGACAACAATTAGTTCTTAGTGCAATGGAACAAGTGTTCATAAACATTTTATGAACTACATTTATATATATACCGAATTGATTTTTTTTTAGTTTACAAAACTTATGTTCATAACATTGTAACGACCCGTAAATTTTCGTCAGTTAATTTTGTCATTTTAATAAGATTAGATAATTTAACTTTAGAAAGAAGTAAAGATTTATAATTTATAATGAAGCATATGTTGAAAAGGAAATGAAACCATAGGAATTTAAGCTAAGTATTATCGGTTGATATAAAATGACGAATAAATTTAAATGATGTAAATGGTTATACTAGGCTAAGAAGAGAATATAGGAAAACAAAGGGTAAGTTGTGAATTTTTTTAATGGATTAATAATATTAGATAGTACATTGAATTAAATCAATGTCCTGTAGAGGTCGGAGTATGGTTAGTAATAAAGCTTTTAAAGGAAAAACCTTTAATTTATAAATGAAAATCAATGCATTAAATTAGGTGTAACTGAATGCATGTAAATAATTTTGTAAGAATAAGTTAATAAACAATTTATTTGTGCATACCCGATTTAATTGAAATAACAGAAAAGACAAGAACTTGATTTGCCTAGATGTATATATATATTGATACACTATAACTAAATAGAAAGTTTGGTAGTAAATAGGATATAAGAAGACAAAGGCAACTAGTAAATTAATAAATGAATTCATAATAATAAGTAGTAATTAATGCATATATATTTGGCATTAGTGATAATTACAAAACTTTGCCCATTTATCTAATTTATTTAATTAAATCTAAATCTATGGCAACATTGTTGTAATGATGGTTGTAAGTGAATTTGAATGTAAAAGGGTAACAATTATTTAGGTTAACCATTTTGAGTATGTTAAGTTAAGAATGGAAATCGATTGAAATAAATCTAAATTAATTATTTTGTTTTGGTTAATGTGTTCTAGTTAATAAAGGGGAGTTTATAAGAAATGAAGCATGCACTAATGACATGTGTTATAATTCAAATGTTATTTATACCCATAAAATGTCTATTTACTGAATAGAAAGATTTTAAATCAATAAGCGAATTTATTGAGGTTCCAATTTATAATTTATAACATTTAATGTAGACTCAATTACAATTAATTGACTTAAATCGTGCAGTTAGCGTAGATTTGTTTTGTAATTGGAGTAGTTAATCCTATAAGATGAAGTTAATGCTAATTCTATTTATAATTGGACCATTTGTTGATATAGATTATAGAAAGCAAGATGTATAAATTTAATTAAAGTATCAACATTCAACAATTGTAATTATTGAAAATTAAAATGGAATTTGAGGATAATAAGGTGAAACCATGAACAAATGTTAATGCATCCTTATTACTGGTAAAAGATGAGTATATAAAAGTTTGAAAATCAAAAATAGGTTTTTGAAAACTTAATTTATAATTTCTAAATATAAGGAAGTGGAGAAATTAACACTGCAATGGATAGACTTATCAGCTTTTAATTTACATCTAAATTTGTTTAGATCAATTTGGAAATTAATAAAATTGTGGATATATTTTGAAACGTAAACGAAACGTCTAGATTTACATTTGTAAATACGTTTAAAATAAAATGTAAATGGTAAGGAATTTATTTATTTCCTAAATCCGTAACGTGTGTAATTAATATTATTTATCTTTTGGGACCACTTCCGTTTGCACGTTAAAATTCGTGCACACCTATTCTTTTGCGATCTATCTATAAATAGACGATCATAAACCCTAGCCTCCATCTTCCATCATTTGGCTGTACGTTCTTTTCTTCAACTCCTTCTCTTCCTCAATGGATGCAAATGTCAGATCCAATTCTATTCAAAATTTAAAATAAAAATTCAGGTCCTTATAAAAATTTGAGAAAAATATATATTGTAGATTTCATCGATACGAATCTGTGGCAACTGTTCGTTTTTGAAAATTTTGCTCGGATCAGCGGCAAATCTCGGTCAAACCTGGAAATTTTCGAAGCCCTAGGGTTGATTTAGGCATTTCTAATTTGAGCGATTTTAGTCCAATCTGTTTCTGGGTTATGGGGAGATCGTGATGCCGAGTGATGGGGTGGTGGTCGTGTCGACGATGGTGGGCTGTAGAGGCGTAAATTGGCGAATTAGGGTTATAAAAGAGGTGGCGGCTGAAGGCATTTCAGGCGATCGGATCTTGATGGCTGGGGTGGCTCATCGAGGCGAGCTCGTTGGTGGTAGCGGCTTGGGCTATGGCGGCCGGAGGAAGTGGTGAACGTTGGTCAAAGGCGGTTAGGGTTCTTCGTCAGTAGGTGCGAGCGTGCGTTCTGGGAAGAGACGATGGTGCTGTAGCTTTTAGCTGACGTGGCAATCATGTTAGGTGAAGAGTGTGTTCTTTTCCTTAATTTTATAATTGAAATTCAATCGAAATTTTCGACATAACTTTCTCATACGTAGTCCGATTCATGCGAGATTTTTTTTGTTAGGATCGTAATAAAATTCCAGACGCGTTGACGCTGGTTTGGACAGATTTGGAGACCGTCAAAAATTTTGGGTTTAAATCGTATTTAAATTCGATTTAAATTCAAAAGGTGAGTGTTTTAACCCACTCACAACTTCTAAAACTTCTTATGTCTGTTAAATTAATTTTAGATATGAGTAGAAATTTATTTATGACTGTTTGGCATGTTTTATTCATTATCTCTGTTAAATTGCATTTATTTAATTTAACTGTTAATTTATTTTATTTATTGCATAAATTTGACAGTTAGAATTTATTTATTTGCATAGTAACTGTCAGTTATAGTTATGTTAAATTTTTTATTTCATATCAACTGACAGTTAAATTTGAATTTATTTTTTTTCATATAAATTGCTAGTAACAGTTATTAAATTTATTATTGAATATAAACTGTTAGTTAATACATGTTATTTATTATCTGTATAATTTATATGCTCTATATTGATGTTGTTTAAATTGGATGATGATTGTAATAAATGGTTGATGATTGATATTTGGATGAATGGATGCTGTATTTTATATCGTATAAATTGCAAGTTATCGTGCATTTCATTCATTCGGGATTGCGGTTTGAAATGATATACAACCGCATTTTTATTTTAAATTGCGGATTGAAATGATAAACATCCGTATCACTTGACCATAGGATAGAAAATTTTATACAGGCACCGCGGTATATATATATAATATATTTTGAAATGTTTTGGTTTTGTAAAGCTATATATATATATATATATGGTTTATGGATATTGATTCGGTTATTTATATATATATATAGAAATTTTAAGGTTTTAAGCTTTGTATAAATTTGAAGTATAAAATAAAGTTTGATTTTCGAGATCAAATACGATTAAGCATTTAATTAAAATTTAATTTCCGGTAGTTCTATTGACTTAAATGAGAATAAAATTGGAAGTTGAATATTAAGTTAAATCGAAATTTAAATAAAAGTTAAATTTTTAAAGGATATGCTTTATAACTTGATTTTGTGTAAAGTGATTTAAATGAGTATCAGGTTGTTTTAAATGAATATATCAAGTTAAATAAATTGAAATTTTTTCCAGTTATGTGAAGTTAAAGGTTTACTTAAATTATATTGAATTCAATAAGTAAACATTTCAAGTCTAAATAATAAGTAATTGGATTTGATACATATGGGTTTGTCAAATAAGTTTGTTTTTGAAACGGTGAAATATTTAAAGCTTTTAACCATAAGAATTGAAATGGTATTTGGAAGTTTAAATCGATATTTAGAATTGATTTGTGAAATCTAAAGAAGCTATTTTGTTTTATAAAAGTAGTTAAATATTTAACCATTTAAGAGATGGAAATTTGTTTCAAAGCTATGTTTTTCAAGGTAGTATAAGTTGGAAATATTATATTCAAGAGTTTTGATTTCTAAATATTTTACTTTGGAAACCCTATGATTTTGGAAATAATATATATTGGAAAATAAAATGATATCGTATTGATTTGAGGTTTAAGAATAAAAATGATATCGTTTTTATATGGGTTTTAAATGGATATTTTATTTTGGTTTTAAAAGTATAATTATTTTTAAATGACCGCGGTGTTATAATAACGATTGGTTGGCAAAGAGACCGGGATCGGATATGGACATACTCTCTGTCGATACCAAAAACCACTTTGACTAACCGTGTACGCGGTGGAGATTCCATAATGAAGTAGGTTGGTGGCGACGTTTCCTGTAAGGTAAATACGTGGACCCAACTCCCGTGAGTTGGCATAAGGTGGCTAAAACAGGAGCGATTGACGGGTTAATAAGGTAGCACCTTTGATCGGACACATCCCTTCGATATTATACTTTGACTTTTGGATTGATTCAGTGGCCACTTTTGATTTCTTTGATTTGGAGGTGTGGCTCGAGGTGGGCGGCAGCTGCGCGCTGCGCGTTTACATCGGCCCGGAAGCGTAATTGGTATATCTACCCTGGCATTGCCTAGTTGTGCCTGTCACCTACCATGCCGAGCCTTGTACGAGTTTGGATTTCTCCCGTAACCCGTGTGGTATCCTCTGGTGGCTTCCCGATCAGGAGGGACTATGATATTGGATGGACTACTGGGACTATTACGTGTTAAGGTGGAAAATGTAAAGCCTTAATGCTATTTAAAAGTATGTTTATTTTATAATTAGACACTATTATAATAGCGCAGTATACTACATAGTAAATAGTTTAACGGATCCTTAGGAGATGTAAATCCCGAGCATCTCTTGAGTTACTGCACTCATATTTATTTCTGTTAATTTAACTTACATAAGATCTTTTAGTTCTGACTCGAGTGTTTTTGTCTTTTCAAATTCGCTCGGGTCAGTCCGAGCGTGTCAGGATTTGAAGATTAGCTTTGGAGGATGAAGACGAAGATTTGTATTATTATTATTTATACTATTATTCCACTACACTCATATTGTTCCGCTGCATTGTTATTGGTATGTGTAACTCTGATATGTATTATATAAATGTTTGTAAACAGTTTTATAAACTGTATATTTTATTACTATATTTTATCCTTCCGCTGTGAGATTCTATTTTGTTTATTTCTTCTCTGTTTTTCTTATTTACCCCATAATAATCCGCCCTTCCGTATGGTTTGAATCGGCATGTGTGTCGATTTGAAGCGTGCGAAAAGGCGGGACGTTACAAACATAATCCAATCAACCAATATCAGTTGGTCCTAAACTTATTTGGGTTGATCAACACAAGATCCCTCACGTGAAATTATTATGTGCAATATTTTAACTTGCACAACTCATCAATTTCTTGGCCTATGATATATAGGGGTTTCTTATAAACTCTTATCTTGTATAATCATGTAACTATGCTTTAGATGAAATTATTTTTACCTTAGGTACTTACTCAGTGCATGACCTTACAGAAAGAACTTAACTCAACTTTACTCATTATCAGTCATACTTCATGCAATAAAGTATGGTTGCTCCTTATCGATACATCATTATGTTCATAGAGAGGAGTGATTTTGGAGATTGAATCTTTATTCATTTTTAGGTGCATTTGGAACCCTTTTTCAATGTACTCGCCTATTCGATCAAATTGGATTATTTTATTTTAATTTACATATTATGTTGTTTACTTCCATTTTATATTCTATGAACTTATCATAGATATAATATACGTATATCAAATACACATGTTCATCTCTATGATAATTGATTAGTGAATTTAATGAAGTATGTGGAACAATTTTGGTATCATTAAAATTATGATTTCACACTTTCATATGTATCAATCTAAAGAGTTCACCCACTCTTTTATTGCTCCTGCTGAGTGGGTGTTTTGCCCTCAATCATTTGCCATAAAGTTCACAAGTATCACTCGATCCATGATCATATGATTAAAGAACTATTTCTCGAAATTATGGCGTAGTGCATGATTCTAAATAATTATAAATTTTAGATACTTCTATATTTTTTAATCCATTACTTTTGTTATGAAAACAAATACCATTATTATAATTTTATCCTGTAAAGAATATTCATATTGAAATAAAACTATGCCCATTTTAGTTAATAATAAAAATAATAATTATTTCATAAATAATATTGGGTATGTTTGTGAAAATAATCTTCGTAACTTGGTGCGTCCATTAAAAAGTGTGGTATGCTTCCATTATTTCCACTATTACTATAATAGCGTACGAAATGTTAAGCTCTATTCAACCACTTATTAGGGGATTTTATTCCATGCACTGTGACTAGTCTACAGTTAAGAGTTTCAGATTAAATATCTTAAACTCGAAGAAATGAATTTTTTAAAAATAATTTTCTATATGAAAATAGATTTAGAATAGAAATCACATTTCTCACTACTTATTAAGTATCTTTTAGTATTTTACGCAATTCTTATTTCCAATGTCTCTATATGAACCAGAGGTGACCATTAACTCTCTTAATCCCAAATTTGCCAAAGTTACATCCAATCTTGTACGTTCGCTTTCCTTTGAAATGGTTGAACAATTCTAAGGAAATCCATACCGTAAGACCATGCAAACTCCATACAAAAATGCATTTGGTTATTGTTAATATTTAAAAATATCGAATAAGTTGCACTTTACACAAACTAATCAAATAAAAATTTCAATGATCACATTCTTAGGTACATTCTGTAGCTCCTGGTCCAGATCTGCATCTAATACAACTGGACCATTATTATAATCATTGGTTTTGAATCATAATCTCGTATTATGGTATACTTGCATATTCTAGATAAACTAATTTCATCAAGGTTTCGTACATTAAGAATCATGATTATTCATCGTATAAAATTTATAAACGATCATATATAGATCAAATATCCATATTCTTGTGCTGCTTTTTGAATTCGACACTCATAGAAGATAACACATGGTCTCGGGCAAATAAACACTTAAATGACCAATGTACGAAGGTTTTGGTAGTTGTATAATCAAGCACTAGCATAGGTCTTGAAGTGACAACATGCCGAAGGATTTATTGTTTAGTTTATATTTCTATGACATCTATTTAGTTTATTTGTGTATCTTAATTGATAAACATTTTATCAATTATATTAATTGCATAATTTATCGAAGTAGATTAGTTTAACTTATATATCGCAAATGTTCTTATATTATCATATAGGTTATATGCCATTTCATTTATCTAATAAGTTCTACATAGACTTTAATATTTCTCAAAACTCAAAGAGAAATATAGATATCTTTTGAATTCTCTCATGAGTATTAGGACTTGCTTTCCTTGGGATATTGACCATGTGTTTGCTCAAAAAATCACAAACCCGCAAGAGATGGATAACACTTATAAGTTGTATCATATACAACCCATAACCTATGATCTTTGTCCTAATTTCATTTGACTTTGAGTTCGTTCAACAAATCAAAAGAAATTATTCATTTGTACCCACCACTTTGCGATAACCTAAGCATAGGTTAAGTACCTTTAATATGTTCAATAAATATATACTATTATCCTACCTCATGTAGTCAATATATTAATAATATCACACATAACATCTCTTGCTTGAGTTTACTAAACAACTAGAGAGTATGCAAATAATTTGTTAATATGTAAATAGTATAGGACGACGTTTATACCAAAGATTCGTAATTTTTAAAATATTTATTTAAGTAATATTAGTTTATGGAATAATATATTTATTATAAATCCCTCATGATTCAAGTGTCGGACAGATCTAAAATAATGGTATACGTACTAACGTATGTATTTATTCCTTAAACCTAATTTGGATTTCTTATAGTTCTACTCTATTTAATTAAATCATATTGTATCTTATTTTTTTATATTTAAATTGTATTTAAATTAAATATTTATTTAATCACCATTTTAATTATTTTGATTTTATCCATTCTTAAAATTTTAAAATAGAATGTTGACTATAACATTTATAATAAAGTGGGAATTAATTTAAAGAACAAAAATTTGTATATTTTTAGCCTCATGTACATGACCTCAATATTTTAACCACAATACAAACATTCTCCTAAAAATTAAACATAAAGACAAACATTCTTCAAAATTTATTCACAAGGACAAACAATCTTCTAAAACTGCTACCGAACTAGAAACTGATACCTAAAAACTGCTACCGATAACTACCAACTGATACGTAAAAACTGCTATCAATAACTAAAAACTGATACCTAAAGAAAGTTTTCCTTCATGCTAAAATACTGAAGGTATGTGCTTGAGGCTAAAATGCTGAGAAATTTTGTCATTGACAATAATTTCCTGTATAATAAATATATATACATATATCTTTATACATGTTTATGATATATTAATTAACATTTAATTAATTAAAACAAGTTTAATTTAATCATAATTAATTTCAAACATTTATTATTATTTATCTTAAATATTATAAGATAAATATATATGTGTGTGTGTTTTAATTTGATTAATCAACTTTTAAATAATTTTTACTTAATTAACCCAATTAATTAAAATTAAAATTTGAAAATAATTTACTAATTTTCAAAAAAAAATTAAATATATTTACAAATAAACCAAAAGCATACCCAGCTAGATAAAATATTATTACTCGAACTACAGAAAGTAAGAAATATACCAAGTTAAGGAGATCCATACTTGGTATTTTCCTTGTTTGAATAGAATTGAGAAAGCCTTGGCTTCTATGCGACGGAGCGGAGTAGCCTTGAAGACGCGCGGTGAATGCGGAAGCACTTAATTTTTTTTGTTGGAGGAACATGTTTTTAATTTAAAGGAAGTATAGAAGATGAACAGAAGGTGTTAAGCTGCCATTGATTGCAGAGAGCTTATAGATTTTATTAAACTAAGTTTCGATGATTACAACTGAGTTACATGATTGCCTTATATAGGCTATTAGCCGGTAGATCCGGTTATTTGTTTACTTGCACATACCAAATTTTATAGAGCACCTAATCTATATAAAAGTACAAAGCTGGCAGAAAAAAAATAAAGCTAGCCCGACAAGTGTTAAAGCTATTTTAGTGCTGGCATTTTCTTTTAGTGGTATGCATGTGTTGGACTTTATGTAGAGACTTCTAATGCTTTATGCGGCTCTGTGAGTAGAAGGTACTGATAGGTCATCCGATTCGTCATCCATGATGTTGCTCATATCTTCCATAGCTTCTAGATCACTATCTTCCGCAAACCTAATTACATGCATGTGTGGATCAAAGCTGTCTACATGATAGAATGGTAGTAAGTATTTGAACCCTGTAGAGCCCCATATCTGCTTTGTAGTGGTTTCTGCATAGAAGTAAAGTTCACGCCAATGGGGTGGTGGTGACAATAATTCTTCTTTTTAGTGAAACTCCCATGGTCTATGGCTTTGAAACCAAATTGGCTTTCGTTGATAAATCGGTGCTCCTTGTGCAATTGCATAAGGCTGTGAATTTTCGTTAACAAAAATAGAAATCCTGTGTTTAGCTAGTCGTTCAGTATTTTTTCCGTCGAACAAGAATTTTGGGCAAGTGGAATTAATACATAATGTGACTGGATTCCCGAATGAGAGCACACTATAGAGAATTAAGCTTAATTTCCATCCAAACTTGTCTAAGTATTCTGTTTTACAATCTATGTTTAGTTTGAGTCGTGATAGCATACCATGGTCAAATAACATGATCACGGTGTCAAAGTCTACTGGAGTTAAGTCGAAGTCTATTCATGCTCTAAGCATATTGTATCTACAATCTTGTACAATTTTGCATCCTCCTGGTTAATTTTCTGCCTATTCTTTTAGTTTTTCCTGCAAATTCTGCATTTGATTTTCCCATCCTTGTGCTACTAATTCATTAATCTTGATTTCTAAATCAGGACATTTGTCATATAGTGGTTTTAGTGCCTTCCTGGGTTTAAGCTTAAGCATAGCTTGGAGCTGTTGATATGATTGAGTTGTACTAGGAATGATGGTTTCCTGTTTTAATTGCTTTACTTCTTTAGCTAAGGCAAAGATCCTGGTTTCATAATGCAGATTCGGTTGTTGTATGTAGGCCAATTCTCTTTTACAGTTCTCTAACTCTTGTATCTTGTCTTGGAGTAGGAATGACTACTGCTGACTTTGATTTAACTGAGCTTGCAAGGCATAAATCTGTGCTGCCTGGTCATTCATTATATGTTTTGGAGATTGTGGCATTAAAGTTGTGATTTGGGAATATGATTGCTGACATTGTGGATCGATGTAGAAGTTGAGACCCAGTTGTTGTCTAGCTGCTTCTATGGCTTCGCTCAAAGAATAAAATCCCCTAAATCTTGAGTTAGGATAGTTCTGAACTGAATTCTGGACCTGACCAAAGTGTTTAAAAAGTCCAACATATAGTCCTTCAAAGACTACATAGCAGGAAAAGTTTTTTGATAATGGTTTTTGTTGTATTTTTGAAAAATAGTTTGCAAAACAGTTTGCCAAAATCATTTTGTGTTTACGGTCTATATCTACTGTCTTTAGATTCCATAGATGATCTAACAGGAACTGTTGCGATTTGTCTGTGATTCTGACCATAGGCCTAAATTTTCTTGGGTCATTATCTTGAAAAATAGCTATTTTATATTGACCAAAGGTCATTGTTGGAATTTTGAAAGTATTTTCTGGTGTTGTATTTGTCTGTGAACTACTTGGCACTGTAGGGGTTTTAACCTCCTTTTCTGTCTTTTGAATAGCCGGAGAGGTGTTAGCCTCCTTAATTTCTGTTTTTACTTCTGCATTCATCATAGCTACCTAGAAATAATGCAAAAAACATTTTGCAAATTGCCTAGAAAGTAAATCTGCTAAATGGTTGTCTTTGCCTTTTATATGTTCAAAAACAATTATATAACCACATCCTTGGATTAAATTCTGCAAATTTAACCATCTAGTTTTATTTATCTTTTTGGAGTTTCATTATTGATAAATTTGACAATGGCTTCGCAATCTGTTCTGACAGTAAATTCTTTTGTTAGGTGTATCTTAAATTTGTCTAATGTGTTAATAAGGGCTTGTATTTCAAAGTCTATACTAGTCTAGTTTTGCCCAAGTTTGCTAAACGTACAACTAGCATATGACGCTATTTTTTCTTGTGATTTATCTGCAAATTTATTTGGTTTACAAATAAGGATGGCTCCCCATCCTTCCTTGCATCCATCACATTCGATTATAATATAGTCTGTGGTTAATGGGAGTTCTAATGGCTTAATTTGTTTGACTTCTTCTTTGATTGTTTTTATTAACTTAATGTCTTCATTATTAAATCGTCTTTCTTCATTTTTAGATATTTTACCGTATAGTGGTCCTACTAGTTTGGAAAGATTTGGGATGAGTTTTCTGGCATAATTTACGAGTCCTAGAAATGCTTGAATCTTTTTTACACTATATATTTTGTCTGGAAACTCTACAAATTTTTGGAAAATATGCGGTTGTAGTTCTATTTTACCATTTCCAATTTCTAATCCTAAAAAGGAAAATTTTCTTTTAAATAATTGCGTTTTCTTTTTTGAAATAACTATTCTATTTTTTAATATTTCATCAAGGATTAACTTTAAATGAGATTCATGTTGTTGAATTGTATTACTAGCTATTAGGATGTCGTCAATATAAACTAGACAAAATTCATATTTTTAAATATACTATTCATAAATCTTTGGAAAACTGCGGGGGCTGTTTTTAATCCGAAGCTTAGAACATTCCATTCGAAATGTCCTTCTAAACATGTAAATGCAGTCCATGGTTTAAAGGTTTCTTCTAACTGCAGCTGGTTGTATCCTGATTTTAAATCAAACTTGCTAAAGATCTTCTTATTTTGAATTAGATTTATTAGTGTGTCTTTATTTGGGATAATGTAGCCATCATCTTCTGTATTATCATTAAGTCTTTTATAATTATATACTGTACGGGGTTTTTCTCTACTAACTTCAGCATGATTTCTAACAATAAAAGCAGCTGATCTGTGGGGATTTTGCAATTTTCTTATTAAGTTCTGTTTCAACATTTCTTGTATTTGGAGTTTGAATTCTGTAACATCTGTAGGTGAATATTCTATATTTGTCGTTCTTATTGTTATGTCTGGGTTTTTTATTTTCACTATATACTGTACTTTGCTTTGGTAATGTCATCGCCTATAAAGCCTATTTTTTCTAATTTTTGAATTAAGGGGTAATTAATTGAGTCAAAAATGTCTGGCCCTTTTTCTAATGTTTTTTCTTTATCTTGTGCTAAAAGACTAAACGCTTCTAGTTTTTCGTCTAGTAACAAATTTTTTTGGTGTTTAGGTTGTTTAAAAAAATCTAACTCAGGGGTACCACCATGCTTCTGCAGCAACTCTGATTTGGTTTGGTAAAAGTTGGTAGGTAAGGTGTATGTATTTTTATTAAAGGTAATGTTGTTTTTACTAATGGAAATACTGCCATTAAGATTTAATATGAAATTTAGACCCAATAAAAACTCGAAACTATTAATTTCAGGTGGTGTAATATTTGTTTGTCCTAAATCATATTTACTACTGTAATTATCAGAAAAGTCTTTAAATTGAACAGGTATTTTATATTTTAATTGCATAATGCGTTGTTTGGCTGTTTTGGAGAATAGCTTATATGTTAAAGGTACTTGGAGTTCTTTAGGAATTAGTTTATGAGCTATTATGCTCTTTGTACTACCAGTATCAATTATAGCTGTTGTGGTTATAAAATTTTGGTGATCAAACCATAGTTTATATTCTAGGGTTAGCAAAGTTGTAGAGATATTTCTGTTGTTTGTTGGAAGTTTTCTTCATTTACCTCATTTATTACTTCATTTCCTGTATCTTTTTTTTTTAAGGTTACTAATTCTCGTTTTATTTCATGTAATTCATACTAGAGTAACCTTATTTGAACTTCATGCTTGTCTACTCTTTCTTGTAAGAAGCTGTTTTTCGGTGTTTCTATTTCTTTTTTGGTTAATTCTATGTTAGAGATTTGTTTGGGGCATAAAAAACATATTTCCTTATAACATTCATTACATTGAAATCGCTTATTACTTGCTGGATATCTATTGCAGTCGTAGCAGGGTATGTGATCACTTCCTTTATTTTGTATCCATTCATGCGAACAGTTTTCTTGATTCTTTAAGATATAAGTTATAGGATTAGGATGATCATTATCTTCTTCAGAAACTATACTATACATAGATTCATTATCGGAATTATCATTTACATTTTGTAGATCGTATTCTCATAATTCGTCGACTAGATTAGCTCTATACTGATTATTTGCACGATTAGGACATTTATTAGCCAAATGATTCGGGTCGCCACATATATAGCAGGTATATTTTTTATTATATGGTCTTTGTTTTTTAACATATCGACTTTGTTTACGCTTGTCATATTTTACCGATTTTCATAAAAACTTTTTTCTCTTTTTGTATCCATAGGCTTGAGGTGTATATATTGCTGTTTTACAAAATGCCCATGCTTGCCTTTTAATCTGTTCTTGCATAGTGGCTTCTTTACATAATTCTTCTAACTTTCGAAAAACAAAAGTAATTCTAATTCCTATACCTAACCCTTGTTCTGTTCCATGACTATCTTTCCATTCTTTATGTATATTCCGTCCTAAATCTCCTGGTAATTTTGTAAAATATATATCACATAAGTCGTCATCAAAAGCTTTACCTGTTTGCGCTATCATTGTTGCAAAATCTTGGCTAAATTCTTTAATGTATTTAAAATCACTAATACTTAATTGTTCTAGATTTCTTATAGCTGTATCTTGTAATGTTGTATTTCCTTTAACTGGATCCATGCCAATTATTATCGTTCGGATCATTGATGTAAAATTATATGGATCGTCTCCTAACGATTTTTGTCTAACTATTTCATCTGGATTTACTGCTTTAAAACTATGATATATTCCTAATGCCATTGGGCCTAAAGTAGTTTCTAGTACTACAAAACATATCCATATCTCCTCGTTTATTAACTTCCCAGTAGCGTATGACATTTTGTTCCCATATTAATATTTCATCTGGCCATAATTGAGGGCTTTGATTTTCTAATAGTAACATATTAGAACTATAAGTTTTTGTATATGATTTCCTACTTCCTTTTCCTATTTTGGTATTTCCTTCTGTATAACTAATACTAGGAGAATTCCATGGTTCTCTTTCAAATGTTTTTTCATCATATCCTACTCCTGGTCTTCTAAATTCACTTCTTGGCCGTTTACTTGATGAGGCTTCTGTAATCATTGAATCTTGATAATTTGTTTCATTTTTTTGGGTGTATATATCACTTAAAGGAATTTTTCCTGTACTTATATCATCTACTAATGCTAAGTTATAATATTCACTTAATGTGTTGAATGCTGTTTTGATAATTCATTTGGAGATTCATCATACATTGTATGGTCATATTATCAATTTCTTCTCTTACATTTTCGACTGTTAATTTTTTATTCATTATTTCTACTAAGGATATTTTTGTTTCAGTTTTAAATCCTGTTTCTAAATTTTCAATTTCTTTAATAAAGTCGTCTTCGATTTGGATTTTATCTATTTGTTATACTATCTCTTCGTCTATTGGTAAGTATCCGATTTTGTCTTCTAGTTCATCATATTCTAATTCTATGTCACTATCATATTCATCGTAAATTGGTCCTTCCTCCCAATTTAAGTTATTATATTCTGTCTCTTCATCACTATGTTGCTCTATTTCAGATTGCTTTGTTTTATAATTATTAAATCTAAAACTTGGTTTGTTATATTGATTTGTATATATGATATGCGATTCTGGAACTAATAGTGTTTTATCATTGGTGACAAAATCTTTTAAGGACCGTTCGTGTCCTGCTAAATCTTCTGGATTAATTCTTCTAGGTTCTATCATCTGAATGCCTTTACTTACTATGTTTTGTACTATTCCTGTTAAATTTAGCTTAAATTTCATACTGATCTATTTGACGCTTTTCCTAGTAATCCTATACTGATAATAATTTTTTTTCCAACATATCCTTCGAATCCTTTCGCTTGAAATCCCATTTTTAGATTTCCTAAATTATCTATATTTTAATAATGTCTGGTATACAATATATAGGAGCGGAATTATTGCTTAAATCTACTTCCATTCCCGATATTAATGCCTTTTCGATATCGGAAGTCCATGATTTATCTAGGATTAATGTTAACAGCTTTGTTCCTAAGCCTTTTCTAGTTAATGCTTTTATTCCTATTACAATTAGACCTAAATGGAAAAATCTTTTTCCTATATTCTTTAACTTTTCTATTGTTTCTGGGGAAATTATATCGATCATTTCACTGTTATCTACCATTCTAAATTCTTCTTCACGAGTGCTTCGTATTAAAGTAGTGTTTAAGTTCATTACTCCTGTTTGATATAAAACTTTTGGATTTAGTACATCTAGTTGATGGTTATTATATATTTCTAGATTTTTATCCACATCTATTTCTTCATCAAGTTGTATTATTGGTTTGTCTTTTCTTTTATTAAATAACGACATGATATTAAATAACTATTATGAATAGAGATGAAATATCAAATATCATGTCGTTATTTAATAAAAGAAAAGACAAACAAATAATACAACTTGATGAAGAAATAGACGTGGATAAAAATCTAGAAATATATAATAACCATCAAATAGATGTACTAAATCCAAAAGTTTTATATCAAACAGGAGTAATGAACTTAAACACTACTTTAATACGAAGCACTCGTAAAGAAGAACTTAGAATAGTAGATAATAGTGAAATGATCAATATAATTTCCCTAGAAACAATAGAAAAGTAAAAGAATACAGGAAAAAGATTTTTCCATTTAGGTCTAATTGTAATAGGAATAAAAGCATTAACTAGAAAAGGTTTAGGAACAAAGCTGTTAACATTAATCCTAGATAAATCATGGACTTCCGATATCAAAAAGGCATTAATATCGAGAATGGAAGTAGATTTAAGCAATAATTCTGCTCTTATATATTGTGTACCAGACATTATTAAAAGTAGAGATAATTTAGGAAATCTAAAAAAGGGATTTCAAGCGAAAGGATTTGAAGGATCTGTTGGAAATAATTTTATTATCAGTATAGGATTACTAGGAAAAGCGTCAAATAGATCAGGTATGAAATTTAAGCTAAATTTAACAGGAAGAGCACAAAACATAGCAAGTAAAGGCATTCAGATGATAGAACCTAGAAGAATTAATCCAGAAGATTTAGCAGGACTCGAATGGTCCTTAAAAGATTTTGTCACCAACGATAAAACACTATTAGTTCCAGAATCACATATCATACATACAAATCAATATAACGAACCAAGTATTAGATTTAATAATTATAAAAGAAAGTAATCTGAAATAGAGCAACATAGTGATGAAGAGACAGAATATAATAACTTAAATTGGACGGAAGGACCAATTTACAATGAATATGATAGTGACATAGAATTAGAATATGATGAACTAGAAGACGTAATCATATACTTACCGATAGACGAAGAGATAGTACAACAAATAGATGAAATCCAAATCGAAGATGACTTTACTAAAGAAATTGAAAATTTAGAAACAGGATTTAAAACTGAAACAAAAATATCCTTAGTAGAAATAATGAATAAAAAATTAACAGTCGAAAATGTAAGAGAAGAAATTGATAATATGACCATACAATGTATGATGAATCTCCAAATGAATTATCAAACAGCATTCAACACATTAAGCGAATATTATAACTTAGCATTAGTAGATGATATAAGTACAGGAAAAATTCCTTTAAGTGATATATACACCCAAAAAAATGAAACAAATTATCAAGATTTGATGATTACAGAAGACTCATCAAGTAAATGGCCATAAAGTGAATTTACAAGACCAGGAGTAGGATATGATGAAAAAACATTTGAAAGAGAACCATGGAATCCTCATAGTATTAGTTATACAGAAGGAAATACCAAAATAGGAAAAGAAAGTAGGAAATCATATACAATAGTTTTAATGTTACTATTAGAAAATCAAAGCCCTTAATTATGGCCAGACGAAATATTAATCTGGGAACAAAATGTCATACGCTACTGGGAAGTTAATAAACGAGGAGATATGGATATGTTTGCAGTACTAGAAACTACTTTAGGCCCAATGGCATTAGGAATATATTAGAGTTTTAAAGTAGTAAATCCAGACGAAATAGTTAGACAAAAATCGTTAGGAGACAATCCATATAATTTTACATCAATGATCCGAGCGATAATAATTGGTATAGATCCAGCTAAAGGAAATACAACATTACAAGATACCGCAATAAGAAATCTAGAACAATTAAGTATTAGTGATTTTAAATACGTTAAAGATTTTTTCCAAGATTTTGCAATGATGATAGCGCAAACAGGTAAAGATTTTGATGACAAATTATGTGATAGATATTTTACAAAATTACCAGGAGATTTAGGACGGAATATACATAAAGAATAGAAAGATAGTCATGCAACAGAACAAGGGTTAGGTATAGGAATTAGAATTGCTTTTTTTTCCGAAAGTTAGAAGAATTATGTAAAGAAGCCACTATGCAAGAACAAATTAAAAGGCAAGCATGGGCATTTTGTAAAACAGCAATATATACACCTCAAGCCTATGGATACAAAAAGAGAATTTTTTTTAAAGAAAATCGGTAAAATATGACAAGCGTAAACAAAGTCGATATGTTAAAAAACAAAGACCATATAATAAAAAATGTACTTGTTATATATGTGGGGACTCGAATCATTTGGCTAATAAATGTCCTAATCGTGCAAATAATCCGTATAGAGCCAATCTAGTCGACGAATTAGGAGAATACGATCTATAAAGTGTAAAAGATAATTCCGATAACGAATCTATTTATAGTATAGTTTCTGATGAAGATAATGATCATCATAATCCTATAACTTATACCCTAATGAATCAAGAAAACTGTTCGCATGAATGGATACAAAATAAAGGAAGTGATCACATACCCTGTTACAACTGCAATAGATATCCAGCAATTAATAAGCAATTTCAATGTAATGAATGTTATAAGGAAATATGTTTTTTTATGCGCCAAACAAATCTTTAACATAAAATTAACCAAAAAAGAAATAGAAACACCGAAAACAAGCTTCTTACAAGAAAGAGTAGACAAGCATGAAGTTCAAATAAGGTTACTGTAGTATGAATTACTAATTTTCAAAAAAAATTAAATATATTTTATAACATTTATAAAATTCTATTTATATTTTAAACTTAACTTTTAAATTTAAGATATTATTTAAACTTTCAAAGTCAATTTCAAGAATTAGCCTAATCCAAAAATCAATTCAGGCTTCAAATTAGGTGTTGTAACCTTTGGGCTTACTACATCTTTCGGGTTAGGTACATAGCGAGGTAGAGCAAAGTGCTTGATTACCCAAATCCGACCTTATGCAAAACCTTTCTTCACATCCTGCTAAATGGTTGGACTTAAAAAATCGGTCCAAATGCTGATAATTGGGACTACATAGCTATTAGGTTCATTGTTGGAACCGGGCTAGGTTGCAGCGGGTTAAATGAGTGAATTTTAATATATTTTTAGCATATTGTATCTTTGTTAGGCATATGAAGTCTAATTTCTTTTATACACAATGTATAATAATTTAAATAAAATCCCTATTTTATTTTTTTATTTATAAAAGGTTTTATTTAATTTAAATTTAACTATATTACAAGTGTAGCAAATACACTCATATGCGTAAAGCGTACGTAAAACATAAAAATAATGTACATGGTTAATGTGCATGTGTTTAGATGTTGAGGTTCATATTGCAATGGACACATTTGTCCTTATATTTGCCTTTTTTATTCAAAGTTTTTGTTCGAAAATTATATATATATATCCACACACACACACACACACACACACACACACACACACATGCATATATGCATATAACTATACGACAATTTTGAAATAACAATTTCAAATATAATGATAACAAATTTGACCAATTCATGATATTTTGAAATTGAAATAACATCTTTGACTTAGAAAAATTAAAATACGGATTTATAATTTTAAATAAAATATCTATTTATAAATTTTGATAAAATAAATAATATATATACATATAAACTTATATATTCACATAATTATAATTTCCACTTATGTATACATACATATATACACACAATTTTGTAAAATATATTTATTAATAAATATAAAACATTGGTATTAATATATATATATATATATATATATATATATATTAATATTCATTTTCGACCATAATATTAAAAATAATTAATTTTAAATTAAATTCCTTGCATGATTTTATATACATTTCTTTATTAAAACATATGTGCATGTATTTAAAATTTGATTTTAAATTAATTACTAAGTATTAATTTATGAAAATAACTTTTAACTTTTTTAATTTAGATTTCCGAAATTATATATGTTAAAATTAATTTTAACAAACTAATATACACGTGTATGTATGCGTGCATCTCTGTGTGTTTATGTGTGTATGTATGCATACATATGTGCGTGTTATTAGTATATTACGAGAGTGTTTTAGATAATTAAAATGTTTTAAAATTTAAAAGTATACATAATACATTTTAAAAACTTTGGCCAAACATAAATTATTCATGTACTTTTTAAACAATTTACTCGTGAATCGATTTATATAAACATATACCGAAATCAGACAATACATGCATTTATAAATTCATTGTAAAATGTAATTTATATAATCACTGTGATGTACATATATATAATTAAAATAGAAATAGAATGACTACCTAAAGAAGACACCAATGATCACGCCTTGAACGAATGAAATAATTCCTACATTTGATTGAACCAACTCTATAAATTGCAACGATCTAGAGAAAAACACCACCTTTTATATTTATTAATTTTTGTTTGGATTTTGCACAAAATATTTTCGGCCATAGCCCCATTATTCCTCATGGCCAAGCATAGAAAGAGAAAAATGAATGGTAAAAGGTTGGTTTAAAGAACATAAATGGATAGGTAAAAGTGGTGCAAAGATCTCCTTTATTTACTTATTCCTTTCCTACTATTTCAAAAATAATTTGAATACTCAAACCACCCTTCCTATTTATCCTATCGCTGATCAAGGTAAAGGGCTATATGGTCCTTTAAAAGTCCCAAGCCTGTTTAATAAATAATTTTTTTAAATTAAATTTAAAGTCTTATCGATATCGTATATCGATACGTACATATATAAATTTTACATATGCATCCAATTAATTACTAATGGCACTGAAAAAATAGATAAAATTCAATAATCGATATTTTATAATTATTAATTTATTTACAATAATTATGAATTAATTAATTGTGCGGTATTATGGAGTTTTCAACATTACGGTTGTGCGACTCAAATGTGTAAATTCAATCAACGGTTACTATTGAAAATTTTGTAAATTTCTATCCGACCTTTTGGTCCGGCTACACAAAGGTGGTTACGAATACCAGACTTGACTATTGATGAGAAATATGGCTATCAGACGATAATAATATGACCAGAGCATGATATCCAAACAGTTACATCCAGCCCAGGGTAAATAAGATCAACGATTAGGTGATATAGGATGTCAGAATGACGAAGGTTAGCTTGGTGGAATAGGTGTCGGCATAGACGTTTGATAAGTTAAAGAGTGTATAAGTGGGTCAACATAATATGTTGGGCTGAGCTTTTTTTATGGTGGGCCCAAGTGGCCAAAGGGGTCCAGGCTTGAAGATGTTAGTTAGGCTGAAGGCTACCTTCGTCTATAAATACAGGGTTAGGGGGCATTTTCAGGATCGCTCGTTCTCTCTTTTTAGGGGGACTTCATCATCTTCTTCTTCCCACTCCAAATACTCTGTCATGACTATTTTTCTTATAAACTTGTACCAATGGATTCTAGCCAATCAAGCAACTCATGTAATTGTAATCAAATGAAGAATGAATGAAATTTGAAGTGAACGTTGGCCGAGATTGCCGAACCACTATAAAATCTTTGTGTCAATTTACTTTTGTGCTTTGTTTTCAAGATTCCATTAAATCTCCGATGTACATGAAATTCTACGGGTGTTAGTGACCAATTTTGGTGCTAACATATATTAACATTCATACATCACCTTAACTAGTGGTATAATGGTATGGCCAAATTTATCGCTTATACGTCTTTATGATAAATCAAATTTTATTATTTTAAGTGGTACCTGATAGTGACTATTATTTACATCAATTTTGTTCGTCGAGACTATATCACTTTAGGATTTATGGAATTTGCGTTTGTCCAAAATTACAACATCGTCCATATTCAACTTGGCTAGTCCAAATACAAAGTCCATAGTTCGGTATTGATAGTTATTATTAATCTTACTATTTTGGCCGAGGACTTTGATTTTGAATTAAGTACAGTTAACCATGATACTAACCTCACATAATCAAGGAGATGAATTCTCTATTAAATAGTATTTCACTTTTAATGCTTCAACTCAGACCCAACTATAGTCATTCAATAGATTCCATACCATGATTTTAGTATAATTATAGTAGAGGAACCACATTGAAGTTCAACAACATTATTAAGTCGAGAGAACTATGTGATATTGTTACTCCGAGGTTCTTTGTTCGACCTTAGTTATATTAACCAACTAAAAATTCTCGAGTGAGTCATTCCATAGTTATACGCTAACTATCATTATGTAAACACATAATGCTCCCAATAGCCATGAGTGATACACTTTCCAACATTTAGAAATCATTACGAAATCTAGCCTCAACTGATGTATCGATATCTTATCTCGAAACATCTTGACCATAAATATTTAAAATAATATGTACTTTTAATGTGATAAATTTATCATAAGTATAACACATTGTAATTACTACCACTGGACGTACCGTTTAAGAATTTTCTATTTATTATACTTAAATTATATAGTTAATTAACATATCATAACATGACAAGTATATATTAGAAAGAAAAACACCTTTTATTTTGAATGAGATTTTATTACAGAGCTAATAATTTACAATAAACTACATAATTTCCCCAAGAGCATATCCCTAACTCTATCAGCTCTAGCTATGTTTAGGATGGATCTTATTTATGCTCCATTGAAGAAAACATCTAATTTTGCAAGGATTGCAAAGTAGGTCTCGCTAAGTATAAGTGTTTAAAATTATGATCAAGTGGGGCACTATCAAAGAGAATGTCCGCTACTTTCTAGAAGACATTTAGGAAAGGTCTATGCTATTGCAGCGCCTTCGAGCTCTAGTGGACTCATGACTTAAGAGAAGGGGAAGAACATCGTCTTGGAAAGTTTAATTTCTAATTATGGTATACCTATCTGAGTTCTTTTTTGATACGGGGGTTTAACATTATTTAATATCTGGTCGGTTGATAGCTTGCGCTAGAATTTGTTTATAAACCCTCGATTCTATCAAATTACTTTAGGGGTTTGACTTATTTGAATATGGTGCCAAAATGTTCCATTACAGAAAAGCAGATTCAAGTTTTCTTTGATGCATTTGTTCTTGGATTTTGTTCTTGGATTTTCGAGGTACAGTCTTAACTTGGGATGGATTGGATGAGTGAACACAAGATAGTGCTTAATTGTGAAGGGCGATGGGTTCGAGAGGGAAATGATAAAGCATAATTGTTCGACATGTGTTGTGAGTTGGAGGGATCCATCATGAGTAGCTACTTGTTGTCATTAGACATATCTCACGATGAGTTGTTGACGTTTCCCATTATTCATGATTTTGCCAATATATTTGAGAAGGTTATAGGTGTACCTGCATATATAGAGATTGAGTTTCGCATTGATTTGAGAAGGATGCTAAGGTGACGATTATGTCAATTTGGCATATCGCACCAAGGGAGTGAAAGAAACTAAAAGTACAAACCAAGGAATTATTAAGGTAGGGATTTACTCGAAGAAATACTTCGGAGTGGGATGCACCAATTGTATTTGCTGCTAAAGATGGTAGTTCGTTAAGGCTTTGCATCGATTATAGAGAGTTAAGTAAGCTGACTCGGAAGAAAAAGTATCCATTGCCGCGCGTGGAAGACTATTTCGACCAACTTAGTAGAGTAGAGATTTTCTCGCAATTAGATCTTGCAATATGTTCCATTAATCGAGGATAGCAGAGAATAGTGTGTCGAAGACCGCTTTTAGGATGCTCGTTGGGTCTTTTGAGTGGAACATCATGCCATTTGAGTTAGCCAATGCTCCAATATATTATATTGATTTGATGAGAATTGTTTTTCGAGAGAAACTTAATAAGTTTGTGGTCGTGTTTCTCTATAAAATCTTAGTATGTCTCATGTATAAAACAAATACTGGACAATCAAGTCAAAGTGAACCCTTTCGTGGACGATAGAGTCCCTTCAGAATATGTAGTTACATAATCAACTAACATCAATTATTTCTCATTTGCTTCTATGAAAAACCATCACTTTAACTTTCATATATTATGCAGCCAATTTCATGGCGTCATGGAGTATCAGATTGATGAACAAATTCTAGAGGAGAAGATCGCACAATTATGGTAGAAAGAGCATAAAAGCAATTGGGAAAGCAACTATGGGATTTCAAAGCCGCTTATCAAAGTTGAATAGTTCAACTTTCAAAGATTTATTTTCTTATTGAAGAATAGATATCAATTTATCACTTAATTCAAAATTATTGGTATAATTGATTTTATGTAGACTATCAAAGATAATCATCCATTGTTCTTAGCTGATTTGATGATTCCATTATTTTTAAATATTAGTTCTGATATCTTATTCATGGTCGCTAATAGTAAAAATAAATGTCTAAGATCATAAATTTAAGTTATGTAAGTCATACTCTTTATTTAGTGAAAATGCATAGATCTATAGTAATATCAAGGTACAAAAAGCACATTGATGAAAAGGATGTGGATCATGAGTTTGTGAAGAGAGAGATATGTAGATTGTAGATATTTAGAAGAAAGGTACGTTTTTGTCAATGGTACCTTTTGTCTGTTCAATCCTCATAATTTTTTATATTATTTTTTTGCATTATGCTGATTCAATCTTTTGAGTATAAGATAAGGATACGATGATATACTTTTGTGATTTATACTTAATATTCTTGATATTTCATTAGCTGTTTTGGCTGCTAAAATTGGTCATAATATTATTGAATGAACAAACTAACAGTTTTTAATAAGCAACAGATACACAACTCGGTTTATTTATAATGATAACAGTTAATTCTATTGTGTCAGCTATCATCAGATCCAAAATATGATCTTCCTTATTGCTCATATTGCTGCATTTATTTGTTCTTTAAATGTGATGCATCACTGTGCATGGTTCATGATGTGTTCATGATGTAATTGTAACCTTTAGATTTTATACTCCAACTAGTTGATCAAATGACCAACACTATCAAACTTTAATTATAATACAGTGAAAGGTTTGATGACTAACTATTAAAAAGAGAGTAAATTATTTTATTCAAGTAGTATCATTCCATGTTACAGTCATACAATTCTTTTATTCCTTCCAACTATTTACTCTCTTTGCTGCAAATTATGAACTGCATGATCATGAAATAACTATAAATATATTGTTTTGCTCCTGTAACAATAATTTCTAACCTTGATTTTTCTATCTCTGAGAAAAAGTGGGTTGGTATATGGACAATGTGTAGCAGCACCTCTTTGGAGGATATGCTGTCTCTGGCTTTTGCTTGGACAGTTTGGATAGAAAAGAACATGAGATGTATTAAGTCAAAATCTGCCATTGCACTTTCAATTGCTAACAAAACTTTATGCTTATGCTCATTTTGGTCAGGTATTCAGATGCATACACTTCAGTTCTACCTCCCACGATCAGGCACTCGTGAATCAGCAGGAAGCAACTCTATGGGGATTTGATTCACAAGGGGTATTGGGTTGCTCTGTTCAATACCATTATTATGTACATTTTTATTTGTATCAGGGTTGCTTAGTTTGTAATTATGGGTATGTTGTTATCTTGCCCAAAACTTGACTTCCCATCACTGCCTTATGATGGGTTTTTGGCCACGGATCAGGTTAATTGTTCGGATACAGTTATCCCGCCTTTTGGCAAGGCCGGGACACCAAGAGGTTGACTAAGAGCCAAAGACGGTCTGTCCCGAAAATCGATTATACATAGGCTCATTATGGATGTCGATAAATTTTATCCGAGTTCGGATCGAACTACAATTGATATGACGAGACAAGCAAAGCTATAAAAGCCAACATTCCAATTTTCAAGTCGATCGGAGGTCGTATGCTCAAGATATGATCGATGCAAGTCTACAAAATTGACTCATTCGTATCCATCAATTCGTATCGATCCTGTTCGAATCCATCTTGGGAATCAACCTCTTTCGCGTCGATCCTATTCGAATCCATCTAGAGAATTAGCCTCTTTCGCATCGTCCTGTTCGAATTCATCCAGCTCCGCCTACTTCGTATCCATTGATTGTAACACAAGTGTCCATCTCGTATCGATTAAGCTTCAGACATGTTTCATATCGATCGACCACTAATCAATGCGAAATCCACCTTCCTTATTGATACGAAGTGAACGCAAAAGATCGATACAAAGTGGAGCACATAAAATTGATATAAAGTGGAATACGATCGATTGATACGAACAAGAGCAATGGCAATCGATACGAATAGAGCTATGATGATCGGTATGAACCAGACAGTTGTGATCGATACTAACAGAGCAAAGACTATCGATACGAGCAGAGCTATGACGATCGATATGAACAACGCGCATGCATTGGGAAGACTCGATCGTTCGGTATAAAAAGTGGATCGATCCAAGGATTTAACACCACGTCATCTTGCAGGCACATGCCTGAATCGATTCGAACAGATCGATATGAACGGCATCGATACGAACTAGACAGCATACGAAAAACCTGAACTTACATCGATCATAATTCACAATCTACAAGTCCAAATGCTATGAAATTGTCACAAGAGCTTACATACAACCTAAAGAATGTTCATGCTCAATTTCGACTCGATTGGGTCAAATCTTGATCGATACGAAATTCGTTCGTATCGATCATGGACCGAGTGCAAATCACATGAAATCGATCACGTGGGTCCACCCACATGCCAGAAGAAGTCTCATGAGATCTGAGCGAGATATTTGCAGTCTACGCCTATAAATAGCATCTCAGAGCCTACAGAAAAAGGACTTTTGAGCACTCCTATGTCCAAATTCTGCTGAAACCATTTTTGCACTCCAAGATCACTGTTGTACTCAAAATTTACTACTGTAGTCCTCTGTAATCAGTTGTAATCAGCAAGCAAACATCAATAAAATCATCAATTTTATAGTGGACGTAGTCATACTTCGGACCGCTCTAAATCTTTGTGTTTCTACGTGTTTCTCTTATCTTTCTTTGAAGTGTTTGTTAGATAATCCTTTTTTACATTTACTTTCTTCATTTTATCTCTTCAAATACTTCCAAAGAGTGACAAACACTTTGGTGCTTTCATTGAGAAAACACATTTTTTTCTCTCACTCTTTGGATCTGCTATCGATATCGGATTGCACAAATCTAAGAAGAAGATCCAAATATCAAAGTTTAAAGTTCTTCCATCCTATTCAAATTTGCATTAAATCTAAGAAAGAACTTCGCCATCCACCATGGTTAGCACAAGGACCGCTTCTACAGCTGCAGATTCAGAAGGACGGGATCGACAAAATCCCGTGCAACTCCCTCCAACTAATTAGAATGCTTCCGAACCACCAAATCCGCCAGGCCCTGTCACCAAGGAAGAATTTCAGATGCTTATGCAAGAGCTGACACAAAGCCGTCAGCAACTCACTCAACAGTTGCGTGCCAACGCAGAGTTGACTAATCAGCTAAATCGCCAATGGCATATGAGATTCAGGAGGGCTCAGGCCTCTTATTCCTCCATCGAGAGTTCAGCCTCTTCAGATTACCATCATAGATCTACACACCCAGGGCTAGATGGAAGTTACACTCAAGCTACTGGACATCAGCACACACTGAGCCTTGGGCAACCAAGAGTTGGCCCATCTACCAGCCATCAGACTAGACCCTCCTCCCGAGGAGGTGTTATTCCATATCACGTCACCGACAGCCGCACTACCACTACTGCTACTGAACCGGTTGCTGATGCCCGAAACCGGATAGACTCGATCCAACGCCAACGTACTCCTGAGCCTTATATCCCTGAAGACTTAGAACGAAGAAAGCGAGACCTGGACCGTCGATCGCGTCTGGCCCAGCCTTGCATTGTGGAACCCGACCACACCTTGGCCTAACATGCTCAAAATGTCCAGAAGCCGAATATACCGACGATGATTCGTCAGATGATCCGAGAGAGTCAAGGCATCACTAATGACGACTGAGGAATCTCCCTGAGTCATACTTCTTTTACTGATGAGATACTCTATGCTGAACCAACTCGGAGATTCAGGATGCCGAATTTGCCAGTTTGTGAAGGGATTCTGATCCTAACCAACACATCCTGAAGTATGAGTGGTTAATGAATGCTGCACGAGCTGACGATGCAGTCAAGTGCCGAAGCTTCACGATCTCTCTGAGGGGCATAGCTACTATGTGGTTCACTCGTTTTCCACCTTAATCTATTTCTTGTTTTGACCAATTGGCAACAAAGTTTGTTGAACAATTCCGCATGCATGTCGCATGGCCGAAGGATGTTAACACTTTGTCTAGTGTCACTCAAGCTCTTGGGGAGACACATCAATGTTATTTAGAAAGATTTCATGCTGCATGCATTGAGATCGGCAACCCTAATGATAACTCCATCTTACGGCATTGACTAAGGGGATTGATCTTGATTTTGAATTCGACGGCTGGTTGGCCGTAAAACCCCCTTCGTTATCGGACCATTTCTATTCCAAGGCAGCCCAATTCTTGAGAAAGGAGGATGCGAAAAAGTCTAGGAAACAGGATGACGCAGGGCCCAACATGGAAGGAAGTCAAAGTAATGTTACTGTTAAACAGCCCGGGGAGAGCTTTGGGAAAGTGCAATTGAATATGAAAAATAAACAGACTCAGCAAAAAGGCTATGGGAATCGGAAAAGGAAATGGGATCAGAACCGTGGTCTACGACGTATGGCTCCTATGTTTGATAATTATACTCCTATGAATACGTCGCAGGAGAATGTATATCTACAAACAGGGAAATTTTGTTGATTCCACGAAAGCTATGGCCATAATACAGATGAGTGCCATCATTTGCAAGATCTCATTGAAAAGTTGATACGCGAAAGGAAGTTAGAGCAGTTTGTGCGGGCACCGCAGTCTGGAGGTGCGGGCCCAACGAATCAAATCATGTACCTAATCAAGCGAGATAGGAGGAACCTGCTCGTACTGACGGGAGGTTAGTGATAAATACTGTAAGTTGTGGTCCTCATCCAGCTGACCGAAGCTAGAAGGAAATGAGGTCGTATGCTAGTTCTGCGAGGCATGCGAGCTTCGAGTGTTGTAGAAATTTAGAAGATGGGGCTCCAGCCAAGGAACAAAGGACGATGACTGACGACATCGTCTTTCGAAATAGAGACGCCGATAGGGTCGAAGCCTTAACCATCGATCCACTTGTCATATCAACTCAAATAGGTCCTGCTTAGATGAAGAGGGTCTTGGTTGAAAATGGAAGTTCTATGAATATCTTGCCCAAGCGAGCCTATGACCAAATGAAGATGGAAGCTAACGATTTGAAGCCTTGCCAGTCTCGAATTCATGGCTTCAACAAAAGTGCTACTATTCCCAATGGAGTAGTGGAATTACCAGTCAAGTTGGGAGTTTTAGAATGCCGAAGAGTTTGAATACTGCATTTTGTTATTTTGGATATAGATTCGCTATATAATGCTTTCTTGGGCCGACCGGCACTAGCTAAATTTAGGGCAGCCATTGTCCCATGGTGTTTGATTCTAAATTCCCCATCGACCATGCAGTTGGAGTGCTACAAGGAGATCGAGCTCCAGGACGAGCCTGTTATGTTGCAGAGCCACGCGAGGTGCAGCGAAAGAAAAAAGGAAAGGGCGTAGAGGAATCACTCTACGTCTGTTTTGTTGATAATTGACAATTGATGCCTGGGCCCAGGCCCGATCACCCCAACTAATTCCAAATAGATCTTGACCCGAGAGATAACGAATGCGAAGATGAAAGCAAAGACAGTCAAGCTTCTCCGGCCGAACTGACGATATATTCCCCGATTAATGATAACGATGATTCTAAAATGATAAGATTGGTCTCAGTTAAGCCAACAAATGCAAGAGGAATTGGATGAATTTCTCTGGGCAAACCTCGACATGTTTGCATGGACACATTCTGACATGTATGAGATCTCGCCGGACATCACGAGCCACACATTAAATATTGAACCGCGGTACATCCCAATTAAGCACAAAAGGCATGGTATGGATCCAAAGGGATCTGCCATCCTTAAAGAAAAGGTAGATAAGCTAAAATCGAATGAATTTATTCGAGATGCCTTATACCCGAAGTGGGTATCCAATCCTGTACTTGTCCAAAAGCCAAATGGGAAATGGAGAACACATGTTGACTACTCAGACTTGAACAAAGCTTGCCCCAAAGACAGTTTTCTACTTCCCTGAATTGATCAGCTCATAGATTCAACGGCTGAGCATGAACTCTTATCCTTCATGGATGCATATTCCGGTTACAACTAAATACCCATGCACTTGCCCAACCAAGAGCATAGTAGCTTTGTGGCCGATTTGGGACTCTACTGTTACAAAATCATGCCTTTTGGTCTCAAGAACGCCGGTGCAATCTACGAATGATTGGTTAACCGGATGTTCGCCAACTAGATTGGGAAAACTATGGAGGTATACATGGACGACATGCTAGTGAAGTCATGATTCTTCACTGATAATATTAAAGACCTGGAGTCAATGTTTAATATCCTCCAAGAATATAGAATGAAGCTCAATCCATTGAAATGTCATTTTGGGGTTGCATTTGAAAAATTCCTTGGGTTTATCGTCAACGCTTGAGGAATTGAAGCCAATCTTGAAAATATCTGGGCAATCAGGAATCTTGAGACTCCAAGAACCATAAAGCAAATCCAGAGCATCAACGAGAAAGTAGCAGCACTGAGCAGGTTTATTTCAAAGTCCACAGATAAATGCATTCCCTTCTTCAATTTGATCCGAAAAGGGAAACAGAACTTTGAATGGACCGCGGAATGTGAGGGCGCATTCCACGCACTAATTCAACACCTCTCCACACCGCCTATTTTGTCAAAGCCTGTCGATCACGAGAAATTGTACCTTTACTCTGCGGTATCATAAAATGCAATAAGTGCTGCCCTAGTTCGAGAGGAAGACCAAGTGCGAAAACCGGTCTACTATATTAGTAAACGACTAACCAGAGCTGAGAGAAATTATCCGAAGATAGAGAAATTGGATTATTGTCTCGTAATTGCCTCAAGGAAGCTCCATCCGTATTTCTAGGCTCATCCTGTAGCTGTTTACACTGATCAGCCGTTACGACAGGTCCTTACGCGGCCTGAGACATCTGGTAGGTTACTCAAGTGGAATATCGAGCTAAGTCAGTTTGATATTGCCTACACTCTAAGGCGAGCCATTCAAGAACAAGTCCTAGCAGATTTCAAAGCTGAATTTACCATCTCAGAGGACTTGCCTGAAACCAGTGAATCTCCCAAATATATGTGGAAGCTGCATACTGATGGTGCATCAAATGATCGTTGCTCAGGTGCCAGGGTTGTACTTGAAACTCCCGAAGGTCGGTCAATATGCTATGCTTTGAAGGTTGATTTTTATGCAACCAACAATGAAGCTGAGTATGAAGCTCTATTTGTCGGATTGAAGCTTTCCCGAGATTTAAAGGTCATTGCTATGGAGATTTATTATGATTCACAATTAGTGGTGTGTCAAGTTCGGGGGGAGTACCAGGCTAAAGATCGAAAATTGGCTGCTTACCTATCTTGGGTCCAGGAGATACTAAATCAGTTCGATTATTATGCCATCTACTGCATCCCCCGAGAGCGCAATCAAAAAGCTGATTCATTGTCAAAACTAGCTAGCACAGGCAAAGCGCAACAAATGGGACTCGTTCCTACTGAAACATTGTCTTCCCTAAGCATCGATCAAATGGAGATAGATGGGATATTTGAAGTTATTGTCGATAAGGAGTAATGGATGACTAAATTCAGAAATTATCTCAAGCATGGAACACTGTCAGAGCGCAGTAGTGAGAAAAGACAGATTCTTCGAAAAGCTTCGTGGTTCACTATTCAGAATGGATTCATGTATAGAAGAGGGCACTCTGTTCCTCTACTCCGATGTATCACTCATGATGAAATTAAAAGAGTGTTGCATGATGTACACGAAGGAGAATGTGGCGATCACACCGGGAAAAAAGCACTAGCTAAGAAAGTACTCCAATATGGATACTATTGCCGACTGTGAATCGTGATGCGTCGGACTACACCAAAAAATGTGATAGACATCAAAAATACGCTCGGATTCCTAGGGCCCCTCCTACCAAAATAACCCATATGGTGAGTCCATGGCCATTTGCAGTCTAGGGCATTGATATTATTGTCTCTTTACCTCTGGCCAAAGATGGTGCGAAGTACGCCATCGTCGCAGTTGATTACTTTACCAAGTCGGCCGAAACTGAACCCCTTGCTACAATCACGACGAAGAAGGTGATCAACTTTGTAGTCCGCAACATTATCTACTGATTTGGTCTCCCATATACCATCATCATTGATAACGGAACCCAATTCGACAGTGTTGAGTTCAAGGATTTCTGCCAACGATTCCACATTCAGATAAAATTCTCTGCAGTTGCACACCCTCAAGCGAATGGACAGGTTGATGCTGTTAATAAATTTATCAAGTCTATTCTAAAGAAACGACTGGAAAAGGCCGGGGGAAAGTGGGTTGATGAACTTCCTATGGCTCAATGGGCTTACCGAACAACCCACAAGTCCAGGACCGGACACACTCCATTCTCTCTTTCCTACGGTTCAGAAGCCGTTATTCCAGTCAAGATGGAAGTACCTTCTCATCGTGTGACTTATTATGATCCTAACACAAATGCCATACTACTTGCTGAATCCTGAGATTTGTTGGATGAGAAGCGCGAAGAGGCTGATTTAAGGGCAGTCGCATACCAAAGTTGAGTCGTCCGATTATATAATGGCAAGGTTCGACTCCGAACCCTTAAACTTGACGATCTCGTCCTCAAAAGAATCTACCTGGTTCCTTCGCACATGAAACCAACATGGGAAGGGTCGTATGTGATTGAACGAAAGCTCGGGGATGGCACATTTAAGTTTTCGACCGTTGACGGTCTAACTCTGCCAAGAGCCTGGAACAACGAGAGTCTTCATCGCTACTATACATTGCAGGCTTTATTTATTTGGTCTATTTTTCATCTGCAATTTGTTTCTGCATTTTGAAACATGAATTTGTAATAAGGCAACTGACTTTGCTGTATTTTCTTATTTCAGCAATAAAATGCAATCTCTTCGAGCCAGAGCTATGATTTATTGAATACATCATGCAACTATCACTACGCACGAAGAGCTAAGTTCCATCATACGGTGGGATTTATTCAAAGAGGGAGTGACTGTGATACGACCGGCCACTCACTAAGTGAGACCCGAGCTCGGGGGCAAGTCACCACATCGAAGCCAAAGAAAGCTTGATACACGACAATCCTTTAACCAACTCTAGTCTCCCAGAGTGTGAGTTGGAGTATAAACTTATAAATATGGTTTCGAAGAGGGTGGATCCGTCCACCTAACGACTTCGCTCGTATCTTGACCAAGTTTGAGGAGATGGACCCGTCCATCTAACGACCTCGCTTGTTAGCTCAGGGTGGATGTGAATCGACCATTCACGATTTTGATAAATCCATCGTTCCCGGAATGCAAACGAAATTCAAACGCCTAAACAGACGTGAATGACCGTCTATCGGCCAGCTTCAAATTCCCAGAGTGCGAATTGGAGTATAAACATCAACTCCAAGTTCCCAGAGCGAGAACTAGAGTATAAACATCAACCCCAAATTTCCAGAGTGCGAATTGGAGCATAAACATAAACTCTGAATTCCCAGAGTGCGAACTGAAGTATAAACACTAACTTCAGATTCCCGGAGTGCGAACTGGAGTATCGACCGCAATTAACTCTAAGTCCCCAGAGCGCAGATTGGAGAATAGACATCGACTAACTCTAAATCCCCAAAGAGTGGACTAGAGTTTGAACATAAACCGGATACGAATTGATCATCCGTAATACAACTCCGAGTCCCAAGAGTGAGGTCAGAGTATAAACATAAATCGGGTGTGAAGGACCACTCGTAAACTAACTTATGTCCCCGGAGCGTGGACATATACTTAAAAATTAAACAGGCGTGACAGACCGCCGACGTAAAAATGCAAATCCCCGGAGTGCATATGTGATCCTTAATAAGTGAGCGAGTGTGATTCGACCACTCGATCCTCACTTGTTTCAGCATAAATTCAAGGACGTTAAGCTCGATAAATTGAAGGTGAAATGCAATCTCTAGCCGATCTTTACAACTCATCCCCAAAACCGGGGGCAAAACTTAAGTGTAGATTACCAACTGAAGCAGTGCAACATCAGAGTTCAGCTTAGTGTCCAGTCATGACTCGTAGCCATGATTTCGGGACTTAACAAATAAACTCAAAACACGATCCAAAGATCGAAACTTCACAAGTTTACTGAACAAGAATTCAAATGCTGGAACACTTAAGCAAATAAACGATAATTGAGTTGAAGGCAAAATAGAATTTCATTTCAACTATTTGTGGAAGGAATTTATGTACAAGTCATTTCTAAAAATCCTACTAGCAAGGGCCAAACCCGCACCTATACACGGCCTACAAAAGCTAAAAGAAATTCCTATCTACTCAAAAATTAGCTGAGGAGAAGCATCTATTCTTTTTTCTTCTTAGGTTTCCCCTTTCGGTGTGGACTTAACACGATCCAAAGATCGAAACTTCACAAGTTTACTGAACAAGAATTCAAATGCTGGAACACTTAAGCAAATAAATGATAATTGAGTTGAAGGAAAAATAGAATTTCATTTCAACTATTTGTGGAAGGAATTTATGTACAAGTCATTTCTAAAAATCCTACTAGCAAGGGCCAAACCCGCACCTATACACGGCCTACAAAAGCTAAAAGAAATTCCTATCTACTCAAAAAGAAATTCCTATCTACTCAAAAATTCCTATCAACCGCAAAAGTCGATTCAGGCTGAGTCGGCACAAGAGTTTCGAGACTTGTGTCACGGTGCTCGACACTAGAACCTTCTCCAACCTTCGAATGCTGAGCGCCAAGCTTCTCCTTCTCATATGAAATCATAGCATCATGGAGAATCTTCCTTTCGTCTTCGTTCAGCACTCGGTTCTCAAGCTCGACTTCATCGACCGATTCACCCTGATGGGCAGCCTTCTCATCCTCTACTAATCTGCCCCAGGCGTTGTATAAGTGTCGGATAGTTATAGAGCTAGGCTAGCTTCCTATGCCTCAAGACATTAGCATTATAGGTAATGAGGAGATCTTCAATGTCAACCTCTAGCCTGGACTCTGCCATTTGGACCTTCTTCTCAACCTCGGTCTCCACCTCCTGGACCTTAGCTGTTGCCGCATCCCGTTCGCCCTGAAGCACTACGGCCTGTTCACATGCCTTCTGGGCTGCGCTATTTGCGTCATCCCTCTCCTTGATGATTTTAGAAAATTTGGCTTTGATCTCGTTAAGTTCTTTAAGAGCCCCGTTCGGCTGTGACAGTGGTGTTTCAGTGGCCCATCTCCTCCACCAGGGCAAAATGTGTCTACCGCATCCTCTCTATTACCAAGTTCGCCTCATCGGCCTCTTGGGTGGCCTCTATTTCTGATTTTCGAGAGGATTCTGCTTCATTGTTAAGCATTTGAATGATTCGGTCCTTTTGAGCAAGTTTGGCTTCTAATTTCTCTATGGTATTCGCCGCTCAAAGGTCACCTTCGATGCTTTCTTTGCAGCTTTCCCCCAGTCCTTATACTGAGTGTAGATATCATGAATATAATCATGCATTATGTGTTCTGCTTTCGATGGAATTCTCTTTAAGTGAGAGGGGAAGACGAAGCCGTCAAAATATAAATTTGGAAAATCTTTCTTCAGCTGAGCAATTCTAATAGCCCCTTCCCCGGTGGGCTCGGTAATAGCCCGATCAGTAGCAATAGGAGTTCCGGCCTCATGTCTAAGATGTTGTGATTCAGGCCTAGAAGTTTGAGAAGATGCTTTCTGGTGGGGAGGCTCTACCAGTTGTTTTCCATAGCCCAAAGGGTGTGTGAGGGCTCGAGGAGGAGAACGGGATCGGGATCCATGTCTATAGTCCCTGTCCTTATCTCTTTCATGTCGTTCATGGCTAAAGTACCCACGATCATGGTCCCTTTTTTCCTCTCTCCTACGTGATTCATAATACGAAGAGGATCGGCGAGCTGAACGAAGGCTTCCCAACATCGACCCACGTCCAGACATTGTATCTGTAAAGTAAAAGAAACAAAGTTAGTAATCTCCTAAAGTAAACAGCTTATGATCAAAAATCGTGTAGTGCCATGAAGTGTATATGTATGTGCAACCCCCCGACCAACCGGAAATGTCGCCCACACTTATGGGAAGAGACTCACTTAAGTCTAAAGCACTCGGAAGCTCCTCCAATCGGACGTCATGTTGAAGTGACACATAATCCAGGATTGGGATATCGGCAAGCCCTTCGAAAAGGTTCTCCACTTGTGAGGGAGGAGCCTTTGAAATTCTAATACCAGGAGTAGGCAAAGACACGATTATAGATTTCCATCTCAATGATTTGTGGCGCTTATGCGCTGCAGCCTTACCCTTTCTCCTTCCCTCAGAATCTTGAAAGGTGTCAGAAGGCCCGGCTATGAGTTCAACATCGGTTGGTGTATTTTCCTTATCACCCTCTTTAGCTATTACGACCCCGGGTGTTTTATGCTTTACTTGCCTCGTTGGGGCTGCCCTTAGTGTTCCTTCAAGTCTTGTACTTTAGCTCTGCTCGAGTAGCCCGACGGTTCTCAAATTTCTGTCTAATAGAACCGAATCGATGTCCCTCATTTCACTTGGAACTTCTTAAAAGACCGTTACTATTTCTTTAAAGTGCACGCCTTTAGGTCGTAGAATTACGGCTGTAAAGAAAAGAAGATATTAGTTTTAACATCAACTACGATTATCTTGGTAACTATTGGAAAAGATTGCAGCACTTACGTCTGACTAACCATCGGCTAGCAAATCCTGGGAGGCATCGGACATAGAACCATTCTGTTTTAAAGTAACTCGACCTGGACCAGGATCCCGTTACCACTTGACAATTCCTGACCACCTCTAGGAACGTAAAAGAAGGGTTATCTCCCCGACTCTTGCCATTAAATAAGTATCTGATTTTGATCGGAATCAGGGGTCGAAAAAGATGTTTGCACCAAAATTGGTCACAACACTCTTCGGGAGTCGTTGAAGAGATAATAGTCAAAAGTACGAACTGAATATGAATATTATCTAACAAAAACTCCAATCAACAGTAAAGAAAATACGTAGACAAGCAATTTATAGTGGTTCGGCGTGTTGCCTACGTCCACTGTGAAGTTTTTCGATGTTTTATTGATTCTCTATCAACGATTACAAGTTGGTACAGCGATCCACAGTAAGTTACAACTGGAAATTCGAAATCAACAATAGAATTATGATGTAGGATGATGGAGATCTTGATCCGGCAGAGTCTCGGCGTCTCAGAGTCAGAAGATCCCTTTTCTGTTGGCCCTGGGGCTCTATTTATAGGTGTAGGCTGCTGGTATCTCGCTGAAAACTCGGGAGACCACTTCTGGCACGTGAGGGGGCCCACACGTACGGTCTCGGGAAGTTTGGGCCCACTTTGGCATCGGTTCGAACTCCATTCGAACCGATCAAGAATTCATCCAATCGAGGTGAAATTTGGCGTGGACATTCTTCAGCATGTATGCAAGCATCTGTGAAAGTTTCATTGCATTTGGATCAGTAGGTTAGGAGATATGTTGGGTTCGAAATAGACTTCACGGCAAGGCTGTTTGGTTCGAACCCCTGTTACTCGAAACGATGGTTTCGAAACCAGTGTGGCACGCGACCTCGTGGTGACGTGGAGCGCAAGTTTCGAATCGATCCGGACTTCTCTCCGTGTTGACCGCTTCGACTCCGTGTATCTCGGTGATTTCGAACCGATGGAAGACACGTGGGTTGACCCAGTGGGTTCGAATAAGGCAGCACAGGATGGGTTCGAACATGGCATCAGGGATGAGTTCGAACACGACTCTGTGATGGGTTCGAAGATGGTACTGTGATGGGTTCGAACATGATTCCAGGGATGGGTTCGAACGAAGCATATCGATGGGTTCGAAGCATGCTTGTCTGGTGGATTCGAAGTTAGGTCGTGGATGGATTCGAAGCAAGGCTATCTGGGGATTTACTTGATGGAGTCGAAGCGAGGTTCTAGCTGATGGATTCGAACGTCGCCCCTTCTTGTCGATTCGAACATGGTGGGTTCGAACTAGTTGGGTTCGAAGTGGAGTCGATCCGATGGATACGAACTCATCGATTCGAACTTTGGTATATGTGCATGGATTCGAGGCGCTGCCTCACTTCTTGGGTTCGAACCAGATGGGTTCGAACATAGGTAAGGTCATGGTTTCGAACAGAGCAACGTCCATCTTTCTCAACTTGAATCCATCATAACTTGAGCATACGACCTCGGATTGACCTGAAATTTGAAATGCTGACACTTGTAGCCTTTCTTGCCGTGTCCTATCAATTGTGGCTCATTCTGGACTCGGATAAAATTCAGTGATATCCATGGCTAAAGGAAGTACGATCAACCTCTGAGGCGAACTGTCCTTCGTTTTTCGATCAATCTTTTGGTATCGCGGCTTTGCCAAAAAGTGGGATAACATTTTGCCCCCCAAAGTACGTCTTGTGGGAACATGACGTGCTTTGAATAGCTGCCATTTCTCTCTGAACAATCATTGTTCTCTTTTTTGTTGAAACTCGTATGCTGTACTGCTGTAACCTTGCGTTGATATGATTGACTGCTGTATAATATTGCTTAGCCGTTGGCTGTCGCATTTGTAACAGGATGAGTGTTTGATCCCTGTGAATATTCAAAATCGAACGTTAGTCCGACATGTATGCACGTATGTTAATATGGTCCTTGTTAACGTCGTGCGTCCGCGAGTTGCTGTCAGTTTTGTTTGCTATAGAATTGCGTATCGATTCTCTCCTGAATCGATTTTTGAAATTTGAATTTGAAACAACGCTTGACGATTGTTTTGAAAAGTTCCTTCGTATCGATCCTCTCCTGAACCGACATTGAAGGTTGAAGAAATTGAATTTGAATTGCGCAAGTGTAATGTTTCGAACCGATGCACTTGAGCATTGATGGGTTCGAAGTTCAATTTTGTATGGACGCAATATGCCTGTGCAATGATGGGTCGTGTGAATATGAGATTTCGAATCGATGCGTTGGAGCATGGATGGATTCGAAATTGACATTCGACCCAACGGAGTATACTCGTGTCATGATGGGTTCGAAGTTGACTTTCGAAACGATGTTAGAAGATGGAGTATTCTTTATGCTGTGATGGGTTCGAAACTAGCATTCGAACCGATGTGAGAGGATGGTTTCGAACAAGCAGTTCGTTTCGGTGGGTTCGAAACTGATCTTCGAACGATGACTTGGATGGGTACGAAACTATCGTTCGCGGCAGTGGTCTGTGTGCTTCACATAATGGAGCCTCAAGCATTTGGGTTCGAAGATAGGTTTCGAAACCATTCTGCCCTCTGACCTGTTGTACTCGGTCAATTTTTACCGGAATTCGAATCGACCCGGTCATCTTCAACCCCCCATATAAATAGCAGTGGACCTGCCCCATTTTCACTTTTTACTTTTTCACTTCTCTATTCGTCGCTCCGAAGCTTCTAAGGATAAAACACTGCGTTGCGTTTTCGAATCCATCAAGATCTAAGACTTAAATCTCTCGAATCCATTGCTTAAACTAGGTAATTAGCCTCGGTTTCAAACGGCGAAGCTATTTCGAATCCACTTCTGTTCATCGATATGCTTAACCTAGAATTTGGCAAAAACAGATCTGGTTTAGGGAGGATTCGAACCGATGAGTAGGGGCGAGTTCGAATCGATGACGGTGGTGTGTTTCCATTAGATTTCGAATCGATCCCTGGACTGTCTTCGCTGGGACGCGTAGTTCGCACTGATTGGGGGATTCGAGGGATCCATTCGAATCGATGGATTCGAAACCATAGGCTATCGCTTCGAAGTCGGCAACTTCGTATCGATACGAAGCGGATCGGTTCGAAAGCGACCGATGTCAAGTTAAGGGTTTTGGCATCGGTTCGAACTTGTCATTTGTCTATCGGTTCGAAGCGCGCCCAACTGTATGGTTTCGAAGCGATGTCAGGATGGTTCGAACGCATGGGTTCGAAAGAAGTTTGGATGGGTTCGAAGGAAGAGCTGTTCGGTTGGGTTCGAACGAAGCCTCTGTGATGGTTTCGAACCCTATATGATGGATTCCAAAATTTGAAATTTTTCAAGCATAACTCCGGCGAGCTTCATTCCTGCATACTTGGACTTGAATATTGAACTGCATATTTGATTGCCTTTTGAAGCTCGTCGATGGAACTATAACAACTTCTATTCGAACCGACTTCCATCATATAAACGATTTAATGATGACGGTCAGCGATGACGGTCATTATAGCTGAACTTCGTAGCTTTGTCGTTTGAATGTTCACTTTAACTCTGCAACATTTGTTCAAGCAATGCATGGCACGGTATCACACACATTCATACACTTTACACTGGGGAACACACGGGTTCTTTGTCGTCTAACGATGATTTCTCCTGAGTTAGCTAGTTATGGAACCTTCAAGTTCACAGCAGCAGGAGATTCAAGGTACAGCCCCTCCGAGGCTAGAAGTTCCGGATATAGATCCTGAGATCATCGGTCCGGCTCCGGACGAACTTCCTGATGCGTCGTTCATTGCCAATCCATCAGATTCCGTTCCATCGAATATCTCTGAAGACATGTTGGGAAGAATTTGTTTGAGGCACGGCTTGTCACTGGACGATGTGTTACTGCCGGGGCCGAATGATAGACCACATAATCCGCCAGAAGGGTATACAGCATTTAATTGCCACGCGTGTGCGGCCGGGACACTTCCCCCATTCAACGAGTATATAAGAGAAGTATTGTCGTTTTTGAGGATCGCCCCATCTCAACTGCATCCGAACGGATATGCGTCGATCAATAGCTTGTTCATTGCATTTATGGAATGTCTCCATCGACCGCCGCTTCCAATCGAAATTAGATACTTGTTCAACTTCAAAACTCGTGGTGATTATCCTTCTTTCACATTTCTGGAGGCGGTGAGAAATTGTCAAGTGGTCACCGGATCCTGGACAAGGCTGAGTTACTATAGGACAGAATGGTTTTATGTCAGATGTCCTCCAGGATTTGCTCGACGATGGTTATTCAGACGTGAGTATAACCGAGTTTTCAAATATTTACTATGACAATTGCAGCCGAAGTGAGACTTATATTAATTTTTCCTTTTTACAGCAACGATCCCGCGGCCCGAAGGCGAACAGTTCAAGGAGATGGTGCGAGTACTTCGAGAAGTCCCGAGTGAAGATAGGGACATCGAGTTGCTTTTGACCGATAGGAATCTACGGACATGTGGGCTGATTGAACGAGGGCAGAGTATAAGATTTGAGGTGGCACAAAGGATCGTTCCTAAGAAACGAGTCAAACATAAGAAGCCCGAAGTTGTCATAGCCGAGGAGGCTGACTCTGAAAGAACTCATACTGACGATGAGCCGCTGATCGAGCCTACGGATGTAGCTTCGGATGTCGCGGAGCAGAGAAAAGGCAAGGCTGCCATGGTTAAGTCAACTAAGTGGGGGAGACGGAAATCGGTTGTCACTGCCCGGTCCTCTTCCGGAGTTAGAATCTCTGAGATGTCTCCTCCACGTACTGAAAGTCTCTACGAAGGGCTTGCCGACCTTCCAATCCCGGAAGATGTGTCTTTTCAACATGATGCCGGGTTGGAGGAGTTCCATCGTAATCTAGAATTGAGGGAGCCTCTTATTACTAGCGAGGTCGACATTTCTGGTTGGTCGGGGGGAATGCATATTCACACACACTTCACGACACTGCATAACCTTTGATTGTAAACTACCTGTTTCGAAGGGTGATTAATTCGATTTTATTTTGCTTTACAGATACTATGTCAAAGCGAGGTTCGATGCTTGGGAGTCTTCGACATGCCCGCAAGTCTTCTTATTATGATTCGCGCAGGCGAGAGGGGGATAGAGATTATGATCAAGGCCGCTCTGGGTATTATGATCAGGGACGCTCAGGTTATTCTAGTCATGAGAGACATGACTCGGACAGGGGCCATAGGCGTCGATCGCGATCGCGTACCCCTCCTCCTTCCAGAGGTCCCGTACAACATCCCGTTCATGTTCCTCGTGACTCTTCTCGACATGCGCCAGTTTCTCAAGCTTCTAGATCTGAGGTGACGGCACCGATGGCTGCGGAGGAACCTCCTACTGAAATCATGGGGGAAGGAGCAATCAGGCTCGCGCAATTGAAAAGGGAGTTCCCGAATATATGCTTCGACAACTACGTATTCCCCCCGAACTTGAAAAGAATCCCACAGGAGGCCGAGCAGTGGGCGCTTGATTATGTGCACGATTTCTACGCACAGTACAAAGTGTGGTCTAGAGCGGCCGAGAAAGCATCGGCCTTGGCCTTCGAATGAGCGGCCACTATCGAGAAGTTGCAGGCCGAGTTAGCACAAAAAGATCGCATCATTCAAGTGCTGAATACTGAGGCTGAATCGTCCCGTAAATCCGAAATAGAGGCCACTAAAAAAGCCGATGAAGCCCAGGCAATCATGGATAGGATGAAACGCGAACACTACGCCACGGTTGAGGACATGGGTCATCGAAACACATTGGTTACTGCAGAGAGGGACGCAGCCCTGAAGGAGTTGAATGAGCTTAAGTCAAAATTTGCTGAAATCGCCAAGGAAAGGGATGACGCGAATAAGGCGGCGCAGGAGGCATGCGAACAGGCCGTAGTGCTCCGCACCGAAAGAGATGCGGCAGTGGGGAAAGTTCAAGCAGTCGAGGCAGAGGTGGAGGATAAAGTTCAACGCGCGGAGGCCAGGCTAGAGGCCGATATTGAAGACCTGCTTATAACTTATAATGCCAACATGTTAAAACACCGAAATTTAGCCTGGCTTCAAGATTATCCCGTTCACCTTCGCAGCGCTTGGGAACGATTGGTTGAGGAAGAGGAGGAAGCGCATCCGGGCGAATCGGTTGATCGATTCGAGCTCGAGAACCGGCTGCTAACTGAGGATGAGAAGAAGGTCCTTCATGATGCTATTGTTGCTCATGAGAAGGAGACGCTGGGTGGTCATTCCCTGGAAGTCGGAGAGGGATCGGGCGTTGAGCACCATTCTGATGTTACTGAAGTCATCACATCGTCCTCGTCAGTGCCAGTGTCTGCGGTCAGCTTGCCACCTGTTCCTGCTTATGACCCGGAGCAGCCGCGCTTATCTCCTATCTATGAGCACACTTCCGAGGTCGTTCTGCCGTCTGCGAGTCAGACTGGGGAAGGTATTCCGAAATTATCTCAAGTGTTCTCTAAATAAAGAGTTTATTTTGAAGAAGTTACTAATAGCTTGTTATTTTCGCTTAGTGACTGGAGTTGCGCCAAGTGTCACGGCTCAAGAATCACGTCAAAAGGATAAGTCCATCGCCACCGAGACTACTGCGGTATCGACCGAGGCGGCACAGGGGAGCGGATTGTCCCTTGAGGAACAAATGGTGAGCGAGCTGCTCGGTGAGCCGGGCGGTTTCTCCACGGACTTGCCCTTCATCATCGTTAGTGATCCCCCGCCGACCTCAAGTTCGTCGATGCAGACTGCAGATGCCCCTAGCCAAGCCCAAGCGACTCGAGAAGAGGAGATTTTGGCTGAAATCAATGCTGAGATAGAAGCTGCGGGGCACAGTGGTAGCGCCGGTGGCAGCACGACGGCGCAAAGTCAAGTGTCTGCTAGGGTAGTGTCGTCGGGTGGCACCATCCCAACTTCCGTCACGGATCCAGTCCCTCCTACTCCTCCAGCGGGAAGCCTTCCTGTAGATTCGAGCTCCGAGGACATTGATATCATGTCCCTAGCCGAAGAGTCACCGCCGAAGAGGAGGCATTCAAAAAGAATTTCCGTCGCTAGTGATTCCGACGAGGAACCACTAATAAGAAAGTCAAAAAAGAAGAAGAAGTAGAGTGGCTTTTACAAGTAGATTTTTTGGTGGATAAGTACTTGTTTTTGTTTTTTATTAGTAAGCCGTGTATAGATGCAGGTTCGGCTCCTGCTAGTAGGGATTTGTTTTTTTGGAAGAACTCATTTGTACCTAAGTCCTCACTTTTAGTTAGTCGAAATAAACTTCAGTTTCTTTGTTTCAACTCTTGTTTTATTTGTGCTTAAGTACTTGCAGTGTCTTGCTTTCGGTCCGGTGTACTTGTGGTGTTTATACCATTTAAGTGGAGTTCGTTTTTATTCGCCAAGTCTGAAAAGCTTGGTCACAAGTTGTGATTAATGAACGAGTTGAACTTCGGACGTTGTATCACTTCGGTTAGTGATTGACACTTAGCTTTCGTGCCCCCCAGTTTCGGGGAACAACACTGGTATTTTTGGCAGTTGATTGCACTTGTTGCAAATCTTAAGCACACGTCCGCATTCTGGGGACTTAGGATAATTTGAGATCGATAATCTGCGTTGCACTCCAGGAGTTTGAGAGTTATCGATGTTTGTATTGTGGTTCGCGCTCCGGGAACCTGGAATTGATGTTTACACTCCGCTTCACGCTCTGGGAACTGGGAGTTGATGTTGACATCTCAGTTTGTACTTCGGGAACTTCGAATTGTTGTTTGTACTCCGACTCACGCTTTTGGAATCTGGAGTTAGCACGGATGCTTCGGTTCGCACTCCGGGAACCTGTAAGTTGTGTCTACACTTCAATGCATGCTTTGAGAACTCGGGGTTCGCATTGATGGGTTGGTTCGCACTCCGGGAATCTGGAATAAATGTTTATACTCCGATTCGCACTCTGGGGAGTTGGAGTTAGCCGATAGATGGTCAGTCACACTTGTCTGAGCTTTTTAGGAATTAGTTCGCACTCCGGGAACGATGGATTTGATGTTTATGCTCCAATTCACGCTCTGGGAAGTTGGAGTCCGTTCACACTCTGGGAACGATTTATTGGATGTTTATACTCCAATTCACACTCTGGGAAGTTGGAGTCCGTTCACACTCTGGGAACGAATTATGGAATGTTTATACTCCAATTCGCACTGTGGGAAGTTGGAGTCCGTTCGCGCTCTGGGAACGAATTGTTGAATGTTTATACTCCAATTCACGCTGTGGGAAGTTGGAGTCCGTTCGCGCGGTGGGAACGAATTATGGTATGTTTATACTCCAATTCGCGCTGTGGGAAGTTGGAGTCCGTTCACGCTCTGGGAACGAATTGTTGAATGTTTATACTCCAATTCACGCTGTGGGAAGTTGGAGTCCGTTCGCGCTCTGGGAACGAATTGTTGAATGTTTATACTCCAATTCACGCTGTGGGAAGTTGGAGTCCGTTCGCGCTCTGGGAACGAATTGTTGAATGTTTATACTCCAATTCACGCTGTGGGAAGTTGGAGTCCGTTCGCGCGGTGGGAACGAATTATGGTATGTTTATACTCCAATTCGCGCTGTGGGAAGTTGGAGTCCGTTCACGCTCTGAGAACGAATTGTTGGAATGTTTATACTCCAATTCACGCTGTGGGAAGTTGGAGTTGGTTCGCACTCTGGGAACGAATTATGGAATGTTTATACTCCAATTCGCGCTGTGGGAAGTTGGAGTCCGTTCGCGCTCTGGGAACGAATTGTTGAATGTTTATACTCCAATTCACGCTGTGGGAAGTTGGAGTTGGTTGTAGGACTGTCGTGTGTCGGTCCAGTTCAGCCTTTAGTGTGACGGATTGCCCCCGAGCTGGGGTTTCACTTAGTGAGTGGCCGGTTGTATCGCAGTCACTCGCTATTTGAATAAACTCCATTGTTTGATGGAATTTAGCTCTTCGTGTGTCGTGATTGTTGAACGTTGCATTCGGTGAATCACAGCTCTAGCTTGAAGAGATAATGTTTTATTGCTGAAATAAGAAAATATGGCAAAGTCAGTGCCTTATTACAAAATCAAATTTCAGAATGTAAAGGAAATTGCAAATTTTTCATAGACAGAATGAGCTTGTCATGTGTGGCAACGGCGAAGGTCCTTGTCTTTCCAGATTCTTGGCAAAATAGGACCGCCCAACGTTGACAACAAGAATAAGTCATCCCCAAACTTTTGCTCAATTACATAGGGCCCTTTCCACGTTGGTTTCGCGTGCGGTGGTGTCGAGTGTACTCTCCCGTGGACTAAATCACCAATTTCGAAGGTTTGGGGTTGACCATTGACATCGTGTGACCGGAAAACTCGCTTTCGGAGTATGATGGTCCTTAGGTCGGCCTGGTCTCCCATGACAACACCAACCCCTTTTTCGGTGGGGAATTTTAAGGTTAGGCACCACGGGGCGATAACAGCCCTGAATTCAGCAAGGGCTGGTCGGCCTAAGAAAGCATTGTACGGTGAATCTATGTCCATCACCGCGAATCGCAACGTCCGGATTCTGCGGCGCTGCCCTGTTCCCAACTCCATTGGTATTTCTAGTTCTCCGATGGGTATGACTGCGTTCCCGTTGATGCCATGGATTCTGGACCGGTATGGTTTCAAGTATTTGGCCTTTAGATTCATTTGGTCGTAGGCTCGCTTAAATATTATATTCACGGAGCTTCCGCTGTCGATCAGAACCCTTTTCATCCATACGTGGCCTATCTGAGCTGATATGACTAGTGGTTCGGTAGTCGGGACTACGATTCTGTCATCATTACCACACTGGAATACAATGTCATCAGTCATTGCTTTCCGTCGTTTAACCGGAACTCCATCTTTCAAATCTCTACAGCATGCAAAATCCGCATGCCTAGTGGGACTGGCATACGTCTTCATCTCATCCCAGCTTTGCTTTGTTGGATGAGGGGTAGCGCCTCCTCGGGAGGAGGGCCTGGTTTGGAAACTGGCTGATGGACCGACTCTCAGTTGTCCAACTGTCAGTGTTGGTTGATCTCCAGCAGTTGGCATGCGATTCCCATCTAACTGGGGTCGTGGAGGTCGATTGTGATAATCAGAAGATGAAGAACTCTCGCTGGAGGAACGAGACACGTGGTCTCTCTTGGATCTCTTTCGCTTCTGGCGATCCAATTTGTTGATTAGTTCAGCGTTAGCGCGTAGCTGAATTTTCAGTTGTTGCTGACTCTGGGTCGGCTCTTGGATTAGCGACTGCAACTCTTGTCGGATTACCGGAGCTGAGGGTTCCGAGTGTGCAGTAGTATCCTGATTAGGTGGAGGCAGAGTTACAGGATTCTGTCGATCCTGTTCTTCTTGAACGACGGCGTTAGAAGTGGTTCTTGTGCTAACCATCTCGAATGCTGGATTCCTTTCCTTAGACTTTTGCAAATCTGAATAGAATGGAAGGAATTTGAATTCACAGATCTGGATCTCTCTCTTAGATTTATTCAATCCGGTATCGATGACAGATCCAACGAGCAGGAGAAAAGCTGGGTTTTCTCAGTGAAAGCACCAAAGTGTTTGCACCAAAATTGGTCACAACACTCTTCGGGAGTCGTTGAAGAGATAATAGTTAAAAGTACGAACTGAATATGAATATTATCTAACAAAAACTCCAATCAACAGTAAAGAAAATACGTAGACAAGCAATTTATAGTGGTTCGGCGTGTTGCCTACGTCCACTGTGAAGTTTTTCGATGTTTTATTGATTCTCTATCAACGATTACAAGTTGGTACAGCGATCCACAGCAAGTTACAACTGGAAATTCGAAATCAACAATAGAATTATGATGTAGGATGATGGAGATCTTGATCCGGCAGAGTCTCGGCGTCTCAGAGTCAGAAGATCCCTTTTCTGTTGGCCCTGGGGCTCTATTTATAGGTGTAGGCTGCTGGTATCTCGCTGAAAACTCGGGAGACCACTTCTGGCACGTGAGGGGGCCCACACGTACGGTCTCGGGAAGTTTGGGCCCACTTTGGCATCGGTTCGAACTCCATTCGAACCGATCAAGAATTCATCCAATCGAGGTGAAATTTGGCGTGGACATTCTTCAGCATGTATGCAAGCATCTGTGAAAGTTTCATTGCATTTGGATCAGTAGGTTAGGAGATATGTTGGGTTCGAAATAGACTTCACGGCAAGGCTGTTTGGTTCGAACCCCTGTTACTCGAAACGATGGTTTCGAAACCAGTGTGGCACACGACCTCGTGGTGATGTGGAGCGCAAGTTTCGAATCGATCCGGACTTCTCTCCGTGTTGACCGCTTCGACTCCGTGTATCTCGGTGATTTCGAACCGATGGAAGACACGTGGGTTGACCCAGTGGGTTCGAATAAGGCAGCACAGGATGGGTTCGAACATGGCATCAGGGATGGGTTCGAACACGACTCTGTGATGGGTTCGAAGATGGTACTGTGATGGGTTCGAACATGATTCCAGGGATGGGTTCGAACGAAGCATATCGATGGGTTCGAAGCATGCTTGTCTGGTGGATTCGAAGTTAGGTCGTGGATGGATTCGAAGCAAGGCTATCTGGGGATTTACTTGATGGAGTCGAAGCGAGGTTCTAGCTGATGGATTCGAACGTCGCCCCTTCTTGTCGATTCGAACATGGTGGGTTCGAACTAGTTGGGTTCGAAGTGGAGTCGATCCGATGGATACGAACTCATCGATTCGAACTTTGGTATATGTGCATGGATTCGAGGCGCTGCCTCACTTCTTGGGTTCGAACCAGATGGGTTCGAACATAGGTAAGGTCATGGTTTCGAACAGAGCAACGTCCATCTTTCTCAACTTGAATCCATCATAACTTGAGCATACGACCTCGGATTGACCTGAAATTTGAAATGCTGACTCTTGTAGCCTTTCTTGCCGTGTCCTATCAATTGTGGCTCATTCTGGACTCGGATAAAATTCAGTGATATCCATGGCTAAAGGAAGTACGATCAACCTCTGAGGCGAACTGTCCTTCGTTTTTCGATCAATCTTTTGGTATCGCGGCTTTGCCAAAAAGTGGGATAACAAAAGATACTCCATGAATACAATAAATATACTATTCAGCAAAGCATATCCGTTTGGGTGTAACTGTGATGGGGCGATTCTAAAGAAAGACAACACTTCTTTAATATACTAGTTAAACAAAGAAAGTGTTCCAACTGTACATGCATGGCGATTAAAGGCAGTAAACCCTTCTGGGGGAGCATGCGGTCTGTCATTCAGTCCTGGTAATAGGACGTCGTCCAACGATAGATCGTGCCTTAGGCATATCCGCCCCTAACATATCTTTGGAGACGTTGGACGGAATAGAATCTTGTGGATTGCCGATGAATCTATCATCTGGTAGCTTGTCCAGAGTGGGATCTATAATTTCGGCCGCGATGATCGGTATCTCTATTATTAAGGGAGGTGAAGTCTGAAGCTCCTACTGTTGTGAACTTGTACACTCGATAACCAATAAACTTATTAAAAACCATCATTAGATGATAATAAGCCTGTGTATCCCCCAGTGTGAAGTGCGTGAATGTGTTGTACGGTGCTACGTAATACTTAAAGAATTTTGCAGAATTTAAGAAATGTTCGAACAACGAGACTTCAGAATTCAATCGGAGTGACCGTCATCGCTGACCATCACAACCGTGCCATCCAGACTTTAGAGACCGATCGGAGTTAAAGTTCGTTAAATTTTTGTTAAGTTACAACTCCAACGACGAGCTTCGAAAGGTAGTCAAAATATGCAGTGAAAGGTTAAGTCCAATTATGCAAGGCAGAAGCTCGTCGGAGTCAAGGGTTCGAGTACGTAAGTAGTTTCGTATCGACCAACATTCAAGCTTGGATAATTCGTATCGATCAAGTGGGAGACAATTCGTATCGATCTTTGTTAATCGACGGAAGTTCTATCGGATTAGAAAACCGTCAAAAAATTTAGAAATAAAAATAACCGCAAGCGCACGGTGTACGAATGTAGCACGTGGCGAATACGGGTCGATCCGTAGGGAATTGATGATTTTAAAATTCTATTCAATCAAATTAAACCAAAGCTGAAGAGTATGATTAGTTAGAAATGTAAGAAACTAACAAAAACTAGCAAAAGAAAAATAGATAAAAATATGAGAGTTAAATGACAAATTAAAGATAAATCCACTCTCTAGATCATATAATTCAACAATTAATGAAATTATGATCTCTTTTTTTATCATAAGTGAGTTTAAATGATGTTTTTATCATAAGTATGACTCATTTGTGCTATTAATTAGCTCAACATAAGCCATCAAACTATAACACAACCTTTAAACCACTTAATAAATTTCATGAAAATGACAACAAAGTTGAAAATGAAATCTATTTTAAGTATGGCTTATTAACTATTAATTAGAAATATAGACCATCAAACTTGAATTTCAAATCACTTTTTAATGCCATAATCATATTTTGATGAAGAGGCAGTTGTGTTAGTGATTGTTTAAGCATAGCCTATTTGGTGTCAACAATATAGGCTATCAAATTCAAAACAAAAACGATAAATTAAACCACTTCAAGTATTGTCATTAAGCACAAAAAGAGAGCTATAATTATCAAAATGTTGAAGCTATATGATTAGAGGCTTCATTACCCCTAAATTAAAGGGATTAGCCTCTCATATTTGTTATCAAAACAAAAAATATAGCTTGCAACATTAAAGGAAAAGGAAAAAAAGAGCAAAGCAAAGAAACAAAACTAATCTACTTGCATGAAATAAGAGAGATCTACACTACTTGCATAAAAGGAAATGAACATGTAATTAAAAAGAAACAATAATTAACATTGCATAAAATGAAAAGAAAATTACATAAAATAAAGATGGCTAAATAGCCATGAAAAGAGAAAGCGAGCTTTCTTTTATTTTGAGCCTAAACTAATGAAGAGGAAGAGGGACTAAGAGAAGAGATATGAGATACATGAAACATAAGGGGTTATTTATACAAGCATGAAACCCTAATCCATAATTTGGGGAGTGACCAAACTACCCTTGAGAAAGTGTGGAGGCCAAGTAATCATTAGCTTTAATAATCCCCCACTTAAATGTACATGATGAAGCTTTAAATGTCTTTTAGCATGTGCATTAGCCTTTAATTTGTACATTAACGTAGTGGGTAGGTGGGGTGCTCCATGTTCTTCACTTTGAATTATTTCCATCTTCATTCTTTTGTATCTTCTGTGTACATGCATATTCCTTCATGAAACCACTTGTAATTGAGTTTAAATTCCTGGAAAATAATATAGAAATTTCCCATTAAATTTTCTCAATTTGATATATGCACAAAAATGCCATTTTGCCCCTATATGAAGATGAATATGTGACAATTTGAAACAATTTGAATTTGGTTTAAATAAGTAAAAATACCCAATATGATCATTTATTCAATTTAAATAGATTAAATATGGTGGTAAAAATATGCATATCTACGTGCACATCAAATACCCTCACACTTATCTTTTTTATTCGTCCTCGAATAAAGAAAAACTAAGATAAATCCGTTTTCGTAGGGAGCGCGATTGCATTGAGCGTATGCAACAAGCCGTTAAACCTTTGGGTGTCCCCAGTAGGACGAGTGTTGTCTCGTGAGGGTTTTCAGCGGATACTACCCACAAAATCCAAATGCAGGATGAAAATATTTACAAAATGTAAGATTTATTTACAAAAAGAATAATGCAAGTTTTTGAAATATTTACAAATGAAGGATTTATTTTTAAATTGACACAACTAAGTTAAATATAGGTTTTGGTCATTATCTTGAAAATTTGAGTCATTTACTCGTCAAAATTTCCAACAAAAATCAAGTTATCATAACAAATAGGCTATAGTTTAACTCTTTGTTTTGGTTAATAACACAGTGTAACTATGAAATGGATCCTTTGTTAATTATCAAAGTTTATCAAAGTGGTATTTTCATTTCTTTTTAATAACAAATCAAATCAAATAAGTAAAAATAGTGCTAGGATTTCAATTGCTTGCTCTCTTATTATTTGCAAGAAAAATTATACACCTAGCTCAGGTAAACTAAGGCCATATATACCACCCATGCACAGCCGTTCGGGCTTATGTGAGGGGAGTACAGAGCATGGCGAGTGCACACACTTTCGTGCATACACCTATCGACCGTAGTTGGTTTTTATTAAGTCTATTTTTTTACATGTGTTCCATACATGCATAACCGTGAGGACTTTTAAATGAGTATGAAAGCACATAATCAAAGATGCCAAGTAATTCACCCATGCATAACCGTGAGGACTTTTAAATGAGATTGAATACTTGGATGTTACTATTTTTTATTTTTTAAGAGAGAGAGAGTTTTGCAAAATCATCTTGGCACCATTTAACTTAGAAGACAAGAAAATGTTATATCCTTTACTTTAAATCAACCACTTTTTAAAACAAAGATTTTCAATTAGGACGTACTTCAAAATTAACACGTACGAATCTTCCTATATACTAGTTAAACCATTATTATTTGTAATCAAACTTCATTTTTATTTTGGTTAAGACAAATAAATTTTCAAAATTTCAATTTAATAAACCAAAACCATATATTTATCTTATAGTGTTTCTTTTAAAAATAAATCAAAAGAAAATTTGTTTTTGGGATTTTTTTTAATTTTCTTTTAGATTTTAAAGCAAAAATAAACCGTGAAAAATAAATAAATGAAGACGAGCCTCCCTCCGCACTTGATTTTGACTGTGTCCCCACAGTCAACCGAAGTGGAAGGAAAAAATAAAAACATAATCTTTATTTAAATGAAAATGAAAAGATGATTATTTACAAGACATCATAAAGTATGTCATTAAAGACTAAATGAACCGGTCCTCCAAAAACCAATTCATTTGTCTCGTCAAGGATACGAGACACGACTTAAGCGCAGAAAACCAAATCGTAAAAGATTTCAAAGTTGAGTGTTGATTTGGAAAAACGAATGTCGTTTTATTGAAAATCATATGAGTTGATTTATTTTCGATGATTTTTGGGGTAGATATAACGATTGATTGAAATTCAAATTTATTTTCACCAAATTGAAATTCAAGTTTGTCATTGAAAAATTCTTCAAAATTATTGATTTCAAAATCAAGTGGTGATTTAAATCTTCCCCGTCGAAATTTAACAACTCGTCATGCAAAAGTCCAAAAAATTCGTGTTCATTAAATTCATCTTCCTTTGTTGGATTATCAGCAACTTCATTGCGTATCTCAAGTTCAAAATCCAAAGTTGTTGTATTCAAATTTTCAAGATCGAGAAAAGGAAGATCGAATTTTAAATTTGGTTTCACACTCTCAAAAGAATTGAAATCCAACTCAATTACCGTGTTTTCAACAACTTCATTAAGATTGTTATTTTCAATTTCAAAAGTTGTTATTTGAAAATCATCGATTTGGGTAAAAGATTGATTATCACTTGACTCATCACACGTTGGGATTTGGTTTTGTTTTTCACGTTGTTTCATATATATTTCAAACAAAAAATTTGTGCGATCATCGTAAATTTCGTTCATTTGTTCAACAAAATCCAACTTACAATTATTGACTTGAGAATTTTAGATTCGGATTTGTTGAGAACAAAATTTTTCACTCGTAACCTGGTTAAGGTCATTCCTATTGCCAAATTCGTTTGAAAAGTTGTTCCCATTTTCATGTTGAGTTTGAAATTCATTTTGTAGTTCGAAATTGAATTGGCATGGGTTATAATCGTAATCGTTTGAATTTTGAATTGAATTCAAATTTTGAAATCCTTGACTCGAGTTATTACACAAATATGAATTACACAACTCATTTATCTCTTGATTTTGTTGCGTAGAGAATTCAAGTAACGACGAAATGCTATTTTCAACAGTTGAGGCTTGACCATTATTTTGGAAATTTGGTGGTTCAAAATTCAACTTGTCTAAACAAAAGTTCTTGTTAAAATATCCATACGAATTTAGAGTGAACTCATATGGATTATATTGATTTCCACAACTAAATTCAAGTGAGTAAGAAAAAGGAAACTCGGACATTTTCAAGAATTTTTTTTTTTGTTTTTTTTTAAAGAAAAATATTTACAAGTATAATTTATTTTTCAAAATGGAAAATTGATTTTTGTTTTGTTTTTGGATTTCAATTTTTTTTTTGTGAATTTTTTTTTTTGGCCTTTTGATTTTAATTTTTTTTGGATTTTTGGAATTTTGATTTGAAAATTTTCAGAGGAAAAGAAAGAAAACTAAGTTAAGAAATATTTACAATTTTTTTAAGTTTTGGATTTTGAATTTTTTTTGTTTTTTTAAAATATGCATGAACTAATGCAACTAAATGAATGCAAGGGTCTAATTGCAAATTATTTATCCTAAGTAAACCCAAAATTGTATAATCACAAATTGTCTTAGATAAACAAGATAGTTCTCGGCCAGGTAACGGGCAGGGGTTATCGGTGCACCACGAATCACCGTAGCAATGCAGCCGAAGGTTCAAGTACCTTCAGGGGAACAACCACTATAATATTTACGAATCACCGAATATTTATAAATGGTTATTACTCTGCCGTAGCCTAGACACCAAGAAATTAAATTGTTCAAGGAAGACAAATTGTCAATATACAATTAAAGGTTATCACGTTTAACCGTTATTACTAACAAATTCTAGGATGAATGCAAAGCAGAAATTAAATGTGTATTAATAATGCAACTATGATGAAATTTGATTTTTTTTTGAATTTTTTTTAAAATATATAAATGCAAATGCAAGCAATTAACAATGCAATTCAAATTAAACTAGAGATTGAAGCAATAATTTTTTTTATAAGCAAGCCAACAATTTATTTTTGACAGCAAAGTGAAGCAAGCAACTCTTCCACTCTTCTTTGGCAACCTGAAAATAAAGATAAGATATATATACAATTTTTTTTATATATAATGATGGAACTTCAATCAAATTAAAACAATACAAAATAATTTAAGAGTAAACAAAATTAATTCACAATTGAAATTTCAAATGAAATTCACTATACCTAACAAATCCTGCTCAAAATAAATCAAATGTACTCGGACTAACTTTCTTTTTGTTGTTTTTTTTGTTTGTTTGGTTTTTATATATTTTTTGGTTGTTTTTTTACAAGGGCACTCGGGCCCGACCCAGATTAATTAACATAGAGAAAACACACCTTCACAATTAGTTCTTCACAAAATCACAAATTCTTCACAGAAAATAAACTTCCTCGACTACTCGCACACAAATTCTTTACTAAATTATGCAATAAAATTCCCAAAACGATTAGCACTTGTAAAACGATTGCCGATTGAAGTTGTTCGAAGAACACAATAGTAGGGAGAGATGATGGTGATTTAGGGCAGTAGAGTTGGTGGCTTGTGATAAGGGAGGTCGAAGTGGCTGTGGGTTCGGTGGTTTTGGTTGTGGGTTGGTTTCGCGTCTAATCGTAGTGGTTTGAGCAGTGTAAATGTTGGTAATGGTGAGATGGAGGGGAAGTATGTACTGAAGGTATTTGTGAGGAGGAGTGGGAGTCTGTATGAGGAGAAGGTGGTATTTGAAATGCAAGTGAATGGGGTGGAGATGTATGGAACAACAGGGAGGCTGTTGATGAACTTGAAGAGGTACGTCGGGGTGCAGGCAGGACTGTTAAGTGTGGTGAAATGATGTATATGTGGAATGTTGGTCAGGAGGAGAATTAGTGATGGTGTTTCGGTGGTTTAGGTATGTTGTATGATGTGGTTTTGTATGATGTGGAGGGTTGATTTATGGTCAGGCCGCAGGGAGGAGTATTGAAGGCTACAATAGTTTGTATTGATGGGAAGAAGGCAGGAATGGTTGAAGACAGTGTGGTTGACAGTGGAAGATGTTGCTGTGTCTGGCAGTGTAAAGGAGGAGATTGCTGTTTTGTGACAGTTTTGGCAAACAGTTGAACTGGGGAATGATGACTGATATGGAGTGGTTTTATGGTGGTTGTATGATAAGCAATAGTGTTTGTGGTGGGTTTTGGAGTTCGGTGGTTGTTGGTGATTTGCGGCGTTGGTTGCTGGAGTTGTTTCTGGTGGTAGATTGAGGAAAGCCTGACTGTAGAAGGGGTGGTTTGTATAGTGAATGTGATGGGAATGTTTGATGATGATGACAGTGGCTATGTAATGGTCAGTGGTAGGGATTGATGTATATGGATGAAGTAGTTTGAGGAGCTGGAATGAATGATGGTGGTCAGAAGAAGTAGTTTTGTTGGGTAAATGCAGTGTGCTGGTTGTTTGGTGACAGTGTACACTGGGAGGATGCAAGTATGTTTTGTAGATGAATGGTAAGGAGGCTGCAGTTTTGTGGTATGTTAGAAGTTGACAGTGAAGTTTGGGATGATTGTATATGGTGGTTGGATGTTGTTGTATGGTAGTTGAAGTGGATGGGAACTGGGTTATCTGGTTGGTGTGGTATTGATGTCTATGTTGAAGGAAGGTTGTTCGGGTGGTTGCGAGTTAGATTGCGATGTGGTTAACAGGGTGGTCGAAGGAAAGGTATGTTGCTTGGTTTTACTGTTGTAGGAAAGGTAGTGATTGCTGGTATGGATGGTTTGAAGAAATTGTTGTTGCAGCCAGTGGTCATCAAGGCAGGAAGTGGTGGTTTTGGTGGCCGTGAAGTGTTTAGGAAGAAGGTCGTACTGCTGGAGTTTGGTGGTGGAGTTGCTACAGGTGGAGGATGGTGGAAGTTCTGGACAGTAGCAGTGAAGGGGCAGTTGTATGTTATATACACTATGCACTGTAGGAATTGAGGAAACAAACAGAGAATGTATTATGCAGAGCAGAAGTTGTTATACAGAGGGGATGACAGTCAAGGGTGAATGGAAATGACAATGTAAATGCAAAAATTAAAAAGAAAATGAGATTGCAAACGTAAATTGTAAATGCTAAATTACAAAGAAAAAGAAATGGAATAAAATTGTTTTTTTTAATTGTCTATGTTGATTTTTTTTTTTTAAAAAAATAGAAATGCAAATGCAAAAGAAACTAGCAAATGGCAAAATCAAAATGCACACAAACACACAATAATTTTTTTTTAAAATGTACAAACACACAAAACAAACACACGAAAATAAAACCAAAGTAATTCGAAGAATAGAAAATCAAAATCAAAACAAATCCCCGGCAGCGGCGCCAAAAACTTGTTCGTCGACGGAAATTCTATCGGTTTAGAAAACCGTCGAACGAATTTAAATTAAAAATAACCGCAAGCGCACGGTGTACAAATGTAGCACGTGGCGAATACGGGTCGATCCGCAGGGAATTGATGATTTTAAAAATCTATTCAATCAAATTAAACCAAGGTTGAAGAGAATGTTAAACTAGAAAAGAAGAAAAACAAGCAAAAAAAATTTGATAAAAATATGAGTGTTAAGACAATTTATAGGCAATTTTCACTCTCTAAATCACATAAATCAACAAAACGAAGTTATGATCTCTCTTTTCTTGTCATTAGTGAATTAGTTGATGTGCTTATCATAAGTATGGTATATTTATGCTATTAGTTAGCTCAATATAAACCATCAAACTATAACACAACTACTAATACACTAATAAATTTCATGAAAATGACAACAAAGTTGAAAATGAAATCTATTTTAAGTATGGCCTATTAACTATTAATTAGAAATATAGACCATCAAATTTGAATTTCAAATCACTTTTTAATGCCATAATCATATTTTGATGAAGAGGCATTTGTGTAAGTGGTTGTTTAAGCATAGCCTATTTGGTGTCAACAATATAGGCTATCAAATTCAAAACAAAAACGATAAATTAAACCACTTCAAGTATTGTCATTAAGCACAAAAAGAGAGCTATAATTATCAAAATGTTGAAGCTATATGATTAGAGGCTTCATTACCCCTAAATTGAAGGGATTATCCTCTCATATTTGTTATCAAAACAACAAATATAGCTTGCAACATTAAAGGAAAAGAAAAAGAAAAGGAGAGCAAAGCAAAGAAACAAAACTAATATACTTGCATGAAATAAGAGAGATCTACACTACTTGCACAAAAGAAAATGAACATTTAACATTGCATAAAATGAAAAGAAAATTACATAAAATAAAAATGGCTAAGTAGCCATGAAAAGAGAAAGAGAGCTTTCTTTTATTTTGAGCCTAAACTAATGAAGAGGAAGAGGGACTAAGAGAAGAGATATGAGATACATGAAACATAAGGGGTTATTTATACAAGTATGAAACCCTAATCCATAATTTGGGGAGTGACCAAACGACCCTTGAGAAAGTGTGGAGGCCAAGTAATCATTAGCTTTAATAATCCCCCACTTAAATGTACATGAAACTTTAAATGTCTTTTAGCATGTGCATTAGCCTTTAATTTGTACATTAAGGTAGTGGGTGGGTGGGGTCCTCCATGTTCTTCACTTTGAATTATTTCCATCTTCATTCTTTTGTATCTTCTTTGTACATGCATATTCCTTCATGAAACCACTTGTAATTGAGTTTAAATTCTTGCAAAATAATATAGAAATTTCCCATTAAATTTTCTCAATTTGATATATGCACAAAAATGCCATTTTGCCCCTATATGAAGATGAATATGTGATAATTTGAAAACAATTTGGATTGGTTTAAACAAGTAAAAATACCCAATATGATCATTTATTCAATTTAAATAGATTAAATATGGTGGTAAAAATATGCATATTGACGTGCACATCAATCTTCAGTGGAGTCGTTTTGTATCGATCAATAAATAGTAATTTGTCTCGATACTAAATCACTTAAAGAGAATCTTCGTATCGGTCGGTGGATCATAAATTCGTATTCGATCGAATTATCGATTTCCAGTTCCAAAATTCGTATCGATCGAGGCATATCGGTACAGATGGCATTGGTTATCAATCGATATGAATGCCACCATTAGTTGGTCGATACGAAGAGTCTGTCACCGACTGATACGAAGCATTTCCTTTGTTTGATACGAAGCTTCAACATGCTTAGATCGATGCGGTTCCTCCCTTCGTCCCAGATCGATAAGAGTGTTTCTCATCGTATCCCCAAACTTCATCTTCTCCAAAGCCACACAAAGGCTGTCTTCTCCAAAGCCACCTCATTCTAACTATACATGGCCACCAGTTTACCAGAATCGGCCACGAAAGAAAATGGAATGGCAAAGATTTCAAGTCTCATCGTTTATACGTTGGATTCGTTCAACGGATTACCTAGATTTAATGTTTGGTTTAAGGAATTGGAAGATTGATTCGGTTCGAGGGCGAGAGCAGCTTTGATTTTCCTAGAGCGATACGAATATTAAAACAAGGCAAGAAAATGAGCAAGTGGGAAATATACTAAGTACAAAAACATTATATACTAGAGAAATTAGCTATTCGTCTCCTAGTTGCCTTGACCGGTGAACAATAGTTCTGCTCCAATCGATACAAGAAAAGCTCTTCTGCACTCATTCTACATCGAATCAAAGCAACCCATGTTCATGTCCGCCAGACAATCAATACGAATGATGTTCTGGGAACCGATTGGACTATTCGTATCCATCATTTTGGAGATCACTGGTAGTCATAACCATCAATACAAAATGTTTTGTTTGTGTCCATTAACCTAAAGCACACAGAAATTCGTATTCATCGATACAAAATGTTTTGAGAAGCCAACCGATTCGTGTCGATCGCCATCGATACGAATATAATTTTTCAGCTTTTCACATCGATCCAAAAGAGGATCGATACGATGAGATATACTAAAACAACCATCAAGCATTGTTACAACTTGAATTTCACATCGATTCAGGAGAGAATCAACACGGAATTTGATACAAGAAGAAACTGACAATGACTTTGAATGTGCAACGTTAACGGGAGTCAGGTTAACATACATTTAAGTGTGATGAATTAACATTCAACTTTCAAAACTCACAGGAATTGTATGATCACCCAGTGACAATTACAACAATGAACAACAGTTTGGTATCATTCAACACTCAGTTACAACAGTATACAATACAACAATTTGGTAGTTAAAAATTCATGTTACTGAAGATTAGTCAAAGGTAACAATTTTCGATAAAAAACAACACCGTTCGATAAGTCAGATAGAACTTTTCAGAACAAAGATGACAACTTTTCAAAGCTCGTCATGTTCTCAAAAGACATACTTTAGGGGGAAAATGTTATCCCATCTTTTGGCAAGGTCATGACATCAAGAAGTTGACTAAGAACCAAAGATGGTCGGTCCCGAAAATCGATTATACACAGGCTCACTATGGATGTCGATAAATTTTATCCGAGTCCGGATCGAACTACAATTGATATGACAAGATAAGCAAAGCTATGAAAGCCAACATTCCAATTTTCAAGTCGATCGGAGGTCGTATGCTCAAGATATGATCGATCAAGTCTACAAAATCGACTCATTCGTATCCATCAATTCGCATCGATCCGGTTCGAATCCATCTAGAGAATCAGCCTCTTTCGCATCGATGTTGTTCGAATCCATCTAGAGAATCAGCCTCTTTCACATCGATTCTGTTCGAAACCATCCAGCTCCGCCTACTACGTATCCATTGATTGTAACACAAGTGTCCATCTCGTATCAATTAAGCTTCAGACATGTTTTGTATCGATCGACCACCGATCGATACGAAATCCACCTTTCCTATTGATACGAAGTGAACGCAAAAGATTGATACGAAGTGCAGCCTATTGATATAAGGTGGAATACAATCGATCAATACGAAAAAGAGCAATGGCAATCGATACGAACAGAGCTATGATGATCGGTACGAACAAGACAGTTGTGATCGATACGAACAGAGCAAAGACTATCTATACGAGCAGAGCTGTGACGATAGATACGAACAAGACAGTTCCGATAGATACGAATATGGAACATGCATAGGGAAGACTCGACCATTTGGCATAAAAAGTGGATCGATCCAAGGAGTTAGCACCACATCAACTTGCAGGCACGTGCCTGAATTAGTTTGAACAGATTGATATGAATGGCATCGAGACGAACTAGACAACATATGGAAACACGAACTTACATCGATCATAATTCACAGTCTACAAGTCCAAATGCTATGAAATTTTCACAGGAGCTTACGTACAACCTAAAGAATGTTCACGCTTAATTTCGAATCGATTGGCTCAAATCTTGATCGATACGAAATTCGTTCGTATCGATCACGGACTGAGTGCAAATCACATGAGATCGATCGTATGGGCCCACCCACGTGCCAAAAGAGGCCTCCTGAGATCTGAGCGAGATATTTGGAGCCTACACCTATTAATAGCATACCACAGCCTACAAAAAAGGACATTTGAGCTCTCCTACGTCCAGACTCTGCTGAAACTATTTTTGCACTCCAAGATCACCATTGTACTCGAAATTTACTGTTGTAGTCCGCTGTAATCAGTTGTAATCAACAAGAAAACATCAATAAAATCATCAATTTCATAGTGGACGTAGGCCATACGTCGAAACTCTAAATCTCCGTGTTTCTGCATGTTTTTCTTATCTGCCTTTGAAGTGTTTGTTAGATAGTCCTTTTTTTACATTTACTTTCTTCATTTTATCTCTTTAAATACTTTCGAAGAGTGTTGTGTTCAATTTTGGTACAAACATATACCTATTTTATTTATATGTATTATCTAGTGCGGTCGTATAATCTTCGGATCATATATCCTTTTTGTTAATTTTTTTATAAATTATTGCTTTTTCCATGACCTACCAACTTGCTTTAGGACTACAAAAGTTTCCCTTTTATTACTCCTCCGAACGAGATACTGTAAAGCAACATGAGGTTTTAAATTATAATGTTTCTTCAAACATTGATTTTATTATAGCTTATTTTAACGTACAAAAAGTAAATTTGATGTACTAATATGTTATAATATGATATATTAGCAAATATAATCTATCAAAAATACTATAAACCAGTATTTACTGAAATGCCTCACCATTGAAGCAAAAGATGAAATATGGGGCTACGACAATCCAATTTAGAATTATTTTCAAGATATGGTCACATTTTCTATGCACACATCCATCGGATGAGTATAGAGATAAGGAGGCACATAAATCACATCTTTGAGTGGTATTGAAGTTTTTAAGCAACACCGGTTGAAGGCTATATCTTCTAAGTGTCGCCTTTAAAGGAAAGAAGTGTAATTATTAGGTCATGCTGTGTCCGAGCATGGGGTCCTTATAGATCTAAGTAAAGTAACCATGATGCAATATTGGTAGGCACCCAAGTTGGCCATGGAGATCTGCAGTTTCCTTAGATTGGTTGTATATTATTGGAATTTTATTAAAGAATTCTAAAAGGTGGCTACTCTTACTCATTTGATCGAGAAGAATAAACCACTTATTTAGGATGACCAACATGAGCGTTCTTTTGCTAGGTTGAAAGAAATGCTGACTAGTATACTGATCCTCATCATTCTAAAGGGAGCAAAACCATTTATCATATAATAGGATGTGTTTGTTACGTATCTCAGGGTAGTATTGATGTAAGTGGAAAAGGTTGTGTCTTATGCAAGTAGACAATTAAAAATGCATAAGGGAAATTATTTAACTCTTGATTTGGAGTTAGTAGCTATTGTGTTCACATTGAAAATTTGGAGGCATTTCTTGTTAGGTGAAAATTTTGATTTATTCACAGGTCACAAGTAGTTGAAGTATCTTTTTTCACAAAAGGATCTTAAACTCCATCAACAAAGATGGTTGGAGTTTCTTGCCTCTATTAATTTTGGTATATTGTACACTCCTGATGGAATGTGGTGGTGGATGCGATTAGTAGCAGACATGTCGTGTTAGGGTCTATGTTCTTCGAATGATAATGATTGGAATTTATTATGGGCCGACCCACATGCGAAATTTAGGCCAGATGTTTAGCGAACACAAAGGTGATGCCTACTTTAGTTGAATGGGTTAGGTGTTGTCAATAGCGGGATGCTAAGTTGATGGACATTTTTGTGCAACTCGAAGGTGGAGTGGATTCCAGTGATTTAGCACGGTTTGGTATTGATCGAAAAGGTTGGCTCCGTGGGGACAGGAGATTATGCATGCAAGATGTTGATTGGCTTAGAGATAAAGTGCTTTAGGAATGCCAACATTTTAGGATGACTATTCATCCTAATGGTAATACAATATACAATGATACGAAGCATTCATTTTATTGGAAGAGTATGAAGAGCAACGTCTTAAATTTTATAACAAAGTGCATGACTTGTCAAAGAGGCAGGGCAGATCAAAATAAACCAAGTGGCTTATTATTACCACTAAATGTTCCAGAATGGAAATGTGAGCAAACTTAAAAAGATTTTATTGATGGATTACTACGTAGTAGAAAAGACAAGAGAGTATTTGCGTCACTATTGATGGATTACCAAGAAGTTGAAAAGGCAAAGAGAGTATTTGGGTCATTGTTGATCGATTGACTAAAAATGCTCACTTTGTACCATTTAAATCCATATCGACCGCTATGTTTCTAATTAATATGTATGTGAAAGAAATTGTGAGATTGCATGGAATCCAAAAGGTATTGTGAGCGATAGGGATCCGTTATTCACTAGTGAGTTTTGGAAAAGCTTACAACTTGCTTTAGGCATGGAATAGAATTTGAGTATCGCATACCATCCATAGACCGATGGAGAAACATAGATGGTCAATAAAAAACTTGATGATTTGTTAAGGTTTTGCATATTGGACTTTAGGAGATCTTGAGAAGATCACTTGCCCTTAGTAGAGTTCAAATCTAACAATAGTTTTCCATTGAGTTTGGGATTGCACCGCTTGAAGCTTTGTACAAGAGATCGTGCAAGTCTCCATCATGTTTGTGGGAGACGACCAATCGATTAATGTTCGAGTCGAATATTATTAGAGAAACTTCAGATTAATTGATTGGATCCGTAAGAGAATGAAAATCTCAAGATTGACAAAAGAGTAATGCCGATTAAAGAGGCATCAATTTGGAGTTTAGGGTAGGAAATTTCATTTTTGTGAAGGTTTTTCCATTGAGGACTTTATTCGGTACTTTGGGAAAATTGTGGTTGTTTTGTTGGACCTTTCCCTGTTATTGAGTGGATCTGTAAACTTGCATATCAAGTCACACTTCCTATGAAGATGGTCGAGGTACATAAATGTATCTCACTTGCACAAGTGTGTGCATGGTTCTAGTGTCATCATATAGCCAAGTCACCTTGAAGATGTGAGTGTTGAACCGAAGCCAATAAGATCAAGGGGTCATATCTATATTGTTAGGCATAGTATGAAGAGGCTTAGAAGTAAGGAGATCAAGCTTGTAAGGGTTCAATGGAGTGATGATGTTGGAGATGGCACTTGGGAATCGAAAGAAGAAGCTCGAACTTCCCATTCGGAGCTATTTACCGATATGATTCGCTCTATTTTGTAAACCTTGCCTTCTTTGAACATATTCGTGAGATTTTTTAGAACTTGTTCGGTTAATGCTTACTTGTGGTTATTGTTTGCTTGTTACGATTGTACTAAGCATTGCATTGTCCCATTTTTGAGAATTCCGGGAGCAAAATCTTTTGAAGGAGGAGAATGTGATGGTCCGAAATTCTATAAAATTGTTGTCGATGTGTTTGAATCGTTATATTCAGTACAACATAAAAGACTTTTCACAGCGTTTGAAAAACGTTGTAAAATTATTTCTTAGCGTTTTGAATCGCACCGACTAACACGTTGTAATAGATTTAGAGCATATAATAGCACACTTGAAAGCACGGCGAAAAGGTAACCTATTACAACGTTTTTGTTGATGCAATGTTATTTTTTCTACATACTTTTTTATTTCATTATGTCATATTATTTACATCGTTTAATTTCCTTTTGTTGGAACTTTGACTAGCCCGTAACGAAAGTTATGGGTGAAATTCAAAATTTTACCCTATTAGATCTTTATTGGACCTGTGAAGTCTAACTAAATTAGAATATTTCTAAATTTCATTTAAATAAAATCATTTATTTTATTTAATTCAAATATATTAAGATATGAAATTAATTTTATTTGATTTAGTTTATACATAAATATATCATATACATATATGTGTTAGTGCATGTGTAACATAATAGTCCATGAAAGATATAATATGCCCATATGTAGATGTTGGGATTTACATCGCAACAGACATATTAGCTCATTTTGTATGTCATGCATGTTGTCCAAGTACATGTATATATGTTACAACACACACACGCATACACATACATGTATTTATAAATATATTATATATAATATATGAACATAATATATATATATATGTGTGTGTATGTATGCATAGAAAGAGAGAGAAAAATTATTAAAAATTATTTATAATTCAAAATTAACTTAGTTTTGCAAACATAATAATTTTAATATATTAATTTATATATATTATGAATAAAATAATGTTTTCATCCATGAATAATTAACATAAAATAATCTATTGATGAAAATTCAAATTTTACAATTTTCGAAAATCTTGGATCATAAAATAAAGCTTAGAAATAATCTGGAGATTTTTCAAAGTTGATTTTTTTTTAAATAATTGCATTGATTTCGGCAATAATCTTTTAATATAAAATAATATGTTACTAAAAATTTAAAATTTAAGAAATACTAAAATCATGAATGAAAGGCTACCAAAAATTTTGAAGAATTTTTCAATTAACTTATTATGTTTAATAAATCATAACAGTTTTTATGAAATAATATTAATTATTAAAAATAATAAATTTTATTGAAAAAATCCTATAATTTTTCTATACGTTTTAATAATAATATAATATTTAAAAAAAATATAATTGAATTTTTTAATGTAATAATTATTTTAGATATAATAAACAATTAAAAATTTAGTAAATGTTTATTTAAAAATATGAATATATGTATGATAATTAATTTTCGAATTTGTAAATTCATGTTATATACAAATAAGTGTACTAAAATTTTCAAATCATATATATATATTATTTATGCATATATGCTATTATGAGAGAGAAATATACATTAATATATATATATATATATATGAATTTGTTAATAAATATATATAAAACAATTATTAATGACAAAAACTGATTTTATACAATAAACAACATTTATCAATGCATAAATCAAATAGTATTATAAAAAAATTATGCTTATAACCAAACTGATTTGTGACAACTACGTCTAGTTACAAATCTCACCTAACTAAACATATAGTAGCAATATATTTGAATGGATATGAATTTGCTCATTATAAGATCATAGAATATAATTTAATTACTATAATATGAATTAAAATTACAAATTTAATGATGCCTTTGAATCCCCGTTGAAGCAATGACTTCCCTTCCTTTTGTTGTTCTTGATTCGTCAGATTGCAAGCCCAAAATCACCTACCTCTAACTATCGAATAGTATTATCTTAATTTGAGATGTATTTGAGAATTTTGGAGTGGAATGAGTGCTATGTTTTAACCAGCGATGTATAAGGCAATGGCGGCCAAAAAGGTTCATTTTTTTACTCTTAGAGATACATACATACATACATACACGCGCGCGCACACACACACAGATATATGGTTGTATTAGAAAGAAACGAGGAAAACCTTTTTACCCATTCTCACTTGATCTAAACCCATTACCCACCCCTAAACCTTTCCAAAACCGAAATTTGTCCACCCTAATGATGGGCCTTAAACCCATCGAAGCCCAACCTAAAATACTATGCAATTAAATCTAATTTAATCGCTTGTCGATATTGTACATCGATCGATATATTTATAACTGTTATAAATATATATAACATTATTTATTTCTCAAATCATATTTAAATTTTATAACTAATATTTCATAAATAATAATTAATTGAATTAATTTATAACAATTATAAACTAATTAAATCGTTCAGTCTTTAAGGGAATTCATCATTTTGGCTGTGTAACTCTTGGGTATAAATTTGGTCAGCGATTAACATCGAACTATTCTAATATTAAGGCTCACATGTCGCTTAGCTGGTGGTGTGACATTATGGCCAAATTTATCACTTACTCATTTTCGGTAAAATCCAATTTTAGTTTAATACAAGTTACCCGGTTGTGACATTTATTTACACCAATTCTCTTTGTCAAAACTATATCACTTTGGACGTACGAAATTTGGTAAGAGTCAAAATTCCAACCTCATCCACATTCAACTTTATAGTAAAAATACAAAGTCTTTGGTTGAATAATAAAAATTAATATTAACCGAAATGCTCTGCTTGGAGACTTTGACTTTGAGTTAACTTGAGTTGACTGTGATACAAACCGCATATAACTGAAGAGACGAATCCCTTCTTGAATAGTGTTTCACTTCCAATACTTCCACTCGACCCAACTATAGTTACTCGATGGACGTCATGCCATGATTTGGCTATAAACAAAGCGGAGCTTTCATATTGAAGATCCACAGTATTCCCAAGTTGAGAGAACGGTGTAAATCAGTCACATTGACATTTTTTGTCTGACCTTAGTTATATTAACCAACAAAAAACCATCGAGTGTGTCGTTCCATAGTTATCCAATAACTATTAGTACGTAACCCCTAGGTGCCCCCATCCGTCATGAGTAATACATTGCCCAACATTTGAAGATACTCCAGTCTCAACGGATACATTGATATTCAGTCTCAATGCATCTTGACTAGGAATATTTAAAATGGTATATTTGTTTCGTTGTGGTAAATTACTCACAGTTACAACACTTTGTAACTACTATCAAAAAAATATCATTTATGGATTTTTCTATTAAATATACTTTTATTTAAGTTAATTAATTAATATAATCACATTATATCAAGTATATAATACGAAGAAAATACCTTTTATTTCGAACAAGATTGGTCAATGAGTTAGATGTATGTAACAAATTACATAATTGCCCCTAGAGCATACCCCTAACTCTATTACCTTTATGCGTTTCTCTGTAAATTTCATGCTTCTTAATTATTTTTTTAATCATCATTTTTTAAACTCCATTATATATCTATTACAACATTTTTGATTTTTTTGCAACATTTTCTTTGATGTCAGGTTAAGTTTTTACCACTTTTTTTATTTCTTTCCATTTACTATTTGTAGCATTTACCATGTGATGTTTTATAGCCTACAATGTTTCTAATTTTATTTGTTTTTTAATAGCATTTTTGAAATGTTGTTATATACTTACAACATTTTTAAATGACTATTGCAGCATTTTATCAATATCTGCTAATGTTTTTGCAGTATACAACTCAAAATTGTATTGCTTTGATTTGTGAATATTTAATTCATTTTAAATATTCAATTAATTATTTTTAATAATTTAACACTTCTCTTTTAATTTATATCTAATGATGGAAAATTCATTTTTGAATTTTGTTTACGAAAATATGTAGTTCGACGGAAAACTGAAAATATGACATAAACTCATTTTTTGGATTTTTAGCATTTTAGCGAACGTCAAGTTGTAAGGTTGTAATACCTTTGTTTATACTTTAAAACAATGTTTAAAATATTTAGGGAAACACTTATATTTTGAAAAATATAAATAAACTAATAATACTAAGAATTTAGTTTAAATTTGAATAAGAAATGATGTATGTGAAATGAAAGGATTCCCTAAGTGTGAAAGTTAATTATAGTACAAGATCATCCTAATATCCACCATCTTTTTCATATGCTGGTACTATGGAGGCTTAGAAATGACGTGAGAATTGAAAATTTAGATTTAAGGGCATTTTGGCCTTTCGACTCCTTATTTATTTTATTTTTATATCTTTTATTTCATCATACACACACATCTTTCATTTTATACTTCATCTTCTTAACCTCCTTTTTCATCCTCTCTACTTCTTTTTAATTTTGAAAAATCTCAACTTTTTAAACTCAAAATTTATACTTTACTTAGAGATCAAACTTTTAAGCAATTCAAACCGGGTGGAAGTTGACATATTCAATTTTTCATAGTATTTTGATGAAAACATAAATGTTGTGAAATATTCAAATCTTTGTCTAATATTTTGTGTAAATTTGTTTGTAGCTTGGTTGTGATCTTTATTTGATTCTAATGTTTAAGTACCTGTTTATAAAAATCATTTTTTTAACTGATATTTGCTTTTGGAGTGAAAGAATATGCTTACAGTAGATAAATCACACACACTGTTGTAAAATTTTCAAAAATCGTTTTGGGACTTTGGGTTTTGATTTGGAAGAGAAGAAGTAAAGAGGAAGAAGAGAACAATTAGTCCCACATGCTAGAAAATTATACAATAATTTTGTACAAATATAGCATTCTCATGTGGATGTTGGGGCCTTGGGGCTCCCACATGTTTGCTTTGTTGTGAGGAGAGAAGTCATGCAACACCACACGCGCGCTGCCGCCGTTCGTCCGACCGAATTGAATCGGGTCGGGTATGGGTACGGTTTTCGGCTAGGGATCAGAAAATATTTTTGGATCATATATGAATAGTAACGGGCCAAATTTCAGCCTGTTAAGGACCTAGAACCAAAATTTCTAAATTTGAATAAGGGCGGGAATTCTGTAAGTTTTTCTGAACGTTGCAAAATGAATAGACGCGACGTTTCAATTCAAACGGAGCGACTGTTAGCGACGGTTTTGAAATGTTATGAAGGGACGCAACCCTTTGCGAATTGATACCTCTTCATCTCTATAAATAGCAACGTCCAGAAAACATCGCAATAGAGTTTTGATTCTGAATTCTTCTTCTTCTTCATGCATGGATTTGCGACGCCGGGGAAGTGTTGCTAATCGCTGCACTTCCATTACTCTGTATTTTGTAACATCTGCAATGTGATACAAATGCTGAATCATTGCAGATTTGTTTCTTCTTCTTCTTCATCTCTTTCTCTACATATTACATCGTCAGATATCAAATACTAAAGTGTTCTCGGTCGGATCAAAGACGTATAAACTTAGAATCCGATTACGCTGTTATAAGGATTCATTGAATCCTGAAAGTCGATAGTTCGATAGCCTGTTTGTACTTCGTGGGTTAAACTATTGTCTGTTCCATAGATCCTTGAAGTCGGAAGTACAACATTATCTTCGTCGCAATTGCCATCAAATTTGTCTCGAACTGCAAAATCCCCAACAAATTTTTCAGACAATATTCTTCAACCATGGAAGGTTCGAGTGCTCTATAAGTTACGAATCAACATCTAACTCGATTGGAGCGTTTTGACGGCGACAATTTCACTCATTGGCAAGGGACGATGAAATTTTCCCTGGTCACCGTCAAGTTGTTCTACATTCTAGAAGATGACTTGGAAGAAATCCCTGAGGAATATGATAAAGATAATGCTGCTCTAAAGGCTAAACGTGCAAAACGCAAAGAGGATGATTTTCTAAGTAGAGGCCATATTCTGGATGCGATATCTACCCCAATCTATAATGCTCATAGGACCTTGGAAACAGCGAAGGCACACTGGATTGCACTGGAGAATAAGTATCGCATATTCGAGGAAAGTAATAAAAAGTTTCTTATTTCTAATTTTATGGATTTCAAAATGGTCACCAATAAGTCTATAATTGGACAAGTAAGCGAAATCTTACTTTTGGTGAATCAACTTAAAGATGCTGGAATTGATCTCCCTGAATCTTTTGTTGTTGGAGTAATAATTTCTAGACTTCCGCATAGTTGGAATGATTATAAGAAAAAAATGAAGCATGCAGAAACGGATTATAATTTAGACGGTTTACAGCGTCATCTTCGTATTGAAGAAGACTCTCGCAAACGCGATCTAGATGATAATCCGCAAACTGAGTCTCATTCTAAGGCAAATAATGTTGAAATCACCGATAAGTTAAAGCCACAGAATGAGACACGGTTTAAGAAGAAAAATCATTCCAAAACCAACAACAAAAAGAAAGGTGCTTGTTATTTTTGTAATAAGCCCGACCACTATGCCTGAGACTGCCGTCTGCGGAAGAAACAACAAAAGGTGAATGTGGTCGAAGACTCGCTTGTGGCTATAGTGGAAGAGGCGAACTCCCTTAGCGGCAATGATAATGATTGGTGGTTCGATACTAGAGCAACCATTCACATTTGCAAAGACCGTAATCTGTTCAAGAGTTACGAAGAAAATAAAGGAGAAGCCGACGAAGTTACTGGAGTAAATAAGATTCCAAGCAAAGTTCTGGGAAAAGGCACTATAGAACTTCCTTTCACCTCTGGAAAGTTCTTACACTAGTCAATGTATTTTATGTACCTGATATGTGTAAGAATTTGGTCTATGGATACTTTCTTAACAAAAAAGGATGCAAGATGGCGTATGAGTCTGATAAGCTAGTGTTATCTAAGAATGGTAGATTCATTGGATAGGGATACTCTTGTAATGGCATGATTAAGTTGAATCTAATAAAGAAATCTTCTGTTTATATTGTTGATTCTACTAATTTATGGCATGGTAGATTAGGACATGTTAATTATAATTCCATTAGAAATATGCATAAATTAAGATTAATTTCTGATTGTAATTTCGATACCATCTCTAAATGTGAAATATGTGTTCAAACATAAATACACCGAAAATCCTTTAAATCCGTAGAAAGGAAACTGGTTTGCTTGATTTGGTATATAGTGACATGGGTGACTTAAAAAGTCATATCACCTATGGTGGTAACTAGTACTATATAACATTCATTGATGATTATACTAGATATGCATATGTATATCTAATGAAAGCTAAAGATGAGGCTTTTGATAAATTCAAAATTTACAAAGCAGAGGTCGAAACACAATTAGGAGTTAAAATTAAAATATTATATTCAGATCGTAGTGTTGAATATTTCTCAAATGAATTCACCTTGTTTTGTAAACAATAAGGTATAGTTTACCAATGTACTGCCCCATATACACCACAACAAAATGGTGTTGCTGAAAGGAAGAATAGAAATTTAGTAGAAATGGTTAATGTCATGCTCATAAGTTCTAATTTACCTTATAACCTATGGGGTGATGCTATATTATCTGCATGTTATGTTTTAAATAGAGTACCACTTAAAAAGAATAATATTTCCCCTTATGAATTATGGTTTAAAAGGAAACCTAATCTAACTAGACTTAAAGTTTGGGATTGCTTAGCATATGTTAGAAAATCAGACCCTAAACGACCAAAGTTAGGAAATAGAGCATTTAAATATGTTTTCATAGGATATTCACTTAATAGTATAACTTATAGATTCCTTATTCTTGACACCCTAGAAGTTATAGAATCTGTAGATGTAGAATTTTTTGAAAATCAAACTGTTGAGATCCCTTTGAGTTCATATAGTCCAGAACCTAGTATGACTAATGATATCAATGACGATGATTATGCTCCTACGTAAAACAGCAAGGAAGTATCAGTACCAGATAATAGTACTAAACAACGGAGAAGTAAAAGAGCGAGAATATAGAAGGGCTATGGTCCTGACTTCATTACATATCTAGTAGAAGGCAGTAAGGACAAAGTCCTTATATGCCTAAATATGTAATGAACGTCGATGACGATCCCAAAACTTATTCTGAGGCTATGATTTCCGGAGATTCCAATTTCTGGAAAGAAGCTATCAATGAAGAAATGAGTTCAATAATGTTAACCAAACTTGGGTTTTAACTGATTTACCTCCTGGTGCTAAACCTATAGGATGTAAATGTATATTCAAGAAAAAGTTGAATACAAATGGATCCATTGATAAGTCTAAAGCCAGATTAGTTGCCAAGCGATATAAGCAAAAACATGGAGTAGATTACTTTGATACATATAATCCAGTTGCTTGCATATCTTCTATACAATTTTTAATTGCACTTGCATCAATTCATAAATTAGTCATACATCAAATGGATGTAAAGACTGCTTTTCTAAATGGAAATTTAAAAGAAGAGATATGTATGGAACAACTTGAAGGTTTCAAAACCCCAGGTCAAGAAAAGAAAGTTTGCAAATTAGTGAAATCTCTTTATGGCCTGAAGCAAGCTCTCATGCAATGGCATGAGAAATTTGATAAAGTTGCACTGTCATATGGATTTATTGTTAATGATGCTGATAAATGTATTTATAGAAAATTAGATAACAACGGTAGTGTTATAATATGTTTATACGTTGATGACATGCTAATATTTGGTTCCAATATATCCTATGTGAATGAAACTAAAAAGTTTCTGTCTTCTAAATTCGATATGAAAGATCTAGGAGAGGCTGATGTAATTTTGGGAATTAAAATTGTTAGGAAAGAGGGGGAGTTATTACTAACTCAATCTCATTACATAGAGAAATACCTACAAAGGTATGGTCATTACGATGACAAACCAGCACCAACTCCTTTAGATCCTAGTATTAAATTAGAAAAGAACACTGGATGTACTATCTCTCAACTAGAGTATTCCAGTGTTATTGGAAGTCTTATATATGCTATGCATTGCACTAGACCAGACATCGCACATGCTATAAGTATATTGCATCGATTTACGAGTAATCCAGGTTTCGAACATTGGAAAGCTATTTCCAGAGTTTTAGCTTATTTCAAAGAAACCATTGAATATGGTTTATCTTATAAAGGATATCCTGCTATGATAGAAGGATATAGTGATGCAACCTGAAACAATGTAGAATCCAAATCCAAATCTACGACTAGATGGATCTTTACATTAGGAGGCGCTGTTGTGTCTTGGGCTTCCAAGAAGCAGACCTGTATTTCTGACTCAACAATGTTGTCAGAATTGATTGCATTAGCAGATGCGTGTAAAGAAGGGGAATTGCTTAGGAATTTATTAATGAAAATCCCTTTATGCAAGAAGCCATCTCCAGCAGTCTTGATTAACTGTGACAATCAAGCAACGATATACAATGTGTCTAATAAGACATATAATGGAAAGTCTAGACATGTGAGTCTAAGACATCAAATGGTGAGACAGTTACTCAAAAGAGGATTTATAACTGTTGACTACATATAAACGAAGAAAAACTTGGCTAACCCACTTACAAAGAATCTTCCAAAGGCAATGGTTTCTATAAAGTCACAAAAAATGGGACTAAGGTCTGTGAATGAAGGTTCATCATCCTTAACAGAAACCCAACTTATGCCTTGAAAAGAATAGACAAAGTTCAATGGGTACCAACAAGTTAAGAGAATGATTATGGAACACTAAATCGATAATCCCATAATATTTAGTGTTGGATTCTGCAAGAACAAAGAATGGATATATATCCTTAATAAGTCTAGAAACCTTAAAAGATGTATCGCTGAAATATCTTAAGAGACTTACCTATATGGGTATGGAAATCAGGCCGTTTCCTAGAAAAGTAAGACCGCTTTCTAAGTTGACTCATGAACCAGGATTTAAGCACATGGTCATTAATGTGCTGAGCAATACAGAACGCTTTACCTAAGAAAATCAACATGTGTGATTATTCCGGTTTTATCATTGGAGATACTTGGTTCAAAATTCGTTCACCATAGAATCTCAATAAGGCTTTGAATGGTTTACACTAAGTAAATGTTCAAATCCAAAAGGTACCTTTTATTTATGTGTTGGTTTTCACGATGATGCAAAACTTGATCTTAGAACTACATAGGCTTGATCCCACTTGGGTATGTAGAAAGTCACTCTAGTGATTCAGCCGTCCTATTTATTTATTTTGAAAATTGGGGGAGATTGTTGTAAAATTTTCAAAAATTGTTTTGGGGATTTGGGTTTGATTTGGAAAAGAAGAAGTAAAGAGGAAGAAGAGAACAATTAGTCCCACATGCTAGAAAATTATACAATAATTTGTATAAATATAGATTTCTCATGTGGATGTTGGGGCATTGGGGCTCCCACATATTTGCTTTGTTGTGAGGAGAGAAGTCATGCAACATCACACGCGCGCCGCCGCCGTCCGTCCGACCGAACCGAACTGGGTCGGGTCGAGTACGGGTTTCGGATCTGAAAATATTTTTGGATCATATGTGAATAGTAACGGGCCAAATTTCAGCCCATTAAGGATCCAGAACTAAAATTTCTAAATTTGAATAAGGACGGGAATTTTGTAACGTTTTTTCGAACGTTGCAAAATGAGCAGACGCGGCGTTTCAATTCAAACGGAGTGACTGTTAGCGACGATTTTGAAACGTTACGAAGGGACGCAACCCTTCGCGAATGGATACCTCTTTACCTCTATAAATAGCAACGTCCAGAAAACGTCGCAATAGAGTTTCGATTCTGAATTCTTCTTCTTCTTCTTGCTGCACAGATTTGCGACGCCAGTGAAGTGTTGTTAATCACTGCAGTTCCATTACTCTGTATTTTATAACATCTGCAAAGTGTTGCAAACGTTGAATCGTTGCAGATTTGTTTCTTCTTCTTCTTCTTCATCACTTTCTCTGCATATTGCATCGTCAGATATCAAATACTGAAGTGTTCTCGGTCGGATCAAAGATGTACAAATTTTGAATCTGATTACGCTGTTATAAGGCTTCATTGAATCCTGAAAGTCGATAGTTCGATAACTCGTTTTTATCTTGTGGGTTGAACTATTGTCTGAAAGAATTTATTCCATAAATTCTTGAAGTCGGAAGTACAATATTATTTTTATCGCAATTGCCATCAAATTTGTCTCAAACCGCAAAATCCCTAACACACACTGTTACATCTTCTTTTCCTCTTCCTATTCTTGGAAAATGAAGTAAAATATACTCCATCTTGCTTTCAAAAATCAACATCTCCTTCCTCATTTAGAATTAGCCAAAGGTTTCAACTGTAAAGTTGTAGAGTTTGGTCCGTAGGTTTATTTAAAAATAGTCGAGTGATGGTTTCGTCGAATAGGGTGGAAGACATGAGTTTGAATTAGTAACTAGTCGAACATTGCCGGTTTATCATTGCACTCGGATCAACAAACAAAGGGTACAGTTATATTCATATCCGCGAATCATGATTTTTGAGGGTAGTTCGTGATTTTAGAGGATCGAGAGTGGGCATGGCTATAAGTTGAACTGATTTGGTTCAAAGTTGAATTTCCGGCGATAGGAGCGACAAGGGAAGGTTCCATGGCACTAGAAGGAGGCCGTGGTCAAGACAGTGATATGGGCAGTGGTCGCTGAAGAAACGGTGGTCGGAGGTGGGCTGTCGAACTAAGTTTAGGATTTGAGGGAAGTTTGTTTTTGGATTTGGTCATTGGATTCATGTTGGCCCTAGAGTGCATTGGGTTCACATACGGACGTATTATAGAACAAAACCTGATTTGAATTATTATTTTTGCCATAAGTTGTTTAAAATAATGTGCAAGTGACACAATAGTGAAAGTAAATAAATACAAAATTTTCAGTATGTTGAATAACTGAACCATAAATTTTTTTAAAAAATTGCACGGATGGGCACATGGCCAGCGTAAACTTAAGTTGAAATGCTATGAAACAAAATCAGCAGTGGTTTAAACAATGTACAAAAATAAAATGACATGTCAATAAATTAAAGTTATGTAGTTGCTGCTGACCTGGATGTCGTTGTAATTAGCATGACGATGACATTTTCAGTACTTCAGACCTCCTTGCGACGTTTGTCATGTTGCTTGCTGTTGTTCGACTCGTAGCTTGTTGGAATTTTTTAAACGTCCTGTTATTGAGACATCAAGGTAAAATTTGTTGAACGGTTACAAATACATGATTATGTAGTTGAGTTGCAGATATAACCAAATTATTTACTTTTATAATGATACTTGCATCAACTATGACACCACTCTCTCCTCCCTTTCGTTCACTTGGTAGCACGTTGCGACTCTTGAGTTTGCCATTGTTAATAGTAGTTTTCCCTCATCCTAATATTAGGGCAGCATATCTAGAACCGTATGCTTTAATTCACCTTTTTTTTTTCTAGGTAAAAATTAAGGTACAGACAGATCATAATAAGGAGTAGTATGGAACAAACATTTGAATGCTACAACTGTATCTAATTGATTTAACGGGGCGCACAATAGATATTGTATATTAAGTGGAATAATTTTAAAATTTAATATGAAATTTACATATTAAAGTTGTTGCTTTCTGTTAGTTGTCTGTCTAAGCTTGACCTGAATTTAATAAAATTTCATATACCAAAGTAAATATGATATTAGCGATATATATAACTCAAAATTTATTGGTATTTTGGCAAAAAATTATGCTTAATTTTTTAAAATAAATAAATAAATAATATTTGATTACTCTTAACAAAATAAATTCCAAAACATTCTTTTGGTCCGGCCATATTCAAACTGGGTGGATAAGTTAGACCCGACGATTGTAAAGGCAGGCAACCCCGGAGAGATGATCTCAGGGTCCAGGAACCAAGTACAAACAATACCACGAGACGATGGTCGAATAAGCTTAGTAGTGCAATACCCTGGAATATGCTAAGTATGAATTGGTTTTCCACCCTACATAAGAGATCGGTACCGATCCTTGGGGTACACCCAAAGTTGCTCCCACTCCTATGGCACTCTTCTCTATCTACGTAGAACCTGATTCAAGTGTAGTTATAAATTCATGGCGTCATATTGGCAATCTCCGTATATAGTTTAAAGTAGCAATTCAGCTTTCTATAGATCTATCGCTTGGACCAAAAAATACCTAAGCGACTATGAAAAACAATATTGAAAACTCAAAGCTAACATCAAGATGAGCCAACACAAGAAGTCGCAGAACCCATACCATTGTTTATAGGGATCGGTACCGATCCTCAATCGTAGGGAGTCTAAGGCCGAGATTTTTTGGAGAACTTCGTCTATATAAGGGGAATCTGTAGGGGAAATATCAACGAGAAATTTGGTCGTCTACTCCTATAAATAAAGAAAGCATGGTTCATTCTAAGGATCTTTATATTTTATACTGCTACTATACTCTTACTCTCTTGTATTCAAGGATCTATTTCAATCTCACTCTCTTGTAATCACAAAAACTAGTGCGAAAACAATAAATCCGTTCAAGTGGACGTATGCCAATATTGCCAAACAACTATAAATTTTTATGTGCTTGTTTTCTATCTGAGTTCCCCTATTTTTCATTTACTTTCTTTATTTAATATCCACTACTTACTTTTTTGGATGTTTGTATCAATTTTGGTTCAAACATTTTGATGCTTTCACTGAGAAGAATATTCTCAGACCGTTTGGATCCATCATCTATTATTGGATTTCCTATATCCAAGAGATAGATTCAATTTCTCTACCTTATAATTCTACAACTTAGATTTTCAAAGATCTGCTGGAAGCTTTCTGCCATGGCCCCACCAAAGAAAGAAACATGTACTATAACAACCTAAGCTACCTCCAGTGATGCTGAGAATCAGAATCCCCAACATGGTAATCAAGCCAACTTACCGGAGCAAAAGAAGATCCAGACTCCAACTGACGTTGTGATTAGAGTGGAGATGGATATGATGATGAAGCAGATGGAAGGCCGATTCCAGGCTAGTCAACAGGAGATGAGTCAAATGATGCAGTAGATCTGATCTACTGATGAATGAACTAACTCAAAATAGCCTTAAACGAAGTAGAAGGATTTCCGCTCAGAGTCAGAGAGTTCTTTTTCATCCAAGTAAAGGCATAAGGATAGAAAGCAGAAGTGAATCCAAATTATGGCTGGGACATCAAACCAGGGGTGTGCGCCGACCTAAGGCGCAAGGTTAGGGATCGGTACCAACTCCCGAGGAGGGATCAGTACCGAACCCCATTATGGTGTGCCCGATGCTCAATGGTTAGAAGGTTGCATGGATGTGGCATCTGGACGTGCTGTTGATGTTCAAAATGTGGAGTTTCGGACTGACAATACAACTCACAAGAATCAAATAGAGGGGACTGATGGAAGAATGGATCCCTAGAGTTCGAGAAGCCTAGGTACCGATCACCTTCCTGAGAGCGTTCATCAGGTCAAACACCCAGGAGATGACCCGATTACCACCGTCCATTCGAACCTGTTGACTTGGATTATTTGGAAGATATGGTTAGGAGGTTGGTGAGTGAAAACAAATTTAGAAACCGAATGGGATTCCAATGCGAACCGTATTCATAGAGGACATTCTTCACATGAGATATCCTCGAAGATTTAATATGCCAACGATGCCGTTGTATGAAGGAACGATGGGTCCTAGGCAACGCTTACTGAGATATGAATGACACATGGATTTAACCAGAGCTTTAGATGTCATGAAGTGCCGTTGTTTCCCAATATTCCTAGAGTGGATGGTTACGATGTGGTTCCCTCGACTTCCACCGAAGTCCATATCATCTTTTGCTAACTTGTCGCAAAAGTTTATGGAATAATTCCGCTTACACGCTTTACGTTCGAAGCACGTGATGTCACTATCCAACATTTATCAACCTAAAGGAGAGTCGTTGGGGGAATTTTTGAATCGGTTCTGCATGGCTATAACAGAAGTAAGGGATCCTAAGTAAGACATTGTACTAATGGCGCTATGTATGGGAGCACGCTGATTTCGATTTCAGAGACTGTTTAGAAAGGAAGCAACCATTGGCAATGAAGGCTTTTACAAGTAAGCCAACAAATATTTACATTGGGAGGATGCGCATAAGCGCCCACGGAGGACCGTTGTTGGAAATTCAAATGAGGTAATACAAAGTAATGTCGCCAAAGAGAAAATTGAAGAAAATTCTAGGGATGTAAATGTGAAGTTTGGAAATCAGAATGAAGTTTGGTGACAGAACAATAATGGGGCCAAGAAGCGTAAGCCGAATAATCGAAATAGTTTTCGAACTCCTAAGTACAACAATTACATTGAATTGAACAACTCGGTAGAGAACACCTATCTGGCTACTAAGAGTACTGAACCATATAGGAAGCCAGCTCCTAGGGAGTCAACTGAGAAGGAGAGAAAATCGGGTAAGTTCTGCAAATTCCATGAGACTCACAGTCATAATACCAATGAGAGCAGGCGCTTGCATGATATGATTGAAGATTTGATTAGAAAAAAGAAATTATAGCAATATGTGAAAGCCCGGCAGGGTGGTAGGAAAGGAACTTCTAACCCCCCAAGTCATCTTACCAGCAAGGGCAAGCTTAGCCTAGTGCTAATCCACCCAGGAAGCCAGAAAGGCGTTTGGTGATTAACATAATCATCGGTGGGCCGCATTCTATCGATAAAAGCTTTATGAAAATGGATAGATACATTGGAGTTATAAAACATACTGAGAATATGAAAGTTGTTATGCTGTTGAGGATGAAGCTCCAATGAAATAATCTCGAACCATGACAAACGATATATTTTTTTCTGAAATAGAGATGCTGACGGAGTGGATTCTCCAGCAATCGACCCACTCATGATTTCAGCCACGATTGGTCCTGCTATTGTACGAAAGGTGCTTGGCAACTGCAGGAGTTCAGTCAATATCTTATTCAAGAAAGCTTATAACCAAATGATGTTGGAGGAGAAATTTTTTAAGTCTTGTAGGTCTCGAATACAGGGGTTCAATGGAATGGCAACTGAAGCCATATGATTTATTGAGTTACCGGTGGTACTTGGTGAGGGCGACCGCCAGTGAGTGCGGGTCATGCCTTTTTTGGTGTTGGATATCTATTCCACATATAGTTCCTTTTTGGGTCGACTGGCCCTAACTGATTTAGACAAGTCACCGCTCTATGGTGTTTAATTATGAAATTCCCTACATACAGTGGAGTGGGAAATGTGCATGTAGATCACGTGACAGGCCGCGAATCCTGCTTCGCCGAGCTAAAGGAAGTAAGGCGAAAGAAGAAAGAAAAGCATGTAGAGGGGGCCCTCTACATAAAGGCTTTGGATGTATAGAGACTACATCCTGAGCCCTATCTCGGAAAGACTAGTCGGCTATGTGATAAAATAGACTAACAAAAAGAGCCAGAAGGTGGATGAGAAGCTCCCACCAAGTTGACGATCATTGTTCCAGTCAGCAGGGATGATTCAAGCAAAGTCCTGAAAGTTGGATCTCAGCTCAATGCTAGTGTGATGAAGGAGTTGGTTGGATTTCTCTGAGCGAAACTAGATGTGTTTGCCTTGACACACTCGAATATGTGTAGGATCTCACCCGAGATAGCAAGCCATGCACTAAACATCAATCCCAAATGAATTCCTATAAAACGGAAACGCTGCAGCTTGGATCCGGAGAGATTCACTACTCTCAAAGAAGAAGTGGATAAGATGAAGGATAATGGCTTTATCTACGATGCCTTATACTCGGATTAGGTATCATATTCTATCTTGGTGGAAAAAAAGCAAATGAGAAGTGAAGGACATGCATCGACTATTTGGACTTAAGAAGGCATTTCTGAAGGACAACTTCCCGCTTCTGAGGATAGATCAGCTGGTGGCCTCAACCGGTTGTAGCATGAGCTACTTTCATTTATGGATGTGCACTCCGGGTACAATCAAATACCAATGCACATCCCAGATCAGGAACACAACAGCTTCATTATCAACCTCGGACTCTTTTGCTATCTAGTCATGCCTTATGGATTAAAGAACACAGAAGCAACTTACTAGAAACCCGTAAATCGAATTTTTAAAGACTAGATTATATGATCGATGGAATTTTATGTGGGTGACATGCTTATGAAGTCATAGCCTTAGAGAGACCGCATTGATGATCTGGTAGAGATATTTTATGTCCTCCATAAATATTGGATGATGCTCAATCCTTTGAAATGCTCTTTCGGCATTGCGTCAAGGAAGTTGTTGGGTTTCATTGTCAACTCCCATGGGATTGAAGCCAATCTAAAAAAGATCAAGGATTTGAAAGAGATTGAAGCCTGCAAGATGATCAAGGAGGTCCATAGCTTAAATAGGAAGGTTGCCGCCCTGAGCCAGTTAATCTCCATAGCCACTGATGAGTGCAACCCCTTCTTTGAAGTGATCAAGAAAGGGAAGAGAAACTTTAAGTGGAATCAAGACTGCAAAGAAGCATTCCAAGCTTTGGTGAATCATTTGGAGATACATCCCATTCTCTCGAAACCGGTGGATGATGAGGATTTTTTCTTATACTTGGCAGTGTCGGCGCATGCCTTAAGCGCTGCACATGTACATGAGAAATCCCGCATCCGGTGACCAATCTACTATATCAACAAGTGGTTGATAGGAGCAGAAAGAAATTATCCAAGATTGGAAAAGGTCACTTACAGCCTGCTGATTACTTCTAGAAAACTCCACCCCTATTTCCAGGCTCATTCGATCAATGTCCTTACCGACCAGCTCTTGCGACAAATCTTACAATGGCTTGAGACTTTTGGAAGGCCGCTGAAATGAAATGTTGAATTGAGTCAATACGACATAACCTACCACCCTCGGAGAGCAATCTAGGGTCAAGCCTTGGTAGATTTCATAGTTAAATTCACTGCGCTAGATGATCCTTCGGAAAGTAGTGGAGAAAAAGAAGTTAGATGGAAGATGTACATCGATAGTGCATATAATGATCAATCTTCCAGTGCTATGATCGTACTTGTCACTTTTGGAATACACCTGATCAGTTATGCCATGAAACTTGACTTTCCGATGATGAACAACGAAGTTGAATACGAGGCCCTAATATAGAACTCAAAATCGCTAAGGAACTGGAAATAGAGACTTTACACATTTTCTGTGACTCCCAACTAGTGGTATGCCAAGTTAGAAAAGAGTATCTGACAAAGGGAGCGAGGTTAGCTCCTTATTTAAACAGGGTTCTTGAGCTTCTCGGCGACTTTGAATACTATACGATATCACATATTCCTAGAGACCAGAATGAAAAGGCCAATTCATTAGCTAAGTTGGCTAATTCTAGATATGCGCAGCTCATGAGCTTGGTTTCGGTGGACATACTTTCAGCTCTGAGCATCGACCAGATGGAAGTTGATTAGGTCTTGGAGACTGAACCTGAATGGGAGTCGTGGATGACTCCGATTCAGAATTATATGTAAAGAGGGATCCTTCCATAGAGAAGGAATGAACGATGAAAATTCCTTCTAAGCTTCGAAATACATCACGCAAGAAGGATTTCTGTACAGGAAGGGTTTCTCTGTCTCCATGATTTGGTGTGTCGCTTACGACGAGGCCAAACAAGTCCTAAGAAAAGTTCACGAAGGGGTTTGTGGCGACCAACTAGGGGACAAACATTAGAAAAGAAGATTCTTCGATACAAATATTTCTGGCCAACTGTCAATCGAAACACAGCTGATTATACCGAAAGATGTGAAAAGTGTTAGATTTTGCTAAAATTTTGAGAGCCCGATCGATGGAAAATTCTCAAATGGTCGGTAATTGGCCATTTGCAATTTGGTGCATTGATATCATCAATGTTCAGCCGATATCTATAGATGGCATGAAGTACGCCATCGTGGCGGTTGATTACTTTACCAAATGGGTTGAGGCAGAGCCACTTGCCACTATTACCACGAAGAAAATGATTAACTTTATAATTTGAAATATTATCTCTCGCTTTGGAGTTCCACAGGAAATCATTACCGATAACGGGACCCAATTCAATAGCACTGAGTTCAAGGATTTCTGCCTTCGACATCACATAGAGAAGAAATTTGCAGCGGTAGCACACCCTCAGGCAAACGAACAGGTCGAAACTGTAAACAAATTTATCAAGCCCATTATTAAAAAGCAATTGGAGAAGGTCGAAGGCAAGTGGATCGACAAACTTCTATTAAAACTTTGGGCTTATCAAACCATCCACAAGTCAGCGACTGGTCACCCTTCATTCATCATGGCATACGGATCATAGGCTATGATTCCAATTGAACTAGAAGTACCTTCTCATCGAGTAACACATTACAATTCACAAAGGAACGAGCGGCTCCTTTTGGAGTCCCTCGATATGATCGATGAGAAGCGAACCGAAGCTGAGTTGAAAGCAACTGCACATAGACACCAAGTTTCTCGATATTACAATACCAAAGTTAGGAGTCGAACCTTTGAAATCGGCGATTTGGTCCTTAAATGAATCTTCCTTGGGCCTAAAAGCTTGGACCCAAGTTGGGAAAGTCTGTACACGATAGAGAAAAGGCTTGGAGATGGCATTTTAAAGCTGGCGACTGTGAATGGGATATCACTTTCGAGGGCATGGAACAGTGAGCACCTACGATGCTATTTCACTTAGAAATAAACTCATAAATAATTAGCTAGCGCCGTGTAATAAAATAGATCCTATCATTTTCCTTCTTTTATGAAATATGACGGCTTTTCCTGCTCGAAAAATGGTCTCTGCATTACTTTAGAGTTATGACTTGACCGACTCGAATGAATCTGCATATGATTAATGCAGGTATGTTGGTACGCAGATATAAGTGCCGATCGAACTTCTATGGCCCGTGATTAGGCCCGTGAAGTCTCTTTTGGTGTTCGAAGATTGATGCCAACCAATTCTTGCTTTCGTATTGAAGAAATGATTATAAACTCAAGCCGGACATGATACGGATGTCCACACGCTAACTCTCGTCCTTCGACTGGGGGCAGGAGTATAAACGTAAACGGACGTGACCACACCATCCGTTGGTCAACTCTTTCCTCGAACCGGGAGCAAGAGTATAAACCCAAACCAGATGTGATATGACCATCCGTAAACCAACTCTTGCCTTTGGATTAAGGGCAAGAGTATATATTAAACTAGACACGATATGGATGTCTTTACGTTAACACTTACCTTTGGATTAAGGGCGGGAATATAAACTAAACCTAAACAATATGACCATTCATATGCTAACTCTTGCCTTTGGATTGGGGACAAGTGTATAAACCAAGGTGGATATGATAAGACCGTCCAACTCTTAACCTCTTACCCGGAGTATACAAAATGGAAGGTCCATGCATGGCGTAATGTGGGACTTAACTTACAAGCCTTCGATCAACGACCGAAGTTAGGCGCTATTGGGTGTAAACATCCTAGATTAGGGTATGCAGATTATAAACCTAAGTGGTTGACTTAAATCAGCACTGGGAGTTTGGTACGATAGAAAATTATTATCTTAGAAAAGGATACTTAAGACACTAATCATAAGTAACTAACCTTAACTAACGCCCAACCTTTAGCATTTCAGTGGTTACCTTACATTCGTTAGGGTGATGAAAGACCGATAAACTAAGAAATGGGCTAAGGACTTAGTCCGAAAATAATTGTTGAAAGAAATTAAATGCAAAGTACATTGAATATAAAGCGTATTTCTTAAGTATTTAGGAAAATCCAAATAAATAGTTCACAAAACAAAAACCTTTGTTATTCACATGGAATTCAAAAGGTAAGGTACAAGTGTTTTCAACACTAGAAACAAATAGCAAAAGCCGGGGTCGTACCCGCACAGTAGGGGACTAGAAAAGCCTAAGTACTGCTATACAAGTAGAAGTACAAAGAAGATAAGAAATCACTTTTTGAGCCTCTTCTTTCTTTCTTTCCGGTTTTTCTTCTCCACGGAAGAAGGCATGATGGATCCTTCTGGTTGTTTTCTTCTTCTTCCCCCACTTCCTTTGCAATTGGATTGAGTGCTCTAAGATGACCCAGCAGGCACGCTTTGAGCACTTTTGGGCAGAGGAATGTAGACCGGAGCAAAGATAGTATGCCCAAGTAAGGCGATGGATAAAGGGGAAAGCATGACTTCCATCTTCTCTTGCTTGGTCTTCGTGACAAGGATATTTGTCCCTACTTCTGGTTTGATCTGGCTCATGGTTAGACCCGACAGGGGCTTGGAGACTTTAGTAATTATAACATCATCATCAATCTAAGCTTTCTGAGGCCCACCAGTCTCTTCGTCCAGCAAAGCGGCAATCATTTGCTCATCAAGGCAAGGAGTCTCTTCATCCGAAGCGCTGGGGATCGTTGTCGAAGTAGTGATGGTCACTTACCCCGTCAAAGGCGCTTGTTTCCCCCATTTGGGAACATTTAGGAGGAAGAGGAGCAATTGCAGGTTGACTTGAATGTAGAGAAACATAAATGGAGATATTAGTGACATTGATTGGCGATACACATCGACTCTTTGAAATACAGGAGAAGTCAAGGGGATATCTTCTTCAGTCTAGAGCACTACATAAGCCAGAGGCCCCCTTCGAAAGAGAGCAGTAGATTTTCGAATCTATGGGCTCTCCGGATCATACCCAGAATCAACGGTGGAGTCAGGAGAAGCTTGAGTCCCAAGAGTTCGACTAGCCGAAGCAAGTGTTGTGATAGTCCAGAACCTTTGCCTATTTCCTTTTGTATGGTTGTGGCAAGTTCCGGATGGATAAGAAGTAGGCCGTCGTGTAAAATTTGAGGCTTGTCTTCCACCAAGATCTCCTTCCCCAATTGTCCCAGATCAACCTTAGTGCCCTAGAGAAATTATTTATCTTCCCCGATGATCTGCTCCTAAGCGCTCCTAAGGAGTCTGGGATAATCATCTTTAAGCCACTCTAGATTTCTAAACTTGGGCGCATTGGCATTATATTGAGTAAGCAATGGCTCTAACCTCCCCATAACCTGCTCCTTTACCCGTTGCTCCACGAATTCAACTTCTCTCTTTACAATAGCATCAACATCCCTGGCTCGTTCGAGCGCTCATCCCTCTCTTACCTTACGGTGACCAGCTTGTCGCATGATTCTCAAGAAATTTGTTGTGCTTCATCATTTTCTTTAGTTCGCACTCGATTTTGGTTTTAAGCTCAGTCGCATTCCTTCTAGCATGTAACATCTTGGTATTTTCAACCATTCGCATCCGCATATGTTGGACTTGAATTGCTCAAAATATCATATTGCTAATTTAAATTTCGCAAAACTCAGCAAATACGGTAAATAAAATAATCATAGAACCATATACGTAGAGTAATATAACAATTGTAACGATCTCGATTTTTGAGTAAAAATTAAATTGATAATTTATATAAATTTTTGGATTTAATTGGTGAATTTATTTAAAATTTCTAAATGAAATAAGATATTTGTTTGTTATTTAAATATATGTATAAATTGATTTTAAATAGAATTTTGATTTGAAATTCAAAATAAATACATTTGAAAAAATAAATTGGATTTTAAAATTTGAATTTGAATTTGAATTTGGGTTTAAATTTGAATTTTAAAAGATAAATATTTTGAAATATATTTTGGGTATAAAAATATACGAAAAAAGTTTTTATTTAGAATAAGATTTTTTTTCCTTAAAAGAATTTATTTATATAAATTAAGATAGTGTTTATTGAATAGTAAAATAAATACAAAAGTTATGTATTAACATTTTAAAAAATGAATTAAATATATTATATATGATTTTATTTAGAATGTAATTGGTTTTTATTTTCTTTTAAAGGTTTTATTTATATAAAATTAAGAAAGCATTTATTAATTTAGAAAGGTATTTATTAATCAAGAAAATTAATATAAAAGCTTTTAAAATCATTTTAAAAATAATAAAAATACATTATTACAAGTGTTAGCTTCTTAATCATGTTAAATGCATGTGTAATTTAATGAGGGATTGAAATTGACAAATGTTACAAAGTGTACAAATGTCGTCGTTTTATTTTAATTTTCCTTAAATTTAATAAATTCTAATTTACTCAATATAAACTTCCATCTTCCATCTTAAATTCTTATCTTTTCTTTTCAAAAGCTAGCAAGAAACTCAACCTGATCAACTATTTCAAACCAGAAAATCAAACAATTCAAAACCCTATAACTCAAAACCTGAAAACATTCCTCAGATCAAATTAAAACCCATCAACTAATTTGTCTTCAACCTGTAAAACCATTTTCAAGTAATCTCCAGAACAAATAAACCCTGTAAAATTTTTTCAAATTAGAACCTCAAGCCTGTAACCTTCTCAAAACTATAAGCCTATAACATCTTCAGAATGCAACCTGGAATCAAGATCTTAAAGCATTCCAATTTCAAAGTATGTTCTTCAGCAAATTCAAGTTTTCAGAAATCAAAGCAATTCAGTTTTCAATCCGGTTCAAGCCTTTGCCACCTTAATCTGGTGAGTAAACATTTTAAATTAAAAGCTAAGTAAATAAATATATGTTTGGTTGTGAAGTCTGAGATGAATGATGCTTTGTTTGTGAATATATAAGTGATATCTTTGTGTTTATCAATATAGTAAGTGTGCATACCTGTTGAATTGAACATCTCTATTCTTGATTCAGAACTTAAAAGTTTTGATCAAAAATCCAAAATCTACTCACTTGATCTTTGTTAGGCTTTGAGATTCAAACATAATGTGTTTGTTTAATCATAAATTAAAGTTTATTTCAAGCAAATAGGTTTGAAATTTTCCTGGAATCAAGACAGTAAGAGGAAAATTTAAATGCATGTTAAAATCAAGTATTATTAATTGATAATCCAATTACATAACTTAAAACTTCTTTGTAAAATATGATTTTTAAGATAAAAGTCATGATTTTTAATTTAGGATCATGTGTGAAATTTTAAGTTAACCAGAGAAGGGTTTTTGGGTGTTCTCTGGTGATCGGCAGCTGCTGGGGGGTCGGGATCTTGGCTGGAGGTAGGAGAAGGTTCAGGGAGTTCGGAAAAAATGATTGGTGGGGTTCCTGCTCGTCGTGGCGTTGGCGGCAAGTTGATTTAGGTTTTTAACCCTAATTTGGTCAAGTGTGGGAAATGAATCACTGCTTCCTCTCTGTGGATTCGAGTTCGATGGGACCAAAGCGAATGGCTTCGTGGATGGCCGGAGATTGCATGGCCGGGGTTGCAGCGACTCTGGTGGTCAGAGGTGAGTGTTCGAGGCCGATTTATGGTGAGGATTGTGGTTCTATTTTCATCTACCTTGCTCAGTTTTGATTTGAGGCTTATGCGAAGGTCGAAATCGAAGGACTGGATGATGGTCGATGTGCCGGAAAGTGTATCGATGGTCTGAGGAGGCTCTGACGATGGTGCACGTGCACGGTGATGTTTTTGGTGTCTGTCGTTTGGGTTGGGTTTTTGACTTGAAGGTAAGATCGAGTTTTGGGTTTGTGGCTCGAGTATAAACTCGAGTAGATTCTAATGTTTAAATCTTCAGGGTTTTAAACTTAAAAATAAATCTAAGTTTTATTGAAATGGGAAGATGGTGGTTAAGTCAGGGATAGACCCGAGTGGTCTTCGGGTTTGACCCAAAGTAAAGTGATGAGCAGATTTAAAAAGGCTTTAAAATCAATGTTTTTGAAATTTAAAATTAAAATCTAGCTTAAACTTTCTTATTTAAACTTACTTTATAAAATAATTGTTTCTTTAACATTTTGTTAAGAAGTTTAGATATTTGATATTTGTTTAATATAAATTTTTGTTATGTGAAATTTAAAGTTATTTTAAACTTAAATTAGAAATGAAATTTTAAGATTTTGATAAAAGCAAGTTTTAAAATTTAAATTGAAACTAGTTTTAAAAAAAATTAATAAATGTTTTAAGTTATTTTAAGAAATTATGTTTTGATTTATCAAGTTAAATGATTATTTTATTTTAAAATTTAATTAATGATTTAATTAAGTAAAATTAATCATAAAGATTAAATGGTGTAATATGTTAATGGTAATTAAGGCATTAATAAGATAATGTTTTAACTTAAGATAATTAAGGTTTTAATGTCTTGAGATTAACTAAGTTGATAAATAATTTAAGTATAATTTATTGATTTAATTAATTATTAGTTAAGGATTTATAAATTAATAATTAAGAATTATAAGTTAATTAATTAAAGGTTAATTAATTTGTGATTAAAAATTAATAGCTAGATAATTAGAGGTTATTAATTAATGATTAGAGATTAATTAATTAATTAAGATTTATTAATTTAGCAACTAGAGATTGATTAATTAAGGATTAATCCAGCGGTAATTAAGGATTAATCAACATGTAACTAAGGATTAATTAATTTGTAATTAAGTTTTGTTAATTAATAAATAAGGTTTATTAATTAATAATCAAGGAATAATTATTTAATTTAATGGTAATTAATTAAGGGTTAATTTATTTATTAATTAATCAATTAAGGGTAATTAATTTAAAGGATAATTAAATAATTAAAGGTTAATTATTTAACGATTAAAGGTTGATTTATTTATTAATCATGGTTGATAAATTAATAACTAAAGGTTGATTAATTTATTTTTAAGGTCAATAAATGATTAAAGGTTAATTAATTAAGATGGTATATAATTAATTAATATTAATTAGCCAGGACTAATAATTTATTTATAACTGATTAATCTGATTTAAATTAATCCAATGAATAATTAATCTTACTTATGGATGTTTGAATTGTATGAAATGCTTTGAATTGTTTAGTATCTCTGTGTGTAATGTTGTGTTATGAATTTTTTGATTGGAGCTGTATTGAGTGTAATTTATTTTTATCTGTGATGAATGTATATTTTTTATCTGTGAATCTATGAATGAAAGATGAACGTTATAAGAATATACTGCTTATCGATATTGATGTGCATGAATCTGTGATAATTGATGATGTTGCACTATTGTGTAAAACCCTTGGACTACACCATACACACACAAATATGGATTGCACGAGGAAATCGGTTAAGTCACAGATATTTTAAAATCTAAATACTATTTTTGAAGATCGAATTTTGGAATCCAAAATGGTTCTGGAAATGGAACTGGGTTAAATATGAAAAGCTTTGAAAAGGAGTCTTAAAGATAAAAGTTATTTTGAATAACTTGATAAAGTTTTGAAATTTAAAATTTTTGATTTGAATTTAAATTCAAGATTTGAAATTGAATTCTATGTTTGGAAATTATGGTTTAAAAAGGGTATACAAGTTATAAATGTGTTTATATGGTTTTTATACCATTTTAAAAGTATTGTTTTGGAATTTGAATTTAATCCAAGTTTTATACTTGAAGGGCTTTAACCCATGCAAATGTAATCGGATTTTTCCAAAACGAAAACTACTTGTTTTCAAATAATAAAAACTTTCATATAAAGAAAGGATTTCCAATTTGTGTTGAAAAGATTTCAAATTAAAATAAAATTGTTTTGAAAGCTATGAATGAATCTTTGTAAAAGATTGTTGAACTTTGTTTGAAATTGAAGAGGATTTTAAATGGTGTATCTTTTATATAAAAGATTTGAAATGGGAATTGTGAATGAATCTTTGGAAATGGTTTTGAAAGCAATGAATTGAATCTTTTATTTAATGATTGGATGAGTTGATCCAACTTGGAAAGGAAATTGTTTTGAAGGCTGTGAACGAATCTTTGTGAAAGATGGGTGAACTTTGTGAAGTGAATTTTTTGTTTAAAAAGATTTGGAAATGGTAATTTTTTTAAACCATATAAAAGAAAGGTTTTGGGTAATAAATTGTGACTTAACCGAGATCCCATTATCCATGTGGTTTTTAAATATTGCGTCCATTATTCGGTTTAGCCGAGAAAAGACCTTATGGCATATAACCCATTCTGAATAATGATACATCGTAAATGGATAGCATTTGAAGACCGGTGGTGAAGACCGGGTATTTTCGAAAATGAAAGGATAACCCGTCGAATGTCTCTAAACTGAGTCGCACCGGTATAGAGATCTCCATATGTGATGGGGAGTCTGATCGGGATTGTGAATACCCGGAGTGCAAGGGATTCTTTGTGAAGTGCCTTCGGTCATGTTCGAACCCGGAACAGACTTGTATAGATGTTTGTCTGACATTACACTTTGAGATGTAAAGCTGGTTTCTATCAAATACATTTTTGTTTGGTAGTGGATAATTTATTCTCTTGGCTTAACACCTTCTCTGAGACGTACGAGCTCAGAGGTTATGTAGTTGATGGTTACTAGTGATACAATCCCAATTTGGTAATTTGGCATATAAAGTGTTGCTGATCATTTGTTGACCAAAGCAAGGCTTTGTGTAAAGCGTAGCTTTGTGGACGAGACTGCATCAAGACCTCATACCCCAAAAATGGTCGAAACAGGAAGGATGCAGCAAGGTTATCAGGGGTCGCGCCCCTAGGGTATGTCCATTTCTTCTGGAAAAGGGTGGTATCATGGTATGGATCCCAGATACTTAACTCGTGTGGACACTGCAAATTTATTACTTTGTGTTTGCTTTATGGTTGAGAGCTCTAAGTTAAAGGTCGCAAACGACTGGGGATGGCATACTTGTAGGTGTTACTTCCGGGCAGGGGTAACCCGGCCTTATGTTGGTAGAGATCCGGGTAGATTCTGTTAGGAACTGAGTTGATGATGTTTTGATGACAACAACCTTATATAGTTATTATACTTTACTTTATAAAATATATACTAACAATTCCACACACACACACACACATATATATATATATATGTATTGTATATGTATATAGGAAGTATATGCAGGTATCATCGAAGACTGATCAGTATAAAAGACTCAAGCATCAAGATGAAGATTAGAGATTCAACATTCACGACTCTAGAGAATCAAGATTTCAAGATCTCAAGATAAGTCTCTAGTATTTTGTTAAAACTTCATAATAGCACTCTCATCTTTCTTCCAATTTTCTTTTGGGATGGAACCCAATTTCTATCGAAACCAGTGGCTTACAAACACACGACAAGTAGCTTACAAACCTACGACAAGTGGCTTACAAACCCACGAAAATCAAAATCATTTAAACTACTTTGTACAAGTTCTCGAGTCCTACGGAGGAGCTTAGTAGGAAGGTTCTTGCAATTTCAGTTTGAATAGATTTTTCAAAATGTTTTTAAATCTGTTTTCAAAATGTTTTAGCTTTCAAAATCATGTTTTCAAAAATATTTTCAAACTTTGTTTTAGTCTTGAAATATTCCTCTATTCTGATTTTAAAAACTTCTACTTTTAAAACATCAAAACTTATTCTGATTTTAAATATTACTTGTATAATTGACGGTCTATATCAATTATATATATATATTTAAAATAATGTTTTATATTCATTCTCTATCTCAAAATATTGTTTAAACATTTTAGTTTGCTCCAGAAAAGTTTCAACTTGTTTTCAATTCAAATGCTTTTACAAAACCAGATCTCTATAATTTTGAACTGAGGGATGTCGACATAAGGGAATACCCCATGTCGACATGGTGACAGTTGGATTCAAAATTCAATTTTCAAAAGAAGTGTCCATTGGTTCGAAAACCTTTCGCCAATGGCTATGACTGTTGTGCATCTATATAAAGGCTTCCAAAACGAATTTTTTTAACAACTACTTTCTTATTTTCTTCGCTTTTTCTTCTCCACCATTCCATATCCATGAAACTTCATATTTTCAAGATCGTGCCATCATTCTGCCAAATTCTCAATAGGAAATCATTTAGATACTCTCTCTATTTGATTCTTCATCATTCTACTAAAGATAAAAGTGCTATTCAGAGTTACAGGATTTATTTGTATTCAAAAAGTCCATAGAGTCTATCCATTCAAAAGGATTGTTATTAAGAAGTATTAGGGTGATCTTGTGTCCAGTAAATCAAGAGAGTTTACCCCACACTCGGAGATAGGAGGGTTCCTCAAGGCCTTAGAAATTGAGGGTTGTAATTTGGATATTGGCTTATAAAAATCTGTACAGGGATATTGCCTTGGTGCAGGACTGGATGTAGGAGGATTCCGAACCAGTATAAAATCCGGTGTGTTCTTTCCTTTTACTTGCTTTACTTTACTATTTGCATTTGTTATATGTTCTGTGATCATTCTGTGTTAGAATTCTGTTTAGATTTGTGTTGAAATTTTTAATTTAGTCATATAGTTCATATCTTCTTTAAAACACTATTCACCCCCCTCTGGTGTTATTTCTGCCTTAAGATCCTTAATCCGCATCCCTAACAATTGGTATCAGAGCATTGGTTTTCATTGTTTTCATAATCTGAAACTTGAAAATATATAAAAATGGCATTTTTGGAAAATTGTGTTAAAACTGTTTTGAATCTATGCATTTCATCAAAGTTTCATAAGTCTGCATATAGTTATTTTGAAAAATCAAGTTATCTACCGATGGACAAACTGTGCAAATTGAGAAAGATAAATGGATACTTAATAGTGGTTGTTCGAGGCACATGACTGGAAATCCCGAGATACTCAAGGACATTACTTATCAAGATGGTGGATTAGTCAATTTTGGTGACAACTCTAAAGGATACGTGGTTGGCGTCGGCAATTTAATAGTTTTTGTTGATGACAAAGGGGGAGAAAGTTATAAAAATATATATGCTTGGTGTAAGAGAGAGTCATGGAGTAAGGGGGAGTTGTAGTTTTAAGAAGAAATCACGGAGTAAGGGGGAGTTATGGTATGGTAAGAATATTTTATAAATAAAAATTGTCATCATCAAAAAGGGGGAGATTGTTAGGAACTGAATTGATGATGTTTTGATGAACAACCTTATATAGTTATTATACTTTACTTTATAAAATATATACTAACATTTCCATATAGATAGGTATATATATGTATACGGGAAGTATATGCAGGTATCATCGAAGACTGATCAGTATAAAGACTCAAGCATCAAGATGAAGATTAGAGATTCAAGATTGAAGACTCTAGAGAATCAAGATTTCAAGATCTCAAGATAAGTGTCTAGTATTTTGTTAAAACTTCATAATAGCACTCTCATCGTTCTTCCAATTTTCATTTGGGATGGAACCCAATTTCTATCGAAACCAGTGGCTTACAAACCCACGACAAGTAGCTTAGAAACATACGACAAGTGGCTTACAAACCCATGAAAATCAAAATCATTTAAACTACTTTGTACAAGTTCTCGAGTACTATGGAGGAGCTTTGTAGGAAGGTTCTTGCAATTTCAGTTTGAATATATTTTTCAAAATGTTTTTAAATCTGTTTTCAAAATGTTTTAGCTTTCAAAATCATGTTTTCAAAAATATTTTCAAACTTTGTTTTAGCCTTGAAATATTCCTCTATTAAAAACTTCTATTTTTAAAACATCAAAACTTATTCTGATTTTAAATATTACTTATACAATTGACGGTCTATATCAATTATATATATATATATATATATATTTAAAATAATGTTTTATATTCATTCTCTATCTCAAAATATTGTTTAAATACTTTACTTTGCTCCAGAAAAGTTTCAACTTGTTTTAAATTCAAATGCTTTTACAAAACAACATCTCTACAATTTTGAACCGAGGGATGTCGACATAAGGGGATACCCAATGTCGACATGGTGACAGTTGGATTCAAAATTCAATTTTCAAAAGAAGTGTCCATTCGTTCGAAAACCTTTCGTCACTGGTTATGACTGTTGTGCATCGATATAAAGGCTTCCAAAACGAATTTTTTTAACAACTACTTTCTTATTTTCTTAACTCTTTCTTCTCCATCATTCCATATCCATAAAACTTCATATTTTCAAGATCGTGCCATCATTCTGCCAAATTCTCAATAGGAAATCATTTAGATACTCTCTCTATTTGATTCTCCATCATTCTACTAAAGATCAAAGTGCTATTCCGAGTTATAGGATTTATTTGTATTCAAAAAGTCCATAGAGTCTATCCATTCAAAAGGATTGTTATTAAGAAGTATTAGGGTGATCTTGTGGCCCGTAAATCAAGAGAGTTTACCCCACACTCGGAGATAGGAGGGTTCCTCAAGTCCTTAGAAATTGAGGGTTGTAATTTGGATATTGGCTTATAAAAATCTGTAAAAGATATTGCCTTGGTGCAGGACTGGATGTAGGAGGATTCCGAACCAGTATAAAATCCGGTGTGTTCTTTCCTTTTACTTGCTTTACTTTACTATCTGCATTTGTTATATGTTCTGTGATCATTCTGTGTTAGAATTCTGTTTAGATTTGTGTTGAAAGTTTTAATTTAGTCATATAGTTCATATATTCTTTAAAACACTATTCACCCCCCCCCCTCTAGTGTTTTTTCTTCCTTAAGATCCTTAATCCGCATCCCTAACAGATTCTCGGGGCGTCCCTATAGAGGCGTACCCATGTGGCAATAGGAATTCCTTAACCTGACCATTTATTGAAAATCCAATCACCAATACGCGCCTTTTACGATTGAAATTGTATAACCTGCCATTCTTAAATGGTAGTTATAGCAGGCATAATATAATGGTACCTATGTTGGCTAAGATTATATTATACTTTCGAAATTGTTTTCTGCACTATGTACAAATAATAATATCAAAAAGGGTTTCCGTGTATCAAGCATGTTTGACTATCATAAGCAGAAATATCCTCCAATTCTACGTTTGCATGGTGTGTGCGGCGAGAGGCCTTATGTTAGTTTCATTTTTCAAAAAGCATTGCAAATTTCCTTTACTTCTTTTGTTGTTTGTTTTAAAGATAAACTGTTTTGGTTTGCTCATACTAGTCCCATGACTGACCTAGATTTTATTGTTCCCTTTCTAAACTCTGGGTGCCCATAATTTTCCACATGATTTTCAGATAGTGAGCTAGTAGGAGTGGCAATTGGGAATCCTCTTAAGTCTTTGGTCTTTGAACCCTTTGGATTTAGCAATCACATTTGCTTCACTTGGACTAACCTTGATTAATGCATCGATGATGGTTGTTCGAGCTTTTGGTTTAAGCTATCTTTGGTTTGGAGTTTTGGAGATGGAGTTGTAGCATGGAGTTGGATTCTTTGGAGACTCTTCTTTCTTTTGGTGATACATTGTGCTATTATCTTTCCGTTGTTGTATCTCTGATATTGTTATCATTTGTATCAAATTGTTGTATCGAATATTGTATATCAATAATATTCATTTTTTTCTTTGGCTATGTTGTTATACTTAATGTGTTATAAGCTCACGCACGAATCAGATTTCGACGTTTGAATCTGCGGCATTTGAGTACAAGCGAAGTACGGATAGCGATTTTCGAACGCTGAAATTCAGGTCGTGACAAATTGGTATCAGAGCTGAAGGTTGAACTTTAGCTCGGGATTATAACACATTTGGTAACTCATTACAGATAGAGTGAAGTATACCCTAGAATGAACATCCCTAAGATATCCATCCATGTGCCTCAGTAATTTCTCTTATTATCAACTGATAGTAAGTATGAGTGCAAGAAAAAGATGAGATAAGGGACAGGGGAATGCGACTACAAATGGTCGATACCCTGCAAAAACAGAAACAATCTTTTCCTATCAATCTCTTTTCATCACCATTCAATTTCGATTCTTTGATTGCTTCGTGGCAGCTCGAGGGAGAAGCTTTGGTGTGGTGGCTCTACGAATCGTTATAGATAGGTTATTAATTCGTTTCTCTTCATCGAATTCTTATCATCCTTTCGTTTTTAACTCTAATAAATTTGAAAATTTATTTAAAATAAATTGGTTAAATAAAATATGAAGATTTGTATCGATAAATGATTTGATTAAAACCAAATTTGAAATTCTATTGTAATTTCTTGTGAGAATCAAAGTTCGAAGATGGACAAGTTGATGTATATTTTGGGATATTCTGACCGGAGTTAAGTATCCATTTGTCTATTCTTTGGAGTCCAGATATATTCTACGAATAATTAATATCTCTTCGAACTAAGCAATGCCCTATATATTTCGTAGATCAGATGACCCAAATATTTCGTAAAGTATTAAATGAGTTGTTCTCATATTTATTAATGATATTCTGATTTGGTAAGCCAAATGCAGAATAGATATTCAGCTTCATTGATGAGTCGATTCTCTATCTTTGTGTATTCATGCTTTGTTTGTCTCCATGTCTATCAAATTTCGAGGACGAAATTTTCTTAAGGGTGGAATCTATAATGATCCCGATTTTTTAGTAACATTTAAATTGATAACTTATATAAATTTTTGGATTTAATTGGTGAATTTATTTAAAATTTCCAAATGAAATAAGATATTTGTTTGGTATTTACATATATGTATAAATTGATTTTAAGTAGAATTTTAATTTGAAATTCAAAATAAATATGTTTGAAAAATAAATTAGATTTTAAAATTTGAATTTGAATTGGAATTCGGGTTTAAATTTGAATTTTAAAAGATAAATATTTTAAAATATATTTTAGGTATAAAAATATACGAAAAAAGTTTTTACTTAAAATAAGATTTGTTTTCCTTAAAAGAATTTATTTATATAAATTAAGATAGTGTTTATTAAACAGTAAAATAAATACAAAAGTTTTATATTAACATTTTAAAAAATGAATTAAATATATTATATATGATTTTAATTAGAGTATAATTGGTTTTTATTTTCTTTTAAAGGTTTTATTTATATAAAATTAAGAAAGCATTTATTAATTTAGAAAGGTATTTATTAATTAGGAAAATCAATATAAAAGCTTTTAAAATCATTTTAAAAATAAATAAAAATACATTATTACAAGTGTTAGCTTCTTAATCATGTTAAATACATGTGCAATTTAATGAGGGATTGAAATAGACAAATGTTACAAAGTGTACAAATGTCATCTTTTTATTTTCATTTTCTTTAAATTTTAATAAAATTTGATTTACTCTATATAAACTTCCACCTTCCTTCTTAAATTCTTTTCTTATCTTTTCTTTTCAAAAGCTAGAAAGAAACTCAACCTGATCAATTATTTCAAACCAAAAAATCAAGCAATTCAAAACCCCTTAACTCAAAACCTGAAAACATTCCTCGGATCAAATTAAAACCCCTATCAACTACTTTGTCTTCAACCTGTAAAACCATTTTCAAGCAATCTCTAGAACAAAACAACCCTGTAAATCTTTTTTAAATCAGAACCTCAAGCCTGTAACCTTCTCAAAACTATAAGCCTGTAACATCTTCAGAATGCAACCTGGAATCAAGATCTTAAAGCATTCCAGTTTCAAAGTATGTTCTTTAGCAAATTCAAGTTTTCAGAAATCAAAGCAATCATTTTTCAATCCAGTTCAAGCCTTTGCCTCTTTAATCTGGTGAGTAAACATTTTAAATAAAAATCTAATTAAATAGATATCTATTTGCTTGTGAAGACTGAGATGAATGATGCTTTGTTTGTGCATATATAAGTGATATCTCTATGAAGCACAGTTTCGCCCAGAAGCTCATAGGTCAGGTCCAACCCACTTTCTTACTTACGCAAAATGCCTCTTCTTTAGAATTAGAAGAAGAGATGTGTTTATGAATATATGTAAGTATGCATGCCTGTTGAATTGAACATCTCTATTCTTGATTCAGAACTTAAAAGTTTTGATCAAAAATCCAAAATCTACTCACCTGATCTTTGTTAGGCTTTGAGATTCAAATATAATATGTTTGTTTAATCATAAATTAAATTTTAAAATTTATTTCAAGCAAAATAGGTCAGAAATTTTCCTAAAATCAAGATAGTACAGAAGAAAATTTAAATGCATGTTAAAATCAAGCATTATAATTTGATAATCCAATTACATAACTTAAAACTTCTTTGTAAAATATGATTTTTAAGACAAAAATCATGATGTTTAGTTTAGGATCATGTGTGAAATTTTAATTTAACCAGAGAAGGATTTTTGGGTGTTCTCTGGTGATCGGCATTTGTTGGACGGTCGGGATCTTAGCTGGAGGTAGAAGAAGGTTCAGGGAGTTCAGCATAAATGACTGGCGGGTTACTGATCGTCGTGGCGTCGGCAACAAGTTGATTTAGGTTTTCAACCCTAATTTGGTCGAGTCTGGGAAATGGATCACTGCTTCCTCTCTGTGGATTCGAGTTCGATGGGACCAAGGGGAATGGCTTCGTAGGTGGTCGGAGATTGCATGGCCTGGGTTGCGGCGACTCTGGTAGTCAGAGGTGAGTGTTCGAGGCCGATTTCTGGTGAGGGTTGTGGTTCTTGTTTCATCTACCTTGCTTGATTTTGATTTGAGGCTTATGCGAGTGATTCGAAGGTCGGAGTCGAAGGTCTGGATGATGGTCGATGTGCTGAAAAGTGTGTCGATGGTCGGAGGTGGTTCTAACGAAGGTGCACGTGCACGGTGATGTTTTTGGTGTCTGTTGTTTGGGTTGGGTTTTTGACTCGAAGGGAAGATCGAGTTTTGGGTTTGTGGCTCGAGTATAAACTTTAGTAGATTCTGAGTGTTTAAATCTTTAGGGTTTTATACTTAAAAATAAATCTAAGTTTTATTGAAATGGGAAGAATGTGGTTAACTCGGGGATAGACCCGAGTGGTCTTCGGGTTTGACCCGAAGTAAAGTGATGGGCAGATTTAAAGGGTTTTAAAGTCAATGTTTTTGAAATTTAAAAAAAATCTAGCTTAAACTTTCTTATTTAAACTTACTTTGTATAATAATTGTTTCTTTAACATTTTATTAAGAAGTTTAGAAATTTGTTTAATATAAATTTTTGTTAAGAGGAATTTAAAGTTATTTTAAACTTAAATTAGAAATGAAATTTTAAGGTTTTGATAAAAGCAAGTTTTAAAATTTAAATTGAAACTACTTTTTAAAAAAAACATTATTTGATAAATGTTTTAAGTTATTTTAAGAAGTTATCTTTTGATTTATCTAGTTATATGATTATTTTATTTTAAAGATTAAATGGTGTAAATATGTTAATGGTAATTAAGGCATTAATAAGATAATGTTTTATCTTAAGATAATTAAGGTTTTAATGTCTTGAGATTAATTAAGTTAATAAATAATTTAAGTATAATTTATTGATTTAATAACTATTAGTTAAGGATTTAAAAATTAATAATTAAGAATTATAAGTTAACTAATAAAGGTTAATTAATTTGCAATTAAAAATTAGTAATTATATAATTAGAGGTTATTAATTAATGATTAGAGATTAATTAAGTAATTAAGATTTATTAATTAGTAATTAGAAATTAATTAATTAAGGATTAATCCAACGGTAATTAAGGATTAATCAAATAGTAATTAAGAATTAATTAATTTGTAATTAAGTTTTGTTAATTAATAATTAAGGTTTATTAGTCAATAATTAAGGAGAAATTAATTAATTTAATGGTAATTAATTAGGGGTTAATTAATTTATTAATTAATCAATTAAGGGTAATTAATTTAAAGGATGGTTAAATAATTAAAGGTTAATTGTTCAATGATTAAAGGTTGATTTATTTATTAAGGTTGATAAATTAATAATTAAAGGTTGATTAATTTATTTTTAAAGGTTAATAAATGATTAAAGGTTAATTAATTAAGATGGTTTGTAATTAATTAATATTAATTAACCAGGATTAATAATTTATTTATAGTGTTAATCTGATTTAAATTAATCAGATGAATAATTAATCTTACTTATGGATGTATTGTATGAAATGCTTTAAATTGTTTGATATCTCTATGTGTAATGTTTTTTGTTATGAATTATATTTGATTTGAGCTGTGATGAATATAATTTATTTTTATCTGTGATGAATGTATATTATTTATTTGTGAATCTGTGAATGGAAGACAAGTGTTATAGGAATATACCGCTTATCGATATTGATGTGCCTGAATCTGTGATGATTGATGATGTTGCATTATTGTGTAAAACTCCTGGACTACACCATACACACACAAATATGGATTGCACGAGGAAATTGGTTAAGTCATAGATATTTTAAAATCTAAATATTATTTTTGAAGATCGAATTTCGAATCCAAAATGGTTTTGGAAATGGAATTGGGTTAAATATGAAAAGCTTTTGAAAAGGAGTTTTAAAGATAAAAGTTATTTCGAATAACTTGATAAAGTTTTGAAATTTAAAAAGTTTGATTTGAATTTAAATTCAAGATTTGAAATTGAATTCTATGTTTGGAAATTATGGTTTAAAAAGGGTATATAAGTTGCAAATGTGTTTATATGAGTTTTAAACCATTTTAAAAGTATTGTTTTGGGAATTTGAGTTTAACCCAAGTTTTATACTTGAAGGGCTGTAACTCATGCAAATGTAATCGGATTTTTCCAAAACGAAAACTATTTGTTTTCAAATAATAATAGCTTTATATAAAGAAAGGATTTTATATGGTGTACCTTTCATATAAAAGATTTGAAATGGGAATTGTGCATGAATCTTTGGAAATGGTTTTGAAAGCTATGAATTGAGTCTTTGATTTAATGATTGGATGAGTTAATCTAATTTGAAAAGGAAATTATTTTGAAGGCCGTGAATGAATTTTTGTGAAAGATGGGTGAACTTTGTGAAGTGAATCTTTTTGTTTAAAAAGATTTGGAAATGATAATTTGTTTAAACCATGTAAAAGAAAGGTTTTGGGTAATAAGTTGTGACTTAACTGAAATCCCATTATCCATATGGTTTTTAAATATTGTGGTCATTATTCGGTTTAGCCGGGAGAGGACCTTGTGTTATATAACCCATTCCGAATAATGATACGTCGTAAATGGATAGCATTTGAAGACCGGTGGTGAAGACCGGGCGTTTTCGAAAACGAAAGGATGATCCGTCGAATGTCTCTGCACTGAGTCACGCTAGTATAGAGATCTCCATATGTGATGAGGAGTCCGTTCGGGATTGTGAATCCCCGGAGTGCAAGGGATTCTTTGTGAAGTGCCTTCGGTTCTGTTCGAACCCGAAAAAGACTTGTATGGATGTGTGTCTGACATTACACTTTGAGATGTAAAGCTGGTTTCTATCTAATACATTTCTGTTTGGTGGCGGATAATTTATTCTCTTAACTTAACACCCTTCTCTGGGACGTACGAGCTCTGAGGTTATGTAGTTGATGGTTACTAGTGATACATTCCCAATTTGGTAATGTGGCATATGAAGTGATGCCGATCATTTGTTGATCAAAGCAAGGCTTTGTGTAAAGCGTAGCTTTGTGGACGAGACTGCATAAGGACCTCACACCCCGGAAATGGTCGAAATAGGAAGGATGCAGCAAGGTTATCAGGGGACGCGCCCCAAGGATATGTCCATTTCTTTTGGAAAAGGGTGGTGTCATAGTATTGAGCCCAGATAATTAACTCATATGGACGCTGTAAATTTATTACTTTGTGGTTGCTTTGTTGTTGAGAGCTCTCGGTTAAGGGCGCAAATGATTGAGGATGACATACTTGTAGGTGTTACTTCCGGGCAGGGGTAACTCGGCCTTGTATTGACAGAGATCTGGGTAGGTTCTCGCGGCGTCCCTCCAGAAGCATACCCATGTGGCAATAGGAATTTCCTTAGTCTGACCATTTTTTGAAAATCCAATCACCAATACGCGCCTTTTACGATTACAATTGTATAACCTGCCATTCTTAAATGGTAGTTATAGCAGGCATAATATAATGGTACCTATGCTGGCTAAGATTTATATTATACTTTCGAAATTGTTTTCTGCACTATGCACTAATAATAATATCAAAAAGGGTTTTCGCGTATCAAGCATGTTTGAATGTGATAAGGAGAAATCTCCTCTAATTCTTCATTTACATTCTGTGTGCGGTGGGAGGCCTTATGGTAGTTTCATTTTCCAAAAAGCATTGCAGATTTCTTTTACTTCTTTTTTTGTTTGTTTTAAAGATAAACTGTTTTTATTTGCTCATACCAGTCCCATGACTGACCTAGAGTTTATTGTTCCCTTTCTAAACTCTGGGTGTTCACAATTTTCCACACAGGCAGCCTAGAATTAGATTTTCAGATAGTCAACTCGTAGGAGTGGCAATTCGGAATCCTTTTCAGTCTTTGGATTTAGCGATCACATTTGTTTCACTTGGACTGACCTTGCTTAATGCACTGATGATGGTGGTTCTTGCATTTGGTTCAAGCTATCTTTAGTTTGGAGCTTTAGAGATCGAGTTGTGGTATGGAGTTGGATTCTTTGGAGACTCTTCTGTCTTTTGGTGACACTGTTCTGCTGTGCTATTACCTTTCCGCTATTGTATCTCTGATATTGTTATCATTTGTATCAAATTGTTGTATCGAATATTGTATATCAATAATACTCATTTTTTTCTTCCGCTGTGCTGTTATATTTAATGTGTTATAAGCTCCAACATGAATCGGCTTTCGACGTTTGAATCTGCGGCATTTGAGTACAAGCGAAGTACGGATATCGATTTTCAAATGCTGAAATTCGGGTCATGATAATAACAATGCAGCAAAAATAAAGGAATAGTAGTTCATGAAGCTACTATATATAACTGAGGTAAACAAGATACAATAGAAGTCTTGAATACATAGATTTCTCAATACAATAATCAAATAACAAAATTTGAATATCATTGGAGTCAACTAAATAATAGAAAGCCGAATTGATAGATGGATCTTCAAATCGAAGCTCCAACTCCCAAGGCGAGTCTCAAAAGCTGTAACACTCAGTCTGACCCAAGCGTAAAGAAAAACACAAAACATTCGAGTCAGGATTAACATTCTTATATCAATAAATCAAACTCAAGTGAAATATCAACTGAAGTACAGGTAACTTAATGGATGTTTGGCATAACCATCCTCTAAGGATCTGTTAATCTCTCTACTATGTAGTAGTATACGCTATTATACTAATGTCAATAGTAAAGTAAACTATTAAAATAGCATTAAGGCTTTACATTTTCCACCTTAACATATTTTATAGTGCCAATAGTCTATACAGTATCGTAATACCTCCAGATCGGAAGGCTACCAGAGGATACTCCATAGGTACGACACAAAACAAACTAGTAGTTTGCTCGATATGGTAGGTGGCACGACACAACTAGGCAATGCCAGGGTAGATATACCAATTACACTTCCAGGCTGGTGGTAACGCATAACAACCACTACCGCCCACCTCGGAACACACTCCCAAATCAAAATCAAATCAAGTGTAGCCACCAAATCAATCACAAAGTCAGAATATAATATCGAAGGAATGTGTTCGATCGGAAGAGCTACCTCACTTGGCCTGTCAATTGCTCCTGTTTTAGCCACCTTATGCCAACCCACGGGAGTCTGGTCCACGTATATACCTCATATAGGATCGTCGCCACCATCCTACTTCATTTTGGAATCTCCACCGTGCAAACGTTTGTTAAAGTGGTTTTTGGTATTGGCAGAGAGTATGACAATATCTGATCCCAGTCTCTTTAACAACCAATCTTTATTATAACACCACGGTCATTTCAAAATCGTTTATGCTTCAAAACCAAAATATCATTTCATTTCAAAACCATATCAATACTATATCATTTTTCACTTCAAATATCTCCATTTCCAAAATCATAGCGCTTCAAAGTTATAACACTTCGAAACCAAAACACTTGAGATTATAACACTTTGGAAATTATAACACTTTGGAAATCATAACACTTTGAAATCATAGTTTAGAAATCATAACACTTTGAAATCATATACTTCCCACTTAACCGGTTTAGATATTAAAATAGTGTGTATATATATATAGTAAAATAGTTTATAAAGTAAAATAGTTCATATAAAATAATTATAAGTTAAAATAGGTTATACTAAAATAGTTAGTATATTAAAATAGTTTATATTAAAAATAGTTTATATGAAAATAATTTATAAAGTAAAATATATAAATAGTTTTAGATATAATTTAAAATTTATATAATAAAATAGCTTCCTCAAATTTCATAAATAAATTCCTAATCAATTCGAATCCCAAAATTCCAATTTAATTCAATCTCAATTCTTCAAATTTGATTCAGCTCAGTTTCTCATTAAATCATTTCAAGTTATATCGATTTCAAATACAGATTTGAACCACAAAATAAACCATTTAAATTTCAATATATTTCAAAGCTTTAACATTCAGACATTTCAAAAATAGATTTGATAATTTCATATATATATATATATACACATATATAATTAACTTTGTTATTATTTAGTTTTGAAATATTTACTTAATAAATCCAATATCATTTAAATAAAACCCCAAATTACAAATAAACTAAATATTTCCTTCAATTTATCTAAACTTGAAATATTTGTTTAATTACCTTAAATCAAAAATCAAGTTATAAAATCATGTCCTTTAAAATCTCAATTTCAATAAGATTCAAATTGATTTACTTAATTAAAGTTCTTAATTAAATACAATTTCAAATAAATTCCAATATATCTTCTCAACCTTAATTGGTTAAATCATCATGAACTCTATACTAAAATATAATTTAAGTAACTACCGAACCATATGTATTTTAATAAAATCAAAAGTTATTATTAGACTTATTTTATATTAAACAAATTTATACATAACTTAAAAATCAAGAAATTACCTATAAATAAATATATAATATCTAAAATCAATATTTACATAAAACCAAATATTTCTTTCCAAAAACCATAGAAATCATTTCAAAATATTTATATATATAGACCAATGGTGTCTGTATAAAATTTTCTATACTATCGTCAAGTGATACAGATATTTATCGTTTGAATCCATAATTTAAATATATACGGGTACATATCATTTCAACTCGCAATCCTAAATTCAATTTAATGAAAATCGCTTGGGTTATCATTTCACCATAATGATTTTCTCATATTCTGTAGATCCTTCGGGTATGTATCATTTCAACCCATAGTGAATTCGGAAATTTGCAGAGTGGTAACAGATATGATGATAATATAACAGGCATATATCATCAATATAAATAACAGATAATAATGTCAGGTGCCACAAGTGAACAGGTACAGATAATAACATAGATATAGCAATGTAAACAACTAACAGTAGCATATTTTAATTTTCGTTTCAATTGAAATTAAATTTAATAGATATAAGAATGTTAATCGTGAGTGATTACTCACCTTTCGAGGCTAGATAGAATTGACAAAGACATAAGCTACGAATTCCAAAGCAATGCTAGATGGACATGATTCGGCGAACGATGCTGATAAATAGCAATAGACGAAATCAGATTAGAACGGGATCGATGAAGATAGTTGGTGTAACTGAACTAATAAGAATATATATATAAAATCATATTTTAACTTTCAAACATAGATTAAATTAAATATATATGCTTTTCAAAATCATTATTTAACTAAAACCCATATATTACAGTCAAATATATATATATATATATATATATATATATATATATATATATATATGCACACACACAACATACGTTGAAACCATTACTTTTATATATACCCAGCCATAATTACCATTATATATAAATTTATAAAATACAACACTTAAACAAGTTAAAAATCTACTATAGCATATATAAGACCCATCAGGAAAATACAAAACATATATAATTTATATGCATGTACACTTTCGGAAACCATACTTAATAAGCAATTATTACCTTTCAAGATATCGTGTACACACACACACACAAAAACAATACGAAATCAGGCCATCTAAACAAGGTAGAAAAATGCAAAACTGGAAATATAGACATATGTGTACAACAAACCTTTATATTCAAATAATATATATATAACTTACATATATATGAAACAAAAGAGTCATTAAGACTATAAGATAATAAAATATTTATATAAATATACAAACAGCTCGGCCACAAAAATATATATATATATATACTGCAAAATACAAGACAAATAAACAATGCAGCTTTCAGATTTGCAAATATATATATATATATACACACACGACTTCAAAGCTCATGTATATACTAACTGTATAACACATATGTAAGTAACCTTTGTACTGCTATGGTATACTATAAATTGACATATAAAATTAACATAAAATTCATATACATATATATATACTAAGTAAATCTTATATATATAAACATATTTATACAAAATAATAACAAGACAACTGATTTTGAACTTATATGTGTGACAGGCTTATATACTTTCATAACAAACAGCTACTATATAAATATATAAACATTTGTGTGTATATATTTAATATAAACCGTCAAAATGATGATAACAATATATATAAAACTAAAACTGGACATATATAGAAACTATATATATATATACACATAGCAACAAAGACTATCCCATATAAACTGCAGATTAACACAATATATAGTTTTAAAACAAACTTACTTATACTTACATATTATAATGGTAGCTATATATTTATAAACAATCTAAGAAACATGTATATAAAGTAAATACAGTTTGCATACACACACACTATAAAAATAAAGCTGTAACATATATACAACTATTATATAGCATATATATAATATAATATACGTTACCTGTATATAACCAAAAGAAAAGAATAGGAAGAGAGGATGAGCTTGATGGCAAAAGGAGGAGCTCGACTGGGTTTGGTGGCGAATGACGAAGTTAATGGGATGGTGCGTGTTAATGGTGGAGTCTGATGCTTAGTTTCGGTCATGAGAAGTAAGGTGAGCAACGCTTGGAAATAGAGGAGGAAGGCCGGTGGTCTCGGTTTCCAGAGAGGAGAACGCGTAGAGAGGTTGCAACTAAGGTGGCTGCTGTGCTAGCTGTGGGAGGCGAGGGTAGGTTACGGGCGAATGAAGTTGTAGCGATGGTCGAAGGGATAGTGTCAGGCGGCGGTTGACGACGAGGTCGACATGGTGGATGTCGCTGAGTGGCGATGGGAGGGTTTCGGCCGTCAATATTCTTCATTTTTTTTTAAAAACATAAGAAGAAAATGAAAGAGGGAAGAATGAACAACAATGAAAACATTTACAATCGGTAGGAATAGTAATAGCCAGAATTTTTTTTTGGGAAATATAAAAGGCTATTCACTGTTGATAGGAAGATTAATAGCCAACGACTATTAACTTAAACTGTTGCCATACTAAAGGACAAAGGAAAAAAGGCCACACGATTCAAAAGCAGAACCGATACGACTGATTAGTTTACCGATTTTGTCGTATCCAAACTCGAAACACATGAATGAATACACTGCGGAGATCAGCACGACGAGACGATCAAAATGGTACATAGATATCAACAATACGGCCGAATTATCAAAAGTCAATAATCGGTACCGAAATGATGCTAAAATGTCAGAAATAAGATGGACGGAGCAATAGAAGTTTAAATTTGACGAAACGAAATATGACGTCTCACTCAGAAGATGATTTACAAATTTTCTAGAGAAGAATATTCAGGTTTGAAAAACATTTTATTTTCATCAATTTTAACTGATTTGAATTGAAATAAAATTACACAAGAAAATAAACTTCATATTATCAGATGAAAATTTACCGTTTTCTATTAAAATAGACGTATTCCAAATATTAAATTTTTGTTGTTTAAAATTTCAAAAAAATTCAATTAAATATATTTATAAAACCAATAAAATTATTAAAATTTACGGGTCATTACACTCTCCCCCACTCAAAACTTTACGTCCCTGAAAAGGAACGAGATAGGAGAATGAAAACAACTAGAAAGAAAATGGTTTGAAATACAAAATAGAACAATTAATTTAAAACCATATAAAATTAAATTTTAAATTACGTAATATCCAATAATTGATTTTAAATTCAAGGTGTTTCATTAACTATATTAAATTTCAATTTATTAATTCCCTCAAAACAGAATTTATTTTATTTATCACACTTATTATTCAATTAACTTATTATTCTATTCATCTCTATTAACATTTATAATCCAAAATATATGTATAACATTTATTATATCCACTCAAATTTTATTTACAAAACGTTTTATATTGTATATTATCCAATTTCATATTCAACTTCAGAATAATTTAGGTAAGTTGTATTAAAACGGAATTGGGTATTATACAGTTAATTTTTTTCCTAACTCAATTATTTCAAATTTAAATATATATTCAAAAAAATTGGATTTGTTTATAATTAAAATCGTCCTTTAACATAAATTTAAGAATTAAGTTTCCGATTAACTTCAAACAATTTATAGATAAATATATATACTATATATCAAATCAAATCTATAATTATGTACTTATATATATTATAAATCAAATCACACTTTAGCAATTCATGTCAACTTAATTTCCAACATAATAGTGTAGGAAGCTACAGAATGGTCTCTCCACTCTGAAACTCGAAAATGAATGTCGATGATGCTGGAGTCATCACCGAAATTATTTTCCAGCTACAATGGAGGAGAGTACTGGTTTAAAACTTTGAAATTCTTTGAAAACCATTTCTATTCGAAAATACTTTAAACAGTATGCATTTTAAAACTTTGAAAACAATAGCTTGGAACCACCGAAAATTTAAATTTAAATTCATTTAAATTCTAAATCAATTATAAACCATGTTTTAAAATTTCCATTTATTAATATCATTTGACAATGGTCAAAGGTTTACAAATAATAAATCAAATATTATCATTTTAAACATCCAATCCAGTTAACAATTCAATTTCAAAAAATTATACATATGCGCACACACACACACACACACACATATATATATAATCATACAAAAATTTATTTCATTTACTAGAGTTGAAAATAATATTGTGTCAGTTTGTTCTGTTCAAGTGTTTAGGAAATCTTATCGATAGCGTTGATCAGAGGAATCGATCGAAAACCCAAATCAACATCAACAACTCAAAAAACACAATATATAAAACACTTTAATATTAATACAAATACATTCCTTCACTCGTTGATTCTAGAATGGATTTCAAAACAAAGTTATAGATTCAAGTATAAGAGGACTCTAACCAAATAGAATTCTAATTCGAAGATTGGTTCGAAAAGAAGATGAGAAGGTTAAATAACAAAAGAGAAAGATGGATACACTGATATTAATCAGGGCGACCTTAACCGGGTCAACCGTGACTTCAAGAATAAGATGGATGTAGAATTCTTAGGAAAATCGACATTCGATTGCAAGAGATAGAATTTAGGCATAGCAGGAGATAGATATCATCATAAAATGAGGATACAGAAAACTTCGGTGAATCGATGCTTGTTGTAAAGGAGTTTCACCCCTTTACAATCATTCAATGGAGCTAAGAGATATTCTAGAATCAAGAAGAATTTGGATACGGGAAGACAAGAGTGGATTTCAAAACGAATGGGAGAGTTCCAAAGTTTCAAAGAACCTGAGTCAAAGGGGAAGAAATTCAAGGTCGAACGAAAGTGATTCCGTAATTAAATTTACTCTATATATTGAGTTTTCCTAAAACCAAAGCTTTGATACCACATGTAACATCCTGGTATTTTTAACCATTCGCATCCGCACATGTCGGACTTGAATTGCTCAAAATATCATATTATTAATTTAAATTTGGCAAAACTCAGCATATACAGTAAATAAAATAATCACGGAATCACAGACACAAAGTAACATAACAATAATGCAGCAGAAACAAAGGATAGTAGTTCATGAAGCTACTATATATATAACAGAGGTAAACAAGATAAAATAGAAGTCTCGAATACATGGATGTCTCAATACAATAATCAAATAACAAAATCTGAATATCACTGAAGTCAACTGAATAACTGAAAGCTGAATAGATAGATGAATCTTCAAATCGAAGCTCCAACTCCAAAGGTGAGTCTCAAAAGCTGTAACACTCAGTCTGACCCGAGTATAAAGAAAAAAACAAAAGACTCGAGTCAGGATTAACATTCTTATATCAATAAATCCAACTTAAGTGAAATATCAACTAAGATACAAGTAACTTAAAGGATGTTTTGGATAACCATCCTCTAAGGATCCGTTAAACTATCTACTATGCAGTAATATACAATATAATACTAATGTTTATAGTAAAATAAACAATTAAAATAGCGTTAAGGCTTTACATTTTCCACCTTAACATATTTTATAGTGCCAATAGTCTATGTAGTACTGTAACACCTCCAGATCGGGAGGCTACCAGAGGATAATCCATAGGTACGACACAAAACAAACTCGTAGTAGGCTCGATATGGTAGGTGACACGACACAACTAGGCAAGGCCAGAGTAGATATACCAGTTACATTTCTGGGCAGGTGGTAATGCATAGCAGCCACTACCGCTCCCTCGGAACACACTCCCAAATCAAAATCAAATAAGTGTAGCAACCAAATCAGTCACAAAGTCAGAATATAGTATCGAAGGAATGCGTCCGATCGGAGGAGCTACCTCACTTGTTCCGTCATTTGCCCCTGTTTTAGCCACCTTATGCCAACACACGGGAGTCGGGTCCACGTATATATCTCATATAGGATAGTTGCCACCATCCTACTTCATTCTAAAATCTCCACCACGTATACTTTTTTGAAAGTGGTTTTCGGTATTGGTAGAGAGTATGACAATATCCAATCCCGGTCTCTTTAACAACTAATCATAATTATGGCACCACGGTCATTTAAAAATAGTTTATACTTCAAAATCAAAATATCATTTCATTTCCAAACCATATCAATACTATATCATTTTTCACTTCAAATATATCCATTTCTAAAATCATAGCACTGCAAAGCTATAACACTTCAAAACCAAAACACTTGAAATGATAATACTTTGAAAATCATAGCACTTTTGAAATCATAACACTTTGAAATCAAAATTTAGTAATACTTTGAAATCATGTACTTCCCACTTAAATAGTTTAGATATTAAAATAGTATATATGATAAAATAGTTTATAAAGTAAAATATTTTATATAAAATAGTTATAAGTTAAAATAGTTTATATTAAAATAGTTAGTATATTAAAAATAGTTTATATGAAAATAATTTATAAAGTAAAATATATAAATAGTTTTAGATATAATTTAAGATACTTTATATAATAAAATAGCTTCCTCGAATTTCATAAATAAATTCCACATCATCTCGAATTCCAAAATTCCAATTTAGTTCAATCTCAATTCTTCAACTTCGATTCAATTCAGTTTCTCAATAAATCATTTCAATTTATATCGATTTCAAATACAGATTCGAACCACAAAATAAACCATTTAAATTTTAGTATATTTCAAAGCTTTAATATTCAGACATTTCAAAACTTGATTTGATAATTTCATATATATCAAAATTTAACTTCGTTATTATTTAGTTTTGAAATGTTTACTTAATAAATCCAAAATCATTTAAATAAAACCCCAAATTACAAATAAACTAAATATTTCCTTCAATTTATCTAAACTTGAAATATTCATTTAATTACCTTAAATAAAAAATCAAGTTATAAAATCATATCCTTTAAAATCTCAATTTTAATAAGTTTCAAATCAATTAAATTAATTAAAATTCTTAATTAAATACAGTTTCAAATAAATTCAAATTTATCTTCTCAACCTTAATTGGTTAAATCATTATAAACTCTATAATATAATATAATTTAAATAATTACCTAACCATATTATATTTTAATAAAATCAAACGTTATTATTAAACTTATTTTATATTAAACAAATTTATACATAGCTTAAATGTCAAGAATTTAACTATAAAAAAACCATAGAAATCATTTCAAAATATTAATGTATATAGACCAACGGTGTCTGTATAAAATTTCTATCCTACGGTCAAGTGATACAAATATTTATCATTTAAATTTGCAATTTAAATACTTGTGAGTATATATCATTTTAACCCGCAATCCCAAATTCAATTCAATGGAAATTGCTTGTGTTTATCATTTCAACCCATAACGATTTTCTCTTATTCTATAGATCGTTCGGGTATGTATCATTTCAACCCATGGTAAATTCTATACTAACAGGGAACTTGCAGAGTGATAACAGATATGATAATGAAATAACATGCATATATCATCAATATAAATAACATATAACAGTGTCAGGTGTCACGGATGAACAGGTACAGATAATAACATATATATAGTAATGTAAACAACTAACAGTAGCATATTTCAATATTTGTTTCAGTTGAAATCAAATTTAATAGATATAAGAACGTTAATCGCAAGTGATTAGTCACCTTTCGAGGCTAGATAGATTTGAAAAAGAAATAAGCTACGAATTCCAAACCAATGCTACATGGACATGATTCGACGAACGAAGTTGATAAATAGGAATAGACGAAATCAAATTAGAACGGGATCGATGAAGATAATTGGTATACCTAAACTGATAAGAAAAAATATATATAATCGTATTTTAACTTTCAAACATAGATTAAATTAAATATATCTGCATTTCAAAATCATTGTTTAACTAAAAATCATATATTACAATCAAATATATATACACACACAATATACGTTGAAATCATTACTTATATATACACCCAGCCATAATTACCTATATATATATATAAATTTATAAAATACAACATTTAAACAATTTGAAAATATACTACAACATATATAAGAGCCAATAAGAAAATACAAAATGTATAATTCATATGTATATACACTTTCAGAAACCCATACTTAATAAGCAATTATTACCTTTCAAAATATCATATATACACACACACAACAAACAATACAAAATCAGGCCATTTAAAAAAGGTAGAAAAATGTAAAACTGGAAATATAGACATATGTGTACAACAAAACTTTATATTCAAATAATATATATATATATATATAACTTACATATATATAAAACAAAAGAGTCAATAAAGACTATAAGACAACAAAATATTTATATAATATACTAATGGCTCGGTTACGCAAAACAATATATATACTGCAAATTATAAGACAAATAAACAAAATAGCTTTTAGATTTGCATATATATATACACACACACACGCACACACACGACTTCAAAGCTCATTTATATACTAACTGTGTATCACATATATAAGTAACCTTTATACTGTTATGGTATACTATAAAATTAACATAAAATTCATACACACACACACTACAAAGTAAGTCTTATATATAAACATATTTATATAAAAAAATACAACTGATTTTGATATTATATACATAACAGGCTTATATACTTTCATAACAAACAGCTACTATATAAGTATATAAACATTTGTGTACATATATTAATATAAACCGTCAAAAAGATAATAATATATATAACTAAAACTGGATATACATAGAAACTATATATATACATAGCAACAAAGCCTATCCCATATAAACTGCAGATTAACACAATATAAAGTTTTAAAACAAACTTACTTATACTTGCATATTATAACAGTAGCTATATATTTATAAACAATCTAAGAAACACTTATATAAAGTAAACATAGTTTGCATTACACACACTATAAAAATGAATCTGTAACATATATACCAATATTATATAGCATATATATAATATATACGTCACCTATATATAACCAAAAGAAAAGCAGAGGACGAGCTCGATGGAAAAGGGAGTAGCTCGACTGGGTTTGGTGGCGAAGGCTGAAGTTGATGGGATGGTGCGTGTTAATGGTGGAGTCTGATGCTTGGTCTCGGTCATGAGAAGTGAGGTGTGCAATTCTTGGAAATAGAGGAGGAAATCTGGTGGTCTCAGTTTCCAGAGAGGAGCACGCAGACAGAGGTTGCAGCCAAGGTGGCTGTTGTGCTAGCTATGGCAGGCGAGGGCGGGTTACGAGCGAATGAAGGTGTAGCGATGGTCGGAGGGATAGTGTTAGGAGGCGGTTGACAACGAGGTCGGCATGGTGGATGTCGTTGAGTGGAGATGAGAGGGTTTAGGCTGTCAATATTCTTCATTATTTTTAAAAATGAACAGAAGAAGAAAATGAAAGAGGGAAGAATGAACAAAAAAGAAAACAATTATAACCGGTAGGAATAGTAATAGCTAGAATTTTTTTTTGGGAAATATAAAAGGCTATTGACTGTTGATAGGAAGATTAATGGCCAGCGACTATTAACTTAAACTGTTGCCATATTAAAGAACGGAGGAAAAAGGCCATATGATTCAAACGTGGAACTGATACGACTGATCGGTTTATCGATTTTGTCGTATCCCGAACTTCGAAACACATGAATGAATATACTATGGAGATCAGCAAGATGAGACGACCGAAATGGTACACAGATATCAGCGATACGACTGAACTATCAAAATTTGATTGTCGGTACCGAAATAATACTAAAATGTCTGAAATAAGATGGATGGAGCAAAAGAAGTCCAAATTTGACGAAACGAAATTTGACGTCTCATTCAGAAGATGATTTATAAATTTTCTAGAGAAGAATATTTAGGTTTGGAAAACATTTTATTTTCATCAGTTTTAACAAATTTGAATTGAAATAAATGTACACAAGAAAATAAACTTCATATTATCAGATGAAAATTTACCATTTACTATTAAAATAGACGTATATAAAAATTTTGTTGTTTAAAATTTCACAAAATTTCAATTAAGTATAGTTATAAAACCAATAAAATTATTAAAATTTACGGGTTGTTACATAGCAGCATCTCTTTCTATAACTAGCTCACGATTTCGGTGATATGCCTCTTCGATTTCATTATGGTGCATTGTCTTTTCGGCTTTAAGCGCTTTGATAGCCCCTTCAGTTTTCTTCCCAAATTCAGTCTAGGATTTTCTCATATTCTTGACCTCAATATCAAGGGCGGTTATGATTTTTTTATTGTTAGCCTCGATAAGCTTTTGATTCTCGATCTCCGATAGCCCAACTCTTGAAACTTTATAAATCTTCTCAATAACTCATGTCTTTATACTGGTCGTGAATGTCTGTCACATAGGGCATAGTCCTTTCTTGGAATTCCATTGGAACTTTCTTTAGGTTTGGCATGAACATATGCCCATCAAAATAGATGTTTGGAATTGATCCTTAAATTCGACCATATGAGTGTCAGTCGTAAGCTGTTCCGCTATATCGACCAAAGTGACAGCGGTTTTTTTCCAGGCCTTTGATGAGGAGTCTTGGAACTGCCTTTATGATGTCTATGCTTGGAAGACCGATTGAAATGAGATAGAATTATAGGGTGTACAGAAATAGATGTAGGAGGTGGAGCTCGGGAAGTGTCAACCGGTGGAATCTCATCACGACGATCAGGTTGCCTATCCAAACTTATAGAAGCAGGTGATAGGATCTAGGTCGGTGCTAGGAAGCAGAGTCATGAGATGAGTAGTCTCTATCATAACTTCCTCTATCCCGATTATCTCTATCTCGGCTAGAGCGACAGCCAGACTCATAGTCGCAACCACTCACCTGGTAGCCTGCGCTCGACTGAGGCCTGTGAGCTTTATATGCCTTTTCCTCTAAGTATCGGCATGTGTACATTTTTTCTTCTTCATGGTACCTGTATATAATAAGGCAGTGAATCGGGCTCAAAGATAAGGACATACGACATATGTGATATAGTGTTGTGAAGTGCATGTACACATGAGCGTCCTGGTGCCCTCCCTCTCGCTATGGATCGTGAAATGAGCTTTACTCATGGGAGTAATCTTTCCCAAGCTGTAGAAATGGCATCCTTCTTGAAATGAATTGGGGAATCAAAGCCCTCAAGAATAATGTTGTCGATACTAAAAAATGGAATATCATGATCCTAAGCCAGTGAAGGTGTCTGTTGATGGAATGGATGGAACCTTCTTGCAGTTGTAACTGGTAGAGGCTGCTTAGAAATTTTCCATTTATGAAGCTTAACGAGAGCTCCCTCTTGGTAGCAAGTGCTTACTCATCTAAAGACTGCTCGGCCATTGGTTTGTGACTTACATGTATGTTGTCATCACCAGCCTTATTACCACCGCCTACTATTTCACCCTCCTTGACGTTGCCTTAAGCCACCTTGACTTCTTGGCTAGGGATTGAGGATATATTAGGGCCAACATGACTTGCTTATTGTTGAATATGGCCACCTACTACTACTTCATCGTCATCCCTAGTCTGGCCGGTGTTACGACCCTCTTCTAACAAGTTAAAGACCAAGAGATGCTCATCGGTAATAAAGGACCTAACCTCCATATCTTCCTCTAGAACATTCCCGAGTGCTATAATGGCGGTTTGATAAACATCGCTACAGGGTCTCAAAGGAAATCTTCATGATTCAAAATTTGGGTTAATTAGAATGAAACTTAACCAAAGCTTTCACATAGTAAGAAAAAGTACTTACATCCTACTAACCACCGTTTTGCAAATACGGATGGATAATGCACACAAAACCAATCGCTTTTGAAATAGTAAGCTTATTCCAAGCATCGATCATAACTTGACAACCGCTGACTGGCTCAATAAAAGTCAACTATAGATTTTCTTTTCATTGCTTGAAGATGTAGATGAATCAAAAATCTTCTTTGGTCGGCTCATGATTTAGGAATTCAAGGAAAACCTTGTATGTTCCTTGGAGAATTGCGTAGCTGTTCGGGTGTAGTTGAGCTGGAGCAAGTCTCATAAACTAGAGCATTCGACGGATGAACGGATTAAATGGTGGTACACCCCCAAATAGGCACATATGCCTGTTACATGCAGTATACCTTTCTGGGGGAAAATTAGCCCTTTGGTCATGAGATGCGACCAATACGCCATCATATAGGATTCTATGCTTAATGCAAATTCGATGAAGTGATGCCTCATTAACTTTCGAAGTAGTCGAGTCTGCTGGATCTTCTAAGAATACAACATCCTCAAGTGTGTAAGGAGCGGGCTCTGCAATATCAACTGCTCTTGGATCTATAAAATTTCCTAGTGCACGATGTGATCTTTTGGGCTATTTCGATTATTCACCTGAAGGGTATCAAGCAGAAAGTGTCATTGATCTCAACTCATCATCTGATTCGGCATATGTAGAGGCTTGATCACAGGTCATTGAAGTTAAACACTCGGAGCGTCTGCAACCCATAACTATTAAACTCAATGGATAATCATAGTCAAATGGATTAACCTATTCCCCCGTGCCAAGTGTTATCTAGCCTAGCGTTGTGCAGTGTAGTTATATGCTGTTAAAAAATATATAGCAGTAATGATGAGATTCGAGAGTTCGACTGGGATGATCATCATCACCAACCATCCCAATCGGTTTTCATGTCAATGGTTGTACATAAGAGTTTTGTCCAAGTTCAAGAATCAGCTGTTGGCATATAAAGGTATGATGTCAGTATTCAAGACATATGCATTCATGTAGGTTCGACTTTATACATGCATGTGCGTTCAAGTTCAAATCAAAGGGCATATGTGATCATTCATGTATGTGCACAATTTCATATAGGCAAACAAATGTTCACGTCCAAGAGTCCAAGTCCATATGTAAGTGTACAAGGAAAAAAAACACGAAATTTGCCTAAGTATGGGATTTATACTGATCCCATACCTAAGGGAGTTTTGCTCCCTGATGCAAATCAAACTCCTTCTTCCCACTGCTGATTCCTGAACCTATCTCCATCAACATGAAGTGATCCCAAAGTAGAATGCAATCACCAACATGCAATCGCCCCCAAGCTAGACTCATCTCCACCATACTTTGACTCACCATCTACCTGAGATCAAAAACCCACCTACATGTGAAATTGCAATCAGATCAATTCATGAATCGACTTAGGGCAGATTGGGTCTCGAGACTTGATGGGATTTGACCTTAAAATCTAGGTGATTGCAACAGATGTTGATGGGTTTGGATTGTGGACAAGTGACAACAATATAGGAGGAAGGACTTGACTAGAATTGATAATGGGTTTAAGTGATTGGGTAGTTTTCTCGTTTTCAAGCTTTTAATGGTAGACGAGTGAAGGCGGGTTCGGTGAGTTAGTAAATGAAAGTAAGTGGGGAAAAAGAATGAAGACCATGGGTTATATACGGATCATGGCCTAATATTCTCGGTTTAAAAAACAGAAGAAATGTTCCAAGTGTGGGATCGATACTGGATACCCTCCGGTAGGGATCGGTATCGAATCCCACCATGCACTTTAAAAAAACAAGGGGACTAGAATTCAGTAAAAATTTGCAATGATCTATAAGCATGTGAACATGTTTAGAAGTTAGTAACAACAACATGTACATGAGAATGCAAGCATGTGTATGCACTCAACATTCGATTTCCCGAGCTGATGAAAATAAAATTCTTACCTGGGACTTTCAACAAGAAGCAAGTTCTGACAACCGAGGCCTACTAACTAAATCAACTAACTCAATAGAGTTGAGCATAGATAATCACCAAGAGAATACATTTCAGTTTTATAGTATCAGATATCGATGGAATGTCGCAATAAAATTACTATGGACATAACTTTTCATAGAAACAATTCATAGAAAGGATAGCGACCATTCAGAATACAGAATGGAATCCTTCACAATGATTCTAACTTGTCCTGATTCAAAGCACATTACATTCGAAATAAGATAAACTTTGAGGGGCAAGTGTTATTCAGCCTTTTGGTCTGACCATATTCAAACTGGATGGATAAGTTAGACCCGATGATTGTCAAGACAAGCAGCCTAGATAGATGATCCTAGAGTTTAGGAACCAAGTACAGACAAGAGTACGAGATGATGGTAGAACAAACTTAGAAATGCAACACCTCGAAATGCGCTTGGATCGGTATTCCACCCTACATAGGGTGTTAGTCCTTGAGATGATAGTTTTGATGACAACAACCTTAGGACTTGTTATAAAATACTAACATTATGGTTTAGATATATATATATATATAGGATATAACCATGCAGGTACCAAGAATGAAGGCTATACAGTATAGAGATTCAAGCTTGAAGATATCAAGATTGAAAATTCATGAGTATCAAGAAATCAAGATCAAGATTTCAAGAATCAAGTTAAGTATTGAGTATTGAATTGTATTAAAACTTCTTGACAGCACTTACATCTTTATTCGAAATTTATTCGTGGAATGGAATCCACTTCAAGCCTGTTAAAGGGATGGAACCCACGATTTCACTTGTTTTCTTTCCTCTTCATCTTCCACGTTTATTCTAAAGAATTCCAAACTATACTCTACCGAAATACCAAGTGAATCAAACTTGATTTTCTCTTGTTTAACTCTCTACCACTCTCTCCACAAGATCTTAGTGCTATTCGGAGTTATCTGATCTTTTGTAAATCAAAATGTTGAGTAAAAGGTGCGGTTGAGCCTTGAAATCAATTGGATGTGATTTTAGCTCCGGAAATCAATTTGGTGATCATGTAGCCTAGTTAAATCAAGAGAGTTGCACTGAACTCTAATACAGGAGGGTGTACCTCGTAACCTTGAAACAGAGGGTGTAGTCTGGGAGATTACTTTGAAAAGAAATCCATACGCTTGTACGGGACTGATGTAGGGTAACTCTGAACCAGTATAAAATCCTGGAGTATTCTTTTCTTACCGATTTTATTTAGAATTTGCATCTGTGTCTGATTCTTTGATTATATATGTGTTTGTGAATTGAATTTGTTTGTGATTAATTACACAAGTTTCAAAAAGATTTAGAAAATCCATAAAACACTATTCACCCCCTTCTAGTGTTATTCCAGCCTTAAGATCCATAATCCGTGTTTCTCACATTTGGTATCGGAGCAAGGTTTTCAAAGTTTTCATAATTTGAATTTTGAAAAAGTTTTTAAAATGGCTATTTTTGGGGATTTTGTTAACACTAGTTCAAAACTATTAAAATCGTCATTGTCTCATAAGCCTGCATATAGTTATTATAGAAAATCAAGATATCTACCGAGTTTGTATTTTGTGCAAAAAGAAAAATGTTATATGGTTTTTGAAGAATCGGCACTCAATGGAAAAATTATGCAAATCAAGAAGAATAAGTGGATACTTGGAAGTTGATGTTTAAGACACATGAACGGTAATCCAGATATGCTGAATGACGTTATCTATAAAGATGGAGAATTGGTTAATTTTGGAGACAACTCAAAAGGATATGTGATTGGCATCGGCAATGTCGGTAACTCTAAAACTCGTACTATTTCTAATGTTTTATTAGTTAAAAATTTGAAACACAATCTGCTTAGCTTTAGTCAACTTTGCGATAAATGATAAAAAATTAAATTTGAAAAAAATAAGTGTCACATCGAAGATAATAATTCAAATATCATATTTGTAGGAAGTAGGAAAAAAACATTTATATTCTTAGTATGAAAATCTCAGATGATAATCTATGTCTTTTGGCTAGTACAAGCGACCCTTGGATTTGGCATAAAAGATTTGGGCATTTGAATTTTAAACTTTTATCTAGACTTTCTAAACTTGATCTAGCAAGAGGTCTTCCTAGAATGAATTTTAAAATAGATAGTATATATGATGCTTGTCAATTAGGAAAACTTAGGAAGAGTTCTTTCAAATTAAAAGATATGATTTCAACTTCAAAACCTCTTGAGTTACTTTATCTAGATTTGATTGGTCCATCTCAAATTCAATCAATAAATCACAATAAATATGTCTTTGTAATTATATATGATTATTCTAGGTTTACGTGGATAATTTTTATGAAACATAAAAGTGGTACTTTTGATTCATGTAAATTTTTTACAAAAAGACTTCAAAACCAACTTTCTTTAAAAACTATAACTGTTCGTAGTGATCGCGGTGGGGAATTTGAAAATGAAAATTTTGAGAGATTTTGCAGTAAAAAGGGAATAACTCATAGTTTCTCTTTTTTAGGAACTCCACAATAAAACGGAGTGGTAGAACGTAGAAATAGGACGATTCAAGAGTGTGTTAGAACAATGCTTTCAGATGGTAATTTACAAAAACATTTTTAGGTTGAAGCAGTCGCTACAGCTTGCTACCTTTTGAATAGAATATTAATTAGACCGTTAACTAATAGAACACCTTATGAACTTCTTTACAAGAAGAAACCAAAGGTATCTTATTTTAGAATCTTTGGAAGTAAATGTTTTTTCTAAATACAAAAAGAAATTTGGACAAATTTGATCCTAAATCCGACAAAGGAATCTTTATTGGATATTCTAATAGAAGTAAAGCATATAGAGTTTTCAATTTAAAAACTAATACCATTGAAGAAACAATGCATGTTTCGCTTGATGAAAATTTCAAAGATGTTTAATAAATTAATGATGAAGAAGATTTTGCTACTCTAAATAACGAATCAATTGAAACAAATAATTAACTTATTCATCCAAATAAAAAGGTTGAGCTTTTAAAAGATTATCCTATAGAAAATATACTAGGAAATATTGAATCTGTTGATAGAACTGGAAATCAACTAAATAACATGAGTAACGTAGATTTTATATCATCTGTTGAACCTAAAAATCCAAAGGAAGCATCGTCTGATGATCCATGGATTCTGGCTATGCAAGAAGAACCGAATCAATTCACCAGAAATGATGTTTAGGAACTCGTTCATGGACCCGAGGATAAAACTATAATAGGAACTAAATGGATTTATAAACATAAAATGATTGAACTAGGTGAGGTCGTTAGAAATAAAGCTCGATTAGTCGCACAAGGCTATTGTCAAGAAGAAGGAATAGATTTTGATGAAATTTTTGCACCCGTAGCAAGATTAAAAGCCATTAGAATTCTACTTGCTTTCGCAAACTATAATAATTTCAAATTATTTCAAATGGATGTTAAAAGTGCTTTCAAATTATAATAGGAACTGTTTTTTCAAATTTAAGAAAGCTTTATATGGTCTGAAACAAGCACACAGAGCATAGTATGACAGACTAAAATCTTTTTTATTACAATCAAATTTTGAAATTAGTAAAGTAGAGTATATTCTTTTCATTAAAATAAATAAAAATGATATCCAACTAGTACAAGTTTATGTAGATAATATTATTTTTGGTTCAACTAATCATAAAATGAATAATGAATTCTCTGAAATAATGACAAAGAGTTTGAGATGGGTCATATGGGTGAACTTACTTTCTTTTAGGTTTACAAATAAAACAATTAGATAATGGTATTTTTATTAGTAAGAAAAATATGCTAGGGATCTAATTAGTAAATTTGGTATGACTACTGCAAGTGGAAAACTCACTCCCATGGCAACCAATGAAGATTTAAATAAAGAAGATTTTTCAAAAAATGTAAATCGAAAACTATATAGGGGAATGATTGGATCACTACTCTATATCATTGCGAGTAGACATGATATCATGCATAGTGTTTGTCTCTGTGCAAGATACCAATCTCAACCCAAAGAGACTCACTTAGAAGCTGTGAAACATATCACAAGATATGTTAAACATACTTTTGACTATGGTTTATTTTACCCTAAAAATGATTCATTTGATTTAATCTCTTATTATGATGCTGACTATGCTTGTTGCAAATCTGACCGAAAAAGTACAAGTGAAACTTGTCGCTTTTTGGAACATTATCTGATTTCATGATTTAGTCAAAAGCAAAACACTGTCTCTTTATCAACAACTGAAGCAGAATATATCTCTGCTGCTTTGGCTTGCTCACAAGTCATTTATATGCAACAAACCCTAAAAGATTTTGGATTAACAATTTCAAAATCACCAATTTATTGTGATAGTACTAGTGTAATAAATTTGTCTAAAAATCCTACTCATCATGCTAGGACTAAACATAATGATATCAGACATCATTTTCTCAGAGATAATATAAGTAAAGATATCATTTCTCTTGAATTTATAAACTTTGAGAATCAAATTGCCGATATTTTAACCAAATCCTTAGATCCACCTATATTCAATAAGTTAAGAAGAGAACTAGGCATTTGTTCAATAATTGAGATATAGAATATAGATATAGTAACATATATTTTTAATAAACATAGATATAAAAGAAAATCAATTTTTTCATAAGGATGTCGACATACCCCTGCTACCCATGTCGACATACAAAGGCAAAATTTGAAAATTTGATTTTCGCTCTAAAATTAGTTTGGCAGTTATATAAACCTATGTATTTTGAATTTTTCTGTCTTCTCACTTCTCTTTCTCTGTATTAAACTTCTGAAAATTAAAACTAATGGCCTCCTCCTCTAAACTAAACCAAAATGACACCATTTCCTTCCCTTCTCCTCATTCTGGTCCATTTCAACGCATTACACTGGCACGTGTGATAAAGATTGAAGAGTCTATAAAGAATGCCATGCAAATGTTGACTGAACTTCAAGTTGTGCAAATAAGAATGGCAAAAGAATAAGAAAAGCAAGGAAAAATTCTTCGAAATGTGAAAAAATTCCTGATGAATAATCATGCAAATCCTATTGTGATTGAAGAAGATTCTCCCAACATTCAAGTACATAACCCCTTAGAGCACAGCGAAAAGAAAGAAGAAGAAGAGGAAGAAGCACCTATGGAAGAAGACAACAACGTGATCTGCAAGGGTGAAGTCTGCTTTAACAAAGATGGGAATTTAGTTGAACAACGTGGAAACTTTTGTTTCCATTATCCAAATTGTACGATTCACAAATCTCCAATTGTCAAAAACTCTCGTTAGTAGTGTTATTCAATAATTTATGTACTTAAATGTATTTGTGTGTTTATTTTCCATATATTCATGTAAATATAACATCATATATAATAAAATATTTGTTTCACTTATTATACTTCCTTTTTAGTATTTAGTTTGGACAGTATTAGATTAAGGGGAGTTATATTAGTTTAGGATTAGTTTTTGTTGATGACAAAGGGAAGAAATATAAAATAGAGTAGTTAGGTGTAGTTTAAGCGGGAGTTATTAGTTTTAGGGGGAGTTATTAGTTTTTGGGGGAGTTATAATGCAGGTGAAATATATTTTATAAACATAGGTGGCCATCATCAAAACGGGAGAGATTGTTAATCCTTGAGATGATGGTTTTAATGACAACAACCTTAGCACTTGTTATAAAATATAAATACTAACATTATAGTTTAGATATATATGTATATACAGGATATAACCATGCAGGTACCAAAAATGAAGACTGTATAGTATAGAGAATCAAGATTGAAGATATCAAGATTGAAGACTTATGAGTATCAAGAAATCAAGATCAAGATTTCAAGAATCAAGGTAAGTATTGAGTCTAAAATTATGTTAAAACTTCTCGAAAGCACTTACATCTTTATTGAAAATTTATTCGTAGAATGGAATCCACTTCGAGCCTGTTAAAGGGATGGAACCCTAGTGGGATGGAACCCATGATAATATCTAATGGAACATATAGTGGTCATATTTTGATATCCACTAATTTTATAAAAATGCTTTTCAAAAATATATCTCTTGTTTTTAAAAGCTATTTTCAAAACTTTCTTTCAAAAAGACATCTCTCTTGGTTTTAAATATTTTAGTTTCAAAACTATTTTTCATTTTTTTTTATATTTTGATTTTAAAATTATCCTTGTTTTTAAACTATCTCTTGTTTTAAATATTTAGCTTTAAAATATTTATGTACTCAGATTTAAATCACCTTACAGATTAAGATTATATATTAAAATTATTTTTCTATGTTTAAACTATATTTAAATATATTTAGAAAGTTTAGAAACTATTTTGAAAAAATATAGAAACCAATTTTAATAGGAAAATCCAAGTCATCAATTTTTCCTAGAGCATGTTCGACATCCTTCAACCCCCATGTCTACATGGTGCCCATTAAATTCAAAATTCAAATTTTCAAAAGAAGTGTCTATTCGCATATCCTTTCACCAATAGACATGGTTGTTGATCTTCTATAAATACTAGTAGTTCTAAACGAATTTTCAATCTGATTTCACTTGTTTTCTTTCCTCTTCATCTTCCACATTTATTCTAAAGAATTCCAAACTATACTCTGTCGAAATACCAAGTGAATCAAACTTGATTATCTCTTGTTTGACTCTCTGCCACTCTCTCCATAAGATCTCAGTGCTATTCAGAGTTATAGGATATATTTTTAAATCAAACTGTTGGGTAAAAGGTGCAGTTAAGCTTTGAAATCAATTGGGTGTGATTGTATCCCCGAAAATCAATTAGGCGATCCTGTAGCCTGGTTAAATCAAGAGATTTGCCCTACACTCAAATACAAAAGGGTGTACCTCGTAGCCTTGAAATCGACGGTGTTATCTGGAAGATTACTTTGAAAAGAAATCTGTACGCTTGTACAGGGCTGGATGTAGGGTAACTCCGAACCAGTATAAAATCCTGGTGTGTTCTTTCCTTTACTGCTTTTATTTAGTTTTTGCATCTGTGTCTGATTCTGTGATTATATTTGTGTCTGTGAATTGCATTTGTTGGTGATTAAATTAAACAAGTTTCAAAAAGATTTAGAAAATCCATAAAACACTATTCACCTCCTTATAGTGTTATTCCAGCCTTAAGGTCTGTAATCTGCATTTCTTACATAGGGGGTCAGTACCGAACCCTAGGGGTATACCTAAAGTGGCCTCCACTCGTATGATACTCTTTTCTATCTACATTTAGCATGATTCAAGTGTTGTTCCAGAATTCATGTGTGTCATATCTGCAATCTCCATATACAATCTAAAGTAGCAATTCACCCTTCTATAGATTCATAGCTTGGACCAAAAAACACCTAGGCGACTATGCAAAACAACTTTGGAAACTCAAAGCCAACATCAAGATAAGCCAACACAAGTCGCAGTACCCATACCATTGTTTATAAAGATCGTTACCATTCCCCCTATAGGGATCGATATCGATGTCTAACCGTAGAGGATCTATAGCCGAGATTTTTTTGAGGATTTCGCCTATATGAGGAAATTCTGAGGGAGAAATATCAGCGAGATATTTGGTCGTTTACTTCTATAAATACAGGAAGCATGATTCATTGTAAGGACTTTTACGCTGCCATTATACTCTTACTCTCTTTTATCCAAGGATATATTCTAATCTCACTCTCTTATAATCAAAAAAACTAATGCAAAAGCAATAAAAACATCCAAGTGGACGTAGGCCAAGATTGCCGAACCGCTATAAATTTGTGTATGCTTATTTTCTATTTAATTTCCTCTTATTTTCACTTACTTTGTTCATTTAATCTCTACTACTTAGTTTTCTAGGTGTTTGTACCAATTTTGGTTCAAACACGTTTATTTTCAAACCATTACAAATTACCCATATATTCTATGATTTAAGCTGATTTACCATTAGAACCTTCATTTAAATTTCTAAATTATTGCTTCTCAACATTGGGTTATTATAGACTCCCCTCTTAAGAAAATTGTGTTTTTGATATTTCTCCTTGAGGATAACTAACCTATATTCTTCTATCATTCCACACCAATCTACAATTTAAACATAAGCCCAAATCATACAATCATTAAAACGAATCAATGCCAATCACAATAAAACAATCAATTCAATTACATTAAGGCATTCAACGTGCCTAACTCATGTACAAGCACAACTCGAAATCCATCTATGGTACATGCTCTATGGTCTCCCGTACAGACAACTTTGGGATTTTTCTCAACTATTTCATTATGTACATATTTATAATTTACTTTGATCGAGATGTCTAGACACATACTCCAAAAGTTGCATATGATAAAGGTAGTTTATCAATGATGAAGAGATGTTACTTGATAAAGTAGACAATAATACAATGTAGAAAATCTGTTCAGTAATTGGCTAGCTCGATCAATTCTAAATAGATTGAAGGAATGAGATTAAGATTACATAATTGGCCCTAAGTGTAAATGGAAGATTAAAAGGGTTAGTAGTATCCCCTAATGGAAATTGTGTAATTATTTACATATATCAAACTCTGTAGTCAATGTTGTTTATAGTAACGGTGTTTTTTCCTTTAATTACCTTGTTATATTGTGACACAATTAATTAAAAACATATAGTAAGAAAATGCAAATATAAAATGTTATATGATTGTTGTTGCAAATAGTTGCAGTCATGAATAATTAATAAAAAAATAAAATGACATTATGTTGTAAATATTCCTAGTCAAGGTGTTTCAAGAAAAGGATACAGATTCATCCATTGAGACTAGAGTGCATAACGTTTTCCAAATTTTTGGAAATTTTTTGTAGGTTAGTAAGATAGCCGATCAATTATATAGACTATAAAAATTAAGATAGCATCAAGTTACAGGGTAGCTGCAAAGTAAGCATTTAACATTTTATTGCATACAAGCTGCAAGTACACTAAAAAATAAATAAACGACTATTTTGATAAAAGTCAATGTCAAGATAAAGTAGAACCATAAAGTATATCTTTTTATTAGCTATGAATAAGCATTTTAAGTTATTTCCTGTAAAACATAGTTTTGTGAAAGTAATTTTGAGTATTGAATTTTTGCGAAGAAGATTGAACATGATGAATAATTAATTTTATTGCTAATTTTTGATTCTATAAGCTCTCTATTAATGATTATATATAGCTTAATTTTACTAGTCGTAGCTTATTTCCTAAATTACAATTCAACTAACTGTTGCTTATTTCCTAAATTATAATTGTCTAATTACACCCTAATTACAGGCTAAGTACCAGGTATAGCTGACGGTTATATAATGGATGCTAGTCTTTTGTTTGTTTCTTGTTTACAACTTATGATGAATTATTCTGATGCTATTGTTCTTATTTCTCCACAGCCTTTTATTTATTTTCTGTTTACAGTCTGCGATGAAATATGCTGAGGCTATCGTTCATATTTTTCCACACTCCCCTCAAGTGGGGTTCAAATAAATTACAGAGCCCAACTTGTCGAGTATATTCAGATGGCTGGCCTTCTCGAGTACTTTTGTGAAAATATCTGTCAGTTGCTCTTTGCTTCTGACAAATAGAGTTTTTATTTCCTCTATATTAATTTTTCTCTAACAAAGTGACAATCTATCTCTATATGTTCTGTTCCCTCGTGGAAGACTATATTAGATGCAATATGTCATGTAGCTTGATTATCATGGTACATTCGCATTGTTCTTGTGTGCTCCATCTTTACGTCACTGAGTAATTGCTTAATCCATATAAGCTTACTTGCTGTGGATGCCAAGGCTTAATATTCTGCGTCTATACTTGATCTAGCCACAACATTATGCTTCCTGCTTGTCCAAGTGACAAAATTACCACCTAAAAATGTACAGAACCTTGCAGTTGATTTTCTATCGCAACTTTTGGCCCAATCTGCATCAGAAAAACCAACCGCGTTATTGGAATTATTTTTCTTCATCCAAATTTCTTGACCTGGAGTGCCTTTAAGGCATCTCAATATCTTATCAACTACACTCAAGTGCCTAGTATATGGAGCATTCATAAATTGACTTATGAAACTAACTACAAAGGCAATGTTAGGTCTGGTTATTGTAAGGTAAATTAATTTTCCTACTATCCTTTGATATTGTCCAACGTTCGAAAATGTCTCACCTTCTTCAATTTCTAATTTAATATTCATCTCCATACGAGTACTAGCTGGTTTAGCTCCCAATTTACCAATCTCTTTTAACAGATCAATGACATATTTTCTTTAGGATATAAATAATCCTTTACTTGAGTGGGATATTTCTATTCCAAGAAAATGTGAAAGTTTTTCAAGGTCTTTGATGTCAATTCATTTTTCAAATATTTTTTAACCCTTTCAATTTCCTCATTATTATTTCCAATGATGATAATGTCGTTTACATAAATCAGAATAATAGTAATGGTGTTTTGTGAGTGTTTGATGAATATAGAGGAATTAGCGGTACTTTTAAAAAAAATCTTTAAAAGAGAAAATTTTAGCTTAGCATACCGTACTCTTAAAGAATGCTTTAGACCAGAGATCGCCTTTTTAATTTATATACTAATGATGAGTTTGACTCATTTTTGTGGCCTGGAGGAAAAGTCATATAGACTTTCTCTTCTAAATTTCCTTGATATAATGCATTTTCTACATCCACTTGAGACAAATCCCATCTCAAGTTGGTCGATGCCGATAGCAAAATTCTAACGTATTCATTTTTACGTCTCTTAATATTCAATACCATAAGTTTGGGTAAATCCCTTGGCCACTAATCTAGCTTTATACCTTTCGATTGTACCAATACTATTGTATTTGATTTTGTATACCTATTTACAATCTACGGGTTTCATATTTTTTTATATTAATAATATCCCTTGTGCCATTTTTTCTAAGGCTTTAAGTTCTTCATTCATAGCCTTTCACCAAATTGGGTAAAGTTGGTTGGTTCCATTTGGTTAGTGATGTTACTCAAGTAGGATCGGTATGAAGGGGATATCATATTATGTGAAATAAAATTGTGTATTATATACATCACCTGTTGGGATACATAATCCTTTAATTTGATGGGAGGTCGAGTTTGTCTCACAGATCCTCTTATGGCATTTTCTTCTTGAGTAATTTCTTCATGAGTTAGTTCTTCACTTGACTCATTTGTCTCTTCTTCTTCCCCTGAAGGAACTGCACTTGTTTCACCAGCTTGTTCTTCATTTATATACTCAACTTGTTCTTGATTTGTTTCTTTAGAAAACATGAAATTATTTGAAGGCAATATGACTGGTTTACCTTGTGTATTTCCCTATTCACTTGTTTGATAATATGGTTTAATTTCTAAAAATAATACATCTCATGAGATATGAAGTATATGATTTTTTGGACCATAACATTTATACTCCTTTTTTGGGACGAGTATTCTAAAAATATGGCTGGTTTTTATATAGCTTGTCATGTCTTTTTATATGTTTGAAACATGTACATTAAGAAACTCTTATATGATCAAATCTATTTTTCTATTATTATGAATTTCTAAGGGACTCGTATTTTTAAGCATTACACTTGGTAATTTATTTATAAGGTAAGCTGTAATTAGCACAATGTCTGACCTATAAGATTTTGGAACATTACTTTGGAAAAGAAGAGATCCAGTGACTTCAAGTAAATGTCGATTTTTTCCTTTCTAAAACTCCATTTTATTCGAGTGTATCAATAATAGTGGTTTGGTGTAAAATCCTTTTTGTAAAATTCTATGAAATTTTTGTTTACGTATTTTGTCACATTATCAAATTTAAATTTTTTTAAATTTGCATTATATTGATTTTCTATAAGATTGTAGAATTCTTGAAAACATAGAAAAACTTCATTCTTTCCTTTCAAAAGATAGTTGGAGAAAAAATTATCAATAAATGTGATAAAATATTTAAAATGGTAATAAGAATCAACTGGGGATGGACCCTAAGCATCAAAATGAATTAAATCAAAACACACTACAACAAAACAGGCATTTTACAACGGGCAATGCCCGTTGTAATATGCATTTCGCAACGGGCATGCGCCCGTTGTATTAGGCCTAGTTGTAATAGGTCGACCATATTTTACAACGGGCAATGCCCGTTGTAATACATATTTTTACAACGGGCAATGCCCGTTGTAATACATGATATTGCAACGGTTTCTGACCGTTGCAAAATGAATGCAAATTTTAAAAAAAAATTACAGCACAGATTTTGAATTCAAATGAATATTTTATTCAAACAAATATTTATTACAATTTTTAAATAGTACAAATTCAAACTCTCACTATTCACTATACAATTTTGATACAAATTTCATTACATCACTATTTTACATTCAGAACCTCACTACATATCACTCACACTCGTATTGTTATCTTCAACTTCTTTCCAGTTAGAATCCAGCATCTGAGCAATCTGCAAAAATATTTACTAACGCAGTAAAATTGAAAAAGAAATATTTTTGCAATATAAAATAAAATGTGAATTTTTTGAAAAGAATATTTGCCTCAGTTATTTGGGTTGTTCGTCATCATTTAAATTTGAATTTTGAATTCATCATACACGAACAACTTGTGACATACACAGTGTATCACTGTATATGCCACAAGGCCGTGCACACCGATATACACTTGATAATGCTACAGGGACAAGTGAGCACAGGTCAAACCCAAATGCAAAGCCGGGTTCAACTCACATGCAATATATTTAAAATCACGACACGAGCACAAGGTCAAACCCGAGTTTTGTTGAATATGCGCTTTGCAATATAAAATGAAACATGATTTTGAAAACATTGTTTGCCTCAGTTATTTGGGTTATTCGTCATTGATTGTATCTGTGCATATCAGCATTTTATCAGGGACAGGTTGTACATAAGTGGCTGCAGTACACACGTATACATTTGTACACGTGTGCACTGCCCCGCCAACTCGTGTGCACAAATCAAACAAAAGCACTACTAACAATTCAGCACAGTGTCAAACCCAAATAACAAACTGGATTCAACACAATGCAACATGATCGAGCATTGATCAAATCCAGAAACATGATCAACTCAGCAATGAATTTAACCATGAGAGAATGAAAACTACCAACTGTATGCTGGTGTACAAAGAAGATAGTGGCAACATCAAAATAAAAAAAAAATCAGCTGCAACATGAAGAAAGTCATATGTGCAAAGGTCAGACCAAACATGAAGGCTACATGAAGTGTGCAAGTTCAACCTCTTCATTAAAACAACCAAACCAACATAATACTGTTCAATATCCAAGACTCAAGAATGCATCACCATGACACAGTTCCAAACTATATAGAGCTGTCACAACCAAGAACTCAACGAACCAGACACAACAATGCACAAGTGAAGAAACAAATGACAGTGATTCCAACTACTCACAACAATGCGTAGTGACAGTGAACACAGCAACAACAATGCTACTACAGGAATGCATCCAGTGACATGCTACAAAATATACAGAAGACTCGAAGATAACTGCAGTATAACTGCAAGTGCAAATGACCAGAACACAATGCCACAATGCAAGTAAATCATGCAAGCTATCTCGACTCAACTCAATTCAAGCTGCATGCCAGAGGTGCAGACGACCACAAATACCAGTGATACGAGTGCATCAGTGAATAATACAACATAGTAAAGAAACAGTATGCACCAGTCCAGGCTACTACATAAAACAATACAATACTGAAGTGATGAAGTGCATATAAACAACTGCAACACACATGCACGACTTATGGCAGTGAAACTCAAGCAAGTCAGACCAACACTGCAACTCAAAATGAAACATGGCTGCAGTTACAAACTAGAATGAAAACTGCACTAATCCAGTTCCAATTTTTTTTTCTGAATCAAGTGATACAAGGTCAGGGAAGCAACCAGGATGGAGCAGAGACAAGTAAGGCATAGCTACTGCACAGCAACATGAAATAAGACTACAGGTCTCAATAGAGTATGGTGATGCAGTCAACAAGGCAGAGGAATGTCACAAGCATAAAAGCATGAATACAGCAAAGTCAGAGACTACAACATCAAAGTGCAGAGCAACATGAACCAACTCCAAAATGTATCACTAACATATACTACAGGGATGAACACATGAGAATGGACAAGGCACAAATCAAGTCCAGCTACAAGTTGCAGACTCAAAGCATCGTGTGGACACAAATAAACACAATGCACATGCCAACAACAAGTCCAGCAAACATGACACCAAGCTACAAAACTCAATGGCAAATGAAGGCAACAGGAATAAAATATGACAATGCAAACTACTCAATGAGTAACACAGTGAACCAAGCAACAAGTTCATGTTTGAACTAACTCGAGTGCAACAAAGAAGCTATGGTACTATGAAAATGCATGGCAGTACCAAATGATAGAAGAGATGGTCAGAGAACACTATTTCAACAGTATGGCCAAAGTAAATCAACTGGTCAAAGCAAATGTCAGCAACGTGATGAACAAGGTTGAATAATTCACAAATCAGAAATCAAGTTGAGACAAATTGAAACAGTCAATGCCAAGTCGAACCAGCAAAATCAAACCGTGATAAGCAAGGCCAGAATGATTATAAGAGGTTACAATATCAAGTGCAAGTGCAGACGACAGCAACTCAAATCAACACAGGGAAGATACCAGTGAAACAAGTCCAGCAACATGAACAAATGGATGAAGTATGCAATTCGAAAGAATCAGTGCACAACTACATGCAGGTGAATACATGACTGAGAAACAAAATCAAGATCAACAGAACATGAAGCAGTTGAAGTCCAAGCACAAACCCAAGAATATATGCATACACACATACATATGTATGTATGCACATATATTGTAAACAGGTGAATGTGCAGTAGAAAACACAAGACAGTGGCAAGTACAAGTCAGTGCAGAAATCAAGCCGAAGTTAAAGATCAAAATCGTATTTTTAATTAAGTCAAAGAAAATTAATTTGGAAAGAAATCTCTGCATCAAATTTCTTGACTACATATGGTCAGTATTAATACAAATAAGGGCCGAGAAAACAAATATAGGAAGAAATCTTCGAATTAATTAATTCGAAAACAAATACGGAATGCAACAATAATTCACAGTGAAGTCGAAATCATGGAAGAACCAGAGAATTCGAATTGATGACAGTGCATCAAATACGCCTTTGAAAAAGTCAGAAATGAAAAAGGGAAAAGTTTTAATGCCGCGTTAATCAAGATGATCGAACGCTACAGAATAGAAGCCGTGCGCAACAGGTAACAAAAAATTGAGAATTAGGAAAATATTAAATTGATACGAAGGATTTCAAGTGTAACGAGTTCATATAAATTCAACCCGAAGGTATCATCATCGAATATGAGCTAAAATTCACAATCAAACTATCAATCACAAACCCAAGTTCATCATCGGCAAGCAGAGCAACAATCAAATTCAAGCATTCAAGCAAAAAGGAAAGTTACATACCAAATTGAAGCCGAAGCCCTAATTTCACAATCGATCAACAGAGGAGCAAACAATCATAAGCGAAGCAGTGAGCAAGGGCAACAATCGAACATCAGAGAAGCAAGAGCATCAATCACCAGAACGAAGCCCTAATTCGAGAAAGAAGCCGAAGCCCTAATTCGACAAAGAGAGGCCGACATTTTTCACAAACAAAAGAAGAGGACGGTGAACTTCAAGTGGGCCGGCCTTGTTTATTTAAAAAGGGGTTTTAGTTATTTAGTTATTTAGGGTTTTAAAATATTACAGTAAAATACTGAATATTAAATGTAATTACTAATGCATTTGAAACTAAAAGGGGCATTAGTTTCTAAAAATTTTACAGTAAAATTTATATTTCTCAAATTCTGAATTATTTTAATATTTTGAAATTTTAAATATTTTATAAAATTTTAATCTCTTTATTTTATAATTTTATGAAAATTTCAAATTTTTGTTTATAAATTTTACAAATGTTTTTAAGTTTATTTTACAAAATTTCCAAATTTTAAATTATTTGAAATATTAAATATTCTAAGATTTCGGAAACTTTCTAAAATTTTAAGTTATCTTAAAATTTTACTCTTTAATTCTTGAATTTTATGAAAATTTCAAATGTATTTATGAATTTAGTTTAGAATTTTACTAATTTAATTATCTAATATTGAATATTAAATACTGAATATTAAATGTAATTACTAAATAATTGAATATTAATTATAATAATTAAATATTAAGTGTAATTAATAAATATATTACAACGGTCCTGAATGGACCGTTGTAATAGAGATCTATTACAACGGGCAGCAAATGCCCGTTGTAAAAAGGGGCATCTATTACAACGGTTCTGAATGGACCGTTGTAAAAAGAGTCTTGTATAGGGCATATATTACAACGGTTCTGAATGGACCGTTGTAATAGCTATCTATTACAACGGGCAGCAAAGGCCCGTTGTAAAAGGGGGCATCTATTACAACGGTCCTGAATCGACCGTTGTAATAGCCTTCTATTACAACGGGCAGCAAATGCCCGTTGTAAAAAGGGCATTGTAATAGGGCATTTTTGTTGTAGTGACATTTTTCTGACTTATTAGTAAATAAAGAAAATGGCAATCGAGTTTGTTTTGAAAGCTTACAAACATTATAAATTTCGTAATCCAATTTATAACAAAAAAGAAGTTTATTTAAAATTTAATCAAATGGATGACCAATTCTTCAATATAGCAATTTGTCATGATCTACAAAATTTAATGACATGTGATATTTGTTGGTGTTTTCATCAACGTAGTAGAAGCCATTTTTCAAACATCCCTCACCAATCTTCTTCCCTGATTCTCGATCCTGAAAAGCCACTTTACATGGAGGGAATACAACACTGCAATTCAATTCACGAGTTATTTTACCAACTAATAATAATTTGAATTAACATCTAGCAAATTCATATCTTTTGTAAGAAAATTTGTTGTACCAAAGCCATAAGTTTGAACTTTATCTCTTTAAGCAACAGTTACCTGTTGAGAGTCTTTATTTTGATTAACATTGGTTAATTTATTTTTTTCCATGTCATGTGATCAGTAGCACCTAAGTCAATTAACCATCTATTTGTATTTTGACATATATTTGTAATTTTAAAATTGTTGTTGATTTTGGATGAGTTAAAATAGCATTAGAATGTACACTGGATTTTGTTGCTATAACAAACTGTTTAATTAAAATAACAGTTGATTTGGTTGCACCATTTGAGCCACAAAAGATCCCGCTAAAGCGGAGCCATTATTTAGTTGAGTCCATTGAGCCGATTTAGATCTGTCCCTTTTTATCTCTTCTCCTTTACTAAAACCACCAAATTTATTCTTCGTTTTTGGCCACCCTACTTACCTTCTCTGTCGCCCTTCTTTCTGACCAGTCAGAGGTGGGGATGAAGGAATCAGCGGCCGTCGTGGTTGTGCCCTACTTTCTTGTAGTGGTCTCACAACTTGTTGCTTGAAGTTTCCTTCCATTTGGCCATGTCCTTGAAAATAGGGTAAATGAATTTTATTAAAAGAAGGCTTAATGACTCCACTTCATTATGAGATCAATCCATAATATAACATGTACCTCTCTCCAATGTCAGTTATATATCATAGGAACTTTTATTAAAAGTAAACAGGCATACATAAATTTAGCTATGAAAGTTCGCTTAAAATTTCTAAAATCGTGTAAGACTATACCAGTTTTATAGTGAGACGTGTAAAACTAAAATGCAACTTGTTTATGATGTTTAATTTTTGTTGCATATATCTACTTTTTTTAATTAAAAATTATGCACAAATACTAAAAAGTTAGCCTGTTAAACTAAAATGAAAATTCCATAAATGTAAAATTAGAAAGCAAATATGTACCAAGATAGGGTAAAGATTTCAATTCGGGTTTGAAATTATTTTCTGTATTGAAAGAACTTTTTAACTCATAATTTATTTTTGAAAATTAGATAGTATGACAATTGGTAATAATCAAAAAAGCAGTTATTTGAAGGGAAAAATCACAATTCAACATCCTATTTTAACCAATAGTCAGTTTCATTGTAAACTATGAGGCTTGATGCACATATTCATCTTCAAATTATGCAGATCTACATAATATAAGTAGGAAGAATGATTAACCATACAAAGATACTTATATTCGTAAAGGAGTTATAATTTAAAATGTAGAAATAAATAGTTTATGTACTATTAGAAAGGTCATAAGGGTCATAATTATGCGACAAATTATAAATGTATACATATATTGTAAAAGGTATAAGATACATCATGAATATAATTTAGCCACTAGAATACCCCATCAAACCAAGATAAGCTAGTTTTGGGCATCTATAATTTATCGGCGTCTATAACGTCACAGGATAGACCAACAGATGTTTTTTCTACTTGTCACATATTCTTAAGAAATTGTGTCACTCCAAATGTAAGACCTTATCTTAGTAGATTAGCTCATGCACTAGAGTTTGCCATTCTTTTTTAACTGTTATATCAGTGTTGTATCATTATTGTACAAAGTTTAAGTCCATGCTTTAGTAGATAGAAACAGTCATTTCACACTTTTGAGTTATCGTATAAGCATCAATCTTTAGAATTATCGTATCATACTTTCATGACTTATTTACAGTAGTTGGTGGAAAGCTATTTGTAGTAGAAAATTTTGTTTCAAGTCAGATACTAGTATTACCACAAAGTAACACATACAAGATGGTTGCGTCAAAATATGTGTTCCTCCAATGCTAGCTGGACAATCTTCTTCATCCTTGGCATATTCCTTATCTTCCTCCTCCTCTATTAACTTAGAATCAACCTTAGTCTATGTGATTAAACAAATCCATCTGAGGATTTGTTTAATGAAGCTCAAAACATCAATGAATAAATTATCCCTTAATATCCTAAGCATCCTATTCCAAAATCCAACTAAAATTTATCCTCCCGTTTGGAAAATAAAAATAGAAAGAATAAACTAACCGCTAACATTAATAAAATTTAACATTTAAGCAGTGATCTTTGGATTAAACTTTAAAATTCATATACTGAACGATGGAAAAATAATTTGTATTGGTGATGGTTGTACTTTGATATGTCTATAGGAAAAACATTCATGCTTCTATTGAGTAACAATGAGTGAAGGGAGGGAAACGAACTAGTAGGCAGAAAATTATTTTAAGCAATGGTCAAGTGAAAATATTTTACATTATTTAAACTTGAAAATGTGAAAAACAACATATTATACCAAAAATTGTTATTAAGGGTTATTAAAAGTCATTTTTCTTGTAGTGCATGAGTCAAAACGGGTTTAATCGAGTATGTAGTGATTTTGGATGAAAAATTCAAACTTTTAAAGACAATGGAATTAAGATCCGAAAATAGTTTCATTATATTCGGAAAGTCATTTATGTTTGGTAATCATATGAGGCTCGAAGGAATCAAAAATAGAGGAAATGGCGTGAAGAGGAAAAACCTAGTAATTAGGCAAGAGAGGAGTTTAAGAGACAAATTTCAGAAATGAGAAGCTTCGTTTACCTCTCTATTCATCTTCTCTAACTACCTCAAGCCCTAGCTCATATTCCTCTCATCATAAATCCTTCATCCCTTCACCAAAAAAATTCCATAACTCTAAATTCAAGTTAGATCTTCATCTACAATACTCATAAATCGGATTTCCCTAGAATTGAAGTGTTCATCTTGGAATTTTTGAAATAGAAATTTGGAGGAGTGAGTTTAAAGCAAATTTAGGGATTTTTTTTCTAGCGCTGGGTGAGTGGGAATGATTCTCTACTCTATAAATTCTTATTTTCTGCTTTTATTCTTGTTTAATTACTTTTTTCATTTAGGGCTTGGCCAATAGTGTCATTGTAATATCCTATATCTGGAGGACACATAGTCTGGTGATAAAATACGACAATGATAATGGTATCCATAATATCAGAAGCACTTGAATATAAACAAAATCATAGATTTCCAAAAACAACTTTTTACCGATTATATTTCAGAAGAAATTCATATCCAAGTTACATAATCTCATTCGTTTCCCTGGCAATGATTATATATATCATTTAAAAAATACGCCAAGAGAAACATATGACGATGCCCCCTTGATAGATCAAAGCAGTATAGTCATAACTGACTTAATATTTACAGCGGAATTAAAACAAATGAAACTCCTAAATAGTTATCCGTCAGACACATGCTCGTCTCTCGAAGCTTTATTCGCCAAAAGACTAAAACCTCAACCCTTAGCCTACTCAAATCAATTTTGAATACCCGAGAGTTTAAGGCGAAACAAATATTTCAAGTCAGACATAAAGTCTGGTGTGACCAATTCTGTTGCATCTCGATTTACTGATATTAAGTGAGACCACGCCGCTTAGCCGAACGAGTTTCCCCTTACTAATATCATTTTCTAAACATATATTTTGCAATCTTTTCCTACAACCAAACTGGTTAATCAAACTGATTATATCGAAATAGCAATATCCTTTATGCTTATAAATTGACTATCTGTCCGTAAAATAAGTAATATGTGAACTATCCGCCCACAACATAATAGCAAAGTCTGTATGCTACAAATAGACTGTCCATAGAACTGGGCTGACTGTCTGCAAACTAGACCGAGTGTCTGAAATCTAGGCCGACTGCCTACAAACTGGACTAACTGTCCGAATCAAAATGTACTAACTGTCCGAATTATTTCCTTAGGGTACCTTTTATCTTTTTCCTTGAAAACCTTTTCAAAATGATTTAACCCTTTAAATCATATTTATGTAAGAAAAATATATTCTTAGTTTTAAGTTATTTTCCCATAATATATATACTTCACTCAAAATAATGTTGTTGAATTTTAATAAGGATTGGCTATCCTTTCAAAATAATTTAAAGTTCTTTTTAACATGAAACACTTAGGTTATTCTGCCTATTCAATATATTTGAAACATTTGCTTAAACCTTTAAACAATCCATTCAAAACCCTTGAAGGTAACCCTTTCGAAACCAAGTAAAACCCTTTACATAATCTAGGTCGAAAGGTCAAATCTTACCTTTCGAAACCATTGAAAGTTACACTTTCGAAACCAATAAAAGTCTTTCCTTTGAAAGGTTCAAAACATTTAGACATCACTCATTAAAACCTTTAAGTATTGTCTTCGAAAACATAGGGAAAAACATTTTCCTTCAACCTTTTCGAAACCCTATGGAACCATCCCTTTCGAAACCATTGATTTGAAACCTTTCGAAACAGTCAAAACTCAATCCTTTCGAAAATACTTTGGATTCAATTTAAGACATGTGGAAACCTTTCGAAACTATTCAAAAATTTACCCCTTTGAAACCATTGAAACCTATTTCGGTCGAAACCATTAAAATTGAAAATTTCTATTTCGAAACCATTCAAAACTATCTCTTTCGAAACCATTTAGGTTTTACTTCAATCGTAGAAAAAGGGTCCTTTAAAACATTTAAGTCGAAAGCACCTATTTTGAAACCATTTCCTAAGTAATGAAGTGATGGTGTCGAAACCATCCCTTCAAAAGCATTGGAGAGGTGGCCAAGTTTTTTTAGAAAACAAATCAACCATTTTGAAACCATTTGGGTCGAAAGGTAGGAAGGGGCAGCTAAAGGCTTCGACTTAGTTGAAAGCAATCGTATAAAAAAAGTGCAACCCAATCGAAACCATTAATTTTAAAACCATTTGACCTAGTCGAAAACTATTCAGTCGAAAGTCATTTTAGTCGAAAGTAAGCAGGCGCATTTTTAATTTAAAAACAAAGTAATGCCTCAACCCCTGGTTTCGACTCAATACCTTCTGCCTACATCTAATTCACTACTTACTAGTTTGCTAATACTATGTGTATTGGTTTCGACTGGGTCGAAAGCGAAGATGAGGAGGCGGAACCTGGTGCCAACGGTGTCGAAATAGAGAAAAACATGTAGCAAATAGTTCATTCCACCTAACCTGCTTCACGTGTCTAATTTGATTAGTTGCCTCTTTATTTACCAATAAAAAGTACTGCCATTTTTCAAAAGTGCCGTCGACTTTCCAGATTTAATAATTTAAATTATTTTACAAAAAGCCCCTTCTCCTCTTTTAGTTATATAGAACATTTAAGTCCCATGCCTTAAATAATTCTATATGACCCATAAAACACTTAGGAAAATTTTACAAAAACTCCAAAAAATCTCTTTTAATATGTTTTCCAACATATAAAAATTTCGGATCTAAATCTTTCATTATTTAACCGTAAATAATTATTAACCCAAATTAACATTTTCTTTGCTAGAAAATTCATACAAACTCCATAATAATTCATAAAATTCTGAAAATTAAAACTCATCTCTAAAATATCATTTATGACCTTCATAAAAATTCACATTGAATGTCATTTTATAGGGTTTTCATCTTAAAACATATTATAAAATAAATATGAACATACATAAATCATCAACATGTATATATAATCATTCCATCGTTTAAAAATTTGGCAAATCAATGCAAAATATTTGGTATTCATCTAAAAACAGAGAATAATAAAAATTTGAGATGTAGACATTATTCACCTTGGCTTTGGAGATTAAAGAATTTGAGATATGAATGGATTTGATTTGCTTAAGCTTCTTCCTAGCTATTCTTCCTCTTTTCTTTATTAATGGTGGTTGACCCGTTTTAAAATTTCTAAGAATGATGAATGTATAGGAACTCACAGCCTAAGGGAATGGTTACAGGAATGGCCTCTTTCCTATTTTACCCCTCCTCTATTTCAATTTGACTCTTATTTTAATTTAATGTTAAATGGAACAGCTACCCCTATTAAAATCAAATCTCAATCCACTAATCAACACATTATTTAATTTTATTTAACTAATTAAATATCCTAAATACTGTTACTAAAAATCTAGGATGTTACAGACTTCCCTCCTTAAAGAATTTCGTCCTCGAAATTACGATAAGGTACACGACAGATCAAACAAGAAGGTAAAGCAAACCATCAATCAAGTCTGGATAAGTATCTCTAATCCTGCTCTCAATCTCCCAAGTATAGTCCATGTCATCGTCGCTCCACTAGTCCTTGAATAATCCGACCGTCTTGGTTCTAAGCCTCTTCTCATCTCTCGCAACAATGCAAATTGGCTTCCTCACTATAGTCAAATCCAGTTCTACCACTGAATCATCTAGCACAGTCGGTGCAATAGCAGTCTCCGGGTCTTTGACACACTTCCTGAGATGAGAAACATGAAAAACATCATGGACTCCTGCCAAACTTCTCGGTAACTTAACTCTATATGCGAGTTTCCCGATCCTCTCAACAATAGAAAAATTCTAACAAATCTTGGTGCTAACTTCCTTGATTTCCCAAATCTAATCACACCCTTCATCGGTGACATTTTAACGAAAACCCGGTCTCCAACTGAGAACTCTAAATCTTTCCATCTCTTATCTGCATAACTTTTCTGCCTAGTCTAAGCCTCCTTCAATCTATCCCGAATGACCTTAATCTTTTTTGCAACTCCCCTAACCAAATCCGGACCAAGAAGCAATCTATCCCCGGTCTCCAACCAACAAACGGGAGATTTGCATGGCCTTCCATACAAAGCTTCAAACGGTGTTATCCCAATACTAGTCTAAATGTTGTTATACGAAAACTCGACTAAATGCAGATGGTCTTCTCCGGATCCCCCGAAGTCTAATACATAATCTCTTAATAAATCTTCCAAGATTTTGTTAGCTCTTTCCGTTTTCCCATCAGTCCACGGATGGTAAGTGGTACTCATCTTGAGCTTGGTTCCCAAAACTTCCTATAGACTCTTTCAGAACTCTCTAGTGAATAAGGAATCTCTATCGCTAACTATGTACTAGGAATTCCATGCAGTCTAACCACATCCTTCATAAATAACTTCGCTAAAATAGGTGTCGTTCTGGTTGACTTAACTTGAATGAAATGGGCACTCTTGATCAACCTGTCCACTATGACCCATATACTATCATTCCCTCTGTTCGACCTTGGCAACCCATCAATGAAATCCATAGAAATAGAATCTCACTTCCTTACCGGAATATCTAATGGCTGAAGCAACCCACTTGGCTTATGGTGTTCGGTCTTTTCCTATTGGCAGATCAGGCACTGCTTTACATACAAGCCAATATCCTGCTTCATACCTTCCTAGAAGAAACTCCTCTTTATATCCTGATACATCTTAGTACCTTCTGGATGAATCGAGAACTTCAAACAATGGCATTCTTCCAATACTTCTGTGACGCCCCACCTCTATACCCACACTAGCCAAGAACACTACGGGTGAATGCTGTCAACTAGCACGGAGAATAAGGCTGTTGAGGAGCGACCATCTGTGTAATTGCTTTGCACGAGCACCGATATGTCAGATGGTATAACATGCATTTTCTCTCAAGAGGAAATCCGACACACCGATACAAACACAAAGCTACTACACAGTGGCTATAATATCTTCAGAAACAAATATAGAAATAAACATAACATAAATCAGTCACAGACAATTCATATCACAAAGGCGAAAATAGATATGAATATAACACATGAAAGTGTACATCAGAGTAGTGGTCAAACAAGATCCACAATATCAAAAAGAATAGATACAAGTGCTAGACAAAAGAATAAGTATACATCATAGAGTCTGTATCTCAAATGTATACAACAAAAACTACTAAACCAAAGTAGTTAGCCAAAAGTCAAGGAGGTAATCCTAGATGTAAAGTCAAGCAGAAGCACCTGTAACATCTCGATCTGACCCGAGTATTATTTAATAAGAAAATGATAAACGGATCAGTCTATATATAAGTAATTGAAAAATCAATAAGAGATTAATCGATATCACAAAGATCTTCTCAGAGATAAAAAGGAATGTCATACTCCTAATTTCATTCAACAAGCCACAAGAAATGACATATATATCAATACCAACCGTAAAAATTGGTGAAACATAAATTCCAGAATTCAACACACGAAATCCAGAAATCACAATCAAAGGGAACAACGACGTCGTATAGCGTGACATCCGAAGAACCAAAACACAATCAAAGGGAACAACGACGTCGTACAGCGTGACATCCGATGAACCAAAACACAATCAAAGGGAACAACGACGTCGTACAGCGTGACATCCGATGAACCAAATCACAATCAAAGGGAACAACGACGTCGTACAGCGGGACATCCGATGAACCAAATCACAATCAAAGGGAACAACGACGTCGTACAGCGGGACATCCGATGAACCAAAACACAATCAAAGGGAACAACGACATCATACAGCGTGACATCCGTTGAACCAAATCACAATCAAAGGGAACAACGACGTCGTACAGCGGGACATCCGATGAACCAAAATACAATCAAAGGGAACAACGACGTCATACAGCGTGACATCCGATGAACCAAATCACAATCAAAGGGAACAACGATGTCGTACAGCGGGACATCCGATGAACCAAATCACAATCAAAGGGAACAAAGACGTCGTACAGCGTGACATCCGATGAACCAAATCACAAAGAAATTGCACAATGCTAGTCTAAAACATAAAATGATCGTCATGATCAAAGAGAAGTGTCGATTACAGCAAGCTAGTAAATATATGAGCTTAGCATCATGTCCCATAACCACTAGCTTAACTTAAATATTTACGAACAAATTGTAGATCTCCACTAGAAAATTGTCACAAGAGTTTCAATCGAACAAGTCCAAGAATTAACCAACGAAGTGAACGCAAGCGTTTCATACCACTTGTTTTACTAAGTCGTTTAATTAGATTTCTCATACGAGTGAGGTAAAGGTTTGTATATACTAATAGATTGGAAAACGGTTTTATAAACGAATTTGGTATTAAAATAGTATTGAATTCGTTTGAGGAAAGAGTTTTGATATTTACTACTAGTATAGAAAACCTTTATATTTTTAAAGTGACAAATCACAAAGAAGATTGTAGGAACAATCAATCACTAAAATTCACGCTCGAAGACGTGAATAAAATCCAAAGAAACCGATAAAGAATCCATCAAAATGGATATTCAAAAATCCCTAAAAAGGAGTCATCAAAGTCATAATAATTGATAACAACAAATAGGATCATCATAAATCGATTTAAATTGGAATTCTCAAGCGAATAGGCAAATAGGCAAAACACAGCAGTTTCAGACGTCTGAAACAAGTGGTTCAGACGTCTGAATCTGGAAATATAAAGATTTCCAGAACACAAATCAGACGTCAGAACCAAGTGTTTCAGACGTCTGAAATAGGCATATTTTAGCCTATTTCCTTTCTGGTTCCAATTGAACCAATTCAGACGTCTGAAACCATATATTCAGACGTCTGAATCTGAGAATAGAAATCTTCCCAGAACAGTATTCAGACGTCTGAATATTACGTTTCAGACGTCTGAATCTGGGGTTCAGGGCATTCCCTGAACCTAGGCCAAAAATGGCCAAACGAATATCGAAAACGATCGAACGAGCAAATGGCGATGACTAAGGAATTACGTCGAACGACAACCCAGCCTAAACGGCTCTTCGACACGCCTCAAATATCAAGGTCCAAATATCCATAATAGGATTTTCACAAATTAGACCAAAACACCAAAAAATGGAATATACACGAAATCGATCCAAACCAAAATCAATTGCACACGAATAAACATTAGGAATTCATACCTAACAATCGAAGATAATTATAGACAAAGATGTGAGATAAAAATCTCACCTTTGAACCCAAGTCAATGAAGGAGAAGCTTTAAAAACAAGCTAAGATCAATTCCTCTTCAATAACAACTCGAGAAGCTTCAATCTAAGCTTAAAAGAGAAACATTTCCTAAATTAGGTTTAGGAATTTTCTGAAATCAAAGAGAGAATGAGTTGGAGAAGAAGAAGGAGATGCTTACCAATGGGTTCACTTGAGTTTTGAGCAAGAAGATGGATTTGCTAATGGAAACTAGGGCTTAGGATTTCCTAATTCTTTTTCTCTTCCCCCATTGTTGCTAAAGCTTGAGTGTATAAGGAAATTATGAAGTAATGAAGAGGGGAAGGGGTTGGGACTGAATACATAAGTGGCTCAGCCCAAACCAAAGCCCTAAGTACAAAGTAGCAAAAATCAACTTACTCCAAACATATCGAAGCTTATACTCAAAAAGGTCGCAAACGGCATGTTGAACTCAATGGGGGTGGTCTCGAGTCCTAATTCGGCTGTTTGCAAAAAGTAGCTTTTCGGACTAAAATCCGACTAACGATAAAATATTTAAATAAAATATTTAAATATAAAATCGATAAATATGCGGGTTGTTACAGACTCCCCTCCTTAAAGAAATTGCGTCCCCGCAATACTTAAGAGGAAAATAAGAAGTAACAACCATGGAAGCATATCAACACAAAAGAAAATTGAAATAAGTCGTTCACCATAAAGAGCACGAAAGAGTTAGCAAGAACGGGATCGCTCAATGAATTCTCTAGATTCCCAAGAGTAATCCCTAGGATTTGAGAACCATTGAACTCTCACGAGAAGAACATCTTTATTTCGAAGTCGTTTGAGCTCCGAAGCAATAATTAGAATAGGATGTTGCTCAAAAATCAAATCTGGTGAAACTTCAATTTCCACAATATCACCGGGCTCAAGAATGAAAACCGGAATCCCTAAGGCATTTCCGTAGATAAAAGACGTGGAGAACGTCAAGAATAGCAGAAAATTGAGCCGGTGCAACGGCGTAGTACAAAAACGGTACGCCCGAGGAACTAGAAACTCAAATAATTTGGGACATCAGCGTAGTACAAAAACGGTACGTCCAATGAACCAAAGCAAAGACATTGATGTAGTACAAACGGTACATCCAATGAATCAAATAGCAAAAACATTGATGTAGTACAAATGGTACATCCAATGAATCAAAAAGCAAAGACATTGATGTAGTACAAACGGTACATCCAATGAATCCAACACCATAAAAGAACATCAGACGCTAGTCCATAAAAGAAATGAGATGAAACTCAATAAAACGAAGTACATCCGATGAAATTAATAAAAAGATAATTCCATTCGAAAAATCATCAAAGAATCAACCACTTGTTGCCTACGACTAAACGCATTTGCAGCACGATTTCCCCTCCGGGAATAAAAGAATATCAAGATCATAAGATGCCAGGATCTCGAGTAAACATGAAGTTCCTTATGAGAAAATAAATATTCCAAATATTTTATGATCGAGGCGGAGAACAAATTTCTCCCCCAAAAATGATGATGCCAAACTCTAAAAGTGAAAACAATAGCCGCGAGCACTAGATCGTGAGTGGCATACCTAGTCTCAATCGGCTTTTGATGATTTAGAAGCACAAGTGATAGCACGTTATCTTATGTAAGAGAACGGCATCCAAACCAATACGATAAGCATTGGTACAAAAGATAAAGTCTTGGTTCCCCCTCGGGAATCACAAGAACAAGAGTATCGAAAAAAAAGAATTTCTTTTAAATAATCTTCTTTCCTGAAAGGTTAAAACTTTCAAAATTACATTTATCATTATGTAATAATCTTTGTAGAAAAATTTACTATTTTCAAGTTAATATACTGTGTCTGATTGTCTCATTAAAGCGTTTAGGAAATTCCTATCGATAACGTTGATCAAGCGCATCGACCACAATTTTTAAAATACTAAATGGGCAATACAATCACAAAATCGTATTCTATAGGATAAGTAAGTTTCTCAAAAACTTCTAAGAATATTCTTTGTTCGTTTTAAGAACAAAAATCCGGTTATACTTCTAAATAAATCTTATGAAAAAGATTTTGCAAAATTTTAAATTGCTATTCTCATCCAAAAATCAATAAATAAAAGAATGGTCTCATCGAAATATTCATAGAATATTTGATATATAAAATGGATGAAATAAGCTGGACAAATTGAATGACATAATAATTCATTCATAGGAATCATAACGAGTGCGGAGTGCGTAAGTGGAATGCTAATTCCCGCAACTCGTAGCCAAATGAAAATCAGTGGCAAGGTCGAACTGAAAAGACCTTAGCACCACACAAAAGATTACTTAGGAGATAATCCTAAGACAAGCTCAAAAATACCGAATTTTTTTTTTCAAACTACATGAATGAGAGATTTAACACTTTCCTTATAAGTGGGCTTAAGGAATAAAATGATGCCATCAAGTTGGAATCAAAATCATAAAGGAAAAATAGAAATCTGCTTAACAGATTGAAAATGTCGAAGAGGAATAGTCCACACGAGAAAATAGGATATGGGCTTCACAACGAGTAAGCCAATCCTTACAAAAAATCAGTTTCGAAGCCTAAGTAAAAATATCGGCTCGGAAAGAAAATCACATAAAATAATTTCGACATCAGTAGAAAGTAAATTGAGTGTTGCGGATCAACCATCCAGATTCACAACTCTCAAAGAACTCATCAAGCATAAAAATATTTTTAAAGAAAAAGAATCAACAACTCAACTAAGAAGACCACGAAATAAAACAATACCATCAAGGATTGAGTGAAAAATACCTTGACCACGAGAAGTGTTACCAGGAGCTTGCACAATATTCAGCTCTCCCTCTCTCCTGCTTTGAAGAATGGGACATGTAGATATAAGATGACCCGAACTTTTGCAATAACGGCAAAAGAGAGTTTTCGGGCACTCCTTTGCATAGCGGTCCGTGGAACCACAATTGTAGCATCGTCCACGACTAGAGATAGGAGACTTTGCTACCGGAGTTTGTTGCTTCCCTTTCTTGATGGGATTGGGGCCTTCGAATTTAATAGGCCTTTTCATGTTGTTGTTGAAGTTCTGTTTGGCACGCACAACATCAATATCGCTTTCTCTATCGGCCTCTTCAAGACGAAGAGCGATATCAATAAGCTGATCAAATGAAACCTCCAGTTTCAAAAGCAATGGCTTCTTAAGATTCTTATTCAAGCCATAGACAAATTTTTGATTTTTCTTCATCGGGGTATTAATATACTCAACCCCGTATTTAGAAAGAGACTCGAAAGAGGCGACATAATCTGTCACAGAAGATTCACCTTGAACAAGGTCAATAAAACGCCGGGCCAAAGTTACTTTTTCAGCCTCCGGCACAAATTTCAATTCGAATCTTTCCCGGAATTGCTCCCAAGTGAGATCCGCCTCAACGATTTCAGAAATTAAAAGCTCATACCAATCTAATGCTCTTTCTTGGAGCATGCTAGAAGCCACTTGGACTTGATGAAGGTCAATAAGGTTCATGCGAGAAAAGATTCGATCGCATGATTTGAGCCAAGCTTGAATTTCTATAACACTCTCGGATGCCCTGAATGGCCTTCCACCCAAATAGGTGTAGTCTCTGCACAAGCGTGCAAAACCGGATCTAGGATGAGTAGGCTCTGGATTGGGTCCGGCTGCTTGAGCGTTCTTTACTAGATCAAGAAGTTGCTGGGCAGACATAAATACTCCATCCTAGGGAGTAGCACTAGATTGACCGGCGCTGGGACGGCCTGGTCTAACCATTTCTCTTCTTTAAGAAAGAAAGAAGGAGAAAAGTTATTCTCAAAATAAATATCAAGCAATCTTGATAGATAAAACAAGGAATCATAAAAGAAAATAGGATAGGACGGTACGAAGACCCGAATAAAATCCTAAAGCACGACTCCTAAGATGGACTTAGGACGATGATCCTTGTTATAATATTCCATATTGTTCCAAAGTTTGGCTCTGATACCAAGCTGTGACTCCCCACCTCTATACCCACGCTAGCCAAGAACACTACGGGTGAATGCTGTCAACTAGCATGGAGAATAAGGCTGTTGAGGAGCGACCATCCGTGTAATTGCTTTGCGCGAGCACCGATATGTCAGATGGTATAACATGCATTTTCTCTCAAGAGGAAATCCGACACACCGATACAAACACAAAGCTACTACACAGTGGCTATAATATCTTCAGAAACAAATATAGAAATAAACATAACATAAATCATTCACAGACAATTCATATCACAAAGGCGGAACACATGAAAGTGTACATCAGAGTAGTGGTCAAACAAGATCCACAATATCAAAAAGAATAGATACAAGTGCTAGACAAAAGAATAAGTATACATCATAGAGTCTGTATCTCAAATGTATACAACAAAAACTACTAAACCAAAGTAGTTAGCCAAAAGTCAAGGAGGTAATCCGGATGTAAAGTCAAGCAGAAGCACCTGTAACATCTCGGTCTGACCCGAGTATTATTTAATAAGAAAATGATAAACGGATCAGTCTAGCTATAAATATCAGATGAAATGATATAGAATAAGAGATATGACTAAACGTATAATAATCACAATGCCAAGCTGCGATATATATAAGTAATTGAAAAATCAATAAGAGATTAATCAATATCACAAAGATCTTCTCAGAGATAAAAAGGAATGTCATACTCCTAATTTCATTCACCAAGCCACAAGAAATGACATATATATCAATGCCAATCGCAAAAGTTGGTGAAACATAAATTCCAGAATTCAACACACGAAATCCAGAAATCACAATCAAAGGAACAACGACGTCGTACAACGTGACATCCGATGAACCAAAACACAATCAAAGGGAACAACGGTGTCGTACAGCGTGACATCCGATGAACCAAAACACAATCAAAGGGAACAACGACGTCGTACAGCGTGACATCCGATGAACCAAATCACAATCAAAGGGAACAACGACGTCGTACAGCGGGACCTCCGATGAACCAAATCACAATCAAAGGGAACAACGACGTCGTACAGCGTGACATCCGATGAACCAAATCACAATCAAAGGGAACAACGACGTCGTACAACGGGACATCCGATGAACCAAATCACAATCAAAGGGAACAACGACGTCGTACAGCGAGACATCCGATGAACCAAATCACAATCAAAGGGAACAACGACGTCATACAGCGGGACATCCGATGAACCAAATCACAATCAAAGGGAACAACGACATCGTACAACGTGACATCCGATGAACCAAATCACAAAGACATTGCACAATGCTAGTCTAAAACATAAAATGATCGTCATGATCAAAGAGAAGTGTCGATTACAATAAGCTAGTAAATATATGAGCTTAGCATCATGTCCCATAACCACTAGCTTAACTTAAATATTTACGAACAAATTGTAGATCTCCACTAGAAAATTGTCACAAGAGTTTCAATCGAACAAGTCCAAGAATTAACCAACAAAGTGAACGCAAGCGTTTCATACCACTTGTTTTACTAAGTCGTTTAATTAGATTTCTCATACGAGTGAGGTAAAGGTTTGTATATACTAGTAGATTGGAAAACGGTTTTATAAACGAATTAGGTATTAAAATAGTATTGAAATCGTTTGAGGAAAGAGTTTTGATATTTACTACTAGTATAGAAAACCTTTATATTTTTAAAGTGACAACTCACAAAGAAGATTGTAGGAACAATCAATCACTAAAATTCACGCTCGAAGACGTGAATAAAATCCAAAGAAACCGATAAAGAATCCATCAAAATGGATATTCAAAAATCCCTAAAAAGGAGTCATCAAAGTCATAATAATTGGTAACAACAAATAGGATCATCACAAATCGATTTAAATTGGAATTCTCAAGCGAATAGGAAAATAGGAAAAATAAGCAAAACACAGAAGTTTCAGACGTCTGAAACAAGTGGTTCAGACGTCTGAATCTGGAAATATAAAGATTTCCAGAACACAATTCAGACGTCTGAACCAAGTGTTTCAGACGTCTGAAATAGGCATATTTTATCCTATTTCCTTTCTGGTTCCAATTGAACCAATTCAGACGTTTGAAACCATATATTCAGACGTCTGAATCTGGAAATAGAAATCTTCCCAGAACACTATTCAGACGTCTGAATATTACGTTTCAGACATCTGAATCTGGGGTTCAGGGCATTCCCTGAACCTAGGCCAAAAATGGCCAAACGAATATCGAAAACGATCGAACGAGCAAATGGCGATGACTAAGGAATTACGTCGAACGACAACCCAGCCTAAACGGCTCTTCGATACGCCTCAAATATCAAGGTCCAAATATCCATAATAGGATTTTCACAAATTAGACCAAAGCACCAAAAATTGGAATATACACGAAATCGATCCAAACCAAAATCAATTGCACACGAATAAACGTTAGGAATTCATACCTAATAATCGAAGATAATTATAGACAAAGATGTGAGATAAAAATCTCACCTTTGAACCCAAGTCAATGAAGGAGAAGCTTTAAAAACAAGCTAAGATCAATTCCTCTTCAATAACAACTCGAGAAGCTTCAATCTAAGCTTAAAAGAGAAACATTTCCTAAATTAGGTTTAGGAATTTTCTGAAATCAAAGAGAGAATGAGTTGGAGAAGAAGAAGGAGATGCTTACCAATGGGTTCACTTGAGTTTTGAGCAAGAAGATGGATTTGCTAATGGAAACTAGGGCTTAGGATTTCCTAATTCTTTTTCTGTTCCCCCATTGTTGCTAAAGCTTGAGTGTATAAGGAAATTATGAAGTAATGAAGAGGAGAAGGGGTTGGGACTGAATACATAAGTGGCTCAGCCCAAACCAAAGCCCTAAGTACAAAGTAGCAAAAATCAACTTTCTCCAAACATATCGAAGCTTATACTCAAAAAGGTCGCAAACGGCATTTTGAACTCAATGGTGGTGGTCTCGAGTCCTAATTCGGCTGTTTGCAAAAAGTAGCTTTTCGGACTAAAATCCGACTAACGATAAAATATTTAAATAAAATATTTAAATATAAAATCGATAAATATGCGGGTTGTTACAACTTCTTCCCCTATGTTTCCAATACTCGGAACATATAATCTTTCTTTCTTTCTCAACCTCTCATTCTGGTCAAGACTGAAATCCTTTAAGTCGTTGCTTTCGGTTCCATCTCTTAACTTCTTGATCCGTTCAGCTAATGCTAGATCCTTTATTTGTTTAGAAGCAATCCTTTCGATCATCACTGTTCGAACTTCCAAACAAGATAATACGACTATATCTCCACTAGACCCAGCCTCAGATCTCCACTGCACTCTGCAATCTGTTAATGCTATCAAATTTTTCACTCAGCAATCATTGCCAATACTGCATTTTGATATTTCCTGCTAAGTGCATCTGCAACTTTGTTTCCATTCCCCGGTATGTACTCAATCACAAAATCATAAGCGACAATAAACTCTAACCATCTATGCTGTCTCATGTTCAAATCCTTTTGAGAAATCAAATAATTCTGCAACTTATTATCTTTATATAACTCAAATCTCTCTCCCAAAAGGTAATGTCTCCACACCTTCATAGAATAAATACTGCAACCAATTCCAAATCATATGTTGGATATCTGACCTTATGCGATCCTGTGCACTTAATGCGCTCGGTAGATTCAAAGCGGTGGAGGTGCAAAAAGTCATAGCGGGGATACAGCGTGGATATAGTGGGATATAGCAGATGGCTCTAAAATAGCATATAAAACTCGTACTTAGTGTTTTTAAAAATATACAAATGGTAAGTAAATGAAAATTTATCATTCAATTGAATTATGAATAATACACAAATAATTTTAAATAAAAACATGTGCGGATATACTTTAAATAAACGAAAAACTATTATATAACATAATTGAATTTGGTAGAATATTAGAGTATTTTCATTTTTGAAATTATATTAAAAATTTAAATCAAATAAATTAGTTTCATAATTTTATAATGTACAAACGCAATTTTTCAATTCATTTTATTAGAAAAGATATAGCGGAAATAACGGGATATAGTGGAAATAGCGGTGATTAAAGCGAAAAGGCTATATTTTGGGGCTATATGGAAAAATCGTAGCGGTAGAAATCCGTTATGAGATGTAGCGGGGTTGTAGCGGGGTAACAGCAGGGCATTAACTACACAGATGCGGTCTAAACTGTCTAAAAGCATAGGCAATCACTTTACCTCTTTACATCAGCACAACTCCTAACCCTACTCCACCCGCATCTATATAAACCACCAAATCCCGATTTCCATCCGGAACAACCAACATAGGTTCATGGGTCAATAAGTATTTCAAACTATGGAATGCTTCCTTACACTTATCAGTCCACACAAACTTCACATCCTTTCTTATTAGTCTAATTATCAGTGGCGCTATCCGTGAAAAATCCTTAATGAACCTCCGATAATAACCAGCCAACCTAAGAAAACTCTTTATCTCCATCACTGTCTCGGGTCTCTTTCAACTATTCACTTCTTCATTCTTAGTCGGATTTACTGACAACGCTTCCTTTGATACTACATGACCAAGAAACTTCACTTCCTTCTTTCAGAAATGACACTTTGAAAATTTCGGCTACAGCTGATGCTGTCTTAGCTTCTCAAGCACTAATGTGACGACCCGAAAGTTTCGAGCATTTAAAATCGGAATATTTAATTGATTTTAAATATTCAATAGAGTAATTTTAACTTGAATTACGAATATCATAATTTCTTTGATAATTAAATTATTGAATTAAATAAGTTGAAGTTGGGTAAAAAGGGGGAATTTGGAGTTTTAAGCCTGTTAAAAATAATTCGAAGGCTTATAAAATCTATATTGATAATAGTGAAGATAATAAAAATGTTAAAATTGAATTTAGCATTGATTTGTTCAGTTTTAAAATTTTATTGTTTAAATTGATATTTAAAAATAGTCTTCTGACGGACAACCTCAGAATTCGACGAAACCAGTTCCATCGGATCAGTAATATTAGACTATTACCGGATTTCAATTTTCGTAGCGATCGGAGTTGGGGTGTGAGCGTACGATAAGTAAACGCGTTGGAATCTATATCGAGTTCAATTTAAATTTATAATTATATGGGTCGACATCAGCCTACATTGTAACAACCCGCATATTTATCGATTTTATATTTAAATATTTTATTTAAATATTTTATCGTTCGTCGGATTTTGGTCTGAAAAGCTACTTTTTGCAAACAGTCGAATTAGGACTCGAGACCACCCCCATTGAGTTCAAAATGCCGTTTGCGACCTTTTTGAGTATAAGCTTCGATATGTTTGGAGAAAGTTGATTTTTGCTACTTTGTACTTAGGACTTTGGTTTGGGCTGAACCCATTAGCCACTTACTAACTCAGTCCCAACCCACTCCAACTCTTCATTACTTCATTTCATATTCCTAACACTCAAGCTCAAGCAAAAATGGTGGAAGAGAATGGGAATTAGAAACTCCATGCCCTAGTTCCTCTTGCTAGCTCAAGTTCTTGCTCCAAATTCAAAGAGAACCCATTAGTAAGCATCTCCTTCTTCTTCTCCAAACATTTCTCCTTCCAATTTCAAAAAATTCCTAAACCTAATTTAGGAAATGTTTTTCTTTTAAGCTTAGATTCAAGCTTCTAGAGTTGGATTTGAAGAGTGGTTGATTCCCCTTTTGCTTTCAAGCTTCATCTCCATAAATTTTAGTGCCAAGGTGAGATTTTTTATCTCACATCTATGCTTATAATTATCTTCGATTGTTAGGTGTGAATTCCTAACACTTATTCGTGTGCATTTTCTTTCGGTTTGGAATGATTTGGTGAATATTCCAATTTTTAGTGTTTTGAGTTCAATTCTTTAAAAATCATAATTTTGATGTTTGAACATGTTTTTGGTGATGCATCGAGGAGCATATAGGGCCGGGTAGTCGATTGGCATAAACCCTTAGCGCCGTTGCTCGTGCGATTGCAATTTGGTCGGGATTTGCACCTCCTTTGAAATAGGGTAGGAAGTGCAAGTATCCAGGTTCGGCCGGCCGAGCCCCCTGGGCCGGCCGACCGACCTGTAGTCCAGGCACTTCCTGCCTCTGTTTGGAAGTGCTTGTTACAGGCTTCGGCCGACCGAGCCCCCTGGGCCGGTCGACCGACCTGGTGCCCCGAGCACTTCCAACCTCTGGTTCGGTCGACCGACTCAGGGAGTCCGGTCAACCGACCTGCTACTATTTGCCAGATTAACCTATATTGCTAATTCGTCTGAATTTCCAAGTTCAATCGATTCGTGTTGATTCCCTTTTGTTATTATCACTTATTATCGACTTTGATGACATTTTGTTCGTGATTCATGGGAATATCCATTTTGATGGATTCGGTGTCGATTTCTTTGGATTTTATTCACGTCTTTGAATGTGAATCTTTATGAATTGATTGTTTCTACAATCACTTCTATGATTTGTCACTTAAAAATATAAAGGTTTTCTATACTAGTAGTAAATATCAAAACTCTTTCCTCAAACGATTTCAATACTATTTTAATACCAAATTCGTTTATAAAACCGTTTTCCAATTTATTAGTATATACAAGCCTTTACCTCACTCGTATGAGAAATCTAATTAAACGACTTAGTAAAACAAGTGGTATGAAACACTTGCGTTTACTTCGTCGGTTAATTCTTGGACTTGTTCGATTGAATCTCTTATGACAATTTTCTACTGGAGACCTACAATTTGTTCGTAAATATTTAAGTTAAGCTAGTGGTTATGGGACATGAAACTAAGCTCATATATTTACTAGCTTACTGTAATCGACACTTCTCTTTGATCATGACGATCATTTGATGATTTAGACTAGCAATTGTGCGATGTCTTTTTGTTTGCAAGGTTAGGCTAGACACCATTTGTGTGATTTCGACTCACACATACCTTTATGCTTTTTGGTTAGCCTAGACACCATTTGTATGATTTCGACTCACACATATCTTTTGTTTACTTCGTGGAGCAATCGGCTCAATAAGTCGGGACATGGGGCGTATCTTTCTAGGTGCGTCGATGTTCGTCTATGCATGGGGCGTATCTTTCTAGGTGCGTCGATGTTCGACTTTGCATGGGGTGTATCTTTCTAGGTGCATCGATGTTAGACATTACATGGGGTGTATCTTTCTAGGTGCATCGATGTTTATTTGTGCATGGGGCGTATCTTTCTAGGTGCGTCGATCCTAGAGCATGGGGCATATCTTTCTAGGTGCGTCGATGTTCGACATTACATGGGGTGTATCTTTCTAGGTGCATCGATGTTTATTTGTGCATGGGGCATATCTTTCTAGGTGCGTCGATGCTAGAGCATGGGGCGTATCTTTCTAGGTGCGTCGGTGTTCGACATTACATGGGGTGTATCTTTCTAGGTGCATCGATGTTTATTTGTGCATGGGGCGTATCTTTCTAGGTGCGTCGATGCTAGAGCATGGGGCGTATCTTTCTAGATGCGTCGATGTTCGACTGTACATGGGGCTTGTCTTTCTTGGTGAGTCGATGTCCAGTATTTTTTATGGGATTGGCCATCCTTTTTCTTGTGATTTCTGGATTTCGTGTGTTGATTTCTGGAATTTATGTTTCACCAACTTTTACGATGGGCATTGATATATATGTCATTTATTGTGGCTTGGTGAATGAAATTAGGAGTATGACATTCCTTTTTATCTTGAGTAGAATATTGTGATATTGATTAATCTCTTGTTGATTTTCAATTACTTATTTATCACAGCTTGGCATTGTGATTATTATATGTTTATGTCATATCTCTTATTATATATCACTTCATCTGATATTTATAGCTAGACTGATCCGTTTATTATTTTCTTCTTAAATAATACTCGGGTCAGACTGAGATTTTACAGGTGCTTCCTCATGGCTTCCTATCTGGAACCATGTTTTGACTTTTGGCTAACTACTCTTGTTTGGTAGCTTTTGTTGTATACATTTAAGATACAGACTCCTTGATGTATACTTATTCTTTTGTCTAGCACTTGTATCTATTCTTTTTGATATTGTGGATCTTGTTTGACCACTACTCTGATGTACACTTTCATGTGTTATATTCATATCTATTTCCGCCTTTGTGATATGAATTATCTGTGACTGATTTGTGTTATGTTTATTTCTATATTTGTTTCCGAAGACCTTTATAGCCACTGTGTAGTAGCTTTGAGTTTGTATCGGTATGTCGGATTTCCTCTTGAAATAGAATGCATGTTATACTATCTGACATATCGGTGCTCGCTCAAAGCAATTACACGGATGGTCGCTCCTCAACAGCCTTATTCTCCGTGCTAGTTGACAGCATTACTCCGTAGTGTTCTTGGCTAGCGTGGGTATAGAGGTGGGGCGTCACAGCTTGGTATCAAAGTCAAACTTCGGAACAATATGGAATATTATAACAAGGATCATCGTCCTAAGTCTTTCTTAGAAGTCGTGCTTTAGGATTTAATTCGAGTCTTCGTACCGATTCATCCTATTTTCTTTATGATTCCTTGTTTTATCTATCAAGATTGCTTGATATTTATTTTGAGAGTAACTTTTTCCTCTTCTTTCTTTTTTTCTTAAAGAAGAGAAATGGTTAGACCAGACCGTCCCCGCGCCGGTCAATCCAGTAGCCCTTCTCTGGATGGCGCATTCATGTCTGCCCAACAACTTTTGGATCTTGTAAAGAATCAAGAGTTTATCTGTGCTTTGAGTAAGAACCCGGAAATGGTTCTACCTTTGAAACTTGAAGTTTCTTTCAATCAGCTTGTGGATGTTACTCTTCTTCATGGAGAGGTTAGTAAAGGAAGTGTTTGTGATATTGGGACTTCCAAGAAGAGGTATATTACGTTCAAGAGCTTTAACCCCAATAAGAGAGTGAAGCAAACTACTTCTGTAGCAAAGACTCCAATCCCTAATCGTGGAGGATGCTACAATTGTAATTCTAAGGACCACTATGCAAGGGAGTGCCCGAAACCTCTCTTTTGCCGCTAAAGTTCGGGTCACCATATTACTGCATGTCCCGTACTTCAAAGTAAGAAGGAGGGAGAGCTCAATGTAGTGCAAGCTCCTGGTAACACTTCTCGTGGTCAAGGTATTTCTCATTTAATCCTTGATTACATTTATTTTGTGGCCTTCTTATTTGAGTTCTTTTTGATATAGGTTTCATCTCATTATTTTTATATCAAAAGAACTTGTCGATTCTTTTTCTTTGAATATATTGGGCTTGATGACTTCTTTGAGGATTGTGAATCTGGATGGTAGATCCGCAACACTCAATTTGCTTTTTATTGATGTCGAAATTATTTTATGAGACTTTTCTTTCCGAGCCGATATTTTTACTTAGGCTTCGGAATTGATTTTTTTGAAAGGATCGGCTTAATCATTGTGAAGCCCATATCCTATTTCTCGAGTGGACTATTCATCTTTGACATTTTCAATCTGTTAAGCATATTTCTATTTTTCCTTTATGATTTTGATTCCAACTTGATGGAATCATTTTCTTCTTTAAGCCCTTATGGTGAGGAAAGTATTATTTCTCTCATTCATGTAGTTAGAGAAATTTTCCGGTATTTTTGAGCTTGTCTTAGGACTGTCACCTAAGCAATCTTTTGAGTAGTGTTAAGGTCTTTTCAGCTCGACCTTTCCACCGGTTTTCATTTGCTACGAGTTGCGGAAGTTAGCATTCCACTTACCACATTCCGCACTTGTTATGATTCCTACGAATGAATTATTATGTCATTCAGTTTGTCCATCTTGTTTCATCCATATTAAAAATCGAGTATTCTACGAATATCTCGATGACTCCATCTTTGTATTTATTGATTTTGGATGAAAATTGAAATTTAAAATTTTGCAAATCTTTTTCATAAGATTTATTTAGAAGTATAACTGGATTTTTTTCTTAAAACGAACAAAGAATATTCTTAGAAGTTTTTGAGAAACTTAATTATCCTATAGAATACGATTTTGTGATTGTATTGCCCATTTAGTGTGTTAAGAATTCTGGTCGATGCGCTTGATCAACGTTATCGATAAGAATCTCCTAAACGCTTTGATGAAACAGTCAGACACAGTATATTAACTTGAAAATAGTAAATTTTTCTAGAAAGATTATTACATAATGTTAAATGTAATTTTGAAAGTTTTAACTTTTCAGGAAAGAAGATTATTTAAAAGAAATTCTTTCTTTTCGATACTCTTATTCTTGTGATTCCTGAAGGGGAACCAAGACTTTGCTATTTGTACTGATACTAGTCGTATTGGTTTGGATGTCATTCTCTTGCAAAGCAAAACGTGCTATCTCTTGTGCTTCTAGATCATTATAGCTTATCGAGACTAGATATGCCACTCATGATCTGGTGCTCTCGGCTATTGTTTTTACTTTTGGAATTTGGCATCATCATATTTGGGTGACAAATTTGTTCTCCACCTTGATCATAAATATTTGGAATATTTATTTTCTCATAAGGAACTTCATGTTGACTCGAATTCCTAGCATCTTATGATCTTGATATTCTTTTATTCCCAAGAAGGGAAATCGTGTTGCCAATGCGCTTTGTCGTAAGCAACAAGTGGTTGATTCTTTGATGTTGTCTGAATGGAATTATCTTTCTATCAAGTTCATCGGACGTTTTGGTATACTTCGTTTTATTGAGCTTTATCTCATTCCTTTTATGGACTAGTGTCCGGTGTTCTTTTATGGTGTTCGGTCCATCGGATGTATTGTTATTATACTACATCGATGTTCCATCTTATCTGGATCAATGGATGTACCATTATTATACTACATCATTGTTCCGGTTTATCGGTTCATTGGACGTACCGTTTTTATACTACGTCGTTGCACCAGCTCAATTTTCTGATATTCATGACGTTTTCCACGTCTTTTAACTATGGAAATGCTTTTATGTTGCCGGTTTTTATTCTTGAGCCCGGTGTTATTGAGGGGATTGAGGTTTCGCCAAATTTGACTTTTGAGCAACATTCTATTCGCATCATTGCTTCGGAGGTTGAGCGCCTTCGATATAAAGATATTCTTTTTGATAGAAGTTCAATGGTTCTCAAATCCTAAGGATTTCTCATGTGAAATCTTGAGAATTCATCGAACGAAAACTTTCGGATTTACTCCTTCGTGCTCTTTATGGTGAACTTTCTATTTCAAATTTTCTTTTGTGTTGATATGCTTCTATGGTTGTTACTTCTTATTTTCTTCTTAAGTATTGCGAGGACGCAATTTCTTTAAGGAGGGGAGTCTGTAACAACCCGCATATTTATCGATTTTATATTTAAATATTTTTTTTAAATATTTTATCGTTCGTCGGATTTTGGTCCGAAAAGCTACTTTTTGCAAACAGTCGAATTAGGACTCGAGACCACCCCCATTGAGTTCAAAATGCCGTTTGCAACCTTTTTGAGTATAAGCTTCGATATGTTTGGAGAAAGTTGATTTTTACTACTTTGTACTTAGGACTTTGGTTTGGGCTGAACCCATTAGCCACTTACTAACTCAGTCCCAACCCACTCCAACTCTTCATTAATTCATTTCATATTCCTAACACTCAAGCTCAAGCAAAAATGGTGGAAGAGAATGGGAATTAGAAACTCCATGCCCTAGTTCCTCTTGCTAGCTCAAGTTCTTGCTCCAAATTCAAAGAGAACCCATTAGTAAGCATCTCCTTCTTCTTCTCCAAACATTTCTCCTTCCAATTTCAGAAAATTCCTAAACCTAATTTAGGAAATGTTTTTCTTTTAAGCTTAGATTCAAGCTTCTAGAGTTGGATTTGAAGAGTGGTTGATTCCCCTTTTGCTTTCAAGCTTCATCTTCATAAATTTTAGTGCAAAGGTGAGATTTTTAATCTCACATCTATGCTTATAATTATCTTAGATTGTTAGGTATGAATTCCTAACACTTATTCGTGTGCATTTGCTTTCGGTTTGGAATGATTTGGTGAATATTCCAATTTTTAGTGTTTTGAGTTAAATTCTTTAAAAATCATAATTTTGATGTCTGAACATGTTTTTGGTGATGCATCGAGGAGCATATAGGGCCGAGTAGTCGATTGGCATAAACCCTTAGCGCCGTTGCTCGTGCGATTGCAATTTGGTCGGGATTTGCACTTCCTTTGAAATAGGGTAGGAAGTGCAAGTATACAGGTTCGACCGACCGAGCCCCCTGGGCCGGCCGACCGACCTGTAGTCCAGGCACTTCCTGCCTCTGTTTGGAAGTGTTGGTTACAGGCTTCAACCGACCGAGCCCCCTGGGCCGGTCGATCGACCTGGTGCCCCGAGCACTTCCAACCTCTGGTTCGGTCGACCGACTCAGAGAGTCCGGTCGACCGACCTGCTACTATTTGCCAGATTAGCCTATATTGCTAATTCGTCTGAATTTCCAACTTCAATCGATTCGTGTTGATTCCCTTTTGTTATTATCACTTATTATCGACTTTGATGACATTTTCTTTGTGATTTATGGGAATATCCATTTTGATGGATTCGGTATCGATTTCTTTGGATTTTATTCACGTCTTTAAATGTGAATCTTTATGAGTTGATTGTTTCTACAATCACTTCTATGATTTGTCACTTGAAAATATAAAGGTTTTTTATACTAGTAGTAAATATCAAAACTCTTTCCTCAAACGATTTCAATACTATTTTAATACCAAATTCGTTTATAAAACCGTTTTCCAATCTATTAGTATATACAAGCCTTTACCTCACTCGTATGAGAAATCTAATTAAACGACTTAGTAAAACAAGTGGTATGAAACACTTGTGTTTACTTCGTCGGTTAATTCTTGGACTTGTTTGATTGAATCTCTTGTGACAATTTTCAAGTGGAGACCTACAATTTGTTCGTAAATATTTAAGTTAAGCTAGTGGTTATGGGACATGAAGCTAAGCTCATATATTTACTAGCTTACTGTAATTGACACTTCTCTTTGATCATGACGATCATTTGATGATTTAGACTAGCAATTGTGCGATGTCTTTTTGTTTGCAAGGTTAGGCTAGACACCATTTGTGTGATTTCGACTCACACATACCTTTATGCTTTTTGGTTAGCCTAGACACCATTTGTATGATTTCGACTCACATATATCTTTTGTTTACTTCGTGGAGCAATCGGCTCAATAAGTCGGGACATGGGGCGTATCTTTCTAGGTGCGTCGATGTTCGTCTATGCATGGGGCGTATCTTTCTAGGTGCGTCGATGTTCGACTTTGCATGGGGTGTATCTTTCTAGGTGCATCGATGTTAGACATTACATGGGGTGTATCTTATAGGTGCATCGATGTTTATTTGTGCATGGGGCGTATCTTTCTAGGAGCGTCGATCCTAGAGCATGGGGCGTATCTTTCTAGGTGCGTCGATGTTCGACATTACATGGGGTGTATCTTTCTAGGTGCATCGATGTTTATTTGTGCATGGGGCGTATCTTTCTAGGTGCGTCGATGCTAGAGCATGGGGCGTATCTTTCTAGGTGCGTCGGTGTTCGACATTACATGGGGTGTATCTTTCTAGGTGCATCGATGTTTATTTGTGCATAGGGCGTATCTTTCTAGGTGCGTCGATGCTAGAGCATGGGGCGTATCTTTCTACGTGCGTCGATGTTCGACTGTACATGGGGCGTGTCTTTCTAGGTTCATCGATGTCCAGTATTTTTTATGGGATTGGCCATCCTTTTTCTTGTGATTTCTGGATTTCGTGTGTTGATTTCTGGAATTTATGTTTCACCAACTTTTACGATGGGCATTGATATATATGTCATTTATTGTGGCTTGGTGAATGAAATTAGGAGTATGACATTCCTTTTTATCTTGAGTAGAATATTGTGATATTGATTAATCTCTTGTTGATTTTCAATTACTTATTTATCACAGCTTGGCATTGTGATTATTATATGTTTATGTCATATCTCTTATTATATATCACTTCATCTGATATTTATAGCTAGACTGATCCGTTTATTATTTTCTTCTTAAATAATACTCGGGTCAGACTGAGATTTTACAGGTGCTTCCTCATGGCTTCCTATCTGGAACCATCTTCTGACTTTTGGCTAACTACTCTTGTTTGGTAGCTTTTGTTGTATACATTTAAGATACAGACTCCTTGATGTATACTTATTCTTTTATCTAGCACTTGTATCTATTCTTTTTGATATTGTGGATCTTGTTTGACCACTACTCTGATGTACACTTTCATGTGTTATATTCATATCTATTTCCGCCTTTGTGATATGAATTATCTGTGACTGATTTGTGTTATGTTTATTTCTATATTTGTTTCCGAAGACCTTTATAGCCACTATGTAGTAGCTTTGAGTTTGTATCAGTATGTCGGATTTCCTCTTGAAATAGAATGCATGCTATACTATCTGACATATCGGTGCTCGCTCAAAGCAATTACACGGATGGTCGCTCCTCAACAGCCTTATTCTCCGTGCTAGTTGACAGCATTACTCCGTAGTATTCTTGGCTAGCGTGGGTATAGAGGTGGGGCGTCACATATGTGACGACCCGGAATTTTGAGCAATATCAATTTAATAATCTTTGTTAATAATTAAATTGATTTGATCATTTTATATTATAAATTGACTATTTAAATTTATTTTAAAGGTTAATAATAATAATTTGTTAATATCTATCAATAAATTTCTTAACAATATGAATTGGCAAATTTAAATTCTTTTGAAAGCTAATAATAAATTGATTTAGAAATATTTATTTTGATAAATAAGAAGTTTTTAATGTAATAAAAACTTTAGATTCAAATTGTAATATATATGAATGTATATATTGTGATTTGATATTTGTTTTAAAATTTAATTTGGAAATTAATAAATTTAATGTTAGAATGTTCTATTTGAAATGTGTATATATATTTGTATATATATATTTGAAATAGGAAAATTATTAATTTGAATTTAATAAGAGTTTTCAAACTTGAATAAATTTAGTTTGAATTTAAAATGATAATTTGATTTAAATGACTTTAAATTGATAATTGAGATTTAAATTTAAAATATCAAAGTTAATTCCTTATTTATGATAAATATGTACTTTAAGTTTTTTAAATAAGATCTAATTTAAAATAGAAGTTTCAAACATATAAACATGATTGGATTAAAATGTAAATTACTTGTTTCATATGAATATCTATTAAAAGATAAGTATGCATATTTTATAATTCATATGAGTATTACATATACATGTATATTAGACTTTAATAAATTGTTAAAGATAAATACATATAAAGGAAAAACATATAAATAATACTTATATAACACATGTAAGTATATTAATTTACATTAAAGACAAATGTAAATTAAGTTGCTTAGGTGTAGATTAATCAAAGCATAAGAGGTGACAAATGTCATTCTCTTTAAAAATTAAAATTAAAATCTAATTTTAAATAAAAGATGGTTTTATTCTTCAGCAAGAGATTTTCTCCCTCTCAACTAAAACATGAATTCAAATCTAAAAGAAGTAAAGATCAAAGATGAATACAAATCTGAAAAAGAAGAATCTGTAAAACCTGAAAACAAAAATGAAGAAATCTGAACAATTTAAGTCAAAGATAAAAGGGAAGCTCATCATCAAAGCAAGTTTAATCAAGCATCAGAATGTCAAACATCAACATGCAAAGTTAGGAATCATTCAACATACAAGAGCTGGAATAATCAACATGCAACAAATTCAGGAAGAATGCAGAAAATTTTCAAGCCTGGAAACATGCAGTTCTGTCTTCTTCCATCTAAGGTGAGTAAATGAACTTAAAAACAGTTTAAACTCTGGTTTTCAAATTGTTTTATGAATGAATATTGTGGTATTACTTGAATGCCTCGGTTAAAATTGAATGCATGATTGGAATGATTGAATATATGTTTTACCATACTGTTGAAATGGACTCTGTGTGATATAAACAGACTTGGATTTCTAAGTAAATTCAATAATTCAATTCTGAATCCTAATTTGTTTATGATATGTAAATAAAGATTGTTTGTAATCGTATAAGCTATCATTTAAAAATAATTACAAGTTGTAAAAATAGGAAATTGGTTCTGCATTTTCAGATTTACAGTAAAAGAATAAATTGAAGAAAAAATTATTAAATCAATTTTAGTTTTTGATATCATAGTTGAATTCTTAGGGCCAAATCATGATTTTTGAGATATGTACCTTGATTTTTAGATTAGAAATCGAGGTGAAATTCTGGATTGACAGTTTTGTGCAATTTGGTTGATTCATGACAAACGATGGCGAATTGAACCCTGTTTTTGAGCATGAAGGAGAAGGGGATAATGATGATCATTGGAAAAATACTATTTGAATTTATTGTTGACCGAGTTGATCATGAATTGAGAAAATAAGGTTTTGCTTCCTGTACTTACTGTCACTGTTTAACTTGACTTCGCGACTTCGTGGGTATTCTGGAGGCTATCGCGAGGGGTTAGGGAGGTGATGGGAAGCGGGATGAAGTTACGGCGGCGGTGGCAAGGTTACTCGAGGCCGGGAGTTGCCGTGGAGGAGTGGGTTGCAGGTGATGTAGTTTCGAACTGTGTTGCTTGATTGGGTTTAGAGGGCTTGAATTTGATTTTCGATAGATTCAGGGTTGCTGGGTGTCGCGAAGCTATGTAGTGGTCGTGGGTGACTAGTCGAAGCCGTGGTGATGGTCGTGGGTGACCGGCGTGGTGGTGCATGTTGCACAGGCGTGTTGTTGTATCGGTGGATTGGGTTTTGGGGAGAAGATGGTAGAGACTCGAAGTTGACACCGTGTTTTGTGGTGTGGAACTCGAAGCAGTGGGGGTAGGAAGGGAAACTCGGGGAAGTCATCGGGTTCTGGAGTAGTTTACTCGAGTTTGGGTAGGAGTTACTCGGGTATTCAGTATTCAGGGAGAAGAGCGAGTTGTTTAAGTTGTTAATTCAAAGAAAATTTGATTTTAGGAATTAAGTTTTTAAAATAAGGGTTAAACAAGTTCAAATTGAATTGGTTTTCAAAGTTATGTTTTAAAATAAGTTTACATATTTTAAAATATGGAGTTTTAAAATAAAATGAGTGGATTTTAAAATAAAGATTGTATTTAAACTTTATTAAATAAATTTGGAAAGGTTTTAAAGATTTAAAAGTTCAAATCTTAAAATATGTTTAAATTATAATTGATTGCCAAATATTATATTTTAATGAAGTTTAATGATTTAGAATTTGATAATCAATTGTAATAGAGATTATCTTTAATTATTTTGAATTTTGATTTAATTAAAGATAACTAAGTTTGGAAAGATAATTAAGATAATTAGATTTTTAACTGATGATGGTTATTGGTTAATATAACAATTTAATTAAGACAATGTTTTCTTAATTAAGAGTTTTATAATATAATAAGTTAAGAATCATTTAATAATTTTAAATGATTTAGTTAAATAGTTAATTAAGTAATTAACTTGTGATTAATTAAGATAATCACTTTGGATTAATCTAATATAATTACTTGGGAAAGTAATTAAAGCAATTAAGTGATTAATTACTAAAGGTAATTAAATAAAGGATAATTACTTTATTAAAAGTAATTAAGTAAATGTGATTAAGAGTTAATCACTTTAGTTATTAATTAAAGACTTAATTAATAATTGATTAAAGGTTTAAATTATTTAATTAACGATTGATTAATTAAAGTATTAAGAGAATTAATTAAGAGATTAATTACATGTTAAAGTAATTAATTAAGGAAGAAATTTAATTAATGAAGTAATCATTAATTAATGAAAATAATTAATTAATTGTTAATTAATAATTTAAGAATAATTAATTTATAATTAAGCTTGATTACTAAATGTAATTAAAGTAATTAATTAAAGGTGATTAATTAAGATTAATTAATCAAGTGTGATTAATTAGAGGTGATTAATCAGGTGTAATTAATTAAAGGTAATTAAGGAATAATTACCAGAATAATTAGAGAATAATTAATCAAGGTTGATTAATTTAGAAAGTAATTAAGAGGTAATTACTTAGTATAATTTGGAAGTAATTAATCAGGATGATTAATTAATTTGGTAATTAAGTAATAATTACTTAAAGTAATTAAGTGATAATTAATCAGGGAAGATTAATTGAAATGGATAATTAAGTGATGTTAATTAATTAATTTGTAATTAATTAATAAATAGTATTGGATTGGAGATAATCCAAGTATTTAATTAAGGATTAATTAAATTAATCAAGGTTGAATCAAATTTGTTTATGAATGGTTAATGATTGGATGATTTATATATCATTGGATGAGTTAATGATATTGATTGTTGTTGGATGATATTGATAGATGTGATGATGTGATTATGCTATATGTGATTGTGACATATATGCTGCTTTGTGATATGTATAGATGCATGTTATAATAGATGCTTATCTATCTGTGTTGTGAATACATCCATTTATGTTAAGAGATATTTCTGAATATCTATTGTTTAAATCCCTTAAGTACAACTTGGACATTAAAATGGCGTTTGGTTTCGATGAGACCGGGATCGGGTTTCCATATTTGGAATCCGAAAACCACATCGATTCCAATTAAACGTTAGGTCGTTAATCCAAGTGGAGCAAGTGAAGACTCGAGGTGTAAGGGCTATACGTCAGTATAACTCTGTGGGTGATTCCGTAATGAGTTTGACGGAATAGTGCTTATAGATTCGAGATGGTGAATTAGAGTGCAAGGGCTATGGTCGTTGACTCTGAGGGTGATTCCAAAATGAGTGCAACGAGATAGTGCCTTCGGTTTCGTTCGAACCCGGAACGAACTTGTATGGATTGAATGCTTTCAGCACATCGTCAGGCGGACGATGAGCATTCTAAGATAATTGGTCCTATAAAGGTAATCGCAGCCTCAAGCCTCATCAACCGGGAATGGCTAAAACAGGGGAGGTGCAGCAAGGCTTCGTGGGTCGCGCCCACTGGAGGGCAAGATACATCCCTGTCTAGAGGTCCCTTTATATTTCGGCTGTGTGGGCAGTTGGTCTGCAGCCAACTGCGGGGTGGTCTTGTTCGGGACTATTCAGTAAGGAATGGTCCCGGTCTTGTGTTGCAGGGGATGAAGGGAGTAATCCTCGGTACGGTGATCTAGGCCACGTACTGTGACGGGCGGTACCCCAGTAGCCCTGCCATTGTTGGAAACCCATTTTCCCTACGAGACCCTACGGTTTTGTTTGTATTACCCACTTTTGTGGCTAGTAGCTGGAATTTAATCATGTAACAATTTCGGCTATTTCATATTTACTTGAAAACCCTAGACACTATTATAATATCACTGGATTTCCTATCAAATGTTTTGGTTAGCGTAAGGTAAAAACTTTTCCATGTTTATGTGTGGGAAGTCTTACGTGATACCTTTTCTTTTCAAAGGATTTTCTAAAGTTAAGCAATCTTAAACCGTTTACTCACACCAGACCTCTGTCTGACCCGAGTGTTTATTTTCTGTTTTATTAAACTCTTGGGTACTCATATTATATATGAGTAGTCAAGTGATTCAGGTTATCTCTTGACGAATTCTGGAGGAGCTTTGGAGCAGGAGGCTTCAGCGTGTAGATATATGGTTAGAGTTTCCGCTGTGTGTTATTCTGTGTTGTATTCTATGTTGATGTCTTGTATTGTATTAGACAGAATGTTATAACTGTCTAAATTGAGATGTTTAGTTGTGTACTCTGATGTATATAATACTATGTATATGTTCTATATTATATTTAAATCGTTCCGCTGTGAGATTCTGATGTGTTGTTTTCTCTTTCTTCTCTTTCTTTTCTTCTTCTATCCCTTTCTTTCTTAATTAGTGATGCGATTTTCCGGGAGTGGAAAGTCGGGTCGCTACAGCTGGTATCAGAGCGTTAGGTTGAGTGAATACCTAGGCTCTGGAGTGGTGTCTATCTTGAGAGAGCGTACTTGTAATTTTTATATAAATATATACTTATATAACTACCTAATCTGTTGGGTTATCTGTTTGGATTTTCCAACATAGGCTATAAAGGTAGATAAGGTAGAAGTGTGTGGAACACGACTACCACTTTTGGAAGTGGTTTATATGTTGTGGTTGGAGGTGTTTATCGAGATTGTAGACCTAATACTGTCTCGAATATGATTTAGTGGATTGTAGAAAGGATTTCTTTGAGTCCAAAGGAAGTCTTTTTCAAGGATTGGAGTATATTCATGAAGTGTGAGGTTGATTTGCTCTTAAGTGAGCAGGGATTTCCTTGAGTTGAGTTGTCAGCTGAGCCGAAGCTAGTGGTGGTATCTTGATGACTTCAAGAGGGAATAGCTGTGTGGTGAGATGAGATGCAGTATCCATAGATGGTTCTGAAGATGTTTCTTTTGGAGCCAGATTTAGATGGTGTTGGAAGAGCATTGATGTCTGCTGCAGGGAAGGTTCAGATGTTTAGAGATTTTCTGGATCTTAAGTAAGGATGTCTTATCTTTATTGAAGTATGAGACTAAGGTCGATGAGTTACCTCATTTCGGACATGGTCTCATTTGTTTTTCTTAAGAAGATAAGTGGCTGGAGTTTGATTTGGAGCCGAGTTTCTTTGAGGAGATGTCTACTCGTCTCAAGGATGTTTTAGAGGAATTGGATGTTAATTTTGAGTTTCAAGAAGCTTTTGGTTAAGGGAGACCTTTGGTTTAGCTGTATCATTGAAGTGAAGTTTGGAAGCAGCAGTATGGATCTGTTTCTTCGATGATTCAGTAATCTGTGGGATTCTACTATCGGCTGACCTGGCAGATGGTGAAGGCTTATCCATTTCTTTTGGGAGGCTCAGCAGAGCGAGATATCTGTTGGAAGTGATCTATCAGTTTCTGATAGTAAGCCATTCTGGAAAGATTGATCTTGATGGGAAAAGCTGTTCTAGTTTGGGAGACAGTTCTTTGGAATCTGAACTGAGAGAGATCGCAAAAGTGACTTGCGATTAATTGGGAATCTTGGAGCATTCCTTGGTTTGATATTGAGGCATCTCAAGTAGAGGTGGAAGCTATGGAAGTAGTCGGAGGTTCTCTAGATGTTTTTGGGGAAATCTGAGGTCTACCTGAATCGAAGATTGAGATTTCTTATCGATTTGGATTTTCAGGAGTAATTTTGATGGTTCAACCTTATAGTAGGATGACTCTTAAAGCGAGAAGAGTTTGGAGAGGCAGCTCAGGATTCTTTGGATTGATCATCTTATTCTAAGTTGAGATTCTGCTAAGATGTTTTGACCAAGTGGAATGGTCACTGAGATTTTTATGAGTCGGATGAACTGTGTATGGAAAAAGATTTTTGCTTGTGTTCTTCGATAGCATTCTTATCTGCTCTAGATCAGAGTTGTGCAGCGGAAGCAAGTTGGGAATTATTCTAGTATAGAACAACCGGATGTTGCAGTAAAGGAATTTCTACAGGAATTCAAGTATGAAGGAATTTTCTGGATTTGGTAGGCAAGGTTGTCTAGTACAACTGTTTGGTTATCCCAGATATGAGATATAGGTTTGAAGTCCATTGATGATTGTGGTATAGAATTGTGGATTGGATTTTGGCGAATTATTTTTGGAAAAGCCATTTTGTTGAGTAGGATCTGGAGATTTGATTTGAGTTGGTGCTGTTGTTTCTTGAAGCAATCAGCAAGGGTTAGGCTAATCAGGTATATTGGAGGTGACTCAGAGCATCTGAAGAATTGTGCAGTTAAGAACTGAGGAGATTTGGGATGTGCAATTAGAGTTTGGATATTGATTTGGTTTTATCCAATCAAAGGAGATATAAGAATGGGTAAAACTGGAGTGTTAGCTTTGAAGGTATTTGGAGTTTTATCTGTGATCTCTAGAGATTTGATTTTGATCTACAGGATTGAATTGCCAGTTTGGATAGCTGGAATTCATTGTATTTCACATATCTCAGAGGAATATGTATATGATTCTTTGAGTAATAGAATCAGCAGTCCAGAAGGATTTGGTAGTTGAGCTGGTTTTGAGTTTAGTCTGATATCTTGTTTAGATTTGAAGAATCAGGTGAGGGAGTTCTTGGTTTTAGTAGTGTAGTTAGTTAAGATTCTGTAGAGTGAGTGTTCCAGTATAGGTATCTGGAAACTCTAGATAATGTTAGGAAAATTCTATTCAGAATTTTTCTGGATAGATAAAAATTGTTTGTTTGAATTGGTTGCTATGATTGATAATGTATGATTGATTGTTTGATTGCTGTTTGGAATTTAAATTCTTTAGCTGGGTTATTAAATTATCTTTGCTTTTAAATTTCGGGGACGAAATTCTTTTAAGGGGGGAGGAATGTGACGACCCGGAATTTTGAGCAATATCAATTTAATAATCTTTGTTAATAATTAAATTGATTTGATCATTTTATATTATAAATTGACTATTTAAATTTATTTTAAAGGTTAATAATAATAATTTGTTAATATCTATCAATAAATTTCTTAACAATATGAATTGGCAAATTTAAATTCTTTTGAAAGCTAATAATAAATTGATTTAGAAATATTTATTTTGATAAATAAGAAGTTTTTAATGTAATAAAAACTTTAGATTCAAATTGTAATATATATGAATGTATATATTGTGATTTGATATTTGTTTTAAAATTTAATTTGGAAATTAATAAATTTAATGTTAGAATGTTCTATTTGAAATGTGTATATATATTTGTATATATATATTTGAAATAGGAAAATTATTAATTTGAATTTAATAAGAGTTTTCAAACTTGAATAAATTTAGTTTGAATTTAAAATGATAATTTGATTTAAATGACTTTAAATTGATAATTGAGATTTAAATTTAAAATATCAAAGTTAATTCCTTATTTATGATAAATATGTACTTTAAGTTTTTTAAATAAGATCTAATTTAAAATAGAAGTTTCAAACATATAAACATGATTGGATTAAAATGTAAATTACTTGTTTCATATGAATATCTATTAAAAGATAAGTATGCATATTTTATAATTCATATGAGTATTACATATACATGTATATTAGACTTTAATAAATTGTTAAAGATAAATACATATAAAGGAAAAACATATAAATAATACTTATATAACACATGTAAGTATATTAATTTACATTAAAGACAAATGTAAATTAAGTTGCTTAGGTGTAGATTAATCAAAGCATAAGAGGTGACAAATGTCATTCTCTTTAAAAATTAAAATTAAAATCTAATTTTAAATAAAAGATGGTTTTATTCTTCAGCAAGAGATTTTCTCCCTCTCAACTAAAACATGAATTCAAATCTAAAAGAAGTAAAGATCAAAGATGAATACAAATCTGAAAAAGAAGAATCTGTAAAACCTGAAAACAAAAATGAAGAAATCTGAACAATTTAAGTCAAAGATAAAAGGGAAGCTCATCATCAAAGCAAGTTTAATCAAGCATCAGAATGTCAAACATCAACATGCAAAGTTAGGAATCATTCAACATACAAGAGCTGGAATAATCAACATGCAACAAATTCAGGAAGAATGCAGAAAATTTTCAAGCCTGGAAACATGCAGTTCTGTCTTCTTCCATCTAAGGTGAGTAAATGAACTTAAAAACAGTTTAAACTCTAGTTTTCAAATTGTTTTATGAATGAATATTGTGGTATTACTTGAATGCCTCGGTTAAAATTGAATGCATGATTGGAATGATTGAATATATGTTTTACCATACTGTTGAAATGGACTCTGTGTGATATAAACAGACTTGGATTTCTAAGTAAATTCAATAATTCAATTCTGAATCCTAATTTGTTTATGATATGTAAATAAAGATTGTTTGTAATCGTATAAGCTATCATTTAAAAATAATTACAAGTTGTAAAAATAGGAAATTGGTTCTGCATTTTCAGATTTACAGTAAAAGAATAAATTGAAGAAAAAATTATTAAATCAATTTTAGTTTTTGATATCATAGTTGAATTCTTAGGGCCAAATCATGATTTTTGAGATATGTACCTTGATTTTTAGATTAGAAATCGAGGTGAAATTCTGGATTGACAGTTTTGTGCAATTTGGTTGATTCATGACAAACGATGGCGAATTGAACCCTGTTTTTGAGCATGAAGGAGAAGGGGATAATGATGATCATTGGAAAAATACTATTTGAATTTATTGTTGACCGAGTTGATCATGAATTGAGAAAATAAGGTTTTGCTTCCTGTACTTACTGTCACTGTTTAACTTGACTTCGCGACTTCGTGGGTATTCTGGAGGCTATCGCGAGGGGTTAGGGAGGTGATGGGAAGCGGGATGAAGTTACGGCGGCGGTGGCAAGGTTACTCGAGGCCGGGAGTTGCCGTGGAGGAGTGGGTTGCAGGTGATGTAGTTTCGAACTGTGTTGCTTGATTGGGTTCAGAGGGCTTGAATTTGATTTTCGATAGATTCAGGGTTGCTGGGTGTCGCGAAGCTATGTAGTGGTCGTGGGTGACTAGTCGAAGCCGTGGTGATGGTCGTGGGTGACCGGCGTGGTGGTGCATGTTGCACAGGCGTGTTGTTGTATCGGTGGATTGGGTTTTGGGGAGAAGATGGTAGAGACTCGAAGTTGACACCGTGTTTTGTGGTGTGGAACTCGAAGCAGTGGGGGTAGGAAGGGAAACTCGGGGAAGTCATCGGGTTCTGGAGTAGTTTACTCGAGTTTGGGTAGAAGTTACTCGGGTATTCAGTATTCAGGGAGAAGAGCGAGTTGTTTAAGTTGTTAATTCAAAGAAAATTTGATTTTAGGAATTAAGTTTTTAAAATAAGGGTTAAACAAGTTCAAATTGAATTGGTTTTCAAAGTTATGTTTTAAAACAAGTTTACATATTTTAAAATATGGAGTTTTAAAATAAAATGAGTGGATTTTAAAATAAAGATTGTATTTAAACTTTATTAAATAAATTTGGAAAGGTTTTAAAGATTTAAAAGTTCAAATCTTAAAATATGTTTAAATTATAATTGATTGCCAAATATTATATTTTAATGAAGTTTAATGATTTAGAATTTGATAATCAATTGTAATAGAGATTATCTTTAATTATTTTGAATTTTGATTTAATTAAAGATAACTAAGTTTTGAAAGATAATTAAGATAATTAGATTTTTAACCGATGAAGGTTATTGGTTAATATAACAATTTAATTAAGACAATGTTTTCTTAATTAAGAGTTTTATAATATAATAAGTTAAGAATCATTTAATAATTTTAAATGATTTAGTTAAATAGTTAATTAAGTAATTAACTTGTGATTAATTAAGATAATCACTTTGGATTAATCTAATATAATTACTTGGGAAAGTAATTAAAGCAATTAAGTGATTAATTACTAAAGGTAATTAAATAAAGGATAATTACTTTATTAAAAGTAATTAAGTAAATGTGATTAAGAGTTAATCACTTTAGTTATTAATTAAAGACTTAATTAATAATTGATTAAAGGTTTAAATTATTTAATTAACGATTGATTAATTAAAGTATTAAGAGAATTAATTAAGAGATTAATTACATGTTAAAGTAATTAATTAAGGAAGAAATTTAATTAATGAAGTAATCATTAATTAATGAAAATAATTAATTAATTGTTAATTAATAATTTAAGAATAATTAATTTATAATTAAGCTTGATTACTAAATGTAATTAAAGTAATTAATTAAAGGTGATTAATTAAGATTAATTAATCAAGTGTGATTAATTAGAGGTGATTAATCAGGTGTAATTAATTAAAGGTAATTAAGGAATAATTACCAGAATAATTAGAGAATAATTAATCAAGGTTGATTAATTTAGAAAGTAATTAAGAGGTAATTACTTAGTATATTTTGGAAGTAATTAATCAGGATGATTAATTAATTTGGTAATTAAGTAATAATTACTTAAAGTAATTAAGTGATAATTAATCAGGGAAGATTAATTGAAATGGATAATTACGTGATGTTAATTAATTAATTTGTAATTAATTAATAAATAGTATTGGATTGGAGATAATCCAAGTATTTAATTAAGGATTAATTAAATTAATCAAGGTTGAATCAAATTTGTTTATGAATGGTTAATGATTGGATGATTTATATATCATTGGATGAGTTAATGATATTGATTGTTGTTGGATGATATTGATAGATGTGATGATGTGATTATGCTATATGTGATTGTGACATATATGCTGCTTTGTGATATGTATAGATGCATGTTATAATAGATGCTTATCTATCTGTGTTGTGAATACATCCATTTATGTTAAGAGATATTTCTGAATATCTATTGTTTAAATCCCTTAAGTACAACTTGGACATTAAAATGGCGTTTGGTTTCGATGAGACCGGGATCGGGTTTCCATATTTGGAATCCGAAAACCACATCGATTCCAATTAAACGTTAGGTCGTTAATCCAAGTGGAGCAAGTGAAGACTCGAGGTGTAAGGGCTATACGTCAGTATAACTCTGTGGGTGATTCCGTAATGAGTTTGACGGAATAGTGCTTATAGATTCGAGATGGTGAATCAGAGTGCAAGGGCTATGGTCGTTGACTCTGAGGGTGATTCCAAAATGAGTGCAACGAGATAGTGCCTTCGGTTTCGTTCGAACCCGGAACGAACTTGTATGGATTGAATGCTTTCAGCACATCGTCAGGCGGACGATGAGCATTCTAAGATAATTGGTCCTATAAAGGTAATCGCAGCCTCAAGCCTCATCAACCGGGAATGGCTAAAACAGGGGAGGTGCAGCAAGGCTTCGTGGGTCGCGCCCACTGGAGGGCAAGATACATCCCTGTCTAGAGGTCCCTTTATATTTCGGCTGTGTGGGCAGTTGGTCTGCAGCCAACTGCGGGGTGGTCTTGTTCGGGACTATTCAGTAAGGAATGGTCCCGGTCTTGTGTTGCAGAGGATGAAGGGAGTAATCCTCGGTACGGTGATCTAGGCCACGTACTGTGACGGGCGGTACCCCAGTAGCCCTGCCATTGTTGGAAACCCATTTTCCCTACGAGACCCTACGGTTTTGTTTGTATTACCCACTTTTGTGGCTAGTAGCTGGAATTTAATCATGTAACAATTTCGGCTATTTCATATTTACTTGAAAACCCTAGACACTATTATAATATCACTGGATTTCCTATCAAATGTTTTGGTTAGCGTAAGGTAAAAACTTTTCCATGTTTATGTGTGGGAAGTCTTACGTGATACCTTTTCTTTTCAAAGGATTTTCTAAAGTTAAGCAATCTTAAACCGTTTACTCACACCAGACCCCTGTCTGACCCGAGTGTTTATTTTCTGTTTTATTAAACTCTTGGGTACTCATATTATATATGAGTAGTCAAGTGATTCAGGTTATCTCTTGACGAATTCTGGAGGAGCTTTGGAGCAGGAGGCTTCAGCGTGTAGATATATGGTTAGAGTTTCCGCTGTGTGTTATTCTGTGTTGTATTCTATGTTGATGTCTTGTATTGTATTAGACAGAATGTTATAACTGTCTAAATTGAGATGTTTAGTTGTGTACTCTGATGTATATAATACTATGTATATGTTCTATATTATATTTAAATCGTTCCGCTGTGAGATTCTGATGTGTTGTTTTCTCTTTCTTCTCTTTCTTTTCTTCTTATATCCCTTTCTTTCTTAATTAGTGATGCGATTTTCCGGGAGTGGAAAGTCGGGTCGCTACAACATACATTCTTTCCCATCATAACTTTTCCCTTTCACATTCGAAGTACTGTAGCCGACAATCTTCTGAAGCAAGCCGTTTATCTTCGTTTTAAAATCATACTGTCTCCTTCCATTTTCTCAAAAACGAAAATAAAATAAAAATGGCAGCCGAGCCTTCTTGGAATTTGAATCTTGTTTCTTCAAGAGGGGGATATCATCGAACGCAATTCAATAGGGGGCCGAACCCTTTTTCTTTTTTCAAACCCCATATCCTCAGTAAAAAAATGGAGAGAGCGGCCTCTCCTCAAATCGATTCGCCCTTGTTCCTCAATCTTATACAAGGGAATCCCATCGGCATCGGGGGAGAGGCGGCACGATAGGAAGGGTCGCGTGTTGCTGAGGCTTTAGTTTTGGAGATGGGAAGCTCGAATACGAGCTGGAGGTGGAGTAGCGGCGCGAGGAAGAGGAAGTAGTGGCACGAGATTGCGAGCTAGGGTTTAGATTATGTTTTGATCGAGACAGTGTTTGGAGAATCGAAGCTTGGATTCTTGCTTGGAGTAGGCGTTTGTATTGGTGATGGTGACGCGATTTGTTCAGGCTGTGGGGTATATTTTCTGTTGCTTCGTTTTGTTTTAAATCTAATGTTAATGAAGGTATAGAATATAGATACAGAAAATAAAATTTTTACAGCAAAGCTAAAGTTTTATATATATGTAGATTTTACATGTAAATAGTAAAACAGAAAAAATGGATAAGGTTTTGAAAATTGAAATTTTAAATGTTGAAGAATTTATATATAGACAGGTTTGAAATATAGGAATTTCAGGATGTTGTAAAATCTATATAAAATTGGGGTTTTAAAACCTATTCAGATATTTGATAAGTAGTTTCAAAGAAGAAGAAATAAAATAAATATGCATCTCTAATTTTTTTTAAATATTACTGGTTCATCTTAAAATTAATTGAATTGGTGACTAATTTATTTAATTAACTCATTTAATTATTGGGCTACTAAAGACAATTTGTTGAAGAAAATTTATTAGTTTAAATTTTTTTAAATTTACTGGTCTATGTTAAAGGTAAATTAGTAAGGTGATTAGTTTGATCTATTAACATATTTAATTAATTTTAGTTTCTAAACTAAATTATTAAACAAAAATTAGTTTAAATAATATTATTTGTTAATTAAATTAAAGTTAACAAAAGGAAATTATTGGTTCGATTTATTCGAATATTAATAAAATGAATCCAATGTTTATTCAAGGTCAATAATCGTGGAATCAAAGCGAGAATGAAGTAGGTTTGCAAATTTAAGGAGCAAAAGTGAGTTAATCTCACTCAGTTAATTTAAATTTAAATGATTAAATTTATATAAATGTTTTGAATGGATGAATTGATTGATGTGTTGTATAGTATAGTATATATTTGAAATTGGTATTATATATTTTACTAACATCTGTGGATGCAGGGAAACAGGTTGGAGGGATCCAACTAGATTCCTCAAATTTATTTAGATCATTTAATATTCTATGTTATGAATATTTGATATCCTGTGATGATTTTATTGGTAATTGAAATATTGGATGGTATAGTTGAATTGAATATCTCAATGTAATGAGTTATCAAAATCTATAGAATTGGATTTGTGAAAGTAAATAAAAGAATAAAATTTTAAGTAAAATAAATTCTCGGGAATTTGAATAAATTTAATAATGAATTGAAAAATAAAATAAAGTAAAAGCAATTTCAAAATTCTAATAAATATGGAAAAAGAAGGAATTTTGAATTAACAGGGGAATAAATCTTAAACTAAAGCGATGTTAGTTTAAAGATTAAAGAAGTCATTTTTAAATTAAGGGTTAAATTTAATCAAAGGATAAGAAGGAATTTTGGAAATTTGAAATTGGTATTTTTGAAAGGGTTTTAACTCATAATAAAGAAGTAAAAATCTTAAATTTAATGGAATTTAAAATAAATAAAGTAAGTGAAGGAATTTATTTCAAAGTGAAGTAAATTAGAAGTTAATTGTAAATTTATTTAAGTGTCTGGAATTGAAATTAAAGAAAAGTGAGATCTTGAATTTTATAATCTGGGTTTATAAAGGTGAAGTGGATTTGGAAGTATAAATTCAAGGTGTGAATTTATTAAAGAAATGGTGTTTAAAAATAAATGGAGATTTATTTTTAAAGGATGTGAAAGAGAAGAGTATTTCTCGGGATAGCCAAGTATGGTTTTCAAAACAATTTTAAATATAAGTAAAAGTTTTAACAATGTATTTAAAAAGCATGTTTAGAAAATTTATTATCTCTAATGTTTAACTTTTAAAGAAAGTGTTTTCAAATCTATTAATGTAGTAATTATATAAAGGTGACTTGGTATTATGTTTTGAAAGAAAAATTAGTTTACATTTTATAAAGTGGTTTTATTTAAATTATTCTTAAAGTATATATATTTTAATAAAGTATTAAATTAGTTTTGAGTTTAAAGTTATAAAGTATGTTCTATAATAAAGTGTTTTTTTAAATGTATTTTAAAATCTAAAAGTATTTTGAACTTGGTGTCCCAAAGGAAATAAATATTAGGGTAATGTTTTCCGTGAGCGGAAACTGGGTTGGAACTGTTTTAAAAAGGGTTGAAAATCTGAAATATATCTTGTAAAGATATTTTGGATAAATAAATAATTTGAAAAAAATTATTTATTGGTTGATGGTTGTTTGTGAATATTAATTGATAGTTAAATCACCGACTATCGATATTGGACAAATACCTTGATCGTTTCGAAGAGACCGGGATCGAGATTTATTTCTCGAAAACCACTTTGATCCGGTTTGTACGTTTCGTGAAACGTGTTCGAAATCGAAGATGGAGCAGTAAAGTGCAAGGGCTAGTCGCTTCTAATCCTGAGGATATTTCCAAAATGGATGTAGTAGGAATAATGCCTTCGGTTCCGTTCGAACCCGGGACGGACTTGTATGGATGAATGCTTGTGAAACATCGTCAGGTGGACGATGGGCATTCTAAGGGATATGTTCTTAAAGGTAACGCTTAGCCTCAAGCCTCATCAAATGGGAATGGCTGAAAATCAGGGGTTATGCAGCAAGGCTTCGTGGGTAGCCCCCATTGGAGGGTGAGGTCATCCCTGTCTAGATGTCCCTTTTATTTCGGCTTAGTGGGCGGTTGCTGATCCCAACCGCGGGGTGATCTTGCTCGGGACTGTCCAGTAAGGGATGGTTCCAGTCTTGTGTTGCAGGGGAGTTAGGGTGGCTCCTCGGTACACTGATCTAGACCAGGTACTGTGACAGGTGGTACCCCAGTGCCTAGCCATTAGTTGGAATCCATTTTCCCTACGCGCCCGTACGGTTTTGATTGTGCCTAACTGTTGCTGAAACATGAGATGCAAGTATTTCAGCTAGATTCTATTTTACTTTCTATAGACACTATTATAATATCAGAGGATTTTAATAAAAATTGTTTTAGCTATCGTAAGGTAAAAACCCGACATGTTTATTTGTGGCATGGTCTTACGAGATGCTTTTGTTTTCAAAGGATTTTTGAAACTTAAATAATCAATTGGGTGTGATTTTCTTACGATGGTATTCCAGACTGACTCGGGTGTTATTTAACTGTAATGCTCGGGTCAGACCGAGTATTATAGGATACAGGATATGATGCTGTGGAGCTTAGGAGACGAGCTGGACGACGATGCGTATTCTCGTACTTGTTATATATATATATATATATATTCCGCTGTGTTGAGTTGATGTGTATCCATTTGTATGATATTGATGTTGAGCTGTAATTGATGTACTCTGATGATGTAATATATAAACAGAGATATTTGATTTTGAGTAAAGATTATTTAGTATCCATTATATTTTATTCCGCTGCGATGGTTAGATTCTGTCGTTGTTTTCTATTTTCTTCTTCTACCTCTTCTTCTTTAACCCAAATGGTTCGTATTTCTGTACAACTTGATTTGATTGTTGTAGAATAATGTTAACTCAAAGGGTACGGGTTTGCGGGACGTTACAACCACTCTAAGATGAACCTCATGCTCTCTTTCATCCTTAGAGTAAATCAAGATATCATCTATGAAAACCAATACGAACCTACCTAAGTGCTCTCGAAAAACCTGGTTCATCAAATCCACAAAGTAGCGCATTAGTCAATCCGAATGGCATAACTAACCATTCGTACGACCTATATCTAGTTCTAAATGCCATCAAAGGTATATTATCATCTGCTGGTCTGAGCCGATGGAAACTTGTTACTAAATCCAACTGCGAGAATACCTTAGCTTCACTCAACTGGTCGAACAAATCGTCAATCCTTGGAAATGGATATCGATTCTTTATCGTCCTCTCATTAAACTTATAATAGTCGATACACGGCCTTAACGATCCATTCGGCTTCTTAACAATCACTATGGTTACTCCCCAAGGTGAACTACTTGGCCTGATAAAACTCTTGCCTTATAAATAAATCAACTGCACCTTCAACTCTCTCATCTCTGTAGGAGTCATTCTGCTCGGCGACTTACTCACCGGATCTGCTTTCGAAACCAAATCTATCTGAAACTCAATGGCTCGTTTTGGAGGCAATCCATTACGGGCTCAAAAACATATGCGAATTCTCTAACCACGAAAACTCGACTCAACTTATCATCCGATTCCATAACACCCAACAAAGCATACATCTCACAGATAGCACCTTCTGCAGTATAAATAATCCAATTACTATAATCAAGGTGTCTAAGAGATATTTTCCTATCCTGACAAAATATCTTAGCATCGTACTCACTTAATCAATCCATTCCAAGGATATTCTCAAATCCCACAAAATAAAACACATGCAAACTGCAAACAAAATTATGACCTAACAGGTCGAACTCTAATTGGTCACACCTCAACCCTAGAGTTGCATACTCTCCTATTGGATTAGCAACCCGTAAGGAAGTAACTAAATATGTGGGTTCTTGGTAGGCTTATCTGTCAAACATCTAGATATAAAAGAATGCGATGCACCAATATCATATAGAACGCTAGCAGACATATCAGACATACAAAAATCTAAAGCGTACCTCCCAAAACTGCCTTTCCTTTTTCCTGAGCTATTGGCTTAGAAGCAGAAGGCTCCAATATACACACCTTTCCCTTTCCATCCTTTGCAGGATCCTTGTGCTGGTTCTTGTAATGGCCAATCTGGTCACAATTGAAGCACCTGACATTCTTCTTTCCAGGTACTTCCTTTGTCTTTCCAGCACGACGCTCATTAGCAAAGTGACCTTTCTTATCGCACTCGAAGCATACAATCTTAGACTTTCCTTTCTTAGCTGCTTCACCCTTCTAATCACCTTTCTTAGGAAAGAACTTCTGATTCTGATTCTTCCCAACCTGGACTTCCTTAACCGTACTCTTCTCTAGAGAATCAAGAATCTCCTCATGTCTCAAAGCCGTCTCTACTACAAAATCAGAAGGATCTCTAATACGAGGTAATGTAGCCCTGGCTAACTCAGGCTTCAACCCCCTGATAAACTTCTCATTCCTCTTCATCACAGTATCCACTGAAGCATACCCATATCTGGCAAGCTCCTCAAACTTCCTAGCATACTCCAAAACAAATATCTCTTCCTGTTCTAACTAAGCAAACTTTCTGATCAGAGCCGACTGTGCCATTTTAGACATAAACTTCTCTTGGAACCTTCTCTTGAAATATATCCATGATAAAGATTCCTCATCCACACCAGCCGGCACACTGTTCCACTAAAACAAAGTCGCTCCCTAAACTTTTCTGGATGCCAACATCCTCTTATGCTCATCATTGATCCCCAAGTATGCGAAGATTCTCTCACAGTGCAACAACCAATTCTCTATTGTAATAACATTCTCTGTCCCTAGAAAAGGCTTCCCACCAAGCTTAGCGTAATCTTCGCTCAGCTTAGCATAATAGTAAACTACCGAAACTTCTGTAACTCCTGCCCCTACAGCATCTCCTCATAACACTCTAGCTGTGTAACATCCCGCCTTTTCGCACGCCTTAAATCGACGCACATGCCGATTCAAACCATACGGAAGGGCGGATTGTTATGGGGTAAATAAGAAAAAGCAGGGAAATAAAAAAATAAGATAGAATCTTACAGCGGAACGATAAAATATAATAATCAAGTATACAGTTCATGAAGCTGTTTTATAAACATTTGATTATATTTATACAATACATATCAGAGTTGCACATACCAACAAATAATAATCGATGCAGCGGAATACAGTGTGAAGTGGACTAATATATAATATATAATAGTAATAATATATTTGCCTTCGCCCTCCAGAAGTAAGGTATTTATATCCTTAAATGCTCGGACTGACCCAAGCGAATTGAAAAAACAAAACACTCGAGTCAGAACTAAAAGATCTTATGTAAATTAAATCAACAGGAATAAATATGAATGCAGTAACTTAACAGATGCTCGAGATTCACATCTCCTAAGGATCCGTTAAACTATTTACTCTGTAGTAATATACGTTATTATAATAGTGTCTAAAGTAAAGTATAATATACTGAAAATAGCATTAAGGCTTTAACATTTTCCACCTTAACACATTTTTATATTCCCATAGTATATATAGTACTGTAATCTCCCCCATACTGGACGTCGTCAAAGGGCACTCCATAAGTATGGTACAAAAAAAACTCATACAAGGCGTGCTAGGGTAGGTGACATGGCACAAATAGGCAATGCCAGGGTAGATATACCAATTGCGCTTCCGGGTCGGTGGTAACGCACAGCTGCAGTTACCGCCCACCTCGAGCCACACCCCTAAATCAAAGAAATCAAAAGTGGCCACCGAATAAATCCAAATTCAGAGTATAATATCGAAGGGATGTGTCCGATCAAAGGTGCTACCTCATTAACCCGTCGATCGCTCCTATTTTAGCCACCTTATGCCAATTCACGGGAGTTAGGTCCACGTATTTACCTCAAAGGAAACGCCGCGCCATCCTACTTCATTCTGGAATCTCCACCACGTACACGGTTGTTAAAGTGGTTTTCGGAGTTGGCAGAGAGTATGAAAACTTCCGATCCCAGTCTCTTCAACAACCAAACGTTATTATAACACCGCGGTCATTTTAAAGTAATTATACTTCAAACCAAAATATAATATCCATTTCAAAACTATATAAATACGATATCATTTCTATTTTAAAACCCAAACAATATGATATCATTTATTTCAAATATATCCTTTTTCCAAAATCATAACATTTTCAAAGTTATAACATTTCGAAACAAATGCTTGAAATATAGCCTTCCAAAACATAAAACTTTGAATTACATATCTTTGAAACGTAACTACACCGCTTAAATGGCTTAAATATTAAATTTCTTTATAAAATAAAATAGCTACTTCAATTTCCCAAATCAATTCCAAATACAGATTTAAGTCCCCAAATAAACCATTTCAAATTTATTCTTTGATAATTTCATATATGTATCAATTTCAACTACTATTATTTAAATTTGAAATGTTTACTTACTAAATCCAATATTTTTTAAATAAAACTTCAAATATCAATAACCGAATATTTCTCAATTTATTCACTTAAATCACCTTAAACCCGAATTAAGTTGTAAAACCATATTCTTTAAAAAATCTCAATTTCAATAAGATCTTAATTAAATAAAATCTCAAATCTATTTCAAAACTATCTTCTTAACTTGATTTATAAAAATCAATATAACTCTGTATTAAAATATAATTTAAGTAAATACTTATCCATAATATATTTTAACAAAATCAAACTTATTTTTAAACTTATTTCATACTTAAAACAATTTTATACATAGCCTAAAACCTAGAAATTAACTATATATAAAATAACCTTTATCAAATATCCGCATCAATATCCCATACAACCATATAATATTTCTTTACAAAACCATAGAAAATCATTTCAAAGTAATTTATCTATAAACCGTGGTGTCTGTATAAAATTTTCTATCCTGTGGTCAAGTGATACGGATATTTATCATTTCAATCCATAATTTAAAATAAAAATTACGATTATATATCATTTCAAACCACAATTCCGAATGAAATGAAAATGCATAATAACTTGCAGTTTATAACAATATAAAATACAGCATCCATTCATCCAATATCAACCATCAACCATTTATCACAATCATCATCCAATTCAAACAGTAGCATTAATATAGAACGGAAAAAAACAACAGGTATTAATTAGAAGTTTATATTTAATAATAAATTAAATAACTGGTAAATTTATATGCAATAATAAACAAATAACAATTTAACTAGTTGTTTACAAGCAATGAATAATTAAATAACAATTTAACTAAATAAATGCAATTTAACTGAGATATGATTAAAAATACGCCAAACAGTCATAAATAAATTTCTAATCACACCATAAATTAATTTAACAAACATAAGAAATTTTAGAAATTTTGAGTGGGTTAAAACACTCACCTTTTGAATTTAAATTGAATTTAAATTCAATTTAAACCCAAAAATTGGACAGTCTCAGAATTCATCCAAACCAGTGCCAAAATGTTCGTAATTTCAATACGATCCTAACAAAAAAAACCGCGTGTGAATTGGTGTTCGTATGTGAAAGATATAGTGAAAAATGCATTTGAATTTCAATTTTAAAAATAAGAAAAAATAAAACACTTTTACCACCCCTCCACGTCATCTTCCTCTCTCACGCACAATCTCCAGGCACGCACGCAACCATTCAACAAGCACGAAACCCTAGTGAACGCAAAGAATAGCAACAGGCCACCCCAAAAAATGATCTCCGTTCGAATGCCTAAGCTAGCGGCCCCGACCCCTTGCCCTCCTTGCGAACTCGCGAAGGCCACGCGCAGGCGCCATGTCACCGGAGACCCAGAGACACCCAGCTGCCACCTCATATTGAAAACCCTACTCGAATTTTGCGCCACATCTAGCCATCGAAAACCAGAACAAACACCACAGATGAACTACGCGACTACCTCTTTACAAAATCCAGAAAGGAATTGACGATCCGACACCGTTCATCGACACGCGATGAACGGCCGAGAATGTTACTCGATTACTGGCCACATCGAACCTCGAATTGAAAAACGAATTGTAGATCTGAGTTACGCTCTTCGAGAGCTTCGAATCCATATATAATTTGCTATATTTTGTGGAGTTTGAAATTTTAGCTTTGGATTTGATTTGGGATTGCAATTGGAATTAGGGTTTTCTGCCATTGAAGTGAGGATGTGAATAGAACGTATAGGAATGAGAAACAGAGGCTACTAGGGTTTATAGCAGGATATATATAGACAGGGTTGACATTTGAATGGATGGATAAGATAGATTTACGCGCTAACGCCAAAGTGGCCCAAAAAGCCCGTTTCGACTTCGGAAGGAAATTGAATCAACCCATATATCAAAATAGATGTTTTTAAATATTTTAAACGCGATGGAACAAGTCTCAAGTCCAAATTCCATCGTATGAAGAAGTTATGCTAAAATCAATATTTTTCAAATTGATTTCAATTGATTTTAATTTCATTAATTTCAAAGCGTTTCGAGTCTGTACAAACAAACGACAAGTCTGATCGCTACAAAATTTGAAATCCTACAATAATTCACTGTTACGGATCCGATGAAATTGGCTTCGTCGAAATCCAAGTCAGTGGCCAAAGTGTCTATTTTTCCATTAATTAAATAAATTAATAATTAATTAGTTAAATCAAATTTTCAATTTTATTTTGATAATTGACAAATTTCAACATTTTTAACTTCTTAATCATTTACAATGATTTAAACAAATTTAAATGTCAATTTAATGTTGATTCATTCATCAATTTCAGCATTAACCTTTATTTTCCTTACATTTGGAAATTATAATTTAATTTACAGTAATTCCAATTAATTTACTTTCATTCATTTGCAATTTATCCAATTATTATAAATTAAATTCAGTAAATTGATACGTCTTGTTATCCATTCTTTTAATCCAACCAATTGTCATAATAGGAAAAAAATTAACAATATTTTCAATAATTCCCTTAATTTACACTAACATAACATTAAATTAGATTTATTGCAATTGATTACCCGTTTTAATTTATTAGACTAAATAAATGGTTAACTTAATAATAATCGTTACCATTAATGTTAAATTACATTTATAAGTTATCACTAACAGACAGGTGTTGAAATTGATTACATACACTGTTCTTACCCTATTTCATAAATTTTACACTAATTCACCAATTATAGTATTTATTTCATTTACTTAAAATAATCTCTCTATTATAAATAGAATCCAATTAATTTTTATATATTCCAATTAAACCGGTTAGATTTAATTCCAACCTTTTAATTGAGTCTATTATTACTAAGTGATGCAGTTAACACCTGCCTCATATTTCATTCCATCAATATATTCAAATTTCCAACTTCCCTTTGTATTAACCATTATTCCCAAATATATTGAAGTTGTCAAATATATTCATTTATTATAATTAGAACCTCAATTAATTCATATATTCATACAATACTTATCTTTATTTACTTAAAATAAAATCTCATTTCCAAATATAACAGTGACAACAAATTAATAGGACAATTAAATAGTAACTTACGACCATTTCTATTTCTTTGATTCATTAATTACAATTAATATCCTTAATAAATTCATTTACTTAGTCCCATGCATTCTGTTACACCAATTTCCACCTTATAAATAAATTTTACGTTACTATTTTAATTTGCATTCACTCTTTCCGTTATTATATTAATTGAATTCCATTCTAGTTAATATTTTTATTAATGATTCACTAATTAAACATTTCCATTTGTTCCTTATATTAAACTTATTGCCAAGTAAGACAGTTTACATTATTTTTAATTAATTGCAATTTTATTCTAAATTGTTAATTTTAATTACAATTGCTACATCTAATTTCTAACATCGTATCACATCCCCATAAATGTAACATTTATTTATTTATTTAATAAAATTTATTTACAATTCCATCCACTAATTAAACAGCTAACTTATAGTAATTGTTTACATGCCAAGGTTACACATAAGTTTATCCAGGTTCAACCAATTATTATAATTACCTACATAATACCAAATTCATTCAATTAATATGAATTATATACAAATCCTTTAATTTACATCACTTTTACGCTTATTTACTTATTATAAGTTTTATACACAAGTGCACATTTAACGCTATTTCACTTTTATTGATTTTACTTCAATTGTCAACAATTGGTTGCTACAATTCATTCTTAAACTTTTATTTCGATATAAATTATAAAATTTTATTTCTTTTTAAATTTAATTACAAAATTTAATTAAGTTAACCAAATTTATTCATCAAAATTTACGGGTCGTTACAAGCTGCAACTCCCTCTTGCATCATATCCATGAAAAACGGATACATTGCTTCCATTCCAACTTGCGGGACTTCAGCACCAATATTTCCTGCCTGACCTTGGGTCCACCTAGTACTAGGTTTGGTATTTCCTTCGGTGACTTCCTCTCCTGGGTTAACTCTTGCTCTTCTACTTTCCATATCTATGTTCAAACCTCATGAGATACGAAAAATTACCTAAAAAGGATAGGAGACTAAAGATAAAGCCTATACTTCTGTATAACAAATACAAGTATGTTACTATAATGTTATCTCATACCCTAGTCTTACTCTAATTCCTTAGGATTCTGTTTAAAAAAAACATTTTTAGTTTAAAGTTTTTCATAAACCATGCTCTAATACCAAGTTGTAACATCCTGTATCTAAAGCCAAAAGCTAAGCACTATAGACGCTACAATCATCCATAGTATTAACTTTTCATGATAAAATATGGCAATGGTAATGGTATCCACAATATCAGAAGCATTTGAATATGAATAAAATTATAGATCTCCAAAAACAACTTTTTAGTGATTATATTTCAAATCAAATTCATATCTAAGTTACATAATCCCATTTATTTCCTAAGCAATGATTAAATATATCATTGCGAAAATACGCCAAAAGCGACATATGACGATGCCCCCTTAGTTGATCAAAGCAAAATAGTCATAACCGACTTAGTATACATAGCAGAATCAAAACAAATGAAACTCCTAAACAGCTATCCGTCAGCCACCTGCTCGTCTCCGGAAGCTTTATTCGCTAAAAGACTAAAACCTAAAAACCTCAACCCTCGGCCTACTGAAATCAATTTTGAGTACCCAAGAGTTTAAGAGGAAAAAACTTCGAGCCAAACATAAAGCCTAGTGTAAATAATTCTGTTACATCTCGGTTTACTGTTATTAAGTGAGACCACGCCGCTTAGCGGAATGGGTTTCCCCTCACTAATATCCTTTTCAAAACATGTATTTTGCAATCCGTTCCTATAACCAAACTGGTTAATCAAACAGATTATATCGAAATAATAATATCCTTTATACTAATAAATGGACTATCTGCCCGTAAAACCAGTAATATGTGAACTATCTGCCCACAACATAATAGTAAGGTCCGTTATGCTATAAATGGACCATCTGTCCATAAACTGGACTAAGTGTCCGAATTAAAATGGACTAACTATCCAAATTATTTTCTTAGGGTTAACTACCCTTTATCTTTTTCCTTGAAAACCCTTTCAAAATGATTAAACCCTTTAAATCATACTTATACAAGGAAAATATATTATTAGCTTTACTCTAAGCTATTTTGTCGTGATATATACCTTACTCAAAATAATGTTGATGAATTTTAATAAGGATTAGCTATTCTTTCAAAATAAGTTAAAGTCCTTTTTAACTTGAAATCACTTAGGCTAAAATATTCAATATATTCAAAACCTTTTTTAAACCTTTAAACGACCCATTTGAAATCCTTGAAGGCAACCCCTTCGAAACCAAGTAAAACTCTATACTTAATAGGCCGAAAGGCAAAATCTTACCTTTCAAAACCATTGAAAGTTACTCTTTCGAAACCATTAAAAGTCTTTCCTACGAAAGCTTTAAAACATTTGGACATCCTTCCTTAAAACTTTTAAGTATTGCCTTTCGAAAACATAGGTAAAAACCTTTTCCTTTTACCCTTTCAAACCCTGGGGAGATGCCCCTTTTGAAACCATTGATTAGAACCTTTCAAAATAGTCAAAAATCAATCCTTTCGAAAACACTTTGGTTTCAATTTAAAACATATGGAAAACTTTTGGAACCATTCAAAAATTTACCCCTTAGAAACCTTTGAAACTGTTTCAGTCGAAACCATTAAAATCGAAAGCTTCTGTTTTGAAACCACTTAAAACTATCTCTTTCGAAACCATATGGGTTTTACATCAATCATAGAAAAGGCGTCCTTTAAAACATTTAAGTCGAAAGCACCTATTTCAAAACCATTTCCTAAGTAAAAAAGTGATGGTGTCGAAACCATCCCTTCGAAAGCAATGGAGAGGAGGCCAAGTTTTTTTAGAAAACAAATCAACCCTTTCGAACCCATTTGGGTCGAAAGGTAGGAAGCGGAGGCTAAAGGCTTCGATTTAGTCGAAAGAAATCATTTAAAAAAATCCGCAACCCAATCGAAACCATTCATTTTTAAACCATTTGATCTAGTCGAATGCTACTCCGTCGAAAGCCATTTTAGTCGTAAGCAAGTAGGTGCATTTTTAATTTAAAAACAAAGTACTGCCTCAACCCCTTCAAAACCTGGTTTCGACTTCAAACCTTCCGCCTACATCCAATTCACTACGTACTAGTTTTTCGATACCATGTGCATTGGATTTGACTGGGTCAAAAGCGAAGACGAGGAGGCGGAATCTGGTGCTGACGGTGTCGGAATAGTGAAAAACATGCACCATGGTTCTTTTCACCTAACCTGCTTCACATGTGTAATTCTGATTGGTTGCCTCTTTCTTTACCAATAAAAAGTACTACCATTTTTCAAAAGTGCTGCCGACTTTCCAGATTTAATAATTTGAATTATTTTACAAAAAAACCCCTTCTCCTCTTTTAATTATATAATACATTTAAGTCTTATACCTTAAATAATTTTATATGACCATTAAAACACTTAGTAAAATTCTATAAAAATTCTAAAAATCTCTTTTAATAGGTTTTCCAACATATAAAAATTTCGAAACCTAATCTTTTATTATTCAACCGTAAATAATTATTAACCCAAATTAACATTTTCTTTACTAGAAAATTCATATAAATTCCACAATAATTCTAAAAATTCTAAAAAGTGAAACTCGTCTCCAAAATATCATTTATGATCTTCATAAAAATTTGCAAGGTATTTGGATGTCATTTTATAAGGTTTTCATCTTAAAACATATCATAAATTCAATATGAACATATATAAATCATCAATATGTATATAATCATTCTATTATTCGAAAACATGGCAAATCAGTGCAAAATATTCGACATTCATCTAAAAACTGAGAACAATAAAAATTTAGATATAAACATTATTCACTTCGGCTTTAGAAATTAAGGAGATAGAGATATGAATGGATTTGATTTGCTTAAGCTTCTTCCTAGCATTTCTTTCTCTTTTCTTTGTTAGTGGTGGCCAGCCTCTTTTAAAAATTTTAAGAATGAAATGAACGTGTATAGGATTACACGGCTTAATGGAATGGTTATACTAATGGCATCTTTCCTATTTTATCCCTCCTTTGTTTCAATTTTACTCTTATTTTAATTCATTGTTAAATGGCACGGCTACCCCTGATTAAAATCAAATCTCAATCCCTAATCAACACATTATTTTATTTATTTTAACTAATTAAATATCCTAAGTAATATTGTCAAAAATCTGGGGTGTTGCAGTCGTGTCTCTGGATTAATGATGAGTGGTTGATTGCTTGATGAAGTCTTTAAGTTGAATTGAATGGGACATTGAGTTGGATTAATAAACTAAGTTGTGAATGAAAAAATAAAGTTAACTTGAATAAAATCATGTTATGATAATGTTGTGTGTTAGCACAACTTGAGTATGATGGATAAAATCGTATTATGATAATGTTGTGTGTTAGTACTACTTGAGTACGATGGATGTGTGCTACAACCAAAATGCAGTTTTGTCATAGAGAAATGTGGCAATTTTACGACTTTAGGCCATTGTAATTTCGCAACGCGTATGAACCTTTGCATATGCTTGGAATGTTTATTAAACAATTAGCAACTATGTTGATCCATTGCAAAATAGCAACAGCCATAGGCTGTTCCAAATATTCTAGTATTTTCCTTCAACTTGTTATACTAGGCAACACCCACACTGCACCCTTAATCATTTCTCATTCCCAAGTATTCATCCTCCCGTTTCAATTAGTATCCTTCCCAGTATTTTCGTTCCAAACTCAACTACATTTAAATTGATTTAGATTTGATTGAAATCTTCACTTAACTCGGATCTGGTTGCGAATTCAAGTAATCCCCAATAATTTTTTCAAGAAAATTTATTATTAAAATCTTAGTCAAAACTTGAAGGTATGCTGCTTTTTCATTTGAACCTGTGCTACTCTTCCTCTTAATTCAAAGTGTACTTTCTTATATATAAATTTATCGAAATTTAGTTCTAAATATATTGAACTAATCAAATTAATATTTGTTTTAATACAAGCACTTGTAAGACTGGACTATGGAATTAATGTTCTAATGAACTTACCTTTTTATTGCAGTGTTTTAATATTAGATCATTCTGTTCTAAAGGGTCAAAAATATGAAAAGATTATATATATATATATATATATATATATATTAAAAGAGTTTAATGTTTTGATGAATTTGCATGAGATTATGTTATTGTACCTTTAAAGCACTTCAAAATGTGCGTGTGTGTGTGTCTAAGAAATTGCTACTTCAAAATGTGTAGCATCTAATGGTATTGCAAGTCTTATGTAGTATATAGTACTATAAGTTTAAATATATTATAGGTTCAATTCACAACGTGCAAGATTCAAAATTGCAATCTCAAAGCCATAGTCTGAGCGCCTATCTATTGGGACGTGGTCTTGGACTGAAGATAAGGTTTTCTTACCTGTTGTGATAGATAATAGCATCTAAAACATAAGTTCCAAATTATAAATAAATGAAATGTTTAACAACAATTTGTAAAATGAATGGCTTTTATGTGTATGTGATGATTTTTTAGATGTTGAAGTGGAGAATGAAAAAAAAATTCTTGTCAAAAATATCAAAAGGTTCATATTTTTCAAAATAATTAGAATCGTTATTTAAGTGCATTTATAAATTTTTTTCCTTACAATCAATATTATGAAACAAAATTAAAATATTAAAAAATAATACTAACTTAAAAAAGAAATCAAAATTTGATGGAAATTTAACTTGTATGCCCTTTATCAAAAATTGTTAGTTAAAACATCATTGTCATTTGCATCTACGGTACAAGTCTTGTAATTGATAAAGCTTGAAGTATTAGCAAGCACAGAATGAAGGAGGCAATTTTGATGTCGATGGATGCCACTTGATGAGCGAAGTTGATTAGTTATGGAGTTTGGCCATAACTTTATCATTCATGATCAAAAATTCGATTTTCAATCAACCACATCAGAATTATGCTTTATATTAGAGGCAATATCGTAGTTAAGATAGTTAAAAGAGTATAGAGTTAGTCTTTGTAATAGCATGGTATGTTGAAATATAGAAGTCAAATAAGGTTGGTTGAAAATTATAATAAAATGGATGATTTAGTGGTAGCAGTGATAGTATAAACATATTTACTAAAATTAGTAGTTGCAGAAAAACAAACATGGATCATGAATCTCCAGTACGAGATTATAAATTGTGGTACTTGAAATTGTGCTATATATGGTTGATCCAATAACTTCCTGTATATAAGTTAGACGAATTATATTTTAAAATTTTGTGTTGTATAATGATTGGTTGGTAACAGGGAAGTATATATTTTTTAGGTTCTTGAAATTGTGCATCTTAACCTAAAACATTGCAACCTCTTTATTATATTGCATCAGTCTTTGCTAATTAATTTGATGTCCTTAGGGATATAGATGTTACTAAAATGATTCATGGTATTTATTCATAAATATGATACCTTCACCATCATATTTTTTTGATTTATAAACCATATTTTAACAATAAATAAGTAAATAAATAATTGTCTTAGCTCTACTAGTAATTTTTTTTTTTAAATAATCATGTTAGATTCAATAAAGAAAACACAACTATTTGTGATGATGCAAAATTGGTATAGTCCTATGATAATTGATGCCATTTTGTCTACGATAAAGTAGGGTAGTATTTTTTCTAATATAGACAAACAATGGATAAAAAATCCGTTCGAAGAACTACACGATATATGGAGGGAGTGCGAAGATATTGATTGAATGTAATTGACAACCGTATTAATGCAATTTCAATCAACTATAACAATAAATGTTACTAACAATATTCTAAATATATTAGCACACAATAAGAAATCAATTACTTGGTAAGTAGATTTTATAATTCTTGTGTAAACAATAAATTAGTAGATGTGAATTATTAAGTTGTAACAATTATTCCTCGTCCCCTTAATTAATCCACTTTGGAATTTACTTTGTAATCAATGGAATTAAATGTAACTAAAATCTTTCAATTAAAAGAAAAGAGAACATTAATTGTAATTAATGGACATAATAATAGAAACAAATCTTTGGCTAAAATAAAAGAGGAAGTTGAGGAAATAAAAGGGAAACATACGTTTTAATTGAAAGAGAAATTTGATGTAACATAAAGAACATGTAAATCGAAGTAAAAGGATAAAACTTTGTTTGAATTATTTAATGAAAATAAAACGATGAGTGCGTAACCAACATTCAATTGGAAATTTAATGTTGAATTAATTGAAATTAAATCTTTTAATTAAGGTAAAGAGAAATAGATGGCGATTTATTCAGTCAAGAATAAGCAACATATGTTGAATTGAATAAAATGAACGTTTGAATGAAGACAAACCAATATTAATAAAATGAAGGTTCGATTCAGTCATTTTTAAAATATATTATTATTTGATTTTAAAATTTTAGAATATTGAGTAGTATATTTTTCCAAATTCAACAAAATAGAAAATTTATGGAAATTTCAAATTTTGGTGAAACTTACTCAAAGTTTGACTTTTGGTTGAAAACTTTAAAATTTTATTCTTTTTATATGATATTAGACTGAATTCTAGTCTCCTCTCCACTTTTTGTTTCGTCAAAATAAAATTTCTATTGCTCTAAATATTTGAATTTCTATGAAAAACTGACTTAAGTTTGCAGTGTTTAGTTGTGAAATTTGGTTAAGTCCTAATGGGTTTGGTTTAGTCTTAATGGGCCTTGGTTAACCAAGAGACTCTAACCATACCAAGAGACTTATGTCTATTGCTATGCCTACGATCATTTGTTTCCTTTTGACTTCTAACTAACTTGTACGTACATAATTTTCTCTTCGGAAAACTTTCTCAACACACTTCCTTCTTCCTCTCAAAGTTTACAGAGAGATCTAGATCTCAAATCTCCAAAAACTTTCGAAACAAAACTCTTTCCTCCTCTCCTTCAATCCTTCGTTCCTCCTCCTTGTGTTGCCCTCTCTTCCACTATCTGAGCCCTCATTGTCTCTTTTCTCTTCTATTTCATAAAAAACAACGTTACTTATTTTATTTTGGAGATCTATTGATTCTAGTTTGCTTTGCTTTAGAATTAAGGTTCAGATTCATAGCTTTGTTTGTCAAATATTTCCTAACCTCGAAAGGTGAGCTATTCGCTCATGATTTATAATCTTATGCTAAGTGAATGAAAATCAATTGATATGTTATTGAAATGTTGCAATAATTAAGAAATTTTGCGTAGTTTGGTTATGATTTGATATGACATATGTTCACCTATGTTCCCTTATTATTTTGACATGATTATTGTTATTGATATTATGTTGTTTATTTATAAAAAAAGATGTGATGATATGGTTCTTAATATGCTTCATGATGTTAATATTAAATTTATGTATTGAAAAAAAAGGTAAATGTTGCATTGATTTAAAAGTTGCCACCCATGATGTGGAAAATGTCGCTAATATGATATGTGAAAATTTGGGCGCCATATTCTAGGAGCCCAACCTATGCGATTGAATAAATCTTCCTCTATCTGTTGCGGGTCGAGGACCCCTTCCCCTTCTTCAAACTCTGATTTTTATTTTTCATAGAAAAATCTCTGATCAATGATTGAAAAAGAAGAAGAAAAGGAAAAAAAAGCAAAAAAACAAAGATAAAGAATAAAATTTATATGCATATATGTGTTATGTTGTAAAATAGGAAATCACCTGAAGTGCTATGTTAGAAATAATTGCATATTATGTTATGTTATGGTAGGAATTTTATGTCACATTCCATGCTAAAATATGTAATTAATTATAAGTTACATGCTATGTTATGTAATTAATTATGGAAGTTACATGCTATGTTATGTAATTAATTATGCAAGTTACATGCTATGTTATGTAATTTGTTATATAAGTTATATGTTGTTGTATGCAATTTGTTATGTAAATTATGTGCTACCCATATGTAATATGTTATGAATGAATATGTGTTATATTATTTATTTTATGTAAATCATGCTGCAATTTCCCTTAGCTTTAGGAAATCACTATAGGTTAAAATGATACATACCCAAATGATCTTTTAGATTAAGAAAAATCGGTATCGGTTAAAATGATAAACCCAAACGATTTTATTGATTTTGAAAATTTGGGATTGCGGGTTAAAATGATATATACCCGTAAATTTTAAATTATCTTGGATTGAAATGATAAATATACGTATCACTTGATCTTAGGATAGAAAACTATGTACGAACATCGTTGGTCTTCTTTTAAAGTGATTTTTGAAATTTTGAAAAGATGTGTTTGGAAAAAAAGGAAACGATTTTTAAATTTGATATAAAGATTTTATTTTAAAACATATACGTACAGTTTAAATTTTAAAATTATATATTTTAAGAAGTGCAAATTAGCCACAAGGGCCTCTTTAGCAAGTGGAATTAGTTTCTAGGACACACAACTGAAATAATTACTTTCAAGGACAAAACACAAAATAATTAGTTTCTAGGGCCTAAAAACCTATGAAATTATGTCCTTGAAAGTAATTGGACTGTTGACTTTGTCCTTGAAAGTAATTGTTCTGTTGACTTTGGCCTTGAAAGTAACTTTAAATGTGTGTCCTAGAAACTAATTGGACTGTAAAGTTTGTCCTCTTGGTGAAATGCCTCTTCTAAGAATTCTAAGTTTATAAGTTAATTTTTAAAATGTAAATTTTAAGGTTTTACTTATAACTTTATTTACTTTTTTCTCATAATATAACATCTAATTTAATAAATTTAATAAAAATAATATATATTATGTTTAAAATATTTAAATTAATATACTTAATATATAACCTATTTTAATATATAAATTATATCTGATATACAAAGTATTTCAGTCTATAATCTATTTTAATATATAAACTATTTCAATCTATAACCTATTTTTAAAATATAAACTATTTTAATGTATAACTATTTTAGTATGTAAACTACTTTCAATATTCAAAGTGTTTAAAGTTGGAGTGTTATGATTTAGATTTAATTAATTTAAAACGTGAATATTTTGATATAATGGTTTAACATATTTTGTGGTTATGATTTTGAAAATGAATATGATTTCAAAAGAGAATATGATTTCAAAAGTGATATTGTTTTTGAAGTGGATATGATTTTGAAAGTGATATAATTTGAAGTAAATATGATATTTTGATATAAATTATGAATCGTTTACTTGTGTGAATAAGTATTTGGTTGTTAAAGGGACCGGGATCGGATATTGTCATACCCTCTGCTAATACCAAAAACCACTTTAATAACTGTGCACATGGTTGAGAATCCAGAATGAAGTAGGATGGTTTGGCAAACGCTATTGGAATGAAGTAAGAGAACGGTGATGGATAGCCTTGACCTTCGGGTCATAATTAAAATGACTAAAACAGGAGCGACGCATGGCCAAGTGGGGTTGCTCCCCCTATCGGGCATATTTCTTCTATACCTTATTACTAATATGTGATTGATTTGGTGGCCACCTTTTGATTTGATTTAGGGATGTGTCTCAAGGTGGGCGGTAGTAGCTATTATGCGTTACCACTAGTCCGGATACGCAAAACAATAGTATTTTACCCTGAGCATTGCCACATGTACCTTGTCATATTTATCTTGATCGCGTCCACTACGAGTTTGGTTTGTTTCATACACTATGGAGTGCCCTCTGATAGGCCTCTAATTTATGGAGGAATTACGGTACTGTATAAACTACACCATTTATATAAAAATGTGTTAGGGGGATATGGTTAATGCCTTAGCACTATTTTAATATTTTACTTTACTAGACATTATTTATGTAGTGTACTGTATTATGTATGTAGATAGTCCCATGGATCCTTAAAGGATGGAAATCCCAAATATTCTTTCAGTTATTGCATTTCATTTGGACATTTCACTTGAGTTGATTTACTCGCATAAGATTGTTAATCCTGACTCAAGTGTTTTGCATTTTGCTCTATGCTCGGGCCATATTGAGTATTATAGCATTTGAGACTCACCTTTTGGAGCTTGACTTGGAGATCTATCTTATCTATTCAACTTTCCAGTTATTCTGTTATTTCAGTCATTTAGTTATTTCTATTCAGCCTTGTTATTTGCTTATGAATTAGAGACTTTTGTGTATTTGACTTCTGTTGTCTTTTGTCTTGGACTTTTTTGTTTTTGTAGTAGCTTCATGAACTACTATTTATCTATTCGGCCAGATATTGTTGTGTTACTCTGTGTCTGTAATTATGTGATTGATTATTTACCGTATATGTTAAGTTTTGCCAAATATAAATAACAATCTGTTATCTTGAGCAATTCAAGTCCGACATGTGTGGTATTTATTATCGATATGAATGGTTTGACATAGCGGGTCGTTACAGTTGGTATTAGAGCGAGGTTTAGGAAAAACTTAGCTTATGGAGTAAAAACTCATTAGAAATAAGGTAGCAATGCCCTAGAATGAGTAGAATCAATTACGGGATAATCTTTTCTTCCGAGCCTATCTTCTTAGTTAGGATTCTCTTTGATTAGGATTCCTCTAAATTTGAATCTCTATCTTTATTCTAAAATCCATTCTTGAATCATTCTATAAGAGAACATATTTTTTAGTGTTATACAAATTATTTTATATCGTATATTATTTTGTTAAGTATGATTATATTTTATATATAAAAGTATAATTTTTTAGAATTAGATAGTTAAATGAAGTGGTTGTTAAAATGATAATACTAGATTAACATTTTTGTTTTGATAACATTCCTAAACCTGTAATTATTGTTGTATGTTATAAAGAGATGAAATTTTATAAACATGTTATAAATCTGATTTGCAAATGAGATAAATTGAGATGGATTTGAGAATATAATTTTTGGTGCTTTTCAAAATTTGGTTTTCAAAGTATGAAAAAATAATAACACTAATATCGTTTGAAGGTATTTTCAAGTAGAAATTATTTTCAAAAGAATTTTAAAAGAAGCAATTTAGTACTCTCCTCTTTTGTCGCTGGAAAATAATTTCGGTGATGACAACAGCATTATCGATATTCATTTTCGAGTCTCAAAGTGGGGGATACAACTTAGTAACTTCGCTACACTTTTATTTTGAAAACTACATTTTGATTTGTATTTCTTAAGTATGATTTGATGTATATATATACGCATATATTTATCTCATAATGGTTTGAAGTGAAACCAAAAATTAAACTCTTAAGTTTGTGTTAAGTAATGGATTTCAGTTATTGAAATAAAGTAATATTTTGAATAATTGGAGTGTCTAAAATGAGAAATAAAATTGAAAGAACTCGAAACAGTTGAACCAAAATAAAATTAGTTTATATAATACTCAATTGCATTCTAAAACAAATATAACTTGTCTAATATATTTAAAAGGTTAAAATGTTAACATGAATACGTAGTTGAAGGATATACAAGAGGAAATTTAAGTAATAAAAGTGTTTAGACCAAATTTTTCTTAATAAAAATATTGTAAATAAAAGGTAAATTGTAGCTCAATTAATTCTGAAACATTAATAAAAACTTACTAGGAAAAAGGTTTGAATGTTAATGAGAACATGTAATTGAATAATATACAATATAAAATTTAAGTAATAAGATGTCCAAAATGAATTTTTTTAAGGGAAGTTATAAATAAAATTGATTTGTTACAATGAATGTTTATGCGCTTAATATATATTATAAGAAATGTGAAGTGAAATAAATTGAATAATAAAAAGAGAATGTTATTTAAGTAAATGAATATGAACTTAAGAAACTAAATAAGTAATAAATAAATTTATAATTTGTAAACTGTTTGTGATACAAAGGTAAATTACAAAGAATTGTTGAAATAGAATTATGAGGTCGAATTAATTTAAGTGAAGTCAAATGGATTAAATAAATGAAATGAGTTAAATAAAATATGATTTGTTTTGAAACGAAAAGTGTATATATATATATATATATAAATGAACTTAAGTTATAAAAATAAGGTGAATGTAAATAAATTATGAATGAAGTTAATTAAGTAGAGATGTAATAAATTTGGAATACATATAAGCTATATAACTTGAAACTTGATAAAATGGGAAGTAACAACAAAAATAAGAATGTGATTAAACATTTTGGATAGGCAACAGAAAATATGGAATGTCGATATTAAACTTAAGTAAATTTGTAGAATGGTTAGTTAAGTGATATTGACATTAAAGGAAATATTCTATGGGAATGAAATAAAAACAAATGATCATAAATAAATTTGAAAGTGAAAGAGAATAACAAATATGATGGTAAATGAATGTAAATAAATAGGGTGAACATAATGAACTTTAATAATTAATTGTAAGTTAATTGGACATAATAGAATGAAAATTAATGAAATGAGAATTCATTGAATATGAATAAGCAAGCATAAAAATTTTTTGTAACGAATGTTAATAAATTGAAAATAAATCAAGTGAATGTAAACCAATTAAATGTGGACGAAACAAATGTAAATAATTGAAAAATCAGTTGAATGTAAATACATTAAATTGGAATCAATTAAATACGAATGCAATGAATATTGATTGATTAGATAAAAATGGATTGAAACAAAATTAATTGAATGTAAATCAATTAAAATCGAATAAATTGAATACATATCCATTGAATGATTAACGAGATGAATAATAATAAGTGAATGTTAATCAGTTAAGAATAAATAGATGTCAATAAATAATAAAAATGGTTTTGAATTAATTGTTTGTATCTAGTACTATTCTTTTCGAATCTACTTCATCTTTTTGTTTGCTTGTATTCTGCCATCTCGTTTTCTTTTCGACGACGAATTTTTTTTGAGTGAGGGATAGTGTAACGACTCGTTAATTCGAACAAATTTTAAAAATATTAGTTATAATTGTTGAATAGAATATAGTTAGAAATAAATAATTTTCAATTATTACTGTAAATAATAATAATAATAAATTTGTCAGAATATAAAACATAATCTTTGATAAAATTCTAAAACAACTAATCTTTAATGAAATGGAAGGTGGTGACACGTATAAGAATATAATTTCATAATATTGATTGAATGTAATTGACAACTATATTAATGCAATTTCAATCAAATATAACAATAAATGTTACTAAAGAATATGATAAACAAAGTTCTAAATATGTTAGCATACAATAAGAAATCAATTATTTGGTAAGTAGATTTATACTCCTTGTATAAACAATAAATTAATAGATGTGAGTTACTAAGTTCTAACAATTGATTTATTACTCATCCCATTGATTAACACAGTTTGGAATTTACTTTGTAATCAATGGGATTAAATGCAATTGAAATCTTTCAAATAAAAGGAAAGAGAACATTAATTGTAATTAATGGACGTAATAATAGAAATGTATCTTTGATTAAAATAAAAGAGGAAGTTGAAGAAATAAAAGGAAAACATATGTTTTAATTGAAAGAGAAATTTGATGTAACATAAAGAACATGTAAATCGAAATAAAAGGATAAAACTTTGTTTGAATTATTAATTGAAAATAAAATAATTAGTGTGTAACCAATATTCAATTGGAAATTTAATATTGAATTAATTGAAATTAAATCTTTAAATTAAGGTAAAGAGAAATAGATGGCGATTGATTCAATCAAGAATAAGCAACATATGTTGAAGTGAATAAAATGAACATTTGAATGAAGACAAACCAATGTTAATAAAATGAAGGTTCAATTCAGTCAATTTTAAAATATATTATTTTTTTATTTTAAATAAAATTTAAAGGTTAAGATTAAAGAATAAATTTTGGAATATTGAGTAACATATTTTTCCAAATTCAACAAAATAGAAAATTTACAGAAATTTCAAATTTTGGTCAAACTTAGTCAAAGTTTGACTTTTGGTTGAAAATTTCAATATTTGAATTTTAAAATTTTATTCTTTTTATATGATTCTAGACTAAATTCTTATTTCCTCTCCACTTTTCCTTTCGTCAAAATCAAATTTCTATTTCTCTAAATATTTGAATTTCTATGAAAACTGGCATAAGTTCGCAGTGTTTAGTTGTGAAATTTGACTAAGTCCTAATGGGTTTGGTTTAGCCGTAATAGACTTTGATTAACGAAGAGACTCTAACCATGCCAAGAGACATGTGTCTATTCCTATGCCTATGACCATTTATTTTCTTCTGACTAATTTGTACGTACATAATTTTCTCTTCATAAAACTTTCTCAACACAATTCGTTGTTCCTCTCAAAATTTACAGAGAGTTCTAGATCTCAGATCTCCAAAACCTCACAAAACAAAACTCTTTCCTCCTCTCCTTCAATCCTTCCTTCCTCCTTCTTATGCTGTCCTCTTTTCCACCATCCGAACCCTCTTTGTCTCTTTTCTCTTCTATTTTGTAAAAAAACGCATATTTAATTTTGGAGATCCATTGATTTTACATTGCTTTGCTTTGGAATTAAGATTCAAATTCATAGCTTTGTTTGTCAAATATTTCCTAGAGTCAAAAGGTGAGCTATTTACTCACGATTTATAATCTTATGCTAAGTGAATGAATATTAAATGATATGTCATTGAAATGTTGCCATAGTTAAGAAATTTTACGTAGTTTGGTTATGATTTGATATGACATATGTTCACCTATGTTCCCTTATTATTTTGACATGATTATTGTTGTTGATATTATGTTAATTATGAATAAAAAATTGATGTGATGATATGGTTCTTAATATCCTTCACGATGTTAATATTAAATTAATATGTTGAAGAAAAAGAGAAATGTTATATTGATTCAAAAGTTGCCACCCATGCAATGAAAAATGTAATTAATATGATATGTGAAAATTTATGTGTGAAAAAGAAGAATAAAAGGAAAAAAAGAAGAAAAAAAAGGAAAGAAAAGGAATAAAATTTATATGCACATATATGTTATGCTGTAAAATAGAAATCGCCTAAAGTGCTATGTTAGAAATGATTACATATTATGTTATGTTAAAATATGTAATTAATTATGCAAGTTACATGCTATGTTATGTAATTAATTATGGAAGCTACATGCTATGTTATGTAATTAATTATGCAAGTTACATGCTATGCTATGTAATTGGTTATGTAAGTTACATGTCATGTTATGTAATTTGTTATGTAAGCTATATGCTATTGTATGCAATTTGTATGTAAGCTATTTGCTACCTTATGTAATATGTTATGTATGGATATATGCTATGTTATTTATTTTATGTAAATCGTGCTGCAAGTTCCCTTAGCTTTAGATAATCACTATGGGTTGAAATGATACATACCCAAATGATCGTTTGGATTAAGAAAAAAAGTAATGGAATGATAAACCCAAGAGATTTTACTGATTTTGAAAATTTGAGATTACGGGTTGAAATGATATATACCCGTAAATTTTAAATTATCATGGATTGAAATGATAAATATCCATATTGATAGAAAACTATATACGGACACCGTTGGTCTGTTTTTAAAGTGATTTTTGAAATTTTGGAAAGTTGTGTTTGGAAAAAAAAGGAAAATGATTTTTAAATTTAATATAAATATTTTATTTTAAAACATACATGTAAAATTTAGATTTTAAAATTATATGTTTTAAGAAATATAAATTTATAAGTTAAGTTTTAAAATTAAATTTTAATGTTTTACTTATAACTTTATTTACTTTTTTTATAATATAAGGTTTAAATTAATAAAATTTAATAAAATTAAAATATATCATGTTTAAAATATTTAAATTAATATACTTATTTTAATATATAACCTATTTTAATATATAAACTATTTCTAATATATAAACTATTTCAATCTATAACCTATTTTTAAAATATAAATTATTTTTAGTGTTATTCTAATATATAAACTACTTTCAATATTCAAAATGTTTAAAGTTGGAACTATTATGATTTAGATTTAATTGATTCAAAATGCGAATATTTTGATATGACGGTTTAACATATTTTTTGGTTATGATTTTGAAAATGAATATGATTTCGGAAGTGAATATGATTTCGAAAGTGATATGATTTCGAAAACGAATATGATTTTGAAAGTGATATGATTTTGAAGTGAATATGATTTCGAAAGTGATATGATTTTGAAGTGAATATGATATTTTGATAAAAATTATGAATCGTTTTTGAAAATGTAAAAGAACAAATTGGTGTGAAATAAGCGTTTGGTTGTTAAAGAGACCAGGATCATATATTACCATGCTCTCTGCCCCTACCGAAAACCACTTTAACAACTGTGTACATGATGGAGAATCCAAAATGTATTAGGATGGTTTGGCGAACGCTAATGGAATGAAGTAAGAGAACAATGATGGACAGCCTTGACCTTTGGGTTATAATTAAAATGACTAAAATAGGAGCCACAACGGGCCAAGTGGGGTCGCTCTCCCTATCGAGCACATTTCTTTGATACCATAACATTACTTTGTGATTGATTTGGTGGTCACTCTCTGATTTGATTTAGGAGTGCGTCTCAAGGTGGTCGGCAGTAGCTGCTATGCGTTACCACTAGTTCGGATTCGCAAATGGTAGTATCTTACCTTGGGCATTGCCTCATATGCCTTCTCATATTTATCCTGATCGCGCCCACTACGAGTTTGGTATGCGTTGTACACTATGAAGTGCCCTCCGATAGCCTAACAGTTTACAGAGGAATTACGGTACTGTATAAACTACTGCATTTATATAAAAATATGTTAAGGGGGATATGGGTGATGCCTTAACGCTTTTTTAATATTTTACTTTGCTGTAGACATTATTTATGTAGCATATTGTATTATGTATGTAGATAGTTCCATGGATCCTTAAAGGATGGAAATCCCAAAAATTCTTTATTTGTTGCATTTCATTTGAACATCTCACTTGAGTTGATTTAATTGCATAAGATTGTTAATCCTGACTCGAGTGTTTTTTGTTTTGCTTTATGCACGGATCAGCCTGAGTATTACAGCATTTGAGACTCACCTTTTAGAGATTGGCTTGGAGATCTGTCTTATTTTTTTAGCTTCTATTTATTATGTTATTACAATCATTTAGTTATTTATGTTCAGACTTGTTATTTTCTTATGTATGAGAGATTTCTGGGTATTTGAACTTCTATTGTCCTTTGTCTTCGACTTTGTTGTTTTTGTAGTAGCTTCATGAACTACTATTTATCTATTCCGTTGCGTATTGTTGTATTACTCTATCTGTGATTCTATAATTTATTTATTTATTTACTTTATATGTTAAGTTTTTCCAAATATAAATAATAATATGTTATCTTGGGTAATCTAAGTCTGACATGTGCGGTTTATTGCCGATTGGAATGGTTCAAAATAGCGGGTCGTTACACTAGCGAGTTGTAGATTCTTTTAACCAAAATTTTATTGCTAAGCCACTAAATGTTTCACTCTGAATGGCAGTAGATAGTTCCGTTCCACGTACTTCTCTATCAAACTCTTAGATTTATTTGCCAGTAATTGTAGCACTATATAATCTGTCTTTGTATATTTGCATGAAAAGGGCGTTCTCAATGTTGACATTGTTGATTTTTGGGCCAAAAAACCAGGAGAAAATGTTGATGTTTATTTACAACCGTTGATGGATGGGCTAAAGCAGTTATATGAATGAATAATTACATTTAACTCAATTAACAAATTCGAGTTCTTAATGAGAGCTAGGGTGTTATGGGAAATTCATGATCACCCTGCACTTGGGACTTTATCGAGATGCGTAATTCACGACTAATTTACAAGTCTTATGTAGTGACCCGCAGTTCTGCACCCTTTGAGTTGATAATAAATCACTCATGTTCAACCCAAATTATACGAAAGAGCGAATAACTAAGGTAAAGAAGTAGAAAGCGATAGGAGAAATTTAACAAAAAACACAGATCTAACAATTGCAGCGGAACAAAAATATAATATCTGATAATAGATTTTTTGTAACAGCCCGCAAACCCTACCCCTTGAGTGGACACTATTCTCCATAAATCAACTGAATGTGAACGGAAATACGAACCATTTGGGTTAAAAGAAGAAGAGGTAGAAGTAGTAAATAGAAAACAACATCAGAATCTTACCATCGCAGCGGAATAAAATATAATAGATAATAACATATCTTTACACAAAAGAAAGCTATATCTGTTTTATTCATACATCATCGGAATACATCATCAGAGTTCAACAACATCAATAGCATAAAACTGGACAGTCGTATAAACTTATCCTCAAAACTGAATACACAACAGAATATTTCATACAAGTACGGAAGTACGTATCGCCATCCAGCTCCATAGCATCCTTTCCTGCAATCTATAATACTCGGCCTGACCCAAGCATTATAGTAAAATAACACCCGAGTCGGTCTGAAATACAAACGTGAGAAAACCACACTCAAATTGATTATTAAAGTATCAAAATCCTTTAAAAATCAAAAGCATCTCGTAAGACCACGCCACAAATAAATATATCGGGTTTTTACCTTACGATAGCTAAAACATTTATTATAAAATCCTCTTATATTATAATAGTGTCTATATACAAATACTTATTCAAATAGCCCAAATTGTTACATTAATTAAATTCCAGCTGCTAGCCACAGTCGTGGGTAATACAAACAAAACCGTAAAAGGCACGTAGGGAGGATAGATTTCCAACTAATGACCAGGCGTAGGGGTACCACCTGTCACAGTACGTGGCCTAGATCATCGTACCGAGGATTACTCCCAATCCCCTACAATACAAGACCAGGACTACCCCTTACTGGATAATCCCGAGTAAGATCATCCCACGGTTGGGATCAGCAACCGCACCACTAAGCCGAATAAAAGGGACATCTAGACAGGGATGGCCTCACCTTAATGGGCGCTACCCCCTTACCCTTGCTGCATAACCCCTGATTTTCAGTCATTCCCGGTTGATGAGGCTCGATGCTAAGCGTTACCTTTTAGAACGTTTCACATAGAATGCTCATCGCCCACCTGACAATGTTCTGAAAGCATTTATCCATACAAGTCCGTCCTGGGTTCAAACGGAACCGATGGCACTACTCCTACTACATCCATTTTGGAATCTCCTTAGGATTAGTATTGACTAGCCCTTGCACTTCACTGCTCCATCTTCGACTCCAAACGCAATCTTTTTTTACGAAAACTACAAACCGGATCGAAGTGGTTTTCAAGAATTTAATCCCGATCCCGGTCTCTTCGAAACGATCAGCGCACTGGCCAATAGTGATAGTCGGTTATTTAACTATCAATTAATATTCACAACAAACATCAACATAAATAATTTCACCAAATTATTTATTAACCTCAAAATAACTTCATAAGATATATTTCCGCTTTCAAACCTTTTTGAAAACAGTTTTCCAACCCTACTCTTCTCATGGAATAAATTTTCCAAATATTTTCTATTTCCACTGAAATCACCAAGTACAAACACTTTAGATTTTAAAATAATTTAAAACACTTCATTATAAAATATCCTTTAAGACCTTTAAGTTAAAACTACTTAAATACTTATTCAAAAATATATACTTTAAGAATATTTAAAATAAAGCTACTTTATAAAATATAAAACTAGATTTCTCCTTTAAAACAAAATACCAAATCACTTTTAAATAATTACTACGATAATAGATTTGAAAAAATACTTACTATAGGATTTAAACATTTAGAAATAATAAAATTTCTAAAACATGCTTTTTAAAACAACATTAAAGCCTTAAACTTACATTTAAAAATTCACTTTGAAAACTTACTTGGTTATCCAGGGAAATATACTTCTCTTCACATCCTTTAAAAATAAATCACTATTTATTTTTAAACAAAATTTCCCATTTCTTAAATAAGTTTCCATCGTGAATTTATTCTTCGAATATCCACTGATATATTACTTCACCTTTATAAACCCAGCTTATAAATTCTAAAGTCTCGCTTCTCTTTTAAAAATCCTGGTTTTACACACTTAAAGAAATCTCCAAATTGATTTCCATTTTACTTCACTTTTAAATAAATTCCTTACTTACTCCATTTATTTCAAAATCCATTAACTTCAGATTTTATTTCTTCATTATGATTTAAATTCTTTTTAGCTGAAATATCAATTTCATATTTCCTAAATTTCTTCTTTATCCTTTCAAATAAATCCAAACCTTGAATTTCAAAATAAATTCTATATTTCTGGAAATAATATCACTTGAGTTTAAAAATAAAATCACTCATTCCCATTTATTCAAATCTTATTTCCCACACTTGGAATTTTATTTATCAGAATTCAAAAAAAATCACTTTTTATTCTTTTCCAATTCATTTTTTAATTTATTCAAATTTCAAAGCTTATTTTACTCAAAATTCACTCTTTTATTTTCTTTCAGAAACCTCATTTCTATAGATTTTGATAGCTCAGTTCACCGAAATATTTTAAATCAACCATAGTACTCAACATTTCCAATTATCAATATAATTCATCACAGGATAGCAAACATTATATCACAGAATATTTTATCAAACCTAAATAATTTTGAGGAATCCAATTGGATCCCTCCAACCTGTTTCCTACATCCACAGACGTTAGCACAATACCAATTCCACTTTGAGGTGGAATATCGCAGTATATGGGATTAATATAATATCATCTGCTACTATGCGGCGCATAGAGTCTCATCCGCTATATAATGCGGGAAATCAATCACTCCAATATATACTATATACTACTATATATAATATAGCACATCAAATCAATTCAATCATTCAACCAATTATTTAAATTTAACTATTTAAATTTAAATAACCCAGATGAGTGAGATTAACTCACCTTTGTTTTTGTTTGCAAATCCAATCCATCTCGACTCGTTTCTCCATGATTTTAGACCTTGTATAAGTATTTCACGATATGTTACTATTTGTATTAATCACATAATTAATCACCATTTACTTATTTAATTTTCAACTTATAAATTTGATTTAAACTAAATTTTTATGTAACTCCACAGTATTTTTGAACCCTTTTTATTTTCAAACTCTTATAAAATAATTTATATATATATATATATAGTTAAAAACCGTTTCCTTTGAAACCATATATTAAAATAGCCTAATACATTTTTTTTAAATTAAATTCATAATTCTACGACATTTAAAATTCTTATTATATATAAAATTTCCAAAATCTTCATGTATACATATTATATTTTCTTTCTCCTGAATCAAACCCTTTTTTTAAAAAACTACTGTTAAAACCTTACATATTTTCATCTTCATCTATAAATATCTTCTGTAATTAAATAAATAGATAGATGAAACTACCTTACAGCAAAATAGAGAACCAAGGTCACCTCGCGAACCAAACCTTTCCATCGACACTGAGCTTCAACCACTGCCATGCCTTGAGCCACCTCCCCATCCGAGATCATCACGACTCCACGAGCTGCCCTTCACCAATATCTATCCGTTCTATGTCGTGCACCTTGAACGCGCATACGTCCCCTCAAGCTTGCCATTGATTCGAACATAGATTTGACCTCTCTTTGATTATTTCGAACGAAATCATTCGATTCGACAGAATGAAGACTCGCGACATCCCTTTGAACAGCTCTAGATTTTAGATCTGAATAGAAGGAGATTTCGATTCTCTCAGGCATCAGCACATATCTAGGTTGAAATCAAATTGGGAATTCGAAGTGAAGAGGAAGAAAGAAAAATCACTATGTGCGATTAGAGATTTGAACGAGAGATTGTTTGGCCATATTTCATTTGAATTTTTGATTTTCAGATTGAAAAGAAGAATAGCCATTTTGTTTGAAGCTTTGATTTCGATTTATTTTCCAGAGGATGAAAGCTTGGGTTTCTCTTTTTTTCGACAGGTCTGGTTAGGAGACAAAAGGCATGATTTGAACTTGAGATGATGGTTGCATGAAGAGTGAAGGATACAGTGATTCAGAAAAGAAAAAGTTGTTGGAAGAAAAGTTTTTGACGTGAAAGGATTTTGACTGGTCAATAGAATATATTATTCAAGTTTAAATTTAAATTTAGATCATCTAGAATTCGCAGCTTAAAATCTTGACATCCTATTGAGGCGTACTGCCAGGCGTTTATAATGTTATACCCCTATTTCAAATGTAATGGAAAAGGTTTCGAGTCCTAATTCGATCGTATGGAGAAGATAGCTTTTTGTACTCAGTTATTATATTAAATCTTCGATATAAATTTCAGCACGTTTACTTATCGTATGGCCAAACGTTCACTCCAAACACTGCGAAAATTGAAATCCGATATTAATACAATATTACGGATCCAATGAAACTGGTTTCATCAAATTCCAAGACTGCGCATCAGAAGGCTATTTTTAAATATCAATTTAAACGGTATATTTTCAAAATTTAACAAAACACTTCCGAATCAAATTTTAACACTTTTACTATCTTCAATATTATCAATATAAATCTTACAAGTCTTTAAAATATTTTTTACTAGCTTAAACTTCCAGATTCAACATTTTACCCAATTTCCAGTAATTAAATCCAATAATTAAATTTCCAAATAATGGTGATATTTGAAATTTAAGTTACAAACTAATTTTTAAATATTAAAATCAATTAAATATCCCAATTTAAATTGTCCAAAATTCTGGGTCGTCACATTTCTATTCAAAAGAATTTGTATCCGTTTATACTTATAATCATCAGAGTACAATAATCAATACATCAATCTGGACAGTTATAATCACTTGTTTTCACATAGCGGAAATATAATCCAAATACGGAAATACGTTCGAACTCCTCCAGCTCGCCTCCCGAGCTCCGTAGCATTCTAGACTTGAAACTATAATACTCGGCCTAACCTAAGTATTATAATAAAATAACACCCGAGTCAGTCTGGAAAACCAGCGTGAGAAAACACTCTCAGTTTGAATTATTAGAGTTATCAAAATCCTTTGGAAAACAAAGGTATCTCATAAGGCCGCGTCACACATAAACACGATGGGTTTTTCCCTGACGATAACCAAAACAATTTTATAGAAAATCCAATGGTATTATAATAATGCCTAAGTACAAAGACTTTTTCAAATAGCTGAAATTGTTACATAAATTAAATTCCAACATATTAGGCTATACAAACAAAACCGTAAGCTCGTATGGATAATGGATTCCAATGAATGACTGGGCCACTGTGGTACCGTCCATTATAGTACACCTCTAGAACAATGTTCCGAGGACCACGCGGGATCCCCTGCTACATAAGACCGGCCTACCCCTAACCTGGATAGACCGAATATGTTATCACCCTGGTGTTCTCACCCTTACAATCGAGCGATCCTTCCATGCACAACCATATCCATAATAAATAGGTTTCTAAGGACATCCAGAAAAGTGATAACGTACCCTAATTGGGTGCGACCAACTTAGCCTTGCCGCGTCTCCACTATTTTAGTCATTCCCTGTCGATGAGGCTCGAGGCTAAGCGTTACCTTTCAAGAACAAATCTTCTTAGAATGCTCATCATCCTCCATTGACGATGTTCTTATAGCATTCATCCATACAAGTTTCCCTAGGTCTGGACACACTGAATCACCATCTTCATCATCTTCACAGTATTCATTCATAATGTTCAAATTAGATTGAAGTGGTTTTCAGATAATTAAATCTGATCTCGGTCTCTTCGAAACGATTAACGAAATTGGGCAATATTGATAGTCGGTTATTAACTATCAATAAAACATCCATATGCAGTCACAGGGCCTTATTTTATAATTCTTTAAACCTTATTTCAAAATATCTTTATTAAGATTTATATCCAAATCCCCCAATATTCCAATATTTGAAAACAATCTCAAATACTTCAATCCATAACAGGATATTTCAAACCATCTCAACATTTAAAAATATTTCAAATTTCCATTTTTATACCTAGGAAAATACTATAAGTCTTATTTTCCAAAATCCTTTCAATATTAGCGTTTCAAAGAATTATTCCGTAACTGATTCCAAAATCTCTAAAATCAAAAATAAATTTCCTATCCTCAAAATCATATTCTTCTATAAATCCCTTTGTCGAATCTTGAGAGAATATATAAAATATAATTTTCAATTACTTTAAAACTCTATGTATATATAAAATAAGTTTTTAAAAGATTAATAATTTATTTTTAAAACATGTTCAAGTAATTATTTAAAATATCGAAAACACTTTTATAACATTAATAACTCATTTTTAGATAAACATATAAATTTTCAAAGCTGATTTTAAAAGTTAGAGTTTTTTAAATAAATACTAAAATTTGAAAACCTACTTATCGAAGTATTTCAATCCAAACTAGATTAAAATTTTATAGTTTAAATAATAAAATTTTCCTTTCAAAAACAAACTTACTTCTTAAAATTAAAATATTTTTTGAAAAAAAAACCTCAATAAACAATCCAACTTATAAATTCCTCTCGATTTCCATCACTCCCATTCCAATTTCCTTAACCATTTTCACTTTTCAAAATAGTATTTATTTTCTTACCCTATTTCCATATTTTAATATAAATTCAACTAACAAATTTATTTTTCCAATATATCTACTGATATCGCTTAACTTATTTATAAACATCATTTATAAATTTTTGTGCTCCATTGAGTCTTACTTGTTTATAAATTAATCTCGTTTATAAAATTCCATCTTTATAAATTCATTACCTTAACAATTCCATTTATAACTTTAAATCTATTTTGGATATCGACTTCAATTCTTTTTATATCTTTGGAATATCATTTATAAATTTTCTTATATAATTCATTTTTATAGTTTCCATTTAATAATTCACAATTGTTAAGTATAACCAAAAATCAAAAAAAATTCTTGACTCAATTTCTTTAAAATAATTCCCAACTCCAATACAAATATTTTTATATCAAAATTCCCTTTTATCCATTAAATTTTAAAAATATATTTATGATATTTAAATTATCAAAATTTAGGCCTGTGCCACAATAGCATCTAATAATTTCAATTTCAAAAACATTCTATAACAGATTACCTACTCACATCATATATCACCATATATGAAAAATAAAGAATATTTGAGGAATCCAGTTGGATTCCTCCAACCTATTTCCCTGCATCCACAGATGTTAATACAACATAAAAAATACCAATCCTACTTCGAGGGGGATATCACGGTATATAGGGTCATCCGCTATTATGCGGAGCACATTGGGTATCACTCCAAAACGAGTACATATACTACTATATATATAATATATATCATTCATTGGGTAATAACTATTAAATCAACCAGGCCAATAATTAATTCTAACTCTTTAAAATTAATGTTTAACAATCCAAAAAGAGTGAGATTTACTCACCTTGATTTAAATTTGCCAAGTATCCATATTTTAAATTATCTAAATGCCATCTGGCTACAAAAATTCAAAATTAATTCCAGCTTGCATATTTCTCATCTACGAATCCAAACTCAACCTATTCCAGGATTTTGGACCTCATATGAATTTACTATGTGTTTATTAGCAATGCGAATTTATATAAATTTATTTAATAGCTTAAAATTTTAAACTATCAATATTTACCGTAAATAATCTTCCCCTGCGATCATGACACCACCATTCACCTGCCGCCGAGCAGCTTAGTCATGACTTCGACGACAGCACCCCTAGAATTGCCCGCTACCACTATGTGCTCACGCCCCCACCATTCAGAACACGACCTTCACTTCAGGTCGAGCATGAACTCATCTCTCATCCAATGTGACCCCATCCTCTAGTCGTACATGTGAACACGGCCACCCACATCACGACCTAGCTTGCAATAGCACTTCCAGGCATTGCGGTATCAAGCTCTACACGCTGACGAGCTTTGCTTCCCCATCATCTCGCTATCACCCTTCTCCCTCTTGCTGCGATTCCTAGATCGACCCTTCCTCAAATTGACTATCTACTTGTGATTGCTTTCTACGTTGCTCTCGATGATAATGAGCGCGCTCCATTTTTTTAGAAGGAAACAAAATTGATTTGAATCGATTTGATTTCGTTCGCCCTTCCCCCTTTTTATGAACGAATGAATTGGATTTCATAATAAAAAAAATTCTCCTGTATTGCCATTTAAAAAGATGAAAAACAAAAGTGACCGGCAAGAAAGAGGCGTGTTTTAGAAGGAACAGTGAAAGATAGAACGTACAGTTGAAAGGAAAGGTTGGCATGCCAATATATGTTAATAAATTCTCAAAATGTTTTTCTTTTTTCGATTTTCATAACTCAAAATCTCGAATCCCTATTGAGGCTTTTATAATGTTATACCCTTATTTTGAACGCAATGGAAAAGGTTTCAAGTCCTAATTCGATCTTATAGAGAAGATAGTTTTATGGATCCAATTATTATATAAGATTTCGAAATTAATTTCAACGCTTTCCTATTCCGTGCGATCAAACGATAACTCCAAACACTATGAAATTTGAAATTCGATAATAATACACTATTATGGATCCTATGGAATTCATTTCGTTGAATTCCAAGATTATGCCCTAAATCGCTCTTTTATTCGTCGATGAAATCGACGCTTCCAAAATTTACGAAATCGGTTAAATTTTCAAATATAAAAACCCATTGACTAAATTAAAATTCCAAATCCAATATTTAAACCATCTAAATATTCCAAGTTAAACACCGAAAAATCCGGGTTGTTGCATTCCTCCCCTCCCCCCCCCTCAGAAGAATTTTGCCCCCAAAATTTCTAAGAAGAAAATACTCCAAGGCCGTTAACTTTTTCCAAACTTATCGGTAAATATTCGATATTTCACTTCTTCAAAACTTTGGTTTCGATCAAAACAATTAGCTCTAAATTGTTAAATTTTTTTGGTAGAGTCTCCTTTATACGGAGGACCTTTTGCAATATGACAAGAGAGATAAATATATACACATCGACCCACATGGTCGGAAAACAAAATATATGTGAATATTTATATTTTGCAATATTTAATCTGAAAAAGTACCTTATATAGCGTTTTTAAGCATTATTAAGTAAGCATTTACTTCAAAAGAAATTTGGCAACCTAAATCTAGCCAAATAGTCCCTATGTACCTGTACTTACTCGATTTGAACCACGTAAGTACTAAAACATGAAATTTAATAACATTTCATTCATTGAAATGGTTAAAACACATAGATAAAATAATGCATCCTAAACATAATCATAAGCAATTATAATGTTCCAACATCAATTTAATTAATTTCAATCAATCCATATACCATTTTACTCAATTCAAATGATTTACAACTCAATTTTCTTGCATTTACCTTGTTCTTGTACCAACAAACCCATATCCATTTGAAACTGATTAAAATCGATTTACTCACATTCTAATGATTCATAGAATTTTGTTTACTTCCTTTATTCTCAACAACAATTTTTTGTACAATTTTGACGACATTTATTTAATAGAATAATCATTTTAGCTTATAGCTATATTAAATTGATCTCAAATCAATTTATATTTAATTTTATTCCATTTCAATTTATTTTAAATCAATTCACTTACATTTCATGTGCATTATATTCAAATCCATTTTATTTAGCTTGAAATCATCCCGTGGTAATTTATTAAATAGCCATTTCACAAATTTATTTAAGACAATCTTCCATTCAATTATTTACTTAAGTTAATTCGTTAATTTTCAATTTATTTCCACCTTATAACTTAAGTTTATTTTCATTTCAACCAACTTCCATTTCATTTACTAATTAATTAATTCATTCATTTATATAATCCACTTTAAATTTTAATTCTACACTGGAATCCATTCTCTAATTTATTTAATTCGTATCCATGGCCACGTTCAATTTATTTAAACTCAAGTCATCACTATTTCAAACCATTCCTATTTTATTCGACAATATTTCCAATTATAATCAATTCGGTTACCATTTAAGTCGAATTTTTTTTACAACCCAAGTTCTATTTCCAATATCCATTTTTAATCCACATTCCAATTTTAACTTAACCAAGTTAAATTCCACCTTCATATTCATTCAACGAATTAACTATCTAATTTGTTCACTTTAAATTTATAACACAATATCTAATTTTTATCTCAAAAATCACCTCTTCTAACTTTTTTGAGTTCAAATTCCTTTTTATAATTCAAGTTTTGATTTAATTTACTTTACCAAAATATCAACCATTTTTATTTTTGGGATTCCTATTTAACATTTCAATTTTATAAGTGACACAACTTATTTTTCACATGTCCATCAATTTTTACACTTAAGTGTATTCACAGTTTACTTTTAACTCAAGATCATACAACTATTTATAGTCTATGTATATATTTATTCAATCAATTTCAATCTTTGTAAGCTATTCAAATTTATTTATTCACAATTTCAAATTTTCACTCCATTTTTATTTTATATATTTCATTTGAAATTTATGCCATATGGTTTTATAATATTTCACAATTCAAATTCATATTTACTTTAATTCAATATGTTTCTAATCCAATTCAATTTTAAAACTTATAGTTATATAGTCACTCTAAAATTCACATTTTTATTTAAATTTTTAATTCCTTTTAACCAACATTTCAAAACCACATTCGAGTTATTCATACTTAATTTAAATTCCACTCCAAACCAATTTATGTTTGTGTTATTCAATTTCATCCCACCGTTTATTTCATTACAATCCCCATTTAATTCGTTTTGCTTTTAAGTCGAATTCTATTGTTAACTCAAATCCATATTAGATATTAAATCCTATTCGGTAATTCTTTTCAATCCATTCCAATTTCATTTAACTTAGCTTAAGTTAAATTTGAATTCCTATAAATTTTCCTTTACCAAATAAATTTATTTAACTTTCACAAGTTAAGTTCAATTCGTATAATCCATTTTAATTAGTTCACCAATTCCCTTTTGTTATCGCCATCACTTCATTTATTTATTCCATTTAACTTTGCTTAAGTTAAATCCATTCATTTTAACTTTCTCAAGTTAAAATTTAATTCCGACATTCAAATTCCACACTTTTCTCTCTACTTTAAAATCATTCTCAATTTTATAAGTTTATAACATATTTCCTAATGTTTTCTAAAACATTTAAATAAGGATTCTAGAATTCAAACACCTGGTATTGATTTCAAATCATTTTGAAATCACAAATATCTCAAATCACACTTTTTTCTATATTTTAAACCAACCCTGGTTTTTATCGAAAATAATTCCCTCGGAATTTCCAAAACAAAAATTTCTCAACAAAATCCAAAAACAACGACCACGATAGCAATCCTCACTTAGAACTTGAAATTAACACTGATGATGCTGCAGTAATCACTAGAATTACTTCCCAGCGACTAACGCGAGTTAAGTGTTTTTATTCAAAAATCCATTTAAAACTATTTTTCTATTTAATATATCTCCAAAATAATAATATTACTGTTTATCTTCAAACACTTTGGAAATGCTTCTAAAAAATATCCAGGATTTAAAGTTTTCAAATTTAGGTTTGAATCCATTTTTAGTTTTTAAGTCATTTCTATAATTCACTTATACAATCCCATTTGGTTTTAATAAACCATTTCCAATTTTATAATCTTTTTTGATTATAAAATCCAAACACATCCATTTATAATATAATAATTTCAGAAAATTATTTCTTTTATATCAAAATATAATTTGGGAAAATTATTTTTACCCGCTTCGAAAAAATATTGTGTCGGTACACCGAGTTTAAGTGTTTAGAAACTCCTATCAATTTAGTGGTGTCCCACTACTCGAACAGAATTTATATGCCACTCAATGGATAAGTCAACATAATATAAAACCATTTATATTCACTAACAAATATGCACTTATATCTATTAATACACTCAAACTCATTCTATAGTACTACCGATCCTATCTCTAATGAGTAAATCCAACTAGAGTCGGGGTTCTCGATTAACCTTCAGCTTTGATACCAAGTGCAGCGACCCGCGGTTCCGTACCCTTTGAGTTGATAATAAATCACTCCTCTTCAACCCAAATTGTACGAAAGAGCTAACAACTAGGGTAAAGAAGTAGAAAGAGATAGGAAAAATTAAACAACACAGAATCTCACAATCGCAGTGGAACAAAAATATAATATGTAACAATAGATTTTTATACAAAATGATTTGTATCTGTTTATACCTACAACCATCAGAGTACAATAATTAATACATCAAGCTAGACAGTTATAATCACTTGTCCTTATACATCAGAAATATAACCTAAATACGAAAATATGTTCGAGCTCCTCCAGCTCGCCTCCTAAGCTCCATAGCATTCTAAACCTGAAACTGTAATACTCGATGTGACCCGAGTATTATAATAAAATAACACCCGAGTCAGTTTGAAAAACCAGCATGAGAAAACACTCTCAATTTGATTTATTAGAGTTATCAAAATCCTTTGGAAAGCAAAGGTATCTCGTAAGACCGCATCACACATAAACATGACAGGTTTTTCCCTAAAGATAGCCAAAACAATTTTACAGAAAATCCAATGATATTATATGTAACGACCCAGAATTTTTATTAACTAAAATTTGTATATTTAATTAATTTTAAATATTAATAAGTGAAATTTATAAGTCGAATAAATTTTATTTCGAATAATTGGATTTAATTGAATAATTAAATTGATAGTTTAATAGTGAAAATACAAAAATAATTGAAAATTGAGTTAAATATGATTGAAAATGATTTGTAAAGTTTTATTTTATCATATTGGAGTTAGAATGATGTTATAGAACTTTTAAAATTGAAGTTAAAAGTTTATTTGTGAAAATTGAATATTTTAATATTTAATCGACTAGTGAAATTAGCCATTTTTCGAACAGTCTCGGAATTGGACGAAACTAGTTCCATTGGATCCGTAATAGTTTGTTATTATAGGATTTCAATTTTCGTAGCAATCGGAGTTTTCGTTTGATCGTGGCAGTTCGAAACGCATCGAAATTGTTTTTAATATTAATTTGGCGAGTTAAAATAGCCATTTTTCAAATAGCCTCGGATTTCGACGAAACTAGTTTCATCGGATCCGTAATGTTATATTATTGTATGGTTTCAAATTTCAAGTCAATTGGATTAAACTTTTGTCCAGTGCATGCTAAAACGCCTAGAAATTTGATTTACCGATTTAATTTTAAATCGAACGTTTATTGCCATAACTCGCATAGATGGCCGAATTAGCTCCCGAAACACGTTCTATTGTGTTCGGAACGTGGGGTAAACCTTATAAAAGCCAACCGGCATGCTTCGTTTGGAGTTCGGAAATTCCGGGATGAATAGTGTTTGCAAAATTTTCTATATAAACTCCTTCACTCTTCATTTTTGCAAATAACCTAAAACCCTAACCCTAACTATTCAGAGCCGCTACCCCCTTATACCCAATGGCCAGAATTTTCGTTTCTTTCCTCCTCAATCTCTCTCAATCCATGCAATATTTCCAGTAACTTTCTACATGAAAGTTGTAGACGACAATGAGATCTAGTAGTTCAACGGTCATGATCGTGTTTGGAGCTTTGGATCATCGGGAAAGTGGCTGCAAAGGCCATGCGTTCGGCCTCGTTTTTCATGCAAATGGCTCGACCGAGCTTCACAAGGTGGCAGCCGAAGGTGGAGTGGAGGATGCTCGTTCGAATGGCACTTGTTGATCGTCCTGGAAGTTGATGTGGAGGATGCTCGTTCGAATGGCACTTGTTGATCGTCCTGGAAGTTGATGTGGAGGTCGCAAAATCAAACCCTAGAAGTTGCTATTGGGTTCGGCCGTGCGCGTGGTCTACCTGTAGGATACGCGTGAGAGGAAGAACAAGAGGGACGGGCTAGATTTGCAGAGGAAGGAATCAAGGGCTGTAATTTGTTGTAGGTTAAAAATTAAAAAGAAATTTATAAATTTAGTTTATATAAATTCGTGTAACTTTAAAAATTCATATCTTTTTCATACGCGGTCGAAAACGTGCAAAACCAGTTGCATTGGAATCGTATGGACGAGCACTACGCTATGGAATTGGATTGGATTCGTTTGGAATTAGTGAAAATTTCAGGTAAAATTAAACGCACGTTTAATTTCATTCGAAATAAAAGCTGAAAACGAAATTGAAATCAAGGTGAAAACTTCTCACTCAATCGAATCGGTTTCGATTTATATTTTAAATAGTTAGATTTAAAATTGTTGATTGTATGCATGAACGATGATTCTTATCAATTGATTGTTAAAATAGACATAATGCGCCGTTAGTAAGCGGAGGTTATTTATTAAAAACATATACCGCGAATATTTCACAGTACAATGAAATTGGTATTATTTATGTACTTGGAATTGATTTTCCCGCATTATTTAGCGGATGAGACCCTATTGCGCCGTCTATTAAGCGGATGATATTTTATAAATCCCATATACCGCGATAATTCCGTACTGGAACGGAATTGGTATTGTGCTAATGTTTGTGGATGCAGGGAAACAAGTTGGAGGGATCCAACTGGATTCCTCAACTGTATTGATTTATTTACAGATACTGTGATATTTGTGGATTATCATATCGATATATGATATTTGGATGTCGTGATTGACTATTTGGTGTTGCTGCATCATCGGATCCATTTCTGAAGTTTTAAAATAATGATTTTGGTTTTAAATGGAATTTTAAAGTGATTTTCGAAAGTATACGTTTTATTAAATTTTGAATTGTTAAAATAAATAAACGTTAAAATTTTATTTTCATAAAAGTTATGATTTTTGGAAAATAATGCTTAAGTATGATTTTGAAGTATATAAGCTTTAAATAGCAATTTTTAAGTCATTAAAAGAATAAATTGGTTTAAATTGGGATTTTTGAATTATTAAAAACGATGTATATAAAAGACTTATAAAATTGATATTTTATAAATTTAAAATATTGGAATATTAAAACGAGTTTTTATAAGTGTTAAAAATGAAACAAAAATGGATTTCATAAGTGAACGGAATTTATAGATTTATAAATTGTGAAGTTATAAAATGAATAGATTTTGTAAAATAGAAGATTTATAAGTAATTATCTTATAAATCGTATTTTGGCATTTAAATGAGATACAAATGGAATTTGTTAAAAAATGAGATTTATAAATCAAAGCTTATAAATAGAAAAGGAATTTATAAACATTTTTTATAAATACGAAATCAATTGAATTTGATAAATTGAATATTGAAGTTTATTAAAGGAAATATATTCACGATTTTGGGCAGTGAATACATTATTGAATAAAATGGTCATGTTTGGCAAAATGAACATTATAAAATGAAGTTAATTATTTTAAAGATGTTTTAAAATGTTTTATGAATCAAAACTATAGATTTCAACATTCATTGTTGAAATAGACGTTTTCGAGAAATAGAAGGAAATGATGGACTATAACACTTTTGTTATAGTAAATGATTTCCGAAAGGAAATGTTTTTGTATAGTATTGGGATTTATATATCTATCCAAATTTCGAATCCCTATACTAGTGATTTTGGGTTGTCGTAACGATGTTTTTGCGCAACATTCGTTTTGGCCTAAATAAATATGTTTAAGAGAATGATTTCCTTAAAGAATGAAATATATACTTAATTTCGGTTTAAGTATATTGAATATTTTCCAAGTGTTGAAAATAAATGGATTTGTGAATTACTTTTTAATAAATAAGTATGGAAATATTTTTCCAATGTGAAATGAACGTTTTAGAATTTATCCTTGTAAAGATAAATTGAAAGTGAATATTGAAAATCGTACATCATAGATATTTTGGGATTATAAATTCACTATGGAATTTATAAAAGAAAGAGGAATTAGTTTAAAAATAAACGTTGATTTATTTTTAAAGTGTGGGAATAAATTTACGGATTTGGAATGTAAATATAAAGTAAATCGGAAAGGATTTATTTAAATTGGTTTAAATGAACCATTTTGAAATGAAAGTATTTCCGAGTAAGGAAAATGATTGAAATTTGTTTCCAAAAGTGATAAAAGATTGAAAAGTGATTTGAAAATTTGTTTTCAAATGGTTGAAGTGTGGAAATTATATATCTAGTAAAGAAATTTTTGGGAAAATAAATAATTTGGTAAATTATTTGGAATCTGATGATGTTGAGCATCTTTATTGATAGTTAAATAACCGACTATCAATATTTACCTTTAAATAGGTATTTGTTGTGATTGTTTGAATTTAAATGCCACACTTATTTTTGAATAAGCGCTCACTATTCTGGTTAGCTGGGAAAGGACCTTGGGGTCGTATAACCCATTTCGAATATGTGATACGTCGTAATGGATTGCATTCGATGACCGGTGTTGAAGACCGGATATTTTTGAAAACGGAAGGATTACCGTTGAGTTACTCTGCATCGGCTGATCTCCGATATAGAGGTTTTATCACCCTTATTGACGGGAAGTCCGGACGTGATTAGAAATTATCCGAAATGCAAGGACTTCTTTGTAAGTGCCTTCGGTTTTGTTCGAGCCCGGAACAGACTTGTATGGATTGTATGTCTGACATTACAAATTGAGGAATAAAGCTGATTTCTTTCAAATATATTTCTGTTGGTGGCGGAGAATTTATTCTTTTAGCTTAACACCCTTCTCTGAGAGGTACGAGCTCAGAGGTTATGTAGTTGAAGGTTATCAGCGATATATTCCCAATTTGGTAATGTGACATGCTGAGTGTTGCTGTGAAATGATCATTGTTTGATCATTTGTGATATGATCATTTGTTTGATCACTTATCTTTGTGATCATTTCTTTGATCATTTGTTGACCCAAAGCACAGCTTTTGTATAAAGCGTGGCTTTGTGGACGAGACTTCATCGAGCCTCACACCCCGGAATGGTCAAAACAGGAAAGATGCCGCAAGGTTATTGGGGGTAGCGCCCCTTAGGGTATGTGCATTTCCTTCTGGAAAAGGGTGGTATCATGGTATGGAGCCCAGATACTTTCTCATGTTGAAACACTTTATTTATTACGGTGTGATGTTGGTTACGAGCGCTCGAATAAAGGTCACAAAGGACCGGGGGATGACATACTCGTGTCAGTTGTTACCTAGTTTGAAAGGTAACCTGGCCTTGTGTTGGCAGAGATCCGGTTAGGTTCTCGGGGACGTCCTTCCAAAGGCATTCTCATGTGGCAATGGGAAGTTCCTTGACCTGACCATTTGTTGGAAATCCAAAGAAACAATACGAGACTTGTACGGTTTTAGTTGTAGAACCTGCCATCTAATATGGTAGCTATAATTGGCATAATATAATGGTACATATGCCGGCTAAGATTTATATTATACTTTCGAAATGTTTTCTACACTATGCACTAATAATAATATAAAAAAAATGATTTGATTTTACGTAGTAAGCATCTTTGACTATCATAAGGAGAAATCTCCTTCAAGTCTGCGTTTGCATTGGGTGTGTGGTGGGAGGTCTTATGGTAGTCTCATTTTTAAAAGCATTTTGAATTGACTTTAAAAATATTCCTCTATTTTGTTTTGAAAATAAATAAACTGTTTTGAGTTCTCACACCAGTCACATGACTGACTCGGAGTTTATTGTTTTCCTTCCTAAACTCTGGGTGCCCACCAATTTCCACACGGGCAGTCAAGAGTTAAGGTTTATCAGGATATTCTGGAATTCAGGAGTTGCTGGAAGCAAGATGGATGGCATGGCATATCACTAGTATATAGTATTTATTTTTCCTTTGTTTGTTGTTGCTTGTTGTTTTACACTCTGATGTAATGTAATAAATGATATAGTCCTTTGTTTAAAGATTATTCATTTATCTATTATATGTTGTTCCGCTGTGAATTGTGAGATTCTGATGTTGTTCTGTTGTTTTCTTTCTGTTCTGTTCTATTCTTTCTCTCTTCTTCTACCTCTTCTTCTTCTTTAACCATAACGGTACGGTTTTCCGGCCTTCTATTGCTCGACAGTTGATACAGTGGACGTATTGATGTCGGCGTTCGTGGACGAAAAATCGCGCTTGTTACAGCTGGTATCGGAGCATATGGTTAAGCGACTACCATGGCTCTGTTGGGTATTACTCATTAGAGATAGAGTCAGTAGTACTCTAGAATGAGTTTGAGTGTAATAATAGCTATGAGAGCGTATTTGTTAGTGAATATAAAATTGTTTTGTATTGTGTTGACTTATCGGTTGATTGTTTGTAGATTCCGGTCGATGTAGTCTTGCTAACTATCGTAGATAGGGGTTTCTAAACTCTTAAACAAGATAAACCGACACGATATTGTTTTAAATTGGGTAAATGAAATAATTTTACCTTGAGTATATTTTATATATAAAGGAATAATTTTTCAGAATTATTAAAGTGTATATAAGTTGATTATTTGGTGATCGAAAATGTAAGAATATATATATAAGTTAATTAAAAGATGTTTAAATAATCTAAATTAAAGAATAATTGTATAAGCAAAAGAATTATAAGAATTGAATTATAATTAATGTGATTTACAATTGAGAAATAAACTTATATATATAAGAAATGAACTATATGAATATATTTATGAATATGAGTTGTAAATAAAACATGAATTTAAAGTTAAATGGAAATTTACTTTAGAATTTGGAAGCTGAATTGATTTATAAGTGGGAAGTTAATTTAAGTAAAACCAATTGATGTTTATAAAATGAAGTATAACTTAAGAGATGTTGAATGAAGTTGATTTTGGTAACAAAGTAAATTATTAAAGTTAACTGATAGATATGAACTTGAGTTATGTAATGAAATTCAACTTTTGTAATTGAATTGAATGAATGAATTAAATGTTAATCAATTGAATGTAAATTAATTGATATGAAATAATGAATGTAAGTGTTAATTCATTAAAATCTAATGTTATTGGAAGTTGAATAATTGAATGAAAATCAATTTAATTAAACCAATTGAAAGTGATGGTGTTAAACCAAAATGAATATAAGAAAAAAAAATTGGTTCTAATTAATATACGTTGGTTGTTATATGGTTGTTAGTTGATTGTATATAATTCATTAAGTGTTAATGAAATTGGAAGCTAAAGTAATTGAAATCCAATTGGAAGTTAAGTGAATTTTAAATAGAATTGAATTTGATTTGGGAGTGAACCAACTTGAATATGAATTAGTCAATATAAACTGATCGAAAATGAATGTTAGTGAAAACATCCACTGTTAATAAATCAAATGTGATTAAATTGAAAACCATTTCATTGAATATTAATGAGAATATGAATGAATATTTATTGGTTATGGATGTTAGTTGGATGCTAGTTGGATGATAGTTGGTTGATGGTTGAATATATTGCTTTTACTACATTTGCTATGTTGGCATATATAGTTATTATGTTGCTATATGTTGTATATCGATATTATTGTCTATATACACGTTTCTAATCTGTTTGTTGAGTGTTTAGTAGGTGCGGATCGCGTTTGCTTCGCATTTGGAGCTCACTTTCACGCTATATTAGCCGTATATGCTCGCTAATAAAATATAAGGTACATATCTCGGATTACATATCGTACTTTTACACTTTTTTCCCTGCACGATGCCTCATCGCTTGATGAGATGTATATTTGTGATATATATACTGCCATTTTTTTCGGATCGAGCCGCGCAAAGGAGACTCTGGCGAATTTTTCCAAAAATTTAAGGCGTTAGAATATTTTTGAGAAAAAATTGGAAAATTTGTGAAAACTATAATTTTGATTTGGAGTGAAAGTTAAACAATAGTAATTGTTTTTGAAAAGATAACTAAGTACGATTTGAAAACTTAGCAAAGTTATTATAAGAAGTTTAACTATGCATTTTGGAAAGTTAATAGATTTTGTAACTTTTCTTACTTGGTAATTTCGAGGACGAAATTCTTTTAAGGAGGGAAGTATGTAACGACCCATAATTTTTATTAATTAAAATTTGTATATTTAATTAATTTTAAATATTAATAAGTGAAATTTATAAGTCGAATAAATTTTATTTTGAATAATTGGATTTAATTGAATAATTAAATCGATAGTTTAATAGTGAAAATACAGAAATAATTGAAAATTGAGTTAAATATGATTGAAAATGATTTGTAAAGTTTTTATCATAATGGAGTTATAATGATGTTATAGAACTTTTAAAATTGAATTTAGAAGTTTGTTTGTGAAAATTGAATATTTTAATATTTAATCGACTAGTGAAATTAGCCATTTTTCGAACAGTCTCAGAATTGGACGAAACTAGTTCCATTAGATCCGTATTAGTTTGTTATTATCGGATTTCAATTTTCGTAGCAATCGGAGTTTTCGTTTGATCGTGGCAGCTCGAAACGCATCGAAATTGTTTTTAATATTAATTTGGGGAGTTAAAATAGTCATTTTTCAAACAGTCTCGGATTTCGACGAAACTAGTTTCATCGGATCCGTAATGTTATATTATTGTATGGTTTCAAATTTCAAGTCAATCGGATTTACCTTTTGTCCGGTGCAAGCTAAAACGCCTAGAAATTTGATTAACCGATTTAATTTTAAATCGAACGTTTATTACTATAACTCGCACAGATGACCGAATTAGCTCCCGAAACATGTTCCATTGTGTTCGAAACGCGAGGTAAACCTTAGAAACGCCAACCGGCATGCTTCGTTTGGAGTTCGGAAATTCCGGGATGAATAGTGTTTGCAAAATTTTCTATATAAACTCCTTAGTTCTTCATTTTTGCAAATAACCTAAAACCCTAACCCTAACTATTCAGAGCCGCCAACCCCTTATAACCAATGGCCAGAATTTTCATTCCTTTCCTCCTCAATCTCTCTCAATCCATGCAATATTTCCAGAAACTTTCTACATGAAAGTTGTAGACGACAATGAGATCTAGTAGTTCAACGGTCATGATCGTGTTTGGAGCTTTGGATCATCGGGAAAGTGGCTGCAAAGGCCATGTATTCAGCCTCGTTTTTCGTGCAAATGGCTCGACCGAGCTTCACAAGGTGGCATCCGAAGGTAGAGTAGAGGATGCTCGTTGGAATGGCACTTAATGATCGTCCTGGAAGTTGATGTGGAGGTCGCAAAATAAAACCCTAGAAGTTGCTATTGGGTGTCGTGCACGTGGTCTACCTGTAGGATACACGTGAGAGGAAGAACAAGAGGGACGGGCTAGATTTGCAGAGGAAGGAATCAAGGGCTGTGATTTGTTGTAGGTTAAAAATTAAAAAGAAATTTATAAATTTAGTTTATAAAAATTCGTGTAACTTTAAAAATTCATATCTTTTTCATACGAGGTCGAAAACGCGCGAAACCAGATGCATTGGAATCGTATGGACAAGCACTACGCTATGGAATTGGATTGGAGTCGTTTGGAGTTAGTGAAAATTTTGGGTAAAATTAAACGCACGTTTAATTTTATTCGAAATAAAAGATGGAAACAAAATTGAAATCAAGGCGAGAACTTCTCACTCAATCGAATCGGTTTCGATTTATATTTTAAATAGTTAGATTTAAAATTGTTGATTGTATGCATGAACAATGATTGTTATCTATTGATTGTTAAAATAGACATTATGCGCCGTTAGTAAGCGGGGGTTATTTATTAAAAACAAATACCGCGAATATTTCACAGTACAGTGAAATTGGTGTTATTTATGTACTTGGAATTGATTTTCCCGTATTATATAGCGGATGAGACCCTATTGCGCCATCTATTAAGCGGATGATATTTTATAAATCTCATATACCGCGATAATTCCATACTGGAACGGAATTGGTATTATGCTAATGTTTGTGGATGCAGGGAAACAGGTTGGAGGGATCCAACTGGATTCCTCAACTGTATTGATTTATTTACAGATATTGTGATATTTGTTTATTATCATATTGATATATGATATTTGGATGTCGTGATTGACTATTTGGTGCTGCTGCATCATCGGATCGATTTCTGAAATTTTAAAATAATGATTTTGGTTTTAAAAGGAATTTTAAATTGATTTTCGAAAGTATACGTTTTATTAAATTTTGAATTGTTAAAATAAATAAACGTTAAAATTTTATTTTCATAAAAGTTATGATTTTTGGAAAATAATGCTTAAGTATTATTTTGAAGTATATAAGCTTTAAATAACGATTTTTAAGTTATTAAAAGAATAAATTGGTTTAAATTGGGTTTTTTGAATTATTAAAAACGATGTATATAAAAGACTTATAAAATTGATATTTTACAAATTTAAAATATTGGAATATTAAAACGAGTTTTTATAAGTGTTAAAAATGAAATAAAAATGGATTTCATAAGTGAACGGAATTTATAGATTTATAAATTGTGAAGTTATAAAATGAATAGATTTTGTAAAATAGAAGATTTATAAGTAATTATCTTATAAATCGGATTTTGGCATTTAAATGAGATATAAATGGAATTTGTTAAAAAATGAGATTTATAAATCAAATCTTATAAATAGAAATGCAATTTATAAACATTGTTTATAAATTCGGAATCAATTGAATTCGATAAATTGAATATTGAAGTTTATTAAAGGAAATATATTTACGATTTTGGACAGTGAATACATTATTGAATAAAATGGTCATGTTTGGCAAAATGAACATTATAAAATGAAGTTAATTATTTTAAAGATGTTTTAAAATGTTTTATGAATCGAAACTATAGATTTCAACATTCATTGTTGAAATAGACGTTTTCGAGAAATAGAAGGAAATGATGGACTATAACACTGTTGTTATAGTAAATGATTTCCGAAAGGAAATGTTTTTGTATAGTATTGGGATTTATATATCTATCTAAATTTCGAATCCCTATACTAGTGATTTTGGGTTGTCGTAACGATGTTTTGCGCAACATTCAGTTTTGGCCTAAATAAATATGTTTAAGAGAATGATTTCCTTAAAGAATGAAATATATACTTAATTTCGGTTTAAGTATATTGAATATTTTCCAAGTGTTGAAAATAAATGGATTTGTGAATTACTTTTTAATAAATAAGTATGGAAATATTTTTCCAATGTGAAATGAACGTTTTAGAATTTATCCTTGTAAAGATAAATTGAAAGTGAATATTGAAAATCGTACATCATAGATATTTTGGGATTATAAATTCACTATGGAATTTATAAAAGAAAGGGGAATTAGTTTAAAAATAAACGTTGATTTATTTTTAAAGTGTGGGAATAAATTTACGGATTTGGAACGTAAATATAAAGTAAATCGGAAAGGATTTATTTAAATTGGTTTAAATGAACCATTTTGAAATGAAAGTATTTCCGAGTAAGGAAAATGATTGAAATTTGTTTTCAAAAGTTATAAAGGATTGAAAAGTGATTTGAAAATTTGTTTTCAAATGTTGAAGTGTGGAAATTATATATCTAGTAAAGATATTTTTGGAAAAATAAATAATTTGGTAACTTATTTGGAATCTGATGATGTTGAGCATCTTTATTGATAGTTAAATAACCGACTATCAATATTTACCTTTAAATAGGTATTTGTTGTGATTGTTTGAATTTGAATGCCACACTTATTTTTGAATAAGCGCTCACTATTCGGGTTAGACGGGAAAGGACCTTGGGGTCGTATAACCCATTCTGAATATGTGATACGTCGTAATGGATTGCATTCGATGATCGGTGTTGAAGACCGTATATTTTTGAAAACGGAAGGATTGCCGTTGAGTTACTCTGCATCGGCTGATCTCCGATATAGATGTTTTATCACCCTTAGTGACGGGAAGTTCGGACGTGATTAGAAATTATCCGGAATGCAAGGACTTCTTTGTAAGTGCCTTCGGTTCTGTTCGAGCCCGGAACAGACTTGTATGGATTGTATGTCTGACATTACAAATTGAGGTATAAAGCTGATTTTTTTCAAATATATTTCTGTTGGTGGCGGAGAATTTATTCTTTTAGCTTAACACCCTTCTCTGAGACGTACGAGCTCAGAGGTTATGTAGTTGAAGGTTATCAGCGATATATTCCTAATTAGGTAATGTGACATGCTGAGTGTTGCTGTGAAATGATCATTGTTTGATCATTTGTGATATGATCATTTGTTTGATCACTTGTCTTTGTGATCATTTCTTTGATCATTTGTTGACCAAAAGCACAGCTTTTGTATAAAGCGTGGCTTTGTGGACGAGACTTCGCCGAGCCTCACACCCCGGAATGGTCAAAACAGGAAAGATGCGGCAAGGTTATTAGGGGTAGCGCCCCTTAGGGTATGTGCATTTCCTTCTGGAAAAGGGTGGTATCATGGTATGGAGCCCAGATACTTACTCATGTTGAAACACTTTATTTATTACGGTGTGATGTTTGTTATGAGCGCTCGGATAAAGGTCCCAAAGGACCGGGGGATGGCATACTCGTGTCAGTTGTTACCTAGTTTGAAAGGTAACCGGCCTTATGTTGGCAGAGATCCGGTTAGGTTCTCGGGGACGTCCTTCCAGAGGCGTTCTCATGTGGCAATGGGAAGTTCCTTGGCCTGACCATTTGTTGGAAATCCAAAGAAACAATACGAGACTTGTACGGTTTTAGTTGTAGAACCTGCTATCTAATATGGTAGTTATAGTAGGCATAATATAATGGTACCTATGCTGGCTAAGATTTATATTCTACTTTCGAAATGTTTTCTACAATATGCACTAATAATAATATAAAAAAATGATTTGATTTTACGTAGTAAGCATCTTTGACTATCGTAAGGAGAAATCTCCTCCAAGTCTGCGTTTGCATTGTGTGTGTGGTAGGAGGTCTTATGGTAGTCTCATTTTTAAAAGCATTTCGAATTGACTTTAAAAATATTCCTCTATTTTGTTTTGAAAATAAATAAACTGTTTTGAGTTCTCACACCAGTCACATGACTGAATCGGAGTTTATTGTTTTCCTTCCTAAACTCTGGGTGCCCATTAATTTCCACACGGGCAGTCAAGAGTTAAGGTTTATCAGGATATTCTGGAATTCAGGAGTTGCTGGAGGCAAGATGGATGGCATGGCATATCACTAGTATATAGTATTTCTTTTTCCGCTGTTTGTTGTTGTTTGTTGTTGTACACTCTGATGTAATATAATGTAATGTAATGTAATGTAATGTAATGTAATAAATGATATAGTCCTTTGTTTAAAGATTATTCACTTATCTATTATATGTTGTTCCGCTGCGAATTGTGAGATTCTGATGTTGTTCTGTTGTTTTCTTTCTGTTCTGTTCTATTCTTTCTCTCTTCTTCTACCTCTTTCTTCTTCTTTGCCATAACAGTACGGTTTTTCGGCCTTCGATTGCTCGACAGTTGATACAGTGGACGTATTGATGTCGGTGTTCGTGGACGAAAAATCGCGCTCGTTACATTATAATAGTTTCTAAGTACAAATACTTATTCAAATAGTTGAAATTGTCACATTAATTAAATTCCAGCATACTAGATATAGTATCTCATCCTCTATAATGTGCGGGAATATCACTCCAAATGCTATTATATATAATACTATACATATAATATATATTCATCGGGTAATAATTTTTAAATCAACCGGGGCATCCAATAATTAATTTTAACTTTAAAATTAGTATCTAGCAATCCAAAAAGAGTGAGATTTACTCACCTTGATTTAAATTTGCCAAGTATCTAAATTTTAAATTATCTAATTACCATCTAGCTCCAAAAATTCCAAATTAATTCCAACTTGCATATTCTTTACTACGAATCCAAACTCGACCTATTCCAGGATTTTGCACCTCGTATGAATTTAATATGCGATTATTAGCAATTCAGATTTATATAAATTTATTTAATAGCTTAAAATTTTAAACTATCAATATTTACCACAAATAATCATCCCCAGCAATCACGACACCACCATTCACCTGCTGTCGAGCAGCTTAGTTGCGACTTCGATGATAGCACCTCTAGAATCGCCTATGGCCAATGTGTGCCCGTGGCCTTCACAATTTAGAAGCCGACCTTCACTCTAGGTCGAGCATGAACTTGGTCCACATCCAACACGGCCCCATCCTCCAACCGTACACGTGAACACGCCACCCACATCGCCACCTAGCTTGCGATAGCACTTCCAGGCATCACGGTATCGAACTCCACACGCTCGCGAGCTTTACTTCCCTATTCGCATGCTATCGCCCTTCTTCCTCTTACTCGCAATTCCCAGATCGACCCTTCCTCAAATCGATCGTCGCTTGTCCACTTATGGTTGCTTTCCACATCACTCTCGATGAAAACAAGCACGCTTCCTTTTTTAGATGGAAACGAATTGATTTGAATCGATTTGATTCCATTCGCCTCTTTTTTAATGAACGAACGAATTGGATTTCATGTTATATATTTTTTCTCCTATATCATCATTTAAAAAGATGAAAAGGAAAAGAAAATGTTAAAAAGGAGGCGTGTTTTAGAAGGAACAATAAAAGATAGAACGTATAGCTGAAAGGAAAGGTTGGCATGCTAATATATGTTAATAAATTCTCAAAATGTTTTTCTTTTTCGATTACCATAACTCAAAATCATGGATATCTATCGAGGCATAGCGCTAGGCATTTATAATGTTATAACCTTATTCCGAACGTAATAGAAAAAGGTTCAAGTCCTAATTTGATCGTATGAAGAAGATAGCTTTTTGGACCCAATTATTATATTAGATTTCGATATTAATTTCAGCGCATTTCTATTCCGTGAGATCAAACAATAACTCCAAACACTGCAAAACTTGAAATCAATAATAATATACTATTACGGATCCAATGGAATAGGTTTCGTCGAATTCCGAGACTGTGCTCCGGATCGCTATTTTACTGGTTGATGAAATCGACGATTCCAAAACTTACGAAATTGCTTAAATTTTCATCTTTAAGAACATGTTGACTAAACTAAAATTCCAATTCCAATATTTAAACCATTTAAATATTGCAAATTAAACATCGAAAAATCCAGATTGTTATATCTCATTTGTGTAGAAGACACTTATCTTCCTGAAAGTAGGAAGATTTTTTTATGGGACATAGAAGATTTCTTCCTTCCGAACACAAGTTTTGAGGCGATAAAACAAACTTCAATAATAAACAAGAACATCGTCATCCACCATGGCTATCGACTGGTTTTCAAATTGAAGAGAAGCCAGCGAAATCAAAATGAAGCTAGTAAAAAAACCACCAGAAATTGGTTGAAAGGGAAAAAACCAATAAAGACAAGCTTGACAACATTCATTCATGGTATAGGAAGTCCATTCTCTTTGATTTACCATATTGGAAAGCAAATTCGGTCGGACATAATGTTGATGTTATGCATACGGAGAAGAATATCATAGAGCATCCCATCACCATAATTATAGGGCATAAAAATAAGTCAAAGGGACGACATTAATGCACGCAAAGATTTGAAAACAATGGATATAAAACAAAACCGAGGATGATTGAAGATCATGAAATAAATAAAATAATAATACAAGAGGCAGTTTTTTACTTTGAAAAAAGGAAAAAAGATATGGTTTTGCACCATTTAAAAAAATGTGAAACTGTCTACCAAATTCTCTTCTAACTTCCACAACAATTTGAGCATCAATCCTCCTGAATTTAGGAATATGAAGTCACATGATTATCATGTTATAATTAACGACTATTTTTAACATTTCTTCAACATTCTTATGTCCATATAAGGAACCATACATCCTATAATACTATTCTTTAACATTTAATGCTCAAAGGTGGTTAACATAGAACATCTTTTAAAAGCAAAGGCTAGTTTGGTAAAAGTAAGTTTTTAAAATAAAATTTTCCACGTGCATTTTTTTATATCAATATCCACCTTATGGTTCAACTAGCCGATGAAGCATTGATTTGCATCCCGGTTCGATATGAGTATATGTACCCTTTTGAATAGTATATTACTACGTCATTATTTGATATAGACATCTACTAATTATTTACAGTTGATCAACTTCATAGGTTGATGAAAACATGTAAAGGATATGTGCATAATAAAAGATATATTTAAGAGTTTATTGTAGAAGGTTATATCCTGCAAGAAGCTAGTCTTTGCTGCATAGAGTATATGTCATACAGAGGTGATGACACTCATAAACATAATCGAGAAGTTTTCTTAGATGAGGATGATGAGTTTGTCGATGAGAAAACTCAAGATAATGGTAAAGACATAATGTTAACCCAAGTGCAGTTTGAACAAATGTGTAGATGGATCCTTAATAAGTACGTTGGATTGGATGAATGGACAAAGTAAGTTCATGAATTTGTCCTAAATTCCCAATACTATAAATCAATTCATGATATGTGCTTATCGCAAGAAGTATAACTCCTACATGAAAAGTACTAAATCTCAAAGTGGGGTTTTATCCATGGAAGCCGATCAGAGTTTTACTTTATGGTTGCACGGCGTGTTATTATATCACCATATGCATTTCACATGTTTATGAGTGGATTATACACGTTCAAGACCATGTTTTCACGTATTGTACATTTTTGTAGTATGTGGAGACTTACGATGTTGATTCAATTCTTTGGCGGCTAGTTAATAAGACAAAGTTCTAGGCTCCTAGTTATATGAACTACAAAGTAAATGGTTATACATTTTCTCTAAAAAGATATAAAGAGTAGAAGGTAACACAAGATGGTTGTGTATGCATGAGAGTGGTCACAATATTAAGTGTGAGTGTGAAGAATAAAAATTGTAAGGAAGCAAAAACAAATTATTATGGAGTCAATCAACAAATAAATGAGCTGGACTATACTGACTTCAAACAAATAGTTTTCTATTATGATTGGGTAAAGATCAAGGATAAGGTCAATGGTTGCAAAATAGACCCTGATTCAACTTGATCATGGTACAGTTAGGAAAATTAAAGAGCAAAGATAGAGTGAACGATGAGCCATTTATTCTTGCATCGAAAATAAGTCAAGTGGTCTACTCAAAAGATTTAAAAAAGAACAAATGATTTATGGTTTTGCATAAACCAAAATGGTTGACTACAAGTATGCATGACATTGAGTTCCTTATTTCCTATCAATCACCTTTTAAAGATAAAGAAAAATTAGAATACTCTTACAAAATGCATATGTTAATGTAAGATGCATTTCATAAAGTAGAATTATTCTTTTTGCATATAAGCGAGACATTTCACAACACTCTTAAGTTCTTATATTATAACCAAGCTTTGTTTTACTTGATGTTTAATGGAAAATTCCAAGATTTTCTTTTAGAACTAGGGTCAATGCTAAAGGAAAAAAATTGAAATATAAGTAATAGATAGTATCAACATACGAATAAAAGTTTGTAAACTTAATGTTTTTATTCTATAAAGATAAGAACTAAAATATATGAACTTTATGTAGTTCGATTAAATTATATTATAATTATACTTTAGTCCTAAATTTTATTTTTCATCTATAAATGGATGTCGGTAAAATGACTTGGTTTAAACAGCTAACTGGAAATAATGAACAAGAAATGTGGTATAATGTTTCTATATTAATGACATCAAAATTACGGTGTAATGTAAATATATTAATGTTGTATAATAATTAACAAGAATAGCTATGCAGTTTTGGATCCTTTAAAGATTATTCAGAATTTGATGGTCCAGATTCCTAAAAAATGAATAAAATCCAAAAAAAATTGTTCGAAAAAAGCTTAGTTGAATTTCCAGCAAAAGCATAATAGATTACTTCACTAATTGCTTGTAATTTAAAATAAACTGGTAAGGTAATGCATTAATGTCATTTTAAATTAACAAGATAGAAAGTTAACGCATCGTGTATTTAGTTTTTTGCTAAAAGATTAGCATATAACTTTCGATATGACTTGTATTTTGACAAAAAATTTGTTGTGCAAATATTTGGTGGAAATGTCGGAAGCAGCTGAACAGTCACTCCATTTAGTCGTTGGTTCATCCGCTACACAACCTAAGAATGTTGATGTAAACATGCATGGTGCTTCCATTTCAAAAAATGCTTAAAAAAATAGGCAATCGAATTGGAAAATTAGTACGAATTCATATGTCGGTCTCATATGAAAGTTGGGATAAATTATGCCAAAAGTACAAGGCTATCATTTGGACTGAATTGCTGGTAAGTTAAAATCAACTTACGCCACATTGCTTATTTTTTCAAAAATAACGCTTATTATTCACAGACATTTATTGAATTAGTCACATGCAAAGGAGTATTGCATTAAAAAACGGTTGCATCATTTAAGAGACACGATAACGAGTTGAGGAAAAATTATTATGAAAAAATTGATAATGATGAAGATAGATCGAAAATTTTCCACTATCAAATAACTAGGAAGATTGAGATAGGTTCTTGAAAAATGACGCAAAACCCAGTGCAAGCGAAAGAAGATAGCTGGGTGAAAAAGAGGATCATTATACAACTATGTCGTTGTACTAGATGTTCAAGTCATGTTGTATATAGAATATGAAACTGTATGTTAATACTGTCTTCTTAAATCATTGAATTTTAAAATTATTGTGCATGCATAATCAATCCATAATTTTAAAATTACTTGTATATGAAAAAAATTCCATATCAAAATAAATACAACGACAAAAATCACACGACGTCATGTATGGGAAAACACGCACATGAAAAAGGATGGTACCATACCAGATAAGACTTCTTCATGCTTCGTAAGTTAAACAAATAATATAGCATATTTATTTATTTATTTCTCTTGGTGAAGATGACTTTAGAATGAAATTATTTGGCACATAGAATTTGACTAGGCTTCTTTTATTTTGTCCTAGAGCGTAAAGCCCATTTCTGAATTAAGCACAAACGAAAGAAAATAGGGAAGATTAATGTTGCAGCATATCAGTTGTTAAAAAATTTGATCCAAAATGTGAGTATGATCCATTTGGTAAAGGTAAAACTCGCAAGGGCAAGTTTACAGACGTGGTTTACATCTACAATTCTTGGATATAAAATTCCAAGCGAGTCCAGTGAATAAATGTTAGGGTTGTTAGCAATCAATGGGGAAAAAAGGAAAATACATACATATTTGGTAACCGTAATTGATTTTTATACATATATGTATGTATGTATGTATGTATGTATGTATAATGTAATATAATTTAGTTATATCTTGCACGTTATCAAATTCCATATCATGTCAATGAAAATAGTTTTTATCAAAATAAAGGTCAAAAAAAATAAAATAGAGGTATAAATTAATAAATTGAAGCCTTTCGGTCAATTTCCTAAAGTTTCGACTTTCAAAAGGTTTAACAATAGAAAATTTTTTGGAAAAAAGTGCATGTGTTTTCAAACTATATTTGAGTATCGTAATTCCATTTGTCTTTTTTTCTTAAATAACATATACAAGAAAATTAAGGTCATGTACCAATTGTTTTAAGTATTAATTATGATAATTGTAACATACTTCAAAGTACTATCATATTTTAGGAAAAAATTTCAAAATCAAGGAAATAATTAATGATAATGATCAAGAAGAATTGTCATTGGAGGACGACGTCATATCACAAGTGTTTGGTAAGGATGGAAGAGGCCAGACTCGATGCATTGGGACCAAGATTTAAAGGATCTAGGTTAAGGCTTCTACCCCTACACGTAAACAATTCAAAAAGGCTCAAGGAGACGCATAAGAATTGAATGTTAGGATGGAAAATGTTGAGGGTACATAAAAGAATTTGGTCAACTTGGTCAATGGGTACACGGGTCAAGAAAATCACATACATAACGTGGCTTCCAATGGAGGAAGTAGTGCATGTAAGGATAATGATGCTGCTTAGTTAAATTGCATACTAAAAATCACAATAGGCAATGCTATTCAGCGAAATTTATCCGATGCGAAGAATCAAAAATGTGAAATTTTAAACAATGTCCTAAAGGTCTTTGCGATAGCTTTTTCATATAGAGATTTGACAACATCTATTAGGCTTGGGAGAGCAACACTGTCGACAAATGATAAGTTGGTGGTGGTCGTACACTACTACCAGACAAGAAAAGAATTTACCAAAATTATCCTCTCGCGGTGACTTTTGCTGAAGTTGGAAAAGGCGGTTATGTGTGCTACCCAAAGAATGCTATTCGATTTTTTGGACTTGGACTATTTTTTATGTATTCTTGTTGTACTTGTGACCGTCCAAAATTTGATGTATGTAGTCTTGTTGTACTATTGTAGCGTGATATTCCTATATGTAAATCTTAAATGTAATTTTTATTTTATTCTTGGCTTCATCTACATTATGAGAACACGTTGACGTACATGATTATGTACATACATTTCGTTGCGTTTACAGTAGTTTGTGCATACATGTTGACTTATTGCGATAACCTATATTTTTGAACCAGCCAAAACCATCGAAAAATTCGTCCGTTCTAAAACTGCCAATTTAATAAACAATATTTGATAAATATTCAACATTACTAGATGTATATGACACAATTTTAATTATACAACTTATCAAAGATCTAATTCTAAATTCACCCAAGTCCATTAGGGTTTATCGGTCGAATCCATTCCTAGATTTCCCATGTCCATCTGGGTGAAAGCATATCATACTATACTTCTTCGCGGAGGGTACTTCTCGATACCTCTTACTTCAAAATATAGCATACCATATATAGTACACTTTCAAAATCATAACTTCAAATGTCGCACTTATATAAATTCCATTATATATAAGATTTCATTTCAAATACACTATTTACCAAAATAAATAATCTCAAATATATCAAATCATTCTTATATAAATCCAGTTATACATAAGATTTATCTCTTCAGATCGAATACCTTCCAAAATTAATAGTTTCAAAGTCGCTTTTACTTATATAAAGTCCATCTTATACAAGAATAAAAAAAAAATCCAAAATAAATTTCACTGTATGAAACGCCATATGAGATTCAAAATTAGAGAAGTCCTAATCGAAGAGAACTCAAATCATGAAAACAGACTCGGTAGGAAGATATGATAAATAAATTAGAAAAGAGGAAGATGGATAGCCTTATATTAATTGTAGGCGACCTTAACCGGGTCAAACGTTACTTCAAGAATAAGATCGATGCAGAACTCTCAGGCAAATCGACATCTGATCGATAGAATTCGGGCATAGCAAGAGATAGTGGCATCTAAACCGAGGATATAAAATCTTCGGTGAGTAAATGCCTATTGTAAAGGAGTTTCACCCATTTACAATTCATTCAGTGGAGCTATGGGATACTCCAGAATCAAGAACACGAATAGAAAAGATAAGGATGGATTTTAGAATGAATGGGAAAGACAAGGATAGATTTTGGAACAGAGGGGAACTTCCAAAATTCAAAGGAAATTTGAATCAAAGAGGAAGAACTCAAGCTCGAACGAAAGTGATTCTGTAATTAAATTTACTCTATATACTACGTTTTTCCTAATACCAAAGCTCTGATACCAACTGTAATATCCTGGTATTTTCAACCATTTGCATCTGCACATGTCGGACTTGAATTGCTCAAAATATCAAAGTATTAATTCATATTTGGCAAAAATCAGCATATACAGTAAATAAAGATCATAGAATCATAGACACGGAGTAATATAACAATATTGTAGCGGAAAAAAAAGAATAGTAGTTCATGAAGCAACTTTATATATAACAGAGTTAAATAAGATGCAACAGAGGTCTTGAATACATAGATGTCTCAATACAATAGTCAAATTCAAAATCTGAATACATCAATGGAATCAACTGAATAACTAAAAGTAGAATCGATTGATGGAACTCCAAGCGAACCTCCAACTCCAAAGGCGAGTCTCGAATACTGGTACACTCAGTCTGACCCGAGCATAAAGCAAAACAAAAACACTCGAGTCAGGATTAACATTCTTATATCGATAATCTAACTCAAGTGAAGTATCAAGTGAAATACAAGTAACGTAAAGGATGTTTGGGATACCCATACTCTAAGGATCCGTGGAACTATCTAGTATGTAGAAATATACGCTATTAACAACCAGACGTCATTATAACACCGTGGTCATTTCAAAACAATTTATACTTCAAAACCAAAATATCATTTCCATCTCAAAACTATATCAATACAATATCATTTCCATTACAAATATATCTATTTCCAAATTATAGCACTTTCAAAGTTATAACCCTTTCGAAAGCAAAACACTTTGAAACCATAATACTTTGGAAACCATAACTTTGAAATCATAGCTTCCACTACTTAAACGGTTTAGATATTAATAATAGTATATATATTAAAATATTTTATAAGATAAAATAGTTTATATTAAAATAATCGGTATATTAAAATATTTTATATTAAAAATAGTTTTATATTAAAATAGTATATATATATACATATATATTAAAATAATTTATAAAGTAAAATATTTATAATTTCCTCAAATTTCACTAATTGATTCAAATCAACTCGAATCCTAAATTCAAATTTAATTCAATCTCAATTCATCAATTTCAATTCAATTCAGTTTCTAAATAAACCATTTCAAATTATATCGATTTCAAATACAGATTGGAACCATAAAATAAACCATTTAAATTTCAATATATTTCAAAGCTTTAAACATTCAACATTTCAAAACTAAATTTAACAATTTCATATAGATCCCGATTTAACTTCATTATTATTTAATCTTTAAATATTTACTTAATAAATTCAATATCATTTAAATAACCTTAAATTACACTTTTACTAAATATTTCCTCCAATTTATTTAAACGTGAAATATTCATTAAATTACTTAAATCAAAATCAAGTTATAAAATCATATCTACAAATCTTTAATTCAATGAGTTTCAAATCAATAATTAATAAATTTTGTAACTAAATACAATTTCAAATAAATTACGAATTTGACTTCCCAACCTTAACTTTTAAAATCATTATAAAAAACTATTTTTTTAAATAAAATTTTAAATAAATACTTAAACATATTATACATTAACTAAATAAAACTTATTAAATTAAAGCTTATTATTAAATATACTTTATTTATTTATATATAAAATATTTTCAATATTAAATAAAACCATATATCTTTCAAAACCATAGAAATCATTTTTAAAATATTTATATTTATACCAATGGTGTCTGTATATAAATTTCTATCCTATGATCAAGTACTATGGATATTTATCATTCAAATCCACAATTCAAATATATACGGGTATATACCATTTCAACCCGCAATCCCAAATTCAATTCAATGGAAATCCTTAGGTTTATCATTTCAACCCATAATAATTTACTCTTATTCTACAGATTGTTCGGGTCTGTATCATTTCAACTCATAGAGAACCGAATCCTATACTAACAAGGAACTTACAGAGTAATAGCAGATTTGATAATAAAATAATGGGCATACATCATCAGTATAAATAACAGATAATAGTGTCAAATGTCACAGGTGAACAGATAGCGCATATATATATATATATATATATATATATATATATATATATATATATATATATATCAATGTAAATAACTAACGGTGGCATATTTCAATTTTCATTTCAATTGAAATCAAATTTAATAAATATAAGAACGTTAACCGTGAGTGATTTCTCACCTTTCGAGGCTTGAGAAATGAACTTGAATGGAACGAACAGACAAAGATAAGCACGAATTCTCGAGCAAAGCAAAGTTGGCATAAAATTGATGATTAAGGTGATAGATAAGGAATCGATGAAACAATTAGAATCAATTTGGGTAGAAACAACAATGATATATATATATATATATATATATTATTTCCATCGAATCAATATTTAATTTAAAACAAATATTGAAATAACATATATATTTATACCCAAACCAAACTCAAATAAATGTAAACTTAATATATTATACTTTAAGATCCATCCTTATTATAAAACCAATATTAAATTTAAAACACAAACATACAATATATACGCACACATACAACTAGTGTATTATGTAAGCTTTATATATATAGCACAGTTATAAAACTTAACCTTCCTCTTTTATATTGTGTGTATGTGTGTGTATGCAGTAAAAGGAAATCAATGCTTCAAAGTAAATATAACTCAATATATATATATATATATATATATATATATATATATATATATTCAACAAATCTCATATAATCTATCTAACTTTTGTATATGTATATACCTATCTTTACTGTTTAAGAAATCTGTAACATCCCGCTGCTGTTTTAAAATATAGCACTAAATTTAGTTATAAAAAAAAATCGTTATGGATATAAAATAAAATTTGGAGTAAAACGCCATGAGCGGAATTGTAATCGGAGACCAAATTGCGGTAGGGCAATATCGCGGTTAAGGGTATAAAAATTTATTCGAGGGGTATAAAAATAAATAAATAAATATGTTGTCATTCGAGCTCTGCAAACTTATCTAATTCATAATTACGCACCCTCATCGTTATCCCTTTCATAATTATAATTTTACCTATATGTTTAACCTTTTGCTTTAAAAGTGAATATTTCTCATCTATATAAGCACCGCATCCCTTACGCAAATCATTTTTCCTGTAACGCAAGCAAGTAAAGGCTGTAGCATTGTAAATTTCTTTTTCGTCAGATAGCAAAGGAAACCAAAGTGAGTATAATTTTTTCTTCTCTATTTATTTCTACTGAGCAAAATCACTGTCTAGTTGTACCGAAAAAAAAAATCAAAATAAAAAGAAGAAGAGACGCATGAACATATTCATCATTTTTAGCAAAGGTCAATTTTCCACTTACGTTTTTCTTCTTTAATAGTTCGTATAACGCCTTCGCTTTTAATATTTATGTATGGTTTCGGGTTGATTTTATTGCGCACAGATGCATTTCTTTATGTGTCGCTTTAGGTTTTTAGGCTATATTGTTGTAGTAATTTGATTCTAACAATACAACCAAGCTAGTAATTATACACGTACCAAACTATTCTGTGCACCTTGATAATAAGGAATAATTATATGAGAAGAGAAAAATACTTCAACTAATGGTTGATGGTTACAAGTAGTGGATGAATACGTGGTATAATGAATTGATTAGAAATAGGCTAGTTTTGTTAGGACTAAAATAATGGACACAATTGAACATTTTAGAATTTATCATTTATTACAACAGAAGAAGCAAACAGATTGATAAGAAAGCCATTTTCATGAAGAAAAGATGACATTAACAGTCATGTAGTAACGTACCACGTAATACTAACTTTATATTCATAGAATTTTCAATGTTCATTAGTGTATAAATAGTCATGTCTTCACATAATATATAATGGTAGGTACATAATAAGTTGTAAACGGTAGGCATGCAAATTGTACAGGCGAACAAGAGTGTAGAGGCACAGTATGTTGAACGTGCATGTTAGAATCCATGCAAATGTTATAAAACAAATTTTGTTTCAAAAATTTAATTATTAATAACTCAAAATTTGTGATGATTTTGAGCATGCAACCAAAAGGAAATATGTAGAGGGAAGTGAGACGAACAAATCGACTAGCTTTCGCCTGACCGACGGACCCCATGGTGATCAAAAATGACACCGTTAAGTCCGTGACCGTATGATGAACGGAAGCGTTAAGACCAAAACGGAAGGTACCGGCAGGACCGTATTGCGTAGCGTAACACAACGATGGTCTCGGTTCACTCGTCGGAGGTGTGTAGAAGGGTGAACAAAACAAAAGGTTTTAGAGTACAACGCTACGCAGTGTTCCGTTCGCATACGGACCACGAATAACTGAAATAAAAATACGACCGCGCACGATAACGTTACGCGATCACAAAACAACAATAAAATAAACCGGTTAACTTATTTTGTAAAACTTCAAAAGAACCGACGTTTGACGTAAAACGCGTCAACCGAAAATATTTTATTTTTTTAAATTAAAAATTATGAAAAAATTCTATAAATTAATTTAAAATGACATCATTGAAAATCAAGTCCAAATTTGAAACGTATATTTTGTTATAATTTAAATTCAAATCCGATGAAGTTCTTCAAAATTGTGTTTACATGTTAGGTTTATGAATGTTCGCGATGTTATATACTGTAAGTCAATGCTATGTTGCATGAATACGACATTTATATGTGATATAAAATAGAAAACAATACCGTTTTGAGAATAAATGGTATATTGGGAAGTTAAATACAAAATAATTTGAATGAATTTAGCCAATGAAGCAAACAAGACGAGGTGAGACTACTAGACGCTAGAATCTATCCTAGCGGACAGATTCGGGGTCGCTCCCTGAATCTGACGACCTGGTCCCTCGTCACTTATTGTCCAAACGATCTGTTGCACGGACACAACCACGGTGACAGGCGCAGTGCAAACGGGAAACGAGGAAGAATCGAGAGTAATCTCATTGATAGATATGTGATGAAACAAAGATGAAGATTATAGCACAACGGGGTGAGCGCCAACGGTAAATAGGAAAAGATAGTGCAACTCATAGATCGTGTGGGGGCACCCACAATTTCTGATCGGAAGATATACGGATGAAAAAGGCCGTAATATCGGATCGATACAGAGTCTAGTAAGAGTGGATAATGAATAGGATTCACTAGAAATTCCATACCTCGTAAACGAACGTCTTGACAGTGGTATGTCTATTTAATAATGAATACAACTTAATATGAATAGGATGTGATATCCCAGTTGATTAGACTTGCAGCCGTGATTCATTTTAAATAGTGCCATGACATGGGTAATTGAATTGAAATAATTTAATGTAATATGGGCGGGTTTAGATTATAGAGTACGTGACATATCTATTTCTTTTAATATCACATATATAATCTGACTCCACACAATTATATGAATCATTGATGCACTATTATACTCACAGCTAGATATTTAGCCTGACTCGAGATTTTGTTTTGTGACAACTCCTCGGGTCAGACCGAGGCTTTTCAGGATGGTTACCTTTTCACGTTTTGAGGTGATTTCATACGACATTGAGATGGACGGCAACTGACATACAGTATATAAATTTAAAGTAGTTGTAGATCTAGATCTTCACGGACGTACACTTGCTACATGCCTCAAAGGAACTGTCAGAGTCATTTGGAGGAGAGATGTTAGAGAGATACATTTAGAGTCCGTTGAACTATGCTAAGTTGATTTTGTGTAGTCGTGTCGTATGTCCTTTGTATATATTTGTCTGTGTATGTATTAAGACGTCATTTTTGGGACAGTTATGTATAGCTGTAGATATATGGTAATGGTCTGACGTCTGTTTGTACCTATGTATATGTATATATATCTATCTTTTTGGTCCGCTGTTTTGTGAAACCATTATTTATTGTGTTCTGCTATGTGATTTAAATACAAATTCTCTGAACTTGTGTATACTACATTGCATCGAGATGAGATACGTATCATTTCAGAAATGCTCAGGTATTTTAAACATATCCATGTTGATCCAAAGTAGTGTAGACGAGAGATCGCTCCTTTAGTGCCCACTGATCCGAGCTATCGGATGGTAAACTCCCTCTGATATTTCGGTCACCGGAGCCGGGGCGTCACAAAATCATATCCTAAAACTAATATTTATGCTATATTTATATAAACTATAAATTATACATACTAATATAACTAAACCCATATACAAACAATACGTACATAAATAAACTTATACTTTTATACTCAAGAAAACTTTATAATATAACATATATAATACTTTAACACATATTATATATACCCTTTATATTGTAACTGTATAATATATATACAGTAAACATACTATATACTATAATATAGTAAATATAGTAAAATACTGTATATATAATATACGAATAACATTTCCCTTAAAACAACATTTACTGACAGACCAAAACTAAGATAATCTAACATATAAATTAATATATATCAACATATATGCAACTAACCAGATGATGTACGACTCATATAAATCTATACATGACCAACAAAATGACACAGAACTTGTATAAATTCTTATATATATATAATATGGAAGCTGCAATAGTATTATACTCGTATGATATGTGTATATATATGCGTGTGTTAAAAACAGCTTTGTGTATAAACAAATCTATATTGAATATAATACAAAACAGGTAATGTAAACATATGTAACTTTCGAAACACTATATGATTTGTAATATATATAACTATATACTATATATTTTATATAAACATAATTTAAAATCAATATTTGGAACATATATATATAGTATAACTAACATAATACAAATATATAATACTGTTACAAAATAAATATATAAATATATCCATTTGAAATCAAATTCTAGCGTGTGTGTCTATATATATACATATATATATATATATATATATATATGTATGTATGTATGTATGTATATGTGTGTGTGTATATATATATATACATAAACTTATATATAAACACTGTGTAAACTTACTTCGAAATGTAAACACATATATATAACTGTATGACATGAACATAATATATAACTTATATATATATTAACTTATATATAATAGTTTAAAATATATGTAAACTAACATACTAAATTAAAACAAACAAAACAGTATATATTATTATGTCCAATCAGTAACATAGGTTAACCAAACATAGTTATACTGACGCACTTTGTATATAACTAACAATATATACCTTCTTATATATGAAATATGTATAAATAACATTTGAACCCATATATACAGCAAATACCTGCAAATAGGAGAGAGAGAAGAGGTGCAGGGCTGTGCTTGCGGTGTACGTGTGTGGTGGTGGAGGCACAGAGCATGGTAGAGAGGGAGGGGAGGGCGTACTCAGATGGTTGATGGCTCAGGGTTGGTAGCGAATGGCAGGGAGGCCGGAGGGGCTTGCATTGGTGATGGTCGGCTGGAGTTGAGTGATGGATCGACGGTAGAGGGAAGGGAGGAGCTGCTATGCGCTCGGCCAGGTGAAGTCGGCCACGTTAGGAAGACAAATCCAGTTGGATCGAGTGGAAGGTGGAGGTGTGGGTGTGGTTACTTGAGCGGCGGTTTGCGAGGAGGAAGGGGACAGTCTTCAGCAAATAATATAGCTTTCCCTTTTTTTCGTGTTGCAACACAGGAAGAAAAATAGAGAAGGGAAGAAGAGAGTATGAACAGGTCGAATAAAAGAAGAAAAATATGAAACTAAATTGATCAACAATATTTGAACCGGTAGGTATAAGAAAAGTTAGATAATAAATTTAGGAATATAAAAAGACTAGCGTCTATTTTATTTCCACGGCTGTTTGAATTCATCAGTTGGATATACGAATGGACTTGATAAACCAAAAGTTGAAATTGGGTACTGGTGCGATAAATCATTTTTCCGATTTCATCGAGTACCGAATTTCGAAATACACAAACTAATATACTGTGGAGATCAGCATGAAGAGGCAACCAAAATGGTACACATATATCAGCGGTACGATCGTTGTATCAAAGTCGATACCAGTACCAAAAATGCTGCTAAAACGCCAAAAATAAGACAGAGCAATAGCAGTCAAAATTTGAAGAAACGAAACATGATGTCACACTCAAAAGGTGATTTACAAATTTATTGTATAAAATACTTGGGTTTGGAAAAAATTTATTATCATCAAATATTAACTGATTTGAATTAAAATAAAATTACACAATAAAATGAACTTTCATATTTTCAGAATGAAAATTTACCATTTGTTATGTTTAAATATAGTATTCCAAATATTAAATTTTCAATTTAAAATTTTATTATTTAAAATTTCACCAGATTCGGTTAATTACGTAAATAAAATTGCTAAAATTTACGGGTCGTTGCATTTTCTAACGGCTTTCAATAGCCTCTATCGTAAACTTTCTGACGGCTGCCGACAGAAAACCCAATAGCTCTTGATGGCCGTCGAAGACACGTGGCCGATCAAGAGGAAGCATCAAAATCACTATTAGCCGTCAGAAGCCATCAGAAAATGTTGACCTGTGAGTCGTTGCCAGCCGTCAAAAACCATCGGAATACCTGAAGCATTTTTCCAGACCAGATTTCTACTTCATGTTAGCCTCACATACGCAATTCAGAAATATAATATTGTCATACATAAGCTCATATCAAATCCAGATGTTCAATATAATCCTAAATCATAAAATATACTCAAATCACATAAAGAGAATTAAACCAACCATAACTCACATAACATCTAACCAACCAACACTTCGTTAAGATAATATACATACATGTCATCATACAATATATATACCATGAAACACCAACAAATCTCACACCATCAACAACTCATCACCATCAACTCACAAATGTCAAACTGACCATCACCAAATGTACCATCAAATAATATACAAAACATCTTAAAGTATCCAACCGCGCCATCTTAATGTATCGTCAAACAATACTAAACCATATCGCATAACAAAAAACATACCTATTACTCCTGTCAATCACCACTAGAACATCTGAAACTAGCAGAAGATGGAAAGCGGCCATCATACTGCTGCATGTACTCAGCAATAAGCTGGTCTAACAACTGTGTCAACTCAATGGTCCGCCGACGGTTCTGCTCCTCTTGTTACGCTACCCAAGCTCTCAATTCCTGGATCTCTGCTAGATTGATTTGAGCTTTTCTTTGGCTAGCTCTCCTCCGTAGTGCCTGTTCCATGAAGTTCTTTAGAATCGAAAGGTTACTAAATTGTTATATCTAAATATATTGTTCATTACATCTTAATCTCCAAAACGTAACACCTGTTCCATGAAGGTAGGCCCATGACTGACTCAAAAATGACATCCTCCTCATCCATTGTCAACTGCTCTCGATCTGTTTTCTCCAGGAGTTTCTACCTTTGTTCCATAAACCGTGCCCCGATGAACAAATAAAAATACTTTTGAAATTAATGGCATGTATCTCAATTCATTATACTTTAATAATTAAAACAATTGCTAATAGGATATAAACTAAAATATGCTTACATGGCTCTCCCACGATATATCGTCATGTCATGTATATGAAACAGTCTTGTCTGGATTTACATGCTCGACGACATGTGTACGGTAAATACATCCATGAACTGTAATGACCCGTATTTTTTAACTACTTTAAATTATTAAATTTAGCGTAATTGTTGAATAAACAGGGTTAAGAATAAAGATTTCAATGATTTATTAATATGGCTATTGAATATGAACTTGAAAAAGATTCCAAAATAAATAATTTCCGAAGATTTAAGTAATAATGAGTGTTGAAAGGAAATGTTATGTATTGAAGGTATTTACAATCAATAGTTGAATAATAAATGTCGAATCTTTTAGATGTAAATAAAGTAATTGGTTGATAATTAAAATTCATGTGAAAGCTAATATTGGGATTTGTTGAATATTGGACAATTAAATTGTTTAAGATTTAATCTTGAAAATTATTTGAATAACTGAATCCTAAATTAAGTATTGACTGATACGATTTCAAAGTTGATTTAGGTGTTGTTTATATGGATTGTCAACACTTAAACATTTAATTTAAGTGATTAATTTAAAATTTGAAAATTTCATACTATAATCGAGACGTTAAAAATAGCGATGCGGGGCATAGCCTTAGATTTAAATGAAACCAATTCCATTAGATCTGTAATAGTGTATTATTATCGGATTTCAAATTTCATAACGTTTGGAGTTGTCGTTTGGCCCAATGGAATAGAAATGTGCTGAATTTGATATCGAAAATTTAACATAATAATTGGGTTCAAAAAGCTATCTTCTCCATACGATCGAATTAAAACTTGAAATTTTTTTCCGTTACGTTCGAAATAGGGGTATAACATTATGAATGCCTAGTGGCATGCCTTGATAGGGGTTCAAGATTTCAAGCTACATGAACCGAGACATTTTGAAATTAAATTAATATATCAATCAGTCAATCTCCTTTTCAGCTGCCATTCCATCATTTCACTAAACCTTTTGCCCATTCAAAAATGTTTCCCTCCCTTCACTCTTTTAAACAAGCATAACCAAGCACACAAGTTACTCAGTCAAGAAAAAGAAAGAAAACTTTTGAAATTCAAATTCTCAAAATCTACTTGTTTAAAAAATTCGAGAATGGCTTTAAAAATCTAATTTTAGCCTAAGCTTCAATCAAATAGGCAAATTGGAGGGTACAACATAGTTTTATGATGATCGACAGTTTGTACTTTGAAGCAAAGATAACTAGGGTTTAAGATTGTTATCCATTCGATCATCGATTCGCAAATTGGAGTTCGTATTGAACTCGGCATGGAAAATAACATCTCGGTGCAAAGGATTGGAGCGTGCGATTGAAAATGGAGGAGGGAGACATCACGGTCTGGACGTGTTTCCTCTTGACGTCACTTTTTCCTAGGGTACTTAGCGGTTGGCGAAATGGGTACGAGCAGGTGGACATTCGAGTGTGGAGTTCGTCAACGAAATCGGTTCGCAAAACGGAGCGGCGTAGCTCTGTATCACTTGCTCGCATGCATGGCCATGGGTATTTGCTTATGTATAAGAAATCAGAGAGTTTGGAGAAGAAGAGCTTGTGTGTGGGCCGGGCTTTGACTGTTAGGTAATGGGTTTGAAAATAATAATTAAATTAGTTTTTTAATTTATATTTAATCGATGAACTTATAAATTGTATTACTTCTACATACGAGGTCCGATTGGGATAATAATTTTTTCGTTGCGATCACGATGATGAGAGCTTCACAACGAAACTGGTTTGGGTGGATTTAGAGACAACCAAAATTTAGGCTAAATCGGGTGTCGTCCGGTTTTAGGTCCAAAACGAAATGTCTCGGCGACAACAGAAAATTAAGTGAGTATTTTATAACGCTCACAACTTATTAAAATATTTTATGCTAGTTAACTTTGAAATTATGAAGTGATATTAATTTATTGGTTGTTGTTTGATAAAATTAAATTGTCATTCGAATGAATCGTTAAAAAATAAAATTGACAATTAGATTGAAATTGGGATTTAATTGCTAGTACATTACCCGAAATTATTATCTATGAAATTGTGGTGAATTATATTGTCTATTTATATGATTGATTGTGATAGATGCCAATTGGTTGATATTTTGGATGGTTTGGATGTTTATTTATTCCGATATATCCTATTATCACCCTGTATATTATTTACAGTATATAAACTATAAATTAAATAATTTCGATTAAATTAAGAAATAGGTTGAAATAATATATACTTATGATACTGTCATTTGGATTGAAATGATATATATCCATCCCTGAAATTAAATTGAAATAACTGATCATTAGGCCATAGGATAAAAAGTTATATACGGATACCGGATTGGTTAAATTAAATAATTTTAAAAATTTTGATTTGAAATTATTTAAATGGAATTAATTCCGAACTTGAGCCCTGAATGTCCTGAATGTCGAAATTTAAATTTGGTAATCTAAAATGTTTAAATAATCGAAGTTAAGATTTTGAAGTTATAATCGAAATATAATTTGAATTTTTAGAAATCGATATGCTTTAAAAGATTGAACTTTTATTCGACCTTTAAATGTTACAAAGTAAAAGTGATATTTAAGCGATATTTCGAAATTGAGCTCGGAATTGAATTATATTTGAAGATTGGGATTTTAAACTGAATATTGAAGGAAATTTGATTTGAATGTTTTGAATCGATCTTTTGAAAATCAAGCTCGAAATCGATATAAATTGAAATTGAAATTAAATTAATTGGATTTGAAAGTGGATTTGAATTAACTTGAAATCAAAGTAGAAACTGACGTGAATGGAAATCGAAATTGAATTGATTGAATGGAAATGGGCATTAATTTGAATTGGGATGTTAGAATTGAATCGGTTTGACTTTGAAACTATTTTCAAATAAATTATTTAATATAAAACTATTTAAAAGCTATCTTCTTAAATATATCAATTATTTTGGTTTTCAAAATTATTTTTCTATATAAACCATTTTAATACTTAAACTATTTTATATTAAACTATTTTAACCATTTAAACTATTTTAACTATTTTAACCATTTAAACAATTTTAACTATTTTTACCAGTTTAACTACTTTAACTATTTAAATTATTTAAACTATTTTCAAACTATTATTTCTAAATTTCAAACTGGTGAAGGGTGGAATGCTTATCTTTAAATAAAGGATTTAAAATATGAATTGGGTTAAATGAAGTTATAACCTAAATTTAAATTCGAAACAATTTTGGAATCAAAATCGAGATATTAAGTGGAAAATGATTTTGATCTGAAATAGTATATTTTGAGTAAAAAATGATGATTTCGAAATGGATTTGATTTTGAAGTGAATATGATATTTTGATATCAAGCATGAACTATTTTCGAAATGTAAAAGTTCCTATCGATATGTAAAACAACGTTGGTTGTTAAATAGATCGGTGTCGGATATGGGCATACTCTCTATCGATTCTGAAACCACTTTAACAAATACGTACGTTAAGTGATGATGCAGAATGAACTGATTGGATTTGGCTCATTTGCTGGATTTGAAGACTGAGAATCATGATGGATTAGTCTGGCTCTTGTGCCAATTTGAAATGACTAAAACGGGAGTCGTATCAGCCAAGTGGGTTAGCTACCCCGAGCGAACACATTTCTTCTTATTACCATCATTTATATTATGATTGATTGGTGTGCACCCTTCGAATTATGGGAATGTTGGATGCGGTGGACGATCATAGCTATAGTGTGTTACCACCAACTAAGAAGGGTAAACTGGTATTATCCAACCTTGGGCATTGCCTAACGTGCCTTGTCATACTTTTATCCTACCTTGGGAAGGTGTTTATTTCTTCTTCTTTTCTTATTTTTTTTATTTAACCCCAATAATTAACTATGTTTCGGATTGTTTGGATTGGACATGTGTGGATTATTGTCAATTGAAACTTTCTGAAATGTGGATCGTCACACGTGGTATCAGAGCTTTTAATAAGTATTTTAAAACTGGGAATGGATATATAACCAAATAGAAATTTTATAAGTATGATTATACATATGAGTTGTAACTAAAATGGATTCAAACCAGTTTAAATCCTGGAAATTCTAGGGAATGTTTCAAATTGATTTGGACTAAGTTTTTGGGAATTTTTAAATCTTATGAGATTTTGAACATGTTTTTCAAAGTATTTTGGAAAAAATAATAATTATAGTATTATTTTGAAAATATTTTGGAATAAAATATTTAAAAACGGTTTTAAAAAGAGATAAAAGCACTAAACTCGGTTCGATTGCAAGAAAATAATTCTGATGATGATCGCAACATCATTGGTGTTCATTTTTGAGTTTCTAAGTGATAAATTGCTACCGTAATGATTTGCTAATGGGATCGAGGTTTGTTAAACAACTTTTTGATTTTAAGAAATATAAAATTTTGATTTAATATAAAAATGAGGTATATGTATATATGATTTCAAAATTGATTTGAAATTAAACCCGGTATTCAGATTCTAAAATTTACTATTGTAAAATAAATAACAGAAATAACAAATAAATTTGTGAAGAATGGTTTAAATTGGATTGTAGCCTTTGGAGATAGTTATGAATTTGAATAAGTTATAATAAAAGGAAATGAGCTGTTATAAAATGATTATAGATTTAAGAAAATGACGAGTGATATTTTTCACAAAATAAATTGATATCAAATGAAAGTGTGGAAATAAATGTGAATTAAGTTGCAAAGAACTTAAGTAATGATAAAAGGAAATGTTCATCAAGAATGTTAATGCAAATTATGAATATCATGACTTGAGCATTTTGCGAAAATATAAGAGTTAAAAGTGTTGCAACTTATACTACTTATAGATTTGATGAATATAAGTAAAACAAAAAAAATTAATTTGTTATATTGGATGATAGAAAAGAAAACCCAAAATGAGGTAATAAATTTTAAGTAAAGTAAAATGAAATAAATTAATGAATGGAATGGTAAACCAAGTTCAATGAAATAGCATTGACTTAAAATAGAAATGGACCAAAGTTGTAGAATGAATGTGAATAAAATGAATGTTAACGAGTAAATGTAAATAGATTTGTTTAGGGAATGTAAATTGATAGAATGTGAATTCAATGAAAATATGTAAGTGGATGTGAGCATAATGAATTTGAAATGAATGTAAATCAACTGAAACAAATGAATCGAATAATTGAATGGAAATGAAGTAAATGTAAACAAAGGAATTTGGTATAGCTAAGAATCAATAGAAATAAATACGTACGTTGTACGTATATTATTTTATTCGCATGATGGTTTGGTCCACATTCGAACAAGGAATTTCGAGATAATTTATATCGATACGAATTGGAATTTTTCACTCGATTCTCAATAGCGAACACTGGATATGGATTTTTGCTTGATTTTGGAATTTTCTATCATAGTATATGATTGTTTAAGGAGAATGACGGTTTCCCATCAAGAAACCAAATCTGAGTCCGCACGAGAGTCATGTGAACGATACTAGTTCGGAAACGAAGTTGTGTGAGCGAATGAGCGATCAGATTTGATACTGCGTACGGATGATATATGTACATCGTACAAGCTTAAGTAAAGCTAATATTGGAACTTGAAAGTGCAAATATAAAATGATTTTAAATTATATAATTAGATATCATTAGTAATTAAGATGCACGTATTTAAAATCAAGAAAATTTTAGATTGCCCGACAAAAAGGCACGTGTTTGTTTTGTCATTTGATTTGATGGTTTTATGATGGAGCCACTTGGATTTTGTTTTCTTTTGTTGGTTAGGGGCCCATGGAGGCATTTTGTATTTGTTCCGATTGAGCTACAAAAAGAAAACATTGTCGAAATTTTTCGTAAATCCAAGTGCTAGAAAATTTTGAAGCCTTAAAATTTTTATAACTTGTTTTGATAACTAACTTGTATTTTCCGTAAGACAATTGGATTAGCATAATAGAAACATAGTAATGGTTTTATAAATGAGATCTTATTATTTTATATGTTGATTATGTTGAATAAAATACATCAAATGTTAAATTCTTTACTTAACGACTTTTCGAGGACGAAAAGTTTTGAGTGCGGGAGATTGTAACAACCTAGATTTTTAACTACTTTAAATTATTAAACTTAGCATAATTGATGAATAAAAAGGGTTAAGAATAAGGATTTTAATGATTTATTAATATGGCTATTCAATATGAACATGAACAATATTCCAAAATAAACAAATTCAGGAGATTTAACTAATAATGAGTAGTGAAAGGAAATGCAATGTATTGAAGGTATTTACAATAAATAGTTGAATAATAAATGTCAAATCCGTTAGCTGTAAATAATGTAATTGGCTGATAAAATTAATGTGAAAGCTAGTATTGGGATTTACTGAATATTGGACAATTAAATTGTTTAGGATTTAATCTTGAAAATTATATAAATAACTGAATCCTAAATTAAATATTGATTGAAATGATTTCAAAAGTTGATTTAGGTGTTATTTAGATATGGATAATGATCGTCAACACTTAAATATTTAATTTAAGTGATTAATTTAAAATTTGAAAATTTCATATTATAATCGAGACGTTAAAAATTGCGATCCGAGGCGTAGTCTCAGATTTCAATGAAACCAGTTTCATTGGATCTGTAATAATGTATTATTATTTGATATCAAGTTTCGTATTGTTTGAGTTATCGTTTGGTCCAACGGGATAAAAACGCGCTGAATTTAATATCGATAATTTAATATAATATTGGGCACAAAAAGCTATGTTCTCTATACGATCGAATTAGGACTTGAAACTTTTTTCCATTGCGTTCAGAATAGGGGTATAACATTATAAATGCCTGGCGGCACGCCTCGATAGGGGATCGAGATTTTAAGCTACGTGAATCGAGATATTTTGAAATTAAATTAATACATTAATTAGTCGATCTCCTTTTCAGCTGTTATTCCACCTTTTCATAATACCTTTTACCAATTCAAACATGTTTCCCTACCCTTCACTCTTTTAAACAAGCACAGCCAAGCACGTAAGTTACTCAATCAAGAAAGAAAATGAAAACTTAATTCAAATTCTCAAAATCTACTTGTTTAAAAAATTCGAGAATGGCTTTAAAAATCTAGTTTTAGCCTACGCTTCAATCTGATAGTCAAGTTGGAGGGTGCGGCATAGTTTCATGGTGATCGACAGTTTTTACAGTAAAGCAAAGATAGCTAGGGTTTGAGATTGTTATCCGTTCAATCATCGATTCACAAATTAGACTTCGTATTTGAACTCGGCATGGAAAATAACATCTCGGTGCAATGGATTGGAATTTGTGATCGAAAATGGTGGAGGGAGACATCATGGCCTAGACGTGTTTCCTCCTAATGTCGCTTTTTCCTAGGGTACTACGGGGTTGGTGAAATGGGTACGAGCAGGTGGAGATTCGAGTATAAAGATCGTCCACGAAATCGGTTCGCGAAACGGAGCGGAGCTCCGTGTAACTTGCTCGCATGCACGGCCATTGGTATTTGCTCATGTACAGGAAATCAAAGAGTTTGGGGAAGAAGAGCTTACGTGTGGGCCGGGATTTAACTTTTATGTAATGGGTTTGAAAATAATAATTAAATTAGTGTTTTAATTTATATTTAATCGATGAACTTATAAATTCTATAAATTCTACATACGAGATCTGATTGGGACGAGAATTTTTGCATTGCGATCATGGTGACGAGAGTTTTACAATAAAACTAGTTTGGGCAGATTTGAAGATAGTCGAAATTTGGCCTAAATCGGGCGTATCCGATTTTAGTTCCAAAACAGAATGTCTCGACAGCAACAGAAAATCAATGTGAGTGTTTTATAATGATCACAACTTATTAGAATATTTTTATGCTAGTTAAATTTGAAATTATAAAGTTATATAAATTTGTTGGTCATTGTTTGATAAAATTAAATTGTCATTCGAATGAACCGTTAAAAATTAAAATTAACAGTTAAATTAAAATTGGGATTTAATATCTGGTAAATTAATCGACATTATTATCTACGAAATTCTGGTGAATTATATTGTCTGTTTGTAAGGTTGATTGTGATGGATGCCAATTGGTTGATTTTTGGATGATTTTGAAGTTTATTTATTCCGATATATCCTATTATCACCATGTATATTATTTACAGTATATAAACTATAAATTGAATCATTTCGAATAAATTAAGAAATGGGTTGAAATGATATATACCTATGACACCGTGATTTGGATTGAAATGATATATATCCATCCCTAAAATTAAATTGAAATAACTGATTAGTTGGTCATAGGTTAGAAAATTATATACGTATAACGGGTTGATTAAATTAAATGATTTTAAAAATTTTGATTTGAAATTATTTAAATGGAATTATTTTTGAATTTGAGCCTTGAATGTTGAAATTTAAATTTGGTAATCGAAAGTGTTTAAATAACCGAAGTAGAGATTTTGAAGTTATAGTCAAAATATAATTTGAATTTTTAGAAATCGATTTGTTTTAAAAGATTGAACTTTTATTTGAACTTTGAATATTACTAAGTAAAAGTGATATTAAAATGATATTTCAAAATTGAGCTCGGTATTGAATATTGAACGATAATTTGATTTGAATGTTTTGAATCGATATTTTCAAATCAACCTCGAAATCGATATAAATTGAAATTGAAATTAAATTAATTGGTTTGAAAGTGGAATTGAATTAATTTGGGATCAAAGTTGAAAATTGATTTGAATGGAAATGAAAATTGAATCGATTGATGGAAATTGGGATTGATTTGAAATGGGAAGTTGGAATTGAATCGATTTGACTTTGAAACTATTTTCAAATAAATTATTTAGTATAAAACTATTTAAAAGCCCTTTTTTTAAATATACAAAATATTTTGGTTTTTCATATTATTTTGCTATATAAACCATTTTAATACTTTAATTATTTTATATTAAACTATTTTAACCATTTAAACAATTTATCTATTTTAATCATTTAAACTATTTTAACTATTTAAATTATTTAAAATATTTTCAAACTATTTATTCTAAATTTCAAACTGGTCAAGGATGGAATGTTATTTTTAAATCAAGGATTTAAAAAATCGAATTGGGTTGAATGAAGTTATAACCTAAATTGAAATTCGAAACAATTTTGGAATCAAAATCGAGATGTTAAGTGGAAAATGATTTTGAACCGAAATAGTATATTTTGAGTAAAAATGATGATTTCGAAATGAATTTGATTTTGAAGCGAATATGATATTTTGATATCAAATATGAACTATTTTCGAAACATAAAAGTACCAACCAGTGCGTAAAATGACATTGGTTGTTAAAGAGACCAGGATCGGACATAGGCATACTCTCTGTCGATACCGGAACCACTTCAACAACTGTGTATGTGGAGTGATGATCGAGAACGAAGTGGTTAGATTTGGCGTCATTTACTGGATTTGAAGAAAGAGAACGATGATGGATTAGCCCGGCACTTGTGCCAATTTGAAAAGACTAAAGCAGGAGCCGTACTCACCCAGTGGGCTAGCTACCCCGAGCGGAATTACTTCTTCGTATTACCATCATTTAAATTATGATTGATTGGTGCGCACCCTCAAAATTATCGGAGTGTTGGACGCAGTGGGCGATCATAGCTATGATGTGTTACCATCAGCCAAGAAGGGTAAATTGGTAGTATTCTACCTCGGGCATTGCCTAACGTGCCTTTTCATACTTTTATCCCTAAACAAGACCCATACGACTTTGGTTTAGTGTTGCCGTATTACGGCGCGTCCCTATCCACAGACCGTTTAACTGGTGTTTTGTATGCAACCTATACGACAATGCTTAAAAATGCGTTAAGAGTGATCAATGTAAAACCTTAACGGTAAGAAAAATATTTATTTTATTGGTTAGACATTATATATATTGCGTATTCTGCTATGTATAAATATTTTGATGGTTCCTTAAGAGATGGAAAATCCTATAACATCTCTTGAGTTATCGCGCTCATGTTATACAATAGATAGGAGATGTGAAAACCCGTAAGCATCTCTGATGCTATTACACTCATGTTATATGCGATATCGATTTGTCTCACATAAGAATATTTTAGTCCTAACTCAATTATTTTGTCTTTTCATTACGCTCGGGTCAGCCCTGAGCTTTGCACTTATTGAAGAATTATTCTAGAGGACGAAGGCAAAGATTTGGTATATTTTTACAATTATTAGTTCTGCAACATGTTGCATGCTGCATTATTTATTTATCTCTAATGTATATATATAACTCGGATGAATGTTGTATAGATTATAATCAAATGTAAAATACAAACAGCTTCATGAACTGTTTATTTGGTTATTATATTTTGTCATTCCGCTGCGAAATTCTGTGTTTGTTTCTTCTTCCTTTGTTATTTTTTTATTTAATCCCAATGATTATCTATTTTCTGGATTGTTTGGATAGAACGTGTGTGGATTATTGTCAATATAAATCTTCCGTAATGTGGGTCGTTACATGTACAGTACGGGACCCTGCACCTTCGCTTCCTGAAATTGATTATTATGTACTATTATTTTATATTCAAAATTATACAGCATAATAACAATTTATAATGCACAGTTAATCAATTTACCAACTCCTAGCGATATTGTTTGAACGACTTGGACCCTCCTCGATGAGTGACAATATTCATGCTCCTATTTGTAGAGTTTCTCTACAAATCTGTCTATACATTTAAATAAACAATACATTATTTAATTAACAAATATTTTTTGGTATTTACATATCAATCAAAAAATTAATAAAAGATTAATTCACTTACCCTCATTTCGTCCCAATGCGCCAGCCAACCCTTCCACACACTTGCTCCCATCCAGTTTGGTTTCTCCCCTTTATGCTTCACAGACATAGAATCCTGGTAATTTTTCCTCATCTTCTACATCGAGCAGTGTTGCACCTGCTGCATGTCGTCTGCTTAGACGTCGACCGTAGCCTACATTTCATGCTAAACAAGCAGCAAATAATTAAACAATATAAGGTGAACAATAAATAAACGACAAACAAATTGGGAATGGAAAATAGAAGATTATACTTTCAATGAAATCCTACCATATACACTCCATGACGTGGGAAGGGATATTATCCCACTTGGACCAGCAAGCCGTCATCCTACTCTTATATGAATCTCTAAAAACTGACAAAACTACAGCTGACGACTGTGGTCGAACCCCCTGTGTTAAATATGATACAGATTATTATAACGTCCATTAAATATTTATGATGTTGGAAAAAAATTAATACTTGCCCTTTTTGTTTTAGGCACCAGATACATGGCCGGACGCTATGGCGGCTGTGATGGGCCCCTACCATCACCTCCGGATGAATGGGATAGGTCCTCCTTTTAGATGACATGATACCTGTCATAGAAACATCATTTTATAAGAGAGTAATAGCATAATAATGACATATATTGTTTAATAATGACATAAAGTACGTAAAATTACAAAATATACCTGATTTAAATTGTGTCTCATGTCCCGACAACAAGCAGAATATAGCATTTTTAATTTAAATTGCTAAATAAATGACATAAATGGTATAAATGGCATGAATGACATAAATTGCATAAATGACATAAATTACGTAAGCGACGATAAGAAGATTCGGTTTCATAAATGACATCATTTTCATAACGTGCAAAATAAATGTCATCAATTACGTAAATTGCATCATACGTCAGAATTCAACATAATATTTTTATCAATTCTCATCGTCTTGTGATTCAGATTTGGTCTCATATTCTACATTATTTTTCTCTCTACTCTCAAATGCTCTACCAAAACGTTTGATTCATAAATTATTTCTTAAATTATTACATTTCGTAAACAATTACATTTTGTAAATTATTTCATTTAAACGATTCAATAAAATTTTGGCAGCACTTCCCCTTTGTTTCCTGTATTGTATACAAATACGTGTACACAGAAAAAAAGGGATGATGAAATTTTGTGAACCTTTTAAAACAGAATAATATACAAATTTTCATTGTTTATTATGTTTATAACTTGTCTAATACAGGAACAAATCCAGCAAGTATTGTACCAGATGAATAAAAATGTCTATTTTATGACAAAAATGAATATCTACATAACAATCATGTACAACGCTTATCGGACAGGGCCCAAAACTCTCTAAGGAACGTAATAATATAGTAGTTTATACAAAAATTTGAAGTTTTACAATTTGACTTGTAATTTACTATATAATATATTATTGTTTATAAATGGTTGAAAATTTACTAATTTTATATATTTCGAAAAATTATAAATTTACTACATTCCACATATTTTATCGAACAGGGTTAATTCAGCGTATTATTGTAGATATGTAAATTACTTTTTTACGACATTTCGATAGAAAAATATATTTAATTATTAGTATATATGTGTTTATGTATATATATAATGATTAACACATATACATACACATATATGAACGCATAAACACCTCAATTAACACAAGACAATGCTAATAATAACACATATATTATGGTTTACACATGTACACAATTTCATGAATTATACATACTTTTCACTATTTAAAGCTAACAAATGAAGTAGGTATTACATGAGATACTATAAACCATAAGTAAGCTATTAGAAATAGTTAGAATAACTAATTATCCATAATTTATCAAATCAGGAAAATCTAGAATTAGATTAAAAGTTATGTTTTTCACAAATAGTAGAGATTATACCTGAGATTGGAAGCAATGAAGAGTGATTAAGAAGCCGTGCAAGGTCCGAAATCTTGAATTTGGGGTTTAGAAGTTTGAAAATAGGTTTTAGGGATTTTAACTTTTTTTCGTTCAGCTGGAATGAGGAAAAATGGTCTCGGCCGAGACCTGTATAACACGAATTTTTGACGGCCATTGGCGATCCGTCGAAAGCCGTTGAAAATCACCGTCGGAAGCCATCGTCAAGTGTTGTCGCTTTTTCAAGCTACTCTTGTAGTGAATCTACTCAATTTAATTACATTATTTGCAATTAAATTCAACCACTAATATTCTTTGTATATTTCATACTTCGTCAAATATGTCAATAATTTACAGTAGTGTGTTCTATTCGTTAGTATGAATCTAACGTCGAAGAATGCGGTTAAACGGACTCCGTAAGGGAGAGTTAAACATTTTCAAAGTTAAGTTATTTAATAAACAAAATCAAAACAACTAAATAATTACTAACTAATATATTATAACCTCACCAATAACCTTTCACTGGCAAAGCCCATGAACACACAACCCATCCATATTACCGCTTTCATTTTCACGCGTCTGTATACTTTCATATTCCAAAAATATGCATGCGCCTACATTCCATCTTCTTTCCTCTCCATTTACTTACCTGCTACCTCCATGCAAACTCCAAAATCAACAACCAAGTTATGTAAGCAACCACGCAACATGCCTCCCTTTCCTCTTCACGTATGCTGAGATTCTTGACGGCCATGCACACATCCATCCACTATTGTTCCTCTCCTTCTCCATTTTCCCAACTTTTTATATAAGCATGCACACGCACATTCTCATACAAGTACACATACCCCATACGCACACTCAACATATTATAGCATATATTCTTCACTCACTGCACTTGCAACACAACCATGCAGACATTGAAGTGGAAAGAAGAGTGAAAAGAAAAGGAAAAAAATAGAAGAGAAAGAAGAAAAGTGGAAGAAATTATTGCCGTCCATTTTTTGTTTGTAGAGAATAAAAGGAAATGAAATGATGAATGTCTCTCTCCTTTTGCTTGCAAATGTGAACATACATACATACATGTATGTATGTATGTATGTATGTATGTATGTATGTATGTATGTACATATGTATATATACATGTGTACATATGTATATATATGTATGTATGTATATATGTATGTATGTATGTATACATCTATACATATATATAGATCTGTACATATGTATATATATGTATATATATGTATGTATGTATACATTTATACATATATATAGATATATACATATATATATACATATGTACACACACACATACATATATGTGTGTGTATACATGTAAATAGACATATGTATACATGTGTAAACATGTATACATATACATATATATGTACATGTATACATGTATACACATGTATACATATGTCTATATACATGTATACATACATATGTATACATATGTATACATACATATATATATACATGTATACAAATATGTGTATATATATACATGTATACATATATACATATGTGTATATATGTACACATATGTATACATATGTATATAGATATATATATACACATACATGTACATATATATAAGCTAAAATACTTGAGAGCTAAGTAATCTGAAGTAGTTACAAAAAAAATCAAAAGTCAAGAGAGAACATACATGCACATGTAAGTAAGGGTAGGGCATGGTTTGGTGTACATGACTTGCAAGTGAGAATGGTGAACGTGAGTGGCATGGCACGGGAGAAAAATATGTGACGTGCATGCATTTTCTTTTTTATTTACATTTAGAGAAGTTGTTTTAAAAAGTTATATTTTACGGTATCCCGCTACACAAAATTTCGTTCACATATGAGCCACGAACGACAGAAATAAAAATTTGATCACGCATAACAATGTGAGATAATCATAAAACTACAATAAATTAAACAAGTTAACTTATTCTGTGAAGTTATGAAAGTTTCGACGTTTGCTGCCAAAAGCGTGAAACGAAAATTTATTTATTTTCCAAATTAAACATTATGGAAAAATCTTATCAAATAAATTAAAAATACGTCATCAAAATTCAGGTCTTAATCTGAAATATATATTTTACTATGATTTAATTCAAATCCTAATATTTAAACAAATTAAATATTTAAATTTGAAGACTCAAAAATTGCGGGCCGTTACACTTGTTTTTTATGACTTTTTTCTCATATTTAAACTCATTTCCTTTATTTTTTAAGGTAGCCAAAAAGGCATCTTTTGAAAAATAGTTGGAGTTCATTTGTAAGAATGAAACAACTTAAACTTGGTGATACCACACAAGTTAACTGTGTAAGATGTCTTTCGTACACCGGTTTGTATGCATGTATGTTTATTTTATCTAATTTGTCCTTATACCGATATCCTAGATGACCAAAATGACTCAAGGTCATTGACAACAACATGGTTTTACCGCCTATGTTAACATAGACAAATTCGTGATAGTACTAATAATGTGATGGATGCAACCAATACATGCAAGATATTCTCAATGGAAAGCATTACTTTGTAAGATAATTTTTGTTTCTTGATATATTTCTTAAAATTCACGTCATATAACAAATCTTTACTCTAGGAAATTCATGTCATCCTTCATATTCACTCCTCAATTAGTTCATTTAATATAATCAAAATCATTAAGGAAGCAAAAGTGAACAATTAATATATTTTTAAAGATATTTGGTAGATATGCAGTTCTGATATATGAGATAGGGACAGCTAGGTAGTGCAACGATTGGGGATTTTTGGCCCTAAAAAAATGATACTAATGCATCCACTGTATACATGCCAAATAATTGAATCCCACAAAACTCGATCGTTAGAGAAAAAGATAAAAGAGAGAAGATAAGAAGAAAACTAAACAACACAAAATCTCATGGCGGAATGAATAATCTATAATATACCACAAATCTTTACACAAAGGCAAAACTGTAATATGTAAATATACAAACATCAATCAAAGTATATTAACATATTTCAGTCTGAACAGTTATAACAACATGTCCTTACAATTGCTGATAAATACAACAATGAATACAGTGGAAAAATAACCATCTACGTGAAAACGTCTTTGAGCCTCCAATTCGTCTCTGAAGCTCCAAAGCATCCAACTAGATCTATAATTTGCTCAGTCTGACCCGAGCATTATAATAAAATAACATCTCTGTCAGTCTAGAAAACCAGCATGATAAAACACACCCAACTGGATTTTAAAGTTATAGAAAACCTTTGAAAAATCAAGAGTATCTCGTAAGACCACGCCGCACATAAACACGGATGGGTTTTTACCTTACGCTAACCAAAACCATTTCATATAAAATTCTCCGATATTATAATCGTGTCTAGATACAAATGCTTATTAATCATAGCCGAAATTGTTACATTAATTAAATTCCAGCATAATAGGTTCTGCAATCAAAACTGTAAAGGCACGTATTGGAGATTGGATTCCATACTATGACAAGGTAAGGAACTACCTTCTGAAGATACATCTCTAGATAAATCTACGGAATTTGATACCCCGCTTAGGCCCCAAAGCATACATGAAAAGATAATAACTGATCAAGATTTGGAATGACCGTATCCTGATGGGAGCGACCCACTTGCCCTGCTGCATGCTCGATTTTTATCATTTCTCGATTGATGACGTTCGACGCTACGATTTACCTTTATATAACATTTTCCACTTGGAATGCTAACACTGCCCTCCAGGCAACAATATAATATCAGCATTCATTCATACAAGTTCGTTATGGGACTAAATGAAACATTTAAGAGCTCTGTCTTTAATTCCATCATGTTCAAGATTCCTTCACTTCAAAACGCATTTGTTGGATCAAACTGGTTTTCGGATAACATATTCGATCCCGGTCTCTTCGAGAACAACTTCAATAATTCCTGGTAAACTCAACCTGATTCTTTAGGAAATAAACAGTCAAAGATAAGATCAGAGATCACCTCCTAACCATTAATGGACGGATTTCCTTATCAATGTCCTAAGAAAATGAAATGAGATTTATATGCACAGTACAGCATCATCGGAGATGACCGTGCCATATAACTCGCGTGTTTCTTCTAGATATTTTCAAAGTTACGTTTGGTTCTAATTTCGATAGTCGGTTATTTAACTATCGAATAGCAACATTCAATCAAGGATTTATTCCATAGGGAAAACCAACATTGGTTCAGCATATAAGAAATCACTAGCCATGTTTTATAAATCTTTCATAAATAAAACCATTTGTAAATTACCTGTATAATAATACTTTTACATAGATATATCCACGTATTCCTATATTTTCAATACTTAGAAAATATCCATATATTTATCCCAATGGTAGAAGTATATTTACACACTAAAAAAGATTCCTTTTTCATTCGATTCAAAAATCATTCATAAACTCCTTCTAATTCTCTAAAATAATTTATAAACCATTTTATAAAACTTCTGGAACCATTTAAAAAACTTCTTTTATACATTTCAGTCAATTATATATCCTCTTTATACACTTTTAAAACTCATTTATAAATCCTTTATAATCTCTAAACTATTTATAATTTTTTTTTATAAATCCATAAACCCGTTTCTTAAGTGCGTTTATCTAACCATTTATAAAACTCTTCACCTTGTAAATAATCTTCCTTACATCACCAAACCATTTTATAAGCTCCTTTATAAAATCCAAGTCTTTCAACTCTATTCGTGAGTCTCCAAAACATTTATAAAAAAAATTAAAAATAATTTACTTCAAATACCATTATATAATAATAATTATTAATAATAAACATTATAAAAAAATGAAAATTATTAACTTTAAACATCTTAATAATAATTAATAATTTCAAAATATTGTTAAATAAACAATAATAATTAATCTTTACCATTTTTATAAATAATAATTTATTTTCAAAACCTTATTAATAATCTTATTATTAATTTCAAACCATAGTCGTTTCTCAAATAATTACTTTTTCAAGATATTAACATTTTGATGATACTTTAAAATAGTATTAATTATAAACAAATAAATTTGAAACAATACTAAGATGATTAAATAACCTTAAAAATAATATTACTACAATTAAATAATTCTAAAATAACATTAAAACAACCTTAAAATAATATTACTATAATTGACGAACTATAAAACAATATTAATATAATTTTTCTAAATAACCTTAACAAAATATTATTATTAATTTTAATATTATAATAATCCAACTTAAACGACAATTTTATAGTATTTTTAAAATATTAAATTGAGGTCAATAGCCACCCAACACTTAACCAATATCAATATTGATTTTCTATCACTACTAGGTTTTATTTTCAAACATATAACAATGTTATAACCACTGTGTCCACAATCATGTTCATTATTCAATAATTCATATAAAAGACATATTATTGAAACATTTCAATAACAGCGAGGAATTTCGTGGATTCCTCCAACATGTTTCCCCTTGCATCCAAACGTGATATAATCATAAAAATACAAATCAATCGCTTCGAGGCAGAAACCATATACAAAGGGTCATCCGCTCTTACACGGAAACGTAAGAGGGTCTCATCTGCTCCAATAGACGGGAATATTAAATCCAACTAATAAACATAATAAATCATCCAAACAATCATTCAACAATATTATTAGCTATATATCATACTAGTTAATCAAAGAGGTGAGTTTAACTCATCGAAATTTCTATCGTCGCCGAGACGTTTCGATTTGGAACTAAAATCAAACGACATCCGAATTTTCTCCAAATTTTAACAGTCTCTGAATTCATCCAAACCAGCTCCATTACGAAGCTTTTGTCGATACGAGCGCAATGTAAAAATTCAGCTCTTGATTTGACCTCGTACGAGAGAGTTATACAATTTTTAAGTTATCGATATATTTTTAATTGAAAATAACAATTCAACTTGAACATATTTATACAATTACCTTACTGTCTTCTTCTCCAATCCCTCTGTTCTTCCTCCCTGTACATACACCGTGTACCCATGTGCACGCCCCATGACATGACCAACGACTCAACGAAATGGAACGTCGTCTTCACCAATAGATCACTTCCTCGTGCTCGATCTATTCCCCGATCGCCATCGAACTCGCTCCGCTCCTCCCTCTCGCGACCTAACAGCCCATCCGTGCCCCTAAAAAAGGTTGCGCCCTCTCCCTTACAACCGCGATTCACCAAATTCGAGCCGTAGGTGCTTCTTGACCTACTCCATCCAAAACCGAAGTCCAATTCCAGAATCTAAGCGCGAAAACTCTACAATCACCAACCCTAGCAAATAAAGCCCAAACTCTTCACTACTGACCCAGTTAAACACGAACGTGACCTACCCTTCCTATGCCAAATTGTAAATTTCATCACTATTTGATCAGAGATTCAAGTTTTTTATTTTTTTTCTAAGTAAAACTTTATATTTTAATTTTTGAAGTGGAGAGGAGCACTCAAATCTCTATTGTAGGTTGCGTTTAAATGATGGAGGGAAGCATGGAAGACAACATGAAGGGTGTGGTTGTGCATGGGATTTGTTTGATGGCGATGGAACATGGGTTCGCATGGTCATTTCTAGTTATATAATAATATATATATTATTTGAATTATCAAGCTATATAATTTTGAATCCCAAATGAGTCATGTTTCCTGTCGTTCTATATGTTATACAGCTATTCTGAATGCAATAGAACTAGTCTCGATGTCTAATTCGATCGTATGCAGAAGATAGATTTTTGAACCCAACTATTATATTAAATTTTGAATATTAAATTCTATGTGTTTCTATCTCGCACGGCTAAACGATACATTTGATTGCCATGAAATTTGACAGCATATTATAATTCATTATTACAGATCTAAGTTTCATCGAAATTTGAGGCGGTGCCCAAAAGGCTATTTTCACACATTAATTAAAATTACCACTCGCATCTACAGGCCCAAATCAGCGAAAGAAAAAAGGCCAAGTGGCTCAATCATAAAACCATCAAATCAAACAACAATATAAACATGTACCTTTTAGTCGGGCAACTGAATTTTACTTATGAAATCAAAGTCATCAAACTAGCTCTTGCTTTTGTATACATGCATCTTATTTACCGATGATATTCCAACATATAGTTCATAATCATATTATTATGAAATTTCAATTTTCAAACTTAGCTTTACTGAAGCTCGTATAACGTACCTATATCATCCGTACAAAATATAAAATTTTGATCGCTCACTCGATCATACAATTCCGCTTCCGAACTAGTATCGTTCGCACGACCACTCTAGTGCAGACTTCGATCTGATTCCTTGATTAGAAACTGTCATTCTCCATGCATAGCCATATACTATGATAGAGAACTCCAGCATTAACCAACATTCGGTAATTCTTGGTAAACTCAACACCGGTTCTTTAGGAAATAGAAGTCAAAGATAAGCTCGGAGATCACCTCCAAACCGTAAGTGGATGGATTTCCTTATCATTGTCCTAGGATAACAGAACAAGATTTATACGCACAGTACAACATCATTGGAGATGACTATGTCGTATAACTCACGTGTTTCTCTTATATATTTCCAAATTTACGTTTGGTTCTAATTTCGGTAATCGGTTATTTAACTATCCAATAACAACATTTAATCAAGGATTTATTCCAGAGGGAAAACCTACATTGGTTCAGCATATAAGCAATCACAAGCCTCGTTTTTTAAATTTTTTGAATAAAACAATTTGTAAATTACTTGTATAATAATACTTTTACAAAGATATATCCACAAATTCCTATATTTCAATACTTATAAAATATCCATATACTCATCTCAACAGTATAAGCATATTTACACACCGAGAAAGATTCCATTTTTATTCGATTCAAAAATCATTCATAAACTCCTTTTAATTCTCTAAAACACTTTATAAACCATTTTATAAAACTTCTAGAACCATTTATAAAACTTCTTTTATACATTTCAACCAATTTACCCTTCTAAAACTCATTTATAAATCCTTTATAATCTCTAAACCATTTATAAAACTTTTTTTATTAATCTATAAACCCGTTTCTCAAGTCCATTTATAAATATCCAACAATTTATAAAACTCTTCACCTTATAAATAATCTCTCTTACGTCTCCGAACGATTTTATAAGCTCGTTTATAAAATCCAAATCTTTCAACTCTATGCATGGGTCTCTAAAACATTTATAAACGGTTATAAATCTTTTACTTCAAAACACCATTATATAATAATTATTAACAATAAACATTATAAAAAAATGTAAATTATTAACTTTAAACATCTTAATAATAATTAATAATTTAAAAATATTGTTAAATAAACAATTATAATTAATCTATTCCATTTTTATAAGTAATAATAATTTATTTTCAAAAGCTTATTAATAATCCTTATTATTAATTTCAAACCATAATCATTCTTAAATAATTACTTTTTCAAGATATTAATATCAACATTTTGATAAATAACAATATTACCTATAAAAAAATAACTTCAAAACAATACTAATATAATTAGATAACCTTAAAATAATATTACTATAATCAAAAAACTCTAAAATAATATTAACATAGCCTTAAAGTAATATTACTATAATAAATGAACTTTAAAACAATATTAATATAATTAAGTAACCTTAAAATAATATTATTATAATTAAATAACCTTAAAATAATATTAATATACCCTTAAAATAATATTACTATATTTAATTATCTTTAAAACAATATTAATATAATTAAATAGATAATCCTTAAAAAAATTCCAAAACTCAATTTCGGATTTAAAATCGTTTCTTGTCTCAAATACCAATTCTAACTTAAACGGCAATTTATAGTATTTTTAAAATACTAAATTGAGGCCAACAGCCATCCAATACTTAACCAATATCGATATTGATTTTCTATCACAATTAGGTTTTATTTTTAAACATATAACGATGTCATAACCACATGTCTACAATCATGTTCATTATTCAATAATCCATATAAAAGAAATATTATTGAAACAATTCAATAATAGCGAGGAATCCTATTAGATTCCTCCAACCTGTTTCCCCAGCATCACAAATGTTATATAATCATAAACATAAATCAACTGCTTCGAGATGGAACTTATATACAAAGGTTTATCCTCCCTTACATGGGAACGTAATAGGGTCTCATTCGATCTAGTGGGTGGAAATATTTAATCCAACTAATAAATATAGTAAATCATTCAAACAATCATTCAACAATTTTTATTAACTAAATATCATACTAACTAACCAAAAAGGCGAGTTTAACTCATCGAAATTTAGTGTCGTCGTCGAGGCGTTCCGATTTAGAACTAAAATCGAACGACATATGATTTTAGCTCGAATTTCAACAGTCTCCAAATTTATCCTAACTAGTTCCATTGCGAAACTTTCGTCGATTCGAGCATAAAGCAAAAATTCACGTCTCGATTTGACCTGACCTGATATATTTATGCAATTTTTAAGTTGTTGATTTATTTTTAAATTAAAAATAACAATTCAACTTAAACATATTTACAAAGTTGCCCTTGCCCTCTTCTTCCCCAATCCCTCTGTCCTTCCTCCATGTATGCACGTAGTGTAGCCATGTACATGCCCCCAATAACATGGCCAACGGCTCAACGAAATGGAATGCCTTCTTCATCAATCGATCTCTCCCCTCATGCTCGACCAATTCCCCCCATCGCCATCGAACTCGCTTTGCACCTCCCCCTCTCGACCTGACAGCCCTTCTACGCCTCTAAAAATAGTCGCGTCCTCCACCTTACAGTCGCGATTCACCAAATTCGAATCATAGGTGCTACTGGACCTACTTTATCCAAAACCTAAATCCAACTCTAGAATCGAAGCGTAAAAACTCTACAATCACTAACCCTTTGAACTAGTCAAACACGAACGCGGCATACCCTTCCTATGCCAGATTATAGATTTCAATAATATATGATCAAAGATTTAAGCCTTTGATCTTTTTGTTGAGTAAAACTTTATATTTTAATTTTTGAAGTGGAGAGGAGCACTCAAATCTATGTTGCAGGCTGCGTTTAAATGATGGAGGGAACTATTGAAGACAACATGAAGGGTGTGGGCTATGTACGGGGTTTGGTTTGATGGTGATGGAGCATGGGATTGTATGGTCAATTCTAGTTATATTATAATAATATATATTATTTAAGTTATCAAGCTATATAATTTCGAAACCCAAATGAGGCGTGCCGTCTGGCATTCTTTATGTTATACCGCTATTCCGAGCACAATGGAACCGTCCGAGGTCTAATTCGATCGTATGTAGAAGATAACTTTTTGAACCCAATTAATGTATTAAATTTTCAATATTAAATCCTACGCATTTTGATCTCGCACGGCCAATGATACATCTGATTGCAATGAAATTTGATGGTGTATTATAATTCATACGGATCCAATAAAATCTTTCGTCGGAATTCAAAACAGTGCCCCAGAAGGCTACTTTCACTCGTTAATTAAAACGAGTTATTTTCGAAATCTGTTAAATCACTTTTAAATTTCAACTTAAGATTTTTATTATCTTCATTCGTATTAATAGAAATTAGATAAGCTTTGAATTTATTTTTATCCAGCTTAAACCTAAGATTCAATGATTTAAACAAATTCCAATTATTAAATCCAACAATTTAACTATCCAACAAATCGCTTATATTCGAAATTCGAGTTATTTAATCTATAAAATTAACTTTTCAACATTTAAAATCAATTAAATATTTCAATTTCAAATGGCTAAAATTCTAGGTTATAACATTCTTCCACGCTTTAAGAATTTCATCCCCGAAATTGCTAAGGTAAGAAAAATTCCAAAACACGTTACATTTTAAAAGCAATTAGTTGAAATAGATTACCAAATTCTTTTAAGTCTTTAACTTTTCCCAAAAATCAACTCATCGTAACTGTGTTATTACTTTTTTTACTAAGTTTCCAAATTCATTCATAGATCCCAACCAATATCATCTTATTCAATCATTTCAGGTTATAGCTCAAAATCAAATTTTAGTTCAAAAAAATATTCTTCAAAATTTCTCAAAAATATTCTAACTCCTTGAATTCATGGAAAATTTCGCCAGCGTCTCTTTTACGCGAATAGATCGAAAAACTACCACTGGCCACTTCGGGCCCAAACCAGCAAAAGAAAAAAAGCCTAATGGCTCAATCATAAAATCATTAATTCAAACAACAATATAAACATGTACTTTTTAGTCGGGCAACTGAATTCTTACCTATGAGATCAAAGTCATCAAACTAGCTCTTGCTTTTATATACCTGCATTTGTTTACTAATGATATCCCAACATACAGTTCATAATGATATTATTCTGCAATTTCAATTTTCAACCTTTGATTTACTGAAGCCCGTACTATGTACATATATATTCCATACGCAATACCAAGTTCTGATCGCTCACTCGATCAAATAATTCCACTTTTGAACTAGTCTCGTATCGACGTAATTCATCTCGAAAGCATGTACTCGAATCAAGATCAAACGATTATGTGAAACGAATAATATACGTACAACTTACGTATTTATTTAATTTGGTTTCTTAGCTATCCCAATTTTTTATTATTCACATTCACTTCATTCTCATTCATTTTATTTATTATCAATTATTCACATTTAATTGATCTATATTCAATTATCTACATTGCTTTATCCACATCCATTTATTTCTTAATATATTTCTTTTAATACTAATGTTACTTAAGAATTATTCCCTCAAATTCTATATTTAACAACATTTACTAAATTCATTTATGAATTATTTCATAAAATTTTACTCAAGTGTATAAACATTTCGTACAACACTGCTCATGTTTATTTCTGCTTCACAGCTTAAGCCCATATCCATTTTAAATAAATTTCAATTCCATTTATCTCAATTCATTTTCCAACTTCAATATTCAATTCTTATCAACCACATTCCAAAACCATATCCAATTCATTAATTTATTTAGTTAGCTCATTTCATTAATTCATTTCAAATCACAATTCATTTCCTTACAAAAATCCTTTCATTAATTCATTTTATTTAGCTTAACATAAGTTAAATTCCATTTCAAATTTTCTTTTCTCAAGACTCATATTCAAAAATTTTAAAACCTTGTTTAACTTACAAATTCTCAAAATTTTAAGTTATCGAACTTATTTCATATTATCAATAAACGCTTAACTGAAAATTTCCAGAGTTTAAACACCATATTCTTATTCATTCATATTGAAATAATATATATGCATAATCCACTTTGGTGTATCAAATCATCCCTTTGGATTTTAAAATCAAAACTAATTTTACCAAAATAAAACTCCAACATAGCAATTCCTCACTTGAAAACTCGAAAATGAATGTCGACGATGCTGCAGTGATCATCTAAATTATTTTCCAGCGACCGAAGTGAGTTCAGTGCCTTAATTCCCTTTAAAATCCTTTTCAAATATTTCCATTCAAATTAATTTTCAAATAATTTTATTATTATTTTCCAAAATTTTGAAAACATTTCCAAACCTATGGGATTTAAATTACCAAATTCCCGATTTTTATAAATCATATTTATATAATTTCACTTTGGTAATACAAAACCATTTTCTTAATTTTTTATCTTATTTACATTATAATATCAACTTTTATTCGATTACAAATAACAAATGATAATAATCAAACATTATCATTTTCTAACAACCAAGCACACCATATATACTATAATGATTTTTTGAAAAATTATTCCTATATATATAAAATATAATTTAGGCAAAATAATTTCATTACCTAATTTCAAAACAATACCACGTCGAATTGTTCTGCTCAAGTGTTTAGCGATCCCTATCACTAACGTTAATTACTCGTATTGACCAGAATCCATAAGCCACTTAACTGACCAATCAACATCATATAAAACAATTTTTATATCACTAACAAATACGAGCCCATATATATGTATATATATACATTCAAACTCATTATAGGGTGCTAGTGACCCTATCTCTAATGAGTGCCCCACCAAAGCCAAGGTTCTCGCTTAATCATTAGCCCTGATACCAAATGTAACGACTGAGGATTTTTGACCCTCGAAAATAACCACTAATACATCCACTGTATTACATGCCGAGCAATTGAATATCGGAAAAACCGATTGTTAGAGAAAAAGAAAGAAGGGAGAAGATAAGAAGAAAACTAAATAATACAGAATCTCACAGCGGAACGAGTAATCTATAATATACCACAAACCTTTACACAAAAGTAAAAATGTAATACGTATATATACAAAAATCAATCAAAGTATGCTAATCTATTTCAGTCTGGACAGTTATAACAGCATGTCCTTAAAATTGCTGATAAATACAACAAGGAATACCACTGAAAAATAACTATCTACATGAATACGTCACTGAGCCTCCAACTCATCTTCTGTATCTCCAAAGCATCCAACCAAATCTGTAATATGCTCGGTCTTACCCGAGCATTATAATAAAATAACACCCAGGTCAGTTGGGAAAACCAGCATGAGAAAACACACCCTATTGGATTTTTAAGTTATAGAAAATCTTTGAGAAATCAAGAGTATCTCCTAATATCACACCGCATATAAATACAAATGGGTTTTTAGCTTATGATGACCAAACCCATTTCATATAAAATTCTCTAATATTATAATAGCGTCTAGATACAAATACTTATTAATCATAGCCGAAATTGTTATATTAATTAAATTCCAACATAATAGGTTCTACAATCAAAACCTTGAAGGCATGTATTGGAGATTGGATTACATACAATGACAAGGTAAGGAACTACCTTTCGAAGGTATATCTCTAGATAAATTCATCGGGGTCTGACAAGAACATCTTGTACCTCTGCCATACAGGACTGGCCAACCACTTGACTAGTAGTACCTAATATGATCACCCTGCTTGGGCCTCAAAGAATACATGAATATATAGTAATCGATCTAGATTTGGAATGACCATACCCTGACAGGAGCGACCCACTTGGCCCTGGTACATGCCCGATTTTTTTCATTTCCCGGTTGATGAAGTTCAAGGCTATGACTTACCTTTATATAGAACTTCCCACTTGGAATGTTAACACTACCCTCCAAACAACAATGCAATATCTGCATTCATCCATACAAGTTCATTATGGGACCGAATGAAACACTTAAGAGCTCCATCTTCTATTCCATCATCTTTAAGATGTCTTCACTTCCAAATGCATTCGTTGGATCGAAGTGGTTTTCGAACAACATACCCGATCCTTGTCTCTTCGAAAACAACGTTCGATAATCCCGGTAAACTCAACCTTGGTTCTTTAGGAAATAAAAAGTCAAAGATAAGATCAGCGATCATCTCCTAATAGTTAGTGGACAGATTTCCTTCTCATTGTCCTAGGAGAACGAAACGAGATTTATACACACAGTACAGCATCATCGGAGATGACTATGCCATATAAATCATGTGTTTATCCTAGATATTTCCAATGTAACTTTTGGGTCTAATTTCTATAATCGGTTATTTAGCTATCGAATAACAATATTCAATCAAGGTTTATTCCATAGGGACAACCATCGTTGGTTTAGCATATAAGAAAACACTAGCTTCGTTTTGTAAATCTCTTATAAATGAAACAATTTATAAATTACTTGTATAATAATACTGTTGCATAGATATATCCTCCAATTTCTATATTTTTAATACTTAGAAAATATCCATATACATATCTCAATGGTATAAGTATATTTACACACTGAGAAAGATTCCATTTTTATTCGATTCAAAAATCATTCATAAATTCCTTTTAATTGTATAAAACAATTTATAAACCATTTTATAAAACTTCAAGAACCATTTATGAAACTTATTTTATACATTTCAGTCAATTTGAAATCCTCTTTGTACACTTCCAAAACTTATTTATAAATCCGTTATATAAATCTATAAACCCATTTCTTAAGTCCGTTTATAATTATCTAACCATTTATAAAACTCATTATAAACTCTTCACCTTATAAATAATCTTCCTTACGTCTCTAATCATTTTATAAGCACAAGTATTTCAACTTTATTCACGGGTCTCAAAAACATTTCTAAACAATTAAAAACCCTTACTTCAAAGCACCATTATATAATAATAATTAATAATAATAAAAATTATAAATAAATGTAAATTATTAACTTTAAACATCTTAAAAATAATTAATAATTTCAAAATACTATAAAATAAACAATAATAATTAATCTTTACCATTTTTATAAATAATATTAATCTATTTCCAAAACCTTATTAATAATTCTTATTGTTAATTTCAAACCATAATCATCCTTAAATAATTATTTTTTCAAGATTTAACATTTTGGTAAATACTTTAAAAAATATTAACTGTAAACAAATAACTTTGAAACAATACTAATATAATTAAATAACCTTCAAATAATATTACTATAATTAAATAACTCTAAACTAATATTAGTATAACCTTAAATTAAATTACTATAATTAATGAACTATAAAACAAAATTAATATAATTAAATAACCTTAAAATAATATTGTTATAATTAAATAACCTTAAAATAATATTAATACACCCATAAAATAATATTACTATAATTAATTAACTTTAAAACAATACTAAAATAATTAAGTAGATAATTCTTAAAACAAAATATTTCTTAAACCCAACGTCGGATTTAAAATTGGTTTCTTGTCTCAAAAATCAATTTCAACTTAAACAGCTATTTATTATATTTTTAAAATGCTATTTTGAAGCCAATGTCCATCCAACACTTAACCAATATCGATATTGATTTTCTATCACTATTAGGTTTTATTTTCAAACATATAACAATGTTATAACCCCAGTGTCCATAATCATGTTCATTATTCAATAATCCATATAAAAGAAATATTATTGAAACAATTCAATAATAGTGAGGAATCCCGTTGGATCCCTCCAGCCTATTTCCCTCTACATCACAAATGCTATATAATCATAAAATATAAATCAACCTCTTCAACGCGGAATTCGTATACAAAGGGTCATCCGCTCTTACACGGGAACGTAATAGGGTCTCATCTGCTCCAGTAGGCAGGAATATTCAATCCAACTAATAAATATAGTAAATCATCCAAATAATAATTCAATAATTTTTATTAATCATATATCATATAGTTAACCAAAAAGATGAGTTTAACTCATCGAAATTTTCTGTCGTCGCCGAGGCGTTTCTGTTTGGAACTAAAATCCAACGACGTCCGATTTTAGCCTAAATTTAAACAATCTTCAAAATTTTCCAAACCAGTTCCAATGTGATGCTTTTGTCGATATGAGCGCAACACATAAATTCGTGTATCGATTTGATCTCATATGAATGAATTATGCAATTTCAAGTTGTCGATTTATTTTTAAATTGAAAATAACAATTCAACTTAAAGATATTTACACAATTTCCCTTACCCTCTTCTTCCCCAATCCCTCTGTTCTTCCTCCTTGTACACGCATCGTGTACCCATGTGAACGCCCCCACTGACACGGCCAATGGCTCAATGAAACGGAACATCATCTTCACCGATCGATCACTCTCCTCGTGCTTGGCCTATTCCCCCATCGCCATCGAACTCGCTCCACTCCTCCCTTTTGCGACCTGACAGCCCATCTGCGCCCCCAAAAAAAGTCGCAACCTCCACCTTTAGCCACGATTCACCAAATTCGAGCCGTAGGTGCTACTCAATCTACTCCATCCAAAACCGAAGTCCAATTCCCAAATCAAAGCGTAAAAACTCTACAATCACTAACCCTAGCTAATGAAACCCAAACTTTTCACCGTCGAACTAGTCAAACACGAATGCGACCTACCCTTCCTATGCCAGATTGTAGATTTCATCATTATATGATCAAAGATTCATTTTTTTTGCTGAGTTAAACTTTATATTTTAATTTTTGAAGTGGAGAGGAGCACTCAAATCTCTGTTGCAGGATGCGTTTAAGTGATGGAGGGAAGTATGGAAGACAATATAAAGGGTGTGGGCTTTGTACATGGTGTTGTTTGATGGTGATGGAGCCTGGGTTTGTCGGTCAATTCTAGTTATATAATAATATATATTATTTAAAGTATCAAGCTATATAATTTCGTACCCCAAACGAGGCGTGCCGCTTAGCGTTTTGTATGTTATACCGCTATTTGGAACACAATAGAACTAGTCTCGAGGTCTAATTTGATCATATATAAAAGATAAATTTTTGAACCTAATTATTATACTAAATTTTCAATATTAAATTATACGCGGTTGATCTCGCACATCCAAACATACATCTGATTGCCATGAAATTTAAAGACATTATAATTCACTATTACGAACCCAATGAAACTGTTTTCGTCAAAATCCGAGACAGTGCCCAGAAGGCTATTTTCACTCGTAAATTAAAACAAGTTATTTTCAAAATCAGTTAAATCATTTTTAAATTTCAATTTAAGAGTTTTATTATCTTCATTCTTATTAACAGAAATTAAATAAGCTTTTAATTTATTTTTATCAGCTTAAACCCAAGATTCAATGATTTAACAAATTTCAATTATTAAATTCAAAAATTTAATTATCCAACAAATCACTTATATTCGAAATTTAAGTTATTTAATATGACGCCCCACCCCGAGACCCACATTAATAAAGAGTATTGCTAGGTAATACTGTCTGCTAATGTGGAGAATAATGCCGGTTAGGAGCGACCATCTATAGTCTTGTCTTAAATATTTATTAAATACGTCGACTAGTGCTCTATTTTTTTCCAACTCAAGTGGATCGACATATCCAAAAAATGATTAATATAAAACTACATGTGGCTATAGGATCTATCGGAACTAAATAAAAAAATTCAAATGCATAACACATCACAGAATAGCAAACAGATATATATATACATATATACTGGTACATCCCAATATAATACAAATAATACATCATAAGGGGTATGACGACCATAACATACACATGAGTCAAAACAATATACATATTAGAGTAGCGACAAAAAGACTACAACAAAAATGGTTAGCAAATAAGTCCATGCAGAAGGAGAATAGGCTAAGTCCATAAGGGTACCTAACCTGAAATACCTCGGTTTGACCCAAGTATAAAATACACGAGTCAGGCTAGCTAAACAAATCATTTTATAAGGATAAGTGATAATATGAGCATAAGGATAAGTGATAATCTTCTCAAGTGAGAAGAAATAATTCAAGGGTATATGGTTACTTCACAAGGCATAGTTAAGTAGGCATAGTAATTTCAAGTGATATAAGGATATCACTAAATATGAATGCAACTTAAAGGCAATAAAACTTCATAACAAATCTCACAATAAAAGCATGCCTCATCTTATCGGGTATCACAAAACATCAAATATGGTTTAGGTGAAAAATATAACTCCAAAGAAGAGAAATCCAAAACCCGACATATTGGAAAACTCAAAAGCATTCTCAAAAGAGAAAACATAATCTCAAAATATGCCATAAGGCAATCAAATATAAATCTTCAACATAGAAGAATACTATCCCAAAAAAATCCAAAAGGCAAATCTCAAATAATACATCAAATGGCAAACCTCTAACAACTCCAAGTGTTAGCAAACCTGATTCTCAAATATAGAACTCAATAAGAAGTTCAATTTCCAAAGATGTAATTGCCACATGTATATCTCGAATGGCTCAAAAGGCCAATATTGTAAAAAGGCGATACACTTGGAAAATCATAAAGAAATAAATGAAATCATCTCAAAGATATAGCACATGTTTATGGCCGAAGCCCGCAAATTACTGTTCTCCCAAAATAAGGCACTACGTCTCTTAGAGAAACATCCGAAGGACAAATAAATACGTCTCTTAGACAAACATCTCGAAGGACAACATCCCAAAGGACAAAGATATTATAATGACAAACGTCTCTTAGACAAACATCTCGAAGGACAAATGACCCGAAGGTCCAGTACCGGCAAATACGTTTCTTAGACAAATGTGTCACAAACTCTCGGATGGGAACCCGAACGTGTTAACTGTTGATTCATGAGTTTTGATTCATGATACAAACTTCAGAGATCATACTACAAGAATACTATACCAAAGCGACAAAAAGAAAATAAGTATATATTATGCACTACAAAGGAGACAAGACTACAATCTAGAGATTAGTATGAATATTTTAATGTATTGAGTCTTAGAATATTGTTAAAATCATTCCTCAAGTAGTCACACACATACCCAAATTGATTTATATTAAGACTATACATAAATTAGTGTATACTGTGCAATTGACTACAGGTCGGCTGACCGACCAGAAATCTCGGTCGACCGACCCTGTGTCAAATGCACAGATACACATTAGTTTGTATACTTTTTTAAAATTCAGCTGACCGACCAGTTTCTTAGGTTGACCGACCTGAACATAACGGCTAGTTTTCCTGAAGAGTTGCCATTGATCACGAAAAGGAATGTCTCTCAATCCAAGAGATACGGACACAACTTTTGATTGAAACTCCTCATGAAAGATTATAACTATTCTACAACTATATAAACATGTTCAAATCACTTCTACAATCACCGATTCTTGTTTATTATTCTGAAATATATTCTCTATTTATTTCTACAAATAAAAGCATTCATTCTCATTCAATATCTCTAGAATCTCTGAATTAATTTATATACTTCGATTCTACGAGATTATCTTCCTTCTAAATCTTCACATACACTACATATTCTTGAGGATTTGATTATAGGAAATTGTACTATCAAAAGACAATCCGTTTCAAAACACACTCGTCAACAAAGTATTTGTATTAAAGTTGAAGTCCTCTTCGGCTGTTGAGGCGGAAAAATTCCTGTTCGGCTGCTCGGGTGTGATATACCTATTCCTCCGGGTTAAGTGAGGGGTTTTAGTCTAAATCCAGAGTATATTCTGGAACTGGACGTAGAACGGGAAGTTCGAACCAGTATAAAAATTCCTGGTGTGCTTACTTTAATTTTTATTTTACTGCTATTATCAGTTTCCGCATTTATATATCATATTACACGATCCTTAGTACTGCACGTACACTTTCATTTGGTATCAGAGCAAGGATTCGTATAACCGTCACAAAGTTATTTGATATTTATTTCCAGTAATATGGCAACGACACAAACTAACAATGTTAGCACTAACAGTAATACTAGTTTCAAAGAGGGTCAATCAACTTCACGACCTCCACTTTTTAATGGGTTAAATTATAATTATTGGTCAGCTAGAATGGGAATCTATATGCAATCTAGTGGTTTTGATATCTGGAATATTATACAAAGAGAGTACATAACTCCTGTTGGAGAATACTCAACTTGGAGTAACACACAAAAACTAGATGCTACATCAAATGCAAAGGCTATGAATATTTTATTTTGTGTATTAGATAGAAATGAATTCAATAGAATTAGCATGTGCACTTCTGGTTATGAAATATGGAGAATACTTAAGATAACACATGAGGGAACGAACAAAGTTAAATTAAGAAAAATTTCTATGTAGAAAAATCAATTTGAAAATTTCAAAATGAGGCCAAACGAATCTATAAATGATATGTACTCTAGATTTCAGGATATTCATCATGCTCTACTATCATTAGAACAAACATTTACTGATTTTGATGTTGTCACCAAAATCTTAAATTCTTTAACTGACGAATGGGAAAGAAAAGTTCTAGCCATTGAAGAAGCAAGCGGTTTGTCAACATTAAAACCAGAAGAATTGATAGGTAATTTAATGTCCTACGAAGTAAATTTACAGGCAAAGAGAAATGTAGCACAAGAAAAGAAGAATGTGGCATTTCAAACAGAAAAAGATGATTCCGACTCAGAGAATGACGATATGGCAATGATTGCTAAAAATTTCAAAAAGTTTCTGAAATTCAAAAGAAATAAATTCAGGGGAAACAAAAATAATTCCAACAACAATATCAACAGTAGCAAACCATCATCTTCAGTAATGGAATGTTATGAATGTCACAAGAAAGGTCACATGAAGAAAGATTGTCCTGAACGTAAAAAGACCAATTTTAAGAAGGACAGAACCAAACGAAGAGCTTTTTCAGTCACTTGGGACGACACAGACTCATCATCTTCATCAGAAAGTGAAAGTGACAATGAAAATGAACAAGCAAATGTGTGCTTCATGGCTTCATCAGACGATGTAAGTGATCTTAGTTTTGAAGATTTAATTGAAATTAATTCTTAATTACTAGATTTAGCAAAACAACTTAAAAAGAAAAACAAAGATTTACAAAGAAAATTAGATAGAACAGTCTTAGAAGTAGATATGCTAAAAAATGAAAAGAAAATATTAGAAGAAGAACTTGAAATTTCTCAACAATCAAATTCTAACTTATCTTCTCAAATTTCTTCAATAACCGAAGAACTAGAAATTCAGAAAAGTAAAAATGATGTTTTATTTTTTGAAAATAATGGTTTAAATTCTAAAATTAAAGATTTAGATTTAGAAAAATCTAGTCTAAAAATAAAATTTGATAACTTCTCTAACAATATTTCCAATTTTAATAAAGGAAGAGAAAATCTTTCTAAAATACTAGAAAATTCTCAATCCACTAACAACAAATCTGGACTAGGATTTAAAAAACAAAATAAGTTTGCTAAAAGTAGAATTAATAATAATATTAATAAGGATATTAAGAAAACAGTTTGGTCAAACACTAAAACCATTAAGATATGGATTCCAAAAACAAATAATGTTTTAATAAGAAATAAACATATCTAAACGTTCATGGAAACTGTTCATAATAACAAAAACTATGTTTATAAAGGGAATTCTGAACCCATATGGGTTTGGCTTCCTAAGATCTAACTCTTAGGACCCTAAAAAGAAACGGGTACCAACTTTTTATAAAAAAAGAATTCAGGTACCACATAAAAGGAGAGGAAAATGGATTTTAGACAGCGGTTGCCCAAAACATATGACTGGAAACAAAGAAATGTTATCAAATATTATCAACTCAAATGGAGCATCATTCACTTTTGAAGATAACTCTAAAGGTTATATCATCGGTAAAGGCGATGTCAGCAGCAACGGTACCACTAATTTACCTCTCATTACTGATGTTTTATTAGTCAAAAATTTAAAACATAATTTATTGAGTATTAGTCAGTTATGTGATAAAGGTTTTAATATAACCTTTTCAGAAAATAAATGTAATATTTTCGATAAAAATCATAACACTATTTTTGAAGGAATAAGAGATTAAAATATTTATATTTTAAATATGAACATTAAAAATAATTCAAATTTGTGTTTAATAGCTAAGGAAAATGATTCCTGTCTTTGGCACAAAAGATTTTGTCACATCAATTTTAAAACCATCAACAAATTAGCGAAAAATAATTTAGTTAAAGGTTTACCTGACATGAAATTCAAAACGAATATATTTTATGATGCATGTAAATTAGGAAAATTAACAAAATCTTCTTTTAAATCAAAAAAGGTAATTTCTACAGAACAACCACTTGAACTTTTACACATGGATCTTTTTGGACCAACTCAAGTTCAATCTATTAATCATAATAGATATGTGTTTGTTGTTGTAGATGATTTTTCTAGATACACTTGGATTTTCTTTTTAAAAAATAAAAGTGATACTTTTTATAATTTTAAAGTGTTTGTTAAAAGAATTCAAAATATTAAAAGTTTGAAAATTAAAAATATCAGAAGTGATCATGGAGGAGAAGTTGAAAATGAAGTTTTTGAACAATTTTGTAACAAGAAAGGTATTAACCATAATTTTTCATTTCCTAGAACACCACAACAAAATGGCGTTGTAGAAAGAAAAAATAGAACATTACAAGAATGTGCAAGAACTTTATTAAATGGAACCAATTTATCAAAACATTTTTGGGCATAAGTTGTAGCTACTGCTTGTTATGTATTGAATCGTGTTTCCAATTGACCGTTAACTAAGAATACTCCATATGAACTTCTAAATGGAAGAAAACCAAATATTTCATATCTTAAAGTTTTTGGCTCTAAATGTTTTATTTTAAATACTAAAGATCAACTAGGCAAATTCGATCCAAAATCCAATGAAGGAATATTCATTGGATATTCGGAACGAAGTAAAGCTTACCGAATTTTTAATAAAAGAATTCAAATTATTGAAGAAAGTTTACATGTTTCATTTGACGAAAATTTTAAATATATAAATCCAAATATTACTATCGATTCTGATGATGAAGCTACTCAGAATGAAAATAGTAATACTGAATATATTGCCAATAATGATCATGATATTACTGAAAATGAGAATACTACTACAAATATAATAAAATCTCCACCTAAAATTTTACGACATCATCCTGTGCAAAATGTAATTGGAGAAGTAAATACGAACGTAAAAACCAGAATCAATTAAATCAAGTTGGTCATGTAGCTTTTCTCTCTAACATAGAACCTAAGAATATAAAAGAAGCCTCAACTGATGACTATTGGATTCTTGCTATGCAAGAAGAACTAAATCAATTTGAACGAAACGAAGTTTGGGAACTTGTTCCTAGACCAAGTGATCAATCATTTATCGGTACTAAATGGGTCTTTAAAAATAAAGCAGATGAACTAGGAAATATAACTAGGAATAAAGCTAGATTAGTTGCACAAGGATATAATCAAGAAGAGAGAATAGACTATGAAGAAACGTTTGCTCCAGTCACCCGACTTGAAGCAATACGAATCTTATTAGCTTTCGCATGTTTTCATAATTTTAAACTCTATCAAATGGATGTTAAAAGTGCTTTTTTAAATGGTTTTATAAAAGAAAATGTTTATGTTAAACAACCTCCATTATTTATACATAAACAATTTCCTAAGCATGTCTATAAACTCAAAAAGGCGTTATACGGTTTAAAACAAGCACCACGTGCTTGGTATGATCGTCTTAAAAGTTATTTACTAAATTCTGGTTTTGAAATTGGAAAGGTTGATCAAACACTTTTTATTAAAAGAAACAAGCATGATATCTTAATTATCCAAATATATGTTGACGATATAATTTTTGGATCTACAAATGAAAAGCTTTGTCAAGAATTTTCTAAAATAATGACAAATGAATTTGAAATGTCTCACATGGGTGAGTTAAACTATTTTCTTGGTTTACAAATAAAACAAATAGAAAATGGAATTTTTATTAATCAAGAAAAATACTGTTATAATTTAATTAAACGATTTGGTCTAGAAAACACTTCTGCCAAACCAACTCTGATGAGCACAACGATTCATCTCGACAGAGACGAAGAAGGCAAAAGTGTTGATCGAAAACTATATCGTAGTATGATTGGATCGTTATTATATTTAACAACGAGTCGACCCGATATTATGATGAGTGTTTGTTTATGTGCTCGATTTCAAGCAAATCCCAAAGAATCACATATGCGAGCAGTTAAACGTATTATTCATTATCTAACTAAAACCAAAGATTTCGGACTATTCTATCCAAAAGAATGTCCTTTCGAATTAGTCTCATATAGCGATGCTGATTTTGGAGGAAGTCGGACGGATCAAAAAAGTACAAGTGGAACATGTCATTTTATTGGACGTTCCTTAGTTTCTTGGTTTAGTAAGAAACAAAACTGTGTTTCTTTATCAACATGTGAAGCAGAATATATATCTGCTGCTTTAGCATGTGCACAAGTCGTATACATGCAGCAAACACTACAAGATTTTAATTGTTATCTTGAAAAATCTATAATTTATTGTGATAATACTAGTGCAATAAATCTCTCTAAAAATCCAGTAAATCACTCACGAACAAAACACATTGATATTCATCATCACTTTCTTCGTGATTGTTTGGAAAAAGGATTGATAAATTTAGAATTTATTAATACTGAAAATCAAATTGCTGACGTTTTTACTAAACCTTTAAATGAAAATAGTTTTATCAAACTTAGACGAGATATAGGAATAATGACTTTAAAAGATTTATAGATAAAAATATGCAAAAATTTTGAAAAATAAAAATTGTTTCATCTATGACTAAAGTGGAACTCAAACTCATGATCTCTGACTTGTTTGATAAATGTTATGTTATAGCCACTTGGGCTATGGATGTTTCTTGTTCCATTTTACCTTAACATTTGTTTTATCTGTTTTGTTTTTTTTCTTCCAGAAATAACTATTTTTAGTTCTAAAACATATAAATCATACATTTACAAACAGATTGTTGTTAAACTTTTATGATTAATTTTTAAATTAGTTTTCTATCCACTAGTTTTTCAGCAAACAAGATGGTTATATATATACACTATGCTTATCCTTCAAAACATATACTAAGAAAAATAAAACCTGAAAAATGTCTTCAAACAATGACACCTATAATTCCGAAAACTCTCATCTATCATACTCATCTCCGGACGATGATGTTTCCTCAAATTCCCGAAAATGGCCCCTATCCTACCTTTCCCATGCCTAAACGTACCCTTGATTTCTCTTCTCCTGATAAAGACCCCCGACACGGGTGGAAACCATGGGATGAATCTCATACAGGCTATACACCTGAAAAGAAAAAAGGGAAGAATACAATGGTAATATCTCCATCCACCAAACAAAAATTTGATGAAATACATCACTACCAACAACCGCAAATTAATATGCAACGGGAACTCTACTATGAACAAAAAGTCACGGCAAGATGTTTAAGTTTTCTAGAAAAGATTGCCATGAAAGTTTGTTCATCAAATAAGGATGATGTTGTTAAACCTTCTTATAGAACCCCATCCTCTTCAAATCCTGTTCAAACTCCAATAGCTCCAAGATGGTCACCTATAGAATATGTTCCGTCCCCAAACTCATGGGAACGTAAAGTTTAAACAATCGTTGGCTAAATTTTATATATATATATATGTATATATATGTATGTATGTTGTTGTTTTCAATAAAGATGTATAAATATAATGAGACAATAATAAAATTTAAAAATCTATTTTTATAATAAACAGCAAAAATTGTGCATATCTAACAGCATCGACGGACCAAAGACCCTGAGTCGGTCGACCGAAAGTATCAAATACGCATATTTTTAAACAGGGTCGGTCAACCGAAGGACCTGCACCGGTCAGCCAACCCTTCCCGAGAGTTTCAGCAACTCTCTCGGTCGGCCGACCGAACGTGTAGCCAGCTGGTTAATTTTATTTTTTACCTCATATTTAGTATCCCATCCATTCACATTTTCAACCTACCTCTTCAATCTTGCTTTTCAAATCTCAGTTTTTGCCCTAGCCCCCATTAAATTTTTTCACAAATTTCTATTTTAACTTCAAAAACAATGGCTCCAAAGAAGAAATCAAAGACTACCGGTGGCTCATCTTCATCAACTCCCGTAGATACTCAAATCGCCTCATGGCTTGTCAATGACGTAGCACTTCAAAGATGGATACAACTTCAAGATGCCAAAATCTTTGAAGAATCATTTGTAAGTTATCCTGATTTCGCCGCCTACCGTATTGAAAATGCCGCAATTAAAAGTGGGCTCGATACTTTTCTGGACTGTAGAAAGAATAATTTGAAGATTAACCACATTATGGTCAAATTGTTCCTTGCTAACCTAAATCTAGTTAACCCTCCTAGAAACACTGAAAATTGTGTTTGGACATCGGTATGTGGCACCTCAATTTTCCTTTCCATAGATCGAATTAACCATATTTTAGGTGCTAGACCAGGTGGAATCTCGTTACACGATATAGATTGTAATTTATCTAGTCGTGACCACATAAGTCATTTATTTTTCGAAGATGATCCTACAGATTTTAGACAAACGTCATCACTTAGACCTAGAGCTAGACTTTTTTATCGTTTTATGATGAAATCCATTATACCAAGAGTCGGTTCCTACCACTTAGTATATCCTGGAAATTTTAAAGCTCTATATGCTATATGTTCGAATACACACGTCGGTTGGGCACAATTACTCATGGATGAGTTTCTCTCATTTAATCAAGGCAAAATGCTTCATATTTACTATGGAGAATACATAATGAGATTGATCAATACCTTTTTCCCACATGCTCCCAAATCCGAAACCTCCAAAGTTTGTACTTTTGATTCAAGGACCATAAAACTAATGAAGTTGCCCAATGCACCTCCTAGATTCATACCATTTAACCAATGGAGTACTACTCCTCGAGAACAACTACGCCGTAGCTTCTCTACACCTCAACCATCAACTCATGCTACGGAACGTCTAACACGCCAACATTCAATTCAAAGACCAACTCCCGGAATTAGTACAGAGGCGGCCATTGATATTTTGGCTCAAAATCAACTAGCCTTGGATGCCCGGCTACGAAAAATTGATGGTCGTTTCAAGAAAATCAAGGGATTCTTCGTGAACTTATGGGATGCCTTATCATGTACTTCCGAAGCCGGTGCCTCTTATGTAGCTCCCTGAAAAAGGCCAGCACCAAACTTCTCTTTTTCCACTTCGGAGAATACAAGCTCCAGTACATCAGGAACTCACACTTCTACCGCTCAAAGACGTGGTAAGGAACATGCTCCTCCGAAAGAAAATATCCGTCCAGAATTTTGGGATTCCGATGATGATGAGGAGTGATCATGTTATTTTACAACTTGCTATCTTATAATTTCTAGTATTCTGTTTTTTAGATATTGTGTACTAAGTGATTATCAATAATATTCCTAATTGCTTTGAGTATGTACTACTTAAACTCGATGTTTTCTTATATTGTGTTACATGTTCCATATTTTTTATATACATCTAATAAGTAATCCTTTTTGTCGATGACAAAGGGGAAGAAATATATGAAAGCTAACAAATTTTCGCAGAAAAGACAGAAAAAGTCGCCATATATTCAAGGGGGAATATATATACTACTTCGTCACATAAGTATTGTCATCAATCAAAAAGGGGGAGAATGTTGATTCATGACAAAAACTTCAGAGATCATACTACAAGAATACTATACCAAAGCGACAAAAAGAAAATAAGTATATATTATGCACTACAAAGGAGACAAGACTACAATCCAGAGATTAGTATGAATATTTTAATGTATTGAGTCTTAGAATATTGTTAAAATCATTCCTCAAGTAGTCACACACATACCCAAATTGATTTATATTAAGACTATACATAAATTAGTGTATACTGTGCAATTGACTACAGGTCGGCTGGCCGACCAGAAATCTCGGTCGACCGACCCTGTGTCAAATGCACAGATACACATTATTTTGTATACGTTTTTAAAATTCAGCTGACCGACCAGTTTCTTAGGTCGACCGACCTGAACATAACAGCTAGTTTTCCTGAAGAGTTGCCATTGATCACGAAAAGGAATGTCTCTCAATCCAAGAGATACGGACACAACTTTTGATTGAAACTCTTCATGAAAGATTATAACTATTCTACAACTATATAAACATGTTCAAAACACTTCTACAATCACCGATTCTTGTTTATTATTCTGAAATCTATTCTCTATTTATTTCTGCAAATAAAAGCATTCATTCTCATTCAATATCTCTAGAATCTCTGAATTAATTTATATACTTCGATTCTACGAGATTATCTTCCTTTTAAATCTTCACATACACTACATACTCTTGAGGATTTGATTATAGGAAATTGTACTATCAAAAGACAATCCGTGTTATTTAGAACACACTCGTCAACAAGTATTTGTATTAAGTTGAAGTCCTCTTCGGCTGTTGAGGCGGAAAAATTCTTGTTCGGCTGCTCGGGTGTGATATACCTATTCCTCCGGGTTAAGTGAGGGGTTTTAGTCTAAATCCAGAGGATATTCTGGGACTGGAGGTAGAACGGGAAGTTCGAACCAGTATAAAAATTCCTGGTGTGCTTACTTTAATTTTTATTTTACTGCTATTATCAGTTTCCGCATTTATATATCATATTACACGATCCTTAGTACTGCACGTACACTTTCATTAACGAGTATCCTATACCACACATTTGCACTAAACGGTTAAATAACCGCTAGTAAATTTCATACTCAAATCAGTAAAAAAAATTACCTCGTCTCATTGGTAAACTCGACCCAAAGATCGAAACGATCAAACAGACAACTTGAAAACTAACGGATAAGATAAATGCATGTGTCCCATGCCACATGTTTTACCCAACCATTTAGTTCTCCATCTCATTCGCTTGAATAGTACAAGAACGTGTATTTTATATATAAATAAAAATTTACCTTTGAAAACTAGCTTTGAAAACTAATTTTCGAAATCAATTTAAAAACCTTGTTTGAAAATTTCCCTTATTATAGAGAATAAATAGATTTTACACATGGAAATACTTTAAAATATTATATAATAATTGTTTTCAAATGCCCATTAATTTTAAAAATCATTTCAAAACGATCTTGAAAAAACCATGTTCGAAAATGAATAAAAACAAGGAAAATCACTCAAATCGATATTCGAATATAAATTAAAATTAAATTCAAATCAATTAAAAATTTGAATTTTAAAATCTCTAAAATTTGTCTAGTCTATTTATAGACATCATGGCCTTAAAAAACGATTAAAAACATCATGAATTACAACAAGAAAATGAAGTGAAACGGCTAAAAAAACGTCGGAACAAAGGGAAGAAAAAGGCAAGTTTTTGCCATTCCCCTAGGTCGACCATGAGGTCGACCTCCTTGGACCCTAGGATGATAGCTAGGTCAACCTAGGAGCCTCAAGGTTGATAGGCAGGTCGACCCAGCGAGGTAAGACAATCGATCTAGCTTACAAACTTTTCTTCAGCTCGATTTTTACCTGCGAACTGATTTTCTGAGCGACTTTTGACATATCAAATTGCGATATTTTTCAATGAAATTTTACAGGGATGAAGTTCAACATGGCATATACCAAATGCAATAAATCCGTAGCATTTCATTGTTGGAATCAAAAGTTATAAGGTTTCAAAGTAGCAATAGAAATCAGATTATAAACAATCAAAATCAACAGCAGAAAATTTACACAGCAAGCAAATTTTCACATTTTTGAGCGATTTGAGCTTTACTCGGCTAGCATTTGTGAGTTTTAGGAACATACCTTGCTAATTGAAGGCTAAATCTTGGATTATAGCAGGAAAGTTGAAGCTTTGCTTGAGAAATGGCTTTTAAGAACCTGTACAGGAGATAGAAAGAACATGTAAACCGAAACATACAGTATTATTAGAAAACCACTTACTGTAAAATGAAATTTTGATAAATTGGATGATTTGATCATATATTACCTTAGATTTAACTCTGGATTGCCAAAAGACTTTGGTTTAGTGAATTGAGTTGAAGAAAATGGTTGGATTTTGCAATTTAGGAAAATGGTTTACTGTATTTTTGTTTTTAGGCCGAAGGAGGAGGAAGATAGCATGTAAATGAACGTATGGTATACTCATTTTTCTCACTTCTCACCGGGTTAAAGGATAATGGGCCTGATTGTGTTCAAAAGCTAAAAGAAAATAAGTTGGCCTAAAGTTTAGTTAAACAACAATAAACAATATATGTGCATATATCACATATACACAATCAAAAATGCATTTTCTACATATCTTGACATAGGAAAAAAATCTGTAAATTTTTGTACTTATAAAATAATACATTTCTATCATATAAAAAGATTAATTTATATTTTTAAAACATTTTTATTACTAAATTCCTTTACATAACGAAAATGTACTATTTACTCAAATAAATGAATAAAAACTGTTTTTAACTTCTAAAATTCTATAAAAATAATTTTCTCACTTAGAAAAATATTTCAAACCATTTCCAAACTTAATTTATAGCCAAAACATATTTTTAAACCAATTTCCACCATTTTATTTAAATAAAACACCTTGAAAATCAAGTACTTCTTTTAAAACTATTAAAAGAAGCAATTGGGCAATAATTAATATAATTATTGCATTTTCTCCAAAATAAACTCATTTTCTTTATTTAACGCCATATTCTATTTATTATCACTCCAAACAAAATAAAATAAAGTTCTAATCTTTATTTTCATAAGGTAATCCCAAATTTATTGTTTATTCCAAATAAACAATTTAATTCTTCCAATTTTAATTTAATTTACAATATTAAATTATAATTACCATTATAATTTAATATTGATAGGTAATCCCCAAACCAGAATTGTTACAAACTCCCCCCTTAACAAAATTGCGCCCACATAATTTCTAGAGAAGAGCTTATGTTCAACCAATTAATTTCATCAATCAAAAGAAAGATAGACAAGCTCGAGTTTAAAAATTCTCTCACTCTCAAAATAGAACGGTAAAATACCAAAATAAGATTTCTCGATAAATTCTATGGTTTTCCGAGTGGAATTACTAAGATTTGCAGACCATTGAATTTCTATAAGCATTACATCCCTATTTCGAAGGCGTTTCACCTTCGAAGCAAAACAAATCGGGTGAGATCAATTCCTAAGAAGCTTCACGAACAAAGTTGGGATTTATTCACAACTTTATCCCGAACTCCAACCCATAAGATGATAATGATACGACTTTTTGTACAACACTATGAAGGGAGTCATACCGATATTAGATTGTGAACTATTACGGAAATAAAACCCAATAAAAGTTAGGTGGTTTTCCCCTAATACCACCAAACTCATACGACTGCATAAATGCAAGTTGTAAAATAATTACATAAAGGCAAGTTAAGACCCAAGGAATAGATTTTTAAACACTCTCTTACTAATCAAATATTCTTAAAGTTTTCCAATCCGTCTTCAAGATTTAAAATTATCAATTTACAACACTTGAAAGTTTCCAAAGCTTCTTACTTAGGATTTTAATATAAATTCATTACTTTTCATGAGATTAAATAAAGTTTAAGTTGTTTATTCTCTAGTTCTTCCATAGGCATTCTCTAGTTTGCAACATATGTTATTATTTTTCAATTTGTATCTCAAATTTTCTAAGTGTTAGAAATTTTCAAAAAAATCAGTGGAGTCTCCTTTGTACGGAGGGTCGTATACAACATTACAAAAATGATTTATATAATATACATCGACCATAGGTCGGAAACACAAAATATACCATCATTTAATTCTAAAAATTAATCCAAAAACATACCTTTCTTTTTAGTATTTTAAAGCGAGTTTGCACAATCTTATATATAATCTTTTTGCTCAAAATATAGTCCAACTATCCTCTTTCACCTGTACTTAACTCAAATAGATGACAATAGTCCATGCTAATAAATAAGAAGCACTACACTTAAGCATTAAGGGAAATAGATCAATTTCATTTCAGAACCGCGGTAAAGAAGACAAGTTTTGGCACAGAAAACCATAAAATCTGAAAACTTTTATAAAACGAAACTTGTTATAATAATTCTAAGATTTCAAGCAATATAAAGATCATCAAAATTGGATTTACATTTTGAAGGTTATGTTAAAGTTACTTTCAGCTTAAATCTTATAGAATTTTGTAATAGGACAGAACTTCCTATCCACATTCAAACCTATTTTAAACTAAATCAAAATTAAAATCTTCCAAAGTGGTAAAAGGAAAATTTATAGATTACTGAAATCTTTTTCATTTAAAAAAAGATTGAACTCATTTGGAATTATAAATCTCAAGTTATCGCAATTTTAATACAGCATGTTTCTAAATGAAATTTCAACCTTTAAAATCAATTTGAAATTTGAAATTTACCCAAAACATTTTAATCTCAAACTACATTTTCAAACAATCTTTATTCTAAATCATTTATTAAATGATTTTCTTTTTCCGTGAAAGTCTAAGACATAAGAAAATATGATCAACTTTATGTAATCAACATAAAACATTTACTAAGTGGAAACATTTTCATTATTTTCCAAAATCTAACTTTAAACCAATTAACTTGAAAACTCATTTTGGAAGAGATAACTAATCTCTTTCATTATCAAGAGATGACTATTGATCATACACCAAAATAAATTTTTGGGATATATATATATATATATAAAGTTTAAAATTATTCTCACAATTTAAAATGATTATACTACATGAATTGTTCATTTATCAAAACAATCCAAATTCACATTTCCACTTGTTATAAAAATTAAATTTCCATCTAACTATCAATATAAAATTAATAATTAATTCAAAGTTATTTCCAAAAGAATTTTGTAATTTCAAACCTACAAGTTTTAAGACCATTTAGGTTTAAAACAAAAACTGGCTCACAAATTTATGCTAAATGCTCTAAACTAACACTTCTTTATTTTCGCTTAAGATAGAGTTTTATATTTATCCTCTACTATAACTCAAATAAATAAGTGAAACATATTTTATAGTCATCATTAATAACTTATACTAAAATATTCAATTAATATTTTAATTTTTCAAACCAAAGTATTCTTTAACTTTAAATACACCATTTATGATTCAAAGCATCAAATGATATTTTCTTCTAATTAAGACACCCCCTTAATTAGAATTAATCACTTTTACCTCCCCAAATTACCATATTCAATTTCTCAAATTTCAAATAATATAAGGGTATTGCCTTGCCATTAATTTATAGTGAATGACCCCGTTGATTGGCTACAGAGTTGATCAAATGATCAAAACTGCCTCGCCACTCCTCCAACACTCACTATGGTTCAATGATTTCATTAAACATTTAAAATAAAAATTAATACTCCACCATATTAATCATTTCTAAACTTTACTTATTAAAACTCAATTTACCATGCCTGACTGTCTCATATAGTGTTTAGGAAATTCCTATCGATAATATTGATCAGGCGCATCGACTAGAATTCTTGAAGTACTCGATGGACAACCCAACGCAAAATCATTTTTAAATTATAAAAATATCTCTCCTTTATTTTTTTACAACAAACTCTTTGATTATCTTAATAAAAAGAATCCATTTTAGACTCAAAATTATATCATCTATTAAAAAGATTTACAATTTAAATTATTGTTGCTTACATTCATTGTCAAAGAACACAAGGAGAGTTCATCGAGATATTCCCAAAATACTCGATTCAAAAGATTGATGAAATAGACTAGATCATTCATTATTCCAAACGGTATAATGAACCACTCACAAGACTGATAACGATTGCGGAATGTGGTAAGAGTAATGTTGTCCTCCTTAACTCGTAGCTCATGAAAAATCGGTGTAGGGTCAAACTGAGGAATTATCCTAGCACGACTTAATGGATTAAAAAGAGATCAACGAGATATGAAAGTAAGGGTAAGTATCTTCTCAAATGAGGAGAAGTAACATTAATAAAAAATCATTACTTCAAGTGCAGTAATACCATAAAGTATATCAACAAATGAGTATTCAAAGAGGTTATCTCAAAAGGGGTAAGAACGACAACATCATTTAAATTTAATGCATCACCTCATTTCCCTAGTGGACATCCTCATAGGAAGATAACCGAAAGGCTAAGAATTGAAAAGGAGGCCAACAAAATTCTCAATTGTCCGATGGAGTGACAAACCCAAACAGACTCACAAAAATCAACAAAGTCATAATGACTGACATTCGAAATGTATCATCTCCATCTCGAAACTCAATAATGAACAGAGACTTCGGAATCATCATTAACATTCCGAAGAACAAGAAGCAACAAATCATCCAAATAAGGATACTTAATATAGGATTCTTCGAATCACAGAATGTGGCTTGATAATAAGCAAGCCACTTCATCTCAAACATTCCAACCTCTAGATAGAAAATGGCATACTAATTCACACGAAAAGATAAGAAATAAGCAACAATCCCAAATCCTCATACATCATGCCAAATATTGTGCACCCTTTCAATAGGATTCACGATCCTAAAAAAAGAATAAGACAAGAACATCCAAAAGCATCAACAAACTCCTCTGATATGGATGGATGTCAAGCACCTGTATTAAAGAGGACTCGAATAAAACAATCACGATTAGGATTACTCCTAAAATAAGATGTCATCAATTCTATTTTTGGAATACCGTGGAATAGAAATATTCCTAGACATATCCCAAACTTCAATCTTAAATGACACGATAAGATAAAGGGCATGATGATCAAGGAATTTGTAACACTTGTACTATACTTGGATGTATCATAATATATGCTTATGTTCTGTGTTTATCATATTTTATTCTGAACTCAGCTCTGATACCAAGTTGTGACGCCTTACCCCGAGACCCACATTAACATAGAGTATTACTGGGTAATACTGCCTACTAATGCGGAGAATAGGGCTGGTTAGGATTGACCATCTATAGACTTGTCTTAAATATTCATTGAATACGTCGACTAGTGCTCTATATATTTTTTTCCAACTCAAGTGGATCCACATATCCAATATATGCTTAATACAAAACTACATATAGCTATAGGATCTATCGAAAAAAATACAACTCAAATGCATAACACATCATAGAAGAACAAATAGATATATATACATACATACCGATACATCCCAATACAAATAATACATCATAGGTGGTGTGACGACCACAATACACACACGAGTCAAACAATATACATATTAGACTAACGACAAAAATACTAAAAAAAAAGAGCTAGTAGATAAGTCCATGCGAAAGCAGAATTGGCTAAGTCCATAAAGTACCTAATCTGAAACACCTCGGTCTGACCCGAGTCTAAAATACATAGGTTAGTCTAGCAAAAGAATTTTTTTTTTTGAATTACCTAGAGAACCAAGCTTCGCTCGTAAACGCTAGGGAAGTATGTGCCTGCCAAACACATACTTCGGGTACTCGTTACAGGGTTGTCAGTTTCGGGGCTCGAACTCGTGACCTTTGATCACGCAGTCTGGACCATCAACCAACTGCGCCAACCCTGTTTCAAGTGATATGAGGATATCACTAAATATGAATGCAACTCAAAGGTGATAAAAGTTCATAACAAATCTCACAATAAAAGCACGCCTCGTCTCATCGGCTTATCACAAAACATCAAATATGGTTTAGGAGAAAAACATAACTCCAAAATGGAGAAATCTCAAACCCGCCATATTGGCAAACTCAAAAGCATTCTCAAAAGAGAAAACATCATCTCAAAATACGTCATAAGGCCATCAAATATAAATCTCCAACATAGGATAATATAATCCAAAATAAACGCCAAAAGGAAAATCTCATATAGTAACGCCAATAGGCAAATCTCAAATAATACGCCAAAATGAAAACCTCAAATAACGCCAGGTGTTGGAAAACCCAAATCTCAAATATATAACTTGATAAGAAGTTCAATTCCAAAGATCTAATCGCCATATATAATATCTCGAACGGCTCAAAAGGCCAATAATGTAAAAAGGTGATACAGTTGTAAAATCACAAAGAAATCAATGAAATCATCTCAAAGACATAGCACATGCTTTTGGTTGAAGCCCGCCAAGTACTGTTCTTCCAAAATAAGGCGCCACGTCTCTTAGACAAACGTCCCAAAGGACGAATAAATACGTCTCTTACACAAACATCCCCAAGGACAAATACATCTCTTAGACAAATGTGTCACAAAATTTTGAATAGAAACCCGAACGATGTTAATGTGTGTCCCATACCACACGTTCTCACTAAACGGTTTACTAACCATTAGTAAATTTCATACTCAAATCAGTAAAAAGTTTACCTCATCTCATCGGTAAACTCGATCCGAATGTCAAAACGATCAAACAGACATGTCGGGAATTAACTGAAAGGAAAAACGCATGCGTCCCATACCACATGTTTTACCAAACCAGTTAATTCTCGTTCTCATTCGCTCGAATAGTGCAAAAACGTGTGTTTTATATATAAAAATAATTTACTTTGAAAAACAAACTTTGAAAACCAATTTTCAAAATCAATTTGAAAACCCTATTTGAAAATTTCTATTATTGTAGAGAATAAATAGATTTTACACTTGGAAATACTTTAAAATATAATATAATAATTATTTTGAAATGCCCATTAATTTTAAAAATCATTTCAAAAAGATCTGGAGAAAACCGTGCTTGAAATTGAATAAAAATAAGGAAAATCATTCAAATCGATATTTGAGTTTAAATTCAAATCAAATAAAAAACAATTCAAAATTCGAATTGTAAAATCTCCAAAAAAAATCTAGTCTATTAATAGATGTCGTGGTCTTCAAAAACGATTAAAAACATCACGAATTATAGCAAGAAAATGAAGTGAAACGGCTAAAAAATCATCGGAGCAAAGGGAAGAGCAAGGCAAGTTTTTGCCTTTCCCCCAGGTTGACCATAAGGTTGACCACCTTGGTCCTTAGGTCGCTAAGTCGACCTACGAGCCTCCGGGTCGTAGGCAGGTCGATCTAGGGAGGTGAGACAGTCGATCTAGCTTGCAAACTTTTCTTTAGCTTGATTTCTACCCGCGAACTGATTTTCTGAGCAATTTTTGACATACCAAACAGCAATTTGTTTTCATTGAAATTTCACAAGGATGAAGTTCAACATACAAACTAACAAATGCAAGAAATCTAGCTATATTTCATCGTCGAAATCAAAAGTTATAAGGTTTCAAAGTAGCAACAGAAATCAGATTATAAACAAATAAAATCAACTGCAGAAAATTTTACACAGCAAACAGATTTTCATATTTTTGAGCGGTTTGAGCTTTGCTCAGCTAGAATTTGTGAGTTTTAGGAACTCACCTTGCTAATTGAAGGATAAAACTTAGATTATAGCAGCAAAGTTGAGGCTTTGCCTGAGAAATGGCTTCCAAGAACCTGTATAGGAGATAGAAAGAACATGCAAACCAAAACATACATTAAAATTAGAAAACCACTTACTGTAAAAAGAAATTTTAATGAAATTGAATGACTTGGAGGTAGATTACCTTAGATTTAACTCTAGATTGCAAAAAAACTTTGATTTGGTGAATTTAATTGAAGAAAATGGTTGGATTTTGTAATTTGGAAAAATGGTTTACTGTATTTTTATTTTTAGGCTGAAGGAGGAAGAAGATAGCCTGTAAAATGTACCTACAGTATACTCCTTTTTCTCACTTCTCACTGGGTTAAAGGATAATGGGCCTAATTGGGTTCAAAAATTAAAAGAAAATAAGTTGGCCTAAAGTTAATTAAATAACAATAAACAATATATGTGCATATATCACATATACACAACCAAAATTGCATATTCTCCATATTTTGACTCAGGAAAAAAATCTGTAAATTTGTGTACTTATAAAATAATACATTTTGACAAGCACCTTTGTCCAAGTGGTTAATTGATTCGGCTTTGGTACAGGATGTCACAAGTTCGAAACTTGCTTTCGAACGTTTATTTGACAAGTGATATGTTGTCCCAATGATTTGTTTTATATAAAGTACCCGTTCAAAAAAAAAATACATTTTCTATCATATAAAAAGATTAGTTTATATTTTTAAAACATGTTTATTATTAAATTCCTTTATTTAACAAAAATGCACTATTTACTCAAATAAATAAATAAAACATTGTTTTTAACTTCTAAAATTATACAAAAGTACTTTTCTCGGTTAGAAAAATATTTCAAACCATTTTAAAACTTAATTTATAGCCAAAACATATTTTTAAACCAATTTCCATCTTTTATTTAAATAAAACACCTTAAAAGTCAAATACTTCTTTTAAAAACTATTAAAAGAAGCAATTGGGCAATAATTAATATAACCACAACATTTTCTCTAAAATAAAGTCATTTTCCTTATTTAAAGCCGTGTTCCATTTATTATCACTCCAAAAAAAAAGTTCTAAGCTTTCTTTTCACAATATAACTCCAATTTTATTGTTTATTCACAATTTAATTTCTCCAATTTAATTTAATTTACAATATTAAATTATAATTACCATTATAATTTAATATTGAAACGTAGTCTCCAAACTAGGGTTGTTACATTTATTCTATAAAATTAACTTTTCAATATTTAAAATCAATTAAATATTCCAATTTCAAATGACTAAAATTCCAGGTCATTACAAGTAGGCACATTATATTATATGCGCATCATTGTGGCATTTACTGAAGAGCAAATCAACAAACTCATTTCGTCTTGTCTCATATTGCTTCCGAGTGTATTATGTTTTGTAACCGGTTTAGGCTTGTCTCATATTGTTAAACTAGACTCTAATCGTCGGGGTTATTTAATAGTTGCAAGTAGACTTAAAAGGTTTATATGAGGTGATGCTAGTATATGAAAATAGATTGACTAGTATAGGGGTGATGACTCGTAGAATGGTTGGGTAATTCGACTAATGCATTTATGAATTTATTAACAAATTTAAAGTTACCCAATACCCTTTCTATTATATTATGTAAGTTATAGTTTCTCCCCTAAAAAATAGTTCCCATTAGTGTCAATTTGTTTCAACTCACATTAGTTTATGCAGGCTTGAAAATTCAAATATGATGAAAGGTTACTGAACTAGTTATTCTTTCATTAGTATATAGTACACAATTAAAATCTTTTAATACTAACCAAGGCATGTTAATATTTTTATACCCTTCTTTTAAACTGTTCCAAATGCTAGTGCTTCATTGTCTATATGTTTTGCATATATCAAAGTGATTATTAGCTTAAATCCTCCTCTTTTATGATATTGTAGATATGTTGGTTAGATTTGCTTAAAGCGACGATATTCCACATTATTGTGTCCTACATAATCAAAATTCTACCTCCAGGGTCTTTATCATTATTATGATAAAATGCCTAGCTGCGATTAACATATTAAAATAGTCCTATATAGTTCTTGTTCAGTTTGTATTCAACTAACCCCACAAATGGTATGATTATAACAACATATAACATCTTACATTCTTTTAAGAGATTTAAGATCTGACTATGAGCAATATTAAAAGTTAAAGATAATATTTAAAGGTTTAAAAAAGCTATAACTTTTATAAGTTTATCTTTCAAGAATTTTAAAACATCTAAGATTGCTTTAAGAATATATTTTTAGGTAATAAAAGGAATTGATTTTATGTTATTATCTCATAATACCAAAGATTCTTTGGACATTTAGGATGTTGAAATCAAAGTGACAAAGTCTTGGTAACTTTTAATAATAAACCAATTTTTTGTTTTGATGTTTTGATATAAAGATATTACTTTGTTGATTATGATTTATAAGTTTATACATAGAATTCATTATGAACAAAATTTTGAAAATGCATCTTCATATGCCCAATATATATTACTATTGATATTGTAATTTTGCTTCATTTGCTAGAAGTCATAAAATATAGTTTGTTATTTGTTTAATATTGACATTCTTGGCCTCCTATAGTAATACATGTGTGCCTCGTAAACTATACTAACATTGGTTGCTTGTTGTTGTACATCACATGCATTAGATTGGTTATTGTTTAATTGATTGGTTATTGTGCACTTTAATTACTTGGCTAGTCTAGGAAATGAATACACCCACTCTACTTGAACAATTTCATAGACCATACCATAATGTAAACATGAATATTGGTTTGAATTATTTTATTTTGAAAATGTAAGTGAATTAATGAAGTTGCATGCTATAAGAAGAGAAGTCCACTAGTTCATTTTTAGCACCATTTTCATTGCAAGAAATAATATATGTAGAGATATTTATCAGACTAGTGTTATATAAGAGTTTTCTGCGATTTTGATTATTTGAACCATATACTGCAGTGATGATAATAGCCATTCCACTTTTATTTTGAAGTAAAGAAGTGATACATCGATCCATATATTTAAGAACAATTGTTACCCAAATGACTGGATTCTAGATCATACATATTCTACCTCTTTCATCAACTGTGTTATTATGTATATACCCTCAACCTAGTTTGTATTTTTTGAGATAATCTATTTTGTTATGTTTAATTAGTTTTTTTCTCTAAAAGAGCATCACATGACAAATTATGTCTATTAATTGTGACACTTACGTCCTTTTTTCTGATTGTACAGTTCGTACCCCATATATTCCAGAATAGAAAAGGCATTATTCCATTTTTCTCGTTTATTAATTTGTAACGATAAAGCTGTTCGAGCAAGTTCCTCACTTGGAGTTGTAAGTGAGACAGTTTTCTTTTTACTTATTCTATTTTTAGTTTTATGTTTGTCTTTGATATCTTCATAGCTTTTTTCTTACTTCCTCTAATAGCTTTCACATGGGAATCAGTTGAGTTTTGATCATCATTAGTGCATCGGAATTTGATTCCTTTTAGTGTTGTTATGTCAATGTATTTTTAGCTATCACTATGTTTTTTTTACTTGTGATCACATTAGTAAGTGTTTTTTCATATTCATCACATTGTAAAATATTATGATGAAAATAATATAGCTTTTTTTAGTACCTGAGATATTGGTTTTGATGACAGCAACTTTAGAAAATCATATAAAATATAAATACTAATGTTATATTAAGATATATAGTATATTATGTAGGATATTGGATAGGTAATGATTTAAGAAGACTGAATAATATCAAGTAAAGATTGAAGAAATTCAAGATGTTGATATAGAGACTCAAGAACTAGAGAATGAAAACTCATGAGCATTAGAGAGTTCAAGATTTTAAGGTATTTCAGATAAGTTATAGAGTCGTAGATTTATGTTAAAAATTCGGATAGCTCTTAATCCCTCTCTCCATTTTTAAATATGTTTTTAAATATACTTTTCAAAATAACTTTTAAATAGTTTTCAATTTCTTATACTTATAAATATTATTTTAAGTTTTTGATATTTGATTTATATTGGTTTATTTTTAAAAAACCTTATCATATAATTTTACTTACGTTTTGTTATGATTTAAAAGTGTATAATTATATTTAAGCATGTTTACAAAGTATCAAATTATTTTACAAAGCAATACATTTTTAAAATAATATTATAAAGTGTTTTCCAAAAATAGTATGCCGACATACTAGCCGTGATTTTCAAAAAACAAATTTCAAAAGAAGTATCTATCATCGTATCCCTTCATGAACAAACATGACCGTTATTTCTCTACAAATACCTGTCTTCCCAATGAATTTTATAATTTATTTTCATTCTTCTTCTATCTTCCTTATCCTCTTTCATTTTCTAAACAAAAAATATAACCACACTCTATCGAATTTCAACCAGAATCAAACTCAATCACCATTAGTTTGGTTCTCTATCATTTGCTCTTGATTTCTATCAACTTTCTTACTTTAATCAAGATCAAAGTACTATTCAAGAGTTACAGGATCATTTGTAATCAAGATTGAAGATCTATGTCAGTAAAAAACTATCAAATCAAACCGCTATACTTGTGGGTGAGATTGTAGCCTCTGAATAAATTTGGTGTGCTTAGTAGCCCGTAAATCTAGTGAGTGTGCTTATAGCTCGAAAATCAAGTGACTCTACCCAGAGGTCGAGATTCTAGAGGGTGTGTCTCATGGCCTTGAACTCAAGATTATATTTGCATTTACTAGTTGGAAAGAAATCCGTATAAGGAATTGTATGGGACTAGATGTAGGGTAGCTTCGAACTAGTATAAAACCCTGGTATGTTCTTTCCTTTTACATTTACTGCATTTACTTTTATCTATGTTTTGAACCTGTGATTGTTTCTATAGTTAATAATTGCACAATTCTAAGAACAAATTCAAAAAATTTCAAAAAGATAAATATAAATTAGAAAATACTATCCACCCTCCTCTAGTGTTAATTTAGCCTTAAAATCCCTATTTTGCAACCTCGCATTTGGTATTAGAGCATTGGTTTTAAAAGTATTCATAATCTAATTTTTGAAAAGTTTTTATGGCATTCTTTAATAATATCTTTAACACTATTTTCGAAAGGATAATTTATAAAATCATCATTACAATGTTTCATAGATTTTCTCTATTCGTTATGAAAAGTCACGTGATCTATTGAAAAGAAATAAATTTACAGGAATAGATGTGTTACATGGATTTTGATGAACAAACATCTGATAATCAGACATTACATATCAAAAAGGAATAAATGGATATTGGATAGTGGTTGTTCTATTGAATATGCTAGTATATGGTTTTTGTTTAATGATAATAAACATACATATATATATTCATTTAAATGTATTTGTTATTGTACTATTTTATTTTCACATAATTAAATAAATATTTGCTGAATAAAAAACTAAAAAAGAATTTAAATTCAAACAAATATTTTATTCAAATAAATATTTTATTATAATTTTGTATAGAGCTCTCACTATATACACAATTTCCAATTTCAAGTTATAATACAATTTTTCACTATACAATTATCATTTACAGTAACTCCTCACTACATATCACTCATTCACTCGTATTTTATCTTCGACTTTGCTCCTGCCTGAATCCAACATCTGAGTTATCTGCAAAATAAACACTAACGCGGTAAAATTGAAAAAGAAATATTTTTGCAGTATAAAATAAAACATGCTTTTGAAAGTAGTATTTGCCTCGTTTATTTGTGTTGTTCGTTATCATTTATTTTGAATTCATCATAAATGAATAGCTTGTGACATGCACAGTGTATCACTGTACATGCCACTAGGCCGTGCACACCGATATACACTTGATAAAACTATAGGGACAGGTAAGCACAAGGTCAAACCCGAGCCAAGGTTGGATTCAACTCAAATGCAATACAAATAGCATCACAAGGTCAAACGCGAGCTATAAACTGGATTCAACTCAGGTGCAATACAAAAAACAAATCCAAATGGAAGTGTATACAAAATTTCAAACCGTAAACAACACGGGTATAAAGTAATGTACACATGAATGCTATGATCATATGCAACAACATCAATCATCAGTACCAGTGAAAAGTGAAGTGAAACAAGACCAGACCCAAGTCAATCAAAATTCAGTTCAGGTTTAATTCAACCTACAACAAGTCCTAGTCTCCAAAAAGAAACCAAACCAACTGCAGAATCACACAAATGGACACAAGTACTTAAAGAGGACAAAGGATATACATACATGTATACCACACCAGGCACAAAGTTTAAACTCAGAAGAAAAGGTTTATAAATCAATACAGCAGCTCAAATGAGAAATCTCAGACAAGAACAAAAATGAAACAATGATGCAACATTGATACCAGAGACTATAAGAATAGCAAACAATAATGTCTAGACTAAATGCATATGAACTCATATGGACAGTGCAACCAAGTAACATATATGTATGCAACTCGAAGCAAGAAGGTTAAAGACACAAACACATCATCTTTAAAAGGTACCGAACTCGAGTGAATCAAGTACATCAAATCAGAGCGGTGCATTTTAACAAATTCCCAGCATTTCAGTGTAGACAGCACAATCAAAGTCAAATGGAAACAAATTTACACATATGGGGAGTACAAAGTATAAAGGAACATATATATCAAATGCAGCAGTGACAAATAGAACATGTGAATATATACCCAAGCACATATCAGTTCATATGGAAATGCAAACAGTTCAAGTGAGACAGATTCACAACAACTATGCAATAGTGCAAACAATCAGAGCAGTTCAATATGCAAGCAAGGCTACAATTCAATGCAAGCTAACATACAGTATCACTAACACTGACCGCTTATAAAACATGGACAACGGTGAACTTGATTGATTCGGACTATATACATATGTATATATTGTTAGGAACTGGAGATAGTAGTTTTGATGACAACAACCTTTGTAACTTATTTTATTATAACTTATATACTAACACTATTGTCTAGATATATATGAATATTATTATACATGATATATATAAGACAGTACTGATTATTGAAGACTATACAGTATCAAGATCAAGAATGAAGAAATCAAGTTTGAAGACTCTTGAGTTTTTTCCCTCCACGATGTTCTCCAGCTCTGTTTAAATTTTAATGGCGTCGTCTTTTTCTTCTCTTTCTTCTTTTTCCCATGACTCTGCTTCTTTCCCTCCTTTTTCATCTTCTTTATCATCTTTATCATCTTCTCAATCATCTTCTTTCGCTCCACCGTTATCTTCTTCTAATGGTCCTTCTGTTTCTTCAGTTTTTCCTTTTTCTTCTGATTCTTCTCATTTTGATACTGTGACTCATGATATCAAGAATGTCTCATCTTCTGTGAATGCTAATTGGTCTTCCCTTTTTAAGTCTCTTCCTCTTAATGCAGGGACTTACAAGCCGATTCAATTTGATATTCCTAGGGATAAGTCTCATACTGCTATTCCAGATCTTGTCAAAGAGGAAGGTGTAAAGTACTGGAATAATCACCTAGTTGGTTTCTTCCTGGATGGTACTCTTTCTTTTTTAACAGTTGTTAATTTCTTGAAAAGGTATTGGAAGATCAAGGGTGAGGTTGATTTCAAATCGGATGGATTTAACTTCTATTTTAATTTTTCAAATCAAGAAGATAAAGATCATATTCTTAATGCTGATCCTATTTTTATAAGAGGTAGAATGTTCATTATCACCAAATGGGATCCATCTATGGGTATTTCTCAAGCTCAGATTAAAAGAGTTCCTGTGTGGATCCATTTTCATAGAATTCCTCTTTTACTATGGACACTTGTAGGGATTAATTGGTTAGCCTGTCATGTTGGTAGGTTAATTTGTTTTGATAATAGTACTAAGAAATTGCAAAGATTCAAATATGCCAAAGCTTTAGTTGAGATCTCACCTGAATTTGAACTGCCGGAGTCTATTGAAATACCTGATTTGGGTGAAAATTGTCCAGAAGTTAAATTGTCATATGATTGGGGCCAAAAATTTGTACAAATTGTAAAATTTTTGGTCATGATACGGTTAAATGTGAATTAGCTAACAAGAACAAGGAGAATGATGCACAGAAGATGGTTAATCAGAGTGAGAAAGGGGATAGGATTCATGAGGACTGTGGATTTAACAATAATAACACTAATGATCAAAACTGGAATAATGTAGTCACAAGGAAAAAGGCAGCATGGAAGAAAAAAATGATAATAGAAGGAAAGCAACAATTGAATGTTGATACTATTATAAGTGAGGAAGTTGGAAAAGAGAAAGGTAGTGAAGGAGGTACTATTAATTCTTCATCTCGGTCCATGGTGAATTCAAATTCTTTTTCAGTTTTATCTGATTCTTCATTGCCATTTACTAAAGAGTCTGATTCCACTATGTCATCTTCATCTTTATTTTTTGAAACTTTACCTACCTCCTCAATTGACATTGCAACTAAGGTTGTACCTCCCTTTTCATCTGCTTCTTCCAGTTCTTCATCATGCAACTCACAATTTTGCTTTCAATCACCTTCTTCTAAATCACCTTATCTTCATTTATCTCCACCTGATCATATTGTTCTTCCACCTTCTTCTAAATCAGATGATAACTCAAGCAAAGCTTGTATCCCTGGTGATTTGAATAATGGAATAGATTATAAAGTTCAGGAAGTACTTCCATTATCTTCAGCAAAAATTAATTCTCATTCTAGGCATATAAGGAAAAATCTATCCCCTTTACTTCCCCCTCTCCCATTAAAATGAATAGTATTGCTTTTTGGAATATCAGGGGTGCTAACTTGCCCTCTAAGCAAGTTGAAATTGGGAATCTTATTAAGGATAAGGATATTCATTTGATGTGTGTTTCTGAAACAAAGTTAAACATACAATCTACTCTTAAGGCTGTTAAGTTGATATCTCCTACTTGGTTATTTGACCATAATTTTGATGAATCAAAATATGGCAGACTGTTAACATTATGGAATCCATCACATTTTAAACTCTCCAGGATCTTTGCCACTGATCAATTCTTACATTACAGCTGTGTTCACTTACCATCCAACTACAATTTTCTTTTTACTTCAGTTTATGCTCAAAATTTAGTCTCATTGAGGCAATCTTTTTTGGATCAGCTTCCCATTCTAAATCCTACTTCTCAGTCTTGGTTGATAGGAGGTGATTTTAACTGTATGTATGCTAGTGATCAAAAATATGGTGGTTGTCCTTTGTCTCTAAAAGATATTGCACCATTCAATAGTGCTTTAAGTCAAGCTAATTTGATTCCAGTTAGATCTTTTGGTCCGGTCTTTACTTGGTCTAATAGTAGCAGGAGTGGAAGCACAACACTTTGTAAATTGGATCATATTTTTGTGAACATTCCTTTTCTTCAAATCTGGTCCAAACCATTTTATGATATACTTCAACCAACCTTATCTGATCATTGTCCATTAATTTTTCATTGGGGAGTTGATGATAATCGTGGTGGTAATTTTTCTTTTAAATTTTTTAATTTTTGGACTAAGCATGTAAATTATCCTATCATTCTTAAACAGGTCTGGAATGTGCAATTTGGCAGGAATCCTCTAGCAAATGTCTTACTCAAGATGAAGGCCCTTAAATTTCATTTAAGAATCTGGTCTGCTGCAAATTTTGGTAAGGATTCAAAGTTGTATACTCACATTAGGAATGAACTTATTAAGGTACAGGAAGAATTGAGTGCTAAACCACATGATGCTAGTTTACAACATGTTGAATTGGAAATGAAAAAGTATCTTGAACAAATTATTGATAGGGAATTGTTATGACTTAAGCAGAAAGCCCACTTGAGATTTGAGAAGGAAGCTGATAGAAATACAAGGTACTTTCATAATTTTTTAAAAGTCAAGAAAGCCAGAGAAGCTATATCTCAGATTAAAGATATGAATGGTAATGTGGTTAAATCCTCTGATGGTATTAATGATGCTTTTGTTCAATATTTTACATCCATATTAGCACCTTCCAATTCGTTTGTCCCCAATATTAAACCTCTCTTTGACATTAATCTACCAGTTTTAACTTCTTCACAATCTGCTTCTCTTATTAATGCCATAACTCATGAGGAAATTAAATCTGTAGTATTTTGTTTGGATCCACATAGTTGTGGTGGGCCTGGTGGATTCAATGCCTTTTTCATACAACATCGTTGGAATTTGATTGGTAATGATATTGTCAAAGCCATTCAATTCTTTTTTATCAAAAGTTATCTTCCTGCTAGTCTTTCTGCCACTGCTATTGTTTTAATTCTTAAGATTGATAATCCCACTTCTGTTGCTGATTTTAGTCCAATATCTTGTTGTAACATCATTTATAAAATCATTTCAAAAGTTTTGGCTAATAGATTGCAGTGTATTCTACCATTCATTATTTTCAATAATCAGGCTGCCTATATTAGGGGTAGATCCATTAGTGATAATATCCTCTTAACTCAAGAACTATTGTTTGGGTATGAAAGGAAAAATATTTCTCCTAGGCGCATGATAAAGTTGGATATTAAGAAAGCTTTTGATTCTACAGCATGGAGTTCAATTTTAGCTATTATGTCTAGGATGAACTTTCCAAAACCATTTCTAGCTTGGATTTTTACATGTATTTCATCACCTATGTTCTCAATCTCGAGAGAGGGTGGCTTGCATGGTTATTTCAGAGGTGCATAAGGGGTTAAACAAGGTGATCCTATATCACCATACTTGTTCATTATTGTGATGGAACTGCTCAATTCTATTTTAAGGGATCTAGTTGTGAAGAAAACTTTTGATTTACATCCTAAATGTAAACATCCCTTAATCACACATCTTCTTTTTGCTGATGATCTCATAATTTTTACAAAGCCAACTCTTAGTAATATCCAGAGTATCTTGTCCTCTCTTAAAATATTCCATTCCATTACTGGACTTCAAATAAATCTCTCAAAATCAAACATTCTTGTGGGTGGTTTGTCTCTTTCAAAGAAGATTGAAATTATAAATTGCTTTGGACTTCGGGAATTGCCCAAAAATTCTTATTATCTGGGTTTACCAATTTTAAGTTCTAGAATATCAATTCAAAATTGTTTGCCTTTTTTTGAAAAAAATTTTGAAAGATTGCGGCTATGGCCTTGTGATAAAATTTCTCAAGCTGGTAGGCTCACTATTATCCAATCTATTGCTATGGCTATGACTACTTATTGGACAAGACATTACATCCTTCCTATCAAGTTGATTAACATGATTTCAAGTGCTCTTAATAAATTTCTCTGGCATGGTGATCCTTTCTCGAGGAAGATTATTCCAGTTTCTTTCTTCAAACTGTTTGATCAAAAAAAGCACGGTGGTCTTGGTATCACAAATATTTTTCTCTGGAATAAGGCAGCTATCTCTGTTTACTTTAATAAAAGAAAATTCTTCTGATACAAATTTATGGGCTCAATGGGTTAATCATAATCTGATTGGTAAGAGGAATTTCTGGAGTATGAAAATACCACAGAACTGTAGTTGGAGTTGGAGATGTATACTAAAGCTCAGAGAAACTTTCTTACCTTATATACAATGTAATTATGCAGTGATTAAAGGTCTATCTTTTTGGCATTCCCCTTGGGCAAAACAGGGTTTGATTTTAAGTTCTCTTGTGGATTACAATCTAAGAAGAAATTCTGGTATCTTAGAGGATGCTATAGTTGAGGATTTTATTCATGATGGTAATATTTTGCTACCATACTCCAGCTCTTTTCAGTTAAGAAGATTGTGGAATACCATCACCAATTATCAATTTTCTGCTTGTGACAGTGCTTTAATTTGGTCAGATAAGAATAAAAGTCATTCTATCAGACTTGTCTACCAGTATCTTTGTAAATGTGATACTGTCTTCCCATGGCATACAAGAATATGGAACATTGGTTGCTCGGCTAAACAGATCTGATGTTGTGGAAGGTAATGGCGAATGCTTTGAATACTAAGGATAAGCTTTGTAGAATGGGTATTATTTCAGAAGATTTATGTGTGCGATGTAATTCAGAAACTGAAAATAATACCCACCTATTTTTTCAATGTCCTTTTGTTTATCAAATATGGTATAGGCTATTATCTAATGGTGGTTATTATAAGCCTTCTACTGTAAGTTCTATTGAATGGTTCAATATATTCAAAGCAACTAGATGGAAAACACGTTCAACTAGGCTTTTATTAAAGCTTTTAAAGAGTTTGATTCATGTAATCTGGACTGAAAGGAATAGCAGGATTTTTGGTATTGGAATAAAGAATTTGTCACGGATATATTCCATGATACATAGCAGCATTTTGAAGGATGTTAGAGGTAATAATGTTTGAAGACCGATAATATTGGGACAGTTTCCTTTCAGCATTAAAGACTTTGAAGTATACATTGGTTCTCAGGTGCATTCTTAGGTCTGGCTTCTGTTGCTTGGAGTGACTTTATGCTTCTGGTCATGTTTCTTTTGATTTTTGTTCATAGCTGTTGTAATCTATGATTTTTTGGCTTCTCTTTAGGTGATCTGTTGATTAAGTGTTTGGAGTATGTGAGTTGTAAAAGCATGTAATTGAACATTAGTTAATAAAATGAGCTTTGGCTCTTACTTTTTCAAAAAAAAAAGTTTGAAGACTCATGAGTATTAAGATCAAGATTTCAAGATATGTCTAGTTTTTTTGTTAAAACTTCATAATAGCATGAAAATCTTCATTTCGAATTTCATTTAGGATGGAACTCATTTCTACCTTCTTAGTGGCTTACAAACCCACGACAAGTAGCTTACAAACCTATGACAAGTTGCTTACAAACCCACGAACATCCTGGTTTCGTACAAGTTCTTGAGTCCTGATGTGATGAGATATTCTACAGGAAGTAGCTTGCAAAAATACTTTAAAATGGTTTGTCAAAATGATTTTCAATACTGCTTTTCAAAATATTTTAGCCTTAAAATTATCTTTTCAAATGATTTTTCAAAAAGATGTTTTAGCCTTAAAATATTATTTGTTTTTTCTTTAAAATAAACTCTTGTTTTAAACTTCATTTTCAAAAACAAATTTTACATTGTTTTTTGCATATGGATGTCGACATGAAGGGATACCCAATGTCGATATGGTTGAATTCAAAAGTTTCAATTTTCAAAAGAAGTGTCTATTCGTTTAAATTTTCTCACGAATGGTTATGAGCATTGGTGCTTTATAAATAGGCTTCACAAACGAATTTTTTATCTACCTATTTTCATATTTCCTTCACTTCTTCTTCTCCACAAATCCATACTCTATAATTTTCATGTTTTTAAGATCGTGCTGAAATTCTGCCGAATTCTTGGGTGAATCAAATTAAAATCTCATTCTTGTTTGATTCTCTGCCCTCTCTCAAAGATCAAAGTGCTATTTAGAGTTACAGGATCAATTTGTAATCAAAAGTTTATCGAGTCTCTCAATAAAGTGTGGTTGTGCCTGGAAATCAATTGGGTAATCTTGTGGCCCATAAATCAACAGAGTTTGCCCCAGACTCGTGAGATAGGAGGGTACCTCAAGGCCTTTAGAAACTAAGGAATGTAATCTCGACATTGGTATCATAAAAATCTGTATGAGGTGGTTTGTCTTGGTACAGGACTGGATGTAGGGTAACTTTGAACCAGTATAAAATCCAGTGTTTTCTTTCTCATTACTGCTTTTATTTACTTTCTGCATCTGTGTGATTCTGTGATTGTTCTATGATTAAGTTCTGCATTTGTTTATGTTATAAATTTTAAATTAGTTCATATAAGTCTTAGAATCCACTAAACATTATTCACCCCCCTCCCCCTCTAGCGTTAAATTAGCCTTAAGATCTTTAATCTGCACTTTCTTTCAATTGTTATCAGAGCATAGGTTTTCATGGTTTTCGTAATCTGAAACTTGAAAAGTTCAAAATAGTATTTTTAGGAAATTTTGTTAATACTAGTTTTAATATTCATTTCATCAAAGTATCATAAGTCTGCATATAGTTTTTATGAAAAATCAAGTTATCTACCGAATTGGTTTATTATGCAGGAACAGACATGTTACATGGCTTTTGAAGAATCAACAACCAATGGACAAACTGTGCAAATTGAGAAAGATAAATGGATACTTGATAGTGGTTGTTCAAGACATATGATTGGAAATCCTGAGATACTCATTGACATTATCTATCAAGATGGTGGACTGGTCAACTTTGAAGATAACTCAAAAAGATATGTGGTTGGCATCGACAATGTCGGTAATTCTAAAACTCCTCTTATTTCTGATATTTTGCTAGTTAGGAATTTAAAACATAATTTTCTTAGTATAAGTCAACTATGTGATAAAAGGGTCTAAAATTAAATTTGGAAAAGAAAAGTGCCACATCGTAGATAATAAGTCAAATATTATCATTGAAGGAATTAGGAAGAAATTTTTTTACATTCTTAGTATGAAATTTTCAAATTATAACTTATGTTTTTTGGCTAATACAAGTGACTCTTGGATTTGGCATAAAAGATTTGGTCACTTAAATTTCAAACTGTTATCTAGGTTATAAAAACTTGACTTAGTTAGAGGTCTTCCTAAGTTAAACTTTAAAGTAGATAGTATATGTGATGCTTGCCAATTAGAAAAACTTTCTTTAAATTAAAATATATGATTTCTACTTCTAAACCTTTAGAATTACTTCATTTAGATTTATCTGGTCCATCTCAAGTTAATCACAATGAATATGTTTTTGTAATTGTAGATGACTATTCTAGATATACTTGGACAATTTTTCGTAAACTTAAAAGTGATGCTTTTGAATTATTTAAAAATTTTGCTAAAAGAATTCAAAATCAACTTTCTTTAAAAATAAAAACTATTCATAGTGATCACGGTAGAAAATTTAAAAATGAAAATTTTGAGAATTTCTATAATCAAAAAGGAATTATTCAAAAAATTTCTTTTTTAAGAACTCCACAACAAAACGGAGTAGTGGAACGTAATAATAGAACGATTAAATATTGTGCTAGAACAATATTTTCTAATAGTAATTTACCTAAAAACTTTTGGGCTGAAGCCGTCGTTACAGCATGTTATATATTAAATACGATTTTAATTAGACCATTAACCAATAACGCCATATTAATTACTTTACAATAAGAAACCCATAGTAGCCTATTTTAAAGTTTTTGATAGTAAATGTTTTTTTCCTTAATACAAAATTTAATTTAGGTAAATTTGAACCTAAATCCGACAAAGGTATCTTTATCGGATATTGTAATAGAAGCAAAGCATTTAGAGTTTATAATTTAAAAACTAACACTATTGAAGAAACAATGCATGTATCTTTTGCTGAAAATTTTAAAGATTTTGTACAAATAGAAGATTAAGAAAATTTTGTAACTTTAAATAATGAACCTAATGAAACTAATTGTGAAATCATTCGACCTAATAAAAGAATTAGGCTATTAAAAGATTATCCTGTAGAAAATGTACTAGGAAATATTGAATCTATAATTAAAACACGAAATCAACTAAATAGTATGAGTAATGTAGCTTTTATATCAACCATTGAATCTAAAAATTCAAAGGAAGCATCATCCGATGATTCATGGATTCTTGCTATGTAAGAAGAATTGAATTAGTTCACTGGAAATGATGTTTGGGAACTCGTCCTTAGACCTGAGGATAAAAGTATAATTAGAACAAAATGGGTTTATAAAAATAAAATGAATGAATTTGGTGAGGTTGTGAGAAATAAAGCTCGTTTAGTCGCGCAAGGTTATTATCAAGAAGAAGGAATTGATTATGATGAAACCTTTGCACCCGTAGCAAGACTAGAAGCTATCAGGATTCTACTTGCTTTCGCAAACTACTATAATTTTAAGTTATATTAAATGGATATTAAAAGTGCTTTTCTAAAAGGTGTTGTAAAAGAAGATGTTTATGTTGAACAACCTCCACTTTTTGAAGGTAATAAATTTCTAAATCATGTATATAAATTAAATAAAGCTTTATATGATCTAAAACAAGCTCCTAAATCCTGGTATGAAAGACTAAGATCTTATTTACTACATCAGGTTTTGAAATCGGTAAAATAGATGCAACTTTTTTTTATTAAAAGAAACAAAAATTATATCCAACTAGTACAAATATATGTAGATGATATAATATTTGGATCAACTAATAACATAATGAATAAAGAATTTCCAGATATAACGACTAAAGAATTTGAAATGAGTCATATGAGAGAACTAAGTTCTTCTTAGGACTTCAAATCAAACAATTAGATAGATTAATTTTCATTAGTCGAGAAAAATGTGCTAAATATTTAATTAATAAATTTGGATTGACCACTTCTGGTTGGAAATCAACTCCAATGACAACTACTGTAGCTTTAAGTAAATAAGATAAATCAAAAGATATTGATCAAAAATTATATAGGAGAATGATTGGTTCACTGCTTTATATAACAGCAAGTCATCCTGATATCATGCATAGTGTCTGTCTCTGTGCAAGATACCAATCTCAATCTAAGGAAATTCACTTAAAAGCTGTTAAAAGAATTTTAAGATATGTAAAACGTACTTTAGATTATGGTTTATTTTACCCTAAAAACGATGTATTTGACTTAATTTTATATTGTGATGCTGATTACGCTGGTTGTAAATCAGATCGAAAAAGTACAAGTGGAACTTATCACTTTCTAGGACATTCTCTGGTTTCCTGGTTTTGTAAGAAGCAAAATACTGTAACCTTGTCAACAACTGAAGCAGAATATATATTTGCTGCTTTGGCTTATTCTCAATTTATATATATGCAACAAACTTTAAAAGATTTTGGATTAATTATAACTAAATCACCAATTTATTGTCATAATACTAGTGCGATAAACTTATCTAAGAATCTAACTCATCGTGCTAGAAAAAAACATATTGATATTAGACATCATTTTCTTAGAGATAATGTAAGTAAAGAAGTCGTAACTCTTGAATATATTAATACTGAAAAACAAATTGCTGGTATATTAACCAAACCATTAAATGAACAAAACTTTACTAAATTTAGAAGAGAATCAGGTATATGTTCGTTAACTGAAATATAAATTATAAATTATACAAGTAATTAATAATTAATATAAATAAAAAAAATTCAAAAATTACACTAGGCATGTCAACATGACCCATCCCCCTATGTCGAAATACTAGCCATGATTTTCAAATTTAAATTTCCCTTTAAAATTAGTTATTAAGTTATATATTTATAAATTTCGACTTTTACTCCTTTTCTCTGTTCTATTCTCTGCAACAAACTTCTAAAACAGTAAATTAATGGCTTCCTCTTCTAATAATGAACCTTGTTCACCCACTTCTCCTCATTCTAATCCTTTTCAACGATCCACACATGTACGAGCCATCAAATTGCAAGAGAAGATGAAAGATTTGCTTCAAATAATGATGGAGATTCAAGTTAGTCAACTGCAAATGACAACAGAACAAAATAGGCAAGGCAGAATCCTTAGGTATCTACAAAAGTTCCTTATGGATGACCATATCAATCACATTGTTATTGAAAAATCATCACAAGCCATGGATTCTGAAGAAGTAGAGCCTCTAGAAGAACCACAAGAGGATCAAAAAGAAGAACATCCTCTATCGAATCTGGATGTTCATACGGACGAATAAGATGGCATGATTTGCGTTGGAGAGGTCCTTTTTGACGCTAATGGGAACTTGGTTGAACAATGAGGAAACTTTTGTCTCCACTATCCAAATTGTCTGGTCCATAAATCACCACTAGTTAAGGGTCCTCGTTAAACTTTTTTCGTTTTTCTCTTACGTGATCGTATATTAGTTTGTTAATTTGTACATAAGTGTTATCTTAAGGTTCTTCTAAAAACAATCTTTGATGTATAGAAACATGAATTCCAATTAGGATGTTATATTATTATGTCATATGCTTGTTTATCTCTTTTTCTATTAATTTCAAGGTTTATAGATTATTTTTTGTTGATGACAAAGGGGGAGAAAGTTATATAAAATAATAGGTTGGAGTAAGGGGGAGTTGTTGGTGTAAGGGGGAGTTATGGTATGATCGAAGTGGTAAGTATATTTTATAACGTTGTCATCATCAAAAAGGGGGAGACTGTTAGGAACCGGAGAGAGTAGTTTCGATGACAATAGCCTTTGTAAATTATTTTATTATAACTTATATACTAACACTATTGTCTAGATTTATATGAATATTATTATATAGGATATATATAAGGCGGGTACTGATTATTGAAGACCGTACAGTATCAAGATCAAGAATGAAGAAATCAAGTTTGAAGACTCATGAGTATCAAGATCAAGATTTCAAGATATGTGTCTAGTTTTTCTATGAAAACTTCATAATAGAATGAAAATCTTCATTCCGAATTTCATTAGGATGGAACTCATTTCTACCTTCTTAGTGGCTTACAAACCCACGACAAGTAGCTTACAAACCAACGACAAGTGGTTTACAAACCAACAAACATCCTGGTTTTGTATAAGTTCTCGAGTCCTGATGTGATGAGATATTCTGTAGGAAGTAGCTTGCAAAACCACTTTAAAATGGTTTTTCAAAATGGTTTTCAAAACTAATTTTCAAAATATTTTAGCCTTAAAATTATCTTTTCAAATGATTTTTCAAAATGATGTTTTAGCCTTGTTTTTGTTTTAAAATAAACTCTTGTCTTGAATTTCATTTTCAAAAACGAATTTACGTAGTGTTTTACATAGGGATATCGACATCTTGGGATACCCCATGTCGACATGGTGGCCGCTGAATTCAAAATTTTCAATTTTCAAAAGAAGGGTCTATATGTTTAAATCTCTTTACGAATGGTTATGACAATTGGTGCTTTACAAACAGGCTTCAGAAATTAATTTTTTGTTTATCTAATTTCATATTTTCTTCACTTCTTCTTCTCCACATATCCATATTCTATAATTTTCATATTTATAATTCTGTCGAACTCTCAAGTGAATCTAATTAGAATCTCATTCTTGTTTGATTTTCTGCCCCCTCCCCTCAAAGATCAAAGTGTTATTCACAGTTATAGGATTAATTTGTAATTAAAATCTTATCGAGTCTCTCTATAAGATGTGGTTGTGCCTGGAAATCAATTGGGTAATCTTATGGCCCGTAAATCAAGAGAGTTTTCCCCAGACTCGTGAGACAGAAAGGTACCTCAAGGCCTTTAGAAATTGAGGAATGTAATCTCAACATTGGTATAATAAAAATCCGTATGAGGTGGTTTTCCTTGGTGCAAGACTGGATGTAGGGTAACTCCGAACCAGTATAAAATCTGGTGTGTTCTTTCCCTTTACTGCTTTTTATTTACTTTCTGCATCGGTGTTTGATTCTGTGATTGTTCTATAATTAAGTTGTGCATTTGTTTGTGTCATAATTTTTAAATGTTCATATAAGTCTTCGAACCCATTAACCCATTAAACACTATTCACCCCCCACCCCTCTAGTGTTAAAATTAGCCTTAAGATCCTTAATCTGCACTCCCTTTCATATATATGCACATGAATCAAGTACAGACCACATGAACATAGTACGAGTCACTGTTCAAAGAAGTAGCAGTTTCAAACAAAGTCAACTAGAGTTCGAACAACTCAGAGTAAAAGCCAAATGTTAACAAGAATCAAACAAGACAATATTATCACAAAATTTAAGTGGCTGGTGTCAATAGCATAAAGATCGGAACCAAAGTTAAGTTTAAATGCCACAAAATCAAAGCCGTGATGACCAAGGAAATGATTGAAAAAGCCAAAGTTAAAGTCGTGATAACCAAAGTAATCAATCAAGCAAAAAATATGCGAACTGAAAACGTCAAAGAAATCTCAAGCATTCAAGCATAGTCGAGGGCCGAGTTAAATTAACTAGTGAATTCAAATGAAGTAATTTGAATTAAAATAAAGGGAATCAATCCCTATTTAAAACCAAATCATCATTGGCATACAAAGGCATCGAGTTCAAGCAAATTAACCATAAAAGCAAAAGGTAAATCACATATCGATTCAAACCGAACTCGACCGAGAAGGATCCGTATGCAAATCAAAGAGACGGTTGATCGACAAAGCAAGGAACGTGAAAACATCCACTCGATCGATCAACAAATCAGCTTCTTCAAATTCACGAAGCCCTAATTTCAGATCGAAGAAGGAATGAGAAAGCCATTATCATAAACAAAAGAAATACATGGTGAAGAAATATACAAGAGTATAAAAAGAAAAGAGGACTCCAATTTAATTTTCTTTAGGCTGGCTTATATTTTTGGACTTCTATTTTTAAATTAGGGTTTTTGTGTTTTAAACTATTTTTATTTTGTATTTTATTTTTAAATGTTTGTAATTTTCTAGTCATGTGACTAGGGAATGAACTATGGTGGTGCAGTTTGAGAATTCGTAACTTAATGGCTGAGTTGTGACAGGGTTTTGATTGTAGAATTAGGTTACTCGATAGCGTGTGTCGCGAGTTTACATGTATAAGCGTCTGACTACTTAATTTTTAGTAGAAACCTTGGATGTAGTACGTAGGCAGGGTTTTGCCGAAGCTAGGTAAATATGTGTTGTTATGTTTCTGCTTTTTATATTCTGCTATTATCTTTGTTGCTGTTATTCTACTATTATCAGTGCTACAATTATTTAATATACTTCCGCATTAAATTTTTGTAATTACCGGTATCACCCTATTCACCCCCTCTAGGGTCAAATCGATCCTACATGTTCAAGACATATGATTGGAAATCCGAAGATTTTGAAAGATATAGTTTACAAAAATGGAGGATCGGTCAATTTTGGTGATAATTATAAAGGATAAGTGATTGGCATCGACAATGTCGATAATTCTTAAAACTCTTACTATTTCCAATGTTTTGTTAGTTAGGATTTAAAATATAACCTATTAACTATTAATCAGTTTTGTGATAAACGTTTTAAAATTAAACATAAAAGATAAATGTCATGTTGAAGATAATGAGTCAAACATTAACTTTGAAGGTACTAGGAAACGAAATATTTATATATTAAGTATAAAAATCTTAAATGATAACTTATGTCTTTTGGCTGAAACAAGTGACCCTTGGATTTGATATAAAAGATTTGGTCATTTAAATTTCAAACTTATTTCTAAAATTGTTAAAAAACGATTTAGTTAGAGGTCTTCCTAAAATGAACTTCAAAGTCAATAGTCTATGTGATGCGTGTCAATTAGGTAAACTTAGAAAAAGTTCATTTAAATAAAAGATATGATTTCCACTTCTCATCCCCTTGAACTTCTTCACTTAGATCTTTTTGGTCCCTCTTAAATGCAATCTATAAATCATAGTAGATATGTATTTATATTCGTAGATGGCTATTCTAGGTTTACGTGGATGATTTTCTTAAAACTTAAAAGTGATGGTTTTTAAATATTTAAGATCTTTGTTAAACGCACTCAAAATCAAATGTCTAGAAAAATTAAAACCGTTCGAAGTGATCATGGTGGAGAATTCAAAAATGAAAATTTTGAGAATTTCTGTAATAAGAAACCCATAAATTTTCATTTCAAAGAAAACTATAACAAAATGGAGTAGTAGAACGTAAAAATAGAACCATTTAAGAGTGCGCTAGAACTATGCTAAAATGATAGTAATTTACCTAAGAATTTTTAGGCTTAGACAGTTGGTGCTACATGTTATATACTAAATAGAATTTTAATAAGACCATTAACTAAGAAAACTCCTTACGAACTATTTTATAATAAGAAACCTAAAGTATCATATTTTAGAGTTTTTGATAGTAAATGTTTTATTTTAAATACTAAATATAATTTAGATAAATTTGATGCCAAAACAAGATAAAGAATTTTTTATGGCATAATCAAATAGAAGTAAAGCTTATAGAGTTTTTAATACTAGAACAGTACTATTGAAGAAACATTACATGTCTCATTTGATTAAAATTTTGAAAGTTATAATCAAAACATAGATGAAGAAGAAACTTGATAACCCAAATAAAATTATTTTTAATGAGAATACAGAAAAAGAGAATAATAACAACAATTCTTAAAATTCATATCCAAATAAAAGAACTGGATACTTAAGAGATCATCCTATAGAAAATATACTTGGAAACATCGAATCTGTTGCTAAAACTAGAAATCAATTAAACATAATGAGTAATGTTGCTTTTATTTCAACTATTGAACCTAAAAAATCTAAAGGAAGATCAACAAATGATTCATGGATTCTTACCATGCAATAGGAATTAAATAAATTCACTAGAAATGATGTACGAGAATTGGTCCTAAGACCTGAGGATAAGTCTGTAATAGGAACTAAATGGTCATATATGAATAAAATGAATGAACAAGAGAGATTAAAAGAAATAAAGAGTTGTATAAAGTTATTGTCAAGAAGAGGATATAGACGTGGATGAAACCTTTTCACCTGTAGAAAGATTAAAGGTTATAAAAATTCTTACTTTCGTTCGCTAACAAAAATAATTTCAAATTATATCAAATGAATGTTAAAAGTGCATTTTTAAATGGATTTATTAAAGAAGATGTATATGTAGAGCAACCTCCGCTTTTTGAAGATGAAAAATTACTTGATCATGTTTACAACTTAAAGAAGGCTTTATATAGTCTAAAACAGGCTCCCAGAGCTTGCTATGACAGAGTTAAATCTTATTTATTATAATCAAACTTTGAAATGGGCAAAATAGATAACACTCTGTTTATTAAAAGAAATAGAAATGATATTCAATTAATACAAATATATGTAGATGATATTATTTTCGGATCTACCAATAAAAATTTAAATAATTTTTTTTTATAGAAATAATGACTAAGGAATTTGAAATGAGTCAAAGGAAGAACTAAATTATTTTCTAGGATTAAAAATTAAAAAACTAAGCAATGGAATTTTTATTAGCCAAGAAAAATAAACTAAAAACTTAGTTAAGAAATTTGATATGTCAAATGCAAGTGGTAAACAAACTCCAATGGAAAATACTAAAAAATTAAATAAAGAAGAAAATTCAAAAGACGTAAATAAAAAAACTATATAGAGGAATGATTGGATCACTACTCTATATAACTTCTAGTAGACCTAATATAATGCATAGTATTTGTCTCTATGCAAGATATCAATCTCAACCTAAATAAACTCATTAAAATCCGTAAAATAAATTTTTAGATATGTTAATAACACACTAGACCATGGACTTTTTTATCCAAAAGATGAATCCTTTGAACTAATTTTATATAGTGATGCTGATTGTGCTGGATGTAAACCAGACCGGAAAAGTACAAGAGGAACTTGTCACTTTTTGGGACGCTCTCTGGTTTCCTGGTTTAATAAAAAAAACAAATTACTTTCTCTCTATCTACAACGGAAGAAAAATATATTTCAGCAGCATTAGCATGTTCATAGGTTATTTATATGTAACAAACTTTAAGAGATTTTGGTTTAAATTTTACTAAATCATCAACATACTGTGATAATATGAGTGCGATTAATCTATCTAAAAATCCAACTCATCATGCTAGAACTAAACATATTGATATAAGACATCATCTTCTAAGAGATAATGTAAATAAAGAAATAACATCACTTGAATTTATAAATACTGAAAATCAAATAGCCGATATATTAATTAAGCCATTGAATTAAACATCCTTTACTAAGTTAAGGAGAAAATTAGGAATTTGTTCTCCATTGGAAAATTAAAAATAATAACATAAAATTACATATTTTACAAGAGAAATAAAAAAACAAATTTTTTTACATGTATGTTGACATATAAGAGTCTTATATGTCGACATATAACGGTAAATATCGGTTTTAAAATTTACCCTCTAAAATTTATATTGGTGGTTATATAAACACCATAATTCGATTTTCTTCTCCATTTTTCTGAATTTTCTCTGTTCTAAACTTCTAAATCAAATAAACTGTGGCCTCTTCTTCAAATCCCAACCAAAATACAACGTTTTTCTTCCATTCTCCTACCCCGGGACCCTTCCAAAACATTACTATATCCAAAACGATCAAATTAGAGGGAGATATGAAGAATGCTCTGGAGATGTTGACTGAAATTCAAGTCATATAACTCCATACGTCAAAGGAACAAGAGAACCTAAGTAGAATTATGCATAATTTGCAGAGATATTTATTGGATAACCCTATGAATCTTATAGTTATCAAATATGACTCTGCAAATTAGCCATCCATAATCCTCTTCAAAGCAGCAAGGAAAAAGAAGAGGAAGAGGAAGAAGAAGAAGAGGAAGAACATATGGAGGAGGATGACAAAGTTCAATGCGAGGGAGAAGTATGTTTCGATCGAGATGGAAAACTCGTCGAACAAAAGGGAAACTTTTTCCTTCATCATCCTCATTGCACCATTCGTAAGTCTCCCATCGTTAAGAATTATCGTTAGAATAGAACTTCTTCTTCGTTTAATTTATGAATAGTGTGTAGTTCAACTTTAATTTGACTTATTGTGTATGTATTGATTGGTTTATAAATGCGATAATTGAATGAATATATAGTATGGTTTGGTTTCTATTAATGATTTGTGCTTCATTTATCATTTCTTATATATCATTCTTGTCATTTTGCATTTCATGACCATGTCACTTATCGTTTCTATATATATTTATATCATTATAAGTACATAGTGTTTAGTTAAAGGGAGTTGGAATTAGTATCAAGAGTTAGGGTTAGAATTGTAATTATAGTTAGTTATTTTTTATTGATGACAAAGAGGGAGAAATATATAAAATACTAGGCATAAGTTAAGGGGGAGTTCTATATATTGGGCGTAGGTTAAGGGGAGTTATATTACATTTTATATATGAAGTTGTCATCATCAAAAGGAGGAGATTCTTAGTGCCCGAGATACTGGTTCTGATGACAACAACTTTAGAAAATCATATGAAATACAAATACTAATGTTTTATCAAGGTATGTAGTATATAGTGTAGGATATTAGACAGGTAACGATTTAAGAAGACTATACATTATCAAGTAAAGATTAAAGAGATTCAAGATGTTGATATAGATACTCCAGAACTAGAGAATAAAGACTCATGAGCATTGGAGAGTTCAAGATTTTAAGATACTTCAGATAATGATCGTTCTTTTGGGATCACGGTTAGATCATGGTATATATATATTGTATTATTAGTAGTTTTGGGCTAGCATAGTCCAATGAAAGATATTGTGCTAACTTTTTGCTACAGAGAAGAGCAGATTATGGTATGATCCCCTACATTTGAGATAGGTTACTATACTTATTCATAGGTAGTCTGCATTACCCCTGAGCCACGTTTGTGGAGAGGGCCAACTGTGTTTTTGTTATTTCTATTTATTTGTATATAATTTAAATATGCAGTTTTTGAGATAGTTCCACTCACACTAGTCATTATGTCTGTCTTTATGTCTCCTTATGTCAGGAAAACTCTCGGGTACTCAATTGCGTAGTTTGAGAGTCAGTTGTTTTTGAGGATATACTATCAGAGCGCGTGCTGGAGCATTTTAGAGGTGTGCATCGATATTTAGAGATATATATACTTATTATTTCATTTGTACATGATAGACCTGTTATTTATATACAAGACTATTGTATCAAATATTTATTCAGAACTTCATGTTTCTTTGGAGTTGATATATTCTGACTATTCTGTGCTAATATTTATCTATTAGTTGCATCCACTAGTATGGTCTCTTATATATGTTATTCTATTCTATGCATGTATATTCAGTATATTATATGTTGTCATTCCGTTGTGAGACCTTATCGATGACTTGGTTTAGTGTTTTGTTCTAAATTTACCTTGACGATCTGTCTTTGTGGTATTCGAAAGTTGTTCGATAATGTATGGCACATATTTTTAGGTATTACGAAGGGCAGATTATTACAGTTGGTGTCATAGTTTAGGCTCAATACTCGAACCAAGTAGACCAGTTTGAGTTAATCAATTTGGCAGTATGAGATATGTTGAGAGAGCATACTTGTATTTTCTAATATATAATACTGTATACACCGCTTGTCTTTTAGACTTGATTTGTTTCTATTGCTATTTTGCTAAGGTATTTTCATCGGGCTATTCGTATGAGCAGACAAAATATAGGAGCGACGAAGAGCATATGAAGAAGGTTCCCCATGATCCAACCATAAGATCCATACTATTTAATATGCTATGTACTAGACTAGATGTGGCATACACATTACGATGCATAAGTCGATACCAGTATAATCTTGGAGCCAGAATATAGAAGAAATCACAGCATATTCTTTGAAAGTTCCACTTTATTAGAGAATTTGAGAAGAAAGAGGTCGTGATACAAAGGGTCGATACGAAGTACAATATAGATCCATTCACTAAGGGGCTAGCTAAGTCGGCTCTCGTGATGCTGATTGAAGGGATGAGATTAAGATTTCATAATTGGTCCCAAGTGCAAGTAGGAGATTGATAGAGTTAGGGGTATGTCCTAAAGGCAATTTTGTAATTTATTGTAAATTAACTAACTCTATAATCAATTCTTGTTCGTAATAAAGATGTTTTTCTTTCCGTTATATATTTGTTATAATGTGTTATAAATAATTAAATGTTTAATAAATACATTTTAATAAAAAATCCATAAATGGTGTGTTCGCGATAGTAATTACAAATAGTTGTAATCAGAGTTAGGAGATTGATATAACGAGATTTATACTTTGAGACTAGAGTACGTAATGTTATCCAAATATTAGGCAGTGTATTACTCATTACCACTTGGGGGCACTTAAGAGCTACATATTGATAGTTATTGGATAACCATGCAATGAATCACTCGATAGTTTTTTATTGGTTAATATAACTAAGGTCTAACAGAAAATATCGTTATGACTGATTTACACAATTCTCTCGACTTGCGAATACTGTTGATTCACTTTGATTATAGTCAAATCATGGCACGATGTCCATTGAGTGACTGTAGTTGGGTCGAGTGGAAATATTGGAAGTGAAACACTATTCAACAGAGGATTTGTCTCCTTAGTTATATGGAGCTAGTATCATAATCAACTCAAGCCAACACAAAGTCAAACTCTCTAGCCAAACTAATTCGGTTAAAATAATTGTTATTATTGAACAAAGGACTTTGTATTTGGTATTTATACTTGAATATGAACGATATTGAAATTTTAACCATTATCAAATTCAACAAGTTCAAAGTGATATAGTTTTGACGAAGAGAATTGGTGTAAATAAAAGTCAGAACGGGATGAGGCTTAACAAAGTAAAATTGGACTTTACTAAAACCAGCTAAGCGATAAATTTGACCAAAATGTATCATCTGCTAAGTGACATGTGAACGTTAATATTTGAATAATTCGATATTAATCGCTGATCAAATTTACAGCTAAAGAGTTGCACAACCGAAACGTTGAATACTCGTTTAACCAAAACGATCACTACAAGAAAAACCATTTTTTGTAGCATGAATTCATAGTACAAAAATACAGCGTTTGGTCATTAAATGTTATTTTAAATAATTGGGGAAAAACAAATCAACGTTGAACTATGATATCATATAATTTGGCAGGTTATTAGTAAAATCAATCAAATACAGGCGGGATGATGCTGCTCATTTTACTTTTCGCTCCCTCCCTTTCCCTCTCCTCTTCATTTTTTCCCTAAAACTTCAAAAATCAAATGATGAATTCATCTCAAAAACCAAATCCCAATTAATCCAATTCTTCGCTAATGCATGAAACCAAATCATGAATGATATCACGAATTCTCCTCCTCTTTTGTAACCTAGAGTTTCTCTGCGACTTTTCTCTTTCTCAATCAACGTCCGCAGAAACAAGGGTGAATATTTATCTCGCCCTGTTCTCCTTGGTTGAGGTACTAGCAAATTCTCTTTTTCTTTTTATGTACTTGTTTAGTACGGTTTCAATCTAGCATGTTTATCTATTATTGAATTCTCTTTAGTTGCTGGTACTGTCAATTTGCCTTTGCTAGTAGGTACTCACGAATTTCACTTGAACCTTTTTCTTTTGTTCTTTCAGAAAAGCATATGAATACATACAATAACCTTGTTCGATAAAATCCTACTAATTTCTTCCCACCTATTTTTGAGTATTAAATACATAACTGAGAAAATCGTAACTCATGGTATTAATTACTATATCTGTGGCTGCAAATGGAAGTTGACTCGATCATAGTATTAAATCATTGTATTAATTACTCCTGTTCTTCCGATGTTCCACATAGATCCAACTAAAGCCTAGTTTCAAAAAAGCTCAGGTGGAGGTAATGGTCAACAAAAGAGTTAACAATCGGATGTCACCAAATTCAAAGAATGAATGAACACCTCGTTTACCTTTTTTGATACACATTCCTAACTATAAGTTAAATAGTTGTAGGCGATACTGTAGACAAAATTTTGTAGCTTTTCTATTATGTGAACTTATGTTTTAGCTCTAGATTATTATGACAATTTTTTTTTTTTTTTTGAAATGGTACTTTATATACAACAAATCATTGAGACAACATATCCCATGTCAATAAACGTTCAAAAGCAAGTTTCGAACTTGTGACCTCTTGCACCAAAGCCGATCAATTAACCACTTGGACAATGGTGCTTGTCATTATGACAAAATTTGGGCTGATGGAAAAATTATATTTTATGATATATTTATTCTACAGGTAAAGAAATATAGCAATCAACACCATTTATGCTACTCTGATACGAGGATTTCAACCTTCCACTCTTAATTGTTGAATTTTATTGGTGCGATAGTTTCCGTTGTAGAAAAATTCAGCTTCGATAACTGCTTGAAAACAGCCTTACAACATCAGAGAATGTGTTACTGACAGTTGTTGGAGGTTCGGTTTCAACAATGTCATCAATGATTTGAAGATTGGGTAACATCCTAAAACTTTCATTTGGATTATGTTGAAAGTAGGAATCATGTTAATGCTATTTGTTATTCAAATTGAAATACTATTTGTTATTCAAATTGAATTTTTTTTTTGAACCGGTACTTTATATACAACAAATCATTGGGACAACATATCCTATGTCAAATAAACGTTCGAAAGCAAGTTTCGAACTTGTGACATCCTGCACCAAAGCCGAATCAATTAACCACTTGGATAAAGGTGCTTGTCTCAAATTGAAAGTTGACAGTGAGACATGCCTTACTTTGGTAGCGTATCCATGTAGAAATCTCTTTGTAGTTTGTTGTTTTTATTTTACTGGATAATTCAATCTCTGTAACGATCCCGTTTTTAAGCCAAATTAATTTAATAATTAATATGAATTTTTGGATTAATTTTTGGATTAATTTATTGTGTTGGCAGAGATCCCGTTAGGTTCTCGGGGTATCCTTTCAGAGGCGTACCCATTCGGAAAGGAAGTTCCTTAGCCTTGACCATTTGTTGAAAATCCAATCACCCAATACGAGCCATGTACGTTTTTTTGTTGTATAACCTGCCATTTCTAAATGATAGTTATAATAGGCAGACTATAATGGTACGTATGCCGGCTAAGATTAATATTATACTTTCGAAATATTTTCCACACTATGCACTAATAATAACATCAAAAAGATTTTAGCGTATCAAGCATGTTTGACTATCATAAGAAGAAATCTCCCTCAAGTGTGTGATTGCATTGTATGTGTGCCGGGAGACTTTATGGTAGTTTCATTTTCCAAAAAGCACAACGGAATTATTTTTATTTTTTTTGTTGTTTCTTTTTGTTCAAACAATTGTTTTTGTTTGCTCATAGCAGTCTCATGACTGAACTGGAGTTTATTATTCTATTTCTAAACTTTGGGTGTCCATAATTTTCCACACGATAGCCTAGAGTCGGATTATTAGTAGGTATAGATTTGACAGTCTTTGAATTCTTTGGTTTGTGGATCACATTCGCTTCACTGCAGCATGATTAGCTTGTGGTTTGAGTTTTTGCTTGGGGATCTTTGGAGCTTTGAAGATGCAGTCTGTTGATCTCTCTCGCTCTCTCTCTCTCTCTTTTGGCAGACTCTGTGAAGATATCTTTCCGATGTTGTTGCTCTTGTTCCCAATTTTGTTATTTTTTTCCGCTGTTATATCTATTTTGGCTCTGATATTGTTGGACATTGTTATCAGCTTGTTGTATTAATGTTGCGTCCATTTTGTTTTCAATAAAATTCTTCTTTGTTTTCTTTGTGTGCACCGAATGTGTTATAAGCTCCGACGAATCGGACTTCAACGTTTGAATCTCAGGCATTCGAATACGGATGATGTATTGGATGTCAATTTTCGACCATTGAGATCCGGGTCGTCACAATCTTCCTTTGCTTTGTATGGTCATAACAATTTGTGCAACATATTTAACAATTAGGTTTTTTTTGTCTTGTCAAATAGGATTTCAAAGAAGGCTAACGTATTCACCATAGGGATAGCAATGGGATGGGTCTAGGGTTCAAACCCGGTCGACATGTCCCTGTTTTGGCCCATCCAGCCCCGCCTCATTGGATCATTGGGGCGGGTAGACCCGTGACCCGTTCTTGAGTGTTCCGGGTCTAGGGTCGGGTCGGGGCTCGGTTGACCCACCCCAACTCGACCCGCACTACTAACATCTCATGGAACTGCTTTGTTCCTATAATGATTTATTAATCTTCTTAGATATAAGTGATTCTAGCATGGATATTAAAATATTCCAATAAATAATCTATATAAAAAATTAGAGTATTAAGTTGCGTCATTGATAATTATACAATAACATATGTATATATTTTCTGAATTGTTATTGTACACATCATTTTTACTAACTTTTTTTTAGTCATGTTGTTATTTGTATTTCATGTATTATTTGGTGATAACGAGTCTAAACAAATAAATATATGTAAGTTGGTACATAATTTTGAATCAATACACGAGACTCATCGGGTTTTGGGGGGTCGGGTCTACCCTGACCGTATGAGTTTCGGGTACGCGATAAAATTACAGACCTGCACCGGGTCTACGGGACGGGTCTGAGGCGAGGTCAAAAAAATCCAGGACGGCTATGGGGCACTAAAAACCCGCCCCAACCCGCCCCATTGTCATTCCTAATTCACCACATTAGTTGATTATAGGGCAGTTATGTAGTGTTTTGATGTTGCTTGCTTTTAATATTGACGTGAGCTAATGAAGAGGGTGGCTTTGGTGGGCTTGAGAACATTAATACATGCCGCCGAAAATCAATGTACCTGAAAATAAATGATGGGGTTTTTGGTTGTCAGAACATGATGGGTTTGACTGAAATATGTTGTGGTGCACGTCGAATTTGTGTGGGCCTGATATTGGGCCGGTTCAGTTGTGGCCTGGAAACAAAACATGTGGCATTTGAAATAAATTGGCGTGTTTCATTTGATTGAGAGGAATATTGAGCATACGTTGATTGAGATAGCTTGTAGTGGGCCAAAGATAGGATGAAGCCTAGTAAAATTGGTGGTTGGATGACTTGTACGGCTTCAGCTCAGTGCCTGCATCTGAGCTACAGAGTTTGAGCTTCGACTGCTTGGTGTTTGTATTAAAGTATTGGAGCTTTGATTTTACCCAAGGTATAACTAGTATTGCAACTGTTTTTCTTGCCCAAGGTATAATTGGTGAAGGTTCCAAAGATATGGTATACGTTTCATTTGATTTTGTCATAAACATATGTATTGATTTTTTATTGCTATTAGCAATGGCTAAAATACACTATCTACATTTATTGTTGCAATTGGTGCTAATTCTATTCAAATACGGTTACTTTAAAACTTATATACCAAATTTATTAGAATGAAAATAAAAGTTGTTGGGTATATATTGGGCAAACTTATTATACTTATTCTTTTTGTTTGATTTCAATGATGTTAGGTACATGCAGTTAATTAAATTTTCATGTTTTCAAATGAAGCTATTATCTGGAGTCGAAACAGCAATCTCATATTAGTGAATCTACTTTAGAAGTATATACAGCGCCGGCCCATTACCAAAGTGGTAAAAACAACGGCTTTGGGCCTCCCAAAAGCCAGGGCACCAATTTTTCACTCCTATGTATATACTGCGTATCAAGAAAAAAAACCGCGACTCCACTCAACTACAGCCACGGGAAGGCTGAAGGCTCCGGACAGTAGGTCTGTCAAACGGGTTGGGTTGGGTCAAAATGGGTTGAGTCGAGTTTGACCCAACTCATTTATGACTCATTCTCTTTTATCCATTTATGACCCAATTCATTTATGATCCAACCCATTTAATAAGCGGATTACCCATTTAACCCATTTAAAGATTTAAATTTAATTTGACTAATAAAAAACAAATAAATATAAAATAATTTTAATTCTAATTTTTATGTTTTGAGATCCGACAAAAATTTAAAATTTTAATTCTAATTTTCATTAAAATTCAAATATGGGGATGAGGTAGCATATTATTTTCTAAGTACAACTGTCAGTCTCCATGGAGAAGTACAGTATGCATTCACATGATAAAGTATCCGAGTGTCCCATACTATCCGTAATTTAGGTGGTAGTTAATCGATCGAAATCCCTCCTGATTCTGGGTTAGAACAAAGGAGTTATTGCAGTCTGAACAAAAAAATACCGGCTTCCGCACTAGGCGGAGTTTAATATGCAGATGTGGTAGCCTATTATTTTCTAAATACAACTGTCAATCCCCATGGAGAACTATAGTGTGCGTTTACACGATGAAGTATCTGAGTGTTTCATATTGTCCGTAATTTAGGTGGGAGTTGATCGGTCGAAGTCTCGCCTGATTCCGAGTTAGAACGAAGAAGTTATTGCAGTCTGAACAAAAAAATAGCGGTTTCTGCACTAGGCGGAGTTCAATATGCAGATGTGGTAGCCTGTTATTTTCTAAGTACAACTGTCACTCCCCTTGGAGAACTACAGTGTGCGTTCACACGATGAAGCATCTGAGTGTTCCATACTGTCCGTAATTTAGGTGGGAATTGATCGGTCGAAGTCTCGTCTGATTTCGAGTTAGAACGAAGGAGTTATTGCAGTCTGAACAAAAAAATAGCGGCTTCTGCATTAGGCGGAGTTCAGTATGCAGATGTGGTAGCCCGTTATTTTTTAAGTACAACTGTCAATCCCCTTGGAGAACTACAGTGTGCGTTCACACGATGAAGTATCCGAGTGTTCCATATTGTCCGTAATTTAGGTGGAAGTTAATTGGTCGAATTTCCGCTTAATTTCGAGTTAGAACGAATGAGCTATTGCAGTCCGAACAAAAAAATAGCGGCTTCTGCACTAGGCGGGGTTCAAATATAGAGATGTGGTAGCATGTTATTTTCTATGTACAACTGTCAGTTCCTTTGGAGAACTACAGTGTGCGTTCACACGATGAAGTATCCGAATATCTCATACTGTCCGTAATTTAGGTGGAAGTTAATCGGTCGAAGTCTCGCTTAATTCTGAGTTAGAACTAAGGAGATATTACAGTCCGAACAAAAAAATAGCGACTTCTGCACTAGGCAGAGTTCAGATATAGGGATGTGGTAGCCTTTTATTTTCTAAGTACAACTGTCAGTCACCTTGGAGAACTACAGTGTGTGTTCACACGATGAAATATCCGAGTGTTCCATATTGTCCGTAATTTAGGTCTGAGTTGATCGGTCGAAGTCTCGCCTGATTCCGAGTTAGAATGAAGAAGTTATTGCAGTCTGAACAAAAAAAATAGCGGCTTCTGCACTACGTGGAATTCAAATATGGGAATGCGGTAGTCTGTTATTTTCTAAGTACAACTGTCGTCTCCATGAAAAATTATAATGTATGTTCACAATTCTTATTTTTCAAATTTATGTTAAAATTTAATGTTTTTGATAAAAGGGTTATAAATGTGTTACCCATTTATAACCCTTTTAATAATGGGTCAACCCAACCCATAACCCATTTTATAATATTCATAAATGGGTTGACCCAACCCATTTATAAGTAGGGTAAATGGGTTGGGTTAGTGGGTCGAGTCAAATTTTGATAGGTCTACCGAACAGCGACTGCAACTGCCACGACTACATTCCAATCGACAACGACTACAAGTAGGGACCGCAACAAGACTGGTGACCACGACATCTCCAATGGACACCGACTCCATGACCATCTCTGTGCAGTTAAAGCGCTCGACAGATTCGAAGCGGTGGAGGTGCAAAAAGTCATAGCGGGGATACAGCGAGGATATAGCGGGATATAGCGGATGGCTCTAAAATAGCATATAAAATTCGTACTTAATGTTTTTACAAATACATAAATGGTAATTAAATGAAAATTTATCATTCAATTGAATTATAATTAATACATAAATAATTTTAAACAAAAAACATGTGCGAATATACTTTAAATAAACGTAAAATTGTTATATAACATAATTGAATTTAGTAGAATATTAGAGTATTTTCATTTCTGAAAATATATTAAAAATTAAATCAAATAAATTAGTTTCATAATTTTTATAATGTATAAATGCAATTTTTTGATTTATTTTATTAAAGAAGATATAGAGGAAATAACAAAATATAGCGGGAATAACGGGATATAGCGGAAATAGCGGGGATTAAAGCGGAAAGGCTATATTTTGAGGCTATATGGAGAAATCGTAGTGGTAGAAATCCGCTATGAGATATAGCGGGGTAATAGCGAGGCATTAACTACACAGGACCATCTCCAATCGACAGGAATGCAACAACGACCATGACTCCAGGCTCAGCAAAGCTACAAATAACACAGACAGCTTCCAATTAATCGTTGATTTTGGTTATTGACTGCTTGTTTTCGAAAAGGTACTTAATTTTGGATACTAATTTTAATTTAGTTCTACTTGTATTGTTATTGTAACAACCCGGAATTTTGGTCGTTTGGTTTTGAATGTTTAATTTATTTTTAAACGTTGAATCTGAAATATTTATTGATTCTGAATATAGAAATTTTGGTTGAATGTGTGAATTTGATTAAATATCAAATATATTATCGTAATATGGAAATAGTGAAATTTAATATTTTGAATAATGTAAATGATTGAAATTGTGATTTAATATGAATTGGAATGGTTACTAATGTAGATATAAATTCTATTTGAATTGGAGTGATGATAGTGGACCTTTGAATGGAATTAAAAGTCGATAAATTAAAATTTGAAATTTTATATATTAATATAACAGTGAAAAGTAGCGATTCGAGGCACGGTCTTAGAATTGGATGAAACTAGTTTCATTATATCTGTAATAGTGTATTATTGTGGGTTTTCAAATTTCATAGCAATCAGATTTATCGTTTGCTCGTGGGAGCTGAAAACACGTAAAAATTAATTTAAGGAATTTAATTTTAAATCAATCATTTAAAGCTGTAACTCCCATATACTTTGGAATTGGCTTTTGAAACTTGTTCCATTGCGTTCGTCATAGGGTATAACTTTAGGAACGTTAGGTGACACGCTTCGTTTGGAGATCGGAATAAGTCAAATGTGAATAGCGTTTCTAAATAGTTAATATTATATATATATACCCCGCTAAGTCATATAACCCTAACCAAAACCTTGCAGCCGTCACCCTATTCCTCAATGGCCAGATTCGTGCATGCTTTATCCCCTCCGATCTCCTCATCCACACTCAATTAGCTGAAGACTTGTACATAAAACTTATAGAGCTCGAGGAGCTCTATAATATCAACGATCGAGATCAAGTAAGGAGGTCCAGGGCAACGACAAATGGACTCGGTTTTTGCATCGTTCTTTGGTGAATTTTGCCCGACTCGGGCGAAGAAAAGGGATCGCGTTTTGCTCGGAGGTGGGTCGTGGCGTGGCGCACGCGTGGGAGTGGTTGGATTGACTTCCGTTCGAGCGTGGTGGCAGCGACACGTCGATGAATCGGTGGCTGTGGGTTTTGTTCGATCCTGGTATACGCGAGAAGGAAGAAAGGCACATTCGGCTGAGATCTGCTACAAGGGAACGAACGGCCACATTTCTTCTAGGTAAAAAAATTATTTATATAAATTGTATTCAAATCTTTAAAAATGTGTATCTTCTTCGTACGAGGTCCAATTGAGACGAAACAAACGACGATGGAATCGTAGCGACGAGCACTACCTTATGGAATTGATTTGGAGACAAATGGAAATAGCTAAAATGTAACAACCCTAGATTTTTTGCCTATATATTTTAAATTTGACTTTATTTTTATTTTAATTATTTTAAATTTATTTTTATTTCAAATATTTCATTTCAAATATAAATGCTGACTATTAAGTGATATATAGTTCAAAATAGTATAAATTGGACATTTTACAAAAAAAAATGAATTTCTACTCAAACTGTTTGAACTTTGACTTCTAAAATTAAAAATTAAAATAATTTTAAATCCTAAATTTTATCTTTTATTATGGAAATAGATGTAATAACTTGAACACTGCTTTTCGTTTCGTTGAAAACGGAGTTAAACTGTAAAAGTTATGTACAATTCAATTTTGAGTGTAATTTGATTTATTTAATAATTTTGTCTATTTTAAATTATATAAACCTTATTTTCTTTGTCATATTTTATTTTAATATGTTACTGTATAAATATTTTTGTATTATAATAATTTTTAAAACGAAGTAAACAATTTTTCAAAGTCAATGGTGATTTATTTGTAATTTCTGGACACTGTTTTGGATTTTTAATAAATTTCTTTAAATCTTTTACTATTTTCTTTAAATTTAAATTTTTTTCTTATGTGTTAATAGGTTATTTTAAGTATATTTTGTCTTTTAATATTTTTTTAAGTGATGTTATAATTTTTCCAAAGTTTACTGTGTTGATTTCTTTTTTTTAAAAAGGCTGTTTTCTTATTTTCTGCTATTTTCTTCATTAAAATTATATTTAATTTAATTTTTATTTTATTTTATTTTGTGAATGTACTTTTTTATGTTTAAAATATATTACAAGCTCATATGAATTTTCTAAAATTTATTTCATGTAATTTCAAATTTTCTAGACTAGTTTACTATTTTTAGCTATTTTCCTTAATTTAACATTATATAATTAATAAATATTATATATATTTTTATATTTTGATAAATTTTCGAAATTTTATCTGAGATTATTATTATTTCCAAAAATATCAAGTTATATAAACATATATAAGAAATATGAAAGGTTTTGTGACTCTTTAGCTGCTTGTGACTCTTTGCTTGCCACCTCTTCATTTTCCAAACTCAAGCATTCATTTTGCTTGGCCGACCTTAATTCTTTCAGCTGCACATTTTTTTCTCATTCATTCCCGTATACATACTCTTCTCAATCACAAAATGGCCTCCATCCCTTAGGCAAAGAGTTGGTAATCTTCTTCTTCCTTCTACTCATTTTCTTCTTGTTTTCTTATGATTTTTCTCTTGCTTTCTTCACCTTCAAGGCTAAGCTCCTTCCATATCCTCCACCTTGGCCTCCTCCATCACCACCACATCTGGTCAACACTTCCTCCAGCCCACAGCCAAGCCATGGCCGTGCCTTTGTGTTGACTAGATCCACTAAAATATGAACATACACCACACATATGCACCTAGCCGATCCTACCTTAGCACCACCACCTCAAAACTCCACTTTGGCCGCCACATACACCACCACCACCCTAGCTGACCTGAGACACCTCTGCCACGTCATCCTCCACCCCACCCAGACCTGGACAGGCCATGCTAGCTTGTGGCCGAGCCTTTTTATTGCTTAGAAAACCATGTAGTTTGCATTGACTTGTAATTTATGTGTCACAAACCTTTGATCCATCATTGCCCATGCTATGGCCGACCTTAAGGAACCCAAACCTGATCTAAAACCATGCTATAGCCGTGCCATTTCAGATCATAGCTGAAGCATAAGAGGTAGAAAGCAAGTGCAAACACTTTGGCTTTGTTTTGTACATCCAATTCCAGCATTGTTTAGTGATAATTTGTGTCGAAAACTTATATCTATTCAATTGTTTTGTGTAAATGTTTGAACAAGGCTATTAGCTTTGTCTCTCCACTCTCAAGTCATATCCGTGTCGTCGTGCCTTCATTGTGTCAGTGTTGTGTGCTTTGGTGGATATCTCTAGCTCTGAACAAGTGAGTACTTCTCACCAGACATTATGTACTTATACAAGTAGTAAATTGACACCCTGTGAATCTGTAGAACTATATGATCATGTTATAACTGCTTATATTATTATCATATGATGTTCACACCTATTATGACACCTATTATATTATATGTTACTGTTATTTCATGCCATTCTGTTTATTTTATCTGTTCATCACACTGCAAGTTCCCTTTAAATTAGAATCACTATGAGTTGAAATGATACATACCCGAATGGACTTTAGAATAAGGGAACATTGTTATGGGCTGAAATGATAGGCCTGAATGATTTTGAACTTATTTTATTTACTTGGGACTGCGGGTTTGAAATGATAAAACCCGGATTTTTCTTTGTAAATTACGGGTTGAAATGATATATTACCCGTATCACTTTACCTAGCGTAGAAAATTATATACAGGCCCGTAGTTAAAATATGTTTTTCTAAAAAATTTAAAATATTTTAGAAATTTAATTATTATAATATTTTGATTTAAAATTAAATAAAAATATAATTTTTGTAAAGTATTATTGATTTTCTGGAAATCTATAAGTTGAATAAATTATGGAAAAGTTAGAAAATCTAAATGTACGTTATTTTGGAAATTTTGATTTAATTTTTAATGAAATTTAAATTAACTTAGAAAATATGATAAATTTATGATATTTTGAATTTAAATTAATTTAAAATTATTTTACAACATATTAATGATTTTTGAACAAAGTTAAAATGTTAATGATTGAATATTGAGTTGAATTTGGAAATATAACTTAAATTGGAATTTATGAAATTGGTTTAAAAGTGAAATTTTAAGTTAAGTTAAACAAAATGGAATTAAGTTATATTTGAAATTTTAAACTTAAGTGTTAAGTTGAAATTTAATGTAATGGATTTAAATTTGAATGTTGAAATTTAATAAGCGAATTATTAATAAATATTGATTTTTGAAAGGAAACTTAACTTTATAAAATCATGAATTTAAGGAAAATTAAATGATGCTTATAAATGTGAAAATGTATGATTTTATAAGTTAAAAACGATTTAAATAAAAAATTAAGTGTTTGTGAAATTCTATTGAATATTTGAAGTTAATTAACAGCATTTTTAAATGCTGTCTTTTGTTAAATTGAATTGTTTTGAATGTAACTTTCTGTAGCATTTTCCAAATGCTGCGAAACTGGAATTTTCATTGTTTTAATAAATTTAAGTGCATAAATGAACATTGAAAAGTTTAAATTTTTGGAATTTTATAATTTAATTATTAAATGTAATAACTTCATTTTTATGATTTAAAATGAAGTAATTTGTTTTGAAATATAACTATTTGATATATTAAAATGATTGAAATGTGGTTTCGAAAAGATATGATATTTTGATATATTAAAATGATTTAAAATGTGGTACTAAAGATATGATATTTTGGTATATTGAAATGATTTGAAAGGTGGTTTTGAAAAAATATATAGCTATTTTGATATATTAAAATGATTTGAAACGAGGTTTTGAAAGATATGATATTTTGATATTAAAATGATTTGAAAAGAAGTTCTGAAAGATATGATATTTTGGAAATGAAGCTTTGAAAGGTTATAATATTATGATATATTAAAATGATTTGAAAGGAAGTTTTGAAAGGATATGATAATTTAATATATTGAAATGATTAGAAATGACTTGATATTTATTTTAATAAATATTTGAATTGAAAGATATGGTATGATGATATATTGAAATGGTTTGGAAATGATTTAATCTTTATTTTGATAAAGATTTGGGTTGAAATGATATTTTATTTTGAAGTATAAAATATTGTTTTAAAGTTATAACTATGGGTTATAAAAACGATTGGTTGTTAAAGAGACCGGGATCGGATATTGTCTTATAGCCGGCTAATACCGAAAACCACTTTAACAACTGTGTACGCGGTGGAGATTCCAGAATGAAGTAGGATGGTGGCGACGTTCTCGAGGTATATTACGTGGACCCAACTCCCGTGAGTTGGCATAAATGACTAAAACAGGAGCTATACCGGGCTACACAAAGGATCACACCCTTTTATCGAGCATGCTTCTTCGAAAACCATTCTATTACTTTTGTGATCCGATATGTGGCGCCACTTTGATTCGGGGATATGTCTCGAGGTGGGCGGAAGCTGCTGGCTTGCCGTCATCACCGGTCCGGGAGTCCAAACGGTGTATCCACCCTGGCATTGCCTCGCGTGCCGTGTCATATCCTTATATCGAGCCCACTACGAATTTGGTTTTAAAGATCCGACCGCTTTAAGGTTCACCATCCCCTTAACGCCATTTTCTATATGATTATACTTTACTGATTAGTCACTACTGTATATAGCACAATATACTATATAGTAAATAGTTTAACGGATCCTTAGAGGATGGGCGGTCCCACGCATCTTCTAAGTTACTTGTTCCTTTACTGCAGTTCACTTGAGTTGGTTTACATTGTATAAGTATGTATGTCCTGACTCGGGTGTTTGTATTTTTATTTACGCTCGGGTCAGCCTGAGTATTCACAGATTTGGATTTCCACTTTCTGGAGATTTGGAATCGCTGGAGATTACCTGCTTGTCTAGTTTTATCGTTTCAGTCTGTTGGTCCTTTCCAGCTATTGTATTAGTAGATTTCTATGTATTGAGACTTCTTTTGTACTTTATTTCTTCTGTTGTATCTTATATAACTCTGATATATTTATATAGTAGCTTCATGAACTACAATCTCTTTTACTTCCGCTGCATTATTATTACTCTGTGTCTGTGATCTGTGATTTTTATTTACTGTATATTCTGAGGTTTGCCAAATTTTTATTTACAACGCGGTATTTTGAGCAATTCAATTCCGGCATGAGTGTCTACCTATACACTTATAGTGGATGCGAATGGTTGAAAATATCGGGTCGTCACAGTTGGTATCAGAGCTTTGGTAGCTCTAGGCAAAACTCAGCATATGGAGTGAATGTATTTATAGAACCACTTTCATTCGAGTTTGAATCTCTTCCTTTTGACTCGATTCCTTTGAATTTTGGAACATTCCCTACGGTTCCAAAATCCATTCGTGTCCCGCACTATTCATCTTCTTTTAACTCTGGAGTATTCCAAAACTCCGCTTTGAATGATCTTTCAAGTGAGTCGGCGGTCACGCCAATTTCAAATTGAATTGAAAAAAAAAGGGGAAAACTCCTTTACAATTAGCATCGATTCACCAGAGATTTATATCTATCCTTGGTTTAGATGCTAATATCTTTTGTTATTCCAAACTTTATCTATTGAGATCGAATGTAGATATACCCTAGAAAAATCCACATTGATCTTATTATTTAAGTCACGGTTGACCCGATTAAGGTTGCCCGCGATTTATTTAAGCTTATCCACCTCCCTATTTTGTTATTTAATCATATTGTCTTTTGTTTCCAACCTATCTTCAAACATTTTCAATTGTACTTGTAGAATCTATGTTTTGTTTATATATTGTGCTGTTTGAGTTGTTGATGTTGAGTTGGATTTCTGATCGATTCGTCTGATCACCGCTATCGGAAAGATTTTCAAAACACTTTGACAGAACAAACTGACACAATATATTTTAAAATTTTGGTTAATGAAATAAATTTTGATATATAAGTAAATTTATGAAACTTAATAAACTTATTTAAATTGATTATTTGAAGTGATAATACTTGATTTGGGAACTGAAATAAATATAGAAAAAGAAATTTGAGAATTTAATTTCCGATGGTTTCAAACCTTGTGTTTAAGTTTTAAAGTATTTTTGAATAAGAATATGTTTTCAAAGGATTTTTAAAGTTTAAAAATTAGTGCTCTTCTCTTTGTCGCTGGAAATAACTTCGGTGATGATCGCGACATCATCAACGTTCATTTTCGAGTTTCGAAGTGAAGAGGCCGCTCTGTAGTCTTACTCCAGCTTTGTTTTTGTAAATCAAATTGATTTGAATTGAATTTCTAAAATATGACTTGATTTATAATATATATAGATATATGATTTAAATTTGATTTGATAAACTATGTACATACCTTTAATTATCTCTAAATGGTTTGAAGAAATCAGAAATTTAATTCTTAAATTTCATTTCTAAAGAATAATTTCAATTATAAAAAGAAAATCAAAAATTTTGGATAAATAATTCAAACTTGAGATAATTGAATTGGAAAGTTTTATTTGTATAATACTCAATTTCATTCCAATATAACTTACCTTAATTTCAGAAGTTAACAATGTAATTGGATAATATACAATATAAAAAGATTTTATAAAATGATTAACAGAGGTAAATAGAATAAATGGGTAATTGAATAATTTTCAATATAAAATAATGTTAAAAGAACTAAGAATAAAAGAAGGCAGTTATAATAAGTGTAAGTACATTTAACATAAGTGATAAATATATTAAGCGGAATAAATTTAATTTTAATTAGGAATAAAGAAGAATAAAATTTATTAAGTACATTGTGAGTGTAATAAATAATTATTTTTCAAACCCATGGTTTGAAAAATTGTTAATTTAAGATGATTGGATAATAAGATAATGAAAATTGGGATAGTTAAGATTTATTTAACTTGTGTAAAGATTTATTCTCTATTTAAGTTGAAATTTCCATGCTTTCAAATTTATTTCCTTATTTTGTTTTGCAAACTATCTTTTTGTCGTCCTTATTATTCTTATCTTCCTATAGAATGGTATAGACATCTTTCTATGTTGTTTCCGTTTAGAAATCTTTCTATAATCCTTGATAATCTTTGGTAATCATTTTGGATCCACCTTTTTCGTGCTTGTGATTCTTAATTTTGGAGAATCTTCGAAAGATCATCTTCACCTTGTTAAACTTACCTATAAAAACAGTTATCAGATATAATTTGAATCTTCTTGTCATCTTACCTTAATCCTATTTCGCTCTATCTTTTTCTGTGCTTTTTCGTACTTCATCCCTTTTCGAGGACGAAAAGTTTTGAGTGGGGGAGTGTGTAACAACCCTAGATTTTTGCCTATATATTTTAAATTTGACTTTATTTTTATTTTAAATTTATTTTTATTTCAAATATTTCATTTCAAATATAAATGCTAACTATTAAGTGATATATAGTTCAAAATAGTATAAATTGGACATTTTACTAAAAAAAATGAATTTCTACTCAAACTGTTTGAACTTTGATTTTTAAAATTAAAAATTAAAATAATTTCAAATCTTAAATTTTATCTTTTATTATGAAAATAGATGTAATAACTTGAACACAGCTTTTCGTTTCGTTGAAAACGGAGTTAAACTGTAAAAGTTATGTACATTTCAATTTTGAGTGTAATTTGATTTATTTAACAATTTTGTCTATTTTAAATTATATAAATCTTATTTTCTTTGTCATATTTTATTTTAATATGTTATTGTATATATTTTTGTATTATAATAATTTTAAAATGAAGTAAACAATTTTCCAAAGTCAATGGTGATTTATTTGTAATTTCTGGACACTGTTTTGGATTTTTAAGAAATTTCTTTAAATCTCTTACTATTTTCTTTAAATTTAAATTTTTTTCTTATGTGTTAATGGGTTATTTTAAGTATATTTTGTCTTTTAATATTTTTTTAAGTGATGTTATAATTTTTTCAAAGTTTACTGTGTTGATTTCTTTTTTAAAAAAAGGCTGTTTTCTTATTTTCTGCTATTTTCTTCATTAAAATTAAATTTAAATTTAATTTTTATTTTATTTTGTGAATGTACTTTTTTTTATGTTTAAAAATATATTACAAGCTCATATGAATTTTCTAAAATTTATTTCATGTAATTTCAAATTTTCTAGACTAGTTTACTATTTTTAGCTATTTTTCTTAATTTAAATTTATATAACTAATAAATATTTTATATATTTTGATAAATTTTCGAAATTTTATCTGGGATTATTATTATTTCCAGAAATATCAAGTTATATAAACATATATAAGAAATATGAAAGGTTTTGTGACTCTTTAGCTGCTTGTGACTCTTTGCTTGCCACCTCTTCATTTTCCAAACTCAAGCATTCATTTTGCTTGGCCGACCTTAATTCTTTCAGCTGCACATTTTTTTCCCATTCATTCCCGTATACAAACTCTTCTCAATCACAAAATGGCCTCCATCCCTTAGGCAAAGAGTTGGTAATCTTCTTCTTCCTTCTACTCATTTTCTTTTTGTTTTCTTATGATTTTTCTCTTGCTTTCTTCACCTTCAAGGCTAAGCTCCTTCCATATCCTCCACCTTGGTCTCCTCTACCACCACCACATCTGGTCAACACTTCCTCCAGCCCATAGCCAAGCCATGACCGTGCCTTTGTGTTGACTAGATCCACTAAAATATGAACATACACCACATATATGCACCTAGCCGAGCCTACCTTAGCACCACCACCTCAAAACTCCACTTTAGCCGCCACATACACCACCGCCCTAGCTGACCTGAGACACCTCTTCCACGTCATCCTCCACCCCACCCAGACCTGGAGAGACCATGCTAGCTTGTGGCCGAGCCTTTTTATTGCTTAGAAAACCATGTAGTTTGCATTGACTTGTAATTCATATGTCACAAACCTTTGCTCCATCATTGCCCATGCTATGGCCGACCTTTAGGAACCCAAACCTGATCTAAAACCATGTTGTAGCCATGCCATTTCAGATCATAGCTGAAGCATAAGAGGTAGAAAGCAAGTGCAAACACTTTGGCTTTGTTTTGTACATCCAATTCTAGCATTGTTTAGTGATAATTTGTGTCGAAAACTTATATCTATTCAATTGTTTTGTGTAAATGTTTAAACAAGGCTATTAGCTTTGTCTCTCCACTCTCAAGTCATATCCGTGTCATCGTGCCTTCATTGTGTCAGTGTTGTGTGCTTTGGTGGATATCTCTAGCTCTGAACAAGTGAGTACTTCTCACCAGACATTATGTACTTATATAAGTAGTAAATTGACACCCTGTGAATCTGTAGAACTATATGATCATGTTATAACTGCTTATATTATTATCATATGATGTTCACACCTGTTATGACACCTATTATATTATATGTTACTGTTATTTCATGCTATTCTGTTTATTTTATCTGTTCATCACACTGCAAGTTCCCTTTAAATTAGAATCACTATGGGTTGAAATGATACATACCCGAATGGACTTTAGAATAAGGGAAAATTGTTATGGGCTGAAATGATAGGCCTGAATGATTTTCAACTTATTTTATTTACTTGGGACTGCGGGTTTGAAATGATAAAACCCGGATTTTTCTTTGTAAATTACGGGTTGAAATGATATATTACCCGTATCACTTTACCTATCGTAGAAAATTATATACATGCCCGTAGTTAAAATATGTTTTTCTAAAAAATTTAAAATATTTTAGAAATTTAATTATTATAATATTTTGATTTAAAATTAAATAAAAATATAATTTTTGTAAAGTATTATTGATTTTCTGGAAATCTATAAGTTAAATAAATTATGGAAAAGTTAGAAAATCTAAATGTAAGTTATTTTGGAAATTTTGATTTAATTTTTAATGGAATTTAAATTAACTTAGAAAATATGATAAATTTATGATATTTTGAATTTAGATTAATTTAAAACGATTTTATAACATATTAATGATTTTTGAACAAAGTTAAAATGTTAATGAGTGAATATTGAGTTGAATTTGGAAATATAACTTAAATTGGAATTTATGAAATTGGTTTAAAAGTGAAATTTTAAGTTAAGTTAAACAAAATGGAATTAAGTTATATTTTAAATTTTAAACTTAAGTGTTAAGTTGCAATTTAATGTAATGAATTTAAATTTGAATGTTGAAATTTAATAAGCGAATTATTAATAAATATTGATTTTTGAAAGGAAACCTAACTTTATAAAACATGAATTTAAGGAAAATTAAACGATGCTTATAAATGTGAAAATGTATGATTTTATAAGTTAAAAACGATTTAAATAAAATATTAAGTGTTTGTGAAATTCTATTGAATATTTGAAGTTAATTAACAGCATTTTTAAATGCTGTCTTTTGTTAAATTGAATTGTTTTGAATGTAACTTTCTGTAGCATTTTCCAAATGTTGCGAAACTTGAATTTTCATTGTTTTAATAAATTTAAGTGCATAAATGAACATTGAAAAGTGTATGTCTCGAGGTGGGCGGAAGCTGCTGGCTTGTCGTCACCACCGGTCCGGGAGTGCAAACGGTGTATCCACCCTGGCATTGCCTCGCGTGCCGTGTCATATCCTTATATCGAGCCCACTACGATTTTGGTTTTAAAGATCCGACCGCGTTAAGGTTCACCATCCCCTTAACGCTATTTTCTATATGATTATACTTTACTAATTAGTCACTACTGTATATAGCGCCATATACTACATAGTAAATAGTTTAACGGATCCTTAGAGTATGGGCGGTCCCAAGCATCTTCTAAGTTACTTGTACCTTTACTATAGTTCACTTGAGTTGGTTTACATTGTATAAGTATGTATATCCTGACTCGAGTGTTTGTATTTTTATTTACGCTCGGGTCAGCCTGAGTATTCACAGATTTGGATTTCCACCTTCTGGAGATTTGGAATCGCTGGAGATTACCTGCTTGTCTAGTTTTATCGTTTCAGTCTGTTGGTCCTTTCCAGCTATTGTATTAGTAGATTTCTATGTATTGAGACTTCTTTTGTACTTTATTTCTTCTGTTGTATCTTATGTAACTCTGATATATTTATATAGTAGCTTCATGAACTACAATCTCTTTTACTTACGCTGCATTATTATTACTCTGTGTCTGTGATCTGTGATTTTTATTTACTGTATATTCTGAGGTTTGCCAAATTTTTATTTACAACGCGGTATTTTGAGCAATTCAATTCCGGCATGAGTGTCTATCTATACACTTATAATGGATGCGAATGGTTGAAAATATCGGGTCGTCACATAAAATTTTGTGTCAAATCGAACGTCGTTCGATTTGATTTAAAATTGGAACGTTTGGCAAATTGAAAACTCAATGTGAGTTAAACTCACTCATTAAGTTAATCGGTATATTTTTATGGTAAATAAAATTTCTTTCTGCTTGTTTAGGTTGTTGAAATGGTGATTGTTGAAATTAATTTAGGATGATGATATAGCATCTTGAAATGCTATTAGAATGGTTGAACCGGATCTAGGGTCACGATATAGCATTTCGAATTGCTATTAAACTGTTTATATTTATTTTTAAGCTTATTTCCTGTATTGAACCATGTATGTGTGGAATTGATAAATGGATTGTTTTAAAGTTACGTTGTTTAATTATCACGTAAACTGAATTGAAATATATTGGTATGATCTATTTGGCCAAATAAACACCGGTGAATAACAAATGGAAGTGTTTAATTGTGAATAATAATTGGTTAGCAGAATAAATTTTATTCCGCTAGTTGATTATTTTGGACATTGTTCAATGCAAATGGATTTATATTGAAAATTGATGTGTTAACAAATCATTATTAAGTGTGGATTTGATTTACATATATGACTGTTATGTAAATGCTTGTAATTTAACCTTGATAGTTAAATTGAATTGAACATTAGTTGATAGGTACCATTAGGATTTCCGAGCCTCGGTATAACATTGGAAAGTTACAAGTTTTTGGTTCAACTTTAGACTGTATAATTTGAAGTGAAATGTTGTATTAGTAAATATATGAAAAGGTTTGTTTAAAAATTTATTATTTACAAATGTTCATTAAATGATTCCTATAATAATGTTAGTTATTTCACTTAAATGTTTTTCTTCAAAATTATTTCAAGATATGAAATATCTATGGTAATGTAATTATTCAATAAATGACCATTTAAATACCAATAATTTTATTTGGAAAATATTGTATAAGATTAATTACTGAAGTGTATGTTAAAGGTTGTTTTTGGAAGTTATGATAATATATTATAAAATAATTATGTAAAAGGTTCCAAATAATATTATTATTGATATCTCAATTGCTTTAAATTATTCCTCAATCATGTTCAAAGTCCTTTATTAAAAATCTATTTTTAAAAGTAAATTCTTGTTTAAAAGTTAGTTATTGTTTAAAGCCCATTTGTAATCTAATGATGTTATTCAAAATCAGATAGTTCGAAAGTTAGCATCATGCAAAGATTTGTAGTTACAAATGAATTTTGGAAATATATTTTCAAATACAATAGTTTGGAAAGTAATTGTATATTTTCATAGTGTTATTCAAGGCCAGAGATTGCCTACAGTTTGGGATGTTTTCGCTGGGATAGTGGCGTAACCATTGTGCAAACTGCAATCTATGATTGATTGCATAACGGAAATCGGGAGGCAGGGATTGCCTAAGTTAAGTTTGGTTTTTATGGGATAGAGACGCAACCATCGAGCTACGATCCATGGTCGATACCGAATAGTAATTCCATATCTATTTTAATGAGTTTTTTAACTATTTTTGAAAGAAAGGATTTGTGAATATACTTATTTCGATGAAATAAGTATATGAATGTTTTAATAAGGAGATTCCATTTATCAAAATCAAATTAAATGAGGCTTAGTAATTTCAGTGGGAAATGTGATTTATGGTTGAATGTTTGTTTATTTGATAGTTAAATAACCGACTATCAAATCTTGGCTTAGATATGCAATCCTTCTTAATTTTAGTGGTAGGAAACGATTTCCTGCTTAACACCGAAGTATTTTAACTCAGGAAATATCTAAGAAAACACAGGAGTTATATGGTACCGTTACCATCGGTGGTGCTATACTGTACATATAAACTTGTTGTTCTTCTAGGATAGTGATAAGGATATCCGTCCACTTAAACGATTAGGGGGTGATCCCCGCTCCTATATATTGTCTGATTATTTCCTAAAGAACCAGTGTTGAGCATTTTGGAAATCGACGATTAGTTTGTGATGCGCCTGGAAAGCGGGAGAGTGTACTCGTAAGAGATGACACGGAACCGTTACCACTCCAAAGCCATATACGGTTATATAGAGGGGTTTTCGTGTTATATTGAGATGTTGAAATCCACGTGTGGTTCAAGACATTTGGTATGGGGATCCGTGTGTGATTCCAAGATCTATTTAAGATGTGAGAATCTATATGTGATTCCAAGACCATTGTGGTATGGGAATGTATATGGGATTCCATGATTTATTTTTGGAGTGGTGCGCAAGCTAGAACGCCGGACGTAGCTTCATCCGTAGAAATGACTTAAACCATAGATGGAAGGCATGACAAGTAGGGTTAGCAAACCCATAGGGTGCAATCGGCTCCTTTTCTAGCAATTCCGATACCTTCAGTTGTTTTTGGCATGCCGGAGCGATGCACTCGGTCTTAGCAAGACTAGTTATGTTTTTCCTACAATACCCCAGCTCGACGGATATGATGCTTTAGAAGGATAACTCTGATCCTTGTGTAGAAGGATCATTCTCGAAGTACTGAGTGCACCTCCATGGAAATCCTACACAATTAGCGAACGAGCCATATCGAGTTTTGATTTTATATATAGTATTATAGTGATGTACATAGCGCGGGCATCACAGCTACTTGATTATTATTATTTTTCCCCTTAGAAATTATTATAATATCGCTGGATTTTCAATAGAAAGGGTTTGGTGATCGTAAGGTAAAAGCCCATTCGTGTTTATGTGCGGCCTGGTCTAGCGATATCTTTATTTTGAAAATGTTTTATAACTTAACAAATCAAATTGAGTGTGTTTTCTCACGATGGTTTAGCAGAATGATCCGTGTGTTATTACGCTTGGGCCAGACCAAGCATATTACAAATATAGTTTTGGATTGCTTTGGAGCTCAAGAGACGAGCTGGAGACTGAGGCATATTCTCATACTTGTTTTATTCCGCTGTAGTGTTTGTTTTGAAATTATCAGCAATTGTGAGAACAAGCTGTTATAATTGTCCAGGCCAATAATTATTGATTTGTGTACTCTGATGTCAGTTATGTATATTACAGTTTTGATTTATGTAAAGAGCTGTTAATATTATATATTATTCAATCCGCTGTGAGACTCTTTATTTGTTTAGTTCTTCTGTCTTCTACCTTCTTTCTTTTCCCTTAACAATCTATCTTTTTGGCACTTGATGATTCGGCATACTATACAGTGAACATATTTATGTCAACTTTCGAGGGTCGAAAGGTCAGGTCGTCACAGTTATTTGCAAACAGTATTATGTTTATGTAACTATATTTTAATGCCAATTCAATTTTGATCCCTATATTCTAATTTTAGGTTAGTTAATGGAAAAAAAATTCTTTGCATTATCACAACTGTAAATCTAAAAATGTAGAGGAAAGTGACCAGTTTTAGAGTGATTCAGATCAGCTTCTTTGTAATTTGGGAATTTATCATTAATCTCATAGTTTATTTAAATTCTGTCTATGGTAAAGAATAATTGCAAATTGAGTAAAGATTGATTTGTATAATAAGGATTAAATCAAAATCTGTATATTTAATTTGTTATTTGAAATAATTGTACAATAAGAATTGCTTTGATAATAGTCAATGGATATTTTTAATTGTTAGTTGATGTAAAATTTATCGATAAATAACTAGATTTGTTTTCGTAGAAAGTTATAGTTAATGTTTTTTAGTCGAAACTATTAGTTAAAAAGAACTTTCGCTTAAATTATCGTGGAAAATATTTTTGATAATATATAACTAATAGATTATATATTCATAATTTAAAATGTTATTTTGTTATTTTAATATTTAATAATATACAAAAGTATTCGATGTTTATAGTGTTTTGAAATGGGCAAACAAGAATCTTGACATGCTAATACCTTTATTATTTGTATAATATAAATTATTTTTATAATTTAATTAATGATAATACCATTACTTCTGTATATAAGGGTCTAGGTTTTGCAATCGGCTTTAGGTACCAAAACTTCTAGGACCGGCTCTGGGTATATAATACTATGTTTGTGCATATTTTATCCACTGGCTGTTTATAAGTTGGTGAGCTTATTTAAAATCAAAATTTCTAGTTGTATGGTAATCATCATCGTACATGGTGTAAGCATAGATATTTCGAAATACTTGAATATATGTTGATTGGTATGGCGATTAATTTTATATGCTTTCATATCGTGTTTTCTATGTTAAAATTTTGCCATAAAAAATCTCCTACTAAAATTAAACAAGACTATAAACGTTAACCAATTTTTTACAAAAAATGACTAAGTTTATAAAAATTTAACTAATTCTATAAAAAATAACTAATTTTTATAGAATTTAACCAAGTTCATGTTTTTTCCTAGATGGAAAACTATAATTCCATATATAGTTGCATTAGTAAACAACCTATAAAATATCACTTCGATAAATCAAAATATAGTTATGGCATATGCATGTGTAGTTACCATATAGTAACTAAGTTTTTAAAAATAAATAATTTAACCAAGTCTTATAATAACTAAATAATTTTGAAAATTGACTAGATATTATAAAAATTTGACTAAGTTGGCGAAGTTTTATGAAATATAACTAATTGTATAAAAAGGAGCATTTTTCATAAAAAGGAGCATTTTAACTAAGGTTTATAAAAACTAAACGATTTTATAAAAAATTTCTATTTTTTATAAATTTTGAAGTATGTGAATCAAGTTTTATAAAAATAAATAAGTTTAAATCTATTAATTAAGTGTTATAAAAATTTAATTAAGCCAAGTAAGCTTATACAAATTAACTATTGTTTATAATATAACTAGTTTAACCATGTTTTATTAAAATTATTTATGTTAAACTATTTTTATGAAAATTAAATAAGTTTCTTATATAAATTAACTATTTTTTATAAAATTTACTGTGCTTACTATGTTTTATTAATATTATCTAATTTAATCTAGTTTTATGAAAATTAGATAAGTTTCTAAAAATTAATCAAGATTATAGAAATCAACTAATTTTTAAAAAAAATTAACTAATTATTTTTTAAAATTAATTAAGATGACTAAGTTTTATAAAAATTAACAAAAATTTAACTAAGTTGACTATGTTTAATAAAAATTTACTAAACCTATATAAATTAACTAAGTTAATAAAGTTTTACCTGAATTAAACAAGTTATAAAAATAACTAAGTTTATGAAAATTAGTTAAGCTTTAAAAAAATTAACTAAGTTTATGAAATAATAGTTTGTAAATTTAACAAATTTTACTCATTTTTATAAACATTTAACTAAGTTAAATAAGTTTGTAAAAATTAATTAAGTTTTATAGAAAATAACCAAATTAACAAAGTTCTGTGAAATTTAAATAAGTTTATAAAATTAACTATGTTTTATAGAAATTTAACTAAGTTAACATAATATTGTGGACAAACTTCTAATATTTTAATGTTTCCCAACCTAATTAACTCTTTGTGTATTAACTATGTCATTCATATCCAAATGTTTGAGTATGAACTGTAATTTTAAATTAATGTTATTATATTGTATACACCATACTTGAAATTTTTTTCTATGTTTAAATGCAGGTAAAAAAGGAAGTTGCGTGAAAGATATTGGCAGAGCTAATACTGCATATGGGTTCTAAAACTTTTGCAATCGTGGTGTTCATTAGAATTGTCTAATATTTCATCGATGGTAATTATGTAATCTTTTATGTTGGTTTTAAACATTGTAATTGAAATTATGTATGAACATGGTCATTTTAAATATTTGATTTTTAATTTATTTTCAAATGTGGTTATTGTTTGAATACGCTTGTTTATATAAGTATCAAAGTTGTTCCATTTATGTATGTGAAATGTTTGTTAAATAATATGTAATGAATAAATTGGTGGTAGGAGAGGCATGTGGAAGAAAACAGAAAAATAGAAGTTTTTATAGCGTTTTCTAAATGCTATAGAAAAGCAGGAACGTTAAAGAGTATATTGTGCATAAGATACATGGTAGCGAGCTAATAAATGATACATAAACCATCAAATAATGTTCCTTTTTTTCGTAGCGTTTAATTTATAGCGTTGAATAAACCCAACGAATTGATATTTTTTTCATAGCATTTTGACAAGTGTTATTATAGATACCTAATCTATCATAGCATTTTGTTACACAACGTTCTTTAAAACGCTATGGAAAGTTATTATAGGGTTTTTCGAACGCTATCAAAAGTCCAGTTTCTTGTAGTGGATTTAATTATTTGTAATTGTTATGAATTAATTAAATTAATTAATATTTATGAAATATTAATTATAAAATTGATTTTAATTTTAGGAACAAACGTTGTCAAATATATTTATATAAGTTATAAATATATTAATTGATATACGATACCGATAAGCGCTTAAATTGGATTTAGATGTAAAATATTTTGTTTGAGGTTTCAAAGAGTTTGAAGCCTATATAGGGACTGGTTATATTCAACTATGATAGGGTTATATGCGGCCATATGATGGCTTGTTAGAGGGCTTTGATTTAGATAGCTTGTATGGAAGAGAATTAGTTAAAGATGAAGGAGGATCTAGATCCTAATTTGTCTCTCAGTTCTCTTATATATAAGCATCTCCACCCTTACCTTTTGGTGCATTTTTGAAGCCTCCAGCACAACTACATCAAGCCGAACCTTAACTCCCCCATCTTCCTGTAATTCAAGTTCAAATCAAATCAAATCAAGTTCTATTCAATAGGTGGTGGTCAGTTGAAGGACAAGCATTCTACTTGATTGGAAATCAATTTGAGGAGTAGATCTCATCGTTTCAAGGTGTGATTACAAGCATTGTACATAAGGCATAATCCTAATCTATTTTTGAATATTATATTATCATATAATGTTTATATCATATATATATATATATATATAATTATTAGTTAGGCAATATATTATTGTTAGTCGGGGGATGATTCCAATATTGAATATATTGTCACAAATAGACTGGTTGTACGTTTACACAATCTTTTATATTTATAAAAGAATTAGTTTTTGTCATGTATGTACCTATAATCAGCAGCACGGTATAAAATTAAAGAAAATAACCTTTTTATGTTTAAATAATTTAATATTCAAAATTTAAATATATGGATAGTTTATAATTTTAATACTACATCGTATTTATATTATATATAGTTACATAATTTTATATAAAAAGTTTCATAAATATTAATATTTCAACGAAAATAATATATATATATATATATATTATTTGAATTAATTAATTATGTAAACTAGTTATAAAAACACACACACACACCATATATCATACAAATTCTGTTTCTTATTTTTTAAAATTAAATTAACACCTAGTACGCCCTAGGTAAAGGAAACTTTTTTATAATTTAAAATGTTTAATTGCTAGCCAAGAATAAAAATAGCTTTTATGTTTTATTTTAAATTATAAAGTTACATATTAGAAATTTAGAATTATAAAATATAATTTAGAATTTTACTAAAATTTTAAAAAAATTGAATTTTTTATTAATTTTTAACAAATACCTGTACGGATATTTACTTTAAAAAATATATTTAAAGTTACAAAAAAAATCTATGTTGTGCGCACGACCTAATATTCATGTAAATTTAAAATTTATATTTTTTATATTTTAAAATATTAGTGTGCATATATATTATTTATACATACATACATACATATATATGTTAATAAAAAATTTATATATATATATATATTGTTTTCGGCTTTATAAAAAAATTATTATATTAATATATTTTATAAATAATTTAAATATTTCATATAGTTTTAAATACACACAATGTTAATATTTCATTCTTATGTTTATATCTAAATATGTGTATATACACACACATAAAATTATTTAAATAAAAATATGATATTTACATATATGTGTATATGTATGTATGTATATACGTATTTGTAAAGTTTTATGTATATATAAAATTAAATTAAATAAACATATATTTGGACAATATATTTGATATTGGATAAGCAACATATCTCTTGCGTTGTGTTATTTAACCTTTTGGCCCGGCTATATTTGAACTAATTAGGCAAGTTAAAATTGACTGTCATCGGAGTCGACAAGTCAGATTAACAATAACAAAGCCCAAAGATCAATCATATATGATAATGTAAAGCAATGGCGGAGCGAAAGCAATAGAAGGATTCAATAGAACGATAAACGTTTAAAAATGCACCGTATGCTGAAAATGGATTGGGTACGATCCATATTCGCCTATTATGGATCGTACCAAATCGATATTATAGTTCAATGCAATGGAAAACGATCGATATCTTGATATCTACAAGTCAAACATAGATGAAACTTCAAGACTATCGGTATATTGAAGAGTGGAGCCCACCATGCCGATCGCATGCCAAAGCAAGTCAATGTAACGATCGATACCGATCATTATTCTCAAGGATTTGGGACCTGCGATCGATATCAAGACATCTTCTAGATCTGGAGACTCTGTTGCCAAAATTTTAGGAAGTTATTTCACCATCTTCCCCTATAAATATATGCTTTATTGTTCATTTAAGGGTTCTTTACGCTGCTTGTTACTTTTCGTTTCTTTGTGACTAAGGGTTTTACTCTGATCCATCTTTCTGTACTCAGAAATTCAAGTGTTTAATAAAGTTATTTCTAAAAAGTGAACGTAGGCATTCAATGCCAAACCACTACAAATCGTTGTCTTTTTGTTATTGCTTATATTCTATTATTTAATTATTAGATCCTTTGTTTCCATTTTATACTCTTCATTGATTTCTCTACAAACTTTCTATTAGGTGTTTGTCAATTTTTGGTGTAAACATTTTGGTGCTTTTATTGAGAGACTGATCCTCAACCCTGTTTGGATCCCTTTGTTGGTACTGGGTTGCATAAGTCCTTTAAAGACATATAAAATTGTCTACAAGAAACTTATTCGTTCCATTCAAGTTTGAAAAATGTCTAAGAAAAACTATCAACAATGGTTAGAAACAATAAAACTACCTCTTAAAAAGCAAAAGAAAACAGAACGCTGGTATCCGACAAGGAGGCCAAAGCAATCCACCAGTAGATGTTAATGCTACCAATCAAGTTGAAGTCCATAATCTAGCTGATTCCATCATAAGGGCCGATTTCCATAATCTGATGATAGTGCTCGTGGATAGCTACCGACAGTTGAACCAACAGATTCAAACCAATATTTATTTAATGAATCAACTTAGAGATCAACAACGAGGGAAATCTAGGAGAGAGCCAACTCTTTATTTTGCATCAGAGAGCTCAACTTCATCAAATGACTATCATAGACGAAGGCGTCGTAGAACCAACAGATACCACGTTGAAACATCGACCCGCCATCACTTGAACGATCCAAACAGGACGATAATGTCGGTACCCATCCATTTGGAGCGGTTGGTATCGATCCAACTCTTGGAGGTGGTACACACCAGATGACGGAAAGAACACACGTTGGTGATCTACGATCGATCTGGATCTAGAATTCAAGCAAATGAAGATTAGTCACCTCTCCGGAATGACGACAATATGAATGCATGCAACGTACATCGAGAGGATGTTGAGCCAATAAGGCATGGGATGGCCCATAGACAACGACCGGACCATTTCCGTGTGGTGTAGCATGACTAATGCTTGGCTCCAGCTATTCAGAATGCCAAACTTCGACTATGGTCAGAAGCTAGTAAGGGAGAACCAAGGTTTGACCAATGATGATATGGGGATCTCAAGGGGCCATACCCCACTCATAGAAAATATTTTACATGCGGAGTTCCAAGGAGTGCCTGCCTACGAGGGAAAAACTGACCCCATGCAGCATATCATAAGATATGAATGACTGATGGATTCCACACGAGCCGATGATGCCAAAAATGTAGGTGTTTTTCCATCACTCTCTCTGGCATAGTGGCGATGTGGTTTACGAGATTACCCCTACAATCAAATCTCTAGATTTGATGATTTATCAACAAAGTTTGTGGTGAATTTTATGCACACAACTCGTCCTAAAAATGTAATGTTCCTATCAAGTGTGATCCAGGCTCTGGGAGAATCGCTGAAAGATTACTCGAAAAGATTTTATACGGCTATCACAGAAGTCAGTAATCTGAATGACCATTTAATATTGATGGTGGCAACAAAAGGAATTGATCCAGAATCTGACTTTGACGATTGATTAGTTGGCAAACCACCCACGACATTGGTTCATATGCCAAAGTAGCTCAGTATTTGAGGAAAGAGGAAGCTAGATGCTCTAGAAAGAAGAATGTTGCCAGATCGAGTGGAGAGGGAGTGCAAAGCAACATTGCAGTGAAATAGTCCGACGAGAGTTCTAGAAAGATTCAAGTAAATGTCTAAAATAAACCAAAATAGAAAAAGAAAGACGGTGATAGGAACCGCGAGCGAAAGAGGGATTCCGGAAGAGGAAAGCCAAGGATTTCAATGTATGATGCCTACACATCGCTGAATACTTTTCTAAAAGATGTCCATTTGTCTACATGCAATGCCATGCAATATAGGAAGTCGCCTCCAAAAGAATTGACAGAGAAGCAAAAGCAGACTGGAAAATATTGTCGGTTCCACGAATGCTATGGTCACAACACAAATGAGTGTAGGCATCTCCGGGATGTTATCGAGAAACTGTTTCGGGAAAGAAAGTTGTAGCAATTTGTTAAAGCCCCGTAGGATGGCGGGCAGGGGACATCCGACCGCAACCGAGGACAAGCATCAAATAGGGCTAAAGAGCCTGTGCGGACTGGTGAGAGGTTGGTGATAAATACAATAATCGAAGGACCGCATCCAGTTGATAGGAGTTGGAATAAGATGGAGCGCTATGCTAACGCGATCAAGCATATGAATTTTGAATGTTGATTGAGTATAGAAGATGGAGGTTGGAAAAACAGCAACGTAAAATGACAGATGACATTGTGTTCAGAAACAGAGATGCAGACAAGTTGGAGGCATCGACAATCGACCCAATGGCCATTTCGGCTATGATCGACCCCGCCTTAGTAAGGAGGATTTTGGTTGATTGTGGAAGTTCCGTAAATATAATTTTAAAAAGGCTTATGATCAAATGAGGATGGAAGCCAAGGACTTGAAACCATCTAAAGCCTACATCCATGGCTTTAATGGTGTTGCGATCGAAGCTGTCGGATAGGTCGAATTACCCATAGAGTTGGGAGAAGGTGACCTTAGGAGAGTGCAGATGTTGCTATTTGTTGTCTTGGATGCGGACTTTCCATAAAATGCTTTTCTAGGCCGATCAGCCCTAACTGAATTCTAGGCAGTTCTTGCCCCATAGTGCTTGACTTTGAAGTTCCCAACTGATAACGGTGTTAGAGTTGTGTATGACGATCAGGGGACCGGACGTGCCTACTATGTGGCTGAATTGAGAGAAGCTCAACGGAAGGAGAAAGGTAATGGTGTGGACAAGCCTCTCCGCATCCAAACCACTAAAGATTGACAACCAACGCCAAGGCCTTGGCTCGAGTACCACAGTCGGTTCTATAAAGACAAAGATCCGAGGGATGAGAAGTAGGAGCCCAAAGAGACCAAGGCCGCACCAACTTAGCTGACGATTGACATGATGGTTAGCTACGACGACCTGTCACGAGTCTTAAAGATCAAATCAAAGCTCAGCCCCCCGATGATGAAAGAGCTTGCTAGTTTCTTCGAGTGAATCTTGATGTATTCTCTTGGACTCATTTTGATATGCATGGGATCTCATCTGCCATTGCAAGCCATGCATTAAATATCGACCTAAGGCATCTCCCGGTGAAATAGAAAAGACGTGGTATGGATCCGGAGAGATCACTGCCCTTAAAGAGGAAGTGGTTACATTCTGAACCCTAAATGGGTTTCTAATCCTGTACTTGTGAGAAAGGAAAATGGAAAGTGGCGGATGTGCGTTGACTATTCAGACTTAAACAAGGTGTGTCCAATAGTTTTCCCCTTTCGAGGATTGACCAGCTGGTGGACTCAACCATAGGATGCAAGTTGCTATCTTTCATGGATGCGTACTCAGGATATAATCAAATCTTGAAGCACATTCCCGATCAAGAGCATACCAGCTTCATCACTGATGTTGAATTATATTGCTATGCGGTAATGCCATTTGGATTAAAGAATGTTGGAGCGACCTTTCAACGCCTAGTCAATAGAATGTCTAATCTTTAGATTAGAAAAACAATCGAGGTATGTGTGGATGATATACTTGTGACATCACTCAAGCGACCACATTAAAGACTTAGCACAAATGTTCGATATCCTTCGATTTTACAGAATGAAGACCAATCCTCTAAAGTGTTCTTTTGGTGCTGCATCAGGAAAGGTCTTGGGTTTCATCGTCAATGCTTGAGGAATCGAAGCTAATCCCAAGAAGATTCAAGCAATTCGCAACATCCAAGTGTCGAAGACCATCAAGCAAATACAGAGTCCAAATGGGAAGGTTGCAGCCCTATGTTGATTTATTTTCAGCACCACCGATAAATGCATTCCTTTCCTCGATTTGATTAGGAGAGGGAAAAGGAACTTTGAATGGACATAGAATCGTGAAGTTGAATTCCGAGTTTTGGTGGACCACTTAGAGAAGCCTCCCATCTAGTCAAAGCTAGTGGATCACAAAGACTTGTATATCTACTTGATCATGTAGGTACATGCTATAAGTGTTGCACTGCTTCGCGAGGAGAATTGGATCCAGAGATCAGTCTATTATGTTAGCAACCAATTAACACGAGTTGAAAGGAACTACCTAAGGATAGAAAAATTAGTGTACTAATTGTTGATTGCTTCACGAAAGCATCACCTTTATTTCTAGGCGCATCCTTCAACGTTTACATAATCAGGCGTTACGACAGGTCCTACACCAAACCTGATATGTCTGGAAGGTTACTTAAGTGGAAGATCGAACTAAACAATTCAATCACTTATCTTCCTCGAAGAGTCATCCAGGAACAGGCACTAGTGGACTTTATAGCGTGATTCGCTACACATGATGATCTTCCATAGTGCAATGAAGCCCCTACCATTCGATGGAAAATGTGCATGGATGGAGCATTCAATGATCATTGTTCTTGAGCCGGAATTGTGTTTGTAACTCTAGAAGGTTTATCAATTTTCTATGCTTTGAAGCTTGATTTACCTACAACGGACAATGAAATGGAGTATGAAGCTCTAATTATTGGATTCAAACTTGCTAGAGAACTGGGAATATATCTCTTGAAATCTTTTGCGACTCACAGTTAGTAGCATAGAAAATCAAGAGAGATTACTAAGCTAAAGGACAATGTTTCCCCCTACACCTTATCCAAGTCTAAGATTTATTGGCTGGCTTTGAGTATTATAACATCACACACATTCCCCGAGATCAAAACAAAGAGGTCGACTCATTGAAAATGTTTGCTAGCACTGAGGATGCACAACAGATGGGCTTTGTTCCAGTCGAAGTACTAAACACTTTGAGCATAAACCAGATGAAAATCATGGATGACTCCGACCAAAGACTATATGCTATAGGGAGTCCTTCCTGAACGGAGGAATGAAAGACGACAAGTCTTTCGTAAAGCTTTGCGGTATATCATTCTGGAAGAAGTCATGTATAAAGTGTTTTTCCGTTCCCCTACTCCGGTGTATCGCTCATAATGAAATAAAATGAGTCCTAAAGGAAGTTCATGAAGGGGAATGTGGCGATCACACTGGGGGGGGAACCCTAGCAAATAAAATACTCTGTTATGGGTATTATTGGCCGACTGTCAACTAAGATACTGCCGATTACTCTAGGCATATTGACAAGTGCTAGATGTGTGCAAAATTTCCAAGAGCTCCACCTACATAAATCACACAAATGGTCAGTCCATGGCCGTTTTCCATATGGGGAATAGATATCATTGGATCCTTACCGATCTCTAAAGGTGGTGCAAAGTACGCGATTATCATGGTTGATTACTTCATCAAATGGGCCGAAGTAGAAAACGAACACAACACCAAAAGCAATTAACTTCATTGTCTGGAACAACTTCTATCGTTTTGGCCTCCCACGAACCATTGTGACTGACAATGTAACATAATTTGACGGCGCTGAATTCAAAGACTTCTGCAATCAGCATCATATTAAGATGAGATTTGTGGTAGTTGCTCACCCTCAAGCAAATGGACAAGTTGAAGTAGTGACAAATTCATAAAGTCCATTCTAGAGAAGTGCTTGAAAAAGGCTAGAGACAAGTGGGTCGATGAACCCCCAACGGCATTTTGGGCTTACAGATGCACCCACAATTCTAGAGCAGTGCTCCGTAGCAGTCATTCCTGTTGAACTCGAAGTCCCTTTTCATCGAGTAATCTACTACGATCCTAGAACAAATAAAGATCTCCTCTTAGAATCTCTAAATTTTGTAGATGAAAAGCATGAAGAAGTTGATTAGAGGGCAACTACACATCAACACCGAGTTGGCCGAGACTACAACACTAAAGTCCGACCTAGAACCTTTGAAATTTGCGATCTCATCTTGAAACGGATTTTTCCTGACCTGTCACACATGAATCCTACTTGGGAAGGACCTTATGTCATTGAACAGAGGTTTGGTAAGAGAACTTTCAAGCTAATGACTGTTGATGGTGTCATACTCCTAAGGGCGTGGAATAGCGAGCATTGTCAACGCTATTTCACATAATTTATTCTTGCTCATTCAGTTGTATTCAATTTTTGAATTTGCTTTATCGTTTGATTTTTATATATGTAATAAAAAAAATTATGTCATATCTTTCCATTTGGAAATTAAAGTTTGAAATTTCTTTCATATATGTGATTATTGCAGCATTACATATTAGTTACAATACCCGGCTAACTAATATTGACATATCCAAGCGGCTCCCAAAGTTTGGAGCTAGCCGATTACATAAGTTCAAAATTACACTACATAAAATGAGAATGGTCCGACAGTACATTTGATGATTCTCACTTACAACCCAATGGAAGGAAAAACTAATGAGAAATGGATGTGACTCGACCATCCGATAACCTATTAAATCCTATTGAGTGATGAGACAGACATGAGTCAAAAAGAGTGATTGTGATACGATTGATGGTCGCCAAGTTAAACCCCGTATTTAGGGGGAAATCAATCAATTAAGGAAAGTATGGTTCGACTATTTTCCAAAATAACTCTATCCCCAGAGTGTGGACTGGAGTATAAACACGAATTGGGTGCGATCCGATCACCCGCTAACTAGCTCTTTTCCCCAGAGTGTGGATCTGAGTATAAGCAAATAGATGAGTTTGGTTCGACCACTCACTACTCCATGAACTCCGACCTAAAACCGATGGGAGGGGTAAAAAATCGCTATGGATGGATTTTGACCATCTATTGTCTAACTCTGCTAACTCGAGACTGGGGAAGGAGTATAATCACTTGAACCGCTGAATTTGACGGCATAACATTAGGGCCCGAGCCCAGTGTTTGATGCAACTTAAGGCCACTATCACATGGAGGCCTTGAGTAAAAAGTTACTGGACGATTGTCTGAATTGATGAGAAACGAATTACAAGTACATTGAATGGAAAAGTAATAGGTCGACTACTTAGACAAAATTCACATAAAAGTTCAAAAAAAAGTAAAATAACTTTATTTACGTAAGCTTGGAAAGTCAAGTACAAGTATTGACAAGAATAGAATAGAAAAACGGGGTCAATCCCGTACAAATTTGGCCAACAAAAACCCAAAAGGCTTGGGAGCATGGGTGCAAGCGAAAAATCACTTTCTCCTCGGCTTTCTTTTCATCTTCTTGGAATCAGGAGAGATTTCGCTTGAGCTTTCTCCACTCATCTTCTCCCCTCTCTTCCCGCTTCCTTGGCCTTTAACCAGAGTAGACTGGGTTGACCCAATAGGCGATTCTTGAGAAGATTCTAGCTGAGGAGTGGAGGCCTCCACAGTTTCCCTAGGCAAAACAAAAAAGATGGAAGGTTAACGACCTCCGTTCTCTCCCGCTTGACTTTCGCCTCAAGGGTAATTTTCGCTTTAAGTTTCTACCCCATTTCATGCATAAAGGGGCCTGATAAGGATTGGGAAGCTCCAATAATCACAATGTCATCATCAGCGGGAATCTCTTGACTTGGATCGCTTTCTTCCCTCAATAAAGCATCCACCAGGTGCTCGTCTATCATAAAAGTTTCCTCTTCTAGGATATTTAGGGTTGCTACCAAAGCCATGGCAGCAACAGACTCCGTCGTTGGCATCTGAAGTACTGAGATTCTTCAGAAAGTGGTGGAACAGTAGCTAGTGGATCCAAAGCCGAGGAAACATAACTAAAGAGATTAGATATATCGACCGAGGACACTTCAGCTTTTTAGAGGACATGTGAGTTTAAGGAAATAACTTCTCCAAATTGATCTCCCACGTGAGCTGGAGTGCCACTGGAACCTCCTTCTATAATCAAGGAGAGCTCACTAGATGTAGCAATATGATGCTTCTCTGGATTATAACCAGGCTCCATAGAAAGATCCAAAGTAGTGGGGGAATAGCTTGGGTCACCGGATTTTGATTATCTTTGACAATGTGTGATATGGACCCAAAACCTTCACCGGCTTCATGTTGAGAAGTTGTATCATGCTCTTTTTAAAGTATAAGCTTGGTTTCATGAAGAACTTAGGTTCATCACCCAATAGAATTTTGCCTTCCAATCTCATCAAATTGATTTGTTCAGTGCCGAGAGCCTCCATCTCCTCTTGAACAAGATGCTCCCAAGCGCATACAAGATGATAAGGGTAGTCACCCCAGAGCTACCCAAAATTTTTGTACTTCAAGACATTGGCATTATAAATAACGAGTAGTGGATCCAATTCCTCCATAACCTCCTCTCTGACCTTTTCTTTCGTGGCTTCCGCTTCTCATTTAACGAGGGCATCAATGTCTTTAGCCTTTTCGACAGTCGCGCCCCTTTTAAGCATGATGGTAACCAATTCCTCACAGTATCCTGATCGATTTTCTACGCTTCTTCTTTGTCTTTGGATTCATGCTCGAATTTAGTTTTATACTCGGCTGAACTTCTTTGGGTTGCGTCCCTTTCTTGCACCATTTTATGATTCCGATAATGAAGCGCTTCAATTTCGACCAAGTACCTGGCTTTCTCATCTTCAAGTGCCTTGATGGCTATTTTTTCTTTTCTCCCATCTTTTGCCTATGAGCTCCTTAAATATTCTAACTCATTGGTTAGAGTTTTGATGATTCGCTTGCCCTGGGCCTCTTGGCATTTCAGTTTCTCAATCTCTGCCGCTCTCTCCCAAGACACTTTGGAAATCCTCTCCGTCGCTCTCATCCACTCATTGTATTGCTTGTGGATATCAGTCACACAATCAATACTCGTTTGCTGGACTTTTTTAGGAACTTTCTTAAGATTAGGTACAAATAAAAAATCTATCAAGACATACATTTGGGAAGTATGACTTAAGATGGGCCATGCAAGCGGCAGCATTGGCTCGTTGAGCTTCGGTGACAACTTGAGTGTCAGTGCTTTCTTTTCCCGACCTCTGTTGGCGAACATCATGAAGCCGACAATCACTGGGTCGTTGAGGATGAGATGGAACAAACTGTAAAGGGACTGAAGTGGAGGGGGACCACAAGAGGTGTCATTAGGAGGAACGTCGTCGCGATGGTCTTATTGCCTTTTATAATCTTTAGTAGGAGAAGATTTAGATCTAGACCGATGTTTGTCACAGGAGGACTGTCTCTATTGCCTTTATTTTGATAATCACAATCCCAGTTAGAGTGATAGCTAGGGTCATATTCATGACCACTACCTTGGCGAAACGAGCCCGAGCAAGAACCAAGATTTTGGTGTGACATTTTCTGCAGAGACTGAAACATGTACTTCTTCCTCATCATTGTTTCTGCAAAGAAAGACAAAGAACAAATCGGTTCTAAGTATTGAAGGACTTGGAATAGGTGCAATGCAAAATTGTGAAGTGCGTACGAACGTGCGTGTTCTTTTGTCCCCCCAACGGACCAGTTATCGAAGCTTTACTAGCTAAATTAATCTCTCCACTAGTGGTAGGAGGGATTCCAGCCCTAGCTCTGAAGGGAGATCTAATCCATCGATGCTCATCTCAGTAAAATAAAAGGCATCAACTTCATCTAGTATCAGAAGATCGGATAATGCCTCGAATGTTTTGTCTAAATGTTCTGACGATTAAGAAGCAGATTGATCCGGAATAACTTGAGCGTCGATAGATAACATAGGCTGTTTAAAGAGATAATTCTTGGGGAACCTGCACACAAGCATCTTCCTTCTTCTTTTTCGAAAGGGGGAGGGGGCTGTGATGTTTGCGAAGATCCACTAGCAGCCCCAAAATTAGAACCCACTCGTCGCTGTCGAATTCATCACCCTTACCTCCTGCTACATCTTTATCAGTAGCTTCCTTAGCTCCCTCAACTGGGGGCATGAAAAGATTGACTTGATGGCCTTCAGCACCATCCGCATCCTACTACTCAGCAACTGTAACCCACTGTAACCCCAGCAGTGACAGGTAGCCCTATGCTACGACCTTCTTCCATCAGGCTATAGGTAATGAGACATTCATCAGTAAGGAGATTCTCAATATCTCTATCTCTTGATGGAACCCTTTTTAGCGCGGAGACCGGATCTGAATATTGTTTCTCATCGGGTCTGGATAAGAACCTTCATAGTCTAGAGAAATTTCTTAATTTATGATACGACCTGGATATAAGCACTCAAGAAATTAAGCAAAGAGTAACACTTATGTCCTTTTAACCACCTTCTAGCAAAGCTGGGCTGGCAGCAGATATAGAACCACTTGCTTTTGAAGGCACTCGACTTATTCCAAGTACCAGTTAGGATCTAACACTTCTTGGCTGACTATAGGAATGTGAACGAAATGCTTCCCTTTCAACGCTTGAAGAAGAAAAGAAATTGAATGTCTTCAGGAGTTAGAGGGCGAAATAAAAACTTCATAAATGCCATATAGCTGTTGTTAAGCAAGGTATAGCCATTTGGATGCAGTTGCACTTGTGCTAGCCTCATATGATGTAACATTTCTCAGATGAGCGAGTTAAAGGATGGGATGCCCAACACATGAACTTGTTGTATGCATAAATCCTTTAGGGGGCATATGAGCTGTATCATCCCAAGTCGGGACTCGCACGTCATCAAACGAAATCCCATATCAGGCACAGATTCTACGAAGAGAGGTTTCATTAAGCTTCGAAGCCAAAGAATCTTCTGAATCTTCCAAAAACATAGCATCTTCTAGAATGTCAGGAGTAAGGTGTATCACCTTTGCTAGAAGAACGGTAATTGCAGAGAAGAGGTTGAATGATGGATAGGAACTTTTCGGTTGTTCCACTTGATGGCCGAGGAAAAATTCATCGGAAGTAGTTACGGAGCTCGAATAGTCACTCGTACTATTGTGGCGTGAAATATGTTCAGAAGACATGGAACCCATGATTACTAAACTCATTAGATAATCATCATTGGAAAGAAAACATGTTTCCCCCATACAAAGTGTTTGCTAGTGCAGAGTGGTGTAGTCTCATGCGATGCAATAAAACAAATTTAGAATTAAAGGTTATGGTCATGGCGAGACTCTAGTGTTCGAATCAGAGTGACCGACATTGCTGATCATCTCAATCAATTTTCTACATCAATGGCAAGGGGTTCGGTCTAGTCATCAGGATCAGTGGTTGGCATGTTGAAGTTTGAGTTGAACGTTTAAAAGTTGATGAGCTTTAAAAATTTATCCAAGGCATTGGTAACAAACGTAAATATGCAGGGAATTTGTCAAGTTTGCTTCACGGTTCGATTATCGTATACTTCTAATATGCGGTTCATTTCATATGTAGGTCATATATGACCATTTAAGTATTCAAGGCCGAAGCTCATCACGAAGTTTAAATTGACATTTTGAGGATTTTAAGTATGTTTATCCAAGTTAAACCAACAACCAATCTAAAAAGTTCGATCTATCAATCCCAATGCCAATAAACGATCGTTTCTATGCAACTGTTTCATGCCGATCGTTCTCCAACCTTCGACTCTAGTCCACACTTCACTGCAATTCAAAACTCGAAGCATTGATCCAAAATCGATCAGCCAAAAACCCTAACAAATAATGATCGATCCAAATTTTCTTCATATTTCCAAATACCAATCCCTCATAACAGTCGTTCAACCTCCATTTCGTTCCCCTATGCCAACAACTTCGCAACATCCGCATCATTAGAATCGATCGACTGAAAATAATCTCCCCTCTCTGCTCCAACTAATCAAATCGCTACGAATTGGATTATGCAAACTAGAACGAGATCCTATAATCTCGTCACTAAACCCTAACAAGTGAGAGGAAAATTAAACCTACCTATGCACCAAAGTGGAAAAGCGATGGCGGTTTGAATTCGAGTATGACACAAAATCAGCAGAAGATGGCGGCGATGATGGTTGGAGTAGCAAGGGTTCAGGTCGCCTATGAAGATGGTTGCACAATGAGTTTGGGGTTGGATCAGAAGGCTCGGTGGATCGATGTTGAAGAAGAAGATGAAATGGATCTTTCTTTTCTTTTTTGATTTGGGTAGGGACGATTAAAAAACGAAGTGAAGTGAAGAGAATGGTTTAAGTACATGAGTGTGTGTATATATATATATATATATATATATATATATGAAGGATGGTGTATGAACCATCGAAGTTTGCAGTTCAATGGATGCCCAACTGTTGAACGATCTGGTATGATAATTTTATGACGGCCTTACACCAATCTGTTCTTCAAAACCACATGTTCATTCAGATGTCCAAACTAGGAAATGATTGGACGAGATCATCCTATGATGGATTCATGCCGATCCATCCTCAATTAAAAAAAGAAAGAGAGAGATGGGGAAGAATGATCGAACTCGAATCAATCTCAAAAGGATTTGGCTTGATGCATACTAGAAATGGATCAACTACGATCCATTTACCTGATGGATTCATGTCGATCCATCCCTAAATAAAAAAAGATAGAGAGAGGGGGAAGAATGATCGGACCCGAATCGATCTAAAAATGATTTGGCCAGATCCATACTATAAATGGATCAAGTACGATCCGTTTACCTGATGGATTCATGCCGACCCATTTCATTAAAAAAAGAAGAAAAAAGCAAATGATTGAGTTACATTCCAACAAATTGACAACGACCCACGAACATATGAATGCTTCTGGAAACCAATGACAAGAACATGTACAAGATGTGCACGTATGCATCCTCAAAATTCAATTTCTTGAAATCAACAGAAATTGAATTTTCATTTGGAATTATCAGAGAAAGAACTAGATCAAATAACCGAGACCCACTAGCTCAATGGAACCGGGCATAGCTATTAACTAGTAAATAACAATTTAGAATTTATACTATCGAAAATCATTCAATCAACATGCAAGCAGAAAGAGATACGACTCTTCAAAAAAAGCAATTCATCGAAGGGTTTATAAAATTTCATAAAGTTGAATGAATTCCGTTTCGATGACTCTAACTTGCATCAATTCAAAGTACGACATGTTGAAACAAGACATACTTTGGGGGCAAGTGTTATCTAGCTTTTTGGTCCGGCTATATTTGAACTGATTAGGCAAGTTAAAATCAACTGTTATCGGAGTCGACAAGTCGGATTAACAATAACAAAGCTCAAAGATCAGGCATAGATGATAATATAAAGCAGTGGCGGAGTGAAAGCAGAGGACGGATTCAATAGAATGATAAAAGTATGAAAATACACCGTGTGTTGAAAATTGATCAGATACGATCCATATTTGCCTATTATGCATCATACTGAATCGATATTATAGTTCAATGCTATGAAAAACCGTCGATATCTCGAAATTCATAAGTCAAATACATATGAAACTTAGGGACCATCAAGATATTGAAGAGTGAAGCCCACCATATCCATCGCTTGCCAAAGCAAGCCAATATAACGATCAACATACGTCGTTATTCTCAAGGATTTGGGATCTACGATCGATATCATGACTACTTCTAGATCTGGAGACTCCGTTGCCGGAATTTCAAGAAGATATTTCACTATCTTCCCCTATAAATATAGGCTTGATTGTTCATTTGGGGGATTTTTACACTGCTTGTTACTTTGCACTTCATTGTAATTAAGGGTTTTACTCCGATCAATCTTTCTATACTTAGCAATTCAAGTGTTTAATAAAGTTATTTCTAAGAAGTGGATGTAGGTTTTCAACGTTGAACCACTATAAATCGATGTCTTCTTTTTATTGCTTATATTCTATTATTTATTTGTTAGATTCCTTTGTTTCCATTTTATATTCTTCATTTACTTCTCTACAAACTCTCTATTGCGTGTTTGTGCCAATTTTTGGTGTAAACACGGTGTATATCCCAACTCTTATACAAAGGCATATTATATCTTGTACGGATTGATATGTTATGCATGCACATGAATATATGTGTATGTGTATAACACACACACATATATAACATTAATTAAATAATATAAAATCATTTTATAAACTCAACTAAAATAAAGATTTTATCTAAATGAAATTTAGAAATGTTCTAAATAAATTAGATTTCACAGACCCATTAAAGATCCTAAATGGTAAAAAAAATGTAAATTCACTCGTTACTTACATTAGGGGTTGACCCAGTTGCAACATCTGTAAGAGGGAAAAATACATTTATTTAGAAAAAGTAGCATGAGGATTTGCAACTGCTAAGAATCGTGTTTAAATAAGGTTACCACCAAAGCAAAAATGGCCACTGTTCTAGGCCAAAAAAGCAATGGAGGTCGTTGCTAATTTGACATTCATAATGGCTATTGGTGTTACTACACTATAATTCATAACAGCTTTAGGTCATTCTTACCATATAGCAACGAACTAAAGCCGTTGCTAAATATTTTCGGCCGTTACTGCTATAGCGTCCAATACATGGCCTGGTGGGAGAAAAAGACCGTTGCTAATGAGTTTAGGAATAGCTTGGGGCCATTGCTAAATATATGCCATACCTTATTTCACAAAAGTTGATGGCCATTGCAAAATGGCTTAGGAATGGCTCTACGCCATTGCTATTTGGCATTTCAGGTGTAGTGATTATTTTAAGGTTTTGTTGGTATTGGTTAGAACCTTCATAATTGGTATTTGGTTGTAAAGTGTTAGAGTTCTAGGATGATTTGTTGAATTGTGTTTGGTGGCATTCGTTTCATGGCATACTAGCGGCGAGATGAGCTTGAACATGGGGTGTAGTGGGTGGCCGCTAGGTCGTTATGCCATTAAGCACGACTTCAGGCGAGGAAGGTCGAGATGATGGTTGTGTGAAGTAAAGAGGTGGGATGAATTCCTTTAAAGGATTTTACTCCATCAAGTTCAGGCTGTCAAACCTATAGTTTTCCAGTCGACTGAATTTGACGGTCGATCGACTAAATAAGGTCAAAATAGCAGATTTTCCAACCAACAAAGAAATAAGCCAAAAATGGCCTTACTCGATCGACTAGACCCATAACCAATCAATTGAATTTGGTGGTATGCGAATGGTTATGGTTGATCAATCGACTAGATTTGCAGTACGGGAATTCCTTTCGTTATTCTCCAACGTCTGATGTTCGGATCGGATTTTGATGACTTGGGTGAGGCTTGTGGGGGTGTGATGTGACTACGAAGCGATGTTTTGGGGTGCTTCTACATAGGAGCACTCATAGCTTGGGGTCGAGACTTTAGGCACATACTAGGATGTATGGTGACCGAAAGACTATCGAAAAGTGCGATGGGGAAGTAAGTCGTGGATCAATGATATTTGGATGATCTATGTGGGGGACGGTTAGGTAGTCGGGCTCGGTGTATATTCTACACGGTTTGAGCATTAGATCCAACTTTGTTATCGGCTACCAGGATAACGAAGATACACGAATTGCGGTTGAGTATGATATTCTGCTACTCTCGTCGGAGGCCTGTAGTTACGACTTAGACACTGTTATTTTCTATCGAGACTGTTGGGGATCAGCCACTACTTTCATCCAGTGTAATAGTCGGAGAGAGATGGGGACACTCATCTATATCGGTAGTTGTTATGAGGTGGCAATGTCCACTTTTTTCTCCAAGTATGGCAGTTTGATGAAAAAGCATAGAGTCATTAGTATCGGTTTCAGATGCGGAGGCGGGTACAATACATAGTTACCATAGAGTTAGAATTGTAGGATACAACGTTGCTTAATGTTTCGATTATGGTTATAATACGGTTGTTACCTTGGAACTTTGGCTCGTTGTTTGAGACCATCGATTTATATGTGCATTTGTAAAACATATTTAATGGTTATATTAGCACAATTATTTATTGTGCTAAATTATTGGATGCAGGAGAAGAGTAGGGTTAGGTATGATATAACGTTACTCTAGTACTCTTATTTGTTTATTTTACGGAAACTAAGCTTACAATGGATGATATTTCAGGCTACCGGTTAGTATATTATTCATGCCATATTAGTGTATCGGATATCATATTTAATAGCGATGTTTCTCTTTCACCTGACTTTATGTCTAACCCACTCCATGTTTTCCCTTTTTTTTTTATCTATTTCTTAATTAGGTATGGAGCAGGGACTTTGGGACATTGTTAGCTGGAGCAAGTTATGGAGGCATGGCTTTATATTGTTATGATTATCTGTTCGGTATTTTTTATATGGGCATGTTAGACTTTATATTGTATATGTGACACATTATTTTGGGATGTTGTATCATTTGAAATCCATATGTTTTGAGTGTTCTGTGTTATGACGATGGACCTTATTGTTTTCGTATTATTATGGTATTTACAGTCTTGTTCAAACACACACATAGAGAGACACACATATATTAATATATAATACGCACGCATACACACATATATATTAATGTGAGTTCAGTGTAAACCTGTGATAGATGCCCTGTTTTGTTCTTTTACCACCCATAAGAGTTCAGTGTAAACCTGTGATAGCGAGCCTAGCAGTACCCAAAGTAAAAATGTTCATTAGGAAGCCATTGTAGTGTGATGCTCAACCTATGATGGGCTCCCTTTGTTAAATTTTAGTCGAATTCGAAATTGTTTAAATTTGAATGTTGTATTTAAGGTAGGGATAGTGAAAACATTTATAGTTAGGAAGTGGTTGCATGTAGGTTGTTTGAAAAAGGGAAAACTTGCGAATAAATTATTTGAAATGAATTAAATAGATTTTTGAAAGTTAGGCCCGTTGGATTTTGCAGGTTTATTCGATAACCGTCCAAATTCGAAGTTGCATTAAATACGTGTTTAAATGTCTATTATTTATCAAATGAGCTTCTGAATCAAATTAGGTTTGCTAATTAATTTTCAAGCTGTTTAGAACCTTGAATTGGATTGCTCGAGAGCAACAATTTGTTCTTTTAATTTCCATGGCTGAAAATAAGGGCCGTGGAGATGGTATTAATGGGTTGTTAGGTAAAGTTGAAGCCTCATTAAATGATTTGTCCGTCTTACTTCAAGCAAAAGCATTAACATGCTATCTCCTTCCAATTTTGAATTACTAGCATTTAAAACATTGAAAAATAAATTAGCATTTCATAACTTTAAGTTGAATCTATTATCAGTAAAACTATATTGGACGGATGGAAAGCAGAGATTAAAGTGATTAGACTGCAAGTCAGTGGAATAAAAGTAGTAAAAATTATAAGTACGCGCAATATATAACTATTTTCCACATAAAAAAGAGCTTAAAGCACAAAATTTTATGGTATTAAAGGGAGCATCAAACAGTTATTGGCAGTTTGACAGCGCAAACAAGGACGAAGTCGGCAGCACAGTGCTATTTGTGATGGGATCGGAACAAAAAAGAAATTGAATGAAGGCATCAACAGCAGTACTATGGTTTGGTGAGGATTCAACATGGTTTTGACTGCAGTCAATTTGATAGCAGATAAATTTATGGTAGGAGGCCAAGCCTGATCACTGTGTCTGTATACTGCTCCATCGTATAACTCGCGTACCAGCGACTATTGTGGAATAGTATCCTGGCATGGTTGGATCAAAAGATTATGAATGCGTTACAGCTATAATTAAAAACAATCTTTGCGTCAGTGTCCTACCCTCGACGTTATATTTAATGAAAACTTATAATGACGGTTTAACATTGCCTAACGTATGTATTAGAGCTGTGTTTTACTCGTAAAATGCGACACTAAATCACATGAGCAGAGGGGAAAAAAAACATGGTAATAGACCATGAGCGCGGTGACGAGTACCTTGATCATTAAAGGAATTCTCGCACATATCTTTATTTTAGTAGCGTTCCGTGCTATTATAAAAAATCAAGGGTAAGTTCTCAGTTAGTTTATTGGTATGTTTTTATCTATTAGCATTTGATAGGTTAAGAGTAAATAATGGTTTTGGAGAATCAATGGACATGGCAGTTGTATGGAGTCTTGTGTGTTTTTCAATAGAATTGTGTGTTTGCAATTTATATTCTGTCACTTCAGTGATATAAAATCTTAGCCGTAGTCACGAAACTCAACAAAATCGATATGAAAGTTAGACCATTGCAGGGTTTAATGTAATTTTGAATTCAATAGATTATTGAGATGTTGACATAATATCTTTCTTTTTCTCTTTTTTTTTTTATATATTTTATTTTTATTTTTATAGAAGGATGATCCTTGGTTTGAGAAGAGCAGTCATAAATTTTTATCATTAAAGAAGTTAGTAGGCTAACGATATGTATTTAGATATTAGGTTGGATGTCAAACTGATGTGCCCACTAATGAATTATTTGAAACAATGATGAACCCAAAAATATCATGTTTAGCCAACCATTTTAGCTATACTCATTGGTAATGGAGCTAATGAATAAAAATGGTGGTGTAACAGGGACTGCCATGTTGCGCGAACACAGAAGACAATAGGTAAAGAGGGATGCGTAGGAAAAGTGCCAGACGCAAACGGCCAGCAATGCTTGGAGAACTACGTGGACAGGTAATATGAGATATTGCGACACCCGAGTGAGCTGAAACACTTGATTACTGAAACAACGGAGCACTAAAAATTGAGGTTAATTTGGTGTCTCCTGAAGGGATATGCAATTGAATTTCAAAAAAGGTTGTGAGCTTTGTTAATGATATTCGGTTATTATGTATCATGGTTCACAAAACATGCGTATGCCGTCTTTTAAGCTAAATTACAAAAGTAACAATTATTATTGTTACGGTCATTTCTTATTTTATTTCTAGTAATTCGTGTTAAATTGTATGTGAATAAAACTTATGCGTGGAAATAATATATTTACCTCCAGCCATTGATTGCTCAGAAATAGAAAACAAAAAGTGAGAAGTTGGATCCTGAAATCTGCTGAAACTGCCGAAAGCTGAAGCAAATTCTCACAGAGCTTTTTATGGAGAAGAGGGAGATGGATTTTCAGTGAGTCGATATTGTTGTTGATTTTTTCTTTCTTTTGGTATAGTCAATGAATAACCACAAACCACACACACTATATATATACTTGTTACATTCATCATACAAAAAGAACATATCTTCCATCATATTTATAAACAACCCTAAAACATACCCTGCTAGACTAAAAATTATTATTCTTAAAACAGAAATTAGAAAAAAGACTAAGTCGAAGATATTCATACAAGATATATTTTGTGAACAGATTCGACAATACTGTGGAGCGGAAAATAAAGTGGCACTACAAGGAGAAACAGCATTTCCGACGGCCAGAAACCGACGTCGGCCGTCGGAAAACGTCGGCGGCCGTCGGAAAAAGCCGTCGGAAAAGACGGCGTCGGAGAACAGTACTTCCGGCGGCTTTCGACGGCTACCGCCGTCTATTATTCCGACGGAGTCCGACGGGTTCCGACGGATTCCGGCGCCCGTCGGAATCCGTCGGAAATACTGAGTTACAGCCCGACTGAAAGCGCCGTAAGCCGTCGGAAATTTTGGCCGATAAGCCGTCGGAAATCTGCAATTTTTTTTTTGGTATTCGCTGCAACCATTGCCTTCCAACCACATTTCTCTTTCAAATACTCTGATATCAATAATTCACAACCCAATATACAATAATCCAATCAAAGATCCAAACCTAAACTACAACATACTTAACAAACGCACAAATAAATAAAAATACAATCAAAATAAGATAAAAAACATACATAATCATCCCAACATTAACAATAATTGTTCCACCATATTGTTGATACACAAATTCATCAAAATTCATATGCACGTGTCCTCATAAAACTAGAAAACCCAGTGTATCATACATAATTATACAAATCAATATTTATCCGCACCGTCTATCAAATTATTCTACACAAACAAAAAACATACCTGAACGACGAACAAGTAAGCAATGAGTCAATCTCCTCCAGATCCAGAGCCAGCCGAGGAAGGGAAGCGGCCACCAAACTGCTGCATGTACTCTAACAACTGTGCGGTCTGCAAGGCCTGTTGGCGGTTCTGCTCCTCCAATTGGGACACTCTAGTCCGCAATTCTTCTATACTTGCTAAATCGCTCTGTGGTCTGCTCCACCGTCCCCTGCTATGACTGCTGGACTGCAATAATTGAAAAATAAATAAAATCCAAGTTTATTGTCTTGAAAGGGTAAAAATATCATATTTTAAGTATTTTAATAAAAAGTAAATTATTTACCGCTAAATTGCCAAAGCCGTAACGTCGACCATGCTCAGCTGGAGTCATAACGGACTCAAAAATAACGTCCTCCTCATCGGTCGTCAGCTGTTCTCGACCTGTATCAGCAAGGAGTTTCTGCCGCTGCTCCATAAACATCTCCTGCATTAACAAATTAATAATATCATATCTTATTTCATCATAATTTAACAATTACTAATAGTGAATAAAATGAAATATGCTTACATGACTTTTGCTGGATTTATCGTCCTGCCATGTGTACGAAACAGTCCCGTCTGGATTAACATGCTCGACAGCATGCGTACGGGTGAACACGTCCATATAGCTGACAGGACCCTGTGCCTCGGCTTCCTGAATTTGATTGTTACATACAATTATTATACATTTAGAATCATATAGCATAAACTATTTACATTTATTATTCAGTAAATTTACCAACTCCTGCCGATACTGCTGAAACGACTTCGATCCTCCGCGATGAGTGACGGGATTCTTATTTCTATTTGCAGAGTTTCTATCCGACTCTGCCTGTACATTCAAAATTTGATACATTATTTTTCAATCACGTCAAATTAATAATTCAAAAAAAATAGTATACTTGCCTTCGCCTCGTCCGTCTCCCAGTAGCTCAACCAAGCTTGATACACGCTCTCTCCCATCAACTTTGATTTCTTACCGGATTTCTTAATCTCGGATATCGTATCCCTGTAGTTCTTGCGCTTCTTCCTCATCCAGTATGGTCGTGCCAGCATCATGTCGTCTGTCTGGATGTCTATCTCAGCCTGTGTGAAAAAAAGATTACACTTTAAACGATAAACAATAGAAAAACGACAAAAACGAATTAAAAATGGAAAACAAAAAAATTATACATACTAGAACATCCTGCCATATGCACTCTATGATGTGAGGAGGGATGGAGTCCCACTTCGGCCAGCACGCACTCATCCTACTGCGATATGCTGCTCTAGAGACGTCCAGCACAACCTTGGAGGGAAGTAGGTCGAACCCCCTGTTTTTAAGTACGATATAGATAAGTAAAAAAATAAGATGCTGAATAAAATTTAATTTTAATTACCCTTCTGCTCTAGGGACCAAAGATACAACAACACGCTGTGGCTCTTGCGATGGGCCACTGCCATCGCCTCCAGACGATCGGGAAGAGCTCCTACCTCTATACGACATACTGATAAACCTGTGACATATACACATCATTATATAAGAGTATAAAAACATGATAGTGAAATATATTTCATATGAAAATGACATCAACGGTACAAATTACAGCTTAATTAATGACTGAAATGGAAATAGAAATGGAAGTGTGTTATACCTGATTCATAATACATCAAGAATTCAACATGCAATAGTAAATGGATTTGGTTTCATAGTTACATCAATTTAATAATACATCAAGAATACAACATGCGAACAATAGTAAACGGATTTGGTTTCATAGTTACATCAATTTCATAATACATCAAGAATTTAACACAGTTACATCAATTGCAAAAAAACAGATTCAGATTTGTATCAGTCATCGTCATCTTCTAATTCAGATTCGGTCTCATTTTCGACGATATTTTCTTCTGCACTGTCAAACGCTTCTACCAAAACATTTGATTCATCGATCAAGGGACCAAAATCTGTATGATCGTCTGTAATAATTATTTCGTTATTTTGCTCAAGATCTGCCTGATAAGCTTGTTCGTCGGGAATATTCTTCCCATCGAATGTGAATCTGGCCTTTGTTTTAAAAACTGCAGACCAATCTGTTTTATCTCTTTTTAGAGACGGGTAAGGAGCGTAATAAACTTGCAATGCTTGTTTGGCTAGTACAAAAGGATCATACTTGTGATAGTGCGATGTATGCTTTATTTCGATAAGATTATAATCCTTGTACACATTAATTCCAGAACCTGGAACATTGCTAAACCAATTGCATCTAAATAGAAACACCTCCTCCGCGGGTCGTGAGAAATATGTCAGTTGCAAAATTTGTGTCAGAACGCCACAAAAATCATTTAAATGATTTTCTGGATCGTCACTACCTTTAACAAATACACCAGTATTATTTGTTAATTTTTCTGCACCGTATTCTTTGGTGTTAAATTTATATCCGTTGACGAAATATATTGGATATGTCTTGACCACTCTTTTTGGTCCCATCGCAAGATGTTTCAACCCTTCGTCAACAACACAATTTCTCGGCTCATAAACGTAATTTGAAAACCAACCGGAAAATTCTTTACTGAGATCTCCGTTCGGATGTTCACGTTCATAAACACTGTATATATAAACAAATTGTTACATTAGGTTATACACGCGCATGCATATAATAAAAGAATAAAACACAAATTATTATTTCAGATTACCTAACAAACGGCGCAACCTCGGCACAATTTAGAAGAATATAAGTGTGTGCTACATGAAGATCTCTATCGTCTAGCCATATTTCTACACATTTTCCAGAAGGCCGACCATGTTGTCTAAAAATAGATAACATTGCTTGAGTGGACTCTTGTTCGTCGCCTTCGTCATTACGAGGAACACTTTCAAATGAAATATTCACATGGTCACTGAAATAGTGAGAGAAAAAGAACGAAGCTTCTTCTTCGATGTAAGATTTACATATCGAACCTTCAACCCGTGCTTTTTGCCTCACTTTTTTCTTCAGGTGATTCAAATATCTACGCAACATTAATTTATATTAACTTCATCTTTCAAATGCAATTAAATTACGTTATAACATATATATTACATATACCTCTCAAATGGATACATCCATCCGTATTGGACAGGACCTCGAAGTCGTGCTTCGGATGGGAGATGAACAGGTAAATGTTCCATCACATTAAAAAAACCAGGCGGAAATATTTTCTCTAATTTGCAAAGCAATATAGGAATGTCCACTTCAAGTTTACGTAAACGTTGCACTTTTAAAGTAGTCGAACAAAGCTCTTTGTAAAACATACTAAGCTCCGTTACTACTTTCCAAACTTTTAATGGCAGTAGTTCTTTGAACATTATGGAGAATAAATTTTCCATCATTATGTGACAGTCGTGACTTTTCATTCCGCTTAATCTACCATTTTTAAAGTCAACACATCTACGAAGATTTGATGATATCCCATCAGGAAATCTTAACCCTTCCACCGATTTTAACACAGCTTTAACTTGATTATTATCTAATTCGTAACAAGCTTGGGGTTTTTTATTGCCATTTGGTTTCATATGAAGCTCAGGACGTTTGCATAATTCTTCTATATCACGTCTTGATTTCAAATCATCCTTCGTCTTCCCTTTCACATTCAAAATTGTGTTAAAAACGTTATCAAATACAATTTTCTCATTGTGCATCACATCTATGTTATGGCGAAGCAGAAGATGTTTCCAATACGGCAACTCCCAAAAAATAGTTTGTTTGCACCAGTTATGAACAACTGATTTGCCTTCAATTTCTATTTGCTCGCCAATTTCATATATCTTTGGATAGTCCTTAACAAGTTCATATATGTCTTCACTTGACCATATTGTCGGTGGTTGTCTGGTTTCTACTCTATTAGCTAAAAAGTTTTTCTTGTCTCCTCTGAAGGGATGATTTACATGGAGAAAATATCAATGACAGTCAAACCATGAAATTTTCTTACCATGAGGTAAAGAAAACGCTCGTGTTTCATCCATGCAATATGGACATGCTAGACGACCGGCAGTACTCCATTCCGAAAGCATTGCATAGGCAGGAAAATCACTTATAGTCCACAACAAAGAAGCAAACATACGAAAATTTTTCTTCTTGGACACATCGTATGTTTCTACTCCTTCATTCCACAGTATTTTTAACTCCTCAATCAATGGTTGTAAATATACATCGATTCCTTGTGTCGGATCGTCGGGGCCAGGAACGACAACAGTAAGAAACATATATTGCGTTTTCATGCACATCCATGGAGGTAAATTATACGGTGTGACGATAATGGGCCATGATGAATATTTAGAACCAAATTGAGAAAATGGAGAAAAACCGTCCGTACATAATCCTAATCTAACATTTCGACTCTCCGCTGCAAAATTTGGATACGTTTTATCGAAATGCTTCCATGCTTCTCCATCGGCCGGATGTGTCAACGTACCCTCTTCCTCTGTTCTCACGCTATGCCATCTCATATTAGACGCAGTTACAGAAGATGCATATAATCTTTGAAGTCTTGGAGTTATGGGTAAGTAGTGCATACGCTTGTACGGAACTTCCTTCCCCTTCTTTTTTTTTGGTTTGTATCTCTCCTGATTACAAACTTTACAATTTCTAAGGTTTGCGTCTTCTTTCCAAAACAACATGTATCCTTTTAAACATGTATCTATTTTCTGATACGGTAAACCAAAAGCCGACATAAGTTTTTTAACTTCGTAGTGATTTTCACACATTAGATTATCGGGCGGCATATGTCTTTTTGCAGCTTGTACAACAGCCGTAAACCCAGCTTCAGTGATGTTGTATTTTGACTTCATCGCAATGTATTCTGCGATTACTGACAGCTGAATGCCGCTTTTACAACCATCCCAAATAGGTTTCTTAGCTGCATCTAGTAAATCGTAAATTTTTTTAGCTTCAATATTTGGTTCTTCAACATTTCCATCATCGTCGTCAACTTGAACCATAGGAACATTGATCGTGCTGCATCTTCGACCATATTTTCTATACGGGTCGTTGAAACTATTTCGTTAACGACACTTTCAGACTCTACAGAAGTATTTGCTACAACTTCTCCATGCCGATCCCAAACATAATATTCTGGTACGAAACCGTGTTGGCACAAATGAACTTTCACAATATCTGGTAACAAATACTTCAAATGTCTACACCTACTACACGGACAACGAATTTCTGGATCGTTTCCGTTATTGCTTAAATCGAATTCAACAAACATGTTTATACCATTATAAAAATCTTCTTTTATTGAGCCCCTCAGTCCTTTTCTTTGGTACATCCATCTCCTTCGATCAACAAAATAATCAATTATTTTTCCTATTTGCAAAATGAAAAGTTCAAAAATTAATATTTATTTTAAAGAATACAAATTCAAAAAAGATTATTTTCATGGTTGTATAATTTTTTGAATTTAAAGAACAACTTCACAAATTTAAAAATATTTTCAAATAGGGCACATTTTATTTTTTAACGTACGTAACGATTAAAAATATATATAATTTTTTTCCATTGGTCAGACATCCTACTTACCATTACAAACATAGTAAGCATTTACATTTCGTATATTACTTCGTCTCAAACGATTCAATAAAATTTCGGCAGCATTTCCCTTTTGTTCCCTGCATTGTACACAAATTCGTGTACGCAGAAAACAAAAAAGAAAAGTTAGGCCGAAATTTTATGAACCGTTTGAGACGAAATAGTATACAAAATGTAAATTCTTACTGTGTTCATAACTTGTCCAATACTGGGACAAATCCGACAAACATTGTACCAGATGAATATAAATGGTCGTTTTTCGAAAAAAACGACTATTTATACGACGATCATGTACAACACTCGTCAGACGGGGCCAAAAACTCTCTAAGGGACATTTGTCAGTTACATGCGCGCATTTTACGAAAAAATTCAGTTTTACTCACTGTTCACATTTATATAGTAATTTCACACATTTATTCGACGTATTACGCATCAACTTAGGGCTGGTTTAACATTTTTGTCATTTTTCAATACACATAATTATAATTTAGAGTAATGCATTTTTTTTGTGTCATAAGTAAATACGTGCACAATATAATACTCCTAGTTCATTCAATCATTTTATCTTATTCCAAATAACGTATACAATCGTCGAATCAAGGCATATACAACAATTTACATATACATGAACAAGCACAAATTATACGTGTTTATCACAATTTCACGATAAAAGATGAAATCGGTATACCATGTGATGCTATAAACCGTTATTACGCTAGTGGAAACAATTGCAATCATTAATTCGCCCTAATTTATCAATTTATGCAAATCTAAAATTAGGGTAAAAACTGAATTTTTCACAAAAATAAGAGATTATACATGAGATTAAGAGTAATGGAGCTTGATTAGAGAGCCTTGGAAGATCCGGAAGCTAGAAATTAGGGATTGGAAGCTTGGGGGTTGAATTTGAGGGTTTTTTTGATTTATTTTCGTATGCAATGGAGGAGGAAGAAAGGTCTCGGCTGGCAGGTATAATCGTAAATTTCCGACGGCTTCCGACGGCCGCCGACGGCCCGTCGAAAGCCGTCGGAAAATGGCCGTCGGAAGCCGTCGGTATTCTGCCTTTTTCTTGTAGTGTGGAAGATACGCTATCTCTCAAAATATTAAGCGCAATCTGAAGAAGATGACGTATTACTGACAAATGAGAAGGAGAAATTAGTCATCCGTTAAAGCACAACATAAGCTTTTTAATAAAAAAATTCTCATATCTTTTTACAGACTAGAAGTTGACTCTTATATAGCTAAGCCTAAGACACTGATACAATAAATTCGCATTTCAATATACTCTATCATACACCAACGCACTGACTTAAAATATTATACAGATAGGTTGATTTGAAAGAAAAATAATAGTAATTATTTAAAAGGATTCCCACTATCTTCTGATATGATTAGATGCTTTCGGCCTAAAAGGAAATACGTTGTAAATTGGGCTGTTGTTTAATAATACTAAGAACATTCCGACTTTATTTCTTGATATTCGTGCCAAAATAGAAAACTGTATCTAATTTGCTCTTCTACTAGATCCATTAGTTGTCAATCAGACTGATTCATATCATCTGGTTCATAGGCTTCTAATTCTCTTCTGGTAGACTTAAGACTATTTTCACCTTCGTCTTCTGAACAAATTCTGTCATATATAATTACATCTTGATTAGGATTAAAAATATCAATTGCTGCTGGAAGAGGTAACAGAACTTTTAATTTCATTTCACCCCAAATCTGATAGCGTGAAGTTTCTGCCTGTAGAATTTATTTTTCTTTCCAACTTGGTAGAGGACTCAGTGTTGATGGATGTTGATGATATTGCCAGGCATATGAGCTTCGAACCAAATTGGAGTTCCTTCATACAATTGATAGTAACTTTGAAGACTACGACTGATGTGTAATCTCGTATAGCCTTCATGTCAAAATATTTCCATACGATGAGTAGCTGGTTTGTAGTGGTAATTTGGTCTTGGAAGTATTAATGGTGTAGCGAACAAATGCACACTATAATACTAGAAAATTTCTTAAATATTGAGATGCGATAAAGTAAAATCTTTCACCAAATCGCTTAAGGACTGAAACTGGTGTAGTATCGTGAAATGTAATTTTAGATACCATACCATGATCAAACATATATACTAGCTCACCAATATCCTTTGGTAGCAGGTTAATGTCGGTTTGAAGTCTTAACATATTTGACCTCATGTCTTGTACAACCTTAAACTGAATACCTTGTACTATGTCTCTATAATAACCTTTAAGGATTTCTTGAAGGTTCTTCTGGTAATCATTCCAGCTTTCATGAACTAACTTCTCGATCTTTAATTTGATGTCTATTCCTGACTTCTTGTAAATTTCTTCTAGGATCGGCATAGGTTTTAGCTTTAAACGATTTGAAAGTTGTTGAAAACTTAGGGTTTTTAAATGTTTTGGCAATTTTTGCTTAAGCTGATTCCTTTCTTCTACTAGATGCTTTATCCTCTGCTCTAAGAGCTTAGCTGTCTGTTGATCATAACAAATCTGGCTAATTTATTGTTTTAACTGCTGATTTTCATTAAGAAGGTTTCCTAATTGAGACTGTGACTTTTGGTAAAGATTTTGCAGATCATTGATTTGCGTTGTCTGGTCATTTATGATTCTGTCGGGGGTTTGAGAAGTAGAGGAAGAAATTTGCGAATAAGTTTTATAGCAGTCTTCTTCAACAAAATAGTTAGGTCCAAATGCTTTTCTTGCTTCATCTAGGGATTCGCTAAGCTGATAGTATCCTCTAAAAACTGGATTAAAAAAGTTTTGAGTTGCAAACTGAACTTGAGAATAATGTTTGAAGACCCCTGTAAAATTTTCTTTAAAAACCACGTAACAAGAAAAATTATTTGAAAGCGGTTTTTACTGTATTTTTGAAAAATAATGAGCAAAACAATTGCTCAATTTCTGTTTGTTTCGCTTTTCCTATTTTATGGTTTTCAAATTCCATAGATGATCTAACAAACATTGTTATGAAGCATCAAGACGAACTAGGGGTTTAAACCTTCTTGGGTCATCTGATCTGTAAATTACCAATTCTTGTTGTCCAAAAGACATACAAGGAATATTGGTCTGGTTATTACTTTCTTTTTTAACTGGAGTAATAACTTGTGAGCTATTTGGGGAATTACCACCCATACTGTTTTTACTTGCTGTCTTTTCTTTAGATGGTGTTTCCCTTTTGATTGATAAGGAAATAACATCCACCCTTTGTAAAGAATTTTCTGGAGATTCTACTTCAGCTTTTACAGGCCCTATTCTTTCTGTAATTTCCTGATTCATAAAACAAATTTTAGTAGAATCAAAAGCTAATAGTAATTTTCTACTTAAAATATCTGCTAAATGATTATTTTTTCCTTTGATGTGTTCAAATATAATAACCATTTCCTTGAATTAAATTCTGCAAATTTAACCATCTAGTTTTATTTATCTTCTTACTGTTTTCATTGGAAATAAATTAACAATTGCTTTGCAATCTATTCTGACAGTAAATTCTTTATTAAGGAAGATTTTTAATTTATCTAAACCGTTAATTAATGCTTGAATGTCATAGTCAATAGATGTCCATGAGTTGATTGAGTTAAAGTTACCGCTAGCATAGGCAGCAATTTTTTTTGTATTTTTATCTGTGTATTTGGATGGTTTACATTTTAGGACAGCTCCCCATCCGTTCTTGCATCCATCACATTCTATAATTATGTAATTTGTAGTTAGAGGTAATTCAAGTGGTTGAATTCTCTTAAATTTTTATTTTATTTTTTGTACTAGCTTGATATCTTCAGAATTAAATCTGGCTTTGCCATTTTTTAAATTTTTTCCATATAATGGTCCAACTTATTTGGCCAAATTTGGAATAAATTTTCTGGCATAGTTAATTAATCCTAAAAAGGCTTGAATTTTCTCTTTATTATCAAGCTTGTCTGGAAAATCAGTAATCTTTTGTGAAATGTGGGGTTGGAGTTCTATTTTTCCATTCTCAATTTCAAGATCTAGAAATGAAATTTTTGACTTAAAAAGCTCCAGTATTCTTCTACTAACTACTAAATCATTCCTTTCAATTTCTGGAAAGACTATTTTTAAATGTTGTTTATGTTGTTTTAAATTATTTGATGCTACAAGAATATCGTTTATGTATACTAAGCAAAAATCATATTTTTTGAATACGTTGTCCATTAACCTCTGAAATATTGAAGGAGCTAAGACCAAAGCTAAGAACATTCCATTCGAAATGTCATTCTGAACACATAAAAGCTGTCCAAGGTTTAAAATCCTCTTCTAGCTTTAACTGATTATATCCACTTTTTAAATCAAATTTACTAAAGACTTTTTTTATCTTGGATTAGGTTAATTAATGTATCTTTGTTAGGGATATTATAACCATCATCCTCTGTGTTGTCATTTAACTTTTTATAGTTATAGACAATTCTGGGTTTTCCTCTTTTTTGTTCAGAGTGATTCTGAACAAGAAAGGCAGCTGATCTGTGTTTTGATTCAGATCTTCTAATAAGGTTTTGATTTAACATTTCTGATATTTGAATTTTAAATTCTTTAATATCAGCTGGAGAGTAGTCAATATTAGCTGTCTTAATTGTAAGATTAGAATTAAGTATTTTGATCTTACAAGTATAATTAACTCTATTTTTGGTTACATCGTCTCCAATAAAACCAAGTTTTTCTAGTTCAGAGGTTATTTGATAAGATATATATTTTGAGTTGTAGGAAAAATTTATGTAGGGACGTGCACAGATGTTTGAGCATTCTGGATGGGAGCATTTGAACACCGATGAGGAGGACGCGACCTTTGACTCTGTTATGGATCCGATCTAGAGAAACAGACGTTACGGCTACGATAACCAATCGGTAATTTATAAAAGTTAACTACGTTGTAAAATTTGCTTAATTTTATAAAAGTTACGTAATAACTTAAACATATTTCTCTTGTTCTATAGGCTCAGACATCACAAAGGGATTAACAAAAGGTTCAGCATAGCACAAACATTAATGAGCTTAGACAGCAAATTGCGCAGCTGCAAGAGCAGGACCGTCTTCGAGCAGTGCAAATGGAACAGCTCAAACAGCGTTTGGCCGAATATGTGGAGCGTCATGGTGCATTCCTTCGTCCGGTGGTTCGGGAGTGGATGATAAATCTTGAGATACGATTTTCAGTTTTTTTTATGGACATGTGGTGTTGAATGTAGTTTAATGTATATAAACATTGAGTGGTGGTGATGTTAATTTATGGACATGTGTTGTTTGACATTGATTTGGTGATTGATTTGTGAAGTTGATATATGTGGTTTGACGTTGGCTGTAAAAATTGGATGTAAATATTTAAGTTGGATGGGTGAAAGTGATGGTGGAAGGTTTGTTTTGTAAATATTGGTGTTTGATGTTGGATGTAATGATGTTTGAGTTTGATATTATGATGTTTGAGTTTTATATTGATATTGATATTGATTTGGATGAGTTATATATTGATTGTGGTATGGAAGCGAAGCAGGAAGCAGAAACAAATTGTCCAGATTACCAACGACTACCGACGAATATCGACAGTTTAATGGTCACCATTTCCAACGGCAAGTGACGGCGTCCGATGGCTTATTGGCCACTATTTTCGACGGATGACGACGGCTTTCGACGGCTACATTCCGGCGGCTAGCAACGGCTCCCGGTGTATTAGTGGAAAAATACCATGTCACGTACGTGTACAACGCTACCGTCGAAATGTTCGTCGAAACAGCCGTCGGAAGAGATGTCGGACGCCGCCGCCGCATTGCCCTTATAGCCGTCGGAAACGGACAAAAGTCGTGGTTCATATTCTGACGACTTTCAACCCGTGAATCAAAATATCTGGTGACAGGACCTTAAAAGATAAAAGGAAAATGATATTTATACTTGAATTTTTGTATGTAAATTAAATCTTGCTGTTAAGATTATAATAGGACTTTAATCCCTCTAAACTCTTCCCGTTGTTTTCCTTTACATGATAATCATACAAATGCTTTGGTTGTAATAGAATAATTTACATATTATTACAAAATAAAGAGAATGGAGACCATTAGAGAGAGAATAATTTTATTGAATTGAGATAGATATTACAATACAATCAAGCTCCATATTTATAAACTCTTTATGCAGTGCAGATTACAATAATGCCCTTTCTTATTTAGCATATTCATCCCTATTATTAATGTATATTACAACACTCTCCCTTGAATATACGTATGTAAAGATGATAAGAGTAATTGCCTCATTAAAAACCTTGTCATGAAAAACCCAGTGGGAAAAAATCATAAATAAGGAAAAGAGTACAACATGATTTCATCTTTAAGTAACATATATTTTATAATGTTACTATGAGGGTTGATACTTCTGGATCAAGATAATGCCTCATTAAAACCTTACTAATAAAAATCCAGTGGGGAAAAATATTAGTGAAGGAAAAAGAGTACATTATAGCGTATTTCATACGCTCTCCCTGAATTATAACGCATTATTCAATTAGTTTGTTGATGCAGCCGACGCATACCAATTTTGTACACCATCTTCTGAAATGTTGATTTTGGAAGCACCTTTGTCAATAAGTCCGTCGGATTTTCTTGGGATCGGATTTGTTTCACTTCTATCTTATTATCCTTTTGTAGCTCATCTGTGAAGAAAAATTCAGGAGAAATGTGTTTCGTCCTATCACCCTTAATGTAACCCGCTTGAATTTGAGCTACACAAGCTGCATTGTCTTCATAAATAATGATTGATCATTCTATTACTGATGGAAGTTGGCAGCTTTTTCTAATATGCTCAATTAGTGATCTCAGCCAAGTACATTCTTTACTTGCTTCATGTAGTGCTAGTATTTCAGAGTGATTGGATGATGTTGCTACTAATGTTTGTTTTGTAGATCACCATGAAATTGCTGCATTGCTGTTATTAAACACATATCTAGTTTGTGATCTTGCTTTATGTGGGTCAGAAAGATAGCCTTGCTAGAAGATTTACTGAAAATGCAATATCTGGTCTTGTGAATTGGGCCAAATATAATAATGCACCAATGACACTAAGATATGGCACTTCCGGGCCAAGCACATTCTCATCTTCTTCTTTAGACGGTAAGGGTCCCTTTTAATATCTAAAGATCTAACAACCATCGGCGTACTCTTTATCCATTTGAAAACGCTTTAGAATTTTTTCAATGTAGTTTGATTGATGGATTAATATGCCATTAGTACTATGCTCAATCTGTAGACCGAGACAGTGCTTAGATTTGCCAAGATCTTTTATTTCAAATTCCTTCTTTAAATAATTTATTGTTTCATCAATTTCTTCTGGAGTCCCAATCAAATTTATGTCATCAACATAAACTGCTAAGATATCAAATCCCTTTACCGATTTCTTTATAAAGACACATGGACAAATGAGATTATTTTCGTATCCTTCTTTTACCAGATATTTACTAAGACGGTTATACCACATCCTTCCAGATTGTTTCAAGCCATATAGCGATCGTCTTAGTTTTGATGAGTACATGGATTTTGATTTAGCTTCAGGCAATTTATATCCATCTGGGATTTTCATGTAAATATTGGTATTTAATTCACCGTAAAGATAAGCTGTCACAACATCTGTTAATCTTATATCGAGTTTTTCAGAAACTACAAGACTTATCAAATATCGGAATGTTATGACACCCATAACAGGGGAGTAAGTTTCGTTAAAGTCAAAACTTGGTCTCTGTAGGAAACCTTGTGCGACAAGTCGTGCCTTGTACCTCACGACTTCATTTTTATCATTTCGTTTTCTAACGATTACCCATTTATAACCTACTGGTTTAACACTTTTCAGTGTTTTCTCTATTGGTCCAAACACACCATGTTTTTGAAGTGAATCTAGTTTCATTTGGATAGCATCTTTCGATTTTGGCCAATCGTGTCTTTTTTGACATTCATTTATGCTATTTGGTTCATTATCGTCATTCTCATTATTCTCATTATGGTCATGACTTTAAATTATTTCAGTAGCTACTGCGAATGAGAATACATCATTAATTATTATTTTACTTCGATCCCATATTTCTCCATAGTTCGTATAAAATATTGAGATCCCGTTATTATTAGGTACCATTTTATCGTTGGAATCTTCTTTTATCTCTTCTGGGATAATATTTCCTTCCATACTTCTAGGAGAATTGGAATTTTCATTTGAGTGGTCCTTTTGATCATTTATAACCTCTTCAGGAGGTTCCTTAATTGATGATTTTTCATTAGACTTTCTTTTTCTAGGCGCCAAGTCTTTTGAATCAATTGGCCTTCCACGTTTTTGTCTTGCTTTAGATTCATTTGCTGCTATATTTACTTTTGATCCTTCAGGGACATCAATTTCGCTGGTGCATTTACTGCTGGAATGTGAGATTTAGTTATTTTTTGCAGTGTCACTAAATGCATCTGGCAGTTGATTGCAATATTTTGAATATGCAAAATTCTTTGTACCTCATATTGGCATTGTCTGGTACGTGGATCCAAATAAGATATAGATGGATTATTCCATGATATTTCACGCCGTTCTACTGGAACGGTCTTTCCTCCCGCTAACGGCGGGAATATTGTCTCATCAAATTTACATTCTGAAAATCTTGTAGTGAAGACATCACCTGTAAGGGGTTCAAGGTAACGAATTATCGATGGAGAATCAAATCCCACATAAATTCCCAACCGTCGTTGAGGACCCATTTTAGTACGAAGTGGGGGATTAATAGGTATATGCACGGCACAACCAAATTTTCGTAAATGTGAAATATTTGATTGAGATCCAGTTAAGAGCTGTGATGGTAAGATGATGATAAGCTGTTGGTCTAATTTTAACCAATTTCAATGCATGCAAAATTGCATGCCCCCAAGCTGAAACGGGTAGTTTTGATTGCATAAGCAATGGTCTTGCAATAAGTTGCAAGCGCTTAATTAATGATTCTGCTAGACCATTTTGAGTATGAACATGAGCTACTGGATGTTCAATTTCAATTCCCAATGATAGACAATAATCATCAAATACTTGAGAAGTAAATTCTCCAGCATTATCTAGTCGAATTGATTTAATTTGATGATCATGGAAGTGTGCTCTCAATTTTATTATTTGAGCAAGTAGCTTGACGAATGCCAAATTTCTTGTAGAAAGTAAACAAACATGTGACCAACGAGTTGATGCATCAATCAATACTATAAAATATTTGAATGGCCCACATTCAGGGTGGATTGGGCCACATATATCACCTTGAATTCTTTGTAGAAATGTTGGAGATTCAGATGTGATTTTACTATATGAAGGTCGAGTGATTAATTTTCCTTGTGCACATGGGGCACATAAGTAATCACTTGGTAAATTCAATTGGTTCGATAAATCATGTCCATTTGAGTTTTTGGCAATTTTACGCATCATAGTTGATCCAGGATGACCCAAGCGATCATGCCAAAGAATCAATGTCTTTGTATTTGTGAGCTTCTGGCTCATGTTTATAGAGTGAGATTCAACTATGCCAATTTTTGTAAAATATAAACCAGTTGAAATTGTACCAAATCTTTCTAGAATAAGCTTCTGACTTTCAATTCTAGAAATAACACAAAGATATTCTTTGTTGTGTTCATTTATAGTTTCAATATGGTATCCATTCATTCTTATATCTTTGAAACTCAGCAAATTTCTTTTAGAGTTGCTTGAGTATAATGCATTTTGAATAAAGATACGTGTACCATTTGGTAATATTATATGGGCACTTCCGGAACCGTCAATTATATTAGCAGATCCAGCTACAGTGGAGACTTTAGCTGAGAAATTTTCAGATAGTTCAGAAAAACTTCTGGTTTTTCAAAATTGTATGAGTAGTTGCACTATCTAGTAAGCATATATCATCACCCAAATGGCGTTTCATACCTTAAGAATTAAAGGCAATAATTAGTCAATCATTAAAAATTTGTATGCATAAATAAATGTAATGTAAACAAACAAAGTAATATGATTAAAATAGGCTACTGATTAAAAACAACATTCACATTACACATTATTTTTAACTAGTACTGCAAAGGAAAATACAAGTAAACGAACACAAACTTCAAACTGATTTATTGATACAAGATAATGAAATAAAACGGAAGCCACATAACAAACTTCAGGATGTTTCTAATTGATCAACTCGGTCATATCATTGATCATTGCACTTAGATTTTCATCATTAATGAAATTTTCATTGTCATCTTCGAAGAAATCATCTAACTTCAGGTTAGTGTTTTCAAGTAACCTTTCAGCATTATTTGCCTCGATATTCTTCGAGCGATGTTATTCTTCAACTGTTTTCTTTGATGATCTATATGTACGTGACCAGTGACCAGATCGTTCACGTTTATAACAAACTTCCTCATAGTGCCTTTTATTTTCCGAAGCTGAATCATTGTTTTTTACATGCTCAATTTTCTTTTGTTGCTTTTTAAAGTTGGTGGTTTTGTTACCTTTAGAATCACCATAACCTCCTCTACTAGAGTTATATCCACGTCCACGACCATGTCCTCTACCTCGACCTCGACCCCTACCTCTTCCAGAGTGGGCAAAATTAGCATTAACTTCAGGTAATGCAATCGAACCAGTTGGTCTTGAGGAGTGATTTTTTATAAGCAATTCATTATTTTGTTCAGCAATTAGTAAGCATTCTATGAGTTCAGAATATTTTGTAAAATGACGCTCTCGATATTGCTGCTGCAGGAGTATATTCGAGGCATGAAATGTTGAGAAAGTCTTTTCAAGCGTTTGTGCGTCATCCACCTTTTCTCCACATAATTTCAGTTTAGAAGTGATTCTAAACATTGGAGAATTATATTCTCTTACAGACTTAAAGTCCTGAAACTTTAGGTTCAACCACTCTTGCCTAGTGTTTGAAAGTATGACCGTCTTCTGGTGGTCATAACGCTCCTTCATGGAGTTCCATAAGTGGAGAGGGTCTTTTTCAGTCAAATATTCAGTTTTTAGATCGTCATGGATATGTCGTCTTAAAAATATTAGAGCCTTTGCCTTATCCTGCTGGGACATAGTATTGTCATTTTTAATGATATTTTCTAAGCATTGAGATTGCAAATGAATCTCAGCATTCAGTATCCATGATAAGTAGTTGTCTCCGGATGTATCCAAAGATTTAAATTCAAGCTTGGCGATGTTTGTCATTTTGTGAACTGTTCATAAAATAAATTGCATAAGGTGAAAATATTCGCCACAACATCATTCACTATTTGTTTGTTTCTAGCTAAAAAGTAAAAAATAAAAAATGGAAAGTCTTCATTCATGGTATCAAACAACTGTATCTCAAAAAAAAATATCAACAAAACCAAACATTTAGAGTTTGCAACTTTCATGTATTTATTATATAAGAAAGGAAAATTAGCTTTTGCGTATATTCCATTGCAAACTTTTGAATTTTATTTGGCAACAGATCCGCAAAGAAAAAAAATATTGAATTTAGAAGCCAAAAAATTAAAATAAGAGTGATACAAGAAAAGACATAAATAATATAGAAGCGAACCCCAAACTAGATAGCTTTATCAAAAAAACATGAAATTGACAATTACCTTTTTGTAGAGAGAAAAAGTAACGAATTTATAAAGAAATGCAAGAACAATTCCTTTACCTGCTTGCTTTTTTAGAGAAAATAAGAAATAGAACGTATGTAGATATATTATAAAAGACTCGTTTGCACCAATATATAATAGGATTTTGAATATGAATAGCCTTAGAATTGGAATGGTCAGAAGTGGAACAGTCAGAGTAATTAATATATAATTACTTGTTGAGAAGTTGGAAAGTTTGAAGATGAACAGGTTGAGAACAATAATTGATTCGCATTCCTATGTAGAATATTGAGAATGCAGTATACAGAAAGTTTGTGCTATTCAAAAAAAAATATTCCTAGTTGAGCATCAAGAAAATAAAAATAAAAGAAGAACACCTTCGTGCTGATAACGTGTTACAAAATAAAGAGAATGAAGACCATTAGAGAGAGAGAACAATTTTATTGAATTGAGATAGATATTATAATAACATCAAGCTTCATATTTATAGACTCTTTATGCAGTGCATATTACAATAATGCCCTTTCTTATTTAGCATATTTATCCCTATTATTAATGTATATTACAACACATATTACTGATTTTTTATAAATTAATAGAATAATTTGTATATTCTATTAGATTGAACAGTTGGAGTAAAAAATTGAGTATATACATCCTCCTCACAGCGAACCCATTTTATGGAACTATACGCAGTTTATGCTACTCAAAAAATGTATAAGCTATAGAACAAAGTACGGTTATTTGATTGAAATTCTAATGTAACTGAAAACTGCATGATGTACAAAGAAATTCTGAATCGTTGCATCTTCAGTCGAACCACTCTAAAAACCATTGTCACTTTACTTTTTTGCATACAATGGTACAAGAATTGTCTCATTTCTCATCTCTAAATCAAGATATTAGTTATCCATTCTTACTAACACCTCTTCGTAAACGATGAAGAACGCCTCCTCGTAAACGCAATTCCGATGTCGAAGAAGAATGTAGTCAACATATACCTTTTGAGTACTCGCATGAATATGTTGAGAGTGCATGTTTTTTAGATGCATATTATTGAGACTTGTGTAGGTGAACAAGGAGTCTTATATTTACTTCAAATTCATGATAGTAGTTTGTTCAGTAAATAGTTATATCTATGTTTACATGAATTCAGATTAAAACTAATGTATATTTAGTTTAGCGAGCTTGGCATGTCAAACATGCACTAGTTTAAAAAACAATTATGTATGCTATATTTTTGCGAAACCTAGTAACTTGATTATATATGATATTGTTCTGTGGTGTTTCCGATTCATAGTTTATGTATTTCATATTTAAACTCTGTATTGAGATCAACAGATGTGCACACGAGAGAAAGTCGAATGGGATCAGAATCAACAAGATAACAATTTTAATCTAACATTGCTTTCGGGTGATAAAATCTATAGTGGTTGTTGGGCTACGGTCGGATTATATTGTGTGTTGATGGTAGCATCGCGGTGGTAGAAGGGCGATACCGTGGCTGCTAGAAAGGTGTGGACTAGCACTAGTGGATCGGGTCAAGGTTACGTATTTGGTCTTGCAGTGTATTATCTGAATTGGGGGCCCTAGTATGTGATAACGATAATTGTAAGGGACGTTGATGATGCATATGTATTTCTTTTGTCATGGACTACCTGTTTTTGGTGAGAGAACAGAAAATTAATTAACAATGACATCGAAAAGCTTTTCTAATAACAGAAGATAATCAGTTTTATTTATAATTTTATTTGTTTACATATTAATAAACGATAATATTTTCAAAAAAAAATAAAAACTCTTCCAAATCACATGCGATTAAAGTAAACACGATATTTAAAATTTATCGAATTTATCTCGTTTGGTTTCTAATCCATTTCAAAATTTTAAGACTTATACAATTGTATAAAATAATATTATAAAATATATTTACAAAGATTGTTTCTTCAAGCAATTTTTTTTGTGTAATATTGTAACTTCAGATTTAGATAAAACATAACTAAATCAATGTAATTTAAAATTATATACAACTCTGAAAAAAAAAAAAAATTGAGTACAAAGAACTTATATTGAAATATCAATTTTTTTTGAAAATCTAGTTGCCTTAAATCAGTCTATTTTATTAAATTACTTAAGATAGGGGAATAGATCACTATTTTAGCTTACATCGTTTCCTTTGGTATCTTCGTAGGTAGGGTTATGTGCTAGCATATTGATTTCACGAGCAAGTCAACAAAGTTTCACAATTGTGAGCACTAAGCAAGATGCCTTTGAATGGATTTACGTTAGCAGGAGAAAACATAGTTTTAGAGGATTTTAAAACTAAATAGGGTTTTATAAACATATTCAATACCCAACCATGCCACGGTACAGATCACATAGTCTTAATTTCAGTATTCTAATTGGTCAAATAAATCTACGGTATATTCACTATTTCATTTTAATTTAATTGATTAAAATATCATAAATGTACGGTGAAAGTGGAATTGATCCATCAAAACATAACATCGAATCATGACCGGATGATTATTTTACGAAAACACACAATTCTACGTAGAAGTATATTTTTGACGTAATGCTAAGGATATCATTGTTTGCATTAAAAGCTGCCGCGGTGCAAATCTTTCGGTGGTTGTCCGCCTGCCAATCCTTTTTTGGCTTTGGTCAACGGACAACTACCGACAAATTTGCACTGCCTTAGCTCGTAGAGCAAATCAATATGCCCTTACCAGCAGACTATTTTTAACTTGAAGGATTCTTGCATTGTGAAATGTTCGGAAATGAAAAAACTGCAAACTATAAGCACTTTTTAATTTTCATATATAAAACATTAAGGAAAATGGTATTTATACTTGAACTTTTGTATGTAAAGTAAATCTTTGCCGTTTAGATTATATTATGACTTTAATCTCTCTAAACTCTTCCCATATTTTCCATTATATGATAATCACACAATTGCTTTGTTGAATAATTTGAATAAAAAACTGAGTATAAACATCCTTTTGACGGAAAATTCATTTTATGGAACTGTGCGCAGTTTACACTACTCAAAACATGTATAATAAGGTATGGAAGAAAGTAGGGTTGTTTGATTCAAACTCTAATGCAGCTAACAACAGCATGCTGTACAAAGAAAATGGCAAAATTAAATATTTAGTACAAAGACTATTTGAAACGTTATAATAGGTAAAAAGCATTTTGATCTGGTTTATAATAGTTATAGTTAACGGTAACTTTGTAATATTTATGGAAAATCATGCAGTTGTAATTATGATACTTTGGAAAACGATAGAATGCAAGCATTAAAAGAAACTTGGGAACTTTTGTTTCCTATGCAATTGATTGTTGGTACTAGGAGCTGATCAGCACTGCTTTTTTTTCCATCATGTTTTAATCAGCACATCATTTCCTGTAATTAGAAAACAATTCTGCACACCGAGTCAGCATGAACTGGACCACATGACATAGCGGTACGATTCCTACGTGACCATTAATTAAGATTTGGATACATTCATATATCAAATCGAGAAGATTGTCCGTGGAGTTTATCACTTAAATCGTTGAATTCTCAGTTACTGCGGACATAATAAATATAAATAGGGTACAAGTACCCTCGACCAAGGTCTGGAGGTCCATGTGGCCAGCATGTCTCATTGCTTTTATTTATTTTTTACACTACTTTCTTGAGTAAATCATTATCTCATTTTTCGTTTCTTCTTGTAAAAAAATAGGGTCTTTCAAATTAAAAGAGCATTCATGTCATTTCACTTTACACTTAATAAAAAATATCAACAAAGCTGATAAGTAGCAAACCCCATCCCGCTCCTCTCTTACCCACATACAACATAGAAAAATGAAAAATCTTCTCTCAAGCCTAACGTGAGTAGTAAAGTAAAATCAAAATGCTAAAGATGCAAGCAAAATAAACTATATCATCCATTGAACTGCAAACATATGAGTTGTCCATGCTTATATGTATAATCAAAGAAGCTATATCATCCAAGCATACTAATAGGAATACACCAAGCCAACAAGAAAAGCATAATGATAAAAGCATGACGATCTAAAATCCCATGGAAAATCACCAATAGGCAGACAATCATACCAATCCACAATCAAAAATTCATACCCATAAACGTCATAGCATAAAAACACCGATCCACAATAGCCACTAAAACCGAATAACACAACGAAAGCGGGAGACAACACGTATATATATGTGCAATCAAATCACCACGCAGACGCAAGTGCGCACACACACACATGTATGTAAAGCGTAAACAAAAAGCAAAGTATAATTAATTTTTTCATCAATAGAAGAATATTCAAAAGAGTTATCATTATTCAAAGTATTTAATAGGTCATCGCTTAAGGCTATACCGTCTCTCCAATTGCTATAAACAATTTTTACCTTCAAGACGTCAATACGACTTTTTACACTTTTAAGAAATTTATTAAAGTAAACATTTTAAACCAGTTTAAAGCTAGAATTTGCAATCCAAATATAACAACAAGCCCAACAACGCAAGCCATATCAGAAGGAATATTTACGTTGTTGAACATTCTTTGGCTCCTTTCGAACCACAAATATGAGCAAGTAATGATGAAGATAATATCAAATAAAATTCTATAGTCTTTGGCGTATTGAGATCCATAATAATTCCAGTAGTCGTCATAATTAAAATCAAAGTTGGTCATGTTATAGTCAAAAATATCAAACGTGTTTATAAGGATAGAGTTAGTAAATGGACATTTGAAATATTGGTGTGTTACGTTGTCTAGTTCTATCACCAATTTCTATTTCAGCCTTGTCGAAACCAAAATAGTTAAAATGAAAAAAGGAACAAGAGATGACAGCACCAATAAAAGTTTTCGAAGGAGTTGAAGGAATGTTACTACGAAAAGCAGTGTTACAAGCTTTCGAAGGAGTCAATGTGGTCGAAAGCTCCCTTTCGCGTCAATGTCTACTTTCGAAACAGATGTTTTCGCCAACATGAAGACATTTTGAATAAGAGAAAGAGTACTTTTCGAAGGCAGTATGCACACCAAAACTTTCGAAATCAAAGGTTTCGTCTTTATTCAAACTACTAAGAAAGATGCCTTGATCAGAGCAGCCCCATTCAAAAGCATAATCAAGCCCTTCAAATTGGTCGAAACTTTTAACATTCAGGGAAGGTTCTGTGTCAAGTCGCAAGCATGCATTCGGAAGCTACCTACTGCGTAAAAACCATCAACACCTTCAAAACTCTAGAGAACGACCCGTCAACATAGTCGAAAGCTCTTACTCCTACACACTTGCAACAACAAAGCAATACAAAGGAAAATGATCGTCTACCATTTCGACGAATACAGAAGCATTTGAACCCAATTGAAAGCATTATAGAGGGATGCGCAAGTGTCAAAGGAGGTGGAAGGTATATAAAGCCACATTTCGACCGGGTTGAAAGCTCTAAATCGAAAGGTGTCAACCCGCATCTATAAATAAGGCCCTAGAAGTTCGGTTTAGAGGATCCGAATTTCATTCACTCTACTCTTATACTTTCTTACAATTGTAAACTTGTAACCCTAATTTGGGAAGCAAATTAGGAAATTTGATCATTGTGTACATCATTAGTTAATAAAAAGAGATTCTCATGTTTTTTTTTATGCTACCGTTTAGGGATTTCTACTAGATTTGATTATATTTTTCCCATACCGACTTCGACGAAGATCCCTTTCGACTGAGTTGAAACCACATACTTAGCCCAAAATACTTAGGATCCAGCTCCAAACCACAAATCTCTAAAAGCGTATCTTCCAAGTAAGTCGAAACCATAAACATGGCCTAAATCTCCTGGCTAACAATCCAAGCCAATGTTATCAAAGAAGTAAGATTTCGATAAATTCGAAACCCATCCATTCGGCCCATATCCTTAAACATTAGAGCTAACCTTTAAATTTTCACAATCAGCTCGAAAGGAAGGTTTCGATAAGTCCCTAAATCAGTTCACCTACTTCGAAAAGTGTCAAAAAGAGAATTGAGTTGCTTCAACCGAGTTGAAAGGTCATCATTAAGAAATTCCAACTACCACAACCCATTCAAAAGGTAGACCAAAAGAAATAGAAAGGTGCAAACTATTCTTATCTAGTCGAAAGGTGGTCTAATTGGAACATTTATATCTAAAATAATACTTTAGGGTGTTTATAAGTTTTCTTGTTAATATTTTTGGTGCTAGAAGACGGCTTGAACCTCCGATCTTGTTAAACATCCAACACCATTTTTTGCTAACCCAATTCTATTCCAAGCTTACCCACCTTAGACCTTACTTCATTATGATTGGTAAATTCAAAAGACCCAAGCAAGGTTCCTCGAAGCCACTTCTAATCAGATTCTCTCATGAAATGATTAATGATAAGAATCTACAAGAAGAACAAATGTTAAGGATAAAGTCTTTAATGATCATAAGGAATAAGAAAGTTGAAGCTTATGATCCACTTAATTGGAGTTTAAAACCTTTTCATATTGGTCCCAACCCAACCTTTGCCTTATGAGAAAAGGAAAATGGGAGTGAAAAATTGTTTCATCAAATGAGGAAACCAATAGAAATTACACCAAAGGCACAACTTTTGAATAAGGAATAATGTTGATTACAGCGCCTTTGCACATAAATGGATCAAGTAATAAGTGGGACACTACCTACACCGGAACTATAAAGAGTTTTAAAAGAAAAAACCAGTTGACAAAGATGAAACTCCAGAGCCAGGTAATAAAAGGCCTAGAAACTATCCTTGAGAAATAAGCTTCAAGTCTAGACTTCCAAAAGAATGCAACTTAACAACATCCATAGTGAATGTCTACCTGCTAACCAAGGATGAACTCAATTATTGGCCATCCTAAAAGAAAAAACCTATAAATGAAAGAAACTTGGAAGGATCCTATTGCCAATACCATATGATGAATGGACATGAAACCAATCACTACAGAGCGCTGGAAGGAATGATAATTAACTTTTTCGGACAAGGAAAAATTAATGGGTTTGTAAAGAGATCATGAATGAAGTCAATAAAGAATTACTTTACTAAAGAGAATCTATATACCTGGAAGCGAAATACTCCTTCACTTGGATAACTCAAACGGTCAAAGCCTTTGTCTGTGCCGAGTTGGCCAGGGCAGAGCACATCCTTGAGGGAGGAGTGTAAGCCTTTATCCGTGTCATGCTATGGCCAGGATAAATCATCGATAAGCTCTTGACCACGCCAAGCTATGGCCAGGTCAAATCTCCTCGTAGAGGGAGGAGGAGTAAGCCCTTAGTGCCGCCACGCTATGGCCTGGCCAAGGCACCGAATAACCCCTTGACCATGCCATGCTATGGCCAGGCAAAGCGCCTTTTGGAGGAAGGACGTAGTAAGCCCTTGTACCTACCACTCTATGACCTGGACAAGGCACCAAATAACCCTTGATCACGCCATGCTATGGTCAGGTCAAGGCTCCTCTTGGAGGGAGGTAGGGTAAGTCCTTGGTTCTAGCTTGAGAATAAGCTAACCAAGCGCGCCGGACAACAATGGACTAAGACATCCAAGCCCAAGAAGCGGCCAACCAGAGAAGCAACATATCAAATAATGGACTACGATGTCCAAGCCCAAGAAGCGGCATATCAAATAATGGACTAAGACGTCCAAGCCTAAGAAACGACGTATGTCAAACTATGGACTAAGATGTCCAAGCCCGAGAGTGGCGTATCCGACAATAGGCTAAGACGTCTGAGCCTAAGAAGCAGCATATCAGATGATGGATTAAGATGTCCAAGCTCAAAAAGCAGCTGATCAAGAAGCAACTACAAACAAGGCCTTAAATAAGAATCTGAAGCCTCCAACTAATCATCAAAGAAGAATTTCCAAACTTCACTTATTAATACACGAATCTAGGTTTCGGGTCATTCATTATTAAGATACGGGACTTCACTTATTAATACCCGAATCTGGGTTTCAGGTCTTTCAATTCACGGTCTTCATCATACCCGAGTCTGGGTTTCAAAATTATAACTATTTACTGGATTTCACTCGTTAATGCCTGAATCTGGGCTAAAGATCTCTATTAAGAAGATCGTTATTATGGACTTCTGGTTATCATTCATAAACACCCGAATTTGGGTTTCGGATCTTCTAACTATAAAATTTCATCGTTAATGCCTGAATCTGAGTCCATGGACTTCTACCATTATTGACTTTCTATCGATTATCTCCAAAAGTTGGGTTTCTAAACATCTATAATTAAATCTTTGGTTAAATCTATGGTTTTCTACCATCGTGCATCTGATAATCTCATAATATAATCAAAGTTGAATCCTTGATTATCTCTCATCATTACCAAAGTTGGGATTCAAGACATTTAGTCATATTCAACTATGGGATCAATTTTCATACGACAATATCATGATTTTGTTAATTTTTGAAAATGACAAGAATAGAATTTTATACAGATTTCAAGCTAATGATAAGAAATATTTTTATATTGTGTTTTTCAGGGAAAGTAGAACAGTAAAAAGGATGAATGATCCAGCAAATACAGAAACCATGGAACAAGTTATCAAAGAGATGATTCAACAACAACATTATAAGAAAAGATCCCAAACCAGGTGGTACTTACAAAATTTTCATAATTTATGAAATTATTTAAAAGTGTACAGAACAATATACATCGTTTATAAATCTTAAACAGGTTTATTTAGATTCTCAACAATTAAAGGATCCACGATGTGATGAATAGCAATGCGAAGAACCTCTTTAAGATTCTTCTCGTTCTTCCTCATCTTCTCTTCTTCGTCAATAGCCTCGATGTTGGTTTTCAAAGAATTATTTGCGCCTTTAAGAGTTTTATTCTCCGTTTCCAAATCAGTGATGCACTTCAAGAGGAGATACTTATTGCGTTCAAGCTTTTGAATCCTAGCTGCATATTCATTTATACGTGGTGAGTATCATAATTTCTGCTGCTCATCAAAATACTTCATCATTTCATATTTAACTTTCATATACACTCTCCCACCACCTTCTCATGTAAGCCAGGAGGAGGATTAGTCGTATAGGGAAACTTTTGGATAGTAAAGGAAGTAGACCTTATAGATTTTGCGACAAATAAAATAGCAGGAGAAATGGGTAAATCGATGCTTAAGGTATTATTACCCATAATGAATTCTAACGATTCGCATTGAACTTGGCTGTGCTTTAATTTCATCTCCAAATCATTTATTTGCTGGAAGAGTTCAACAACTTAACGTAAAAAATCGATTAATTGATTCAATTTGATTTGACGCTTTAATGATGAAATCATTTCGTTTTTGCCCTTAAAATCTGCCTCTAGATTGGCAATCCGATCGTTAAGATTTCTAACAATTGTTTTCTGAAGCAAAAATCTCTTACGCCATTTTAGTGCTTCAGTGTTTTCCTGGAAACGAGCTGCTAAATGATCATAAAGGATCTTGCTCTTTCCAAGATCCGCTAACAACCTATCTTTAGTATTGATAAAGCATGGTGTTGAATGTAACGAGAGTGGCATTGCGGATAACTGTAACTCCTATTAAATAAACAAAGAAAAAGAAAATAAAGTCGAGACTTGAGTAATCCATCTCTTTATTTACACGATAAAAGATTAGAACTTAAGTGAAAATGAAACTAAAAAGTACAGTTAGACATTTGTTTAAATTTAAAGTTGGGAAACTGCATTTCTAATTTTATTCAATGAATTAGCAGAAAGAATGGCTATTGATTTAGAAGGAACATTTAGTCCTTCCGAAGTTATAACCGTAGTGTAAAGGCCCGCAAATCCGTACCCCTTTGAACTAACAAAAATCCACCATAGTTCTGTCAAAAGTGGCACAAATGTACGAGTCTTCGGGTAAAAGAAGAAAGAGGTAGAAGAAGAAGAAAAGAAAACAACATCAGAGTCTCACAATCGCAGCGGAACAAAATATAATATATAATAATAGCTTTTAAATACAAAGAAATCTGTACTATATACATATATACATACATACCATCATCTGAGTACATCAAACATCCATACAGAGACAACTAATAATTGTCCATACACAGCGGAAATTATAGTCAAATACGGAAGTACGCTCTGTCATCAGCTCGTCTCTTGAACTCCTTAGCTTTTAACCTGATCCTGTTTAACTCGGTCTGACCCGAGCATCATGTAAAACAACACCCGAGTCAGTCTGGAAAACCAGCGTGAGAAATCACACTCAATTGGATTATTATATTTTCAAAAATCCTTTGAGAAACAAAAGTCGTAAGACCACGCCACAAATAAATATGTCGGGATTTTACCTTACGATAGCCAAAACATTTTTTCATCAAATTCGTCTGATATTATAATAGTGTCTATAGAAAGTAAAATAGAATCTAGCTGAAATGCTTGCATCTCACGTTTCAGCAATAGTTGGGCACAATCAAAACCGTACAGGCGCTTATTGGAGATTGGATTCCATACAATGGCAGGGCTACCAGGGTACCGCCCGTCACAGTACCTGGTCTAGATCAGAGTACCGAGGAGCCACCCTAACTCCCCTGCAACACAAGACCGGAACCATCCCTTACTGGACAGTCCCAAGCAAGATCACCCCGTGGTTGGCGCGACCAACCACCCACTAAGCCGAAATAAAAAGGGACATCTAGACAGGGAAAACCTTACTCTCCAGTGGGGGCTGCCCACGAAGCCTTGCTGCACCTCCCCTGTTTTAGCCATTCCCGGTTGATGAGGCTTGAGGCTAAGCGTTACCTTTTCAAGAACGAGCCCCACTTAGAATGCTCATCGTCCCCCTGACGATGTTCTGAAAGCATTCAATCCATACAACTCGCCCTGGGTCTGGACAAACCGAACCACCGTCTTCAACTCTTCACGGTCTTCATTCGTAATCGTTCGAACCGAATCGAAGTGGTTTTCGGATAATTAAATCCGATCCCGGACTCTTCGAAACGATCAGCGCATTGTCCAATATTGATAGTCGGTGATTTAACTATCAATTTATCATTCACAAGCAACCATCAAATAATTTCCTCAAATTATTTATCTCAAATATTATTTCCATTTTAACCCATTTGAAATAAATTTTCAAAGTCCTTTTATTTCCATGAAATCATTTAACTGATTTCTTATACTCACTCACATTTTGATTTATCCTTTGAAAATATCCTTCATTTTCTCATTCCTTCCTCAAAAATCAATTTACACTTTCCTTATAATTTCTCAAACTCACTTTCTCCACTCAATAAGATTTCTCCTAAATCTTATCTCATTTAAATTAATTTGCTTACCGTCACAAGAGAATTTTAATTGGATTTTAAAAACAATTTGAAAACATCTATATTTATAAAATAGGAAGTATGGTTTTATACAAATTATGGTTCGAAAGTAATATTAAAGTTCATATCCAATTAATGATGAAATTCTAAACTGGTTTTAGAAAAATAGAGTTTATTAATAAATATTTCTAAGCCTTCAAAAATAATAAAATTTGAAATATACAAAATCTAAATAATAGTTCATAAAAATTTATATAGTATAGTAATTTAAAAATTCCCTTTTTAAAATAAGTTTATAATTTTAGAAAACCCAATATTCATCTATAAATGCCTCTTGTCCAGATTCACCTTCTTATCTTTGAAAATGTTCTTCTATTTCTATTCAAAACAATTTCATAACTCAATATAAGTTTATGACTTATCTCTTTAGATATCCACTGATATCTTCCTATCTTAATTATAAACCCCGTTTATAGTTTATAAAGTTTCCCTGAGTTTCCATTTATTTATACAAACAAATTTTTATTTAAAAAAATCTTATCTTTATAATTTATTCTTTAAATAACATTCGTATGGTTTCTTGCTAAAACCCCATTTATTTCTTAATACGTTTTCTTTTTATTTCTTATTAGTATTTCTTTTATTTCCATAATAGAACTCCATTTTTATTCTTTAATAAAATTCCGTTTACCTCGATTCCATTTAACGATTACAATTTTTCTTCGAGTTTTAATATATAAATTAAATTGCCAAAACTCATCTTTAACCCATTAAAGCATGATATACTTTTATCTTCCTTAAAATTTCAAATAGAAGTAGATTCAAACTCTAAATTAAATATTTCTCTTCAATTTCCATTTAACTTCCTTTAATTAAATTATTTATAGAATTTTATTCAAATTTTAACTTCCCAGGTAATTTAACAGTTAATAGTTCAATTCAGCAACAAATCCCTACAATCCATCCAACTTGTCATATAACAACATATATATAATCAATAAATATTTTGAGGAATCCTGTTGGATCCCTCCAACTTGTTTTCCTGCATCCACAGATGTTAGCACAACATAAAATATCAATACCACTACAATGGTGTAATATCGCGGTATATGGGTTTTATAAATTATCATCCGCTATTATGCGGCGTATAGGGTCTATTTAATTTATTCACCAATTTCAACCATCATTCAAGCAATTCAACAAATAAATTTAAATTCAACGTTTAAATTTAAAGTCAACTGAGTGAGATTAACTCACCTTTGATTTAATTGTTGCAATCCTTCCCAATCCCGACTCGTTCCATATTTTTTTTGACCTTGAATAACAATTGCATGGATTTTATTAATATTTGAAATAGTCGATCGACAAATTTATTTTAACTACTATCTATAAAAATCCTTTAGTATATTAAACAAATTTTAATCACTAAATCCACTATTTAAAATAACATTTAAAACATGTATATTTATTTTATTCTTGAAACAACATATATATACTTATACAAATAACCTATATTACCATTCAAAATTCCTTTTTGCTTTCTAAAACTTATGTATGTATTATTTTCTGTCCTCTATAAATACTTATATTTATATTTTGCCTTTTTGAAAATATCAAACAGAACTTTCCTTGCTGAGAACACTTTAAACTTCTATATTTTTTTTCTAAAACTTGTATATGTATTAAATTAAAAACAGAAACATTTATACTTTACTGTAACATATTTCAAATTTCAAATATACAGAACTATACCTCACTGCAATTCGCGAGTCCAGGCATGAGAAAATCTCACGTTACCACTATGCTACCACGATGCTCGAGCTTTTTGAGTCACGAACGAACATCCACGACCCTCCAAATACACGCGAAGCCACCTGACAGCTACTTCCGCTTCAACAACTTCGCCGCCCTCCTCAACACACGTCGCCGCCACGAATCGAGCCAAACCATTCACCAGCGACGCGCCTCCAATCGCCGCGCAAATTCCACAAAATTACGCCCCTCATCAGGAGATCCAACTACAAAAAATCATGGCACGGCCTACTCATACGAACGCGAATTGATTCACGTGCTTCCCACCCCATTCGATTTCGCTCGACTTTTTTATTTTTTATTTTATATGCCGTTGAATCGGCTTCAGGAGGAAAAAGGAAACGAAGAGGACTCGAAGATTAAAACGCGAGGGGCTTGTTTCGCGATTATAAAAAAAGAAGCGGCCATTATCTTAATTTTAGTTTTCTGATCGATGCAAGAAACAGGATGTATCGCGACTATAAAGAAGATGGGAAGCGTAAAAGGAAAACGAGTAACAGTATTCTGATGGAACGGCTGCGTATTGAGGAAGCTAGGTTAATTATTTTATTTTAAACTTTATATTTAAATCTTCTCAAAATTTCAATTAAATTTTAGCGCGTTTGCTTATCGTACAATCACATGGTAGCTTCGAAAATTACGAAATTTGAAATCCGGTAATAATTCAATATTACGGATCCAACGGAAATGGTTTCGTCGAATTCCGAGACTGTACCTCGAAAGGCTATTTTTAAATATTAATTTAAACGATGTAATTTTAAAATTGGACAAACCACCGTTAAATTCAAATTTTAACTCATCTATTATTTTCAGTATTATTAATATAAATTCTATAAGCCTTTAAAATATTTTAAACAAGCTTACTACCCCCGATTTAATATTTTACCCGATATTCAATTACTATTTTAATAATTAATTAATTCAACAGGTCGTTATATTTAAATTCTGAATCCTTTCTATCATATAAAACCAAACTGTTCATATTAAAATCAAATTAAAGTTCAAATTAAATATTTAAATCCAATTTAAATATTGCAAATTAGCCGTTCAAAAATCCGGGTCGTTACATTCCTCCCCCCTTAAAAGAATTTCGTCCCCGAAATTACTAATTTGGAAGAATGGTCCAATACCCGATACTATTTCTCCAAAACCAACAATTCAACATCCTACCAACTATCTTTTTAATAAAAGACGCATTACCCTTCTTATTAACTTTTCAAACTTTTCCCTAGTTTCAAACTATACTATTTGTTTAACTATTCAAGTTTCAATTTAAAACCAAATTCTTAATTATCAAAAAATTTCCAACTCTCTAAATTCCCGAAATTTTTTGCCAGCGTCTTCTTTGCGCGGCTAGCTCGGTACAACTACAAAATGGCTCTACGGACTCACAAATCCCAAAAGAAAACAAAAAGCCAAGTGGCTCGATCGAAATCCCAATCGATTTTCATATAGAAATATAAACACATACCTTTTTGTCGAGCATTTCAAATTTGTCTTCTGAAATCAAAATCAATTCTCTTTCCATTTATATTACCTGCATATCTTACACAGCAATATGTCCAGTCACAATATTCAAAAACATTTTATCGACTTTCTTACAAATGTCAATATCTATTCATTTAAATATTATTTTAGATTATATTTGAAATATCAATTCCCAATTAGTATAAACATTTTATGTGTTTCTTATATTTATTTTCGTCTTACCACTTTAGTTTATATCCATTCCTATTCAAATTGATTCTTCCATTTCCATATGAATTCAATTTATCTTTAACTCTGAATATTTAAAATCTATTTTTCATTTATAACAAATTCATGTCATCATTTTAAATTAGTTTCATTCACTAGTTTATTTCAATTTCCAATTTTAAATCGTTTTGTCGTTGGTAAAATAATTTCCAAAAATTTTCAAAATTTTTCTAACTCCCAAAATTTCTGGAAAATTTTGGCAGACTCTCCTTTTTACGGAGGAGCATTTGCAATTTGACAATAGATATAAATATATATACATCGACCCATACGGTCGGAAAAACCAAAAACAGTTTATATTTCCTAGTTTGTATTGCGTAGGCGTACCTTATTTAGCATTTTAAGCAAGCGGCTTACTTAATTTAGCATTTGCGCGTCCAAAATCCCGCTATACAATCTTCTGGTACCTGTACTTACTCAATTTAAACACATAAGTAACATATTTATGAAATTTATAACATTTCATTTATTTAAATAGCTACAACAATCAATAACATGAGCAATGCATTATAAATACTTCCATAAACCAATTTATATAGATTCCAACTAGTCCCATTTGTTTATAACTGACACATATACCGCTTGCATTCAACTTTAAGTGAGTTACAACTCATTTACTTATCTTCAATTCATAATTATGTCTAAACAATTCATTTCAAAGTTAATTGATTTCAAAGTCAATCCATGCTACTTCTATCAGTTAATAATCACAAGTTTATTTTTTTTATAAACAATATACACAACCAGTTTCCATAAGCAATTAATAAAGTCTCAATATTAACCCAAATGCTTTACTTGATTTCTATATTATCCTATCCAATTCGGAATGATTTTTAACATCATTTTCTTACATACTATTCATTTTTAATCTAACCTACATATATTCATTGCATTTGATTCACAAGTCAAATTTTTATTTACTTTATCATTCCATAGAATCTTTATTTAATTCCGTTTACGTCGAACGATTAATTTAAGCAATTCGACGATAATTCATTCAAACAAACAATTCCTTTAGTTTCATAACCATTTTAAAATTGACTTCAACTCAATTATTTCTAATTTCATTCTATCTTATTTACAGACTATATATTTGCATTTTATTCCATCATTGGTTCCAGACAAACCATTTTATTAAGCTCAATATTCCATGCTTATAAATTAATAATCATTCCCCAAATTAAATCCACCCAAGTTTCATTTAATGGGCTTTCACCCTTACTCGAAGCCAAGCTTCTATTATTATTAACTTAAGTCAATTTACTTATTCCAACTTCATACTTCAGTTCATTTCCATTTAATTTGATTCTCATCTAATCAAATTCCATTAAATTCAATTAGCCATTCTCATAATCCATTTTAATTTCAAATTCCATACCCAATTCATCTGAATTTATTTTATTAATAACAGAGTCATGTTTAACTTATTTATACCCGAACTGGATTTTATTTGCAAATGGAAACCATTTTTATTTCAATCCAATTACAAAACATTTCCACTTATATTTAATTCACCACCAATCCCAGTTGAATTTTATTTATAACTCGAGTTCATTCCCAACTCCATTATTATCTCATAATCCAACTTAGGTTCCATTTCCCTATTCATTAAATAATTAATTATCCAATTTAGTTCACTTCCACTTCCCATTCCATTTTGGATTTTTATCTTTAAAATCATCTTATTATTTAACCCGAGTTCAATGTTATTTTATAATTCAAGTTTGGATTTTTATTTCATTTTTCGAATACAAAACAATTTTATTTTGGCTTACTGTTTAACTTCTCCATTTGTTTTTTTTCTTTTATAAGTCACACAATTATATTTTCTCACGTTTCTACCCATTTTAAGCTTGAATATATTCATATTTCATTTTAACTCGAGATTGAACACTTATTCACATCAAAAAAATATTCCGAAACAATGGGTTGTCAACTCTTTATATGTCATCGGAATATATTTATTCCAATTCAATTTCATTTCAACTTATTCTCATTTATTCTATTTGGGTTGGAATTTCACTCCTTTAGATTTATAAGTCATACACTTATTTATATTCACATTTCCATCCATTAACAATCAATCCCATTCATCTTCTACTTTTAAACTCGGAATTATATATTTTTACTTAGTCAAGTATATATATATATTTTGTTTCAATGCTTTTTAACATTTATGGGCTATTTTAAATTCATTCACCCTAATATAATTTATTATTCAACTTACTTTCACTTTGTTAAAGTAAGAATTTAATTCCACTCAATATTATCTACAACTCAATTGAATTTTATTTCAATTCAATTTTATTTAACTGAACTTCAGTTGAATCTAGCATCATACTATATTCTTTAATCCACCAATTGACTTGGATTTAATTAAATAAGAACGTAATTTCATTTGATATCATCCATATCTCAATTCATTTCCTTTCAATTAGATTTGAACTTAATTCAAATACAACTGAATTTTATTCCAGATTAATTCAATTTACCTCCATGTACTTAGCTTAAATTAATTTCAACCCAATTTGATTTTGTCTTCCGAATTCACATTTAATTTCTATTTTACCATTTCAATCACATTCAAAATTTATTAGTTTATTTCTATTAAATTTTCTCAATCCAATCCATTTACATCCTAGATTTTGTTTACTTCACCAATTTATTTATATTATTATTATTTTCCACCATTAGTTAAATTTCAAAAGTTAAATTTTTAACTTAATCCAAGTTAAATCCTTATTTTTGACTTCATTTTCAATTTTAACTCCAGAAATTCAATCTCATATTTTCCTTGGTTATATAAGCCATTTTAAATCTTTATAATCTTATTTGTCTATCATACAATCATCCAAACACTTTAATTATATATAATAATTTGCAGAAAATTATTTCTTTTTATATCAAAATATATTTTGGGTAAAATTATTTCATTTACCCACTTTCGAAAACAATATTGTGTCGAATTGTTCTATTCAAGTGTTTAGAAACCCCTTCGGCCCAGTTGTACAGACTGTGCTGACGAAAGTTCATATGCCACTCAATAAATCAATCAACACAATATAAAACCATTTTATATTCACTAACAAATACGCTCTCATATCTATTAATACACTCAAACTCATCCTAGAGTACTAATGACTCCATCTCTAATGAGTAATCCCCAACGAGAGCCAAGGTTCTCGCTTAACCTTTCAGCTCTGATACCAAGTGTAAAGGCCTGCAAATCCATACCCCTTTGAACTACCAAAATTCCATCACAGTTCTGTCCAAAGTGGCACAAATGTACGAGTCTTCGGGTAAAATAAGAAAGAGGTAGAAGAAGAAGAAAAGAAAACAACATCAGAGTCTCACAATCGCAGCAGAACAAAATATAATATATAATAATAGCTTTTAAATACAAAGAAATCTGTATTATATACATATATACATACATGCCATTATCAGAGTACATCAAACATCCATACAGAGACAACTAATAATTGTCCATACACAACGGAAATAATAGTCAAATACGGAAGTACGCTCTGTCATTATCTCGTCTCCTGAACTCCTTAGCTTTTAACCTGATCCTGTTTAACTCGGTCTGACCCGAGCATCATTTAAAACAACACCCGAGTCAGTCTGGAAAACCAGCGTGAGAAATCACACTCAATTGGATTATTATATTTTCAAAAATCCTTTGAAAAACAAAAGCATCTCGTAAGACCACGCCACAAATAAATATGTCGGGTTTTTACCTTACGATAGCCAATTTTTTTTATCAAATTCGTCTGATATTATAATAGTGTCTATAGAAAGTAAAATAGAATCTAGCTGAAATGCTTGCATCTCACGTTTTAACAATAGTTGGGCACAATCATAACCGTACAATCGCTTATTGGAGATTGGATTCCATACAATGGCAGGGCTACCGGGGTACCGCCCGTCACAGTACCTGGTCTAGATCAGAGTATTGAGGAGCCACCTTAACTCCCCTGCAACACAAGACCGAAACCATCCCTTACTGGACAGTCCCAAGCAAGATCACCCCGTGGTTGGCGCGACCAACCACCCACTAAGCCGAAATAAAAAGGGACATCTAGACAGGGGAAACCTTACTCTCCAGTGGGGGCTACCCACGAAGCCTTGCTGCACCTCCCTTGTTTTAGCCATTCCCGGTTGATGAGGCTTGAGGCCAAGCGTTGCCTTTTCAAGAACGAGTCCCACTTAGAATGCTCATCGTTTCCCTGACGATGTTTTGAAAGCATTCAATCCATACAAGTCGCCCTGGGTCTGGACAAACCGAATCACCGTCTTCAACTCTTCACGGTCTTCATTCGTAATCGTTCAAACCAGATCGAAGTGGTTTTCGGATAATTAAATCCCATCCCGGACTCTCCAAAACGATCAGCGCATTGTCCAATATTGATAGTCGGTGATTTAACTATCAATTTATCATTCACAAGCAACCATCAAATAATTTCCTCAAATTATTTATCTCAAATATCATTCAGATATTATTTCCATTTTAACCCATTTGAAATAAATTTTCAAAGTCCTTATATTTCCATGAAATCATTTAACTGATTTCTTATACTCACTCACATTTTGATTTATCCTTTGAAAATATCCTTCATTTTCTCATTCCTTCCTCAAAAATCAATTTACACTTTCTTTGTAATTTCTCAAACTCACTTTCTCCACTCAATAAGATTTTTCCTAAATCTTATCTCATTTAAATTAATTTTCTTACCGTCACAAGAGGATTTTAATTGGATTTTAAAAACAATTTAAAAACATCTATATTTATAAAATAAGAAGTATGGTTTTATATAAATTATGGTTCGAATGTAATATTAAAGTTCATATCCAATTAATGATGAAATTCAAAACTGGTTTTAGAAAAATAGAGTTTATTAATAAATATTTGCTAAGCCTTCAAAAATAACAAAATTTGAAATATACAAAATCTATATAATAGTTCATAAAAATTTATATAGTATAGTACTGTAAAATTTTCCTTTTTAAAATAATTTTATAATTTTAGAAAACCCAATATTCATCTATAAATGCCTCTTGTCCAGATTCACCTTCTTATCTTCGAAAATTTTCTTCTATTTCTATTCAAAACAATTTCATAACTCAATATAAGTTTATGACTTATGTCGTTAGATATCCACTGATATCTTCCTATCTTAATTATATACCCCATTTATAATTTATAAATTTTCCCTGAGTTTCCATTTATTTATACAAACAAATATTTATTCAAAAAAAATCTTATCTTTATAATTTATTCTTTAAATAACATTCGTATGGTCTCTTGCTAAAACCCCATTTATTTCTTAATACATTTTCTTTTTATTTCTTATTAGTATTTCTTTAATTTCCATAATAGAACTCCTTTTTTATTCTTTAATAAAATTCCGTTTACCTCGATTCCATTTAACAATTACAATTTTTCTTCGAGTTTTAATATATAAATTAAATTGCCAAAACTCATCTTTAACCCATTAAAGCATATATATACTTTTATCTTCCTTAAAATTTCGAATAGAAGTAGATTCAAACTCTAAATTAAATATTTCTCTTCAAGTTCCATTTAACTTCCTTTAATTAAATTATTTATAGAATTTTATTCAAATTTTAACTTCCCATGCAATTTAACAGTTAATAGTTCAATTCAGCAACAAATCCCTATCAATCCATCCAACCTGTCATATAACAACATATATATAATCAATAAATATTTTGTGGAATCCTGTTGGATCCCTCCAACCTGTTTTCCTGCATCCACAGATGTTAGCACAACATAAAATACCAATTCCACTACAATGGTGGAATATCGCGGTATATGGGTTTTATAAATTATCATCCGTTATTATGCGGCTTATAGGGTCTATTTAATTTATTCACTAATTTCAACCATCATTCAAGCAATTCAACACATAAATTTAAATTCAATGTTTAAATTTAAATTCAACTTAGTGAGATTAACTCAGCTTTGATTTAATTGTTGCAATCCTTCCCATTCCTGACTCGTTTCCATATTTTTTTTACCTTGAATAACAATTGCATGGATTTTATTAATATTTGAAATAGTCGATCGACAAATTTCCATTTTAATTTTTAACTAACGATTTATTTTAACTACTATCTATAAAAATCCTTTAGTATATTAAACAAATTTTAATCAGTAAATCCACTATTTAAAATAATATTTAAAACATGTATATTTATTTTATTCTTGAAAAAACATACATATATACTTATACAAATAACCTATATTACCATTCAAAATTCCTTTTTGCTTTCTAAAACTTATGTATGTATTATTTTCTGTCCTCTATAAATACTTATATTTATATTTTACCTTTTTGAAAATATCAACAGAACTTTCCTTGCCGAGAACACATTAAACTTCTATAAAAAAATTTCTTCTAAAACTTGTATATGTATTAAATTAAAACATAAACATTTATACTTTACTGTAACATATTTTAAATTTCAAATATACAGAACTATACCTCACTGCAATTCGTGAGTCCAGGCATGAGAAAATCTCACGTTGCCACTGTGCTACCACGATGCTCGAGCTTTCTGAGTCGCGCACGAACATCCACGACCCTCCAAATACACTCGAAGCCACCTGACAGCTACTGCTGCTTCAACAACTTCGCCGCCCTCCTCAACACACGTCGCCGCAACGAATCGAGCCAAACCATTCACCAGCGACGTGCCTCCAATCGCCGCGCAAACTCCACAAAATCGCGCCCCTCATCACGAGATCCAACTACAAAAAATCACGGCACGGCCTACTCATACGAACGCGAATTGATTTGCGTGCTTCCCACCCCATTCGATTTCGCTCGATTTTTTTATTTTTTTATTTTATATGCCGTTGAATCGGCTTCAGGAAGAAAAAGGAAACGAAGAGGACTCGAAGATTAAAATTTGAGGGGTTTGTTTCGCGATTATAAAGAAGAGAAGTTGCAATTATCTTAATTTTAGTCTTCTAATCGAAGCAAGAAACAGGATGTATCGCGATTATAAAGAAGATGGGAAGCGTATGAAGGAAAACGAGTAACAATATTCTGATGGAACGGCTGCGTATTGAGGAAGCTAGGTTAATTATTTTATTTTAAACTTTATACCTAAATCTTCTCGAATTTTCAACTAAATTTTAGCGCGTTTGCTTATCGTACAATCACACGGTAGCTTCGAAAATTACGAAATTATGAAATCCGGTAATAATTCAATATTACGGATCCAACGGAACTGTTTTCGTCGAATTCCAAGACTGTACCTCGGAAGGCTATTTTTAAATATTAATTTAAACAGTGTAATTTTAAAATTGGACAAACCACTATTAAATTCAAATTTTAACTCATCTATTATTTTCAGTATTATTAATATAAATTCTATAAGCCTTTAAAATATTTTAAACAAGCTTACTACCCCCGATTTAATATTTTACCCGATATTCAATTACTATTTTAATAATTAATTAATCCAATAGGTCGTTATATTTAAATTCTGAATCCTTTCTATCATATAAAACCAAACTGTTCATATTGAAATCAAATTAAAGTTCAAATTAAATATTTAAATCTAGTTTAAATATTGTAAATTAGCCGTTCAAAAATCCGGGTCGTTACATTCCTCCCCCCTTAAAAGAATTTCGTCCCCGAAAATACTAATTAGGAAGAATGGTCCAATACCCGTTACTATTTCTCCAAAACCAACAATTCAACATCCTACCAACTATCTTTTTAATAAAAGACGCATTACCCTTCTTATTAACTTTCCAAACTTTTCCCTAGTTTCAAACTATACTATTTGTTTAACTATTCAAGTTTCAATTTAAAACCAAATTTTGAATTATCAAAATTTTCTCAAAATTTTTCTAACTCTCTAAATTCCCAATTTTTTTGCCAGCGTCTCCTTTGCGTGGCTAGCTCGGTACAACTACAAAATGGCTCTCAGCCTCACAAATCCCAAAAGAAAACAAAAAGCCAAGTGGCTCGATCAAAATCCCAATCAATTTTCATATAGAAATTTAAACACATACCTTTTTGTCGAGCATTTCAAATTTATCTTCTGAAATCCAAATCAATTCTCTTTCCCTTTATATTACCTGCATATCTTACACAGCAAAATGTCCAATCACAATATTCAAAAACATTTTATCGACTTTCTTACAAATGTCAATATCTATTCATTCAAATATTATTTTAGATTATATTTGAAATATCAATTCCCGATTGAGAATGCATCATTCCTTACTTAAGTTAGTATAAGCATTTTATGTGTTTCTTATATTTATTTTCGCCTTACCACTTTAGTATATATCCATTCCTATTCAAATTGATTCTTCCATTTCCATATGAATTCAATTTATCTTTAACTCCGAATATTTAAATTCTATTTTTTATTTATAACAAATTCATGTCATCATTTTAAATTAGTTTCATTCACTAATTTATTTCAATTTCCAAATTTAAATCGTTTTGTTGTTGGTAAAAATAATTTTCAAAATTTTTCAAAATTTTTCTAACTCCCAAAATTTCTAGAAAATTTTGGTAGAGTCTCCTTTGTACGGAGGAGCATTTTCAATTTGACAATAGATATAAATATATATACATCGATCCACATGGTCGGAAAAACCAAAAACAGTTCATATTTCCAAGTTTGTATTGCGTAGGCGTACCTTATTTGGCATTTTAAGCAAGCGGCTTATTTAATTTAGCATATGCGCGTCCAAAATCCCGCTATACAATCTTCTGGTACCTGTACTTACTCAATTTAAATACATAAGTAACATATTTATGAAATTTATAACATTTCATTTATTTAAATAGCTACAACAATCACTAAAATGAGCAATGCATTATAAATACTTCCATAAACCAATTTATATAGTTTCCAACTAGTTCCATTTGTTTATAACTGACACATATACCGCTTGCATTCAACTTTAAGTGAGTTACAACTCATTTACTTATCTTCAATTCAAAATTATGTCCAAACAATTCATTTCAAAGTTAATTGATTTCAAAGTCAATCCATGCTACTTCTATCAGTTAGTAATCACAAGTTTATTTTTTTTATAAACAATATACACAACCAGTTTCCATAAGCAATTAATAAAGTCTCAATATTAACCCAATTGCTTTACTCGATTTCTATATTATCCTATCCAATTCGGAATGATTTTTAACATCATTTTCTTACATTCTATTCATTTTTAATCTAACCTACATATATTCATTGCATTTGATTCACAAATCAAATTTTTATTTACTTTATCTTTCCATAGAATCTTTATTTAATTCTGTTTACGTCGAACGATTAATTTAAGCAATTCGACGATATTCATTCAAACAAACAATTCCTTTAGTTTCATAACCATTTTAAAATTAACTTCAACTCAATTATTTCTAATTTCATTCTATCTTATTTACATACTATATATTTGCATTTTATTCCATCATTGGTTCCAGACAAACCATTTTATTAAGCTCAATATTCCATGCTTATAAATTAATGATCATTTCCCAAATTATATTCACCCTAGTTTCATTTAATGGGCTTTCACCCTTACTCGAAGCCAAGCTTCTATTATTATTAACTTAATTCAATTTACTTATTCCAACTTCATACTCCAGTTCATTTCCATTTAATTTGATTCTCATCTAATCAAATTCCATTAAATTCAATTAGCCATTCACATAATCCATTTTAATTTCAAATTCCATACCAATTCATCTGAATTTATTTTATTAATAACAAAGTCATGTTTTAACTTATTTATACCCGAACTGGATTTTATTTGCAAATGCAAACCATTTTTATTTCGATCCAATTACACAACATTTCCACTTATATTTAATTCACCACCAATCCCAGTTAAATTTTAACTCGAGTTCATTCCCAACTCCATTATTATCTCATAATCCAACTTAGGTTCCATTTCCATATTCATTAAATAATTAATTATCCAATTTAGTTCATTTCCACTTCCCATTCCATTTTGGATTTTTATCTTTAAAATCATCTTATTATTTTACCTGAGTTCAATGTTATTTTATAATTCAAGTTTGGATTTTTATTTCATTTTTCGAATACAAAACAATTTTATTTTGGCTTACTGTTTAACTTCTCCATTTGTTTTTTTTTTCTTTTATAAGTCACACATTTATATTTTCTCACGTCTACCCATTTTAAGCTTGAATATATTCATATTTCATTTTAACTCGAGATTGAACACTTATTCACAGCAAAATATATTTATTCCAATTCAATTTCATTTCAACTTATTCTCATTTATTCTATTTGGGTTGGAATTTCACTCCTTTAGATTTATAAGTCATACACTTATTTATATTCACATTTCCACCCATTAACAATCAATCGCATTCATCTTCTACTTTTAAACTCGGAATTATATATTTTTACTTACTCAAGTATATATATATATATATATATATATATATATATTGTTTCAATGCTTTTTAACCTTTATGGGCTATTTTAAATTCATTCACCCCAATATAATTCCTTATTCAACTTACTTTTACTTCGTTAAAGTAAGAATTTAATTCCACTCAATATTATCTACAACTCAATTGAATTTTATTTCAATTCAATTTTATTTAACTGAACTTCAGTTAAATCTTGCATCATACTATATTCTTTAATCCACCAACTGACTTGGATTTAATTAAATAAGAACTTAATTTCATTTAATATCATCCATATCTCAATTCATTTCCTTTCAATTTGATTTAATTAAATAAGAACTTAATTTCATTTAATATCATCCATATCTCAATTCATTTCCTTTCAATTTGATTCAAACTTAATTCAAATACAACTGAATTTTATTCCAGATTAATTCGATTTACCTCCATTTACTTAGCTTAAATTAATTTCAACCCAATTTGATTTTGTCTTCCCAATTCACATTTAATTTCTATTTTACCATTTCAATCACATTCAAAATTTATTAGTTTATTTCTATTAGATTTTCTCAATCCAATCCATTTACATCCTAGATTTTGTTTACTACACCAATTCACTTATATTATTGTTATTTTCCATCATTAGTTAAATTTCAAAAGTTAAATTTTTAACTTAATCCAAGTTAAATCCTTATTTTTGACTTCATTTTCAATTTTAACTCCAGAAATTCAATCCCATATTTTCCTTGGTTATATAAGTCATTTTAAATCTTTATAATCTTGTTTGTCTATCATACAATCATCCAAACACTTTAACTATATATAATAATTTGCAGAAAATTATTTCTTTTTATATCAAAATATATTTTGGGTAAAATTATTTCATTTACCCACTTTCAAAAACAATATTGTGTCGAATTGTTCTATTCAAGTGTTTAGAAACCCCTTCGGCCCAGTTGTACAGACTGTGCTGACGAAAGTTCATATGCCACTCAATAAATCAATCAACACAATATAAAACCATTTTATATTCACTAACAAATACGCTCTCATATCTATTAATACACTCAAACTCATCCTAGAGTACTAATGACTCCATCTCTAATGAGTAATCCCCACCAGAGCCAAGGTTCTCGCTTAATCTTTTAGCTATGATACCAAGTGTAAAGGCCCGCAAATCCGTACCCCTTTGAACTAACAAAATTCCACCACAGTTCTGTCCAAAGTGGCACAAATGTACGAGTCTTCGGGGAAAAGAAGAAAGAGGCAGAAGAAAAAGAAAAGAAAACAACATCAGAGTCTCACAATTGCAGCGGAACAAAATATAATATATAATAACAACTTTTAGATACAAAGAAATCTGTATTGTGTACATATATACATACATACCATCATCAGAGTACATCAAACATCCATATAGAGACAACTAATAATTGTCCATACACAGCGGAAATAATAGTCAAATACGGAAGTACGCTCTGTCATCAGCTCGTCTCCTGAACTCCTTAGCTTTTAACCTGATCCTGTTTAACTGGTCTGACCCGAGCATCATATAAAACAACACCCGAGTCAGTCTGGAAAAACAACGTGAGAAATCACACTCAATTGCATTATTGTATTTTAAAAAATCCTTTGAAAAACAAAAGCATCTCATAAGACCACACCACAAATAAATATGTCGAGTTTTTACCTTACGATAGCCAATTTTTTATTATCAAATTCGTCTGATATTATAATAGTGTCTGTAGAAAGTAAAATAGAATCTAGATGAAATGCGTGCATCTCATGTTTTAGCAATAGTTGGGCACAATCAAAACCGTGCAGGCGCTTATTGGAGATTGGATTCCATACAATGGCAGGGCTACCAGGGTACCGCCCGTCACAGTACCTGGTCTAGATCAGAGTACCGAGGAGCCACCTTAACTCCCCTGCAGCGCAAGACTGGAACCATCCCTCACTGGACAGTCCCAAGCAAGATCACCCCGTGGTTGGCGCGACCAACCACCCACTAAGCCGAAATAAAAAGGGACATCTAGACAGGGGAAACCTTACTCTCCAGTGGGGGCTACCTACGAAGCCTTGCTGCACCTTCCCTGTTTTAGCCATTCCCGGTTGATGAGGCTTGAGGCTAAGCGTTACCTTTTCAAGAACGAGTCCCACTTAGAATGCTCATCGTCCCCCTGACGATGTTCTGAAAGCATTCAATCCATACAAGTCGCCCTGGGTCTGGACAAACCGACTCACCGCCTTCAACTCTTCACGGTCTTTATTCGCAATCGTTCAAACCGGATCAAAGTGGTTTTCGGATAATTAAATCCGATCCCGGACTCTTCGAAACGATCAACGCATTGTCCAATATTGATAGTCGGTGATTTAACTATCAATTTATCATTCACAAGCAACCATCAAATAATTTCCTCAAATTATTTATCTCAAATATCATTCAGATATTATTTCCATTTTAACCCATTTGAAATAAATTTTCAAAATCCTTTTATTTCCATGAAATCATTTAACTGCTTTCTTATACTCACTCACATTTTGATTTATCCTTTGAAAATATCCTTCATTTTCTCATTCCTTCCTCAAAAATCAATTTACACTTTCCTTATAATTTCTCAAACTCACTTTCTCCACTCAATAAGATTTTTCCTAAATCTTATCTCATTTAAATTAATTTGCTTACCGTCACAAGAGGATTTTAATTCGATTTTAAAAACAATTTAAAAACATCTATATTTATAAAATAAGAAATATGGTTTTATACAAATTATGGTTCGAAAGTAATATTAAAGTTCATATCCAATTAATGATGAAATTCAAAACTGGTTTTAGAAAAATAGAGTTTATTAATAAATATTTGCTAAGCCTTCAAAAATAACAAAATTTGAAATATACAAAATCTAAATAATAGTTCATAAAAATTTATATAGTATAGTAATTTAAAAATTCCCTTTTTAAAATAAGTTTATAATTTTAGAAAACCCAATATTCATCTATAAATGCCTCTTGTGCAGATTCACCTTCTGATCTTCGAAAATATTCTTCTATTTCTATTCAAAACAATTTCATAACTCAATATAAGTTTATGACTTATGTCTTTAGATATCCACTGATATCTTCCTATCTTAATTATAAACCCCGTTTATAATTTATAATGTTTCCCTGAGTTTCCATTTAGTTGTACAAACAAATTTTTATTTAAAAAATCTTATCTTTATAATTTATTCTTTAAATAACATTCGTATGGTTTCTTGCTAAAACCCCATTTATTTCTTAATACATTTTCTTTTTATTTCTTATTAGTATTTCTTTTATTTCCATAATAGAACTCCATTTTTATTCTTTAATAAAATTCCGTTTACCTCAATTCCATTTAACGATTACAATTTTTCTTCGAGTTTTAATATATAATTTAAATTGCCAAAACTCATATTTAACCCATTAAAGCATAGATATACTTTTATCTTCCTTAAAATTTCAAATAGAAGTAGATTCAAACTCTAAATTAAATATTTCTCTTCAAGTTCCATTTAACTTCCTTTAATTAAATTATTTATAGAATTTTATTCAAATTTTAACTTCCCATGTAATTTAACAGTTAATAGTTCAATTCAGCAACAAATCCTTATCAATCCATCCAACCTGTCATATAACAACATATATATAATCAATAAATATTTTGAGGAATCCTGTTGGATCCCTCCAACCTGTTTTCGTGCATCCACAGATGTTAGCAAAACATAAAATACCAATTCCACTACAATGGTGGAATATCGCGGTATATGGGTTTTATAAATTATCATCCGCTATTATGTGGCGTATAGGGTCTATTTAATTTATTCACTAATTTGAACCATCATTCAAGCAATTCAACAAATAAATTTAAATTCAACTGAGTGAGATTAACTCACCTTTGATTTAATTGTTGCAATCCTTCCTAATCCCGGCTCGTTTCCATAATTTTTTGACCTTGAATAACAATTGCATGGATTTTATTAATATTTGAAATAGTCGATCGACAAATTTCCATTTTAATTTTTAACTAACGATTTATTTTAACTACTATCTATAAAAATCCTTTAGTATATTAAACAAATTTTAATCACTAAATCCACTATTTAAAATAATATTTAAAACATGTATATTTATTTTATTCTTGAAACAACATACATATATACTTATACAAATACCTATATTACCATTCAAAATTCCTTTTTGCTTTCTAAAACTTATGTATGTATTATTTTCTGTCCTCTATAAATACTTATATTTATATTTTACCTTTTTGAAAATATCAAACCGAACTTTCCTTGCTGAGAACACTTTAAACTTCTATATATTTTTTCTTCTAAAACTTGTATATGTATTAAATTAAAAACAGAAACATTTATACTTACTGTAACATATTTTAAATTTCAAATATACAGAACTATACCTCACTGCAATTCGCAAGTCCAGGCATGAGAAAATCTCACGTTGCCACTGTGCTACCATGATGCTCGAGTTTTCTGAGTCGCACATGAACATCCACGACCCTCCAAATACATGCGACGCCACCTGACAGCTGCTGCCGCTTTAACAACTTCGCCGCCCTCCTCAACACACGTCGCCGCCACGAATCGAGCCAAACCATTCACCAGCGATGCGCCTCCACTCGCCGCGCAAACTCCACAAAATCGCGCCCCTCATCACGAGATCCAACTACAAAAAATCATGGCACGGCCTACTCATACGAACGCGAATTGATTCGCGTGCTTCCCACCCCATTCGATTTCACTCGACTTTTTTTTTATTTTTTTATTTTATATGTCGTTGAATCGGCTTTAGGAAGAAAAAGGAAACGAAGAGGACTCGAAGATTAAAATGTGAGGGGTTTGTTTCGCGATTATAAAGAAGAGAACGACCATTATCTTAATTTTAGTTTTCTGATCGAAGCAAGAAACATGAAGTATCACGATTATAAAGAAGATGGGAAGCGTAAGAAGGAAAACGAGTAACAGTATTCTGATGGAACGGCTGCGTATTGAGGAAGCTAGGTTAATTATTTTATTTTAAACTTTATATTTAAATCTTCTCGAATTTTCAATTAAATTTTAGCGCGTTTGCTTATCGTATAATCACATGGTAGCTTCGAAAATTACGAAATTTGAAATCCAGTAATAATTCAATATTACGGATCCAACGGAACTGGTTTCGTCAAATTCCGAGACTGTACCTCGGAAGGCTATTTTTAAATATTAATTTAAACGATGTAATTTTAAAATTGGACAAACCACTGTTAAATTCAAATTTTAACTCATCTATTATTTTCAGTATTATTAATATGAATTCTATAAGCCTTTAAAATATTTTAAAGAAGCTTACTACCCCCGATTTAATATTTTACCCAATATTCAATTAATATTTTAATAATTAATTAATTCAACATGTCATTATATTTAAATTCTGAATCCTTTCTATCATATAAAACCAAACTATTCATATTAAAATCTAATTAAAGTTTAAATTAAATATTTAAATCCAATTTAAATATTGCAAATTAGCCGTTCAAAAATCCGGGTCGTTAAACGTAGGATATTTGCGATAGTCCCGTTCCCAGACAGGAGGACTATCACAACCATATATTAACTTGGTATGATATGTTTGGAATTCCTTAAGTAGCCTTTTCTTTTCTTCACCGACAAAATCAAAACAGAGTCAAGGATGTTCCATATAAAGTTTTTGCAAATCTCTAAGAAAGCAATATCTGGCTGTTTCGTAGATTTGAAAATTGACGCCTTTTCAAGTTAATCTCTTCTCAATTTAACATACTTGCTTAAATTATCTTTAGAAACAAGGCTACTAGGGGGACGTTCATTTTATGATAACGTAGTAAAGTACAGCTAAGTATAAAAGGAAGATTAAAGAAAAAATTCACAAATCAATATTATTACATAATTATGACTGTTCATCTGGTTCATACAAAATTGAATTTGTAAATAATTCTGAAATATACTTGTCCTTACAGTATTTGAGTTTATCAGGAGGTAGATCTTGGGGAATCGATCTGACTCATGGCAAGTTCCAACATGCTCCAAGATGCGGGTCAGATCCAAATTCGTCCAAGTATCTCTTGTATAAACGGCTAAGGAGACCTTCACTAAAATCACTAAGTATGAGAAATCTATAGTTGGGTGTCTACAATAAGCCGCGTATAACAAGTCTACCAAAATGTTTCTCTCCTCAATCAATATCCAAAAGAGTGTGATCAACTCCTAATTCTCTTCTAAAAGGCCATCATATCGAAGGCGCTCCCTTCTCAGTCATGGTGTAGCTTCTTGATGTTTGAAGTATGCTAACACTGCCACACTCCTGTTAAGCCCACGATATTTATCCGAAAGAATGTTTTGTTCTTTCAACTGTTTATCTAACTCCCTATACAAACTAATTATTTCCGCTTGTTTATTTCAAGCTTGGTTTTGTAGGGGTGAACGGTTTCCTCCTTATCTAAAATAAAGGATTTAAACTATTACTATCTTGGAAGTGAAAGCTGTTTAAACAAAGAATTCCATACCTGAGAGCCGGGAATTGATGCTTGAGAAACCTGCTAATTTTCCCTTGATTCTTCAACATAAATGTAAGCAGGCTCCTCTTAAGGATTATAAGGCGCAAGAGATTCAGATGGGCTTGCTTCATGAGAAGATGGATTGGGAATGACTTTTTCAGAAGTCCCCGTGTTGTCATCTCCATCTTTTAAGGAGAATCAGTGTGGCCACCTCTATTGCCACTTGAACTTTGACCCCGGTCAACGTTCTCATCATCCTTGTCATCATTGTCATCATTATCATTATCATCATCATCGTTGCCGCCCTCTTCCTTGGCAAATTCATCCTTGTCACCTTCATCTTTGGAATAAGAGTCTATCTCGAAGGAAGGAATTTCAAAAGATAGAATCTTAGAGGCCTCGATTTCTTCTCTTTTGGCAACTTCAACCCCCTGATCCATCTTTTTTAATTTTATCCATAACCCTACTGACAAGAGCAGGGTCGAGCGTGGGAAAGCTCAAGTCTGGCCGTTTATCGAGATTGTCGACATAAGTGCATCATAGCATCTTCAAAATAATTAACAATGATGTCCTTAAAAGAAGTATTAAGGAATTGGGACACCTGCTGCTTTGCATCAGAAATTGCGTCGATGGCTAATTTTAAGGAATCTTTATTTTTCTTCGGCTTTTCCTTTAGAGAAGATTGTTTGGAAGCCATTCAAATCTTTTCCTCCTTCGATTCTTTCACAGTCTTTTTTAATGCTAAATTTTCATCAGCCAGGAGTTGACGAGCCTTCCTCTCTTTGGAAATAGCAGAATCTAACTGAGTAAGAAAAGCTTTTAATCTCTCTAATTCCATTATGTCTCCATTATTATCCGTAGACAAGGAAGTGATTGGCTGTTTAAGTTTGAAACTTCTTCTCGAAGCCTCGATGTCTCTACGGAAAATTTCAATGCACCATCTTGCAAGGGGAACCAGCATTTCGAAATCTGAAAGAATAAGTACAACATAAGTCAAAAACTTGAGCAAAGGAAATAATAATAAGGTTAAGTGATATGAAGCCTACCAGAATTTGTTGTTCAATTAGAGAGCGACAATGATCCATTAAGTTAGGAGTAGAGGAAGGCGGCATAATTGAAGCAAAAGATGAAGATTTTAAGATAGATTGGATCATCTTTTCAAAATCAGTTGAAGGCGGAGGAGTTGATGGCCTAGGATGATTCAGCTCTAGAGATGGGGTTGAAGTTCCCAAAGCTTTCTACAATCACACTAAGAGAGCTCAAGATGACGATACGAGAGAGGATTAATCCTTGAGGGAGTCTTCTTAGAATGATCAAGAAAAACTTTGATAGTTGGCTTTCTAAGGAATTATCAATGTCAACAAACTCCCTCTTCTAAGGGCGGAGAATCGGGAACTTCAACAATCCTAACTTTTTTCGAGGATGGTTCTGCCACAACCGTTTTTTCCAGTTTTCATTTGGTAGCCATCTTCGATCTTGCAATATCTGAGATAAAGATGATGCACGAGAAGTAGAAGTTGAGAGAGCTGGATTACTTGTGGGTTATTTAACCTCAGGAGAAGTTGTAGAAAATGCAAATAAATTATAAGTCAGTAAAGTAATTTGGGAAGTAATATAACAATAAACGACAAGTACTACATTTAAGCTTACCAGAATGATCGAGACAAATTGGTTACATTAGAGAAAAGTTCTTTGGATCTCCTAAAGAATGGAAGCTTTTGCTCTGAGATGTATGTTGGACGAGAGGAGGTTGGCCAAGTACCCTCTGACCAGCTAGCAGAAGGGAATGATTTTGTAAATTGGAAGAGTTAGTCTGTTTCCAATCTTGCTTAAAGCGACAGTCATTAACTTTACTGTTTCCCTGTTTTCTTCATTTAGCTCTTTAACAAAAACACTTGACAAAGAAGCATAGATTAGCAAAGGAAAATGATTAAATGGAAAATGAAGTCTGAGTCAACTTGCGGGGAGAAGAGAAAACCCCACTAATGTTGGGAAAACACTTAACGAAGAAGAACTGTGTTTCCCAGTCCCAGAATTTGTTCACCCCTTCAGATATTAGCTTCTTAGGGGGACTGTCCCTGAAGCTTTGGTTGTTCAAGTTGCTAAGCTTAACCAATCTAATAAGGTTCAATACTTCAGCATTAAGAGAGGGAATGCCGGACTCCAATGCCATGAGCTCCATAGAGAGGAGATAGGTATACACGTTGGGTGATAGTTGCATGGAAGCAACATCCAGGTAGGTTAGGAACTTGAATAAGAAGTCCGAGATGGGAAGAAATCCTCCATTCCAAATATGGATTGCTGTGTAAGCAAAGTACCCTTAAGAAGGGCTGTGAATGGTGTCGTTTTCAGAAGGGGGGTGGCTTCCACCCAGTAATGCCAAAGTCATTAAGGATCACATCCACCCCATCCTGGGTGGATATTAAGGAAAGTTTGGAGGTGGCTTCAATCTTCTTGAGGGAACTCATGATTCTGTCAGGTGAAATCATTTTAGATAGAAATTATAGTTTGTTATGAAATTAACATTATTTCAAAGATATTGGAAACCTATTACAATAGTTAGAATGTCAAACAAAAACATGAAATTACATATTCTTGAAAGAATGTTAAAGTTAGAAAAATTAAATTTATTAAGCTTTCAACAGAGTCGAAATTGAAAATTAAAGTTAACTCCCATCAAGTTCCCTTCAACAATGTCGACAGCTCAAGAAATTTTTTGTTATTACAAGAAAGTAGTCAAAACTTATGCAACAAATTTGAATAAGATATACACTACCAAAAATCAATAAACAAGACAAAAGAACCTTTTGACAATGTCGAAAGCCATGAACTTAATTTTTCTAAGGGAATATGAATGCTGTCGAAATCTTGCATGCCAATTAAGTCGAATGGTTTTGAGTTTGAATCATGTTGATAAAAATAAAAGTACTTGGGTTGTTTTGACGATGTTGGTAATGGATAACGATCGAATCTCAATTAGATACAAAAGGTTTCGATAGAATCCAAAAGAGGTACATGTTTTGGAAGCATACCAACAACAAAATTTGAATCAATACAAAAAGTTTCGACTAATTTATAAAGTATACAAAGTAAGTATGTACTAAAGGTTTCGAAACCTATAAAACAATGAGTATGCTTTCAAAAGTGTATATTAGATAATTACTAAGTAAGATACATAAGCCAACTTCCTCGAAAGGTATTAGAATACGCAAAAGTACAATTCTGTTTTCGATGAGGTCCACTTCCTATTAATTACACAACCTTTCGACGAGGTAAATTGAATGAGGCGTTAGACTACCTTTAAACTCCATCGAAAGAGGTTAATAAAGCAAAATAAAAGTTGCCTCCTAATCCCGTTCGAAGTGATAGAAAGGTAACATTTGTAGCGCCAAATTTTAATTCGTACAGCTCAAAGCATCTTTACGAAGTAATTGGATATCCTCTTCTTCCCTAAATTCAATTTTAATCCAAAATTTCAAAATCAATAACTAAGTTGATTTAAGCACGAGTTCACAATCAATAATCTTAAAAATCCCCAGAAGTTATTTTGGTACCTTGCTTTGTTTTTAAAAAATAGAATAATTATGAAATTAAAAAAATTACTTTTCAGATGAATTATAAAATATATTAAAGCAAGAAATCAAACAAGAAAGGCCATACAAACAAATCAACGGAGATTTTCACGAACTGAAAACTTAAAATTATTTCTAGCATAATTTCAAATTCAAATTAAGCCAATGTAAAAATCAAAGATTAATATGAAAAGTCAAACAGGGATAATTGAAAACTTACTTTGAATTTTGTTTTCTGCGGTTGGAAATAGAAAATATATGAGAATTTGGAAACTTTGATGCTTGCTATATATTTCTTCTAATGGTAGGTAAGTGAAAGAGTGAAATAAAGGAGCTTGCTTTATAAGAATAGTCAGCATGGACAACGTACCATAGATCAAATTTAAATGAATGGTCAAGATGTGTGCATGACTGTGAAAAGGCGGGAAGTATAATAGGTTTCGAAAGAATTGACTTGGAAAGTCAAGAACATCCCTTCGCAAGGAGGGGGTGCAAATGTTACCAACAATTCCTATTCAGCCTTGTCGAAACAAAAGTAGTTGAAAGGAAAAAAGGAACAAGTGATGGTAGCACCAATAAAACCTTTTGAAGGAGCCGAAGGGATGCTACAGTGAAAAGCCAGGTGTATTACAAGCTTTCGAAGGGGTCAATGTGGTCGAAAGCTCCTTTTGCATCAATGTCTACCTTTCGAAAAAGATGCTTTCGCCAGCACGAAGACTTTTTGAATAAGAGAGAGAGCCCCTTTTGAAGGCAGTATGCACACCAAACCTTTCGAAATCAAAGGTTTCGCCTTCATTCAAATTACTAAGAAAGATGCCTTGATCAGAGCAACCACTTTCGAAAACATAATCAAGCCTTTCGAACCAGTCGAAGCCTTTAACATCCAGGAAAGATTCCGTATCAAGTCGTAAGCATTCATTCGGAGGCTACCTACTGCGTCAAAACCATCAACACCTTCAAAACTTCAGGGAACGACCTGTCGACACAGTCGAAAGCTCTTACTCCTACACACTTGCAACAACAAAGCAATACAAAGGAAAAGGCGCGTCTACCCTTTCGACGAAGACGGAAGCATTCAAACCTAATCGAAAGCATTACAGAGGGATGCACAAGTGTCAAAGGATGCAGAAGGTATATAAAGCCATCTTTCGACTAGGTTGAAAGCTCTAAGTCAAAAGATGCCAACCCGCATCTACAAATAAGACCCTAGGGATCCGGTTAGGGGTTTCAAATTTCATTCACTCTACTCTTATACTTGGGAATCAAATTTGAAAATTTGATCATTATGTACATCATTATTAATGAAAAGAGATTCTCATGTTTTTTATTATGCTACTATTCAGATATTTCTACTAGATTTCACTATGTTCTGCCTGTACCGACTTCAATGAAAGATCCCTTCCGACCGAGTCGAAACCCCATACTTAGCCCAAAACACTCAAGATCTAGCTCCAAACCACAAATCTCTAAAAGCTTATCTTCCAAGTAAGTCCAAACTATAAAAATGACCAAAATCCCATGGTTAACAATCCAAGCCAAAGTTATCAAAGAAGTAAGCTTTCGACAAAGTCGAAACCTATCCATTAATCCTATATCCTTAAATATTAGAGCTACCCTTTATGTTTCTACAACCAGTTCGAAAGGAAGGTTTCGATAGGTCCCTAAATCAGTTCACCTACTTTGGAAGGTGTCGCAAAGAGGATTGAGTTGTTTCAACCGAGTTGAAAGGTCATCATTAAGAAATTCCAACTACTACAACCTATTAGAAAGGTAGTCCAACAGAAATAGAAAGGTGCAAACTATTATTATCTAGTCGAAAGGTGGTTTAATTGGAACTTCTATATCTAAAATACTACCTTGGGATGTTGAATAGTTTTCTTATTAACATTCTAATTGAAAAAGAACTTTTCTAATCTATGAGTAAATTATTCTTCTTTAGAAATTTGATTTTACTTAATTCCTTGTATATGATTAGCCACACGTGCAGTTTCAATCATCTTTTTCGTTTCTTAAATGAACAGTGTTTACAAAAGTTTTAGACTAAGCTTTTGACAAAGTATGCATCAGTTTCAAAACATGTAACTTTCCAATAGAATGTATGCCATAGAAGCTTGACAATTGCACCTTTTGTTGAAAACTTGTAGATCAACAATCTTTTAGGATGTGCTCACAAACAAAAAACATATATATGTATATGTATATATATATATATATCCTTAGGAGAAGCATTTAGGAGAAAGAGTTTATTGATTGTAGTTAAAAATGTGTTCATAACTATGAGTATTGAATTAATATCTAAATACATACTTGTTAAATGTTCCTAACCAAGATGTATCGAGAAAAAGATATTGATACATCCATTGATACTAGTGTACATAATGCTCTACATACGATGAATAATGAATTGCTTATAACCATTCGAGGCATGAAAGGATTACATGCTTTTTGTTGTTTGAAACAATCATAGAGCTAATAAACGGAAGACTTCTATACATTAGTACAACTGAGTTCAAATAGAAAATATTATTTAACTATGTGTAATAGTCTTCAGTTGATGGTACGATGGATCTTGAATAGCTCTGTACTTTGTCAAGCACATTGCATAGCAACCATGTTACGGGCATAGTTGGGTACACGTTGAACTACTTGAACCGAAACACTAATCATTACTCAAAAGAGGATTCGTCTCTTTTATTATAGAAGGTTAGCGCCACCGTGATTGGTAGTCAACTTAAAGTAAAAATCTATGACCAGAGTAAATCGGTTAATCGATGAATATTATTGGATTGAACCAAGAACTTATGTAGCTAGCATAATTAGCTACAGATATTAATAGATTTTTTGACCTTAGACCAAACTCCAAATATCTTAGTGATAAATTGGTGATGAAAAAACGTACACAAATATCATTACAAGGTGCAATTTAATAAAGATTAGAAATTGTATTTCGCCTAAATTCTGTATAACTGATTGAACTTGTGCCCAATATTGTATTATAGCAAAGTTCAGATAGGCTTCGGTATTTAAATAATTCAAAAATTGAATGAGGATCGAGTTTACAACAAAGAGTCAATAAAACCGCATAGTTAGTTAATTTTCGAGTTTGATTAGTTCAAAAATAATTTGTAAATGATATAAATTCATAATAAAATCAATACAAATGTTGTATTTAATTTTTGGCATTTTAATCATTTATTTAAAACCTAAACATCAGTTAAAATGATGTATAATATTTATATATGGATTAGATTAAGATATATGCTAAAATATTTAATTTTGTGGATAAATTAATTAGGCTCTAAGTTTAGGAAGCTCGTATCGAGGGAAGGGATTGGGAGGGCGACAGTAATAATTAAGGAAAAGGAGACGGAGACATAGGCTTTAGATCTGGAGGGTGCCAGATATTCGTGATCTAGCTAGTTATAAATAGCCAACCCATTCGTTCTCTCCACACACAAAAAAAACATTACCCTCCACTGTCTAAAATTGGCGATGGAATGTAGTCGGAGTTCTATCTCGTGATCAAGGAGAAAGGAGTAGAAGTTTATAGAAGGAAACCACTAGCAACTTGTGTATCGGCAATCGGCAAGATCTCGATAAGGTAAAATCCATTTTTAATAACTAATACATATAAATACGCAAAGATACACGCATGTTCCCTAAATTTTATTCGGTTATAGTTAAAAAAAAATTTCAAAATTTCAATATAACTTCTCACAATTAAATAATACATAGAAACATCTAACTATATATATATATATATATATATATATTCAATTCAACTTTTTTTATAAAAATTATTCACACATATACATACATGCAACACACATACACCACACGTCGAATTCTCAAGTGAATCAAATTAGAATCTTATTCTTGTTTGATTCTCTGCACCCTCATGAAGATCAAAGCGCTATTCAGAGTTATAAGATTGATTTGTAATCAAAAGTTTATCGAGTCTCTCTATAAGGTGTGGTTGTGCCTGGAAATCAATTGGGTGATCTTGTGCCCAGTAAATCAAGAGAGTTTGCCCCGGACTCGAAGACAGAATGGTATCTCAAGGCCTTTATAAATTGAGGATTGTAATCTCAACATTGGTATAATAAAAATCCGTATGAGGTGTTTGCCTTGGTGCAGGACTAAACGTAGGATAACTCCGAACCAGTATAAAACCCGGCGTGTTCTTTCCTTTTACTACTTTTTATTTACGTTTTACATCTATATTTGATTCTGTAATTGTTCTATGATTAAGTTATGCATTTTTTTGTGTCATAATTTTAATTTAGTCCATATAAATCTAAGAATCTAATAAACACATTTCACCCCCCCTCAGTGTTAAATTAGCCTTAAGACACTTAATCCGCACTCCCTTTCAACTGGTATCAGAGTGTAGGTTTTCATAGTTTTCATAATCTGAAACTTGAAAAGTTAAAAATCACATTTTTAGGAATTTTTTTAATACTACTTCGAATTTATGCATTTCATCAAAGTATCATAACTCTAAATATTGTTTTTATGAAAAATCAAGTTATCCACCGAATTGGTTTGTAATGCAGGAACAGACATGTTACATGGCTTTTGAAGAATCAACAACCAATGGACAAACTGTGCAAATTGAGAAAGAGAAATGGATACTTGATAGTGGCTGTTCAAGACATATGACTGTAAATCCCCTGATACTCAATGACATTATATATCAAGATGGTGGATTGGTCAACTTTGGAAATAACAAAAAAGGATATGTGATTGGCATCGGCAATGTCGGTAATTCTAAAACTCCTCTTATTGTTGATGTTTTGCTAATTAAGAATTTAAAACATAATTTGCATGGTATAAGTCAACTATGTGATAAAGAATTTAAAATTAAATTTAAAAAAATAAGTGTCACATCGAAGATAATAAGTCAAATATTATCTTTGAAGGAATTAGGAAGAAAAACATTTACATCCTTAGTATGAAAGTTTCAAATGATAACTTATGTCTTTTGGCTAATACAAATAACTCTTGGATTTGGCATAAAATATTCGGTCATTTAAATTTCAAACTATTATCTAGGTTATCAAAATTTGACTTAGTTTGAGGTCTTCCCAACTTAAATTTTAAAGTAGACAGTATATGTGATGCTTGCCAATTGTGAAAACTTATGAAAACTTTATTTAAATTAAAAGATATGATTTCTACTTCTAAACCTCTATAATTACTTCATTTAGATTTATTTGGTCCATCTCAAGTTCAATCAATTAATCATAATAAATATGTTTTTATAGTTGTAGATGATTATTCAAGATATACTCGGACAATTTTTCTTAAACTTAAAAGTGACGCTTTTAAATTATTTAAGAATTTTGCTAAAAGAATTCAAAATTAACTTTCACTAAAATTAGAAACTATTCTAGTGATCACGGTGGAGAATTTGAAAATGAAAATTTTGAGAATTTCTGTAATCAAAAATGAATTACTCATAATTTCTCTTTTCCAAGAACTCTACAACAAAACATAGTAGTAGAACGTAAGAATAGAATGATTCAAGAGTGTGTTAGAACAATTCTTTCTGAGAGTAACTTACCTAAAAAAATTTGGGTTGAAGCAGTCACTGCAGCTTGTTATATATTAAATAGGATTTCAATTAGACCATTAACTAATAAAACACCATATGAACTACTTTACAATAAGAAACCCATAGTAGCTTATTTTAAAGTTTTTGGTAATAAGTGTTTATTTTTAATAAAAAAAGATAATTTAGATAAATTTGAACCTAAATCCGACAAAGGTATCTTTGTCGGATATTCTACTTGAAGTAAAGCATATAGAGTATATAATTTAAGAATTAACACTATTGAAGAAGCAATACATGTATCTTTTGATGAAAATTTTAAAGATACTGTACAAATACAAGATGAAGAAGATTTTGTAACTTTATATAATGAACCTAATGAAACTAATTGTGAAATCATTTAACCTAATAAAAGAATTAGGTTATTAAAAGATCATCCTATAGAAAATTTATTAGGAAATATTGAATCTATTGTTAAAACAAGAAATAAACTAAATATATGAGTAATGTAGCTTTTATATCAACTATTAAACCAAAAAATACAAAGAAGCATCATCTAATGATTCATGGATTTTTGCTATGCAAAAAGAATTGAATCAGTTCACCACAAATGATGTTTGGAAACTTGTTCCTAGACCAGAGGATAAAAGTATAATTGGAACGAAATGGGTTTATAAAAATAAAATGAATGAACTTGGTGAGGTCGTGAGAAATAAAGCTCGATTAATCGCGCAAGGTTATTGTCAAGAAGAAGGAATTGATTATGACGAAAGCTTTACACCCGTAGCAAGACTAGAAGCTATCGGGATTTTACTTGCTTTCGTAAACTATAATAATTTCAAGTTATATCAAATGGATGTTAAAAGCGCTTTTCTAAATGGTTTTGTAAAATAAGATGTTTATGTTGAACAACCTCCACTTTTTGAAGATAATAAATTTTCAAATCATGTATATAAATTAAAGAAAGCTTTATATGGTCTGAAACAAGCTCCTAGAGCCTGGTATAAAAGACTAAGATCTTATTTACTACAATTTGGTTTTGAAATTGGTAAAATAGATACAACTCTTTTTATTAAAAGAAACAAAAATGATATTCAATTAGTGTATATATATATATATATATATATGTAGATGATATAATGTTTGGGTCAACTAATAACATAATGAATAAAGAATTTTCACATATAATGACTAAAGAATTTGAAATGAGTCATATGGGATAACTAAGTTTCTTCTTAGGATTTCCAATCAAACAATTAGATAAAGAAATTTTCATTAGTCAAGAAAAATATGCTAAGGATTTAATAAATAAATTTGGATTGACCAATTCTACTGGGAAACCAACTCCAATGACAATTAACGTTGCTTTAAGTAAAGAAGATAAATCAAAAGATGCCGATCAAAAATTATATAGGGAAATGATTGGTTCGTTGCTTTATATAACAGCAAGTCGTCTTGACATCATGCAAAGTGTCTGTCTCTGTGCAAGATATTAATCTCAACCTAAAGAAACTCATTTAAAAGCTGTTAAAAGAATTTTAAGATATATAAAACATACTTTAGATTTTGATTTATTTTACCCTAAAAACAATGTATTTGATTCAATTTCATATTGTGATGCTAATTACACTGTTTGTAAAAAAACTTGTCACTTTCTAGGACATTCTCTGGTTTTCTGGTTTAGTGAGAAGCAAAACACTGTATCCTTGTCAACAACTGAAGCAGAACATATATCTGCTGCTTTGGCTTGTTCTCAAGTTATGTATATGCAACAAACTTTAAAAGATTTTGGATTAACTATAACTAAATCACCAATTTATTATGATAATACTAGTGCAATAAACCTATCTAAAAATCCAACTCATCATGCTAGAACAAAACATATTGATTTTAGACGCCATTTTCTTAGAGATAATATAAGTAAAACAGTCATAACTTTTGAATATATTAATACTGAAAAAAAAATTGCTGATATATTAACCAAACCACTAAATGAACGAAACTTTACTAAATTTAGAAGAGAAATAGGTATATGTTCATTAACTGAAATATAAATTATAAATAATACAAATACAGTTAATAATTAATATAAATAACAATTTCTTAAAAATTGAACTAGGCATGTTGACATGACCCATCCCCCATGTCGACATACATGCCAAGATTTTCAAATTTAAATTTTCCTCTAAAAGAAGTTATTTGGTTATATATTTATATATTTCGACTTTTACTCCTTTTCTCTGTTATATTCTCTGTAATAAACTTCTAAACGGTAAATTAATGACTTCCTCTTCTAATAATGAACCTTCTTCACCTACTTCTCCTCATTATGGTCCTTTTCAACGTTCCACACATGTACGTGTCATCAAATTATAAGAGAAGATGAAAGATTTGCTTCAAATGATGATGGAAATTCAAGCGAGTCAACTGCAAATGGCTAGAGAACTGGATAGGCAAGGCAGAACCCTTTGGAATTTACAAAACATCCTTATGGATAACCATGCCAATCCCATTGTCATCGAAGAATCATCACAAGTCATGAATTCCAAAGAATAAGAGCCTCTAGATGAACCACAAGAGGATCAAGAAGAAGAACATACTCTATCAAATTAGAATGTTCATATGGATGAAGATAATGGCGTGATTTGTATTGGAGAGGTCCTTTTTGATGCTAATGAGAAATTGGTCGGTGGAAACTTTTGTCTCCACTATCCAAATTGTTCGATCCATAAATCACCAATAGTTAAGGGCCTCCTTAAGTGTTTTCATTTTTGTTTCTTGATTGTATAATTGTTTGTTAATTTGTATATAAGTGTTGTCTTGATTAATGTTCTTCTAAATACAATCTTTGGTGTATAGAATCTTGAATTCCATTTAACTTAGGATGCTATATTCACTCATACATAGTTATTATTCTTATGTCATATGCTTGTTTATCTCATTTTCTATTAAATTCAAGGTTTATAGGTTATTTTTTGTTGATGACAAAGTGAGAAAAGTTATATAAAATGGTAGGCTTGGTGTAAGAGGGAGTTGTTGGTGTGAGGGGGAGTTATGTTATAATTGAAGTGGTAAGTATACTTTATAAAGTTGTCATCATCAAAAAGCAGGATATTGTTAGGAACTGGAGATAGTGGTTTTGATGACAATAACTTTTGTAACTTATTTTATTATAACTTATATACTAACACTATTGTCTAGATATATATGAATATTATTATGCAGGATATATATAAGGCAGGTACTAATTATTGAAGACTGTACAATATAAAGATCAAAGATGAAGAAATCAAGTTTGAAGACTCATGAGTATCAGGATCAAGATTTCAAGATAAGTGTCTAGTTTTGTTAGAACTTCATAATAGCATGGAAATCTTCGTTCCAAATTTCATTTGGGATGGAACCCATTTCTATCTTCTTATTGGCTTACAAACCCATGACAAGTAGCTTAAACCTACAATAAGTGGCTTACAAACCCACGAACATCCTAGTTTTGTACAACTTTTCTAGTCCTGATGTGATGAAATATTCTACAGGAAGAAGCTTGCAAAACTACTTCAAAATGGTTTTCAATATTATTTTCAAAACTGCTTTTCGAAATGTCTAGCCTTAAAAATTATCTTTTCAAATAATTTTCAAAAAGATGTTTTAGCCCTAAAATATTCTTTGTTTTTTGTTTTTAAATAAATTTTTGTTTTAAACTTTGTTTGTTTTTAACTATCTTTGGATTTTTTTTTAAAATTTCTTTTATATATATATAATCTTGAGATTTAATATCAAATTTATAGATATACATTCTAAAAATATATGTTCTACTCTTCTTTATTTTAAAGCATAGGAAAATTAGTTTATTTTACTCCAGAATCATTTCATCTTTTTTTTCCTTTCAATACCATTTTCAAAACAAATTTTACATAGTTTTCAACTAAGGGATGTTGAGATAATGGGATACCCCATGTCGACATGGTGGCCGTTAAATTCAAAAGCTTCAATTTTAAGAAGTGTCCATTCGCTTAATTCTCTTCACGAACGGTTATGACAGTTACTTGTCTATAAATAACCTTCACAAAAGAATTTTTTAACAAACTATTATCTTATTTTCTTCACTCCTTCTTCTCCACAAATCCATATTCTAAAATTTTCGTATTTTTAAGATCGTGCTAAAATTCTGCCGAATTCTCAAGTGAATCAAAATAGAATCCCATTCTTGTTTGATTCTTTGCACTCTTCCGAAGATCATAGTGCTATTCAGAGTTATAGGATCAAATCGTAATCAAAAGTTTATCAAGTTTCTCTATAAGGTGTGGTTGTGCCTGGAAATCAATTGGGTGATCTTGTGTCCCGTAAATCAAGAGAGTTTGCCCCGGATTTGAAGACAGAAGCATACCTCAAGGCCTTTAGAAATTGAGGATTGTAATCTTGACATTGGTATAATTAAAATCTATACAAGGTATTTGCCTTGGTGCAGGACAGGACGTAGGGTAACTCCGAACCAGTATAAAATCCGATGTGTTCTATCCTTTTACTGCTTTTTATTTACTTTCTACATCTGTGTTTGATTCTGTGATTGTTCCGTGATTACGTTCTGCATTTGTTTGTGTCATAATTTTAATTTAGTCCATATAAGTTTAGAATCCATTAAACACTATTCACCCCCATCTAATATTAAATTAGCCTTAAGATCCTTAATCCGCACCCCCTTTCAATTGGTATCAGAGCGTAGGTTTTCATAGTTTTCATAATCTGAAACTTGAAAGGTTAAAAATGACATTTTTAGAAAATTTTGTTAATACTAGTTCGAATTTGTGCATTTCCTCAAAGTATCATAAGTCTACATATAGTTTTTATGAAAAATCAAGTTATCTACCGAATTGGTTTATTATGCAGAAACATACATGTTACATGGCTTTCCAAGAATCAACAACCAATGGACAAACAGTGCAAATTGAGAAAGATAAATGGATACTTGATAGTGGCTGTTCAAGGCATTTGACTGGAAATACTGTGATACTCATTGACATTATATATCAAGATGGTGGATTGGTCAACTTTGGAGATAACTCAAAAGGATATGTGATTGGCATCGACAATGTCGGTAATTTTAAAACTCCTCTTATTTCTGATGTATTTCTAGTTAGCAATTTAAAACATAATCTGCTTAGTTTAAGTCAACTATTTGATAAAGGATTTAAAATATAATTTGGAAAAGGAAAGTGTCACCTGAAGATAATAAGTCAAATATTTTCTTTGAAGGAATTAGGAAGAAAAACATTTACATCATTAGTATGAAAGTTTCAAATGATAACTTATGTCTTTTAGCTAATACAAATGACCCTTGGATTTGGCATAAAATATTTGGTCACTTAAATTTCAAACTGTTATCTAGGTTATCAAAACTTGACTTAGTTAAAGGTCTTCCCAAGTTAAACTTTAAAGTAGATAGTATATGTGATGCTTGCCAATTAAGAAAACTTAAGAAAACTTCATTTAAATTAAAAGATATGATTTCTACTTCTAAACTTCTTGAATTACTTCATTTAGATTTATTTAGTCCATCTCAAGTTCAATCAATTAATCACAATAAATATGTTTTTGTAATTGTAGATGATTGTTCCATATATACTTGGAGAATTTTTCTTAAACTTAAAAGTGATGCTTTTGAATTATTGAAGAATATTGCTAAAAGAATTCAAAATCAACTTTCTTTAAAAATAAAAACTATTCGTAGTGATCACCGTGAAGAATTTGAAAATGAAAATTTCGAGAATTTCTGTAATAAAAAAGGAATTACTCATAATTTATCTTTTTGAAGAACTCCGCAACAAAACGGAGTAGTAGAACGTTAGAATAGAACGATTCAAGAGTGTGCTAGAACAATTCTTTCTGATAGTAACTTACCTAAAATGGGCTAAAGCATTCGTTACGGCTTGTTATATATTAAATAGGATTGTAATTGGACCATTAACTAATAAAACACTATATGAATTTCTTTACAATAAGAAACCCATAGTAGCTTATTTTAAATTTTTTAGTCGTAAGTGTTTTATTCTTAATACAAAAGATAATTTAGATAAATTTGAACCTTAATCCGACAAAGGTATCTTTACCGGATATTCTAATAGAAGTAAAGCATTTAGAGTTTATAATTTAAGAACTAACACTATTGAAAAAACAATACATGTATCTTTTGATGAGAATTTTAAAGATACTGTACAAATAGAAGATGAAGAAGATTTTGTAACTTTAAATAATGAACCTAATGAAACTAATTGTGAAATCATTCAACCTAATAAAAGAATAGGTTATTAAAAGATCATCATGTAGAAAATATACTAGGAAATACCGAATCTATAGTTAAAACAAGAAATCAACTAAATATTATGAGTTATGTAGCTTTTAAATCAACTATTAAACCTAAAAATCCAAAGGAAGCATCATCTGATGATCCATGGATTCTTTCTATGCAAGAAGAATTGAATCGGTTCACCAGAAATAATGTTTGGGAACTTGTTCCTAGACTTGAGGATAACGGTATAATTGGAACAAAATGGGTTTTTAAAAATGAAACGAATGAACTTAGTGAGGTCATCAGAAATAAAGCTCGTTTAGTCGTGCAAGGTTATTGTCAAGAAGAAGGAATTGATTATGACGAAACATTTGCACCCATAGCAAGACTAGAAGCTATCAGGATTCTACTTGCTTTCGCAAACTGCAATAATTTCAAGTTATATCAAATGGATGTTAAAAGTGCTTTTCTAAATGGCTTTGTAAAAGAAGATGTTTATGTTGAACAACCACCACGTTTTGAAGATAATAAATTTCCAAATCAGGTATATAAACTAAAGAAAGCATCATATGGTCTGATACAAGCTCCTAGAGCCTGGTATGAAAGACTAAAATCTTATTTACTATGGTTTGGTTTTGAAATTGGTAAAATATATACAACACTTTTTATTAAAAGAAACAAAAATTATATTCAATTAGTACAAATATATGTAGATGAAATAATATTTGGAATCAACTAATAACATGATGAATAAATAATTTTCAGATATAATGACTAAAGAATTTGAAATGAGTTATATGAGAGAACTAAATTTCTTTTTAGGACTTCAAATCAAACAATTAGATAAAGGAATTTTCATTAGTTAAGAAAAATATGCTAAGGATTTAATTAATAAATTTGGACCGACCACTTCTAGTGGGAAACCAACTCCAATGTCAACTAAAGTAGCTTTAAGTAAAGAAGATAAATTAAAAATGTTGATCAAAAATTATATAGGGAATGATTGGTTTGCTGCTTTATATAACATCAATTCGTCCTGATATCATGCATGGTGTCTGTCTCTGTGCAAGATATCAATTTCAACCTAAAGAAACTCACTTAAAAGCTGTTAAAATAATTATAAGATATATAAAACATACTTTAGGTTATGATTTATTTTACGTTAAAAACGATGTATTTGATTTAATTTCATATTGTGATGCCGACTACGCTGGTTGTAAATCAAACCAAAAGGTACAAGTGGAACTTGTCACTTTCTATGACATTATCTGGTTTCCTGGTTTAGTAAGAAGTAAAACACTATATCCCTATCAATAACTGAAGCAGATTATATATCTGCTGCTTTGGATTGTTCTCAAGTTATATATATGCAACAAACTTTAAAAGATTTTGGATTAACTATAACTAAATCACCAATTTATTGTGATAATACTAGTGAAATAAACCTATCTAAAAATCCAACTCATCATGTTAGAACAAAACATATTGATATTAGACATCATTTTCTTAGAGATAATATAAGCAAAGAAGTCACAACTCTTTAATATATTAATACTGAAAAACAAATTGCTGATATATTAACCAAACCGTTAATCGAACAAAACTTTACTAAATTTAGAAGAGAATTATGCATATGTTCATTAACTAAAATATAAATTCTAATTAATACAAGTATAGTTAATAACTAATATAAATAAAAATTTCTCAAAAATTGAACTAGGCATGTCGGCATGACCCATCCCCCTATGTCGACATACAGGCCAAGATTTTCAAATTTAAGTTTCACTCTAAAATAAGTTATTTGGTTATATATTTATATATTTCGAATTTTACTACTTTTCTTTGTTCTATTCTATGTAATAAACTTCTAAAATAGTAAATAAATCGCTTCCTCTTCTAATAATGAACTTCTTCACCCACTTCTCCTCATTCTGGTCCTTTTCAACAATCCACACACGTACGAGTCATCAAATTACAAGAGAAGATGAAAGACTTGCTTCAAATGATGATGGAAATTCAGGTGAGTCAACTGCAAATGGCCAGAGAACAAGATAGGCCAGGAAAAATCCTTAGGAATTTATTAAACTTTCTTAATGGATAACCATGCCAATCCCAATGTCATCGAAGAATCATCACAAGCCATGCTGAAGAAGAAGAGCCTCTAGATGAACCACAAGAAAATCAATCCTCTTCCGAATCCGGATGTTCATATGGACGAAGATGATGGCGTGGTTTGCATTAGAGAGGTCTTTTTTGACGCTAATGGGAACTTGGTCGAACAACGTGGAAATTTTTGTCTCCACTATCCAAATTGTTCGGTCCATAATCACCAATAGTTAAGGGTCCTCGTTAAGCGTTTTTCGTTTTTCTTTCTTGAATGTATATTGGTCTGTTAATTTGTATATAAGTGTTATCTTAATTAATGTTCTTCTAAAAACAATCTTTGGTGTATAAAATCTTGAATTCCATTTAACTTAGGATGCTTTATTTCACTCATACATAGTTATTACTCTTATGTAATATGTTTGATTATCTCATTCTCTATTAAGTTCAAGGTCTATAGATTATTTTTTGTTGATGACAAAGGGGGAGAAGTTATATAAAATAGTAGACTTGGAGTAAAACGGAGTTGTTTGTGTAAGGGGGAGTTATGGTATGATCGAAGTGGTAAGTATATTTATAAGGTTGTCATCATCAAAAAGGGAGAAATTGTTAGGAACTGAAGATAGTGGTTTTGATGACAACAGCCTTTGTAACTTATTTTATTATAACTTATATACTAACACTATTGTCTATATATATATATATATATATATATATATATATATATATGAACGTTATTATGCGGGATATATATAAAGCAGGTACTAATTATTGAATACTGTACAGTATAAAGATCAAGAATGAAAAATCAAGTTTGAAGACTCATGAGTATCAAGATTAAGATTTCAAGATAACTGTCTAGTTTTGTTAAAACTTCGTAATAGCATGGAAATCTTCATTCCAATTGTCATTTGCGATGGAATCCATTTCTACCTTCTTAGTGATTTACAAACCCATGATAAGTAGCATACAGACCTATGAAAAGTGGCTTGCAAACCCATGAACATCCTGGTTTTGTACAAGTTCTCGAGTCCTGATGTGATGAAATATTCTGCAAGAAGAAGCTTGCAAAACTACTTCAAAATAGTTTTTCAAAATTATTTTCAGAACTTCTTTTCAAAATGTTTTAGCCTTAAAAATTATCTTTTCAAATAATGTTCAAAAAGTTATTTTAGCCTTAAAATATTCTTTGGTTTTGTTTTTAAATAAACTCTTGTTTTAAACTTCGTTTGTTTTTGAACTATCTTCTGATTTTAAAAAAATTCTTTTATATATATATATACTTGAGACTTAAAATCAAATATATATATATATACATTCAAAAAAAATATTTTCTACTCTTCTTTATCTTAAAACATAGGAAAATTAGTCTATTTTACTCCAGAATCATTTCATCTTGTTTTCCTTTCAATACCATTTTGAAAACAAATTTTATATAGTTTTTAAGTAAGGGATGTGGACATCATGAGTGCCTCACGATGACATGGCGGCCGTTAAATTCAAAAGTTTCAATTTTCAAAATAATTGTCTATTTGTTTAAATCTCTTCACGAATGGTTATGACCGTTACTGGTCTATAAATAGCCTTCACAAATGAATTTTTTAACTAGCCATTATCTTATTTTCTTCACTCCTTCTCCACAAATCCATATTCTAATTTTTTTTGTATTTTTAAGATCGTGCCGAAATTTTGCCGAATCAAGTGAATCAAATTAGAATCTCATTCTTGTTTGATTCTCTATTTTCTCTCGAAGATCAAAGTGTTATTTATAGCTATAGGATCAATTTGTAATCGAAAGTTTATCGAGTCTCTCTATAAGGTATGGTTGTACCTGGAAATCAATTGGGTTATTTGTGTCCAGTAAATCAAGAGAGTATGCCCCAGAATCGAAGACAGGAGGGTACCTCAAGGCCTTTGGAAACTGAGGATTGTAATCACAACATTGGTATAATTAAAATCTGTACGTGGTGTTTGCCTTGGTGCAGGACTGGACGTAGGGTAACTCCGAACTAGTATAAAATCCTGTGTGTTCTTTCCATTTACTGGTTTTTATTTACTTTCTGCTTCTGTGTTTGATTCTATGATTGTACTATGATTAAGTTCTGCATTTGTTTGTGTCATAATTTTAATTTAGTCCATATAAGTCTTAGAATCCATTAAACGCTGTTCACCCCCTTCTAGTGTTAAATTAGTGTTAAGATACTTAATCTGCACTCCCTTTCAATTGGTATTAGGGCGTAGATTTTCATAATCTGAAAATTGAAAGGTTAAAAATGGCATTTTTAGGAAATTTTGTTAATTCTAGTTCGAATTTATGTATTTCATCAAAGTATCATAAGTCTACATATAGTTTTTATGAAAAACCAAGTTATCTACCGAATTGGTTTGTTATGCAGGAACAAACATGTTACATGACTTTTGAAGAACCAACAACCAATGGACAAACTGTGCAAATTGCGAAAGATAAATGGATACTTGATAGTGGCTGTTTCAAGGCATATGACTGGAAATCCTGAGATACTCAATGACATTATATATCAAGATGGTGGATTGGTCAACTTTGGAGATAACTCAAAAGGATATGTGATTGGCATTGGCATTGTCGATAATTCTAAAACTCCTTTTATTTCTAATGGCTTGTTAGTTAGGAATTTAAAACATAATTTGTTTAGTATAAGTCAACTATGTAATAAAGGATTTAAAATTAAATTTGAAAAAGATAAGTGTCACATCAAAGATGATAAGCCAAATATAATTTTGATGGAATTAGGATGAAAATCATTTACATCCTTAGTATGAAAGTTTAAAATAATAACTTATGTATTTTGGCTAATACAAGTTACCCTTGGATTTGACATAGAAGATTTGGTCATTTAAATTTCAAACTGTTATCTAAGTTATCAAAACTTGACTTAGTTATATGCCTTCCCAAGTTAAACTTTAAAGTAGATAGTATATGTGTGCTTGCCAACTAGGAAAACTTAAGAAAAGTTCATTTAAATTAAAAATATGATTTCTACTTCTAAACCTCTAGAATTACTTCATTTAGATTTATTTGGTCCATCTCAAGTTGAATCAATTAATCACAATAAATATGTTATTGTAATTATAGCTGATTATTCTAGATATACGTGCATAATTTTTCTTAAACTTAAAAGTGATGTCTTTGAATTATTTGAGAATTTTGCTAAAAGAATTCAAAATCAACTTTCTTTAAAAATAAAAACTATTTGCTGTGATCACAGTGGAGAATTTGAAAATGAAAATTTTGAGAATTTATGTAATCAAAAAGGAATTACTCATAATTTCTCTTTTACAAGAACTCCACAACAAAACGGAGTAGTAGAACACAAGAATAGAACGATTCAAGAGTGTGGTAGAACAATGCTTTCTGATAGTAACTTGCCTAAAAACTTTTGGGCTGAAGCAGTCGCTACAGCTTGTTATATATTAAATAAGAATTTAATTATATCATTAACTAATAAAACACCATATGAATTGATTTACAATAAGAAACCCATAGTAGGTTATTTTAAAGTTTTTGGTACTAAGTGTTTTATTCTTAATACAAAAGGTAATTTTGAAAAATTTGAACCTAAATCTAACAAAGGTATCTTTATCGGATATTCTAATAGAAGTGAAGAATTTAGGGTTTACAATTTAAGGACTAACACTATTTGATTCTTTGCCCTCTCTTGAAGATCATAGTGCTATTCAAAGTTATAGGATCAATTTGTGATCAAAAGTTTATCGAGTCTCTCTAAAGGTGTGTTTGTGCTTGGAAATCATTGGGTGATCTTGTGTCCCATAAATCAAGAGAGTTTACCCCAGACTCGAAGACGAGAGTGTACCTCAAGGCCTTTGGAAATTGAGGATTGTAATCTCGACATTGGTATTATAAAAACCTGTACGAGGTGTTTTCCTTGGTGTAGGACTGGACTTAGAGTAACTTCGAACCAGTATAAAATCAGGTGTGTTCTTTCCTTTTATTGCTTTTTATATACATTCTGCATCTTTATTTGATTCTGTGATGTTCCATGATTAATTTTTTCATTGAAAGGGGTCGCAGATTAAAGATCTTAAGGCTAATTTAACACTAAAGGAGGGTGAATTGTGTTTAATGAATTCTAAGGCTTACATGAACTAACCTAAAATTATGACATAAACAAATGCAAAACTTAATCATAGAACAATTATAGAATCAAATACAGATGCATAAACTAAATAAAAAACAGTAAAGGGAAAGAACACACTAGATTTTATATTGGTTCGGAGTTACCCTACATCCATTTCTATACCAAGGCAAACCACCTCATACAGATTTTTATTATACCAATGTCGAGATTACATTGCTCAATTTCTAAAGGCCTTGAGGTACCCTCCTGTCTCACGAGTCTGGGGCAAACTCTCTTGATTTACGGGCCACTAGATTACCCAAATGATTTTCAAGCACAACCACATCTTATAGAGAGACTCGATAAACTTTTGATTACAAATTGATCCTATAACTCTGAATAGCACTTTGATCTTCGAGAGAGGGTAGAGAATCAAAGAAGAATGAGATTCTAATTTGATTCACTTAAGAATTCAGTAGAATTTTGGAACGATCTTAAAAATATGAAAATTATAGAATATGGATTTGTGGAGAAGAAGTGAAGAAAATATGAAAATAGATGATTAAAAAATTCATTTGTGAAGCATATTTATAAAGAACCAACTGTCATAACCATTTATGAAGAGATTTAAATGAATAGACACTTCTTTTGAAAATTGAAAGTTTTGAATTCAACAGCCACCATGTCGATATAAGGTATCCCATGATGTCGACATCCCTATGTAAAAAACAATGTAAAATTTGTTTTTGAAAATGAAGTTTAAAATAAGAGTTTATTTTAAAACAAAAACAAATAATATTTTAAGACTAAAACAACTTTTTGAAAAATCTTTTGAAAAGATAATTTTAAGGCTAAAATATTTTAAAAAGCAGTTTTGAAAATCATTTTTGAAAAACCATTTTGAAGTAGTTTTGCAAGCTTCTTTCTGCAGAATATCTCATCACATCAGGGCTCGAGAACTTGTGCAAAACCAGGTTGTTCGTGGGTTTGTAAGCCACTTGTTGTAGGTTTGTGAGCCACTAAGAAGATTGAAATGAGTTCCATTCCAAATAAAATTCGGAATGAGGATTTCCATGCTATTATGAAGTTTTAGCAAAAACTAGACACATATCTTGAAATCTTGATCTCGATACTCTAGAGTCTTCATTCTTGAGTCTTGAGTCTTTTTACTGATTAGGCTTCAGTAATCAATACCTGCATATACATATCTATATATCCTGCATATACATATCTAGATAGACAACAGTGTTAGTATATATTTTATAATAGGATAAGTTAAAAAAGGTTGTTGTCATCAAAGCCAATATCTCAGTTCCTAACAATCTCCCCCTTTTTGATGATGACAACCTGCATTTATAAAATATACTTTTCATACCATAACTCCTATCATAACTCCCCCTTACTTCATAACTCCTCTTTACTCCAAGCCAACAATTATTAACTTCTCCCCTTTTGTCATCAACGAAAACTTCTTGAAAATCCCTAAACTTGTTGTAATAAAATCAACCATAATAAAATAGGGTAAACCATATATAAATGTAATAAGTGCTAAGTGTGGTCATAAGTGTAATCTAAAAAAATAAATTAATCATCAACCAAACATATTTACAGTAATTATTCAATCCAAACTTATATACAAACCATGCCAAATAAGTTAAGTCAATCAAGTTTAAAAACCACTAATCAAATCAAACAAATAACTTACAGAATGACTAGACATTCCTTGGTACTTCCACCCATCCATCTTCTCTAAAGATAGGGTCTGCTTTGATAGCAACCCATTCCTTTTTGTCTTTGTCGAGAGTGACTAATGGATTTCCTTCTAGATCTTCCTTGTAAAGGGCTGAGATCATCCAATAAAGGGCGTCAAAATATCTCTCTTGCTCCTTGATCATCTGTATTTGACTCAATTCTAAGCGACAGTGATTACGAAGTATGAATTTAAGAATTTTCTTGAAGGAAGTGAGAGTTTCTTCAAGATTATCACTAGATTCTTAATCGGAGAAGCCATCATTCAAGAAATAGGAAGAACTATGGGAGTGATTATAGATGAAGTTTGATAATTTATTCTGGAAGAAACAGGTATAAATAGGGGTAGAATGTCGTTTGAAATGAATAGACACAAGTTAGTTACATGAAACTAAAATTTGGATGTGTAACTAGTTTCTGCCTGTTGTATGTCGAAATAGGAGGATGGTGTATGTCGACATGTCTCTACCTAAAGTGACATTTTGATTTGTTTTGAATATTATGAACAAATCTATTTAACTAAAATTTGTATAATATAAAAACAAGCAATTACAGAGACAATTGAAGTTGAATAACAGGAATTGAAAGATTTCATTAATAATTTTAGTCAACATTACATAAGATAATATAATATTAACTAAAATAAAGGAAATACAAAGATAGAACCTAAGATAACATAAACTAAAACTAGTTAGATGAAGACGAAGAAGATGATAGTCCAAGCTTTATACTAATTTTCCCAAGAACTTGTCCATTTTAGTGAAAATCTTATTCATTTTCTTACTCGTTGATCTTTTAAGTGTGTTTTGATTTATCACTATAATCCTTTGATTATTGAGAATGGTCTTGTTGAATGGATTAGCGGGATTAGTAGGATATTCAATACTTTCTAGGAGGTTTCTTGATCTTCCTCTTCCTCCTCTTCCTCTTCTTCTTCTTTTTCCTCCTCCATTTCTTTATGAGAAAATTTTTCTTCCTTTTCCGTAAGTGTTTCATATGGTTAGAACACTAATGTAATTTTCATAAGGGAAATATTTCCATGGTTGAACACTTTTCTAGTCATAAATTCTTCCCTTTTGAAATCAACTCCAAAGTGAATAAAAATCCGGATGAGATAAATTCCATGATATAATGTATTTTCACCCATAGTAAAATTCTTGGGCCTTAGCTCATCCATAATAACTTGAGCCTAATTAATATCATAATTTCCAAAATTGGAAAAAGAGCTTTGCAAGCTTTTAAAGTTGGGTTGTTTTAGTTTCCCGATCTTGGTATAAGAGTGTGTTGGATAAGAAGATTAACAATTCTTGCCTTTGGACGAAAAAAATGGTTTTTTAGTTCAATTGTCATCCCCTTAATGAAATGTCTCTCGATCATTTTCATTGATTTGAAATTCCGAAAGATTCATTCCTATATACTTACATACCAAAATATTTTCCAAAATTTCACAATCCAAAACAATTTTGTTCCTTTCGTAGTACTCCAAATTTGTCCTTCTTCCCCAGCATAAAACCATGATTCAAATTCGCATAAAACATCTTAATAAGATTTAAATAATATACAAAATTATTTTGTTTGTTATCAACTAAACTAAGAATAGAACATTATTGAAAAAGATTTTCAATTTCATAAGAAGGAAAATCTTCAAAAATAGAAAATTTTCCCGTATGAATTTTACAAAAGTTTACATAGTTGATGTAAGCTTTGATATCTTCCGGGTCATTAAAAGGAAACATTTTGATAGATTTTGGAAGCCCAATGGTATTAGGGGTACTTGAAGTGGCCATTGAAGAAGTTTGAGAGGAGTTGAAGATAATGAAGATAAGTATGAAATTTGAAATAAAAGAGAAAAGTGATGATAAAGAGAGTGAGATAAATAGAGATTCTATAGACATGTTCTCCGGTCAAGCGACATCTTTCTAGAGCATTGAAGTTGGTGAAAAGGTGGAGGGAAATTCAAAAGTTTGAATTCAAATTTTCAAATCAAATTCCGAGGGGCATGTCGACATGGTGTATCGGGTATGTCGACATCTACCTATTGAATCAAAGGACAAATTTCTATTCCTAATTCCTAATAAATATATATATTATATCCTATATTCTAATTATATAATTTCTATGGTAACATTAAATATAATAATACTTAAATATTAATAATTTAATATTTAAAATATTATTAAAGTAATATTATTTTTGAATTTAAAATTAAAATTTCAAGGGATATATTTGAATTTAAAAATTCAAGGAATTTTAAAATAATCAAGCAAACAAACAAGCATCCATTCAAACAAGAAAAATAAAAAATAATGAAAATGCGTACCTATTTTTAGATCCATACTCCTATTGTCATTTGATTCATGAATAGTAGTGAAACACAGATTCAAATTATCGGTCTTCTTTTCATCGTCATTGAATGGTGAGTCTAAGTCATCAAGAGTAGTTGTGAATGCTTTCTTTCTTTTCCTTGACGAGTCATTGTTTGGAGGGAACAACTGTTTATCTGGATACGGAGAATCTTTTCTATAATGCCAACCTTATTGCAATTGTAGCATCTATCATTCTTGACATTCTCCATATTATTTCTTGAATTCCTTTGACCATTTTTTGTGATTATTCATTTTTCTATATTTTAGGAATTTCCGAAAGTTTTTTGTCATGAAGGCAATCTCCTCATCACTATCTAGTTTTGAATCTTCAGTTGTTACATTGAATGCTAATGACTTCTTTACTGTAGCCTTGTTTTCTCTTCTTCCTTGCAGTTGAACTTCATAAGACATCAGATTCCCAATCAATTCTTATATTTTCAAGAGGCTGATATCATTTGCTTCTTCGATTACAAGTGTCTTTTGATCCCATTATGGAGTGAGTGAATTTAGAAATTTTCTGACTTGGTCTTCCTTCGAAAAGCTTTTTCCCAGTGCAATTAGTGAATGAACAATATCTTGAAATCGACAATACATGTCGAAAATGTGCTCATTTGCATGCATTTTAAACAATTGAAACTGATAATATGGAAATTTTAGTCTGTTTAACTTTGCTTGTTCCTTCATAAGTAACTTGCAAAGTTTTCCAGATTTCAAATGCAGACTTACAAACAGACACTCCATTAAACTCATTCCTATCTAGTGAACAAAATAATATATTCTTGACCTTTGAGTTATTTTTTGCAACACCTTTTTGCTCAGCAGTCCACTGGGAAAAATTGGTAGTTGGTTCAATATACACAGTTTATGTGATATTCCAAGTGTCTAATCCTACAGATTGTAAATAAATTTTCATTCTACAAGCCCAATATGCATAATTACTGCCATTGAAAAATGGTGGTCTGACAGTAGATTGACCTTCTACAAATGAAATAGTGTTAGTGATAACGGAACTAGTGCCAAAGTTGACATTACCAGTGTTGGTAGCCATTAATTTTATTTTTCAAGTTTTAAATTATGAAAACTTTGAAAACCAATGCGGATTAAGGATCTTAAGGCTAATTTAACAATAGAAAGGGGGAAGGGGGTGAATAGTGTTTAATGGATTTTAAGACTTATATGAACTAACTTAAAATTATGACACAAATAAACGCAAAATTTAATCATAGAACAATTACAATATCAAACATAGATGTAGAAAGTAAATAAAAAACAGTAAAGGGAAAGAACACACTGGATTTTATATTGGTTCAGAGTTACCCTACATCCAGTCCTGTACCAAGGCAAACCACCTTATACAGATTTTTATTATACCGAGATTACATTCCTTAATTTCTAAAGGCCTTGAGGTACCCTCCCATCTCACGAGTCCGGGGCAAAGTCTCTTGATTTACGGCCACAAGATTACCCAATTAATTTCCAAGAACAACCACACCTTACAGAGAGACTCGATAAACTTTTGATTACAAATTGATACTATAACTCTGAATAGCACTTTGATCGAGAGTGGGCAGAGAATCAAACAAGAATGAGATTCTAATTTGAATCACTTAATAATTCAGAAGAATTTCGGTATGATCTTAAAAATATGAAAATTATATAATATATATTTGTGGAGAAGAAAAAGTGAAGAAAATATGAAAATAGATGATTAAAAAATTCATTTATGAAGCCTATTTATAAAGCACCAACGGTCATAACCATTCGTGAAGTGATTTAAACGAATAGACACTTCTTTTGAAAATTGAAACTTTTGATTCAACGGCCACCATGTCGGCATGGGGTATCCTATGATATCGACATCCTTATGTAAAAAACAACGTAAAATTTGTTTTTGAAAATGAAGTTTAAAACAAGAGTTTATTTTAAAATAAAAACAAATAATATTTTAAGGCTAAAACATCTTTTTTTTTTAAAATTGAAAAGATAATTTTAAGGCTAAAATATTTTGAAAAGCAGTTTTGATTTTGAAAAACCATTTTGAAGTAGTTTTGCAAGCTTCTTCCTGCAGAATATCTCATCACATCAGGACTTGAGAATTTGTACAAAACCAGGATGTTCGTGGGTTTGTAAGCCACTTGTCGTAGGTTTGTAAGCTACGTGTCGTGGGTTTGTAAGCCACTAAGAAGGTAGAAATGGGTTCCATTCCAAATGAAATTCGAAATGAAGATTTCCATGCTATTATGAAGTTTTAACAAAAAATAAACACATATCTTGAAATCTTGATCTAGATACTCTAGATTCTTCAATCTTGAGTCTTTATACTGATTAGTCTTCAGTAAAGAATACCTGCATATACATGTCTACATATCCTGTATATACATATCTATCTAGACAACATCGTTATATATATTTTATAATAAGATAAGTTAAAAAAGGTTGTTATTATCAAAACCAACATCTCAGTTCCTAACATGCATTTGTTTGTGTCATAATTTGAATTTAGTCCATATAAGTCTTAGAATCCATTAAACTCTATTCGCCTCCCTTCTAATGTTAAATTAGCCTTCAGATAGTTAATTCGCACTCCTTTTCAGTTTTTACAACGATGATCTTAAGGAACGGTAGCTATGGATCAGTGATGATCCATGAAATTATAGAGAAAGTACAAAAATTTGTTAGACGAGCCAAACGTCCTTTAAACAATGCCAATCATCCTCTATTTATAAATGCAGGTCGACGAAAATCTCACGACCACGTTTTTGCCTATGTTCCCCATGTCCAGGAAGAGTTGTGATTAAAAGATCGGAGCCAACTAAGCAATGTTCATGGATTAGTACCTATCCATGCCCAATGGATCATTATCGATCCATTAGGTAGGCCATAAGGCCTTCTTTGATTCTTGGAAATTTCTTAGTTGACTTGTATTTATCCTTATGTGGTCCCAACATCTTGGGATAGGCTTGACTTGGAGTGGGCTTCATGGTTCGATGAAAGGTGGTAGAATGCTATGAAGTTAGGACGATGTTTGAGTCATTAGTGGTTAGCGAACTATCTCCAATTGCATGTATGGGTTAATAAAGGCCTTAGCATCACAAAGATCGAAGTAATTTTAGGTGATTCCTACAGATCTGTACTGATCCATTTTCATGGATCGATACTAATCCATGACTTCAATTATTACTCGGGCTTTGGATCTTACAATTGGATTTGCTTAGCATGTTGGTTTAGGGGAGTTTGATATGTTTATGGCTTCATCCATTGGTCCTATTCGATGTCTAAGTTTGGCAGTTATCGCTCTAGAATCCTGCTTGGTAGTTTTTCTGTCCGACCCATCTGATTCGTCCGAATAAGGATTGGTCATAAAGCTAGATAACGTTTGCCCTCCAAAGCACGCCTTGCGAATAGAAATTATGCTTTTCCCAATAATAGAAATTGTAGTTGATTATTCATTAGTTTTTGAATTTTATGACTATTACTCGATTAGATTATGGCAAACCGTTCGTTTCCTTTGGATTCACTTATAAATCAAAGGTTATTTTAGACCATTATAGCCAGGGACTCGAATCCTTGCTTGAGCATTGGTCACAAATAATCGTTCTGTGTTCTCTCGAAATTATTATATCATATGTTATATTAGAAACCGGAATTTCCCATGTTCATCCGGGAGTTTACAATCGCATATCAAAATCAATGTTATCCCCCGCTCATGTAGGATCTAAGTTACAACATATAAATCATTTGTCGGGAAATCAAAGGTTAATGATCATGGTATCTCATTGCCACTGGTTGGAACATTATTTATAAACCGTCTAAAATCGCCTAGAATCCTATTATAACAACACCAAACGAATCAAAGTAGCGACTTAATTCTGGTAATCGCTTATTAAATGGTTTCCAAAGCCAAGTTGCATTCAAGTCCAGTATTTGATCTCATAACGACCCAAATTTTCGAATGTTTTATATTTAAATATTGGAATTGTTTAAATATTCAAATATTGGATTTATTGCGAACAAAATGATTTTGAAAGCTTACTTAAATTATCTCTGAATCACAAATGATATGGTAAACTTTTAATTTGTAATTAAAGGGATTGAACTGGTTCTAATAATAATTCTTATTATTAACATGGGAAATTTTCATTCTGGGACATGTCTTGGATTTTGATGAAACTAGCTCCATTAGATCCTGAATAAGAAGACGATGTACACCGATGAGTTTTGTAGTGATCCGACGTGTTATTTGATTGTATGAGCTTGAAATACAAGACGGTAAATTTGAGAGAATTAAATGTTATATATATTTGTTTATAAATGCCCACTTAAAATATTTTCTTTAATCACTTTTCATTTCTTTCATCTCCTTCATCATAGAAAACTAAAGTAGCCACCACTCTACCTCTTACAAAATCAATTGATTAGAGAGCTACGTTCGTCGAATGACGATGGCGTTAGATTCATTGGCTTGGTATGGTCAAGGGCTTTCTCACCCCATTGCCTGGATAAGGGGTGCAGTTGTTATTGCGATGATTGATCTATTGTAGTTGTTAGCTAGGGTTGAGGCAAGGATTTGATAGAGGAGGATTTAGGAAAATCACTGGACTTGGTTGGATTTCTCTTTGTAGCAAGCCTCTTTTAGCAATAACCATGCTAACTTCGATCATCCAGGGAAGGAAGAGATGGTTTGAATAGTGTTGAGCAATGGTAGGTCGGGACTTGCAAATGGAGGGCGGAAGTGGAATTGATGATTGTGGGACTCGGAAACAAAGAGAAGTCTGTAGGCGCTGGTCGGAGGAGGTGCAATGCTCAAAGGTGTAGTGCGACACTTTGTAGACAGTGGTAGGGTACCGACCACATTTTAATAAGGAGACTTGTACCTTAAATTGAGGATACCATTACGACGAGCACACGAAGAGACGATGGTTGACGATGACGGCATGCGATATCGTTGAGCTTTGGTGGAGAAATCAAAGTTGGAAATGGGCGGTTTTGGGTTATGCATTCACTGATATGTCACACATAGTAATAGCTGGTCTTGGGGAAGATGGATTTGAAGGAGGTGATCATCTTGTTATTGTTAGTTAATTATATTAATTAATTAAGTTTAAGTCCATTTTCTCATATAACGTGTAACTTTTGCGTACGAGGTCCGATTGACGCGCCGTCTTCGCTGTTGCACTCGTATTTGGTATCTAGTCTAGGATTTATTTGGACTTGGGTAAGCTTACTCAGCAATTATGTGTATGTTGTGGTGTATATACTTGTTATAGTAAAATATTAGCCGTGTAACGAACAATGCAAGTTAGTACTTTTGGATCCTGCCTTGTTTATTAAAACAAGTAACAACATTATTATTAAGTAGAATCTCTCTTTTGATCATTTATAACTTGAATCGTGAACTACTTGTTTACATGCTTGATAGTGCATTATAAATGTTTGAAGTGATATAGTCGTTATAAACGTGCTTTGAAATTCTTGATATTTGACATATATTAAATTGGATAAATTATGATATATTCTGGATATATATATATATATATATATATATATGTGTGTGTGTGTGTGTGTGTGTGTGTGTATTTGGCTACACATGTATTAGTGTATTTGACATAGAGGAATTGGTTTGGACATTCATGGAAATTGGAATTGGAAGTTATAAATGTTAGAAGCGAAAAAGTAACTATAAATGCACTTTCAAATCGCTGTGATCAGTGATTTTAAAGTAAACTTTGGAAGGCATCATAGGGCTTCTTCATATTTTTAATAAGTACTATGAGCATACTTCATGCTGAAAAATTTCATATGTATTACTACTAATCATTATGGATTTTAATGTAATGGTTTTAAATTATAAAATAGAGTTTTATGGTTTTTAAATAAATTAAATAAGTATCTTTAAGTGGTGTTTTAAATAACTGTTTTTGAAATATAGTATAAGTATTTTAAAAGTATATTTTTTATGTATAATTTTAGAAAATTTGTTAAAATTTTATTTGAGAAACAAAAGGCTTTTATATTGTAATATCTTTCATATAGTTTATAATATTTTATTAAATATCTTAGTTTTATAAATATATTAATATATGTATATATATATATATATATATGTATGTATATGTACCTTTTTAAATGTATTTTAGTATATTCAAAATTTTTATAAACGAAGATATGTATTTATAAAAGAATATAAAGGATTTTTTGGATTATAACACTTGGATGGTTTTGTACAATTGATCTAAAAGTGTATATTACCTTGTTTAACAAGTGAAGATGTACTTAGAGTTTTAAACGCATGTTTCAAAGTTAATAGAAAGTATAAAAGTGATTTTGGGTTTATAGCAATGGTGAGCAACATTTGTTTTAACCCATTTAATTATGCTTTTGAAAAGTGACTATGCATTAAAAAGGAGTTATAAAGGTAACAATAGTGAAGTGTCTTGGGTTTATTGTAAACAATATTTTAGTAACATTTGTTTTCAAACCATTGAATAATATTTTAAAGTGGTAAAATATTGTCGAATGAGTTTGGAATATACATAGATCTTTAATAATGGAAATTTAGAAAAAAATAACAAGTATGAATTGTTTTTGGGTTTGTTGTGACAATGTTATAGTAACATTCGTATGTAACCAGCTTTGATTATACTTATGAGTGTAAATAGATCTTTGAAAAGAATGTTTTCATAGGAATTGGGCCACCCTAAAGTGGATGAATATCAAATTCTTTTTTATCATTTTGGATCTTTAATCGGCATATGAAGTCTAAATTTCATTCAAAACATTTCTAAATTCAGTTTAAATAAAATCATGTATTCTATTTAAATTAGTTAAAAGAAAGTTTAATAAATTTAGTTTTAAATGTATTGTGTATCAAATACATCTAAAAATTATTAATAAGAGTTTATATATATATATATATATATATATATATATATATATATATATATATATATATATGGAAAGATACCTTTCATTTCTTTCCCCAAAACAAGCAATTAATTGAGGGCATTAGTTGCATTAAATGTAAACATAAAACTTTTCATTTTTTCACTTTAATTTGAATTATTGATTCATAAATGTCATTAACTAATAATTTATTCAGGCATGAAATATACTATATCCATATGTTCTAAATTTACAAATTATGTACAAGGATGTTTTAAAATTTATAAACTGCAGTTTATGGTTAATTTAATTTAATTTAATTTACATAAGTGTATATATATGTGTGTGTATATATATATCATATACATATATACACATATATATATCCATATGTGCATATAACATAATAATCCGTGCAGGATTAACATGCTCGTAAATAGTTGTTGGGATTTACATTACAACGGACACGTTTGCTCATTTTATGTGTTTGCATTTGTCCAAATATGTGCTTGCACAATATTGCAAAACAATATATATAAATGTATATGTATGCATGAAATTGTTTGTGGAGATTTTTGGCAATTCTTTTTACCAAATCTCTCTAGGTTTCAACCCATGTTTTCCAAGCCCAAACCTATATCCAAGCCACCTCATGTATCCCTTATTTCCAACTAAAAATCACCTTATAACATTATGGGCCATGTGCCCACTTGGCCCAAATCAAATATGTAAAATTATATTTAAATCTATCTGTTGTCAATGTCTCATACCGATCAATATATTTATAACTACATTTTATTTCTCAAATCATTTTTAATATTTAACTAATATTTCACAAATATTAATTATTTTATAATTTATAATGATAATAAACTAATTAAATCATTTGGTCTTAAGGGAATTCATCGATTTGGTTGTGTGACTCTTGGGTGCAAATTTGGTCAGCTATTAATGTCGAATGATTCGAATGTAAAAGTTCACACTTCACTTAGCAGGTGGTGTGACACTAATCATTCTTGAATTCTTAAGTAGTTAATAGTTTTTGTTGATGACCAAGGGGGAGAAAGTTATAAAAATATATGTGCTTGGTGTAAGGGGGAGTCATGGAGTAAGGGGGAGTTGTAGTTTTAAGAAGAAATCACGGAGTAAAGGGGAGTTATGGTATGGTAATAATATTTTATAAATAAAGGTTGTCATCATCAAAAGGGGGAGATTGTTAGGAACTGAGTTGATGATGTTTTGATGACAACAACCTTATATAGTTATTATACTTTACTTTATAAAATATATACTAACATTTCCATATATATATATATGTATATAGGAAGTATATGTAGGTATCATCGAAGACTGATCAGTATAAAGACTCAAGCATCAAGATGAAGATTAGAGATTCAAGATTCAAGACTCTAGAGAATCAAGATTTCAAGATCTCAAGATAAGTGTTTAGTATTTTGTTAAAACTTCATAATAGCACTCTCATCTTTCTTCCAATTTTCTTTTGGGATGGAACCCAATTTCTATCGAAACCAGTGGCTTACAAACCCACGACAAGTAGCTTACAAACCTACGACAAGTGGCTTACAAACCCACGAAAATCAAAATCATTTAAACTACTTTGTACAAGTTCTCGAGTCCTATGGAGGAGCTCTGTAGGAAGGGTCTTGCAACTTCAGTTTGAATAGATTTTTCAAGATGTTTTTAAATCTGTTTTCAAAATGTTTTAGCTTTCAAAATCATGTTTTCAAAAATATTTTCAAACTTTGTTTTAGCCTTGAAATATTCCTCTATTCTGATTTTAAAAACTTCTATTTTTAAAACATCAAAACTTATTCTGATTTTAAATATTACTTATATAATTGACGGTCTATATCAATTATATATATATATATATTTCAAATAATGTTTTATATTCATTCTCTATCTCAAAATATTATTTAAACACTTTACTTTGCTTCAGAGAAGTTTCAACTTGTTTTAAATTCAATTGTCTTTACTAAACAATATCTCTATAATTTTGAACTAAGGGATGTCGACAAAAGGGGATACCCCATGTCGACATGGTGACAGTTGGATTCAAAATTCAATTTTCAAAAGAAGTGTCCATTCGTTCGAAAACCTTTCGCCAATGGTTGTGACTGTTGTGCATCTATATAAAGGCTTCCAAAACGAATTTTTTTAACTACTTTCTTATTTTCTTCACTCTTTCTTCTCCACCATTCCATATCCATAAAACTTCATATTTTCAAGATCGTGCCATCATTCTGCCAAATTCTCAATAGAAAATCATTTAGATACTCTCTCTATTTGATTCTCCATCATTCTACTAAAGATCAAAGTGCTATTCAGAGTTATAGGATTAATTTGTATTCAAAAAGTCCATAGAGTCTATCCATTCAAAAGGATTGTTATTAAGAACCATTAGGGCGATCTTGTGTCCCGTAAATCAAGAGAGTTTACCCCAGACTCGGAGATAGGAGGGTTCCTCAAGGCCTTAGAAATTGAGGGTTGTAATTTGGATATTGGCTTATAAAAATTTGTACAAGGATATTGCCTTGATGCAGGACTGGATGCAGGAGGATTCCGAACCAGTATAAAATCCGGTGTGTTCTTTCCTTTTACTTGCTTTACTTTACTATTTCCATTTGTTATATGTTCTATGATCATTCTGTGTTAGAATTCTGTTTAGATGTTAGAATTCTGTTTAGATTTGTGTTGAAAGTTTTAATTTAGTCATATAGTTCATATATTCTTTAAAACACTATTCACCCCCCTCTAGTGTTATTTCTGCCTTAAGGTCCTTAATCTGCATCCCTAACAGATGCATCTTGACTAGGAACATTTAAAATAATGTGTTTCATAATAGTGTGATCCAATACTCATGATTACTACTATTTGTAATTACTATCACAAACACACTTTTATGGACTTTTTGTTAAATATATTTTAATTAATCATTTAATTATTTATAACACATTATAAAAAATGTATAAAAGAAAGAAGAAACACCTTTATTTCGAACGAGAATTGATATCAGAGTTAATTAATTTACAATAAAGTATAGAATTCCCCTAGGGATTACCCCTAACTCTATCAATCTCCAACTTGCACTTAGGACCAATTATGGAATCTCAATCCCATCCCTTCAATCAGTTTCTCAAGAACTAACAGAGTCATGCCTTTAGTGAATGGATCTGCTATGTTGTCCTTAGTATCTACCCTTTGAATAGCAACTTTTCTCTTCTTAAAAAATTATCTGATCGGGTTGAACTTTCGAAGAATATGTCATGATTTCGTGTGTGGTCTTAGTTTCTTTGTGATTTGCATTGCCACATTATTGTAACAAAACAATGCTATGGGATTCTCAATATTGGAAATCACTACGAGCTCGCTCTAAAATTTGTGCATCCAAACTGCCTCTTTTGCTACTTCATTGAGGGCGATCTACTCGGCCTCCAACGTGGAATTAGAAATTATTTATTGCTTGGAAATTTTCAACCTAACAGCTCCATCATTTAGTGTAAAGACATAGTTGGACACTAATTTACTATCATCTATATAACTTTGAAAACTCGAGTTCGTGTACCCCTTCATAAGAAGGTCTCCATTCCCATATATAAGGAATAAGTTTTTGGTATTTCTCAAATACTTAAGTAAACTTTTTACGGCCGTCCAATGTCATTCTCCAGGACTAGAGTGATATCGACTTACGCATCCTAGTTTATATGCCCCATTTGGTCTAGTACATAGCATAGGATACATTATGGATTCTATGGCTGAAGCATAGGGTATCCTCTTTATATGCTCTTTGTCCTCATCGGTATGAGGAGTGTCGTCATCTAAACACAATTCTCCTTCTCTCCATCCATGAGAAAACTATAGTATTTCTCTGGTGCACAAGATTCCCTACTGGACCTTCCAATAGGTTGCATGTTTTCGTATGCGGGTGAACTGTTTCTCCCACTATTTCTTCCTCCATGTTTCTTGGGTCTCATCTAAGTCTACAACATCGCTATTAATTTCTTTTAACATAAATTTCTTTTCTAAAAAAATAGCATGTGTGGGAACAATCACTTTTTGTTCCTCTTTGTTGTGGAAAATATACCCCTTAAAATTCTTAGGATATCCTATAAACTTACACAAGGATGATCGTGCCTCAAGTTTATTTGGTCTAACGTTCTTAATTAGGTTAGGCAACCCCATAGCTTCAAATAATTAAAGTGGGATTTCTTCCCATGCCATATCTCATAAGGTGTCTTAGGCATGGATTTAGTGGGTAGCGTGTTCAACATATGTGCCGTGGTTTCTAGTGCATATCCATAATGGAACAGAGGTAACCTAGCCTTACTCATCATGGAACGAACCATATCTAATAGGTTTCAGTTGCTTTGCTCCAATACATCATTGTATTGCTAAGTATAGGGTGGAGTAAGCTAAGAGATAATTCCATTATCTTTCAAGTACTATTGGAATTCTTGTCCAATATACTCGCGTCCTCGATCAGATCAAAGAATCTTTATGTAACGTCCCAAAAATTTTCGACTTTCGAAAATTCAACATCGACACTCACTTTATCGACTGCCGAGAAATTGAAGGCCGGAAACCCGAAATGTTATGGTTTTAAAAAGAGTTTAAGAAAAGAAAGAGAGAGAAGAAGAGAGAAAAAAGGTCGGAAAATAGAGGGAAAAGAGAACAAAAAATAGAAAATAGAACAGAACAGAAAGAACAACTGAACAACATCAGAATCTCACAATTCGCAGCGGAACAACATATAATAATAAATGAATAATCTTTAAACAAAGAACTATATCAGTGATTACATTACATTACATTTCATTACATCATATCATCAGAGTGTATAACAACATACAACCACAAACAGCGGAAAGGAAATACTATATACTAGTAATACGCCATGCCATCCAGCTTGCCTCCAGCAACTCCAGAATATCCAGAATATCCTGATAAACCTAACTCTTAACTGCCCGTGTGGAAATTGGTGGGCACCCAGAGTTTAGGAAGGAAAACAATAAACTCCGAGTCAGTCATGAGACTGGTGTGAGAACTCAAAACAGTTTATTTATCTTTAAAAAATCAAAATAGAGGAATATTTTTAAATTCAATTCGCAATGCTTTTAAAAATGAGACTACCATAAGGCCTCCCGCACACACACACATGCAAACGCAGAATCGGAGGAGATTTCTCCTTATGATAGTCAAAGATGCTTGATACGCATTTAAAATAACATTTGATGTTATTACTAGGGCATAGTGTAGGAAAAATTGATTTCGAAAATAAAGATATAAATCTTAGCCAGCATAGACATTCTGCACTTATGCCTACTATAGCTACCATGTTCAATAGCAGGTTACCGCCACATTCCATGGCAGGTTATACAACTAAAACCGTACAAGTTTCGTATTGTTTCTTTGGATTTCCAACAAATGGTCAGGCCAAGGAACTTCCCATTGCCACATGAGAATGCCTCTGGATGGACATCCCCGAGAACCAAACCGGATTTCTACCAACACAAGGCCGGGTTACCCCTAACTGAGTAACAACTGACCGAATATGCCATCCCCCGGTCCTTTGGGACCTTTATTCGAGAGCTCTCTAATCAATTCACACAATCATAATAATAAAGTGTTTCAACATGAGTAAGTATCTGGGCTCCATACCATGATACCACCCTTTTCTAGAAGGAAATGCACATATCCTAAAGGGCGCTACCCCTCATAACCTTGCTGCATCTTTCCTGTTTTGACCATTTCCGGGATGTGAGGCTCGACGAAGTCTCGTCCACAAAAACATACTTTATACAAAAGCCATGCTTTGGGTCAACAAATGATCATAGAAATGATCACCAAGATAGACGATCAAACAAATGATCCTATCACAAATAATCAACACAATGATCATTTCAGCAACACTCAGCATGTCACATTACCAAATTGGGAATATATTGCTGATAACCTTCAACTACATAACCTCTGAGCTCGTACGTCTCAGAAAAGGGTGTTAAGCTAAAAGAATAAATTCTCCGCCACCAACAGAAATATATTTGAAAGAAATCGGCTTTATATCTCAAATTGTAATGTCAGACATACAATCCATACAAGTCCGTTCCGGGATCGAACAAAACCGAAGGCACTTACAAAGAAGTCCTTGCAATCCGGATATCGACAATCCTGATCGGATTCCCCATCACATATGGAGAACTCTATACCGGAGCAACTCGGTGCAGAGTCAATCGACATGTCATCCTATCGCTCTCGCAAATATCCGGTCTTCAACACCGATCTTCAAATGCAATTCATATCGACGTATCACATATTCGGAATGGGTTATACGACCCCATGGTCCTCTCCCGGTTAACCCGAATAGTGAGCGCTTATTCAAAAATAAGTGTGGCATTCAAATTCAAACAAATCACACCAAATACCCATTCAAAGGGAAATATTGATAGTCGGCTATTGAACTATCAATGGATATGCACACATCACCAGATTCCAAATAATTTTCCAAATTATTTACTTTCCAAAATATCTTTACAAGATATATAATTTCAATACTTCAAAAATAAATCAATATTTATTTTTAAACAAATTCCACTTTCTTTTATAAATTCAATAGTGAATTTATATTCCAAAATATCCATGCATATACGATTTCAATTTATCATTTCAATTTATCTTCAAAAAGATAAATTCTCAAAACGTTTCATTTCACATTGAAAAAAAACATTTCCATACTTATTTATTCATAAGTAATTCACAAACCTATTTATTTTCAACCTTTGGAAAATATTCAATATACTTAAATCGAAATTTAGTATATATTTCATTTTTTAAGGAAATCATTCTCTTTAACATATTTATTTGGTCCAAAACGAATGTTACATAAAACATCGTTACGACAACCCAAAATCACTAGTATAGGGATTCGAAATTAAAATAGATATATAAATCCCAATACTATACAAAACATTTCCTTTCGGAAATCATTTACTATAACAACAGTGTTATAGTCCACCATTTCCTTTTATTTCTCGAAAATGTCTATTTCAACAATAATTGACATCTATGGTTTCGAATCTCAACACATTTTAAAACATCATTAGATCGTTTTAATTCTATTTAAAACATCACATCCAAAACAATTTTTTTTTTCCATATTATTCACTATTCAAAAACGTGAATATATTTTGTTAACAAATTTCATCAATTCTATGCATTTTATTTCAAAGGATTATTCACTGTCTAAAACGTGAATATAACTCCATAAATAAGTTATAACAATTTACTTATCAACATAAGTCGTTTGCGAAATTTATAAAACAACGTTTATAAATTCTATTTCTATTTGTTTTATAAGAACTTCCTTCTTAAACATCTCCTTTATTAACCTATTCGATTTATAACTCAATTATAAACCAAAAGTTCACATTATAAGTTAAATGCTTATAAAACGATTATTTTACAAAATCGTTTTTTTAAACTTCATAATTATAAATCTTATAACCTATAAGATTCATTTATTTATCCAAAACCATTATTTTAACAACTTAATAAATTTTATAAACCTACTGCTTATAAAATTCCATTTATAACTTCACCGTTTATAATTCTATGAATTTCATTCAATTTATGAAATTCATTTTCACTTCATTCAAACACTTATAAAAACTCGTTTTATAATTGTCAATATTTCAATTTATAAATATCATTTAATTTATATTACTATTTTAAAACGTCTTTAAATTCCTTTATAATTTCACCATTTTCTTTGATTTATAAAATAATTAAATTTTATAAATCCTATATTTAAACTTTTCACAATAAATTCAAATTTCCCAATTTAAACTATTTTATAAAGTCATTAATTCCTTATTTTCAAAAATTAGCTTTTAACTATATTTCTCAAAAATCATAATTTTATAACATTAAAAAATTATAACGTTATTTATTTAAAATGGATCAATTCCAAAAATATAGTATTTTCTCAAAAATTACTTTAAAAATCATTTTAAAATCCCAACATTTGGTCCAATGATGCTACACACCAAATAGTCAATCACGACTACAACGATATCATATATCTATATGATAATCCGTCAAATATCAAAATATCTGAAATCAAATAAAAACTGTTGAGGAATCCAGTTGGATCACTCCAACCTGTTTTCCTGCATCCACAAACATTAGCACAATACCAATTTCGCTCCAGTACGAAATTATCGCGGTATATGGGATTTAAAATATTATCCGCTTAATAACGGCGCAATAGGGTCTCATCCGCTATACAAATGCGGGAAATCAATAACTCCAATATATACATATGCCAATATATATATATATATTGCTATTATATATAATACCAATTTCACTGTTTATGAAATATTCACGGTATATGTTTTTAATAAATAACATCCGCTTACTAACGGCGCATAATGTCTATTTTAAAACTCAATAGATAAAAATCATCATTCAAACATGCATTCAAATATTTTAAATCTAACTATTTAAAGTAAAATCGAAACTGATTCGATTGAGTGAGAAGTTCTCACCTTGATTTCAATTTCGTTTTAGCGATTTATTTCGAATAAAATTAAACGGACGTTTAATTTTACCCGAAATTCTCACTAACTCCAAACGACTCCAATCTAATTTCATCGCGTAGTGCTCGTCCATACGATTCCAACGCAACTGGTTTCGCGTGTTTTCGACCTCGTATGAAAAAGATATACATTTTTGAAGTTTTACGAATTTATATATATATAAATTACAACATTTCCTTTTATATTTTAACCTTCTTCATCTAAGCCGTTGATTCCTGCATTGACCAAATCGGGCCGTGTTTTTAACTTCTCCTTCCCACGCGTATTCCTCTCCCCCACCTCACGTTACAGCATGCAAGAACCCATCCATGCCCTAACTAGGGTTTTATATTGCAACCTCCTCGCTCGAGTAAACTCCATCACACTACCCTCATTCGAACGCCTCCCACATGCTCCACCTTCGGCCACGACCGCTATGAGCTCGGCCCCACCAACTTTGAGAAAAACGTGAGTGTATGCCGGCCCTTCAAACCTAATTTCCCGTCGTTCCATTGCTCGAAACGTCATCATCACCGTTGGATAGGTGGTTCGCTCTGGGCTCTACACTTTACTAGTTAAGAGTTTTCGATGAAGGTCGATGGATGAGGAGATAAACGAGAAAGAATTTGGGAGGTTTCTGGTCGTGTATCCATTAGTGGCGGCTGGCCATATTTTTCTAGGGTTTCTTTTTTTTCTTATTTGTGAGGGTTGTTGGTCTATTTATAGGAAAAATCGAACACTATTCATTTCGATTTTCCAAACTCCGATTTACGCGTCGAAACTGATGTTCCTAGGGTTTACCCCGCGTTCCGGACACAATGGAAAAGGTTTCGAAAGCTAATTCGATCATCTGTGTGAGTTATGGCAACAAACGATCGATTTAAATTAAACCGATTTAAATCGATTTCTAGGCGTTTTAATTCGTACCGGACAAACGGTAAATCCAATTGACACGAAATTTGAAACCATATAATAATATCACATTACGGATCCGATGAAACTTGTTTCGTCGAAATCCGAGACTTTTTGAAAAATGGCTATTTTCACTCGCCAAATTAATATTAAAAATAATTCGATGCGTTTCGAGCTGCCACGCTCAAACGATAACTCCGATTGACACGAAAATTGAAATCTGGTAATAACTAACTATTACGGATCCAATGGATCTAGTTTCGTTCAATTCTGAGACTGTTCAAAAATTGGCTATTTTACAGTCGATTTAAATATTAAAATATTCAATTTTCACAAATTAACTTTTAATTCGATTTTAAAAGTTCTAAAATATCATTCTAACTTCCATATGATAAAATAAAATTTTACAAATCATTTTCAATCAAATTTAACCCAATTTTCAATTATTTCCATAATTTAACATATTAAATTATCGACTTAATTATCCAATTAAATCCAATTATTCGAAATAAATTTATTCGGCTTATAAATTTCACTTATTAATATTTAAATTCAATTAAATATTCAAATTTTAAATAAATAAAATTCTGGATCGTTACACTTTATCTTACGACCCATTTGGTTTTCTACTACATTTTTATATTCCACAAATTTTTCATAGATATCGGATTTGTACTTCATAAGAAACACATACTTAGCCTAGAGAAATTATCGGTGAAGGTACCAAAGTATGAGCTATTACCTTTCGTTATTATAGGCATAGGGCCACATACATCACCATGCATCAGGCCAAAGAGTTAATTAACTCTTTTATTGCTCCCATTGAAGTGGTGCTTGGTCATTTTACATTTGAGACACGACTCACACTTGTCAAATGATTTAGAATCATGTAATGGAGAAAACCTTCAGTTTTCAATTTTATATTCCACAAATGATTTCTCACTAATATGGCCTAGTCTATAATGCCAAAGGTAATTCTCATTTATGTTATTATAAGATTTATTCATATAAAACATATAACTAGTATTGATAAGATAAATGCCATTTTCAAGAACATCAACACAGACCTTATTTCCATTCAAACTAATGTTCATAACATTCTTCACACAATGATAAACATATCCTGTCTCAAAAAATCTGGAAACTTACACAATTCCACAAAAAAGTCTTTCACAAAAGAGTAATTGTTTGATATCAATAATACACCACTAGGAAAAACTAAATGATAACCAACTACTGCCGTTGCATCTACAATAGATCCTTCAACAACTTAAAGGCTCATTTCTCTTTTTTCCACACTTTGCCAGTTCCTAAGCCCTTCTAACGAATTACATATCTGAGTTCCAGATCTAGTGTCTAAAACTATGACATTTTATTAATTGTAAAGCTATTTTGAATCATAAATGTACTTAATGGAGCCATAGAACCATTCTGCTTCCTTTCGCTAACAATATTCAAGTACCCAGGACAATTCCTTTTCGAATGACCTTTCTGGTGGCTGTGGTGACATTCATCTTATCGTTGGTATTCTTACTTTTTTTCTTCTTACTATCTGTTTTCCACTTCTATAAACCTTTCAAAGGTGATGCATTACCCATTAGAGCAAGTATGGAACCTTGATCCTTAGATGTAAACTTAGATGACCCCAACATATTGAAGATCTCCACGAGATAGAGATTTAACTGGTTCACGTTGTAATACAATATGAATGGTTCATACTGAGAAGTGAGTGTTGAATCACTAGTTTTTGATTCATGACAAAGCAAGTTAGAAGAAAAAAAGAATTCACGATAAAAAGAGATAATCAAAGGACTATGGCTATATCAAGACTTTTAATCTATGTTCTCACTGTCTAGTACTTATGATTAAGCCTTAGAAATTTGTTAAAATCTATCCTCAAGTAGTCCGCACTTCATGTTTCTCATAATTAAACAAAACAGAAGCATATAGTGCAAAAATACCTCAGCCAGTCGACTGGCTAGGATCATCCAGTCGACTGACCGTGTACATATACAACATGCACCGTTTATTTTTGAAATCTTTTGCATAGTCAGTCGACTGACCAAGAACGACCAATCGACTGACCCGAGACCAACTGCCATATTTTCGAAAAGACATCTTCTTCTGTGAAAGGAAGCAACCCTTCTCTGAACGGAAATAGACGCTCCTCTTCGTCTGAACCCTTCACCAATGGCCGTAACTCTTCAACTACTATATATACATACTCCCAAACACTTCACATTTACCGATTTCATTCTAACTCTCTAATATTCTTCTTGTGCTTTAATATTTGCATTTAAACAGCGAACATACCTTTTTACTGCTTTGAATCTATAAATAACTTTTATAATCTTCGATTCTTAGCATTACCTTCTCTTCATATCTTCACATACACTTCATATACTTGAGGATTTGATTATAGGAGGTTTGTAACATCAGTGATAAATTATTGCTATCAAGAACACACAGCGTCCGATATTCATTTGTATTAGTGAAGTCCTCTTTTGCCACTGAGGCAAAAATCCTGTTCTGCTGCTCAGGTGTCTGTTCTGCTGCTCATACTGTGTATACCTGTTCCTCCGGGTTAAGTGAGGATTGTTGTTAGTGAAATTCCAGAAGGAGTCTGGGACTGGACGTAGGACGGTGCTCCGAACCAGTATAAAATCTCTGGTGTCATTTTTACTATACTGCTTTTTATTCCGCACTATTTATCATCACTATACTATGTATTACTATATTTCCATATTATACGGTCCTATACACTTTCATTTGGTATCAGAGCAAGGAATCTTATAACCGTTACAAAGTTATCTGATATCTTGCTAATATGAAAAATCTCAAAAGAAAATATAAGGAAATTCGTGAACATCAGAACAAAGTAGAATTCGAAAGAGATATGCTTAAAGATGAGAAGAAAATACTAGATGAAGAACTTGAAAAATTACAAGAATCATTCTCTAATATCAATTCTCAACTCACTCTTTTGAGTCATGAAATTGAAACTCAAAAAGAGAAGAATGATGCTCTTGTTTCTGAAAATCATGAACTAAAAACTAAGGTAAAATTGATAGAGTTGGATACTACTAGTCTCAAAACTAATTTAGAAAGCATCACCAAAAATGTTTCAAACTTTAATAAAGGAAGAGAAACTTTATCTAAAATTATTAATAGCTCTCAATCTGTTTCAAATAGAAAAGGCTTAGGATATGTTAAGAAAACAACAATTTCACCGAGAAAGAAAATTAGGAGAAATATTAATCCTGCTACTGTACAAACACCTTTTTTGAAACTGTTCATAAAAATAAAGATTACATTTTAAAATGGGATACTAAGCCCTCTTGGGTTTCGTTTCCTAAGATTTAACTCTTAGGACCCTATTGAAAAAGTGGGTACCAATATTATCTCATATTTTTTGTAGGTCCCACTCAAAAAAAGAGGAAAATGGATACTCGACAGTGGTTGCTAAAACTTATGATAGGAGACAAAGATATGCTATCAAATATTACTTATTTAGATGGAGGCTCCGTCACTTTTGGAGACAACTCCGAAGGTTATATCATCGGCAAAGGCGATGTGAGCAATAATGGTATTTCAAATTTACCTCTTATTTCAAATGTTTTATTAGTCAAAAATTTAAAACATAATTTACTTAGTATCAGCCAATTGTGTGACAAAGGATTCAAAATCACTTTTTCTGAAAACAAATATAGTATTTTTGATCAAAATCAAAACCTTATCTTTGAAGGTAATAGTGATAGAAATGTCCATGTTCTGAATATGAAATAAAATCATAATTCAGATATGTGTTTTGTAGCCAAAGAAAATGTTCCTTGGTTATGGCACAAAAGATTTTGTCATATTAATTTCAAAGCTATAAATAAACTTTCAAAAATGATTTAGTGAAAGGTCTACCAAAAATGAATTTTAAAATTGATCATATTTGTGATGCATGTCAGTTAGGAAAGTTAACTAAGTCATCTTTTAAATCTAAACTGGTTGTTTCAACTTTACAACCACTTGAATTACTACACATGGATTTATTTGGACCAACACAAGTACAATCCATTAATCATAATAGATATGTGTTTGTAATTGTTGATGATTTTTCTAGATATACTTGGACTATTTTTATGAAATATAAAAGTGATAGCTTTGACAATTTTAAAAATTTTGTCAAAAGAATTCAAAATTTTAAAGGTTTGAAAATCAAAAATATAAGAAGTGATCATGGAGGTGAATTCGAAAACGAAACCTTTGAACATTTTTGTAAGAAAAAGGGAATGTTCCATAATTTTTCGTTTCCTAGAACTCCACAACATAATGGAGTTGTAGAACGTAAAAATAGAACTTTACAAGAATGTGCAAGGACTTTGTTAAATGGAAGTACGTTACCAAAGCATTTCTGGGCTAAAGCAGTTGCAACAGCTTGTTATGTTTTGAATCGTGTTTCTATTCGACCACTAACTAAGAATAATCCTTATGAACTTCTTAATGGACGAAAACCAAATATTTCTTATTTTAAAGTTTTCGGTTCAAAATGTTTTGTTTTAAACACAAAAGATCGGCTTAGCAAATTCGATTCAAAATCCGATGAAGGAATCTTTTAGGATATTCAGATCAAAGCAAAGCTTATCGAATTTTTAACAAAAGAACAAATATCATCGAAGAAACACTTTATGTATCCTTCGATGAAAATTTTAAACAAATTCCAAGTATAAGAGACGATGAAGAATTTATTGATAATATAACAAATACAGAAATTTCAAATCTTGAAAATAATGAAAACATTGTTCATAACAAGAATGAGTTAAGATCTCCACCTAAAATATTAAAAGATCATCCTTCTGTTAATGTTATTGGAGAACTTAATTCATCTGTTAGAACAAGAAGTCAATTAAATCAAATGGGCCATGTAGCTTTCCTTTCTCATATTGAACCTAAAAATATTAAAGAAGCATCTACCGATGAAAATTGGTTAATCGCTATGCAAGAAGAGCTAAACCAATTCGAAAGAAATGACATTTGGGATTTAGTTCCACGGCCTAGTGATCAATCAGTTATTGGTTCAAAATGGGTTTTCAAAAATAAAGCAGATGGACAAGGAAATATTACTAGAAATAAAGCTAGATTAGTTGCTCAAGGATATATTCAAAAAGAAGCGATTGACCGTGAAGAAACGTTTGCTCCAGTCGTTAGACTAGAAGCAATACGAATCTTAATAGCATTTGCATGTTTTCATAACTTTAAATTATATCAAATGGATGTCAAAAGTGCTTTTTCAAATAGTTTTATAAAAGAAAATATTTATGTTGAATAATCTCCGTTATTCATACATGAACAATTTCCTAACCATGTCTATAAGCTTAAAAAGGCTTTATACGATTTGAAACAAGCACCCCGTGCTTGGTACGATCGACTTAAAAGATATTTAATAGATTCAAGTTTTGGAATTGGAAAGGTTAATCAAACTCTTTTTATTAAAAGAAATAAACATGATATTTTAACCGTTCAAATATATGTTGATGTTATTATTTTTGGATCTATAAATGAAAGACTATGTCAAGATTTTTCTAAAATAATGACTAGAGAATTTGAAATGTCACATAGGGGTGAATTAAATTATTTTCTTGGCTTACAAATAAAATAACTAGAAAGTGGTATTTTTATTAATCAAGAAAAATATTGTAACAAATTAAATTATTTTCTTGGCTTACAAATAAAACAACTAGAAAATGGTATTTTTATTAATCAAGAAAAATATTGTAACAATCTAATTAAACGCTTTGGTATGGAAAATACTTCTATCAAACCAACTTCTATGAGTACAACCATACGTCTTGATAAAGATGAAAGTGACAAAAGTATTGACCAAAAATTATATCGAAGTATGATTGGATTGTTACTATATTTAACGACAAGTAGACCTGACATAATGATGAGTGCTTACTTGTGTGCATGATTTCAAGCAGATCCCAAAGAATCACATTTACGAGCAGTGAAACGCATACTACGGTATCTTAATAAAACCAAGGACTTTGGACTATTGTATCCAAAGGAATGTCCTTTTGAATTAATGTCCTATAGTGGCACTGATGTTGGAGGAAGCCGGACAGAAAGAAAAAGTACAAGTGGGACTTGTCACTTCATTGGACGATCTCTTGATCTTAGTTTAGTAAGAAACAAAACTGTGTTTCATTATAGACACGTGAAGCGGAATATATTTCTGCAGCTCTGGCATGTGCTCAAGTTATCTATATTCAACAAACACTACAAGATTTTGGTTTTAATCTATCTAAGTCAACTATTTATTGTGATAATTCTAGTGGTATTAATTTATCTCAAAATCCTGTTAATCACTCACGAACAAAACACATTGACATTCGTCATCATTTTCTTCGTGATAATATTGAAAAGGATTTGATAAATCTAGAATTTGTTTCTTTTGATAAACAATTGGTAGATATTTTTGCAAAACCTTTAAATGAAAACACTTTCATCAATTTAAGACGTGAACTTAGAATAGTCTCTTTTAAAAATTTATGAATTTTTATATATGTACGTATACTATTTGTATTTGTAGTTTTTCATAACATAACTTGATAAAATATATGTATAAAAACTTTCATTCAAATTTTGATCAAAAAAAAAAAATTATGACTCTAGAGAGACTTGAACCGATGACCTCTCCTTTATAGTATTACAATTGCTTCTTACCATTTGAGCTATGAATGTTTCTTCTTTCAACTAGAAGACTGATTTCAATTATTCTGGAAATTTTCATTCAAAAAAAATTAAAAGTGTAGTTGCTGGAGCTCAAACTCGGGTCTCCTAACTGGTATTTCAATGTCTTACCAGTTGTGCTATGTGTTATTTTTTGCTAAGTCTTTTATTTCGTGGGCTCACAACCATTCATTTTTTTAAATCAATTTTCATCCATTCCTTGTATCTGTTTTTTTTTTCTCTCTGGCTATTAGTGTTCTGTTGCTTCTAACCACTCAAACATAACTCAAATTCCTCTATAAATCTGCATTCCTTTCATTTTTTTCAATCATCCTTACAATTATTTTTCAAAACTTTTTACTTCAAGTTCCTCATTTTCTATCAATGGCCTCTCACAACTCCTACAACTCCTCTAACTCCAAATTATCTTTTGCTACACCAACATCCTCTAGTAGCTATCATTCTTCCAGTAGCTCTACTCCATCCCTGCCAATTCCTACTCCTAGACATGAAACAGCTCAATATCACATTGGATTTTCTCCAAAAACTAAGAAGTCATGAAGATCATCGTTTGCTTCTCCAAAAACAAAATAAAAAATTAATGAAATCCATCATTATCAAAAGGAGCAAATCAATCTACAATGATAAATGTATTATGAACAACGGATGAATTCCAGTCGCCTTAGCCTTATAGAATCAATCGCCCTCAAATTCTGTGGAAAATCTTCTAAGCATGACGTTGTTGAACCCTCAACATCTCGTCAACCAAACTCATCCGGCTAGAATCAATGGGAGCAAACTCCACCTCAACCTCCGGCATCTCCAAACTCTTGGGAAAGCCAAAACTATTAGTCTCCTTTGCGACCTCATATTGATAACACCAAAGTTGAACCACATGAATGCACTCCAAAAACTCCCAAATAATCTTTTTTTCTTGTGTTTTATTGTTATTGTTCACTTGGATTTCCATTATGTATATGCATGTTTTAATAAATTTTGAATAAATTTTTTGGTTTCATGCTTCACTGCATTTTTTTTCTTCAGCCAGTCGGCTGATATATATAACCAGTTGACTGCTTACAGGGTTCAAAACCCCTCGGGTTGTCAACCAGTCGACTAAGTCATATAGGTTAGTCGACTGATTACAGAGTAAAAAACTCTTGGGTTAGCAACCAGTCGACTGACCTACCTCGACCAGTCGACTGGCTGTACAAAAAAGGCTACTGTCGTTTCATTTTAAACCTTTTTACACCATCTATTCACTTTACCTTCTTCATTTTTTACTACCGCCAAAACCCTAGCCCCCATTTTTCTTTCACAAAATCCTCAAAAAACACCAAATTAATGGCCCCTCCAAGATCAAAACGCTCAAAACAAGGCTCTTCATCCTTTGTTGATACTCACGTTGCTCATTGGCTATATGATGCAACTGCAACCAAACGATGGGAGAAGATGAAAAACTCTAGAATTTTTGAAGATTCGTTCATGGTTTATTCTGATTTTGGTGCTTACTCTTTTCAAGAATTAATGCGGAGATGTGGATTAGAGTCACTCCTTGACTATAATGCAAATCGCCACAACATTAATCATCTTATGTTAAAAATTTTCTTCGCAAATTTAAATCTTGGCCACCAACAACTATCAAATCCAAATAATTGTGTATGGAGTTTGGTATGTGGACAACAAGTTTTCTTTTCCCCTGATAGAATGGCACATATCCTTCAATCTCCAAATGAAGGAATAGATTTAAATAATGTCGAATGCAACCCAAGAAAAAGAGATAGAATTTGTCATATGTTCAGGGGTGACGACATGATTGAACTGCGTTCTAAGTTTCTTCATCCTAAAGCAATAATTTTACGCAAGACGCTTATGCGATCTATTCACCCCCGAACCGTATCATATGAATTAACATAATCGGAAAATTTCAAAGCTCTTTATGCCATATGAGGAAATATACGCGTTAATTGGTTGCGTTGTATTATGGATGAATTTCTCACCTTCACACATGGGAATATGCATGTTATCTACTTTGGAGAATATATTATAAGACTTCTTCTAGATGCGGGTGTTCGTCAACCGGATTCCGAATTCTCTACTGTCGGAATAATAAATATAAGGACCATAAGTCTTATGAAGCTACCAACATGACCGCCACCTATTACTTCATTTGAAGATTGGAAGCATCAACATGCTCAACAACAATAATATAGAGGTCCTACAATTAGAGAACCGGAAGCACAACAAGTAGAAGGAGATATTCGCTTAGTTACTTCCTCTAGCACCCGTGAATCCATAGAAATTCTCCCCCGCAATCAACTTATTTTGGATTCTAGGCTCAAGAAAATCGATAAGAAGCTTGATAAAATCAAAGGTTTCTTTTCTACGTTATGGGATGCGTTATCATGTTCTTCTTCAACTGCTGCCACGTCTGTCGCCCAAGGAAAATGCCCAGCACCTCGATTTACATGGTCTACATCGGAGGAGCATACTAGTAGCGACGCTAGTGGAGCAAGCAGTGGTGCTCAAGACGCTTCTATACCAGGAAAGGGCCCGCTCCAGAGGGAGAGTACAATTACGATCTTGATGAATAGGTTTTTTTTTTGGTGAGTGAGTATGGTATGAACTATTTGCTTATCTGTAACTTTATTTAAACATATTGAAACTTGCTAATTATTTATCTTTTAAGACTTGTATTAAATAGTAGCACTTTATTTCTGCACTTTATATTGAAATTAATTTTGCTATATCTCATTTTTGTCGATGACAAAGTGGGAGAAGAATTGTCCTAATCATTTTTATGTAGGTACAAGAAGTATCATATATTCAGGTGGGTTTTATATTTGTTCTCTAGGATTTTTTTATACAGGTTTGTCATCAATCAAAAAGGGAGAGAATGTTGAATCACTAGTTTTTGATTCATGACAAAGCAAGTTTGAAGAAAAAGAGAATTCACGACAAAAAGAGATAATCAAAGGACTATGGCTATATCAAGACTTTTAATCTATGTTCTTACTGTCTAGTACTTATGATTGAATCTTAGAAATTTGTTAAAATCTATCCTCAAGTAGTCTGCACTTCATGTTTCTCATAATTAAACAAAACAGAAGCATATTATGCAAAAATACCTCAGCCAATCGACTGGCTAGGATCATCCAGTCGACTGACTGTGTACATATACAATAAGCACTGTTTAATTTTTAAATCTTCTGCATTGTCAGTCGACTGACCGAGAACGACTAGTCGACTGACCCGAGACCAACTGCCATATTTTCGAAAAGACATCTTCTTCTGCGGAAGGAAACAACACCTCTCTGAACGGAAATAGACGCTCCTCTACGTCAGAACCCTTCACCAATGGCAGTAACTCTTCAACTACTATATATACATACTCCCAAACACTTCACATTTATCGATTTTCATTCTAACTCTCTAATATTCTTCTTGTGCTTTAATATTTGCATTCAAACAGCGAACATATGTTTTTACTGCTTTGAATCTACAAATAACTTTCATAATCTTCGATTCTTAGCATTACCTTCTCTTCGTATCTTCACATACACTTCATATATTTGAGGATTTGATTATAGGAGGTTTGTAACATCGGTGACAAATTAGTGTTATCAAGAACACATAGTGCCAAATATTCTTTTGTGTTAGTGAAGTCCTCTTCTGCTGCTAAGGCGAAAATCCTGTTCTGCTGCTCAGGTGTTTGTTCTACTGCTCAGACTGTGTATACCTGTTCCTCCGGGTTAAGTGAGCATTTTTATTAGTGAAATCACAGAAGGAGTACCGGACTGGACGTAGGACGGTGCTCCGAACCAGTATAAAATCTCTACTGTCATTTTTACTATACTGCTTTTTGTTCCGCACTATTTATCATCACTATACTCTGTATTACTGTATTTCCATATTATACGGTCCTATACACTTTCAGTGAGAGAACCTAGGATCAGGTCTACTTGCATTTCGTTGCTTATCTCCACGTCTAATTATGCAAGTCTATCAATATGGCCTTTTATGCTAAGAACATAATCGTACACTTTCTATCCCTTGTTATTTTGGTATTGATTAGTTTCTTTGAAAGTTCATACTTTGCAGAATGGGACTTCACCAAAAAGAGCTTTGGGACTGTAAAAAATCCTATAGATGGACTTTGTAACGATCCGTAAAATTTTAATGGTTCTAATAACATAATTAACTGAATTATTATGAAATTTTAAATAATAAAATTTTGAAATAAAATTTTTACATTCGGAATATGTCTATTTAAACATAGTAAATAGTAAATTTTCGTCAGATAATATGCAAGTTTATTTTATTGTGAAATTTTATTTAAATTAAATCGGTTAATATTTTGATGATAATAAAATATTTCTCAAGCCTGAATATTTTTATATAATAATTTGTAAATCATCTTTTGAGTGAGAAGTCATATCTCATTTCGTCAAATTTGGACTGTCATTGCTCCGTTTATCTTATTTTCGGCATTTTAGCAGCATTTCGGTACCGAATATCAATTTTTGATAGGATGGTTGTACCATTGATATCTGTGTACCGTTTTGATTATCTCGTCGTGCTGATCTCCGTAGTATACTCGTTTGTGTTTTTCGGAGTTCGGAAGACGGCAAAATCTACAGAACGATTGTCATACCGGTTCCGTATTTTGAGCCTTTTGACTTTGCTTTGTCGTTTCGTTTGTCCATCAAAATACTAATAGCCTTTAGCCTTTTTATGATTCCCAGAATACATCTGTTGGCCTTTGTCCTTCCAACACTTACAATTTATTTCCTCTGGTCCGTTTCCTCTTCTCTGGTTCGTTTGAAGAATAAAAATAATATATATTTTTTATATATAGAGTTTCAAATGGTTTTTGTTTCTTCTTTCTTTTCCTGTGAATCCATTTCTTCATCATGCCATGCATCAAACACCTTCACCATTTCTCTCCTCCAAATGCCTCACCCTCTCTCTCACAACTCATGTGCACAGTCACCTCCTCTTGCTCCTCTCCCCCAATATCACCATTCCACCCTTCCTCTCCTCCCTACCATTCGCCGACCACCCTCGCCACCATCCCCTCCTCCCAACTCAATCGAGATCTCCCCTGCCACTACCAGCCTGAGCATGCAGCAGACCTACACCCTCACCTGCTATCCCCTACCACCCTCCATTACAGTAGCCTCTGTACACCAAACCCCACTTGCGCATCCTTTTGCACTCATCCATGGACGAACGCTATCTTTCCCTCACCCTCTCCGAATGCATGTCTTATATTAGGTGTGTGTGTATATATATATTCGTGTTTGTTATATATAGCATAAGTTTATATATATGTATAGGTAAAGTTTTTTAAGTTTGTAACTTTTCATCTCATATTTATATATGTTCGTACATATATAGAATGATATGTATGCTGAAATCTTTTCACAGTACTGTGAAGTTATATACATGGTATATTTAAGTTTATATTTATAAAACCTATTGTTTATATGTAATAGTGTGATATATAGCCTTATATAAAATTGTGTACACACATATTTGATCTGAGTATATAATATCCTGTTTAATAGATTCTAATATGTCAGTTTATATACTTTTGTTATGTAAGTTTATATATAAAACGAATCAGCATAGTAGCATCCGCTGTGTGTGTATATATATATACACACATATATGTAAAGTAAAGTTTTTCCATAGTAAGTTATCTTGTTTTCAAAGATGGTAAGTTATATATAATATGTTTAAATATATTTGGATTATAGTAATGTATAGACTACGGCATTATAAAACGTGTTTAATATGTTTAATACGTAATATATGTGTTTTACGCGTTTGGTGGAGTTTACAGTACCGTATAGACTATGGCATTATAAAATGTGTTAAGGGGGATACAGTAAATGTCTTAATTCTATTTTAATAGTTTACTATACCCTAGACATTAATATAATAACGTATATTACAACATAGTAGATAGTTCCACAGATCCTTAGAGGATGGTTATCCTAAACATCCTTTGAGTTACTTGTATTTTAGTCGATATTTCACTTGAGTTGGATTTATTGATATAAGAATGTTAATCTTGACTCGAGTGTTTTGTGTTTTTCTTTATACTTGGGTCAAACTAAGTGTCACAGCATTTGAGACTCACTTTTGGAGTTTGGAGCTTCGCTTGGAGATCCATTTATCTATTCAGCTTTCAGTTATTCAGTTGACTCCTGTGATATATTTAGCTCTCGTTAATTGACTGTGTATTGGGACTTCTATGTTTCGATATTTCTGCTTTATTTTGTTTCATACTATATTGTTTATATAGTAGATTCATGAACTACTATTCATCTGTTTTCGCTGCTTATTATTATATTACTCTGTATGTTTGTGATTCTGTGAATATTTTATTTACCGTATATGCTAAGTTTTGCCAAATATAAACTAACAATTTGATATTTTAAGCAATTCAAATACGGCATGTGTGGATGTGAATGGCCGAAATATTGGGATGATACATGTGGTATCAGAGCTCTAGTTTAAGAAAACTTAGCATATAGAGTAAATATAATTACAGAACCACATTCTTTCGAGCTTGAATTTCTTCGTTAGGATTCTCTCTGCTTAGTATTTCTTTCAAATTTTTGGAACTCTCCCTTTTGTTCTGAAATCCATTCTTATCTCATCCTGCTCGTATTTTCTTAATTTTGGACTATCCCATAACTCTACTTGGGTTGATCTCTATAATGAATCGACGATCCCGCCAACTTTAGAATGATTTGTAAAGGGGTGAAACTTCTTTACAACATGCATTAATTCATTGGAGATTTCTATATCATCGGTTTAGATGCAGTTATCTCTTGCTATGCCCGAATGTTTCTCTGATAGACGACCATGGTAATTCTCTTGTGATCAATCTTATTTTGCCTCGATCTTATTCTTGAAGTCATGGTGACTCGATCACCCGCGATTAATATTAGTCTATCCATCTTTATATTTAATAATTTAATTATCTATCTTCCTTACGATTCTATCTCGTTGGTTAGAAGTTTCTTTGATTAGGGTTCCTCTAAATTAAATCTCTATCCTTGTCGTATGATCCATTCTTGATGCATCGTATGGGGGAGTGTATTTGTAACTAATATAAAATGTTTTATATATTATGTTGTTTGAGTTGTTAACGTTGATTTGTAGTTTCGATCGATTCGTCTGATCAACGCTACCGGTAGGAATTTTAAAACACTTGAACAGAGAAAACCGACACAATAAATTTTGTATGATTATATTATATATATGTTTAAATTTTCTGAAATCTTAAATAGTTAACTGAATTGGTTGTTAGAACGATGATATTTGATTTTCACTTATTGTTTTGTAAGCCATTGACTATTGCCACATGATATAAATAAGTGAAATTATAAACCTGGTTATAAATTTATTTGGAATTGAAACGAATTTAAATTAAGAATTTGAGAATTCAATTTTTGGCATTTTAGAAAATTTGGTTTTTACAATTTTAGGGCATATTATTTAAAGGGGCATTTCACTAGAAGGACAAACTTTGCAGTCCAATTAGTTTCTAGGACACACATCCACAGAAATTAATTTCAAGGCCAAAGTCAGTAGAATAATAACTTTTAGGGATGAAGTTAGTAGTTTAATCACTTTCAAGGACATAATGTCATACCTTTTTAGGCTTTAGAAACTAATTATTTTTAATTTTGTCCTAAAAAGTAATTATTTCAGATGTGTGTCATAGAAACTAATTGCACTTGCTAAAGAGGCCCTTGTGGCTAATTTTCACTTATTTAAAATTATTTTCATATAGAAATATTTTCCAAAGAATTTTGAAAATTTTAAATCAGTACTCTCCTCTGTTGTCGTTGAAAATAATTTCGATGACGACTACAACATCGTCGACATTCATTTTCGAGTTTCAAAGTGGAGAGACCACTTAGTAGCTTCGCTACACTTTTGTTTTGAAAAATAAATTTGACTTAAATTTCATAAGTATGACTTGATTTTTAATATATATATATATAGGTATATGATTATAGATTTGATTCGATATATAAAATATCTATGTCTACATTTATCTCCAAATGATTTGAAGTGAAAATTGGAAATTTAACTCTTAAATTTTTGAATAAATATTTAAACTTGAAATAGCTGAATTAGAAAACTTTTACTTGTATAATACTCGATTGCATTTTCCAGCATATATAATTTACCTAAATTATTCAGAAGTCGAATATGAAATTGAATAGTATACAATATAAATAATGGTTAAGGAATTTTAAATAAGTTTGTGTGGTTGTAATAAGTGTCAATATACTTAATTTATTCCATAATATATATTAAGTGGAATAAACTGAATAATAAATTTGAAAAAAAAGAATTAATTTGTTGAATCAAATGTGATTATAATAAATTTTTATACACTTAATTCATGATTATAAATATGTTAATTGAGATAAATTGAATAACAGGACAATGAATAAATAAATATGAATTTAGGAATAGTTAACATTGAATTATAAGTGAAATTAACCTAAGTGAAATCAGATGGACTAAATAAATGAGATAAATAAAATAAATTTTGTTTTGAAAGAAATTTTTTGTAACGAACATTAATAAAATTGAAAACAAATCAAATTGAATGAAATACCTTGAATTAAAATTAATTAGTTGAATATAAACCAATTTAAAAATAAATGAAATTGATATGGTTGAATAAATTGTCTTATTTCGTATTTTAATCTATCTTTTCTTTTGGGTTATTCATATTCTCCTACCTCGTTCCTTTTCGCGGACGAAAAGTTTTGAGTGGGGGAGAGTGTAACGACCCGTAAAATTATAACGGTTTTAATAACATAATTTACTGAATTATTGTGAAATTTTAAATAATAAAATTTCGAAATAAAAATTTGATATTTGGAATACATCTATTTAAACACAGTAAATGGTAATTTTTCGTCAGATAATATGCAAGTTTATTTTGGTGTGAAATTTTAATTAGTTAATATTTGATGATAATGAAATATTTCTCAAAGCTGAATATTTTTATATAATGAATTTGTAAATCATCTTCTGAGTGAGATGTCATATATCGTTTCGCCAAATTTGGTTTGCTATTGCTACGTTTATTTTATTTTCCGCTTTTTAGCATCATTTTCGGTACCGAATATCAATTTTTGATAGGATGGTCGTATCGCTGACGTCTTGTACCATTTGTCCATTTGTGATCACCTCGTCATGTTGATCTCCACAGTATATTCATTTGTGTATTTTGGAATCCAAGAGACGACGAAATCTACAGAACAGTTGCCATACCGGTTTCGTATTTTGAGCTTTTTGACTTTCCTTTGTCTTTTCATTTGTCCATTAGAATACTAATAGCCTCTAGCCGTTTTATAATTCCCAGAATGCATCTGTTAGCCTTTGTCCTTTCATCACTTCAAATTCATATATTCTGGTTCATTTTCTCTCCTCTGGTTCGTTTGATGAATAAAAATAATATATGTTTTATTATATATATATATATATATAGTTACAATTGGTTTTCGTTTCTACTTTCTTTGCCTGTGAATCCATTTCTTCGTCATGCCACACATCAAACACCCTCACCATTGCTCTCCTCAACATGCCTCGCCCTCTCTCTCTCTCACAACTCACACACACAGCCACCGCCCCTTCTCCTCTCCTTCAACATCACCAACCCGCCCTTCCTCTCCTCCCTGCCATTCGCCAACCACCCTCGCCACCATACCCTCCTCGAACTCAGCCGAGATCTCCCCTGCCACTACCAGCTCAAACATGCAGTAGACCCACACCCTCACCTGCTATCCCCTTCCACCCTCCATCACAATAGCCTCTGTACACAAGACCACTTGCGCATCCTCCCGCACTTATCCATTGCCGAAGGCCATCTTTCCCTCACCCTGGTCGAATGCATATCTTACATTAAGGTGTGTGCATACATATATATATATATTTGTGTTTGTTATATATAGCGTAAGTATACGTATAGGTCGGTTTGTTTAAGTTTGTAATATTTCATCTCATATTTATATATGTTCATATGCATATAGAATGATGTGTATGGTGAAATCTTTTCATAGTACTATGAAGTTATATACATGGTATATTTAAGTTTATATTTATAAAACCTATTGTTTATATGTAATAATGTTATATATAGCCTTATGTAAAATTATATACACACATATTTGATTTGAGTATATATTATGATGTTTAATAGATTTTCTAATATATTAGTTCATATACTTTTGTTATGTAAGCTTATATATAAAATGAATTTGCATACTAGCATCTGCTATGTTTATATATATATATATATATATATATATATATATATCTGTGTGTGTGTGTGTGTAAAGTAAAGATTTTTCATAGTAAGTTATTTTGTTTTCAACGATGGAAAGTTATATATAATATGTTTAAATATATTTGGGTTATTTTAGTAATCTCTGTGTATATATATATTGATATTTTCAAATGAATATACAAAAATATATAAGTTTTTTACATTTTAAATAAGTATATATATAAGTATTTATTTCAACGTATACTATGTATATATGTTTAACTTTAATATATGTGTTTTAATTTAAAACAATGATTTTGAAATACATATATATTTAATTTAATATGTGTTTAAATTTAGGATTATATATATAGTTATATAAAGTTTTATATATAAGTTCACTTATACCATTGATCTTCATCAATCCTGTTTTGATTTGATTTCGTCAATTCAAAGCTATCAGCTTTGCTCGTCGAATTCGCGTTCATCTTGCTATGCCTTGGACTTCGTGTTTGGATTCATGGCTCAATCTCATCGTCAAATTTCTTTGGTCTCAAAAGGTGAGCAATCACTCACGATTAACATTCATATATTTATTAAATTTGATTTCACTTGAAATGACAATTGAAATATGTTGCTGCTAGTTAATTAATTGCTATGTATGATATGCTATTATCTGTAACTGTTCAATTGTGACATTTGACACCATGTCCTGTTATTTTTTTTAGTTTATCACTGATGATATATGCCTGTTGTTAATATGTTATATTATTATCGTATTTGTTCTCACACTGCAAGTTCCCTGTTAGTATAAAATTGCCTATGAGTTTAAATGATACATACCCGAATGATCTTGTAGAATAGAAGAAAATCGTTATGTGTTGAAATGATAAACCCAAGTGATTTTAATTGAATTGAACTTTGGGACAGCAGGTTGAAATGATATATACCCGGATATATTTAAATTGCGGATAGAAATGATAAATAACTGTATCAGTTGACTATAGGATAGAAAATTATATACAGATACCGTTGGTCTGTATATATTTTGAAATGATATTCAAAGTTTTAAAAGGAAATATATATAGTTTTGTATAAATATTGATTTTTAAATATTATATATAAATGTTATTTTATATATGTTTAAATTCTTGATTTTTAAAATTATATGTTTTGGGAAATTTAAATTTATAAGTTAGTTCTGAAATTATAAATTTTAAGATTTTACTTATAATTTTACTATTTTAAAATATATAAAATTAGTTTTAATATAAAATAGATATAATAATAAAATTTAATTAAAAAAATTTAATTTAATTCGTATATATTATGTTTAATTATTTACTTAAAATTATATTTTAAAATATATTTTTATAATAATTTTTTTAAATTAAGGTGGAGATAAATAGAAATTGATTTGAAATTTTGTTTTTTAAGGATTATACTTAAATAAAAATCGATTTGAAACTTATTGAATTTGAGATTTTGAAGTTATGATTTATAACTTGATTTTGATTAAAGGTGGTTAAATGAATATTTCCAAATTTAAATAAATTTAAATTGGGATATTTAGTCTTATTTAAATTTGTAGATTGAAATTTTATTTAAATGATTATTGGTTTGATTAAATAATTGTAAAGTTGGATTTGAATTATAAATGAAATTTTCAAATTGAATTAATACAAAGGTTTGAATATATAAACTTTGAAATCTATTGAAATCGAAATGGTTTGATTTGTAGTTCAAAATTGTATTTGAAGTCGATATAAATTGAACATGGTTTTTCGGAACTTGAATTGAACTGAAATGGATGAATTGAGTTTGAATTAAATTGGATATTTGGAATTTGAGTCGATTTAAATTGATTTGTGAAATTTAAGGAAAACTATTTTTATTATATAAAGTATTTTAAATATATTTAATACTTTTTTATTATTTTACTTTATGGCTTATTTTAATATAACTATTTCTAATTTATAACTATTTTTAATATACTAATTAATTTATTATATAAACTGTTTTAAATTTATTATATTTTTAATATACTAATTTATTTAATATATAAACTATTTTAAATTATAACTATTTTAATATACTAATTATTTATTTTGTATACTACTTTAACTTATAACTATTTTATTATATATACTATTTTCTATATCTAAATTGTTACGTGAAAGTGTTATGCTTTTTAAAGTATTATGATCTCAAAGTGTTATGATTTCCAACATGTTATAGTTTCAAAGGTTTATGATTTCGAAAGAATTATAATATTGGAAAATGTTATTATTTTTGAAATTTATATTATTTTTGAAGTGAGTAATGATCTCGAATTGATGTGGTTATGAAATGATATGATATCTTGATATGATGTATAAACTATTTGAAATAAAATGACCGTGGTCTTATGATAACGTTTGGTTGTTAAGGAAACCGGGATCGGTTATTGTCATACTCTCTGCCAATACCGAAAACCACTTTAACAACCACGTATGCGGACTTCATTCCGGAATGAAGTAGGATGGTTGGCGACGATTGTATATGAGGTGTATACGTGGACCTTACTCCCGTGAGTTAGCTTAAGGTGGCTAAAACAGGAGCAATTAACGGGCCAAGTGAGGTAGCTCCTCCGATCGGACACACTTCTTCGATACCATTCTATTACTTTGTGATTAATTGGGTGCACCCTTGGGTTTTTAGGAGTGTTGGATGAGGTGGGCAGTAGTTGCGACTATGCGTTACCACCAGTCCGGAAGTGTAATGGGTATATCTACCATGGCATTGCCTAGTTGTGTCATGTCACCTACCACATCAAACCCACTATGAGTTAGTTTTGTGTCGTACAAATGGAGTTTTCTCTGATAGCCCACTGATTTGGTGGAGTTTACAGTACTGCATAGAATTATAAAATGTGTTAAGGGGGGTATGGTGAATGCCTTAATGCTATTCTAATGGTTTACTTTACTCTAGACATTAATATAATAGCATATATTACAATATAGTAGATAGTTCCACAGATCCGTAGAGGATGGTTATCCCAAACATCCTTTGGGTTACTTGTATTTCAGTTGACATTTCACTTGAGTTGGATTTATTGATATAAGAATGTTAATCCTGACCTGAGTGTTTTGTGTTTTGCTTTATGCTTGGGTCAGACCGAGTGTCACAGCATTTAAGACTCACCTTCGGAGTTTGGAGCTTCGCTTGGAGATCCATCTACCTATTCAACTTTCAGTTATTCAACCGACTCCTGTAATATATTCAGCTCTTGTCAATTGACTATGTATTGAAACTTCTATATATCGAGATTTCTGCTGTATTTTGTTTCATACTCTGTTGCTTATAGAATAGCTTCATGAATTACTATACATCTGTTTCCGCTGCTTCTTCTTATATTACTCCATGTCTGTGATTCTATGATTATTTTATTTACTGTATATGCTGAGTTTTGCCAAAAATAAATTAACAATCTGATATTTTGAGCAATTCAAATCTAACATGTGTGGATGCGAATGGCACAGAATATCGGGATGTTAGATACTTGTTCTTAAGTTTCCTTCGCAACGGTTTGTCTCAGGTAAACAATAAAAAAAACTTGAGTGATCTCCAGATCAAATTGCCATTTTAAATAAGCAAATCGTCATTCTGGGATTACATCATCAACGAGTTCAATTTGGGTTCAAATGTAATAGAAGTCCAAAGGCGCATGTAAGTTAACGCTATCTTAATTGATCTTAGCCAGTCTATATAGTTATGTTTAGTAAGCATGTCGCTTTCAAAAAGCAGTTTTGGAGTTAACATTTTTTGCAAGTTTAAGTGGAAGATTATTAGGACAAACTATAGTTTATGCTGTTATAATATTAGCAAGGTTAAAATTTTGCATTTCATTTTACTAATAAGCTCTCAATAATCTTTTTTGTTTTGCCAAACTCTAAGTCGAAACATAGAAGTCTTTTGACTTCACTAGGAGATGTTAGATCCACATATCTTAGGATTCTGGTCTTGAGGAAAGCTCAACAATTCATACTCCCATATGCAATGGATAACTCCTTATTGGTTGTAGAAAACACAACTCCTAACCCGTGGTCACTTGTCCTAATCTGATCCTTACCTTGAGGAAATCTCAACAAATAAAGAGAGATTATTCATTCATACCCACCATTTTGCGACGGCATAAGTGTAGTGCACAGACCTTGAGGAAGGCTCAATAAATATATGTAGCTATCTTACCTCATCTGTTCTATATATTAACAGCACTACATGTAACATCTCTAGCTTAAGAAAACTCAACAACTAAGGAGTATACAAGTGATTTATTAACATATAAATGGTGGAGGACAACATTATATTAAATATTCATAACATTCAATAAATTATATTGGATGATATCAACTTATGGAATAATGTAGTTCTTATGAATTACTCTCTTGATTCAAGTGTCGGATGCATTAGGAATCACGGTATATGTAAATTTATGTATGTATTTATCCCTAAATCTATTTAGGTTTCTTTAAAGTTTCCCCTCTATTTTATATTAATTCGATCACATTTAATTAATTTGATTAATTAACATTTAATTAATTTTGTATTGATATGACATTTATGTTTATATGTACTATAACCTTTATAGTATAACATATATATCATATACATGTGTATATTATTTAATTAACTTACCTTTTAATTACTTAATTTAGTATGAAACTATTTTAATTAAATAATATTAGTTTCAAACTTCAATTCATAAACATATATGTATATTTAAGTTATGTTAAACAATTTAAAACAACTTAACGTATATCTTTATATATAACTCATGCACTTTTTTATTAAGTAATTAACATATTTAATTATTTACTTTTATTAATCTTGTTAATAAATTTAAAATTTGAAATTGATGTGAATTGTTTTTAAAATTTTTTGAAAAATTACGTTATAGTATAGCTTTTATAATAAAATTATTCTATTTTTGAATTAACAATTAAATTTAAAATATTTAACTTTAATTTTCAAAATAATTTTTAAAATTAGTTCAATGCTCAATTCAAGTTGGGCCTTTTTCTATTAGGGACAATCTTTGGGCTCACATCACCTTTCAAGCCAGGCTGGCAACCAGGTAGGACAGGGTATTCAATTCCAACTCTAGACATTACTTTTCTATACACCATATTAAATGGGCAAATTTAATTAGATAGCCCTAATATGACAAATTTAGACTGCATAAGATATTGGACTTTGATACCATTGAAGGAACTGGACCAGTCCGCAACAGAAGAAATGGACTAATTTCAATTTTTTTCAACCATTTTGGATTCTAACTAGCCTCTGAAGTCTAAATTTCATTTAGAACATTTCTAAATTCGGTTTAAATAAAATCATGTATTCTATTTAAATTAAAGGGCAGTTTAAATAAATTTAAGTTAAATGTATACTGTATCAAATACACCTAACATTGATTAATAAGAGTTTATATATATATATATATGGAAAGTAACCTTTTATTTCTTTCCCCAAAACAAATAATTAATTAAGAGAACCAATTGCATTAAGTGGAGAAAGAAAGCTTTTATATCTTTATTTTGAATTGATTGATTCATAAATGTCATTAATTAAAAATTTATTCATTATATGCAATATTATTATGTTTATATGTATTCTAACTTTACAACTTGTAGTTTACAAATTGTGTACAAAGATTTTATTAAATTAATAAATCACAGTTTGGGATTTGTTTAAAAACAATTTTTTTTACATATATAACCAAACACACACACATACACAGATATATATATATATATATATATATATATATTATCATATACATATACACGTATATGTGTGTGTAAGTGTAACATAGCAATCCGTATAGGGAATAACATTCCCTTATAAAGATGCTGGGTTTTACATCATTTTGGACACATTAGCCCATTTAGTGTGTACTGAAATTTGTCCAATTATTTACTAGTACAATATAGCAAAACAGTGTGTGTGTGTGTGTGTGTGTATGGAATTGTTTAGGGAGATTTTAGGCAAGCCTTTTTACCAAATCTACCTAGGTTTCAACCCATGTTTTCCAAGCCCAAACTCACCTCATTTCTAGTCTAAAATCACCTCGTAACATCATGGGCCATGTGCCCATTTGGTCCAAATCAAATATATACAAATATAATTAATTCTATTTGTTATCGTATCTCGTATTGATGTATATATTTATAACTATTACAAATATGTATAACATTTTATTTCTCAAATCATTTTCAAAATTTAACTCATATTTCACAAATATTAATTAATTCAATTAATCTATAACAATTATAAACTAATTAAATCATTTGGTCTTAGGAGAATTCATCGATTCGGCTATGTGACTCTTTGGTGCAAATTCGGTCAGCTATGGTGTCATAATATGAACAAATTTATCACTTACTCATTTTCAAATGTCGTATTTTAATTTTATAAGCATTACCCAATTATGATAATTATTTACACCAATTCTCTTCGTGGAAACTATATCACTTTGGACTTGACGAATTTAGTAATGGTCAAAATTCCAACATCCTCCACATTCAACTCTATATTCCTAACAAAGTCTTTGGTTCAATAATAACAATTATTATTAGCTGTACTATTCTGGCCAAAGATTTTGACTTTAGGTTGACTTTAGTTGAGCGTGATACTTACTCCATATTACCGAGGAGACGAATCCTCACTTGAATAGTGCTTCACTTCCAATACTTCCACTCAAACCGATTATAGCCACTCGATAGACGCTATGTCATGATTTGACTATAATCAAAGCAGAGCTTTCATATTGAAGATTCACATAATTCCTAAATCCGAAGAACTATGTAAATTATTCACATCGATATTTTCTGTTTGACCTTAATTATATTAACCAACAAAAAAAAATCAAACGAGTCCCTCCATAGTTATCCAGTAACTATTAGTACGTAACCCCCAGGTGCCCTCAAAAGTCATAAGTGATAAACTGCCCAACATTTGGAGCACGTCATATATTCCTAGCTCAACGAATACATCGATATCCAGTCTAGATGCATATTGACTAGGAACATTTAAAATGATGCATTTTGTAACAACGTGATACGATATTCATGATCAAAACTATTTGTAATTATTATTACAAACACATCATTTATGAATTTTCTGTTAAATATATTTTAATTAATCATTTAATTATTTATAACACATTATAACAAGTATATAACAGAAAGAAGAAACACCTTATCGAACAAGAATTGATTTTAATATTAATTAATTTACACTAAATTACAATATTGCCCCTAGGGCATACTCCTAACTTTATCATTTTGTAAGATAATCATAAGTGAAATGCTTTTGGATTTGGAGTGACAATGTTTGAGTAACATTTATCTTAAGCCCTTTGGAATTGTTCTATGAAAATTCTTATACAGTTGAGATAAGTATATGAATACTTTTGAGAGTATTGAGACGATAGAAATGAATAGGAAGTTTTAATCAAATAGTGAAGTTTAATTGATAAATATGGTTTCATTTATAAAGAGATATTAAGTAAAAATGATTTTTACTAACTAATGAGGTTTCTAATTAATAAAGGAAGATTAATTAACAAGAGGATTAGAATTTTTTTATATGACTTGATCATGCTTGTGTTTTTTTATCATGCTTTTGCTTATAGACAATATATGAGACTTAGCTTATCGTATGCGATTATTCTCATTGTTATAGATTTGACCAAAATATAACTCAGGAAATATCTCGTAAAAACATGTGGATTATATGATACAGTTGTCTTTGGTGATACTATATTATACATATAAACACGTTTTGCTCTTATAGGACAAATGACAAGGATACCCATCCACGTAAACGGTTAGGAGGTGATCTTTTCTCTTATGTATTTTCTGTTTATTTCTCATAGAACCGGAGTTGCGTTTACTGAAAATCCGTCGATTGTTTTTGGAGCATCCAATAAAGTGGGGAGTGAACATATATGGGATGACGTGATACTGTAACCACTCCAAAACCATATATGTGTTCTATGCTTTAGACGAGGTTCGTGATTGGTTTGAGAGGTTGGAATCTATGTGGAGATTGAAGATGATTTGTTTCAAATGCTCGAACACAGGTAGTTGTTTGTGATACATTTCGGATGTGGGAACCCATGTGTGATTCCAAGATCTTTTGATATATGGGAATCCATGTGTGATTCTGAGATCATTTGAGATATGGGAATCCATGTGTGGTTCTGAGATCTATTCAAATTGGAGCTTGTATGGAAGATCTATTCATGTGGTGGCATGTGTGTTGGAATGCCGGACGTACCCTTACCAGTGGTAATGACTAGCACATCTATAGGGTTAGAAAAACCTAAGAGTGCGTGCAACTGTATTTTATAGCTACCTATAGACATGCATGCGGGAGCGACGCACTTGACTAGTTTGGCCGGCTACGTATTTCCTATGTTTCATCCACTGGGGATATATGTTGCTTTTAAAGGATATCTCTGATCCTTATGCAGTGATCGGAGTCGGCTTTGAACCTAGGAGATCTATGTGGAAATCCTACACAATTAGCACACCCGTTGTATACCCATTATTATTGTGATGTACACTCACATGCATCACAACTGTGTAATTATTTATATTTCATACCTTAGATATTAATATATTATCATTGGATTTTATAATAGAAATGATTTGGTTATCGTAAGGTAAAAGTTCGTTTGTGTTTATTAGCAGCATGGTCTTACGAGGTGCCTTATATTCGAATTGTTTTAGAAATATAAAAATTCATATAATTTGAGTTTCTCACGCTAGTTTATCAGACTGACACGGGTGTTATTTTCTTATACTACTCGGGTAAGCTCAAGCATGTTTTCCAGATTTAGCTGTGGTTCATTGTAGATTTTGGATAGGAGCTGGATGATTTCTTACCGTACTTATTTTCCATTGCATTACATGATTTGTATCTATCCGCATTTGTATCAAAGTTTTCTTTTTGGCAAAAACCTTCTAAGATATTATACACTGTCATTCTGCATGTAAGATTCTAATATTGTGTTCTTCTTCCTTGTTCTATTTCTTTTTCTTTTACCTTAACATTCTATCTTTCCATCACTTTGGTGCTCGGTATATAAATACCGTGGATGTATTTATGTCAACATTCAGGGGTAGATAAGATGGACCATTACAAGTGATATCAGAGCTGAATGTTAAGCAAGAACTTTGGATTTAGTGGGTACGATTCATTAAGAGATATGGTATTGAAATGCCTTATTATGAATTTAGTGTATTATATATACTAGAGTGCGTAATTGTTATTTTTATAAAATGTTTTGTATTTTGTTGATTGGTCTATGAAGTGGTTTATGGATTCTAGTCAAGACGTGTTGTTGTCCTTCTTGATAGAGATCTCTAAACGCTTGAACAAGACAAACTGACACAATATGGTGTTTGAAATTGGTAAATGAAATACTTTTACGTAGGATTATATTTTATATATATAAGGACAATTTTTGAAAATTGATATAGTTACTTATAATGTATTCCTTTGTTAGGAAATGATAATATTCGATTATTATCATTTATTATTTGATTAGTTGCGCTCGACCAGTTTATGAGCTGTTTTACCATTCCGTTGCTTGGGTAGGGTGGATTGTAACTTGTGGGAACATTGAAATGAACTCCTTATGAATTTAGTTTCATAGTTTGGCTATAAGGCATTCAGTGATAATGCTGGTTTAAAATTTAACTTTATAAGAAGTTGTTTATTATGATCTCGAGAATGAAAGATATTTTAAAAGTTAAACTCTTGTGTAAATAGTTTTATATAAGAAAGTGACATGTATATATGGTTTACAAATAAAAGGATTTAAACCCATAATTTGAGAACTTTAGTCCGACGGTTTAAGAATTGGTTTTCTAAGATTTTGGAAAATTAATACTAGTATATTCTGAAGTAAATAATTAGGAAATTCATTTATGAAATTTATATCATTGAACTTTGTAATATTTACGAGGTATTTGATACCATTTTGGAAATAATTTTGGTTAATTTCGAAAGGCGTGAATTACAAGCACTGAAATCATTTCTGTTGCTGGAAAATAATTCTGATAATGACTATAGCATCATCGAAATTTATTTTTGAGCTTCGAAGTGGGGGATGCTTCTATAGTAGCTATGCTACAAAGTAGTTTTGGTAAAACAGATTTTGATTTAAATCTCGAAAGTATGATTTGATATACAGAAGTTATAAGTATACATTATTTTGAACCGATTTGAAATGAAAGTCAGGTGTTTAGTTCTGAAGGTTTTGATTAAGATATTTTAGGGACTCATGTATCCTATGCATTACGGTAGGTTTGGTTTGTGCATCTCAATTTGATATGTTGTTATGTAATTTTAAATTGTTGAAATGAAATGGAATTTTCGATGATTTTGGACAATCAAAACTTCGAATTATTTTGTAGAATTTTTTATATTACACTTGAACTTAGAAGATAGTAGAATTTAAATAAGTTTTAAATTGATTGAATATCCATGTTAAGTAAAATAAATTGGATGATTTTGTTTATACTCTTAGGATGTAGTAGAGTGTTATACGACTACGAATCAAAGTTATATAATGTTTAATAACCTGAAGTAAATTTTAAGAAATGGTTCGTAAGTGATTTTAGTATTAAATGAGGAATACTATAAGTGATAATGAATGTGAATTAAAATGGAAAGTAATTGGTGTATTTAAGAAACCTATTTGGATAAATACATAAATTGTATGTAGATCATTTTATTCGCATACCAATTCTTGATCAAGAATTTGAATATATGATTTCGAGGTGATTTACACCTGTCTAAGTTAGGATTTTTCACTCGATCCTTGATGGCGAACACTTGATATGAATTTTTGATATGATGCTCAAGTTTTCTATCATTGTATATGGCTACATAAGGAGAACAAAGGTTTCTCTAGGAACCAGATCAGAGTCCGCAATAGAGAAGTCAGGTGATCTGTACTAGTTTGGAAGTGAAATATATATGATTGAGATAGTGATCAGATTTGAAATTACGTACGGAGGACATATGTATATCATATGGGCTTAAATAATATTTCTATACTATGAGTGTTGGTTTATGGTGAGATTAGGGGATGACTCTTTGAATTGCTTTAGGTACTATGAACGATCAATTGAGTAATACTCGAGGCTATTGAGCGTAAGATAACACTTAATGGATTGATTATCATCCTCATGCGGTAAGATGATTTCTGTACCTAGGCAAACTGTAAGTTTTGGTTGCCAATGATTGCAGTACTGTATAGTATTATTATATAATTTTTTCTTTGACTGCTAATGATTAAAATACATTTGGATATTGATATGTGATTGTTGCTTTTGTTCCTCATGCTAGTATTTTGAGGGAGAAATTCTATTAAAAGGGAAAGAGTGTATTGACGTGGATTTTTGAATGTTTTGTACATAAATATTGAAACTATTCAAATAATTAAATCTTGGATTTAATGTGAATAAAATGATTTCAAAAGCTTATTTTAATTCTATTTAAATCAGAAATGAAATGATGAACTTTCAATTTATAATTAAGGGGATTAAAAGTGTTTTAATAATACCGTTTTTTATTATTAACGTGGAAAATTATCATTTTGGGGCACTATCTTCGATTTTAATGAAAATAGCACCATTGGATCTGGAATAATAAGACGACGTACGCTGACGAGTTCCATAGCCATCCGACTAGGTGTGTGATTGTATGAGCTTGGAACGTGGTTCAATAAATTTGAGAGAATTAAATAGTATGTATATTTGTTTATAAATATCCACTTATGATATTTTCTTTTATCGCTTTTCAGCTTCTTTATCTCCTTTATTCACAGTAAAAAAAATTATCCAACACTCTTCCTCTTACGAAATCAACTGTTTAGAGAGTTTCGTTCTTCGGATGAAGACGATGTTAGATTCATTAGCTTCGTATGGTCATATGCTTCTCATCCATAGCTCTGATGGGGGTTGTGGTTGTTATTAGCATGATCGATCTACTATAACCAATAGCTTGGGTAGAGGAAAGGAGGTGATAGAGAAGGATTTAGGTAAATCAGAGGACATTATTGGATCTCTCTTGGCGGTAGGCTTCTTTTGCCATTTGAACAATGATGAGCAATGGCAGGTCGTGACTTGAAAATGGAGGCTAGAGTCGAAATTTATGGTTGCATTAGACTCAGTGCGATACTGTGCAGGCGGTGGTAGAGCTGTGATCGCTTTTTGATGAGGAGGATTGAATCCTAAATTGAGTATACCATTGGACGAGCAAACAAAACGAGGATGGTTGTGAAGATGATGGAAGTTTGCAGTTTTGGGTTATGCATGGATTGATATGTCACACACAGCGATACGGTTGGGCTTAGGGAGGAGGAGGTGATTATCTTGTCAATATTAGTTAATTATATTAATTAATTAAGTTTAAATCCAATTTCTTATATAACGTGTAACTTTAGCGTACAAGGTCCGATTTAGGTGTCTTCGCTATTGCACACTTATCTGGATTATCTAATCTGGGATTGATTTGGGCTTAGGTGAGTTTAATCACCAGTTATGTGAATATTATTGTGTATATAATTGTTGTTATATTGAAATATAAACAGTGTAACGAGCAATGCAAGTTATTACTTTTGGATCTCGCCTTGTTTTGTAAAACAAATAGCAGCATTATTATTGAATATCTCTTTTGATCATCTATAACTTAATCAATAATTACTTAAATTAATTATACCGAGTAATTAATTATTAATTTCTTTCTCAAAGAAATTGTCCTCCATAATAACTTCACAAACAATTAACTCCAATTCTTCATACTTTAAATAAATTACATTCTGTAATTACTTATCTTAGTTACCCCCTTAAGTAATTATTAATCTTATTTACCCATCAATGATTACTCTAAATTAATTAAGCTTAATTAATTAATTTAAACTAATCAAATTAATTAATTAATTAATTACCATGAGTAATTAATAACTTTATTTACTTCACAAAGCAATTACACTTAACCAAATACCATAATAATTATTTAAATTTAATTAATCTAATTAATTATCAAAATTAATTACTTAAATTAATTAATTAATAATCTCAGGTTAATGAACTTCATTAATCTTATCAAAAATTTCCTTAATTACCTTACTAAGTAATTAACTTAAATTAGCAAATATTAATCACAAATTTATTAATCTTTAAAAATCATTTAATTAGTCACTAATTATTTAATTAATTAAGTTTGAACTTAATTAATTTAACCTCTTGATTAATTAAAATCATAACTTATTTAATTAAGGATCTTATTTCCAAATTTTAATTAATCTTAGTTAACTAGCCTTGACCTTAATTAATTAATTAATAATCCTTATTTAATTAATTAATATAAATAAATTAATTAATCTTCTAATTACCTTATTAATTTAATAAACCAAAAACATTAAATCTTTGATTTATTTTAAAATATAAACATTCCTCTTTAATGATTTCATTATCATTATCAAAGTAATATTTAAAAAAATTTATTCTAAAATTTGTTTCCAATCTTTATTTTGATTTTTAAATTTAAAATGAAAACCAAACTTATTTTTAATAAAGTTTTCAAAAACATTTTTAAAACTTTTAAAAACTTATGCTAGATAATCTCCCTTTTTATAAAAGAGATTTAAACCATATTTATTTAAGATTCAAATCATATTTAAATATGTTTCAAAGTGGTTTAAAACATTTAGAATATTTAAAACTTCTATTCTTTTCAAAACTTGATTCAAATTTGATTCTTGTTTCCAGATTTGAATTTAGGTTTAAATCTTCTATTTTAATTTAAAGTTTTAACTTTAAATAATTATTTAAACCCTTTTAAATGTTGCTTAAACATTTTAATTTAAATATTTTAAATTAAATTTAAAACTTGAATTTAAATCTAGTTTGAAATCCATACTTTAACTTAAGTTTAAATTTCTGTGTTAAAAACCCTGCTCCAGATTTTTAAAAACTTAATTTTCCTTTGATCTGGAAATATACAGGTTTTCCCTGAAACCCTGTAACATTTTAAATTTGAATAAGTTTGAATTAAATTTTAAAAATTGGAATTCAACTTGGATTGAAAACCATACTTTTAAATTTAGTTTTAAAAGTCTTGTTTAAAATCTGCATTCAGTTTTAAAAACAATTCTTTGAATTGAAAATACTGGTTTCAAAAACCTGTAAACTCAGAAAATAAAACCTGAGCCCCCTTGTTTTACTTCGAGTAAAACTCTGATCAGCTTCGAGTAAAAACTCCAATTACTCGAGTATTAACCCGAGACAAACTACACTGCAAACCCAAACAAAACACCTGACACCAACTTCTTCACCGTGCATATGCACGGTGGTTGTAGCCACCTCCGACCACTACCAAAACTTCGAGCAAGACGTCGTTCATCTCTGGAACCCATCACGACCATCATAAACCCTTCATCCATTCGAAATTGCATTCGAGTTCCCCTTCCCAAATCAAACCTGGCAACAGTATAGCGACCACACACCCAAACTTGGAAACTTGCTCGTTTCCTCAACTCCGACCACCGTGTCAGTAGCAACTCCGGCCTCGTCTACATCAACGCTTCAACTACCAATACCGTGAATCCCGATACACTCGATCCACTGGAATGAGCGATATGATCAAAATTACCAGACCAAACAAAACTAGGTTTACAGACTTCGTCAACCTCCCATTGCCTCCACCGAGCCCTATTCATCTTCCTGACATTTTTGCCACACCCTCTGATCACCCCATTACCACCACCAAGAACCGCAAACACTCCAATCAACTCGATCATCATAGATTGACTAAAACCCAATTTCTGTTCGAATGAGTACTGAAATCCCAATTCCTAACTAAACAATATGATTTTAGTTTTAAAAATCATCTTTTTGTTTAAGTTTTCAGTTTACAATACTGAGTTTATAATTTATAATGTTTGAGTTTTCAAGTTTATTTAACATACTCTGATGTTTCAAACTCTTACAGAGTAAATCACCAATTTTGTTTTTACTTAATAAGTTTTTTTTAAACTAAACTATGGTATCTTTAACATAGTTATTTCAGGACCTTAACAAAATATTTAACTAGAGCAAGAGGATTTTTTTTTTAGAAATAGGACCTGGAACTAGAATCAGAGGAAGCACAGTCACATACATGCATGTATTAAACATCCAAATACACAGAAATCCATCAATATTCATTAACACAAACATATTTAACTTAGAAGAAAAAAAAATGCAACAGATTCACACTTAATCTTTTTAAGTTAGTAATGTTACTCACCTGAACAAATGATGACAGAGCCTTAAATTTGAAAACTGTTTTGAAAGCTCTTTCTTTTATGCTTTAAAACTGAGTTGGAGATTTTAAAACTTGAGTTGCTTTTGAAATCTTTAATCTGAAATGCCATACTTCATTGCTCTTGAAAAAACCTGTGATGCTTACTGTTAAAAACTTACATGTAGGTCCAAGGTTCCAGATGCATTTGAATATTTAAATTGAAAAGCTATAATTTGCAGTTGCATGCTTTGATGGTTTGATTTCCAGGTTGGAGAAGAAGGAAATGCAGACACTTTCATTTTCCTTTTGAAAGGAATTACAGGTTTATGAAAACTTTGTAAACCTGATTTGGTAACAGGCTACTGGTTTTGAGGAAGTAGAGTTGCAGATTCATTTTTGGAAGTGAATTACAGACTTGCATGTTTGAAGAGATTTTACATATGAAAATTTATAAAATGATTTGAAGAATTTGGAAAGAGATTTGCAGATTACTTTCTAGTTTTGAGGATGAAACTTTTAGATTTGAGTTCAAACATGATTTTGGGTTCGAGCAATATAGTTACTGATTTGTTTCAGCTGAGATTTTTCTTCTTCTTAACTTTCAAAAAAAATGAATATTTAGAAAAGAAGAATGAGGGAATCAAGAAAACATGTTTTATAAGTGTATAAATGATTTATTTAAAAATTAAAAGAAAAAAAAATGAAAAGGACACTTGTCTTTTGCAAGAGTTCATTTACTAACACATGTGTTTAGATAACTTAATATGTTTACACTTGTCTCATTAGTTGCTTAAAATGTTAACATTTGTTTTATACACATTTTACTTATTATTCTTATTTATTTTAAAAGTAAATAAAACCCTTTTTCTTTATTTATTAAATAAATATATATATATAAATCATTTTCATATATAAATGTTTATGCATTTCTTTTTAAAGAAAATGAAATGAAACAAATTATAAAAATATGAAAGCTTACTTACAAAATTTAAATATGTTTATCCATTTGAATTTCAAAATTAAATTCAATTTCAAATTCTATTTATACATTTAAAAAATTCCAATTCAAAACTAATTTATATCAACATACTTAATTTTAAAATCATAATAATATTTTCTTTTAAAACATATCTATATTTATACATTTATTATTATTTGAAAATAACATATTTATCCAATTTAAATAATTATAAAAGAAATTATAAATTACTTATCTTATTTAACTTATTTAAATGCATTAATGTTTTAATATATAAATGGTATTTTAAATTCTATACATAATTCCAAATTATCAAAATGATTATTAGAATTTAAAACAAGATTTTATTTGTTAATTTACTACAAATCAAAACTTATCTATTCACAATATATATACATATATACATTATAAATAGAAAGCAATTTATTAGTTTTTAAAAGATATAATTCACCAATTAAACATCTATTTAATTGGATTATTAAATCAAGTTAAATTTTATCAAATCAGTTTAATTTTGAATATAGATTATTAAATTGATATTGCCAAAATTTCCGGGATATCACATAATAATACTCTTGTTTATTACAGTAAGGAATTTTCTCTGAAAAAGATGGTGATGACTGCTTGAATCTTTTGAAATCTATCAAAATTATTACTAGTGATTGAGAAAGTGATGGGTAACGATTAAATTCTACTGTATTACTGGAGGAAGTGTATGCTAAAAATTTCTTAAAAATTAATCAAGTTTTATAATATTTTCAAAATTATACATATTCTATGATTATTTCTATCACTACCATTCTTCTTGCAATCCATACATCAAAATTTAATACAGTATGTGGAATTTCGTATTTCGAAAAACGAGGATTATATTTTAGTGTAATTTATATAATTCCATCCCTACGTATTCACTCTCGTTTACATGTTGTCATGGTTATGCATGCGAGAATAGCTTTAATCTCTAGATATATGCATCCATTCTCATTTAAAAGTCCTTATGCTTATGCATGGTTAAAATACTTATACAAAAGAGGAGTAAATATTCAAGTAGTTTTTAACGTCATTTAAAAGTCCTAATAGTTATGCATGGTTAGAAAATGCTTGACGTTTTTCGATGTAACCACTAACCTCATTTAAAAGTCCTAACGATTATGCATAGTTCGAAAGTGTTTTAACAATTTTTGAAGAATTTTTTTTCAACATTTTCCCCTTATTAGAAATACCACACTGTAGTCACTATATAAAATTCCCCTAAACTATAACCTAATCATCAGTCTAAGGTGGAATTGGTGTCTAATTATTAGAATATTACGATTTTTGTTTGATTGATTGAAATTTTAAATGTGTACTTATCTCTATACGATTTATAGTTTCAATCGAAATTAAGCACTATATCAATTATTATTATTATTTTGATGATAACAAAAAGGGAAGAGATGTTAAGATTTTGGTGGTTGAATAATAATATATTTATATTTAAGAGTTGTTTTTATTATTCTATAGTTCTTTTAGTTTTTGAAATTATTTTAACGCCATTTTTTTCTTACATTTTGGATTTTTTTAATTGCATGCATCTATGTAAGAGAAGTCTATTTGTAGAGGGAATATGTAAATAAGGGAGCTAGAACACAATTTATCAAACATATTTCTTTGATGCAAAATCTTAATTTATGTTTGTTATCATCAAAAGAGGGAGATTGTAGGATATAATAGTTTATGATTTTTATTTGATGATAACATACATACATACATAAATATATACTAAATATCTTTGTTATAGTACTATTGCAATATAACAGAATGAAATAAACAAATTAAAATTTTATTCAACAAATATTTTATTTCAATACAATTCCAATAGCACACATGATTACAACAATAAGTTCCACAATATTTTAAATACAATATTCCTATACAATAATATTTTACACTCTCTTATACAATGCACTTTCAAACACAATAATCACTCCTAACCTTTCTCACTCGAATACTATTTTTGTCCTTTTGCTTCAATCATTTGCTTTCCTTGTCAAATAACAATGTAGCACAAAAAAGGAAGAAGGAACAAGTTGAAATTGCAAAAATATGAATAAGTTTGAATTCGAAAATGCCACGGTTTATTTGTTTTGTTCTTTTCATATTTTAAAATAGGCATAAAAAACAACGAACATGGACTAGTACAAAAGGTATATACACGGACTAATACAACATGTTCATGTGGAATAAAAATTTAAAATCAAGTCAATAATGTGCACGGGCAACCCAAAACCTGCAAAGTGTATCACTATACATGACTTAAGGACGAGCAAATTAAAATAAACAAGCACATTTAAAAGGATATGCATTTGCACCATCACTTTGAAAACATACATGTCAGGTCAGTGCATTAGTGGATAGGTCAAAACAAGCAAGTACAAGGTCAAGCCCAAAAACTCAACACAGTGCTTAAGGGATATGGTGTATTACAATAACGCATATGCACAAGTACATAGCAAAAAATTCAAGTTCAAGCAATAAAAATAAGCTATATGCAGCAAGAATATAAATAATGCACAAATAGAACAGATACATGCAAAGTTTATTTAGCCTCAACACAAATGAATTGATGCAAATGCGATTAAGAATTCAACAAGTTTTGAGATGTACATCCAAAAAGATCACAACAGCAAATAAAAAGATTTTGGCAAGTTGAACAAGTCAACATATATATCAGGAATCAACAATGCTGCAAACCAAAAGGAGCGATCAAAGAAAATCAATAGTCATGATTAAATGCCCAATTGAAGCTGAAATATTCAAAGTCAAATATTTTGAAATATATGATAACAAAGAAGTCATTGGTAATTCGGTGTCGAGTTCGAAAGAATTAAATAAGTAAAAGCAAAAATATACCAAATCATCAATCGAAGAAGCGTTTGAAAATTTAAGCAACCGAAGGCATAAATCATCGCGTGGGTAAAGCGATTGTTCGACAAAGAAACACAAACAAAATTTCATCAATCGATTGCAAATCAATGTCTTCATAATTGAAGAAGCCCTAGAAAATAAAAGGAAGAATATTGGCTCGAAAGGAGAAGAGAAAGCGGGTTTGTTGTTATATGTCACGCTAAACATTTTATTCTCACATGTCAATTTTGTACAAAGATTGCACATAGTTTAGTTAAATGACTACAAAACACGAAGGTACAATCAATTAGTGATATCGAATTTTTATATATTTCCTTTTAAACCTTGATGTGATTACATCAAGATCAAATGTTATGTTCATTCCTATTTTTAAATACCAAACAATCACATATACTTTATAATTCCTTTGCATTTCAAACCTTATACATATATTGTGAATACCCAAGGTATTGATTTTGATGACACAACCATATAAATATTGTTACTAATATTTTCTCGAGCTATATGGTACATTGTGCAGGATATTAAAAATATTAAATAGGTTTGCGTAAATGCTAGTCTAATTAATGCTTGAAGAACTGATTAGTATAAATTAAGAACAGATCAAGAGATGTTAAGTACATCAAAAGATGTTGAGTCGATCAACTATACTATGTTGATAAAGTTATATTTGAAGATCCATGAGTTCTAAAAAATTCAAGAACAAAAGCACGAAGAGCTCAAGATATGCGTATTAGTATTGTATCGAGTCTTAGAATAGATGTAAAGACCCGAGTAGTAGCATATCTTTGATAATCTTAACTTCGAAAATTATTTTCAACATGTTTTTATAAAAGAATAAATATTTTATTTATTTACAAAATAAATTTTAATAGAGTTTTTATAAAGAAATATGATTTAAAACATTTTCTAAGTGGTTTTGAACATGCACAATTACATATGTGTATGTCGACATATCATTTTTCATATGTCGATAAATAAACCGTTAAGATGTTTTAAAATTTCAAAAGAAGCAACTTTTGACGCCATCCTTTCACAAATGGATGCAACTCTTCATCATCTATTTAAAGGCCTCTGATTTTGAATTTTTAACTATAATTTTATCTATTCTCTTCATCTCCCTCTTCTCTCTCATTCTCTTTGGCATTTCAATTAAGTGCTGCCAATTTTTGAATCAAATCTCTTTCTCTCTCTACATTCATACAACAGATCAAAGATGATTCACTTTTATTCTATACATTAACTCTCCGATCTCATCCATAATTATACTCAAATACAAAGATATTTAACTATTAAAGGTATGCAGGAGATTGTACCAACAAACTACTTAAGGTTATGATCAAAAGATTCGACTTCTTGTTGTTCACTACCACTACTTGTAAAATGTTATCTTAATCTTTGAGTGAAAGTTAAGACGATATTGTAAAGGGATTTGTCCTACCTCCTGAGTGAAAGACAAATTAGGTATTCTAGTTACTTGAGTCAAATTCATATTGATATGCTAGTTACCTAAGTTAAATTGCAGAAGAATCCTTGCCACCTATATCAAAGTCTAGTGTAAAGGGTGTTCTTACCACCTGATTAAAAGTCAAGATATGATTAGTGAAATTTTGTATGGGTATAGGACTAGAGGTAGGATTAAGAGTCTGATCCAGTATAAAATTCTTGGTGTCTTATTTAACTTTACTTTTTCTATATTTACTTATCGTCATTTGATTGTTCTATGATTATACTAATGTTTATATTTGAATTCTCTATGATAAAGTTCCGAATTTTCAAGCATATTAATAAAAATTTAAATGCACTATTCACCCTTCCTCTAGTATAAATTAGCCTTTAGATCTATTCAGATGCAGTATAGATTAGGTTATCACATCTATCACCATCCCCCATTCACATTTGGTACCATAGCACATGGTTTTCAAAAACTTGTAATCTGACTTTTGAAATTTTTTAAATGACTACTAACATTAGTAACACACTATTTAGAACATTTATAGAAGGCCAACCAACTGCTTGACCCTACTATTTAATGGTAGTAATTATGCATACCGGTCATGTACGATGAAAACCTATTTACAATCTAATGGTCTTGAAATTTGGAATATTGCTCAGAATGAGAATAGAGAACCTAAGGCTACATATACTTAATGGACAAATGAGTAAAAGGCACATGCACTTAGTAATTCAAAAGCCATGAATATATTGTTCTGTTCACTAGATAAGAATGAATTTAATAAATTTTATGATGTAAGTGGCATATGAAATATGGAGAACACTGCAAGTTACCCATGAAGGCACTAATAAAGTCAAAAAAACAAGATTTATATGTTAATCCAACCAATTTTAATCATTTAAAATGAAACCAAAAGAACCTATTTTTGAAATGTATTCTAGATTTCAAGGTACTACATGCCTTAATTTTTTCAGTAAAAAAGTATACTAAAGAGGACCAAGTCCGCAAGATTCTTAATTCACTTAAAAGTGAATGGGATTAGAAGACTCTGGCCATAGATGAAACTAATGATATCAATATAATGGAAGTAGGGGAATTAATAGGTAATTTAATGTTGTAGAAGTTCAATTGTAGGGCAGAAAGGAAAGCCGGTTAGGTGAGAAGAAAAATTAACAATTAATGCTACTCATGGAGATGAAGGATAAGACAATGACAAGAAAATGGCTACAACTAGAATATTTATAAAATTCCTAAAGTATTAAAAAGGAAGCAAATTCAAAAGGATTTATGGAAACCTAAACAAATTAAGGAGTGAATCTACTATCAAATCCTTTGGATGCAAAAAAGGATAGTTCCATAGGGAGTGGCCAAATAAAAGGAACTCAAAGTTCTCTCCCAATTCAGACTCCTTAAATAAAAAGAGGAAACATGCCTACAATGCAATATGAGACAATTCAGAATCCATATCAAGCAACATTGACTTGGGAATAGAAAATGTGGATTTATGCTTCCTAATTGAAGATGAATAAACACCAGTTGATCATAAAACGAAAGCTACAGACACTAAAGGAAACTAGGAGTAACTTAAAAGTCGGTAAGGTATTTATTTATTTGTTACAAATAGAATTCATTAGTTTAAACAAATAGGCTTTCATAAATAGATAAATTGTGTTTTCGTTTTAGAAGTACTTTTAGAAACTTTGTTCGAAATAGCAAAAAATGTTTAAATAAATAGTCTTCATATTTAATATAAAAAATTCATATAAATTAAAAAAATTCAAAATATTAAATAATATTATAAATAATAAATACAAATTTAAAATAATAAAATATATATAAATACACACACAAATATATATATATATATTATGTAGAATAAACCTAAAAATTTATAACATTGAAATCAATTAATAATATAATAATACCATAGTGTAGCAAATAATACCATTTCATGACTTTTCAAAATAAAAGGACCAGACGTCATTTCCCTTTAGATGCATATGTCGACATATGGGTATATAATGTTGACAAATACTGGACAGAGAATTTATAGCAGGAATCTTTTCAAATTTTGAACTTTTCAAATTCCCTCCCTTTTAACACCATTCAAAATTCGAATTGGCGGATTCTAGGCTGTCATATAACCATTTACTCTTTATTTATTCACTGCACACCATCCCTTTTTCTTCATCAAACTTTTATTTTCAAATCAAAACACTTCTTCACTGCTTTCTCTTTACAAAATTCCAATGGCATCATCCTCAAGCACTCCAAGAATTTCAAAGAAAATTAGCAATTATCTATTCAATGATACAGATATAATTGAAATTTATCTTGGTTATACTTAGCGTGCAAAAGTATTTTTGGGATGATTTGTCAATCTTAATGACTTTGCTTCATATGATTTAGAAAGGTTTGCTATTGAAAATGAAATCTTTGGTCCTACATCCTTTTCTAAAAATGATTGTATTTGTTTTCCCAACCCCGTCAAAATATTTTATGCTAATTTGAATAGAAATTTTTATGTTGGAAAAGAAGATAAAATTTAATGTAGTGTTAGAGGCACTATTATTACTTTGAATGTTAAATGCTCAAAACAATACTTGGGTATAGATTTGTTCGAGAGGATTCTGATTCTTTTAAACTTGGAGAAAATCAAAATGTTTTACATGATCTTTTTGAAGATGATTTGGAAATGGAGTTAAGAGGTAAAAACTTTATGCTAATAGCAAGGCTTTCTAGCCTCATCTTGCAACAAAAAATAATTCCACAAATGGAATATAATCTTCTTACAAACATGTGTAGTTAAAGCGCTGGGCAGATTCAAAGCGGTGGAGGTGCAAAAAGTCATAGCGGGGATACAGCGAGGATATAGCGGGACAGAGCGGATAGCTCTAAAATAGCATATAAAACTCGTACTTAATGTTTTTACAAATATATAAATGGTAATTAAATGAAAAATTATCATTCAATTGAATTATAATTAATACATAAATGATTTTAAACAAAAAACATGTGTTAATATACTTTAAATAAACGTAAAACTGTTATATAACATAGTTGAATTTAGTAGAATATTAGAGTATTTTCATTTCTGAAAATATATTAAAAATTAAATCAAATAAATTAGTTTCATAATTTTTATAATGTACAAATGCAATTTTTTAATTCATTTTATTAAAGAAGATATAGCGGGAATAACGGGATATAGCGGAAATAGCGGGGATTAAAGCGGAAAGGCTATATTGTGGGGCTATATGGAAAAATCGTTGCGGTAGAAATCCGCTATGAGATATTGCGGGGTTATAGCGGGGTAATAGCAGGGCACTAACTACACAGTTACAAACAAAGTTTGTAAAGCTCTTTGTGCTATTTTTAATTGGGTAGGTGTCATTTTGTTGGATTTTGTACCTAAGGAACTTACAAAGCATGAAAATACACTTTACCATGGAGTTTATTTAATTAGATTTATTTAATTATTTTGGTGTTGATGTAGCGATGAAAATACCACTCATGGAAAAGTTTTTGACAAAATAAACCTTTCATGTAACACCCCATATTTTTGAGGGTCCATAACATGAGAAATTAAATTAGATAGTAACAGAAATTATTAAAAATTGAATAAAATAGTTTAATTACAAGAATTGCCTAAGGTAGAATTAATTAACTAAGTGTGGGAAACTTTAAAAAGTTAATTGAATGGACTAAGGGTAATTAAAGTAATTAAGATTTGCCTTGTTAGTGAAAATAAATCATTTATATTTATATAGGAAGGATTGTATTTAAGGAAGCATGATGGTGTGACTAGGCTAGAAGGGAATATTAGCCCAAGATAAAAGCATAAGCCCTCTTTCTTTAGCCATATCTTCTCATTTCATTCCACTTCATTTAATTTCACATAAAAAATTCCTAAAAGCTTAAGTCAAGGCCAGCCGCCATTTTTCTAAAGAGAAGAGGAAAATTTAAGTTAGAAGATTTAAGCTATCAACTATAAAGAAGAGTGAATATTAAATATGGTTTTCTTTAATCAAATATGAGTAAAAACTTTACGTAAAACCTATCGCTATCCATTTGGATTCAGATTTGATCTTGTGCGAATGTTTTGATGGCGGTTAACATGTTTAGATGATTAAAACTATATAGTTAATATCAGATAATATTGTTGATATATTGTTGATATATCTTATATCACTTTTAGGTTGATATTTTCCAAAATATCACTTAAAATATCATTATTGATATATCATCAGATATTTGTCGATAACTCTGATATTCAGTGTAAATTACCCAATGTTTTTTAGAATATCGTTCATTATTGTACGTGTTAGAGAAAATATCTTTACAAATAAATATGTTCACATTCTCAATATTTTTTTGTATATGATGAATGATAATTTGTAGACCATATTAGAAATCCCAATGCACTTATTTTTTAGTTTTGACCGTATAATTTCAGGATTCTTCATTGGTATTTCAATAAAGGAAACTCTACTTATTTCATTATTTTTATATGTTTACTTTCCTTGAAGACTTTACCAGTAAAGACAAGATCATGAAAGTGCCACTTCTCTTTTTAGTTATTTTTTCCACTATTTATAATCTATAAGTTAGCTTATGAAAAATCATTTTATTAGTTATTATCATGCACCAAAAACAAAAAGTCAAAGAGCGATAAATTTATATATTTGACATATTGATAAGGAACGAGCTAAAGTAGTAATTGGTATCAAATCAACATTGCTTATTCGATAAATTAAGTAAAAATGAAAAACGCAAAACTGTGAATTTGTAAAATTTAAGAAAGTAATGCAAATGATTAAATGATTGAAGAAATAGTGAATATAATATAAAAACAAAGAAACTAATAAGATGAACATTAAACGAATTTATTAGTTTTTATGAGCCTATAACATGATTTGTATTAAATGGAATATCTCAGTAAATAGATTATAACCTATAAACTATATGCAAGCAGTCTTTGATATTGATTTGAAATTATTTATCCAAATATTTGAGTACATAAAATCAATATAACATTATAAGATATTAGAATATCATTTACCACATGTTCTACACATGTCCGATATTTTACCGATATTATCCGATATTATCACGATATTTTAAATTATCTTATATCGATGACCGATACGTACCTCTTACCGATATTAAATATTTATGATTAAAACATTGTTTGGTTATTGGAAATTTTAGTAAAGTGAATTTGTTCAAATCTTAGGGTAAAACATAGATTTATTGAAGGTAAATGATTCGAAATTGAAACATGATGTTTATAGTGATGAAATAAGGATGGGTTTTCATTTTCAAAATTTTTGGAATAATTTGGAATTACTTTGAATTTTCTAAGTTGATAAAGGGTTAATTTTAGGAAACTAATTATTAAAAATAATGAAAACAATTAGTTTGAATTGAAATTTTTGGATAAGGTAAAATATAATGCATTTGATTTTTGGTGAATTTTTCCCATCATTTTCAATTTTATATGAATTTATTGATAAAGGAAAGAATTGATTAATTAAGGAAAAATTAATTAATTAATTTGGTATGTACATAGCCAATTGGAAAAAGTAAATGTGAAGAAAGAAACTAGCCAATGTAAACTCGACATCAAATGGGATTTGGTGGAAAGCTAATACTTACTAAGGAAATGAATTAGTTTTCTATAAAATTACAAAGTTGCTATTTAAAACTCATGATAACCCCTATATGTTTAGCCCATGATGACTAGTGTAGAAATAATGTATGATGGCTTTGGGAAAGATAATACATGATGGTTTTAGGAAAGATAAAACATGATGGCCAATTGGAGTTAACCCACGATAGCTTGGATAGCTATCAACCCTTGGTGGCTACTTGGATCAAGTCACAAGGACTATTGAAGTCAGCATGCGAAGCCTTGGTGAGGCTATCTCCTCAATATGGTTATTAGGAAATTAATACGCGATGACATAAGATGGGCCAAGATGTAATAGCACTAAATATAGTTAATGCATGATGGCTATAAAGGGGTTAATGCACGATGACTATAAGGGACTAAACACATGATGGTTATGGAGAGACAACCTACGAACACTCTTTGATGTTTTATACGTGACAACTTGGGAAGCTATTAACCCATGAAGACTCTTGAGAAGCCAACACATGATAGATAAAGGATGGAAATAAACTAGCAACGTCAAAGGGAGAATCAACCCACGATGTCTATGGGATAGCTAATACACGGGGACTAGGATTAATAATTGAAAGCTATGGGATAGCTAGCATGTGATGAATGGGTCAATTCACGATAGCTTGGGAAGCAATATTTTTTTCTAAGTAATATACGAAATGCTTAAGATACGTTGGAAGATAGTTTCTAAGTGCAAATGAACTATTTCATTGGGATGAAATAAATAAGTATTTTTAACAAGTTAAAATTGTATGAACTTATTTCTAAAATGGAAGAAATCTTAGAGAGGGTAATAAATGATAGAGGATCATTTAAATTAAAAGATAAAAATGTTTTATCTAAAGAATGTGTAGGGTACACTATAAATGAATGACATAGGTTGAATAATGATCATAAAGATATACATGCTCATGGAGTTACCGGATAGTAGGATGCCTTGACTATCAGTCTAGATCCAATGGTATAAGGCAGAGTGCCATGATAGTTTCAATCCTAAAAGATTTATAAACTCTAAAGTGGATTAAGGCAGGGTGCCATGGTAGGGTGCGAAAACATTAGAGTAGTGTTATAAGTAAAATAAACAAATCCGCAACATGAAGGATAGCAGTTCTTGGACTAAGAGGCAATCGACGCTTAGTAAGGACGCTTACTAAAATGTTTTCAGGGTTCTTGCTTCAACCTCATAGGAGAGTTATGGTGCTCTAGTCCGGGTGGCTCCCATTGATGGAACGAGTTACCATTTCATCGGGTGATGATGTTCGAGAAAAGATAAAGTTAGTGAAAGATGCCTATGAAGGTAATCACTAAATAAATTAATGGTTATTTAATGATGGAAGCCTAAAACAAGAGATTATATGATGTTTGAATGGATGATGAATGATTGTATGACATGGTTCATAACGGAATGATAAGTATAGGGTAAATTGAATCGATGAATGACATGGTTCATAATTTGGTGATAAGTGAAGGTTTAATAACCCATATTTTTAGGGTGCTATGAATATTTAAATTTTGGATATTTAAATATTTAATTGGTTTATTTTACCGATGAGCTGAAAACTCGATTTTCATAGAAGGACTTTTTAGGACTCAAGATTATTTCCATTAGGTCCGGATGGTCTGAGATAGCAAGAATGAGTACAAGTGTCGATATATTTTCTGTTTAATTTAGAGTTAGAAGGTCGAGTTCAGTTTGTAAAATCGAGTGACTCGAAAAGTTAACCTTTATATATGTTGGAATTAGGTCCCGGAAATAGTTCAATTGAGTTTGGAATAGGGTATTTGGCTAGGAACGCCAGTGAGCACCCCTCGATTGGAGTTTGTGATTTTTTGGGCATGAATAATGCCGGTTAGAATATCTATATAAGCACTCATACCCTTCAATTATTTGTCCAAAACCAGAATTTAAAACCCCCACTGCCATTTTCTTTATTTCCTTAACCCAAGAAATCTAACAGCGGTGGTTGCACTACGCTACCGAAGGCCGAGATAGGTGGTGGTCCCAACTTGAAAGTTGGTCGTGAGAAGGAGGGGTAGGTGATGGATGACTGGATCGTCCTAGATCGACTAGTTATAGGGGTGAGTTCGACAACATTCAGTTTTTGGGGAATTTTGTGCTGGCTGTGTCGAGTTAGGGGATAGCGCTGGTGTCTTTGGACGCGGTATGGTTGGGGCCACCCCTTGGCAAGTTGTGGCAGTCGGAGATGAAGCATGTCAGCAGTGGTGGGCAGGTGTAGTTCGACCGTTGTAGTTGTTTGAATAGGGTTTTGCAACAGCTAAATTTATAAACGAAGGGGATTTGGGCTTAAGTTAGGTAACTAGGGGATGATTAGCTTAATTAATTATATTAGTTAATTCAGAAATCTTGTAAAATCAATATCTATTTCATAAAAGGTCCAAATCGAACGAGTTCAGTCGCGTTGCACTCCTAGGAACGATATCTACATTTTGGAATTGGATGCTTTGAAATTGGAGCTTGTAGAATTTCAAGCTAAAATTGAATTCATCTTTAGGCTTTGCTTTCAAGACTCCCACGTCTGTTCAATTTTAAACCAAATCAGCAAGCTTCAGTGATAAGTGGAATTTTGATGAGTCAGCTCAACAAAGTTTGAATACTATAATGACGTATAGTAGAGATTAAAAAAATTTGACAACATCCTTAGATCTTCTATTTGTTGATTGTTTTGTTCGGATGAATTATCATTTTTGAAGTAGATAACATATAAAGTGAAAAAATAATATTGATTTAATACAATTACATTGTTTGAATAATAACATAGTTAATCTAATCATACTTCTTTGGTGTTATATATATTCCCAAATAAATACCATCCAGTAATAAACGAAAGAGTTTATTTTGAATGATATTTGTTTAACAGAATAAATCCTCACTCTTCTGTATTAATTTGGACATTTATTTAAGTGTTAGTTGATTAATATTGGATAAGTTTAACAATTAATTATTAATATGGATTTAGTTTACATCTATGCCTGCCTATCTAATTGCTGGTAATTTAACTTGGGAAGCTAAATTGAATAAAATGGTAGCTAGTTTAAGTACCATTAGGGTTGCTAAGCCTCTTTTTGAGTTTGGAAAGTTATGGAGTTAAATTAACTTGAATTTTATAATTTAAAGTAAAGTGATTATTTGATTAATAGTATAACAAAGTGGTTTATATAATTATTTCTTTAGTAAAATTAATTATTATATCATTTAGAATGTTTTAAATTAAATACTATATTTATAATGTTTTAGGATTAATTATTTTAATAGTGTTGTTTAAAGAAAATCAATTATTTATTAAGGTTGTTTAAAGACAATAAATTATTTTATTAATGAATGTTTAAAGCCAGTTAATTACTTTAATAGTTTATTATTTAAATCTTAAGTAGTTACATTTTTATTTTTTTTTAAAAATTAGCTTATTGTACTATTTAAAATGTTTTTAAAAGTTAATTATTTTATTATTAAATGCTTATTTTTTTTTAAAATTTAAAACTATATTTTTAATAATGCTTTTGAAGTTTTATTATTATATTACTAAAAATGTTTAAAGTTTATTTTTATGATGTTAAATTTTTTATCCATTATAATTAAATAATAAATTGTGTATAAAAGGATTCCTTTTTATAATAAGGATTTATTAAGGGAGTTTATGAATTTTAAAGAGATTTGAAATTGGAAAAGAAGTTTTGTTTTTAAATGATTTCGGAAAGGAGGTTTATAAATGGTTTTAGAGATTTGAAATGGAAGTTTTATAAATGGGCTTTTGAGATTTATAAAAGAGTATTTTGTAAATAATTTGGAGATTTATTTAAGAAGTGTTATAAATAGATTGGAGATTACAAAAGAGGTATTTATAAAAAGTATGATTTTGGGTTATTTATATCTCCGTTTTAATAACATTTGGGTTTGATCATTACAATATGATTTTGAAATAGAAAATCTTTCTAATGCTTGATGAATATACTTGTACCATTTTATAAATATGTGAAAAGGGTTTTCTAAGTTTTGAAAGGAAAGGTTTGTGAATATACCCTTCTCGGTGAGATAAGTATATGAATATTTGATAGATATTTTGGAAAGAGATTTAATTAATGAAGATTAATCTAAGAGGCTTGGTGGTTTCCAAGGAAAATGTAATCATTCCTAATTTTGATGGTACGAAAACATTCTTTCCCTACTTAACACTAAAGGATTTAACTTTGGAAATATCTAGGGGAAACATGGGCATTATATGGTACGATTACCGTTGGTGATGCTATGCTGTACATTAAGCTCGTTTTGTTCTCCTAGGATAATCAACAAGGAAATCCATCCGCATAAACGGTTAGGAGGTGATCTCCGCTCTTATCTACCGGTTAATTATTTCTAAAAGAACCAGCATTGTTCCAGAAATCGAACGATTGGTTTTGGAACACCCGGAAGAGGGAGAGTGTACTTATATGAGATGATTCGAAACCATAACCACTCCAAAACCATATAAGAGTTCTATGCTTGAAGGAGATTCAAGTTTCTTTTTAAGATGTTGGAATCCATGTATGATTCCGAGACTCATTGGGATATGGCAATCCATGTGTGACATGGGAATCCATGTGTGGTTCCGAGTACTGTTAGGGTATGGGAATCCATGTGTGATTTCGAGATCTATGTTGAGATATGGGAATCCATGTGTGATTCTGAGACTTGTTAAGGTATGGAAATCCATGTGTCGCTTTGTGATTTGTTTAAGTGGAGACTTGTGTTCTAGAATGTCGGACGTAGCCTCACCAGCAATAATGACAAAAACCAGAGGTAGGATGCATGGTCAATAGTTTAGCTAACCCATAAGGGTGTAGTCGTCTCCTTTATAGAGTTACCTATAGTTGTTATGCATGAATAGAGCGATGCGTTCGACCTGCATGGCCAGTTGTGTATTTCCTATTATGCATCACTAGGTATGTATTGGTTCTTCGAAAGGATAACTCAGATCCTTTTGCAGGAGGACTATCGAAGTACCAAGGACACCTCCATGGAATCCTACACAATTAGCGAACGTGCCTTAGCGGTTTTTGATTATATAACTAGTATTGTTGTGACGTACACTCACGAGAATCACCACTACTTAAATATTGATATTTTCACCCTTAGACATTATTATAATATCAATGGACTTTCTAATATAAATGATTTGGTAATGGAAGGTAAAAACTCGTCTGTGTTTACGTGCGGCAAGGTCATGCGATATACCTTTTATTTTGAAAGGGTTTTATAAAAATATAAATCAATACACTTTGAAAGAGTTTTCTCACACAGGTTTACTAGATGATCCGATTGTTATTTTATTATAATGCTTGGATTAGACTGAGCATATTTACAGATTCAGTTTGGACACTTGGAGCTTCAGGAGACGAGCTGGATGCCTTTAAGTCGTATTCACATATATTTTATTTCCGCTGCATTAGTAGTTTTGTTTAACAACATTTGTGAGGACAGGCGTAACATCCCCCATTTGGAGACCCAAAATCAACCGCTACAAATGGTGTTGTCATGTATAGTTATTATTTTTCAGTAACCAAATGCGGTAATGTTAGATACTTTGGTATACCAGAAACACATGGATATGTAAATTTTTAGACTCGGTTTAAAACAAATTTCTCATTCATTTCAAATCGCATTTCAGATTCATTACATAATCCCAATTTGTAAATGCTCATTCATAGAAATATAATTATTACAAATTAAGCCAAGGATGACGTATAATGATGCATCCTTGGTTGATCAGAGTCTCAATATAGCCACTAAGTAACTTTGCCATTACATCAATTACACAGCGGAATCAAACAGAAAGAACTCTTAATAGCTAGCTTGCCTCCTATATGTCTCCGAAAGCTAATTCGTCTAAATGAGAATTTGGTCCGGGGTCCTTTCCACCCTTCCCCGAGTTAAATCACTCTTCCAAGTTAGTATAGGCAACGGCTCTAACTGCATCTTTTGGTTAGATATCTGCCACGATCAACTACCCCTTTCTTCTACCCTCCCTAACCTCTTTTCCCATTCTGACACCAGCCTTGTTACCATTTCTGGTTTAATTGGTCTGGGCCCTGACCACATCCTCCTACCTTCCTATTTCGACCTGACCACCTTAGCTAAGCTTCACCAGGCTGTTTCCATTCTCCAATCCGTACATTTCTCTCACATACCTGACAAGATTCTTTGGGCCCCTAATCCCACAGCTGGCTTTATCGTCGCCTCATGCTATGCTCATCTGATTAACCCGGGTCGCCTCTTCAACTTCTACAGACTTTGGAAATGTAAGCTCCAACCCAGAATGTTATTCTTTCAATGGTGCCTTATCCATGGCCGAGTCAATACTAGAGATAGGCTTTTCCGTCTCAACATTGCACCGGACCCCCATTGTGTCTTCTGTGATAACGTAATCGAAAGTATACATCATCTTTTCTTTGATTGTGGCTTCTCTTTTAGGGTCTGGGCTGCAACTTCAACGCATCTCCTTGGCTATGTCCTAGCATTCGCCTCTTTTTTCGATTTTTGGCAGTTCAACCCACCGAATAAGCTCTTAGACCCCCTCGTGGTTATATTCAGTTGGTGTGTTTGGGTCGAGCGCAACGCACATGTATTCAATAATCCCAAAGCACACTTCGAAGGAACATGCAGGCGCATCATTTATTATTACTCTTCTTTTCAGGGTATAGTTTCTTAGCTCCCTTCAGGCTTAGGCTCCCGCGCTCCAGTATTTCACCAACTGAATCGACTAGCAGCACAACTGCGTCTCCTACCCGTGGGCACCAAGGACGTCACCCGTAGCTCTCTCTTTCACTACTTGTTGTTTATAGCTTCTAGTTCTATGTTGTTAAGTGCACCGTGTTCTTGTTTTCATGTCTCAGTTTTTTGCTGACTGGTTGTATGACTGATATGATACTCCTTATCTTTTTGGCTAGCAATCAGGCTTGTTGATCGTACTATTTACATATTTTAATATTATATAACCAACTGTGTAGTCTCGCGCTACACATCCGTTTCGCTCTAAAAAAAAGTCAGACAAAAAGTCTGCTATGAATAATAACCTACCATCTCGAACCATATAGACATCTAGTGAGAGCACGCTGCTTAGCGGAACGGATTTTCCCCTCGCTGGTATCTTAACCCAAATTATAATAAACATATACCATTCACCTGCATCCATAATGGTTAAGACGTAACATAATAAAATGTATCATGATGATATGTAAACATGCAATATGCTCTGGATTTCCCATCCCCATCCATCTGAATATCTTTCTCAAGTTATAGTTTCTAGGGTCACTATTATCCTATTAGTTTTCATGGATTGACTAATAACCTGTTCCAAGCTTATGGCCTATCTATCCGATTTCATAGTTTTTATAGGATCACCAAGAACCTATTGGTATCCGCCAATAACATCCTTCGATCACAGTTTTCATGGAGTCACTATGAACCTATTGGATTCTCTAATAGCATCTCTCATATCATAGTTTACATGGGCCGACTATGAACCTATTATCTCTATCAACAACCTATTTCGGACATAGTTTTCAAGGGATCACTAAGAACCTATTGGCCCCTACCAATAACAATTACCATAACATAGTTTTTATGTGCTTACTAAGAACCTGTCTAAACCAATAATCTTTTGATCAGTGTTGGGCATCGTATATTATGGTATGACCAACCTCCTATATGCAACTCTACTCGTACATGAGTTAATTCAATGTACATTCACTACCGGGTCAACCTAGCCTATTATTCTACATTTAACACCCCAAAATACAGTTATGGGTTACAAATGAAGTGAATATGATTACACAAGCATTCATGATAACTGATCAAATAACATAACAATATAAATATCCATGGTTTAATTCCTTGTGATTATTTTCAAATGTAATACGGTTAATACCTTTAACCCACTATCTTTAGCAAGGAAAGCTTCCGCTAAAATTTCAAAGTTAAATGCCATTTCAAAACTCATTTACATTGTGATGTGTTTACTTTAAAAATGAGATTGGGCTCTCTAATTTGAAAACTAAGGCTTTTGATTATATCCTTCGGATCATTGTGACATCATGAGTTACGCTCCATCACTCTCCCTTTCAACATCATAGAGCAACCAAGCCCTCCGTCCCCTTCCACTTATCTAATGGGTTCAAAACAAGTGGCTATGCCCCTTTCGCCATTTAACTCTAGCGGGAGGACCTTTCGAAATCATTGCTTAAGCAATGTAGAAGGGGCACTACTTCTTTGAAACCATATGGAAGGACCTTGTCGACATTATTGATTGGGTGCGGCACAACCCTTCCACCTCTGTAGTTAAACATGCATGTAGAAGGAACCTTTCGACGCTATCAACTAGTGCGGAAGGTACCTTCCGTAATGGCTGGACTTACTCAAGTATAAAGGTGCGGAAGGTGTGCTGCCGACACCATTGATCGATGTGGAACACCCCATCCATCTTTGTTGATTAACATACTTGCGGAGCATATAAGAGTAGAAGGAACCCCTTCGACGCTATCTACTTGTGCGAAAGGTCCTTTCCATGATTGTTGGATTAATTAATGCGGCGGTGGACACTTGTTAAAATGTATGTATGCGGAGGGATCCCTTCAACACTATTGATTAGTTCGAAAGGACCTTTCCGCTTTCATTCTAGTATATCTTAACTGCAACGACACCTCAATCCCTTTAGTGTTCAAGAAAAACGACATTGTATGCTTTCGAAGGCAAGTGGCATTGCTGTAATTATTATAAGAACTAATTTTGAACTAACTAAAGCAATTTCTTTTTACATAACCCCTTATGTTGTAAATTTTCTATTGGATAACAAAACTTTTTTAAAATTCTTTTCAGAATTTGATGCCGCCTGTAATCCCCAATGCTCCAATATTTAATTAAAATTATTAACTTACCCCTTGTATTTACATAATCATTAAATACTAATCTTAAATCCAAAACTCACACAAATCTCTTAAGAAAAATCTCAGAAATTCATATAAGTTCCAAAATGAGAATATCTTTGTCATATAAATTTTTCAGCCCAAAATTAATTAATTAATTCCTTAAATTAGTTAAAACCCAAAATATCCACTTCTTCACTCAAAAATTCACAATAAATTATCCATAGCTTGGAATATTAAGAAAATTTAAACCCATCTCCAAAATAGTGTTTTACATAACATATTAAAAAATCATGGCACAGAAATCATTTTGCACAATTTTAGCCTTAAAACCAAACTACATTATTCCACAAAATCCTTGTTTAAATTGTAACATGGCATTTAAATTAAAACATATCATCATTCATCCAGTCATACGGTTTTAAACCTCAAACCTGAATTTAAAATTTCAAGGCGACTTATATGAGTTGCTTTAGATCATTATTCACCTTGTTTGAATAAATAACTTGAGATTTGTTCTACATTTTAATCTTCCTAGCTTGAACCTTAGCCTCTAATTATTTGAGCTCCTTTTCTCCTAGAGTTATGGCCGGCCTCTTTTTCTTTTGTTTGTGTTTTTATTTTGTAAGAATGTAAATGAAAATGAGAATGTGGTAGGGGGTATAGGGGTTATAAGGTTTGAGTATTCCTATATTGCCCTTGCCTTATTCTCTTAAGTATTTAAGTCATAACTATTTCTCGTTAATTAATTTAATTAAGGCACGACCTTAATTAGTTTTCAAATCTCAATTTCTTTATCACTCCAGTCTCTACATTATTTTATTTAACTTATTTTATTTAATCTCCCGAATAATTCTGTTTAAAATTAAGGGTGTTACAGGCTCCCCTCCTTAAAAAATTCCATCCTTAAAATTCAGCAAGGACTAAATACTAAGCATAACAATCATATGTAATATCTCCTAACTACCATACTAGCCTACCTGATTAGAAAATAGTCTATATATATAACAGATACAAAACATGCCCTTATAATAGATCAGAATAAACATCTCTAACCTAATCTTTTGTCTCCCAATTATAGTCATTCTCGTTGTCGCTCCCCTGAACTTTCACTAACTTAACTGTCTTGTTTCTTAACCTCATCTCTCGTTACAACTCGAACCGATTGCTTACAGAGATGGGACATATGAAAAACATTATGGACACTATCTATACTACTAGGCAACTCTACTCTATATGTAAGCTTTTTGATCCTCTTTATAACTGGGAATAGTCCAACTTATCTCGGTGCCAGTTTCCCCGACCTTTCGAATCGTACCACACCCTTCATCGATGATACTTTAAGGAAAAACCTATCTCTAACTAAGAACTCTGGATCCTTACGCTTCTTATCTGTGTAACTCTTCTGTCTAGACTGAGCTTCCTTCATCCTACCTCTGATCAACTCAATTTTCTCTGTTGCATCTCTTACTAAATCTGGACCTAAGACTAATCTATCTTCGGTTTCCAACTAACATGCTGGTGATTTGCATGACCTTCCATAAAAAGCTTCAAAAGGTGTCATTCCTATACCAGTCTGATAACTATTATTATAGGAAAACTCAACTAAGTGTAGGTGATCCTCCTATGATCCACCAAAATCTAGCACATTAGCTCTCAACATATCCTCGAGTACCTTGTTGACTCTCTCTGTCATCCCATCTGCTTGAGGGTGATAAGTAGTACTCATCTTGAGCTTTGTACCTAACATATCCTGTGGACTCTTCCAGAACTTGCTAGTAAACAAAGTATCTCCGTCACTCACTATACTACTAGGAATCCCATGTAATCTAACTATATTCTTCATAAACAACCTAGTTAAAACAGGTTCATCCTGGTTGACTTAACTGGAATGAAATGGACACTCTTGGTCAACATGTCCATTATGACCTATATTCTTTTATTTTCCCTATTCGACCTAGGTAACCCGTCTATAAAATCCATGGATATCGAATCTCATTTCCAAATTGGTTGAAGCAACCTACTCGGCTTCTGATGTTCGGCCTTTACTTATTGACAGTTCACACACTCCTTTACCCAAAAGCCAAGATCCCTCTTAAAACTTCCAAGTAGAAATTCCTCTTCATATCCTGATATATCTTGGCCCCCTAGGATGAATCATAAATTTTGATCGATGACATTCTCTAAGGACCTCCTTCCTTAGGTTTTCTACATTCACAAAACACAACCGTCCCTTCTTTCTCACCATCCCCTCTGGTCAAGACTAAAATCCTTTAGATCATCAATCTCTGATTCAACCTCAAGCCTTCTAATCTTATCGGCTAGCCATGGATCCTCTTTCTACTTAGAAGCAATCCTTTCAATCAGAACTGATCGGACTTCCAAGTACGATAACGTGGCAGTGCTTTAACTAGATCTAGCAGTCGATCTTAACTGCACATTACAAGTGGTCAAAGCCTTTAGGTCCTTCCACTCTACTAACATAGCTAACATCACATTGTGATGTTTTTTGTTAAGAGCATCGGCTACTTTATTTCCTTTTCTAGGCGTATTCTCTACACCAAAATCATATGCTGCTAAAAACTCCAGCTACCTTTGTTTCTCATATTTAACTCCTTCCGAGAGAACAATTACTGCAAGGACTTATGATCTGTGTATATCTCATATCTCTCCCCAAGAGATAATGTCTACATTCTTTCAATGCAAAGATCATCGCTGCAATTCTAGATCATAAGTAGGATATCTCACTTCATGCGGTCTAAGGCATCGTGAAGCGTAGGCAATAACTTTACCTTTCTACATCAATAGCTTATAATCCGGTTCAACATGCATTTGTATACACTACTAATTCCTGATTCCCATCTAGAACTACTAACATAGGTGCGTTGATCAACAAGTGCTTTAACTTAAGGAATACTTCCTCACATTTCCTCACATTTGTCAAACCAGATAAACTTCATGTCCTTCTTAGTCAGCTTAGTCAAAGGCGCTGTTATCCGTGAGAAATTCTTAATAAACCTCCAGTAGTAATCAGCAAGCCCAAATAAACTTCTGATATCAGCCAACTTCTCTGGTCTCTTCCAGTTGTTAATAGCTTCGATCTTATCAAGATTAACTCACAAACCCTTCTCTAAAACCACATGATTAAGAAACTTAACTTCTTTCTTCCAAAACTGACACTTTGAAAACTTCGCTTTCAGTTGATGCCGCCTTAATGTCTCAAGCACCACTTTAAGATGAACTTCATGCTCTCTTTCATCCTTAGAGTATATTAAGATGTCATCTATGAATACCAATACAAACCTATCCAAGTGTTCTTAGAAACTCGATTCATCAAACCCACGAAGAAAGATGGCATACTCGTTAATCCAAATGGCATCATCCACTCGTACGAACCATACCTAGTCTGAAATGCCATCAACGAAATACTGTCCTCTACCACTCTTAGCTGATGAAACTTGTCGCCAAATCCAATTGGGAAAATACTCTCGCTCCACTCAACAGATTAAATAAACCATCGATTCATGGCAAAGGATTCCTATTCTTGATCGTCTTCTCATTCAACTTACAATAATCGATACGCATCCTTAATGATTCATCCAGTTTCTACACTTACACCATATCCGCTCTCCAAGGTGAACTGCTTGGTCTAATGAAATTCTATCCATCTAAATCTACTAACTACACCTTCAATTCCTTCATCTCGATAGGTGTCATCCTGCTAGGTGATCTACTTACAGATTATACTCCTGGCACAACATCTATCCAAAATTCAATGGCTCGCTTTGGTAGTAGTCCTATGATTGGCTCAGAAACAACTGCAAACTCTTTTGCTGTCAACACCCAATCTAATTCTTTTTCCGCTCCCATTGCATTCAGCAAAGCACAAGCACTTGAGTATGACTTCTCCACCGAGCATACAATTTTGTTATGACTACTAGGTTATCTTAGAAATACTCCCTATTATGGTAAAACATCCTAGCATCGTATTTATCTAACCAATCCATTCCCAAAATGATCTTGAATCCTACAAAATCAAAAACATATAAACTACATGCAAACTTATGACCTAATAAATCAAGTTCTAACTGGTCACATCTCATCTCCAAAGTTGCATGCCCTCTTATCGGATTTGCAACCCTTAAGGAAGTAACAAGGTATGAGGGTTCTAAACATAACTTATCTACCAAACACAATAATAAAAATGAATGTGATGCACCAGTATCAAATAGTACCCTAATCGGTATACTATGAATCAAAAGCATACCTTCCATCATAGTCTTTCTCTTCTCAACAGCGGTTGGTCTAGAAGATGATGATTCCAAGGCAAAAAAAATCCCTTGGCTGCTCTAGCCGGTTTTGGACACTGATTCTTGTAATACCCAATCTGGTCATAGTTGAAGCACTTCACTCCTTTCTTATTTGCAACCTTCTTTCCTTTTCCAGTTTGACATTCATGATCAAAATGTCCTATCTTGTTGCACTTGTATCAAACTACTTCGGCCTTTCTTTTCTTGGCAGCTCCTCCGTTTTAAGCTCCTTTCTTCTTAGAGAATTTCCTCTTCTTGCCCTGAGAATCCTGGGTTTCAACCTATTTCTTTTTCCCAAAAGTAGAAAGCATCTCTTCATTTTGGATTGCTGTTGCGATTTTTCTATTGATTAGAAAAGCACAAATTTCAATAAATTCTGCAAGCGCACAGGCGTGTAGTATGCAGGTCGAACACAGGGAATTGTATTTTAAAACAATTAAAAGCCATAGTTAAATCTTAGGCGTGTTAAACGAATTCGACGGTGAATTTTGAACAGAAAATAAAAACAATAATATACTCCGAATCGTTTTCGAAACTAATCGAAATTGCAACCAAAATATAGAATTGTAAAAAAATCAGAACAGAAATTGAAATTGCGGAAAAGAAGACAACGGAGCAAACAACTGAAATAATTATTAACTAACTGAAAAGAGTGCAAAAAATAACTAAGAACAAGAATAAATAAATTGCTAAATCTAATCAACAATCCTACGTATTCTGTTCGAAAATAAAAACAGTGCTGAATTTAAATCTAAACTTGAAGAAAAGTGATGAGGTAAGAGATGATTTTCCATTTGCATTCCTCTCTCTATTTAAAGACTTCAGCCTCCACAATAATCCTATTATTTAGGTCCATGTGCTTGATATTAGGAGAAAAATAAGGCCACCTCACTTTGAATTGGTCTTTGCTTTGTTATTTGATTAACAAGTGGCCTTGCTTTGAAAGATTTTCAGGTCAAACTTTGAATGTGTATTTTCAATATTTGCAATTGATTTCTTGCATGAATAGTACACATGTTGGTGACGTGAGATGCATTTCTTCATGAACGATATGTACTTTCTCTTCGACGGTATTCAAAATGTTGCACTTTGGAATCTATAATCTACAAAACCACAAAAAAATACCCGTATAATACCACTTTATTAAAATAAAAATATATGAAACAAACGGTTTAAAATGCAGAAAATATGTTCATCAATTGCCATCTCTACCATAATTGTACTTGGATCATAGAGATATGGCATAGTTGCCCTATTAATCTTGGGTCTTAACCCTCGAATAAACTTCTCATTCCATTTAATGACGATGTCAACGGTAGCATATCTGTATTTGGAAAAATCATCAAACTTCGTAGCATACTCAATCACCGACATCTCACCTTGTACTAAGTCCATGAACTTTCTCAGTAGTACTGACTTGGTAACTTCAGAAAAGAACCTCTCTTCGTATATCCTTCGAAACTCTACCCAAGTCAACTCTTCCTCGAGAACTTCCATAGTAATACCATTCCACCAATAAAGTGATACTCCTAGCAAGTCTCCTCTTCTACTCATCAACTAATCCCAAGTCAGTGAAAATCCTTTTGTAGTGCAATAACCCGTTTTCTACTTCAATAGCATCCTCTATTCCCAAAAATGGCTTCCCATCAAGACTGGTGTAATCCTTGCTTAGTTGGCATAGTTATTGCCAAATGGGGCCATGGGATTAGCTCCTCCAACATTCATGACATTTCCCCCAGCTGCTCCTGCAGCTGCTTCAGCTTGCACTAGATTGATGAACAAGTGATACACCATCCCTTTATTTACTGGCCGAGTTCTAGCACTTACATTGGCATTTGTGTTTGGATAAGCATTTTCCTGTCGATCTGAATTCCTCTTGGTATTGGATCAAGCATTTCCATTAGTTATGGTACTTCCTCACCTAGGTTTACTCTTCCATTCCTGCCTCCATATCTTCCTTTCTCATATATCTGCATATGAGTCTTAGTAAGATACAGAGGAAAGGTCTAAGAGAGAGGGAAATACGTACTTATATATATAATAAATGCAAGTACGTTACTATAGCATTAACCCAAACCGTGGTCTCATTTTATAATTCATTAGGTTATGCTTTGAAAATATTTTAGGTTTAAATTTATTTTAAAATTACATAAACCTATGCTCTGATACCACCCTGTAACATCCTCCATTTGAAGACCCAAAACTAACTGCTACAGATGCTGTATTCATCAATAGTTATTATTTTTCGGTGATCAAATGCAGTAATGTTAGATAAATTGATATACCAAAACACATGGATATGAAAAAATTTAAACTCAATTTTGAAAAAAATTCTCATTCCGTTTCAAATCGCATTCCGTATTCATTACATTATCCCAATTCGTAAACCCACATTAAGAGAAATACTGTTATTATAAATTATGCTAAGAGTGACATATGAAGATGCCCACTTGGTTGATCAGAGGCTAAATATAGGCACTAAGTAACTTTGCCATTGCATCAAATTACACAATGGAATCAAATAGAAAGAAGTCCTAAAGCTAGCTTGCTTCCTGCACGCCTCCAGAAGCTAATTCATCTAAAGGAGAACCTGAAAACCTTAACTCTCGAATCACTCAAAATCAATTGAGCACCCAAGAGTTTAAGGGGAAAATATAAACTTCGAGTCAGACAAAAAGTCTGGTGTGAATAATAACCCACCATTTCGAATCATATAGATAGCTAGTGAGACCACGCTGCTTAGCGGAACGAGTTTTCCCCTCACTAGTATCTTAATATATAATAACCATATACTACACACCTGTATCCACAATTGTTAATACATAACACTATAAAATGTATCATGATGATATGCAGTCATGCTATGCTCTAGATTTCCCATCCCCAGCCACCTTACTATCTGCCTTAAGTTATAATTTTTGGGTCACTATTAACTATTAGTGTAACAACCCTGGTTTGAATATTACCTTTCAATATTAAATTATAATGACAATTATAATTTAATATTGTAAATTAAATTAAAATTGGAGAAATTAAATTGTTTATTTGGATAAACAATGAATTTTGGAATTTAAAATGAGAAAATGAAATTCCAAGCTTTATTTTATTTTGTTTTCAGTGATAATAAATGGAATATGGGCTTTAAATAATGAAAATGATATCATTTTAGATAAAATGCAATAATTATATTAATTATTGCCCAATTACTTCTTTTAATAATTTTTAAAAGAAGTATGTAATTTTTAAAAGTGGTCTATTGAAATAAAAGGTCGAAATTGATTTAAAAATAAGTTTTGGCTATAATTTATTTTTTAAAATGGTTTTAAATAATTTTCTAAGTGAGAAAATAAATTTTGTGGAATTTTAGAAGTTAAAAACAATATTTTATTCATACATTTGAGTAAATGGTGTATTTTTGTTAAATTAAGAATTTTAATAATAAAAATGTTTTGAAAATGTAAATTAATCTTTTTATATGATGGAAAATGTTCTATTTTTCATGTATACAAGTTTTCACATTTTTCTTGTGTGTCAATATGAAGAAAATGAATTTTATTTGTGTGTAAATGTGATATGCACACATATTTTGGATAAGTGTTGATTTTAATTTTAAGCCAGCTTATTTTCTTTTTTAGTTTGGGTCCAATTAAACCTAATATCATATAGCTTGGTAAGAAGTGACAAGGAGGAGTTGCTCTACATTTAATTCATACCTCCATCTTCTTCCTTCAGGTGAAACAAAAGAAAATAAACTCCTCTCTACCAATTTCTCAAAATCAAGCAATTTCTTCATTTTAATTCAACAAATTCATGGCTTTTACAATCTACCAATAAATAAAAGGTAAAAAACTCCAAATCACTTAAATTTCATCATAAAATTCTTTAACAGTGAATGATTTCTAATTTTACTATAAATATTGTTTTGTATATTCTTCCTATCTCATGTACAGGTATTTAAAAACTTCAATCTGGCATAAAGGCTTCAATTTGCTGCAAAATTCAAGATTTTATCATCTATCACCAAGGCAAGTTGTATAAACTCACAAACTAGCAAAAACAAAAGTGTCAGTGCTTGAATTTGTAAAGAATTTGCTTCTGTCTGTAGTTTTCTGTAGCTAGTTTTTGCTTTGTTTATAATCAGTTTCTGTGCATCTTTGAACCATTATATCTTGTGATTCTGACAATGAAATGCTGTCAGATTTCTTGCAATTGGTAGACTGTATGTTGAACTCCACCTCCTTAAATTTTGGTGGAATTTTATGGTAATTTGATATGTCAAAACTTGGTCAGAAAATGAGTTCACAACCTGAATTCGACCTGAAACAAATCGTGTACACAGAAGTCGACACCCTGCTCCCTGGGTCGATAGGAAGGTCGACCTAGAGGACCCTTAGGCCGACTGGGCAGTTGACCTAAGGGGCATAGAGGTCAACCTCCATGTTAGCCTGGGTATTGGGCTTTCTACAGTCGAATTCTGCTCCTTTGCTTGTTGTTTCCGAGTATTTTCTCCTTGTTTCTTTGCCTTGTTTTGTGACATTCGTCATATATTTTCTTAGGCCATGATGTCCATGAATAGACTAGCCAAATTTGGTAGATTTTGAAATTCAAAATTTTAATTATTTTGAATTTAATTTTAATTTAAATTCGAATATCGATTTGGGTGAATTTTCTTGTTTTTATTCGTTTTCGAGCACTGTCTTCTCCAAATCTTTTTGAAATGGTTTTTAAAATTAATAAGCATTTAAAAATAATAATTATATAGTATTTTAACGTATTTTCAAGTATAAAATCTATTTATTCTCTACAATAAGGGAAAATTTTAAATAGAGTTTTCAAACTGATTTTAAAAATTGGTTTAAAAGCTTGTTTTTCAAAGTAAATTATTTTATATACAAATCACACATTTTTGCACATTTCAAGCGAACGAGAAGGAGCATTAAGTGGTTTGGTAAAACAAATAGTATGTGATTCGTGTGTTTATCTTATCGGTTAATTCCCGACTTGTCCATTTGATCGTTTTGACCTTCGGGTCGAGTTTTCCGATGAAATGAGGTAAACTTTTTACTGCTTTGAGTGTGAAATTGACTAGCGGTTAGTAAACTGTTTAGTGTAAATGTGTGGTATGGGACACATGTTAACATTATTCGGGTCCCTATCTGAGATTTGTGACACATTTGCCATTGCGGCGTGCCAGTACTGGACCTTCGGATTATTGCCATCGCGGCGTATTTGTCTTCGAGACATTTACCATTGCGGCATTTGCCATTGCGGCGTATTTTCCATTGCGGCGTATTTGTCATTGTGACGTTTTGCCTTTGAGTGAGGTACCTATTTGAGATAACAGTACTTGGCAAGGCTTTGGCCATATGCACGTGAAAACACTTTTGAGATGATTTCTTTGACTATTTTTCCCTAGTTTATCGCCCCTTTCGGAATTGGTCCTTTGACCATTCGATATATTTGTGGTGATTACTTTTCAAGAATTTGAATTCTTGGAGTTCTATTTTTGAGATTTGAATTTCCTACAATGGCGTTATTTGAGATTGCCTTTTGGCAACATTATATGAGATTTTCCTTTTGGTGTTTACTTGATATTTTATTCTCCTCTTTGGAGATATATTGCCTTATGGCATGTTTAAGATGGAATCTCTTATTGCTTGTTTTGGGTTTGCCAAGATAGAGGGTTTAGGTTTTCCCCTAAACCATGTTTGATGTTTTATGAAATGCCGATGATATGAGGTTCGCTACAATTAGCGTTTTATGGGTTATTCTATCTCCTTTGAGATTGTATGTTGTGTAGTGGTACCATTCATCACATGAAGTAACCATACATACCATACTTATGCTCATGCTTACTTAGTATTGTATCTTCTTGCTTAAGAAGATCATCACCTCTATCTTATGCTTCTGTTATCGTATATTCTCTAAAACTGATTTGTTTAGCTAGAATGACCCGTGTATTTATACTCGGGTCAGACCAAGGTATTTCAGGGTAGGTACATTTGGACTTAGCCTATTCTGCTTCCGCATGGACTCTATTCTGCTAGCTCTTTTTGTTATAGCTTTTTGTGTAGTCCTTTTTGTTCGCTACTCTGATATGTATATTCTTTTGACTCGCTTGTATATTGTGGTCGCTATACCACTTGACATGTATCATTTTGTATACTCCGTGATGTATCCGTATATGTATATATATGTGATCTACTGTTCTGTGATGTGTTTTGCATTCGATTTGTTGTATTTTGTTCTGATAGATCCTATAGCCACCTATAGCTTTGTATTAAGTATTGTATATGTCGACCTACATGAGATAGAAAAAATATAGAGCATTTATCGACGTATTCAATAGATATTTAAGACAAAGTTATAGAAGGTCGCTCCTAAACAGCCCTATTCTCCATATTTGCAGACGGTATTACCCAGTAATACTCTTTGTTAATGTGGGTCTCGGGGTGGGGCGTCATAGCATGGTATCAGAGCTGAGTTCAAAACAAAATATGATAAACAAAGAACCGAAGCACATACTACAATACATCTAAGTGTAATACAAGTGTTACGAATCCTTTAATCATTGTGCCTTGTCCTTTTCTTGTCGTTTGGGGTAGATAGAAGTTTAGGAATACGTCTAGGAATGCATTTTAATTCCGTAGTATTTTATATTTGAATTAATGATATCTACCCTATGAATAATCTTTATTTATCTTAACTTTCAGCTAATGGCTAGAAAAGGCAGAGGACGATGCTCGGATGCGGGGCAATCCAGCTGCTCCCATCCAGACGACGTTTATATGTCTGCCGATCAGTTCATGGAGTTATTTAGGAGTACTCTACCTCCAGGTCCTACTCCATCATATCCTCCATGGAAGTCTGTCTTTGCACGATGTGCAGTGATTTCTCTCATCTCAAAGGAAAGCCGTTCAAAGGCTCTGAGTCTATTCTGGATGTCCAAGCTTGGATTCACACATGCGAGCGCATCTTCTTTCACATAGATCTTTCTGACCATCATAGAGTTCTTATGGCATCCAGCATGCTACAAGAGCATGCTCTTGACTGGTATGAGCTTCTCATAGCCGAGCTTGATGAGTCTACCCTTTCTTGGACTCAGTTTCGGGCACGATTCGAGCTCAAGTTCATTCCTGAATCTGAGAGAGCTTTATTGGCCCGTCGATTCCTTGAGTTGAAGCAAGGAAAGTCCTCCATCTTTGATTATTTTCATCATTAGAAGCCTTATCTAAGCACAGTCTCGAATATATTGATGTGCACGTAAATATGCATACTTTTACCACCATATTTAATCTATTTGAATTAAATAAATGATCATATCGGGTATTTTAACTTGTTTAAACCAAAAATTCAAATTATTCCAAATTGTCACATATTCATCTTCATATATGGGCAAAATGGTCATTTGTGTACATATATTTCTTTGAGAAAAATTAATTGAAAATTTGTATATATTTTTGTAGGATTTTGATCTCAAATAGAAGTGGTTTCATGAAGATATGCATGCACAAAATTAATACAAAGGAATGAAGATGGAAATAATTCAAAGTGAAGAACATAGAGGACCCCACCTACCCACCTACCTTAATGTACAAATTAAAGGCTAATGCACATGCTTTTGGAGTTAATGGCTTCATGTACACTTAATGGGGGATTAAAACATGTTAATGATTACTTGGCCTCCACACTTCCTAAGGGGCATTTTGGGCATTCCCCAAAAAAATGAATTAGGGTTTTAACACTTGTATAAATACCCTTATGTTTCATGTAGCAATCTTCCTCTTAGTTAGTTAGTTTTAGTTTAGAAAATAAATCAAATCTCTCTTTCTTTCCATGGCTACTTAGCCATTTCTTCTCTTATGTAATTCTTTTCTTTTATGCAATGTTAATTATTGTTTCTTTTTAATTACATGTTCATTTCCTTTTATGCAAGTAGTGTAGATTTTCCTTTATGCAATTAGAATAGTTTTCCATTTCACTTTGCTCTCTTTTCCTTTTCTTTTTATCTCATGTTGCAAGCTACATTTGTTCATATGATAACAAATATGAGAGGCTAAACCCCTTCAATTTAGGGGTAATGAAGCTCTCTAATCATGTAGCTTCAACATAATTTGATGTTTATGCTCTCTTTTTATGATTAATGAGAATGATTGAAGTGGTTTAATGATGTTGTTTAGCTTTGAATTTGATAGTCTATGTTGTTTATAACAAATATGCTATGCTTAAACAAACAAAACACAAATTGCCTCTTCATCTACATATGATTATGGCAAAGAAGTGATTGTTGAAATTAAAATTTGATGGCTTATATTTCTAATTAATAGTTAATAGGCCATGCTTAAAATAAATTTTGCTTTCAACTTTGTTGTCATATTTTAAGAGATTTAAAAGTGCATTAGTGGTTGTGTTATAGTTTGATGGTTTATATTGAGCTAATTAATAGCACAAATATACCATACTTATGATAAGAACATCAACTAATTCACTAATGACAAGAAAAGAGAGATCATAACTTCATTTTGTTGATTTATGTGATCTAGAGAGTGGAAATTGCCTCTAAATTGTCTTAACACTCTCATATTTTTATCTATTTTCTTTTGTCATTTTTCTTCTTTATTTTAGTTAATCACTCTTTCAACTTTGGTTAATTTGATTGAGTAGAATTTTAAAATCAACAATTCCCTGTGGATCGACCCGTATTCGCCACGTGCTATATTCGTACACCGTGCGCTTGCGGTTATTTTTTAATTTAAATTCGTTCGATGGTTTTCTAAACCGATAGAATTTCCATCGACGAACAAGTTTTTGGCGCCGTTGCCGGGGATTTGTTTTGATTTTAATTTTCTATTCTTCGAATTATTTTCGTTTGATTTTCTTCTGTATTTGTTTGCCATTTTTTAAAAAAAAAACCAAAAAAAAAATTCCATTTCACTTGCATTTGTTCTACTTGGTTTGTGCACTTCTTTCAATTTAAACTGTGCATTTTGATCTGAAAACTGTGTTCTCGCTGTGTTTTGTGCATTTTGTGATTTTGTTCTACTCAACAGAGCATTTAATTACAAAACTTGATTACAACTTCAATTCCATAATATTTCTTGGTTACAAACTTGGTTACAAACTTGAGAAAGTATACACAGTCTGATAACCATCCTTCTTCTTTCAACCTACATCCTCACCAACAATCCACAACTCCTAACCACTTCATCCACCGACACATTCATATTTCACTCGTCAATCGCCTGAAACATCTGCCAGTACCTACTACAACCCTCCACGACAACCCAGTCACCATCATCCCCTACTCATTTTCATATCAGCCAATCCATCACAACACCTCAACAATCCTCAAACTACTTCATCCATATACATTAATCCCTCAATCCCACCAGAACAGCAAATCCACTACTCAAACATCCCCTTTACCTGACCATCACTTCTTACGACAAAAGTCACCCTCCTCTAATCACTTCATATATCCACAACTTCAACTGTCACGACCACTGCACTCCAAACCATACAACCACCTTCAACTGTTGCCATAACCACAGTTCTCTGCCTACCACAGTACAAACCTCACCACTTCTGTCGACCTGCACAGTTAAACATCCCATTCATATCAACAGAACGCCCCTATCTGAACCACAGTACATTCCATTCATACCACGGTACATTCCCTCTCTGTTTACAAAACTGCCTGTAGCACTTCTACTCGAAAACAACATACATCAGTCGACAACAGTAGCCACTTCTCTTTTAAACCATTTCACAACAGTAGTGCACAAACACCTGCCTTAAACTTCACTATAATCTATTGTTGCAGCTGTTGCCTCTGTTTTCTCACTGACCATATCACCATACTTGACTAACATCAACCACTTCTACAACAAATCCAGACAACAATCAACATTCCTCCACCACTTCATATCATTTACATCCCCAATAATCCCACAGACATACATAACCACCATTCATCAAAGAAGACCATCCACCAATCCTTTCAATCATCTCCTTTCAATCCGATTTCAAACAAAACAAAAAAAAACAAAAACAAAAACTGTCAGCACCTCCTTCTACAGCCTTATCTCCTTTCCACATCCAACCCACTACACTCGACCTTCAACATATTCCAAAAACCCATCGTCAAACAATAACACGCCTCCATTCCAAGTTTATCTCCTATGACCTTCGAACACAAAATCAACATCCAAATTCACCTCGAACTCGAACAACCTCAGTAGCCAATTCGCTGCCGCGACCCAAAACGGACTCATCTCGACATCCACAAACAATCCAACGCGACCAAAATCACCAGAACACACAACGCGACCTTCCTCGAACAGCAGAATCGCGAGCTCACAGCAACCGGCGGCAGCAGCTCGACCTTCCTCATCACCTTCTTCCTCCTGCAACCATCAAAAGCCTCCAACCTCCAATCGACTGCCATAAACGAATCCTCCACCTAAACCCAATTCAACAACCCATCAAAACTGCTTTGACTCAGTTCGCCTCGCAACCCAACTTGCAACTTCGCCCCTCTGTTTCCATTCGCCTCGCGGCCCACAATCAACAATCGAACCTGGCAGGCCTCCCTTCAGGAATCACCTTGACTAAATCGCGAGCCAATCAACACGATTACACGATCTAAATTCGAGGCAAAATAATTTGTTTTTGATTGATTTTGTTAAAAAAAATAAGGGAAAGCTTTCGTTTTTAGACGAGAAAGTGGATTTGTGTGCTGTGTTGTCTTTTGATTAAAATAAAGCATCATAGTTGCGGGCCTTTGTTTCTTGTTTGGGCCATTTTTTTTCCAGTTTGATTAAGCTTTTACCTTGTTTTTTAAGTTCTTTCTTTATTAAAAAAAATTTGCTTAATTTGTTTTCTTTTGTTTTACTGGTCTTGTTAATTTTTTTTTAGTTTTGTTTGGTCTCTTTAAAAAAAAAACAAAGAAACGGTATTTATCTTGTTTTCAATTGTTTTAGTCCATTTTGTTTTCAAATAATTTTAGTTTAATTTGTTTTGCTTTTCATTTGTTTTAAGTTCCTTCTCTTGATATAAAAAAAATATAAAAACAATTGTATTTATTTTGTTTTTCGTTTCAGGTTGTCAAAGCAGATTGAAAGAATTGCTTGCTTGTTGAAAACTGCCGCTTTGCTGTCAAAAATAAATTGCTGGCTTGCTTATAAAAATAATTGCTGCAGTCATTTGAATTGCATTGTTGATTGCTTGCATTTGAATTTTTTTTTTAAAGTAAAACCCTACTTTTTAGTTTCTTTTAAAAAAAAAAAAATTCATTCTGGTTGCATTGTTAATACACGTTTTATTTCAGCTTTGCATTTCATCTTAGAATTTGATTAAATAATAACTCACTTAATTGTATATTGACAGTTGTCTTCTTTGAACAATTTAATTTCTTAGTGTCTAGGCTACGATAGAGTAATAACCATTTATAAATATTACGGTGATTCGTAAATATTATAGTGGTTGTTCCTCTAAAGGTACTTAAACCTTCGGCTGCATTGCTACGGTGATTCATCGTGCACCGATAACCCCTGCCCGTTACCTGGCTGAGAAATATTTTTGTTGATTTAAGACAGTGTGTGACTATACAATTTTGTGTTAACTTAGGATAAATCATTTGTAATTTACCCTTGCATTCATTTAGTTGCATTAGTTCATGCATATTTAAAAAAAAACAAAAACAAAAAATTTCAAAATCCAAAACAAAAAAAATCCTTTTCCTTTGAAATTTTTAAATCCTTTTTCTTTGAAATTCCAAAAAAAAAATCCAAATTTTTTTTTAGAAAAACCGAAATCCAAAAATAATAATATGAAAATACCAAAAAAAAAAACAAAACAAAAATCAATTTCCCTTTTGAAAAATAAATTCCATTTGTAAATATTTTTCTTTTACAAAAATAAAACACACAAAAACATTCTTGAAAATGTCCGAGTTTCCCCACATACATGATTTTTACAACAGTTGTGAAAATCAATATAATCCATATAATTTCACTTCAAATTCTTATGGATATTTCAACAACAACTATTGTGTAAATAATTCGAATTTCGAATAGCAAAATTTTCAAAACAATGAACATCCCTCAAATCTCGGAAAAAGCATTTCATCTTTACTTGAACTCTATACAAAACAAAATCAAAGTATAAATGAATTGTGTAATTCATATTTGTGTAATAACTCGAGTCAAGGATTTCAAAATTTGAATTCAATTCAAAATTCAAACAAGTACGATTATAACCCATGCCAATTCAATTTCGAACTCCAAAATGAATTTCAAACTCAACATGAAAATGGGAACAACTTTTCAAACAAATTTGGCAACGGGAATAATCTTGACTACGATATGAGTGAATTTTTTTGCTCTCAACAAATCCAAATTGAAAATTCTCAAGTTAATAACTATAATTGGATTTTGTTGAGCAAATGAACGAAATTTACGATGATCACACGAATTCGTTGTTTGAAACATATATGAAACAACATGAAAAACAAAATCAAATTCCAACGTATGACGAGTCAAAAGATAATCCGTCTTTTACCACAATCGACGATTTTCAAACAACAACTTTTGAAACTGAAAATGATGATCTTAATGAAGTTGTTGAAAACATGGTAATTGAGTTGGATTTCAATTCTTTTGAGGGTGTGGAACCAAATGTAAAATTCTATCTTTCTTTTCTCGATTTCGAAAATTTAAATACAACAGCTTTGGATTATGAACTTAAGACATGTAATAAAGTTTTGATAATCCAATAAAGAAAGTTGAATTTAATGAACATGAATTTTTTGGTCTTTTGGATGACGAGTTGTTAAATTCCGATGGGGAAGATGAAAATCACCATTTTGATTTTGAAATCAATAATTGTGAAAATGTTTTCAATGATAAACTTGAATTTCAAATTGGTGAAAATAAACTTGAACTTCAATCAATTATTTTGTCGACCCTGAAAATCATCGAAAATAAAACAACTCGTACGATTTTTAATAAAACGACATTCGTTTTTCCAAATCGACAATCAACTTCAAATTCTTTTACGATTTGGTTTTTCGTGCTTAAGCCGTGTCTCACACATTTGACGAGACAAATGAATTGGTCTTTCGAAGACCGTTTCATTTACTTTTTGACTATATACTTTCTCATCTCTTGTAAATAGTAATCTTTCATGTAAATATATGATTTTTATTTTATTTTTCTCCTTCCATTTGGGTTGACTGTGGGGACATAGTCAAAATCAAGTGTGGGGGGGTGGGGACTCATCTTCATTCTTTTTTTTTTCTTGGTTTATTTTTGCTTTAAAATCAAAAAAAAAACATTAAAAAAAATCCCAAAAACAAATTTTCTTTTGATTTATTTTCAAAAGAAACACTATAAGATAAATATATGGCTTTGGTTTATTAAATTGAAGTTTTTGAAAATTTATTGGTCTTAACAAAAATAAAAATGAAGTTTGATTACAAATAATAATGGTTTAACTAGTATATAGGAAGATTCATACGTGTTAATTATGAAGTACATCCTAATTGAAAATCTTTGTTTTAAGAAGTGATTGATTTAAAGTAAAGGATATAACATTTTTTTTGTCTTATAAGTTAAATGGTGCTAAGACGTGCTAAGATGACTTTGCAAAACTCCCACTCAAAAAATATAAAAATAAAAAATAATAACATCCAAGTATTCACTCTCATTTAAAAGTCCTCACGGTTATGCATGGATGATTACTTGGAATTTTTGATTATGTGCTTTCATACTCATTTAAAAGTCCTCAAGGTTATGATGTATGGAACACATGTAAAAAAAAAGACTTAATAAAAACCACCTACGGTCGATAGTGTATGCATGAAAGTGTGTGCACTCGCCATGCTCTGTACTCCCCTCACATAAGCCCGAAAGGCAGTGCATGGGTGGTATATCTGGCCTCAGTTTACCTTAGCTAGGTGTGTAATTTTTCTTACAAATAATGAGAGAGCAAGCAATTGAAATCCTAGCACTATTTTTACTTATTTGATTTGAATTGTTATTGAAAAGAAATGAAAATACCACTTTGATAAACTTTGATAGTCAACTACGGATCCATTTCATAGATACACTTTGTTATCAACTGAAACAACGAGTTAAACTCTTGTCTATTTGTTATGATAACTTGATTTTTGTTGGAAATTTTGACGAGTAAATGACATAAATTTTCAAGATAATAACCAAAACCTATATTTAACTTATTCGTGTCGATTTAAAAATAAATCCTTCATTTGTAAATATTTTCAAAAAAAATTTGCATTCATCTCTTTGTAAATAAATCTTGCATTTTGTAAATATTTTCATCCCGCACTTGGATTTTGTGGGTAGTATACGCTGAAAACCCTCACGAGACAACACTCGTCCTACTGGGGACACCCAGAGGTTTAACGGCTTGTTGCATACGCTTAATGCAATCGTGCTTCCTACGAAAACAGATTTATCTTAGTTTTTCTTTATTCGAGGACGAATAAAAAGATAAGTGTGGGGGTATTTGATGTGCACGTAAATATGCATATTTTTACCACCATATTTAATATATTTGAATTAAATAAATGATCATATCGGGTATTTTAACTTGTTTAAACCAAAAATTCAAATTATTCCAAATTGTCACATATTCATCTTCATATATGGGCAAAACGGTCATTTGTGTATATATATTTCTTTGAGAAAAATTAATTGAAAATTTGTATATATTTTGTAGGATTTTGATCTCAAATAGAAGTGGTTTCATGAAGATATGCATGCACAAAATTAATACAAAGGAATGAAGATGGAAATAATTCAAAGTGAAGAACATGGAGGACCCCACCTACCTTAATGTGCAAATTAAAGGCTAATGCACATGCTTTTGGAGTTAATGGCTTCATGTACACTTAATGGGGGATTAAAACATGTTAATGATTACTTGGCCTCCACACTTCCTAAGGGGCATTTTGGGCATTCCCCAAAAAAATGAGTTAGGGTTTTAACACTTGTATAAATACCCTTATGTTTCATGTAGCAATCTTCCTCTTAGTTAGTTAGTTTTAGTTTAGAAAATAAATCAAATCTCTCTTTCTTTCCATGGCTACTTAGCCATTTCTTCTCTTATGTAATTCTTTTCTTTTATGCAATGTTAATTATTGTTTCTTTTTAATTACATGTTCATTTCCTTTTATGCAAGTAGTATAGATTTTCCTTTATGCAATTAGAATAGTTTTCCATTTCACTTTGCTCTCTTTTCCTTTTCTTTTTTCTCTCATGTTGCAAGCTACATTTGTTCATATGACAACAAATATGAGAGGCTAAACCCCTTCAATTTAGGGGTAATGAAGCTCTCTAATCATGTAGCTTCAACTTAATTTGATGTTTATGCTTAATGAGAATGATTGAAGTGGTTTAATGATGTTGTTTAGCTTTGAATTTGATAGTCTATGTTGTTTATAACAAATAGGCTATGCTTAAACAAACAAAACACAAATTGCCTCTTCATCTACATATGATTATGGCAAAGAAGTGATTGTTGAAATTAAAATTTGATGGCTTATATTTCTAATTAATAGTTAATAGGCCATGCTTAAAATAAATTTTGCTTTCAACTTTGTTGTCATATTTTATGAGATTTAAAAGTGCATTAGTGGTTGTGTTATAGTTTGATGGTTTATATTGAGCTAATTAATAGCACAAATATACCATACTTATGATAAGAACATCAACTAATTCACTAATGACAAGAAAAGAGAGATCATAACTTCATTTTGTTGATTTATGATAGAATTTCTGTCGACGAACATATATCAGCACCTCTTACAAGAAGAATCTGAAGTTTGTCTCTGGTCTCAAGAAGTGTCTCAAGAAGTCTTTGATGCTTCAATTTCCTTTCGAGGAGTTGGTTGACTCGACACTTCATCTTGAAGCCGTCAAGAAGGAGTGCGATAGTGGTGATGAGGTTGAGGTTTGCAAGAACCCCAACAAGAAGCAGTTTCCTTTCCAGAAGTCAAAGTCTTTCCCTTCCAAGAAGAAGAAGCTCGTTGGATCTAGTTCTCATTCTCAGCCCAGTGGAGCACCTCCTACTCGAAAGGGTTGTTTCAATTATGGTTCTCGCGACCACATGATTCAAGATTTTCCTAAGCCTCTCTTCTGTCATTATTGCAAGAAGGAAGGCCATCGTCTTGCCACTTGTCCTATTGCTCCGACTAATACCCAGTCTGGCAAGCTGAATGTAGTGGATGCTTCTGGATGGTCTTCTCAGCGCAAAGGTACATCTCCTTCTATCCATGAAGGCTCTATTTTATTCCATGATCGTTCTATTTAAGTTCTCTTTAATACGGGTGCGTTACATTCATTCATATCGAAAGAGCTCGTTGATGCTATTTCTTTGGATGTTTCATGCCTTGTTACTTCGTTGAGGATTGCAAATCCTATTGGGGGATATTAAAACCTTAGCATGCTTTGTGAGGATGTTGAGATTGTTTTATGTGGATTTTCTTTTCATGCGAATTTGTACGTTATTTCTTATTTGGGTTTTGATATGATTTTGGGTATGGACTGGCTAGTGCGATACAATGCCAAAATTATTTGTTCTGAGAGAGTTTTATATCTTTGACATCCAGATTCGTCTTCTTAGCTATCACTTGTTCTCTTGAATGTGGATAATTCTGAAAGGCTTTATATTCTCTAGAATCACCAGATGATGATGATATATCTCATATATCTGTTGCTTGTGATTTCTTTGATGTATTTGAGCCTATTTTGGGTTTTCCACTTAGGCAGGTGATTGAGTTCCACATTGATCTCTTTCCATACGCGTAGCCAGTTAGTCGTCCTCCAACGAGGATGTCTACAAGGAAAATGAGGAACTCAAGCAGCATTTGTTGGAGCTTGAAGCTAAGTAGTTGATTCAGTCTAGTTTTTCACCATAGGGTGTCGCGGTTGTCTTCATGAAGAAGTGAGATGGAACTCTTAGGCTTTGCATCGACTATCATAAGCTTAAAGAGTTGACCATCAAGAATAGGTATCCGTTGCCTAGGATCGACGATATGTTCGATCAATTGAGTTGTGCTAAGGTCTTCTCTTATCTCGACCTTGCCACTAGTTTTCATCAGCTCTAAGTTGTGGAAGATAGCATACCTCCTACATCTTTCTACACTCGATATGGATCTTTCGAGTGGCTCCTTATGCCGTTCGGTCTGACGAACGCTCCTGCTTTCTTTGTCGGTCTTATGAATTGAGTATTCCGAAAATATCTCGATAAGTTCGTATTTGTGTTCATCAACGACATCCTTGTTTATTCAAAGTCTGAAGTCGAGCATGCTAATCATTTGAGAATTGTCTTGAATATTCTTCGTCATCGTCATCATAAAGCCAAATTCTCCAAGTGCCATTTCAGTGAGAATAAGGTTAAGTTATTAGGACACGTTATTTCTTCTGAGGGCATTTCGATCAATCCTTCAAAGATCGAAGCCATCCAGAATTGAAAGGGGCCTAAGAATGTTCATGAGATTCACAGCTTCCTTGGATTGGCAGGTTACTACCGCCGATTCATTAAGGATTTTTCCTGCATTATTCTTCCTCTCACCAGCCTTATTCGAAAAGGCATTCGATTTATTTCGTCCGACAAGTGTGAAGCTTCTTTTCAGCAGTTAAAGGAGCTTCTCTCTAGCGCTCCTATTCTAAGTGGTTCCAGAAGGGAATCATGATCTTGTTGTCCACACTGATGGTAGTAGATGTAGCCTCGGTGCCGTGCTTATGTAGAAGGATCGGGTAGTTGCTTATGCTTCTAAGCAACTGCGACCGAATGAAGTTCGCTATGCCACTCATGACCTCGAGTTAGCCGCCATCATTTTCACCTTGAAGATTTGGCGACATTATCTATTAGGCGAGCGCTTCATTCTCTATACCAATCACAAGTCCTTGAAATATTTGTTCACTCAGAAGGAGATCAATATGAGGCAACATCATTGGCTCGAGTTCCTTGCCTCCTATGACTTCGATATCTAGTATAACCCTGGTAAGGGTAATCGTGTTGCTGATGTGCTTAGTCGCAAACATTCGGCTATTGTTTCTATGATGCTTGCCGAGTGGGATGTTCTTGAGACCTTATCCCTTTATGATATTCATGATCGAGCTCCATCTTCCGATTCTCATATTTTATTATTTAGTTTGGAAGCTCGACCTAGCTTATTAGATCATGTTGTCGATGCTCAGTGTCGTGATCCTGACCTTATGCATTTTATCCAGATTTATGACCTGTGATGAGGTGTTGTAGGATTTCAGCATTGATTCTCATGGGTGTCTTCGTAAGAAGAACCATCTTGTTGTGCCTTCCGATTCTTCACTTAGACGTAACATTCTCGATGACTGTCACCATTCTAAGCATACTATTCATCTCAGCAGTAGTAAGATGTATGCCGACATGCATCGCCTTTATTATTGGGAAGGCATGAAGCATGATGTGGTGAGTTATGTGAGTAGTTGCATGACTTGTCAACTTATCAAAGCCGAGAATCAGCGCCCTTCTGGTCTCCTTCAGCCTCTAGAGATTCCATTATGGAAATGGGATCAGATTTCAATAGATTTCATTAACGGCCTACCTCATTCGAGATCAGGCCATTCTAGCATTTGGGTTATTGTTGATCGCCTCATTAAGTCTGGTCATTTCATTCCTATTAAGTATAATAGGACCGCCTCTCATTTGGTCAAGTTATATATCAAGGAAATCGTGATACTTTACGGTATTCCTACTTTGATTGTTTGTGATCGTGATTCACTTTTCACGAATCATTTCTGGTAGAGTGCTCAGCAAGCTTTGGGAATAAAGCTTAACTTCAGCATAATATATCATCCACAGTCTGATGGACAAACTGAACGGGTAAATTTTATTCTTGAGGATATTCTCCGTGCTTAGATTCTAGATTTCGGTGGTAGTTGGGAGGATCACCACTTCTTGTGGAATTCTCCTACGGAAATATTTTCCAGTCTAGTATCGGTATGGCTCCTTTCGAAGCCCTTTATGAAAAGCCATGTCGATCTCCTTCATGTTGGGTGGAATCTGGAGAGAAGCTTATTCTTGGCCTAGATTCTATTTGTGATTCATCTGAGAAGATTATTCTGATTCGACAGAGAATGAAAGAGGCATAGAGCCGTCAGAAATCCTACATGGATAATCGTAGGAAGCCTCTCGAGTTCTCTGTTGGTGATCTCGTCTTTATTCACGTTTCTCCTCTAAAAGCTGTCATGCGATTCAGTACGACTGGGAAATTGGCTCCTCGCTTTATAGGATACTAAATGTATTAGCCATGTGGCTTATAGAGTTTCACTTCTAGCTCATCTATTTGGCATTCACGACGTGTTTCACGTCTTCCAGCTTCGGAAGTGTCTTCGAGAGTCGGATTCTGTTATCGATTCTCCTGATTTACAAGAGCTTGAGTTCTCATCAGACCTATTTGTTGTGCAACAGCCTATTTACGTACTTACTTTGGAGGTGAGACGCCTTCAAAATAAGGACGTGCCGCTCTTTAAAGTTTAATGGTCTGCTGATGCCAATGACCGCACTTGGTAAACTAGAGAATTTATCGAGCGATCCTAATCCAGTTTTCTATCTTCGCATAGCGAAGGGGAGAATATCTTTTTATCTCAAGCTTATTTCTTTTTTCCTTTGACAGATGAAATTAATAAGTTGAATAGAAATTTTCCTCTAGAAATTGCAAGGACGCAATTTTGTTAAGGGGGTCTGTAACAATCCTGTTTTGGAGATTACCTTTTAATATTGAATTATAATGATGCTATAATTTAATATTGTAAATTAAATTACAATTGGAGAACTTAAATGAATCTTGGAATATAAAATGAGAAAAATGTAATTCTAAGCTATATTTAATTTTGTCTGGAGTGATAATAAATGGAATATGGGCTTTAAATAATGAAAATGATTTCATTTTAGAGAAAATGCAATAACTATATTAATCATTGCCCATTTACTTCTTTTAATAATTTTTAAAAGAAGTATGTAATTTTTAAAGGTCATTTATTGAAATAAAAGATGGAAATTAGTTTAAAAATACGTTTTGGTTATAAATTATGTTTGAAAATGGTTTGAAATATTTTTCGTAGTGAGAAAATAAATTTTGTGGTATTTTAGAAGTTAAAAACAATTTTTATTCATTTATTTAAGTAAATGGTGTATCTTTTTTAAAATTAAGGATTTTAATAATAAAAATATTTAAAAACATAAATTAATCTTTTTATTTGATGAAAAATGTTTTATTTTGCATGTATACAAGTTTTCATATTTTTCTTGTGTGTAAATATGAAGAAAATGAATTTTATTTGTGTGTATATGTGATATGCACACATATTATGGCTAAGTGTTGATTTTAATCTTAAGCCACCTTATATTCTTTTTTATTTTGGGTCTAATTCAGCCTAATATCACATAGCCTGGTAAGAAGTGAGAAAGAGGAGTTGTTGTATGTTCAATTCATACTACCTCCTTCTTCCTTCTGCCGAAACCAAAAAAAATAAACTCCTCTCTACCAATTTCTCAAAAATCAAGCAATTTCTTCATTTTAATTCAACAAATTCAAGGCTTTTTACAATCCAGCAATAAATAAAGATAAACAACTCCAAATCACTTAAATTTCATCACAAAATTCTTTCACAGTGAATGATTTCTAATTTTACTGTAAATATTGTTTTGCATGTTCTTCCTATCTCCCGTACGGTATTTAGAAGCTTCAATCTTGCAAAAGGGCTTCAACTTTGCTGTAAAATCCAAGCTTTTATCATCTATCAGCAAGGTGAGTTGTATAAACTCACAAACTAGCCAAAAAAAAGTGCCAGTGCTTGAATTTGTAAAGAATTTGCTTTTGTCTGTAGTTTACTTTAGATAGTTTTTGCCTTGTTTATAATCAGTTTCTGTTGCATCTTTGAACCCTTATCTTGTGATTCCAGCAAAAAATGCTACTGGATTTCTTGCAATTAGTAGCCTACATGTTGAACTCCATCTCTGCAAATTTTGGTTGAATTTTATGGTCATTTGATATGTCAAAACTTGGTTAGAAAATGAGTTCGCAACCTAAATTCGACCTGAAGCAAATCGTGTACGCAGAAGTCGACACCCCGCTCCCTGTGTCGACAAGAAGGTTGACCCAGAGGACCCTTAGGTCGACTAAGGGGCATATAGGTAGATCTCCAAGTTGGCCAGGATGTTGGGCTTTCTGCATCCCAATTCCGCTCCTTTGCTTGTTGTTTTCGAGTATTTTTCTCCTTGTTTTTTTACCTTATTTTGTGATATTTCTGCATATATTCTTAGGCCATGATGTCTATGAACAATACTAGCCAAATTTTAGAGATTTTCAAAATCAAATTTTGAATTATTTTGAATTTAAATTCGAATACAGGTTTGAGTGAATTTTCTTGTTTTTATTCGTTTTCGAGCATAGTTTTCTCCAAATCTTTTTGAAATTATTTTTTAAAATTAATAAGCATTTCAAAATAATTATTATATAAGATTTTGAATTATTTCAAGTATAAAATCTATTTATTCTCTATAATAAGGGAATTTCAAATAGGGTTTTCAAATTGATTTCAAAAATTGGTTTAAAAGCTTGGTTTTCAAAGTAAATTATTTTATATACAAATCACACATTGTTGCACATTTCAAATGAATAAGAAGGAGGATTAAGTGGTTGGTAAAATGTATGGTATAAGACACATGCGTTTATCTTATCGGTTAATTCCCAACTTGTCTGTTTGATCGTTTTGACCTTCGGGTCGAGTTTACCGATGAAACGAGGTAAACTTTTTATTGCTTTGAGTGTGAAAATGACTAGCGGTCTGTGTAGTTAATGCCCCGCTTGTAACAGCCCACTAATTTGTACCATTCAAATTCGACAATAAATTTAAAACATGTCATGCTTGAATAGTTCAAAACAATAGATTGTAAATAAATTAGGAGCAAATGAAATCAAACCACAGAATCACAGACACAGATATCAGAAAACTCGCAGCGGAATTTAAAATACTTAGTGGTTCATGAAGCCACTAAAAATAGTCTCACACAAATAAACATTACATAGTCTTTAATCTTAAATATAGTTTAAAACATAAATAGAAAATCCAAATATCCCATATCTTGATTACATAAATAAGATAACGGACTGAAAGTTTGCCGACAGCTTGAAAGATCTACAGAAGTCCTAGCTCCGGGATGAAAGCTGAACTGCAACTCAGGCTGACCCGAGCGTAAAATAAAACATAAACACTCGAGTCAGGACATACATACTTATATAGTGTAAGCTAATTCAAGTGTACTGTAATATAGAGCAAGTAACTTAAAGCATGCTTAGGACCGCCCATCCTCTAAGGATCCGTTAAACTATTTACTATGTAGTATTATTCGCTATTATAATAATGTCTATTAGTAAAATAAACTTACTTTAAAATAGCGTTAAGGGTTACCCATATAGCCCTTAACACACATAATGCCAATAGTGTATACAGTACCTGCATATCTCCTGATCGGGAGACTACGAGAAGATACTTCATAGGTACGACACAAATCAAACTCGTACAGGGCTTGCTATGGTAGGTGACACGACACAACTAGGCAATGCCAGGGTAGATATACCAATTACGCTTTCGGACCGGTGGAAACGCGCAGCGCGCAGCTACCGCCCACCTCAAACAACACTCCCAAATCAAAGGTGCGCACCAAACAATCACAAAAACAATAAAATGGCATACGAAAAAGTGCGTCCGATCAGAGGTGCTACCTCATTAATCCATCAATCGCTCCTGTTTTAGCCACCTTATGCAAACTCACGGGAGTCGGGTCCACGTATTTACCTCAAAGAAAACGTCACCACCATTCTACTTCATTCTGGAATCTCCACCGCATACACGGTTGTCAAAGTGGTTTATCGACAGAGTATGCCCATATCTGATCCCGGTCTCTTTAACAACCAAACGTTATTACAACCCGTGGTTACAACTTTTAAAAATGGTATTGATACTAAAAAAATCAAAATAAATTTCAAATACCTTTCAATATCATAGTACATTTCAAACATCATTTATTTAAACATCAGTCATTTTATAAAATACCATTTAAATCTATTTAATTTATTTAGGGATTAATTGCCTTTCAACTTACATTTAAAAGTTAAATTCTTCCATTCAAAACCATTTAAAGTCTTATTAATTACATACTAAATTCCAGAATTTAAGTCCTTTTTCCAAAGGTTATTTCCATTAAATTTTATTAAAACCATCACTTTTAACAAAATTCAAGATTTCCAAAATAAGTTATAATTTAAAATTTTACTTAAACATTCATTTATTTAACATTTTGACTCATTCAAAAATCATTATAAATTTTATAAAAATCCTTTAAATACATTTTAACCCAGAATATTATAAATTTTCCATTTAAAATATTTTTAAAACATTTCAGAAAAATATTATATAAACCACGGGTCTGTATATAGTTTTCTAGCCTAGGTCAAATGATACGGATATATATGTCATTTCAATCCGCAATTTACAAAGAAAACCGGGTTCTATCATTTCAAACCCGCAATCCCAAGTTAAATAATAAAAAAACATTAAGTAATTACATAAATAAATGGATAAATAATTTATCGTTCAGGCCTATCATTTCAGCCTGTAACGATCTCTAATTTACAGGGAACTAGTAGTGTGATTTACAGTATATAAGCATTAAATGGTATAACTGCAATAAATAAAACAACTGATGATGTGTCTATTAATAATGGGTTTTAACATCATACGTTTATATCATAGGCAGATAAAATTTAATAAAATAAATTTACAATTACACTTGTGATAATTCACAGATATATAGGTATGTTTGTCTGGTGAGAAATACTCACCCGAATGCTGCTGGAAATTTGATTCCCAAACGATGGTAATACTTAAAAGAAAAAAAAACGTACAGAAGCACGATCAAACTGATGCGGAGGCTACGACCAGATTTTATTTTTGAAAAGGAAACGAATTAATTTAAACGTCAAGCCAAGTAAATTTTTTAATATGAAACAAAAAGGGACGAACAGACAAATTGACCCGTAAGCTCGACCACTCCACCACCCGGCTCAATCCAACACAAACTCAGCCCGCCCATTAATTTAAATTTATAAATGTACAAATTTTTTTTTAAAGGCACGTCACGTTACATCTAGTCTTGGTCACCTATCTGAAACATGCATGCATATTCCACTCAGTGGCTAAAACATTTCAAAGGTGGTGAACATACTATCTAACTTAAGTACATGAGGCATAACTTATTGAAAAGGAAACTGTTCAAGGCAGTAAGGATTTTATGAAGTCACTGCTAAAACCTATCCAAATTAAATTCATGCACGTTACTTTCTTTCCCTTTTTTTCAAATATTACTTGGAATAATTTTTTCCTTCCTATACACTTGTACTTATCAAGATTCACTTGCTATTGCTGCTACAAAAGGGCATGGCCCTGCCTATCAAAAAGCGTGCATGCATGCATTTTGTATCATGAATTGATATTATATTATTAGCATCAGAAATTAAGATGTTTTTTTTCTTTTTTTCCTCTACTTCTCCCCTTTGCTAGTCTATTTTCTCTCTTGTTTTCTATCACTCAGCCAAAGCAACAAAATAAATATATATGACAACCTAATTCATGCATGCTACACTTGTTTTCAAACATGAAGTGCACGTATGCAGTGATAACCTAGTATAGGTGGGCTCGAATGGAAAAATATGGGATAGGCTCGGCAGTAGTGACGGCTAGATCGTAGAGGAGGGGAAGGTAGTGGGGTTGCAGTCCAAGGTGGCAGCAGCCGAGTGAAACAAAAAGAAGACAAAGGAAGGAAAAATAAAAGGAAGAAGGAAAAAGATGTAACTGTCATTACCTGAAGCTCCACAAACGCTAGCTAGGAGATGAAGTCCAAGGATGAGGTAAAGAAATATGTTTGTGACAGGTATTTCTAAATGAGCTATGCGTGTTTTATTTTATGGCAAGAAATCTCATTTGCCTATAAACGGCAAATCTAGGGACGTGTATAGTTTTTATAGGAGCTATATTTTCGTTGCTTTGTACGCAAGGAAATAATAAGATGCGCAATCAAAGCATACAAGTTTTATGGTCAAGGAATTTCGTTTGTTTGCAAATTAATATGTAGAGAAAATGGAAAGTTACATTTTGAAATTAACGATTTCAATGCAATAAAAAGGGTGCGTGGGTTTTTATTACTTGGATTATGGGAAAAAAAGGTAGAAAATAATTGAACATTCCGAACATGTTATAAAATAGGAAGCTGCATGATTTTTTCTTTTGAGATTTAGTAATTTCATTCACACAGGCAAGGGATAAGTTGCTTCCATTTAATGTTTATTAACAGAGCTAAAAATGAGGTGAAGTAATAATGCAACGTTTCCGGTATTTACGTGAATCTTGCGAAAATTTTGAGTAACCAAAACAAGCATGCAAGCACTTGATTTGTTGATTGGATTTTAAAGGCGGCAAGCAAATATTTTATCCTTGAACGGAATAGAATTTTGGACAAATTTATTGCAACATGTGTAAATGAGAGAATTGGCCTTCGATAGCTGAGGAAACAGAATGATATTTGATTTCGAACGTTACCTTATCTTATAATAACTTGCGTGAATTTAGAGCAGCGAAAGTGGCAATAAATTTCGTATGTGAGTGCGTTGGTTCAGGGAAAGAAAAAGGCAAGCACTAAATATTTAGATGGCGTTGATTTAAGTGGAAGAAAACGTCACAAATTTATGGTTTGAACGTTTTTAAACAAATGCGTTTTATTTCTATTAGATAAAAGGAGGGAACGGAAAGGGAAAATTTATTTCTTTCCCTCTTAAAAGAATGCACGCCTACTGGTATATTAATTTATGTAGTTAAGGTAAAATTTTATTTCCTTTCGTAATATTTATCTTTTTTTTTTAAAAGTATACAACAAATATCAGTAGAACAACCGCAAAATAAGTATTGTTCATATATATATTGTGGTGTGGATTTTAAAAATGCGTAAACCTACGCAAAATATACACCCAAAATTAATGCAAAAGTAACGCTTTTTAATTAATACGATTTTTATTTTATACGTTATTTATTAAATATTGTACCCTTTAAATGTGTAAATTAACAGTTTCCTTGTACACTATAAATCTTCTTCAAATTTATTACTTGAATAAAAGACAGAATTATGGTTACCTTCTTCTCTGATTACTATTACCATGTACAAAGCGATTTATTATTCAAACGAACAAAATATTACCAATTTTTAAAAAAATAGATAATCCAATCCTTTTATTAAAATTCCAATTAGAGTTATCCTTTAAACAAAGTTAAAAAAATTTAGAACTTCCATTTTATACTTAAAATTTTGGGAAAAGATTTAATCAAATTAAAAATACATTAAAACAAATTTCAAGATTTTAAAATAAAAGAATAAAGTGCTAGAAAAACTAGGGCCGTTACACCGCTATTACCCCGCTATAACCTCGCTATATCTCATAGCGAATTTGTACTGCTACGATTTTTCCATATAGCCCCAAAACATAGCCTTTCCGCTTTAATCCCCGCTATTTCCGCTATATCCCGTTATTTCCGCTATATTCCATTATTTCCGCTATATCTTCTTTAATAAAATGAAATGAAAAATTGCATTTATACATTATAAAAATTATGAAACTAATTTATTTGATTTAATTTTTAATATATTTTCAAAAAAACATACTCTAATATTCTACTAAATTTAATTATGTTATATAGTAGTTTTACGTTTATTTAAAGTATATTCGCACATGTTTTTATTTAAAATTATTTATGTACTAATTATTATTCAATTTGAACGATAATTTTCCATTTAATTACTATTTATGTATTTGTAAAAACATTAAGTACAAGTTTTATATGCTATTTTAGAGCTATCCGCTATATCCCACTATATCTTCGCTGTATCTCCGCTATGACTTTTTGCTCCTCCACCGCTTTGAATCTGCCGAGCGCTTTAACTGCACAGCTAGCGGTTAGTAAACCATTTAGTGCGAATGTGCGGTATGTGACACATGTTAACACTGTTCAGGTTTCTATCCGCGAGTTTATGATACATTTGCCATTGCGGCATGTTGGTACCAGACCTTCGAGTCATTTCTATTGCGGCGTTTGCTATTGGGGCGTATTTGTCTTTAAGACGTTTGCCATTGCGGACTTTGCCATTACGGGGTATTTGTCATTGCAGCGTATTTGTGTGATGTTTTACCTTCGGGCGAGGTACCTATTTGAGATAACAGTACTTGGCAAGGCTTCATCCACATGCACGTGCAAGCAATTTTGAGATGATTTCTTTGACTATTTTTCCCTAGTGCATCGCCCTTTCCGGAATTGGTCCTTTGAACCATTCGATATATATTTATGGCATTTACCTTTTAGGAATTTGAACTCTTAGGAGTTCTATTTTTGAGATTTGAATTGCTTATACTGGCGTTATTTGAGATTTTCCTTTTGGCGACATTATATGAGATTTGTCTTTTGGCGTTTACTTGAGATTTTATTCTCCTCTTTGAAGATATATTTGCCTTATGGCATGTTTGAGATGGGATCTCTTTGTGCATGTTTTGGGTTCACCAAGATGGTGTGTTTAGGTTTTCCCCTAAACCATATTTGATGTTTTATGAAATACCGATGATATGAGGCTCGCTACAATTAGCGTTTTATGCGTTATTTGAGATTGTCTTTTGGCAACATTATATGAGATTTTTCTTTTGGTGTTTACTTGAGATTTTATTCTCCTCTTTGGAGATATATTGCCTTATGGCATGTTTAAGATGGAATCTCTTATTGCTTGTTTTGGGTTTGCCAAGATAGAGGGTTTAGGTTTTCCCCTAAACCATGTTTGATGTTTTATGAAATGCCGATGATATGAGGTTCGCTACAATTAGCGTTTTATGAGTTTTTCTATCTTCTTTGAGATTGTATGTTGCGTAGTGGTACCATTCATCACATGAAGTAACCATACATACCATACTTATGCTCATGCTTACTTAGTATTGTATCTTCTTGCTTAAGAAGATCATCACCTCTATCTTATGCTTCTGTTATCGTATATTCTCTAAAACTGATTTGTTTAGCTAGAATGACCCGTGTATTTATACTCGGGTCAGACCAAGGTATTTCAGGGTAGGTACATTTGGACTTAGCCTATTCTGCTTCCGCATGGACTCTATTCTGCTAGCTCTTTTTGTTATAGCTTTTTGTGTAGTCCTTTTTGTTTGCTACTCTAATATGTATATTCTTTTGACTCGCTTGTATATTGTGGTCGCTATACCACTTGACATGTATCATTTTGTATACTCCGTTATGTATATGTATATGTGTATATATATGTGTGATCTAATGTTATGTGATGTGTTTTGCATTCGATTTATTGTATTTTTTTGATAGATCCTATAGCCACCTTTGGCTTTGTATTAAGTATTTATTGGATATGTCGATCCACTTGAGATAGAAAAAATATAGAGCATTTATTTATGTATTCATTAGATATTTAAGACAAGGCTATAGATGGTCGCTCCTAAACAGCCCTATTCTCCGCATTAGCAAACAGTATTGGTGGGGCATCAACAATTAGTTTTCGTTTGCTAACTTATAACCTTTTCCAAGGTTAAGGACAATCAGTCCGGTGTCAAGGTTTTTATGGGATCATTAAGAACCTATTGGTATCTACCAATAAAATCCTCCAATCATTTTTTTATGGGGTTACTACGAATCTATTGGATTTTCCAATAACATCTCTCCTGTCATAGTTTCCATGAGCTAACTTTGAACCTACTGATCTTAATCAATAACCTATTCCGGACATAGTTTTCATGGGATCACTAAGAACCTGTTGACCCCTGCCAATAACAATTTTCATTATATAGTATGTATAGGCTTAGTAAGAACCTGTCTAAACCAATATCTTCTGATCGGTCTTTGGGTTCCTATATTCTGGAATGTCTGACCTCCTGGATGCAACTCTACTCATACAGAAGCTAATTTAATATATACTCACTACAAGGTTAACCTATCCTGCTATTATGCTCTTAACACCTTAAAATGTAGTTGTGGGTTATAAATGAAGTGAATATGATTACAAAAGCATTCATGATAAATGATTAACACAATAAACATCTATAGTTTAATTCCTTGTAATCATTTTCTAATGAAATAGGTTAACACCCTTAACCCACTATCTTTAGCAAGAAAAGCTTCCCCTAAAATTTCAATGTTAAATGGCATTTTAGAACTCTTTTACATTGCCGTATGTTTACTTTAAAAATGAGATTGGGTTCTCTAGTTTGAAAACTGTGTCACGATCAAAATTCCAGCATTCGAAAATCAACATCCATACTCCACTGTACTTAAATGTCGCAGATCCCAACGTTGAAATTCAAGTCATGCCGGAGCTTATAACACAATTAAGTATAACAACACAGCGGAAGAAAAAGAAATGAATATCATTGATATACAACATTCGATACAACAATGATAAATATGAATAAATATCAGAGATACAAGATAACAATGCTACAACGGAAAAGATATCAATAGATGAGATAACTCCAAGTGAACTTTAGATAAGAATGAATCCACAACTGTAATTCCAAACCAATGCTTGAACCACCATCCATTTCACCAAGACAAGCAAATCTTGTCCACCAAAGACTTTAATATCCAAAGTCTCTGAAGAATTACAAAGAGAAAGCTGAGAGCTACCGAATCGATATCTATATCTACTATCTGAAAAAGCCAACTCTAGACTGTCCGTGTGGAAAATAGTAGGCATCCAGAGTTTAGGAAAGGAATAATAAACTCCAGGTCAGTCATGAGACTGGTGTGAGTAACAAAAACAGTTTTATCTTTAACAAACAAAAATAATTTTAAAATATTGAAATCCGCAACGCTTTTTGGAAAATGAAACTACCATAAGGCCTCCTGGCACACACACAATGCAATCGCATACATGGGGGAGATTTCTCCTTATGATAGTCAAACATGCTTACTATGCAAAAATCCTTTTTGATATTATTATTAGTGCATAGTGGAAAACATTTCGAAAGTATAATATTAATCTTAGCCACCATACGTACCATTATAGTATGCCTACTGTAGCTACCATGTTAAATGGAAGGTTCTACAACTAAAATCGTACAAGGCACGTATTGGTGATTGGATTTCCAACAAATGTTCAGGCTAAGGAACTTCCTGGGCCATAAGGGTACGCCTCTAGAGGGACGCCCCAAGAACCAAACCGGATCTCTGCCAACACAAGGCCGGGTTACCTCTGTAACTAGGTAACTACTAACACGAGTATGCTATCCCCCGGTTGTAACCAACCTTTATTCAAGCACTCGATGCCAACAAACACAAAGTAATGTATTTGCAGTAACCACATATGTTAAATATATGGGCTCCATACCATGATATCACCTCTATCAGAAGGAAATGAACATACCCTCAGGGGGCGCTGCTCCCAAATAACCTTGCTGCATTTTTCCTGTTTCGACCATTCCGGGTTGTGAAGTTCGACGAAGTCTCGTCCACAAAGCTACGCTTTTCACAAAAGCCATGTTTTGATCAACAAATGTTCAGCAGCACTTCGTATGCCGCATTACCAAATTGGGAATGTATCACTGGTAACCATCAGTTACGTAACCTCTGAGCTCGTAACGTCTCAGAGAAGGATGTTAAGCTAAGAGAATAAATCTCCGCCACCAAACAGAAATGTATTAGATAGAAACCGGTTTTACATCTCAAAGTGTAATGTTAGACACACATCCATACAAGTCTGTTCTGGGTTCGAACAGAACCGAAGGCACTTCCAAAGAAGCCCTTGCAAATCCGGGTATTCACAATCCCAATCGGACTTTCCATCACTTAGGGAATCTTCATACCGGCACGGCTCAGTGCAGAGACAATCGATAGGTCATCCTATCGTTCTCGCAAATACCCGGTCTTCACCACCGGTCTTCAATTGCTATCCATTTAAGACATATCACATATTCAGAATGGATTATATGACATAAAGGTCCTCTCCCGGCTAAACCGAATAGTGAGCGCAATATTTAAAAGCATATGGATATGAGATTTCAGTTAAGTCACAACTTGAAAATCCAAAGCTTTTCTTTCAAATGGTTAAACAAATTACCATTTATAAATCTTTTTAAATAAAAAGATTCATTTCAAAAATCTTCAATGGTTTACATTTAAATCTTTTAAAACAAAAGATTCACTTTAAGACCTCTTTCAATTTTAAACAAGGTTTACCAATCTTTGACAAAGATTCATTCATTGTTTTTCAAAACAATTCACAAAGATTAAATTTTAACTTTCAAAACCATTCAATTTCAAATTTGAAACCTTTTCATCATAATTATTATTTGAAACTACTTGTTTCCGTTTCAGAAAACCCAATTCCATTTCTAAAGTTATTTGGATTCAAAATTCAAACTTTAAAACCATTTCAAAATATTAAATTCAAATATCTGTGACTTAACCGATTTCCTCGTGCAATCCATATTTGTGTGTGTATGGTGTAGTCCAGTGGTTTAACATAATAGTGTAACATTGTTCAATCATCACAGATCAAAACACAGAAGTATCGATAAGCGGTATAATCTATAACACTTATCTTCATTTACAGATTCACAGATAAATGTATCACAGATGACTAAATAAATAAATAAATTACATACAGCTTAATTCACAGAACAGAATATCACATATCAATCAATTCAAGGCAATTCATACCAGACAAACATTCATAAGCAAGATCAAGCATTCAATAACCATTTATAGGTAGGATTAATTAATCGTTTAATCCTAATTAATTCAATTAATTTCCAATTAAATTAATTACTTATGAATTAATTATCCAATCCTGATTAATTAATTACAATCATTTGATATAAATTAATTAATCAATCACCTTAATTAATTACGTCAATTTATCACCTCATTAATAATTATTCCTTAATTAGTCCATTATAAATTACAACATTAATTATATTAATTAATGATCTCTAATTATATTTAAATTAAACTACTTTATTTAAATTAATTACATTAAGTAATTAATCTTTAATTAAACACAATTATTAATCACCCTTGATTAATAACAAAAGTAATTACCCAAATTACTTCATTTATAAATCATATTCACTAATTATCTCCCAGTAATTATCATTTATTACTTCCCTAAGTAATTATCTCCATTAATTACACTAAGTAATTACACTTATCCAATTATCAAATGATTTTCTTAAATTAATTAAACTAAATTAATTAATTAACTTAAATTAATCCCATTACCAAAATTAATTACAATAAGCAATTAATCCCTTAATTACTTTCATTAAGTAATTACATTCAAAAATGTAAAATTGATTATCTAAATTAATTAATCTAATTAATTATCAAAATTAATCACATTAATTTAATAATCCCTAGTTATTATCTTCATTAATGAATAACATTTCTTTAATTACTTTCTTAAGAAATTATCTTAGATTAATTTATTGTTAATCATTTCTAATTATAAATTATCTAAATTATTTATTTATAAATTAAATAAATCATTCTTTAATTAGCTTATTAATTAAATCATTTTATTACCTTAATTATCTCTAAGATAATTAATTTCTTTATTAATGATTTCATTAACATTTAAGTGTATTTTGAACATTACGTTTTAAATTTAAATTCAAATTCTATTTTGAATTGAAGATTCAAAATGATTATATATTTAAACATTTACCAAATTTAAATATCCACTTACAACCCTATATAAGAAAAGTTCTAACTAATTTACTTAAATTTTTATTTAAAATTTAAGCTTTAAAATATATTACATTTTATCTTGCAAATTCAAGTTAAAACAATTTATTTAACTCTTCACTCAAAATTAAGAAAACCTTTATAAAAGAATTTTATCAAAATCAAGTTAAACAGTTGTTTGAAAACAAATATACTTTTAAAAGCTATTTAATTTAAACTTGTTTAGAACACATTCAGATTTAAAACTAATTTAAATTTCCAGATATGGATTCAAAGGGACTTGAATCCATATTTTTATTTATTTTTATTTAAACTTTGATTTTAAACTTTGTTTTAAAATCTTGATTTAAAACCTTAATTTAAAACCCAAATTTCATTTTAAAACTTTAATATTTAAAAGTTTATTTGAAAACTTAACTTAACTTTGAATTTAAACCTAGTTTAAATTCCGTTTTCAGATTTTAAAATAAGTTTGCAAATTTGAAAACTGTCAGGTTTTAAAAACCTGAAAAAAAACCAACTTTTAAATATTTTAAATTCTTTATTTCATTTCAGATTAGAATTCAAAAATAAATTTGAATCCACACTTCAAACTGATTTAAACTTTGTTTAAATCAAGTATACAAATTTAAATTCCTTTTAAATTTGTTTTAAACCCTCAAATTGCTGTCAGGTTTTCTTATAAACCTGAAATAACAACTGACCCAAGGCAAACAAGATTTTTCTTTGAGTCATCCCCTCTTCTTCTTCGAGAAACCCCTAAATTTACTCGAGTAAATTCGAGTTCAAAACTTCCCAAAATCCAAAGTTCGTCGGAACTTTTTGCACAGTGCACTGATCATCCACCAGACTCCGATCAATTCTGATGGCTTAAACAAGTCATCAATGACCAAAGCATCCCACCTCAATCACCACATTTGATTTCTCCTCAAAAATCAAAATCCAGGCATTCAAACCAAACCTGGAACACGACACTGCACATCATCCAAAACCTGGAAGCTTCACCGCATTCCCAATTCCGACCACCGAAGTTCCACCACCTCCTGCCATAGCTTTCTCCACCACCCCTCTAGCCACCTCCAAAACCCCAAGCAACTCGATGCACCAGAGGATACAAACAGACCCAAATTCAACCCAGACCCAAAACTAGGTTTAGGAATAAAATCCAACAACCCACGTCACCACCGGCCACTGACCATCCACCTGCCATTTTTGCCATACTCTCCAGTCATCTCACTATCTCCAGTGAAGACCCCAAACTCCCAGATCAACTGGATTACCAGAGGCAACCCAAAATCCCCAAAACAATCAAACCAGAAATGCCTAATCAATACTTAACTAGAAAATGTGAATTTAGTTTTAAAAATCCTAATTTCTGATAAGAATTCAAGTTATAACCCTGAATTAATAATTTAAGATGATTGAAATTTCACTCATGTTAATCATTAACTGTTCTTAGGTTTTTTTACAGAACGGTTCTGCTTTATTTAACTAAAATACAAAATTTATAATTTAGTTTATGATCAAACAAACATATCTTGTTAAGATACTAAGTCCTAACAACCAATAAATCAAGCAGAAATGATTTTCGAAAGTGAACCATGAGCTTAAAATCTTAAATACAGAGGTGTATTACAGGTTATCAACATGCAGGCATCATACCTCACCAAATTTCACAGAACAATGCACATATAAATATTCACACATAAAGTTTTACTCACCTGTTTCCTGAAAGAACAAAGAAGAACAGAGCATGTTGTTTTGATTTGGTCTGCTTTGATTTCCTGATTCAAAACTTGATCTTATTTTTCTAAGTTGAATTCTTGCTTTAAGTTGAGATGATTTGCATTGAATTCCTGTTTCGATCCTGATGCTTTTCTGATTTTGAATTATATCTTGCATGCCTTAAGGTTTTTGATTTGCTTGAATTTGTGTTTATTTCACCATGTTTCACATTTGAATTTTTTTCTTTCTGGTTACAGATTTTGATCTGGTTTTGCTTTTTGATCCGAGTTTTATTTTTAAGATTTAATATAGAAAGAAGAAAACTTAGTTGAGAAAATGAAGAAAATGATTAGCCTGGTTTTGATCTTCTTTCCTATATTTACTAAAATTAAATTTAAAAGAAATTTGCCACTTGTAAATCTTCATGCTACTTAGTTTACACTTGTGGTTCATTTTAACACTTGTTGAATTTAAACAAAATTATGTAGAGTCCTTTTCCATTAATTTATTTACAAATTGTGTTTTTAAACCTTGTTTGAATTCAATTTATAATTTTAACTTTGAACTCTTTTCATTTTAATATTTTATATATGTATATTTTTAATTTTACATCCATACTCTATTGTAATTATGTGATATGTTTATCTATTTTGTTCTAATACAATTTTAAAACAAATGATTTGAAAAGTTATTCATTACAAATAAATAATTATATATATATATATCCATATATATTAGTCTTTTGGAAATAAAAAAAATCAATAAATCCAACTTTGTTTCTAAAATATTTTATAGTTTAAACCTTTATTAACTTTCATTTATTTAAGTAGATCATCTATTTTATATTATCATTAACTCAAAATTTAACTTTAAGAAATTTAAATAAATAAATGATTCAAAAACACTTCTTTTGGTTAATTCTTTAACCTCTTTATTGATAAAAAAATAATTTTAAGAATAAATTAACAAATAGTGATCATGTAATTAAATAAAACTTAATTACTTCTTTATTAACTTTAAGTTTGAATCAAGACAATTTTATCTTTTAAATATATTTAACAATTTTATTCTTAAATTCCCAATTCAAATCTATTTTCAATCTACTTATAAAACACATTTATTTTCAAATCCAATATTATTTATAAAATACTTATACTTAAATTCCAAATCAAAATTTCTATTAAAAATCTAAAATGTATTTTTGTTTTTAGAAATTTCTAATTAATTCACAGTTTAATTTCCAAAAATTTAATTAATTATCAAATTATCTTAACTAAAAGTTCAGGGATGTTATAGATTCCCCACTTAAGAAAATTTCCTCCCCGAAATTTGTCAGGGAGGCAACAAAAGATGAATACACAAAGACAGAGAGACAGTTTCGAAATCAAACTGGGTATCTATTCTGCATTTGGCTTACCAAATCAGAATATCAATGATGGATACAAGAACGAATCAAGATACTCGGTTCACCAGATCTACGAATATACAGGGATATTGGTTAGTTTGAAGGGATAACTAACCGTTCGTAGAATTTATCTGGACCCAACAGAATAAAATATATATGGATGCAATCCAAAACTTTTAGTTTAAACAACCAAAATATATCTATCAACCATAGCAACCAAAGCAAACAATTCCTTCAAACAAACAATTCTGAACCATCTGGAGTTTGTGTCCCATGCAAATATATCAAAGCTTCTTCCTGGGGCTGCCAAGAACCATCAAAGAACTGAAAAGACGAATCAAAGGAGATAGATAGAGAAAGTTGTTTCTACTGTTGCAGGGTACTAACCATTTATAGTGGTAAAAGAGAATTTACTGAAGCATTCAAACGGATATCTTAGGGATATGCTCATTCTAGGGTATACTTCACCCTATCTCTAATGAGTTACCTATGTGTTATACTCCTGAGCTAAAGTTTTAACCTTCAGCTCTGATACCAAAATGTCACGATCCAAATTTCAGCGTTCGAAAATCGACATCCGAACTCCACTGTACTTAAATGTCGCAGATCCCAACGTTAAAATTCAAGTCGTGCCGGAGCTTATAACACAATTAAGTATAACAACACAGCGGAAGAAAAAGAAATGAATATCATTGATATACAACATTCGATACAACAATGATAAATATAAATAAATATCAGAGATACAAGATAACAATGCTACAACGGAAAAGATATCAATAGATGAGATAACTCCAAGTGAACTTTAGATAAGAATGAATCCACAACTGTAATTCTAAACCAATGCTTGAACCACCATCCATTTCACCAAGGCAAGCAAGTCTCGTCCACCAAAGACTTTAATATCCAAATACTCCAAAGAATTACAAAGAGAAAGCTGAGAGCTACCGGTTCGATATCTACTATCTGAAAAACCCAACTCTAGATTGCCCGTGTGGAAAATAGTGGGCACCCAGAGTTTAGAAAAGGAACAATAAACTCCAGGTCAGTCATGGGACTGGTGTGAGTAACAAAAACAGTTTTATCTTTAACAAACAACAAAGTATTTTAAAATATTGAAATCCGCAATGCTTTTTGGAAAATGAAACTACCATAACGCCTCCCGGCACACACACAATGCAACCGCACACATGGGGGAGATTTCTCCTTATGATAGTCAAACATGCTTACTATGCAAAATCCTTTTTGATATAATTATAGTGCATAGTGGAAAACATTTTGAAAGTATAATATTAATCTTCGCCAGCATACGTACCATTATAGTATGCCTACTATAGATACCATGTTAGATGGCAGGTTCTACAACTAAAACCGTACAAGGCGCGTATTGGTGATTGGAATTCCAACAAATGGTCAGGCTAAGGAACTTCCTGGGCCACATGGGTATGCCTCTGGAGGGACGCCTCGAGAACCAAACCGGATCTCTGGCAACACAAGGTCGGGTTACCTCTGTAACTAGGTAACTACTGATACGAGTATGCCATCCCCCGGTCGTAACCAACCTTTATCCGAGCGCTCGATACCAACAACCACAAAGTAATGTATTTGCAGTAACCACATAGGTTAAATATTTGGGCTCCATACCATGATATCACCTCTATCCAGAAGGAAATGAACATAACCTCAGGGGGCGCTACCCCCAAGTAACCTTGCTGCATTTTTCCTGTTTCGACCATTCCGGGTTATGAAGTTCGACGAAGTCTCGTCCACAAAGCTACGCTTTTCACAAAAGCCATGCTTTGATCAACAAATGATCGGCAGCACTACATATGCCACATTACCAAATTGGGAATGTATCACTGGTAACCATCAATTACATAACCTCTAAGCTCGTAACGTCTCAAAGAAGGGTGCTAAGCTAAGAGAATAAATCTCCACCACCAAACAGAAATGTATTTGATAGAAACCGGTTTTACATCTCAAAGTGTAATGTCAGACACACATCCATACAAGTCTGTTCTGGGTTCGAACAGAACCGAAGGCACTTCCAAGGAAGCCCATGCAAATCCAGGTATTCACAATCCCAATCGGACTTCCCATCGCTTAGGGAATCTCTATACTGGCATGACTCATCGCAGAGACAATCGATAGATCATCCTATCATTCTCGCAAATACCCGGTCTTCACCACCGGTCTTCAATTGCTATCCATTTACGACATATCACATATTCAGAATGGGTTATATGACACAAAGGTCCTCTCCCGGCTAAACCGAATAGTGAGCGCAATATTTAAGAGCATATGGATATGAGATTTCAGTTAAGTCACAACTTGAAAATCCAAAGCTTTTCTTTCAAATGGTTAAACAAATTACCATTTATAAATCTTTTTAAATAAAAAGATACATTTCAAAAACCTTCAATAGTTTACATTTAAATCTTTTAAAACAAAAGATTCACTTTAAGACCTCTTTCAATTTTAAACAAGGTTCACCAATCTTTGACAAAGATTCATTCATTGTTTTTCAAAACAATTCATAAAGATTAAATTTTAACTTTCAAAACCATTCAATTTCAAATTTGAAACCTTTTCATCATAATTATTATTTGAAACTACTTGTTTCCATTCAGGAAACCCAATTCCATTTCTAAAGTTATTTGGAATCAAAATTCAAACTTTAAAACCATTCCAAAATATTAAATTCAAATATCTGTGACTTAACCGATTTCCTCGTGAAATCCATATTTGTGTGTGTATGGTGTAGTCCTGGGTTTAACACAATAGTGTAACATTGTTCAATCATCACAGATCAAAACACAGAAATATCGATAAGCGGTATAATCTATAATGCTTATCTTCATTTACAGATTCACAGATAAATGTATCACAGATGACTAAATAAATAAATAAATAAATTACACACAGCTCAATTCACAGAACAGAATATCACAAATCAATCAATTCAAGGTAATTCATACAAGATAAACATTCATAAGCAAGGTCAAGCTTTAATAAACATTTATAGGTAGGATTAATTAATCGTTTAATCCTAATTAATTCAGTTAATTTCTAATAAATATAATTACTTATGAATTAATCCTAATTAATTAATTACAATCATTTGATATAAATTAATTAATCAATCGCCTTAATTATTTACATCAATTTATCACCTCATTATTAATTATTCCTTAATTAATCCATTATAAATTACATTATTAATTATATTAATTAATGATCTCTAATTATATTTAAATTAAACTACTTTATTTAAATTAATTACATTAAGTAATTAATCTTTAATTAAACACAATTATTAATGACCCTTGATTAATAACAAAATTAATTACCCAATTTACTTCATTTATAAATCATATTCACTAATTATCTCCTAGTAGTTATCATTTATTACTTCCCTAAGTAATTATCTCCATTAATTACACTAAGTAATTACACTTATCCAATTATCAAATGATTTTCTTAAATTAATTAAACTAAATTAATTAATTAACTTAAATTAATCCCATTACCAAAATTAATTACAATAAGCAATTAATCCCTTAATTGCTTTCATTAAGTAATTACATTCAAAAATGTAAAATTGATTATCTAAATTAATTAATCTAATTAATTATCAAAATTAATCACATTAATTTAATAATCCCTAGTTATTGTCTTCATTAATGAATAACATTTCTTTAATTACTTTCTTAAGAAATTATCTTAGATAATTCATTATTAATCATTTCTAATTATAAATTTATCTAAATTATTTATTTATAAATTAAATAAATCATTCTTTAATTAGCTTATTAATTAAATCATTTTATTACCTAAATTATCTCTAAGATAATTAATTTCTTTATTAATGATTTCATTAACATTTAAGTGTATTTTGAACATTACATTTTAAATTTAAATTCAAATTCTATTTTGAATTTAAGATTCAAAATGATTATATATTTAAATGTTTACCAAATTTAAATATCCACTTATAACCCTATATAAGAAAAGTTCTAATTATTACTTAAATTTTTACTTAAAATTTAAGCTTTAAAATATATTACATTTTATCCTGCAAATTCAAGTTAAAACAATTTATTTAACTCTTCATTCAAAATTAAGAAAACCTTTATAAAAGAATTTTATCAAAATTAAGTTAAACATTTGTTTGAAAACAAATATACTTTTAATAGCTATTTAATTTAAACTTATTTAGAACACATTCAGATTTAAAACTAATTTAAATTTCGAGATATGGATTCAAAGAAACTTGAATCCATATTTTATTTTTTTTTGATTTAAACTTTGATTTTAAACTTTGTTTTAAAATCTTGATTTAAAACCCAAATTTCATTTTAAAACTTTAAGATTTAAAAGTTTATTTGAAGACTAAACTTAACTTTGAATTTAAACCTAGTTTAAATTCTATTTTCAGATTTTACATTAAATTTAAAAATCTGAAAACTGTCAGGTCTTAAAAACCTAAAAAAACCACTTTTAAATATTTTAAAACTTTTATTTCATTTCAGATTAGAATTCAAAAATAAATTTGAATCCACGCTTCAAACTGATTTAAACTTTGTTTAAATCAAGTATACAAATTTAAATTCCATTTAATTTTTTTTTAAACCCTCATATTGCTGTCAGTTTTTTTTTATAAACCTGAAATAACAACTGACCCGAGGCAAACAAGATTTTGCTTTGAGTCATCCCCTCTTCTGCTTCGAGAAACCTCTAAATTTACTCGAGAAAATTCGAGTTCAAAACTTCCCAAAATCCAAAGTTCATCAGAACTTGTTGCACAGTGCACATGCACTAATCATCCACCAGACTCCGATCAATTCTGATGGCTTAAACAAGTCATCAATCACAAAGCATCCCACCTCAATCACCACACTTTGATTTCTCCTCAAAAATCAAAATCCAGGCATTCAAACCAAACCTGGAACTCGACACTGCACATCATCCAAAACCTGGAAACTTCGTCGCATTCCCAATTCCAACCACCGGAGTTCCAAGACCTCCTGCCATAGCTTTCTCTACGAGCCCTCTAGCCACCTCCAAAACCCTAAGCAACTCGATGCACCAGAGGATACAAACAGACCCAAATTCAACCCAGACCCAAAACAAGGTTTAGGAATAAAATCCAACAACCCTCATCACCACCGTCCACTGACCATCCACCGACCATCCACCGACCATTTTTGCCATACTCTCCAGTCATCTTACTATCTCCAATGAAGACCCCAAACTCCCAGATCAACTGGATTACCAGAGGAAACCCAAAATTCCCAAAACAATCAAACCATAAATGCCTAATCAATACTTAACTAGAAAATGTGAATTTAGTTTTAAAAATCCTAATTTCAGATAAGAACTCAAGTTATAACCCTGAATTAATAATTTAAAATGATTGAAATTTCACTCATGTTAATCATTAACCGTTCTTAGGTTTTTCACAAAACAGTTCTGCTTTATTTAACTAAAATACAAAATTTATATTTAGTTTATGATCAAACAAACATATCTTGTTAAGATACTAAGTCCTAACAACCAATAGATCAAGTAGAAATGATTTTTGGAAGTGAAGCATAAGCTTAAAATCTTAAATACAGAGGTGTATTACAGGTTATCAACATGCAGGCATCATACCTCACCGAATTTCACAGAACAGTGCACATATAAATATTCACACAGATATATTTTCAAATATTAACATGCAACTAGTTTTAAAACTTAAGTTATTAAAAGTGTTACTTACCTGTTTCCTGAAAGAACAAAGAAGAATAGAGCATGTTGTTTTGATTTGGTCTGCTTTGATTTCCAGATTCAAAACTTGATCTTGTTTGTCTAAGTTGAATTCTTGCTTTAAGTTGAGATGATTTGCATTGAATTCCTGTTTTGATCCCGATGCTTTTCTGATTTTGAATTATATCTTGCATGCCTTAAGGTTTTTGATTTTCTTGAATTTGTGTTTATTTCACCAGGTTTCACATTTGAATTTTTTTTCTTTCTGGTTACAGATTTTGATCTGGTTTTGCTTTTTGATCTGAGTTTTATTTTTAAGATTTAATATAGAAAGAAGAAAACTTATTTGAGAAAATGAAGAAAATGATTAGCCTGGTTTTGATCTTCTTTCTTATATTTACTAAAATTAAATTTAAAAGAAATTTGCCACTTGTAAATCTTCATGCTACTTAGTTTACACTTATGGTTTATTTTAACACTTGTTGAATTTAAACAAATTTATGTAGTGTCCTTTTCCATTAATTTATTTACAAATTATGTTTTTAAACCTTGTTTGAATTCAATTTATAATTTTAACTTTAAACTCTTTTCATTTTAATATTTTATATATGTATATTTTTAATTTTACATCTTTACTCTATTGTAATTATTTGTATTTTTATCTATTTTGTTCTAATACAATTTTAAAACAAATGATTTGAAAAGTTATTCATTACAAATAAATAATTATATATATATATATATATATATATATCCATATATATTAGTCTTTTGGAAATAAAAAAAATCAATAAATCCAATTTTATTTCTAAAATATTTTATAGTTTAAACCTTTATTAACTTTCATTTATTTAAGTAGATCATCTATTTTATATTATCATTAACTCAAAATTTATCTTTAAGAAATTTAAATAAATAAATGATTCAAAAACACTTCTTTTGGTTAATTCTTTAACCTCTTTATTGATAAAAAAATAATTTTAAGAATAAATTAACAAATAGTGATCATGTAATTAAATAAAACTTAAATTATTTCTTTATTAACTTTAAGTTTGAATCAAGACAATTTTATCTTTTAGATATATTTAAAAAATTTATTCTTAAATTCCTAATTCAAATCTATTTTCAATCTACTTATAAAACACATTTATTTTCAAATCCAATATTATTTATAAAATACTTACACTTAAATTTCAAATCAAAATTTCTATTAAAAATCTAAAATGTATTTTTGTTTTTGGAAATTTCTAATTAATTCACAATAAATTCACAATTTAATTTCCAAAAATTTAATTAATTATCAAATTATCTTAACTAAATTTCAGGGATGTTATACTAAGGCTTTCGACTATATCCTTCAGATCATTATGACATCATTAGTTACCCTATGTTACACTCCCTTTTTACATCATAGAGCAATCAAGCCCTCCGTCCCCTTCCATTTAACTAATGGGTTTTGAAACAAGTGGCTATGCGCCTTTTGCCACTTTACTCTAGCGGCGGGACCTTTCGAAATCTTGCTTAAGTAATGTGGAAGGAACCTTCCACTACGTCTTTGAAACTATGCAGAAGGATCCTGTCAACACCATTGATTGTGTGTGGCTTAACCCTTCCATCTCTATAGTTAAACATTAATGCAGAAGGACCTTTTCAACACTATCAACTAGTGTGGAAGGTACCTTTCATAAATGGTTGGAGTTACTGAAGTATAAAGGTGCGGAGATATGCTATCGACACTATTGATTGTTGCGGAACACCCCTTCTGTCTTCATTGATTAACACACTTACAGAGCATATAAGAGCGGAAATAACCCCTTCGACACTATCTTCTTGTGCAAAAGGTACTTTCCATGATAGTTGGATCAATTTGTGCGGTGGTGCATACTTGTTAAAGTGTATGTATGCAGAAGGACCCCTTCGATACTATTCATTAGTGCGAAAGGACCCTTCCGCCTTCATTCTACTACATGTTAACTACAATGACACCCATATCCCTTTAGTGTTCAAAGAAAAATGGCATTGTATGCTTTTAAGATATCAATGCTTTCGAAGGCAAATGGCGTTGCTATAATTATTATAAGAAATGATTTATAACTAAGCAAAGCAATTTCTTTTTACCTAACCCTTTATGTAGTAAATTTTCTATTGGATAACAAAACTTTTTTAAAATTTCTTTTCAGGAATTTGATGTCGCATGCAATCCCTAATTCTCCAATATTTAATTAAAATTATTAACTAACCCCCTGTATTTACTTAATCATTAAATTCTAATCTTCCTAATTAAATTCAAAACTCACTCAAATCTCTTGAGAAAAATCTCAAAAATTCACATAAGTTCCAAAATGATAATATCTTTATCACATAAAAGTTTCAGCCCAAAAATAATAATTAATTCCTTAAATTAATTAAAACCCAAAATATCTATTTCTTTCACTCGAAAATTCAGAATAAATTATCCATAGTTTGGAATATTATGAAAATTTAATCCCATCTCCAAAATAATGTTTTACATAATATATTCTAAAATTATGGAATTTGGAAATCACTTTGCATGATTTTAGCCTTAAATATGAACTACATTATTCCATAAAATCTTTTTTAAATTATAACATGGCATTTAAATTAAAACATATCATCATTCATCCAATCATATAGTTTTAAGCCTCAAACCCAAAGACATTCAAGGTGACTTATATGAGATGGTTTAGATCTTCACTCACCTTATTTGGATAGGGGACTTAAGATTTATTCTACACTTTAATCTTCCTAGCCTGAATCTTAGCCTCATTGATTTTTGAGCTCCTCTTCTCATAGGGTTATGGCCTTGATTTTTTTTATGTTTTTATTTTATAAGAATGAAAATAAAAATGAGAATGTGGTAAGGGGTTTTAGGGGTTATGAGGTTCGGCTATTCCCATATTGCCCTTGCCTTATTCTCTTCAGTATTTAAATCATAACTCTTTCTCATTAATTAATTTAATCAAGGCATGACCTTAATTAGTTTTAAAATCTCAACTCTCTTATCACTTTAGTTTATACTTAATTCTATTTAATTTATCTAATGAAATCTCATGAATAATGCCATTTAAAATCAGGGGTATTACAACAGGTTGTCATAACTATCTAGGCTGATGATAGATTGGTATCTTTGATTGATGTATGTATATATTATAGTTTCATTTTGTAAAGATCATTATGGTATTATAGATTACTCGATACGATGTGAGATTCTGTTCTATCTTTTATCTTCTTTTACCCAACAATCTGTCTTTCCGGCACTTGGATGCTCGACACATGAATACGGTGGATATATTAATGTTGACTTTGAAGGGTCAAAAAGGCGGATCATTACACATGGTATCAGAGCTTAGGTTGAGCGAACACCTAGGCCTTGGTGGGGTAAAACTCATTAGAGATAGGGTTAGTAATACCTTAGACTGAGTAACTCGTTAGAGATAGGGTTAGTTACATCCTAGAATGGGTTGAGTGTATTATATATAAGAGCGTGTATTTGTTAGTGATTATAAATTGATTTATATTGCATTGATTTATTTGTTGAGTGGTTTATGAATTCTGGTCGAGATATGGGACGCCATGGTAATGGTAGAGGTTTCTAAATACTTAAAGAAGGCAAATCGACATAGTATTATTTTCAATATTGGTGAATGAAATAATTTTATCTTGGAATATTTTATATATAAAGAAATAGTTTTCATAATAAATATATAGATTTTTTTGTGCTTGTTAGGATATGATAATATTCAAGTATTTCATTTATCGTTTAATAAGTCATGCTTACCCAGTTAGGAGCATTGGCTATTATTGTGATTGAGTAGTTGTGCCCGACAAGTTTATGGGCAGTGGTTGATTATGAGGAGTTTTATCCTTTTCTCTTCTATGGTTAGGTAGATAATAATTTAGGGGAACGTTTAAAAGGAGCACCTTGTGAATTCAGTTTCAGAATTTGACTATAAGGAGTTCAATGATAATGTTGGGTTAAAATTTAACTTTAATAAAAGTTACGTATTATAATTAAACAAAGTAACATTTGAGAAATGATTTTGTACAGGAAGTGAAATTATATAAATATGGTTTATAAATATAGTTTATAAATAAAAAGGATCAAAGCTAACAATTTGAGAATTTAAATTCTGGTGTTTTCAGAAATGGTTTTTCAAAGTTTTGGAAGAAATAATAATAGTATTATTTGAAAGTATATTTGGAACAAGAATATTTTTAAAAGGATTTTGAAGAAGATAGAAAGCACTAAATTCACTTCGGTTGTTGGAAAATAATTCGGATGAAGACTGCAACATCAGTAGTGTTCATTTTTGAGTTTCTAAGTGAGCGATTGCTACCATTGTATTTTTCTATAAAGTTCTTTTATGAAACAATATATTTTGAATTCCAAAGGCATGGTCAAATATAAAAAAGAAGATATGTATATATTCTTTATTTCAAAATAGATTTAAAATAAAACTATGTGTTTTAAGTCTGAAGTTTTTAGTCAAATTATTATATGGATGTATATATCCTATACACTAGGGTAGTTTGGTTTTGCATCTCATTTTTGTATGTTGTTTGGTAATATTTCATTTATTGAAATGAAATGGAATTTTCAATGATTTTGGACATTCGGGACTTCCAAATTTGAAATAGACACTGAAGCTAGTGTTTTTGGTGGAATTATAATTCATAACTTATAAATTTGAAGGGATAGTAAGTTAAAACAAGTTTTAAATTTCTTGAATATCCTGGTTAAGTAAAACCAAATCTAACATTGTATATATACTCTTAAAATGTAGAAGAGTGTTGTATGAATATATGAACTTAAGTTTTAATGTGTCGATAAACTTACGTTGTGTTTTATAAGGCATTTATAAACTTAAGTCATGAAATATTTGTACACTTAAGTGATGTTTCATGAAGTGGTTCATAAATGAATTTAGTGTGAAATGAAATCATGTTTAATGAAATTGAAGGTGATTTAAATTAAAAAGGAAATGGGTGTGGTTAAGAAGCTGTTGGCGTCAAAAACGGCCACCAACACCCTGTCATATGAAAGCACCAATATCCAATCCAATCATAGAAATATGAAGCGAAGTAAATGAAGAACAAAATTAAAACAATCAGAAAGGACGTAAACAGAGTCACATATTTATAGTGGTTCAGCTAACTCTGGCCTATATACACTCCAGAATAATCCTTTTTATTACACTAAAGTCTGTTTACAGTTACAATTTGAAATCCAAGAATAAAATTGGCAGAGTGCAGCATAGGTGAAATATAAAGAGAAGCGGAAAGAAAATCCCTTTTATGATGCCATGACTGCTATATTTATAGGAGAAGATGTATACGGATCGAGCTGAAATTTTGAAAGAAGGTTCGGGAGACTAAGACGAGGCCACCTAAATTTTTTTAGGCCTATGGGCCCACAATAAGGATCGGTACAGATCTCTATTTCGGTGTCAAAATGTGATGCAATCCCTTTGGGTGATTTCGCAAGATGTCAAATTTTGTGCCATTTCGACTTATGGTTTGTAAGATATTGCATTTTTCATGGAGTGGTATTGTTTAAATCCCGACTTATGTTGATCCCTATGGATGGATGGGTACTGATCCCTCCAACTTCTTCCTAATCCAATGCAATCCAATTGGAGCTTCTCCATGTTGTATTATTCTTAGACTCCAAGTTTCGTGCCATTTGGATTAGTAGAACTCGAGTTATTGATTAATCTTTGTTGCAAATCCAACCAAACCAATTTTGAATAGAAGGTGCCTATCCCTATCAAGGAAAGAGTGTCAATCCCTCCAAAACCCTTCCAAATGACATGCAATCCCTATGGGGTGTCCCATATGTTGTAATTAGCTTGTGCTCCAAGTTTCACATCAATTGGATGTGTAGATTTTGAGATATTGATTGATCCTTATTATGAAGTTGGGCTTAGCCGATCCTTAAGAGTGATAGGTACTGATCCCTATGAAGGAACAGGTACCGATCCCTCTAACTTCTTTCAAATGCCATGCGATACCTAGGTTAGACTCCCTAGAGCCCCTCTTCTATTTTCCAAAGTTTCATTTCATTCACCTTGTGGTTTTTGAGTTATGGAGCGATCATCGTTGAGTTGTGCTATTGAGTTAAATATGATCCGATCCCTCCTCTTTTGCCCATAACTCTAGCATATAAACTCTGATTGACTTGAAATTTGAAATGCAGCCTCACGAGGCCTTCCTTATCAATTCATACCAATGGTACCTTGATTAGGACAAAAATTAGGGGTCCGATCCGAATTCGCTTGACCTTCTTTCATAGTCTCGTTTATAGCTGATCTCCGAGCTTGGTAACCGTTTCTTTGGGCCTCCTGCCTTGATGACCATGATGTCTGTTGGGTTAAATCCACCTGTATACTATTTTGCCAAATGGTGGGTTAACATAAATTAATTAAAATAAATACGCAGCATATACGTATATCATTGTATTCATATTAGGATCTTTGATCTAGATTTGGGCACATTATTATGAGATGATTTATACCGGTTCGAACAAGGAATTTTCACTCGATTCTTGATGGTGAACACTTGGTATGGGCTTATGATATGATCCTGAAATTCTCTATCATATTGTATGGCTATACAAGGAGAACGATGGTTTCTAATCAAGGAACTGGATCAGATCCACACTAGAGAATCGAGTGAGTGATACTAGTTTAGAAGTGATATTTGTGTGATCAAGTGAGTGATCGGATTCGATATTGCACACGTATGGCATATGTACATCATATGGAAATTGATAAATTTCTACTGATTATATTGGAAATGTAAGTGACATGATTTGATTTGACATGTTGGTTGAGATGATTATTATTTAAAGTTTAGCATGCTTAGATTATGTTATATAATGGATGAGTTGTTGTATTTCATTGTCACATTTAACTCTCTTTTGGGTTATATAAGTGAGTTTTAGATACATATAAGCAAAATCTAGCTTGCTGCTTTTGGTTTCATGAGTAGAGTTTGTTGCCCGATAAATTTATATGTAATAGATTTAGAATTTAGTGATTGCTTGGTGATTTTATGCTCCAGATACGGGAGGCAATTTTAGGCTTTTGTTTTCTTTATTGGTTTGGGCCATATGTAGCAAATTGCAGTATTTTGGATCGAGCCGCGCAAAGGAGGAGCTACCGAAATTTTCCGAAAACTTAGACCAAAGTTGAAAGAAAAGTTGGGCAATGATTTTTAGATATGACCGATAGTCGTAAGAATCGGTGTTATAGATTTTTGGAATAGCCCTAAGTGACTTAGGAATTTTAGTGATAATATGGAAAGTTGTCAATATAGATGCACTTGTTGTTACTTATTCATTTCACGTGTTCATATCTCGATTCGGTTGCGAGTGCCTTGTTGGCTGACAAGTGCACGTCTAGGTAGGACAGTGTCCAGGATAGATTAGTATAGAGTTTGCTGTTATATACATAAGTTGAAGATGATTTTTGTATATCAAATATGCTAGGGTGTTAGGATTTGTTTCTTAATCCTTTAGAATTTCGAGGACAAAATATTTCTAAGGGGAGAGTGTAACAACCCGTATTTTTAGGGTGCTCTGAATATTTAATTTTTGCATATTTAACTATTAATTGGTTTACTTTATTAATGAGCTAAAAACTCGATTTTCGTAGAAGGATGTTTTATGACTCGAGATTATTTTTATTGGATTTGGATGGTTTGAGTAAGAAGGAATGAGTATAAGCATTGATATATTTTGACTATTTGATTTATAGTTAGAATGTCGAGTTTGGTTCGTAAAATCGGCCCGCTTAAAATGTTAACTTTTGTATATATTGGAATTAGATCCCGAAAATTGTTTTATTGAGTTCGTAATATGGATATTTGAATAAAAACGCCAATGAGCATGCCTCAATTGAAGTTTGTGATTTTCTGGGCGTGAATAGTGCTGGTTAGAATATCTATATAAGGACCCATACCTTTCATTTATTTGCCCAAAACCAGAATTAAAACCCAAGTTGCTATTTTCTTTATTTCCCCAACCTTGGAAATCCAATGGATGTGGTTGCACGACACCAATGGAGGCCGATATGGGCGGAGGTCCCAACTTAAAAATTAGTCGTAGGGAGGAGTGGAAGGTAATGAATAGTTAGATCGTCCTAGGTTGGCATGTGGTAACGGGATTTTTGAGTTTGATGGCATTTTGTTTTTGGGGAATTTCATGTTGGCAGTGGTGAGTTGGACGATGGCTTTGGTATCTTTAGACGCAATATGGTCGGGGCTAACTTCGACAAGTTGTGGTGGTTAGAGATGGAGCACAATAGCGTTGGTGGGCATGTGAAGTTCGACGACTATAGTTGTTCAAATAGGGTTTTACAGCGGCCAAATTTCTAAATAAGGGGAATAAGGTTTAAGCTAGGCAATTATGGGGAGATCAGTTTAATTAATTATGTTAATTAATTCAGAAAACTTATAAAATCAATAACTATTTCATACAAGGTCCATATCGAACGTGGTCAATCGTGTTGCGCTCCTAAGAACGATATCTACATTATGGAATCGGATTCATAGAAATTAGAGCTTATAGAAGTTTATGCTAAAATCATACGCTGTTCGATTTTAAACCAAATTAGAATGCTTTAGCGATAACTGAAATTTCGATGAGTTTACTCATCTTTGTTTGAATAGTATAATGATGTATTGTAGAGAATTTTTTTCATGATATGCTTTAATCTTTTAATTGTTAACTGTTTAGTTTGGATGAAGTATTGTTTTTAAAGTGGACAATATATAAAGTGAAAGTAATATTTATTTAATATAATTATGTTGTTTAAATAATAACATAGTTAATTTTAGTGTACTGCTTTAATGTTATCTATTTGGCTAAATAAACACCATCTAATAATAAACAAAAGAGTTTATTTTGAATGACATTTGCCTAATAGAATAAATCCTCGTTCTACTATTATATTAATTTGGACATTTATTTAAGTGTTAGTTGATTAATATTGGATAAGTGATGTGCTGACAGTTAATTATTAATTATGGATTTGGTTTACATATAAGCCTGCTTATTTAAATGCTAGTAATTCAACTTGGGAAGTTAAATTGAGTAAAATGGTAGCTAGTTTATGTGCCATTGGGTTTGTTAAGCCTCTTTCTGAGTTTGGAAAGTTATAGAGTTAAATCAACTTCAATTTTATAATTTGAAGTAAAGTGATTATTTAATTATTATTTTAACAAAGGATTTTATATAATTATTTATGTAGTAAAATTAATTATTATATAATTTAAAATGTTTTAAAGTTAATTATTGTATTTATAATGTTTTAAAATTAATTATTTTATTAGTTTTGTTTAAAGAAAATTAATTATATATTAAGGTTGTTTACAGTCAATAATTATTTTATTAATGAATGTTTAAAGCTAGTTAATTACTTTATTAGTTCATTATTTAAAAGCTAAGTGATTACATTTTTAAAAGTGTTTAAAATTATTTTACTATACTATTTAAAATGTTTTTAAAAGTTAATTATTTTATTATTTAAATGTTTAAAAAAAGAGTTTTATTATTATATTTTTAATACTGCTTATTAAATTTTATTTTTATATTATTAAAAACGTTTAAAGTTTATTTTTATGATGCTAAAGTTTTTATTCACTATAAACAAATTATACCTTGTTTGTATAAGGAATCCTTTTTATAAAAAAGATTTATTAAAGGAGTTCATGAATTTGAAAGAGGGTCAAAATGGAAAAGAAGTTTGGTTTTTAAATGATTTCAGAAAGGAGGTTTATAAATGGTTTTAGAGTAAAAGGGAAGTTTTATATATGGGCTTTTGAGATTTATAAAAAGTATTTATGATAAACTTAGAGATTTACATAAGAAGTGTTGTAAATTGATTGGAGATCTATAAAGGAGATATTTATAAAAAGAATAGGATTTTGGGTTATTTATATCTCCATTTTGATGACATTTGTGTTTGATCATTTTCATATAATTTTGAAATTGAAAATCATTCTAAGTGTTTGGTGAATATACTTATACCATTTTTTAAGTATATGAAAAGGGTTTTCCAAGTTTTGAATGGTACGGTTTGTGAATATACTTATTCTGATGAGATAAGTATATGAATATTTGATAATATTTGGGAAAGGGATTTAATTAATGAAAGATTAATCTTAGAGGCTTGGTGGTTTCCATGGGTAACAGAATCTCTGTTTGGAATGTTTATTTATTTGATAGTTAAATAACCAACTATCAAATCTTGGCCTAAATATATAACCCTTCTTAATTTTGGTGGTACAGAAATATTCTTTCCCTACTTAACACTAAAGAATGTAACTCTGGAAATATCTAAAGAAAATACTATATGGTATAGTTACTGTCGGTGGCGCTATACTATGTGTATAAACTCGTTTTGTTCTCCTAGGACAAATGATGACTAAATCCACCCACTTAAATGGTTAGGAGGTGATCTTCACTCTTATGTATTGTCTGGTTATTTTTACAAGAATCAGTATTGAGTATTCCGAAAATTGAACGATTGGTTTTGGAACACTTGGTAAGCGGGGGAATGTACTTATATGAGATGACTCGAAACCATAACCACTCCAAAACCTTATATGGGTTCTATGTTGGAGGAGATTCGAGTTTTTTTTGAGATATTAGAATCCTTGTGTGATTCCGAGACCCATTAGGTATGGGAATCCAAGTGTGATTCTAAGATCTTTATTGAGAAGTGGGAATCCATGTGTGATTTCGAGACTCGTTGGGGGTATGGTAATCCATATGCGATTCCGAGATCTATGTTGAGATATGAGAATCCATGTGTGATTCCGAGACCTATTGAGGTATGAGAATCTATGCATGGTTTTGATATTTGTTCGAGTGAAGGTTTATGTGTTGGAATGCTGGACATAGCCGCACGGGCGGTAATGGCTAAAACCAGAGATAGAATGCATAGCCAGAGGTTTAGCTAATCTATAAGGGTGAAGTCGTCTCCTTCCTACCTGCAATTGTTATGCATGCATTGAGTGATGCATTCGGCCTGCATGGTCAGCTATGTATTTCCTATTGTGCATCAGTAGGGATGTATTATTGCTTTGGAAGGATAACTCTGATCTCCATGCAGGGGGACCATTCTGGAAGTACCGAGGGCACCTCCGTGGAATCCTACATAGTTAGCGAATGCGCCTTAGCAGTTTTTATTATATAATTATTATTGTTGTGATGTACACTCATGAGCTTCACAGCTAGTTGATTATTGATATTTGCGCCCATAGACATCATTACTATATCACTAGATTTTCTAATATAAATGGTTTGGTTATTGAAAGGTAAAAATCCATCCATATTAATGTGCGGCGTGGACCTTTTATTTTGAAAGGTTTTTATAAAAATAGATCTCAATATGCTTTGATTGAGTTTTCTCATGCTGGTTTACCAAACTGATCCAGGTGTCATTTTACTATAACGCTCATCAGACCAGGCATATTTACAAATTCACTTTGGATGCTTGGATCTTTAGGAGATGAACTGATGCCTCAAAGTCGTATTCACTTTTATTTTATTTCCGCTGCATTAGTTGTATTATTTAACAGCATTTATGAGGACAGTTGTTATAACTATCCAGGTTGACGATAGATTGGTACACTTCTTGCTATTTAAGGATCGATTCTCGATTGGTACAATTAGCTTTAAGGATCGATTGTTGCTATAACATTTGAAGGACGAATAAGGACTCCAAAGATGAAGTAGGAGACTTGCTATTTAATAAAAATTATCTTGAAATTTTGCTGTGTAAAACCATAATTTATAACTGGTTATGTGCCCTGTCGGCATCTTCATATATTAGATATAGGCTACTCTATTTCCTTATTATATTTACCCCTACCAGGGAACGATTTTGGTTAACGTTATGTAATGAAAATTTATTTAGCTGCTATGTTTACTTATGTTGAGCAAAACAATACCTAACTTGCTTTTTTGATGGGAAATGATTTTGATGATGACCATAACATCATCAATGTCTCTTTCCAGTCTCGAAGGGGGGAACGCTACAACATGGTATCATAGCTTGGGTTAAATGAAATAGTTAAGTAAAATAGAGCTAAGTAGAAAGTTATCAGTTGGAAAACGAACACCTTGGGAAGGGTATACGCTATATATAATGTCCATGTATTTTGATATAGATCTATAAGAGAATATTACTACCCATCTATGATTGATCTCACTCTCTTTACTTCCATTTCTTACGAACCCTTCCTTACGCAAACGGTAAGAATGGATTTATGTAACTAACGTTTGACCATAGGAATTGCGAGTGCAAATCCTAGCAGAGGAGATGAAAGTACGCAATCTAACAACCATGGAGGGAAGGCTAACTCGGAAGTTTGTACTAAAGCCGGTACTCAAGTGGCTGCCTTGACTAAAGGGGGAATGGATGTGAATACTTATTCTGCAATTTTATGATGGAGATGATGAGGTAATAGCTAGTTGGAGTTGTTGAGCCGATACAATAGGTAGTAAGGGAAGCGGGTTTTTCTAAGATGAAAAAATATTTGAAGAGTTGTGGAGGTAAGGAATTGACAAGGTAGGAGTCTACCTTGGAGGTTTTGAATTGGTTAAAAGTATGTGAACATATTTTCAGAGACGTGGGATATAATAATGCTCAAAAGAGGAGATTATCTTCTTATCGGTTCCAGGAGGATGTATTAGATTGTTGGATGTTGTAATTGCTGAGGTCCAAGAGAGGAGATAACCTGAGAGCAATTTAAGGAGCGATTTGAGGTTTATTTTATCCCCATATCTTAGAAGAGTGCTTTGCGTAGGGAGTTCTTTGATCTAAAGTAGAGAGAGATGACTTTAGCAGTGTACATCTAGCACTTCAATGCTTTGTCAAATTATGGAAGGAAGCATATCAATACTCCACTGAAAACGGATGAGAAGTTCATAGACGTCTAAGGAAGGAGTTGAGTCATAAGGTAATGGATCATATGTTGGCTCCATTTGATGTGATGGTGGAAATGGCGAGGTGGTATGACCGAAAATTTCAGGAGAAGAAGAAAGCTGATGTTAGACCTAAGGGTGGACAGAAGAAAAGGTTCAATCCATATTAGTAGGGCAGAAGGAATCAGAAAGGAGGAAAGACTTTGGAGGAAGGACTTAGAAGCTGATTGCTTATGTCAATTGTTTCAACTATGATTGAAAGGGGCACTACTCTATTTTATGTACCCAGATGGAGAATAAGGACAAGGCCAAGTGATTTTTCTATAATAGGCTAGGCCATGAAATGAGGGATTACCTGGAAGCTAAGCAGGCAAAGGTTTATGCATGGAAGGACCTTCGTCTAGACCGACTACTAAGGAGAAAGGAAAGATGTGCTTGGAGGTACAATTTTGATTTCCAATATATTGGTTAGAATACTACCTAATACTACTACCTACTCTTTGGTTTCCAGATATTTGGTTGATAAGTTAACATTAGACGCTGTTATTACATCCTTGCATGAGGTTAATCTTATTGGTGAGTATGCCACTCTTAGGTTAAGGTGCAATGATCTTGAGTTTAACTTGTGTGGACATTTTTTTATTTACGGCCCATATGTGTTTGACTTCGTAGGGTATGGGGTGATTTTGGATATGGAGTAGTTAGTGCATAATGATGCTAGGATTTATCATTTAGATAGGATTACCGTCGTACGAATCCAATGGGAGGAGAAGGAATCATGATAGCATTGGATGGAACGAAGGAGAAGTTGGACTTGATGTTTTGTGATATGGAAGATAAGAAAGATGAGATCACCAGAGTACATGTAGTTCGAGAGTTTGCAGATGCTTTTGAACCTACAATGGGATTACCACCAAGAAGAGCAATTTAATTTTGAATAGATTTAATGCCGAAGGCATAACCTATTAGTAGACCACCTAGTAGATTAATGCCTAAGTATATGGGGTAAATAAAGAAGTAGCTAGTGGAGAATGAGGTTAAAAGTGACCGAGTAGTTCACCAGAGGGAGCATGCATGGTATTCATAAAGAAGGTTGATGGATCTTTATAGATATGCATTGATTGTTGAAAGCTGAATGACTTGACAGTAAAGAATCGTTATTCTTCACCCAAGATATATAACTTATTTGATCAATTAAGTGGAGCTTGGGTGTTCTCGCAGCTAGACTTGGCAACCAGTTTTCATCAACTGAGTTTAGAGGAAGATAGTATTCCATTGGCCATGTTTCAAATAAGGTATGGTTCATATGAGTGGTTAATAATACAATTTGGACTAACCAATGCCCCTGCGTTCTTCGTTGACCTTATAAATTGAATCTTTTGCAGTCAGTTGGATCGATTTGTGTTGATCTTCATCAATGATACTCTGGTATACTCTAAGTATGAGAGAGACCATGAGGTCCATTTTAAATTGATGTTGGAGATGTTGAGACAACAAATTAAAGGCAAAGTTTTGAAAATTCTATTTTTGGAAATGGAAGGTGAAGTTTCTTGGGCATGTGGTTTTGGAAAGTGGATTAGCCATGGATCCATTGAAAATAAAAAATATTAATAGTTAGAAGAGGCTAAAGAAAGTTATAGATATGAGAAGTTTCTTGAGTTTGGATGGCTATTACTGTTGATTCATTAAGGATTTCTCATGCATAGCAACACCTTTAACTAAGGTAATCAGGAAGAACGCGAAGTTCTTATAGACAGATAAGTGTGAAGGATCATTTTAGGAGTTAAAGAAGTTATTGATGAATGCTTCTACGATGATTGTGCCTGAAGGGAACCACGATCTGGTAGTGTACATCGATGCTTGTGGAATAGGATTAGGAGCAGTGCTGATGCATAGAGGGCGAGCGCTAGCTTATGCATCAAGGAAATTGAGGCCACATATGGTTAGATATCCGACTTATGATTTAAAGTTGGTAGTAGTGATGTTCGCACTGAAGATCTGGAGACATTACTTGTTGGGAGAACAATTCGATTTGTACAGGATCACAAGTCCCTTAAGTATCTATTCTCTAAGAAGGAGTTGAATATGAGACAGCAGAGATGGCTGGAGCTCTGTGTGGCATATGATTTCAGGATAGAATATACATTGGGAAAAGGGAACAAGGTTCCGATGCTTTAAGTAGGAAGCATCAAAATGATGTATTGGTCATGATTGAAGATTAAAAGACATTAGAGATGTTAGTCTCTTGTGGAGTGCATTATAGGTAGAATACTGGATCGAGTAGAGATACTAGCGTGTTAGGAAGTTTGGAGGTACGTCGGTACTTGTGGATAAGATTACTACCAAAATGAAGAAGGACCCAATAATTATAGAAAGGATTAGGCAATTATAGATGGAGATGATGTTAAGGATATGAAAGGATTTGAGATTGATTGGAAAGGATGGCTAAGAAGGAAGGTAAGATTGTGTGTTCCAGACAGAGGAGACCATTGGAAGGAAGTCTTAAAGAAAAGCCATTGGTCAAACTTTACTACTCATTCCGATGGAATGAAGATGTATCATGGCATGAAGAGGGTCGTCATTTGGGAAGGGATGAAGAGGGATGTGGGGAATGTGTAAAGAAGTGCTTTACCTATCAATAAGTGAAGGCTGAGCATCAGAAGCCGAGCAAATTACTTTAACCTTTGGAAGTACCAACTTGAAGTGGGATTGGATGTCTATGGATTTTATTGATGGGTTGCCTAGGTTGAGGATGGGAAAAGAATGCATTTGGGTGATAGTCAATAGACTGACTAAAAGTGCCCATTACATCCCCGTGAAGTCGACAAGGATGGTAACTAGTTGGCAAAGCTATATATGAAGAATGTAGTTAGACTACATGGGATATCGAGTAGTATCGTTTGCAATAGAGACCTCTTGTTCACCAATGACTTCTGGAGAAGTTTGCATAGTGCATTGGGTATGGAGTTGAACTTAAGCACCGCTTACCACCCACAAATTGATGGTTAAACCAGAAGGGTGAACCGTGTACTTAGGGATTTGCTAAAAGCATGTTTTTTGGATTTTAGAGGATACTGGGAAGATCATTTGCACTTGGTAAAGTTTGCCTATAATAATAGCACCAGTCGAGCATCGAGATGACACAAATTAAGGCGATGTATGATAGACCATGTAAGTCACCTATTTATTAGTTGGACATAGTAACAACCCACTACCTATGACGTCCCAACTCATGACTAAAAATGGAACTGGTATCATGGGCCTCATAGACAACCGATTAATATTAAATAAGTTATATAGCAGATCATAGAGTTATCTATAATATTCTATACTTTCTAAAACTCACAACGGAAGGAACCAAATATAATAGAAATAAGAATACTGTAATCCTAGATAAATACAGTAACCTATAACTGTTAGTCTCTAGTTTCAAAATATCACTAGAAGCTGAAAATAAATAAATATTCCAAATATCTAGGAAAAATATCAAATATATAGTAGATATCTAATAAGTAGATGCGCATCTCCATCGTATCGTCATGCCTTCGGAATCGCTGCCAATCCTCTCTACCTAACTATCAAAATAAATAAAATGGAGAAAGGAACAGAGGGAGTCAAACATACGTCTAGTGAGTGATACGCATCGTATGAGTATATAACATTAATAAGCTAGTAAAACAACACTTATTCAAAAACCATACCTTAAACTGTGTCGCCTGGACCCAATAAGTTAGCTAAATATAATATAATACCACAGTGACGACATAGGATAAGGTCTCAATAATCTCTTGCCTATACTAATCATATACACTCGATTAAACCTAAAGTCCCAGCTCATTATTACCAGATAAAATACGACTTGCCACCGAGGAACTATATGTCTCAACCCACTATCGCAAAATGCAAAAGAGACTCACTACTAGGGAACTACATGTCCCAGCCTACTATCACAAAATCATGGATGACTTGCTATTGAGAAACTCTAAATCTTAGTTAGCTATCATTAAAATCATAAGCGACTCGCTACTGGGGAATTCAATGTCCTAGCCCATTATCACCAAATCATAAGCGACTAGCCACTGAGGAACAAGATGCTCAGTCCACTATCGGCACTTCGAACAACGTATTACGTATCTACTAAAATAAGGTAATTTTTAGAAGTGTCTCAAAACATAGAAAACAATATAATTAAACATTCCTCATCTTTCCATGTTCGCAGCGCCGTGTACCCAGTGTGAAATGGAGGTTGTATGCAAGAGATAATAACATTTAAAGATTAGGGGTAAACTGGTAATTATTTTATTTATAATTAAACTATATTTATTTTTAACATTACCAAAATTTCGTCACTTAGAAAAACTCAACTTTGCCTTCCTAAAAACCCAGCAGCCGATCTACTTCGCCACTATGTGTGCCTCAGACCTCCATCGCCAAATCAGACCACATCCTCGCACTCCTTCCTCATGCACCACCCTCCGGTCACCGCCATGAAACCCCCAGCCACCTGTAATCAACAACCACCGCCAGGTACACTTCCATCGATTTCGATGATCTCCGGTAATGCGAGACAAATCAAACACCTACGCGGTCAACTGCTCAAGCTTCTCGCCACGTTCATGTCCTCTAATAGTCCAATCGTCGTCATGTCATCGTTGGAGCAAAATGGACGCTCCATGTTTATCGAACTTTCGTGTTATTTCTGATCAAATCTTATACCCAATCAATGAACAAATACCACCAATAGATTCATGTCCACAAGAACTATAATATTAATATATAATATTTCTGGTTTGGAACACTTGTATTTTTCACACTTTTTAAATTAAATGGAGATTAACTTTTGCTAATTACAATCGATCAAAATTTAAATTTTAATCATCTAGCCATGGCATTTTAGACTCTAAATAGGTATGTATAACAAATAATAATTTTTGACTATCAATCTCATCATATATATGTTGATTTTCAAATATAAGACATTTCAATATATATGCAGATATGAAGAGTTTCGCTCATTGATTAGCCTTGCTTCCTTTCTAATTTGGTTAGAATCTGCCTTTTCCTTACCGGCCTGATGCGTAACCTTCTCCACTCACCTTAATTTGCTTTGTAATTCCTTTTTTTGAAATGTCAAATTATTTTCTTTTGATTTGATATTGTATTAATTTGATTTTTTATTATTAAGAGACTAGATAATAGAGAAGATAAAGGTTAGGGATAGAAAATTAGGGTTGAAGTATGATTATGGAACAGGATTTGGTTCATGTTTACAGGCTGAAAGGACTCATAGTTGAGCTAAAATTTCAAAATCAATATATTACAAAAACACCATTGGATTTTAACTTCTTCTAATTTCTACTCCGTTTAACCAATTTTAGCAATTTATACATGATTTTGACTGTTAACCACATTTCAGACCTATTGGAATAGGTGCAGAGGCCTAATTCCATGTCCTGTAAAAATTTATTATTTTACCATTTATGTAAAATTATGATTTTGCCTCTATAAAATTTAAATTTATTTTTGAAAAATTACAGGGTGTTACATTCCTCTCTCCTTAAAAGAATTTCATTCTTGAAATTCCAAAGGATGGAAAATGAACTCGTAAACATCCAAACATTCACACTCAATCACACACCTAAAGCATACATCAATGTTAGCCACATGCACAATATATAGGAAATGCACACGTCACGAAGAACATAGATGTCATTAATAATGTACAAGCATCACTAAAAAGAATAATATATATGATGGGCATGAAATGATGGTAATAATGTACAAAATGCAAGACTTGACTAAATCAGATCCTCTTATATGCATACAATCATCAAGATAACAATGCATGTCCTAACGAATGGGTATATATACATATGTATGTACTTAAAACAACAAGTAACCAAAAGCATGCATTATAATGACTATCACACGCAAAGTAACATCCACATGAATATATTGAATTAGAAGAGATCAAGCCAAACAAATGAATCAAACATCTCAATTAGAATGGCAACCATCCCTAAAAACATGTAAATTAAAACAATCAACCGGAAAGGAAACATACCGAGAAAGAGTCAGGGATGGCAAGCTCAGATTTTCTACTCGAGCTCCCAAGTTATCTCGGCCTAGCTATTTCCCCTATGAGTTTAGACAAACTTCACCGTTTATTCCTAAGTCGTTTTACATTGTGCTCCCAAATACGAAAAGGCCTATGGGATGCCATCGGTTTCGACTCACCTCCACTTCCTTTAGTTGACTAGGCTCTGCTACCATAGGTGTAACATAATGCATTTCCGTAGATCTGACATGTGGAACACATTGTGAACATTCACCAATTTTTCGGGAAGTTGTCCTACCTAGTAGGCTAACTTCCCTACTCTTACCAAAATCGAAAAAGGCCCAATGAATCGCGGCGCTAACTTTCCCGTACTACCAAAATGCATAACATTTCTCAATAGTGATACTTTCCCAAATACCATGTTGCCTACTTTGAACTCCATATCCACCCATCTTCTATTTGCATAAGACTTATGCCTTTCCTATGCGAACTTCATTCTTTTCTGGATCAACTCTACTTTCTCTGAGGCTTCATCATTTTCGGTTCAAGTATAACCCTATCTGTTACCTCCCACTAACATGAAGGAGACTTGCATTGCCTCTTGTATAAAGCCTCAAAAGGTGGTATGCATATACTAGCTTGATAACTATTGTTATAGGTAAACTCACTTCTATGCCTCCGAGATAAACATAGCCTCGAACCTTTGCTTGAAATTTCCCCAAGTGATGTCCTCCTCATTTGCCTCAGCCACTGCAATCTCCCACTTGATTAAGGCCTCTCACTGTAAGTTCCTCGCTGCAAGTTATCATCTTATGGCATTCCCAAGACCTAAAGCTTCAAAGATACGCTCACGTATGCAAAGCCATGCCCTCGTATCTACAAAGAAATCGGTTCACATGAATGGCTTCCTGCCTATGCTCGTAATGTCTTCGCACAACTTTGGAAAACAAGTGGAGGATGGTTGATTGGGAATCATTGCAGGCATTAGCGCCAAAATTGGTCACTAACACCCAAACGCCATTGAAAGCACCAACTTACAGTTAAAGAAGACGGATATAGTGTATGTAGAGAGTATAAATATGAAGAGCAATCAAAATTAAAATGGAAGCAGTAAAAAAGAAGAAGTTTTATAGTGGTTTGTCTAACTCTGGCTTACGTCCATTTCATAAATTTCCTTTTTATTGCTGTTATAATCGACTATAGTTACAATTCAAAGTTTAACAATGGCAGAATGCCTTTTCCTTGGAAAAGAGAAAGTCAGAGAGCAGAAAGAAGATCTCCCTATCTGGAGACCTGCATGGTGTATTTATAGGCAAATCCAGGTAACCGGGCTTTCTGAGTTACCCAGGGCCCGTTAGATCCACACCCGATTCAAAATCCGTTGCCTTGACCAACTCCCTGTCCAAATGTCGCCGACCCACCAAGGCGACTTGAAGTAATGATGCTTCTGACTCAAAGCAAGGCCTTGCCAACTCGCACTCCTGTTGCCAATCCAGAACCTATGAAGCCAACACAAGGAAATGCCTTTTAGGACTCGAAGCCGCCGGCCTCTACATAGCCGACCCACATTCCAACTACACCGAGCCATATCCCATGAAGTTGACCCAAAGCAACAATTACTTGGACATGAGGCTGCCGAGCGATGTCCTATGCCGGGCGATGTCCTATGCCGACCCACCTTATATATCACTGAGCTACCGAGCGACAACTCAAAGCGAAGGACCTTAAGACTCGAAGCAACCGAGCCCCATTCCATACCGAGCCAGTTCCTTCCATTCCTACCGAGCCACAACTGCAACGCCGATCCGAAGCAGGAGACCTAAGAACCAGAATTAACCGAGTTTCACCTTCATGCCAACCTACCCTCTCAACTAAACGAAGGGGCCATGTCCACGAACAAGCCACAATGATGAACCACCTTACCGAGCCACCCTGACCGAACCACAACGTCGAGCGACCTCCAAGCGTTGAACAACCATTAATGCCGAGCCACCCAAGCCGAACCACCCAAGCCGAACCACCAAAAATTACTTGAAGAAATCATCTGCAAGACTCGAAGCTCAACCAACTACAATTCAAAGCAAATCTAGGGCAACTCAAGACATGTCGAAACCTTTTCTTAAAGTACTAATAACCTTCATCCATCGACTATGCCGAATCCCAGCTATTTAAACGTGTTTGTTATTCATGATTGATTATCCATCGATCCAGTTGATTAAATTCATCATAAACCAGGTTCGAAAAACGAGAAGTTGATTTAGTTAAATCTGTCTGTCTACGGCCTTTCCAAATGGCGGGTTAACACTTGCCCCCCAAAACATGCCTTGCTATGGGAAGGTGTGTTTTGAATAACCTAAAATCCAATATCCAAATTCCATTTTTCATTCGTAGCCATATTGTCCAATCCATAATCCATGTCCTTTAAGGGCCATAAATTCAAATCTATAGACCTTGCTGGGTCTCTTTATCCTATTTCGACCTCGACACTCCGGTTGAAGACTTGTTATTTCCTTCGGCTTGACTCTTCGGATGAGGGCTTTTATATTATTTGGCCTCGGCTCTCCGGCCGGAGGCTTTTTATATTCTCCAGCCTCGACTCTCCAGCCGAGGGCTTTTTATATTCTCCAGCCTTGGACTCCGACGAGGACTTTGTTTATTTCTCCGGCCTCGACTCTCCCGCCGAGGTCTTTTTTATTTCTCCGGCCTCGGCTCTTCAGCCAAAGACTTTGCTTATTTCTCCGCCCTTGGCTCTCCGGGCCGAGGACTTTTTTATTTCTCCGGCCTCGGCTCTCCGACCGAGGAATTTGTTTATTTCTCCGACCTCGGCTCTTCGGCCGAGGACTTTTTTATTTTTTTTTCTCTGGCCTCAGCTCTCTGGCCGAGGACTTCGTTTATTATATTCGAGTCCATTCCATTGTTCTTCGGTAAAGGGACTCATAATTCGCGGTTACTGCCCCGTCACTCCGGTCGGAACGGTAATCGCTTGGCCTGTATTATTTATTGAATTAGTCTAATCCCAATCATCATGGAATTCAGTTATCAAAGCGAAAGTTCCTACAACAAAGGGAATTAAATGTCCAATGAACCAAAGAAGATACCAGAGTTTGTAGAAAAACAAAAAGAAAATAGGATTTCATAGATCCAAGCAGTACGATTTTTCGTCATCTTAGAGCACACCTAGGGACCATCCTCGATCCAGTACGTGTGTAAGTGACCTAGTCGTATTACTTTGAGTTCTATTACTTATTCAGAACCATAAATCCATTCAGTTGGTAACAAGCCGACGGTGACTAGATCTAGCGCCCCCTTCGTTCGAGGTAGGCAGTGGCCGCTTTCGTTCCACTGCTACAACTCGATTCTTTATGTACTGTTGCAGGTGATCATTCCTTACATGCTCCTCAACGATATCTTTCAAATGCCTACAATCATTTAAGTTGTGCCCTTCTAGCTCATGGAATAGGTAATGCTTTCCTGATGCCCGCTTGTATTCCGATGGTTCCCTCCTAACCGGTCTTCGATATTAGAGGTACCCCCGAGAATCCAAGTAAATCCTTTCTAGAGTTTCTATCAAATCCATATAAGAAGAAAATTTTGATTCTTTCCATATCCTTTTTTAGGGGTTACCATTGTCACTCATTTTCCTTTTGCCATTATCATCCATGTTTGTTTCCTCCCTAGATGGACCTCTACCTCTAACAGCATAAGCTTCAGCCTCTCTCCCTTCTCTTTCGGTCTGCGCATTTTCCTGCCTTAGGAATCTCTCCGCTTCATGATAGAACTCTCCAAGATCCATTTGGGGTCCTTTTCCAACGATATCTTAAAATCCGAATTATCCGCAATTCCTGAAACAACTGCCATCAAAACCATTGACGGATCGGGTCGTTCAACTAACGCTACCGCCATTGAATCTGGTTAAGAAATCCCTGAGCGACTCTCCCTTCAATTGTTTCATCGATGTCAAGGTCATTACGTTCTTAGGTCTGACTACATTGACCCGAGACGACCTCATAAACCTTTCAATTAGCTCCGTCCAAGTGTTAATAGAACCACTCTCCAGCTGTTTGAACCACGTAGCTACGATATCCATCAAATAAAAAGGGAAGCATCGAGCCAGGACCTCATCCAATGCCCCCAGTACCCCATATACCTTATGTACCTCGTAAGGTGAACGGAGGGATCCGTTCTCCCATCATACATATCCAACGTTGGTAGCTTAAAATCCAGTGGGATCCTAACTTGTGTGATAGTAGGAGTAAAACGACCCCTATTCATATCCTCCAAGTCTTTATTTACCAATCCACCTCTCATAGCTTATCTGACCATCTCTGCTAACCTGTCATTGTCGCTAAGCTATAATCCTTGTCCGCTGCCTCCGATCTGTTCCCCAAGTTCATGAGGGAATCCTGGCACACACTCCTCATCACATACTCCTTTATTCCTATGGATGCCGGGTTGCACAGGATCGTCAGGTATCCCTCCATGGATTGGTCCAGCATTACCCATTGGTATGCCCCCATGTCTTGGTCCATTCGGGTTAATAGTTGTTCGCGGATTAGGGGCCGCTCCCTGTTGAACCACTCTATATGCTTGCTGGTTGAGTGCTTCTGATCTTGCTCCACGGATCTGAGCTCCTGCGTTTCCTGCTTGTCCAAATTGTCTGAGAAGAGTTTGAATCATCTCCTCTTGCCTTTTTAGCATTGCTTCCATCTTGTCTCTCGTGATGTAGGTGGATGCTTGACCTGCTCCAGCTCCAAAGGAGGCCTCTTGACTTCCCTCTTGATTGCTTCTTTCTGTCACTTTCTTCCTTGTTGGTGGCTTAGCCATTGCTTCCAAGAATCCAAGTTCCTAGCTCCAAAATCCTCGATTGCTGGCTTTCTCAGTAAAAGCGCAAAAATGTTAGCGCCAAAATTGGTCACTAACACCCAAATGTCATTGAAAGCACCAAGTTACAGTTAAAGATGACGGATAGAATGTATGTAGAGAGTATAAATATGAAAAGCAATCAAAATTAAAATGGAAGCAGTAAAAACAAAAGTTTTATAGTGGTTCGGCTAACTCTGGCCTAAGTCCACTTCAGATATTTCCATTTTATTGCTGTTATAATCGATTACAGTTACAATCTAAAGTTTAACAATGGTAGAATGCCTTAGCCTTGGAAAAGAGTAAGTTAGAGAGTAGAAAGAAGATCCTCCATTTGGAGACCCATATTGTGTATTTATAGGCAAATCCAGGTAACTGGGCTTTCTGAGTGTCCCAGGTCCCGTTGGATCCACACCCGATCCAGAATCCGTAGCCTTGGCCAACTCCCTGTCCAAATGTCGCCGACCCAGGAAAACCACCAAGGTGACTCGATGTAACGATGCTTCTGATTTGAAGCAAGGCCTTGCCGATCCACAATCCTGTTGCCGGTCCAGAACCCATGAAGCCGACTCGTGGAAATGCCTTCACAGACTCGAAGCCGCCCGCCTCTACGTAGCCGACCCACATTCCAACTACACCGAGCCAGATCCCACGAAGTTGACCCGAAGAAAAAATTAATTGGACACGAAGCTGTCGAGCGATGTCCTATGCTGAGCGATGTCCTATGTCGACCCACCTTATATCCCACTAAGCTATCGAGCGACAACTCGAAGCGAAGGACTTTAGGACTCGAAGCAACCGAGCCCCATTCCATACCGAGCCAGTTCCTTCCATTCCGATCGAGCCACAACTACAACGCCGACCCGAAGCAGGAGACCTTAGAACTTGAAGTAACCGAGCTGCATCTTTATGCCGACCTATCCTCTCAGCTAAATGAACAGGCCATGTCCACGAACGAGCCACAATGACGAACCACCTTGCCGAGCCACCCTGACTGAACCACAATGCCGAGCCACCTCCAAGCATCGAACAACCATTAAGGCCGAGCCACCAAAGCCGAACCACCAAAAATGACTCAAAGAAAACATCTGCGAGAATCGAAGGTCGACCAACTACGACTCAAAGCAAATCTAGGACAACTCGAGACATGTCGAAACCTTTGCTTCAAGTACGAATAACCTTCATCCATCGACTATGCCGAATCCCGGCTATTTAACCATGTTTGTTATTCATGATTGATCATCCGTCGGTTCAGTTGATTAAATTCGTTATAAACCAGCTTCGACAAATGAGAAGTCGATTTAGTTAAATCTGTCTGTCTACGACCTTCCCAAAAGGCGGGTTAACAGCAGGTGTATGGGATATGGGCGTGGCGAGCTTAGCACAGGCTTGGCTTGTGGCTAGTAAGAACCTATGGAACCATATATATATATATGTTCATGCCAGGTACCTCTGGAAACATATATTAAGAACCCTCTCTAGTATGGTTACTCATTTCTACTATTTGTAAAAGGATTATTAGCAACTTTTCCTCAGTAACAATGAAGTAAACTGGAATAAATGTGGTGTGTACTTTATGCTATATTACATTATATATATGTATGTGTGTATATGTATATATGTATATGTATATATGTATATGTATATATGTATATATGTACATGTATGTATATGTATATACATGTATATCTATACATATATTTATATACATATATATATACGTATATGTACGTACATATATATTTATATGTACGTACATATATGTATATATGTATATGTACATATATATGTATATGTACGTACATACATACACACACACATACAAATATGCACTCTCAATACACCCCAGTATAGTAGGAATTGATCAACCTAAGCTTTGATACCAATTGTAACAACTGGCTACCTACAATGTCCCAACTCCTGTCTAAAAGTGGAATTAGCATTGCAGGCCTCATATATAATGAATTGTTTTTAACTAAGTTATAAAGCAGATAATGGAGCTGTCTATGATATTCTATACTTTTTGTGTACTTGCAATGGAAGAAACCAAATATAATACTAAAATAAAAATACTGTAATCCCAGCTAAATACAATAAACTATAATTGGTAGTCTCTAGTTTCAAAATATCACTAGGTGCTAAAAATGAATAAATAGTCCGAATATATGGGAAAAATATCAAATATGTAGTAGATAGCTAATAAGTAGATGCACATCTTCATTGTACCGCCGCACCTCCAAAATCATCGGCAATCCTCTCTACCCACATATCGAAGTAAACAAAAAGGAGCAAGGAATAAAGGGGGTCAAATATACGTCTATTGAGTGATACTCATTATATGAGTGTACAATATTAATAAGCTAGTGAAACAACACTTATATTCGAAAATCATACCTTAACCTATGTCACCTACACCCAACAAATCAGTTAAATATAATATAATACCATAGTAACAAAATAGGATAATGTCTCACTAACCTCTATCCCATGCTAATCATATACACTTGATTAAACCTAAAGTCCCAGCTCGTTGTTAGCGAAAAAAATGCAACTTGCTACTGATGAACTATATGTCTCAACCAAGTATCGCAAAATGTGTAAGTGACTCACTACTAGGGAACTACATGTCCTAGCCTAATATCACAAAATCATAGACGACTCTTCACTGAGGAACTCTAAGTCTCAGCCCGATGTTGTCAAAACAGTAAGCAACTTGCTACTGGGAACATAATGTTTCAGCCCACTATCACCAAATCATAAGCAACTCGCTACCGAGGAACAAGATGTGCTAATCCACTATCTCCACATCGAACAACGTATAACGAATCTACTAAAATAAGGCAATTTTTAGAAGTGTCTCAAAACATAGAAAACAATATACTTAAACATTCCTCATCTCACAACGATCACAATGCTATGAACCGCACGTGAAATGGAGGTCATATGCGAGAGATACTAGCATTCAAAGATTAGGGGTAAAATTGTACTTATTTAATTTATAATTAAATTATTTTTATTTTTAATATTACTGAAACTACAGTACTTAGAAAACCTTGACATTGTCTTTCTGAAAACCCAGCCACTGATCTACTTCACCAACATGTGCACCTTAGGCCTCCATTATCAAATCAGACCGCATCCTCGAACTCCTCTCCTCATGCACCACCCTCTGGTCACCTCCATGAGAGCTTTGGATGCCTGTGCTCGAACCACCATCGGCTACACTTCTACCCATTCCAATGATCTCTGGTCATATGAGACCAATCAAACACCTGCGAGGTTGACTCCTCAAGCTCCACTTTGCATTCATGTCCTCCAATCATTCAATCATCGTCGCTTCACCGTTAGATCGAAATGGATGACCCATGTTTACTGAACTTCCAACACTTTTTCTAATCAAACCTTACACCTAATAGATAAACGAACGAACACTACTAATGGATTCGTGTCGTTGAGAACTATAGTTTTGATATATATAATATGTCTGATTTGGAACACTTGTATTTTTCACACTTTTTAAATTAAACAGAAATTAAATCTTACTAAGTACAATTGATAGAAATTGAGTATTTAATCATCTAGCTATGGCATGTTAGATTCTAAATAAGTATAAGTATAAAAAAGAAATTGATTATCAATCATATTATATATATATGTTGATTTTCAAATATAAGAGGTAATTTACTATAACATATCAATATATACGCAGATATGAAGAGTCCCACTCACCGATTAGCTTTACTTCCTTTCTGATTTGAATAGAATCCGCCTTTTTCCTTGCTGTCCTGATGCGTAACCTTCCCAACTTGCTTTATTTGCTTTGTGATTCCTTGTTTTTAACCAATTATTGTCTTATAATTTGATGTAGTATTATTTTGATTTTTTTAATTAAGAGATTGGATAATGGAGAGGAAAGAGACTAGGAATAGAAATTTTGGGCTTAAGTATGGTTATGGAATAAGATTTGGTTCCTATTTATAATCTAAAATGCCTCATAGTTGGGCTAAAATTTCAAAATCATATCTTACGAAAATGCCATTGGATTTTGACTTCTTCTAATTCCTAGCATGTTTAACCCATTTTAGCAAATTATACATATTTTACTGTAAATGATGTTTGGACGCATTGAAATAGGTCTCGAGGTCTAATTCCAACTTTGTAAAAATTTATTATTTTACCGTTTATGTAAAATTATGATTGTGCCACTATAAAATTTATTATTTAATTTCAAAAAATTATGGGGTATTACAGACATAGGGGATATACTTATATTAGGGCCTGATTTGGTAAACGATGCTACTAAGTAGGTTGAATTCATGTCAGGATAAGGGCAACGCAATAGTGGTAGAAGATATATGCCAACAAGCGAAGGAAAGAGCTTGAGTTTGGAGATGGCGAACATATGCTAGTGAAGGTTACTCTAATTCATGGAGTTATGCGCTTTGGGAAGGCGGAGAAGTTGGCACCTAGATATGTAGGACCATTTCCAATGATCGAGCGGATTGGTAAACTCAATATCGAGTCATGTTACCCAGTAGTTTAGCGGGTGTGCTTAATGTTTTTATATATCTCATTGAGGAAATGTTTGCACTACCCAAGTTCGGTAATGGAACCGAGGGACATGGAGGAATTATATATATAGCCAAATTTGACATATGTGAGATGACCAAAAGGGATAGTAGGTTGTGATATGAAGGAGTGAAGGAACAAAGTTATCAGACTTGTTTGCATCAAGTGAAGTAACAATAAAAAAGATTGTACTTGAGAGGTGGAGGATATAATTAGAAATATCTATCCCAAGTTGTTTTAGCCATTCATTGATATAGCCGAGTGCTTTGCTTATCTAATGTATAGACTAGTAGGGTACAAGTATGTTACATATGATATGGTTTTGTATTGGTAGTCGTACTAATATCTGTTATTGGTGATTGACTGTTTACATCAATATGGCACTTGTATAATGTTGTGTACTTCTGTTTACTTATATGATGATAACGACTTTGCACTTTGAGGGTGTTAGTGTAAATCTTGTTTTCCTTATTGGAATTTTGGGGATCAAATGTTTATGAGGGGAGACTACAACACCGTATGTTTGAAGGGTCCATAATATGGGAAATTAAATTAGATAATAATAAGAAATTGTTAAAAGATGAATAGAATCATTTAATTGCAATAATTACCTAAGGGAACCTAAGTAATTAAGTGCGAGACATTTAAAATTCTAATTGAATGGAGCAAGAGAAATTAAAGCAATTAAGGTTTACTTTATTAATGAAATAAATAGTTAGATTTTATTTAGGAAGGAATGTGTTAAGGGATGTGCAATGGTGTGACTCGGCTAGAAGGGAATATTCGAGCTAATGGCACAAGCCTACTTTCTTTGGCCACATCCCCTCATTTCATTCCACTTTACTTCACTTCATAAAGACAAATTCCTAAAATATTAAGTCAAGGATGGCCACCATTTTGCCAAAAAGGAGGGAAATTTAAGTTAGAAGATTCAAGCTATCAACTTTAGAGAAGGAGATTAAACAAGGTTTTTCTTAATCAAAGGTGAGTCAAAAATTTCCTTAAAACCTATCCCTAGCCGATTGGATTCAACTTTAATCACATGTGAATGTTTTGATGGTGGTAAATATGCTTAAATGATTAAAACATTGTTTGGTTATGTTTGGAAATTTAATAAAGTAAATTTGTTCATGTTTTACGTAAAGCATGAATTAATTTAACTGAAATGATTTGAAATTGAATTACGATGTTTATAATGATGAAATAAGGATGGGTTTTTATTTTCATAATTTTTGGAATTAACTTGGAATCATTATGAATTTTCTAAGTTGAGAAAATGATTAATTTTGGGCAATTAATTAATAAAAATAATAAAACAATTATTTGACCTGAAATTTTTGGAAGGTAAAATCAATGAATTGGATATTTGATGGATTTTCTAGATTTTGTCATCAATTTTCGATTTTATATGAATTTATTAGTAAAAGAAAGAATTGATAAATCAAGGAAAAATTAATTAATTAATTAGGTATGTACTTAGTTGTTAACCCAAAAAATGGATCAACATCCTGATATGATTGTGAAAAGCACTAGCCCTGTAACAACCCACATATTTTACGATTATATATTTAAATATAGCATCGTTATTTGAGTTTAAAATCCAAAATGTGACTTTTTATAAACAGTCGAATCCGGACTCGAGACCACTTTCATTGAGTTCAAAACGACATTTACAACTTGTTTGAGTATAAACATCGATATGTTTGGAGTTGATTAGGATTTTGGTGTTTTGAATTGGGCTTTGGGTTATGTTCTAGCCCACTAACCCAACAAGAGAATCCAAACCTTTTGCCTAATAACTCCCACTCCACACCTCTTCATTCTTTCGTTCTACAATTTTCTAACACTCAACCCCTAAATAAAAATGAGGGAAAAGAAAACAGATTAGAAATTCCTAAGCCCTAATTCTCTTAGGAAATTCAAATCTAGGTTATAAATCAAGGAGAAGCTTGGGTAAGCATCCTCTTCAACTTCTCCATCTCGATCTCTCTTCAATTTTCAGAAATTCCTATAATCTAATTTAGGAAATTCATTTCATTGATAATATATTGAAGATTCTAGAGGTGTAGTGAAGAGGAATTGATCTTTCCTTGTTTTAGAGCTTCTCAATTGTTGTTTTTGAGTTTAAATGTGAGTTCTTGAACTCACATCTATGTCTATACCTTTGATGGTTGGTTGGGTATGAATTCCTAACATCTATTTCATGTTCATTTGCTTTTGAATTGAATTGGTTTGGTGAATTTAACAATTTTGGTGTTTTGAAGTCAAAATCTATAAAAGTCCTACTAAGGATGTTTAGACATGTTGTTTGGAGTGTATTGAAGAGCCTATAGGGCTGGTTATCATTTGGCATAAATCCATAGCCTCCGTTGCTCGTCTGATCGCTTCCGAACCAATTTGGCCATTAATGGCCTAGGCTGATTTTTGCCCTGAGCTTCAGCTCAGAATCTGGGAAGGAACTCAAACGTCTGAGTCATCGGAATAAATATTCCAGATTTTCAGCTCAGACGTCTGAGGTTATTCCCAGACTCTGGGCGATCTGGATGAAAATTTTCAAATTCTCAGATCAGACGTCTGGGAAAACCACGAGACGTCTAACGCTGTTTAATTCAGCCAACTTATATATTTTGTAGATTTTCGTTTGAATCGATTTTTTTTATCCGCTTATTTGTTGTCATTTATTATTGACTTTTATGACTTCTTTCTGGATTTTTGGGAATATCCATTTGATGGATTCAATATCGATTTTCGTGGTTTTAATTCACATCGTCGTATGTGAACTTTTGGTGATAGATTGTTTTTACGATCATTTCTGTGATTTTTCACTTTAAAATACAAAGGTTTCTATACTAGCAGTAAATACTCAAACTCTTTCACAAAAATGACTTCAACATTTACTTTTATTACAAAATCTCGTTTTTAAAACTGTTTTCTAATCTATTAGTACATACAAACCTTTACCTCATTTGTACGAGAAATCCAATTAAACAACTTAGCAAAACAAGTGGTATGAAACTCTTGCATTTATTTCATTTGTTAATTCTTAGATTTGTTCAATTGAAATCTTGTGACAATTTTCGAGTGAAAATCTATAATCTGTTCATAAATATTTAAGTTAAGCTAGAGGTTATGGGATATAAAGCCAAACTCATTTATTTACTAGCTTATTGTAATTTACACTTCTTACTGATTAATGATGATCATTTTATGGTTTAGACTAGCGATATACGATGTCTCTTTGTCTGCTTGGGGGACTATACCCCGTCATAGCTTCATCTAATTTTATGGACTAACGACCCATGGTCTTTTGACCATTCGTGGAGCAATCGGCTCAATAAATCTGTGCATGGGGCTTATCTTTTTAGGTGTTTCGATATTCGGCTGTGCATGGGGCGCATCTTTTAGGTGCGTCGATGTTCGGCTCATTCGTCCCCAAGGGGGGACTGTACCTCGTATTTTTATGGGTTAGCGACCCATGGGATAGTGTTCCGTTTATGATATACGTGTTGGCGAGTTTTCATGTTCCCGTTTGTGATAGGCCTCCCCCTTTATGATTTCTGGAATTCTAGTTGATGATTTCTAGAATTTGTGTTTCACCAATTTTGATGATATGCAATGATAAGCTTTATCAATATTTGTAGTTTGGTGAATAATCTAAAGAACATGACATTCTTTTTGGTGTATGAGAAAGTTTGATATATTATATGATTTTTGTTGTTATCATATATATATTTGTCATATCTCTTATCCTATCTCATTTTATATGATATTTATAGCTAGACTGATCCGTTTATTATTTTTCTTCTTAAATAATACTCGGGCCAGACCGAAGTGTTTTAGGTACTTCCACTTGACTTCTTAGCAGGGACTATCTTCTGACTTTTGGCTAACTACTTTAGCTTAGTAGTTTTTGGTTTATACATTCGAGATAAATACTCCTTGATGTATACATATTCTTTTGTCTAGCACTTGTATCTATTCTTTTACGATGTAGTGGCTCTTGTATGACCACTTCTTTGATGTACACTTCTATTTGATATATTCATATCTGTTTTCGCCTTAGTGATATGAATATCTATGACTGATTTGTGTTGTGCTTATTTTATGTTTGTTTCCATAGACCACATAGTCACTGTGTAGTAGATTTGAGTTTGTATTTGATATGTCAGACTTCCTCTTAAAATGAAATGCATGTCATACTATCTGACATATCGATACTCGCCAAAGCAATTACATAAATGGTCGCTCCTCAATAGCCTTATTCTTCTCGCTAGTTGACGGCATTACCCAGTAGTGTCCTTTGCTAGTGTGAATATAGAGGTAGGGCGTCACAGCTTGGTATCGAGCCAAACTTCGGAACAACATAGAATATTATGACAGGGATCATTGTCCTAAGTCTCTCATAGGAATCGTGCCTTAGGATTTAATTTGAGTCATAGGGCCCGTTTTATCCTATTTTCTCTTATTATGCCTTGTTTTATCAATCAAGTTTGTTTGGTATTCATTCTGAGAATAACCTTTTTCCTCTTTTTTCTTTCTTTCTTTCTTAAAGAAGAGAAATGGTTAGACTTAGCCGTCTCAGCACCGGTCAATCCAGTACTATTCCTCAAGATAACGTATTCATGTTTTCCTGATAGCTTTTGGATCTTGTAAAGAATGTCCAAGTCGTCGGACCTATTTCTGAGCCTACTCATCCTAAATCCGAGTTTGCATGTTTCTGAAGCGATTATACCAATTTGGGTAGAAGGCCATTCAAGGGTTCTAAAAGCGTTATAGAAGTCCAAGCTTGGCTTAGAATATGCGACCGCATCTTTTCTCGCATGAATCTTATAGATCTACATCAAGTCCAAGTGGCCTCTAACATGCTGCAGGAGAGAGTATTAGATTGGTATGAGCTTTTGGTTTTTGAAATTGTTGAAGCGGATCTTACTTGGAAGCAATTCCGCGAAAGGTTCAAGTTAAAATTTGTGCCGAAAGCTGAAAAATTAACTTTACCCCGACGCTTTATTGACTTTGTTCAATTTGAATCTTCCGTGACAGATTATGTCTCATCTTTTGAATCCCTCTTTAAATATGGGGTCGAGTATATTTATACCGCATTGAAGAAAATTCAAAATTTTATCTATGGTTTGAATAAGAACCTCAAAAAGTCATTACTTTTGAAACTAGAAGTTTCTTTCGATCAGCTTGTTGATATCGCTCTTCGACTTGAAGAGGCCAATAAAGAAAGTGGTGTTGAAGTTGTGGGTGCAAAATAGAACTTCAACATCAACAAAAAGAGGCATATTAAGTTCAAAATTTATCCCAAGAAGAAAGGGAAGCAAGCAACTTCGGTGGCAAAAACTCCTACCCCTAATCGTAGAGAGTGCTACAATTTTAGTTCTAAGGACCATTATGCAAATAAGTGCCCAAAACCCCTTTATTGCCGTTATTGCAAAAGTTCGGGTCATCATATATCTTCATGTCCCAAACTTCAAAGCAAGAAAGAGGGAAAGCTGAACGTTGTGCAAGCGCCTAGTAACGCTTCTCTTGGTCAAGGTATTTTTCATTCTATCCTTAATGGCATTATTATGTTTCGTGATCATCTTATTCGAGTTTTTTTGATATGGGTGTATCTCACTCTTTTATATCGAAAGAACTTATTGATACTTTGTCTTTAAATGTTTTGTGCTTGATGACTTACTAAAAATTGCGAATCTGGTTGGTGGATCCGCAACACTCGGTTTATTTTGTAAAGCTGTCAAGATTATCTTATGTGATTATGCTTTCCAAGTCGATTTGCATGTTATGCGCTACTGAGGTTTCGTAATGATTTTGGGAATGGATTGGCTTAACTGTTACGAAGCCCACATCCTATGTCCTAAGAGGACTATCCATCATCGACATCCTCAATCTGTTAAGCAGATACCTGTTGTTCTTAATGATTCAGATTCCAATAGGTAGCATCTTTATATTCTCTAAATCCACATGATGACGATAAGGACGAAGAGAAAGATGTAATTTCCCTCATTCACGTTGTTCGTGAATTTTCTGACATATTTGAGCCCGTTTTAAGATTACCATCTAAGCAAGAAATTGAGTTCAGAATTAATCTAATACCTGGAGCTCTACTTATCATTCGTCCTCCTTATCGTATGTCCAATAAGGAAAATGAGGAGATGCTTAATCAATTATTTGAATTAGAAGCGAAACAGTTTATTCGTTCTAGTTCCTCTCCTTGGGGAGCTTCAGCCATATTTGTAAAGAAATCCGATGGTACACTTAGGCTTTGCGTTGACTACCGAAAGCTTAATGATCTTACCGTTAAGAATAAATATCCCTTGCCTTGGATTGATGATCTATTCGATCAACTTAGCGGTGCTAAAGTCTTTTCACAATTAGACTTAGCAACCGGTTTTCATTAGCTTCGTATTGCGGAGGATAGCATTCCATTGATGTCGTTCCGTACTCATTATTGATCTTATGAATGGCTTGTTATGCCATTTGGTTTAGTGAATGCTCTAGCTTATTTCGTTGACCTTATGAATCGAGTTTTAAAAGACTTCCTTGATTGATTTGTTCTCATCTTTATTGATGATATTCCTGTTCATTCTAAAACCGAGGAAGAGCATGAAAAACATCTTAAAATTGTATTGCAAACTCTTAGGAGCAATCAATTGAAAGCAAAAAAAATTTTAAGTGCCACTTTTGGAAATCTCGTGTGAAATCTTTAGGACATATTATTTCTGAATCCAGAATTTCCATGGATCCTCCAAAGATTGAATCGATTCAAAATTGGAAGAAACCGGAGAGTGTGATGAAAATTCGTAGCTTTCACGGATTGGCGGGCTATTACCGTCGGTTCATAAAAGACTTTTCTAAAATTTTTGTACCTCTTACTAGTTTAACAAAGAAGGGAGTTAAGTACATTTAGTCAAACAAATGTGAAGCTGCTTTTCAAAAATTAAAAGAACTCCTTTCCGTTGCTCCTATTCTTGTGATTACCGAAGGGAACCAAGACTTGATTGTCTATATTGATGCAAGTTATGTTGACTTGGGAGCCATTCTCAAGCAAAGGGAACGTGTTATCGCTTATGCTTCTAGTTAATTAAAGCCTGCCGAGACTAGATATGCCACTCATGATTTAGAGCTCGCGGCCATTGTTTTTGCCTTTAGAATTTGGCGTCATTATCTTTTGGGAGAGATATTTATTCTCTACATCGATCATAAATCTTTGAAGTATTTATTTTCTCAAAAGGAACTTAATTTGCGTCAACAACGTTGGCTCGATTCCTTGCATCTTATGATCTTGATATTCTTTGTACTCCCAAAAGGGGAAATCATGCTGCCGATGCCCTTAGTCGTAAGCAACAAGTGTTTTTTCTATGATGATATCCGAATGGAACGATCTCGAGACTTTGTCCACTCGTGAGGTTCGAGATTGTGAACCCAATTCATGTTCATCTCTTGTTTTATGTAGCCTTGAGGCTCATTCTTCTCTTTTATACCACATCCTTGAAGCTCAAAAGAATGATCCCCAATGAACTCTTCTTAGCCAGAGTTATTGGGATAAAAATAAGGTTGATGGTTTGAAAGACTTTGATATCGATGCTGGTGGTGGCATTCGAAAATTTGGTAGACTTATCGTGCCAAATTTTAGTGATCTTCGTAAAGACGTTTCAGAAGATTCTCATTTTTCTAAATTTACCATTCATCCTGAAAGTAGTAAAATGTATGATGATATGAAGCGACCTTATTATTGGGATGGAATGAAATCTGATATTGCTAACTTCATTAAGCGTGGTATGACTTGCCAACTTGTTAAGGCCAAGCATCAAAGGCTCGGTGGGTTATTGCAACCTTTGGACATTCCAATTTTATAGCATCCCACCTTTTTGTATGTTTAGGCAGACACACATACCGACCCAAACCATACAAAAGTGCGGATTGTTATTGGAGTGAATGAGAAAAGCAGAGAAAGAAATAAAACAAAACAGAATCTCACAGCGGAATGAAAAAAATATGATAATCAAATAACAGTTCATGAAGCTGTTTTACAAACATTTGATTATACTTATATAATACATATCAGAGTTGCACATACCAGAGAATAATAAATAATGTAGCAGAACAGTATGAATGCAGTGGAATAATATAATAATAATAGTAAAACAATCTTCGCCCTCGTCCTCCAGAAATGAAGTCTTCAAATCCTAAAATGCTCAGGCTGGCCCGAGCGAATTGAAAAGACAAAACACTCGAGTCAGAACTAAAAGATCTTATGTAAGTTAAATCAACGGTAAATAATATGAGTGAAACAGCATTAGAGATGTTTACGGGATTTGACATCTCCTATCCAGTGTCTAAAGTGAGTGCAGTAACTTAAGAGATGCTTGGGATTCACATCTCCTAAGGATCCGTTAAACTATTTACTATGTAGTAATATACGCTATTATAATAATGTCTATTAGTAAAATAAATTTACTTTTAAATAGCGTTAAGGCTTTACATTTTCCACCTTAACACGTAATGCCAGTAGTCTATACAGCACCTGCATATCTCCTGATCGAGAGACTATGAGAAGATACACCATAGGTACGACAGAAATCAAACTCGCACAAGGCTCGCTAGGGTAGGTGACTCGGCACACAAGACATTTCCAGGGTAGATATACCAATTATGCACATGGGCTGGTGGTGACGCATAGCGCGCAGCTACCTCCCACCTCGAGCCACACCCATAAAAATCAAAAGTCAAAAGTGGCCACCAAATCAATCTCAAATTCAGAATATAATATAGGAGTGTGTCCGATAAGAGGGGCTCCTCACTGGCCCGAGATCGCTCCTATTTTAGCCACCTTAAGCCAACTCACGGGAGTCGGGTTCACGTTCATACCTCAAAGGAATGCCGCCACCATCCTACTTCATTCTGGAATCTCCACCGCGTACACGGTTGTTAAAGTGGTTTTCGGAGTTGGCAGAGAGTATGACAACTTCCGATCCCGGTCTCTTTGACAAGCAAACGTTATTATAACACCGTGGTCATTTTAGAATAATTTATACTTCAAAACCGGAATATAATATCTATTTCAAAACTATATAAATACGATATCATTTCCGTTTTAAAAACCCAACCAAAATGACATCATATTTATTAAAAACCAAATCAATATAATATCATTTTTATTTCAAATATATCCTTCCCAAAATCATAGCACTTTCAATGTTATAACACTTCGAAGTTAAACCACTTGAAATATAACACTTCCAATTATAATATTTTGAAACCCAAACTTTGAAACTTAACTACACCACTTAAATGGCTTAAATATTAAATTACTTTATATAATAAAATAGCTTCTTCCATTTCACAAATCAATTCCAAATACAGATATTAACCCCCAAATAAACCATTTCAATTTCCCAATATTTCAAAGCTTTAAATATTCCACCATTTCAAAACTAATTCTTTGATAATTCCATATATGTCAAATTTAATTACTATTATTTAGATTTGAAATGTTTACTTAATAAATCCAATATCATTTAAGTAAAACTTTTATCTTCAAATAACTGGATCTTCTTTCAATTTATTTAATTGATATATTCATTTATATCAACTTGATATTCATTTAAATCGCTCTAAACCAAAATCAAGTTATAAAAATCATACCTTTTAAAATCTCAATTTTATTTAAATTTCAAATCAAATTTATTCGAGTATAATTCTTAAATAATTTAATTCAAATCAATTTTATACTTATCTTCCAACCTCAATTTTATTTAAGTCATTATAAACTCTATATACAATAAAATTTAACAGATACTTAATCATATTATATAAATAATCAAACTTTATTATTTAACTTATTTTACGTTTCAAAACAAATTTGTACATAGCTAAAAATAAATAATAAAATAACATTTATATAACATCTAAAATCGATATTTATATAACTCATATATTTCTTTACAAAACTATAGAAATCATATCAAAATATTTTTATATATAGACCACGGTGTCTGTATAGAATTTTCTATCCTAAGGACAAGTGATATGGATATTTATCATTTCAATCCGTAATTTAAAATATAAATACGGTTATATATCGTTTCAAACCGCAATCCCGAATGAAATAAAATCCATAATAACTTGCAGTTTATAACAGTATAAAATACAACATCCATTCATCCAATATCAATCATCAAACATTTATCACAGTCATCATCCAATTCCATCAATAACATGAATATAGAACAGATAATAAATAACATGCATTTACTAGCAGTTTATAATCAATAATAAATTAAATAACTTTTTAACTAGGTGTTTATATTCAATAATAAATTAAATAATAATTTAATTCAAATAAATTCAATTTAACATGGATAATGATTAAAAATACGCCAAACAGTCAAAAATAAATTTCTAATCACATCATAAATCAATTTAACAAACATAAATTTTTTTAGAAGTTGTGAGTGGGTTAAAACACTCACCTTTTGAATTTAAATTGAATTTAAATCCAATTTAAACCCAAATTTTGAGTAGTCTCAGAATTCGTTCAAATTAGCGCCAAATGGCTGGAAGTTTGATATGATCCTAGCAGAGAAAACCGCGCGTGAAATGGACCTCGTATGCTGAAGTTATTAAGTTTTGATGTTAGACGATTTATATTTAAAATAAATAATAAGAAAAATAAAAACACAATTACACGTCACCTGCTTTCTCCATCTACATGCTCACGTGCAGAAACACTCGAACCCAAAAACGTGACTTTGACCGCCCTTCCTTGCCACCACCGGCCGCCGTTAGCTACGACGCCACCATCCTGGAGCTCGCCTCGGTCCCCTCTCCATGCCGCCATGGGTGCGGCACTCCCTGGTGCAAGCCGCTGCCGCCGTGACTAGGGTTTGCCAAAACCCTAATCTGCCAATTCCAAGCACCACGACGAACAATACGCCCTCCGGCCACCATCAAACGACTCCCCGAATCCAACTCTCCAATACCTAGAAAGCAATTTCGCCGATTGGTCTCGAAATCAAAAACCCCCAATTTGGCCTTAGGGTTTCGCGATTTCATAGTTTGACAGCGATTTGCCGACGATTGAAGCACAATTACAAAAAACGAACACCAGACGTTGATTCCTATCATCGAGAACTTTGATTCTATAACTTTTTTGAGGAGATTTGATTTTTTTTTTGAAGTTGAATTTCGAATTGAATTGTATTGGAAATCTAGGGTCTTCAGCCATTGAGGAAGAGGAGGAACATAAATTTCTGTATGTACAGAAATGAGAAATAAAAAGGCTGCTAGGGTTTATAACTGGATATATATAGGTATGGTTGAAAATAGAAAGAACGGATCAGATTTGTTTAGACCGTTGAGCGAAGAATGGCCCGAAAAGCCCGTTCTGACTCCGGAACGAAATTGGGTCAACCCATATATCAAAATAGATGTTTTTAAATGTTTTAAACGCAATGGAACAGGTTTCAAGTCCAAATACCATCGTACGAAGAAGTTATGCTAAAATCAAGTTATTTCAAATTGATTTTCAATTGATTTCAATTAAATTGAATTCTAGGCGTTTCGAGTCCGTGCGATCAAACGACAAGTCCGATCGATACGAAACTTGAAATCCTACAAAAATTCACCGTTACGGATCCGATGAAACTGGTTTCGTCAAAATCCAAGTCAATGGCAAAAATGGTTATTTTTACATTAATTAAATAAATTATTAATTAATTAATTAAATCAAATTTTAAATTTAAATTCAATAATTGACAATTTTTACCATTTTTAAATTCCTTAATCATTTACAGTAATTTAAACAAACTTAGATGTCAATTTAGAGTTGATTATTTATCAATTTCAGTGTTATTTTCCCATTTCAACTTAATTTCTATTTTCGTAATATTTAAATATTAAGTTACATTTAATTTCAATTAATCCAATTATTAAATTTAAATTAATGAATCTTTATTCTCATTCCTTTTTATTCAATCAATTAATATTTTATAAACAAAGTCACATTAGTTCTACATTCTATTACATTAGTATACCTTAAATTTGTATCAATGACTATATTTCAAAAATGTGAAATTTCGTCGATTGCACACATTGATTTAGATTTTAAACCCACTCAATTATTTTACCTCAATTCCATTTATTTATCAATTATTGCTTTATGAATAAATTTACATTTTAATTTATTTTACATTCACACTTTCAATTTATTGTAATCATATTCAATCTATCAATAATTTAGCTTAAATTACATTCTTAACATTCATTTTAGTTATTATGTCCTAATTGAATAACGAATTTCTACTTCTTTTAATATTTAATTACCAATATCCTATTAAATTAACAAATTTAATTATTGAAAAATTTCGGGTCGTTACACTCTCCCCCACTCAAAACTTTTCGTCTCCGAAAAGAAAAAAGAAGCGAAAAGAAAGAATTGAGTAAACAATACATCTTATTCAAAATATTAATTTTATAAACAAATAAATTTACAAAATTAATTAATTTAAGTAAAATATATCAGTTTATGACCATTAAATCTTTTTATACTCAAATATATAAAGTTTGGAAAACACTTTCAAAAAATTTCTAAGTCCAAAATTTACGGAAAATTTCGGCAGAGCCTCCTTTGTACGGAGAGGCTCTGGAGAAAATATAATATCAAATATAACAATATACAACATATATTTTCCAAAATAATATCTATCCCAACACGAGAAAAAATATACAATAACATTATAAAACCGTAATCCGAGAATGTACCTATTTGTTGAGCAAACAACTTATGAAACCAAAAGCAGTAACAATTGATTCCATAACCTGTATTTCACTTATATAATCTAAAAAGGGTTAATATTATATAAAATGAAATAGTTAAGGTTTTTTCAACCACTAAAAAATAAACTAATATAGACGACAATCACTTGCAACTATGGCACACAATATACACAATTCAATTATCCATCCATATCGAACAAAACAAATAGTTGTTCGGGCTCAAAAATTTAAATTGTGCAGAATGGGAAAATAAACTATTAAGTGCACCATTTACTAAACAGCCCTAGATGAAACTGAATAGATTATTTATACATCTAACAAATTTAAAGTATCTTTGCCCAAACAACCATAAACCAAACAAATAACAATTCCAAACAATAGATCAAGTTCTTTTTTTTCATTTCATAACATTTATTGTTTGATTCCCTTTTTATTCATATAATGGTTTATCCTTTTTATTTACATTTATTTCTTACAAATTTCAATTTCCATTCATTCATTTATTACTTAATTTCATTTATTCGTTTATTACAATACTTACATTTCTATTACATTAAATTAGTAGCCTTTCAATTATACTTAAGCTTATAACAACCACACCATCAAATTCTTATTTATTAAAGAACTTCATTGAATACTTTCATTACTTCAAGTTTACTAGTATAATATCCTATTACATTTCTTATATGCATTAGAACTTTTAATATTTGGTAAGTTATATATATGCTTTTAAGGATGTAACTGAAAGTTACACAAGTTTATTTATTTTTAATTAATTTAATGTTCAATACTAACAGCCTTTGTTTCATAGGTTACAATTTCAAATTTCATTTAATCCCATTTATAACTTAGCATTAAATCTCTTATTTTAATTAGAGGTTCCAATTATTAATTAGTTAAATCCCATTTAACTACAATAATTGAAACTATTAATTAATTGAAACTTAAGAACTAAATACCGGGTTAAATTTCAAATTATTTTAAAAATAATAGATAAATGCATATACTTGCAACTTACATATCCAATTACATTTAAAATAATTTAAAATTTATATTTGTTTATCAAAATAAATCTGTCGTAAAACTATTACAGTGGCCTTCCTACTTCAAAACTCGAAAATGAACATCGATGATGCGTGCACTCATCATCGAAATTATTTTCCAGCGACAGAGGGGGAGTACAGAAACTTATTTCTTTCCAAAGTTTCTTTAAAACAATTCATTCAAATTATGTTGGAATATTTATATCAGAAAATACTTATAAACAATAGTATTATATTCCAAATCCTTTGAGAGTAATTTTCAAAGTCACGGAATTAAGTTCTAAATTTTCCAAATTTCATTTATTTTATTTTAGATCTTATTTCAATCATTATTTACAAATTCCACTACCTAACAACCAATTTATTACAACCAAATATAACCTTTAAAAATTTATTACTTTATGTATAGAAAATATAATAGGCAAAGTTATTTCATTTACCTATATTTCAAAACAAATATTGTGTCAGTTTGTCCTATTAAGTGTTTAGAAATCCCTATTGATGTCATAGCGTCCTATGCACTAACCAAAATTTATAAATACAAAACGGAACAAATTAACACAATATAAAACTTTTTATAACACTAACAAATACGCTTTCACACACACACACACACACACTCAGCGACTTGGGTATTACTACCCTATTAATAAAGAGTCAGACCCCACAAAGCTAAGGTTATCGCTAAACCTAAGCTCTGGTACCAGATGTAACATCCTGCCTTTTTGTACGTTTAGGCAGACACGCATGCCGACTCAAACCATACAAAAGAGAGGATTGTTATCGGGGTGAATAAGAAAAGCAGAGAAAGAAATAAAAAATAGAATCTCACAGCGGAATGACAAAATATAATAATAAAATAACAGTTCATGAAGCTGTTTTACAAATATTTGATTATACTTATGCAATACATAATAGAGTTACACATACCAGAGAATAATAAATAATGCAGCGGAACAGTATGAATGCAGTGGAATAATATAATAACAGTAACACAATCTTCGTCTTCGTCCTCCAGAAATAAATCTTCAAATCCTGAAATGCTCAGGTTGACCTGAACAAATTGAAAAGACAAAACACTCGAGTCAGAACTAAAAGATCTTATGTAAGTTAAGTCAACGGTAAATAATATGAGTGAAATAGCGTCAGAGATGTATACGGGATTTGACATCTCCTATCCCGTGTCTAACATGAGTGCAGTAACTTAAGAGATGCTCGAGATTCACATCTCCTAAGGATCCGTTAAACTATTTACTATGTAGTAATATACGCAATCATAATAATGTCTATTAGTAAAATAAACTTACTTTTAAATAGCGTTAAGGCTTTACATTTTCCACCTTAACACGTAATAGTGCCAATATTCTATACAGTACCTGCATATCTCCTGATTGAGAGACTACGAGAAGATACTCCATAGGTACGACACAAATCAAACTCGTGCAAGGCTCGCTAGGGTAGGTGACTCGGCAAACAAGGCATTGCCAGGGTAGATATACCAATTACGCACACGAGCTGGTGGTGACGCATAACGCGCAGCTACCGCCCACCTCGAGCCACACCCCTAAAATCAAAAGTCAAAGGTGGCCACCAAATCAATCTCAAAGTCAGAATATAATATCGAAGGAGTGTGTACTATAAGAGAGGATACCTCACTTCCCGAGATCGCTCCTGTTTTATCCACCTCAAGCCAACTCACGGGAGTCGGGTCCACGTTCATACCTCAAAGGAACGCGGACACCATCCTACTTCATTCTAGAATCTTCACTGCGTACATGGTTGTTAAAGTGGTTTTCGAAGTTGGTAGAGAGTATGACAACTTCCGATCCCAGTCTCTTTGACAACCAAACGTTATTATAACACTGAGGTCATTTCAAAATAATTTATACTTCAAAACCGGAATATAATATCCATTTCAAAACCATATAAATACGATATCATTTCCGTTTTAAAAACCCAATCAAAATGATATAATTTTTATTAAAACCCAAATCAATATAATATCATTTTTATTTCAAATATATCCTTCCCAAAATCATAGCATTTTCAATGTTATAACACTTCGAAGTCTAACCACTTGAAATACAACACTTCCAAATTATAATATTTTGAAACTCAAACTTTGAAACATAACTACACCACTTAAATGGCTTAAATATTAAATTACTTTATATTATAAAATAGCTTCTTCAGTTTCACAAATCAATTCCAAATACAGATTAAATAAACCATTTCAATTTCTGTATATTTCAAAGCTTTAAATATTCCACCATTTCAAAATTAATTCATTGATAATTCCATATATATCAAATTCAATTACTATTATTTAGATTGGAAATGTTTACTTAATAAATCCAATATCATTCAAGTAAAACTTTTATCTTCAAATAACTGGATCTTCTTTCAATTTATTTAACTCGATATATTCATTTATATCAACTTGATATTCATTTAAATCACTCTAAACCAAAATCAAGTTATACAAATCATACCCTCTAAAATCTCAATTTTATTTAAATTTCAAATCTAATTTATTCAAGTGTAACTCTTAAATAATTTAATTCAAATTAATTTCGTATTTATCTTCCAACCTCAATTTTATTTAAGTCATTATAAACTCTACATACAATATAATTTAACAGATACTTAATCATATTATATAAAACAATCAAACTTTCTTATTTAACTTATTTTACATTTTAATTTTTTTGTACATAGCTAAAAATCAATAATAAAATAACATTTATATAACATCTAAAATCAATATTTATATAACTCATATATTTCTTTACAAAACCGTAGAAATCGTACCAAAATATTTTTATATATAGACCACGTTGTCTGCATAAAATTTTCTATACTATGATCAAGTGATACGGATATTCATCACTTCAATCCGTAATTTAAAATATAAATACAGCTATATATCATTTCAAACCGCAATCCTGAATGAAATAAAATCCATAACAACTTGCAGTTTATAACAGTATAAAATGCAATATCCATTCATCCAATATCAATCATCAAACATTTATCACAATCATCATCCAATTCAATCAATAACATGAATATAGAACAGATAATAAATAACAGGAATTTACTGGCAGTTTATATTCAATAATAAATTAAATAACTTTTTAACCGGCTGTTTATATGCAATAATAAATTAAATAACAATTTAATTCAAATAAATTCAATTTAACGGGGATAATGATTTAAAATATGCCAAACAATCATAAATAAATTTCTAATCACATCATAAATAAATTTAACAAACATAAGAAATTATAGAAGTTGCGAGTAGGTTAAAAACTCACCTTTTGGATTCAAATTGAATTTAAATCTAATTTGAACCCAAAATTTGAGCAGTCTTAGAATTCATCCAAACTAGCACCACAATGTTTGGAATTTTGATATGATCCTAGCAGAGAAAACCACACATGAATTGGACCTCGTATGCCGAAGATACTAAGTTTTGAAGTTAGACGATTTATATTTAAAATAAATAATAAAAAACACGTACACGTCACCTGCTATCTCCATCTACACGTTCACACAAAGAAACACTCGAACCCAAAAATGTGACTTTGACCGCCTTTCCTCGCCACCACCGGCCGCCGTTGGCCACGGCGCCACCATCCTGGAGCTCGCCTCGGTCCCTTCTCCACGCTGCCATAGGTGCGGCACTCCCTAGTGCAAGCCGCCGCTGTCGTGATTAGGGTTTGCCGAAACCCTAATCTGCCAATTCCAGGCACCACGACGAACAATACGCCCTCCGACCACCATTAAACAACTCCTCGAACCCAACTCTTCAATACCCTGAAAGCAATTTCGTCGATTGGTCTCGGAATCAAAACCCCCCCAATTTGGCTTTAGGGTTTCATGATTTCATAGTTTGACCGCGATTTGCCGATGAATGAAGCATAATTATGAAAACCGAACACTAGATGTTGATTCGTACCATCGAGAACTTTGATTCTATAATTTTTTTGAATTTTTTTGAGGAGATTTGATTTTTTTGAAGTTGAATTTCGAATTAAATTGTATTGGAAATCTAGGGTTTTCAGCCATTGAGGAAGAGGAGCAACAAAAATTTCTGTACATACAGAAATGAGAAAAAAAAAGGCTGCTAGGGTTTATAACTGGATATATATAAGTAGGGTTGAAAATAGAAAGAATGGATCAGATTTGTTTGGACCGTTGAACGATAAATGGCCCAAAAAGCCCGCTCTGACTCCGGAATGAAATTGGATAAACCCATATATCAAAATAGATGTTTTTAAATGTTTTAAACGCAATGGAATAGGTGTCAAGTCCAAATTCCGTCATATAAAAAAGTTATGCTAAAATCAAGTTATTTCAAATTGATTTTCAATTGATTTCAATTAAATTGATTTCTAGGCGTTTCGAGTCCGTGCGATCAAACGACAAGTCCGATGAATCCGATGAAACTGGTTCTGTCGAAATCCGAGTCAGTGGAAAAAATGGCTATTTTTACATTAATGAAATAAATTAATAATTAATTAATTAAATCAAATTTTAAATTTAAATTCTATAATTGATATTTTTTACCATTTTTAAATTCATTAATCATTACACTAATTTAAACAAACTTAGATGTCAATTTAGGGTTGATTAATTTATCAATTTTAGTGTTATTTTCCCATTTCAACTTAATTTCTGTTTTCGTAATATTAAACATTAAATTTCGTTTAATTTCAATTAATCCAATTATTAAATTTAAATTAATAAATCTTGATTCTCATTCCTTTTTATTCAATCAATTAATATTTTATAAACAAAGTCACATTAGTTCTACATTCTATTACAATAGTATACCTTAAAATTTTAAATAATGACTATATTTCAAAAATGTGAAATTTCATCGATTGCACACATTGATTTAGATTTTAAACCCACTTAATCATTTTACCTTAATTCCATTTCTTTATCAATTATTGCTTTATGAATAAATTTACATTTTTATTTATTTTACATTCACACTTTCAATTTATTGTAATCTCATTCAATCTATCAATAATTTAGCTTAAATTACATTCTTACCATTCATTTTAGTTATCACATCCTCGTTAAATAACCAATTTCTATTTCTTTTAATATTTAATTACCAAAATCCTATTAAATTAACTAATTTAATTATTGAAAATTTTTGGGTCGTTACAAATTTGGAAGTGGGATCTAGTCTCTATGGACTTTATTAATGGTCTTTCCCATTCTCGTTCAAGTCATGACAGTTTTTGGGTGATAGTAGATAAACTCACCAAATCCGCCCATTTTCTTCCCGTATGGTCCAATCGGTCCATACCTCTTTTAGCCAAACTCTATGCCAAAGAAATTGTTAAATTGCATGGAGTGCCTACTTCTATTGTTAGTGATCGTGATCCATTATTTATGAGTGGATTTTGGAAAGGTCTTCATAAAGATTTGGGAACGAAGCATAATTTTAGCACCGCTTATCATCCTCGGTCCAATGGACAAATCGAGTGTGTAAATCAAACTCTTGAAGATCTTCTTCATGTATGTGTTCTTGATTTTGGTGGAAGTTGGAAAGATCATATTTCTCTTGTTGATTTTTCTTATAATATTAACTTCCAATCTAGTATTGCTATGGTACCTTTCGAGGCACCCACGAAAGGCCATGTCGATCTCCTTCGTATCGGCTTGATGCCGATGAGAAGCTGGTTTAAGTCTAGATTTTATTCGTGATTCCGTAGAAAAGATTGACCTTATTCGTCATAGGATGAAAGAAGCTCAGAGTAGACAAAAATCCTATGCTGATAAACAAAGAAGGAAATTAGAATTTTCTGTGGGAGATTTGGTGTTCATTCGTGTTTCACCTACGAAGGGCGTTGTGCGTTTCATTCGTTCGGGAAAATTAGCAACTCGATATATTGGCCCATTTCCCATCACTAAACGCATTGGTTCTATGGCTTATCGTCTTTTATTACAGGCTCAATTTTTCCAATATTCATGACGTATTTCACATTTCCCAACTGCGGAAATGCCTTAGAGATTCTGATTCTATTCTTGAGCTTAGGGTTATTAAAGAAATTGTGCTTTCACCTAATTTGACTTACGAGCAACATCCTATTCGCATCATTGCTATGCATATTAAACGCCTTTGAAATAAAGATGTTCCACTTGTGAAAGTTCAATGGTCCTCAAATCCTAAGGATTGTTCTTGGGAATCTAGAGAATTAATTGAGCGAACACATCCGGACTTACTCTCTCGTGCTCCTTAAGTTGAATTTCTCACTTCAAAATTTTCTTTTGTGTTATTATGCCTTAGAGTGGTTGTTGCTCTTTATTTTCTTAGTAAGTATTGCGAGGACGCAATTTCTTAAAGGTAGGGAGTCTATAACAACCCGCGTATTTTATGATTATATATTTAATTTTTTTTTTAAATATAGCATCATTATTTGAATTTAAAGTCTGAAATGTGACCTTTTATAAACAGTTGAATCCAGAATCGAGGCCACTTCCATTGAGTTCAAAACTACGTTTACAATTTGTTTGAGTATAAACATCGATATGTTTGGAATTGATTAGGATTTTCATATTTCAATCGGGCCTTGGGTTATGTTCTAGCCCACTAACCCAACAAGAGAACCAAACCTTTTACCTAATAACTTCCACTCCACTCCTTTTCATTCATTCATTCCACAATTTCCTTACACTCATGCCCTAAAGAAAAATGCGAAAAAGAAAAGAGATTAGAAATTCCTAAGCCCTAATTCTCTTAGGAAATTCAAATCTAAGTTATAAATCAAGGACAAACTTGGGTAAGCAACTTCTTCATCTTCTTCATCTCATCTCTCTTCATTCAGAAATTCCTCTAACCTAACTTAGGAAATTCATTTCATTTGATAATAGATTGAAGATTATAGAGGTGTACTAAAGAGGAATTGATCTTTCCTTGTTTTAGAGCTTCTCAATTTTTGTTTTTGAGTTTAAAGATGAGTTATTGAACTCACCTCTATGTCTATACCTTTGATGGTTGCTGGGTAGGAATTTCTAACATCTATTTCATGTTCATTTGCTTTTAAATTGAATTAGTTTGGTGAATTTTCCAATTTTTGGTGTTTTGAAGTCAAAATCTATGAAAATCCTACTAAGGATGTTTGGACATGTTGTTTGGAGTGTCTTGAAGAGCCTATAGAGCTGGGTTATCGTTTTTCATAAAACCTAGCCTCTATTGCTCGTCCGATCGTTTCCGAACCAATATGGCCATTAATGGCCTAGGCTGATTTTTGCCCTGAGCTTCAGCTCAGACGTCTGGGAAGGAACTCAAACGTCTGAGTCATCTGAATAAAAATTCCAGATTCTTAGCTCAGACGTCTGAGGTTATTCCTAGACCTCTGGGCAATCTGGAAGAAAATTTCCAGATTCTTAGATCAAACGTCTGGGAAAACCACCAGACATCTAGCGTTGTTTAATTCAACCAACTTGCCTATTTTAAGTAGATTTCCGTTTGAATCTATTTTTGTTGATCCGGTTATTTGTTGTCATTTATTATCGACTTTGATGACTTCTTTTTGGTTATTTGGGAATATCCATTTGATGGGTTCGATATCGATTTTCATGGTTTTAGTTCACGTCGTCGTATGTGAATTTTTGGTGATAGATTTTTTTACAATCATTTCTATGATTTGTCACTTTAAAATACAAAGTTTCTACACTAGTGGTAAATACTCAAACTCTTTCACAAAAACAATTTCAACATTTACTTTTAATACAAAAGCTTGTTTTTAAAATCATTTTCTAATTTATTAGTATATACAAACCTTTACCTCATTCGTACGAGAAATCCAATTAAATGGCTTAGCAAAACAAGTGGTATGAAATGCTTGCATTTACTTCGATGGTTAATTTTTAGACTTGTTCAATTGAAATCTTGTGACAATTTTCGCGTGGGAATCTATAATCTATCGTAAATATTTAATTTAAGCTAATGATTATGGGACATAAAGTTGAACTCATTTTTTTACCAGCTTTGTGTAATTTACAATTCTTATTGATCAATGATGATCATTTTATGGTTTAGACTAGCAATATACGATGTCTCTTTATCCACGTGGGGGGACTATACCCCGTTTTGTTGAGTTTTTATGGGCTAACGACCCATTGTCTTTTGACCGTTTGTGGAGCAATCGGGTCAATAAATATGTGCATGGGGCGTATCTTTTTAGGTGCGTCGATGTTCGGCTGTGCATGGGGCATATCTTTTAGGTGCATCGATGTTCGGCTCATTCGTCCCCTAGGAGGGACTGTACCTTGTATTTTTATGGGTTAGCGACCCATGGGATAGTGTCCCGTTTATGATACACGTGTTGGCAAGTTTTCATGCTCCCGTTTGTGATAGGCCTCCCCCTTTATGATTTCTGGAATTCTAATTCATGATTTATAGAATTTATGTTTCACCAATTTTGATGATATGCATTGATAAGCTTTATCAATATTTGTGGTTTGGTGAATAATTTAAAGAATATGACATTCTTTTTGGCGTTTGTGAAAGTTTGAGATATTGTATGATTTTTGTTATTATCATATATATATTTGTCATATCTCTTATTCTATCCCATTTTATATGATATTTATAGCTAGACTGATCTGTTTATTAGTTTTCTTCTAAAATAATACTTGGGTCAGAACGAGGTGATTCAGGTGCTTCCACTTGACTTCTTAGCAGGGACTATCTTCTGACTTTTGACTAACTACTTTAGCTTAGTAGTTTTTGTTTTTATACACTCGAGATAGAGACTCCTCGATGTATACATATTCTTTTGTCTAGCACTTTTACCTATTCTTTTGTGATGTAGTGGCTCTTGTATGACCATAACTTCGATGTAAACTTCTATTTGATATATCCAAATCTATTTCTGCCTTAGTGATCTGTATATCTGTGATTGATTTGTGTTATGTTTATTTTATATTTATTTCCGAAGACCACATAGCCACTGTGTAGTAGCTTTGAGTTTGTATTTGATATGTTAGGTATCGTCTTGAAATGAAATGCATGTCATACTATCTGACATATCGGTACTCGCACAAAGCAATTACACATATGGTCGCTCCTCAACAGCCTTATTCTTCGCGCTAGTTGACGGCATTACCCAGTAGTTCCTTGGCTAGTGTGAGTATAGAGGCGGGGCACCACAAGCCCTATTTACCAGGACAAATAAAGTAGAGCAAAACACTCTCCAAATTGCAGAAAATATAGAATAAAGTAAAGTAACACAAGATTTTTATAGTGGTTCGGCTATTAACGAAGCCTACATCCACTTTATATATTTTGTTGATGGATTGGCTATTGATCACAAGTACAAGTTATTTACAATTCTAATAATTGAATAAGGAAAGATTAGACCACCATTGGTGGAGATAAAAGAAAGGATCTCAATTATCCTATGATAGCCATTGTGAGGAGGAAGAAGGTTGAAGAATCTTAGTAGCGGAGCTTTCATAGTGATCAAAGCGGCCAACTCCTTTTCTATTGAAGATAGGATGGTATTTATATGATTTAGACAGCACTTGTATCGGAACCAGAGTACTAGAAGCTTGTAGTTATCCATAGGAGGAGGCACGTTAAATTTGGGATAATTTTGAACTAACTTGTTGGATCGGTGCCGATACAATTGGATCGGATCGGAACCAATCCAATATGTTGTGCAATGTTTGCATAACTTCTACTTCATTGGCTTCCTTTCTTGCATGCACGGTCCGCCATGTGATTTCATAGCTCGTTGACTTGTTTTGACGATGGCTCACCTGTAAACTAGATTGGACTGTAATATAAATCTGATAAGTCTTGACTTCTTCAACTTGGATGATCAAAATGTTATCAAACTTGGTAGATAAATTTAGGGCAGATGTATGAACATAACGCATGTGGAAGGGAGAATACACCAGTCAACATTTTGGATCAACAGTAATCCAATTGGATCGGATCGCGACCGATCCAAATACTTGATGTATTTTTTGTTCAAACTCCTGGGGTTTCTTTGTCATGTACTTTTAGATCTTTTGGTCAAGTTTCAAGTAGTTCTGGCTCAGTTTGAATGTTCTAACTCCTTTTGAATTCTGCTGGGTTAAAAACCTGGTTTACATTAGCCATTTCTGAAAAATAACCATGAAGAAGGAAACTAACTACTGAAAACTCAACACCAAAGGTAGTGGAAAGCTAATACTTACTAAGGAAATGAATCGATTTCAATAAAATTACCAATTTACCATTTAAAGCTCACGATAGTCCCTACATATTTAGCCTGCGATGACTAGTATAGAAAGAACATATGACGGCTTTGGGAAAGATAATACATGATCGATTTGGAAAAGATAAAACATTTGGTTGATTGGAGTTAACCTATGATAGCTTGGGTAGCTACCAACCCATGGTGGCCGTAACACCACTAATTTTTAATAACAATATTTAGGAGATTTAATTAGATAAATTAAATAGAATAATATAAATGTTAAGTGATAAGGGGATTGAGATGTGAATATAACTAAGGCGGTGCTCAATAAACTAATTAAATAGGCTAAAGAATGGATTTTAAGTCAATTATTCTACATAAGGATATAATGGGAATTAGCCGCACATAACCCATTATCCTTATATATTCTCGTTCCTTACCATTTCACTTCCCATTCATATTATTTTGAAAACAAAAATCCAACCGTAAATCAAGGAACGGTCAATAGCAAGGAAGAAGAGAGAAGAGAATTCAAATCAAGCTAAGGAATTAAAGAGGGGAATAAATCTTAATCTCAACCCAATCTCCATATCTTAATCAAGGTGAATAATACTTTATACCATCCCTCTTTTGTTTTATAAACATATGTTTTCAGATTTAAAATTAAATTCGTTTTTATAATGAATTGGATAATGATATGCTTGAATTATTATTTTTTTAATTTAAACATGATTGTTTAAATAGGAATATGCACAGTTTTAGGGCAAAACCGATTAATATTGATGTTTAAATACCATGGAAAAAATTTATGTTATGTAAAACATGATTTTGGAGTTGGGTTTTAATTTTGTTAATTTTCCAAGCTATGGAAAATTATTATGAATTTTCAGAGAAAAATATGGTTAATTGGGTTTAGAAATTTATTTCATAAATTATATTGAGAATTTGAGTTTGAAATTTTGACATGTTAGATAACATGTTTAAAATGAATTCCTGGAATTTTTGGGGATTTTTCCTAAGTGATTTGCTATGAAAATTAAATTATTTTAGAAGGACTTATTTGCAATATTGGTTGCTTAATGGCAAGGCTTATTTGCTAACTTAACCATGGTTTATATCTAAAATTAAGCAATAGTTATTTTGGTAAAGAATTTGAAAAGTTAAGGTAACCAATTACAGATTTGCATGTGGCAGATTAGTTAGATAAAATTTACTTTAATTGACATTAATCACCTTTTGCACATAAAAGCAGGTTCTGCCTCTAATAGAAGTACTTTTCAAGTCAGAGCTACCGCGTTCAATCAAGTCGAAACCCACTAAGCCAAAACCAACACAAAAGGTATCACTTAGATGATATGTAGTGGATTTGAGGAAAGTCGGAAGACATGATGTCGAGAGCATTGCTTTCAATGGGGTCGATACCTTTGTTTTAAAAGGTGAAGCGCCTACCTTAGTTTTATTAAAGCCTTTCGAAGTAGTCGAAGCATATATTTTCAAAAGAGGTTTTCTAAAGGCTTTCGAAGGTGTTTCCATCTTATGGTTTAAATAATAAGCTTTTGAATGAGTTTTTTTACATATAAAATAATGTTTTCGAAAGAATGGATTCTGACCTAATCGAACCCTGCTGTCGTTCTATTGCCTTTCGAGTATATTGAAGTCATTAATGCCTTCAAAGGGTAGTTTTATTTTAAAGATGTTTTAACCCACTTCCTAAATGCTTTCGAAAGGGTCTAAAGGTTTGGAAGGCAATGACTTCAAAATGGGGTTTTGATGCTATCCTTTAATGTTTTATTTAAATGATTTGAAGCTCTCGAAAGGGATGGTGTCGACGCCATTAAGTTTTTCAACAATGCTTTTACATGAAAAGGGATGGTTTTGAAAGAGATGCTTTTGTTTATATTCACTTTGACGCAAATGATAATTTAAGTATAAACCCAAAGTTTTCGAAAGGGGAACTTTCAATGGTTTGGAAGGGATTCTTCAAAAGGTTTCGGAAGGGGTACTTTCAAAGGTTTCGAAAGGGGTACTTTCAATAGTTTCAAAGCTACGCTTTTAAGAGTACATTCAAAAGGTTTCGAAAGAGAAGTTTTAAAGTGTTTCTAATGGCGGGGGCCTAATGTTTTGAAAAAAGATTTATATGCTTTCGAAGGAGGTTATCCAGTGATGTCGAAAGTAAGGTTTTGAAGGTTTTGAAGGCCTTAGTTTTTCAAAACAAATAACCCAATCTCATTTTAAAATAAAACCATAGCATAAATTAATAAAGTGTTTTGAAAAGGAGGTTCTGAAGAAGTTTTCTTTGATTAAAGGGTTAAAGGAATTAACCAAGTTATTATGTTTGCTTCTTCATATATGTATATATTCATATTATAATGCACCCATAACTTGGGATGGGAAGAATAACCAGCTAGGTTGACCCAATGGTGAATATAAATTAAGTTAACTCCTAAATGAGTATAATTGCATTCAGAAGATCTAGGATGCTAAAATGTTAAAGGAAGATATCGACAAGGGCCAATAGGTTTTTAGTAAGCTCATGAAAATTGTGTATTGGAAGAGATAATGGCAGGGGCCAATAGGTTCATCGTAAGCTTATATAAAATGTGCATAAATGAAGATGTCAGAAAGATAGGTTCATAGTTAGGCCATGAAAACTATGATTTGATATTGTCAGGAGCTAATAGGTTTATAGTGAACCTATGAAAACTATATCCGGATTAAGATTTTGACAGATGTCAATAGGTTCCTAGTCAGCCCATGAAAACTAGGACAAGAAGAAAAGATATTGGAGTCACCATTAGGTTCCTAGTAAACCCATGAAAATTAGTATAAAAGTAAAGTTATTGGAGTTACCAATAAGTTCTTAGTGGTCTCATGAAAACTATGTAACTGGACAGGGAGTCCACAATCATTTTACTGGTTATTAGTCAGCCCATGAATACTGTTTGGTTAATAGTAACCCTAGAAATTATAACTATGACTGATAGTCAAAATGAATGGAGATGGGTGATCCAGAATTGAATTACTTGTTTTGCATATAATTATATCATATTGTTTTGAATTGTTTTAACGTTGTGGATGTTGAAGCATAGCATATGGTTTTATAATGGTTCTAAGATACTAGTGAGGGAAAACCCATCCTTTAAGCGGTGTTGTCTCACTAAATATCTAAATGTTTTAGTAGATTATTATTCATACCAGGCTTTATTTCCGACTCAAAGTTTATGTTTTCCACTTAAACTCTTGGGTACCCAATTGATTTTGAGTATTTTGAGAGTTGAGGTTTTCAGGAACCTCATTAGACGAATAAAGCTTCCGCAGACATGCACGAGGCATGATTATTATCTAAAGTTCTCTTTTATTTTGATTCCTCTGTGTTGTTTGTAATGGAAAAGTTATTAAATTGCCTGCATACACTCTGATCATCTAAAGGGGCATCTTCATATGTCGCTCTTGGCATATGTTGTAATACATATATTTTTTCTGAACTTAGTTCATGATTGTGGGATTATGTAATGAATCGGAAATATTTTGGAAAGGAATGTGATCTTGATTGATGTTTATTTTTTTTCCATATATCATGTGTTTCTGTGTATCAATGTACCTAACATTACTGCATTTGATCATCGAGGATTAATAACTATGGATGACTACAACATCCGTAGCCGTTAGTTTTGGGCCTCCAAGTATGGGGATGTTGCAATTTGGTATCAGAGCATATGTTTATGAAAATTTAAAATAAAAGTTAAACCTAAAATTTTAGGAACATACAATGAATTAAAAATATGATCGAGGTTTGGGATAACGCTACAGTAACGAAATATATATATATATATATATATATATATATATATATATAAGTACGTATTCCCCTCTCTCTTAGACCGTTCTTCTGTATCTTACTAAGGCTCATATGAAGATTTACGAGAAAGAAGATATGGAAGCAGGAAACGGAAGAGGAAATTCGATGGAGGAAGTACCACAAGAAATGCTTGACCTAATACCTGGAGGAACCAAGGCCAACGGGATAATGCTAACCAAAATGCTAATGCCAATGTGGGTGCTGGAAATCCACCAATAGATACGGGGGCGATGCATCAGTCCTTTGTCAATATGATGCAAGCATGAGTTACCGGTGTTGCTGGAAATGCTGGAGGAGTTAATCCTATGGCTCCAGTTCGGAATAATTATGCTAAGCTGAGCAAAGATTACACTAGTCCGGGTGGAAAGCCGTTTATGGGAACGGAGGATGCTATTGAAGTTGAGAATTGGCTGTTGCATTTATGAGCATATCATTGCTGATTTGGGTTTAGATGATGAGCATAAAAGAAGATTGGCCTTTAGATAGTTGCAAGGGTCGGCGCTTCATTGATGGAACAATGTTAGTGGCGAAGTTCCAAAGAAAGAGTTGACATGGGCTGAATTTAGAAGGAGGTTTGAACAGAGGTTTTTATTTGAGCCTGCTAAGTCAACATTGATAAGAATGGATCTAGTCTAGGGAGAGATGTCGTTTATCGAGTATGCCACTAGGTTTGATGATCTGTCTCGATATGGAAATGCTACTATAGACACTGACATCAGAAGGAATGAGGGGTTCGTTCAGGGTTTGAGACCTAAGTTTGCTAAGGCGACCTTTACACACATCTGTGATCCTAGTAATGTGGTTGTGGAGATGGCAATCCGCTATGAGGAGATGCTTACTGTTTGTGCCATAGAGAAGCCAATTGAAACCTAGATTTCTTAGGGAAAGAAAAGGAAGTTCTTTGAGAAGAAAGGAGCCCAGAAGGGAGATGCTGCCAGGAAGGCAAAGGTTGATTTAGTTTGCTACAAGTGTGACAAGAAGGGTCGTTATGCAAATGAGTGCCAATCAGGCAAGGGGAAGAAGGCTACAGATAAGAAGTACATGAAGTGGTTTAATTGTGATTAAGTTGCGCATTATAAGAACCAGTGTCCAGAACTGGTGAGGACGAACAAAGAGAAGTTTTGTGTTGTTGGATCATCTACTAAGCCAACCGCAGCTGAAAAAGGAAAGACTGTGATGGAAGGTATGTTTTTGATTCAGAATGTACCAGTTAGGATATATTTGATACCAATGCATCACACTCATTTATATCATAGTGTTTGATTAATGGGTTATGCTTAGAATCCACATACCTTGTTACTTCCTTAAGGGTTGCGAATCCAATATGAGGGTATGCAACTCTGGGATGAGATGTGACCAGTTAGAACTTGATTTGTTAGGCATAAGTTTGCATGCAGTCTGTATGTTTTCGATTTCGTAGATTTGTGAATCATTTTGGGCATGGATTGGTTGAGCAAGTACGAGGCTATGATATTTTGCCAGGGTGGGAAGATGCCAGTAAGACACCCTGATAGTCGTAACAGAATTATATTCTCAGTGGAGAATTTTAGCTGGAGTAGTTGTGCTTTATTAAGTGCAATGGAAGTAGGAGAAGAGCTAAGTCAGGTTCGAATAGCAAGAGATTTTGCAGATGTCTTTGAGCCAGTCACAGGACTACCACCGAAACGAGCTGTAGAGTTTCAGATAAATCTTGTGCTAGGAGATGAACCTGTGAGTAGACCACCTAGCAGGATAACACCAATCAAGATGATAGAATTAAAGAAGCGGCTAGTGGATCTAAAAGGAAGAAATTTTATTAGACCAAGCAGTTCGCCTTTGAGAGCAGTCGCGGTATTCGTGAAGAAACCAGATGGGTCCAGACGCTATCAAGTTTTTCAACAATACTTTTATATGAAAAAGGATGGTTTCGAAAGAGTTACTTTTGTTTATATTCATTTTGACCTAAATGATATTTTAAGTATAAACCCAAAAATTTCGAAACGGGGACTTTCAATGGGTTCGAATGGAATTCTTCCAAACGTTTCGAAAGGGGTACTTTCAAAAGTTTCAAAGGGGTACTTTCAATGGTTTCAAAGCTATGCTCCTAAGAGTACATTCGAAAGGTTTCGAAAGAGAAGTTTTAAAGTGTTTCGAAAGGCAGAGGCCTAATGTTTTGAAAAGAGATTCATATGCTTTCGAAGGAGGTTAACAAGTGAGGTTGAAACCAAGGTTTTAAAGGTTTTGAAAGCCTTAGTTTTTCAAAACAAATAACCTAATCTCATTTTTAAAGAAAACCGTGGCATAAATAAATAAATAAAGTGTTTTGAAAATGAGTCATTAAAGAAGTTTTCTCTGATTAAAGGGTTAAAGGGATTAACCAAGTTATTATGTTTGCTTCTTCATATATGTATATATTCACATTGTACTGGAGCCATAACTTAGGGAAGGGAAGAATAACCAGCTAGGCTGACCCAGTAGTGAATATAAATTAAGTTAACTCCTGAATGAGTAGAATTGCATTCAGAAGGTCAGCAAGACCAGAATATAGGATGCTAAAATGTTAAAGGAAGATATCGGCAGGGGCCAATAGGTTCTCAGTAAACTCATGAAAATTGTGTATTAGAAGAGATATTGTCAGGGGCCAATAGGTTCATAGTAAACCCGTGAAAACTATGTATAAAATAAAGATGTCAGAAAGACAGGTTCATACTTAGCCCATGAAAACTATGATTTGATATAAGCAAGGGCCAAAAGATTTATAGCGAACCCATGAAAACTATATTCGGATTATGATATTGAAATATGTTAATAGGTTCCAAGTCGGTCCATGAAAACTAGGACAAGATGAAAAGATATCGGAGTCACTAATACGTTTCTAGTCAACCTATGAAAACTAGGATAAGAGTAAAGATATTGGAGTTATCGATAGGTTCTTAGCGATCCCATGAAAAATATGTAACTGGATAGGGAGTCCATAATCATTTTATTGGTTATTAGTCAACCTATAAAAACTATTAGGTTAATAGTAACCCTAGAAACTATAATTATGACAGATCATTAAAATGAATGGGGATGGGTAATCCAGAATTGAACACTTGTTCTGCACAACATCATATCATATTGTTTTGAATTGTTTTAACCATTGTGGATGCAGGAGCATAGTATATGGTTTTATAAAGGTTTTAAGATATGAGTGAGGTGAAAACCCATTTCGCTAAGTGGCATAGTCTTACTAAATATCTAAGTGGTTTGAGATGGTAGATTATTATTTATACTAGGCTTTATGTTTGGCTCGAAGTTTATGTTTTTCCCTTAAACTCTTGGGTACGAGTTTGATTTTGAGTAGTTCAAGAGTTGAGGTTTTCAGGTACCTCATTAGACGAATAAAGCTTCCAGAGACGTGCAGAAGGCATGATTGTTATCTGGTGTTCTCTTTTATTTTGATTCCACTGCGTTGTTTGTAATGGAAAATTTGTTAAATTGCCTGTATATACTATGATCGTCCAATAGGGCATCTTCATGCGTCGCTCTTGGCGTATGTTGTAATAAATATATTTTCTCTGAACATGATTAACGATTGTGGGATTATGTAATGAATTGGATTTTTTTAAATGAAATGCTATCTTGTTTGATGTTTTAAATTCTATTCATATTCATATGTTTCTGTGTGTTAATGTATCTAACATCGCCATATTTGATCGTCGAGGATTAATAACTATGGATGACTACAACATCTGGAACCATTAGTTTTAGGCCTCTAAGTAGGGGGATGCTGCAGCGACTACTTGGAATCAAGCCACGATGACTGTTGAAGTCAACATGCAAAGCTTTAGTGAGGCTATCTACTCACAATAGCTATTAGGAAATTAGTACGCGATGACATAAGATGGAGTCAAGATGTGATGACACTTGATATAGTTAATACACGATGGTTATAAACGGCTTAATGCACGATGGCTACAAGGGAGTTAACACAAGATGGCTAAAGAGGAGACAACCTACGGTCATTATTTGAAGTTTGATACGCAAAAACTTAGGAAGCTATTAACCCATGAAAAATCTAGAGAAGCCAACACGTGATAGTTGAGGGAAGGAAATGAACTAGCGATGGCTTAGGGAGAATCAATCCATGATGGCTATGAGATAGCTAATACATAAGGATTTGGCTTAACTTTCAAAAACTATGGGATAACTAGCATGCGATGACTAGGTCAATTCACGATTGCTTGGGAAGCTATTTTTTTGCTAAGTAAGATGAAAAATTCTTAAGGTACTTTAGAAGACAGTTTCCAAGTGATAATGAACTATTTCTTAAGGATGAAATAAATGAGGAATTTTAATAGGTTAAAATTGCGATAACTTATTTTTAAAATAAAGAAAGCTTAAAGTAGCTGATTAATGATAGAGTATTATTTAAATTATAAGATTAAAAAAATCATCTAAAGAAAGTGTATGGTACACTATAAATGAATAAGAGGGTTGAACTATGATCGTAAAAATATACCAAGTCATGGTATTATTAGATGGCAGGGTACCTTGACTATTAGTATAAAACCGAATGGTATATGGCATGGTGCCATGATAGGGTTCAATCCAAAAGGATTTAGAGTTATGATAGGGTGTCATGGTAGGGTGCCAAACATGTGGGTGGTCTTATAACTAAAATAAATAAATCAACAACATAAACGATAGTGGCTCAGGGACTAAAATGGGCTATTGACGCTTAGTAAGGATGCTTATTAGAATGTACTCGGGGTGATCACAATTAACCTTTTAGGAGAGATAGGGTGGCTTTAGTCAGGGTGGCTCCCATTTGTAGAATGAGTGACCATTTCATCAGGTGACATTGTTCAAAAAAAGAAAAAGTTAGTGATAGATTGGCTAGGATGGTAATCACTAAATCAATTAATGATAACTTAATGATTAAAGCCTAAAAGAATATATTAGGTGATGTTTGAATGGATGATAATGATTGTATGACATGGTTCATAATGGAATGATAAGTATAGCGTATAATTAAATTGAATCAATAAATAACTTAGTTCATAATTGAATGATAAGTGTAGGGTACACTTCTTGAGTATATGCATATGGTTGCTTATTATGTAATGTTGCTTACATATATAGTTTATCTTGATGATGATAGAATGAGGGAAGACCTGTTCCGCGTTTGCGGCAGGGTTTTGTTATGGATTATTAGCATAAAGATTTTACGCATACCAGGCTTCATATCTGACCCGTGTTTTTATCATTTTCCATAAACTCCCAGTTACTCATTCGAGTAGGCTAAGTTTGTGGACTAGACATGCATCTTTTAAATGACGAACAAAAATATTAAAGACAAAAAAGGAGGCTTGCTATTTAATAAAATTTATTTTGAAATTCCACTTTGTAAAACCAGAATTTATAACTGGTTATGTGTGGTGTCGGCATCTTCATATGTCAAATATACATTACTTAATTTTCTTATTAAATTTACCCCTACGCGGGAATGATTTGGTTTAAAGTGATGTAATGAGTTATGTAATTCAAATTGATGTAATGAAAATGTTATTTAGTTGTTTTGTTTACTTATGTTATGCATAATAATACTGAATTCATTTTGTCGCTAAGAAATTATTTTGGGGATGACTTGACCATCATCGGTTCTATCTTTGATTCTTAGAGTGGGGAATATTACATTTCACTTATCCATATTCCATATGAGTTTTTTCCTTATGAAACTCTTATGGAAAAGAACAAAGGTTGCGTAGAGAGGAAGAAGAGGAGATTAAAAGAGCGTTGGAACCGGGCTAGTCTACAATGGAGTAATTGGGTAAATTATTTTTTTTCTCCATTATTAGACCTTTAATAGGACTTTTGTCTAAATTCGTTTAGAACTTTTCTAAAATTTTTCAAATAAAATCATTATAATTTTTTGAGTGAAATGAGCAATCCTTTATTAAAAGAGGCGAGCAGTCATGTATTTTATTCTACACTAAAAAATAAAACTATCAACATGCCCAACAGGTAGCAATACTCATCCTATACAATATAAATAATAATAATAATAACCTGATCCTAGAAAACTAAGGTCCATAATAAAGTAAACAAAAAACACTGTAATCTAGTAGAAATGATAAGTGATCATATCCCCAAATCAGTTGAATCCATTGTAACAACCCTATACGAGACGACCTAGAACTAAATCAAAATATGATTTAAAATTATCTTAATTAATTTTAACATGAGTTTGGGAAATTTTATTGGTTGTAATACCCAAATTAAAATGGATTTCTAGGTGGAAACAAATAAATATGGGAAAAATTATATCATTTTAGGGACTGTGTAATTTAACTTCTTATGTTTGATGATATAAAAATAACCTTGGGGGAATGAGAATTTATAAAATATATGGATATAATTTTATAATTTAAATATGAATTTTTTGAAGGTTTATTCACTTATTTATTTTAAATGGAGAATTATGACAAATATTTTCCGTTTCAAGTTACTACAATAAATGCTGTAAATTTAATAAGATGTTAATATTGAGATTTATTATTTCAAATGATATTTTCATAATTAATAGTTTATTTTATTAAAAATAATGAGAATAACTTTTAATTTCAAAAGGTATATTTAATTATATAAAATATCTCAATATTTATAGAAATGGGCACTTTTGACATGTTGATGCTTTGTAGAATTTGAGAAATCAAATTTTATTTTATAGAATATTGTTTGTAATGATAGCATTTTAAAAGAAATAACAAAGAAATTAGCAACAATTTTCAGAAAATTTGAAACACCATACTTATTGGGTTCAAATCAAACCTCTTGACCCAAGGAAAAAGAAATAGAAATGAGAAATAAACTATTACATTTCTTATTTTCATTCTTCTTTTTTTGCTAGTAAACGAGAAACATCAAAACCTCCTCTAGCACAAACCTTAATTCCTAAAATAACCAAATCTGGATCAAATCAAAGGGATTTTGGAAAGGAATTAAGGAAATAAAATCAACGCAATATCTACCAAACTCTATTGCATCCATTAGGGTTTTAATTTCAGTTTTCACCCTAGTTAGTAATTTTCTTTTCTATAAACTATGGAATTGATTCTAGATTATTACCAGGAGTTTCTATCCTTGGTGAATTCAGGTTCTAATCATCAAATCAAGCTTAGCTTGGTGAGTAATCCTCACATTTCTAGACTACTTGGATGATTATGGTAGTTGTTATGTTGCTTGAACATATGATGAATTTGGATCTAATTTTTATATGATATCTCTAGCAACCTGAAATTTCCTTCCCAGCTTGCGAGAAACCCTTGTCAAATGATCTTATAAATCATTAATTTGAAGTTGTTTGATTGCTTGCATGATAGCTAATTTCAATGTAGTAGAAGTCTAGGCTTAATTCAGCGATGAAATCGCCACAACGGACAATCAAAGCACCACCGACGATGCCTGGGGCTCAGCCCAGGCCTGCCAACCGGTGCACAGATCATGACATGGGCTAAGACCCAGGTCACCCCGTTTCAGGCTCCGTTTGTTCCCGTTTGCTCGTTTATTCGCTCTTTTGATCGCTTGAACCCAATTGTTTGAATTTGATGTAGTTTTCTATGCTGATTTCAATGTTCTTTGTGGATTTTGATTTATAAATTTGAGAATTCATTTTTAAAGTTATTATATCAAGAAATGCTCTATGGGTTCATGGAGATTATACACAAGTTTTCTGCACAATTTCAATCAGAATTTGAAAAGGTTGAGTACAAAATTAAAGTTTTTTATCCAAATGGTTTCTAGCACAACTTATTTTCTATAACAAGTTTATGTACGTATTTTATTATTTATTATAATAATGGTTTATATCGAGATTGGACAATATTCCAAATTACTCTAATTTATACTATGTATAAATATATTTTACAAAGGCTTTCCTATGTATATATATACGAAAGTTGATCAATACGAAAGTCGTATTTGAGGATCGATATGAAAGTCGATCGATACTAAAGCTAATCGATATGAAAATTGATCGATATGATGTTGGTCGATAAGAAAGTCGATCGATACGAAACTTAACGATACGAAAGTCATATCAGAGGGTCGATATGAAAGTTGATCGATATGAAAACAATCATCTTTTCTGGATATGAAAACATGGATATGAAAATCATCATATTTTCTGAATATGAATATATATATATATATATATATATATATATATATTAGCTTACTAAACAATGTCTAAATATATTTATGAACGTAAAAGTTTAACAAATTTTTTTTCTCTTATAAATATTAGCTTACAAACTAATATATAGTTTTAAGAAGGTTTTTCAAAGCTTAATACTTTTATAAAATTGCATGACATTGATAAATAAGGAATTGATATAAATGAATTAATAAAATGAGTGGTATGAACGCTTGCGTTTAATTTTTTGGATTAATACCCGGACTTGTTCGATCGAGCCATTTATAGACACATGTGGAGTTTACTAACCTATAATAAACATTTAATTAACCGAAGGGATATAGGATACACGGTTGTTACCTGTTCGGTTACTATTCGAAGGTATATGACATTTATCGATGAATTTTTGACCCACCCTTGGAGTTTACAGGCATTCGTCTACCTTGGATTTTATAGGTTTACAACTATCTTGGAATTTTTATAGGCCTTTGTTAGCGCCAAAATTGGTCACTAACACCCAAATCCAGATGAAAGCACCAAATCCCAATCACAGCTCACAGATAGGATGTATGTAGAGAGTAATAATACGAAGAACAATCAAAATTAAAATGAAAGCGGTAAAGAACAATAGATTTTATAGTGGTTCGGCTAACTCCGGCCTACGTCCACTCCAGAAGTTTTCTTTTCATTGATGTAAGAATCAGTTACAGTTACAAAGTGAGAGACTAGCCTTAGTCTTAGGAAAAAAGTCAGAGAACAGAAGAGAAGAGGAAGAAGAAGAAGATCCCCCATCTGGAGACCAACATGCTGTATTTATAGGCAAAACCAGGTTGTTGGGCCTCCCGAGTAGTTTGGGCCCATTAAGGGTACCGAGGTATCGATGTGCCGAGGTATGGAGCTACCGAGGTGTCGAGGTATGGAGCTACCGAGGCATGGAGGTATGGATCTACCGAGGCATGGAGGTATGGATCTACCGAGGCATGGAGGTACGGATCTACCGATGCATGGAGGTACGGATCTACCGATGCATGGAGGTACGGATCTACTGAGGCATGGAGGTACGGACCTACCGAGGCATGGAGGTATGGACCTACCGAGGCATGGAGGTATGGACCTACCGAGGCATGGAGGTGTGAGGTGCAATGCCGAGCGCTACTGAATGCGAGCACTCCTGGAATGCCAAACCACTCAAGTATGCCGGACGCTCTGTGTCTGCCGAGTACTCTAGAATGCTATTTAGACGTGAATGCCAGATGAACCATTTGTGCCGAACCTCCACCATGCCGAACCATGTTTAATGCCGAACCATGTCTCCTAGACACAAATTATAGTTTGATTAATCTTTATCCAATCATATTTCCATCTCCCAAGCACATTGCGTCATCCATCCATCCAGTCGACTGAATCGATCGTACACCAGCGTCGACGAACGTGCAGTCGATTAAGTTAAACCTGCCTGTCCACGTCCTGGTAAAAAGGCGGGTTAACATTTGCCCCCCAAAACAAGCCTTGCTGTTGGAAGATGTGTTTTGAATAATTCCGAATCTGATATCCAAAGTCCATAGCCAATTCCATATCCATCCGGAATCAGTAACCGAGTCTTAATCCAACCTTATCCAAAACCAGTAACCAAATCCATGACCTCTCCGGGTCAATATCTGAATCCGTAACCTTTCTGGGTTCTTGCCAAGCGCAATTTCCACATGATGACCGTGGTCCAGCGTCTCTAGACGTTGAGTAATGCCATGGTTTAAGTCCTAAGCCGAATCCTGGTCACTCCGGACCCTTGTCAAGTATAGTCCGTACCCGATGACCTAAAATAATAACGAATAATTCAGGGCCTAAGTCCTAGGTCGAATCCTGGTCTCTCCAGACCCTTGTCGAGCATAGTACATACTCGACGACCTGAAATAGTAACCGATAATATTGGGCCTAAGTCCTAGGCTGAATCCTGGTCTCTCCGGACCCTTGCCGGCATAGTCCATACTTGACGACCTGAAATAATAACCGATAATACGGGACCTAAGTCCTAGGCCGAATCCTGGTCTCTCCGGACCCTTGCCGAGCATGGTCCATACTCGACGACCTGAATAAGTCGATTTGCCTTGCTTAGACAAAGCGACCTACCCCTTGCCAGGTATAATCCATACCTGACGACCATTTATCAAAAAACAAATAAAGAATCCAATCGAAAGCCAATCCGAAATCCAGATCAAATCAGAAAACAAAAAATCCATATCGAAAATCCAAACCAGAAAACAATCATCCAATTAAAAGTCCAAACCAAGAAACAAACAAAATCGAAAGTTCAAACCAAATTAGAAAAAATCAAATGTCCAAGCCAAAAAAAGGAAAGCAGATTTCACAAACTAGATTGTCGCCGTTTATCATCATCTCAGAGCATGCCTATGGGCTATCTCGGTCCCCATACATGAGTAAGTGACTTGGCCGTTTGCCCATAGTTTGCTACTTATTTCATAATATCCCAGTCAATTGATGACCAATCGATCATCATTCCTGTACCTCGCACCATCACTGTGTGAGGTAGACAGTGGTTGCTCCTGCCCCATTGCTGCATTACGAGCTTCGACGTATTGTCGCAACTGTCCATTCCTTACAATCCTGCCAGCATCTTATTGTGTAGTGCTAACTGGAATCCCTCCATGAACTGGTTCAACGTTATCTAATGGTGCGCCCCTAAGTCCAGGTCCATTCGGATTGTTAGTTGTCTGTTGATTGGGGGTTGTCCCCTGCTGAACCATTCCTTCTGCTTGCTGGTTAAGCGCTTCTGATCTGGCTCCATAGATCTGAGCCCCCGAATTTCTTGCTTGCGTAAATTGTCTGAGAAGAGCCTGCATCATCTCCTCTTGTCTTTTCATCATGACTTCCATTTCCTCTCTAGTGATGTAGATGGATACTTGACCTGCTCCAGCTCCAAAGGAAGCCTCTTGACTTCCCTCCCGATTGCTCCTTTCTGTCACTTGCTTTCTTGTTGATGGCCTAGCCATTGCTTTCTAGAGTCCAAGTTCCTAACTCCAAAATCCTTGAGTGCTTTCCTTCTCAGTGAAAGCACCAAAATGTTAGCGCCAAAATTGCTCACTAACACCCAAATCCAGATGAAAGCACCAAATCCCAATCACAGCTTACGGATAGGATGTATGTAGAGAGTAATAATATGAAGAACAATCAAAATTAAAATGAAAGCGGTAAAGAACAATAGATTTTATAATGGTTTGGGTAACTCCGACCTACGTCCACTCCAGAAGTTTTCTTTTTATTGCTATAAGAATCAGTTACAGTTACAAAGTGGGAGACTAGCCTTAGTCTTAGGAAAAAAGTCAGAGAACAGAAGACAAGAGGAAGAAGAAGAAGAAGATCCCCATTTGGAGACCCACATGCTGTATTTATAGGCGAAACCAGGTTGTTGGGCCTCCTGAGTAGTTTGGGCCCATCAAGGGTAACGAGGTATCGAGGTGTCGAGGTATGGAGCTACCGAGATGTCGAGGTATGGATCTACCGAGGCATGGAGGTATGGATCTACCGAGGCATGGAGGTATGGATCTACCGAGGCAATGGATCTACCGAGGTATGGAGGTATACCGAGGCATGGAGGTATGGATCTACCGAGGCATGGAGGTGCGAGGTGCAATGCCGAGCGCTACTGAATGCCGAGCGCTCCAGGAATGCCGATCCACTCAAGTATGTCATACGCTCTGTGTATGCCGAGTACTCTTGAATGCTATTCAGATGTGAATGCCAGATGAACCATTTGTGCCGAACCTCCACCATGCCGAACCATGTTTAATGCCGAACCATGTTTCCTAGACCCAAATTATAGTTGATTCATCTTCATCCAATCATATTTCCATCTCCCAAGCACATTGCATCATCCATCCATCCAGTGGACTGAATCTATCGTACACCAGCCTCGACAAACATGCAGTCGATTAAGTTAAACCCGCCTTTCCACGGCTTGGTAAAAAGGCAGGTTAACAGTCCTGTGCCTATCATGTAGTTCATAGGATTTGTTCCTATCTTGGAGTTTATAGGTCTCACATCTATCTTGGAGTTTATAGGACTCACACCTATCTTGGAGTTTTAAGGACCCACACCTATCTTCGAGTTATTATGAGAATTATACCCATCTTGTTGTGTATAGACATATACATTTATCTTGGAGTTACATGCATATAGGTGAAGTTGTTCACTAATCTTGGATTTTGGCGTATTTTTCCCATTATGAGATTCTTATTTGTAATTTTTAAATTTGATGTTATTTGTGTTATCATAGTTTTGGGGATTTTGGTTGTAGAAGCTATCTTGAGTTTTGATATTCGAAGCTTTGAAGAATGCTTGATATTTTCCGATACATGACAAGATGATTGTGCTTGAGTTCTAGTTCACTTTACCAATCACTTATCTTGTTAGCACATTCATTATAACCTAAACTGTCCGTTTATTACTTTATAATTGTTCGTCGACGGAAATTCTATCGGTTTAGAAAACCGTCGAACGAATTTAGAATTAAAAATAACCGCAAGCGCACAGTGTACGAATGTAGCACGCGGCGAATACGGGTCGATCCATAAGGAATTGTTGATTTAAATTTCCTAATCGATCAAATTAACACAAATTTGAGAGTGTGTTTAGCTAGAAAATGAGAAAATGAACTAACTAACAAAAAGAAAAGAAATGCAAATATGAGAGTTAAATGACAATTTAGAGAAAAATCCACTCTCTAGACCATGTAGTTCAACACATGAAATCATGATCTCTCTTTTATGGTCATTAGTGTTTTAATTGATGTGTTTATTATAAGTATGGCATATTTGAGCTATTGATTAGCCAACATAAGCCATCAAACTGTAACACACCCCTTAAAACACTTACTTTCATGAAAATTGATAAAGAAAATGAGAATGAAATCTATTTTAAGTATGGCCTATTAACTATTGATTAGAAACATAGACCATCAAATTTTAATTTCAAATTACTTTCTTATGCCATAATCATATATTAATGAAGACGCATTTGTGTTAATGATTGTTTAAGCATAGCATATTTGGTGTCAACAATATAGACTATCAAATTCAAAGCAAAAACAACAAATAAAACCACTTCTATCATCATCATTAAGCACAAAACGAGAGCATGAATTAACAAAATGTTGAAGCTACATTAATTAGAGAGCTTCATTACCCCTAAATTGAAGGGGTTTTGCCTCTCATACTTGTTATCATATGAACAAATGTAGCAAGCAACAATGAATAAAAAGAAGAGGAAAAAGAGAGCAAAATGAAAGGAAAAAATATTCTACTTGCATGAAAGAGAAGAGATCTACACTACAACATGAAAGTAAATGAACATGAAAAGGAAAGAGCATGTATTAAATTGCATAAAATAAAAAAGATTACATAAAATAAAAATGGCTAAGTAGCCATGAAAGAGGAGCTTTCATTTTATTTTTGATCTAAACTAAACTAAAGAGAAGGAGGCCTAAGAGAGACTAAGAGAAGAGAGAGAATAAGTGAAGAGAGGGGATTACATGAAACATAAGGGGTATATATACAAGTTTTAAAACCCTAATTCACTTTTTGGAGAATGCCCAAAATGCCCCTTAGGAAGTGTGGAGGCCAAGTAATCATTAACATGTCTTAATCCCCCATTAAGTGTACATGAAACCATGTAACGACCCGTAAATTTCGATAATTTAATTTGCTTATTTAATAGGATTTTTGTAATTTATTTAGTAGAAAAATAAAGGGGATAAATAAATGTTAAAATGAAGGCTAAAATAAATTATGTAAATGGTGACTTAAAACCTATTTATAGAAATTTGAATAAAATCCAAATGAATTAAGTATAAAAAGGATTCTTACCTGGATATAAAATTTAATATGAGAAATTTATGAAAATATTAAATTGATTTAATGCAATAAAAGAGTGTAAATGGTAATTGGAATAAATTAAGGAATCATGTTATTGCAAGTTAATAATTTACGACTTGAATGAAATTCCAATTCATTAAAATCATTTAAATGTTATGCTTTGATTTTAAATAGAATATGAGAAAAACAAATGTAAGGATTTGATTAATATATATGTTATTTATTCAGGGTATTGAATAAAACTGGGAATCCAATTGTAATTAATGGTAATAATGTTGGTATTAGCTAATAAATTAAATTTCAATGCAATACCCATAAACGAATGTATGTAAATGTATACTAGGTTATTTATAAAATAGAAGGAAAGGAAAGTAAATATCAAATTGATTGATGAATAAATATGCATTGAATAGTAATTGAATGTAAAGTTAATGGCAATTGTATAAAATCAATATAAGATAATGAATTGCAATAATTGTGGGTTGATAATAAGGTGGGAAAGTGATTGTATGGTAAATGAATGGAATTCAAATTTATTGGAAAAAGTAAATGGGTACTTAGTAATAAATTTAAACGAACTTAAAAATGGAATTTATTTAAATTAATAGATGTAACGGATAGGGATATACTTAAAATGTGGGATTAAGAGTTTTACCACAACTATTATGAGTTATATACTTAGTTCCTTCAATTAAATCGGAAATCATTGCAATAAAATAAATTAAATGTTTTGATAAATAAATTAAGGTAATAAATGGGGAATAACGTAAATGTTCTTCATAATATGATGATTTGTGAATAAAAAGAATGGAAATAAAGTTTCATTAATATCGGAATTTAATTTACTATAAAAAGGTTAATTGAAATCAAATGAGTTAAATGTTCAAAAAGGAATCAAGCTTTATGTATTTATTTGGATTTATTGCAATTAATCTAAAAATAAATATAAAATTTTACATTAACAGGAAATTTAGTTGAAAACGGGAAATATTTATGCGATAAATTTAAATCCAATAGTAAATCCATCTATTTGACAGGAATGAATGGAATACTAATTAATTTATTTAAGTAAACGAAATTTTAGGGTATTATTTATAATTTGGGTATTTAATGAAATTAAGGATTTATATTGAAATTTATAAATTTGACATCTAAACTTGTTGGAATTTTTTAATGATTAAGAATTTTTAAAAGTGATAAAATGGGTCAATTTTAGAATCTAAATATAAAATTAAATTTTATTTATTTATTTTGAATTTATTTAATTAATATAAAAATAGCTATTTTGGTCACGGACTCGGATTTCGACGAAACCAGTTTCATCGGATCCGTAACAGTGAATTATTGTAGGGTTTCAAGTTTCGTAGCGATCGAACTTGTCGTTTGATCGTACGGACTCGAAACGCCCTGAATTCGATTTAATTGAAATCAATTTGAAATCAATTTGAAAATATTGATTTCAGAATAACTTCTTCATACGATGGAATTTGGACGTGAAACTTTTTCCATCGCGTTCAGAATATTTTTAAATACCTATTTCGATATATGGGTTGACCCAATTTCGTTCCGGAGTCAGAACGGGCTTTTTGGGCCAATTATCTTTTAGCACGTTTGTTTATCGGATCCATCTACTCTATTTCTAACCTACCTTTATAAACCCAGTTATAAACCCCAGCCTTCATCTATTCTCATTTGTTTGTGCGTTCATTTCCTCGGCTCCTCCTCTTCCCAATGGCTGCAAACCCTAGATCTAAATTCAAATTTCAAAATCAAATCAAAAGCTGAAAATTCAATCTCCTCAAAAATTCCCAAAAAATACATGTTGAAGTTTTTGATGAGCGCAACTCAGATCTGTAATTTATTTCTCGATTGGAGTTATCGTTTGTTCAGAATTTTGCCGTTTATTCTCGGCCGTTAAATGGTGGGTTTTGATCGTCGTCTGATCGTTAAATCAAGGATACCATCGCGTAGAGATTGGCGAGTACTTCTCATCCATGGTGTTCACTCGTGAGGTCAACGGCTAGATTGGCATCAATAATTCAATTAGGGTTAGGGCATAAACGGCGGCCTGGGCGTTTTTCTCTGGCAAATGGAAGTCGCGTGGGGCCGAGAGGGTGGGGGGTTTTGGCGAACTCGGCCAAGTCTTCGGAGTCGGCGGCGACGTGTGTGGAGGTGGCAGTTGGTGGCGGCTGCTGTAGTTGCGTGAAATTGGGTGCTAGGGTTTCGATAGAAGGATGTGAGCCTGTTGCGTGAGAAGATGATGCGCGAAAAAATAGTAGTGACGTGGCAATTAGTTGTTGGGTGAGTTTGTTTAATTTAATTTTTGAATTCAAATCGTTTTATCGCTATAACTTTCTCATACGACCTTGTTTTCATGCGAGATTTTTTTTGTTAGGATCGTAATAAAATTTCGGATCTGTTGACGCTGGTTTGGACCAATTTAGAGACCGTCAAATTTTGAGTTTAAATTGGATTTAAATTCAATTTAAATTCAAAAGGTGAGTGTTTTAACCCACTCACAACTTCTAAGATTTCTTATGTTTGTTAAATTGATTTTAGATATGAGTAGAAATTTATTTACGACTGTTTGGCATGTTTTATTCATTATCTCTGTTAAATCGCATTTATTTAATTTGACTATTAATTAATTTTATAGTTGCATATAAATTTAACAGTTAAAATTTATTTACTTGCATAAAACTGCTAGTTAAACAGTTATTAAATTTATTTTGAATATAAACTGTTAGTTAATAACTGTCATTTATTTCCTGTTATATTGCATATGCTATATATTGATGTTTGTTTAAATTGACGATGATTGAAATAAATTAATGATGATTGAAATAAATTGGTTGATGATTGATATTGGATGAATGGATGATGTGTTCTATCTTATATAAACTGCAAGTTGTCATGCATTTTCATTTCATTCGGGATTGCGGTTTGAAATGATATACAACCGCACTTTTATTTTTGAATTGCGGATTGAAATGATAAATATCCGTATCACTTGACCATAGGATAGAAAATTATATACAGGCACCGCGGTATATATACAAAATTATTTTTTGAAACTATTTTATAGTTTGGATATGATACGGTTTAAAAAATATTAAATTTGGATATGATATAAATATATTTTATATAAATATATATAGTTAAATTATCAAATTTAAGCTATGCATAATTTGTTAAATAAAAATGAAAGTTGAAAAATGAAATTTGATAATTTATATTATATGATGGAGTACAGGTTTAAGATCCGGTGTGTGTATGTGTATATATATATATATAGGCTTAAATGATTCCAATTAATTAAGATTGAAAGATATATTGGAAATTTAATTTGAATTGAGCTTATTTAAAAAAATTAACTCCATAAGTTTATGTTAATTGGTTTAAATTGGACATTTTAAAAGTTATGATATTTATAACTGGACTTAATGAATAATTCTAGTATAAATAAATGGAAGGAAATATTTAGTGTTAATAAATTGAGTTTACCATAAATGGTTATGGATTTAGCATGTAAACCTTTCAAAACTAAATAGTAAGAAATGAATCGTTGAATAGAAATTTCCAACCTTAGTTTTGAAATTCATTAAATACTCAAGTTTGAAAATATTAAAAATCGAAGTATTTTATTCAACTAAAGTGAATCCTTAGGGTTATGGGTTTAGACTGAATTTGAAGTAAATAAAATTTGTGAAGGCGCGGGAATCATTTACTTTTAAAGAAAAATGAAATTCAACTGTTTTATTTTATATACTGTTGAATATCCAAACCATTTAAGTTTTGAAAGTTATGGTTTTAAAATTTTGGATTTCGAAGTATTATGTTGAAAGTAAAAAAAAAAAAAAAATTTGGTTTCGAGGTATTATAAATTTTAAAAGTGGCTTGTTTTTGGAAAAGAAATATATTTGAAATGATATCAATATAGATTGGGTTTTAAAAATATAAATGATATCGTATTTATATAGTTTGAAAGAGGTATTATATTCCGGTTTTAAAGTGTAAATTATTTTAAATAACCGCGGTGTTATAATAACGTTTGGTTGTTAAAGAGACCGAGATCGGAAGTTGTCATACTCTCTGCCAACCCCGAAAACTACTTTAACAACCGTGTACGCGGTGGAGATTCTAGAATGAAGTAGGTTGGCGGCGGCGTTTCTTATAAGGTAAATACGTGGACCCAACTCCCGTGAGTTGGCATAAGGTGGCTAAAATAGGAGCGATTGACGGGTTAATAAGGTAGCACCTTTGATCGGACACATCCCTTCGATATTGTACTTTGACTTTTGGATTGTTTCGGTGGCCACTTTTGATTCTATTTGGGGGTGTGGCTCGAGGTGGACGGTAGCTGCGCGCTACGCATTACCACCGACCCGGAAGCGTAATTGTATATCTACCATGGCATTGCCTAGTTGTGTCGTGTCACCTACCCTATCGCGCCTTGTACGAGTTTGGATTTCTCCCGTAGCCCGTGTGGTATCCTCTGGTGGCTTCCCGATCAGGAGGGACTATGATATTGGATGGACTACTGGGACTATTACGTGTTAAGGTGGAAAATGTGAAGCCGTAATGCTATTTAAAAGTATGTTTATTTTACTATAGACACTATTATAATAGCGAAATATACTACATAGTAAATAGTTTAACGGATCCTTAAGAGATGTAAATCCCGAGCATCTCTTGAGTTACTGCACTCATATTTATTTCTGTTAATTTAACTTACATAAGATCTTTTAGTTCTGACTCGAGTGTTTTGTCTTTTCAATTCGCTCGGGTCATTCCGAACGTTTCAGGATTGGAAGATTTAGCTCTGGAGGACGAAGACGAAGATTTATATTATTATTATTTATACTAGTGCACTACACACTGTTCCGCTGCATTGTTATTGGTCTGTAACTCTGATATTTATTATATAAATGGTTTTGCAAACAAATTTATAAACTGTATATTTGATTATTATATTTTATCCTTCCACTGTGAGATTCTATTTTGTTTTATTTCTTCCTTGTTTTCTTATTTACCCCATAACAATCTGCCCTTTTGTATGGTTTGAATTGGCACGTGTATCGATTTAAATCGTGCGAAAGGCGGGATGTTACAAACCATCAACTCCATAAGCATGTGCATTAGCCTTTAATTTGTACATTAAGGTAGGTGGGTAGATGGTGTCCTCCATGATCTTCACTTTGAATTATTTCCATCTTCATTCCTTTATATCCATTTTGTGCATGCATGTTTCTTCATGAACCCACTAATATGAGAAACTAAATTCTTACAAAATATTATAAAAATTTCCAATTAAATTCTCTCAAATTAATATACGCGCACAAATGGCCATTTTCCCCTTATATGAAGATGAATATTTGAAAATTTGGAATTAATATGAATTTCGGTTAAAACAAGTTAAAATACCCAATATGATCATTTATTTAATTTAAATAGAATAAATATGGTGGTAAAAATATGCACATTTACGTGCACATCAAATACCACCACACTTATCTTTTTATTCGTCCTCGAATAAAGGGAATCTAAGATAAATCCATTTTCGTAGGGAGCACGATTGCATTGAGCGTATGCAAGAAGCCGTTAAACCTCTGGGTGTCCCCAGTAGGACGGGTGTTGTCTCGTGAGGGTTTTCAGCGGATACTACCCACAAAATCCAAATGCAAAGTGAAAATATTTACAAAACGCAAGATTATTTACAAAGATGTGAATGCAAATTTTTTTGAAAATATTTACAAATGAAAGATTTATTTTTAAATTGACACAATTAAGTTAAATATAGGTTTGGTTATTATCTTGAAATTTAAGTCATTTACTCATCAAAATTTCCAATAAAAATCAAGTTATCATAACAAATAGACTATAGTTTAACTCGTTGTTTCAGTTGATAACAAAGTGTAATTATAAAATGAATCCTTAGTTGATTATCAAAGTTTATCGAAGTGGTATTTTCATTTCTTTTCAATAACAAATCAAATCAAATAAGTAAAAATAGTCCTAGGATTTCAATTGCTTGCTCTCTCATTATTTGCAAGAAAAATTACACACCTAGCTCAGGTAAACTAAGGCCAGATATACCACCCATGCACTGCCTTTCGGGCTTATGTGAGGGGAGTACAGAGCATGACGAGTGCACACACTTTCGTGCATACACCTATCGACCGTAGGTGGTTTTTATTAAGTCTATTTTTTTTACATGTGCTCCATACATGCATAACCGTGAGGACTTTTAAATAAGTATGAAAGCACATAATCAAAGATCCCAAGTAATTCACCCATGCATAACCGTGAGGACTTTTAAATAAGAGTGACTACTTTGGATGTTATTATTATTTTTATTTTTTAAGAGAGAGAGAGTTTTGCAAAATCATCTTAGCACCATTTAACTTAGAAGACAAAAAAAATGTTATATCCTTTACTTTAAAATCACCACTTTTAAAACAAAGATTTTCAATTAGGATGTATTTCATAATTAACACGTATGAATCTTCCTATATACTAGTTAAACCATTGTTATTTATAATACAACTTCATTTTTATTTTTGTTAAGACAAATAAATATTCAATAATTTTAATTTAATAAACCAAAACCATATATTTATCCTACAGTGTTTCTTTAAAAATATATCAAAAACGCTAAAAAAGAAAAATTCTTCTTTTGTTTTTGGATTTTTTTTGAGTTTTTGGAAGAAAAACGAAAAATTAATCCTGAAAAATCAAGAAGAAGATGAGTCTACCCCCACACTTGATTTTGACTGTATCCCCACAGTCAACCCAAATGGAAGGAACGTTTATTATTATTTACATAAAAATGAAATGTATTTACACGACATCAGAAAGTATATTGCCAAAAAGTAAATGAAACGGTCTTCTAAAGACCGATTCATTTGTCTCGTCAAGTACACGAGACACAGCCTAAGCTCGAAAAACCAAACCATAAAAGATTTTAAAGTCGAATGTGGATTTGGAAAAACGAATGTTGTTTTATTAAAAATCTTATGAGTTGTTTTATTTTCGATGATTTTTGGGGTAGATATAACAATTGATTGAAATTCAATTTCTTTCAAAATATCGATTTCAAAATCAAAATGGTGATCAAAATTTTCCCCTTCGGAATTCAACAACTCGTTTTCAAAAAGTCCATAAAACTCATGTTCGTTAAATTCGACTTCCTTTGTTGGATTATCAACAACTTCATCGCGTAAATCGAGTTTAAAGTTCAAAGTTGTCATATTCAAATTTTCAGAAAAAGGAAGATCGAAGTTTAAATCAAGTTTCACACCCTCAAAAGAATTGAAATCCAACTCAATTACCATGTTTTCAACAATTTCATTAAGATTTTCATTTTCAGTTTCAAAAGTTATTATTTGAAAATCGTCGATTTGGGTAAAAGATGGATTATTGCTTGACTCGTCACACGTTGGAATTTGATTTTGTTTTTCACGTTGCTTCATATATGTTTCAATCAACAAATCTGTGTGATCATCATAAATTTCATTCATTTGCTCAACAAATCCAATTTATAATTATTAACTTGAGAATTTTTAAATTGGATTTGTTGAGAACAAAAAATTTCACTCGTATCGTAGTCAAGATTATTCCCATCGCCAAATTCATTTGAAAAGTTGTTCACATTTTCATGTTGAGTTTGATATTCATTTTGGAGTTCGAAATTGAATTGGCATGGGTCATAATCGCACTCGTTTGAATTTTGAATTGAATTCAAACTTTGAAATCCTTGACTCGAGTTATTACACAAATATGAATTACACAATTCATTTATACTTTGATTTTGTTGTGTAGAGAGTTCAAGTAAAGATGAAATGTTTTTTTCGAGATTCGAGGGTTGTTCATTGTTTTGAAAACTTTGTTGTTAGAAATTCAAATTATTTACACAATAGTTGTTATTAAAATATCCGTACGAATTTGGAGTGAAACCAGATGGATTATATTGATTTTCACAACTATTGTAAAATTCAAATGAATATGGAAATTCGGACATTTTAAAGAATGTTTTTGGTTTTTTTTTTACACAAATGAAAAATATTTACAAAAGGAATTTATTTTTCAAAAGGAAATTTGATTTTTGTTTTGTTTTTTTTAAATATTTTTTGTTTTTGAAAAGGTTATATTTTTTTTTGAAAACAATTTAAAAGGAAGGATTTAAAAACAAAATCAAGGAATATTTAATTTTTTTTGGGTTTTGAATTTTTTTTTTAAAATATGCATGAACTAATGCAACTAAATGAATACAAGGGTTAATTACAAATGATTTAACCCAAAATTGTATAATCGCAAATTGTCTTAAATCAATAAGATATTTCTCAGCCACGTAACAGGCAGGAGTTATCGGTGCACCACGAATCACCGTAGCAATGCTACCGAAGGTTTAAGTACCTTCAGAGGAACGACCACTATAATATTTACGAATCACCGTAATATTTATAAATGGTTATTACTCTGTCGTAGCCTAGACACCAAGAAAGTAAATTGTTCAAAGAAGACAACTTGTCGATACACAATTAGAGCTATCGATTATTAACAAATTCTAGGATGAAATGCAAAGCATAAATTAAACGTGTATTAACAATGCAACTATGGATGAAATTTCTGTTTTTGTTTTTTCTTCTAAAATGCAAGCAAAGAACAATGCAAGGAAAATACAAACTAGAGATGAAAGAAAAAAACTTGTTTTTTTAAACAAGCAAGCGCAACAGTTTTATAGCAACAGCTCCTCTTCTTCTGAAATTCTGTTTTGTCAACCTGAAATAAAAACAAAATATATACAATTTTTTATATCAAAGAAAGACTAAAACAAACGAAAAAAATAGAACAAACTAAACCCAAACAATTTCACAACAACCCCATTTTTTTTTAACAAATTCCAAAGTTTTTTTCTTGGGAGGGAAACTTAAAAGTGAAGTTTTACTTGAAAAAATAAATAGAAAGAGAACTTAAAGAGAAAAAAGCTAAAATTAAAAATAATCCAAATAATGATAACACAAGAAAAATGCATATTTGAAGTTAACAAAGCAACCAAACCCGGCCCAAACACACAGAAAACAATCTCGTTCAATTCTTACAAAACAAAAAAACAGTAGTCTCGTTCAATTCCCAATTTCAAACTGATTCAAAAAAAATCGAAATCCCAATAAACAAAATGATAAGTCGCAGAAGAAAAGGATCAAATTGCAGGTTGGATTTGCGAGGTGGTCCACGACAATTTTGATGAGGAGAATCTGGGTCGAAGGCTGGGTGCTAGGCTGTTGGCTTGGTTCGTTTGGCAGTGGCCAGCGATTGTGGTCAGGTAGTTGGATGTGTGGGTATGCGATCGATGATCGAATAGCTGCAGTTTGAGAGGAAGCGTTGATGTGGTAGTTGGAAGTTTGTAGGGAATGTTGCTGTCAGGTGATGGGTTTGTTGGAGGAAGTTGTTGAAGAAGTAAGTTGGATGTTGTAGTGATTGTGGAGATGAGCAATAAGGTGGGTAGCAGGGAATATGCAGACAGTTGTGATGTAAAGTGTCAGTTTGATGTTGAAGTGATAGTTTGAGTGGCAGATTGGGTGTTTTTTTGATTGAAAGCAGTAGAGGAGCTAAGGTATGCTCAGTGAAATGGTGGTGATGCTATGGGTAGTGAATTGGTTGTCGAAGTATGTTGAGTGATGTGTGGTTTGACTTGAAGCAGCAGGATGATGATGGTCAGAGGTGATCTGTGCTTGTTTGGCACTAAGCGTTGTGGATGAGTGGCGATTGTAGGCAATTGCGTGGAAATGGAGGATGTTGGCAGAAAGAAGTGATGAAGTTGTATGTCTGGTAGCTTGTAGTTGACCAGTGAGGATTGGGTAGATGGTATTTTTTTGGGATCGGCGATTGACTGAAGTGCGATTTGAGGAATTCGAGGCAAGTTAGTATAGTTGATGTTCGAAGTTGAAAAACTTGTTCGAAGTGTGGAGCAGCTGCAGTTTGAGGTGCGTCCGAGTCAAAAACAGGTGATGAATTTGGTCTCTTCCCTTCTTTTTTTGCTTTCGTGAAGTTGATTTGGCTGTTGGTCAGCAGGGGGGTGGTCTTTAGCAGTGAAGTGGGGAGAGTGTATGTTGGTGATGGAAGTTGTTGGGGGTGGCTGCTGCTTTCGTTTGGTATTGAAAAGACGATGAGATTGAGGCTGAAGTTTACGTTGGTTGTGTGGGAAGGGTCAGTAAGCAATGGTGTTGAAGGCTGTTTTGTGATGGTGGAGAACTTGACAGTGGTTTAAGGAAGAAGTAATGCTTTGACAGTGATGCACCTTGAAGTGTGAAGGATGGTTTGAATGTGTTGGAAGCTGATTGCAAGTCGGCCGAGAATTCAAGTTGGCTGGAAGTATGTGGACTGTATGCAATTGTGTTTGCAATAGTGGTCAGCAGAAGTGATGGTGAGTGTGATTGGCAATGATGCAGCAATGGTTGATGGGTGTTTTCTTGTTTGGTCAGTGTGCAGGAATGATCAGAGATGTGAAAATGAAGGGTATTTGATGTGGTATTGTGATATGAAGTAGTGGTTCAGGGAAGAGTTAGAAGTTTTTAAGCATAAACAGTGGTGGTGGAGTGGACAGTATGGATGAGTAGCTGCAGACACAGTTGTACAGGGGCTAATAGAGGGGCAAGGGAGAGGCAGCAGCAATGAACAGAAAATGCAATGAAACAGTGTTTTTTTAATCTTTTTTTTTAAACTAAAAATTGTAAAAGCAATGTAAAAAAAAAGAATAATGTAAAATGGAAAAAGGAATGGAACAAAAGATTTTTTTTACTTTTTGAATGAAATTGTATGTGTTTTTTTTATATGTAAATGCAATGCAAATAAAAAAAATCAAATGCTAACACAAAGCACAAACAAACACACAATTTTTTTGTTTTTGTTTTTAAAATAAAATGCAAATGAACACAGAAAACAAACACACAATAAAATCAAACAAAAATAATTCGAAGAATAGAAAATCAAAATCAAAACAATTCCCCGGCAACGGCGCCAAAAACTTGTTCATCGACAGAAATTCTATCGGTTTAGAAAACCATCGAACGAATTTAGAATTAAAAATAACCGCAAGCGCACAGTGTACGAATGTACCACGCAGTGAATACGGGTAGATCCATAGGGAATTGTTGATTTAAATTTCCTACTCAATCAAATTAACCCAAATTTGAGAGTGTGTTTAGCTAGAAAATGAGAAAATGAACTAACTAACAAAAAGAAAAGAAAAGCAAATATGAGAGTTAAATGACAATTTAGAGAAAAATCCACTCTCTAGATCATGTAGTTCAACACATGAAATCATGATCTCTCTTTTATGGTCATTAGTGTTTTAATTGATGTGTTTATTATAAGTATGGCATATTTGAGCTATTGATTAGCCAACATAAGCCACCAAACTGTAACACACCCCTTAAAACACTTACTTTCATGAAAATTGATAAAGAAAATGAGAATGAAATCTATTTTAAGTATGGCCTATTAACTATTGATTAGAAACATAGACCATCAAATTTTAATTTCAAATCACTTTCTTATGCCATAATCATATATTGATGAAGAGGCATTTGTGTTAATGATTGTTTAAGCATAGCCTATTTGGTGTCAACAATATAGACTATCAAATTCAAAGAAAAAACAACAAATAAAACCACTTCTATCATCATCATTAAGCACAAAAAGAGAGCATGAATCAACAAAATGTTGAAGCTACATTAATTAGAGAGCTTCATTGCCCCTAAATTGAAGGGGTTTAGCCACTCATATTTGTTATCATATGAACAAATGTAGCAAGCAACAATGAATAAAAAGAAGAGGAAAAAGAGAGCAAAATGAAAGGAAAAAATATTCTACTTGCATGAAAGATAAGAGATCTACACTACAACATGAAAGTAAATGAACATGAAAAGGAAAGAGCATGTATTAAATTGCATAAAATAAAAAAATTACATAAAATAAAAATGGCTAAGTAGCCATGAAAGAGAAAGAGGAGCTTTCATTTTATTTTTGATCTAAACTAAACTAAAGAGAAGGAGGCCTAAGAGAGACTAAGAGAAGAGAGAGAATAAGTGAAGAGAGGGGATTACATGAAACATAAGGGGTATATATACAAGTTTTAAAACCCTAATTCACTTTTTGGAGAATGCCCAAAATGCCCCTTAGGAAGTGTGGAGGCCAAGTAATCATTAACATGTCTTAATCCCCCATTAAGTGTACATGAAACCATCAACTCCATAAGCATGTGCATTAGCCTTTAATTTGTATATTAAGGTAGGTGGGTAGGTGGTGTCCTCCATGATCTTCACTTTGAATTATTTCCATCTTCATTCCTTTATATCCATTTTGTGCATGCATATTTCTTCATGAACCCACTAATATGAGAAGCTAAATTCTTACAAAATATTATAGAAATTTCCAATTAAATTCTCTCAAATTAATATACGCGCACAAATGGCCATTTTCCCCTTATATGAAGAAGAATATGTGAAAATTTGTAATTAATATGAATTTTGGTTAAAACAAGTTAAAATACCCAATATGATCATTTATTTAATTTAAATAGAATAAATATGGTTGTAAAAATATGCACATTTACGTGCACATCAATAATACTCGGATCAGACTGAGATATTTTAGGTGCTCCAATTTGATAGTTCTAGAGAGGATTCACTCCAGCTATTTAGTTATCATTCCTCTTACCTTCTTCTTATACATGTGTACATATTCATGTAACGTTGTATCTTATATCGAGTTTAAACTCTTTTTTACGCATATTCGTTCATGAGATGTAGTACAAATGTATTATATGGATCATTTTGACCACAATCTTGTATTTGATATTAAGTATCTATTTGATTTGATCAGCTCGTATCTGTTTGTATTCCTCTGTGCATATTTTTTGATCCGTGATTCTATTATTAATATTTATCGTATATTGTTTTAGATTATTATTTCAGCCACCATAATTTAATTTTAAGACTGGATAACATACATCGATTCCACTAGTGAAAGAAAAAAATATTGCATATTAATCGATGTGTCGATGCTCGCTTAGATGGTCACTTCTAACTAGCCCTGTTCTCTGCACCAATAGAAGATATTACTCTGTGATATCCTTTGTTAGTGTGGATCTTAAGGTGGGGCATCATAACTTGGTGTCAGAGCCGAGTTCGAAACAAAATATGATTTTATGGATATAAATATTTTCCTAGGTAAGTCTTAGAGACCGTCCATTAGGGGTTCTTGGGTAGATAGTAAGAATCATTCCCTTTAGGGTAAGAAAGTGTCTTTAGGGATTCTAAGAATGTTTTCCTTTGTTTCCACTCTTTGATATATGTATTATCGAATCATATGATTCCTAAGAAATCTTTCATCCAACCTTATCTATTTCAGAAATTTATGATTGATTTGATTGGTTGATTGAATGTATTTTTGCATAAGATTGTAGCGATAATTCTAATTCAATTAATAAATTTTCCTTGATAATTAGAATCCGAATCGAAGATTAATAATTGAATCTTGCAGTATCTTCGTGTTAGAAATCCTCGCAAGAGAAATCGAATTTCTTCACTACACAAATAATAAGAATCAAATACTATGGTCATAAAATATATTTAATCAATTGGAAATAGAGGCAATTTTTGGTATTTGATTACCAATTAATCAAAAATAAATGATTTATTATTTACTCTAAGCAAAGAGTTAATTAAGAATTGTTATAATGAAATTATCGTCTAATTAGAAAATACCACCCTATAAAGTTTTTTATAAGCTGGTTAAGGGTGGCGATTATAAGCTTGTTATTATATGCATGTTATCCCACATTTTGATCAAGGCCGGGATATCAACAAATTGGCTGGAAAGGATGGATATCAGGGTTGGAGATCAATCGGAAACAAGGCTATGATCGATGTCCTTAAAATTTGGTTGGGCACCAATCAAGATGGGATCGATTGGGAATGATGAACAAGGCTAGGAAAGGCCACATTTCAAATTTTAGGTGAATCGAAGGTCGTACAGTCGAGTTATGGAAGGATCAATGTCAAAAAGAAATGGTTAGCATCGATACCGTTCGTATCGCTCAACGTGGAAGACTTCGAACGATGGATGTCGTTCAAATCGATGCACTTCGTATCGATCGACATAGGCTCGGCTGCCTACTTCGAACCGATGCTTTCGTACCGATCAAGATGGGTACATGTTTGGACTAACGCATGTGCATGACATTTGGTTTGGATTGGCTAGTCTTCCTCTCGATGCATTTCATATCGATTCGAAGCATAGGATCGATACGAAGAACATGGTGCTGGATCGGTATGAAGGCTGTGGCGCTAGATGGATAAGAAGGCTCTACTTCGTATCGATGGATGCTAAGGAAGCGGAAGAGATGGAGGGGATATGGATACGAAATGATACGACTGGGATCGATACGAACAGGGGAACAACCGATGGATACGAACAGCGCATGCCGATGGATACAAATGGGATACAAATAAGTGGATGACACGATCGAACAGCATGAAAGGTGGATCTTCCTTGGATCTTAGAGACATATCATCGATGCAAACTATATCGATACGAAGAGAGGAGAATGTGGAGCTTTAGATGGATACGAATACGACAACCAACCGGTGAACACAAACTTGCATCGACATAACTCACAAACTACAAGTCCAATACTATGAAATTTTGAAGGGAGCTTCCTGATGCACTCGAGAACGTCTATGACCGATCTCAGCTCAATCGGATCACTTATGGATCGATATGAATTGAACACGCATCGATCCAAAATTGCTATAGATCGATGTGATGGGCCCACTTGCACAAGAGAAGAGGTATTCTAGGTTTTGGGGGCGAATATTTTCGAATCGACGCTTATAAATAGGGGTCCTATGGAAACTGAAAAGGGGATCTTCTTCTTTTCAAATGTGGAAGCTCTGTCATTTTTGTGATTGATATTAAAGGCTTGTAATTGTGATTGCAGTACAAAGGCAATAAAAATGATTGATTCAAAGTGGACGTAGGCTAGATTGCCGAACCACTATAAAACCTTGTGTTCTTTCCTGCTTTCTTTAACTTTAATTTTACTATTTCTTCATTTTTATTCTCTACTTGATCTGAATCTGAGTTTCGTGTTGGAATATTGTGGATCTGTATGTAAGCACTGGTGCTTCCATGGCTTTTGGGGTTTGTGACCAATTTTGGTGCAAACACTTTGGTGCTTTCATTGAGAAGATTACCACCCACTATACCAGATTCGGAGTTTAGATTTGAAAAGCTGAAGGATCAGATCTAAATGGGACCATGGCTAGGCAATCAGCTAGAAAGACATTACCAGAAAGGAGTCATAATGAAGGGAGTCAGGAAGCTTCCTTTGGAGCAATCAAACCTCAGCTTTCATCACTAGAGATGAAATGGAGATGATGATGGGAGCTATGTAGGAAGAATTATTGAAGAGGCAAAGGGAGATGATGCAGAACCTTCTTAGACAGTTTGGACAAGCAGGAACAACTGGAGCTGTTGGAGTTCAGATCCATGGAGATGGAACAAAAGGACTCAACAACAACCGGATGGGGCAGCTCAACAGGGCGCAGCCCCTAATCAGCACCCAACTATTAATCTGGACGATTCTAGGTTCGGGGGCACACCACCTGGCAACGATGAACCGATTCATGGAGGAACTCAAGATGACACCACATAACATGATGCCGGTAGAAGCACATGAGTACGTGATAAGGAGTATGTACCAGAGTTCCCTCGAGGACTTGGGGACTCGGGGGGCAACCCTTGGTGGACAATGTTAGGTTGGATGAGATTATCAAGCGAACTATGCGTGGAGGTTTAGCAAACAGAGATCTGGAAGGAGTAAACATGAATCCATTTACCCATGACATCAGAATTTCTCGAAACCCACCAGAATTCAAGCTACCTACTCTGGAGATATACAATGGCAAGGCTGATCCTACTGATCACTTGATGAGGTACACGAGACACATGGAAGTGCTGGGGGCATCGGAGGAAGTTATGGCCTGATGTTTCCCCTGTACTTGACGGATATAAATGCTGTGTGGTTTAGGAAATTAGAAGATGGATCTATCAGGACATGGATGGAATTGGTGGGCAGGTTTCTGAAGCAATTTCGGGTTCATATCAAAAGGCCAAAGAATGTAATGACGAAAAAGTCGATAAAATAATGGACAGGAGAATCGCTCAGGGGTTTCTTAACTCGGTTCAATGCAGAGGTTGCTTCAGTGGATCGGCTGGATCCATCAATGGTTTTAATGGCAGCAGTGTCAAGAGTCAGAGATAATTCAGATTTCAAAGTGTCATTGATACGGGACCCACCAATGTAACTTGGGGAATTCTTTCACGAAGCTGAGAGATTCCTTCGACAGGAGGATGCATTTTCGGATATCAAGTTGAAGGAAGTGAACGTGGCCAAGGATGGAGAACCATTCGGCAGAAGCTCGTGTAAAGATAAAGATAAATAAAGAGGAAATTGGATGACGAATTGGAAAAGGATAGTAAGCGATGGAGAGAGCCAAAATTCTCCACCTACATAGGATTGAACGATCCGTTAGAGTGAATATTCATGGAGACTCGGGATCGCCTTCCCTATCGATAGCTAGCAAGGAGAGAACCCTCAGAACGTGAAAGGGAATTGGGAAGGCACTGTCTCTTTCACGATTTGGATGGACATGATACCAACAGCTCTAGGCAGCTAAAGGATATAATCGAGGAGCATGTAAGGAGTGGTCAGTTGCGATAATGTATCGAAGCTCGGAATGCAGCGGTGGAACAGGAGCTGCCACCATCTACCACAAAAGACAATGGCACGAGGTCCAGGAATGATGGTCGATTGGTTATCAACTGATAGGAATGATATGGAATAAGTAGCAAACTCTGGGTAAGCGGCCAAGTCATTTACTCATGTACGGAGACGGATATAGCCCCTAGACATGCTCTGAGAGGATGATGAACCGTGACACTATAGTTTGTAAAATCTATTTTTTCTTTTTGGTTTGGACATTTGCTTTTTTCTGGTTGGTTTTGGAGTTTGGTTTGAACTTCTGGTTTTGCTAGCTTTTTGGTTTGGACTTTAGTTTGAATGCTTGTTTTCTGTTTTGGATATTGGTTTGGATTTCTGGTATGGATTTTTGGTTTTCTGATTTGATCTAGATTTTGGATTGGGCTTTGATTGGATTTTTATTTGGTTCTTGGTAAATGGTCATTGGGTATGGATTATGCCTCGCAAGGGGTAAGTCTCTTCATCCGAACGTGGTGAATTGGCTTATTCATGTCGTCGAGTATGGACTATGCTCGACAAGTGTCCGGAGAGACCAGGATTCGGCCTAGGACTTAGGCTGCATAATATCTATCGATTACTATTTCAGGTCGTCGAGTATGGACTATGCTAGGCAAGGGACCGGAGCGACCAAGATTCGGCTTAGGACTTAAGCCATGATATTACTCAACGTTCAGGGACACTGAACCAAGGACAACAAGGTGTTCTTCAGTACAGGTCGTCGAGTGTGGACTATGCTTGGCAAGGACCTGGAAAGGTTATGGATTCAGATATCAACTATGAACAACTAAAGATTTGGGAATGAACCCGGAGTGGTCCCGGATTTGGATATCGACCCAGATAGGTCCTAGATTCGGTTATTGGATATGGATGGATTAGAACTCGGTTGTCAGATTCAAATGGATATGAAATTGGCTAAGGATTTGGTTACTAGACTCAGAATCAAACATTGACTTGGAGCAGTCGTGGATTTGGATCAGGATATGCCTGTGGCGCTTAGATAGGATGAGCTGGTAATGGATTGGATTATGAATCAGATGGCATGGCTATGGATGGAATATGGACTTCGGATGTCGGAATCGGAGCTTTTCAAAACATATCTTCTTACCACAAGGCATGTTTTGAGGGGAAAATGTTATCTCACCTTTTGGTCGAGGCTGAGATATCAACAAATTGGCAGGAAAGGATGGATATCAGGGTTGAAGATCGATCGAAAACAAGGCTATGATCAATGTCGTCAAAATTTTGTTGGGCTCCAATCAAGATGGGATCGATTGGGAATGATGAACAAGGCTAGAAAAGGCCACGTTTCGACTTTCAAGTTAATCGAAGGTCATATGATCGAGTTATGGATGCATCAATGTTAAAAAGAAATGGTTAACATCGATACCATTCATATCGCTCAACGTGGAAGACTTCGAATCGATGGATGTCATTCGAATCGATGCGCTTTGTATCGATCGACGTAGGCTCAGATACCTACTTCGAATCGATGATTTCGTGTCGATCGGTAATGTAGTTGATGCTTTCATATCGATCAGGATGGGTACGGGTTTGGACTAATGCGTGCGCTTGACATTTGGTTTGGATCGGCCAGTCTTCGTCTCGATGCATTTCGTATCGATCGAAGCATAGGATTGATACGAAGAACATGGTGCTGGATCGATACAAAGGCTATGGCGCTAGATTGATAAGAATGCTCTATACTTCGCATCGATAGATGCTTAGGAAGCAGACGAGATGGAGCGAGGGATATGGATACGAAATGATACGAATGGGATCAATACGAACAAGGGAACAACCGACGGATACGAACAGCGCATGCCGATGGATACGAACAGCTCATGCCGATGGATATGAATGGGATACAAATAAGTGGACGACTCGGTCGAATGGCACGAAAGGTGGATCTTTCCTGGATCTTAGAGACATGTCATCGATGCGAACTATATCGATACAAAGAGAGGAGAATGTGGAGCTTTAGATGGATATGAATGCAACAGCCAATCGGTGAACCCAAACTTGCATCGATCATAACTCACAAACTACAAGTCCAATTGCTATGAAATTTTGAAGGGAGCTTCCTGATGCACTCGAGAACTTCTATGACCGATCTCAGCTCAATCGAACCACTTATGAATCGATACGAGTTGAACACGCATCGATCCAAAATCGCTACAGATCGATGTGATGGGCCCACTTGCGCAAGAGAAGAGGTATTCTAGGTTTTGGGGGCGGATATTTTTGGATCGACACTTATAGATAGGAGTCCTGTGGCAACTAAAAATGGGATCTTCTCCTTTTCAAACGCGAAGCTCTGTCATTTTTGTGATTAATGCTAAAGGCTTGTAATTGTAATTACAGTACAAAGGCAATAAAAAGGATTGATTCAAAGTGGACGTAGGCCAGATTGTCGAACCACTATAAAACATTGTGTTCTTTCCTGCTTTCTTTCACTTTAATTTTGCTACTTCTTCAATTTTATTCTCTGCTTGATCTGAATCTGAGATTTTTTATTGGAATATTGTGGATCTGTTTGTAAACACTGGTGCTTCCATGGCTTTTGGGATTTGTGACCAATTTTGGCGCAAACAATGCATAAGCTAGAATGTATAATGACATAAGTATTCTTCATTTTAAAAGAGGATTTTTGAAATGTATAATTTTATGTGTTAAATTGTCCATAGGGCGCTTAAAGGATACTCGTCAAGGACATCTGGCCAACATGCTTGACAGGAATTCCTGGACATATAAACAAGATAATTGGACATACAATTTATTAAAATAAGCGTTTTTGAAAATCATATTTTGAGAAATATGTTAATTCAAGAAGGAATAATTTTTTTTGAAACTAATGTGGTTTAAATAAAATGATATTTGGATATGCATACAAAGGTATATAATTATATTATATATTATGGTTTTGGAAATATAAGGGTATTTCTATAATATAGAAAGAATAGAAATATCAATAAATATAAATAATATTTATACATCGTTTTCTATATGAAATAGTATATATTGGATTTCTAAATTATAATCTTATAAGGGAAATGTTTTGAGAGTCTTAGTTCTATAACATGGGGAAGTACTAATAATCGATTTAGTATTACCAGTTGGTTTAAATGCTCTCGAGTAACGCTTCATTAAATATAGTATAACTCATTGAATAAAATGTCAGAGTGGAACTTATTAGCTTGTTAATGAATACTCGAATTTTATCAAGTAGTATGGGATGCCTTGGTAAATTCTTGTAATTGCTATTAGGAAGTATTTAACACTTTAGGATTGTATTCTCTTTTAGTGTTCAGTGGGACCGATAGTGTAACGGCCTAGAATTTCAATCATTCGAATTGATATTAAATATGAAAAAGTTAATTTAATAAGTTAAATAACTCGAATTTCTAATATAGCAATTTATTTGATAATTACATTGTTAAATTTAAATCTGAAATTGTTTAAATAATTGAATCTTAAATTTAATCTGAATAAATGGATTTCAGAATGATTGTTCAAATTCAATTTTAAATAGTAAATGGTTACTGCAAAATTTAATTTATAATTAAAGTGATTAGAGTGGTTTTAATGATAATTTGTTTTAATTAACATGTGAAAATAGCCTTTTAGGGCACTGTCTCGGATTTCAACGAAACCAATTTCAGTGGATCCGTAATGGTGAATTATTATATGCCATCGAATTTTGTGAAAATCGAACGTATCGTTTGGTCACGCGAGTTAGAAATTACTCAAAGGAATTTAACTTAATATTATTCGATTAGAAAATCTAACTTCTGTATGTATATAGAATCACCCTTCGATACTAGTTCCATTGTGTTTGAAATATGGGTATTACATATAGCATAGCAGGTGGCATGTCTAGTTTAGATTTCAAAATTTAACGTGTGACTAGTGCTTTGAAAATTTTCTATAAAAGGACGTTAACTTTCTCCATTTGCAAACCCAAAACCCTAAATTTCAATAGCAGCCATTAACTCAAGGCCATCCAACAGCCATAGTTCATCAGTGCCTTTAGAGGTCAAATTAGAAAACGATTTCAACTAACATAATGTAGAGCTCGACAAGGTGAGTAAATTCAACGGTTGAGATCGCCTATGATGAGGCATGGCAGTGGCTATGGCCATTCAAACACGCGCAGCTCTTTTGCCAAATTTTGACGATTGGAGGTGAACACGGGGTCAGTGATGGTGGCGATCGGAACAGGCGAGACAAGGTGCATCGGCGGAGCCAAGGTGGTAGTGAACGTTGCAATGTCGTAGCGGCAAAATCGAAAACACGGTTAATTTTTGGGCCAGGGTTTCGTTCGTTTACGAGAGGGAAGGAAGGAGAGTAATTAAAGGTTTTTTATTTATGTTATTTATAATTTAAATAATCCTGTACGTTCATCAATTCATTCTAATTCATACGAGGTCCAAAACGAATGTGACAAGTTGCTTGCGATCATATCAATGACTACAACGTTATGGAATTAGATTAGATAGATTATGAGGTTGTAGGAATTTAAATTAAAATTGAATGCCAGTTCAGTTTTAATTCAAACTGAAGCGCTTTGGCTATTTCTTGAATTTTTGTGAGCTAACCCACCTCTCTGGCCAATTTACATTTTTAAGTTTAGATAATTTATTGTTGATTGTTTTTTGGCTGTTTGGATGATTTATTGTTTTGGTTGGTTTGGTTATATTTCCACCCCTAGAGTGGATGAGACCCTATTACGTTCTCGTGTCTGAGCGGATGACCCTTTGTATAAGATCCTGCCTCGAATTGGTTGATTTATATTTTATGATTATATACAATAGGTGTTGTAGGGGGATAGGATGGAGGGATCCAATAGGATTCCTGACACTGTTGATTTTATTTTTCATATATTTTGAGATATGATGTGTTGGATGCCATACAAGATGACATTGATGTAATCTCCCTTATTTAGTGCTACAGTAGCACTAGGCCGTATTTTTGGTACTTTAAAATACTATAAAATAGTGATATGAATTTATAAAGGGATTTCAAAATGATTTTGAAAGTACATATGTTCTAATAATTTTTAAATATAAAAGAATGGAATTTATGTGGAATAAATAAAATGTATGATTTTTTATTTCATAAAATTATAATTTTGAGGAATACTTTAAATAGAGATTTTGAATGGTTTATATAAAAGATTTATAAAGGAAATATGTTTTAAATAAAGAGATGTTATAAAAATGGAAGTTTTATAAAATAGAAAAGAGATTTACAAACATAAGCTTTATAAGTATGGAAATGATTTATATTGAGATCTAAATATGGAGTTAATCGTTTAGAAGTGGTTTATCTTTTAAAATGAATATTTTGAATAATAATTTCAAATGGAAATTAATAGCTGTAAAAATAATTTAAAATGTGATAAGTATTGAAAAACATAGATTTCAACATTTATTGTTGAAATAGACATTTTCGAGAAAGTGAGGTAGACATGGACTATAACGTTGTTGTTACAGTAGATAATTTCCGAAAAGAAATTTTTCATATAATATACGAGATTTTTATATAATTAATTAATTAATTAATCAAGTCCCTATACTAGTGCTTTTGGGTTGTCGTATCGATGTTTTACAAAACATTTATTTTTACTCAATAAATTGAGTTTTGACCTTCCGTTGTGAAATACGCGAATTGGTTCTTATGATCACACTAAAGGCTTGGTGGTATAGAAGCTTTGCTTGCTATACTTAACACCCATTTGGAAGCATACAAACTTTGGAGTTGTATGGTTATAGAAATCTGTTTAGTGTGCCTTCAAAATGGTAGTGTTGTTAAATATACTTATACAGTTGATATATGTAAATGGAAATGTTTTCCATTTTCAAATAGTTGAAACAGTTTTTAGAATATATCTTTTTAAAGATAATTTGAAGTAAATATTTTGAAATTGATTTAATCAATAAAATATTAATTATATGAGCCAAATGGTTGCTTATGTGCAAGATTTTATTTGTTGCTTTGTTAGTTAAACAACAAACTATCAAATTTGACCATTTTTGGTTCCTTGACTTGATATGGGAACTGATTAGTCGTTCACTTAGCATGAAGCCAACTGAGTAAGCTTGATTATCATTTGGATTAATAATGTTGTTTTGAGTAGTGCAGAGTGTTTATGGTACTCCAATCTGCCGGGCTTCTTTCTTGGCTGATTGATAGTAAGTTGAGAGTTGAAAACATGATAAGTCTACGAGACTTGGTTTTCATATGAGATCGAGGGCCACTTTTCGTTGTTAGCCTAGAGAGTCCGGGGTCAGATTTATCCCAAAACCACTTTGGACCAATATATGTGTTCGAAAGCACGGGTTTACGATGATTTTTAAAGACGAAGATTTTCAAGATATAAGGTTACTTTCCACTAGACATGCGATGCATATTATATATATATGGTGTGCTTTGTTATAAAAATCTTTCATATGCAAGCTCTTCTCACTACTATTCCTAGGGGTAACTCCCAACAGGATGTGGTAGGGAAGTTACTTCGGTTTGTCCTATTCCTGGACAACTTGTATGGACTAATGTCAGACGTGGCATTTCTAATTACATTGATTGATCTCTATAAATTTATAATCTGTTTGGTGGCGGAGAATGCAACTTCTCTTAGATTAACACCATTTCATGAGATGTACGAGCTCAGGAGTTATACGTTTTGTAGAAATCAGTTGTGTGATCATGGAAATGGCAGTGTGGCATTCAAAGTAGAATGTGCTATATGAAAGGTAAACGTTACCTTAAGTCTCATCACCTGATAATGGCTTGAACAGTGTATGTCGTAAGGCTATGCGGTTTGCAACCATTAGGGTATGATCATCACCTTTATAGATAACTCTCTATATTTAGGGCATCTATTATATGCTACGAGACGCCTCAAATAGGTCGGTAATGACTAAGGTGATGATATATTCATTTTCTATACAGGCCAAGTCTGAGTGCCAAATAGGGATAGGCCAGTATTGCTAGATGCGGAGGATTGTTTGTGTATCCTCGGTACATCCTTACAGAGATATACTGTACGAAAAGTAGTCCCTTACTTGCCCTTGTATAGAATCCATTCTTCAATACATGCCTGCCATTTTGTTTGTAGATCCTAACATATAATGGAATATAATAGTGGTAACAATTTCTGCTATGGTTAAATATTATTTATATACTAGACACTAGTATAATATAAGAGAATTTGATACGACATGTTTTGGTTATCGAAAGGTAAAAACCCATCCATGTTTATATGCAGATGGTCTTACACGATACCTTTGTTTTGATAAAGAAAAGTTTTTATAACTTTAAAATTCAGTTGAGATGTGTTTTCTCATGATGATTTGCCGGACTGATCTGGTTGTTCTTCCCTTTTAATGCTCGGGTCAGACCGAGCATATTTATAGATTTAGATTTGGATGCTTTGGAGCTTCAGTAGACGAGCTGGAGGTCTTCAGGTCGTACTCACGTATATGTTTATTTTCCACTGCATTGTTGTTTAAATTATCGGCATTTATGGGGACGGGTTATTATAATTGTCCCAGCCAATGATTGTGATTTTTTGTTGCACTTAGATGGATGTATGTATATGACGGTTTCTCTTTTGTAAAATTCATTGATATTATATTATATGTTGTTCCGCTGCGATTGCGAGATTCTGTGTTGTTTTTCTCTCTTTCTCTTATAATTCTTTTCTCTTTTTCTTTCTTCTTTATTTCCCATAACTATCCATCTTTCCGTTCAATTTGGTTTGGACATATGTGGTTTATTGTCAGCTTGAATCGTCCGATATGCTGGTCATCACTAGTATCATAGCTTAGGTTGTGTGAACACCTTGACTTTGGTTGGATATTCTTTATAGATAAGGTTAGTAGCACCCTAAAATGAGTTTAAGTGTATTATAGATGTGAGCACGTATTTGTTAGTGGTTACAAAAATATTCTATATTATGTTAATTTATTTGCCGAGTGGCTTATGAATTCTGGTCAGTACATGGGATGCCACGTTATTGATAGTGTTTCTAAACGCTTTAATAAGGGAAACCAACACAATTTTGTTTTGAGAATTGGTAAATGAAATAATTTTACCTTGATTATATTTTATATATAGGAGAATAATTTCTCAAAAATTATCATAGTTATGTACAATATGTTTGGTTGTTAGTGAATGATAACATTTGATTATTATCATTTGTAGTTTGTGTTAGTGTTCTAATAAAAGTTGTTATTATTATAATGTAAAAAAAAGACAACACTTAAGAAATGGTTTTATATAAACAAAGTGAAATGATATATAAGAGGAATTTATAAATATGATTTGTAAATAAAGTGGGATTTGAAATAAATAGAAAGCAATGAACTCACTTTAGTCGTTGGAATATAATTTTGGTGATGACTGCAACATCATCAACATTCATTTTCGAGTTTCTAAGTGATGGATTGCTAATATTGGAGTTCTTTTTAGGTAAAACTAGTTTTGATTTTTTTTAAATTCAAAAATATGATTTGATATAAATAGGAATTATGTATATATGTGATTCCAAAATGATTTGAAAAAGAGCTGGGTAACTAAATTATGAAAGTTTTATCTAAGTATTTTGTAAAAATATAAGAAAATAAGTTTTATAACTTATAAATTTTGAGAATTAGAAGACATTGATGTGATCTCGCTTATTTAGGGCTATAGTAGCACCGAGCCATATTTTTAGTATTTTGAAATACTATAAAATAGTGATTTGGATTTATAAAGGGATTTTAAAGTGATTTTTAAAGTATACATGTTTTAATAATTTTTAAATTATTAAAAGGATGAATTTAGTTGGAATAAATAAAATGTATGATTTTTGACGTTATAAAATTATGGTTTTGAGGAATACTTTAAATAGAGATTTTGAATGGTTTATATAAAAGATTTATGAAGGAAATATTTATAAATGAAGAGATGTTATAAAAGCAAAAGTTTTATAAAATAGAAAAGAGATCTACAAACATAAGTTTTATAGGTATGAAATGATTCGTGTTGAGATCTAAAAATGGAGTTAACCGTTTTGAAAGTGGTTTACCTTTTAAATGAATGTTTTGAAAATAACAATTTCAAATGGAATTAAATAATTTTAAAAGCGATTTAAAATGTGATAAGTATCAAAAAACATAAATTTCAACATATATCGTTGAAATAGACATTTTCAGGAAAATGAGGAAGGCATGGACTGTAACATTGTTGTTATAGTAAATGGCTTTTGAAAGGAAATATTTTATATATTATACGAGATTTATATATACATAGTTAATTAATCGAAACCCTATGCTAATATTTTTGGGTTGTCGTAACGATGTTTTATGCAACATTCATTTTGACCCAATAAATTGTGTTTTGAACTTCTGTTGTGAAATACACGAATTGGTTCTTATGATCGTACTAAAGGGTTGGTGGTATAGATGCATTGCTTTTATACTCAATGCCCGTCCGGGGGCGTATGAACTCTAGAGTTGCACGGTTATAGAAATCTGTAGTGTGTCTTTAAAATATTAGAGTTATTAAATTTACTTATACCGTTGATATAAGTATATGGGAATGTTTTCCATTTTCGAATAGTTGAAATGGTTTTGAAAATATATCCTTTTAAGGATTATTTGAAATAAATATTAGAAAATTGATTTAATTAATAAACGATTAATTAAACAGGCCTAGTGATTGTTTATGTGTTAGATTTTATTTGTTGTTTGATAGTTAAATAATCGACTACCAAATTTGGCCATTTTCGGCTCCTTGACATTATATGGGAATTGATTAGTTGTGCACTTAGCATGAAGCCAACTGAGTCGACTTGATTATCGTTTGGATTTAGAATGTTGATTCGAGCAGTACTGAGTAACTATGGTACTCCAGTGTACTAGGCTACCTTCTTGGTCGAAGTATAGCAAGTTGAGAGTTGGAAACGTGATAAATCTATGAGACATTGTTTTCGTATGAGGTTGAGAGCCTCTTTATTGTTATTGGTCCAAAGAGACCGGGGTCGGATTTATTCAAGAACCACTTTGGACCAATATAAGCATATGAAAGTGCAGGTTTATAATAATTATTTTTAAAGACGGAGATCTTCATGATGTAGGTCTACTTGCCATTAGACCCATGATGAATTTAATATATATGGTGGCAGTATTTCTTTGTCATGAAAATCTTTCATATGCAAGGACTTCTCGCTATTAATCGTAAGGGAAATTCCCGACTTGATGTGGTAGTAGAGTTTCTTCAGTTTGTCCTGTTCCTAAACAACTTATATGGACGAATGTATGACGTTGCATTTCTAATTACATTGATTGATCTCTATAAACGTGTCATATGTTTGGTGGCGGAGAATGCAACTTCTCTTAGCTTAACACCCTTTCCTCATACATACAAGCTCAAAAGTTTTATATTTGTAGAAATCAGTTGTGCAATTGTGGAAATGGCAGTGTGGCATTCAAAGTAGCATGTGCTATGTGAAAGGTAAACGTTACCTTAAGTCTCATCATCTGGTAATGGCTTAAACAGGGTACGCTGTAAGGCTATATGGTTTGCAACCATTAGGGTATGATCATCACCTTTCTAGATAACCCTCTATATTTTCAGGTATGTGATGTATCCTATGCGACATCCCAGATCGGTCCATAACGACATCGGTCGCTACGACCGGGGTGATGACATATTTGGTTTCTACCCAAGCCTTGTTGGATTTCCAATTAGGGATAGACCGGTCTTGCCAGATGTGGAGGATTGTTTGTGTATCCTTGGAACATCCCTCTAGGGATGTACTGTATGAAAGGTACTCCCTTACCTGCTATTATATGGAATCCATTCTCCTATAGGTGACTGGTATTTTATTTGTAGAACCTAACAAATTCTGGAATTTAAAAATGGTAACAATTTCAGCTATGATTAATTATTATTTGTATACCAGACACTAGTATAATATAAGAGGATTTGATATGAAATGTTTTTGTTATCGTAAGGTTAAAACCCATCCATGTTTATGTGCGGCGTGGTCTTACGAGATACCTTTGTTTTGATAAATAAAAGTTTTTAGAACTTTAAAATTCAGTTGAGATGTGTTTTCTCATGCTAGTTTACTAGGCTAATCCAGACATTCTTTCCTTTCAACGCTCGAGTCAGACCAATCATATTTACATATTTAGATTTGGTTGCTATTTAGCTTCAGAAAACGAGCTAGAGGTCTTCAGGTTGTATTCACGTATATGTTTATTTTCTGTTGAATTATTGTTTAAGTTATCAGCATTTATGAGGACAGGTTATTATAACCGTCCAGGCCGAAGATTGTGGTTTGTTGTTGTACTCTGATGAATGTATGTGTATGACAGTTTCTCTTTCGTAAAGTTAATTGATATAATATTATATGTTGTTCCACCGTGATTGTGAGATTCTGTGTTGTTTTAGTTTCTCTTTCTCTTCTTCTTTTCTCTCCTTCTTTCTTCTTTCTTTCCCATAACTATTCGTCTTTCCGTTCAATTTGGGTTGGACATGGGTGGTGTAACGATCCAGAATTTCACTCCTTTAATTTGGAAATATTTAATTAATTTTAAATATTCAAATGATAGATTTTATAATTAAAATAAAACTATTTAAATAACTCATTATGATGGTGGAATAGTTTTCCAAATTTATTTACAAAAATATAAAGTTCGAAGAAAAATCGAAAATGTGACCGGAATTGGTTTTTGAAATTTTGAATTTTCATCTGCTAAAGTTGTTGGAAATGTTATGAATTATTTGGTGTAAATATACTAATTTATAAATAATTTAACACATTTTTAAAATATGAGTATATTTTTATACTTAAGTTTATATATTAAAGTTTAAACTGAAAACGAAAAGAAACGAAGAAAAAGTAAACATCACTTTGCAGAAAACACGTTTAAACATTTAGGTACAAGGACAATTAATACATGTTGGGTTAGAAAGTGTAGAAGGGGACAAAATTTCATGAGTAGCATGTGGTGGGGGTGTTGGAACATGATGAGTTGGCAAAGGGAGAGTGGAGGGAAAATGACATAAGGGCGTTCTAGTAATTCCCTTATTACGTTTTATATAAAACCTTTTCTGTGATGACCCGCTCTTCTCGATCCTCGAAAATAGACACAAAATACGTCACAGTATAATATGACGACCCTCGAGTGCTAGAAAATAAAGATTGTTGAGGGAAAAGAAAGAAGATAGAGAAAAGAAGGAACTAAACAATAACAGAATCTCACAATCGCGGCGGAACAAAATATAATACATAATATCAGATCTTTACACAAAATGAAAACTATATCTATTTTATACAATACACCATCAGAGTATCACAAACAAACAACAATTACCAGCCTGACAATTTCATACAATCACAGCAGCAGATGTAAACAAATACGGTAATACGTCTCGGACTCCAGCTCCTCTCTTGAGCTCCACAGCATCCTTTCCTGTAATCTATAATAGTCGGTCTGACCCGAGCATTATAGTTAGATAATACCCGAGTCAGCCTGGAAAACCAGCATGAGAAATCACACTCAAATTGATTATTAAAGTTTTCAAAATCCTTGGAAAAACAAAATCATCTCATAAGATCACGAAACAAATAAATATGTCGGGTTTTTACCTTACGATAGCTAAAACATTTGTTTCAAAGTCCTCTAATATTATAATAGGGTCTATATACAAATACTTATTCAAATAGCCGAAATTGTTACATTCATTAAATTCCAGCTACTAGCCATAATATTTGGTAATACAAACAAAACCGTAAAAGGCACGTAGGGAGAATGGATTTCCAACTAATGACTAGGCACTAAGGTACAACCTATCACAGTACCTGGTCTAGATCAGCGTACCGAGGACCACGCCCGATCCCCTGCAACATAAGACCGAGACTACCCCTTACTGGATAATCCCGAGTAAGATCACCCCACGGTTGGGATCAACAACCGCACCACTAAGCCGAATAAAAGGAACATCTATACAGGGATGACCTCACCCTAATGGGTGCTACCCACTTAGCCTTACTACATAACCCCTAATTTTCAGTCATTCCCAGTTGATGAGGCTCGAGACTAAGCATTATCTTTTTAGAACACATCTCTTGAAATGCTCATCACCCACCTGACGATGTTCTGAAAGCATTCATCCATACAAGTCCGTCCGGGTTCAAACGGAACCGAAGGCACTACTCCTACTACATCCATTTTGGAATCATCCTCAGGATTAGTAGCGACTAGCCTTACACTTCACTGCTCTATCTTCGAATCCAAACTCGTCTTCCTCACAAAAATGTACAAACCGGATCGAAGTGGTTTTCGAGAATTTAATCCCGATCACGGTCTCTTCGAAACAATCAGCGCATTTGGCCAATATTGATAGTCGGTTATTTAACTATCAATTAACATTCACAAACAACCATCAAACAATAAATAATTTCCCCAAATTATTTATTAACCTCAAAATATCTTCACAAGATATATTTCCCTTTTCAAACCTTTTTGAAAATAGTTTCAAACTACACTCTTCTCATGGAATAAATTTCCCAAGTATTCATTTCCACTGGAAACAACGAAGTCCAAACATTTAGATTTTTAAAACAATTAAATCACTTTATTCTAAAATATACCTTAAAATATTTACATTAACTATTTAAACATTTTATTCAACATATATTTTAAAAACATTTAAAGCAAACTACTTTATAAAATGTAAGCTAATTTTTAAAATAAAGGTTAAGTTCGAACTAAATTTTAAAAGAGGAGTTACAAAATTCTATACTAGTTTCAAATAAAACTTCAACCAAACTATCTTTAAAATAAATCCATTTTATAAAATATAAATATTAATAATATTCTTTTCAAAACATAATACTAATTAACCCCTTAAAATAATTACTTCTATAACTAGTTTGATAAATATTCACTTTTAAAATTTTTACCACTTAAATAATAATTTCTTGAAACCATTCTTTTAAAATAACTCCAAAACTTCTAACTTTTACTCAAAATCTGCTTTAAAAATATACTTGGCTTTTCAGCGAAATACACTTCCATTTTAGAATAAACCAAAGAATTATTTTTATAAATCCTGCTGGATTTATCTCAATTCAAATTTACGTTTGAATCCCGTAGATTTCTCCCAACACTTTAAAAATAAACACCTTTTTATTTTTTACCATTTCCTAGAAATCACTCTCCAAAATATATACTTAAAGTATTAAAATAAGGTACTAGATTATTTATTCAAAATATACTTTTGAAAATCTATAAAAGTTTTCTTGGGTAACTTAAATCAAAAATTTCCTTTTTATATGAGGTTATTATATCGAATATTTATATTTAATTCCCTTTAGAAAACATAATACTAAATTACCTTTTAAATAATTAAATACCACAATTACTTAAATAAATATTTACTTTCACTTAAAAATAATTAAAAATAATATTTTCTTCTAAACATTCCAAAAACACATTTTAAACTTCTGGTTTATACTTCGAAAACTTTTCTTTGAAACATGCTTAGTTTCCAGGAAAAATACACTTCCCATCCTTTAAAAATTTCTATTATTTTTAAAACAATTCGCACTTCTTATAGAAATTCCCTCTGGAAACCTATACCTTCAATATTTTATCCCCGATAAATATTCCATTTCATTTATAAACCCAATTTATAAATTTCTATTTCTCATTTCCTTTTAAATCCCTATTTCAAAAACACTTCAAATTCCAAACCAATTTGTTGATTTAATTTCCTTAAATTCATTGCTCAAAAATTCCTTTCAATTCCCTTTTAATCCCAGTTTATTCTATTTTCGTTTATATTTTAAAATACCAGATTATACTTACTCAATCATAACACGACACGGCTTAATTTTAAAATTTATCTATCACAGTATATAAAGAAAATACATCATCAATTATGAAAATAATTTCTATATTGTGAGGAATCCAGTTGGATCCCTCCAACCTGTTTCCCTGCATCCATAGTGGTTAGCATAACAAACAAATGTCGATCAAATCCAATAATAATTATCACATTTGACTAATCAACCAATCAATCATTTAAATACTAACTAATTAAAATTAAACGGCATTTAGATGTGAGTGAGATTAACTCACCTTGAGTTTCAACGAGCATTTTAAATTTTCAATTAAATCAAGCTCGTTCGATTTAAACTAAAATTTCCACTTGCTCAAACCAACTTCAGATCTGCACTGTAGCATAGATCGCGTCGCAGCGATTCCAGCGCCGCCAGTTTCATCGAAATCTGAATACGTACGCTCAAGTTACGAATTTATAAAGGTTGAATAAAATTTATAAACAATTTTTTTTTAATTTTTTAACCTTATCAAATACTAGCCATTCAATACTTTTCTCAGATCTAGGCCGCCCAAAGCTTCTTCTCACGCATGTGATACAGACATCGGCACAACCCATCGCGGCCAAAAACCCTCAATCTCCATGACCAAATCGTAGCTCTAGGAGACGATCAAAGACTACCACAACGAAGAGCGCCTCGAACTCCATCATCGGTCCGAGCATCGTCATGCTTGGTCATCATCTGCCTCGGGAAAATGCGCTCAAAATTCTAGCGAACGGGACCGAATCCCACCTCCGATCGACAACCATAGTAGCGATCCACCATTGGATAGCTAGAGCTCGGAGAGCTCGACACTTTTCTAGAAGGAAGTTTTTGGTATAGGTGAGTGGATGAAGAGAAAATTGGAGGAGAAGGCAAGAGCTTTTCGACCATTAAAACAATAAGTGGCGGCTGAGAAGATGAACAAGGGTTTCGGCCCTTATACGTATATATATACGTTTATAAACATTATTTTAATAATATTCTCAAATTTAACAAGCCTTTAAAAACAAACTCCAAATCACACGTGCCGTCTGGCGTTTATAATGTTTTACTCGCATTCCGAACACAATGGAACGTGTTTCGGAGGCTAATTCAATCATATGTGGAAGATAGCTTTTTGAATCAAGTTTAAATATTAAATTATCCATTTAAATTTCAACGCGTTTTCCACCCGTACGAACAAACGGTAACTCCAAACACTACGAAAATTGAAATCCGATAATAACTAAATATTACGGATCCATTGGAACTAGTTTCGTCGAATTCCGAGACTGTGCCCCGGAAGGCTATTTTGACTCGTCCATTAATTCGAGCGATTTTCGAAATTGTCGAAATCACTTAAAATTTTACTTCTAAAATTTTACTAACACAATAATAAATCATATAGAATTTATAATCACATTAGAAATCATTCTGATTCACTTCGAACCAAAATCTGATTATTTGCATCATTATATTATTAAATTAATATAAAAATTCCAAATTTTACTTATCGACTTTTGATTCCATCCAAAAGTCCAACATCAATATTTAAATCCAAATAGACTTAAAATAAATTTTATAAACCATTTTCATATCTATTTACCTCCGGATTCACAAATTATCCCAATTCCCAAATATTGGATTATTATTATTCAAATCCAATTGAATAGCCATATTTGAAATTTAACTAATTTCATTAATCTAATCAAAATCTTTTTGTTTCAAAACAAAATTATAATTCACATTCAACATTTAGAATGAATTAAATGTTCAAATCTAACGACCAAAATTCTGGGTCGTTAAATTCCTCGCCCTTGTAAAAATTTCGTCCTCGAAATTTGCTAAGGTAGGAAAATGCTACTAAACTCATTTACTTACCCAAACATACTTAATTAAAAACTTACATTCACTTCGCCAAAACCTTCAGCTCAATTCCAAAACAATTCGATTTATTTTTAACTCAAAAGCTTTGTCTACAACATTATTTCAAAATGCAACTTTTCTAGTTAACCTAAAATTTTCAAAATCCCCAAAAAAAATTAACTCTCAAAATTCTAGAAATTTTTTGACAACGTCTCCTTTGTACGGAGAGCGTTTCACAATATTACAATAGATATAAATATATATACATTGACCCACACGGTTGGAAAAACAAAATATACCACAATATATATATCCTTTTTCAATTTTATTGCATAGGCGTACCTTAGATTAGCATTTCAAAACGAAGCGGCTAATATATTATGCATCTACGCCTCCAACTCTATCGATTTCCTTCCGTACCTGTACTTACTCAAACATACATATTAGTTTTCAATAATATAAGATTCTTAACAACCTTCCATATATTAATCTTAGCCAAACACCTCAATTACATAGTTCAAACAAACAAATTTCATAATTCAACCTGTTAACCATATATTATAAGAAAATCCCAAGATTTCAATCACCATTTTAATTTCCTAACAAACCCAACTTCATTTTCTTTCACTCAAATGATTTACATTCAAGTTTACTACATACAATTCATATTTACTATGACCAATTCATTTTCACTTCAATATGATTAACACATGCTTTACTTACATCAATTTATTTCAATTCAATTCCAAATTGATTCACAATCAAATTTTTATTTTAAATTTTATATATCTGCATTTCTTTTATGATTCACTTGCATTTGTATACAAAACCACTTGGTTAGATTTCACTTAATCCAATTGATTCAAAAACCAGCTTAATTTGCTTCTTTAAATCAGTTCAATTCCGTTTACAACAAACAACTGACATCCATGCAAATTTTAAAGTTATCCATGCAAGTAAACCATCACTTAAGCTTATAACCAATTTCAATTAATTCATCTCAATCTATATTAATTTTATTTCATCCGGAATTATTCATAACCCAAACAATTTTTACTTCATCACAATTATTAAATCAAATTCCTATTCTCATTTCAAGTTCATCATCCAACTTAAGTTTATATTAATATCATTCCATTCTGGATTATTTACAACTCATACATTCTTATTTCATCACGATAAGAAATTAAAATTCTATCACTTGCATTAAAATTTTATTATCTACACAAATTTCATTCAAGATCCCTTATAAAGCTCGACCATAATCGTTTTCCAATTTGCTTAAGTTATCTCAATAACAAAATAACTCCATTTCTTCTCACCTTAATCTTATTTCCATTTTAATTTGATTCTTATTCAATCAAATTCCAATCCATTAAATTTTTTAATTCAATTTGTTTACTTACTTTAAAATTTATTCACCTTCTCAATTCATTTCTGAATTTATTAATAACATAACCATTCCAATTATTCTAAACCAGAACCGGGTTTTATTTTGCTTTTTAAATTTTTAACAAGCTACCAAAATTTTATTCATTCTGATACAATTTCCATCTAATTTAGCTTACACTAAATTCATCCTCAAATAATTCCTTTGGTTTTAGTTGAGTGAGCATTTACTTCATTCAATATCCTTTCAACTAAATTAAATTTTCTTTCAATTTAATTTTTTTCCGATTCTGATTCAAGTTCAACCAAATTTTATTTAGCCAACTTAAATTCATACCATTTACTTTACTATTTTAAATAAGAATTTAATTCTATTCAAGATTATTTATAACACAACCGAGTTTTGATTTTAATCCAATTCAAATTCAACTAAATTCTATTTCTCTATATATAAATTCAAACTTAATTACTAACCTAAGTCCATTCACATTTTATTTTTCTTCACCTTATTCCAATTTATATTTCATTTAAGATCAAGCTTTGAATTTCCCATAAAATACCAACCATTTTATTTTGGTTTTACAACTTTCATTTCCTATTCTTAAGTTCACCAACTTATTTATTTAAAAGCTTATATTGCTCATTTGAGTCATTTTCAACTTATAACCACAATTCCAAATTATATATATATATATATATATATATATATATCCCTTAATAGCTTAAGGGTATAAAATTTCATTACACAATTATAATCATTGTACATTTCAATTTTATATTCAATTTAATTCAATTTCAATTTTACTTTATATTTAACTTATCCTGAGTTAAATGCAAATATATTCACTTCCATTTACTCAAGTCAAATTTTAATTACAGGATTAAAATTTTCATTTTCTTCTTATTAATATCAACTTCACTTTATACGTTTGATAGTTGATTTATCTTAACTTTCCACATTATTTAAATAGAGTTCCCAAAATTCAATTACCCGGTTTTATTTCAAAACCATTTTGAAATCATAAATAACACACACCTATTTGGTATATCAAATCAAACCTCCGAATTCCAAAACACATGGTTTTACCAAAACAAATTTCCCTTTTGAAATTTCAAAAACCACTTGTATACCCAACAAATCTAAACAGATGTCATAACCAATCACCACGGTTGTAGCGACCCAACTTTCTGACACCAGAAAGTCGCATCACTAATTAGGAAAGAAAGGGATAGAAGAAGAAAAGAAAGAGAAAGAAGAAACACAATAACATCAGATAACTCACAGCGGAACGAATGAAGTATAATATATCGCATAAAATATTACATAGTATCATATTACATCAGAGTACACAACTTATACAACACATATTAGACAGTTATAAACATATGTCCAACTATACAACTCAAGATATCACAAGATACAGATACCATACAAACACAGCGGAACCATAATATATCTACACATGGAAGCCTCCTGCTCCATATCTCCTCCAGAGTTCGTTAAGCTAACCTGGATCCTTCGACTGCTCATACATAATATGAGTACCCAAGAGTTTAATAAAACAGAAAATAAACACTCGGGTCAGACAGGGGTCTGTGAGTAAACGGGTTAAAATTGCTTAGCTTTAGAAAAACCTTTTGAAAAGAAAAGGTATCACGTAAGACTTCCCACACACAAACATGGAGAAGTTTTTACCTTACGCTAACCAAAACATTTGATAGGAAATCCAGTGATATTATAGTAGTGTCTAGGGTTTTCAAGTAAATAAGAAATAACCGAAGTTGTTACATGATTAAATTCCAGCTACTGGCCACAAAAGTGGGTAATACAAACAAAACCGTAGGGTCTCGTAGGAAGAATGCGTTTCCATCAATGGCAGGGCTACCGAGGTACCGCTCGTCACAGTACGTGTCCTAGATCACAGTACCGAGGATTACGCCCAATCCCCTGCATCACGAAGCCGAAACCATTCCTTACTGAACAGTCCCGAGTAAGATCACCCTGTGGTTGGCGCTACCAACCACCCACAAAGCCGAAATAAAGGGACATTTAGACAGGAATGACCTCACCCTGAAATGGGTGCTACCCACCTAGCCTTGCTGCACCTCCCCTGTTTTAGCCATTCCCGGTTGATGTGGCTTGAGGCTGCGATTATCTTTATGGAACACATCTATCTTAGAATGCTCATCGTCTACCTGACGATGTTCTGAAAGCATACAATCCATATAAGTTCGTTCCGGGTTCGAATGAAACCGAAGGCACTATCTCATTGCACTCATTTTGGAATCACCTTCAGAGTCAACGACCATAACCCTTTGCACTCTAAATCACCATCTCGAACCTATAAGTACTATTTCCGTCAAACTCATCATAGAATCACCCCCAGAGTTATACTGACGAATAGTTCTTACACCTCGAGTCTTCACAAAGCTCCACTTGGATTCACGACCTAACGTTTAATTTGGATCGATATGGTTTTCAGATATCCAAATATGGAAACCCGATCCCGGTCTTACCGAAACCAAACGCCATTTTAATGTCGAAGTTGTTTAAGGGTTTAACTTATATTCATGATGATATAAACAGATAGATGAATCACATTATCACAATAGATAATTCATACAGCCATTCATCTCAAAAAGCAGCATATCACATATCAGAGATATCCAAATCATCCAGTATCAACCAATCATCCAATATCAATCATCCAATATTAATCACCAAATATCAATCAATCATCCATAAACAGAATTGATTAACTCTAAATCAATTGGATTACCTAAATCTTTCTTCATTTATTTATTCCAAATAAATAAATTAATCATCTCTTAATGATCTTCCTTAATTAGTCTTCCATGATTAATTATACTTCAATTACATTCAAGTAATTATCCTTAGTCATATACAGTAACTAACCTTTAATTACCATCATTAATTACAATAATTAATGATCCTACATTTGCTTCCATTTATTAATTAACTACGATTAATTGCTTTAAACCTTAATTAATTACAATTAATTAATCAAAGTTAAATTAATTACTTTTATTAATCAACCTTCATTAATTTATTAATTAACTAATGATCCTTATTAATTAATAATTTCTTTAAATAAATTAAATAATTAACTTGTAATTAATCATCTCACTAATCATAAACAGTAATTAACAACTTGTAATTACTTATCTTAATTAATTAACTTCTTAATTAATTATATTAATCCTTGATTAATTAATCTAATTAATCTTTAATAACTTCATTAAGTAATTATTAATCAATAAATAATCATTAATAAATTTCTTATTAATTAATTACATTTTTAATTAATTACACTAGTAATTAATCTTAAATTAATCTCATTCATTAATTAATTAATCACACTAATTAATTAACTAAAATTAACTAAGTAATCAACCTTTAATTACTTACATAAGTAATTATCTTCAAATTACTTCCATTAATAAATCTTGATTACTCTCTTAATTAATTACTTAACAAGTAATTAATTCCATCATTAAATAATCCTTAATTCTTTAATTAATTAATTAATTAATTACTCCTTAATTAATTAACTTCAAAATAATTATATTAATTAATTCCTTAATTAATAACATCAAGTGATTATCCATTAATCTCTTCCATTTAATTACTCCCATGAGTAATTTTCCACTAATTACTTCCATAAGTAATTACTCCTTACTTAATTACATTCAGAAATTCACCATTAATTACTTCATTAAGTAATTACACTTAATTAATTCATAATTAAGTGATTATTTAAAATTAAATAAACAATTAACTAATTATTTAAAATTAATTAAATAATTAATTAATTAACTTCTTATATTTAAAGATCCTTAATTAATTAAGATAAACCTTAATCTTAATTAAATCTTTACTTATTAACAAATCCTAATAATTAAGTATTCTTAAGTTCATATCAAAATAATTTAACATTATTTATCTTCATAAATAAATTATTTGAAATTAAATCAAATTTAATAACTTAAAAACAAATTATTCTGTTTGGATTTCAAAATTTTATCATTAACCTTATTTGAAAATAATGCATTCAGAAATCAATTTCAAATTTTAAAACACTTTATTTATCTAATTTAAACATATTTATTTTCTAAATAATTTGAAAACTTTGTTATAAAAAACATTACTTCAAAATTTGACTTAAAACTTTGATTAAATAATTAAATTCAAAACACTCTTTTAAATTGAAATTCAAATTTTAATTAGATAATTATTTTCAAAAACAATAATCTTAAAACATTTTAAATTTGAAATATAAATTTAATTTACATTTTTGAATGTTTGATTGACTTTTACTTCAAAGAACAAGTTTTTAACTTGTAAGTTTATTTTCTTTTGTAAAATCTTAAACATTGATTTTATTTATTAAAAAAATAACAAGTTAATCTTGTAACTTATCACTACACAGAACAAAACCAACAAAACTCGAGTTAAACACCGAAACCTCTCGTGCCTACCCCGAAGCAAACCCAGCTTCCACCCTCTTCGAGCCGAACCCCATGAAATCGCGAGCGTCAACCCGAGAAGAAACTCGTATTCCCCAAATCATAATTCATAGTGCATACGAACATGCACGGTGCACCTACACTAACGTCGCCGGCCACCATAGGTCGTCACGACCATCAACGATCATCACACGAACCTATGCGAGCAAGAAACCAAACCCAGATCCAATGATATGTACGCGAATCAAAATTCGACCTAATGCTCGAATTAGTGCAGAAGCTCGAACCAAAAAACCGAACCACCACTGATGATCTTGCCACCGGAATCTTCAATACCTTCTCCAGAGTATCGCCGTGACTCCACGCTACCATCCCCACGTCGCGATCACCTCTGGTTCTACTTCCACGTCGCAAATGCCTCTACAGCCCAACCGAAACAAAAGCAAGCTAAAACCCTAGTTTGATCAATTTCGAACAAATTGGCCATTGGAAAAATTATAAAACATTTTTCCCTTCAACCTCATCCCACAAACAAGCTTCGACCCTGAATTCAACTTCTAACATTGATTGGATCATCTGCAATTCACCATATTACCGAAACCCTTCTTTGTATTCAAACATGCAATCAACTTCACATCATATTTGTAACTAAACCACTGAATAATTCATCACACATATGTAGATTAAATAACAGGTTCACATCTGTTTTAAAAAAAATGAAGATATACTCACTTTTTTAATTTCCAGAGAACAAAGCAGAGAGCAGGTTTTTAATTCTTCCATGCCTTTGAAATATATCTGAAAAAGTGCTTTGATTTGTTGTAGAAATCCTAATGCATGCTTACAGTTTGTTGATTTTAAAAGGTTGAAATTGCTGTTGCTCTTGATCTTCATCCCATTTGAATTGCAAATTGAAATTTGAAGGTTGCACTTTTTACATCTCATATTTGATTCGCTCTTTGCAAATTTAGTTTCAGGTTTTGATTTACTTTGGGTTTTTAATTTCAGATTTGAGAAGAGTTTCTGTTTTGAGTTAAGAAGTGAAAAAAAAAGAAATGAAAGTGTTTGAGAAAAACTAATTTTCTTCTTAAAAACATTTATTTAAAAATTAAAATGAATATTTTGCCACTTGTTGATTAAACTTACATTTGTCATTAATCTAGCTTGAATGATTAACAAGTGTTAACTTTCTTTATTTAAATTATTTAATTTATAAAGGTATTTATGAAGTATATTTATGTGTATATAAAATGTTTTTATATAAATAAGCTTTTGAATTTAGATAAATATACAAGTATGAAGTCTTTGTAAATTTTTATTTTATAAATAGCTTACTTATACAAACAATTCTATCAAGAGATATTTAAAAAGAAAGTTTATTTAAAACTTTATATATATTTATAACCATTTTAATTTTAAACACTTTAAAGAAAACAAAAATAAAAATTTAATTAAATCTTATTTAAACTATCACAAATAAATAAATTATTTTATACTTTGAAAAAAATTTGAATTTAAAACAAAGCTTTAAATTATAATTCATACATATACAAATTATCAATAGCTTAAATTAAATTTCAAAACAATTCCAAATTATAACATATACATACATATATATTACAATTTGAAAATTCAATCTTTTATTTAAAACAAAAGATCCTCTATTCACAATATATATCAAATATATATATTATAAATATAAGAAAATTTATTAGCTTTGAAATATAATCCTTATCAAATTTTAAATTGTTAGAAAGATATTGATCAAAATTACTAGATTAAATATTTATTAACCTTTAAAAGATTAAATTTACCAAATTAAATTAAAATTATAAAGAAAAATTATCACATCAATTTAATTATTAATACAGATTATTAAATTGATATTACCCAAAATTCTGGCTCGTTACAACGGTAGCAATCCATCACTTTAGAAATTTGGAAATGAATTCTGATGATGTGGCCAACATCATCAGGATTATTTCCCAACGACTGAAGTGAGTTCAGTGCTCCTTTACTTCCACAAATTCCTTTCAAAACAATTTCCATTCAAAAATATTTCCCAAAATAATACTCCATTATTTCCATCAAATTTTTGGAAAACAATTCAAACATTCCCAAGACTTAAATTCCCAAACATTTTGTTTAAATTACATTTAAAACACTTCTCAAAATTTTCAGGATTTAAATTCTGGTTTAAATCAAATTTTAGTTATGCTTATAGAATTCAATTTGGTTATAAACCATCTTAAATTTTAGATCAAATTTTAGATTCTTATTTGATTATAGTATTAACACCCAATCATCCAAATATATGTAGTAATTTCAGAAAATTATTTCTTTTATATCAAAATATAATTTTGGGTAAAATTATTTCATTTACCCACTTTTAAAAAAATACTATGTCGGTTTATCTTGTTTAAGAGTTTAGAAGCCCCTATCGATATGGTTGTACTTCCCGTACCGACCAGAATTCATAAACACTCAACCGATAAGTCAACACAGTATAAAAAGAGTTTTTATATTCACTAACAAGTATGCGCTCATAGCTATTAATGCACTCAACTCATTATAGAGTACTATTGACTCTATTAAATGAGTAATTTCCCCACCAAAGCCTAGGTTGTCACCAACCTAAGCTCTGATACCAAGTGTGATGGCCCACCCTTCTCGATCCTCGAAAATCGACACAAAATATGCCATAGTATAATATGCCGACCCTAGAGTGCCGGAAAAGATAGATTGTTGAGGGAAAAGAAAGAAGATAGAGGAAAGAAGGAACTAAACGATAACAAAGTCTCACAATCGCAGCGGAACAAAATATAATACATAATATCAGATCTTTACACAAAATGAAAACTATATCTGTTTTATACAAAACACCATCAAAGTATCACAAACAAACAACAATTACCAGCCTGACAATTTCATACAATCACGGCAGTGGATATAAATAGATACGGTAATACGTCTTGGACTCCAGCTCCTCTCTTGAGCTCCACATCATCATTTCCTGTAATCTATAATACTTGGTCTGACCCAAGCATTATAGTTAAATAATACCCGAGTCAGTCTGGAAAACCAGCGTGAGAAATCACACTCAAATTGATTATTAAAGTTTTCAAAATCCTTTGAAAAACAAAAGCATCTCACAAGACCATGCCACAAATAAACATGTCGGGTTTTTACCTTACGATAGCTAAAAATTTCTTATCAAAATCCTCTGATATTATAATAGGGTCTATATACAAATACTTATTCAAATAGCCAAAATTGTTACATTCATTAAATTCTAGCTACTAGCCACAATCGTGGGTAATACAAGCAAAACCGTAAAAGGCACGTAGGGAGAATGGATTTCCAACTAATGACTAGGCACTAAGGTACAACCTATCACAGTACCTGGTCTAGATCAGCGTACCGAGGACCGCGCCCGATCCACTGCAACATAAGACCGAGACTACCCCTTACTGGATAATCCCGAGTAAGATCACCCCACGGTTGGGATCAGCAACCGCACAACTAAGCCGAATAAAAGGAACATCTATACAGGGATGACCTCACCCTAATGGGTGCTACCCACTTAGCCTTGCTGCATAACCCCTGATTTTCAGTCATTCCCGATTGATGAGGCTCGAGGCCAAGCATTACCTTTTTAGAACACATCTCTTGGAATGCTCATCGCCCACTTGAAGATGTTCTGAAAGAATTCATCCATACAAGCCCGTCTCGGGTTCGAACGGAACCGAAGGCACTACTCCTACTACATCCATTTCAGAATCATCCTCAGGATTAGCAGCGACTAGCCCTTGCACTTTACTGCTCCATCTTCGAATCAGAACTCGTCTTCCTCACGAAAACATACAACCCGGATCGAAGTGGTTTTCGAGAATTTAATCCCGATCTCGATCTCTTCGAAACGATCGGCGCATTTGGCCAATATTGATAGTCGGTTATTCAACTACTATCAATTAACATTCACAAACAACCATCAAATAATAAATAATTTCCCCAAATTATTTACTAACCTCAAAATATCTTCACAAGATATATTTCTCTTTTCAAACCTTTTTGAAAACAGTTTCAGCTACACTCTTCTCATGGAATAAATTTCCCAAATATTCATTTCCATTGGAAACAACCAAGTCCAAAATTTTAGATTTTTAAAACAATTAAATCATTTTATTCTAAAATATACCTTAAAATATTTACATTAACTACTTAAACATATATTTTAATAACATTTAAAGCAAACTACTTTATAAAATGTAAGCTAATTTTTAAAATAAAGGTTAAGTTCAAACTAAATTTTAAAAGAGGAGTTACAAAATTCTATACTAGTTTCAAATAAAACTTCAACCAAACTATCTTTAAAATAAATCCATTTTATAAAATATAAATATTAATAATATTCCTTTCAAAACATAATACTAATTAACCCCTTAAAATAATTACTTCTATAATTAATTTGATAAATATTCACTTTTAAATTTTTTACCGCTTAAATAATAATTTCTTGAAACCATTCTTTTAAAACAAGTCCAAAACTTCTAACTTTTACTCAAAATCTGTTTTAAAAACATACTTGGCTTTTTAGGGAAATACACTTCCATTTTAGAATAAACCAAAGAATTCATTTTATAAATCCCGTTGGATTTATCTCAATTCAAATTAACGTTTAAATCCCGTAGATTTCTCCCAACACTTTAAAAATAAACACCTTTTTTATTTTTAACACATTTCCCATTTCCTGGAAATCATTCTCCAAAATATATACTTAAAGTATTAAAATAAGGTACTAGATTCTTTATTCAAAATATACTTTTGAAAATCTATAAAAGTTTTCTTGGGTAACTTAAATCAAAAATTTCCTTTTTATATGAGGTTATTATATCGAATATTTATATTTAATTCCCTTTAGAAAACATAATACTGAATTACCTTTTAAATAATTAAATACCACAATTACTTAAATAAATATTTACTTTCACTTAAAAATAATTAAAAATAATATTTTCTTCTAAACATTCAAAAAACACATTTTAAACTTCTGGTTTATACTTCGAAAACTTTTTTTGAAACATGCTTAGTTTCCAGGAAAATACACTTCCCATCCTTTAAAAATAATCTCGCTATTATTTTTAAAAAATTCGGACTTCTTATAGAAATTCCCTCTGGAAATCTATATCTTCAATATTTTATCCCAGATAAATATTCCATTTCATTTATAAACCTAGTTTATAAATTTCTATTTCTCATTTCCTTCTAAATGCCTATTTCAAAAACACTTCAAATTCCAAACCAATTTCTTGAATTTAATTTCCTTAAATTCATTGCTCAAAAATTCCTTTTGATTCCCTTTTAATCCCAATTTATTCTATTTTCATTTATATTTTAAAATACCAGATTATACTTATTCATTCATAACACAGCACGGCTTAATTTCCAAATTTATCTATCAAAGTATATAAAGGAAATATATCATCAATTATGAAAATAATTTCTATATTGTGAGGAATCTAGTAGGATCCCTCCAACCTGTTTCCCTACATCCACATATGTTAGCACAACAAATAAATATCGATCAAACCTGATAATAATTATCACATTCAACTAATCAACCAATCAATCATTTAAATACTAACTAATTAAAATTAAACGGCATCTAGATGTGAGTGAGATTAACTCACCTTGAGTTTCGATGAGCGTTTTAAATTTAAAATTAAATCAAGCTCGTTCGATTTAATCTAAAATTTCCACTTTCTCAAACCGACTCCAGATCTGCATTGTAGCATAGATCGCGTCGCTGTGATTTCGGCGTCGCCAGTTTCGTCGAAATCTGACAACGTACGCTCAAATTACGAATTTATAAAGGTTGAATAAAATTTATAAACAATTTTTTCTTTAATTTTTCACCTTATCAAATCCTAGCCGTTCTACACTTCTCTCAGATCTAGGCCGCCCAAAGCTTCCTCTCATGCGCGTGATACCGACATCGGCACAACCCATCGCTGCCAAAAACCCTCAATCTCCATGACCAAATCGTAGCCCTCGGAGATGATCAAAGACTACCACAACGAAGAGCGCCTCAAACTCCATCATCGGCCAGAGCATCGTCATGATCGGTCATCACCTGCCTCAGGAAAACACACTCAAAATCCAAGCGAATGGGGCCGAATCTTACCTCCGATCGACGAACATAGTCGCGATCCACCGTTGGATAGCTAGAGCTCGGAGAGCTCGGCACTTTTCTAGAAGGAAGTTTTTGGTATAGGTTAGCGGATGGAGAGAAAATTGGAGGAGAAGGCAAGAGCTTATCGGCCATTAAAACAATTCGTGGAGGCTCAGAAGATGAACGAGGGTTTCGACCCTTATACGTATATATATACACGTTTATAAACATTATTTTAATAATATTCTCAAATTTAACAAGCCTTTAAAAACGAACTCCAAATCACACGTGTCGCCTGGCGTTTATAATGTTTTACGCGCATTTCGAACACAATGGAACATGTTTCGAAGACTAATTCAATCATATGTGGAAGATAGCTTTTTGATTCAAGTTTAAATATTAAATTATCGATTTAAATTTCAACGTGTTTCTCACCCGTACGAACAAACGGTAACTCCAAACACTATGAAAATTGAAATCCAATAATAACTAACTATTACGGATCCAATGGAACTAGTTTCGTCATATTCCAAGACCGTGCCCCGAAAGGCTATTTTAACTCGTCGATTAATTCGAGCGATTTTCGAAATTGTCGAAATCACTTAAAATTTTACTTCTAAAATTTTACTAACTCAATAATAAATCATATAGAATTTATAATCACATTAAGAATCATTATGATTCACTTCGAACCAAAATATGATTATTTGCATTATTATACTATTAAATTCGATTATTAAATTAATATAAAAATTCCAAATTTGACTTATCAACTTTTGGTTCCATCCAAAAATCCAACATCATTATTTAAATCCAAACAGACTTAAAATAAATTTTAGAAACCATTTTCATATCTATTTACCCCCAGATTCACAAATTATCCCAATTCTCAAATATTAAATTATTATTATTCAAATCCAATTGAATAGCCATATTTGAAATTTAACTAATTTCATTAACCTAATCAAAATCTTTTTGTTTCAAAACCAAATTGTAATTCACATTCAACATTTAAAATGAATTAAATGTTCAAAGCTAACGACCAAAATTCTGGGTCGCTACATTTTCCATATTTTCTTTTTTCCATTTCTCATTCATTTCTTCATTTCAAAACTTGTCTCCACTTCTATGGCTTCCATTACATTTTTCCAAAGTTTAAAAACCTTAACTTTATCACTTTTAATTTATGAAAACTTGTTTAGAACACTTCTCCTCCTTTCCTACATCACCTCCTTACAACAACAAGCCCAAACTGGACCTTCACCATCCTAGGACGAGCGTAATGACCCAAAATTTTCATCATTTGAATTTTGAAATATTTAATTAATTTTAAATATTTAAAATTTAATTTTATAGATTAAATAACTTGAATGTCAAATATAGCAATTTATTGGATAATTTAATTTTTGGGTTTAATAATTTGCATTGTTTACTAATTGAATCTTGATTTTATACGAATGAAAATGACTTAGGGAGTTTATTTCTATCCATTTAAATAAGAATGAAGGTAGTAAATTTTTAATTTAGATTTAAAAGTGATTAATTTGATTTTCATAATAATTCATTTTAATTAACATATAAAAATAGCCTTCTGGGGCACTATCTCGGATTTCGACGAAACAAGTTTCATTAGATCCGTAATAATGAATTTTAATACGCCGTCAAATTTCATAATGATCAGATGAATTGTTTGGTCATGCGAGATCGAAATGCATAGAATATAATATCGAAAATTTAATATAATAATTTTGTTCAAAAAGCTATCTTCTGCATACGATCGAATTAGGCCTCGAGACAAGTTCCATTGTGATTGGAATAAGGGTATAACGTATAGAATGTCAGGCAGCATGCTTCGTTTGGAGGTCGAAATTTTTGAATGTTTTGTAAATCGATATTTAAAGTTGTATATATATATATATATAATATAACCATACTCTACCCATGCTTACAGACTCCAACCCATACCTCCATCATGCCTCACCATACCTTCCCCTTTCTATTTATAGTTGCCTGCAACTGAATTTAGAGCCCACTCCTTTTAAAAAAAACTTGAACTTAAAGAGATAAAAAGAAGAAGAATGAAAAAAGTATGCAGCCTCCTCATCGTACGGCCATGGTTCTTCAATGCCACTCGAGGCCGAGTTGGTCCTCGAGTCAATTAAGAAGATTCTCATCGTGATGAGACATAGCAAATGACCGATCTGATTAGTTTATCGTGGCTTGAGGCGGCGATATTTTGGCCGCATTCGTTAGTAGATGGGGGCTCGGTTTTGAGCTAATTAAGGGTTGACGGTGGTGTCCTGGGTGGGTTGTATGGTAGCGATGGAGGCGAAGGGTGTAGGCGCACGTCGTGGCAAAGTACCGCGGTCCAAGTTGAGGCGAGGCAGCGTCAGCGTTGGGAGGAAGTTCGCGGTCGAAGTTGAAGGAGCGGGCTGGGATTTTGAACTATGAGAAGGATTTATTTATATATAATAGGGTATTTAGTATATTAATGATTGTAATTAGTTATTTATTTTAAAATAAAAATCAATAACTAAAAACATTTATAATTCTCTCATATGAGGTCAAATTAAGGCGCAGATTTTTTCTTTGCACTCATAACGATGTAAGCTTCGCGATGGAACTGGTTTAGATGAATTTGGAGACTATTGAAATTTGGGCTAAAAATCGGACGTCGTTTGATTTTATTTCCAAACTGGAATGCCTCGGTAACAACTAAAAATTTCGGTGAGTTAAACTTACCTTTTTGGTTAACTAGTATGATTTATAGTTGATAAAAATTGTTGGATGATTGTTTGAATGAATTACTATATTCATATTCGTTGGATTGAATATTCCCGTTTATTGGAGCGGATGAGACCGTATTACGTTACCATGTAATAGTGGATGACTCTTTGTATACGAATCTCGCCTCGAAGCGGTTGATTTATATTATTTAATTATATACTATTTGTGGTGTAGGGGGACAGGTTGAAGGGATCCAACAGGATTCCTCGCTATTATTGAATTGTTTCAATAATATTCCTTTTATATGGATTATTGAATAATGAACCTGATTGTGGATACTATGGTTATAACATTGTTATATGTTTAAAAGAACCTAGTGATTATATAAAATCAATATCAATATTGGTTGAGCGTTTGGCGGCTATTGGTCTAAAATTAGTATTTCGAAATACTATAAATTGCTAATTGGATTGAAATTAGGTTTAAGACAGGAAATGATTTTCAATCCGAAAATGGGTTTCCAAAATATATTGTTTCTTAAAAGATGATTTATTTACATTTAATATTGTTTTAAAGTTATTTAATTATAGTAATATTGTTCTGAAAGTATTTAATTATATTAATATTGTTTTAAAGTTATTTAATCAAAATAATATTATTTTAAGGTTATTTAATTATATTAGTATTGTTTAAAAGTTATTTGTTTATAGTTAATATGGTTTGAAAGAATTTATCAAACTGTTAATATTTTGAAAGGTTAATTATTTCAAGAATAATTATGGTCTGAAATTAAAAATAAGGATTATTAATAAGGTTTTGAGAATTAATTATTTTTATTTATAAAAATGGTAAAGGTTAATTATTATTGTTTATTAAACAATAATATGAAATTATTAATAATTATTTAATATGTTTCACAATTAATAATTTTCATTTATTTATAATGTTATTGTTTATAATTATTATTATTATATAATGGTGTTTTGAAGTAAAATGATTTTTAATTATTTATAAAAGTTTTTCGAGAACCATGAGTAGAGTTAAAAGGCTTGGATTTGGTAAAGGAGTTTATAAAATAGTTTGAAGACTTAAGGGAAGATTAGTTACAAGGGAAAAGATTTTTATAAATGGTTAGGTATTTATAAATGAGTTTTAAGAAATAGGTTTATAGATTTATAAAAGAAGTTTTATAAATGGTTTAGAGATTTATAAAGGATTTATAAATGAGTTTTAGAAATGTACAGGGGGATTTATAATTGATTGAAATGTACAAAAAAAGTTTTATAAATGATTCTAGAAGTTTTATAAAATGGTTTATAAATGGTTTTAGAGAATTATAAAAAGTTTATGAATGAGTTTTGAATCGAATAAAAATGAAATCTCTCTCAGATTTGTAAATATACTTATACCATTGAGATATGTATATGGATATTTTCTAAGTATTAAAAATATAAGAATTGGTGGATATATATATGTAAACGTATTTTTATACAAGTAATTTACAAATGGTTTTATTTATGAAGATTATAAAAGGAGGCTAGTGATCACTTATATGCTGAACCAATGTTGGATTTTCCCTATGAAATAAATCCCTGATAGAATGTTCGTTATTCGATAGTTAAATAACTGACTATCGAAATTGGACCCAAATGAAACCTTGAAAATATCTAGGAGAAACACATGAGTTATATGGTACGGTCATCTCCAATGATACTGTACTGTGTGTATAAATCTCGGTTCATTCTCCTCGAACAATGATAAGAAAATCCATCCACTAACGTCTAGGATGTGATCAACGATCTTATTTTTGACTGTTTATTTCCTAAAGAACCAGGGTTAAGTTTATCAAAAATTATCGAATGTTGTTTCAATGAGACTGGGATCGGGTATGTTATTCGAAAACAACTTCGATCCAGCGAATGTATTTCGAAGTGAAGACATTACGAACATAATGGAATTTGAGACAGACCTCTTAAATGTTTCGTTTAATCCCAAAACGAACTTGTATGGATGAATGCTAGTATTGCATTGTTGCCTGAAAGGCAGTATTAGCATTCCAAGTGGGAAGTGCTATATAAAGGTAAAACGTAACCTCGGGCCTCATCAACCGAGAATGACTAAAACATGGGACATGCAGCGGTCTAAGTGGGTGCTCCCAAGTAGGGTATGATCATCCCTATTTATAGTCATTATTATCTCTCAATTTGTATTCTTCAGGGCCCATTAACGGATGGTTGATCATATTCGGTACTATCCAGTAAGGGGTAGGCCGATTCTGTGTTGGCGGAAGATCCAGGCATGGTCCTCGGTGTTATTTTATCTAGAAATGCACCGTGACAGATTGTACCCCAGTAGCCCGGTCATTGTATGGAATCCATTCTCCAATAAGCGTCGTACGGACTTAATTGTGCCCAACTATGCTGAAACGTGAGATGCAAGCATTTCAGCTATATTCATATTTTACCTTGACCCATAAACATTATTATAATATAGATGTATGTTATATTGAAAATGTTTTGGTTATCATATGATAAAAACCCATCCGTGTTTATGTGCGATGCAGTCTTACGAGATACTCTTGATTTTCAAAGATTTTATATAACTTTAATATCCAATTGGATGTGTTTTCTCACGTTGGTTTTCCAGACTGACTCGGATGTTATTTTATTATAATGCTCGGGTTAGACCAAGAATATTTGCAGGAGATTAGTTGGGATGCTTTGGAGCTTCAAGAGATGAGTTGGAGGCCTAAAACATATTCACATAGATGGTTATTTTTCCACTGTGTTCATTATTGTATCTATCAACAATTGTAAGGACATGTAGTTATAACTATCCACCCTGAAGTAGGTAGTATACTCTGATTGATATCTGTGTGTATGTGTATATATTACAGTTTTTCTTTTGTGTAAAGATTTTTTGTATATTATAGATTATTCGTTCTGCTGTAAGATTCTGTGGTGTTAGTTTCTTCTTATCTTCTTCCTTCTTTCTTTTTCCCTAACAATCGAGTTTCCCGGCATTCGATTTCTCGGCAAGTAATACAGTGGACGTATTAGTGTTGATTTTTCGAGGTTGAAAATTCCTCGTAGTTACACCGATCCCCCTATGCTTCATGGCTGAAACTACTTTGGGCTAAGGAAAATCAAAGACTTAGGTTCAGTTCAAGTGGTAGCATAGTACGTGTTGAGTTAGTAAGCTTTTGATAGCCTTTTGGTGAGTAAAGCTCATCTCTTTTTACTAAAGTTTGCAGCTTTATTTTGATGTTACTTGGTTGCTAAATATGATACTTGTTGGGATAAAATAAGTGTTGATTTATATGTATAATATGTGCTTGGGTTTGATGTTGGTTAGTATGTATACATAAGTGTTTGGATGTGATAGTAAGTTCGACTTGAGAATTCAAAGTTTAAAAATGTGCGTATGGATGGAAAGTTATAACATTGCTTATGGTTTGATATTATGCCATGCAATCTTAAGTTACGATCTTGTGTGTAAGTTGCTTATGCTAAAATGGGTTAGCATATAGACTTTTATAAGTGATAAAGAGATCCCTTGCTTTTCAAAACTGTTTCACTTGTGTGTTTTTTAAAAAGGGTTTATAAAGTTTAAAACTTTACGTTTTAGTTTTCAACACTTTTCTAAAGTTAGAAAATGAGTTAAAGAAGTAAGAATAAGGTTTATTAGCTAATGCATATATAAAAACAAGTTTTTGGAAATTTCGAGTCATATAGCGATAGTCGCCATGGGTGCAGTTCGTAAAATGTACTCTTTTGGATTTTTTTCCACCTAAGTATCTTTCTGGAAAGTGTTTCAAATACATATTACAAATAATAATAAGCAATTATTATTTATTTAGCAATTTTTGTTTTATTAATTAAGAAAGGTAATTAGAACCTAATCGTTAGTTAACAAAGGCAATTACTACTTAAGTATTAGTTAAGTAAGTTAATTATAATTAGTTATTTAATTAAAGATTAATTAATAATTAATAATTTATATAAGGATTAATTATTATATAATTAATTACTAAAGATAATTATTATTATTTTATTACTTAAGAAAAGTTTAAATATTTATTTAATTACCAATTAAGTTAAGATTTAATTAAGACTTGATAAACATTAATGTAATTAGTAATGAAGGTTTTGATTATTATTTAATTATTAATTAAATATTAATTATGGTTTAATTAATTATTTAAATATTAACTATTATTTAAAAATTCATTTAAAGGACAATTATTATTTAATTATTAATTTAAAAGTTAATCATTTTTTAATGATTTATTTAAAAGTTTAATTTTTATTAAGATAAAGGGTTAAATGCTACTTAATTATGAAATAAATTTTTAGACCATTTTATTTCTGAAGATCGGTTTTTTTTAAAGTAAATTTTTTTCCATAGGATTTCTCGTCGACTATCCTTAAGTAAACCCAATTGAATATGAAACCCAATGACATCTGCTTAGCAGAATAAAACACCGTTCTGCTAATCAAGATATATTGGACATCTTTTTGGTTGAATAAATCACAGTTCTGCTATAATTTCCCAAGTAGATTATGTGGACATCTATTTAAGCAGAATAAAAACCCATTTTGCTATTATATTAACTTAAACATGCGTTTAGCAGAATAACTCCATTCTACTATTATAATAACTTAGACATCTTACATATATGTTGATTTGTTTGTTGTCGACCGATTCCCTTATACATATCTACTTGTTACGTAAATACCAATGTTATAACTTGAAAAGTAAACTCAGTTAAATAAGAACCATTATAAATGATTTTGGATATTTAAAAGAAGTTTATAAATAATTTTGGAGATTTATAAAGAGATATATAATTTTTTTTGATATTTATAAAAGATTTTTTTTAAGTTTAACTTGGTGATTGCAACAACCCGAATTCCAGTAGTCCAGATTTTTCGTCAAATTGCTAAGCCCAAGCCCACTGAAGCCCAAGTTGGGTATCTGATACCCTGCGAATAGGAAAAGATAAATATATCGGAGCTCAATTAGTTATCTAATAGTGGAATTTACTAAAATAGAATAGTAAGTATATACTCACCCAAATAATAACACTTTCTAAGCAAGTGTCGTAAAGCTGAGAAGGCTCTGCCATCTACCAAACCTATAGAACGTTATGAGGAGGGGGTCAAAACAAAAGTTCTGGTGAATGAATAAATTATATACTTCTAGGCTTAATTCTACACATATCTTTTTGTTTCCATTTACTCTTATATTAGGTTTATTAGGTTACAATACTCTCGCCTCTGTTCATGGACCGTACCCATCTACTCCATAGTAGATTAAAACCTAATAACAAATATATACATATATGTAGCTATATGCCCAATGACCGTATTGGTCCTATGTACCATCCATGGTAATTTCCATATCCTCCTCAAAGAGAGCTTCATTATCTAGCTTCGAGAGCGTTCCGTAACTACATATATAAAGGACAGCTTCGTAAGGCTACAATACAGATGGTCCACCGTTTTTCTCAACGAGCGTTTCTTAGCTGCATCCATAAAGGACTGCTTCGTAAGGCCTACAGTACAGATGCTCCACTACTTACGATGAAAACGTAAATCGCGTCTGCACTAGTCTATACCAGTTTTCAGACATCCACAATGTACTACCCACATTGAGGACTACGTAATCATTCTGTCTACTATCTGAATCCCGCCAACGAGGCCTACCTTGTACGGAACTCGGTCAGAGATTTTCTATATTTGTAAAGGACCGCTCCGTTAGGCCTACAATACGGATATTCTTGTTGGTCTGTCCCTTTCTCATCGTGGCTATGACCCTAAGCATCCACCCCTCAACTAATCGAAAGACTTCGAAAGAGTTAAGTGGTCGTGCCCTATTGCAAACAGTCTAACATCCAATTGGCGGTGCCCCTCCATCCAATGTCTCGATAGTGAAAGAATCATTAGCCTGTTGGTTTAACTCTAGTCTTTCCCGAAATCACTCTTGGTCTTGATGCTGGCCGATATCCGCATGCGACTATCCTTGACCTTACTTGCAAGTACTGGACATATGAATACCCTACTCTGAACACCAAGCCCTTCTGACTGCCTACAAATGTCCGTTTCGTTAGGCCTACAATGCAAATACAGTCAAGGTATACCCTTTTGATAGAACACCTATAGACCTACCACCTGGGATGCAGCTTCGTTAGGCCTACTCATAGGGCCATCCTAAAGTATCCTCACATCCCGTTGAAGTCTTGTGCTTCCTTCTAGCCCAAAAATTCTAAGTTGGTCGTGCTTCTTCATTACTAGAATCCGTGATGAAATGCTTCATTAGGCACTTCATCCTTTGGGCTTCTCCAAACGCAATTCGATAATTTTATTAGACCCTAAGTCTAATCTTTTAATTTGCGTTTAGGTTGTTTTCTTACTCTTTTGGCTACTTATTTAACTTAATTAGCATATTCTTGCCCTCGTCTCACTTCTAATTATTGTGAGATTACCATAGATCTAATAGGGAATACTATTAGTATGAGCCACATTCATTATCTTGCTTATTTAACTTAATATATAAATCCTTAAGTTCAAGAAAAAAATCCTCTTTTACCATTTCTATTTTATTTGCTTATTGACTTAATATAAGTTGTTTAAATAAGCTTCTACTATTATTCTCTACTACCATTGCTTATAAATTCATTATAAGTCTCACGATAAGCTTTTCTGTCTTATTTCATAATTATATCCATGCCTTATAATTCTACTTTTAATTGTTACTTTTTCTTCATTTATAGTCCGTTATATAATTACAAGCGTTTCTTGTCTGCTTTAGTCTGCCTTCTCTTATTATGATATTGAATTTTCTTTAATCCTCTAATATTACATAATTCAGTTATCATAATAGTTGCATATTTAAATAGCCTGCGCAGTAAATGCAGGTTTAGGCACATTAATTTTTACAGCTTCAAATTCTTGATTAATAATTTTTCTTATTTCAATTCATACTTTACTTCATTGTCTTCTATTTTAGGAAGTAATTCTATTTTATTTGACTGGTTATGAATACTATATAATCCATTTTCATATCTTAATATTGGATAATAATATAAACAATAATCTGTAGCTGCAGGATATTTCTTGGAGTAGTGTAAAATGCAGCGGTTTCTCTATTTTACACTAGGTATCCCGTTTTATTTCTTTTATTCTTACAGTTACGTCTATCGCTATCTTTTAGATGTTAAGTTATGAAAATGTATCTTATTCTCTAAAACTGGCCAATTAATCTAAAATTAGTCTCAAATTAGCTTTTTCCGTTTTAATGCAATTTATTACAGTAATTCTATTCCACAAACTTTTATTATTTTACATCTTCATTTCAGTATTCTTAATTATTTAATCCATATTCGCATTTAATCTACCCTAGTCTATAATGACCCGTATTTTTATCTATTTTCAATTTTGTATTTAATGTAATTATTAAATAAAAATGGTTAAATATAAAAATTTAATGATTTTGAATACAAGTTATTGGATATGAACTTGAATAGAATTTAAAAATAAACTATTTTCGAAGATTTAAGTAAATAACGAGTACTGAAGATAATGCTATGTATTAAATAGGTTTTCAATCCATAATTGAATTGAATAACAAATGTTGAACCTATTAGATGGGAATGAAGTAATTGATTAATAACTAAAATCCATTTAGAATCAATTATTGAAATGTGTTTAATATTGAATAATTACATTGTTTAATTTAATATTGAAAATTATTTGGTATGAACTTAATATGATTTTCTAACGTGGATTAAAATTCTATCGAAGTTAGGAATGCAATAATGGACTGTGTTCAAATTAAAAGTCGATAAGTCAATTTGAAAATTTATATATTAAATTTCAATATTAATTTAATATATGAAAATAGAGTAAATAACTGAAATTTGATTTACAATGATTCAAATTGATTTCAATGTGAATATAAATTATATTTGAATTATAATAGAGTTAATAAGATTTTAAAATTGGAATTTTAAGCAATTCTTTAAATTTTGAAAAAGTTGTCGATTTGATCGACGAGTCAGAATAGCCTTCTAGGGCACGGTCTCGGAATTCGACGAAACCAGTTTTATTGGATCCGTAATAGTTTAGTATTATCGGATTTTAATTTTTCATAGCGATCGGAGTTGTCGTTTGATCGTTGCAGCTGAAAACGAATAGTAATTAATTTAATCGATTTAATTTAAAATCGATCGTTTAGTGTCATAACTCGCACAGACGATCGAATTAGTCCTCGAAACATATTCCATTGCGTTCGGAATGTGGGTAAAACGTTATAAGCGCCTGCCGACATGCTTTGTTTGTGTGACGACCCGCCCTTCTACTACCAGAAAGACGTATCATCATTAAGAAAGAAAGGGATAGAAATAGAAAAGAAGAGAAAGGAAGAACAACAACATCAGAATCTCACAACGGAAAGGAACAAAATATAATATATCATATAACCGTTACATAGTTTTTACATATATCATAGTTATACAATATCAGTACATATGACGATCATGCATACATCTATCACTATATACATCAGAGATACAGTACACATCATCTTACACAGCAGAACTACATAAATAGCTATATACGTCTGGAATCTCCTGGTCCAAGCTCCTCCAGAAATTAAAGTCCGAAACCTATCACTTGGATACTCATAAAAATTTGAGTACCCAAGAGTTTATGAAAAACAAAATATAAACTCCGGGTCAGACATGGGTCTGGTATGAGTAAACGGTTTAAAGTTGTTTAACTTTGAAAAACATTTGAAAATAAAGGTATCGCGTAAGACTCCCCACAAATAAATATGGGTAAGTTTGACCTTACGCTAACCAAAACATTTCATAGGAAATCCAGTGATATTATAATAGTGTCTAGGGTTTTCAAGTAAATAGAAAATAGCCGAAATTGTTACATCTATTAAATTCCAGCTATTAGCCACAAAAGTGGGCAATACAAATCAAAACCATAGGGTCTCGTAGGGAAAATGGATTTCCAACAATGGCAGGGCTACTGGGGCACCGCCCGTCACAGTATGGGGCCTAGATCACCATACCGAGGATCACTCCCGACCCCCTACAACACAAGGCCGGAACCATTCCTTACTGAACGGTCCCGAACAAGATAAACCCCGTGGTTGTAGCTAGCAACCGCCCACACAGCCGAAATAAAAAGGGACATCTAGACAGGGGAAATATCTTGTCCTGCTTGGGCATGACCCACCTAACCCTGCTGCATCTCCCCTGTTTTAGCCATTCCCGGTTGATGAGGCTTGAGGCTGCGATTACCTTTATAGAACATATTTCTTAGAATGCTCATCGTCCGCCTGACGATGTGTTGAAAGCATTCAATCCATACAAGTTCGTTCCGGGTTCGAATGAAACCGAAGGCATTATCTTGTCACACTCATTTTGGAATCACCCTCAGAGTCAACGACGATAACCCTTGCATTCTGAAAGCACCATCTCGATCTTCATTTGATAAGTCACGACCTATCGTTTAATTTGGATCGATGTGGTTTTCGGAATATCAATTGGATACCCGATCCGGTTCTCATCGAAATCCAAACGCCATTTTAAGGGCTAAGTTGTCTAATTAACTTAAACAGTTTTAATAATTTAAATTCAATAATTGAATTAACATAGCATTTATTACAGATAAAACATATACAAGCATCATAGATATAACATAACATATCACAGAGCATCATAGAATATCATCAAATAAATATTACAACCAGATATTCAACATAACAATTCGTAAGCAATCATCTTGAAGTCTTATTTGTGATCAATTCAATTTAGAATTAATTACCTGAGAGTTAACCACTTAACTCTGTTAAATTAATTATTAATTAACAAATAATTACCTATTTCATTTCAAATTGTTTAATTAATGATTTCTTAATTAATCATTTAGTCTCAATTACATACTTATTTTATTTCACACTATCAATCACTTAATTATTTCTTAACTCAGTTATTTACTTTTATTAACCATTTAATTAATAATCTTAATTATTAATCAACTTAATTACCCATTATTTAACTGCTAATTACTTCCTTAACCCTTTATTTATTCTTAGTTAAATTACTCGATTAATCAATTATTAATCATTCATAAATTAACTTAAGCAGTTAATTTCAATTTTATCAATTATTTATAATCTGTGACTAATTACAATTTATGAGTAATTGTTCTTAATTTCTTCCTAAATAATTTATATATATTAAATGTTCAACTTAATTAAACATTTAAAAGTCTTCCTTTAAATTTTTAAAAACCAATTATAATATTAACTCCAAACTTAATTATTAGATAACCTTATACTTCATTTGATTTAATTACTTAATTAAAATAGAAGCTAAGAGGTGGAAACATTGTAAAACATTAATTAAACTTGTATTAACGTTTAACTGAATTTTGTTAAACATTTCACCTATATATTGTTTTTAAGATCAACAGCTTGAACCCGAGACCTTCCCTGTTAAAACTCGTGCGCTACTTCTAGTAAACCCCCTATATTACCCGAGACCTTCCCGTACTCCTTCTTCTTCCTCCCTTCTATTTTCCATTTCTACAGGCAGTTAAGTTTTAAAACTTAAGTTAAATTTCAAATTTTAAATCAGGTCACTCTCTCACGTACCAGCAGTTTCGAGATCCAACGCGCCAAATCCACGAATCCTCACTGCTTCGAATTAATCACAGGAATACGCGGTCATGCACTCGAGAAAAGCCATCCCTTCCAAACTTCAACCCACCAGATATCTGTGCACACGCGTGCACATGTAACCGAGCTCTGACCATCAATGATCCATGCCATGACCATCCTCAGGCCGACAACCACCCACACCAACGATTTTATCACTCAACTTCGTCGAATAGCCAGTGATGCGAAATCGAGCATCTTAAAGCAACAGGCATTCGAACTCAAATGACCCAAACACCCATCGTTGACGATCAAGGCGACTGGAATCTTCATCCTTCAGACCTCGACCCCGTCATCGACCCACGCCACCATCTTATCACCCGAAATCGAACTCGATGCTTCAAGTTAGACGAGATCACCTTGCCATTAAACGCGACAGAACAAACTACAAAAGCCCTAGTTAAGCCGCTCCATGCAAATCCAATCATCAGAAAGTTCTCGAACTATTTTTCCAGTGATCCACGTCCCCTAGGTCATCTTCGACAACAATCCCTACCTCTGAATCACCGTTGATCGCCAGATATTGGTTAAAAACCAAAAATTCTTCAATTTCGATTAACTCATAGATTACCAAGCTAAAAATCATGATTCTGGTTTCTAAATTGATCATTAGCAATCTAGAATCATGTTATAAGATTAATTCAAGAATTCAGGACACTTGATTTTAGCCTATGATATGATCAGACCTATGGATTTCCAATTTTTTTCATAAATACATTATTTATTAATTTAAAACTACTTTTAAAATTAACTATATAAATTTTTAAACCTTTTCTTTTCTCAGATCCTAACCTATAATCAAATACAAATGAAATTATGGACCGTTTATTTGATGATGGCGCTGTAAAATAAACAGAGATGATAATTAGCCATATCACAACATGTATACACATCCATTTACCTCTAAACATACATATGAATCATTCCAAACTATTAAACTGCAAGGTCTCATTCATGTGTCAGGTTCAAGTCTCAGATATTTTAAACTGATTTAAGATCAAAAATTTACTCACCTACAACATTCCTGAACAAAGAACCTCATATGCATACTAAAACAAACCATGTTATCAATGAAATTTGAACTGGTTTTAAATTACTTAAAACTTTTAAAAATTTGTTTGCTCACTTGCATGTAATTCCTGTAAATGGGAAGCATTGATGTTTGAAATCTTCTTGTTTTGAAACTGAAGTTTGAGTATGCCTTGAATCTGATTGTTTTTAATTTGAATTCTTGTTGAATTTGCTCTCTCTCCTTTTCCTTTCTTGCTTTAATTTTTCTCAGGTTTCTTATATGCTTTCTAACTGAACTGGAAAGTAAGACACAAATAGCTATATAGAAGACAACAGTTGTATAGGGGAGGCAATACCTGGTCAGCTCCTTTCTTAATAAACAGATTTTTATAATATTTTGAAATGACAAATTTGTTGGCCGAGAGGAAATCAAGTACAAGTTTTTGTTCACCAAATATGTTACATAATTATTTTGTCTATCTGTTCTTAACTATTTGTATGCAGACATAGTTTTGCAGGTCAAAATTTGGCTTGTGAATGAAGACATCATGTATAAAGATATTTGTAAGTGTACAACTTGCAGGTACATATTTGGCTTATGTATGAAGTTTGAATAAAGATCTTTGTTTTGTTATTAAAAATCTTGTCTTGTATCTTAAGTTGTTGTATACTTATAAAAAATGTTACTTTGTATTGTTATTTTTAGTTTGAATCTGTGGGCAACATTTGGGCTTTATGAATGAAGATATTATGTGTATTAAAATGTTTGTAGTTACATTTGTATTTGTACTTGTTGGGCGTATTTCCACATACCACCGAACCAACCCCGCTTCCTATGCATGGCCGAACCAGCCTCCACCGATCCATGCTACTACCGGTCCAACTCCACCGATCCATGCTACTACCGGTCCAACTCCACCGATCCATTCTACTACCGATCCAACTCCACCGAACCATGCTACTACCGGTCCAACTCCATCTCCATGCTACTACCGATCCAACTCCACCGAACCATCTACCACTACCGAATCAACATGAGGAAGGCATACCCGACCGACACTACCAGACCAGATTGCATCAGCATAGGCCCACCAGCAACTATGTACATCCAAGACCCCTGCCCCCAGCCTCACTCTATAAATAGAGGGGCAGGGGTACAACAATGGGGACAAGTTTGAGAGCTCAAGCACGGATAGAACTTTCAAACAACTTTCAGTTACTTGTAATCAAAGCTTTGTACTTGTAATCTGAATAGAAGAGGAGAATAACATAAAAAGTGGACGTAGGCATATTCTGGCCGAACCACTATAAATCTGTGCGTCATTTACAATTTAGCCCCTGCTTTTTATATAATTGCATAAATCACCCAAATCACTAAGAACAACGTATAATCAACTACATCATACGACTTGGAGGTGTTTTCCCATTTTTTGTGCAAACATTTTTGGTGCTTTCACTGAGAAAGGAGCTCGGAGCTTCAGCTTCTCCCACTTAACCCTTTTCCTAACAGCATCGTCCATTGCTTGGAAAACATGCCTCCCGGACGGAAGAAAGATGCTAACAAAGGAAACAACATCGCAACTGGCAGTATCTCAGACCCAGTGATCAGAGACCAAGGCAATCGTCCGGTTCCAACAGAAAATGTAAATCAGGCGAATCCGACAGCCCCTGCTACGGAACAACCAATTACAAGGGCGGATCTAAACAGGGTTGTGGCTGAAGTAACTAACCGCTTCGCATCTCAACAAGAAGCCTTGGTGGACCAACTCATGTCATGCTTAAGGGATGTTGAAGAAACCAACCGCAACACTGAATCATGGGGTGAGTCCCGGTCTAGAGGATCTGGGAGACGACAAAGGTATTTCTTCTTCGAAGAGGCTAACAACAGTAACAGCTATGGTAGGAGCCGAGCCCGGACTCAGCCCGAATTCCGACCCGAGGAAACACTTGGAACCGAACCCAACAGGGGAGGTACCAGGTAGGGGTTGGATGTAGCTGAGCCCGTCATGCTACCTAACCACGGAAACACCAATGGACGGGGCAGAGCAGGAGTCCCGCCCGAAGTTGGACCCGAGGAAGTGCTGAGAACAGAACCCAGCAGGGGAAGATCAAGGCAAGGGCCAACTGTGGCTGACCCCAGCGTTCCCCCGGAAGACCAAAGGCAGCCATTGGAGAATGTTAGGAGTGATAGACGATACCATCCCTACAGGTCATCTGGACGGAATCAATCCCGTAGGGAATAACCAAGCTCATTTCTATCCGCTCCAAGTTCTGATGAAAGGATGGCGCGATTGTTCAAAGAGTGCGTCCAACGAGAACAAAGGGATCGAGCGATAGCGCTAGGGTAAGCAGCCCTTTCACCCGCAATATCGAAATAGGCATCACACCCCCGGGAATGGAAAATGCCGACAATGGAACCTTACAAGGGAACCTCTGACCCCGTCGTACACTTACAAAGATACACACAGCATATGCTCATGAGCGGAGCAACAGAGGGAGTGTTGTGTAAATGCTTCCCACTATTTTTGGCAGATCTAGCTACCTCCTGGTTCTGCCATCTACCCCAAGGGTCCATCAGCTCATGGGAAATGTTGAAAGAAAAGTTCATCAGCCAGTTCCGCATTCATGTGGAACAACCCAAGGACGCTTATTCCCTATCTAATATTAAACAGAAATCTGGAGAGACGGTGCAACAATATCTAACCCGATTCAACACCGCAGCGGCCGCAGTCCAAGATGCCGACGAGAAACTTATCCTAATGGCCCTCTGTAGTGGTGTACACCCGGATACTAAATTTGCCAGGAGACTGACGAAAGAGAAGCCAGCTACCTTGCCCGATTTCTTCCACGAACCGGGAAATATATGAGACTTGAAGACGCTGCCATTGAAAGGCAGAAAGGGCAACAAACCAAGGCAGCTCATGGCAACACATCCGCAGTAGCAAGGGACGTTCGAAGAAATGACTACAGAGATAGTGCTGGGGCAAGAAGGGAGAAAAGCGCTTATATAGGCCAGGACCGAGATTTGACTCTTACACTCCTCTAAATGAAACAATCGAAAACATCTTCTTGGCCACCCAAGACGAAGTTAGATACAAGCGCCCCCGCACAAGAAGGAATCAGATAATGCAATTAAGTCTGGAAAGTTCTGCCGCTTCCACGAATCTCATGGGCATGACACCAATGAATGCCATCATCTCCGGGACTTGATTGAAGAACACATCAGAAGGAAGAAACTGGAGCACTATGTAAAAGGTCAGAACAGGACTCCAACTCCTGCCACTGAGAACCCAGGGCTACACCCCCGGAAGTTGGCGGAGGAAATCGTAACACCAGCGGCTCCAGTCAGGAGAAGATAGTGGTCCTTACCATATCAGGAGGACCACACATCGCTGATGGAAGTTGGGCAGAGATGGAGAGATACGGTAAGTCACTTAGAAACAATGAAGGCTACGTTAATTCTGTTACAGAAGAGTGCCACCCGAAACGGAAAGAGAATGATGATATCACATTCAGTAGGCGTGATCTAGAGGGAAGGCAGTACCCTCACATGGATCCTATGGTCATCTCTGCCTGGTTCGGTCCAGCCAAGGTTTTCCGAATCCTAGTAGATACTGGAAGCTCAGTAAATATCTTATTCAAGCACGCTTTCGACAAAATGAAGCTGTCAATGAAGGATGTGTCTCCCTGCAGCAAACCGCTACATGGTTTCACCGGAGATGTGAAAATGCCCCTCGGGAAACTGGACCTCTTTGTCGAAATAGGAAGTCATCCCCGCTCCATTGTGTGAAAACAAACATTTGTGCTGATAGAGAACCACTCAGCCTACAACGCCATTTTAGGAAGACCAGCATTGTTTGATTTCCAAATTGTCCTAGCCCCGTGGTGCCTGAAGATGAAATTTCCAACGGATAACGGAATAGGAGAAATAGAGGGAGATCAAGACGTCGCTCGAGATTGCTATGTCACCGAACTTCGCAATAACCGCAGGAAGGGCAATGGGAAGGATGCAGAGACTTCTCTCTACAAGAAAAACTTGGAAGCATAGCAATTAAAGAAAGCCCCTCCTCTTCGATACACCAGCGATCCTTTCAACGAATTAGACCCCAGGGACAAGGAGGAGGAGGCCACCACCGAGCCTGCAGAGGCTATGGAATTTGTATCTGTAGACAAACACGACCAAAGTAGACTGCTAAGAGTCGGGTCTCAGTTAAGAGTGGAATTAAAGGATCAACTCGTGGATTTCCTTCGCCGCAACATGGATGTATTTGCATGGACGCATGCCGACATGAAAAGAATCTCCCCAGACGTAGCATGCCACGTACTGAACATCGATCCCACCAAGGTGCCAGTGAAGCAGAGAAAGAGGAGCATCGGGGCAGAACGATCAGCAACCCTCGAGGAAGAAGTGAAGAACTTACTTGCCAATGACTTCATACGAGAAGCCATCTACCCAGAATGGATCGCCAACCCGGTACTGGTAAAGAAGGCTAACGGGAAGTGGCGAACATGCATCGAATTCTCCAACTCAAATGACGCTTGCCCGAAGGACAGCTTCCCACTTTCCCAAATCAATCAGCTCGTGGACAGCACAGCCGGACACAAACTTTTATCCTTTATGGACGCATACTCAGGATATAAGCAGATCCCTATGCACGCCTCCGATCAAGACCACACTGGTTTCATCACAGACCGGAGATTGTACTGCTACAAAGTAATGCCTTTTGGACTTAAAAACTCCGGAGCTACTTATCAGCGCCTCGTCAACAAGATGTTTGCGGAATTAATAGGACGAACTATGGAAGTCTATGTGGATGACATGCTGGTAAAATCGAGGAAAGCCAACGATCATATAAACCACCTGGACGAGATGTTTCAAGTACTTTGCCAATATGGAATGAAGTTGGATCCTCTAAAGTGCTCCTTCGGAGTATCGTCGGGAAAGTTCTTGGGATTCATCGTCCATGCCAAGGGGATTGAAACAAACCCCGAATAAGTCCGGGCTTTGCAAGATATCAAGATACCATCCACTCGAAGAGAGATGCAAAGCCTAAACGGGAAAGTGGCCGCCCTAAGCAGGTTCATCTCTAAAGCAACCGACAAATGCATCAGTTTCTTCGAAGCTCTAAAGAAAGACAAAGGAAAGTTTGAGTGGACTGACGAATGCTCGACAGCCTTCCTTAACCTAATCGAACACCTTCAGAGACCACCAGTACTCTCAACTCCAAATGAAGGCGAAGAATTATACCTATACCTTGCTGTATCGTCCCAGGCTTTAAGCGCCGCTTTGGTGAGAGAGGACAACCGCGCGCAGCGGCCCGTATACTTTGTAAGCAAGAGATTTGCAGGGGCAGAAACCAGATACCCTAAACTTGAAAAGCTAGCATACTATTTGCTAATCACGTCATAGAAACTGCGACACTATTTCCAGTCTCATTCCATCAGAGTTTTAATCGATCAACCGCTAAGTCAGGTACTTCATCGCCCTGACACTTCTGGGCAACTACTTAAATGGTGCATTGAACTGAGTCAATATGATATCACCTACCACCCTCGCATCGCCATCAAGGGACAAGCCATGGCCGATTTCATTGCCGAATTCACTACCAACGAAGGTAAGGATCAATCCGAAATAGCAAAAGATATCAAGTGGAATCTCTTTGTAGATGGAGCATCAAACGAACAGGGCTCGGGGGCAGGTATTGTGATAATCACCCCCAGGGGAAGGAAGTTGTACTATGCCCTAAGGTTGGAATTCGCTGCCACCAACAACGATGCAGAATATGAAGCAGTAAAGCAGGACTGGAACTTGCCTTAGAAATTGGAGTTAGTTCTTTATGTCTCCATAGCGATTCTCAACTTATTGTAAATCAAATATTAGGAGAATTCCAGACTCGAGGAGAACGACTCACAGCATATCTAAAGAAGATCAAGCTGGTGCTCACTCAATTGGATCACTATTTAATCAAACACGTTCCTCGAGAGGAGAACCGAGAGGCTGACGAACTGGCAAAGCAAGCTAGCATGAAGAACAGCACCATTTCTGGAGCAGTAGCCATCTCAAAACAACTAGCCCCAAGTTTCGAACAAGAGGATCTGATAGTTGCAATCGAAGAAGAAACTTGGATGACTCCTATCCGGAAATACTTACAAGATGACACAATACTCAACGAGCGTAACGAAGTCAGGAAAATCTTGAGGAGTGCTTCCCGCTACACAATACAAGAAGGCATCGTCTATCGGCGCGGCTTCTCTAACCCCTTATTAAGATGTGTCGCCGGAAGGGAAGCCAAGGAAATCTTATCCAACATCCATCAAGGAAGTTACAGAGACCACATTGGAGGGTAGACTCTGGCAAAGAAGATACTCCGATATGGATATATCTGGCCCACCTTAAACAAAGACGCCTTGGACTTCGTCAAAAAATGCGACAGATGCCAGAAATTTGCTAAAATCCCTCGACTACCAACCAATGAGATTACTCAGATGACCAGTCCTTGGCCCTTTGCGGTATGGGGAGTTGACCTGATTGGCGAACTGCCGATGGGCCGAGGTGGACCCAAATATGCTATAGTGGCAATCGACTATTTCACCAAATGGGTGGAAGCGGAACCTTTAAATAAAATATCTTCGGCAAAAGTTATTAACTTCTTGATCAAAAATGTTTTATGCAGGTACGGGGTTACACTCAAAATAATATCAGACAATGGACTTCAATTTGACAGCGAGGAATTCACCGACTGGTGCCGAGAGCACGGAATTCACAAAAGCTTCTCATATGTAGCTCATCCCCAGGCAGATGGACAAGTCGAAGCTGTCAACAAAATTCTCAAAACTCTAATCAAGAAGAAGCTTGAAAAGTCAAAAGGCGCTTGGGTGGATGAACTTTCTACGGCACTTTGGGCCTACCGCACATCTTACAGAACATCAACAGGACATACTCCTTTCTCTTTGGCATACGGATCGGAGGCCATGCTCCCAGTTGAAACTGTAGTGCCCTTCCATCGTAGGATCCACTACAACCCAGAAGAGAATGAAGAACTCCTACACATGTCTTTGGACCTAATTGAAGAAAGAAGAAATGATGCAGCACTTAAGGCGGCAGCTCACAAGCAAAAAGTGGCAGCATGATACAACTCCAAAGTCAAGCACCGCAACTTACGAGAAGGAGATCTTGTTCTCAAATGGATCTTCCCGCGCCCCGGAGCGCTGGATCCTATCTGGGACGGACCCTATGTAATTCATAAAGATCTCCACAGCAGAGCTTATATTTTGTCAACAGTGGACGGAGAGGTGTTCCAGAGGGCATGGAACATCCAACACCTTCGTCGATACTTTTCTTAACTTGTACTGCCCATATGAAGTGAATTAATAAAGAGAATCAGTGGACGTAGGCATTTTCGTGTCGAACCACTCTAAAAATCTTGTCTCTTTTCTACCTTGTTCCTTTATGTCTTGGCTGCTTGTTAAGCTTTATCCTTTTCTGTTGAACAAAATCCTGTATAACAGCATTTCCATTATGGATACTTCACAGCACAACCTCACCTGGACAAGACCTAACAGGTACTATACGAATCTATGCCCTCGTCAATGAGACACTTTTCTCCAGCATCCCTCTGCTGCGGGTTAACTCATTGCTCGCGACGGCCCTCAAAGCCAACTGTAATGAACCAATCATAAGCCACCGAGAAGGCCGACTATAGCCGAGGCAGCTCATTATGGCGTTCGGCTCGCCGGCGACTGTGAACCGATTATAAGCCCCAACATAAGGTGTGGCCAGCCAGGGGCAGTTCACAGTTGACGATCGGCACCCACGCTAGCTGGCCACGGTAAATCGAATAATACCCACGATTACGGGCCATAATGGCCCGGGTAGTTACTGTGCGCGATCTCGGCTCCGATGTGTCTTAAGTACGGCTGTGGTAAAAAAGAAAACTCCCCGCGGAGGCGTAAGTTGGGTGACGAATGTCTCCAAGACCCACAGCTAGGGAAAGTGACTACAAAAACCATTTGCCACAAATTTAAGCACATCGAAGGCCTTCCGTGATTGGAAGTTTTACTATTTCATATATTTCCATTTTATTTATAAAAACTTTCCTCCTATCCTCTATAACGATCACTAAAGTACATGACACAAGATGGGAGACACTCGCTAGTGGAAATAAGAACTCATAACTAGATAACAGGTCACTCGGCTGCATTCCATCCTCAATCACACAAGACATTCAAAGCTACCCGTCTACAACTAAAACATGAAGGGAGGTACTTCCTTTTCTTGTACATAAACATGTAGCTATAGCCTATTCACATATCACACTAACATTGCGAGACGTGAAATTATATTTTAAGCGAGAGCTTAACATCAAACACGATTAAAGCACATGCATATACACAGTTATATTTCTTATGCAACACGTCAAAATAACGACAACACTCAAATATGACAGAATCAGCTTATGTTATAACATTATATAAATGAAATCATTCGCTACATTGACATAATTACATAATTACAACCTGAAAGTACATTAATGTTTTGGACTAGTATATTCAGGAATGCCAAGTAAACCAAAATAGTAGTCAGCTGCAGCAGGGCTCCGCCTCTATCCTGCCAGCCCTCCGGGATCTACTTGACCACTGGATCAGAACTCCCAGCATGCTGGCCAGAGGTCCCACCTGTCCGATTCAGGAGAGGAATCCATAAGATAAATGATACGCAATCGAGTTAAGAAAAGATTGAGAGGGAAAACTTACCAGCATCTACTCCCTGATCATCATCCCCCAACTGCACTCCCACTTCCTCGGCGGTAAGCAGCCGCATGCCCTCCTTCACTGCCACTTTCTCCTCCTCAGTAAACTGGGCCGTGACCACATCCATCCTGAAAGTTACACCACCTTCCTTATCCGCCTCAGCCTTGGCCTCCTCCAAAGCCCGAAGATATATCCTAGCCATGACCCGAGGATAGTCGTCCATCCAGGACAGGTTGCCCTGCTTCCAAGTACGGAAGTACATGTCCTGGAGCATCTCATCCATCATCCCCTCGTTCTCCTCAAACTCCCTCATCCGGGCCTCAGAAGTCGAAAGCCTTATGACGGCCGCATCTCTCTCCAATCGGTATCTTGAGCAGTCAGCCTGAAGGGATTTCCGCATCGCCTCCATCTCCTCCTTCAATTTGGCTTGAGCAAGCTCTGCGGCCTCAAGCCTCGCAGATAACTCCTCTATCTGCTCAAGATCCGCTCTTCGAACCTCATCCATCGTGGCAATGGCCATATCGATTCGTTCCTTGCAGGTGGCCTCCATCTTTCGCAGCTCGGCTCTGCTAGCCTCCTCCATAGTTTTCTTTAACCGTCTGGAGGCCGCCTCATGCTGGGAGATCTGAATGGCCTGGTCGGCAAGCTGTTTGGCCTGATCGGAAACCATTAGCCGCAGGCGAATGTTAGCACTTCCGATTTCCTCTCCAGCCTTGACCAGTCGGGCGTGATGCTCCATCAACTTCTTGGTCTCTTCAGCCACCCAATCGATGTTTGCCTTGGCCTCGTCCCCCATTGTCACAATCCGAGTGGTCAACAAGTAGAGATCCAAAGACTTAACCTCGTCAAGCACCCTTACCATAGGATTGCGGGGCAAGAGGTGCTCACCGGTAACCTCATCGAAGGAAATATCATGAGAACTCGGGTCCAAATCTGGATGACCCGCAAATGGGCTACGAGCCAAGCCAGGATGATCAATATGAGTAACGGAAGGATACTCTGATGGATGCAGAGATGGTATGGACTCAGTATCTTCCTCCGTGATGTCATGAATAGGCTGGGTTGGGGGCTGAGGTCCAAGTGAAGGTTCGAACATGGAACGCCTCCTCTTTCTCTTTTGGATATCCTCTTCAATAACTCCGAGAAGAGGACGGTAGCCGACTACGCCCCCGGAACGGTCAGTCGAAGGCTTCGGTTTAGCAGAAGCTTTGAAGAGTTTGAATTGCTCGAGGCGATGCCGAATGTCTAATGTCTTGGCCGCCTTACTCGTTCCTGAAATAAAAACCAAGTGTTACAAGCATGCATGAGACTATAATTCAAGAAACATATGAAGTTAAAAAAGGATTTAAGAATTCACCTTGAACCGCCGGAGTCTCCTTAGCCGAAATACTCTGAGAAGATGAACCGGCACCAGTCCCGGCCTTATCAGACTTCTTCGACTTCTCCACCAAGGTCGGCCCTTCCTCCAACCCCTCAAAGGCTTGGCGGAAAGCATCATCCGTCCACTCTTGAATCTCTCCCGCTTACCCAGAGGTCAAGGCACCAACGCTACAACCACTCTGTCCTTCGCCACCATTACCACCATCACCTTCTCCATCACCTCTGCTCTCCTCCTCGCCTCTTTCTTCCTCTCCACTTTCCTCCTCCGAAACATCTGGGTATGTGCTGGGAGAGGGTCCATCAGATTTCTTAAGCTTCTTCCCCCCGACGACCGGAGGAATCGAGAAGGGCCTCCTCTTGCTACTCTTTGTCGTGGCCCCTCCTTTGGCTTTGGCAGCTCTTTCCTCAGTCGTATCCCTCTGCTTGACCACAGACTGATGTGGTAGGATTAAGTTGTGTTCTAGGAGGGTGACATTCCTAATTAGGTAAGAAGCTGACCTATCCCTTCCCGAAATGGCTTCTATCTCCACGGCCATCTGAACCAAGTGATCATTCTCCACGACCGCAAAGCCCCCTGTCGCTAGCAATTAATAAAGCACATGAGAAGAAGCATTGCAGTCAAAATAGAAATTACAAGTAAACTTCAATTTACAGCCAGAGGTGAAGCGGTGGATGGAAACAGAGTCATCCTGAATGAAGAACCATTCCTTCTTAAACATGGTGAACTTTGAATACAAGTCCAGGACCGGATTAAAGGACACAGCCGATTTCAAGCTGATGTATGGAGACCCCTTCTTGTAACCTCTCAAGTTATATAAGTATCAAATCTCCCGGTTGGAAGGGGGCGCCCGTACTTTCTCTGGAAAATCACGAATAGGCACACCAAGATAGCGTAGGATTTGGGCTGGAGCTGGAAAGGTGTCACCTTCAAATAGGTGACGAAGCTAACTATCCAAGCATTGATTGGAGGAATGGCCCCACACATGCAGTGGTACCTAGTATAGGCTAAGTATACTTCAGGGGGATTATATGGCATGACCCCCTTCCTTGGCAACAGCATGCGTGCTCTATCAATCCCAAAGAAGCGGGAGATAACATCCAGTTGCTCTTCTTTGAGAGAGCTAGGAAAGTAGTAGGGCGGAGAATTCAGAAGCTCTCGAGGACCATACCCATCTACTAGCGATCTCGGGGTGGGTCCATGATGTTCCGGCCCTGGCTGAGCTGGGGGCACTACGGTGGACTCTCTTCTGTCCGAAGATTTCTTCTTATCCGATCGAGTTTCCACTTTGTGAGACATTATCTGCAACACAAGGAAGCACGTTGCTAGAAGTAGAGATATAAAAAGCAAGTGTGTATGAAATCTAGAATTTCATTTATAAGCCAAAACGAAAAAGGCATAAGGCCCATTCGGCGACCAAACTCCAAGATGATTCGGCAAGTTCATTCGGTACTTTAAGACCTCAATTTCATTCGGTAAATAAAAGTCTTTAAGTTCATTCGGTAGTTCAACCTTAAAAACTCGTTCGGCAGAAGAAGGCTTACCTGGTCCGGCACTACAGTTGATTCGGCACTACAGTTGATTCGGCACTACACTTGATTCGGCACTACAGTTGATTCGGCACTACAATTGATTCGGAAGGTAAGGGATAACGGAGACACAGGGTCCATACTTATAAGCAAACGTGGATGACCGGACCAAATGGTTCGGCGCATAGGTCCGAATAAGGATGTCCGAGCTAAAACAAAGCGCGGCATTATGCTAGCATAAGCGCCACTTTGGGAGGCAAATGTTGGCCGTATTTCCACATACCACCGAACCAACCCCGCTTCCTATGCATGGCCGAACCAGCCTCCACTGATCCATGCTACTACCGGTCCAACTCCACCGTCCATGCTACTACCGGTCCAACTCCACCGATCCATGCTACTACCGATCCAACTCCACCGAACCATGCTACTACCGGTCCAACTCCATCTCCATGCTACTACCGATCCAACTCCACCGAACCATCTACCACTACCGAATCTACATGAGGAAGGCATACCGGACCGACACTATCAGGACAGATTGCATCAGCACAGGCCCACCAGCAGCCATGTACATCCAAGACCCCTGCCCCCTACCTCACTCTATAAATAGAGGGACAGGGGTACATTAATGGGGACAAGTTTGAGAGCTCAAGCACGGATAAAACTTTCAAACAACTTTCAGTTACTTGTAATCAAAGCTTTGTACTTGTAATCTGAATAGAAGAGGAGAATAACATAAAAAGTGGACGTAGGCATATTCTGGCCGAACCACTATAAATATGTGTGTCTTTTATAATTTAGCCCCTGCTTTTTATATAATTGCATAAATCACCCAAATCACTAAGAACAACGTATAATCAACTACATCATACGACTTGGAGGTGTTTGCCCATTTTTTATGCAAACAGTACTTCAGCTCTAAATATTTAAATTGGGTTCATATAATTTATTCACATTTATATTTACATTTTATATTTATTTCCAAATGTATTTTAACTATAAATATTAAACATAGATTCATGAGTTCACTTATTAATTTGTATTTATATTTTTGACTTACATTAATATTAATATTTTATATTGAACATTATCATCTATTTATGTTTTATATTTTCTATTTTCTGTTTTAGCCATTGATATTTGAATTAGATTCATAAGTCATATTTACATTTATTCTCATTTTTATAATTCATTTGTATTTTATTTAAATCATATACATAAGTTTGACTCATATTTTACATTTATATTTTGTATTGCTAGAATTAGATTTTAAATTTTAAACATTATCAAGCAAATGTATTTATTTAACAAATGTTAATAATGTATAGCATTTTAATTTAATTATATGAGTTAAATTTTATTAATAATATTATTAAGAAACTTATTTTAGAATTTAAAACATTATTATCTATATGTATTATTTTATACTAAATATAAACAAAGTAAAGTATTTTAAGTAATTACATAAGATAGATTTTTATTGTGAATATTATTGAAATACTTATTTCAAATTTCCAAATCAATCTCCTTTTTAAAATACAGTTTATATAAATAAATGGCAGTATTTACAAATCATATTTATTTTAATATGATCAATTTACATTTTATTTAATTAGATTAAACATTTATTAAAATAAACGGGGCCAAAATCCAGGGTTGTTACATTCCTCCCCCCTTAAAAGAATTTCGTCCCCGAAATTTAAAACAAAGATAATCTTTAAAAGCTGGATACCAACCATTCAAACATACATATCATTTATATATTAGCAAACAACCAAACAGTCAATCCTAACAAACATCAGTAGTTATCCGAACACAAATCCAGATAAGCTTCCCTAAAATTATCGAGAGTTTGTCTCTCGATGATCAACAATCCAAACTGGATTCCTGATCACAGTTAAATTCGACTCAACTTCCAAATTCCTGAACTACTGGTTCAATAATTAATGATGAACCATGAACAAATTTCTAAGATGGGGTATATGGAATACATAATGAAATTCTAATATCCACTCTGGCAATTCAATTTTGAAATCTACAATATTAATTCTTTCCAAATTTTATTGACTTCTTTACAGATTTTCAATATCTATTCAATCACGCCCGTACGATGTACATATATCATTCGTACACAATATCAAATCCGATCGCTCGCTCGATCACACAATTTCATTTTCGATCTAGTATCGTCCACCCGACTTCCTAGTGCAGACTCAGAACTGGTTTCTTGATCAGAAACTGCCATTCTCCTTGCACAGCCATAACTATGACAGAAAATTCCCAGAATCAATCAAAATCCATATCCATGGTTCGTCGTCGAAAATCGAGTGAAAAATCCTAACTCGGATCGATATAACTATCTCGAAATTCTGTGCTCGAATCTGGATCAAATTGTTATGCGAATAAAATAATATGCGTACATCCTACGTATTTATATCCATTGATTATCAACTATATCAATTTTCTTTATTCACATTATTTTGATTTCTATTCACTTGGAATAATTCTCTCAATATCAAATTTACTTAAGAATCTCACCATTCATTTCTTAAGTTTAACATAAGCATTATATATATTCCTATATTATTACTCTACCACTTTAGCCTTTATATCTTCTTTAAATCTGAATTTTCAATTCCATGTGACTTCAAATTTATCCTTAACTCTAAATATTGAATTTTACTGACTATTTTCCCTTTTATAACCGATTCTTATCATTATTTTTAAATTAGTTTCATCCACTAGTTTATTTCAATTCCTAATTTGAAATTGTTTTGTTGCTAAATTTTTAAATTAATTTTTTTTTTCAAAATTTTGAAAAGTTTTGGCAGAGTCTCCATTACATAATTTCATAAGCACATATGTTTAGTTTCGACACTTAGTTCAATTACTTCCATCCAATTCTCAAACCATTCTCTTTAGTTTAAGTGATTTACAACTTACTTGCTTACATATATAATCCATTTGAGTAAAACAAACTCATATTCAAAATCTTCCTATTTTATCTCCAACAATACATAAAATTTTATCTAATCTCATTTACTTCAAAAGACCCATTTTCTTATGCAATTTGACAATACTATTGTGAATAAATAATTACCTAAGCTTTATAACAATTTTAAATTGATTCCAACTCAATTTACACTGACTCCATCACATTTAATTTATTCACAATCCTTACATTGCATTTTCTTTCATTTTAACAGGTTTGATTCCAAACCATTTTATTAAACTCGACAACCAACATATTAAATAATCATCTCACAATTTACTTAAGTTATTTATTTTCTTCAAACTGTTCCACCTAACAACTTAGATTTATTCTACTTCACCAATTCCCATTTAAATCTTTGATTTGATTTTCTTTTAATCAAATCCCAACTATTTACTAATTTGTTCGATTAGTTTATTCTTTTATCCATTCTTAAATTTTAATTTACATTAACGATTCATTATTGAATTTATTTATAATAAGGTTTATTCAATTTATGCTTGAACTAGGTTTGTTTACAACTTCAATTCTATTTTATCCAAATTCAAGGCTTACTTGGTTTATGCTTACTTATTTACATAAGAATTTTATTCTAATTATTTATAACTCGACTGAATTCATTTAAATTCAGTTTTATTCCAACTCAACTTTAGTTAAATCTAGCTACTTACCATTCTTTTAAATTTCATTACTCACTATATGAGCTCAAAACTTATTTATTTACTTAAAATCTTATATTACTCATTTGATTCATTTCATCTTATAATCACCATTTCAGATTATATATATATAGCACTTACTGTCTTAAGGTATAAATTTCCACCTCACAATTACAATCATTTTACCTTAAAATTTTATATCCAATTAAGTTCATTTTGAACTTCAATTCCATTTAACTTATCTCAGGTTAAGCTCCAATATGTTTTCTTATTTTCATTTACTTAAGTTAAATTTTAATTCCGGGTTTAAAATTCTCGATTTCTTCTTATTAATATCAACTTTACTTTATAAGTTCGATAGTTGATTTATTCAAACCTTTCACATTATTAAATAGAATTCTTAGAATTCAATTGCCCGGTTTTTATTCCTAAAACCATTTTGAAATGATAACTATACATACCCACTAGGTGTGTCAAATCAAATTTTCAAATTCCAAACACTTGTTTTCACCAAAACAAATTTTCTCTTTTTGAAAATTTCTAAAACAACTTGTATACCCAACAAGCCAAACAATATCATGACCAACTATCCTGGTAGCAATCCATCACTTTAGAAACTCGAAAATGAATACTGATGATGTGGCCATCACCGTCAGGATTATTTTGTAGCGACTGAAGTGAGTTCAGTGCTTCCTTACTTTCACAATTTCCTCCCAAAACAATTTCCATTCAACAATATTTTCCCAAAACAATATTCCACTATTGCCTTCAAATCTTTGGAAAAGCACATTTCAAACATTCCCAAGATTTTTAAATTCCTCAAATCCTTTTGTTTAAATTCATTTAAACACCTTTCAAATTTCCGGGACTTAAATTCTGGTTTGATCAAATTTTAGTTATATTCCTTTTTATTTAAATCATACTTAGACAATTTTATCTGGTTATAAACCACTCAAATTTTAAATTGTAGTATTAACAACCAAACATTCAAATATATATATAATAATTTCAGAAAATATTTCTTTTACGTCAAAATATAATTTTGGGTAAAATTATTTCATTTACCCTACTTTATAAACAATACTGTGTCGGTCTACCTTGTTTAAGAGTTTAGAAATCCCTATCGATGAAATGGGGTCCCACACATCGACCAGAATCCATAAACACTCAACAGATAGATCAACACAATATAAAAACAATTTTATATTCACTAACAAATACGCGCTCATATCTATTTATACACTCAAACTCCTTTTAGAGTACTACAGACTCTATTCTATGAGTAATTCCTACCAGAGCCAAGGTTATCGCCAACCTATGCTCTGATACCAAGTGTGACGACCCGCCCTTCTACTACCAGAAAGACGTATCACCATTAAGAAAGAAAGGGATAGAAATAGAAAAGAAGAGAAAGAAAGAACAACAACATCAGAATCTCATAGCAGAACGGAACAAAATATAATATATCATATAACGGTTACATAGTTTTTACATATATCAGAGTTATACAATATTAGTACATATGACGATCATGCATACATTTATCACTATATACATCAGAGATACAGTACACATCATCTAACACAGCGGAACTACAAAAATATCTATATACGTCTGGAATCTCCTGCTCCAAGCTCCTCCAGAAATCAAAGTCCGAAACCTATCACTTGGCTACTCATAAAAATTTGAGTACCCAAGAGTTTATGAAAAACAAAATATAAACTCCGGGTCAGACATGGGTCTGGTATGAGTAAACGATTTAAAGTTGTTTAACTTTGAAAAACATTTGAAAATAAAGGTATCGCGTAAGACTCCCCACAAATAAATACGGGTAAGTTTCACCTTACGCTAAACAAAACATTTCAGAGGAAATCCAGTGATATTATAATAGTGTCTAGGGTTTTCAAGTAAATAGAAAATAGCCGAAATTGTTACATCTATTAAATTCCAGCTACTAAACACAAAAGTGGGTAATACAAATCAAAACCGTAGGGTCTCGTAGGGAAAATGGATTTCCAACAATGGCAGGGCTATTGGGGTACCGCCCGTCACAGTACGGGGCCTAGATCACCGTACCGAGGATCACTTCCGACCCCCTACAACACAAGGCCGGAACCATTCCTTACTGAACGGACCCGAACAAGATAAACCCCACGGTTGTAGCTAGCAACCGCCCACATAGCTGAAATAAAAAGGGACATCTAGACAGGGGAAATATCTTGTCCTACTTGGGCATGACCCACCTAACCTTACTACATCTCCCCTGTTTTAGCCATTCCCGGTTGATGAGGCATGAGGCTGCGATTACCTTTATAAAACATATTTCTTAGAATGCTCATCGTCCGCCTGACGATGTGTTGAAAGCATCCAATCCATACAAGTTCGTTCCGGGTTCGAACGAAACCGAAAGCATTATCTCATCACACTCATTTTGGAATCACCCTCAGAGTCAACGACGATAACCCTTGCATTCTGAAAGCGCCATCTCGATCTTCATTTGATAAGTCACGACCTATCGTTTAATTTGGATCGATGTAGTTTTTGGAATATCAATTGGATACCCGATCCCGGTCTCATCAAAATCCAAACGCCATTTTAAGGGCCAAGTTGTCTAATTAACCTAAACAGTTTTAATAATTTAAATTCAACAATTGAATTAACATAGCATTTATCACAGATAAAACATATACAAGCATCATAGATATAACATAACATATCACAGAGCATCACAGAATATCATCAAATAAATATTACAACCAGATATTCAACATAACAATCCGTAAGCAATCATCTTGAAGTCTTATTTGTGATCAATTCAATTTAGAATTAATTACCTGAGAGTTAACCACTTAACTCTGTTAAATTAATTATTAATTAGCAAATAATTACCTATTTCATTTCAAATTGTTTAATTAATGATTTCTTAATTAATCATTTAGTCTTAATTACATACTTATTTTATTTCACACTATCAATGACTTAATTATTTCTTAACTCAATTATTTACTTTAATTAACCATTTAATTAATAATCTTAATTATTAATCAACTTAATTACCCATTATTTAACTGCTAATTACTTCCTTAACCCTTTATTTATTCTTAATTAAATTACTCGATTAATCAACTATTAATCATTCATAAATTAACTTAAGTAGTTACTTTCAATTTTATCAATTATTTATAATCTATGACTAATTACAATTTAAGAGTAATTGTTCTTAATTTCTACCTAAAATAATTTATATATATTAAATGTTCAACTTAATTAAACATTTAAAAGTCTTCCTTTAAATTTTTAAAAACCAATTATAATATTAACTCCAAACTTAATTATTAGATAACCTTATACTTCATTTGATTTAATTACTTAATTAAAATAGAAGCTAAGAGGTGGAAACATTGTAAAACATTAATTACATAATTAAACTTGTATTAACGTTTAACTGAATTTTGTTAAACATTTCACCTATATATTATTTTTAAGATCAGCAGCTTGAACCCGAGACCTTCCCTGTTAAAACTCGTGCGCTACTTCGAGTAAACCCCCTATATTACCGGAGACCTTCCTGTACTCCTTCTTCTTCCTCCCTTCTATTTTCCATTTCTACAGGTAGTTAAGTTTTAAAACTTAAGTTAAAATTCAAACTTTAAATCAGGTAACTCTCTCACGTACCAGCAGTTTCGAGATCCAACGTGCCAAATCCACAAATCCTCACTGCTTCGAATTAATCAAAGGAATACGCGATCACGCACTCGAGACAAAGCCATCCATTCCAAACTTCAACCCACCAGATATCTGTGCACATGCGTGCACATGTAACCGAGCTCTGACCATCGATGATCCATTCCATGACCATCCTCAGACCGACAACCACCCACACCAACGATTTTATCACTCAACTTTGTCGAATAGCCAGTGATGCGAAATTGAGCATCTTAAAGTAGCAGGCATTCGAACTCAAATGACCCAAACACCCATCGATGACGATCAAGGCGACTAGAATCTTCATCCTTCAGACCTCGACCCCGTCATCGATCCACGCCACCATCTTATCACCCGAAATCGAACTCGATGCTTCAAGTTAGACGAGATCACCTTGCCATTAAACGCGACAGAACAAACTACAAAAGCCCTAGTTAAGCCTCTCCACGCAAATCCAATCATCAGAAAGTTCTCGAACTATTTTTCCAGTGATCCACATCCCCTACGTCATCTTCGACAACAATCCCTACCTCTAAATCACCGTCGATCGCCAAATATTGGTTAAAAACCCAAAATTCTTCAATTTCGACTAACTCAGAGATTACCAAGCTAAAAATCATGATTCTGGTTTCTAAATTGATCACTAGCAATCTAGAATCATGTTATAAGATTAATTCAAGAATTCAGGACACTTGATTTTAGCCTATGATATAATCAGACCTGCGGATTTCCAATTTTTTTCATAAATACATTATATATTAATTTAAAACTACTTTTAAAATTAACTATATAAATTTTTAAACCTTTCTTTTCTCAGATCCTAACCTATAATCAACTACAAATGAAATTATGGACCGTTTATTTGATGATGGCGCTGTAAAATAAACAGAGATAATAATTAGCCATATCACAACATGTATAACATCCATTTACCTCTAAACATACATATGAATCATTCCAAACTATTAAACTACAAGGTCTCATTCATGTGTCAGGTTCAAGTCTCGGATATTTTAAACCGATTTAAGATCAAAAATTTACTCACCTACAACATTCCTGAACAAAGGACCTCATATGCATACTGAAACAAACCATGTTATCAATGAAATTTGAACTAGTTTTAAATTACTTAAAACTTTTAAAAATTTGTTTACTCACTTGCACGTAATTCCTGTAAACAGGAAGCATTGATGTTTGAAATCTTCTTGTTTTGAAACTGAAGTTTGAGTCTGCCTTGAATCTGATTGTTTTTAATTTGAATTCTAGTTGAATTTGCTCTCTCTCCTTTTTCTTTCTTGCTTTAATTTTTCTCAGGTTTCTTATATGCTTTCTAACTGAACTGGAAAGTAAGACACAAATAGCTATATAGAAGACAACAGTTGTATAGGGGAGGCAATACCTGGTCAGCTCCTTTCTTAATAAACAGATTTTTATAATATTTTGAAATGACAAATTTGTTGGCCGAGAGGAAATCAAGTACAAGTTTTTGTTCACCAAATATGTTACATAATTATTTTGTCTATCTGTGCTTAACTATTTGTATGCAGACATAGTTTTGCAGGTCAAAATTTGGCTTGTGAATGAAGACATCATGTATAAAGATATTTGTAAGTATACAACTTGCAGGTACATATTTGGCTTATGTATGAAGTTTGAATAAAGATCTTTGTTTTGTTATTAAAAATCTTGTCTTGTATCTTAAGTTGTTGTATACTTATAAAAAATGTTACTGTGTATTGTTATTTTTAGTTTGAATCTGCGGGCAACATTTGGGCTTTATGAATGAAGATATTATGTGTATTAAAATGCTTATAGTTACATTTGTATTTGTACTTTAGCTATAAATATTTAAATTGGGTTCATATAATTTATTCACATTTATATTTATATTTATATTTTATATTTATATTTATATTTTATATTTATTTCCAAATGTATTTTAACTATAAATATTAAACTTAGATTCATGAGTTCACTTATTAATTTGTATTTACATTTTTGACTTACATTAATATTAATATTTTATATTGGACATTATCATCTATTTATGTTTTATATTTTCTATTTTCTGTTTTAGCCATTAATATTTGAAATGATTCATAAGTCATATTTACATTTATTCTCATTTTTATAATTCATTTGTATTTTATTTAAATCATATACATAAATTTGACTCATATTTTACATTTATATTTTGTATTGCTAGAATTAGATTTTAAATTTTAAACATTATCAAGCATATGTATTTATTTAACAAATGTTAACAATGTATAGCATTTTAATTTAATTCTATGAGTTAAATTTTGTTAATATTATTGTTAAGAAACTTATTTTAGAATTTAAAACATTATTATATATATGTATTATTTTATACTAAATATAAACAAAGTAAAGTATTTTAAGTAATTATATAAGATAGATTTTTATTGTGAATATTATTGAAATACTTATTTCAAATTTCCAAATCAATCTCCTTTTTAAAATACAATTTATATAAATAAATGGCAGTATTTCCAAATCATATTTATTTTAATATGATCAATTTACATTTTATTTAATTAGATTAAACATTTACTAAAATAAACGGGGCCAAAATCCAGGGTTGTTACAGTTTGGAGTTCGTATGTAAAAGTTGTAAATTTGTGAAGAATAATATTAAAATATTAAAAAAAATTCTTATAAATAAGATTTTGAACAGTAACCCTAAGGGTTTTTCTTAGGCCGCCACTAGTGATTATTCAATGGCCGAAATCCTCTGGTTTTCTTCTTCAATTTTCATGCAATCTGTTCATCGATTGAAGAAATTTTCTTCTACAATCTTGTAGAGCTCATCGAGAGCTTCGGATTCAACGGCCATGATCGAAAATGACACGACGATGGAGGCATGGTAGGGACAAGAACACTAGCTATTCGTGTGCGTTTTCATGGTGATATACGCGACCGAGATTCATGGAATTCAAGGTGGAGGTGTGGCGGCCTTGGCGTGTCGAAGTCAGATCGTGGTAATGGCGTTCGTTGAACGTGCGGTTTCGAGCCCTGGTTCGACATGAAGGTGGGTTCGTTTACTTGCTTGCGCATGTTCTTTAGCCTGGGGAGGAAGATGGTAATCTACGGCTTGGATTTGTTTTAGCTTAGGTAAGATAAATAAATAAATATTTTTTTTTGTAAATTATATGCCAACATTTAAAAAATCATACCTTGTTCATGCGAGGTCCGTTTCGGACGATTCAAACTACTACGAAATCGTGGCGACGAGCTCTACACATAGGAATTGGATTAGAGCTGTTTAGATCGAGTTAAAATTTTAGGTTAAATTGAATGCCATTCGATTTAATTTAAATTTGAAAACTGAAGGTGAGTGTTTTATAACGCTCACAGTGTACTATAATATTTTCATGCTAGGTTAATTTAATATTATGAAGTGATATGATTTTTTATTGGTCGTTGTTTGATAAATTTAATTTTCATCTAGATTGTCGTTGAATTTACCATCAAAAATTAAAATTGACAATCGAATTGAAATTGAAATTTAAGTGCAATTAAATTACCTGATATTGATAACTATGAATTGTCGTGAATTATAGTGTCTGTTTATATGATTGATTATGATGGATGCAAATTGATTGATATTTGGACGGTTGGGTGTTATTTGTTTTTATATATAGCTTGTTATCATCCTGTAATTTATTTACAGTATATAGAATTGTAAATTAAATTATTTTGAATAAATTAAGAAATATGTTGAAATGATATATACCTATGACACTTTGATTTGGATTGAAATGATATATAACCATCCCTGAAACTAAATTGAAACAGCTGATCATTTGGTCATAGGATAGACAATTACATACGGACACCGGATTGGTTAAATCAAATGATTTTGAAAATCTTAGATTTGAAATTATTTAAATGGTTTTGATTTAAAAGAAAAGAGAAATCAAATTTATAGAAATCGAATTAATCCCGAATTTGAGTTTGAAATGTTGAAATAAATTTTGGTTAAAAGAAATTGTTAAATAACTGAAGTTGAGATTTTGAAGTTAAAAATCGGTAAATAATTGAATTCCATACATTGTTTGTTTTAAAAGATTGAACTTTTATTCAAACTTTGAATATTACTAAGTGAAAGTGATATAAAAATGATATTTCGAAATTGAGCTCGGAATTGAATTTATTTGAAGATTGGGATTTTAAACTGAATATTGAAGGATAATTTGGTTTAAATGTTTTGAATCGATACTTTGAAAATTGAGCTCGAAACCGATATAGATTGAAGTTGAAAATGAATTAATTGGGTTCGAAAGTGGAATTGAATTAATTTGAAATCGAAGTTGAAATCGATATGAATTAAAAATCTAAATTGAATCGATTGAATGGAAATTAAAATTGATTAGAGTTGGGAAGTTAGAACTGGACCGGTTTGACTTTGATACTATTTTCAAATAAATTGATTAATATAAAACTATTTAGAAACTATCCTCACAAATACACAAATTATTTTCATTTCCAAACTATTTTGTTATATAAACCATTTAAATACTTATACTGTTTTATATTAAACTATTTTAACCATTTAAACTATTTTATACTAAACTATTCTAACCATTTAAACTATTTTAATTATTTAAACTATTTTGGAACTATTCAAACTATTTTTCAAAAATTTAAACTAGACAAGGGTGAAATGTTTATTTTAAATCATGAATTTAAATACGAATTGGGTTAAATGAAGTTATAACCCAAAATGGAATTCGAAAGGATTTTGGAAGCAAAATCGTGATATTATGGCAAAAATGATTTGGAATTGAAATGGATAATATGACGATTTCGTAATGGATTTGATTTCATAGCGAATATGATATTTTGATATCAAGTATGAACGGTTTTCGAAATGTAGAAGTACCAACCGGAGTGTAAAATGACGTTTGGTTGTTAAAGAGACCGGGGCCGGATATGGGCATACTCTCTGTCGATACTGGAACCACTTTGACAACTGTGTACGTGGAGTGATGATCCAGAATGAAGTGGTTGGATTTGGCGTCGTTTGCTGGATTTGAAGAAAGAGAACGATGATAGGTTAGCCTGGCACTTGTGCCAATTTGAAATGAGTGAAACAGGAGCTATACCGGCCAAGTGGGCTAGCTACCCCAAGCGGACGCACTTCTTCGAATTACCATCATTTATATTGTGATTGATTAGTGCGCACCCTCCGGATTATGGGAGTGTTGGACGCGGTGGGCGATCATGGCTATGATGCGTTACCACTAGCCGGGAAGGGTAAACTGGTAGTATCCTACCTTGGGCATTGCCTCACGTGCCTTGTCATACTTTTATCCCTAAACGAGAACTATACGATTTTGGTTTAGTATTGTCGTATCACAGTGCATCCTAATCTTCCAACCATTTAACAGGTGTTTTATATGCAAATTGTACGACAATGCTTAAAAACGCGTTAAGGAGGATTAATGTAAAGCCTTGATGCTATTTTTAATATTTATTTTACTGACTAGACATTATATATATAGCGTATTCTACTACATATAAATATTTTGATGGATCCATAAGAGATGGAAGATCCTGTAACATCTCCTAAGTTATTGCACACACATTTTACTCTGGATAGGAGATGTGAAATCCCGTAAACATCTCTGACGCCGTTATACTCATGTTATATGTGATATCGAATTGACTTACATAAGGATATTTTAGTCCTGACTCGAGTGTTTTTTCTTTTCATTACGCTCGGATCAGTCTTGAATTTTTCAGCTAAGCGAAGACTCACTCTAGAGGACGAAGATGAATATTTGGTATATTACTACTATTATTATCCCTGCATCATGTTGTCTGCTGCATTAAATTATTAGTTCTGTTGTATAGGTATAACTCTGATAAATGTTGTATAAATAGTAATCAAATGTATTATGTAAGCAGCTTCATGAGCTGTTTATTTAATTATTATATTTTATCGTTCCGCTGCGAGATTTTGTGTTTTTTTTCCTACTTCTCTTCTAAATTTTCTTATTTAGCCCCATTAACTATCTATGTTTCGGATTGTTTAAGTAAGACATGTGTGGATTATTATCAATTTAGACCGTCCGAAATCTGGGCTGTTACATTTGGTATTTGAGCTTTGGTTTAGCGATAACCTTAGCTTGCGGGGTTTGACTCGTTTGAAATAGGGTAGTATTACCCTATAGTGAGTCATTGAGTGTGTGTGTGTGTGTGTGTTTGTATATATATATATATATATATATATATATATATATATATATATATATATATATATATATATGCGAGAGAGAGCGTACTTGTTAGTGCTATAAAATATAATGTATTGTGTTTACTTATCCTTTGAGTTGTTTATGAATTCTGGTCGATGCGTGGGATGCCATGCCATCGATAGGAGTTTCGAAACACTTAAACGAGGCCAGTCGACATAATATTGTTTTAAAATGGGGTAAATGAAATAATTTTACCTAAACTATAATATATATATGATGATTATTAATGAAATTGTGATAAGAGATGATAACATTTAGTTATCATTGATTATTTGTTGAGTTAAAACAAAAGGAACACTTTGTAAATTTTATTCTACAAAGCGTTCGATAGTTAAATTGAATTGAACCTAATTACAATAAAACTGTTTAAAAATGGTAAAGTGTAAACTAATGAAATGTGGTAATAAGGTAATGAAATTTATATGAGTATATTTATAAAATGGTCTATAAATAGAAAGGATTTGAAAGTCTAGAATGTTTTTGAAAAAAAAGAAAAAACCCTGTTGCTTCCAAAATTTATTTCCAAAGCCTTCAAGAAAAATGATAATAATATTGGTTGAAAGTGTTTTGACTAGAAAATACTTTGAAAAGACTTTTGAAAGAAATAAAAGCATTAAACTCGCTTTAGTCGCTCGAAAATAATCTTGAGGATGACTGCAGCATCGCCAATATTCATTTTCGAGTTTCTGAGTGAGAATTGCTACTAAAGGAAATTTACTTTCGATTAAAAACAAATTTGATTATAGAAATATTCAAGTATGATTTAATAAATATATGAAGATAGTTATAACATCTAAATTGAGAAGATATGAAAGAAAGAAAAATAGGTTTATAACTTATAGATTTGAAGAAGGAAATAAAACTGAATTTAAATTGGTTAAATAATTGGTTTAGCAAACGAAAGAAAAACTAAAATTGAGATATGAAATAAAATAATTAACTTAAGATATGTGAATAAATTGAGTTAGACGTAAATAAAATGAAGTTTAACTCAAGAATCTTAACAAAAGTTAATTATATTGAAATGGATTAAATAAAATAATGAGGTGAAATTTTAAGTGAATAAATTTGTAAAACTTGTAGATTTGAGAAATGTTACGCTAATAACAAATTTTAATTTGTTTAATGTGAAAAGGAGAAATGGTTTAACTTAAATAAAGTTGAACAAAACAATAAATGAATTAAATAAAATAAAATTTTCATTTAATAAAGATTAAATGAATGGAGTTGGATTTGAATATAAGCAGATAAATTAGTAAAGTGAATAAATTCCACTTAAGGTATAAAATGAATGAATATAACTTGAATTTTAAAATGAAATGCAACTAGATTTGTGAAAGAAATTGAAAATAGGTAAACGAGTCAAGGAAAAAAATGTAAATGACCAATAGAATTCAATTTAAGTTGGATGTAGGGAAATTAAATGCAAATGGAATTAATTGAATATTAGCTAATCGAATATGAAATAAGTGAATGTCAAATAAATAATTCAAATGGTAAAATGGAAATCTATTAGAAATGAACTTAAAAGAATATAAACAAGTGATAAATAAAATCATAACTTTGCAAAGTTGTTTGTAAAATAAAATAGATAACTTTGTAAAGGATGTTTTGAGATTTAATATAGCTTTTCGAGATACTTATAATTTGAATAGCATTTGCAAAAGAAGATAAAATGATTATAAACATAAGAAGTAATTAATAAAGAAGAAAATTGAAATTTAACTTATGAAATGAGATTTATTAAGTCGAATTGAATGGTAACCACTTAAACAAATGAAATGAGTTAATAAATGAATTATAGAAAATGAAATTTAATTTAAGTCAAGTGGAATAAAATGATTGACGAAGTAAGTTAATGAAATAAAATTATTGAATGGAAGTTAACTTTAAAAAAGTTGAATGGAATTAATTATGGTAAAAAGAAATTTTATTTATATGAATTTATAAATGTATGCAATTTTTCGAAAAATTAAAATATTTTTCACCTAATTTTTCCCACACTCCTATTAAATAAGGGTGTAGTTCAACCGGTTTTTCGTCCAAATCCTAACACACAACTTTTAATACTCGAATCTCAGAAAAATCTAATTTTTTGAACTCGATTTACATTTCTCCATTTTACTTTTGCGTACCTCTCTCTTCATGCTTGGAACTTATGCTTCTCTCCTATTAAATCTCTATTTTCTTTTCCAAGCATAGTTTACATAAGAAAATATCTCCTTTTCTGTTGATGTTTCTATCGCTTTCTTTAAATTTATTATTTTCCTTTTAGTTATCTTATTCTACTTTTACTTTTTATAATAAAATCTTATGTCCTTATTCTCTTTTTTTGAACATCACAAAATAAAGAGAAAAAGCATCAATATTGATCTACTACTACAACAAAGTTTTCAAATGCTTACATAAGAGTACAATTTTATATTTAAAGAGAAAACAAATCCTACTACATCACGGTGCTGGATAGGTGACACAAGTAGGCTAATACAGCTATCATCTCGGGCTAGGAAGCTTAGGACCCTGTCCACCCTAACACAAGAAGGCCCTAATAAAGGAATCTTAAGGTGTTTCTCCTACCGCCTCATACTCATCACAATATCCTGCTATGTCCTAGCTAACTCCTGCTATGTCCTAGCCAACTCCTGTTGTCCTTGTAGAAGCTCCGTGTGCTCCCTGGCGAGCCACTCTTGCCCTTCGGCAATGCTCCTAAACTTGTCATCATAGCTCAGTGGTGGAGAGGGCTGAGAGGGCCCTACTCTTTCCCCTCAAGATCCATATCCCCACGCACTCTGCGTCGCAGGCTCTAACGGCTAAGCGGGCCATGTTGATTCTACATGCGCAATACCGCCTCCAAATGGGGGCGAAGGAAAGTGTTGTTGCTCATGAAATTACTATGGTGCTTGGAAATGTGGCTCGTGCTCATGCTCCTCCTGTGGAGCCTGGAAATGTGGCTCGTGCTCTTGCTCCTCCTATGGAGCCTGTATCTGATCTAAACCTATATTCATCTTCCTTAGAGTGGATGAATCAATTGTGGGGTGGGCCTGCTCACTGTAAGACTCTCTCACCATTTCACTCCGGTCCACCTAAAGACCTATGTCCAAAGGTGACAATATATCATAGTAGATCGGCGAAGTCCCGCTGATGTCATGTGTTGGGTCATAATCGTCCTAGCCCAGTTCACCAGTATGCCTCTGAATATGGCATAGGTGGCCTGCCTCACTGTGGGGTATATCTGGTCATAGCTCTCCATCTTGGGGAAAAGGTTATGCTGCAAAATGCATATAACCAACCTAGCTAATGGGCACAACTGTTCAATGCGCTAGTCGGGCTGCTGTGGATCTGTAAGATGAACATGTCCGTCATCTCAATATGTCCTACCTCCAATCCATGTCCTCTAATATCTAAAATACTAGCCAACTGAGTCTCGAAACTGGAAGGCCAGCTCCTCATCCTCATCGCCAGTACGTAAGTTAGCATCGAAAAGACGTACTAACCTGGGATATGCTCGTCGCTCGAACGTCTCATGGCTCAAAATCTGTCGCAGCCCTGTATCCAAGAAGAGCTTCTCCAAAGGGGTGCCCAGAAAATCAGAAACCTTCACCGTCCTTCCTTGCAAAATCTAGTAAGTGGCTGTATCAGAGTAAGACTGCATAATCCTCCTATCATTCTGGCACTACGCTATCTCATTTGGTGTAAGTTGGGGAAAAAGGTGGAATAAGAGGGTCTTGGAGGCATGGCAAAAAATTCTCAGATTTGTGAAATTAAATATGGATCTGAGTAGATCTCAGGACATGCTTCAATTTGGAACTAACCGTGAGCGTAATAGTGGAGTTTTCGAGGCGTTTGAGTGGTTTGAAGGGGTGGTTTTTAGGTACAGCTGTTTTCTTCGGGAAGAAGGAAATATGAATGAGGAAGGAGAAGGGGGCACGCATTTATGCGCGTTTGAATGAACTATGGCGGTTGACCCGCCTTAGTAATAGGTTGACCACACGGTCGACCGGGTTGGCCTGTTTTTTTTCGTGCTGCTGTGTTGCCTGCCTCCCTTTAACTAATCTAAGCGTAAGCAAATTCTACCTACTACCGAGTTGTCCAAGTCACGGTTACTACTTAGGTTAAATATCCTTGTCTACTCTCTATCCTCTAAGTGGAGTTTTGATGTGTTTTACACTTCAACTGAACCTTTGTTAATATCCATAAGCTTGCTCCAACCACTTAAATCGTCTAACCCATAAAAATTCTTTTTCAAAATAGCTTTAATTTCTTTAAAGCTGTAAAAACATTTTTACGTACTTATAAGGATTTCAAAATACGTTTGTATTTTTCTAAGATAGATGTCGCGTAAAACATCATCATTACAGCCCAATATATCAGTTTTCAATTAAAGTTTTAATACCTATACTTTTCTAAACTGTATATTTCTCTATTTTCAAATTCAAAAATGCTTTAAAGTTGTTTCTCTCCAACTTCCTATATTTATAAAATTGTAAATTTCTAAAGTTAAAACTTGAAAATCTTCCAAAACTTTTCAAATTCTTAAGAGTTCAATTGTTGGGCTAGACTATAAACTGATTTTTAATTTACTTTCACTTTTCTAAATATCCCTTACTGAATCCAAAAATCTTCTTCATATGAGGTCTTTTAGCTTTTATAATTTTCTCGTTCCAATTTTTGATATACCAAATTTTTTTCCAAACTCTCTCCAACTATTGGTTTACTCAAAAGTATGAACTTTTCTTTGGGGTTTTAAGAGTGTTTGTGTGTGTGTGTGTGTATTTATATTAAAAATACAAATACATTCACTCACTATCTACCTAGGCTTTGATACCAAATGTAACAACCTAAATTCCCGTGGTCAGGAATTTTTCGCAAAAATGCTAAAAACCAAGTCCACTGAAGCTTGAGTTAGGTATCTGGTATCCTACAAATAGGAAAAGATAAATATATCAGAGCTCAATTAGTTATCTTATAGTGGAATTGACTAAAATAAATAGTAAGTAAATACTCACTCAAATAATAACACTTTCTAAGCAAGTGTCGTAAAGCTGAGAAGTCTCTATCATCTACCTAACATGTAGGATGTTATGAGGAGGTGGTCAGAACAAAAGTTCTGGTGAATGAATAAATTATAAACTTCTAGGCTCAATTCTACCTATATTATTTTATTTCCATTTACTTTTATATTAGGTTTATTAAGTTAGTACTCCTGCCTCTGTTCGTGAACCGTACCCATCTACTCCATAGTAGATTAAAACCTAATAACTAACATATATATATATATATGTGTGTGTGTGTAGCTATATGCCTAATGACCATATTGGTCCTAGGTACCACCCACAGTGACTTTCGTATCGTCATCGATGAAAGCTCTATTGTCTCGCTTCGAGAGCGGTCGTAACTAAATCCTTAGGTGCTTCATCCTTTGGGCTGCTCCAAACGCGATTCAATTCTTTTATTAGACCCTAAGTGTAATCTTTTAATTTTATTTTAGGTTGCTTTCTTACTCTATTGGCTACTTATTTAACTTAGTTAGCATATTCTTGCCCTTATCTCACTTTTAATTATTACCAGATTACCGTAGATCTAATAGGGAATACTGTTAGCATGTCCCACATTCATTATCTTGCTTATTTAACTTAATATATGAATCTTTAAGTTCTATAAAATAAGCCTCTTTTACGATTTCTGTTTTATTTGCTTATTGACTTCATGTAAGTTTTTTAAAATAAGCTTCTACTATTTTTCTCTACTACCATTGCTTACCAATTTATTATAAGTCTCACGATAAGCTTTTCCGTTCTTATTTCATAATTATAACCTATGTTATAATTCTACTTGTAATTGTTACTTTTTGTTCTTTTATAGTCCATTATATAATTACAAGCGTTTCTTGTCTACTTCAGTCTGCCTTTTTTTATTTTGATGTTGAATTTTCTATAATTCTCTAATATTGCATAATTCACTTATCATAATAGTTGCCTATTAAAATAGCCTGCGCAGTAAATGCGGACTTAGGCTCATTAATTTTTACAGCATGATATTCTTGATTAATAATTTTTCTTGTTTCATTTTATACTTTACTTTATTGTCTCTTATTTTAGGAAGTAATTCTATTTTATTTGGTTGGTTATGAAAACTATATAATCCATTTCCATATCTTAATATTAGATAATACTATAAACAATAATCCGTAACTGTAGGATATTTCTTTTATTATTTTGGAGTAGTGTAAAATACAGCAGTTTCTTTATTTTACACTAGCTTCCTTTTTATTTGTTTTATTCTTACAGTTACAGCTATCACTATCTTTTAGATATTAAGTTATGGAAATGTGTCTTATTCTCTAAACCGACCAATTAATCTAATAATTACTTCCAAATTGACTTTTTCCGTTTTAATGCAATTTATTACAGTAATTCTATTCCTTAAACTTTTATTATTTAACTTCTTCATTCCAGTATTCTTAATTATTTAATCCATATCCGCATTTAATCTATCCTAATCCATACGCGAAGAAAAAGGAGAGGTAGAAGAAAACCGACGCTTGCATAAAATCCAAAACGTAGAAAAAGATGTAAATGAATACTTTTATTTTATTTTAATGTTTTTGATAAATACTTTTATTTTAAAAGTGTTTTAATAAATGAAATATTTATTTTGAGGATTAGTGATTGCTATAGGTAATTAAATCTTTGAATTATTGCTTGTTTGTTTATTTGATATGATTTGGAAATGAGAAATATTTCACAAATTTTTTGTGAATATGCTTGTGTAAGTGAGATAAGTATACGAATGTTTACGATAAACACGATTGAAAAGTGTTTTAATAAATGAAAGATTTGTTTTGAGGCTTAGTGATTACTATAGGTAATTAAATCTCTGAACTATTTCTTGTTTGTTTATTTGATAGTTTAATAACCGACATCAAATCCGAACCTAAATATAACTTCGGAAATATCTAGGAGAAACACGTGCGTTATATGGCATACTCATCTTCGATGATGCTGTGCTCTACGCATAAATCTTGTTTTGTTCTCCTAGGAAAAATGATAGGGAGATCCATCCACTTAAATGGTTTGGGGTGATACCTGCTCCTATATATTTCCAAAAGAACTGAGGTTAAATTTACTGAAACTATCTAATGCTGTTTCGAGAGACCATGATCAAATCTGTATAAATTATTCGAAAACCACTTCGATCCAACTCAATCTTTTCAAACTAAAGATATCGTGAAGAATAGATAATCGAAGATTGGGCTTTTAAAGTGCAAGGGATATTTTCCACTAATCGTAAGGGTGATTCCAAAATGGATGTTGTGGAGGTAGTGCCTTCGGTTTTGTTCGGACCTAAAAAAAACTTGCATGGTTGAATGTCGGCACTGCATTTCTACCTAAAGGGCATTCTTAGTATTCCAAGATGGTCTACTAGGAGGAAAGATAAAAGCACCGCCTCAAGCCTCATATCCCAGGAAATGGCTAAAACAAGGTAGATGTAGTGGTCTATGTGGGTCACTCCAAGTAGGGCATGTTATCACATTTCTAAATTATCATATTATGAATTTTATTGTGCATGACAGTCTCAATAAAGTTTGGGAACAACCGGGGTGACGGCATTTTGGTACTATCTAATTACAGGGGTAGGCGGGTTCTGTGTTAGAAGGGGTGGACCAAGATCATGGTCTAACTGCAGTTATATTTTATTTAGGGGTGTACTGTAAGTAAGGTAGTCCCTTACCTTACCATTGTTGGAATCCATTCTCCAATTAGCACCATGCGGACTTGATTGTAAACCTTTAATGTTGGAATTTAATAACGTAACAATTTTGGCTACGCTTAATATGTATTTGTATTCTAGACATTATCATAATATCACTGGATTTTGTATAAAAATGTGTTAGTTATCGTAGGGTAAAATCCATTCGTTTTTATATGCGACATGGTCTTACGAGATACATTTGATTTTAAAAGTGTTTTACAAATTATAATAAAGTTCCCTGTGATTTGAGTTTCTCATGCTTGTTTTACCAGACTGACCCAGGTGCTGTTTTCCTACAATGCTCGGGTTAGCCTGAGCATTTTTTCCAGATTTAGCTGATTCTTTGGAGCTTTCAAGTGACGACCTAGGTTCTCCCAAATGTATTCACATATCTTATATTCTTCCACCGTTCTATTTTGTTTTGTTCTTGTCTGTATTAGTCAGTAATTGTAAGGACAGGCTGCTATAACTGTAAAGGCTGATAATATGTTAGTGTACTCTAATGTTGTGTACAATAAAGATGATTTCTTTTTGTAAAGATTTGTTCACATTATATATTACTCGTCATGTTTCATGGGGTTTTTCTCTATCATTTCTTTCTTGACCCCAAATGACCTATCTTTCGGACACTTAAATGATCAAAATATGAATACTAGTATGTATTAAGTGTCGCCTTTAGGTGTAAGAAAGGCAAATTGTTACAAACGTGGTATCAGAGCATAGGTTGAGCTAACACCTAGGCTTTGGTTGGGTTAACTCATTTGTGATAGGGTAAATGAGACCCTAGAATGAGTTTGAGTGTATATACTGAGTGCATATCTATTAGTGCTATAAAATGTTTTATATTGTGATGATCTATCGGTTAACTTGGTTATGAATTCTGGTCGAGATATAGGGCACCATGGTGATGTTAGACGTTTCTAAACACTTAAACTTGGCAGATCAACATAGTATCGTTTTAAATTGGGTGATGAAATAATTTTACCTAGAAATATTTTTATGTATATAAAGAAATGTTTTTTAAAAATTAAATTAGTTATATATGATGTGTGTTTTGTTAGGAGAAGATAATATTTTATTATTATCATTTAAATTTTGTTTAGTTATGCTTGCCATGTTTTGAGCATTAGCTATGGTTCATATAATAATCTTCAATCTTTCTTTTAAAAATCATTGATTAGGTAGATTTAATTTATTGGAACATTGAAACGAACACCTTAAGTTTCATAATTTGACTCTATGGCATCGTTGATAACGTTGGGATAAAATTGGGTTTTAATAAAATATGTTTATAAAAAGAAATAATTTAATGGTTTTATAAAAAGTTAATTTTATAAACCAGGATTATAAAAATGCGTTTTGTAAATAAAAATAATTTTCAGTGAATTTAAATCCTGGTGTCTTTGATAAAGTTTCAAATGATCCACGAAAAAGTAGAAATAATTTTAACTGAAAATACTTTAAAGTATAAATATTTTGAAAGGAATTTAAGAGTAAAATTTTTTCTAGGGATAGTTCGGGAAATGAGTTTCGATATATTTTGTGATGATCTGAATAATATTTTAAGTGATAATCAAATGTTTGGTTAGGCCGATGTGATAGCGCACTTAGTAAATTATTCTCTTTGTCATTGTACGATCCAAACAAGTTCGAATACAAATGAATCCAAAGAAAGTGGACGATAAATATTTTGTTAAATCTATTTAGTTGGAAATATATATGTTGTTGTTTCAAAAGGAAGAAATATTCCTGTAATTAACTAGTTCGAGTGACTCGAAAGTGACTAAAGTTGGGCAGGGGATGTGTTCAGATGGTAAACACTTCTCTCTTGAGTATTACCATCTTGATAAAGGGGACATGATACTATTTGGTAGTACCCAATTTCTTGATATCATTTTGGAATTACTTGGGCTAAATGTGTATTTTCTAAGGATTAAAAATAAAGTATCATTTCAAAAAGTTCTAGAAATACAACTCGGGTATTTGGTTCTTAAGTTTCCGAAATATAGAGGTACTTTGATGTAAGAATGGGTTGATAAATGCAGTAAAAATTGAATTAATAAGAACAATTAATAAACTTGGTTTCATTAAACTATGTCATTTGAGTTTTAACATCTAGGAATTGAAAATTTATTTGATATTATTGGGCTGGCTAATAAACATTTTAACCTAAAAGTTGTCTAAGAAAAAGTAAACTTTGGGATGAAGTTTAGACACCAGCATTCTAATTTTCTTAGCTACTTACCAGACCAATTCGGTAAAGAGGTTGGACTGGTCGATTAAATTTTAAGACCCAAGTTATTTTTGGCCGACATCTAAATAGAATAAATGAATAAGGTTTAAAATTAGTTATTTTGTATATACTCTTAGGTTGTAAAAGAGTCTTATACAAATTAGTAAATTAAAATGATTTTATGAAAAGGTTTCATAAGTAAATTATATCATTTAAAAAAAATGTGATCTATGTATATCATATATACTAATGAGTAGTGTTAATTATTTCTAGGTTTAAGGCTGTGGTAAAGTTTTGGGGTCGAAATTCTTTTATGGGGGAAGCGTGTAACGACCTGAAATTTCACCACTTTGATTCGAGAATACTTAATTAATTTTAAATATTCAAATAATATATTTTATAAATAAAATAAAAATCTTTTGAATAGTAAATAATGATGGTGAAGTAATTTTTCAAATTTGTTTACAAAGATATATAGTTCGAAGAAAAATCGAAAATGTGATTGGAATTCATTTTTCGAATTTTCGACTTTTTGTCGGCTACAAGTTATCAGAAATGTTATGAATTTTTTGGTGTAAATATACTAATTTATAAGTAAGTTAACACATTTAGAAAATATGTGTATATGTGTATGCTTAAGTTTATAAATATAAGTTTAAATTGAAAATGAAAAGAAATGATGAAAAAGTAAACATCACTTCACAAAAAACATGTTTAAATATCTAGGTACGAGGATAATTATTGCACATTAGGTTAGAAAGTGTAGGAGGGGACAAAATTCTGTGAGCTGCATGCGATGGAGGTGTTGGAACATAATGAGGTGGAAAAGGAAATAAGGGCATTTTGGTAATTTCCTTATTACATTTTATATAAAACATTTTCCATATTTCTTTTTCTCACTTCTCATTCATTTCATCATTTCAAAACTTAGCCTCCACTTCCATGGCTTCCATTTCATTTTTCCAAAATTTAAGAACCTTAAATTTATCGCTTTTAATTCATGAAAACTTGTTTAAAACACTTCTCCTCCTTTCCTACACCACCTCCTCACAATAACAAGCCCAAACTCGAACTTCACCACCCTAAGCCAAGCCCCATATGCTTTATGTCTGAAACTACTTTGGCGTTTAAGGCATAGAAAAATCACTATTGGCTAAGGAAAATCAAAGTCCTAAGTTCGATTCAAGTGATAGCGTAGTTGGGATTGAGCTATAAGCTTTTTATTGCTTTTTGGTGAGTAAAGCTCACCTTTTTTTACTGAAGTTTTCAACATTATTTTGATGTCACTTGGTTATTAAATATGATTAGGATGAAATGGATGTTTATTTGTATATGTAATATGTGCTTGGATTTGATGTTGGTTAATGTGTCTACATAAGTGTTTGGATGTAATAGTTAGTTCGACTTGAGAATTCAAAGCTTAAAAATGTGCGCATGGATGGAGAGTTATAACCTTGCTTATGGTTTGACATTATTCATGAAAACCTATGTTATGATCTTGTGTGTAAGTTTCTTATGCTAAAATGGTTAGCATATAGACTTGTATAAATGATAAAGAGATCTCTTGCTTTTGAAAACTGTTTTACTTAAGCGTTTATTAAAAAGGGTTTATAAAGTTTAAAACTTTACTTTTTAGTTTTCAAAACTTTTCTAAAGTTAGAAAATGAGTTTCTAAAGTTAGAAAACGAGTTAAAGTAGTAAGAATAAGGTTTTTTAGCTATTGCGTACATAAAAACAAGTTTTGGAAATTTCGAGTCATATAGCGATAGTTGCTATTGGTGTAGTTCGTAAAGCGAACTCTTTTGAAATTTAAAATTATTTTCACCTAAGTATCTTTTTAGAGAGTGTTTCCAACACATATTACCAATAATAATAAATAATTATTAATTACGTATTTATTTGTTTAATGATTATTTAATTTATTAATTAAGAAAGGTAATTAGAACTTAATCATTAGTTTGCAAAGGCAATTAGTAATTAAGTATCAATTAAGTAAGTTAATTATAATTAATTATTTAATTAAATATTATTTAATAATTAATAATTTATTTAAGGATTAATTATCATATAATTATAATTAAAGGTTGATAATAATTATTTTATTATTTAAGAAATAGTTTATATATTCATTTAATTATTAATTAAGTTAAAATTTAATTAAGACTTGATTAAGATTAACGTAATTATTAATGAAGGTTTAAATTATTACTCAATTATTAATTAAAGGTTAATTATGGTTTAATTATTTATTTAGAAATTAACTATTACTTAAATATTTTAAAGGATAATTATTATTTAATTATTTATTTAAAAGTTAATCATTATTAATTAATTTATTTAAAAGCTTAATTTTTATTAAGATAAAATGTTATATGTTACTTAATTATTAACTAAAAGTTTTAAACCATTTTATTTTTGAAGATCGATTTTGTTTTAAAGTAATATTTTTTAAAGGAATTTCTTGTTGACTATCCTGAGTAAACCAACTTGAAGATGAAACACAATGACATCTGTTTAGCATGATAAAACCGTTTTGCTAATTAAGTTATAATGGACATCTGTTTGGTAGAATAAACTAAATTTCTACCATAATTTCCCATGTAGATTATATGGACATCTATTTAAGCAGAATAAAAATCCATTCTACTATTATATTAACTTGGACAGGTGTTTAGCAGAACAAATCCCCATCTGCTATTATCGTGACTTGGATATCTTTCCAATATGTTGATTTGTTTGTTGTCGGCTGATTCCTTTATACATATCTACTTGTTATGCAAATACCAATGTTATAACTTGAAAAGTAAATTCGGTTATATGATAACCATTTGTGCTCACTAAGCTTCTTTCTGATTTTTAAGGTCAATCATTCTTTTAATAATGGTTTTAGGTTAAGTAATGATTTTAGTAAAGGTGTTTTAAAAATAATCATTTTGTCTATCAATATTTATTAAATGAGCTTTGTTTTAAATAAGGAATGTAACGACCCGTAAATTTTAGTGGTTTTATTAATTTAATTAATTAAAATTTTATGAAATTATTTGAATTTGGAAAAATAAAATTAACATTTGGAATAGGTCTACTTAAACATAGCAAAAGGTAAATTTTCACCTGAAAATATGGAAGTTTATTTTATTGTGTAATTTTATTTCAATTCAAATTAGTTAACATTGATGATAATAAAATATTTTCCAAACCTGAATTTTTTTATATAATAAATTTGTAAATCATCTTCTGAGTGAGACGTCATCTTCCGTTTCATCAAATTTGGACTGTCGTTGCTCCATTTATCTTATTTCTGACATTTTAGCAGAATTTCTGGTACCGATTATCGACTTTTGACTGAATGGTCGTACCACTGATATCTGTATATCGTTATGGTCGTCTCATCGTCATGATCTATGCGGTATATTCACCTCTACATTTCGGAGTCCGGTTCGGGGCGAAGTCTGGGCAATGTTTGGTCGTACCTGTTCCGCATTCAAGCCTTTTGATTTCTTACGTCTCTTTATTTCTCAACGGGTAATATTAATGGACACTAGCTTTTCAAATTTCCAAAATTTATTTCTGACTTTTGTTATTCTTATGGTTTGAAATTTTATTTGCACGTCTCTCGATTTCTCGCCTCTGCTTTAATGAATTGAAATATAATTATATTTTTCTGGGTGGTATACTTCTTCCTGCAACTTGTTTTCTCCTTCCTTCCCCTCCATTTTTGTTCGCATGGCTACCCATCTCACATTCTCCTTCCCTTCCACCTGTCGTCGAGCGTCCCCAAGGCAGACACCACCCACTCGCCTAGTGCAGCTGCCCGACCAGCCAACCCGCCTGCTCCAATCACACCAATCACCAGCTTGTGCCGATCAGATCCACACCTAACAACCCTCCTCCTCGTTTGTCCTAGCTACTCTCATGCGTACGTTTTAATCTCCACCCTCCGCATAGATCACCACGAAGCCTTCCACCGCTTAAGCTCTCCCCTCTCGTACCATGCTGCCGCACCACCTCTTGCCTAGTTACGGCCTCCACGCAGCAGCTTCTCTTCATCGGCCTCTTCACTTTTCGAGCCTCCTACTTTGGTAAATATATATTTTATGACTTATATATATATATATATATTATCTATTGAATTTTATATAGACAAATTACATAAAGTTTATTTATTTAGATAGCCTGCAAGTTGTTTGTATATACTAGTTTTTTATAACTGCCCTGGTATGATTTTACATATATTATATGTATCAGTTTATATAATATTTATATACATAGGTTATTTATATATATATATATATAGCCTTATAAACTATACTCTGCGTTATGTTATGATTTTGGTAATAAAATAGTGGTTGGTGATGATTATATATAATGTCAGCTTATACATAATATGCATTTACGTAATTTTAGTAGGTCTGCATATGTTATACATATTTGGGTTAAAGTCGCATACAGAATAATATATTAATTTACATATAATTGAGTTGGTTTGGGTATATTTATATATGTATGCATATGTTAGTATATGTTAGATTATATAAAAACTTTAGGCTAGTTACAAGCATGTTACAACACATATATATAGTTACAGAAAATGTTTACGGGTCATGCATATATTTATATTAGCTTTTGCAAATAATTAAGTTTATAATAGTTTAATTTATAATATAAGCCGCAGGCTTCACGTATATGTGTATTCATATATTTATTGTATGTTTAAAGAGTTCAATTTTTAATATTGCAGTAAAAGCATGGTACTTTAAAATATATAAACATTGATTTTAAATATATTATGAAATACATATATATAATTATATATAAGTTTGCTTATACCATTTATCTTCATCGATCCAGTTTTGATTTGTTCCACCAATTCCTGTTATCAGCTTTGATCGTTGAATTCACGCCGATTTTGCTTTGCTTGGATTCGTAATTCAATTTTAGTGTCCATATCAGCGTGCGTATTCGTGTCATCTTCTACATTTTCTAGCCTTGACTTGAAAGGTGAGAAATCACACACGATTAACATTTTTATATTTATTAAATTTGAATTCGATTGAAACGACAATTGAAATATGCTGTTGTTACTTATTTACATTGCTATATATATGCTATTATCTGTATCTATTCATCTGTGACATCTAACACCATTGTCTGTTATTTATATTGATGATATATGCCTGTTATATTATTATTTTATATATTTATCACTCTGCAAGTTCCCTGTTAGTATAGCATTCATTATGGGTTGAAATGGTACATACCCGAACAATCTGTACAATAGGAGAAAATCATTATGGGTTGAAATGATAAACCCAAACGATTTTCATTGAATTGAATTTGGGATTACTGGTTGCATTGATATACACACGTATATATATTTAAATTGCGGATTGAAATGATAAATATCCATATCACTTGACCATAGGATAGAAAATTATATACAGACACCGTTGGTTAAAATATATTTGAAATGATTTCCAAGGTTTTGAAATGAACATTTTGATTTTAATAAATATTGATCTTAAGATATATGTGTGTGTGTGTGTGTGTGTGTGCGTGCGTGTGTGTGTGTGTGTGTGTTATTTTTATAAAGGTTTTAAATTTTTTAAAATTATATGTTTTGAATTTTTTTAAAATTATAAGTTAGTTTTAGAATTATAAATTTTAAGATGTTACTTACAATTTTACTATTTCAATATATATATATATATAATAAGTTTAATAATAAGATTTGATTTATTAAAGTTGATTTAATTAATATATAATATGTTTCATTATTCATTTAAAATTTATATTTTCCAAAATAAAGTTTATAATGGTTTTAATAAAATTCAGATTGAAGAGTGAAATAGAAATTGGTTTGAAATTGAATTTATTTAAGAATTATACTCAAATAAGTTTGATTTGAAGTTTATTAAAATTGAGATTTTAAAGGTATGATTTTATAACTTGATTTTTGATTAAAAGTGATTTAAATGAACATTTCAAATTTACATAAATTGAAATGGTATATTTAGTTTTATTTAAATTTGAAATTTGAAGTTTTATTTAAATGTTATTTGAATGATTAAGTAAATATTTCAAAATAAATAATAGTAAAGTGAATTGATATATATAAATATGTGTGTGAAATTGTCAAATCTAGTTTTGAAATGTTTGAATATTTAAAGCTTTCAAATATATTGAAATTGAAATGGTTTATTTTATGGTTCAAATCTGTATCTGAAATCGATATAATTTGAAATAATTTATTAAGAAACTGAATCGAGTTAAAATTGATGAATTGAGATTGAATTAAATTTGAATTTCGGAATTCTAGTTGACTTGAATCGATTTGTGAAATTTGAGGAAACTATTTTACTACGTAAAGTATTTTTAAAATTATATTTAAAACTATTTATATATTTTAATATAAATTATTTTAATATACTATTTTAATATAAATCATTTTTAATATAAACTATTTTTATATACTAACTATTTTATTTTAAACTATTTTAACCTATAACTACTTTATATAAACCATTTTATTTTATAAACTATTTTATTTATACACCATTTTAATATCTAGTTAAGTGGGGAGTGTTGTGGTATTCCAAATTATTATGATTTCTAAATTATGATTTTCAAAGTGTTATGATTTCCAAAGTATTATGGTTTCTAAGTTATGATTTCTAAATTGTTATGGTTTTAGAAGCTTAATAATTTCGAAAGTGTTATAGCTTTGAAGTGCTATGATTTTTGGAAATGGAAATATTTGAAATGGAAATGATATCGTATTTGGTTCTGAAATGGAAATGATATTGTATTGATATGGTTTTGTAATGGAAATAATATTTTGGTTTTGAAGTATAAACTATTTTGAAATGACCGCAGTGTTATAATAACGTAAGAGACCGGGATCAGATATTATCATACTCTCTGCCAATACCGAAAACCACTTTAACAATCGTGTACACGGCGGTGATTCCAGAAGTAGGATGGTGGCGACGATCCTATATGAGGTATATACGTGGACCCCACTCCCATGAGTTGGCATAAGGTGGCTAAAAACAGGAGCAATTGACGGGCCAAGTGAGGTAGCTCCTCCGATTGGACACACTCCATCGTATGCCAGTCTATTACTTTGTGATTGATTTAATGCGCACCTTTGATTCAGTAGTGTGGTTCGAGGTGGGCGATTGTTGCGGCTCTGCTTTACCACCAACCCGGAAGTGTAATTGGTATATCTACCTTGACATTGCCTAGTTTTTCCATGTCACCTTCCTTATCGAGACCACTATGAGTTCGTTCTGTGTCGTACCTATGGAGTGCCCTCTGATAGCTCTAGTTTACGGGGTATCAAGGCATTGTATAGACTATGGAACTATAAAATGTGTTAATGGGGATATGGGGAACGCCTTAACGCTATTTTAATAGTTTAATTTACTATAGACATTATTATAATATTGTATATTACTACATAATAGATAGTTTAACGGATCCTTAGAGGATGGTTATCCCAAACATCCTTTGAGTTACTTGTATTTAAGTTGATATTTCACTTGAGTCGGATTTATTGATATAAGAATGTTAATCCTGACTCGAGTGTTTTTTGTTTTTCTTTATGCTCGGGTCAGGCTGAGTATCACAGCATTTGATACTTACCTTTCGAGTATGAGTTTCGCTTGGAGATACATCTCTCTATTCAGCTTGCAGTTATTCAGTTGACTCCTGTGATATATTCTGATCTTGTATTTGACTATTGTATGGAGACTTCTATGTATATTAGACTTCTGTTGTATCTTTTTTAGCTTTATTATATGTGTGTGTGTATATATAGTATGTTCATGAACTACTACTCTTTTATTTCCGCTGCTTATTGTTATATTACTCTGTGTCTGTGATTCTGTGATTATTTATTTACTGTATATATTGAGTTTTGCCAAATATAAATTAAAAATCTGATATTTTGAGCAATTCAAGTCCGATATGTGCGGATGCGAATGGTTGAAAATACCAGCTGTCACAATTGGTATCAGAGCTCTGGTTTTAGGCAGAATTCAGCATATAAAGTAAATTTAATTACAGAATCACCTTCGTTCGAGCTTGAGTCCTTTCTCTTTAATTCGAATTTCCTTTGAATTTTGGAATGTTCCCACGGTTCCAAAATCCATTCTTGTCTTCCCCTATCCAAATTCTTTGGATTCTGGAGTATCCCATACCTCCATTGTTTGATCTGTAAAGGGGTGAAACTCCTTTACAATAAGCATCGATTCACCAAAGATTTCTATATCGTTGGTTTAGATGTTGCCATCCCTTGCTATGCCCGAATCCTATCTCTTATGATTTGATGCCGGTTTTCTTTAGAATTATGCATCGATCGTATTCTTGAAGTCATGGTTGATCCGGTTGAGGTCACCCGTGATTAATATTGGTATATCCATCTTCCTATTATGCTATTTAATCACCTTATCTTCGTTTCGAGCCAATATTCGAATCAGAATTCTTTTGATTTCGGTATCTCTCATTTGAATCTCTATCCTTGTTTTGAAATCCATTTTATATCATCGAGTGAGGGAGTGTAATTATAATTAAAATTTAATTGTTTAATAATGTGTTGTTTGAGTTGTTAAGTTGATTTGTGGTTTCGATCGATTCGTCTGATCCACGGTATCAGTATGATTTCCAAAACACTTGAACAGAGCAAACTGACACAATATTGTTTTCAAATTTGGTAAATGAAACAAATTTTGTATGATTATATTATATATATAAGTATAAAATTTTCTGAAATTAACTTGTTAAATAAATTGGTTGTTGAAAAATGGCAATATTTGATTTTTGTTTATTGTTTTGTAAACGAACGACTATTACTACATGATATAAATAACTAAAATTATAAAACATGGTTTATCAATTGATTTAGAATTTGATAAATTAAGAATTTGAGAATTTAAATTTTCGATGATTCCAAACTTTGGTTTTAAAGTTTTTAAATGTATATTATTTAAAGTATTTCTGAATAGAAATTATTTCAAAGAATTTTAAAGTTTTAAACCAGTGCTCTCCTCTTGTGTTGCTGGAAAATAATTTAGATGATGACGGCCGCATCACCGACATTCATTTTCGAGTTTCGAAGTGAAGAGACCATTCTGTAGCTTTGCTACACTTTTGTTTTGCAAAAAATAATGAAAATGAATTGATTTGGATTTCTTAAGTACGACTTGATTTATAATATATATATAGATTTGAATTGTATATAATATATATGGATATATTTATCTCTAAATGGTTTGAAGTGAATCGAAAATTTAATTCTTTAATTTTCTTAAAGGATGTTATCAATTATAAAATGAAGCCAAAATTTTGAATAAATGTCTAAAACTTGAAATAATTAAATGGAAATCAACTTAAAAACTAAATGAAATTTATATGATTTGATTTGACAGTTTGAACTAACAAATTGGAATTGAATGACTATTTATTGATTTGATAAAATGGATTAAACCAATTTATTGAATATTAATTAATTTAATTTTAAATTTATATGGTTTTAAATTAGCTATTTTATTTTGTTTTTCAATCTATTTTTCTTTCTGGTTGTTCTATTCTCCTGCCTCCTTCCTTTTTGGGGATGAAAAGTTTTGAGTGGGTGAGAGTGTAACGACCCCTAAATTTTAGTGATTTTATTGATTTAATTAATTGAAATTTTGTGAAATTTTAATTATTTGAACTTGGAAATAAAAAATTAATATTTGGAATACACCTACTTAAACATAGAAAATGGTAAATTTTCATCTGAAAATATGGAAGTTTATTTTATTGTGTAATTTTATTTCTATTCAACTTACTTAGAATTGATGATACCAAACCTGAATATTTTTATATAATAAATTTGTAAATTCTCTTCTGAGTGAGACGTCATCTTCCATTTCATCAAATTTGAACTAATATTTCTCTGTTTATCTTATTTTTGATATTTTAGCAACATTCTGATACTGATTATCGACTTTTGACCAGATGGTCATACCACTGATATCTATATATCGTTTTGATCGTCTCGTCGTGCTGATCTATGCGATATATTCACCTATGTGTTTCGGAGTCCGGTTTGAGGTGAAGTCTGGGTAATGTTTGACCATACGGGTTCCGCATTCAAGACTTTTGATTTCTTACGTCTATTTATTTCTGACCGGGTAATATCAACGAGCACTAGCTTTTCAAATTTCCAGAATTTATTTCTAACTTTTGTTATTCTTACGGTTCGAAATTTTATTTGCAAGTCTCTCGGGTTCTCGGCTCTACTTTAATGAATTGAAGTATAATTATATTTTTCTAGGTTGTATACTTCTTCCTACAACTTGTTTTCTCCTTTCTTCCCCTCCATTTTTGTTCGCATGGCTACCCATCTCACATTCTCCTTCCCTTCCACCTGTCGCCGAGCGGCCCCAAGGCAGGCACCACCCACTCGCCTAGTGCAGCAGCCCGACCAGCCGACCCACCAGCTCCGACCACACCAATCACCAGGTTCTGCCAACCAGATCCACGCTTAGCAACCATCCACCTCGTTTTGCCTAGCCTACTCTCATGTGCTATTTTTAATCTCCACCCTCCGCCCTGATCACCACCGAAGCCTTCCACCGCTTAGCCTCTCCCCTCTCGTACCATGCTGCTACACCTCCTCTTGCCTAATCATGGCCTCCAAGCAGCAACTTCTCTTCATCTACCGATTCACTTTTCGAGCCTCCTACTTTGGAAAAGATATATATTTTATGACTTATATATATATATATATATATATATATATTATTTGTTGAATTTTATATATACAAATTACATGAAGTTTATTTATTTATATAGCCTGTAAGTTGTTTGTATATGCTAGTTATTTTATAACTGCCCTAGTATGATTTTTCATATATTATATGTATTAGTTTATATAATAGTTATATATATAGGTTATTTTTATATATAGCCATATAAACTATACTCGGTGTTATGTTACGATTTTGGTAATAAAATAGTGGTCAGTGATGATTATATATAATGTCAGCTGATACATAATATGCATTTATGTAATTTTAGTAGGTCTGCATATGTTATGCGTATTTGTGTTAAAGTTGCATAGAGAATAATATATTAATTTTCATATAATTGAGTTGGTTTGGGTATATTTATGTATGTATGCATATGTTAGTATATGTTAGATTATATAAAAAATTTAGGTTAGTTACAAGCATATTACAGCACATATATATAGTTATAGAAAATGTTTACGGGTCATGCATTTATTTTATATTAGCTTTTGCAAATAATTAAGTTAGTTTATAATAGTTTAATTTATAATATAAGCTGCAGGCTTCACATATATGTGTGTTCATATATTTATTGTATGTTTAAAGAGTTTAAATTTGACTGTTGCAGTAAAAGTATGGTACTTTAAAATATATAAGCATTGATTTTAAATATATTATGAGTATATGTTTGATTTTAACATATGTGTTAATCTGAAGCAATGGAATTTGAAATACACATGTATTTTATTTAATATGTATTTGAATTTAGAATATGATTATATATATATATAAGTTTACTTATAACATTTATCTTCACGATCTAGTTCTTATTTGTTCCACCAATTCATGTTATCATCTTTAATCGTTGAATTCGTGCTGATTTTTCTTTTCTTGGATTCGTAATTCAATTCCAGTGTGCGTATCCGTGTCATCTTCTGCGTTTTCTAACCTCGACTCAAAAAGTGAGCAATCACTCATGACTAACGTTCTTATATTTTTGAATTTGATTTCAATTGAAACGACAATTGAAACACACCACTGTTAGTTATTTACAATGCTATATATATGCTATTATCCGTATTTATTCACCTGTGACATCTGACACCATTACCTGTTATTATATTGATAATATATGCCTGTTATATATGTTATCACTTTGCAAGTTCCCTGTTAGTATAGAATTCACTATGATTTGAAATGATACATACCCGAACGATCTATAGAATAGGAGAAAATCTTTATGGGTTGAAATGATAAACCCAAGTGATTTTCATTGAATCGAATTTTGGGATTATGGGTTGAAATGATATATACTCATATATATATTTAAATTGGGAATTGAAATGATAAATATTTGTATCACTTGACCATAGGATAGAAAATTATATGCAGATACCGTTGGTCAATATATATACTTTGAAACGATTTTCAAGGTTTTGAAATGAATATTTTGGTTTTAATAAATATTGAACTTAACATATATATATATATGTTATTTTTATAAAGGTTTTAAATTTTGATTTTTTCAGTTATATGTTTTGAAAATTTTAAAAATTATAAGTTAGTTTTGGAATTATAAATTTTAAGATTTTACTTACAATTTTACTATTTTAATATATATATAATAAGTTTAATAATAAGATTTGATTTATTAAAGTTGATTTAATTAATACATAATATGTTTAAGTATTTATTTGAAATTTATATTTTCAAAAATAGTGTTTATAATGATTTTAATAAAATTCAAGTTGGAGAGAGAAATAGAAATTGGTTTGAAATTGAATTTATTTAAAAATTATACTCAAATAAGTTTGATTTGAAATTTATTAAATTTTTGATTTTAAAGATATGATTTTATAACTTGATTTTTGATTAAAAGTGATTTAAATGAATATTTCAAATTTACATGAATTGAAATGGTACATTTAGTTTGAATATTTAAAGCTTTGAAATATATTGAAATTGAAATGGTTTATTTTGTGGTTCAAATATGTATTTGAAATCGATATAATTTGAAATGGTTTATTGAGAAACTGAATTGAGTTAAAATTGAAGAATTAAGATTGAACTAAATTTGAATTTTGAAATTCAAGTTGATTTGAATCGATTTGTGAAATTTGAGGAAACTATTTTATTATACAAAGTATTTTTAAAATCATATTTAAAACTGTTTATATATTTTAATATAAATTATTTTAATATAAACTATTTTAATATAAATCATTTTTAATATAAACTATTTTAATATAAACTATTTTTATATACTAACTATTTTATTTTAAACTATTTTAACCTATAACTACTTTATATAAACTATTTTATTTTATAAACTATTTTATTTTATACACTATTTTAATATCTAAACCGATTAAGTTGGGGTGTTGTGGTTTTCCAAAATATTATGATTTCTAAATTATGATTTCCAAAGTGCTAGGATTTCCAAAGTATTATGATTTCTAAGTTATGATTTCTAAATTGTTATGGTTTTAGGAGCTTTGTAATTTCGAAAGTGTTATAACTTTGAAGTGCTATGATTTTTGAAAATGGATGTATTTGAAATGGAAATGATGTCGTATTGATATGGTTTTGAAATAGCAATGATATTTTGGTTTTGAAGTATAAACTATTTTGAAATGACCGCGGTGTTGTAATAACGTTTGTTAAAGAGACCGGGATCAGATATTGTCATACTCTCTACCAATACCGAAAACCACTTTAACAACCGTGTACGCGGTGGAGATTCCAAAACTAAGTAGGATGGTGGCGACGGTCCTATATGAGGTATATACGTGGATTCGACTCCCATGAGTTGGCATAAGGTGGCTAAAACAGGAACAATTGACGGGCCAAGTGAGGTAGCTCCTCCGATCGGACGCACCCTATCACATGCAATTCTATTACTTTGTGATTGATTTGGTGCGCACCTTTGATTCGAGAGTGTGCTCGATGTAACGACCCAGAATTTTTGATAATTGAAATTTGAATATTTAATTAATTTTAAATATTAGTAAGTGAATTTATAAGTCGAATAAATTTTATTTCGAATAATTGGATTTAATTGAATAATTAAATCAATAATTTAATATGTTAAAATACAGAAATAATTGAATATGGGTTAAATATGATTGAAAATGATTTGTAAAATTTTATTTTATCATATTGAAGTTAGAACGATATTTTAGAACTTTTAAAATCGAATTAAAAAGTTTATTTGTGAAAATTGAATATTTTAATATTTAATCGACTAGTGAAATAGTCAATTTTTGAACAGTCTCAGAATTGGACGAGACCAGTTCCATTGGATCCGTAATAGTTAGTTATTACCGGATTTCAATTTTCGTAGCAATCGGAGTTGTCGTTTGATCGTGGCAGCTCGAAACGCATCTAAATTGTTTTAATATTAATTTGGCGAGTTAAAATAGCCATTTTTCAAAAAGTCTCGGATTTCGACGAAACCAGTTTCATCGAACCCGTAATGTGATATTATTGTAAGGTTTCAAATTTCGTGTCAATTGGATTTACCGTTTGTCCGGTACAAATTAAAACGCCTAGAAAATCGTTTAAATCGGTTTAATTTAAATTGAACGTTTATTGCCATAACTCGCACAGAGGTCCGAATTAGCTTCCGAAACCTGTTCCATTGTGTCCGGAACGCGGGGTAAACCCTAGAAACGCTGGTTACGGCACGTGAATCGGAGTTCGGAATTTTCAGAATGAATAGTGTCGTTCGATTCTCTATAAACAGCCTTCATTCACAAATAAAAAAAAAATAACAAAACCTAACCCTAATATGCACAGCCGCCACCCTCAAACCTATGGCCGAAAGTTTCCATCGTTTCCCTCTCAATCTCTCTCAATCCCTTCATCATTTCGAAAATCCTCCAACACGAAGATTATAGAGCGAAGTGTGATCTTGCGATCCATACGGTGATGATGTTAAACGGAGCTATGGATTGTCTGCAATTTGAGCTTGAAGGCCTGCAGTTCATCATGAATTTCGAGGATCATGGGGTGGCCGAGCTTCGCAAGCTCCCAGGCGTGGGTGGCATTCGCAACGACGAAGGAGTTGGTGGTACCTGATCGGAGCGAAGTCGAACGGAATTGGCTCGAATATTTAAACCCTAGCACGTTGAGTGGGTTCATGTGTCGGCTTGGGGAGTTCGCGTGGGGGGGGAAGATGAAGACGCACGGCTGTGATGTTGCAGGGGGAAGATCCAATGGCCTAGGGTTAAGAAATTAAAATATATGTTGTAAATTTTATATAAAATTCATGTAAAACTTTGAAAATTCATAACTTTTTCATACGAGGTCGAAAACGCGCGAAACCAGTTGTGTTGGAATCGTATGGACGAGAACTACGCGATAGAGTTAGATTGGAGTCGTTTGGAGTTAGTGAGAATTTCGGGTAAAATTAAACGTCCGTTTAATTTTATTCGAAATAAATCGCTAAAGCGAAATTGAAATCAAGGTGAGAACTTCTCACTCAATCGAATCGGTTTCGATTTTATTTTAAATAGTTAGATTTAAAATATTTGAATGCATGTTTGAATGATGATTGTTATCTATTGATTATTAAAATAGACATTATGCGCCGTTAGTAAGCGGATGTTATTTATTAAAAACATATACCGCGAATATTTCATAAACAGTGAAATTGGTATTATATATAATAGCAATATATATATATATATATATTGGCATATGTATATTTTGGAGTTATTGATTTCCCGCATTTGTATAGCGGATGAGACCCTATTGCGCCGTCTATTAAGCGGATAATATTTTAAATCCCATATACCGCGATAATTCCGTACTGGAGCGGAATTGGTATTGTGCTAATGTTTGTGGATGCAGGAAAACAGGTTGGAGGGATCCAACTGGATTCCTCAACAGTATTTATTTGATTTCAGATATTTTGATATTTGATGGATTATCATATCGATATATGATATCGTTGTTGTCGTGATTGACTATTTGGTGTGTAGCATCATTGGACCAAACTTTGGAACTTTAAAATGATTTTTAAAGTGATTTTTTGAAAAATATACAATATTTTTGGAATTGATCCATTTTAAATAAATAAACGATATAATTTTTAATGTTATAAAAATTATGATTTTTGAGAAATATAGTTAAAAACTGATTTTTGAAAATATGAGGCTAATGATTTTATAAAATAGTTAAATCGGGATTTTTGAAATTATTGTGAAAAGTTTAAATATAGGATTTATGAAAATTAATTATTTTATAAATCAAAAATGATGAAATTATAAAGGAGATTAAAGATGTTTTAAAAGAATAATATAAATTGATTTATATAAAAAGATTTATAAATTGATAATTTATAAATGAAAATATTTGAATTATAAAACGAGTTTTTATAAGTGTTTGAATGAAGTGAAAATGGATTGCATAAGTGAATGGAATTTATAAAATTATAAATGGTGAAGTTATAAGTGAAATTTATAAATAATAAGATTTATAAATTTCGTGAAGTTATTAAAGAATATATTTGGGTAAATAATTGAATCTTATAAGTTATAAGATTTATAATTATGATGTTCAAAGGAACGATTTTGCAAACAAATAAATTATAAGTATTTAACTTATAATATGAACCTTTGGTATATAATTGAGTTATGAATTGAATATAGGGTAATAAGGGAATTTATAAACATTGTTTTATAAATTCGCAACGACTTATTTTGATAAGTTAATTTTTATAACTTATTTATGAAGTTATATTCACGTTTTAGACAGTGAATAATCCTTTAAAATGAAACGTATAGAAATGATGAAATTGTTAACGTAGTATATACACGTTTTTGAATAGTGAATAATATGTTAAAGAAAATGTTTGAATGTGATGTTTTAAATAGAAGTAAAACGATCTAACGATGTTTTTAAATGTGTTGAGATTCAAAACCATAGATTTCAACATTTATTTTTGAAATAGATGTTTTCGAGAAATAAAAGGAAATGGTGGACTATAACACTATTGTTATAGTAAATGATTTCCGAAAGGAAATGTTTTGTATAGTATTGGGATTTATATGTCTATTTTAATTTCGAATCCCTATACTAGTGATTTTGGGTTGTCGTAACGATGTTTTACGTAACATTCGTTTTGGCCCAAATAAATATGTTTGAGAGAATGATTTCCTTAAAGAATGAAATATATGCTTAATTTCGATTTAAGTATATTGAATATTTTCCAAAGATTGAAAATAAATAAATTTTGTGAATTACCTATGAATAAATAAGTATGGAAATTTTTTCCAATATAAAGTGAATATTTTGAGAATTTATCTTTTTGAAGGTAAATTAAAATGAATAATTGAAATCGGATATCAGTAGATATTGTGAAATATAAATTCACTAAGGAATTTATAAAAGAAAAGGAGAATTTGTCTAAAAATAAATATTGATTTATTTTTGAAGTATGAAAATTATTTATCTTGTAAAGATATTTTTGGGAAATAAATAATTTGGAAAATTATTTGGAATCTGGTGATGTTGTGCATATCCATTGATAGTTCAATAACCGACTATCAATATTTACCTTTGAAAGGTATTTGTTGTGATTTGCTGAATTTGAATGCTACACTTATTTTTAAATTATTGCGCTCGTTATTCGGATTACCCATTCCGAATAGTGATACGACATAATGGATAGCATTGATGACCGGTGTTGAAGACCGGATACTTGTGAGAGCGATAGGATGACCTGTCGATTGTCTCTGCACTGAGTTGCAACGGTATAGAGACTCCCTAAGTGATGGGAAATCCGATCAGGATTGTGGATATCCGGATTGCAAGGACTTCTTTGTAAGTGCCTTCGGTTCTGTTCGATCCTGGAACAGACTTGTATGGATTGTATGTCTGACGTTACAAATTGAGATATAAAGCAGATTTCTTTCAAATATATTTCTGTTGGTGGCGGAGAATTTATTCTCTTAGCTTAACACCCTTAGAGGTTATGTAGTTGAAGGTTATCAGCGATATATTTCCAATTTGGTAATGTGACATGCTGAGTGTTGCTGTGAAATGATCATTGTGTTGATTATTTGTGATAGGATCATTTGTTTGATCGTCTATCTTGGTGATCATTTCTATGATCATTTGTTGACCCAAAGCATGATTTTGTATAAAGCGTGTTTTTGTGGACGTGACTTCGTCGAGCCTCACACCCCGAAATGGTCAAAACAGGAAAGATGCGGCAAGGTTATGAGGGGTAGCTCCCTTTAGGGTATGTGCATTTCCTTCTGGAAAGGATGGTATTACTGTGTGATGTTGTTGGTTGTCAAGCGCTCGGATAAAGGTCCAATGGGACCGAGGGATGGCATACTCGTGTAGTAGTTACCTAGTGATAAAGGTAACCCGGCCTTGTGTTGGCAGAGAGCTGGTTAAGTTCTCGGGACGTCCCGCCAGAGGCGTTTCCATGTGGCAATGGGAAGTTCCTTGGCCTGACCATTTGTTGGAAATCCAAAGAAACAATACGAGACTTGTACGGTTTTAGTTGTATAACCTGCTATGGAATGTGGCGGTAACCTGCTATTGAACATAGTTAGCTATAGTAGGCATACGATAATGGTCGTATGTTGGCTAAGATTTATATTCTACCTTCGAAATATTTTCCTATACTATGCACTAGTAATAATATCAAATGTTCTTTTAAATGCGTATCAAGCATCTTTGACTATCATAAGGAGAAATCTCCTCCGATTCTGCGTTTGCATTGTGTGTGTGTGCGGGAGGCCTTATGGTAGTCTCATTTTTAAAAGCATTACGAATTGACTTTAAAAATATTCCTCTATTTTTGATTTTAAAGATAAATAAACTGTTTTGAGTTCTCACACCAGTCACATGACTGACTCGGAGTTTATTGTTTTCCTTCCTAAACTCTAGGTGCCCACCAATTTCCACACGGGCAGTCAAGAGTTAAGGTTTATCAGGATATTCTGGAGTTGCTGGAGGCAAGCTGGATGGCATGGCGTATTACTAGTATATAGTATTTCTTTTCTTCATTGTTTGTTGTTGTTTGATGTTGTACACTCTGATGTAATGAAATGTAATGTGATGTAATGTCATAACTGATATAGTTCTTTGTTTAAAGATTATTCATTTATTATTATATGTTATTCCGCTGCGAATTGTGAGATTCTGTTGTTGTTCTGTTGTTTTCTTCTGTTCCATTCTATTATTTATTTTCTTTTCTCTCTATTTTCTATCCTTTCTCTCTTCTTCTGCCTCTTTCTTAAAACCCTAAAGATTCGGGAGTTCGTTCCTCTTTGGCTGGATTGTTATGGAAGTTTCCATCTCAAAGGAGTTCGGATTTTCGAGCCTTTACATCTGGTATCAGAGCATATGGTTAAGCGACAACCATGGTTCTGTTGGGTATTACTCATTAGAGATAGAGTCAGTAGTACTCTAGAATGAGTTGAGTGTAATAATAGCAATGAGAGCGTATTTGTTAGTGAATATAAAATTGTTTTATATTGTGATGGTTAGTTTATTGAGTGGCATATGAACTTTCGTCAGCGTGGTCTGCAAAACTATGCCGAAGGGGTTTCTAAACACTTGAATAGAACAATTCGACACAGTATTGTTTCAAATTGGGTAAATGAAATAATTTTACCTTGATTATATTTTATATATAAAGGAATAATTTTTCAGAATTATTAAAGTGTATATAAGTTGATTGTTTAGTTGTTTGAATAATCTAAGTAAAAAGAATTATAAGAAATGAATTATAATTAAAGTGATTTACAATTGTGAAATAAACTTATATATATAAGAAGTGAAACTATATGAATATATTTATCAATAGGAGTTGTAAATATAAAAATGAATTTAAAGTTAAATGGAAATTTACTTTAGAATTGGAAGTTAAAGTAATTGGAATTCAATTGGAAGTTAAGTGAACCTTAAATAGAATTGAATTTGAATTGGAAGTGAACCAACTTGAATATGAATTAGTGAATGCAAACTAATTGAAAATAAATGTTAGTAAAAACATCCACTATTAATGAATCAGATGTGATTAAATTGAAAACCCAATTCATTGAATATTAATGAGAATATGAATGAATATTTATTGGTTATGAATGTTAGTTGGATGATAGTTGGTTGATGTTTGCATTTGTTGCTTTTACTACATTTGATATGTTGACATATATAGTTATTATGTTGCTATATGTTGTATATTGATACTATTGTCTATATACATGATTCTCATGTTGTTTGTTGAGTGTTTAGTAGGTGCGGATCGCGTTTGCTTTGCATTTGGAGCTCGCTTTCGCGCTATATTAGCCGTATATGCTCGCTAATAAAATATAAGGTACATATCTCGGATTACATACCGTACTTTTATACTTTTTCCCTTCGGGATGCCTCATTACTTGATGAGATGTATATTTGTGATATATATACTGTCATTTTTTTTTTCGGATCGAGCCGCGCAAAGGAGACCATGGCGAATTTTTTCGAAAATTTAAGGCGTTAGAAAAATTTGAGAAAATTGGAAAATTTTGAAAACTTTAACTTTGATTTGGAATTGAAAGTTAAACAATAGTAGTTGTTTTTGAAAAGATAACTAAGTATGATTTGGAAACTTAGTAAGTTATTGTAAGAAATTTAACTATGAATTTTGAGAAAGTTAATAAATTCTGTAACTTTTCTTACTTGTTAATTTCGAGGACGAAATTCTTTTAAGGGGGGAAGATTGTAACGACCCAGAATTTTTGATAATTGAAATTTGAATATTTAATTAATTTTAAATATTAATAAGTGAATTTATAAGTCGAATAAATTTTATTTCGAATAATTGGATTTAGTTGAATAATTAAATCAATAATTTAATATGTTAAAATACAGAAATAATTGAATATTGGGTTAAATATGATTGAAAATGATTTTTAAAATTTTATTTTATCATATTGAAGTTAGAATGATATTTTAGAACTTTTAAAATCGAATTAAAAGTTTATTTGTGAAAATTGAATATTTTAATATTTAATCGACTAGTGAAATAGTCAATTTTTGAACAGTCTCAGAATTGGACGAGACCAGTTCCATTGGATCCGTAATAGTTAGTTATTACCGGATTTCAATTTTCGTAGCCATCGGAGTTGTCGTTTGATCGTGGCAGCTCGAAACGCATCTAAATTGTTTTAATATTAATTTGGCGAGTTAAAATAGCCATTTTTCAAAAAGTCTCGGATTTCGACGAAACCAGTTTCATCGAATCCGTAATGTGATATTATTGTAAGGTTTCAAATTTCATGTCAATTGGATTTACCGTTTGTCCGGTACAAATTAAAACGCCTAGAAAATCGTTTAAATCGGTTTAATTTAAATTGAACGTTTATTGCCATAACTCGCACAGAGGTCCGAATTAGCTTCCGAAACCTATTCCATTGTGTCCGGAACGCGGGGTAAACCCTAGAAACGCTGGTTACGGGCGTGAATCGGAGTTCGGAATTTCCGGAATGAATAGTGTCGTTCGATTCTCTATAAATAGCCTTCATTCACAAATAAAAAAAAAAAACAAAACCTAACCCTAATATTCACAGCCGCCACCCTCAAACCTATGGCCGAAAGTTTCTATCGTTTCCCTCTCAATCTCTCTCAATCCCTTCATCATTTCGAAAATCCTCCAACACGAAGATTATAGAGCGAAGTGTGATCTTGCGATCCATACGGTGATGATGTTAAACGGAGCTATGGATTGTCTGCAATTCGAGCTTGAAGGCCTGCAGTTCGTCATGAATTTCGAGGATCATGGGGTGGTCGAGCTTCGCAAGCTCCCAGGCGTGGGTGGCATTCGCAACGACGAAGGAGTTGGTGGTACCTGATCGGAGCGAAGTCGAACGGAATTGGCTCGAATATTTAAACCCTAGCACGTTGAGTGGGTTCATGTGTCGGCCTGGGGAGTTCGCGTGTGGGGAAGATGAAGACGCACGGCTGTGATGTTGCAGGGGGAAGATCCAATGGCCTTGGTTTAAGAAATTAAAATATATGTTGTAAATTTTATATAAAATTCATGTAAAACTTTGAAAATTCATAACTTTTTCATACGAGGTCGAAAACGTGCGAAACCAGTTGCGTTGGAATCGTATGGACGAGCACTACGCGATGCAGTTAGATTGGAGTCATTTGGAGTTAGTGAGAATTTCGGGTAAAATTAAACGTCCATTTAATTTTATTCGAAATAAATCGCTAAAGCGAAATTGAAATCAAGGTGAGAACTTCTCACTCAATCGAATCGGTTTCGATTTTATTTTAAATAGTTAGATTTAAAATATTTGAATGCATGTTTGAATGATGATTGTTATCTATTGATTGTTAAAATAGACATTATGCGCCGTTAGTAAGCGGATGTTATTTATTAAAAACATATACCGTGAATATTTCATAAACAGTGAAATTGGTATTGTATATAATAGCAATATATATATATTGGCATATGTATATATTGGAGTTATTGATTTCCCGCATTTTTATAGCGGATGAGACCTTATTGCGCCGTCTATTAAGCGGATAATATTTTAAATCCCATATACCGCGATAATTCCGTACTGGAGCGGAATTGGTATTGTGCTAATGTTTGTGGATGCAGGAAAACAGGTTGGAGGGATCCAACTGGATTCCTCAACGGTATTTATTTGATTTCAGATATTTTGATATTTGATGGATTATCATATCGATATATGATATCGTTGTTGTCGTGATTGACTATTTGGTGTGTAGCATCATTGGACCAAACTTTGGAACTTTAAAATGATTTTTAAAGTGATTTTTTTGAAAATATACAATATTTTTGGAATTGATCCATTTTAAATAAATAAACGATATAATTTTTAATGTTATAAAAATTATGATTTTTGAGAAATATAGTTAAAAACTGATTTTTGAAAATATGAGGCTAATTATTTTATAAAATAGTTAAATCGGGATTTTTGAAATTATTGTGAAAAGTTTAAATATAGAATTTATGAAAATTAATTATTTTATAAATCAAAAATGATGAAATTATAAAGGAGATTAAAGATGTTTTAAAAGAATAATATAAATTGATTTATATAAAAAGATTTATAAATTGATAATTTATAAATGAAAATATTTGAATTATAAAACGAGTTTTTATAAGTGTTTGAATGAAGTGAAAATGGATTGCATAAGTGAATGGAATTTATAAAATTATAAATGGTGAAGTTATAAGTGAAATTTATAAATAATAAGATTTATAAATTTCATGAAGTTATTAAAGAATATATTTGGGTAAATAATTGAATCTTATAAGTTATAAGATTTATAATTATGAAGATCAAAGGAACGATTTTGCAAACAAATAAATTATAAGTATTTAACTTATAATATGAACCTTTGGTATATAATTGAGTTATGAATTGAATATAGGGTAATAAGGGAATTTATAAACATTGTTTTATAAATTCGCAACGACTTACTTTGATAAGTTAATTTTTATAACTTATTTATGAAGTTATATTCACGTTTTAGACAGTGAATAATCCTTTAAAATGAAACGTATAGAAATGATGAAATTGTTAACGTAGTATATACACGTTTTTGAATAGTGAATAATATGTTAAAGAAAATGTTTGAATGTGATGTTTTAAATAGAATTAAAACGATCTAACGATGTTTTTAAATGTGTTGAGATTCAAAACCATAGATTTCAACATTTATTGTTGAAATAGATGTTTTCGAGAAATAAAAGGAAATGGTGGACTATAACACTATTGTTATAGTAAATGATTTCCGAAAGGAAATGTTTTGTATAGTATTGGGATTTATATATCTATTTTAATTTCTAATCCCTATACTAGTGATTTTGGGTTGTCGTAACGATGTTTTACGTAACATTCGTTTTGGCCCAAATAAATATGTTTGAGAGAATTATTTCCTTAAAGAATGAAATATCTGCTTAATTTCGATTTAAGTATATTGAATATTTTCCAAAGATTGAAAATAAATAAATTTTGTGAATTACTTATGAATAAATAAGTATGGAAATGTTTTCCAATATAAAGTGAATATTTTGAGAATTTATCTTTTTGAAGGTAAATTGAAATGAATAATTGAAATCGGATATCAGTAGATATTGTGAAATATAAATTCACTAAGGAATTTATAAAAGAAAAGGAGAATTTGTCTAAAAATAAATATTGATTTATTTTTGAAGTATGAAAATTATTTATCTTGTAAAGATATTTTTGGGAAATAAATAATTTGGAAAATTATTTGGAATCTGGTGATGTTGTGCATATCCATTGATAGTTCAATAACCGACTATCAATATTTACCTTTGAAAGGTATTTGTTGTGATTTTGCTGAATTTGAATGCTACACTTATTTTTAAATTATTGCGCTCGTTATTCGGATTACCCATTCCGAATAGTGATACGACGTAATGGATAGCATTGATGACCGGTGTTGAAGACCGGATATTTGTGAGAGCGATAGGATGACCTGTCGATTGTCTCTGCACTGAGTTGCAACGGTATAGAGACTCCCTAAGTGATGGGAAATCCGATCAGGATTGTGGATATCCGGATTGCAAGGACTTCTTTGTAAGTGCCTTCGGTTCTGTTCAATCCCGGAACAGACTTGTATGGATTGTATGTCTGACGTTACAAATTGAGATATAAAGCAGATTTCTTTCAAATATATTTCTGTTGGTGGCGGAGAATTTATTCTCTTAGCTTAACACCCTTAGAGGTTATGTAGTTGAAGGTTATCAGCGATATATTCCCAATTTGGTAATGTGACATGCTGAGTGTTGCTGTGAAATGATCATTGTGTTGATTATTTGTGATAGGATCATTTGTTTGATCGTCAATCTTGGTGATCATTTCTATGATCATTTGTTGACCCAAAGCATGACTTTGTATAAAGCGTGTTTTTGTGGACGTGACTTCGTCGAGCCTCACACCCCGAAATGGTCAAAACAGGAAAGATGCGGCAAGGTTATGAGGGGTAGCTCCCTTTAGGGTAGGTGCATTTCCTTCTGGAAAGGGTGGTATCATGGTATGGAGCCCAGATACTTACTCATGTTGATACACTATATCTATTACTGTGTGATGTTGTTGGTTGTCGAGCGCTCGGATAAAGGTCCAATGGGACCGGGGGATGGCATACTCGTGTAGTAGTTACCTAGTGATAAAGGTAACCCGGCCTTGTATTGGTAGAGAGCTGGTTAAGTTCTCGGGACGTCCTGCCAAAGGCGTTTCCATGTGGCAATGGGAAGTTCCTTGGCCTCACCATTTGTTGGAAATCCAAAGAAACAATACGAGACTTGTACGGTTTTAGTTGTATAACCTGCTATGGAATGTGGCGGTAATCTGCTATTGAACATAGTTAGCTATAGTAGGCATACGATAATGGTCGTATGTTGGCTAAGATTTATATTCTACCTTCGAAATATTTTCCTACACTATGCACTAGTAATAATATCAAATGTTCTTTTAAATGCGTATCAAGCATCTTTGACTATCATAAGGAGAAATCTCCTCCGATTCTGCGTTTGCATTGTGTGTGTGTGCGGGAGGCCTTATGGTAGTCTCATTTTTAAAAGCATTGCGAATTGACTTTAAAAATATTCCTCTATTTTCGATTTTAAAGATAAATAAACTGTTTTGAGTTCTCACACCAGTCACATGACTGACTCGAAGTTTATTGTTTTCCTTCCTAAACTCTGGGTTCCCACCAATTTCCACACGGGCAGTCAAGAGTTAAGGTTTATCAGGATATTCTGGAGTTGCTGGAGGCAAGCTGGATGGCATGGCGTATTACTAGTATATAGTATTTCTTTTCTGCATTGTTTGTTGTTGTTTGATGTTGTACACTCTGATGTAATGAAATGTAATGTGATGTAATGTAATAACTGATATAGTTCTTTGTTTAAAGATTATTCATTTATTATTATATGTTGTTCCGCTGCGAATTGTGAGATTCTGTTGTTTTCTTCTGTTCCGTTCTATTATTTATTTTCTTTTCTCTCTATTTCTATCCTTTCTCTCTTCTTCTGCCTCTTTCTTCTTCTTAAAACCCTAAAGATTCGGGAGTTCATTCCTCTTTGGCTGGATTGTTGTGGAAGTTGCCATCTCAAAGGAGTTCGGATTTTCGGGCCTTTACATCTGGTATCAGAGCATATGGTTAAGCGACAACCATGGTTCTGTTGAGTATTACTCATTAGAGATAGAGTCAGTAGTACTCTAGAATGAGTTGAGTGTAATAATAGCTATGAGAGCGTATTTGTTAGTGAATATAAAATTGTTTTATATTGTGATGGTTGGTTTATTGAGTGGCATATGAAGTTTCGTCAGCGTGGTCTGCAAAACTATGCCGAAGGGGTTTCTAAACACTTGAATAGAACAATTCGACACAGTATTGTTTTAAATTGGGTAAATGAAATAATTTTACCTTGATTATATTTTATATATAAAGGAATAATTTTTCAGAATTATTTAAGTGTATATAAGTTGATTGTTTAGTTGTTTGAATAATCTAAGTAAAAAGAATTATAAGAAATGAATTATAATTAAAGTGATTTACAATTGTGAAATAAACTTATATATATAAGAAGTGAAACTATATGAATATATTTATCAATAGGAGTTGTAAATATAAAAATGAATTTAAAGTTAAATTGAAATTTACTTTAGAATTGGAAGTTAAAGTAATTGGAATTCAATTGGAAGTTAAGTGAATCTTAAATAGAATTGAATTTGAATTGGAAGTGAACCAACTTGAATATGAATTAGTGAATGCAAACTAATTGAAAATAAATGTTAGTAAAAATATCCACTGTTAATGAATCAGATGTGATTAAATTGAAAACCCAATTCATTGAATATTAATGAGAATATGAATGAATATTTATTGGTTATGAATGTTAGTTGGATGATAGTTGGTTGATGTTTGCATTTGTTGCTTTTACTACATTTGATATGTTGACATATATAGTTATTATGTTGCTATATGTTGTATATTGATACTATTGTCTATATACATGATTCTCATGTTGTTTGTTGAGTGTTTAGTAGGTGCGGATCGCGTTTGCTTCGCATTTGGAGCTCGTTTTCACGCTATATTAGCCGTATATGCTCGCTAATAAAATATAAGGTACATATCTCGGATTACATACCGTACTTTTATACTTTTTCCCTTCGGGATGCCTCATTACTTGATGAGATGTATATTTGTGATATATATACTGTCATTTTTTTTTCGGATCGAGCCGCGCAAAGGAGACTATGGCGAATTTTTTCGAAAATTTAAGGCGTTAGAAAAATTTGAGAAAATTGGAAAATTTTGAAAACTTTAACTTTGATTTGGAATTGAAAGTTAAACGATAGTAGTTGTTTTTTGAAAAGATAACTAAGTATGATTTGGAAACTTAGTAAGTTATTGTAAGAAATTTAACTATGAATTTTGAGAAAGTTAATAAATTCTGTAACTTTTCTTACTTGTTAATTTCGAGGACGAAATTCTTTTAAGGGGGGAAGATTATAACGACCCAGAATTTTTGATAATTGAAATTTGAATATTTAATTAATTTTAAATATTAATGAGTGAATTTATAAGTCGAATAAATTTTATTTCGAATAATTGGATTTAATTGAATAATTAAATCAATAATTTAATATGTTAAAATACAGAAATAATTGAATATTGGGTTAAATATGATTGAAAATGATTTGTAAAATTTTATTTTATCATATTGAAGTTAGAATGATATTTTAGAACTTTTAAAATCGAATTAAAAGTTTATTTGTGAAAATTGAATATTTTAATATTTAATCGACTAGTGAAATAGTCAATTTTTGAACAGTCTCAGAATTGGACGAGACTAGTTCCATTGGATCCGTAATAGTTAGTTATTACCGGATTTCAATTTTTGTAGCAATCGGAGTTATCGTTTGATCGTGGCAGCTCGAAACGCATCTAAATTGTTTTAATATTAATTTGGCGAGTTAAAATAGCCATTTTTCAAAAAGTCTCGAATTTCGACGAAACCAGTTTCATCGAATCCGTAATGTGATATTATTGTAAGGTTTCAAATTTCGTGTCAATTGGATTTACCGTTTGTCCGGTACAAATTAAAACGCCTAGAAAATCGTTTAAATCGGTTTAATTTAAATTGAACGTTTATTGCCATAACTCGCACAGAGGTCCGAATTAGCTTCCGAAACCTATTCCATTGTGTCCGGAACGCGGGGTAGATCCTAGAAACGCTGGTTACGGCGCGTGAATCGGAGTTTGGAATTTCCGGAATGAATAGTGTCGTTCGATTCTCTATAAATAGCCTTCATTCACAAATAAAAAAAAATAACAAAACCTAACCCTAATATGCACAGCCGCCACCCTCAAACCTATGGCCGAAAGTTTCTATCGTTTCCCTCTCAATCTCTCTCAATCCCTTCATCATTTTGAAAATCCTCCAACACGAAGATTATAGAGCGAAGTGTGATCTTGCGATCCATACGGTGATGATGTTAAACAGAGCTATGGATTGTCTGCAATTCGAGCTTGAAGGCCTGCAGTTCGTCATGAATTTCGAGGATCATGGGGTGGTCGAGCTTCGCAAGCTCCCAGGCGTGGGTGGCATTCGCAACGACGAAGGAGTTGGTGGTACCTGATCGGAGCGAAGTCGAACGGAATTGGCTCGAATATTTAAACCCTAGCACGTTGAGTGGGTTCATGTGTCGGCCTGGGGAGTTCGCGTGGGGGGAAGATGAAGACGCACGGCTGTGATGTTGCAGGGGGAAGATCCAATGGCCTTGGTTTAAGAAATTAAAATATTTGTTGTAAATTCTATATAAAATTCATGTAAAACTTTGAAAATTCATAACTTTTTCATACGAGGTCGAAAACGTGCGAAACCAGTTGCATTGGAATCGTATGGATGAGCACTGCGCGATGGAGTTAGATTGGAGTCGTTTGGAGTTAGTGAGAATTTTGGGTAAAATTAAACGTCCGTTTAATTTTATTCGAAATAAATCGCTAAAGCGAAATTGAAATCAAGGTGAGAACTTCTCACTCAATCGAATCGGTTTCGATTTTATTTTAAATAGTTAGATTTAAAATATTTGAATGCATGTTTGAATGATGATTGTTATCTATTGATTGTTAAAATAGACATTATGCGTCGTTAGTAAGCGGATGTTATTTATTAAAAACATATACCGCGAATATTTCATAAACAGTGAAATTGGTATTGTATATAATAGCAATATATATATATTGGCATATGTATATATTGGAGTTATTGATTTCCCGCATTTTTATAGCGGATGAGACCCTATTGCGCCGTCTATTAAGCGGATAATATTTTAAATCCCATATACCGCGATAATTCCGTACTGGAGCAGAATTGGTATTGTGCTAATGTTTGTGGATGCAGGAAAACAGGTTGGAGGGATCCAACTGGATTCCTCAACAGTATTTATTTGATTTCAGATATTTTGATATTTGATGGATTATCATATCGATATATGATATCGTTGTTGTCGTGATTGACTATTTGGTGTGTAGCATCATTGGACCAAACTTTGGAACTTTAAAATGATTTTTAAAGTGATTTTTTGAAAATATACAATATTTTTGGAATTGATCCATTTTAAATAAATAAACGATATAATTTTTAATGTTATAAAAATTATGATTTTTGAGAAATATAGTTAAAAACTGATTTTTGAAAATATGAGGCTAATTATTTTATAAAATAGTTAAATCGGGATTTTTGAAATTATTGTGAAAAGTTTAAATATAGGATTTATGAAAATTAATTATTTTATAAATCAAAAATGATGAAATTATAAAGGAGATTAAAGATGTTTTAAAAGAATAATTTAAATTGATTTATATAAAAAGATTTATAAATTGATAATTTATAAATGAAAATATTTGAATTATAAAACGAGTTTTTATAAGTGTTTGAATGAAGTGAAAATGGATTGCATAAGTGAATGGAATTTATAAAATTATAAATGGTGAAGTTATAAGTGAAATTTATAAATAATAAGATTTATAAATTTCGTGAAGTTATTAAAGAATATATTTGGGTAAATAATTGAATCTTATAAGTTATAAGATTTATAATTATGAAGTTCAAAGGAACGATTTTGCAAACAAATAAATTATAAGTATTTAACTTATAATATGAACCTTTGGTATATAATTGAGTTATGAATTGAATATAGGGTAATAAGGGAATTTATAAACATTGTTTTATAAATTCGCAACGACTTATTTTGATAAGTTAATTTTTATAACTTATTTATGAAGTTATATTCACGTTTTAGACAATGAATAATCCTTTAAAATGAAACGTATAGAAATGATGAAATTGTTAACGTAGTATATACACGTTTTTGAATAGTGAATAATATGTTAAAGAAAATGTTTGAATGTGATGTTTTAAATAGAATTAAAACGATCTAACGATGTTTTTAAATGTATTGAGATTCAAAACCATAGATTTCAACATTTATTGTTGAAATAGATGTTTTCGAGAAATAAAAGGAAATGGTGGACTATAACACTATTGTTATAGTAAATGATTTCCGAAAGGAAATGTTTTGTATAGTATTGGGATTTATATATCTATTTTAATTTCGAATCCCTATACTAGTGATTTTGGGTTGTCGTAACGATGTTTTACGTAACATTCGTTTTGGCCCAAATAAATATGTTTGAGAGAATGATTTCCTTAAAGAATGAAATATATGCTTAATTTCGATTTAAGTATATTGAATATTTTCCAAAGATTGAAAATAAATAAATTTTGTGAATTACTTATGAATAAATAAGTATGGAAATGTCTTCCAATATAAAGTGAATATTTTGAGAATTTATCTTTTTGAAGGTAAATTGAAATGAATAATTGAAATCGGATATCAGTAGATATTGTGAAATATAAATTCACTAAGGAATTTATAAAAGAAAAGGAGAATTTGTCTAAAAATAAATATTGATTTATTTTTGAAGTATGAAAATTATTTATCTTGTAAAGATATTTTTGGGAAATAAATAATTTGGAAAATTATTTGGAATCTGGTGATGTTGTGCATATCCATTGATAGTTCAATAACCGACTATTTATATTTACCTTTGAAAGGTATTTGTTGTGATTTGCTGAATTTGAATGCTACACTTATTTTTAAATTATTGCGCTCGTTATTCGGATTACCCATTCCGAATAGTGATACGACGTAATGGATAGCATTGATGACCGGTGTTGAAGACCGGATATTTGTGAGAGCGATAGGATGACCTGTCGATTGTCTCTGCACTGAGTTGCAACGGTATAGAGACTCCCTAAGTGATGAGAAATCCGATCAGGATTGTGGATATCCGGATTGCAAGGACTTCTTTGTAAGTGCCTTCGGTTCTGTTCGATCCCGGAACAGACTTGTATGGATTGTATGTCTGACGTTACAAATTGAGATATAAAGTAGATTTCTTTCAAATATATTTCTGTTGGTGGTGGAGAATTTATTCTCTTAGCTTAACATCCTCAGAGGTTATGTAGTTGAAGGTTATCAGCGATATATTCCCAATTTGGTAATGTGACATGCTGAGTGTTGCCGTGAAATGATCATTGTGTTGATTATTTGTGATAGGATCATTTGTTTGATCGTATATCTTGGTGATCATTTCTATGATCATTTGTTGACCCAAAGCATGACTTTGTATAAAGCGTGTTTTTGTGGACGTGACTTCGTCGAGCCTCACACCCCGAAATGTTCAAAACAGGAAAGATGCGGCAAGGTTATGAGGGGTAGCTCCCTTTAGGGTATGTGCATTTCCTTCTGGAAAGGGTGGTATCATGGTATGGAGCCCAGATACTTACTCATGTTGATACACTATATCTATTACTGTGTGATGTTGTTGGTTGTCGAGCGCTCGGATAAAGGTCCAATGGGACCGGGGGATGGCATACTCGTGTAGTAGTTACCTAGTGATAAAGGTAACCCGGCCTTGTGTTGGCAGAGAGCTGGTTAAGTTCTCGGCACGTCCCGCCAGAGGCGTTTTCATGTGGCAATGGGAAGTTCCTTGGCCTGACCATTTGTTGGAAATCCAAAGAAACAATACGAGACTTGTACGGTTTTAATTGTATAACCTGCTATGGAATGTGGCGGTAATCTGCTATTGAACATAGTTAGCTATAGTAGGCATACGATAATGGTCGTATGTTGGCTAAGATTTATATTCTACCTTCGAAATATTTTCCTACACTATGTACTAGTAATAATATCAAATGTTCTTTTAAATGCGTATCAAGCATCTTTGACTATCATAAGGAGAAATCTCCTCCGATTCTGCGTTTGCATTGTGTGTGTGTGCGGGAGGCCTTATGGTAGTCTCATTTTTAAAAGCATTGCGAATTGACTTTAAAAATATTCCTCTATTTTTGATTTTAAAGATAAATAAACTGTTTTGAGTTCTCACACCAGTCACATGACTGACTCGGAATTTATTGTTTTCCTTCCTAAACTCTGGGTTCCCACCAATTTCCACACGGGCAGTCAAGAGTTAAGGTTTATCAGGATATTCTGGAGTTGCTGGAGGCAAGCTGGATGGCATGGCGTATTACTAGTATATAGTATTTCTTTTCTGCATTGTTTGTTGTTGTTTGATGTTGTACACTCTGATGTAATGAAATGTAATGTGATGTAATGTAATAACTGATATAGTTCTTTGTTTAAAGATTATTCATTTATTATTATATGTTGTTCCGCTGCGAATTGTGAGATTCTGTTGTTGTTCTGTTGTTTTCTTCTGTTCCGTTCTATTATTTATTTTCTTTTCTCTCTATTTTCTATCCTTTCTCTCTTCTTCTGCCTCTTTCTTCTTCTTAAAACCCTAAAGATTCGGGAGTTCGTTCCTCTTTGGCTGGATTGTTATGGAAGTTGCCATCTCAAAGGAGTTCGGATTTTCGGGCCTTTACACTCAAGGTGGGCGATTGCTGCGGCTCTGGGTTACCATCAGCCTTGAAGTTTAATTGGTATATCTATCCTGGCATTTCATAGTTGTGCCGTGTCACCTACACTATCGAGACCGCTACGAGTTTGTTTTGTGTCGTACCTATGGAGTGCCCTCTGATAGCTCCAGTTTACATGGTCTCATGGTATTGTATAGACTATGGCACTACAAAATGTGTCAAGGGGAATGCCTTAACGCTATTTTAATAGTTTACTATACTATAGTCATTATCATAATAGCGTATATTACTACATAGTAGATAGCTTAACGGATCCTCAAAGGATGGTTGTCCCAAACATCCTTTGAGTTACTTGTATTTCAGTTGATATTTTACTTGAATTGGATTTACTGTATAAGAATGTTAATCCTAACTCGAGTGTTTTATGTTTTTCTTTACGCTCGGGTCAGAGTGAGTGTCACAACATTCGAGACTCGCCTTTGGAGATTGAGCTTCGCTGGGAGAGCCATCTCTCTACTCGGCTTGCGGTTATTCATTTGACTCCTGTGATATATTCTGATCTTGTATTTGACTATTATATGGAGATTTCTATGTATATTAGACTTCTGTTGTATCTTGTTTAACTCTGTTATATATATACATGTATATATATAGTGGCTTCATGAACTACTATTCTTTTATTTCCGCTGCTTATTGTTATATTACTCTGTGTCTGTGATTCTGCGATTATTTATTTACTGTATATGCTGAGTTTTACCAAATATAATTTAACAATATGATATTTTAAGCAATTCAAGTCCGACATGTGCAGATGCGAAAGGTTGAAAATACCAGGCTGTTACAAGGAATATTTATAAGAAGTTTTATAATTGATTTTGGATATCTATAAAGGAAGTTTATAAATAATTTTGGAGATTTACAAAGAGATATATAAATGATTTTGATATTTATAAAAGAGTTTTTTAAATTTAACTTGGTGATTTATAAAGATTTTTGTAAATGGGTTTGAATTTAAGTAAAGGAGATTCATAAATAAAAGAAATTTATTAAGAGGATTTATAGAAGGAAATTTATAAAAGAATTGAGATTGGATTTCCTTTAACTGGCCATCTTAATTTTGGTGGAACACCGAATGAATATTGTTTGAGGTTATCTTTATCTCTAATTTAAATAACATTTTGTTTTAATTATTTGATATGATTTGGAAATGAGAAATCTTTAACAAATGTTTGGTGAATATACTTATTTCGGTGAGTATATAATGTTTTTGATAAGCACTTTTGAAAAGAGTTTTAATAAATGAAAGGTTTATCTTGAGGCTTAGTGATTGCTGTAGGTAATTCAATCTCTAAATTGTTGCTTGTTTGTTTATTTGATAGTTAAATAACCGACTATCAAATCTGAACCCAAACATGACTCCAGAAATATATAGGAGAAACATGTGAGTTATATGGCATGGTCATCTTCGATGATGCTATACTCTACATATAAATCTCATATTATTCTCCTTGGACAAATGATAGGTAGATCCATCCACTTAAACTGTTAGGGGGTGATCCTTACTCCTATGTATTGTCTGATTATTTCCAAAAGAACTAGGGTTGACTTTACCGGAACTATTGAAGGTTGTTTCGGTAAGACCGGGATCAGATTTCTATAAATTATCCGAAAAACGCTTCAATCCAACTCAAGCATTTCGACCTGAAGACATCTTGAAGAATTTGGAATCGAAGGCAGATCTTTTTAAGTGCAAGGGCAACTTTCCACTCTAAGGGTGATTCCAAAATGCATGTAGTGGAGGCAAGGCCTTGGGTTTCGTTCAGAACCAAAACGAACTTGTATGGATAGATGTTGGCATTGCATTTCTTCCTAGAGCATGGTGTTAGTATTTCAAGGTGGTCTACTAAGAGGAAAGGTAAAAGCACTGCCTCAAGTCTCACAACCCGTGAAATGGTTAAAACAGGGTAGATGCAGCAAAGCTATATGGGCCGCTCCCATTAGGGTGCATCATCACCTTTCTAGATTATCATATTATGGATTTGGTTGTGCATAAGAGCTCTTGATAAAGGTTGGGAACAACCGAAGCGAGGACATATTCGGTACTATCCAATTTCAGGTGTAATGACCTAGAATTTTTTCACATTGATTTTTAGAATATTTAATTAGTTTAGAATATTCGATTTGGGGTTCTGTTTAAAATGCAATAAGATCTATTTTCCAAATTACTGCTTGATTTTCAATGATACATTTTTAATTTAATTAATAGAATTTTTCCATAATTTTCAATTTAGAAAATAAATAAATTTTCTTTTGACGTATTTTACTACAAACATGGGCATTTTTGACATTTCACAAAATAAGATAACTTGTCTATTTTCTTGTTGTTATGTGATCGTGTAAGATTATTATACGCGATCGTATTTTATTTTCTATCGTTCGTAGCTCGTACGTAGACGCAATATTGTGCGTTAGGGTACCTAATATTTTTTCAAAAACCAACACACGCTAAGTACACACACATACAAATGCACAGTGCAGCAGCCTTTCATTTCAACAGAACCACCATTTTTCTCCACAGCCACCTTTATGCTGCTCTTCCACCCTACCAGCCACCCTTGATCCCTAGATATGAAAATGGAATTTTGTTTTGATTTGAGCATGTAAGCATGTGTATATGTGGATATGTTCAGGAAGCAGAGTCTTCTCCTTCTTCTTCATTTTGTTTTCTTTGTAAGTTTCAAAACCATGAAAATAAACTCCTTCCCCTTAATTTAAAAATCAAATTCCTCCAATCCATTTGATAGTAGCCAAAACTCTCAACTAGAAAGTTGTTTGTCATCGAATCTAGTATTTTCTAAATTGATCGCATTCAATTTCGTCAAGAATTGAGTGAGAAATCATCAAATGATAGTAATAAGGACTAAATGTCGTCAAAGTTCAAAAATTCATATTTCTTGATTCGGGTCGAATCGTTCAACGCTGCTAGCATCATCGAGTCCGTATCGAAGTGTGTTATTTTTGGTAAAGTTTCGGCATGATTCCATGATGAAAATTGAAGTTCGTCGATAACTAGATTTCAGATTTGCTTTCGATTCGAACATCGATTGAAGATTTGGAGTTTGGCATTGTGATCATGGACGAGAAAGCTTCGAGTGGTGGAAATTTGAAGAAGATTGGATCAAATTATTGTCACGACTTTTCAAACTTGTAGCTCACGATATTGGGTCGGCTCACGGTTGAATTTTTATGAAGTAGGCTAGAGGGCAAGGTGGTGGTGCCATTAAGTCAAGCATGCAAGGAGGGACATGTTGATGGGTTTGGCTGCGTGGTTATTTAGAGAAATCGCTGCAATGACCCATAAATTTATCACTTTGATAAATTATATTTATTTTTAAAATTATTCAATTAAAAGGTTGGTAATAAAATAATATTGTTTTGAGTGATAATAAATAATAATTCTTATTTTGAATAGATAATTACAAAAATATTTTTCCTTGGGATATAAACCGATAAAATGGCCAACAACCTTTTTATCAATAAACTGCTATATAATCGTAAAATGTCACGCACGGAGCTGGATACATATGCTTATTTTTATAATTGAATAAGAATATGAAACAAAATAATTTATTGTATTTTTGAAATTTAAATGTATTTATGACATTGTTAGTAATGCCTTTAAATATAATAAATTGATTTATTAAATTAAATTGAGGTTGAATTACTTAATAATTATTATAATTATTCAAACAATGATTTTAAAAAGGTTATAATTTGTTTTAAATAAGTTATATAGTGATAATAAATCATTTATAGTAATTTTATGAAGATAAGTATATGATTTGAAAATATAAGAAAAAATCGACATCGCTTTATCGGTATAATAGCAATTACTGTAAATAATATTTAATATTAAATTATATGGTTTTATAATTCAAATAAGATATTTTTAATTCATATAAAATGATAAGAAAATGGTTTTCACATTTTTTTTACAAGTATAGGTACATTAATTAATAAGTGAAAATATGACCAAAAATAGGAATTAAAATTCGTAACGGTTTGACGTATATAAGTTATACAACGTTGTTTATATAACTTGTATACCTTTGTGACATGCACACACATATATTAACAAACACACACACACACACACACACACACACACATATGACAATGGTAGAAAAGTAGAAATATATTTACATATTATAACAACCCGTACTTTTAACTATTTTAAATTATTAAATTTAATATAATCATTGAAGAAAAATGGTTAGTAATAAAAATTTAATGATTTATTAATGTAATTTATTGGATATAAACTTAGATAAAAATTTTAAATAACAAAATCAATAAGACAAAAGATGATAACTTACATTACAAAGTACATTTAAATGATATTGAATTGCAAGTAATTGATAACAGAAATTGAAATAATCAATGTTACTTTAATAGAGAATCGAATGAATGTTTATTAAAGGTAAAAGCACAAGTTTATTTATATGAAATTGTATTTTTGATAAGTATAAATTTCAGAAATTAGAAAACATTTATTTGGTAAGAAATGAATAACTTTTGCTATATACAATAGTTGCAAAGATGTTGAATTATTATAAGATGGAAGTAGTTGTTTTATTGTTTGAATTTGTTTGAAAAGAAAATTTTATAAGTTAAATAACTTATATTTCAAATATAATTATTAACTTCACAATTTAATTATTAGATTTAATATTTGGAATTGTTTAAAAAATGGAATCTTGAATTTAATGCGAATGAAAATAATTTCAAAAGTAGAATTAAATTCTATTTAAATAAGAAGGAAGATGTAAACTTTTAATTTTGAATTTAAAAGTGATTAAATTGATTTTGGAAATTACTCTTTTTAATCAACGTGTAAAATAGTCTTTTTAGGGCACTGTCTTCGATTTTGACGAAACCAGTTTCATCGGATCCATAATAGGGAATTATTATAGAATTTTAAGTTTCGAAGTGATCAGACTTATCATTTGGTCGTGCAAGCTTGAAATGTGTAAAATATATTTCCAGAACTTCAATTAATGTAATTTGATTTTAAAAAACTATCTTCTAAATATGATGACATTGGCTCCCGATATATGTTATATTGTGTTCAGAGTAGAGGTATAACACATAGAACGCCAGGCAGCATGCTTCGTATGGAGTTTAAAATTTTCTTCCATTTGCAAACCAAACCCTTAAAAAAAATCTCAGCCGCCATTAAACCTAGAAATCAACGGCCATGGTTCATCGACGCCTTTAGAGGTGGAATAAGGCCACATCTTTAACTGCAAAAATGTTCCTCTCAACAAATGGACGGAGATCAATGGTGCAGTTCGTCATAGGCAAGGCGACCAGAATATTCATCCAAGCGACGATAGTGTTTCACTCGGCGGTGGCGATCTACGCCGTTTTAGGCGTCGAGGCAGGCGGTAAAGAGTAGTTGGTGGTTTGGTTTTCCTTCCCTGGCAATGCGGCGGTGCGATTTAAGCTGGGGTAGTGGCGAAGTGGGGATGTTAGAGGCGACAAAGAAGACAATCTTGACCTGGGTAACGTGGTGATTAGCATGAGTGATTAGCACTAATTTTGACTAAGGTAATTAACTATTTTCTTCAGTGATTTTAGATTAAATTAAATTTGAATGTTAATTAATTCATAACTTTTTTCATACGAGGTCCATATCGAGTGAAACAAGTTGCGTTGGATTCGTATCGAAGTCATCTACGACATAGAGTTGGATTCGAATTTGTTTGACTCTAAAAAATTTCAGTTTCAAGTAAAGGTGAGTGCTTTAAACCGCTCGTGAAATACTACAATATTTTAATGTCAGTCAGATCGAAATTATAAAGTGATTTTTTGATTGACTGTTGTTTGGTAATTTAACTGACATATGAATGAACTGTTAGGAATTTGTAATTGACAATTAAAATTTGAAATTGAATTGCTAGTTAAACACCCAATATTGATAACTAGTTAACTGTTGTGATATTGGCTGATTTGGATGTTGATTGAGATTGGATTGTACCGGTCGATATATTGGATGGTTGGATGTTTATTTATTTTATATATATCCTGTTATCACCCTGTATATTATTTTATAGCGTATAAACTGTTATTTGAATTATATTCGAATAAATTAACAAATGAGTTGAAATGATATATACCTATAACACTTTGATTTGGATTGAAATGATGTATATCCATCCCTGAAATTTAAATCGAAATTACTTATTACTTGGCCGTAGGATAGAAAATTATATAAGGACACCGGATTGGTTAAATTAAATGGTTTTATATTTTTGAATTTGGATTTATTAAAATGATATTGCTTTAAAGAATTAAAAAATTGAATTTTTGAGAATTGAATTAATTCCGAGTTCGAATTTTCAAAGATTGAAACCAAAATTGGTTAAAAGAAAACGTTGTAAAGAATTAAATTTGAAATGTGAAGTGATAATCGACATATGACTTGAATTACGGAAATTTAGTTTTTTTAAGGTTTGAACTTTTATTTGAACTTCAAATTTATCAAAGTAAAAGTGATATAAGTGGATATTTCAAATTTGAGCTCGGAATTGAATTATTTTAAAGACTTGAACCTTAAGTTGGACACTGAAGTTTAATTTGATTTAAGTGGTTTAAATCGGTAAATTGAAATTGGCCTTGAAATTTATATAAATTGAAATGGTGTAAATTAAAATTGAATTGAAATTTGAAACACTGAATCGAATCGTTGAATCGAATTTGAAGTTAAAAATGAATGTTTAAAAATTGAAATCGAAGAAAATTCGAATTGAAATTGAAAATAGAATTGATTTGAATTAAAATCAAAATTGAAGTTGATTTGAATTGAAATCAAAATTGAGTTGATTTAAATTGATTTAAGATCGAAAATGGTTTGGATTGGAAGATTTGAAATTAAATCAGCTTGATTGAAATTTGGACCTAAGTCCAAATTTATTGGAAATGGAGAGAAATAGTTTTAAATTTGAAACTATTTTCACTATAAACTACTAGTATGGGCACGTGCTCCGCGCACGGACTATTTGTGTTATTGTATACGTTATTGTTGGAGCGAAAATATGTAAACGAAAAGCAAGGGCATTATTGGAATTTTAAAAGACACGGAGTAAATTATTTCAATGAATTTTCTTTATTAGTAGTAGAGATTACTATAAACTGTTTTAAAATTCATCATTTTAAATTTTCAAATTATTTAAATATTCAAAACATTTTAATATATAACACATTTTCAATACTCAAACTATTTTATATCAAATGTTTTTCAATCACTAAACTGTTTAAACTATTTTAACTATTTAAACTAATTTAACTATTTAAACTATTTTAATTATTTGAATTATTCAAACTATTTTAAAAAATTCAAACTATTCATCTTGGCAACTGTTTTTGTTTAGATCATTGGTTTAAATACAAAAATGGTTAAGATGAGGTAATAACCTAAGTCGGAATTCAAAATGATTTTTAGATAAAATTGATTTCGAAGTGAATATAATGATTTTGGAGTGAAATTAATTTCATGGTGAACAAAATGATATTTTAAAGTGAATTTGACATGTTGAAGTAAATATGATATTTTGAAGCGAATATGATATTTTGATATCAAGTAATGATTCACTTTTGAAATGTAAAAAAACCAACCGGTGTGTAAAACGACGTTTGGTTGTTAAACAAACCGGGGCCGATTAGTGGCATATTCTCTGTCAATGTTGGAACCACTTTAACAACTGTGTATGTGGAGGAGACTCCAGAATTAAGTCGTTGGTTTTGGTGTACATTGTTGGATTTGAAGAAAGAGAACGATGATGGATAGCCCTGACACACGTGTCAATTTGAAATGACCAAACAGTAGCCCTATCAACCGGCCAAGTAGGCTAGCTACCTCTAGCGGACATCTCTTTGATTTTCTTTTATACTCGATCCATACTACTACCTTTTTTGTTGGTTCTGATTGGTGTACCTTAATTTGGGATGACTTTCCTTTGACTCGATATGGGACAGATGGACGCGGTGGGCGGTTGTGGCTACGATGCATTACCATCAGCCGAGATAGGTAAACTGGTAATATCCTACCTTTGGCATTGCCTCATGTGCCTTGCTATACTTTTATCCTAATACGAGACCACTATGAGTTTGGTTTAGTGTTGTCGTATCACGGCGCATCCTTTTCCCCCGACGTTCTACTGGGGTGTTGTATGCAAACATACGGTAATGCTTAAAAACATGTTAGGGGGGTTAATGTAAAGCCTTAATGCTAGGAAAAATATTTATCTTATTGATTAGACATTACATATATTTGATGGATCCTTAAGAGATGGAAAATCCATAACATCTCTTGAGTTATTGCATGCACATTATATACTGGATAGGAGATGCAAAACCTCGTAAACATCTCTGACGCTATTACACTCCTACTATATGTGATATTGATTTGACTTACATAAGGATATTTTAGTTCTGACTGGAATGCATTATTTTACTTTATGCTTGGGTCAGCCCTGAGTTTTCAGTGCATTGAACATCATATTATTGTTGAGGACGAAGATGAAGATTTGGCATATTATATTACCAGTATTATTTCCCTACATCATTTTGTTATGCTGCATTGGTTTTGTTTTTCCTCTGTTGTATATATAACTCTGATTGATTTTGTAAAATTATAATCAAATGTATAGTGTAAACAGCTTCGTGAACTGTTTATTTGGTTATTATATTTTGTCATTCCGCTGCAAGATTATGTGTTTGTTTTCTTCTTTTCTTATTTTTCTTAATTAATCCCATTGATTATTTGTTTTCCGGGTTGTTTTGAGTTGGACATGTGTGGTTTATTTTCGACTTAAACCTCCCAAAACGTGGGTCATCACAGTTGGTGTCAAAGCTTTGGTTTAGCGATAACCTTAAATTATGTGGGGATTGACTCATTAGAGATAGAGTAGTAATACCCTAGAATGATTTTGTTTGAATGTGGTTATATATATATATATATATATATATATACATGAGCGCATATTTATTAGTATTATAAAATGTTTTATATTGTGTTTACTTATCTGTTGAGTTGTATATGAATTTCGGTCGGTACATGAGGCGTCATGTTATCGATAGGGGTTTCTAAGCACTTAAACGAGGCAAGTCAACATAATATTGTTTTAAAATATGGTGAATTGAACAATTTTACCTAAATCATATTTATATATAAAAAGAAATAATCTTCCATAAATAACCATATAGGTTTATGAAAATACGAATTTATTTATGGATGTTTTTTGTTAAGAGATGATAATATTTAGTTGTAGCGACCCGGGATTTTCAACCCTCGAAAATCGACATCAATAGGTTCACTGTATTACATGCCTAATATTCAAGTGCCGAAAATACCGATTGCTAGGGGTAAAGAAGAAAGAGATATAAGAAAAAAAATAGAACAACAACATAGAATCTCACAAACGCAGCGGAACGAGATACAATATATAATAACAGACTTATATACAAAAGAATCTGTAACTGTTTATACTTACAATCATTAGAGTACAACAATCAATACATCAATCTGGACAGTTATAATAACTTATCCTCATACAGCGGAAATATAAATCAAGTACGAAAGTACGTCTCTATCATCCAGCTCGTCTCCTGAGCTCCATAGCATTCTATTCTGAATCTGTAAGACTTGGTCTGACCTGAGCATTATAATAAAATAACACCCGAGTCAGACTGGAAAATCAGCGTGAGAAAACACACTCAATTTGAATTAATATTATTATAAAAATTCTTTGAAAAAACAAAGGTATCTCGTAAGATCATGCTATATATAAACACAATGGATTTTTACCTTTCAATAACCAAAACATTTTATATCAAAATCATCTGATATTATAATAGTGTCTAAGTACAAATACTTATTCAAATAGCTGAAATCGTTACATTAACTAAATTCCAGCATATTAGGCTCTACAACCAAAACTGTAAAGGCAGGTATTGGGGAATGGATTCCATAGAATGACTAGGCACTAGGGTACCACCTATCATGGTACACAGCTAGAAATATGTATCGAGGACCTCACCGGGATCCCCTACAACACAAGATCGGCCCAATTCCTAACCTGGAAAGAACCGAATATGTTATCACCTTGGGTGTTCCCACCCTTAAATCGAGTCCTTTTCCATGCATAACCAAATCCGTAATTTATATATATTTCCGAGAGTATCCAAAAAAGTGATAACACCCTGATTGGGTGCGACCCACTTAGCCTTGCTGCATCTCCCCTGTTTTATTCATTCCGGTTGATGAGGCTTAAAGCTAACATTTACCATTCAAGAAAAATTCCACTAAAAATGCTCATCGTCCTTCAATGACGATGTTATGACAGCATTCATCCATACAAGTTGTCCTAGGTTTGGACAAACCGAATCACCGTCTTCATTATCTTCACGATATCCATTCGTAACGCTCAAACCGAATCGAAGTAGTTTTCGGATAATTAAATCCAATCTCGGTCTTTTCGAAATGATTAAAGAAATTGGCTAATGTTGATAGCCGGTTATTTAACTATCAAATAACATCCATAAGCAGTCACTAGGCCATTATTTATAATTTTTCAAATTTATTTTCAAAATATCATTATAAGATATATATTCAAGTTTCTTCCAATATTTCAAAATTTGAAAACCAATTCAAATTCTAATACCCATAACAGGATTTTCTCGAACCATCTCAATATTTTAGAAATATTTTCCTTCGATTCCATTTATAATTTAATACTTGAAAACATTTCTATAATAATAATAATAATCTCATAAGAGAAATATTTCAAATACTTCCAACTCAATACCCTAGGAAATTAACTTAGGAAATAATTATAAGTATATTTTTTCCAAAAATTAATTTATCTCCAATACTTAGGAAAAACTCCATTTATTTCACAATTCACAAATTCTTTACAAAATTCATTTGTAAATCCCCTGACTCATTTTTAACGAATTCTATAAATTCTGGAATTCGTTAATTAACTTCCTTTTAAATTTCCCAAGTCAATTTCACTCGCCTAAACCCACAATTACCATTTCAAACTCCTTTTGTGAATTCTAAATTCATTTTGAATTTCTATATTTAATCACCTTGGAAATTAACTTAATTTCAGCATTTCACTATAACATTCCTTTTTCAAGCCACTCTCCATCTACCAACTTAACTTACAAATCTCGAGGAAATTATAAATCGCTTCAATATTTTGCCTTCAAACCAAATATATATAATAATTATTTTGAAGAAAAATGATTAAATTTCAAAACATAGTAAGTGCTATTAAAATATCAAAGCACCTTTAATTAAGTATCGATAACTCATTTCCAATTCATTTTAAATAAAAACAATTTTTTCACAAGCTTATTAATAAAACTTAAATTTTCTTTCACTAATATAAAATATTTGAATAACCCACTTTTTGAAATATTCCAATACTACCTAGTTTTAAAATTTCATAGTTAAATAAATAAAATTTCTTTTCATTTTAAAAACAAAACTTAACTTCTAAATAAAAATTTAGTTTTAAAATTCCAATAGCCAATTTCAATTTGTAAATTCCTCTCGATTCACAACACACGATTTCCTTTCAAATTCCCTTTCCAGTTCACTTTTTAAAAATAAACTTTACTATTTTTCCCAAAAACTATTTTCATATCTTGATATATAATCACACTGCGAAATTTATATTTCCAATTTATCACTGATAAATTTCCCCCTATTTATAAACATCGTTTATAAATTTATAAACTCCCTTGGTTTTACTTGTTTATAACAAATCAAATCTTATTTATAAAATCCAATTCTATAAATCCATTTCCTTATAAATTCCATTTATTTTTCAAATCTATTTTCAATATCTATTTTTAACTTCTTTCCGTATTCTTTTTCGAATATCATTCTAAAATCTAGTCTTAAAAATCTCTTTATATAATTTATTTTAAAATCTCTATTTAAAATATTTTACAAATAGTTAAGTAAAATTCTAGAATCAATTTACTATTTTATCCAACTAAACTTCCTTTAAAATAATCCAGACTCCAATATAAATATTTTTTTATATCCAAATTCTCTTTTTAATTCCTTCAAATTCAAAAATAATATCTATGGTATTCAAAATACTAAATTAAGGCCAGTGTTACTATAACATCCAATAATTCAAACCACCACATAATCTATATAGGTTTATTCACACAAATCATATATCAGTATATATGAAATTAAAATAAACATTTTTGTGGAATCCAGTTGGATCCCTCCAACCTGTTTATCTTCATCTACAGACTTTAATATAATATAAAATTACCAATCCCACTTCGAGGGGGATATCATTGTATATATGACCGCTCTTATGCGTGGAGCATATGTCTTATCCGCTAAAATATGTGGGAATATCAATCCAACTACTAATATATATATTACTATATAACATTCAAACTAATAATAATTTATAATTTGAACCAGCGTCCAATAATTATTTTAACTATTTAAAATTAGTTCTATTAATCTGAATGAGTGATAATTTATTACCTTTGATTTTATGCAATCCGCTCCAAGTTTTAAATCAAATTGAACCGCGTTCAATTAAATTTAAAAATCTCAGCTATCTTCAAAAATTTCTAAACCAATTTCTAACGTGTAAATTTACAGCTATGACCGAAGCTCAACTTGTTGTTATTCATTTTGGACCTCGAATAGATAAAAGATATGAAACTTATAATTTTTTTTGATTATTACTAATATCGCAAATTCCCTTATTCATTACAGCAAATAAACTTAATTGCCTTCCTGTTCTTCTTATCACATACGAATGCGAATCATTCTCGGCCGGTTCTGACCACCATCGACCCACTACCCACTTGTTCCAACGACACGGCCCTTGCCTATGATCGATAAACGCCTCCACTACCAGGCCGAAGAACCCACTCGTAGTTGCACCCTTCACTCGTGACTCCCATATCTAACTGCTCATGGCCGATCACGCGTATGCACGGGCGTAAGCGAATAGTCGTGTCTCCAGAACCCATCGCCAAACATTGTTTCCTAGTAACGAACTCGAGACCACAAACATCCTTAAAATCCTCCACGTGGCCATTAGTGGCCGCCGCCGCCCAGCCTTAATTCGCCGACCCCCAAAGCCTAACTAGCGATCATCGAACCTAAAGCCACTTCACCTTCCAGTCGCATTTCGATTGAAACCTCCTCACCGTCGCCCTTACTTCCATTGACCATTGTCGACTTCATTACTGGCTCCGCGATTCCCCTTCTCTCATGACTTCGATCGTGCTTCCATCATTATTATATATTTTTATATTGGCTCGTGATTTCGATTGTCTGAAGAAAGCAAAAGGGAAGACACGATTTCGATTTTGTTTTAAGGAAAGGAGAAGGAAGGTACATGATTTTTGAATTGAAAATGAAAATGGATGGCTTAAATTAATTTCGAACTGAAAGGAGAAAGCAGGGAAAAGAGACGTGATTTAAAAGGTGAAAGGGTGTTTTCTTCATACGTGATAGGTGGCATGTTTTAAAAGGCAAGATGACTTTGATTTAATTTTATTTAATTTTATATATATTCAAAATATGCCACTTTACATAACTAAAAATTTGAACCCTTATTGAGGCATGCCTCCAGGCATCCCTAATGTTATTCCACTATTCCGAACCCAGTGGAACAAGTTTCGAGTCCTAATTCGATCGTATGTGGAAGATAGCTTTTTAAATCGACTATTTAAATTAAATTCAATTAAATTATCTTAGGCGTTTACATATCGCATGTCTAAACGGTAACTCCAAATGCTATGAAATTTGAAATCCGATAATAATACACTATTACGGATCCAATGAAGCTGGTTTCACCAAATTCCGAAAATGTGCCCCGGATCGCTATTTTAACGCGTCCATTTAAATCGATGATTCCCAAAATTACGAAATCGCTTGAAATTTTTAGTTTAAAATCTTACTAAATAAATTATAATTCAAAATACAATATTTAAATAATTTAAATATTCAAAATCAAGTGACGAAAAATCCAAGTCGTTACAGTCCTTCCCCCTTAAAAGAATTTTGTTCCCGAAATTGTTAAGGCAGGAAAAATTCTCCAAACCCATTACCTTTTTTTCAAAACCCACTTTGTCAAAACTCGGTATCCACTTTTCTAAACGCTTTAGTTTCATCCAACATTTAGTTTCCATTTCTGATTCAAACCCTTTTCTTTCGATTTCAATTCAAAAATCAACCTTTTTAAGTTAAGAAAATTTTCCAAAAAATGTCTAACACCGTAAATTCCTGAACTTTTTTGGCATAGTCTCCATTGTATGGAAAGCCTTTTACAATATGACAGATATAAAAATATATACATCGGCCCACACGGTCGGAAAACAAAAAATAAGAATATTTATATCTTTGCGATATTTAACCCGAAAATGTACCTTACATTAGCAATTTTAAGCGAGTGGCTTATTTAATATGCAATTTGCGCAATCAAACTCAAGTAAAACAGCTCTATGTACCTGTACTTAATCAATTTTAAACATGTAAGTATCAAAACATGAAATTTTAATAACACTTCATTTATTTAGCTAGTTAAACACATAAATTTCATAAATAATGCATTCTAACATATAATCATAAGCAATTATAAGCTTCTGATACTAATTTAATTACTTTCAATCGATTCGTATACTTTTTCATTCAATTCGAAGTGATTTACAACCCAATTATTTGTATTCAATTCATATTTATACCAAATAAACTCCATTCCAAATTGATTTAAAAATCAATTTATTCCATTTCTAATGATTTATAGAATTTTATTTGCTCCCGTTTACGTCAAACGACGATTTTTCTATGCAAATTCAACGATATTTAATAAAATAACCATTTCAGTTTATAGTTGTTTTAAATTGTTCCAAATCAATTTATATTTAATTCCATTCCATTTCAAATTGATTCACATTCAAATTTTTCAACAAAAACCTTCTTCGTTAAATTTTTATGTCAACGACATCCAATCCATAAATTTATTTAAGCCTAGCTTCCATCAAAATATTAACTTAAGTTATTCGTTTATTTCCAATCAATTCAATTATATAACTTAATTCCGTTTCTATTTCAATCAAATTCAATTTCAAATTTTAGATTGATTCTTATTCAATCAAATTCCATTCCCTAATTTTTTAATTAGTTCATTCACCTAATCCACTATAAAACTTAGCTTCATACTCAAATTCATTTAATTAATATCCTAAGTCATATTTAATTTTTTTTCTTAGCAACGCTAGCGAGGTTGGCTGATCCTCTACCAGATTTTATTAAACGGAAAAGGAAAAACTACTCAAAGCATGCTTTGAGCAGGAAAGAATAAAGTCATATTTAATTTATTTACACTTAAATTGAATTTATTTATAACTTAATCATCATCATGGCAAATCCATTTCCATTTTTATTCGACAACATTTCCAATTAAATTTAATTCGCTTACAATTTAAGTCGAATTCTAATTTACAACTTAAGTTTCACATTTCAATTTATTCAATTCCATTCAAATTTTATAATTTATAGTTATAAAGTCACTTTATAATTCAAATTCTATATTCAATTTCTTTAGATAACATTTCTAATTCCAATTCAAATTTTTGTTTAACTTTACTCAAGTTAAATTTCCATTCCAAACTTCAATGCTCCACACTTTCCTTTCTTATATTTATTTATTCCATTCACTTATTCATTTTCAATTCAATTCATTTAATTAGTTCACTTACCAATTTATTCCAATTTACTTTGCTTGAGTTAACTCACTATTTCATTAATTTATCCCATTAAATTCATTCAAATCACCGCAATTAGATTTCTGAAAAAAATTCATTCAACTGAATTTAAGCTGAACTCCATTTAATTTTATATCTTAATCCCAATCGATTCCATTTCCAATCCAATTTTATTTAACTTAGCTCAAGTTAAATTTTATTCATTTTAACTTACTCATGTTAAAATTCATTTCCAAAATTCAATTTCCATATTTTTCTTTAAAATCATTTAGCATTTATAAGTTCATAACTTATTTTCTAATATTTCGTAAAACATTTAATAAGGATTCCAGAATCCAAATACCCAATTTCATTTCAAATCATTTTGAAACCAATATATAGCCTTTCGGTTTTACTGTAACGTCCCGCTTTTTCGCACACTTTAAATCGACACACGTGCCAATTCAAACCATACGGAAGGGCGGATTGTTATGGGGCAAATAAGAAAAAACAGAGAAGAAAAAAACTAAACAGAATCTCACAGCGGAAGGATAAAATATAATAATCAAATATACAGTTTATAAATCTGTTTACAAAACCATTTATATAATACAAATCAGAGTTACACATACCAATAACAATGCACCGGAATAGTGTGTAGTACTAGTATAAATAATAATAATATAAATTTTTGTCTTCGTCCTCCAGAGCTAAATCTTCCAATCCTGAAACGCTCGGACTGAACCGAGCGAATTTGAAAAGACAAAAACACCCGAGTCAGAACTAAAAGATCTTATGTGAGTTAAATTAACAGAAATAAATATGAGTGCAGTAAGTCAAGAGATGCTCGGGATTTACATCTCCTAAGGATCCGTTAAACTATTTACTATGTAGTATATTGCGCTATTATAATAGTGTCTATTTGTAAAATAAACTTACTTTTAAATAGCGTTAAGGCTTTACATTTTCCACCTTAACACGTAATAGTCCCAGTAGTCCATCCAATATCATGGTCCCTCCTGATCGGGAAGCCACCAGAGGATACCACACGGGCTACGGGAGAAATCCAAACTCGTACAAGGCGCGATAGGGTAGGTGACACGGCACAACTAGGCAATGCCAGGGTAGATATACCAATTGCTATCCGAGCTGGTGGAAAGGCGCAGCGCGCAGCTACCGCCCACCTCGAACAAACTCACCCAAAACAAAAATAAAAGTGGCCACTGAATCAATCCAAAGTCAAAGTATAATATCGAAGAGGAGTGTCCGATCAGAGGAATGACCTCATTGGCCCGAGAATCGCTCCTGTTTTAGCCACCTTATGCCAACTCACGGGAGTTGGGTCCACATATTTACCTTACAGGAAACGCCGCCACCAACCTACTTCATTCTGGAATCTCCACCGCGTACACGGTTAGTCAAAGTGGTTTTCGGTATCGACAGAGAGTATGTCCATATCCGATCCCGGTCTCTTTGCCAACCAATCGTTATTATAACACCGCGGTCATTTAAAAATAATTATTCTTTTAAAACCAAAATAAAATATCCATTTAAAACCCATATAAATTCGATATCATTTATTCTTAAAACCCCAAATCAATGCGATATCATTTTATTTCCCAATATATATTCTTTCCAAAATCATAGGGTTTCCAAAGTAAAATATTTAGAAATCAAAACTCTTAAATATAATATTTCCAAATTATACTACCTTGAAAAACATAGCTTTGAAACAAATTTCCATCTCTTAAATGGTTAAATATTAAATTACTTTTATAAAACAAAATAGCTTCTTTAGATTTCACAAATCAATTTCAAATATCGATTTAAACTACCAAATACCATTTCAATTCTTATGTTTCAACATAATCGAAAATGGCGGCATTTTCTTCTACTTTCCCGATCCCCCCCCCCTCCTCCTCCTCCTCCTACTTCTCCTTCTACGTTCCCTCCTTCTTCTGTTTCTTCTTTCCCTTCTATTTCGATCCCTCCTTCTAATATCCCCCCTCCTTCTGAGATCCCTCTTTCATCTTTGTCTGTTCTTGATTCTTTGAATTCCATAAATCATTCATCTCTGATTCGAGTAAATCAATGTTCACCTTTAACTGTTAATGTGAATCAGGAGCTGAATCATATTCATCAATCAAGATTATCTGAATCTGAGTTTCAGTGGGCTTCTTTATTCAAGAAAAAGCCTAGAAATGCAGGAGTCTTTGTTCCGAGACATTTTGATATTAAGAAAGATGGGGTTCCTAAAATGCTTCCTGATGAGGTGAGAGATGAAGGTATTAAGTATTGGGCAGATCATTTAGTTGGTTTTTTCTTAGATGGTCCTCTATCTTACTTAACAGTGTCAAAGCATCTGAGAAGTATCTGGCGATTACAAGGTGAAGTGGATATAAAATCTGATAATGAGAATTTTTTCCTTAATTTTTCGAATGATCAGGATAGGATAAAAATTCTGCAATCTGAACCTATTTTTATTAAAGGAAAGATGTTCATTATTACAACATGGAATCCTTCATTTGGATATTTCCAAGAACAAGTTAAAAAAGGTACCAATTTGGGTTCATTTCTATAGAATTCCATTGATAGTTTGGACTTTAATTGGAATCAATTGGTTAGCTTGTCATGTGGGAAAGTTTATTTGCCTTGATGAAAGTACAGAAAGGCTGTCAAGATTTAAATATGCTAAGGCGTTAATAGAAATTTCTCCTGAACAGGAACTTCCTAATTTTATTACAATTAAAGGCTTAGGTGATTGTTGTCCACATGTTAAAGTTGAATATGATTGGAAGCCAAAAATCTGTAGTAAATGCAAAGTATTTGGACATGAAACTATGTTCTGTTCAGGTAATAATATAAGGAAAGGTTTGGATATGCAAAACTGTAGTGACCTTGGTGAAAATGAGCAGTTTGTATATAAGGAAAATATGGAACATGGTAACATGAAAGAGAAGGTACAGAAGTTTCACAATGTTGGAATTAATAATAGGAATTCTTTTAAAGCATGGAAGAAGAAGGGTATGGTTCAACAAACTCGTAATTATAATTTGAATGGGTTCAAAAATTTTCAAATGCCTGATGATAAGAAAAGATTTTGGACATAAACTGTAATATACAAAAAGAATCTGATGGTAAGATGGAATTGGGAATAAAGGTTGCTACAACTAACCCTTTCCAGATTTTATCTGATATTGGTGTAACATCCCGGAATTTTTAACACGGGATTTGTGAACATTTAATTCATTTTAAATGGTTATTATGGGTTTAAGATTTATTTTAAACTAAAAGAATAGGTTTAAATTATATTAACAAGTTAAAATTTCTAAGGTGTGGATTTAATTTGAAAATTGAATAATAATAATTGAATTATTGGATTTAGATAATTTGGGAAATTGGATGTGAATTGATATAAAAATGATGTTTAAATGTGTTTTTAAGTTCAATTGGACATAATTGATATTATTGGATTTTTGGAAGAATTTAAAAGTTGATAAGTTATTATTTGGAATTTTATATTAATTTAAAATGAATTTAATATTATTAAAGATGCAATTAATCAGATTTTGGTTCGGAATGAGCCGAAATGATTTTTAATGTGTTTATAAATGTTATATGAATTATTGTTAAGTTAATAAAATTTTAAAAGTGGAAATTTTGAGTGATTTCGATAATTTCGAAAATTGCTTAATTTAATAGACGAGTTAAAATAGCCTTCCGGGGCACAGTCTCGGAATTCGACGAAACTAGTTCCATTGGATCCGTAATAGTTAGTTATTACCGGATTTCAATTTTCGTAGCAATCGGAGTTGTCGTTTGACCCCGGCAGCTCGAAACGCATTGAAATCGTTTTAATCGATTTAATTTAAAATTGAACGTTTAATTCCGTAACTCGCACATACGATCAAATTAGCTTACGAAACTTGTTCCATTGTGTCCGGAACATGGAAAAACCTTAGGATCGCCTGTCGGAACGTGAGAATTGGGGGTCGTTTGCATTAACTGTTAACTTGAGAAATTATATTAATAAAATAATATTAAATAACATTTATATACACGTTTATACTATCAAACCCTAGCCAAACTTCAGGCCGCCGTTCTCTTATCTTCAATGGCCGATATCATGCCTCTTTCTTCTTCGTTTTTCTCCACATCCACGCATTCATTTACAAAAGTTCCAACATAAAGATCGAAGAGAACGTCGAGATCTACGTTCTGAACGGTAGAGATGGATTTTAATCGATCGGAGGTGGAGTTTTGGGCCCGCGTGCGTGTGCGTTTGATGGCGTTTTGCGGCAAGGAGGTGAAGCCGAGTTCGCTTAGTTTGGGGTCGATCTTGGAGGACGTGATGAGCTTCGTTTTCGCATCGCCTGATCGAGCTCAAGTCGATCGGAGGTTGGGTCTTGGTTGGTCAAAGTTTTGAGTGAATTGGGTTTTATTGGCCTGGAGAGAACGCATGTAGAAGACGGAATCATCAGCCACGTTTTCATCTCAGCTCCTAGGGTCTCGATCTGACTAATTAGGGTTTCATAATTTCGAGATTAATATTAACGATGGTAATTAAAAAGGGTAATTTAGTTTAAAATCCTATTCGTAAGCTTTAAAACTTAATATATCTTGCGTATGTTATCAGATTTCGATAATTTTGGTAGCGCCGGAATCGCAGAAGCGCGTATTACGCAGTGGCGCAGATCCGGATTCATTCCGGGCAAGTAGAAATTTGAGTAAAATCGAACGTCGTTCGATTTAATTTAAATTTCGAACGCTCGCCGAAACTCAAGGTGAGTTATTCTCACTCACATCTGGATACTAGTAAAGTTAGACAGTTAATATTGATTGATGTTTGGATGTTTAGCTGTTTATGTTGATTATTATCAAATTGAATTGATATATATAGTTGTGCTAATAATTATGGATGCAGGGAAAACAGGTTGGAGGGATCCAACTGGATTCCTCACAGTGTAGTAATATTTTTATAATTGATGACGATGCCTATATATATATTGTGATTTGATAAATGTGGAATTAAATTGTTCTGCGATATTGTGGTATAAATTACAAATCCAGAATGTTAATTAAAAAGAAATTTGGAGTTTGATTATAAAGAAATTTAAATTTGGTTTCAAAAGAAATTAAGAAATTAATAAATAAGGAATTTAAGGGAATACAAACTTTGAAATCTGTTTGGATAGAAAACTGAAATAAAACTGTATTTGGAATGTTGTTGAATAAATTATAAATCCAAATCTAATTCAAATGGATAAATTGAATTTTAGAGAAATAAGAGATATTGTTAAATAATGAATATAAAGAATTAAAATTTGAAATCTATTTAGAATGGAATTGAAAAATCGAAAAAATCTAGAATGGTTTGATAAATGGGAAAATAAAATTCATGTTATTAAAATATGAAACTAAATTGAAATAATTTGACAGAAATCGAGAGAAGGATTTCTGTGATGTTTATGTGGAAATGAGATTCCCTGGGAAGAACAAAGTCCGAGTTTAAACCGATTTTATGAAAAGGAAGTTTTAAAAAAAAAGTTAAACTTGTTTATAAAGGAGGGTGTTTTGGAAATTATTATTTTTAAAGTAACTATTTATTAATTAGTAATAGTAAAGTAATTATTCTTTTACAAATGGATTTGTTTAAAAAGCTAGTTTTGACCTAAGTATATGGCAATAAGTCTTAATCTTTTTACAATTCTATTTTTAAATATAGTTTAACTAAAACCTTAGTTTAAATCAAGTTATATCCTATAAAATAGTTTTGTTTTAAATATTTAAATTTATATTTTTAGTAAATAATTAGTAGTAAATTTACCTATTTTAAAGTATATTTTAGAATAAATGTTTTAATTATTTTAAATCTAAACTATTTTGAACTTGGATATTTCCAATGGGAATATATGGTAAATGATTTACCTTGTAAAGGAGGAATTTTGGGAAATGTTTTCAAATGAGATTTGAAAATTGGGTAACATATCCTTTAAAGATATTTGAGGCAAATAAATAAATTGGAATTATTTATTTGATGGATGCATATGGATGCTTATGAATATTAGTTGATAGTTAAATCACCGACTATCAATACTGGACAATGCGTTGATCGTTTCGAAGAGACCGGGATCGAGATTTATTTCTCGATAACCACTTCGATCCGATTTGTACGTTTTCGTGCGATAAAACGTGTTCGGAGTCGAAGATGGAGCAGTGAAGTGCAAGGGCTAGTCGCTACTAATCCTGAGGATATTTCCAAAATGGATGTAGTAGGAATAGTGCCTTCGGTTCCGTTCGAACCCGGGACGGACTTGTATGGACGAATGCTTGCGAAACATCGTCAGGTGGACGATGGGCATTCTAAGTGAAAACGTTCTAAAGGTAACGTTTAGCCTCAAGCCTCATCAAATGGGAATGACTGAAAATCAGGGGATATGCAGCAAGGTTAGGTGGGTCATGCCCAAGCAGGACAAGATAATTCCCCTGTCTAGATGTCCCTTATATATTTCGGCTTAGTGGGTGGTTGGTCGCGCCAACCACGGGGTTTATCTTGTTCGGGACTGTTCAGTAAGGAATGGTTCCGGCCTTGTGTTGCAGGGGATGAAGGGAGTAGTCCTCGGTACGGTGATCTAGGCCCCGTACTGTGACAGGTGGTACCCCAGTGCCTAGTCATTGTTGGAAATCCATTTTCCCTACGAGCCTTGTACGTGTTTTGTTTGTATTACCCACTTCGGTGGCTAGTAGCTGGAATTTAATAAATGTAACAATTTCGGCTATTTTATAAGTATTTGTAAATAGACACTATTATAATATCAGAGGATTTTCTATAAAAAGAATTTTAGCTATCGTAAGGTAAAAACCCGACATGTTTATTTGTGGCGTGGTCTTACGAGATGCTTTTGTTTTCAAAGGAATTTTGAAACTTTAATAATCAATTTGGATGCATTATTATCAGCTGGTATTCCAGACTGACTCGGGTGTTATTTCATTATAATGCTCGGGTCAGACCGAGTATTATGTGTTCAGGTTAGGTTGCTATGGAGCAGGAGAGGAGCTGGAGTCCGAGACGTATTATATATACTTATATATGTATAGTCCGCTGCTGTGATTGTATGGTATGTCTGATTGGTAATTTGATGTATGAGATACTCTGATTTGTGATGATGTGATATATGTAAAACAGTGTTAGTTTTCATTTTGTGTAAAGTTCTATATTCATTATTATAGTTTATTCCGCTGCGATTGTGAGATTCTGTTATTGTTAGTTTCTTCTTCTTCTATCTCTTCTTCTTTAACCCTAATGGTTCGTAATTCTGTGCCACTTGAGTTAATAGAGGTAGAATAGTGTTGATTCAAGGAGTACGGATTTGCGGGCTGTCACACTTGGTATCAGAGCTTAGGTTGGCGACAACCTAGGCTTTGGTGGGGTAATTACTCATCTAACAGAGTCAATTGTACTCTATAATGAGATGAGAGTAATAATAGATATGAGAGCGTACTTGTTAGTGGATATAAAATTATTTTTATACTGTGTTGACTTATCGGTTGAGTGTTTATGAATTCTGGTCGGTGCGGGAAGTACAACTGTATCGATAGGGATTTCTAAACTCTTAAACAAGGTAAACCGACATAGTATTGTTTTAAAAGTGGGTAAATGAAATAATTTTACCCAAATTTATATTTTGATATAAAAGAAATGATTTTCTAGCTTATTATATTGGGTGTTTGTTGGTTATTACTACCATAATCAAGTAAGAATCTTGGATTTGATCAAAATTTGAAATGATAAGCTAATAAGAATGTAAAATATTAAAATGATTTATAACCAAATGGGATTAATTAAATAAGTTGTAAATAAGAAGAAGTGAAATTAAAATTTGAATTGAACCAGAATTTAAATTCCGGAAGTTTTGGAAAGGATTTTAAAGGTAATGGAAATAAAAGGGTTTGGGAAATTTAAAATCCTGGGAAGGTTTGAAATGTTTTCCAATGTATTGAAGGTAATGATGAAATATTGTTTTGAGTAATATGTTTGAATGGGAAAACTGTTTTGAAAAAAAATTTGGGAAAGTAAGAAGCATTGAACTCACTTCAGTCGCTGGAAAATAATCCTGATGATGCTGGCCACATCATTAGAATTCATTTTCGAGTTTCTAGGTGATGGATTGCTTCCCTAGTATTTGGTTATGGTATTGTTTGGATTTTGGGTATGCTAGTTGTTTGGGAAATCTCAAAGAAGAAAATTTGTTTTAGTATAAACAAATTGTTTTGGGAATTTGGTACTTTGATTGATATACCAAATAGGTATATATTTGATTTTTATTTCAAAATGATTTTGAAATAAAACCGGGTAATTGAATTCTGAAAAATTCTATTTAAATAAAGAGTAAAGTTAAAATGCAACAATTAATGAACTTATTTTAGTAGAACTGATGTTAAGAAGGAAGAAATGAGAATTTTAATCTTGGAATTAAAAATTTAACTTGAGTAATTGGAAGTGAATAATATATATTGAAGTAAATGGAAATTTGAATTTAACTTGGATGGGTAAAATGAATTGAACTTAAATAAAGTTAATTTGAATTAAATTAAAATGTAAGATGACCTTGGTATTGAGGGTCATTGTGAAATGAATTGAACTCCTGAGCTATCAAGTGTTATGCTTATAGTTGAAACTATGGATTTGAAATTAGCAAAGGATTAAGGTGAAAGAAGATTAGTAACCTTAAGAATTCAGTGAAACATATATATGTAAAATCTGAGATTGTGATTACAAAATGGAGATGAGTAAAATGAGCTATATAGGCTTTTAAAGTAAATAAGTTGGTGAACTTATGTAAATAAAATGAAATTATAATCACAAATGAGAAATAGTGGAATGGAATGGTGGATTCAAAACTTAATCTCAAATAAAATGTGAATTGAGATAAGGTAGAGTGAGATATAATGAAGTGAATGAATTTCACTAGGTAAACAAGTTTTGAACTTGTATTTAAAGAATATAAATTGTGAAATTGAGATGGAAGTGAATCTAAATGAAATGGAAAATTTAAAATTTAGAAATTTGAAAATTTTAAATTAAATCTAGATGAATTGGAATTAAAGTAAATGGATATAAAGGTGAAATATAAATTGTTTATAATTGCATAAAGAAATTCACATACTTAAGTTATTAAGTGTTATAATTTAAACTTGTGAATGTAAAATAGAAATGAACTTAGATAAGAAACCTAAACTCTTGAATGAAAGTGAAATTGTAATCCATAAATGGAGAGAGTTGAATGGTGTGGAAAATTCAAAAACTTAACCATAAATGAAATGTAAAGTGTGATAAAGCAAGTAAGGATTGAAGGTGGACGTACTTAAGTTAGCAAATAAGTCTTGAACTTATGTATGGGGAGAATAAAATTTGTTTTAGTAATGAGATTGAAATTGAATTTTAGTTGAGTAATAAATAATATTGAAAGAAATTTAGATTCTATTTAAAGGAGTAAAAAAAAAAAAAGAAAGGTAGAAATCTAAATTTGTTGAATGAAATAATTGGAAAATAGTGATAGTACAACTGAAGTCAGAATAAATTGGGAAAGTGTATTAAAAACCTAATATAGATTAGGTTAGTGGCTAAGTGAATTACCATTATATTGGGAATTGTATTGAAATGGATAGAATTTTGGTAATTGATCAAAATTTGGAAAATAAATAAAAATCAAATGTGGCATGGGATTTAAATTTGTGGTAACAAATATTTATGGTGTGGATGGAAATGAACTTGGCTTATGCTGGGATAGTTGAATTGTAAATAAATTCAACGGAAAGAAATAATTTAAATGGACTCTTTGTTAATGAAATAAATTTGTAAATGGATTGAATTAAAAAAACAAAGAGCATTCAAATTTATAAATAGATTGGAATTGATTGAATGCGAATCAAATGGAAATAAAAACTGATATAAGAAGATAATAAAGGTATTGTGAAAGAACTTAAGTATCTTGAAGGTAAAACAAAAGGATTGTGAATAGTTTTATTAAGTAATGTTGAATTAAATTTGTTGGATAATAAAATTTTGAATTGCAAGTGAAATGATATTAATTAATTTCTGTGGTAAATTAAAGATGTATGAGTTGTCAATAATCTAGAATGGAGTAATATTCATATACATCTATTGGACAATGAATTGGAAATATAAGATTTGAGATATAATTTAATGATTGTGATAAAGCAAGAATGTTTGGACTGTAAATAAAATAGAATGAGATGTTATTAATTTGAATTTAAATGATGATCTTGAAGTGTGAATAAGAAATTGATTTAATAAATTGAAATGAAATAAGATGTAAGAAAATATGATTTAACAATTGCATTGGAAAAAGGAAATGTTTGTTTTGTGAACTTTGTAATGGAGTAAAATTAATTTGAATCTAAGCTGAAATTAATTTTTAAATGGTTATAAGTTTAAGTGGCAATTGTTTTGCTTGAATGACTTGAATATTTGAATGTATTTAGAATTGAGTTGTTTAAACAATAAATGAATTGGTTCTGGATAAATTGGAATTTGATTAAGTAAAGTCAAATTAAAATAAAACTAAGATTTGGTATGCGAGAAAGAATTGAGATATTATGCAATGGAATTGATTCTTGAATAAAATTGATATGGATTAGAATCCAATTCAAAGGGTTGGTAAATGAATGCAAGTGAATAGGTTTCAAGAAGCAAGTGGAATTGATTTTAAATCAATTGGAGTGAATTATCATTTAACAAGCAATGTTTGCATATGAATGAAAATGAGGCCTAAAAGAAATGTGGGTGCTTCAATTGGAAATAAAATTTGGTTGTAAATCAAACTGGAAAGGTAAGTTATAATAAGAGGAGGTAAGTGAAGCATATGATAATCATATTTAAATAGAAATGAATTGGTAGAGATAAATATGGATTGTATGTAGTGAAACTTGAATTTAAACCATTCAAGTGAAATAAAACAAAGTTGGACTTGAATAGGTAATTTGAAAGGTGATTTAAATCTTTGATTTGTTGGTAAATGGTTAACATTGTTAAAGGTATGAAGTTGCTTGGTTAGGGTGTAAAATGGATATGTTGGCTTGCATTTTCATTTGAAATGTTGTTATAATGCTCATATCTTAGAAAACTGATATGTTTGTTGAGTATAGCACAGGTGCGGGAGGCGTTCGAGAGAGTTGGAGCGCATATATGCGATATATTAGCCGCTTGCTTTTAAAAATTTGCTAAAAGGTACGCCTACGCAAATATAATTGGGAAATGATATATATATTGTGTTATATTTTGGTTTCCGGCCGTGTGGGCCGATGTATATATATTTGTGTATCCTGCGATATCGCAGAAGCTCCTCCGTACAGGGGAGACTCTGCCAAAATTTTCCGTAAATTTTGGGAGTTAGAAAATTTTTGGGGTTTTGGGAAAAGTTAAATAATTTGGAAGTTATAATCTAAAATTTAGGCTTTAGAGTTAGTAAAGCAAATAAGTTTGGGAATTGAGTTAAAGGATTTTGGAAAGTGTGTATAAGCTTTTAACTAAGAAAATTGAGTAAGTAAATGGGTTGGAGAGTATTTTCTACCCTAGCAAATTTCGGGGACGAAATTTTTATAAGGGGGGAGGAATGTAACATCCCGGAATTTTTAACACGGGATTTGTGAACATTTAATTCATTTTAAATGGTTATTATGGGTTTAAGATTTATTTTAAACTAAAAGAATAGGTTTAAATTATATTAACAAGTTAAAATTTCTAAGGTGTGGATTTAATTTGAAAATTGAATAATAATAATTGAATTATTGGATTTAGATAATTTGGGAAATTGGATGTGAATTGATATAAAAATGATGTTTAAATGTGTTTTTAAGTTCAATTGGACATAATTGATATTATTGGATTTTTGGAAGAATTTAAAAGTTGATAAGTTATTATTTGGAATTTTATATTAATTTAAAATGAATTTAATATTATTAAAGATGCAATTAATCAGATTTTGGTTCGGAATGAGCCGAAATGATTTTTAATGTGTTTATAAATGTTATATGAATTATTGTTAAGTTAATAAAATTTTAAAAGTGGAAATTTTGAGTGATTTCGATAATTTCGAAAATTGCTTAATTTAATAGACGAGTTAAAATAACCTTCCGGGGCACAGTCTCGGAATTCGACGAAACTAGTTCCATTGGATCCGTAATAGTTAGTTATTACCGGATTTCAATTTTCGTAGCAATCGGAGTTGTCGTTTGACCCCGGCAGCTCGAAACGCATTGAAATCGTTTTAATCGATTTAATTTAAAATTGAACGTTTAATTCCGTAACTCGCACATACGATCAAATTAGCTTACGAAACTTGTTCCATTGTGTCCGGAACACGGAAAAACCTTAGGATCGCCTGTCGGAACGTGAGAATTGGGGGTCGTTTGCATTAACTGTTAACTTGAGAAATTATATTAATAAAATAATATTAAATAACATTTATATACACGTTTATACTATCAAACCCTAGCCAAACTTCAGGCCGCCGTTCTCTTATCTTCAATGGCCGATATCATGCCTCTTTCTTCTTCGTTTTTCTCCACATCCACGCATTTATTTACAAAAGTTCCAACATAAAGATCGAAGAGAACGTCGAGATCTACGTTCTGAATGGTAGAGATGGATTTTAATCGATCGGAGGTGGAGTTTTGGGCCCGCGTGCGTGTGCGTTTGATGGCGTTTTGCGGAAAGGAGGTGAAGCCGAGTTCGCTTAGTTTGGGGTCGATCTTGGAGGACGTGATGAGCTTCGTTTTCGCATCGCCTGATCGAGCTCAAGTCGATCGGAGGTTGGGTCTTGGTTGGTCAAAGTTTTGAGTGAATTGGGTTTTATTGGCCTGGAGAGAACGCATGTAGAAGACGGAATCATCAGCCACGTTTTCATCTCAGCTCCTAGGGTCTCGATCTGACTAATTAGGGTTTCATAATTTCGAGATTAATATTAACGATGGTAATTAAAAAGGGTAATTTAGTTTAAAATCCTATTCGTAAGCTTTAAAACTTAATATATCTTGCGTATGTTATCAGATTTCGATAATTTTGGTAGCGCCGGAATCGCAGAAGCGCGTATTACGCAGTGGCGCAGATCCGGATTCATTCCGGGCAAGTAGAAATTTGAGTAAAATCGAACGTCGTTCGATTTAATTTAAATTTCGAACGCTCGCCGAAACTCAAGGTGAGTTATTCTCACTCACATCTGGATACTAGTAAAGTTAGACAGTTAATATTGATTGATGTTTGGATGTTTAGCTGTTTATGTTGATTATTATCAAATTGAATTGATATATATAGTTGTGCTAATAATTGTGGATGCAGGGAAAACAGGTTGGAGGGATCCAACTGGATTCCTCACAGTGTAGTAATATTTTTATAATTGATGATGATGCCTATATATATATTGTGATTTGATAAATGTGGAATTAAATTGTTCTGCGATATTGTGGTATAAATTACAAATCCAGAATGTTAATTATAAAGAAATTTGGAGTTTGATTATAAAGAAATTTAAATTTGGTTTCAAAAGAAATTAAGAAATTAATAAATAAGGAATTTAAGGGAATACAAACTTTGAAATCTGTTTGGATAGAAAACTGAAATAAAACTGTATTTGGAATGTTGTTGAATAAATTATAAATCCAAATCTAATTCAAATGGATAAATTGAATTTTAGAGAAATAAGAGATATTGTTAAATAATGAATATAAAGAATTAAAATTTGAAATCTATTTAGAATGGAATTGAAAAATCGAAAAAATCTAGAATGGTTTGATAAATGGGAAAATAAAATTCATGTTATTAAAATATGAAACTAAATTGAAATAATTTGACAGAAATCGAGAGAAGGATTTCTGTGATGTTTATGTGGAAATGAGATTCCCTGGGAAGAACAAAGTCCGAGTTTAAACCGATTTTATGAAAAGGAAGTTTTAAAAAAAAAGTTAAACTTGTTTATAAAGGAGGGTGTTTTGGAAATTATTATTTTTAAAGTAACTATTTATTAATTAGTAATAGTAAAGTAATTATTCTTTTACAAATGGATTTGTTTAAAAAGCTAGTTTTGACCTAAGTACATGGCAATAAGTCTTAATCTTTTTACAATTCTATTTTTAAATATAGTTTAACTAAAACCTTAGTTTAAATCAAGTTATATCCTATAAAATAGTTTTGTTTTAAATATTTAAATTTATATTTTTAGTAAATAATTAGTAGTAAATTTACCTATTTTAAAGTATATTTTAGAATAAATGTTTTAATTATTTTAAATCTAAACTATTTTGAACTTGGATATTTCCAATGGGAATATATGGTAAATGATTTACCTTGTAAAGGAGGAATTTTGGGAAATGTTTTCAAATGAGATTTGAAAATTGGGTAACATATCCTTTAAAGATATTTGAGGCAAATAAATAAATTGGAATTATTTATTTGATGGATGCATATGGATGCTTATGAATATTAGTTGATAGTTAAATCACCGACTATCAATACTGGACAATGCGTTGATCGTTTCGAAGAGACCGGGATCGAGATTTATTTCTCGATAACCACTTCGATCCGATTTGTACGTTTTCGTGCGATAAAACGTGTTCGGAGTCGAAGATGGAGCAGTGAAGTGCAAGGGCTAGTCGCTACTAATCCTGAGGATATTTCCAAAATGGATGTAGTAGGAATAGTGCCTTCGGTTCCGTTCGAACCCGGGACGGACTTGTATGGACGAATGCTTGCGAAACATCGTCAGGTGGACGATGGGCATTCTAAGTGAAAACGTTCTAAAGGTAACGTTTAGCCTCAAGCCTCATCAAATGGGAATGATTGAAAATCAGGGGATATGCAGCAAGGTTAGGTGGGTCATGCCCAAGCAGGACAAGATAATTCCCCTGTCTAGATGTCCCTTATATATTTCGGCTTAGTGGGTGGTTGGTCGCGCCAACCACGGGGTTTATCTTGTTCGGGACTGTTCAGTAAGGAATGGTTCCGGCCTTGTGTTGCAGGGGATGAAGGGAGTAGTCCTCGGTACGGTGATCTAGGCCCCGTACTGTGACAGGTGGTACCCCAGTGCCTAGTCATTGTTGGAAATCCATTTTCCCTACGAGCCTTGTACGTGTTTTGTTTGTATTACCCACTTCGGTGGCTAGTAGCTGGAATTTAATAAATGTAACAATTTCGGCTATTTTATAAGTATTTGTAAATAGACACTATTATAATATCAAAGGATTTTCTATAAAAAGAATTTTAGCTATCGTAAGGTAAAAACCCGACATGTTTATTTGTGGCGTGGTCTTACGAGATGCTTTTGTTTTCAAAGGAATTTTGAAACTTTAATAATCAATTTGGATGCATTATTATCAGCTGGTATTCCAGACTGACTCGGGTGTTATTTCATTATAATGCTCGGGTCAGACCGAGTATTATGTGTTCAGGTTAGGTTGCTATGGAGCAGGAGAGGAGCTGGAGTCCGAGACGTATTATATATACTTATATATGTATAGTCCGCTGCTGTGATTGTATGGTATGTCTGATTGGTAATTTGATGTATGAGATACTCTGATTTGTGATGATGTGATATATGTAAAACAGTGTTAGTTTTCATTTTGTGTAAAGTTCTATATTCATTATTATAGTTTATTCCGCTGCGATTGTGAGATTCTGTTATTGTTAGTTTCTTCTTCTTCTATCTCTTCTTCTTTAACCCTAATGGTTCGTAATTCTGTGCCACTTGAGTTAATAGAGGTAGAATAGTGTTGATTCAAGGAGTACGGATTTGCGGGCTGTCACAATTGGTGAAGGGGATGTGAATAATGAACAAATTAATAGTTTCACTGATGGAAAAATTGCTGAAGTAATTGCTAAGGAGTGTTCAAGTGACAAGAATAAATCAGATGATAAATATTCTCATGATGCATCCTCAAAAGCCACTGTATTTTCATCTTCCTTTGAACATACTACTGCCTCACCATTTACCTCTTCTAAAGCCACTAAACATGCCACAGAACAAGCCTCTGGACATACTTCTGATCATGAACTCACCTCCCCATATGCATCCTCTAAAGCCTCTGAACTTTCCTCTTCCTCTGGACATACTACTGCCTCCCCACTTACCTCTTCACAAGCCACTAAACATGCCACTAATTAAGTTTCTGAACATACTGTACTTTCCTCCACATATACCTCCTCAAAGGCCACTGAACTCTCCTCTTCCTTTGGTCAAACTACTGCCTCCCCTCTTACCTCTTCACAAGTTACTGAACATGTCACTGAATAATCATCTGGACATGCCACATCTATTAACTCCCCTCATGTCTCTGCACAATCTCATAATCACACCATCCCAAATAAATCACCTGATCTATCCTCCTCACTTACCTCCCCTTATCTTAATATTTCTCCTCCTAATCATTTAATTTTACCCCCTCCATGCTGTCCAAAGGATTTTATTGAAGTGCAAGTTACAAGAAACAAAAAAGGAAAAAAGGGTAAGAAGAAAGTTTCATTCTATGAAACAACAGAAGATCTAAACAATGGTAAAGACTATGGAATTGAAGAAGTACAACCAAGAAGCAATAATGATTCTGTGACTTTTAAAGTAGCTAATTCTCAGTTAAGTGGCTTAAGGCATACAAGGAAACACCCTTCTAATATTATTATGCCCAAGCATTTATGATGTTAAGCAGTAATATAGCATATTGGAATATACGAGGTGGTCATCTTGCATCAAAACAAGCTGAAGTAAAGCAGCTAATTAAGGGTCAGCATTTACAACTTATTGTTATCAGTGAAACAAAGTTGAATAAAATGCAAACAGATTTAGCTTGTAAGAATATTGCTCCTGAATGGGATCATGAGGACAATTTACATAGTGCTCCTTTTGGCAGATTATTGGTTTTATGGAATTCAAAGGTTCTGAGATTGACAAAGTTGCAAGAAAGTGATCAATTTATTCATTTCAGTGCAACTCTTTTGTCTTCTAATTGTTCATTTCTGATTACATTTGTTTATGCTCAAAACAATCTTGCAAAAAGACTGTCTTTTTTTCCAATCTTGTTTCTTTATCTCATACAATTTTACCGTGGATTGTCTTTGGAGATTTTAATTGTATGTACTCAACTGATCAAAAAATGGGAGGTATCCCTCTCTCCTTAAAAGACATTTCTCCCTTGAATCAAGCTTTATTAAATTCATCTCTTGTTCATATTCCATCCTCTGGTGCAGTGTTTACTTGGAACAATAAAAGTAAATGTGGTCCTAGAACTTATTGCAAACTTGATCATGCGTTTTATAATATTCACTCTTTAAATCTTTGGCCAAAACTCATTTGCAAATTCCTAAATCCTTCTATTTCTGACCATTCACCTATCATCTTATCTTGGGGGGAGAAGGCAATTAGTAGGAATCCATCTTTTAAATTTTATAAAACTTGGATTAATCATAAGGATTTTTCAAGCATTGTGATGCAGGTATGGCAGGAGAATTTTTTTGGCAATCCTCTTTTTATTCTTAAGTCAAAGCTGCAGAAATTGAAGGCAAATTTGAGAATCTGGGCAAAAGAAAATTTTGGAATGGGTTCAAAAATATCTGATGGAATTAGAGAGAAATTATTTGTTATTCAGAAGCAACTACAAATTGATAATCTGAATGCATCTTTAGCCAGAAAGGAAGCGGATTTGTCAAATGAACTGCTTGAAGCATTAGAATTTGAAGCTATGATGAAAAAGGAACAACTTCATGAAACTATTGATAAACATGGTGATAGGAATACAAGATTTTATCATAACTCTATCAAAATTAAACAATGTAAAGAAAGAATTACGAGTATATTTGATAGGAATGGAGTTCTAAAAGAGAATGATGATTCTATCAATGGAGCTTTTATTGAATACTTCTCATCAATACTTGCCAACCCTTTGCCAATGAATCATAACCTTTCACCTCTATTTTCTGTGAAGTTACCTCTTTTGAATTCTGAGCAAGCAAGTGAATTAATTCGAGAAGTTCTACCTGAAGAGATTAAGATGGCAGTCTTTTCTTTGAAGCCTGACAGTAGTGGAGGTCCAGATGGATTTAATTCTTTCTTCTATCAACATTCTTGGAATATTATAAAGGAAGATGTCAACAGAGCAATTCTATATTTCTTTTCTCATAACAAATTACCTATGGGAATTAATGCAACAAACATAGCCCTTGTTCCAAAATGTACTAATGCTAGAAATGTTTCTGACTTTAGACCAATCTCTTGTTGCAATGTGCTGTATAAAATTATCTCCAAGATCATTGCAAATAGAATTCAGAATATTCTATCTTCTATTATATCCAACAATCAAGTTGCTTATCTTCCAAATAGAAATATAAGTGATAATATTCTTCTTACTCAAGAACTTACAAGAGGTTATGGAATTGGAAGTATCTCTCCTAGATGTTTGATCAAACTTGATATACAGAAAGCTTTTGACTCAGTATCATGGTGCTCTATTATAGCAATTCTTTCTCGAATGAACTTTCCAAAGCCAATGCTTGCATGGATTTATACTTGTATTTCTACCCCTCATTACTCAATAGTTAGGAATGGATGTTCTAAAGGTTTTTTCAAAGGTACGCAAGGTATTAGGCAAGGTGATCCTATCTCTGCATATTTGTTTATTACTGTAATGGAGGTATTAAATGCTTTGATTATTGAGCAAGTTAATAATGGGAAGTTTGAGCTGCATCCAAAATGTAAAGAGCCTCTAATAACACATCTCTTATTTGTTGATGATCTAATCATTTTTACAAAGCCAACTATGTCTAATATTTCCACTGTAATTGAAGTTCTGGAAAAATTCTACACTATCACTGGGTTGAAGATTAATATTAAGAAATCTCATATTCTGATTGCGGGTACAAATGATGAGATTAAGAGAGAAATAATCACATTCTCTGGACTTAGTGAAATGCAACAAAATGAAAAATATCTTGGTCTTCCTATCATCAAAGCAAGAATAACTACTACAGATTGTATGCCACTTTATGAGAGAATAATTGAAAAATTATTAGTCTGGCCTAATATAAAGCTACCACAAGCTGGGAGATTAATAATTGTTCAAAGTATTGCAACTGCCATGGTCAATTATTGGATGAGACACTATATCCTTCCATGTAAACTTGTATTAATGATAAATAGTGCTTTGAATAGATCTTTTTGGCATGGAGATCCCTTTTCTAAAAAATTAATCCCAATTTCATTTAAGAAAATACAACTTCCAAAGAATAAAGGTGGACTGGGGATAACAAATATTAGATTATGGAATGTAGCTGCTATATCCATTTACTATGACAAGATATTATCTAATAATCAAGATCTCTGGACTCAGTGGGTAATGAAAAATTTATTAAAGGGTAAAGATTTCTGGTCTATCAGTATACCCCAATTGTGCAGCTGGAGTTGGAGGAAATCTCTTGAAGTTAAGATCAAAGTTTTTACCAATTATACAATGTAACCCTATGGTTGATAATGAGTTAAATTTCTGGACTACTCCTTGGGCTAAGACAGGATTGAGAATTCAGGAAATTATATCTTATCCTCTGCAGATGCTCACTGGTATACCACTGAATGCAAAAGTCAAATCTTATATTAGTGATGGTTTTATTAATCTTCCTTATTGCAGTTCTAAACAGGTTAGAGATTTATGGCAGTATTTAGAATCCTTGCCACTGAATAATAAAAATGAGATAGTTCTTTGGACTGTAAAAGGAAAAAAGCATGCAATATGTACTGTATACAAGGCTTTGTTGAATAATGAAAACGTGGATACTTTTCCTTGGGCAGCTAGAGTATGGTCAAGTAAGTCATCAGCAAAGGAAAATCTTTTACTCTGGAAAATAATGGCTAATGCAATTAATTCTAAACAGAAGCTATTGAAACTTGGTTTGCTTAATAATGATGAATGTGTTTTCTGTCAATCCTCCTCTGAATCAAATACCCACTTATTTTTTGAGTGTAATTTTACATTTAAAGTGAGGAATAGATTGCTTGCCAATGGAAATTTTTATAGTCCAATGAAAAATTCAAGAATAGAATGGTATAATATCTTTAAGGCAACAAGATGGAAGTGTGCTAAATCTGAAATTCTGTTGATAGTTCTAAAGATCTTTGTTTATGAAATTTGGAGAGAAAGAAATAGTAGAATTTTTGATCAGAAATTTGAGAATGAAGATGTGTTATTCAGTAAGATGCATAAGAGGATTCGAAGAAGGGTTGCAAGGCTGAGATGATTTTAAGTGTATATTGAAATTGTTTTGCTGTTGTGTTAAAATTTTGTTTTGATTTGTAGTTGTATTAGCATAGGATTAGTAAAGCCAGTGTGCTATGTTTTTTCACTATCATAAACAGAAGTTTTGCATGTATTCTCTATGTACTTTTTGGTGATTGTTAATAAAAGGGCAGGGCTCCCTTAGCCCATTGCTTTTCAAATTCTTATGTTTCAAAGCTTTAAATATTTCACCATTTCAAAAACAAACTCATTTGACAAACCCATATATATATAATTCAATTACTTATTATTTAGACTTGAAATGTTTACTTAATGAATTCAATATAATTTAAGTAAAACCTTTAACTTCACATAATCGGAAAATCTTTCAATTTATTAAACTTGATATATTCATTTAAATCAACCTGATATTCATTTAAATCACTTTACAAAAAATCAATTTATAAAAATCATATCCTTTAAAATTTTTAATTTTTATTAAATTTCAATTTAACTTAATATTCATCTTCCAAATCTTATTCTCATTTAAGTCATAAAAACTCCAGAAATTAGATTTTAAATAAATGCTTAATCGTATTTGATCTTAAAAATCAAACTTTATTTTATACTTCAAATCAAATTTATACAAAGCTTAAACCCGAAAATTACTATATATATATATAAATAACTAATTCAATATCACATAAACCATATATATATAGCTTTACAAAACCATAAAAAAGATTCCAAAATATATTTTATATATATACCGCGGTGCCTGTATAAAATTTTCTACCCTTTGGTCAAGTGATACGGATGTTTATCATTTCAATCCGCAATTTAAAATAAAATGCGGTTGTATATCATTTCAAACCGCAATCCCGAATGAATGAAATGCATATCAACTTGCAATTAATAAAATAAATCATCCATTCATCCATCAAATCATACATCCATTTATCGCAGTCATCATCCAATTTCAAACAATCATCAATATATAACAGGTGATAAATAATGGTATCAATTATCAGTTTATACTCAAAATAAATTTAATAACTATTAATTGGCAGTTTATATGCAAAAATAAACGTAAACTTAACTGGCAGTTAATATGAAATAAAATTTAACATAACTATGCCTGGCAGTTAATATGAAATAAATAAATTCTAACTGTCAAATTTATATGCAATAAATAAATAAATTTACAGATATATTAAATAAATGCGTTTAAACAGAAATAGTGAATAAAACATGCCAAACAGTCATAAAAAAATTTCTACCCATATCTAAAATTAATTTAACAAACACAAGAAATTTTAGAAATTGTGAGTGGGTTAAAACACTCACCTTTTGAATTTAAATCGAATTTAAATCCGATTTAAACCCAAAAATTCGACGGTCTCCAAATCTTTCCAAACCAGCATCAAAAGATCTGGAATTTAATTACGATCCTAACAAAAAAATCGCGCGTGAAACGGAGTTCGTATGTGGAAGTTAGATGTATTAACGCGTTTGAAAAATCAAAATTAAATTAAATTCAAACAAAATAAACCTACCTATTACCACTTGCCACGTCAGCGTTTCCTGCATATCCCTAGTGACTAATCACACCAAACCCATGTTCCAATTTCGCAAATAGATGAAGAAATCAAAAAGCCCCAATTCAACCTTTTGGGTTTCGAATTTTACACGTTTGACCGTGATTTCTGGTTGTCTCAAGCGACTATTGCAAAAACAAAGACTGCGCTTAGATCCGTAGATGAAAACTACAACATAAATTATTTTTTTTCTTTTTTCTGAGAACTTTGATTTTTTTTTTGATTTTTGAATAGAATTGGATCTGAAATTTGCATCCATTTAGGAAAAGAAAGAATTGAAGAAAATGAACGCACAAACAAAAGAGAATAGATGGAGGCTAGGGTTTATAATTGGGTTTATATAGATAGATTAGAATTAGAGTAGATGGATCTGATAAAAAAACGCGCTGAACGATAATTTAAATTAACGTAATAATTACAAATCACCATACTATGAAGACATTTACGTTATTTCCTATTTATTACTTTATTTAACACAACCCTTAATTTACATCTATTGCAATGTTTTCAAATTTAATTGAATGAACTAATTATATCACTCCTAATAATTGTTGTAAGACTCTAAATCCCACATTTGTAAGTAAATATTATATCCACTCAAATATTATAGATATATACAGAGTATAGGTTTCCATTAAATCATTATTTATTATATATTCAAATTAACTAAATTCACTATTGAAGTCCGTTTATATTTATTACCAAATATCCATTTACCTTTCCCAATAAATTTGAATCCATTCATTTAATATAACAAATCAAATTTCCATTCACACCTTATTATCAACCCACAATTTATTGCAATTCATTATCTTAGATAGATTTTATACAATTAATATCAACTTTACATTAAATTTCTATCCAATGAATACTTATTCATCAATCAATTCAATATTTACTTTTCTTTCCCTCTATTTGATACTTAACCTAGTATACATTTAATGGGTAAACATAACATTGAATTATAATGTATTTCTCATGCATGCTTCATTTCATATAAATTCCTCTTTATTAACTAAGTCACATTAACAAAACAAAATAATTATTTTTTTATTTCAATCGATTACCAGTCTAGACTTAATATATTAAATAAACGGTTAACCTAAAACGATTGTTACCCCTTTAGCATTCAAATTCACTTACGACTATTATTAACACAATGTTGCCATTTGATTTATATATATTTAAATAAATTATATGAATGGGTAAAACTTTAAAAATTATCTTATCTGCAAATTTACTCACAAAGATCCTAAATTACCAACTTGCAATTTATTTTTAATTACTAAATTTGCATTGAGTATATCAAGTTGAGATTTAATACGTATTATTTCCTCAAATAAATAAATCTTTGGACTTAAATTCCCAAAACCATAAATTATGTCCTATCATAAATCTATGCTTTTATTATTTTACGTTCACACTCCCGTTACTCTATAATAAATCTCCAAGTAACGATATCCTAAACCAACATTAATTTATATATCAATCCTTATAACTCAACAAATTTGTCAAATATGAATAACCTTAACAATACTTACACATATTATCTTACTTACAATAACGTAATATTAAGCGTTGAATTTCATTTATTTTGCAATACTTCAATTTAATTAATAAATACTGCTCCTATACTTAAATCTATATTAACAAATCGTTAGATTTGGATCGATAGAAATCGGTTTACTAAAGCTTACATACACATTACGTAAATAAACAACTATATAAATTTGCCACCTATTAGCTCTAAATTTTATTCTTAAGTTTGTTACCTATCAATTTAGATTATATTTCCATCTATAATGCAAATCTAAATCTCCTCTAACTGCATAAATTAGGGCAATTTATTGCAATTGATTTCCCATTAAACATCATAAATTAACAAATTGAAACCTAAATAAAAACGTTTATTTATTTAAAAATCTTGTTGTTTAATTGAATTAACCATTCACGGATATAATTTACATTGTTCTCCAATTATTACTTAAATACATCACACAACGTTAAATCTATATTCAATACAATTTGTTGCCAAAATTAATTTAACGAAAACAGTTACGCCCTTAAAGTTTCTCTTCATTCATTAATTGCTAATTGTTATTCAATTAAACCCATTCATTTGATTTCCCTATTATGCATCAATTATAAACCCATCATCTTAAAGGTGATGTCTACATTTTATACTATAAATTTACCCCTTTATATTCCAATATCAATGAATGCTCACATACAAATTTTGATCTTAACTCCAATTAATTATTCCATTTAATCCATTAATTACTAACTTTAATTATTGAAATTTGATTGTCTAACATACAATTTGAACCTATTTCCAAATTTTCATAATTAATTAACCCTTACAATAGTTTACAAATAAAAGGGATTGTATTAAATAAATTATTTATTTTCCTGCATTTCTTTATTTCACCCATCTACATTCAATACCCATAATCAATATTTTATTTCATTGTTAAATCCAATACTTGCATTACTTTACTTATTCTAACTTATATCCAATGCAACAATTTCCACTATTTCTATTAATTACAATATATAGTTAAATTTGTAAATTCTAATTTCCCTTGGTACATCAAATTTCACATACTCTTTCATATAAATAACTAAGATTTTTATTCCTTTCTAAATTTAAATTAAAAATCCTATTAATTATATTCATTTTAAACATCGAATTTACATGGGTCGTTACATTTACAAACCATTTCTTTGAAATTTTCAAAGTCAACCTGATTTTATCCTAAAACAATTCCTTTTGGAATTTCTAAAAAGAACACTTGTTTTCACCAAAAATCTCAATAACAAATTACTATGGTAGTAATCCGTCACTTAGAAACTCAAAAATGAAGATGATGCTGCGCAATCCTCACCAAGATTATTTTCCAATGACTAAAGTGATTTCAGTGCTTCCTTACTTTTAGCATCCATTTAGAACGCTTCCATTAAAAAATATTCCAAAAATAATATCACCATTACTCTTTCCAAACACTTTGGAACATTTCCAAAATCTCTGAGATTTAAAAATTCCCAAATACTCGGTTCAAATTTATTGAAAACATTTTCCAAAATTTTCTAGACACAAATTTCCAAATTCTGGTTTGAATCCACTTTTTTAGTTTTAACTCATTTATATAAATCATATTTATACCAATTCTGTTTGGTTATATAAACCTTTCCCACTTTTATAATCTTGTTTTGATTATAATATTATCATCCAAACACTCCAAAATATACCATAATAATTTTTAGGAAATTATTTCTTTTATATCAAAATATAATTGGGTAAAATTATTTCATATACCCACTCCCAAAACCATACTGTGTTGAATTACTCTATTCAAGTGTTTAGAAACCTTTATTGATGTAATGGCATCCCACTACTTGAACAGAATTTATATACCACTCAATAGATTAATCAACACAGTATAAAACTATTTTATATTCACCAAAACATATGCGCTCACTTCTATTAATATACTTAACTCATTCTAGAGTATTGCTGACACTATCTCTAATTAGTAATCCCCACTGAAGTCAAGGTTCTCAGTTAACCTTCAGTCCTGATACCATGTGTAGCAACCTGTAGGCTTTTCGACTCTCAAAAATCGACAACAATACATTCACTGTATGACATGCAAAATATTCATGTGCCGGATATTTCGATTGCTAGGGGTAAAGAAGAAAGAGATAAAAGAAAAAAATAGAATAACAACACATAATCTCACAACGCAACGGAACAAAATAGAATATATAATAATAGACTTAGATACAAAAGAATCTGTAACAGTTTATACTTACAATCATCAAAGTACAACAATCAATACAGCAATCTGGACAGTTATAATAAGTGTCCTCATACAGCAGAAATATAAATCAAGTGCAAAAATAAGTTTCTGTTATCCAACTCATCTCTTGAGCTCCATAACATCCTATCCTCAATATGTAATACTCGGACTAACCCGAGCATTATAATAAAATAACACCGAGTGGGTTTGGAAAAACAGCGTGAGAAAACACACTCAATTTGAATTATTACTATTATAAAAATCCTTTGAAAAACAAAGGTATCTCATAAGACCATGCCACACACAAACACGACAGTTTTTTACCTTACGATAACCAAAACATTATATATCAAAAGCATCTTATATTATAATAGTGTCTAAGTACAAATAATTAATCAAATCGCCGAAATTGTTACATTAATTTAATTCCAGCATACTAGGCTCTACAACCAAAACCGTAAAGTCACGTATTGGAGAATGGATTCCATATAATGACTAGGCACTGGGGTACCATCTATCACGATACATATCAAGAAAAATGTACGGAGGACCTCGCCGGGATCCCCTCTAACACAAGACCGACCCTATCCCTAACCTGGATAGAACCGAATATGTTATCAACCCGGGTGTTCCTACCCTTAAAATTAAGCGCTCCCTTTTCCATGCACAACCAAATCCATAATTTATATATATTTCCAAGGGTATCTAGAAAAGTGATAACATACACTAATTGGGTGCGACCCACTTAGCCTTGCTACATCTCCCCTGTTTTAGTCATTCCGGTTGATGAGGCTTGAGGCCAACGTTTAGCTTTCAAGAACAATTCCACTTAAAATGCTCATCATCCTTTAGTGACGATGTTCAAACAACATTCATCCATACAAGTTATCCTGGGTCTGGACAAACCAAATCACCGTCTTCACTATCTTCACGATATGCATTCGTGATGCTCAAACCGGATCGAAGTGGTTTTCAAATAATTAACTCTGATCCCGGTCTCTTTGAAATGATTAATGAAATTGAACAATATTGATAGTCGATTATTTAACTATCAAATAACATCCATACGCAATCACTAGGCCATTATTTATAATTTTCCAAATTTATTTTCAAAATATCTTTATAAGATACATATTCAAATTTCTTCCAATATTTCAAAATTTGAAAACCAATTCAAATTCTAATACCTATAACAGGATTTTCTCGAACCATCTCAATATCTTAGAAATATTTTCCTTCGATTCCATTTACAATTCAATACTTGAAAATATTTCTATGATAATAATAATCTCGTAGGAGAAATATTTCAAATCCTTCCAGTTTAATACTTGGGAAATAATATAAGTATATTTTTCAAAAATCAATTTATCTCCAACACTTAGGAAATATTCCATTTATTTCACAATTCACAAATCCTTAACAAATTTCATTTGTAAATCTCTTGACTCATTTTTAATGAATTCTGTAAGTTCATGAATTCGCTAATTAACTTCTTTTTAAATTTCCTGTGATGACCCGTAAATTTTCAGTAATTATAATTGTTAATTTAATAAGATTTTTGAAATTTAGTATTGATGAAAATAAAAATTTAGTGAATTATTAATGAAATTGTGATATAATAATGAAAATAACTAAGAGGAAAAATAACAGGGGTTAATTAAAGTCAATAATTAATGAATTTGAATGGAATTCAAATTAAATTAAATAATTTAAATGTTATGACTTGGTTATAAGTGCATTATGAGAAAGAAAATGTAATTTTTGAATTAATGTGTGAAATAATATAATAGATGGTAAATTGGTTGGGAAGAATGAACAATACAAGTCTTATAAGGGTAAAATGGTGACAAATGGTTGTTACCTGTTAATTCACCAATTACAAATAAAGATAATTAAATGTACTTTAATGATAATTAATATAATAACAGAAAGGGTGAATGTAAATTAAAATAGTAACGCACATTTACTTATAAGGTAGTAATTGGTGTAATAAATTTATTGAGAATATTAATTGTAATTGGATGTAGATTTAAAGTAATAATGTTAATGCAAGGTAAGCAACGCTAATTAAAATCAATAATAAATGAATGGTAAGGATGTAATCTAAGCTAAATTTTCGATAGATTGAATGTGATTACGATAAATTGAAACTATGTAAATGTGTAACTTTGGTCTGTAAAATATAAACTTATAAATGCAGTTAAAAGTAAACGATGGCAATAATTAAGTGTTGCCCGTTTATTTAGTCTATTAATTGAAATGAGAAATCAAATTTTAATAAATATAAACAAAGGTTACAATGATGGGAATGAGAATATGGTAACTAAATGAAAGGTAATCAATAGTAACCAATTTATAGCGTAATAATAGGCATAATATAAAGATGGGAATTTAATTCAAATCAATGGAAATAATGTAGACGTTATACTTAGCTACAAATTGGATGTATAGAAACAAATGTAAGCATTCAATTAATTAATGAATTTGAATTTTAATAAATGGAATTTGAATTAGATTTAAATCCATTGAAATAAAACGTAATTTAAAAAAACTACGTTAATGGAAATTAAGAGGAAATTTGAGAATATTAATGCAATAACTTCAAACCAATGTAAATTGCATACTTTTGATAATAATAGACTGAATAATAGAATGGGAAGTAATTAAATTAAATTTTTGAAAATTCAATTTACAATTTCTGAATTTAATGAAATTGAGGTAAACACTGAAATTGTTAAATTAATAACCTCTAAATTGACATCTAAATTTGGTTTAATTAATGTGAATGATTAAGAAAAATAAAGGTGATAAAAATTGTCGATTATAGAAGTGAAACTAAAAATTGGATTTAATTAATTGATTTTTAATTTATTTAATTAATATAAAAATAGCCATTTTGGCCACTGACTCGGATTTCGACGAAACCAGTTTCTTCGAACCGTAACGGGGAATTATTGTAGGATTTCAAGTTTCGTAGCGGTCGGGCTTGTCTTTTGATCGTACGGACTCAAAACGCCTTGAAATAAATGAAATTGAAATCAATTTGAAAAATATTGATTTTAACATAACTTCTTCATACGATGCAATTTGAACCTAAAACCTCCATTGTGTTTAAAATATTTTAAAACATCCATTTTGATATATGGGTTGACTCAATTTCGTTCCGGAGTCAGAACGGGCTTTTCGGGCAATTTATCGTTCAGCGCATTTATCAAACGTGCCAATCTATTCTATTTCAGCTTTGTCTAAGTAACGACCCAGAATTTCTATTCATTTAAAATTCGTATATTTAATTGATTTTAAATACTAATAAGTGAAATTTATAAGTTGAATAAATTTTACTTCGAATAACTGGATTTAATTGGATAATTAAATCGATAATTTAATATGTGAAAATACAGAAAATAATTGAAAATTGGGTTAAATATGATTAAAATTGATTTGTAAAATTTTATTTAATCATGTTGGAGTTAGAAAGATGTTTGTGAACTTTTAAAATCGAATTAAAAGTTAATTTGTGAAAATTGAATATTTTAATATTTAATTGACGAGTTAAAATAGCCATTTTTCAAACAGTCTCGGAATTCGACAAAACCAGTTTCATCGGATCCGTAATGTGATATTATTGTATGTTTCAAATTTCGTGTCAATAGGATTTACCGTTTGTCCGGGGCAAGCCAAAACGCCTAGAAATTAGTTTAAATCGGTTTAATATAAATTGATCGTTTATTGCCATAACTCGTACGGATGATCGAAATAGCTTCCGAAACCTATTCCATTGTGTCCGGAACGTGGGGTAAACCCTAGAAACGCTGGTCACTGCGCTAGATTTGGAGTTCGGAACATCCGAGATGAATAGTGTTTTGGAATATTTTCTATAAAAGCACCATGTTCTTCACAAATTTCAACAACAAAATCCTAGCCGAGATCGCTTCAGCCGCCACTTATATTATCAATGGCCGAAAATTGTCAATCTTCTTCCTCATTTTTCTTTTAGTCCACAAACAATTAGCGAAATTTGTCAACTACAAAGTTGAAGAACGTATCAAAATCTATAACTTCAACGGTGGAGATCGTTTTTGGCGAAGTCAATCGCCTGTTAAGAGGCCGCGTTCGTCTTGCATTTATGCATGCATCTTGAGGTCCAGGAGGACGAAGCTCCACTATTTTTCGGCTGTAGGTAGCTCTTGCATAGGGCTTCGAAACCCATGTTGTTGATCGAGTTGAAGCAGCTTGTAGAGGTCGCGAAAATTGATGAAGAGATGGCGGCCGTGGGTTCTATGCGTGCGTGTGTTTTACTATGAGGAAGAAGAAAGAAAGAGTGGCCGTGATTTCTTAGCTTGGATTGAAGGGCTCAGATTTGTTTGAGGGTAAAATATAAAAAGAAAATGTAAATTAGTTATATTAAAATTTGTATAAACTTCTAAATGCGATAACTTTTTGATACGAGGTCGAAAACGCACGAAACAAGTTGCGTTGGGTTTGTATCGACGAACACTACGGAATGGAACTGGATTGAAGTCGTTTGGAGCTAGTGAAAATTTCAGATAAAATTAAACGCGTGTTTAATTTTCTTCGAAATAAAACGCTGAAACTGAATTGGAAATGAGGTGAGAGCTTCTCACTCAATCGAATCTGTTTCGATTTATATTTTAAATAGTTACATTTAAAATTGCTTGATTGTATGTTTGAATGTTGATTGTTATCTATTGATTGTTAAAATAGACATTATGCGCCGTCAGTAAGCGGAGGTTATTTATTAAAAACATATACCGCGAATATTTCACTGTAAAGTGAAATTGGTATTATTTATGTACTTGGAGTTGATTTTCCCGCATTATATAGCGAATGAGACCCTATTGCGCCGCCTATTAAGCGGATAATATTTTTATAAATCCCATATACCGCAATAATTCCGTATTGGAACGGAATTGGTATTGTGCTAACATCTTTGGATGCAGGAAAACAGGTTGGGGGATCCAACTGGATTCCTCACCAGTATTTATTTGATTACAGATACTGTGATGTTTGTTGATTATCATATCGATACATGATATTTGGATGCCGTGCTTGACTATTTGGTGCGTTGCATCATCAGACCAATTTTTGGAGTTTTAAAAATGTTAAAATAATGATTTTGATTTTTAAGGGATTTTTAAAGTGATTTTTGAAATTATACGTTTATTAAATTTTCGAATTGATTCATTTTAAATAATTAAAACGTTATAAATTTTTATGTTATAAAAATTAGGATTTTTGTGAAATATAACCAAAGCATGATTTTTGAAATAAATAGTTGATAAATTTATAAAATGGTTTAAATTGGGAATTTTGAATTATTATAAATGGTTTATATAAAAGATTTATAAAATTGATATTTTATAAGTTAAAGATATTGGAATTATAAAACGAGCTTTTATAAGTGTTAAAAAATAAAGTCGTGCCTAGTTTTATAAGTAAATAAGAATTTTAGATTTATAAATTAATGATGATATAAAAGAATGGATTTGTGAGTAAATGGATTATAAGTAATTTACTTATAAGTTGGATTCGACATGTAAACAAAATATAAATAGAATTGGTTATTAAAGGAGATTTACAAATCGAAGTAGTTATGAAATAGAAATGGAATTTATAAACGTTGTTTAATAAATCCGTAATCAAATAAATTTGATAAGTAAACATAGAAATTATTAAAGGAATTATATCCACGATTTTGGACTGTGGAAAATCCTTTAATTAAATATGTGGAAGTGTTGAATTTGGTAAACGATGTGTATCCACGATTTTGGACAGTGGATAATCTTTTGATAAAAGTGTGGAAATACTGAATTGGGTAAATAAGGTATATTCACGATTTTGGACAGTGAATATATTATTGAATAAAACGGGTATGATTTAGAGAAGTGAAATTTTAAAATGAAGTTAATTTTTTAAAAGATGTTTTAAAATGTATTAACTATCGAAACCGTAGGTTTCAACATTCATTGTTGAAATAGACGTTTTCGAGAAATAGAAGGAAATGGTAGACTATAACACTGTTGTTATTGTAAATGATTTCCGAAGGAAATATTTTGTATAGTATTGGGATTTATTTATCTATTTAATTTTGAATCCCTATACTAGTGATTTTGGTCGTCATAACGATGTTTTACGCAACATTCGTTTTGACCCAAATAAATGTGTTTGAAATGATGTTTTCCTTAAAGAATGAAATCTATACTTAATTTCGATTTGTATACTTAATAAATGTGGTTTTGTGGACGAGACTTCGTCGTACCACACACCCCGGAAATGGTCAAAACAGGAAGGATTCAGCAAGGTTATTAGGGGGTAGCTCCCCTTTAGTGTATGTCATTCCTTCTGGATAGAGGTGGTATCATGGTATGGAGCCCAGATACTTAACCTATGTTGTTGCTACAAATATATTGCTTTGTGGTTGTTGGAAATCGAGGATCCTCGGATATAGATCGATTACGATCGGGGAATGACATATTCGTGCCAGTAGTTACCCAGTTAGGGGTAACCCGGCCGTGTGTTGGCAGAGATCCGGTTAGGTTCTCGGGTCGTCTTTCCAGAGACGTACCCATGAGGCAATGGGAAGTTCCTTGGCCTGACCATTTGTTGGAAATCCAAAGAAACAATACGATCTTGTACGGTTTTAGTTGTAGAACCTATCATTCACTTATGGTGGCGCCCCACTGTTTGGACGGTCGCTATAGTAGGCATACGATAATGGTCGTATGTTGGCTAAGATTTATATCTTTACTTTCGAAATGATTTTTCCTACACTATGCACTAGTAATAATATCAAATGTTTCTTTTTAATGCGTATCAAGCATCTTTGACTATCATAAGGAGAAATCTCCTCCGATTCTGCGTTTGCATTGTGTGTGTGTGCGGGAGGCCTTATGGTAGTCTCATTTTCTAAAAAGCATTGTGAATCTATTTTAAAAATTTTCTGTACTTTGTTTTAAAAATAAACTATTTTAGTTCTCACACCAGTCACATGACTGACTCGGAGTTTATTGTTTTCCTTCCTAAACTTTGGGTGCCCACCAATTTCCACACGGGCAGTCTAGAGTCGGGTTTATCTGGATATTCTGGAATTCAGAAGTTGCGGGAGGCAAGCTAGATGGCATGGCGCGTTCACTAGTATATAGTATTTCTTTTCCGCTGTTTGTTGTTGTAAACTCTGATAATGTAATGTAGTGTGATGTAATGTAATAACTGATATAGTTCTTTATTTAAAGATTATTCATTTATCTATTATATGTTGTTCCTCTGCGATTGTGAGATTCTGATATTGTTCTGTTGTTTCTTTCTGTTCTGTTCTATTTTTCTTCTTCTATCTTTTTCTTTTTCTTTAACCCTAACGGTACGGTTTTCCGGCCTTCGATTGCTCGGCAGTTGATACAGTGGACGTATTGCTGTCGGTTTTCGAGCGACGAAAAATCGCGACATTACAGTCTATAAATACCCTGTTATAAACTCTAGCCTACCTCTATTTCCCATTTGTTTGTACGTGTAGTTAAACTATCTCTCCTCCTCAGTGGCAAACTATTCTAGATCCAATTGCAATTCAAAAATTAAAGTGAAATTTCAAACTCCTCAAAAAAATTCAAAAAAATTATATATTAAAGCTCTCGATGTGCGCATCTCAGATCTGTAGTTCGTTTTTGGTTTTGAATCTTTGTTTGTCCAGAAATCGAAGAACCATTATCGGCTGTTCATTGTGCGTCGATGAACGTTGTCGGATTGTCGAACCGTTCCTGGGTATTGTAAAGTGGACGATGAGGAGTGCATCAGCGGTGTTCGTTCGTCGATTTGACGACTGGATTGGCAAATTTAATTCGAGTAGGGTTTCATGGTTTGGGGGCGGCTGGGTGTCCTGCACCCTGTTTGCGTGCGCGTTCGTCCTAACCATGGGGCAGCTGAGGGGTGACGCGACGTCAGGGGAAGAGGTTCATGGTCCTAGCGGCGCACGTTGAATGAGGGGTGGCATTTTGGCGGATGTAGCTTGTTACATGAGTGTACTTTGGGTTCTATTGCGTGTGCGTGATTTGGGAGAGAAGCATGACGTGGCGAGGGATAAATTTAGTTCTGCTATTTTTATTTTTAAAATTGAAATTCAAACACAATTATCGCTATATCTTTTACATAAGATATCCAATTCACGCGCGGTTTTTTTTTGTTAGGATCGTATTGAAATTCCAAATATTTTGGTACTGGTTTTGACGAATTCTGAGACTGTCAAATTTTTGGGTTTAAATTGAATTTAAATTCAATTTAAACTCAAAAGGTGAGTGTTTTAACCCACTCACAACTTCTAAAATTTCTTATGTTTGTTAAATTTATTTAGGATGTGATTAGAAATTTATTTATGACTGTTTGGCATATTTTTAATCATCATCCCAGTTAAATTTAATTTCATTGAATTAAATTGTTATTTAATTTATTCTTTGCATATAAACTGCTAGTTAAATTTTCATTAAATTTATTTTTGATTATAAACTGCTAGTTGATACATGTTGTTTATTATCCGTTATATATTGATGCTATTGATTGAATTGGATGATGATTGTGATTAATGGTTGATGATTGATATTGGATGAATGGATGTTGTATTTTATATCGTTATAAACTGCAAATTGTTATGCACTTTATTTCATTCGGGATTGCGGTTTGAAATGATATATAACCATAATTTTTATTTTAAATTGCATATTGAAATGATAAATATCTGTATCACTTGACCATAGGATAGAAAATTATATACAGACACCGTGGTCTATATATATATATATATATATATATATATATATATATATATATATATATATATTGGAAACAATTTCTATAGTTTTGGATAATATTATACGGTTTAATAAATATTGATTCTTTTTGATGTTATATTAGAATATTTTATGTATAGTTAAATTCATGTATTTAAGCATGTATAAATTTGTTGATTTACAATAAGTTAAATAATGGAGTTTGATTTTATTAAAATAAAATATGGTTAAGTATTTAAATCATACTTTAATATAGGGGTTATAATGATTTAAATAAATTAAGATTTGGAAGGTAGATTGGAAATTTAATTGAATTTGAGCCTATTTAAGAATTAAACTCCATAAGTTGACATAAAATTTATTAACTGGAAATTTTAAAAAGGTATGATATTTATAACTGGATTTTTATTTCTAGGTGAATTAAATGATTATTTCAAGTATAATGAATTGAAGGCAATATCAAGTTATTTAAAATTTGAGTCTTATTTAAATGATAAGGGTTTTATTATGTAAAATATTTCAAATTAAATTATAGAAAATTTAAATTGTTGAAATGAAATTATCAAATTTAGTTTTGAAATTTCGAAATATTTAAAGCCTTGAAATATACCGAAATTTGAAATGTTTATAGAAATTGAAAGGTTTCAAAGTTACGAATTTCAAAGCGTTATGTTTTAAAAGGGTTAAATTTCAAATGTTTGGTTTTGAAGTATATAATTTGGAAGGGCTATGATTTTGGAAAAGGGATATATTTGAAATAAAATGTATTATATTGATTTGAAGTAAAAAGGATATCATATTGATTAGGTTTTAAAATGGAAATGATATCGTATTTATATGGTGTTGAAATGGATAGTATATTCTGGTTTTAAAAGTATAAACTATTTTGAAAAGATCGCGGTGTTATAATAACGTTTGGTTGTTAAAGAGGCCGGGATCGGAAGTTGCCATACTCTCTGCCAACTCAGAAAACCACTTTAACAACCGTGTACGCGGTGGAGATTCCAAAATGAAGTAGGATGGTGGCGGCGTTTCCTTTGAGGTAAATACATGGACCCAACTCCCGTGAGTTGGCATAAGGTGGCTAAAACATGAGCGATCGACGGGCTAATGAGGTAGCATCTTTCATCGGACACATCTCTTCGATATTATACTTTAACTTTTGGATTTTTCGATGGTCACTTTTGATTTCTTTGATTTGGAGGTGTGGCTCGAGATGGGCGGTAGCTACGGCTATGCGTTACCACTGGACCGGAAGCATAATTGGTATATCTACCCTGGCATTGCCTAGTTGTGCTGTGTCACCTACCCTAGCACGCCTTGTACGAATTTCTATTTGTGTCGTACCTATGGAGTATCCTCTGGTAGCCTCCTGATCAGGAGGTATTACAGTACTCTATAGATTATTGGCATTATTTGTGTTAAGGGCTATATGGGTAACCCCTTAACGCTATTTAAAAGTAAGTTTATTTTACTATTAGACATTATTATAATAGCGAAATATTACTACATAGTAAATAGTTTAACGGATCCTCAGGAGATGTGAATCCCGAGCATCTCTTAAGTTACTGCACTCACGTTAGACACTGGATAGGAGATGTCAAATCTCGTAAACATCTCTGACGCCGTTACACTCATATTATTTACCGTTGAATTAACTTACATAAGATCTTTTAGTTCTGACTCGAGTGTTTTGTCTTTTCAATTCGCTCGGGTCAGCCTGTCAGCCTGAGCATTTCAGGATTTGAAGACCGTATTATGGAGGACGAAGACGAAAATTTATTATTATATATTATAGTATTCCACTACTTTCACGTTGTTCCACTGCATTATTATTTATTTTTCTCTGGTATGTATAACTCTAATATTGTATTGTATAAGTAAAAAAAATTACTTTGTAAAACAGCTTCATGAACTGTATATTTGATTATTATATTTTACCGTTCCGCTGCAAGATTCTATTTTTTTTTCTTTCTTTGCTTTTTCTCGTTTACCCCATAACAATCCGCCCTTCAATATGGTTTAAGTCTGACATGTGTGGTTTATTGTCGATTTAAAGCATACAAATAGGCGGGACGTTACATCTGGTATCAGAGCTTTGGTTTAGCGATAAACCTTAGCTTTGTAGGGTTTGACTCTTTACAAATAGGGTAGAAATACCCTATGGTGAGTCGCTGAATGTATATATATAAGAGAGCGTATTTGTTAGTGTTATAAAAAGGTTTTAATAATGTGTTAATCTGTTTCGTTTTGTATTTATAAATTCTGGTTAATGCATGGGACGCTATGACATCAATAGGGGTTTCTAAACACTTAATAGGACAGAGCGACATAATATTTGTTTTTAATATAGGTGAATGAAATAATTTTGCCTATTATATTTTCTATATATAAAATAAATTTTATAAACAAGATATATATTTAGTTGCAATATATTGGTTGTTAGGTAACCAAATTTATAAATAATAGTTGAAATAAGATTTAAAATAAAACAAATGGAAATTGGAAATTTAGAACTTAAGTTCTGGGGGTTTGAAACTTTCTTTTGAATGATTTTGAAATATAATAATAATATTTAGAAGTATTTTCTAATATAAATATTTTAATGTAATTTGAAAGAATTGTTTTAAAGAAGCTTTGAGAAGAAATAAGTTCTGTACTCCCCTCTCTGTCGCTGGAAAATAATTTCGGTGATGAGTGCACGCATCATCGACATTCATTTTTGAGTTTCGGAGTGGAAAGACCACTGTAGTAGTTTTACCGCAGAATTGTTTTGATAAACAGATATAAATTTTAAATTGTTTAAATATAATTAGATATATAAACTGTAAGTATATACATTTATCTATTATTTTAAAATGATTTGAAATTTAACCCGGTATTTAATTCTTAAGTTTCCATTAATTAGTAGTTTTAATTATTGTAGTGAAATTTAATGTAACTAATTAATAATTGGAACCTCTAATTAAAATAAGAGAGTTAATGCTAAGTTATTGATGGGATTAAATGAAAGTTGTATTTGTAACTTATTAAACAAAAGATATAATTATGGAACATTTAATTAAATTAAAGGAAATAAGATAAACTTGTATGATTTTCAATTGCATCCTTAAAATCTTATATAAAACTTAACAAAGGACGTAAAAAGTTGAAATGCTTAATAAGAAAATGTAATGGATATTATGCAAGTAATAAAACTTGAGTAATGGAAGTATCCAATGAATTTGCTTTTATAAATAAGAATTTAATGTTATAATTGTTATAAACTTAAGTTATGACTGAAAGGCCACTAATTAAATATAATAGAAAAGTTATAAAGAAATGAAAATAAGTTTAAGAAGTGTTGAAGTTATTTATAATAAAATAAATGGAAAGATGAATACTGTAAATAAATGATATTAAGTAGTGGATAAATGAATGTAATACAATAAAAAGAAATTTCAAACTTAAGTAAATAAGTTGAAGTTATTTCTAAATAAAACTGCAAGAAATAATGTAAAATTAAAAAGATAAATCATTATATGAATGAAAAGGAAATCAAACAACAAATGTATGAAATGAAATTGATAATATGTAAATTTGATTTATTGTTTGGATTTGTCGTTTGTTTTGGTTTATGGTTGTTTGGGTAAAGATACTTTAAATTTGTTGGATGTATGAATAATCTATTTAGTTTCATCTAAGACTGTGAGTAAAGGATACACTTAATAATTTATTCTTCATTCTGTACAATTTAAAGTTTTGAACCCGAACAACTATTTGTTTGTTTGATATGAATGGATGATTGATTTGTATTGATTCTATGTGATGGTTGTTTGCTTGTTGCAAGTGATTGATTTTTGTATTGATTTGTTTGTTTGTGACTGAAACCACTTAAATATTTCATTTTATATAATTGTTAACCTTTTTGGATTATATAAGTGAAATACAGGTTATGGAAGCAATTGCTACTGCTTTTGGTTTCATAAAGTAAGCGTAAATTGCCCGACAAATAGGTACATTTTCGGATTACGGTTTATAGCGTTATTATATTGTTTTCCCCGCATTGGGATATATATATTATTTTGGAAAATATATGTTGTATATTGTTATATTTGATATTATATTTTCTCCCGAACCTCTCCGTACAAAGGAGATCTGTCGAAATTTTCTGTAAATTTTGGACTTAGAAAATATTTTAAAAATGTTTTCCAAACTTTATAAATTTAAGTATAAAAAGGATTTAATGGTTATAATTGGTATATTTTATTTAAATTAATTAATTTTGTAGAATTTATTTGTTTATAAATTTAATGTTTTAAGTAAGATATATTAATTTCCTATTTCTTCCTTTCCCTTCTCTTCTTTTTCGACGACGAAAAGTTTCGAGTGGGGGAGAGTGTAATGACCCATAAATTTTCAGTAATTATAATTGTTAATTTAATAATTTTCTTGAATTTAATGTTGATGAAAATAAAAATTTAGTGAATTATTAATAAAAGTTGTTATATAATAATGAAAATAATTAAGAGGAAACATAACAGGGGTTAATTAAAGTTAATAATTAATGAATTTGAATGGAATTCTAATTAAATTAAATAATTTAAATGTTATGACTTGGTTATAAGTAGAGTATGAGAAAGCAAATGTAATTTTTGAATTAATGTATGAAATAATACAATAGATGGTAAATTGGTTGGAAAGAATGAACAATACAAGTCTTATAAGGATAAAATGGTGACAAATGGTTATTACCTGTTAATTCACCAATTACAAATAAAGATAATTAAATGTACTTTAATGATAATTAATATAATAACGGAAAGGGTGAATGTAAATTAAAATAGTAACATACATTTACTTATAAGGTAGTAATTGGTGTAATAAATTTAATGAGAATATTAATTGTAATTGGATGTAGATTTAAAGTAATAATGTTAATGCAAGGTAAGCAATGCTAATTAAAGTCAATAATAAATGAATGGTAAGGATGTAATCTAAGCTAAATTTTCGATAGATTGAATGTGATTACGATAAATTAAAATTATGTAAATGTGTAACTTGGGTATGTAAAATATAAACTTATAAATGCAGTTAAAAGTAAACGATGGCAATACTTATGTGTTGTCCGTTTATTTAGTCTATTAATTGAAATGAGAAATCAAATTTTAATAAATATAAACAAAGGTTACAATGATGGGAAAGAGAATATGGCAAGTAAATGTAAGGTAATCAATAGTAACCAGTTTATAGCGTAATAATAGGCATAATATAAAGATGGGAATTTAATTCAAATCAATAGAAATAATGTAGATGTTATACTTAGCTACAAATTGGATATATGGAAACAAATGTAAGCATTCAATTAATTAATGAATTTGAATTTTAATAAATGGAATTTGAATTAGATTTAAATCCATTGAATAAAACGTAATTTAAAAAACTACGTTAATGGAGATTAAGAGGAAATTTGAGAATATTAATGCAATAACTTCAAAACAATGTAAATTGCATCCTTTTGATAATAATAGACTGAATAATAGAATGGGAAGTAATTAAATTAATTTTTTGAAAATTCAATTTATAATTTTTGAATTTAATGAAATTGAGGCAAACACTGAAATTGTTAAATTAATCAACTCTAAATTGACGTCTAAATTTGGTTTAATTAATGTGAATGATTAAGAAAAATAAAGGTGATAAAAATTATCGATTATAGAAGTGAAATTAAAAATTGGATTTAATTGATTGATTTTTAATTTATTTAACTAATATAAAAATAGCCATTTTGGCCACTGACTCAGATTTCATTGAAACCAGTTTCATCAGATTCCTAACGATGAATTATTGTAGGATTTCAAGTTTCGGAGCGATCGGGCTTGTCGTTTGATCGTACGGACTCGAAACGCCTTCAAATAAATGAAATTGAAATCAATTGAAATCAAATTGAAAAATATTGATTTTAGCATAACTTCTTCATACGATGCAATTTGAATCTGAAACCTGTTCCGTTGCATTTAAAATATTTTAAAACATCTATTTTGATATATGGGTTGACCCAATTTCGTTCGGAGTCAGAACGGGCTTTTCGGGCCATTTATCGTTCAGCGCGTTTATCAAACATATCCATCTATTCTATTTCAGCTTTGTCTATAAATACCCTGTTATAAACCCTAGCCTACCTCTATTTTCCATTTGTCTGTACGTATAATTCAACTATCTCTCCTCCTCAATGGCAGATAATTCTAGATCCAATTGCAATTCAAAAATTAAAATGAAATTTCAAACTCCTCAAAAAAATTCAGAAAAACTATATATCGAAGCTCTCGATGTATGCATCTCAGATCTGCAGTTCGGTTTTGGTTTTGAATCACTATTTATTCGAAAATTGAAGAACCATTCATGGCCGTTCATTGCGCGTCGATGAACGTTGTTGGATCGTCGAACCGTTCCTGGGTGTTGTTGAGTGTACAATGGGGAGTGCATCAGCGGTGTTTGTTCATTGAGTTAACGGCTGGATTGGCTAATTTAATTCGAGTAGGGTTTCGTGGTTTGGCGGCGGCTGGGTGTTCTGCACCCCGTTTGCGTGCGCGTTCGTCGCGACCATGGGGCAGCTGAGGGGCGGTGCGACGTCAGGGGAAGGGGCGAGTGGTCCTAGCGGTGCACATTGAACGAGGGATGGCATTTTGGTGGTTGTAGCTTGTTACGTGCGTGTTCTGTGGGTTCTGTTGCATGTGTGTGATTTGGGAGAGAAGCATGACGTGGCAAGAGGTAAATTTAGTTCTACTATTTTTATTTTTAAAATTGAAATTCAAACACAATTATCGCTATATCTTTTACATACGATATCCAATTCATGCGCGGTTTTTTTTATTAGGATCGTATTGAAATTCCGAACATTTTGGCCCTGTTTGGACGAATTCTAATACTGTCAAATTTTTGGTTTAAATTGAATTTAAATTCAAAAGTGAGTGTTTTAACCCACTCACAACTTCTAAAATTTCTTATGTTTGTTAAATTTATTTAGAATGTGATTAGATATTTATTTATAACTGTTTGGCATATTTTTAATCATCATCCCAGTTAAATCGAATTTTATTGAATTAAATTGTTATTTAATTTATTCTTTGCATATAAACTGCCCGTTAAATTTTCATTTAATTCATTTTTGAATATAAACTGCTAGTTGATACCTGTTGTTTATTATCCGTTATATATTGATGCTATTGATTGATTTGGATGATGATTGTGATTAATGGTTGATGATTGATATTGGATAAATGGATGTTGTATTTTATATCGTCATAAACTCCAAATTTCTATGCACTTTGTTTCAATCGAGATTGCGGTTTGAAATGATATATAACCGTAATTTTTATTTTAAATTGCGGATTGAAACGACAAATATCCGTATCACTTGACCGTAGGATAGAAATTACATACAGACACCGTGGTATATATATATATATATATATATATATTGGAAATGATTACTATGGTTTTGGATAGTATTATACGGTTAATAAATATTGATTCTTTTTGATATTATATTAAAATATTTTATATATAGTTGAATTCATGTATTTAAGCTATGTATAAATTTGTTGATTTACCATAAGTTAAATAATGGAGTTTGATTTTATTAAAATAAAATATGGTTAAGTATTTAAATCATACTTTAATATAGAGGTTATAATGATTTAAATAAATTAAGATTTGGAAGGTAGATTGGAAATTTAATTGAAATTGAGCCTATTTATGAATTAAACTCCATAAGTTGATGTAAAATTTATTAACTGGAAATTTTAAAAAGGTATGATATTTATAACTGGATTTTTATTTCTAGGTGAATTAGATTATTATTTCAAGTATAATGAATTGAAGGTAATATGTAGTTATTTAAAATTTGAGACTTGTTTAAATGATAAGGGGTTTATTATGTAAAATATTTCAAATTAAATTGTAGAAAATTTAAATTGTTGAATTGAAATTATCAAATTTAGTTTTGAAATTTCGAAATATTTAAAGCCTTGAAATATACCGAAATTTGAAATGTTTGTAGAAATTGAAAGGTTTCGAAGTTATGAATTTCAAAGCATTATGTTTTAAAAGGGTTAAATTTCAAATGTTTGGTTTTGAAGTATATAATTTAAAGGGCTATGACTTTGGAAAAGGGATATATTTGAAATATAAACGATATCATATTGATTAGGTTTTAAAATGGAAATGATATCGTATTTATATGGTGTTGAAATGGATATTATATTCTGGTTTTAAAAGTATAAACTATTTTGAAAAGACCGCGTTGTTATAATAACGTTTGATTGTTAAAGAGACCGGGATCGGAAGTTGTCATACTCTCTGCCAACTCCGAAAACCACTTTAACAACCGTGTACGCGGTGGAGATTCCAGAATGAAGTAGGATGGCGGCGGCATTTCCTTTGAGGTAAATACGTGGACCCGACTCCCGTGAGTTGGCATAAGGTGGCTAAAACAGGATCGATCGACGGGCTAATGACGTAGCATCTTTGATCGGACACATCCCTTCGATATTATACTTTGAGTTTTGGATTTATTCGGTGGCCACTTTTGATTTCTTTGATTTGGGGGTGTGGCTCAAGGTGGGTGGTAGCTGCAGCTATGCGTTACCACCGGCCTCGAAGCGTAATTGGTATATCTATCCTGGCATTGCCTAGATGTCCGTGTCACCTACCCTAGCGCACCTTGTACGAGTTTTTATTTGTGTCGTACCTATGGAGTATCCTCTGGTAGCCTCCCGATCAGGAGGTATTACGGTACTGTATAGACTATTGGCATTATTTGTGTTAAGGGATATATGGGTAACCCTTTAGCGCTATTTAAAAGTAAGTTTATTTTACTATTAAACATTATTATAATAGCAAAATATTACTACATAGTAAATAGTTTAACGGATCCTTAGGAGATGTGAATCCCAAGCATCTCTTGAGTTACTGCACTCACGTTAGACACCGGATAGAAGATGTCAAATCCCTAAACATCTCTGACGCCGTTACACTCATATTATTTACTGTTAAATTAACTTACATAGGATCTTTTAGTTCTGACTCGAGTGTTTTGTCTTTTCAATTCGCTCGGGTCAGCCTGAGCATTTCAGGATTTGAAGACCGTATTCTGGAGGACGGAGACGAAGATTTATTATTATATATTATAGTATTCCACTACTTTCACATTGTTCCACTGCATTATTATTGATTCTTTTCTGGTATGTGTAACTCTGATATTGTATTGTATAAGTAAAGTAATCAGATATTTTGTAAAACAGCTTCATGAACTGTATATTTGATTATTATATTTTATCGTTCCGCAGCAAGATTCTGTTTTGTTTTTTTCTTTCTTTGGTTTTTCTTATTTACCCCATAACAATCCGCCATTCTGTATGGTTTAAGTCTGACGTGTGTGGTTTATCGTCGATTTAAAGCGTACAAAAAGGCGAGACGTTACATTTCCCAAGTTAATTTCACTCTCCTAAACCCCCAATTACCATTTCAAACTCCTTTTATGAATTCTGAATTCATTTTGAATTTCTATATTTAATCACCTTGGAAATTAACTTAAACTTCAACATTTCACTATAACATTCCTTTTTCAAGCCACTCTCCATCTACTAAGTTAACTTACAAATCCCAAGGTATTTATAAATCGCCTCAATCTTTTGCCTTCAAATCAAATATATATAATAAATATTTCAAAGAAAAATAATTGAATTTCAAAACATGGTTAAGTACTATTAAAAAATGAAAGCAACTTTAATTAAGTATTGATAACTCATTTACAATTCATTTTAAATAAAAACAATTCATTTTAAATAAAAACAATTCATGTACAAGCTTATTATTAAAACTTAATTTTCCTTTCACTAATATAAAATATTTAAATAACCTACTTTCTAAAATATTCCAATACTAACTAGTTTTAAAATTTTATACTTTAATAAATAAAATTTCCTTTCTTTTTAAAAACAGAACTTTACTTCTAAATAAGAATATATTTTTAAAATTCCAATAGTCAATTTCAATTTATAAATTCCTTTCGATTCACAACACATATATTTCCTTTCCAATTCACTTTCCAAAAATAAACTCTACTATTTTTCCCAAAAACTATTTCATATCTTAGTATAAATTCACACTGTGAAATTTATATTTCCAATTTATCATTAATATATTTTCCCCTATTTATAAACATTGTTTATAAATTTACAAACTCCCTTAATTTTACCTGTTTATGAAAATCAAATCTTATTTATAAAATCCCATTATATAAATCCTTTTCTTTATAAATTTCATTTATTTTTCAAATCTATTTTCAATATCAGTTTTTAACTTCTTTCCATATTCTTTTCCGAATATCATTTTAAAATCCAGTCTTAAAAATCCCTTTATATAATTTATGTAAAAATCTTTATTTAAAATATTTTACAAATAGTTAAGTAAAATTCCAGAATCAATTTACTATTTTACCCAACTCAACTTCCTTTAAAATAATCCAAACTCCAATATAAATATTTCTATATTCAAATTCTCTTTTTAATTCCTTCGAATTCAAAAATAATATCTATGATATTTAAAATACAAAATTAAGTCCAGTGTTACTATTACATCCAATAAGTCAAATCACTACATAATCTATATAAGTTTATTCACACCAATCATATGTCACTATATATGAAATTAAAATAAATATTTTTGAGAAATCCAGTTGGATCCCTCTAGCTTGTTTTCCTACATCCACAGACGTTAATACGACATAAAAATACCAATCCCACTTCGAGGGGGATATCATGGTATATAGGGTCATCAGCTATTATACGGGGCGCATAGGGCCTCATCCGCTAAAATATGCGGGAATATCAATCCAACTACTAATATATATATACTACTAGATATATTTAACATCCAAAATGATAATAATTTATAATTTCAACCGGCATCCAATAATTAATTTTATCTATTCAAAATTAATACTGGTAATCCAAATGAGTGAGAATTTCTCCCATTTGATTTTATGAAATCCGTTTTGAATTTTAAATCAAATTGAATCGTGTTCGATTAAATTTAAAAATCCCAGCTATCTTCAAAAATTTCAAAACCAATTTCTATCGTGTAGATTTACAGCTACGACCGAAGCTCAACTTGTTGTTATTCATTTTGGACTTCAAATAGATAAACAATTTGAAATTTATAATTTATTGTTATTATTATTATTAATATCGCAAATTCCCTTATTCATTACAGTAAATAACATTAATTACCTTCTCGTTCTTCTTATCGCGTACGAACGTGAATCATTCTCGGCTTGTTCTGACCACTGTCGACCAACTTCCCACTTGCTCAAATGACACGGCCCTTGCCTACGATCGATAAACGGCTCCATTACCAAGCCAAAGAACCCACTTGCAATTGCATCCTTCACTCGCGGCTCCCAAACCTAACCGATCGTCGCCGACCACACATATGCACGCGCATGAGCAAACAGTCGCATCGCCAAACACTTTTGCCCACTAACAAACTCGAGACCACGAACATCCTCAAACACCTCCACGTGGATATTGGAGGCCATTGCTGCCCAACCTTAATTCACCGACCTCCAAAGCCTAACTGGCGATCGTCGATCCCAAAACCACGCCACCTTCCAGTCGCATTTAGATTGACCCCTTCTCGCCGCCGCCTTAGATACATCGACCACTGTCGACTTCATCGCTGGCGCCGTGACTCCCTTTCTCTCGTGACTATGATCGCGCTTCAATCATTTGATTTTTATATGGGTTCGTGATATTGATTGTCTGAAGAAAGCAAAAGGGAAGAAACGATTTTGATTTTGTTTTAAAGAAAGGAGAAGGAAGGTACGTGATTTTTGAATTGAAAATGAAAGAGGATGGCTCGAATTGGGTTCAAACCAAGAGGAGAAAGACGAGGACAAGAGAGGCGATTTAAAAGGTGAAAAGGCGTTTTCTTCGTATGTGATAAGTGGCGTGTTTTAGATTGCAAGGCGGCTTTGATTTGATTTCATTTTATTTAATAAATATTCAAAATATGTCGCTTTGCATAACTCAAAATTTTGAACCCCTATTGAAGCGTGCCGCCAGGGGTTCCTATTGTTGTACCACTATTTCGAACCCACCGAAAGAATTTCGAGTCCTAATTCGATCATATGTGGAAGATAGCTGTTTAAATCGGCTATTTAAATTAAATTCAATTAAATTATCCTAGGCATTTACAGATCGCACGTCCAAACGGTAACTCCAAACGCTATAAAATTTAAAATCCAATAATAATATACTATTACGGATCTAATGGAATTGGTTTCATCGAATTGCGGAACTGTGCTCCGGATCGCTATTTCAACGAGTCGATTAAATCGACGATTCCCAAAATTTACGAAATCACTTGAAAATTTCAGTTTTGAAATCTTACTAACTAAATTATAGTTCAAATTCCAATATTTAAATCATTTAAATATTCAAAATCATACGATAAAAAATCTAGATCGTTACGTTAGTTACCATCGATTATTGGTTGAATTAACTAAATACGAATACTTTGTGAACTCCATTTCACGAAGCGTTCGATAATTAGATTGAATTGAAATCTAATTGCAATATGAATTTTTTTCTATAACAAAGATCAAAATTAACGATACATTTTAATAATAAGGTAATGGAATTGTATAAGTCTATTTATAATATGGCTTATAAATAGAAAGGATTTAAAAGCTAAGAATTTTAGAATTTGAAATCTCGTTGATTTTCAAAAATTGTTTTCCAAGTTTTCAAAAATAATAATTTGGTAGTGTTTTGACTAGAAATATATTTTAAAATAATTTTTAAAGAAATAAAAGCATTGAACTCGATTTAGTCGCTGGAAAATAATTCTAGGGATGACAACATCATCGTCGGTATTCATTTTTGAGTTTTTGAGTGAGACTTGCTACCAAAAGATATTTTATTCTTGTTAATACAAATTTATTTAGATCCTTAAAGGGTATGATTTGATATATAAAGTAAATATGTATGATATTATTTTAAGATGTTTTGAAATGTATAATTTGGTATTTAAATTTTGAGATTTCAGTTAAGCTAGGTTATAATATGATTATATGGATTTTAAGGTATTTGAACTTGTTTGGTAAAGTTTAAAAGTGTTTGAAATAATGTATAAAAGTTTTGGAAAATAAATAAAAATAAACCGTTACGTTTTGGTAGTTCGTAAATTATATAATTTTTAAACTATTAAAATAGCGAATAAATAGGTTTGGAAGATTGTTTAATAATTTGGGTAAGTAAAACAAAATCTGAATTGGTATATACTCTTTTGGAATGAGAGTATTATATTAATTTGAACTTGAATCAAGAAATGTTTACACACTTTAGTAAAGGTGGTAAAAAATGTTTTAAAACTTAAGTATTGTATTGGTGAATGTATATAAAAACAAGTTTATAGGTATTAACTTCATAAATTTGTGTTAATGGATATTTACGATCTTAAGTAATGAACTCAAGTAAAATCTAATTTTAGTTTAAGTTGAAAGAATGAATTTCGACTAGGAATTTGAGAAATTAAGTCCCGATGCTTTTGAAATTGTTTTCTAAGATTTTGAAAATAATATTAGTATTATCTTGAAATACTTATGAAAGGAAGTTGTTTAAAACGGTTTTTAAAAGGAAGTAAGTTCTGTACACACCTATTCTGTCATTGGAAAATAATTTTGGTGATGATGGCTGCATCCTCGACATTCATTTTCGAGTCTTAAAGTGGGGGAGGCCACTTAATAGCTTTGCTACACATTTGGTTCGATAAACAGATTTTGATTTAAATTTTTTGGACATGATTTGATGTATATAAAAGATACGAGTACATATATTATTTCAAATTGATTTGGAAAGAAACCTAGTGTTTTGTTCTTACATTCTCTGTAAATTAATAATTTTCACAAATTGAAATGAAATGAATTAATAAAATGATTTTATAAAATGTCCATGAATGATTTGATATGAAATGCGTTAAACATAAAGTGAAATAATTGAAATTTGAATAAATCGAATGTAAATGAAATAGATGTGAATAAATTGAAAATAACCAATTGGATGTTAATAAAGAATGGATAATAATATGAGATGATAGTGTATAAATAAACTGTTGACATTGGATAATGTAAGTTGATATAGTTTGGATTAGTTAGATAAATATTAATTGTTAAATGATTTCTTTTGTTGCAAATCATTGTTATAACTGTTTTTGGCTACCAACGATTATCATGTTGTACATTAGTGCTTGTGCTTATGGTTTGGATTCAATATACATGTTATATAGTTCCATTAAACTCATGCATGTTTTCTATATCTTATTATAGGTGACTAATATTCAAACTTGAGTAGAAATAGGTAAGTGTGAAGACCATTTGGACGTTTATGCGATTTGACTTGCTTTTGCTCGCTTTAATATGAGCGAATTCATTCATATTATATTAATAATAATAATGTACATATCTCGGATTACATACCGTACTTTTATATTTTTCCATATGGGATGTCTTATCATTGAGATGAGAAGTATATTTGTTATATATATGTGTACTGTAAATTTTTCCGGTCGAGCCACGCAAAGGAGACGCTGCCGAAATTTTTCGTAAATTTGGTTGTTAGAAAATTTTTGAGACTTTAAAATTTTATAACTTATATTATAAATAAGATGATATCATAGTGGCATAGCGGAAGCATGGTAAATGTTTTGAAAATAAGATTTTTATGTTTTGTATGTTGATTATTTTGAGTAAAATATATCAAATGTTAGATTCCTTACTTAATTCATTTTCGAGAACGAAAAGTTTTGAGTGGGGGAGATTGTAACAACTTGTATTTTTAACTTTTTTAAATTATCAAATTTAATATAATTATTGAACAAAAGTGGTTAGAAATAAAAATTTAATGTTTAGTAATGTAATTTATTGGATATGGACTTAGATAAAAGTTTTAAATAACAAAATTCAATAAGATAAAAGATGATAACTTACATTAGAAAGTAAATTAAATGATACTGAATTGTAAGTAATTGATAGCTGAAATTGAAATAGTCAGTGTTAAGCTACTAAAGAACCGAATGAACATTTATTAAAGGTAAAAGCACAAGTTTATTTATATGAAATTGTATTTTTGATAAGTACAGATTTTAGAAATAAAAAACATTTACTTGGTAAGAAATGAACAACTTTTGTTGTATACAATAATTACAAAGATGATGAATTACTATAAAATGGAAGTAGTTGTTTTATTATTTGAATTTATTTTAAAAGCAAATTTCATAAGTTAAATAACTTACATTTCAAATATAGTGACTTATTTGACAATTTAATTGCTATATTTGATATTTGGTATTGTTTAAATAATGGAATCATGAATTTAATGTGAATGAAAATGATTTCAAAAGTTGATTTAAATTCTATTTAAATAAGAAGGAAGATAGTAAAATTTTAAGTTTGAATTTAAAAGTGATTAAATTGATTTTGGAAAATTTTCATTTCAATTAACATGTAAAATAGTCATTTTTGAACATGATTTCGGATTTCGACGAAACCAGTTTCATCGGATCCGTACTAGGAAATTATTATAGGATTTCAAGTTACATAGTGATTGAAATTATCATTTGATCACGCGAGCTTGAAATGTGTGGAATTTATTTTAAGAACGTTTATTAATATAATTTGATTTTAAAAAGCTATCTTCTGAATATGATGGAGTTGACTTCCGATATATGTTCCATTGTGTTCGGAATATGGGTATAAGATATAAAACAATAGGCGGCACGCTTCGTTCGGAGTTCGAAATTTTAATTGATGAATAGTGCCGCGAAGTTTTTCTATGTAAGGGCCTTAACTTTCTTCCATTTGTAAACAAAACTCTATAGCCAAATCTTAGCGGCCACTAAACCTAGAAATCAACAGCCATGTTTCATCGGCACCTTGAGAGGCGAAATTAGGTCACATTTTTAAATACAAAAATGTTCGTCTCAATGAATGGATGGATCAATGGTGGAGATCATCATAGGCAAGGCGACCAGAATCTTCATCCAAGAAGCATTAGTGTTTTCGCTCGGCGGCAGCAATCTAGGCCGTTTTAGGCGTCGAGGACGGCGGCAGAGGAGAGCTGGTGGTCTAGGGTTCCTTCCCTGGAAATTTTGCGACGCGATTTGAGTTGGGGCAGTGATGTAGTGGGAATGTTCGACGCGACGAAGAAGACGACCTGGTAGCATGGTGATTAGCGTGAGTGATTAGTGAAATTTTAATTAAGGCAATTAACTATTTTGTTAAGTGATTTTGAATTAAATTAAATTCGAATGTTAATTAGTTCGTAACCTTTTTTATACGGGGTCTGTTTTGAGCGAAACAAGTTGCATTAGATTTGTATCGAAGTCGTCCATGACATGGAGTTGGATTCGAATTTGTTTGACTTTGAAAAAAATTCAATTTCAAATAAAGGTGAGTATTTAAAACCACTCACAAAATACTACTATATTTTGATGTCAATTAAATCGAAACCACAAAGTGGATTATTTTTTGTTGGTTGTTGTTTGGTAATTTAACTGACATTTAAATTGACATATGAACTGAGCTTTTAGGAATCTATAATCAATAATTAAATTTGAACCTGAAATTGAATTGCTAGTTAAACACCTGATATTTATTACTAGTAAACTATTGTGATTTATTGGTTGATTTGGATGTTGATTGAGATTGAATGCTATTGGTTAATATATTGGATGATTGGATGTTTATTTATTATATATATATATATATATCATGTCATCACCCTTTATACTATTTGATGGCATATAAAATGTTGTTTGAATTATATTCGAATAAATTAAGAAATGGGTTGAAATGATATATCTATACTATTATATTATTATTGAGTTAGATTTCAAGAGCACACATGCCTCCTTCATGTTTTGGAAAATGAACGGTCACGTTTTTAATTTCTTTCTATTCCAAACTTTGAAATGTGACAACTTTTTCTACATTAATCGGATTTAAGAATCGATTTCACTATGAAATCTCAAATTTAATATGCTTTCTAATGATATCCATTGTTGATAGCTAAAAATAAATTTTTTAAAATCATAGTTTTTCGGATTATTCATGTTATTAAAGTTATTAAATCTATTTGACTTTATTTCTTTTAACTAATCTATGTCGTTGATTGTTTTGAAAATTTCCAGCCTTTGATTCTGCTTTCACAAATTGCAGTCAAGTCTGGTGAAATCCAACATTACCAAAATACAACAACGATGTTTGATGGAATTAGAAATGAAATCAGAAAGCTCAAAAGCATTAAATACAATTTTATGCTTCTTATTATATTGAATTTGCTTTGACCGTAAAAGAAATACAATGGTATTCTTCACATTAAAATAAATATTGTTGAATAATGGTTGTTAGTTCCAATACTTCAGACATAAAATATGTATGCTTTAGATTTAGCATATTTTTCGCAAGAATCGTTCAAAACAGAAATAAATTTCTTTATCTTCTAATTTTATCATTCTACAATAATATGATGTTGCATAATGTGTTCCTAGACATAGTCAGTTATGGGATCATCATCAACACTTGCGCTCTCATGAATAATGTTAACGTTGTTTTTGGCATTTTTGGATCAATGGTCAAGTGTAAACCAAATGTTGTTACCTACATTGCTCTTATAAATAGTTATTACCGAAGCAGCAAATGGAATCAACGACGTCAAGTATTAAAGGAAATGATTGATAAAGGTATCTCACCAAATGAAGTTACACATAATACAGCTGATGCATAGAGCAACAGCTAATGCACACAATAAATTTATATGTGTATAATTTATGTGTATTGTGTGGAAATTTTATCTTTCAAATCATTTTTGCTCGATATTTTGCAATTTTTTACCAAACACCAATACTATCTGCATTACTGTTTTCAAAGATTTATACACAAATTTTAGACAAAATGCAAACTTATTTGAAAATTGATAAAAAAAGATCACTATTTCTTAATCAATGAACCATATAAATCATTTAAACATGGTATGATGATAAGAGGTTGAGTGTGGTCCGTATGCGAAGCACGGGTTCGCACTAGTATAACTATAACACTTTGATTTGGATTGAAATGATATATATCCGTCCATGTAATTTAAGTCGAAATAACTCATCATTTGACCATAGGATAGAAAATTATATACAGACACCAGATTGGTTAAATTAAATGGTTTTAAATTCTTGAATTTGAATTTATTTAAATGATATTGTTTTAAAGAATAAAAAAATTGAATTTATGAGAATTGAATTAAATTCGAATTCGAGTTTTCAAAGATCGAAATCAAAATTGGTTAAAGAAATTGTTTTAAAGAATTAAATTTGAAATTTGAAGTTATAATCGGCATATGAATTGAATTATGGAAATTGAATAATTTTAAAGATTTCAACTTCGAATTTATCTAAGTAAAAGTGATATAAATTGATATTCCAAATTTGAACTCGAAATTGAATTATTTTAAGGATTTGAACCTTAAATTGAACATTGAAGTTTAATTTGATTTAAGTGATTTGAATCGGTAAATTGAAGTTGGACTTGAAATTTATATAAATTGAAATGGTTTAAAATAAGAATTGAACTGAAATTTGAACCATTGAATCAAATCATTGAATTGAATTTGAAAAAAGTGAACGTTTTGAAATTAAAGTTAATTCAGATTGAAATCGAAATTAGAGTTGATTTGAATTAAAATCGAAATTTAATTTGATTTTAATTGAAATAAAAAATGAGTAGATTTAAATTGATTTTAGATCGAAGATGATTTTAATTGGAAGATTTGAAATTATATTAGTTTGGTCGAAATTTGGACCCGAGTCCAGATTTATTGGAAATGGAAAGAAACTGTTTGAAATTTGAAACTATTTTCACTATAAAGCATTTTACTATGAACTATTTTAAAATTCATCTTTTTAAAATTTCAAATTATTTTAATTTTCAAACCATTTTAATATATAACCCATTTTTAATACTCAAACTATTTTCCATCTCTAATCTACTAAAACTAAGTAAACTATTTTAACTATTTAAATTATTCAAACTATTTTCAAAAATTCAAACTATTCATGTTGGGAACTGTTTAGGTTTAAATTGTTGATTTAATACGAATGTGATTTAAATGAAGTTATAACCTAAGTTCAAATTCGAAAAGATTTTGAAATGAAATTGACCTCAAAGTGAATATAATGATCTGAAGTGAAATTGATTTCTTGGTGAATAAAATGATATTTTAAAGTGAATATGACATATTGAAGTGAATATGATATTTTAAAGCGAATATGATATTTTGATATCAAATAATTTATTCAATGTAAAAGAACCAACCAGTGTGTAAAATGACATTTGAATGTTAAAGAGACCGGGGTCGATCATGGGCATACCCTCTGTCAATGTTGGAACCACTTTAACAACTGTGTACGTGGAGGAGACTCCATAATGAAGTGGTTGGATTTGGTCTACGTTGTTGGATTTAAAGAAAGAGAACGATGATGGATAGCCCTATCACTTGTGTCAATTTGAAATGACTAAAACAAGAACACTATCAACCGGCCAAGTAGGCTAGCTACCTCTCGCGGACATCTATTCTTCAATTTCTTTTTGGACTTAGTCCATAATATTACCGTTTATGTTGGTTACAATTGGTGCACCTTGATTTGGGATGACTTCCCTTTGACACGATATGGGATGGATCAACACGGTGGGCGGTCGTGGCTATGATGCGTTACCATCAGCCGAGACGGGTAAATCAGTAGTATCCTACTTTGGACATTGCCTCACATGCCTTGTCATACTTTTATCCATATGCGAGACCACTACGAGTTTAATTTAGTATTTTCATATCACGGCGCATCCCTATCCCCGACGTTCTACTGGGGTGTTATATGCAAACTGTACGCCAATTCTTAAAAACACGTTAAGGGGGATTAACGTAAAGCCTTAATAGTACGAAAAATATTTCTCTTATTGATTAAACATTACATATATGGCGTATTCTACTTAGATATTTATTTTGATGGATCCTTACGGGATGGAAAATATCGTAACATCTCTTGAGTAATTGCACACATGTTATACATTGGATAAGAGGTGTAAAACCACGTAAACATCTCTGACGTTATTACACTCCTATTATATGTGATATTGATTTGACTTACGTAAGGATATTCTAGTTCTGACTCGACTGTATTGTTTTACTTTATGCTCGGGTCAGCCCTGAGTTTTCAGTGCATTGAAAATCATATTATTTTGGAGGACGAAGGTGAAGATTTGGTATATTATACTACTAGTATTATTTCCTTGCATCATGTTGTTTTGCTGCATTATTTTTATTTTGTCTCTACTGTATGTATAACTCTGATTGATGCTATAAAAGTACAATCAAATGTATAGTGTAAACAGCTTCATGAACTGTTTATTTGATTATCATATTTTGTCATTCCGCTGCGAGATTATGTTTTTTTTTCTTATTTTTCTTAATTAACTCCATTGATTATCTATGCTCCGGTTGTTTTGAGTTGGACATGTGTAGTTTATTGTCGATTTAAACCTCCCAAAATGCGGGTCGTCGCATAGACAGTAAGTATGAAAAATATCTAAGATATTTTGGTTTACTTAATACTTAAGCTTTCACAAAGTCAAATAAGGACATGCACTTAAGTATGAACATGGGCACACTCACATAAGGGTCATTTCTGCTAAAATGGTGAAGGGTGGTGGTTGAAGTAATGATGGTGGTAATGGTGGATGATGTAAGGAGGAGATAAATATCAACCTCTCCATTTGCCTTTAAATATCCACCCATTTTACCGCTTCTTCGTTCCTCCATAACTCTCTTAAAACTGAAAGAAATGGTGCAATTCTTTTTTCAAACCATTCAAAATCCAGTGGCTACAACCTTATAGTCGCCACTTCTTCTATTCTAAGATTAGCTATGCTCAAAACCCACTTCTTTCCATTGCATTTTAGGGCCCAGAATTTTAGTTTTGAGAATTCCCTCTTTCCTTTTAATTATATTAAATTGAAATCGGGTATTTCTTTTATTAAAGTTTAGAGAAAAGGATATTCAAGAATTTTCCCTTTGACCACTTTTCGTAAGTTGTTGAGTAACACGTCCAAAATTCAGTTGAAAGTTGACCCATTTTCTGCAGTATTTTTGTAAATCCGAGAATTTGTCTTCTTCATTTGACTATATCAGGTTCAAAATTAATCCAAATTGGATGATTATTTTTTTATAACCATAGAGAAAGGAATTTCCTACAACTTTAATGTTGATAATTTTTCCAAATTCAGAGAGTACTGTGTTCAAAAATCCGAGATAAGATGACCTATTTTCAGGTCTAGTTTAGTAAATTCAATAATAATCCAAAATCCTAGACCTCATTCCCCATGCTTGGCCGAGCCCCATGTTCGTCGACGGAAATTCTATCGGTTTAGAAAACCGTCGAACGAATTTTGAAATAAAAATAACCGCAAGCGCACGGTGTACGAATGTAGCACGTGGCGAATACCGATCGATCCACAGGGAATTGATGATTTTAAAATTCTATTCAATCAAATTATACCGAAGTCGAGAGTGAATATCTAGAAATGTAAGAAACTAACAAAAACTAGCAAAAGAAAATGATAAAAATATGAGAGTTAAAAGAACAATTTAGAGATAAATCCACTCTCTAGATCATATAAATCAACAAAATGAAGTTATGATCTCTCTTTTCTTGTCATTAGTGAATTAGTTGATGTGCTTATCATAAGTATGGTATATTTGTGCTATTAATTAGCTCAATATAAACCATCAAACTATAACACAACCATAATACACATTTAACTCTCATGAAATATGACAACAAAAGTTGAAATAAAAATCTATTTTAAGCATAGCCTATTAAATATTGTTTAAAAATATAGGCTATCAAATTTCAATTTCAACATTCACTTCTTTGCCATAATCATATTTAGATGAAGAGGCAATTTGTGTTATGTTTGTTTAAGCATAGCCTATTTGTTATGAACAACATAGACTATCAAATTCAAAGCTAAACAACATCATTAAACCACTTCAAGTGTTTCCATTAAAGCACAAAAAGAGAGCATAAACATCAAAATATTGCATCTACATACTAGAGAGCTTCATTACCCCTAAATTGTAGGGATTAAGCACTCATATTTGTTATCAAATCAACAAATGTAGAAAGCAACATGAAATCAAAAAGAAAGGAAAATGAAATCTAATGGAAAAGACAACTAATCTAATTGCATAAAGCTAGATCTACACTATTACATAAGAAGAGAAGAAGCATGTAAATAAAAGAGAATTAACATTGCATAAAAGAAAAGAAAATTACGTGAAATAAAATGGCTAAGTAGCCATGGAAAGAAAGAGAGCTTTGATTTATTTTCTAAACTAAAACTAACTAACTAAGAGGAAGAGGCCTAAGAGAGACTAAGAGAAGAGAGTGCTAAGAGAAGAGGGAGGCTACATGAAACATATGGGTATTTATACATGTATGAAACCTAATTCATATTTGGGTAATGCCCAAAATACCCCTTAGGAAGTGTAGAGGCCAAGTAACCATTAACATGTCTTAATCCCCCATTAAGTGTACATGAAACCATTAACTCCATAAGCATGTGCATTAGCCTTTAATTTGTACATTAAGGTAGGTGGGGTCCTCCATGATCTTCACTTTGAATTATTTCCATCTTCATTCCTTTATATTCTTTGTGTATGCATATTCCTTCATGAAACCACTCCTATTTGAGACCATTTTCCTACAAAAATATATATAAATTTCGAATCAATTTTTCTTAAAGAAATATATGCAGTTAAATGACCGTTTTGCCCCTATATGAAGATGAATATGTGAAAATTTGGAATTAATATGAATTTTGGTTAAAACAAGTTAAAATACCCAATATGATCATTTATTTAATTTAAATAGAATAAATATGGTGGTAAAAATATGCACATTTACGTGCACATCAAATACCCCTACACTTATCTTTTTATTCGTCCTCGAATAAAGAAAAACTAAGATAAATCCGTTTTCGTAGGGAGCACGATTGTATTGAGCGTATGCAACAAGCCGTTAAACCTCTAGGTGTCCCCAGTAGGACGAGTGTTGTCTCGTGAGGGTTTTCAGCGGATACTACCCACAAAATCCAAATGCATGATGAAAATATTTATAAAATGCAAGATTTATTTACAAAGAGACGAATGCAAGTTTTTGAAATATTTACAAAATTAAGGATTTATTTTTAAATCGACATAAATAAGTTAAATATTGGTTTTGGTCATTATCTTGAAAATTTAAGTGATTTACTTGTAAATTTCCAACAAAAATCAAGTTATCATAACAAATAGACAATAGTTTAACTTGTTGTTTCGGTTGATAACAAAGTGTAATTATAAAATGGATCCTTAGTTGATTATCAAAGTTTATCAAAGTGGTCTTTTCATTTCTTTTCAATAACAAATCAAATAAACTAAGTAAAAATAGTGCTATGATTTCAATTGCTTGCTCCCTCATTATTTGCAAGAAAAATTACACACCTAACTCAGGTAAACTGAGGCCAGATATACCACCCATGCACTGCCTTTCGGGCTTATGTGAGGGGAGTACAGAGCATGGCGAGTGCACACACTTTCGTGCATACACCTATCGACCGTAGGTGGTTTTCATTAAGGTTTTTTTTTACATGTGTTCCATACATGCATAACCGTGAGGACTTTTAAATGAGTATGAAAGCACATAATCAAAAATTACAAGTAATTCACCCATGCATAACCGTGAGGACTTTTAAATGAGAGTGAATATTTGGATGTTATTATTTTTTTATTTTATATTTTTTTTAAGAGAGAGAGAGAGTTTTTTTTTTGCAAAATCATCTTAGCACCATTTAACTTGGAAGGCAAAAAAAAATTGTTATATCCTTTATTCTAAATCAACCACTTTTTAAAACAAAGATTTTCAATTAGGATGTACTTCATAATTAACACGTAAGAGTCTTCCTATATACTAGTTAAACCATTATTATTTGTATTTAAACTTCATTTTTATTTTTGTTAAGACAAATGAATTTTTTTTTAAATTTCAATTTAATAAACCAAAACCATATATTTATCTTAGTGTTTCTTTAAAAATAAATCAAAAGAAAATTTGTTTTTGTGATTTTTTTTTTGAAATTTTAAAACAAAAATAAACCATGAAAAGAAAAAAAATTGAAGATGAGTCTCCCCCCACACTTGATTTTGACCGTGTCCCCACAGTTAACCCAAGTGAAAGGGATGATTATTATTATTTACATGAAAACGGACGATATTTACACATAATCAGAAAGTATATCGTCAAAAAGTAAATGAAACGGTCTTCCAAAGACCGATTCATTTGTCTCGTCAAGTATACGAGACACAGCTCAAGCGTAGACAACCAAATCGTAAAAGATTTCGAAGTTGAATGTTGATTTGGAAAAACGAATGTCGTTTTATTAAAAATCGTACGAGTTGTTTTATTTTCGATGATTTTGGGGTTGATAAAACAATTGATTGAAATTCAAGTTTATTTTCACCAAGTTGAAGTTCAAACTTATCATTGAAAACTTCTTCCAAATTATCGATTTCAAAGTCAAAATGGTGATCGAAATCTTCCCCATCAAAATTTAATGACTCATTTTCGTAAATTCCGTAAAACTCATGTTCGTTAAATTCATCTTCCTTTGTTGAATTATCAACAACTTCATCGCATATATCCATTTCAAAATCCAAAGTTGTTGTATTCAAATTTTCAGAAAAAGGAAGATCGAAATTTAAATCGAGTTTCTCAACCTCAAAAGAATTGAAATCCAACTCAATTACCGTGTTTTCAACAACTTCATTAAGATTGTTATTTTCAGTTTCAAAAGTTGTTGTTTGAAAATCGTCAATTATGGTAAAAGATGGATTATCACTTGACTCATCACACGTTGAGATTTGATTTTGTTGTTCACGTTGTTTCATATAAGTTTCAAACAACAAATTTGTGTGATCATCGTAAATTTCATTCATTTGTTCAAAAAAATCCAATTTGTAGTTATTAAATTGAGAATTTTCGATTTGGATTTGTTGAGAACAAAAATTTTCACTCGTAACATGGTTAAGATTATTCCCATTGCCAAATTCGTTTGAAAAGTTGTTTCCATTTTCATGTTGAGTTTGAAATTCATTTTGGAGTTCGAAATTAAATTGACATGGGTTATAATCGTAAGCGTTTGAATTTTGAATTGAATTCAAATTTTGCAATCCTTGACTCGAGTTATTACACAAATAAGAATTACATAAATCATTTATCTCTTGATTTTGTCGTGTAGAAAGTTCGAGTAAAGATGAAATCATTTCAATGCTATTTTCAAGAGTCGAAGGTGGGTCATCGTTTTGAAAACTTTGTTCCTCAAAATTCGAATTGTTGAAACAATAGTTATCATTAAAATATCCATGCGAATTTGGAGTGAAGTTATATGGATTATATTGATTTTCACAACTATCGTAAAATTCATATAAGTGGGGAAACTCGGACATTTTCAAGAATGTTTTTGGGTTTTTTTTTAAAGGAAAATTATTTACAAATAAAATTTGTTTTTTAAAAGGAAATTGATTTTTGTTTTGTTTTTGGTTTTTCTAATTTTTTTTGGCTTTTTTTTTAAAAAAAAAGTTTTACATATTTTTTTTGGATTTTTGTTTTTCTAAATTTTTTTTTGGATTTTTGAAAATTTCAAAGAAATAGAATTTAAAATTTTCAAAGAAAAATAAAAGGATTATTTACAGTTTTTTTTTTAGTTTTAGATTTTTTGAATTTTTTTTTTAAATATGCATGAATTAATGCAACTAAATGAATGCGAGGGTTAATTAAAAATGATTTATCCTAAGTTAACCCAAAATTGTATAATTACAAATTGTCTTAGATAAACAAGATAGTTCTCAGCCAGGTAACGGGCAGGATTTATCGGTGCACCATGAATCACCGTAGCAATGCAGCCGAAGGTTTAAGTACCTTCAGAGGAACAACCACTATAATATTTACGAATCACCGTAATATTTATAAATGGTTATTACTCTGCCGTAGCCTAGACACCAAGAAATTAAATTGTTCAAGGAAGACAACTTGCCAATATACAGTTAAGAGCTATCGTTATTATTAATCAAGATTCTAAGATGAAATGCAAAACATAAATTAAACGTGTATTAACAATGCAACTACAAATGAATTTTGTTTTTGTTTTTGTTTTTTTTTTGAATTTTTTTATATATAAATGCAAATGCAAACAACAAACAATGCAATTCAAATAGAGCTAGAAATGAAAGCAACAATTTTTTTTAAGCAAGCAAGCGGGCAATTTATTTATTTTTGGCGGCAATTCTTCAATTTTCAGCAAGCTAATCCCTTCTGCTTGGGCAACCTGAAATTAAAAACAAAACATATATAATTGTTTTTTTTTGTTTTTTTTTTTGAAAGGAAACTTAAAAGTAGGGTTTTACTTAAAAAAAATTATCGAAGAAGCAACTACACAAATGAAAAACAAAACAAATAAAGCTAAAACAATTTGCAAACACTTGCTCTTTTTTTTAATCAAACCGAAAGAAAATTCAAAAATAAGAAATTTTTTTAAAAAAATGTAATAAGAACTCGGTCCATAAGCCCATACGCAACCCAACAAATTTCACAATGACTCTCCCCTTTGTCTTCAACAAATTCAACAAAACAAAACCAAATTCAATAAACGAAAATTCAGAGCTTCCTAAATCCAAATCCCACGAATTAAAATGCCATCCCGATCAATCGTAGCAATTGGATCCAGTCGACGTCGGTCAGAACAAGAGGAAGGCTGAGCTGGAATATGAGAATGGTATGGCTATTTTAACCCAAAGTGTTTTGACTAAGATGGAGAATGGGGGATTGGATGTGCTGGAGTGGGGGATTTCGGCCGCGATTATCTGTTGAGGTTTGGGAAGAGGGTGATGTTGCTGTGAAAGATCATGATTGGTTATGGGTTGTTCGATGAGGGATTTGGTTGCGGCTATTTGGGTTTGAGGAGTTTGTGGTTGATGGCTTCAGGTCGTGGTGATTTGGAGGGAGGTCTGGAGTCGATGTCGGGTTGTGTGCGCAGAGTAGTGGTTGCTTGGATGCCGATGAGGCACTGAAGTGGATAAGGAATGATGTGTTTCGATATTGACTGTGAGCAAGTAGCAGAGATGATGAAGTTCAGGCAAAAGAAACCGAGGTTTGGCAAAGGGGTTTACAGTGGTCGGGTGTGTATTGACAGTGATTGTGATTGGGTATGTAGCAAGATCAAGTGGGTAGATGATGGAATGGACAATGTGGTGGTCAGGCAGGCAGTTTGTATGGTCGCGGTTTCTCGAGTTTGTGGGATGTGGAATCGAGGAAGTGGGTATCAGTGCTTCTGGTTGTTCGTGTGATGTACGCGGCTGGCTATGACAATTTGGGATTATTAAGTTTAACTGCAGTAATGGAATGTGGTGGGTGATGTAAACAGAAGCACTGGTGGCCGATGGGCGATGATGGTTTCAGGTGATTGGATTTGTGGTGAATCGGCGTGGGCGTCGAAGTCGAGGAAGATGATGTTAGGAGGGGGTTTGTATGCTGATGAGATGGAGATGTTTTGACTTCTTCGGTTCTTGATGTCAGGGAAATTTGCGGGTTGTTGTTGCACTATTGGAATGTGGTGAAGCAGAGGGGTTTTTGTACGTTGTACGGTGGTAGGATCACTGGTGGTGATGGTTGTTTGAATCAGTGGGATGTTGTATTTGGTGGTGGTTGTATTTGACAGTGGGTTGTTTGTTGATGTTTGGTTAAGTGGAAATGGGAGTGTTATGGTGGATGAAGTAGCACCTGTTGTTACAGTGGTAATGAAGTAGACTGTGGGATGTTGAAATGAGGTATTGAAAAGACAGAGAGGATTGAAGTGAATTAAAGGAACAAAGAAGTAGAAATGAAACAGAGAGCAGTGTAGATGGGTATGGTCAGGTTTGGTGTGTTTGGCTATGGGTTATGGAATGACTTGGGGCAGTTGATTTGTTGGTAGGAGGAATTGCAGCAAGAAATAGAAGTCAGTGGACAGTGGGTAGAGGAAGTTGTGAATTGAACAGGATGGCAGCAGATGGAATGTGGTTGTGAGGGATGAAACAGTGGTAGTTGGTGGTGGATCGAAGCACTGGTCAGTGGATATTTGTTGAACTGTTGGTTTGGATGGTATTGCCAAGTGATGTAGAGTGAATTTTGGAAATGAAGGTGTGTTGTTTGTGGAGGAAAGTGTATGGTTGAACTGCTGTATTTGACAGCAAGGAGGTGGAGGGAATGCACTATTTTTGTTTGTATGTTGAGAATTTTGTGGGATGATGAATGAAGGCAGTATATTGAAGCTGCAGTCAGGTTGAAATGGCGGTAGTTTAGGAGCAAGTGGTGTTGGTGGTGAAGGTTTGAAGTTGGCTGCAGATGGTGATTGGAGTTCAAGTGGAAAAGATTAAAGGGGAGTATGGATGGGTGATGGTGATTGAAGATGGCCGAGGCAATGTAAATACAAATGTAAACAACAATGTGAATACAAATGTAAACAGTGAATACAAACTTAAACACTGGTTGTAAAGAGAAATTGATGAAATAATTTTTTTTCTAAGAGATGCAAAATGAACAACAACAACAATCACACAAAACACGACAAATGCAAACAAAAAATCAAACAACAACAATCACACCACTTTTTTTTAATGCACTCAACACACAAAAATTAAAACACACAAAAATAAAACGAAAATAATTCGAAGAATAGAAAATCAAATCAAAACATTCCCCAGCAATGGCGCCAAAAACTTGTTCGTCGACGGAAATTCTATCAGTTTAGAAAACCGTCGAACAAATTTTGAAATAAAAATAACCGCAAGCGCATGGTGTACGAATGTAGCACGTGGCGAATACGGGTCGATCCACAGAGAATTGATGATTTTAAAATTCTATTCAATCAAATTATACCGAAGTCGAGAGTGAATATCTAGAAATGTAAGAAACTAACAAAAACTAGAAAAAGAAAATGATAAAAATATGAGAGTTAAAAGAACAATTTAGAGATAAATCCACTCTCTAGATCGTATTAATTAACAAAATGAAGTTATGAACTCTCTTTTCTTGTCATTAGTGAATTAGTTGATGTGCTTATCATAAGTATGGTATATTTGTGCTATTAATTAGCTCAATATAAACCATCAAACTATAACACAACCACTAATACACATTTAACTCTCATGAAATATGACAACAAAGTTGAAATAAAAATCTATTTTAAGCATAGCCTATTAACTATTGTTTAGAAATATAGGCTATCAAATTTCAATTTCAACATTCACTTCTTTGCCATAATCATATTTAGATGAAGAGGCAATTTGTGTTATGTTTGTTTAAGCATAGCCTATTTGTTATGAACAACATAGACTATCAAATTCAAAGCTAAACAACATCATTAAACCACTTCAAGTGTTTCCATTAAAGCACAAAAAGAGAGCATAAACATCAAAATGTTGCATCTACATACTAGAGAGCTTCATTACCCCTAAATTGCAGGGACTAAGCTCTCATATTTGTTATCAAATCAACAAATGTAGAAAGCAACATGAAATCAAAAAGAAAGGAAAATGAAAGCTAATGGAAAAGACAACTAATCTAATTGCATAAAGCTAGATCTACACTATTACATAAGAAGAGAAGAAGCATGTAAATAAAAGAGAATTAACATTGCATAAAAGAAAAGAAAATTACATGAAATAAAATGGCTAAGTAGCCATGGAAAGAAAGAGAGCTTTGATTTATTTTCTAAACTAAAACTAACTAACTAAGAGTAAGAGGCCTAAGAGAGACTAAGAGAAGAGAGTGCTAAGAGAAGAGGGAGGCTACATGAAACATATGGGTATTTATACATGTATGAAACCCTAATTCATATTTTGGGGAATGCCCAAAATGCCCCTTAGGAAGTGTGGAGGCCAAGTAACCATTAACATGTCTTAATCCCCCATTAAGTGTACATGAAACCATTAACTCCATAAGCATGTGCATTAGCCTTTAATTTGTACATTAAGGTAGGTGGGTAGGTGGGGTCCTCCATGATCCTCACTTTGAATTAATTCCATCTTCATTCCTTTATATTCTTTGTGCATGCACATTCCTTCATGAAACCACTCCTATTTGAGACTATTTTCCTACAAAAATATATATAAATTTCGAATCAATTTTTCTTAAAGAAATATATGCACTTAAATGACCGTTTTGCCCCTATATGAAGATGAGTATGTGAAAATTTGGAATTAATATGAATTTTGGTTAAAACAAGTTAAAATACCCAATATGATCATTTATTTAATTTAAATAGAATAAATATGGTGGTAAAAATATGCACATTTACGTGCACATCACCCCACTTTTGGCATGGGATGGCCGAGCATACTAGAAGAGAGTAAGGGCTTGTGAGCTTGGATTGTGAGTTAATGAAGCTTTAGCCCTTCTTCCGATAGAAAATCAAAGTGAGAACTCTAACTTTGAACCATTATAAGTAGTTATAAATGTTTAACATAACTATTTGGATGCTAATAATGTTTGGATGTTTAGTTGATGAATGTTTGAAAGTAATTAGCAACATATAACTAAAAGTGAGAAACTCCTACTATAATATTTTATGCTATTGGATGTTATATATGTTTGATTATTATTGTTGATGATGATTGTTTAATATGAATGTTGAATATATATGCAAGTCATGGAAATTCACGTCAATAAGCATAAAGGAAATCACTTTCCTTTATATAAAGAATTGATGTATGTAAAATGTTAAACCTCTGTAAACTGGTTTAAAAATGAGTTTGACATGTTTTATAAGCATATTAAAGTGTTTTGGTGAAGTTTGAAAGGTAATTGAAAATTTAGTCAAAATTAGACGCGACAATTTCGCGCCAAAAAAGTCAAAAGAGTATATAGAATGGGATTTAGCTCAGAATTCTTCGAGATAAGAATTTTTCAAACTACTATATCCATATTTTTCAAACTATGAAATAAAATCGAGATTTCGATAGGTGGATTTTGAAATATGAGTAAAACAAGTTTTTGAAAAATCGCGGTTTTGCAGTGCGAAATCCATAAAAGGATTTCTTTGAAAATGATATTTTGAAATTGTTTAAAAATATGAAATAAATTGAAAAATATTTTAAAAAGTTTTAAAATTGATTGAGTTATAAAAATGAATTTCCAAATAATAAAAAGTCGTTTTGATCAATATAGCTTAAAAAGCACTTTCCACAGCTCTATAACTTTTGAAATATAGTTTTTAACGCAACCATTCTTTTTAAAATATTTTGTAAGTATTTTAAAATGATTAATAAATTATTTTAAAGGTGATTTGAAGAATTTATGGAATGGTTAAATGTTAAATGATATAGAGTCGATCAAATTACTTGACCGTCTTGTGGGTGGTAGAGAGATGGTATCAAGGCTTGAGTTTGGAAAACCAAATGCTCTCCATGCCTATCCAGATTGGCCCAACAGATGGATAGTAAATTTGGTTTATTCTGATCAAAATTCTCCAAGGATATAATTTTCCAAATTTAAACAACTTGGATTTTAGGGAGATAATCATTTTGTATTCGGCGTCAATGCCCAAAGAGGGAACTCAAACTATTCGTGGAACATAAAAGAGATATCGCCATTGTTCCATCCATACTACTTGTTGAATACGGGAATTGATATTGGGAAGAATTAGATAATTTCCTAGATTCTGCTCAATTAGTATTTACTGGTTTTGGATTAACATCCTAGAAAACATGGTTTTAACTCAATCAAAATTTTAGGGTTTGAACTAAGAAATGGTTTGGAAATATTTTCCTAAGTGAAAATGAATTGATTTTGAATTATTCCTAGTTTAAAAGGTTTTAGTAATCGAAGGACATGATAAGGGAGGTTTAATGATTTTGTATATACTGGAAATAAATGTTTTTAAAGTTATATATCTCTAAAAGTTATTTTGATAAATTGAATGAATTAATCAAATATCATTCACCTATTTACTTGACCTCTTTTACCAATGATTGGTTCAAAGGAATCGAGGTCGGATTTGGGTAATTCTTATCTGAAGACCACTTCGAACCAATTTATATATTCGAAATGAAGACATAGATATGTCTTGGATGATGGAATGTAGGGCTGCTTGTCACTAACCCTCGGGGGAAATTTTCGATATCATATTATGTGGCAGTAATTCTTCATTTAAGATCTTCAGTGCAAGGACTTCTGGCTACTAATCCTAAGGGTAACTACCGACAGGATGTGATAGAAGAGTGTCTTCGAGTTGTCCTATTCTAGGACAACTTTGTATGGAAGAATGTCTGACGTTGCATTTCTAGTTACATAAATTGATCTCTATAAACGTATCATCTCTTTGGTGGCGGAAAAGCAACTTCTCTTAGCTTAACACCCTTTCCTGAGACGTACGAGCTCAAGAGCTAAACGTTCGTAGAAATCAGTTGTGTGACCATGGGATGGCAATGTGGCATTTAAAGTGAAATGTGCTACGTAAAAGGTAATCGCTACTTCAGGCCTCATTACCTGGTAATGGCTTAAACAAGGAACGCTGCAAGGCTACGTGGTTCGCAACCATTAGGGCATGGTCATCACCTTTCTAGATTACTTATATGTCGAGTATGTGGTGTATGCTATGGGGCCTCGGATAGGTCTGTTATGGCCAGGGTGCTGTCATACTCAGTTTCTATCCAGGCTATGTATGAGTGCCAAATAGGGATAGATCAGTCTTGCCAGATGCAGAGGATTGCTTATGTATCCTTGGTACATTCCTCTAAAGATAACTGTATGGAAGGTAGTCCCTTACCTGCCATTATATGGAAATCCATTCTCTGAACGAGCCTTGTAAGATTTTTGTTTGTAGAGCCTAACATATCCAGAATTTAATAGTGGTAACAATTTCGGCTAAGAATAATAAGTTTACTTGAAATTGTTTTCAAAGGAATGTCATTAAAAATAATATCAAATGAATTTGCATATAAAATATTTTGGTTATCATTAGGTAAAACCTGTTTGTATTTATGTGTCGGTGTGATCTTATCAGATACCTTTTCTTTTCAAATGCGTATTTTGATTTTTTTACACCAGTCTCATATCTGATCCAGAGTTTATTTTTCTTTCCCTAAAACTCTGGGTGCCTTAATTATCCCCAAAAGCCTAGTAGTTAGGTTTAGAAAAAATATGGATGGAGCATAAAGCATGGAGTTAGAAGATTTTTCGAAAGATTGTTTCCACCACACTTGAGTAGTATTGTATTTGTCCTTCGTAAGGACATATATATGTATGTATGTATGTATATATATATATGTATATATATATAACTGTCCATTTTTAGCTCTGATAATTGTATTTAATTTTTCTGCTGTAAAGATTATATGTTTAAATAATATATGTGAATTCTGCTCTGTCTTTATTTTCTTTCTTACTCTCGAGAATCCCCTCTCCAGGACTTGAATTTGTGGTACGTGAATGCCAAGGATGTATTAGTTTCAATTTCTAAAAGTCGAAGAAACAGGTCCTCACAATCGCCATGCACATGCACGATGGACTACTAGAAAATGAGAGGGAGATCTGGGAAGAAAGCACCGTAGGTATAGGCTGTGGGTTCGTAGGCTTTGGACCACGCTATAAGATGGTGAGAAATGTTTTGAAATTGATTTAATTTTTAAATTAGTATATGTTATGTTCCATTCATGCTAACTTGCTCATTCGTGATCCATTTCGCTCGTGAATTTTTGCGTTGGGCTCATGTAGACATGTACAACGTCATAGTACAACCTGTTGGTTTTGGCTATTTATATATTTATGACATATTAAAATGCATTGAATTTAAAATACGTTATCTTAATTAATAATGTCTTTTAAATTTATATACCTTAATTATTTATGTTTATTTGGCCAAACAAATTACTGTTGAGTTAAACTGGATCAAATATAGTAACTGCATATCTATTAGCGGAATAAAACATCATTTCACTAATTGAAATAATTGACAATTAACGAATAGAATAAATTCTCGTTCTACTATTTTATAGATTTGGACATTTGATTATATATCTTTAATTGATATCTCGCTTTGAATAAGTGATATGTTAACCAATGATGATTAAGAGTTGAATTTTATTTACATAGTTGTTGAATTGTAAATACCTGTTATTAACTTGAAAAGTTAAATCGAACAATATAGTAGCTTGTTTAAGTACCATTGTGATCGTTAAGCCTCTTTCAAATTTAAAAAGTTAATTATTGATTTGGAAGTTATTTGAAGAATAATTATTTTCATTATAAGGTTTAAAGATAGTTATTATCCAGTAATAAGATTTAAAAGGTAATAACTATTTTTTAATAATGTTTTAAAGAAAATTAATAATTGTTTTTAATAGTGATTAATGTTAATTACTTTATTAATGTAATTCTTAAAAGTTATTTCTATAGTTATTTCAGAATATTTAATTATTATTTTAAAGTTATCTAATTATTGTTGAATAATGTTTAATAATATTTTAATTATTTATTTAAAATGATTTGACTATACTTTAATTTTTAATTAAATTTATTTGATTATATTGATTTAAGTTATTTAATTATATTTATAGGTTAATAAATTTTCATATCAATGTTACTTTAAAGTTAATTTATTATTGTTTTAATAATGCTTTAAAGTTAATTAATTATTACATGAATATTGTTTTTGAAGTTAACTTATTAATACAATAATAGTGTTTAAAATAAATTAAGAATATTATTAATAAGTTTTTAAAATATAGACGAGATTTAATTAAAATGAAATAGAAGAGTGGTTAAATAATAACTTATTATTTTAAGTTATTTAAAGTTATTTTAAATAATGTACAGTTTATCAAGGGAACCTTATTAACTTAAAGGGTTTATTTAACAAGTTTGCTTAAATATGGAAAGAGTTTTATAAATGGTTTTGGATATTTATAAAAGAATTTTATCAATGAGTTTTTAAAGATCTGAAAGGGAGAAGTTTTATAAATGGGGTTTAAGATTTAGAAAGAATGTTTATAAATACATTTGATGTTTATCAAGAATGTTTTATAAATAGGTTAGTGATTTATAAAGAAACTTTATAAATAGATTTACAGATATTCATATAGTAATGAAATTTGAAAAGAAATGGTTGATTTTCAAGGCGTAACTCGAGGGGCTTTAATTGCCTGCAGTTTACTATAGATTCACTGGGATAGCGACGTAATCATTTTGTAAATTGCGATCCATAGTCGATATTGGATGGTGCTTTCCATATTTATTTTTAAAAGTTTGCAAGTATTTTGGAAGAAATGGTTTGTGAATATACTTATACGAATGAGATAAGCATATAAATATTTTAATAAATATTTGAAAGATGATTTTAAGTTAATGGAAGATTAATCTAAGAGGCTTAGTGATTTCCATGGAAAATGTAACCTTTATTGAATGTTTGATTATTTGGTAGTTAATAACCAACTATTGGATCTTGGTCCAAATATATAATCCTTCTTAATTTTGGTCGTATGGAAATATTCCCTACTTACACCGAAGGATTTTAACTCTGGAAATATCTAGGAGAAACACGAGAATTATATGATATAGTTACCATCGATAGTGCTATACTTTACGTATAAACTCGTTTTATTCTTCTAGGACAAATGATAAGGAGATCCGTCCACTTAAACGGTTAGGAGGTGATCTCTGCTCTTATGTATCATCTGATTATTTCCTAAAGAACTGGCATTGAGCATTCCGATAAATTGACGACTGGTTTTTGGAGCGCCAGGGACGTAGAAAGTGCACTTATAAGAGATGATTCAAAACCGTAACCACTCTGAAACCATATATGGGTTCTATGGAGAAGTTTCATGATATATTGAGTTGTTGGAATCCATGTATGATTCTAAAACCCATTGGGGTATGTTAATCCAGTGTGATTCCAAGATCTATTTGAGATATGGGAATCTATTTATGACTTTGAGACCTGTTGGGGTATTGGAATCCATGTGGGTTTCCATGATCTGTTTTGGTGGTGGTCCATGAGCTGGAATGTCGGACGTAGCCTTATCAGCGGAAATAACTAAAACCAGGATAAGAGGCATGGCCAGTAGGGTTGGTAAATCCATAGGGTGTAGTCGACTCCTCCTGGACGTTACTTACAGTTGTTATGCATGAAGGGGCCGATGCAGTCAGTCTTAGCGAGAGCAGCTATGTTTTTCCTATGGTACATCACTAGGGATGTATGCTACTTTGGAAGGATATCTCTGATCCTTTAAACATAAAAAATAGATATATCATAACAATATACTAATTAAATGGTGAGTAAACCCACCGAAGTCCAAACCATCCCAAGATCTAGAGGATCTCACTATGAGTGTTATAGCAATGACAGCGTCTCGATTACACCTCGTATGCAAAAACTATTGATTTTATAAGAATTTGGATTTTTAAACTTTATTGATTAACCTTAAATAAACTAATAATTATCTTTACTACATTAATCCCTCTTTCCCAATTTCCATTGTCGATACATGCTCACGAAGAAACCTACCAAAGTTGTGCATGCCAACCTAGCAATACGGAGCTCCACTCCATAAAATCAAACACCGTCTACTCCGTTGATCTTCCCTTTGCAAGCTCGATGCGCCGGAGGCTCAGCCACCCTATGACTATCGTGACCTGAAATATCTCATGAGACTATACAAGTGTGACAACCCACCTCCGACCACCTATGCACCACTGACCACCACTAATCTACTTCTTTGGCCACCTTGAGTTCAACTCCTCCTTCGATTTCACATTCGATGCCTCCTACCTCGTCATGACCCAACGCAGCAAGGCAACAACCCAATTGTCGCGATTTCCAATGAGCAGCTGCGCCACCTATAACCAGCATCCATTTCCTCGGCTTCGCATGCGAAGCCTAACGCCACCATTGCTTTGTCTTATCTCTTTCTCCAGCTCCTTTATGTCTTATCCCTAGGCATGGCCAACACCTCAACTATAGCTAAACATTGCTGCTGTAATGACCCAGGATTCTGGTCATTAAATTTGATATATTTAATTAATTTCAACTGTTAAAAAGTTAAATTTATAAGTCAAACAACATAAATTTCAAATATAGGGATTTAATGTGAATAAAAATGATTTTGAAAGCTGGTTTAAAATTTGATTACATAAGAATGAAGATAACAAACTTTAAATTTGAATTAAAGTGATTAGAATGGTTTTAATAATTATTCGTTTTAATTAGCCTTCCAGGATACTATCGCGAATTTTGACGAAACTAGTACCATTGGATCCATAATAGTGAATTATTATATATTAACGAATTTCATGGCAACGGACGTATCATTTGGTTGCAAGCTTGAAACGCGTAGAAATTAATTAAAAGAATTTAAATTAATATAATTTGATTTTGAAAGTTAAATTTTGTATATGATGGAATTAGATTTTGATACGAGTTCCATTACGTTCAAAATATGGGTATTTGGTATAGAACGCTAGTCGGAACACCTCGATTGGAGTTCGAAAAATATAGGCATGAATAGTGTCATACAACTTGCCTATATAAAGGACTCAAGCCCTCACTCATTTTGGAAAAACTTATCCCAAAAAACACAGTCGTCATTTCCATTGGCCATATTTAACGACCACCATAGATCGGGACCACCATAGGCCGATCTAGGCATCGATTTCAGCTAGAAAAACAAAGGCAATAATGAGATAATGAAGTTGAACGATAGAGATGGACTTTGGTGAAGCGTGGCGATGACAAATCTTAGTTGAACGGCATGACTTCTCTTGTTGTTTTTAGGCAAATGGCGGTGTTAGAAGGACGATTCAGGTAGCATTGGCAAGATTATGGGTAGGACGACTCACGGTGGTGGAGCAATGGCGAGCAAGGCCATATGGCAGCGGGGGCAATCAAAACAAGGTCGCGATATGGCTTTTGGTAACTAGTGCCTTGATTTGAATCATGAACGAACAATTAGCCTAACTAGGTGATTAACGGCTTAATGATGTAATTAATTAAATAACTGTAATATTTGAATTTGCGAATCTTATAAATTGTATAACTCTTCCATACAAGTTCCAAAACGAAAGTTATCATTCGCGTTAGGGTCATATTAACGCTACTTTATGAAGTTGGATTGGAGTAGTTTGGAGCTTGTAGGAATTTGTGTTAACATCGAATGTTCATTCCATTTTATTCAAACTGGAATGCTTTGGTCATAACTGGAATTTCAATGAGTTAACTCACCTCTCTGGACCCACTTATATTTCATATACGTGTGGATATTTTTATTTATGCCTGTTTGTTGCTTGTTTGGATGATTTACTGCTTTATCAATTGGTTTAGATTTATTCCCACCCTTGGAGTGGATGACCTTTTATATGTACCCGCTAGTTGAGGATGACCCACATTATATGATCATATATTGTATGTGATTCAAGGAGATAGGTTGGAGAGATCCAAGAGGATTCCTCACCACTGTTGATTTTACTTTTCATATATAATGTGATATATGATTTATTGGATGTCATATTTGATGACATGGACATGATTTTGCTTATTTAGCACTATAGTAGCACGTGGCCTTATTTTTAATATTTAAAATTACTATAAAGTGAAAATTTTGATTTAAAAAGATTTTAAAGTGACTTTGAAATAACATATGTTTTTAATAATTATTATGGAAGTACTAAAAGAAGGAGTTTATTTTAAATAAAATAAAAGGTAGGATTTTTGGTATTATAGTTTGTGAAATATGTTAAATAGAGATTATTGAACTGTATTATAAAGGTTTTTAAAAAAACTTAATAAATAAATACATCTTTTATTTTAAAGGAAATCAGTTTCAAAGAAGATAGAAATAGTTTAAAACAAATATTTCTGAAATGGTTTACATAAAAGATTTATAGGAGTAATAATTTATAAATAAAGTAATAGATTTATAAATGGAATTTTATAAATATAAAAAATGGATTGGTAATTGATATTTGGTAAATAGACTTATAAATAGGATTTTATAAATAAATGAGATTTATACAGGAATGGATTTATAAATAGAATTTTATAAATAAAGAGATTTTATAAAGAGAAGTTTTATAAAATAAAATGGAGATTTATAAATATAGTTTTATAAATATGGGAGTGTTTTATGTTGAGATTTGGATATGGATTTTTATAGAGGAAATACATTCACATATTAAAAGTTAAAATAATCTTTTAAGGGAATGTTTTGAAAATGATATTCTTCGATGGAATTTAATGGTTTTAAAAAGTGATTTAAAATGTATTAATTGATGAAAACATAGATTTCAACATTTACTGTTGTAATAAACATTTTCGAGAAAGCTAGGAAGGCGTAGACTATAACATTGTTGTTATATTAAGTGATTTACAAAAGGAAGTGTTTTTTATAGTATATAGGACTTATATAAATATAAATAGTCAGATCCCTATACTAGTGTTTTTGGATTGTCGTAACGATGTTTTACACAACATTCGTTCTGAACTAATATAGTGTGTTTTGGAAAAATATGAAGCTATCCTCAAAAGATTAGTAAATATAATTATAAAGGATTTAAGAATATAGAGATATTTTCTAAGTGTTGAAAATGGATTGGTTTGTGAATATACTTGTGTCGTTGAAATAATTATATGGGATTGTTTTTTTAAATATTGAAAGATTAAAATGGATTTTAGAATATATCCTTTTAAATATATTCTAGGATAAATATTTGGAAAGTGACTTAATTAATAAAAGATTAATTAAACAGGCCTAGTGATTGTTTGTGTGCTAGATTGTATTTTTAGCCATTTTTGTTTCCTTAACTTAGTAGGGGAACAGATTAGTCGTGCACTTAGTATAAGACCAACTGAGTAAATTTGATTATCGTTTGGTGTAAAGAATGATGATTCAACTAGGGCATGATGACTATGGTACTCCAATCTAATGGGCTTCCTACTTTGCCGAAGGATAGAAAGTTGAGAGTTGGAAACGTGATAAGTACGACCCAAGGTTGATCGCTTTAACTAGGCAATTATATATATATTATATAGTCAGCAAATAGATTATTATTAATAAATAAACTCATTTTAATTAATTAATATTGAGGGAAAAATCATTTTCATTTTTTTTTACCAAATTAAATGGTTCGCAGAAAAATAGAAAATGTGACCGAAGAACGTTTTTTAAAATCTCGACCTTTCGACACTAGAAAGTTGTCGGGAATGTTGTTCATCTTTGTGCACCATATTTACACATAAATAGTAGATAATAAACTAAACAATAACATACTTAGGAATAAATTATCTTATGTTAATTATAATTAACAGGCGATGTGACAATTTATACCTTTTAAAATAATAAGCGTTATATATGAAGATATATTATTAAGCGTTGTCATATCTTAGTATTTTCATAATTAAACATCATTACTCATCATGAGATTAAAGATTTGACTAGAGAAGCAGGGGTGATGTGACAAGAGAGAAGGGTAGGAAGGTGATGTGACTTTTCAATATCATGACATGTTATGTTAAATCATTAAAGGGTAAATTAGTAATTTTCTCCAATTCTTTTTGCCTATAAATACATATCCCACACACATTCTCATTTTCCTTCTCCTCTTCACTTTGTAAAGCTTCCCATCCAAAATATCCTTGGCTTCCATAGTTTGTAAAAGTTAGAAAAATCACTCTTTTCCACTCAAACTCTTCTCTTTAGCTCACTAAAACCGTTCTACATCCATCTTCACACTTCCTCTTCCAAAATAAAGTCCCCTTCTACCAATAATACATTAGGCCGAGCCCAAACATGACCATGGCCGAGCCTAATCTATGTGTTTACGCATCCATAAGCTTCACGTTTGCAAGTTAGGAACAAGTGCTAGCATATATCAAAGTTCTAGTGGAAGTTGCTTTGGGATTTGTAAAGCTTTCAGTGAGTAAACTACCTTACTTTGGAAAAGATTTTTAATTTAATATGAAGTCATTATTATAGTGTATAATTTGAATGGTAACCATGTGGTTTGATTATGATTTGGATGGTTTATTATAACTTGATTTGGTTATGGAAATCGATGTTGTATTGTAAAATTAGTAAGCATGTATATATGGATGTATACCTGCAACCTATGATGAAGATGGTTTGTGTTAGTAATGTTTTGATTGTAAAACATAAGCTATGGCATGATTTTTGGTAAAAAAAACTAGCTGCTTTGTGTACTAGAGTCGGATTTGAGATCCGATTGGAATCGAAGTACTTTTTCAAAGTTTAAAGTTTTGAAACGGATTAAAGTTCTTAACTTTAGTTTCAAACGTTTTTCCTTTTAAACTATATAAGGAATGTTTCAAACCATGCAAAAAAAGTAAGAGGTTGTAAAGTGGTTCACTAATAATACGTTAGAGCGAACCGTGCCCATAGCGATAGTCGTTATAGATGCAGTTCGACGAAATTTAACGATTTTTAGTTTTCTAGTAGTTTCAACTTGAAATTGTTTTGCAAAAGTTTTCAAAAAAAACTTAATTAGTATTAAAAATTAATTAAGTTTTGTAATCTCATTATTTAATTAATTAGTTAAATAAAAAGGTAATTAGCCTTAATTAGTAATTAAGAAGGTAATTAGTAATTATCAACACTTAAGTTAATGACTATTGTTTGATTAATTAAGTTTTTAATTGGCATTTCAAATGGTTAAGAAGTAACTAATGGTTAATAACTATTTAATTAAGTTAATTAGTTAATTAATTATTATTTAATTAAGTGATTATTTAATTTATATCTTAATTAAATAGGGTTTAACTAATAATGATTTGATTTGACCTTAACCAAGATGCATTAGGAAGTTAATTAGGCCTAACTAAGTTCATTAACAAGAGTTTAATTCTGATTTAATCTTTATTTAAATTGGATTAAGTAATATTTAATTAGTGTTTAAAACTGATTATTTATTTAAATCTTTTCCAAAGGTAATTTAAAATTAAATCGAATGTGTTTTAAACCAATATTCTTTTCAAGATGAATTGATTCCTAACCAAATGATCTCTTGTCTAGACCACTAAGTAGCCGAATGAATTAAAGTAGTAATTGAAGACATTGACTTGTGTTTAGAACGAATGTTGGATATCAAAATTGTGATAAACATAAGGAGGTTAATTGCGGTAAGCGGGTCATTATAACTTGAGCAGGGAATGTATTTCCATATGTTAATCTCCCACCTAATAGTGAAGTTGTTCACTATCAATAACTTGACCCTTTTAAATCATCGAATGTTGGTTTGAAGAGATCGGAATCAGATGATAAGTTGTTATCCGAAAACTACTTCAAACCAACGTAAACGTTCGAAATGGAAGTATTAAAGTCATGATCAGGATTCAAGACCTAGATTACAAGAGCTATTGGCTACTAATCCTGAGGGTGATTCAAAAATGGGTGTAATGGAAATAGTGCCATCGGTTTTTTCATCTCCTGAACGACTTGTATGGATGAATGTTGACATTGTGTCAACATCTGGCAAGCGATGTAGCACTCTAAGTAGGAGTGCTCTAGAAATGGTAAATGTAGCCTCAGGCCTCATCAACCAGAAATGACCAAAATAGGGTATGCATCAAGGCTATGTGGGTCCTCCCATAAGGGTATGTCACCACCATATCTAAAATCGATATTTGACCCAATTGTTTTTGTATGATCTTATACGGTTGCTGATCCCAACCATGGTGGTGATGTATTCGGTATTACTACTCAAATGGTAGGCTGGTTCTGTGTAGCAGGGGTACAGGTTGTTCTTGTCAGACTCCAGGTGTATTTAATCTAGAGGTACATCTTTGGAAGGTAGTTCCTTACCTGGTCAAGTATGGAATCCATTGTCCAATAAGTGTCGTATAGAATTAGTTGTGTCAAATATATTGAAATGTGAGATGCAAGCATTTCAGCTATGTTTTATCTCACTTGAAAACCCTAGCCATTATTATAATATTACTGAATTTCAATATAAAGTGTTTTAGTTATCATAAAGTAAAAACCCGTCTGCGTTTATGTGGGGCGTGGTCTTAAGAGATACCTTTGATTTTCAAATTGTTTTATATAAGAATTAAGTTGTTTGAGTCTACTCATACCAGACCCATGTCTGACCCAGAGTTTTATTTTCTTTCCCTAAAACTCTTGGGTACTCAAATTTTTATGAGTAGCCAAAATCTAGGTTTCTCACGTGGCATTCTAGAGGAGCTAGAGCAGCTGGCTTTACGGATAGCTAGCTAGTATCTTTTTCTGTTGTGTATGTGTATTGGACTTGTAATGTAAGGACAAGCAGTTATAATTGCCTTAGTGTGGAGCTTGTACTATTACGACTCTGATGTATTATAATAGGAGTGACTATGTATAATTATATGTTATATATTATATGTCATTCCTTTCTGATGTGATATTCTGTGATTGTTAATTTTTTTCTTATCTTTCTTTTTCTTTTACCCATAATGACTCGTCTTTTGAAGTAAGAAAGGTGGTTCGTTACATGTGGTATTAGAGCTTAGGTTAAGCGAAACATTTAGGCTTTTGGGTTGAGTTAATCTTGAGAGGGCGTATTTGTAAACTTTTATTCATATACCCTTATAGGTAGATCAGCTTGATAGGTTTGATTAGTAACTTTCTTTGAAGTCTTATCTCGTTCAAATTATAAGAACTCTTTTACTATATTTAGGTAGCAAGAAATGAGTAGTAGGGGCAGATGATGTAGGGGAGAAGGTAACACTACAACTATGAATGGTCGAACCCCAAATTCTAGAGGAGTTCGGATTACCGAAGAGGCCACACCAGAGCAGCTGAGGGTGAATTTTGCAACCTTATGCAAGGAATACACTAATCATGGACGGAAACCATTTAAGGAGACTGAGTCTATCATGGAAGTGCAAGCTTGGTTGCGATCTTACGAGAAGATTTTTAAAGGTCTTTGTTTATCCGACGAACAAAAGAAATTTTTAGCACCATGGCAACTGTAAGAGGGAGCACCATCTTAGTAGGACTCCCTTACTACAAGTATTCTAGAAGGCGAGTTTTCATGGGTTCGATTTAAAGAAGTTTTTGAGGACCAATTCTTGCCAGCAATATGAAGGACAAGGATGTATTGCAACTTTATGGATTTGAAGTAGGGGGATCTATCTGTAGTAGAGTATGAGACGAAGTTCAACGAGTTGTCTTGTTTTGGATCAAAATTGATTAACACCCTATTAAAAAAGAATGAGATGTTTGTTTTAGCTATGAAGGAAGAATACCATGATACAACTCATGTCAAAGGTACTTTTGTGGATTTAGTTGACATGGCTCTGAGGTACGAGACCTTGGAAAAGAAGAAGCCCATTCTAGTAGCACCTAGTGGAAACAGTTCTAATAAGAGGAAGTTCAATCCAAATTGGAAGAATCCATGAAAGGGAAAGCCTGGAGGTGGAGCCCAAGAAAGTCATATTAAGGATTTTGTTTGCTACAAATGTCAATAGAAGGGCCACATCACAAAGTTCTGCAAGAATTCTGGAATGTTGCAACAACAACAACAACAAAGTGGACCTATCTCCTCGATGGTCCAAAAGACTCTTTGCTTTAATTTCCATCAGCTCATGCATATGGTAAAAGACCATCCATTCATGAAGAAAGTGCAGGAGCCCAAGGTGTATGCTATAAAGGATGAGCCATCGACTTCAACGGATGTGAAAAGGAAAGGCGTCCTTGAAGGTACCTTACTTATTAATGGTATTTATGTTAGAGCATTGTTTGATATCGATGCCTCTCATAGCTTTATTTCCTTAGAATCAGTAGGAAAATTTCAACTTATTCCTAGTATTATAGAGAACCCTATGTGTGTGTCTAACCCTATAGGTAGTGTGACACATTTGAATATGATTTGTAAGAATGTGCCAATTTCCTACCTTTCTCATCACTTCCCTTGCGACCCATACGCCTTGGACTTTAAAGGGTTTAACATTATTCTTGGTATGGATTGGTTATCAAATTATAAGGCTACCTTAAAATTTAATAAGAGAACTGTATCCTTAGTGACTGATACAGGAAGGAAAGCTAAGGTATCATGTAAGGAGCCCGGTATTCATATGTGTAGTTTCTTGTATGCCCTTGGAGTAGCCCAGGAGAGTTTACGGTCTATTGAAGTTTTTAAGAAATTTCTCAGTGTATTTGAAGAAGTTAAAAGTTTACCCCCACACCTTGAGATTGAGATCTGTATTGATTTGGCCCCTGGTGCAAGGCATATAGTTCAACCTAAGTGGAAGATGGCCCCGAGGGAGAGAGAGGAGTTGTTAGATCAAACCTAGAATTTGCGGAGAAGAGGATTGATTAAACCCAGTCATTCGAGTTAGGGATCAGCTATAATTTTCCAGCTAAGTCCGATGGATCTTTAAGATTGTGCATGGACTACAGGGAGTTGAATAAGTTAACCATTAGGAACAAGTATCCCTTACCCCATATTGATGACCTTTTTGATCAAATTCATGGAGATATGGTATTTTCCCAAGTGGATCTAGCTTCCGGATTTCATCAATTAAGGGTTGCTGAAGATAGTTCACCCTTAACTGCTTTTAGGGGCTCTGATTGTTTCTTTAAGTGGTTGGTTATGCCGTTCGGGCTAACCAATGCACCTGATAATTTGTAGATCTCATGAATTGTGTTTTTCGAGATGTTCTTAATAAGTTTGTGTTAGTTTTCATTAAAGACATCCTTATCTACTAAAAATCTGAGGAGGAGCATAAATATCATTTGGTCGTGGTATTGGAAACATTGAGGAGACATGTCCGGAAGGCGAAATTTTCTATGTGCCATTTTTGAAAATCAAAGGTAAGATTCTTAGGACATATTATGACGGAAGAAAGTACTTTAGTGGATCCAGTGAAGGTGGAGGTCGTTCAAGAATGGAACCAACCGCGTACCCCTACCGAGGTTTGTAGTTTCTTAGGATTGGCTGAATATTATATGAGGTTTATTCAAGATTATTCCAAGACTTCATCCCATTTGACTAAGTTGACTAAGAAAGGTGAAAATTTTGAATGGACTAAAGTGTGAGGAAGCATTTGGAGAACTGAAGAAGAGACTGACCAGTGTGCCAGTTCTTGCTGTCTCGGATGGGAGTAGTGGATTTACGGTTTATACTGATGCGTGTGCAGTGGTATTGGGTGATGTTCTAATGTAGAATGGAAGGGTGATTGCGTATGCTAGTAGACAGTCAAAGCCTCATAAAAAGAATTACGCTACGCATGACTTGAAATCGTTGGCTGTGGTCTTTGCGTTGAAAATATGAAGGCATTATTATTTAGGTAAATTCTTTCTTTCTTCATGGTTTTCTTCGTTCTTCTTTCTTTAGATATTCTAGTAAGTAGAATTTTATTCTTCTTTAATTAGGTGAAAAGTTCAAGATTTACACTAATCATAACTCCCTGAAGTATCTTTGCACCCAAAAAGACCTGAATCTCAAACAGCAAAGATGGTTAGAGTTCTTGATGGCGTACGACCTGGACATTCTTCGTACGTCGAGAAAAACTAATGTAGTGGCAGACGCCTTAAGCAGGAATGCAATTTAGTCTCTTTTGGAAGTTACCCCGAATCTTCATCTAAGGATAATGAGAACCAAAGAAAGGATAGTACTATGGAGAAGCTAATTAGAGGAGTCAAGGAAGATCGATGTACAGGTTTTGAGATGGATCACCAAGATGTTTTAAGAATCAAAGGAAGATTGTGCGTTCCGAATATAGATAGACTGAGATAAGAAGTGTTGTCGGAATGTCACAAATCTAAATTGAGTATTCACCCTAGGTCCATAAGATGTATAAGGACATCAGGAGAGTCTTTTGGTAGCCAGGAATAAAGAAGGATATCTCCACCTTTGTAAGAAGATGTGCGAGTTGCCAACAAATTAAGGGAGATCATCAGAAAATGGCTGGATTACTTCAACCTTTGGAGATCCCTAAGTGGAAATGGGAGGTTATATCAATGAATTTCATAGATGGTTTACCCAGAACAAAGAAAGGAAATGAAGGAGTGTGGGTCATTATGGACGGGTTAACAAAGAGTGCACATTTTATCCTGGTCAATCCAACTAGAACGGCAGCTTCATTGGTAGAAATTTATATGAGGGAAATAGTTCATCTACATGGAGTTCCAATAAGTATAGTAAGTGATCAAGATCCTATCACGAGCCAATTTTGAGGAGCTCTACAAACAGCTTTGGGAACGAAGTTAAGTCTAAATACTGCCTACCATCCTCAAACCGATGGCCAGACTGAAAGAGTTAATCGCATTTTGGAAGATATAATGAGAGCCTGTATTCTTGACTTCGAAGGATGATGGGAGGATCATATTTACTTGGTTGAGTTCTCTTATAACAATAGCTATCAAGCTATCATTGTAATGGTGCCTTATGAAGCTCTGTATAGGAGACCGTGCAAATCACCTATGTGTTGGGTAGAATCTGGAGATTGTTTAATGCTTCGTCCAGATATGATTCGAGAGGCAACAGAGAAAGTTAAAATGGTTAGAATAAGAATGAAAGAAGCTTAGGATCACCAAAAGTGTTATGTTGACAAAAGAAAAAAGGATTTGGAGTTCGACATCGGTGATGCTTATGTGAAGATAACTGCCATCAAAGGAGTCATTCGATTTGGAAAAGCAGGGAAGTTGGCACCTAGATACATTGGACCATTCAAGATTATAAAAAGGATTGGGTCAGTCGCTTACAAAGTTGAGTTGCTCGAAAAGTTATCAGGAATTCACAATGTGTTACATGTGTCCCATTTGAGGAGAAGCATGCATGATCATTCTTCAGTGGTGGAAATGTCAGTTCAGAATGACTTGGAAATAGAAATGAACCTGACGTTAGTTAAGCATCCATTTAGTATTGTGGATCAAGATGAGAAGAAATTGCACAACAAAGTGATATGACTGGTTAAGATTCAGTGGAGCGATGATCCCAGAGATTGCACTTAGGAAACTGTGGATCACGTAAAGGAAGCATATCCTGGATGGATATTAGGATAGTTGTTGTGTATGTGTCGTGGATGTATTGTTGTTTGGATACGTGTATACCTTCTATACAAATTTTATGGTACGAATATATGATTCCTTTTGTGTTAACTTTCGTTAGAAATTTCGAGGACGAAATTCTTTTAAGAGGGTAGAATGTAACGACCCAGGGTTTGATCACTTTAACTAGGCAATTATATTTATTTTATATAGTCAATAAATAGATTTTATTAATAAATAAACTTATTTAATTAATTAATAATGAGGGAAAAATCATTTTCAAAATTTGTTTACCAAATTAAATAGTTTATAGAAAAATAGAAAATGCGACCGAAGAACGTTTTTTGAAATTTTGACCTTTCGACACCGGAAAGTTGTCGAGAACGTTGTTCGTTTTTGTGCACCATATGTACACATATATAGTAGATAATTAACTAAATAATAATACACTTAGGAATAAATTAACTTATGTTAATTATAATTAACAGCTAATGTGACAATTCATAACTTTTAAAATAATAAACATTATATATAAAGATATATTATTAAGTGTTGTCTTATATTAATATTTTCATTATTAAACATCAATATTCATCATGAGCTTAAGGATTTGACTAGAGAAGGAGGGGGTGATGCGAAAAGAGAGAAGGGTAGGAAGGTGATGTGATTTTTCAATATCATGGCATATTATGTTAAATCATTAAAGGGTAAATTAGTAATTTTCTCCAATTCTTTTTTCCTATAAATACACATCCACACACAAACATTCTCATTTGCCTTCTCCTCTTCACTTTCTAAAGCTTCCGCTCCAAAATATCCACGACTTCCATGGTTTGTAAAGTTAGAAAACTCATTCTTTTCCACTCAAACTCTTCACTTTAACTCACAAAAACCATTCTGCATGTAACGCCCCACCCCGAGACCCACCTTAGTAAAGAGAATTAATGAGTAATTCTGTCTACTAAAGCGGAGAATAGGACTAGTTAAGGGTGACCATCTATAACTTTGTCTTAAACATCTACTGAATACGTCGATAAATGCACTATGATTTTTTTTCCTATCTCAATGGATCGACATACACAGTAAATGCTTAATCCAAAACTATAGGTGGCTAACGGATCTATCAGAACAAAATACCATAACTAAATGTAAAGCACATCACAGAATGGTGATCAACATCATATATATACATATACACTGATACATGTTTAGTACAATACAATATGAATACAATAAAGGTGGTCTTCGACCACACTATATACATGGAATCAAATATAAATACATCAGAGTCAAGCGGAAAGAAATATAAACCACAAAAGTGCTAGGATGATATCCAAGCAGATGCATCAAAGCAAAGTCCCGTAACTGATAGCTAACCTGAAATAACTCGGTCTGACCCGAGTGATAAACACATGGGTCAGGCAACTGAATCTTATCGTTAGAAAGGAATACGATAAGGTAAAGAGAAGAGCTTCGCAATGGGATAACATAAGTAGGTATGAACATCTAGGGTTGATATCAAGTAACTTCACTATTGTAACGCACCGAAAATTTTCGACTTTCGAAAATTCAACATCGATACTCACTTTATCGACTGCCGAGAATTCGAAGGTCAAAAACCGGAATGTTATGGGTTTAAGAAAAATTTAAGAAAAGAAAAAGTAGAAAAGAAGAGAGAAAAAGGTAGAAGATGGAGGGAAAAGAAGATAGATAATTTTAAAATAGAACTGACAGAAAGGAAACAACAACACAACAACAGAATCTCACAATTCGCAGCGGAACAACATATAATAATAAATGAATAATCTTTAAACAAAGAACTATATCAGTTATTACATTACAACACATTTCATTACATCATATCATCAGAGTGTACAACATCAAACAACATCAAACAATGCAGCGGAAAAAGAAATACTATATAAACTAGTAATACGCCATGCCATCCAGCTTGCCTCCAGCAATTCCTGAATATCCAGAATATCCTGATAAACCTAACTCTTAACTGCCCGTGTGGAAATTGGTGGGCACCCAGAGTTTAGGAAGGAAAATAATAAACTCCAAGTCAGTCATGCGACTGGTGTGAGAACTCAAAACAGTTTATTTACCTTTAAAATCAAAATAGAGGAATATTTTTAAAGTCAATTCGCAATGCTTTTAAAAATGAGACTACCATAAGACCTCCTGCCACACACACAATGCAAACGCAGACTTGGAGAAGATTTCTCCTTATGATAGCCAAAGATGCTTGATACGCATTAAAACCAAATCAATTTTGATATTATTATTAGTGCATAGTGTAGAAGAAATTCATTTCGAAAGTAGAATATAAATCTTAGCCAGCATAGGTACCATTATATTATGCCTACTAATAGCTACCATATTAGATGGCAGGTTCTACAACTAAAACCGTACAAGTTTCGTATTGTTTCTTTGGATTTCCAACGAATGATCAGGCCAAGGAACTTCCCATTGCCACATGAGAATGCCTCTGGATGGACATCCCCGAGAACCAAACCGGATCTCTACCAACACAAGGCCGGGTTACCCCTAACTGAGTAACAACTGACCGAATATGCCATCCCCCGGTCCTTTGGGACCTTTATCACCGAGCGCTCGTAATCAATTCACACAATCATAACAAAGTGTTTTCAACATGAGTAAGTATCTGGGCTCCATACCATAATACCACCCTTTTCCAGAAGGAAATGGACACATCCTAAAGGGTGCTACCCCTCATAACCTTGCTGCTTCTTTCCTGTTTTGACCATTCACGGGGTGTGAGGCTCGACGAAGTCACGTCCACAAAAACATACTTTATACAAAAGCCATGCTTTGGGTCAACAAATGATCAACACAATGATCACAAGGATAGACGATCAAATAAACGATCCTATCACAAATAATCAACACAATGATCATTTCAGCATCACTCAGCATGTCACATTACCAAATTGGGAATATATCGCTGATAACATTCAACTACATAACCTCTGAGCTCATACGTCTCAGAGAAGGGTGTTAAGCTAAAAGAATAAATTCTCCGCCACCAACAGAAATATATTTGAAAGAAATCGGCTTTATATCTCAAATTGTAATGTCAGGCATACAATCCATACAAGTCTGTTCCGGGCTCGAACAAAACCGAAGGCACTTCTCACGAAGCCCTTGCAATCCGGGTATTCACAATCCCGATCGAATTTCCCATCACTTAGGAGATCTCTATACCAGGAGCTACCCAGTGCAGAAACAATCGATAGGTCATCCTATCGCTTTCACAAATACTCGGTCTTCAACACCGATCTTCAATGCAATTCACAACGACGTATCACATATTCGGAATGGGTTATACGACCCCATGGTCCTTTCCCGGTTAACCCGAATAGTGAGCGCTTATTCAAAAATAAGTGTAGCATTCACATTCAAACAAATCACATCAATTACCCATTCAAAGGGAAATATTGATAGTCGGTTATTGAACTATCAATTGATATGCATACATCACCAGATTCCAAATAATTTTCCAAATTATTTACTTTCCAAAATATCTTTACAAGATATATAATTTCAACACTTCAAAAATAAATCAATATTTATTTTTAAACAAATTCCACTTTTACATATAAATTCCATAATGAATTTATATTTCAAATATTCATGCATATACGATTTCAATTATCCATTTCAATTTATCTTTAAAAAGATAAATTCTAATTATTCACTTCATATTGGAAAACATTTCCATACTTATTAAAAATAAGTAATTCACAAATCTTTTTATTTTCAACACTTAGAAAATATTCAATATACTTAAATCGAGATTAAGTATATATTCCATTCTATTAAGGAAATCATTCACTTAAACATATTTATTTGGGCCAAAATGAATGTTGCGTAAAACATCGTTACGACAACCCAAAATCACTAGTATAGGGATTCGAGATTAAAATAGATATATAAATCCCAATACTATACAAAACATTTCCTTTCGGAAATCATTTACTATAACAACTGTGTTATAGTCCATTATTTCCTTCTATTTCTCGAAAACGTCTATTTCAACAATTAACGTTGAAATCTATGGTTTCGAATCTTAACACATTTTAAAACATCGTTAGATCGTTTTAATTCTATTTAAAACATCACATCTAAAACAATTTCTTTAACGTATTATTCACTATTCAAAAACGTGAATATACTACGTTAACAAATTTCATCAATTCTATGCATTTTATTTCAAAGGATTATTCACGGTCTAAAAACGTGACTATAACTCCATAAATAAATTATAACAATTTACTTATCAAAATAAGTTGTTTGCGAATTTATAAAACAATGCTTATAAATTCCATTTCTATTTATTTATAAAACTTCCTTTTTATAAATTCTTTTATTAACCTATTCCAGTTTATAACTAAATTATGAACTAAACATTCATATTATAAGTTAAATACTTATAAAACGATTATTTTACAAAATCGTTCTTTTAAAGACTTTCCAATTTATGAATCTTATAACTTATAAGATCCATTTATTTTACCTAACTATTCTTCAAATAATTTCACCAAATTTATAAATCTTACTATTTATAAATTTCATTTATAACTTCACAGTTTATAATTCTATAAATTTCATTCTTTAATGAAATTCATTTTCACTTCATTCAAACACTTATAAAAACTCGTTTTATAATGTCTATATTTCAATTTATAAATATCCATTTATAAATCTCTTAATATAAATCAATTTATATTATTCTTTTAAAACATCTTTAATCTCCTTTATAATTTCACCATTCTCTTGATTTATAAAATAATTAAATTTTATAAATCCTATATTTAAACTTTTCACAAAAATTCAAAAATCCCAGTTTAAACTATTTTATACATCATTAACCCGTATTTTCAAAAATCAATCTTTTAACTATATTTCACAAAAACCATAATTTTATAACTTTAAAAATTATAACGTTTATTTATTTATAATGGATCAAATCCAAAATTATTTTATACTTCAAAAATCACTTAAAAAATCATTTTAAAATCCCAAAATCTGGGTCCAATGATGTTACACACCAAATAGTCAATCACGACTACAACGATCCATCATATATCGTATATGATAATCCATCAAATATCAAAATATCTGAAATCAAATAAATACTGTTGAGGAATCCAGTTGGATCCCTCCAACCTGTTTTCCTGCATCCACAAACATTAGCACAATACCAATTTCGCTCCAGTACGAAATTATCGCGGTATATGTTCTTAATAAATATTATCCGCTTAATAACGGCGTAATAGGGTCTCATCTGCTAAAAAATACGGGAAATCAATCAACTGCAATATATACATATGCCAATATATATATATTGATATTATATATAATACCAATTTCACTGTTTATGAAATATTCGCGGTATATGTTTTTATTAAATAACATCCGCTTACTAACGGCGTATAATGTCTATTTTAACAATCAATAGATAACAATCATCATTCAAACATGCATTCAAATATTTTAAATCTAACTATTTAAAATAAAATCGAAACTGATTCGATTGAGTGAGAAGTTCTCACCTTGATTTAAATTTCGTTTTAGCTTTTATTTCGAATAAAATTAAACGCGCGTTTAATTTTACCCGAAATTCTCACTAACTCCAAACGACTCCAAACCAACTCCATCGCGTAGTGCTCGTCCATACGATTCCAACGCAACTGGTTTCGCATTTTTTTCGACCTCGTATGAAAAGGTTATGAATATTTAAAGTTTACTCGATTTATTTATAACTAATAACAACATTTCAATTATAATTTTATAACCTAAATCAATATCTGCCGTCCATCCTTTCCTAGAACGATCTGGGTCGCGTGTTGCTTCTCCCCCATCTCCTTCTTCGTACGCGTGAACCCCCCCCCCCCCCCATAGCCGAACCCATTACGTCCATTTAGGGTTAAACATTGCAACCCCAAAACTCGACAAAACCCCATCACCTCCACGCCATTCGAACCCCCTCAGCCACCTCCACACTCGCCCAGAACCATGAAGAACTCGGTCGCCCTATACACACGCAAATCGAGAATGAACGCGCGGCCTTTGAATGCAATTTGCCGTCAATCCGTGCAACGAAACACGATCATAACCGTTGAATATAAGGATCTCACGTAGCTCTACAACTTTGTAGTTGGAGATTTCTTGAATGGGTTTGTGGATTGAAAGATAATTGAAGAAAAGAGACTGCAATTTTCGGCCATCCATTTCAGTTGCTGGCGGCTAGGGTTTGTTTTTCTTTTTATTTTTTTTATTTTTTTTTAAATGGGGGGGCTATTTATAAGAGAACGAACGACACTATTCATCCCGGAAATTCCGAACTCCGATTTACACGCCGTAACCAGCGTTTCTAGGGTTTACCCCGCGTTCCGGACACAATGGAACAGGTTTCGGAAGCTAATTCGGAAGTATGTGCGAGTTATGGCTGTAAACGCTCAATTTAAATTAAACAGATTTAAGTCGATTTCTAGGCGTTTTAATTTGTACAGGACAAACGGTAAATCCAATTGACTTGAAATTTGAAACCTTACAATAATATCACATTACGGATCCGATGAAACTAGTTTCGTCGAAATCCGAGACTTTTTGAAAAATGGCTATTTTGACTCGCCAAATTTAAATTAAAAATAAATCGATGCGTTTCGAGCTGCCACGATCAAACGATAACTCCGATTGACACGAAAATTGAAATCTGGTAATAACTAACTATTACGGATCCAATGGAACTGGTTTCGTTCAATTCTGAGACCGTTCAAAAATTGACTATTTTCACTAGTCGATTTAAATATTAAAATATTCAATTTTCACAAATTAACTTTTAATTCGATTTTAAAAGTTCTAAAATATCATTCTAACTTCCATATGATAAAATAAAATTTTACAAATCATTTTCAATCATATTTAACTCAATTTTTAATTATTTCCATAATTTAACGTATTAAATTATCGATTTAATTATCCAATTAAATCCAAAAATTCAAATAAAAATTTATTTGACTTATAAATTCACTTATTAATATTTAAAATAAATTAAATATTCAAATTTTAATTATCAAAAATTCTGGGTCGTTACAATCTTCCCCCCTTAAAAGAATTTCGTCCTCGAAATTAACAAGTAAGAAAAGTACAGAATTTATTAACTTTCCAAAATTCATAGTTAAATTCCTTACAATACTTTACTAAGTTTTCAAATCATACTTAGTTATCTTTTCAGAAACAACTACTATTGTTTAACTTTCAATTCCAAATCAAAGTTTAAGTTTTCACAAATTTTCAAATTTTCTTAAATTTTTTCTAACGCCTTAAATTTTCGGAAAAATTCGCCATAGTCTCCTTTGCGCGGCTCGATCCGAAAAAAAATGACAGTATATATATCACAAATATACATCTCATCAAGTAATGAGGCATCCCGCAGGGAAAAAGTGTAAAAGTACGGTATGTAATCCGAGATATGTACCTTATATTTTATTAGCAAGCATATATGGCTAATATAGCGCAAAAGCGAGCTCCAAATGCGAAGCAAACGCGATCCGCACCTACTAATCACTCAACAAACGACATGAGAATCATGCATATATGAACATAGTATCAACATACATCATATAGCAATATAATAACTATATATGTCAACATATCAAATGAAACAAAAGCAATATATATTCAACCATCAACCAACATCATCCATAACCAATATATTCATTCATATTCTCATTAATATTCAATGAATTGGGTTTTCAATTTAATCACATTTGATTTATTAACATTGGATTTTATCAACATTCATTCTCAATTTTAATTAGTTTGCATTCACTAATTAAATCCAATTCACGTTCAATTCTATTCAAATTTATTTACTTCTAATTTGAATTCAATTACATAGTTTTCAATTTCATTAACACTTAATGAATTATATACAATCATCTAACAATCATATTCAATATCAACCAATGTTTATTAATTGCAACCAAATTCCTTTGCTTATCAATTGGTTTAAATTAAATTGATTTTCATTCAATTATTCAACTTCCAATAACATTAGATTTTAATGAATTACACTTATATTCATTATTTCATTCCAATTTAATTCACATTCATTTGATTAACATTTAATCCATTCATTCAATTCAATTATATAACTCAAGTTTATATTCATTTACTCCACTTCATTAATTTACTTTGATACCGAAATCAAATTAATTCAACATTTCTTAAGTTAAATTCCATTTAACTTTATTTGGTTTTACATAACTTAAAATCCTACTTTTATATTTACAACTCATATTCATAAATATATTCATTAGTTTCACTTCTTATATATATAAGTTTTATTTCACAATTGTAAATTACTTTAATTATAATTCAATTCTTATAATTCATTTGCTTATACAATTATTCTCTTATTTAGATTATTCAAACAACTAAACAATCAACTTATATACACTTTAATAATTCTGAAAATTATTCCTTTATATATAAAATATAATCAATGTAAAATTATTTCATTTACCCAATTTTTTTAAAACAATACTGTGTCGAATTGTTCTATTCAAGTGTTTAGAAACCCCTTTGATTCAGTTTCGAAGCTGCGTCGACGAAGGTTCATATGCCACTCAACAAACCAATCATCACAATATAAAACAATTTTATATTTCACTAACAAATACGCTCTCATAGCTATTATTACACTCAAATTCATTCTAGAGTACTGCTGACTCTATCTCTAATGAATAATACCCAACAGAACCATGGTTGTCGCTTAACCATAAGCTCTGACACCAACTGTAACGCCCCGAAAATCTTCGACTTTCGAAAATTCAACATCGATACTCACTTTATCGACTGCCGAGAATTCGAAGGTCAAAAACCGGAATGCTATGGGTTTTAAAAAGAATTTAAGAAAAGAAGAGGAGGGAAGGTAGAAATTAGGGAGGAGAGAAAACAGGAGAGAATAGAAAATAGAAAATAGAACGGAACAGAAAGAAAACAAGAGAATAGAGAACATAGAACGGAATAGAAAACAACAGAACAACATCAAACAATGCAGCGGAAAAAGAAATACTATATAAACTAGTAATACGCCATGCCATCCAGCTTGCCTCCAGCAATTCCTAAATATCCAGAATATCCTGATAAACCTAACTCTTAACTGCCCGTGTGGAAATTGGTGGGCACCCAGAGTTTAGGAAGGAAAACAATAAACTCCAAGTCAGTCATGTGACTGGTGTGAGAACTCAAAACAGTTTATTTACCTTTAAAATCAAAATAGAGGAATATTTTTAAAGTCAATTCGCAATGCTTTTAAAAATGAGACTACCATAAGACCTCCTGCCACACACACAATGCAAACGCAGACTTGGAGAAGATTTCTCCTTATGATAGCCAAAGATGCTTGATACGCATTAAAACCAAATCAATTTTGATATTATTATTAGTGCATAGTGTAGAAGAAATTCATTTCGAAAGTAGAATATAAATCTTAGCCAGCATAGGTACCATTATATTATGCCTACTAATAGCTACCATATTAGATGGCAGGTTCTACAACTAAAACCGTACAAGTTTCGTATTGTTTCTTTGGATTTCCAACGAATAATCAGGCCAAGGAACTTCCCATTGCCACATGAGAATGCCTCTGGATGGACATCCCCGAGAACCAAACCGGATCTCTACCAACACAAGGCCGGGTTACCCCTAACTGAGTAACAACTGACCGAATATGCCATCCCCCGGTCCTTTGGGACCTTTATCACCAAGCGCTCGTAATCAATTCACACAATCATAACAAAGTGTTTTCAACATGAGTAAGTATCTGGGCTCCATACCATGATACCACCCTTTTCCAGAAGGAAATGGACACATCCTAAAGGGTGCTACCCCTCATAACCTTGCTGCTTCTTTCCTGTTTTGACCATTCACGGGGTGTGAGGCTCGACGAAGTCACGTCCACAAAAACATACTTTATACAAAAGTCATGCTTTGGGTCAACAAATGATCAACACAATGATCACAAGGATAGACGATCAAATAAACGATCCTATCACAAATAATCAACACAATGATCATTTCAGCATCACTCAGCATGTCACATTACCAAATTGGGAATATATCGTTGATAACATTCAACTACATAACCTCTGAGCTCATACGTCTCAGAGAAGGGTGTTAAGCTAAAAGAATAAATTCTCCGCCACCAACAGAAATATATTTGAAAGAAATCGGCTTTATATCTCAAATTGTAATGTCAGGCATACAATCCATACAAGTCTGTTCCGGGCTCGAACAAAACCGAAGGCACTTCTCACGAAGCCCTTGCAATCCGGGTATTCACAATCCCGATCGAATTTCCCATCACTTAGGAGATCTCTATACCAGGAGCTACCCAGTGTAGAAACAATCGATAGGTCATCCTATCGCTTTCACAAAAACTCGGTCTTCAACACCGATCTTCAATGCAATTCACAACGACGTATCACATATTCGGAATGGGTTATACGACCCCATGGTCCTTTCCCGGTTAACCCGAATAGTGAGCGCTTATTCAAAAATAAGTGTAGCATTCACATTCAAACAAATCACATCAATTACCCATTCAAAGGGAAATATTGATAGTCGGTTATTGAACTATCAATTGATATGCATACATCACCAGATTCCAAATAATTTTCCAAATTATTTACTTTCCAAAATATCTTTACAAGATATATAATTTCAACACTTCAAAAATAAATCAATATTTATTTTTAAACAAATTCCACTTTTACATATAAATTCCATAATGAATTTATATTTCAAATATTCATGCATATACGATTTCAATTATCCATTTCAATTTATCTTTAAAAAGATAAATTCTAATTATTCACTTCATATTGGAAAACATTTCCATACTTATTAAAAATAAGTAATTCACAAATCTTTTTATTTTCAACACTTAGAAAATATTCAATATACTTAAATCGAGATTAAGTATATATTCCATTCTATTAAGGAAATCATTCACTTAAACATATTTATTTGGGCCAAAACGAATGTTGCGTAAAACATCGTTACGACAACCCAAAATCACTAGTATAGGGATTCGAGATTAAAATAGATATATAAATCCCAATACTATACAAAACATTTCCTTTCGGAAATCATTTACTATAACAACAGTGTTATAGTCCATTATTTCCTTCTATTTCTCGAAAACGTCTATTTCAACAATTAACGTTGAAATCTATGGTTTCGAATCTTAACACATTTTAAAACATCGTTAGATCGTTTTAATTCTATTTAAAACATCACATCTAAAACAATTTCTTTAACGTATTATTCACTATTCAAAAACGTGAATATACTACGTTAACAAATTTCATCAATTCTATACATTTTATTTCAAAGGATTATTCACGGTCTAAAAACGTGACTATAACTCCATAAATAAATTATAACAATTTACTTATCAAAATAAGTTGTTTGCGAATTTATAAAACAATGCTTATAAATTCCATTTCTATTTATTTATAAAACTTCCTTTTTATAAATTCTTTTATTAACCTATTCCAGTTTATAACTAAATTATGAACTAAACATTCATATTATAAGTTAAATACTTATAAAACGATTATTTTACAAAATCGTTCTTTTAAAGACTTTCCAATTTATGAATCTTATAACTTATAAGATCCATTTATTTTACCTAACTATTCTTCAAATAATTTCACCAAATTTATAAATCTTACTATTTATAAATTTCATTTATAACTTCACAGTTTATAATTCTATAAATTTCATTCTTTAATGAAATTCATTTTCACTTCATTCAAACACTTATAAAAACTCGTTTTATAATGTCTATATTTCAATTTATAAATATCCATTTATAAATCTCTTAATATAAATCAATTTATATTATTCTTTTAAAACATCTTTAATCTCCTTTAAAATTTCACCATTCTCTTGATTTATAAAATAATTAAATTTTATAAATCCTATATTTAAACTTTTCACAATAAATTCAAAAATCCCAGTTTAAACTATTTTATACATCATTAACCCGTATTTTCAAAAATCAATCTTTTAACTATATTTCACAAAAACCATAATTTTATAACTTTAAAAATTATAACGTTTATTTATTTATAATGGATCAAATCCAAAATTATTTTATACTTCAAAAATCACTTAAAAATCATTTTAAAATCCCAAAATCTGGGTCCAATGATGTTACACACCAAATAGTCAATCACGACTACAACGATCCATCATATATCGTATATGATAATCCATCAAATATCAAAATATCTGAAATCAAATAAATACTGTTGAGGAATCCAGTTGGATCCCTCCAACCTGTTTTCCTGCATCCACAAACATTAGCACAATACCAATTTCGCTCCAGTACGAAATTATCGCGGTATATGTTCTTAATAAATATTATCCGCTTAATAACGGCGTAATAGGGTCTCATCCGCTAAAAAATACGGGAAATCAATCAACTGCAATATATACATATGCCAATATATATATATTGATATTATATATAATACCAATTTCACTGTTTATGAAATATTCGCGGTATATGTTTTTATTAAATAACATCCGCTTACTAAAGGCGTATAATGTCTATTTTAACAATCAATAGATAACAATCATCATTCAAACATGCATTCAAATATTTTAAATCTAACTATTTAAAATAAAATCGAAACTGATTCGATTGAGTGAGAAGTTCTCACCTTGATTTAAATTTCGTTTTAGCTTTTATTTCGAATAAAATTAAACGCGCGTTTAATTTTACCCGAAATTCTCACTAACTCCAAACGACTCCAAACCAACTCCATCGCGTAGTGCTCGTCCATACGATTCCAACGCAACTGGTTTCGCATTTTTTTCGACCTCGTATGAAAAAGTTATGAATATTTAAAGTTTACTCGATTTATTTATAACTAATAACAACATTTCAATTATAATTTTATAACCTAAATCAATATCTGCCGTCCATCCTTTCCTAGAACGATCTGGGCCGCGTGTTGCTTCTCCCCCATCTCCTTCTTCGTACGCGTGAACCCCCCCCCCCCCCATAGCCGAACCCATTACGTCCATTTAGGGTTAAACATTGCAACCCCAAAACTCGACAAAACCCCATCACCTCCACGCCATTCGAACCCCCTCAGCCACCTCCACACTCACCCAGAACCATGAAGAACTCGGTTGCCCTATACACACGCAAATCGAGAATGAACGCGCGGCCTTTGAATGCAATTTGCCGTCAATCCGTGCAACGAAACACGATCATAACCGTTGAATATAAGGATCTCACGTAGCTCTACAACTTTGTAGTTGGAGATTTCTTGAATAGGTTTGTGGATTGAAAGATAATTGAAGAAAAGAGACTGCAATTTTCGGCCATCCATTTCAGTTGCTGGTGGCTAGGGTTTGTTTTTCTTTTTATTTTATTTTTTTTTTTAAATGGGGGGGCTATTTATAAGAGAACGAACGACACTATTCATCCCGGAAATTCCGAACTCCGATTTACGCGCCGTAACCAGCGTTTCTAGGGTTTACCCCGCGTTTCGGACACAATGGAACAGGTTTCGAAAGCTAATTCGGAAGTATGTGCGAGTTATGGCTGTAAACGGTCAATTTAAATTAAACCGATTTAAGTCGATTTCTAGGCGTTTTAATTTGTACAGGACAAATGGTAAATCCAATTGACTTGAAATTTGAAACCTTACAATAATATCACATTACGGATCCGATGAAACTGGTTTCGTCGAAATCCGAGACTTTTTGAAAAATGGCTATTTTGACTCGCCAAATTTAAATTAAAAATAAATCGATGCGTTTCGAGCTGCCACGATCAAACGATAACTCCGATTGACACGAAAATTGAAATCTGGTAATAACTAACTATTATGGATCCAATGGAACTGGTTTCGTTTAATTCTGAGACTGTTCAAAAATTGACTATTTTCACTAGTCGATTTAAATATTAAAATATTCAATTTTCACAAATTAACTTTTAATTCGATTTTAAAGTTCTAAAATATCATTCTAACTTCCATATGATAAAATAAAATTATACAAATCATTTTCAATCATATTTAACTCAATTTTCAATTATTTCCATAATTTAACGTATTAAATTATCGATTTAATTATCCAATTAAATCCAAAAATTCAAATAAAAATTTATTTGACTTATAAATTCACTTATTAATATTTAAAATAAATTAAATATTCAAATTTTAATTATCAAAAATTCTGGGTCGTTACAACTATGTCTCTATGGTGGTTTTCATATGCATATACTTGGGTTAATCTGAAGGAATTCATGTATATGATATAAGGGAAAACATTCAAACATTATCCATGAATAAATAAATCTCTCAAGTCGTATATAAATCCCAAGTATAAATCCATAAAATTCGAAATCACCAAAATCCTCAAAGAAATCATATTCGCCATATTTACATCTATAAGGCTAGGTAAACACATCAAAAATGGTGAAATCGAAATCATCATAACTCATAAAAGAAATCTCATATTGGCCAATTATTACATGCAAAAGTATGTTGCACGTGCTATTTACCAGTACTGTTCACCATCATGGTACCATATCCATCTCTCGACTGGAATCCTTATCTCGAATTAATCTGGTCTATGAAGTCATCTACATTCTCCTCGAACACCCGCCATCAAAAGTGATTGGAGCACCTCACTCCAATCGGTGTCCGCTGAGTCCCTGCCATCAAAAGTGATCGAGTCAAGTATTTCTTAACCCGATCGGGACTCTAAGTACTGGTAGTTCTCCCAGAATGTGTCAACAACTCTCGGATAGTAACCCGGAAAGTGGTAACGTATGTCCCATACCATACGCTCTCACTTAGCGGTTTTCTAGCCGCTAGTTCGTGCCACACTAAGAAATCATCAACGTCATCAAAAGAATCGTCTCATGTCATCGGCGTATGGTATAAGATGCTAAACCCGTCTCATCTCATCGACGAGTTGAAGCTCCGTAAAAACATCAAACTCGTCAAATTCCATCAAAATCTTGCCTCATATCATTGGCAAGTATATCTCCATCAATATAGTCCTAATCTCGTATATACTCCTGAATAGGAGATCTCGGACTATACGTATTAGCCAAATGGACTAATATAATCTCAAACTCATACCACAATGTGGTTAACATCAAGGAGGAAATCAAATGATTCCTCAAAATCGTTTCGGTAGTACAAGTCCGAAATTAACCGATAAAGTAAATACTCAAGTCCCATACCTCGCGGATTTACTAAATAGTTTAATTTATTTCCTTATACGTCCGAAAAAGAATCAAAGTAATTAAAGTAAATAAAATTAATTATAATATATTTTACTAGAGAAAACAGGATTTTAAACCAATTTATAGAAATTTATCTAAAGGATTTTGAGTGAAAACCCATCATTTGAAGAATTTTAATGATTTTTGAAAGCCTAGAACATAAAGAATAATTGTTTAAAAAACTTTAAAAATGTATAAAAACATTTATTGCTCAAACCATGATTTTAGAAGATTTTATGCAATTTATTCGGATTTTAAAACTCAGAAAAACATCAATTTGCAATTTAATCGGCAAAAACCGATATTCAAATTTTAAATCGAATTTAAAACCAATTTAAATTCAAGTCACATTCTAAATTTACTAGTCCATTGCTGGACAAAAGAATCAAATGTTAGCATCAAATTTTGTAGTAAAATTTTTGGAAAATCATGCAAATGAAATCATCAAAGTTGAACAATTACATCAATATTGGGGCAGTTCATAACAGACCAACATTGAAAACATCAATTTTCCACATGCAAACTTCGAAATTCTGCAAAACACAAAATACAAAAATCGTAGCCAACAGCCTCAGGTTTCCAAAACTTCATAAATTTTGATATTCCGATCTGTAACGAAGAAGTAATGATCGAAATACTACTAAGAAAGAAATTATTTGCGCTGCCTGTCAACACAGGACAGCGATGAAAATGCCAATTTTCTACTATTTAGACTTCTAAATCAGTCATAACCGAAAACATGAAAGTTGTGGAATATTTTACAAGGATTTCAGAACATACAAGAAATCGAAATTCCGATAAGTAACACAAAAGTTATGGCGTAAACACTAACCAGCCACTAGAATATTCTGGGCTTAATCCCTCTCGGATTTTCATTTTTTACAGCAACTAAGAAGGTCCAAACTGACTCAAAACCCAATGAAATTTAACGTGAACAAGATATAATCAGTCCTCTACAATCTGAAAAAAGAGTGGCATCAATCCGACATCGGACGAGCCAGATATGAGCAAAACATGACAGGGCATTTTCAGCATCAATCAATATAGAACAGAGGTAAAATTCCACATATTTAACCAAATATTTCAAGCAAGAGATTATTTGCTGCTGAAATTTGTTCACTTACAGTTGCTATAAGCCTTAGCTTACCTATTAGCAGCAAAAAAATGATGATTTAGGCTTGAAGATGGAAGCTTTTAATTCGAATTCGCCTTTGTCGGACCTATGATTGCTGAATATAGGCATGCAAGAGAAGATAAATTACAAAACAAGAATTACAATAAACAAATATGAATTTCTCCTCAAATTTAAGACAGAGAAGGATGGAGATTACCTTCTTGTTGAATTAGACCCGAATTTCTATTGATTTAGCAAAGAATTTTGTTAATTATGGCTAGGGTTTGAGAAGACAGCCATTGTTTTTAAGTTTCAGAAGTTTACAATTGAAGAAGAAGAACGTACTTTTTCGCCAGATGTTTCTCATTAGGACTAATGGATATGGGTAAATAAAAGAGAAGCTCGAAACGCAAACCATTCATATTCTCAACATAGAGTGGTAGAGAGAAATAAGGAAAAACTTCCTTGGTTAATCCAATGGTCTATTAAATGCTTATATAGCGATTAGCAAACCATCGAATTTTCCAAGTAACTGGAAAGAATTTCGAAGATATCCCATCTTCGAAAAAAAAAAACTCTTTAAGATGCTCAACAATTAGTCAATCGAAAATGATTGATTTCACAAAACTCTACGAATTGAGTCGGGACCAAACTCACTTAAACCCAAACTCTAAGCAATAAAGAATATCATCAATAAGATTTTCAGCATAATAATGCGGAAAGAACATCCTCACAACAAGATAAACACAATAGACAAGATGAATAAATCACGGAATGACTTCTTACAAGGCCACCAGACTCGAACGACCGCGATAAGGCATGTCGTTGATATTAACTCAAGGATAGAATATACTCAAGAAATAAGGGTATAAGCTCAAATTACTTTTCAATCCAAGATATTTAGAACTTTTAAATCCCAACATCTTTTAAATTTTAAATCTCAATTTTTAACATTTGAAATTTTTCAAACTCTTTACTATACTACTTTCTAAGTAATTTAAAACTCAAATTAAAAGTCCAAATTTCTTCTCTTACTTCAAAATTAATTTCCAAAGAGATTTGTAAACCCATAATAATATCCCTCAAAATAAATTAAGGGTTTAAATTCTCTTTACTCTTTTTATTAAACTACTTAAATATTTTAAAAACAATCTTTAAATACTCTTGTAACTCTTCTCTTAAAAATCCAATGTATCAAATATAGATTCAAAAATCTCAAAATATACTTCCAATAAAGTACAACTGAAGAATATTCTCATATATTCTCATCTTTACAACTTCAAAATAAATAATAAATGGCATTGCCTTGCCATTGAATCTCTAATAATAGATATATCCATTGGCTGCAGAGTCGATCAAATGATCAAAACTGCCTCGCCACTCTGTTACTCGTCTCTAAAATCATTGGCTGCAATTACCATTCAAAAATAAATTTAATATATAATCTCAAAATATTATTTTCAAAATCTCAATTTTTAAAACACAAACCATTGTGTCTGATTGCTCATCATAGCATTTAGGAGATTCTTATCGATAACGTTGATCAGGCGTATCGACCAGAACTCTAAACTACTCGATGGATAACCCAACACTCTAAAATTATTTCTATGAAAGAATACTACTCAAATAAATATATTCTCAAAACATTCTTTGATTTTTAAAATATCTCAAAACTCCAATTTCTCTTTTTAAAACTCATATATATATATATATTGCTTTAAAAAAAATCAAACCAAAGAACATTAAGAGAATGCATCGAGATTTTTCCAGAATACTCGATTCCCAAAATCGTCAAAAGGAGATAGAGTGCTCGTCAATCTTACAATGTCACGAGCCACTCTAAAAAAAATCAGCAACATATAGAATAAGCAAGATATTCTTCTCGAATGAGAAGAAGCACACAATCCACGAATCACTACTTTAAACGGGGTAATGCTAAAGGTTAACATTGATTGACTATCTGAAAAGAACGCTCAAACAAAGCAGAGTGATAAACTCAGTCAAACTCGAGTAATCTAGAAACTCTCCTCATTCCTTAGTGGATATCCTCGTGGAAGGATAACCGAAGAGCTAAAAGCTAGGAATAAGGTTACCACAACACTCGATTTCTCGATTGGATGTCAAACCCAAATGGACTTACAAAACTCAACAAAGTCACCTTGATTGGAATTCGAGATATATCATCAACATCTCGATGTTCAAGAGCGAATACAGAAACTTCAAAATCATCATTAACATTCCAAAGTGATAGAAATAACAACCCAATAAAATTAGGATGCCTAAATAAATACAGGATCCTATAACAACAAAAGGATCGAACTTAACATCAAATAAGTTAGTCCATCTCAAATCAGATACATCTCAAGATTGTGAGTAACAACAAATACTCACAAAAGCAACATCAAATAAAAATCTCAGAATGCCCACAATGAGCCAATCATTGAGGATCCCTTCTATAGGGTTCATAACTCTCAAATGAATGCAACAAGAATGCTCAAAGAAATCGATCAACTCCATCGATACGAACTCACTCGTATCGAAAGAAACGAAAAGAATAGAATAATCCCAAATAAGATTATTCATAAGATAGGATAACATCAAACTCAATTATGGAATACTACAGAATACAATTTATATTCCTAGACATATTCCATCTCAACATATCCCAAAACTCGAAAAAGAATCAAAGCACGATTCGAAAACAAGCTCGAATAAAGGACAATGATTCACTCGTATTGTACTTCGACGTACTGTGATATACGTACTGTTCTGTGTTTATTCTACTTTGTTCTGACCACAGCTCTGATACCATGCTGTAACGCCCCACCCCGAGACCCACCTTAGTAAAGAGAATTAATGAGTAATTCTGTCTACTAAAGCGGAGAATAGGACTAGTTAAGGGCGACCATCTATTACTTTGTCTTAAACATCTACTGAATACGTCGATAAATGCACTATGATTTTTTTTTCTATCTCAATGGATCGACATACACAGTAAATGCTTAATCCAAAACTATAGGTGGCTAACGGATCTATCAGAACAAAATACCATAACTAAATGTAAAGCACATCACAGAATGGTGATCAACATCATATATATACATATACACTGATACATGTTTAGTACAATACAATATGAATACAATAAAGGTGGTATTCGACCACACTATATACATGGAATCAAATATAAATACATCAGAGTCAAGCGGAAAGAAATATAAACCACAAAAATGCTAGGATGATATCCAAGCAGATGCATCAAAGCAAAGTCCCGTAACTGATAGCCAACCTGAAACTACTTGGTCTGACCCGAGTGATAAACACACGGGTCAGGCAACTGAATCTTATCGTTAGAAAGGAATACGATAAGGTAAAGAGAAGAGCTTCGCAATGGGATAACATAAGTAGGTATGAACATCTAGGGTTGATATCAAGTAACTTCACTATGTCTCTATGGTGGTTTTCATATGCATATACTTGGGTTAATCTGAAGGAATTCATGTATATGATATAAGGGAAAACATTCAAATATTATCCATGAATAAATAAATCTCTCAAGTCGTATATAAATCCCAAGTATAAATCCATAAAATTCGAAATCACCAAAATCCTCAAAGAAATCATATTTGCCATATTTACATCTATAAGGCTAGGTAAACACATCAAAAATGGTGAAATTGAAATCATCATAACTCATAAAAGAAATTTCATATTGGCCAATTATTACATGCAAAAGCATGTTGCACGTGTTATTTACCAGTACTGTTCACCATCATGGTACCATATCCATCTCTCGACCGGAATCCTCATCTCGAATTAATCCGGTCTATGAAGTCATCTACATTCTCCCCGAACACCCGCCATCAAAAGTGATTGGAGCACCTCACTCCAATCGGTGTCCGCTGAGTCCCCGCCATCAAAAGTGATCGAGTCAAGTATTTCTTAACCCGATCAGGACTCTAAGTACTGGTAGTTCTCTCAGAATGTGTCAACAACTCTCGGATAGTAACCCGGAAAGTGGTAACGTATGTCCCATACCATACGCTCTCACTTAGCGGTTTTCTAACCGCTAGTTTGTGCCACACTAAGAAATCATCAACAACATCAAAAGAATCGTCTCATGTCATCGGCGTATGGTATAAGATGCTAAACCCGTCTCATCTCATCGACGAGTAGAAGCTCCATAAAAACATCAAACTCATCAAATTCCATCAAAATCTTGCCTCATATCATTGGCAAGTATATCTCCATCAATATAGTCCTAATCTCGTATATACTCCTGAATAGGAGATCTCGGACTATACGTATTAGCCAAATGGACTAATATAATCTCAAACTCATACCACAATGTGGTTAACATCAAGGAGGAAATCAAATGATTCCTCAAAATCGTTTCAGTAGTACAAGTCCGAAATTAACCGATAAAGTAAATACACAAGTCCCATACCTCGCGGATTTACTAAATCGTTTAATTTATTTCCTTATACGTCCGAAAAAGAATCAAAGTAAATAAAATTAATTATAATATATTTTATTAGAGAAAACGGGATTTTAAACCAATTTATAGAACTTTATCTAAAGGATTTTGAGTGAAAACCCATCATTTGAAGAATTTTAATGATTTTTGAAAGCCTAGAAAATAAAGAATAATTGTTTAAAAACCTTTAAAAATGTATAAAAACATTTATTGCTCAAACCATGATTTTAGAAGATTTTATGCAATTTATTCGGATTTTTAAAACTCAGAAAAACATCAATTTGCAATTTAATCGGCAAAAACTGATATTCAAATTTTAAATCGAATTTAAAACCAATTTAAATTCAAGTCACATTCTAAATTTACTAGTCCATTGCTGGACAAAAGAATCAAATGTTAGCATCAAATTTCGTAGTAAAATTCTTGGAAAAGCATGCAAATGAAATCATCAAAGTCGAACAATTACATCAATATTGGGGCAGTTCATAACAGACCAACATTGAAAACATCAATTTTCCACATGCAAACTTCGAAATTCTACAAAACACAAAATACAAAAATTGTATCCAACAGCCTCAGGTTTCCAAAACTTCATAAATTTTGATATTCCGATCAGTAACGAAGAAGTTATGATCGAAGTACTACTAAGAAAAAAATTATTTGCGCTGCCTGTCAACACAGGACAGCGATGAAAATGCCAATTTTCCACTATTTAGACTTCTAAATCAGTCATAACTGAAAACATTAAAGTTGTGGCATATTTTAGAAGGATTTCAGAACATCCAAGAAATCAAAATTCCGATAAGTAACACAAAAGTTATGGCGTAAACACTAACCAGCCACTAGAATATTCTGGGCTTAATCCCTCTCGAATTTTCATTTTTGACAGCAACTAAGAAGGTCCAAACGGACTCAAAAGCCAATGAAATTTAACATGAACAAGCTATAATCAGTCCTATACAATCTCAAAAAAGAATGGCCTCAATCCGACATCGAACGAGCCAGATATGAGCAAAAAAAGACAGAGCATTTTCAGCATCAATCAATATAGAACAGAGGTAAAATTCCATATATTTAACCAAATATTTCAAGCAAGAGATTATTTGCTGCTGAAACTTGTTCGCTTACAGTTGCTATAATTAGCTTACCTATTAGCAGCAAAAAGATGGTGATTTAGGCTTGAAGATGGAAGCTTTTAACTCGAATTCGCTTTTGTCGGACCTATGATTGCTGAAAATAGGCATGCAAGAGAAGATAAATTACAAAACAAGAATTACAATAAACAAATATGGATTTCTCCTCAAATTTAAGATAGAGAAGGATAGAGATTACCTTCTTGTTGAATTAGACCCGAATTTCTATTGATTTAGCAAAGAATTTTGTTAATTATGGCTAGGGTTTGAGAAGACAGCCATTGTTTTTAAGTTTCAGAAGTTTTGAGGAGAAGCCGTATACAATTGAAGAAGAAGAACGTACTTTTTCTCCAGATGTTTCTCATTAGGACTAATGGATATGGGTTAGGTAATTAGGCCCAAAATTAATTACTTAACAAAAATAATGAAGATGATCAATTTACACTTATACAATGCTTAAATCTTCATAACTTCTACATTTTTACTCCGTTTTTAATGATTTTGGATGCGTTGGATTCGTTATGTCATCTAGTTTTTAATAAAATTATCAAAACATAAGTTTTAACAATTTTGTTATTAAATTTCCATTTATTACTCAATTTATCCAATTTTCCCATAATTGCAAAATAAATTGCAAATTTAATACAATTGGTTAAATAAAAAGATGTTATGTACCCAAAACAAAACAAATACAGGTTTAGACATTATTAAATTATTTATCACATTTTTAATCATAGTTATCATGATTAATTATTTTATTAACTCATTCTTATATATATATTTAATTAATAAAATGAAAATATTGGCAAACAAGCACAATATTGTACAAATTATCAATTTAATCAAATGTAGTCAATTGACTACATTCAAATTCATGAAATAAAGTAGAAACTTTATTTCACTCATGTCCATCATTTTTTTTATATACTCAAAGAAGATTATTTTTCTTCTTATTCCCCATATTTTATTTTACAATAAAATGTATTATTGGTTTTAAATTACCAATATGATTTCCCCAACCCAAACAAAATTCCATTAATTATTCCAAATCACTCCAACCATCAAAATAAAGTGATTAATTTATTTTGTTACAATTCATTAGCCCAAAAATTCAAATTCATTATGCATATGATGATTAAACAATTATTTAACAATTTTCTTTGTATTTAACAAAGAAAAGATGCAGTTTGACAATAAATTACATTATCGCCAAATCGTACATGTTAATTGAATATAGTTGCATCTCTATATTCAAAATTCATGAAATAAAGGAACAACTTTATCTCACACATATGTTTATTACTATTAATACAATAAAATCTTTCTACTTTTATTTTCCCTTTCATTTTACAATAAAAGGAGAATATTGGAATAAATTGCCAATATTCCTTTAATACTCCTACTAAATTCCATCAATGACAATTTCCAACTCAAAGATCACAATTAAGCTTTTTACTTCATCTTTCCTTTATCTTAAATTTGCTTCAATCATTTAATTTGAAATAAACCTTATTTTATATTGTTCTCCCAAAATTTATTCATATTATATTGTTTATTCCAAATAAACAATATAATTCATCATTTTCTTCCAATTAATTCAATTAATTCCAATATTAAATTATAGTCTTCATTATAATTTAATATTTACGGTAATCTCCAACCAGGGTTGTTACACAGCATCCATCTCTACACTTTCTCTTCCAAAATCAAGTCCCCTTCCACCAATAGTACATTAGGCCTAGCCTAAATATAACCCTGACCGAGCCTTATCTAGGTGTTTAGGCATTCAAAAGTTTCACGTGTGCAGTTAGGACCAAGTGCTAGATATATCAAAGTTCAAGTGGAAGTTTCTTTCAGATTTCTAAAGCTTTCGGTGAGTAAAATACCTTACTTGAAAAAGATTTTTAATTTATTATCAAGTTGTTATTATAGTGATAATATAGTGTAGAAGTTGAATGGTAACCATGTGGTTTGATTATGATTTGGATGGTTTATTATAACTTGATTTGGTTACAGTAATCGATGTTGTATTGTAAAGTTAGTAAGCATGTGTATATGGATGTATACTTGCAAACTACGATGAAGATGATTTATGTCAATAATGTGTAAACATGAGCTATGGTATGAGTTTTGGTAAACAAATATAGCTACTTTGTGTAATTAGTCGGATTTGAAATCCGGTTGGAATCAAAGTTGTTTTTCAAAGTTTAAAGTTTTAAAACGGATTAAAGTTTGTAGCTTTAGTTCAAAAGTTTTTTTTCTTTTAAATTTCTAAGAAATGTTTCAAACCATGAAAAAAAGTAAAAGGTTGTAAAGTGGTTGGCTAAGAATACGTTAGAGCGAACTGCGCCCGTAGCGATAGTCGCTATAGATGTAGTTTGACGAAATTTATTGATTTTTAGTTTTCTAGTTGTTTTAACTTGAAATTGTTTTGTAAAAGTTTTCAAAACAAAATTAATTAGTAATTAAAAAGTATCTAAGTTTTGTAATCTCATTATTTAATTAATTTTTAATTAATTAGTCAAATAAAAAGATAATTAGCCTTAACCAGTAATTAAGAAGGTAATTAGTAATTATTCAACACTTAAGTTAAGTTATTGACAATTGTTTGATTAATTAAGTCTTTATTTGGCATTTAAAATGGTTAAGAAGTAAATAATGGTTAAATAACTTAATTAATTAGTTATTATTTGATTAAGTGATATTTAATTAACATCCTAATTAATTAGGGTTTAACTAATAATAATTTGATTTAATCTTAACCAAGATGCATTAGGAAGTTAATTATGGCCAAACTAAGTTCATTAAGTCTAACTAGAGTTTAATTATGATTTAATATTTATTTAATTTGGATTAATTAAGATTTAATTTGTGTTTAAAACCGATTATTTATTTATTTAAATCTTTTCAAAAGGTAATTTTAAATTATACCGAATGTGTTTTGAACCAATATTCTTCTCAAGATGAATTGATTCCAAACCAAATGGTCTCTTGTCTGGACCATTAAATAGACAAATAAATTAAAGTAATGATTGAAAATGTTGACTTGGTTATGGAAAGTAAGTGACTTGTGTTTAGAACGAATGTTGGATATCTGAATTGTGATAATCATAAGGAGGTTAATTTCGGTCAACGGCTCATGGTAACTTAAGTATGGAATGTATTTCCATATGTTAATCTCCCACCTAATAATGAAGTTATTCACCATCGAAAACTTGACTTTTTAAATCATTGAATGTTGGTTTGAAGATACCGAGATCGGATGACAAGCTGTTATTCGAAAACCACTTCAAACCAACGTAAATGTTCGAATTGGAAGTATTGAAGTCATGATCAAGATTCAAGACTTGAAGTGCAAGGGCTATTTGCTACTAACCCAGAGGGTGTTTCCAAAATGGGCGTAGTGGAAATTGTTTCTTTGGTTCATTCATCTCCTAAATGACTTATATGGATGAATGCTGACATTATGTAAATATCTAAATGGCGATGCAGCATTCTAAGTGGCAGTGCTGTAGAAAAGGTAAACGTAGTCTCGGGCCTCATCCACCAGAACACAAAACATGGTATGTAGCAAGGATATGTGGGTCGCTCCTATAAGGGTATGTCACCACCATATCTAGAATCGATATTTGACTCAATTTTTTTTTGTATGCTCCGGTACGGTTGTTGATCCCAACCATGGTGATTGTGTATTCGGTACTACTAGTCAAGTGGTAGGCTGGTTCTATGTAGTAGGGGTACAAGATGTTCTTGTCAGACCCTAGTGTATTTTTTCTAGAGGTACATCTTTGGATGGTAGTTCCTTACCCGATCATGTATGGAATCCATTATCCAATAAATGCCATACGGAATTAGTTGTGTCAAAGTATATTGAGATGTGAGATGCAAGCATTTCAGCTATGTTTTATCTCACTTGAAAACCCTAGACATTATTATAATATCATTGAATTTCAATACAAAATGTTTTGGTTATCGTAAGGTAGAAACATGTCTGCGTTTATATGCGACATGGCCTTACAAGATACCTTTGATTTTCAAATTGTTTTATAAAAGTAAGAATTAAGCCGTTTGAGTTTACTCACACCAGTCTCATGTCTGACCAAGAGTTTTGTTTTCTTTCCCTAAAACTCTTGGGTACATAACTTTTTATGAGTAGCCAAGTGATCCAAGTTTCTTACGATAGCATTTTAGAGGAGCTGGTGGCTTCACGGATAGCTAGCTAGTATCTATTTCCACTGTGTATGTATGTGTGTGAGTGTGTCTATATATATATATATGCATATATATATATATATATGCATGTATGTATTTTGGACTTGTGATGTAAGGACAAGTAGTTATAATTATCCTACTATGGAGCTTGTACTATTATGACTCTGATGTATTATAATAGGAGTGACTATGTATAATCCTATATTATATATTATATGTTGTTCCTTTCCGATGTGAGATTCTATGATTATTAAATTTTCTTCTTATCTTTCCTTTTCTTTTATCCATAATGACTCGTCATTTGAAGTAAGAAAGGCGCTTTGTTACAATAAGTCTATGAGACTTAGTTCCCAATTTAAGTTGAGGGCCTCTTATCGATTATTGGTCTGGAGAGACCGAGATTGGATTTATCCAAAAACCACTTCGGACCAACATATGTGTTCGAAAGTGCAGATTTGTTAATGCTGATGATATTTTAAGATGGAGATCTTCATAATGAAGGGCTGGTTGCCACTAGGCCCATGATTCCATATTATATATATATATATGTATATGGTGGAAGTAGTGCTTCATTCTGAAAACCTTCGATGCAAGTACTACTTGCTACTATCCTAAGGTTTGATTCCCGATAGGATGTAATAGAAGAATGCTCTAGGTATGTCCTATTCCTAGAAAACTTATATGGAAGAGTGACATTTCATTCCTAAGATACACGAACATTGATTTTTACAAATGTACATCTGTTGGTGGTGTAGGAGATAACCCCTCTTATACTTAACATCCTTCTCCGAGTGGAAATTAATCGCGTGTTATTAGAAATAGAAATGTGGCATTCAAAGTAGGATATGTTCTATGAAAGGTAAACATTACCTTAAGCCTCACACCCAGAAATGGCTTAAACAGGGTATGCCATAAGGCTATGTGGTTCGCAACCATTGGGTATGACCATCACCTTTCTAGATTACCCTCGATATTTTGGGTTTTGTTGTATATACTGTGGCCAAGGATAGGTCGGGAATGACCGAGGCGATGTCATATTTGGTTCTATTTCCTACATCATATGGAAATTTTGTTAGGCCGATCTTGCTAGATGTAGAGGATCATAGTGTTGATCCTTGGTACATTCCTCTAGAAATGTATTCTATAGAAGGTAGTTCTTTACTAGTTATTTCATGGAATCTATTCTCCAATACGAGCCTTTACGGTTTTACTTGTAAACCTATTATGCTGGAATTTAATAAATATAACAATTTCGGTTATGATTCATATGTATTTGTATCCTAGACATATTATAATATTAGAAGATTTGATATGAAATGTTTTGGTTATCGTAAGGTAAAACCCGTCCGTGTTTATGTGCGGCGTTGTTTTATGAGATACATTTGTTTTTAAAGGTTGTTATAACTTTAAAAATCCAATTCATATGTGTTTTCTCGCACTTATTTACCAGACTGATCCGGGCGTTATTTCCTTCCAATGCCCGGGTCAGACCGAGTATATTTATAGATTTAGTTTGGATTCTTTGGAGCTTACAAAGACGAGCTGGAGGTCTTCAAGTCATATTCACGTATATATTTATTTTCCACTGCATTGGTTATTTAAATTATCAGCATCTGTGAGGATAGATTGTTATAACGGTCCAGGCCGATGGTTGGTTACTTATGCACTCGAATTGGATGTATGTATATTACAGAATCTCTTTAGTAAAGATCATTGATATTATGTCATATGTTGTTCCCCTGCTTTCTGAGATTTTGTGTTGTTTGGTTTTCTTTCTCTCTGCTCTCTTCCCTTCTTTCTTCTTTGTTTCCCCTAACTATCTTCCTTTTCGTTCAATTTGTGTTGGGCATGTGTGTTTTATTATTAGCTTGAAATGTGAGAAATTGTGGGTCGTTACAACTGCACGCCAATCGACACAAATGGATATGAAGCCTTGATCATACGATCCCAATGGATCCAAAATCGTAAAATTCCGACGCCTTTAGCTCTCGAAACAATTTCTTGAAGAAGAAGAAGGAGGCGACTGTTTTGAGAAGGAATAGGAAAACGAAAAGGAAGAGAAGTGAGGAAATAGGTTAAGTACTGGGGTTATCTATAGTGAAGGTTTTATTATATTTAATTCTCTTAATAAAGTCATCAAATGTTTCCAGCTCGCATGACTACGTAGAACGTCGGATCGCCACAAAAATCGTTGGTGGACAGCAAATCATTGTTTCGGACCCAACAAACACTAGTTTCATTAAAATCCAAGATAATTCCCCGGGATGAGAAATTCACACAATAATTAAAAAAACTATTATTAAAACAAGTTTAATCACATTAATTACTAAATAAAGGTTTGTCGTAGTCATTTACTATTGAAAAGAGTCTAATGAGCTTTAAAAATTATTTTCAAATCATTAAATCCTATATTCAATTATTTAAATAATTATGACATTTAAACGTAAAGCATTTTAAAATTCCGGGTTGTTACAATGCCTGTCGAACGATACTTTCGTATCGGTTCTTGGATCATATCTAAACCCATAAACTCGATATTGCTCCCATTAACTTTGAGACACTTCGGTTATAGTCTAGTTTAAATCTTTATTTATAAATTTCTATTTCAATACATATGTACAAAAGCACAAAGTCATACTAGGCGATAATTTTATGAATAAATCCTAATCAACTTGAGTACATCGAATGGCGAATTTGTTATGCTAATTTCAAAAATTGGATTCATGATCTTATTCTTATCATTGTGGCTTACTATATTCCAACTGCATTTTTATTTCTCTTAAAGACACATTTACGACTGATGGATCATATACCTTTGAGTATAACTATCAAAATCAAATTTTGATAATGTACTTGAAATCTATTTCGGATTTTTGCATTGTACCATATCATAGAATCAATACTTTTAGTGATTTAGTTAAACAACCAAGGATTACTTATTTTTGACATTGACATGAAACCCATAGTTTCTCTTTGATGTGCAATATTACCCATTAGACATTCTAATGTGCTGTGTTCATTTTGGATTCGTTAATTTCATTTTATCCCTTGCAATTAATTTAGCCTTGGATCGCATCCATATCCATTTTACTATCAATAATTTATTAAAGAAATTCCTTCGCTGTGAAGTTGGTATTTCTTGAAACAATGGTTGTTTTTTAGTGCAACAGAATGGACATTCATAAAATTTCATGAATTGTCTTATATAAAACTAATTCGTATTAGTTCACAATATTTATATTCACAACATAAATTAGTCATCTAATGACTATTGTTACCAAACTTCTTTTGGTGTGATTCATACAAGATCCCTTGCGTACAATTATTACGTGGAGTCTTTTGACACACTCAACCCGTAACCCCTTAGCCTAGGACATGATGGGGTTTCTCGTAAACTCATATCTTGTATGATTTTTAAACTATTCTTTGGATGATATTAATATTAATATTGTGTGTTACTCTTAAGTACACATTGTATAGAAAGAATTTAACTCAAGTTCACTAAATATTAACCGTGCTTTGTCCAATAAAGTTCGATTACTCCTTACTAATACATTATTATGTATTATATAGAGGTGACACATGACACTGAATCTATATTCAATATAGGTATGTTTGGAACCCTTTTTAATATACTTATCCGTTCAATCAAATTGAATCGTTTTGTTGCATTTTATTTTATTTACTTCAATTTTATATTCTATGAACTCATCACAGAAATGTTCTATATATATTAAACACACATATTTATGCTTGTGATAATTCAATGGTGAATGCAATGAGGTGCTTGGAACCATTTTGGTATTATCATACTTGTGGTTGCATACATCAATATGTATCAATCTAAAACATTCATCAACTATTTTGATGCTCCCACTAAATGGGTGTTTTGCCCTTAATTGTTCGAGATATAATTAACCAACATCATACGATTCATAATCATATAATAAAAATCATGTCTCAAAACTACGATATAGTCTATAATTTCAAAATGACTGTAAATATTTTTGGATAATTCAGTATTTTACCATGTACCACTTTTGTTATGAAAACAAACACAACTTTATAGTTTTATTTCATAATGAATATTCATAATATTCTTATTGAAATAAAACTATGTCCATTCTTCAGTCATCATCGAAGAACAAATTTTATTTCATAAATAATGTGTGATATGTTGTATAAAAATAATTTTTGTAACTTGATGCAAGTAATAAGTGATAAATGCCATGCTTCCACTTTTCCTTCATTACTATAATAGCGTACCAAATATAGAGGTCCATATCCATTTAATGTAGACTATTTATTTCATATACTGCAATTATCTTACAGTGGGGAGTTCGCTGATCAAGTATCTTGAACTTAAAGAAATAAATTTCATGGAAAATAATTTTTTATATGAAATTACATTTTGGAATAGAAACTATAATTATTGTTCTTCTTCTAACGTTAGTATCAATCATTATTTTAAAATTCTCATTTTCGATGTTACTTTATGAAGTAGAAGTAACCATTCACTCTCTTTATCCCAACTGCACGTTAAACCACATCTATCCTTGTAGATTTTTTTTCCTTTCTAAATGGTCAAACCATTCAAAATAAAACCCTTACCATGTTATCAATATGAACTCTTTACAAATGTGCATTCGATCATCCTTAACGTTTAAGGATATTAACTATGTTTCGCTTTACGTAAACTGATCAAACTAACATTTCAGCAATCGAGTTCTTAGATCTATTTTGTAGTTTTAGTTTAATGTTACGTTTAACACAATATGATCTTCATTGCAATCAATCCGATTGAATACTCAATCTCACAGTATAGTTTACTTGCTTATTTCGAATGAACTAATTTCATTGAAGTATCATACAATACAATCTGCAACCATTCCCTATATAAAACTTATATGCGATAGTATATGGATCAAAGGTTAGTGGTCTTGTATTGCTTTTTAAGTTCGAAACTCATTGAAAGCAATACACGGTCTGGGGCAAATAAAAATGTAAGCGACAAAATTATGAATGTATTTAGTATTTGTAAAATGAGGTACTTGCATAGGTATATAACACATTAGCATGCAAGAAGTATTTAATAATAAGTATATTATATCTCTTTTGTTAGTTTTCAATTCATTTTAGTTTGTATGTTTTAGTTTATCTATGTTTAATCGATTATATTAAATACACAAATTTATCAATGTAGAATATTATAACATTATATAGCACATGCAATATCAAAATGGTTAAATGTCACCATTTCATTTTTTTAGTAAGGCTCCTACTAGTTTTTTGTGTTTCACCAAACCCTAAGCCGAAACATAGAAGTCTTTCGACTTCATTAGTGAGAGTTAGTACTCGTATGCCTTGGGATTCTGACCTTGAGAAAAGCTCAACAAGTCATAAGCCCGCATAAAATTGTTAACTCCTTATTAGTTGTATTACATACAACTCCTAGCCTATGGTCCCTTATCCTAGTCCCATCCTCAGCTTAAGTAAAGCTCAACAAATAAAGAGGGATTATTAACTCATACCCACCATTTCGTGAGGGCCTAAGTATAATGAATATACCTTGAGGAAATCTCAGCAAATAAGTGCAGTTATATTGCCTCATCTATTCAATATATTAATAGTATTACACATAACATCCCTAGCTTGAGGAAAGCTAAACAACTAAAGAGTACACAAGTATTCTATTGATATATAAATGGTAGATGACAACATTATATTTAAGGATTCATAATCTTAATATATTATATCAAGTTATATCGACTTATTAAATAATATATTTTTTATGAAATACCCTTTGATTAAAGTGTCTGACACATTAGAAATCATGGTATACGTATATTTACATATGTATTTATTCCTTAAGTCTGTTTAGGGTTTCTTTAATGTTCCATCTTTAACTTATACATTCGTATTATATAAGTTTCAATTATTATATAATTCTTATATTTTAATAAACTTATATAATAATCTCATGTATCACGTTATATTAATTAAATCTTATTTAATTAACTTTAATTAATTAACTCTTTAATTAGTTTTATACTATTTTACTATAACATTTATATTGAATAACACACACACAAACACACACTTTCAACTTTATAGAATAAGAATAACACACACACACTATCACCTTTATAGAATAACACATATATCATATATATGTGTATTTTTATTTAATAAATTAACCTTTAATTAATTTATTTCATCAAACAATTTTGATTAAATTATATTAATTTTGAAATTTTATTTCGTATACATACATTATACTTATGTTATCTTAAACATTTTAAAATAACATATACATCCATATATTTATTAATTAATTAATTATATTTAATAAATCAATATTATTAATAAATTTTAAGTTTTGGAATTAATATTTAAATATTTTCAAATATTTTGAAAACATCATTATCTTTTGAAACATTTTGAAAACTTATGTCGTATTATAATTTTTATAATAAACATGTTTACATTTTAAACTCAACTTTTAACTTTAAAATATTTTATTTAATTTTCAAAACAATTTTGAAAATCAACCCAAGGCCCAACTCAAATTGGGCCTTTTCTATTTGGGGCAACTTTAGGCTCACTTCACCTTTTAGGCCAGACCGATAACTAGGTAGGATAGGGTACTTGATTACCCAACTCCAATCCTAGATATACATTTCTAAACACCATACTAGTGGGCTAACATGAACAATTTAGACCAGATTAGCTATTGGCCTTTGATACTGTTTTAAAGGAACTAGGTCAGCCCGCAGTGGAGTTAAAAGGTAAATTTGAAAAAAAAAATTCTATTTTAGATCTATTGGACCTATAAAGTCTAAAGGAATTATTAGATCCAGTCTAACAATATTTTAGTAAAAAAATATTTTATTAATTTTGTTTTATTTTTATAGGTTTATTTCTAAATTAATTAAGTATGAGATATGAAAAAGTTTGAACATATCAAATATATTCATACTTTAATTATGTGACAGAAGTGCTAAACATAAGGCAATTATGATTAATTAATGACGATATATAAAGATAAACAAGAATAAGGCAGGATGCAATCACACAAGGATATAATGGGGAAGGAAATAAAAGGTAGCATCGTTGATTGATTCCGCTTTCCCTCTTTAGCCAATTTAATTGATACAACATTTGATTAACATACAAGAGGTAATATGACACACTAACATAAATAGCAAACAATAATTAATATGTATATATTAATGCCTCACTTTTAAATTGTTGGATAATAATATTAGGGTTTAAATCATGCTTTGGCTATTTGCAATACAAATATTAAATATTTATATGTATATACACATATAAATATAATTGTGCGTATATAAAAAATAAACTAAAACTTTCTAACTAATTCAAAAAAACTTCCATAATACATTTAAATTTTCTCATGCATTTGTAAACTTATGTATACTTGAATTAGTTAACAAAGTACACATATACATATGAATTAAGAGATTTAACCTAAATGATTTTTTTACAAGACAAAAGTGGAACACAACAAATTAAGTAATAGACTAACAATCCCTTAAAATAATTAAATAAGGACATTTGAGACAATAAATTGGGTAACAAATTTAGAATATTACTGTAATTAATTTTAAAGATTAGATTCATTATAAAAACATTCTTTTAATTATATGTAAATTTCTATTACAATTCATCAGATTAAGAATAAAACAATTTATTCAATACAGAATTCAAATTGCATGATTATTTTTCAGTTCAAGATGAAGTGACAGCATGTGTATACAATGTTTCTGTTTCAGCACAAATGCAAATAATATGTACAAACAAACTTTCTAATCAAAAAAATAACACTTTGATTTGAGAGTTTAAAACATAGATCTATAATTAAAACATTGTTTTAATCGTATACAATTTTCTATTTCAGAATAAAAATCAAATCAATTCATTCAACAAACGATTCAAATTATATAAACAATTTCAAATCAATTGTAGCAATATTATATACATACAAACTATGAAATCATTTTATATTTAATAGAACATTCAAAGTAGAAGATTCCTCTCAGATCTAGCCAAAAGTTAAACCTTAATTTATGCCTTCTCCTTAGATCGCCAAGATCAACATCCAATCCCTGCAAGGGATGGATGAACAACCTTTGTTTTACTTTAATTTTATGTTTCATTTCAAGTTGTTTTTGGTATTTATTTTATTTAATGGAAGATGACGGCAGCCATTATTTTGGAGAGGAGGAGGAAGAATTTACTATATAAAGAAAGTGAAATAAGAAGATTTGTTTTAATAGGATAAAAGAATCTTTTCTCATTCTTCTCATTTAACTTTCTTACTTAATTCAATCAATTAAACCCTTTATTTTCTTTATGTATTGGAGGTCCTAGCATTCATCCATAGTATGCAAAGTTTCCAACAAAACAAACCTTTATGCAATTATTTATTTTAAACCCTGTTTAAAAGGTGCACTGATATTGAATATCGATATTTGCAAATATAACTTTTATACATGCATTTAAATTATTAATAACAACATTCAAAACATCAAACAAATTAATTATAATTAATATTTCATAAATATTAATTAATTTAACTAATTTATAACATTTCATAAATTATTCAATCATTTGGATTTTTCGAGAAATCACAAATGCAGTTGTGTGGTTTAGAGATGTGAATTCAGTTAGCAATTAACATTGAACAATTCAAACATTAACATTCACACATCACCTTAGTTAGTGGTGTGATAGTTTGGTTGAATTCATCGCTTACCGATCTTTTTGGTAAAAATCCAATTTCACTTTTTCATAAGTGGTACCCAGTAGTGATGATTCTTTACACCAATTATTTTCATCAAAACTAAATCATATTTGGACTTCTGGCATTTGGTTATAGTCAAAATTCCAATATGTTTCACATTCAACTTTATGGTCCAAACATGAAGTCCTTGGTTTAATAGTAACAATTATTATTAACCAAACTACTCTGGCTAGAGATTATAACTTTGAATTGACTTAAACTGACTTACCCTGATACTAGTCCCATATAACCGAGGAGACAAATCCACTCTTGAGTAGTATTTCACTTCCTGTACTTCCACTCGACCCAACTATAGTCATTTGATGGACGTCATGCTACGATTTAACTATAATCAAAGCAGTGCTTTCATGTTGAAGATCAATAGTATTCTCAAGTCAAGAGAACTGTGTAAATTAGTTACTTCGATATATTATGTTTTCCCTTAAATATATTAACCAACGAAAAAGTATCAAGAGAGTCATTCCATAGTTATCCAATAATTATCAATATGTAACCCCACAGTGCCCACAACAACCATGGGTAATATATTGCCCAATATTTAGAGAGCGTTATGTACTCTACTTTATATGGATGCATCGATATCTGGTCTTGATACATCTGACTAAAAATATTTTAAATGATGTGCTTATTATATTGTGATATTATACTCATAGTTACTACTATTTATATCCACTATCACAAATACATCGTTTATTGACTTCCAGACATATATACTTAAATTACTAATTAATTATTTATAACATTTCACAACAAGTATATAACACTACTCAAGAGAGTCATCAAATTTTTAACCTAACCTATTTATGATCCATCCCGTTAATGTTCACCCGATGCACCTTATATTCACTGACTTGAGAGATAATTTCGAGTGTCTCGAGTTTAGTCAGGTCCCTGTCCATCATGCCTTGGGTAGTTGGAGGGATTTCAATGTGATTACACTTTTGCTATAGAAGATTATGACTAGTTTATTATTAATGGTAATTTGATTGGATTATGGCTTAGTTATAGAAGGTTCACTTGGTCAAACTCTAGAGAGGTCCCTTAGATGGCACTCCTCGATCATTTCTTAATTAGTAAAGAATGGAAGGTAAGTTTCCTATTTTGTTTGTTAATGGTCTTCCAACTCTATATTCTGATCACTGCCATGTTAATCTCTTTTATGAGAACCAACATTTAAATCAAAGATTTTTCAGATTTGAAAAAAACATGGCTTTCAGAAAGTAATTTTATATATTTAGTAAGCAATAAATGGCTTTCAATGAGTAATAAATAGCACTAAATAATTGGGTAAAATAACTAAACTTTTTGTCAACAAGCATAGGAACCCTGAATATTTCTTAAAGAATGGTTGAAGGATGTTTTTGGAAACATTAGGATTAAAAAAGAAATTCGCTTTCTAAAAGTTTTAAATCGAATAAATTAGAAGAATCTAACGTCTTAAAATGGATGAAAAAAATATGCTTTTAATTCTTATAAAAGAGTTAGACAAAGTTATTAAACAATAGAAAATAATGTGGGAACAAAGGTCTAGGGTCTATTTGATTTATATTTCTACTTTCAAATTTTGTTTAGAATCATATGTAAATTAACTTATAAGTAAAAATATGACCGGGAATCGGTTTTCGATTTTCAACGGTTTAACGAACGAAAGTCGTTCAAAGTAATTTAAATATTGTTTGTTCTCTTGTGCACATATACATGCACAAACATGTCATTTGCATACATGTATATATAAACATACATACATACATATATACATACATTTAAATACATATATTAAAAACATCTAAGATATTTTAGTTTGCTTACTACTTAAGCATATAAAAAGTCAGTGCACATGCATAAGGACATGCACATGGGCGCATACACATGTGGGCGGCAATGGTCGAAGTGATCGTGATGATGGGAGGGTAATGATGGCCGACCATGTGGGGAGGAGGAGGTGGAAAGTTTGATGGGATGTTTAATGAGAAAATATCAAGATGTTTTTGTCAAACTTGGCCTAAAATACATCCACATCTCTTTCCATTTCCTAAGACAATTCTTCGTATTTTTCTTCTTCTTTCTCAAACTATATTAATTGTTTTCGTAAGTAAAAAAAATTAAAAAAACATAAAAGAGATAAAAAAAAAAATATAAGTGTGTGTGTAGTTATCCTGCCTTTTGGCAAGGTTGTGATACCGTAGATTTGTGAAACGACCCAACTTTCCACTCCCGGAAAATCGTATCATTTTAAGAAAGAAAGGGATAGAAAAGAGAATAGAAAGAAGAGAAGAAAGAAACAGCATCAGAATCTAACACAGCGGAACGAATAAATTATATTAATCACATAATACTTTACATAGTATCATATACATCAGAGATACACAGCATAAACAACTCATACTAGACAGTTATAAATACCTGTCTAGTTATACAACTCAATCACAATACAGAACACTCAGAGATCACACAGCGGAATACTCTATAGCTACACGCGGAAGCCTCCTGCTCCATTTGCTCCTTCACAAATCGTCAAAGCAAACCTGAATCCTAACCTGAATTCCCTTGGCTACTCGTAAAAATTTGAGTACCCAAGAGTTTATGAGAAACAAAAATAAACTCCGGGTCAGACATGGGTCTGGTGTGAGTAACAGGTTAAAGTTGCTTAACTTTTAAAAACCTTTTGAAAAGAAAGGTATCACGTAAGACTTCCCACACATAAACATGGAAAAGTTTTTACCTTACGCTAACCAAAACATTTGATAGGAAATCTAGTGATATTATAATAGTGTCTAGGGTTTTCAAATAAATAAGAAATAGCCGAAATTGTTACATTCATTAAATTCCAGCTACTAGCCACAAAAGTGGGTAATACAATCAAAACCGTTGGCACTTATTGGATTGTGGATTCCATACAATGGCAGGGCTACTGGGGTACCGCCCGTCACAGTACGTGGCCTAGATCACAGTACCGAGGATTACTCCCTTCATCCCCTGCAACACAAGACCGGAACCGTTCCTTACTGAACAGTTCCGAACAAGACAACCCCGCAGTTGGTGTACACTGACAACTGCCCACTAAGCCGAATAAAAAGGAACCTCTAGACAGGGATCAATCTTGCTCTCCAGTGGGTGCGACCCACGAAGCCTTGCTGCACCTCCCCTGTTTTAGCCATTCCCGGTTGATGAGGCCTGAGGCTACGATTACCTTTATAGGACATATCACTTAGAATGCTCATCGTCCACCTGACGATGTTCTAAAAGCATTCAATCCATACAAGTTCGTTCCGGGTTCGAACGAAACCGAAGGCATTATCTCGTTACACTCGTTTTGGAATCACCCTCAGAGTTAACGACAATAACCCTTGCACTCTAATTCGTCATCTCGAATCTATAAGAACTAATTCCGTCAACTCATTACGGAATCACCCACAGAGTTATAATGACTCATAGTCCTTACACCTCGAGTCTTCACAAAGCTCCACTTTGATTCACGACCTAACGTTATTTGGAATCGATGTGGTTTTCGGATATCCAAATATGGAATCCCGATCCCGGTCTCATCGAAATCCAAAGCGTGTCTTTTAAGGTCCAAGTTGTTTTAAAGGTTTAAAACAATTCAATTATCTATATAAACAGATAGATAAATCACAGATTCATAATAGGTAATCAACATTATCATCATATCAGATAAACATATTATCATTATCCAAAAGATAATCTATATCAACATCACAATGCAACCAATGCATCCATAACATTCAACATTACTTATCTCAAATCTGAGATTCAAACCAATCAAGCAACAATATCATCCATATAAGCAATGATCTATATCACCATTTATAATTAATTTAAAATGAATTAAATTAACTACATCATTCTCTAATTAATTTAAAGTAAATTAAATTAATTACTTAATCAATATAAATCTTACTTACATATCCTTTAATTAATTACAACTTAATTAATTAATCAATCTTTAATCAATCACCTTAATTAATCACCTTTGATTAATCATTCCTTAATTACATTTATGTAATTATCCTCTAATTAATTTTACAAATTAATTATACTTAACCAAATTTAGTAATTAACCTTTAATTACTTCATTAATTAATTATTTATAATTAATTACATTAATCCTTAATTAATTACATTAATTAATCACTTCATTAATCACTTATTATTGATTAATTAAATTAATTAATCAACTCTTAATTACATCATTAATTATTAATTAATTATCTCTAATTACATTTTTATTAATTACCTTATTAAATTAATTACATTAAGTAATTAATCATAATTTAAAACCATAATTGTTAATCACCTATGATTAACCTCATAATTACATTTAAGTAATTAACTAACCTTAATTACTTTACCAAATAATTTAATTACTCCTTAATTCATTATCTCTAATTAATCCCTTTATTAATTCACAAAGTAATTATACTTAAATTACTTCATTTATCAAATCATCTTTAATTAATTACTTACAGTAATTAGCCATTAATTACTACCCTAAGTAATTACAATTTAATTAATTACATAAAGTAATTATCTATTACTACAAAGTGTTTTAAATTAATTAAACTAAATTAATTAATCTAAACTAATCATAATTAATTACACTATGTAATTAATTCATTAATTACTTTTATTAAGTAATAAATCTTAAACAATTTCAAAAATGATTATCATTAATTAATTAATCTAATTAATTATTAAAATTAATCACATTAATTAATTGTTAAATAATCTTAAGTTAATGACCTTCATTAACTATTCTTAATTACTTAAATTAAGAAATTAACTTATACTAATCATATTAATTATCAATTTAATTAATATTTAATTACCAATTAATTAATCTCTAATTATTAGTTAATTAAGAATTAATTACAATCTAATTAATCCTTAATCACTTGATTAAATAAAACTTTAATCATTAATTAAAATCTAATTAGTAATTCTTTATTACTAATTTATTAACCTTAATTAATTTATCTCAATCATTAATTAATCAATTTTAAAAAAAATCATTAATTACTTAATTAATCATCCACATAATTAATTAATTGTATAATTAATTATCCTTTTTAAATTAACTTAATAATTTAAATAAATTCAAATTCTTAAATTCAAATTTAAGAAAACATTTCTTTTGTTTTAAAATATTCTAAAAACACTTTGTTTTCAAATCTTTAAATTCCATTTAAAAATTTCATTTTAAAACTTAAGATATAAATTTCACTTAAACAAGTTTTTAAATTAATTTAAAAACCCTTATCATATGTTAAAAGAACATATACTTATAAAATAAGAATTTAAAATCTCAATTCAATTTAAATTCAAATTAATTTTAAAAGCACATCTAAAATATTCTACAACTTCTCCTTAATTCCAAACTATTTAATCCTTTCAAATATTTAAAACAAATCTAAATTTAAAACTCATTTTATTTTTAAAAACTGAAACTTACATTTATTTTCCAGGTTTTTAAAAAAACAGATTTCAAACTTATTTTAAATTTCTAATTTAAAATTTTAAACTTCAAATTCAAATGCAAACACCTATGCACATTTACACCTATAGGTTTAAAAACCCAATTTAAATTTAAAAACTTAAACTATTTCAAAACTTAGATTCATTAAATTTGAATTCATATTTAGCTTCAGATTTTCCCAATCTCAGTTTGAATTTCATCCTGCAATTTGAATTTACTTTTAAACTTAAAAACCAATCAGCTTTATTTTGGTTTCCATTTTAAAAATCCAAACCAAAGTTTAAAAATTCAAATACTTTCAAAACCTAAGATTTTAAATTATTTGAATTCAATTTTAAATTCAGGTTTTCCAAACTTAGATCCTATTTTTAATGGCATTAAAACTTTTATTTTTAAATTTTTAGAAACTGGAACAAGCTTCAGTTTATATTTAAATCTGAACACTGCCTACTCGAGTTCCCCTGTATCTACTTCGAGTCCAAACAGGCCTTACTTCGAGTTAAAGCTTCATTTACCCGAGACAATCACGAGATGCTCAAAACCCTGTAACCCAAACCAAAACTTCACCAGTATCATTCCCTGTGCACATGCACATCAACTACGGCCATCACCAGTCAACTCTGGTGATCTTCACATGTCGCTGTTCCACCACAAACCCAAACTTGATCACCACAATACATCCAAAAATTCAAATTTGAAAATCAGCTCCTCAATCCAAACCTGGAAACCTGTCAACGCAAAAACACCCAAAACCTGTCAACGCCTTGTTGACGTGATTCCGACCACCATCACCTTCAGATCTTCGGCGATGACTTCGTCCATCCATCAACCCCCATTACCCAAAAGATCTTCGAGCTCGATCCACTACAGTGTCCGTGGTAATCGACTCTTCAGAACCCAGTACAACTAGGGTTTAAAAATTCAAATCTAAATCCCAACCTCAACAGAGAATTATAATTTAAACCAGTATTTTTCCTATCTTCTAGGATCATTCCATCATCATCTCAGAAGATCTTGGCCTTCCCGATCACTTGGATCAACAGAGGCAGCCAAAATTACACAAATCAGATAATACTCAATGGCTCTTTGACCCCAACACTAAAAATTGAAATCTTGCTTTTAAAAATCATATTTTTGTATGATGTTTCAGTTTATAATCCTGAAACAATAATTTATTTCACTTGAATTTTCACTTATTTGGTAACAGATATCTTTGCTTTGATTTCCAGATAAAATCTAAGCATATTTTAACTTAAGTAAAATGCTAAATCAAGGTTTGAATTTGACTAACAAGTTTCCCCTTGAAACTTAGATTTAACCGTGATTAACTAAAGGGATTTACATTTAAACAAGTACCTATGTCAGAAGAAAAAAAAAAATTGCAACAGGCAGATTCATACAATCCAAAAGCACATCATATATGAACAACAATGCATACATAACAGGTATACATATTTCCAGATTTCAAATCAGGCAACACATTCATATATTTAAATTTTTAGAAATATTTGTTACTCACCTGAACTTGAAGGCAGAGCATTCATTGTTAATTGAAAAGCTTCAGACTTGAACTTCAAATTGCCTTATTTTTAAACTGCAGTTTGCTTATTAAATCTTCATCTTGCTTTTAAACTTAAAACTTTAGTCTTGATCTCTGAAACTTGAGTTGCAGATGTTTGAATTTGAAATTGCAATTTTAGATCCCAGATAGTTTGAAAATATGCAGGATCTTGTATTTTCATATTAATAAACTGACATGCATTCTTGTCTACAGGAAGAGATGGATATGTATATGAAGATGAACAGGTGGCATGTTGAACTGATCTGTAATTTGAGGAGCTACAGGCTTTTGAAGATGAATCAGGGATATGCATTTTGAGGAGTTTGAATCAATTTGTAAATGGATTACAGGTCTGCATGAGTGAAAAATGCTTTGCACTTGAAAATGAGGTTGCTTGCTGATTACAAATTTGAAGAAATCAGAGTGTATATTGAAGATGGTTTCAGATTTATGTTTTGAGGAGGAACTAATTTTTGATTTGAAACTGAAATGCATGCTTATATACAGGTGAAAATGCAGGCTTTGGTACTTTCAGATATGAAAATGCAGGCATGGATTTGTTTAAAACAGAATGAAGACTGCAGGCTTTGATGAATATGATTCAGATTTATGATTTGAAGATGATTTTCAGCTGAACAAATTTTCTTTTATTATGAATTGAAGATGAGAAAAGAAAGGAATGGAGAAATGCAAGCATATGTAACTAGACTTATTATTTATTAGAAGAAATGAAAAATAAAAGATAAAATTTTGACACTTGGTTAAATTTTCAACACTTGTCACTTGTTTAAATTAATGGCTTACATATGTAAATTAAATGTCTTAAGAGACTTACACATGTATATTAAAAGTGTTTTAAATTTTAATTTAAATTGTTTATAAACACTTTAACTTATTTTATTCCATATGTATATATAAATGAATTTTATTCCCTTTTTAATTTTAGAAATCAAAACAAAACAAGTTATAAACAAAAGCTTATTCAAATATTTTTAAGTATTTACTCTATTAAATTTCAAAACATTGAATTCCAATTTAAATTAAATTACAAACTCCAATTTAAAAATCAAGTTATATATAGATGCATATATAACTTCTTATTAAATTTAAAAAAAACAACAAATCTTATTTTCTAAAATCTATTTATGTTTATAAAACTAAGTATTATCATTTTTATTAAAAATAACAATTTAAACAATTCTAAATAATTTATAAAAGAGATTTTAACTTACTTGAAATTTAAACTAATACATGTTTCTTATTTTAAATTGTATTTCAAATCTCATATTAAATTTACAAATCATATTTTATAAATCAATATTTTTAAAAAGAAAATAAAACAAACATTTCATAACTTGTTCTTAAATATGCAAACTTAAAGTCAAAATATATTTTTAACAAATAAAACATTTATTAACTTATTCAAATATAAATTCACTAAAAAAATTATTTATTAAAGAATATTATTGAATCAAATCAAATTTATTTACAGAAATTATCAAATCAATTCAATTTTAAACACAGATTATCAAATTTATATTGTCCAAAATTCCGGGATATTACAATCCTCCCCCCTTAAAAGAATTTCGTCCCCGAAATTTAAAACAAAGGTAAATTAATAATCTTTCATAAGATTTAATTTTAAAATATAGCATATGTTAATCATATGCTAACAACCAAAGCAACCAATTTACACAATCAAACAAATCTAATTATCCAAAAGAATTTTGGATAAATCCTTCACGAGTTTCCCCGGTATATATCGGGATACTCACTCTATAGAATCTAAACAATCAATAATATTAAGCTATAGAGCCCTTATCCAACTATATCTACCAACAAAACAATATATCAGACTACAGACGAGTCTGAATCTACAATCACATCCTCCTGAACTGCTGGTTCCACAACCAGAAATAAACCATACACGTACTCCCTTAGAGATACGTGAAACTCATCGAATCTCAGTTATTCAAACTGGCAACTCAATCCTGTAGATCAATCACTTACTCTCCAAGATCACAGAAAAGATCCAAAATACTTCAGAGCTAGCTTCTCAGACTTACCCAATCTTATAGCTCTTTTAGATCAGAGAAAACTTACCCAAAATCAAATCTCTGATTCTGGAATTCAAATTCCTTCGTCTCTTATCCACAAAACACTTCTGACGATCCTGGGCTGCCTTCACTTCTCCTGATCAGCTCAACCTTGCTGGTGTCTCAAGCAACAAACTGGACCGAAACACTCCAACTAAATGATCTCCTCAAGATCAATCCCAACCAAGAACACCAACGCTACTCCATAAACAACAGAAAACTACTTACTTCTCCTATCCGGAAAAGATAAAACAAAAGCATTACCACCATGCTTCCACTACACAACTCTGATAACTCCAGAGAACTCTCAAACAATCGCAAGTCACTTTTGCGAACCACCCAAACCAAATCCAAGGAAAACTGTTCTCCCTTAACCAAATGGAACTGCTTCAACTTAATTAGCCAACCCATCGAAGAAACGGGTCTACTCAACTGCTTCTGAACTCCACTTCAGAAAAATTGCTAAGCCAGAAGACTCCTTGCCAACACCGAGAACATTCCAAACTGCACTGGTGCCACAGATGCCAAAGAATTCCAAACAAAGCTCTTCGAGAAACTCAGACTTCCAAGCAAACAAAAACTCAAGCTGACCACAGCCACAACGCTGAAGCAGACTCACTTCCTTAACTTGTTCCAAAGAAAACATCTTCGGGAACATCCATAGTCACTACATCTCATCACGCAGCTACTACTCCTGAGGTATTCAAAATACCATCACTTACTTCAGCTCAATCAACAGATCCAAACACTACTCATCTAACTTCAAAAATGAACTCCGAACCTTAACAGGTTTCCTTCAGAGATTAATGAAGTTCTTCATCACTTCAGGACTCAATCGAGACGGTATTAGGTCTACAGTCTCAACAAAACACTTCCAACCTCAAACATTCAAACTCCAACCAATGGTAGTCGTGTTACACACACTACTACCCCATCTACCTTTATAACTTATGTTGGAAAACCTGAACAGGTAACCTAATAGATAGGCAGAAATATATATATATATATAGTTATATATAAAAATTACAAATACGCTCTCTCAAGAAAGACACCACTACAGAGCCTAGGTATTCACTCAACCTAATGCTCCCTAAAGAAAGATACACTTCAGAGCCTAGGTATTCACTCAACCTAAAGCTCTGATACCAAGTGAAACGACCCAACTTTCCACTCCCGGAAAATCGTATCATTTTAAGAAAGAAAGGGATAGAAAAGAGAATAGAAAGAAGAGAAGAAAGAAACAGCATCAGAATCTAACACAGCGGAACGAATAAATTATATTAATCACATAATACTTTACATAGTATCATATACATCAGAGATACACAGCATAAACAACTCATACTAGACAGTTATAAATACCTGTCTAGTTATACAACTCAATCACAATACAGAACACTCAGAGATCACACAGCGGAATACTCTATAGCTACACGCGGAAGCCTCCTGCTCCATTTGCTCCTTCACAAATCGTCAAAGCAAACCTGAATCCTAACCTGAATTCCCTTGGCTACTCGTAAAAATTTGAGTACCCAAGAGTTTATGAGAAACAAAAATAAACTCCGGGTCAGACATGGGTCTGGTGTGAGTAACAGGTTAAAGTTGCTTAACTTTTAAAAACCTTTTGAAAAGAAAGGTATCACGTAAGACTTCCCACACATAAACATGGAAAAGTTTTTACCTTACGCTAACCAAAACATTTGATAGGAAATCTAGTGATATTATAATAGTGTCTAGGGTTTTCAAATAAATAAGAAATAGCCGAAATTGTTACATTCATTAAATTCCAGCTACTAGCCACAAAAGTGGGTAATACAATCAAAACCGTTGGCACTTATTGGATTGTGGATTCCATACAATGGCAGGGCTACTGGGGTACCGCCCGTCACAGTACGTGGCCTAGATCACAGTACCGAGGATTACTCCCTTCATCCCCTGCAACACAAGACCGGAACCGTTCCTTACTGAACAGTTCCGAACAAGACAACCCCGCAGTTGGTGTACACTGACAACTGCCCACTAAGCCGAATAAAAAGGAACCTCTAGACAGGGATCAATCTTGCTCTCCAGTGGGTGCGACCCACGAAGCCTTGCTGCACCTCCCCTGTTTTAGCCATTCCCGGTTGATGAGGCCTGAGGCTACGATTACCTTTATAGGACATATCACTTAGAATGCTCATCGTCCACCTGACGATGTTCTGAAAGCATTCAATCCATACAAGTTCGTTCCGGGTTCGAACGAAACCGAAGGCATTATCTCGTTACACTCGTTTTGGAATCACCCTCAGAGTTAACGACAATAACCCTTGCACTCTAATTCGTCATCTCGAATCTATAAGAACTAATTCCGTCAACTCATTACGGAATCACCCACAGAGTTATAATGACTCATAGTCCTTACACCTCGAGTCTTCACAAAGCTCCACTTTGATTCACGACCTAACGTTATTTGGAATCGATGTGGTTTTCGGATATCCAAATATGGAATCCCGATCCCGGTCTCATCGAAATCCAAAGCGTGTCTTTTAAGGTCCAAGTTGTTTTAAAGGTTTAAAACAATTCAATTATCTATATAAACAGATAGATAAATCACAGATTCATAATAGGTAATCAACATTATCATCATATCAGATAAACATATTATCATTATCCAAAAGATAATCTATATCAACATCACAATGCAACCAATGCATCCATAACATTCAACATTACTTATCTCAAATCTGAGATTCAAACCAATCAAGCAACAATATCATCCATATAAGCAATGATCTATATCACCATTTATAATTAATTTAAAATGAATTAAATTAACTACATCATTCTCTAATTAATTTAAAGTAAATTAAATTAATTACTTAATCAATATAAATCTTACTTACATATCCTTTAATTAATTACAACTTAATTAATTAATCAATCTTTAATCAATCACCTTAATTAATCACCTTTGATTAATCATTCCTTAATTACATTTATGTAATTATCCTCTAATTAATTTTACAAATTAATTATACTTAACCAAATTTAGTAATTAACCTTTAATTACTTCATTAATTAATTATTTATAATTAATTACATTAATCCTTAATTAATTACATTAATTAATCACTTCATTAATCACTTATTATTGATTAATTAAATTAATTAATCAACTCTTAATTACATCATTAATTATTAATTAATTATCTCTAATTACATTTTTATTAATTACCTTATTAAATTAATTACATTAAGTAATTAATCATAATTTAAAACCATAATTGTTAATCACCTATGATTAACCTCATAATTACATTTAAGTAATTAACTAACCTTAATTACTTTACCAAATAATTTAATTACTCCTTAATTCATTATCTCTAATTAATCCCTTTATTAATTCACAAAGTAATTATACTTAAATTACTTCATTTATCAAATCATCTTTAATTAATTACTTACAGTAATTAGCCATTAATTACTACCCTAAGTAATTACAATTTAATTAATTACATAAAGTAATTATCTATTACTACAAAGTGTTTTAAATTAATTAAACTAAATTAATTAATCTAAACTAATCATAATTAATTACACTATGTAATTAATTCATTAATTACTTTTATTAAGTAATAAATCTTAAACAATTTCAAAAATGATTATCATTAATTAATTAATCTAATTAATTATTAAAATTAATCACATTAATTAATTGTTAAATAATCTTAAGTTAATGACCTTCATTAACTATTCTTAATTACTTAAATTAAGAAATTAACTTATACTAATCATATTAATTATCAATTTAATTAATATTTAATTACCAATTAATTAATCTCTAATTATTAGTTAATTAAGAATTAATTACAATCTAATTAATCCTTAATCACTTGATTAAATAAAACTTTAATCATTAATTAAAATCTAATTAGTAATTCTTTATTACTAATTTATTAACCTTAATTAATTTATCTCAATCATTAATTAATCAATTTTAAAAAAAATCATTAATTACTTAATTAATCATCCACATAATTAATTAATTGTATAATTAATTATCCTTTTTAAATTAACTTAATAATTTAAATAAATTCAAATTCTTAAATTCAAATTTAAGAAAACATTTCTTTTGTTTTAAAATATTCTAAAAACACTTTGTTTTCAAATCTTTAAATTCCATTTAAAAATTTCATTTTAAAACTTAAGATATAAATTTCACTTAAACAAGTTTTTAAATTAATTTAAAAACCCTTATCATATGTTAAAAGAACATATACTTATAAAATAAGAATTTAAAATCTCAATTCAATTTAAATTCAAATTAATTTTAAAAGCACATCTAAAATATTCTACAACTTCTCCTTAATTCCAAACTATTTAATCCTTTCAAATATTTAAAACAAATCTAAATTTAAAACTCATTTTATTTTTAAAAACTGAAACTTACATTTATTTTCCAGGTTTTTAAAAAAACAGATTTCAAACTTATTTTAAATTTCTAATTTAAAATTTTAAACTTCAAATTCAAATGCAAACACCTATGCACATTTACACCTATAGGTTTAAAAACCCAATTTAAATTTAAAAACTTAAACTATTTCAAAACTTAGATTCATTAAATTTGAATTCATATTTAGCTTCAGATTTTCCCAATCTCAGTTTGAATTTCATCCTGCAATTTGAATTTACTTTTAAACTTAAAAACCAATCAGCTTTATTTTGGTTTCCATTTTAAAAATCCAAACCAAAGTTTAAAAATTCAAATACTTTCAAAACCTAAGATTTTAAATTATTTGAATTCAATTTTAAATTCAGGTTTTCCAAACTTAGATCCTATTTTTAATGGCATTAAAACTTTTATTTTTAAATTTTTAGAAACTGGAACAAGCTTCAGTTTATATTTAAATCTGAACACTGCCTACTCGAGTTCCCCTGTATCTACTTCGAGTCCAAACAGGCCTTACTTCGAGTTAAAGCTTCATTTACCCGAGACAATCACGAGATGCTCAAAACCCTGTAACCCAAACCAAAACTTCACCAGTATCATTCCCTGTGCACATGCACATCAACTACGGCCATCACCAGTCAACTCTGGTGATCTTCACATGTCGCTGTTCCACCACAAACCCAAACTTGATCACCACAATACATCCAAAAATTCAAATTTGAAAATCAGCTCCTCAATCCAAACCTGGAAACCTGTCAACGCAAAAACACCCAAAACCTGTCAACGCCTTGTTGACGTGATTCCGACCACCATCACCTTCAGATCTTCGGCGATGACTTCGTCCATCCATCAACCCCCATTACCCAAAAGATCTTCGAGCTCGATCCACTACAGTGTCCGTGGTAATCGACTCTTCAGAACCCAGTACAACTAGGGTTTAAAAATTCAAATCTAAATCCCAACCTCAACAGAGAATTATAATTTAAACCAGTATTTTTCCTATCTTCTAGGATCATTCCATCATCATCTCAGAAGATCTTGGCCTTCCCGATCACTTGGATCAACAGAGGCAGCCAAAATTACACAAATCAGATAATACTCAATGGCTCTTTGACCCCAACACTAAAAATTGAAATCTTGCTTTTAAAAATCATATTTTTGTATGATGTTTCAGTTTATAATCCTGAAACAATAATTTATTTCACTTGAATTTTCACTTATTTGGTAACAGATATCTTTGCTTTGATTTCCAGATAAAATCTAAGCATATTTTAACTTAAGTAAAATGCTAAATCAAGGTTTGAATTTGACTAACAAGTTTCCCCTTGAAACTTAGATTTAACCGTGATTAACTAAAGGGATTTACATTTAAACAAGTACCTATGTCAGAAGAAAAAAAAAATTGCAACAGGCAGATTCATACAATCCAAAAGCACATCATATATGAACAACAATGCATACATAACAGGTATACATATTTCCAGATTTCAAATCAGGCAACACATTCATATATTTAAATTTTTAGAAATATTTGTTACTCACCTGAACTTGAAGGCAGAGCATTCATTGTTAATTGAAAAGCTTCAGACTTGAACTTCAAATTGCCTTATTTTTAAACTGCAGTTTGCTTATTAAATCTTCATCTTGCTTTTAAACTTAAAACTTTAGTCTTGATCTCTGAAACTTGAGTTGCAGATGTTTGAATTTGAAATTGCAATTTTAGATCCCAGATAGTTTGAAAATATGCAGGATCTTGTATTTTCATATTAATAAACTGACATGCATTCTTGTCTACAGGAAGAGATGGATATGTATATGAAGATGAACAGGTGGCATGTTGAACTGATCTGTAATTTGAGGAGCTACAGGCTTTTGAAGATGAATCAGGGATATGCATTTTGAGGAGTTTGAATCAATTTGTAAATGGATTACAGGTCTGCATGAGTGAAAAATGCTTTGCACTTGAAAATGAGGTTGCTTGCTGATTACAAATTTGAAGAAATCAGAGTGTATATTGAAGATGGTTTCAGATTTATGTTTTGAGGAGGAACTAATTTTTGATTTGAAACTGAAATGCATGCTTATATACAGGTGAAAATGCAGGCTTTGGTACTTTCAGATATGAAAATGCAGGCATGGATTTGTTTAAAACAGAATGAAGACTGCAGGCTTTGATGAATATGATTCAGATTTATGATTTGAAGATGATTTTCAGCTGAACAAATTTTCTTTTATTATGAATTGAAGATGAGAAAAGAAAGGAATGGAGAAATGCAAGCATATGTAACTAGACTTATTATTTATTAGAAGAAATGAAAAATAAAAGATAAAATTTTGACACTTGGTTAAATTTTCAACACTTGTCACTTGTTTAAATTAATGGCTTACATATGTAAATTAAATGTCTTAAGAGACTTACACATGTATATTAAAAGTGTTTTAAATTTTAATTTAAATTGTTTATAAACACTTTAACTTATTTTATTCCATATGTATATATAAATGAATTTTATTCCCTTTTTAATTTTAGAAATCAAAACAAAACAAGTTATAAACAAAAGCTTATTCAAATATTTTTAAGTATTTACTCTATTAAATTTCAAAACATTGAATTCCAATTTAAATTAAATTACAAACTCCAATTTAAAAATCAAGTTATATATAGATGCATATATAACTTCTTATTAAATTTAAAAAAAACAACAAATCTTATTTTCTAAAATCTATTTATGTTTATAAAACTAAGTATTATCATTTTTATTAAAAATAACAATTTAAACAATTCTAAATAATTTATAAAAGAGATTTTAACTTACTTGAAATTTAAACTAATACATGTTTCTTATTTTAAATTGTATTTCAAATCTCATATTAAATTTACAAATCATATTTTATAAATCAATATTTTTAAAAAGAAAATAAAACAAACATTTCATAACTTGTTCTTAAATATGCAAACTTAAAGTCAAAATATATTTTTAACAAATAAAACATTTATTAACTTATTCAAATATAAATTCACTAAAAAAAAATTATTTATTAAAGAATATTATTGAATCAAATCAAATTTATTTACAGAAATTATCAAATCAATTCAATTTTAAACACAGATTATCAAATTTATATTGTCCAAAATTCCGGGATATTACAATTTGACTAAAAACGTGGGGTTACCAACCTTGAGAATCAATGATATACAAGACCATGGGCAATGGTCGATCATATTCAAACTGGGTCCTAATCAAGGTGCAATCAATATGAAGTGACAAGGAAGTCCCCGTGAGGCTAAATTTCAAATTTCAAGTCTATCGGAGTTTGTTTGCTTCAGTTACGGATAAATGAAGAATTTATATGAATCGATCTATAAAACAGCATAAATCGATGAAAAGCGATCAATATCTAAAAATCTATAAAGCCAATGCACTTGAAACTTTCAAAGCATCAATATATTGAACAGTGGAGCCCAAAAAACGATCACATGAAAAAACTCTCGAATCTTGGAAAGACATACCTGTTAGAACTTCAATTGTTGGATTTTAATGACAACAACTATACAATTATGCCAAAGAATCTCTAAGCTGATTTGCAGGTACATGAGCATAAAAAAAGACAAATAAATACATTCAAAATAAAGATACACAGTACTAAAAAGGATGGAAGTATGTATATGGAGATATAAGAAGAGAACACACGATAGAGACAAGATGAAGGTGACAAATAAAGTATTATTAGTCATAGAGTGTCGTGTTAGAGTTTACAAATGTTAAAATCTTCTCAAAATGACATACACACATATACATTCATATTTTAAATGAAAATTCAAGTTTTCAAAAATTGCATGGAGCGGGGCTCGAACCCGAGTCAATAGTTCATAAGGCAAGTGCACTAACCATTTGAGCTACGGTAACAAATAAAGTATTATTAGTCATAGAGTGTCGTGTCTAGAGTTTACAAATGTTAAAATCTTCTCAAAATGACATACACACATATACATTCATATTTTAAATGAAAATTCAAGTTTTCAAAAATTGCATGGAGCGGGGCTCGAACCCGAGTCACTTCTCAAAATGACATACACACATATACATTCATATTTTAAATGAAAATTCAAGTTTTCAAAAATTGCATGGAGCGGGGCTCGAACCCGAGTCAATAGTTCAGAAGGCAAGTGCACTAACCATTTGAGCTACGGTGACAAATAAAGTATTATTAGTCATAGAGTGTCGTGTCTAGAGTTTACAAATGTTAAAATCTTCTCAAAATGACATACACACATATACATTCATATTTTAAATGAAAATTCAAGTTCTCAAAAATTGCATGGAGCGGGGCTCAAACCCAAGTCAATAGTTCAGAAGGCAAGTGCACTAACCATTTGAGCTACAGTAACTTTTGTTACAGGATAAATTCAGACAGCTGAATACATTCATTCAGATGTCTGAATGTTGAAATTAAATATTGTTTCACAATATTCAGCCATCTGAATGAATATATTCAAACGTTTGAATAAGGCCAAAAATTGCCTAAAAGCTTGCTGTTTGCATTTTAATATAATTCAGAAGTCTTCATTGTTTTGATTCATACGGCTGAATATTTCCAACTGCTATTTTCATGAATAGATGCTTCTCTTCATCGAACAGAAACGTTTTCAAAATCAAGGGTTGCACCTATTCTTTTCAATATAGTTCATCTATGGTTGCAACCTTTTAAACTCTATAAATATATTATAGAATTCAACAAACAATCGACCGAAAACTATTTTAATATTCTTGAATTCTTATCTATTCTCTAGTTTTCAAATTGCTCTCAAATTGCTTACATTTTCTGATCATTGATCACTCTATCTTCCATAATTCTTTAGCACATTACACTATATATCATAAAAGAGAAGATTATAGGAAGATTGTAGTTAATTGACTTATCGGTGCTATTCAAAGAGCACACTATAGTCAGATACTTTTTGTTATTTATAAAGAAGTCCCGTTCGGTTGCTCAGGTGGTAGAATTCCTATTCGATTGCTTAGGAGGTAGAAGTCTTGTTCGGTTGCTCAGGCGGTGTAAACATATTCCTCTAGGTTAAGTGAGGGTTGCTAGTTTAAATCCAGAAGGAGCCTGGGACTGGACGTAGAATGAGAGTTTGAACTAGTATAAAAATCTCCGGTGTCATTTTTCTTTACTGCTTTTACTATAATTATTTACCGCACTAGTTATTTTTATACTCATATTCGGCATCAGTAGATAACTTAGTTTATATCGCATTGCCGTTACTTTTACATGGTTTACAACTATTAGCTATTTTGATCCTATAGCATAGCAGTCACTTTCATTTGGTACCAAAGCATAGACATTGTCAATTGGTAGGATTTTAATGACAACAACTATACAATTGTGCCAAAGAATCTCTAAGCTAATTTGCTGGTACATGAGCATCAAAAAGAGACAAACAAATACATTCGAAATGAAGATACACGGTACAAAAAAGGATGAAAGTATGTATATGGAGATATAAGAAGCGATACACACGATAGAGACAAGACGAAGGTGACAAATAAATTATTATTAGTCATAGCGTGTCGTGTCTAGAGCTTACAAATGTTAAAATCTTCTCAAAATGATACACACACATATACATTCATATTTTAAATGAAAAATCAAGTTTTCAAAAATTTCATGGAGCGAGGCTCGAACCCGGGTCACTAGTTCAGAAGGAAAGTGCACTAACCATTTGAGCCATGGTAACTTTTGTTATAGGCTAAATTTAGAGGCTGGATACATTCATTCAGACGTCTGAATGCTGAAACTAAAATATTGCTTCACAATATTCAGCCGTCTACATGAATATATTCAGACGTCTGAATAAGGCCAAAAATTGCCTAAAAGCTTGCTGTTTGCGTTTTAATCTAATTCAGAAGTCTAAATTGCTTTGATTCAGAAGGCTGAATATTTCCAGCTGCTATTTTCATGAATAGACGCTTCTCTTCATCGAAGAGAAACGTTTTCAAAGTCAACGGTTGCACGTGTTCTTTTCAATATAGTTTTTTCATCTATGGTTGAAACCTTTTAAACTCTATAAATAGATTACAGGATTCAACAAACAATTAACTGAAAACTATTTTAATGTTCTTGAATTATTATCTATTCTCTAGTTTTCAAATTGCACTCAAATTGCTTACATTCTCGATCATTGATCACTCTATCTTTCATAATTCTCAAGCACATTACACTATATATCATAAAGGAGAAGATTATAGGAAGATTGTACTTAATTGACTTATCGGTGCTATTCAAAGAGCACAGTACAGTCATATACTTTTTGTTATTTGTAAAGAAGTCTTGTTCGTTGCTCAGGCGGTAGAATTCCTATTCGGTTGCTTAGGCGGTAGAAGTCCTTTCGGTTGCTCAGGCGGTGTAAACCTATTCCTCCAGGTTAAGTGAGGGTTGCTAGTTTAAATCCAGAAGGAGTCTGGGAATAGACGTAGAATGGGAGTTCAAACCGGTATAAAAATCTCTGGTGTCATTTTCTTTACTGCTTTTACTATTATTATTTTTCGCACTAGTTATTTTTATACTCATATTCGGCATCAGTAGATAACTTAGTTTATATCGCGTTGCCACTAGTTTTACATTGTTAACAGTTGTTGGCCATTTAGATCCTATAGCATAGCAGTCACTTTCATTTGGTATCAAAGCATAGCGACTGTCAATTGGTATCAGAGCATAGACACTGTCAATACCGATCACACAAAATCAGGCAGAATGATCCATAGTTTCACGAAAAATGTGATATCTCACAAATTGTTTATCAAAATTGTACGGAAATTGGAGAGCAAGTATCTTACATCATGAAAAGCCAAAATTATCGATCACACATCAATCAGAGGCCAAAATAATGATCGGTTAAGCTTTGGCCGATTGTTCCAAAATATCGAGTTAGGGCCACCGATCATTTATGGTGGGCCCATATGGATGTAGAGGCTCTTCTTGAAAAATCAGCCCAATCCATGTACGTCTTCTCGTATAAATACAGCTGGCCATTCTCCATAAAGAGGATCCTTCTTTCTGCTGCCTAGGTTATGCCATTTTTATTTTTCACTCTTGTACTAATGGATCCTAGCTAATCCAAACATCCTTGTAATAATAATCAAGTGCAAGATCAATAAAAATATAAAGTGTGTGTTCATTTACTTTTTCTGCTATGTTTTTAATGTCATTCATTGTTTAATCTCCACGAGATTCTATTAGGTGTCGATGCTCATTTATGGAATCAATATTTTGGTGCTTTCAAAGAATTCTCAGCTTGATTGGAACTCCTCTTCTACTTGTGGATTTTCATGTCCGCGACTTAGATCCAGCTTTCGATTGACAAGTTCCTATTCTAATCAGATTCGAAAGAGATCTATAAGGAAACTATTAGCCTTGGCCAAAGAAGCCAAGTCCACTTCCCCTGTAGAAGAAGGAAATCATGATATTAGTGATCGATTAGTCATGTGTTTGACCAATGTGCATACATTTTCAAGTTTTAAAGCATCTATGAACGATCAGTCAACAACCATGCTCCATATATACTCAATGAACGATCGTTCCCTACAAATCCATACACTGCATCATCATATACGATTGTTCCATACTATTGTTTCTCATTGGTTGTTCCACCAGTGAATTTGGTCGATCATTTTTTTCTACATGATCGTTCCATACCGATCGTTTCTACACAATCATTTTTGTATGATCGTTCCTATAAGATCACTCTAGCCTATAGTTTACACCGAACATTCTTCCTTACCGATCGTTCATTCCTCAACCGATCGTTCCTCCCACCAGCACCCTATGATAGTACTTGTACGATCATTCCACTGCTATGTGGATTTACACCGACCATTTATATATGATCGTTTTTGTACGATCGTTCCATATGCTATATGGATTTACATCGACCGTTTCTATATGATCGTTCTAGTTAACCTTTTCAATGATAGTTACTTACACCGATCGTTCTAATAGACCGTTCCCACCGATCATTTACACCGATCATTTATACCCGATCGTTCCCACCAAGTATTTAGATTAATTGTTATTTTCACCGATCATTATTTCCCTAACATCGCTTACATCGATCGTTCTAAGATCATCTCCACCGATCGTTCCAATTAATATTTTCAGCGGTCATTCGAACTGCCTTGATATTCTGACCGATCGTTACTACAATCGATCGTTCCACTGCTTTTGCATTCCAATTGACAGTTTTCAACCAATTATTATTGCAACCGATCATTTTTCATAAAAAAAATTTTCAAGTATGATCCAAACTATAGTGACCCCATATTATGGATTTGAAACTCAACTTAAAGACGGTGCATTCCGTCCACTTCCCTTCCATCCTATAACTGACCAGGGCATAGAGGATCAAGCGACAGCTTTTGAATTGCAACCAAAGAATGGACAAGGAAGTGCTACTCAAATAGGACACCCAAAGGCTGGAGAACCAAGATGATATGACACAAACTGGGATCAGTTATTGTATCAAGCTTCTAGGGTAGATTACGACTGCTCTCAACTGACCAGCTTCCAAATGCCTAACTTTCTAACTATGATATGATGGCTTGTGTGATGACTGCCCTATGCCGCTTATTATGCCATCCCAAAGTATAGTTGTCCATCATCAAAGTCGAACCTGAAGTAGTCATCCATTCGACTTGAAGCGAACCCAGGAAGTTCTGGCCCAAGGTCAAATTTGGGTAAAATCAAGATTTTCTCCAAGCAAACTCCAGTATGACTCCAAGCATTGTTCGTCACCAGCCCAACACTTCAAATTCAGCGATTCCAAGCGAACCAGGGCCTGACTCCAAGCAAATAGAAAATTTTATCGGCTCAGACTCCATGTAAATTATCACCAATCCATCACACGCTGGACAATTTTGCATACAACATTCACAAGCATTACAAACGACCATTACTTGAAAACGGACCGAACTAACAATAACTAGGGCATTTTCCCCAGTCGAAGCAATTCACTGAAGCCATTCAATATGCAAAATATCCCGAGAGATTCAATATGCAAAACATGCTGGCATACTCTAAAAGCACAAACCCTCAAGAACGTCTCATGATATATGAAGGGAACATGAATTCCGCCAGAGCGACGAATGCAATTAAATGCCGATTATTTCCTATATTCCATGGTGGAGTGGCAATCGATCATGCGATTTACACGATCACCATCCAGGTCCATCTCCTCGTTTGATTAGCTGGCTAACGATTTCACCAAGCAATTCAAAATGCATGCGACTGGCCCCAAGGATGCGATATTATCCAACTTAGCCTAAGCGCTAGGCGATCCACTCAAAGACTTTTGGCAGAGATTTAACACCGCTGCCACTAAAGTGAGCAACCCAGCATGAATATCACAGTGATGGAGCTGGTATGGGGAATCGACCTCGAGACACACTTTGGCGATTGGTCACCTAAAGAGCCTCATATGACCTTGAATCATTTCTGTTCCAAACCGAACCAAAACCTAAGCATGGAGGAGGCAGAGCAAACTAGGAGAAAGAATGATGCAATCCCGTTGGCTGAAGGAAGTCAAAGCAAGGGCATCATTAACTCCTGCCTTAGACACAAGAGGCAGTTCGAAAGCTCGACTTAAAGTAGGCGTGATTAACTGCCTACTCATCAACACCACCCTCAACACGTGGACGTGACTATAGCTTGAGGTGGATGTGACTTGATCGTCCACCCGAAAACTCTCTTCCTCGACTTGCTGGGAGGAGTGTAAAGCAAAAGGATGGATGCAGTTCGACCGTCCATCGATCAAGTCTGGTTCCAAGAGCACGAACCAGAGTATAAACATCAAATGGGAGTGACTGACCACCCGTCATAAAACTTTGCTCCCCAGAGTGCGGATCGAAGTATAAACACAAAAGGATGGACATGGTTTGATCATCCATTGATCAACTCTGGTTCCCAAAGCGTGGACTAAAGTATAAATATCAAATGGGTGTGACTGGCCACCCACCATAAATCTCTGCTTCCTAAGTAATAAACTCAAAAAGATGGATGCGGTTCAAGCATCCATTGATCAACGCTAGTTCCCAGAGCGTGGACCAGAGTATAAACATCAAACAGGTGCGGTTGACCATTCATCATAAAACATAGTGTGGGTCAGATTATAAACATAAAAGGATGGATATGGTTCGACCGTCCATCGATCAACATTGGTACACAGAGCGCAGATTGGAGTATAAATATCAAATGGGTATAACTAACCACCCATCATTAAACTTTGGTCCCCATAGTGCAGACCGAAGTATAAACACAAAAATATGCATGCATTTCAACCGTTCATCGAACAACTCTGGTTCCCAGAGCATGGACCATAGCATAAACATCAAACAGGTGTGACCGACCACCCATCATAAAACTCTGCTCCTAAAGTGCGGATTGGAGTATACACACAAAATGATGAATGCAGTTCGACCGTCCATCGATCAACTCTGGTTCCCAGAGTGCAGATTAGAGTATAAACATCAAACGGATGTTACTGACCACCCATCATAAAATACTGGTCCCTAGAGTGCGTACCGGAGTATGTACACAAAAAAATGGACGTGGTTCGACCGTCCATCGATTAACTCTGGTTCCCAGAGCATGGACCGAAGTATAAACATCAAACGGGTGTGACTAACCACCCATCATAAAACTCTGGTCCCCAGAGCGTAGACCAGAGTATAAACACAAAAAGTGGATGCGGTTCGACTGTCCGCTCCCCAACTCTTGCACTTGACTTGGAGGCAAACACATGACTCAAAATGGATGCAATCAGACCATCTCCTCCCTTGCTCGAGCTCGAAGTTCTTTGAAACACTCATTTACTCCCAAGGCTCAGTAGAAATAGGATCTAAATTGAAGTGGATGTGGTACGACCATCAACGCATCCACTCCTGCCCTAGATGCAAAGGCAGATTGAGAGCCCAAGCCTAAATTAGACGTGGTTTGACTGTCCAATCCAAAGAGGATGTGATTCGTCCATCCACGACCTTGATTGCGCCCGAGGTACGGCGGACTAGCCAAGACTTGCCCGGACATCGGCAAGCCCAAACTTCAAACCTAGACATGGACACGGTTCGACCATCCAGCAAGTAACCCTACTCCTTCTGTCCAGATTGAAGTATAAACACAAATTAGGTGCGGTTCGATAACTTTCTAATAAATCCTTATCCCCGAAGTGCGGATATGAGTATAAACAAATAGATTAGTGAGGTTTGACCACTGAATATTCCATAAACTCTGACATGAACTCGATAGGAGGAGTATAAACTCAATATAGATGGAATTTTACCATACGTGAACTAATTCTGCTAACCCAAGAATGGGAATGAGAATACAAGCTACTACATGCTAAGTACGACTTCTTACTATAGTTCCAGTTGGGTGATCTTTATAACTTAAGACAACGACTGCAAGGAGGCCCCAATACAACACCAATCGGAATGACATCCGAAGTAACAAGTGTTTGACTATATCGTACCATCATATTAAGGGTCAATATTGATTCGCACCAACCACAAATGGATGTGACCTGAACATCCATCGAATAACTCTGATCACTAGAGCATGGATATGAGAACAAACCACGAATGAGTGCGACTTGATCATTAATTCCCCAGCACCTTCCTTTGATCCATTAAGAGGAGTGTGAAACCGGATGAGAATGACCCGACTACACCTGAGTTAATTCTATCCCTAAATATGGCGGAAGAATATGAATCAAAATGGACGCGACTTACCGTCAAGCTCCGAATGAATGCAATGCAACCGTTCATTCGTTGACTCTTACCATGATCCAACTAGAATAGCAATATGAAATGGACATGGCTTTACCGTCGGCACACTGATCCTTACCCTTGGTTTGGTAGGGAGAGCATCAATCATTGATTGGATATGACTTGCCTTCCGACTTATCGATGTATTCCCTAGACTTGGTGGCACGAGCGAGAAACAAGATGAATGTGAACCGACCATTTATCGATCAACTATAAGTTTTTGGATCTTAGGTGGGAATATAAACAGGACTAGGAAAAGACTCGACCATCCATGCAATACATTTATCAACTTGAGACCGAGGTAGAAGTGTGATCATCCAATGACTGGCTGTGACAGCTCAATGCTATGGTTCATTCCTAGCGTTTACAACGCTCGAGGCTACAATCAAAAGGATGCCTAGAGATAGAATCATCAAATTGACGCCCGAGCTCATGGAAAAATTATCATCACTCCAACCCGAATGACAAGTAACAGATCATGAGTGCGTTGAATGGAAAGCACATTATTCGAATATACAAGCAGATTCAGACTTAAAGAAAGAGCCAGCTATGTAGTTGCGTGCAACATGTGGCTGAACCATACTCGACATTTGATTCAACGTGCTTATAAGTCTGATCTTCGGCCATTCGTAGATAATTGCTTAAAGCATTTAGAGCCCTTCACTATCACACTCAATAACTCATGACAAGACTCTAGGATTTGATCAGAGTAATCGGCATCATTGACCGTCCCAACCAGATTTCACGTTGATTGTTACGCAAAATAGTTACATTTGAACTCAATGAATCCAGGACTACACCCGCTAACCTGACAATCGATATTACAATCAGCCATGGCTACCCATCGTGGGTACTGAAGATCGAGTCACAACTCAGTGCAATGATGATGAAGGAGTAGTTGGCTTTCTTCGAATGAATCTTGATGTGTTCGCTTGGACCCCTTATGACATGCGTCTGATTTCACCGACTATCGCAAGCCATGCATTGGGTATCGACCCAAGGCATGTCCCCGTTAAAGAAAAGCAACACGACATGTATTTAGAGGGATTTGCTGCACTTAAAGAGGAGGTGGATAAACTCAAAAACAATAGATTTACTCACGATGCCCTCTACCTAAAATGGGTATCCAATCCAGTTCCCGTGAGAAAAGCTAATGGAATGTGGCATACATACATTGACTACTCTTACCTGAACAAGGCATGCCCGAAAGACAGCTTTCCGCTTTCGAGGATTGACCAGCTGGTAGACTCAACTGCTGGATATGAACTGCTTTCATTTATAGATATGTACTCTGAATACAACAAGATCCTGAGCATGTCCTCGGCGAGGGGCGCACCAACTTCATTACCGATCTAGGGTTATATTGTTATGTTGTAATTTCATTTGAACTAAATAATGTTGTAGTTACTTACCAAAGACTAGTCAACTAGAAGTTCAAAGAACGGATCAGGCAACCAATGAAAGTATATGTGGATGATATGCTCATGAAGTCGCGATGACCAAACTACCACGGCGATGAATTAATAGGGATGTTTAGTTTCTCCAAAAATATGTAGTGAAACTAAATCCCTTGAAATGCTATTCTGGCGTTGCATTAAGGAAATTTTGGGGTTTTATCGTCAACTCTCGTGGAATCGAAGCTGATACCTAGAAGATTCAAGCAATTTGAAACATCTAGATACTGAAGATGTTTAAGCAGGTACAGAGCTTAAATGCGAAGGTTGCCGCCCTAAGCCACTTTATTTCCAGGTCCACCAACAAGTGTATTCCTTTCTTTGACCTCGTTGAGAGAGGGAAAGGGGACATTGAATGGATGCAAGATTGCATAGATGTGTTTCAAGCTCTAGTAGATCACTTAGAGAGACCTCCCATCCTATCCAAGCCACTGGATCATGAAGACTTATACATCTATTTAGTAGTGTCGGTACATGCCATAAGTGCTACACTGTTACATGAAGGGAATCGGACCCGGAGGACTGTACATTATGTTAGCAACCGATTGACAGGTGCTGATAGAAAGTACCCAAAGTTGGAAAAGCTTATGTACTGCCTGTTGATTACATCATGAAAGATTCGCCACTACTTCTAGGCTCATCACATCAACGTCCACATAGACCAGCCGTTACGACGGGTCCTACAACAACCTTAGATGTTTGGAAGGTTGCTGAAATGGAATATCAGGCTAAGCTAATTCGATATCACTTATCTCCCATGGAGAACTATCCAGGGACAAACATTGGCGGACTTCATAGCTAAATTCACTACACCAGATGACTCTCTGGTGAGTAGTAGAGAATCAACCAACCGATGGAAAATGTACATGGATGGAGCATCTAACAATCCGTGTTCTGGTGCCAGACTCGTGTTAGTGACTCATGAGGGAACAATCGACCTACTACACCTTGAAACTCGACTTCCCTGCAATAAATATCGAAGCTGAGTATGAAGCCTTGATCGTTGGGCTCAAATTTTCCAAAGAAATGGAAGTGAAAACTTTATAAATCTTTTGTGATTCCTAGTCAGAAGTATACCAAGTCAGGTAGTATTATCAGACTAGGGGCAGCAACTTGCTCCTTATCTCGGCCGAGTCCAAGAGTAATTGGCTGACTTTGATATTACACCATTGCACACATCCCCAGAGATAAAAAACGAGAAAGGCGACTCAATGGCCAAGCTGGCCAGTAGCGGCAATGCGCAGCAAATAGACGTTGTCCTAATTAAAATACTAGATGCTCCAAGCATCGACCGGATGGAGATTAACTGGGTTCTGGAGGTGAAGCCGAAAGGGAGTCGTAGATGACTCATGTCAAAGGCTACCTGCAATGAGGGATCCATCCTGGATGGAGGAATGAGAAACGATAGATCTTCCATAAAGCTTTATGCTAATCATCCAAAAAGGAGTGATATACAGAAAAGGCTTCTCCATTCCCCTACTTCGGTGTATCGCCCATCATGAGATCAAACGAATCCTGAGAGAATTCCATAATGGAGAATGTGATGATCATGCCAAGTGGCAAACCCTGACAAAGAAAATACTCTTCTATGGGTATTCCTAGTCAACCGTCAAAAGAGATGCAATTGGTCACGCTAGACAATGCAACGAGTGCTAGATGTTTGCAAAAAAATTCCAGGAGCTCCGTCGGTGAAAGTTACACAAATGGGTATTGATATTATCGGTTCCTTATTGATCTCTAAAGACGAAGCAAAGTACACCATCATTGTAGTGGATTTCTTCACCAAATGAGCTGAAGCTGAACCTTTAGCTATGATCTCGACGAAGAAAGTAATCAACTTCATTTTTCGGAGCATCATCTATCAATTTGGCCTACCACGAACCATTGTAACTGATAGTGGAACCTAATTCGATAGTGTTGAATTCAATGACTTCTGTCGTTGGCATCATATTGAAAATAGATTTGCGGCAGCTGCTCACCCTTAAGCAAATGGACAAGTCGAAGTTGTTAACAAAATTATTGAGTCCATTCTGGAGAAATGTTTGAAAAAGGCTAGAGGCAAGTGGGCGGATGAAATCCCAATAGCATTATGGGCTTACAAAACACCCATAAGTCCGCGACTGGCCATATTCGATTCGCCCTTGCTTACGGCTCTAAGGTCATCATCCTTGTAGAACTTCAAGTCCCATATCATCAAGTGACTTATTACGACCCATGTTTCATACATACATACATACATACATACATACATACATACATACATACATACATACATACATACATACATATATATATATATGAACAAGGAAACGCAATCCAACTACAATTAAACTATAAGGAATTGGTGATGACTCGTGAGTGTACAAACGCATCTGAGAGCCAATGATAAGAAAGTGTACCTGAACGTGCACGTGTATATTTTAAAGTTTTGATTTCTTGAAACCGACATAAATTGAATTTACACCTGGAGTTCTTAATGAAAAGACTGGATCAGATAGCCAAAGCCTACTAGCCTCATAGAACCGAACACGGAAAGCAACCGATAGAATAAGTCCTGAATTTATACTATTGGAAATTGACTGATAGTCATGAAAAACAGAAAAAAAATGCAACTATCAGTAAAGATGACTCAATGGAAGGACAACAACCATTCAATAAACTGAATGGGATCCTTTTTTATTATTGAAGCTTGCAGTAAGCCAAAGCATGTCATGTTCGAACAAGACATGCTTTAGGGGGGAAATGTTATCCCGCCTTTTGGTAAGGCCGTGATACCATAGATTTGACTAAAAACGAGTAGTTACCAACCTTGAGAATCAATGATATACAAGACTATGGACGATGGTAGAGCATATTCAAATTGGGTCCTGATCATGGTGTAATCAATATAAAGTGACAAGGAAGGCCCTGTGAGGCTACATTTTAGATTTCAAGTCAATCGAATGTCGTACGCTCGAGTTATATACAAATGAATAATTTATATGGATCAATCTAAACCGATACATAAAACAACATAAATCGACAAAGATGGATCAATATCTCAAAATCTACAAAGCCAATGCACTTGAAACTTTCAGAGTGCCAATCTATTGAAGAGTGGACCTACAAAAATCATCGTATGAAAAAATTCCCAAATCTTGGAAGGACATACCGATCATTCCATAATGATCTTACAAAATCAGGCAGAATGATTCATACTTTCATGGAAAATGCAATATCTCACAGATGGTACGTCGGAATTGCACGAAATTTGGAGAGCAAGTATCATACATCATGACAAGCCTACACTATTGATCACACTTCACCAGAGGCCAAAATAACGATCGGCTAATTGTTCCAAAATATCAAGTTAGGGCCATCGATCATTATGGTGGATCCCTACGAATTTAGAGACTCTTTTTGCAAAATTTCAGCCCAATCCATGCACCTCTTTTTCTCTAAATATTACGACCATTCTCCATAAAGAGGATACTTCTTTCTGCTGCCTAGGCTCTACCATTTTTATTCTTCACTCTTGTACTAATGTATCCTATTTAATCCAAACATCCTTATAATCATAATCAAGTGCAAAAGCAATAAAAATACGAAGTGGACGTAGGCCAGATTGTCGAATCACTGTAAAAATCTGTGTGTTCATTTACTTTTTCTGCTATGTTTTTAATTTCATTCATCGTTTAGTCTCTTTGAGATTATATTACGTGTCGATGCATATTTTTGGCGTCAACATATATGTATATACATACACAACCCATTCCACTTTGAATACCATAGCTCCTTTCTCTTCTCTTCAATGGCTATGGCCATGAGTTTTAGTGGTACTAGGATGGTAAGCCCATGAGTTTTAAGGGACCTAGGTCGTGGGTTCTAAAAAGGAGGAGGTGGTGATAGCATGAGGTTATGAAGGCCGAGCTTGGGATATGATTGATGGGTATAGCCGTGAGTTTTAGGTGAAAAGGTAAAGTCTTTGGCCTTATGGCCGTGTGAAGGATGATGGCCAGGCACTTTGAAAGAATGGTTGAGTTATTTGGTGATGGTTAGTTGAAGTTAACAATGTTAGTAAATGGTTGTGGTGATATGAATGTTGGTCGGAAGTTTGGATTTGGATTATGGTGAGAAACTCTATTATAATATGATATATTGGATCATATATATGTTTGATTATGCTTGGTTGTGATGATTGTTTATCATGTTTGGATGATGATGATATGATTGTTTGATTGTATTAACAAGTCATGTTTAATACACGTCGAAAATCACAAAGGAAGTTACTTTCCATTAATAAATGAATGGTGTTTATGAGATTGTTAAACCTCTTAAAAATGGTTTAAAATAATTTATAAGTGTTTTATAAAAACTAAAAATCAAATTTGATGAAGTTTTGACAAGTTATGAAAATTGAGTCAAAAATAGGCGCTTCACGTAATTGTAGTTCGCAATTTCACGGTGTAGAAAGTTAAATCCATTTTAAACGATGAATTCGGAGTCAGAGTTCTTTGTGATAAGAATTTTCCAAAATCTTACAATCATAATTTTCAAAAAAAATAAAAATGATCAATATTTCTTTTAGTATATTTTGAAATATGAGCAAATCAAGTTTTCATAATAGTCGCGGTTTGGCAGTTCAGAAACCAAAGCAACAAATTCTTTATGAATGATATTTTTTAATTCTTTGAAAAGTGGAATAAATTCTATAAATATTTTGAAATGCTATAAAATTTATTTAAGTTATACAAATAGATGTCTAAATGATCAAAGAGTTGATTTGATTAAACAAACATTGAAAACACTATTCGCAACGCTTTTTGTAGCGCTTTTTATAACTTTTCGAAAATATATTTTAAACTTAAGTATGCTTTCCCAAATCTTTTATAAAAAAATTCAAATAAATAATTTAGTATTTTATAGATGATTTAAAGGTTTTATAATTCATATAAAAAGGTTTAAATAAATGATTTAAAGAAAAGCTGTTAAAATCAAGTGATCTAAGCTTGGCTCTAAAAGCCGATGAGTAGATTTGATTTTTCTATTTGTGAGATTCGGATGTGAGGTGCCTATAGTAAGGAGATGTTCAGAAGCAACTAGTGTCCTGGCTCACCTAGCCACTTTCCTAGATGAGGAATAGGTAAGGTCGGAATGTCTGAAACGCAGAAAGGATAAAAGATTCAATTTTTTAAATTTAATTTACTACAAATTGGATTATATAGAAATAATCTTCATATAATTGGTATTAAATTCCAAGGAGGGAATCCATACTATCTGTGTGAATTTAAAAGGTGATTTCACCATTATTCGACAGATAGTTATGGTTGAATACAGAAATTGATGTTGAGTTGAATTAGAATTCTATCGACCCTTTTTAACTCAATAATATTTTCCAATATGACTTATGGAAATGATTTGATATTTCCAAAATTATAGAAAGGTTTAATGATTCCATATGTACCAAGAAGAATTGTTTTAAAGATATATATCTCTAGAACATATTTTTGATAAAAAGGAAGTAATTAATCAAATGATAAGTACATATTTACTTAACATTTTTTATCATGATTGGTTCGAAGGAGCCAGGATCAGATTTGAGAGATTCTTTGAAAAGCACTTTGAACCAATTTACATATTTGAAGTGAAGACATGGAATGATAGTAAATGAATAAAGGGCGCTTGTCATTGACCCTCAGGGGAAATTTTCTATATCATATATATGTGATAGAGTATCTTCATTTGATCTTTGATGTGAGGATTGCTCGCTACTAATCCATGAGATGATTCTCGATAGGTTGTGGTAGAAGAGTTCTTTCCGTTTGTCTTGTTCTTGGACAACTTGTATGGACAAATGTCTGACGTTGCATTTCTAATCACATTGATTGATCTCTATAAACGTATCATCTGTTTGGTGGTGGAGAAGGAAACTTCTCTTAGCTTAACACCCTTTCCTAAGACATACGAGCTCAGGAGTTATATGTTTGTAGAAATCAGTTGTGTGATCACGGAATAACAGTGTGGCATTCAAAATAGAATGTTCTATGTAAAACGTAATCGTTTCCTTGGGTCTCATCTCCCAAAAATTGCTTAAACAGGGCATGTTGTGAGGCTATATGGGTTATGCCCATAAGTTTATGGTCATCGCCCTTCCAGATTCTCTATATGTCGAGTGTGTCATGTATGCTATGGCCACGGATAGGTCAGTTACGACCGGGGTAATGTCATATTCGGTTCTATTCACCACCTAGTTGGGTTTGTGGGTAGGCTAGTCTTGCTGGGTGTAGAGGTTTCAAAAGTCGTTGATTCTCGATACATCCTTCTAGAGGTGTACTATACGGAAGGTAATTCCTTACCTGCCATTTTATCGAAATCCATTCTCCAATAGGTGCCTTCCGATTTGATTGTAGAACCTACTTTGCAGCTAGTATGCTGAAATTTAATCTATGTAACAATTTCGGCTAAGATTCATAAGTTTATTTGAAAAGTATTTTTAAAAGAATGCCATTAAAAATAATATTCCAAGATTTTTCGTAGCAAATGTTTTGGTTATCATGAGGTAAAAATAGTTCAGTGTTTATATGCGGTGTGGTCTTATCAGATACCTTTTGTTTTCAAACATTCGTATTTTGAGTTTCTCACACCAGTTCCAACACTGATCCAGAGTTTATTTTCTTTCCCTTTAAACTCTAGGTGCCTATTTTTTAGGTAGCCTAGTAGTCAGGTTTAGTTAGAAGAAATCTAGAAGAGCTTGGAGCATGGAGTTAGAAGATTGTTCAGTAGACTATTACCTCTTTTTCACCACACTTATGTACTATTGTATTCTGAATTTGTAAGGACAGATATTTATAACTATCCATGTTAAACTCTAATAAATGTATTTAAAATTTTCCGTTGTAAAGATTATATGTTGAAATAATATATGTTATTCCGTTTGTGTGAGATTCTGTTCCATCTTTATTTTCTTTGCACTCCATGGTAATCTACCTCTCCCGCACTTGGATTTGTGGAACGTGAATACCCAGGATGTATCAATGTCAATTTCTGAGGGTCAAGGAGGCTAGTCCTTACACTAAGGATTTTAGTCAAAGATGGACAGGTCGGATTATTGCATTGCTCAAAACTGGAAACTCGAGTATAATGGTTAATGAGATTTTAGGAAATAAAGTTCAATCAAAATATGAACTTAAACAAGGCGGTCCTTTGTTGCCACTTCTGTTCAACTTAGTAGCAAACGTATTTACTGGGATTATTAAGTTATCTATCACACAAGGTGTTTTCGATAGTGTTGATGATGAATCAATACTGATGGTCTTTCGGTGCACCAATTTACGAATGATTTAATGCTTTTTTACCTCTCATTTACGTCGCTTTATTATAACTCTTAAATTTATATTATATAGTTTTGAAATGCTTTAAGGACTTAAAATTAATTCTGATAAGTGATCGATTTTAGTCTTGATGATGTGAACAACATTAAAATTCATATTGCTAATACATTAAATTTTCAATAGCAAGAAATTCCTATACATTAATTAGGTTCCTTGATTAGACCAACGAAGCTTTAAAATGAATACTGGAAAATAATAATTGTTAAAACTAATAGAAAATTACCTAACTACAACTGTAGATTTTTACATAGAGCAGATAAAATCATTCTTATTAACTTGTTTTTGTCGACTGTACTGATTTATTAGATGTCTAGTTATCTTTTTCCAAAATGGGTAGTTGATAAAATCATGAAAATCAGAAGAAATTTTCTTTGAAATGATGATAATTCCTACAGTCGTGTCAACTACATTGTTAATTGTGATAAGATTTGTAAATCCAAAGAGGATGAAGGCTTAACAATAGTAAATCTACATAATCTTGACATGTTTTTACTTGGAATGGCTTTGGAAATTTAACATAATAGTGAAAACCTAATTGGGAAATAAATGATTTCAAATCAATTCTACAGTGGATCCTATAGCCTTCATCTTATCGTTTCTAATTGTAATAACACGTCTCACTTTTGAAAATCCATCTTAGTTTTTTTTAACATTTTTAACTTTGGGATTAATAACATATTTCATTCAGGAAATAACACATCTTGTTGGCATGATAACTAGATATCAGTTATACCTCTTAGAGTAGACAACAAATATCTTTTTGACATTTATGGTTTCAAAAATGACTTAATTTCTAATATTTTGGCCCTTATAATGAATTTCCATGAAACTTTATTTTCAACCGTGCATGTAACATCCTAGAATTTTATCTTTTTTATTTTAAATATTTAATTAATTTTAAATATTTAAATAATTGGTTTTTTAAATATTTTTAAAATATAAATAACTTATATTTAAATATGGATTGAATTATGAACTTAATATTAATTAAATGGATTTAATAGCCTTATTTAACACTTATTATTAATAAATGATAATGGTGAATTCATTTTGCAAACTTATTTACAATAATAAATGGTTCAAATATAATAAATAATAAGAAAATCAAATTGTAGTAAAACAACTTGATTTTTAATAACATATTTTAAATTTAATTTATAGGGTTTTTTTCATAGTATCTAATTTGAAAAATAATTAAATTTCCATTCGATGCATTTTTTGGGTAAACAAAGGTATTTTTGAAACTTCCAAAAACATGATAGCCTGTATATTTTATTGTTGCTTTATGATCATGTCATATTATTGTGCACGATCGTATTTTTATTTTTGTCTTTCACGGTTTATATGCGAAAGTGGCATTGTATAGCGTCGTACCCCAAAACTTCATTCAAGCACACAAACGTTTTCCCTCATTTCTTGCATTGTCTATTGCCTGGATATGTGGACCTTTGAGCTGAAAAACATCATCATTTTGTTTTTTCATTTTGTTATAGAAATAAAAAGGAAAAATTCAAAACTTAGCCATTATTTTTCATTTTCCCCTTCCATCATCTTATTTGCCCTCTTCCTCTTCTTTTTTTATTTCCTTGTAACTTATAAAATGGTTGTTGTTTCACAAAAATCAAATCTAATGATTTAACCAACGATAAATTAAATCGTTTAACCTATTGCAATCATAGGAAGATTAGTTTAATTCCATGGTATTGTATTTGAGTTCAGTAGTGATTTGGTAGGAACTCCAGTTAGGGCAGCAACTAGGGTTTGACCTTGGTTTTGTTTCAGGCGGCAATAGACTTAGGCAAGGTAGGAGTTAGGCTATTTGTGTTGAGGAGCTTCGGCAGCGATGATTCTGGATAGTCCGAAGGGGTTTGGTGGTTTGCGTCATGATAGAGCATTGGGGGGGGGAGTTGGAATCGCGTTGAGAAGGGGATGGCTAGAGTGGAAACTGATGGTTTCATTAGATACAGAGTAGCATAGGGTGTAGATATATGGTGGTTGTCGGTGCTCCGGTGAAGTGAGGTGAAGTTCGTTTTTTAGGTTTGAAGGAGGGGCATCGAGTCGGTTTTGTCCCTGGTGATGCAGAGATGAAGTTGGTTTGTCCGTTGAGGAGCTCTCATGTTGAGCAACGTGTCGGTAATGACAGACTGAAGTTTCATCGAGTGGTAGGAATGGAATCTCATGCGCGCATGACCAAAGATGATGTGCGCGTGAGGGTTGGGAAGGCAGAGCTTTGTTTTGGGGAAGAAGGTTATTGTTAATCGGCTAGTTTTCTATCGGTTTAGAAAATAGTCGAGAAATTTCAAATTAAATTTAACCACAAGGGCACGACATACAATTTTAGTACAGGTCGATCCGTAGGGAATTTTTGAGATTTTAAAATTTTCAATTCTATCAAATTAGACCAAATGAAGGAGAAATTGTTAACCAAAAAAAAAGCTAAAGCTAGAATTGAAATGTGACTTAAAAAAACTATTGAACTAGAGAACAATTTAAGGATAAATCTACTCTCATATTTTTGTAAATCAACAAATAATAATTTATGATCTCTAGCTTTGATGTTAAGTAAAATAATTATTGTATTTATTATAAGTATGGTTTGTTTATGTTATTAATTAACATAACTCAAACCATCAAACTATAATACAATAAATAAACCATTTATCAATTCTCATGAAAATGAAGCCAAAGCAAAAGCTATTTTAAGTATGATCTATTTAATATTGTAACTAGTAATATGATCATCAAATTTCATTTTTAATTTCATTTTTAATTTCATTTCAAAATAAAAAATGGATTAGAAAATGATGATGCATTGTGTTTATGTTGAATAAGAATAGCTCATTTGCAAAAGCAACATAAGTTCTCAAACCCACTTGTATAAACTTGCATCAAAATTCACTCTCATGAAGCATAAACAAAAAGAGATCATAAATCATAGAAATGTTGAAATTACATAATATTTGAAAGCTCCATTACCCCTAAATTGAAGGGGTTTAGCTACTCATTTGTGTTATCAAATCAACATATGTAAGTTTCAACATTGAAAATGAAAGAAAGAAGAGAATAAACAAAGAAAAAAGAAGGTTAACTACTAGAATAAAATGAATAAAACTAGTGCATAAATGTAAGCTATGAACATAAAAGAAAAAGAGCATAGAAATAAACATTAACAATAAAACAAAGAAAAGTATATAGAAAAGAGAAGAGGAAGAGGCTTGGAAGCCATTTTATTTCATTCAACATAGAGCTTACAACTTACTTTCTCAATTTCCTAACAAATATAAAAGAGTAGAAGATATGTTCATATACATAAATGGGTTATTTATACACGCACGAAACCCTAATTCCATTTTTAAGGAACTTCTGAAAATACCCTTAAGAAAGTATGGCTACCAAGTAACCATTAGCCACTAATTAATATATCAGTTGATGTGCATGAAGCTTTAACGTCAACTTAGTTGTCCATTAGCTCCTAATTGTACATTTAGGCAAGTGGGTGGAGTCCTCCATGATCTTGGACTTGAATTATTTCCTCTTTATTCCTTTGTATATCCTTGTGCATGCATATATCATCATGAATTCCTTTTCCATATGCATTAAAATATCCTATAAAAGTCATGAAATTGTCCAAGTAAAAAATTCTTAAATTGGCACATGCACCAAAATGATCATTTTGCCCCTGAATGAAGATGAAAATATAATGGTTTGAAAATAACTGATTTTTGATTTTAACATGTTAAAATGCCCAAATATGATGTTTATGTAAATAAAAGGAGATAAAATATGAATGTAAATTTATGCACATTTACGTGCACATCAAATACTCATATTTTTATTCGTCCTCGAATAAAGGAAAACTAAGATACATCCGTTTTCGTAGGGAGCACGATTGCATTAAAAAAATGCAATGAGTCGTTAAATCTTTGGGTGTCTCCAGTAGGATGAGTGTTGTCTCATGAAGGTTTTCAGCGAATACCACCCACAAAATCCAAATGCAAAGTGAAACTATTTACAAAGTGCAAGATTTATTTACAATGGAATGAATGCAAGTTTTTGAATATATTTACAAATGAAAGATTCACTTTTAAATAGACACATATAAGTTAAATATAAGTCTTGGTCGTTATCTTGAAAATTTAAGTCATTTACTAGTCAAAATTTCCAATAAAAATCAAGTTGTCATAACAGATAGACCATAGTTTGGCTAGTTATTTCGGTTGATAAAACAATGTAATTATGAAATAGATCCTTAGTTGATTATCAAAGTTTATTAAAGTGGTATTTTCATTTCTCTTCAATAACAAGTTAAATCAAACAAGTTAAAATGGTGCTTAGATTTCAATTTCTTACTCTCTCTTATTTGAAAATTTTATTGATATTAACAATATTTACATATGCCTAACTCGGGTAAATTGAGGCCAGATATATTACCCATGCACTGCCTTTCGGGCTTATGTGAGAAAGGTACAGGCATGGCGAGTGTACACACAAGTGTGTACACCTGTCGACCGTATGTGTTAATATAAAATATTAACATATATACAAATGTTTTTTTTGTTTTTTCTAAATTTTTTTTATGAAAGGGAGAGTTTTGCAAAATCAGCTTAGCACCACTTAACTTAGAAGACAAAAAAGATGTTATATCCTTTACTTTAAATCAACCACTTTTTAAAACAAAGATTTTCAATTATGGTATATTTCATAATTAACACATATGAACCTTCCTATATACTAGTTAAATCATTATTATTTGTAATCAAACTTCATTTTTAATTTTGTTAAGACAAATAAATTTTCAAAAATTTCAATTCATTAACCAAAACTTTTACTTATCCCATAGTATTTCTTCAAAAATAAATCAAAATGCTGGAAAAAGAAAATGTTTTTAAGATTTAGAAATTTTGAGATTTTTTTGAGTTAAATGAAAATTAAAAAATGCCATGAAAAATTAAAAAAAAATGAAAATAAAAATGAGACCCCCCCCCCACACTTAATTTTGATTGCGTCCCTAAAGTCAATGCATGATATAATGAGTGTAACGGGGAAAACTACATACATATTTACAAAAGAGGGTTAACATTCTTCTAGACGTAGCTTGGCTCATGAAGGATCATGAGCTCCTCCTCTTGGTTATTTGCCAATTCCATGAAAGGTTTCAAATGATAACTGTTGACTTTGAAAATCGATCCATCCCTAGGGTTTTCTATTTCTACGACACCATATGAAAACAGTTCGTACCACAAATGGTCCGGTCCATCTTGATTTAAGTTTTCCAGGAATAAATAAAGTCTCGAGTCATACAAAAGAACTTTCTAGTTAAGCGAAAACATTTTCCTTAGGATTGACTTGTCATGAAAAACTTTTATTCTTTCTTTGTAAATTTTCTCTTTCTCATACGCATCGTTATTGAGTTCTACTAGTTTGTTGAGTTGTAGTTTTCAGTTTTCACCAACTTTCTCAAGATCAAAGTTTATATTCTTTATTGCCCATAATGCTTTGTGTTCGATTTCAACGGGTAAATGGAAAGCTTTACCGTAAACTAAATGAATTAGGAACATTCCAAGGTTAATTTTTAAAACAGTACAGTTAGCCCAAAGCACGTCGGTCAATTTCTGAGACCAACCTTTTCGATTTTTGTTGACAGTTTTCTCTAAGATTTTTTAATTTGACGATTCGAAACTTCAACTTGCCCACAAGTTTGAGGATTATATGGAGTGGATAACTTGTGGGTTATCGAGTATTTCTTCATTAATATTTCAAAAGATTGATTGCAAAAATGGATTCCGTTATCACTGATTATTGTGCGATGTGTGCCAAACCTCGGAAAGATGTTATCTTTGAGAAATTTCACAACAATTCTATGGTCGTTATTTTTGCAAGGAATGGCTTCGACCCATTTTGAGACATAATCGACAGTGAGAAAGATATACAAGTTTCCAAAAAAATTGGGAAAAGGTCCCATAAAGTCGATACCCCAAACATCAAAGATTTCAATTGTAAGAATGAGGTTTAGAGGCATCATATCTCGTCAAGAAATTTGTCCAAGCATTTGACATCGATCGCAAGTTTTGCAAAATTCAAATGAGTCTTTTAAAAGAGAAGGCCAATAGAAACCACACTGAAGCACCTTTTCTGTAGTTTTTTCGAGGATCGAAATGTCCACACACGCTTGATCATGGCAAAATGAAAGAACACTCCTGATCTCATTATCCGGAATGCAACGTTGGATGATTTGGTCGGCACAATATTTGAAAAAGTATGGATCGTCCCAATAGAAATATTTCACTTGGGACATGAACTTGCGTTTGTCCTATATGTACCAAGATGAGGGAGTTTCTTTAGTGACTAAGTAGTTCACTTTATCAACGTACCATGGGTCGATAGAAATTGAAAGAAGTAGTTCATCGGGGAAGTTTCATTGATTGGCAAAGAAGATGATGCATTCGGAAGATGATACAAGTGATCAGCTATGATGTTACCAGATCCTTTTTGTCTTTAATTATAATGTCAAATTCTTGAAGTAAAAGGATCCAACGAATTAAATGGGATTTGGCATCCGTTTTAGCGAAGAGATATCAAAGCACAGAGTGGTACGGGTACACAGTAATGTGTGAACCTATCAAGTAAGGTCTAAACTTTTAGAGCGCAAAAACGACAGCTAGAAGCTCCTTTTTTTGATTGTTATGTAGTTGAATTGAGCGTCGTTCAAAGTAATACTCGCGCATAAATGACATGAAGGATTTTGTTGATGCATTGTCCTAACACAGCACCAACCGCAAAGCTCACATTATTTGAAAGGAAGATCCTAATTGGGTGTATAAATGATTGGAGCAGAAATGAGTTCATTTTTGAGACGTTCAAAACAAGAGATACACTAAGAGATGAAATCGAATGGAACGTCTTTTCCAAGAAGAGTCATCAAAGGACGAGCGATTTTTCTAAAGTCTTTCACAAAGCGTCGGTAATAGCCAACGTATCCTAGAAATGATGAAATGTCCTTAACAGATTTGGGCATAGGTAGGTTTGCAATTACGTTGATTTTCGCTTTATCTACCTCAATGCCTTTATTTGTGATGATATGTCTAAGGACTATGCCTTGTTTGACCATAAAGTGGCATTTTTCCCAATTCAAAGTAAAATGTTTTTCTTTACATAGATTAAGAACCAACTCGAGGTGATGTAAATATTGGAAAAAAGAATCGCCAAAGATAGAGAAATCGTCCATAAAAACTTCTAGAAAGCCTCATGTTTGAAAACATTTCAACCATGCATCATTGGAAAGTCCCAAAAGCGCTACAAAGTCCGAATGGCATACATCGATAAACAAAGGTACCGAATGGACACGTGAAAGCCGTTTTCTCTTGATCTTTGGGAGCGATTGGAATTTGGTTATAGCCGGAATAACCATCGAGGAAGCAGTAGAATTCATGGCCAGCTAATCGTTTGAGCATTTGGTCAATGAAAGTAAGAGGGAAGTGATCTTTACGTGTTGTAGAATTTAGTTTTCGATAGTCAATGCGAACACGCCAACCCGTTTGAGTACGAGTTGGAATAAACTTTGTCTAAATCGTTCTTGACAACGGTTAGCCCAGATTTTTTCGATACAACATGAACTAACTCATGAACTATCAGAGATTGGGTAAATGATTCCGTTGTCGAGAAGTTTAAGAATTTCATCACGCACCGTATCATTCATTTTTGGATTTAGCCTTCGTTGCACGTCACGAACAGGCTTGGCATCATCGATTAAATGGATGTGATGTTGAACAAGAGCGGGAGAAATTCCCTTAATATCGATAATCGACCATCCCATCGCTACCTTGCTTTTTGAAAGAATAGAAAGTAAGAAGGTTTCTTGATCAAAAAAGAGAGTTGGGGAAATTATGACAGGCAGCGTTTCGCTATCACTTAAGTATGCACACTTAAGGTGATCGGGAAGGGGTTTGAGGTCCAACTTCGGGCGTTTCTTGATCGAAGAATTAGGTTGAGATTCGGACTCAGCTGGAAGCGATATAAAGGGAAGAGTATATTTAATCTCATTGCGAATTTCGTGAAACAATTTTTCATACTCGGCTTCGCGTTCTTCGTTAAGGTCAAGTGTCTCATTTTTGAAGTTTTCGTGAATGGAACTAACTACCAACATTTGGACACGGGGTTTGTTCGATTGGCTTTCAAGATTGAAAGTATTGAGATCCAAACTCAAGTTTCCAAAATAGATTATCATGATCCATTATGACAATTGATTAAGGAATTTGAGTTGGCTAAGAATGATCGGCCTAAAATCAATGGAATTTGACTTGCGGGATTTGTCACGGGCTGTGTTTCGAGAACGATAAAATCAACGAGGAATATAAATTGCCCTACTTGAATGAGCACATCCTTGATTCTTCCACAGGCTTCTTAATCGAGCGAAAGGAAAATTGAAGCATGACTTTTGTAGGTTTAAGCTCACTTAAGCCTAATTGTTCGTACATGGAGTATGGAATCAAGTTGACACTCGTGCCTAAGTCAATCAAACATTTGTTAATCATCTTGTCTCCAATTGTACACGAAATCGTAGGGCAGCCAGAATCTTTGTATTTAACGGACATGGATTGGGACAAGACTTCACTCAAATTGGCCTCTAAGAAGACTTTTTTGGACACTTGAGTGGTCGCTTATGGTGCACAAGTCCTTAAGAAATTTCGCATAAATGGGGACTTGTTGAACGATGTCAAGAAGCGGGATATTCACTTTCACTTGTTTAAAAATTTCCAATATCTTTTCCATTTGGTCCGAGTATTTCTTGAGTCGAAGACGATGTGGAAATGGAACACGATACTCGATTGGCGGGTCTACTCGAGTAGAAGGAAAAGAGTTTTAATTGGCATTCGATTCAACGTTTGGCTCCACGTTCTGTTTAGATCCGTTCATTGTTTTAGAAGTGTCGAGAGAGGTTTCCGGTACATCTTTTGGATTAACGACTTGATTATCGATTTGTTTACCGGAACGTAGAGTTGTGATAACATTCAATTAGGTAACATTGTTATCTTGAACAACATGAGCTTGATTTGAATTTGCGCTTTGGTTTCTGGGATTTGGAAGGGGCTGGCTTGGGAATGTTCCTCGTTCACGTTCACTTACCGACATGGCTAATTGACTCATTTGCATTTCGAATTTTGCAATTGATTGGTTCGTGTTTTGCATATATGAGGTCAATAAAATTTTCAAATTGTTGTTTGATTGAAGGCTTTGAGTGGTTGTTTTAGCCAATGTTTCAAGAGTTTTCTCAAGCAAAGTTAAACGTTTATCGTCTCGGGGAGGAGGAGCAGAATTTGGTTAAAAATTTGATTTTGCAATTGATTATGAAAAGGACCCGCAAAGTTCGGTTGAAAATTGTTGGGCTGAAAGGGGGGATTCAAAGCATTATTCGGGAATGCTTGAAAATTTGGATGAACCGTATTCGTGTTGGGATTGTTTTGGTTCCATGCAAAATTCGGATGATTTCTCCAACCATGGTTGTACTTTAGAGAAAAGGGGTCGTTTTTGGTTTTATTGAAAGCATTAATTTGTTCGATAGAATTGGGACACTGATCGGCTATATGATTAGGACCATTGCATTAATAACACATCGGTTAGGAAGTTTAGTTCATTTGATTCGATGAGAAAATGTTATCGAGTTTTTTGATCATTGCGTCGATCTTAGCTTCCAAAGCAAAAGAAGATCCTATCGAGTGTGCACTTGATCGTGAGTAAATTGATTTTTCGTTCGAACGTTCCCATTGGGACGACTTTTCGACGAGGTTTTCAAGAAATTGCCAAGCATGTCATGACATTGGGCAAGAAAATTTCCTTGGTACATTGATTCGAGCATGGTTCATGAGCTATTTTCGAGTCCATCGTATAAGATTTGGCAAATCGTCCATTTTTCAAAGTTATGGTGTGGACATTTTATCAAAAGCTCTTTGGATCTTTCAAAATATTTTCCGAATGGTTCTCCCTTGAATTGATGAAAATCACCCAAAGACGTTTTTCTAAATGGTAGAACTTTTTTAAGAAAGCTTTTATGATTCTTTCCACATTTTAATTGAGTTTGATGGTAAGCTGTACAACCATTTTTCAGCGTAATCCGTAAGGGCGAATGAGATTAATCGAAGTTTAATTCCATCATCGGAAAGTTATTGGAGTTTAATGGTTGCGCAAACTTGTTCGAATTTAGTCAAGAAAATGTAGGGGTTATTATGCTTGAAATTGCCAAATTTTGAAAGCGTGGCAATATGATTCGAGTGAATTTCAAAATGGTTACCCGTAGGGGCAGGTAACGTGATGCAAGAAGGAATAGAAATTCTATCGGAAAAGATTCTACCATAAGAATTAGAGGGGCGTTCTCATTCGCCATTTCGGAAGGATCATCTGTTCGAGTTAAAAGATTAGTTGTTGAGTAGCGAGTCCAACGATTTGTTGTTATGTCACGAGTCCAACCACTCATGAATAAGTAAAAGTCGAGAAGAGAAAGAAGTTAGAATCGAGTTTAGAGAATGAAAGAGGATTTGAAAAACGAAGTGATTTTTTTTTTTTTACAAGGAAGAAAACTATTTACAAAGTGAAATTTATTTTCAAAAGAGTAGTTTGATTTTTGTTTTTGTTTTTGAATTTTCAAAAAAAAAATTTATATGATTTTTTTGTAATTTTTGTTTGTGTTTTTGAGTTTTCAAATATTTACCAAAAAGATTTTTGTTTTTTTTAGCAAATGGAAACTTGATTTTTGTTTTTGAATTTTCAAATTTTTTTCTTGAAAAGATTTTTTTTTGGGTTTTTGTTTTTGATTGAAAATTTTCAAAGGAAAGGAAAAAGGGTTTTTTTATTTTTGGGATTAAAACCTAAGTTAAGTAAAATTTATAATTTTTTTGGATTTTGGACTTTTATTTTTATTTTTTTTAAATATGCATGAACTAATGCAACTAAATGAATGCAAATGAATTAATTACAATTTTCTGTCCTTAATAGCTCCTAACCAAAATTGTATAATCACATTTTGTCTTAAATCAACAAAAAAAAATTTCAGCCAGGTAACGGGCAGGGGTTATCGGTGCACCATGAATCACCGTAGCAATGCTGCCGAAGGTTTAAGTACCTTCAGAAGAACAACCAGTATAATATTTATGAATCACCGTAATTTTTATAACTGGTTACTAAACTTCCATAGTCTAGACACTAAGAAATAAAATTGCTCAAAGAAAACAATTATGAAAATATAATTAAGCCTTAGATGAGATCGCGACACCCTTAAGTCGAATGTCTAACCTTCATTATCAATCAAATTCTACGATGAAACGCGTTTGTGGGCTAAGGAAAGAATGATGAAATCTCTCACCTTATGTGAATTGAGGAATTGCCCTTAAAAAAGAAAATAAGATTAATGCAAAACAAAAATTGAACGTGAATTAAATGCAACTAAAATGAAGTTTGTTTTTGGATTTTGAATTTTTTTTATATAAATGCAAATGCAAGCAACCAACAATGCATCTCAAATAAAAATAAGGGAAAATGGCACGATAACAGAGCGTGCGGAATTATTAACGATTACTTTTAAGCGGCGATTTTTTTATGCAAGCAAGCAAAACAAAGCGATTCCTAGCAATCACTTTTGCTATCTGCTTTGCCAGCCTGAAAATAAAAATAAGATACATATACAATTTTTTTAGATGAAGAAAGAAAACAAAGCAAAATAAAATAAAACGAAAGAAAATACCACGAAAGAAAACAAAACAATTGAAAACGAACAAAACAATTAAAATTGTTTTTTATGTTTAAAAAGGCTGGACTTAAAAAAAAACAAAACCAAATAAAACAATATAAACAAACAGTAAGTAGAAGAAAAAATGTACTCAGCCTACAAACAAGACCGGCCCAAAGTCGAACAAAAAAAACAAACCCCCTTTAAAAAAAACGAATTCGATTAATCCAGTATTCCACTCAAAATAAAAACCAAAGTCACAGTCGATTAATATACTGAGGTGTTCGAAGTTGGCAACTTGCGGGGTTGTAATTGTTTTCAATTTCGGGTTGGACGAGTGGTTTGATTACGGTGTGGCAGAGGCTTGTTGGCGTCTTGGGGTTGTTCGATTATGAATTTGGGTTTCAGATCGTGATTCGTGGGAGTTGATGGGTGATGGTTGGCCAGCGTTGTCTGGTTTGATGGCGATGCTCGGCGATTGTAGGTGCGGAGATCGAGGGCGGTGATGAAGTGGGCGAAGCAGTTGTACGAGTTGAAGCGGCGGCTGGGGGTACGTGATGCTATGGTTTGCGACTTTGTGGTCTTCAAAGTGATTGGAGAATTGTCGCGAATTGCTGGAGTTGTTCTCGACGAGGTGTTTTGGAAGGTAAGTTGTGGTTGAGGTTGCAGTTGGTTGGTTAGCGAGTTCAGGTTGTGGTGGAAGTTGAAGTGGTGGTAGACGAGGTTAATTCTGGAAGTAGGGATTTCTGTGTTGTCCGATGTCGCTGCAGTTGCTGCTGTTAGGTAGCTTCTGTGGTCTAGCAGAAGAGCGATAGAGGTATGTGACTGCGTATAATATTGTTTGTTTTGTTTGGGTTGACTGTTGTTGATGGTGAGAATTTGAAGTTGTAGCGGATGAATTTGAAGTTGTATATGGTCGTAGAAGCACACTGATGAATTTTGACAGTTTGGCACTGTGATGAAGACAGTGGATGGATATAGTGAGGTGGAATGACAGTGAATATACAAGGATGTTCGTGGTTGATTTGTTGAAGTGGAGATGCTGATGTTTTTATAGAGGAGGTGATGACATGCAGTGGGTTTTATGGTTGCAGGTTGATGTTGTGCAGTTTTTTGGTAGTGGTGATTTTGAAATGCCTGAATGATGATGTTATTTGATGTTTGAAGTGGTTGATGGTATGTTAAAGCGCTGCAGTTTGGTTTAAAGTAAGCAGTGCGCAGTGGATGGGTATGTTGGTCGGGAGGTTTGGATGCAATGTGATGGAAGTTGTATGCAAAGGGCAGAGCTTTTGTATAGTTGTGATATGAGATGGTGTAGAATAGAGCTGTAGATGTATTGGTAGTTGCAGAGAGTAATGTGTTATGTGAATGAAGTTTTGTGACTAGGAGAAGGATGGTATGGTGTAGTTTGGTTTTGCCAATGTGATAGGGTGTATGCAAGTATCGATGTAGCGGAAAGAATGGGATGGCAGTTGTAGCAGTTGAAAAGTTGCAGTTTGATAATGGTCTGTAAGGATATGGGTGTGTTGAAGCAGTTTTGTGAAGTAGAAAAGAGGAACTGTAGAGGCAGTGGTAGTGGGAAATTGTTCAGCAGGAGTTGTTGAGAAGTAAGGCAAGGCAGCTAGGTTGCAGTGTAGATGAGGACTGGAAAGAAGTGGTGTGACTGCTGGCAGCTAGGTTGCAGTGTAGATGAGGACTGGAAAGAAGTGGTGTGACTGCTGGCAGTTATGTTGAGGAGATTGATGGCAGTAGTTTGGCTCTGGTGTGGGTGTAGGCAGGGTGGTTGATGCAAGTTGACAGAGCAGAAGTTTAACAGAGGAAAATGTACGCAAAAGTGAATTTGTCAATGTAACAATTCTGGCAGTAAATCTTGAAAATGTTAAAAAAAAAAAAAAAAAAAAAAAATTGTAAAGATAAATGTAACAGTAAATGTAAATACAAATGAAAATAATTTTTTTTTTTTTTGGAAAATATGCAAATGCAAATGGCAATAGAAAATAAACAAACACACAAACAAAATGCAAACAAAAATGAAACAACACAACAATTTTTTTATACAAATAAGCACACAAAATAAACACACAAAAATCAAACAAAAATAATCCAAAGAATAGAAAATTAAAATCAAAAAATTCTCCGGCAACGGCGTCAAAAACCACTTAATCGGCTAGTTTTCTATCGGTTTAGAAAATAGTCGAGAAATTTTAAATTAAATTTAACCGCAAGCGCATGGTGTACAATTTTAGTATATGACGAGTACGGGTTGATCCGCAGGGAATTTTTAAGATTTTAAAATTTTCAATACAGTCAAATTAGACCAAATGAAGGAGAAATTGTTAACTACAAAAAAGAAGCTAAAGCTAGAATTGAAATGTGATTTAAAAAATATTACTGAATTAGAGAATAATTTAGGGATAAATCCACTCTCATATTTTTGTAAATCAACAAATAATAATTTATGATATCTAGCTTTGACATTAAGTGAAATAATTATTGTATTTATCATAAGTGTGGTTTGTTTATGTTATTAATTAACTTAACTCAAACCATCAAACTATAATACAACAAATAAATCACTTATCAATTTTCATGAAAATGAAGCCAAAGCAAAGCTATTTTAAGTATGATCTATTTACTATTGTAACTAGTAATATAGATCATCAAATTTCATTTTTACTTTCATTCCAAAATCAAAATGGATTAGCAAATGATGATGCAAATTGTGTTTATGTTGAATAAGAATAGCTCATTTGCAAAAGCAACATAAATTATCAAACCTACTTGTATAAACTTGCATCAAAATTCACTCTTATGAAGCATAAACAAAAAGAGATCATAAATCATAGAAATGTTGAAATTACGTAATATTTGAGAGCTTCATTACCCCTAATTGAAGGGGTTTAGCTACTCATTTGTGTTATCAAATCAGCACATGTAAGTTTCAACATTGAAAATGAAAGAAAGTGGAGAATAAACAAAGAGAAAAGAAGATTAACTACTAGAAGGAAATGAATAAAACTAGCGCATAAATGTAAATCTAAGCTATGAACATATAAAGAAAGAAAGCATAGAAATAAATATTAACAATAAAACAAAGAAAAACATGTAGAAAAGAAAAGAGAAAGAGGCTTGAAAGCCATTTTTATTTCATTCTATGTACTTACTTTCTTAATTTCCTAACAAATATGAAAGAGTAGAAGATATGGTCATGTACATAAGAGAGTTATTTATACATGCATTAAATTCTAATTCCATTTTAGAGAGCTTCCCAAAATACTCTTAAGGAAGTGTGGCCACCAAATAACCATTAGCCACTAATTAATCCATCATCTGATGTGCATGAAGGTTTAACCTCCACTTAGTTGTCCATTAGCTCCTAATTCTACATTTAAGCAAGTGGGTGGAGTCCTCCATGATCTTGGACTTGAATTATTTCCTCTTCATTCCTTCGTATTTTCTTGTGCATGCATATATCATCATGAATCTCTCTTTCGTATGCATCAAAATATCCTATAAAAATCATGAAAATTGTCTAAGTAAAAATTCTTAAATTGATATATGCAGAAAAATGACCATTTTTCCCTTGAATGAAGGTGAAAATATTGGTTTGAAAATAATTGAATTTTGATTTTAACATGTTAAAATACCCAAATATGATGTTTACTTAAATAAAAGAAGATAAAATATGAATGTAAATATATGCACATTTACGTGCATGTCAGTTACTATACTGAAGGTAATTAAAATTGTAATTAATGTTTAATTATATTTAATTACTTTGAAAGTTATAAAATGCAGAACTTTTCATACGTGGTCCAAATAGAACATGGTCGGTTGCACTGCACTTGTAGGATTAGCTACATGATGGAATTGGTTTGATCAAAATTGGAACTAATGGAATTTTTTGCTAAAATTGAACGTCATTTGATTTTAGTTTAAAACAGAACGCTAACTGAAATTTCGATGAGTTTACTCACCTTTAAATAAAAAAATATAATATCTATGATAGCTATAAATTTTTATTAAATGCTTGGATGCTAGTTTAGATTGTTATCCGTTTGATTGTTTGGTTGGAGCTCGTTTTGGAAAAGGGATGATATGTTATCTAAATTGTAGGGAACCCTTATGACTATAGAATATTTGTAACCATTGTTTTGCAGGGGACATTTGCAAAGTGTCTCTATGGGTTTTCTCACCAATATTAATTTTATTTTCATCCTTATGGTACTTATATTGATGTTCACTTGAAATTAATCATGATATTCTATTTAAATTGTTTAGGCATCGTTACAACGATTTTCACTATACCCACATTTATTGAGTATCATCTCGTTAACCTTTATGTGTATTGTCTTGAGCTTGTATTTTCACAAAATTAATATTTAAATTCACTAATCATTTTGACAAATGATATTTAATTAAATTAATCATTTTAGCTATTGATTTTTAAAATTTATCAAATCATTTTAACTAATGGTGTTTGATGTTTAAATCTAATTAATCATTTAATTAATGATATTTGAATTTAATTAACTATTTTAAGTAATGTTGTTTTAAGTTAAAAACCATTTTAACTAAAGATGTTTAAATTTAATGATATCTGAAATTAATAAATCATTTTAATTAATGATGTTTGAATTTAGTTAATCCATTTAGTAAATGATATTTGGATTTAATTAATAATTTCAATTAAATGGTGTATGAATTTAATTAATCATTTTAACTAATTATATTTGAAGTTAATTAATTAATTTACTAAAGGTGTTCTAAAGTAAATTAGCCGATTTAATAAAAAAGTTTTAAAGTAAATTAACTAATTTAATAAAAATGTTTTAAAGTGAATTAACTAATCTAGGATTTTTAAAGTTTTTTAAGTTATTTAATAAAGGTTTAAAGTTAATTTACTGTTAAATAAAAGTGTTTTAAAGATAATTAATTGTTTTAATAAAGATAACTGATTGGTTTATTAAAAGAGATTATAAATTTGATTAATTATCTGTCGAGATAATTAATATTGTTTTTAAAATTATAAAAGATTATAAATGTGATTAATTATCTTTCGAGATAATTAACGTTGGTTTAATTTTATAAAAGGGATTTTAAATTTGATACGTTTTCTTTAGGAAAACTAACGTGGGTTTAAAAGTTATAAAATGGTTATATAAATTATCCTTTAGGATAACTAACATTTGAACTAAAATTTATAAAAGTAATTTAATTGATTTACTATCTTTTGGGATAATGAATATCATCTTAAATCTATAAATGATAGTTCATAAATGAGAAAATCCTTTAAAAAGGAATTGTTTAAAAATAAAGCCGAGTGTAAATTGTTTTGGATTTATAGTAAACAATGTGTTAATGACATTTGTTTTAATACACTTAGTAATATAATTCGCTCCTTTTAAAAGAGTATTTTGAAAGAGTATTTTTAAAATGTTTTTACCAATATTGTAATGTGAAAATAAAGTACAAGTGTGAATCAAATATTAAAAAGTTTGAATCATTTATTAATAGTAAGTATACTCGATTTAATTCCATACACATATCACTTTATTATTCCCGATTGTTGATTTATCGACTATTGATTTCGATTCTGCTATCTTCTTTGTGTTTCATCTATTCAAGCCAATTTTTTACTTTTTTGAGCTTTGATATCCTTCGTCGGAAAATGACTAAATCCGAAGCGCGACTAGAAGCCAAGCTATGTGGGTTGCTCTCATTAGGGTATTTCACATCTACTCTAGATATTATTTGGTTTGCGCATTAAGATGTGAAATCCTTAGATTCATAGTAACCGTTGTAGGGTTTGTTTTGGATGTCTCCGAGAGCCAACATAGTTCCCAAGTATACTTCTAGAGGTATACTTTCGATAAGGGGGGTGCACTCCCCTAGTCATCGTTGGAAAAACTTCTCTTTCCTTGTTTAATTCAAATCTTTGAATTGTTTCCTTAATTGCATAGATAAGTGCCTTATGCTCTTCTCTATGCTTAATTATCTATGCCCATTCTTTCAAAGTTTGGATTTTTACCTTGTTTTGTCGATTCCTTCCCATTTGGATTTTGTTTAGATTATTTACATTCTTTCAAGTCTAGATTTTGATATTAGTTATGCTCATTCATTAAGTTTGGGATTTGTTCTTACCAGTATCCATCCTTTATATTTGGGATGATTCTGTTGTTTATTTCCTTTCTTGTATGTCTGGATGTTGTTCTGGTACAGTGAAACCCTATTCCACGATTGCAGCACGGTCCCACCAATTGTTATATGTTGATCTTATTACTTGATTTTTCTCATTTGGATTTTCCAGACATACCTGGGTGTTATTTTATTATAGTGATCGGGTCAAACCGAGTATTTTCCAGGTTGGATTTAGTGATATGGTGTTCATGGAGAAGTGCCGGATGTTCACCTATCATAATGTTTTATTTTTGTTGCATTATATTGTGTACATATCAGCAAGTGTATGGTTAGAATTTTATTACTATCCAGCTGATAAGGTTTGTTTGAACTCTGAAGTACTCTTTATTTTGGAATGTTAGTTTATACTATCTTTGTTACATTATATGTTGTTGTTTCCACAGTGATATTGGGTTTCCTTTGTTCTTTGTTCTTTTCATTTTATTTTACCCTAATAATCTACCTTTCTGACAATTGAACGTTTGACATTTGAATACCATGGATGTATTTAGTATCGATTTTCGATGGTTGAAAAGGCGCGTCATTGCATTTTTGTACCAGAGCTGAAGGTTAAGAAAGAACCTTGGCTTTGGTAGGGTATGGCTCATTAGAGATAGGGTTAGTTATATCCTTGTAATGACCTATAATTTCACCAGCTTGAAAGCGAATATTTAATTTATTTTAAATATTCAAATATAGAATTATCAAACTCAAACAATCATGTTTTATAAGATTAACAAGAACGATGAATTTACTTTTAGAATTGGTTTACAAAAATAAAGATTTTTGTTGTAAAATCAACAAAAATCATTTTTTGATAAAATTAGATATTAATTGTCAAAATGGAAATGAACTCTTTTAAATGATTTTACAATGATAATAATTGATTGATATAATTTTTAAAAATATATATAAACTTGTTTTATATAGATGTACAAACTTCGTCGCATTTTGATAGATTGACATCGTATTTTCATAATTTAGTTTTAATATTATTTAATATGGTTTTATGACATAAATATTCTTGTTTCAATTTTTTTTTAAAGATGATTGAAAACCAATTTGCAAGATTTTTTTTACATGAGTAAGTAGTTTGATTTAATACTATAAACATGACCGGAAATCCAATTTCAAATTTACGACCGATGATCAAGCGAAATTTGTTTCAACAATTTTGCAACATGATTTTTCTTAAACATACATACTTACACATTTGCACATTATGGTAAACATTTACAATTAGCACAAATAGACAAAAAGAGATTACTTTTTCAAATCAATAAAGCAAAAAAAATCTTCGATTTGATTTGTGATGTAAGAAAGATCCTTTGATAAACATTATTAATACTAAGTACTAATGCAACATCTCATCTCATTAAATGTTAGTACTTAAAGATCTAATCTTGTATTGGAAAGGAGAAACCAATACGTAGTTAAAAATAAATTTGAGTTAAGGGTAGTAAGGTCTTTTTCTTGTAAACTTCAACTATAAATAACACCACTATCTCTTCATTTTTTTACATCTTCATTCTTCACTTCTTCTTCATCACCTCTATGACCATACAACTTCTTTAAAGTTACCATCATCAAACCCTTCTTTCTATATAAAATAATAATAAATAAACATGAATACAAACTCTGCTTCAAACTAGCTTCAAAACCCCTCCTTCTCCCAGCGACTTCGGCCATACCCCACCACCACCACTCTCGGCCGTACGACCACCACCACTTTCTACCGTACCACCACCACCTTCCACCACATCCGTACAACCCCATCACCCAGACTCCAAGACCTAGCCTATCTCACCCAAGCCAAGCCACTTTTCCCCCTAGTCCAAGCACTCCACCACTTTAGCAAGCTACATCTCCATTTACTCCGTGACATTGTGTGTCGATAGTGTAAGGTGCCATAGTTCATAGAAAAGGAGTATGGAAAGCTCCAAAGCAAGAAAAAGAAGTACTGACAAAATACTATCGGATTTAATTCAATAAAGTTAGACGGAGTGGAAATAAAGGTAAGTGCCGATTTAAGAAAAAAATTATGAATTAATTTCAAAACGATGTTTAATAAGTTAACATGACTATTGGCAATTATTTGGATGTTTAGTTAGTAAACTAATAATGTTTGATGGTCGCTTAAGAAGTAAGAAGCTATATGTATATATATAAACATGACAAATAAAATGAGCTCCTCTAATTTCAATTTTGTTCCTGCATATTTTTATGATAACCATGATTATATCTACAATAATATGTTGATTTAACACCATTTAGTTGTAATATGGATGAATTTGGATGAATTTGTGACTGATAATATCGACACCTTAATTAAAGTTAGTTATGACAACATTATTAATCATAATTAATTATAGTTTATTTGAGACCACATTTGTTTAGAATTCATATGAGGTATACTTGGCATAGTTAAGTCTCTTTTCATATTTTCTATAGAAAAAGAATTCGTTTTGGAAAAGATAGGAATTTGATTTGAAAATGAGAAGTTAAAGATATAGTTTGAAATTGTTTTAGGAAAGGAAGTTAGTGTTTTGAGATTTAAAACTTAACGAATTCTAAAGTTGTAGACTGTGGAAAAGAATAAATAGCTTATGATTTAAGAAGTTTAAAAAATAGAAATTTGAATATTAAAATAGTGAAATATGGAATATTTTGGAATAAAAGTGAAAATGGATTTTTAATTAATAAAACGGTAAAATATTAATTCAAAATAATTTATAAATGTTTTATAAATGATAAAAATCAATTTGTAGAATTTTTCGCAAATATTGAAAAACAAGTCAAAACAAGGCCTGTCGCGCAACGGCAGTTCGCAATTTCGTGCCGGAAAAGCCAAATTAATATACAGGATATAAGCGAAATCGGAATTCTTCAAAATAAGAATTTTCTGGATCCTTATAACCATAGTTTTCAAATGGAAAATAAAAGTCAAGAGTTCATCTTGTAGATTTTAAGTTATGACCAAATCAAATTTTTAATAAGACCGTGCTTTTGTAGTTAAGTGACCAAAGTGTAAAATTCTTTAAATAAATAATTTTAAGTGTTTAAAAATATAATTTTTTTGATAAACATGTTAAAATGTTTTAAAAGATATTTTTGTTATAAATATGGGTTTAAAAATGATAGAAAAGTTATTTTAATCAAATAAGCTTTTAAAACACAACTTGCGGCACTTTTCTACAGCAGTTTTAATAAACTTTAAAAATATAGATTTAAACTCAACTCTTCTTTCCCTAACCTTTTATAAATATCTTTAAATAAGCAATTTAATATTCTAAACATGATTTGGAAGTTTTAATAAGAGTTTTAATAAATGGTTAAGAGAAACTGTTTATAAAACTTAAACAATATAATTAAAATCATTTCCTTGAATGTAATAACAAACTGAGTATGCGGAAACGACTAGTACATTTGTCCTACCTGTGAGATTTGGAAAGATAAAACAAGGTGTGTAACTAATATTAGGGATGCAGCAACCAGTTCCCTGAACTTACCTGGACTATATTTCTCTTTCTAGGCGAAGGGTGGAACGGATCAAAGAGAAAGCCCGGGTGCTCTAAAAAAAGATCTTATTTAAGTTTTTCCAAAAGTAAGAAATTTTCAAAGGAATTAACTAAACCAAATTTTTAGTAGTATAAAGAATATTTTAGTCAAACTCTGCATTATGTTTCGAGGAGGGAATTTGTACCGTCCGTATCAATTTAAAAGGCGACTTCTTACAGTTATTTAACCAATAGTACGAGTTGAATATGGAAATTAATCTGGGTATGATTAGTCAAATCTGTTACTCAACATAACCAGTTTGGGTTTACAGTAAACGATGTCTTAAATAACATGTTTTTGACCTAGTTAAGACATGTTTCAAAATGATGAATTTTTTATTAAACTAGGAATTAAATTTTCCTAAGTAAATGACTTGAAGATTTCCAAAGTAAAAAGATTTTAATTAACTGGTAAAAATTTAAATGAAATAAGACGTAACAAATCCTGTATACACATGTTCACAATGTTTTATTGATGATTGGATTTTGAAGAGACTGGGATCGAAGTTGGGTTATTCCTATCCAAAAACCACTTTGAACCAATTTATGCTTTCAAAGTAAAACATGTTGAAGATAAAGATCATTGAAAATAAAGATCTTCATGATGTAGGGTGTGACATTTGCCTATTTGGAGGCCCAAAACTAATGGCTATGGATGCTACAGTCATCCATAGTTATTAATTATCAACGATCAAATGCGGTGATGTTAGATACATTAATACACAGAAATACAAGAATATCAAAAAAATTAAACAACAAAACAAATTCCACATTCCATTTCAAAATATTCCTAATTGATTGCATAATCCCAATTCGCAGACCACGTTCGAATAACATATAATTATTAGAAAATACTCCTAAAACGACATATGAAGATGCCCACTTGGTAGATCAGAGTATGTAGATAGGCAAGAAAACAATTTGCCTTTACAAACAAAAAACATAGCAGAAATAAGAGAACTCTAATAACAAGTTTACCTCATGCATGTCCTCAGAAGCTTTATTCATCTAAAGAACACCTGGAACCTTAATTCTCAACCTACTCAAAATCAATGAGTGCCAGAGAGTTTAAGGGAAAAACAAAAACTTCGAGTCAGACATAAAGCCTAATATGAATAATAGTTTGCCATCTCAAACCATTTAGATATCTAGTGAGACCAAGCCACTTAATGGAAAGGGTTTTCCCTTCACTGGCATCCTAAAACATTTACAAAACCATATACTATGCTCCTGCATCTGTAATGGTTGTAACATAGTGTTTCAAAACATTATGATGATTGCAAAATAAATAAATCAAATCTGGATTACCCATCCCCATTCATTCTGACTATCTGTCTCACTTATAGTTTCTAGGGTTACTATTAACCTGTCAAATGGTAAGGACTTTCTACAAACTACTTAGTTTTCATGGGATCACTAAGAACCTATCGGTAAATCCAATATCTTATTTTTTATCCTAGTTTTCATGGGCTAACTAGGAACCTATTGTTCTGACTGCCAATATCTTAATTTGGATATAGTTTTCATGGGCTAACTATAAACCTATTGGCCCTTGCTAGTATCAAATCATAGTATTCATGAGCTGACTATGAACAATTGGCCCCTACCAATATCATACAGTTTTCATGGGATTACTGTAAACCTATTGGCCCCTGCCAATATCTTTAATTAAGAATTTATCATCTATAAAGTTATATTCACTACTGGTCAACCTAACTGACCGTTCTTCCCTTTTCCTAAAAAACAGTTATGGGTTAGTAACAATGTGAATATCATTTCCAAAATCTTTATTTATGCTATGGTTATTACTTTAAATTGAGATTGGGTTTATGTTTTGAAACCATAAAAACATCTCTTTCGAAACCTCATGATAGCCTCCTTCGAAAGCAAAGACTCCTTTTCAAAACATTGTATACTTACCTTTCGAAGCCCTTAGTACTCTTTCAAAACCTATTATACCTTTCGATGGTATCAAATCAACTTTTTAAAATGTAGAACTTCGAAACAAATAAAAGAACCCCTTTCGAAAGCATTCAGTTTGCTCTTTAAAAACAGTATTTGGGTCAAAATGGTTATATACGAAAGTATCTCCTTTTAAACCAAAAAAATTTAAGGAATAATTTATGGTGTTGGAACCATCTAGTCGAAAGCAAAAACTTCGAAACAAAAACTTTGAAGGACAGAGTCGAAACCCCTTCCGACTCCATCACCTTTGGAACCCTCAATCCTTTCAAAAGAAATTAGGAAAAGGTTTAGTTTAAGGTAAAAATAATGATGACCTTTCAAAAGCATTATTGGTCAATATAGTCGAGAGGTAGAGTAGCGGCTAGGTTTCGACTAGGTCGGAACCTACCTTTCGAAAGAAAATACTTTAACACCACATGACAACCTCCTTTGAAAGCCAATTATAAAATCTTTTCAAAAGCATATATTTTGACTGTGTTGAAAGCTTTAGGTAAAGTAAGGCAAGAATTTTAACTTATGAAAACATAGCGGGGTTTTGATCCCAACAAAAGCTACCTTTCGACAGCAATGCTTTCGCTTTCCTTCCAATCCACTGCATACCATCTAAGCGATATCTTGTGTCTTGGTTTTGACTACATAAGCTATGTTGGTTTCGACTGGGATGAGGCGGAATCAATGGAGTCGAAAGGTACTTACTAACAGAGGCGGAACACTTTTTCTATTTTAAAGGCTGAATTATAGCAACTTTTAGTAATTTCTTTCAAACAAATTGCCTATTTGTAAACTATTGATTGGTTGTCATAAAAACTTTCCAAAAATTTTTCCTTTAAAACTACCGCATTTATGCTAGATTAAAACCATTAAAAATGCAACGTTTTAGCCCTTCCATATATTAAAAACAATTATTTTAGAAGAGTCCTTCTTTTAAAATAATTTATTTTTCCTAGTAAATCAATTAGGAAAAATCCTCAAAAACATAGAAATTCAATTTCAACATATAATCAAACATATTAAAATATTTGACCCAATTTCTTCTTGAAATTCTCGAAATAAATTTTAAACCCAATTATATCATATTTTTCAATACAAATTCACAACAAAATTTCCATAACTTGGAAAATTCTGAAAATTAAAACCCATCTCCAAAATCATGTTTCCACGGTATTCTGAAATCATAGATTCTTGGTTTTACATTAAATCCGAACAAATTCATATGCATATGAATCAAAATAAGTCGTCATAATATAATGCAAGCATGTCATCATCCATTTTATCACAAAAACGAATTTAAATTATAAATCCGAAACCATTTAAGCATAGAATAAAAATAGAGATGGTATGAAATTATTATTCACCTTAAACTTGATAAGGAATTTGAGATTTGTCGTTGATTAATCCTCCCTAGCTTTTGATCCTTAGCTTTAGATTAAAATTCCTCTTTTCCCTTATTAATGACCGGCTCTATTAGGGTTCTTGCATTTATCTTTTATTTTGAGAAAAATAAAATGAACGTGAAAAGGCAAATGTATAGTCGTGAATAGAAAGTGCGGCTATATTTTTTTACTAATAAGGCCTTATGTAAGTTAATTATCTCATAAACCAATTTTAAGCCCATTATTCTATGGTTAAGCACGACCCTATATATAATTTATTTAAATATCAATCTCCTTTTCATAATTATTCTATTTAATTTATCTAATTAAATCTTCTAAATAATGTTATCAAAAATTAGGAATGTTACCGGCTCTCCCATAAAAAATTTCATCTTCAAAATTCAGTAAGGACTCAATACTAAACACAGCAATTATCTGTAACAACTCCTAACAACCATACTAGTCCAACTAGCTAGCGATTATCTATGTAAATCTAATATAAACATACCCTCAAAGAACATCGGGATAAGTATCTCTTATCCTATCCTCTATCTTCCAGGTACATTCCTTCTCGTTGTCGCTCCATAGAATTTTCACCAACCTGACTGTCTAGTTCCTTAGTCTTTTCTTATTTCTAGCTACATCCCGAACTGGTTGTCTAACATAAGTCAAATTAGGCTCTACCAGTAAGTCTTCTAACCCTGTGGGAGGAATAGTAGTCTCTGGATCATGCACATACTTGCGACGATGAGACACATGAAACAAATTATAAACACCTGCCAAACTGCTCGACAACTCTATTAGGTATGCGAGCTTTCCCATCATCTCTATAATCTAGAATGGACCTACGTACCTTGGGGCTAACTTCCTTGACTTTCCAAATCTTATCACACCCTTCATGGATGATACCTTAATGAAAACCTTATCTCCAACTAAGAATTCTAGGTCCTTACGCCTCTTATCTGCGTAACTCCTCTGTCTGGACTGAGCTTCCTTCCTCCTTCCCTGGATTAAATCAATCTTCTCTGACGCCTTTCTATTCAAATCTGGACCTAAGACTAATCTGTCTCCAGTCTCCAACCAACATGCTAGTGATTTGCACGGCCTTCTGTACAAACTTCAAACGATGCCATTCCTATACTAGTCTGGTGACTCTTATTATAGGAAAACTCAACCAAATTTAGATGATCCTCCTAAGATCCATCAAAGTCTAATACACAAGCTCCCAATAAACCTTTGAGTACCTTATTGACTCTCTCTATCTGCCCATCTGTTTGAGACTGATATGCAGTACTCATATTAAGCTTGATACACATTACTTCCTTTAGACTCTTCCAGAATTCACTATTGAACAATGCATCTTTTTCACCAACTATACTACTATAAACTCCATGCAGTCCAACTATGTTCTTCAGGAACAACTTAGCTAAAACAGGTGTCATTCTGGTTGACTTAACTGGAATGAAATGGGCACTCATAGTCACTCCGTCCACTATAACCCATATACTTTCAGTATCTCTATTCGACATTGGCAACCCGTCTATAAAATCCATAGATATCGAATCCCATTTGCAAATTGGAATCTCTAAAGGTTGAAGCAATCCACTAGGCTTCTGATGTTTAATTTTTACTTGTTGACGGTTCGCACACTGTCTAATCCACATGCTAACATCCTTCGTCATGCCTTCCAATGAGAGCTCATCTTCATATTCTGATACATCTTGGTTCCTCCAAGATGAATCGTAAACTTGGATCAATGACATTCTCCAAGAACTTCTTTCCTCCAGTTCTCCACATTCGGAACACACAACCATCCCTGCTTTCTTAGACATCCTCTATGGCCAAGGCTAAAATCCTTTAAATCATTGATCTCTGTTCCAACCTCAAGTCTTCTGATCCTTTAAGCTAAAATAGGATCCTCCTTTTGCTTAAAAGCAATTTTCTCAATCAATACCAGTTGAACTTCTAAACAAGACCACCTTGTAGGATTGTTTTCACCCTAGATGGGGAGGGGGTTGAATAGAGTCTACTAAATATTAATGCGGAAATAAAAACAGAAATAAAAAGTAATGCAGTAAAGAACACACACAGCTTTACCCGCTTTAGCAAAAACTTGCATACGAGCTGTCGCCAAGGTTTCTACTATAAATTAAGTAATCAGAAGCTTACAAACACACATAAACTCATGATAACCGCTAACTTGATTAATCTAACTCTAAGCTCAAAACCCTATCATAACTTGGCCACTGATATGTGAATTCTCAAACTACCCCCGTTAGTTTATACCTAGTTACACAACAAGAAATTTACACAATTTTAAAAAGGAATTCACAAAATAAAACTAAAAAACCAAACAAAACCCTATATAAATAAATAAAGCCCAATAAAAAATAAAAAACCGGCCCAATAAAAATGAAGACTGTCTCCCCTTTGTAAAATTCTTCCGCCGAGTCCTTTTTTCTTTTATAATCTGGAATGAGGGCTTCATTCAAAATTAGGGCTTTACTGAATTTGAATTCGCCACTTAAAATCGATCGATTGAAGTGAAGATTTTGATTTACTTCGTCAATCAACTCCCTAGCTTTGATTGTTTACGGCTTCTTCAATGTCGAGTTCGAATGGTGTTTTAAATTGGTATGTGATTTTCCCTTTTCTATTTTTGATTATACTCAACTTGTTGCTCTGTCGATGATGATCTTCAGTTTAATTTATAGGGGTGAAAACCCTATAATTTCTTTTTATATATTTGAGTTTGATTTCATCATTTTTCTTTGCTCGGCCATTCGATTCTTGCTTGAACGATTATGATGATTCTGACTTGGTCATCTCTGGTATATTTGAATTTTGTTCCATTCTTTGCTCCTATGACCTGTTCATCGTTCGCTGACTAGTTGGAATTTGAATTAGAGATAATCTTGGCTTCCTGATTTAATTCACTTGATTTTGTTAAAACTGCAACAAATAATGTTCGATTTTTTAATATTGTTTTTTGACCATTTCATGACCCATGGCTTCACAGTTTTTGCTACATCATGAAACATGTAAACTGCTGACCATTGACTACATGCATGAACTCTTGGATGCCTTGTACTAGTTTGAACATTGTGATTTTACTTCGAGTTAAATTGTGGTCTCTAAGTATATATGTGTGTGTGTGTGTGTGATTGCTTTGGTACCTTGCTATCTCCTCTGTTGCATATGTATACTGTGCTAGTTGTGTCTGGTGAACTTCAGTTTTCTATGGCATCAATATTGGTTGTCACTATATACATACATACATATATATATATGTATGTATGTATGTATATGTATATGTATATGTACATATATGTGTGTGTGTGTGCATGTGCAAATTTGTACAGACATTTATATATGTATGCTGGTCGAGTTTCATATTTCATTTCCTTGTATTTGAAACTGCTTCTTTTAAACTCCTGTGCACTTCAATGTACTGACCATTATTTGAATGCCTAGACTTGTATTTATGCTTGTAGTCCTTGTGCCATTCGAAATCTTGATGCATTTGAAGTTTGATTGCATTTGAGTCTGGTCTGGTTTTAAACTTGTTCCACTAGCTTGTTGTTTTGAGCATTCATGTTAACTTTTGGTTGTCGTTTTGCACTACACATACACACTAGTGTGGTTTCATGTTGATTTGAGTCTTCATGTGTGTACATGTTATTTTCTTTTAGAGTCTGGTTTCCTTTGTTATTTGAGTCTTGTTTCGGCTGCTTTGTACATGTCATGTTTGTTTTGTGTGTGTGTCCATGCCTGAGTTGCCTTCATGTATATTCATTTGTGTCTAAAGCTTTTACTTGGTTCCTACACATCCATGCTGGTCTGGTCTGGTTGCAGCCCTTGTGTTGAGTCTTCATGTTGTATGTTGTATGCATGTACACATGTTATGTCTGAAGCTTTTACCTGAATGCATGTTGTATGTTGGTTTGTATATTTCTAGTCTGGGTTCCTTTTGAAGTCTTGTGCACTTTCATTAATCTGTTCACTCGAGTCTGGTTGTATGTTGTTGCTCAGTTGCATGTACACATGTTTAAAGCATGTTAGCCCATTTTCATTCATGTTTTCATGTTGTATGTCGCTTTGATCTTCATGTGTACATTTTGTGGTCTGCATTGTTTTGGTTTAGGCTGTTATCATGTTCAACTGCTTGCATATGTATCAGTGCATGTATGGTGCACTTTGAAGTCTGGTGTGTGTTCATGCCTTTGAACTATAGTCTGGTTTTGGTTGAGCTACTGTTTTATTTTTTCGCATTTGCACCTATGTTGAATCCATTCTCATCTTGGGTTTGACCTTATGCTCGCCTATCCCTACAGTTTTAACAAGAAAATGTATCGGTGTGCACGACCTTGTGGCATGTACGGTGATACACTGTGCATGTCACAAGTTGTTCATGTAAGACGAATTAAAAGAAATGATGACGAACAATCCAAATGACTAAGGCAAATTATATTTTCAAACACACACTTCATTGTGCACTGCAAAATATTTCTTTTTTAATTTTACTGCGTTAGTATTTATTTTGCAAATAGTTCAGATGCTGGATACAGGCTGAAACGGAGTTGAAGATCAAATACGAGTGATGAATGAACTATGTAGTGAGGTGAAATACGTATGTAAAATTGTATAATGAAAAACTACGTTGTAATTGAAACTTTTATAGTGAGAGCTTAAATTTGTACTATTTGAATTTGTAATTAAATATTTGTTTGAATAAAATATTTGTTTAAATATGAATTCCGAATTATTTATTTTATTCCGCAAATGTTTATTTACTCATGTGGAAAAATAAGATAGTACAATAACAAATACATTAAATGAATATATATATGTTTATTATCATCAAGCAAGAAATTATAGGCTATTGTATGCTACACATCTGGCGGTATTCTAACTATAACCAACAATCGATCTTAACAGCACATTCTGATGTTTCTTGCTAAGGGCATCAGCCACCTTATTACCTTTTCCTGGTATATATTCTATACTAAAATCATATGCAGCCAGAAACTCCAGCCATCTCTGCTGTCTCATAATCAACTCCTTCTAAGAGAATATATATCGTAAAGACTTGTGATTGGTTTATAATTCAAATCTCCCCCTTAAGAGATCATGTCTCCAAATCTTAAATGCGAAGATCACAACCACCAACTCCAAATCATGAATAAGATATCTAACTTCATGCAGTCTAAGCTACCAAGATGCGTACGCAATGATTTTTCCACTCTGCATCAACACCGCTCATAATCTAGTTCCACATGTATCATTATACACCACTAATCCTTGGTTTTCGTCTGGAACTACTAACACGGGTGCATTGGTCAACATATGCTTTAACTTAAGGAATGCCTCCTCACATTTATCGGACCAAACAAATCTCACTTCCATTCCGGTTAGCTTAGTTAAGGGTGCTGCTATCCTTGAGAAATCCTTAATGAATCCCCGGTAGTGGCCAACAAGTCCAAGAAAACTCCTGATATCAGTCATCGTCTCTGGTCTCTTTCAATTATTCATAGCTTCGATCTTATTCGGATCGACTGACAAACCTTTCTATGAAACCATGTGACTAAAAAACTTTACCTCTTTCTTCCATAAATGACACTTGGTAAATTTTGCCTATAGCTGATTCTGCCTCAGCATCTCAAGCATCACTCTAAGACGAACTTCATGCTCTCTCTCATCCTTAAAGTAAACTATAATGTCATATATAAACACTAGTATAAATGTAACGACCCAACTTCCATACTCCAGGAAGTCGCATCGTTAAGAAGAAAGAAAGGGATAAAAAAAAAGGAAAGAAAGAAACAGACAACATCGGAATCTCACAGCGGAACGAATAAATTATATTATATCACATAATACTTTACATAGTATCATATACATCAGAGTTTTACAACCAATACAACACAAATCTAGACAGTTATAAACATCTGTCTAGCGATTACAATTCAAGTATATCAGAGAAAAACAGATACAACTCAAGACAGCGGAACCACTATATATATATATATATATATATATATATATATATACACAAGCTGAAGCCTCCTGCTCCATTATCTCCTCAGAACTCGTCAAAGTAATCCTGAATCACTTGACTACTCATACGTAATATGAGTACCCAAGAGTTTAATAAAACAGAAAATAAACACTCGGGTCAGACAGGGGTCTGGTGTGAGTAAACGGTTTAAAAGTTGCTTAACTTTTAGAAAATCCTTTGAAAACAAAAGGTATCACGTAAGACTTCCCACACATAAACATGGAAAAGTTTTTACCTTACGCTAACCAAAGCATTTGATAGGAAATCCAGTGATATTATAATAGTGTCTAGGGTTTTCAAAATAAAATACAGAAATAGCTGGAATGCTTACATCTCACGTTCCAACATAGTTGGGCACAATCAAAACCGTACAGGCACTTATTGGATTTTGGATTCCATACAATGGCAGGGCTACCGGGGTACCGCTCGTCACAGTACGTGGCCTAGATCATCGTACCGAGGATTACTCCCAATCCCCTGCAACACAAGGCCGGACCCATTCCTTACTGAATAGTTCCGAACAAGACAACCCCGACAGTTGGAGCTCTCAACCGTCCACACAGCCGAAATAAAAGGGACCTCTAGACAGGGGTAAATCTCACTCTCAAGTGGGGGCTACCCACGAAGCCTTGCTGCACCTCCCCTGTTTTAGTCATTCCCGGTTGATGAGGCTTGAGGTTACGATTACCTTTATAGGACACATTTATCTTAGAATGCTCATCGTCCACCTGACGATGTTCTGAAAGCATTCAATCCATACAAGTTCGTTTCGCGTTCGAACGAAACCGAAGGCATTATCTCGTTACACTCATTTTGGAATCACCCTCAGAGTTAACGACAATAACCCTTGCACTCTGATTCATCATCTCGAACCTATAAGTACTATTCCGTCAAACTCATTACGGAATCACCCACAGAGTTATACTGACGTATAGCCCTTACACCTCGAGTCTTCACTTGCTCCACTTGGATTAACGACCTAACGTTTAATTGGAATCGATGTGGTTTTTGAATATCCAAATATGGAAATCCGATCCCGGTCTCACCGAAACCAAACGCCATCTTAATGTCCAAGTTATACTTAAGGGTTTTTAAACAATTAACTCATTTTATTTTTATCTATTTCACACACATAGATAAACTACATTTATCATAACAGATAACCCATAACATTATCACAACAGATAATCATCATAACAGTCAATCATCACAACAAAAATAATCCATCATACTATAACTAAGCATCCATATCCTATAGATACTACTCATCTCATTTCTGAGATCACAACCATCTAAAGGTATATCAATATCATCCATAAGCAATGATATACTATCCATTATTTATAATTAATTTAAAATGAATTAAATTAATTACTTCTATCTTTAATTAATTTAAAATAAATTAAATTAATTACTCACCTATAAATCTTGCTTATAAACCTATTGATTAATCAACCTAGTTAAATAACCGTTCATTAAGTATTTGACTTGATTAAACACCTTTGATTAATCATTCACTAATTACAATAAGTAGTTGGTCTTAAATTAATTTCATAAAATTAATTAACCCTAATCATAAGTAATTAACATTTAATTACTTCATTTATTAATTAACTATAATTAATTACAATTACCGTTAATTAATTACAATTAATTAATCACTTAATTAATTAATAAATACTTAATTAAACAATTCTTAATTACATCATTAATTATAATAATTAATGATCTCTAATTAATATTTAAATTAATTACTTAACTAAATTAATACAATTATTAATCACCTTGATTAATATTTAAATCCATAATTAACTACCCTTAATTACTTAAAATAAATTAATTATCCAATAATTAATTATCTATATTAATTAATCCTTGATTAATTAAAAAGTAATTATCCAAATTACTTATTAAAATAAATCACCTTTTCCCTAATTACAATCCAGTAATTATTACTTCTCTAAGTAATCCTGCTCCATAAATTACATTAAGTAATTATTATCATTAAATTATTAAATTATTTCCTAAATTAACTAAACTAAATTAATTAATTTAAACAAAGCACATTATCAGAATTAATTACAATAAGTAATTTATCCCTTAATTTCTTTTATAAAGTAATTATACTTATCAAATTACAATTGATTATCTTAAATTAATTAATCTAACTAATTCATCAAAATTAATCACATTAATTAATTACTAATTATCCTTAGATAATTAACAACATTTTTATTAATTCCTTACTTAAGAAAAATTACCTTAGATTAATTATTCATTAATCATCTCTAATTATAAATTAATTCAAGTTATTATTTAAAATCAAATAAATAAGTAAATTTTTAATTATTCCCAAAATAATTCATTTACTTATTTATAACTTAATTAATATTCAAAATGTATTTAATTAAATACATTTCTAAAAACTAATTCAAGTTCCACTTTAAAAATTTAAGATTTAAAAATGTTTAACCATATAAACATTATTCAATTTAAATAAATTAATAAACCAAAAGGTAAAGAACTACCATTATTATATAAGAAAAGTTTAAAAATCAATATTACTTAATTTTACTAAAAATAAATCAAGTCTTTTAAAATAGATAGATTATTTTAACTTTCAATTTAAAGTTAACATTTCATAATTTATTTAAATATTTAAAGGAAAGAATTCTTTTAAATTTAAACCTTATTTGAAATCATATTCATATTTAAATTCTACTTAAAACATGTGCTGTCCAATATTTAAAAATTTCCAAAACTGTTTTAAATTCAAACAGATTTCAAAGTAAAACTGAAAACATATTTAATTTGATTTCAAAACCAAATTTAGATCTGGCTTACAATTTTAAAATTTTCATTTTAAACTTTGAATTCAAAAGTATTCCTGAATCTAGTTCAATCCTATACAAAAATTTGAATCTTGTTTTAAAAATTGAATTCCCTTTTAAATTTTAAAAAAAGAACAAACTGTTTTAATTAAAATCTGGATTCAAAGAATCCTGAGATTATATTTACACTGATTTCAAATTTGGATTTAAATCCTACTTAAATTTAAATTCATCATTTTAGATTTCTGAATTCAAAAGCTTACTTGAGTTTAATTCAAACTATACTTAAATTTAAATCACAGCTTTTAAAAATATGAGTTTTCCAGATTTTTAAAAAACACAACACTCAGGCCTGCACAACTAAACCCGAGACCATCACCAAATTACTTCGAGTCAGCACCCCTCCATCTTCGAGTCATAACAGAAAATACCCGAGGTTGACTCCGAGTCACCCAAAACCCTGCACACCAAAATTTCCACCAGCGACCAAACTCCACTGTGCAAATGCACCACTACCCCGGCGACTTCCAGCAACCTTCACCTAACTCTCCAAAAAGCCATCCACCCCTTGACTTGATAACAACCTCTAACATAATTCTCTGTAGCTTGAAAATTTGAATCAAGCCAAATTACATCAACCTGAAGAAAAAAACTTCAAACCCAAACATGCAAATCCTGAAAAATCCCCACTGTCATCACCTCAACTATCTGATCAACTTCCCCTTATTCTCCCACTCTCTCCAGTCAACATTCAACCTCCAGAATGAATCCAAGTTCCAAAATTTACTAAATGGTTTGATACCCCCAAAATCTCAAATTACTGCACAATCTAAATTACTACTCCTCAGAAGCTTTTTTTAAAAAACTTGATGCATGTTTTAATATCCATGTTTTCTTTAAACATGTATTAAAGCTTTAAACTTGATATTTAAAGATGTTTGGTAATTTAACTTTGGAATCTATTGTCTGTTTTTTTTTTCTTTTATTAATTCCAGAAGTAACAGGTTTTACTCTTATAAAATAAAGATTTTACAATCCTAATTCTATGCTACACAACTCAAATTTGTTTACATAATAAGTCCTAACTAAGATTCATACATAAATAAGTAGATTTGTATTTAGAATCCTAATAAAAACAGTAGCAAGTCTGTAGGGATTTTCATTACAACTATCTGCATATACAAAAATGTATGCAGGCAAAATCTCACAATATTCAAATCACACTTCTCTGCATACTCAAGCATAATCACACAACAGTCAAGCATATACTCAAACTCATGCACAGATAAATTTTTAAACAACCTATACATAGTGATGTTGCTTACTAAAAGAAAGAAAGAGCAGTTCTTATCTTTTTTATTTACCACTGTTTTGATTTTCTTAATTGAGAAACATTTGAATTAAACTTGATTTCTGCAAATCTTGATAGCTTGGTTTTTTTTTAAAAAAAAGGAGAAAATGTTTTTAAAATAGAAAATTTACCCACCTTAAAATTGAAAACAGAAAGCATTCCATCTGCAATCCAATTTCCTGCAGCCTGAATTTCCATTTCATTGAATCTGAGCTTGTATGAATCTGAGCTAACTTGCAGTTTGAAATTGATTATAACATGATGCTTGCAGGCTTTTTGAATCTGCATTTGATGTTGATTTGGTCTGCATGCTTCCCCAGATTCTTGCTTGAATTGATTTATTACAGGTTGCAGAACTTTGTTTGTTTGCAGGTTTAAAAGAATTTGCAAATTTGGGTTTCTTTTTGCAGGTTTCAAAACTTTTGATTGCAGAACTTAAATGAATTTGGGTTGTGGAATTTTTTTGGGTAAAAATGGATTTCAGTTTTCTTAATTCTGAATTTTGATTCTTCATGGAAGATAAAATGTTTGAAATAAAGAGATTTGTTTTAAGTTTTATCTAAAATAATAAATTCAATAATGTTTTAGAAATGCCACTTGTTGTTTAGATGTGAAGATTTATTTACAAGTGTCAATTTTAAAAACATGAATGTTTACACATGTATGATTAAGATATAAAATAAATTTCTTTGTTTACAAATGTTTTAATTTAAGATAAAACCATTCTAACTTAATTTTAAGATGTTTTGTATGTTTATTTATATCTAATCTTTAAATGATTGCAAATGAATTATCTTTACATGTTTAAATGTTTGCTTGAATATTTTTAAAAATTATTAAAAACCAATTTTCAAAAGAGAAACTTTTTAAAAAGAAAAGAACAATGTTGAATTCATTTTATTCCAAAGATTTCAAATCAAAATATTATACTTTAATATTAATAAACTAAATTTATTTCAAAACAATTTTAAGATAAAACAAAATAAACTTTATAATAAAATACAATTTTTAACTATATATATATTTATAACAAAATATTTACTATAATTTCTTTTTGAAAATACAAGATAGATTTATAAATTGACTTATGAAAAGTTTCAATACTAATTCTAATTTAATTTAAATCAATTCATAAATTATAACCTATATATATTATAAATTTGAAAATATCCTTTATTAAATTTAAAATTTAAAATTAAAATTTAAACTCCTATTTACAATGTATACACGTATATACATTATAAATAAAATATTTTTAAACCAGCTTAGAGAAGAAATTCTATCATTAAAATATTTTTAACATTTTAAAACAATAAGATTCTCAAACTTAATTATTATTATAAATTTTCAAAAGAATATTATTTATCAACAAAATAATTATAAATTTTAAAAAGAAAATTATGTTTGAATTGGATTATTAAATCAGTATTTCACATTTTAAAATAATTATAAATGAAATTATTAAATAAATATTGCCCAAATTTCCGGGACATCACATTCCTCCCCCCTTAAAAGAATTTCGTCCCCGAAATTTAAAAGCAAAGGTAATTTAATAATCTCATTAAAGATTTTATTTAAAACACAAGCACATATCAAATATATGCTAACAATCAAAACAACCAATTCAACCAATCAAACAAATCTAAATATCCAGACAAATTCTGGATAAAATTTTATCGAGTTTCCCCAAGTATATATATACCGGGATACTCGCTCTAGAGAATCCAAACAATCAATACTAAGAAGCTCCAAAACTCCTATACAACTATATCTATAACACTAGACAAGATATCAGACTGCAGACGAGTCTGACTCAACAACCAAAACTCCAGAACTGCTGGTTCCACAACCAGAGATAGATCATACACGTATTCCCTCAGAGATACGTGAAACTCATCAAATCCCAGTTATCCAAACTGGCAGTCCAATCCTATAGATCAATCACTTAACCCTTGAGAGAAAACAGAAAGATCCAATCTCTTATCCACCAATCTTTCTTGTCGATCCTGGGCTTCCTTCAACATTCTAGATCAATCCAATCCACCACGCAAACTCTACTACAGATATCAGAAGACTTCAGACAAACAACACTTATTCGAAAAACAGAACAGATGCACAAGACATCCTAGTCTCCAGATTAAAGTGAATTTCCTGTAGAAATCCTCTGATCCAAGAAAAAACACAAATTCCCAATAAATCAGGTGTTCCTTCTATTCTGGAATAGCTGCCACCATGCTTCCACTGCGCAACTCTGATTCGAGAATGCTGTTGATGAACACAGGTATAAACTTGATTAACTTATCCCGGAAAACATTGTTCATCAAATTCCATAAAAATCTCCAAAAAAAACCAAGTCAAAACAGAACTCAATCTCCTGATGCGGATGCAAAACTTAACTCCTTCGAAGACATCCAGAAAATATCAAACCATTTCGATAACTCAAACATCTTCTAGAGATGCTTCAATCCAACAAAGATTACTCAGAAAACTTCCGGATCATCGCAAGTCACTTTTGCGAATCCTATTCAGTTCAGATTCCAATAAATCGCTCTCTCTTCAATAATTAGAACAGCCAAAGCCTTCAAAAGAAGAAACTAGTGGTCCACCTCTTAACCACTAACATCACTCCTAACTGAGCTTCTAGAAGAAATGGACAAGCTTCACCATATGCCCGGCCTACTAACCAAAAGAATCACAGAGACTTATGAACCATCGAAGAAACATGCCACTTACTGCTGCTACTGCTGCCAAAAATTTCCTTACCCAAAAGCTCATCAAACCTCAAAACTTCACCAGCCACTTCCACAATAGAGCCTTCAGAAGACAGATATCCCTCAGAAAACTCGACTCAAACCAAGCACAAAACACTCTGCCAAACTGAGTCTCAAACTCAAATAAAGACAGAACTCCTTCCTATGGTTGCCAAAATACCAATGCTGGCTTCAGTACTCCAAACTGATCCAGACTCAAGAAAATCCATTTACACAAGTGAAATTAAGCTTAAAATCCAAAGATACACTCCGAATCTTGAAAAGATTTTCCTCCAGAGATCAGAAAAATCCTTCACACCAACTGCCAAACTACTCAAGATGCCCAATACTGCCCTAGCAGATCACTTCCAAGCTCAAACACTCGGAACTCCAACCATTGGTAGTTGTGTTACACACACCACTAGCCTATCTACCTTTATTACTTATATTGGAAAACCTGAATAGGTAACCCAACAGATAGGTAGGATTAAATATATTTATATTTAAAATTACAAGTACGCTCTCTCAAGAAAGACACTACTACAGAGCCTAGGTATTCACTCAACCTAATGCTCTGATACCACGTTGTAACGACCCAACTTCCATACTCTAGGAAGTCGCATCGTTAAGAAGAAAGAAAGGGATAAAAAAAGAAAAGAAAGGAAAGAAAGAAACAGACAACATCAGAATCTCATAGCGGAACGAATAAATTATATTATATCACATAATACTTTACATAGTATCATATACATCAGAGTTTTACAGCCAATACAACACAAATCTAGACAGTTATAAACATCTGTCTAGCGATTACAATTCAAGTATATCAGAGAAAAACAGATACAACTCAAGACAGCGGAACCACTATATATATATCTACACGCTGAAGCCTCCTGCTCCATTATCTCCTTAGAACTCGTCAAAGCAATCCTGAATCACTTGACTACTCATACGTAATATGAGTACCCAAGAGTTTAATAAAACAGAAAATAAACACTCGGGTCAGACAGGGGTCTGGTGTGAGTAAACGGTTTAAAAGTTGCTTAACTTTTAGAAAATCCTTTGAAAACAAAAGGTATCACGTAAGACTTCCCACACATAAACATGGAAAAGTTTTTACCTTACGCTAACCAAAGCATTTGATTGGAAATCCAGTGATATTATAATAGTGTCTAGGGTTTTCAAAATAAAATACAGAAATAGCTGGAATGCTTACATCTCACGTTCCAACATAGTTGGGCACAATCAAAATCGTACAGGCACTTATTGGATTTTGGATTTCATACAATGGCAGGGCTACCGGGGTACCGCCCGTCACAGTACGTGGCCTAGATCACCGTACCGAGGATTACTCCCAATCCCCTGCAACACAAGGCCAGACTCATTCCTTACTGAATAGTTCCGAACAAGACAACCCCGACAGTTGGATCTCTCAACCGTCCACACAGCCGAAATAAAAGGGACCTCTAGACAGGGGTAAATCTCACTCTCAAGTGGGGGCTACCCACGAAGCCTTGCTGCACCTCCCCTGTTTTAGCCATTCCCGGTTGATAAGGCTTGAGGTTACGATTACCTTTATAGGACACATTTATCTTAGAACGCTCATCGTCCACCTGACGATGTTCTGAAAGCATTCAATCCATACAAGTTCGTTCCGCGTCCGTACGAAACCGAAGGCTTTATCTCGTTACACTCATTTTGGAATCACCCTCAGAGTTAACGACAATAACCCTTGCACTCTGATTCACCATCTCGAACCTATAAGTACTATTCCGTCAAAATCATTACGGAATCACCCATAGAGTTATACTGACGTATAGCCCATAAACCTCGAGTCTTCACTTGCTCCACTTGGATTAACGACCTAACGTTTAATTGGAATCGATGTGGTTTTCGGATATCCAAATATGGAAACCCGATCCCGGTCTCACCGAAACCGAACGCCATCTTAATGTCCAAGTTATACTTAAGGGTTTTTAAACAATTAACTCATTTTATTTTTATCCATTTCACACACATAGATAAACTACATTTATCATAACAGATAACCCATAACATTATCACAACAGATAATCATCACAACAGTCAATCATCACAACAAAAATAATCCATCATACTATAACTAAGCATCCATATCCTATAAATACTACTCATCTCATTTCTGAGATCACAACCATCCAAAGGTATATCAATATCATCCATAAGCAATGATATATTATCCATTATTTATAATTAATTTAAAATGAATTAAATTAATTACTTCCATCTTTAATTAATTTAAAATAAATTAAATTAATTACTTACCTATAAATCTTGCTTATAAACCTATTGATTAATCAACCTAGTTAAATAACCATTCATTAAGTATTTAACTTGATTAAACACCTTTGATTAATCATTCACTAATTACAATAAGTAATTAGTCTTAAATTAATTTCATAAAATTAATTAACCTTAATCATAAGTAATTAACATTTAATTACTTCATTTATTAATTAACTATAATTAATTACAATTTCCCTTAATTAATTACAATTAATTAATCACTTAATTAATTAATTAATACTCAATTAAACAATTCTTAATTACATCATTAATTATAATAATTAATGATCTCTAATTAATATTTAAATTAATTACTTAATTAAAAATTAATACAATTATTAATCACCTTGATTAATATGTAAATCCATAATTAACTACCCTTAATTACTTAAAATAAATTAATTATCCAATAATTAATTATCTATATTAATTAATCCTTGATTAATTAAAAAGTAATTATCCAAATTACTTATTAAAATAAATCACCTTTTTCCTAATTACAATCCAGTAATTATTACTTCTCTAAGTAATACTGCTCCATAAATTACATTAAGTAATTATTATCATTAAATTATTAAATTATTTCCTAAATTAACTAAACTAAATTAATTAATTTAAACAAAGCACATTATCAGAATTAATTACAATAAGTAATTTATCCCTTAATTTCTTTTTTAAAGTAATTATACTTATCAAATTACAATTGATTATCTTAAATTAATTAATCTAACTAATTCATCAAAATTAATCACATTAATTAATTATTAATTATCCTTAGATAATTAACAACACTTTTATTAACTCCTTACTTAAGAAAAATTACCTTAGATTAATTATTCATTAATCATCTCTAATTATAAATTAATTCAAGTTATTATTTAAAATCAAATAAATAAGTAAATTTTTAATTATTCCCAAAATAATTCATTTACTTATTTATAACTTAATTAATATTCAAAATGTATTTAATTAATACATTTCTAAAATCTAATTCAAGTTCCACTTTAAAAATTTAAGATTTAAAAATGTTTAACCATATAAACATTATTCAATTTAAATAAATTAATAAACCAAAAGGTAAAGAACTACCATTATTATATAAGAAAAGTTTAAAAATCAATATTACTTAATTTTACTAAAAATAAATCAAGTCTTTTAAAATAGATAGATTATTTTAACTTTCAATTTAAAGTTAACATTTCATAATTTATTTAAATATTTAAAGGAAAGAATTCTTTTAAATTTAAACCTTATTTGAAATCATATTCATATTTAAATTCTACTTAAAACATGTGCTGTCCAATATTTAAAAATTTCCAAAACTGTTTTAAATTCAAACAGATTTCAAAGTAAAACTGAAAACATATTTAATTTGATTTCAAAACCAAATTTAGATCTGGCTTACAATTTTAAAAGTTTCATTTTAAACTTTGAATTCACAAGTATTCCTGAATCTAGTTCAATCCTATACAAAAATTTGAATCTTGTTTTAAAAATTGAATTCCCTTTTAAATTTTAAAAAAAGAACAAACTGTTTTAATTAAAATCTGGATTCAAAGAATCCTGAGATTATATTTACACTGATTTCAAATTTGGATTTAAATCCTACTTAAATTTAAATTCATCATTTTAGATTTCTGAATTCAAAAGCTTACTTGAGTTTAATTCAAACTATACTTAAATTTAAATCACAGCTTTTAAAAATATGAGTTTTCCAGATTTTTAAAAAACACAACACTCAGGCCTGCACAACTAAACCCGAGACCATCACCAAATTACTTCGAGTCAGCACCCCTCCATCTTCGAGTCATAACAGAAAATACCCGAGGTTGACTCCGAGTCACCCAAAACCCTGCACACCAAAATTTCCACCAGAGACCAAACTCCACTGTGCAAATGCACCACTACCCCGGCGACTTCCAGCAACCTTCACCTAACTCTCCAAAAAGCCATCCACCCCTTGACTTGATAACAACCTCTAACATAATTCTCTGTAGCTTGAAAATTTGAATCAAGCAAAATTACATCAACCTGAAGAAAAAAACTTCAAACCCAAACATGCAAATCCTGAAAAATCCCCACTGTCATCACCTCAACTATCTGATCAACTTCCCCTTATTCTCCCACTCTCTCTGGTCAACATTCAACCTCCAGAATGAATCCAAGTTCCAAAATTTACTAAATGGTTTGATACCCCCAAAATCTCAAATTACTGCATAATCTAAATTACTATTCCTCAGAAGCTTTTTTTTAAAAAACTTGATGCATGTTTTAATATCCATGTTTTTTTAAACATGTATTAAAGCTTTAAACTTGATATTTAAAGATGTTTGGTAATTTAACTTTGGAATCTATTGTCTGTTGTTTTTTTTTCTTTTATTAATTCCAGAAGTAACAGGTTTTACTCTTCTAAAATAAAGATTTTACAATCCTAATTCTATGCTACACAACTCAAATTTGTTTACATAATAAGTCCTAACTAAGATTCATACATAAATAAGTAGATTTGTATTTGAAATCCTAATAAAAACAGTAGCAAGTTTGTAGGGATTTTCATTACAACTATCTGCATATACAAAAATGTATGCAGGCAAAATCTCACAATATTCACATCACACTTCTCTGCATACTCAAGCATAATCACACGACAGTCAAGCATATACTCAAACTCATACACAGATAAATTTTTAAACAACCTATACATAGTGATGTTGCTTACTAAAAGAAAGAAAGAGCAGTTCTTATCTTTTTTATTTACCACTGTTTTGATTTTCTTAATTGAGAAACATTTGAATTAAACTTGATTTCTGCAAATCTTGATAGCTTGTTTTTTTTTTTAAAAAAGGAGAAAATGTTTTTAAAATAGAAAATTTACTCACCTTAAAATTGAAAACAGAAAGCATTCCATCTGCAATCCAATTTCCTGCAGCTTGAATTTCCATTTCATTGAATCTGAGCTTGCATGAATCTGAGCTAACTTGCAGTTTGAAATTGATTATAACATGATGCTTGCAGGATTTTTGAATCTACATTTGATGTTGATTTGGTCTGCATGCTTCCCCAGATTCTTGCTTGAATTGATTTATTACAGGTTGCAGAACTTTGTTTGTTTGCAGGTTTAAAAGAATTTGCAAATTTGGGTTTCTTTTTGCAGGTTTCAAACTTTTGATTGCAGAACTTAAATGAATTTGGGTTGTGGAATTTTTTTGGGTAAAAATGGATTTCAGTTTTCTTAATTCTGAATTTTGATTCTTCATGGAAGATAAAATGTTTGAAATAAAGAGATTTGTTTTAAGTTTTATCTAAAATAATAAATTCAATAATGTTTTAGAAATGCCACTTGTTGTTTAGATGTGAAGATTTATTTACAAGTGTCAATTTTAAAAACATGAATGTTTACACATGTATGATTAAGATATAAAATAAATTTCTTTGTTTACAAATGTTTTAATTTAAGATAAAACCATTCTAACTTAATTTTAAGATGTTTTGTATGTTTATTTATATCTAATCTTTAAATGATTGCAAATGAATTATCTTTACATGTTTAAATGTTTGCTTGAATATTTTTAAAAATTATTAAAACCCAATTTTCAAAAGAGAAACTTTTTGAAAAGAAAAGAACAATGTTGAATTCATTTTATTCCAAAGATTTCAAATCAAAATATTATACTTTAATATTAATAAACTAAATTTATTTCAAAACAATTTTAAGATAAAACAAAATAAACTTTATAATAAAATATAATTTTTAACTATATATATATTTATAACAAAATATTTACTATAATTTCTTTTTGAAAATACAAGATAGATTTATAAATTGACTTATGAAAAGTTTCAATACTAATTCCAATTTAATTTAAATCAATTCATAAATTATACACCTATATATATTATAAATTTGAAAATATCCTTTATTAAATTTAAAATTTAAAATTAAAATTTAAACTCCTATTTACAATGTATACACATATATACATTATAAATAAAATATTTTTAAACCAGCTTAGAGAAGAAATTCTATCATTAAAATATTTTTAACATTTTAAAACAATAAGATTCTCAAACTCAATTATTATTATAAATTTTCAAAAGAATATTATTTATCAACAAAATAATTATAAATTTTCAAAAGAAAATTATGTTTGAATTGGATTATTAATCAGTATTTCAGATTTTAAAATAATTATAATGAAATTATTAAATAAATATTGCCCAAATTTCCGGGACATCACAATAAATCTATCCAAGTCTCTCGTAGGGATGGAAATGGGGCGGGTTTAGGGTCCAAACCCAGTTGACCCGCCCCGGTTTTGGTCCGCACCGACCTGCCCCTTTTGGTCATCGAGGCGGGTAGACCCATAACCTATTCTTGAGAGCTCCGGGCCTAAGGTTGGATCGGGGCTTAGTTGATCCGCCCCAACCCGACCCACACTACTGAGATCTCATGCAATCGCTTTAGTATTATAATGATGATTTGTTAATATATATATGTATGTATATGTATGTATGTATGTATGTATTTATGTATGTATATCTGGGTGTGTGTGTGATTATGACATGGATATTATGATGTTTTTTTTATGGTATTAAACTGCATCATTGATAATTATATGATGACAAATGTATATTTTTTTGAACTATTTGGTACACCACATTTTTATTATATCCCTTATCATTGTAAACACATCGTTATTTGTATTTAGTGTATCATTTAGTAACAAAAAATATAAATGTATGCACCTTAGCACATAATTTTGAATCAATACAATAAACCTCGTCGGGTCTTGGGCGGGGCTGATCTACCCTGACCCATACGGTTTTCGGGTTTGTGGCAAAATTCCGGATCCATGGGTCTACAGGGCGGGTCCGGGGCAGGGGTCTAAAAACCCTGGGGCGGGTTTGGGGCACAAGATACTTGCCTCAACCTGCCACATTGCCATGCTTATACTCTTGGAAAACTCAATTCATCAAATCTATTAAGAAAGCAGGTGCATTCGTCAATCCAAGTGGTATCACTAAATACTCATATGAACCATACCTAGTTCGAAATGCTATCAAAGAAATACTGTCCTCCGCCACTCTTAACTGATGAAAACCTATTGCCAAATCCAACTGGGAAAACACTCTGGCTTCACTCGAATGATCAAACAGATCATCTATTCTTGGCAAAGGATACTTATTCTTACTTTTCCTTTCGTTTAACTTATGATCGTCGGTGCACGTCCTCAATAACCTATCTGGTTTCCTTATGAACACCGCGGCCGCTTCCCATGGCAAACTGCTTGCCCAAATAAAATTTCTTCCTTCTAGGTCCACTAGCCGCACCTTCAGTTCCTTCATCTCAGTAGGTGTCATCCTGCTAGGTGGTCTACTTACAGGTTCAACTCCTGGCACAAGATCTATTCTAAGCTCAATGACTCTTTTCGATGGTAGTCTAGTGACTGGCTCAGAGACATCTACAAACTCTCTTTCTACTCAAATCTGATTTAACTCATTTCCTACCCCTATAGCATTAAGAATAGCACTAACACTCCAGTCGGTATTCTCTATTGAGAATATCACTCGGTTATGACTATTAGGGTGTCTCGGTGATATTTCTTTATCCTGGCAAAATATTCTAGCCTCATACCTACCCAACCAATCCATACCCAAAATGATCCCAAAATGTATGAAATCAATAACATATAAACTACATGCAAATTTATGACCTAATAAATCAATTTCTAACTGGTCACATCTTAACCCTAGGGTTGCATACCCTTCTATTGGATTTGCAACCCTTAAGGAAGTAACAAGGTAAGTGGGTTCTAGACATGATCTATCAATCAAACACTGAGATATAAATTAGTTTGACGCACTGGTATCAAAAAGTACTTTAATTGGAATATTCTGAATCAAAAGCATACCTTCCATCACAGTCTTTCCTTTATCATCTCTAATAGGCCTAGCTGATCCAATATCAAAGTCCTTTCCTTTGTCCTCCTTAATTGGCTCTAGACACTGATTTTTTTAATGCCCAACTTGATCATAGTTTAAGCATTTCACATTCTTCTTAACTGCAGTTTTCTTCCCATTTCCTGACCAATGACCATTTTTGTCACACTTATAGCAAACTACCTCAGCCTTTGACTTCTTAGCTATATCTCCCTTTTGGGTTCCTTTCTTCTTAAAGAACTTCCTCTTCTTCCGCTGAGAACCCTAAGTTTCCACTAACATCTCTTTAATTAAATCAACAAGTAACTCCTCATGGCGAATGTCCATCTCCACCACTATATTACAAGGATCACGAACATGTGTCATGGTCATTCTAGCAAGCTCGGGCCCCCCAAGTGAACTTCTTATTCCTTTTGATGTCAATATATATATTAGCATATCCATATCTAGACAACTCTTCAAACTTAGTAGCATACTCGATTATTGACAACTTTCCTTGCACAAAATCCATAAACTTCCTCATCAGCTTAGACTTAGCAAACTCAGATACAAACTTCTGTTCAAATCTCGTTTTAAAATCATTCCAAGTTAAGCGCTCTTTCAGAACTCTGACAGTGACACTATTCCACCAACGTAGCACTGACCCCTGCAACAGTCTAGAGGCCAACCTCCTCTTTTGTCCATCATTCGGGCCTAAATTAGTAATATACGCTCACAATGCAACAGCCAATTCAAAACTTCTACAGCACTCTCCGTTCCCAAGGCTAGTTTTCCACCCAAACTGGTGTAATCTCTACTTAGCAAAGCAATATTTCCAACTGCAGCTACAGGATTAGCTCCTTCTACGTTTCCAGCTACACCAACAGTAGCTCCAGCTTGCATCAAACCAGCAAAGAACTGATACACCACCTCCATATCTACTGGTGGATTTCCAGCACCTACATTGGCTTCAACATTTTGGTTACTAGCATTAGCCGGTTGACCCAAGTTTCTCCTGGTTGTGGGTCGAGCATTTCCACTAGTTGTAGTGATTCCTCCACGGAGATTTCCTCTTTCATTTCCTGCTTCCATCTTCTTTCTCGTAAATCCGCATACGAGCCTTAATAAGTTAAAGAACAACGGTCTAAGAGAAAGGGGGATACGTACTTATATATAACTATTGAAAATACAAGTATGTTAATATAACGTTAGCCCAAACCCCAATCTTATATCTGATTCATTGGATTATGTTTGGAGAATCTTTTAGGTTTAAGTTTCTTTTAAAGTTTCATAAACCTATGCTTTGATACCGACGTGTAACATCACCCTATTTAGAGGCCCAAAACTAAAGGGTATCGATGCTGCAGTTTAAAATATAGAGCTTCGAAACAAATGAAAGTAGCCCTTTCGAAAGCATTGGGTTTACTCTTTAAAAACAGTATTTGGGTCGAAATGCTTATATACGAAAGTATCTCCTTCGAAACAGATAAAAATAAATTTAGGAAAAATTGATAATGTCGGAACCATCTAGTCGAAAGAAAAACTTTTAAAACAAAATTTTTGAAGGACAGAGCCGAAACCCATTTCAACTCCATCACCTTCGAAACCCTCAACCCTTTCAAAAGCAATTAGGCAAAGGCTTAGTTTATGGTAAAATAAGGATGACCTTTCGAAAGCATTACTGGTCTATATAGTCGAGAGGTAGAGTAGTGGCTTGCTTTCGACTAGGTCGGAACCTACCCTTTCAAAAGCAATTATTTAAAGGAAAAAGGAACCCCTTCGAATGAAAATACTTTAACACAACAAATAGCCTCCTTCGAAAGCTAATTATAAAATCTTTTCAAAAGCATATGTTTCGACCGTGTCAAAAGCTTTAGGTAAAAAAAGGCAAGGATTTTAACTTATGAAAAAATAGCGGGGTTTCGACCTCATCGAAAGATATCCTTTCGGCCTTTCCTTCCAATCCATTGTATACCATCTAAGTGATATCTTGCGTATTGGTTTTGACTACATGGACATTGGTTTCAACTGGGGTGAGGCAGATAGAGGTGGAACACCTTTCCCTGTTTTGGCTAAATTATAGCAACTTACTTTCTAACAACTTGCCTATTTGTAAACTATTGATTGGTTGTCATAAAAACTTTATAAATACTTTACCTTTAAAACTACCGCTTTTATACCAGATTAATACCACTAAAAATGCAATGCTTTAGCCATTCCATATAGTAAAACCAATTATTTTAAAAAATCCCTCTGTTAAAATAATTTATTTTCCATAGTAAATCAATTAGTAAAAATCCCCGAAAATCATAGAAATTCAATTTCAAAATTTTGTCAAACATATTAAAATTTTTAACCCAATTTCTTCCTAAAATTCTAGAAATAAATTTTAAACCCAATTATATCATATTTTTCAATAAAATTTCCATAGCTTGGAAAATATTGAAAATTAGAACCCATCTCCAAAATCATGTTTTACTTAACATAAAAAATTTCCATGGCAATTTAAAATCATAGATTCTCGGTTTTATATTAAAACCATACAAATTCATATATATATATATGTGTGTGTGTGTGTGTGTGTGTGTGTGTGTGTGTATAAATCAAAATAAATCATTATAATATAAAACAAGCATATTATCATCCATTTTATCACAAAAACAAAATTAAATTATAAATCTTAAACCATACAATCATAGAATAAAAATAGAGATGGTATGAAATTATTATTCACCTTAAACTTGATAAGAAATTTGAGATTTGTTGTTGATTAATCCTCCCTAGGTCTTGATCCTTAGCTTTAAATTAAAATTCCTCTTTTCCCTCGTTAATGGCCGGCTCTATTATGGTTCTTGCATTTATTTTTGATTTTGGGAAAAATAAAATGGATGTGAATGGACAAAGGAAAGTGTATAGTCGTGAATGGAAAGTGTAGCTATTTTTTTTACTAATAAGGCCTTATGTAAGTTAATTATCTCATCAACCAATTTTAAGCCCATTTATTTTATGGTTAAGCATGGCCCAATATATATAATTTATCCAAATCTCCATCTCCTTATCATCATTATTCTATTTAATTTATCTAGTTAAATCTTTTGAATAATGTTATCAAAAATTAGGAATGTTACATAGCGCTACTTGCCACTAAACCCTCGTGAAATTAACCATATCATATATTATGGTGGCAGTAGTTCTACGTTATGAAAATCTTCGATTTGTAGGATCATTCGCTACTAATCTAAGGGTAATTCCCAACAGGATGTGATAGCAGAAGTGCCTTGGTTTGTCCTATCCTAGATAATTTGTATGGATGAATGTCTGACATTGCATTTTAAAATCACACTGATTGATATATATAACTTATCATCTATTTGGTGGCAAAGAAGGCAATTCTCTTAGCTTAACATCCTTTCCTGAGATGTACAAGCTTAGGAGTAATACGTTTATTGAGATCAGTTGTATGATATGAAATGTAAATGTGGCATTCAAAGTGAAAAATCGATTATCTATGAAAAGTAATTGCTACCTGAGGTCTTGCACCTGGAAATGACTAAAATAAGATAGATACAGCAAGGCTATATGGTTCGCAACTATTAAAGTATGATCATCCCCTTCTCGATGTATTTATTCTTGTTGTGACGTCGAATTTTAAAATATATGGTGTATGCTAGAGCGCGCTCGGATAGGTCGGTAATGACCGGGGTGATGACATATTCAATACTATCTAGTTAGAGGTAGGCCGGTCCTTAGTTGATAGGAGACCATCATTTGGGCCTTGATACAATCTCTAGAGTTGTACAGCTGGAAGGAAGTCCCTTACCAAGTTATTTGTTGAAAATTCATTCTTCAATACATGCCTGTATTTTGATTGTAGAGCCTAGTATGCTGGAATTTAATAATGGTAATAATTTCGACTATTTGAGTATGTTTACTTGAAAAGTATTCTCGAAGAATGTCATTAAAAATAATATCGAATGATTTGATAAAAATGTTTTATTTATAGTAAGGTAAAAACCCGTCCACCATTATGTGCAGCATGGTCATATGAGATACTCTTTCTTTTCAAAAGGTTTTTGTCACCAATCTCTGATCTATGATACTGTTATTTTAGAATCATGTTTCTCGGGCTGGTTTTCCGGACCGATCCTGGTATTTTATACTAGGGTTGGATCCGTGTAGTTTCAGAATTAGCTGAACGCTTGGAGTTCCAGGAGCAGATGTAAGGATATGAATTATAAATGTCCAAGCTGAATCTAGGTTAAACTCTGATATATGTATTTTAAAATTTTCCGCTGTAAAGATTATTATTTAATATTAAATGCTAATCCATTTGAGCAAGATTCTGTTCGTTCTTCATTTTCTTTCTATCCCATAACTATCCGTCTTTCGGTTCAATTTGGGTTGGACATTTGTGGTCTATTGCCAGCTTAAATAGTATGGATTTGTGGGTTGTTACACATGGTATCAAACCTTAGGTTGAGCAAACACCTAAGCCTGGTAGGGGTAAATACTCATCAAAGATAGGGTTAGTAATACCCTAGGATAAGTAGCTCATTAATGACAAGGTAAGTGACACCCTAGAATGAGTTGAGCGTATTATATATATGATGGCGTATTTGTTAATGTTATATAAAATGATTTTTGTTTGAAAAAAATTAGTAAATGAAATAATATTACATAAGATAATATTTTGGATATAATAGATATTTTCAAAATAATATAGTTATTTATTGAGTATTTGGTTGTCAAGGGATGACAATATTCAATTAGTATCACTAATTGATTGATTGTTTGATTTAAAATTTTAGGTACAAATACCTTCTGAATTATGTTTCACAATTTGGTTATAAGGTGTTTGATAATAAGATTGGTTTAAGATTAAGAAGTTTATTTAAGACAAATTTATGAGCATGTTTTGTAAATAAAATGATTTTGTAAAAGTTAAATGTGGAAGGTATTTTATATAAATTTTGAGAATTGAAATTCTGGTATTTTGGAAAAGAATTTTGAAAGTTTAATACGATTAAAAGGAAGTTATGATGATTTTGACAAATGGATTTATAAATGGGTTTAAAAAATAGTAAATAACTTGTTAAAAAAATATGTATATTTTTATTTCAAATAAAGGATTTGAAAAGAAGTATCTTAGGATAACTAGTTCGAGTGGTTCAAAAGTAAAAAAATAGACAGGAGATGTGTTCAGATGGTAAATACTTAAAGTATTACTCTTCTGCTAATGGGGATATGTGATACAATTGGTAGTACCCAGTTCCTTGGTATCATTACGGAGTTACTCTATCTATATAATTTTCTTAAGATTAAGAGATAATGCAAATCATTAATTAATTAATTGATTGGTAATAAAGAAGCATTTTATAAAAAAATTAAACCAAAGAAAATTTTGGATCATAAATTGATAGGATAAAATGGAATTTTCAATGATTTTGGACAATCTGGATTTCCAAAATTTATATGGTAATGGATGCTAAGTGTTTTATAAAAATATAAGGAATAAGTTTTATAACTTATGAATTTGAGATGGTAGTAAATTATAATAAGTTGTAAATTTGTTAAACATTCTGATTTAAGTAAAACCAATTTGAAAATTTGGGATTTGTATATATGCTCCTAGGATTTAAAGGTGTATTATACAAGTATAGGTTTAAGTCATGAACTATCTATACACTTAAGTAATATTATAAAAGATAATTCAAAAGAATAGAATTAGTATGAAGTTAATGGTTATGAAACATTAGTTTTAAAGAGTTGGTTAAATCAAAGTCGTGTCTGTAGGTGTTTATAAACTTAAGTAAAATTTTAGGGAAGGATTCCTAAGTGTTATTGGGACCAAAGGAAATATCCTAAGGAAAAATGAATGTAAATAATAAGGATGTGATTAAAAAGAATCTGTTGTAGTTAAGAAAAAACCAATAAAATTAAATACATAAGTTTTACGTAGATCATTTTGTCACACAAATTTGATCTAAGATTCAAGTATAGAATTTTGAGATGTTTACACCCGTTCGAAAGAGGATTTATCACTCGATTTTTGACGGCAAATGTTTATGAGGGTTTATGGCTGGGTACTTAAGTTTTCTATCATAATTGAGAGCTATGCAAGGAAAATAAATTTTTCTGAGCCTGATCAGAGTCTACACTAGAGGATCGAGGGATCTATTCTAGTTCGGAGTTCGAATAGGAGATCGAATAAGTTATTTCATGCAGATGATCTATATATATCCAAAGGAATTGAGTTCAAAAATATATATACTTTGTGTAAACTTTTGTTTGGAGTAATTTTGGGGACGAAATTCTTTTAAGGAGGGGAGAATGTAGACCCATAATTTTGCCACCTTGAAAGAGAATATTTAATTTATTTTAAATATTCAAATATATAATTATTAAACTCAAACAATTATGTTTTATAAGATTAACAAGATCAATGAACTTATTTTTAGAATCGATTTACAAAAATAAAGATTTTCGTCGTACAATCGACCAAAGTTGGTTTTCGATAAAATTAGATATATTTTCAGTTAATTGTTTGAATGGTAAATAACACTTTTAAACGATTTTATAATGATAATAACCGATTTATAAAATTTTTACAAATGTATATAAACTTGTTTTATAAAGATGTACAAACTTCCTCGCATTTTGACAAATCGACATCATATTTTTATAGTTAATTTTTAATATTTTTCAATATGGTTTTACAACTTACTGTTTTAAATTTTTTAAAGATGATAGAAAACCAATTTTCAAGATTTGTTTACATGAGTAAGTAGTTTGATTTAAAACTATAAACAAGACCAGAAATCCAAATTCAAATATACGACCAATGACGAAACAAAAGCCGTTTCAACATTTTTGCAAAATGATTTCTTTAAATGTGCATACATACACATTTACACATTTTGGTAAACATTTACAATTAGCACAAAAAGACAAAAGAGTTTACTTTTGCAAATTAAAAAAGTAAGAAATATCTTTAATTTGTTTTGTGATGTAAGAATGATGCTTTAATAAACATTATCATTACTAAGTACTAATGCAACATCTCACCTCGTTAAATGTTAGTACTTAAGGTCTATTCTTGCATTGGAAAGGAGGAGCTAATATGTGAATAAAAATGAATTTCAGGTTAAGGATAGTAAGGTCTTTTTTTTGTAAATTTCAACTATAAATAGCACCACCTTCTCTTCACTTCTTTACATCTTCATTCTTCATTCTTCACTTTTTCTTCACCATCTTCATCACCTCTATGGCCACACAACTTCTTTAAAGCTACCATCATCAAACCCTTCTTTCTATATAAAAAAATAATAAAACAAAATTCCACTTCAAACTAGCATCAAAACCCCTCCTCCTCCCTAGCAACTTCGGCCATACCCCATCACCACCAGTCTCGGCCGTACAACTACCACCTTCCCCCACATCCAAACATCCCCACCTCCCCAAACTCCAAGGCCGAGCCCATCACACCTAAGCCGAGCTACTTTTCCCCAGTATAAGCACTCCACCTCTTTAGCAAGCTACATCTTCATTTACTTCGTGACGTTATGTGTCGACAGTGCAAGGTATCATAGTTCATAGAAAATGAGTTTGGAAAGCTTCGAAGCAAGAAAAAGAAAGGTAGCGCTGACGAAATACCGAAGATTCAATTCAATAAGGTTAAGGAGTGGAAATTAAGGTAAGTACCGATTTAAGAAATAATTTTTGAATTAATTTTAAAATGATGTTTAATAAGTTAATATAACTATTGGTAATGATTTAGATGTTAGTTGGTTAACTAATAACGTTTGGTGGTTGCTTAAGAAGTAAGAAGTTATACATATATATGACATGATAATGAAAGCGAGCTTCTTTATTTTAAATTATATTCTTGCTTGTTGCTATGATAACCATGATTATACCCTATGATAATATGTTGATTTAACACCATTTTGTTGTAATATGGATGCTTGAATAAATTTAGTTGTATGGATGAATTTGTGATTGATAATATCAACACCTTGATTGAAGTTAGTTATGATTACATTATTAGTCATAATTAATTATAGTTGATTTGAGACCATGCTTGTTTAAAAATCATATGTGGTATACTTGACATAGTTAAGTCTTTTTTCTTGTTTACTATAGGAAAAGAATTCATTTTGGAAAAGATAGAAATTTGATTTGAAAAGAAGAAGTTAAAGATAAAGTTTCGGAATTGTTTCGGGAAGGGAAGTTGGTGTTTTAAGATTTTAAAGTAATGAATTCTAAACTTTTTGAATGTTGAAAGAAAATAATTGGCTTATGATTTAAGAAGTTTAGAAAATAGAAAGTTGAATATTAAAATAATGAAATATGAAATATTTTGGAAATAAAGTGAAAATGGATTTTTAATGAATAAAAAGGTAAAATATTATTTCAAAATGATTTATAAATGTTTTAAAAATAATAGGACTCAATTTGAAGAAATTTGGGTAAATATTGAAAAATAAGTCAAAATAAGGCGCATCGCGTAACGATAATTCACGATTTTGCACCGGAAAAACTAAAAGAATGTACCAGATTGAAACGGAGTCGAAACTTTTCGAAATAAGAATATTTCAGATCCTTATAACCATGGTTTTCAAATGGAAAATAAAAACTAAGATTTCTTCCTCTAGATATTAAAACATTACCAAATCAAATTTTCAGTAAGATCGCGGTTTTGCAGTTAAGTGACCAAATTGTAAAATTCTTTAAAATGAATATTTTTATATATTCAAAATATGAAATAAATTTGTTAAACATGTTAATATGTTTTAAAAGATAATTGAGTTATAAATATGGATTTTCAAATGATAGAAAAGTAGTTTTATTCAAATAATCTTTTAAAACACTATCTACAACACTTTTCCACGGTTAATAAATTTTGAAATATAGATTTAAAATTAACTCTTCTTTCCCAAATCTATTATAAATTTCTTAATAAACAATTTAGTATTTTAAAGATGGTTTGGAAGTTCCAATAAGAGTTTAAATAAATGATCAAGAGAAATTCTTTATAACACTTAAACAATATAATTGAAATCATTTCCTTGAATGTAATAATAGAGTATGTGGAAACGACTAGTATATTTTTCTCGCCTATGAGATCTGAAAAGATAAAACAAGGTGTGTAAGTAAAGTTTGGGATGGAGCAACCAGTGTTCTTAGCTTACATGGTCTTTGTTTTCTCTTTCTAGGCGAAGGGTGGAACAAAACAAAGGGAAAGCCTGGATGCTTTAAACAAGGATCTCATTTAAGTTTTTCCAAAAGTAAGAACTCTTCAATGGAATTAATTAAACCAAATTTTTTATAGTATAAAGAATGTTTTAGTAAAACTCTCTATAAGTTCAAAGGAGGTAATTTGTATTATCCGCATGAATTTAAAAGGTGCTTTTTCACATTATTCCACGAATAGTACGAGTTGAATACGGAAATTAATCTTGGTATGATTAGTCTAATCTTTTACTCAATATAACTGGTTTAGGTATAAAATAAATGATGTCTTAAATAACATTGTTTTTGACCCAGTTAAGACATGTTTCAAAAAGTGAATTTTTTTATTAGATTAGGAATTAAATTTTCCTAAGTAAATTACTTGAAGATTTCCAACAATAAAAGGATTTTTATTAACCTGTAAAAAGTTAAAATGAAAAGTGGTGTAACAAATCATGCATGCATATTCACAATTTCTTTTTATAGATGATTGGATTTTGACATAACGAGATCGAATTTGGGTGATTCCTGTCCGAAAATCACTTTGAACCAATTTACGGTTTCAAAGTAAAACATGTTGAAGACAAAGATCATTGAAGATGAAGATCTTCATGATGAAGGGATACTTGCCACTAGACCCTCGATGAAATTTACCATATCATACATTATGGTGGCAGTAGTACTCTGTTATGAAAATCTTTGATTTGCGGGATTAATCGCTACTAATACTAAGGGTACTTCCCGATAGGATGTGGTAGGGAAGTGCCTTCGGTTTGTTCGGTTCCTGGACAACTTGAATGGACGAATGTCTGACATTGCATTTTAAAATCACATTGATTGATCTCTATAAATGTATCATCTATTTGGTGGTATAGAAGGCAACTTCTCTTAGCTTAACACCCTTTCCTGAGACATACGAGCTTAAAATTATACATTTATAGAAATCAGTTGCGTGATTATGGAATAGCAATGTAGCATTCAAAGTGAAAATTTAATGTTCTATGAAAGGTAATCGCTACCTGAGGCCTCGCACCTAGAATGGCTAAAATAGGGTAGATGCAGCAAGGCTATATAATTCGCAACCATTAGGGTATCATCATCCCCTTCAAGATATATTTATTCCTTCTATGAATCGGGTTTTAAATTATGTCGTGTATGCTAGAGCGCACTCAGATAGATTTTTAACAACCGGGGTGATGACATATTCGGTACTATGTAGTTAGAGGTAGGCCCTTCTTATGTTGGTAGAGGATCATTGGTTGGGCCTTGGCACATTCCTCTAGAGGTGTACTTCCGAACGGTAGTTCCTTACCTACTCATTTGTTGGAAATCCATTCTCCACGTGCCTGCTATTTTGATTATGGAGCCTAATATGCTGGAATTTAATAACGGTAAAAATTTCGGTTATTTGAACATGTTTACTTGAAAAGTGTCTTCAAAGAATGTCATCAAAAATAATATCGAATGATTTGATGAAAATGTTTTAGTTATCATAAGGTAAAAACTCATTCTTTTTATATGCAGTGTGGTCTTATTCCTCTTTCTTTTCAAGTGGTTTTTGTCACCAATCTCTGAACTATGACATTGTCATTTAAGATTCGTGTTTCTCATGCTGGTTTGCCAAACTGATACATGTATTTTTAAACTTGGGTCAAATCTGAGTAGTTTCAGGATTAGCTGAAGACACCTGAAGTTCCCATAGGAGAGCTGGAGATCTTCATCAACATATGGACGTGTTATATTTTTTGCTGCATTGCGCGTTGTTCATTTTTAAGCAAATGTAAGGACAGATATTATAACAGTCCAAGCTGAATCTAGGTTAGAATCTGATATATGTATTTTAAAATTTTCTACTATAAAGATTATTATTCAATAATATATGTTATTCCATTCGAGTAAGATTCCATTCTTTATTCTTCTTCTTTCTATCTCATGACTATCCGTCTTTCCATTTTATTTGAGTTAGACAAAATTTGGGTTGGACATGTGTGATTCATTAGCTTAAATAATGCGAATTTGCAGGTCGTTACAACCCTAGAATGATTAACTCATTAGAGATAGGGTGAGTGGTACCCTATAATGAGTTGAGAGTATTATATATAAGAGAAAGTATTTGGTATTGCTGTAAAAATGTATCATGTTAATTAGTCCATTAAGTATGAATTTTGAATTCTGGTCGAGAGGTGGGATGATATAATGTCGATAGGAATTGCAAAACACATGAAAAAAGAAAACAGACACGATATTAATTTTTGAAAATTGGTAAATGAAATATTTTACCTTTAACTTATATATATATATAAAGGAATAGTTTTCAAAATATGGTTATAGAGTGTGTTTATTTGTTTGAAAACGATAATATTTATTTATTATCACTATTGTTTGATCAGTCATGCTTGATTAAAATTAGAGTTTTGCTTGTCATTTCTTGATTGCTGATTAATTATGTTTAGCTTATTTATAAGCATTTGTTGTTTGAATTTATAAACGAACCCCTTCTGAGTTAATTTTCATAATTTGACTATAAGATGTTCGGTTATAGCGTAGAGTTAAAAGTAAACTTTTAATAAAAAGTTGTTTAATAAATCTAAATGGTTGGATGAGATATATAAATGATAAATATTTGGGAAAAAATTCTTATAAGAAGGGAGAATTATTATAACATGAAATGATTTTGTACAAATATATTTTTATATAATTTGATTTATATAATATGCTTTAGAAAGGATTTTTTTAATTTAAATCCTGGAGTTGCTTGAAAACAATTTCAAAAATATTTGGAGAAAATATTACTTGGATGTAATTTTGATTAAAATATTTTGGAAGTAAAAGTTTAAATGGAATGCATTTTCTTTGGGATAATTCGGAGGAAAACATCTTGATTTGTTTTGTTGTTATTTGAATAATCTTCTAAGTAACAATCGGATGTTTACTTAGGCGAACGTTGTGGAGTCCTTATTAAATTATTGTCTTTGTCATTGTGCGATCGAAATAATTTCAAATCTGAACGAACCCAAAGTGAGTTTTAATAAATAAATGGATCAAGTTATTTTGTAAAAGAAATATATGTAATATGTTTTCAAAAAGGAGTTTTAGAAATGAAAACCAGGCAATTAGTTTTTAATTTCCCTTAAAGAGAATTTTATTTCAAAAACAAAAGGTATCTCTGATAAAAGAATGATTTGAAAAATGATATTTACCCTTGAATAGAAAAAGGGGTAATTTAAAACAAATTTTGTAACGACCCGTAATTTTATTGCTTTTAAATGGAATATTTAATTATCTTTAAAATATTAAAATATAGAATTTTAAAACTTGGATAATCATGTTTTATATGATAAATAAAAATGATAAACTTATTTTCAGAAATTGATTACAAAATCAAGAAGTTTGGATTTTCGTCGAAGTGACAAAAGCCAGTTTTCGATAAAATTGGATGTATGTTCAATCTTTGTTTTTAATGATAAATGATTCTTTTTCAAAGTTATTATATATTTATAGTAATTGGTTGATAAAAGTTTTATAACTATATAAATACTTATTTTTTATGGTTTGACAAATTTCGCCGCATTTTGACAAATCGATGTCGTATTTTTACAATTGGATTTTAATATTATTAAATAAGGTTTCATAATTATATTAAACTTGTTTTAATTATTTAAAGATGATAATAAACTTATTTTCAAGTTTTGTTTACATAAATAAATAGTTTGATTAAAAACAGAAAACGTGACCGGAAAATGTTTGGTCAAAAATCAACATTTCGTTCAATATAAGTTGTGTTAACATTTTGCAACTTGAACAATTATTATATAAACACATTAACAAAGATATAAACACCTCACTTATATTAACTAAGGATTAATTAAGCTAAAAGTTTAATTAAGTAAACGAAAGCACAAAAAGAAGATATTTTCACTAAATCCAAAACAAGTCAAATTAAATCACATCAAAATCAAAAAAATCTTCACTTTAATCTGCTTTTCCATCCAAATAAATCGCTTCAGTATAAGTAAAGATGACATAAAGTAATGAAGTGTAACAACCCAAAATTTCTGATCCATAAAATTCCGGATAGTTAAGGAAAAGACGGAAAGAGAAAGAAGAAGAAACAGAAACAAGTCAAAGAAACCTCACATTCGCAGCAGATCAAAATATAATATCAAATAATATTCTTTACACAAAGGAAACTATATCAGACAATTACATTTAAAATACATCAGAGTTACAACATATATACAACAGTGGACATATACAATCAATATGTCCCAGATATGAAACAATATATCACAGCGGAAATACTCCAAACATTCCTGCCATCCAGCTCGTCTCTTGAGCTCCAAAACGTCCTTACCTGGAAATCTGTAATACTTGGTCTGACCCAAGCATTACATCAAAGTAACACCCGGGTCAGGCTGGAAACCAGCGGGAGTAAACTCATCTATCAAGAAATTCCAATACAAAGAATTTAATTAAAACCATGGGTAACTCGCATCAATATACAAATTCACAATTTGTTATAGACATCACTTATTTCACACATCGATTTCTAAATATTAATACTTAGATTAAATGGTCCTATTCACTTAAATCATTCCAGTCTGGCTTATTGATTTCACATATCAATCTATAAAGAATCGAAGTGGTTTCGGGTATTAACTAATACCCGACTCCGGTCTCTTCGAATCCCATACCATCTTAACCTCCGTTATTCAAGTGAAACACAATTCCACCTTTAAATACAAGATGTCACTTTTTATACAGCCATTCTTCATAAACAAATAACCAAATTTATTACAATCCACTTCAAACATATCATATCTCAAAATATTTCATATTAGAGATATCAACTAAGTCAAGGTATTGAAACAACATTCAATCATTCATAAGCAAGATTAATCACTCCCAAAGCTAATTTAATTTATGTCTAATTAAATTAATTGCCAATCATATGGATTACCTTTTACTTAACGTTAATTTATTACAAATCAATTAATTAATCATCTTTTGATTATCCATCTTAATTAATCATCCTTGATTAATTATCCTTTAATTTTAATAAGTAATTGATCCTTAATTAATTTCACAAATTAATTATCCTTCACTCGTCACATTAAATAATCCCTTAATTACTCTTATAAAGTAATTAACAATGATTTATTACATTTAACCTTACTTAGTTCCTCAAATAAATTTTTCTATAATCACTTACATTTTTTAATTATCCCTTAATTAATCTCGCTCATTAATTAACCAACTCTTAATTAATTCCTTTAATTAATCAATACTTCAATTAATTATATAAAGTAATTAATCCTTATATTTCTTCCCTTAAGCAATTTAGCTTCAATTATTTTCATCAAGCAAATATTTCGTTGGTTCATTACCTTCAGTTAATCAACTCTTAATTATAAATAAATTATCTCTAAAATAAACACATTCATTAATTAACCTAAATTTATACCATTCGGTAATTAACTATTCCTTAATTGCTCACACTAATTAATAAATTATTAATTACTTAAGATCTTAATTTACTTAAAAGGATAATCCATTATTTTAATTATCTTTCAAATATTTATTAAATAAACATTGAGAATAATTTATCACCATTTATTAACTTAACCTCTTAAGTTTACTTAAGGTTTTAAAATCACTTCATTCTTTTAATTTTTACCTGAAAATATAAATTTTCCTTATAAAATTTAAACCTGGATACTTTATCAAAATCAACCCGTGACCTATCAAACAAATTCCCGAGCTAAACCCAGAGCAAACTCATATTACTCCCGAGCCAATTCTTCCTCTTTTATCCATTTTTTAAACCTTTTTTCTAAACAATATTCTTAAAATTCCCACGCACTTGAATCAAAACCCGAGTCAAAGGATAACTTACATCGAGTTCGTCCCGAAGAAACATCATCACCCCAAAACAATCCCATCACAGACACGCTAGTGCACGCGTGCACATGCACTGCCCCACTGATCACCGCTGATCGTGTGACGACCCGCCCTTCAACTACCAGAAAGACGTATCATCATTAAGAAAGAAAGGGATGAGAAGATAGAAAAGATAGAGAAGAAAGAACAACAACATCAGAATCTCACAGTGGAACGGAACAAAATATAATATACCACATAAATATTACATAGTTTAATACATCAATCAGAATTATACAGATCATACATCACATACTAGACAGTTATAAACTCATGTCTAGTTAATACAACTCAAAACAATATGACTCGGAGATACCAACACAGCGGAACTATATATATATATATCTACAACGTTGAAGGCTCCTGCTCCATTGCTCCTCCAGAATTCGTCAAAGCTAACCTGAATCCCTTCGCTACCCGTAAAAAATTTGGGTACCCGAGAGTTTATGAAAAACAAAATAAACTCCGGGTCAGACATGGGTCTGGTATGAGTAAACGGTTTAAAGTTGTTTAACTTTGAAAACATTTGAAAATAAAGGTATCACGTAAGACTCCCCACAAATAAATACGGGTAAGTTTTTACCTTACGCTAACCAAAACATTTCATAGGAAATCCAGTGATATTATAATAGTGTCTAAGGTTTTCAAGTAAATAGAAAATAGCCGAAATTGTTACATCTATTAAATTCCAGCTACTAGCCACAAAAGTGGGTAATACAAATCAAAACCGTAGGGTCTCGTAGGGAAAATGGATTTCCAACAATGGCAGGGCTACTGGGGTACCGCCCGTCACAGTACGGGGCCTAGATCACCATACCGAGGATTACTCCCTTCATCCCCTGCAACACAAGGCCGGAACCATTCCTTACTGAACAGTCCCGAACAAGATAAACCCCGTGGTTGGCGCGACCAACCACCCACTAAGCCGAAAGATATAGAAGGGACATCTAGACAGGGGAAATATCTTGTCCTGCTTGGGCATGACCCACCTAACCTTGCTGCATCTCCCCTGTTTTAGCCATTCCCAGTTGATGAGGCTTGAGGCCGCGATTACCTTTAAAGAACATATCACTTAGAATGCTCATCGTCCGCCTGACAATGTGCTGAAAGCATTCAATCCATACAAGTTCGTTCCGGGTTCGAACGAAACCGAAGGCATTATCTCGTCACACTCATTTTGGAATCACCCTCAGAGTCAACGATGATAACCCTTGCATTCTGAAACACCATCTCGATCTTCATTTCAGGATTCACGACCTAACGTTTAAATTGGATCGATGTGGTTTTCAGGGAATCAAATTTGATTCTTCCGATTCCGGTCTCATCGAATCCAAACGCCATTTTAAGGGCCAAGTTGTCTAATTAACTTAAACAGTTTAAATAATTTAAATTCAACAATTGAATTAACATAGCATTTATCACAGATAAAACATATACAAGCATCATAGGTATAACACAGCATATCACAGAGTAACATAGGATATTATCACATAAGTATCACAATCAGATATTCAACACAACAGTTCATAAGAAATTACCTCTAAATCGTATTTGCAATTTATTCAATTTAGAATTAATTACTTGAGAGTTAATCACTTAACTCTATTTAATTTATCGTGAATTAATTAATTAATTACTTATTTCATTTAAAATTGTTTAATGAATCTTTTAACTTAATCAATTATTAAGCCTTATTTATTTAATTACTTAATTATTTATTCCTTGATCATTAATTAATAACTTTAATTATTTACTAATGGAACTTAATTATTTGACTACTAATTTCTTAATTAATTAATTTTAAATTCTTAGTTCTTAATTACTTAAATAATTAACTATTAATTCATAATTAAATTATTTGATTAGTTAAGTATTAATCGTTCATTAATTAACTCCAACTATTTAATTTTTATCTATTCTTATTGCTTAATCACCAATAAATCTCTAATTACAATTGTAAAGGAATTATTCTTAAGTACCTTCTAAATAATTTTTGATATATATATATTCAACTAAATTTAAACATTTAAAAGTCTTTCTTTAAATTTTGAAAATGATATTAACCACAACATAACCGTTAATCAATTACATACTTAACTTAATTACTAAATTCTTTTACTACATTTAAAATAATCATTAAGTGTTAAATACATTGCTATGTATTAACCTAATAGTTTAAAACCTGTACTAAAACGGTTAAACACTCATCAGGTTAATTGTATTTAATATTGTTAAAACCAAAATCACATAATCTTCTTTCTATATACAGGAAACTCGAGACTTCCCTATCAAAACCCAAGTAATACTTCGGTCTTTCATCAATTCTTCCCGCATCTCTCCCCTGAAGCCCCTTCTTCTTCTCTTTACTCTCTCTTTTTTTTTTCTTAAGTTAAAAGTTTAAACTAAGGTTGCAAAGAAACCATCAGTAACACACACACGAAAATGACACGAAGCAAAACCCGAGTCTTTTTCCCATTCACTCGAGCACGTCCCGAGACGACCCCCCTCGCCGTTCACAGACACGCTGACCTGACTCCAACGCCACCGTGCACGTGCACGGTGGTTCGGCGGACCTCCAGAAGCTCTCGTCAGCACCCACAAACCACGTTTCCCCTCTTCACCCACAATCGAAACCCAGAAATACGAATTAAGGTCAAAATCGAAATTTTGCCTTTATACACGAAAACTGAAGCTCACCTCTGGCAGATAAACGACCCCGCCATCACCCAGCGGCCACCGGAGACGCTAAAAGGTCGTCCACGCCTCGACAACACCTTCCCCTATCCTCTACCAAAGCCACGTATGACTCGATCACGTGTAGATGACGTACGTGATTTGATAATAGAGAAGCATAAAATTCCTAGTAAAACCCCAAATGAATCTCGTGTTCAAATATCAATCAATAGGAAAATTATTAAACATTTTCCCTGTAATCACAATCACTGATATTAGCTCCACTTCAATTCTTAACTTAAATTATTGATTACATAACCAGAAATTTGCAAAAGTGCCCTTTTGGTTCGTATACAAACTGCCTTGGAAATACTGTGTTAAAGATCTTCATTTTAGTTTTAAAAATCATGTTTAGTGGTAAGGATTCAAGCTATGGACTCAAATTAATACTTTACATCATTCCATTTTATCCAATTCAGACTTTCTTACCTGTAAAATAAGTTACCGTGTATACTTACAAACCAGGGTTTAAATTAGCATTTTAAAAATCTTAATTATAAGTTTACACATTTTGTTAGTTGAAAGATTAAAACTTAACAAAGATCTAGTGTGAATTATATAAGATTTTGAACAATACACAACCTGTATCACCTTCAGAGTAGTACAGAGCAAATCCTTGCAATATTCAAAATCAAAGCATAAACCATCATGCCATAAACAATTCTCTAAACTGTTATTTTATCAAACTTAAAGCTATTAAACTTCTTGTTTACTCACCTGAAAGTTTGTTGAAACAGAAACAAGTTGATGAAGAAACTGCAGAAATTCCTGAACAACCTCCTAACTTGATGAACTTGTTTTACTGTTAAACTTAAATGGTTTTCCAAAGATAAGATGCTACTAACTTTTCTCCTCCTCGGGTTTGCTTTACAGATTTTTTTTTCTCAGGCTTTGCTTTTGCAGTTACATATGAACTCAAGAATAAGAAATGATGAATAATGAACATACAGATATATAACTTTGAACATAATGTCTTCTGAAACAAGCTTTACTGCAATATAATATTTGCTTTATTTATTATGTACTAAGGCTAGAGGTAAATCAAACATTTCGGCTAGAAGATATTTTGTATTATTATCATTGTTTTCATTGGTTAAGTACCACCACAAGAATTTGGCTGCAGTACTCTCCTGAACCAGAAGTTGTGCTTATTAATGCTTATGCCTTAATTATGATAACATGTAATTAATGTTTTTCAGATTTTGTTTAATTTGTACAAGACAATGATCTATTTTTATTATATTGAAGTGAAAACTGTTGTTTTCTTATGCATATAGGCTTCATCAACATATAAATTTTGTTTTCATCTTTATTTTAAATTTTATTTTCTGTTCAAAGATTAATTAAACATCTTGTGGTACATATGCATGTTACAGGTTATGCCTAGCCCCTATAAGTTTATGCATAGATGCTTATTTCGGCCATGCATATTTTGTCTTTATTACATTTGAAGTAAAACTTGTTGCTTATGTAATCATGACCTTCTACTCACCTATTATTTTATACTAGCAGCATCCAAACTTGGTTTGTGAGAACATATGTATATAGTTTGCTTTGTTTTCTTTATACAGCATTTTGTAGTGCAGCTGACTTATTTGCATATGTATGTTTAACTTATCTTTCTTATCATTGCAATTGTTTACAGGTTATTGTTTGACTACATTACCTGTATTCTATTTATATTCCAGACTTTACAAATTTTTAATTCATAGTATTTTGTTTGTATTATTATATTTCAAGTTATGACTTATATTAGTATATTTATATTTTTAGTTACATCTATATTTTATAATTATGGTTTATACTTATGTTTATAATTATGATTTATACTTGTTTGATATGTTCATGTTTATAATCATTTATATTGTTTTATACTTAAGCTTTTAAATTCCCATATTCAATACCCAAGTGATTATTATTTAAAGTTCTACAATTATATATATACATACATATATTATCAGATATGAAAATATTGAAAGTATTTTAATTCAATTATGTAAAAATAAATTTTATTATAATATTATCAAAAGATTTTGTTTTGAACTCTCCAAAGTCCAATTCCAATTAAAAAAATGCAATTTAAATAAATAAATTGACAATATCTCCAAATCATAATCATTTTAATATGGTCAATTTACGTTTCATTTAATTTAGATTAAATATTTATTAAAATAAACGGGGTCAAAATCCAGGGTCGTTACATTCCTCCCCCCTTAAAAGAATTTCGCCCCCGAAATTTAAAACAACAGTTAATTCCAAAGCTTTTATATTAACAATCCAAATTTCAGAACTAGTGGTTTAACATCTAATGGAGAATCATGAACCAATTTCTAAGATAGGATATACGGAATATACAATAAATTCCAGATATCCACTCTGGCAATTCAATACTGAAATCTACAGTATCATTTCTTTCCAAAGTTTATTTCCCTCTTTACAGAATTTCAATATTTATACAATCAAGCCCGTACGATGCACATATACCATTCGTACGCAATATCAAATTCGATCGCTCGCTCGATCACACAATTTCACTTCCGAACTAGTATCGTCCACCCGACTTTCTAGTGCGGACTCAGAACTGGTTTCTTGATTAGAAACTGTCATTCTCCTTGCATAGTCACAACTATGATAGAGAATTTCTCAGAATCAATCAGAATTCAAATCCATGGTTCGTCGTCGAAAATCGAGTGAAAAATCCTTACTCGGATCGATATATAATTATCTCGAAATTCTGTGCTCGAATCTGGATTAAATTGTTATGCGAATAGAATAATATACGTACATCCTACGTATTGATTATCCTTTGATTATCACCATATCAATTTCTTTTATTCACATTATTTTAGATTTCTATCTACTAGGAATAATTTTCTCCATATCAAATTTTACTTAAGAATGTCTCCATTCATTTCTTAAGTTTTTAATATAAGCATTATATATTCCCACTTAAGCCTTTACATCCTCTTATTATTATTATTTTTCCATTTTAAATCTGAATTACCAATTCCATATGAATTCAATTTTCTTAACTCTGAATATTGAACTTTTATTGACTATCTCCATTTATAACTGATTCCTATTATTATTTTTAAATTAGTTTCATTCCTTAGTTTACTTTAAATTTTCAATTTGAAGTTGTTTGGTTGCTATTTTTTTTTTATATAGTTTTCAAATTCTGAAAAGCTTTGACATATTCTCCATTACATATTTCCATAAGCACATATGTAAGGTTCCAATCCTCAACACAATTAACTTCAATCAATTCTCAAACCATTCCCTTTTAATTAAAAGGAATTTACAACTTACTTGCTTATATAATCCATTTAAGCAATACAAACTCATATTCAAAATCATCTTATTTTGCTTCCAACAATTCATAGAATTTTATCTAATTCCAATTTTCTTCAAACAACCAATTTTCTTATGCAATTTAATAATATCATTGTGAATAAATGATTACTTAAGCTTTATAACAAATCTTAAATTTATTCCAATTCATTTTACACTTGATTCCATCCCAATTAAATTATTCACAATCCTATCATTGCCTTTCAACAGGTTTGATTCCCAACCATTTTATTAAACTAGGCAACTAGTATTTTAAATAACCATCTCACAATTTACTTAGGTCATTTATTTTCTTCAACCTGTTCCACCTAACAACTTAGGTTTACTCTATTTCACCAATTTCCATTCAAATCTCTGATTTGATTTTCCTTTAATCAAATCCCAATTATTTACTGATTAGTTTATTCTTTTATCCCTTTTTAAATTTTTAATTTACATTAACAATTCATTATTGAATTTATTCATAATTAAGTCTATTCAATTCATGTTTGAATTAGATTTGTTTACAACCCACACCAATCTATTTAAATCCAATTCAATACTTACTTTGGTTTACATTTACTTATTTACACAAGAATTTTATTTCATTCAATTTTATCAGTAACTCGATTGAATTCATTTAAATTCAGTTTTATTTCAACTCAACTTTAGTTAAATTTTAGGTACTTACCATTCTTTATATTTTATTTCTCAATATATGAGCTCAAAACTTCTTTATCCACTTAACAACTTATATTACTTATTTGGATCATTTCATCATTACAATCATTTTACCTTCAAATTTAATATCCAATTAAGTTCATTTTGAACTTCAATTCCATTCAACTTGTCTCTGGTTAAACTCAAATATATTTCTTCACTTTCATTTACTTAAATTAAATCTTAATTCCGGGATTACAATTCCCGACTTCTTTTTATCAATATCAACTTTATCAACTTTACTTTATAAGTTCAATAGTTGATTTTATTCAAACCCTTCACATTATTAAATAGAATTTCCTTAAAATTCAATTGCCCGGTTTTCATTTCAAAAACCATTTGAAATGATAATCAAATTTCAAACACTTGTTTGCACCAAAACAAAATTTTTTTCCTTTGAAATTTCTAAAACAACTTGTATACCCAACATGCCGAAATAATATCATAACCAACTATCCAGGTAGCAATCTATCACTTTAGAAACTCGAAAATGAATACTGATGATGTGGCCATCATCATCAGGATTATTTTCCAACGACTGAAGTGAGTTCAGTGCTTCCTTACTTCCACAAATTCTCTCCAAAATAATTTCCATTCAACAATATTTCCCAAAACAATATTCCATTATTGTCTTCAAATTGTTGGAAAAACATTTCAAACATTCCGAAGTTTTTAAATTCCCAAATCCTTTTGTTTAAATTCATTTAAACACCTTTCAAATTTCCGGGACTTAAATTCTGTTTAATCAGATTTCAGTTACATTCCTTTTTATTTAAAATCATTCTTAAATAATTTTATTTGGTTATAAACCACTCCAAATTTAAATTTTTATTCAATTATAGTATTAACAACCAATCATCCAAATATATAATAATTTCAGAAGAATATTTCTTTTATATCAAAATATAATTTTGGGTAAAATTATTTCATTTACCCTACTTTAAAAATAATACTGTGTCGGTCTACCTTGTTTAAGAGTTTAGAAATTCCTACCGATGAAATGGCGTCCCACACATCGACCAGAATCCATAAACACTCATCTGATAAATCAACACAATATAAAAACAATTTTGTATTCACTAACAAAAACGCGCTCATATCTATTAATACACTCAAACTCATTTTAGGGTTCTACAACTCTATTCTATGAGTAATCACTACCAGAGCCAAGGTTATCACCAACCTCGCTCTGATACCAACTGTGACGACCCGCCCTTCAACTACCAGAAAGGCGTATCATCATTAAGAAAGAAAGGGATGAGAAGATAGAAAAGATAGAGAAGAAAGAACAACAACATCAGAATCTCACAGCGGAACGGAAAAAAATATAATATACCACATAAATATTACATAGTTTAATACATCAATCAGAATTATACAGATCATACATCACATACTAGACAGTTATAAACTCCTGTCTAGTTAATACATCTCAAAACAATATGACTCGGAGATACCAACACAGCAGAACTATATATATATATATATATATATATGTATATATCTACAACGTTGAAGGCTCCTGCTCCATTGCTCCTCCAGAATTCGTCAAAGCTAACCTGAATCCCTTGGCTACCCGTAAAAAATTTGGGTACCCGAGAGTTTATGAAAAACAAAATAAACTCCGGGTCAGACATGGGTCTGGTATGAGTAAACGGTTTAAAGTTGTTTAACTTTGAAAACATTTGAAAATAAAGGTATCACGTAAGACTCCCCACAAATAAATACGGGTAAGTTTTTACCTTACGCTAACCAAAACATTTCATAGGAAATCCAGTGATATTATAATAGTGTCTAGGGTTTTCAAGTAAATAGAAAATAGCCGAAATTGTTACATCTATTAAATTCCAGCTACTAGCACAAAAGTGGGTAATACAAATCAAAACCGTAGGGTCTCGTAGGGAAAATGGATTTCCAACAATGGCAGGGCTACTGGGGTACCGCCCGTCACAGTACGGGGCCTAGATCACCGTACCGAGGATTACTCCCTTCATCCCCTGCAACACAAGGCCGAAACCATTCCTTACTGAACAGTCCCGAACAAGATAAACCCCGTGGTTGGCGCGACCAACCACCCACTAAGCCGAAAGATATATAAGGGACATCTAGACAGGGGAAATATCTTGTCCTGCTTGGGCATGACCCACCTAACCTTGCTGCATCTCCCCTGTTTTAGCCATTCCCGGTTGATGAGGCTTGAGGCCGCGATTACCTTTAAAGAACATATCACTTAGAATGCTCATCGTCCACCTGACGATGTGCTGAAAGCATTCAATCCATACAAGTTCGTTCCGGGTTCGAACGAAACCGAAGGCATTATCTCGTCACACTCATTTTGAAAATGATATTAACCACAACATAACCGTTAATCAATTACATACTTAACTTAATTACTAAATTCTTTTACTACATTTAAAATAATCATTAAGTGTTAAATACATTGCTATTTATTAACCTAATAGTTTAAAACCTGTACTAAAACGGTTAAACACTCATCAGGTTAATTGTATTTAATATTGTTAAAACCAAAATCACATAATCTTCTTTCTATATACAGGAAACTCGAGACTTCCCTATCAAAACCCAAGTAATACTTCGGTCTTTCATCAATTCTTCCCGCATCTCTCCCCTGAAGCCCCTTCTTCTTCTCTTTACTCTCTCTTTTTTTTCTTAAGTTAAAAGTTTAAACTAAGGTTGCAAAGAAACCATCAGTAACACACACACGAAAACGACACGAAGCAAAACCCGAGTCTTCTTCCCATTCACTAGAGCACGTCCCGAGACGACCCCCCCTTCCCCCCCCCCCCCCCCCCGCCGTTCACAGACACGCTGACCTGACTCCAACGCCACCGTGCACGTGCACGGTGGTTCGGCGGACCTCCAGAAGCTCTCGTCAGCATCCACAAACCACGTTTCCCCTCTTCACCCACAATCGAAACCCAGAAATACGAATTATGGTCAAAATCGAAATTTTACCTTTATGCACGAAAACTGAAGCTCACCTCTGGCAGATAAACGACCCCGCCATCACCCAGCGGCCACCGGAGACGCTAAAAGGTCGTCCACGCCTCGACAACACCTTCCCCTATCCTCTACCAAAGCCACGTACGACTCGATCACGTGTAGATGACGTACGTGATTTGATAACAGAGAAGCATAAAATTCCCAGTAAAACCCCAAATGAATCTCGTGTTCAAATATCAATCAATAGGAAAATTATTAAACATTTTCCCTGTAATCACAATCACTGATATTAGCTTCACTTCAATTCTTAACTTAAATTATTGATTACATAACCAGAAATTCGCAAAAGTGCCCTTTTGGTTCGTATACAAACTGCCTTGGAAATACTGTGTTAAAGATCTTCATTTTAGTTTTAAAAATCATGTTTAGTGGTAAGGATTCAAGCTATGGACTCAAATTAATACTTTACATCATTCCATTTTATCCAATTCAGACTTTCTTACCTGTAAAATAAGTTACAGTGTATACTTACAAACCAGGGTTTAAATTAGCATTTTAAAAATCTTAATTATAAGTTTACATATTTTGTTAGTTGAAAGATTAAAACTTAACAAAGATCTAGTGTGAATTATATAAGATTTTGAACAATACACAACCTGTATCACCTTCAGAGTAGTACAGAGCAAATCCTTGCAATATTCAAAATCAAAGCATAAACCATCATGCCATAAACAATTCTCTAAACTGTTATTTTATCAAACTTAAAGCTATTGAACTTCTTGTTTACTCACCTGAAAGTTTGTTGAAACAGAAACAAGTTGATGAAGAAACTGCAGAAATTCCTGAACAACCTCCTAACTTGATGAACTTGTTTTACTGTTAAACTTAAATGGTTTTCCAAAGATAAGATGCTACTAACTTTTCTCCTCCTCCGGTTTGCTTTACAGATTTTTTTTCTCATGCTTTGCTTTTGCAGTTACATATGAACTCAAGAATAAGAAATGATGAATAATGAACATACAGATATATAACTTTGAACATAATGTCTTCTGAAACAAGCTTTACTGCAATATAATATTTGCTTTATTTATTATGTACTAAGGCTAGAGGTAAATCAAACATTTCGGCTAGAAGATATTTTGTATTATCATCATTGTTTTCATTGGTTAAGTACCACCACAAGAATTTGGCTGCAGTACTCTCCTGAACCAGAAATTGTGCTTATTAATGCTTATGCCTTAATTATGATAACATGTAATTAATGTTTTTCAGATTTTGTTTAATTTGTACAAGACAATGATCTATTTTTATTATATTGAAGTGAAAACTGTTGTTTTCTTATGCGTATAGGCTTCAGCAACATATAAATTTTGTTTTCATCTTTATTTTAAATTTTATTTTCTGTTCAAAGATTAATTAAACATCTTGTGGTACATATGCATGTTACAGGTTATGACTAGCCCCTATAAGTTTATGCATAGATGCTTATTTCGGCCATGCATATTTTGTCTTTATTACATTTGAAGTAAAACTTGTTGCTTATGTAATCATGACCTTCTACTCACCTATTATTTTATACTAGCAGCAGCCAAACTTGGTTTGTGAGAACATATGTATATAGTTTGCTTTGTTTTCTTTATACTTAGCATTTTGTAGTGCAGCTGACTTATTTTCATATGTATGTTTAACTTATCTTTCTTATCATTGCAATTGTTTACAGGTTATTGTTTGACTACATTACCTGTATTCTATTTATATTCCAGACTTTACAAGTTTTTGATTCATAGTATTTTGTTTGTATTATTATATTTCAAGTTATGACTTATATTAGTATATTTATATTTTTAGTTACATCTATATTTTATAATTATGGTTTATACTTATGTTTATAATTATGATTTATACTTGTTTGATATGTTCATGTTTATAATCATTTATATTGTTTTATACTTAAGCTTTTAAATTCTCATATTCAATACCCAAGTGATTATTATTTAAAGTTCTACAATTATATATATACATACATATATTATCAGATATGAAAATATTGAAAGTATTTTAATTCAATTATGTAAAAATAAGTTTTATTATAATATTATCAAAAGATATTGTTTTGAACTCTCCAAAGTCCAATTCCCCTTAAAAAAATGCAATTTAAATAAATAAATTGACAATATCTCCAAATCATAATCATTTTTATATGGTCAATTTACGTTTCATTTAATTTAGATTAAATATTTATTAAAATAAACGGGGTCAAAATCCAGGGTCGTTACAAATCGTCGCCGAGGTCATTAGCAAATCGTCGATGATCCTTTCCAAGCATTCCATCGCCCAGAACCTTTGCATGGCCTCGAAAGAATTCGAGCCCAAAGGAATTTCACCAGAACCCACTCGATCATCAGAAATCATTTCGTATCGATCATTCCCACCATCATCATTCACGCCTCCGCCCTTGAAGACTCGTCAATACATACTCCTTCTTATCCACTTGGTTCGATCCTCTCAATTCAAACAACGACGACAAAATTATCACTCAATCGATCGTCGCCTAAACTCAACGTTAAACCCTACATCGACCAAATTCCGACGCCACGTTGAACTAGAATAGCTTCACCTATTTTTCCCAATCTTGTCAAATCCCTAGCTCGCTACAGCCAAGTCCCAATTCATATCAGTGCCATTGATCACCAGAAAAGGCTTTAAATCCAAATCCCGTTCACCACATGAATTCTCACTCAATTCTAAGTTAAAATTTTTGATTTAACTTCTAAAAATCATGTTTCTACTGGAGATTAGGATTATATAGGTGAATTCAAGAACTATTACACTTAAGTTTTATCTATTTATAATTTTTCACTGTCTTTTCAATATTTCCAGAATTTTACTAAATTGTTTCACTTAAGAATAATTCTAAATCTTAGTAAATGTATAAAGAAACATAATTCGTTTGAAATCCTAAGTCTAATAGAGACTAGATAGGGAGAATTGGAATTTTTGATTTAAACTTTTAACTCTGTAACTTAAAATAGAAGTGATACAGATATATTCATACATGTATACAGGTTCCTACTTTCATATATACATATTTCCATATCTACACAACTTACATTCATAACTTCAAACATGCATCCCAGTTTTACTTTCAACATTTACCCTATGAATCCAAATTAAAATTTGTTTAAGCATAGATTACTCAAAGTATTGGTTTAAACAGAGTATATTATTTTTTTCAAACATGCATGCATCATTTTCAGGTATAATATACATGCAAACAAATTTTTACATCCAAAATTCGATACTTAATGCATAACGATCAAGACGCAGATAGATTTGAAGGGTAGTTTACTCACCTTAATTTATGCAATCAGAGACCCTGGTCCTGCTTTTGAAATCTGAAGGTGATGATGATGCTTTGATTGCTTTTAAATCTGAAAAGATTGTTTGATACTTCTAGTTTGAGTTGCAATATCTTACGGGCTTTTGATTAGATCTTCATGTGCTCTGTAAAATGTTTTACAGTTGTTTCTCTTTGCTTTTGATCTTGAAGTTTTAATTCTAGGTTGAGTTTGATTTTTTTTCCTGCTAGCTTTGCTCAGTTTTTGAATTGAGGTTATGGTTTGGATTTTCTTTTAAGTCTTAGATTTAGAGAAGAAAAATGTCTTCTGTACACAGCTTATTCTTTTCTCTTTTTTTATTTTTATTTTTATTTTGAAGAGGATAAAAATAAGCAAAGCCACTTCTTATTTGCATGTCTAATCAATTTACGAATGTTAAATTATGATAAAACTAACTTACACTTGTATTCTCATTCATGCTAAATTTGTCGCAAATGTTTAATGTCCTTTAAATAATTTCAAATGTCTAAAGAAATAATTATTAATACTTTCCTATGTTAATGTATTTATGTATTATATGTACTTAGCTTACACTTGTTTAATGTATACAGAATTTGTTTTACATTTGAAATTTCATGCATTAATATATTTTTAAATGATTTTTATAAAACTTATATATATACACATATATTTCCTATTTAGTAAACACATTATTTAAATTTATATAAATAAATCCTTTAAAGAAAAATAATATAAAAATAATTATATAAAAGAAATTAAAACATATATAAGATATTTACCCTTTGAATTTCAAATTCAAACTCAATTTCAATTTAAGGTAAAATTTAAAATCATCCTATATATATTAACAACATATTATTTGTTCGAAAGGCATAATTTGCCAATGATAAAAATTAAATTAGTAGATTATCAATAAATATTTATCCAAATATTAAAATTCAGTTTCTATTATTATCAGATTCTTATCTGTCTAATCTATAATCCAGTATTCCTATTAATTAACGTAATTATTTTATCAATTGCAAATGTTCTAAAAATTTGGGATATCACATTCCTCCCCCCTTAGAATCTTTTCATCCTCGAAAAGGAATGAAACCATAATTTATTAAAATGCTTAAAATCAGATAAATTTCCTTTGATCGTTTTTTTTAAAATACTTGTAAAATCTATATAATATCACGAAAGTAGTTTTTATGAAGATACTTTTATAACTCGATGTTTCAACAAGTCCATCCTCGTTCTCAAAGAAATTCGGTCATACGTTGATCAGGCGTAGGACTGAAAATCCACAAGTACTTGGTAAACCCGTTTTCAACACCCAGTGAAAATATCTTGGAAAATAATTTTATTTGAAAATATAGAAAACAGTTTTGAAATTAGAGAAAATATCTTTGGTGAGAATGCTCTGGAAATCATCACCCCCATCCATGGTCATAGTTAACCTGATGGTTACGTTTCCATCCCGACAATATTCATAGATAACTTTAGGCCTCCGCGCCCCTCGATTACACCATGGAACCCGCTATAGATCGCAGGTACAACTGGGGTTACTTTGTTATCACAACAAAAACCCATATAACTATAGGCATCAGCGCCCTCGAATTTCGCTGCCAAAAGAATGAAACTTCTCCACTCCACTTGACCATAGATCGCAGTCTACCGATGTTACGTTGCCATCGCGACAAAATCAAGCGTAGACCGTTGACACTCACCTCCATACGATTTTCGCTATGATCCACACAGTAGATCGCAGCGACATCGAGTTACACTGTCGTCATAGCACAAACCAAATGCCTCTGTAGGCATCAGCGCCCTCAACTTTCGCTACCCAATAATCCTCAAGAACTAGTTTTGTTCGTACTCCTCATAGGATCAACTTCAGAACCTCCCCCTTAGAGGCTCAAGGCAGTACCAACCTATGGCACTCCTGAGAAGTTCATCCCAAGGGAGCGCCTTTTTCTTTAGAGCCATTTTCAAAACACTTTATACCATACACATATAGTATCTCCCAATATCGTACACCTAGTATGAATCTCATATAAATCCTTTACACAAAATCGATTATCCCAAAATCGATAATTCTCAAACTAGGCTTTTCAAATTCCAATATTGATTTTACCTAAAAATCAAAAATCCTTTTCCAAATTCATAGGTTCCCAAAACCTTTTCCAAAATCATTCTCATAAGATCCTTTATACATGAGTGTATGTGTGTGTGTATATATATATAACTTCCTAAAATTTTGGATCTCTTCAAAGTTGTATAAAGCCCCTTTTATACTTCAAAGACTTTCAAAAACCCCTTTCTTCTGGCTATAGATTCAACAAGGCGAGATTTATCTTATATCTAACAAAGATACATAATTTTGTTTATCCGAAATCAAATATTAAAATTTGATTACTCTATAAAGCCATTAACCATATTACTTATTTCCATAAAGTAAATTTCTACCATCGAAATATCCAGTTTCTGTTTTTATTTCATCATATATTTCACAAAATATATTTTTCATTTTAAAAACCATTTCACATTTCTTATCCACAAATTTTCATGTATTAATTTCATTCAAATCCGTACGATGTATACATATCATCTGTACGCTATACCAATCTGATCGCTCACTCGATCACACAATTTCACTTCCGAACTAGTATCGTCCACCCGACTTCCTATTGCGAACACAGATCTGGTTTCTTGATCAGAAACCATCATTCTCCTTGCATAGCCTAACTACTATAGAGAATATCCAGAACCAATCGACAATCCATATCCAGGTTCGCCATCGAAAATCGAGTGAAAAATCCCAATTCGGATCAATATACTATCTCGAAATTCTGTGCTCGAATCTGGATCAAATCACTATGCGGATAGAATAATATACGTACATCCTAGTATTTACCTTTATTAATTATTAGCCAAATCAATCTCCTTTTCTATTCACCTTCACTTTAATTTCTATCCACTTATTCACAATTGCTTAAATCCTTATTTGGATTATCCCCTCAATTCTTATCTCAAATGGATATTTAATCGTAAATAGTTTGAACTCTGTCCAGCTTAATTTAGAAAATAATTTGAAAGGTTAAAAATAGATAAGTAGTTGAATAATAATGATTAGTTTGTAAAATAGCTACAAAATAGTTAAGTAATTGTAAAGTAGTTGGAAAATAGTCAAATAGTTATAGAAATTTTAAATAATTACAAAACAATTGTAAAATAGTAATTAGTTATAGGGTAGTTGAAAAACAGTACTTAGTTTATAAAACAGTTGAAAAATTGTTAAATAACTCCAAAAATAATTGTAAAACAAGTATATGATAGTTTTAGGTTTAAAAAGAAAGTTGTAAAGTAAATAGTTTGAAAAAATAGATTTGTACTAAAACAATTTATTTTGGAAATAGTCAGAGTCAAACTGTTCAATTCCCAACCTCCATTTCCAAATCAAGTTGAATTATTCTTGATTTCCTCCCAAATTCAATTCAAATTTCATTTGAATTTAAAACTATTCAACTTTAATTACAATTCCAAATTATTTAAATCAATTTGGACTAATTTTAAAATGAACCCCACTTTAATCTCAAATCGTTTCAAATCAATCCAATTCAAATTTTGCATTTGAATTTTATACTTATACATCTTCAATCACAATTCCAATTAATTCAATTCAACTTTAATTTGAGCTAATTCAATTCAAATTTCAAATTTAAACCATCCCGAATTATATAAATTCGAGTTAAATTTTTAAATGTTGATTTAATCCTTCAAATCAAATCAACTTATATCTTTAAACCATTTAATTCCGAATTCATATTTCATTTTTTAACCTATTTCAAAGTTCAAATAATAATTCAAAACCTTTTTAAACAACTAATCTTTGAAATTCAATTTATCACCAAATTTCAATTTTGAAACCAAAGCTCTTGAAGTTTTATCTTAAACATTTAAATCTTAAGTCCAAAATGATTCCATTGATATCTTAATAATGGATATTTTACCATACCCCATTTCTTCATTCATTTAAACAAATCCAATTTCAGCTTAAAGTTTACTAATAACAACAGGATGGTATTACTCAAATTATTTTAAAACATCCATCCATTTCCAATTTCTAGATCTCAAACTCATTTTGAGATCTCACAAACTCTCGGTTCAAAGTAACCATTTATCTTCCCAAATTAAATCTTAATTTCATCTTGAAATTCCCAAATCAGGTTGATCATTCAAACTTATTTAACTTCTTCCAAGTTAAATTCAATTTACTTAATCCAGTCAAATTTACACAATTGAATTCCCATTCAAATTTTAAACTTCAGATTAATATCCTTTCCACTTAAGTTTAAAACCTACTTCACTTTGGGTTTCACATCACATTCCAAAGAAAATTCAAAACTCAACCTTAGAGTTTATTTCCTTTACACACCTAGTTACTTTTAAATTTTAAACCACCTTTGGTTTTAAATTCAAACAAATTCCTTTAAAATTTCAAATAACCCTTGTTTGAAATAGGACCCTTTCATTCAAATATATTAAATAACATCTCTTATTTTAAAACAAGATCATATTTAAAATAGTTTGAAAAATATTATTTCCTTTAACATTTTGAAACCAATTAAATGTTTAAATTTAGAATTCAGAACTTCACAATTTGAAATCCATTTTAATTTACATCCTTTCAAATTTACAAGTTACTCTCTTTAAATGGTTACTTCCTTAAAACATTTTATTGTTTGTTGGAAAACAATCATCCCACAATAACATTCTATTTCTTCGGTTTGAAAACTATTCTAATTCATCGTATTTTGAAATTCTTCCCCAACTTCAAGATTTAATTTCAGTTTGAATCCATTTCAAGCTTATCTTTATTTAATTTCAATTTGGTTGTATTTTATTGCCACTTAATTTAATTTCAATAATTTAACAACCAATTACCTTAATATTTGTTAGAAAGAAATATTGCTTTATATATCAAAATATATTCTTATATAAAATCATTTAAAATCTTAATATAAGAAAATAACAAGTACGCTCTCATATATTTATATACTCAACTCATTCTAGAGTACTACGGACTCTATTTAATGAGTAATCCCCACCAGAGTCAAGGTTCTCGCTTAACCTTTGCTCTGATACCAATTGTAACAACCCGAAATTTCTGATCTAGAAAATTCCGGATAGTTAAGGAAAAGAAGGAAAGAGAAAGAAGAAGAAGAAACAGAAAGAAGTCAAAGAAACCTCACATTCGCAGCGGATCAAAATATAATATCAAATAATATTCTTTACACAAAGGAAACTGTATCAGACAATTACATTTTAAATACATCAGAGTTACAACATATATACAACAGTGGACATATACAATCAACATGCCCTAGATATGAAACAATATATCACAGCGGAAATACTCCTCCAGAACGTCCTTACCTGGAAATCTGTAATACTCAGTCTGACCCGAGCATTACATCAAAGTAACACCCGGGTCAGGCTGGAAACCAGCGGGAGTAAACTCATCTATCAAGAAATTCCAATACAAAGAATTTAATTAAAACCCAGGGTAACTCGCATCAGTATACAAATTCATAATTTGTTATAGACATCACTTATTTCACACATCAATTTCTTAATATTAATACTTAGATTAAATGGTCCTATTCACTTAAATCATTCCATTCTGGCTTATTGTTTTCACATATCAATCTATAAAGAATCGAAGTGGTTTCGGGTATTAACTAATACCCGACTCTGGTCTCTTCGAATCCAATACCATCTTAACCTCCGTTATTCAAGTGAAACACAATTCCACCTTTAAATACAAGATGTCACTTTTTATACAGCAATTCTTCATCGACAAATAACCAAATTTATTACAATCCACTTCAAACATATCATATCTCAAAATATTTCATATCAGAGATATCAACTAATTCAACATATTGAAACAACATTCAATCATTCATAAGCAAGATTGATCACTCCCAAAATTAATTTAATTTATGTCTAATTAAATTAATTACCAGTCATATGGATTACCTTTTACTTAACGTTAATTTATTACAAATCAATTAATTAATCATCTTTTAATTATCCATCTTAATTAATCATCCTTGATTAATTATCCTTTAATTTCAATAAGTAATTGATTCTTAATTAATTTCACAAATTAATTATCCTTCACTCGTCACATTAAATAATCCCTTAATTACTCTTATAAAGCAATTAACAATGATTTTTTACATTTAACCTTACTTAGTTCCTCAAATAAATTTTTCTATAATCACTTACATTGATTAATTATCCCTTAATTAATCTCGCTCATTAATTAACCAACTCTTAATTAATTCCTTTAATTAATCAATCCTTCAATTAATTATACAAAGTAATTAATCCTTATATTTCTTCCCTTAAGCAATTTAGCTTCAATTATTTTCATCAAGCAACTATTCCGTTGGTTAGTTACCTTCAGTTAATCAACTCTTAATTATAAATAAATTATCTCTAAAATAAACACATTCATTAATTAACCTTAATTTATATCATTCAGTAATTAATTATTCTTTAATTGCTCACACTAATTAATAAATTATTAATTACTTAAGATCTTAATTTACTTAAAAGGATAATCCATTATTTTAATTTATTATAATTTTCTTTCAAATCCTTATTAAATAAACTTTGAGAATAATTTATCACCATTTATTAACTTAATCCCTTAAGTTTAATTAAAGTTTTAAAATCACTTCATTCTTTTATTTTTTACTCGAAAATATAAATTTTCCTTATAAAATTTAAACCTGGATACTTTATCAAAATCAACCCGAGACCTATCAAACAAATTCCCGAGCTAAACCCAGAGCAAACTCATATTACTCCCGAGCTAATTCTTCCTCTTCTATCAAATTTTTTTTTAAAATTTTTTAAACAGTATTCTTGAAATTCCCACGCACTTGAATCAAAACCCGAGCCAAAGGCTAACTTACATCAAGTTCGTCCTGAAGAAACATCAGCACCCCAAAACAATCCCATCACAGACACGCTAGTGCACGCGTGCACATGCACTGCCCCACTGATCACCGCTGATCATTGCCGAGGTCAGTAGCAAATCGCCGATGATCCTTTCCAAGCATTCCATCTCCCAGAACCTTTGCATGGCCTCGAAATTGAATTCGAGCCCAAAGGAATTTCTCCAGAACCCACTCGATCATCAGAAATCACTTCGTGTCGATCATTCCCACCACCATCGTTCACGCTTCCGCCCTTGAAGACTCGTCAATACATACTCCTTCTTAACCACTTGGTCCGATCCTCTCGACTCAAACTACGACGACAAAATTATCACTCAATTCATCGTCGCCTAAACTCAACGTTAAACCCTACATCGACCAAATTCTGACGCCACATTGAACTAGAATAGCTTCAACTATTTTTCCCAATCTTGTTAAACCCCCAGCTCGCTACAGCCAAGTCCCAATTCATATCAGTGTCGTCGATCACCAGAAAAGGCTTTAAATCCAAAATCCGTTCACCACATGAATTCTCACTCAATTCTAAGTTAAAAATTTTGATTTAACTTCCAAAAATCATGGTTTCTACCAGAGATTAGGATTATATAGGTGAATTCAAGAATTATTATACTTAAGTGTTTTCTATTTATAATTTTTCACTGTTTTTTCAATATTTCCAGAATTTTACTAAATTGTTTCACTTAAGAATAATTTTAAATCTTAGTAAATGTATAAAGAAACATAATTCCTTTGAAATCCTAAGTCTAATAGAGACTAGATAGGGAGAATTGGAATTTTTGATTTAAACTTTTAACTCTGTAACTTAAAACAGAAGCGATACAGATATATTCATACATGTATACAGGTTCCTGCTTTCATATATACATATTTCCAGATCTACACAACTTACATTCATAATTTCAAACATGCATCCCAGTTTTACTTTCAACATTTACCCTATGAATCCAAATTAAAATTTGTTTAAGCATAGATTACTCACAGTATTTGGTTTAAACAGAGTATATGTTTTTTTAAAACATGCATGCATCATTTTCAGGTATACATATACATGCAAACAAATTTTTACATCCAAACTTCGATAATTAATGCATAATGATCAAGATGCATATAGATTTGAAGGGTAGTTTACTCACCTTAATTTATGCAATCAGAGACCCTTGTCCTTCTTTTGAAATCTGAAGGTGATGATGCTTTGATTGCTTTCAAATCTAAAAGGATTGTTTGATATTTCTAGTTTGAGTTGCAATATCTTACAGGCTTTTGATTAGATCTTCATGTGGTCTGTAAAATGTTTTACAGTTATTTCTCTTTGCTTTTGATCTTGAAGTTTTAATCCAGGTTGAGTTTGATTTTTTTTCTGCTAGCTTTGCTCTGTTTTTGAATTGAGGTTGTGGTTTGGATTTTCTTTTAAGTCTTAGATTTAGAGAAGAAAAATATCTTCTGTACACAGCTTATTCTTTTCTCTTTTTTTATTTTTATTTTTTATTTTAAAGAGGATAAAAATAAGCAAAGCCACTTGTTATTTGCATGTCTAATCAATTTACAAATGTTAAATTATGATAAAACTAACTTACACTTGTATTCTCATGCATGCTAAATTTGTCACAAATGTTTAATGTCCTTTAAATAATTTCAAATGTCTAAAGAAATAATTATTAATACTTTCCTATGTTAATGTATTTATGTATTATATGTACTTAGCTTACATTTGTTTAATGTGTAGAGAATTTGTTTGACATTTGAAATTTCATGCATTAATATATTTTTAAATGATTTTTATAAAACTTGTACACACACACACATCCTATTTAGTAAACACATTATTTAAATTTATATAAATAAATCCTTTAAAGAAAAATAATATAGAACTAATTATATAAAAGAAATTAAACCATATATAAGATATTTACCCTTTGAATTTCAAATTCAAACTCAATTTCAATTTAAGGTAAAATTTAAAATCAGCCTATATATATATTAACAACATATTATTTGTTAGAAAATATTTATCCAAATATTAAAATTCAATTTCTATTATTATCAGAATTCTTATCTGTCTAATATATAATCCAATATTTCTATTAATTAACGTAATTATTTTAGCCATTACAAATGTTCTAAAAATTCAGGATATCACATGAAGTGATGTGATGATGGTAAGTGTTGAAAACGGATGTTTACTTAAAGGTTAAGGAAGGGTATTTGTGTCATTTGACAAAGCTTAAGGGTTAAGGAATTCAAAGCTATAAATATGGACTCTTGTGCTTCATTTTCTTCACACCTCCATTCTTTCTTTTCTTAAGTTTCTCTTCTTCTTCCTTTATGCTGTAATGGCCTCTTCTTCTCTAGAAAGATAACAACTTCTTTCCTTAGGAAAATAATGATGAAAAAAATTATAGAAAAATGATGGAGTAGAGGGGGAATGGCTCTTGATCGTGAGCATGTGGAAATAAGGGGAGGAGGCCATGAGCGCTAGTAAGATAGAAGGGGATATACATGCATGAAAGAGGAGAAAGAGGTACTGGTTTGGATCAAAGTGCAAGTGGAATTGTTATGGTGAAGTTTGATTGAAATTTGGAATATTAATGAAGTATTATGATGGATGAATGTTGCTAGGAAGAATTAGTTAGAGATAAAGTTGAGTACTCATGTTTAAATTTACTAATTAATCTCCAAATAATTCCCTTTTATGATATGAAAATATAATATATGTCGGATGACTAAATGTGTGATTACCACAATGAATATATGGATGTTAATATGGATGATTACTTAGTTTGATAAATGATAAGAGAAATAGTTGGTAATTAACCATGGTTAATCAAATTAGAATTAAATTCATATAAGTATGTTTATGGAAATTATTTTTCCTCTTAGTGATTTTAAAATATCTAAAATGGTTGAAAATGATATTGTAGTAATATAATATTATAATAGAATGAAATGAAATATGTGTTTGAAATGTAAAAATATTGTTTAAAATGGGTTTAAAATGGTTTAAAAATGTTTTATATACATTTAAAAGTGTTTCCATGAAGTTTGGAAAGAAAATGAAAAAAAACAAGTCAAAACTAGACGCGTCACGTAACGGTAGTTTGTGATTTTACGCCGAAGAATTCAAATGGTATAAGAAATGGAATATATCTCAGAATTATTTGAGACAATAATTTTCTAGGCTATTATATCCATTGTTTTTAAATTAAGAAAGAAAATTAAGATTTCATCTTCTAAATTTTTAAATAAGTCCAAAAAAAGTTTCAAAAAAATGGCGGTTTTGTAGTTTAAAACATGGATTTGAAATTGATTTAAAATAAATATTACTAAATGTCTGAAAATATTAAATAAATTTTATAAACCTTTTAAATTTTTTTAATGGAGATTTGAGTTACATAAATCAATTTCCAAAAGTTAGAAAGTCATTTTGATAAATATAGCTTTTCGCAGCACTTTTCATAGCAGTTTTAAATAACTTCTGAAATATGATTTTAAACTTAACCATTCTTTTTCATATCTTTTATAAATGGTTTTTGAAAAGAATAATTCAGTGTTTTAAATAATGATTTGGAAGTTTCATATATCATTTCTAAAAACGAAAGGAGTATGCGGAAGCTACTAGTACATTTGTCTCGCCATTGAGATCTAAATGTTAAAGCAAGGTGTGCAACTAAGGTTTGGGATGGAACAACCAGTGCCCTGAACTTACATGGCCTCTATTTTCTTTTTTAGACGAGGGGTGGAATAGATCGAAGGAAAATCCCAGTTGCTTTAAACAAAGATCTCATTTAAGTTTTTCCAAAAGTAAGCAACTTCCAAAAGAATTAATTAAAGCAGATTTTAATAGTATAAAGAATATTATGGTAAAACGTTGTATTAAGGTCCAAGGAGGGAATTTGTACTATCCGCATAAATTTAAAAGGCGATTCCATAGTTATTCCATGAATGGTACGAGTTGAATATGGAAGTTAATCTGGGTATGGTTAGTCTAATCTTTTACACAATACAAATTGGTTTGGGATTTAGTAAACTATGTCTTAAATAACATTGTTTTTGTCCCATTAAATGTTCTGATTGAATATAAGAAATCTTTGATAAGATTTTAATAAATAACTTAAATATGGTTTTCCTAAATAAAAAGTGAAATGATTTAGAGTTATTCCAAGATTTAAAAAGGGTTTTAATTAACCAAAGAATTTGACAAATGAGGCTTAATGATTCCATATGTTGTTAAGAAGATAAATGGAATAATTAAAATAATATGTCTCTCTGAGATATTTATGAATGGAAAGAAAAGATGAATTAATTTGATTGATTGATGATTGATAATCATATATAAACTTAACATCTTTTTAATCGATGATTGGTCCATGAAAAACAAGGTCGGATTTGGGTAATTCCTATTTAAAAACCACTCTGAACCAATGTATACGTTTCGAAGTGAAGACATATTGAAGATAATTATTTTCAAAATGTAAGGATTGTTGTCACAAGTCCAAGGGGTTTAACCCATAGCATATTTATAAGGTAGTGATGTCTGCATTCTGAAATCTTTGTTGAATTGAAGACCGAAGATCTTTATAGCGGAAGGACTGCTTGTTGACATTCTTTAGGTCGCTCCCAATATAGGGATATTTATTATAACAGTGGTCTATTTTGTTTTAAAGTCTTTGGATTACAAGGACTACGCGCTACTGATCCGAGGGGTGATTCCCAAAAAAAGGATGCGGTAGAAGAAGTGCCTTCAGTCGTAGAACGAACTTGTATGGATGAGTGTCTGACAGTGCATTTGTAATCATATTAATTGGTCTCTATCAACGTATTATCTACTTGGTAGCGGAGAAGGCAACTTCTCTTAGCTTAATACCATTTCCTGAGACATACGAGCTCAAGAGTTATACATTTGTAGTAATCGGTTGTGTGACTGAGGAATGACAATGTGGCATTCTAAGTGGAAAGTGCTTTGTGGAAGAATAAAGCATGGCTTTAAAGAAATTGAGCATAGCCCAACGAGCCTCACGTTTTAGAGATGATACCGGTAATTATGTGGTCTACAGGACATATATTTCTAGGTATCTTGTATGAATATGGAGTCTAGTGGAATCTGGATCCTTAAGGTATCTATAGACCTATTTATTTTAATATAGTAGCTAGCTTGTGAAAAGTGATAAGTGCAACACCCTTTATCTTAAGGCCCAAAGCTAAACGCTATGCTATAGTCATCCATAATATTAATTTCTGTTGGCAAAATACGGTAATATTAATAGCACTCATAATATCAGAAGTACGTGAATATGAAATAAAATCATCACATATTTCAAAACATCTTTTCTGATTATATTACAAATCAATATTTCATATTCAGATACATAATCCCAAAACGAATCCCAGGTTTTGACCAAATATAATTATTACAAATTACACCAAGAGCAACATGTCCCTTAGTCGGTATACTAAACAGATATATTTGTCATAAATACATCACAACGGAGATCAAACTAAAAAACACTTACATAGCTAACTTTGCCTCCTGCACGTCTTCGGAAGCTTATTCGTCCAACCTACTAAACTTGAAAAACCTTAACTCTTAATCTACTTAAATTAAATTTTGAGCAACTAAGAGATTAAGGGAAAAACATAAACTTCGAGTTGGACATAAAGCCTGGTGTGAATAATATAATTACATCTTGGTTTATCGATATTAAGTAAGATCGTGCTGCTTAGCGGAACGGGTTTCCCTTCATTAATATCCTTATAAAACGTATCCTTTGCAAACCAAAATCGTGCAATCAAACTGACAATAACAATAGTGCAAGTATATATATGCATAAAATCAGGAATTCAATGGACTATTTGTCCACACTGTAGTTTTACTTGGCTAACCATTAACCATTGGCTGACTCGGGCCTACCAGTCATACTCAATAATCTAACTTCTGTGTGACATAAGACTAGGGGAACTTCCTTTAACTTTCTTTTCTAGGGTCAACTGAACCTAATGGTTTTACAGGCTCACCAAAACCTATCTTTACTCTGTACATCCCTTTTATGTCTAACCTCAATTTAGTCCCACCTATGATAACCCTATACACTGGAATTTTGGACTTATTTTAGCTAGGGGCTAATAGCTAAAGTATAAGACACGACCCTACACCAATCACATCTAGTCTTCTAATATCTGAGTCATAAACTTAGGATTAACTACCCTAGTTATGTTTCATTTCCCGCCTTAGGGTTAATTACCCTATTAAACTTTATTTCCTCTAAAATAATATTTACAAATGATTTACCCCTAGAATCACACCTTCATAAAACAAGGAAATCATATACTTTTCTTTACTTGAGACATTTATATCATGATATATATACTTTACACAAAACCATTTTGATGAAATCTAATCAATGGGATTATCAATCCCTTCAAAGTAAGTTGAAAATCCTTTTTAACTTAAAAGATTTTAGGCTATGAAGCCAAGGTATACCCTTCGGAACCTTTGTTTAATAAATTTAAACAATCCCTTTTGAATCCATTAAAAGCACCTCTTTTAAAATAAGTGAACTACAAATCTTGAAACACTAGGCCAAAATGCCAATACATACCTTTCGAAACATTTGAAAATAGACCTTTCGAAGTCATTAATTTGAACCTTAAACATCCTCTTTCGAAACCATTAAACTTGTCGTTCAAGAGCATTGGAAACCCCCCAATCAATTACTCAAAATAACCCTTTCAAAAACATTGCAATTCTTCACTCAAAACATACCTTTTGAAAGTATTGGGTTTAAGTAAAAATTTTATGGGTAACATTGTCTCAAAACCATTTAAAACCATTCATTTCAAAATCTTGGGGTTTAACTTTTAATATAACAAGGGTCCTGAAAGAACATAAGCTCAAGCATTGCTTTCGAAAGCATGGGTCCTAAGTAAATGAAAGAGGATGGTTTCAAAACCAACCCTTCCGATGGCATTGAGAAGCGGCTTCAAAGTATTAAGGCGAAAGCACCCTTTTGACACTATTGTTAAAGGCTATGAAGAAAAGCGGCCTTAACTAGGTAGAATGCGGCAGCTAGGTTTTGAATATGTTCAAAGCTATCCTATCGAAAGCTTTTTTTAAAACAAAAGGCGACAACCCATTTGAAAGTCCTTTTTATATAAACAGAAGCAAGTTGGTTAAGTCGAAAGCTTGGTTTCGATACTATACCTTTTGCCTTTCTCCAATTCACTACGTATCAACAGTTAATACCATGTGCATTGGTTTCGACTTGGTTATGGGTGAAGGTATGGCTCGAAAGCTTACAGATGGAAGTGGCGAAGTGGTAAAATTTAATAAAATTGTTTTATAGCCTTTTAAAGTAATTGCTTTTAACAAACATGCCTTATTTGTCAAAATACAATTGGTTGCCCATGTCTTTTCAAAATTTTCTTTTCTAAAAGTGTTGCTGAATTTAGAATTTAATAATTAAAACATTTAACAAAGAAACCCTTCTCTTTGATAAAACGTATAAAACATTTCAGTCTCATACCTTAAATAATTTTATATTCCTAGTAAAATACGTTGGAAAATTACCCAAAATTTTCCATAATTCACTTTTAATATGTTTTATAACATATTTAAGTTTCGGACCCAAAAGCAATGTATGATAGCCGTAAATAATTTTAAACCCAAATCAGCTATTTTTCATAGAAAATTCATAACAAATCCACAATAGCGTAGAAAATTATGAAACTTGAAACCCACTTCATAAATAATTTTTACAACCATATACCAAAAACGCAAGTCGTTTGGATGTCATTTAATAGGTTTTCCAAATCAAAACTTATCATAAAATCCGTATGAAGCAGCATAAATCATCAACAAGTATATATCTATATCATGGCATATTATTTGTAAAATAAATTTGGATCTTAACTAGAAACTGAAATTAATAAAAATGAGATGTAAATATATTATTCACTTTAGCTTGGGGTTAAGAAGGTTGACATTTTCTCTTTGATTGATTTACTTAAGTTTCCTACTTGAATCATGATTTCCATTTGATTTCGCGTAATGTTGGCCGGCCAAGCTTTTTAATGTTTTAGTTTTTGTTTGCAACTGTTTAAAATGAGTAAGGAGTGAAAGTAAAAAGGGTTCAGGGTATTAAAACATAGTTTATTCCTATTTCGCCTTTGGCATATTCCTTCTACTTACTCCATTTTAATTCTCTTTGGCTGTAGATTAATTAAGGCACGACTACCTTATGATTATACAAATCTCAGTCTCTTAACCATCTACATTATTTCATTTAATTTATCTAATTAAGTGTCCTAAATAATGTCAATCAAAATTAGGGTCATTATAGACTGCCCTCCTTAAATAATTTTTTCCTCAAAATTATGATAAGGTACCCATATTAATCAAACATAAAGGTAAAACATACCAAGAAACAATTCTGGATAAGTATCTCTAATTCTGCTCTTAGTTTCTAAAGTACAGTCTCTCTCATCATCACTTCACTAGACTTCGACTAATCTGACTGTCTTGTTCCTCAGTCTATTCTCATCCCTCCCGACTATGCGAAATGGTTTTCTAACTATAGTCATATCCGGTTCCACTACTACGACATTTAACACAATCGGTGCAATAGTAGTTTTTGGATTTCGAATACACTTCCTTAGATGAGAAATATGAAAGACATTATGGACTTCTACCAAACTATTCTGTAACTCTACTCTATATGCGAGTTTCCCTATCCTTTTTACAATAGGAAAGAGTCCAACAAATTTTGGTCAAAATTTCCCGATTTTCCAAATCTGATTACAGTTTTTATCGATGACACCTTGATGAAAACATGGTCTCTAATTGAGAACTTCAAGTCTTTCTATCTTTTATCAGAATAACTCTTCTTCCTAGACCAAGCTTCCTTTATTCTAGCTCGAATTAACTCAATTTTTTCTGCAGCTTCTCTAACGACCAAGAACTAACCTATTCCTGGTCTCTGCCCAATAAACGGGAGATTTTCATGGCTTTCTATACAAAGCTTCAAATGGTATCACCTTATACTAGTCTGATAATTGTTTTTATACAAAAACTTGACTAAGTGTAGGTGGTCTTCCCATGATCCTCCAAAGTCTACACAAGCTTTTAACAAATTCTCTAAGATTTTGTTAACCCTTCCACTTGTCCATCTGTTTGTGGATGGTAAGAGGTACTCATCTTGAGGCTGGTACCCAAAGTCTCTTGTAGACTTTTCCAAAACTCGCTAGTGAATAAGGAATCTTCGTCGCTTCCTATACTACTAATTCCATGCAGTCCAACTATATTTCTCATGAATAATTTAGCAAAAACAGGTGTCGTCCTAGTTGACTTAACTGGAATGAAATGGGCACTCTTGGTCAACCTATCCACTATGACCTATATACTTTCATTTCCTTTATTTGACCTTGGTAACCCGTAAAATCCACTGAGTTAGAATCCCATTTTCAAACTGAAACATCTAAAGGCTGAAGTAACCCACTTAGTTTCTGATGTTCAGCTTTTACCTGTTGACAGTTCAAACATTGCTTCACCCATAAGCTAACATCTCTCTTTATACCTTCCCAGAAGAAAATCCTTTTATGTTCTGATACATCTTAATTCCTCCTGTATTAATTGTGAACTTTGAACGAGGACATTCTCCAAGAACTTCCTTTCAAATGTTTCCCACATTCAGAATACACAGTGTTCGGTTCTTCCTTAACCACACATTTTGGTCGGGACTAAAATCTTTCAAATCATCACTCTCCATCACATTCCTTAGTTTTTTGATCCTTTCGGCTAATAGTGGATCCTCCCCTTGTTTAGTAGCAATCACTTCGATCATCCTTGGTCGAACTGCTAAACACGACAACATAGCTGTTTCCTTACTAGAACTGGCTTTGGATCTTCGCTATATTCTACATGTGGTCAATGCTTATAAATCTTTCCACTTAACTATCATTTCCAATACTGCATTCTGATGTTTCCTGCTAAGTGCATCTGCAACCTTATTACCTTTTCTTAATTTTTACTCAATCCAAAGTCATAAGCGACTAAAAACTATGACCACCTCTGTTGTCTCATATTCAACTACTTCTGGGAGAATAAATACCACAGTGACTTATGATCCGTATACAACTCAAATCTTTCTACTAAAAGGTAATGTATCCATACATTCAATGCGAAAATTACTGCAGATAATTCCAAACAATGAAATGGATATCTCACTTCATGCGGTTTAAGATATTGTGAAGCGTAGGCAATCATTTTACCTCTTTCATTAACATAGTTCCACATGCATCCGTGTACACTATATCTTGATTCCTCTCTGGAAAAACTAATATAGGTGCATTCTTCAACAAGTGTTTCAATTTCCGGAATGCCTTCTCGTACTTATCAATCCAGACAAATTTCACATCTTTCCACGTTAACTTATTCATCAGAGCTGCTATACATGAAAAATCCTTAATGAATCTCTGATAATAACTAGCTATGCCAAAAAAACTCTTTATCTCACTCACTGTCTCAGATCTCTTTCAATTATTCACTACCTTGATCTTAGCCGGATTTAAGGACAACCCTTTCTCTGAGACTACATGACCAAGAAATTTCACTTCCTTTTTCCAAAAATTACACTTTGAAAATTTCGCTTTCGGTTGATGCTGCCTCAACATCTCAAGCACCACTCTAAGATGAACTTCATGCTCTCTTTCATCTATAGAGTATAACAAAATGTCATCTATGAACACTAACACGAATATATCCAGATGTTGCTGAAAGATCTTGTTCATCAAGTCCATGAAAAATGTCGGCGCATTAGTTAGTCTGAACGGCATTGCTAACCATTCATACGATCCGTATCTTATTCTTAACACCGTCAAAGGAACAATATCTTCAGCCACTCTAAGCAGATGGAACCCCATTACCAAATCCAACTGGGAAAATTCTTTGGCTCCAATAAACCTGTCGAATAAATCGTCAATCCAAGGTAACGGATATCGATTCTTCATCGTCTTCTCGTTCAACTTACGATAATCTACACACAACCATAACCATCCGTCGGTTTTCTTTATTAATAGTGCAGCTGCTCCCCAGGAGCGAACTACTTGGTCTGATAAAGTTCTTACTTTTCAAATCGACCAACTACACCTTTAAATCCTTCCTCTCGGTAGGTGTCATTTTTCTTGTCGGTATATTCGCTGGTTTTGCTCCTGGTACTAAATCTATCTGAAACTCAATAGCTCGTTTTAGCGGTGTCCCACTACGGACTCAAAGACACCTGTGAACTCTCTAACAACGAAAATTCGATTGAACTCGTCTTCTTCCTCCATAACACCCAAAAAGCATTTACCCTTAAATTAGGGTTTTCTATGGAGTATATAATCCGATCACTACAACTAGGGTATCTAAGTGATATTTTCCTATTATCGCAAAATATCCTAGCATCATATTTACTTAACAAATCCATGCCCAAAATAATTCTGAACCCTACAAAATCAAATATATGCAAACGCAAGAAAATGTATGACCTAACAATTCAAAACTCAAAGTGGTCACATCTCATCCCAAGAGTCGCATACCCTCTTATTGGATTCGCAACCCTTAAGGAAGTAATTAGATACGATGGTTTTAGGTTAAGCTTATCAACTAAACAATGAGATACAAAAGAATGTGATGCAGCAGTATCAAATAAAATCTAATCGATACACCATGAATCAAAAGCGTACCTCCCAACACAGCTTTTTCCTTCTCCTCAGCTGTTGGTCTTAAGGTAGCGGGTTCCAATGCAAACATCTTGCCTTTTCCATCCTAGGCTGGTTCTTTGCACTTGTTCTTATAATGTACAATCTGATCATAAAGTATCTCACCTGTATCGTATTAGTAGCTTTCTTTTCTTTACCTAACCGGCACTCGTGACTATAATGTCCCTTCTTATCACACTTAAAGATAATGAAATTAGCCTTTGCCTTTTTGGCAGCTTCTCCTTTCTGTGCACCCTTCTTATGGAAAACTTCATTTTTATGGTTCCGCCAACTTTGAGCTTCCCTTGCTTTGTCACCACCATGATATCCAAACATCTCCTCATGCCTCAAAGCTATCTCAACTACTACATAACATGGATCCCTGATATGTGGTAGTTCCACTTTAGCTAGAGCAGGTTTCAGTCTGCAGATGAACTTCTCATTTCTTTTGAGAATCGTATCAACCGTAGCATACCCATACCTTGATAATTCTTCAAATCGGGTAGCATACTCAAGCACTCTCATGTCCCCTCGCTCCAACTCCATAAACTTCCTGAGCATAGTTGACTTTCGCAATCTTTGACATGAATATTTCCTCAAACCTCCTTCTAAATTTAGCCCAAGTCTTCTCCACATTAACTCCTGCAATAACATCGTTCCACCTATATAATATCACTCCTTGCAACTGTCTAGAAGTAAGCCTCCTCTTTTGCTCATCATTAAGCCCTAAATCAGCGAAGATCCTCTCGTAATGAAGTAACCAATTCTCCACTTCAATTACGTCCTCTGTCTCGATAAACGGCTTTCCTCCAAGCCTGGTATAGTCTCTGCTCAAAATTATGTAGTTATTAACAACCGGAGCTCCCTGATTTCCTCCTCCAACATTTCCTTCGACTAATACTGTAGCAATTCCAGCCTGCATCTTATTAACAAAAAACTGATACATAGCTCCGTATCAGCTTGCGGTACTCCAATACCTACATTGGCATTTGCATGGATTAGCATTTGCTCGATCAACCTAGATTTCTCTTATTGGGTCGAACGTTTCCTTAGGATTATGTTTCAAAATAATTTTTAAGTATGAAATTTCCTTTTAAATTTTCATAAACCTATGCTCTGATACCAAGTTGCAACATCCCCACCTTGAGGCTCGAAGCTAAGCGCTACGATGCTGCAGTCATTCATTGTATTAATTTCCAATGACAAAATATGGTAATATTAATGGTATTCATAATATCAGAAGCACATGAATATGAAATAAAATAATCACAAATTTCAAACAGCTTTATTGATTACATTTCAAATCAATATTTCATACTCAGCTACATAATCCCAAAATGAATCCCATGTTTAATCAAATATATATTACAAATTACGTCAAGAGCGACATGTGAAGATGCCTCCTTGGATGATCAAAGTACTAAATAGACATATCTATCAAAAATACATCAGAGTGGAAATTGTTATCCCACCTTTTAGCAAGGTCATGACACCAAGAACTCGACCAGAAATCAAGGACAGTCTGTCCCGAAGATCGATTACCTATAGAGTTCACTGTGGATACAGATAAATTTTTCCCGAGTTCAGATCGAGCTACAATCAATATGACACGACAAGCAAAGCTATAAAATTTAACGTCTCAAGTTTCGATTCAATCAGAGTCGTATGCCCGAGTTATGAACCGATCAAATTTCATAGGAAAGGTGGGTATCCCTTCAGTTCATATCCATCAAGTGCCAAAGGAAAAACACCACATCCTACCCATAGAAGAAGGCCCATTCATATCCACCTTGCTCCTCCGTCTCGTATCCATCACATGAACATTGATTTGTATCCATAAAAGTCAAGGGAGCTAACCACATTCGTATACATGAAATCTCCATAACCATATACTTGTGAACCTTTATTTCGTATCCATCCCTCAAGAATTTTGAGCACGTACCCATCGAAAAAACACAATTTGGTTCATATCAGTCGCCCACTGCTATCATTCGTGTCCATCAATCTTGAGCTACCTCGTATCCAACAAGATTATCATGTTTCATACCGGTCCCTTATTTGCATGATTTATATCGTTCGATGGTTATCGATACGAAATCAACTATCTTATGATCGATACGAAGGGATTGTCAGTCAAACGTTATGAAGTGACTACATATGATCGATACGAAATGAAAGACAACGATGGATACTGATGAAGTCACACCTACGGGTACGAATGAAACCTAAAAGAGGGAAGTCTCGGTCACATGGCATGAAAAGTGGATTGGTCCTGGAAGGTAGCGCCACGTCGTTGGCCATCACGTGCCTAGAAGTGACACGAACGAGATCGACACAAAAGGGAGCAATACGAGCTTAGTTGCACATGAAAAATTCAAACTTGTATCGATCATAACTCAAGATCTACAAGTCCAAATGCCATCAAATTTTCACAGGATCTTGCCTACAACCTCAAGAATGTACCCGATCGATTTCAGCCCAAAAGGACAATTATTAATTGATGTGAACTTAATTCGTATCGCTTCCGGATCGAGTCGAAATCACCTAAACTCGATCCTATGGTCCCACCCGTATGGGGGAAGAAGTCCTTCTAGATGTGGGCGAGATATTTGCTGCCTATGCCTATAAATAGCGACCCTAGACCTACAAAAAATGGACTTTTGGCTTCTCTATGTCGATACTCTGCCGAAATTGCTATCGTACTTTGATTGTACTGCTGTAATCCACTTGTAACCAGCGAGTTATAACCAATAAACATCAATCATTTCATAGTGGATGTAGGTCATACGTCGAACCACTCTAAATTTATGTGTCTTTGTACTTTTCCTTATCTATTGATTGGTGTGTTTATTAGATCTGCCTCATTTTACATTTACTTTCTTCATTTTATCTCTTCAAGCACATCCGAAGAGTGTTGTGCCCAATTTTAGTACAAAACTTTGGTGCTTTCGGTGAGAAAACCCAGCTTTTCTCCTGCTCGTTGGATCAACTGCCGATATCAAATTGCAAGAATCTAAGGAAAAAACCCTAATCTTAAGCCTAGAAGTTCTTTCATACTATTCAGATTCGCATTAAGTCTAGGAGAGATCTTCACTGCTCACCATGGTCGCTACTAGGACTACCTCAATTGCTGCAGATCCAGAAGGACAGGATAGGAAGAACCCCGCACAACTTCCCACTACAAGCCAGAACGCTGCTGGACCTTCAGATTCACAAGGCCCTGTCACCAGGGAGGAGTTCCAGCTACTGATGCAAGAGTTGATTCAAAGCCGCTAGCAGCTCATCTAGTAGCTCCATGCCAACTGGAATTAACCAATCGGCTGAAGCAAGAAAGAAAAAGGAGATCCAAATGGGATTAGGCTTCCTACTCATTACTGAAACTCGATTTCCTATGATTGCAATCATAGATCTACATGCCCACGGCTGGATGGAAATTATGTGCAGGCTACCGGGCATCAGCGCACTTTGAACCTTGGACAAGCGGGAGTCAGTCCGTCTACGAGCCGCCAGATCGGACCCTTCTTCCGAGGAGGGACAACTCCTTATCACACTACTGACAACCGCGCCACCGCCACCATTGTCGAGTTGGAAGCTGACACTCGAAACTGAACGAATCCGAACCTTCACCAACATGATTAAACTCCTGAATCTTATGTTCTCGAAGACCTAGAGCCAAAGAGGCGAGGTATGCACCATCGACCGTGCCCAGGCCATCCTCGCATTGTGGAACTCGACCACACCTTGGCCGAGCATGCCTAGAATATCCAAATGCCAGACATCCCAACAATGATCTGCCAGATGATCCGTGGGAGCCAAGGCCTCACCAATGATGATTGGAGAATCTCCCGGAGTCACACCTCGTTCACCAATGACATTCTCTGCGCTAAACCGCCTCGGCGATTCAGAATGCCAACTCTACCCATTTACGAAGAGAGCTTTGACCCTAACCAGCACATCTTAAGTATGAATGGTTGATGAATGCCGCACGAGCTGATGACGTGGTCAAGTGCCGAAGTTTCCCAATTTCCCTAAGGGGCATCGCGACTATGTGGTTTGCTCGCCTGCCACCCTAATCTATGTTTCGACCAATTGGCTATGAAGTTTGTTGAGCAGTTTTGCATGCATGTCATAAGGCCAAAGATGTTCATACCTTGTCCAGTGTCACTCAAGCTCTTGGAGAGACACTAAGATGTTACTTGGAAAGGTTCCATGCAGCTTGCGTAGAGATTAGTAACCCTAATAATAATTCCATATTGATGACCCTGACTAAGGGAATCAATCCTAATTCTGAATTTGGCAACTGGTTGGCTGGGAAACCCCCTGCGTCATTGGACCATTTCTATTCCAAGACAGCTCAGTTCTTGAGGAGAGAGGATGCAAAACAGTCTAGGAAAAAGGATGACGTAGGGCCCAATGTTGAGGGAATCCAGAGCAATATCGCTGTGAAAGAAACCGGGGAGAGTTCCCAAAAGGCATAGTTAAATATACAGAATCAGCAGAAAAGCGATGGAAATCAAGGTAAGAAGTGGGATCAGAATCGCGGACCGCGATGTAGAGCTCCCATGTTTGACACCTATACTCCTTTAAGTACATCCCTAGAGAATGTGTGCCAGCAAACTTGTAAAATTTTCCAATATAAGAAACCTGCTCCGAAACAATCGTCAGAGAGACAGATTCAAACTGCGAAGTTTTGTAGAATTCACGATAGATATGGCCGCAACACGAACGAGTGTCGTCATCTACGGGATATTATCGAGAAGTTGATCCGAGAAAGAAAGTTGGGGCAGTTCATTCGGGCATCATAGGCGAGAGGTGCGAGACCATCAAATCAATATCAAATATCGAATCAGGTCATACCGAAGGAACCCTCGAGTACTGGCGGGAGGTTAGTGATTAACACTGTTAGTGGTGGTCCACATCTAGTGGATCGAAGCTGGATGGAAATGGAGCATTTGCCATCACTATTAGGCATGCGAGCTTCGAATGTTGCAGTAACTTGGAAGACGGGGCTCTGGCCAAACAACAGAAGACGATGATAGACGACATCGTTTCTTGAGACAGGGATGCCGATAGAATCAAAGCCCCTACCATTGATCCACTAGTCATTTCAGCATAGATAAGTCTTGCTTGGATGAAAAGGATCTTAATGAACAGTGGAAGCTCGGTGAACATACTTTTCAAGCGGGCATATGATCAAATGAAGATGAAAGCGAAAGATTTTAAGCCTTGTCGGTCTCGTATTTATGGCTTCAATGGAAGTGCGACTAAGCCCAATGGTATGGTGGAGATACCAGTGGAGTTGGGGGTTAGAGAACGTCGGAGAGTCCGGATGTTACAGTTTATTGTGTTGTATATCAATTCACCATACAATGCTTTCTTGGGTCAATTGGCCCTAGCTGAATTCAGGGCTGCTATCGCCCCTTAGTGTTTGACATTAAAATTCCCTACCGACAATGGGGTCAGAGTTATTCAGGGAGACTAGGCTACTGGACGAGCCTGTTATATTGCCGAGCTACGGGAGGCATAGCGAAAGGAGAAAGGTAAGGATGTGGAGAAATCTCTCTACGTCTGTTTTGTAGAAAATTGACAGTTAACGCCTGGGACTAGGCTCGGGCACCACAACTAATGCCCAGGTGATCTTGACCCAAGAGATAATGAAAGCAAGGAGAAAATCAAAGACATTCAGGCTTATCTGGAAAAGCTGACGATCGATGTTCCGATTGATAATGATGACGATTCTAGAATGATAAAGATTGGATCTCAGCTAAGCCAACAGATGAAGGAGGAATTGGTTGAATTTCTCCGGGCAAACCTCGATGTATTTGCCTGGATGCACTCTGACATGTGTGGGATCTCGCCAGACATCGTGAGCCACAAATTGAATATTGACCCATGGCATGTCCCGGTCAAGCAAAAAATCATGGTATGGATCCAAAGAGATCTACCGCCCTTAAGGAGGATGTAGATAAACTCAAGTTGAATGGGTTTATCCAAGATGCACTATACCCAGAATGGGTGTCCAACCTTGTACTTGTCAGGAAACCTAACGGGAAATGGAGGACTTGTGTTGACTACTTAGATTTGAATTAAGCTTGCCCTAAAGACAGTTTTCCACTTCCCCAGATTGATCAACTTGTAGACTCAACAGTTGGACACGAGCTCTTATCTTTGGTGGATGCATATTCTGGCTACAATTAGATTCCCATGCACCTACTCGATCAGGAGCACACCGGCTTCGTCGCCAATCTAGGACTTTACTACTACAAAGTCATGCCATTTGGACTCAAAAACGCTGGAGCAACTTACCAACGGCTAGTCAATCGAATGTTTGCTAATCAGATCGAAAAACTATGGAGGTATATGTAGACGACATGCTTGTAAAGTCATGATTCTCCACCAATCATATCAAATACCTGGAAACGATATTCAACATCCTTTGAGAGTATAGAATGAAGCGCAACCAGTTGAAGTGTCACTTTGGGGTCGCATTTGGAAAGTTTCTTGGATTCATCGTTAATGCTCGAGGAATCGAAGCAAACTTCGAGAAGATCTAGGAAATTCGGAATCTTGAGACTCCAAGAGTCATAAAGCAAGTACAAAGCCTCAACAGAAAGATACCGGCACTAAGCAGGTTCATCTCAAAATCCACCGACAAATGCATTCCCTTCTTCGATTCGATCAAGAAAGGAAAGCAGAACTTTGAATGGACTACAGAGTGTAAGTGTAAAGGCGCATTCCGAGCACTAGTTCAACACCTATCCACACCACCTATTCTGTCAAAGCCTATTGATCATGAAAGATTGTACATCTACTTGGAGTTGTCATAAAACACAATCAGTGTTGCTTTGATTCAGGAGGAGGATCGAATATAATGACCAGTTTATTACATCAACAAACGACTGACCGGAGCAGAGAGAAATTATCCAAACTTGGAGAAGTTAGCTTACTATCTTATCATTGCATCGAGGAAGCTTCGTCCATATTTTCAGGCTCATCCAATCACTATCTACACCTACCAGGTGCTATGACAGGTCTTTACGCGGTATGAGACAACTTATAGGTTACTTAAGTGGAACATCGAGTTGAGTTAGTTTGACATCACTTACACACCGAGGCAAGCTATTCAAAGACAAGTCCTAGTGGACTTCATCGTCGAATTCACTATCCCAGAGGACTTGCTCGAAATAAGTGAATCTCCTAAATATGTCAGGAAGCTGCATATTGATGGCACATCAAATGACCGCTGCTCAGGCGCTGGAGTTGTGCTCGAGACTCCTAAAGGTCGATCTATGTGCTATGCTTTGAAGTTTGATTTCCATGTGACTAAAAATGAAGCTGAATACGAAGCCCTGCTTGCCGGACTTAGGCTTGCCAGAGATTTAAGAATTATTGATGTAGAGATTTACTACGATTCACAATCGGTTGGGTGCCAAGTTCGGGGGGAATACCAAGCCAAAGACTGGAGACTGGCTGCTTATCTTGCTCGGGTCTAGGAAATATTGAATCGGTTCGATCATTATGCCATCTATTAAATACCCCAAGAACACAATCAGAAGGCCTAATGTTTGGCAAAATTAGCCAGCGCCGGTAAGGCACAACAAATGGGACTTGTTCCCATTAAGATAGTAACTTCCCCGAGTATTGATAAATGGAGACCGACTGGGTACATGAAATCAAACCCGATAAGGAATCATGGATGACGCCGTTCAGGAACTATCTCGAGCTTGGGACCCTGCCAGAGCACAGGAATGAGAAAAGACAAGTTCTCCAAAAGGCTTCACGATTCACTATTCAGAATAGAGTCATGAATTGAAGAGGATACTCTATTCCTTTACTCCAGTGTATCGCCCATGGTGAAATCAAACTAGTATTACATGATGTGCCCAAAGGAGAATATAGCGATCACACGTGGGCAAGCACTCGCTAAGAAAATACTCCAATATGGATATTGTTGGCCAACTGTGAATCGAGACGTGTCAGATCATTCTAGGAAATATGATAGATGTCTGAAGCATGCTCGGATTCCGAGAGCCTCTCCTACTGAAATAACTCAAATGGTCAGTCCATGGTCGTTCGTAATATGGGATATCGATATTATCGAGTCTCTACCTCTGGCTAAAGGTGGTGCGAAGTACGCTATTGTTGCAGTTGATTACTTTACCCAATGGGCAAAAGCTAAGCCTCTTGCTGCTATCACGACGAAGAAAGTGATCAACTTTGTGGTACACAACATTATTTGTCGATTTGGTCTCTCATATACCATCATCACTGACAACGGAGCCCAATTCTATAGTTTCGAGTTTAAGAATTTTTGTCGGTAATTCCATATTCGAGAGAAGTTCTCTGTAATTGCACTCCCTCAATCAAATGGACTTGTCAAAGCTGTTACAAAGTTATTAAGTCCATTCTGAAGAAACAATTGAAAAGGACAGGGGCAAATGGGTCGATGAACTTTGTATGGCCCTATAGGCATATCGAACAACCCACAAGTCTGCAACTGACCACACTCCATTTTCACTTTCCTATGGCTCAAAATTCATTATTCTAATCGAGGTGGAAGTGCCTTATGACGAAAAATGCTGTATTGCTTGACGAATCTTCGGACTTATTAGATAAGAAGCATGAAGAGGCTGATTTGAGGGCAGCCGCAAACCGAAGTTGAGTCGCCCGGTTGTACAATGCTAAGGTCCGACGCTGAAACTTTGAACTTGGCGATCTCGTACTCAAGAGAATTTACCCAGTCTCTTCGCATATGAAGCCAACATGGGAAGGAACGTATGTGATGGAACCAAGACTCATAGACGAGACATTCAAATTATCAACCGTCGATGGTCTCACTTTGCCGAGAGTTTGGAACAGCGAAATCCTTCATCGCTACTACATATAACAAGCTTTGTTTATTCATTTAGTCTGCTTTTCATTTGCACTTTATTTATGCATTTTGAAATTTGAACTTGTAATAAGGCAATTGACTTTGCCGTACTTTCTTATTTCAGCAATAAAATGCAATCTCTTCGAGCCAGAGCAGTGATTCTTAAAATGCATCATGCGACCATCACAATGCACGAAAAGCTAAGTTCCATCCTACGATGGGACTTATTCAAATAGGGAGTGACTGTGATACGACCGATCACTCGCTAAATAAAACCAAGCTCGGGGCAAGCTATCACACTGAAGCCAAAAAGGATTGATACATGACATTCCTCTAACTAACTCCAACTCCTAGAGTGCGAGCTAGAGTATAAACTTACAAATGTGGACTCGAAGAGGGTGGATCCGTCCACTTAACAACCTCGCTTGTTAACTCAGGGTGGATGTGACCCAACCATCCACGATACTGAAAAATCCGTCGTTTCCAGAGTGCGAACGAAATCCTAAAATCAAAAAAGATGTGATCGACCGTCTGTTAACTAACTCTAAGTCTCTAGAGTGCGGATTGGAGTATGAACTTCAAATGGGTGTGACTGACCACCCACAACTAACTCCAAGTCCCCAAAGCGCGGACTGGAGTATAAACTTCAACTGGGTGTAACTGACCACCCACAACTAAATTTAAGTCCCCAGAGCGTGGACTGGATTATAAACTTCAACCGGGTGTGACTGACCACCCATAATTCAATCTAAGTGCCAGAGTGTGGACGTAATTTCGATTATTAAAACAGGAGTAACTGACCGCCCAAAAAACAACTTAAGTCCCCGAAGCATGGTCATAACTTTGAACATTAAGAAGGCATGATCGACCGTCCATATGCGAGTTCAGTCCCCAAAGCATATATGCGATTGTCAATAAGTGAGCGAGTATAACCCGATCACTCGAACTCATCTCTCTACCACTTAGTTCCGACCGAGTGAAGCTATAAATATCAAAATTGGAAAGAAACCACCGTCCGACCACTTCGATTCATTCCCAGGACTAGGGGCATGATTCCAGCATTGACTACTAATCAAGACAGTACAATGTTGTGGATCGACTTGGCGTTTGGTTACAACTTGAAGCCACGACTTCGGGACTTAACAACAAAACGCAAGTCTGATCTAGAGATTGTTGCTTTGTAAGTGTGTTGAAAAAAACTTGAGTGTTGCGACACTTAAACAAATAAACTCGGAGTTGTGAAAAGAAAGAAGAAAATTCTATTTCATTTATCCTTTAAAAGCAAAATAGATACAAGGAGTCCATGCCAAAAAATCCTACTAGCAGGGGTCGAACTCGCATCTATACATGGCCCACAAGAACGAAAAGAAAGCTCCTAACTATCTGCCAAAAAGGGATGCCATGATACGCTTACTCCTTGGGTTTCTTCTTCTTATGCTTCTTCTCCTTTGGCGTCGACCCATTGGAGCTTCCACTATGATGCTGCTTCGAGCTTTTGCCTTTTCTAGGCTTATCCCTAGTCAGGGGAAGTATCATGGTCTCCTCCTCCGAACTCACCGAAATTGGGATGCTTTCAAAGTGCATGGTCGAAGGGACATGCATACTTTCCACATGAGAAGATACGGAGGGAACCCTAATAGCGATAATCGTGCCACCCGGAGAGATCATGAGTAAAGAGGTTGGGCCAGGTCTTACCATTCCACCTCCTATGATGCTACCCATTGTTGCGCTCGCCATATCAACGATAATTTCCGCCATTATTGCATCATCATGAGCTACTTGAGTATCAGGTGGGACGTTGGTGGTTGGAGCCGAAGATCTAGCCACGAACACACTTCCACTCATAACAAAAGGCAAGTCAGAAAGTGGATCGCTATGGGTTCCCAGGAGCTCATCCACCATTTGTTCGTTAAAGGCGAAAGTACTCACATCAATTTCCCCGACCGTAACAGTAGTCGTGTTGTCTTCACCTCTACTATGATAGCCTCCTACTCTTGGTTTTGTTCTTGGGTTGTGGGGGGCATGGTTGGTGCTACTTCTATAACTGAATGGAGATAAGAGAAAATATTATAAATTTCCTTTGATAGTACTCCAGACTTTGAATGAGTTCGAGAGTGTTCAGAATACCTTCCTCAGATTGGCTCACGGCGGGAGCCGGGGTTCCTTAGGACACGTGCTCGCAGGCCAGAGATAGCTGTGTCTAATTCGGATCATAGGCCGACACAGGTAGAGGATCAACTGCAGGAGTGGATTCAGGCTGGGTTGGCACAGGTATCTCAGAGCTTATATTATGATGGTCAATGCCAAAGCCCTCTCCAACCTCCAAGTGCTGAGCAATGAGCTTCTCCTTCTCAAATGCAACAGTAGTGTCGTGAAGAATCCTCCTCTCTTCCTCGTTCAAGACCCGGTTTTCCAGTTCGAATTCATCAAGAGATTCGGTGGGATGCTATGCCTTCTCATCATCCAAAAAACTACGCCAGGCGCTATGTAGGTGAGTTCGATAATCATCGAGCCAGCTTAAATCGTGGTATTTCAAAACATTAACATTATAGGCGATTAAAAGATCTTAAATATAGCTCTCAATTCTGGCCTCCACTGCCCTGGCCTTAACCTCAACCCTAGCCTCAACCTCTTAAGCTTTCAATTAAGCCGCGGCCTGCTCATTTCGAGCCTCCATAGTTTGATTGCTAGCATCCTAGGCAATTTTGTTAGCCTCATCTTTCTCCTTAACGACTTTCTCGTATTTGGCTTTAAGCTCCCCCAGCTCTTGGAGTGCCCTATCTTTTCCTGTAGTGACTATAGCGAATGTCCCATATCATCCACCAGTTTGAAGTTCTCTTGTTGCATCTGCTCCATTTTCCTGTTGGCCTCATCGACTTATTTCAAGGCCTCTATCTTAGAATTCCTCATATTATCATTCTTTCTAGTAAGCACTATGAAGATCCGATCCTTCTGGGTGATGGTTTCTTGAAGCTTTTCAATTTTCTTTACTCGCACAAATGCCACGGCTGAAGCTTTCTCAATGGTTTTCTTCCACTCTCGGTATTTGCCAAAAGCGTGATAGACATGATCATGAATGATTTTTTTTGCTCCATCGGAAGCACCATCAAATTTAGAGGAAAATGAAAGCCGTCGAAGCATATGTTCGGGAACTCTCTTTTTAGTTGGGCTATCCGAGCGGCTCCCGCACATGTCAACTTTGTGACCCCTGAAATAGCTGCAGTAGAGGTGTCCACCCCGTCGTATAGCGATGTTCTTCGGGTCTTGGAACCATCAGAGGCGCCGGTTGGTGCAATGTTGCAACAGATTGTTCCCCGAACTGGGAGGTGGCAACGAAACCCTAGGTGGAGGAGAGCGTGATCGGGAGTGTCGTCTATCTCGCATCTCTTTTTCTCTTTCTCATTCCCTCTCCCTTTCCCTAGCTCTCTCTCTCTATCATAGTAATCCCTCTCTTGACTAGAGTGGCGGCGTTCATAGTTAGAATCACACCCATGAGATTCCCTATAAGAACTAGAAGATTTGCATGCAGCACGGAGACTACCAAGCATGGACAGTTTCCACGACATTGGATCTGCAAAATTAAAAGAAAGGCAAGTTAGTTATCTTTAGAGATTAGATAACTTGTGAATATTAAGTGTGTGATGTCATGAAATGTATGCATGATGTGTTAACCTCCTGACCGACTGGTTGTATCAGCCGTACTCGAAGGAGTTGGCTCGCCTAAGTCTAAAGCGCTTTGAAGCCCTTCTAATCCGGTATCTTGTTGGATCGACACATAGTTTGGGTTTGGAGTATCTGCAAGTCCTTCGAAGGGTTCTCCATGTGTGAGGAAGGGGCCTTCGAAATTATAACACCGGCAGCTGGCAGAAGCATAACCACAGATTTCATCATGTAGATTTGCGAAGTTTACGAGCAACCGCCTTGCCTTTCCTTATCCTTTCTGAATGTCGAGGACTATCTGAAGTCCTGACTACGGGTTCCTCTTCGGTGGGCATATCTTCTTCGCCATCCTTCTCAACGATTACAATTTCAGACACTCTTCATTTATCTTGTCTTGCTGGAGGTGCCATAGAGATCCTTCAAGCCCTATGCTCTGATCTCTATCAATCAGCCCAACGGTCCTTAGATTTTCTTCCGTAATCACCGGTTCAATCTCTCTAAACTCGCCCGACACCTCCTGAAGGATCCTGATGATTTCCCTAGATCGATCACCTTCGGGTCGAGGAATTGAAGCTGCAAAGATGAAATAACATTAACCTTAGTATCAATGGAGATTAACCAATTAGTCGCTGGAGGAATTGAAACCCTTATGTCTAACTAGCCACCGTCTAGCGAATCCTGGCAGGCACCGAATGTAGAAACACTCGGTTTTGAAGTAGTTGAGTTTGGTCCAAGTCCCAATCATAATTTGGTAGTTTCTGACTCCCTCTAAGAATGTGAAAGAGGGATTATCTCCCTGACCCGTTACATTGAACAAGAATCGGACTTCCTCAAGATTCGAGGGTCGGAAAAGTTGCTCCATGAAGATGATGAATAGGTTGTTCAACAAAGCGTACCCGTTTGGATGCAACTGTGATGGGGCAATCCCTAAGTAAGATAAAACTTTCTGAATATATTGATTGAATGAAGGAAGTGTCCCAGTTGTACACGAGAAACTGTTAAAAGCGGTCTACCCTTTTGGAGGAGTATGTGGCCAATCGCTTGGCCCTGGTAGCAGGACATCATTCAATGATAGCCCGTGCATTAAACGGATCCTTCCCAACATTTATTCGAAAATATTAGACAAAACCGAGTCTTGTGGATTCCCAATGAAAGTTGCTCCTGGTAGCTCGTCCAGAGCATGACTTATAACTTCGGCAGCAATAGCCGGGATCTCTATTATCGAAAGAGGTAGACTTTGAGCCTCTTGTTGCTGTTAACTCTCGGGTTCCATAGTTAATCAACTCATTAAAAATCACCATTAGATGGAAATAATCCCATGTTTCCCTAGCGTGAAGTGCATGAATGTGTTGTGTAGTGGTGCGAGTTACTTAAAAAAAATTCTACGAAGATTAGTAAAGTGTTTGAATGACGAGACTTCAAAATTCAACAAAAGTGACAATCATCACCGACCGTCCCAACCGTTCCATTCAAGTTTCGAAGATCGGTCCATATTGAGATTCACTAAATGTTATTAGTTATAGTTCCATCGACGAGCTTCGAAAGGCAGTCAAATATGCAATGGATCATTTAAGTCAAATTATGCAAGGAAAAAGCTCATCAGAATCATATGTTCAAATTATACAAGGGGCCCTTGAGTTCGTCAAAATTCAACTCGGATCAATCACCCAAACTCTAATTTGTATCGATCGAAAAATGCAGTTCGTATCCACTAAATGTGCGAGTTCATGTCGACCGAAAAAAGTGCATTCGTATTGATCCTCTAACAAGCAATTCGTATCGATCAGGTATGCTCGATTTCGTATCGATCATATGCACCACCTTCGTATCGATCAACAGGTCTGAGCCTTTGCGTCGATCATTTTGAATCGATACGAAACCTTACCATCGATCGATATGAAGATACTCCACCTGATCGATACAAAACCTAACAACCCAGATCGATATCGAACGCTCCTAATCCAGATCGATAGGACTCATCCTCCCTCCTTCACCGACATTAAATGGAGTCCAGACAACCCTCCCATGAGCTCCTTCGCGTCCCTTAATACCTTTTCTTCTTTGACTCCATCCAAGCCTCATCCCTTCTACCCTCATCCTCGCTTCGGCCATCCACAGCCACCACACCACCAGAATCGATCGTGGAATCTGCAGAAATAGCCAGAGATTCTAAGTCTCATTATTTTAACATAAGATTCATTATCTAATTACCTAAGTTCAACAAATAATTAGAAGGATTCGAGGCTTAATTCAATTCGAAGGCAAAGGCGGCTTGAATTTCTTTCAACTAGGAGCGAAACGAATGCAGCAGAATGAGAAAATGGAAAAATCTATTAAGTACCAAGCTTTATATGCTATAGAAACGACCATTCGTCTCCCAGTGGTCTTCACTGGTCAAAGCGGTCGATGGCACGATCGATACAGGGTCATTTCTTATCTAATGTTTAACCAGGACAGTTCCAACACCATCGATTCGAAGCGACTGCTCGTAACCCTCGAGCAACCAAGACAAGGCAAATGTGAATCAACTTTCTTTCGTACCCGATAGCGTATCGATACGCAATGAAAGGCAGAGGGTTATCTGGACTATTCAGATCGATTCGAAGCATATCGATACGAGCCGCCATGTTTGTATCTGCCAATGTGAAGCCCACTAAGGCTCGTATCCATCGATATGAACGACATTGAAATACCAACCAAATTCGTATCGTTCACCATCGATACAAAAGCAATTTTTATAGCTTTTTACATCGATCTAGGAGAGGACCGATACGAAGAAAAACTCTGAAAACAATCATCAAGCATTGTTACAACTCGAGTTTCACATCGATTCAAGAGAGGATCGATACGAGATTCGATACAAGAAAACTGCAATGACTCATGAATGTACGAACGTTAACGGGAGTCAGGTTGACATACATTTATATGTATGATGAACTAACATTCAACTTTGAATATTCATAGAAATTGGATGCTCACCTGGTGACAATCGCAACAATGAACAATAGGTTTTTGGCGTTCAACATTCAGTTACAAAGTGTGCAGTACAATCATTGGCAGTCAACGATTCAACATTTTTATTACCGAGAAACAGTCAAATGTTACATCTTTTGATGAAAAGACAATAAATATTCAACAGATCTGGTAGAACCTTTCAGATAGAAGGTCACAACTTTTCGAAGCACGCTATGTTCACACAAGACGTACTTTGGAGGGCAAATGTTATCACGCCTTTTGACAAGGCCGTGACACCAAGAACTCGACCAAAAATCAAGGACAGTCTGTTCCAAAGATCGATTACCTACAGAGTTCACTACGGATAATGATAAATTTTGCCCGAGTCCAGATCGACCTACAATCAATATGACATGACAAGCAAATCTATAAAAGCCAACATATCAAGTTTCGAGTCAATCGGAGTTCGTATGCCCGAGTTATGAACCGATCAATTTTTATAGGAAAGGTAGGTATCCACTCAGTTCGTATCCAACAAGTGCCAAAGGAAAAACACCACATCCGTACCCATGGAAGAAGGCCCTTTTCGTATCCACCTCACTCCTCCATCTCATATCCATCACATGAACATTACTTTATATCCATAAAAGTCAAGGGAGCTAACAACATTCATATTCATGATGTCTCCGTAACCATCAACTTGTGAACCTTTATTTCGTATCTGTCCCTTAAAAAGCTCGAGCGCGTATCCATTAAACAAACGCAAGTTCGTTCGTATCAGTCACCTACTGCTATCATTCATGTCTATTAATCTGGAGCCACCTTGTATCCAATAAGATTAGCATGTTTCGTATCGGTCCCTTATTTGCATGATTCATATTGTTCGATGGTTATCGGTACAAAATCAACCATCTTATGATCGATACGAAAGGATTGTCTGTCAAACATTATGAACTGACTACATACGATTGATACGAAATGAAAGGCAATGGACGGATATGGATGAAGTCACACCAATGGATACGAATGAAGCCTAAAAGAGGGGAGGAATCGGTCACTCGGCATGAAAACTAGATCGATCATGGAAGGTAGCACCACGTCATTGGCCATCACATGCCCAGAAGTGACATGAACGAGATCGACATGATGGGAAGAGATACGAGCTCAGTTGCACATGAAAAGTCCAAACTTGCATCGATCATAACTCAAGATCTACAATTCCAAATGCCACCAAATTCTCATAGGAGCTTGCCTACAATCTCAAGAATTTACCTGATTTATTTTAGCTCAAAAGGACCAATTATTGATTAATACGAACTTAATTTGTATCACTCGCAGATCGAGTCAAAATCACCTGAACTCGATCCTATGGGCCCACCCACATGAGGGAAGAAGTCCTCCGACATCTGAGCCAGATATTTGCTGCCTACGCCAATAAATAGCGTCCCTGGACCGATAGAAAATGGACTTTTGGCTTCTCTACGTCGATACTCTACCGAAATCGCTATTGTAATTTGATTATACTATTTTTATCCACTTGTAACCAGCGAGTTATATCAATAAATATCAATCATTTCATAGTGGACATAGTCCATACACCGAACCACTCTAAATTTTTGTGTTCCTATACTTTTCCTTATCTGTTGATTGGTATGTTCATTAGATTGCCTCATTTTACATTTACTTTCTTCATTTTATCTCTTCAAACACATCCAAAGAATGTTGTGTCCAATTTTGATATGAACAGAAATAAAACTAAAAAGCTCATATACAGCTAATTTTGCCTCTTGCACGTCTTCCTAAGATTATTCGTCCAACCTACAAGACCTAAAAAAACCTTAACTCTCATTCTACTTAAATCAAATTTTGAGCACCCAAGAGTTTAAGAGGAAAAATAAAATTCAAGTCAAACATAAAGCTCGTGTGAATAATATCATTACATCTCGGTTTACTGACACCGCTCAGCAGAATGGGTTTCCCCTTACTAATATCTTTATAAAACATATCCTCTACAAATCAAAATCCTACAATCAAACCGATTGTAACAATAATAGCAAGTACATATATGCATAAAATCAGGAAACCAATAGACTATCTGACCACACTATAGTTTTACTTTTCTAACTATTAACCATTGGCTGACTCGGGCCTACCAGACATACTCAATAAACTACTTTCTATTACACATAATACTGGGCTAACTACCCCTAACTTTCTTTTCTAGAGTCAACCGAACCTAAAGGTTTTACGGGCATACCAAAACCTATCTTTATATTCATTTCTGTGTGTAATCTCAATTTAGTCCAATATATGACAAGCCCTACACACTGGATTTTGGACTTATTTTAGCTAGAAGCTAATAGCCAAAGTATATAACATGACCTTACACCAGTCCTATTTGGTCTTCTAATATCTAAGTCATAAACATAGGGTTAACTACCTTATTTATGTTTCATTTCCTGCTTTAAGGTTAAATACCCTATTAAAACTTTATTTCCTTGTAAATAATCTTTACAAATGATTTACCCCTAGAATCATAACTTTATAAAACAAGGAAATCATATACTTTGCTTTACTTGAAACACTTATGTCATGATATGTATACTTTACACAAAACATATAGATGATAACTAATCGATGGGACTATCTGTGATGACCTGGAATTTTGAAGCATATCAATTTAATAATCTGAAATAAAAATTAAATTGATTTGATAATCTTTGTAATGAGATTTGAATTAATTTAATAATTCGATAAAATAAATAGTTAATTGATAGATTTTTTTTAAATCTAATAATTGTTTTATATTTATAATATATATATATTGTAAATAGGTATTGTTTTAATTGATTAATAAATAAATCCTGTTTTGTATAAAAATATGTATCTTTAGTAAATTGTGAATTGTGATTTTATTTAAAAGTTAAAGTTTTTATAAAGGTTATTTAATAAATAAAATATGGTTCTGGAGTGGTGTCTACCTTGAGAGAGCGTATTTGTAATTTTATATATATTTGTATATATTTATCTATTTCTACCTATCTGTTTGGTTACCTGTTCGGGTTTACCAATATAAGTTATAAAGGTAGGTAAGGTAGTGGTGTGTGTGTGTAACACAATTACTACTATTGATTGGAGTATGATGTTCAGGTTGGAAATGTATTTGTCAAGACTGTAGACCTAATACCGTCTCGAATAAGTTTTGTCGTGTTGATGTATTTCATCGATCTCTGAAGGAAACCCGTTAAGGTTCGGAGACATCTTTGAAGTGCAGAGTTTGGTGAGTAGAGTTTGGATCTGTTTGGTTGAGCTGGAGCAAGTGATGGTATTTTGATACCTCAGGAAGTTGTAACTGCATGATGAGATGCAGCGACTATGGACTGTTTCCGAAGATGTTTTCATTGGAACAAGTTTGGGAAGTGAGTCTGCTTCGATATTGTGGCTGGAGTCAGCAGGATGTCGTGGTTAGCTTTGAAGTCTGAGTTTCTCGAAGAGTTTTGGATCAGGAAGTTTGGAATTGGTGTCAACAATGCAGCTCGGAGTGTTCTGTGTGCCGACAAGGAGGTCTTAGCAGAGTAGTTTTTCTGAAGATGGAGTTCAGAAGCTGCTAAGTGAATCTGTTTCTTCAATAGGTTGACTAGACCAGTGTAAGATGTTCTGTTTGGTAAAAAGAGGATAGTTTTCTTTGGAATACAATCTGGGTTGATCGCAAAAGTGACTTGCGATTGTTTGAGTGTTCTCTTGGATTTTTAGAAATTTTTCTGGATGTCTTCTGGGAAGACAAAGATTTGTTCGCATCTGGAGATTGAGTTTTCTTTATAGATATGTAGAACCATATTTCTGGGAAGTGATGTCCAGTTTGTGCTTATGTTTTTCATCAGCATTTTCTTATCTACTTCGGATTAGAGTGGTGCAGCGGAAGCTGTTTGGAGGTGTTTCTGATTGTCTTTTCCAGATTAGGAGGAGTTTGTTGTCTTCTTCTATTGATGGAGTAGAATTGTGTTTTGGTTTTGGATTGATCTTGAGGAGATCATTATGTTGGGTTGTTTTTGGTTCTGATTGTTTCTAGAGGAATCAACAAGGGTTAGGCTGATCAGTTTGGAGGTTGGCGGCCCAGGATTTGTCTGAAGGCTTTTGTGAAGGGACGGAGAAATTTGGAATTCGAAGTTGGAGTCTTCGTTATTGTTGGAGTTTTCTTTGATTCAGGAGCTATAAGTTTTGTGTAAGACTGGAAAGCTAGCTCAGTGATGTTTGGATCTTTTCTATGTTTTGGTTGGATTAGTATTTGGATTTCAGGATTGAATTGCCGGTTTGGATAACTGGGATTCGATGAGTTTCACGTATCTCTAAGGGAGTACGTGTATGGTCTATCTCTGGTTTTAGAACCAGCAGTTATGGAGTTTGGTTGTTGAGTCGGACTCGTCTGTAGTCTGATATGTTGTCTAGTTCTATAGATATAGATGAATAGGAGCTCTATAGTTTAATAGTATTGATGGTTTGGAACCTATAGAGCGAGTATCTCGATATTTATACCGGGGAAACTCGTGGAAGTTCTATTTAGAATTTTTTCTGGATAATTAGATTTGTTTGTTTGGGTGAATTGATTGTTATGGTTGTTAGCATATCATTAGTATATGCTTGTGTTTTAAAATTTAATCCTTTCAATAGACTATTAAATTACCTTTGTTTTAAATTTCGGGGACGAAATTCTTTTAAGGGAGGAGGAATGTGATGACCTGGAATTTTGAAGCAATATCAATTTAATAATCTGAAATAAAAATTAAATTGATTTGATAATCTTTGTAATGAGATTTGAATTAATTTAATAATTCAATAAAATAAATAGTTAATTGATAGATTTTATTTTAAAAAAAAATCTAATAATTGTTTTATATTTATAATATATATAGAATATTATATATATTGTAAATAGGTATTGTTTTAATTAATTAATAAATAAATCCTGTTTTCTATAAAAATATGTATCTTTAGTAAATTGTGAGTTGTGATTTTATTTAAAAGTTGAATTTTTTATAAAGGTTATTTAATAAATAAAATATGGTTTTAAATACATAAGATAAATATTAAACTAATTTAAAATATGTTTTAGCTCAAGTTTAAATTTAAGTAAAATACAATGAGGTTATTTTTATTTTCTTTTAAATATAATGTGATAAAATAAATAATTTATGAATACAAAAATAATTTGTTTTATAAGTTATTTATAGTTATTAAATGTTGATATTTTTAAAAATATAATAATACATTGTTTTAACAAATAAATTTTTGATAAAAATAACTGTTTTTCAAAATTCAATTGTGTAATTATCTTTGTAAATAAACTTGATTTCAAAATTTATCTTGAACTTGAATTCAAAACTTTGAAATCTAAAGTGTAAATGTTTTTAATTTGTTTTGATTTTGAAATATTTGTATAAGTTTAATTTTATAAATATAGTTTGACTTATTCATTTTAAAAATCTATATACATGTAAATAAATGCATGTCAACTAATTAACTAAACATATCTTATATTAAACATCTAATTTAAAATACAAGTTAACTAAATTTATAGCTTATTAACATTAATAACAAGTGTAAACTTTTTAGAAACATAAATTAACATGTGTTAGAAAATAAGACATTTAAGATGACAAATGTTAATGTAAGGGACAAGTGCCAATATTTGTTCTATTTTCTTTAAATTTTAATTAAACAAAATTTTATTCCATATAAAACACTTCCACACTTTTCATTTCTTTTTTTTCAAATCTAAGGCCAAACATAAACTGAAACAAGTCTGCATGCAAATCATTCTCTGTTAAAAAAAAAATTCAAAATGCATAAGCTTCTCTTCAATCTGTGAATAACCCTTCAAACCTGAAAAAAATCAAATCTCTCTTCATAATCATAACCTGTAATTCAGGTTCAACATGCAATTTCGATCTGTTTTAAGAGCATGCATGTCAGTTGTAAATCTGGAGATAAAGTAAGAAATCCTGCATTTCATTTGAAAGCAAGCAACCTGCATTTTCTTTTCAATCTGGTCATCAAGAAGCTTGCATTCATTTAAAATCTGGAAGCATGTAAAACAAAAGGCAATGCAATTTTTGTATCCAGGAGCAAAAGCATTTTTAAATCAAGTTCAAAGCATCTACATTCTTCTTCAACTAAATCAACTGCAGTTTTAAAATCAAGTCTAAGAAGCAACTTAGTGCCTTAAAGCAAAGCAAATTTTTCCAGCTTTAAAAGTATTTTTCAAATGCATAGCTCTGCCCATCAGATTAAGGTGAGTAACATCCTAATTAATGAAGTTTAAGCATTTTAGAAAGTTGCTTGTTGATTTTCATGTTCTAGTGTGAATGATATATGCAATTTGTATCAGTTATTTTTCTGTAGAAGTGTATGAATAACTTGATCATGCTGTCCTCTGTATTTTATTTCCAGATGCAAGAATCTGTTCAAACACCATCATTACATAATACAGTATATGTTAGTGTTTTCAGGTTCATTTAAATGTGTTTGTTAAATTGAGAATCAAAGTTTAAATTGTGTTCAGGTTTTAGAAAAATAAAATAAATAACAGTAGTGTTTGATTTACAAAGTAAAAATCAAACTCTGTAAATTTATGAATTCAATAATATAAAATAGAAACGCAAGCAAAATATGAAATTCAATATAAAAATCATAATTTATAGATTAAAGGGAAAGGTGCAGTTCTGTGTTGAACAGAAAATAGAATTGGGGGATTTTTAGATGATCTTTGCAAATTTGAGAGCCGGGATTCATCTTGAGGGTAGTTGAGTTGTCATCGATACAGGGAAAAATATTTGATGTCGAAACAAATCATTAAGGAAGTAGCAGTTGTGATCATTTGTCAGTAGCCCAAGTTTAAACTAGGCCTCTTGTTTGAGTCAGTACTTCGCATAGGTAAGTTCGAGTTGAACGGGGTTTTAAGGGTTGATAGTTTCGTCGTAGGTGGGACTGTGACCGGAGATGGAAGGTCTCTGATGGTCGGAGCACCGTGGGAAAAAGATTGACAGGTTTGGAGTTAAACCTGTATCTTCTGTTCCAGGTTTGAGCAAGCGTCTCGAATTCAATTTTGTATTTTTGGAGGAGAATCTGATGATGGTGGTTGATTGTAAGGATGGTCGTTGATGATTGGAGGTCGCCAGAAGTGGGTGATGATGGCCGGAGGCACGGTGTACGTGCACCGTGCATTTGGGTCTGTGTTTTCGTTTCTGGGTATTGCAGTATTTTTGCCTCGAGTTTTTACTCGAGAAATTGGGTTGTTTTGCCCGAAGAATTTGGTTAGATGACTCAAAGCAGTTTTTAGGATGGCTCGGGTAATTTGAATATTGTAGTTTTTCTTGAAAAACTGTCTGCAGTTTTAAAATTTAAATCAAAAATTTAAATGAATTAGTAGTTATGATAATATTTAAACAAAGTTTAAATCTGCAGTAAGAGTTATAGTTTTAAAGGAGTTTGAAATCTTATAAGTTTTTTTTTAAAATGTGAAAGTGGTTTCAGTTTTAAAAAAATATAAGAAACCTGGCAATTTTTCTGAAAATGGAATTTCATTTTGAATCTGAAACAAAATTTTAAATAGCAAATTTGAATTTCAAATTTAAGTTCAGTTTTCTTAAGGGTTTTGAATCTTCAGTTTCCTTTTTTAAAATGGAATTTGAATTTGGAATAAAGAAGTTTCAAAATCAAGGAATCAAAAGTTTAATGCTAGTTTAAATTCAAATAATTTTAATAAGGAATGGATTCAAATATATTGAATTTAAATATGATATTTGAATAAGAACAAAAATTAATATTGTTTTCAAACAAGTTTAAATTTAAATTGTTTATTTGAAGTAAATTTGTTTCAAACAAATATTTTAAATTTGATTTACCTTTTTGAATGAAATCATTATAAATGGTTTATAAAGAAAGTTAAATGGTTGTTAACTTGAATTTATAAGTTAAATAAGTAATGTATTTAAAACTTAGTTTTTAATTAAATTAAGTAAATTAAGACTTATCCTATATAAGTTTTAAAAATAAGTAATAAATGTTATATACATTTATTTTAAAGAATAATAAATGAAATTTAAATCGGTTAATTCTTAATGTCATTTTGAATTTTAGTTCAAAATGGAATTTGAATTTAAATTATAAAAATGAAATGTTCTAAGTACACTTTAATATTTATGAAATTATTAATAAGAAATGGGTTATCTTAGAAATTATTAAGATATTAAATATAATTAAATAAATAGGATAATTCGGGAACAACTTATTTATTTAATTTATTTAATTAATAATTTGGATTAATTTAAATTAGAGATAATTAAGAAGTAATTAAAGAAAAGTAAATAAAGAATTAATAATAGTTAATGATGGTCATTAACTAAGGTTTATTTAGTAATTAATTAATATGATTAATTTTTAATAATTAATTAGATTGATTAATTAATGCAATAAATTGTGAAATTTATTTAAGTTTAATTACTTAAATAAAGTAATTAAGACATTAATTACTTAATGTAATTAATTAAGTTTATTGAGATTGGTTTAAATTAATTAATTATGTTTAATTAATTTAAAACATTGGATTTGAGAATAATTACCTGATGTAATTAATGAAGTGAAATTACTCAGTAAAGTAATCAGAGATAATTACTGGATGTAATTAGTGGATAATGTTGGAATTGTGAAATAATTGGATTAAATTATTTTGTATAATTAATCAAGGGATTAATTCATAAATTAACTAAGGAATAATTAATTTGATAAGAAGTTAAGGGTAGTTAATTACAGAATGAAATTAATCAAAAATAAGTAATAATTATTGTTTAAGTGAGATTAATTACTAAAAGTAATTAATTTAATTGAGTAATTAATTGAATATAATTAAGGATCATTAATTAATAATTAATGAAGTAATTAAGATTGATTAATCAATATTAATTAATCAAAATAAGTAATTAAGGGTAATTAATTAATTGTAGTTAATTAAGGTTAAATGTAATTAATTATAGTTAATTAATTAATGAAGTAATTAAAGGTTAATTACTGTATTTGGTTTAGAGTAATTAATTTTGTGAAATTAATTAAAATATAATTAATCAGGATTGATTAATTAAGATGATAAATTAGAGGTTAATCAATTAATTAATTTGTAATTAATTAATGATAATGGAAGCAAGATTTATATTGTGATAATAATTAATTTAATTCATTTTAAATTAATTAAAGATGATGTAACTAATTTAATTCAATTTAAATTAATTGTAGATAGTATGATTATAGATCATTGCTTATGAATGGTTGTTATTGGTTGCTTTGAAGGGTTTTGAATCTCATCTATGAGAATAATAATGTTGAGTGATATGGGTGCATTGGTTGCATTGTGATGATGATATAGATATCTTTTGATAGTGATAATGTGGATCATCTATGGTTACGATAATGATAATTATATGCTGTGAATCTATGAATTATTTATCTGTGTGTATATAGATAATGTAATTGAATTGTTTTAAACTCTAAAACAACTTGGACCTAAAAGACACGCTTTGGATTTCGATGAGACCCGGATCGGGTTTCCATATTTGGATATCCGAAAACCACATCGATCCAAATCAACGATAGGTCGTGAATCTTATGTGAAGAGTGAAGACTCGAGGTGTAAGGACTATTAGTCAGCATAACTCTGGGGGTGATTCCGTGATGAGTTTGACAGAAATAGTACTTATAGGCTCGAGATAGAAGATCAGAGTACAAGGGTTTTCGTCGTTAACTCTGAGGGTGATTCCAAACCGAGTGTAACCAAATAATGCCTTCGGTTTCGTTCGAACCCGGAACGAACTTGTATGGATTGAATGCTTGCAGAACATCGTCAGATGGGCGATGAGCATTCTAAGATAATGTGTTCTCTAAAGGTAGTCGTAGCCTCAAGCCTCATCAACCGGGAATGGCTAAAACAGGGGAGGTGCAGCAAGGCTTCGTGGGTAGCTCCCACTGGAGAGCAAGATTCCCCCCCGTCTAGAAGTCCCTTTTTAGTCGGCTGTGTGGGCAGTTGGAATTGCGCACCAACTGCGGGGTTGTCTTGTTTGGAACTTTTCAGTAAGGAATGGGTCCGGCCTTGTGTTACAGGGGAGCGGGCATACTCCTCGGTATGTTGATCTAGGCCACGTACTGTGACGGACGGTACCCCAGTAGCCCTGCCATTGTATGGAATCCAAAATCCAATAAGTGCCAACGGTTTTGATTGTATTACCCACTTTTGTGGCTAGTAGCTGGAATTTAATGAATGTAACAATTTCGGCTATTTCATATTTACTCGATAACCCTAGACCTATTATAATATCACTGGATTTCCTATCAAATGTTTTGGTTAGCGTAAGGTAAAAACTTTTCCATGTTTATGTGTAGGAAGTCTTACGTGATACCTTTCTTTTCAAAAGGTTTTTGAAAGTTAAGCTACTTTAACCTGTTACTCACACCAGACCCATGTCTGACCCGGAGTTTACTTTTGTTTTTCATAAACTCTTGGGTACTCAAATTTTTACGAGTAGCCAAGAGATTCAGGTTAGCTTTGACGAATATTGGAGGAGCAATGGAGCAGGAGGCTTCTGCGTTAGATATATAGTTTTCCGCTGTGTGTTCTGTGTTGTCTCTGAGTTGTATTATGTTGTAAATACTAGACAGGTGTTTATAACTGTCTAGTATGTGTTGTATTATTTGTGTACTCTGATAGTGGTTGTAACTATGTAATATATTATGTTATTAATATAATTTATTCGTTGCGCTGTTTAGATTCTGATGTGTTGTTTCTTCTTTCTTCTCTTTCTTTCTCTTTTCTATCCCTTTCTTTCTTATTAGCGATGCGACTTTCTGGTGTTATGGAAGTTGGGTCGTTACATTATCTATCCCTCTAAAGTAAGTTAAAAATCTATTTTAGCTTAAAAAATTAGGCTATGAAGCCAAGTAAACCCTTCAAAACCTTTGTTTAAAAACTTAAAAAAAATCTCTTTCGAATCCATTGAAAGTACCCCTTTAAAAATAAGTTAACTACTAAATCTTGAAACACTAGGCCAAAAGGCCAAAACACGCCTTTTGAAACCTTTGAAAATAGACCTTTCGAAATCATTAATTTAAACCTTAAACATCTTCTTTTGAAACCATTTAACTTACCTTTCGAAAGCATTGAAAACACCCTATTCAAATACTCAAAATAACCCTTTCGAAAACATAGCAATTCTTTCCTCAGAACCTACCTTTCGAAAGTATTGGGTTCAATTTAAAGTTTTATGGAAACATTGTCTCGACGCTATTAAAAACCATTACTTTCGAAACTTTTGGTTTAAATTTTAATATAACTAAGGGCCTTAAAAGAACATAAGTGAAAGCATTGGTCCTAAGTAAAAGAAACAGGATGGTTTCAAAACCAACCCTTTCGATAGCATTGAGAAGCAACTTCAAAGTATTAAGGCAAAAGCACCCTTTCAACGCCAATGTTAAAGGCTATAAAGAAAAGTGGCTTTAACTAGGTCGAAAGGTAGAATGCAGCTGCTAGGTTTTGAATATGTTCAAAGTCATCCTTTCGAAAGCTTTTTTAAAATAAAAGCCGGCAACCCACTCGGAAGTCCTTTATGTATAAATAGAAGCAAGTTAGTTAAGTCGAAAGCTTGGTTTTGGCACTATACCCTTCGCCTGTCTCCAATTCACTATATATCAACTGTTTGATACCATATATGTTGGTTTCAACTTGGTCATAGGTGATGGTATGGCGTCGAAAGCTTGCAGATGGTAGTGGCGAAGTAATGAATTTTAATAAAAGTGTTTTATAGCCTTTTGAAAATAATTGCTTTTCAACCAACATGCCTTATTTGTCAAAACACAATTGGTTGCCCATTTCTTTTCAAAATTTTATTTTCAAAAAATGCTGCCGAATTTAGAATTTAACAAAGAAGCCCTTCTCTTTGATAAAACATTTAAGTCCCATACCTAAAATAATTTTATATCCTCAGTAAAATACTTCAAAAAATTCAGCAAAAATTTCCATAGTTCAGTTTTAATATGTTTATAGCATATTTAAATTTCAGACCCAAAAGCAATGTATATTTGATGTAAATAATTTTAAACCCAATTTAGCTATTTTCTTTCACAGAAAATTCATAAGAAATCCAAATAGCTTAGAAAATTATGAAACTTGAAACCCACTTCATAATAATATTTTCAACCATATATAAAAGATGCAAGTCATTTGGATGTCATTTAATAGGTTTATCGAATTAAAACTTATCATAAAATCTATATGAAGCAACATAAATCATCAACCAGTATATATATCTATTTGAGCAATCATATCATGGCATATTACTTGAAAAATAATTTCGAATCTTAACTAGAAACCGAAATCAATAAAAATGAGACGTAAATATATTATTCACCTTAGCTTAGGGTTAAGAAGGTTGATATTTGCTCTTTGATTAATTTGCTTAAGCTTCCTACTTGAATCACGTCTTCCATTTGATTTCCCTTAATAGTAGCCGGCCAAGCTTTTAAATATTTTATTTTTTGTTTGTAAATGTTTAAAATGAGTAAGAAGTAAAAATAAGAAGGGTTTTAGGGTATAAGAACATAGTTTATACCTATTCTTCCCTTGGCATATTCCTCCTACTTACTCCATTTTAATTCTCTTTGGCATATAGATTAATTAAGGCACGGCTACGTTATGATTATGAAAATCTCAATCCTTTAACCATCTACATTATTTCATTTAATTTATCTAATTAAACGTCCTAATAATGTCAATCAAAATTAGGGTCATTATAATAAGGCTACCGGATATTGGTAGAGTAGCAAGTCAGTTCTAAGTGGCTTGCTTAAGAAAAATGATAAGGCTTACGAGGGAACTATGTTTTGCATGGATCGAAGGAAAAGGCCACTAGATCCCTATCATGTTGGAAATCCAATCCCAATATGAGTTTTACGATTTTGATTGTAATCCTAAAATAGCTGTAATACTGTGTAAACATTTCAGCTACCCCTTTTGGTATCATATATTCCATCTGGTATATCCATTGACCTAGTCCGGATATATTACAATAGTTCGAGTACAGATTCTTTCCTTGAATATATATTTATTTGAAAGTGTTTTCAAGCAATGTTATTGGTAATAATATCAAACTAATTTTCCCTATAAAGTATTTTGGTTATCATAAGGTAAAAACCCATCTTTGTTTATGTGTGTGCAAAGTCTTATGAAATACCATTCTTTTCAAAGGTTTTATTGACATCGACATTTAAAAAATTGAGTTTCTCATACTGGTTTATCAAACCTGATCCGAGAATTATTAATACTCCGATCATATTCGAAAAGTTTCAGTTTAGTAGAAGACACTTGAGTTTCTAGAGGAAAGCTGAAGATCTTCATCTACATATGGGCGTATTCTATCATCTGCTGCATTTATTGCATTTATTTTCACTTTTCAACATTTGTTTGGATAGTGGGTTTATAACTGTCCAGGCTAAATCCAGGTTGGACTCTGATATTGTATTCAAATTTTCCACTATAAAGATTATATATTGAAATAATATATGATATTCCGTTCGTGAAAGACTCTGTTCAGTCTTTATTTTATTTTTCTCCTAACAGTCAGGCCTTCTGGCACTTGGATCTACGGCATGAGGATGTATTAGTGTCAATTTTTGTGGCCCGAAAATCTCGGTCATTGCAAATTTTAAACTGGGTTAAATTAGATAAGGAGGTTTTAATAGATATTGTTGTATTAGAACCATAGCTTTTAGTTAAAACATTTGAGTGGTGAAAACTATTTGTTGTTTTTAGGTCAACCCATAAACATCTTTCATTATAACACTACGAGTTAATGAGGTCATAAGGTTGGCTCGATTTTAAAAGACCTATATTTCGATTAGGTCTCCATCTAAATTTTGAAACGTAAAATGAAATTGATATTTTGTATATAAACTTAGGATCTAGAAGGGTATTATACAAGTATAAAGTGGAGTGGGTTTTTGTTAGATGCTTTATGAAGAAAAGACTTTATAAATTATTTATAAACTTAGGTGAAAATATATGAAACGATTCATAAATAATTTTAGTATTGGGTAGAATACTAAATAAAAAAAATATAAGAGTGATTTAGAAAAAAAAATATGTAGTTAAGAAACCAATAATTTAGAGTGTGACTTCAAGTTTGTCTATGTGAGCTTGGATAATATCATAAGTAATAACTAAAGGCTGATGAGCAAAATGGTATGCTTACATAATTATCTATACTTTTGTGCAATAAAGAAAATTTTGAAACTAAACAGAGATTGGTTTGTTAGTTGTTTAACATTTTAAAAACAATGTTAAGTGTTAGTTTATTCCTATCAGAATTTGATTTGTTTGAATTTGATTGCTTGATTATGCGATCTTATATACTAGGGTTCGTAAAGTTAAAATTATAAACTATGGTTTTTGAAATGCTGATTATTAGGACTTAAATCCTGGTACTTTTGTAAAAGTAATTTTGATAAATAATTTGTGAGAGAAATAATAAAAATATTACTTTGAATTTTTTTTTGAATAAGTGCTATTGTTTCAAATGTTTGAAAAGAATATTTTTGAAATGGTTTTCCAATGTTTTGTCATGACTAAAGTTGGGTAATTGGGGGTTTTTCGATTTGGAAGGCTTGTCAGGTATATTTATTTACTCTAGATGTTGTTTTAGGAGGAACAAGAATACTACTAGATACTCCATGTTGTTTGATTCTAGAGTTATACCATGTTTTGGTAGGAATAGCCCCTTCTTGTCATTAATGATTTTGTTTTAATACATTTCATTTTGGAGGAATTTGAAAATAGTTTGATTATAAAATCTAGGCATTTAGTTCTAAATTTATCTATGAAAATAGTGGATGCATAGCATTTATTACAGAGTATTCTTTGTATTTTGTTGCATATGCTTGTTATGTTGCTTTTGGTTACATGTAGCTTTATTCATTAGAGTTTCCTGTAGATTTATATCATGCTAGTTTTTGCATGTAGAGTTGCCTCATTATTATCATTAGTTGCATCATATTACCTGATTATGTATGGTTGTTGTATTGTTTATGTTGTGTGTGCTTATGATAGTTATGATACAAATTTTCCATAAGGAAAATATAACTAATCTGGTTACCAAAAGCAAGCAAGTAATTTAATTCTTAGGTTGACTCCATCATAGTTTTGGGGACAAATTTTTTTTAAGGTGGGAGAATGTAACATCCCAGAATTTTATCGTTTTAATTATGAATATTTAATTAATTCGAAATATTCGAATATTTAAATTATTCAAATAATTGCTTTTTAAAATATAAGTAACTTATATTCAAATATGAAAATTATTTAAATATTTGAAATGTGAATTAAATATTATTTAAATGGCTTTAATAGCCTTATTTAACACTTTTAATTAATAAATGATAATAGTGAATTTATTTTGCAAATTTATTTACACTAATAAATGGTTTGAATATAATAAATAATAAGAAAATAAAATTATAATAAACTAATTGATTTTGACATATTTTTAATTTAATTTATAGAATTTATCCATAATTTTTAATTTGAAAAATAATTAAATTTCCCTTTTATGCATTTTGTAGCAAACAATGATATTGTTTTGAAACTTCCCCAAATAAGATAACCTGTTATTTTGCGATCATGTCACGTTGTTATGCAAAATTGTATTTTTATTTCTATCGTTCATGGTCAATACGTGAACGTAATATTGTGTAGCATCGTACCCTAAAACTTTTTATCTAAAAACTAACAAACTAGTACACTCAAGCACATAGACATTTTCCCTTGTTGCTTGAGTTGTCTCTTGCCAGGAAATATGGACCTTTGAGTTGGAAAACACCATTATTTTGGTTTTTTTTATTTTGTTATACAAATAAAAAGGAAAAATTCAACACTTAGCCCTCATAATTCATTTCCCCTTTCCATCATCTCATTTGATCTCTTCCTCTACTTTTTTATTTCCTTATAACTTAAAATCAAATCTAATGATTTAATTAATGGAAAATTAAACCTTTTAACCTATTGCAATCGTAGAAGGATTATTTTTAGTTCTGTGGTCTTGTTTTTGAGATCAATCGTTATTTGGTGGGAGCTTAAGTTTGTTTTGGGTGATAGTAGACTTCAGCAAGGTGGGTGTTGGGCTAGTCATGTCGAGGAGCTTCAACAACGATGATTTGGGGTTGTCCGATGGGGTTTAGTGGTTTGCGTCATGACACGTCAGTGGGGAGATGGACAGAGTGGAAACCGATGGTTTCGTTGGATGCGGGGTAGCATATGGTGTTGCTTTATAGCGATTGTCGATGCTCAGGTGAAGTGAGGTGAAGTCCAACCTTTTGGGTTCGAATGAGGGCGTAGTATGTCGGTTTTGGCCCTAGTGATGCAGAGGTTGAGTTGGTAGGTCCATTGAGAAGCTCTTGTGCTAAGCGATGCGTCAATGAACACGGATTGAAGTTTCATCGAGTGGTGGGAATGGAATCTCATGCGTGCATGGCCTGAGATGACGTGCGTGTATAGGTTAGGTAGGCAGAGCTTTGTTTTGGGGAAGAAAGTTTATTATAATGATGGTAATTAAAATTGTAATTATTGTTTAATTATATTTAATTAGGTTGAAACTTATAAAATGAGTAACTCTCTTATACGAGGTCCAAATAAAACACGGTGAGTTGCGTTGCACTCATGAGATCATTAGCTACACGATGGAATTGGTTTGGTTGAAATGGAACAAATGGAATTTTGGGCTATAGTTCAAACCGGAATGTCTTCGCAAAAATTGATATTTCGTTGAATTTACCCACCTTTAATCAAAATATATAATATCTGTGATGCTATAAATTATTGTTTATTGCTTTAGTTTAGATTGTTGTTTGATTGATTGCTTGGTTGGATGCCTGTTATGGAAAACATATCAAATATTAACAAAATTTTAGGGAACCCTTATGATTATATATTATACGTAACCATTGTTTTGTAAGGGACATTTGTAGAGAGATCCTATGGGGTTTCTCGCCAATAATAATCTTATTTACATCCTTATATTGCTTATATTGATATTTAGTTGAAATAAATCATGATATCTATTTAAATTGTTTAAGTGTCGTTATAGCGATTTTCACTATACCCACATTTATTGAATATCATCTCCCACAAACCTCTGTGTGTATTGTCTTGAGCTTGTATTTTCATAAAATAGATATTTAAATCAATTAATCATTTTGATTATGATATTTAAATTAATTTATAGTGTTTATTAATGATGTTTAGAACTTATCAAATCATTTTAACTAATGATGTTTGAATCTAATTAATCATTTTAATTAATAATATTTGAAAACTATTAATCATTTCAAGTAATGATGCTTTAAGTTAATAAACCATTTAAACTAAAGATGCTTAAATTTAATTAATCATTTTAATTAATGATATTTGAAATTAATAAATCATTTTAATTAGTGATGTTTGGATTTAATTAATTATTTTAATTAATGATATTTTAAATTTAGTTAATCATTTTAATTAATGATGTTTGAATTTAATTATCCATCTAGTTAATGATATTTGGATTTAATTAATAATTTCAATTAAATGGTGTTTGAATTTAATTAATCTTTTTAACTAATGATATTTGAAGTTAATTGGCTGATTTACTAAAGGTTTTAAAGTAAATTAACCGATTTGATAAAATTGTTTTAAAGTAAATTAACTGATTTAATAAAAAAAATTTAAAGTGAATTAACCGATTTAGGATTTTAAAGTTAATTAGCCGATGTAGTAGAAGTTTAGAGTTAAACTACTATAAAAGTATTTTAGAGATAATTAACTGTAATGATCCATAATTCTATATATTTTAAGTTGACAATAAACCACATGTGCACAAACCAATTTAAATGAAAAGGTATATAGTTATGGGGAAAAGAAAATAAATGGATATAATAAAATCTTACAAAAATGGAATAAGATATATTATTTCCATATATAATCGTTACAGTGGAAAATTTTAAAATACATTTATCAGAGTTTAACTTAGCATCAACATGGATAGATAAATCTCCGTCCTTACAAATGCGGAATACGATAGTACGTAAGTATGGTGGAAATGGATAACAATATTCAAAAGAATCTTCTATCTCCAAGCTCTTTCACATTTCTCCAAACTAAAACGTGACTACTAAGCTGCCCAGAAAAATAAGGCACCCAAAGTTTAAGGGAAAGAAAATAAACTCCAGGTCAGTCATAGGACTGGTGTAAAAAACTCAAAATACGTGTATTTGAAAACAAAGGGTATCTCATAAAACCATGCCACACATAAACACGAAAGGGTTTTTATCTTATGATAACCAAATCTTCTCAATGTAAAATCCAGTGATATTATTTGAAAACATTTCAAATAAATATATTCAAATAGCTAAAATTGTTACACTGGTTAAATTTGACGGCATAATAGGTTTACAACTAAGTCTGAAGGCACTTATTGGAAATGAGATTTCCAATGAATAGCAAGGTAATGGACTACCTCCCGTACAGTACATTTCTAGAGGAATGTACAGAGGCCATAATAAATGGTCCTCTACAAATTAAGACCATCCTACCCAAGACCAACAGATGGTACAGATAGCACCAAATATGATATTACCCTAAGCGTTCCTGACCTCTCTGAGACGTCTCATAGCATACACCACAAAATAGAAACTCAACATTTTAGCGGGTAGAAATAAATAAATCTAGAAAGGTGATAACATACCCTAACGGTTATGAATCACTTAGCCTTAAAGCAACCCATGTTTCACTATTCCCCGGGTGTACGGCTTGAGGTAACATTTACCTTTCTTAGAACATTTTCACTTAAAATGCCCCATTGCCATTTCTAACAACACATTATTGATATCAACAAAAGTACAACCTCTGAGCTTGTATGTCTCAAAGAAGGGTGTTAAGTATAAGAGGAGTAACCTTCTACACCACTGAACAAATGTGTTTGTAGAGATCAATGTACTATGTTCTTAGAAATGCAATGTCAAACATTCATTTACATAAGTTATCCAAAAACAGGACTAATTGAAGGCACCTTCCTACCACATCATGTTGGGCATCACCCCTAGGGTTAGTAGCGAGTAGTCCTTGCATAAGAAAATCCCAAAAAAGGGACCATTTCTATTTATTTATCTTGGGAGCTACTCCTAAATTATCAACTAGTAGTCCTTCCATTATGAAAATCCTCACCTTCAACTTCATTATCTTTAACATGTCTTCACTTTTGAACTCATAAATTGGTTCGAAGTGGTTTTCAGATAGGAATTTGCCCAAATCCGATCTCAGTTCCTCCAGACTAATCATCGATAAAAAGGTTTAAGTAGATGGGTGATTAATATTCCATTAATTAGTATATTTTTATCCAAAATATCTTCTTATATATATATATATATTTAAATCATTTCTCTTCAGTATACACGGGATCATTAAACCTCATTTATCAAATCTTTGTTTAATTAATACCTTTATAAACCTTAAAGCAATTCCAAATCATTTCATCCTTTACTTAGGAAAATATCTCCAAATCATTTATTTAAATCCTAAAAAAGATTTCTTCTTTCCAAATCATAGCTTTTAAACGGGTCAAAAACAATATTATTTAAGACATCGTTTACTGTAAACCCAAAACAATTAATTTTAAGTAAAAGGATCCATAGGAACTAAAATGATTCCAGATCATTTATTTAAATATTGACAAAAAATTTCTTATTTCCAACACATTTTTAATAGGTCGAAACCATGTAATCTAAGATGGTAGATCCAAATTAGTTAGTATTCGAACGGGTCCATGGAAATTATACTAATTTTACTCGGTACTAATTTCCGTATTCAACTTGTACTATTCATGAATAATGGTGGAATCGCCTTTTAAATTCATATAATTAGTACAAGTTCCCTCCTTGGAATTTAACACCAAGTATAAGAGATTATCTTTATTCAATCCAAGTTTAACTTAGTTAATTACAAAAAATAAATCTTTTATAGTTGTCTCGTTTCTGACATTTCGACCTCATTTATCCCTCGCCCAGGGAAGAGGCCAGGTGAGTCAGGGCACTGGTTAATCCTAAAAATCTCCTTAGTTTAAGCTTACATCCAGATCTCACGGATAGAAAAATCCAGTCTACCCATCGGCTTTTAGAGCCAAGATTAAATCGCTTTATTTTAATGGCTTTTCTTTAAATCATTTATTTGAACTCTTTTTAAATTAATTACAAAACCTCCAAATCATCTTTAAAATACTTAATTATTTATTTGAAAGCATTTATGAAAAATTTGGAAAAAAATACTTAAGTTAAAGCCATATTTCAAAAGTTATTAAAAGTGCTGCAAAAAGTGCTGCGGATAGTGCTTTTAAGGCTTACTTGATCAAAACAACTATTCTATCATTAAGAAATCCCTTTTTTATAACTCAAATCTCTTTTAGAATATTTCAGATTATTTATATAATTTATTCCATATTTTTAAAGAATTAAAATATCACCTTTAAAGAATTTGTCGTTTTGGTTTTCGAACTGTCAAACTACAACTATTTTGAAAACTTGATTTTCTCGTATTTCAAAATCTACTATAGAAAATCTGACTCTTTTTCTTTCTTTGAAATCTATGATTCTAAGAGTTCGGAAAATACTTATTACAAAGAATTTTGACAAAATCGCGCTACCGTTACGCAACGCGCCTATTTTTGACTCAACTTTCATAACTTGTCCAAACTTCACCAAACCAGGTTTTAGTGTTTATAAAACTTTTATAGACCATTTTAAATAGGTTTAACAATCTCATATACACCATTTCATTTATTATAGGAAAGTGATTTCCTTTGTGATATTTGACGTGTATTAAACGTGACTTGTTTACACAATTTAAACAATTATATTAAAACAATCAAACTTTATGGTCAAAGCATAGTAAAATAGTAAACATCCATTGCAAACATATCATATCATCATTATCATATATATATATATATATATATATAAAGTTTAATAGAATTTTCTCACCTTTATTAGATATTAAACTTAGGAAAATGGACTATAGCTTCCCTACGATCGAACTAAAGTCTATGTAGTCGAGCCTGAAATCTTGGGGAAGCTCATCCTAGCTTGGAAGATGGTGCGGTGCTTAGCTTTGGTGATGGAGGGTGTTGGCCATGTATTTTGAAGAAGGAAAGGAGGCGATTGCACTTGGTTTTGAAGTGGATTGCTAATACAAACACATACACACACACTCTCTATATTAATTTAATTTTTTTGCAGTATTTTTTACCATATTTTTCTTAAGGTAGGAAGCCATTGAAATAGATTAAGAGAAAGGAGAAGATGAAGAGAATTTATGTGTAGGAAATGAGAATGGAGGTGGGTATTTATAGAAAAGTTTTGCACCAAAAATATCATGATATTATTTCCTTACCTAAGCATGCTTGCATCACCATTCCACCTCATCCCTTCCCATCACCGTTTGGCCAACCATGAAGCCCATTGCCCCATCCATGTGCTTGTTTGTGATGTGATGTGGTGCTTTGTTTTCTACTCCTGTTTACACATAAGGAGCTTGTATATATACATATGTGTTTGGATAATGTATTTTCTTGATTTGACTAATTCCTAAACATAATTAAATGTATGTGTGTGTACATTTTTATAGTATTCATGTAAGTGTATATGTATCACAACGTTATATTGATTTGTTTGCAACTTCTATACATTAAACCATTACAAATTCCGATTTGGATACCTGGTCACATTTCTAGTTTTAGTTAAACTATATATATGAGTAAACAAAACTTGAAAATATATTTCTCACCATTTTAATTGAATTAATGATCTCGCTTGAAATATAAAACCATATAATAATATTAACAAGGGTTTATAAAAAGTGCAATCGTATCGATAAAGCGTTATCAATTTTTCTTATATTTTCAAATCAAGTATATAACTTCTCAAAAGTATTAGAAATGATTTACTACCACTTTATAACTAATTAAAATGAATTATTATCATCTAAAGTGATTATTTAAACTTAATTTGAATTTTCGGAGAAATATATAAAAGAGATGGCCTGGTGATGTCATAAATACGTTTTATTTCTAAAAGTAAAACAAATAATTTTATTTACTTATTAATCTTATTTAAATAGATATATTAGTGTATGTATCCAGACTCGTGCACTCAAATACTGAGAAAATCTCTTTTCTATTGGAAATTAATTTATCGATGAAAATTTATGTACGAAGCATGTGCTTTATTTATGAAACTATAGTCCACGATTATATTTTAAAGCAAGTTTCTATCATAATTTTAGGGTTTAAATCTTTATAGTTTGTGTTATAAAAGCTTGTATTTGAATATTTCAAAATTAAATATCATTTATCAAAGTGATAAATTTATGGATCGTTACATTAACCCTTTTATAAACATAACTGATTGGTTTATTAAAAGAGATTATAAACTTGATTAATTATCTTTCAATACAGTTTATATTGTTATAAAATTATAAAAGAATATAAATGTTATCAATTATCTTTCAGGATAATTAATGTTGGTTTAGATTTATAAAAGGGATTTTAAATTTGATGCATTTTCTTTGGGAAAATTAACGTGGGTTTAAAAGTTATGAAATGGTTATATAAATTATCCTTTAGGATAATTAACATTTGAACTAAAATTTAAAAAAGTAATTTAATTGATTTATTATCTTTTGGGATATTAAAAATTGTACTCGATTTATAAATGATAGTTCACAAATGAGAAAATCCTTTAAAAAGGAATTGTTTAAAAATAAAGATAAGTGTAAATTGTTTTGGGTTTATAGTAAACATTGTGTTCATGACATTTGTTTTTTTACCTTTGTTTTAATACACTTAGTAATATAATTCACTCCTTTTAAAAGAATATTTTAAATAGTACTTTTTAAATGTTTTTACCAATATTGTAATGTAAAAACTAAGCACAAGAGTGAATCAAATGTTCAAAAAGTTTGATTCATTTATTAGTGGTAAGTGTATGTGATTTAATTCCCATATGCATATCACCTTGTTATTTTCAATAGTTGATTTATCGATTACCAGTTTTGATTTTGCTATCTTCTTTATATTTCTTCAATTTAAGGCAATTTGTTGCACTTTTGAGATTTGATATCCTTTGTTGAAAAATGACTAAATCTAAAGTGCGAGTGGAAGCCAAGCTATGTGGGGTCGCTCCCATTAGGGTATTTTCACATCTACTCTAGATTGGATTCGGTTTGCGGATTAAGATGTGGAATACTTGGATTCTCGTTAACCATTGGTGGGGTCTGGCTTGGATGTGTCCGAGAGCTATCATAGCTTTCATGTATATTTCTAGAGGTGTGCTTCCGATAAGGACGATGCACCCTCCTAGTCATTGTTATAAAAAGTTCTCTTTCCTTGTTTAATTCAAATCTTTGAATTGTTTCTATAACACCCCTGATTTTAAATAATATTATTCAAGAGATTTAAGTAGATAAATTAACTGGAATAATGTAGAAACTAGGTTGATAAGGAGATTGAGATTTAAAAATTAAAATATAGGTTGTGCTTAACTTAATAAAATCAAACGAATGGAACTAAAAAGAGAATAAGGCAAGGGTATTATGGGAAACAACCCGCAACCATAACCCCAAAACCCCTAAACCCTTATTCAATTTTCATTCTCATACGTTCATAGATCAAAAACATAAATCAAAGAGCAAGGGCGGCCATAACCTTAGGGGAAAAGGAGATTAAAATTGTAATGACCCGTATTTGTGAGTCATCGAATTTGAATATTTAGTGTATTTAAATATTCAAAGTGAATTTAAATTATAATAAAATATACATTTCAAATTCAGATCTGATTTTCGATGACGTCATTTTAATTTAATTGATAGAATTTTTTCATAGATTATGATTTAGAAAATAATTAAATTTTCGTTTGCTTTTTGCGGCAAGCGTCGGTACTATTAAAATTTCAGAAGTACCAACGTTTGCCGCAAAATGCATCAAACGAAATTTTAATTATTTTTAATATTCTAAATTATGAAATAATTATATAAATTAAATTAAAATGATGTCATCATAAATCAGATCTAAATTTAAAACGTATATTTATTACAATTTAAATTCAAATCCAAATATTTAAATAAACTAAATATTCAAATTCGATGATCCAAAAATACGGGTCATTACAAAAATCAACTAAAAGCTTAGGATTAAAGCAAAGGAGATTAAGCAAGATCAAATCTTAATTTCCTTATCCAAAGCAAGGTGAAAAACAATCAAAACCATCTCATTTTTTCTTTCATGAACATTTTGATTTCGGGCTTCATATTTGAATTCGTTTTAATGATTTTAATTAGGATATGCTATGATAAAATGCCATGTTTGATTTAAACAAGTGCGTTTAAAAAATATTTATTTGATTTTAGGGCTAAAATCATGAAAATAGGTTTCGAATGCCATGAGGATTTAATATGTTATGTAAAACATTATTTTGGGGATGGGTTTAAATTTTTATAATTATCAAAGGTACGGATAATTTATTATGAATTTTGAATGGAAGAAATAAATGATTGGGTTTAAAATTTATTTAGGAAAATATATAAAGGATTTTGGGTGTGAAATTTATATATGCTAGGTAAGATTTTAAATTTGAATTAGGATGATTTTTTGAGGATTTTTCCTAAGTGATTTACTATGAAAATTAAATTAATTAAGTTGGAGGACTTAAATGTCTTAATTGTTTGTCAAAGGGATGGGCTTCTTCAATAATTATTTTTAATCATAAATGATGAATTCGGTGGCCTTTTCAGAAGAGATTTTTATAAAGGTTATGGCAACCAATTATATTTTGCAAATAAGGCAGGTTGGTTGAAAAGCATTTACTTTAAAAGGCAACAAAACAGTTTTGCTTAAATTTACTGCTTCGCTGCTTCCATCTACAACCTTTCGACCCCATACCTCCGCCCTTGACCAAGTCGAAACCAATACACATGGTATCAACTCTTTGGTACGTAGTGGATTGGAGAAGGGTGGAAGGTATAGTGTCGAAAACAAGCTTTTGAAAGGGTCAATGCCATTTTAAATATCTTTCAAATCAACCCATTGGACTTTGTTTTGCTTTCGAATGAGATACTGCTTGCTTTGCTTTTAAAAAATGCTTTCGAAAGGGGTTGAAGTACTTTTATATATAGCCTTCGAAGGGGTTGCCGCCTTTTTCATTTAAAAGGTAGCTTTCGATTGAGTTGCCGCATATTATGTTTTAAAAAGGAGCTTTCGAAAGAGTAATTTTTGAACCTAGTCGAAATCTTGCTGCCGTCTCGATACCTTTCGAATGTGTTAAAGGCCTATTTTCTTTATAGCCTTGTAGCAATGAGTTCGAAAGGGAAGCTTTTGTTTATTAATATTGAAGACCCTTTTTCTAATGCTTTCAAAAGGGCTCTAGTAGCCACTTATATTAAGGTTTTCAAAGGCAATGGCTTCGGAAGGTCGTTTCAAAGCTATCCTTCCAGATTTTTACTTAAAGATGAATGCTTTCAAAAAGGTGGTTCCAAGCCATTAATTTTCCCCAAATTCTTTTATTTGATATTAATGGTCTTGAAAGAGTTACTTTTGCTTGTGTTCACTTCAACCCAGAAGTTATACTTAAGGTTAAACCCAAAGATTTTAAAAGAGATACTTTCAAATGGTTTCGAAGCTATGCTTTTATAAATCATACTTGGACTAAAAGATTTTGCAAGGTAGGTTTTAATACTTCGAAAGGAATGTTTTAATGGTTTCGAAAGGAAGGTTTTGATGCTTTAGAAAGAGATGTTTTGAGTGTTTCGAAAGGCAAATATTTTAGTGTTTTGATAAGAAGGTTTGAATACTTTCGAAGGATATATTTTAATGGTTTCGAAGGAGAAGGTCAAAGGTTTTGAAATCCTTAGTTTTCAAACCAAGGAACCCAATCACATTTTAAAGAAAAACTCATGGCAGCGTGAAACTATTTTGAAATGGCATCTTCTTTAAGGTTTTTGAAGACCCTTTCCTTGCTAAAGAAAATAGGTTAAAGGTATTAACCATGTTTCATTTGAAAATGATTAACGGATATTAAACCATGGATGGTTGTGTTGTCACGTTATGCTTAGTTGTCATGTGTGCTTCTTTTATAAACATAATTAACCCATATCTGTATTTCAGGGAGTTAAGGGCAGAATAACCGGCTAGGTTGATCTTCTAGTGAATATAAATTGAGTTAACTCCTGTATGAGTAGAGTTGCATTCAGGAGGTCGGGTAGATTAGAAGATAGGGTGCCCAAAGATTGATTAACAAGTTAACAGTTTAGGCAGGCTCATAGTAAATCCATGAAAACTATATTTGAAAAGTGTTATTAGCATGGGCCCATAGGTTCATAGTGATCCCATGAAAACTATATCCGGATTAAGTTATTGATAGAGATCAATAAGTTCATAGTCAACCTATGAAAGCTATGATATGAGAGAAGTTATTGGAGATTCTGATTAGTTCAGGGAACACCGATGAAAATTATAATTGGATGAAGTTATTGGCAGGGGCCAATAGGTTCTTAGTGATCCCATGAAAATTTTGAAATCGGAAAGATAGTCCGTAAGATTTTAGATAGGTTATTAGTTAGTCTATGAAAACTAATAGGTTAATAGTGACCTAAACTATAACTAAGACAGATAGTCAAATAAACGAGGATGGAAAATCTTGAATATATTGCGTGTTTGCACATCATCATGATATATTATAAATTGTTGTATTTAACCATTGTGGATGCAGACGCATAGTATATGGTTATTGTAAATTTTTGTTAAGATATTAGTGAGGATAAAACGCATTCTGCTAAGCGAAGTGGTCTCACTAGATATCTATATGGTTCGAGATGGTAGGTTTTTATTCACACCAGGCTTCTTGTCTTACTCAAAGTTTATGTTTTTCCCTTAAACTCTCAGTTGCTCAATAGATTTTGAGTAGTTTGAGAGGTAAGGTTTTCTGGTCCTCCTTTAGATGAATAAGCTTCCGAAGATGTGCAGGAGCAAGCTAGCTAATAGAGTTCTTTCTGTTTGATTTCTGCTGTGTTTTTATGTAATGGCAAAGTTGTTAAATTTCCTATATTTAGATTATGATCATCCAAGAGGGCATCTTCATATGTCGTTCTTAGCGTATTTTGTAATAATTATATTTCTCTAAATGTGGTTCATGAATTAGGATTATGTAATGCATTTGAAATTTGATTTTAAGTTGAATGAGAAATTTGTTTTAAGATGGGTTTAAAAAATTTCATATCCATATATTTTTATTATATCAATGTATCTAACATTACCACATTTGGTCATCGAGAATTAAAAACTATGGATAACTGCAGCGTCCGTAGCTGTTAGTTTTGGGCCTTCAAATATGGGATGTCACAAGTTGGTATCAGAGCATAGGTTTATGTAAACTTAAAAAGAAATTTAGATCTAAAAGATTTTCAAAACATAATCCAATGAATTAGAAAATAGGATCGGGGTTTGGATTAACGCTACTGTAACGTACTTGTATTCGTTATGTATATATCTATAAGTACGTACTCCCCTCTCCATTTGACCATTCTTCAGTGTCTTACTAATTTTTGTATGCAGATTTACGAGAAAGGAAGATATGGATGTAGGAAACAAAAGAGGAGATCTAGGTGGAGGAAGCACCACAGCTTATGGAAATGCTCAGCCTAGTAGGAGAAACCAGGATCGACAGGAAAATGCTAATCAAAATGCAAATGCCAACGTAGATGCTGAAAATCCACCAGTAGATACGGGGATGATGTATCAGTCCTTCGTCAATCTGATGTAACCTAGAGCAGCTGCAGGTGTAGCTAGGGGTAATGTTGGGAATGTGGAGGCGCAAATCCCATAGTTCAGTTGGAAACAAACATGCTAAGCTGAACTAGGATTATATCAATCTTGGTGGGAAGCCGTTTTTGGGATTGGAGGATGCTATAAAAATAGAGAACTGGCTTTTTTATTGTGAAAGGATCTTTTCTGACTTAGGATTAAATGATGACCAGAAGAGGAGACTTGCATCTAGACAATTGTAGAGAGCAGCGCTTCATTGGTGGAATAGTGTTACCGCTAGTGTAACATCCCGGAATTTTGGACAATATAAATTTAATAATCTGGGTTTAAATTTATATTGAATTAATAATTTTGATTAATAAATTTGATTTGATTTAAATAATCTTCTTTATTTAAATATTTAATTTGTGAAATTATTTTAGATAAGATTATAAATTGTTTTCTATTTAATAATGTATATGTATTTATATATTTTAAATAGACAATTTGTTTTATTTAAATTAGTATAGTAAAATTTTAATATGTTTTGTAAATAGAAATTTTGATTTATTTTTTTGATTTGAGCTTTTCAAAAATATTTAATTAAAATACTATATGATTTTAAATAAGAGATAAATGTTTTAATTAGTTTCAAATTCATTTTTAATTCAAGTTGTATATTAAATTATGTTACAAGCTCTTTTATAAATTTGTTTTAAAAGTTTCTTTTCAAATGATAAACTTGTATATCATTTTATTTATAATAATAATGCTTTACTTTTTCTTTAGAGATTGTTTAAATACATAATTTTGCATAAGAATTCATTAACTAGGCTTAATGCTTATTTACTTTAATTAACTATGTTTAATACTTACTTAACTCTAATTATAAATGCTTATTAATTCACAAAGACAAGTGTATGTGTGTTAAAGATTTAAACTAACAAATGTAAACTTATCATCTATTCAAAATGACAAGTGTCAATGTTTCATTTAATTTTTCTTTTAATTCATTTTCTGAAAATACATTCATATCATTTGTGTTTTTATTCATATTCATTCATTTTTCTCATTCCTTAATAAAAGAAAAACCCAAATTACTGCCTGCATCAACATGAATAAGTTCTGCATTCATGGAATCTTCAATTTGGATCTGAAACCAAATACATTCAGACCTGCATGCAATTTCTAGCATCCCTGCATCAAATATGAATCAAAGACCTGCATGCATCCAAATAAAAGCTCTGCCTTTTAATAGCATTCAAGGAGCCTGCATGTAGAACCTGGAAATACTGCATCTGAAATCATAAAGCAAGCAAGGGTTTGCATTTCTTTGCATCTGGAAAACAATTTGAAGCCTGCATTTTATTTTCTTAAAATCTACAACCTGGGATTTACATCTGAAATCATCAAGCAAGCAAAAGGGTCTGCATGCATGAATTCTCAGATCTGGAAACAAAGTTGAGGCCTGCAATTCAATTTTAAGCATAGGTCTGCATTTTAATCTGAAACCTGCAAATTGAGATGTGCTCTGCATTCTGCAAATAGAGGTGAGTAACTAAACTTTTTAAGGTTTTAAATAGGTAAAAGTTGATTTATACTTTGATTTAGATATGAAATTATATTATAAATATGCTGTGAATATGTATATGGATATGTTTGTGTGTGTGCATGATTGATTACCTGAACATCCCTGATCTCTCTGATTCAAGCTTTAGTCAGATGCAAATACATTCCATTGTCTTTTAATTTGATTCCTCATTTGAGTTATGACTTAACAAATATGTTTGTTTCATTATAATATTCAGATTAAAAATTTGTGTTTGAGTTATATTACAAATTTAATGCTTTATATCAAAATACAATTTGAGATTACTGTGTTTTACATATTAGCTAATCATAGTTGAAGCTTGAAATTTGTTTGGGTGAATTTGATTTAGGAGATTGTTTATTCATCAAAGATCATAGGAAAATTATTGAATTTGTTTGCAATTCAAATTTGAGAATAAAATTTGAAAATTACTGTCAAGAACCCTAGTTACTGTAAAAATAAATTTTTAAGTGCTGTGGCTTCTTGAATGGATCGAGTTCAAAGATCCTGTGGGTAATGATAGATGGTGGGTTGTTGGAGTGGTCGCCGGAGTATGGATGCTGATGATGGTCGAGGGGTGGAGGAATTGGTGTTGACAGGATTGACACTGCGGTGGGTATAGGCTGTTACAGGTTTAGTTAAAAACTTGAATTCACATTCAAGTAGAAATTCTGGATTCTTGAATGTTGAGGTGTTTTGTTGGGGATTGTGGTCGTAGGGGTATGGCCAGAGAAGATGATCAGAGATGGCCTGAGGTGGGTAGGTGGTGCACAGTGATAGTGTGTGCAGGTTTTGGTTGTTTTTGGGTTGCAGGTGAGTTGCTCGGGTGGGTCTCGGGTTAAATGGGAAATAACCCGAAGCATGTAAGCTTATGACTCGAAGCAAAAATCAGGGTGACTCGAGTACTTTTGATTTCAGGTTTTATTCACAGAACTGTTCTGTTATGTTCGGTTTTAAGAAAATTTTTAAAAGTAAAGTATAATATAAATCTGGAAATTTAAACTTAGAATCTAACTTGAGTCTGAAATTGAATTCAAAAAGTTTGAATTATTATTTTGTAATAAATTTAAATGCAGAATTTCAAATTGGTTTACATGGAAGGAAAAGAGAAAAAAAAACAGGAAACTGTTTCCTGTTTACAAAATTTGGTATAGATTATAAGCTACAATGTTAACTTTAGATTTTAAAATGAATTTAATAATGAATTTAAACAAGTTTAAATCCTGTTCTTTTAAAATTATTTAAAATCTGGAGATTTCAAAGTTTAAGTTTTTTTTTTTATAAACAGAAACTGTTTCTGTTTTAAATGTGAAGATAAGTTTAAATATTTTTAGGGTGGAGATTTAAACTAAGTTAAGTTTGAAATTTGAATATGAATTCAAATTTTGTTTGTCTGAGAATTTGAAATCAATTATGTTTTTAAAATTCAAATTTGAATTTCAAACTCTCAAGTGTAAATGCATATGTGATTTGTATTTGGAATGGAAGGTTAAGTATTTAATTTAGAAATTCAAAATGAATTCAAAACTGAGTTTAAAATCTGGATTTAAATTTTTAAGCTTCAGTTTTAAAATAAAGATTTAAAATTTAAATTGCTTCCAAATGATTTACATTTGAATTGAAGGTGAAATGGTAGAAAGAGTTTTAAAGAGTTTAAACTAAATTGAAAATGGGAGTTATATATCAATTTTAAAATTTAAAGATGTTTTTTAAATTGATTTGAAATTGATTTGAATTGAAATTTAAATCCTTTTCAATTTATTAATTAAGTATATGTTTCTTGTAAACATATAAGATTAAGATTGGTATTGTTTAAAATCTTATTTTAAATAAATTTGGATTTTAAGTTTAAAAGAAATGTTAATTGGAATTTAATGTAAATTTAAAAACATTTTGTTTTTAAATGCTTAATTTAAATAAGAAATATTTATCTAAAAGATAAATAAATGTTTAATGATTGGATTCATTAATTATGAAGGTAATTAAGATGAATATTAATTATTTAATTAATTAATAATGTGGAAGTTTAATTAAATAATTAATGATTTTTAATTTGATTTGAGATTAATTAATTAAGTTTAATTAATCTATAATTAAGGATGGTTAACTAAATTTTAATTTATGATTAAGATTTATTTAATCAAGTGATTAATGATAATTAAGTTTTTAATTAACACCTAGTTAATTAATAATTAGAGATTAGTTAAATAGTAATTAAATATTAGTTACTTAATAATTAATAATGATTAATTTAAGTTAATTCTTAATTAAGTAATTAAGAAATGTTAATGAGGTCATTAATTTAAGGTATTAACAATTAATTAATGTGATTAAATTTTAATAATTAATTAGATTAATTAATTAATTAATAATCAATTGTTTAGTTTTAATTACTTAATGAAAGTAATTAGTGAATTAATTACTTAATGTAATTAAGGTTAATGTGATTTGTTTAGATTAATTAATTAAGTTTAATTGATTTAAACATTTGTTGAATTGTTGATAATTACTTATGTAATTAATGAATTTATAATTGCTTAAGGAAGTAATTAATTTATAATTACAGGATGTAATTAAAGATATTTGTTATAGAAGTAATTTGGATTTTAAATTACCTTGAAATTAATCAAGGGGATTAATTTAGATAATTAATTAAGATTAATTAATTATTGGATTGAGTAATTAATGTAGTTAATTACTGAATGATTATTAATCAAGGGTGATTAATATGTTGTAGGGTTTAATATAATTAACTTGTGTGATTAATATTAAATGCTAACTATTTATTGTAATTAGAGATAGTTAATCAGTAATGATTAATTGGAAAGAATAATGAGATGATTATTTATAAATTGATTTGAAATCAATTAATGGTTAAGTTAAGCAGGATTTTGATGATTAATTTAATTCATTTTAAATTAATTATAGAAGGTGTGATCATTTGATCAATTGCTTATGTTAGATGAATGGTATTAGTTGCCTGGTATGGTTTGTAATCTCAATTATGAGATGAGTAGTGTATGTGATATGGATGCATTGGTTGCTTTTGGATGATAGTATGAATTATCTGATTATGATATGATTATCTGTTGATAATGATAATGTTGATTATCTGTTGTGAATTATCTATTTGTGTATATTTAGATAATAAATTGAACTGTTTTAAACTTAAAACAACTTGGACCTTAAAAGAAACGCTTTGGATTTCGATGAGACCGGGATCGGGTTTCCATATTTGGACATCCGAAAACCACATCGATTCCAAATAACGTTAGGTCGTTAATCCAAGTGGAGCGAGTGAAGACTCGAGGTGTAAGGGCTATACGTCAGTATAACTCTGTGGGTGATTCCGTAATGAGTTTGACGGAATAGATCTTATAGATTCGAGATGGTGAATCAGAGTGCAAGGGTTATTGTCGTTAACTCTGAGGGTGATTCCAATACGAGTGTAACGAGATAATGCCTTCGGTTTCGTTCGAACCCGGAACGAACTTGTATGGATTGAATGCTTTCAGAACATCGTCAGGTGGACGATGAGCATTCTAAGTGATATGTCCTTTAAAGGTAATCGTAACCTCAAGCCTCATCAACCGGGAATGGCTAAAACAGGGGAGGTGCAGCAAAGCTTCGTGGGTAGCCCCCACTTGAGAGTAAGATTTACCCCTGTCTAGAGGTCCCTTTATATTTCGGCTGTGTGGGACGGTTGATCATGACAACCGTCGGGGTTGTCTTATTTGGAACTGTTCAGTAAGGAACGGGTCCGGCTTTGTGTTGCAGGGGAGTTAGGGTGGCTCCTCGGTACGGTGATCTAGGCCACGTACTGTGACGGGCGGTACCCCAGTAGCCCTGCCATTGATGGAATCCAAAATCCAATAAGTGCCGTACGTATTAGTTGTGCCCAACTATGTTGGAATGTGAGATGTAAGCATTTCAGCTATTTCTGTATTTTATTTGAAAACCCTAGACACTATTATAATATCACCGGATTTCCTATCAAATGTTTTGGTTAGCGTAAGGTAAAAACTTTTCCATGTTTATGTGTGGGAAGTCTTACGTGATACCTTTCTTTTCAAAGGTTTTTCAAAGTTAAGCAACTTTAACCTGTTACTCACACCAGACCCATGTCTGACCCGGAGTTATTTCTGTTTTTCTTTAACTCTTGGGTACTCAAATTTTTATGAGTAGTCAAGAGAATTCAGGTTAGGATTCAGGATTAGCTTTGACGAATTGTGGAGGAGCATATGGAGCAGGAGGCTTCTGCGTATAGTTATTTAGTACCGCTGTGTTTGGTATCTCTGAGTCTTGTGTTTGTATTGAGTTGTAATAACTAGACAGGTGTTTATAACTGTCTAGTATGTGTTGTATATGTCTGTGTACTCTGATATTTGATGTATACTATGTAATACTTTGTTATTAATATAATTTATTCGTTTTCGCTGTTGAGATTCTTGTGTTGTTTCTTTCTTCTCTTCTTTCTTTTCTTCTTCTATCCCTTTCTTTCTTAATTCATGACGCGATTTTCCGGGAGTGGAAATCGGGTCGTGACATCTTGGTATCAGAGCTGTAGGTTGAGTGAATACCTAGGCTCTGAAGTGTGTCTTTCTTTAGGGAGCGTTAGGTTGAGTGAATACCTAAGCTCTGTAGTGGTGTCTATCTTGAGAGAGCGTATTTGTATTTTTGATATATATCTATATATTTATTGGTTCTACCTATTTGTTGGATTACCTGTTCGGGTTTTTCCAATATAAGTTATAAAGGTAGATGAGGTAGAAGTGTGTGTAACACGACTACCATTGGTTGGAGTTTGATGGATGAGGTTGGAGGTGTATTTGTCGAGACCGTAGACCTAATACTGTCTCGAGTAAGTTTTTCTTGGTTGAAGGACTTCATCGATCTCTGAAGGTAATCTGTAAAGGTTCGGAGTTCATATTTGAAGTGCAGAGTTGAGTTTTGATCTGTCGGTTGGGCAGAAGCAAGCAAGTGATGGTATCTTGATATCTCAGGAATTAGTAGCTGCGTGATGAGATGCAGTGACTATGGATATTTCCGAAGATATTTCTTTGGAACAAGAGTAAGAAGTGAGTCAGCTCGGTGGTGTGGCTGAGTTTGGCTGAGTATTCTGAGTTGGTAGGGAGTCTTCTGGCTGGGTAGTTTTTCTGAAGTGGAGTTCAGAAGCATCCGAGTGGATCCGTTTCTCTGGTAAGTTGGCTAAGTCAGCATAAGCTATTCTGTTTGGTTGAGAGAGAGCAGTTTTCTTTGGATTTAGGCTGAGTTGATCGCAAAAGTGACTTGCGATAGTATGTTCTCTTGTGTTTGTTGGAGATTGTCTGGATGTCTTCTGGAAGTCAGAATTTTGTCTGCATCTGGAGATCGAGTTTTCTTTCCAGGAATGGAACTGGTGGTTCAGTTAGTAGATGGATGGTTCCTTGAGATAGAATTTGGTGAAGCAACTCAGGTTTGGGAGGAACATCTGAGTTTTCTAATGGATATGTGGAACCATATTTCTGTGCTGGGTTGTCTGGTCTGTGCTTGTGCTCTTCGTCAGCATTTTCTTCTGTTTCGGATCAGAGTTGGCAGCGGAAGCAGTTTGGGGGTGTTTCTGTTTTCTTTTCCGGATAAGGAGAAGTTTGTTCTTTCTTCTGTTGTTGAGAAGCAGGGTTTGTGTTCTTGGTTTTTGGGTGATCTTGAAGAGATCATTGGATTGTTTTGCTTCGGTCTGTTTCTTTTGGAATCAGCAAGAGTTGAGCTGATCAGGATGGATGTTGGTAGCCCAGGATTGTCTGAAGATTTTTATGGATAAGAGACAGAGAATTTGGGTTCTGGAATTGGAGATCTGATTTTGGTTAAGTTTTTCTCTGATTCAAGGAGCTATAAGTTTGGGAAGCTAGCTCCATAGTGTTTTGGTTTCTTCTGTGATTGGTAAGATCAGTGTTTGGTTTTCTGGTGTTGAATTGCCAGTTTGGATAACTGGAATTCAGTATGTTTCACGTATCTCTGAGGGAGTATGTGTTTGATATTTCTGGTTGTAGAACCAGCAGTTTAAGATGGTTTGTTTGTTGAGTCAGACTCGTTTGTAGTCTGATATTCTGTATAGAATTGTTGTTAGGAGCTCTATAGCTTAGTAGTATTGATTGATTGTATTTTATAGAGCGAGTATTCCGATATATATATATATATATATATATACCGGGGAAACTCGTGAAGTTTTATTCAAAATTCTTTTGGATAATTAGATTTATTCTGATTGTGTGAATTGGTTGCTTTGGTTGTTGGCATATGTTTAACATATGCTGTGTTTTAAAATAAAATCTGTAAATAGATTATTAAATTGCCTTTGTTTTAAATTTCGGGGACGAAATTCTTTTAAGGGGGAAGGATTGTAACATCCCGGAATTTTGGACAATATAAATTTAATAATCTGGGTTTAAATTTATATTGAATTAATAATTTTGATTAATAAATTTGATTTGATTTAAATAATCTTCTTTATTTAAATATTTAATTTGTGAAATTATTTTAGATAAGATTATAAATTGTTTTCTATTTAATAATGTATATGTATTTATATATTTTAAATAGACAATTTGTTTTATTTAAATTAGTATAGTAAAATTTTAATATGTTTTGTAAATAGAAATTTTGATTTATTTTTTTGATTTGAGCTTTTCAAAAATATTTAATTAAAATACTATATGATTTTAAATAAGAGATAAATGTTTTAATTAGTTTCAAATTCATTTTTAATTCAAGTTGTATATTAAATTATGTTACAAGCTCTTTTATAAATTTGTTTTAAAAGTTTCTTTTCAAATGATAAACTTGTATATCATTTTATTTATAATAATAATGCTTTACTTTTTCTTTAGAGATTGTTTAAATACATAATTTTGCATAAGAATTCATTAACTAGGCTTAATGCTTATTTACTTTAATTAACTATGTTTAATACTTACTTAACTCTAATTATAAATGCTTATTAATTCACAAAGACAAGTGTATGTGTGTTAAAGATTTAAACTAACAAATGTAAACTTATCATCTATTCAAAATGACAAGTGTCAATGTTTCATTTAATTTTTCTTTTAATTCATTTTCTGAAAATACATTCATATCATTTGTGTTTTTATTCATATTCATTCATTTTTCTCATTCCTTAATAAAAGAAAAACCCAAATTACTGCCTGCATCAACATGAATAAGTTCTGCATTCATGGAATCTTCAATTTGGATCTGAAACCAAATACATTCAGACCTGCATGCAATTTCTAGCATCCCTGCATCAAATATGAATCAAAGACCTGCATGCATCCAAATAAAAGCTCTGCCTTTTAATAGCATTCAAGGAGCCTGCATGTAGAACCTGGAAATACTGCATCTGAAATCATAAAGCAAGCAAGGGTTTGCATTTCTTTGCATCTGGAAAACAATTTGAAGCCTGCATTTTATTTTCTTAAAATCTACAACCTGGGATTTACATCTGAAATCATCAAGCAAGCAAAAGGGTCTGCATGCATGAATTCTCAGATCTGGAAACAAAGTTGAGGCCTGCAATTCAATTTTAAGCATAGGTCTGCATTTTAATCTGAAACCTGCAAATTGAGATGTGCTCTGCATTCTGCAAATAGAGGTGAGTAACTAAACTTTTTAAGGTTTTAAATAGGTAAAAGTTGATTTATACTTTGATTTAGATATGAAATTATATTATAAATATGCTGTGAATATGTATATGGATATGTTTGTGTGTGTGCATGATTGATTACCTGAACATCCCTGATCTCTCTGATTCAAGCTTTAGTCAGATGCAAATACATTCCATTGTCTTTTAATTTGATTCCTCATTTGAGTTATGACTTAACAAATATGTTTGTTTCATTATAATATTCAGATTAAAAATTTGTGTTTGAGTTATATTACAAATTTAATGCTTTATATCAAAATACAATTTGAGATTACTGTGTTTTACATATTAGCTAATCATAGTTGAAGCTTGAAATTTGTTTGGGTGAATTTGATTTAGGAGATTGTTTATTCATCAAAGATCATAGGAAAATTATTGAATTTGTTTGCAATTCAAATTTGAGAATAAAATTTGAAAATTACTGTCAAGAACCCTAGTTACTGTAAAAATAAATTTTTAAGTGCTGTGGCTTCTTGAATGGATCGAGTTCAAAGATCCTGTGGGTAATGATAGATGGTGGGTTGTTGGAGTGGTCGCCGGAGTATGGATGCTGATGATGGTCGAGGGGTGGAGGAATTGGTGTTGACAGGATTGACACTGCGGTGGGTATAGGCTGTTACAGGTTTAGTTAAAAACTTGAATTCACATTCAAGTAGAAATTCTGGATTCTTGAATGTTGAGGTGTTTTGTTGGGGATTGTGGTCGTAGGGGTATGGCCAGAGAAGATGATCAGAGATGGCCTGAGGTGGGTAGGTGGTGCACAGTGATAGTGTGTGCAGGTTTTGGTTGTTTTTGGGTTGCAGGTGAGTTGCTCGGGTGGGTCTCGGGTTAAATGGGAAATAACCCGAAGCATGTAAGCTTATGACTCGAAGCAAAAATCAGGGTGACTCGAGTACTTTTGATTTCAGGTTTTATTCACAGAACTGTTCTGTTATGTTCAGTTTTAAGAAAATTTTTAAAAGTAAAGTATAATATAAATCTGGAAATTTAAACTTAGAATCTAACTTGAGTCTGAAATTGAATTCAAAAAGTTTGAATTATTATTTTGTAATAAATTTAAATGCAGAATTTCAAATTGGTTTACATGGAAGGAAAAGAGAAAAAAAAACAGGAAACTGTTTCCTGTTTACAAAATTTGGTATAGATTATAAGCTACAATGTTAACTTTAGATTTTAAAATGAATTTAATAATGAATTTAAACAAGTTTAAATCCTGTTCTTTTAAAATTATTTAAAATCTGGAGATTTCAAAGTTTAAGTTTTTTTTTTTATAAACAGAAACTGTTTCTGTTTTAAATGTGAAGATAAGTTTAAATATTTTTAGGGTGGAGATTTAAACTAAGTTAAGTTTGAAATTTGAATATGAATTCAAATTTTGTTTGTCTGAGAATTTGAAATCAATTATGTTTTTAAAATTCAAATTTGAATTTCAAACTCTCAAGTGTAAATGCATATGTGATTTGTATTTGGAATGGAAGGTTAAGTATTTAATTTAGAAATTCAAAATGAATTCAAAACTGAGTTTAAAATCTGGATTTAAATTTTTAAGCTTCAGTTTTAAAATAAAGATTTAAAATTTAAATTGCTTCCAAATGATTTACATTTGAATTGAAGGTGAAATGGTAGAAAGAGTTTTAAAGAGTTTAAACTAAATTGAAAATGGGAGTTATATATCAATTTTAAAATTTAAAGATGTTTTTTAAATTGATTTGAAATTGATTTGAATTGAAATTTAAATCCTTTTCAATTTATTAATTAAGTATATGTTTCTTGTAAACATATAAGATTAAGATTGGTATTGTTTAAAATCTTATTTTAAATAAATTTGGATTTTAAGTTTAAAAGAAATGTTAATTGGAATTTAATGTAAATTTAAAAACATTTTGTTTTTAAATGCTTAATTTAAATAAGAAATATTTATCTAAAAGATAAATAAATGTTTAATGATTGGATTCATTAATTATGAAGGTAATTAAGATGAATATTAATTATTTAATTAATTAATAATGTGGAAGTTTAATTAAATAATTAATGATTTTTAATTTGATTTGAGATTAATTAATTAAGTTTAATTAATCTATAATTAAGGATGGTTAACTAAATTTTAATTTATGATTAAGATTTATTTAATCAAGTGATTAATGATAATTAAGTTTTTAATTAACACCTAGTTAATTAATAATTAGAGATTAGTTAAATAGTAATTAAATATTAGTTACTTAATAATTAATAATGATTAATTTAAGTTAATTCTTAATTAAGTAATTAAGAAATGTTAATGAGGTCATTAATTTAAGGTATTAACAATTAATTAATGTGATTAAATTTTAATAATTAATTAGATTAATTAATTAATTAATAATCAATTGTTTAGTTTTAATTACTTAATGAAAGTAATTAGTGAATTAATTACTTAATGTAATTAAGGTTAATGTGATTTGTTTAGATTAATTAATTAAGTTTAATTGATTTAAACATTTGTTGAATTGTTGATAATTACTTATGTAATTAATGAATTTATAATTGCTTAAGGAAGTAATTAATTTATAATTACAGGATGTAATTAAAGATATTTGTTATAGAAGTAATTTGGATTTTAAATTACCTTGAAATTAATCAAGGGGATTAATTTAGATAATTAATTAAGATTAATTAATTATTGGATTGAGTAATTAATGTAGTTAATTACTGAATGATTATTAATCAAGGGTGATTAATATGTTGTAGGGTTTAATATAATTAACTTGTGTGATTAATATTAAATGCTAACTATTTATTGTAATTAGAGATAGTTAATCAGTAATGATTAATTGGAAAGAATAATGAGATGATTATTTATAAATTGATTTGAAATCAATTAATGGTTAAGTTAAGCAGGATTTTGATGATTAATTTAATTCATTTTAAATTAATTATAGAAGGTGTGATCATTTGATCAATTGCTTATGTTAGATGAATGGTATTAGTTGCCTGGTATGGTTTGTAATCTCAATTATGAGATGAGTAGTGTATGTGATATGGATGCATTGGTTGCTTTTGGATGATAGTATGAATTATCTGATTATGATATGATTATCTGTTGATAATGATAATGTTGATTATCTGTTGTGAATTATCTATTTGTGTATATTTAGATAATAAATTGAACTGTTTTAAACTTAAAACAACTTGGACCTTAAAAGAAACGCTTTGGATTTCGATGAGACCGGGATCGGGTTTCCATATTTGGACATCCGAAAACCACATCGATTCCAAATAACGTTAGGTCGTTAATCCAAGTGGAGCGAGTGAAGACTCGAGGTGTAAGGGCTATACGTCAGTATAACTCTGTGGGTGATTCCGTAATGAGTTTGACGGAATAGATCTTATAGATTCGAGATGGTGAATCAGAGTGCAAGGGTTATTGTCGTTAACTCTGAGGGTGATTCCAATACGAGTGTAACGAGATAATGCCTTCGGTTTCGTTCGAACCCGGAACGAACTTGTATGGATTGAATGCTTTCAGAACATCGTCAGGTGGACGATGAGCATTCTAAGTGATATGTCCTTTAAAGGTAATCGTAACCTCAAGCCTCATCAACCGGGAATGGCTAAAACAGGGGAGGTGCAGCAAAGCTTCGTGGGTAGCCCCCACTTGAGAGTAAGATTTACCCCTGTCTAGAGGTCCCTTTATATTTCGGCTGTGTGGGACGGTTGATCATGACAACCGTCGGGGTTGTCTTATTTGGAACTGTTCAGTAAGGAACGGGTCCGGCTTTGTGTTGCAGGGGAGTTAGGGTGGCTCCTCGGTACGGTGATCTAGGCCACGTACTGTGACGGGCGGTACCCCAGTAGCCCTGCCATTGATGGAATCCAAAATCCAATAAGTGCCGTACGTATTAGTTGTGCCCAACTATGTTGGAATGTGAGATGTAAGCATTTCAGCTATTTCTGTATTTTATTTGAAAACCCTAGACACTATTATAATATCACCGGATTTCCTATCAAATGTTTTGGTTAGCGTAAGGTAAAAACTTTTCCATGTTTATGTGTGGGAAGTCTTACGTGATACCTTTCTTTTCAAAGGTTTTTCAAAGTTAAGCAACTTTAACCTGTTACTCACACCAGACCCATGTCTGACCCGGAGTTATTTCTGTTTTTCTTTAACTCTTGGGTACTCAAATTTTTATGAGTAGTCAAGAGAATTCAGGTTAGGATTCAGGATTAGCTTTGACGAATTGTGGAGGAGCATATGGAGCAGGAGGCTTCTGCGTATAGTTATTTAGTACCGCTGTGTTTGGTATCTCTGAGTCTTGTGTTTGTATTGAGTTGTAATAACTAGACAGGTGTTTATAACTGTCTAGTATGTGTTGTATATGTCTGTGTACTCTGATATTTGATGTATACTATGTAATACTTTGTTATTAATATAATTTATTCGTTTTCGCTGTTGAGATTCTTGTGTTGTTTCTTTCTTCTCTTCTTTCTTTTCTTCTTCTATCCCTTTCTTTCTTAATTCATGACGCGATTTTCCGGGAGTGGAAATCGGGTCGTGACAGCTAGAGTTCTCGAGGAGGAGGTGACTTGGGCAGAATTTCAAACAAGATTCGACGAAATATTTTTGTCAAAAATTTCCAAGTCAGTGTTACTGGGAAAGTCCATGGATTTAGTGTAGGGTGATATGTCGGTGGTTGAGTATGCTACAAAGTTGAATGAGCTGTCCAGATATGGATATGCTACCATTGACACTGTCATCAAAAGAAACAAGAAGTTTATTCGAAGGCTAAGACCCGAGATTGCTAGGGCGACCTTGCCACATCTCCATGATCCAAGTACTATTGTTATGGAGAATGGCAATCAAGAATGAGGAGATGCTTTCTACTTATGGGAAGGAGAAGCAGGTTGAAACCCAGGGTTTTCAGGGTAAGAAGAGGAAATTCTTTAAGAAGAAGGGAACCCAGAAGAGAGAAGCCGCCAAGAAGGCGAAGACTAATCTGGTTTGCTTTAAGTGTGATAATAAGGGACATTATGCTCATAAATGTCAAATTGGAAAAGGGAAGAAGGGTGCATACAAGAAAGGAATGAAGCACTTTAACTGCGACCAGATTAGGCATTATAAGAATCAGTATCCAGAACCAGTCAGGGCGAACAAGGGAAAGGTCTTTGCTGTTGGACCATCGTCTGCTAGGCCAACTATTACTGAGAAAGGAAAGATAGTAATGGAAGGTATGCTTTTGATTCAAAATATACCAATTAGGTACTGTTTGATACCAGTGCATCGCATTCATTTATATCTTAGTGTTTGGTCGATAGGTTATGTTTAGAACCCTCATACCTAGTTACTTCCTTAAGGGTTGTGAATTTTATTGGAGGGTATGCAACTCTGGGAATGAGATGTGACCAGTTGGAACTTGATTTGTAAGGGTATAGTTTGTATGCAGTATGTATTTTTTGATTTCATGGACTTTAGAATCATTTTAGGCCTGGATTGGTTAGATAAATGTGATGTTATTTGCCAGGATAGAGAAATTTCGCTAAGACACCCTAATAGTCATAACCAAATTATATTCTCTATAGAGAATTCAGATTAAAGTGCTTGTGCTTTATTGAGTGCTATGGAAGTAAAAGACGAGTTAAGTCAGGTTCGAGTAGCAAGAGAATTTGCATGTGTTTTTGAGCCAGTTATAGGCTACCACCGAAACGAGCCAGTCAGTTTCGAATAGATCTTTGTGCAAGGAGTAGAACTTATAAGTCGACCACGTAGCAGGGTGACACCGACCGAGATGAAGGAATTGAAGGTGCAGCTAGCGGATTTAGAAGGGAAGAATTTTATTAGACCAAGCAGCTCGCCTTAGGGAGCGGCCGTGGTGTTTATGAAGAAAATAGATGGATTGTTAAGGATGTGTATCGACTATCGTAGGTTGAATGAGAAAAAAAATCAAGAATAAGTATCCTTTGCCGAGAATCAACGTTTTTTTAATCAGTTGTGTGGAGCCAGAGTATTTTTCCAATTAGATTTGGCGGCAGGTTTCCATCAGCTAAGAGTGGTAGAGGATGGTATTCTGTTGACGTTGTTTTGGACTAGGTATGGTTTGTATGAATTGTTAGTAATGCCATTCGGGTGAATGAATGCGCCATCATTCTTTGTGGGTTTGATGAACCGAATTTTTTGAGAGCATTTGGACAGTTTCGCAATGGTATTCATAGATGATATTAGCAGGGGTCAATAATTCGTAGTGATCCCATGAAAACTACATCCGGTTTAAGTTATTGATAGTGATCAATAGGTTCATATTCAACCCACGAAAACTATGATATGAGAGAAGTTAGTGGAGATTCTAATAGGTTCAGGGAGAACCCATGAAAACTATAATTGGATGAAGTTATTGGCAGGGACCAATAGGTTCTTAGTGATCACATGAAAACTATGAAATTGAATAGATAGTCCATATGATTATAGACAGGTTATTAGCTAGCCTATGAAAACTAATGGGTTAGTAGTGATCCTATAAACTATAATTGAGACAGATAGTCAAATGAATGAGGATGGGGAATCCAGAATATATTGCATGTTTACATATCATCATGGTGTATTTTAAACTATTATGTTTTAACCATTGTAAATGCAAGTGCACAGTATATGGTTATTATAAATTATTGTTAAGATATTAGTGATGGAAATACTCGTTTTGCTAAGTAGCATAGTCTCACTAGATATCTATATGGTTCGATATGGTAGGTTATTATTCACACAAGGCTTTTTGTTTGACTCCAAGTTTATATTTTCCCATTAAACTCTCGGTTGCTCAACTTTTAGTAGTTTGAGAGTTAAGGTTTTCAGGTTCTCCTTTAGATGAACAAGCTTCCGGAGACGTGCATGAGGCAAGCTGGCTATTAGAGTTCTTTCTGTTTGATTTTCTTTGTATTTTAATGTAAGGCAAAGTTGATAAATTGCCTATATTTAGACTCTTATCATCCAAGGGGGCATCTTCATATGTTGTTCATGGCTTATTTTGTAATAATTATATTTCTCTGAACATGGTTCATGCATTGAGATTATGTAATGAATTTGAAATGCGATTTGAAGTGGAATGAGAAATTTGTTTTAAGTTGGATTTAAAAAATTTCATATCCATGTGTTTCTGTTATATCAATGCATCTACATTACCGCATTTGGTCATCGAGAATTAATAACTATAAATGACTGCAGCATCCGTAGCCATTAGTTTTGGGCCAACAAATGGGGGATGTTACAGTTTCCTTAATTTCATCGAGAAGTTCCTTATGCTCTTCTCTACTTTTAATTATCTGCATTCATTCTTTCAAAGTTTGGATTTTTACCTTGTTTTGTCCATTCCTTTTAGTTTGGATTTTGTTCAATTTATTTGCATTCTTTTAAGTCTGGATTTTGATATTAGTTAAATTGTTCATTAAGTTTGGGATTTATTCTTACTTGTAACCATCCTTTATATTTGGATTTTTTTCTACTGTTTATATCCTTTCTTGTATGTCTGGATGTGGTTCTGGTACAATGAAATCCATTCCGCATTTGCGGCGTAGTCCCACCTATTATTATATGTTGGTCGTATTACTTGAGTTTTCTTATAATGTTTTTTGGACAGACCTGGGTGATATTTTATTATAATATATGGGTTAGATGAGTATTTTTCCTTGGTTGGCTTCGACGATATGGATTACTGGGAGAAGAGCTAAATGTTCACCTATCATAGTGTTTTATTTTTCGCTGTATTATATTGTATACCTGTTAGAAAATTTAAGGTCGGGATTTTATAACTGTCCAACTGATAAGGTTTATTTTAACTCTGAAGTACTCTGTATTTTGGAGTGATAGTTTATACTGTCTTTGTTCTATTATATGTTTTCGTTTCCGCTATGAGATTTTGTTTCCCCTGCTCTTTATTCTTTTCTTTTTATGTTACCCTAACAATCTGCCTTTTTGCAATTGGATGTTCAGCATTTGAATATCGTGATTGTATTCTGTGTTTACTTTTGATGGTTGAAAGGAAGAGTCCTTACATTTTGGTATCAAAGGTAAAGGTTAAGAAGAACCTTGGCTTTGGTAGGGTATGGCTCATTAGAGATAGTATTAGTAATACCCTAGAACGAGTAACTCATTAGAGGTAGAGTGAATGGTACCTTAGAACGAGTTGAGAGTATTATACATACGAGAACGTATTTGTTATTTCTATAAAAACATATCATGTTAATTGGTCTGTTAAGTATGAATTTTGAATTTTGGTTAAGACGTGGGACACCATAGTGTTGATAGGGATTACAAACACTTGAATGAGGCAAATGGACATCATATGAATTTTTAAAATTGGTAAAAGAAATGTTTTACCTCTAATATATATATAAAGGAATAATTTTCAAACTTTTATGTGCTTATAGAGTGTGTTTGTTTCTTTGAAAGCGATTGATGTGCTCGTTAAAGTATATATTTTTACTCTCATATTTAACCTTCTTTTATTATAATAAATGAGGATATTAGAGTATTTTACATGTTGAAACCAATATCTAAATTGTTTTCAACATAATTCATTCATCTTCATTTGGGGGCAAAATGGTAACTTTGTGCACGAATTAATTTTGGAAAAATTTATTTACACATCTTTATTTTTATTTGTCGGAAATTGAGTGCAAATTAGATGGAGCTTCATGGATGTATATATGCATATATGTTGAAAACAAATGAAGAAAGGAAATAAAAGAATTCATGCAACATTGAGGAGCCCACATGTCCACTAACTAATGGAAGATAATTAGAAGCACATGCACATGCTAATGGAGACTTAAAGACATGTTAGTGGGGATTAATTAATTTCCTAATGATTACTTAGAGGTTACACTATCTCAAGTGCATTTTTGGTAGTCCCTTAAAAATAATTAGGATTTTAAACATGTATAAATATCCCTTATGTTTCATGTAATTAGCTGTTTTTGTTATGCATATTGTAACCACAAAATCAATGATAAATAAAATGTCCCTTTAATGGGTTCTTAGCCTTCTTCTTATTTGTTTTTGTTTACAGGCTTTTTTCTCTTATGCACCTTTATTTCATGCTCTTTCTGTTAGCTTATGTCTTTTTTTATTACATGTTAGTAGTGTATGTTTTTTTTTATTGCAATTAGTTAGCTCTCTTCTTTCAGCACTTCTCTTCATTAATGTAAATGTTGAATTCACTTTATGTAAACATGTATTTAAATATGAGAAGCTAAAACCCTTCGATTTATGGGTAATGAAGCTCTCATGAATCATATTAAATTAACATAATGATTTTATTTATGATCTCTTTTTTGTGCTTGATGGAAATTAAGAATGATGGAAGTTTATGTTTCTTTTTTTAGTGAATTTGATAGTCTATGTTGACATCTCAAATGAGCTATTCTTAATCCAATATAAACATAAACTATTTGATCATTTGCCTAAGTGATTTTGACTATATTACTAGTTCATAGAAAATAGATCAAGCTTAAAATAGATTTTATTTTTAGTTTTTTGTCATTTTCATGAGAATTTATCTGTAGGTTGAATGGTGTATTAGAGTTTGATGGTTTAAGTTCTGCTAGTTAATTGCATAAATAAATCGTACTCATAATAAATAAATCTATCATTTCTAGTTAAAATTTAAATGAGATATTGTAGATGAATTTTATGTTGATTTATATGAATGATTGGAAGTGGATTTGCCTCTAAATTGCTCCTTGATCTCATAGTTTTATTCACTTTTGCTCTAGTTTGTTTTCTACAATTTTCTTAGTTTAAACAATTTCAAAACCTTAGGCTAATTTGATTGAGTAATATTAGAATTTAATTCTTTCCTTGTGGATCGACCCATACTCGGATACATACTACAATTGTACAACATGTACTTGTGGTTTTTTTATAACAGTTATATTTTTTGATGGTTTTCTAATTGGTAGAAAATCGACCGTTCAATAAGTTTTTGGTTGTCAGGGAAAGAAATTTAATTTCAATTTTAAACTTTGAATTATTTTTGTTTTTATTTTCATTTGTTTATTTTAATTTTTATTATCTTTTTCTTAGAAAATCATAACTTTGAAATTAATACTTTATTGCAATTCTGCATTTCATTGGATTGACATACTTCAACAAGTTGCATTGCATACTCTAAGTTCTCTGTTTCTATTTACATTTTGCATTGTGCACTTCATTTTTACATTGTAGTTGTTTTGTTTGTTTCATATAAAAAATGTACATTACATTTGTGACAGATTTCAACATCATTGCATTTGAACTTCTTTTGCTATTACATTTTATTACGGTCTCTTTACACTCTATACAATTTGTTTAGAGGCACTTGTGAAATTTTGTTCTTTTGTTTACAAGCATTACAATTTGCATTGTTCTTTCTATTACAAATTTCATCTGCCAAACTTCCTCCCTTCCCCTATCAACTTCAAACAAACCACTTCGTCAACTCCAACAACATCCTAGCATCACTCCCACAAATTTACGTAACCCATAATTACTTCCTTGAAGAAGCAAACTTAACCCCACTGCTGATCACCTCCAACCTCGACCTCACTGCAAGCAAAACCTTACCAACAACTTCAAGTATCCAACCACTTAAAATTTGTTGTTTGAATTTATAAATGAACCCCTTGTATATTTAATTTTCACAATTTGACTATTATGGTGTTCAGTTATAATGTAGAATTAAAAGTAAACTTTGAATAAAAGTTGTTTAATATAATCGAAATGGTTAGACAAGACATTTAGATGATAAGTATTCAGGAAAATTTTATTATAGTGAGAGAGATTTATTATAATATGAAATTATTTTTTATGAAGACTATTTTATATAAATTTAGTTTATATAATGTGTTTTAAAAAGGATATTTGAATTTAAATCCCAGAGTTGTTTGAAAGTGATTTCATGGAGAAAAATATTATTTGAAGTGTTTTTAATTAAAAAAATTTGGAGCGAAAATTTAAATGGAATGCATTTCTTTGAGATAATTTGGAGGAAAACATATTGGTTAGTTTTATTGTAATTTGAATAATCTTCTAAGTGACGATCGGATGTTTGCTTAGGCGAATGTTGTACAGCACTTATTAAATTATTCTTTTTATCATTGTGTGATCGAAATGAGTTCAAATCTGAATGAACCTAAAGTGGGCTTTAATAAATAAATGGATCAAGTTTTTTCTTAAAATAAATATATGTAGTTTGTTTTCAAAAGGAGTTCTAGAGATAAAAACCAAGTTTTTAGTTTTTAAGTTCCTTTAAAGGGAATTGATTCTAAAAACAAAAAGTATCTCTAATAAAAGAATGATTTTGAAAATGGGATTTTACCCTTGAACAGAAAAAGGGGTAATTAAAAACAAAATTTGAAATAGGTTAAATTAGATAAGGAGGTTTTAATAGACATTGCTTTATTAAAATCATAGCTTTTGGTTAAAACATTTAAGTGGTGCAAACTATTAGTTGTTTTTTGGTCAACCCATAAACATTTTTCATTACAACACTCTAAGTTAATGAGGTTATAAGGTTGACTTGGTTTTAAAAGACCATATTTTGATTAGGTCTCCATCTAAACTTTGATAAGTAAAATGAAATTGATATTTTGTATATACTCTTACGATCTAGAAGGGTATTATACAAATAAATAAAGTGGACCGAGTTTCTGGTAGATTTTCATAAAGAAAAGACATTATGAATTATTTATAAACTTAAGTGAAAATTTATGAAATGATTTATAAATAATTTTAGTATTGAATAAAATACTAAATGAAAAATATAAGTGATTTAGGAAAAAAAATAGTGTAGTTAAGAAACCAATAATTCAGAGAGCGAATTATAAGTTTGTCCGAGTGAGCTTGGGTAATCTTCTAAGAAATAACTAAAGGCTGATGTGAAAAATGGTATGCTTAGATAATTATCTATATTTTTAGGCAATCAAGAAAGTGTTGAACCTAAGCTAAGATTGTTTGTTAGTTGTTTAACATTTTAAAAACAATGTTAAGTGTTAGTTTATTTTTATACGATTTAATTCGATTGGATTTGATTTCTTAATTGTGTGATCTTATATACCACGGTTTATAAAGTTAAAATGTATAAACCAAGGTTTTTGAATCGTTGATTATTAGGACTTAAATCAAGGTACTTTTATAAATGTAATTTTGAGAAAGAATTTGTGAAAGAAATAATAGAAATATTATTTTGAGTTTTTTTGATTAAGTGCCATTGTTTCAAACGTTAAAAAAGAATATTTTTGAAATTGATTTTCCAATGTTTTGTCATGACTAAATTTCGGTAATTGGGGGTTTTCTGATTTGGGAGACTCGCCAAGAACATGTATTTACTCTAGCTGTTGTCTTAAGTGGAACGAGAATACCACTGGATGCTCCATGTTGATTCTAGAGTTATACCATGCTTCGGCAGGAGTAACCTCTCATTGTCATTATTATTTTGGTTTTGATACATTTCTTTTTAGATGAATTTGAAAATATTTTGAATATCGGGTATTTAGTTCTAAATTTATCATTTGAAGAAAGTGGATGCACAACATTTATTACAGAATATTCTCTATGTTTTGTTGCAGATGCTTGTTATGTTGCTTTTGGTTGCATGTAGCTTTATTCATTAGAGTTGCATGTAGAGCTATGTCATGTTGGTTTTTGCATGCATAGTTGCCTCATTATTATCATTAGTTGCTTTATGTTACCTAGTTGTGTATGTTTGTTGTATTGTTTATGTTGTGTGAGCTTATGATAGTAATGATATAAATTTTCCATAAGGAAAATATAACAAATCGGGTTATTGAAAGCCAAGTAAGTAATTTGATTCTGGGGTTGGGATATTGCTTTTTCCACTCCGTAATAATTTCGGGGATGAAATTCTTTTAAAGAGAGAGAGAATTTAATATCTCAAAATTTTATCATTTTAATTATGGGTATTTAATCAACTTAAAATATTTAAATACTTGGTTTTTAAAATATAAATAACTTATATTTAAATATGGAGATTATTTAAATATTTGAATTGTGAATTGAATATTAAATAAATGGATTTAATAGCCTTATTTAACACTTTTATTTAATAAATAATAATGGTGAATTCATTTTTCAAATTTATTTACAATAATAAATGGCTCGAATATAATGAATAATAAGAAAATCAAATTGCAATAAAATGACTTGATTTTTGATGACTATAGTTAAATTAATTTATAGAATTTTTCTATAATTTTTAATTAGGAAAGATAACTAAATTTTTGTACCACGCATTTTGCGGCAAAAGATGGTATTTTGAAACTTTCCAAAATAAGATAACCTGTTTATTTTATTGTTTTTTGCAATCGTGTCACATTGTTGTACACGATCATATTTTTACTTCTGTTGTTTACAGTCCATGCGCGAACATGATATTATGTAGCGTCATACCCCAAAACTATTTATTTAAAAACCAATAAACAAGTATACTTAAGCATAAAGACATTTTTCCTTCTTTCTTTCGTTGTCTCTTGCACGAAATGTGGAACTTTGAGTCGGAAAACATCATCACTTTGGTTTTTTATTTTTTTATAAAAATCAAAAGGAAAAAATCAGCACTTAGCCCTTGTTTTTCAGTTCCCCCTTCCATCATCTCGTTTACCCTCTTCCTGATCTCCTCTTTTTTTCATGTAACTTATAAAATTGTTGTTCCTTCACAAAAATCAAATCGTGATTTAATTAACGATAAACTAAATTATTTAACACGTTGTAGTTAGGATTAGTTCAATTCTATAGTCTTGTTTTTTTAGTTCGGTCATGATTTGAGCTCAAGTTAGGGAAGCAACTAGGGTTTGACCTTGGTTTTGTTTTGGGCGGCAGTAAATTTTGATGAGATGGGCATTTGGCTAGTCGTGTCAAGGAGCTTCGACAGTGACGATTTGAGGTTATCCAATGGGGTTTGGTGGTTTGCGTCTTGAATGGGCAGTCGGGGAAAGGCCGGAATCGTGATGAGAAGGGGATGGCTAGAATGGAAACCGATGGTGTCGTTGGATGCATGGTAGCATATGGTGGTTGTCGGTGCTCGGGTGAAGTGAAGCAAAGTCCAACCTTTTGGGTTTAAAGGAGGAGGACAGCAGGTTAGATTTTGCCATTGTGATGCGAAGGTGAAGTTGGTGGGTCCGTTAAGGAGCCCTCGTGTAAGGCGTTGCATCGGTGGAGACGGATTGAAGTTTCATTGAGTGGTGGGGATAGAATCTCGTGCATCCATGGCCTGATGAGCATGTACAAGTTTGGTACACAGAGATTTGTTTTGGAGAAGAAGGTTTATTATAATGATGATAACTAAAATTGTAATTAGTGTTTAATTATAATTAAATAGTTTGAAAGTTATAAAATGTGTTGCTTTCTCATACAAGGTCCAAATCAAACATGGTCAATTGCATTGCACTCGCGGGATCATTAGCTACGCGACAGAACTGATTTAGTCGAAATCGAGACTAATAGAATTTTGGGCGAAAATCAAATGTCCATCGGTTTTAGTTCAAACCGGAATGCTTCAACGATAAGTGGAATTTCGATGAGTTCACTCACCTTTAAATAAAAATATATAATATCCATGATGCTATCAATTATTGTTGAATAATTAGATGTTAGTTTAGATTTTTGTTTGATTGATATTTGGTTGGATGCCTACTTTGGAGAACAGATGACATATTAACTAAATTGCAGGGAAGTATTATGATTATATACTATATGTAAACATTGTTTTTAGGGAACATTTGCAGAGAGACCATATGGGGTTTCTCGCCAACGTAAATTTTATTTACATCCTTATGCTGCTTATATTGATGTTTAATCAAAATTAATCCTGATATTAAATTGTTTAAGTGTCGTTATAGCGATTTTCCCTATATTGACATTTATTGAATATCATCCCCCTAAATCCTTTGTGTGTGTTGTCTTGACTTGTACTTTCACAAAATAGGTATTTAAATTCATTAATCATTTTGATTAATGATGTTTAAATTAACTAATCATTTTAGTTAATGATATTTGAAATTTATCAAATCATTTTAACTAATGATGTTTGAATCTAATTAATTATTTTACTAAATGATATTCGAATTTATTCAATCATTTTAAATAATGATGTTTTAAGTTAATAAATCATTTTAATTAAAGACGTTTGGATTCAATTAATCATTTTAGTTAATGATAGTTGAAATTAATAAATCAATTTAACTAATGATGTTTGAACCTAATTAATCATTTTATTTAATGATATTTGAAATTTAGTTAATCATTTTAACTAATGATGTTTGAATTTAATTAATCCATTTAGTTAACGATATTTGGATTTAATTCATAATTTTAATTAAATGGTGTTTTAATTTAATTAACCATTTTAACTAATAATAGTTAAAGTTAATTAGTTGATTTACTAAAGGTGTTTTAAAGTGAATTAACTGATTAAAAAAGTGTTTCATACTAAATAACTAATTTAGTAAAAGTGTTTTAAAGTGAATCAACTGATTTAGGATTTTAAGTTAATTAACTGAAGTAATAAAGGTTTAGAGTTAATTTACTGATTAAATAAAAGTGTTTTAGAGATAATTGACTATAATAAAGATAACCGATGGTTTATTAAAAGAGATTATAAATTTGATTAATTATCTTTCAGGAAAATTCATATTGTTTTTAAAATTATAAAAGATTATAAATGTGATTACTTTCTTTTGGGATAATTAATGTTGGTTTAAATTTATAGAAGGGATTTAAAATTATTTTCTTTGGGAAAATTAATGCGGGTTTAAAAATTATAAAGAGGTTATATAAATTATCCTTCTGGATGATTAACATTTAAATTAAAATTTATAAAAGTAACTTAATTGATTTATTATCTTTTGGGATAAAAAATTTGTTTTAAATTTATAAATGATAGTTCATAAATGAGAAAATCCTTTAAAAACGAATTGTTTAAAAATAAAGCTAAGTGTTAATTGTTTTGGGTTTATAGTAAAGAGTGTGTTAATGACATTTTTTTTACACTTATTTGAATACACTTAGAATATAATTTGCTCCTTTTAAAAGAATATTTTACAAAGGTATTTTTAAAATGTTTTTACTGATATTATGTGAAAATAAAGCACAAGTGTGAATCAAATGTTTAAGAAGTTTGATTCGTTTGTTAGTCGCAAGTGTACGCGGTTTAATTCCCGTAAACATATCACGTTGTTATTCCCGATAGTTGATTTGTCGACTATCGATTTTGGTTCCGCTGTCTTCTTTGTGTTGGGTTTATTCAAGACGATTTGTTTCTTTTTTGAGCTTTGATATCCTTTGTCGAAAAATGACTAAATCCAAATCACAAGTGGGATCCAAGCTATGTGGGGTTGCTTCCGTTAGGGTATTTTTACATCTACTCTAGATTGGATTCGTTTTGCGCATTAAGATGTAAAATACTTTTATTCTCAGTAACCGTTGTTGGGGTCCGTCTTGGACATGTCCAAGAGCCATCGTAGTCCTCAAGTATATTTCTAGAGTTATACTTACGGCAAGGGGGTGCACCCTCTTAGTCATTATTGGAAAAACTTATCTTTTCTTATTAAATTCAAACATTTCCTTAATTGCATCGAGAAGTGCCTTAAGCTCTTCTTTATGTTTAATTATTTGTGTCCATTCATTCAAATTTTGAATTTTTACCTTGTTTTGTCCATTTATTTCAGTTTCGATTTTGTTCAGATTATTTCCATTCTTTCAAGCCTGAATTTTGATATTAGTTATGCCCACTCATTAAATTTAGGATTTGTTCTTACTTATAACCATTCTTTATATTTGGATTTGTTTCTGTTTTTTATTTCCTTTCTTGTATGTTTGGATGTTGTTCTGGTACAGTGAAACCCCATTCCACGTTTACGGCGCGGTCCCACCAATTGTTATATGTTGATCGTATTACTTGAGTTTTCTCACGGTGGCTTTCCAAACTGACCCGGGTGTTGTTTTATTATAATTCTCAGGCTAGACCGACTATTTTTCCTAGATTGGCTATGGTGATATGGAGTTCTTGGAGAAAAGTTGGATGTTCACCTATTGTAGTGTTTTTTTTCCGTTGTATTATATTATATACCTATCAGCAATTGTACAGTCGGGATTTTATAATTGTCCAGTTGATAAGGTTATTTTAACTCTAAAGTACTATGTATTTTAGAGTGACGGTTTATACTGTCTTTGTTATATTATATCTTTTCGTTTTCATTACGAGATTCTATTTCCCTGTTCTTTGTTCTTTTCTTTTATTTACACTAACATTCTGCCTTTCTGATGATTAGATGTCCGACATTTGAATATCATGGAGATATCTGATGTCGACTTTCGATGGTCGAAAAATGTGGGTCATTACAGTGCACTTGAAGGTATTACATTAATTCAATTTATATCGGTTTTTAATAGACGATAGTATTACAATTTAGACAATGAAATCAACATTAAGAAATATATATTCCTTAAAATCAATGTATAAGTTTTTAAATTTCCCAAGGACTAAATAATTTTTAGTTCATTTGGAAAGTTAACACACCTCCTAAAACAAAACTGCACATGTGGCTAATCCTATACAAGAAATTAAACATAATCAAATTTCTAAAAAAGGAACTTACTTATTGATAAAATAATGTTTTTTTGCAATTTAGAATTAGCAAACATAACACAGTTGTATTTCAGATGTCCATTTACTAACTCTATTCTTGTAAATACACTTAATATTTTTGAATATAAAACGAGCAACTTTGATTTTAACTATAACTACTACTGGAATGAATTTAGATCTCAATAGGCTAATGACTATAAAATTATACAAGAATCTATCTTCATTATTATGTATTGGTATTTATGGTTCAGAAGGAACCAACGAATATTCAACAACATTAATAATCCCTTCAATAATCTGACTTACGCTATTGCTCTTTTTAGTGAATTAGATTGGAAATCCAAGCTTTAAGCTGGCTAAAAATGTTTGCTTTAAGGGATTTCTAAAATATAAAATTTTCGCATTGCAATCTTAAAGGTAAATAATCATCTACAGCAATGGAAGAAAAAATACGGTCTTAAGCAATGGCCTATTAAATATGTTTATAGTGATAACTCTTTGGACACTCTTCTATTGATGGAAAATTAATTATGCTCTATTTTTCTTTCACGCTTTGGTTTACTCTCACATACACGCACATGCACATACATATACACAGATATAGATGCACATGCATGTGCATGCACGATAGTCATTTATTTATACTCATATATATTGGTCGTTCTCATGCTTTCATTGAGTTTTTCAGCTTTGGTGGATGTTGTAGATTGGTTTTCTTATGCTATGGCGTTTATGAGAATGAACGTTGATTGTGGATTTCTATGATTGTCTACCTTTGGTGTCTCGCCGTAGAGTTTTGGGTTGTCGTGCTTCTATTCATATGCTTTGCTTGTTCCACTTGATATATTCCTATTTCTGTGTTTAGATGATATAGTTTATTGATTATACACGTATTCATGAGCTACTCCTATCTTTGTAGTCCAATGGATATTATAGCATATTTTGCTTGCATCTCTAGCATTTTGATTTAATTTTACTACTTTACACTCTAGACTTCAAGTTTGCAAGGGAATTTTTTCCTTTTTCTTCGAGGAAGGGGGGTTTGTTACCTGCCAGACTTATTGGTGGCTTCATACTTAAGTGGGGAATAAAATTATACGAGTGCTCTTCTCCTTCAAAGGATCACTCATTTTTCACAAAAAGACCCATCTCGTTTGACACATTTAGTATAGGAGTTAATCTGACACAACTCACTTAATCTATGTGTTACCCGTTTAACCCATCTAACTATTCTAATTAGATTTGACTAATAAACAATTTAGTAAATATAAATAAATTATCCAATTTTTTACTCCAAATTTCAAATTAAAGTCAAAATTCAAAATTCTAGTTTTCATCGAAATTCACCTTTTTATCAAAATGAAAGTTTAAATGTTGGGGTTTACATGTTATTTACCATGTACAATTATTAGTCACCATAGAGAACTAACATGAATTTTGTTACTATTCTATGTTGTCCATAATGTGGATGTGAATTTAATGGTCAAAGTATCATCTGATTTTAAGTCCGTATGAATGTGTTACTATAATTTGAATAAATAAATACAACTTTTACCTAATCGTTCGAGTACAAATTTTCATAATTTTGAATTGTAATGAGTTAATTTTTCATGACTATTTAGTGATTTTGAAAAGAATGAATTATTAATGTGCTTTGCGAACCAAAGTTTAGATGTAAGGATATAGCTTGTTATTTTCTAATTGCAACCATTGGTCACCATGAACAACTACAATGTACTTTCAAAAAACAAAGCATCCCGAAAGTGCTATATAATCTGTAACGTAGATGCGAATGCATTGATCAAAGTCTCGTTAGATTCTAAATCAATATGAAGAAATTATTGTAGTTTGAATGAAATTTATAGTGACTTCTATCTAGTTGTTCGATTACATTTTCTAGATATGAATTTTTTTGAAAAAAAAAGAGAATTCTGTGTTACATTCTGAACATTCTAACTTGTATCAGTTTAAGTTATGATGTTGACAGAACATAATTTAAAATAAATCTCATTACTCGATCAATGATGCTTTGGATAGTGCGAAAATTTTCGGTACCACCTAACATCATTGCACTATCAACAAGAAAGTACTCCCTCTAGTCCAAAATATACAACGTTTTGTAATTTCTCAAACAAATTAAGAAAACCAAAAAAAGATTTATTTATCCTTTAATTAATATTCTCATATTAAATGCTCGTTAACTTTTCATCAAAAAACGTTCATTTTCCCTTCTTTTGCGGCTTGTATCTCTTTAGCTCCTATCTGTTAAACTTGAAATGGAGCCAAATCTATAAATTTTGTAATTAAGCTATTTCAACAGATATATTATGTACTTCCAAATGAAGAAGTACCTTTGCGTACATGTCAGAGTAAGAATTTTATGTGAAAATTTATTTTCTAGTTGCTATGGCTCACCCAAGATATAATGATGATAGAAACGAAGTGTTGTCCGGAAAATTAGGCGTGTTTTCTTTTGTCACCATGGAAAGAGCACAAAGATCAAGTAGGAATAGAGAAGCAGGAACTTGGGAAATTAAATCGATGACCTCTGTAAAGAGGGAGAATGTGCAAGCATATATGATTAAGAAAGTTATTCTTGCTAGTTCCCAAGAGAAGATGTTAATAAATCCATCTTCATTCAACAAGATAATGCAAGAACACATATTGATTCGAACGATGAGGCATTTCAATTAGCTGTTTTGCAAACTGATTTTGATATTCAACTAGCATGTCAACCATCTAACTCACCAGATTCAAATATTCTAGATCTTGGTTTTTTTTTCTTCTATTCAAGCATTGCAACGCAGGGAGTGTCCAAGGACAGTACAAGAACTTATATATGTAGTTGAGAAAGCTTTTGATGAATGCCCTTCGAGCAAAATGAATGATATTTTTTTAGTATAAAATTATGCATGTAAGAGATCATGAAGATAGAAGATTCGAAAAAATATAATTCTCCACACATAAATAAAGCTACGCTAGAAAGATAACATTGTATTCAAACATAAATTACTTTTGATGCTGTTGGAAAATGGGTTATCTATAACTTAATGCAGAATGGATCTTAATGTTATTTAAACACTAGAGAGGATGAAGTGTGTATCTCTAATATATAAAACTAACTTAGAATTTAATACTTATCTATTCAAATTGCAAATAGAAATAAGTAATAAACAGAAATGTAGAAGTAAGGAACACCCGGATTTTTATACTAGTTTGGATTAACTAATCCTACATCTAGTCCTGCATTACACCATGCAGAATTTCATTATAATCGCTTGCTTTCCATGGGTGGCAAGGACACCTTTACAATCTTGATTTCATGGGATATAAGATACACCTCTTGATCTACAGGCTACAAGATCACCCTCGTGATTTTACATGCTACAAGAAAACCTTCTCCTTTTCACAAACAATAACAAAGTATGGCTATGGATTCTTGCATATTTAGTACAATGATCCTATAGACCTCCAATAGCAAAATATCTTTAAACTCTTTGAGGGGTATGATGAAATCAATGAAAGAATTATATGAATTCAAGTAGAAACTTTCTAATGTTGTGTGGATTGCAAATAAGTAAAGAAATAATATCAATTTGCAAGGAGAATGGAAGAGTATATAATGGAACCATTTTACAAAAGTATGGAAGAGAAAGAGTATGAGAAAGAGGAGAGAATTGATTGAAAAATTCGTTTTCCTAAGGCTTTAAATAGTGGTTGAAGAGACATGTCTTTAAGTGAAGTGGTGGCAGGAAAATCCCTTGATTTGAATTTTAAAAAACTGGCCAACAAAACATTTGTCGATATACTAGATACCCATATGTTGACATATGGGTATTTTTCAAAGAGAACAATATAAGTAAGTGTTGTAAATTTTCATATTTCAAAGTACCTTATATTCGTGGATTTTTATGATTCGATTGAGATCAATGGTTGATGATCTTCAAGTATAATTGTCATGAGGTCTTTAATAAGGTATTCTAAGACTCAGGCAACTACTCATCACATCAAACACCTCTATCCTTTCAGGATTCTTCGTCAATCAGTTTTGTTCTTCGATTGCTCTGATTAACCTTCATATATAATCCATATGTAATTTATTTTCTTCCGCTGAGTTCATGTTTATCTCTCTAAATGTCTTCATAACATATCTGAAAAACTGCACAACTCGGAGATGTTAGTCCTTGAGAAGTTGGTTTTGATGACAACAACCTTAGAATATGATTATAAAATATAAATACTAACATTATTGTTTAGATATATATGTATATATAGGATATATATACAGGTACCAAATGAAGACTGTATAGTATAGAGATTCAAGAATTGATAAGCTCAAGATCAAAGATATCATAATTCAAGACTCATAAGTATCAAGATTATCAAGAGTTCAAGATTTCGATATAAGTAATTTAGTTAGGAATTTTGTTAAAACTCCTAGAAAAGCATTGATATCTTAAAATATATTTTATTCGTGGAATGGAATCCACTTCGAGCCCGTTAAAGGGATGGAACCCTAAGTATGATGGAACCTACGAAAAATCTAGTAGAACATTGTTTTGTATCCACTACCTTTTATTCAAATGTTTTACAAAATTATATCTTGTTTTCAAAATGATTTCAAAATCTTCCTTTTTAAAATAAAAAACATCTATCCTGGTTTTAAAATACTTTTAGCCTCAAAATAATCTTTATTTTTCAAAATCTAATTATCTTTGGTTTTAAACTATTTTTTTATTTTAATATATTTAACTTTAAATATTTATAATTAGATTTAAATATAAAATTATTTTAAAATTTTATATATACCAAAAATATTATTCTTTATACTTATTTATGTATTTTAACTATAGTTAAGTATATTTATAAAGTTTAAAATAATTTTAATACAAGGTAAAAGTTATTTTCAAAGAAAAAATTTACCAAAAACAACTTAGGCCTGTCGACAACCCCAAGGAAGCCTTGTCGATTAGGTGACAGTTTATTTCATAAGTTTGAACTTCAAAGGAAATGTCTATTCATCATATCCTTTCACAAATGGACATGGCTGTTGATCTACTATAAATAGGGGATGTTTTAAACGAATTTGTATTAATATATTCTCTGATTTCTCTCCTCTTCTTCTTCCACATTTCTTTATATACATTTTTACCATTAATCTGCCAAAATCATCGTTAAATCTAACTAGATCATCTCTGATTTGATTCTCTATTATTATCTCAACAAGATCCCAGTGCTATTCAGAGTTATAGACTTCTTTGTAATTAATTGAGTGAGAAAAGGTGTGATTGTAGCCTGTAAAATCAATCAAGTGAGAAAAGGTGTGATTGTAACCTGGAAAATCAATGGGTGAACTTGTTGCCCGCAAAATCAAGTATCTCTATCCAGTGGATTGTGAATCTGGAGCGGTGTACCTCATGGCCTTAAAATCGAGGGTGTAATTGTAAAAATTGATTTTGAAAGGAAATCTGTGCTTGTGTTGCGGGACTAGATGTAGGGTAACTCCGAACCGGTATAAAATCCGGTGTGTTCCTTTCTTTATTGCTTTTACTTTATATCTGCATCTGTGTTTGATTCTGTGATCATATCTATGTCTGAATATTGCATACGTTAGTGTTCAAATTAATATAAACTCAAAAAGAATTAGTAATTCCTTAAAACAATATTCACCCCCCCCCCTTAGTGTTAATTCTAGCCTTAAGATCCGTAATCTGCATTTCTCACATTTGGTATTAGAGCAAGGTTTTCAAAGATTCATAATCTGGATTTTGAAAATTTTCAAAATGGCTACGAACACTAGTACTGTTACTACAACCAACACTGGTTCTATTATCTCTATCACTATTTCATTTATAGAAGGTTGGTATACTGTTAGACCACCACTTTTTAATGGTAGTAACCATGCATATTGGGCATGAAGGATGAAAATATATTTACAATCTGTAGAACTTGACACTTAGAATATCACATAGACTATGAACCCACAATGGATTTTTCATAGTGGACTACTGAACAAAAGACCGTTGCACAAAACAACTCTAAATCTATGAATATTCCGTTTTGTTCACTTGATAGGAATGAATTTAATAGAGTGTTAGTTTGTAAGTCTTCATATGAAATCTGGAAAACTTTGCAAATTACTCACGAAGGAACAAGCAAAGTTATACAGACCAAAATTTCCATGCTCATAAATCGGTTTCAATTATTTAAAATGAATTCTAACGAATCTATTTCAGATATGTATAGTAGATTTCAGAATATTGTGTGTTCTCTAATATCCTTGGGAAAGTAGTTTTCGAAAGAAGATCAAGTCAGAAAAATCTTAAATTCTCTTACTCCAGAATGGGATCAAAAGACACTTGCGATCGAAGAGGCAAATGATATCAGTACCTTAAAGATAGAAGAATTAATTGGAAATCTAATGTCGTTTGAAGTCCAAATGATTGGGAGAAGAGAAAGCAAAGCATCTGAAAAGAAATCAATTGCATTCAATGCATTGACCGATGTATCAGACTCAAACAGCGATAATGATGAAGAGAGCCTATATGACCAAGAACTTTCAGGAAATTCCTGAAATACAGAAAGATGAATAATCTTAAGAGAAACAACTATAAGAACTCTGGTAATTAGAATGTAGTGCCAAACTATATCAAATGTTTCAATTGTGATGAATCAGGCCATATCAATTGTCCACATACAGATAGGCAAAATTTTCCTATAAACAATGATTCCGCAAAGAAACGAAAACGTGCATTTACTGCTACTCTAGATGACTCAGACTCGTCCTCAAGCGATGATGATCAAAAGACAGATAATTCAATTATGTTTTTCATGGCAGTTCACGACTCCGACGAATTCAGAGAAACGGACTCAGAAAAAAGTACACGTTTACAATACATTTGCTGAAAATGCATGCTTAGAATTGGATGTTTGATTGGTTAATTTTGAATTGGTGTGTTGTTTGAATTTAAAAAAATTATTATTATATTTTCACTATTATTTTTTTATTTTAAAATAGTATCATAATATTTTATGGAATATACTATAATTCTAGTAATATTCCAGATATATATATAGACATTAAAAATAATAAATATATATATTGGAATACTTAAGAGAAATAAATCATGAAAATTCAGAGACACCCATTGACAAGGGCCCTCCCACGTTGTCTAAAAGGGAACAGAAATTTGAAATTCAAAATTTGAATTCAAATGTTGAATTTCCCTCCATCCTTTCACTTCATTCAAAATTCTGAAAAGTCACCTTTCGACCAGAGAACCTGTCCTTTGAGAACCTATTTATTTACTATCTCTTATCACAACTTCTCACTTTCATTTTCAAATTCAAACTCTTATTTCAAAATATCAAACTCTCTACTCTCTACTCTAATGGCGTTTTCAAGCAACCCTTCCACAATGAGACTTTCCAGAAATATGAAAGAGCAACTTTTCAATAATCCAGAGGCTATAAAAGCATATATCAACTATGCTAACTATGGAAAAGTCCATCTCGGAAAGTTTGCTTTATTTCAAGATTTCTCTACTTATGGAATTGATTCTCTTTTTGCAAACAACCAAGTTCGTAGTCTTGTTGATGCTTCACAAAATGATTTTGTTTGTTATCCAAATCTTGTTAAAATTTTCTATGCAAATCTCAACCGTGTATTTTATAATGGAAATAATGATGAAATTTGGAGTAGTGTCAAAGGCGCTAGAGTCATCTTAAATTGTGATATTTTGGGTACCATTCTCAATTGCAAGAGCACGGGAATGAATCTTTCTATTTTTAATATCGATGAAAATGATCATAAGACATTTCATCACATTTTCGAAGGAAATGATAACTTGGAATTCATAAATCGAAACTTTTGACCAAAAGCTAGAATTGTTAATCTCCTTTTACAACATACTTTGACTCCAAAATTGGGGAGTTTTAACAATCCAACTTCAAAAGTTTGCAAACCACTTTTTTCTATTTTTGGGAGTTACGATATAAATTGGGAGCAAGTTATTTTGGATGAACTTCGTCCCAAATTTTTTGAAATGGGTGAAAACACTTTCTATCATGGAATCTATCTCACTCGGATTTTTAATTATTTTGGAGTATATTTCAAAGAAGAAGAATTTGTTTCAAGAAAAGTTTTTAATCACTCAAACATTTCTCTTACGAAAATTCCATACGTTTTTCAACCATATGAGACTCTTGTCAAAAAGGAAGAGCGTTTGGCTCATGAGGAGATGGAAGAGGAGGAAGAAGGAGAATAAGAAGAAGGGGATGAAATGGAAATGGAAATGGAAATGGAAGAATAAGAAACTGAAACATCCTTGGAAAGAATTGACTATCCCTCTAATCTAACCAACAAAACCTTACTCAAAAATCAAAAGATCATTATTGAGAATCAACGGACACTTAAATGGTCCGTTAATAAGAAATAAGATAAAATGTCATCCAAGATGAACAAGTTTTTCTCCAAAGTCAGCAAGAAGCTTGGATTATCTTAATCTTCGTCATCCTCTAACTAGTTCTACCTTTTCATGTCATGCTGTATTAGTTTTAGTTTGTTTTGATTTGAATGTTCGTGTAGTTCTTAATGTTTAATCATTGTATCGTTCTATTATGAAATGAAATTGAATTACTTTTCCGTTATCTAGCTTATCATATCTCTAGAATAAATGTTAGTATATTATATAAATAAATGTATACACACAATTATTCACAAAATAAAAATGAGGCATCAAAATTAACTGACCCCTGTCGACAACCCTCCATAGACCCTGTCGAAAAGTATTGGTCAGAAATGACTTTTCATTTTAAATTTGAAATTTGAATAACTACCTTGTGTCTATTCATTTCAACGAATTTCTACACCTATAAATATATTTTTTTTCCAAAATTTCACTCGAAATCATTTCTTATCTACTTTATCTATATTTCTTCTCACAAACTCAAACATGGCCAATCCAATTCATAGTTTAACCGATAATCTTGAAGAAACCCTTAACTCTTTCAAAAATATTCTTTCTTTCATTCTTCGTAATCAGCGATACTTAGAGTTGAGTCATATGCAGATGATCAAGGAGCAAGAAAAGAATTTCAATACAATACGATGGATGATTTCCTCCCTGCACGAAAATGATAATGAAGCACATCCTCCGGTCTCTCTCACCAATGAAAATGAAAATTGGGATGCCATTAAAGCAGACCTTATATTTGGAGAAGAAGGATGGGTGGAAGTTCCTCGTAATATTTGATTTTATTTGATTGCTTTGTTTGATTTGAATTGATTGCTTGGATTGGTCTGATTTGGTTTGGTGTGGATTGATAATTGGTGTGCCAAACATAATATGTATAAATACACATTGATATTTATATGATCTTTGTTTAGTTATCATGGCTATCAGTATAATTATCTCTCAATATATCTATTATATACTCCATTGTATATTTTATTAATGCAGGTACTATAGTACAAGAATAAAGGGGAGTTATATAGTTTAGAGTTAGTTTTTTTGTTGATGAAAAAGGGGGAAAAGTATAAAATAGGATAGCTAGGCATAGATTAAGAGGGAGAGTTATTAGTTTTAGGGGAGTTATTAGGTAGAAGTAATATTTTATAAACAAAGGTTGTCATCATCAAAAAGGGGGAGATTGTTGTCCCTAAGAAGTTGGTTTTGATGACAACAACCTTAGAATAAAATTATAAAATATAAATACTAACATTATTGTTTAGATATATATGTATATGCAGGATATACATACACGTACCAAAGAATGAAGACTGTACAGTATAAAGATTCAAGAATGGATAAACTCAAGATCGAAGATATCAAGATTCAAGACTCATGAGTATCAAGATTATCAAAAGTTCGAGATTTCAATATAAGTAATTTAGTTAGAATTTTGTGATAACTCCTAGAAAAGAACTGACATCTTAAAATCTATTTTATTCGTGGAATGGAATCCACTTCGAGCCCATTAAAGGGGTGGAACCCTAAGTAGGATGGAACCTAGGAAAAATCTAGTGGAACATTGTTTTGTGTCCACTAACTTTTATTCAAATGTTTTACAAAATTATATCTTGTTTTCAAAATGATTTCAATATCTTCCTTTTTAAAATCAAAAACATCTATCCTGGTTTTAAAATACTTTTAGCCTTAAAATAATCTTTATTTTTCAAAATCAAATTATCCTTGGTTTTAAACTATCTTTTAATTATAATATATTTAACTTTTAATATTTATACTTAGATTTAAATATAAAATTATAGTAAAATTTTATATATACCAAAAATATTATTCTCTATACTTATTTATGTATTTTAACTATAGTTAAGTATATTTATAAAGTTTAAAATAGTTTTAATACAAGATATAAGTTATTTTCAAAGAAAAAAAATTACCAAAAATAACTTAGGCCTGTCGACAACCCCAAGGAAGCCTTGTCGACAAGGTGACAGTTTATTTCAAAAGTTTGAACTTCAAAGGAAGTGTATATTCGTCATATCCTTTCACGAATGGACATGGCTGTTGATCTACTATAAATAGGCGATGTTTTAAATGAATTTGTATTCATATATTCTCTGATTTCTCTCCTCTCCTTCTTCCACATTTCTTTATATACATTTTTACCATTACTCTGTCGAAATCATCATTGAATCTAACTAGATCATCTCTGGTTTGATTCTCTATCACTATCTAAACAAGATCCTAGTGCTATTCAGAGTTATAAACCTTTTTATAATTAACCGAGTGAGAAAAGGTGTGATTATAGCCTGTAAAATCAATCAAGAGAGAAAAGGTGTGATTATTGCCTGTAAAATCAATCAAGCGAGAAAATGTGTGATTGTAGCCTGGAAAATCAATCGAGTGAACTTGTTGCCCGCAAAATCAAGTAACTCTATCCAGTGGATTATGAATCTGGAGCGGTGTACCTCGTGGCCTTGAAATCGAGGGTGTAATTGTAAAAATTGATTTTGAAAGGAAATTCGTACTTGTGTTGCGGGACTGGATGTAGGGTAACTCCGAACCAGTATAAAATCCAGTGTGTTCTTTCCTTTACTGCTTTTGCTTTATATCTGCATTTGTGTTTGATTCTGTGATCATATCTTGTTTGAATATTGCATACATTAGTGTTCAAATTAATATAAACTCAAAAAGAATTAGTAATTCCTTAAAACACTATTCACCCCCCTCCCTCTAGTGTTAATTCTATCCTTAAGATCCGTAATCCGCATTTCTCACAGAAGATACGTTAGCAGTAATATTTATATGACCGTTGTTATCAAAATCAATATCTGAGGTATTAACAATCTCACCCGTTTTGATGATAACAACCATATAAATATTGAAGAGATAAAATAAAATATTTTTATATTTGACTCCCTCTAACTCTATGCACTTCCCTAATCATTTTATATGTTTGTACATTTTCTCTCTCCTTATCATCAACAAAAAGGGCGAAAAATAATCGCTGAAGCACAACTAGACATCATAGTGGAAACAATAATAGGATAACAATACTGATTATGACTACCATCATTGAAGAAATGGTATTCCTTGGATAACAGGTTATCACATCAACATCGAGCATGAGAGAAAAGAAGACTTCTCTAATAACAAAACACATCAAGCTCTAGTGACCTTTTCCTCTAAAATTTATCATGTGAGTTGTAATGAGGAGGGAGTCAGAACAACATTCTGGTGATCGAAAAATCTATAAACTGCCCATAATATAAATTTATACTGATTGGTTTTCATTAATTATTATGTATATTATGTTTAGCAATTGTAATCTAACCTTGCATTGCATACACGATTACTTACTTACCCCTTCCTAAAGTACAAAATACCAGTGAAGCCTTATCAACCACATAATACTTCCAAACACATTTACCACCTAATATTTCTAAATATGAAGTGGGATTCTATAATCATCGTAAAATACTTTTAAAAGAGAAATAGGCAAACTCTGCCTCAATCAAGGTAGACCCTATTATTTAAGACCTATTTCCAAGGTAGTTTTCAAACAATGTTGTCAATGGTCAGTTGGTCCTAGCTACGAGACCTCTAACCATTGTTCAAGGCTTTCGACAGTCAATGTCCAAATGTTGCCACGTCTATTGCCAACAAAATCGTAGCCATGTAAGAGACGGTACTCAGCAACTTAATACCTTAAAAAGGACTAGGCGGACTTCTAACCATTTAATACATATATTCTAGGTAGGTCCTGCATCACTTAATACCTATCCTTAGGCAGATTCCTCACTAATACTGTCATAGTACGGCCTTAGCAAATGTGAGAGACTATACCTAAGTCACTTAATACCTCATTGATAAGATCTAGACAGACCTTTGACCATCTAACACCTATTTATAGGTAGGCCCTTTGACATTTAATACCTAACCCCAAGGCGAACTCATCACTGATACTATCCACCTAACTTGCTTGGAATCTGACTATGTTACTTAATACTTCTTTTTAAGAGAGAGACGAACCCTCAGATCGGTCACTTAATACCTCAAAATTGAACCGAACCCTTTCTAAAATATCCAGTTTCACTCTTAATTATAAATATGAAATCTTATTAGGTACTTCTTTCGGTAGGGAGGAGCACCTAAAATACTCATTTAATACCTTAACACTGAAGTAAACCCTTCTAGAGACATCCTTATTTATTTGGAATCTCACTAGGTTACTTAATACTTATTTTTAAAAGAGAGATAGACCCTACAACAACTTAATACCTCAAACTAGAAACGAACCCCAATAGAGATATCCCTCACCGCTCCTAATTTCAAATTTGGATCATTTAATACTTTTCAATTAAGAAAGCATGCCCAATCTCTAACTCATCATGAATCCTAAGATCATTGATATCTCACATCGGTAGTAAGTGCACCCAACTGTTGGTAGCCTCAAAGTGAAGGGCAGTCTTCCATCGAGTATTCTACTGACCTCGCATCATTAACCTACTAAGTCCAATTAATCATCCTAATCCTTTACTTACATTATCTTATGTGGACATTGAACATAGCTTACTAATTTCTTTTTTATTTAAGGCAATAAGATGCACCTTAAATACTTATCTACCCATAAATCCTCCTTTTATGCTCATAAATGTCAATTTGTCCATAAAATCAAAACGAAAATTTCCTAGGACATTTATGTAGAATTATTAATTTCAAATTAGTAACCTTTTATATCTGTTTCATCTTTATCAGACCTTTTTCATCCATTTGTCCTTATTAATTATAACTCCTAAATTCATTTCCATTAATTGCCCATTAATTGGAGTTACATTCTTTAATTAACCAGTTATAACTGCTAATCTAATCCTATCCATTATTCCTATTAAGTTCCCATTAAATAGAGTTACGGTCCTTTATTTCCATTTAAGCCCGGGCAATTCCTAATTTATTGCCTATTAATAGGAATTGCTACATTTTCAAATTCTACCTATCCGCTTTCTTAATTATAATAATAATTAACGAATGTTACGCACGAAGAAACGTTGTTCTCCTTTATTAACGCAATAAATACATGCAAACTACATATTCTTATCCAAATATATTCTAGTCATAAATATGCAACTAGCATATGTTTTCCATATTTAATTTGCAGAATCAAATTCCTTAGGAAGATTTCCACTATGATTAGCATAAATTAGGTTTAACACAAAAGGAAAGATTTACTACATTTGAAATTACAAGGAACCGATAATATCTTTTTATTTGGAATAAACATTACAAAATATGGGTAATAAATATGTACTTTACACATCTTTTTCCTTTTTGTTTTATTCTTTGTTAAATCAAGCGTCGTCTCTTTGAATCAAAAGTAGAAAAGGTAAACAAATTTATAAAAATCAAATGAATTTTGTTCCTAAAAATTAAACTATGAAAAATCTACAATTTAACACAAATTTGGGCAATAATCCAAAAATCCTCTTTTATACCCAAGTACAGATATGTTAAAAAAAACACAATGTTCAAAATTTAAAATCTTTGGGACTGATTTTTAGATCTAGGTGTAAATTATTTAAAATTAAGTCTAAAACAAGAATAAGTAGGCAATAGTTTTATATACTAATTTAAGCCTACAATTCATAAATAAATTTAGTTTAGGCATAAAAAACAAACGTATGCCAAGCGTAGATTTAAAATCATAAACAATATATAAATTTTCCACTTACCTTTTAAAAGCGATCCAAATCTCCAGATCTGAAGTGGAACCTTAAATTCATCTCTAAATCCTTTTTAATCCAAGAAATATGTATAACAGGGTATACACATACATCAGAATTATAAATATGAGAAGAGATTTGGGGTTGGAAAAGAAAATGGATGCCAATGAACAAATATATAAAATACCCCAAATATACATATAGTTCATTCTCTTATCTTCGCCTTTTTATTAGATTTCTATTCTCCTCCAATTTTTATGAAAATAGATACAAATATCTTCTTTTTGTAATTTAGAAAGAAAATGGAGAATAAGAAATGGCATAGCTTCGCTACTTCCACCAAAAAATATGAGAAGATAAGGGAGGGTTAGGCCTGAATATTTAGGCGTAAGAATTAACCTCAACCGTTAGGTCAAAATATATAAATCTGGCCCATTGGGTCTAGGTTAACCCTAGCTGCCACAAAGGGAGCGGTCGACTATCCCTACCTAGGGGTCGACTGCCCATGGTTGACCACCCATGATGGGGGTCGACTTGTGAACCCAGGTTAGTTAATTTTTCTTATTTATTTATTTTTTCGCTACGAATTCGTTTTTCGTCCATAACATCTTCATTTGGACTCCGATCACAAAAATTCTTATACGAAAGTTCTCATAATTTTTCCATAAACACAATGGTGTAAATTTCATGGTCAAATTCCATCGTTTGCAAAAATTCCATTTTTGTAGGCTAGTTCATCAACAAACTGATTAAATTAACTAACGCCAAATTATAGGGTGTTATATTCTTCCCCTCTTAAAAAGGATTTTGTCCTCGAAATTTTACCAATGACTAAGTCATAGTTTTGGCTCCTAATCATCCTAAACTATATAACTAATAAGTGTACAACCAATTTTGCAACCAAAGGTGCACAAGTGCATAGTGTATTACTATATCACTACACAGAAATATGTATGCAAAATGATTCTAAATCCTCCTACGTAAATTCATTACTTTTGAAAACATTTTTGTAAACATGATGCAAACAACCTATATATACTGGAAATTCTATATGTATGCGGCTTTATGAAAAATATTTTCACCCAAAATTCCCATATTCCTATAAATAAAAGTATAAAGCAACCAATTTTGCATCTACTCCTACAATCCAATAACCTAACATACTAAAAAAATCACTTTCTAATACTCATATGTCGGAGAAAGGAATTTAGGTGGAGGAGTTAACATTGTTACCATTCTATAATCTTTCTATTCTCGTACTACAATGGAAATTCCCTCATTGTCCCACATTCACTCCAAATTTTCCATGCACAAAATGCATAAGGAGGCTTATTTAGCTCTAAAGCAGAATTAATCTAAAAATAGACTTGCATGCGTCGTCGGCAAGATATGAAAATAGAAATTACAAGGCTAAAACAACATTTCTCTTGTTACGCCTGCACTTATCCTAATGCACCGCTAAATTCGCAAATTCTAACTCTATTAGTCTTCTCTATGCCTGAAATGTGGCCTTCAAAATCAAAGATTTTATATAAATCTTTCTCACTTTTCAAATTCGGACGTCAAAAACGCACATCTTCTCTTGAAATGAAATTTTTGGACCAAAACCTAAAAATAATTTAAGTGTCAAAAATAACTAAAACACAAAATTACTTTTTAAAAAAAACAAGTGAACTTTTCAAATCAAGGGGAAATTTTTTGAAATATTTTTCTTCTCAAAAATCTTTATAAATCAAGCCATAATTCCAGCGTAGTTGGAATTCAGTTATGCGTAAATGCATAAATTAAATTCTAAAATTCTACAACTAATATTTACCTATAAAACTTAGACATTTTATATAAAGAAAAATATCGACACATCTATTATTTGAAAATTTTAGCTTTTAAGGAATATGATCTATAACGAACCGGAATTTAACTACTTTGATTTGCGAATATTTAATTAATTTCAAATAATCGAATTATTGGTTTTATACTAAAAAAGAACTCTTTAAATTAATGATGATGATGATAAAATAATTTTCAAATTTTGTTTACAAAAATATTTAGTTCGATGGAAAATAGAATATGTGACTGGAAATTATTTTTCGAATTTTTGACGTTTCATCATATAAAAGTTGTTTGAAATGTTATGAGCCTTGTTTATATTTCAAATAACATTTAAATGGTTAAAAATTAAATTAGTTAGTATAAATTGGTACATAGGTATATATACTTAAGTATATACATGTACATACTAAAAAATGCCTTAAGAGACATGATTTGACACTTTGGCGACTCAAGTACAAACATGTTTCTTTCACATGATAAGGGAGGGATAAGATGGAGGTTGAAATGGCATGTGTGGTGGAGGTTTTTGAGGTGGCAAAGCAATATGGAGAGTAGAAACACAAGGGTATTTTAGTAATTTACCTTTTTTATTGCTTATAAATAGCCTTCAACTTCTTCAAAATTTCCTCCACTTCCTCCTATCAAACTTTCCTCAACTGTGAACCAAATGGAGAGTTTTTTTACACCCTATAAAATTTTAGTGGCTACAACTTTTATTTGTCTAACTTCTTCAAATTTTTAGCTCAGCTATGTCCAAATCTCATTTCGTTAAGATCCATTTTGCAGACTCGTATTTTCAAGTCCGAAAATACCTCTTCTTCTTTCAATCATATCTCCCTGAAAACAAATTCAATTGGATGATTCTTTTTGTGAAATAACATAGAAAATATATTCCAATAACTTTTACATTGACCACTTTTCCAAATTCTGAAAGTAACATGGCCAAAAATCAAAGAAAAGATGACCCATTTTCGAGTAGATTTTATGGTTTTTCAAGCTTGGCAAGTTCTAAAGTATTTCAAGTTTTCAAAAGGGTTTTGCAAAATTTTGGTGATTAAACTTCTAACTTTTATGGAAAGATCCAGACTTTATTATGTTTCCTATTTAGTTGTAGAATATATTGTTTGGTTAGTTGAATTATCATATGCTATGGACGCACATATGTTGCTAGTTTATGGTTTAGCGTAGATTTATGAATCAAATGTTAAAGTGATATTTTTAATTATAATGTTATGATATTTTTCTTATGATTGGAAGTGACATGGAAAGTTAGTGAGTAAAATTACTGAGTAAGGTTAGCACATGAAAGGTGTTTATGTTCGATATAGCGATCTTTTGATTTTTTTAAATTTGAATGCTTACTTGGTTTAAAATAAAAAGTTTTCTAAATTTTCTAACTTTTTATTTTGCTTACAGAACTTTATATTAAGTTCATAAAGTAAGTTAAAGTTAAAAAGTAATGTTTGAAAAGAATATTTGAGATATTAATCAAGTTTCGAAGTAATGGTGTATATATAGCGATAGTCATTATAAATGCAGTTTCGATAAAAGTCCTTTTTTTTTTAAATTCAGTTTAATACTGCCCGAAATTGTATTTAATATATGAATTCACTTTAAAAATGAGGTAACTTAGATGACTCGAAATTATATTTAATATTCCCTAAAAATGAGGTAAGCTTAGATGACCGTGAATTAATCACTTTAAAATATGAATATTAAATATATATTTTTAAATAATATTTTTTTCTAAGTTGTAAATACTGAAAATAATTATATTTGTGATAATGTCTTTTATATGCCCAACTTATTTCATAAGCCTAAAATTCGTCAAGACCTTATCTAGGCTTTCTAACTCTAGAATTTCCCCTTGGCTTCTTGAATACACTTTATGATATTTGCTAGCTACTGCTAGAAGCCTTATTTTGGATAGCTTCTTATGGAAGCTTTGTCTTAATAATATCCTTTTAGTTTCTCTTAGAAGCCTTTTTTGGATAGATTCTCATGGAAGCTTTGTCCTAAGATTATCCTTTTTGCTCATCTTAAAAGCCTTGTTTTGGATAGCTTCTCATGGAAGCTTTGTGTTAATAATATTCTTTAGCTTCTCTTAGAAGCCTTGTTTTGGATAGCATCTTATGGAAGCTTTGTCATAATAATATCTTTTTAGCTTCTCTTAGAAGCCTTGTTTTAGATAGCTTCTCATGGAAGCATTGTCTTAATAATATTCTTTTAGCTTCTCTTAAAAGCCTTGCTTTGGATAGCTTCTCATGCAAGTTTTGTCTTATAATATTTTTTAGCTTCTCTTAGAAGCCTTAATTTGGATAGCATACCTTGGAAGCTTTATTAGCCTATAAATGAACATCCTTATTTCAAGAAAGGAAGCTTGATTTTTCATGTTTTCATTTTCTCCCTTAAGCTTTTTAAAAATCTTGTTAATTGCTTCTTAGTTTCAGAAATTAAAGAAATTTCCATCTCTTCCTTATGTACAAAATCAATACAACTTCCATCTTCACCCTCTGCATCACCACAACCAAGACCCATATCCACCTCTCTACTAGTTTGGTCGAGCCCACCTCAACATAGCCGAACCACTTTGGCACCCTAAATCCTTTAAATCATTCCTTTTAAGGCTAAGCAAAGATTTCGGTCGTGTTCAAGCTCGTGTGGAGCTACAGCTCAATTTGCAAACTTTTTGTGGGTAAAACTTCCACTTTTATGCAAAGTTTAAACTTTTATTGTTGATAATAATTGTGGTTGGATTGTTGCTTGGGAATTAATTTACTTGTGTTCTTATATACTTGTTATATATGATTCCATATTACGATAATGAATGGTTTAGCATTGATGATGTTTGGCTCGGAAATTATTTAAACACCTCTTAGTAATTCGGCCATAACTTTTCAAAACTAATCAGAATTTACATTTCTTTAATGATGTGGAAAGCCAACAAAAAGGACTGCAACTTTTCTGTTTATGATATTTTAAATTTGGAACATTTTAGTCATTAAAATCTAGGTGCAAGTTCAGATAAGTTAGTAAGCATTTAGCAAGTTCGATGAAATATTGGTAGTTAAAGTTAATTATTTATAAGTAAATGCTCTCTATATATTATTCCTTAGTTAAATACCTTGTATACAAGTTCATACCTTGTTATATGATGTTTGGTTGTATTATAATGACATAAGTTAGTTTGTCGAACTACCCGTATAGCGATAGTCGCTATGTCAGCACTTTCAAAAAATCACTTCTTATTGAAACTTTTGGTTTCATCTTCATGCTTGGAATTGTTTACAATTTAAGCAAGATTTTGATCAATGATGTTTTAAAAAATAATTATTTATTTTAATAATTATTATTTAATTTAATTAATTGTTTAATTTAATTAATTAATTAATTATTTAATTAATTAATTTAATTAATTTAATTAATTATTTAATTTATAAGGATTAAGGTTAACTAATTAACTTATTAATGATGTATTTTAAATTTAACCAGTTACTTGGTTAATAATGATTCAAAATTTGATTAATCATTCTACTTAATGATGTTTAAGGCTAATTAATCTTTTGATAATGATGTATTAAAGTTAATTATCAATTAACTATTAATGTTATTTAAAATTAATTAATCTTTTTAATTATTGACATTAAAAGGAAATCAACTTGTTTTAACTTTAATTAATCTTTTTGCAATGATGGTTTAATTTAATTAATCATTTTAAATAATGATATTTATTTATTTATATTTAAATTAATTAATTAATTGAATTAATGATGTTTTAAAGGTGATTTATCCGTTTTAATTATAGGTTATTGAAGTTAATTAATCAACTTAATTTATGAAGTTTTAAAATTAATTAAAGTAACAAGGATGTTTTGACTTTTTCATTCATTTTAAATAATGAAAATTAATTAATCATTAGTTTAATTAAATATATTTTATTAATAAATTGAATTAATAAGGTTTAAACGTAGTTTACCCTTTTATTATTTAAAGACATTTGAAGTTCAAAAATCAAATTGTGTGGTGAAGTTTAAACTTAATTAATCAATATAATAAGGATGTTTTAATTATTAAATCCTTTTTAAATTGACATTTTGAAGTTAGTAAACTCTTTTAGCAGAGTGTTTTAAAGCTAATACTTGTAATGTGAGGCCAAGCATGAATTCGGGTTTTTAAAAGAAAAAGTTTGATTCATTTTTGGAAATGAATTAATTTCCGTAAAGTGATTCATTTATATGGGAACGATTTATTTGTATACTTAGCACTAAACGTCAAAGAAGTAGACTTGTTGCAATTTCAAAAGTTAAGAATAATCATGAGACATGACTTTGAGGTAACATTACCTCGAATTGTCCGGTATTATTGTTAACCACGAATTAGTACAAGGTGGAATTCGATGAGTGGTAATAAGCATACAAGACTTAATTTCTATATACGATCATTTTATATCCTCGATAGTTGGTTTCTCGGCTATAGGTTACTTCAGCTTCTTTATTATCATCACTCTAAAATGATGTGTTGCTCATTTAAGCTTTGTTATCCTTTGTCGGAAATGACTAAACTCAAAGAGTGAGTAGAAGCCAAGCTATGTGGGGTTGCTTCCATTAGGGTACTTTCACATCCACTCTAGATTGGATTCGGTGTTGCGCACTGAGATGTGAAATACTCGGTAACCATTGGCGGGGTCCAGCTTGGATGTGTCCGAGAGCCATCGGAGTTCTCAAGTATATTTCAAAAGGTATTCTTTTGGTAAGGAGGGAGCACCCTCCTAGTTATTGTTGGATATTTTCCTTTCCTTGTTTGATTCGAACATTTAAATCTATTTCCTTTAATTGTAATGGAAAGAGTCAACCATTCTTCATGGTGTTAATTATTAATTTAGTCCATTCTATCGAGTTTGGACTGTTATCCTATTTAGTCCATTCTATCAAGTTTGGACTGTTATAATGTTTAGTCCATTCTACCGAGTTTGGACTACATCTTATTTTCTGCATTCTGTCCAATTTGGATTTCTATTCAGACTATTTCCATTCTTTCAAGTTTGGATGTATATTAATTATGTCCATCATCTACGTTTGCATTTGTTCCCTATTGTTCATTTCCATTTTTGTTATGTTTGGTTGTCGTTTATGTGGGAGAAGACCCGTTCTGCGTTAGCGGCGTAGTCCCATATGTTATTGTTTAAAAACACCCCATTTGTTTTAGAGTTTTACTCATACCAGACATTTTATCTGACCCAAGCTGTTTGTTTTTCATAAACTCTCGGGTACTCAATTATATTTGAGTAGTCCGAGAATAATAGGTTTTTCTTTGGAGCTCTTTGAAGTCGATGGATGAACAGGATGTCCCTCGGTTATCTAGTTATTTATTTCCACGATATGATTATGTAGGTTTACTATTTATCTAAAATCGACAACAAATGTATAACTACAGATCTATTAGATGTAGATCTTCTGTATATCTCTGATAGCTCCATAAGGAGTAACCTTTTGTACTATGTCATTTTGTATTATATGTAACCATTCCGTTGTAAGGTTTATCTATTCTGTCATGTTCTATTCTTTATTTTACCCAAGACAACGTGCCTTTCGGATGCTTAGGCAACGGCACATGAATACCATGGATGCATTAAGTATCTTTCCCAGGGGTCCGAAAGGCGGGTCGTCACAAATACAAAAATTATTTTGAAAATGTTTTATAAACTTAATAAAAAAAGTTTTAGAAAGTTAATTAAGTTTTAATAATTAATTATTAAGTAATCAAGCTTGGTAATTGATAATTAATTAAGTATTAAACAAAGTTCATTGATCTTAATTAAATAAAGTTTAGTACTAGTTAATTATCCTTTAAAAGTAAGATTAATTTTTAATTAAATATGAGTTAATTATATGATTTATTTTTAATTAATTATTAATCAAATATAAGTTCAATTATTTATTTGTTTAATTAATCAAGTGTGTAATTATTTCTAATTATAAATTAATTAAGTTTTTAATTTAAACAATTATTTATTAAAGATTTAATTTATTATTTAATTTTTAATTAAAAGATTATTTAATTAAGTAATTAAGATTAATTAATAGTTATTTATCAATAATGGTTTTAAAATATTATTTAATAATTAATAAAGGATTAATTAAGCTTTTAATTTATAAATAGATTATCTATTAATTTATAATTAAATTAAATTATGATTTAATAAGAATTTAACTAGTAATTATTCATTTATGGAGTTTAAATTTTAATCCTTGCTTTCCAAGAATCAAATTGTTTTGAAGGTACTTCTTTTTTTTCAAAGATGGTTTTGAACACAAGGGATTCAAATGTCGATATCAATAAGTAAACAAATAATTGTGAAAGAGTTAATATAATTATTTATTGTGTGGACACGTGTTAGTAGAATAGATCCCTTTTTTCTATAAGTTGATTTTTTTTATTATGTGGACATCTGATAGTAGAATAAATCCCGTTCTGCTATAATATAATTGTTCTTTGTGTGGATATGTATTTTTGCAGAATAAATTCTCATTCTGCTATAAACTGATTGAATTGCTTGGACATCTATTTAGTGGGTCAAATCACCATCCTACTATTATGTTATTTGGACATGTATATGCCAGTGTTTATATTGTTGTGTTATTCCCCATTTTAGATATGAATTGAATTTACATACCTGTTGACCTATGTAAATAACTATTAAATGAATTAAAATTGAAATTGAAATTGAATGGTAACTTAAGTTAGTATCTTTGGGATTGCTAAGCCTCTTTTGAATTTATAAAGTGGGTTTTTGAGTTAACTTAAGTTCTTTAACCAAATTGGATTTTAAAGTTTATAAATGATTTTCAAGTCATACTTTATTTAATAAAACTATTTATAAGTAATAACTTGTTTATAAAAGGAGATTTTACTAAATAAAAGGGTTTCCTAAAGTGTTTGACAAATGATATTTTAAGAATGATATTTCGTAAAAGGATTGTTAAAGGAGCTAATTTTTTGAAGAGGTTTAAATTTGGAAAATAAGTTGGGTTTTGAGTGATTTTAGAAAAGAGGTTTATAAATGGTATAGTGATTTGAAAAGGGAAGTTTAATAAATGGTTTGAGATATATAAAGAGGTATTTTTCTAAATTAAAATTGGGAATATATAAAGAAGCTTTGTAAATAGATTTGGAGATGCTTATGAAATAAAGAGGTTTTGGAAAGAAATGGCTGATTTTCATGGCGTAATTCGAGGGGCAAAGATTGCCTGCCTATAATTTACTGTGTTTTCTCTGGGATAAAGATGTAACCATTGCGTAAATTTTGATCCATGATTGATATTGAATGGTACTTTCCATATCTATTTTTAAAAGTTTTCAAGTATTTTGAAAGGAATGGTTTGTGAATATACTTATTTCGACGAGATAAGTATACAAGTGACGTAATAAATATTTTGGAAAGAGATTCAAATAATGGGAATTTAGTTAAATGAGGCTTAGTGGTTTCCATAGGAAATGGGATCTCAGTTTGATTATTTGATAGTCAAATAACCGACTATCAAACTTTGGCATAAATATGTAATATTTCTTAACTTTGGTGGTACGGAAGCAATTCCCTACTTAACACCGAAGGATTTTAACTCTAGAAGTATCTAAGAGAAACATGGGAATTATACGGTGCAGTTGCCGGTGGTAGTGCTATATTGTATGTATAAACTTGTTTGCTCTGTTAGGACAAATATAAGGAGATCCGTCTACTTAAACGGTTCGGGGGTGATCCCTGCTCCTAAGTATTATTTGATTATTTCCTAAAGAACCAGCATTGAGCATTTAGAAAATTGACGATTGGTTTTTGAAGCACCCGGTAAGTGGGGGAATGTACTCGTAAGAGATGACTCATACAGTAACCACTCCAATAACCATATACGGTTCTATGAAGGAGTTTTGGGATATATTGAGATGCTAGATTCCATATGTGGTTCCAAAACCCGTTAAGGGTATGGGAATCCATGTGTGATTCCAAGATACATTTGAGATATGGGAATACATGTGTGATTCTAAGACCCTTTGGGGTATTAGAATCCATGTGGGACTCTATGAGCTATTTTGATGGCAGTGCATGAGCTGGAATGTCGGATGTAGCCTCACCAGCGGTATGACTAAAACCAAATATAGGAGGCATAGCCAGTAGGGTCGGTAAACCCATAGGGTGTAATTAGCTCCACCTAGACATTATCTAAAGTTATTATGCATGCATGAGGTGATGCACTCGGTCTTAGCAAGACCGGCTATGTTTTTCCTATGGTATATCACTAGGGATGTATGCCGCTTTGGAAGGATGTCTTTGATCCTTATATAGGAGGACCGTTTCTCAAAGTGCCGAGAGCACCTCCATAGAATCCTACATAATTAGTGAACGTACTCTATTGGTTTTTGGTTATATACTTATTATTGTTGTGATGTACACTCACGAGTATCACAGCTACTTGATCATTATTATTTTCACCCTCAGACATTATTATAATATCACTAGGTATTATGATATAAATGTTTTGGTTAATGTAAGATAAAAATCCATCTGTATTTATATGTGGCATGATGTTACAGGATACCTTTGATTATAAAAGGGTTTTAAACATAATAACTCAAATTATTTGAGTTTACTCACGCCAGATCCATATCTGACCCAGAGTTTTATTTTCTTTCCCTAAAACTCTTGGGTGCTCAAATTTTTAAGGATAGCCAAGTAGTTTGGGTTTTTTTTGATGATCTTGGAGGAGCTTGGAGCAGGAGGCATCGCCGATAGCTAACTATTATCTTGTTTCCACTGTACTATATGTATCTTGTATCAATTATGTAAGGTCAGGCTGTTACAACGGTCGAAGGATAGAAATGTATTAGTATGACTCTGACGTATCATTTTTGAAATGACTTTGTAAAGTATTATGCTGATCAATATATGTTATTCCATTGTGTTCTGAGAACCTGCGATTGTTTTTATTTTCGTCTATCTTCTTCTTTCACCCCTAACGATCGGGTTTTCTGGCACTTGAATGCATGGCACACAATACAACGAACGTATTAGTGTCAATTTTTGATGGTTGAAAACCTCGATCCTTACATGAGCAATGACCTAAAAACCTTATCATGTCCTTCATTAAAATCTTCCAACTATTCTAAACTTCCAGTCTTATGTTGCATTTACTGTTAATCAAGTGTCTTTATGAGATTCCTATATTTATACTACTTCTTTACTATGCATATATAGGAATAGTTCGCATATCCAGAAGAAATAACATAGTAAATAAATAAAAACTCATAATATTGTGCGTGCCTTTTACAAGAGACAACTAAAATTTTTACAACTTAAACAACCTAAAAAAAAGAACAAATTCTGGAAGGGAAAAGATAATAATATCATAACTCCAAAAACAATGCCTACAGACTATGAGATGTCTTGCTTAATGGCTGGAGCTCGATCCATTGCTGCGACCCTTGGATGGTCATAGCATGGCGGCTATACGCTTAATCTCGTGCTGTCGGTGCTGCTGACGGCTTCTAAATTGCCATCTTCCCAAGGAATGATCTAATGATGATAGAAGGAACCTTCTTCTAAACTGCCTTTCTAAGGAGGTTCACCTGTAATACCCAAAGATGGGAGTGGATAGGTGAAAATATGGAAAGTGACTCTATGGAGTGCTAATCCTTGATCAATAAATTGAATCAAAAGGTTGCGAGTCCAATAAATGGCAATGCCGTCAATGCTAGTATAGTTGATCTTCCGCACCATGTGATAAATCCAGTTGTAACATTCCATCTTAAAGATGACATATGCCAAATGATGCACATAATTAGGCGGGAAGCCGGACATAAATTATCCATCTTATAAACATCTACATCCTAGGAAAAGATCTGCTGCAAAATCTTTGAGTCAGTCACTTCAAAATCATCGATGTCCGCATCTTTCATGGAGACCTCCAAAATCTTAACAAGATCATCACCAGTCGGCTTGATCAAGACACCCTTCATCTAACGACCTGGAATTTTAACACTTTGATTTTTGAAATTTTTAATTGGTTTTAAATATTCGATTTAGGATTTTATAATAAAAATCCATGTACAAACTAAGAGCTAATTTTCAATGACATATTTTTAGTTTAATTTATAGAAATTTTCCAGTAATTTTTTATTTGGAAAATATTTGAATTTCTCTTGACGCATTTTACATCAAACCATGGTATTTCCAGAATTTAATAGGATTTGATAACTGGTGTGTTTTATCTTTGTTTTATCACCGCGTCACATCTCTATATACAATTTGTATTTTTTTGGTCACGTGTAAATAGAACGTGGACGCGATACTGTGTGAGGCGTACCGGGGTTTATTTGACTTAAAAATATACAAGTACAAGTGCAGCCGACTTATTTCCCCTTTCCTTAGCAAACTGCCATTGTCTTCCCTTCCCCGACCATCTGCCACTACCCCCTTACACCATAGCCATTTTTCTTCCTTTATCCCTTTGGTTTGGAGATTGATCGAGTATATAAGTATTTACAGGTAAGTAAGATTGGCTTCTTCTTCTCGGGTTGACAGTGAGCATTCGAAAAAAATGAAAAGATAAAACTCCACCTTCTATTCAAAATCAAATTCTCTCAATTTACTCGTTTCAAGCCATAGCGACGAAAATGAAAGTCGTCCATCTTGATCTCAGCTATTTTTAGAAATTGGTTTCACTCGATTTCATCGAAAAATGATCGAGATATCGTCATAAATAAATAAGAGGGAAATGATTATCAAACTTCAAAAATTGATATCTCCCAACCTACTTCGAATTGGAAGTCATCATAAGCACCGTTGAGTTCGTATGGAAGCGTGGTATTTTTGGTGTATGTTCAGTGGCATTCTGTGTCGATGATGGTTGGAAACTAGGTTTAAGACCAATCAGAGCTTCGAGCATTGATTCACGAACCGAAGCTTGGCATTGTGTTCATGGATGAGAAGTGTAATTACCCAAAAAAAATTGCGAGAATCGGGGACAATTTTTGTCATGACTTTTAGCACCTGGACGCAAAGGGTTTCGGGTCATGATTTGTGCCAGTGGGCCGAAGCTCGGGCGATGGGGTGTAGTGGAGAGAGGGGGAGGAAGCGATGTGATGGTGACTTCAAGTGGCGGGTTAGTGCTCATGGCTGCATGTGCACACGTGCACCGTGCACGATGATATATAGGTTCAGTTTGTTTATTGGAAATGGTGGAAGGGAGGAGGGGAGAAGAAGTGGGCAGGTTCGAGTTTGAGAAAATTGGGCTCGGCCTGTTAACATTGGGTGAGATATTAAATTGGTTATCTAATTATATAATTTAATTTGTCAAAATTTTGGAATGTTATATCTTGCTCGTATGAAATCTGATTAACAGATGGATTTTTGAGTTGGGTTCGTATGGATAAGTACAACATTGTAGTGTAACTTACTGATAGATTTAGATAACTATAAATTTATGACATATGGAAACAGACAAGATTTAAATAATGTTATTTTAATTAATAACGTCATTTAAATTTATATACCTTAATTATTAATGTTCATTTGGCCAAATAAAATATCGTTGAGTTAAATTGGATTGAATATGGTAATTGGACATTTGTTTAGAGGGATAAAACACCATTCCGTTAATTAAATTAATTCGACAACTGTTAGCAGGATAAATCGTCGTTCTGGTACTATTAATTGGATAGTGGCGCATTTATGTAGAAAAAATAAATCTCTTTCTGCTTTTACATTAGTATAGACACATTTGTGACTTCCAGTTGATTAATATTGGGTAAGTGTTATATTAACAATTGCTTGTTAATTATGGATTTAATTTACATAGCCTATGTTATGTAAATACCTAGATTATAACTTGGATAGTTAATGGAATAAATGGTGACTTGATTAAGTACCATTGGAATTGCTAAGCATCTTTTTAAATTTGAAAGCTAATTTTTAGATCAAAGTTATTTTAAGAATAATTATTATATATTAGTAAGATTTTAAAGGATGTTTATTATTTATTAATAAGGTGTTAAAGATAATTAATTATTATTTGATAATGATTTAAAGTAAATTATTTCATTAATTTGATAATTAAGTTATTTAATTATATTATTTTTAGTTATTTAATTACATTAATTTAAATCGTTTAATTTTATTGGGTTAAGTTATTTAAATAATATTTAAAGGTTAAACAATTATTATATTAATAATGTTTGAAATTAACTGATAATTATAGTAACAACGTTTTGAAGATATTTATTTATTTATTTTATTAATATTAATTCAAAATTAAATTACTAGTGTAATAATACTATTTAAAGTCAATTTAATATATTATTAATGGCATTCTAAAATTATTATTCTAAATAAGGACTAAAAATAATTAAATAAAGAATATAGATTAATAACTTGGTTGTTAAAGGTGTTTTAAATTGCCAATTGTATCAAAGGAACTTTATTGATAGAAGTTCATGTAGGGAGTTGGTTTAAAAACAAAGGAAACTTATTAAAGGATTTTTATAATTAAAAAGAGATCTTGGAATCGGAAAAGAGTTTTGTAATGATTCAGATATGTTTAAACGGATTATAAGTGGTTAGATATTATAAAGGAGATTGGTAAACTAATTTGATGATTTGTAAAGAGTTTATAAATCAATTTGGAGATCTATAAATGAGATATTTATAAGATAAAAGAGATTTATGCAAGGAGTTGGGTTGTGTGTTATTTATGTCTCCATTTAATACGATTCTGAATAAGAAATATCCTTAAATGATAGTGAATATGGTATGTAAAAGTAGTTTAACCAAGTTTTTTTAAAGTAAATTAGTTTGTGAATATACTTATTCCATTGAGATAAGTATATGGTTATATTTTCTAAGTATCGAAAAAAATAGAGGTTTATAAATATACTTATCCTGTCATGTTAAGTATATGGAAGTGATTTCCAAGGATTTATAAAGTGATTTTATTAATAAAAGATTTATTTATGAGGATTAGTGGTTTCCATGGGAAATGTGATCCTTATTTGAATGACTATTATTTGATAGTTAAATAATCGGCTATCAAAATCTGGATAGGAACGCAACTTCGAAAATATCTAGGAGAAACACAGGAATTATATGGTACAGTTACCATCGTGGTGCTATACTATACGTATAAACTCTTTTCGTTCTTCTAGGACAAGTGATAAGAAAATCCATCCACTAATGGTTAGGAGGTGATTTTCGGTCTTATCCTTTGTCTGTTTATTTCCTAAGAACTGGGGTTGAGTTTACCGAAAACTATCGAATGTTATTTCAAAGAGATCGAAATCAGATATATTATCCGAAAACCAATTCGATCCAACTCAAGTGTTTCTAATGGAAGACATCTTGAAGAATACGGAATCGAAGACAGAGTTTTGAAATGCAAAGGCTATTTGTTATTAATCCTTAAAGGTATTCCCCAAGATGGATGTAATAGAAATAGTGCCTTCGATTTCGTTCAGTCCTAAAATGAACTTGTATGGATGAATACTGGCACTACATCACCACCTAGAGGGCAATGTTAAATTTCTAAGTGGGAAGTGCTATATGAAAGTTAAAACGTAGCCTCAAGCCTCATCAACCAGGAATGACTAAAACAGCGGAGATGCAACAGGGCTAAGTGGGTCGCTCGCAATTAGGGTATAATCATCTCTATCTAGAGTCGACATTATCTCTCATTTGTATTCTTCGAGGTCCATTAATAGAGGGGTGATCATATTTGGTACTACTAGTCAAGTTGTAGGCCGGTCCTGTGTTGGCAGAGGATCCCGTCGATGTCCTTGGTGTTATTCTATTTAGAGATGCACCGTGTCGGGTAGTACCGCAATAGCCCAGCCATTGTATGAAATCCATTCTCCAATACGTGCCTTTAAAGTTTTAGTTGTATACTTATTATGCTGGAATTTAATTAATGTAACAATTCCAATTATGATTAATAAGTATTTGTATCTTAGACATTATTATAATATTACTGGATTTTCTAAGAAAATATTTTTTTGTCATAAGATAAAAATTCGCCCATGTTTATGTACGAGGTAGTCTTACAAGATACCTTTGATTTAAAAAGATTTTACAATTTATAATAAATAAAATTCCTTATGATTTGAGTTGCTCATGCTGGTTTTACCAGACTAACCCGGGCGTTGTTTTTCCTAAATGCTCGAGGTTAGACCGAGCATATTTCCTAGATTTAGCTTTAGATGCTTTTGGAGTTCAGAAGACAAGCTAGATGGCCAGGACAAATTCACTTATCTTATATTTTTCTGTTGTTTAGTGTTCTTGGGTCTGCTTATTGTATTTATCAAATTGTGAGGACAAGTTGTTATAATTGTCTGTGCTGATTATTAGTTAGTATACACTTATTGATATCTGTATGTATATTACTATTTTGTTTGTTTCTAAAGATTTGTTTCATATTGTATATTAATCATTCTGTTGTGAGGTTCTGTAGCATTAGTTTCTTCTTCTCTTCTTTTTTCTTTCGTTCCCTTAACTGTCCGCATTTCCGTTCAATTTGAGCGGGTCATGTGTGGTTGATTGCTGCTTATACTGTACGAAAAAGTGGATCGTTACACTTCACCTCCGAACGAATCAAACAGTTTCCTTTATCAAAATTATGCTCCAATAGAACATCAAAAAGGCAGATGCAACATGGGTAACATTCCCACTCAAAAGTCTTGAAGCAGAGGATTGGTGCAAATCCTACCGCGATAAATAGCTTTTCCAGCCCAAAAGCGCAAAACCTTCTACTCATTCTGATCCAACAAGTGGCCACTTGAGGGTTGAGACCATAATGGTGCGAGAAAAAACCGACAGTGTGGAAAGGTGTCTTGGGTTTAGAAGTGGTCGAAGGGAGGGACAATTTAGATCTGGACTGATGGTTGAGCGATATCTAACATGCACATGAGGAGGAGGCGTGGCTGCTGCTTCAAGGGAAAAATGATGTCGCCTAAGGGAGGAACGTAAGAGAGAGGCTACTACTTGGAGGAGGAGGATGAAGATTGGGTTCGGCTTATTGAGGAAGGAGGAAAGAAAGAATGCAATTGGAGAAATTCAGATGCGACTTTTATAGTCCAATTCTAGGTTCAAATTGTGCCAAAACTCGTTAACTGGTAGACCACTCTAGGTTATTAACTGGTAGACGGGCTTTAGGCATTAATTGAACCTAGACCTAATTAGGGTCAGACTAAATAATAATAATTGTCTCATGCCATCTCCTTTAATTTGACACGATCCAAAAAAATACTATCCTTGTCAGGCGGTGTCAAAGCTGACCGCCAAGCCCCAGAATATGCACCGGCAGTTCACAATAGTCCCAACTAAACTACTGCGACTAAAAACAATTCAAAAAATCTGAAAATACTTTAGCTACTATTTCCTGCCTAGTTCGCATAGAAATATTTCTTTCGGTAGCCAGTGGGTACAACAACACTTCAAACAACATATCCTAATAAAATTGAATGAATTCCTATTTTATCTATACCTTAAAGAGAGAAGATTTTAAAAACCTCCATTTTATAAATTGAAAAATCACAAAGCTAAATATATATACTCCTTTATACTTGTTTCTAAATAATAAAAGCTATTTCATGACAAAAATTCCCTTAAAAATCAAACTTATATTTGCCAAAAATCTAAATCAATCCTTCGTTGATATATATAGGGATTTCTCCAAAATCTAAGGCATTTCCAAAATATACTTTACAAAAATTCTCTCATGGGTTTTAGACAAAGGAATTGACTATAATTATCCAAATAAAAATTCAATTTTCTATCAAAGAGGTGATCAATGAATGCACCCTAGCAAAAACTTACCTCTGGACAATTGCAACATACAGACGCTAATTTCTCGCCCGTCTGGAATAAATGCATGTCATCGACTGGACCTCGTCATAAAAATCCAAAATCATAAGATAGCTAGAATCTCAACCATCAAGTCGAACACCTCCAGTCTTCAGGATTCTTCCATATGTCGTATTCATGCTCTACATCAACGGCGTTTTATGCATCGCCAACACTCCGTAGGTTACTTTACAGTCGATGTAAAAATCTAAATTTTAAGATTTTTCCAACCCATACTTGCTTTTCTCATTCCCTTGGAGTGGAATTACAACTACTTTTATAGTCAGAACTCTTAGAATCTAACGTAAAAATATAATATTACTAGATATGAAAGTATGAATACGTTCTCTCAATTTATCCTAATTCCTCCGATCTACTAATCTAGGCTCTAATACTAAATGTAACAACCCGAACCTTAATAAGTCTAAATTTTGACAAAAACTGAAACCCAAATCCATCAAAGCACAGATCGTTGGATTTGGTACACGCAAATAAGCATGAGCGTTATCAATGATCAATAAAAAAAATCTAAACTTAAAGTGGAAACAATAATAGGATAAGAATACTGATTATGACTACTACCTTGGAATAAATGTTATTCCTTGGATAACAGGTTGTCACATCAGCATCTAGCATGAGATAAAAGAAGACTTCTCCAACAAAAAAACACATCCAACACCAGTGACCTATTCCTCTAAAATCTATCATATGGGTTGTAATGAGGAGGGGGTCAGAAAAATGTTCGGGTGACTGGAAAATCTATAAACTATGCATAACATAAATTTATACCAATTGGTTTCCATTTAATTGTTATGACCATTAAGGTTAGCAATTCTGATCATACCTTGCATTGCACACATGATTACTTACTTACCCATTCCCAAGGTATAAAATACTAATGAAGCCTTATCAACCACCCAATGCTTCCAAGCCCATTTGCCACCTAATAATTTTAAATATGAAGCGAGCTTCTATAATCAACACAAAATACTTTTAAAAGAGAAATAAGTAGACTCTGCTATTTAAGACCTCAATCAACGTAGACTCCGTCATTTAAGATGTATTCCCAAGGTGGTTTTCTAACAATTTTTTCAATGGTCAGTGGCTCCTAGCTACAAAGATCACTAACCACTATTTAAGGCTTCTGATATTTAATGTCCAACTATTACTGCGTCTATCGGCAATAAAATCATAGCCACGTAACAGACAGTATCTATGTCTCTTAATACCTTAAAAAGAACTAAGCGAGCTTCTAACCATTTAATACTTACATTCTAAGTAGGTCATACGTCACTAATACCTATCCTCAGGCGGACTCCCCACTGGTACTATCATTATTACAATAGCAATGTGAGAGATTATACCCAAATCACTTAATACCTCATTAATAAAGACTAGGAAGACCCTTGACCATTTAACATCTATTTATAGGTAGGCCTTTGTCATTTAATAGCTAACCCTAAGGCGGACTCCTCACTAGTACTATCTAGTTGACATCGCTTGGAATATCACTAGGTTACTTCATACTTCTTTTTAGGAGAGAGGCGCACCCTTAGATCAGTCACTTAATACCTCAAACCTGAAGCGAACCCTTCTCCCATATTACTCTTAATTATAAATATGGAATCTCATTAGGTTACTTCTTTCGGGAGGAAGGCGGGCTCTAAAAAAGCCACTCAAGACCTCAACACTGAAGTAAACCCTTTTAGAGACATCCTTATTTATTTGGAATCTAATAGGTTACTTAATACTTCTATTTAGGAGAGACACAAACCCTACAGTCACTTAATACATCAAACTAGAAGCGAAACCTATGGAGATATCCCTTATCGCTCCTAGTTCCAAATTTGGACCATTTAATACTTTTCAATTAAAAAAACAGGCCTAATCTATCATGTCATCACAGGTCCTAGGATTAGTGATATCTTACATCGGTAGCAAATACACCGACTGCTGGTAGCCTCAAAGTAAAGAGCAGTCTTCCGTCGAGTGACTCGACTGACCTCGCATCATTAACCTACTAAGTCCAATTAACCATCCAACGTCCTTACTTATTTTGTCACAGGGAGACATTGGACTTAGCTTACTAATTCTCTTTTTGTTTAAGGAAAAATGATTTACCTTAATTACTTATCAAGCCATAAATCCCCTTTTTATGCTAATAAATGTAAATTTGTCCATAAATTCCTAACGAACATTTCCTAAGACATTTATGTATCATTAGTAATTTTAAATTAGTAACCTTTTATATCTATTCCATTTTATCAGTCCTTTTTTGTCTATTTTTCCTTATTAATTGTAACTCCTAAATTCATTTCCATTAATTGGAGTTACAGTCTTTAACCCCTAGTCTAGTCCTATCAATTATTTTCCATTAGTTACCATTAATTAGGATTACAATCCTTTATTTCCTATTAATTATTTGCAATTCCTGATTTATTGCCCATTAATAGGAATTAATACATTTCTAAATTCTACATATTCGCTTTCTCAAATATAATAATAACTAATGAACTTTACGCATAAATAACGCACGAATAAATGTTGTTCTCGTATATTAACGCAATAAATATGTATAAACTACTTATTCTTATCCAAACATATTCTAGTCATAAATATGTAACTAGAATATGTTTTGTATATTAAATTTGCTAAAAATGAATTCCTTAGGAAGATTTTTCCATAGTAGTTTTCATAAATTAGTTTTAACAAAACAGGAAAGATTTACTACGTTTGAAATTACAAGGAATGGATAATTTCATTTTATTTGGAATAAACAGTGTAAACTACAAAGAATTTATCTTTACTTTACACATCTCTTCAGTATTTGTTTTATTACTTGTTAAATCAATTGTCTCCTTTTAGAATCAAAAGTGGAAAAGGTAAACAAATTTATAAAAATCAAATGGAGTTCTTCCCACAAATTAAACTATGGAAAATCTACAGCTTAAACAAATTTGTGCAATAATCCAAAAATCCTATTTTACAACCAAGTATAGATCTGGAATAAAAAATATGCAACATTCAAATTCTAAAATCTTTGGGACTGATTTCCAGATCTAGGTGTAAACATATTTCAAATCAAGTCTAAAACAAGAATAAATAGGAAATAGTTTTCTATACTAATTTAAGCTTACAATTCACAAATAAAATTAGTTTAGGCATAAAAATCAAACATATGCCAACATAATAGATTTAAAATAATAAATAATATATAAAAGTTCTCACTCGCCTTTTAAAAGCGATCCAAATCTTTAGGTCTGAAGTAGAACCCTAAATTCATCTCCAAATCCTTTCAAATCAAAGAAATATGTATAAAAGGGTACATACATACATTTGAATTACAGATCTGAGAAGAGATTTGGGATTGAAAGAGAAAATAGATACAAATATATGTATATATATATATATATATACGTACATACATACATACATATGTGTGTGTGTATTACCTCAAATACGCATATAGTTGATTCTCTTCTCCCTTTTATTAGATTTCTATTCTCCTCCAATTTGCACGAATATAAATACAAATATCTTATTTTCGTAATTTAGAAAGAAAAAAAATTGGAGAATAAGAAATGGTAGAGCTTCACTACTCCTCCAGAAAAATATGAGAAGAGAAGGGAGGGTTAGGCCTGAATTTATAGACGTAGGAATCAATCTCAATCGTTAGATCGAAATATATTAAATCCATACCATTAGGCCTAGGCTAACCCTAGCCACTACATAGGCAGCGGTCGACCACCCCTACTTAGAGGTCGACCGCCCATGATGGTGGGCTGACCTGTGGGTATGGGTTAATTTAGTTAATTTTTCTTATTTATTTTCGTTTCGAATTCATTTTTCATTTGTAACTTCTTCGTTTGGACTACGATCACAAAACTCCAAACATGAAAGGTTCTTAGTATTTCGCCACGAACACAATGGTGCATGTTTCATGGCGAAATTCTATTGTTTGCACAAATTCATTTTTGGAGCCTAATTAATTGACTAACTAGCTAACTAAATAACAAACGCTAAATTACGGGGTGTTATAACATATCCTTTTCAATTTTTATCCAAAGTTCAATGGATTTCCTATCATATGCTTTGAACATCTACTATTTGGTATCCATTGGTCGGTACCTGAAAAATATAAAATATGCGCACTGGTACCATATTTTATTTTAGAGTTCATGGAGTTAAATTTTGAGAAGCTAAACCCATGAAGAGTTTAGTTCCCTTTAAAAATATAATCATTAGATAAATGAACTTTATCAATAAAATTATCAAAATATTTTATTTCTCAATATTATCTAACCTTCTAGGAACACATAAATTTATGAACTTATTTGATGATTTGAACTTTAATTTCCTAGGTTTTGGTTTGAACTCAGTAGCCTTAACAAATTTGGTACATTGAATACTATTTTTCTTTGACATGTTTATTATTAATGGGTTTTGATGCAGATAATAAATTATCTAGATTATCATTCCCTTTGTTAAATTTAACAACATCAGTTTTTATTTTATCAATATCCTTATTGTAGTTAAGAGTGACATTGTCTAGAAATGTTATTTGTCATTCAGATCAATGATCTCTGACTTCATTAAAAGATTTTCTAACATTACGGATTCATTTTCACTTTTCAGTTTTTCAAAACTTTCAAGTGTTAAATCCTTTTTATCATTATGTCCATCAAGTCTTTTAATTTTATCTTCTAGACATTTTTTTCTTCAGTTAACATTTCACTAAACATTTTTAATATGTCTATCTCTGCTAAACAATTTTTGTACACTTTCCCAAGAGTTTTATATCCCGTGTACATATCATTTAAGACATTCATAATTTCTTTATTAAAGTTCCATACCTGATCATCCTTTTCCATAAAACACATGTTGATGTTTTCTGTTTCTGAATCACTATCACTTGATGATGTGTCTGAATCATCTCATTTTGCGTTGAAAGCGTATTTCCTTTTTTATTGAAAGTGTTCGAAAAGTACTTTGATTTCTTCAGGTTGGGACGGTCACTTTCAAATGTCTGGGTTTATCATAATCGAAACATTTAACAACATTTCTATTTCTAGAATTATTGTTGTTAGTTTTTCGAAATTTGTTCGTTTTCTAACATTTCAAGAATTTCCTAAAATTCCTGCTCATAAACTCAATATCATCATCAGCAGCATCATCTAGTTCATCATTGTCATTTGTAGCGTTAAGTGCTAGCGATTTCTTCTCATTTTCCTAATTCTCTTTTCCAACCTGCAACTTTACTTCATAAGATATTAGATTACTAATAAAATCTTCTATTTTCATAGCACTAATATCATTGGCTTCTTCGATCACCAGAGTCTTCTGTCTCATTCACTAGAAAGTAAATTCATTATGACTTGGTCCTCTTCAATAATTTTCTTCCCTAATGATATTAATGCAAGTACTATATCTTGAACCTGGAAATATATCGGAAATAGACTCATTTGTTTTCGTTTGAAAAAGTTGAAACTTGTTAGTTAGCATAGATATCTTCTTCTTTTTTACTTTACTAGTGCCCTTATATGTGACTAGCAATGTTCTCTAAATTTCATATGCAAACTTACTACTAGACACTTGGTTAAATTCATTTCTATCTAATAAGTAATATAAAATGTTCATGGCCTTTGAGTTGCTTAGTGCTAGTGTCTTTTGGACCAGTGTCTATTATGAATAATTCATTTGGTGCTCAGTGTACTCTATTTGGGTAATGTTCTAAATATTTAAACCATTAAATTACAAATAAAATTTCATCCTATAAGCCCGATATGCATAATTATTACCATCAAATAGAGGGGGTTTAGTGGTAGATTGCTCTTCTACAAATGTGTTAAAGAAAGTGTTACAAGTGCCATTAGCCATTTATACTATTCAAAAACAAAGTTATGAATTTTTGAAAACTAGTGCTCTTATACCAAATGTTGGAAAACAAGGTTATCTGTAACTTAATGCAGAATAGATCTTAAGGCTATTTAAACACTAGAGGGAATAAAGTGTGTATTTCATGTCTATAAAACTAACTTATGAATTTAACACTATACATATTCAGATTGCAAATAAAAATAAGTAAGTAATAAAGTAAAATGCAGTAAACTAAATAACACCCAAATATTTATACTTGTTTGGATTAACCAATCCTATATCCAGTCTTGCACTGTTGATGTGCACGTAAATGTGCATATTTTTACTTCCATAATTAATCGAATTTAGTTAAATAAATGGTCATATAAGCTATTTTAACATTGTTAAACCAAAATTCAAATTATTTTCAAATCATCGTTTATTCATCTTCATATAGGTGCAAAATGGTCATTTTTGTGTATATGTTAATTTGAAAATATTTATTTGAAAATCTTATTTATATTTGTAGGAAAATTGGATGGAAATTACAAGAGACTTCATGGAAAATATGAATGCACAAGTGAATACAAGCAAATGAAGATGGAAATAATCCATTTCATGCAATATGGAGGACCTCACCTACCCACTTACCATGATCCTCCATTAAGAGCTAATGTAGATACTAATGAAGATTAAAATTACATGCACATTAAAGTGGAGGATTATCTCATGATAATGATAACTTGGTGGCCACACTTCCTAAGAGGTAGTTTGGGTAGTTTCCAAAGATAAACATTACAGTTTTAGGCTTATATAAATACCCTATATGTTCATGTAATTAATCTTTTAGCCTTTGAGCCTCTTCTTTAGTTAGTTTGGTTTTTGAGGCTCACAAATAAACAAAAAAAATTCACTTTTCCTTTTCATGGCTACTTATCCATTTTCTTTCATGTAATATTCTTTTATGCAATGTTAATTCATGTCCTTTTCTATTTACATGCTCTCTTTCTTTTCATGTTAGTAGTGTAGATCTTTTTATTTATGCAAGTAGATTTGTGATGACCCAGAATTTTGGACAATTTAGATTGGAATATTTGATTGATTTTAAATATTTGAAAGGTTAATTTTAACTTGAATTCCAAATATCACTATTTACTTGATAATTAAATTATAGAATTATATAATTTGAAATTGGGTAAAATGTTAAATATGGAGTTTTAAGCCTGTTAAAAATAATTTGAAGGCTTATATAATTTATACTGATGATACTGAATATAATAGAATGGTTAAAATTTAATTTGAAGGTGATTTGTTCAGTTTTAATAATATATCGTTCAAATCGATATTTAAAAATAGCCTTCCGAGGCACAGTCTCGGAATTCGATGAAACTAGTTCCATTGGATCCGTAATATTGTATTATTATTGGATTTCAGTTTACGTAGTGTTTGAAGTTGTTGTGGGAGCGTACGATATGTAAATGCGCTGAAATTTATATCGAAATATTTTGAAAACTTGTTTATTTATATACGTATTGACCATTCAACTATTGTTCCTTCTCAAATACGCCAGTTTTCTTCCTTTAAACATGTAATCTTTCTTTTACCGTTTAAATCAAGTCTCCCCTTTTCCTTCAGTGAAATCAATTCGAACAAAACATAAGAAAGAAAAAATGGCCGAGCTGTTCATTTCAAATCTTCCATCTTCACTTCAATTCCAACTCGCGTTTCCTCCTTTTTCTTTGCAAGTGAATTGAGATTGAGAGGAGAGGGAGTTTCTTCGATCTAAACTAGGCTGAGGGGGAGAGTCACGCGTGTTCGAACATCAAGTTGTTGGTGGGTTTCGCGAGTAGGCGCACGCGCAAGCAAGGTGGAGGCGCAAGCATACGTGTTCTTCGTTGTGGCATGCTCTGTTGAAGGCGCTCATACACGCGTGCGTGGTTAGGGTTTGCGTCAAGGTCGCGACTCGACTAAGTCATGGTGTTCACGCGAAGCTTGGTGACATTTGGAAGCTCGAGCGTTGTGGGTTTCGTGACACGTTCGAGAGGGAGAAGTCGATGGTCGCGGTGATGAGCTCGTCGAGCTGCGATTTGGATTTCGAGCTGAAGCTCGTTGATTTGGTTTCCTGTTCGTTGTGAGGTAATTTAAATTTTAAGCATTTTAAACAGTTGTTTTAAAACTTGATTGGCTATACAAATATATGTATATATGTATGTAAAACAGCAAGGCATATTATTTAGCAGTAAGGTTGGGTTGTGTTTTTATTTAACTTGCTTAAATATATATACAAATATTTCAATTTGCTAATTTATTTTTATAATAAGGGTTTAATGATTACCTTGTTCATTATTTTGACTATTGAAATAATTTATTAAAGGAAATTTAGTTTTAAATTAAATGAATAAATTTATTAAATCATTAGTTTAAACTAAATTATTAGTAGATTAAATTTTGTTAATTGTAATAAAATGAGCAGTCAATTAAATTTATCAGATGGAAATTTAATTGTTCAATTGACTCGAATATTAATAAAACATATAATGTTTATTCAAGGTTTGAAATCTGAAAAGAAACAAGCTGGTCTGGAGTAGATTGCTAATTTAAAAGGCAAAGGTGAGTTGATCTCACTCAACTGGGTAATTATTTAAATTTAAGTGGTTAAATTTAAATGATTGGTTGAATGGTTGAATTGTTTTGATATGCTATATTATATATAGTAGCATATAGTATATATTGGAGTGATTGATATTCTATGATGAATATTATTGATAATCGGAATATTGATGCTGTGGTTTGCTTGAATATTTCGGTACACTAAGTCATCAAAATATATACATATATATATATAATTGGATTTTTTTGAAAAGGAATATAAGAGCAAAATTTGGAAGTGAAATAATTAAAGAATAAAAATAAGAATGAATTGGAAAGAAATAAAAGTGATTTTTTAAAAAAAACTGAAGTTAAATTGTAAAGTAGAAATTTAAAAAAAAAATAAATCAAAGTTAAATCTGGAATTCAAGTTGGTGAATCTCGGTTTTTTTATACAAATAAAGTTTTTAAATTTAAATTGTTTTAACAACTTGAATGTTAAAGTACATTTTTAAATTGATTTGAATTTAAAAATGAATCGGGTTTGAAATTCCTTTAAACTTCCTTTATAAAATGAGTAATTAATTTATTTAATGAAGTAAATAAAAAAGTAGTTAATTACTGGTTAGGATTAATCAAGAGTGATTAATATTTATGGTTTAATTAATGATTATTACTTAATGTAATTAATTTTGATTAGGATAAATTAAAATGTAATTAAAAATCATTAATTTATATAATAAATGATGTAATTAAAGGTTGATTGGTTAAGATTAATTAAGCAATAATAAGTGATTTATGAGAAATTAATTAATATAAGTAATTAAGGATTAACGTAATTAATTATAGTTAATTAATTTGTGAAGTAACTAAAGATTAATTATTGATTTTGGTTAAGAATAATTAATTTGTGAAATTAATTAAAGATTATTATTTGAATGTAATTGAAGAATAATTAATCCAGGGTAATTAATTAAGATGGATAATGAAGGGATGATTGATTAAATGATTTGAAATTAATTAATGTTAAGTGAAGAAATCTAAGTGATTGAGGTTAGTAATTCAATCAAAATTAATTAAATTAATTTTGGATGTGATCAAGCTTTGCTTGTGGATGATTGAATTGTAGTGGATGCCTTGAATGAGTGGACAACTTGGGTTAGGATGACATAAGACTCGAAGAGACCGGGCTCGGGTATTAGAAAAATACCCGAAACCACGTCGAGTTTTATGGATTGATATGTGAAATCTATAGGCTAGAATGAAATGATTTAAGTGAATTGGACTATTTAAATCTAAATTTTGGTACTTAGAAAATAGATGTGTGGAATAAGTGATGTCTATAACAAATTGTGAATTTGTAAATTGATACGAGTTACCCAGGTTTTTATATAACTTGTATGCTTTGTATTCCTTGTTAGATGGGTTTACTCACGCTAGTTTCCAGCCTGACCCGGGTGTTACTTTGATGTAATGCTCGGGTCAGATCGAGTATTACAGATTTTCAGGTAAGGACATTCTAAAGCTCAGGAGGCGAGCTGGATGGCAAGAATGTATTGAGTGTTTCCGCTGTAATATATTTCTGATTATCTGAGATATGTTGATTTGTATATGTCCAGTATTTGAGTATGTGTGTAACTCTAATGTATTAAAATGTAATCAACGGATATAGTATTCTTTTGTAAACTGTTATCATTTGATATTATATTTGATCCGCTGTGAGAATTTGTGTTGTGCTTTTTGTTTCTTCTTCTTCTATCTCTTTCTTCTTTTTCATAACTATCTAGAATTTTCAAGATCGAAAATTCTGGATCATTACAGTTGGTATCAGATCTGAAGGTTAAGCGAGAACCTTGGCTCTGTTGGGATTACTCATTTAGGACAGGGTCAATGGTAGCCTAGAATGAGTTGAATATATATATATACACACACATATATATATAAGAGCGTACTTGTTATTTGATTATATAAAGATTTTAAATGATTTTATATAAGAATATATTTTGATATATAAAGCAATATTTCTTTCTAATAAATATTAAGGTAATTGGCTGTTGAATTATTTGTAAATTTAATAATGAGAATTAATTGGTAATAGAAATACAACAAAATTAAAGTTAAATGAGGATAAGTTTGAAATGGATTCAGAATTAAATGGTTTAAAGAGATAAGTTGGTTTGATTTAAAGGATTAAATCAATATTTAAAAATTTAACTCGAATTTATATAATTCGAGATGGTTTTAAATTGAGATTGAAATTGTTCAAAATTGAATTTGATTTGAATTAATTGGAATTGTGATTGAAGATGGATAAATTTAAAAATTCAAATGGAAAATTTGAGTTGGATTGAATTGAGATGATTTGAAATTGAAGTGGGTTCAATTGATATTAGTCCAAATTGATTGGAATAATTCGGAATTGTAATTTAAAGTTGAATAGGTTTAAAACCAAGATTAATTCAACTTGAATTGGGGTTAAATCAATTTCAATGGAAATTGAAGTTATTCAAATTGGAATTGAGTCAATTTTAATGGAAGTGGAAATTTAAATTGAATTGATGGGAAAGTGAACAATTTTGACTTTGGACTATTTTCAATATAAATTGTTTTAATATAAACTTATTTTTTCCAAGATATTTAATATATACAACCTTTCTTTTTAAAGCCAAATTATTTTATATTTGCTTTACAATTATTTTTGGAACTATTAATAATTTTTCAACTGTTTTATAAACTAATCGCTATTTTTCAACTATTTTACAAATTAATTACTATTTTACAACTATTTTGCAATTATCTAAAATTTCTATAACTATTTGACTATTTTCCAACTATTTTACAATTACTTAACTATTTTATAGTTATGTTACCAAGTAATAATTATTTTTCAATGAATTATCTATTTTAAACTTTTCAAGATATTTTTTGAATTTAAGCTGGACAGAGTTTAAACTGTTTATGATTGAATATCCATTTGGGATAAGGATTAAAGTGATAATCCAATGGAATTGAAACAATTGTGATTATGTGGATATAAATTAAAGGAAATGTGAATAGAAAGAGAAATTGATTTAGTTAATAATCAATGAAAACAAATACGTAGGATGTACGTATATTATTCTATTCGCATAGTGATTTGATCCAGATTCGAGCATAGAATTTCGAGACAGTTATATCGATCCAAGTTTGGATTTTTCACTCGATTTTCGATGACGAACCTAGATATGGATTGTTGATTGGTTCTGGATATTCTCTATCATAGTTAAGCCTATGCAAGGAGAATGTCGGTTTCTGATCAAGAAACCAGATCTGTGTCCGCACTAGGGAGTCGGGTGGACGATACTAGTTTGGAAGTGAAATTGTGTGATCGGGTGAGCGATCAGATTGGTATAGCGTACGGATGATATGTGGACATCATACGGGTTTAAATGAAATTGATATTGAAAATTGTGAATAAGAAATGTGAAAAGATTTCTTTAGATATGAAAGTATAATGTGTGAAATATGCAATAGGTAAAAGTGAAAGTTGGATATTTTTATGATGATAAGTAAGATGGAAACAACTGTTAGGAAATCAAATCTATGGTTTCAATGATAACAACTATACAATGGAAATCGAATGTGTGTGTATATATATATATATATATCTATATTTACAGGTAGATGGTAGAGTAACATCACCAAAGAGACAAAAACAAGACTCAAGAGAAGTATCAAAAGACGTCAAATCAGTAGAAGTTGAAAAGAAATGGCACAGACACAAATAAAGCATCATATACATTTTCAGACGTCTGTGTGCAATAGCCAGACATCTGAATGTTTTCTCTGGTTTGCAAATCAGAGAAAATCAGATGTCTGATGCTTAGACGTCTGGATAAATTCTCTGGTTCACAATTCAGAAGGAACCAAACGTCTGATAATAAACTCGGACGTCTGAATAGCAACCAGACACAAAAAAAAAAACATATGAAGACCAGACGTCTGAAACATTCCTCCAGACGTCTGAATTCGAACTCGATTGAGCAATTTCAAGAGCAACTGTCACATTCGAAGGGACACATCTGCTTCTCTTTATTCCAACCCTTCATCACCATCAGAAGCGACTTTAGGAAGATTACAACAGATGCAACTGTACAAGAAAACTCTTCATCATTATAAATAGAATCAGGAATGCAAAGAGTTTTCTCACCTTGCTTACTTATGCTCTTATTTCCTAAACTCTGACTTATACCTGTTCTCTAGAAATCAACTACTTGTATTTAACACTTTCATATATTCATAATTCATCATTCAATGTCCTCTAGATAGATATATATATTGGAAGCACTTGTACTCAATAGTCAACATCGGTATTATAGAACACATTCTTGACAAAGAAACTCTGCTATTGTAAACCTGTTCCTCTAGGTCAAGTGAGGGTTAGTTGAAAGGAAAACCCGAAGAGGAGCTTTGGGACTAGACGTAGGACGGGAGGTCCGATCCAGTATAAAATCCTGGTGTGATTATTTTAATTTACGTTGCTATTATTATCTATCTAGTTATATTATATAGTTAGTTGTTCATACTTGCATATATATCATATACGACCCACTTATATAGACTTTCAATTGGTATCGGAGCAAGGTTTTGATCAAATAACAGTAACACGTTTTTGAATCAATTTAACAAGTATTTTTCAAGAAGGAAAATCCACCGCACGACCCCCACTTTTTAATGGATCTAACTATGCACATTGGTCAGCACGTATGAGAATTTTTATGGAAGCTAATGGTCTTGAAATTTGGTCAGCCACACAAGATAGATATGAAGTACCTGCCACTGCTATGAACACTTGGACTGATGCACAAAAGACCTCAGCATCAAATAATGCTAAAGCTATGAACGTTTTATTTTGTTCTTTAGACAAAAATGAATTTTCACGTGTCATGTTATGCACCACTGCATTAGATATTTGGCATACCTTACAAATTACACATGAGGGTACAACAAAGGTCAAACAAACTAAGATTTCGATTCTGCAAAACCAATTTTCTTCATTCAAAATGAAGCAAAATGAAACTGTTGTTGACATGTATTCTAGATTTCAAACTATCCAACATGATCTTATGGCATTAGGAGTTAAATTCATTGATTTTGATTTAATATCTCGAAAACTCAACTCTTTGACATCATATTGGGAAAGGAAGGTTTTAGCTATAGAAGAAGCTAATGATCTTTCCACTCTCAAAGTTGAAGAGTTGATAGGAAATTTAATGTCCTATGAAGCAAACTTGCAGGCACGAAAAGAACTTGATTCGGAGAAAAAGAATATAGCATTTCCAGCAACAAAAAATGATGACTCTGATCTGGATGAAGAAGAAATAGTTTTTATTGCCAAGAATTATAATAGATTCAAGAAATTTAGAAAGATGACCAAGGTTCAAAAAGAAGGGAAGTCCAACACAACAAACATATCTCAAATCAAGTGCTATGAATGTGATCAATATGGACATATGAAGAAGGATTACCCTAAACTCAATAATGACAAAAAGAATAACAAAATTCAAAAATTCAAGAAGAAGAAGGCTTTCAAAGTAACTTAGGGTGATTCGGATTCTTCATCTTCTGAAAGTGATAGCGATAGTGACAGAGAACAAGCTAATGTATGTTTTATGGTGCAAACTGAAGAGGTATGTCCCGAACTTAGCTATAATAAACTATTAGAACTTAGCATGGAACTAGACGAAAAATTTAGACAAATAAAAAAATTGAGCAAAGAATATATAGTCAAAATAAATAGATTAGAACTTGAGGTAGGAAAGTTGAAAGATGAAAAAATTATTCTAGAAGAAGAACTTGAAATATCTCAACAAAAAAATCAAAAATAATATAATGGAAAGTGAGAATATTTCTATAGAAAAAGAAATTTTTTTAAAAGAAAATATTGATTTTAAAAATAGTATTGAATTGTTGAAAATTGAAAATGTAGAGTTGAGAGAAAAATTAGATAAAATTACCAATAATGTGTCAAAATTTAATAATGGTAAACAAGATTTGGAAAATCTTATCAAAACCTCAAAACCATCAGGTAATAGAAATGGAATAGGATTCAAAAATTCTTTTAAACAAAATGAAAATAATGCTAAAAATAGTAGACATATAAAAGCTAGAAGTTTGTCTAAGACTAAATTGAATACTAATAATATGAAAATTTGGATTCCTAAAACAAATAATAATTTGATTAGACAAAAGCATATTAATAATTACTTAGAAAATGTAGTCTATAATAAAAATTATATTTATAAAGGTACCAAACCATCTTGGGTATGTCTACCTTCCTCTAACAAATAGGACCCTAATAAAATATATGGGTACCAATTAAAACATTTTCTATTTTGCAGGTACCCAAAATAAAAAATAAGGAGAAATGGATACTAGGTAGCGGTTGCTCCAAGCATATGACCGGAAATTCAAAAATGTTATCAAATATAACATACATCGATGGTGGAACGGTAACCTTTGGAAACAATTCAAAAGGATATGTCATAGGAATTGGAGAAGTCATCAACTCTGATATATCTAACTCTCCTATTATTACAAATGTTTTATTAGTAGAAAATTTAAAACATAACTTGCTAAGCATTAGTCAATTATGTGATAAAGGTTTTCAAATAAATTTTGAAAAAGGTAGATGTAATATTTTAGATAATAACAAACAACTCTTTTTTGAAGGATTTATAAACAAAAATATTTATGTATTAAACATGAATATAAATAAAAATTCAAACTTATGTTTAACCGTCAAACATGATGATCCATGGTATGGCATAAACGATTTTGTCATATCAATTTTAAAAGTATTAATAAATTGGCAAAATATGAGTTAGTGAGAGGATTACCTAAAATAAATTACAAAGTAGAAAATTTATGTGATGATTGTCGAAGTGGAAAACTAAAGAAAACCTCGTTTAAATCTAAAAATAATATTTCTACAAAACAACCATTAGAATTATTACATTTAGATTTATTTGGTCCAACACAAGTACGGTCTATAAATCACAACAAATATGTGTTGTAATAGTCGATGATTTTTCAAGATATACATGGACTTTATTTTTAAAACATAAAAGCGATACTTTTGGTATGCTTAAAATATTTGTTAAAAGAATTAAAATTCAAATGAATTTAAAAATTAAAACTATTAGAAGTGATCACGGAGGAGAATCTGAAAATGATCTTTTTACAAACTTTTGCAATAAGAAAGGTATAACTCATAATTTTTCTTTTCCTCGTACACCTCAACAAAATGGTGTCGTAGAAAGAACAAATCGTACATTACAAGAATGTGCACGAACATTACTTAAAAGTAGTGGATTACCAAAACACTTTTGGGCTGAAGCTATTGCAACGTCCTGTTATGTACTAAATCGAATAACTATTCGCCCCATGACTAAACAAACTTGTTTTGAAAAAAAATTTAGAAAAAAACCTAAAGTATCATACTTTAAAACTTTTGGTTCAAAATGTTTTATATTAAATACAAAAGATAATTTAGGAAAGTTTGATCCAAAAGCTGATGAAGGTGTCTTTGTTGGATATTCGAAACGTAGCAAAGCATATAGAATTTTTAATAAACGAAATAATACTATTGAAGAAAGCTTACGTGTCTCATTCGACGAAAATCATTTTAAACATCATACTAATTATGAAGAAGAAATTATTCCACTAACAAATTCAACAAACTCTGTTACTAATGAAACAAATAGTCAAAATAACACTTTGATATCATCTCCTAAAAGTCTTAAGGATCATCCAATAGATAATATTATTAGAGACCTTAATTCAAGAGTAACTAGAAATCAACTCAATCATATAAGCCATATAGCATTTGTGTCAAACTTTGAACCAAAGAATTATAATGAAGTATCAAATGATAATTTTTGGATAATAGCTATGCAAGAAGAATTAAATCAATTTTAACGTAATAACATATGGGAATTAGTACCAAGACCTGAAGATCAATCGGTAATAGGAACAAAATGAGTATTTAAAAACAAAGCAGACGAGAATGGAAATATTGTTAGAAATAAAGCACGTTTGGTTGCTCAAGGCTATAATCAAGAAAAAGGCATAAATTACGATGAAACGTTTGCTCATGTAGCAAGATTAGAAGCCATTCGTACATTACTCGCCTTTGCAACTCATAACAATTTTAAATTATTTCAAATGGATGTCAAAAGTGCCTTTTTGAATGGTTTTATTAAGAAAAATGTATACGTCGAACAACCACTACTATTTGTTCACAAAAAATATCCTGATCATGTTTTTTAATTACATAAAGCACTATATGGATTAAAACAAGCACCTCGTGCATGGTACGAACATCTTAAAAATCACTTAATAACATCTGGTTTTCATATAGGAAAAATAGATACAATTTTATTTATTAAAAGAGAAGATAGCGATATTTTGGTTGTACAAATCTATGTTGATGATATCATCTTTGGTTCAACCAACGAAAAACTATGTAATCAATTTTCTAATATTATGAAAAATGAATTTGAAATGTCACACATGGGAGAATTAAATTTCTTCTTAGGTTTACAAATAAAACAACTCGAAAATGGAATCTTCATTCATCAAGAAAAATATTGTAACGATTTATTACGACGATTTGAAATGGATAAAACATCAAGTAAACCAACACCAATGAGCACCACTATTCACTTAGAAAAAGATGAAAACGAAAAAGATTTTGATGAAAAATTATATCGTAGCATGATTGGTTCTCTACTTTATTTAACGGCTAGTCGACCGGATATTATGGTGAGTGTGTGTCTTTGTGCTCGATTTCAAGCAAAACCAATAGAATCTCATCTAAGAGCAGTTAAGCGAATTTTACGTTATCTATCTAGCACTAAAGATTATGGTTTGTTCTACCCTAAAGGATCATCGTTTGAACTTGTTTCATATAGCGATGCGGATTTCGGTGGATGTAAAACAGATCGTAAGAGTACTAGTGGAACTTGTCATTTTATCGGACAATCTTTAGTTTCATGGTATAGTAAAAAAACAAAATTGTGTTTCTCTATCTACTTGTGAAGCCGTTTACATCTTCATCGCTCTAGCATGTGCGCAAGTAATATACATGCAACAAATATTAACGGATTTTGGTAGAATTATCACCAAATCTCCAATTTATTGTGATAATACAAGTGCAATTAATTTATCAAAAAACCCTGTTAATCACTCACGAACCAAACATATAGATATACAACATCATTTTCTACGAGACAATGTTGATAAAGGAACCATTTCATTAGAATACGTAAATACCGAAAATCAAGTAGCCGATATCTTTACAAAACCATTAAATGAACAAATTTTCTCTAAACTCCGACGAAGTTTAGGTATTTTCTCACTAAATGACCTTCTTCCTTAATAATATATATATATATATATATAAAATAATTTTTTTACGGCTAACATTAGTCACCAAAGTAATCACCACAATTTATATCATTGATTTCTGCACCTTTGAACTTTTAGAAAATTAGTTTGCCTATATTTAATATTTTCAGCATATAAATATAGCCAAATAGAAAAACTACATTCAAACAATTGAATTTTTTAATAATAAAAAGGAAGAAACAAAATATAATAATGTCGTCAGAAGATTCCTATATATCCATCTCCGTCTCAACACCAACAACGGACAGCCCGGTTGACACCCCACAACGACTTCCGACACCTACACCAAAGCAAGAGCCAACATATAAGTGGTCTTCTTATCGTACGGGTTTTACTCCGGATAATAAGAAAACTAAAAGTTCCCTATTTATTTCTCCTAACATGAAGGAGAAAATTGATGAAATCCATCATTACCAAAAACAACAGATGGATCTTCAACGAGAGCTTTATTTCGAAAAAAAAATTACAGTACGAAGGTTAAGCTTTCTCGAGCAAGTAGCGATGAAGTTTTGTTCATCCCGAAAGAAATATGTTCATGAACCGTTACCAAAACCTTGTAGTTTATTGGATCCATCTTCTTCATATCGTACTTCTTCAGATCCCTCACCAAGACGATTTTCTGCCTCTCCAAGGACTCACGAACATGGAAATATATGGTCTCCACTTAGATCGTGGAAGGATAATGAGTCAGAAAATCCAAAAACTCCATCTCCACCTAAATAAATAAATTGTATTAATTATTGAATGTATCTAAACTTATTTTTATTACATTTTTACAGCAATAAAGTTATTTGTTATCTACATTCGATATATAAGTGAAATCATCACACTTTAAGTCATTTTTAGCCCATCTGCAATTTTCAGATGTCTATCAACAACTTCCAAACGTCTGACACAAGGATATACTATTCAAAATTTAGGAGTGTGCATATATCAGACGTCTGATATACCCCCCAGACGTCTGAAATGTTGTTCTGTCTCCTCCAAATAAAATTCATAATAATCCAGACGTCTGAAATAAGATCCAGACGTCTGCCTTAGTTTTCTGTTTCGAAATTAAACAAAAACAAACGTCTGTTTTCAATTCCAAACGTCTGAAAAATCTCACTGTATCTACAATTTTATAACTATGCTCAAAACCAGACGTTTGGGTCACAAAGCAGACGTCTGATTTTATCCTCTGGACAAAAATTAGGGCAAACCAAACGTCTGATTTCTAATCCAGGCGTCTGATTCTCAATCGACCATTTAAAATCGATCAGATAACGTCACTTTTTTCTTTTATCTCAAAATTATTACTTCCTACGATTTTCTCAAAGAAATTTTTTACTCCATTCACTATCCTACACCAAATATTACCACGATGCCGCCTCGTACTAAGAATCCTAAAATGTCCAAAAGAAAGCAAGATCAACCGACTACATCTTCGAATCCCCAGGTTTGCTCGGGTGACCAAATTGAACGGTGGATGAATAAAGCTCCTCATTCTATAAAAAGGTATGAAGATATCCAGAAAAAGAAACTTCACATAGGACCTTTTTACAATCTCTTAAAATTCCCTATGTATGAATTGGATGAGTTATGTGAAGATGTCGGATTAGAGACTCTAATTAACTTTACATCAAATGATATCCAAATAGACCAATTTGCCATTTTTCTATTTTATGCGAATCTAGATAATACCTCAGTATGGAACACTGAAGACGAAGACAATTGGCTTTGGTCTAGTATATACGGGAATACGATTCGATTGACCCCTGGTTTGATAGGACAAACCCTAGGTTGCTCCGACACCGGGGAAGACTTACACAACATACCAGATATGAGATTCAAGCCTCGAAATACTAGTACTCACCAAATCTAGGAAGACGAAATGCCCAAGTTTGCTTCAAAGTATTTACGTTCGAAAGCTCGACTCCTAACACGGATGTTAATTAATACAATTATTCCAAGAATGGGTAGTCACAAGCAAATTACTGAATTGGAGCATAAAGCATTATATGCTATATTTAGTAGGACAAGAGTAAATTGGCAAAATTTATCTTCAACGAGCTCAAACACTTTTGGACTCGATCAAGGCCGTCGATCATCTATCTTACCTATATTATGAAACTTCTTCGTTCACATAATATTCCTTCTTATCTCTCGATGTTCGAAGAAATTTCGCCAAAATACGCTTCCACAAAATTCTTTTCCTTGGTGCACTTACCTGAAATTCCTCTGGAATTCATGTCCTTTGAAGATTGGATGCATCATCGACAATCTAAAAGAGTTGAAAATCCTCCTCAACCACTCATTGTTCCATCTCAATAAGAAGAGCAACAACGAGAAATTACTCCTCCTCCTCCTAAACCTTTTGATTATCCGGGTCAAGAAGAAATTTTAGAAACTCGACTAGAAACAAATCCAAATGAAAGTATTCGAGATCTCACTCTCTGGAACCAACATATACTATCTCTAAATCAAAAGTATTTGGCTAACCAAATTGAGAGCTTTGAAACTTCGTTCGCTACACGACTAGCCACAGTTGAAGATTCTCTTTCAACTGTTCTATCGGTTCTTAAAGAAGTGTTACAAAGGGTTCGTAGTCCAACTCCACCTTTTGACGATTGGGCAACTCCTGTACCTTCTCCTCATGCAAAACATTCTAAATTATTTGAGGACGAACCTCCAAAGGAAGCTTTAACATCTCCTTCAAAAGCTAGCACTTCTACCAAAGAAGAACCAAAGGAAGATGATACAAATCAAGCTTCACCAAAGGAGGGTGATACAAATCAAGCTTCACCAAAGGAGGATGATCCAAATCAATCTTCTCCAAAGAAACTCTAAAAATTAGGAATCGTAGTTGTTTATGTTTTTGTACACATCCTTGAATGTAACTCCTTTATGCTATTAATGAAAATTTTCTTTTTTGACGATTAGCTTAATTATTACGAATTCTTTTTGATAATGTCAAAGGGGGATAAATTCAAATATAAGCATAAAACAATAAAAATAAGCACATATTCAGGGGGAGATTTTTAATCTGTATATAAGTACATTGAATAGTTGTCATCATCAAAAAGGGGGAGATTGTTAGAAAATCAACTCTATGGTTTCGATGATGACAACTATACAATGGAAATCGAATGTGTGTGTGTGTATATATATATCTATATTTACAGGTAGATGATAGAGTAACATCACCAAAGAGACAAAAAAAGACTCAAGAGAAGTATCAAAAGACGTCAAATCAGTAGAAATTGAAAAGAAATGGCACAGACACAAATAAAGCATCATATATACATTTTCAGACGTCTGAGTGCAATAGGTAGACGTCTGAATGTTTTCTCTGGTTTGCAAATCAGAGAAAATCAGACGTCTGGTACATATTCTCAGACGTCTGGATAAATTATCTGGTTCACAATTCAGAAGGAACCAGACGTCTAATAATAAACTCAGACGTCTGAATAGCAACCAGACACAAAAAAACATATGAAGACCAGACATCTGAAACATTCCTCCAGACGTCTGAATTTGAACTCGACCAAGCAATTTCAAGAGCAACTGTCACATTCGAAAGGACACATCTGCTTCTCTTTATCGCAACCCTTCATCATCATCAGAAGCGACTTTAGGAAGATTACAACAGATGCAACTGTACAAGAAAACTCTTCATCATTATAAATAGCATCAGGAATGCAAAGAGTTTTCTCACCTTGCTTACTTATGCTCTTATTTCCTAAACTCTGACTTATACCTGATCTCTAACAATCAACTACTTGTATTTAACACTTCCATATATTCAGAATTCATCATTCAATATCCTCTAGATATATATATATATATATATATATATATATATATATATTGGAAGCACTTGTACTCAATAGTCAACATCAGTGTTATAGAACACATTCTTGACAAAGAAACTCTGTTATTGTAAACCTGTTCCTCTAGGTCAAGTGAGGGTTAGTTGAAAGGAAAGTCCGAAGAGGAGCTTCGGGACTAGACGTAGGACGGAAGGTCCGAACCAGTATAAAATCCTGGTGTGATTATTTTAATTTACGTTGCTATTATTATCTATCTAGTTATATTATATAGCTAGTTGTTCATACTTGCATATATATCATATACGACCCACTCATATAGACTTTCAAAAACTTTATAAAAAAAGAGTAATCAAATTTGAATATTTGATTTTGAATAAACTAAGTTATATATCTTTGTTATATAAGATAAATCTCCTCTTGTTGATCTATTGTTGGAAGAAAATGTTTTTGAAAGTGTTTGAAGTATAAAAGGAATTTTATACAAGTTTGAAATGATCCAAAGTTTTTTTTTTAAAAAAATTTATATATATCTATATATATATATATATATATAAAGGATCTTATAAGGATTTTGGAAAAAGGTTTTGGGAACCTTTGGATTTGAAAAGGCTTTTGATTTTTGGGTAAAATCAATATTGGAATTTGGAAAGCCTAGTTTGAGAATTATCGATTTTGGGATAATCGATTTTGAGGAAAAGGAGATATATGAGATTTATACTAGGTGTATGATTTGGAAGATACTATATGTGTATAGTATTAAGTGTTTTGATAATGGCTCTGGGGAAAAAGACGCTTCTTTGAAATGAACTTCTTAGGAGTGTCACCGGGTGGTGCTGCCTTGAACCCTAAGGGGGTTCTAAAGTTGATCCTGTGAGGAGTCCGGACAAAACTAGTTCTTGAGGATTATGAGTAGTGTGTAGCGAAAGTCGAGGGACGTTGATGCCTACAGAGGCATTTGGGTTATGCTGTGACGACAGTGTAACTCGATGTCACTGCGACTACTGCAGACCATAGCGAAAGTCGTGTGTGCTGCTGAGAGCCAACAGTCTGCGTTTGATTTATATCGGTAGACCGCGGCCTATGGTAACATAGCGAAAGTCGTGTGTGCCGCTGAGAGCCAATGGTCTGCGTTTGATTTTACATCAGTAGAATGCGACCTATGTAGGAGTGGAGAAGTTTCATTTTTGACAGCAAAAATCGAGGGAGCTGATGCCTACAGTTACATAGACTTTTGCTGCGATGGCAATGTAACCCTGGAATGTAACTGCGATCTGTTGTGGGTTCCATAGCGTAATCGAGGGGCGCGGAGTGCCTACGGTTACATGGACTTTTGCTGCGATGGCAGCGTAACCCAGGATGTAACTGCGACCATGGATGGGGGTGATGATTTCCAAAGCATTCTCACCAAAGATATTTCCTCTATTTTCAAAAACTGTTTCTATATTTTCAATAAAATTATTTTTCCAAGTATTTTCACTAGGTGTTGAAACGGGTTTACCAAGTACTTATAGACTTTCAGTCCTATGTCTGATCAACGTATGACCGAATTTCTATGAGAACAAGGATGGACTAGTTGAGACATCGAGTTATAAGAAGTATTTTTATAAAAAGCTATTTTAATAATATTATGTGAATTTAAAGGTATTTCTAAAATTTTTAAATAAAAGTGTTGGAATTCTGAAAAATGAAAGAAAATCCAAACTGGAATTATGAAAATAGGAAATTATTGTCAAGGACAAAATTTCTAAGCGTTTTAGCCTCAAGGACAGAACTTCAGTATTTTAGGCAGAAGGAAAACTTTCTTTAGGTGTCAGTTTTTAGTTATTGATAGCAGTTGTTAGTTATCAGTTTGTAGTTATCGGTAGCAGTTTTTAGGTATCAGTTTTTAGTTCGGTAGTAGTTTTGCAAGAATATTTGTCCTTATGAATAATTTTGAAAGAATGTTTGTCCTTATGAATAATTTTTAGGAGAATGTTTGTCCTTATGGTTAAAATATTGAGGTCATGTCCTTGAGGCTAAAAATATACAAATTTTTGTCCTTTAAATTAATTCCCCTTTATGAAAAACAAAATTTGAACTCAGGAAAATTTAATGAAGTGATTTTTTGTAATAAAATCGAATATTGATATAAAATTTGGAGGTAGCTAATTAGCTAAATAAATTATTTGATGGAGTATGTTAATAAAATTCAACTCGGTTAAATAAAATGGATTGTAAGTTAATAATAAAGTTCGGAGATAAACTCGAATTATAATAGAATTCGATTTGGATTGATAATAAATTAAAATAAGTGGAGATGTTGTAAAAATAAAATGGAACTGGATTATAATAGAAATGATTTGAGATACAAATAAAATCCAATTCGAGTATAAATGAGTTAAGTATGTGCTTGGATATTATTTTGATAAATTGAGAAGGTGAGTTATAATAAAATGGATGGGCTAACTATTTAATAGAATTTGATTAGATGAGAATCAAATAGAAGTGGGCTTAAGTTTTGAAGTTGGACTAAATTAAAGTAAATTAACATAAGTTTAAAATTATTAAAGCTCGACTTCAAATAGGAAAGGAAGACCATTAGATAAAAGCTTGGGTTGAATTAATTTGGAAAGGGTTAGCAGTACACAAGCATGGAATGTGTCGAGCTAAATAAAATGGTTATGAATAAAATAAAATGGAATTGAATAGAAATTATTTATTCACATGGATATCATCCAATTGCATAGGAATGATTGTCGTTTGATGTAAACAAGATTTAATTAAATTCTATGAGTTGATAAAGATTAAATAAACTGGTTTTAAGATCAATTGAAGTGAATATGAGTTTGTTTTGCTTAAAATAAATTGAATGTAAGCAATTAAGTTGTAAACCAATAAAATTGAATGAAATGGTATATGAATTGGTTGAAAGAAATTGAATTAGTTTTAAAATCATATAAATTGCTCGTGAAAGTTATTTAGAAGGCATTTCTTTTAGAGTTGATGTGTGGTAGTTGTTTAAGTAAGAGAAATGTTATAAACTTTATATATAGTGCTTACATGTTTGAATTAAGTAAGTACAGGTACCGGGAAGCCGTTTGGATGGAATTGGACGTGCTAATCATTAAAATAATAAGCCGCTTGCTTAAAAATGCTAAAAAAAGGTACGCCTACGCAATAAAAATAGGAAATATGAAATGTTTTTGTTTTTTCGACCGTGTGGATCGATGTGTATATATATATCTCTTGCCAAATGCAAAAGCTCCTCCGTACAAAGGAGACTCTGTCAAAATTTTCCGAAAATTTTGGAAGTTAGAAATTTTTTGAAAATTTTTGGAAAATTTTGTTAGCGACAAAACGTTTTCAAATTGGAAATTGCAATAAATTAGTGGATGGAACTAATTTAAATGATGATATGAATCAGTTATAAATGAAAGATAAAATTCACTATTTAAAGTTGAAGATAAATTGAATTCATATGGGAATGGGAGAATCAATTTAAATAGAAATAGATATAAACTAAAGCGGCGAAGTGAAAATAAATATAAGAAGCGTATAAAATACTTATATTGAAGTTAAGGAGAGATGGTAAAATTCTTAAGTAATATGGGTGTCGGGAAAATTATTGAATAAGCATTTGAGTGAAGATTTAATAAAATATGTGATTGGATATTATTGCTAAGTAGGATATGCAGGTATTATAAAGGGAAAGGAAAATTGGTTTTGATTTCCGAAAATAAATTTGAATTTTCTCGACAAAAGGTATGTGTTTAAATTTCTATATGAAATTGATTGGGAGTCACTTGGCCTTTTGTTTTCTTTCGGAATTTGGGAGCCCGTAGAGGCATTTTGTAGTTGTACCGAGCTAGCCGCGCAAAGGAGATGCTGGCGAACTTTTTCAGAAATTTAGAGCGTTAGAATTTTTTTGATAAAATTTTGATAATTCAAGATTTGATTTTAAACTGAAATTTAAATAATTGAGCAAAAGGTATTGTTTGAAAACTGTAGGAGAGTTCGGGAAGTTAGTAAGAATGATAATGGGTCTTTTATAAAAAGATAGTTGGTAGGATGTTAAACTATTAGTTTAGGGGGAAAAGTAAACTGGTATTGGACCATTCTTCCTAACTAGTAATTTCAGGGATGAAATTCTTTTAAAGGGGAGGAATGTGACGATCCAGAATTTTGGACAATTTAGATTGGAATATTTAATTGATTTTAAATATTTAAAAGGTTAATTTTAACTTGAATTCCAAATATCACTATTTACTTGATAATTAAATTATTGAATTATATGATTCGAAATTGGGTAAAATGTTGAATATGGAGTTTTAAGCTTGTTAAAAATAATTTGAAGGCTTATAAAATTTATATTAATGATATTGAAGATAATAGAATGGTTAAAATTTAATTTGAAGTGATTTGTTCAGTTTTAATAATATATCGTTTAAATCGATATTTAAAAATAGCCTTTCGAGACACAGTCTCGGAATTCGACGAAACTAATTCCATTGGATCCATAATATTGTATTATTATCGGATTTTAATTTTCGTATTGCTTGGAGTTGTTGTGGGAGCGTACGATATGTAAACGCACTGAAATTTATATCGAAATATTTTGAAAACTTATTTATTTATATACGTATTGACCAGTCAACTATTGTTCCTTCTCAAATACGCTAGTTTTCTTCCTTTAAACACGCAATCTTTCTTTTACCGTTTAAATCAACTCTCCCCTTTTCCTTCAGTGAAATCAATTCGAACAAAACATAAGAAAAAAAATGGCCGAGCTGTTCATTTCAAATCTTCCATCTTCACTTCAATTCGAACTCGCATTTCCTCCTTTTTCTTCGCAAGTGAATTGAGATCGAGAGGAGAGGGGGTTTCTTCGATCTGAACTAGGCTGAGAGGGAGAGTCACGCGCGTTCGAACAGCAAGTTGTTGGTGGGGTTCGCGAGCAGGCGCACGCGCAAGCAAGGTGGAGGTACAAGCATACGTGTTCTTCATTGTGGCAAGCTTTGGTGAAGGCGCTCATACGCCCGTGCGTGGTCAGGGTTTGCGTCAAGGTCGCGACTCGACTAAGTCATGGTGTTCGAGCGAAGCTTGGTGACATTTGGAAGCTCGAGTGTGGTGGGTTTCATGACACGTTCGAGAGGGAGAAGTCGATGGTCGCGGTGATGAGCTCGTCGAGATGCGATTTGGATTTCGAGCTGAAGCTCGTTGATTTGGTTTCCTGTTCATTGTGAGGTAATTTAAATTTTAAGCATTTTAAACAGTTGTTTTAAAACTTAATCGGCTATACATGTATATGTATATATGTATGTAAAACAGCGAGGCATATTATTTGGTAGGAAGGTTGGGTTGTGTTTTTATTTAACTTACTTAAATATATATATACAAATATTTCAATTTGCTAATTTATTTTTATAATAGGGGTTTGATGATTACCTTGTTCATTATTTTAACTATTGAAATAATTTATTAAAGGAAATTTAGTTTTAAATTAAATGAATTTTTTTATTAAATCATTAGTTTAAATCAAATTATTAGTAAATTAAATTTTGTTAATGGTAATAAAATGCGCAGTTAATTGAATTTATCAAATAGAAATTTAATTGTTCAATTGACTCGAATATTAATAAAACATATTATGTTTATTCAAGGTTTGAAATCTGAAAAGAAACAAGCTGTTCTGGAGTAGATTGCCAATTTAAAAAGCAAAGGTGAGTTAGTCTCACTCAACTGGGTAATTATTTAAATTTAAATGATTGGTTGAACTGTTTCGATATGCTATATGATATATACTAGTATATAGCATATATTAGAGTGATTGATATTCTGTTACGAATATTATTGATAATTGGAATATTGAATGCTGTAGTTTGCTTGAATATTTCGGTACACTGAGTCATTAATATATATATATATATATATATATATATAATTGGATTTTTTTTTGAAAAGGAATATAAGAGCAAAATTTGGAAGCGAAATAATTATAGAATAAAAATAAGAATGAATTGGAAAGAAATAAAAGTGATTTTTTTTAAAACACTGAAGTTAAATTGTAAAGTAGAAATTTAGAAAAAAAACAAGTTTTAAATCAAAGTTAAATCTGGAATTCAAGTTGGTGAATCTCGATTTTTTATACAAATAAAGTTTTTAAATTTAAATTGTTTTAACAACTTGCATGTTAAAGTACATTTTTAAATTGATTTGAATTTAAAAATGAATTGGGTTTCAAATTCCTTTAAACTTCCTTTATAAAATGAGTAATTAATTTATTTAATGAAGTAAATAAAAAAGTAGTTAATTACTGGTTGGGATTAATCAAGAGTGATTAATATTTGTGGTTTAATTAATGATTAATTACTTAATGTAATTAATTTTGATTAGGATAAATTAAAATGTAATTAGAAATCATTAATTTATATAACTAATGATGTAATTGAAGGTTGATTGATTAAGATTAATTAAGCAATAATAAGTGATTTATGAGAAATTAGTTAATATAAATAATTAAGGATTAATGTAATTGATTATAGTTAATTAATTTGTGAAGTAATTAAAGATTAATTATCAATTTTGGTTAAGAATAATTAATTTGTGAACTTAATTAAAGATTATTACTTGAATGTAACTGAAGAATAATTAATCCAGGGTGATTAATTAAGATGGATAATGAAGGGATGATTGATTAATTGATTTGAAATTAATTAATGTTAAGTGAAGAAATCTAAGTGAATGAGGTTAGTAATTCAATCAGAATTAATTAAATTAATTTTGGATGTGATCAAGCTTTGCTTATGGATGATTGAATGGTACTGGATGCCTTGAATGAGTGGATAACTTTGGTTAGGATGACATGAGACTCGAAGAGACCGGGCTCTGGTATTAGAAAAATACCTGAAACCACTTCGAATTTTATACATTGATATGTGAAATCTATAGGCTAGAATGAAATGATTTAAGTGAATTGGACTATTTAAATCTAAATTTTGGTACTTAGAAAATGGATGTGTGGAATAAGTGATGTCTATAACAAATTGTGAATTTGTAAATTGATACGAGTTACTCCGGGTTTTATACAAGTTGTATGCTTTGTATTCCTGGTTAGATGGGTTTACTCACGCTGGTTTCCAGCCTGACCCGCGTGTTACTTTGATGTAATGCTCAGGTCAGACAGAGTATTACAGTTTTTCAGGTAAGGACATTCTAGAGCTCAGGAGGCGAGCTGGATGGCAAGAACGTATGGAGTGTTTCCGCTGTAATATATTTCTGATTATCTGAGACATGCTGATTTGTATATGTCCAGTATTTGAGTATGTGTGTAACTCTGATGCATTAAAATGTAATCGAAAAATATAGTATTCTTTTATAAACTGTTATTATTTGATATTATATTTGATCCGCTGCGAATGTGAGAATTTGTCTTGTGTTTTTTGTTTCTTCTTATTTTATCTCTTCCTTCTTTTTCCTAACTATCTGGAATTTTCGAGATCGAAAATTCCGGGTCGTTACAAGATTATTTTTTATTTTAATTTAATTAGCTCTCTTGCTACTTTTCTCTCATTTTCTTCTTATTTTTATTTCATATTGAATGCTATATTTTTTAAAATGATAACAAATATGAAAGGCTAAACCCCTTCAATTTAGGGGTAATGAAGCTCTCTTAATCATGTAGATTCAACATTTTGATAATTTTTGATCTCCTTTTCTACTTAATGGAAATGTTTGAATGAGTTAAACTTTTTTGTTTTAGCTTTGAATTTGATAGTCTATGTTGTTGACACCAAATATGATATGCTTAAACAAACAAAAACACAAATTACCTCTTTATCTACATATGATTATGGTAATAAAATGAATTTTAAAATCAAAATTTGATGGTCTATATTTCTAATCAATAGTTAATAGATCATGCTTAGAATAGATTTTATTTTCAAGTTCACTGTCATTTTCATGAGAGTTAAGAAGTGGTTTAATAGGTGTGTTATAGTTTGATGGTTTACATTGGGCTAATTAGTAGCACATATATTCCATGCTTATGATAAACACATTAATTAAACTCACTAGTGACCAAAAGAAGAGATCATGATTTCATGTTGTGTTGATTTAGGTGATCATGAGAAGGGATTTACCTCTAAATTGCCTTCAAACTCTCATATTTTTATCCATTTTCTTTTGTTAATTTGTTTATATTTTTTAGCTTCAAACAATTTCAAACTCTTGGTTAATTTGATTGAATAGAATTTTAAAATCTAAACAATTTCCTATGGATCGACCCATACTTGCCACGTACTAGAAGTGTAAGTCGTGCGCTTGCGGTTAATTTTTATTAAAATTTGATCGGTTGTTTTCTAACTCGATAGGAAATTGACCGTTCAAACAAGTTTTTTGCACCATTGCCGGAGAATTAATTTGATTTTAATTTCTATTCTTCGAATTATTTTTATTTGATTTATTGTCTGTTTGTTTTGTTTGTTAACTTGCATTTAAAAAAATTGTTGTGTGTTTGTATGTGATTTTATTTGTGCATCTCTTGTTTTCTAGTTCATTTACATTTGTAATTCTATTTAAAATAATAATAACCAATACAAAAGTCCTTTCAAAAAACAGAAAAAAAAATTGCATTCACAACTTTCTTTTACAAGTTTGTATTTACATTTCATATTATTTTTTTTACAAATTTTCATATTCTCCTTTCTGCACACACAAACTTCTACCAAGACTGTGCACAGTGCACTTACACCATTGTCTACCATTCTTACAACACTACACTACATTTGTCTTCCCCTCTGTTACTCCCTGTCCTTCAAAAGACTCCACTGCAACCTCCCCAATACAAAACCACTTCATTACAACTACTACACAAACCATCCCAATTACACCATATCACTATGTAACTCTCAACTATAATAACTCCACATCTGACATCTCCCTAACTTTAGCATATACCCATCATCATCATACCAGCCATCATCACCAGTGCAACCCTCTGTCCCCCCCCCCCCCCCCCCGCATTACTACACAAACCTCCTTCCCTGTCAATATATATCACCAAACCTGCCTGCTCTTCCCACTCCACCAATCAGTCACATTACATCTTCCTCTGTCACCATACTTTCTTGTTGCACTTCAGCATTCATCTACAACTTCTCCACATTCACACATTCAACATATCACCTATCGACTATTCCACAAGAATAACTTCCCCCTAACAACTGACTATTCCACAAACATCTCACTGCCATCCCCTGCCATTGCAACATCTCATCACCACACCAAAACTACTACCCACATATCTGCAATACATATCACACTGAACCACATACATACAACCACCATTCCTCCACGATAAGACAGTTACCGTCACAGCTCTACTTACCGTGCCATTGAAACACTACTCATTCATCTCATTCATTCCCTTACATCCAGCAACCAACATAAACCACACCATTCTCATAAATCAGATACATCACATCCACATCCACTACTACTTACATTCACAACCCACACTAGCCATTACCACTACTGTTGTATATATTTGCCTCTACATACATTTGCCTACCATCAATGCAACTGCTGTTATCTATAATCAACCTCTCCACCATGACATCACACAATAGTTCTGCTACAACCTCAAATACCCACTGATACATACCACTTGTCTTCACCACCTCAAATTCCACCATATCACAGCCATAACCCCCATACAAACTTCAACATACAACTCTAGCCACTGCTTGCCACATACGATGCTGTAACATCAACACTACACTACCCATTTCCACCTGAAAACCATCACTTGTGCAACATCACTTTCCATTGTGCACCTTTCTTCTGCTCACAACACTTCACTAAACCTTCCTGACTTGCATTTCCTCCTCTGTCTTCTATCACACCCAAGCTTCTGCCCCTTTCTCCACCATTCACAACATCATCCCCGAACAATCCATGACCCCAACTTTACACTTCAACAAACTTCCATCATCTCTGTAAACAGGCAAACCACCAAATATTCGCAAACCACTACTACAAACATCAACCACTGTATTTCAACTCATCCTTCAGCCATTAGCACTTCCTCAACATTGCTTCATCACCTTCAACCATTACATTTCTCTGTTCCTCTGCCAAACTTCACCTCATTTCGGTTCAAACAACTACACCATGTAGAATTTCACTATAATCGCTTACTTTCCGCGGATGGCAAGAACACCTTTAAATCTTGATTTCACGAGCTGCAAGGTACACCTTCTTGATTTACGGGCTAGAAGATCATCCTCTTGATTTCAGATGCTACAAGAACACCTTCTTTTCGCAGACAACAACAAAGTATAACTACAGATTCATGCAGATTCAGTATAATGATCCTATAGACCTTCAATAACAATATATCTTTGAATTGTTTAAGGAATATGATGAAATTAGAGAGAATGATACGAATTATGTAGAAACTCTCTTATATCGTGTGGTTTGCAAATTGGTGAAGAATTGGAGTGAAATATTATCAATTTGCATGGAAAATGAAAGAGTATGCAATGGAATTTTCTTACAAAAGTATGGAAGAGAAAGAGTATGAAAAAGAGGAGAGAATTGATTGGAATTTTTTTTTTCCAGAGGCTTTAAATAGTGGTTGAAGAGATGTCTTTTGGTGAAGAGGTGGCGGGGAAATCCCTTGATATGAATTTTAAAAAAACTGACCGATGGGACACATGTCAACATACTAGATACTCATATGTCGACATGTAGGCATTTTTCAAAGAGAACAACAACACGAATAAATGTTGCAAATTTTCAGATTTCAAAGTACCTTGTATTTGTGAATTTTTTGTGATTTGGTTGAGGTCGTTGGTTGATGATCTTCAAGTGTAGTTTCTATATGATCTTTAACAAGGAATTCTAAGACTTAACCAACTACTCATTATTTCAAACACCTCCGTCTTTTCAGCATTCTTCTTCAGTCAGTTTTGTTCTTCCATTGCTCTGATTAACCTCCATATATAATCCATATGTAATTTATTTTCTTCCATTGAGTTCTTATTTATCTCTGTAAATGTCTTCATAATATATCTGAAAGAACCGTAGAACTTGGAGATATGTTAATTGTAATATTTATATGCTTGTTGTCATCAAAATCAATATCTATGGTATTAACAGATGCCACTCTAGTACAAAGTGTTATGAATATACTATTGGCATCTTAACATAGAATTTAAAATTATGGAGATGCGTTCACTTTGTGTTTCCTTTTGTTCTTTTGGTTACTTTTTCCTTTTTGCTTGCAACAAATAACTCATCTATCACTTGTAAAAAATAAAAGCAGTCCATTGTATTTGGCACAAATACATTAATCTTTCTTGTATATGTAGAGGAAAAAGAAAATTATTGAACACGACATACATGTTTTTGATATTATTACTACAAAAAGTGATATAATTGCATAAAGTTTGCGCACACCATAACATAAACGGAAATAGGAAGGACCAAAGTGCAACAACCTAACAATGAAACTACTAGAAACTGAAGAAAAAGGAGTTCCCCTAGCACGAATTCAAAAGCACTCAGTGTACATAATCTTCAACATTGAGACACCAAATTTATACATCTCTGGATCATTGTCAAGCGTTCCTTCTTCACTAGGCAGCTTGTTCAAATCGAGAAGCTGATTGATCTTCTCCTCGGGTTCATCATGATTATTGTGAAGTTCTTCATCAAGCTCTTCTTCATTAGCAGACCCCTCATCAGATCAAATCTTTTAGTAATGTTTTTCTCAAAGCCATTAGCTTCATGCTTTGTATCATCGTTGACGTTTTTTTGAGTTTTGGAGGAGATGGAGATTGCTCTTTGTTACGCATGATGGATTGCGGTTTTTGCATGGTTTCTCGGTAGGAAAAATACGATTGTAATATGAGAATGGTCGTCGTCATTTTTATAATAATAATAAAAAAAGAAATAAGTTGGCAGATATTTGTGAGGAGTGATTGAAGTAAAATATGAAAATGTTGACTAAAAAAATAGCAAGCATGAGTTGTCATTTTTATTAATGATGGATATGAAATGCTTTTTGAAGAATGGTAAAACAAAAAACAAAATGCTTTTCTGCCTCAAATCGTCATATGTTTAGCAAAATGACCACACCTTTATATTTTGAACTAGAGGGAGTATTGTTCTATTTGCTGCTCTTTTAACGTTGATTTTAATCATTTCACGATTACTAATTTCAACGTGGGGGAAAGGGAAATTGAACTAGGATTAAACCTGAAATTGTCCATCCTACCCTCCTGCTCAGTAGGAAATTAAACATTTTCGTTGTCGGGTACCCTCAAATGACAACGCCATAACTATATATCGCACAAATCCAGCTCCGAATCCGTCTAATTGATTTTACCCCACGCCCACAGCTCCCCAAATACTGTTTCTTTCACTGACAGTAAAAATTAGCAATCGATTTATACTGTAGTATTTACGTGCCAGAAAAAGAATTTTACTGGTAACGGCTTGTTTTTTATTTTTATGTTTATCTACCTTTTGATTCATTCGTTGTATCTCCTTTTTCCGAACAGATTTTTCTTTGTCATAATTCTGCAAAATGCAGCTATTGAAAATAAAAAAGAAAATTTCTTCTAGTTCATTGAAAATATCGTTAGGATCTGTTTTTATAGCAAATGTATTGCCAGATATTCAATGCGAATCCGCAAGATTTAATTTTCTACGTTAGCTGATGATGAAAGCTATCCTCTTATTCAGATAATTTATTATAGTTCATTTACCTATGAAGAGAAAAAGGTTAGGGTTTGCTGAATAAATTTTTGTATGACCCATTCTATTTTACGCTTTTGAGCTTGAAGTATACAAATCAAAAAGTTACTATCTCAGACTGCATTTGTATTGTTGAAACTATTATGCCAATATAACATATTTTGCTATTTCTGTTTTTACCATAGAGATTCTATTAGTGATTCAAAAAACCAAACATGGATGCTAATAATATGATAATAACACCTTTAAAAAAACATAAGATATTGAGATCAAGGGTAGTTAATTTATTCAATTTTCTCTTTCTTTGCATTTGATAGGTATACAGACTTAGCAGAACAAGATGCATTCAATGATTCCCTGGAGCGGCACATTAGAAATCGAACCCAAACCAATATCAGAAGAAGAAGACAAAAGGATGGATGAAGCCAAGCAACTTCAGAAACAACTCGAAGAAACTCAGCAAAGTTGGTTGCTTGGTCCACAAAGAAACTTAAAGAAAGAGAGAAATGTCGATTTGGGTTGCGTAATTTGTAAGCCTAAAGTGATTAAATGGATATTCTGGACTCTTGTTGCAGGATTTGTAGTTGTTGGAGTCCCAATCATTATCTCTAAGTTCATACCAAAACATACTCAACTTGTGCCTCCCCCTGATGAGTACACTGTTGTCCTCCACAAGGCTCTTCTTTTCTTCAATGCACAAAAATGTAAATGTTTAATCTGCCTTTTTATGCACACACATGTATATTCAGGAAACCGAGTTGTCGTCACCATCATCCTCCTTTTTTTTTCTTTCTGAAATGATTGGAGTAGTTTTATTTTTTTAAATCTTCTACGTCGAGTTGTATGTCTAATTATAGTGGTCTTGCTGGTAAACTTTGACAAATGTGTCCCTGTCAATAGCATGCATTTTGATAAATCATAAATCTATATTGTTACAGTGGTTCAAATTCTTTATCTTCTCACTTCTAAACCTACCAGTAGGGGTTATGTGCTAGAGATTATGTCTCTGAAAAATATTGAATTTCAGATGTCCATTTACTATTTCGAATTTTTTAAACAGCTGGGCGCCTACCCAAGAACAATAAGATAAAATGGCGAAGAGATTCTGCATTGAAAGATGGAATTGATCTTCCAGATGTGAAAGGTGGATTAGTTGGTGGATACTATGATGCTGGAGACAACATAAAATTTCATTATCCGATGGCCTTCTCTATGACATTGCTGAGTTGGTCAGTTATAGAATATTGTCATAAATACAAAGCTATTGGCGAGCATAATCATATTCTAGAGATAATCAGATGGGGCACTGATTACTTGATGAAAACTTTTAATTCTTCTGCGACAACCATTAATAAAATGTATATTCAGGTGAATATTATTACTTCTGTATTGTGTTAAAAGTAAATTCTTAATCAACTTCAACATATATACAAGTTGATGATATCACAATTTTTAGGTAGGAATAGCACAGAATGGCTCTAAGTCACCCAATGATGAGCACTATTGTTGGATGAGGCCTGAGGATATTGACTATCATAGAGAAGTAATGCATACTTCTGCTGCTCCTGACTTAGGCTCGGAGGTGGCATCAGCTTTAGCTGCTGCTTCAATTGCTTTTCGCCATGACAGTTTATATTCTAACAAGCTTATTAGCGCTGCAAAAACTGCATTCAGGTTTGTGCAGTATCAGACAAGCACTATAGCTAGTTATTTTATTGTACACATTCTTTGTCGTATGCAATTGCAGGTCTCCTACATTTTGAGATGATGAAGAACATTAGACAGAACATCATATAGTTATTTATTGAAACAGGATCTATTTGTCAATATATTCTTTAATTTAGTTTTTTTTCCAGATAAATAACATTGAAATTCATTTATTTATTCACATCAAAATTGACTTTTTGAATTTTAGTTCAAAAGAGCAAAGCAGTTACTTTTTAAACGCTATTCAACCAAACCTTCGTTTATCACCCTATTCAGATTCGAGTGTGTACACTAACACTATTAATAATCCTTGCTCCATCCGTATAATTATACATATGGAAATTTATATGCTTTCTGGAAATACTTTTGGTCATTTACAAAACCACACAAGGAGCAGAGCATCTTCTCTCGTCGACTTAGTGAATACAGTGATGTCTGAACATTACACACCCACACCAACTCTCTAGCATATAAACCTCGATGTTTATTTACTACTTGCACAACCATCTTCCCAGACTCACTGACTTTACATTATGTCTCCTGATATTATTTCATTTTTCAGTATCATTCCAAGGAACAATTTGTCTTACATTTCATCATCCAATATCAAAAAATTTCACTAAATATCCAAAATGGATATTAATTTCAGGTTTGCAACTGATCCATCAGGACTTTCACCATATTCATATGGAAATGCAATAGTTGCAGATTTCTACAATTCCAGTGGATTTTACGATGAATTTATATGGGGTGCTACTTGGATGTTTTATGCAACTGGAAATTACAGTTATATTTCACAAGCAACAAACCTAGAGCTGCCCAAAAAAGCTAAAGCTTTTGTGCATAATGCCGATTTGAGTGTCTTCAGTTGGGATAATAAGCTTCCTGCAGCCGATTTGCTGTTAACAAGGTTCAGAATTTTCTTGAATCCTGGATATCCTTACGAGGAATTGCTTAAACAGTATCATGCCACTGTATCTGAAAATATGTGCTTTCTTTTTAAAAGATTTCATTTCTTTAATATGACTAAAGGTAAAGATAAATAAGATTGTTGCGAATTATAAGTAAAATGATATACGATGATTGATAAATTTATTTGTAATGGTCAGGGGGGTTGATTAATCTAAACCATGGCCGACCTCAGCCACTGCAATACGTAGTGAATGCTGCATTCCTCGCAATATTGTATGCAGATTACATGAACCAAAGTGGTATTCCAGGGTGGTACTGTGGAGTTAACTTCATGCCGTCTAGTTATCTCCGTGAATTTGCTGCCAGTCAGGTTCTTCCTTTAATATTTGTTCTGAAAAAACTTGCTTTGTTTCTGATATTATAGGAAAGGATATAGCAGCAATAATTTACAAAAAATGCAGCGTATGCTTTATTCTTAGGGAAGTTTTGTACAACGCCGTTTCGAAATACACAACCGTCCCTTCTCAAAGGCATGTTATAAAAACATCAATTTTTAAGTTACATGATATTGGCGGCAAACTCTGCAAATATTTACGGCAAACTCTGCAAATTTCTACAGAGAAATCTATAAATATTTGAAGTTTTCAAGCTGCAAATATTTGCAAAATTTTCTACAAATATTTGCCGCCTCTGCAAATGTTTACAGAGAACTCTGTGAATATTTGCAGAATTCTTTTAAATATCTGCAGTTTTAAAAAAAGTTAAAAAATTTGTTTTGATTGTAGAAACATGGGATTAACATTCAGATTAATTTGTGATAGAAAAGTGAATTTGTTGTACCGAAACTAAAAATAGAAGCGTAATCTAAAATAAGTTTTTGGTAATTGTTTTTCACAAATCAAATCTGCAAATAAGGGGTTTATTCAAATTTCCACTTATTTTTATATAACACTTAATGCCGGGTACTCTTAGCTCAACACAAAAACTCAGATGGTACATACAACTTGTTAATTTAAAATTTTCTCTCTCTCTTTCTTTTTTTCTTTTGAAAAATACCTTTGGTAAATATTTGTTATGAATAATTTTGAACAGTTCCGAAAGTACTCTGATACATAATAATTGACATTTTTTGTTAAATACTCTATTTTACAGGATTATTGTTGACAATGTTAGTTCGAATGAGTGTAAAATCTTTATTTTTTTTAATATAAGCAGTCATTTTTCTTCAATTTTATTTCGCTGTAATACATCAGAAATAAAAAGAAAAGAATCAGTAAAACATGCCAAGAGTTTGGATGATTGTTAAGGTGAGAGTTACTTCGGATAAGATGCATCATTAAAAGTGCATTTTAGGAGAAAACTTAAATCGATAAGGGGAAAGAACAAAATATGTTTTTTCCCTTAGCAAAAATAATCAACCCGACCTTTTTGCCATTTTCTACAATCTGACATCCTTTTCTTTTGAACTTTTTTTTTTTTCGATAGAAATAAAGTTTGTCTTTTTCTAGATGCGAAAAGTTTCAGAAAATTACAATTTTTAAAATTTGAAAATTTCTAACTAATTTTATTTTCAAACGTTATATTTTTAATTTTTTCTCCTACAAAAACTTAAATTAGCTTCTGGATATTTATTTCCTCAACTAATATAAAGAGGAATGCTAAGTGTAATATCAATAGTTATAAATTTCAAATTCTCTTTAACCAATCATGTCCTTATCTAATTTCATCAACAACCATCAAAGTTTAGCTGTGCTCATATCGTGGTAAACCTCTTACCTTGATAATATAAACAATTCAGGTTGATTACATCTTAGGAAAGAACCCAAAAAATATGAGTTACATAGTAGGATATGGAAACAAGTACCCAAAGCAAGTGCACCACAGAGCAGCATCCATACCACATGACCATAAAAAGTACTCATGCACAGAAGGGTGGAAATGGCGTGATTCCAGGAAACCAAACCCTAACGCCATAACTGGAGCTATGGTAGGCGGTCCTGACAAACACGACAGATTCATTGACGACAGGCACAGACATGGATACACTGAGCCCACATTAGCTGGAAATGCAGGTCTTGTAGCTGCGCTTGTGGCTTTGACTGGAAGTGGAGGAAGAGAAATTGATAGGAATGCGCTGTTTGTTGCTGTTCAGCCTTTGTTTCCTCCTCCACCTCCTCCTCCTTCATCATGGATTCATTCATAGATTTCTGATTATTATTTATTTCACGTTGTTTTTTATTGAAATGTTGTTGAGTTTGAATTTAATTTAAACTTGGAGGATCACATGTTGTTGGTTATCTTGTTACAGTTTACATGAATTTTTTCTAATAAATTTTTGCATGTCTGTAATTCTGATTTTGAGTGTGAAATGCCATGGACTTTGATCACCTATATTGACTGGATTTAAAGAGCACCATTCTGATGAATCTGAGCAGTTCAAGCCTGTGAACTCCACAGAAGGTAAATTTGTGGCATTTTAACTTGGTAAGCGAGTTAAATCCTTCTTTTAAGGGTGAGACGACACAATCTACACTCCAATGGTAGCTAAATTTAATAGAAACGAGTTTGCTATGTGCTTAAAAGCAGTGCCAGTGCCAGTGCCTGCTCATTGTTTTACATAGAGCATAGTTGATGATGCACGAGATCATCCAAAAATATGGCACGTATTTAGGGTAAAGGGATTTTGTCCTCGTGGAGTGAGATTACTAATTTTATTCTTTTTAAATTTGGTTATTGTGTGTAGGAAGATGAAATTTGCTTATTATGTCACACAAGCGCATGAAGTGTGCTTATTTAATAAGGTGTATGATCATCATTTATTTAATAAATTCTTGAGGTCATGCGTTTATTAAACAAGCGTATATGTATTGGATGCTTATTTAATAAGCGTTCAAATTCGGTTCAGGATTTCAAATTGAAAATTGAATATATCCCCTAAAGTTAAAGGATTATATGTTCATCGTAGAGTTTTATCCGTAATATGTTGAATATTGAAGCTTCATTGAAGATGCTCTAAAGACACATCCCCATAATAAAGACCATAGACAAGCAATCTTTTATGGTGAGATAGAAAGTATAACCCTTACTATGTTACCCATGCACATGTTCCACTCTTTACTTATATATTGTTTGTCCAAGATATGTGAAGATCACTTAAAATAGGGCGTACATCGCTTTACCTGTTTATCTCAAATCCCAGCGGAAACCTATATATGATCGACCACATGTGAGATAAAACAAATAAATCGAATAATCGAAATTAATTCGATAATGCACAATCAAACACATGAAAAAAATGGAATATATGTAACTATTGGGTCAAGAACTTAAAGGATCCATATAAGAGTACTTCCTAAAGTGAATTTGCATTTTGAGAAATTTTATGCAGCTTCTTCAATAGTCGTCAACCTAATAATCCCTTATGACTTGTTGATTCATGGAAACTCAATGAAAAAAGCTTATTTGGAATCTTTATAATCAATTTTAAAATAAATAACTGAGTATGCGGAAACGGCTAGTACAATTGTCTCGCCTGTGAGATCTCAGAAGATAAAATAAGGCGTTTAGCTAAGGTTAGGGATGGAGAAACGAGTGTCCTGAACTCACTTAGTCTATGTTTTATTTTCATAGACGAGGGGTAGAACAGATTGAAAGAAAAGCCCGGATGCTCTAAAAAATTGTATTAAGTTTCTAAAATAAAAGAAGACGGATATTATCCAAAAATTTAAGCAATCTCCAAAATGAATAAATTACGACTTGAATTGCATAGAGATAATCTTCTTATACTTGGTATTAAAATTCGAAGAGGGAACTCGTCCTATTCGTGCAATTTAAAAGGTGATTTCGCCGTTATTCCGCCTATAGCAGTTGTTGCATGCGGAAATTGATGTTGAGCAAAATTAGAATGATTTATGTGATCCTATTTACTCAAAAATGTTTGCTAAGATTGATTTTACGGTTTATCGTAAATGATGTCTTAAATGGCATTGTTTTTGACCCACCTAAAAGTTAAGGAATTTGAATCGGGAGTTAAGTGAGGAAATTTGAGATACTACCCAAAGCAAAAGAATGAATTACTTAGAATTATTCTAAGTTAAAAGAAAGAGATTTCGAAATCATTCGAAAAGAATTAAAGTGAAAAGAGACTTAATGATCCTGCATGTAACGACCCGCTATTTTGGACCATTCAAATCGACAATAAAACCATACATGTCCGACTTGAATAATTCAAAATACCGAATTGTTAATTAAAATTTGGCAAAACTCAACATATACGGTAAATAAATCAATCACAGAATCACAGACACAGAGTAATATAAAATAATGCAGCGGAATAGATAAATAGTAGTTCATGAAGCTACTATATAAATACCAGAGTTAGAGATAAAATACAACAGAATATGTCAAATACAGTGAAGTCTCCAGTACGAACAGATGACCTCTCTGAACGAATCAACTGAAAGAGCTGAAAGCTGAATCAATAGTTGGATCATCAAACGAAGCTCCAAACTCCAAAGGCAAGTCTCAAATGCTGTATCGCATAGTCTGACCCGAGCGTAAAGCAAAAACACAAAACACTCGAGTCAGGATTAAAATTCTTATATCAATAAATCCAACTCAAGTGAAATATCAACTGAAATACAAATAACTTAAGGATGTTTGGGATAACCATCCTCTAAGGGTCCATGGAACTATCTACAAGGTAGAAATATACACTGTAACACCGTGGTCATTCAATTTTATTTAGACTTCAAAATCAAAACATCATTTCCCTTTCAAATATATCTATTTTCCAAGATAGTGTATATATATATATATATATATATATATATATTAAATAATTTATAAAGTAAAGTATTTGAAATTTCCTCAACTACACAAATTGATTCTAATCAACTCAAGTTCCAAATTCCCATTTATTCAAAGCTCAATTCGTCAATTCAAATTCAGCTCCAAATAACCATTTAAACTTTCGTTATATTCAAAGCTTTAATATTAAATATTTTAAAGTTAAATCTAACAGTTTCATATAGATCTTGATTTAGCTTCATCATTATTATTTAGTCAGGAAATATCCACTTAACAAGTTCAATATCATTTAAATAGCCTTAGATTTCACTTTACAGAATATTTCCTTAAATTTATTTAAACTTAAAATATTCATTTAATCCTTTTTACCAAAACCAAGTTATAAAATCATATCTTAAATCCCGAATTCAATAGTTTCAAATCGATTTAATTGAATATAATTCTTAATTAAATACCATTTCCAATCAATTCAACTTTATCTTCTCAACTCTAGCTTATTCAAAATTTTACCAAATCTAATTTGAAATATAAATTTAAACGAATCCTTAAACATATTATATGTATTAAATCAATCTCAATTAGATTAAATATTATTATTAGGTCTATACATAAAATTTTCATTTTTATACTATAACATTCTAAGAATCAGTCTTTATTAAAACTACATTTTTCTTTCCCAAACCATAGAAATTATTTCAAAATATTTATATATGGACCAACGGTGTCAGTATATATTTCTTATCATATGGTCAAGTGATATGGATATTTATCATTTCAATCCGTACACTAAATATATACGGGTGGATAGCATTTCAACCCGTAATCCCAAATTCAATTTAATGAAAATCGCTTGGATCTATCATTTCAACCCATAACGAAATTCTCCTATTCTAAAGTCCGTTCGAGTATGTATCATTTCAACCCATAGTGAATTCTAAACTACAAGGAACTTGCAGAGTGATACACCAAGATTCATAAAAATACTAAAAATCTAAATTATCAAAAACTAAAAAAAAAATCCTTTTTTGAGTGTAGCCGGAGGTGCGTAGCCTGAGAAAATCTTGTGGGAGACTCTCAGATAATAATAATATAACAGGATATGATAAAAATATAACAACAGGCATATATCAACAATAATTAAATAAAGTATAAACAATAGGATATGGTGTCATATCCCATAGGTGAACAGTTTGCAGATAATACCATATATAACAGATTTATTAACTTCAGCAGTATATTTCAATTGTCGTTTCAATTGAAACCAAATTTAATAAATAAAAGAACGTTAATCGTGAGTGATTGCTCACCTTTCGAGGCTAGAGGCTAGAGAAGATAGACAACACAACAAGCTACGAATTTCAAAGCAACGCTAGATTGGCATGAATTCAACAAAGCTGAGAGATAAGAATTTGGTGAAAACGAATTAGAACCATCTTGATATGACAGAAAATGATGTATATAAGTTTATTATTTATTATTAAAATCAATTTAATCATATATCTCAAATTAAAATTTAATTCAACACTTCGAACAAAGTCTTCATATATTTATATCTTTTAAAACCAATTAATGTATACTCATATAGACATTTGCGAACAAAATTTTATATTATATACACACACACATATATATAAAGTTATATTGTAACAACCCTGTATTTTACAATTATTTTTAAATTAAATTTCCAGATTTAAAAGCTTTATTTATGAAAAAATAATAAATTTTGCTATTTTAAATATAAACTTTGATTTTGATATGGATTACAATTCCAAATATGACTAAATAGAATAATTTTCCAAAAAGTGAATTTTGGTTAAAATAGTCAAACTTCGACTTTTAAATTTTAAATTTAAATATTTGAATTATTTAATTTTATTTTTTTATTATGAAAATAGATTTAATATCATGAATACTGCTTTTCGTTTTGTTGAAATTGGATTTAAATTGTGAAAGTTATACCCTTTACAATATTGTGTGTGTATATAGGGTTATTTAACAATATTCTTTGTTTAATTTATATAAATGATATTTTTACTTGATATATCTTGTTCTAATTTGTATATTTATGTTATATTATTTATATTTTGACTTTTAAATATTTTTAAAGTGATGTTTGAATTTTTTCAAAGCTTGTTGAATTTATTTTCTATTTTAAAGCCTAATTTCCATTTTTCTGCTATTTTCTTTATTTAAATTATATTTAAATGAAAATTTATATATTTATTTGTAAATGCATTTTTTTATGTTATTATCTTTTTTATAAATATTTTTACAAGTCCATATAAATTTTTCAAAGTTCATTCTGTTTATTTTCCATTTTTCTAGACTAGTTGCAATTTTGAGCTATTTTCTTATTTTTACCTTATATAATTAATAATTATTTATTTATATTTTATATTTTGTTGCATTTTCGAAATTTTTACTGAAATTATTATTTTTCTCAGTAATTTAAACTTATACAAATAAATTAAAGGTAATGTAAAAAGGTTTTAACTTTTGGTTTCCAATGGCTCTTTATCTCCCACATTTTCACATTTCAACCGTACTTTTCATTCAATTGGCCACATCTCCTCATTTCTTCAGCCGTCTATTTTTTTTCTCATTCACGTAAAATATTTTTCTTCCCATCTGAAAAAAATTTCGGCCTCCATCATCTCCAGGAGTTTGGTAATTTTTTTTTTCTTTTTCCATAGTTTTCTTCTTGTTTTTCTACTTGTTTATGTTGATTTTTACTTGCTTTCTCTTCCACTTCAGGTTCGGCCCCACCACTCCAGCCACCATGGCCGCCTCCTCCACCACCTGAACCACCCACCACCTCCTCTCTAGCCCCAAGCCACTGGTCGTGCCCAATAGTTGATCAAACTCCACCTAAATCTACACAAACTTCACCTATATGCACCATAGCCAACACCTATGCCTTCATCACCTTCAACCTTCCTTTGGCCACCACCAACTCCACCTCCACCATCCATGGACGACTTGAAACCCTCTTCCACTCCAACCTCCATCCCACTACAGAGATGGCCATGCATGGTCTTGCTTGGGCCGAGCCAATGTTGCCTTGAATTCATGATATTTTGCCTTGTAGTTGTAATCCTTGCACATATCTCTCTACCATACTTTGCTCCATCATTTTCCCATGCTAGGCCGACCTTTAGGAACCCAAACCAGATCCAAACCATGCCTTTAGCCGTGCCATTTCAAGTCTGGAGCTGAAGAATAGGTGGTAGAAAGCAAGTGCAATAGTTTTGGTTTTTTTTATTCAATCCATTTCTAACATTGTTTAAGTATATCTTGTTTTGAAACTTATGTTTTATATATATTGGTTTGTCTCATGTATCCAAGGAGATTTATCTTTGGCTCTCCCACTTAAATCATATTCGTGTTGTCGTGCCTTCAAAGTTTCTGTGTTGTGTATTTTGGTTGTCATCTCCAGCTTAAACAAGTGAGTTATTCTCACCTGACAATATGTACATATATAACTAGTAAATTGACCCCTTTTGAATCTGTAAAAATGCATAACCATATCACAGCTGCTATATTATGATTATATGATGTTCACCCATGCTTAAACACTTTTTATATCATCTATTACTGTTATATTATGTTGTTCTGTTATTTATATCAGTTTATCACACTGCAAGTTCCCTTTAGATTAGAATCACTATGGGTTGAAATGATATATACCCGAACGGACTTTAGAATAAGGGAAAATCGTTATGGGCTGAAATGATAGGCCTAAGCGATTTTAAATTTATTTCATTTACTTGGGACCGCGGGTTTAAAGTGATAAAACTCGGATTTTCTTTGTAAATTACGGGTTGAAATGATATAATACCCGTATCAATTTACCTAGCGTAGAAAATTATATACAGACCCGTAGTTAAAATATGTTTTTCTAAAAAATTTAAAATGTTTTAGAAATGTAAATATTACTATATTTTGATTTAAACTTAAAAAAATATTTTGTAAAGTATTATTGATTTTCAAGGAATTTATAAGTTAAATAAATTATGGAAAAGTTAGAAAATCTGAATGTAAGTTATTTTGGAAATTTTGATTTAATTATAATTGGAAATTAAAGTAAATATGAAATTATGATAAATTTATGATAATTTGAATTTAAAATTAATTTAAAATGATTTTATAATACATTAATGATTTTTGAGTAAAGTTAAAAAGTGAAAGGAATGATTATTTAAGTTGAAATTTTGAAATATAACCAAATGGGAATTTGTGAATTTGGCTTAAAAGTGAATTTTTAAGTTAAATAAATAAAAATTGAAATTAAAATATATTTTGAAATTTAAACTTAGGTGTTAAGTTGAAATTCAATTCAATGAATTTAAAATTGAATGTTGAAATTTAATAAGTGAATTATTATTAAATCTTGATTTTTGAATGGAAATTTAACTTTATAAAATCATGAACTTAAGGAAAATTAAATGTTGTTTATAAATGTGAAAATGTATGATTTTATAAGTTAAAAAAATGTTTTAAATAAAAGTATAATTGGTTGTGAAATTATATTGAATATTTGAAGTTAATTAACTGCATTTTTGAAATGCTATTAATTGCAATGTAAATGACATTACAGCATTTGTAAATGCTGTAGTTGATGGTAATGAACTAAAAGCTAAATTGAATTAAAGGTTATTATACCAATTTTTGTAAGTGCTATAATTGTTGAATTTAACTAAGTTCATTTGAAATTTAGGTAAACACTATTAAAGCATTTTTAAAATGCTGTCTTTAGTTAAATTGAACTATTTTGAATGTAACTTTCCGTAGCATTTTCTAAATGCTGCGAAAAGTGATTTTTCACTGTTTTGATAAACTTAAGTGAATAAATGAATTTTGAAAGTTGAAAATTTTAAAATTTTAATGATTTAATTATTAAATATAATAACTACATTTTAATGATTAAAAATGATTTTTGAAATATAAACTGTTTTGAAATGTGAATTGAAATGGTATTTTAAATTGAATGAAATGAATAATGATTTGAAATGAAGTTTTGTAAGATATGATATTTTGATATATTGAAATTATTTGAAAGGAAGTTTGTAACGATATGATATTTTAATATATTAAAATGATTGGAAAGGAAGTTTTGTAAAGATATGATATTTTAATATATTGAAATGATTTGAAATGAAGTTTTGTAAAGATATGATATTTTGATATATTAAAATGATTGGAAATGAAGTTTTGTAAAGATATCATATTTTAATATATTGAAATGATTTGACATGAAATTTTGGAAAGATATGATGTTTTTGAAATGGTTTGGAATTAATTTAATCTTTATTTTGATAAAGATTTGGATTTGAAATGATATTCTGTTTTGAATTATAAATACCATTTTAAATTATAACTACGGGTTATAATAACGATTGATTGGCAAAGAGACCGGGATCAGATATCTGGCATACCCTCTGTCGATACCGAAAACCACTTTGACAACCTGTACGCGGTGGAGATTCCAGAATGAAGTAGGATGGTGGCGACGTTCTTGAGGTATATTACGTGAACCCAACTTCTGTGAGTTGGCATAAGGTGGCTAAAACAGGAGCGATCTCGGGCCAAGTGAGGTCATTCCTCCGATCGGACACATTCCTTCGATACTATACTCTTACTTGTGATTGATTAGATGGCCATCCTTCGATTTTGGTTTGGAGTGTGTTCTGAGATGGGCGTATGTGGCTGCTGCGTTACCACCAGCCCGTGTGCGTAATTGGTATATCTACCCTGGCATTGCCTTGTGTGTCGTGTCACCTACCATACCGAGCCTTTACTACAAGTTTGTTTTTCTCCCATAGCCCGTGTGGTATCCTCTGACAGTCACTAGGCCTGGCAATGGGTACCCGAAAAATCCGATATCCGTCCGCATCCGTATCCGAAAATATGAAATATATCCGTTATCCGAAAAACGGATACGGATATCCGATATCCGAAAAGCTTTCCGGATACGGATATGGTTATAGTGATATCCGTATCCGAAATATATCCGTCCGATTGTTTGACGTGAAAATGCATACATACATACAGATATACATACGCACACAGAAATTTTTTAATTAAACTACTAGGGAAGGCCTTGAGAACAAATAGGGTTTGGGCCTCCACATTTCTCTCTAGACCTAATTACCTTTACCTAGCTATACACAATACAACACACGCAAACGCAAGTACGCAACGCATCCAGGCAAAACCCTAACATTTCACTGAAACAAAATATCCAGCCGCCATCAGTCATCACTTCGTCTTCACGTGAATTGGAGATCGATCGAAGTATCGAACGTTGGTCTCTCGATTTGAAGCTCGTCCCTCGATTGTTTCGCTCTATTTCTCGGAGGTCGCGGCGCCTATCAAGTTTCGCTCTATCTCTCGATTCGACTGAAAGCTTGGAAATTAACTCGGTATAATTTCTAAACTTAATTAGGTGATTTTTGAAAACTGATTTGCAGTTAGTTATTTTATCCATTTGATGACAACTTTTCTGATTTGCAGTTAGTTGTTTTATCCAGTTGTTTTATCCATTTGATGAAAACTGATTTGAAAACTAAATTTATATTACACAATTTATTCTGATTTGATGACAACTTTTTTGATTTGCAGTTAGCGAATTATAATCAGTAGTTTTTTGTTAGCTTCAATTTTTTCTTCTGTAAACTCAGATACACACTTTGTTAGCTTCAATTTTTTCTTCTGTAAACACGTGTGATATATTTACGGTGGTTAGTGGAAGTTTGCTAGATGTAAAGATAAAACATTACATTTTGTACAACAAATGCCCTGCCCTCTAGCTAGATGGATGTTAGTATCTAAAACAGTGGCATTGTTAAAGAAATTATGTCATATAAAAAACAAATGTTGTCAATTTCTCATAATAAAACAGTGGCATTGTAAGGTGTCAATTTCTCAGTATAAAACAGTGGCGTTGTAAAGGTGTCAATTTCTCAGTATAAAACAAATGTTGTCAATTTCTCAGTATAAAATAGTTGCATTTTATTTATCAAATTGAACATTTCTTACAGGAGAAAGCAAGCTGGTGTGTATACATCCTACATATTTGGACCTGCTGGAAAGCGTATAAAGGTATGCAGTTTCTATGTTATATGCAGTTTCTACATTTCCATTAACTAATATTGAATGTGTTCAAGTACAAATTTGAAGGTCTATACATATACGCGGTTAATTGAGCTGTTTTTACGTTGAATGCAAAAATAATTTTTTGTACTGTTTTTTTATGTTGTAGTTGCAAAAATGTCAAATTCCTCATCAAGTTGCAGTAGTAAGTCCATTCAGTGTTCATCAATGAATATTGCTAACGTCAATGATAATATGTCTACTGCGCAAGAAAGTCAAAATCCGGACAATAATTTGCCAATAATAGATGTTTCAACAAATTCGGATAAAAATGAACCTGTAATGAAATCCTTAAAATCCGAAGTATGGAAAGATTTTGATAGAAAAATAGTAATGGAAGATGGTATTAACCGTATTAAGGCAACATGCAAACATTGTACTAGGGTATTTAATGGAGCCGCCTCTATGGGAACAACTCATTTAAAAAATCATATAAAATCTTGTCCGAAAAATGCTGATAGTAAGAGGCTAGTAGGACAGCGAATACTGACTACTAAAAATTCTCCCAATAAGCCTTTCAAATTATCAAGTTGGAAATTTGATCAAAATCGAACCCGAATGTGCTTTGCTCGTATGGTTGCTAAGCATGATTACCCATTTAATATGACCGAGCATATTTATTTTCAAGAATATGTTAGAAGCATTAATCCAACGGTCAAAATGTTTTCTAGAAATACAATTAAATGTGATGTTCTAAAACTTTTTGTTGATATGAGAACAAAAGTACAAGATACGTTGGATTGTTTATCAGCTCGTGTTAGTCTTACTACGGATTTGTGGACATCAGAACATCAGAATATAGGATATTGTTGCATAACATGTCATTATATTGACGATGATTGGAAATTACGAAAAAAAATCATTGCTTATCACGAGTTGCCTCCTCCACACACCGGATTGGCACTTAGTGCTGCTATGAAGGAAAAAGTGTTGCATTGGAATATTGATAAAAAATTATTTGCACTTACAGTTGATAATGCTTCGAATAACGATGTTCTGATAAGAGATTTTAAAGAATGGCTAGTTGGTAAATGTGTTTTGCCTTTAGATGGTGTATTATTTCATATGCGTTGTTGCACACACATATTAAATTTGATTGTACAAGACGGTTTAAAAATTGTGCATGGGCTTATTGAAAAAATAAGAGATAGTGTCAATTTTACGAAATCATCACAAAGTAGAAAACAAAGTTGGGAAAATGCATTAGCACAGACTAGATTAAGTGGAAAAGGAGTTTGTTATGATGTTCCAACACGATGGAACTCGACGTATCTTATGCTTGAAAGTGCACTTCAACTACGTCCTGCATTTGAGCGATTGGTTGATTTGACATATGATTATAAATCATTGCCATCAAGTGAAGAATGGGAGATTGGGAAAGAAATTAGCGAATGTTTGAGAGTTTTCTATGATATTACCCTTAAATTTTCCGGTGTCAAGTATCCAACGGCTAATCTATATTTCAAAAGTGTATGTGATGTTTATGAAAACATTATAAGTTGGGAATTAAATAAACATGAGTATATTCAATCAATGGCACAAAAGATGAGAATTAAATTTGACAAATATTGGAGCACTTGTAATCTAATGATGAGCCTTGGTATGGTTTTTGATCCCCGTTATAGGATGACTTACATCGAGTTTTTCTTTGGCTTAATATATGGAGAAAATTCACATATTCATGTTGAAAAAATAAATGCATCTTTAAAGGCTCTTTTTTCGTTATATGAAAAGGAAAGTACTTCATCCATGAATGCATCTACCAATTCTTCTTGTAATATTATGGATTTATCTACTAATCTTCCTAAAAAGAGAACAAAAATTGATTTAAAATGGAGAAACTATGTTGAGCAGAAAGTTGGAAGTTCACTAGTTTTAAAGACGGAACTTGATAAGTATTTGGAAGATGAATTGTTGCCAATGGGTGAGGATGAAGATAACTTTGATATTTTGATGTGGTGGAAAACTAATAGCCCCACTTTTCCCATTCTTGGAAAGATTGCTCGCGACATCTTAGCAGTTCCTGTATCGACTGTAGCATCCGAATCGGCTTTTAGTAGCGGTGGAAGGTTGATTACCGAGAATAGATCTTCATTGTCTTCAGATATAGTAGAAGCATTAATGTGTATAAAAGATTGGTTACCATCTAATATTGGTTAGTTTTTTAATTTGGTTAAATGCAATAATTATTTCATATAATTATTCAGTTCTTCTTTTTATAGGAAATACCATTGAGCTTGTGGACGATGCATCAGTTACACTGTAGCCTATATGTACTCTTCACACCTGGTATGATTTTATTTAACTGTTTTAAGTGCATACTGCATACCCTTCATATAAACTCCTTTCTTTGTCATATAACCTTCATATAAGTGCATACTGCATACTGCATACCCTTCATATAAGCAAGCATATTACCTCAACCATTCACAAACACCTGTCACATATAAGCAAGCATATTACCTCAACCATTCACATACCCTTTATATAAGCAAGCATATAAGTGCATGCTGCATACCCTTCATATAAGCAAGCATACTGCATACACACTGGCACACAATACCCCTGCCACTCCATCATATTACCTCAACCATTCACAAACACCTCTGTTTGATAATATGGTTCATGCATTGCTGCTCCAAGCTTGGAGCAGCAAGCAAGCTTTTTCATGCGTGCTGCTCCAAGCTTGGAGCAGCAAGCTTGAAAAATGTTTGCTCCAAGCTTGGAGCAGCAGCAAGCATGAAATGCTTGCTGCTCCAAGCTTGGAGCAGCAAGCTTGAAAAATGCTTGCTCCAAGCTTGGAGCAGCAGCAAGCTTGAAAAATGCATGCTTGCTCCAAGCTTGGAGCAGCAGCAAGCATGAAATGCTTGCTGCTCCAAGCTTGGAGCAGCAAGCAAGCTTTTTCATGCTTGCTGCTCCAAGCTTGAAGCAGCAAGCTTGAAAAATGCTTGCTCCAAGCTTGGAGCAGCAGCAAGCATGAAATGCTTGCTGCTCCAAGCTTGGAGCAGCAAGCATGAAAAAGCTTTTCCAAGCTTTTTGCAGCAAGTGTGTTTGGTTAAGTAATTTTGCAAGTTAAAGTCGTTTGGAATTTTGAATGCATTGTTATGAATTATGATGATGTAACTGATAGTCTATTACAATTTGCAGGGTTAAATTTTTGAAGCATCGACTAGCCGTTGCTCCATGAAAAAATGAAAAAAAAATGAAATGTATTAAATTATATGTGTGCTATTCAGATGATTTTTGGTATTTGCAACAATTTATGATATGTATGATGTATTTGCTTTTATAATTTATGTTGTTTTAGGTTATGACATGTATGACGTATTTGCTTTTATGACATGTATTATTTGCTTTTATGATGTATTTGCCGCAATTTATGTATCTGCTTTTATGATGAATTTGCTACTATATTTGCTGCAATTTATGTATTTGCTTTTATGATGAATTTGCTACAATTATATGTTGTGTTTGCTACAATTTATGCATTTTCGGATATGCATTTTGAAATTCGGATACGGATATTTTCGGATATTCGAAAATATCCGTATTCGCTGAGCCGGATACGGATATTTTCGGATATCCGAAAATATCCACGGATACGGATACGGATATTCTTTAACTGGTATCCGCGAATATCGAATACGGATTCGGATACGGATTTTTATTTTCGGATACGGATTCGGATACAGCACTATCCGTATTCGATTGTATCCGTTGACAGGCCTAACAGTCACCCAGTGTTGAGATGTCATGATATTGGATGGACTGCTGGGACTATTATGTGTGAAGGGTGATATGGGTAGCCCGGAACGCTATTTAAAAGTAAGTTCATTTTACTGTAGACATTATTATAGTAGCGCAATATTACTATATAGTAAATAGTTTAACGAATCCTTAGAGGATGGGCGGTCCCAGGCATCCTTTAAGTTACTTGTACCTTATTACAGTTCACTTGAGTTGGTTTATATTATATAAGTATATATTGTCCTGACTCGAGTGTTTGTATTTTATTTACGTTCGGGTCAGCCTGAGTTATTCACAGATTTGGATTCCACTTTCTAGAGATTGGAATCGTTGGAGATCATCTGCTTATCTAGTTTTATATATTCCAGTTCTGTTGTTCTATTCAGCTTGTACTTGGTTATCATCTTGAGACTTCTATTGTACTTTATTTATTCTGTTGTATTTTATTTAACTCTGATATATTTTCATAGTAGCTTCATGAACTACTATCTTTTTTAATTCCGCTGCATTATTATTTACTCTGTGTCTATGATCTGTGATTATGTATTTACTGTATATTCTGAGATTTGCCAAATTTTATTTACAATGCGGTATTTTGAGTAATTCAAGTCTAATATGTGCGGATGCGAATGGTTGAAAATACCTAGTCGTCACAGTTGGTATCAGAGCTTTGGCTTTGAGGCAAAACTTAGAATGTATGGTAAATTTAGTTACAGAATCACTTTCATCCAAACTTGAATCTCTTCCTCTTTGATTCAAATTTCATTTGAATTTTGAACGTTCCCTTCGGTTCCAAAATCCATTCATGTCCCTCACTATTCATCTCCTTTTGATTTTAGAGTATCCCATAACTCCACTTAGAATGAGCTTTATAGTGAATTGGCGGTCCCGTCAATCTCAAAAAAATTCATTTGTAAAGGGTGAAACTCCTTTACAATAAGCATCGATTCACCATGAGATTTATATCTATCCTTGGTTTAGATGCTAATATCTTTTGTTATTCCAAACTCTATCTATTGAGATCGAATGTAGATTTACCCTAGAAAATCCACATTGATCTTATTCTTAAAGTCACGGTTGACCCGGTTAAGGTTGCTCGTGATTTATTTAAGCTTATCCACCTCTCTGTTTTGTTATTCAATCATCTTTTCTTTTGTTTCCAATCTATCTTCCAAACATTTTGAATTGTACTTGTAAATCAATATTAAGGTTTTGTTTTATATTGTGTTGTTTGAGTTGTTGATGTTGATTTGGTTTTTCGATTGATTCGTCTGATCAACGCTATCGATAGGATTTCTAAAACACTTTGACAGAACAAACTGACACAATATTATTTAGTTAATGAAATAAATTTCGATATAAGTAAATTTATGGAACTTAATAAATTGATTTAAATTAATCATTTGAAATTATTATACTCGATTTATCATTTATTGTTCTATAAATGAATATATAAATAGCTATTTATAAATTCATTTGGGAATGGAAATGAGTTAAAACAAACAATTTGAGAATCTAATTTCCGATGGTTTCAAACCTTGTGCTTAAAGTTTTAAAAAGGGATATATTATTTAAAGTATTTTCTAATAGAAATTTGTTCCAAGAAATTTTAAAGTTTAAAATTAGTGCTCTTCTCTTTGTCGCTGGAAAATAACTTCGGTGATGACCACGGCATCATCGACATTCTTTTTCGAGTTTCGAAGTGAAGAGACCGTTCTGTAGTCTTGCTACAGTTTTGTTTTGGGAAATTTAATTGATTTGAATTTCTAAAAAAATAAGACTAGATTTATAATATATATAGATATATGATTTAAATTTGATTTAACATATTATATATATATATTTATTTATCTCTAAATGATTTGAAGGAATCGGAAATTTTATTCTAAACTTTATCTTAAAAGAACTATTGCAATTATAAAGAAAAAAAAAGTCAAAATTTTAGATGAATGATTCAAAATTGAGATGAGGGAATTAGAAAGTTTTATTTGTATAATAATCAATTGCATTTAAATATAACTTACCTTAATTTTTAAAAGTTAACAATGTAATTAGATAATATACAATAAAAAAAGATTTTATAAATAAAATTTGAGTGGTTATAATAAATGTTATACACTTAAATTTTAGTTATAAAAGATTAGCAGAGGTAAATAGAGAAAAAGAAAATTTAGAGAATTTTATTTAAATAACTTAATAATCAAATTTGATTTAATATGCAACCTTAAGTCTAACCTAGGAATTTTAATAAAGGTTATTTCCTGAAATGAACATGTTTGTATAATCAACAATGTATCTTTGAATAGATAAATAAAATATATTTGAATGGGACATTTTGTAATAAAGTATAGTTAATCTGGAATCATAGTTTAATTGATGTCTAAATGAATAAATGTGTAAAGAAATTTGATTGCTATATTTGCTATGATAAATATTTTATTTATGAAATAGATATGTATTGTAAAACGAATAATTATGATTTAAATAGTTAATATGTAATTTTAATATCACTAAAATTTGATAATTAAAAAATTGGTTTTCAAATGGAAATTTCAAGTGTAACTTATTGAAGGAATATCTATTTATGAAATGGGTATTTTAAATAAAGTGTTAGGTTATTTGTTAAATTAAGAGTTAAGTAAAATAGTGAACTTTTGACTTAATAAATGAAGTATAGTTTAATTTGGATATTCCATTCATAAAAGTTTGTTTTGAATAAATCATAAGTTAAGTGATATCCAAATGAATATTTCAGAAATTGAACTGATTACAATACAAATATATCTACTGTAGCACTTTAAAAGTACTGCTGTTTTTGAAAATACAATGTTTTGGAAATTTTATAATTGAATGAACGAACTTAGAAATGTTACAATTTTGAAATGAATATTATTTGACATTGAATTTAAATGGTTTAAATGAAGATTATTTTAAAAGTGTTATGATTTTAGTAGTATATTTCCAAATAATAACATCTCTGAAGTATTATGATTTCAAAGCATCGTGGTTTCAAATTTATTATCTTATTTTATTTTTCAAACTATCTTTTAGTTGCCCTTATTTTCCTTATCTTGCTACAGAATGGGGAGGCTATTGCTTATACCAGTTTGTTTAGAAATCTTTCTATAATCTTTGAAAATATTTGGTACTCATCTGGATCTAAGCACTGCTTACCATCCACAGACCGACGATCAAACGGAAAAGGGTGAATCATATTCTAAAGGATCTTTTCGTGCTTGTGTTCTTGATTTGATCATCTCCACCTTGTCAAAATTACCTATAACAACATTTATCAAGTATAATTTCAATCTTCTGTGTCATCTTATCTTAATCCTATTTCATTCTATCTTTTCTGTGCTTTCTCGTACCTCGTTCCTTTTCGGGGACGAAAAGTTTTGAGTGGGGGAGAGTGTAACAACCCTGTATTTTACAATTATTTTTAAATTGAATTTCCAGATTTAAAAGCTTTATTTATGAAAAAAGAATAAATTTTGCTATTTTAAATATAAACTTTGATTTTGATATGGATTAGAATTCCAAATATGACTAAATAGAATAATTTTCCAAAAAGTGAATTTTGGTTAAAATAGTCAAACATTGACTTTTAAATTTTAAATTTAAATATTTGAATTCTTTAATTTTAGTTTTTATTATGAAAATAGATTTAATATCATGAATACTGCTTTCGTTTCGTCCAAATTGGATTTAAATTGTGAAAGTTATACCCTTTGCAATATTGTGTGTGTATATAGGGTTATTTAACAATATTCTTTGTTTAATTTATATAAATGATATTTTTACTTGATATATCTTATTCTAATTTGTATATTTATGTTATATTATGTATATGTTGACTTTTAAATATTTTTAAAGTGATGTTTGAATTTTTCCAAAGCTTATTGAATTTATTTTATATTTTAAAGCCTAATTTCCATTTTTCTGCTATTTTCTTTATTTAAATTACAATTAAATTAAAATTTATATATTGGTTTGTGAATGCATTTTTTTATGTTATTATCTTTTTTGTAAATATTTTTACAAGTCCATATAAATTTTTCAAAGTTCATTCTGTTTATTTTCCATTTTTCTAGACCAGTTGCAATTTTGAGCTATTTTCTTATTTTTACCTTATATAATTAATAATTATTTATTTATATTTTATATTTTGTTGCATTTTCGAAATTTTTACTGAAATTATTATTTTTCTCAGTAATTAAACTTATATAAATAAATTAAAGGTAATGTGAAAAGGTTTTAACTTTTGGTTTCCAATGGCTCCTTATCTCCCACCTTTTCACATTTCAACCTTACTTTTCATTCAATTGGCCACATCTCCTCATTTCTTCAGCCGTCTATTTTTTATTCTCATTCACGTAAAACATTTTTATTCCCATTTGAAAAAAAATTCGGCCTCCATCATCTCCAAGAGTTTGGTAATTTTTCTTTTCTTTTTTCATTGTTTTCTTCTTGTTTTTCTACTTGTTTATGTTGATTTTTACTTGCCTTCTCTTCCACTTCAGGTTCGGCCCCACCACTCCAGCCACCATGGCTGCCTCCTCCACCACCTGAACCACCCACCACCTCCTCTCCAGCCCCAAGCCACTGGCCATGCCCAATAGTTGATCAAACGCCCCCAAATCTACACAAACTTCACCTATATGCACCATAGCCAACACCTATGCCTTCATCACCTTCAACCTTCCTTTGGCCGTCATCAACTCCACCTCCACCATCCTTGGATGACCTGAAACCCTCTTCCACACCAACCTCCAGACCACTACAAATATGGCCATGCCTGGTCTTGCTTGGACCGAGCCAATGTTGCCTTGAATTCATGATATTTTGCCTTGTAGTTGTAATCCTTGCACATATCTCTCTACCATACTTTGCTCCATCATTTTCCCATGCTAGGCCGACCTTTAGGAACCCAAACCAGATCCAAACCATGCCTTTAGCCGTGCCATTTCAGATCTGGAGCTGAAGCATAGGTGGTAGGAAGCAAGTGCAATAGTTTTGGTTTTGTTTTATTCAATCCATTTCTAACATTGTTTAAGTATATCTTGTTTTGATACTTATGTTATATATATATATTTGTTTGTCTCGTGTATCCAAGGAGATTTATCTTTGACTCTCCCACTTAAATCATATTCATGTTGTCGGGCCTTCAAAGTTTCTGTGTTGTGTGTTTTGGTGTCATCTCCAGCTTAAACAAGTAAGTTATTCTCACCTGACAATATGTACATATATAACTAGTAAATTGACCCCTTTTGAATCTGTAAAGATGCATAACCATATCACAACTGCTATATTATGATTATATGATGTTCACCCATGCTTAAAAACTTTTTATATCATCTATTACTGTTATATTATGCTGTTCTGTTATTTATATCAGTTTATCACACTGCAAGTTCCCTTTAGATTAGAATCACTATGGGTTGAAATGATACATACCCGAACGGACTTTAGAATAAGGGAAAATCATTATGGGCTGAAATGATAGGCCTGAGCGATTTTCAATTTATTTCATTTACTTGGGACTGCGGGTTTGAAATGATACAACCCAGATTTTCTTTGTAAATTACGGGTTGAAATGATATATTACCCGCATCACTTTACCTAGCATAGAAAATTATATACAGACCCGTAGTTAAAATATGTTTTTCTAAAAAATTTAAAATATTTTAGAAATGTAAATATTACTATATTTTGATTTAAACTTAAAAAAATATATTTTGTAAAGTATTATTGATTTTCTAGGAATTTATAAGTTAAATAAATTATAGAAAAGTTAGAAAATCTGAATGTAAGTTATTTTGGAAATTTTGATTTAATTATAATTGGAAATTAAATTAAACATGAAATTATGATAAATTTATGATAATTTGAATTTAAAATGATTTTATAGTATGTTAATGATTTCTGAGTAAAGTTAAAAAGTGAAAGGAACGATTATTTAAGTTGAAATTTTGAAATATAACCAAATGGGAATTCATGAATTTGGCTTAAAAGTGAATTTTTAAGTTAAATAAATAAAATTGAAATTAAGTTATATTTTGAAATTTAAATTTAGGTGTTAAGTTGAAATTCAATTCAATGAATTTAAAATTGAATGTTGAAATTTAATAAGTGAATTATTATTAAATCTTGATTTTTGAATGGAAATTTAACTTTAAAAAATCATGAACTTAAGGAAAATTAAATGTTATTTATAAATGTGAAAATGTATGATTTTATAAGTTAAAAAATGTTTTAAATAAAATTATAATTGGTTGTGAAATTATATTGAATATTTGAAGTTAATTAACTGCATTTTTGAAATGCTATTAATTACAATGCAAATGAGATTACAGCATTTGTAAATGTTGTAGTTGATGATAATGAACTAAAAAGCTAAATTGAATTAATGGCTATTATAGCAATTTTGTAAGTGCTATAAGTGTTGAATTTAACTAAGTTTATTTGAAATTTAGGTAAACCCTATTACAGCATTTTTAAAATGCTGTTTTTAGTTAAATTGAACTGTTTTGAATGTAACTTTCCGTAGCATTTTCTAAATGCTGCGAAAAGTGAATTTTCACTGTTTTGATAAACTTAAGTGAATAAATGAACTTTGAAAGTTGAAAATTTTGGAAATTTAATAATTTAACTATTAAATATAATAACTTCATTTTAATGATTAAAACTGATTTTTAAAATATAAACTGTTTTGAAATATGAACTGAAATGGTATTTTAAATTGAATGAAATGAATAATGATTTGAAATGAAGTTTTGTAAAGATATGATATTTTGATATATTGAAATGATTTGAAAGGAAGTTTGTAAAGATATGATATTTTAATATATTAAAATGATTGGAAAGGAAGTTTTGTAAAGATATGATATTTTAATATATTGAATGATTTGAAATGAAGTTTTGTAAAGATATGATATTTTGATATATTAAAATGATTGGAAATGAAGTTTTATAAAGATATCATATTTTAATATATTGAAATGATTTGACATGAAGTTTTGGAAAGATATGATGTTTTGAAATGGTTTGGAATTAATTTAATCTTTATTTTGATAAAGATTTGGATTTGAAATGATATTCTGTTTTGAAGTATAAATACCATTTTAAATTATAACCACGGGTTATAATAACGATGGGTTGGCAAAGAACCGGGATCAGATATCTGGCATACTCTCTGTCGGTACTGAAAACTACTTTGACAACCGTGTATGCGGTGGAGATTGCAGAATGAAGTAGGATGGTGGTGACGTTCTTGAGGTATATTACGTGAACCCAACTCCCGTGAGTTGGCATAAGGTGGCTAAAACAGGAGCGATCTCAGGCCAAGTGAGGTCATTCCTCCGATCGGACACATTCCTTTGATACTATACTCTTACTTGTGATTGATTAGATGGCCATCCTTCAATTTTGGTTTGGAGTGTGTTCCGAGGTGGGCGTATGTGGCTGCTGCGTTACCACCAGCCCGTGTGCATAATTGGTATATCTACCCTGGCATTGCCTTGTGTGCCGTGTCACCTACCGTACCTAGCTTTACTATGAGTTTGTTTTTCTCCCGTAGCCCGTGTGGTATCCTTTGACAGCCACCCGGTGTGGAGATGTCATGATATTGGATGGACTGCTGGGGCTATTATGTGTGAAGGGTGATATGGGTAGCCCGAAACGCTATTTAAAAGTAAGTTTATTTTACTGTAGACATTATTATAATAGCGTAATATTACTATATAGTAAATAGTTTAACGCATCCTTAGAGGATGGGCGGTCCCAGGCATCCTTTAAGTTACTTATACCTTATTACAATTCACTTGAGTTGGTTTACATTATATAAGTATATGTTGTCCTGACTCGAGGGTTTGTATTTTATTTACGCTCTGGTCAGCCTGAGTTATTCACAGATTTGGATTCCACTTTCTTGAGATTGGAATCGCTGGAGATCATCTGCTTATCTAGTTTTATCTATTCCTGTTCTGTTGTTCTATTCAGCTTGTACTTGGTTATCATCTTAAGACTTCTATTGTACTTTATTTATTTTGTTGTATTTTATTTAACTCTGATATATTTTCATAGTAGCTTCATGAACTACTATCTCTTTTAATTCCGCTGCATTATTATTTACTCTGTGTCTGTGATTATGTATTTACTGTATATTCTGAGATTTGCCAAATTTTATTTACAACGCGGTATTTTGAGCAATTCAAATCCAATATGTGCGGATGCGAATGGTTGAAAATACCTGGCCGTCACATATATAAACTTAAATAGAAAATATACAAACGTGATTGTATTACAAGTTTCCAACAATATATATTTTTCGTTTTAAAATATTAGGAATACTACAAACCATAATATATTATAACTAACATATAACTTAAAATATAATTAACAAATATATATATATATATATACACATACGTACATAAGGTATAAATATATACATATGTATACTCAGTGACCCTATCTAACCCAACAGGTAAAATCCAAACTAATATAACTTATTTTTTAAAAAAAAACTTATAAACACTGTCTATATCATACTTAAACAAAATTAATATATATTACTGTAAATATATAAACAGTATAACATATATTCATCGTCGAACCAGATTTTCCAATTTCTATAATATATAAAAATAGATCATATAACTGTTTATATAAAATCAGTATTTACGTAATTATAATATCAATAAACCCATGCTTTATCTGTAAAAATCCACTTATATTCTTATACAACATATAACTTTATATACGTGTACCTTATACTCTATAACACATATATTTTAAAACAAAACAAAGAATATAGTGTGTAATATATGCATATTTTCTTTCATAAACATACAACAACGTATACATATATAAGCATATAAACTAACGTACACAGTATATATTATAATATACCATAGGTTTATAAAAAAAACATACACTTACGCAAAAGAAGGAGTACACGGTCTAAGTGGCTACGGAGAAGCACGAGGGGTGGAAGATCAGGGAGGAGCTGCGGAGTGATGGTTTTGAGAAACTAACAAAGGAGGAGAAAAAAAAAGAAGTAACAGAGAAGGGAAGTAAAGGCCATAGAGAAATAAAAGGGAGGAGCTCAATATTTAAAAGCTGGAATAAGAAACGTAAAATTGAATGAGCGAAATGAATGCAAAAAATATATAAGTTTGATATTCGAATGACAGTCATAAAAATGGAAATTTGGGTATAGGTAACGGCTGGCTATAATCAAATATTCACGTTTTGATTGATTTCTTTCCTTTAAGCAATAAAGACAGGGAGAGAAAGAATAGATAAAGGCAACAAATCTATCAATCAAAGAAAATGGAAAAGTTTGAACTTGTACGCAAATAAATAGATATAGAACGATGTAGGTGAGTTGGCTGCTCCGGGTAAAAATGCTTAATAATTTTTATGAACCAAATAGGCATGAACAGACTACAACATGCAATTAACTAATTGATTGTCTGTAACCGTGCAAGTAAGAAATGTGATAATAATTAAAGGTTTTGTTTTTTTTGATTACCAAAGGAAAGAAGGAAAGGAAGACCAGTAGGCTAAGAATCATACCATAATTACCCTAGTGAACAGAGGAAAGAAATTTAAAACAAAAATATAGATAAATGTTGAGTGAATGGACACGGTCACCTGCTTGAGTCACGTGAAATAATTAAAGCAAATGAAGTGGCTACAGGAAATGAATGATTTCTTCCTATTTTTGAATTAATGTTTACGTAGCCAATTTTTAAGCAAAAAGGAAACGTACAACAAAAAATAAATTGAAATGACCGTTGATTCAGCAACGTTATTAAAGCAATTTATTATATTTTTTGGGCTGCACGGTGAAGATTTGGAAGAGACGTGTTTCACAATGCAACTGTTTTTAAGAAATTAATATATTACTTTAAAACAGAAGAACTGACCAAAAACGAACGTAAACGTATACAATTTATATGTTTTGATATTCAAAATAATTATAGGATGGCAACAATCACCCTAGATTTAGTTGAGAAATTAAAGCAATTAATTGCTGATTGGACAGCACGTTCCATATTTGAAACATAAAGGAAAAAGATAAGCATGGAATGGAATGATACGTTATAAAGGCAAAATGAACCGTTTGGAAAAAAAATAAAAGAAATGTTGGCAAATAAAACATCTGTGCCTTGAATTCCCTAAAATAAATTATTAGAGCAATTGATGGGTTGATTGGACAGTGTGTTTCAAAACTTCAAGGAAATGAGTAATATATTTGAAATACTAACATAACATATATATACATACCTACTAGAATTCACACAATAATTAATAGACCCTATACCCAAACTAAACTTTCCGTGTATATATGTATATTAAGACCAAATTTTTCTTTGAATCAAAAATCCGTTCTTGCTTTCAAAACTAAATTTCAAAACCACCATTTGATGTATAAACCGAACATAATATTTTTCCCCTTTTTTTCTTCTTTTTATTAACAGTAAATTAAACATTATTTAGTAATTTCACATAACTCAACATATCCATTAGTTACCAATTTTAGTTCATTTGTTAGAGGTTAACTTATTTGAATTACAACAATACAATTAAACTATGGTTTCCTCTTAAATTTTATTCAATAGATCAATATTTACAATTAACAATTATTATTAAATTCTTAACATTTGTTGTTTTAATTCAAATTGTAAATCTCATAGTTTATTATTCCCTCATTTTTGTTTCTACCAAATTTTGTTCAATATTTTAATAAAATTAGAATTTTAAATTGGTCTAAAATTTCGGATCCTTACCCATTACACTTTTTTGTTTCCAGATCTGAACTGCGTTGCAAAAATAAAGATGGGAAGAGATTTTGAAATGGTTAGGAAATCAAAGATTTTTATTCCTATTAAATATGGAGACGCAAATGAAAGTGGAAAGTTTTACACATGAATTGGAGGCAGGGTTTTAATTTTTTTTATGCACGTGCTGATTTGATTTTTAACAGCTAAGATATGAAATAAAAGAGTGCGTACAATAGATGCGGTAATTAAAGCGAACGTACGCCCAAATTAATTAACCAGTAACGAAATCTAAATTTATATGTTTTCTTATTTATTGACTACTTATATTTAATTATACGTAATCCAAACATTAAATTTTTATTTCAAAATATTATTATTTAAAATTTCTCCAAAATTTAATTAAATACGTTATTAAAAAACCGTTTAAAATTTATGGGTTGTTACACTGCATACTTATATTCACTTTTTATCAATAATTGGATTTTGAAGGAACCGGAGTCGGATTTGGGTGATTTCTATCCGAAAACCACTTTGAACCAACGTATATGTTCGAATGTGAAGACATGTTGAAGATGATGATTATTGAAGACCGCGGATCTTCATAGCGTGAGGACTGCTTGTTGACATGCTCTGGGTAGCTCCCATTGTAGAGTTATTTATAGCAGTGGTCTCCTCGTCGTGTAGATTTTTTGGATTGAAATGACTGCTCGATACTAGTGGTAGTAGGAGAGTGCCTTCGGTTTGTTCTCTTCCTAGACAACTTGTATGGATGTTTGTCTGACATTGCATTTCTAAAGATTATGTACATTGGTTCTTACAAACATACATCCATGGTGGTGAAGAAGACAACTTCTCTTAGCTTAGCACCCTCCTTGAGACATACGAGCTTAAGAGTTGTATTTTTGTGAAAGACAATTAGTAGTCAACGGAAATGAAAATGTGGCATTCAGGGATGTGATATGTGCAATGTGAAAAAGTAATCATTGCCTCAAGCCTCATCAACCGGAAATGACCAAAACTGGGTTAGATGCTGCATGGCTACGTGGGTCATTCCTAATTAGGGTATGATCATTCCCTTCTAGATATATTTTGTCCCGTTACGACGTTCGTGAAGTAAATTAATGTGGTTTGTATGCTAGAGCGCGCTCGGTTAAAGGTCGGTAATGACCGAGGGATGACATATTCGGTGTTATCTAGTTACAGAGGTAGGCCGGTCTTGTGTTGGTAGAGGGCAGATGTTCTGTGCCTCAGGCCATCCATCTAGAGGTGTACCCATCGGAAGGTAGTCCCTTTACGTGGTCATCTGTATGGAAATTCATTCTCCAATAAGAACCTATGGACTTGATTATAAACCTATTATGATGGAATTTAATCAATGTAACAATTTCAGCTAAGATTAATAAGTTTATTTGCAAATGTTCTCAAAGAGATGTCATTAGAAATAATATTAAATGTTTTGATATAAAAGTTTTTGTGACGACCCGGAATTTTTAAGCCTTTAAAATCGGAATATTTAATTGATTTTAATATTTAATATTTAATTTTTAACTTGAATTCAAATATCACTATTTATTTGATAATTAGATTTATTGAATTCAATAATTTGAAGTTGAGTAAAATATGAAATCTGGAATTTTAAGCCTGTTAAAAATAATATGAAGGCTTCGAAAATTTATATTGATAGCACTGAAGATAGTAGAAGTTGTAAAATTGAAATTAACAGTGGTTTGTTCAGTTTTAAAATTTTATATCATTTAAATTGAATTTAAAAATAGCATTCCGAGGCACAGTATCGGAATTCGACGAAACGAGTTCCATTGGGTCCGTAATATTGAATTATTATCGGATTTCAAATTTCGTAGCTTTTGGAGTTGTTGTGTGAGCATACGATATATGGACGCGTTGATATTGCATTGCGTACTGTAGCTAGCATCACGTATAGGGGTTAAAAACTAGCGTTACCTTCTCCAACACGCTTCTTCGTTTAATAATTAAAAATAGGACATATTTTCTTCGTTCAGAAAACATAACACGTAATCTCTCTCCCTTCGTTCAGAAACAAAATAAAATGGCCGAACGAAATACCCTCTTTTCCTCCATCCAAATCACGAAATCGAAAATAATAAAAAGGGTCACGTATTGCTTCCTTTCTCCTTTCTCCACAGTACCACTCTCTCTTCAATCTCGTGGCTCAACAATTAAGTTTGGGCTATGCGGCGGCTTTCGACTGGTGGCTTAGGGTGTGGAGGAGCGTCGTAACAAGCTGGGGCTGGGTTTTAAGGTTGGAAGTTGCTGTTGGAATCGCCGCAAGTTTGGATTGGGAAGCAACGACGAGGAGGTGCCGAAGTTCGTGGTCGCGATTTCTTTGAGGTTGCGCGTGTGGTAAAGTAAAGTTGAAACGACGGTGGGTGGTCGTTCGACGAGATAGCGACGATCGATGGAAAGAGGCCGGTTTGTTGTAACGATGACGGCCTCGAGAGTGATTTAGGGTTTCGACGCAGCAGTAAGGTATTCGTTTTTCTAATTTATTTCTCTATTAAAATTAATTTAACTTCTATATCTGTTTGGATAATAATTAATAAAATCAAAATAAGTATGCAGTATTATATATATTTTACAGTAAAGATATTTTCCCTTGATTTAAAATTTATATATATATATATAAGCTTTTTAATATAAGAGTATGTGTTTTAAGGAAAAAATAATAAACATATGTTAAAGAAGAATTTTACAGTAAAGAAAAAAAAATATCATAGTAAATTATAAACATATCTGTTTAACATTTAATACGTATATAACGTTTTGGGACACTTATTGGAATGGTAAAATGTTTAAGGTTCATGTAAAATTAGAAGTCTATTTGAAAAATATTGTTTATAAAAGAAAACCAGCCTAAAAGTAAATTATTAGTCTGAAATAAAGGCTTTGGATAATTAAATTTATATATGGAAATCTAATTGTTCGGTTATTTCAAATATTAATAAAATCATATAAATTGTTATCCAAGGTCAAAATCTGAAAGGAAACAAGCTAGTTTGGAAATGGATTGCAAACGGAATAAGGTAAATTAATCTCACTCAACTGAAGTTAAATTTGAAATTTAAAGATTAAATTTAAATAATTGTTTGGTTGGTTGAATTGATTGATGTGCTATAGTATGGTATATTTTGGAATTGACATTTTATATTGTGCTAACGTCTGTGGATGCAGGGAAAACAGGTTGGAGGGATCCAACTGGACCCCTCAACATTTATTTAAATTATTTAATACCCTCTATTGTGATTATTTGATATTCTATGATGAATTATATTGGAATATTGAATGCTATGGTTCGAATGGATATAATTGGGTATGATGAATTACCAAAAATATATAAATTGGATTTTGGAAAGAAAATAAAAGAAGTGAATTTATAAGAAAATAATCATAGAAATTTGAATAAATTTAAGAATGAATTGGAAAAGAAATAAAGTGACTTTAAAATTCTAATAAATAAATCTTGAGTATAGAGAGGGTAATTTTGAATAAACAGAAGATTAATGAATTTTAAACTTCAGTATTATTATTTTAAAAGAACAAAACATTTATTTAAAATTTAAGATTTAAATTATTGAAAAGAATAAAGAAGAAATTGGGAAAAGCTGAAATTCGTATATTTCAGTTAAAAAGGTTTAAATCAAACGGAAAATAATTATAATAATAAAGTCCATAATTAACGGACTTTGAAATGAATTGAGAAAGTAAAGAAATTTATTTCAAATGGAGTAAATTGGAAGTCAATTTGGAAACTTGATTTAAATGATTGAGATTGGAAATTCTCCTTGAATAACCAAGTACGTTTTTAAGTAAATTTTTTTAAATATAAGTTAAACGTTTAAAAATTGTTTTAAAAGGTATGTTTTGAAAAATTTATTATTTCTAATATATAAAGTCTAAAGTAAGTATTTCCTTTTAATCTATTATAGCAGTAATTATTTAAAAAGTGACTTAGTATTTTGTTTTTAAAAGTGAAAATCTAGTTTTATATTTTATTAAGTAACCTTATTTTCAAATATTCACATAGTATGTATTTTTAACAAATTATTGAAGTAGTTTTAACTTAAATGATTTAAAGTATATTTCAAAGTAAAGTGTTTTATATTATTTTAAAAATCTAGTTTTGTGCTTGGTGATTTCAGTGGAGATAGAAAATATTTGGGAAAGTTTACTCTGGAAAAGAAAGAATGGTTTGAAATTGTTTTCAAAGGGGTTTGAAAATGAAAATATATCTTGTGAAGATTTTTTGAGGTTAATAAATAATTTGGGAAATTTTTTATTGGTTGATAGTTGTTTGTGAATATTAATTGATAGTTAAATAACCGACTATCAATATTGGACAAATGCATTGATCGTTTCGAAGAGACCGGGACCGAGATTTATTTCTCGAAAACCAGTTCGATCCGGTTTGTACGTTTCATGGAAAACGAGTTTGGATTTGAAGATTTAGCAGTGAAGTGCAAGGGCTAGTCGCTACTAATCCGGAGGATATTTCCAAAATGGACGTAGTAGGGGTAGTGCCTTCGGTTCCGTTCGAACCCGGGACGGACTTGTATGGATGAATGCTTTCGGAACATCGTCAGGTGGATGACGGGCATTCTAAGGGATATGTCCTATATAGGTAACGCTTAGCCTCAAGCCTTATTAACCGGGAATGACTGAAAATCAGGGGTTATGCAGCAAGGCTAGGTGGGTAGCACCCAAGCAGGGTGAGGTCATCCCTTTCTAGATGTCCCATTTTATTTCGGCTTAGTGGGCGGTTGCTGATCCCAACTGTGGGGTGATCTCACTCGGGATTATCTAGTAAGGGGTAGTCCCGGTCTTATGTTGCAGGGGAGCGGGCGTACTCCTCGGTACTGTGATCTAGGCCACTAACCGTGACAGGTGGTACCCTAGTGCCTATTCATTAGTTGGAAATCCATTCTCTCTACGAGCCTTGTACGAGTTTTGTTTGTTTTACCCACTCTGTGGCTAGTAGCTGGAATTTAATAGATTTAACAATTTCATCTATTTTATAAGTATTTGTATATAGACCCTATTATAATATCAGAGGATTTTTATAAAAATTGTTTTAGCCATCGTAAGGTAAAAACCCGACATGTTTATTTGTGGCGTGGTCTTACGAGATGCTTTTGTTTTCAAAGGATTTCTGAAAACTTTAATAATCAATTGAGTGTGATTTTCTCACGCTGGTATTCCAGACTGACTCGGGTGTTATTTAACTATAATGCTCGGGTCAGACCGAGTATTATAGGATATAGGATATGATGCCGTGAAGCTCAGGAGACGAGATGAATGACGACACGTACTTTTCGTACTTGTTTTATATGTATATTCCGCTGTGTTGATTAGCTGTGTATCCAGTTGTATGTTATTGATGTTGAGCTGTGATTGATGTACTCTGATGATGTAATATATAAGCAGAGATAATTTGATTTTTGAGTAAAGGTTATTTATTATCTATTATATTTTATTCCGCTGTGAGGGTTAGATTCTGTTGTTGTTTTCTATTTTCTTCTTCTACCTCTTCTTCTTTAACCTAAATGGTTCGTATTTCTGTAGCACTTGAGTTGATTTAGGTAGAATAGTGTTAACTTAAGGGGTACAGATTTTCGGGTCGTTACAGTTGGTATCAGAGCTTAGGTTGGTGATAACCTTGGCTCTAGTGGGAATTACTCATTTAAATTAGAGTCTGTAGTGCTCTAGAATGAGTTTAAGCGTATTAAGAGATGTGAGCGCGTATTTGTTAGTGAATATAAATTGTTTTAATATTGTGTTGATTGGTTTATTGAGTGGCATATGTACCTTCGTCGGCACAGTCTGGACAACTGTATCGAAGGGGTTTCTAAACACTTGAATAGAACAGTTTGACACGGTATTGTTTTAAATGTGGGTGAATGAAACAATTTTACCCAAAAATATATTTTGATATAAAGAAAAGTTTTTGCAAACTATTTTAGCTAAAATATGGTTGCTTGGATGTTAGGAAGAATAATATTAAATTATTATCATTGTTGAGTAAAAATTTAACTAGAAATTTAAAATATAACCAAATGTTAAGGGAATAAATTCACTATAAAATGAAATTTATAAATGTGAATTATAAATGTAATTTATAAATTGAAATATAATCAAATGGAAATTTGTATAATCATAAACTATACAAATGAATTATAGTTAAAATTGATTTAAGCAGGATTTGGAAATTTAAATCCCGGAGATTTGGAAGTATTTTGAAGATAAACAATAGCATTATTGTTTTGGAGGTATTTCTGAAAGGAAATTTGTTTAAAATGGATTTTGAAAGTGATATAGCATTGAAATCACTTGGATTATTGGAAAATAATTCTGATGATGACGGCCGCATCATCGGTATTTATTTTCGAATTTATAAGTGACGGATTGCTGCCAAATTGATTTGTTCAGAAAAGCTAGTTTTTGAAAATCTCAAAGGAAATTTGTTGAGGGTAAAACCAGAATTGGTTTAAATTTTTGAGAAATGTGATTTGAGATGTTGGAGATTTCAAAATGATTTGAAACCAGAGCCGGGTGTTAAAAAAAAATCCTGATGAGATAGAATATAAGCTTATAAATCGAGATGGTTTTTAAATCAGGAAGAAATATAAGCTTTGAATGTTTGAAATTTAAATTTAAAGTGAAGGTTATAAATGAAATTAACTTGGATTGGGGATAAAATTTAAATGGATTGAAATAAATTTAATAGGCTGAAAATAATATCCGGTTGTATTCGAATTAAGTTGAAATTTAATTGAGTTAAATAAATCCGAGTTAAAATAAAATTGAATTGGAATGAAAAAATAAATTCTGTTGAGTTATGGAATGGAATTAGATCCTTACTTTAAATTAATGGAAGCAAGTTAGACTAAAATAAATAAATTAGAATAACTTATAAAAGAATTATAAATTTATGGGATAAAAATATGCTTGGGCTATAAATAAGCGTAATTCTTGAGTTAAAAATAAAAGATGAATATATTCAAGCCTAGAATGAATGGAAATGTGTAAAATAATAAGTTGTGACTTATAAAATTGAAAAGTGGGATAGAAAACCCAAAATATATATTTTTGATGAATTGAAAAATAAAATGAAAATCAAAATTTGAATTATAAAATAAATTGAACTTAAGAAAATTAAATGAGGAGATTTTGAAAAAAACATCAATCAAGTATTGGATTATTAATAGAGGGAGAACTAATTAAATACTGAATTAGTTAATGAAATATGTAATGGGACTAATGTAGTTAAATAGAAGCTGAATTATGAGTTTATGATGAAGTTTGGAAATAAAACTCAAGTTATAACTTAAATTTGACTTAAATTGTTGGTGAAGTAAATGTAATTGAATTGTGAGTTCATGAAATTGGGTGGTAAATTGAAAATGGATAGTGGATTTAGAATTTGAGTTATTAATTAAAATTTGACTTGAGGTATAATAAATTAAATATAATTGGAAAGGTATCGAATAAAAATGAAATTGTATTAAAATAGTAATGGTTTGAATGTGCAAATAAAATCCAAATAAGTGGAAATAAATTGGAAATAGCCTGGTTATTAATAAAATAATTTCGGATGAATTGAGTAAGGAAATGAAAATTCATAATGGATTGAGTGGATAAACTAATTATATTGAATAAATAAATGGATGGAATAAATAAAAATCAAATGAGATTGTAGATTTAAAATGAGATTTAATTGAAATAGGATTAAGTTGAATAAAGAAGAGAGAAAAAAATTTACTTGTAAAATGAAAATGAGCTTAAGTATAAAAGTTTGAATAAATTAAAGTAAATTAACTTAAGCTGAATAGATGGAAGAGAGTTGAATTGAATGAACTTAAACTAAGTTTAATGATATTGGGTTGGTTTTAAATCAAGTGAAAATAAATTTTAATCGAAATAAAATTCGGTGAGTTACTATAATATTTAATGGAATGAAATTATTAAATAAATAATTGTAAACCATTTAAATTGTTAAGGGATTGAAATCACTTGGAGTCAATAAGAAAAATAGAATGGTTTTAAATGAAACACAAATGAATAGATCATGAACAAAATTGAAATGGTTATTGAATGAAATAGCTTAGATTGTCTTCAAGCTAAATAAAATAGTTTGGAATAAATAAATATGGAATGAATTGTAAATGAATGGATTGTGAATGAAATTTAAACAGAATGTGTCGAGCTAGATCAAATGGTTTTGAATGGAACCTGTTTGAATAATGAAACTAGTTTGTTTAATAAAATGAAATGCAAGTGAATGGATTCAAATTTGAGATGTAACGAAAATGAGAATATATGGATTGTGAATCAATTTAAAAATGGAATGAAATTAAGTATAAATTGAGTTGAAATCAATTTAAATTGGTTATAAAACATCTCGTCAAATTGCATAGAATATATTGTCATTTGATGTAAATGAAAGTAATTAAAATTCTATGAATTGATAGGATAGGAGTAAAATAAATTGATTTTAAGAGCAATTGAATTAAATATGAGTTCGGTTTGCTTAAAAATAAATTAAATGTAGATTGAGTTTTAAACCATTCAAATTGATGAAGTATGTAACGACTCGAAATTTTCGAACCCGAAAATTCCAGATTGTTATGGAAAAGAAGAAAGAGATAGAAGAAGAAGAAGAAGAAGAACAGAACACCAAAATCTCACATTCGCAGCGGATAAAATATAATAATAAATAATAACTGTTTACAGAAGAACATTTTATCTGTTGATTACACTTTAATACATCAGAGTTTCACATATATACAGTCACTGATCATATACAAATCATGTCTCAGATATATAATAATATACTGCAGCGGAAATACTCTATACGTACTTGCCATCCAGCTCGTCTCCTGAGCTCCAGAACGTCCTAACCTGAAAATCTGTAATACTCGGTCTGACCCGAGCATTACACCAAAGTAACACCCGGGTCAGGCTGGAAACCAGCGTGAGTAAACCCAACTAATATGGAATACCAAAGCAATCAACTTATATAAAAACCCGGGGTAACTTATATCGATTTAACCAATTCACATTCCGCTACATATAACACTTATTTCAACTATCAATTTCTAAGTACCAAACTTAGATAAATATTCCAGTCTACTTAAGTCATTTCAATCCAGCCTATTGATTTCACAAATCAATATATAAATATTCGAAGTGGTTTCGGGTATTTCCCAAATACCCAACCCCGGTCTCTTCGAAACTCATGTTATCCTAATCTAAGCTATTCAAATGAAATTCACAACATTTCATATTAGAGATATCAACTCATTCAAAAACATCCAATACCATTCAACCATTCATAAGCAAAGCTTAATCACATACAAATCAATTCAATTGATTTGAATGAAATTTCAAACCTCAATCACTTAGATTCCTTCATTTAACGTTAATTAATTCCAAATCAATTAATTAATCAACTCTTCGTTATTCATTTTAGTTAATCACACTGGATTAATTATCTTTCAATTGCATTCACGTAATTATCTCCAATTAATTTGACGATATTAATTATTCTTAACCCAAAATCAATAAGTAATCTTAATTACTTCATAAATTAATTAATTAACTATATCAATTACATTCCCTTAACTACTTATATTAATTAACTTCTCATAAGTCACTTATATTGATTGATTCATTTTAAATTACATCCTTAATTATATAAATTATGAATTCCAATTTCATTTCCATTTATCCTAATCCAAATTAATTACATTAATTAAACCCCGATATTAATCATTCTCAAACAACCTCTACCTATATTTAATTATCTTTTATTTACTTCATTAAATAAATCACTTACTCCTTAATTAATTATCTCATTTAATCTCTTGCTTTCTTTCGCAAGGTAATTATATTTCATTGATTTCATTAAGAAATTACTTGACACACCATTCAATTATTATTCTGAATTACCTACCCTTAATTGGTTTACTTAAAACTTAATTAATTAATTCAACTCATTCGTTACGAAATTAATTAACCCAAATCATTAATTAATTGAATTAATAAATTATCCACTTTAATTACCCTACTATTTTAATGAATCTCAATCATCAATCCCTTATTAACTTTAAAACGAAACCATTTTCCTATTTATGAATTAAGTTTAACAACTAAAAATCCAAATACTTCGAGTCAAGCAAATAATTAACTCGAGAACCAACCAAAACCAAAGTCACATCATCATCATTGCACATCCAATCAATTTAATCATTCAACCAATTTATTTAAATTTAAACATCCAAATTTAAATAAAAATCCAACAGCGTGCGATTTACTCACCTTTGCCTTTATTTGCAATCCACCCCAATATTACCTTGGTTTCTCGATTTTTGACCTTGAATAAACATATTATATGGTTTATTAATAATTGGAATAACTAAATTATCAATTACCGTTTAATAAAATTTGATTTACCAATTATTTTGTTCGAACCAATTTTCCAAAAATAAGTAATTATTTCCTTTCTTTTGAAACCCATACTAAAAATTAATATATAGGTCTCAAAAAATCCAGGTTTATATAAATAGATAAGTAGTTGAATAATAATTATCAGTTTGCAAAATAGCTGTATAACAGTTAACTAATAGTAAAATAGTTGGAAAATAGTTAAATAGTTTCAGAAATTTTAGATAATTGCAAAATAGTTGTAAAATAGTAATTAATTTGTAAAATAGTTAGAAAGTAGCAATTAGTTTATAAAACAGTTGAAAAATAGTTAAATAGCTCCAAAACTAAATGTAAAACAAGTATAAAATAATTTGGCTTTAAGGTTGTATATATTTAATAACTTAGAAAAATACGTATTTTTTTTTTAAATAGTCAAGAGTCAAACTGTTCAATTCCCAAACTCCATTCTCATCAATTTAATTTTGAACTAACTCAATTTCAATTTTACATCATCTATTTATAATCAATTACATTCACATTTTGCTTTTAACTCAGAATTATACATTTTATTTAGCCAATATATTTTTATTATTTCATAAATATTTATCAAGATTCCAGAGTTTAAACAAATTTCCAAAATTTCAATATCACCTTTGAATTCAACTGTATCCAAAATTCTTTGGCAAATTCATTTATCCCTTTGAACTTCAAAACCAAACCCAGTTTACAAACAATTCCAATTTAAAACAATTTGGTAGCAATTTCTCTTCTAGAAACTCGAAAATGAACATTGATAATGCTGCAGTCATCACCGACGTTATTTTCCAGTGACCGAAAGAGTTCGATGCTTTTATCTCTTTAAAAACATTTCCAAATATTTTTAACTCCAAATCTCCCAGATTTCAAATTCAACACAAAAATATTTTTGAAATAATACTATTATTTCTCCAAAACATTTGGGAACCACTTTCAAATCCAAAGGAATTTTAAATTCTCCCAAAAATTCCAAATTCCCAATCCATCCAATTCATATTTAGACATTACTCTGGAATTTTATTCTTACTTTATTATCAAATATTCTTTGGAATTCTATTTCAAATTATAATCTCATTTATTTTTGAAGTTTATTTCAACTTATAAATTTCATTTACAATTATATTTCAAATTCTATTTTGTTATATAAGTTTATTCTTCAACTTTGGTTATAAGCTTCAATTTGGTCGTATTTTATATTGCTTCTTAACTTAATTCCAATAACTTAACAACCGATCACCTAAAAAATCATTAGAAAGAAATGTCGCTATATATATATATATCAAAATATATTTTTATAGAAAATCATTAAAAATCTTTATAAGAAAATAACAAGTACGCTCTCATATATACATATACTCAACTCATTCTAGAGTACTACAAACTCTATTAAATGAGTAATCCCCACAAGAGCCAAGGTTCTCGCTTAACCATTCTGCTATGATACCAACCGTACATTGCATTTTATCTCATCCCCACATTGGATTCATTCAAAACAATCTATTAAGCTTGGCACATTCAACTAATACATCAATTCCATTCAAATCCGTACGATGTACACATAACATCCGTACGCTACACCAATCTGATCGCTCGCTCGATCACACAATTTCACTTCCGAACTAGTATTGTCTACCCGACTTTCTAGTGCGGACACAGATCTGGTTTCTTGATTAGAAACCGTCATTCTCCTTGCATAGTCCTAACTATGATAGAGAATATTCAGAACCAATCAACAACCCATATCCAGGTTCGCCGTCGAAAATCGAATGAAAAATCCCAACTCGGATCGATAAACTATCTCGAAATTCTGTGCTCGAATCTAGATCAAATCGCTATGCGAATAGAATAATATACGTACATTCTACGTATTTAACTTCATTGATTATTAGCCAAAATCAATTCCCATTTCTATGCTCATTCGCTTAAATTTTCACTCACTTATTCCCATTTTCCCTTAATCCCCATTTGAATTATCACTTCAATTCTTATCTCAGTTGGGTATTTAAATCAATAACAGTTTGAACTCCGACCAGTTTATTTTTAGAAAAATAGCTTGAAAACTTTAAAAAAAAATAAGTATTTTTTTTTACGTATTTTTCTAAGCTATTAAATATATACAACCTTAAAGCCAAATTATTTTATACTTGTTTTACAATTAGTTTTGGAGCTATTTAACTATTTTTCAACTATTTTATAAACTAATTGCTGCTTTCTAACTATTTTACAAATTAATTACTATTTTACAACTATTTTGCAATTATCTAAAATTTCTGAAACTATTTAACTATTTTCCAACTATTTTACTATTAGTTAACTGTTATACAGCTATTTTGCAAACTGATAATTATTATTCAACTACTTATCTATTTATATAAACCTGGATTTTTTGAGACCTATATATTAATTTTTAGTATGGGTTTCAAAAGAAAGTAAATAATTACTTATTTTTGGAAAATTGGTTCGAACAAAATAATTGGTAAATCAAATTTTATTAAACGGTAATTGATAATTTAATTATTCCAATTATTAATAAACCATATAATATGTTTATTGAAGGTCAAAAATCGAGAAACCAAGGTAATATTGGGGTGGATTGCAAATAAAGGCAAAGGTGAGTAAATCGCATGCTGTTGGATTTTTATTTAAATCTGAATGTTTAAATTTAAATAAATTGGTTGAATGATTAAATTGATTGGATGTGCAATGATGATGATGTGACTTTGGTTTTGGTTGGTTCTCAAGTTAATTGTTTGCTTGACTCGAAGTATTTGGATTTTTAGTTGTTAAACTTAATTCATAAATAGGAAAATGGTTTCGTATAAGGGCTTGATGATTGAGATTCATTAAAATAGTAGGGTAATTAAAGTGGATAATTTATTAATTCAATTAATTAATGATTTGGGTTAATTAATTTCGTAACGAATGAGTTGAATTAATTAATTAAGTTTCAAGTAAACCAATTAAGTGTAGGTAATTCAGAATAATAATTGAATGGTGTGTCAAGTAATTTCTTAATGAAATCAATGAAATATAATTACCTTGCGGAAGAAAGCAAGAGATTAAATGAGATAATTAATTAAGGAGTAAGTGATTTATTTAATGAAGTAAATAAAAGATAACTAAATATAGGTAGAGGTTGTTTGAGAATGATTAATATCAGGGTTTAATTAATGTAATTAATTTGGATTAGGATAAATGGAAATGAAATTGGAATTCATAATTTATATAATTAAGGATGTAATTTAAGATGAATCAATCAATATAAGTGACGTATGAGAAGTTAATTAATATAAGTAGTTAAGGGAATGTAATTAATATAGTTAATTAATTAATTTATGAAGTAATTAGGATTACTTATTGATTTTGGGTTAAGAATAATTAATATCGTCAAATTAATTGGAGATAATTACGTGAATGCAATTGAAAGATAATTAATCCAGTGTGATTAATTAAAATGAATAATGAAGAGTTGATTAATTAATTGATTTGAAATTAATTAACGTTAAATGAAGGAATCTAAGTGATTGAGGTTTGAAATTTTGGCTAAGAATCAATTTTCTAACTCCCAAAATTAATTAACGTTAAATGAATTAATTAATTTTCTAACTCCTAAAATTTTTGGAAAATTTTGGCAGAGTCTCCTTTTTACGGAGGAGCTTTTGCAATTTGACAAGAGATATAAATATATATACATCGACCCACCCGGTCGGAAAAAGAAAAAACAGTTCATATTTCCTATTTTTATTATGTAGGCGTACCTTATTTAATCAACTTCCATTACATTCAGTAAGCCCATCCACTTAAATTTTAAATTTTAATTCATCTTCTCAATTTATCAAAATAATATCCAACCACATACTGAACTCATTTATACTTCAAATTAATATACCACCAAATTTAAGTTCAGTCTGATAATCCAATTCCAATCACAACTTTGATTTAGCTTTTATTCAACCAGACTTCATCCATTTATTATTCAACTCAATTAACCCATTTAAAATTTTTAATGTACTTACTTAATTCGTTATCGAATTTATTTTATCAATATAAGGTCATTCTCAATTTGGGGTAAACGAATTGTTGTTTGTATTTTTTTTTCAGACGAGAAGGAGGGTGTCTAGATTTATAAAAAAGGGAAAAATTGGCTTCGGCTAGAAGATGGTTTGGTTATGATTCTCTAGCACGTGAAAGGCAAAGAGGAAAGAAGCTTGTGTAAAAAGCTGGAAGAATGTGGCTTATACGATAAGGTTTGACTATTTAAATTAAATTCCATTAGATTATCCTAGACATTTTCAGATCATACGACCAAACGGTAACTCCAAATACTGCGAAAATTGAAATTCGATAATAATATAATATTACGGATCCAATGGAACTGGTTTTGTCCGGACTCCTCACAGTATCAACTTTAGAACCCCCCCGGGGCTCAAGGCAGCACCACCCAGTGGCCTCCCTTGAAATGAACTTCTCAGGAGTGCCATTGGGTGGTGCTGCCTTGAGCCCCGGAGGGGGGGGGGTTCTAAAGTTGATCCTGTGAGGAGTCCGGACAAAACCAGTTCCATTGGATCCGTAATATTATATTATTATCGGATTTCAATTTTCGCTGTATTTGGAGTTACCGTTTGGTCGTATGATCTGAAAATGTCTAGGATAATCTAATGGAATTTAATTTAAATAGTCAAACCTTATCGTATAAGCCACATTCTTCCATCTTTTTACACAAGCTTCTTTCCTCTTTGCCTTTCACGTGCTAGAGAATCATAACCAAACCATCTTCTAGCCAAAGCCAATTTTTCCTCTTTTTATAAATCTAGACACCCTCCTTCTCGTCTGGAAAAAATAATATACAAACAACAATTCGTTTACCCCAAATTGAGAATGACCTTATATTGATAAAATAAATTCGATAACGAATTAAGTAAGTAAATTAAAATTTTTAAATGGGTTAATTGAGTTGAATAATAAATGGATGAAGTCTGGTTGAATAAAAGCTAAATCAAAGTTGTGATTGGAATTGGATTATCAGACTGAACTTAAATATGGTGGTATATTAATTTGAAGTATAAATGAGTTCAGTATGTGGTTGGATATTATTTTGATAAATTGAGAAGATGAATTAAAATTTAAAATTTAAATGGATGGGCTTACTGAATGTAATGGAAGTTGATTAAATAAGGCACGCCTACATAATAAAAATAGGAAATATGAACTGTTTTTGCTTTTTCCGACCGGGTGGGTCGATGTATATATATTTATATCTCTTGTAAAATTGCAAAAGCTCCTCCGTACAAAGGAGACTCTGCCAAAATTTTCCGAAAATTTTGGGAGTTAGAAATTTTTTGAAAATTTTGGAAAATTTTGTTAACGACAAACAGTTTCAAATTGGAAATTAAAATAAATTAGTAGACGAAACTACTATGAACCAGTTATAAATGAAAATTAAAATTCAATGCTCAAATTAGAGATGAATTGAATTCATATGGTAATGGGAAAGACTAATTTGAAATAGGTATGAAACATATGCGAGGGAATGTATAAAATGATTAAAAGGTCACAATTGGATATTATTGCTTGATGAGATATGCAGGTATAAAAAGGGGAAAAGAAAATTGGATTTGATTCCAAAAGATAAATTTGTATTGCCCCACAAAAAGGTATGTATTTAAAATTCTGTATGAAATTGGATTGGGTTTTTGCTGTAGCCACTTGGCTTTTGTTTTCTTTTGGAATTTGGGAGCCCGTAGAGGCCTTTTGTAGTAGTACTGAGCTAGCCGCGCAAAGGAGACGCCGGCAAAAAATTTCGGGAATTTAAGGAGTTAGAAAAATTTTGAGAAATTTTGATAATTCAAAATTTGATTTTAAACTTAAACTTGAATAAGTGAAGTAAATTAATGTCGTTTGAAACTATGGAAGGTTTGAGAAGTTGCTTAAGGTGATAGTGGGTCTTTAATAAAGGATAGTTGGTAGAAGATTGATTGTGAGTTTTGGGAAAAAGGTAAACGGGTATTGGTCTATTCTCCCTAACTAGTAATTTCGGGGACGAAATTCTTTTAAGGGGGGAGGAATGTGACGACCCGAAAATTTTAACGAATTAAATGGAAATAATTAATCGATTTTAAAATATTTAAGAGTTAATTTTAACTTGAAATTCAAGATATCAATATTTACTTGGTAATTAAAATTTTGAATTATATAGTTTAAATGTTGAATTTAATAATTGAAAATTGGGTAAATTGTTGAATCTGAAATTTCTAAGCCTGTTTAAATAATTTGAAGGCTTATAAAATTTATAACGATGATACTGACGATAATAGAATGGTTGAAATTTAATTTAAAGGTAATTTGTTCAGTTTTAATAATATATCGTTTGAATTGAATTTAAAAATAGCCTTCCGAGGCATAGTCTCGGAATTCGACGAAACCACTTCAAATATTTATATATTGATTTGTGAAATCAATAGGCTGGATTGAAATGATTTAAGTAGATTGGAATATTTATCTAAGTTTGGTACATAGAAATTGATATGTGAAATAAGTGTTGTCTATAGCAAATTGTGAATTGGTTACATTGATATAAGTTACCCCGGGTTTATATAAGTTGTTTGTTTTGGTATTCCATGTTAGATGGGTTTACTCACGTTGGTTTCCAGCCTGACCCGGGTGTTACTTTGGTGTAATGCTCAGGTCAGACCGAGTATTACAGATTTTCAGGTAGGTACGTTCTGGAGCTCAGGAGGCGAGCTGAATGGCAGAAGCGTATAGAGTATTTCCGCTGTATTTATGTTATTGTTAATCTGAGTCATGATAATTGTATGTATTCAGTGACTGTATATATATGTGAATCTCTGATGTATATTAAATGTAATCGATAGATATAGTATTCTTTTGTAAACTATTATTATTTATTATTATATTTTATCCGCTGCGATTGTGAGATGTTTGGTGTTTCTGTTCTTCTTCTTCTTCTTCTTCTATCTCTTTCTTCTTTCCATAACTATCTTAAATTTTCGGATTCGAAAATTTCGGGTCGTTACAAGTTTATACGATTGGATTGAAAACCATTCAAATTGAATGAAAATGGTTATAAATTAATTGGAACAGTGTAATTAGTATGAAAATTGTATAAGTTGCTTACGGAAAAATGTTTGGTGTGAATTTCTTTTAGAATTCATGTGTTTAACTATTGCAAATAAGTGAAATGTTGTTAAACTTCATATATTTGGCACTTACATGTTTAAATGAGTAAGTACAGGTACCGGGAAGCCATGTTGCTGGATTGAGTTGCGCTAATTGCTTAAATAATAAGCTGCTTGCTTAAAAATGCTAAATAAGGTATGCCTACATAATAAAAATAGGAAATATGAACTGTTTTTGGTTTTTCCGACCGAGTGGGTCGATGTATATATATATTTATATTTGTTGTCAAATTGCAAAAGCTCCTCGTACAAAGGAGACTCTGCCAAAAAAATTCGGAAATTTTGGGAGTTAGAAAATTTTTGAAAATTTTGAGAAAGTTTTAGTTAACGACAAAACGATTTCAAACTAGAAATTGAAATAAATTAGTAAATGAAACTAATTAAAATAATGACATAAATTAGTTAAAAATAGAAAATAAAATTCAATATTTAGAGTTAAAGATAAATTGAATTCATATGGAAATGAAAGAATCAATTTGAATAGAAATAGATATAAACTAAAGTGGTAAGGTGAAAATAAATATAAGGAACATATTTAATGCTTATACTAACTTAAGAAGGAATGGTGAATTCTTAAATGAAAAATTGATACTACAAATATAATCTAAGTTAATATTTGAATGAATAGATATTGACATTTCGTGAGGAAGTCGATAAAATGTTTATGGAATATTGTGATTGGATATTAGTGCTAAACAGGATATGTAGGTATTATAAAAGGAAATTTGGTTTTGATTTTAGAAGATAAATTTGAAATGCTCGGCAAAAAAGGTATGTGTTTAAATTTCTGTGAAATTTGATTGGTTTTTTGGATCTAGCCACTTGGCTTTTTGTTTTCTTTTGGAATTTGGGAGCCCGTAGAGGCCTTTTGTAGTTGTACCGAGCATGTCGCGCAAAGGAGACGTTGGCCAAATTTTTCGGAAATTTAGAGAGTTAGAAAAAATTTTGAGAAAATTTTGATAATTCAAAATTTGGTTTAAATTGAAAAGTGAATGATTGTGCATGTAATGATATTTGAAAACTATGGAAGGTTTTGAAAAGTTAGTAAGAATGATAGTGGGTCTATAATAAAAGATATGTATAGCAAGTTAATTAAACTGTTTGATTTAGGAAAATAGTAACGGGTATTGGATCATTCTTCCTAATTAGTAATTTCGGGGACCAAATTCTTTTAAGGGGGGAGGAATGTGACGACCCAGAATTTTTAAGCCTTTAAAATCGGAATATTTGATTGATTTTAATATTTAAAAGTTAATTTTTCAACTTGAATTCAAATATCACCATTTATTTGATAATTAGATTTATTGAATTCAATAATTTGAAGTTGAGTAAAATATGAAATCTGGAATTTTAAGCCTGTTAAAAATAATTTGAAGGCTTGGAAATTTATATTGATAGCACTGAAGATACTAGAAGTTGTAAAATTGAAATTAACAGTGGTTTGTTCAGTTTTAAAATTTATCGTTTAAATTGAATTTAAAAATAGCATTCTAAGGCACAGTCTCGGAATTCGACAAAACTAGTTCCATTGGGTCCGTAATATTGAATTATTATCGGATTTCAAATTTCGTAGCTTTTGGAGTTGTTGTGTGAGCGTACGATATATAAACGCGTTGATATTGCATTGCGTACTGTAGCTAGCATCACGTATAGGGGTTAAAAACTAGCGTTACCTTCTCCAACACGCTTCTTCGTTTAATAATTAAAAATAGGAGATATTTTCTTCGTTCAGAAAACATAACGCGTAATCTCTCTCCCTTCGTTCAGAAACAAAATAAAATGGTCGAGCGAAATACCCTCGTTTCCTCCATCCAAATCACGAAATCGAAAATAATAAAAAGGGTCACGTATTGCTTCCTTTCTCCTTCCTCTACAGTACCACTCTCTCTTCAATCTCGTGGCTCAACAATTAAGTTTGGATTGTGCGGCGGCTTTCGACTGGTGGCTTAGGGTGTGGAGGAGCGTCACGACAAGCTGGGGCTGGGTTTCGATTTAAGGTTGGAAGTTGCTGTTGGAATCGCCGTGGGTTTGGATTGGGAAGCAACGGCGAGGAGGTACTGGAGTTCGTGGTCACGATTTCCGTGTGGTAGAGTAAAGTTGAAGCGGTGGTGGGTGGTCGTTCGACGAGATGGCGGCGATCAATGGGAAGAGGCCGATTTGTTGTGACGATGACGGCCTCGAGAGTGATTTAGGGTTTCGACGCAGCAGTAAGGTATTCGTTTTTCTAATTTATTTCTCTATTAAAATTAATTTAACTTCTATATCTGTTTGGATAATAATTAATAAAATCAAAATAAGTATACAGTATTATATATATTTTACAGTAAAGATATTTTCCCTTGATTTATAATTTATATATATATATAAGCTTTTTAATATAAGAGTATGTGTTTTAAGGAAAAAATAATAAACATATGTTAAAGAAGAATTTTACAGTAAAGAAATATATATATATATATATATATATATATATATATATATCATAGTAAATTATAAACATATCTGTTTAACATTTAATACGTATATAACGTTTTGGGACACTTATTGGAATGCTAAAATGTTTAAGGTTCATGTAAAATTAGAATTCTATTTGAAAAATATTTTTTATAAAAGAAAACCAACCTAAAAAGTAAATTATTAGTCTGAAATAAAAGCTTTGGGTAATTAAATTTATATATGGAAATCTAATTGTTCGATTATTTCAAATATTAATAAAATCATATAAATTGTTATCCAAGGTCAAAATCTGAAAGGAAACAAGCTAATTTGGAAATGGATTGCAAACGGAATAAGGTGAATTAATCTCACTCAGCTGAAGTTAAATTTGAAATTTAAAGATTAAATTTAAATTATTGTTTGATTGGTTGAATTGATTGATGTGCTATAGTGTGGTATATTTTGGAATTGGCGTTTTATATTGTGCTAATGTCTGTGGATGCAGGAAAAACAGGTTGGAGGGATCCAACTGGACCCCTCAACATTTATTTAAATTATTTAATACCCTATATTGTGATTATTTGATATTGTATGATGAATTATATTGGAATATTGAATGCTATGGTTCGACTGGATATAATTGGGTATGATGAATTATCAAAAATGTATAAATTGGATTTTGGAAAGAAAATAAAAGAAGTGAATTTATAAGAAAATAATTATAGAAATTTGAATAAATTTAAGAATGAATTGGAAAAGAAATAAAGTGACTTTAAAATTCTAATAAATATATCTTAAGTATAGAGAGGGTAATTTTGAATAAACAGAAGATTAATGAATTTTAAACTTCAGTATTATTATTTTAAAAGAACGAAACATTTATTTAAAATTTAAGATTTAAATTATTGAAAAGAATAAAGAAGAAATTGGGAAAAGCTGAAATTCGTATATTTCAGTTAAAAAGGTTTAAATCAAACGGAAAATAATTATAATAATAAAGTCCATAATTAACGAACTTTGAAATGAATTGAGAAAGTAAAGAAATTTATTTCAAATGGAGTAAATTGGAAGTCAATTTGGAAAATTGATTTAAATGATTGAGATTGGAAATTCTCCCTGAATAACCAAGTACGTTTTAAGTAATTTTTTTAAAATATAAGTTAAAGGTTTCAAAATTGTTTTAAAAGGTATGTTTTGAAAAATTTATTATTTCTAATATTTGAAGTCTAAAGTAAGTATTTCCTTTTAATATATTATAGCAGTAATTATTTAAAAAGTGACTTAGTATTTTGTTTTTAAAAGTGAAAAACTAGTTTTATATTTTATTAAGTACCTTATTTTCAAATACTCACATAGTATGTATTTTTAACAAATTATTGAAGTAGTTTTAACTCAAATGATTTAAAGTATATTTCAAAGTAAAGTGTTTTAAACTATTTTAAAAATCTAGTTTTGTGCTTGGTGATTTCAGTGGAGATAGAAAATATTTGGGAAAGTTTATTCTGGAAAAGAAAGAATGGTTTGAAACTATTTTCAAAGGGGTTTGAAAATGAAAATATATCTTGTGAAGATATTTTGAGGTTAATAAATAATTTGGGAAATTATTTATTGGTTGATGTTTGTTTGTGAATATTAATTGGTAGTTAAATAACCGACTATCAATATTGGACAAATGCGTTGATCGTTTCGAAGAGACCGGGATCGAGATTTATTTCTCGAAAAGCACTTCGATCCGGTTTGTACATTTCGTGGAAAATGAGTTTGGATTCGAAGATGGAGCAGTGAAGTGCAAGGGCTAGTCGCTACTAATCCTGAGGATATTTCCAAAATGGATGTAGTAGGAGTAGTGCCTTCGGTTCCGTTCGAACCCGGGACGGACTTGTATGGATGAATGCTTTCGGAACATCGTCAGGTGGATGATGGGCATTCTAAGGGATATGTTCTATAAAGGTAACGCTTAGCCTCAAGCCTCATCAACTGGGAATGACTGAAAATTAGGGGTTATGCAGCAAGGCTAGGTGGGTAGCACCCAAGCAGGGTGAGCTCATCCCTGTCTAGATGTCCCTTTTTATTTCGGCTTAGTGGGCGGTTGCTGATCCCAACCGCGGGGTGATCTCACTCGGGATTATCCAGTAAGGGGTAGTCCCGGTCTTGTGTTGCAGGGGAGCTGGCGTACTCCTCGATACTGTGATCTAGGCCACGTACTGTGACAGGTGGTACCCCAGTGCCTAATCATTAGTTGGAAATGCATTCTCCATACGAGCCTTGTACGAGTTTTGTTTGTGGTACCCACTCTGTGGCTAGTAGCTGGAATTTAATAGATGTAACAATTTCGGCTATTTTATAAATATTTGTATATATAGCCTATGGTAATATCAGAGGATTTCTATAAAAATTGTTTTAGCTATCGTAAGGTCCCGACATGTTTATTTGTGGCGTGGTCTTACGAGATGCTTTTGTTTTCAAAGGATTTCTGAAAACTTTTAATAATCAATTGAGTGTGATTTTCTCACGCTGGTATTCCAGACCGGCTCGGGTGTTATTTAACTGTAATGCTCGGTCAGACCGAGTATTATAGGATACATGATATGATGCTGTGAAGCTCAGGAGACGAGCTGGATGACAATACGTACTTTTTGTACTTGTTTTATATGTATATTCCGCCGTGTTGATTAGCTGTGTATCCAGTTGTATGTTATTGATGTTGAGCTGTGATTGATGTACTCTGATGATGTAATATATAAACAGGGATAATTTGATTTTTAAGTAAAGATTATTTATTATTTATTATATTTTATTCCACTGCGATGGTTAGATTATGTTGTTGTTTTCTATTTTCTTCTTCTACCTCTTCTTCTTTAACCCAAATGGTTCGTATTTCTGTAGCACTTGAGTTGATTTAGGTAGAATAGTGTTAACTCAAGAGGTACAAATTTGCGGGTCGTTACAGTTTATTAGTTATCGTAAGGTAAAAATCCGTCTGTGTTTATGTGTAGACGTGGTCTTATGAGATACTCTTTCTTTTCAAAGGATTTTATTCAAAGGCTGATGTATAACACTGTCATTTATTACTGAGTTTTTCTCACGCTGGTTTATCATGCCTGATTCGGGTATTTTCAATACTTGGGTCAGATCCGTGTAGTTTCATGTTTAGTCGAAGACGGTTGGAGTTTCTAGAGGAGAGCTGGAGATATTCACCTACATATGACATATTCTATTATCCGCTGATGTCTGTTTGTTTTTAGTTTGATGTTTGTCCGCAATTGTAAGGGCAGATGTTTATAACTGCCCAAGCTGAACATATGTTAGACTCTGGTATATGTATTTTAAAAGTTTTCCGCTGTAAAGATATTGTTCAGTATTGTATATTATTCCATTCGTGTGAGATTATGTCTGTCTATTTCTTTATTACCCTTGATCATCCATACTTCCGCACAACTTGGGTCGGGCATGGGTGGTTTATTGTCGGCTCAAATGGCACTGAGTTGTGGATCACCACATTTGGTATCAGTGCTTTTGGTTAAGTGAACATCGAAGCCTGATAGGCGTAAGTCACATCAGAGATAGAATTAGTAATACCCTGGGATGAGTAGCTCATTAGAGATAGGATTAGTAACACCCTAGAATGAGTTATGAGAGTATTATACACACAAGTGCGTATTTGTTAATTTTATAAAAAAAGTTTTGTTTTACAATGATGGTAAATAAATAATTTTACCTTGGGTTTATATTTCAAATATACAAAGGGGATATTATTATTTATGGGTTAGAAATTAAGGATTGTTTGTAATTTATCTTAGTAAAACTAAAATATGAATATCTTATGATTAGAATTGCACAATTTGACTATAGGATATTCCATATAGAATAAACTAGTTAAAAGCTAGATTTAGAATTTTAATCATATATCCTTAGACATTTCGTTGTTAAGAAATAATGATTTAATGATCACCAAAATGGATGGATTTGAAAGCTAAGCACAAATATCTTGTGAAGTAAAATTCACGGTTTGACTATAAGATATTTGATGATAATATTGAAGCTAGAAGTTGTAATTAGAAAAGTAAAAAAGAAAATGCACACTTAGAAAAAAATTCTTATCAACAAGGTAGAAAAAGATAAGCCTAAATTGAGATTTTGGGTAAATATAATATAAAAGGGTAAGTTCAATAACTTATAAAGAAAACAAAATAATTTGAAATTTAGACCCTTTGATTAGATTAGAATCAAAGTGAAATTTAAGAATAAGAGATATACGAGATATCATCCTAATATAAAACTTTGAATCAGTGATACATTTAGGGTAACATTTGTAATTCAAAATGAAGTAAGATTAGAAGTTGATAGATTTGAATAATTTGGTTAGTATGTTGATTACTGTATGAAAAAGGTTAATAACAAATACCATGTGAATTAAGTTTTACAATTTGACTATAAGGTATTTGATGGATTTAAGGTTAAGAAATTTAATTTAGAAATGGATAGATAAATAAGTTAAGTAGATAATCACATAATTAAAAGAAAAAGGTGTACACTTAGTAAAATTGTCTTATTAATATATGGATTAGATAAATAATATTACCTAAACTAAGACTTTAGATAAATAAAACTAAGGATTAAGTCTTATAATTTATTAATTTGAGATAATAGTAGAATTCCACATTTGTTAAACACCCTAATTGAAATAATAATGATTTGAAGTTTGAAGATATGTATATATACTCTTAGGAAGTAGTGGTATATTATACAAGTTTAAGTCATATTTGTATGCTTAAGTAATAAAAGAATAAGTAAAAAGTGAATGATTATGAAATAAAATTGGATTAACAGAAATTAAAAAAAAAAGATGTATTAGATAAAAATGAATGTGAATAAGTACATAAGTAGATCATCTTGACACATAAATTTTGATCTAAGATTTGAGTACAGAAATTTGAGGTGTTTACACCAATCCGAAAATGGATTTATCACTCGATTTTTAACGCCGAGCATGGATGAGAGTTTATGATTATGTACACGAGTTTTCTATCATAGTTGAGAGCTATGCAAGGAAAGCAAGGGTTTGTGATCAGGAAGTCTAATCAAAGTCTGCACTAGAAAATCGGAGGATCGATGCTAGTTCGGAAGTAAAGTTGTGAATTCAAATAATAGATCGAATCAAATATCACATATAGTATGATGTTTTGGGTCTGTCGACATAGTAGTTGGGTAGTTATCTTAAATAGTAGACACTAAGAGATAAGGGTTGGACTGATGTTTTGGTATGTATGTATGTATGTATGTATGTATGTATGTATGTATGTATGTATGTATGTATAGACCTCAAGTATAGTACACTCTCAGGTCAGGGGTTGAGTTATGTGGATGTATTCATTTATGTTGATATAGTATCAGTTTGGTTGTTTTTGGATGTATAGTCTTGTTTGGTTGTTGTATATTGTTTGTTGTATATATTATTTTAAGTGTGCAGTATGCACTAGGATGGTTACGATAGAAGTATGATTTGATGTATGTATATGTAACCTTAGTTATGTGATAAGTACACAAGTTATTGTGGGAAATCTCTGTATGTATGTTTGGCACCATTTTTTTAGTGTTGTTATGATATTGACCTTCTTCTTTTCTATCATTTGTATAAATTAGTCAAAATATTTGAGGAAACGAGTATGAGATAGATTCTTTTATCTAATTTCCATTTCGAGGATGAAATGCTTTTAAGTAGGGGAGAATGTAACGATCTGTAATTTCGCTACTTCGAAAATGAGAGATTTAAATATGATTTATTTTAATATTGTTACATGCACCGTAAAAATAATTATTTTAATATTATTTAAATATGATTATAAAATATGAATAGACATGTTTTAATTTATTTAAAAGAAAAAAATTTCATTTTAAGTTTGGTTTACATAAATGAATAGTTTAACCAAAACGTCAAAATGTGACCGTAAAATATTTTGTCGAAAATCAACGTTTTGTCGATTAAAAGTTGTTACAACGTTGTTGCATCTTTATTTTCTTATATATGAACATATATTCAAATAGTATAAGTATTATTTTATTCATTTATCAAGTTTACTTTTACTAAACAAGTTTAGAAACAATTAGCAAAAGTGAACACAAAAGGACAAAACATGTCATGTCAAATCCAACCAAATCTTCACTGTTCTTTACTTAAATATTAAGTGATTAAAACATAAAGTGATGATGTGATAAGGTGATGGTAAGTGTTGAAAAAGTAAGACAAAGCAAGGTTATTTTGGTAATTTTGTAAAGGGTTAGTTTTGTAATTCACCACTCCTTACTTTTCCTATAAATACCTATTCATTCTCCTCATTTTTCACACTTCCCATTCTTCTTGTTCTTCCTTTAAGCTATTTTAATGACTTCTCTCTTTAAGAGATGTAGGAGGGTTAAAAATAGTGGAGTTCTTAAGCACTAATCCATTTATTACTCTGTAACCTCTTCTTAATTTACTTCTTTTTCTTCTCATCTTAAAACTAACCTTAGACCATAAGTTTGGGAGTAGATAGAGGGAGGAAATGAGCAATATGAAAGGGGAAGGCTGTGGCCAAGGGTAAGAAAACATGTAGGATGGTGGCAGAGCACATGAAAAAGGTGGAAGAATGTGTAGGTGGTGGTTTAGTGAAGCGTTGAATTAACTAAACGTTGGTTGGAAGTTAAACGTTTTGGTTAAAGATGGAAAAATTCTCATCGTTTTTAAAAGATCTTATTTTTTTTTATAATATTTATCTTATGACATATGTAAGTATACATCCCTTTAAAAAGTTGCTATGGATGTTTGATTATTTTTGTATTATGCTTGAATGAGTAGCAAGTGTTTATGGTTGTGATTATTTATCATGTTAGCTTGTATATGGATCATAATTATGTTAGTAATAAATCTTAAACTCGGTTATGCTCATTTTGATTTAGTATTTCCTTTGTTAAATAAGACCCAATTTCGGCGATATGATATATTGGAAAAATAAATCTTTTTTAATTGGAATTGAAATTAAAGTGGAAATAAAAGAGAATTTGAAATTAGAAGTGGAATTGGTTTTGAAATGGAAAGATATATTGAAATTGAAATCGATTTTGGAAATTGAAAATGAGATTAAGGTTAAAATTTAAATTAGTATAGAAATTAGATTTGAAATTTAAATTTTAATTGAGTTTAATTTGATGTTAGAATTGAATTTGAATTGAAATGGAATTTAAATTTTAATATTAAAATAATATGAATAAAATAATATTATAACATGGAAATATTGAAAATACATTTTAAATATTTTAAAAGGTGAAATATTGATTTAAAATGATTTGTAATGATTTTATAAGTGATAAAATTCAATTTGAATAGATTATTTCAAATATCGAAAAATAAGTTAAAACTAGGTGCGTCACGCAACGGTAGTTCGTGACTTTGCGCCGAAAAGTTCAAATGGGTGCATAATGTGGAATATAGCTCAAAATTCTTCGAGATCAGAAAATTCCGGGCTGTTATATCCTTATCTTCTAAAGGAAGAAAGAGAATTAAAATTTCATTGAGTAGATTTTGAATTAAGTCCAAATCAATTTTCTAGAAAAATCGCCCTTGTGTAGTTAAGTAACCATAAAAGGAAATCCATTTAAATGAACATTTTTAATTATGAATAAATATGGAATAAATTTGATAAATCCATTTATATATTTTAGAAGAGATTTGAATTGGAAAATATAAATTTTCAAACATTAAAAAGTTGTTTAAATCAAATAAGCTTATGTAGCACTTTCCACAGCACTTTTATGCTGCGAATTCTATAGCTTTTTGAATATAAGTTTTAACATAATGATTTTTCCTGCAATTAATTGTGGATATTTTTAAAAGGAAAATTAAGCATCTAAAAGATAATTTGGAATCTTTGTAATCAATTCCAAAATGAATAACTGAGTATGCGGAAATGACTAGTACATTTGTCCCGCTTGTGAGATATGGGAAGATAAAACAAGGTGTTTAACTAAGGTTAGAGATGGAGCAAGCAGTGTCCTGGACTTACCTAGTCTATGTTTTCTTTTCTTAGGCAAGGGGTGGAACAGATCGAAAGGAAAGCCTGGATGCTCTAAAAAGATTGTATTAAGTTTCTGAAATAAAAGAAGATGGTATTATCCAAAAATTTAAGCAATCTCCAAAATGAATAAATTACGACTTAGATTACATAGAGATAATCTTCTTATACTTGGTGTTAAAATTCAAAGAGGGAACTCGCCCTATTCGTGGAATTTAAATGGTGATTTTACCGTTATTCTGCCCATATCACTTGTTGAACACGAAAATTGATGTTGAGTAAAATTAGAATGATTTCTCTGATCCTTTACTCAAAAATGTGTGATAAGATTGATTTTAGGGTTTACCATATACGATGTCTTAAATAACATTATTTTTGACCCACCTAAAAGTTAAAGAATTTGGATCGAGATTTTAGTAAGGAAATTTGAGATATTATCCAAAGAAAAAGAATGAATTACTTAGAATTATTCCAAGTTAAAAGAAAGAGATTTCAAAATCATCCGAAAAGAATTAAAGTGAAAAGAGACGTAATGATCCTGTATACTCATATTGACTTTTTATCGATAATTGGATTTTGAATGAACTGGAGTTGGATTTGGGTGATTCCTATCCAAAAACCACTTCGAACCAATGTACATGTTCGAATGTGAAGACATGTTGAAGATGATGACTATTGAAGACCGGGGATCTTCATAGCGTGAGAACTGCTTGTTGACATGCTCCGGGTAACTCCTATTATAGAGTTATTTATATCAGTGGTCTCATCGTTGTGGAGATTTTTCGGGTTGCAAGGACTACTCGCTACTAGTGGTAGTATAGAGTGCCTTCGGCCACTAAGCTCGTATGTCTCAAGAAGGGTGTTAAGCTAAGAGAAGTTGCCTTCTCCGCCGCCATAGATGTATGTTTGTAAAAACCAGTGTATGTAATCTTTAGAAATGCAATGTCAGACAAATCCATTCTCCAATATGAACCTACGGACTTGATTGTAAACCTATGATGCTGGAATTTAAGCAATGTAACAATTTTGGCTAAGATTAATAAGTTTATTTACAAATGTTTTCAAAGATATGTCATTAGCAGTAATATCAAGTGTTTTGATATAAAAGTGTTTTAGTTATCATAAGGTAAAAACCTGTCCGTGTTTATGTGTAGGTGTGGTCTTATGAGATGCTCTTTCTTTTCAAAGGATTTTATTATAAGGCTGATATATGACACTATCATTTATTATTGAGTTTTTTTCACGCTGGTTTATCAAGCCTGATCCGGGTATTTTCAATACTCGGGTCAGATCCGAGTAGTTTCAGGTTTAGTCGAAGAAGGTTGGAGTTTTTAGAGGAGAGTTGGAGATATTCACCTATGTATGACATATTCGATTACCGCTGCAGTCTTTGTTTTTAGTTTGATGTTTATTGGCAATTGTAAGGATGGATGTTTTTAACTATACAAGCTGAATTTAGGTTAGACTCTGGTATATATATATTTTAAAAGTATTCCGTTATAAAGATATTGTTCAGTACTGCATATTATTCCATTCATGTGAGATTCTGTTATGTCTATTTTCTTTATTACTCTTGATCATCCATACTTTCGTGCAACTTGGCTCAGACATAAGTGGTTTATTATCGACTTAAAGAGTACGAAATTGTGGATCGTCATAGCGGACTACAAGATGAGGCATCCAGCGAAAGTAATTTGTCAAATCTTATTTCAAAGCAAGTGCTCAAATCACGTTACAATTTCTTTTGACGTTGTGTTATCACATTTTCTTTCGGTATTACATTTCCTTTTCATAAAGTGAGTGGTCAACAGAAATGTGTTGATGCATTTTCTTTTGGCAAAAATGTGTTTTTTGTCACTTTATTCCTTGGTAGAATGAGCTGTGTTGTCACTTCTACTTTTGGTAGAGATTAGTTTGATGTCACTTATTCTTTTGGTAAAAATGAGTGAATGCTCTTTAATTGCATTAGTTCTTCTCATGGTCATAAAAATGAGTTCTTTAGAATATTAAACAAAAGAAAAATAATTTTCGCATTTTTTACAAAATCATTCACTACATCATGAAAAAAAACCACTTTGATACTTAATCACCAAATTTTGGTTCTTCTTCCTACTTGGATAAGGAGGGACGACTGAAAAATGTTCGATGTGAGCATAGGATTGATATGGTGATGACGTTGATACTTCACACGCAGAGATACATAGAATGAATGTTGTAACGACCCGTAAATTTTAATGGTTTTATTTATTTACTTAATTGAAATTTTGTGAAATTTTACACATTTGAATCTGAAAATAAAAATTTGATATTTGGAATACGTCTACTTAAACATAGCAAATGGTAAATTTTCATCAGATAATATGGAAGTTTATTTTCTAATGAAATTTTATTTCAATTTAAATCAGTTAAAAATTGATGATAATAAAATATTTTCCAAATCTTAATATTTTTATACAATAAATTTGTGAATCATCTTCTGAGTGAGACGTCATATTTCGTTTCTCCAGATTTGGACTGTTATTGCTCTCTTTACCTTATTTTCGACGTTTTAACAACATTTTCGGTACCGATTGTCGACTTTTAATAGGATGGTCGTACCATTGATGTTTTTATTCCGTTTTGATCATCTCGTCGTGCCGATATCAGCGGTATATCAACTTCTGCTTTTCGAACTCCGGTATGCCGTGGAATCGGTATAATGATTTCTATATTGAGTCTATATTTGAGTTTTAGGCTTTCTTGTCTATACCGTCATTCATCAGGTAATGCTAACATCCATTAACTATTGGTATTCTAGATTTAAACCGTCATGATTTCTAGTTTAACTGATTTCAGAACAGTGGTTTGTTCACATTCATTTTGTTCTCAGAGAACAAGATATACCATGATTTCTATTAGTTTATATGGTTCGAAACCCATCATCTTCCTCCTTTTTGTTGAACTGCCATCTCCTTTCATCTCTTTCCCCAAATTTCTTTTTCCTGAAGCCGTTTCTTCTCTTTCATTTGCTTGGAAAGAAAAAAAAATATTGCATGTGAACAAAGTTCATATTATATATATATACACACCGAAGAAGGCAAGTATATTCTGTTCTCCCTACAGCATGCAAGCTTTCACGCGTTCCTTCCGACGTGACAAGCCATCTAGCTCGCCTTGGCTTCTCTCCCACCTCTCTTCTCCTCCGTGTACCCACACCCAATATATAAGTTGTTGTTCGTATATATATATATATAGCTTGCATACATGAGTTAAATGATTTGTATAAAGTATGGTTGTAGTTTTATAATAAAGGTGGTTTCGGCTACAATATATATTGGTTTCAAAGTTTATATAATAGTTTATATGTACATATTGAGTCTGTTGTATCAAAGATATATTATATCTCTGTAAGCTTATATTTTCTTTTTAACGCTGATTTTAATTATAAATATTTTTGTAAGTTCATAAATATTTATATATTAGTCTATATGTATTAGCATACTAAGGTTCGAGTTTCAGATAATATATTTTAGCATATAGGCTACTGTATTCATATTTTAGTTATAAGGCTGCGTATAAGTGTTATATATACATTGTTATAAAAGTTATATATAAGTTATGAAAGTATACATTGATAATATGTTTAAAGTATCAACATTTATGTAGTTATACATACATAGTTTATATTCTATTTTACCTAGGTTATATATATATATATATATATTATATACATATAGTTTATAAAGTATGCTAACATTGACTTTTCTGTCATATATTGTTTCAAATTTTAATGTATGAAAGTTGTACACTGATTCAAGCTAAAATATGCATATATATATTCTATGCATAGAAGAGTGTGTGTGTGTGTGTATCCGTAGTTTTTTTTATATCAAGCTGTTGATCTTTACTGTGACGCCCCACCTCTATACCCACTATAGCCAAGGACACTACGGTGTAATGCCGTCAACTAGTGCGGAGAATAAGGCTGTTGAGGAGCGACAATCCGTGTAATTGCTTTGTGCGAGCACCGATATGTCAGATAGTACAACATGCATTTGGTTTCAGGAGGAAATCCGACATACCGATACAAACTCAAAGCTACTACACAGTGGCTATATATTCTTCGGAAACAAATATAGAAATAAACATAACACAAATCAGTGTCAGACATCCATATCACAAAGGCGGAAATAGATATGAATATATAACACATGAAAGTGTTCATCAAAGTAGTGGTCAAACCAGATCCACAATATCACAAAAGAATTGCTACAAATGCTAGACAAAAGAATATAGATACATTAATGAGTCTATATCTCAAATGTATACAACAAAAACTACTAATCTAAGTAGTTAGCCAAAATTCAGGGTGATAATCCCAGATGTGAAGTCAAGCAGAAGCACCTGTAACATTTCGGTCTGACCCGAGTATTATTTAATAAGAAAATAATAAACGGATCAGTCTAGCTATAAATATCAGATAAAATGATATAGAATAAGAGATATGACATAAATATGTGATAACCATAAAGCCATATGGTGATAAGTATGTAATTGAAAATCAACAAGAGATTAATCAATATCACAAGAATCTTCTCAAAGATCAAAAAGAATGTCATACTCTTTATTTTTATTCACTAAATCCATAAGTATTGATCATTATATCAATGCCAATCACAAAAGTTAATGACACACAAATTCACCAATGCACATATTGATAAAACTTATCAATGTAAATTACGAAAATTGGTGAAAACACAAATTCCAGAAATCATCAATGGAAATCCAGAAATCACAAAAAGGGGAAGGCCTATCACAAAACGGGAGCATGAAAACTCACTAACACGTGTATCACAAAATGGAACGCTATTCCATGGTTGCTAACCATTAATTTTGAGCCGAAGCTTCACAAAACGGTCCGATGACCATGGGTCGCTACCCCACCAAATTGAGCCGAAGTTCCACAGAAACGGGGTTTAGTCTCCCTCGTAGACAAAGTGACATCGCACATTTTCTAGTCTAAATCACAAAAATGATCATCAACGATCATCAAGAAGTGTCAATTACAGTAAGCTAGTAAATATATAAGCTTAGCTTCATGTCCCATAACCACTTGCTTAACTTAAATATTTACGAACAAATTATAGATCTTCACTCGAAAATTGTCACAAGAGATTCAATCGAACAAGTCCAAGAATTAACCGACGAAGTAAATGCAAGTGTTTCATACCATTTGTTTTACTAAGCCGTTTAATTAGATTTCTCGTACGAGTGAGATGAAGTGGCAAATCACAAAAATGATTGTAGAAACAATAAATCACAAAAATTCACATTCGAAGACGTGAATAAAATCCAAAAAATTTGATCCCAAATTCATCAAAGTGGAAATACCCTTGCGACTTAACAGCCACGATTTACGACTTAACATAAGTCAACACAAGAAATCAGCGGCTCAACGCGTGCGGCTACACGGTGTTGGATCATAGGTTTTGATTGCTGACAATAGTCAACAGTTCACGAATCTACGACTACGATAACATCCAGACTCATCGGCTCAATATATGGTTTGTATAGTTATATATTTTAACAAGAGTCATAAAATATGTATATAGAGTATAGTTTAGTGCTTTGTTAAAATCTTTCCTCAAGAATCATCATTCACATTCAAATAAACTTGCTTGCATATTTTAATCAAAATCAAGTTTTCAAAAAATGCATGGAGCGGGGCTCGAACCCGAGTCACTAGTTTGGAAGGCATGTACTCTAACCAAATGAGCTACTGCTGTTTTTGTTTAACAACAGAATTCAGTCGACTGAATAACCTGAGTCAGTCGACTGAATCTGTGCAGTTTAACATATTTGTGCACAGTTTCAGTCGATTGAATTTCCCGCACAGTCGACTGAATTTGGTCCCGAAAATTTTACTTCATATTTTCAGTTGACTGAATTCCCTACTCAGTCGACTGAATTTAAACCTGCGAATTTTCTCTGAAAAGACACCTTCTTCCTCCCAAGAGTTGCAACCTTTCATCAATGGAAATGGAAGCATCTCTTGTTTGCAACCTTTGACAACATATGCATCTCTTCTACAAGTATATATACATGATTCTAACATCATTTAATTTACCGAATTCTCTTGCTTTAATCTAACTATTCTCTTGTTCATATTTTCTAGATACTCTCAAAGCATTCATTAATCTATTGCTTGAATCATTGTTTTTGTTTATAACATTCTTTTTGATTCATAGCAATTCACATTTCCTAAATCTTCACAAATACATTGCATATTCTCGAGGATAAGATTATAGGAATATTGTACTACATTAGACTCATTAGTGTTGACAAGAACACAACAAGTCGAATATTGTATTTTAGTAATTGAGTTGAAGTCCTCTTCGGTAGTTGAGGCAAGAAATCCCGTTCGGTTGTTCGGGTAAGTTGTAAACCTATTCCTCCGGGTGAAGTGAGGGTGTTAGTTAGTGAAATTCCTAAGTGAAGCTTAGGGACTGGACGTAGGACGAGAGGTCCGAACCAGTATAAAATCCTAGTGTCTCCTTGCATTTACCTACTTTATCTGCCTAGACTATTTCAATATTCCATATTACACGATCCTACCGCATAGCCTCTTTCAATTGGTATCAGGGCCTGGTATTCTAGAGATCGTAACAACATCCTAGAATAAATGTCTATAAAGAGATCTAGTCAAAGCAATAATAAGAGGAAGAGCAATAAAGAAAAATCAAAGGAGCAAACAAACAAATGCTTCATGGAAAAAGATAATGAGATTAGTGATCTAACTTTTGATGATATGATAGAAATAAGTTCAGAACTTCTAGACACTTTAAAAAGTCTCAAAGGAAAATATAAGGAAGCTCTAGAAAATCAGAAGAAAGCACAATTCGAAAGAGATATGCTTAAAGACGAGAAGAAAATATTAGAAGAAGAACTTGAGAAAATTCAAGATTCACTCTTTGACAATTCTCAACTCGCTCTATTAAGTCAAGAAATAGAAGCTCAAAAAGAAAAGAATAATGCTCTAGCTTCTGAGAATCATGAGTTAAAAACAAAAATTAAAATTGTTGAGATAGATAACACTAGTCTTAAAACTAAGCTTGATGACATTACTAAAAATATTTTCAATTTTAATAAAGGGAGAGAAAATTTATCCAGGATTATTGAAAATTCTCAACCTGCTTCAAATAAGAAGGGATTAGGTTATGTTAAGAATTCAAAAGCTCACAATGATAAAAGTGGTTTAGGATATAATAAAACTGATCGTAGAAATAGCACTAGATATGCTTTCATGTATAGTAAAAATGATAGTGCTAGTACTAAATTTCGAGTAAAGCCTAAATCCAATTTTTATAGAAATTCAAATGCTACTATGACCTATAATGTTGGTAATTTCTTTATAAGTACAAAATCATTAACAGGAAATATGAATAAAAATTATCTAAGTATTTGGGTTCCTGTTAATTGGAAAAATAGAGAAAAATACATTGATGATTATTTTGATATGATAGTTAATAATGAAAATTATATTTATAAAGGTTCAACCACACCCGAATGGGTATGGTTTCCTAACAATTAGGAAATTATAAGAACCTTGGATATCGCATGCTTTAAATGTTAATTTTTTTGATACCTTACATTATAAGTAGTAGTTATTTTGTTTTATATTGCTCTATGTTAACACTTATGTAAAATATATTTTATATCATCATATAACCTCTCCTTTTTGTCGATGACAAAGGGGGAGAAAGATATTTCTCTAACACTATTTGCAGAAATAAACCATGCAAGCACAGATTAAGGGAGAGAAAAGATTAATTATTTACAGGATTATATAACATAGATTCAGGGGGAGAAGCAAGCACAGATTAAAGGGGAGAAAAGATTAATTATTTATAGGAATATATAGCATAGATTCAGGGGGAGAAATCTAAAGCAAAATTATAGGAATATATTCAGTGAGGGAGATAAGATCAACAAAGCTTGTCAAAAATTCGTTCGTAGCAAATGAAATTGTCATCATCAAAAAGGGGGAGAATGTTGGATCATTGGTTTTGATTGCTGACAATACTCAACAGTTCACGAATCTACGACTACGATAACATCCAGACTCATCGGCTCAATATATGGTTTGTATAGTTATATATTTTAACAAGAGTCATAAAATATGTATATAGAGTATAGTTTAGTGCTTTGTTAAAATCTTTCCTCAAGAATCATCATTCACATTCAAATAAGCTTGCTTGCATATTTTAATCAAAATCAAGTTTTCAAAAAATGCATGGAGCGGGGCTCGAACCCAGGTTACTAGTTTGGAAGACATGTACTCTAACCAAATGAGCTACTGCTGTTTTTGTTTAACAACGGAATTCAGTCGACTGAATAACCTGAGTCAGTCGACTGAATCTGTGCAGTTTAACATATTTGTGCACAGTTTCAGTCGACTGAATTTCCTGCACAGTTGACTGAATTTGGTCTCAAAAATTTTACTTCATATTTTCAGTTGACTGAATTCTTTGCTCAGTCGACTGAATTTAAACCTGCGAATTTTCTCTGAAAAGACACCTTCTTCCTCCCAAGAGTTGCAACCTTTCATCAATGGAAATGGAAGCATCTCTTGTTTGCAACCTTTGACAACATATGCATCTCTTCTACAAGTATATGTACATGATTCTAACATCATTTAATTTACCGAATTCTCTTGCTTTAATCTAACTATTCTCTTGTTCATATTTTCTAGATACTCTCAAAGCATTCATTAATCTATTGCTTGAATCATTGTTTTTGTTTATAACATTCTTTTTGATTCATAGCAATTCACATTTCCTAAATCTTCACAAATACATTGCATATTCTCATAGGATAAGATTATAGGAATATTGTACTACATTAGACTCATTAGTGTTGACAAGAACACAACAAGTCGAATATTGTATTTTAGTAATTGAGTTGAAGTCCTCTTCGGTAGTTGAGGCAAGAAATCCCGTTCGGTTGTTCGGGTAAGTTGTAAACCTATTCCTCCGGATGAAGTGAGGGTGTTAGTTAGTGAAATTCCTAAGTGAAGCTTAGGGACTGGACGTAGGACGAGAGGTCCGAACCTGTATAAAATCCTTGTGTCTCCTTGCATTTACCTACTTTATCTACCTAGACTATTTCAATATTCCATATTACACGATCCTACCGCATAGCCTCTTTCACACGGCATACGACCTAAGAGATCAACGACTTAAGAAATAGCATGCGCCTTAAAGCTGGTGCGACTTAAAGGGTGATGCGACCTAACTGCAACCGACCTAAGAAATGGCGCGACCCAAAGCATGTGCGACCTAACAGTGCAAGCAGGCCGAGCGACCTAAGGCAGGCCGACCTAACGGTAAGGTAAGCGGCCTATGGGGTTGCGACCTAAGGGGTAGAGAATAGGCCGAGCGACTTAAGGTAAAGCATTACCTAACACACAGGGATAAGCCGAGCGACTTAAAGAGGCCAAAGACGCGACCTAAGTGACGGGACCTAGCCGAACGACCTAACAAATACGGTTTAACATATGGGCGAGCGACCTAGGGATGAAATAACCTAAGGGGTAAAGAAGGCCATGCGACTTAATGGGCGTGCGACCTAACGACCTAAGGGGTAAAGAAGGCCGTGCGACATAATGGGGACGACCTAGCATGGCGCGACTCATAGGTTGCGACCTAAGGCACAGAACGACCTAAATTGCAGGCCGAGAATCATATGTGCAGGCCGAACGACCTTAGCAACAAAAATGTCAAAAACTCTCTCAATTTGCAACCGATCGAGCACGAACGCTAGGGGATTACGCCTATCGGCTACCCGGTCCTGTGGGCTCCTCGATGCATCACCAAAAATGTGTTCAAACATCAAAGATTGGATTTTTAAAGATTTGAACCCAAAACACTAAAAATTGGGATTTTTACCAATTCAATCCAAACCAAGAGCAAATACATATGAATAGCTGTTAGGAATTCATACCCAACAATCAAAGATAGTTATAGACAAAGATGTGAGACAAAAATCTCACCTTTACACAAAATCAATGAAGAAGAAGCTTGAAAGCAAAGGAAGAATCAATGGCTTTTCTTTGAATTTGGAGTTAGATATTGGATTTGCAAATGAACTAGGGCCTGGAGTTTTAATTTCCCATTCCTTCCTCCATTTTTGATGAAGCTTGAGTGTTAGGAAATGAAAGTAAAGTTATAAAGGGAAAGGGATTGAGCTAGAGTTAATAGTTTAGGCTAATGAGCTAAACCAAACCCAAAGCCCAAAGCCCAAAGTGAAAAGGTGGCAAAATTCCACTAACTCCAAACATATCAAAGTTTATACTCAAAAAGATCGCAAACGGTGTTTTGGACCCAATGGAAGTGGTTCTGAGTCATAATTCGACCGTATGCAAAAAGTAAATTTTTGGACTGAAATCTGACTAACGATAAAATATTTAAATAAAATATTTAAATTTTCAATCGTAAAATATGCGGGTTGTTACAGACTCCCCTCCTTAAAGAAATTGCGCCCTCGCAATATTTAAGAAGAAAATACAAGGTAACAACCATGAAAGCATATCAACACAAAAGAAATTTGAAATAAGAAATTCACCTCGAAGAGCACGGGAAAGTAAGTCCGGATGTGTTCGTTCGATGAACTCTCTAGATTCCCAAGAGCAATCCTTAGGATTTGAGGACCATTGAACTTTAACAAGCGGAACATCTTTATTTCGAAGGCGCTTGACCTCCGAAGCAATAATACAAATATGATGTTGCTCATAAGTTAAATTAGGCGAAACTTCAATTTCTTCCACAACATCGGGCTCAAGTGTAGAATCAGAATCTCGTAGACATTTTCGTAATTGAGAAACGTGAAACACGTCATGAATAGCAAAAAACTGAGCCGGTAATAAAAGGCGATAAGCCACGGAACCAATACGTTCGGTGATGGGAAATGGACCAATATATCGAGGTGCTAACTTTCCCGATCGACTGAAACATACAACACCCTTCATAGGTGAAACACGAATAAACACAAGATCTCCCACAGAAAATTCTAATTTCCTTCTTCGGTTATCGACATAGGATCTTTGCCTACTCTGGGCTTTTTTCATCCTATGACGAATAAGGTCAATCTTTTCTGTGGAATCACGAATAAAATCTGGACCTAAAACCAGCTTCTCACCGGCCTCAAGCCAATAAGAAGGAGATCGGCATGGCCTTCCATAGAGCGCGTCAAGAGGTGCCATACCAATACTAGATTGGAAGCTATTATTATAGGAAAACTCAACAAGAGAAATATGATCTTCCCAACTTCCACCAAAATCAAGAACACATGCACGAAGAAGATCTTCAAGAGTTTGATTCACACGCTCGGTTTGTCCATCGGACTGGGGATGACAAGCGGTGCTAAAATTAAGCTTCATTCTCAAAGCTTTTTGAAGACTCTTCCAAAATCCACTAGTAAACAATGGATCACGATCACTAACAATAGAAGTAGGGACTCCATGCAATTTAACAATTTCTTTGATAAAAAGTTTGGCCAAAAGAGGAACGGTTCGATTGGACCGAACGGGAATAAAATGGGTGGATTTAGTAAGTCTATCGACTATCACCCATAAGCTATCATGACCCGATTGAGAACGGGGAAGGCTGTCTATAAAATCCATGGAAATTTGGTCCCACTTTCAAATTGGAATTTCTAAAGGTTGCAATAACTCACCGGGCCTTTGATGTTCGGCCTTAATGATTTGGCAAGTCATGCTACACTTAACAAAGTTAGCAATATCAGATTTCATTCCCTCCCAATAATAAAGTCGCTTCATGTCCGCGTACATTTTGCTATTACTGGGATGAATTGTAAATTTAGAACGATGAGAATCTTCTAAAATGTCTTTACGAAGATTACTAATATTTGACACGATAAGTCTACCAAATTTTCGAATACCGCCACGAGAATCAATATCAAAGTCTTTCAAACCTTCAATATCAATTTTATCCCTAAAATTTTGGTTAAGAAGAGCCAATTCGGGATCTAGCTTTTGGGCTTCAAGAATGCGGTCTAAAAGAGAAGGATGGGCCTTAAGACTACATAAAACAAGAGATGAACATAAATCGGAAACACGATCTCGAATCTCACAAGTGGATAGTATTCCGAGATCATTCCATTCGGTTATCATCATCGAAACAACCGCTTGTTGCTTACGACTAAGTGCGTCCGTAACACGATTTCCCTTTCCGGGGGTATAAAGAATATCAAGATCATAAGTTGCAAGAAATTCGAGCCAACGTTGTTGACGCAAATTAAGTTCCTTTTGAGAAAATAGATACTACAAAGATTTTTGATCGGTGTAAAGAATAAACTTTTCTCCCAAAAGGTAATGAAGCCAAATTCGAAGGGCGAAAACAGTAGCCGCGAGTTCTAAATCATGAGTGACATATCTAGTCTCGGCTGGCTTTAATTGTCTAGAAGCATAAGCAATAACACGTTCTCTTTGCATAAGAACGACACCCAAACCAATGCGACTAGCATCGGTATAAACAACAAAATCTTGGTTTCCCTCGGGAGTCACAAGAATAGGAGCATCGGAAAGGAGTTCTTTTAATTTTTGAAAAGAAGCTTCACATTTGTCCGGCCAAATGTATTTAACTCCCTTCTTTGTCAAACTAGTAAGAGGCACGGAAACTTTTGAAAAGTCCTTTATAAAACGACGGTAATAGCCTGCCAATCCAAGGAAACTACGGATCTCCGTCACACTCTCCGGTCTCTTCCAATTTTGAATCGCTTCAATCTTTGAAGGATCCACGGAAATTCCGGATTCGGAAATAATATGACCGAGAAACTTCATACGAGATTGCCAAAAGTGGCATTTAGAAAATTTTGCTTTTAATTGATAACTCCTAAGAGTTTCCAACACAATCCGAAGATGCTTTCCCTGCACCTTCTCGATTTTAGAATACACAAGAATATCATCAATAAAGATGAGAACAAACCGATCGAGGAAGTCTTTGAAAACTCTATTCATAAGGTCAACGAAATAAGCCGGAGCATTCGTTAAACCAAATGGCATAACAAGCCATTCATAAGATCCATAACGAGTACGGAACGATGTCAAAGGAATGCTATCCTCTACAATACGAAGCTGATGAAAACCGGTAGCTAAGTCTAATTGTGAAAAGACTCTAGCACCACTAAGTTGATCGAATAGACCATCAATCCGAGGTAAAGGATATTTATTCTTGATAGTAAGATCATTAAGCTTGCGGTAGTCAACGCAAAGACTAAGTGTACCATCAGATTTCTTCACAAAAATAGCCGAAGCTCCCCAAGGCGAGGAACTAGAGCGAATAAATTGCTTCGTCTCCGATTCGGATAATTGTTTGCGCATCTCCTCATTTTCTTTATTGGACATGCGATAAGGAGGGCGAGTGATATGTTGAGCTCCAGGGATGAGATTAATTCTGAACTCAATTGTTTGCTTGGGTGGTAATCCTAAAACGGGCTCAAATATGTCGGAAAATTCATGAACAACGCGAATAAGAGAAATAATATCTTCCTCATCATCATTATCGTCATCATGAGGATTTAAAGAATATAAAGATGCAACCAAGCTGGAATCCGAATCTTAAAGATCAATAGAAATCTGTGTAAGAGATTGAGGATGTCGAAGATGAATAGTCCGGTCACGACATAAGATTTGGGCTTCATAGAGGTTAAGCCAATCCATTCCCAAAATCATTCCAAAGCCTAAGTAGCGCATAACATGCAAATCGGCTCGGAAAGAAAAATCACACAAAATAATCTCGACATCTTTACACAATAAACTGATTGTTGCAGATCCACTAACCGGATTCGCAATTCTCAAAGAAGTCATTAAACACAAAACATCCAAACAAAAAGTATCAACAAGTTCTTTTGAATAAAAGAGTGGGACACACCCGTATCAAAAAGAACTCGAATAGAATGACCACGAAATAATATGATGCCATCAAGGATAGAATGAGAAATGCATTTACCACGAGATGTGTTGCCAGGGGCTTGAGCAACATTAAGCTTTCCCTCCTTCTTGCCTTGAAGTTTGGGACAAGAAGATAGATAATGATCCGGGCTTTCGCAATAGCGACAAGCACGGGGCTTTGAACACTTGCTCGCATAATGGTCCTTAGAACCACAGTTGTAGCATTGCCCACCACTTGAGGTAGAAGTCTTAGTTGCCGGAGAGGCTTGCTTCCCTTTTTTATTGTTAGGATAAGGACCTTTGAACTTATTAGTCCTTTTCTTGTTGTTGAAGTTTGGTTTGGCATACACCACTTCAATATCACTTTCTTTATCAACCTCTTCAAGTCGAAGAGCGATATCAACGAGTTGATCAAAAGAAACTTCTAACTTTAGAAGTAATGGCTTCTTGATATTTTTATTCAAGCCATAGACAAATCTTTGGTTCTTCTTCAATGGGGTGTTTATTACTCGAACCCATATTTAGAAAGTGACTCCAATGATGCGACATAGTCTGCCACAGAGGATTCACCTTGAACAAGGTCTATGAAACGGCGAGCCAAAGTCACCTTCTCAGCTTCTGGCATAAATTTTAACTCGAAGCTTTCTCGAAATTTCTCCTAAGTAAGATCTGCTTCATTTATTTCAGAAATCAGAAGCTCATACCAATCTAATGCCCTTTCTTGGAGCATACTAGAGGCCACCTAGACACGGTGAAGATCAATAAGATTCATGCGAGAAAAGATTTGATCGCACGTTCTCTGCCAATCCTAGACTTCAATAATAGTTTCAGAACCTTTGAATGGCTTCCCACCCAAATTGGTATAATCGCTGCACAAACGTTCAAATTCAGACCTAGGGTGAGTAGACTACGGATTAGATCCGGCTGCTTAAGCATTCCTTACTAGATCAAGAAGCTGCTGGGCAGACATAAATACTCCATCTTGGGGAGTAGCACGAGATTGACCAGCGCTGGGACGGCCAGGTCTAACCATTTCTCTTCCCTTTTGAAAGAAAGAAAGAAGAAGGATAAGGTTATTCACCAAACGAACATCAAGCAATCTTGATAGATAAACAAGGAATCATAAAGAAAATAGGATGAATCGGTACGAAGACTCGAATTAAATCCTAAAGCACGACTCCTAATATGGACTTAGGACGATGATCCTTGCTAGATTATTCTACATTGTTCCGAAGTTTTGCTCTGATACCAAGCTTTGACGCCCCACCTCTATACCCATTCTAGCCAAGGACACTACGGTGTAATGCCGTCAACTAGCATGGGGAATAAGGCTATTGAGGAGCGACCATCCGTGTAATTGCTTTGTGCGAGCACCGATATGTCAGATAGTACAATATGCATTTGGTTTCAGGAGGAAATCCGACATACCGATACAAACCCAAAGCTACTACACAGTGGCTATATATATTCTTCGGAAAGAAATATAGAAATAAACATAACACAAATCAGTTACAGACATCCATATCACAAAGGCAGAAATAGATATGAATATATAACATATGAAAGTGTTCATCATAGTAGTGGTCAAACAAGATCCACAATATCACAAAAGAATAGCTACAAATGCTAGACAAAAGAATATGAATACATCAATGAGTCTATATCTCAAATGTATACAACAAAAACTACTAATCTAAGTAGTTAGCCAAAAGTCAGGGTGATAATTCCAGATGTGAAGTCAAGCAGAAGCACCTGTAACATCTCGGCCTGACCCGAGTATTATTTAATAAGAAAATAATAAACGGATCAGTCTAGCTATAAATATCAGATAAAATGATATAGAATAAGAGATATGACATAAATATGTGATAACCATAAAGTCATACGGTGATAAGTATGTAATTAAAAATCAACAAGAGATTAACCAATATCACAAGAATCTTCTCAAAGATAAAAAAGAATGTCATACTCTTTATTTTTATTCACTAAATCCATAAGTATTGATCATTATATCAATGCCAATCACAAAAGTTAATGACACACAAATTCACCAATGCACAAATATTGATAAAACTTATCAATGTAAATCACGAAAATTGGTGAAAACACAAATTCCAGAAATCATCAATGGAAATCCAGAAATCACAAAAAGGGGGAGGCCTATCACAAAACGGGAGCATGAAAACTCACCAACACGTGTATCATAAAATGGAACGCTATTCCATGGTTGCTAACCATTAATTTTGAGCCGAAGCTCCAAAAAACGGCCCGAAGACAATGGGTCGCTACCCCACCAAATTGAGCCGAAGCTCCACAGAAACGAGGTTTAGTCTCCCTCGTATACAAAGAGACATCGCACATTTGCTAGCCTAAATCACAAAAATGATCATCAACGATCATCAAGAAGTGTCAATTACAGTAAGCTAGTAAATATATAAGCTTAGCTTCATGTCCCATAACCACTAGCTTAACTTAAATATTTACGAACAAATTGTAGATCTTCACTCGAAAATTGTCACAAGAGATTCAATCGAACAAGTCCAAGAATTAACCGGCGAAGTAAATGCAAGAGTTTCATACCATTTGTTTTACTAAGCCGTTTAATTAGATTTCTCGTATGAGTGAGATGAGTGAAAAATCACAAAAATGATTGTAGAAAAAATAAATCACAAAAATTCACATTCGAAGACGTGAATAAAATCCAAAGAATTCGATCCTAAATTCATCAAAGTGGAAATACCCTTGCGACTTAACAGCCACGACTTACGACTTAACATAAGTCAACACAAGAAATCAGCGGCTCAACGCGTGCGGCTACACGGCATACGACCTAAGAGATCAGCGACTTAAGAAATAACATGCGGCTTAAAGCATGTGCGACTTAAAGGGTGGCGCGACCTAACTGCAACCGACCTAAGGAATGGCGCGACCCAAAGCATGTGCGACGTAACAGTGCAAGCAGGCCGAGCGACCTAAGGCAGGCCGACCTAATGGTAAGGCAAGCGACCTATAGGGTTGCGACCTAAGGGGTAGAGAATAGGCCAAGCGACTTAAGGTAAAGCGCGACCGAATACACAGAGATAAGCCGAGCGACTTAAAAGGCGCGAACTAAGCGACGTGACCTAGCCGAACGACCTAACAAATACGGTTTAACATATGGCCGAGCGACCTAGGGACGAAACGACCTAAGGGGTAAAGAAGGCCATGCGACTTAATGGGCGTGCGACCTAACGACCTAAGGGGTAAAGAAAGCCGTGCGACATAATGGAGACGACCTAACATGGCGCGACTCATAGATTGCGACCTAAGGCACCGAATGACCTAAATTGCAGGTCGAGAATCATATGTGCAGCCCGAACGACCTAAGCAACAAAAATGCCAAAAACTCTCTCAATTTGCAACCGATCGAGCACAAACGCTAGAGGATTACGCCTATCGGCTATCCGGTCCTATGGGTTTCTCGATGCATCACCAAAAACGTGTTCAAACATCAAAGATTGGATTTTTAAAGATTTGAACCCAAAACACTAAAAATTGGAATTTTCACCAATTCAATCCAAACCAAGAGCAAATACATATGAATAGGTGTTAGGAATTCATACCCAACAATCAAAGATAGTTATAGACAAAGATGTAAGATAAAAATCTCAGCTTTACAAAAAATCAATGAAGAAGAAGCTTGAAAGTAAAGGAAGAATCAATGGCTTCTCTTTGAATTTGGAGTTAGATGTTGGATTTGCAAATGAACTAGGGCTTGGAGTTTTAATTTCCAATTCCTTCCTCCATTTTTGATGAAGCTTGAGTGTTAGGAAATGAAAGTAAAGTTATGAAGGGAAGGAGGTTGAGCTAGAGTTAATAGTTCAGGCTAATGATCTAAACCAAACCCAAAGCCCAAAGTGAAAAAGTGGCAAAATTCCACTAACTCCAAACATATCAAAGTTTATACTCAAAATGATTGCAAACGGTGTTTTGGACCCAATGGAAGTCGTTCCGAGTTCTAATTCGACCGTATGCAAAAAGTAACTTTTCGGACTAAAATCCAAGTAACGATAAAATATTAAAATAAAAAATTTAAATATTCAATCGTAAACTATGCGGGTTGTTACATTTACAGTTTATACAATTTATATAGATTTATAGCTTATACAGTTTATATTATAAAGTATATGAGTTATATCATGTTTTGTATGTTAGATAAGGTATTAACAACGTTGCATTTTGTTTACAACGAAAATATTAGCTGCTTATAAACACAGTTTTTTGATTTCATTTGTATATATTTACAAAAAATATGTGTTGTAATGTGTGCTGTTTTATAGTCAACATTGACTTAAATATAATATATACATGTTATATAGGGTACTTTATAATATGTTCTGATGCTATATTATATTTTGTTGTAAAGTTTATGTTAGCTTATATCTTAATTTTATAAATATTTGATTTTATATACATGAATTTATATAAGTCATATATATTATATTTTTATCTTAAAGTACATATGGTCTATATATATATAGATTTTATTTTAAGTATATATTTCAAAATTTTGATTTTTGAAATACATGTAGATAATATACGTATTAGTTTCAGTTTATACCAGGCTGATTTGACTTGTTTTCATTGATTTCGATTTATCAGCTTGTCTATCGAACTTGTTTCCATCGTACTTTGCTTTGAAATTCGTGTTTGGGTTCATACTCACCCCATTCTCGTTCATCTTTAGCCTCGAAAGGTGAGCAATCACTCACGATTAACGTTCTTATATTTATTAAATTTGATTTCAATTGAAACGACAATTGAAATATGCTGTTATTAGTTATTTATATTGTTATATAAATTTATGCTATCTGTTCACCCGTGATATCTGACACCATTATCTGTTATTTATATTGATGATATATGCATGTTATATTATTATTATATCTGTTATCACTCTACAAGTTCCCTGTTAGTATAGAATTCACTATAGATTGAAATGATACATACCCAAATGATATGTAGAATAGGAGAAAATCATTATGGGTTGAAATGAAAAACCCAAGTGATTTTCATTGAATTGAATTTATGATTGCGGGTTGAAATGATATATACCCGTATATAATTTAAATTGTGGATTGAAATGATAAATATTTGTATCACTTGACCATAAGATAGAAAATTATATACAGACACCGTTAGTCCATATATAAATATCTTGGAATGATTTCTATGGTTTTGGAAAGAAATATATGGTTTAATAAATATTGATTTTTGGATATTACATATAAATGTATTTATAAAGTTTAAATTCTTAATTTTAATTTTTTATGTTTTGAAATTTTAAAAAATCATAAGTTAGTTTTTAAATTATAAATTTTAAAATTTTACTTATAATTTTACTATTTTAAAATATGTATAAATTAGTTTTATTATAAAATAAGTTTGATAATAAGATTTAATTTAATAAAGTTTGATTTAATTCATATATAATATGTTTAAGAATTTATTTAAATTTATATTTTCAAATATAGAGTTTATAATAATTTTAATTAATTAAGGTTGGAAGGATAGATTTGAATTGATTTGAAATGGAATTTAATAAGAATTTTATTTAATTAAATCGATTTGAAACTTATTGAATTTGACATTTTAAAGGATATGATTTTATAACTTGATTTTGGTTTAAGATGATTAAATGAATATTTCAAGTTAAATAAATTAAAGGAAATATTTAGTGATTTGAAATCTGGAGTTTTATTTAAATGATTTTGGATTTATTAAGTAAATATTTCAAAAACAAAAAATAGTAAATTGAACTTTTTACATATATATGAAGTCATCAAATTTAATTTTGAAAATGTGGAACATATAAGGCTTTGAAATATATCGAAATTGAAATGGTTTATTTGTGGTTCAAATCTGTTTTTGAAATCGATACAAAATTTGAAATGGTTTATTGAGAAACTGAAATAAATTGAAATTAATGATTTAAGATTTGATTAAATTTGAATTTTTTTGAATTCGAGTTGATTTGGAATCGATTTGTGAAATTTGAGGAAACTATTTATTATAATGTACTTTTAAATTATATTTGAAACTATTTTGTATTTTACTTTATAAATTATTTTAACATAAACTATTTTAATATAAATCATTTTTAATATAAACTATTTTTTATATAAACTATTTTAATATACTAACTATTTTAATATAAACAATTTTAACATATAACTCTTTTGTATAAACTATTTTACTTTAGAAACTATTTTGTTACACATACTATTTTAATATCTAAACTGTTTAAGTGGTGGAAGTTATGTTTTCAAAGTATTATATTTTGAAAGTGTTATAATTTCATGTGTTTGGTTTCGAAAGTGTTATAATTTTGAAAGTGCTATGATTTTGGAATGGATATGTTTGAAATGGAAATGATATCGTATTTGGTTTTGAAATGAAAATGATATCGTATTGATTCAGTTTTGAAATGGCAATGATATTTTGGTTTTGAAGTATAAACTATTTTGAAATGGCCACGGTGTTATAATAACGTTTGGTTGTTAAAAAGACCAAGATAGCAAGTTGTCATATTCTTTGCCAACTCCGAAAACCACTTTAACAACTGTGTACGTGGTGGAGATTCCACAATGAAGTAGGATGGTGGCGACGATCCTATATGAGGTATATACGTGGACCCGGCTGCCGTGAGTTGGCATAAGGTGGTAAAACAGGAGTGATTCTCGGGCCAAGTGAGGTAACTTCTCCGATCGGACACACTCCTTCGTATGTCATTATTACTTTGTGATTGATTTGGTGCGCATTTTGATTTTTTAGGAGTTTGGCTCCAGGTGGGGGGTAGTGGCTGCTATGCATTACCACCAACCCAGATGCGTAATTGGTATATCTACTTTGGCATTGTCTTGTTGTGTCGTGTCACCTACCTTAGCGTGCCTTGTACGAGTTTGATTTGTGTCGTACCTATGGAGTATCCTCTGATAGCCTTCCAATCTGGAGGTATTACGGTACTGTATAGACTATTGGCACTACAGAATATGTTAAGGTGGAAAACGTAAAGCCTTAAAGCTATTTTTAAATAGTATACTTTACTTTAAAGATTATTATAATAGCGTTTATTACTACATAGTAGATAGTTTAACGGATCCTTAGAGGATGGTTATCCCAAACATCCTTGAGTTACTTGTATTTCAGTTGTATTTCACTTGAGTTGGATTTATTGATATAAGAGCGTTAATCCTGACTCGAGTGTTTTGTGTTTTACTGTACTCTCGGGTCAGACCGAGTGATACAGCTTTTGAGACTCACCTTTGGAGTTGGAGCTTCGTTTGGAGATCCATCTACATATTTTCAGCTTGCAGTCATTCAGTTGATTTCAATGATGTATTCTAATCTTGAACTTGACTATTGTATTTGAAACTTCTGTTGTATCTTATTTAACTCTGATATATATATAGTAGCTTCATGAACTACTATTCATTTTGTTTCCGCTGCATATTGTATATTACTATGTGTCTGTGATTCTGTGATTTATTTATTTACTGTATATGTTGAGTTTTGCCAAATAGAAATTAACAATACGGTATTTTGAGCAATTCAAATCCGGCATGTGTGGATGCAAATGGTTGAAAATATCACGATGTTACATGTGGTATCAAAGCTTTGGTTTTAGGCAAAACTTAGCATATAGGGTAAATTTGATTACAGAATCACTTTGTTCGAGCTTGAATTCCTTCCTCTTTGATTCGAATTTCCTTTGAATTTTAGTACGTTCCTCTCGGTTCCAAAATCCATCCTTATCTCTCCATATTCGTGTTTCTTGATTTTGGAGTATCCAATAACTCCACTTCGAATGATCTATATAATAACTCGACGGTCTCGCCAATCTTCGAATGATTTGTAAATGGGTGAAACTCTTTTACAATAGGCATTGATTTACCGGAGATATCTGTATCCTTGGTTTGCGATGCTATCTATCTCCTGCTATACCTGAATTCTATCTCTAGCGATCGAATGTCGATTTGCATCATAATTCTGCATCGATCTTATTCTCGAAGTCACGGTTGATCCGGTTATGGTTGCCCATGATTTACATAAAATTATCCATCTTCCTACTTTATTATTTAATCATCTTATCTTCGTTTCGAACCTAGCTTTGAATCAAAATTCTCTTGGTTTGAGTCCATCAAATTTGAATCTCTATCCTTGCTTTGAAATCCATTCTTTCATCGTCGGGAGAGGAAGTGTATTTGTAAATTAATATTGAAAATGTTTTTTATATATATTGTGTTGATGTTGATTTGGTTTTTCGATCGATTCATCTGATCAGTGCTATCGATGGGATTTCCAAAACACTTGAACAGAGCAAACCGACACAATATTGTTTTCAAATCTAGTAAATGAAATAAAATTTGCACAATTATATTATATATGCGAGTAAATTTTTTTCCTGAAAAATTAATTTTAAATGAATTGGTTGCTGAAAATGATAATATATGATTCCCATTTATCGGTTTGTAAACCATTGACTATTGCATAATATAAATAAATGAATACATTTATAAAACTTGGCTTATAAATTGATTTGGAATTGAAATGAATTTAAATCAAGAATTTGATTTTCGGTGATTCTAAACTCTAGTTTTAAAGTTTTAAAATGCATATTATTTAAAGTATTTATGAATAGAAATCATTTCCAAAGAATTTAAAAATAAGTTTTAAATCGGTACTCTTTTTATTTGTCGCTGGAAAATGATTTCTGTGATTACTGCATCATCATCGACATTCATTTTTGAGTTTCGAAGTGGAGAGACCATTCTATAATTTTGCTATACTATTGTTTTGGAAATTAAATTGATTCGAATTTCTTAAGTATGATTTGATTTATAATATATATGTGTGTGTGTGTGTGTGTGTGTGTGTTTGTGTGTGTGTGTGTGTGTTTTTATAGATTTGCTTTGATATATAGTATATACGTGTTTATCTCTAAATTATTTGAAGTTAATCGGAAATTTAATTCTTAAATTTTTGATTATTTCAGTTGTAAATGAAGCTAAATCTTGTATAAATATTGAAACTTCAAATAATTGAAATTGGAAGTTTTACTTGTAAAATACTTAATTACATTCTAGTACAACTTACCTAAATCATTCAGAAGTTGAATATGCAATTAGATAATAAACAATATAAATGATTTTTATAAATAAAATTTGAGCGATCACAATAAATGTTATACACTTAAATTTTAATTATAAAATGTTAATAGAGATAAATAGAATAATGAGTTAATTGAATAATAAATGTGATAAATAAAAATAAATTTTGTTTGAAAGAAATTTTTGTAGCAAATAATAATATAAACTGGAAACAAATCAACTTAATGAAATACCTTGAATTTAAAACCAATTGTTGAATATAAATTAATTTAAATTGAAATTTATATGGTTTTAAATTAATGGTCTTATCTTGTTTTTTAATCTATTTTTCTTCTGGTTGTTTCTACTCTCCTACCTCCTTCCTTTTCGAGGATGAAAAGTTTTGAGTGGGGGAGAGTGTAACGACCCGTAAATTTTATTACTTTTATTTATTTAATTAACTGAAATTTTGTGAAATTTAAAAATTTGAATCTAAAAATAAAAAATTGATATTTGGAATACGTCTCCTTAAACATAGCAAATAGTAAATTTTCATCAGATAATATGGAAATTTATTTTCCAGTGAAATTTTATTTCAATTTAAATCAGTTAAAAATTGATGATAATGAAATATTTTTCAAATCTTAATATTTTTATACAATAAATTTATGAATCATCTTCTGAATGAGATGTCATATTTCATTTCTCCAAATTTGGACTGTTATTGCTCTTTTTATCTTATTTTCGGCGTTTTAACAGCATTTTCGGTACCGGTTATCGACTTTTAATAGGATGGTCGTACTACTGATGTCTGTATACCATTTTGATCGCCTCGTCATGCTAATCTCAGCGATATATTCACTTCTTCTTTTTGAACTCCGGTATGCCGTGGAATCATTATAACGATTTTTGTATTGAGTTTGTATTTGAGTTTTTGGGCTTTCTGTGTCTAATGCTAACAGCCGTTAACTATTGCTGTTCTAGATTTAAACGGTCTTGATTTGGTTTAATTGATTTCAGAATGGTGGTTCATTCACATTCATTTTCTTCTCAGAGAACAAGATATACCACGATTTCTATAAGTTTATATGGTTCGAAACCCATCACCTTCCTCCTTTTTGTTGAACTTCCATCTCCTTTCATCTCTTTCCCTAAATTTCTTTTTCCTGAAGCCATCACTTCTCCTTCGTTTGCTTGAAAAGAAAAGAAAAATTGCGTGTGAACAAAGTTCACATATATATACCGAAGAAGGCAAGTATAGTCTGTTCTCCCTACTGCACACAAGCCTTTACGCGTCTCTTCCCACATGACAAGCCACCCAGCTCGCCTTAGCTTCTCTCCTGCCTCTCTTCTCCTCTGCGTACCCACACTCGACAGCGCCTGTGCCTCCCACCACCTTCCACTTCTTCCCTCACGCGACACTTGCCTGCCCAAGAGCCTCACCTATTTCCCTTCCCACCATGGCAAAATGCTATAAGGTATATACAAGTTTGTTTATATATAAACTTATATAAGTTGTTGTTCGTATATATATAGCTTGCATACATGAGTTAAATGATTTGTATAAAGTCTAGTTGCAGTTTTATAATAAAGGTGGTTTCGGCTATAATATATACTAGTGTGTAACCTGTGCTTTGCACACGGTAATATTGTAAAATATAATATTATATCTTTAATGTTAAAATGAGAACTTTGTTATATAATGTATGATAAATTTAATGAAATAAATGAACTATAAATTAAAACCGGTATTATGTTTGTGTATAATTTATGTTGTATAGCGCGCATGCGCACACATATATAATAATAAAGTAATTTATTCAGTTTTGTTAATATGGATATACATACATGTTGAAACTGACGTGTGTTAGTAATTTTTTAGATGAACTGAAAAATATTATTTAATGAAATTTGTTTAAATAAATCAAATATAAAATAATGTAATTAGTTTACATACATGGACTTGAAAATAAACGATAGGAAGAATCGAAAAGAATTCTGTAAAAAATTGTATAATTTCGATGTGGATATATTGAAGCTAAAACATAATTTTATAATATAATGTATGATAAATTCTTAATATAAAGGAATTATACCTTATTTACAAATTAATTTGTTATGATGTTTATGTACATAATTTATGTTATATGATTTATATATCTTTATAGTTGAATAAAAAAATAGTCTTACAATTTTCCATAATGTGAGAGTGTGTGTGTTAAAATTGACATATATTTTTATGATTCATTAGAAGAATAGATTAACAATCCATTGAAATTATTTAAATTATTTAAATTTGAGATTTTGTAAGTAGTTTGAATACATGGATTTAAATATAAAATAATAGAAAATAATTGAGGGCGGTTTAGGAAATAATCGTAAAAATGTTAAAATATACGTATTTGAAGCTAAAAACAAAAAATTTCAATGTAATATAATATAAATTTTTTAGATATATGAATAATATATTAAATATGGAAATATTGCTTATGCATATTATTTATGATATGTGACTTATATATCTTTGTATTTAAATGAAAAACTAATTTTATCACCTTTGCGCCTGATATGAATATGGTATACATATTGAAACTGTTATATCTTAGCATTTATTATATGAATTAACAAAAATTTATTAATTGAATTTACTTAAAAAAATTAAATTCAAGATCACATAATTAATTTGAAAATATCGATTTTAGTATACAATGGTAGGTGATATTGTGAAGTGTTTTGTAACTAATTGGATAAATTCAAAATGTAGGTTTTTGACGTTAAAAAAGAGTTTTACAATGTAATGCATGACACACATATTGATATAAATAAATAAAACTTTAAACTTGCAATTATTATTTATTAATATAATTTATGTTATGTGATTGATGTATTTATATATTTGAATGAATTTTTTCATCATTTTTGTTAATATGAACATGGTTCATATTGATCAACTTATTTGACAAATCGGTGAAAAATTGCATAGTGAAACTATTTAAATAGTTTTCAAGTTATGTAATTGACTACAATATATGACCTTAAAAGTAAAATATTGTAAAGGAATTGAGGGGAGGTTGTAAATGATTATAGAAAATTTATAATATAAGTATTCGGAATACAAAAAATATAATTTTGTAATGCATTTCATGATAAATTTATCGAGAGAAATGTGAAAAAGGAATTTATTATATTATTTATGTATTTACTTTAAGTTCTTTAAGTTATATAACTTAGGTATCTTTACATTAATCATTTTTTTAAATTTTATTAATATGAATATGGTGTACATATTGATATTTTCGTAAATTAGTAAACGAATTAACGAATATTAGTTAGTTGGATTTATCTAATTAGTTTAAATTTAGATCACATATTAATTGATACATATAGGGTGAAAAGTAAAATATTAGAAGAAAAGTGAGGTTAATTTTGTGAATAATTATGGTAATTTTAAATGTAGGTATTTGAAGTTAAAGTAGAATTTACAGTGAAATGTATGATAAATTTATTGAAATAAATTAACTACAATTTTTTATTATTGGGTTATGTGATTCGTATATCTTTATAATTGAATTAAAGATTAATATTATGGTTTAGTTGTTTAAGTATTGTTTTTTGGTATTTATAAGAAATATTAAATGAATTTATTTAAATAGCTTAAATTTTGGATTATTTAATTATCCTAAATGTGCGGACTTAAATATAAAATATTAAAGGTAGCTGATAAATTATATGTAAATAATTATACAAATTTTAGAACACATGTACCAAAATGTAAAATAATATAAGAGAATTAGTAAAATAAGTGTAAAGTAATAAATTAAAGGATTTGAAAATAAAATATCTAAAGAGAGAATTAAGGAGAAGAGAGAAAATTCCTAGAATCTAGGAGAGAGCCAGAAAATTGTAACAGCCCAAATTTTTAACAAGTATTTTTCACTTGTATTTTTAAAAACTTTGGGGTTTATTATATAAAAATCTAAATTTTAAAGTGATTAAAAATAAAAACAATTGACCAAATTTTTAATTAAATAATAAGATCTCTGAAATTTTGACATGGTTAAGAATTAACTTTAATTTGGAAATTTGGGTTTTTGTCGAAGATGGTAAACAACTTAATTTCTAGCAAAATCAAGTTTTAATTAAGAAAACATTAATAGCTTAGGTGGTTAAGACATCTGGGCTATTCACGACAGGTCACGAGTTCGAGTCTCAGCACGGTCAGAATTTCAAATTTTTTTTAGTGTATAAATGAACTGGGAAGTAAATCACGCAAGCCTTATCCACAAAAAAAAAATCAACACATCCATTTTTATTTAGTACGAAATTCACTACTATCTCACTCAAATTTGCGTAGACTGCGAATCATAAATCTTACCGAGATAACTTGCCTTGATTTTTCACGTGTATATTTTACTTCCTTGCATACAAAGCAACTCCTCTTTATAAATACATAGCCTCGTCCAAAACTTTCCTCTGCATCTCATAGTTTAGCCTTCTTCTTCTTTTGTGCTGAAGCCTCTATCAGGTAATGGTTTTACTTTTTCTTTTCTTCTTCCAAGTTTTTCCCTTTCTTCTTCTTGTTGTTCTCTGTTTTCCTTTTTGCCTTGCTCGGCTACTTCTCCACCACGGCACGTCCCTATAAGTTTTCATAACCGAGAATATAAATTTCATCAAATATCTAGAGCATACCCTCACCTCAAACAAAACATATTTGCACACATACATGTCAGTTTCGTGAATAGGCAGGGCCGTGCATATATTGTAGATACATGAAGCATGCATTCAGTTTTTCTTAAATTTTGGGCTGAGCGTGTTGAACTAGGAAGCAGTGCAATATCATTTTTAAACATATATCATAGATGCGTGAGTCATAGTGATGTGAGTTAGCAAATGGGAATATATTTGGAGTCATCTGAATAATTTGTGATATAGTAGTTGCGTGTGCCATGCATAAGTGCTGCCTGCATATTTTTTCCAAAGTTTTTATAATTTTGCAAATCTAGTTCACGTGTTGAAAAAGAAAATTGATATTTGGTAGAGAAAGAGAATAGGAGTGCAGAGTACACGTATATGGTTTATGAAGTAGCGTGTTTAGGTGCATGTGCGCATGTTTTGAAATTAAAGTGGCAGAGACGTATTATATTTATGAATAGAGAGAGCTTGCATTAGGCAGAGACGCAAGTTTTGTGTAAATTCATATTTTTCAAACTAGATAAGTTGGACATGCCGTTAGAAAAAAAATATAAATAATAATAATAATAAATAGTATTGCCAAGCCTATGAAGTTGGGGTCGGGATGTGGGGTGAGGCAGTTGAGCAAAAGTTGAACCAAAATTTCTTTTACTCCATTCGTTCCAGTTGTTTCAAAATATTTGCTTTAACCGTAAATTGAAGTCGCGTATTGGTTTTATTTGGATTTTCTTTTAGATTTTGATCAAGTCGTTGCTTCCGCTATGAATTGATCGTGCTTTCTATACTCTTATTTCGGGATTTTCGTTTTGAATCAAATTTTTCGGCAGCATTAAGGTGAGTATATATCACCAGACAAACATACTTATATATTCGTGATTTATCACAAGTGTATTTGTAAATTATTTATTAAATTTTATCTGCCTGTGATATAACGTATGATGTTAAACCCCATTTTAAATTGACACCTCATCAGTTGTTTATCTATTGGAATATTATTGCAGTTATACGATGTAATTCTTATTTACTGATTAAATCATCACTGCAAGTTCCCTGTAAATTTGAGATCGTTATAGGCTGAAATGACAGGCCTGAACGATAATCATTTGTTCATTTATTTAATTGTTTAATTATTTATTTGTTAACTTGGGATTGCGGGTTTGAAATGATAGAACCCGGGATTTTGTAAATTGCGGATTGAAAAGATATAAATCTGTATCACTTGACCTAGGCTAGAAAACTATATACAGACCCGTGGTTTATATAATATTTTTCTGAAATGTTTAAAAGTATTTTAAATGGGAAATTATAATATTCTGGTTCAAATGTAAAGGATTTTTATAAAATTTATAATGATTTTTGAATAAGTCAAAATGTTAAAAAAAAAAATGTTTAAGTAAAATTTTTGGAATATAACTTATTTTGGGAAATTCTGAAATTTTGTTAAAAGTGAGTTTTAGTTAAGGAAATAATTGATAATAAGTTATATTTGGGAATTTAAAATTTGATTGTTAAGTTAATAATTTATTACAGCACTTAAATGCTGTCTTTTATAAATGAACTGTTTTGACTTACAGACTTTAGGTGGCATTTCATAAATGCTACGGAAACTGAATTTTCGGATTGTTTAAAATAAATGGAAATAATCTTTAGGGAAAAAAGCTTAAATTTTGGAATTTAATATGTAATTAATAAAAAATAAGGAATTGACTTTAAATGGTTTTAAATGGAAGAATTTAACTTTTAAATGTGAGTTGAAAGGCAAATTAATTCCTAAATAAATTGAATAGATTTAAATGGTATTTTATATTAAATAAAATGACTGATGTTTAAATAAATGATGGTTGAAATGATATTATGGTATTGAAATGTATTTAAAACTTATTTTGATTTTTAAAGTATAAATACCATTTCTAAAAGTTGTAACCACGGGTTATAATAACGTTTGGTTGTTCAAGAGACCGGGATCGGATATCTGGCATACTCTCTGTCGATACCGAAAACCACTTTGACAACCGTGTACGCGGTGGAGATTCCAGAATGAAGTAGGATGGTGGTGACATTTTCTTTGAGGTAAATACGTAGACCCGACTCCCGTGAGTTGGCATAAGGTGGCTAAAACAGGAGCGATTCTCGGATTAATGAGGTAGCACCTCTGATCGGATGCACTTCTTCGTATGCCATTCTATTACTTTTGTGATTGTTTTGGTGTGCACCTTTGATTTGGGAGTGTTGTTCGAGGTAGGCGGTAACTGCGGCTACGCGTTTCCATCGGTCCGGATAGCAATTGGTATATCTACCCTGGCATTGCCTAGTTGTGCTGTGTCACCTACCATAGCGAGCCTTATACGATTTTGGTTTTGTACCATACCTATGGAGTGCCCTCTGACGACGCCCAGTACGGGGGAGATTACGGTACTGTATAGACTATGGGAATATATTCTGTGTTAAGGGCTATATGGGTAACCCCTTAACGCTATTAAAAAGTAAGTTTATTTTACTAATAGACATTATTATAATAGCGAAATATTACTACATAGTAAATAGTTTAACGGATCCTTAGAGGATGGGCGGTCCCAAGCATCCTTTAAGTTACTTGCTCTATACTACAATACACTTGAATTACTTACACTATATAAGTATGTATGCCCTGACTCGAGTGTTTATGTTTTATTTTACGCTCGGGTCAGCCTGAGTTGCAGTTTCAGCTTTCTTTCCGGAGCTAGGACTTTCTGTAGATCATTCGTGCTGCCGGCAAAAGCTTTTCACTCTATATCTTATTTATGTAATGGAGATTTTGGAATATTTGGCTTTCTATTGAAGTTTTAAACTGTATTGGAGATTTAAACCATGTAATTTTATTTGGTTGAGATTTTATAGTGGCTTCATGAACCACTAAGTATTTTAATTCCGCTGCGAGTATTCTGATTCTGTGTCTGTGATTCTGTGATTAATTATTTACTGTATATTTTGAGATTTGCCAAATTTTATTTACAATGCGTTATTTTGAACAATTCAAGTCCGACATATGCGGATGCGAATGGTTGAAAATATCGGGTCGTTACAAAAATCTTCTGCTTTACTATTATTTAATAGATTGGTTTCAAAGTTATATAACAGTTTTCATGTACATATTGAGTCTGTTGTGTCAGAGATATATTATATCTCGGTAAGCTTATATTTTCTTTTAAACATTGATTTTAATTATAGAAAGTATGTAAGTTTATATATATTTATATATTAGTCTATATGTATTAGCATTGTGACGCCCCACCTCTATACCCACGCTAGCCATGGACACTACAGGGTAATGCTGTCAACTAACACGGAGAATAAGGCTGGTTGGGAGCGACCATCTATAGCCTTGCTCTAACTATCTATTGAATACATCGACAATAAACATACCAAGCAGATCGACATACCCAATGAATACTTAAAACAAAACGATAGGTGGTTGAAGGATCTATCAGAACAGAATATAACAACTCAAATGTAATATACATCACAGAACAGTAGATCATCATATACACATATACTGATACATAACAGAGTATACAAAATAATACATGTCAAGTGGTATAGCAAACCATAATATACAGACAAGTAAAAAGAATACATATATCAGAGTTACAATAAAAGGACTACACAAAAAGCTTTAACAAAAAGGAACAAGATGAATAGTCCATGCGGAAGCAAAATAGGCTAAGTCCAAAAGCACCTAACCTAAAACAACTCGATCTGACCCGAGTACAAAATACACGGGTCAGTCTAGCTAAACAAATCAGTTAGATAAACTGAACAACAATAAACCTGCAAGATCATATAGTATAAAAATTATCTCTAAAGGAGATAACTCAATCATCTAAAATAAGATGAATCATAACAGAACAAGCCTCATATCATTGGCAACTCAATTAAACAAAGGATATCAATCCCAAAACAAGCCAAAAATGCGAATAACAATTACCAACTGCAACTAACCCAAATATCTCATGAGCGGTGGTGAAGAAACCACTCCAATATCTCTCGAGCGGTGGTGAAGAAACCACTCCGAAAGCAATACTAAAGGTAATCGACAACCCCAAATATCTCTCGAGCCGGGGCAAAGGACCAACTCCAAAAGCGATATCAAAGGCAACAAGCCAGAAGGAGACAGTCCGAAGACACTATCCCAAAGGCAACATGTGTCACAAACTCCTAGAAAGGAATCCGAAAAGTGGTAACGTATAACCACCCATTCGCACTAAATGGTTTACTATCCGTTAGTTAATTTCACACTCAAAGCAGTACAAAGTTTACCTCATCTCACCGGTAAACCAGACACAAAGGTCAAAACGTTCAAACGAATAGATTGGGAATTGATTGAGAAGATGAACGCACGTGTTCATTGCACGCGTTTTATCAAATCATTTAATTTTCCTCCCACATCGCTCGGAGTGCGAAATTGTGTGTGTGTTTTAAATAGAATTTATAAATTGGAGAAGCGAGCTTTTAATGCGATTTGAAGAAATCATTTATAAAACGCGTGAATGAAGTCAAAAAGGAATCATCAAGGTCAAATACGCATAAACAACTAATTGGAATCAATATGCATCGATTAAATTTGGAAAACGAAGCGAACCAGGCAAATTGGCAAAAGACAGCATATTCAGACGTCTGAAATAAGGGATTCAGACGTCTGAATCTGAAAATTAATTTGTTTTCCAAAACAGAATTCAGACGTCTGAATCCAAACATCCAGACGTCTGAAATAGGCATATTTTGGCCTATTTCCTTTCTGGCCGAAATTTAGCCAATTCAGACGTCTGGAATATAATTTCCAACGTCTAAATCTGGGGGTGAAAATGTTCCCCAGAACAATATTCAGACGTCTGAAATTATAGTTTCAGACGTCTGAAACTCAATGTTCAGGCATTTCCTGAACCTGGACCATTTATGGCCAAACAAATCGAAAGCAATCGGATGTGTGTTGATTATGGGCTTACGTTAAATGACTACCCAACCTCAACGACACACCCAAACACCCCGAACAACATAAACATCAACCATATAAGGATTTTCATAGATTTGGCTTCAAAAATCATAATTTGGCAATTTCACCAAAACAAACCAAATCGAAAGCAAATGAACATATGAACAAGTGTTACGAATTCATACCTAACAACCAAAGGTACTTATAGACATAGATGTGAGATAAAGATCTCACCTTAAATCCAAAAACAAAGAAGAAAGAGCTCAATTGCAAGGAGAAGACCAACCAATCTCCACTTCAACTCAACAAGCTTCAATCTAAGATCAAAACAAGTATTTCCTAAGTTTAGGTTTAGGAATTTCTGAGATTGAAGAGAGGAAGAGATAGAGGAGATGAAGAGGAGGCTTACCAATGACTTTTCTTTGATTTTAGAGCAAGAATTTGAGCTAGCAAGAGGAACTAAGGCTTGCAATTTCTATTTCCTCTTCCCCTCCACCATTTTTAGTTTTAGGTTGAGCTTTAGAAATAAGAATGAGAGAATGGAGAGGAGAGGGCTGAGTTAGATGGCTTAGTTAGCTAGTGGGCTAAACCCAAACCCAAAACCCAACTAGAAAAGGTAGCCAATTTCAACTTGCTCCAAACATATCAAAGCTTATACTCAAAAAGATCGCAAACAATTTTTTGAACTCAATAGAAGTGGTCTTGAGACCCAATTCGACCGTTTGCAGAAAGTAACTTTTCGAACTATAATCCGACAAACGACGTTATATTTAAATAAAATATTTAAATATACACCCGATAAATATGCGGGTTGTTACAGACTCCCCTCCTTAAAGAAATTGCGTCCTCGCAATTCTTAAGAAGAAAATAAGAGTAACAACCATAAAAAAGCATATCAATACAAAAGAATAACAGAATAAGAAGTTCACCATAAAGAGCACGAGAGGATAAGCCCAAACTTGTTTTCTCATAGAATTCTATGGATTCCTAAGCTCAAAATAATTCGGAACATCGACGTGGTGCAACAATACGTCAAATGAACCAAAGATCAACAAAATGAAATACAACAAAACGTCCGATGAACTTGGTAAAAAGATCATTCCATTCGGACATCAAAAAAGAAACAATCACTTGTTTCTTACAACTAAATACATTGGCAACACGATCCCCCTTTCGGGAATAAAAAGAATGAGAGTGTCGGAAAAGAGTTCTTTTAAATAATCAACTTTCCCGAAAAGCTAAAACTTTCAACATCATAATTACCTTTATGTAAAAAAAAAAATCTAGAATTTTTTTTCTTATTTCGAATCAATTCATTGTGTCTAATCGCCTCATCAAAGCGTTTAGGAGATTCCTATCGATAACGTTGATCAAGCGCATCGATCAGAATTCTTAAAGCACTTAATGGGCAATATAATCACAAAACAATCTTCTATATGATAAACATGTTTCTAAAAACTTTTAAAAATTCTCTTTATTTGTTTTAAGAACAAAAATCCCATTTATACTTATAAATAAATCTTATGAAAAAGATTTGCAAAAATTTTAAATTGCTAATTTCCATCCAAAACCAATAAATACTAAAATGGAATCATCGAGATATTCACAAAATACTCGATTCATAAAATGGATGAATTGAGCCAGACAAACTGAATGACATAATAAATCATTTATAAGAATCACAACGAGTGCGGAATGCGGCAAGTGGAGTGCTAACTTCCGCAACTCGTAGCCAAATCAAAACCGGTGGCAAGGTCGAGCTGAAAAGACCTTAATACCACTCAAAGGATTGCTTAGGTGATAATCCTAAGACAAGACCCAAAATACCAGAAAATTCTCAAACTATAAGAATGAGAGAAACAACACTTTCCTCATCATGAGGGATTAAAGAAATAAAATAATGCCATCAAATTGGAAATCGAATCACAAAGAAAAGTAGAAACCTACCAAAATAGATGGAGACATACCTTATCCCTGAGAAGAACCTCCAGAAGCACCTGTTACATTTAACTTGCCAGACGGAGAATTGTTCGGAGCAATGGGAAAAGTGGAACTACGATGGCCTTCCTTCTTGCAATAGCGGCAGAAGAGAGGCTTAGGACAATCTCGAATCATATGATCAGGAGAACCACAATTGAAACACTTCCGAATGGAAGGTGTTCCAGCAGGCTGAGACTGAGAATCAGATTCAACGGGCTTTTTCTTCTTGGAAGGGAAAAATTCCCGCTCATCCAATGGAGACTGCTTTTTGTTGGGGTTCTTGCGAACCTCAAAATCATCACCACTATCACACTCCTTCTCAATGGTCTCGAGATGAAGTGCAGAATCTACCAACTACTCAAAAGAAAACTTAAGCTGGAGCAACAAAGACTTCTTAAGTTATTTCTTAAGACCAAAGACAAACTTCAGATTCTTCTTATAAGATGTGCTAATGAATTCAAGACCATACTTAGATAAAGCCTCGAATGATGCAACATACTCAGAAACAGAAGACTTCCCTTGCTTCAACTCAAGGAAGCGACGGGTCAATAAAACTTTTTCAGATTCAGGAACGAAATTGAGTTCGAATCGTCCCCGAAACTAAGTCCAAGAAAGAGTAGACTCATCAATTTCGGCTACAAGAAGCTCATACCAATCAAGAGCACACTCTTGTAATAAGCTAGAAGTTACAAGAACTCTATCATGGTCAGAAAGATCCATGCAAGAGAAGATACGCTCGCACGTGCGAAGCCAAGCTTGGATTTCAAGAACCGACTCGGAGCCCTTAAACGGCTTTCCTCCAAGATGAGCAAAATCACTGCACTGCCGTGCAAAGGCAGACTTACGAGGTGGAGACACTCTGTGACGCCCCACCTCTATACCCACGCTAGCCAAGAACACTCCGGAGTAGTGCTGTCAACTAGCACGGAGAATAAGGCTGTTGAGGAGCGACCATCCATGTAATTGCTTATCACACGGTGGCTATAAATAATCTTCGGAAACAAACATAGAAATAATCATATCACAAATCAGTCACAGATATCCATATCACAAAGGCGGAAGAAGATATGAATATATAACTAACACATGAAAGTGTACATCAGAGTAGTGGTCAGTAAGATCCACGATAATACAAAAGAATAGCAACACGTGCTATACAAAAGAATACAACTATGAGTCTATATCTCAAGTGTATACAACAAAAACTGCTAATCTAAACAGTTAGCCAAAAGTCAGAGTGATGAATCCCTGGGAAGAAGTCAAGCAGAAGCACCTGTAACATCTCGGTCTGACCCGAGTATTATTTAAGAAAATAATAAACGGATCAGTCTAGCTATAAATATCAGATGACATGATATAACATAAAAGATATGGCATAAACATAAATATCCATAACGACATACCACTATAAGTATGTAAATAATGATCAACAGAAGATCAATCAATAAGAGATAATCAATATCACAAGAATCTTCTCAAAGATTCGAAGAGGGCATCATACCCTAAACTTGTACTCATAACAAGTCAATGACATAAATTCCAGAAATCAACCCGAGAAATCCAGAAATCATAAAAAGGTAAAGAGGTCTATCACATGACGGTCCGAAGACCATGGGGAGCTACCCCACATGTGTGAATGGAATCACACAGATTGAGGTCAAGACTAACCAAAAAGCAGAAAGGTATGTGTGAATGGAATCACACAAGTGGTGTCTAGTCTAACCTTCCAATGAAAGAGACATCGCGCAATTGCTAGTCTAATTCATAAAGCGATCATCAAGATCAACGAGAAGTGTCAATTACACTAAGCTAGTAAATATAGAAGTTTAGCTTCATGTCCCATAACCACTTGCTTAACTTAAATATTTACGAACAAACTGTAAATCTTCACTAATAAAATTGTCACAAGAGGTTCAATCGAACAAGTCCAAGAATTAACCGACGAAGTGAACGCAAGCGTTTCATACCACTTGTTTTACTAAGTCGTTTAATTAGATTTCTCATCCGAGTGAGGTAAAGGCTTGTATATACTAATAGATTGGAAAACGGTTTAAGAAAAGAGCTTTGTTATTAAAAATAGAGTTGAAATTGTTTGTTAAAAGAGTTTTGATATTTACTACTAGTATTGAAACCTTTATATTATAAAGTGACAAAACACATAAGCAAGTGTAGAAACAATCAGTCACAAAGATCGCATACGGAGATGCGAATAAAATCCAAGGAAATCAGCTCAATGTTTTTCATATAAGATCCCCTACGGAGGGGGGGTCCAGGGGGGTGGCAACCCCCAAGGTGGGGGTGCGGGGGCAACGCCACCGCTTACGGGGTTCGACCTGCCCGGTCAGGTCGCGGGGGTCCAGGGGGCAGCGCCCCGACAAAACGGTACGACCTAAGTGAAGGCAAGAGGCCTACGACCTAAAGCAAAATGAGGTCTAACGACCTAAGGGTTCACGCGACCTAACACAATAGCTGAGCGACCTAACTAAGTGCGCGACCTAGTGGGTAAGGAGGTCGAGCGACCTAAGGAGAAAGGAAGCAACGACTTAAGAGTGCAAGATAGGTCGAACGACCTAACAATGCTGAGTCATACGACCTAACTGGGGTAGAGGGGACACGCGACCTAAAGGTACGCGGCCTAAGAAAGCACGCGACCTATCGGCAACAAGGATCGAGCGACCTAACGGCAACATGGGTCGAGCGACCTAACTTTGCCGCGACCTATAAATGTCACGACCTAAGGCCATAACGACCTAAGAAACAAAGGGGAGCGACCCAAAAGAGGAAGGGTTTAACGACCTAAGCAGTGAAGGGGCCAAGCGACCTAGCATGGTCAACGACCTAAAAGGGTTCGCGACCTAAGAAAGTGCGCGACCTAAAGCACACGCGACTTACGACCTAAGGAAAGCAGTGAAGGGGCCAAGCGACCTAGCGTGGTCAACGACCTAAAAGGGTTCGCGACCTAAGAAAGTGCGCGACCTAAAGCACACGCGACTTACGACCTAAGGAAAGCAGGCGATCTAACTCCACACACAAGGCCTAACGACCTAAGAGTTAAACGACCTACGACCTACGCCACCAACTCACGAGCGACCTAAGTACTAGGTCGTGAACGACCTAACTCCGAACACACGAAAAGTGGCCAGAACGATCTAGGAGCTATCTCGTACGCGACCTACGACCTAAGATCCACACGACCTAACTCCGAACGACCTAAAATGGCCAGAACGACCTAAATGCAGAAATTTCGCCAAAACGCCAAAAATCGGAGTTTTTTCGCCAATCCAATCCAAACCAAAAGCAAATATGCATGCTAAAGTGATAGGGAATCATTCCTAACAACCCAAGATAGTTATAGACTAGAATTGTGAGATAAAAATCTCACCTTTGCACTAAAGTTTATGAAGATGAAGCTTGAAAGCAAGGAGAAGCAATCCAAAGCTTGAATCCAATATCTTCTACTTGAATTTGGAGTTGAATGTTGGATTTGCAATTGAATTTGTGCTTGGAGTTTTAATTTCCCATTCCCTCCACCATTAATGCCAAAGCTTGATTAGTTAGGAAATTTATGAAGAGTGAGGAGAAGAGGGTTGGAACTTGGGCTTAATAGGCTAAACTAACCCAAAGTCCAAAGCGGGAAAAATTAGTGAAATTTCACTAACTCCAAACCTATCGATGTTTATACTTAAAAAGTTGTAATGGACATTTCGAACTCAATGGAAGTGGTCTCGAGTCCTAATTTGACCGTTTGCAAAAAGTAGCTTTTCGGACCAAAATCCGATTAACGAGTTAATATTTAAATAAAATATTTAAATACAAACTCGATAAATATGCGGGTTGTTACAGACTCCCCTCCTTAAAGAAATTGCGTCCTCGCAATATATATAAGATGGAAATAAAAAGTAACAACCATAAAAGCATATTAACACAAGAGGAATTTTGAAAGAAGAAGTTCACCTCAAGGAGAAGGAGTAAGCAAGTCCGGATGTGTACGCTCGATGAATTCTCTGGATTCCCAAGAACAATCCTTAGGATTTGAGGACCATTGAACCTTCACAAGCGGAACATCTTTATTTCGAAGTCGTTTAACCTCAGAAGCTATAACTCGAATAGGATGCTTCTCATAAGTTAAATTCGGCGAAACTTCAATTTCTTCCACAACAGCAGGCTCAAGAATAGAATCGGAATCCCGAAGGCATTTCCGTAATTGAGAAACGTGAAATACATCATGCATAGCAGAAAACTGAGCCGGCAATGCAAGGCAATAAGCCATGGAACCAATACGTTCAGTGATAGGAAATGGCCCAATATATCGAGGCGCTAACTTCCCCGATCGACTGAAACGTACAACACCCTTCATAGGTGAAACACGAATAAAAACAGGATCCCCAACAGAAAATTCTAATTTCCTTCTTCGATTATCGGCATAGGATTTTTGTCTACTCTGGGCTTCTTTCATCCTATGTCGAATAAGTTCAATCTTTTCCGTGGAATCACGAATAAAGTCTGGACCTAAAACCAGCTTCTCACCGGCCTCAAGCCAACAAGAAGGAGATCGGCATGGCCTTCCGTAGAGTGCCTCGAAAGGTGCCATACCACTACTAGATTGGAAGCTATTATTATAGGAAAATTCAACAAGTGAAATATGATCTTCCCAACTTCCACCAAAATCAAGCACACAAGCACGAAGAAGATCTTCAAGAGTTTGATTCACACGCTCGGTTTGTCCATCGGACTGGGGGTGATAAGCGGTACTAAAATTAAGCTTCGTTCCTAAAGCTTTTTGAAGACTCTTCCAAAATCCACTAGTAAACAATGGATCACGATCGCTAACAATAGAAGTAGGAACTCCATGCAATTTTACAATTTCCTTGACAAATAGTTTGGCCAAAAGAGGAACGGTTCGGCTAGACCGAACCGGAATGAAATGGGCGGATTTAGTAAGTCTATCAACAATCACCCATAAGCTATCATGACCCAAACGAGAACGGGGAAGGCCATCTATAAAGTCCATGGAAATTTGATCCCACTTCCAAATTGGAATTTCTAAAGGTTGCAATAACCCACCAGGCCTTTGATGTTCGGCCTTGACAAGTTGGCAAGTCATGCAACACTTAACAAAGTTAGCAATATCAGATTTCATTCCCTCCCAATAATAAAGTCGCTTCATATCAGCGTACATTTTACTACTACCAGGATGAATGGTGAATCTAGAACGATGGGAATCTTCTAAAATATCTTTACGAAGATCTCTAATATTTGGTACGATAAGTCTACCAAATTTTCGAATGCCGCCACGAGAATCAATATCAAAGTCTTTCAAACCTTCAATATCAATTTTATCCTTAACATTTTTGCCAAGAAGAGCCAATTCAGATTCTAGCCCTTGAGCTTCAAGAATGCGGTCTAAAAGAGAAGGATGAGCCTCAAGGCTACATAAAACAAGCGATGAGCATAAATCGGATACGCGCTCTCGAATCTCACAAGTGGATAAGATCTCGAGATCGTTCCATTCGGATATCATCATAGAAACAACTGCTTGTTGCTTACGGCTAAGAGCATCGGCGACACGATTACCCTTACCGGGGGTATAAAGAATATCAAGATCATAAGGTGCAAGGAACTCGAGCCAACGTTGTTGACGTAAATTAAGTTCTTTTTGAGAAAATAAATATTTCAAAGACTTATGATCCGTGTAAAGAATAAATTTCTCTCCCAATAGATAATGACGCCACATTCGAAGGGCGAAAACAATAGCCGCGAGCTCTAGATCATGAGTGGCATATCTAGTCTCGGCCGGCTTCAATTGCCTAGAAGCATAAGCAACAACACGTTCTTTTTGCATAAGAACGGCACCCAAACCAACGTGACTAGCATCGGTATAAACAACAAAATCTTGATTCCCTTCGGGAATCACAAGAATAGGAGCATCGGAAAGGAGTTCTTTCAATTTCTGAAAAGAGACTTCACATTTGTCCGACCAAATGTATTTAACTCCCTTCTTAGTCAAGCCAGTAAGAGGCACGGCAATCTTAGAAAAGTCTCTAATAAAACGGCGGTAATAGCCCGCCAATCCGAGAAAACTACGAATCTCTGTCACACTCTCCGGTCTCTTCCAATCTTGAATCGCTTCGATCTTTGAAGGATCCACGGATATCCCGGATTCGGAAATAATATGACCGAGAAACTTCATACGAGATTGCCAAAAGTGGCATTTAGTAAATTTCGCCTTTAATTGATTACTCCTAAGTGTTTCCAATACAATCCTAAGATGTTTCTCATGTTCCTCCTCGGTTTTTGAATACACTAGAATATCATCAATGAATATGAGAACAAACCGATCGAGGAAATCTTTGAAAACTCGATTCATGAGGTCAACGAAATAAGCTGGAGCATTCGTTAACCCAAATGGCATAACAAGCCATTCATAAGATCCATATCGAGTACGGAATGATGTCAAAGGAATGCTATCCTCACCGATACGAAGCTGATGGAAACCGGTAGCCAAGTCCAATTGTGAAAAGACCTTAGCACCACTAAGCTGATCGAATAGATCATCAATCCGAGGTAAAGGATATTTATTTTTAATAGTAAGATCGTTAAGCTTGCGATAATCAACGCAGAGCCTCAGAGTACCATCAGATTTCTTTACGAAAATAGCCGAAGCTCCCCAAGGCGAGGAACTAGAGCGAATAAATTGCCTCGTCTCCAACTCAGATAATTGTTTACGCATCTCCTCATTTTCCTTATTGGACATGCGATAAGGAGGACGAGTAATAGGTTGAGCTCCAGAAACAAGATTAATTCTGAACTCAATTGCTCGTTTAGGTGGCAAACCTAAAACGGGCTCGAATATGTCGGAAAATTCACGAACAACATGAATACGAGAAATAATATCATCTTCATCATCATCATCGTTATCACGAGGATTTAAAGAATATAAAGATGCCACCAAACAGGATTCTGAATCTTTAAGATTAACAGAAATCTGTTTAACAGATTGTGGATGTCGGAGATGAATAGTCCACTCAGGACATAGGATATGGGCTTGATAACGGTTAAGCCAATCCATTCCCAAAATTATTCCAAAGCCTAAGTAACGCATGACATGCAAATCGGCTAGGAAAGAAAAATCACATAAAATAATCTCCACATCTTTACAAAGCAAACTAAGAGTTGCGGATCCACCAACAGGATTCGCAATTTTTAAAGAAGTCATCAATGCAGTAACACTTAAGGAAAAAGTGTCTACCAGTTCCTTTGATATAAAAGAATGGGATGCACCCGTATCAAAGAGAACTCTAATAGGTTGATCATGAAATAAAATAATACCATCAAGAATGGAATGAGAAATACCTTGGCCACGAGATGTGTTGCCAGGGGCTTGAGCCACATTTAACTTTCCCTCATTCCTGCTTTTACGTTTGAGGCATTGATGTATAAAGTGATCTGGGCTCTTACAATAGCGACAAGATTTGGGCTTAGAGCACTTATTCGCATAATGATCCCCAGACCCACAGTTGAAGCAACTCGCACCACTAGGAGAAGGAGACTTTGCCGCAGGGATTGCCTGCTTACCCTTTTTGTTGGGATAAGAACCCTTGAATTTGTTTGGCCTCTTCTTGTTGTTGAAGTTTGGTTTAGCGCCTTCCACTTCAACATCACTCTCTCTATCAGCCTCTTCAAGACGAAGAGCGATATCGACGAGTTGATCAAATGCGACTTCTAGTTTCAGGAGCAGTGGCTTCTTAAGACTCTTATTTAAGCCATAAACGAACCTCTGGTTCTTCTTCAATGGGGTGTTGATGTATTCAACCCCATATTTGGAAAGCGACTCGAAGGCTGCGACGTAATCAGTCACAGAGGATTGACCTTGAACAAGGTCTATAAAACGTCGAGCCAAGGTTACTTTCCCAGCTTCTGGTACAAACTTTAACTCGAAGCGTCCCTGAAATTGCTCCCAGGTGAGATCCGCTTCATTAATTTCTGAAATAAGGAGTTCGTACCAGTCCAATGCTCTCTCCTGGAGCATGCTGGAAGCCACCTGAACGCGGTGGAGATCGATAAGGTTCATGCGAGAGAAGATTCGATCACATGATTTTAACCAAGCCTGGACCTCGATGATATTTTCCGAACCTTTGAAGGGCTTCCCACCCAAGTTGGTGTAATCGCTGCACAAGCGTGCAAATCCCGACTTTGGGTGAGTGGGTTCTGGGTTAGCTCCAGCTGCTTGAGCATTAGTTACTAAATCAAGAAGCTGTTGAGCAGTCATAAAAACTCCATCCGGAGGAGCAGCACCAGATGATCCAGTTCTGGGACGGCCTGGTCTAGACATTCTCTTCCTTAAAGAAAGAAAGAAAGAAGAGAAGTAAGAAGGTTATTTACCAATGAACATCAAGTAATCTTGATAGATAAAACAAGGAATCATAAAGGAAATAGGATGAATCGGTACGAAGACTCGAATTAATCCTATGGTATGACTCCTAAGATAGACCTAGGACGATGATCCTTGTTAAGTTATTCTACATTGTTCCGAAGTTTGGCTCTGATACCAAGCTGTGACGCCCCACCTCTATACCCACGCTAGCCAAGAACACTCCGGAGTAGTGCTGTCAACTAGCACGGAGAATAAGGCTGTTGAGGAGCGACCATCCATGTAATTGCTTATCACACGGTGGCTATAAATAATCTTCGGAAACAAACATAGAAATAATCATATCACAAATCAGTCACAGATATCCATATCACAAAGGCGGAAGAAGATATGAATATATAACTAACACATGAAAGTGTACATCAGAGTAGTGGTCAGTAAGATCCACGATAATACAAAAGAATAGCAACACGTGCTATACAAAAGAATACAACTATGAGTCTATATCTCAAGTGTATACAACAAAAACTGCTAATCTAAACAGTTAGCCAAAAGTCAGAGTGATGAATCCCTGGGAAGAAGTCAAGCAGAAGCAATTGTAACATCTCGGTCTGACCCGAGTATTATTTAAGAAAATAATAAACGGATCAGTCTAGCTATAAATATCAGATGACATGATATAACATAAAAGATATGGCATAAACATAAATATCCATAACGACATACCACTATAAGTATGTAAATAATGATCAACAGAAGATCAATCAATAAGAGATAATCAATATCACAAGAATCTTCTCAAAGATTCGAAGAGGGCATCATACCCTAAACTTGTACTCATAACAAGTCAATGACATAAATTCCAGAAATCAACCCGAGAAATCCAGAAATCATAAAAAGGTAAAGAGGCCTATCACATGACGGTCCGAAGACCATGGGGAGCTACCCCACATGTGTGAATGGAATCACACAGATTGAGGTCAAGACTAACCAAAAAGCAGAAAGGTATGTGTGAATGGAATCACACAAGTGGTGTCTAGTCTAACCTTCCAATGAAAGAGACATCGCGCAATTGCTAGTCTAATTCATAAAGCGATCATCAAGATCAACGAGAAGTGTCAATTACACTAAGCTAGTAAATATAGAAGTTTAGCTTCATGTCCCATAACCACTTGCTTAACTTAAATATTTACGAACAAACTGTAAATCTTCACTAATAAAATTGTCACAAGAGGTTCAATCGAATAAGTCCAAGAATTAACCGACGAAGTGAACGCAAGCGTTTCATACCACTTGTTTTACTAAGTCGTTTAATTAGATTTCTCATCCGAGTGAGGTAAAGGCTTGTATATACTAATAGATTGGAAAACGGTTTAAGAAAAGAGCTTTGTTATTAAAAATAGAGTTGAAATTGTTTGTTAAAAGAGTTTTGATATTTACTAATAGTATTGAAACCTTTATATTATAAAGTGACAAAACACATAAGCAAGTGTAGAAACAATCAGTCACAAAGATCGCATACGGAGATGCGAATAAAATCCAAGGAAATCAGCTCAATGTTTTTCATATAAGATCCCCTACGGAGGGGGGGTCCAGGGGGGTGGCAACCCCCCAAGGTGGGGGTGCGGGGGCAACGCCACCGCTTACGGGGTTCGACCTGCCCGGTCAGGTCGCGGGGGTCCAGGGGGCAGCGCCCCCGGTGGGGTGCGGGGCAGCGCCCCGACAAAACGGTACGACCTAAGTGAAGGCAAGAGGCCTACGACCTAAAGCAAAATGAGGTCTAACGACCTAAGGGTTCACGCGACCTAACACAATAGCTGAGCGACCTAACTAAGTGCGCGACCTAGTGGGTAAGGAGGTCGAGCGACCTAAGGAGAAAGGAAGCAACGACTTAAGAGTGCAAGATAGGTCGAACGACCTAACGATTCTGAGTCATACGACCTAACTGGGGTAGAGGGGACACGCGACCTAAAGGTACGCGACCTAAGAAAGCACGCGACCTATCGGCAACAAGGATCGAGCGACCTAACGGCAACATGGGTCGAGCGACCTAACTTTGCCGCGACCTATAAATGTCACGACCTAAGGCCATAACGACCTAAGAAACAAAGGGGAGCAACCCAAAAGAGGAAGGGTTTAACGACCTAAGCAGTGAAGGGGCCAAGCGACCTAGCATGGTCAACGACCTAAAAGGGTTCGCGACCTAAGAAAGTGCGCGACCTAAAGCACACGCGACTTACGACCTAAGGAAAGCAGTGAAGGGGCCAAGCGACCTAGCGTGGTCAACGACCTAAAAGGGTTCGCGACCTAAGAAAGTGCGCGACCTAAAGCACACGCGACTTACGACCTAAGGAAAGCAGGCGATCTAACTCCACACACAAGGCCTAACGACCTAAGAGTTAAACGACCTACGACCTACGCCACCAACTCACGAGCAACCTAAGTACTAGGTCGTGAACGACCTAACTCCGAACACACGAAAAGTGGCCAGAATGATCTAGGAGCTATCTCGTACGCGACCTACGACCTAAGATCCACACGACCTAACTCCGAACGACCTAAAATGGCCAGAACGACCTAAATGCAGAAATTTCGCCAAAACGCCAAAAATCAGAGTTTTTTCGCCAATCCAATCCAAACCAAAAGCAAATATGCATGCTAAAGTGATAGGGAATCATTCCTAACAACCCAAGATAGTTATAGACTAGAATTGTGAGATAAAAATCTCACCTTTGCACTAAAGTTTATGAAGATGAAGCTTGAAAGCAAGGAGAAGCAATCCAAAGCTTGAATCCAATATCTTCTACTTGAATTTGGAGTTGAATGTTGGATTTGCAATTGAATTTGTGCTTGGAGTTTTAATTTCCCATTCCCTCCACCATTAATGCCAAAGCTTGATTAGTTAGGAAATTTATGAAGAGTGAGGAGAAGAGGGTTGGAACTTGGGCTTAATAGGCTAAACTAACCCAAAGTCCAAAGCGGGAAAAGTTAGTGAAATTTCACTAACTCCAAACCTATCGATGTTTATACTTAAAAAGTTGTAAACGACATTTCGAACTCAATGGAAGTGGTCTCGAGTCCTAATTTGACCGTTTGCAAAAAGTAGCTTTTCGGACCAAAATCCGATTAACGATTTAATATTTAAATAAAATATTTAAATACAAACTCGATAAATATGCGGGTTGTTACACACTCGAGGAGGAACTGGAGGCTGAGTGCTCCTAAACAATTCCAAAAACTGATCGGGGGACATATAAACGCCATCCGGATGTGAACCACTGGATTGCCCAGCATCCGAACGTCGTCCCCTGCCTCTTCCAGCCATACGCTGGAAGTAAGATAAGAGCAAGATTATTCACAAGGTAGATAATCAATACGGAATACTACGGAATAAAATGCACTCCTAGATGTATTCCCTAAATTCTATCTAACCTTTGATAAAAGAAGGAATAGAAAGACACGATGATTCAAAGATTTGTATCACTTATACACTTTGATGTACCGTAATATGTGCATCTATTCTATGTTTATCATATTTTGTTCTGAACCTAGCTCTGATACCACGCTGTGACGCCCCACCTCTATACCCATGCTAGCCAAGGACACTACAGGGTAATGCCGTCAACTAACACGGAGAATAAGGCTGGTTGGGCGCGACCATCTATAGCCTTGCTAGAACTATCTATTGAATACATCGACAATAAACATACCAAGCAGGTCGACATACCCAATGAATACTTAAAACAAAACGATAGGTGGTTGAAGGATCTATCAGAACAGAATATAACAACTCAAATGTAATATACATCACAGAACAGTAGATCATCATATAAACATATACTAATACATAACAGAGTATACAAAATAATACATGTCAAGTGGTATAGCAAACCACAATATACAGACAAGTCAAAAGAATACATATATCAGAGTTACAATAAAAGGACTACACAAAAAGCTTTAACAAAAAGGAACAAGCTGAATAGTCCATGCGGAAGCAAAATAGGCTAAGTCCAAAAGCACCTAACCTGAAACAACTCGGTCTGACCCGAGTATAAAATACACGGGTCAATCTAGCTAAACAAATCAATTAGATAAACTGAACAACAATAAACCTGCAAGATCATATAGTATAACAATTATCTCTAAAGGAGATAACTCAATCATCTAACATAAGATGAATCATAACAGAACAAGCCTCATATCATTGGCAACTCAATTAAACAAAGGATATCAATATCCCAAAACAAGCCAAAAAGGCGAATAACAATTACCAACTGCAACTAACCCAAATATCTCATGAGCGGTGGTGAAGAAACCACTCCAATATCTCTCGAGCGGTGGTGAAGAAACCACTCCGAAAGCAATACTAAAGGTAATCGACAACCCCAAATATCTCTCGAGCCGGGGCAAAGGACCAACTCCAAAAGCGATATCAAAGGCAACAAGCCAGAAGGAGACAGTCCGAAGACACTATCCCAAAGGCAACATGTGCCACAAACTCCCAGAAAGGAATCCGAAAAGTGGTAACGTGAGTCCCATAACCACCCGTTCGCCCTAAATGGTTTACTATCCGTTAGTTAATTTCACACTCAAAGCAGTACAAAGTTTACATCATCTCATCGGTAAACCAGACACAAAGGTCAAAACGTTCAAACGAATAGATTGGGAATTAACTGAGAAGATGAACGCACGTGTTCATTGCACGCATTTTATCTAATCATTTAATTCTCCTCCCACATCGCTCGGAGTGTGAAATTGTGTGTGTGTTTTAAATAGAATTTATAAATTGGAGAAGCGAGCTTTTAATGCGATTTGAAGAAATCATTTATAAAACCCGTGAATGAAGTCAAAAAGGAATCATCAAGGTCAAATACGCATAAACAACTAATTGGAATCAATATGCATCGATTAAATTTGGAAAATGAAGCGAACCAGGCAAATTGGCAAAAGACAGCATATTCAGACGTCTGAAATAAGAAATTCAGACGTTTGAATCTGAAAATTAATTTGTTTTCCAAAACAGAATTCAGACGTCTGAATCCAAACATCCAGACGTCTGAAATAGGCATATTTCGGCCTATTTCCTTTCTGGCCAAAATTTAGCCAATTCAGACGTCTGGAATATAATTTCAGGCGTCTGAATCTGGAGGTGAAAATGTTCCCCAGAAAATATTCAAACGTCTGAAATTATGGTTTCAGACGTCTGAAACTCAATGTTCAGGCATTTCCTGAATCTGGACCATTTATGGCCAAACAAATCGAAAGCAATCGGATGTGTGTTGATTATGGCTTACGTTAAACGACTACCCAACCTCAACGGCACACCCAAACACCCCGAACAACATAAACATCAACCATATACGGATTTTCATAGATTTGGCTTCAAAAATCATAATTTGGCAATTTCACCAAAACAAACCAAATCGAAAGCAAATGAACATATGAACAAGTGTTAGGAATTCATACCTAACAACCAAAGGTACTTATAGACATAGATGTGAGATAAAGATCTCACCTTTAACCCAAAAACAAAGAAGAAGGAACTCAATTGCAAGGAGAAGACCAACCAATCTCCACTTCAACTCAACAAGCTTCAATCTAAGATCAAAACAAGTATTTCCTAAGTTTAGGTTTAGGAATTTCTAAGATTGAAGAGAGAAAGAGATAGAGGAGATGAAGAGGAGGCTTACCAATGGCTTTTCTTTGATTTTGGAGCAAGAATTTGAGCTAGCAAGAGGAACTAGGGCTTGCAATTTCTATTTCCTCTTCCCCTCCACCATTTTCAGTTTTAGGTTGAGCTTTAGAAATAAGAATGAGAGAATGGAGAGGAGAGGGCTGAGTTGGAGGGTCTAGTTAGCTAGTGGGCTGAACCCAAAACCCAACTAGAAAAGGTAGCCAATTTCAACTTGCTCCAAACATATCAAAGCTTATACTCAAAAAGATCGCAAACAATTTTTTGAACTCAATAGAAGTGGTCTTGAGACCCAATTCGACCGGAAAGTAACTTTTCGGACTATAATCCGTCAGACGACGTTATATTTAAATAAAATATTTAAATATACACCCGATAAATATGCGGGTTGTTACAAGCATACTACGGTTCGGGTTTCAAATAATATATTTTAGCTTATAGGCTATTCATATTTTGGCTATAAGGTTGCGTATAAGTGTTGTGTATATATATATTGTCATAAAGAAGTTATATATAAGTTATGAAAGTATACATTGATAATATGTTTAAAGTGTCAACATTTATGTAGTTATATATACATAGTTTATATTCTATTTTACCTGGGTTACATATCAGTAAGTATATGTAACATATAGTTTACAAAGTATGCTAACATTGACTTTTCTGTTATATATTGTTTTAAATTTTAATATATGAAAGTTGTACACTGATTCAAGCTAAAATATGCATATATATATATATATATATTCTATATACAGAAGTGTGTGTATGTGTGTATATGTAGTTTTTTTATATCAAGCTGTTGATCTTTACAGTTTATATAGTTTATATAGATTTATAGCTTTTACAGTTTATATTATAAAGTATATGAGTTATAGCATATTTTATATTTTAGATGAGGTATCAACAATGTTGCATTTTGTTTACAGCAAAAATATTAGCTGCTTATGGACATAGTTGTTTGATTTCGTTTGTGTATATTTATAAAAAGAAAATATGTATTGTAGTGTGTGCTTTTTTATAATCAACATTGATTTAAATATAATATGTATATGTTATATAGGGTACTTTATAATATGTTCTGATACTATATTATATTTTGTTGTAAAGTTTATGTCAGCTTATATCTTAATTTTATAAATGTTTGATTTTATATACATGAATTTATATAAGTCGTATATATTATATTTTTATCTTAAAGTGCATATGGTCCATATATATATAGATTTTACTTTAAGTAAATATTTCAAAATTTTGATTTTTGAAATATATGTATATAATATACATATTAGTTTCTGTTTATTCTAGGTTGATTTGACTTGTTTTCATTGATTTCGATTCATCAGCTTGTCTATCGAACTTGTTTCCATCGCGCTTTGCTTCGAAATTCATGCTTGGATTCGTAACTCACCCCATTCTCATTCATCTCTAGCATTGAAAGATGAGCAATCACTTACGATTAACGTTCTTATATTTATTAAATTTGATTTCAATTGAAACGACAATTGAAATATGCTGCTGTTAGTTATATACCTTACTATATATATATATTTATGCTATCTATTCACCTACGACATCTGACACCATTATCGATTATTTATATATATGATATATGTCTGTTATATTATTATAATATCTATTATCACTCTGAAAGTTTCCTATTAGTATAGAATTCACTATGGGTTGAAATGATACATACCCGAACGATCTGTAGAATAGGAGAAAATCGTTATAGGTTGAAATGATAAACCCAAGCGGTTTTCATTAAATTGAATCTGGGATTGCAGGTTGAAATGATATATACCCATATATAATTTAAATTGCAGATTAAAATGATAAATATCTGTATCACTTGACCATAGGATAGAAAATTACATACAGACATCGTTGGTCCATATATAAATATTTTAGAATGATTTCTATGGTTTTGGAAAGAAATATATAGTTTAATAAATATTGGTTTTTAGGTATTATATATAAAAGTATGTATAAAGTTTAAATTCTTTGTTTTTAAATTTTTATGTTTTAAAATTTTCAAAAATTATAAGTTAGTTTGAAATTATAAATTTTAAGAATTTACTTATAATTTTACTATTTTAAAATATATATAAATTAGTTTTATTATAAAATGAGTTTGATAATAAGATTTAATTTAATAAAGTTTGATTTAATTCATATATAATATGTTTAAGAATTTATTTAAATTTATACTTCCAAATATAGAGTTTACAATAATTTTAATAAATTAAGAATTTTATTTAATTAAATCGATTTGGAACTTATTGAATTTGATATTTCAAAGGATATGATTTTATAACTTGATTTTTGTTTAAGATGATTAAATGAATATTTCAAGTTAAATAAATTAAAGGAAATATTTAATGATTTGAAATTCGGAGTTTTATTTAAATGGTATTGGATTTATTAAGTAAATATTTCAAAAACTAAATAATAGTAAATTGAATTTGTTATATACATATACATATATATGAAGTTATCAAATTTGATTTTGAAAATGTGGAATATATAAAGCTTTGAAATATATCGAAATTGAAATGGTTTATTTTGTTTCAAATCTATGTTTGAAATCAATGTAAAATTTGAAGTGGTTTATTGAGAAACTAAAATAAATTGAAATTGATGATTTGAGATTTGATTAAATTTGAATTTTTGGAATTTTTGAGTTGATTTGGAATCAGTTTGTAAAATTTGAGAAAAATATTTATTATATAAAGTATTTTTAAATTATATTTGAAAATATTTTTTATTTTAGTTTATAAATTATTTTAATATAAACCATTTTAATACAAATCATTTTTAATATAAACTATTTTAATATACTAACTATTTTAGCCAATAACTCTTTTATATAAACTATTTTACTTTAAAAACTATTTTATTATATATACTATTTTAATATCTAAACTGTTTAAGTGGTGGAAGTTATGTTTTCAAAGTTATGAATTTTAAAGTATTATGTCTTGAAAGTATTCTAATTTCAAGTTTTTGGTTTCGAAAGTGTTATAACTTTGAAAGTGCTATTGGAAATGGATATATTTGAAATGGAAATGATAACTTATTTGGTTTTGAAATGGAAATGATATCGTATTAATTCGATTTTGAAATGATAATGATATTTTTGTTTTGAAGTATAAACTATTTTGAAATGACCACGGTGTTAATAACATTTGATTGTTAAAGAGATCGAGATCGGAAGTTGTCATACTCTCTGCCACCTCCGAAAACCACTTTAACAACCGTGTACGCGATGGAGATTCCAGAATGAAGTAGAATGGTGGCGACGATCCTATATGAGGTATATACATGGATCTGACTCTCGTGAGTTGGTATAAGGTGGCTAAAATAGGAGTGATTCTCGGGCCAAGTGAGGTAGCTTCTTCGATCGTACACACTCCTTCGTATGTTATTCTATTACTTTGTGATTGATTTAGTGCGCACCTTTGATTTTTTTAGGATTGTGGCCGAGGTGGATGGTAGTGGCTTCTATGCTTTACAACCAACCGGATGCATAATTGGTATATTAACCCTGGCATTACCTTGTTGTGTCGTGTCATCTACCCTATCGCGCCTTGCACGAGTTTGATTTGTGTCGTGCCTATGGAGTATCCTCCGATTGCCTCCCGATCTGGAGGTATTACGGTACTGTGTAGACTATTGGCACTATAAAATGTGTTGAGGTGGAAAATGTAAAGCCTTAACGCTATTTTTAAATAGTATACTTTACTTTTGACATTATTATAATAGCATATATTACTATATAATAGATAGTTTAACGGATCCTTAGAAGATGGTTATCCCAAATATCCTTTGAGTTACTTTTATTTCAGTTGTTATTTCACTTGAGTTAGATTTATTGATATAAAAATGTTAATCCTGACTCGAGGGTTTTGAGTTTTGCTTTACGCTCGGGTCAGACTGAGTGATATAGCTTTTGAGACTCACCTTTGGAATTGAAGCTTCATTTGGAGATCCACCTACATCTTTTCAGCTTGCGGTCATTCAGTTGATTCCAGTGATGTATTCTGATCTTGTATTTGACTATTGTATATGAAACTTCTATTATATCTTGTTTAACTCTGATATATATAGTAGCTTCATGAGCTATTATTCATTTTTTTTCCACTGCATATTGTATATTACTCTGTGTCTGTGATTCTGTGATTTATTTATTTACTGTATATGCTGAGTTTTGCCAAATATAAATTAACAATCTGGTATTTTAGCCAATTCAAATCCGGCATGTGTGGATGCGAATAATTGAAAATATCAGTATGTTACAAATGTGGTTATTTTCAACATATATATCCTTCACTATGCATAGGGGGAAGGGAGTAATTATGTAAAATGCAATATGAAGTTAGAAGACTTCAGTTGATCATTAACGATCGTACCTAATTTTTTGCACCCAGTTCTTTTCAACTATCAACTGGCTTCGTATTTCCTATATAAGTATGTATATTTCCATATAGGTACTTGTATTATGATTTCATGTGCATATTTGTATTTCGATTTTAACATCTATAATTCTACCGTTTTTCTATAGAAATTATTTAAAATTTTTGCCCACGTGTCATAGATTAATATGTACTCTGGAAGATGATATACGTACAATAAATTACATAAAACACAAAACGAAATACATAGTCAAAAAAATATATTCATAATACATTCAAGTACATAGTTGGTACAAACATATATATCGTGCATAAAAAGAAATTCCTAATCGGCTGAAATTAATCCATAGCACATAAAGAGAAGCACATGGTCAACATAGATTGTCCATATAAATAAATACAGTAAATGTAGTGAAATAAATAGTCGATAAGAATAAATACTTAGCACATAAGATAAAATGCATATTCTATGACAAATAAATACATAGACTAACAAGAAATAGTGAAATTATAAAAACACATGGTCAAGAGAACTGAATGCACGATCAAACCCTTTAAAATTGATCCATGCCATCATCATTATCAAAATCATAAACACCATTGTCATCCACGTCGTCATCATCTTTGTAATCCTACGTCATAATTTGCATCCTATCCAACCTTATGTAGATATATCTAGCAATGTCCTCTATGGTAAACTCATGAATGCATCGTGTCCACAAGCCACTCACCACTCGTGCTTATCGCCTCTACATTGATGCTCCATCATCTTCTATTTGAACACAAGATATTTTAACAATGTACTTTGTATGTGACGTTGCGAATGCAAACCCACATTTGAAACACATTTTGATATGGAAATGTAGTTGTGTTGGGATACTCAGTGAAAACATAATGAGAAATATCGACATGACCTCTTCTCCAAATGTAGAAGGTGTTGGATTTATGTGCATCAACCCGCATTTAATTTAGGCCAAATATCAAAAAAGAACTTTTTATTATTACTTTACACTAGGTTGAAACATGTGTTATTATAAATAATTATGTTTATATTAAATCATATTTGATGCTAATTTGATATAATGAGTAATGTTGCGAATTAAATTTATTTTAAGTACACATGTCCGTATATAATAATGTTTATAAATATATTTTATTCTAACTCTTATACATACTATTATACTTATAAGTATATGCACATATGACTAATAATCATGCGTGTTATAGAGCATGCAACATATGTTATATTTGGTATTTTAAATAAAACCTATTTATATATATACACTATATATATTAATAATAATCCACACTAACTATATTTGGTCATAATTGTATATGTGTGTGTAACAGAAATATTTGAATTTTAATATAGGTATTATTAATTAGGCTTAGCCAATGGTTATTTTATTTTATAAAATAAATATTATACATATAATTCGAGGCTTGGTCCCATAAAGAAAATTTTGTTTTTTATTCGACATATATATGTACATATAAATTTAAATTTAAATTTGAAATTTTATTTTGAACATTGAAATATAATTAACTTGGTCAGATTTAATTTATTAAATTTATTTAATACTAATACCTTGTATATGGTCAATGCTTTTTACTTAAAACCATTAATATACATATACATATACATATACATATACATATACATATACATATACATATACATATACATACATACATATATTTGTGTGTGCTACATTTATTATATTGTATTTATGAATGAATGAATATCTTATTAATTTTTGTTACTAACGTATATAACAATATAAGTATTAAAGAAAGGCATTTTAGTTTCGAATTAAAAATACATATATATTTTAATCAATTTAAAGTCAGTTTGAATAATATGAAATTATAAATATACATATACATACATATATATTAATTAGATGCAACTGAATACATATAAAATGAAATAAAATGATAAAAAGAAATTATACCCAAGATGATTCTAGTCGGTCAATTACACATCGTATTACAAGCTACTTCCTCCTTGGAGAACTCATTCTCCTTCCTCCTCCTAGCTTGGCTTGAAAGGCCTAAATATTAGCTCTAACTCTTCTAATAGAGGTAAGGTTTTTATTTTGGGTTTTGGTATTATTTATGTTTTTTGAAACGAGAGAGTAGAGGCTATTTTATAGCATATCAAAGGCTATATTTTTCCTTATTCCTCCTTTACTCATACTAGTGCAAACCCATGTTACGCATATAGATTGCAGTTATATTTATTACAAATCTAGTTGAGTGTATTTTTTATGATTAAGTTGAGTTAAACCATTATTTCCAAGATATATTATACATTTAAATATTCTTCATATTTTGAATATCCAAAATTAGTTATTTAAAAAAACACATTTGTATGTCATTGTGTATGTCTATACAACTACATTTATGCACCATACAAAACAAGAATAAAATAATTACGTAATACACCTATATATAATTATGCATATGCACACGTTGAATTTTAATCTCTAAGGCTAAAACATTACTTTGAGAGATCATTATGAATAAAATAACTCATACACAATGGCTCAATTCAAGTAACTATGTGCACGTATAAATAACATAAGAATGAGTTGCATTAGCATATGCTAACACTATACAAATAGTGGGGAAAAATATGAATTAATCTTCATGTGATTAGTAGGTGTAAAATGAATAATGTCAGACACTCAAAAAAATGGAGCTGTAAAACATATTACAACAAAATTAAAAATCTTAGGAATGTCCAATGATAATATGTAATTATCTTGTTTACTCTTCTAAGCATTGTTTCATATCTAACAATTTCAATTACTAAGGAAACTAATATTGCTAGCCATAAAAATGAAATTACAGTACAAAGATTGATATTACGATGTAAAGAGTTGGAAATATTAAAATATGAAAGAATTTATTAAATGAAAGATAACGACATTGGAACTTCACAAATTAAATTCGATCCTTCTCCCATTTCTCCTTTACTACTTGTATATATTGCTTGGGAGAGGCTATGTGGGCACAAATTTGACACAAGAATTGTGGACCATTGGATTTGTTTCTCCTTACATGGAAGGTGGAATTTAGAGGGAGATCTAATTGTTAAGATTTCTTATGTCAAATTTTGTGTCATCATTTGTACAAATTAAATTTCCCTTATTAATATCAAGTAAACAACAAAAGAATTAGACAAAATAATTACTAGATCAAGTGAAACTAGTAGAAAGTTATTCAATATTCAAGATTTATAAAATTCATCACAAGCTTACGAGAAAGTCTACACCAAAAATTATGTAAGTAATAGACTTGATGCATATTGGTTTTTGATGAATGTCAATGTCTAGCTAAGGTTTAACATAGCCAAAATGCAGATTATAATTTGGAATTTATGTATCTATTTAGATGTAAAAAATTTGTTTAGATTGTATATGTGAATTAAATTCCATTAGATAAGTAAAGTATTATTTGAATTTGTTATTATTTTTATAAAGATTTTATTTTTTTATGCAAATGTTATTGTGTAATTGTTCAATTTGAATCTAAAAATTATTAATTTTTGCTTAAGTAAGTAATTATTTCGATAAATTTTAGGTTCTATAGTTATGCATAACAAATTTGTTTGGATAAATGAATGACACATTTCTAGTTAAAATATTAACATTATCCAAGTTCCTAATGTTTTAATTTTGAAAACACCTAAGTGAAAATATATATGATGATTTTAAAGTGATTAATTAAGAATCTATAATATGAAGAATGTAATTTAAAAAATTAACAAGTGGACCAAGAAAACATGCAATTTTATTGGAAATATGGATGATACAAATAAGAATATTATGAGAGAATTAGTAGGAGAAGAGTAAGTTATTTTATTTTATAGTTATATAATAGATTTGAGTTTAAATGTCACTATGAACACATATGTATGTGTCCCAAAGCATAAAAACAAAATCAAGTAATATTTTGAAATGTATATATGTCTTTGTGCATATTAATATCTACCAATGAAAATGTAATTTAAAAAGGAACAAATTATTCTTTATAGAATTTTGAAAATCAAGGTCATTGAGCCAACTTTAATATATATTTTCATAAGCATCATTCGTTTTTTTTCACATATAAAGTTTATTTCTTTTACTTCTTTTATTTTGTTTATTCGGAATACTTTGTAAAAGATCAAAATAAATCAAAATAATTGGAGAAATAACTCATTTTAACATTAATTATCTCATTAGTTACCATATTAACTACAGTTATTAATGAATATATCAATTGCATTAATGCCTTCTATGTTTAGCTTGACTGAATTTAAATTAGTGACAGCTCATACTAAATCGATTTGATTATGTCTAATTTTCTCAAATAATAATCCTATATACAATATAGTTCTTACCTAGTCATCTGCTAAACAAGTAATATTATCAACAAAGAATAAGAATAAAATACAGATCCCATCCATTTTAGAAAAAATAGGATATATTATTCTGATGCATATACTTATTTTACCAAATCAATTTCTTTCGACATATTATCCTGTAAAAAATGATATAGAAAAGGAATTGTCAAATGGAGAATCTCCGTACCTATAGTCATTTTTAGTATAAAGTTTAACTATTTATATTAATAATATCCCTCTACCATTTCAAAATCTCATACCTTAATTTAATATAAAATTTCGTACCTTAATTTAATATTCAATCAAAGCAACCCGCATATTTTATGATTGAATATTTAAATATTTAATTTAAAATAATTCATCGTTAGTCGGATTATTGTCCAAAAAGCTACTTTTTGCAAACAGTCGAATTAGGACTCGAGACCACCCCCATTGAGTTCAGAATGACGCTTGCGACCTTTTTGAGTATAAACTTCGATATGTTTAGAGTTAGAGGAATTTTGCTACTTTTTCACTTAGGGCTTTGGTTTGGTTTCAGCCTATTAGACCCAAGCCTCACCCCCTCTTTTCTTCATTCCTTCATAATTTCCTAATACTCAAACTTTAGATAAAAATGGGGGAAGAGAGAAAGAATTAGAATTCCTAAGCCCTAGTTTCATTGCAAATCCAAGCTCCAACTCTAAATTCATAGAAGAAGCTTTGGTAAGCCTTCTCTTCATCTTCTCCAATTTGTTCTCTTTTCAATTTCAGAAATTCCTAAAACTAACTTAGGAAAAGTTTCTTTTTTAAGCTTATATTTAAGTTGTTGGGTTGGAATTGAAGTGCGATTGTCTTGCCATTGCGCTATAGCTTCTTCTTCATTGTTTTGGGTTTAAAGGTGAGATTTTTATCTCACATCTGTGTCTATAATTATCTTTGATTATTGGGTATGAATTCCGAACACTTATTCATGTGTATTTGCTTTTTGTTTGGATTGAATTGGTGAATATTCCAATTTTTGGTGTTTTGAAGTCAAATCTTCATAAATCCTAACTTTGATGTTTAAACATGTTTTTGGTGATGCATCGAAGAGCCTATAGGGCCGGGTTGCTGATTGGTATAAACCCCTAGCGCCCTTGCTCGTCCGGTTTCATTTTGGGAGAGTTTGCTCTTTAATTGAATAGGCTAAAAACAGCCCAGTACTAGTCAGTCGACTAACCCCCTGCAGCCAGTCGACTGGCTGTAGAAAATTGGCACTTCTGGGAATGTCTGCAGAAACAGAGAGTTTCTGTTTTCTATAGTTAGTCGACAGACCCTCTATAGTTAGCTGACTGACTGTAGGTAATGAAATTTCTAGGTTTCTGGATCAGTCAACTGGCCAATTACAGTCAGTCAACTGACCTGCTTACTTTTTCCCGTTTAGCCTATTTTGTTTGAAATTCCAATTTCTATTGATTCGTGGTTTTCTGATTTGTTGTTATCATTTATTATCGACCTTTATGACTTCTATTTTGGAATTTTTTTGTAAATCCATTTTGATGGATTTGGAATCGATTTCTTTGGATTTAATTCACGTCTTTGAACGTGAAATTTTGGTGATTGATTGATCCTACAATCATTTTTGTGCTTTGTCACTTTAAAACGCGAGGGTTTCTATACTTGTAGTAAATATCAAAACTTTCTCATCAAAACGATTTCAACACTATTTTAATACAAAGCTCATTGATTAAAACCATTTTCCCAATTTATTAGTATATACAAACCTTTACCTCACTCGTATGAGAAATCTAATTAGAGGGCTTAGTAAAACAAGTGGTATGAAACACTTGCGTTTACTCCGTCGGTTAATTCTTGGACTTGTTCGATCGAACCTCTTGTGACAATTTTCGAGTGGAGACTTACAGTTTGTTCGTAAATATTTAAGTTAAGCCAGTAGTTATGGGACATGAAGCTAAACTCATCTATTTACTAGCTTAGTGTAATTGAAACTTCTTGATGATCAATGAGGATCATTTTGTGATTTAAACTAGCAATGTGCGATGTCTCTTTGTTTACGAGGGAGACTAAACCCCGTTTCTATGGAGCTTCTGCTCAATTTGGTGGAGTAGCGAGCCATGGACTTCGGACCGTTTTGTGGAGCTTCGGCTCAAAATAAATGGTTTGCAATCATGGAATAGCGTTCCATTTTTTGATACACGTGTTGGTGAGTTTTCATGCTCCCGTTTTGTCATAGGCCTCCCCCTTTTTGTGATTTCTAGATTTCTATTAATGATTTCTAGAATTTGTGTTTCACCAATTTTTGTGATTACATTGATAAGTTCTATCAATATTTGTGCATTAGTGAATTTGTGTTTCACTAACTTTTGTGAATTTGTGTTTCAACAACTTTTACGATTAGCATTGTGATGTTTGCCAATATTTGTGACTTGGTGATTAAAAATAAAGAGTATGACATTCTTTTTGATCTTTGAGAAGATTCTTGTGATATTGATTAATCTCTAGTTGAATTTCAATTACATACTTACTACAGTTTGGCTTTATGGTTATCATACTTTTTGTCATATCTTTTATCCTATATCATTTTATCTGATATTTATAGCTAGACCGATCCATTGATTATTTTCTTATTAAATAATACTCGGGTCAGACTGAGATACTACATGTGCTTCTGCTTGACTCCTCGTCTGGGATTATTATTATCCTGACTTTTGGCTAACTACTTAGATTAGTAGTTTTTGGTTGTATACATTTGAGATATAGACTCATTGATGTATACTTATTCTTTTGTGAAGCACTTGTAACTATTCTTTTGTGATATTGTGGATCTTGTTTGACCACTACTATGATATACACTTTTATGTGTAATATTCATATCTGTTTCCGCCTTTGAGATATGATCTTCTATGAATGATTTGTGTCATGATATTTCTATATTTATTTCCAAAGATATTATAGCCACTATGTAGTAGCTTTGAGTTTGCATCAGTATATCGGATTCCCTCTTGAGATGAAAAGTTATATTTTTATCTGGCATATCGGTACTCGCAGAGAGAAATTATACAGATGGTCGCTCCTCAATAACCTTTTTCTCTGCGCTAGTTGACGACATTACTCCGTAGTGTTCTTAGCTAGCATGGGTATAGAGGTGGGGCGTCACAGCTTGGTATCAGAGCCAAACTAAGGAACAATGTAGATCTAACGATCCTGACTCGACCTTCGAAAATCGGCACCGAATACGACACTCGTATTCAAATGCCGCAGATCCAAATGCCGAATCTGGTTCGCCGGAGCTTATAACACATTATGTACAATAACACAGCGGAAGAAAAAGAATAGCATATATCAATATACAACATTGATACAATATCTGGTACAACATGAATGGTACAATGAACATCAATATACATCAGAGTTATGATACAAGATAATAGCAGCGGAAAGATAATGTCTTCAAATGCCAAACTCTAAAAAACTTCATCTCCAAAACACCAATCCAGCAATAGCTCGAACTCCCAATCCCGATGCACTAAGCTAAGCAAGACTGGTGTGACCAAAGACTGAAAAAGATCTCCAAATGCTACCAAACCAAGGATTCTGAAAGCTATAGAATCTACACCTAATACGGGATTATCTGAAAACCCAACTCTAGACTGCCCGTGTGGGAAAATAGTGGGCACCTAGAGTTTAGGAAAGGAACAATAAACTCCAGGTCAGTCATGGGACTGGTATGAGCAAACAAAAACATTTGGTCTTAAAAACAACAAGAGAATTTAAATTTGAAATCCGCAATGCTTTTTAGAAAATGAAACTACCATAAGACCTCCCGCCACACACACATGCAAACGCAGAATTGGAGGAGATTTCTCCTTATGATAGTCAAATATGCTTGATACGAGAAATTTCTTTTGCTATTATTACTAGTGCATAGTGCAGAAAAAACCATTTCGAAAGTACAATATAAATCCTAGCCAGCATAAAACATTCCGAACTATGCCTACTATAGCTACCATCCAAACAGTGGTGACCACCATAAGTGAATGGCAGGTAATACAACTAAAACCGTACAAGGCACGTATTAGATGAATGGATTTCCAACAAATGGTCAGGCTAAGGAACTTCCTACTGCCACAAGGGATCGCCTCTGGCGGGACGTCCCGAGAAACTAACGTTACGGTTAGATCTCTGCCAACACAAGGCCGGGTTACCTCTGTAATTAGGTAACTACTACACGAATATGCCATCCCCCAGTCCTTTGGGACCTTTATCCGAGGCGCCTCAAAAACACAAAGCAATCACAAAGTAATAGATTTGCAGTATCCACATGAGTAAGTATCTGGGCTCCATACCATGATACCACCCTTTACCAGAAGGGAATGACACACCCTAAAGGGCGCGACCCTCATAACCTTGCCGCATCTTTCCTGTTTCGACCATTTCCGGGGTGTGAGGTCCTGATGCAGTCTCGTCCACAAAGCTACGCTTTATACAAAAGCCATGCTTTGATCACAAATGATCAACAAATGATCATCATCACACAGCAGCACTCAGCATGCCACATTACCAAATTGGGAATATATCACTGATAAATATCAACTACATAACCTCTGAGCTCGTACGTCTCAGAGAAGGGTGTTAAGCTAAGAGAATAAATTCTCCGCCACCAAGCAGAAATGTATTTGATAGAGATCAGTTTAATATCTCAAAGTGTAATGTTGGACATACAACCATACAAGTCTGTCCCGGGTTCGAATAGAACCGAAGGCACTTCCGAAGAAGCCCTTGCAAATCCGGATAATCCCTAATCACGTCCGGACTTCCCATCACATATGGAGATCTCTATACCGGGGATCAGCCAGTGCAGAGACAATCGACGAGTTATCCTTTCGTTTTCGGAAATATCCGGTCTTCACCATCGGTCTTCAAATGCTATCCATATCGTCGTATCATTATTCGAAATGGGTTACATGACACAAGGTCCTTCCCCGGCTAAACCGAATAATGAGCGCAATATATTTGAAAACATATGGATATGGGATTTTAGTAAAGTCACAACTTTTAAAATCCAAAGCCTTCCTTCAAATGGTTAAACAAATTACCATTTCAAATCTTTTAGCAAAAAGATTTATTTCACAAAGTTCACCTAGTTTCACAAAGATCTATTCATAGATTTCCAAAATAACTTCCATTTCAATTGGATTGACTCAACTAAATCTTTAAATCAAAATTTAATTCATAGCTTTCAAAACCGTTTCCAAAGATTTATTCATAACTTGGAAAACCATTTCATTTTAGCCTTGAAAATCCTTTCGACACAAATTGGAAGTTCATTTCTTATGTGAAAGCTTCTATTTTTTGAAAACAAATAGTTTTTATTTCAGAAAAATCCAATTTATACAAGTTGAAAACCTTGGGTTAAATTTAAATTACAAAATTTCACTTTAAGGTGGTTTAAAAACCCATATAAAACCCATTTATAAGTTGAATAACCTTTTTAACCCATAGTTTCCAAACCATAGAATTCAATCCCAAATATTGAATTCAAATTTAAATCAAATTATTTAAATTTCAGAACCCAATCAAGTAATTTAAAATAACTTTCCCAAAAGCTTCAATTCTAATTCCAAAACTATTTTGGATTCAAAAATACTATTTTTAAAACTATTCCAAAAATCTGTGACTTAACCCATTTCCACGTGCAACCCATATTTGTGTGTGTGTAAGTGTGGTCCAGGGGTTTTACACAATAGTGCAACATCATCAATCATCACAGATTCAATCATTACGATTCGATGTGGGTTTCGGATAACCAACTGGAATCCGACTCCCTGTCACATCGAAATTCAAATGTCGTTTTACGGGTCAAAGGATTTGCATATTCATGTAATCACAATTATATCACCGATATAACAGCTTAGCACAAAGCATCAAATAGCATCACATCACATATCAAAATATCAATCCATCACACATCATTCGGTAACAATCAAACATCTACAATTAAGATGAATAAATTGTGTGGTTTAAAATAATTAACCACATAATTACTTTCATAAATTATCTTTAATCAATTATTAATTGACATTAATTACTATTGATTAAGTCTTAATCATCGTCATTAAATAAATCATTTCTCAATTAATTATCTTAATTAATTTGTCCTTAATTTGTAATTAATTAACTCTTAATTACTTTTATTAATTAATTAACCCTAAATCATAAATAAATCACTTTGATTAATTATCTCGTAATCAATCACATTTATTAATTAATCACACAAATTAATTAATTTCCTTTTATTATTAATTATCCTTCCATCACTTAATTAATTAACCTTTATTTAATTACATTGATTAATTATCTTTTAATTAATCGCCTTAACAAATTAACCTTTAATAAATTAATTAAGTAATTTATCTTTTAATTACTTTCATTAAGTAATTACCCGTTGTAAATCAACAAAGACCCTTTAATTGATTAGGACTCCAATTATCTTGAGATAAACTATTTATCTTATTTAATTTAAAAATCTTTATTTAAGTCTTATTTTAAATAACCTTTGAAAAATTAAATTTATTTTTTTATACCTTAAAAACTTGTTCATGCTTTACTTTAAAAACTTGTTAACAAATTTACCTTTCATACAAAACCTGACTAACATAGTTGTTTTTTTTAACAAAAAAATAATAATAATAAATAAACTTGTTTGCTTTACAAATTTTAAACTTTAATACCCTTCAAAAGAAACCCGAGTCAACCCAGCAAAATCCCCGAGTCGTTCCTGAGAAACTCTCTTCCTCACTTCCTTCGAGTTAACCCCCCATCGATCTCGAGTTAATACCCGAGCAACCCTTCTTCCTCGATCACCCAACACCATTACCAGACATCCAAATACCCCGTGCACATGCACATGTGCTTCGATGAATTCCGGTCATCCTCGCCGTCACCAGTGAGTCGTCAACGACCAAATCAAACCCTCAACCACTCAGATCATCGATCCCTTCCAATATTCGAAATCGAGCCAAACAATCTTCCCTGGAACCAAACTATCAACCCAAAAAACCCACTCGCACCGAAGAACTCGTTCGCTGGAACCTATGCCGATCAACCCACGGTTACCTCACGTCACCACGTCCTGATTCCTCCATACGCGATAGGCTACAATCCACCAACGATGACGAAATTCCCTCATTAAACCCTGATAACAAAACTGGGACTAAAACCCTAGAATCATGCCGTACAACCCACTTGATCATTGATAAATGTTCCTGTTATTTTTCTAGTGATCTTCATCACTTAAGCTTCCCTCAACAGCGATCTCGTTGATCAACTCTGCGCCAATCACCGGAATTTGACAAGAATGTCATTTCCGTTCATCTTGGAAATTCTCAACCATTACTTGATTAAAAATTTTGAAACCTTCACCAAAAATCATTGCTTCATGATACAAATCTAATTATGTAATCAGATTGTAAAATTTAAAGGGTTGATTTTTCTGATATATGATAATTTTACTGTAAATTATTACTTTCAAAATATTTACTTAATATTTTTACATAACATTGTTTGTAGAAATAGCTTCACATTGTTATAAACAATTTCATTTCTGGAATCGTAGTTTGAAATGATCTATATATGAAGATATGAATTTTCTTGATCAAATGGTAACCTGTAAAGGTCAAAAAGAGAGTTTTCATGCTTAACACAGACATGCATCCACTTCTTCTTCATATACATGCAAGTAATTTAACACAATCATACAACAACATCTAACTCATCATTTAAAATAGAATTCCAATCTTCAAGAAATCAAGCCAATCAGGTTTTAAAAAAAAAATTATGGTTTGCTCACCTGACAAGTGACAGAGCAAAGATTTTTTTTTTTTGAAAAGCCCCTTTTTTTTTGAAACTTTAAAACTGGATATGGTTTTGCCTTCTAAACTTCAAAACTTCGAGTTGCTTGTTGGATACTTGAGTTGCAAATGTTCATTTGCTTCTGATTTAAAAACTGTATGCTTTTTTTTTCCAGATTTAAAGAAAATGCAGAGGCCTGATTTTCTTTTGAACTGTTTTTTTTTAAACTTTACTCTATCATATAACAAACTTTACTTAAATCCTAAGTCTTAACAACCATCAGATCAAGAGACAATGCATTTTGATCAGGACTTGGGTTTTGAACTGGAAACAAATGTCTAAGGTAAAACAGAAGAACAAGAAAACAACATATCCAAGCAAAGAAAATCAACACAGGCAAAACCATTCATTCACATGTAAAACCAAAGTGTAAATGGGTTTAGGAGCTTGCTCACCTGAAGTTGGTGAAGAAACAAAAAAAAACAGGGAACAGAATGAAGAAATTTGAGCCTGTACACTTTCTCTTCTTTAATTTTGATTTTTCTTGCTTCCTGCAACTGTTTAATATGATTGTTTAAACCTCTGCTTTACTATTAGTTAACACCTTAAATTCAAATCTTTTAAAGAAAATTTACTTGCCTTTAACTTATTTTCCAGAGACTTGCATTGGCAAAGCTGCATCTCCTCTCTCTCTCTCTCTCTCTCTTTTTTATAAAACAAATCTGTAAATTTATTCTGAATTTATTTTATGTTAAAACTTGACCTTGAAATCATAATTTATTAAACTATAAAGTTAATATTTACCTGAGAGATTTTGAATAGAGCTTACTTCTTGAATTCACTGCCTAATTTTATTTCCAGGTTCTAAATCTCTGCATTGCCTTTTTAAACTGAGCTTTGAGTTTTGTCTGCTACTTGATCATATTTGAACATTGAAATTTGGTTTTGAAGATGATCTGCTGTTGCCTTTGGGTTTCCAGATTTCAATTTTGAATTTGCTTTTGTTTTGCTTAGCTTTCCTGACCTTAAACCCAGTTGAAATCCCTGAATACTTGAAGCTCTTCAATCTCTACTTTTTATTTTGATTTCTTGTTTGACTTTCTTCTCTGTTTTGTCTTTTTTTTCCAGAATTTTGAAAAGCTTCTGGATAATGAATCAGGTTTTGATTCAGGTTTACGATAGAATAATGGTTTTGATCTTTCTTTTCTTAGATTTTTAGTTGAGAAAAAAATTGAGCAGCCTTGTTTTTTTCATAAATTCTATTCAAAATAAAATGCCACTTGTAAATCTTTATGCCACTTGTTAAAAATGTTCTTTTCCTACTGATTTTCGAAATCTTGCAGCAACCAAGAAAAGATAGGGAAGTTTTGGGGCTGAGATGATTTACATTGATTATCTTTTGTCTTCTTTTTATTTGTTTCATAGCTGCATATAATTATTTCTTTCTTTTTGTAGTTTTAAATTTGATTATTTTATAAATATAATGATGCCATTTGTATATATGTATGTATAAGACCTTAAAGTATGTTATATTGGTTTGTATGTACATATATGCAATATCCTCATGTTTAAAAGAATTGTTCCCTTTTTTTTATTTGTTAATATGAGAAAATTTTGTACTATTTATATTTTCATATTTTTAACATTTGTAAACATTTTTACATTCTATATTTTGTGAATATACAACTATATTTATTTTTAAACCAATATTATTTTAAGCTTAGTTTATTATACTTTTGATTTAAAACTATTATATCTTTTAAAAAAATATCAATTATCTATATATATATATGTATATGTATGTATATTATTTTAAACTTTTATTTCTTATTTTATATGCATTTTCTTTTATTATTTCTACTTATATTAATTTAAAGAAAGAATGGATTTCAATTAAATATGCTTTTAATAAATAACACCTATATAAAATAGTATTTAATTTTGAACAATTGCTTCTCATAATAAAATCAATATATACATATATACATACATATATATATATATATACATATTCATACATTCCTCTACCATTTATATTTATACTTATTATATTATTTCAAGATTTCTAAACTCAAAAGAAATTGGAATTCGTTCATGTATAGTTTTCCACTCATTTTATTTGTTTATGATTTTTTTTCCCAATTTATTCCAAATTAAATTATAAAAGTTTAAAATATATTATTAATTTATATTGACAAATTTTAGAATGTTATTTTATTTTATTTTATTTATAAGGTATTAAATATAGAACTTCAAATCCATAGTTAAATTTTAAAAATCAATGTTCAAATAACAAATATCCTATTTTAATTTGAAAAATTCAAATTAACCCACAATTTTATTCAAAAAATTATTTTAATTATCAATTCAAATTAAATTAAAAATTGGGATCGTTACAGTAGAATAATTTAACACGATCATCGTCCTAAGTCTATCTTAGGAGTCGTGCCTTAGGATTTGATTCGAGTCTTCGTACCGTCTCATCCTATTTTCTTTTGTGATACCTTGTTTTATCAATCATTATTATTTGATATTCATTTTGTGAATAACCTTTTTATTCTTCTTTCTTTCTTTCTTAAAGAAGAAAAATGGTTAGACCTGGCCGTCCCAGCGCCGGTCAATCTAATGCTACTCCCCAAGATGGAGTATTTATGTCTGCACAACAACTTCTTGATCTAGTAAAGAACGCTCAGGCAGCCAGACCTAATCCAGAGCCTACTCACCCTAAATCTGGATTTGCACGTTTGTGCAGCGATTATACCAACTTGGGTGGGAAGCCATTCATGGGTTCCGAAAGCGTTATTCAAGTCCAAGCTTGGCTTAGAACTTGCGATTGCATCTTATCTCGCATGAATCTTATTGGTCTTCACCGAGTTCAGGTGGCCTCTAGTATGCTACAAGAAAGAGCATTAGACTGGTATGAGCTTCTGATTTCTGAAATGAATGAAACAGATCTTACTCGGGGGAAATTCTAGAAACGGTTCGAATTAAAGTTTGTGCTAGAAGCGAAGAAGGTGACAATGGCTCGTCGTTTCATAGACGTTGTTCAAGGTGAATCCTCCGTGGCAGACTATGTCGCATCATTCGAGTCACTTTCTAAATACGGGGTCGAGTACATAAACACCCCATTGAAGAAGAACCAAATATTTGTCTATGGCTTGAATAAAAATCTCAAGAAGCCATTACTTGTAAAATTAGAAGTTTCTTTTGATCAACTCATTGATATCGCTCTTCGTCTTGAAGAGGCAGATAAGGAGAGTGACGTTGAAGTTATGGGTGTCAAACCAAACTTCAACAACAAGAAAAGGTCTAGTAAGTTCAAAGGTCCTTATCCTAATAAGAAAGGGAAGCAAGCAACTCCAGTGGCAAAGACTTTTGCCTCTAGTTGTGGGCAATGCTACAATTGTGGTTCTAAAGACCATTATGCTAATAAGTGTTCAAATCCCCTTGCTTGCCGCTATTGCAAAAGTTCGGGCCATTATATATCTGCATGTCCCAAACTCCAAAACAAGAAGGAGGGAAAGCTTAATGTAGTGCAAACTCCTAGTAACACTTCTCGTGGTCAAGGCATTTCTCATTCTATCCTTGATGGCATTATTGTGCTTCGTGATCATCCTATTCGAGTTCTTTTTGATACGGGTGCGTCCTATTCTTTTATATCAAAGGAACTTGTTGATACTTTTTCTTTAAGTGTTGTTGCTTTAATGACTTCTTTGAGAATTGCGAATCCGATTGGTGGATCCACAACAATTAGTTTGCTTTGTAAAGATGTCGAGGTTATTTTGTGTGATTTTTCTTCCTGAGCCGATTTGCATGTTATGCGCTACTTAGGCTTTGGAATGATTTTGGGAATGGATTGGCTTAACCTCTACGAAGCTCAAATCCTATGTCCTGAGCAGACTATTCATCTTCGACATCCTCAATCTGTTAAGCAGATTTCTATTGATCTTAAAAATTCGGATTCCAACTTGGCTGCATCTATATATTCTTTAAATCCCCATGATGACGATAATGATGATGAGGAAGATGTCATTTCTCTTATTCACGTTGTTCGTGAATTTTTCGACATATTTGAGCCCGTTTTAGGATTACCACCTAAGCGAGCAACTGAATTCAGAATTAATCTAATTCTTGGAGCTTTACTTATTACTCGTCCTCCTTATCGTATGTCCAATAAAGAAAATGAGGAGATGTGCAAACAATTATCTGAATTGGAGACGAAGCAATTTATTCGCTCTAGTTCCTCTCCTTGGCGAGCTTTGGCTATTTTTGTGAAGAAATCCGACGGTACACTTAGACTTTGCGTTGACTACCGCAAGCTTAATGATCTTACTATCAAGAATAAATATCCTTTACCTTGGATTGATGATCTATTCGATCAACTAAGTGGTGCTAGAGTCTTTTCACAATTAGACTTAGCAATCGGTTTTCATCAGCTTCGTATTGCAGAGGATAACATTCCTTTGACATCATTCTGTACTCGTTATGGATCTTACGAATGGCTTGTTTTGCTGTTTGGTTTAACAAATGATCCAGCTTATTTCCTTGACCTTATGAATAGAGTTTTCAAAGACTTCCTCGATCGATTTGTTCTCATCTTTATTGATGATATTCTTGTGTATTCCAAAACCGAGGAGGAACATGAAAAGCATCTTCGGATTGTGTTGGAAACTCTTAGGAGAAATCAATTGAAAGCCAAATTTTCTAAATGCCACTTTTGGAAATCTCGGGTGAAGTTTCTCGATCATATCATTTCCGAATCCAGAATTTCCGTAGATCCTTCAAAGATTGAAGCGATTCAAAATTGAAAGAGACCGAAGAGTGTGACAGAGATCCGTAGTTTTCTTGGATTGGTAGGCTATTACCGCCATTTCATAAAAGACTTTTCCAAAATTTCCGTTCCTCTTACTAGTTTGACAAAGAAGGGAGTTAAATACACTTGGTCGGACAAATGTGAATCTTCTTTCCAGAAATTGAAAGAACTCCTTTCCGATGCTCCTATTCTTGTTATTCCCGAGGGGAATCAAGATTTTATTGTTTAAACCGATGCTAGTCGTGTTGGTTTTGGAGTCGTTCTCATGCAAAGAGAACGTGTTAATGCTTATGCTTCTAGGCAATTGAAGCCTGTCGAGACTAGATATGCCACTCATGATTTAAAGCTCGCGGCTATTGTCTTCGCCCTTAAAATTTGGCGTCATTATCTTTTGGGAGAAAGATTTATTCTTTACACAGATCATAAATCTTTGAAGTATCAGTTTTCTCAAAAGGAACTTAATTTGCGTCAACAACGTTGGCCGAGTTCCTTGCACTTATGATCTTGACATTCTTTGTACTCCCGGGAAGGGAAATCATGTTGCCGACGCCCTTAGCCGAAAGCAACAAGCAGTTGTTTCCATGATGATATCCGAATGGAATGATCTCTAGACTTTATTTACTTGTGAGATTTGAGATCGTGAGTCCGATTTATGTTCATCTTTGGCTTTATGTAGCCTTGAGGCTCATCCTTCTCTTTTAGACCGCATTCTTGGAGCTCAAAGCTAGATCCCGAACTGGTTCTTCTTAGCCAAAGTTGTAGGGATAGAATGGGTACTGAAAGTTTGAAAGACTTTAATATCGATTCTCGTGGCGGTATTCGAAAATTTGGTAGACTTATCGTGCCAAATATTAGTGATCTTCATAAAGATATTTTAGAAGATTCTCATCGTTCTAAATTTACCATTAATCCCGATAATAGTAAAATGTATGCGGATATAAAGCGACTTTATTATTGGGATGGAATAAAATATGATATTGCTAACTTTGTTAAGCGTTGCATGACTTATCAACTTGTCAAGGCCGAACATCAAAGGCCCGGTGGGTTATTGCAACCTTTAGAAATTCCAATTTGGAAGTGGGATCAAATTTCCATGGACTTTATTGACGGCCTTCCCCGTTTTCATTCGGGTCATGATAGCCTATGGGTGATAGTTGATAGACTTACTAAATTCGCCCATTTTATTCCCATTCGGTCCAATCAGACCGTTCCTCTTTTGGCCAAGCTCTTTATTAAAGAAATTGTTAAATTACATGGAGTTCCTACTTCTATTGTTAGTGATCGTGATCCATTGTTTACTAGTAGATTTTGGAAGAGTCTTCAAAAAGCTTTGGGAACGAAGCTTAATTTTAGCACCGCTTATCATCCTCAGTCCGATGGACAAACCGAGCATGTGAATCAAACTCTTGAAGACCTTCTTCGTACATGTATTCTTGATTTTTGTGGAAGTTGGGAAGATCATATTTCTCTTGTTGAGTTTTCCTATAATAACAGCTTCCAATCTTCTATTGGTACGGCACCTTTCGAGGCACTCTATGGAAGGCCATGCCGATCTCCTTCTTGTTGGCTTGAGGCCGGTGAGAAGCTGGTTTTAGATCTAGATTTTATTCGTGATTCCACAGAAAAGATTGACCTTATTTTTCATAGGATGAAAGAAGCTCAAAGTAGACAAAAATCCTATGCCGATAGTCGAAGAAGGAAATTCGATTTTTGTGTGGGAGATTTTGTATTTTTTCGTGTTTCACCTATGAAGGGTGTTGTGCGTTTCAGTCGATCGAGAAAGTTAGCACCTCGATATATTGGTCCATTTCCCATCACCGAACATATTGGTTCAGTGGCTTATCGCCTTCTATTACCGGCTCAGTTTTCTTCTATTTATGACGTGTTTCACGTTTCTCAATTACGGAAATGCCTTCGAGATTCCGATTCTATTCTTGTTTCCGGTATTGCGGAAGAAATTGAGGTTTCACCTAATTTGACTTATGAGCAATATCCTATTCGTATCATTTCTTCGGAGATTAAACGCCTTCGAAATAAAGATGTTCCTCTTGTGAAAGTGCAATGGTCCTCAAACCCTAAGGATTGCTCTTGGAAATCCAAAGAATTCATCGAGCGAATGCATCTAGACTTACTTTCTCATGCTCTTTGAGGTGAACTTCTAATTTCAAATTTCTTCTTTTGTGTTGATATGCTTTTATGGTTGTTACTTTTTGTTCATTTATTTCTTAAGATTGCGAGGACGCAATATCTTTAAGGAGGGGAGTCTGTAACAACACGTATATTTTACTATTGAATATTTAAATATTTAATTTAAAATAATTCATCATTAGTCGGATTATTGTCCGAAAAACTACTTTTTGCAAACAGTCGAATTAGGACTCGAGACTACCCCCATTGAGTTCAAAATGATATTTGCGACCTTTTTTGAGTATAAACTTCGATATGTTTGGAGTTGGAAGAATTTTACTACTTTTTCACTTAGGGCTTTGGTTTGGTTTCAGCCTATTAGGCCCAAGCCTCACCCCCTCTTCTCTTCATTCCTTCATAATTTCCTAATACTCAAGCTTTAGATAAAAATGAGGGAAGAGGAAAGAATTAGAATTCCTAAGCCGTAGTTTCATTGCAAATCCAAGCTCCAACTCAAAATTCATAGAAGAAGCTTTGGTAAGCCTTCTCTTCATCTTCTCCAATTTGTTCTTTTTCAATTTCAGAAATTCCTAAAACTAACTTAGGAAAAGTTTCTCTATTAAGCTTAGATTCAAGCTTGTTGGGTTGGAATCGAAGTGCGATTGTTCTTGCCATTGCTCCATAGCTTCTTCTTCATAGTTTTGGGTTTAAAGGTGAGATTTTTATCTCACATCTATGTCTATAATTATCTTTGATTGTTGGGTATGAATTCTAACAATTATTCATGTGCATTTACTTTTGGTTTGGATTGAATTGGTGAATATTCCAATTTTTGGTGTTTTGAAGTCAAATCTTCAAAAATCCTAACTTTGATGTTTAAACATGTTTTTGGTGATGCATCGAAGAGCCTATAGGGCCGGGTTGCTGATTGGTATAAACCCCTAGCGCCCTTGCTCGTCCGGTTGCATTTTGGGAGAGTTTGCTCTTCAATTGAATAGGCTAAAAACAGCCTGGTACCAGTCAGTCGACTGACCCACTGCAGTCAGTCGACTGGCTGTAGAAAATTGGCACTTCTGGGACTGTCTGCAGAAACAGAGAGTCTATGTTTTCTGCAGTCAGTCGACTGACCCTCTGTAGTCAGTCGACTGACTGCAGGAAACGAAATTTCCAGTCGACTGGCCAATTGCAGCCAGTCGACTGACCTGCTTACTTTTGCCCATTTAGCCTATTTTGTTTGAAATTCCAATTTCTATTGATTCGTGGTTTTTTGATTTGTTGTTATCATTTATTATCAGCCTTGATGACTTCTATTTTGGAATTTTTGGGTAAATCCATTTTGATGGATTTGGAATCGATTTTTTTGGATTTAATTCACGTCTTTGAACGTGAAATTTTGGTGATTGATTGTTCCTACAATCATTTTTATGTTTTGTCACTTTAAAACGCGAGGGTTTCTATACTAGTAGTAAATATCAAAACTTTCTCATCAAAACGATTTCAACACTATTTTAATACAAAGCTCATTGGTTAAAACCATTTTCCCAATTTATTAGTATATACAAACCTTTACCTCACTCGTATGAGAAATCTAATTAAACGGCTTAGTAAAACAAGTGGTATGAAACGCTTGCGTTTACTTCGTCGGTTAATTCTTGGACTTGTTCGATTGAATCTCTTGTGACAATTTTCGAGTGGAGAATTACAGTTTGTTTGCAAATATTTAAGTTAAGCCAGTAGTTATGGGACATGAAGCTAAACTCATCTATGTACTAGCTTAGTGTAATTGAAACTTTTTGATGACCGATGAGGATCCTTTTGTGATTTAAACTAGCAATGTGCGATGTCTCTTTATCTACGAGGGAGACTAAACCCCGTTTCTGTGGAGCTTCTGCTCAATTTGGTGGGGTAGCAACCCATGGTCTTTGGACCATTTTGTGGAGCTTCGGCTCAAAATAATTGGTTAGCAACCATGGAATAGCGTTTCATTTTGTGATACACGTGTTGGTGAGTTTTCATGCTCCCATTTTGTGATAGGCCTCCCCTTTTTTGTGATTTCTGGATTTCTATTGATGATTTCAAGAATTTGTGTTTCACTAATTTTTGTGATTACATTGATAAGTTCTATCAATATTTGTGCATTAATGAATTTGTGTTTCACTAACTTTTGTGAATTTTTGTTTCAACAACTTTTACGATTGGCATTGTGATGTTTGCCAATATTTGTGACTTGGTGAATAAAAATAAAGAGCATGACATTCTTTTTTATCTTAGAGAAGATTCTTGTGATATTGATTAATCTCTAGTTGATTTTCAATTACATACTTATCACAGTATGGCTTTATGGTCATCATATGTTTTTGTCATATCTCTTATCCTATATCATTTTATCTGATATTTATAGCTAGACTGATCCGTTTATTATTTTCTTATTAAATAATATTCGGGTCAGACAGAGATATTATAGGTGCTTCTGCTTGACTCCTCATCTGGGATTATTATTATCCTGACTTTTGGCTACCTTCTTAGATTAGTAGTTTTTGATTGTAAACATTTGAGATATAGACTCATTGATGTATACTTATTCTTTTATGAAGCACTTGTAACTATTCTTTTGTGATATTGTGGATCTTGTTTGACCACTACTCTGATGTACACTTTTATGTGTAATATTCATATCTGTTTCCGCCTTTGAGATATGATCTTCTGTGACTGATTTATGTCATGATATTTCTATATTTGTTTTCGAAGATATTATAGCCACTGTGTAGTAGCTTTGTGTTTTCATCGGTATGTCGGATTTCCTCTTGAGATGAAAAGTTTTATTTTTATCTGGCATATCGGTACTCGCACAAAGCAATTATACAGATGGTCGCTCCTCAACAGCCTTATTCTCTACGCTAGTTGACGACATTACTCCATAGTGTTCTTGGCTAGCATTGGTATAGAGGTGGGGCGTCACAATATTCATCATGATAATATGTCGGATAAATAAATTAGAAGATAATAAAATTAGTTAAATAAGGTATAAATTATAGTTTGGATTAATGTAATGAAGGATATTGTAATAACAAAGAATGAAGATGAATGGGGAAGATATGATCTTAAAATAATGGATAAATTAATTCAAAAGGGTGAAAAAGGAACACCTAAAGTGATAAAATAGACATTGACTTAAAAAGTTTAGGAAAAAAAAGGAAGGATGGATATGAAAAGGTTAAATGTACTTTTGATACTATGCAATAAGAATATAGTAGGAAGGAGATTGGATGATAAAATGAAGTGAGTAGGTTACAAAGTAATTATAAATGTGGTAATGAGTGTAGGGATGTGAAATACAAATAATTTAATTGCCAAAAAAAAAAGAATTTTACTCTCTGACTTATGATAAAATGAAGAAGAATGACTAAATATTTAAGTACTTATATTATAGAACGGGTGGTTAGTATTATGACAAAAAAACATATATCTGATGGGTATATATATAGTACGTCGCACATTATATTTCATAGTTTATTTCAGAACAGGTAATGTGCTAATGTGCTACGACAGTGAAGGTGAGTATTCTTATTACCAACGATAATGAATTTTCTGTGAAAATAAGATATAATGGTTACAAAGAAAGAAATAATATCATCGAACAACAAATAAATATAATCACTTTTGCTAAGAAACATCAAATGTCGTACTAAAAAATCTCCTAGAGCTATGGAAACTCAAACATCAACTACGCATTATACAATTTTAATGATTCCAACTGCTTATGAGAAAATGAGCAAATAATATGATTATGGATTAGATAACATGGAATAATAAAGATGCATAAAACATGCAATTAAGTAAAAATTATAAAGCAATGTTAATGGATCACAAAATCAAAAGTTATTTAAACTTATGCATTCGATTTTCCCACCAAATTAAATTTCAATGAAAGTAAATGAATTATAATTAGTTCTCTAATTAGTTTAAATTCAAATTAAGTGAAATAACTATTTATTTTTTTGTTAGTTGGACGGTAATATCACTTGATATGAACCTTTATATTTGATGTTAGTTTACTTATAAACATTATTCATATCTACATCTTTAATCCAATATTATATACAATAAATCGAGTGAATTTTAAAATAACATAACCTCCAGCTCTGTAGAAAATAACAGATAATTTCCTCATTAGTAAGATCATTAAGAATTGAATAAAGATCAACCATATATCCAATAGATTATACATAACTAAATATTATTTGATGTCTACGTAGTAATAAACCATTTATAACATAAAATATAGGAAATAAATTTCATATTCTTACTTAATAAACAAAAATAAAATGTAATTCGAATTATGTATAAATTCTGAGAGTACAAAATAGTTCAACTTTACCTATAACAAGGAAACAGCAAAAGATTTTATAATGTCCACTTATTTATAAATCAATTAACTTCTTATAAAATAAATGAAGGAAATAAACTTATAATCTCATGAACTAAAAAATCAGAAGGAAACACAATTTAAGACCAAAAAAACCCTAAGAAAAGATACGGGTAATTTAGAACAAATTCAACATCGAATTAAGTGAGAAGAAATATTACAAAATAAAGTCAAAATTATAGTCAGTCCTAATGGAATCAAGTAAAACAACAAATTGAATGCTGAATTAAATGAAAAGAAAAATAAAAAATTAAACTTATAATCGTTCTCAACCAAATTAAAAGTTTTCTAGAGGTCATTAAATAGTGTTTCCATAAAAATAGTATCATTGAAAGTAAGGTAGAAAACACAACCACTATAATTATGTATATATTCATAAATAATTTAATATAAAGGCAAAGGATCCTTAATTTGGTTTAGATAAAGAATATTGAACATGGGAGTGAAACAATTGACTTGGAAAATAACCGAGGGATACAAAAATTCTTATTTTGAAAATGAATAGAAGAGGAAAAAAACTATTGCCAGAATATAAAAGAAAAACAAATGTAGGATATTTTACATGAAAATAAGAACGTTACAAAAGAAAACATATGAAATAAAGAGTATATGCTATAAAAGTAAGATTTTGTTCTTAAAATAACATTTATAAATCCAGTAACATAATACAAATAAATAACCAAACTCATAATCTTACAAATCGAACCAAAAATCAAAAGAAACGTAATATTAGGCATAAAACTCAAAGAAAAGATGGGCAATTTTGAAAATAAATAATAAATTCAACATCAAATTAAATGTAAAGACAAATAACATAATACAATTCAAACCGTTAAATCGAGCTTGATCGATCCATTCGGTGAAGCTTTTTTGAAGCTCTTTGGATTAGTAACATTGAAAATAAGGTAGAAATACAATGCAATACATCAATAAAATCGTAAACAATTTAAGATGATTGCAAAGTTAAGAATTATTTATGAATTAAATCAAATTTTGGTTAGAATAAAAAGTTTCAAAAGACTGATCAAAACTTGTGTATAGAAGTTACCATGGAAATAAAATCAAAATACATTACCTACAACCAACGAAAGATAGTTGTAACGACCCATCTTTTTGAACGGTTTAAATCGACAATAAACCACATATGTCTAATTCAAACCATTCAAAAGTGAGGATTGTTAATGGGGTAAATAAGAAAATAATAGAAAAAAAGGAAAAACAAAACACAGATCCCGCAGCAGAATGAAAAAATATAATAATCATATAAACAGTTCATGAAGCTGTTTTACAAATGCATTTGATTACACTTTTACAACTCAAATCAGAGTTATACATAAATTAAAAAATAAACAAATAATGCAGCTGAACACAGTAATCAGTAGAGTAACAATAATAAACAGAAATAAGATACTGAATCTTCATCTTCGTCCTCCAGAAAATAAAATGGTCTTCAATACACTGAAAAGCTCAGACTAACCCGAGCGTAATGAAAAGACAAAACACTCGAGTCAGGACTAAAAGATCCTATGTAAGTCAAATCAAAATAAGTAGAATAGAAATATTACTGTAATGGTTTCAGAGATGTTGAGGGATTTTCATCTCCTATCAAGTGTACAACGTGGATATAATTATTTAAAATATTTCAAATTATTCGAAATACCAATCTTAATCATTTTAATTAAAATGAATTCGAAGTTTAAATTTTAAACTTAAACCTTTCAAATAATTCAATTCCAATAAATAGTCCAAATTCAACAAATTATATGGGTATATGTCATTTCAACCAATATCCAAAATCCAAATTTCCAACCCAACGGAAACCGCTCAGATTATCATTTCAATCCATAGTGATAACAGATATGTATACATAAATAAACATCCAATCATCCAAAATGTCAGCCAATAACATCCATCACAATCCAACATCCAAATCAGCCAATAAATAACAACAATCAATTGATTATCATTATTAGGTGTTTAATTAACAATTTATATTCAGTGTTTATTAAATGACAATTCCATTCAATTCAATATAAATTAAAATTTAACTTAAATGACAATCTAAAAATACGAAATAACAATCAATAAATTTCTAATCACATCATAAATTTAATTTAACTAACATAAGATAATTTAGTATTCGTGAGTGGGTCAAAACACTCACATCTGATATTTAGAATGCAAAAATCCAAACAAAGATGCCTCTCCAATAGTCTCCAAACTCAGCCAAACCTATTTCACGTCGTCAGGAATTCCAATACGAGTCCAATGGAAGAAACTACGCATGTATCGGAGCTCGTATGCAAAAATATTCAGGTTATAAGGATATATTAAAAAAATATGTACACATTTAATTATTAAAATAAGAAACTTTAATAACTCACGTTTTCGAATTTGATGTACCCAAAACAAAGGCAAGAAGTAGAAAGCCAAAACCATGAAAGCTAATTCTCGTAGTTCATTTTTTTAAAGGCTTATTGCAAAAGAAGGAAAGGTGATGAGAAAAGGTGCGGATGTGGTTGAGGAAGAAATAGATGCTCACACTTTTTTTTGAACATATCTTCGGTAAAAATGAATTGGCAGTAACTAAGTGGATGTATAAAGTTATGTTAACATTGAGACTTTGAGGAAAAAATTAGAGGCCTTGATATTTGAATAATAATGATGTTCTAGGGGAAAGAACGAGATATGATATGAAATAAAAGAAGAAAGGGAAGTAACAAACGAAATAGGTATGGAAGTGACAAATAAAATGAAGATATATGATCTAAGTAAATGCTTTGGGTAATAAAATAAAAACGGAAGAATGAGAAAAAATGGGAATTCATGTTTCAACTACTCAGAGAATTGCATTAATATCAAAATATGGAAATAAAGGCAGGTGTATTGAATAATAATGAAATGAAGGATTGCATGTTCCACTCAATTAAATATAACAACACCAAATATACTTTTTATACACCCGTTTTAAACAAAATTAACGTATAATAAATAAATTTGAATACAACAACCAATGTAATGTTACACAAAATAAAAGATGATCCGAAAATCAAATTCAAGTTATACGAAATATTAATAAAATAGTATATATACACAAATTTAATAAGAAAATATATAAAATAAAGCATTGTTTGACTCACATTGCCAAATGCCTAGGGAAAGGATTGGAAAAACACTAAAGGCTTGGGCATTCATGTGTATTCTTTTTGTTTAAAGCATGCAGAAGGCATAAATGTTGGAAGAAAGAGACAAAATAACGAGAATGAGAAGAAGTAAATATGGAGGAACAACATAGTTTGTAAAGGGAGGAGGTGACAAAAGAATATGGAAATACGGTAAGCTTTTCAAAGAAACAACGTGGTTATATGTTTAATAAAAATAAACATGAATAGGCTAGCATGAATGATGCACGTGCATAAAATATGAACTGTTAATATTTACTAATGATTTATTTATAAATATGTTAACACTAAATGGAATATGATCATTTGGAAGCTTATAAATGAAAAATGGCAAGTTTGAATAAGGTAATGTGCATGAACATGCGAGTATTTAATGCGTTGGAAATGAAAAGTTAATGGACGAATTAAAGAAGGCCGAAGTTATAAAAAGGAATGAATACTACAAGTTGCAACATGTAAAAGTAAATGCTTAGATGAAAATACAAGAGGTATATAAGAATTAAGCCGAACAAAAGTAGCTAAGAGAATGTACATTTAACAATAAGAATGGAAAATGAATAGACTGAGAATAAATGAAAGTTTTATGAAATAAAGAAAGAGTTTTTGTTTTTTTAATGTGAATGGTTGAAATGTGAATGTGAACAAGACAGAGAAAAAAATGAATGAGATAGTAGTTATCAAAAGCAATAAAATATGAAACGTGCATGAATATGAATTCATTATTCACAAACAATTGTTACAGTTCTTATATAATACTAATTTTATTCAATTACCCTTGACTTTCTATTTCATACAATAATTAAATATTTACATTCGTTTCTTATATTCAATTTTAAAACCAAGTATAACACTTACGTTATTTCAATTAATTGCAATCACATTCAAGTTGCTCATAATTAACTTACATCAACATTGCTACAACTCATTCTATTTTTATTTCCCATTAATAAATCACACATTTATATTTCTTTAGATATTAAATAACAAAATTAATTAAATTAACCAATTTAAAATTTTGAAAATTTACGGGTCGTTACACTCTCCCCCCTCAAAGCTTTTTGTCCCCGAAAAGCAAAAAGAAGGGAAAAGAGACAATCAAGAAATCAATATATTATTCAAAATATTAAATTTATAATCAATTAATTTACAAAATAAAATAGTTTTAAATAAAATATATCAATTTATAAATAATTAAATCCTTTTATATTCAAGTTAACAAAAGTTTTGAAAACATTTCATAAAATTTTCTATGTCCAAAATTTATGAAATATTTCGATAGACTCTCCTTTATACGGAGAGGCTCGGAAGAAATACCAATAATAATATACATCAAAATTTTCAAAACAATATATCCCAACAGCGGGAAAAACAATGCAATATCGCTATAAAACCGTAATGCGAGAACATACCTATTTGTCGGGCAAATAACGCCTATTTTATGAAATCAAAAGCAGTAGCAATTGCTTCCATAAATTGTATTCCACTTATATAATCCAAAGAGGTTATAAATTATATAGAAGTGAAATGATTATATTATTTTAAATTAATAACAACAATCAGCATAACGTAACAACAATTACTTTCAATCAAAAGCATGTCATCATCACATAAAATCAAAATAAATCATAATAGCAATCATTTGCAAACTGGCATACAATCTTCACAAGGGATCAAAGTAATCAACAATTTCTGAAATTATAATCATTAAATTTAATATAGTATTCATTTTATTTTTTACTTTAATTATCAATAGCTTCAAACATTATCTTAAGTTCATAATTCTTTGCTTACAATATTCCATTTCTATTTAATTTTATTTAGTAGCATTACAACTATAACTCAGGTTTATAACTATTTTCATATCAAATTTCTTATTTATAAAAATAAATTTTATTGGATGCTTTTACTATATAAGTTTTTCTTGTATAATATTCCATTACATACCCTTATTTAACATTACAACTTTTAATATTCTGGTAAGTTATATATATGTTTCTAAGAATGTAATTGAAAGTTACACAAGTTTATCTTATTTTATCTTAGTAAATAAATGTTCAATAGTTATCATTTCTTATTTTCATTTCCATTTTGTTTACAAGTTACAAATTTCACGTTCCTTGTATATTTCATTTATAACTTAGCATTTAATTTCTTACTTTCAACTTTAGAAGTTCCAATTATTAAATAGTTAAAATTATCCCATTACAATAATTGAAATTTTAATTTACTGGTTTTTTTTCTCATCATTTATTTTTCCATTCATTTATTTATATAAAGATCAATCACTTACATCATTTGTTTCCCATTAAAGGTTTAAGTCATTAATGAATCATTTCATAAAATATTACTTAAGCTTCTATTGCCTTACTTAAGTTTATTACTTAATTCGGTTATTGGATAAAAATTTAAGTTTTTGGTATTCGTCCTTGAAGAGAAAAGAAATATTTCATTATATTTAAAAATTCAATTAAAACGTTTAACCTCATTCACTTAGTATGATTATAAGATATATTCAAAACATCCTCATAGCTTTATGCAAAGATTTTCAAAAGTCTAAAACAATGTTAGAAATTTATATCAAAAAATTATAATAAGCTTTAAAATAAGGTTCCTTAAATCTAAAAATTTATTAGACTCGTTATTTTTAAAAGTATAATCTCAATATTATTAGACTGAAATTAATAGTATATTTAAATCTTACATTAAATTTCTAAATCAAAGTATAAAATTTCATACCATCATAATAAATTTAACACCTGTTTAAAAATGAATATTCGGATCATGGAAAAACATTTATTATGGTTTAATACAAAATTCAAATAGTAAATAAAGCAATAAATTTTACTATTAGTACTTCGAAATCAAGTAAATATTTCAAACTATACTTCCAATACAGGGATTCAAATTTATTTGTTAAGTATATTGCTATAAATAAACTTCGCAAATCAAATTTTTCTTCTTTCCATTTATATAATATATTTAAATTATACACAAGAAACTTATATAAATTTTGCTTGAAATATTCATTTGAAAGCTTTATTTGCAAATCAATCATCTTTAATAATTTTCAAAAATTCATTTGTAAAGTTTCTTTCTTCATTTATAAATACCATTTAAATTATTTAAATATCATCTTTATAAATATATGTAAACTATTTGAAGATAATTATTTACATCATTACTTATATTTGCAAAGAAGCTATTGAAAAACATTAAATCCATTATTTATAAATTTATTAATTTTATCTCAAGATACTTTTCAAACATTATTAACAAATTAATAATCATTCATTTTAAATATATTTTATTTTATTAATAACTTTTAAAATATTTACAACACTAATAATTTACTTTAAACCATGTTGTATATAATTAAACAATATTTAAACATGGCGAAGTTCACTAGGACAAACTTTGCAGTCTAATTAGTTTCTAGGAAAAATATCCATAGAAATTAATTTCAAGGCCAAAGTCAGCAGAAAATTACTTTTAAGGACAAAATCAGTAGTCCAATTACTTTCAATGACATAATTTTATAGGTTTTTAGGCCTTAGAAACTATTATTTCGTATTTTGTCCTTGAAAGTATTTATTTCAGTTGTGTGTCCTAGAAACTAATTGCACCTGCTAATGAGGCCCTTGTGGCTAATTTCCACTTTAAACATGTTAAAGTATTTAGAATTGATAAAAAAATGACCAAAATATCTTTTATATAATACTTTATAAAATCCTTTTATTACTCGACGTCTTAACAGGTTTATCCTCGTTCTTACAAGGCCATGCGTTGATCAGACGCAAGGCTAGAATTCTCCAAGTGCTTAGTAGACCTGTTTCAACACTCAGTGAAAATACTTAAAAATAGGTACGAGAAGTACCGCTCAAAATCCAATGTCAAATGATGATAATACGATAGCAATGGCCCACTGCTGATCCAATATTTACGCAATGGACACAAAACTTTCCAGAAGATCTTTCTACCTTTCGGATTCCAGAAAAATATCACAGCCACTTCGTAAACAAGGGACCATCGATCCTTGTTGCAGTGGTACGCTGCCGATTCAATGATTTACGCAATGGATGCACTTCCTTCCCGGAAGATCCATAAACAACAGATCACAAGATCGAAAGCGTCTCCATTGGGTAAACTAAAGAACCATCTACCCTAAAAAAATCGAGGAACTCATGTTTTTAAGTCTGGACAACCATATCAGTTCGAATCCATTTCTGAATTCACCCAAGTCCATTAGGGTTATTGGCCGAATCCATTCCTAGATTCCCTAAGTCCATCCGGGTCGAAGCATATCATACTATACTTCTTCACAGACGGTACTTTCCCATACCTCTTATTTCAAAATATAATATACCATATATAGTACCCTTTCGAAATCATAGCTTCAAATATCGCACATATATAAATTCCATTATATATAAGATTTCATTTTCAAATAAAGTACTTTTCAAAATCAATAATCTTGAATATATCAAATCATTTTTATATAAATTCCGTTATACATAAGATTTATCTCTTCATATTGAATACCTTCCAAAATCAACAGGTTCAAAATCACTTATACTTATATAAAGTTCATCTCATGCAAAAATCAAAATTTTTATGAAAAGCCATATGGGATTGAACATCTTTGCTTTATAAAAGGTTTTGATTTAGAATAGTTTTGTATTTTTGTATATAAAATTGTTGTGTAAAATAGTTTGTTAATAAAACAGTTTTGTAAATAAAACAGTTTTGTGAAATAGTTTATAAAATAGCTTGGTAAATAAAATAGAATAAGATAGTTTGTATAAGAAAAATAAAAGAAATAGTTTTGCAAAAATGGTTTTAAATCAATAGTAGTTTTGCATAGAAGAAAATTCCAATTTAAATTAAAAGATATCCAACCCAACAACTTTCAATTTCAGCGCCAAAGCATATCAATAATATTATAACATAAGATGTACATATGTCATCATTTCGCAAAATCACATTTGATCGCTCGCTCGATCACACAAGTTCGCTTTCGAACTAGTATTGTCCATTCATCTTCCCTAACGCGGACTTTGATATGGTTTCTTGACTAGAAACCATCATTCTCCTTGCATAGCCATATACTATGATAGAGAATTCTAGAATCAAACCAAAATCCATATCAAATATTCGCCATCAAAAATCGAATGAAAAATCCTAACGCGAAATGGTGTAATTCACCTCGAATTTATGTACTCAAATCTGGATCAAATTAATTATGCAAATAAAATAATATACGCACAAATCACATATTTATTCCAATTTGATTCATCCGAATTACATTTCAATTAAATTTATTTTTTAATCTCATCGATATCACTTCATACTTTAATATTTGTTTCACAGAATTTGTCCACTTAATGTAAAATATTATTACATTCATTTTCATAGTACTGCTTATATTTCTCTTTAATTTAAAGTACATTCATTTCTCATGTAGTATTTCTCATTTAATACTATATTTATTTTCAAATCATTTCATAAGGAATTTTCTTAAGTTCATAACCCATTTATAAAAGCTTAAATTCTTTTATAAACATTATTCAGGCTTAAAGTTATCATAACTTTAATTATAACTATTTATTGCAGCTTCCCTTCATTTCATAAACAATTTTACCAGGCATGAATTTATTTATATTCGTTTCATTTTTAATTCACCGTTAATTTTCAATTTATTTATGATACATTTCCTAAATGTTAACTAAGTTCACAATTTCAATTTTTAAATATTATTACATTACATGCCAATAATGTATACAATAATTATACTCAACTATAAAAACTTAACCTTGTTTCTCTTGCTTTCAAATTAAGATTATAAAACTCAACTGCATAATTCAACACAATTATTAAGTTTCAACTCATATATTAATTCAAAAATTTTGACTATCCAAATATTCTATTTTATTTCAATAGTTGAAACTACTGGTCAATAAAAAATAAGTTTCACAACAAAACGTTTCAATTCCATAAACAAATATCCTAGTTATTCACTTTATTCTCTTTAATGCACCATTATAAAATAGTACTTAGTTCATAAATTCAATCAATAATAATAGCCAATGTTTATAATTTGACAAAATACAACAAGTTAATAATAAATGACAATAATTAGATATTACCATTTCATAAAACAAACACATTACGAATAACTATATTAGTTATAAAAATTTATTCTTTATATATATCGTATAATATTAGGAAAAAATTCATTTCAAAACTTATATAAAACATTTTTTATAACACTAACAAGTACACGCTCTCGTATATATATAAACTCTGACAAACTTATTCTAGGATACTACTACCCTATCTTTAATGAGTTAACCCCAACAAGCTAAGGTATGTCTAAACCAAAGCTCTGATACCAACTGTAACGACCCACCTTTTTGAACGGTTTAAATCGACAATGAACCACATATGTCTAATTCAAACCATTCAAAAGGGATGATTGTTAATGGGGTAAATAAGAAAATAATAGAAAAAAAGGAAAAACAAAACACAGATCCCACGGCGGAATGACAAAATATAATAATCATATAAATAGTTCATGAAGCTGTTTTACAAATGACATTTGATCACACTTTTACAATTCAAATCAGAGTTATACATACATCAAAAAATAAAAAAATAATGCAGTGGAACACAAGAATCAGCAGAATAATTATAATAAACAAAAATAAGATGCTGAATCTTCGTCTTCGTCCTCCAGAAAATAAAATGGTCTTCAATACACTGAAAAGCTTAGACTAACCCGAGCGTAATGAAAAGACAAAACATTCGAGTCGGGACTAGAAGATCTTGTGTAAGTCAAATCAAAATAAGTAGAAAAGAAATATTACTGTAATGGCTTCAGAGAAGTAAAGGGATTTTCATCTCCTATCAAGTGTAGTGGATATAATTATTTCATATATTTCAAATAATTCAAAATACCAATCTTAATCATTTTAATTAAAATGAATCCAAAGTTTAAATTTAAAAATTAAACCATTCAAATAATTCAATTCCAATAAATAGTCCAAATTCAAGAAATTATATGGGTATATGTCATTTTAACCAATATCCAAAATCCAAATTTCCAACCCAATGGAAACCGCTTGGGCTATCAATTCAATCCATAGTGATAACAGATATGTATACATAAATAAACATCCAATCATCCAAAATGTCAACCAATAACATCCATCATAATCCAAAATCCAAATCAGCCAATAAATCACAACAATCAATTGATTATCATTATTAGGTGTTTAACTAACAGTTTATATTCAGTATTAATTAAATGACAATTCAATTCAATATAAATTAAAATTTAACTTAAATGACAATCTAAAAATACCAAATAACAATCAATAAATTTCTAATCACATCATAAATTTAATTTAACTAACATAAGATAATTTAGTATCCGTCAGTGGGTCGAAACACTCAACTTTGATATTTAGAATGCAAAAATCCAAACAAAGATGCCTTTCCAACAGTCTCAAACTCGGCCAAACCTATTTCATGTCGTTAGGAATTCCAATACGAGTCCAATGGAAGAAACTGCGCATATATCGGAGCTCGTATGCGAAGATATTTAGGTTATAAGGATATATTAAAAAAATATGTACACGTTTAATTATTAAAATAAGAATCTTTAATAACTCACGTTTTCGAATTTGATGTACCCAAAATAAAGGCAAGTAGTAGAATCCACAACCATGAAAGCTAATTCTCATTGTTCATTTTTTGTAAAGGCTTCTTACAAAAGAAGGCAAGATGACGAGAAAAGGCACAGATGTGGTTGAGGAAGAATTAGATGCTCACACTTTTTTTTTGAACATATCTTCAGTAAAAATGAATTGGCGGTAACTAAGTGGAGGTCTAAAGTTATGTTGACACTAAGACTTTGTGGAAACAAAATAGAGGCCCTGATGTTTGAAAAATAATGATGTTCTATGGGAAAGAATGAGATATGATATGAAATAAAAGAAGAAAGGGAAGTAACAAAAAAAATAGGTATTGAAGGGACAAACAAAATGAAATATACGATCTAAGTAAATGCTTTGGGTAATAAAATAAAAATGAAAGAATGAGAAAGAATGAGAATTCACGTTTCAACTACTCAGAGAACTACAATAAAACCAAAATGTGGAAATAAAGGCAGGTGTATTGAATAATAAGGAAACAAAAGGACCACTTAGTATCTAATTAATTGCATGTTCCACTCAATTAAATATAATAGCACCAAATATACTTTTTATACACCCGTTTCAAACAAAATTAACATATAATAAATAAATTTGAATACAACAACCAATGTAACATTACACAAATAAAAGATGATACAAAACTCAAATTCAAGTTATACGAAATATTAATAAAACAGTGTATATACACAAATTTAATAAGAAAATATATAAAATAAAACATTGATTGACGCATTGCCAAATGCCTAGGGAAAGGATTGGAAAAACACTAAAGGCTTAGGCATTCATGTGTATTCTTTTTGTTTAAAGCATGCAAAAGGTATAAATGTTGGAAGAAAGAGACAAAATAACGAGAATGAGAAGAAATAAATATGGAGGAGTAGTATAGTTTGTGAAAGGAGGAGGTGACAAAAGAATACAAAAATGCGGTGAGCTTTTCAAAGAAACGTTGTGGTTATGTATTTAATAAATATAAACATGAACAAGCTAGCTTAAATGATGCACGTGCATTAAATATGAATTGTTAATATTCACTAATGAGTTAATTTATAAAAATGTTAACACTAAATAGAATATGGTCATTTGGAAGCTTATAAATGAAAAATAGCAAGTTTGAATAAGTTAATGTGCATGAACATGCGAGTATTTAATGTGTTGAAAACGAAAAGTTAATGGACGAATTAATGAAGGCAAAAGTTATGAAAAAGAATGAATACTAAGAGTTGCAACATGTAAAAGTAAATGTTTAGATGAAAATACAAGAGGTATATAAGAATTAGGCCGAACAAAAGTAGGTAAGAGAATGTGCATTTAACAATAAGAATTGAAAATGAATAGACTGCAATAAATGAAAGTTTTATGAAATAAAGAGAGAGTTTTTATTTTTTTTAATGTGAATGGTTGAAATTTGAAAGTGAACAACACAAAGAAAAAAAAATGAATGAGATATTAGTTATCAAAAGCAATAAAATATAAAACGTGCACGAATTTGAATTCATTATTCACAAATAATTGTCACAGTTCTTATATAATACTAACTTTATTCAATTACCATTAACTATGTATTTCATACAATAATTAAACATTTACATTTGTTCCTTATATTCAATTTTAAAACCAAGTATAACACTTACATTATTTCAATTAATTGCAATCTCATTCAAGTTGCTCATAATTAGCTTACATCAACTTTGCTACAACTCATTCTAGTTATTATTTCCCATTAATAAATCACAAATTTCTATTTCTTCAGATATTAAATAACAAAATTTGTTAAATAATCAATTTAAATTTTCGAAAATTTACGGGTCGTTACAATAGTTTAAATAACTTTTTGAAAGATTGATATCTCTTAACCTGTTTTTTCCAACCATGATTAACAAAAACGACCATTTCTTGGAGATTAAGCAATGTTTTGTTTTGCATATTAATTTCTTTTAGTGCCAACACACAGAACTTTAATTAATATTAACCTACATAAAAACAAATAAAAAAATATATTTCCAAGAGCGTGAAGCATACCACATAACATGGAAGAGGAAATCTTATGATTACAGCCAAAGGATCCAATTTTCCACTTGGATTCAAATTGAAAAAACATAGGATATGATAGAATTTATGGATTTAAATTTATTTTAGGTACAAAGTTGAGAAAATGTAAGTAGGAAGTGAAAATGAGCGTGGAACATTTCCGAATAGCTGAAATAGAAATTGATTTATTTTAGATAAGTAGTCGAGAAAAGGATATTAAGAAGAGGAAACGAGCATGGAACATTTCTGAATAGCTGAAATAGAAAATAGAAGGGCATATTGTAATTAACATATAGTGAACATTTAATTTAAAGTTTGGAATTGTAAATAATTATTAAAGGGTTAAATGAAACTTTTCTCTCAAATCAAAATCAACTAGAGAAGAGGATTGGGAGCTAGAATGAATGAGAAACAAGAATATATATGGTCTCATATTCTCTTTTTTATGTAATAGATTTTATATAGATATGTGATATACACTTTATCATATTTTAAATCAAAACATAGTTAGTTATCCAAAACAACCATAAATGGTCGTCTAACTTTGTTTAGATCAATTAAATAATTTTTGATCCACAGTGAATAACTTTATAAAATTATTTAGCTCGATCATAAAATTAAACCAATATATAACCTTTATTTGTTATTTTAACTAATTTTAAGGCTTTCAATATAAATAACCACTTATAAAATTAATATAACATTTGTGTTACTTTTCTCCATTTGAATTAAAGTTACTTATAAATTAATTTGATTTAAGTAAAATTTGGAAATATGCTGACAAATACTGTTATTTGACCCCCTAGTGTGAAAATTCATCTCTTAGTAACAATTAAACATTTCCAGCATTAAAGATTGTGCAGAATTTACTTAAGCACAATGCCAGACAAGATTACAATTGCTTGCTGTAACGACCCACTATTTTGGACCATTCAAATCGACAATAAAACCACGCATGTTAGACTTGAATAATTCAAAACAGTAAATGTAATGTACTTTGGAGCAAATAAAACCAATCACAGACACAGATACATCAGAATAACTCGCAGCGGAAATGAAATAACAATAGTAGTTCATGAAGCGACTACAACACAGTCACAGAACAAGTCTCAAAACAAGTACAAAATCCAGAGTCTACAAAGCAAATGCAATCGAAATCCCAATACATAATTGTCCACTAGTACATAAACTGAATAGAAATACTGAAGAAAAAAATAGATACAACTAGATAGATAGATGATCTCTAGCAAATCCTCTAGCTACAGAAGATGAAATCCAAAGCTGATACTCAGACTGACTAGAGCGTAAAGCAAAATACAAAACGCTCGAGTCAGGACACACATACTTATACAATGTAAACCAACTCAAGTGAACTGTAATAAAATGTGCAAGTAACTTAAAGGATGCTTGGGATCGCCCATCCTCTAAGGATCCGTTAAACTATTTACTATGTAGTAATATACGCTATTATAATAGTGTCTAAAGAAAAGTATAATATACTTAAAAATAGCGTTAAGGAGCTACCCAATATCCCCCTTAACACATTATATATATTTCCATAGTCTATATAGTACCGTAATCTCCCCCATACTGGGCGTCGTTAGAGGGCACTTCATAGGTATGGTACAAAACAAAACTCGTATAAGGCGTGCTAGGGTAGGTGACATGGCACAACGAGGCAATGATAGGGTAGATATACCAATTACGTATCTGGACTGGTGGTAACGCTTAACAGCCACTACCCCCCACCTCGAGCCACACTCCCAAAATCAAAGGGTACCCCAATCAATCACAATGTAATAGAATGGTATCGAAGAAGTGTGTCCGATAAGAGGAGCTACCTCAATGGCCCGAAATCACTCCTGTTTTAGCCACCTTATGGCAACTCACGGGAGTCGGGTCCATATTCATACCTCAAAGGACGTCGCCACCATCCTACTTCATTTTGGAAACTCCACCGCGTCCACGGTTGTTAAAGTGGTTTTCGAAGTTGGCAGAGAGTATGACAACTTCCGATCCCGATCTCTTTAACAAACCAACGTTATTATTACCCGTGGTTATAAATTTCAAAAATGATTTATATTCCAAATCAAAATAATTCATTTAAACCATTTGAATATGAAGTCGTTATCCTTTCAAATCAAATATTCAATTTCCAAAATTGTAGCATTTTCTAAGTTCATTCATTCAATTACAACAATTTTAAAACATTGTATTTTTCAGAAACAACAACACTTATAAAGTGATACAGTAGTTGTATTAGTATTTCAAAACAGTTCACTTTCAGAAATAGCAGCACTTATAAAGTGCTACAGTAGATATTTAGTATTTCAAAAACAGTTCAATTTCAGAAACAGCAGCACTTATAAAGCGCTACAGTATGTAAAATTAGTATTTCAAAAACAGTTCAATTTCAGAAACAGTAACACTTATAAAGTGCTATAGTAGGTAAAATTAGTATTCAGAACATATTTCAGAAATGGAAGCAATTAGCAAATGCTACCTTAAAACCACAGCATTTTGGAAATGCTGCCAATACATAACTAAGGTTTATTACAACGTTTCAGAGACATTATAATTTCAATTTTCACCATTTTTGACTTATAAAACAAATCCCACTTTTCCAAAATATTTTTTTGGATATCATTTAACTTATGGTTAAATAAAATAAAATTTTATAAATATATATCCAAATTAAACTATAATTTATTTATTAATTCAAATGTACATTATCTTACTTAATTTTTTTATCTTGACAATTGACTTAATACTTTATTTAAAATTTCCCATTTCATAAATAGAATATTCTTTTTTTCTAAGTTAAGCCTAAAATTTCCATTTGAAAGTAAATTTTCAATTATCAAGTTAAGTCATACTTTAAATACATGTTAACCCATTTATTTACTTATACATGTTTAACTTATAGAAAATCACTATAACATTTATTTAAATCATTTAAATCCAATTTTAAGTTAAAATTTCATATTTTACACTTTAAAAATACTTAATAATAATAATTTTCAAAAAATATTTGAAATTAACCACGGGTCTGTATAAAATTTTCTAACCTAGGTCAAGTGATACGGATATATATCATTTCAATCCGTAATTTAAAATAAAAATCCGAGTTCTATCATTTCAAACCCGCAATCCCAAGTCAAACAAAATAAATAAAAATCGCTTGAGTCTATCATTTCTGCTCATAACGAATTTTCCTCATTCAAATGTCCATTCGGATATGTATCATTTTAACCCTTAGTGATTCTCTACTAACAGGGAGTTTGCAGTGTGAGAAACAAAAAATAAATAAACAGTAAAACATATCATACGATGTTAGGTGATTTAACAGGTATATAATCAAGTAATATCATCATATAATGTCAGATAACAGGCAGATGTGAGCATATAACATGGCATATCGACTACTACAATTCAAGTGACATTGTTTCATATTTATATAAGTACGATTTGTCGAGAGTGATAAACTCACCTCTAAAGCTAGAGATCAAATTCAAAACACAAAATCCAAACTCCACAAAGCATGACAAAGCACGAATCAAATTCGAGGAGAAGTAGCACCCAAAGCCAAATCTTGTAAACAACAAAATAGAATATATATATATATATATATAAGTATATATTAATTCATAAAAGAATATAAGAATTTTCAATGCAATAAGATAGAACAAAGTGGAAAAGTGGTTCGGCCACTTCACCCAAAGGCTTGACCATCACAACCTGGCTCGACCATGATCAGAATTTCCTGAAATGCTCGGTCAATGGTCAACATAGTGTACGACCAGACAAGGAAAGGTGGAGAGGTAGGGGTTACATGAAGGCAAAAGGTCATGTGGCAAGGCATGTGAAAGGTCTTTGGCTACAAGTGGGTTCGTCGAAGGCATATTGGCTCGATCTGGATGCTTGGAAGGCAAGGTTAAGGTCTATTGCACTTGTAGGGGTGCGGCTATGGTCATGTCAGGTCACGACAAGGGGAAATGGTGATAGTGGTGGTGGTGGCCGAGGCTACAAGGTGGAGATGATGAATAAAATGGAGTTCGACTAGGTTTTGTTTTGGTGTTGCTTGATAAAGTGGTCACGGCTTGGTCAGATCAGATCATGGTGAGGGATTGCTACCCGTGGAAGGTGGTGGTGGAGGTGGTGGTCGGCTAGGGGTTGTCGCTGAGCATAGCTTTGAGACAAAAGAGAAAAAAGAAAGGAGAAGGAGAGAAGCCATGAAAACTTACTGTATTTTTTTTCTTTAGGAAACAAATGAGAAATGAAATGTGAGAAATATTTTTTTTGTACATGAATTAGAAAGGGAAGTGGCGGCTAGGGCAAAAGAAAAGAACGGCTAAGAGATGTAAACGGCTTGAAAATGAAGAGGCCTTACTTCCTACCTAAGAAAATGAACCTAAGTCAATTTGAATTTCCAAGCAAAAATCAAATGAAAATCAAATAAAATCACATAAAAGGTCAAACAAAAATAGAAAATAAATATAAAATAAAAATGGAGTAGAAAAATATAGAACAGAAAATAAAAAGTAAAATGCTGAAAATAATCGCGTGTAAAACGCTGAATGTTATCAAATTTACAAAGTTTAAAACAGAATTTTACGAAACGGAAAGCAGCACAAATATTAGAATCAAATACAATTTGAAAGAAAAAGATTAGAAATTTAAAATTCAAATTTAAAATTTTCAACTGAAAGTCAAAGTTTGACTATAGTTGACCAAAATATAAAATTTTCAGAAAATATTTATTTTATTATATTTGGAAAACAAATTATAAACAAAATCCAAAGTTATATTGGAAAATTCCAAAATCTCAATTTTTAAATAATTAAAAATCACAGTTTTCAAATAAATTGTATTAAAAAATTTATTAAAATTTTTGGGTTATTGCAATCTCCCCCACTCAAAACTTTTCATTCTCAAAAAGGAACGAGGCACGAAAATAAGGAAAGATAGGATTGAAAAGCAAATAGTACTTGAAACAAATAATTCCGGATTCGAAGCACACATGCTTTCCTCCGTCTTCCAGGTACAATCCCGATCATTAGTACTCAATTGCACTTTGACCATGTTGACAGATTTCCTTCTCAACTGCTTCATACCTCTTTCGATAATACGAAGTGGTTTCCTATCGACAGTAAGGTTAGGCTCAATATCTAGACTCTCTAGAGCAGAAGGCTGGACAATCAAAGACGGATCATGTAGATATTGATGAAGATGCGAAACATGGAATAGATTATGTATTCTAGAAAACTTCTCAGGAAAATCCAGACGATAAGTTAGAGAACCAGTCCTCTCAGAGATATAGAAAGGACCCACAAACCTAGGAGCAAACTTCCCTCTACAACCAAACCGAATCACATTCCTTAAGGTGGAGACCTTAAGGAAAACAAGATCACTAATAGAAAACTCCAAACTCCTCCTACGCCGATCAGCATACTTCTTCTGCCTATTCTGAGCAATCCTCATCTTCCTCTTAATCTCCTTAGCCTTCTCAGAAGCCTCCAAAATCATATCAGGACTGAGAACCAAACGGTTATCAGATTCAATCCAACAAGACGGAGATCTACAAGTTCTTCCATAAAGATCAGCAAACGGAGACATTTCAATATTGGCCTGAACTCAAAGACGAAATGAGATAGATAGAAGATTAAGATAAGATTAAAATAAAAGACTGAAAATATACCTGATAACTGTTGTTATAGGTGAATTCAACAAGATGGAGATGATCTTTCCGAGATCCTCCATAATCAAGAACATAAGCACGAAGAAGATCCTCCATATTCGGATTCACTTTTTCCATTTGACCGTCGGTCTGCGGATGGTAAGCGGTGCTCAGATTCAGACGAGTACCCAAAGAATCCTGAAAAGCTTTCCAAAACTGACTGGTGAAGATAGGATCTCAGTCATAAACAATGCTGGTAGGAACACCATAGAGATGAACAATCTTCTTCATATAGATCTCAGCCAAACTGGAAGCAGAACGGGTAGATATGACCGGAATAAAATGAGCTGATTTGGTCAATCTATCCACAATGATCCAAATACTCTCATTACCTTCCGGGTCCTCGGCAATCCATCGATAAAATCCATAGAAATCTGTTCCCATTTTCAATTGGGAACCTCAAGGGGCTGCAACAAACCAGGGGCCTTCTGATGTTCTGCCTTGACTTGCTGACAAGTCGCACACCTACTAACAAAGATAGAGATATCTCGCCTCATACCTCTCCACCAATAAAGCTTCTTCATATCCTAATACATCTTCGTCACACCAGGATGAATAGAAAATTTGGATCGATGATTTGTCCAAAGTAACTCTTCCCTCAATCCATCAACATTCGTGACACAAATCCGATTATTAATCCTTAATATCCCTCTACTATCGATCTGAGCTCCACTGCCACCAGGACTACTAACACCAACCCTGCTACGAACACACTCCTTCATATGCATAATCATCTCATCCTCATCCTGCTTAGCAATGATACAATCCAAAAGAGGAGAAGAAGAAACAACAAGCTAACGCAACATGGCCATCTTCTGACTCAAAGCATCAACCGCAACATTAGCTTTACCAGGGGTATAGCTAATGTCAAGATCATAAGAAGAAAGAAGCTCAAGCCACCAGACATGACGCTGATTCAAATCCTTCTGGGTGAAGATATACTTCAAAGACTGATGATCAGTGAAGAGCTCAAACTTAGCACCCAAAATATGATGCCTCCAAAGCTTCAAAGCAAAGACAACAGCAAGGAATTCCAAATCATGAGCCGCATAATTGGCCTTATGGGTCTTCATCTGGCGACTGGCATAAGCAATCACCTTCCCATCTTGCATCAGAACAGCTTCCAAACCCTCACGACTGGCATCAATATATACCGTTAATCCCTCATTTCCATTTGAAACAGTAAGCATTGGTGCGGAAGTAAGCTTGCGCTTCAACTCATTGAATGCAGCTTTACACTTATCACTCCATATAAACTTAGCATTCTTTCGAGTTGAAGCAGTGAGAGGTGTACAAATCCAAGAAAATTTTTCAATGAATCTCCGATAATAACCGGCAAGGCCCGAAAATCTACGAATATCAGATGGAGTCCTAGGAGTTTCCAATCATGCAACAGAGTAGGGAGAAATAAGGACCACAGAAAAGATAGAATGATCAAATTACAGAAAGAGAAGAAGGGAAAGACTTACATTGATCCAGGGATCTTGATTGGATTAACTGAAACTCCATTACTAGAAACAATATGTCCAAGGAATCGGACTTTATCCTTCCAGAAATGGCATTTCAAGAATTTAGCTTTCAACTGAGGACTCCTAAGAGTCCCCGGAATAAAGCTCAAGTGGGATTTATACTCTTCCTAAGACTTGGAGAACATAAGAATATCATCAAGTAAGACTATAAAAAATTTATTAAGCACATCATGAAAAACACGATTCATTAAATAAACAAAGAAAGTAGGAGCATTTGTCAAACCGAAAGGCATGACTAACCATTCATAAAAACCATTCTCAGTACGGAAAGAAGTCTTGGGAATACTTTCCTCAGCAACTCTGAGTTAGTGAAAACCTATGGCAAGATCTAGATGAGAGAAAATAGTAACTCCATGGAGCTGATAAAACATACCATTGATGCGAGGCATAGGATATCTGTTCCTCATAGTGAGCTTGTTCAGCTCCCTATAATCAACACATATCCTCAAAGAACCATCGAACTTAGTGACCGAAACCACTGCTGCTTCCCGTTTGAATGGCTATGTCTGATCAGACCCTTGGAGAACAAGTCCTCATTTTGCTTCCTTAACTCAACCTTCTCACGGGGTGCCATTCTTCTAGGAGGAAGAACTATAGGTCGAGTTCTAGGAATAAGATCAATACGGAATACAATTTCCCGCTTAGGAGGTAAAGAAGTGATTTCACTAAATACATCGGGATAGAGTCTAACTACAGGAGTAGAATCAAGATCATCCGGAGAAGAGCCAAGAGAATAAATAGAACTGCCGGCATAATCTTGAGGAAAGCAACACTGAATCACCAAAGAATTACCAAAACCATTCACAAGAGAAGCAACTCGGGTTTTACAAGAGATAATGGCATCATGCCTCTTCAATCAATCACCTTCCAGTAATAGATCAAAAGCATCCAAACCTAGAACATAGAAATCACCACTGAAACGGTGATCAAAATAGATAAGTTTCACTTGGTTATAAATCCTACTAAGGTTCACGGGACCCCCAATAGGATTTGATACAAACAAAAGCTCATCAGCAAACTTGGGAGAAAGGAGATGCTCAAATTTATCACAAAGGTCTATGGAAATAAAGCTATGGAAAGCTCCAGTATCAAACAAAACACGAACAAGAAAATTAAACAGAGAAAAGTGCCCTGAAGTGTACCTTGAGCATCACTATGAGCAGGAGCAGGAGCAGGAGCAGGAGCAGGTGCGAGTGCAGGAGGTGGAGCTGGTGAAGATGCAGAGGTAACAGCAAAAATACCAGATGACTATCCCTTCTGCTAAGTAGGGCAGTCCTTCTTGAAATGGCTAGGCTACAAACAAATGTGGCAGAGATCACGCCTGGTCAACTGAGCCGGAGAAGGAATAGTAGCACCAACTAAAGTAGGACAGCTATTAGCATAGTTTTCCCTCTGATTACATCTGAAGCAAGTAATGGAGGATAGGTCTATAGACTGCCTCTGAGATGAAGAAGATCCTAAGCCTGGACTTTTGTTCCACTTCTTCTTCTGATGAAAATTTGGCTTTCTCTTCTTAGGATTACTAGAGAAAGACTGAGATGAAGCAGAAGAGCAGCTGGAGGATCCTTAGAAGTAGGATTCTCATATCTAATGGCCATATCCATCAAACAAGTGAAAGACATGCACATGAGCGATAAGACGATCATAATATTCTAGACGAGCACCAACAATGAACTTCTCATTCTTCTTGAGAGGAGTGCCAATCAAATTAGGGCCAAACTTAGAAAGTTCATTGAACTTCCTCTCATACTCAGCAAATGACATATCACCTGTTTGAGATCCATGAATTCCTGATACAGCTGAGACTTCCCTGCCTCGGGCATCCATCTCACAACAAAAACATCCCTAAAGCACGATAAAGAACATAAGAAAGAGTTCAAAAGAGAAAACTGAACCAAATTCAAGACAACAGAAGATGATACCTAAATTGTTCCCAAGAAATGTCAGCCTCAGCAGTATATGCCGTGAAGACTCCTACCAATCCAAGGTTGCTCCCTTCAACTGCCAAGCTGCCAACTGACGCTGCTTGGCATTAGTGATCTTAAGACTGGAGAAAATCCTTTCCAAATCCTTCAACCACTGTTGAGCTTCAATAATGCTCTCAGATCTGGTAAACTTGGTTCCACCAAGTTTAGTGTATTTCTTACAGAGTTTAGTGAACTTAACTGATACAGCAGGCTCAAGAGCTAGGGAAACACCACGTCCCTTATCTCTAGCATTCCTATGACTCGTCCTGAAAAAAATCAAGAATGAATTTTAGGACAGAGGTAATTGAGAAACAAAGACAAGATCGGATAAGATAATATAAGATTCAACTTGAATTGAACATCTTAAACAAAGACATTACTAACAAGGCGGATAAGGAAAAGAAGGAAGTTAAGAAAAATTTAATTTCAAAACAAGAAAATTTTTATATCAAAATACCCTTTGAAAATCATTTTATATTTAAAAATACCACAAAGAAAGGATTCTAAGATTGATTTCACTCATTCTAGGGTATTTCTACCCTATCTCTTATGAGTTTTGCTTCGTAGGTTAAGGTTTGCCTAAAACCAAAGCTCTGATACCAACTGTAACAACCCACTATTTTGGACCATTCAAATCGACAATAAAACCACGCATGTCAGACTTGAATAATTAAGAATAGTAGAATGTAATATAATTTGGAGCAAATAAAACCAATCATAGACACAGATAAATCAGAATAACTCGCAATGGAAATAAAATAACAATAGTAGTTCATGAAGCTGCTACAACACAGTCATAGAACAAGTCTCAAAACAAGTACAAAATCCAAAATCTGAAAAGTAAACACAATAGAAATCCCAATACATAATTGTCCACTAGTACATAAACTGAATAGAAATACTGAAAAAGAAATAGGTAACAACTAGATAGATAGATGATCTCCAGCAAATCTTCTAGCTCTAAAAGGTGAAATCCAAAGCTGATACTCAGGCCGACTCGAGCGTAAAGCAAGATACAAAACACTCGAGTCGGGGCATACATACTTATACAATGTAAACCAACTCAAGTGAACTGTAATAAAATGTGCAAGTAACTTAAAGGATGTTCGGGACCGCCCATCCTCTAAGGATCCATTAAACTATTTACTATGTAGTATTATACTCTATTATAATAATGTCTAACGTAAAGTATAATATACTTAAAAATAGCATTAAGGAGTTATCCAATATCCGCCTTATCACATTTTATATATTTCCATAGTCTATACAGTACCGTAATGTCCCCCGTATTGGGCGTCATCAGAGGGCACTCCATAGGTATGGTACAAAACAAAACTCGTATAAGGCATGCTAGGGTAGGTCACATGGCACAACGAGGCAATGCCAGGGTAGATACACCAATTCTCCGAACTAGTGGTAATGCATAGAAGCCACTACCTCCCACCTTGAGTCACACTGCCAAAATCAAAGGAGACCCCAATCAATCACATTGTAATAGAATGGTATCGAAGAAGTGTGTCTGATAAGAGGAGCTACCACATTGGCCTGAAATCGCTCCTGTTTTAGCCACCTTATGCCAACTCACGGGAGTCAGGTCCACGTTCATACCTCAAAGAACGTCGCTACCATCCTACTTCATTTTGGAATCTTCACCGCGTCCACGGTTGTTAAAGTGGTTTTCGAAGTTGGCATAGAGTATGACAACTTTCGATCCCGGTCTCTTTAACAACCTAACGTTATTATTACCTATGGTTATAAATTTCAAAAATGATTTATATTCCAAATCAAAATAATTCATTTAAACCATTTGAATATGAAGTCGTTATCCTTTCAAATCAAATATTCAATTTCCAGAATTGTAGCATTTTCTAAGTTCATTCGTTCAATTACAACAATTTCAAAACAGTTCACTTTCAGAAACAGCAACACTTATAAAGTGCTACAGTAGATATTTTAGTATTTCAAAAACAGTTCAATTTCAGAAACAGCAGCACTTATAAAGTGCTACAGTAGGTAAAATTAGTATTTCAAAAACAGTTCCATTTCAGAAATAGCAGCACTTATAAAGTGCTATAGTAGGTAAAATTAGTATTTAGAACATAGTTATATTTCAGAAACAACGGCACTTATAAAGTGCTATGGTAGGTAAAATTAGTATTTTAAATCGTAGTTATATTTCAGAAATGGTAGCACTTGGCAAATGTGATCTTAAAACCACAGCATTTTGGAATTGCTGCCAATACATAACTAAGGTTTATTACAACATTTCAGAGACATTATAATTTCAATTTTTCACCATTTTTAACTTATAAAACATACTCACTTTTCCAAATTATTTATTTGGATATCATTTAACTTATGGTTAAATAAAATAAAATTATATATATATATATATAAATATCCAAATTAAACTATAATTTATTTATTAAGTCAAATATACATTATTTTACTTAACCTTTTATCTTAACAATTGACTTAATACTTTATTTAAAATTTCCCATTTCATAAATAGAATATTCTTTTTTTCTACGTTAAGCCTAAAATTTCCATTTGAAAGTAAATTTTCAATTATCAAGTTAAGTCATACTTTAAATTACATTTTAACCCATTTATTTACTTTATACATTTTTAACTTATAGAAAATCACTATAGCATTTATTTAAATCATTTAAGTCCAATATTAATTTAAAATTTCATATTTTACACTTCAAAAATACTTAATAATTTTCAGAAAATATTTAAAATTAACCACGGGTCTGTATGAAAACCTAGGTCAAGTGATACAGATATGTATCATTTCAATCTGTAATTTAAAATAAAAATCCGGGTTCTATCATTTTAAACCCACGATCCCGAGCCTATTATTTCAGCTCATAACGATTTTTTCTTATTCTAATGTCCGTTCAGGTAGTATCATTTCAACACATAGTGATTCTATACTAACATGGAACTTGCAGTGTGAGAAACAGAAAATAAATAAAGAGAAAACATATCATATGATGTCAGGTGATGCAAAAGGTATATAATCAGGTAATATCATCATATAATGTTAGATAACAGGCAGATGTGAGCATATAACATGGCACATCAACTACTACAATTCAAGTGACATTGTTTCACATTTATATAAGTACGATTTGTCGAGAGTGATAAACTCACCTCTAAAGCTAGCGATCAAATTCAAAACACAAAATCCAAACTCCACAAAGCACGAATCAAATTCAAGGAGAAGTAGCACCCAACCCAAATCTTATAAACAATAAAAATAGAACATATATATATATAAGTATATGTTAATTCACAAAAGAATATAAGAATTTTCAATGCAATAAGATAGAACAAAGTGGAAAAGTGGTTCGGCCACTTCACCCAAAGGCTCGACCATCACAACCTAGCTCGACCATGATTAGACTTGCCTGAAATGCTCGGTTAATGGTCAGTAAAGTATATGGCCAGAAAGGAAAGTTGGAGATGTATGGGTTACATGAAGCAAAAGGTCATGTGGCAAGGCATGTGAAAAGTCTTTGGCTACAAGTGGGTTCGGCCAAGGCACATTAGCTTGGTCTGGGTGATAGCATGGCAAGGTTCAAGTCCGTTGCACCTGTAGGGGTGCGACTATGATCATGTCAGGTGCGGCAAGGGGAGATGGTGGCAGTCGTGGTGGTGGCTAAGGCTACAAGGTGGAGATGATGAACAAAATGGAGTTCGGCTAGGTTTTGTTTTAGTGTTGCTTGATCAAGTGGTCAAGGCTTGGTCAGATCAGATCATGGTGAGGGGTTGTTGGCCGTGGAAGGTGGTGATGGAGGAGGAGGTGGTGGTCGGCTAGGGGTTGTGGCCGAGCAAAACTTTTGACACAAAAGAGAAAAAAGAAAGGAGAAGGAGAGAAGCCATGAAAACTTACTGTATTTTTTTCTTTAGGAAACAAATGAGACGTGAGAAAAAAAATTTTGTATGTGAATTAGAAAGAGAAGTGGCGGCTAGGGCAAAAGAAAAGAACGGCTAAGAGATGTAAACGGCTAGAAAATGAAGAGGCCTTACTTCCTATCCAAGAAAAGGAACCTAAGTCTATTTGAATTTCCAAGCAAAAATCAAATGAAAATCAAATAAAAACACATAAAAGGTCCAAATAAAAATAGAAAATAGAAAATAAATATAAAATAGAAATGGAATAGAAAAATATAGAATAGAAAATAAAAAGAAAAATGATGAAAATAATCGCGCGTAAAACGCTGAAAGTTACCAAATTTACAAAGTTTAAAATAGAATTTTACGAAACGAAAAGCAACACGAATATCAGAATCAAATAAAGTTTCAAAGAAAAAGAATAGAAATTAAAAAATTAAAATTAAAATTTTCAACTGAAAGTCAAAGTTTGACCACAGTTGACCAAAATATAAAAAATTTAGAAAATATTTATTTTATTGTTTTTGGAAAACAGATTATAAACAAAATCCAAAGTTATATTGGAAAATTCCAAAATCTCAATTTTTAAATAATTAAAAATCACAGTTTTCAAATAAATTGTATTAAAATATTTATTAAAATTTTTGGGTTGTTACACTTGTAAATCATTTTGGTGAAATGTTATTTTCTAATCATTTTAAGCTGCATCCTTAAGTAACAATATATTAGGCATGGTTTCTTTTCGTTATCACTACGTTACTTAGAGTCAAGAACTTGGTCAAGGTCAACACTCTTACAATAACTGTAGTTAATTATAAAGTTTAAACCATAATGTCCTGAGCTAAGTCTATTAATTAACTAATTTACTATGCCTGGATATTTTAATGATATGTTGGCTGCCAATTATGATGACACTAACATTCTATTTAAGGAGACGAATCCTCACTTGAATAGTTTTTCATTTCATATGTTTTTGACTTGCACCAAATAACGGCCGTAATGTGATCCTAATTGTCATATGATTGATTATAAAGAAAGATTAATTTTATACATACTAGGATGAACCCGTGCAACGCACACGGAGTTAGTGTAACTATATTCTTGAATTTTTAAGTCCAATTAGCTGCAAAATTTATGTTGAATAACATGAAAATGAAAATGAAGACAAGATTATTGTTCAGTATCGAAATCCTAAAAGTAACCAATCCTTCAGAATATAAAAGAAATGATCAATGTGATAGACCAACTAAATTAACAAAGATTAAAGCAAACAAAGTTCAAACTATTCAAACGCATAAGAGTGGATGGATTGAAAGTAATATTCTTGCAGCAATATCATTACAAAAAGTATTTGTAATAATAACTAAAAATGATTGTAATAAGAAAATATAAGAACAAAAATTTATAATCTTAGGCTCATAAAGTAAGAAAACCATTTTGTTCAAACAAACATATTAGTGAAACTCACATCATATTTAATGCTTTCTAAATAATGAGTACGTGACATGATTCATCACCTTGCATTGGATGCATAAAGAATGAAAATTACAACTTGCGAAAGGGGTAAATTTCCTTCTTTATTAGTTGTGCACTACAACCTAAATAAATTGAAATAGAGTTTAATTGGGAAAAGAATAGAAAAAAATTAGGAACTGTTACAAAATACATATATGAATAAGGTAAAAAATGATTGAATTCAAACCGGGTGTAGAAGGGATGTGAAAACTACAATCATGAGTCCATCTTGACAATTTATTTTTATTTTTTCAGCAAAGAATCATAATACAATAATTATTGTAACGACCCGATTTTCGATGCCCGAAAATCGAACCATTTGGATCTAAGAAGAAGAAGGTAGAAGAAGAGAAAAAAAAACATCAACAGAATCTTACCATCGCAGCGGAATAAAATATAATAGATATTAACAGATCTTTACACAAAAGAAAAATATATCTGTTTTATACATATATCATCAGAATACAACATCAGAGTTCAATACAATCAACAAAATACTCAGGATGGTTATAATATTCCATCCTTCCAAATCTGAATACACAGCGGAATATACATCAAATAAGTCGGATACGTCTCGCCATCCAGCTCTCCTGAGCTCCGCAACAATCCATCCAGAATATGTACTCTATAATACTCGGTCCAACCCGAGCATTATAGTTAAATAACACCCGAGTCAGTCTAGAAAACCAGCGTGAGAAAATGCACTCAATTGGATTATTAAAGTTTTCAAAATCTTTTGAAATCAAAGGTATCTCGTAAGACCACGCCATAAATAAATATGCCGGGTTTTTACCTTACGATAACCAAAACATTTCTTATAAAATCCTCTGATATTATAATAGTGTCTATATACAAATACTTATTCAAATAGATGAAATTGTTACATTTATTAAATTCCAGCTAATAAGTATACAACAAAACCGTAAAGGCACGTAGGGAGAATGGATTTCCAACTAATAATTAGGCACTAGGGTACCACCTGTCACAGTACCTGGTCTAGATCAGCGTACCGAGGATCCACCCTAAATTCCCTACAACACAAGACCGAGAGTACCCCTTACTGGATAATCCCTAGTAAGATTACCCCGCGGTTGGGATCAGCAACCGCACCACACTGCTGAAATAAAAAGGAACATCTAGACAGGGATGACCTTACCCTAATGGGCGCGACCCACTTAGCCTTGCTGCATAACCCCTGATTTTCATTCATTCTCGGTTGATGAGGCTCGAATCTAAGCGTTACCTTTTTAGAACATTTCACTTAGAATGCCCATCGTCCTCCTGACGATGCTCTGAAAGCATTCATCCATACCAGTCTGTCCCGGGTTCGAAAGGAACCGAAGGCGCTACTCCCACTACATCCATTTTGGAATCACCCTCAAGATTAATAGCGATTAGCCCTTGCACTTCACTGCTCCATCTTCGACTTCCATCTCTTGTCTTCCATACGAAAACGTTCAAACCGGGTCGAAGTGGTTTTCAGGAAATAAATCCTGATCTCGGTCACTTCGAAACAATCAGCGCATTGGCCAATATTGATAGTCGGTTATTTAACTATCAATTAACATTCATAAACAATCATCAAGCCATAATAATTTCTCCCAAATAATTTATAATCCTCAAAATATCTTCACAAGATATTTTTCCACTTTTCAACCCTTTTGAAAATAGTTTCAAACCATTTTTCCCTCACGGAATAAATTCTCCAAATATTCTCGATTCCCACTGAAATCACCAAGTACAAAATACTTTAGATTTTAAAATAGTTCAAAACACTTTATTATAAAATATACCTTAAAACATTTAAACTAAACTACTTAAACACTTTATTCAAAAATATATGTTTGAAAATATTTAAAATAAAACTACTTTAAAAAATATAAAACTAATTTCTAAAATAAAAGTTAAGCCAAATTAAATTTAAAATAAGAGTTACGAAATTCTATACAAATTTTCAAATATAGCTTTAACCAAACTATCTTTAAAATAAAACTACTTTATAAAATTTAGATATTAATAATAAATACTTACCTTTTAAAATTTTAACAACTTAAATAATAATTTCTTAAAAACATTCCTTTAAATAACTTTAAAGCTTTCAACTTGTACTTAAAAATCAGCTTTGAAAACGTACTCGGCTTTTCAGGGAATCCATTTCTCTTTCATGCCTTTTAAAAATAATGGAAATTTATAGAGGAATGGATAATTTGTTTTAAAAATAAACCACTATTTATTTTTAAAACGAATTATCCATTCCTCTATAAATTTCCATCATGAAATTTATACTTCCAAAATATCCGCTGATATCTTAATTTACTTTATAAACCCAGTTTATAAAGTCCCGTAGTCTTTTTCCTTTAAAATCACAGTTTTCAAATACTTTATCAATTTCCAAATTGATTTTCAAATTTTACTCCATTTCAAAATAAATTCCTTTTCTTACTCTATTCTATTTCAAACCCCAATAACTTCATATTTTACTTCTTAAATTATGATTTAAAATCTTATTTAACTGAAATTACCAATTTTATACTTTTCCAAATTCCTTCTTTATCCTTTCCAAAAGATTTGAGCCTTGAATTTTAAAATAAATTCTTTATTTCTTTAAATAATATTACTTCGATTTTAAAATTCATTATTTCCCCTTTTTATTCAAATCTCCTTTCCCATACTCGGAATTCATTTATTAGAATTTAAAAATTCACTTTTATCTTCTTCTTTTTCATCAGTTTATCCCAAATTCTCTAAATCATTTTACTTACAAATTTTCTCTTTTAATTTTCTTTTCAAAAATCCAATCTATATATTTTTGGTAACACCATATACCCAATTATATTCAATCACACCATAACATCCATTATTTCCAATTACCATCGTAATCTATCACAGATTATCCAATAAATCATAACACAAAATAATTAAAAAAATCAAATATTTGAGGAATCATGTTGGATTCCTCCATCCTCTTTTCCTGCATCCATAGATGTTAGCACAATATAAAATACCAATTCCACTATGAGGTGGAATATCAATTCCACTATGAGGTGGAATATCACGGTATATGGGTTTAATATAATATCATCCACTATTACGCTCCCCATAGGGTCTCATCCGCTATATAATGCGGGAAATCAATCACTCCAAATACATATATAATACCAATTCCACTTCGAGGTGGAATATCGCGGTATATGGGCTTAATATAATATCATCCGCTATTATAAGGCGCATAGGGCCTCATGCACTATATAATGCGGGAAATCAATCACTCCAGTATATACTATATATACTACCATATAATAGCACATCCAGTCAATCCAATCATTCAATCAAAATTTAAATTTAACTATTTAAATTTAAATAAACCTAGAAGAGTGAGATTAACTCACCTTTGATTTGTTTGCAACCCATTTCCAGTCTCGACTTGTTTTCTTCATAGTTTTAGACATTGTGCAACATTATATGATTTATTAACATCGAGACAATCTACCAATAATTTACCAATAAATAAATTAAATTGACCAATAATTTAATTTAAACTAATCATTTGGTTAAACTAATAATTTTATTTTAAACTAATTTTCCTTTTAAATAATCTTTAGTAACTAAAATAATTAAAGAAGTTTATCAACAAATTAATCACCTAAATCCATTTTTAAAATAAACTAGTAAGTTTATAATATATATATATATATATATATATATATATATTTCAAACTATATACATACATATTTATAAGAATAAAATGATAGATTTCAAAAACTAATTTTATTTTGACTTTTAAATATTTTAAAATTCATACTTAATTTCAAAAATCTTATATATATGTGTGTGTATTTGCTGTTTACCTATAGTTTCCTACATTTTCCTAAAATCTAACATACATACATATACATATATATTAAATTCTATTTAAATAAAATAAATGCTTTCAAACCTGTATATTAAATAAAACAAAATTGTTTATATATATCATTGTTTCCTGTAACATATACCTATATATATATATATTAAATTGAAAATGAACCTGCTATTATTATTTGAGAAATTAAAATAGAATTAACCAAAAAATTATAATCAGAGAGCGAATACATACAGCATCTTCTGACAAGATACATTCCATCGCCCAAAACCCGGCCTCAACCACTCTCGCCGCCGTTTAAAAACGTTCGAACACTGCTTGGCCTTGCCTTGACATTCCCTGCTTGAAGCCATCGGAGCGGCCGCGACCAGGCCCCCAGACCCAAACTAGCATCCCAAAGTCTCGACCGATCCGTACTGACGAACTTTTCCCTAAATCGAGCCCAAACGCGAACGCGCCTTCCCCCATTTTCACGAATTCGAACAAGACTCGATTTCATACACAAATCATTTTAATCACGCCAGAATTGAATTGGAGGGAGATAAAGGCCTTATTTTTGGGATCTGTTATTAATGAAGAAGCTCAGCATTTTAAAGAAATAGAAAAAGAAGATTGCGAGGTATCATTTGAAGAAGAGTGAAAGAGGAAGATTGATAAAAAATTCGTTTGCACGAATGAAAGTGAAGGGGTCACCATATTTTTTTCTAGTAGTTTTCAAAATTGTTTGAAGACGAAGAAAGACTCCATTTTTCTTTTCTTTTAATTTACTATTTCGCGTTACACTTTCGTTTATTATTATTATTATTTAAATATACGCGTGTCCTAAATAAAGACACGTGTTTAAAATTCTGCTTTGTGTTAGTTTGCAATGCAATTATTTTATTTAAAATTTAGATTTATATTCAAATCGTCACGATAAACGCAACTTACAATCTCAATCTCTAATCAAGGCATGCCGCCAGGCGTTTATAATGTTAAACCCCTATTCCGAACGCGATGGAAAAAATTTCGAGTCCTAATTTGATCATATGGAGAAGATAGCGTTTTGAACATAGATATAATATTAAATTTCGATATAGATCTAGGTGTGTTTATCTACTATATGGCCAAACGATCACTAAAAACACTATGAAAATTGAAATCCGATAATAATACAATATTGGATCCAATGGAACAGGTTTCGTCGAAATCTGAGACTGTACCTCGGGTGGCTATATTCAATATCGTTTTAAACGATTTATTATTAAAACTGAATAGATCACCTTAAAATTCAATTTTATCACTTCTATTACCTTTAATATTATCAACATAAATTTTATAAGGCTTTGAAATATTTTTAACAGGCTCACAATTCCAGATTCCAACATTTTTCCCGACCCAATCATTTAATTCAATATTTAAGTTATTAAATAAATAGCAACATTTGAAATTCAAGTTAGAAACTAACTTTTAAATATTTAAAATCAATTAAATATTCCAATTTCAAATATCTAAAAATTCCGGGTCGTCACAATTATACTATTAACTCGAATCTACTCATAGAATTTACATTGAAAAAATTAATTGCTCGTAGAATTTATTAAAATTTTAGGAAAATAGGGATAGGAATATAATAGACATACTTAAGCAAGACGAAATGGTGCGAAGATTGAACCAATCAAAGTTGATGTCTAATGTACATCATATCATACGACTGGAATAGAAGTCTATATGATTAAACTTAAGAGGGATGTTTCAGCAGTGCAATTACTTGTCGGTCTTGACCATTGCTTGGGAAAAGCTAAAAATAGTTTAGAACCTGTGCGTAGAACATGTTCACAGATAAGGACACTTTATTCACAATGATATTTTATTGTATTTTCGTTTGGGTATGGTTGAAAAAATAAGGTATGGAATATTAGGAAGCAACTTGTAGTGGACGCTATATTTGAAAGGTATATGTACCTACAACTCCTTAAAAAAGCACTAGTACTTGCATACATGCATATTTTAATACCTACAACTCTAGATATGGGTGTGTACTTATATACATTCATTGGTTAGTAATTTGAAGATAGATGCACTCAGTTTAGGTAATAATCAATGATCCAACCGAAGAGGACAATGAAACTTTCTTCAGAAATTAAAGTGAAAGCATACCAAATAAATTGCCTTAAAAAATATATAAAATACCTAAATATGATTAATATGTGTATGAAACAAATATATATTGATATGTTTCATATAAATTATGTTTTGCATAATCATGCTTAATTATACGAACATCCATCTCCTTAGTGGAAGTGATGTTCCAATCAGTCCCAACTACTTATTTCAAAAGTCGGTGGTTCCCATAAAGAAATTTATTTTACATTTATATTAATTTGGAAGCAGCAAACGAAACTTTGGAGACCTCACGTACTATATTAAGTAATAAAACACATTATAAGAATCAAATAGTAACGATTTACTGAAGGAAAGTACAAAATAGTGTTGCATCATATATATGATCATTAAATACATCATTCCGTATTGATACACCTAGCTAGTTAGTTTTGTCATTATTATTACTATGAAAATCGTGCTAGTCATTTTCACTTCATAGTTTTTAAGCTATTAAATTCTGGTTTTCTTACAGTCAAATATTAGGTAGACAAAAGGATAACAAATAAATTACTACAAAGAAAATATAAAAAATAGATTAAAAGAACTGTAGGATCGAATTAATGCTAGAGAGGGGTGAATAGATTAATAAAAAAAATTCACAAATAAATAAAAGTTGTAGCACATATAATAGTAGAGTAAACACGGAAATAAAATGACACATAGATTTACCCAGCTTCGGCAAAATCAACCTATTGCTGCCCCTAAGGTTTCTATTAGGAATTAAACAATCTAATGCTTAAAGACCCTGTAAACTTGCAACCCTCGCTAACCTGATTGTTCTAACCCTACGTTCAAAACCCTGCCATAACTCAGCCATTGAATTGCAAATTCTCGAACTACACCCTATAGCTCGTAGCTTAGTTAACACTAGAATTTTTTAATTTAAAACAAAAATACAAAAGAAATAAATTAGAACCCCTAATACAATATAATCTTAAGCCTAAATAAAACAATGACCTAAATCAAATTAATTAGAGAATGTAGTGTATCCCTTTTATTTTGCCAGTGCACTTTATTTCTTTGGTCGATCTCCTTTTTCTTATTTGGTCTGTATTCATTTCATGGTCACACTCCTTTACTTGTGATCTCGAAGTAGGGTTTCTTGAACGAAGCCACCGATTGATCGATTAAAGAAATATGAACGTCTTGATTTCCTTGCCACTCTATCATATTACTTTGATTTGCACTTGTTTCATCGTCGAGTTAATTTGCTGTTTGAATGGTATGAACTTTATTCCCCTTTTGAATTTTATACTCAAACTCGACTTAGTTGTATGCTGATGACAATGTTGGGTATTTATGGGAAACACTTTCCTATGTTTTCGTATATACTTTTGGTTTGAACCTTTTTAGAGTTTGATTTCAAATTTAACTTCGATTGTGGATTTTTGATTGAACGAGTTGATGAAATCTTGACTTAGTCATTATTCAACATATATTCGAATATACTTTGACCATGCTTGAATTTCTGATTTCGCTTATGACTACTTCATTTTCACCAATTCCGCTGGGATTTTGTTTACTTCCTATGGCTTTGAATTCTTTGTTTACTTCTAATTTGAAACATTCACAACTTTGCTTCATTGCCTAAAATTGCTTGTTCCCTTGCATGCTGAATATGTTGATTGTTGCAGTTAGGGGTTTGACTGAATCGTCCATCTGATGCATTTTATGCTTGTGTTGAGTTGGTCTAGTCTGTTGTATAGCCATTGATATTTCATTCACTTGCGAGTCGTGCTTATCCCGTCTATTCCATGTGTTTGAACTTAAGTTCATTGCTGTGTTAGACCCCTTGCTGCATGTATGCATCTCTAATGTATTGTGCACGTTGACCCATTATGTTGCACCTTATGTTGTTCCTTTGTTGAGTTCTGATGAACTTTGGTTGAGTTTTGGTTGGTGACAAAATGCTTCTCCGTATATGTTTTGGAAGTGTGAGTCTAGATTCTATGTTCTTGTCTACACGATTGTGAACCGATCCTCTATGAACAGTTATGTACGTCTGCCTTGTTCCTGTTACCATTATGTACCATTATATTATATATGCGCTTTCCTTTATCTGGTGTGAATGTGTTGTTCCAGTGAGTGTGCTTTGCTTGCTGAACAATGGTTCGGCTTAAACTATGTTGCCGCTGCTTAATCCTTAAGTGGTATTCAAGTGTGCATGTGTCCGTGTTGCTGCTCATTTGTGCTTCCTGGCTGCATGCCTTCTTTGTTTGTTGATGCATGCTTAACTTGTTTTTTATGACATATATGCACTTGTGTCATGTATATGCATGTGCGTAAACCAAGATCCACTGATTTCCATGTATATACATAAATACTAATGTGTGGCTATGTAATGCTGAATGCCTTGGTATCAAATGGTCTCGACCCTATGTACATTGCTTAATGCACTTTTGTTGAGCCCGAGCTTGCTTGGGGCTTGACTTTGTATATTTGTCCTTGAAATTCATTTATACAAGTGCGATATGTGTGTACAGGGCCTTATGGCACGTATAGTGATACACTGTGCATGTCATATGCTGCTTGTATACATTTTTCGATTTCAGTCTTTTAAAATATGAAAACAACAACACAATTAACTGAGGTAATGCCATTTAAATCACATTCTTATTTAGTTTTGCAATTTTGGTTTGTTTCTTTTTCCATTTCTACTGCATTGTTTATTTGACCGTTACAGCTGACGACTAGATATAGGCTGGGGCAAGGAGACAACAAAATCTAGAAGATCTTAAGAACAAATTTGAGAGTGAGTGAATGAGTTGAGAGGGATTGTTGTATATATGAGAGTGATAGTGAAAGTGTAACAACCCGAGATTTCAAGAAGTTGAATTTAAAGTTTTAATGTGTAATCAATTGATAATTGACTTAAGTAATAAGGAATATGGTGAAATAACTCCTATTTTATGATGTTAGAAAGAACTAAGCGGGTGGTTAACTAAATCAATAAAGTATAATAACTTTTGAAAGTGGTTAAAGTGAAGAAAACATAATTAGTAAAGTGATTAAGTAAGAAAGGAAATGAATTGAAATAAAATGAGTTAGAACTTTTGAGAGGCCCAAGCCATATTTATTATATGAAAACCTAAATCTAGTTAATTCTAAGTCTAGAAAGTTTATTTTGCTTCATGAACACAATTCACATTTCATTCTCCTTCTCATCATTTTATTTTATTCTTACAACATGAAAAGGCAAACCAAACCATCCTCTATTCTAAAACCAAAATAAAATCAAGTAAATATCCAAAAACCATGAAACTTTAAATATAGATTCTCAACAAGTACATGCACTAGAAGAAGTAGTCAAAGTCTAAGTTTGATCAAGATTGGATGGTGAAAGGATTGATAGATTGAGGTATATTTTTTGGTTTATAAATAAAGGAAAAGATGTTTGTTCAAAGAGTGATTTTGGGTATCAAATCAAATTATTTTGGCTTCAAAATTTTCAATGAGTTCCATAGACTCTTATTTCATTTTATTATAAATATCTTGTGATTGTATGGTTGAAAACATGATTGGTGGTGAAATTTGTAGATGTGGTTGAGTTTTGATAAATATAGTGTTTAAGAATCCTCTTCACTATAATATTCATATTTAATTCATGTTAAATTTAAAAATTCCCAAATATTGATATGTTGTTCCTGACATTATGCAGCACACTCGTTCCAAATTTCATGAATTTTCATGGAGTTATGATGTGTTAAATGTTGTGATTTCTGCAACTTTTCCTGTTAGATCTAGGCAGCAAACGCCCATTGATTAGAAATTCATAAATAATTTTAGAAAATTCCAAAAATTGGATATTTATTCCCAACTCAATTTTGAATAACTGATCAAAAATTCCATTAAAAAATTATTATTTTTGATTTGCTATATAGTCAATTTACAAAGGTTGTTTCCTTAGTACGAATTGTTGCAAACGTTCAATTATTAGAATTTTCTTTCAAGATGATTGTTTCTATTCTTCACCCATGATTAAGTTTAATTAATCTTTGAAATATGACATTTTGTGACTCCTTGTGTTATGGTAAATATTATAAAGTTTTATGGTGGTCTACGAACTCACAGCTAGAAGTAGCCTGACTCGGGGTTTGTTTTTATCGACAATCCTATGGTCAGACCGATGATTTATTGCAAGTTTAGCTGATATATTTTCGGGTACAAGGTGATGGATGGACAGAGTCAATGGTTTTATGTATTCTTTGTAGGATCTAGATTAACCCTAGAGGGGGGTGAATAGGGTTATAGCAAATTTCGACTTTCCACTCCCGGAAAATTGCATCATCTTTAAGAAAGAAAGGGATAGAAAAGAGAAAAGAAAGAAGAGAACAAAGAAACAACATCAGAATCTGCTCAGCGGAACGAATAATTATATTAATCACATAATACTTTACATAGTATCATATACATCAGAGATACATAACATAGTCAACTTATACTAGACAGTTATAAACACCTGTCCAGTTATACAACTCAATATAGTACAAAGACAACAACTCAGAGCACACACATCGGAATACTATATATATCTACACGCAGAAGCCTCCCGCTCCATTGCTCCTCCATAATTCGTCAAAGCTAACCTGAATCCTAACCTGAATCACCCTTGACTACTCATAAAAATTTGAGTACCCAAGAGTTTAGGAAAAACAAAAATAAACTCCGGGTCAGACATGGGTCTGGTGTGAGTAACAGGTTAAAGTTGCTTAACTTTTAAAAACCTTTTGAAAAGAAATGTATCACGTAAGACTTCCCACTCATAAACATGGAAAAGTTTTTACCTTACGCTAACCAAAACATTTGATAGGAAATCTGATGATATTATAATAGTGTCTAGGGTTTTCAAATAAATAAGAAATAGCCGAAATTGTTACATTTATTAAATTCCAGCTACTAGCCACAAAAGTGGGTAATACAATCAAAACCGTTGGCACTTATTGAATTTTGGATTTTTTTAGGAAATGCAGATTTACTTGAATTTGACTTAAGAAGTTTGAAGATTTTCTTTGGTTAAGGAAAAATGAACATGCAATATGAAATGAATGAAGATGCAAGCTTAACTAAATGTATTTTTAGATTTTAATGAAAGCAAAGAAAAATAAAAACTAAATTTTAACACTTATCAAATTGATATGCTAATTTTTAAACACATGTTACATTAATGTTAAAGAATGAACACTTGTTTAAAAGAGTGCTTATGAATGCAACACATGTTATCTTTTAAAGGTAATTAGTATTTAATTTACAAACTAAAGTGTGTATTAGCTTAATTTAACTTGTTTATTTATTTTAAAATATGTGTATGAATTTACAAAAGAAATAAAAACAAATCATTTTTCCAAAACTTACACAAATAAATAAAAATTAAACAATTAAGCAATTTATAAATGAAAATAAAAACAAATCATGTTTTACAAATGAAACTTATACATATTAAAGATTAAAACAATTAAAATTTTATACTTGGGAATTTAAATTCAAAATAAATTCAAAATCAAATATTTTTAAAAATTCAACTTAGATTGAAAACCATACCTTTAAAATTTAAGTTTTAAATTCTTGTTTAAAACTGCTTCAGTTTTTAAATCAAATTCAAAATTTTAAATTAAATGTTTACAGGTTTCTTTGGCAAACCTGTATAATTTTAGTTCATAAGAAAAATTAAGTTTTAAAAATCTAGAGCAGTTTTTTTTTAAAACAGAAATTTTAAACTTAACGTTAAGGTATGAATTTTAAAATTTGATTTGAATTCATGTTTTAAATTTAATTTAAATTATTTAAATTGAAATTTTTAAACAACCTTTAAAAGAATTTAAATAATTGAAAGATAAAGCTTAAAAATTAAAGTAGAAGATTTAAACATAAGTTTAAATCTGGAAACAAGATTCAAATTTGAATCATGTTTTGAAAATAGAAGAAGTTTTTTTTAAAATTTTGAAATGTTTAAACAGCTTTTCATATTGAATTATATTTTAAATATGATTTGTATTATAAATATGGGTTTAAATTTCCTTAAAACTTCTTTATAATATGAGAAATTATTTAGCATAAGTTTAAAAAGGTTTTAGAATGTTTTTAAAACTTTGATAAAGTTAAGTTTGGTTTTCAATTTAAATTTAAATTTTAAAATGTAATTTGAACACAAATTTAAAATAAGTTATTTTAAATTACTTTGTTAATGATTAAGTAATCATTAATAAGAAATGTTTTATTTTTAAAGTAAATTTAAGATTTAATGATCTTTGTTTCATTAAAATTAATAATTTAAAAAATTTAATTAATTTGTTTAATTAATTAAAGATTTGAAATTAATTAAGGTTAATTAAATTTGTAATTAATTTAAGTTAATTACTTAAGAAAGGTAATTAAGAATTTGTTAATAAGTTAATGAAGGTCATTAACTTGTGATTATTTATTAATTAATTAATGTAATTAATTTCGATAATTAATTGGATTAATTAATTTAAATAATCAATTTTGAAACTTAATTAAGTATGATTACTTTATGGAAATAATTAAAGATATTAATTACTCTTTGTAATTAATTTATTAATTGGATTAGTTTAAATTAATTAATTAAGTTTAATTAATTTAGAATAGTCTTTAGATGGGTTGATAAGTAATCAATGAGGAATAATTACTTAGAGAAGTAATTAAGATAAATAAATTACTGGAAGTAATTAATTGAAGTATGGTATTTTGGGATTAATTACCTTGTGTAAATAATAATGAGGATAATTACTTTGTGAAAGTGATTAATAATTAATTACTTAGTGTAATTAATTTAAGCATTAATTGATTAAATCATTTGAAAATGATTAAGTGATGTAATTAATTAAGAGTAATTAATTACTAATGAGATTAATCAGGAATGATTAATAAATATAATTAATTGTTAAATTAATTTAGAAGTAATTAAGGAAGTACGTAGGGGTAGTTAATTACTAAATGTAATTAATCAAGAATGATTAATAATTGTGATTTAATTAAAGGTTAATTACTTAATGTAATTAATTTAATTAAGTGATTAATTTAAATTTAATTAAGGATCATTAATTAATATAATTAATGATGTAATTAAGGATTAATTAATTAGGATTAATTAATTAATGATAAGTGATTAAGGAAGTAATTAATTGAGGATTAATGTAATTAATTATAATTAATTATAATTAATTAATTAATGAAGTAATTAAAGATTAATTACTGATTTTGGTTAGGAATAATTAATTTGTAAAATTAATTAAAGATAATTGCTTGAATGTAATTAAGGGATAATTAATCAAGGGTGATTAATTAAGGTAATTAATTTGAGGATAATTAATTGATTGATTTGTGATCAATTAAGGGTTTAGTAAGCAAGTTTTAAATGGTAAAGTAATTAATTTAATTCATTTTAAAACCTTTGAAAAGAAAGGTATCACGTAAGACTTCCCACACATAAACATGGAAAAGTTTTTACCTTACGCTAACCAAAACATTTGATAGGATATATAGAATCTGTGATTTATCTATTGGATATATAGATAATTGAATTGTTTTTAAAACTTTAAAACAACTTGGTCTTAAAAGACACGCTTTGGATTTCGACGAGACCGGGATCGGGTTTCCATATTTGGATATCCGAAAACCACATCGATCCAAATTAACGTTAGGTCGTGAATCCAAGTGGAGCAAGTGAAGACTCGAGGTGTAAGGGCTATACGTCAGTATAACTCTGTGGGTGATTCCGTAATGAGTTTGACGGAATAGTACTTATAGATTCGAGATGGAGATTCAGAGTGCAAGGGTTATCGTCGTTAACTCTGAGGGTGATTCCAAAATGAGTGTAACGAGATAATGCCTTCGATTTTGTTCGAACCCGGAACGAACTTGTATGGATTGAATGCTTTCAGAACATCGTCAGGTGGACGATGAGCATTCTAAGAGATATGTCCTATAAAGGTAATCGTAACCTCAAGCCTCATCAACTAGGAATGGCTAAAACAAGGGAGGTGCAGCAAGGCTGCGTGGGTAGCTACCACTGGAGAGCAAGATTTTCCCCTGTCTAGAAGTCCCTTTTTTTTCGGCTGTGTGGGCGGTTGGAACGTAGGCCAACTGCGGGGTTGTCTTGTTCGGGACTGTCCAGTAAGGGATGGTTTTGGTCTTGTGTTGCAAGGGATCGGGAGTGGTCCTCGGTACGTTGATCTAGGCCACGTACTGTGACGGGCGGTACCCCAGTAGCCCTGCCATTGATGGAATCCAAAATCCAATAAGTGCCAACGGTTTTGATTGTCTTACCCACTTTTGTGGCTAGTAGCTGGAATTTAATAGATGTAACAATTTTGGCTATTTCATATTTACTTGAAAACCCTGGACACTATTATAATATCACTGGATTTCCTATCAAATGTTTTGGTTAGCGTAAGGTAAAAACTTTTCCATGTTTATGTGTAGGAAGTCTTACGTGATACCTTTCTTTTCAAAAGTTTTTTGAAAGTTAAGCAACTTTAACCTGTTACTCACACCAGACCCATGTCTGACCCGGAGTTTATTCTTGTTTTTCATAAACTCTTGGGTACTCAAATTTTTACGAGTAGCCAAGGGATTCAGGTTAGCTAGATAGAGAAGAAGAAAGAAAACAACATCAGAATCTAAACAGCGGAACGAATAAATTATATTACTCACATAATACTTTACATAGTATCATATACATCAGAGATACACAGCATAATCAACTCATACTAGACAGTTATAAGCACCTGTCTAGTTATACAACTCAATACAACAACTCAGAGAACACACAACGGAATACTCTATAGCTATACGCAGAAGCCTCCTGCTCCATTGCGCCTCCAGAATTCGTCAAGCCAATCTAAAATCCTAACCTGAATCCCTTGGCTACTCGTAAAAATTTGAGTACCCAAGAGTTTAGAAAAACAGAATAAACTCCGGGTCAGACATGGGTCTAGTGTGAGTAAACATATTTACAAAAACTTAATTAGTTAATTAGCTGTTGCTATAGGTTTTTGATGATGTTTGTTTTACATATGAGTTTATATTTGTATAGATAAAACTGCATGTTTTGTTGTAAGGCTTAAAATGTGCATGTTGATTTTTATTTTTATTTTCTCTCTCGAATTAAACACAGAAACAAACTACAGAAATAAATATGCTGAAAAGTAAATCACACACAAAATTTACCCAGCTTCGGCAACCCTTGCCTACTGCTGCATTCCCAGATTTCTATTAAAATTAAACAGTATCCCGCTTACAAACACTCTACTAGACTCGCAAACCCTTGCTCCCGCTCACAAACACTCTCAAAGACTCGCACACCCTGCTCTGCCTATAGAGTTTCGCAAACTCGCAAACTCTGATCCCGCCTATAGAGTTTTGCAAACTCGCACACCCTGCTCACTGAACTAATTCTAACTAAACAATCTGACACTACCTACAACCTAGGTGGCGATTTACCAATTCTTTGACTCGAAAAAGAAAACCAGACTTCAAAAATAAAGGCAGGAGCAAATATTAAAATACAAACTTGAATGCTTAATTTTTGCTCAAATAAAAATTAAGAAACCCCCCTTAATAAAACCCTAAATAAACAAATCCCCTTTATAATAAAGGCCAGCCCTTTTATTCTTCAATCCGTTCTCTTTTCCTTTGCTACTGTAAAAATGACGGCCGATCTTTGCCACCAAATTAGGGCTTCATTCTTTGATCCAAATTGGGGCTTTTCTGGAGCACGCCTATGTTGATTCTCTAGTTAACGTGTTGCTCCTCTGTTGATCGATTCTCGTTGCTTGGCTTGCTCGTTCTCTGATGATCGAGTTCGTTGTTGATTCGGCATGTAATTTTTTTCGTTGCTGGTTTAATGATTGCTTCAATTGAACTCGATGCCGATGATGATGATTTGGGTTTGGTATTTATATGAATTCGAATACACTAATTAATTCGATACTTTCCTAATTTTTCTATTGCTTGATGCGCACGGCTTTCCTGATATAACTTCGACTTGTTACTCACGGCTTTGATTATCAAACGTTTGATTTATCTCGTGGATAATGCGGCAGAAACTTTCCCTTTTAATTTGTGACTTTTTCAAACATTACACGCACTTGATTTTCATGACTGTATACAATCGCGAATCTACATAACTTTCGGTCATCATCATTTCTTTGAGTTCATCCCGGTGAGCTTCGTCTCTGGCCATCTTCTCTGATGATGTTGATTTTACTGTATGTAATTGTCGTTCTGTAGCTCTGATTATCACAACTTGGGTCACTGTGTTAAATCCATTTTCATTTATCTTGACTTGATCATTGCTGTTCATCCATGTATATGCTTAATGTCATACTTCCATGTGATTTCGACTTCCATACTATTGCATTGTTTGTTCACTTCTCTTGTATCATTGGTACATGCACATTTGTGGTCTTTGAGTTGGTTGTTGCAGTATGTCACTGTCATGTTGTATTATTCATGTTGTAGCCTGGACTTTGTTGTTGTACATGTTGCCTTGTATCATTCTGGTTGGTCTGACCTATGATATTATAGTCTGCCTTCAGTTGCTTTGGGATTGCTGTACATATGAACTTGCATTCATTTGTTTGTTATTATTTCCATGTCTCTGATGTTCCTTTTCAAAAACTGCTGTGACACTTGTTCACTGGTGTACTTGAGCTTCTAGCCTGTATTTTGATGTTGCCACTGTGTTTCATTTGAATAGCTCAGTGGTGCATTTGCTTGCACTTGTACTTCTGGTTCTTCATGCATGTTCTCTGTTCATTGCTTTGTATCTGTTTTCATGTTCTTGCAGTTGCTATGTTGATCACTTGATTGTGTAACTTGTGGTTTCATGCTTGTGACATTCAAGCTGTTTGCTTCATGTAGCTGTTGGTCTCGAGTTCTTGTTCAAAACTGCTGTGTCACTTTTGCAGTTTGGTCTTGCATTTGGTTTATTGATGTTGTTTATGTCTGCATCTTGTGGTTACCACTGTTTTGCATTGAGCATGACATATTCATCATTATGGTGGCTGTTATGTTGGTGCTGAATTTTGCTGCAGTCTTCATTGAGTAACTGGTTTTGGTCGAGACTTGATTCTTTGTTGGCATTGGCAGTTATTTTTGTGGTCTTCTCATTCATGTTGATTTTTGAAATTTCACTTGAGTTGAATCCAGTTTCAAAAACTCGTGTTTGACCTTGTGCTCGTGTCGTGATTTTAAATATATTGCATGTGAGTTGAACCCGGCTTTTCATTTGGGTTTGACCTGTGCTCACCTGTCCCTGTAGCATTATCAAGTGTATATCGATGTGCACAGCCTTGTGGCATGTACAGTGATACACTGTGCATGTCACACTGTTCGTGTGTGATGAATTCAAATGTGAATGATGACGAACAACCCAAATAACTGAGGCAAATAATATTTTCAAAAATCATATTTCATTTTATATTGCAAAAATATTTCTTTTTCAATTTTACTGCGTTAGTGAATATTTTTGCAGATTACTCAGATGCTGGATTCAAACTGGAATGTAGTTGAAGACAAAATACGAGTGAGAGTGATATGTAGTGAGGTTATTAGTGTAAAAATAACTGTGATGTAATCAAAAATGTATATGTATAATGAGAGCTTGAATTTGTACTATTCAAAAATGTAATAGATATTTGTTTGAATAAAATTTCTGTTTGGATTCAAATTCCATTCAAATTCTGTGTAATTTATTTTATTCAACAAATATCTATTTAATCTATGAAAAATAGAATAGTACATTAACAAATACATTTAAATGAATGTATATATGTTTATTATCATCAAACAAAAATCATATACTTGCATATTCCACAATCTCCCCCTTTTGATGATAACAAACATATATTTAAGGTTTTGTCCTTGTTAAATGTATTTGATCAATGATACACTCTAATTTCTCCCCCTATTTAAATGCTTCCTCTCCGCATGATGCTCCCCCTACCTATATGCATACAAATAGAAATATATAAATGAGCCTATATGCAACTGGAAAATTATTTGACCTTTGCTTGATTCTATTTGACAAAATTTTAACTTTTCTCTCCCCCTTTTGTTATCAGCAAAAGAATAATAGTGTTAGAGAAAATAGAGATAAAGTGATCAATATCAATCAACATTAAACTCAAATTGTATATGAATATTAAACTTCAATAAAAATCAAACAAAAATCATAACTACCCTTGTTAGGCGCGTATTCCACTTTTAGAAATAATGGAAATGATGTTCTAATATAAAATCATACAATTGTATCAACTTGTGGAACATTTATATCATGAATTTGAATATCTACTAATCATGCATAACCGTTAGGACTTTTAAATGAGATTAGTAGTATTCCAATTTAATTTTAAAAATGAAATCAAGTATCTTCTAACCACGCATGACCGTGAGGACTTTTAAATGGGACTAGAATCAACTTGTCTATTTAATCAATTAATTTTGATATGCGTTCCATACAGACATAACTGTAAGGACTTTTAAATGAGCATAGAAGCACATAATCAAAAATCCAAGTAATTCACCCATGCATAACCGTGAGGAATTTTAAATGAGAGTGAATAATTTAGATATTTATTTATTTTTACAAAAAAAATGTGACATGAAAAACAAATGATTCCTGATTACAGTACCACATATCGACAAACTATATTTAATATTTGATAAGCAATGGTCGATAGAAATATGATAGATATAGAAATGGTCATGGAATCTTTACCCAACAAAAAGTTTTATAACTCTTGTTTAAATTCCTAAAGAAATTTTCAAAATATACTCTTTTGAGTAATGTATGTTAAATATCAACACTTATCACCTTTTCATTCACTGTTTATCTTTTTGATAATTAGTAGGGAGTCGGATTAGTCAAAATTTGTCATTTAAAATCAAATAAAATGACTAATCTGAAAATATGGTCAAACAATTATTTTCTCGAAGGGGTTATATGGGAAAAAAATTCTGCTAAATGAAAAATTATTTAAAATGAACAATATGCAGATATTTTCTATGAAAAACGCTGCGGTTACTAAATGTCTCAAAAATCACGTTCAATTAGTAATTTTTCTATCAACTAGATTACCAGTGTAATCTATATCTGAGTTTCTCTTTCAATCCAAAATATCACTAACTAAAATTGATAGTCCAAACAATGAAGTGTGCATCAAAAATTTCAAACTCAATTTTTCACAGTAATTTAAATGACATTCTCTTGAATTTGGATTGAAGCCATGTAAATAATCAAAAAACCGTGAATATAGACCATCTTCTAAGATTATTGACAGCCATTGCAAGCTCTTCAATTGGATCTTCTTCTATATCGCTTTCTTCTTTGCTCTTTAAGGCAATCGTCTTCTTCTTTGGTTCAGAGTTGTTGCGTTCCTCCTTTGCTTTTAGCTCAAGCTCATATGTCATCAAGTTGCCAATCAACTCCTCCATGCTTAGTTTACTCAGATCTTTCGATTCTTGTATTGCCGTGACTTTTGCCTCAAAGTTCATCAGTAAAACCCGTAGCACCTTCCTCACAATCTCTACCTCAGTGAATACCTTCCCAAGCGCTCTAGCGTTGTATACCAAAGTTGAAAAGCGTCCAAACATGTCCTTTATGCTCTCGCCTTTGTCCATCACAAAGTTCTCGTATTCATTGCTGAATAGGGCTAGACGAGACTCCATGACTTGAGAAGTTCCTTCATATGTCACCTCCAAGGTATGCCAAATTTCCTGTGTAGTTTTACAATGAGAAATTCTATTAAATTCATTCTTATCAAGAGCACATATCAAAGCATTCATGGCTTTAGCATTTATGGTTTTTAATTTCTTATCGCTAGGATCCCACCTATCCTTAGGTTTAGGAATCTCAGTATCACCAACAGTTATAGTGGGAGATTTATAGCCAGTTTCAATAATATCCCAAACATCATAATCAACAGAACTAAGATATATACCCATCCTAACTTTCCAATAAGCATAATCATTCCCATTAAACATGGGTGGCCTAAAATAGATTGCCCCTCATAAAAAGCATTATTTGATGAATTCATGACTCTAGAGTTAAAGAAAAATATTGTGCTCTGATATCACTTGTAGGATGTAGATTAACCCTAGAGGTGGGGGGTGAATAGGGTTATAGAAAATTTTCTCGAATTAAACACAGAAACAAACTACAGAAATAAATATGTTGAAAGTAAATCACACACAAAATTTACCCAGCTTCGGCAACCCTTGCCTACTACTGCATTCCTAGATTTCTATTAGAATTAAATAGTATCCCGCTTACAAACACTCTACTAGACTCGCAAACCCTTGCTTCCGCTCACAAACACTCTCATAGACTCGCATACCCTGCTCCGCCTATAGAGTTTCGCAAACTCGCAAACTCTGCTCCCGCCTATAGAGTTTTGCCAACTCGCACACCCTGCTCACTGAACTAATTCTAACTAGACAATCTGACACTACCTACAACCTAGGTGGTGATTTACCAATTCTTTGACTCGAAAAAGAAAAACAGACTTCAAAAATAAAGGCAGGAGCAAAAATTAAAATACAAACTTGAATGTTTAATTTTTGCTCAAATAAAAATTAAGAAACCCCCCCCCCCCCCCTTAATAAAACCCTAAATAAACAAATCCCCTTTATAATAAAGGTCGGCCCTTTTATTCTTCAACCCGTTGTCTTTTCCTTTGCTACTGTAAAATTGACGGCCGATCTTTGCCACTAAATTAGGGCTTCGTTCTTTGATCCAAATTGGGGCTTTTCTGGAGCACGCCTATGTTGATTCTCTAGTTAACGTGTTGCTCCTCTGTTGATCGATTCTTGTTGCTTGGCTTGCTCGTTCTCTAATGATCGAGTTCGTTGTTGATTCGGTATGTAATTTTTTTCGTTGCTGGTTTAATGATTGCTGCAATTGAACTCGATGCCGATGATGATGATTTAGGTTTGGTATTTATATGAATTCGAATACACTAATTAATTCGATACTTTCCTAATTTTTCTATTGCTTGATGCGCACGGCTTTCCTGATATAACTTCGACTTGTTACTCACGGCTTTGATTATCAAACGCTTGATTTATCTCGTGGATAATGTGGCAGAAACTTTACCTTTTAATTTATTACTTTTTCAAACATTACACGCACTTGATTTTCATGACCGTATACAATCGTGAATCTACATAACTTTCGGCCATCATCATTTCTTTGAGTTCATCCTGGTGAGCTTCGTCTCTGGCCATCTTCTCTGATGATGTTGATTTTACTGTATGTAATTGTCGGTCTGTAGCTCTGATTATCACAACTTGGGTCACTGTGTTAAATCCAGTTTCATTTGTCTTGACTTGATCATTGCTGTTCATCCATGTGTATGCTTCATGTCATACTTCCATGTGATTTCGACTTCCATACTGTTGCATTGTTTGTTCACTTCTCTTGTATCATTGGTACATGTACATTGTGGTCTTTGAGTTGGTTGTTGCAGTATGTCACTGTCATGTTGTATTATTCATGTTGTAGCCTGGACTTTGTTGTTGTACATGTTGCCTTGTATCATTCTGGTTGGTCCGACCTATGATATTGTAGTCTGCCTTCAGTTGTTTTGGGATTGCTGTACATATGAACTTGCATTCATTTGTTTGTTATTATTTCCATGTCTCTGATGTTCCTTTTCAAAAACTGTTGTGACACTTTTTCACCAGTGTACTTGAGCTTCTAGCCTGTATTTTGATGTTGCCACTGTGTTTCATTTGAATAGCTCAGTGGTGCACTTGCTTGCACTTGTACTTCTGGTTCTTCATGCATGTTCTCTATTCATTGCTTTGCATCTGTTTTCATGTTCTTGTAGTTGTTATGTTGATCACTTGATTGTGTAACTTGTGGTTTCATGCTTGTGACATTCAAGCTGTTTGCTTCATGTAGCTGTTGGTCTCGAGTTCTTGTTCAAAACTGCCGTGTCACTTTTGCAGTTTGGTCTTGCATTTGGTTTATTGATGTTGTTTATGTCTACATCTTGTGGTTGCCACTGTTTTGCATTGAGCATGACATATTCATCATTATGGTGGTTGTTATGTTGGTGCTGAATTTTGCTGCAGTCTTCATTGAGCTTGTACACCATGTTGCATGCATTGAGTAACTGGTTTTGGTCGAGACTTGATTCTTTGTTGGCACTGGCAGTTATTTTTGTGGTCTTCTCATTCATGTTGACTTTTGAAATTTCACTTGAGTTGAATCCAGTTTCAAAAACTCGTGTTTGACCTTGTGCTCGTGTCGTGATTTTAAATATATTGCATGTGAGTTGAACCCGGCTTTTCATTTGGGTTTGACCTGTGCTCACCTGTCCCTGTAGCATTATCAAGTGTATATCGATGTGCACGGCCTTGTGGCATGTACAGTGATACACTGTGCATGTCACACTGTTCGTGTGTGATGAATTCAAATGTGAATGATGACGAACAACCCAAATAACTGAGGCAAATAATATTTTCAAAAATCATATTTCATTTTATATTGCAAAAATATTTCTTTTTCAATTTTACTGCGTTAGTGAATATTTTTGCAGATTACTCAGATGCTGGATTCAAACTGGAATGTAGTTGAAGACAAAATACGAGTGAGAGTGATATGTAGTGAGGTTATTAGTGTAAAAATAACTGTGATGTAATCAAAAATGTATATGTATAGTGAGAGCTTGAATTTGTAATATTCAAAAATGTAATAGATATTTGTTTGAATAAAATTTCTGTTTGAATTCAAATTCCATTCAAATTCTGTGTAATTTATTTTATTCAACAAATATCTATTTAATCTATGAAAAATAGAATAGTACATTAACAAATACATTTAAGTGAATGTATATATGTTTATTATCATCAAACAAAAATCATATACTTGCATATTCCACATTCTTTTGTATTAGAAATTGATATAGTTATATTATCTTGAAATGTATAAAATAAATTCGGATATTGTATGAAGTATCAGAATGTGTAATATATATTATTTGCATCCGTTTGAGTACGGTGTGATCTATTTATACGTGTTGATGTTATTTTTGCATTTGAAAGGAAGTGCAGATTAAGGATCTTAAGGATAATTTAACAATAGAGGGGGGTGAATAGTGTTTAATGGATTCTAAGACTTATATGGAATAATTTAAAATTATGATATAAAAAATGTAGAACTTAATCACAGAACAATCACAGAATCAAACATAACTGTAGAAAGTAAATAAAAAGCAGTAAAGGAAAGAACATATCGAATTTTATACTGGTTCGGAGTTACCCTACATCTAGTCCTGTACCAAGGCAAACACCTCATACATATTTTTATTAAACTAATGTCAAGATTACAATCCTCAATTTCTAAAGTCCTTGAGGTACCCTCCTGTCTCTCGAGTCCGAGGCAAACTCTCTTGATTTACGAGGCACAAGATCACCCAATAGATATTTAGACACAATCACACATTATAGAGAGACTCGATAAACTTTTGATTACAAATTGATCCTATAACTCTGAATAGCACTTCGATCTTTGAGAGAGGGCAGTGAATCAAACAAGAATGAGATTCTAATTTGATTCACTTGAGAATTCTACAGAATTTTGACACGATCTTAAAAATACAAAAATTTTAGACTGTGGATTTGTAGAGAAGGAGTGAAGAAAATAATAAAAATAGATGGTAAAAAAATTCATTTGTGAAGGCTATTTATAGAGTAGTAACGGTCATAACCATTCGTGAAGAGATTTAAATGAATAGACACTTCTTTTTGAAATTGAAACTTGAATTCAATGGCCACCATGTCGACATGGGGTATCCCATGATATCGACATCCTTAGTTAAAAAAACAATGTAAAATTTGTTTTGAAAATGGTATTGAAAGTAAAACAAAATGAAATGATTCTGAAGTAAAATAAACTAATTTTTCTATGTTTTAAATTTAAAAAAGAATAGAAAATATATTCTTAGAACATATATATAAATTTGATTTTTAAATCTCAAGTATATATATTATAAAGAATATTTAAAAATCAGAAGATAGTTTTAAAAAAACGAAGTTTAAAACAAGAGTTTATTTTAAAACAAAAACAAATAATATTTCAAGGCTAAAACATCTTTTTGAAAATCCTTTGAAAAGATAATTTTTAAGGATAAAATATTTTGAAAGCAGTTTTTAAAATCATTTTGAAAAATCGTTTTGAAGCAGTTTTGCAAGCTTCTTCCTGCAGAATATCTCATCACATCAGGACTCAAGAACTTGTACAAAACCAGGATGTTCGTGGGTTTGTAAGCCACTTGTCGTAGGTTTGTAAGCTACTTGTCGTGGGTTTGTAAGCCACTAAGAATGTAGAAATGGATTCCATCCTAAATGAAATTCGGAATGAAGATTTTCGTGCTATTATGAAGTTTTAACAAAAACTAGACACTTATGTTAAAATCTTGATCTTGATACTCATGAGTCTTCAAACTTGATTTCTTTATTCTTGATCTTTATACTATACAGTCTTCAATAATTAGTACCTGCCTTATATATATTCTGCATAATAACATTCATATATATCTAGACAATAGTGTTAGTATATAAGTTATAATAAAATAAGTTATAAATGATGTTGTCAAAACCACTATCTCCAGTTCCTAACAATCTCCCCCTTTTTGATGATGACAACCTTACAAATATACTTACCACTTCGATCATACTAGAAGTCTACAGGGAGGATCGTGTAGTGTATATACAAGTATATGTGACAAAATATATGATGTAACTAAAACAATACTAATCTAGGTAAATATAGAATGAGCACACCCGGATTTTATACTACTTCGTACCTTTCGTCCTACGTCAAGTCCCGAAGCTCTCCTTCGGAATTCGACTATCAATCGCTCTCGCTTCGCTCGGAGGAATAGGCTTGGTTACAATAAATTGTTCTTGTCAAATATGTGTTCTATAACACGGATATTGACTAATAAGTACAAATGCCTCCACTATATATCTAGAGAGTATTGTCTGTGAAGAACTGAATATATGGAAGATTGAAATACAACTGTAGATTGCTAGAGATCAAGAATATATAATAGAGTATGTAAGTAGAGAGTGTAAGTAAGTAAGGTAAGGATTCTCTTGATTCTTGATGATATATTTAGTTATAGAGAGGTTCCTTGAGTAGTTACATCATTAACAAGTGCTCTACAGTTGCTTCTGTTGACAATGAAGTGTTGCAGCGAAGAGAAGCGGAGATGTCTTGTCGAATGCGGCAGTTTAAGTTTGAATTTTAAAATTCGAGTTCGAAATCAGACGTCTGATACTATATTTTTTGTATATAGTAGATTTTCAGATGTCTGATGCAACTACCAGACGTCTGGTTTAGTCTGTTTGTTGTTCCAGAGGAATTTTCCAAACGTTTGGCTTGTGCACCCAGATGTCTGAAATCTGTGCATGTCTGTTTTGTACATCTTTTATGTTGCTTCTTTAATCCTATCGATTTGTAGTCTCTTGTAATGTTCTTTGAGCCTTGTTCTTGTCTTTCGAGTGATGTTGCTCTAGCAAGCACCCGTATATAGAAAAATATATATATATATATATATGCATATTTGATTTCCATTGTATAGTTGTTTGTCAGCGAAACCGTAGATTTGGTTTCCTAACAATCTCCCCCTTTTGATGATGACAACTATACAATGTACTTATATATTATTTTATAAATCTCCCCCTGAATATGTGCTTTCCATAATTTATTGTGATCTTTATTATTTCTCCCCCTTTGGCATTATCAAAAAGGATTTTTAACCATTCCATTAGATATTTACCAGTTGTTGTAAGATAAAAATATACACAGGAATAGCACACCAAAAAGAGAAATTTCATTAGTTACATTAATCCATTGCATTCATAGATTTTTATCATTTTTATACATAAGATGGAGTCCTAAAAATCTAATAATATTTTGGGGAAGCTTTTTCTTGATCATCTCCTTCACCTTTATGTTTGGAAGAGCTAGGTTGTTTTTTGGAGATGTTGGAGTTTTTTTAAAGGTTCATTCTCCTTAAAAAGTTTGGAATGTTCCGAAGAAGGAGAAGGCACTGGGGTGGGCCAATCTTCTAAAGGTGGTGTAGGACCAAAACCCTTTGTAGAACCTCTTTTAGAACCTATAATACAGTTGAAAGTGACGTTTCAACTGTAGATGGGCGAAAAGAAAAAGACGTTTGAAAACTATCAATGCGCTTAGCCAACAATTTTTGATTTCGAGACAAAATAAGCTGATTTTGGAGAGTTAGGTCTTGAATACTCTCATTTGGATTCGTCTCTATGCGAGTCTCCAAAATATCATCTTGGCATGTATAATTAAATGGTGCGGGAGGATGACGAGGAGTAGTCTTGCGATGTTGTTCCACCTCTTGTGATGGTTTATGGTGTGTTTAAGGTGGAGGCCCAGCTTGTCTGGTTTGACGATGTTGCGTCCACTCTTCAAATGATATAAAATCCAAAGGATTTTCTAGTAGGTGCATTAGTGAGAAAAAAATTTGTGAAAGCATATTTTAGAAAAATTTCTTCAAAAGTGGATAAATAGGAGGGGATGTTATGAGCTCGCAGAAGTCTCATGATATATGTAGGGTAGATAATCGATGGGAGTGATCAAGTCCAAAAATGTTTGAGCTCATCAAATATAAATTTAGCCCAATTTACCCTTGTTCCGCAAAATATAGCATACAGGGACTTGTGCTCTAACTCCGTTATCTGCTCATGACTATCAAGTCGAGGAATGATAGAGTTGGTAATCATTCGAGTTAGGAGCCTTGCCTTAGGTCTTAGGTATTTAGATGCAAACTTAGGCATTTTATCTTCCCATATTTGATGTGTGATATTGTCTCTCGGTTTGAAACGCATATCGGGAATATTATATAAATCCTCGCTGGTGTCAGAACATCCAAGAGTTCTGCCTATGATTCCTGGAGTGAGCCTATTTTTGTTTCCATAAACGCTGGACCATAGCCAATTATCATCGTTTTCAGTGTTCCAAACTACTGTGCTATCCAAATTAGCATAGAAGAGAAATATGGCTAACTAATCAATTTAGATGTTATTGGGATTCAAAGATATCAAACTTTCTAAACCCATGCTTTCTGTGAAGACTCGTAAATCCGTACTCCTTGAATATACACTAATCTCCATAGATTAATTCAAGATGAACAGAAATACGAATTATCAATGTTTTAAGAAAAAGAAAGAGCTAGAAGAAGAGATAAGAAGATAGAAAATGGAGGGAAAAAAAGAGAATAGAAAATAGAACGGAATAGAAAATAACAGAACAATAACAGAATCTCACCATCGCAGCGGAACAACATATAATAGATAAATGAATAATCTTTAAACAAGAACTATATCAGTTATTACATTTTATACATTACATTTCATTACATCAGAGTGTACAACAACAACAACAAACAGTGCAGCGGAAAAAGAAATACTATATACTAGTAATACGTCATGCCATCCAGCTTGCCTCCAGCAACTCCAAAATATCCAGAATATCCTGATAAACCTAACTCTTGACTGCCCGTGTAGAAATTGGTGGGCACCCAGAGTTTAGGAAGGAAAACAATAAACTCCGAGTCAGTCATGTGACTGGTGTGAGAACTCAAAACAGTTTATTTATCTTTAAAATCAAAATAGAGGAATATTTTTAAAGTCAATTCGCAATGCTTTTAAAAATGAGACTACCATAAGGCCTTCCGCACACACACACAATGCAAACGCAGAATCGGAGGAGATTTCTCCTTATGATAGTCAAAGATGCTTGATACGCATTTAAAAGAACATTTGATATTATTACTAGTGCATAGTGTAGAGAAAAATTCATTTCGAAAGTAGAATATAAATCTTAGCCAACATACGACCATTATCGTATGCCTACTATAGCTACCATCTAAACAGTGGTGACCACCATAAGTAAATGGCAGGTTCTACAACTAATACTGTACAAGTTTCGTATTGGGAATTGGATTTCCAACGAATGATCAGGCCAAGGAACTTCCCATTGCCACATGAGAATGCCTCTGGAAGGACATCCCCGAGAACCAAACCGGATCTCTACCAACACAAGGCCGGGTTACCCCTAACTGAGTAACAACTGACCGAATATGCCATCCCCCGGTCCTTTGGGACCTTTCACCGAGCGCTCGCAATCAATTCACACAATCATAAAGTGTTTTCAACATGAGTAAGTATCTGGGCTCCATACCATGATACCACCCTTTTCCAGAAGGAAATGCACATATCCTAAAGGGCGCTACCCCTCATAACCTTGCCGCATCTTTCCTTTTTTGACCATTCCCGAGGTGTGAGGCTCGACGAAGTCACGTCCACAAAAACATACTTTATACAAAAGCCATGCTTTGGGTCAACAAATGATCATAGAAATGATCACCAGATAGACGATCAAATAAATGATCCTATCACAAATAATCAACACAATGATCATTTCACAGCAACACTCAGCATGTCACATTACCAAATTGGAAATATATCGCTGATAACCTTCAACTACATAACCTCTGAGCTCATACGTCTCAGAGAAGGGTGTTAAGCTAAGAGAATAAATTCTCCGCCACCAACAGAAATATATTTGAAAGAAATCTGCTTTATATCTCAATTTGTAATGTCAGACATACAATCCATACAAGTCTGTTCTGGGCTCGAACAGAACCGAAGGCACTTCTCACGAAGCCCTTGCAATCCGGGTATTCACAATCCCGATCGAATTTTCCATCACTTAGGGAATCTCTATACCAGGAGCTACCCAGTGCAGAGACAATCGATAGGTCATCCTATCGCTTTCGCAAATACCCGGTCTTCAACACCGGTCATCAAATGCAATTCATAACGACGTATCACATATTCGGAATGGGTTATACGACCCCATGGTCCTTTCCCGGTTAACCTGAATAGTGAGCGCTTATTCAAAAATAAGTGTGGCATTCAAATTCAAACAAATCACATCAAATACCCATTCAAAGGGAAATATTGATAGTCGGTTATTGAACTATCAATGGATATGCACAACATCACCAGATTCCAAATAATTTTCCAAATTATTTATTTTCCAAAATATCTTTACAAGATATATTATTTTCAATACTTAAAAAATAAATCAATATTTATTTTTAAACAAGCTCCCCTTTTTATTCATAAATTCCATAGTGAATTTTCATTCCAAAATATCCATGCATATACGATTTCAATTATTCATTTCAATTTATCTTCAAAAAGATAAATTCTCAAAATATTCACTTTATATTGGAAATCATTTCCATACTTATTTATTCATAAGTAATTCACAAATTTTATTTATTTTCAACACTTAGAAAATATTCAATATACTTAAATCGAGATTAAGTATATATTTCATTCTTTAAGGAAATCATTCTCTTAACATATTTATTTGGGTCAAAACGAATGTTGCGTAAAACATCGTTACGACAACCCAAAATCACTAGTATAGGGATTCGAAATTAAAATAGATATATAAATCCCAACACTTTACAAAACATTTCCTTTCGGAAGTCATTTACTATAACAACAGTGTTATAGTCCACCATTTCCTTCTATTTCTCGAAAACGTCTATTTCAACAATGAATGTTGAAATCTATGGTTTCGAATCTCAACACATTTTAAAACAACGTTAACTTGTTTTAATTCTATTTAAAACATCACATTCAAAACAATTTCTTTAACATATTATTCACTATTCAAAAACGTGAATATACTTTGTTAACAACTTTCATCACTTCTATTCATTTTATTTCAAAGGATTATTCACAGTCAAAAACGTGAATATAACTCCATTAATAGGTTACAACAATTTACTTCTTAAAATAAGTCGTTTGCGAATTTATAAAACAACGTTTATAAATTCCTTTTCTATTTATTTTATAACAACTTCCTTTTATAAAATTCCTTTATTAACCTATTCAATTTATAACTCAATTATAAAACAAAAGTTCATGTTATAAGTTAAATACTTAGAATTTATTTGTTTGCACAATCGTTCCTTTAAACTTCATAATTATAAATCTTATAACTTATAAGATTCAATTATTTATCCAAAACCATTCTTTTAATAACTTAATAAATTTTATAAACCTATTGTTTATAAAATTCTATTTATAACTTCACCGTTTATAATTCTATAAATTTCATTCATTTATGAAATTCATTCACAATTCATTCTAACGCTTATAAAAACTCGTTTTATAATTCAAATATTTTCATTTATAAATTATCAATTTATAAATCCTTTATAAAATCAATTTATACTATTATTTTAAAACATCTTTAATCTCCTTTATAATTTCACCATTTTTTTATTCATAAAATAATTAAATTTTATAAATCCTATATTTTCAACTTTTTATAATAAATTCAAATCCCCAATTTTGAACTATTTTATAAAACCATTAACCTTATATTTTCAAAAATAAATCTTTAATCGTATTTCTCAAAATCATAATTTTTATAACTTTAAAAATTATAACGTTTATCTATTTAAAATGGATCAATTCCAAAAATATTTTATAAACGTATACTTTCAAAAATCACTTTTAAATCCTTTTAAAATTCCAAATTTGGTCCAATGATGCTACACACCAAATAGTCAATCACGACTACAACGATATCATATATCGATATGATAATCCATCAAATATCAAAATATCTGAAATCAAATAAAAACTGTTGAGGAATCCAGTTGGATCCCCCCAACCTGTTTTCCTGCATCCACAAACATTAGCACAATACCAATTCCGCTCCAGTACGAAATTATCGCGGTATATGGGATTTAAAATATTATCCGCTTAATAGACGGCGCAATAGGGTCTCATCCGCTATACAAATGCGGAAAATCAATAACTCCAATATATACATATGCCAATATATATATATATTGTTATATATATAATACCAATTTCACTGTTTATGAAATATTCGCGGTATATGTTTTTAATAAATAACATCCGCTTACTAACGGCGCATAATGTCTATTTTAACAATCAATAGATAACAATCATCATTCAAACATGCATTCAAATATTTTAAATTTAACTATTAAAATTAAAATCGAAACTGATTCGATTGAGTGAGAAGTTCTCACCTTGATTTCAATTTCGTTTTAGCGATTTATTTCGAATAAAATTAAAGTGACGTTTAATTTTACCCGAAATTCTCACTAACTCCAAACGACTCCAATCCAATTCCATCGCGTAGTGCACGATCATATGATTCCAACGCAACTGAGTTTGCATTTTTTCGACCTCGCACGATAAAGATATTGCATTTTAAACATCTACAAATCAATTTACATTTTAAATTTTATATTAAAAATCCAAACAAATCAGGGCCGCACGTTTTTGAAATATGCAGATCTGGCCGTTCCCTTAATCTTCTCACGCGCGTTTCGTCTCCAGGCATCGTGAAACCCATCGACACGCACACCTATCTCCAGGTCGCGACCACCCACGGTCATCAAAACTCCATCACCTCCACGCCATTCGAACCGCCTCGCTCCACTCTACCAGCGCCCCAAGTGCCTTGAAGTCCGGTCCTACATCTAGCACGAAAATCGAGGTTGACCGTATGGCCTTTGACTGCAAATTGCCGTCTATCCACAACTCCATTCCCAATCTCCACCGTTGGATATGTAGAGCACACTAGCCTCTACGTTTTCCTAGTTGAAAGTTTTTGACAATATTGTGTGGATATGGAGATAAAGGAGGAGGAAATGGGGAAGTTTCTGGCCGTTCATAGCAATGGTGGCGGCTGCATTTGTTTAGGGTTAGGGTTTGGATTTTTCACAATTTTTGTGAATTTATGGCCCTATTTATAGAAAATTATTGAACACTATTCATTTCGGAAATTCCGAACTCCGATTTACGCGCCGTAACCAGCGTTTCTAGGGTTTACCCCGCGTTGCGGACACAATGGAACAGGTTTCGAAAGCTAATTCGGATATATGTGCGAGTCATGGCAATGAACGATCGATTTAAAATTAAACCGATTAAACGATTTTCTAGGCGTTTTAATTTGTACCGGACAAACGGTAAATCCAATTGACACGAAATTTGAAACCTTACAATAATATCGCATTACGGATCCGATGAAACTGGTTTCGTCGAAATCCGACACTGTTTGAAAAATGGCTATTTTAACTCGCCAAATTAATATAAAAAAACAATTCGATGCGTTTCGAGCTGCCACGATCAAACGATAACTCCGATTGCTACGAAAATTTAAATCCGGTAATAACTAACTATTACGGATCTAATGGAACTAGTTTCGTCCAATTCTGAGACTGTTCAAAAATTGACTATTTTCACTAGTCGATTTAAATATTAAAATATTCAATTTTCACAAATTAACTTTTAATTCGATTTTAAAAGTTCTAAAATATCTTTCTAACTCCAATATGACAAAATAAAATTTTACAAATCATTTTCAATCATATTTAACTAAATTTTCAATTATTTCTATAATTTAACATATTAAATTATTGATTTAATTATCCAATTAAATCCAATTATTCGAAATAAAATTTATTCGACTTATAAATTCATTATTAATATTTAAAATTAATTAAATATTCAAATTTTTATTAATTAAAATTCTGGGTCGTTACACTTTCACACATTTCGTCCAAATCGTATATTGGGAACTTGAGTAAATTATCAAATGGACCTGTATGAAGTTTCTTCTTTTGAATATCCTCGTACCTCTTGAGCGAATGCGGTACACGATTCATCCATCGTTCTATTTGATCATCTGAGCAAACTTGGGGATTGGAGGAAGTTGCTTGGTCTTGTTTTCGCTTAGAGGTCTTAGAATTTTTTGTTTTAGGAGCCATCGAATTTGATCAAGTTTGGAAGAGAAAAAACTTTTGAGAAGTAAGAAATCGATTTTGCAGTAGAAATAAATTGAAATGAAGTGAGAGAGGTAAAAAACTTGACGTTGTCTGGGCATGTAAGAGTGTCGATTGAATTTCAGACGTATGGATGGTAATTCAAACATCTGATTTAACCTAGTTTGAAGATAGTAATTTGAATCAGACGTCTGATTGGTTGAGTTAGATGTCTGGATTTGATCAATTTGTAAATTGTGATAGTTAGAGAGAATTATCAAACGTCTGTTTGTATTGTCAGACGTCTGAAATAGATCAAAATTTTATTTGTATAGGACAGATAGTTTTCTTAGACGTCTGGCTATAATATCAGACGTCTGATAATAGGCTGAGTTTTTATAATATGGTGGCAGAGACTTTGTTTAGATGTCTAGTTCATAGTTCAGACGTCTGAAATAGACCGGTTTCCTTTTTTATTAAGCAGAGGTAATTTTCAGACGTCTGGAAAGTTATGCCAGACGTCTGATACATGCACGATAGTTTAAAATTTGTGTGATACCAGAGTGTCAAACGTCTGATGGTAATGTTCAGACGTCTAAAATGACCAATTTGTCTAAATATAGCCTAATTTTGAAGGGTGTTGCTTATTTTTCGACCTTTTATTTTTAGTACAACATAGTATTATTATATGTAAAATAGAATTATAAATATACATAGATAAAAGTACAAGGAGAATAATTAAATTTATTTAGATGGCGATGGAGCATTGCAATCTCAGACTTGTCATCCCTCTAGAGCTTGAGTGGAGACCATATATTTCCACGTTCGTGGGTATGCGGGGAATCAGAGAATCACCTTGGTGAAGAATCCAAAGGTGTACGATACGAGGTAGAGGGTTCCAAAGAACTGCATGGAATCGGAAGTGGTTCATGTACATCCTGCTTCCATGAATTACAAAATTTCATCACTACTTGCTCCAGAAAACTTAGTCGTCGCGCCGTGACTTTTTGTTCAAAATAGAATTCTCATTGTAGATCTATTCGTTGCTTTTGATAGTGATGTATCTCATAAATTTTCTCCTTAGTGTTAGGAGAAACAAATAGGGATCGTTTTTACTTCTTGTTATCGGGAGTGAATCCCATGTGATAGGAGGACCACCTATACGTTGGTTTCTGATTTGGTGCTGGAGTTGGAAGGCGATGGGGTATATCCATTGAACTATCCGTTGTTGGTGTCGAGAAGGAGAGATGAGAGTTATCAAAAGACATTCTTATATTTTATGTTGTAAAAATGTGAAATCTATATTTTTTTGTTACCTTTTGTTTTGTACTAAGTATTCATATAAGATTTTACAAATTATTTATAGGTAATTTCAGAAAATAACCATCTAAAAAATTTAACGCGAATGAGTTAACAATTTGAATTCGTGGATAAAAAATTCTAGTCAAAAATAGAATATAAAAATGTAGTATTAGTTTAGAATATCGTTTATCATTAGCAGGAAGAATTGAATTGGTGCACACTGTTATTCAATCCAAAATTAACTTCTGGCTACAAACCTTCCAATTACCCAATGCCTCAATTAATAAAATAGAAAAGGTCAGTGCAGATTTCATTTAGAAAGGAGGCATGCATAAAATTAAATACGAGAACCTGTGCAGACCTAAAGAGGAAGGAGGAGTGGGACTGAGAAGACTCAAAGACATGAGGCTTGTTTATACTCTAAAACAAGCTTGGAGAATAATTAAAGGAAAAGGATTATGGGGGAATTGGATGAGGAGCAGATATATCAAAGGAAATTTTTGGTGCATGCCAATTGATAACAATACCTCTGTAAACTGGAAAGCTATCATGAGAATAAGGGAAACACTTGCTTCATGCATTATAAAAGAAATAGAAACCGGAAATGAAGCTGATTTGTGGAAAGATCCTTGGATAACAGGAGAATCCTTGATCAATATATTGGGACTCCACACTTTCTCAGATTATGGATGCCCCAACAAAACAGTGACAGATATCATCAACAACAATGAATGGAACTGTTCACAGTTGCCAGTAAATCAGAACATTAAAGAGAAAATACAATTTATACCAATATTTAGCGGACGAGAAAATGATATTTGGGTATGGAAGCCTACAGGTAATGAGTTCACTACTAAGACAGCATGGGAAGAAATAAGGAATCGGGACAACAAAGTCGAATGGAGCAAAATCATCTGGAATCGCGCAAATAGCCCAAAATGGCTTTTACAGCCTACAAAGCAGTTCTTAAGAGATTGCCTACTAAAGACAGACTTGTAAAATAGGGAATTTTAACTGAAAATAAATGCGAATTATGCAATCTAGAAGAAGAATCGCACGATCACATTTTCTTCGTCTGTAAATATTCAAATGAAGTATGGAACCGGTGCAAAACACAAAAAAATCTAGCAAAGGTAACAAGTACGCTGGAAGAAGAAATAGCTCACCTAGCTTTGGGGGAGGATGGTGTAGGCGAAAAAACCAAATATGCCAGCATCGCTATTACTACGACAGTTTGGAGCATATGGAAGGAAAGGAATCGTCGATTATTCCAGAAACAACAGCGGAATCACATAGAGATCAGCAAACTGATAAAAAACGACATGCAAATGATAAGAAAGAGAATCAAGGATTGGGTAAATACCACACAGGAACCAGATGAAGCTCGAAATGAAGAAGAGGATCTGTACTGTCCATCGGGAGGAATCCCAAACACGAGATATCTTCGGCCGCCATGAATTTGAAGATGTAGAAGAAGCTGTTGGTTTAATTTTATTTATGGTATTTTTTAGTTGTACGATTAAGTCGGAAGTATATAACTCTACACTTCTTATATTGGGCTTTGTACTGGGTTTTAACATTGGGCTGCAATGCCTTTAATAAAATCTTACCCATTTTCAAAAAAAAAGTTTAGAATATCATTAAGAGAGCATATTCCTTGATCACGTCGAAATTTAACATATGTTTGTTCATTTAGTAGTTTTGTAAAAATATCCGCTATTTGTTTCTCGGTATTTACGTATTCTAATGTAATAAGTCCTTTTTCTACGTTGTCACGTTAAAAATTTCTATATTTTTTGCCTCAAGGACACGACCTCAATATTTTTACCACAAGGACAAACATTCTTCTAAAATTTATTCACAAGGACAAACATTTTTCAAAATTATTCCTAAGGACAACAAAACTGATACCGAGCTAAAAACTGATACCTAAAAACTGCTACCGATAACTACAAACTGATACCTAAAAACTGCTATCAATAACTAAAAACTGATATCTACATAGAGTTGTCCTTCAGGATAAAATATTGAAGGTCTGTCCTTGAGGCTAAAAAGCTGTGAAATTTTGTCTTTGACAATAATTTCCTGTTTTCAAAAAAAAAAGTTTAGAATATCATTAAGAGAGCATATTCCTTGATCACGTCGAAATTTAACATATGTTTGTTCATTTAGTGGTTTTGTAAAAATATCCGCTATTTGTTTCTCGGTATTTACGTATTCTAATGTAATAAGTCCTTTTTCTACTTTGTCACGTAAAAAATGATGACGAATATCTATATGGTTAGTACGCGGGTGATTTACAGGGTTTTTTTTATAGATTTATGGCACTTGTATTATCACAATATATTGCTGATTTATTGATATCTTTGCCGAAATTCGTAAGTGTTTGTTGCATGTATATCACTTGTACACATGCTAGAGCTGCTGAAATATATTCGGCTTGTAGATAAGGAGACACAATTTTACTTTTTGCTAAACCATGAAACTAATGATTGTCCGATAAAGTGACATGTTGCGTGGTACTCTTACGATCTGTTTTACATCCACGGAAATCCGCATCACTATATGAAACTAGTTCTAACGATGATCCCTTAAGGTAAAACAAATCGTAATCTTTAGTACTACATAGATAACATAAGATACGTTTAATAGCTCTTTGGTGTCTTTTGGTTTTGCTTGAAATCTGGCACAAAGACATACACTCATCATAATGTCGGGTCGACTAGCCGTCAAATAAAGTAAGGAGCCAATCATACCACGATATACTTTTTCATTGAAATCTTTTCTGTTATCATATTTTTCCAAATGAACACTAGTACTCATCGGTGTAGGTTTGCTTAAAGTTTTATCCATTTCAAAACGTCATAGTAGATCGTTACAATATTTTTCTTGATGAATAAAAATACCATTTTCAAGTGGTTTTACTTGTAAACCTAAAAAGAAATTTAATTCTTCCATGTGAGACATTTCAAATTTATTTTTCATAATATTTGAAAATTGATTACAAAGATTTTCGTTAGTTGAACCAAAAATAATATCGTCTACATAAATTTGTACAACTAAAATATCGTTATTTTCTCGTTTAATAAATAAAGTTGTATCAATTTTACCTATTTGAAAACTAGATGTATTTAAATGAATTTTAAGACGTTCGTACCAGGCACGGGGTGCTTGCTTTAAACCATATAAGGCTTTTTGTAATTTAAAAACATAATCGGGATATTTCTCGTGAACAAACAATGGAGGTTGTTCAACATATACATTTTCTTTAATAAAACCATTTAAAAAAACACTTTTGATATCCATTTGAAATAGTTTGAAATTGTGATGATTTCCAAAAGCAAGTTATGTACGTATGGCCTCGAGTCTCGCTACGGGAGCAAAAGTTTCGTCGTAGTCAATACCTTCTTCCTGATTATAACCTTAAGCAACTAAACGTGATTTATTTCTAACTATATTTCCGTTTTCATCTGCTTTGTTTTTAAATACCCATTTTGTTCCTATAACCGATTGATTTTCTGGTCTTGGTACTAATTTCCAAACATTATAACGTTCAAATTGATTTAATTCTTCTTGCATAGCTATTATCCAAAAGTTATCATATGAAGCTTCTTTATAATTTTTCAATTCAAAATTGACACAAATACTATATGACTTATTTGGTTAAGTTGATTTCTAGTTACTCTAGAATTTAGATCTCCAATAATATTTCTTTTGGATGATCTTTAAGAATTCAAGGAGATGATACTAAAGTATTATTTTGTGCATTTGTCTTGTTATTAAAAGAATTTGTTATTGGAATTATTTCTTCATCGTCATTAGTATGATGGTTAAGAAGATTTTCATCAAACGAAACATGCAAACTTTCTTCAATGTGTTATTTCATTTATTAAAAATTCTATATCCCTTGCTACGATCCGAATATTCAACAAAGGTTCCTTCATCGGCCTTCGGGTCAAATTTTCCTAAATTATCTTTTGAATTAAATATAAAACATTTTGATGTGAAAGTTTTAAAATATGATAATTTAATTTTTCATCCAAAAAATATTTCAAAACAAGTTTGTTTAGTTATAGGTCATATGGTTACTCGATTCAAAACATAACAAGCCGTAGCAATAGCTTCTGCTCAAAAATGTTTTGGTAGATCACTACTATTTAATAGTGTTCGTGCACATTCTTGTAACGTATGATTTTTCCTTTCTACTATACCATTCTGTTGAGGTGTGCAGGAAAAAGAAAAATTATGACTTATACCTTTTTATTACAAAAACTAGTAAAAAGATCATTTTTGAATTCTCCGACGTGATCACTTTGAATACTTTTAATTTTCAAACCATTTGTGTTTTAATTCTTTTAGCAAAAAAATTTAAACATAACAAAGGTGTCACTTTTATTTTTTAAAAACAAAGTCCACGTATATCTTGAAAAATCATCAACTATTACGAAAACATAGTTGTTGTGATTTATAGATCGTACTTGAATTGGACCAAATAAATCTAAATGTAATAATTCTAAGGGTTGTTTTGTAGAAATGTTATTTTTAGATTTAAAAGAGCTTTCCTTTAGTTTTCCAACCAATTTGACAATCGTCACAAAAAAATTCTACTTTGTAATTTATTTTGGTAAACCTCTAACTAGCTCATATTTTGCTAATTTATTAATATATTTAAATTAATATGACAAAATCGTTTATGCCACAACCATGGATCGTCATGTTTAGCGGTTAAACACAAATTTGAATTTAGATTTATATTCATGTTTAAGACATAAATATTTTTGTTTCTAAAACCCTCAAATATAAGTTTTTTGTTATTGTAGGAAATATTACATCTATCTTTTTCAAAATTGATTTGAAAACCTTTATCGCATAATTGACTAATACTAAGTAGGTTGTGTTTTAGATTTTGTACTAACAAAACATTTGTAATAATAACAGAAGAGTTAGAAATGCCAGAGTTGATGACTTCTTCAATGCCCACGACGTATCCTTTTGAGTTATCTCCAACGGTTACCGTTCCATCATCGACGTATGTTATATTTGATAACATTTTTGAATTTTCGGTCATATGCTTGGAGCATCCACTATCAAGTATCCATTTCTTCTTATTTTTTATTTTGGGTGCCTGTAGAATAAAAGGTAATTTAATTGGTACTCATATGATTTGTAAGGGTCCTAGATGTTAGGAGGCGAAGGCAGCCATATCCAAGAAGGTTTGGTACCTTTATGAACATAATTTTTATTATATACTACATTTAAAAAAAATTAATATTTTTTTGTTTAATCAAATTATTATTTGTCTTATGAATCCAAATTTTTATATTTCTGGTATTCGTTTTAGACTTAAGCGATCTTTTAGTCTTTTGATAATCACAACTATATTTCTTAATATTATTCCCTTTTTATTTTGGAATATTTTTAAATCATATTCCATTTCTATTACATGATGGTTTTGAAGTTTTGATAAGACTTCTCAAATCTTGTTTTCCTTTATTAAATTTTGAAACGTTATTTGTAATTTTATCTAATTTGTCTTTTAATTCTACATTTTCAATGTTTCAATATTACTTTTCAAGTTGATATTTTCTTTTAACAAGTCATCCTTTTCTAGTCTAGTTTTATCAAGTTCTATAACTATCATTTCATTTTCAATCAAACTATTTTTAATTTTTTCTTGAGATAATTCTAGTTCCTCATCTAAAATAATTTTTTCATCTTTTAACATTCCTACTTCAAGTTCTAATCTATTTATTTTGGCTATATGTTCTTTGTTCAATTTTTTAATTTGTCTAAATTTATCATCTAATTCCATGCTAAGTTCTAATAATTCATCATAACTAAGTTCGAGACATACCTCATCAGTTTACGCCATAAAGCACATATTAGCTTGTTCTCCATCACTATCGCTATCATTGTCTGATGATGATGAAGAATCTAAGTCATCCCATGTTACTTTGAAAGCTTTCTTCTTTTTTATTTTTTCAAATTTGTTCTTCTTTTTATCATTGTTAAGCTTAGAACGGTCTTTCTTTATATGTCCAAATTGGTCACATTCATAGCATTTGATTGATGTTTGATTTGTTGAGCTTGATTTTCCTCCTTTCTGAAATCTAGTCATTTTCCTAAACTTCTGGAATTTGTTGTAGCTTTTTGGCAATAAATACAATTTGTTCTTCGTCTAAGTCAGAGTCTTCATTCATTGTTGGGAATGCTATGTTCTTCTTTTTCGAATTTTGTTCTTTTCGTCCCTACAAATTAGCTTCATAGGACATTAAATTTCCTATCAATTCTTCAACTAAGAGTGTCAAGAGATCATTAGCTTCTTCGATAGCTAATACTTTTCTTTCCCACTCTGGAGTTAAAGAATTGAGTATTCTAGATACTAAATCAAAATTTATGAATTTGACTCCAAGTGCCATTAAATCATGTTGAATGGTTTGGAATCTAGAGTACATGTCTACTATAGATTCATTTTGTTTCATTTTAAATGATGAAAATTGATTTTGTAAAATTGAAATCTTAGTTCGTTTAACTTTGTTTGTGCCTTCGTGTGTAACTTATAAGGTACGCCAAATATCATATGCAGTGTTACATAACATGAAACATGAAAATTCATTCTTATCTAGTGAACAAAATAGAACATTCATAGCTTTGGCATTATTAAAAGATATAGTTTTTTATGCATCATTCCATGTGTTCATACCAGTGCCAGGTGCTTCATATTTGTTTTGAGTGGATGACCAAATTTCTAATCCATTAGCTTCCATAAAAATTCTCATACATGTTGACCAATATGCATAATCAAAACCATTAAAAAGTGAGGGTCGTGCTGTGGATTGACCTTCTTGAAAAATACTTGCCATTTTATAGTGATTCAAAAACGTGTTACTGTATTTTGATCTAACCTTGCTCTGATACCAATTGAAAGTCTACAGGGTGGATCGTGTAGTGTATATGCAAGTATATGTGACAAAATATATGATGCAACTAAAACAGTACTAATCTATGTAAATATAGAATAAGCACACCAGGATTTTATACGGTTCGGACCTCCCGTCCTACGTCCAGTCCCGAAGCTCCCCTTCAGAATTTGATTATCAAACACCCTCGCTTTGCCTGAAGGAATAGGCTTGGTTACAAAAAATTATTCTTATCAAATATATGTTCTATAACACGAATATTGACTAATAAGTACAAACGCTTCCACTATATATATAGAGAGTATTGTCTGTGAAGAACTGAATACATGGAAGATTGAAATACAAGTATAGATTGCTAGAGATCAAGAATATATAATAGTATGTAAGTAAGTAAGGTAAGGATTCTTTCAATTCTTGATGATATATATAGTTATAGAGAGGTTCCTTGAGTAGTTGCATCCATTAAGAAGTGCTCTACAGTTGCTTCTGTTGATGATGATGAAGAGTTGCAGCGAAGAGAAGCGGAGATGTCTATTCGAATGCAGCAGTTGAAGTTCGAATTTTAAAATTTGAGTTCGAAATCAGACGTTTGATATTTGTATCAGATGTTTGATACTATATATTTTTTGTATGTAGTAGATTTTCAGACGTCTGAGTGCAACTACCAGATGTCTGGTTTAGTCTATTTGTTCTTCTAAAGGAACTTTCTAGACGTTTGGCTTGTGCACCCAGACGTCTAAAATCTGTGTGTGTACGTTTTGTGCACCTTTTCTATTGCTTCGTTGATCCTATCGACTTGCAGTCTCTTGTAACGTTCTTTGAGCCTTTTTCTTGTCTTTCTAGTTATGTTGCTCTAGCTAGTACCTGTATATAGAAATATATGCATATTTGATTTGCATTGTATAGTTGTTGTCATTGAAAACGTAGATTTGATTTCCTAACACATACCATAACTCCCCCATACACCAACAACTTCCCCATACTCCAAGCCTACTATTTTATATAACTTCTCCCCCTTTGTCATCAACAAAAAAAATAACCTATAAATCTTGAACTTAATAGAAAATGAGATAAACAAACATATGACATAAGAATAATAACATATGAAATATAGCACCCTAAGTTGAATGGAATATAAGATCTTATACACAAAAGATTGTTTTTAGAAGAACATTAATTAAGATAACACTTATTAACAAATTAACAAACCAATATACAATCAAGAAAACGAAAAATTGCTTAATGAGGACCCTTAACTATTGGTAATTTATGGACCGAACAATTTGGATAGTGGAGACAAAAGTTTCCACGTTGTTCGACCAAGTTCTCATTTGCATCAAAAAGGACCTCTCCAATGCAAATAACGCCATCGTCTTCGTCCTTATGAACATCCAGATTCGGCGGAGGATGTTCTTCTTCTTGATTCTCGTGTTGTTCCTCTAGAGGCTCTTCTTCTTCGAAATCGACGGCTTGTGATGATTCTTCGATGATAATGGGATTGGCATGGTTATCCATAAGGAAGTTCTGTAAATTCCTAAGGATTCCGCCTTTCCTATCTTGTTCTCTTTTCATTCACAATTGACTCACTTGAATCTCCATCATCATTTGAAGCAAATATTTCATCTTCTCTTGCAATTTGATGACCCGTACGTGTGTGGAACGTTGAAAAGGACCAGAATGAGGAGAAGTGGGTAAAGAAGGTTCATTATTAGAGGATAAAGCCATTAATTTATTATTTTAGAAGTTCATTACAGAGAATAAAAGAGAGAAAAGGAGTAAAAGTTGAAATATATAAATATATAACTTAAAAACTAATTTTAGAGGGAAATTTAAATTTGAAAATCTCGGCCTGTATGCCAACATAGGGGGGATGGGTCATGTTGACATGCCCAGTTCAATTTTTGAGAAATTTTTTATTTATATTAATTATTAAATATATTTGTATTATTTATAATTTACATTTCAATTAATGAACATATACCTAATTCTCTTCTAAATTTAGCAAAATTTTTGTTCACCTAATGGTTTGGTTAATATATCAGCAATTTGTTTTTCAGTAGTAATATATTCAAGAGTTATGACTTCTTTACTTATATTATCTCTAAGAAAATGATGTCGAATATCCATATGTTTTGTTCTAGCATGATGAGTTGGATTCTTAGATAGGTTTATTGCACTGGTATTATCACAATAAATTGGTGATTTAGTTATAGTTAATCCAAAATCTTTTAAAGTTTGTTGCATAGATATAACCTGAGAACAAGCCAAAGCACAGGTATATATTATGCTTCTGTTGTTGACAAGGGTACAGTATTTTGCTTCTTACTAAACCAGGAAACCAGAGAATGTCCTAGAAAGTGACAAGTTCCGCTTGTACTTTTTCGGTCTAATTTACAACCAGCGTAATCAGTATCACAATATGAAATTAAATCAAGTACATCATTTTTAGGGTAAAATAAACCATAATCTAAGGTATGTTTTATATCTTAAAATTCTTTTAAAAGCTTTTAAGTGAGTTTCTTTAGGTTGAGATTGGTATCTTGCTCAATGACAGACACTATGCATGATGTCAGGACGACTTGCCGTTATATAAAGCAAAGAACCAATCATTCCCCTATCTACTTCAACATCTTTTGATTTATCTTCTTTACTTAAAGCTACGTTAGTTGTCATTGGAGTAGATTTCTCACCAGAAGTGGTCAATCCATATTTATTAATTAAATCCTTAACATATTTTTCTTGACTAATGAAAATTCCTTTATCTAATTGTATGATTTGAAGTCCTAAGAAGAAACTTAGTTCTCCCATATAACTCATTTCAAATTCGTTAGTTGTTATATCTAAAAATTCTTTATTCATTACGTTATTAGTCGATCCAAATATTATGTAACGATCCCGGATTTTAATCGAGTGTAAATTTATAATTAATTTAATTTTTTAATAAAATTGTGGAATTAATTGGAAATCAATATGAAATATTAGTTAAAATATGAATCTATTGAGAAATATATATGTGTTAAATTTGAATTGGGACCAAATTTTAAATGCCTTAGAAAATAAATTTGAATTTGAACTTCATATATATACATGTGAATCTATATGTATATGTGCATATATTGGATTTAAATTTAAAATTTTAAGTTAAAGAAAGCATTAAATATGCAAGTACACTTAAAAACAAAGCTAAAGTATACAAAGCAACAAGTACAAATATCATCTCAGCCGAACTAGAGGGAAAAATTGCATAAGCCTGCAAAGGAAGAACAAGTCAAGCATCTAAGTACTACAAGGTAAAATAAAACACATACAATATATTCTCAGCCGAGATCTTGTTGATAAAACAAAGAAATAAAATAACATAAAGGACCGTTTCATTTAATGCCCCATCCTCTCAGCACAAAAGAAAATCCCCCAGTCCATAATGCAATATTCCTCTAGCATCTTAAAGCATCTCAGCTATGCTTACTGTATAAACAAAGGTATCACTGGTACCAACATGCCTACCTCTGAAAATGCTATCTTCCTATACATACATCTACACTATTCTTGATTCGTTCATCAATAGCATCATCAAAACCAGAGCAATGCAAAATGATTCAAAAGCAATTACTCAACAATTTCAGTTTTCTTAGACTTTTGTTCTCTGCCTTCAACAAATCAAGTGAGTAACTTCATGTTAAAAAGCTTAAGTTTTTTTATATATATATAACTGATTGCTTGATTTATGTTTGATATGAGTATATATATATATATGGAAGAGATACCTGTATGATTGAATGCATGCTGAAAACAAGACCTGTAGAACACCCCTGTTTCAATTTCAAGCTCAGGATTTACTCAAAGAAAACCTTTTCTGCTTGATCCATTGGAAATTAGGACTTAGTATCTTAACAAGTTATGTTTGTTTGATTATAAAGTAAAATTTTAAACTTTAATTTTAAGTTAAATGAATTAGAGTCTTCCCTAAAACTTAAGAACAGTTAAAGGTTGAAAATAAGTGATGATTTCGAACATCTTAAAAATATAAATTCAGGTTTATAACTTGAATTCTCATCTGAAATTAGGATTTTTAAAACTAAATTCACATTTTTTTGTTAAGTATTGAATGAGAAATTTTGAGTTGAACAAAAATGGGTTATGGTCGTTTCTTGGGTGATCAAGTGGACCGGCATGCTCGGGGTTTCGCGTGGGGGTGAAGGAGCCTCCGGAGGTGTTGGGAAAAATAGCTGGAGTTGCTCCAGTTCGACATGGAAGCGGCGGTAGGGTTTTGAAAATTTTTAACCTAGTTTTAGCGTGGGGTTGTTTTTCGATTCATTCGTCTTCGATCAAGCATCGAGCTGCACGAGTTTTGGGATAATGGTGGCTGTCGAGCTGATGAAGACATGGATGGAGTTTCAGAAGTGCCTGTGGTCTGAAGTGCCTGGACGAGATAGGTTTGGCGATCGAGCTATTCCAGATAGGGTTCGTCAAATCCTCGTTTTTGATTTTGGGGTTCGATGTGGTCTCTGGGTGGTCGGCGAAGACTTGCGAGTGGCAACGGTGATGGTCGGAGAGGTGGCGAACGCTGGTGCATATGCACACGTATCAACGTGTATCAGTGAGGAGTTTGGGAAGAAGATAATGCACTCTGGTTTGGGCTTGTTTGGTTGGCTACAGGTTGATAACATGTCTTGTTTGTGTGGGTTGTTTCTCAGTGGGTTTTCTCGGGTTGGGTTTAAGTTGTTAAGCCAAATCAAATTTAGTTTTTAAATTATTTTACAACTAGTCTGAGTATTTGTAAATTTAACAGTTAAGTATTAGGCTTAATTAGTATTTTAATTGGTTTGACTTTAATTTACATTTAGCTTTAAGTTGGTAACTAATTAATTTATAGTTATGGTGGAAGACTTTCAAAATGAAAGATAAATGATTTTTAAAGATAAATGATATTGCAAAGTAATTAAGAATGTCAACAAATTGATAATTGAAATTAGCTAAGTGGATTGAGATTTATAAATTAGTAATTTAAGATTGAGTAATAAATAAGTAAGTGTTTAATTAATTGGTAATTAAGAATTTTAAAGAAAATTAATTAAAGTTAATATATTATATATAGTAGTGTATAATATACCTTGGAATTCTAGAAATTGAAATTCTAGATTTTGAAATAAAATTAAGTTTTATAAATTTAATGTTAGATAAGTTAAATGATTAAATATTCTTTTAATATGTGAATTTAAAAGGAATGACTTATTTATTTAATTTATAAATTAATAATTTAGGTTAATTCATAAGTAGAGATAAATCAATGGATTATTAAAGATAAATTGATTTTAACTAATAATAATTTATCTAAGATTTATTTCTTAAGAATGGTAATTAAAAAGAATTATTAATAGTTAATAAGGGTCATTAACTAAGATTATTTCAATAATTAATTAATGTGGTTAAATTTAACAATTAATTAGATCAATTTATTAATGATAACCATTTTTTAAATTGTGTAAGTGTAATTACTTTATGGTAAGTAATTAAAGAGTAAATTTCTTGAAATAATTAATTAAGAAGTTAATTAATTATATAAATGGGTTCAGAAGTTAATTTAATTAATATGATTGATTAAGAATAATTTAATTAATTAAAGTGTTGATAAATTAATTTATATCAAATGATTTGGAATTAATAAATCAGAATTGGATAATAAATTCATAAGTAATTAATTAAATTGGAAATAACTTGAATAAATTAGGATTAAACAATTAAATTAATCCTGCTTATAAATAATTATTAAATGCTTGGCATTACTTTTGAATGTTTATATTGTATGAAATGCCTTGAATTGGTTATCCTATCTGATTTGTGATATTTTGATCTGTGAATTGTGCTATGAATAATTTTATTCATTTATTGATGATACATCTGTATACTATCTGTGAATCTGTGAATGGACGATGAGCGTTATAGTTTATATCGCTTATCAACTATATTTCTGTGTTTTAATCTGTGATGATTGAATGATGTTGCACTATTGTGTTAAACCCCTGGACCACACTTATACACACACCAATATGGATTTCACGAGGAAATCGATTAAGTCACAGATTTTTGAAAATAGTTTTAAATTTGAATATTTGAATTCAAATGTTTTGGAAATGGATTGGGTTTAAAGTGAAAAGCTTTTGAAATGGAATTTCATAGATGAAATTTATTTTGAATAACTTGATAAAATATGAAGTTGAATAATTTGATTTGAACTTAAATTCAAGATTTGAAATTGAATTCTATGATTTAAAACTAGGGATTAAAAATGTTATACCAGTTATATATGGGTTAAACTATTTTAAAAGTATTGATTTGGGATGTGAATAGAATTCAAGGGCTTTAACTCGTGTAAATATAATTGGATTTTTTTTTCTGAAATGAAAACTGTTTGTTTTCAAATAATAAAAGCTTTCACATAAGAAATGAACGTCCAATTTGTGTTAAAAAGAATTTCAAGTTTGAGAATGAAGATAATTTCCAAGTTATGAAAATGATTTTTGAAAGCTATAAGTTGAATCTTTGATTTAAAAGATTCAACAAGTTAATTGAATTTTGAAAGTTATAAGTTAAATCTTTGATTTAAAGATTTAACGGGTTAATCCAATTAGAATGTAAATTGTTTTGAAATCTATGAATTGATCTTTGTGAAATAAATCTTTTTGTAATATAAAGATTTGAAATGGTAATTGGTTTAAACCATTTGAAAAGGAAAGTTTTTGGGTTTTAAGTTGTGACTTAATTGAAATCCCAATATCCATATGTTTTTGAAATACTACGCTCACCATTCGGTTTAGCCGGGAGAGGACCTTTGTGTCATATATCCCATTCCGAATATGTGGTACGTCGATATGGATAGCATTTGAAGACCGGTGATGAAGACCGGATATTTTCAAAAACGGAAGGACAACTCGTCGAATGTCTTTGCATCGACTGGTCCCCGGTATAGAGACTCCATATGTGATGGGAAGTCCGGACGTGATTAGTGAATATCCGGATTTGCAAGGGCTTCTTTGGAAGTGCCTTCGGTTCTGTTCGAACCCGGAACAGACTTGTATGGATTGTGTGTCTGACATTACAATTTGAGATATAAAGCAGATTTCTTTCAAATACATTTCTGTTGGTGGCGGAGAATTTATTCTCTTAGCTTAACACCCTTCTCTGAGACGTACGAGCTCAGAGGTTATGTAGTTGAAGGTCATCAGCGATATATTCCCAATTTGGTAATGTGACATGCTAAGTGTTGTTGTGTAATGATCATTGTTTGATCATTTGTGATATGATCATTTGTTTGATCATTTATCTTTGTGATCATTACTTTAATCATTTGTTGACCCAAAGCATAGCTTTGTACCAAAGCGTGGCTTTGTGGACGAGACTTCGTCGAGCCTCACACCCCGGAATGGTCAAAACAGGAAAGATGCAGCAAGGTTATTAGGGGGTAGCGCCCCTTTAGGGTATGTTCATTTTCTTCTGGAAAATGGTGGTATCATGGTATGGAGCCCAGATACTTACTCATGTGGAAAACACTCTATTTATTATGGTGTGATGTTGGTTATCGAGCGCTCGGGTAAAGGTCCTAAAGGACCAGGGGATGGCATACTCGTGTCAGTTGTTACCCAGTTAGGGGTAACCCGGCCTTGTGTTGGCAGAGATCCGGTTAGGTTCTCGGGGACGTCCTTCCAGAGACGTTCTCATGTGGCAATGGGAAGTTCCTTGGCCTGACCATTTGTTGGACATCCAAAGAAACAATAAGAGCCTTGTACGGTTTTAATTGTAGAACCTGCCTCCTCAAGAGGTAGCTATAGCGGGCATAATATAATGGTACCTATGCTGGCTAAGATTTATATTCTACTTTCGAAATATTTTCTACACCGTGCACTTATAATAATAATATCAAAGAAATTTTCTGCGTATTAAGCATGTTTGACTATCATAAGAAGAAATCTCCTCCAAGTCTGCGTTTGCATTGTGTGTGTGGCGGGAGGTCTTATGGTAGTTTCATTTTCAAAAAGCATTGCGAATTTACTTTAAAAAAATTTTGTTGTTTGTTTTAAAGATAAAACTGTTTTGTTGCTCACACCAGTCTCATGACTGATCCGGAGTTTATTGTTCCTTTCCTAAACTCTGGGTGCTCATTATTTTCTACACGAGCAGTCTAGAGTTGGGTTTTTCAAATAGTTAGGTTCAGTGAATTATCTGGAGTTAGTTCAGTCTTTGGTTCGCACCAGTCTTGCCTAGCTTGGTGCATTGTTATGGGGAGTTCGAGCTATTGCTGGATTGGTTCTTGGAGATGGAGTTCAGATTTGGAGTTCTTCCTTGAAGACTATCTTAGAGTTATATTGTTCCGCTGCTGATGTTATCTGTTTCTTTTCCGCTGCTATTTTCTTGTATCTCTGATGTATATTGATATTTATTGTATCATCTGCTGTATCAGATATTGTATCAATGATGTATATCAATGTTTTATTCTTGTATTCCGCTGTGTTGTTTACTTAATGTTGTTATAAGCTCCGGCGAATCGGATTTGAACGGTTGAATCTACGGCATTCGAATACGATTTGAAGTATGGATGTCGATTTTCGAGCGGGCAAAATCCGAGACGTCACATGTGGTATCAGAGCTAAGGTTGAACTTTTTCTCAGGAGTATAACACATTAAGTGGCTCATTAGAGATAGGGTGAAGTATCCCTAGAATAAGTAATCCCTAAGATATCCGTTTGAATGCCTCAGTAAATTCTCTTGCTATCCACTGATAGTAAGTATGAGTGCAAGAAGAGGACGCGATAGGGGACAGGAGAATACGACTATAAATGGTCAATAACCTGCAACAGTGGAAACAACTTTCTTATCAATATTCTTTGATTCGTTTCCAAATCCTTTTGATTTCTTCGTGATAGCTCCAGAAAGAAGTTTCGGTGTGATGATGGCCCTACGTATCGTTGTAAGAAATTTTTTACTTCGTATCTTCATCGGTTTCTTATCGGTTTTTCGATTTAAACTCTAATGAATAAATTGGAAATTTAGAATTATGAATTGGAAATTTGACATTGAATTTTTTTTAAAATAAATTGGAAATTTAAATTGAGTTAAATTGATTTATAGAGTATGAAGAATAAGTTGAATTGAATCGATAAAACGACATCGTTTAAAACCGAATTTGGAATTCTATTGTAATTTCTTGTATCTATTGTTGATATTCTGATTTGGTAAGCCAAATTCAGAATAGATATCTAGTTTGACATGAAGAATTGTTCTTCTATCTTTCGTCTATCTTTGTTATCTCTCTTTGGCGAATTTCGAGGACGAAATTCTTTTTAAGGGGGGAAGTTTGTAACGATCCCGGATTTTAATCGAGTGTAAATTTATAATTAATTTAATTTTTTTAATAAAATTGTGGAATTAATTGGAAATCAATATGAAATATTAGTTAAAATATGAATCTATTGAGAAATATATATGTGTTAAATTTGAATTGGGACCAAATTTTAAATGCCTTCGAAAATAAATTTGAATTTGAACTTCATGTATATACATGTGAATATATATGTATATGTGCATATATTGGATTTGAATTTAAAATTTTAAGTTAAAGAAAGCATTAAATATGCAAGTACACTTAAAAACAAAGCTAAAGTATACAAAGCAACAAGTACAAATATCATCTCAGCCGAACTAGAGGGAAAAATTGCATAAGCCTGCAAAGGAAGAACAAGTCAAGCATCTAAGTACTACAAGGTAAAATAAAACACATACAATATATTCTCAGCCGAGATCTTGTTGATAAAACAAAGAAATAAAATAACATAAAGGACCATTTCATTTAATGCCTCATCCTCTCAGCACAAAAGAAAATCCCCCAGTCCATAATGCAATATTCCTCTAGCATCTTAAAGCATCTCAGCTATGCTTACTGTATAAACAAAGGTATCACTGGTATCAACATGCCTACCTCTGAAAATGCTATCTTCCTATACATACATCTACACTATTCTTGATTCGTTCATCAATAGCATCATCAAAACCAGAGCAATGCAAAATGATTCAAAAGCAATTACTCAACAATTTCAGTTTTCTCAGACTTTTGTTCTCTGCCTTCAACAAATCAAGTGAGTAACTTCATGTTAAAAAGCTTACGTTTTTTTTATATATATAACTGATTGCTTGATTTATGTTTGATATGAGTATATATATATATGGAAGAGATACCTGTATGATTGAATGCATGCTGAAAACAAGACCTGTAGAACACCTCTGTTTCCATTTCAAGCTCAGGATTTACTCAAAGAAAACCTTTTCTGCTTGATCCATTGGAAATTAGGACTTAGTATCTTAACAAGTTATGTTTGTTTGATTATAAAGTAAAATTTTAAACTTGAATTTTAAGTTAAATGAATTAGAGTCTGCTCTAAAACTTAAGAACAGCTAAGGGTTGAAAATAAGTGATGATTTCGAACATCTTAAAAGTATAAATTCAGGTTTATAACTTGAATTCTCATCTGAAATTAGGAATTTTAAAACTAAATTCACATTTTTTTGTTAAGTATTGAATGAGAAATTTTGAGTTGAACAAAAATGGGTTATGGTCGTTTCTTGGGTGATCAAGTGGACTGGCATGCTCGGGGTTTCGCGTGGGGGTGAAGGAGCCTCCGGAGGTGTTGGGAAAAATAGCTGGAGTTGCTCCAGTTCGACGTGGAAGCGGCGGTAGGGTTTTGAAAATTTTTAACCTAATTTTAGCGTGGGGTTGTTTTTCGATTCATTCGTCTTCGATCGAGCATCGAGCTGCTCGAGTTTTGGGGTAATGGTGGCTGTCGAGCTGATGAAGACATGGCTGGAGTTTTAGAAGTGCCGGTGGTCTGAAGTGGACGAGATAGGTTTGACGATCGAGTTATTCCAGATAGGGTTCATCAAATCCTCGTTTTTCATTTTGGGGTTCGATGTGGTCTCTGGGTGGTCGATTTGGTCGAGGTGGTCGGCGAAGACTTGCGAGTGGCAACGGTGATGGTCGGAGAGGTGGCGAACGCTGGTGCATATGCACACGTATCAACGTGTATCAGTGAGGAGTTTGGGAAGAAGATAATGCACTCGGGTTTGGGCTTGTTTGGTTGGCTACAGGTTGATAACATGTCTTGTTTGTGTGGGTTGTTTCTCAGTGGGTTTTCTCGGGTTGGGTTTAAGTTGTTAAGCCAAATCAAATTTAGTTTTTAAATTATTTTACAACTAGTCTGAGTATTTGTAAATTTAACAGTTAAGTATTAGGCTTAATTAGTATTTTAATTGGTTTGACTTTAATTTACATTTAGCTTTAAGTTGGTAACTAATTAATTTATAGTTATGGAGGAAGACTTTCAAAATGAAAGATAAATGATTTTTAAAGATAAATGATATTGCAAGGTAATTAAGAATGCCAACAAATTGATAATTGAAATTAGCTAAGTGGATTGAGATTTATAAATTAGTAATTTAAGATTGAGTAATAAATAAGTAAGTGTTTAATTAATTGGTAATTAAGAATTTTAAAGAAAATTAATTAACGTTAATATATTATATATAGTAGTGTATAATATACCTTGGAATTCTAGAAATTGAAATTCTAGATTTTGAAATAAAATTAAGTTTTATAAATTTAATGCTAGATAAGTTAAATGATTAAATATTCTTTTAATATGTGAATTTAAAAGGAATGACGTATTTATTTAATTTATAAATTAATAATTTAGGTTAATTCATAAGTAGAGATAAATCAATGGATTATTAAAGATAAATTGATTTTAACTAATAATAATTTATCTAAGATTTATTTCTTAAGAATGGTAATTAAAAAGAATTATTAATAGTTAATAAGGGTCATTAACTAAGATTATTTCAATAATTAATTAATGTGATTAAATTTAACAATTAATTAGATCAATTTATTAATGATAACCATTTTTAAAATTGTGTAAGTGTAATTACTTTATGGTAAGTAATTAAAGAGTAAATTTCTTGAAATAATTAATTAAGAAGTTAATTAATTATATAAATGGGTTCAAAAGTTAATTTAATTAATATGATTGATTAAGAATAATTTAATTAATTAAAGTGTTGATAAATTAATTTATATCAAATGATTTGGAATTAATAAATCAGAATTGGATAATAAATTCATAAGTAATTAATTAAATGGGAAATAACTTGAATAAATTAGGATTAAACAATTAAATTAATCCTGCTTATAAATAATTATTAAATGCTTGGCATTACTTATGAATGTTTATATCGTATGAAATGCCTTGAATTGGTTATCCTATCTGATTTGTGATATTTTGATCTGTGAATTGTGCTATGAATAATTTTATTCATTTATTGATGATACATCTGTATACTATCTGTGAATCTGTGAATGGACGATGAGCGTTATAGTTTGTATCGCTTATCAACTATATTTCTGTGTTTTAATCTGTGATGATTGAATGATGTTGCACTATTGTGTTAAACCCCTGGACCACACTTATACACACACCAATATGGATTTCACGAGGAAATCGATTAAGTCACAGATTTTTGAAAATAGTTTTAAATTTGAATATTTGAATTCAAATGTTTTGGAAATGGATTGGGTTTAAAATGAAAAGCTTTTGAAATGGAATTTCATAGATGAAATTTATTTTGAATAACTTGATAAAATATGAAGTTGAATAATTTGATTTGAACATAAATTCAAGATTTGAAATTGAATTCTATGATTTAAAACTAGGGATTAAAAATGTTATACCAGTTATATATGGGTTAAACTATTTTAAAAGTATTGATTTGGGATGTGAATAGAATTCAAGGGCTTTAACTCGTGTAAATATAATTGGATTTTTTTTATGAAACGAAAATTGTTTGTTTTGAAATAATAAAAGCTTTCACATAAGAAATGAACGTCCAATTTGTGTTAAAAAGAATTTCAAGTTTGAGAATGAAGATAATTTCCAAGTTATGAAAATGATTTTTGAAAGCTATAAGTTGAATCTTTGATTTAAAAGATTCAACAAGTTAATTGAATTTTGAAAGTTATAAGTTAAATCTTTGATTTAAAGATTTAACGGGTTAATCTAATTAGAATGTAAATTGTTTTGAAATCTATGAATTGATCTTTGTGAAATAAATCTTTTTGTAATATAAAGATTTGAAATGGTAATTGGTTTAAACCATTTGAAAAGGAAAGTTTTTGGGATTTAAGTTGTGACTTAATTGAAATCCCAATATCCATATGTTTTTGAAATACTACGCTCACCATTCGGTTTAGCCGGGAGAGGACCTTTGTGTCATATATCCCATTCCGAATATGTGGTACGTCGATATGGATAGCATTTGAAGACCGGTGATGAAGACCGGATATTTTCAAAAACGGAAGGACAACTCGTCGAATTTCTTTGCATCGACTGGTCCCCGGTATAGAGAGACCATATGTGATGGGAAGTCCGAACGTGATTAGTGAATATCCGGATTTGCAAGGGCTTCTTTGGAAGTGCCTTCGGTTCTGTTCGAACCCGGAACAGACTTGTATGGATTGTGTGTCTGACATTACAATTTGAGATATAAAGCAGATTTCTTTCAAATACATTTCTGTTGGTGGCGGAGAATTTATTCTCTTAGCTTAACACCCTTCTCTGAGACGTATGAGCTCAGAGGTTATGTAGTTGAAGGTCATCAGCGATATATTCCCAATTTGGTAATGTGACATGCTAAGTGTTGCTGTGTAATGATCATTGTTTGATCATTTGTGATATGATCATTTGTTTGATCATTTATCTTTGTGATCATTACTTTGATCACTTGTTGACCCAAAGCATGGCTTTGTACCAAAGCGTGGCTTTGTGGACGAGACTTCGTCGAGCCTCACACCCCGGAATGGTCAAAACAGGAAAGATGCAGCAAGGTTATTAGGGGGTAGCGCCCCTTTAGGGTATGTTCATTTCCTTCTGGAAAAGGGTGGTATCATGGTATGGAGCCCAGATACTTACTCATGTGGAAAACACTCTATTTATTATGGTGTGATGTTGGTTATCGAGCGCTCGGGTAAAGGTCCTAAAGGACCGGGGGATGGCATACTCGTGTCAGTTGTTACCCAGTTATGGGTAACCCGGCCTTGTGTTGGTAGATATCCGGTTAGGTTCTCGGGGACGTCCTTCCAGAGGCGTTCTCATGTGGCAATGGGAAGTTCCTTGGCCTGACCATTTGTTGGACATCCAAAGAAACAATACGAGCCTTGTACGGTTTTAATTATAGAACCTGCCTCCTCAGGAGGTAGCTATAGCGGGCATAATATAATGGTACCTATGCTGGCTAAGATTTATATTCTACTTTCGAAATATTTTCTACACCGTGCACTTATAATAATAATATCAAAGAAATTTTCTGCGTATTAAGCATGTTTGACTATCATAAGAAGAAATCTCCTCTAAGTCTGCGTTTGCATTGTGTGTGTGGCGGGAGGTCTTATGGTAGTTTCATTTTCAAAAAGCATTGCGAGTTTACTTTAAAAATCTTTTGTTGTTTGTTTTAAAGATAAAACTGTTTTGTTGCTCACACCAGTCCCATGACTGATCCGGAGTTTATTGTTCCTTTCCTAAACTCTGGGTGCTCATTATTTTCTACACGAGCAGTCTAGAGTTGGGTTTTTCAGATAGTTAGGTTCAGTGAATTATCTGGAGTTAGTTCAGTCTTTGGTTCGCACCAGTCTTGCCTAGCTTGGTGCATTGTTATGGGGAGTTCGAGCTATTGCTGGATTGGTTCTTGGAGATGGAGTTCAGATTTGGAGTTCTTCCTTGAAGACTATCTTAGAGTTATATTGTTCCGCTGCTGATGTTATCTGTTTCTTTTCCGCTGCTATTTTCTTGTATCTCTGATGTATATTGATATTTATTGTATCATCTGTTGTATCAGATATTGTATCAATGCTGTATATTAATGTTTTTTTCTTGTATTCCGCTGTGTTGTTTACTTAATGTTGTTATAAGCTCAGTGAATCGGATTTGAACGGTTGAATCTACGACATTCGAATACGATTTGAAGTATGGATGTCGATTTTCGAGCGGGCAAAATCCGAGACGTCGCATATTATATCATCTATATATATTTGTACTAATTGAATATCATTTTTATTTCTTTTAATAAAAAGAGTTATACTATTTTAGCAACTTCGAAAACCAGATTGTAGTAAATAAGATATTAGTCTTTCATACCAGGATCAAGGAGCTTGTTTTAGATCATATACAGCTTTCTTTAATTTGTATACATGATTCGGAAATTTATTATCTTCGAAAAGTGGAGGTTGTTGAACATAAACATCTTCTTTTACAAAACCATTAAGAAAAGCACTTTTAACATCCATTTGGAATAATTTGAAATTATTGTAGTTTGCGAAAGCAAGTAGAATCCTGATATCTTCTAGTCTTGCTACGGGTGCAAAGGTTTCGTCCTAATTAATTCCTTCTTCTTGATAATAACCTTGCGCGACTAAACGAGCTTTATTTCTCATGATCTCACCAAGTTCATTCATTGTATTTAATAAATCCATGTTGTTCCAATTTCACTTTTATCCTCAAGTCTAGGAACAAGTTCCCAAATATCATTTATTGTGAACTGGTTCAATTCTTCTTGCACAACAAGAATCCATGAATCATCAGATGATGCTTCCTTTGGATTTTTAGGTTCAATAGTTGATATAAAAGCTACATTACTCATACTATTTAGTTGATTTCTTGTTTTAACGATAGATTCAATATTTCCTAGTATATTTTCTACAAGATGATCTTTTAATAGCCTACTTCTTTTATTAGGTTGAATGACTTCACAATTAGTTTCATTTGGTTCATTATTTAAAGTTAAAAAATGTGACGTCCCACCTCTATACCCACATTAGCAAAGAGTATTATTAGATAATACCGTCTGCTAATACGGAGAATAAGGCTGGATAGGAGCGACCTTTTATAGCCTTGCCGTAACTATCTATTGAATACATCGACAATTACCCTTACCTAGCAGATCGACATGTCCAATGAATACTTAAAACAAAACCATAGTTGGCTAGAGGATCTATCAGAACAGAATATAACAACTCAAATATAATATACATCACAGAACAGTAAATCATCACATGAACATATACTGATGCATAACAGAGTATACAAAACAATACATGACAAGTGGTATAGCAAACCACAATACACAGACGAGTCAATAATACATATCATAGTTACAACAGATGAGGACTACACAAAAGCTATGACAAACAAGAAACTAGCGGAATAGTCCATGCGGAAGCAAAAGAGGCTAAGTCCAAAAGCACCTAACCTGAAACATCTTGGTCTGACCCGAGTATAAAATACACGGGTCAGTCTAGCTAAACAAATCAGTTAGATAAACTGAACGATAACGAACCTGCAAGATCATATAGTATAACAAATATCTCTAAGGGAGATAACACAATCATCTAACAAAAGATGAACATAATAAAACAAGCCTCATATCATCGGCAACATAGATAATCAAAGGATATAAATATCCCAAAGCAAGCCAAAAAGGCAAATAACAAATACCCATAAGGTATACAAGTTCCACAAGGTAACCGCTACACATCATGCGGCTCAAAAAGACCAACACCGATGGGAGATACCAAGGGAATATAATCACAGTGAAACATCAGAAAATTCCAATTGCAACAAACCTAAATATCTCTCGAGCGGTGGTGAAGAAACCACTCCAATATCTCTCGAGCGGTGGTGAAGAAACCACTCCAATATCTCTCGAGCGGTGGTGAAGAAACCACTACGAAAGCGCTACTAAAAGCAACAAGCCAAAAGGGGACAGTCCGAAGACACTGTCCCAAAGGCACAGACAATCCCAAATATCTCTCGAGCTGGGGCAAAGGACCAACTCCAAAAGCGATACTAAAGGCAACAAGCCAGAAGGAGACAGTCCGAAGACACTATCCCAAAGGCGGCATGTGTCACAAACTCCCAGAAAGGAACCCGAGAAGTGTTAACGTGAGTCCGATCACCACCCGTTCGCACTAAACGGTTTACTATCCGTTAGTCAATTTCACACTCAAAGCAGTACAAAGTTTACCTCATCTCATCGGTAAACCAAACCCAAAGGTCAAAACGTTCAAACGAATAGATTGGGAATTAACTGAAAAGATGAACGCACGTGTTCATTGCACGTGTTTTATCTAATCATTTAATTCTCCTCCCACTTCGCTCGAAGTGCGAAATTGTGTGTGTATGTTTTAAATAGAATTTATAATTTGGAGAAGCGAGCTTTTAATACGATTTGAAGAGATCATTTTGTAAAAAACCGTGAGTGAAGTCAAAAAGAAGTCATCAAAGTCAAATATGCAATAACAACTAATTGGAATCAACACGAGTCGATAAATGTTGGAAATATACTAAAAACAGCCAAAATAGGCAAAACTGCACATTTCAGACGTCTGAAATTACCTTTCAGACGTCTAAACCACTAACCAGACGTCTGAAGGGATTTCCAGACGTCTGGATTTTGTCTCTGCATTTTTGCGTCTTCCAGGGACCAATTCCAGACGTCTGAATTTCCAAACCAGACGTCTGAATTTGAAACCAGACGTCTGAAATTAGAGTTCAGACGTCTGAAATCCCCCTGTAGGCAAAAATCAGCCAAGCCCATAAAGGCAAAAATCCAAATGAATTGCAAACGAACGAGCGATGGATGCTATGGGTTTATGCCATATGACAACCCAGCACTATTGGCTCTTTTATACACCTCCAAAAACATGATCAAATATCAAAGTTAGGATCTTTAAAGAATTGAACCCAAACACTAAAAATTTGGATATTCACCAATTCAATCCAAACCAAAAGCAATTGCATATGAACAAGGTGTTAGGAATTCATACCCACCATCAATGAAATCAAGAGAAGTAGATGTGAGTTCAAAACTCACCTTTTTAACTCAAGAACAAGAAGAAGAAGCTCAAATGCAAAGGAACAAGGCCAACCACTCTCTACTTCAACTCTACTAGCTTCAATCTAAGATCAAACAAATATTTCCTAAGTTTAGGTTTAGGAATTTCTGAGATTGAAGAGAGAAAGAGGTAGAGAAGATGAAGAAGAGGCTTACCAATTGCTTCTCTTTGATTTTGGAGCAAGAATATGAGCTAGAAAGAAGAACTAGGGTTTGCAATTTCTATTTCCCTTTCCCTTCCATCATTTTCAGTTGGAGATTGAGTTTAGAAGAGTGGAATGAGAGAATGGAGAGGAGAGGGATGAGTTTGGGTATTAGTTAAGCTAGTGGGCTGAACCCAAACCCTAAACCCAATAGAAAAAGTAGCGAAATTCAACTTACTCCAAACATATCAAAGATTATACTCAAAAAGATCGCAAACGACATTTTGAACTCAATGGAAGTGGTCTTGAGTCCCAATTCGACCGTTTGCAGAAAGTAACTTTTCGGACCATAATCCGACAAACGACGTCATATTTAAATAAAATATTTAAATATACAACCGATAAATATGCGGGTTGTTACAGACTTCTCTTCTTAAAGAAATTGCATCCTCGTAATTCTTAAGAAGAAAATAAAGAGTAACAACCAAAACATATCAACACATAAGAATAACAGAATAAGAAGTTCACCATAAAGTGCACGAAAAGATAAGCCTGAACTTGCTTGCTCAGAGAATTCTATGGATTCCTAAGCTTAAAATAATTCGGAACACTGACGTGGTACAAACAATACGTCAAATGATCCAAATCTCAACAAAAGAAGTGCAACAAAACGTCCGATGAACTTGGTAAAAAGATCATTCCATTCGGACATCAACAAAGAAACAATCACTTGTTGCTTACAACTAAATGCATTGGCAACACGATCCCCCCTTTCGGGAATAAAAAGAATAACAAGATCATAAGATGCAAGGAACTCGAGCCAACACTAAGTTCCTTATGAGAAATTAAACATTCAAAAATTATGATTGGTGAGGAGAACAAAATTCCTTACCCAAAAATAATGATGCCAAATATAAAGAGCGAAAACAATAGCCGTGAGCACTAGATCATGAGTGGCATACATAGTCTCTATCGGCTTTAATGATTTAGAAGCACAAGTGATAGCACGTTTTCTTTTGCAAGAGAACGGCATTCAAACCAACATGACTAGTATTGGTAAAAAGATAAAATCTTGGTTCCCTTCGGGAATCCCAAGATAAGGGTACCGGAAAAGAGTCCTTTCAAATAATCTACTTTCTTAAAAGCTAAAACTTTCAAATAAAATTCTTTACCAAAAAGATAAAGCTTCAAAATTTCAATTACCTTCATGAATTCATATTTCGAGAAAAATTTTCTTATTTCAAATCAATTTATTGTGTCAAATTGTCTCATCAAAGCGTTTAGGAGATTCCTATCGATAACGTTGATCAAGCGCATCGACCAGAATTCTTAAAGCACTCAATGGGCAATACAATCACAAAACCATCTTTTATAAGATAAACATGTTTCTAAAAACTTTTAAAAATTCACTTTGTTCATTTTAAGAATAAAAATCCCATTTATACTTGTAAATAAATCTTATGAAAAAGATTTGCAAAAATTTTAAATTGCTAATTTCCATCCAAAACCAATAAAATACTAAAAATGGAATCATCGAGAATCCGAGATATTCGCAGAATACTTGATTCATAAAATGGATGAATTGAGCTAGACAACTGAATGACATAACAAATCGTTCATAAGAATCACAACGAGTGCGGAATGTGGTAAGTGGAATCCTAACTTCCGCAACTCGTAGCCAAATGAAAACCGATGGTAAGGTCGAGCTAAAAAGACCTTAACACTACTCAAAAGATTGCTTAGGTAATAACCCTAAGACAAGACCAAAAATACTGGAAAATTCTCAAACTGCAAGAATTAGAGAAACAACACTTTCCTCATCATGAGGGCTTAAAGAATAAAATGATGCCATCAAATTGGAAATCGAGATCACAAAGAAAAATAGAGACTTTCCAAAATAGATGGAGACATACCTTATCCCTGAGAAGAACCTCCAGAAGCATCTGTTACATTTAACTTGCCAGATGGAGAATTATTCGGAGCAATGGGACAAGTGAAACTACGATGACCTTCCTTCTTGCAATAACGACAGAAGAGAGGCTTAGGACAAGCTCGAATCATATGATCAGGAGAACCATAATTGAAACACTTCCGAATGGAAGGTGTTCCAGCAGACTGAGAATCAGATTCATCGGGCTTTTTCTTCTTGGAAGGGAAAAATTCCGGCTCATCCAATGGAGACTGCTTTTTGTCGGGGTTCTTGCGAACCTCAATATCATCATCACAATCACACTCCCTCTCGATGGTTTCGAGATGCAGTGCAAAATCAACTAACTCCTCAAAAGAAAGCTTAAGCTCAAGCATCAAAGATTTCTTAAGATATTTCTTAAGACCAGAAACAAACTTCAAATTCTTCTTATAAGAAGTGCTAATGAATTCAAGACCATACTTAGATAAGGCCTCGAAAGATGCAACATATTCAGAAACGAAAGACTCCCCTTGCTTTAATTTAAGAAAGCGCCGGGACAACAAAGCTTTCTCAGATTCAGGAACGAACTTGAGTTCGAATCGCTCCCGAAACTGAGTCCAAGAAAGAGCAGACTCATCAATTTCGGCTACAAGAAGCTCGTACCAATCAAGGGCACGCTCTTGCAATAAGCTAGAAGTTACAAGAACTCTATCATGATCAGAAATATCCATTCTAGAGAAGATACGTTCGCACGTGCGAATCCAAGCTTGGACTTCAAGAACAGACTCGGAGCCTTTAAACGGCTTTCCTCCAAGATGAGAAAAATCACTATACAAACGTGCAAAGGTAGACTTGCGAGGTGGAGATACACGAGTAGGAGCTGGAGGCTGAATGCTCCTAAACAACTCCATAAACTGATCGGCTGACATATAAACGCCATCCGGATGTGAGCCACTGGATTGCCCAGCATCCGAACGTCGTCCTCTGCCTCTTCCATCCATAAGCTGAAAGTTAAAGAAGATAAGGATTAACCACAAGGTAGATATTTCAATACGGAATACTACGGAATAAAAATACATTCCTGGACGTATTCCCAAATTCTATCTACCCAAAAACACGGAAGGAATAGAGACGCGAAGATTCAAGGATTTGTAACACTTGTTACACTCTAATGTATCCTAATATGTGCTTCTATTCTGTGTTTATCATATTTTGTTCTGAACCTCGCTCTGATACCAAGCTGTGACGCCCCACCTCTATACCCACATTAGCAAAGAGTATTATTAGATAATACCGTCTGCTAATACGGAGAATAAGGCTGGATAGGAGCGACCATCTATAGCATTGCTTTAACTATCTATTGAATACATCGATAATTGCTCTTACCTAGCAGATCGACATGTCCAATGAATACTTAAAACAAAACCATAGTTGGCTAGAGGATCTATCAGAACAGAATATAACAACTCAAATGTAATATACATCACAGAACAGTAAATCATCACATGCACATATACTGATACATAACAGAGTATACAAAACGATACATGACAAGTGGTATAGCAAACCACAATATACAGACGAGTCAATAATACATATCAGAGTTACAACAGATGAGGACTACACAAAAGCTATGACAAACAAGAAACTAGCGGAATAGTCCATGCGGAAGCAAAAGAGGCTAAGTCCAAAAGCACCTAACCTGAAACATCTCGGTCTGACCCGAGTATAAAATACACGGGTCAGTCTAGCTAAACAAATCAGTTAGATAAACTGAACGATAACGAACCTGCAAGATCATAAAGTATAACAAATATCTCTAAGGGAGATAACACAATCATCTAACAAAAGATGAACATAATAAAACAAGCCTCATATCATCGGCAACATAGATAATCAAAGGATATAAATATCCCAAAGCAAGCCAAAAAGGCAAATAACAAATACCCATAAGGTATACAAGTTCCACAAGGTAACCGCTACACATCATGCGGCTCAAAAGGACCAACACCGATGGGCGATACCAAGGGAATATAATCATATCAGTGAAACATCAGAAAATTCCAATTGCAAAATACCTAAATATCTCATGAGCGATGGTGAAGAAACCACTCCAATATCTCTCGAGCGGTGGTGAAGAAACCACTACGAAAGCGCTACTAAAAGCAACAAGCCAGAAGGGGACAGTCCGAAGACACTGTCCCAAAGGCACAGACAATCCCAAATATCTCTCGAGCTGGGGCAAAGGACCAACTCCAAAAGCGATACTAAAGGCAACAAGCCAGAAGGAGACAGTCCGAAGACACTATCCCAAAGGCGGCATGTGTCACAAACTCCCAGAAAGGAACCCGAGAAGTGTTAACGTGAGTCCGATAACCACCCGTTCGCACTAAACGGTTTACTATCCGTTAGTCAATTTCACACTCAAAGCAGTACAAAGTTTACCTCATCTCATCGGTAAACCAAACCCAAAGGTCAAAACGTTCAAACGAATAGATTGGGAATTAACTGAAAAGATGAACGCACGTGTTCATTGCACGTGTTTTATCTAATCATTTAATTCTCCTCCCACTTCGCTCGAAGTGCGAAATTGTGTGTGTATGTTTTAAATAGAATTTATAATTTGGAGAAGCGAGCTTTTAATACGATTTGAAGAGATCATTTATAAAAAACCGTGAGTGAAGTCAAAAAGAAGTCATCAAAGTCAAATATGCAATAACAACTAATTGGAATCAACACGAGTCGATAAATGTTGGAAATATACTAAAAACAGCCAAAATAGGCAAAACTGCACATTTCAGACGTCTGAAATTACCTTCCAGACGTCTAAACCACTAACCAGACGTCTGAAGGGATTTCCAGACGTTTGGATTTTGTCTCTGCATTTTTGCGTCTTCCAGGGACCAATTCCAGACGTCTGAATTTCCAAACCAGACGTCTGAATTTGAAACCAGACATCTGAAATTAGAGTTCAGACGTCTGAAATCCCTCTGTAGGCAAAAATCAGCCAAGCCCATAAAGGCAAAAATCCAAATGAATTGCAAACGAACGAGCGATGGATGCTATGGGTTTATGCCATACGACAACCCAGCACTATTGGCTCTTTTATACACCTCCAAAAACATGATCAAATATCAAAGTTAGGATCTTTAAAGAATTGAACCCAAACACTAAAAATTTGGATATTCACCAATTCAATCCAAACCAAAAGCAAGTGCATATGAACAAGGTGTTAGGAATTCATACCCACCATCAATGAAATCAAGAGAAGTAGATGTGAGTTCAAAACTCACCTTTTTAACTCAAGAACAAGAAGAAGAAGCTCAAATGCAAAGGAACAAGGCCAACCACTCTCTACTTCAACTCTACTAGCTTCAATCTAAGATCAAACAAATGTTTCCTAAGTTTAGGTTTAGGAATTTCTGAGATTGAAGAGAGAAAGAGGTAGAGAAGATGAAGAAGAGGCTTACCAATTGCTTCTCTTTGATTTTGGAGCAAGAATATGAGCTAGCAAGAAGAACTAGGGTTTGCAATTTCTATTTCCCTTTTCCTTCCACCATTTTCAGTTGGAGCTTGAGTTTAGAAGAGTGGAATGAGAGAATGGAGAGGAGAGGGCTGAGTTTGGGTATTCGTTAAGCTAGTGGGCTGAACCCAAACCCTAAACCCAATAGAAAAAGTAGCGAAATTCAACTTACTCCAAACATATCAAAGATTATACTCAAAAAGATCGCAAACGACATTTTGAACTCAATGGAAGTGGTCTTGATTCCCAATTCGACCGTTTGCAGAAAGTAACTTTTCGGACCATAATCCGACAAATGACGTCATATTTAAATAAAATATTTAAATATACAACCGATAAATATGCGGGTTGTTACAGACTCCTCTTCTTAAAGAAATTGCATCCTCGCAATTCTTAAGAAGAAAATAAAGAGTAACAACCAAAACATATCAACACATAAGAATAACAGAATAAGAAGTTCACCATAAAGTGCATGAAAAGATAAGCCTGAACTTGCTTGCTCAGAGAATTCTATGGATTCCTAAGCTCAAAATAATTCGGAACACTGACGTGGTACAAACAATACGTCAAATGATCCAAATCTCAACAAAAGAAGTGCAACAAAACGTCCGATGAACTTGGTAAAAAGATCATTCCATTCGGACATCAACAAAGAAACAATCACTTGTTGCTTACAACTAAATGCATTGGCAACACGATCCCCCCTTTCGGGAATAAAAAGAATAACAAGATCATAAGATGCAAGGAACTCGAGCCAACACTAAGTTCCTTATGAGAAATTAAACATTCAAAAATTATGATTGGTGAGGAGAACAAAATTCCTTACCCAAAAATAATGATGCCAAATATAAAGAGCGAAAACAATAGCCGTGAGCACTAGATCATGAGTGGCATACATAGTCTCTATCGGCTTTAATGATTTAGAAGCACAAGTGATAGCATGTTTTCTTTTGCAAGAGAACGGCATTCAAACCAACATGACTAGTATTGGTTAAAAGATAAAATCTTGGTTCCCTTCGGGAATCCCAAGATAAGGGTACCGGAAAAGTGTCCTTTCAAATAATCTACTTTCTTAAAAGCTAAAACTTTCAAATAAAATTCTTTACCAAAAAGATAAAGCTTCAAAATTTCAATTACCTTCATGAATTCATATTTCGAGAAAAAATTTCTTATTTCAAATCAATTTATTGTGTCAAATTGTCTCATCAAAGCATTTAGGAGATTCCCATCGATAACGTTGATCAAGCGCATCGACCAGAATTCTTAAAGCACTCAATGGGCAATACAATCACAAAACCATCTTTTATAAGATAAACATGTTTCTAAAAACTTTTAAAAATTCACTTTGTTCATTTTAAGAATAAAAATCCCATTTATACTTGTAAATAAATCTTATGAAAAAGATTTGCAAAAATTTTAAATTGCTAATTTCCATCCAAAACCAATAAAATACTAAAAATGGAATCATCGAGAATCCAAGATATTCGCAGAATACTTGATTCATAAAATGGATGAATTGAGCTAGACAACTGAATGACATAACAAATCATTCATAAGAATCACAACGAGTGCGGAATGTGGTAAGTGGAATCCTAACTTCCGCAACTCGTAGCCAAATGAAAACCGATGGTAAGGTCGAGCTAAAAAGACCTTAACACTACTCAAAAGATTGCTTAGGTAATAACCCTAAGACAAGACCAAAAATACTGGAAAATTCTCAAACTACAAGAATTAGAGAAACAACACTTTCCTCATCATGAGGGCTTAAAGAATAAAATGATGCCATCAAATTGGAAATCGAGATCACAAAGAAAAATAGAGACTTTCCAAAATAGATGGAGACATACCTTATCCCTGAGAAGAAGCTCCAGAAGCATCTGTTACATTTAACTTGCCAGATGGAGAATTATTCGGAGCAATGGGACAAGTGAAACTAAGATGACCTTCCTTCTTGCAATAACGACAGAAGAGAGGCTTAGGACAAGCTCGAATCATATGATCAGGAGAACCATAATTGAAACACTTCCGAATGGAAGGTGTTCCAGCAGACTGAGAATCAGATTCATCGGGCTTTTTCTTCTTGGAAGGGAAAAATTCCGGCTCATCCAATGGAGACTGCTTTTTGTCGGGGTTCTTGCGAACCTCAATATCATCATCACAATCACACTCCCTCTCGATGGTTTCGAGATGCAGTGCAAAATCAACTAACTCCTCAAAAGAAAGCTTAAGCTCAAGCATCAAAGATTTCTTAAGATATTTCTTAAGACCAGAAACAAACTTCAAATTCTTCTTATAAGAAGTGCTAATGAATTCAAGACCATACTTAGATAAGGCCTTGAAAGATGCAACATATTCAGAAACGAAAGACTCCCCTTGCTTTAATTTAAGAAAGCGCCGGGACAACAAAGCTTTCTCAGATTCAGGAACGAACTTGAGTTCGAATCGCTCCCGAAACTGAGTCCAAGCAAGAGCAGACTCATCAATTTCGGCTACAAGAAGCTCGTACCAATCAAGGGCACGCTCTTGCAATAAGCTAGAAGTTACAAGAACTCTATCATGATCAGAAATATCCATTCTAGAGAAGATACGTTCGCACGTGCGAATCCAAGCTTGGACTTCAAGAACAGACTCGGAGCCTTTAAACGGCTTTCCTCCCAGATGAGAAAAACACTATACAAACGTGCAAAGGTAGACTTGCGAGGTGGAGACACACGAGTAGGAGCTGGAGGCTGAATGCTCCTAAACAACTCCATAAACTGATCGGCTGACATATAAACGCCATCCGGATGTGAGCCACTGGATTGCCCAGCATCCGAACGTCGTCCTCTGCCTCTTCCATCCATAAGCTGAAAGTTAAAGAAGATAAGGATTAACCACAAGGTAGATATTTCAATACGGAATACTACGGAATAAAAATACATTCGTGGACGTATTCCCAAATTCTATCTACCCAAAAACACGGAAGGAATAGAGACGCGAAGATTCAAGGATTTGTAACACTTGTTACACTCTAACGTATCCTAATATGTGCTTCTATTCTGTGTTTATCATATTTTGTTCTGAACCTCGCTCTAATACCAAGCTGTGACGCCCCACCTCTATACCCACATTAGCAAAGAGTATTATTAGATAATACCGTCTGCTAATACGGAGAATAAGGCTGGATAGGAGCGACCATCTATAGCATTGCTTTAACTATCTATTGAATACATCGACAATTGCCCTTACCTAGCAGATCGACATGTCCAATGAATACTTAAAACAAAACCATAGTTGGCTAGAGGATCTATCAGAACAGAATATAACAACTCAAATGTAATATACATCACAGAACAGTAAATCATCACATGCACATATACTGATACATAACAGAGTATACAAAACGATACATGACAAGTGGTATAGCAAACCACAATATACAGACGAGTCAATAATACATATCAGAGTTACAACAGATGAGGACTATACAAAAGCTATGACAAACAAGAAACTAGCGGAATAGTCCATGCGGAAGCAAAAGAGGCTAAGTCCAAAAGCACCTAACCTGAAACATCTCGGTCTGACCCGAGTATAAAATACACGGGTCAGTCTAGCTAAACAAATCAGTTAGATAAACTGAACGATAACGAACCTGCAAGATCATATAGTATAACAAATATCTCTAAGGGAGATAACACAATCATCTAACAAAAGATGAACATAATAAAACAAGCCTCATATCATCGGCAACATAGATAATCAAAGGATATAAATATCCCAAAGCAAGCCAAAAAGGCAAATAACAAATACCCATAAGGATTACAAGTTCCACAAGGTAACCGCTACACATCATGCGGCTCAAAAAGACCAACACCGATGGGCGATACCAAGGGAATATAATCATATCAGTGAAACATCAGAAAATTCCAATTGCAACAAACCTAAATATCTCATGAGCGGTGGTGAAGAAACCACTCCAATATCTCTCGAGCGGTGGTGAAGAAACCACTACGAAAGCGCTACTAAAAGCAACAAGCCAGAAGGAGACAGTCCGAAGACACTATCCCAAAGGCAACAGACAATCCCAAATATCTCTCGAGCTGGGGCAAAGGACCAACTCCAAAATCGATACTAAAGGCAACAAGCCAGAAGGAGACAGTTCGAAGACACTATCCCAAAGGCGGCATGTGTCACAAACTCCCAGAAAGGAACCCGAGAAGTGTTAACGTGAGTCCGATAACCACCCGTTCGCACTAAACGGTTTACTATCCGTTAGTCAATTTCACACTCAAAGCAGTACAAAGTTTACCTCATCTCATCCGTAAACCAAACCCAAAGGTCAAAACGTTCAAACGAATAGATTGGGAATTAACTGAAAAGATGAACGCACGTGCTCATTGCACGTGTTTTATCTAATCATTTAATTCTCCTCCCACTTCGCTCGGAGTGTGAAATTGTGTGTGTATGTTTTAAATAGAATTTATAATTTGGAGAAACGAACTTTTAATACGATTTGAAGAGATCATTTATAAAAACCCGTGAGTGAAGTCAAAAAGAAGTCATCAAAGTCAAATATGCAATAACAACTAATTGGAATCAACACGAGTCGATAAAAGTTGGAAATATACTAAAAACAGCCAAAATAGGCAAAACTGCACATTTCAGACGTCTGAAATTACCTTCCAGACGTCTAAACCACTAACCAGACGTCTAAAGGGAATTCCAGACGTCTGGATTTTGACTCTGCATTTTGCGTCTTCCAGGGACCAATTCCAGACGTCTGAATTTCCAAACCAGACGTCTGAATTTGAAACCAGACGTCTGAAATTAGAGTTCAGACGTCTGAAATCCCCCTGTAGGCAAAAATCAGCCAAGCCCATAAAGGCAAAAATCCAAATGGATTGCAAACGAACGAGCGATGGATGCTATGGGTTTATGCCATACGACAACCCAGCACTATTGGCTCTTTTATACACCTCCAAAAACATGATCAAATATCAAAGTTAGGATCTTTAAAGAATTGAACCCAAACACTAAAAATTTGGATATTCACCAATTCAATCCAAACCAAAAGCAAGTGCATATGAACAAGGTGTTAGGAATTCATACCCAACATCGATGAAATCAAGAGAAGTAGATGTGAGTTCAAAACTCACTTTTTTAACTCAAAACAAGAAGAAGAAGCTCAAATGCAAAAGAACAAGGCCAACCACTCTCTACTTCAACTCTACTAGCTTCAATCTAAGATCAAACAAATATTTCCTAAGTTTAGGTTTAGGAATTTCTGAGATTGAAGAGAGAAAGAGATAGAGAAGATGAAGAAGAGGCTTACCAATTGCTTCTCTTTGATTTTGGAGCAAGAATATGAGCTAGCAAGAAGAACTAGGGTTTGCAATTTCTATTTCCCTTTCCCTTCCACCATTTTCAGTTGGAGCTTGAGTTTAGAAGAGTGGAATGGGAGAATGGAGAGGAGAGGGCTGAGTTAGGTTATTAGTTAAGCTAGTGGGCTGAACCCAAACCCTAAACCCAATAGAAAAAGTAGCGAAATTCAACTTACTCCAAACATATCAAAGATTATACTCAAAAAGATCGCAAACGACATTTTGAACTCAATGGAAGTGGTCTTGAGTCCCAATTCGACCGTTTGCAGAAAGTAACTTTTCGGACCATAATCTGACAAACGACGTTATATTTAAATAAAATATTTAAATATACAACCGATAAATATGCGGGTTGTTACAAAAAATCTTCTTCATCTTCTGTTTGTGTAGTATCTTTAAAATTTTCATCAAAATATATATGCATTGTTTTTTCAATAGTGTTAGTTCTTAAATTATAAACTCTAAATGCTTTACTTCTATTATAATATCCAATAAAGATACCTTTACCAGATTTAGGTTCAAATTTATCTAAATTATCTTTGTATTAAGAATAAAACATTTACTATCAAAAACTTTAAAATAAGCTACTATGGGTTTCTTATTGTAAAGTAGTTCATATGGTTTTTTATAGTTAATGGTCTAATTAAAATCTTATTTAATATATAACAAGCTGTAGCGACTGCTTCAACCCAAATTTTTTTAGGTAAGTTACTATCAGAAAGCATTGTTCTAGCACACTCTTGAATCATTCTATTCTTACGTTCTACCACTCTGTTTTATTGTGGAGTCCTTGGAAAAGAGAAATTAGGAGTATTTCCTTTTTTATTACAGAAATTCTAAACATTTTCATTTTCAAATTCTCCATCATGATCACTACGAATAGTTTTTATTTTTAAAGAAAGTTTATTTTGAATTATTTTATAATTTTTTTAAATAATTCAAAAGCATCACTTTTAAGTTTAACAAAAATTGTCCAAGTATATCTGGAATAATCATCTACAATTACAAAACAATATTTATTATGATTAATTGATTGAACTTGATATGGACCAAATAAATCTAAATGAAGTACTTCTAGAGTTTTAGAAGTACAAATCATATCCTTTAATTTAATTGAACTTTTCTTAAGTTTTCCTAATTGGCAAGCATCACATATACTATCTACTTTAAAATTTAACTTGGGAAGACCTCTAACTAAGTCAAGTTTTGATAACATAGACAATAGTTTGAAATTTAAATGACCAAATCTTTTGTGCCAAATCCAAGGGTCACTTGTATTAGCCAAAAGGCATAAGTTATCATTTGAAATTTTCATACTAAGGATGTAAATGTTTTTCTTCCTAATTCCTTCAAAGATAATATTTGACTTATTATATTCGATGTGACACTTACCTTTTCCAAATTTAATTTTAAATCCTTTACCACATAATTGACTTATACTAAGCAAATTATATTTTAAATTCCTAAATAGAAAAATATCAGAGATAAAAGGAGTTTTAGAACTACCGACATCAATGCCAACCACATATCCTTTAGAGTTATCTCCAAAGTTGACCAATCCACCATCTTGGTATATAATGCCATTGAGTATCTTGGGATTTCCAGTCACATGCCTTGAACGGCCACTATCAAGTATCCATTTATCTTTCTCTATTTGCATAGTTTGTCCATTAGTTGTTGATTCTTTAAAAGTCATGTATCATGTATGTTCCTGCATAACAAACCAATTCAGTAGATAACTTGATTCTTCATAAAAAATATATGCAGACTTATGAAACTTTGATGAAATGCATAAATTCAAACTAGTATTAACAAAATTTCCTAAAATGCCATTTTTAACTTTTCAAGTTTCAGACTTTGAAAACTACGAAACCTATGCTCTGATACCAATTGAAATGGAGTGCAGATTAAGGATCTCAATGCTAATTTAACGCCAAAGGGGGGTGAATAGTGTTTAATGGATTCTAAGACTTATATGAACTAATTTAAAAATTATGATATAAAAAATGCAGAACTTAATCACAGAACAATCACAGAATCAAACACAGATGCGGAAAGTAAATAAAAAGTGGTAAAGGAAAGAACACACCGGATTTTATATTGATTCGGAGTTACCCTACATCCAGTCATGTACCAAGGCAAACACCTCATACAGATTTTTATTAAACCAATATCGAGATTACAATCCTCAATTTCTAAAGGCCTTGAGGTACCCTCCTGTCTCTTGAGTCCGGGGCAAACTATCTTGATTTATGGGATACAAGATCACCCAATTGATTTCCAGGCACAACCACACCTTATAGAGAGACTCGATAAACTTTTGATTACAAATTGATCCTATAACTCCGAATAGCACTTTGATATTCGAGAGAGGGTAGAGAATCAAACAAGAATGAGATTCTAATTTGATTCACTTGAGAATCCGACAGAATTTCGGCAGGATCTTAAAAATATGAAAATTTTAGAGTATGGATTTGTGGAGAAGAAGGTGTGAAGAAAATAAGAAAAATAGATGATTAAAAAATTCACTTATGAAGGCTATTTATAGAGTAGTAACGGTCATAACCATTCATGAAGAGATTTAAACGAATAGATACTTCTTTTGAAAATTGAAACTTTTGAATTCAACGGCCACAATGGCGACACGGGGTATCCCATGATGTCGACATCCTTAGTTAAAAATATGTAAAATTTGTTTTGAAAGTGGTATTGAAAGTAAAACAAAATGAAATGATTCTGAGTAAAATAAACTAATTTTCCTATGTTTTAAAATAAAGAAGAGTAGAAAATATATTCTTAGAATGTATATATAAATTTGATATTTTAATCTCAAGTGTGTGTGTGTGTATTATAAAGAATATTAAAAAAATCAGAAGATAGTTTTAAAAAGAAACGAAGTTTAAAACAAGAGTTTATTTTAAAACAAAAACAAATAATATTTTAAGGCTAAAACATCTTTTTGAAAATCATTTGAAAAGATAATTTTTAAGGCTAACATATTTTGAAAAGCAGTTTTGAAAATCATTTTGAAGTAGTTTTGCAAGCTTCTTCCTGTGGAATATCCCATCACATCAGGACTCGAGAAGTTGTACAAAACTAGGATGTTCGTTGATTTGTAAGCCACTTGTCGTAGGTTTGTAAGCTACTTGTCGTGGGTTTGTAAGCCACTAAGAAGGTAGAAATGAGTTCCATCCCAAATGAATTTCGAAATGAAGATTTCAGTGCTATTATGAAGTTTTAACAAAAAACTAGACATTTATCTTGAAATCTTGATCTTGATACTCATGAGTCTTCAAACTTGATTTCTTTATTCTTGATCTTTATACTGTACAGTCTTCAATAATCAGTACCTACCTTATATATATCCTACATAATAACATTCATATATATATCTAGACAATAGTGTTAGTATATAAGTAATAATAAAATAAGTTACAAAGGTTATTGTCATCAAAATCACTATCTCCAGCTCCTAACATTATTCTTCCTATAAACACCTACATCGCCTCATTCTTCATGTTACTTGATAGTATTACATAGTGATACTTTTGGGTATTATGGGTATAGAGTCGGGGTACTACAGAAAGTTGTATCATATTTGAAAATGTAAATGCATTGAAAGCTAAATGTGCACTATTTGAATTTGAAATGAAATATTTGTTCAAATAAAATTCTAATTCGATTATTTTATTATGAAAATATTTATTTTATTCTATGAAATCGCAATAGTTGTATAACAAACACATTTAGCGAGTATATACATACATATACACATATATGTATATATATGTTTATTATCATCAAACAAAAATCATAAACCATTGTAATCTACAAAAACAAAGCAAAGGTTGCCAGATACAAGCTGTAATTACCTTAACTACCATAAAATTTAAAAATACATAACAAGTAGTATTTAAGTTCAAACCTTTTACCCCTAAATTGTATATTTACAAATGCTTGCTATTGATCCAGGAATACTAGCATTTATCAGTATTATTGTCCAAGTTAAAATCTAAAAAAAGCCATTCATAATCTTTGCTAACTCAACTTTTCTAGGTAAGCAATAGTTTAATTTTCTTGTTTAAAAAGGAATAACCTAACCAATAGCTAAGCATTGATTCTCCAACGAATTAGGCAAAATCATAAGCTCGCATTGACTAAACTATGAAATGTTAAAGTGAGGACGAACTACTAATTACTTAGGAAAACCGAAGTTTCAGTTTGGATTGAGGTGTACACAAGTTTTGAAAAACTGGCCGGAGATTGGTTATACGCTTGTACATTAATATGTCTACTTTGCAACAGCATTACTACATTATCAAGGATTATTCTATCTAGATAAGATTTATTTTATTTGAATATCTTATTATTCAGGCATTTCTTTTATAGTTCATGTTTCTATCAAAAAATGGTATGAACCAATAATATGTACAAGATATAACAAACAAATTGTCGTGCCAAAATATTATAACTAAAACAACAAATATAATAGTACCATCATAAGCCGAATAATTTTATCAGATTCGCGTTGCGTTCCTATTGTCTATGGGTTTATTAATACTTGTAACAATTTTTTGGCCATGACTTTACTATAAAATTAGGTAATTGCATAGGAACCATAGGATGCAATTTATAATAAGAATCCATTTATTGGTAGAATAACGTACACGTGAAGAAATAAATGTTATTTCCAACATTACAAATCAAATTTACATAAACTACTCATATACGTTCATTTGATTTGGTTTTAATTGTTCCATGCTATTTCGAGCATTCTATTCTTGATAGGGTTCTATCAATGGATATTCAAAATATGTCCACATCTATATACGAAAAGCAGATAAATATCTGATAGTTGGAAAAATGGATGCGGATGCGGATACGAAGGTATTCTCATCCAAAAATTATCTGTTTGGTAATTTTCAAGATTGTAGTTTAAATTATGTGTGTTTCAATACAATGAAAGATATTTATTTATTGTTATTGAGTTAGAAGTTTATATTATGCACACTAAATGGATATTAACAATAAAAAAATTATTTATTATAATCATATTTGTTTACTTTGAATCCTTTAATAGCCAATGGGATTGAAAAAAGTTCATGTTAACCTAAAAAAAATCATTTATATTTCTTGATTTATCAGTCGTTAGTGGATAGGATATTTATCCAATATCCATCTGTATCTATAGATGCAGATATCTGATATTCGAAAATGATTTTGGCTGCGGATACAGATATGTAACTATTCTCATGCAGAAGTATTCGTTGACAGACCTAATTCTTGATTTGAATCTTTCAACAAAAAAATGTATAAAATAAAATGAAGTATTCATTCAATATATTTATGACCAAGCAGGTTTTTGTAGTCCAATTAGTAATTTTTTCTTTTTAGCTCTTATCTTTTATTATGGAAATATTTTGCAATACATGTTACAAAAATTTACAATAGCATGTATTTTTTCCTACATATTAAAGTTTGATACTCCTCAAAAAAACATCGAGACGAAAGTAGAATCACGCAACATATCCACTTAAATACATACTTGGAATAGAAGACATATGATTTGTTTATTAAGAACATAACAATTCATAATAGTGCAATTGAATCAAATCATAGAGAGAAATAATTAATACCTAGAACCTTCATATAAGAATGAAGCTTAAATAACTATAACTACACAGTATCATAGGATGGATAATCAAGCTGTAGATTAAACATCTACAAATGCTACTAGATTTGGAATGATGTAGCTAAAAATATAATTAAGGTAAATAAGGGTCGCTCCCCTCTTCTCTCTCTACACGCATAACTTAAAATTTTAGTGATATGAATTTGAAAAGTTTTTGTACACACAAAGTATATAAAATTAACTTATTGCTAAAATTATCAGGAGCATCCGAAGAAGTGTTTCACTTCGATATTTAAGGTTGCATAAAAACCATAGCCCTTTTGCAGCTGTTGTGGTAACAAAAACCACCTTGTTTGGCAGCAGAGATAAAGGTGGAACCCAATGCACGAGGCTCTCGCATGATAGCGGACTTTGGAGAGGTAGATAACGTACGTAGCATTTCCCTTGCATTACAAAGAGGCCGTTTCCAAACTCGAACTGGGCGTCCAGATCAGTATGCATGTGATCTAACCGTTGCGTCAAAGTTCCACCTCATTTGCAGCAGAGATGAGATAAATAAATTAGGTCGTAAGTAACTTTGTAAGTAGCATAAAAAACATAGCTAAATATTTTTGTCTCGCACATGTATAAAGTTAATGTCAAAGGACATGTAACAACCCGAAATTCTGGCCATTTGATTTAAAATGTTTAATTTATTTTAAATATTTAAATAATTGAATTTTAGAATTTAATAACTTATAATTCAAATATAGGGAATAATTAAATATCTGAATTGTGAATTAAATGTTAATTAAATAAAGTTAATAATTTCATTTAACTCCTTTAAGTAATAAATAATATTGGCGAATTCAATTTGTAAATTTATTCACAAATATAAATAGATTGGATTAAATATTGATATTTAGATATTTAAATCTATGAAATTGTCGTTCCGGGCCGTAGTCTCAAATTTCGACAAAATAGTTTTATTGGATCCGTAATAGTAAATTATGATATGCCGTCAAGTTTCGTAACGATTGGATGTATCATTTAGTTGTGCGAGATAGAAACTGATGCAGCTAAGGCCGGAGAAGAAGTTGTGCAAACTTTAGTTCCTGAAAACATGAGTTTGTGGTGTAGTGTGATGAGTCGTTCATGACTCAGTGAAGGCTTGGGTCGCTGCCGAGCTAAGGAAGGAGGGCCACGAGTTAACAAGTTAAGGGGGAAGGTAGGCCGAGTTAACGAGACATCGGGTTTGAGTCGTCCACGACCCAAGAGAAGCATGAGTCGTTTCCGACCTAACTGTGACAATCTAAGTCGTTTACGACTTAACGGGATAAAGGACAACGGGTTACAGGAACAAGAGCCTATTTTAGGTCGACCCCGACCTAAGGAAGAGAAGCTACGACTTAAGAGCCTAAGTCGGCTACGACTTAACAAAAGAGGAAGCAGTCACGACCTAACTGAGTCGTTGAGGAGCGCAGGGGGATTGGGCTTGAGTCGGCACGCGCTTAAGTCGGCCATATGAGCTGAGGTGTTGTAGTTTGTTGGCCTTGAGTCGTTAGGTCGTATACGACCTAACTGTTGTAGCCGTGTGGTTGATGAGTCATGTATCTTGTGTTGTTTTTTTGAGTCGGTAATGTATATGAGTCGGTCCTGTATGTAGATAAGCTGAGTCGTATGTCTTTGAGTCGTGTAAATTGTGTTGCGTTGTTAAGTCGGCAACGACTTATGATGAGTCGGAGTCTATGAGTCGGCAACGGGTTAAAGGGGTCGGTTGTGTCAAGCTATAAATAGAGGGTGTGTTGTATATTTTGGTGGTTGGATATTTGAATAAAATTCTCTTTGTTAGCTTTGTGCTTTCATACAAATTGGTAGTTGAGTGTGATCTCCTATCTCCTCTTTCGGTTAATCGAGTGCGCTCGATTCAACGATCGTAGAAGCCGATTCATGGAATCTAGTGCGCTAGATCAACGTGCGAAGAATCGTAGATCTTAGAACACGGTATAGTGCGCTATCAACGTGTTTGAGATAGCTAGAGTTCGGTATCTTTGGATCAACGAACTTGGGCATTTTGGTATCTTCAACTCACCGATTGCTACATTTCATTGATTGAAGTTTTGTTTGATTTATCCGCTGCGTCAGTTTTTGGTATCGGAGCCATACTTAGCCAATCATAGCTAAGTTGATTCTTGGAGCCAAGTTTTTTGAAGTTTTTGAAGTTTGAAGTTGTTCATTGTGTTCATATTGAAGTTGCAACAAGTTTGAATTGTTTGATCCATTACATTTTGGATCAAAGTGAGCAAAGGAGTTTGAAATTGAAGAAGGCCGTGTATACTAGCGGGGAGTAGTCGAGCCTTGTGGAGTGTTTGAATTTGGAGCCGACTTAACCTAAGTCGCGACTTGTTGCCGAGTCAAGGGTTAAGCCGAGTCAAGCTAAGCCGTACATTGTTGAGCCGAGACTTGTTATTTTGTTGAAAGCTTTGGAGTTTTGTGTTTGAATTGTAGAAGTTTGTGAAGTTTTCAATCATGCCACCAAGGAGAGCTAATCGTCATCAAAACGTTGAAGCTTTGTATCGTAGAGAAGAAGCCGAGCTTATGGAACAACGTATTAATGAAAAGTTTGATGAAGGCATTGGTAAATTGGAGAGATTAATGAATGATTTGAATCAAAGGAGGAGATCACCAAACTCGAACCATGGAGGAAACCGAGTTTCGCCATCGGTTACGGAAGCGAGGAGGGTATCACCACATTCTTGTAGAGATAGAAGAGAAACGTCAATTTCATCACGAAGAGATCATCATGACTATGCACATGAAGAGAGAAGAAGTCAACGTGAATTTGACCATGAAGCATATAGGGATGAAGAGAGACATAGTCAAAGAAGAATGCATGAACGAAAGGATGATAATGATCGAGATCGATGTAGGCGTACTTTTGATTTTGTTGAAGAGGGTGATAGAGCTAGTATTCATTATCGAGATCGAGACCAAGTTCGAAATTCTTATCGGGATGTTGAAGATGATCGTCGATGGGAATCGGGTATGAAGATGGAGATTCCGGAATTTAAATGCGGGATGGTAGCGGAAGAATTTCTCGATTGGATTTCTAATGTTGAAGAGATCTTTGATTTCAAGGAGGTTCCTGAGCATAGAAGGGTGAAGTTGGTTGCTACTAGGTTGAGGGGGAGAGCTTTGGCGTGGTGGCAACAAACTAAACTTACTAGGGAGAGAATGGGAAAGTCAAAGATAGAATCGTGGGAAAAGATGAAAAAGTTGATGAGATCTACTTTCTTACCTTACAACTACCAATCACTTATGTACCAGAGGTTGCAGAATCTGAGGCAAGGGACAAAGTCTGCTAGTGATTATGCTGATGAATTTTACCAACTCATTGCCAGAAACGATATTATGGAGACAGAAGAACAGCTGACTGCTAGATTCATTGGGGGATTGAGAATGCAGATCCAGGATATGGTTAATATGTTTGATCCTAGATCAGTGACAGAGGCACATCAGAAAGCGTTGGCTTGGGAGAAGCAAGGAAGACGTGGAGGTGGTGTGTTTACTAATTCCAATAATCAAGCAAGGGGTGTTAGTGGAGGTTCTAATGTACCTAAACCTGTCAATAAGCCAGTGGTGAAGGAGGCTGAGAAGACGAAGGTTAACAGTGGTTTCAAATGTTACAATTGCCAGGAGTTGGGTCATAAAAGCAATGAATGTCTGAAGCCGAAGAAGAGAGCAATGGTTGCTGAGATTGAGGATGATAGTGAGGAGGCAGAATGTTCAAATACCCCTTATGTTGAGGAGGAAGAAGAATTATCTGGAGATGAAGGTTGTAATCTTATGATGAGGAGGTCATGTCTTACACCAAAGCAAGAGGAGGATTGTAGTTGGTTGAGGAGTAACATATTTCAGTCGACATGCACTATTCTGGGAAAAGTTTGCAAGTTCGTTATTGATGCTGGAAGTTGCGATAATATTATTTCTACCGAGGCTGTGAAGAAGTTGAACTTGAAAACTGAGAAACATCCTAAACCGTACAAGTTAGCATGGTTAAGGAAGGGTGGTGAAGTGAAGGTGTGTCGAAGAGCTTGTGTGAATTTTTCTATTGGGAAGAAGTACAAAGATGAAATTTGGTGTGACGTTGTAGATATGGACGTATGTCATCTGTTGTTGGGCAGACCATGGCAGTTTGATAGAGCAGTTCAACATGATGGTCGTGCCAATAGTTACAGTTTCATGTTCGAGGGTACGAAAATCACTTTGGTTCCTAAGAAGCAACAGCAGGAGGAGAGCAAGCTAGAGGAGATTGAGGAATTAAAAACTCTGTTGACTTTGAAAGAGTTTGTTAAGGAAGTTGAAGAGGAGCCTGAAGTATTTTTGTTGATTGGGAGAGAGAGTAGTGAAGAAGTTGAGATTCCAGATGAAGCAAAGCCAATTTTGAAAGAATTCGAAGATGTCTTTCCAGAGGAGTTGCCTAAGGAGTTACCGCCACTTAGAGACATTCAACATCAGATTGATCTTGTGCCGGGAGCAGTGTTACCACATCGACCACACTACCGAATGAGTCCGAAGGAACATGAGGAGTTATGAAGGCAGGTGGAAGAGTTGTTGGAACAGGGACGTGTTCAGGAAAGCTTGAGTCCTTGTGCCGTGCCAACATTATTAGTACCAAAGAAGGACGGAACATGGAGGATGTGCACAGATAGTAGAGCTTTGAATAAGATCACTGTCCGATATAGATTTCCTATGCCGAGGTTGGATGATTTGTTGGATCAGTTGAGTGGGGCAACTATATTCTCGAAGATTGATTTGAAGAGTGGTTATCATCAAATTCGAATCAGACCTGGAGACGAATGGAAGACAGCTTTCAAGACGAGAGAGGGGTTGTACGAATGGTTGGTTATGCCATTTGGTTTGTCAAATGCACCTAGTACATTCATGCGGGTGATGAATCAAATCTTTAGACCATTCATTGGGAAGTTCGTTGTGGTTTATTTCGATGATATTCTGATTTACAGCAGAAGTATGGAGGAGCATGTTCTACATTTGAGGGAAGTATTGATTATTCTTCGTGAGGAACAATTTTATGCTGCTACGAAGAAATGTGTGTTTATGACGCATACTGTTTTATTTCTGGGTTATGTTGTTTCATGAGAAGGAATTCAAGTTGATCAAAGTAAAGTTGAAGCAGTCAGGAATTGGCCACAGCCAAAGACAATTACGGAAGTGAGAAGTTTTCATGGGCTAGCGTCATTTTACCGAAGATTCATTCCACACTTCAGTAGCGTGATGGCTCCAGTTACTGATTGCATGAAAGGGAAACAATTTGTATGGTCAGAAGAAGCGGGGGTTGCTTTTGAAAAGATCAAGGAATTGTTGACGTCTGCACCAATTCTTGTTTTACCGAATTTTCAGTTATTGTTTGAATTGCATACTGATGCTTCGAAGGTTGGTATTGGAGGAGTTCTGAGTCAGAATGGGAAGCCAGTTGCTTATTTCAGCGAAAAGTTGTCAGGAGCAAAGATGAGATACAGTACATATGACGTTGAATTTTATGCTGTTGTACAAGCTGTTAAGCATTGGAGACACTATCTATTTCAGAAGGAATTTGTCCTTTATACAGATCATGAAGCATTGAAACATTTACAGGGGCAGGATAAGATTTCAGCGAGACATGCATCGTGGATAGCATATTTACAGCAGTTTACTTTTGTTGTCAAACATAAATCAGGGGTGACAAATCGGGTAGCTGATGCTTTGAGTAGGAGGAGTCATTTATTAACGACAATGAAAGTTGAAGTGACGGGTTTTGAGATGTTGCCGGAGATGATTAATGAAGATCCTTACTTTGTGAAATATGTTGAGAAAGTGAAGGGTGAGAGGACCGATGAATTTACGTTGGTTGATGGTTTTCTGTTTAAAGGAAATCAGTTATGTATTCCAGACTGTAGCTTGAGGTTGAAAATTGTCAAAGAGTTACACGAGGAAGGGCATGTGGGCCGCGATCGTACTTTGCAATTGATTTCACAGTCTTACTTTTGGCCGTCGATGAGAAAAGAGGTTGAAAGATTCGTGGAGAGATGCCATATTTGTCAGGTGTCAAAGGGAACAGCAACGAATGCAGGGTTGTATATGCCATTACCAGTACCATCTAAGCCATGGGTTGATATTAGCATGGATTTCGTTTTGGGTTTGCCTCGAACTCAAAGGGGAAATGATTCGATATTTGTTGTAGTGGACAGGTTTTCGAAGATGGCACATTTTATTGCCTGCAAGAAGACAGCGGATGCAGTTCGAGTGGCACAATTATTCTTTAAGGAGGTATATCGATTGCATGGTTTACCAGAATCTATTGTTTCTGATCGAGATACTCGTTTTCTGAGTCATTTTTGGTTGAGTTTGTGGAAGATGGTGGGAACGAAGCTGAAATTTAGTAGTTCTTATCATCCACAAACTGATGGACAGACAGAAGTTGTTAACAGGTCATTGGAAAATTTGTTGCGATGTCTTGTACAGGATAATTTGAGAAGTTGGGACATGAAGTTATGCCAAGCTGAATTTGCACATAATCATGCAGTGAATCGTAGCACGGGATTCAGTCCATTTCAGATTGTTTATTCAAATTTACCCAGGGGACCGTTGGATTTGGCAGTAGTACCACAGGCGAAGGAAACAGTTAAACGAGCTGCTGATTTTGTTGATGAGTTGACTGAATGTCATAAAATCGTTCAGGAACGATTGGAGAAATCGAATGAGAAGTATAAGAAGTCTGCAGATTTGAAACGACGAAATGTTGAATTTAACAAAGGCGATTTGGTTTATGCAGTGTTGACAAAAGACCGATTTCCAGTGGGAACGTACAATAAATTGAAAGCGCGGAAAATTGGTCCAGTTGAAGTTTTGAAGAAAATTAATGACAATGCTTATAAGTTGAAGCTGCCGGAGGATATGTACACTTCTGACGTATTCAATATTAAGCATCTTGTGCCATATTACGGAAATAAACAATCAGATGAAGAAGAATGTACAAATTCGAGGACGAATTTTTCTCAACCAGGGGAGGATGATGCAGCTAAGGACGGAGAAGAAGTTGTGCAAACTTTAGTTCCTGAAAACATGAGTTTGTGGTGTAGTGTGATGAGTCGTTCACGACTCAGTGAAGGCTTGGGTCGCTGCCGAGCTAAGGAAGGAGGGCCACGAGTTAACAAGTTAAGGGGGAAGGTAGGCCGAGTTAACGAGACATCGGGTTTGAGTCGTCCACGACCCAAGAGAAGCATGAGTCGTTTCCGACCTAACTGTGACAATCTAAGTCGTTTACGACTTAACGGGATAAAGGACAACGGGTTACAGGAACAAGAGCCTATTTTAGGTCGACCCCGACCTAAGGAAGAGAAGCTACGACTTAAGAGCCTAAGTCGGCTACGACTTAACAAAAGAGGAAGCAGTCACGACCTAACTGAGTCGTTGAGGAGCGCAGGGGGATTGGGCTTGAGTCGGCACGCGCTTAAGTCGGCCATATGAGCTGAGGTGTTGTAGTTTGTTGGCCTTGAGTCGTTAGGTCGTATACGACCTAACTGTTGTAGCCGTGTGGTTGATGAGTCGTGTATCTTGTGTTGTTTTTTTGAGTCGGTAATGTATATGAGTCGGTCCTGTATGTAGATAAGCTGAGTCGTATGTCTTTGAGTCGTGTAAATTGTGTTGCGTTGTTAAGTCGGCAACGACTTATGATGAGTCGGAGTCTATGAGTCGGCAACGGGTTAAAGGGGTCGGTTGTGTCAAGCTATAAATAGAGGGTGTGTTGTATATTTTGGTGGTTGGATATTTGAATAAAATTCTCTTTGTTAGCTTTGTGCTTTCATACAAATTGGTAGTTGAGTGTGATCTCCTATCTCCTCTTTCGGTTAATCGAGTGCGCTCGATTCAACGATCGTAGAAGCCGATTCACGGAATCTAGTGCGCTAGATCAACGTGCGAAGAATCGTAGATCTTAGAACACGGTATAGTGCGCTATCAACGTGTTTGAGATAGCTAGAGTTCGGTATCTTTGGATCAACGAACTTGGGCATTTTGGTATCTTCAACTCACCGATTGCTACATTTCATTGATTGAAGTTTTGTTTGATTTATCCGCTGCGTCAGAAACGCGTTGAAATTAATATCAAAAATTTAATATAATAATTAGGTCCAAAATCTTATCTTCTGCATACGATCGAATTAGGTCTTGAAACAAGTTCCATTGCATTCGGAATAGGGGTATAACATATAGAACGCCAGACGGCACGCCTCGTCTAGAGTTCATGATTTTCGAGTATGTTTTGTGGAATAATTTAAAATAATATATATTATATAACCACCATTTCACCATACCCATCCCATACCTTCACTATTCTGGCTCTACCGTCTACATACAACAAGACGTACCCTTTTCTCTATAAAAACTTGCCTGTAACCAAAAACATTGGTTTTTCCCTAAGAACTCAAACTTTAAAATTTAAATCTTGAAACACAAGCCACTAAAATTCCTAACTTTGGATCTATTGAGTTGCATTGGGTTAGCTTCCATCCTATACTTGAATTATAGCTCGTGGCAATGTTTTGGGGATGGTCAATGTCGAGCAGAGGATCTAGGGCATGGGTTTTCAATGGATTTAGGCAACGATAGAGTGGTTGATGATTACTTTGGCTTCAGGATAGTTAGCCGTGCGTACGGCCGCATTTTGGGGTGCATGGCTTGAAGATGGAGAATGGAATAGTGAGCAGGTTGTGGATTTGGGGAGCTTGGTCACGTTTTCCAAGGTGAGGTCGAGATTGTCTTTGATGAGTCGAGGTGGTGGAGATCGGCGAGAGAAGCGCATTATAGTCGTCCGATTCGAGTTTCAACACCCGAAGCTTCATGTCATGGAAATCCTGTGCGCGTCCACGGCGATGTTCACTATTCATATTCATTTTGTTTGGGGAAGACGAAGGAATTGTGGTAAGGGGCATTTTCGTAAATACATATAAGTTGTCTAATTTTTAATTTAAATCTTATCGGTACCTTATAAATCTTCTATCGCGCTCAAATGAGGTCGGATTCGACCACCGTTTTTTGCGTTGGACTTATGTAGTTGAGATCTTCAGAATGGAGTTGGTTTGGTTGGATTTGAAGCAAGTGAAAATTTAGGCTAAAATCGGACGATCATTCGGTTTCAGCGAAAATGAAAATCAGTGTGAGTTTAACTCGCATTAAAAAAAATTATATCATATTAATGATGTTATAAATTTTTATTGATTGCTTAGATGTTAGTTAAACTATTTGATTGCTTGTTTGGTTGAATTTTCATTTGGAAAATGGATGACATATGATTTGATCGTTATAAACCCATATGATTATCTATATATTATCCATAACCATTATTTTGCACAGAAAATCTGCAGAGAGATCCAAAGGGGTTTTTCGCCCACAAATTATTCATTTACATCCATATGTTGTTATTCATGGTTAATTAAAATTAATACTTGATTTTCCATTTAATAGTTTAAATGTCGTTATAGCAATTTTCGCTATATCGTTGCTATTCAATTTCAATTCCCAAAATCCCTATAGTATGAACTTGAGCTTGGGTTTCTGCTAAAAAGAATATTGAAAATTCATTAATTATTTTGATTAATGATAATTTAAATTAAATAATCGTTTTGACTATTGATTTTGAAATTAATTAACTAATCTTAATAGATAATGTTTTAAAGTTGGTTTATCTTTAGATTTACTTAATCATTTTTGCTAATGATGTTTTATACTTAATTAATCGTTTTAACAAATGATTATTTGAGTTTATTTAATTATTTTAATTAATAATGATGGAGTTTAATTAATTATTTTAATTAATGATAATTGAAATTAATCATCATTTTCGTTAATGATAACTAAAAGTAATTAATCGTGTTAAATAATGATATTTTAATTTTTATTAATCATTTTAATTAATGATTGTTTTAATTTTAATTAATTGTTTTAATTTTAGCTAATTGGTTTAACTATTGATATTTGGAATTTAGTTAAATCATTTTAATTGATGATGTTCTATAATTAAATAAATCGTTTTAACAAATGATGTTTTTAATTAATCGTTTTAACTAATGAAGTTTGAATTAATTAATCCAATTAATTTATGGTTATTTTAATTTAATTAATTGTTTTAATTAGGGATTTAGAATTGCATATCATTTTAATAAATGATGTTTGAGATGACTTATTCATTTTAACTAAGGATTATTTGTATTTAATTAGTCTTTGTAATCAGTAATATTTAAAGATAATTAATCGATTTAATAAAACTGATTTAAGTAAATTATCTAATATAATAAAATTGTTTTAATGAACTAATTTAAAGTTAACAAACTGATTTAATAAAGATTTTAAAGTTGATTTACCAATACTATAAAAGTGTTTGGAGATAATTGTCTATTTATTAGAGATAATGGATTTATTTATTTAAAAGAGATTTTAAATGTGATTAATTATCTTTCACGATAATTAATATTGTTTTTAAGTTATAAAATGCAATTGGAACTCAATTATTGGGATGTTAAGTTGGATAATCTTCTGGGTGTTCGGTCTGATGTTAGTTTAAGCCTTCAGGGTCATGCACTTGGAAAAATTATTTTCTTAACGTTTTAACAACCAGGAACTAATTCTAAAAGTGTTTACCAATACGAAAATCAAGCAAAAGTTCAGTTTGTTTTTAAAATTAAAAGTTTGATTTGTTTATGGAAATAAATTATTTTTGTGAAGCGAATCACTTATATGGAAACGATTTATTTACATAATTAGCGCTAAACATCGAAGAACTAAACTTGTCGCTATTTCAAAAGTTAAGAATAATCGTTAGACGTGACTTTGAGGTAATACCACCTTGACTTGTCCAGTATTATTTTTAACCAAGAAAATGTACAAGTTTGAATTCAACGGATGGTGATAAGTATACAAGGCTTAATTTCCATATACGATCGTTTTATATCCTCGATAGTTTGGTATCTTAGCTATCGACTACTTTATTAACGTCATTCTAAGTTGATTTATTGCTCCATTAAGCTTTGTTATCCTTTGTCCGAAATGACTAAATCCAAAGAGCTAAGAAGCGTCCAGCTATGTGGGGTTGCTCCCATCAAAAGGGAATTTCACATCTCATCTATATTTTTGTGTAGCGTCGTGTGAAAAATGGTTTGCGTTTAGATGTGAAATATTCGGATTTTTGGGAAGGTTTGGCGGGGTCTAGCTGGTACTTTTCCCGAGGAGGTCACCAAGAATACCTTCACAAGAGTATATTACTAGAGGTATATTTAAGGGGGGCCGCATCTCCTTGTCATTTGCTTTCGTTATTTAATTCGAATCCTTGAATTTGTTTAACTTTAAATTACCAAGAGAAGAGTCAACCACTCTTCGCGGCGTTTAAGAATTGATTTAGTCCATTCTATCAAGTTGGACTATTACCTTATTCAGTCCATTATATCAAGTTGGATTGTTTTCCTTGTTCTATCCGGTTTGTCCAGCTTGGATTTTACTCGGTTTATTTCCATTCTTTCATGTTTGGTTTTAACATTAATTATGCCTATTTCTTTTGCATTTGTTTCCTCATATTAATTTCTACTCTTGCTTATATGGATGTTATTCTTATGAGGTGAGAACCCATCCCACATTAGCGGCATGATCTCACAAAACCTTATATGTTCCCCATTATTTGAGTTATCTCACGCTGGTATTTCCAAACTGATACGGGTGCTATTTATTATAATGCTACGGTCAGACCGAGTATTTTCCCAGGTTGTCTTTGAAGCTTTGGAGATCGTGGAGGGGAGTTGAAGATTGACCTATCATAGTATTTCAATTTTCCATTGTATAATATAGAATATCAAAGGATGTAGCGCAAAGCAACATTGCAATTATGAAAATTGGTAAGAGTGTTAAGAACATTAAAGTTAATGTTGGAAATAATAATAATACTAACTAGAAAAGAAGAAACCAGGGTACTAGTGGAAAGAAGCCAGTCTTTAAGAAGCGTCTGATATATATGAAACTCGAAGATTATATCCAACTGAATGAAACTGTTGAGAACATTTACATTGCTATGTAAGGACCAAGAATTATAGGAAGCCTTCCTAGAGGGAGGTGACTGAACAAGGATGATGCTCAAGGAAGTATTGTCGCTTCCACAAGATACATGGGCCTAATACCAATGAGTGCCATCATATGAGAGATATAATTAAGGACCCGATCAGAAAAAAGAAACTATAATAGCATGTGATAGACCAGCAAGCTGGTGGGAAGCTGAATAATAGATCCCAAGGACTGATGGCTCAATGGGAATAGGTTAAACCTAGTGGAGAAGGAATTATGCAGCCAAAAAATAGAATTTTAATGAACATTATTACTAGTGGACCTCATCCATTTGAGAAAAGATGGAATGAGATGGAGAGGTATGGTTCTTCTTTGAAGCATGTTGTTCAGGAAACTTGCATTACTATGGAAAATGGAGCTTCAATGAAATAGTTGAACATAATGAATGCCAATATTTCATTCAAAAATAGAAATGTGTGAGGGTAGAAGCACTGACCCTTGAATCCTTAGTGATTGCATCCATGGTTGGGCTGGAAATTGTGCACCGAGTCCCGATTGACTATGGGAGCTTGGTTAATATTCTATTTAAGTAGATGTTTGACCAAATGAGGATGAGTGAGAAGGAACTGAAGCCATGTAAATTTTGTATCTAGGGATTTACCAAAGAGGCTAAGAAGCTTATTGGTTGTACTGATTTGTCGATTGAGCTAGGTGAAGGAAATCACAAGATGTTGCGGGTGCAGACATTTATAATGATTAACATGTGCTCGGCTTATTACACCTTCTTGGGTGGACTGACCCTTGTCAGTTTTGGGATAGCCCTTGCCTCATGGTGCTTAATGTCGATGTTCCCCACTGAGAATAGGGTAGGAGTTATCCGAGGGGATCAGAGTACTGGCTGTGACTGTTATGTTGCCGACCTTAGAGAGGAGAAGCGACGTGAGAAGGGAAAAGATCCAGAGAAAATTCTCTTCAAGAAGATAGTTGACATATAGCAACCACCATCTAAGCCCTGGCTTGGGATCCATAATAAATTTCAAAGTCTATGGACCTATGTAAAGAGCCAGAGGATGCAAAGGCGGCCTTGATGGAGTTAACTATTGACATTATGGTCGATAAGGATGATCCCGCTCATGTCCTAGAGATCGAGTCTCTGCTTGGCATGAAGATGAGAAAGGAGTTGGTAGGGTTTTTCGTAGCAAACTTGGATGTGTTTGAGTTGACACGTTTCGATATGTATGGATATCATCAGAGATAGCATGTCATTTATTATATCTACAACCACGACACCCTTCTGTGAAGTAGAAGATCATGGCTTGGGTTTGGAATGATCTGCTCCGTTGAAGGATGAAGTGGACAAGTTGAAGGTGAATGGCTTTGCTCACGATGCTATATACACTGAATGGGTATCAATTCCTTTGTTGATCAAGAAGCCTAATGGAAAGTGGCAAACATGCATTGTTTATTCATATCTGAATAAGATGTTCCTAAAAGACAGCTTTTTGTTGCCCAGAATTGACCGACTCGTTGATGGAACTGCTGGACATGAACTATTTTCCTTCATAAATGTGCGCTCTAACTACAATCAAATAGAAATATACGATCCAAATCATGCGCACATTGGTTCCATCATTGATTTGGTTCTGTGGTGTTGCCATGTGACGCCATTCAACTTGAAGAATGCTCGAACTTCTTACCAATGATTGATAAACTTGATGTTCAAAGATTCGATCGGACGGACAATAGAGGTCTACGTAGACGATATGCTAGTGAAGTCACATCGATCAATAAACCAAATGTGCGACCTCTCAGAGATGTTTGATGTGCTTCAGACATATGGGATGAAGCTTAACCCCACTAAATATTCTTTCAGAGTAGCATCGGGCAAGTTTTCAGGTTTCATAGTAAACTCAATGGGCATTGAAGCTAATCCGGAGAAGATAAAAGCACTAAAAGATATGTGACGACCCATCTTTTCGACTCTTGAAATTTGAATTTAATACATTCTCGATATTCACGTGCCACAAATTCAAGTGCCAAAAGAGCAGATTGATCTAGGGTAAAAAGAAAATAACACATAATAGAGTAGAAAAACAATCTCACACGAATGGAATAATCATGTATTATTAACCACAAAATCTTTTACCGCGAATTTTTTTGAATACAATATCAGAGTCAAACCTAGATTCAGCCTGGTTAGTTATAAATCCATTATCCTTACAAATGTTGGAAAATAACAAAACAAATGCAGTAGAAAAATGGAATACATCCATGCATTGATAAAGATCTCCGACTCTCCTCTGGAAACTCCAAGCTTCTTTAGTTAAACCTGAAACTACTCGGATCTGACTAGAGTATTAAATATACCCATATTAGGCTTGATAAATTAACGTGAGATAACTCAAATCATAAATGTATATGACGATGTCATAGATCAGGTTGATGCCAATTGAAACCTTTGAAAAGAAGGCTATCTCGTAAGACCACGCCACAAGTAAATACGAATGAGTTTTTACCTTTCGATAACCAAAATATTTTATACCAAAAAAATTTTGATATTCTAATTAATGAAATTGGTTTGAAAACACTTTTCAATTAAATATATAAAGAAGGTACTAATACCCAGACAATGTCAAACAGTGTGTACGATAACAACTGGGTGGCTGAAATGTTTGCAAAGCATCGTAGCTATTTTGAGAATACAACCAAATGGTAAATATCGTATTGGAATTGGATTTTCAACCTAACAGGGAACTAGTGTCCATTTCCTCTTATGCGAAATCCACACATAACATCCTAGTCTTCGTTGATTATTAAGTTTTCTCAAGCGAGCCTCCATACTACATTATTACACTAATATGGAACAGCATATTTTGGTGGGCTTTGCTCTTTTTCAGTCACCAATACCTACCCTTTTAACCATTGAGCATCCAAACACTACTGGACTCCTCCATTATTAATAAAACTGATAGCCGAAAATATAGGTCCTGCAGACCATATAGTGTCTGTATCATTCCTAGGACGTGTGTTGAAGCTAGGATCTTCTTTCCATAAAGCCACACTTTGCTTTTAACAAAGCAAATTCCACTTAGAATTCTACATTGCCATTTCTAATAACAAACTATTGATTTCCACAAAAGTACAACCTCCGAGCTCGTACGTCTCATAGAAGGGTGTGAAGTGTAGAAGGGGTTACCTCATACACCACTAAACAGATGTATGGTTGTAGAGATCAATGTACATGGTTTTAGAAATGCAATGTCAGACACTCATCCATACAAGTTGTCCAAGTGAAGGACAAACCTAAGGCACTTATCCTACTACTTCCTTTTTGGGATTCACCCTTAGGATTAGTAGCGAGTAATCCTTGCAAGTCAAAGACTTTTAGAATGAAGCTATTACTGCGCATATATATATATATATGGGGATTAACCCAGGGGTTAGTGGAAAGCAGCCATATATCATGAAGATCTTCATCTTCAAATCATTGAATTTCAACATTTCTTTACTTTCGAACACATATATTGGTTCAAAGTGGATTTCGAACAAGAATTACCCAAATCTGACACTAGTTATCCGAGCCAATCATCGACAAAAAGATGTCAAGTATATAAGTGACTATCAAACAACATCCGATCAATATATATTTTTATCAAATGTAATATCTTTCAGAGACAGATTATTTTAAACTATTCCTGTATCTTTTAAGAGTATATGCAATCATTAAGCCTCATTTATCAAATTCTCTGGTTGATTAAACCTTTTTAATCTTGGAAATTCCAAATCATTTCACCTTTTACTTAGGAAAACATTTCCAAATCATTTATTTAAATCTTAACAAAGATTTCTTATTTTCATATCATAACTTTTAAATGGGTCAAAAATGATGTTCATCCTTTACTGTAAACCCAAATCAATTAGTATTGAGTAGAAAAGGAACCGTAGAGATTAGACTAATTATACTTAATGCCAATTTCAGTATTCAACCAGTACTATTCGTCAAATAATGGTGAAATCACCTTTTAATTTCACACGAATAGTACGAGTTCCCTCTTGGAATTTGATATAGAGTTTAACTAGGGTATTCTTTATACCACTAAAATCATATTTTAAAATCTTGTTTAAGTTTGAAAAAACTCCAAATCTCTTTTTCTTTAAACTTAAGAAAATGCGGTCCAAGTATATCAAATAAACTATCCCCTCCGTCGGGCCAGCGCGGATAGCTAGAGCAGAAGCCAGACACTAGTTATCCAAGCTTGGGGCTAGAGGCTATCTCTTTATCACCCATAGGAGGGTTAAGTTATTCGATCTACTCTAAATCTTTTATATGATTTTTTTAGAGATGATTTTCATTTACTTAACACTATTTCAAATATTGTTTAAAACAATTTTCCTTTAACCATTTATTTTAAACTCCTTTAAAATAATTATAAAACCTCCAAATCATCTTCAAAATACGTAATTATTCATTTGGTAAGATTAATAAAAAGATTATGAAAAAATAATTAAGTTCAAACCATGATTTACAAAAGTTACTGAGAACCGTTGCAAATACTACAGTGAATAGTGTTTTAAACTTCTTTGATCAAAACACTAATTCCATTTCATATAAGTCTATTTTTGAAACTCAAACCCCCTTTAAAATATTTTAACATGTTTATGGAATTTATTTCATCTTTTAACGATTTAAAAATATCTATTTTTAAATATTTTACCGCTTTGGTTTTCAAAGTGCTATAATGCAATGTTTTTGAAAACTTGATTTGGACATATTTCAAACACAACTAAATGAAATATTTATTTTCTTCATTTATTTGAAAACTATACCCACATGGGTCCATAAAATTCTATTTCAAAGAATACCGACTTATATTGAATACTACATATTGATTTAACTTTTCAGGTCGGAAAATGACAATGGTCTCTACGCAATGAGCTCGATATGGCTCTATTTTTCAAAATTCATTAAACTTTGCTGAAACTCGTTAAAATGTTTAAAATATCATAATAAACCATTTTAAAAAAATTCAAACTTTTTTACTTCATTAATAAGTCCTTTTCCACTTTATTACATATTATAATATTATATATTCATTTTTCAATCTTTTTATATTCAAAACCATAAGGAGGCTTACTAACTCACGTGCACATATTAATAGGGATTTATTTTCTCTTGAATTAACTATGGTTAATTAATTAACCATTTCAATTTTGGATAAATGTTTTTCCGAGTATTGGTTATATTTATCACAACCAAGTTATCAACCATATAATCAACCAATTTTCAGACATCCGCCTAAATCATCCAAGATATTAAATGGTCATGTTTTCATACTTGAAATAATTATAGATGTTATTTAATAATTACGAATGTCAAGTACTCACTATCGGTTTCCACTCCGCCAATCTTTTTTGAAGCTTCTTAAAATAAATCCGGCGGTAGTACAACAGCACTTCCTTCTCTTTTATTTTCTCAAGAGCTTCTCAGTCTTGCTCCTCCTTCTTTGAAGTGCTTGGCTTCTCCTTGGAGTGGTGGTGCTCGGCCAAGCTTAATGAAGGAGGTGGTGGTCGTGGGTTTTAGAAAGGAAGTGGTGAATTTTGGACTTGCTTTTGAAGTGTTTTTCTTTTTGTATGTATATGTTTATATTTATATATTATTTTACTTCCCTTTGCTATATTTTTGCACATTATATTTATAAGAGGAGGAGGCCATTGATGTGCTAATGAAGAAGAAGAAGAAAGTAAGAAGATGTATGGAATGAAGTGTATGAATTTATGAAAAGAGAAAGCATGTATTTATAGGAAAATTTGTAAAATATCTCTGAAACATTATCGTTACCCATCCACTCACCCATGTGCCTTTCCATGTGCACCCATACCCATCCTTTGCACATCCAAGCCCACTCCCTACCTATGTGCACCCATGTGTGTGTGTAAGAGTGATGGTTAGTTTACTTTTTCGTTGCTTAAAGGTGAAGTATTTGAGAAAATATCATGATATTTATATTCTTTTTTACCATTAGTAATCGATGAATGTAAATGTGAATATACTTGTATGTGTATATGTATATGGCTGTATATATGTGTATATGTGTGCATGTATGTCACACATAACATATAATAGTGCACAACTTCTCTAAGTCAAATCTTTACAAATTAAGATTCTGATTTTCGATCACATTTTTACTTCTCAGTGTGTGTGTATGTAATATGTAAACAAAGTATGAAAGTCATATGTTTATTATTATTTAATAACTAAAAGGCCACATTTGAATTTAAAATAATTATTAAACCATTTAAATTCAAAAATCAATTATTTGAAAATAACGACATCATTAATAATGTTATAAAAACATTTTACTTTTTTAAATCAGTTCATGTTCTTACTTAAGTGGAGAAATAAGTGTATGTATCCCGTTTTGTTTGCGACTTCTGATGGTTCAAAAGCTATTTATCGATAAAACGGTTCTCGGCCATTTTACCGATATTTTTTCAGATAATATATATTTGTAGACATTTTTCCCAAACAAGATCTCCATTATTATTTATCACATAAAACATGATTATTTATGTTTAAAATTTCATATTTGAATATTTAAAATTAATTAAGTGTTCCTTTTTTAACCGATAAAATTATGGGTCGTTACGGACTTCCCCTTTAAAAGCATTTCGTCCCTGAAATTACAACACAAAACCCAAAACATGTATATTTAAACTCAATTCCATATGATATACACAAATAACCCTTATGGAATATTTGATTTGATCTCCTATTCGAATAAACAACTTTACTTGCAAACTAGTATTAACCCCACAATTCTCTAGTGCAGACTCTGATCAGGTTTCCGATTAGAAGTTTAGTTTTTCTTACATAGTTGTCAACTATGATAGAAAATGCAAGTACCCAATCATAAATCCTCATCAATTTTCATCATTAAGAATCGATAAATCCTTTTAGAGTGGTGTAAAAACCTCAAAAGTTTCATACTTGAATCATAGATCAGAATCATGTGACGAAATGATCTATGTCTAACATACATACATATTAACATTACTAAAAAAATTATGAAAATATTTCATGAATTAACATTTATTCTAACTCTTTGAAAATCATTTCAAAATATTCGTCCAAAATATTTTTATCTCCTTTTCAAAAGAAATCAATTATCCTTTACTTGGAATAATACTATTATAATTTTATTCCAAAATCCTTTTGAAATTTCTCTGTTAATAAATTCCCTTACAAATTTAATTCCAAAATTATTTTATATTAAATAACTTTCCCTTATCATTTTTAAATTTTTTCAAACGCTAGGATATGAGTTTCCAAAATCCCTTTTCTTATTAACATATATTTCAAACCCATCTTTTACAAAGTAATTTTAATTTTGTAAATTACATTTTATTTTATAAAATATACATTTATAAAATTATTCATAAATAATTTTCTTTATTTCAACACCTTTTATAAAGCCATTTATTTATATCATCCCTTTAAACTTTTTATTTCTACATAGCTTAATTAATTGATCTGATGTAAGATAGAAGAAATGCATGAAGAGAATAATCGAAAAGGATGTTTATTAATTAACATCATATTTATAAACCCACTCCTAACCCTATCTCGTATTACAAGATTTTAGGGATAACTCCTAGGGAATACAATCTATCATATACCACCATCGTATGTATAGATATTGAATTTTTATACACACTATTCTTGGACCCCTTCTGAGGTAGATGGTACTTTATCCTTGGTTAATAGGTCAACCCACCTATTATTTGGACAATCCTTCACTAAATATCTTCCTTCATAGCACTAACTATAAGTCTATTTGGGACACTCTTTGACTATTCCTAGTCCTTTACAACGGTAGCAACTTTTTTCCCTTCCTAACCGAAATCTGGGTCTCTTTATTGTTTTAGGGCACTCATGTAGAAAATGTCCTTGCCTTTTACACTTAAAATAAAATAGATTATCCTTAAAAGATTCTTCTTTCTTCTTTTCCTTTATTTTCCTATTCTTATTTTCCTTTATTTTACTATCTTCACATTGAACCGCATAAGCCCTTATTTACTGCATCTGTAATAGTAGATGCTAGCATAAGATACGGGTCTTAATTTTTCTTTTGCTTCTTTTTATGCACGTATGCTTCATGCTTGTTTTGGATTTAGCCATAACTCATCACCTGACATATAAAAGCCATTCTGCCTTTAAGTGATATACCAAAATGTCATCAAAAGTTTCATATCATTTATTTCTTAACTTAAAAACATTTTTATCCAAATAACTTAATTCAAAATTGTTCGTATTTGAACTTGCCTTGATCATTCAATGATAAGGAGACTAATTTACTAAGCATATGATACCGTTCGTCAAAGCCAACATCTGATCGATACGTAGAAGATTATTCTAATCATCACCAAATAGATCAATACTTTATTCATTGAACTTTCCAAAGGGAATACATCTTATAAATTCCCAAATCGCATAAATAAATCTATTATTTTTGTATATAAAATATAATCCTTTTGAAAATAGTGTGTCAATCCGCCTTGTTTAAATATTTTGGAATCCCTATTGATTACATAAACCTTTTCATGCGTCGATCAGAATTCATAAATCACCCAACAGATTAATCAACACAAAATATTTTTTATACACAATAAAAAATACACGCTAATACATATAATACTCTGAAACTCAGTCTAGGGTGTTACTACCCCTATCTTTAATGAGTCACTCATTTTAGGGTATTACTAACCCCATATATAATAAGTTTTAACCCACCAATGCCTAAGTGTTAGCTTAACCTAAGCTTTGATACCAAAAGTGACGACCCACCATTTTTGACTCTTGAAAATCGACATTAATACATTCTCGGTACTCACGTGCTGCAAATTCAAATGCCGGAAAGACAGATTGATCAAGGGTAAAAAGAAAATAACATAGAACAGAGTAGAAAATAGAATCTCACACGAATGAAATAATCTTATATTATTAACTATAAAATCTTTTACAGCGAAAATGTTTGAATACAATATCAGAGTCTAACCTACATTCAGCCCGAAAAGTAATAAATCCTTTGTCCTTATATATTTTGAAAAACAACATAACAAATGTAGCAGAAAAATAGAATAGGTTCATAAGTTGATGAACATCTCTATTTCTCCTCTGGAAATTCCAAGTATCTTTATCTAAACCTGAAATTACTAAGATTTGACCCAAGTATTAAAAATATCCAGATCAGGTGTGATAAACTAGCATGAGAAAAATCAAGTCATAATTGTATATGACAGTGTTATAGATCAGGTTGATGCTAATCAAAATCTTTTAAAAGAAGGGTGTCTTGGAAGGCATGTCGTACATAAATACGGATGGATTTTTACCTTACGATAACCAAAATACTTTATACCAAAACAAATTTGATATTATCATTAATGTCATTGGTTTGAAAACACTATTCCAATAAATATATAAAGGAGGTATCAATACGCAGACAATGTCAAATAGTGTATATGATACCAAAGGGGTAGCTGAAATGATTGTAAAGCATTACAGCTATTTTAGGAATACAACCAAAACTGTAAAGCTCATATTGGAATTGGATTTCCAACCAAATAGGGAACTAGTGGATATTTCCTACGGTGGGAAATCCATACATAACATCCTAGTCTTCGGTGACTATTCACTTTTCTCAAGCAAGCTTCCATACTACATTGTTGCATTTACTATGGACAACATATTTCGATGGCTTTGCTCTTGCTCAGTTGAACCTGCAATACCTACCTATTTAAATTATTGAGGGTCCAGACATAACTGGACACCTCCATCATCAATAAAATAGATAGCCTGAAATATATGTCCCGCAGACCACATAGTATAACATATCATTCCTATGATGTGAGGCTCGTGAAGCTACGCTCTTCTTTCCACAAAGCCACACTTTACATTTCACATAGCAAATTCCACTTAGAATGCCATATTGTCATTTCTAACAGCACATTATTGATTTCCACAAAAGTAAAACTTTTGAGCTCGTTCATCTTAGTAAAGGGTGTTAATTATAGGATGGGTTACCTTCTACAGTACCAGATAGATGTACGTTTGTAGAGATCAACGTACGTGGTTTTAGAAACGCAATGTCGGATACTTATTTACATAAGCTGTCTAGGCCAAGGACAAACCGAAGGCAGTCCTCCTTCTATTTCCTGCCTGGGAATCACCCTTAGGAGGTGACGACTCGGAAATATTGAACATTTGAAATTGAAATATTTAATTGAATTTAAATATTTTAATGATAGTTTAACTTGAATTTCAAATATCACTGTTGTTTGGCAATTAAATTTTTGAATTTAATTATTGAAAATTGGGTAAAATATTAAATCCGTAGTTTTTAGGCTTGTTAAAAATATTCTAAAAGCTTGGAAAATTTATATTAGTAATACTGAAGATAATAGAAGCTTCAGAATTAGATTTGAAAGTGGTTTTTTGGTTTTGAAGTTATATCGTTTAAATCGATATTTAAAAATAGCATTCCAAGGCACAATCTCGGATTCTGATGAAACTAGTTCCGTTGGATCCGTAATATTGTATTATTATTGGATTAAAATTTTTGTAGTATTTGGAATGATCGTTTGGCCGTACGGTAGATAAACGCGCTGAAATCTATATTGAAAATTTAATATAATAACTGGTTCAAAAGGCTATCTTCTCCATACGACTGAATTTGGACTCGGAACCTTTTCCATCGCATTTGGGATAGGGGTATAAAATTATAAACGCCTGGCGACACGCCTCGATAGGAGGTCGAGATTTGTGAGTGCGGGAATCGAGTCGATTTGAATTTGAATTTAAATATTATATGTCGACTAGTCAAAAATTTATCTAATCAGTTTATTTCACACCGACACCTGTACAAAAGAAGCAAAGTTTTCCCAATTTATCATTCATGCAATGGAATTTAAAGCACGTTGAAAACCAATAAAAAATAGAAGGAAAATTAACGAATGAAAGTTCGTTCAAATAAATTGCCCGAAGAGAATTTGCCAAGCTCTTCGTTTGAAACCCTTTCCCTCTTTTCGAACAAATCTTGGTCGCCTCCTCTTTTTAGATCGATTCATTCCACTAATATTAAAAAAAATCAATTAAACGCCAGCGATCGAACAAATTGAATCAGGCCGTAACGCTGTTCGACTCGAGCAGATTATCGTTCGAAGGGGAATGTTCGTGTTGGAGGCCGCAAGTACGTTTTGGGCAAAGCGGCGTCAAGCTTGAAAGGGCAGATGTTCGGTAAGGGCACGGAGTGCAATAGAGGGTGGAGGCGCGACATTCGATGGAAGGATAGGCGACGCGGCGGAAGGAGAGGGCTGCGATGTTGGCCGAAGTCATGCGCGAAGGTGAGTGGGATGGTCACGAGGATTTGGTTCGAAGTTGCAGGGAATGTCTAGTGCGTGATCATGATAAGGAGGGATTCGGCTCCAGTAATTTTCAAGGTAAAATCTTTGTTGTTTTCTTTACTTTGGAATTGTGTGGTCAGAAGGAAAATAATAAGGAATTTTGGAAACTCGGATTTTTATATTTAAATATATATATATATATATATATATGGAAACAGAAGAATTATTTTTATGCAGATAAATTTTTTGATAATATAAGGATTTAAATAAAGATTGGATTTTTGAAATCTATATAGATTATTTTTACAACTATATATACATACATATTTAATCTACAGGATTTGGTAAGAAATGGATTATGGGATTTACTCGTCTAAATCAACTTATTCAATGAATCTAATTACTAAAGATTTTAAAAGGGAGGTTTTTGAGTATTAAAATTAAAGGTGTAAACAGAATATATATACGCATTTTAAATCTAGCAGTTGTTTTAAAATAATGTATATTAGTGATTAATTAGTTTAATTTATTATAGTAACAAAAAGGTTTCAAAAAGGAAATTTTTGATTTAAACAAAATTGTTAGCTAATTTATTGTAACTACTAAAAGATTCTAAGAAAGGATAATTAGTTAGAATTGAATTGTTAACTAATTAATTTATTTAAAGGAATTTAGTTTTAAATTAACTGATCAATTAAATCTATGAGAATTAATTGATTTATTCAAATATTAATAAACCGTATAAATATTTATTTAAGATCAGAAATCGAGGAGAAAAAAGCTGGATTGGAAATGGATTGCATGCGTAAGAAAAAGATGAGATCTTCTCACTCAATTGAAATAATTAGAATTTCAATTATTGATTGATTGTTTGGTTGTAATAGTATATGTGATAGTGTGTGTGTGTGTATTGGAGTGGTTGATGTCCCGCATTATATAGCGGATGAGACCATATGCGCCGCATAATAGAGGATGATATGATATAATCCCACATACCGCGATATTCCACCTCAAAGTGGAAGTGGTATTTGAATTGTTGTGCAAACATCTGTGGATGTAGGAAAACAGGTTGGAGGGATCCAACTGGATTCCTCACATTATTGAATTTATTTGTATATGTTGTGATGTGTTAATCTATGAATGATCATATTGGTGTGAATGATTATATTGATGGTTGAAATTTATTGAAGGCTATAGTTTAGCCGAATATATTTTTGGTATCGTAGGATACCAGAAATATATAATTGCATTTTTGGAAATTAAACTAGAAAATTTTAAATGAATTCATTTTAGAGAATTGGATAAATTTTAAAGAAGGAATTTTAAAAGGGCAAAGATTGATTTTTGAAATCCTATCGAATAAATTCTAAGTATAGGAAAAATAAGTTTATAAATGAAAATAAATAGACTTTGACAAGTATTGTTTAAAGCTAAAGAATTTATTTTAAAATTCAGATTTTAAAATCTAAATGAAGGCACGAATATTGGATTAATGATTTTTGAAATAAATTTGGATAAATAATGGAATAAAGTATAAATGAAAATAAATTTTTGAAAACCAATTTGGAAATTGATTTTGAGTTTGAAAATAAATTTTTGGGAAATCAATTTGGAATTTGATTTGGTGTTTGAAAGTGAATATCTGGAAATCGATTTGAAAATCGTATATCAGTGGATATTTGAAAATTTAAATTCACAATGAGAATTTATAAAGGAAAGGGAAATTTTTTTAAAAAATAAATATTGGTTTACTCTTAAAAGTGTGGAAGGAAAATTTATGAATTTAGGGTGTAAATTGAAATAAATCGAGAAGGGTTTATTAATTGATTTAAATGGACCATTTTGAAATGGAAAGTGTATTTTCTTGGAAGCCAAATATGTTTTCAAAGTAGCTTTCAAATATAAATTAAAAGTTCTAAAGTTGGTTTAAAAAAAATGTTTTTGGAGAAATTATTGTTGTAAATTGTTTTTAAATCTTTAAAGTAAATATTTATTTAGTTAATTATAGAAGTGATTATTTTAAAGATTTGATTGATATTTAATTTAGAAAATGGTTATTTAAATAGTTATACTCTATCTAATAATTTTATTTTTAAAATTAGTTTGGGCTTAAAGTTTATATGAGATACTAGTATAATAAGAACTAATATTTAAATAAGTGTTTAAAATAGTTTTTATTCTAAATTTTTCCAAGTATATATTTTTGGATAAGTGATTTAAATTATTTTAAATTATTCGGACTTGGCAAATTTTCAGTGCAAATAAACAATATTTGGAAATTTATTCCGCGTGAGGAAAGTGATTTGAAATTTGTTTTCAAAAGGTTAAAGCATGAAAATATATCTTGCAAAGATATTTTGAAATAAATAATTTAGGGGAGAATTATTTAAAATTTGGTGATTGTTGTGAATATTGATTGATAGTTAAATAACCGACTGTCAATATTGGCCTTTAAATGGCATTTGAATTTCGATGCGATCAGGGGTCGAATTCCGAATGGTTATCCGAAAACCACATCGAATCTTTGTGATGAATCTTTTTATAAAAAGAGATAAAGTGGAAACTGTTGTGATTTACTTGAAATCTGAATGTAACACTTATTTTTAAAATAAGCGCTCATTATTCGGATTAGCCGTGAGAGGACTTTATGTCATAGAACCCATTCCGAACAATGATAAGACGAAATGGGATTTCATTTTGCAGATGGTGTTGAAGACCGATATTTTCGAAAACGAAAGGATTACCTATCGAATGTCTCTGCACCGGGTGGTTCCGGTATAGAGATTTTATCACGCTTTGTGATAGGGAATCCGGACGTGATTAGTGGATATCCGAATTTGCAAGGGCTTCTTCCTTAATTGGAGGAGGTGCCTATGATTCCGTTCGAACCTGGAACGTAATTGTATGGATGTATGTCTGACGTTACACTTTGAGATGTAAAGTTGGTTTCTATTAAATACATTTTTGTTGGTGGCGAAGAATTTATTCTCTTAACACCCTTCTCTTAGACGTACGAGCTCAAAGGTTATGTAGTTGATGGTTACTAGTGATATATTTCCAATTTAGTAATGTGGCATGTTAAGTGTTGCTGATCATTTGTTGATTGAAGCATGGCTTTTGTGAAAAGCGTAGCTTTATGGACGAGACTTCGTCGAACCTCACACCCCGGAAATGGTCGAAACAGGAAGGATGCAGCAAGGTTATAGGGGTCGTGCCCCTCAGAGTATGTGCATCCCCTTCTGGATAAAAAGTGGTATCTTGTATGGAGCCTGGATATTTAACTTGTGTGGATAAAAAATGATATTCTGGTACGGATCCTAGATTCTTTACTTATGTGGTTGTTAGTTGTGAGGCACCTCAGATAAAGGTCGGTCTAGACCGAGGGGTGGCATACTTATGACAATTAGTTGCCTAGTTACAGAGGTAACCCGGCCTTATGTTGGTAGAGATCAGATTAGGTTCTCAGGGTGTCCCTCCAGAAACGTTCCCATTCGTTGTAGGAAGTTTCTTAGCCTAACCATTTATTGGAAATCCAAATAAAACAATACAAGCCTGTACGGTTTTAGTTGTATAACCTGCCATTTACTTATGGTGGTGACCTGCCGTTTAAAGTGTAGCTATAGTAGGTATACCATAAGGTGGTATGCTGGCTAAGATTAATATTATACTTTCGAAATGTTTTCCACACTATGCACTAATAATGATATAAAAAACATTTTTCGTATCAAGCATATTTGACTATTATAAGGAGAAATCTCCTCCAATTGTGTGACTGCATTGTGTGTGCGGCAGGAGGCCTTGTGGTAGTTTCATTTTCCAAAAGCATAACAGATTTCTTTTCCTTTTCTTTTTGGTGCAAATAACCGTTTTAAGATCTCACACGAGTCCCACGATTGACCTGGAGTTTATTGTTCCCTTTCTAAACTCTGGATGCCCACAATTTTCCACACGGACAGCCTAGAGTCAGGTTATCGGTTGTTCTGGAGCGAAGTCGGAAAAGTCTGCTGTGGAGATCAGGAGATAAGCTGGATGGCGAGGCATATCACTAGTATATGATATTCTTTTCTGATGTTTTGTTGTTGTAAAACTCTGATGTTGTAATGTAAAAACTGATATATATCTTTTGTTTAAAGATTATTCATTTATCTATTATATATTGTTCCGCTGCGAATGTTAGATTCTGGTATTGTTTCTGTTTCTTCTTCTATCTTCTTTAACCCTAATGGTTCAGTTTTCCGGCATTCGATTGTTCGGCATTCGATACAGTGGACATATTGATGTTTTCGGAAGTCGAAAAATCAGGTCGTTATAAATTGATATCAGAGCAATTGGTTAAGCGATAACGTTAGCTCTGGTGGGGATTACTCATTAAAGATAGAGTCGGTAGTACTCTAGAATAAGTTTGAGTGTATTAATAGATATAAGCGCGTATTTATTAGTGAATATAAAATTATTTTATATTGTGTTGATTTATCGGTTGATTGTTTATGAATTCTGGTCGATAAGTGGGATGCCATTTTATCGATAGGGGTTTCTAAACTCTTAAACAAGATAAACCGACACGGTATTGTTTTAAAATAGGGTAAATGAAATTATTTTACCCACATTATTTTTTTATATGAAAGAAATAATATTCCGTAAATTATTGTAGTATATGGTTGCTTGCTTGTTAGGAAGTGATAATATTAAATTATTATCATTTAAGTGTGAAATTGAATAGAAATAAATTCATATACAAATGGGATTTGTAAATTGTAAACTGTAAGTGTGATTTATAATTTGGAATAGAATTCTTGAGAAATATTTGGAAGTGTTTATGAAAAGATTTGAAATTTGGAAATTAAATCCCTTTTAGTTTGAAAATGATTTTTCAAGGGTTTGGAAAAATATGGTGATATTATTTTGGAAAATATTTTTGAATAGAATTTGAAGTCCAGTGAAATTTGGAATTTAAAAATATTTGGAAAATGTTTTTTAAAGGGATAAAATCACTAATTTCTTTTTGGTCGCTGGAAAATAATTCCGATGATGATCGCGACATCATCAGTGTTCATTTTCGAGTTTCCAGGAGAGGAATTGCTGCCAAAATATTTTAGATTTAAATTGTTTGCAAAAGTTGGGTCTGATTTGGAAATGCAAAGGGTTTTGGATATTATTAATTTCAAAATGGTTTTGGAATACTTAAGTGATTATTTAGGCTCTGGAATCCTATTTAAAATATTTATGGAATAATAAATAAGTTTGGAAAGTTAGAAAAATTCGAATTGAAACTGACTTTAACTTGGATTAATAAGATTTGAGTCAAATAAAACAACGATATGGATTCAAATGAAATTGAAATGCAAGTAAGTGAAATTGAAAACTAAATTTTGAAATTTATTTCGAATTTGTAAGTAAATAGAACTGGAATTGGAATGGAATATTGGAATCAATTTAAAAATTGTATTTAATAAAGTGAAATTGTGAAATTTGTCCAAAGGAATTATAAGAAGTAAGAGTTTGGAAATAAACTTTTATTTGAAATAATTGGAAAAAAAATTAAATAAGAATATAGATAAACCAATGTGATAAAGTGAAATAATATAGAAAGTATATGGAATATTTGCATTGAACTTAAGAAATAAAGGGACGATGAAATTCTTAAGTAAGTTTGGTATTGGAAATATCAAACTTAATAATTGAGTAAAAGTTAAACTGGAAGTTGTGAAATGGTGATTGTGATAAAAATCAATGTGAATAAAAGAAAAGGGAATTGATATAGCTAATAATCAATTAGAAGTAAATACATAGGATGTACGTATAGTATTTTATTTTGCATAGCAATTTGATTCAGAATTCGAGCATAGAATTTCAAGATAATTATATCGATCCGAGTTGGAATTTTTCACTCGATTTTCGACAACGAACCTGGATATGGATTTTTGGTTGATTCTGGAAATCCTCTATCATAGTTAACGGCTATGCAAGGAGAACGACAGTTTCTGATTAAGAAACCAGATCTGAGTCCGCACTAGGAAATTGGGTGGACGATACTAGTTCGGAAGTCAAATTGTGTGATCGGGTGAGCGATGGAATTTGATATTACGTACGAATGATATAAGTACATCGTACAGATTTGAATGAAATAAATATTCAAAATTTTGTAAAGAAATGTGCAAAATGATTTTGAATGTTGTAATTAGACATTATTGCTAGTAGGATATATAGGTGTTATAAAGAAAAAAGGAATTGGATTTTTGATTTCAAAGATAAATTTGAATTGCTAAAAAAAGGTATGCATTTGAATTTCTATATGAAATTTGATGGTTTTCTTGTCTAGCCACTTGGCTTTTTGTTTTCTTTCGAAATTTAGGGGCCCGTTGTGGCATTTTGTAGTCGTACCGAGCTAATCGCGTAAAGTAGACGTTGGCGAAATTTTTCGAAAATTTTAGAGGTTAAATTTTTTTGAGAAAATTTAAATTGATTAAGAAAACAATATTGTTTGAAACTTGTGGTTAAGGTTGGGAAGTTAGTAGAAGTGATAATGGGTCTTTAATAAAAAGATTTGTTTTGGCAAGTTAATTAAATTATTTGGTTTTGTGAAAATAGTAAATGGGTTATGGATCATTCTTCTTAACTAGTAATTTCGGGACGAAATTCTTTTAAGGGGGGAAGAATGTAACGACCCAGAAATTTTGAATATTTGAAATTGAAATATTTTTGATTCAATTTAAATAATGATAGTTTAACTTGAATTTTAAATATCACTGTTGTTTGGCAATTAAATTTTTGAATTTAATTATTGAAAATCGGGTAAAATGTTAAATCCTGAGTTTTTAGGCTTGTTAAAAATATTTTGAAAGCTTGTAAATTTTATATTAATAATACTGAAGATAATAGAAGCTTTAGAATTAGATTTGAAAGTGATTTGTTCAGTTTTAAAGTTATATAATTTAAATCAATATTAAAAATAGCCTTACGAGGCACAGTCTCGGATTTCGATGAAACCAGTTCCATTAGATCCGTAATATTGTATTATTTTCGATTTCAATTTTCGTAGTGGTTGGAGTGATCGTTTGGCCATACGGTAGATAAACGCGCTGAAATCTATATTGAAAATTTAATATAATAACTGATTCAAAAAGCTATCTTCTGCATACGATTGAATTAGGGCTCGGAACCTTTTCCATCGTATTCGGGATAGAGGTATAACATTATAAACACCTGGCGGCACGCCTCGATAAGAGGTCGAAATTTGTGAGTGCAGGAATCGAGACAATTTGAATTTGAATTTAAATATTATATGTTGACTAATCAAAAATTCATTTGCATCAGTTTCTTTCGCTCCAACACCTGTACAAAAGAAGCAACGTTTTCTCCATTTGTCATTCACGCAATAGAATTTAAAGCACGTTGCAAACAAATAAAAAAATAGAAGGGAAATTAACGAATGAAAGTTCGTTCAAATAAATTGGCCGAAGAGAATTTGCCGAGCTCTTCGTTTGAAACCCTTTCCCTCTTTTCAAACAAATCTTGGTCGCCTCCTCTTTCCATATCGATTCGTTCCGCTAATATAGAAAAAAAATCAATTAAACGCCAGTGATCGAACAAATTGAATCCGGCCGTAACGTTGTTCGACTCGAGCAGATTATCGTTCAAAGAGGAATGTTCGTGTTGGAGGCCACTAGTACGTTTTAGGCAAGTGGCATCGAGCTTGAGGGTGGTAGATGCTCGGCAAAGGCACGGAGTGCATTAGAGGGTGGCGGCATGACATTCGATGGAAGGATAGGCGACGCGATGGAAGGAGAGGGCTGCGATGTTGGTTGAAGTCATGCGTGAATGTGAGTGGGGTGGTCACGAGGGTTTGGTTCGAAGTTGCAGGGAATGTCTAGTGTGTGGCCGTGATAAGGAGGGACTCGGCTCCATTAATTTTCAAGGTAAAATCTTTGTTGTTTTCATTACTTCTGAATTGTTTGGTCGGAAGGAAAATAATAAGGAATTTTGGAAACCCAGATTTCTATATTTAAATATATGTGTGTGTGTGTGTGTGTGTGTGTGTGTGTGTGTGTGGAAACAGAAAAATTATTTTTATGCAGATAAAGTTTTTGATAATATAAGGATTTAAATAAAGATTGGATTTTCGAAATCTATATAGATTATTTTTACAACTATATATACATACATATTTAATCTACTAGATTTGGTAAGAAATGAATTGTGGGATTTACTCATTTAAATTAACTTATTCAATTATTCTAATTACTAAAGATTTTCAAAGGAAGGTTTTTGAGTATTAAAATTAAAGGTGTAAATAGAATATATATACGCATTTTAAATCTACCGGTTGTTTTAAAATACTATATATTAGTGATTAATTTGTTTAATTTATTATAGTCACAAAAAGGTTTCAAAAAGGAAATTTTTTATTTAAATAAAATTGTTAGCTAATTTATTGTAACTATTAAAAGATTCTATGAAAGGATAATTATTTAGTTAGAACTGAATTGTTAACCAATTAATTTATTTAAAGGAATTTAGTTTTAAATTAAATGATTAATTAAATCTATGGGAATAATTGATTTATTAAAATATTAATAAACCGTATAAATGTTTATATAAGGTTAGAAATTGAGGAGAAAATAGCCAGATTGGAAATGGATTGCATGCGTAAGAAAAAGGTGAGATCTTCTCACTCAATTGAAATAATTAGAATTTCAATTATTGATTGATTATTTGGTTGTGATAGTATATATGATAGTGTGTGTGTATACATACATACATATATATATATATATATATATATATATTGGAGTGATTGATTTCCCGCATTATATAGCGGATGAGACCCCTTGCACCGCATAATAGCGGATGATATGATATAATCCCATATACCGCGATATTCCACCTCGAAGTGGAATTGGTATTTAAATTATTGTACTAACGTCTGTGGATGCATGGAAACGGGTAAGAGAGATCCAACTGGATTCCTCGCATTGTTGAATTTATTTGTATATGTTGTGATGTGTTAATCTTGTGAAAAATGCGGATTGCAGATCTTAAGGCTAAGATTAACACTAGAGGGAGGGGTGAATAGTGTTAATAAAGAATTACTAAATCTTTTTAATGTATGTTAATTTAGACACAAAAGTATGCAATACAGACATAGATATGATCACAGAAACAATCACAGATGTTGAAATAAAATAAAAGCAGTAAAGGAAAGAACACACCGGATTTTATACCGGTTCGGAATTACCCTACATCCAGTCCCGCAACATAAGTACGGATTTCCTTTGAAAAGAAATTGTACAATTACACCCTCGGTTTCAAGGCTATGAGGTACACCCTCCAGAATTTCGATCCTCTAGATAGAGATACTTGATTTACGGGCCACAATTTTACCTAATTGATTTAACAAGGCTACAATCCCACCTTTTCCCTTTTTATTGATTTTCAAGGCTACAATCACACCTTTTCTCGCTTAATAGATTACAAAGAAGTCTATAACTCTGAATAGCACTGAGAATCTTGTAGAGATAGTGATAGAGAATCAAACTAGAAGTAATCGAGTATGATTTAATGTTGATTTCGGCAGAGTAAGAATATGTATTAAGAAATGAGGAAGAAGAAGAGGAGTGAAAACCAGAAAATTATAATTGAAAATTCGTTGAAACTAACCCATATTTATAGAAGAACAACAGCCATGACCATTCATGAATAGTTATGGCGAATAGACACTTCTTTTGAAATTTGAATTTTTGAATCAAACTGTCACCATGTCGACATGGTCTTGCTAGGCATGTCGACATCCCAAAGGATTTTTTGGTGTTTTTGATTTTCTTTGAAAATAACATTTATCTTACATAAAAACTATTTTAAACTTTATAAATATACTTGACTACAGTTAAAATTCATAAGTAAATATAAAGAATAATATATATAGATTTTAACTATAACTTTATATTTAAATCTAAGTATAAATATTTAAACGTTAAATATATTATTTAAAAAGATAGTTTACAATCAGGAGTAATTTGACTTTGAAAATAAAAATGTTTTTGAAGCTAAAATTATTTAAAAGCAGGATCGAGGGTTTTGAATCTTTTAAAAGGAAAATTTTGAAAATATTTTGAAAACAGGATATAATTTTGAAAAATCATTTTGAATAAAAGTTAGCGGATACAAAACAATGTTCCGCTAGATTTTTCATAGATTCCATCCTACCTAGGGTTCCATCCCTTTAACGGGCTTGAAGTGGATTCCATTACATGGATAAATGGGATTTAAGATGCCTGTGCTTTTCTACGAGTTTTAACAAAAATTTCTAATAATAATAAAAAATACTTATCCTTGAAATCTTGAACTCTTGATAATCTTGATACTCATGGGTCTTCTATCTTGATATTTTATCTTGATATCTTGAATCTCTATACTATACAGTCTTCATTCTGAGTACCTGCATCGTTAAATCCTGCATATACATATATATCTAAACTTTTAATGTTAGTATTTATACTTTATAATCTATTCTAAGGTTGTTGTCATTAAAACCATCATCCCACGGACTAACAATCTCCCCCTTTTTGATGATGATAACCTTTGTTTATAAAATATTATTTCTATCCTAATAACTCCCTCTAAAACTAACAACTCCCCCTTAATCTATACCTAACTATCCTATTTTATATTTCTCTCCCTTTGTCATCAACAAAAACTTTATCTAAACTAGATAACTCATAACTATATAACTCCCCCTAAAACTATTACTCTATGACATGTGATTATAATGATAATGTTATCATAAATAATCAACACTTAAGTCTAATACTAAAACATAGTCCTAAACTATTAACTATCCTAGCTAAGAATTCAAAATAATACTTATAATAAAAACACATATAAGAACACGAGTTATTTATTACGTATATGGTAGTATTTATATTTGCATTTGGAAAACATAAAAACACAAACAACAATGGAAGGAAAGAGAAGAAACTAATGTGTGTTTCTGAACATAGGAGATCTATGAATCGAACAGTTTGGATAGTGGAAACAGAAATTTCCACGTTGTTCGACAAGATTCCCATTTTTGTCAAAACACACTTCTCCAACACACACTACTTGGTCATCATCCTCCTCGTGTGCTTCTTCCATGGGTTCTTCTTCTTCTTCTTCATCGCTGGCCTCTTGTTCTTGATTGAATGAAGAGTCTTCATCGATCAAGATAAGGTTGCCTGGTTGTTCATTAGGAATTTTTACAAATTCTTAAGAATCTTGCCTTGCCTTTCCTGTTCCTTTGCCGTACGAAGTTGAGTTACTTGAATTTCAGTTAACATCTGAAGTACATCAATCATAGACTCCTCTATTTTCGTTACACGAGCAAGAGCAGTGCATTGGAATGGACCAGAAGTAGGAGAGGGAAATGAGAAAGTTGATTTTATGTTTGATTTTGAGGATGAAGCCGTGATTTTATTTATTTTAGAAGAGGAATGAAGAGAAAACAGAGAGAATGAATGAAAAGTTGAAATTGAGAAGAATATACAACTAAATTTTTGAATTTTGTTGGGAAAATTTTTATAAAAAAAATCAAAAACGTTATATGTCGACATGTATACCTGGGGGATGTCAACATGGTCTTTTTAAAATTTAACTCTTTGATTTATTTTGATACCAATTGTTAATTATGCTTGTTATTTATATTTTATATTTCAGTTATATAACAAATTCCTAATTCTCTTCTTAATTTAGTAAATATTGATTCATTTAAAGGCTTTGTTAAGATATCAGCAATTTGATTTTCAGAATTAATATAATCGAGAGTAACTACTTCCTTGCTTATATTATCTCTGAGAAAATGATGTCTGATATCAATATGTTTAGTTCGAGCATGTTGAGTAGTATTTTTGGATAAATTTATCGCACTCGTATTGTCACAATAAATTGGAGATTTTGATAAATTTAAACCAAAATCTTTTAAGGTTTGTTGCATATATATTACTTGAGAACAAGCCAAAGCAGCAGAAATATACTCTGCTTCAGTTGTTGATAAAGAAACCGTGTTTTTCTTTTTACTAAGCCAAGAAATCAGAGAATGCCCTAAAAAGTGACAAGTCCCACTTGTACTTTTTCGGTCTGATTTACAACCAGCATAGTCAGCATCACAGTAAGATATTAAGTCAAAAAAATCATTTTTATGGTAGAATAAACCATAATCAGACGTGTGTTAACATATCTTATGATTCGTTTCACGGCTTTTAAGTGAGTCTCTTTAGGTTGGGATTGATATCTGGCATAGAGACAGACACTATGCATGATATCAGGTCTACTAGCAGTAATATAGAGTAATGAGCCAATCATTCCTCTATATAATTTTTGATCCACATCTTTTGAGAGATCTTCTTTACTAAGGTACTCATTGGTTGCCATGGGAGTGGGTTTTCCACTCGCAGTGGTCAAACCAAATTTACTAATTAGGTCTTTAGCATATTTTTCTTGACTAATAAAGATACCATTATCTAATTGTTTTATTTGTAATCCTAAAAAGAAATTTAATTCACCCATATGACTCATCTCAATTTTTTTTTCATTATTTCAGAAAATTCTTTATTCATTTCAAAATTAGTTGAACCAAAAATGATATCATCTACGTAAACTTGTACTGGTTGAATATCATTTTTATTTCTTTTAATAAAAAGAGTATTATCTACTTTACCAATTTCAAAATTAGATTGCAATAAATAAGATCTTAGTTTACCATACCAGGCTCTAGGAGCTTGATTTAGACCAGATAGTGTTTTTTTAAGTTTGTAAACATGATTTGGTAATTTATCATTTTCAAAAAGTGGTGGTTGTTCGACATATACTTCTTCTTTTACAAATCCATTTAAAAAGGCGCTTTTAACATCCATTTGAAATAATTTGAAATTATCATGATTTGCGAAAGCAAGTAGAACCCTAATGGCTTCTAATCTTGCTACGGAGTAAAGTTTTCATCAAAATCTATTCCTTCTTCTTGACAATAACCTTGAGCGACTAAACGAGCTTTATTTCTAACTACCTCTCCTTGTTCATTCATTTTATTTGTATAAACCCATTTAGTTCCAATTATAGTTTTATTTTCTGGTCTAGGAACAAGTTCCCAAATGTCATTTCTAGTAAATTGATTTAATTCTTCTTGCATAGCCAAAATCCATGAATCGTCAGTTGATGCTTCTATGGGATTTTTGGGTTCAATAGTTGATATAAAAGCTACATTACTTATTTGACATAGTTGATTTCTAGTTTTAACAACATATTGCATATCTCCCAGTATATTTTCTATAGGGTGATCTTTTAAAAGTTTTGTCCTTTTATTAGGATGATCAATTCCACTATTAGTTTCAATAGGTTCTTGATTTTGAGTGATTAAATCCTCTTCATCATTTGTATCTTCAAAAAATTTGAAATTTTCATCAAATGAAACATGCATTGTTTATTTAATGGTATTAGTTTTTAAATTAAACACTCTGTACGCTTTACTTCTATTAGAATATCCGATAAAGATACCTTTGTCAGATTTAGGATCAAATTTATCTAAATTATATTTTGTACTTAAAATAAAGCATTTACTTCCAAAAATTCTGAAATAAGATACCTTAGGTTTCTTTGAATAAATAAGTTCATAAGACGTCTTATCAGTTAGAGGTCTAATTAAAGTTCTATTCAAAATATAACAGGCGATAGCAACTGCCTCTACCTAAAAATTCTTTGGTAAATTACTATCTATAAGCATAGTTCTCGCACACTCTTGAATCATCCTATTTTTACGTTCTACTACTCCGTTTTGTTGTGGAGTTCTCGAAAATGAAAAATTGTGAGTTATTCCCTTTTTATTGCAGAATTCCTCAAACCTTTCATTTTAAAATTCACCACCGTGGTCACTTCGAATAGTTATAATTTTTAGAGAAAATTGATTTTGAATTCTTTTTGAGAATGTCTTAAAAGATTCAAAAGTATCACTTTTATGTTTCAAAAATGTTGTCCATGTAAATCTAGAATAATCATCTACAATTACAAAGACATATCTACTATGATTTATTGATAAAATTTGAGATGGATCAAATAAATCAAGATGAAGTAATTCAAGAGGTTTTGAAGTTGAAATCATATCTTTTAACTTAAAAGAATTTTTTCTAAGTTTTTCTAATTGACAAGCATCACATAAACTATCTACTTTAAAATTCATTTTTGGGAGACCTCTTAGTAGATCATGTTTTGACAGTCTAGATAGGAGTTTGAAATTCAAATGCCCAAATCTCTTGTGCCAAATCCAAGGGTCACTTGTATTTGCTAACAGACACAGGTTATCATTTGAAACTTTCATACTAAGAATATATATTCTTTTTCCTGACTCCCTCAAATATAATGGTTGAATTATTATCTTCAATTTTTCATTATCTTTTTCAAATTTAATTTTATAACCTTTATCACATAGTTGACTTATACTTAGCAGATTATGTTTCAGATTCTTAACTAGCAAAACATTAGTAATAGTAGGAGTTTCAGAATTACCGACTTTTCCGATGCCAATCACATATCCTTTTGAATTATCCCCAAAGTTAACAAATCCTCCGTCTTTGTATATTATATCATTCGGTAATCTGGATTTCCAGTCATGTGTCTAGAACATCCATTATCAAGTATCCATTTGTTCTTTTTGATCTGCATAATTTGTCTGTTGTAGATTGATTCCTCAACACCCATAAAGCATGATTCCTACACATCAAACAATTTTGGTAGATAACTCGAATTTGAATATCGATTATATGCAGACTTATATGAAACAATGATGATTTGAATACTTCTAAATTAGTATTAACGAATATAGCCATTTAAAAAAAAAATCAAAAATCAGATTATGAAACTTTGAAAACCTTGCTCTGATACCAATCGTGAGAAATGCGAATTACGGATCTTAAGGCTAAGATTAACACTAGAGAGGAGGGTGAATAGTGTTAATAAAGAATTACTAAATCTTTTTCATGTATGTTAATTTAGACGCAAAAGTATGCAATATACAGACACAGATATGATCACAGAAACAATCACAGATGTAGAAATAAAATAAAAGCAGTAAAGGAAAGAACACACCGAATTTTATACTTGTTCGGAGTTACCCTACATCTAGTCCTGCAACACAAGTACGGATTTCCTTTCAAAAGCAATTGTACAATTACACCCTCGGTTTCAAGGCTACGAGGTACACCCTCTAGAATTTCGATCCTTGGGGTAGAGATACTTGATTTCCAGGCCACAAAATTACCCAATTGATTTACCAAGGCTACAATCACACCTTTTCCCTTTTGATCGATTTTCAAGGCTACAATCACACCTTTTCTCGCTTAATAGATTACAAAGAAGTCTATAACTCTGAATAGCACTGAGAATCTTGTAGAGATAGTGATAGAGAATCAAACTAGAAGTAATCGAGTATGATTCAATGTTGATTTCGGTAGATTAATGATAAGAATATGTATTAAGAAATAAGGAAGAAGAAGAGGAGTGAAAACCAGAAAATTATAATTGAAAATTTGTTGAAACTGACCCCTAATTATAGAAGAACAACAGCCATGACCATTCATGAAGAGTTACGGCGAATAGACACTTCTTTTGAAATTTTGAATTTTTGAATCAAACTGTCATCATGTCGACATGGTCATGCTAGGCATGTCGACATCCCAAAGGATTTTTTGGTGTTTTTGATTTTCTTTGAAAAAACCGTTATCTTATATAAAAACTATTTTAAACTTTATAAATATACTTGACTATAGTTAAAATTCATAAGTAAATATAAAGAATAATATATGTAGATTTTAACTATAATTTTATATTGAAATCTAAGTATAAATATTTAAAAGTTAAATATATTATTTAAAAAGATAGTTTAAAATCAGGAGTAATTTGACTTTGAAAATGAAGATGTATATTAGGCTAAAATTATTTTAAATCAAGATCGAGGATTTTGAATCTTTTAAAAGGAAATTTTTGAAAACATTTTGAAAACAGGATATAATTTTGGAAAATCATTTTGAATGAAAGTTAGCAGATACAAAACAATGTTCCACTAGATTTTTCGTAGGTTCCATCCTACTTAGGGTTCCATCCCTTTAACGGGCTCGAAGTGGATTTCATTCCACGAATAAATTGGATTTTAAGATGCCAGTGCTTTTTTATGAGTTTTAACAAAAATTCCTAATAATAATAAAAAATACTTATCCTTGAAATCTTGAACTCTTGATAATCTTGATACTTATGAGTCTTCTGTCTTGGTATTTTATCTTGATATCTTGAATCTCTATACTGTATAGTCTTCATTCTTAGTACCTGCATGGTTAAATCCTGCATATACATATATATCTAAACTTATAATGTTAGTATTTATATTTTATAATCTACTCTAAGGTTATTGTCATCAAAACCATCATCTCACGGACTAACAAATCTATGAATGATTATATTGGTGTGAATGATTATATCTGTGGTTGAAATTTATTAAAGGCTATAGTTTAGCCGAATATATTTTTGGTATCGTAGGATACCAGAAATATAAATTGGAGTTTTGGAAGTTAAAGTAGAAAATTTTAAATAAATTCATTTTAGAGAATTAGATAAATTTAAAAGAAGGAATTTTAAAAGGGTGAAGATTGATTTTTGAAATATAGGAAAAAGATTTTTATAAATGAAAATAAATGGACTTTGACTAGTATTGTTTAAAAGTTAAAAAATTTATTTTAAAATTCAGATTTTAAAATAGTAATGAAGGCGTGAATACTAGATTAATGATTTTTGAAATAAATTTGGATAAATAAAGGAAGAATCTATAAATGAAAATAAATTTTTGAAAATCAATTTGGAAATTGATTGGGTGTTTGAAGATAAATTTTTGGGAAATCAATTTGGAATTTGATTTGGTGTTTGAAAGTGAATATTTGAAAATCGATTTGAAAATCGTATATTAGTTGATATTTGAAAATTTAAATTCACAATGGAAATTTATAGAGGAAAGGGAAATTTGTTTAAAAAATAAATATTGGTTTATTTTTAAAAGCGTGGAAGGAAAATTTACAGATTTGGGATGTAAATTGAAATAAATCGAGAAGGGTTTATTAATAGATTTAAATGGACCATTTTGAAATGGAAATATATTTTCCCTGAAAAGTCGAATATGTTTTCAAAGTAGCTTTCAAATATAAATTAAAATTTTTAAAGTTGGTTTTTAAAAAGAATGTTTTCGGAGAAATTATTTTTGTAAATTGTTTTTTAATCTTTAAAGTAAATATTTATTAAGTTAATTATAGAAGTGATTATCTTAAAGATTTAATTGATATTTGATTTAGAAAATGGTTATTTAAATAGTTATACTCTATCTAATAATTTTATTTTTAAAATTAGTTTGGGCTTAAAGTTTATATGAGATACTAGTATAATAATTTTTTATTTTAAATGTTTCCAAGTATATATTTTTTGATAAGTGATTTAAATTATTTTAAAATATTCGGACTTTGCAAATTTTCAGTGGAAATAAACAATATTTGGAAATTTATTCTTCGTTAGGAAAGTGATTTGAAATTTGTCTTCAAAAGGTTGAAGCGTGAAAATATATCTTGCGAAGACATTTTTAAATAAATAATTTGGGGGAAAATTATTTAAAATTTGGTGATTGTTGTGAATATTGATTGATAGTTAAATAACCGACTGTCAATATTGGCCTTTAAATGGCATTTGAATTCCGATGCGACCGGAGGTCGGATTCCAAATGGTTATCCAAAAACCATACAGAATCTTTGTGATGGATCTTTTGTTTAAAAAGATTAAAGTGGAAATTGTTGTGATTTACTTGAAATCTGAATGTAACACTTATTTTTAAAATAAGCGCTCATTTTCCGAATTAGTCGAGAGAGGACTTTGTGTCATGAAACCCATTCCCAATAATGACACGACGAAATGGGATTGCATTTTGAAGATGGTGTTGAAGACAGGTTATTTTCGAAGACGAAAGTATTACCTGTAATAACCCGAATTTCTGGACATCTATAATGGATAATAATTGGGTTAATTGATGGAAATACTGATTGTAAATTTAAAAAATGAATCTAATCGTAAATATTTACGTTTGGATAAATATTTATTCGATCATATCTCAATATAATCACTTAAAATTGACAAAGTATTCTTTTAAAAATAAGTAATGGTGATTGTTTATATAAGTAAATTATTTAAATTAGACAAAATTGTTAATTTCAAACCAATAGTATTTATGTGTTATTTTAAGATAAACAGAGTTACATTTACAAATTAATAAATGTATTTGTTAATTAGGAATTTAGTTAGAAAAGCATTTAAGAAAACATATTGGTTAATTAGTAAACCTTATTTAAAAAGCTTTTAGAATTCTTTTAGGATAAATATAAACAAATTAGGACATGTGTTAAGTTATAAATCTCTTTGATAACAAGTGTTAACATACTAATATGAGTTAATGACATGTGTCACATTATTTTAATTTTCTTTTAATTTTGATAAAAACTGAAATTAGCCTATATAAACACTATATTATCTTCTTTTTCTTTTTCTTATTTTTTTTCTTTATAATCTATGTTCATTCCTAAAAAGAAACTAGAATATCAATGCAATCTTTACTCTTCAAAAATCAGAAAAATCCCCAAATCAAATCTGAAATTTTATTCAAGTTCAAATGCAATTTTCACTTTCAAATCTAAAATTCCTCAACCTGTAAAATACACCTCAACAAATTCATTTTCTAGAATCAAACACAAGTTTGTAATCTCCTCTAAAAAAAATCAAATCAATCTGTAATGTTCTCAGGCCTGCCATTTATTCCTCAAACTCAAACATCAATCTCTGTTTATAAATCAAGTATGTAAACATCCTTCAAAACTGCATGTCTGCAGTATGTTTTCAAAAATTTAAGCATTTGCAAGTTTTTCAAATGCATGCAAGTGAATCTGGGTCAAGGCAAACCTGAAGCATCTCAATTTAAAAGCAAATCAAGAGGTTGGTCTAATTTTCAAAACAACTTCGTGATATCTCTGTTTTATAATCAACAGGTGAGTAAACTGGTACTTGGTTTAAATCTGTTGAATAACCTGATGCATGAAACCTATATCTGAAGCAAGCATGATAAATTTTTGCCTGATGGATTAATATATGTTGTACATTTATATATATCTGGATATAGTTGTATATGGCGAATACAGAGTGTTGTTTTTCTTGTTATAGGAAACAAACTTGAAAAAAAAAATTCATTTCTTAATTTTTAAACAGATGCATGTTATGATTCTTAAAGGTAAAATGCTTGTATCAACTAAACCTTGATTTCAAAAATATTTAGGAGGATAATTAGGGAGTGTTTAACTGGAAATTGGAATTTTGCAGTGGAAAATCATTTCTAGGGAAAATTTTAAGTATTTTAATATCAGGTTTGGATTGCATGTCTGGATTCAGATATGGAAAATATGATTTTTAATGAAGGTTTCATAATTTTTAACTATTGGGTTGTCGAAATTTCTAGAGATGATCAGAAAGTGCATTTCGCTCGAATTTCGATGATTTCGTGGGATGGGGACATCGGGGCGGTGGCCATAGGAGGGTTATAGGTCGGAGATCAAAGGAAAATAGTATGGAGGCTTTTTAGTGGTCGTGACGATCGAACGACGGTGATGTAGGGTTTTATATTCAGTTTTGGGTAAGTTGGTTCCTGTGACATTTGCATCAGCATCGGGGTATTAGAATTAATCGGACCAAGGGGGAAAGGAAGCTTAGTCTTCGCTGAGGCCTTGGACGAGGTGGCGGTGCTTCTGGTAGTCGGCGTGACTGGGACGAGTTGAATTTGGTCGGAGTATTTTGTTCATGTTGGTCTAGTTGCTTCAATTATGATCTCGAGCACATTTAGGAATTTAGTTGCTTGGGAACGATGGAGGTTGTTGTAGGCGACTTGTAGGAGGTGGACTTGGAGGTCCGATCGTCGGCGACGTTGAGTGCAGGTGCACCGCGTATCAATGGTGCCAGTGTTGTTTTGGAGAGAAGTCTCGAAGGGAAGCTCGAGTAATTAGGCTTGAGGCATGGGCTTGTTTACGTGTAGGTCGAGAGTATGAACTTGTTTTTTTTTTAGTTTTTTAAAAACTTCAGCAAAGTTTTGTAAAAAAAGGGAAAGGAGTGAGGAATCTCGGGTCTGGACTCGAGTTGTTCTCGGGTTGGACCCGAAGTTGGTTCAAGAGGACTGGAAGTTAAAGGTTTTTATAAAAACTGGTTTCAAAATTTAAATTGAATTTAATTTTAAAACTAATATGTAAGATAAATGTTTTTCTTGAAAGATTTGATTTAGAAGATTTGAAGATTGTTTAATTTAATTTGTTAAGTTAAATTTTAATTTATTTCAAATTCAAAGTGTGATTCTAAAGTGGAATGGTTTTAGAAATAAATTTTGTTTATGACAAATAAGTCTTTAATTAAAGAGATAATTAAGGTTTGGATGATTAATGACTAATTAATTAAAGAATGTAATTAAGGGTAATTAATTAGTTTAATTTAATAAAGTTTGAGATTTATTTATTAATAGTTAGAGGTTAGTTAATTAAGTAATTAAGTTGTAATTAGTAACTAATTAATTACTTAAAGGATTGATTAATTAAGGGAATTAATAGAGGGGTTAGTTAATTAATAAAGAAGATTAATTAGAGGATAATTAATCAATAAAGGTAATTATAGAATAATTAATTCGAGTAATTAATTATGGATCAATGTAATCAATGTGTATGGGTAAGGTAAATTAATTTGTGTAATTTGTTAAGTTAAAATGGTTAATTCTAGTTAAATAATCAAGTTTAATTAACTAAAGGTAATTATTTGATGTTGGGTTAAGTATAATTACTTAAGGTAATTAATGAGGTATGGTTACTTAATGAAGTAATTAGTGGATAATTACTCGATGTAATTAATAAAAAGGAAAAATTACTTGATGGGTAGTAATCAAGGGATAATTACTTGGTGGAAGAAATTAATATAATTAATCAAGGAATTGGTTTAATTGATGGATAAATTAAGGGAAGTTAATTTCCGATTGTGATTAATCAAGGTTGATCAATGAGGGTAATTAAGTTAAAGATTAATTATTAGATGAAATTTAAAAATAACTAACTAATGGAAGTAATTAGAGGATCATTGATTAATGTAATTAATGGAAATGGTCAAGCCTTCTTATGAATTATTGAATGAGGATAAGTGTTTTGGATTGGTTGATATCTCTGATATGAATTGCTTTGTGATATGAAATGTTGGATGAATAGTGATAATGTGATTATCCAACAATTTTGAATTGCTGTATAAAGAGTGACATCTTGTATTTAAATGTCGGATTGTGTTTCACTTAAATAATATGGGTTAAGATGGAAATTAAATTCGAAGAAACCGGAGTCGGGTAATGGTAAATACCCGAAACCACTTCGATTCTTTATAGATTGATGTGTTAAACCAATAAACTGATATGGAATGATTTAAGTGATTTGGATAATAAATCTAAGTTCTGACACTTAGAAGTTAATGAGTATAATAGGTATTGTCTATACTAAACCTGTGGATTTGTAACATTGTTATGAGTTACCCCGGGTTAAAAATTGGTTATTGTTTTGGTATATTTCATGTTAGATGGGTTTACTCACGCTGGTTTCTAGCCTGAACCGGTGTTACTTTGATGTAATGCTCGGGTCAGACCGAGTATTACAGATTTTCAGGTAAGGACGTTCTGGAGCTCAAGAGGCGAGCTGGACAGCTGGAATGTATGGAGTATTTACCACTATGATATATAGTTGTATATCTGGGTCATGTGAATTGTATCTGTCTAATGTTTGTATAAGATTGTTGTAATTCTGATATATCGATGTAAATTGATAGATACAATTTTCTTTGGTATAACTATTATTATTATTGATATTATATTTTTCCGCTGCGAATGTGAGATTGTGTGTTCTTTTATGTTCTTCTTCTTCTATCTCTTTTTTCTTTCACTAACTATCTGGGATTTTCGGGATCGAAATTTCTGGATCGTTACATTTGGTATCAGAGCTGAAGGTTAAGCGAGAACCTTGGCTCTGGTGGGATTACTCATTAAGGATAGGGTAAGTGGTACCCTAGAATGAGTTGAGTGTATATATATATATATGAGAGAGCGTACTTGTTATTTTCTTATATAAAGGTTTTTAAATGATTTCAAAAGTAAATGAATCTTATATAAGAAATAGATTATCTATTATATTAAGGAAATTGGTTGTAGTATTAATTAAATTAAAAGTAATAGTAAGAATTAAGTGGTAATAAAATTACAACCAAATTGAGATCAAATAAAGATAAGTTTGAAATGGATTCAAACTAAAAATTTAAATCTTGAATTGGAGAAGTACTTCAAAAATAAGATGAATTAGAATTGGTTTCAAACTAGAGAAATAGAATGGTTATTGTATTTAATAATGGGATGATTGTTTTCCAATTAACAATAAAATGTTTTAAGGAAGGTAATCATTTTAAAGAAGAATAACTTAGAAGGGATGTAAATTTAAAAGTGGGTTTCAAATTGTGAAGTCCTGAGTTCTAAGTTTAAAATTTTGAATTGGTTTCAAAATGTTAAAGGAGATATTATTATTCAAACTATTTTGAATATGGTCTTATTTTAAAATATAAAATGTTATTTAATATATTCGAATGAAAGGGTCCTATTTCAAACAAGGGTTGTTTGAAATTTTAAAGGAATTTGTTTGAATTTAAAACCAAAGGTGGTTTAAAATTTAAAAGTAACCAGGTATGTAAAGGAAATAAACTCTAAGGTTGAGTTTTAAATTTGGAAATAAGATACGATACCTAAAGTGATAAGTTTTTGAACATATAAGTGGGAAAAGCATTTTGAAAATTTGAAATTGGGATTTAACCTGGAAAGTTTAATGGTTGATTTGAATTAGGGAATTTGAGTGATCTCAAATTGGGTTTGAGATCTAGAAATTGAAAATGAATGGATGTTTTAAAATAAATTAGTTGATATCATCCTATTATTGTTAAAATCTTTAAGTAGTGAATTGGATTTGTTTAAATGAATGAGAAATGGAGTATGGTAATCCATTATTGGGATAAAAGGGAAATTAAACTTTAATTTGAAACTAAGGGTATGGAATTACCTTGAACTAAATATTTGAGTAATTGAATTTGTAAATTAAAATTGTTAAAATCTTTTGATAAAGGTTAACTTGGTTTAAGGGATTAAACCAACCTTAGTGAATTTAACTCGAATTTATATAGTTCGAAATGGTTTAAATTTGGAACTTGAATTGAAATTAGTTCAAATTGAATTTGATTTGAATTAATTGAAATTGTGATTGAAGATGTATAAGATTCAAATGAAAATTTTGAATTGGATTGATTTGAATAATTTGGGGATTGTAATTAAAGTTGAATATGTTTAAAATCAAATGGAATTTGATTTAAATTGAATAAGGAATTGAGAACTAATTCAACTTGAACTGGGAATAAATCAAGTCCAATGGAAATTGGAGTTATTTAAAATTGGAATTGGGTCAATTTAAATGGAAGGGGAAATTTAAATTGAATTGATTGAGAATGAAGATTGGGAAGTGAACAGTTTTGACTCTGGACTATTTTTAATATAAATTGTTTTAATATAAACTTATTTTTCAAGCTATTCATTATATAAACAACCTTTCTTTTAAAAGCCAAACTATCTTATAATTGTTTTACAATTATTTTTGAAACTGTTTAACAATTTTCTAACTATTTTATAAACTAATTACTATTTTCAACTACTAATTACTATTTTATAGCCATTTTGCAATTATTTAAAATTTCTATGACTATTTAACCATTTTCCAATTATTTTACAATTACTGAACCATTTTACAGCTATTTTACAAACTAGTAATTATTTTTCAACTACTTATCTATTTCTTTAATTTTTTCAAGCTATTTTCTAAATAAACTGATCAGAGTTCAAACTGTTGTTGGTTAAATACCAATCGAAATAAGAATAGAGGTGATAATCCGAATGGATTGAAGCAATTGTGAGTAAGTAAACGAAAATCAAAGTGAATGTGAATAGAAATGAAATTGATTTGGCTAATAACCAAATAAGACAAATACGTAGGGTGTACATATGTTATTCTATTCGCATAGTGATTTGATCCAGATTCGAGCACAGAATTTCGAGATAGTTATATCGATCCAAGTGGGATTTTTCACTCGATTTTCGACGGCGAACCTGAATATGGATTGTTGATTGGTTTTGTATATTCTCTATCATAGTTATGGCTATGCAAGGAGAATGACGGTTTCTCATCAAGAAACCAGATCTGAGTCCGCACTAGGAAGTCGGGTGGACGATACTAGTTCGGAAGTGAAATTGTGTGATCGAGTGAGCGATCAGACTGGTATAGCGTACGAATGATATGTGTACATCATACGGATTTGAATAAAAATGATATTGAAAAGAGTAATCAAATTTGAATATATGATTTTGAGTAAACAAAGTAAATATCTTTGTTTTATAAGATAAAACTCCCCTTGATGAATCTATTGCCAGAAGGAAAGGATTTTGAAAGTGTTTTTGAAGTATAAAAGGAGTTTTATACAAGTTTGAAAAGAGCCAAAGTTTTAAAAATTGTATATATCTGTATATATATAAAGGATCTTATGAGGATTTTGGAAAAGGTTTTGGGAACCTTTGGATTTGGAAAGGCTTTTGATTTTTGGGTAAAATCAATATGAGAATTTAGAAAGGCTAGTTTGAGAATTATTGATTTCGGAAAAATTGATTTTGTGTAAAGGAGCTTTGTATGAGATCATACTAGGTGTATGATTTAAAGATATTATATATGTATAGTATAAAATGTTTTGATGATGGCTCCGGGGAAAAAGGCGCTCCTTTGAAATGAACTTCTCAGGAGTACCACCGGGTGGTGCTACCTTGAGCCCCAAGGGGAGGTTCTAAAGTTGATCCTGTGAGTAGTCCGGACAAAACTAGTTCCTGGGATTATGAGTAGAGAATACCATAGCGAAAGTTGTGTGTGCCACTGAGAGCCAACAGTCTGCGTTTGATTTTATATCGGTAGACTGCGACCTATGGTATAACATAGCGAAAGTCGTGTGTGCCGCTGGGAGCCAACAGTCTGCGGTTGATTTTATATCGGTAGACTGCGACCTATGTAGGAGTGGAGAGGTTTCATTTTGACAGCGAAAATCAGAGGCCGCTGAGAGCCTGCAGTTACGTGGACTTTTGCTGCGACGGGAACGTAACCCTGGATGTAATTGTGATCTGTTGTGTGGGTTCCATGGCATAATCGAGAGGCCGCGGAGAGCCTGCAGTTACATGGACTTTTGCTGCGACGGCAACGTAACCCTGGAATGTAACTGTGACCATGGATGGGGGTGATGATTTCCAGAGCATCCTCACCAAAGATATATCCTCCATATTTTTTAAAAAAAAATTGTTTTATATTTTCAATAAAATTATTGTCTCAAGTATTTTCACTGGGTGTTGAAAATGGGTCTGCTAAGTACTTATAGATTTTCAGTCGTGCGTCTCATTAACGCATGACCGAATTTCTATGAGAACAAGGATGGACTGGTTAAAACATCGAGTTATGAAAAGTATTTTCATAAAAACTATTTTATAATATTATATAGATTTTCAAAATATTTTTAAAAATGGTTAAAGAACAATTTTTTTGATAAAAGCATTTTAATAAAAAAAATTGCTTCGTTCCTTTTCGAGGACGAAAAGATTCAAAGGGGGGAGGAATACGATAACCCGAATTTCTGGGCATCTATAATGGATAATAATTGGGTTAATTGATAGAAATACTGAATTGTAAATTTAAAAAATGAATCTAATCGTAAATATTTACGTTTGGATAAATATTTATTCGATCGTATCTCAATATAATCAGTTAAAATTGACAAAGTATTCTTTTAAAAATAAGTAATGATGATTGTTTATATAAGTAAATTATTTAAATTAGACAAAATTGTTAATTTCAAACCAATAATATTTATGTATTATTTTAAGATAAACAGAGTTACATTTACAAATTTATAAATGTATTTGTTAATTAGGGATTTAGTTAGAAAAGCATTTAAGAAAACATATTAGTTAATTGGTAAACCTTATTTAAAAAGCTTTTAGAATTCTTTTAGGATAAATATAAATAAATTAGGACATGTGTTAAGTTATAAATCTCTTTGATAACAAGTGTTAACATACTATTGTGAGTTAATGACATGTGTCACATTATTTTAATTTTCTTTTAATTTTGATAAAAACTGAAATTAGCCTATATAAACACTATATTATCTTCTTTTTCTTTTTCTTATTTTTTTCTTTATAATCTATGTTCATTCCTAAAAAGAAACTAGAATATCAATGCAATCTTTACTCTTCAAAAATCAGAAAAATCCCCAAATCAAATCTGAAATTTTCTTCAAGTTCAAATGCAATTTTCACTTTCAAATCTAAAATTCCTCAACCTGTAAAATACACCTCAGCAAATTCATTTTCTAGAATCAAACACAAGTTTGTAATCTCCTCTAAAAAAAAAATCAAATCAATCTGTAATGTTCTCAGGCCTGCCATTTATTCCTCAAACTCAAACATCAATCTCTGTTTATAAATCAAGTATGTAAACATCCTTCAAAACTGCATGTCTGCAGTATGTTTTCAAAAATTTAAGCATTTGCAAGTTTTTCAAATGCATGCAAGTGAATCTGGGTCAAGGCAAACCTGAAGCATCTCAGTTTAAAAGCAAATCAAGAGGTTGGTATAATTTTCAAAACAACTTCAGGATATCTCTGTTTTATAGTCAACAGGTGAGTAAACTGATACTTGGTTTAAATCTGTTGAATAACCTGATGCATGAAACCTATATCTGAAGCAAGCATGATAAATTTTTGCCTGATGGTTTAATATATGTTGTACATTTATATATATCTGGATATAGCTGTATATGGTGAATACAGAGTGTTGTTTTTCTTGTTATAGGAAACAAATTTGAAAGAAAAAAAATCATATCTCAATTTTTAAACAGATGCATGTTATGATTCTTGAAGGTAAAATGCTTGTATCAACTAAACCTTGATTTCAAAAATATTTAGGAGGATAATTAGGGAGTGTTTAACTGGAAATTGGAATTTTGCAGTGGAAAATCATTTCTAGGGAAAATTTTAAGTATTTTAATATCGGGTTTGGATTGCATGTCTGGATTCAGATATGGAAAATATGATTTTTAATGAAGGTTTCATAATTTTTAACTATTGGGTTGTCGAAATTTCTAGAGATGATGAGAAAGTGCATTTCGCTCGAATTCCGATGATTTCGTGGGACGGGGACATCGGGGCGGTGGCCATAGGAGGGTTATAGGTTGGAGATCAAAGGAAAAATAGTGTGGAGGCTTTTTAGTGGTCGTGACGATCGAACGACGGTGATGTAGGGTTTTATATTCAGTTTTGGGTAAGTTGGTTCCTGTGACATTTGCGTCAGCATCGAGGTATTAGAATTAATCGGACCAAGGGGGAAAGGAAGCTTAGTCTTCGGTGAGGCCTTGGACAAGGTGGCGGTGCTTCTGGTAGTCGGCGTGACTGGGACGAGTTGAATTTGGTCGGAGTATTTTGTTCATGTTGGTCTAGTTGCTTCAATTTTGATCTTAAGCACTTTTAGGAATTTAGTTGCTTGGGAACGATGGAGGTTGTTGTAGGCGACTTGTAGGAGGTGGACTTGGAGGTCCGATCGTCGGCGACGTTGAGTGCAGGTGCACCGCGTATCAGTGCTGCCAGTGTTGTTTTGGAGAGAAGTCTCGAAGGGAAGCTCGAGTAATTAGGCTTGAGGCATGGGCTTGTTTACGTGTAGGTCGAGAGTATGAACTTGTTTTTTTATTAGTTTTTTAAAAACTTCAGCAAAGTTTTGTAAAAAAAAAGGGAAAGGAGTGAGGAATCTCGGGTCTGGACTCGAGTTGTTCTCGGGTTGGACCCGAAGTTGGTTCAAGAGGACTGGAAGTTAAAGGTTTTTATAAAAACTGGTTTCAAAATTTAAATTGAATTTAATTTTAAAACTAATATGTAAGATAAATGTTTTTCTTGAAACATTTGATTTAGAAGATTTGAAGATTGTTTAACTTAATTTGTTAAGTTAAATTTTAATTTATTTCAAATTCAAAGTGTGATTCTAAAGTGGAATGGTTTTAGAAATAAATTTTGTTTATGACAAATAAGTCTTTAATTAAAGAGATAATTAAGGTTTGGATGATTAATGACTAATTAATTAAAGAATGTAATTAAGGGTAATTAATTAGTTTAATTTAATAAAGTTTGAGATTTATTTATTAATAGTTAGAGGTTAGTTAATTAAGTAATTAAGTTGTAATTAGTAACTAATTAATTACTTAAAGGATTGATTAATTAAGGGAATTAATAGAGGGGTTAGTTAATTAGTAAAGAAGATTAATTAGAGGACAATTAATCAATAAAGGTAATTATAGAATAATTAATTCGAGTAATTAATTATGGATCAATGTAATCAATGTGTACGGGTAAGGTAAATTAATTTGTGTAATTAGTTAAGTTAAAATGGTTAATTCTAGTTAAACAATCAAGTTTAATTAACTAAAGGTAATTATTTGATGTTGGGTTAAGTATAATTACTTAAGGTAATTAATGAGGTATGATTACTTAGTGAAGTAATTAGTGGATAATTACTCGATGTAAATAAAAAGGAAAAATTACTTGATGGGTAGTAATCAAGGGATAAATACTTGGTAGAAGAAATTAATATAACTAATCAAGGAATTGGTTTAATTGATGGAGAAATTAAGGGAAGTTAATTTCTAATTGTGATTAATCAAGGTTGATTAATGAGGGTAATTAAGTTAAAGATTATTTATTAGATGAAATTTAAGAATAACTAACTAATGGAAGTAATTAGAGGATCATTGATTAATGTAATTAATGGAAATGGTCAAGCTTGCTTATGAATTATTGAATGAGGATAGGTGCTTTGGATTGGTTGATATCTCTGATATGAATTGCTTTGTGATATGAAATGTTGGATGAATAGTGATAATGTGATTATCCAACAATTTTGAATTGCTATATAAAGAGTGACATATTGTACTTAAATGTCGGATTGTGTTTCACTTAAATAATATGGGTTAAGATGGAAATTAAATTCGAAGAGACCGGAGTCGGGTAATAGTAAATACCTGAAACCACTTCGATTCTTTATAGATTGATGTGTGAAACCAATAAACTGATAAGGAATGATTTAAGTGATTTGGATAATAAATCTAAGTTCTGACACTTAGAAGTTAATGAGTATAATAGGTATTGTCTATACTAAACCTGTGGATTTGTAAAATTGTTATGAGTTACCCCGGGTTAAAAATTGGTTATTGTTTTGGTATATTTCATGTTAGATGGGTTTACTCACGTTGGTTTCCAGCCTGACCCGGGTGTTACTTTGATGTAATGCTCAGGTCAAGCCGAGTATTACAGATTTTCAGGTAAGGACGTTCTGGAGCTCAAGTGGCGAGCTGGATGGCTGGAACGTATGGAGTATTTACCACTATGATATATAGTTGTATATCTGGGTCATGTGAATTGCATCTGTCCAATGTTTGTATAAGATTGTTGTAACTCTGATATATCGATGTAAATTGATAGATACAGTTTTCTTTGGTATAACTATTATTATTATTGATATTATATTTTTCCGCTGCGAATGTGAGATTGTGTGTTCTTTTATGTTCTTCTTCTTCTATCTCTTTCTTCTTTCACTAACTATCTGGGATTTTCGGGATCGAAATTTCCGGGTCGTTACATTACCTTTTGAATGTCTCTGCACCGAGTGGCTCTGGTATAGAGATTTTATCACTCTTTGTGATGGGGAGTCCGGACGTGATTAGTGGATATCCGAATTTGCAAGGGCTTCTCCTTAATTGGAGAAGGTGCCTTCGGTTCCGTTCGAACCTGGAATGGACTTGTATGGATGTACGTCTGACATTACACTTTGGGATGTAAAGATGGTTTCTATCAAATACATTTTTGTTGGTGGCGGAGAATTTATTCTCTTAGCTTAACACCCTTCTCTGAGACGTATGAGCTCAAAGGTTATGTAGTTGATGGTTACTAGTGACATTTTCAATTTGGTAATGTGCATGCTAAGTGTTGCTGATCATTTGTTGATCGAAGCATGACTTTTGTGAAAAGTGTAGCTTTGTGGAGGAGACTTTGTCGGACCTCACTCCCCGAAAATGGTCGAAAAAGGAAGGATGCGGCAAGGTTATGGGGGTTGCGCCCCTCAGGGTATGTACATCTCCTTCTGGATAAAATGTGGTATCTGGTATGGAGCTAGATATTTAACTTGTGTGGATGAAAAGTGGTATTCTAGAATGGAGTTCAGATTATTTACTTATGTGGTTGTTGGTTGTAAGGCGCCTCGGATAAAGGTCGGTCTAGACTGAGGGTGGCATACTCATGACAGTTAGTCACCTAGTTACAGAGCTAAACCGACCTTGTGTTGGCAGAGATCCGGTTAGATTCTCGGGGCATCCCTCCATAGGCTTTCCCATTCGGTGTAGGAAGATCCTTAGCCTGACCATTTGTTGGAAATCCAAACAAAAAAATACGAGCCTGTATGATTTTAGTTATATAACCTGTCATTTACTTATGGTGGTGACCTGCCGCTTAAATGGTAGCTATAGTAGGTATACCATAATGGTGGTATGATGGCTAAGATTAATATTACACTTCCGAAATGTTTTCCACACTATGCACTAATAATAATATTAAAAAAGAATCTTTTGCATATCAAGCATGTTTGACTATCATAAGGAGAAATCTCCTTCAATTGTGCGATTGCATTGTGTATGTGGCGGGAGGCCTTATGGTAGTTTCATTTTCCAAAAGCATAGCAGATTTCTTTTCCTTTTCTTTTTGGTGCAAATAACTGTTTAAGATCTCACACAAGTCTCATGACTGACCTGGAGTTTATTGTTCCCGTTTTAAACTCTGGATGCCCATAATTTTCCACACGGACAGCCTAGAGTTAGGTTATCAATTGTTCTGGAGCGAAGTCAAAAAAGTTTGTTGTGGAATCAGGAGAAAGCTAGATGGCAAGGCGTATCACTAGTATATGATATTCCTTTCCGTTGTTTTGTTGTTGTAAAACTATGCTGTTGTAATGTAAAAACTGATATAGATCTTTTGTTTAAAGATTATTCATTTATCTATTATATATTATTCCGCTGCGAATGTGAGATTCTGATATTGCTTATGTTTCTTCTTCTATCTTCTTCTTCTTTAACCCTAATGGTTCGGTTTACGGCCATTAGATTGTTCGGCATTCGATACAGTGACATATTGATGTCGACTTTTGGAAGTCGAAAAATCGGGTCATTACATAGGATTAGTAGCGAGTAGTCCTTGCAAATCGAAAATTTTCAAAATGAACGCACTACTATCACAATATATGTCTGATATAGGGATTAACCCAGGGGTTCGTGGCAAGCCGCCCTACATCATGAAGATCTCCATCTTCATATCATTGTCTTCAACACGTCTTTACTTTCAAACACGTATATTTGGTTCGAAGTGGTTTACGGATAAGAATTACCCGAATTCGACCCCAATTTCTCTAACCAATCATCGATAAAAAGTTGTTAAGTATATTGGTGATTATCAAACAACATCCAATCAATTTATCTTTTTATCAAATCAAATATCTTTCGAAGATATATTATTTTAAACCATTCCTTTATCTTTTAGAAGTGTATTCAATCATTAAGCCTCATTTATCACATTCTCCAGTTGATTAAACCTCTTTAATCTTGGAATAATTCCAAATCATTTAACCTTTTACTTAGGAAAACATTTCCAAATCATTTATTTAAATCTTCACAAAGATTTTTAATTTTCAAATCATAACTTTTAAATGGGTCAAAAATGATATTATTTAAGATGTTATTTACTGTAAACCCAAATCAATTAGTATTGAGTAGAAATGGGTCTAAAAGATTAGACTAATTTATACTCAATACCGATTTTCGTATTTAATCTATATTATTCATCGAATAACTGTGAAATCGCCTTTTTAAATTCACATAGATAGTACGAGTTCCCTCTTCGGAATTTAATACAGAGTTTAACTAGGGTATTCTCTATACCACCAAAATCATATTTTAAAATGTTGTTTAAGTTTTGAAAATTACTAAATCTCTTTTTTTAACTTAAGAAAATGCAGTTCGAGTAGATCAAATTAATTATCCCCTCCATTGGGTCAGTCTAGATAGTAGAGCGGAATCCAAACACTAGTCCTCCTAGCTCGAGGTTGGAGACTATCTCTCTGTCACCCATAAGGTTGGAGACTATCTCTTTTCTTTGCTCAGGAGCTTCTCGAACTTACTCCTCCTTCTTTGATGTGCTCGGCCTCTTCTTGTAGTAGTGGTGCTCGGCCAAGCTTAATGAAGGATGTGGTGGCCATGGGTTTTAAAGAGGAAGTAGTGGAGTTTGGACTTGATTTTGAGGTGTTTTTCTTTTTATTTCCGTATGTGTTTGTGTATATTCATGTATTATTTTACTTCTCTTTGCAATATTTTTACACAATATTTTAACAACGGGAGAAGGCCATTGATGTGCTAATGAAGAAAAAGAAGAATAAAGTAAGAAAATGTATGGAATGAAGTGTATGAATTATGAGAAGAGGAAGCATTTATTTATAGCAAAATTTGCAAAATATCTCCAAAAATTATTTTTACCCATCCACTCACCCATATGCCTACCCATGCACACCCACACCCCTCCTTTGCACGTCCAAACACACTCCCTACCCATGTGCACCCATGTATGTTTATAAGAGTGATGGTTAATTTGCTTTTTCATTGCTCAAAGGTGAAATATTTGAGAAAATATCATGATATTTGTACTATTTTACCATTAGTAATTAGTGAATGTAAATGTGAATATATTTGTATATGTAAGTGTATATGGACGTATATATGTGTATATGTATGCATGTATATCACATATAACATATAACATTACGCAACTTCTCTATGTCAAATCGTTACGAATTCAGATTCCGATTTTCAATCACATTTTTACTTCTCCGTAAACACACACACATATATATTTATAAACAAAGTTTGAAAATAATATTTTTATTATTATTTAATAATTAAAAGGGCCTCATTTGAATTTAAAACAATTATTAAATCATTTAAATTCAATTTAAATATAAAACTCAATTATTTCAAAATAAGGACAACATTAATGGTGTCATAAAACACTTATTTTAAAAATGAAATAAATAATTCTATTACATATTCTTACTTACTTATGTGGATAAATATGTGTATGTATCAGTTTCGTTCGTGAATTTTGATGGTTAAAAAACAGTTTATGGAAAAAACGATTCTCGGTCATTTTACTATATTTTTCCAAAGAATATATTTTTGTGAATATTTTTCCAAAACACAATCACCATTATTATTTATTACATAAAAACAAGATTATTTATATGTAATAATCCTATATTTGAATACTTAAAATTAATTACGTATTCCAACTTAAAGTGATAAAATTATGGATGTTTAACGACGAATTTTCTATCAGATTAGAAAATCACCGAAAAAATTATAATAAAAATAACAGCAAACGCATGGCGTATTATTGAAGTACATGGTGAATACGAGTCGATTCGCTGGGAATTGATGATTTTAAAAATTCAGTTCAATCAAATTATACTAATATCAAGTGAAAGTTAAGTCAGAGAATTAGAGAATGAACTAACTAAAAGAAAAGAGATGCAAATATAAGAGTTAAATGACAATGTAGAGAATAAATCCACTCTCTAGATTATATAGTTCAACAAATGTGAAATCATGGTCTCTTTTGTGGTCATTAGTGCTTTAATCGATGTGCCTATCATAAGTATGGTATATTTGTGCTATTAATTAGCCAACATAATCCATCAAACTTTAATACACCCCTTAAACCACTTACTAACTTTCATGAAACTTGACAACGAAAATGAAAATGAAATCTATTTTAAGTATGGCCTATTAATTATTTATTAAGAATATAGACCATAAAATTTGAATTTCAAATCACTTTCTTATGCCATAATCATATTTTGATGAAGAGGCATTTGTGTTAGTAATTGTTTAAGCATAGCCTATTTGGTGTCAACAATATAGGCTATCAAATTCAAAGCAAGAACACAAATAAAACACTTCATTGATCATCGTTAAGCACAAAAAGAGAGCATGAATTAACAAATAGTTGAAGCTGCATAATTAGAGAACTTCATTACCCCTAAATTGAAAGGATTTAGCCTCTCATATTTGTCATTTGATTAGCAAATGTAACTAGCAATATGAAAGGAAAAGGATAGGAAAATGAAAGCTAATGGAAAAGAGAAGCTAATTAACAAGAATTAAAACTAATCTACTTTGCATGAATGTAAATCTACACTACTAACATTAAAGTTGTAGGATCTAGATTAACCCTAGAGGGGGGGGTGAATAGGGTTATAGCAAATTTTTTCGAATTAAACACAGAAATATAATAGCAGAAATAAATATGCTGAAAAGTAAATCACACACAAAATTTACCCAGCTTCGGCAACCCCTGCCTACTGCTGCATTCACAGATTTCTATTAGAATTAAACAGTATCACGCTTACAAACACTCTACTAGACTCGCAGACCCTTTTGCTCCCGCTCACAAACACTCTACTAGACTCGCACACCCTGCTCCCGCCTATAGAGTTTCGCTCACTCGCAAACACTGCTCCCGCCTATAGAGCTTTGCAAACTCGCACTCCCTGCTCACTGAACTAATTCTAAATAGACAATCTGACACTACCTAATCCCTAGGTGGTGATTTACAGATTCTTCGACTCGAAAAGAAAAAAACAACTTCAAAAATAACCGCAGGAGCAAAAATTAAAATACGAACTTGAATCTGTAATTTTTGCTCAAAATAAAAACTAAAAAAAACCCCTTTTATAAAATTCAAAAACTAATCCCCTTTTAATAATAAGGCCGGCCCACTTGAATTTCACCGTCCCCTTTTCTTTTGCTTGTGAAAAATGTCGGCCTCTTATTTTTTAACCAGATTCACTTGCTAGCCGTTCCTCTTTTCCTCTTTCTACTGTAAACAATGATGGCCGATCTCTTGTCGAATTAGGGCTTCGGCTTCTTTCTCGAATTAGGGCTTTGCCTCTGGTTTGAGATGCTCTTGCTTCTCTGATGTTCGATTGTTGCCCTTGCTCACTGCTTCGCTTATGATGGTTTCTGGTTTGAGTTGCTCCTCTGTTGATCGATTGTGAAATTAGGGCTTCTGGAATTCGGCTTCAATTTGGTATGTAACTTTCCTTTTTGCTTGAATGCTTGAATTCGATGGTTGCTCTGCTTGCCGATGATGAACTTGGGTTTGTGATTGATAGTTTGATTGTGAATTGAAGCTCATAACTGATGATGATACCTTCGGGTTGAATTTATATGAATTCACGACACTTGAATTCCTTCGTATCAATTTGATACTTTCCTAATTCTCGATTACCTGTTGCGCACGTCTTTCCTGATTTTCTTTCTCAACGTGATCGATACGGCAGTGATTTACGTGGTCACCACGGTGTTGAATTCATTTGACTTTTTCAAATTTACACACTTGAATTTCTTACTTGGTTTTGTGCCCTGATCATCACTGCACTGTTTTGATTTCTTGAATCATATCCACGGCTTCAATGTTGTTCAAGTGTACTACTGCAGTTTGCATTTGGTCTTGATCGTGTATATTCTCGAGTTGGTTGTGCACTGTTGATTAGTTGATAATTTGAGTCTGCAATGTTATTCTTTGACTTGTCTACTGTCACTTCTTCGAGCTAAATTGTTGTTTGTGGTCAATTGCTTCGAGTTGATCTTCTAGCTGGTGCCAGTTTGCTGTGACATTGTGCATTTCATTCTATTTGATGTTGCACTTGGTTATTTTGTTCATCTGTGTATTGCTGCAATCTTCATTGAGCTTGTATGCTTCAGGTTGCCTTGACTGGTTCATACTTGTTGAACTGGTTTTGGTTGTTGCAGTATGTTACTGCATTTTGTCTGAGTCACTTGTATCCATTTTCGAGTTGCACACTTTGATTTCACCTTGTTGAGTACCTGTAGTTGCTGTTATATCACTTCCTATTGCATTTATTATCTTGTACTTGTGTTCTGGTCATTGCTTTGTTGTGTAGCTGCTATGCAGTTGCTATGCATCACTGTGTATCATGTAGCTTTCATCCTTTCTTTCTCTGGCACACTTGTGTACCTGTTCAGGTTCACCGTTGCTTCAAATTGCTTCATACTGCTACTTGGTTTATTGATGTATTCATGTCAGTTGTCATGTTGTTTGTGCACTTCACTGAATTTCACTGCCATACTTATACTTGCATTGCTGTTTGGTCATTTTGTACTTCTCTTATGTACACTTGCACCTGTACTTTGACACTTGCATGCATTTCTGTAGCTGGTCTTTTCTTAACTTTAGTTGAGCATCACTGTCTTGTTGAAGTTTTAACTGGACATTTGAGACTTGTACTTGATGTTGTTGAACTTGGTATTGTGTTGGTTACTGATTTGCCTAAGTTTGTTTACTTGGTGGCATGCATTTGTGATCTGCCTTGTTGCTTGACCGGTCTGGTCTCTGTTCTTTGTTCATTGGTCATTGTTGTAGTGTTCATTGCACTGATAGTCGAGCTTGCATTTGTTACAGTATTCATGTACTGATGCATTTGGAATTTGAGTTGTCTGCTCTGTTGTCACTTGACCTTGCTGTGACATTGTGACTTGTTGTTTCTTCATTGTTGTGTTGATCACTTGATTTTTTTACACTGGTCTGCTATCATGAATTCGAATTGGACTTGCTTGATCATTGTTCTGGTCATCTTGGTGGCTTGAGCATTTGGTCTGTGTTGCATTGTTCCATGTGTCTTTGCCTTTGACTGTTTGCAACTTGACACTGTTGTACACTTGCTCTTGTTGGCTGCGCATACGAGTTGGCGAGGCAGTGCACACGTGTATGAATGTACACGTGTGTATTGCAGCCACTTATGGTTACCTGTCCCTGTAATATCTATATGCACGACTTTGTGATGAATTCAAGTGTGAATGATGACGAACAACCCAAATAACTGAGGCAAACCATATTTTCAAAAGTCATATTTAATTTTATATTGCAAAAATATTTCTTTTTCAATTTTATTGCGTTAGTGAATATTTTTGCAGATTTCTCAGATGCTGGATTCAAACTGGAATGCAGTTGAAGACAAAATACGAGTGTGAGTGATATGTAGTGAGGTTATAAATGTAAATTGAAATCGTGATGTATTCAAAAATGTATATGTATAGTGAGAGCTTGAAATTGTACTATTCAAGATTGTAATAAATATTTGTTTGAATAAAATTTCTGTTTGAATTCAAAAACTGTGTAACTTGTTCTGTTTGAATTCAAATTCAAATTCTGTATAATTTATTTTATTCAACAAATATTTATTTAATCTATGTAAAACAAAATAGTACATAACCAAATACATTTAAATGAATATATATGTTTATTATCATCAAACAAAAACATATAAGCGCATATTCAACAAAAGTAAATGAACAAGGAAAATAAAATGAACAAGTAATTAAATTGCATAAGAAAAAGAAAGTTACATGAAAATAAAAACAAATAGCTAAGTAGCCATGAGAAAAAAGAAAAGACAATTATTCTCAACTAAAGCTAAGAGAAGAGAGTGCCTCCGTAAGAGGGCTTAAAGACGGTAGAAGAGGTTACATGAACATAATGAGTTATTTATACAAGCATGAAACCCTAATCCATAATTTGGAGAATGACCAAACTACCCTTGAGAAAGTGTGGAGGCCAAGAAATCATTAGCTTCTACTAATCATCATTTAAGTGTACATGAAGCCAAAAACTCCATAAGCATGTGTGTTAGCCTCTAATTTGCACATTCAGTAGGTGGGTAGGTGGGGTCCTCCATGATCTTCACTTTGAATTATTTCCATGTTCATTCCTTTGTGTTCTTTTTATGCATGCATATCTTCTTCATGAAATAATTTGTAATTGGAATTAATTTCCTGCAAAATAGTACGGAAATTTCTAATTAAATTTTCTCAAGTAAATTTATGAAAAAAATGACTATTTTGTCCTTGGACGAAGATTAATATGTGATAATTTGGAATTAATATGGATTTTGGTTAAAAAAAGTTAAAATACCCAATATGATTATTTATTTAAATTATTTAGAACAAATATGGTGGTATAAATATGCACATTTATATGCACATCAAATACCCCCACATTTGTCTTTTTATTCGTCATCGAATAAAGAGAAAAAACTAAGATAAATCCATTTTCGTAGGGAGCACGATTGCATTAAGCATATGCAACAAGCCGTTAAACCTCTTAGTGTCTCCAGTAGGACGAGTGTTGTCTCTTGAGGATTTTCAGTGGATACTACCCAAAAAATCCAAATGCAGGATGAAAATATTTATAAAATGCAATATTTATTACAAAGAGATGAATGCGAATTTTTTAAAATATTTACAATCAAGGATTCACTTTTAAATCGACATAAATAAGTTAAATATAGGTTTCAATCATTATCTTGAAAATTTAAGTCATTTACTTGTCAAATTTTCCAACAAAAATCAAGTTATCGTAACAAATAGACTATAGTTTGACTCGTTATTTAGGTTGATAACAAAGTGTAATTATGAAATAGATTCTTAGTTGATTATCAAAGTTTATCAAGGTGGTATGTTCATTTCTTTTCAATAACAAGTCAAATCAAATAAGTTAAAAATAGGGCTAGGATTTCAATTGCTTACTCTCTTATATTTTTGAAATTTTTATTGATGTTTACAATATTTATATGCCTAACTCATGTAAACTGATGTCAGATATATTACACATGCATTGTCTTGGGGACTGAAGTGAGGAGAATACAGAGCATGACGAGTGAACACACAAGTGCGAGTACTTATCGACTGTAGGCATTATTAATAAAAGAATTTTTATATACATACACCTAGCTCAAATAACTGAGGCCAGATATATCGATCATGCACTGCCTTTCGGGCTTAAGTGAGAAAGGTACAGAGCATAGCGAGTGTACACACAAGTGTGTACACCTATCGACCGTTAGTGTTAATAAAAATATTTACATATATATAAATGTTTTTTTAAAAGAGAGAGTTTTGCAAAATAATCTTAACACCACTTAACTTAAAAGACAAAAAAAATGTTGTATCCTTTACTTTAAATCAACCACTTTTTAAAATAAAGAAGGATATATTTCATAATTATACATATGAACCTTTCTATATATTAGTTAAACTATCATTATTTGTGATCAAACTTTATTTTTATTTTTGTTAAGATAAATAAATTTTCAATAATTCCAATTTAATAACCAAAATCATATAGTGTTCCTTTTAAAAATAAATCAAAATGCTTAAAAAAATTGTATTTTAACATTTTGATTTTTTTGAGTTTTGGAAGGAAAAAAATGAAAAATTAATCATGAAAAATCAAAAAGAAGATGAATCCCCCCCTACACTTGATTTTGACTGTGTCCCCACGGTCAAACTAAGTGAAAGGAATGTTTTTATTATTTATATGAAAATGAAATGTATTTACACGGCATCAGAAAGTATATCGTTAAAAAGTAAATGAAATGGTCTTCCAAAGACCGATTCATTTGTCTCGTCAAGTACATGAGATGCAGCTGAAGTTTGAAAAACCAAACCTTCAAAGATTTTTAGTTAAATATTGATTTGGAAAAACGAATGTCGTTTTATTGAAAATCGTACAAGTTGTTTTATTTTCGATTATTTTCAGAGTTGATAAAGCGATTGATTGAAGTTCAAGTTTATTTTCACCAAATTGAAATTCAAATTTATCATTGAAATCTTTTTCAAAATTGTTGATTTCAAAATCAAAATGGTGATTTAAATCTTCCCCCTTGGAATATAACAACTCATCTTCAAAAAGTCCATAGAAATCGTATTCATTGAATTCATCTTCCTTTGTTGCATTATCAACAACTTCATTGTATATATTATTTTCAAAATCCGAAGTTGTTGTATTCAAATTTTTGAAATTGAGAAAAGGAAGATCGAATTTTAAACTTGGTTTCTCACCCTCAAAAGAATTGAAATCCAAGTCAATTACCAAACTTTCAACAACATCGTTAATATTTTCGTTTTCAATTTTAAAAGTTGTTATTTGAAGATCGTCGATTTGGGTTAAAGATGGATTATCACTCGACTCGTCACACGTTGGAATTTGGTTTTGTTTTTCACGTTGTTTCATATATATTTCAAACAACAAATTTGTGTAATCATCCTACATTTCGTTCATTTGCTCAACAAAATCCATTTTGTAGTTATTAACTTGAGAATTTTCGAAAGGATTTGTTGAGAACAAAAGTTTTCGTTCGCATCGTAGTCGAGATTATTCCCATTGCCAAAATTATTTGAAAAGTGGATCACATTTTCGTTTTTATTTTAAATTCATTTTGGAGTTCAAAATTGAATTGGCATGGGTTATACTCGAAATCGTTGAATTTTGAAGTGAATTCAAATTTTGATTATTTTGAAAACTTTGATCGAGTTATCGCACAAATATGAATTACACAACTCATTTATCATTTGATTTTGTCGTGTAGAGATTTCAAGCAACAACGAAGTGTTATTTTCACGATTTGAAGGTTGGTCATCATTTTGAAAATTTTATGGTGCAAAATTTGAATCGTTTATAAAATTGTTGTCGTTAAAATATCCATACAAATTTGTAGTAAAATCATATGAATTATATTGATTTTCACAACTATTGTAAAATTCAAACGAGTAAGGAAAAGGAAATTCGGGCATTTTCAATAATATTTTTATTTATTTTTTATGCAGAAAAAATATTTACAAAGAGGAATTATTTTTCAAAATGAAAAATTGAATTTTGTTTTGTATTTTGGTTTTTCAATTATTTTTTTGAAAAGATTTTTTTGGATTTTTGATTTTCTAATTTTTTTGGATTTTTGAAATTTCAAAGAAAAAGCAAAGGAATATTTACAATTTTTTAAGTTTTGGATTTTGAATTTTTTTTTTATATTTAAAATATTCATGAACTAATGCAAGTAAATGAATGCAAGGGTTTAATTATTAATGACTTATCCTAAGTTAACCCAAATTTGTATAATCACACATTGTCTTAAATCAACAAGATAGTTCTCAGCCAGGTAAATGACAAGAGTTATCGGTGCACCACAAATCACCGTAGCAATGAAGCCGAAGGTTTAAGTACCTTCAGCCGAAGGTTATTACTCTGTCATGGCCTAGACATCAAGAAATTAAATTGTTCAAAGAAGACAACTTGTTAATATACAATTAAAAGTTATCGATGTCTAATAGTTATTATTATTAATCAAAATCTAAGATGAAATACAAAGCTGAAATTAAACGTGTATTACAATGCAACTACGAATGGACTTTTTTTGTTTTTGAATTTTTTTAATAAAATGCAAGCAAGCAACAATGCAAGGTAAATAAAAACAATAGATATATCAAGCAATCAGTTTATTTTATTTTGGCAAGTAAAGCGAAGCAATTATTTTTTGCAGCAGTTCTTTTCCTTGCAATTTTCTACTTTAGCAACCTGAAATTTCAAAAAAAGATATATACTATTTTTTTTAGAGAAAAAAATGTATACAAGGATGGAAACTAAAACAAATTAAATGAAAACAAAACAATTTTTTAATAAAAATTTTTAAGTGGTAAAGGAAATTAAAAGAAATTATCTACAACTCAAGGCAGAACAACCTCCGATAAATCTCAAAGCAATAATTCCATTTTTTAATTTTTTTTAAAGAAAAAAAAAAGAAAAAGATATCTAAACAAAAGAAAACACAAAAGGTTTGAAATAAAACAAAACAAAACAATAACTTAGCCCAATAGGCCCACTGCCCACTAAACAAAAGAAAACACAAACGATTACAGTTAAAACAAACGACACCAACAATCAAATACTTCCTTCTCTTCTGTAAAACAGCTTGTCAAAAGAAAACAAAACTAAGTCCAATTTGCCTTTCTCTAAACGAAATCCAATCCTAATTCACGAACCCAAAAAAAAGGAAATGTGAAATCAAAATCTGCGGTTAGGGTCGCAATGGTTTAGGCTTCGGTTTGGGTTTTTCAATTTCAGCAATGTTTGCTGGAATGATGTTTGCTGGAATGGGCGAGAAGATTGGTTTGCGATGTTTCAGAGGGGATGGAGCAGCAATTCGTATGTCAGATGGTCGATTGCGAGTTGTTGTAACTGTTGTTGTTGATTGAACGTGGGCTTCGAGCTTCAAGTGTTTGGGTTGGTGTCGATGTTTCCTGGTGGTGAATGCGGCTGGCTGTTGCCAGTGATATGATTGCAAGTTTTCCAGTTAATGTCGCGAAGTGCTGAAGGATGTAGTGGAATTCGATGGCGAATTTATTTTATTTTTTGGTTCGTGGAGGCGGATGTGCAGTTGAATGGAGATGGGTTGCTATGGAGGTCAGTGTGAATGTCAGTGGGTGAATTTTGGTGGGGTGAAGTCGATGTGAAGAAGATGATACGTAGATGACTGCTAGTGGCGAAATTGCTGTAGCGGTTGATGGGGGATGCGGTGTTTCAGGGTAGATGCCATGATGTTGGAATGTCGTGGTGTTAGAAGAGTGCAGTGGGAATGGCTGTCGAAGCTTGCACAGTTATGAAGCTTGTGGTAGGGAAAGGAGGTGGTTATGGTGGCAGGTATGGTCAGGCGGTTTTAGAAGAGGAGCTCGTTCTTGACGATGGTAAAGTAACAGGAGAAGGGGGTCGATAGAGGAATGGTGAGAGTGTGTTGATGTTTATAGACAAAGGGGAATATAGCAAGAGTTTGGGTGTCAAAGGATGGTTTCGAAGACGACAGTGGATGGTTGATCAGTAGGGATGAAACTGCAGCATTGTTGTTTGGTTGATCAGTGAGTTTGGCACTGCTGTTGTTATGATGTGATGGTATGAAGTTGATGTGCGTTGGCACATGGTGTTGCTTGCGAGTTGCCCTGGAAATTTGGTTGGTTTGTAAGTTGTTTTGATGTATGGTTTGAGTTGCACACCGATGGTTCCAGGTAGTAACTTGTTCGAGTGGTCTAGTTGATGTATAGATTGGAATGGTTGATGTAAGTGAATGAGTGGGAAGTGGGTAAGAAAGTTTGTGGTTTATATAGTTGTTGCTGGTTAATGGTATAGCAGGCTGTAGCAGTGTCTGTGATGGATGGAGGGGATACAAGGCAACAGTGATGTGGTGTAAATGAACTATGAAGTAAAGAGAAATGTTAGTGGATGTATGTATGTATGATTTGGAGATGATGAAAAGCAAGAAATGGTTAAATGGCAATGAGTTGTTGAATGTATGGACTGGATGGTTTTGGTGACGAGGCAGGAGTTGTGGTGAAGTTTGTCAGTTGCAAGCACAATAGAAGTGGGAAGTAGTTGCTTGGTGATGGTCAGTATGATGTTAGAGATAGTGTTGGAGGAGGAGATCTTTGGTTGGAATAGAGAAGCAAGGCAATGCAGAGGTTCAAGTCAGTGAAAGAAAGAAGGGGAGACGGCACTGAACAGTTTGTAGTGTAAATGGGTGAGGAGCAGTTACATCCAAACAGAGAACAGAGGGGAGAATGCAACAGTGCAACAGTGTAATTGTAACAGAAAAGAAAAGGAAACTTGTAACACTAATGTAGAAAATGTAAATATGATGGCAATTGGAATAAAAATAGTTTTTTTTTTTTTTTTTTTTTGAAATTGTGAGTGTTTTTTTAATTGGAATGCAAATGAAAATGCAAAACAAACAAGAACACAAATAAATGCACACAAAAACCAAACAAACACACAATATTTTTTTGTAAAACACAACACACACAAAATAAACACACGCGCTAAAATCAAACACAAATAATTCAAGGAATAGAAAATTGAAACAAAACAATTCTTCGGCAACGGCGCCAAAAACTTGTTTAACGACGAATTTTCTAACGGATTAGAAAATCGTCGAAAAAATTATAATAAAAATAACTGCAAGTGCACGACGTACTATTGAAGTACGTGGCGAGTACAGGTCGATTCGCAGAGAATCGATGATTTTAAAAATTCAATTCAATCAAATTATACCAATTTCAAGTGAAAGTTGAGCTAGAGAATTAGAGAATGAACTAAAAGAAAAGAAATGCAAATATAATAGTTAAATGACAATTTAGATAATAAATGCACTATCTAGATCATGTAGTTCAACACATATGAAATCATGATGTCTGTTTTATGGTCATTAGTGCTTTAATCGATGTGCTTATCATAAGTATGACATATTTGTGTTATTAGTTAGCCAATCAAACTTTAACATACCTCTTAAATCACTTACTAACTTTTATGAAACTTGACAATGAAAGTGAAAATTAAATCTATTTTAAGTATGACCTATTAACTATTGATTAAAAATATAGACCAGCAAATTTAAATTTCAAATCACTTTCTTATGTCATAATCATATTTTGATGAAGAGGCATTTGCGTTGGTGATTGTTTAAGCATAGCTTATTTGGTGTCAACAATATAGGCTATCAAATTCAAAGCAAGAACACATATAAAACACTTCATTGATCGTCATTAAGCTTAAAAAGAGCATGAATTGACAAATAGTTGAAGCTACATAATTAAAGAGCTTCGTTACCCCTAAATTGAAGGGGTTTAGCATTTCATATTTGTCATTTGATTAACAAATGTAGCTAGCAACATGAAAACAAAAGGAAAGAAAAATGAAAGCTAATGGAAAAAAGAAGCTAATTAACAAGAATTAAATCTAATCTACTTTGCATGAATGTAAATCGACGCTACAAACATTAAAGTAAATGAACAAGAAAAGTAAAATGAACAAGTAATTAAATTGCATAAAAAAAATTACATGAAAATAAGAACAAATGGATAAGTAGCCATGAAAATAAAGAAAAAACGATTATTCTCAACTAAAGCTAAGAGAAGAGAGTGCCTCCATAAGAGGGCTTGAAGAGGGTATAAGTGGCTATATGAACATAATGGGTTATTTATACAAGCATGAAACGCTAATTCATAATTTGGAAATGATCAAACCACCCTTGAGAAAGTGTGGAGGCCAAGTAATCATTAGCTTCTACTAATCATCATTTAAGTGTACATGAAGCCATAAACTCCATAAGCATGTGCATTAGCCTCTAATTTGTACATTAAGGTAGGTGGGTAGGTGAGGTCATGATCTTCACTTTGAATTATTTTCATATTCCTTTGTGTTCTTTTTGTGCATGCATATCTTATTCATGAAACAATTTGTAATTGAAATCAATTTCCTACAAAATAGTATGGAAATTTCTGATTAAATTTTCTCAAGTTAATTTATGCACAAAAATGACCATTTTGCCCTTTTATGAAGATGAATATGTGACAATTTGCAATTAATATGAATTTTGGTTAAAACAAGTTAAAATACCCAATATGATCATTTATTTAAATTAATTAGAATAAATGTGGTGGTAAAAATATGCACATTTATATGCACATCAACGGGTCGTTACAGAATGTTATTGACCCAAATACAAGGAAGGTAATGCAGAGCTTGAACTGAAAAGTCATCGCATTGAGTCCTTTTTTCAAAGGCGACAAATAAATGCGTATTGTTCTTTGATGCTCTCAAGAAAGAAAAAAGGAAGTTTTTCTAGATGCAGGAATGTCAAAAAGCTTTCGAGGACCTACTTGATCACATGAAGAGATGCTAGTCTTGTCAAAGCCTTTGAAAGGGGAACTTTTTTGTTTATTTGGTAGTGTCTTCTCACACATCAAGTGTAATAAGGAGTCCAGATTCCATAGTTCTGTGTATTACACAATAAGTGTTTCGCTGGATCAGAAAGGAACTATACTAAGATGGAGAAGTTAGCATTCTGTTTATTGATTACTCTATAGAAGTTGCGACCATACTTCTAGACTCTCCCAATTAAAATACTAACTGATCAATCTTTATAGCCACTGCTACATCAACTCTAGACTTCAGGGAATTCATTGAAGTGCAATATCGAGCTAGGCCAATAAGATATAACTTACCATCTTTGGAGAGAGATACGAGGATAGGCATTGGCTGATTTTATTGCTTAAATCACCGTCCAGGTTAGAGAAATGGAAGTTATATGCAGACCGAGTATCTAATGAACATAGCTCCACGGAAGGAGTGATCTTGGTGACCCCAGATGTGAACACCCCCACCTCTATATCCATAGTACCCAAGAGTATTACAAAGCAATACTGTCGAATAATACGAGAATGAAGCGATACGGTTTACACACATGAACATTCATTTGGCTTAACAATGGTACATCTCTCATGTTAATAATATCGACCACGAATGTACATGGTCTCAGTACAAAACAATAAACACATGTGCTACCAGGACAAACAATACATAATCGCAGAATAATATCAGAGTACATAGAGTCACATCGCATTAGATAAAATATAACACATAACATAATACACATCCAGGGCTACAAAATGATGGTCTCTAACCCACTGTACAATACACCATCGTATGCAACTACTAATACATCAATGAGGCTACAAAAACGTATAGGGAATGTATCATCCTATAACTATTACTAGCCTCCCTAAAATGCCAAGATGAGTAATGCTATCTACATAGTACCTATGTCTATAATGTCTCGGACCGATCCAAATATAAAATAAAAGGGTCAGACTATGTTTGAATCAAATTTAAGTGCAACATAATGACTATAGTATAATCCATGGAGATATATGTAAGTAAATCTAATACAACACATATGCATAACATCAAACCACACTTCCATACTATATAATATACCATGCTAATAAAATGAGTGTGGATAGTACGGGGAATGACTATACTATAGATAAACAATACTTAGTATAATTGTACTCATCATCAGAGGAATATAAATAGTATATGTCTGTCTATAACACATACCAAAACCAAATGGGGATTGATTGACACACCAGCTCTAGGAGGCTAAACACGTGTTTGGCGAACACGACACACGTGTTCTTCCAATACGGCTCCTACAGTCTTAGTTACCATGATGGACATCGTGACTCACATCCACTAATGTGCTCGACTACACAAGGACTCAGTCGCAATCCTACACTTGCCCATAAAATGGTAATAGACTGGTGGCCTAGGTGACACAAAGGTAAAAAAACATTACCAACACAAGGCTCAATATACTACCAACACGGCTATAAGAATAAGGTGTTACAGATCTAAGGCACGACCACCACGATTAGGCTGCTAAGATGGATACTAGCCATTCTGATTCAACTTTCATGCTATATTGGAAGTTGGATGGTGATATATCAACACAACATATTTATAACTATGGCTAACACACATCACTATATATATGCTGATATACAGCTCTATATATGTACTGACACATGGCTATAACCATCATTACTCGCCACAATGAGTACCATATCGAAAAATATATATATCTCCACATGAATGACATTTACTCATAATGAATAACCAAATAAATAACACTATGGTGTCCTATACCATCGTGTGCTTTTCGAATGTTTATTAAATGCTCATAAATTCCATTCAATTCACACTACGTATTTCTATGCAACGAGTCTGATGAATGACCGTAAAGTGTTACCGAAAGTCTCATACCAGACGGTATCGCTAAACTATTCATTCAAATTTTTCATCACACAAATTATTTAATATATGGTTATCCAACTAAATATATATGTGTGTGTGTGTGTGTGTGTGTGTGTGTGTGTGTGTAAATGCCTTTATATTCCTATTTCAATTCATAATATAGATTATATAATCTTCATCAACATTTAAATTTAAAAATTTGTAACTTATAAATAAATATTTACTAACCCGTTTAATTTTCTATTTAAATAATATTGTCAAATTTACTTCATTTAATTATTGAACATTTTTAAATAATATTTATTTGTATGTATATGTAAAATTTATATAGCATATTAGTATGTTTATGTTATATATATATATATATATATATATATATTATACTTTATTTATGTATTTTTTAGAATCAGGCAACTGATTGCTAGATCGATTGCAACCAGTGGTCGACCGGTTGGCTCATAGCGGTCGACCGATCTGACTTCATGTACGCAAACATATATGCCTGTATTATTGCATTTTCGACTATCTCTTCCCTTATCTCTGCCTCTCCTACATCACTCGATCACCATACAATTAAAATCCATCCTTCAATGACCCAATCAAATCTAAACATCCAACAAATTCTCAATATATATATATATATATATATATATATATATATATATAACCACCTGAATTCCAATGGGTCCATGTTTTTAGCAAAAATGCTAAACCCCAAGCCCATTGAAACCCGAGATGGGAATCTGGTATCCTACAAATAGGCAAAGAAAAATATATCAGAGCTCAATTAAATATCTCACAACGGAATTGACTAAAATATAATGGTAATTGAATACTCACCAATATAATAACACTTTCTAAACAAGTTCTTAAAGCTGGGAAGTCTCTACCATCTACCTAACATGTAAGATGTTATGAGGGGGGTCAGAACTAAAGTTCTGATGAATGGATAAACTATACACTTTTAAGCTTAATTCAACATATACCATTTATTTCCATTTACTGTTATATTAGGTTCACTAGGTTATCATAATTTGCCTCTATACGTGAACCATACCCATCTATTCCTTAGTATTAAAACCTAATAACTGATATATATATATATATATATATATATATATATATAGCTATATGCCCAATGACCAAATTGGTCCTAGGTACTACCCATAGTACCTTCCATATCCTCCTAGCAAAGGACTCCATCGTCTTGCTCCTATAGCCTTCTGTAACTACATCTGTAAAGGACAGCTTCATGAGGCCTATAATACAGATGTTCTGTCATTTACTATGAACACGTAAAACTATGTTCGTACTAGTCTATACTAATGCTCAGACATCCACAATGTACCATCCACTTCGCACATTGAGGACTATACGTAATCGTTCTATCTACTCTCTAAATCCCACCAACAAGGTCTACTTGTACGGAACTCGGTCGAGGATTTTCTATATCTGTAAAGGAAAGCTTCGTTAGGCCTACAATACAAATATTCTAATTGATCTATCTCTTTTCTCATCGTGCCTACGGCCCCACGCAGCCACCCCTCAACTAATCGAAAGACCTCTAAAGAGTTAAGTGATTGTGTCCTACTGCAAACAATCTAACATCCAATTGGCGGTGCCAATCATCCAATGTTTCAATAGTGGAAGAATTATTGGAATTTTGGTTTTAACTCTAGTCTTTCGCAAACTCGCTCTTGGTTTTGATGCTGGCCGATATCTGCATGCGACTATCCTTTTGGGTCCTACCCACTAAACTTACTTGCAAATACTGGAGCATACGAATATCCTATTCCGAACACCAACCCCTTCTGAGTGCCTACAATAGTCCTGCCATGTAAAAAGCAGTCAAGGCATACTCTCTTGATGGAACACCTACAAACCTACCTCTGAGGATGCAACTTCGTTAGGCCTACCCAAAGTGACATCCTAGAGTATCCTCACATTCCGTTGAAGTCTTGTACTTCCTTCAAGCCCAAAATAACTAAGTTGGACATGCTTCTCCTTTGTTGAAATCTGTGATGAACTGCTTCATTAGGCTCTTCATCCTTTGGGCTACTTTAAACGCATCTCACTCTTTTATTATACCCTAAGTCTAATCTTTTAATTTGCGTTTAGTTTACTTTTCTTGTTCTGTTGGCTACTTATTTACCCTAAGTATCATATACTTGCCCTTGTCTCACTTATGGCTATTGCGAGACCACCATTGATCTAATAATGAATGTTGTTGGTACTGCCACTTCTATTACGTGCTTGTTTAACTCAATTTAAGTCTTAAGTTTATTAAATAAGCATCTTCTATTATCTCTGTTCTATTTGCATATTAACTTAATTTAAATCTTAAATAATCTTTTCTGTTCTTTCCACATTAATTATAACCTATGTTATAATTTTACTTGTAATTGCCACTTTTATCTTCTTTTATAATATGTATATGATTACAAGTGTCTCTCTTCTGTTCTAGGCTGTCTTCTTTTATTATGATATAGAATTCTCTTTAGTTCTCTTATATTATATAATTCACTTATCATAATTACTGTGTTATTGTATAGTCTGCGTAGTAAATACAAATCTAGATTCATTAACGTTTACAGCTTCAAATTCTTTTCTAATAATTTACTTGCTTCCTTTCATACTTTACTTTTTTTCTTCTTTTCTAGGAAGTACTTCTATTTTATTTGGTTGGGTATGAAAACTATACTAAAAATCCATTTCGACATTTTAATACTAAATAATACTATAAATAATAATTCATAACTACATGGTATTTCTTTTATTATTTTGGAATAATATAAAATACTGTGATTTCTCTATTTTACACTAGCCCCTTTTTCTTTCTTTTATTCTTTCAATTACGTTTATCGTTGTCATTTAAACATTAAATTATAGAAATGTTTCATATTTTCTAAACCAACCAATTAACCTATTACTTACTTCCAAATCAAGTTATTAGATTAATTTGTTATTCCTGTTTTAGCGTAATTTATTGCAGAATACCATTTTTCTAAGTGTATTCCAACTTTTCTTATTTTACATTTAATCTAGTATTTTCCCATTTTAATCCGTAATCGTGAATTTTATTTTTAACTATATTATTCGGTACAAAGAGAATAAAAAGAAACTGGCATATTAGGCTAAATTATAACTTCAAATTAGATGTAAATAACTGTAAATTTCTTACAGTTCAGCATAACTAATTAATAGAATTAATTACTGAAATACTGAATAAAAGTATTTAACAGGAATTTAATGATAATATGTCATAAACGTAAAAGGTATAATTAAATCCACTCACATTGCTAGCTTTTCAAATCTCCATGTTTTTATTCCAAATCTGTCCCTAACATCAATATTCACCTTCCTTCTAATGCCTATATGGAATTACAAATGATATTTACAGATCTACAATATTTGAAAGAGAAAAGTAAGGGATTTGGATTAGAAATAGCAAATAAAACTCAGATCTAGGGTTTTACCTTTGGCCTTCTAATTTGAACCAATTTCTAATTCCCTAATTAATTCTATTCTCTTTCTATTTAGATCTAAATTCGTGTGAATTATATCTAAAATATTATTATTAAGAAAGTGTAGAAGAGATAGAAAAATAGCAGAGCTTCTGTAGGCAAGAGAAAATAATGAGAATAAAAATAAGGCTCTGCGCCTATATTTATAGTGGTTCAAATCAGTGTCAACCATTAGATATAAAATCCTAAAATCTAAAGCATACACTCAGTCTATGGACATTAAATTAATATGTTTTCTTTTGCGTTTGTTTTTATTTCAAATTGATTCTCCAACAATCTTTTCATTAATCACTTTCCCCTTCTATCTCGCATTCTATGGAAACATATATTTTTAAATGTGACGTTTTTTTAAATAAGATTCCCCTATTAATCATCCAATTAATAGATTTCATATATACATAGAATTAATTTACTATCTGATTAATCCCTGTCTGCACTGTGATTCCTTAGCAAACTAATATGCTAATCAACTCCATATTAATTCGTCGCATATATGCATATTAGTTTATTTTATTCCCATAATTATTGCATGCATATATCCTATAGTTGAATTTTGAATCAAAATCTTAATTATATATGTTACTATAAGTCTTCATGTTTATTAATTGGCAATTGATTACTTGCATAAATTACTCTCCTCCATTTTATTCTTTTGCACTATATATGTTTCTAATCATATCAATTAGTTGCCACAATATATGTTCCATTTCTTGTCAGTTCCTGTCAATTAATCACCTCTACTAATTAATTGAATATTAATTTCCCTTTTAAACAAGCACCATCGATTAATCTTCCCTATTAATTGACTTCGTGTAATTTTTCTCTCTAATTTATTTGTTACACAAATATGTATTCCAAATAATATTAGTTAGTTGCCCCATTTACAAACATTTCTTTGTTTTAAATTTCAAACTTATTTAACTAAATTATTTGCATATATAATTGTAATATAATATGGGGTGTTACACTCAATCAAAATCATGTTACATGGGTTGAAGGTGTGATACGGAAAGATGATAAGTGTGATGTAGATGTACAAGAACACAAACCTTTTCAAATTTCTATTCATTGTCATAAATAGACATAGAACTAAGTAGAGACACTCATCTTGATTGAAGAATCTCACTTGCCAACCTAGCTTCTTCTCTTGCTCTTCCTTTCTCCTACATTGTAAATGGCTTCTTCTTCCAGTTGATGAACAAAACCTAGAATCCAAGCTTGCTATGTTTGTAGATCATATAAAGAAACTTTGATTTTGATTGTAGGAATATGTAGATTCTATTTTTAAGTTTAATTTTTATTTTTAAGAAGTAGGGTTTGTGGGGAATGTTGATTTTCTAAAGTTCAAAAATTAATACGTGCGAGTTATATTTATAGACGAAGAGGAAACATCAATTAATGGAAGACTTTGGACTTAGAAAAATCAAGAAAATTGATTTAAGGTTTGGGTTCTTAGGCTTATGTCATGTTGGGCTTTGATTTCTTTTTCTTTCATATCCTCCTTTGCTTTAATTTAAGAAGCAATTTATTCAAGCACAAATAATATGACACTTTATTATCTACAATTTACCATGTAATGAACTATCATATAAAAATCATTTTTTATAATTTATTTATTAATTAATAATTTTATCTAAATTCATTTAGTATTTAATTTCCAAACTTCATCAATAAAATACCTTCTTTTACATTAAAAATAAGCTTCAAAATTATAAAATTTAAATTTACATTATATTCCAAATAATTAATTTATATTTTTTGTATTTCTAAATAATGAAATAAATTATCAAACCACTATTATTTTTATATTCAATTCTTATCATTTCATAATATATTTTTGATCTAATTTCCAAATAATCTCTATAATTCATAGTAATTAATTCTAATCACGTTTAATGCATATATTATTATTTAATCGTTAATTAATTTCTTCTTGACAATGGGTTGTTACACCGGAGGAATGAACGATATCATATGCCTTAAAGCTAGAGTTTCCGATAATGAATAATAAAGTTGAACACGAAGCATTGATCGTGGGACTTAGGATAGTAATGGAACCGGGGTTCAAAATATTGAACATATTCGGTGACTCAAATTGGTGGTTTCTTAGGTAAAGAAGGAATTCCACACTAAGGGAGCGAGACTTGTCGCTTATTTGATGAAGGTTTTGGAACTACTAAATGACATTGGAAACTATATGATAATGCACATTCCTTGAGAAGAGAATATAAAAGCTGATTCTTGGTCAACTTGATAGGCTTTAGGGATGCGCAACTCATGGGGCTAGTTCCAGTGGAGGTTTCGTCGACTTTGAACATTGACCTAATAGATATCGATAAGATCTTAGAGGCCAAAATGGAGGAATCATGGATGACTCCGATCAAAGAATATTTTCTAAAAGGAACTCTCTTGAATGGAAAAAGCGAATGATGATAATTTCTATGCAAAGTACCACTATTTGTCATTCAGAAAGGAGCACTGTACATGAGAGGATTCTCTACTCCCCTACATTGATGCTTCACCAAGGAAGAAGCTAGAAAGATTCTTACCGATGTGCATGAGGGAAGCTATGGCGATCATGCTGAGATAGACTTCTGCGAGAAAATCCTTCATTGTGGATACTTTTGGCTGATAATCAACCAGGATGTGACTGATTGCACTAGAAAATATGCTAAAGGCTAAATTTTTATGAACATCCCGAGAGCCCGATCCATAGAGATTAGGTAAATGGTTAGCCAATGGCAATTCATAGTTTAGGGACTTGATATAATCGGTGTACTATTGATGTCGAAAGGTGGAGCGAAGTATGCCATCATACTTGTCGATTATGTCATAAAGTGGGTTGAAGAAAAACCCTAGCCACGATCACTATAAAGAACGTGATCAATTTTGTTATGAAGAACACTATATGCCGATTTGGAGTTCTATGGAAAACTATAACCGATGATGGAACTTAGTTCTAAAGTGCCGAGTGCAAAGATTACTGCAATTAGTATTGAATTGAAAAGAAATTCATAGCAATAGCACACTTGCAAGTAAGTGGATAAGTGGATGCAGTCAACAACATCATAAAATCAATCCATAAAGAGTGATCGATGAAAATTAAGGGTAATTAGCCATTTTCGTTATAACTTTTCGAGTCCGAGGTACTATTGCTGTCGAATCTATAAATTGTATTCAAGGTTAAAGAGAACTAATGATCGATGAACTGCCATTAGCATTATGGGCTTATTAAATAAACCATTAGTCCTTGACCGACCATACTCCATTTGCTTTAGCTTACGGATCAGTAGCCATGATTCCAATTGAATTAGAAGTCCCTTCTCTTCGAAGAATTCACTATGATCCTAAAATAAACGAGGAGCTCTTGCTTGAGACCCTCGACATATTCGATGAGAAGCGAGAAGAAGCTGATTTGAGAGTGGCTGCTCACCGGAATAAAGCAGCACAACAATTCGATGCCAAGATTAAAAATCGCACCTTTGAGATAGGCTACCTCATTTTAAAATGGATCTTTCCTGGTCCGTTGGCACTTATCCCCAATTAGGAGGGTCCCTACGTGATAGAACATAAGGTTGGAGATGAAACATTAAAGCAAGCAGTTGTTGATGGAATCTCAATTTCATGAACATGGAATAACGAGCACCTAAGACGATATTTCATTTATTTCTGTAAATAGTTGAGTAGACTCTGATGTAATAGGGATGAGTATACCATTCTTGTGTTTATAAAAAGAATTGGCTATTAGGGATCGATAAAACTATTTTCTCAAAAGCCTGACATCATGTCATGTAAATAACGGCAATATCGTAATTTTGTGTTCTGAAAACCAATATATCTAAGTACCTGGAGATAGGTACTGATAAACTCCTTTGATCCATGAATGAGTCACTGAAGTATAGTCACATTTCAATCGACCGAATGATTCACCCTCGTGCATCTGATCTTCGACCCATGCCTACAGATAGGCAAGGTCTAGAATCGGTGCTCGGAGATAGGATCCATTGGACTCCTTTGGTCCATAATTCGATCATTGGTATAGGCACGATCTAAGCTGGGCACATTTGATCTTTGACCAATGCCTAAAGATAGGAACCATCTAAGCTTGATCACCGGAGATAGGCATCCAAAAATACCAGGTCTCGGAGATAGGAATCATTATATTACTGAAGCTTTTGCAAGCACGGCCATGCTTATAGCCCAGCGAAACATGCTCTGTTAATGATAAGTGATGATGATCAATGAATACATTGATCCACGCCCTAAGATCGGTGGGATCAATGATGGATTTCTAGAAATAGTAGTCCAATATGCTATTTCCTAAAGATAGGAAATAATGTGAGGCTAAAAGCTCTTATGCTTACAACCTTATCTATGGTCAAACGGAACCTGGCCTAAAATAAATAAGATAGATCACGGAATTGGCCAAACAATTATATTTTTGTTAGCTAAGATAGAAATGTTTTGGCTGTGACAAAGTAAATGAAATAATAGAGCACCACTAAATAATTGTGAAGATTTAATACATACGGTGTTAGTTGAATAATAGCATTGCACGAATTTAAATATATACATCGTAAACTTAATTAACCCAAGTGTACAAGCTCGTAGACACAAAGACAGAAAAGTAAAATATGAGCGAATCTGAAAGAAAATCAAATTTATTAACATTTAAACATTCAAAAGAAATAATCGGGGCCAAACCAGCATAACACGGGTTAATATAAACGGACCAAAACAAAAACTAAAACAAACACTACATAAGAAAATGATATCTAATCATTCTTCTTCCTCTTTCCTTATGGAGAAGCTAAAGCAGGCATTTTCTTGGATTCCACTTCCTTCCCTATGGATATATGACTTTGAGGATCCTCATCCCAATTATAATTGATTTTCGGGATTTAGGGGCCTCAGCATGAATGCCAGCTGCTACAAGAATATAAGTTGGAATGATAAATGGTGGGGTTGGAAAAGCTAATGGTAGTGGGGATGGAGTATCATCTACATCTTTTTATTTTTTAATATTCTTTATTGTTTTTGATAAAGTTAGGGGTATGCCCTAGGGGTAATTCTATAATTTATTGTAAATTAATTAACTCTGCAATCAATTCTCGTTCGCAATAAAGGTGTTTCTTCTTTCTGTTGTATATTTGTTATAATATGTTATAAATAAATAAATGTTAATTAAAACATATTTAATCAGAAACCCATAAATGGTATGTTTGTGGTAGTAAATATAAATAGTTGCAATAATGAGTATTGTATCATAATGTTATAAAACACATCATTTTAAATGTTCTTAGTCGAGATGCATCGAGATTGGATGTTGATGTATCCTTTAAGACTAGGCTATGTAACGTTCTCCAAATGTTGGGCAACGGATTACTCATGACTTATGGAGGTACCTAGGGTTACGTGCTAATATTTATTGGATAGCTATGAAACGACTCATTCGATAGTTTTCTATTGGTTAATATAACTAAGGTCAAATAGGAAAAAATCGATGTGATTGATTACACAGTTCTCTCGACTTGAGAATACCGTGAATCTTCAATATGAAATCTCTACTTTGATTATAGTCAAATCATGGCACGGTGTCCATCGAGTGACTATAGTTAGGTCGAGTGGAAGTATTGGAAGTGAAGCATAATTCAAGAGAGAATTTATCTTCTCAGTTATATAGGTTAGTATCACGGTCAACTAAAGTAAACCCAAAATCAAACTCTTGGGCCAGAGTAGTTCGGTTAATAATAATTATAATTATTATACCAAAGAATTTATGTTTGGACTATAGAGTTGAATATGGATGATGTTGGAATTTTGACCATTACCAAATTCAGTAAGTTGAAAGTGATATAGTTTTATCAAAGAGAGTTGGGGTAAATAAATGTCATAACCGAGTAATGCTTAATAAAGTGAAATTGGATTTTACCGAAGCTAAGTAAAAGATAAATTTGTTATAATGTCACACCACCTACTAAGTGACGTGTGAGTGTTAACCTTCAAATATTCTATATTAATAGCTGATCGAATTTACACCAAGAGTCATACAACCGAAACGATGAATTCTCCTTCGACCAAACGTTTTAATTAGTTTGTAATTGTTATAAATTAATTAACTTAATAAATATTTATGAAATGTTAATTATAAAATTTGAATATGATTTGAGAAATAAACATTTTTGTATATTTATTTATATATAATTGTAACGACCTAGAATTTTAGTCATTTGATATTTCAATATTTAATTTATTTTCAACATTAATATATAATTTCTAAGTCAAATAGTTTAAATTTCAAATATTGGAATTATTTAATAATTGAACCATGGATTTAATTTGAATTAAAATGATTTTTTGGAAACTTATTTAAATTTTGTTTAAATAAGAATGATAATAGTAGACCTTTAATTTATAATTAAAAAATGATTAAGCTGGTTTTAATAATAATTCATTTAATTAACAGGGGATAATAGCCTTTTGGACACTGTCTCTGATTTTGATGAAACTAGTGCTAGTAGATCCATACTAGTTAATTACTGTATGTCAACGAATTTCTTGCCGATCAGATGTATCATTTAGTCATGCGAGCTTAAAATGCTTAGAAACTAATTACATAAATTAATGTAATATAACTGGATTTGAAAAGTTATCTTCTGTTTATGATCGAATTAGATCTCGAAACTAATTCCATTGAGTTTGAAATAGGGGTATTTAGTACAAAATGTCATGCGGCATGTCTTGATTGACTTTCGAGATTTTATGGCGTATATTACCAGATATTTAGGAATAAAATAATATGTTGCACATGTTCAAGCCGATACCACAACTGTTATAGTCCATACCCACTGCCCTATATAATCGTGTCCAACCAGAGAAAATGAGTTCGCTTTTTTTTCAAATCAAATTCCTCCTCCATCTAATGACTCGCATTATCTTGGACCACCAAAGGCCATAGCAAAGGAAGTTGTCAACTATGGTTTTTTTCACGATGTCAAGGTGAAGGAGTACAATGGTGGAGATTGGCATAGATGGAGCATTGTGGCTGTAGTTCATCGATGAACAAGATTCGTTATTTGCGAATTTCTCAATGATGGTGGCGCTAGATGCAATAGGGCTCTAAAGAGAAGTTGAAGAGAACATTGAGCGCGTGGCACTAGCAAAATTTTGGTGGCGATCGATCAACTATGGAGGTGGGAATTTGAGATGAACGGTGGCGTTTTGGGTTTGATATTCTTAATGAAGGCGGCGATTTAGGGGGTCGGACCTATGGAGATCGACATGATGTAGATGCGGCAGTCTTCGACGAGCCTTTGGAGGTGGCTGGACGCACGAGGCGGTGGCGACAAACAATGGAACACAGTCAAAGTTAGGTTGGCCTGGAACGGGTCACGGTGGGGAAGATGGATTCAACGGCCACAATCTGAGATTAGGTAATTTGGGTAATTAATTTATTTCTAATGATGTAATTAATAAAAATATATTCTTATAAAATCGAATCCTTATAATATGTATAGCTCTTTCATACGAGATCGAAATTGAAGATGCAAATTGCTTTGTGATCATAGCAGCATATACTACGATATAGAGTTGGATTGGATGGAGTTGGAGCTAGCAGGAAATTGGGTTAAAGTTGAACGGCTGTTCGATTTTAACTCCAAACCGGGACACTTCAATGATTATTGAAATCAATATGAGTTAAACTCACCTTTTTGGTTAACCAGTAGGTTATAAGTTAATAAAAATCTTTGATTGAATGTTTGGATGATTTACTATTTTATAAGTTGGTTCGGTTTGATTCTCGCCCCTGGAGCGAATGACCTTTTATATATACCCACATAGTAGCAGATGACCCATATTATATGATTATATAATGATTGTGATGTGGAGGAACAGGTTGGAGGTATTCAATGAGATTCTACACCACTGTTGAATTATATATATATATATATATGCATGTATGTATGTGTGTGTGTATGTATGTATGTTTGTATGTGTGTTGATATATATATATATATATACATATATGCATATATATATATATATATATGAGCCGTGATGCAAGGGGATAAGTTGAAGGGATCCAATGGGATTCCTCATCGCATTTGAATTGTTTTCAATAATATTCCTATTATATGAATCATTGAATATCAAACCTGATTGTTGACACCATTGGTCATAACATTATTATATGTATAAAACTAAAACCCAATAGTGATAGAAAATCAATATCGATATTGGTTAAACATTAGGTAGCTACTGGACATAAAATAGTGTTTTAAAATTACTATAAATTGCCATCTGAGTTGGAGTTGGTTATTGAGACAGGAAATGAATTTAAATCTGAAATCGGATTTTGGACATATTTTGTTTTAGAGGATTTAGTTTCTATTTTACTCCAATCTTATTATGTCTTTTCTAAGTCATACAGAAATGGTTTAAAGGATTTTTATTTATATTTAATATTTTTTTAAAGATTGTTTCTTTATATTTATTATTGTTTAAAGTTATTTATCAATATTTTAATATTTTGAAAGTTAATTATTTAAATAATTAATATGGTTTGAAATTAATAATAATGGTTTATTGATAATGTTTTGAGAAATTAATTATCACTATTTATGATAATGATAAAGATTAATTATTATTGTTTATTTAATAATGTTTATTGTCAATAATTTTTACTATATAATAGTGTTTTGAAGTATATGATTATTATTTATCTATAAATGTTTTTAAGATTTATAAATAAAGTTTTATAAACAAACTTGAGTTTATAAGAGAAGTTATATAAATGGTTTTATGAATATATAAAATAGTTAAGTGGTTTTTGACTTGTGTAAAATGGAAATCTTCCTCTGTTTTGGTGAATATACTTATACCTTTGAAATAAAGTATATCGATATTTTCCAAATATTGAAGGATATAAAGGAATTGGGGTATATCTTTGTGAAAGAATTTTTGCTATAAGTATTTACCAGATGATTTAAATTAACAAAAAGATTAATTTAAAACGGCTAGTGGTTGTTTGTGTGCTTAGCCAATGTTGGTTTTCCCTTTGGAAATAAATCCCTGAAATTGGATATGTGTTTATTGATAGTTAAATAAACGATTAGTAAACATGGACCCTGTCATGCCCCTTTTTTGTATTCTTTGAATCGACAATAAATCATACATGTCCAACTCAAATTGCATGAAAAGATGGAACATGAAGGGTAATAAAGAAAATAAGACAGAATAGAATCTCACACGAATGGAATAATATATAATATTGAACAAATACCTTTATAGCGGAAAACTTTTAAATACAAATATCAGAGTCTAACCTAAATTTAGCTCGGACAGTTATAAACATCTATCCTTACAATTGCTGACAATTATCAAACTAAAACAAACAAAGCATGGCGGATAATAGAATATGTCCAAATGTAGATGAATATCTCCAGCTCTTCTTTGGAAATTCCAATCGTCTTTGACTAAATCACAAACTACTCCGATCTGACACGAGTATTGAAAATACATGGATCGGGCTTGATAAACCAGCGCAAGAAAAACTCAATAATGAATGACAGTGTCATATATCAGCCTTTGAATAAAATACTTTGAAAAGAAAGAGTATCTCATAAGACCATGCCCACACATAAACACGAACGAGATTTTACGTTATGATAACTAAAACACTTTTATATCAAAACATTTGATATTATTTATAATGACATCTCTTTGAAAATATTTGCAAATAAACTTATTAATCTTAGCCGAAATTGTTACCATTATTAAATTCTAGCATATTAGGCACTACAAACCGAACCGTATGTTCTTATTGGAGAATGGATTTCCGTACAAATGACCAGATGAAGGGACAACCTTCCAGCCGTACATCTCAGGAGGAATGTACCGAGGACCATCATAAAGGATTCTCTACCAACACAAGACCGGTCTATCAATGTAACTGGATAGTACTGAATATATCATCTCTCTATCGTTACCGACCTTTAAACCAAGCACCGAGCATGCAAACCACATTAATTTACATCTCGAATGTCATAATAGGAAGAAATATATCTAGAAGGGGATGATCACACCCTAAATGGGAATTACCCACTTAGCCTTGCTGCATCTAACCCTGTTTCGGTCATTTTCGGTTGATGAGGCTCAAGGGAATGATTACCATTTCACATAGCAAATATCACATCTCTGAATGCCACATTGCCATTTCCATTGACTACCAGTTTCCTTCCATAAAAATACAACATTTAAGCTTGTATGTCTCAAGGAGGGTGTTAAACTAAGAGAAGTTGCCTTCTCCGCCACCATAGATATATGTTTGTAAAAACCAATGTACGTAATCTTTAGAAATGCAATGTCAGACAAACGTCGATACAAGTTGTCCAAGAACAGGACAAACCGAAGGCACTCTCCTACTACCACTAGTAGCGAGTAGTCCTTACAATCCGAAAAATCTCTACAATGAGGAGACCACCGCTATAAATAACTCTATAATGGGAGCTACCCAGAGCATGTCAACAAGCAGTCCTCGCGTTATGAAGATCCACGATCTTCAATAATCATCATCTTAAACATGTCTTCACATCCGAACGTACAAATTGGTTCGAAATGGTTTTTCGGGTAGGAATCGCCTAAATCCGACCCCGGTTCCTTCGAATTCAATCATCAATAAAAAAAAGTGAATATGAGTATACAGGATTTATTATGTCTCTTTTCACTTTAATTATTTTCGGATGATTTCGAATCTCTTTCTTTTGACTTAGAATAATTTGAAGTAATTCATTCTTTTTCTTTGGATAATTTTTCAAATTTCTTCACTTAACGCTCGATCCAAATTCCTTAACTTTTAGACGGGTCAAAAATAATGTTATTTAAGACAATGTTTATGATAAAACCTAAAATCAATCTTAGCAAACATTTTTAAGTAAATAGGATCATATAAATCATTCTAATTTTACTCAACAGCAATTTCCGTATTGAACAAGTGCTATAGGTGGAATAATGGTGAAATCGCATTTTAAATTCCACGAATAGGACGAGTTCCCTCTTTGGATTTTAACAATAAGTATAAGAAGATTATCTTTATGCAATCCAAGCCATAATTTATTCATTTTGGAGATTGCTTAAATTTTGTATAATACCAATCTTCTTTTATTTTGAAAATTTAATACGATCTTTTTATAGCATCCGGGCTTTCCTTTCAATCTGTTTCACCCCTCCCTTAAGAAAAGAAAAATAGGCCAAGTATGTTTAGGGCACTGGTTGCTCCATCCCTAAGCTTAGTTAAACACCTTGTTTTTTCTTTACAGATCTCACAGGCGGGACAAATGTACTAGTCGTTTCCGCATACTCAGTTATCAACTTTATTTTGGAATTGATTATAAAGGTTCCAAATTATATTTTAAACACTTAGTTTTCCTTTTAAAAACATTCATAATTGATTCTCAAAAAAATCGTTACATTTAAACTCATATTAAAGAAGTTATACAATTCGCAGCATAAAAGTGCTGTAGAAAGTGCTATATAAGCTTATTTGATTTAAACAACTTTTAAACATTTTAAAATTCATATTTTACAATCCAAATATTTTTAAATCCATTAAATAGATTTATCAAATTTATATTATATTTTTCCATAATTAAAAAACGTTCATTTAAATAGATTTCATGTTATGGCCACTTAATTACACTAGCGCGATTTTTTCTACAAAATTTATTTGGACTTAATTCAAAATCTACTTAACTGAATTTTGATTTTCTTTCTTCATTTTGAAGATATGGATATAGCCTGGAATTTTCTTTTCTCGATGAATTCCGAGCTATATTCCACTCTATACACTCATTTGAACTTTTCGGCGCGAAATCGCGAACTACCATTGCGCGATGCACGTAGTTTTAACTTATTATTCAATACTTGAAATAATCTATTCAAATTGGATTTTATCACTTATAAAATAATTAAGAATCATTTTAAATCCATATTTTCACTTTTTAAAGTATTTAAAATGAATTTCACTATTATAATATTATTGTATTCCTATTATTTTAATATCAAATTTTAAATTCCAATTTCAATTAAATTTCAATTCTAACTTCAAATTAAACTCAGTTAAAACTTAGATTTCAAATCTAATTTTAATTTAAAATTCAGCTCAACCTTAACTTCACTTTTAATTTTCAAAATCGAATTCAATTTTAATTTCACTATTTGTCTCAATTTCAGTTTCACTATCCTTTTTAATCCCCTTTCACTTCAAATTTTAAATTCTCTTTTATTTTTATTTTTATTTTAATTCTAATTGAAAAGAGACTTATTTTTTCAAAGTATGTCATATCACCAAAATTGGGTCTTATTTAATAAAGGAAATACTTAATCAAAATGAGCATAACCAAGTTTAACATTTATCACTGGCATAATTATGATCCATATGAAAATTTATATGATAAATAAGCACAACCATAAATACTTGCAACTATTCAAACATAGCAAAAACATATCCAAACATCCATAATAACATTTCAAAGGGTGTATAGTTGCATGTAATAGGATGATTATTATAAAAAATAAAAATACGATCTTTTAGAAGAGGTGAGAATTTTCTCACGTCTAACCAAAATGTTTAACTTCCTACCAACATTCATTTATTTCAATGTTCCACTAAAACACCACCTAAACATTCTTTCACTGTTTCCAAGTGCTCGGCCGCCACCTCATATCCCTTCTTACTCTTGGTCAAAGGCTTCTCCTACCATATTGCTCACGTCCTCCCCTATCAACTTCCAGACTCACGGCCTAAGGCCATTTTTAAGAAGAGAAGATGAAGAAGTGAATTAAGAAGAGGTTAGAGAGTAACGAATGGATTAATGCTTAAGCACTCCACTATTTTTAACCCGCCTACCTCTCTTAAAGATAGAAGCCATTAAACTATCTTAAAGGAAGAAGAAAAAGAAGAAGAACGAGAAGTGTGAAAACGAGAAGAATGGATAGTTATTTATAGGAAAGTAAGGAGTGGTGAATTACAAAACTAATCCATTAAAAAATTACCGAAATATTTTTAATTTATCTTGTTTTTTCAACACTTACCATCACCCTATCACGTCATCACTTTATGTCTTAATCACTAGATATTTAGGTAAAGGAAAGTAAAGGTTTGGTTTGATTTGATGTGACTTGTTTTGTCCTTTTGTGTTTACTTTTGCTAATTGTTTCTAAGCTTGTTTAGTAAAATTAAACTTAATTAGTGAATTAAATAATACTTATACCATTTGAATATATATTCATATATAAGAAAATAAAGGTGCAACAACGTTGCGACTACTTTTAAACGATAGAATGTTTTACAGTCACATTTTGACGTTTTTGTTAAACTATATATTGATGTAAACCAAACTTAAAATGAAATTTTTAATTCTTTAAATAAATTAAAACATGTCTCTTTATATTTTAAAATCATATTTAAATATTATCAAAATCTCTAATTTTACAATGTATGTAAAACTGACAAAATGCGACAAATTTGGTTATTTTTGTAAAACGATTATTAACATTTTTTAATTATTCGTATACTTTTATTATATTTATTAGGAGTTTTAATAAGATTTATCTTTTTAAATAAATATTTAAATCTATTTATTTAAGCCTTTATTTATTTTCAACAAAACTTAACTTTTGTTGATTTGTTCTAAAATCCAAATTTATACTTTTTAAATTATTAACATAAGAATAAATAATTTATTCATTGTTATCTATTATATATAACTTATTTATTTAATTTTTAAACCTTGTTAAATTTAAAACTAATGAAATCTCTCATTTTTGAAGTAGCGAAATTGCGGGTCGTAACATTCTCCCCTACTTAAAAGCATTTCATCCTCGAAATGAAAGTTAGTAAATGAATTTATCTAATACCTGTATCCTCAAACATTTTGACTTATCTATATTGAAGATAGAAAAAGAAGAAGGTCGATATCATAACAACACTAAAACAAATGATGTCAAACATACGTACAAAGATTTCCCACACTAACCTGAATAGTTATAACGCACTTAAGTTTATATATACATACATCAAGTCAGACTTCTATATACCCATATTAGTATGTACTGCACACTTAAGATAATATATACAACAACCAAACAAGACTATACATCTAAAAACAACCAAACTGACATTATATCAACATAAATGAATACATCCACGTAACCCTTATATCTTAGTGTCTACTATTAAGATAACTATCCAACTACTATATAGACAGACCCAAAAAAACATACTATATGTGATATTTGATTCGATCTATTATTCAAATCCACAACTTTACTTTCGAACTACTATCAATCCCCTGATTTTCTAATGCGGACTTTGATCAAATTCCTTGATTACAAACCATTGCTTTCCTTGCATAGCTCCCAACTATGATAGAAAAATCAAGCACGTAACCATAAAATCTTATCAATGTTCGTCGTCAAGAATCGGTTGATAAATTCTTTCTCAGACTGGTGTAAACACCTCAAGGTTCTGTACTCAAATCTTAGATCAAAAATTTATGTGCCGAAATGATTTACGTTTAATTATGTACTTATTCATATTCATCTTTACCTAATACATTTTTTTCAAAATTTCTATTAATCCAAGTTTATTTCATAACCAATTAGTTGCTACTAAATCCATTATTACTTAAGCTTACAAATATAACCTAACTTGTATAACATACCTTTACTTCCTAAGAGTATATATACATATCCCCAACTCTAAATCATCATTACTTCAATTAAGGGGTTTAACAAATGTGGAATTTTACTATTATATCAATTTAATAAGTTATAAAATTTAATCCTTAGTTTGATTTATATAAGTCCTTAATTTATCTAATATTATTTATCTTATCCATGTATTAATTAGACAACTTTACTATGTGTACATCATTTTCTTACTAGTCTTATGATTATCTACTTAACTTGTTTACCTATCCATTTCTTAATCAAATTTCCTTATAGTCAAATTGTGAAACTTAATTCACATGATATTTGTTACTTAAACAATTTCATCCAATAATCAACATACTATCCATTTAATTCAAAACTATCCATTTCTAATCTTACTTTATTACAAATGTTTCCCTAAATGTATCACTAATTCAAAGTTTTATATTAGGATGATATTCTTATCTCTCTTGTTCCTAAATTTCACTTTCATTTTAACCTAATCAAAATGTCTAAATTTCAAATTATTTATCTTCTTTATAAGTTATAAAACTTACCCTTTTATATTTATATTTACAAAAAATATCAATTTATGTTTATCATTTTTCTATCTTATTGATAAGAATTTTTCTAATTATGCATTTCCTTTTTACTTTCTCTAATTACAACTTGTAGCTTCAATATTATCATCAAATATCTTATAGTCAAATAGTGCAATCCTAATCACAAGATATTCATATTTTAGTTTTACTATGCAAAATTACAAACAATCCTTAATTTTTAACCAAAAATAATAATATCCCCTTTGATATTTGAAATATAAACCCAAGGTAAAATTATTTTATTTACCAATTTCTTTAAAACAAAGTTATTTTTATAAAATTACCAAACACGCGCTCAATATATATATATATTATATATATGTATATGTATATGTATATGTATATGTATGTATGTATGTATGTATGTATGTATATGTATGTATGTGTGTGTGTGTTAGCACTAGAATTGGTCACTAACACCTTAAGAGAGATTATGTAGAGAGATTAATATAGAAAGTAAGTTAAACAGAGGATAATAAATGCAGAAAATACGAACACTAGATTTATAGTGGTTCGGCATAATTGTCTACGTCCACTTTGAGGTTAACCTTTATTGGTTTTTCTATTACTTGAATACACACACAATCCGTAAATCAATCACTTGCATACAAGTTTGAATTATAAAGAGGAGAGTATAAAAAATGGCAGAGTCTCCCCAGTGTTCTCGAAAAGAGGTCCCTTTCACTGTGCCCCTGCCTCTCTATTTATAGACGAAGGTAGGTTGGACTTCTCTGGTGGGCCTAACAGCTTGGTATCTCGGCCCAAAAAGAGTGATCTCTGTGTGCCGAACCAGAGAGGCCGAACGGCAGAATGCCGAGCAAGGCATAAATGCCGAACAATATTCTCATACCGAACGAAGTGATGCCGAACAACCTGAATGCCGAAAAGGTTTGGATGTCGAGCAGTATAGAGTGCCGAACAAGGTTTGGATGCCGAGCAGTATGGAGTGCCGAATGACCCTGCCATGCCGAACATCCATAGATGCCGATCGATATTCAATACCGAACGTCTCTCAATGCCGAACGCTCTCGCATGCCGAACACTTTCGCATGCCGAACGTCCCATAGATGTCGAACGATATTCAATATCGAACGTCTCGCAATGCCGAACGCTCTCGCATGCCGAACGTCCCATAGATGTCGAACGATATACAATACCGAACTTTCCCAATGCCGAACTCTCTTGCATACCGAACACTCTCGCATGCCGAGCGTCCCATAGATGCCGACCGAACTTGAGTGCCAAACGAATCATATGTGCCGGACGACTGTAGAAGCCGAGCACTTTCTAATGCCGAACGCTCCTAAATGCCGAGCATTCCTGAATTCCGAGCGTTCCTCTAATGTCGAACGATCCGGATGTCGAACGACTCATAAATTCCGAACAGTATGTTAATGCCGAGTACTTAGTTGCCTGTCAAATCTCTAAGTAACACTTGCCCCCCAAAGTGCATCACGTGGTCGAACGTGGTGCGCTTTGAATCATGTGTCCACTGTGCTTTACTTCGAGATGTGGTTTAGTTTCCTTGATGGTGACTTCCCTTGATCACTAGTTGAGGTGATGCGTGTCGAACGTCATGCAAATGTCGAACGGTAAGCCGAAGCCGAATGTTCCATGTATGCCGAATGAATTTTAAAGCCGATGCTGAACGAGGCCGTCTTACTGGTTCTACCGGTCATTGTCTCTTCGTCTTCCCCTCTTCTCCTCTAAAAGTCGGCATCTTCCTTTTTCTTCTCTTTTCACTTTTTACCTCCGTTACTTCCAAGAACTCGAAACTTACCTCCTCGGAATCCATCAAGCCTTTCCTAAGTTAGGTTCTAACAACCTTCAATCCTAAACTCACAGATCCCTGAGCTCTCTCCGTACTCTTCGATAAGAAGCTTAGATCACCCTCTCAAATTAGGAGACACTAGATATTTCTCGAATTTGCGAATTTTTCATAGGTCGTAGAAAGTAGGAGGCGTGTGAACAAGGGTGATGAATTGAGGCTCGGTCGTGTTATGGGGATGGAACTTAGTATGCTCTTAGGTGGTTTCGAGGTGGATGTGTCGGAGAAGAGAAAGGTGGAAGATGCATTGTACTACTCGGCATGATCTTTCAATGCCGAGCGGTCCTATAGTAGCATGAAAATGAAGTTAGAGGTCAGGCCTGTTGATGTAGGTCAATACGGCCATGGTTCGACATGACCTCCCCATGCCGAATGAAATTGGAGTGGAAAAATTGAAGGGAAGGGGGGAATGGACAGGATGCCGAATGATATCTAGACCGAATGATATTTCAACCGAACGATACTTAGGCCGATCGATAGTTTGGCCGAACTACACTTAGGCCGACCAACATTTAGGCTGAACGATACTTAGGCCGAATGATAGTTTGGCCAAACGACACTTAGGCCGACCAACATTTAGGCCGAACACTTAGGCCAATTAACATTTAGGTCGAACAATAATTTGGTCGAGCGACACTTAGGCCGACCAACATTTAGGCCAAACACTTAGGCCGATTAACATTTAGGCCGAATGATAATTTGGCCAAACGACACTTAGGCCGACCAATATTTACTTTGCCTAATCCTATGACAAAAACAAGGACAAGGACCTAAGTCAACTAGCATATCGAACTAATCTGGATTGATAACTTCCTAGTTTCAGTAATCACAAGTCTGAACCTAAATCGATGGAAACGGATAAATTCCACTAACATATAGCGCCAATGTCTGAGTCCGAAATTGAAAACACCATAGGGCAGACTTTTGGAGACGGTCAACGATGACGGTCTTCGAAGGCGACGATTCGAAGCTCAACTTTATACCATTAACTCCGTGACTTTCGATTTTCTCAGCGTTTTTTCTGAATTATCCACTAGTCCACACACCACACGGGGGAACACTTGTGTTGTTAAGTCTAACGTCGATTGTTTTTCAAGTATAGTTCAAACTGGTACTCCACTAGATTCAATTTCTACCAAAGATGTCTAAGAAATCTAGCTCTGCCATGATCTCAGATAGACCTGGGCCGTCTTCTAAACAAGGGGTCGTAGATACTTCGAACCCATCGACTTCCCCTGCTCATAATTTAGCTCCCGACGCCCTGGAGGCATCAATTTTCTTGGACAACCCGATCGATTCACAGGCTTCGAATATCAATGAAAGTGCACTCCGTCGGATATGCTACGTCCATGGAATCCCATTCGACGACGCATTAGTTCCATCGGGGAACGATCGTCCACACCTGCCCCCAGTTGGATATACAGCTTGTAATAAGTTTATGTGCTGGGTCGGCAGTGTGCCACCGTTTAACTTATTTCTTCGGGACGTGCTGCAATACATTGACACTGCCCCATCACAATTGCACCCGAACGGTCACGCCTTCATCTATGGTACCTACATCCTCTTCATGACTATCATCTCTAGGCCTCCAACCCCGGGTGACATTATATATATATATATATATATATATATATATATATATATATATATATATATATGATCAAGAAGCGGAGAGATAACCCTTCTTTCATGTTTCTCGAGTTGCACCACAAATTCCAAATCTTAACTACGGCATGCAGCAAGTTCGCCCTGTATAAACAGGAATGGTTTTATATGCGTTGCCCTCCTGGTTTCGCAAGGAGATGGGTGGAAGGAAGTAAGTCTTTTTTCTGGATCGATATTCATACTTGGTCAAAGTCGTGCCTCTTCTAACTCTTTTTTCCATCTTTTCAGGTATCAATCCACATCTTGACAACCGCGGGTATTCTGAAGCCGTCGAAGCCATTAGAGCCCTTCCTGCCGACGAACGGGACATCCGAACTCTCATTTCAAATGAGTCACTTTCGAGGTTTGGACTGTTAGCAGAAGGCTGTCGGATAAACCTTCCTCAGGGCATTTCCATACCCAGGCCCGCCTCCGGTAAAAGGAAAAAAAGCCGAGTCTTCAGCACACAACGCTCCTGGCGCACTAGAAGAAGGAGAAATCAAAGAAAATGAAACACCCGAAGCACAAGATGAGAACGTTGGGCCTACTCAGGACCCACTAGTTGAAGTTCATGACATCGAAACGTCATTCTACCCTTCGAAGAGGAAAAAGAAACTGACGTACAAGATAAGGAGGGAAAAAGTCAATGCAATGTCAAAAGTTGCTCTTATTCCAAAAAAGAAAGAGGCCTCCTCACAACTTTTAGAAAGTTGTTTAAAGGGCCTCTCGAACCTCTCGATACCTGACGATCTACTTAATTATGATTTCGATGATCTGGAGGCACTTAAACTTCACTCGCCAATCAGAGGCGATGCAGGCGTTCAAGCCCAAACTCTGGGAGAAAAAACTCCCACTAGTAAAGAAACTGATCCGTCGGGGGGAAACACTAGGACACACACAATCATGTGCACTTTGTCTCGCACTTAAATTTTCGTCATCACACTACTCTTTGCTAATTTGTTATTACTTAAATTCTATGCAGGTGACATGGGGCGTACACACGGAATTGATCGCCTCCGCGGGTCATCTTTCTTCCATCACTATAGTCGTGACTCAACTTCCAGGAGACGTCGGGATAGAGACGACGATGGCGATAGGGATTATCATTCCCGGAATTCATCATCTTGGAAGAAAACATATTATCAGCCCAAGTACCACCAATATCCCTATTCTCACTCGGAACAAAGCAAAGATAAGCACGGCTATAAGGGGTCGTAATCCAATGTCCCCCGCGACCAACACTCTGATTCCTCTTCCATACGACAATCCCGTGATCCTTATAGGAGAGCTGAACTTTCAAAGCCGTCTCCTCCTGTTCCCGTAACAGATCCAACAGTATCGGAGAGACTGGCCGAGCTTAAAACTAATTTTCCAAAGATTTTCTTTGATGGTCTAAAGTTCCTCCCAGCGATCCACCATATACCTAGAGATGTTAAACAGAGCGCCATCGCCTGCACCAGTGACGTCTATGTTCCACATGACGTGTTTGTTCATTTGGCTGAAAAACTTTCAGAAGTCTCCATGGAGCACCAACATGAGATCAATCGCCTGAAGCTTGAGGCTATCCACGACAAAGATATCATTAAAGCTCAGGACGAAGAGATTGCGACTTATAAATATGAACTTGAGGCCGCCCAGTAGTGTGGATATCGCCGAAGCCGTAACTCGTCTGGAGTCGACTCATAAAAAAGAACTCGACGAGGCGGTACAATGCTGTGAGGCTTTGGCTTTGGAAAAAGATTCGGTGCAAAAAGAGAAGGATGCATTCTGTCTCCGGGTTAAAGAATTTGAGGAGAGACTCCGCAAAGAATAAGAGGAGAAGGTTGCTGCCCAAGAAGAGTCACAACGGTATTACGAAGAGATTGTTGCAACGTGACTCCTAAAGGCAAAACTTGAGGGCGAGCTTTCTAAATTTGAGGCGCTGAAGAATGAAGCCCGCAAAGAGGGAAAAATGATAGCCTCTGCGGAAATCGACTCCCGTCTTGAGGCGGCCAAGGAAGAAGGTAGAGAAGAAATCAAAACCATGTTCGACCCGCTTATTGCCGAATTCAATGCTTGCATTCTCGTGCACTGGTACTTAACTTTTCTAGGCGAGGTCTATCTCGAATCTTTGGCCGAGGCGTGGAAGACTTTAATTGAAATCAAGAAGGCCGAATACGGTATCGAGGAGGTTGATGAGGGGGCCTTGATAAAAGAATTCCTCAAGGGAAATGAGCCTTCGAACCTATCAGCGGCTAAAGCTATTTATAGCAAAGGATCCCCTTCAACAAAAGGGAAATAAGTTATCGCCGGTCCATCCGGGATTGAGTCTCCAGCTCGTGTGCCTACCCAGCCGACCAGTCAGCCGATACTTGATCCTTTTGAACAGCACATCGATTATGACCCGGAGGACCCCAGCCTTGGTGTTCATGTTTTGTCACCTATTCCAAAGGGAGAGACCCCCCAGACAGTTGAGAGCCAGCCGAAACCTGGTAGGCAACTCTTTCACTTTAACATTCCAGGAGTTTTCGCTTTCCACTAGAAGCTATCACATTCTAATACTTGCTTTTTGTGATTTTATGCAAGCCGTTCTGATCTTGAGCCCACTCCGAGGAGCGATGTCGCCAAGGAGGTTAGGGGAAAAACGAGTGAAGCCACTCATGCAGGAGTGGCTCTCGGTCCTAATGCTCAGGTGATCGTAGCGCTTGACGAGGACAAATCTGAGACTTCCTCCCCCATCAATGGGAGTTATGAAGTTGAAATTACAGGCGTCTTCGAGCACACATCCGAATTGAGCATGAAGGAGCAGCTTGACAAAGAGAAGGAAAAGACGATCAAGATCAAGGTCGAACCTCAAGCTGTGGACCCGAACGATCCTTTGAACAAGCCGTTGAAGATCATTCTCCCAGACGGGTCCATACCCATGGATGTTCCTCGTACTTCTTCGGCTGTCACGCCCCCGTCATAGAAAGTCGTCAAGGGTAAACGTACTGGGGAGGAGTCATCGGGCAAAAAGTCGAAGAAGTCAAAGAAGTTGTCTTCGTTCTCGTTCAACAAGAGCTAGTTTAGGTTATGTAATTATTTTTGTTTTCGTGGTTTATGTAAATAAACTTTTGACTCCCAGCTTTGGAGGAGTTATAGTAGAAACTTATTTTTGATGAGTAAAACTTAGTCTTTTTGCCTTTTGGAAGATTTCTGTTGTCCGGTTTTTTGTATAATCATGGTCGGAACCCAAGCTATTGCGAGTTACATCAGCTTCTCGATTCATCTTCAAATAAGTTGATAATATTTTGGCATTACACATTTTTTATTCCACGCTCCGGGCACTTAGAATATTTTCTAGTCCCCACGCCATGGGCTTGATGACTTCAAGTCATTTTATGTCTAGTCCGCCTTTAGGGGACTTGGTCATTTAAATCGTTTATACTCGAGTCCGCGCTTTGGGGACTTAGAGTACTCCAGTCTGCACTCCGAAGACTTGGAGGTTTTGAGTCGTTTAAACTCGAGTCCGTGCTCTGGGGACTTAGAGTACTCCAGTCCGCACTTCGGGGACTTGGAGGTTTTGAGTCGTTTATACTCGAGTCTGCGCTCTGGGGACTTAGAGTACTCCAGCCCGCGCTCCAGGGACTTGGAGGTTTTGATTCGTTTATACTCGAGTCCATGCTCTGGGTACTTAGAGTACTCCAGTCCGCACTCCAGGGACTTGGAGGTTTTGAGTCGTTTATACTCGAGTCTGCGCTCTGCGGACCTAGAGTACTCCAGTCCGCACTCTGGGGACTTGGAGGTTTTGAATCGTTAATACTTGAGTCTGCACTCTGGGGACTTAGAGTAATCCAGTCTGCACTCTGGGGACTTGGAGATTTTGAATCGTTTATACTTAAGTCCGCACTCTGGAGACTTAGAGTACTCCAGTCCGCACTTCAGGGACTTGGAGATTTCAAATCGTTTATACTCAAGTCTGCACTCTGGGGACTTAGAGTACTCCAGTCCGCACTCCAGGGACTTGGAGGTTTTGAGTTATTTATGCATGTTCGTACGTTAGACAAATGTATCTCTTAGTCATTTGTTACAACGTTATCATACACAGAAACATCAACAACTCATGGGAAAAGGAAATGGCTTCAAGCCTTTATTAATATAAATAAGCTAAATTGTCTTTCACCTGCCGTAAACTAAGAATAAAAACTTGCTGGAAATAAATGCAGCTAAAATATGATAGAAGTGAACTAAGTGTAATAGTGCCACAAATGTTCACTATTGCATGCTCGGGGAAGTGTCGCACCATTAACGGTCGCTAGCTTAAAAGTTCCTTCTCAAAGCTTCCGTTCAATGACGTATGGACCTTCCCATGCGGGGCTTATGTGTGATGGAACTGGGAAAACTCATTTTAAAACAAGATCACCCACTCCAAAGATTCTCGGTCAGACTTTTTCATTGTAATATCGACCAACTCGGTGCCTGTTCGCGGCCGCTCTTAAATTAGCTTATTCGCGTTTTTCATCAATGAAGTCCAATGATTACAGCAAGAGATCTTGGTTTGACTCAGGGTCATAATAAGTTACCCGTTGTGATGAGACTTCAAGTTCCACGGGTATGACAGCTTCCATGCCACATGATAATGCGAACGGAGTGTGGCCAGTCGCAGACTTATGGGTGGTTTCTTGTGAGAAATGCGGATTACGGATCTTAAGGCTGGGATTAACACAAGAGGAAGGGTGAATAGTATTAATAAAGAATTACTAAATCTTTTTCGATTTATGTTAATTTAGACACCGATGTGTGCAATATACAGACACAGATATGATCACAGAAACAAACACAGATGCAGAAATAAAATAAAAGCAGTAAAGGAAAGAACACACCGAATTTTATACTAGTTCGGAGTTATCCTACATCCAGTCCTGCAGCACAAGTACGGATTTCCTTTCAAAAGCAATTGTACAATTATACCCTCGGTTTCAAGGCTACGAGGTACACCCTTCATAATTTCAATCCTCTTACTTGATTTCTAGGCCACAAGTTTACCCAATTGATTTACCAAGGCTACAATCACACCTTTTCTTTCTTGATTGATTTTCAAGGCTACAATCACATCTTTTCTCACTTAATAGATTACGAAGAAGTCTATAACTCTGAATAGTACTGAGAATCTTGTAGAGAGAGTGATAGAGAATCAAACTAAAAGTAATCGAGTTTGATTCAATGTTGATTTCGGCAGAGTAATGATAAGAATATGTATTAAGAAAAGTGGAAGAAGAAGAGGAGTGAAAAATCAGAAAATCTGATATAAAATTCGTTGAAACTAACCCCTATTTATAACAACAACCATGTCCATTCGTGAAGAGTTATGGAGAATAGACACTTCCTTTGAAATTTAAATTTTGAACTCAACTGACACCATGTCGACATGGGGTACATATGCATGTCGATATCTCAAAGCATTTTTTGATGTTTTGATTTTCTTTGAAGATAACCTTTATCTTATATTAAAACTAATTTAAACTTTATAAATATACTTGAATATAGTTAAAATTCATAAGTAAATATAGAGAATAATATATATAGAATTTAACTCTAATTTTATATTTAAATCTAAGTATAATATTTAAAATTTAAATATATTATATTAAAAGATAGTTTAAAATCAAGAGTAATTTGACTTTGAAATTAAAGATAATTTTGAGGCTAAAATTATTTAAAATCAGGATAGAGGGTTTTGAATCTTTTAAAAGGAAAGTTTTGAAAATATTTTCAAAATAAGATATAATTTTGAAAAATCATTTTGAATAAAAAGTTAGCGGATACAATGTTCCACTAGATTTTACTTAGGTTCCATCCTACTTAGGGTTTCATCCCTTTAACAGGCTCAAAGTGGATTCCATTCCACGAATAAATTAGATTTTAAGATGCCAGTGCTTTTATATGAGTTTTAAAAAAAATCCTAATAATAAAAAATACTTAACTTTGAAATCTTGAACTCTTGATAATCTCGATACTCACGAGTCTTCTATCTTGACATCTTGAATCTCTATACTGTACAGTCTTCTTTCTTAGTACCTGCGTGGTTAAATCCAGCATATACATATATATCTAAACTTATAATGTTAGTATTTATATTTTATAATCTATTCTAAGGTTATTGTCATCAAAACCATCATCTTATGGACTAACAATCTCTCCCTTTTTGATGATGACAACCTTTATAAAATTTTACTTCTATCCTAATAACTCCCCCTTAATCTATGCCTAACTACCCTATTTTATATTTCTCCCCCTTTATCATCCACAAAAAAAATTCACTCCCCCTAATTCTTCAGTACCTGCATTTATAAACTATACAACGGAATATATATATTAAGAAATAATTATACTCATGAACATGATAACTAATCAAAGTCTATATACATTTCAGTGTATATACATGTTTTATACAACAAATTTCAAACCAATATCGAGAAATCAATCCACATAGAGTATCAATCCAAACCAAATCAATTCAAACAAATCAAATAAACCAAACAAATAAAAAATCAAACGTTACGTGGAACGTCCACCCATCCTTCTTCTCCAAAGATTGGGTCTGCCTAAATAGCATCCCAATTATCATTGTCGTTGGTGAGAGAGACAGGAGGATGTGCTTCGTTATCATCCTTGTGCAGAGAGGGGATCATCCATCGCATCGCATCGAAGTGCCTTTCTTGTTCATTGATCATCTGCATTTGACTCAATTCTAAGTGACGCTGGTTTCGTAGAATAAACGAGAGAATATTCTTGAATGAATTAAGAGTTTCTTCAAGATTTTCGGATAGATTGTGAATAGGATTAGCCATAGTTAAATTTATGAAAGAAATAAAGGATATAGATGATAAGAAATGAATTTCAATGAAGAATTCTGGAAGAAACAGGTATTTATAGGTGTAGAAATTCTTTTGAAATGTATAGATATTTGATAGTTATTCAAATTTCAAATTCAAAATCAATTGTCATTTCTGACCAGTACATATTGACATGAGGGGATGTCGACATGGTTCAGTGAAAAATTATGACTAATTTGATTTTGTGAATAATTGTGTGTATATATATATATATATTTATATTGTGTACTAACATTTATTATGGAGACAAGATAAGATAGATAACAAAAAGGAAATTTAATTTCATTGCGTACTACAATAATACAACGATTAAACACACAACAAACTACATGAACATTCGAAATAAAGCAAACTAAAAAAAATACAACAAGATATGAAAAGATAAGACTAGTTAGAGGATGATGAAGATGAAGATAGACCAAGTTTCTTGCTGACTTTGGAAATGAACTTATTCATCTTAGATGAAATTTTGTCCAACTTCTTACTAACGGATCTTTTAAGAATCGTTGATTCTCAACAATCGTCTTTTGGTTTTTAAGAAGGGTTTTGGTGGATGGATTAGGAGGATAGTCAATGCTTTCCAAAGAGGTTTCACCTTCTTCTTCTTCAATTTCCATTTCATCCCCTTCTTCTTCTTCCTCTTCCTCTTCTTCCATTTCCTCATGAGCCAAACGCTCTTCCTTTTGGGCAAGGGTCTTATAAGGTTGAAAAACAAAAGGACTTTTCATAAGCAAAATGTTGGAATGGTTGAAAACTTTTCTAGAAATAAATTCTTCTCCTTTGAAATCCACTCTATTGATACGTGAAGATTTTGATCAATGACAACGTGCTTCAACAAACAAGGAAGAAATATATGCAACGCTAAAGGAAGATCGATGAAGACCAAACAAACATGAGTATGTTTTTTATATAGGTCTTGGTCTAGATTTATTGTTAAAATCTATCCTCAAGAGGCTTGCATGAACACTAGAAAACATTGCATAAACTTCATTTTCACTTAAAGTTTTCACTGTGCATATTCTATAAGTTCAGTCGACTGAACAGGAATAGCCAGTCGACTGAAACTGGAGCAAATACATAAACATGCACAGTTTCAGTCGACTGAATTTCCTGCACAGTCGACTGAATTTGCTCCCGAAAATTTTACTTCATATTTTCAGTTGACTGAATTCTCTGCTCAGTCGACTGAATTTGAACCTGTGAATTTTCTCTGAAAAGACACCTTCTTCCTCCCAAGAGTTGCAACCATTCATCAATGGAAATGGAAGCATCTCTTGTTTGCAACCTTTGACAGCAAATGCACCTCTTCTACAAGTATATATACATGATTCTAACATCATTTAATTCACCGAATTCTCTTGCTTTAATCTTACTATTCTCTTGTTCATATTCTCTAGATATTATCAAAGCAATCACCAATCTATTGCTGAATCACTGTTTTTTTATAACATTCTTTTGATTCATAGCAATTTACATTTCCTAAATCTTCACAAACACATTGCATACACTCGAGGAAAAGATTATAGGAATATTGTACTACATTAGACTCATTAGTGTTGACAAGAACACAACAAGTCGAATATTGTATTTTAGTAATTGAGTTGAAGTCCTCTTCGGTAGTTGAGGTAAGAAATCCCGTTCGGTTGTTCGGGTAAGCTGTAAACCTATTCCTCCGGGTAAAGTGAGGGTGTTAGTTAGGAAATTCCTAAGTGAAGCTTAGGGACTGGAGTAAGACGAGAAGTCCGAACTAGTATAAAATCCTGGTGTCTCCTTGCATTTACCTACTTTATCTACCTAGACTATTCCGTTATTCCATATTACACGATCCTACCGCATAGCCTCTTTCAATTGGTAACAGAGCAAGGTCGTCCTATAACCATAACACCGTTATTAGACATATTGATAATATGGAAAATAACGCAGGTACAAGCACAACATCTGCCTATAGTTCCACATTTGCGGAAGGACAATCTACCCAAAGACCCTCCCTATTCAATGGACTAAACTACAACTATTGGGCTACAAGGATGAGGATTTATATGCAAGCAACAAGTTTCGAAGCCTGGAATGCTACTCAAGCAGAGTTTGTTGTACCCACAACCGATTATCCTACATGGACACAAATTCAAAAGAATGAAACTAGTGCAAATGCCAAAGCTATGAATATGCTATTTTGCGCCCTAGAGAGAAATGAATTCAACCGTGTTAGCATATGTACTACTGCATATCAGATATGGGAAACACTTAAAGTCATACATGAAGGCACAAACAAGGTTAAACAAACAAAGATATCCATGCTGAAGAATCAATTCCAAAACTTTATAATGCGACAAAATGAATCCATCAATGACATGTACTCAAGATTTCAAGACATTCATCATGCTCTAATCGGACTAGGAGAAAGATACACGGACTTTGACATTGTGTCTAAAGTTCTAAATTCACTCATTGATGAATGGGAGAGAAAAGTACTAGCAATCGAGGAAGCAAATGATCTATTTACAATAAAATCAGAAGAATTGATTGGAAATCTTATGTCGTATGAAGTAAATATGCAACCTAAGAAAGATCAAGCTCAAAAAAGAAAGAATGTTGCTTTTCATGCGGAAAAGAAAGAATCAGAGTCTGAAGATGAGGATCTAGCATTTATAGCCAAAAATTTCAAGAAATTCTTAAAGTATAGAAAAGGAAACAAAAACGGATTCAAAAAGAATTTCTTGAACAAACATTCATCCTCAAATATAGAATGCTTCAATTGTCACAAGAAAGGACACATGCAAAAAGATTGTCAAGAACAAATGAAGGAAAATCAAAAAAGCTTCAACAACAAAAACAAGAAGGATAAATTCAAAAAGAAGTCATTTTCTGTAACATGGGACGATTCAGATTCATCTTCATCCGAAAATGATTGTGATAGCGGCAATGAACAGGCAAATGTATGCTTCATGGCTCAAGAAACTGAGGTAAATAATTTAACTTTCGACGATTTAATTGAAGTAAACACTGAACTTTTAAGCACAATAAAAACTCTTAAAAAGAAACTCGTGAAAATCAAAACAATGCTGAATTTGAAAGGGATATGTTAAAACATGAAAAGAAAATTTTGAAGAAGAACTTGAAAAAGTTCAAGAATCTCATTCAAATTCGGAAACTCAATTATCACTTTTAAGTCAAGAAATTGAAACTCAAAAAACAAAGAATGATATAATTGTTTCTGAAAATCATGAGTTAAAAACTAAGATTAGACAAGCTGAGTTAGAAAATAATAGTCTTAAAGCTAGATTAGATAACATCACTAAAAATGCTTCTAACTTTAACAAAGGAAGAGAAAATTTATCTAAGATTTTAGAAAATTCTCAATCCTCTTCAAGTAAACATGGATTAGGATATAAAAAGGAGTCAAAAATTCCTAAAAAGAAAAATACAAATTTTAAGAGGAATATGGATTCAAAACAACAAATATTGCTAAAGAAACCTATTAAAACAAAAGTAGAAAACAAGGTAGTTAAAATTTGGGTACCAAAGACTAACAGTGTATTAATAAGAAATAAATATATTAAAACATTTATGGATAATGTTCATCATAATGAAAACTATATTTATAAAAAGGATACTAAACCAAATTGGGTTTGGTTTCCTAAACTCTAACTTTTTAGGACCCTATTAAAAGGTGGGTATTTCATATTTATTTTCAGGTCCCACTCAAAAAGAAGAAATGGATATTAGACAGTGGTTGTTCAAAACACATGACCGAAGACAAAGATATGCTTACAAACATCACGTACTTTGATAGTGGCTCAGTTACCTTCGGAGACAATTCAAAAGGCTATATCATTGGCAAAGGAGATGTGAACAATTACGGTACATCAAATTTATCTTTTATAACAAATGTTTCATTAGTTGAAAATTTAAAACATAATCTACTTAGCATAAGTCAACTATGTGACAAAGGTTTTAAAATAACTTTCTCGGATAATAAATGTAGTATTTTTGATTAAAACCAAAACCTTGTTTTTGAAGGAAGTAGAGATAGAAATATTTATGTTCTAAATATGAATATTAATCATAATACGAGTATGTGTTTACAAGCCAAAGATAATAATCCTTGGTTATGGCACAAAAGATTTTGTCATATAAATTTTAAAACTATTAGAAAACTTTCTAAAAATGAATTAGTAAGAGGTTTACCCAAAATAAACTTTAAAATAAATAATATTTGTGATGATTGTCAAAAAGGAAAATTAACGAAATCATTTTTTAAATCTAAGAAAAATATTTCAACTTTACAACCATTAGAATTACTACATATGGATTTATTTGGACCAACACAAGTTGAATCCATTAATTATAATCGATACGTGTTTGTAATAGTTGATGACTTTTCAAGATATACATGGACTATTTTTATGAAAAATAAAAGTGACACTTTTGAACATTTTAAAACATTTGTCAAAAGAACTCAAAACGCTAAAGATTTGAAAATTAAAAATATTTGAAGCGATCATGGAGGCGAATTCAAAAACGAAGCTTTTGAAACCTTTTGTAAAAAGAAAGGAATAAATCATAACTTTTCATTTCCTAGAACTCCTCAACAAAATGGAGTTGTAGAAAGAAAGAATAGAACATTACAAGAATGCGCAAGAACATTATTAAATGGATGTTTTCTACCAAAATATTTTTGCGCAGAAGCCGTTGCTACTACATGTTATGTATTAAATAGAATATCAATTAGACCATTGACTAAAAAATACTTCTTATGAACTATTTAATAATAAAAAGCCAAATATATCTTATTTTAAAATATTTGGATCAAAATGTTTCATTTTAATACAAAAGATCAACTAGGAAAATTCGATTCGAAAGCTGATGAAGGAATTTTCGTAGGATACTCAGAACGAAGTAAAGCATATCGAGTATTTAATAAACGAACAAACTTAACTGAAGAAACTTTGCATATATCTTTTGATGAAAATTTTAATATAAAAGATGATGAAGAATTGATAAATATAGAAGAAACAAACCTTGAAAATAATAATAATGAACTAAGATCTCCTCCTAGAATATTACGAGATCATCCAACTCAAAATATAATAGGAGAAATAAATTCTCAAGTTAGGACAAGAAATCAACTAAATCAAATGGGTCATGTAGCTTTCATTTCATCAATAGAACCTAAAAATCCTAAAGAAGCATCAACATATGATTATTGGATTATCGCAATGCAAGAAGAATTAAATCAATTTGAACGTAACGATGTTAGAGAATTAGTTCCCCGTCCTAATAATCAATCAGTAATCGGAACAAAATGGATTTACAAAAATAAAGTAGGCGAACAAGGTAATATAACAAGGAATAAAGCAAGACTAGTAGCACAAGGATATAATCAAGAAGAAGGTATTTGAAGAAACCTTTGCTCCCGTTGCAAGACTTGAAGCAATACGTATACTATTAGCCTTTGCATGTTTTCACAATTTTAAACTTTATCAAATGGATGTTAAAAGTGCATTTTTAAATGGTTTTATTAAAGAAAATGTATATGTAGAACAACCTCCTTTGTTTAAAAATATCCGGATTATGTATTTAAATTAAATAAAGCACGATATGGTCTTAAACAAGCACCTCGCGCTTGGTATGAAAGACTTAAAAGCTATTTATTAAACTCGGGATTTAAAATTGGAAAAGTAGATCATACGCTTTTTATTAAAAATACTGCCAAAGAATTTTAATAATTCAAATATACGTAGACGATATTATTTTTGGTTCAACAAATGAAAATTTATGCAAAGAATTTTCAAATATAATGACTAATGAGTTTGAAATGTCTCATATGGGAGAATTATCATATTTTCTCGGACTTCAAATCAAACAATTAACAAATGGAATTTTTATAAACCAAGAAAAATATTGTGCTAATTTAATTAAATGATTCGGCATGGAAAACACTTCTGCTAAACCTACTCCTATGAGTACCACTACACATCTCGATCGAGATGAAAATGGCAAAAGTGTAGATCAAAAATTGTTTATAAGTATGATAGGTTCCTTACTTTACTTAACCGCTAGTAGACCGGACATAATGATGAGTGTTTGTTTATGTGCACGTTTTCAATTCGATCCTAAAGATTCACACTTAAGAGCGGTAAAACGAATAATGCGATATCTTAACAACACTAAAGATTTCGGTCTCTTCTATCCAAAGGAGTGTCCATTTGAGTTAGTATCATTCAGTGATGCTGATTTTGGTGGATCTCGAACAGATAGAAAAAGTACAAGTGGTACTTGCCATTTCATTGGAAAATCACTTGTATCTTGGTTTAGTAAGAAACAAAATTGTGTCTCGTTTTCCACCTGCGAAGCAGAGTATATATCAGCTGCTTTAGCTTGCACTCAAGTTATATACATGCAACAAACACTTAAAGATTTTAAATAGATTTAACAAATTCTACAGTATACTGTGATAATACAAGTACAATAAACTTATCTAAAAATCCGGTTAATCACTCTCGTACAAAACATATAGATATTCATCACCATTTTTTACGTGACAATATCGAAAAAGGAATAATTAATTTAGAACATATTTCTACCGAAAATCAAATTGCCGATATATTTACTAAACCTCTATTAGAAAACTCCTTCATAAAATTACGACGAGAGTTAGGAATAATGTCTTTTAAAGATATCATATAAAAAAAATCTACACAATTCAGTCGACTAACACTAATTGTTCAGTCGATTGAATAAAGAAAAAATGGGATTTTCAATTTATTTTTCAAATATGTTACATAATATATTATAAAATAATAGTCATTTATAAACCATACATTTTTAACTGAATTATGGTAACCATTAAATCATTAAATGGATGAAAAACTTTAAAGAATTATAACCACTACATATTTAGAAAATTCCTACTATAAATATATCTTAAAATTTTTTTTTTTTTTTACAACTCATTCTCACAAATAAAAGCTTGAAAAATTCATTATAAAAATGTCGTCCAACAACTCTCTTTCCCGATCAACATCACTTCTTCAGTTGATAACGCTCCAACATCTCCAAAACTTCCCACTCCAACACCGACATATGAGCCAGTTTTCAAATGGAACAATTATCGTACCGGCTACACACCAGAATCCAAGAAAGCAAAACGCGGACTCTTTATTTCTCCAGACACAAAAAGAAATATTGATGAAATTCATCACTTTCAACAACAACAAATAGATCTTCAACGAGAATTATACTTCGAACAAAAGGTTACGGCTAGACGATTAAGCTTCCTTGAGCAAATCGGTTTACGCTTTTGTGGATCAAAAAAGAACGAAGTGGCTGAACCCCTACCTCACCCCGTTAGCTCACTTGATCCGTCTTCATCTTATCGTACACCAGTCGATCCTGTGAATCCTTGGATGTCTCCTAAGACTCCTCAATATATTCCAAATTCATGGGACTTCAATTATATGAAGAATGAAGGGAAAAAGAATCCAAGTCCATCCCCTAAGAAATAGTTAGTGTTGAAATCTATTCATGATATTACATTTATATAATTGTAATTATTTCCTTGAATAAATAGTTTGCCTTCAAAATTAACAAAAAACAACAAAATACATAAGTCAGTCGACTAAAACCCCCTGTTTAGTCGACTGAACTTAAGACAGAATGCAAAATGTTTAACAATTCAGTCGGCTGAATCTTCTACTCAGTCGACTGAAATAATAACAGAAATTTTCAAGCAAACATTCAGTCGACTAAAAACCCTGTTCAGTCGACTGAATTCAGCCCAGAAAATTTTCGGCCTTTAATTCAGTCGACTGAACAGAGTATTCAGTCGACTGAACGCCAATTCCCAGGCAAATTTCCCTTTTTAACCACCAATTTTTACCCTATCAATTCACTTTTTACCTCCTACAAACTTTCTTCCCCAATTAATTTCGAAACCCAAGCCCCCAATTCCTCAAAATCCACTCAAACCTCACCCAAATGGCACCAAAGAGATCAAGAGCTTCATCTTCTTCATCCTCCGAGCCAATTGATTGTGACGCCCCACCCCGAGACCCACCTTAGTAAAGAGAATCAAAAAGTAATTCCGTCCACTAAAGCGGAGAATAGGGCTGGTTAAGGGCGACCATCTATAACTTTGTCTTAAACATCTACTGAATACATCGATAAATGCAATATAATTTTTTTTCTTTTCTATCTCAATGGATCGACATACACAGTAAATGCTTAATCCAAAACTATAGGTGGCTAACGGATCTATCAGAACAAAATACAATAACTAAATGTAAAGCACATCACAGAACAGTAATCAACATCATATATATATATATATATATATATATATATATATATACTGATACATGTTTAGTACAATACAATATGAATACAGATAAAGGTGGTACTCGACCACATCACAAATATCGAATCAAATATAACTACATCAGAGTATGCGAAAGAACAAAAACTACTCAAGAGAAAGAAGAGCTGATATCCAACATCAACTTCAAGCTAAGTCCAATAGATGATACCTGAAACAACTCGGTCTGACCCGAGTGAAAACACACGGGTCGGGCTAGCTAGAACTTATCATTAGTACAGGTGATGATAAGAGATAAGGGAAAAAACATTCCATCATTACCAATGGAATGATATAAGTCATCAAGTTATCTCTAGAGTGATACATCAATGGTTCGTCATGATTGCATAGAGGAATACAATATGTATATTATATTGACATGGTTAACCTAATTATATATATATATATAACCAAATGAAATGGGTGAGGATATGGACCATAGAGTAAATCTTCATAAGATAACTAAAACTTCAAGAATCCATCATAAATAAAACTCATCTAATAGAAACTTCTTAATTATTATACCTCATCTCATCGGTATAAATATAAATATATCTTAAATCTATTATCAACACTCATCATAAAAGCATTACCATAATTTATACCTCATCTCATTGGTATAAATATATATAATGTCTCAAATCCATCCTGATAGAGCCCGGAAAGAATCCAAAACATCATATTCGAAATCATAAATAAAACCATGTATATCAATAAGCCTTTTTCATACATAAGGCTATACTAAAGCATCATCATCAAAATAGTGAAATCGAAACACCTAAAACCTCATGGAAAGCAGCACGTGCATTTACATCTTGACTAGTACTACTATTATTTGGTACCATTCATCGTGATGAATTGGGGTCACATAACATCGTGATCATCTTGATTGACTATAGTCGGAAACATCTTGATGACACCCAGTCACAAAAACCCGAGTAATAACATCGTGATGATTGGAGTCGAGTAATAACTTCATGAACATCGTGGTGACTCCAATCGAGTACTCGGTCTGTAGCACTGGTAACATCGTGAATGTGTCTCAACTTCTCGAATAGGAACCCAATAGGCGTCAACGTACGTCCCATACCATACGTTCATACCTATTGGTTTACTAATCGTTAGTCGATGCCACATTAGAAAACCATCACAAAACATCATCAAACACTGCCTCATCTCATCGGCGAGTGTAAGATACCTAACTCGTCTTATCTCTTACTTGGACGAGTTTTAAGTGACATCGAGACTTGTCTCATTTCATTGACAAGTAAAAATTCATCATAAATATCGAAATCATCATCAATTCATCATAACAACTTGCCTCATCTCCAAGGCAAGTAAAAGAACTCGTGATGGTTATTTCTAACCATAGTTTCAAATTAAAACTTAACATCAATATTGCCTCATTTCATCGGCAAGTTAATATAATATCATACTCATCTCTTCTCATCGACGAGTAATGGTTCCATCGTGACTTGTCTCATTTCATCGGTAAGTAAAAGTCATCAATACCATCTTAACTTCTTAAATCATCATAAACATCTTAACTTCATGAATACTTCATAAATAGACTTACCTCGTCTCTTCGGTAAGTAAAACAACATCATGACGGATATTTCTAATCATAATTCTCCAAACGGAAAATTCTCGTCTTGGTCGCCTCATCTCATCAGCGATTGTAAAAACATCTACATTGGTTCGTCATCAAACGTACTCAAAAAGAGTAATTCTCCAACCAATAATGTTCGTTAAAATTTGGCAACTTCTACATCATCTCAAAATAATAATTCAAATTAGTTTCGGTCGTAGAAGTCCGATATTAAGCGATAAAGCAAGAACACATGTCTCATACCATATATCCTTACTAAATCGTTTAATTCTCATTCTTATACATCCGAAAGGGAAAAATAATAGTTTATGATGTTTGCGCAATAATTTACTAAGGTAGCCGGGTTTTAAAATAAAGTTTTCGAAACCCAAAGAAATCCTTTTATTAAATTTCTACTTTTTTATATAAAATAAATATAGTATATCTACTTTTATTATTTAGAAATACTCTTAAAAATATTTAAAATAAAATATTTAACACCATAATTACCAAGACGGAACATGCATATACATGTTCATGGATGCAAAACAATTTTCAAGTGGTTTGAAAATAATAAGTGCACTAACAACATGGAACAAAACACAGGACAGCGGATAAAATCCGCTGTTTTGAACTAGCAAACATTGAAATATTTAAAAACATTCTGAATGAAAGTTATTTCATATGATTCAAGATTTCCAGAGTGACCAAGGTCAATCAATTCGGATCAATGATTCAAAAGTTATGATCGTTTTACTCAAAACATAAAATTCGGCCTGAACTTATGTATTTGCAGGATAGCGACAAACAATTGCAATTATAGCATAGGTAACTTCAAAATCAGGCAAAATAAATAAAAAGAAAGTTGTAGTTTAGCTTCTAAGATTTCCAGAATGACCAAGATCTTCAAATTCCGACAATTGGTTCAAAAGTTATGATCATTTTACACAAAACATCAAATTCAGCCTGAATCTATGTATTTGCTGGACAACGACAAACAATTGTAATTATATCATAGATAACTTCAAAATCTAGAAAAATGAATATAAAAAAAGTTGTATTTTAGTTTCTAAGCTTTCTGGAACTTCTAAAATTATCGAAATTGGTTAAGAAACAAAGAAGTTATGGCCAATTTAGTTTCAGCCTTAAGCACAGAGCAAATATTGGTTTTGCTCTCGGGATTACAGTAGAAAAATTCAATTTTGATACACCTAATTTCAAAATTACAGAAAATACAAAACATGAAAGTTGTAGCACAAGAAGTAAACTTTTCGAAACATCTAAAATTATCAAAATCGGTTAAGAAACGAAAAAAGTTATAGTCAAATTCGTTTCAGCTTCAAAGATAGACAGAATTCAGTTTTTGGATTAAGCACAAAATATGATAAAAACTTGATTTTTATAGCTACAAGCATTCAATTTTACACTAAATATGAATAAACAAGATTGTATACAGCAAGTGTGAGTGAGGTTACTCACCTTAGGGTTTGTTTTCAGCGAATTAAATGATTTTGCTTGCAAAGAAAGGAGCTTTAGCCTTGGATTAGTAATTAGAAACCTATAGAAGCTATAGAAACAACATGCAAGCATGGAAAAATATCAAAACTCAATTATAGTGAATCAAATCTGAGAATTGATATGAATTTGAGATTAAATAAGTAGAAAATTACCTTATATTATGTGTGTAACTTGAATTGAACCTTGAATTTGCAAGAGAATGAGTGAATTTTGATTTTTCCTCATATGGAGGCCATTGTTTTAGGTTTATTGTAAGTTGTATTTTATTTTTTGAGAAGAAGGAATGAATAGAGAAATAGAAGCAATTCCTTCTCACTAGATGCTTCTAGATTTAGGATTTTGGATCTAAAACCTTACCCAATAAGAGCAAAGGCAATTATACTTAGTGAAATTCTAAGTAATGTATATTTTTCATCCATTTTTATCAATATTTTTCAATATTCTCATTTTTAGTGAAAAATCACTATTTTCACCTATTTCAACCAAATAAAATTTATTTTTAAGTCTAACTAAGTGTATTATAATGTTTTAACATTTTTATAACATTAAAACATCATTCCAAGCCTATTTACACTTCTAAATTTTATTTTCTTCATATTATTCCTTTATTTTACAATAAAAGACTAACATTGGAATAAATTTTCGATATTACTAATTAACTCAAATTAAACCATCACAATTATTTATTTACAACACAAATCCATAAATAAAATTTTCCAAACTTTATTTTCATTCATTTGCACTTATTTTAACCATCAAATGTTCAAATAAGCGTCAAGTAAAATAATATGACTTATTTAAATTTCAAATCCCATATTATATTCATCAAGATATTGTTTATATAAAATAAACAATATAATCCCCTGTTTTATTATCCAGTTAATTTTTAAAAACAATATTAAATTATAATTTTCTTCATAATTTAATATTAATAGTAATCTCCAAAATCCCGGGTTGTTACATTGATGCTCAAATAGCGCAATGGCTTTACGATGGAACCGCTTTCACTAGATGGAATAAGATGAAGAATTCCCAAATTTTCGAGCATTCTTTCGTCGATTTCCAAAGCTTTCAAACCTACAATATCCAAGCATTAACTGATCCAGCAGGTTTAACTTCTCTTTTAGATTTGAAAAGAAATGACCATGCCATAGATCATGTAATGGTCAAATTATTTTATGCTAATCTTAATCTTGGACACCAAACTCCAAGAAATCCAAACAATAGTGTTTAGAGTATGGTATGTGGAAAGAAAGTTTGGTTTTCCTTGGATAGAATAGCACACATTTTAGAATCACCAAATGTCGGGAGAAAGCTAGAGGAGATAGAATTCAATCCACATATTCGCGACAACATAAACCATCGATTTATGGATGATAATATCAACTTTAGAGATTTTAAGTCCACCTCTCTTCGACCTATGGCAAGAATTCTCCACAAAGCCCTAATGAGAACAATTACTCCTCGCACGGGCTCATACGAAATTGTCTACCCAAATAACTATCGAGCTCTATATGCTATTTTTGGCAATATACAAGTCAATTGGGTACAGCTTATTCTTGATGAGTTTCTCACTTTTAATAATGGCAAAATGCGCACTATCTACTTTGGAGAGTACATCATGCGACTTCTCCTCAATGTCGATACGCCATTACCTGAGTCGGAGAATACAACGGTCCATCAAATTAACCACCGGAAGATAAGCCTAATGCAACTCCCATCTCGACCTCCTCGCATAATATCACTCGCCAAATGGGAAGCAAGGCATCAACAACAACAACAACAACCTCAACCTCACCATGAAGAACATCTCGAGCAAGATGATGAAATTCGTCTTGTTGACCCAAGCTTTACTACCAACCAATCTTTCGGGATACTGTCAAGAAATCAACAAATTCTTGACACTCGACTTAAAAAGGTAGATCACAAGCTAGACAAAATCAAAGGATTCTTCAACAAGCTATGGGATGCAATCTCGTGCTCAAGCACCACTACTGCTTCGACATCTCGCGGCAAACGTCTGGCACCTACGTTTACATGGATGACATCCGAAGAGCATACAAGCAGCAGCGCAAGCGGAGCTAGTTGTGGCCAAGGAGGAAGAGCACACAGACCACCAACAGGAGGACCCGTCATACGTGAACCAACAGGAAGAGAAGGTTCATATGACTGGGATAGAGATGAGTAATTTTTATGATTTGATGTGTATTTCTAACTTTCTAAATAGCCATTTTTTGCTTGTTTGTCGCAACATTTTTAACTTTTCTTAAGCCATGATTATGCTAATATTCTCTATGCTTCCGTGATTGTTTTGATAAAATATTTTCTGTTAGTTCTTCCTTTTTGTCGATGACAAAGGGGGAGAAAATCTATGGTACTAACTTTGTTTTGTAGGAAAGATAGTGCATACATTCAAGGGGAGAAAATAAGTAAAAACATCTCTAGAATAAATCGATATTGTCATCAATCAAAAAGGGGAAGAATATTGATACGCGAAGATTTTGATCAATGACAATGTGCTTCAACAAACAAGGAAGAAATATATGCAACGCTAAAGGAAGATCGATGAAGACCAAACAAACATGAGTCTGTTTTTTATATAGGTCTTGGTCTAGATTTATTGTTAAAATATATCCTCAAGAGGCTTGCACGAACACTAGAAAACGTTGCATAAACTTCATTTTCACTTAAAGTTTTCACTGTGCATATTTTATAAGTTCAGTCGACCGAACAGGAATAGCCAGTCGACTGAAACTGGAACAAATATATGAACATGCACAGTTTCAGTCGACTGAATTTCCTGCACAGTCGACTGAATTTGCTCCCGAAAATTTTACTTCATATTTTCAGTTGACTGAATTCCCTGCTCATTCGACTGAATTTGAACCTGCGAATTTTCTCTGAAAATACACCTTCTTCCTCCCAAGAGTTGCAACCATTCATCAATGGAAATGGAAGCATCACTTGTTTGCAACCTTTGACAGCAAATGCACCTCTTCTACAAGTATATATACATGATTCTAACATCATTCAATTCACTGAATTCCCTTGCTTTAATCTTACTATTCCCTTGTTCATATTCTCTAGATATTATCAAAGCAATCGCCAATCTATTGCTTGAATCACTGTTTTGTTTATAACATTCTTTTGATTCGTAGCAATTTACATTTCCTAAATCTTCACAAACACATTGCATACTCTCGAGGATAAGATTATAGGAATATTGTATTACATTAGACTCATTAGTGTTGACAAGAACACAACAAGTCGAATATTGTATTTTAGTAATTGAGTTGAAGTCCTCTTCGGTAGTTGAGGCAAGAAATCCCGTTCGGTTGTTCGGGTAAACTGTAAACATATTCCTCCGGGTGAAGTGAGGGTGTTAGTTAGTGAAATTCCTAAGTGAAGCTTAGGGACTGGACGTAGGACGAGAGGTCCGAACCAGTATAAAATCCTGGTGTCTCCTTGCAATTACCTACTTTATCTACCTAGACTATTCCGTTATTCCATATTACACGATCCTACCGCATAGCCTCTTTCACACTCCAAAATAGTTAAAAATCCAAGTGAGATAAATTCCATGGTATAAGGTATTCTCACCCATTTGAAGATTTTTTGGACGAAGTTCATCCAAAATAACTTGCGCCCAATTTATGTCATAATTTCCGAAAATAGCAAAAAAAGCTTTGCAAACTTTTGAAGTAGGATTGTTAAAATTCCCCGATCTTGGGGTCAAAGTATGTTGCAAAAGAAGATTGACAATTCTTGCCTTTGGTCTAAAATTTTGATTTTTGAATTCAAAATTATCAATCCCTTCGAAAATGTGATGAAATGTCTCACGATCATTTTCATCGATTTTAAAATTAGAAAGATCCATTTCCGTACACTTCCAATTAAGAATGGCACCCAAAAGATCACAACTCTAGTGCCTTTGATACTACTCTAAATTTCATTCTCATTTCCATGATAAAATCCACGGTTTAAATTAGCATAGAAAATTTTGACAAGATTTTGAGATAGCAAACAAAATAATTTTGAGAAGCATCAATAAAACTAAGAACTCCATTGTTTTCAAAAAGAGAATCAAGTTCATAAGAAGAAAAATCTTGAAAAATAGCAAATTTTCCGGGATGGACTTTGGCATAGTTCGCATAATTGATGTATGATTTTATTACCTTCGGATCATTGAATAATTGCTCTTTAATTTTTCTGGAAATTCTCATGGTGAAGGGGTTGCTTGAAGAAGCTATTAAAGTTGAGAGTAGAGAGTTTGAAGTTATGAAGAGAGAGTTTGAATTTGAAAATAAGAGTGAAAATATATGATAAAAGATAGTGAATAAACAGATTTTCAAAGGACATATTCTCTGGTCAAAAATAGCTTTTCAGAGAATTGAATGAAGTGAAAAGGTGGAGGGAAATTCAAACATTTGAATTAAAATTTTGAAATTCAAATTCAGGTACCCATGTAGACATCATGGTAGTGACCATGTCGACATGTGCCTTTGAATTTTCATGAATTGATTTTTCCTAAGTTCTCTAATATATATAATTATTATCATTATTATTAATGCTTATATATATCTGAAATATTATTAAACCTCAAGTATATTTTAGAAAATATTATTATACTATTAAAAAATAATAAAAATAAGAATAAAATAATGAAATAATAATAAAAATAGAAAATAAATTTTAAAATTCAAACAACACACCAATTCAAAACCAATCAATCAAACAATCAAGCAACTAAATCTAAGCAAGCAATTTCAACCGATTGTATTGTAAACGTGTACCTTTTTCTGAGTCCATTTCTTTGAATTCGTCTGAGTCATGAACATCTGTGAAACACAAATTCGAATTATCTGTTTTCTGATCATCATCACTTGAGAACGAGTCTGAGTCATCTAGAGTAGCAGTAAATGCATGCTTCCGTTTCTTTGCTGGATCATTGTTCATAGGAGAATTTTTCCTATCTGGATACGGGCAGTCTCTTTTGAAATGGCCTAGTTTATCACAGTTGTAACATTTGTCATTATTTGGCACTACATTCTGATTTCCAGAATTCTTATAGTTGTTTCTCTTGAGATTATTCATCTTTCTGTATTTCAGGAATTTCCTAAAATTTCTGGTCATAAAGGCCATCTCTTCATCATTATCGCTGTTTGAGTCTGATCCATCGGTTAATGCACTGAATGCCTTTGATTTCTTTTCAGATGCTTTACTTTCTCTTCTCCCGATCATTTGAACTTCATACGACATTAGGTTTCCAATTAATTCTTCTATCTTTAAAGTACTGATGTCATTTTCCTCTTCGATCGCAAGTGTCTTTTGATCACATTCTAGAGTTAGAGAATTTAAAAATTTTCTGACTTGATCTTCTTCAGAAAATTCCTTTTCCAAAGATATTAGAGAATGCACAATATCCTGAAATCTACTATACACATCTAAAATAGACTTATTAGGATTCATTTTAAATAATTGAAACTGATTTGTGAGCATGAAAATTTTGGTCTGTTTAACTTTGCTTGTTCCTTCGTGAGTAACTTGCAAAGTTTTTCAGATTTCATATGCAGACTTACAAACTGACACTCTATTGAATTCATTTCTATCCAGTGAACAAAATAGAATATTCATTGCCTTAGAATTATTTTGTGCAATAGTCTTTTGCTCAGTAGCCCATTGTGCAAAATTAGTTGTGGGTTCAGAATATTCAGTTTGTGTGATATTCCAAGTGCCTAATCCTATAGATTGTAAATATATTTTCATCCTACATGCCCAATATGCATAGTTACAGCCATTAAAAAGTGGTGGTCTGACAGTAGACTGACCCTCTACAAATGAACTAGTGACAGGGATACTAGTGTTAGTAACAGAACCAGTGGTCGTAGCCATTTTGAAAATTTTTCAAAAATCAGATTATGAAACTTTGAAAACCTTGCTTTGATACCAAATGTGAGAAATGCGGATTACGGATCTTAAGGGTAGGATTAACACTAGAGGGGGGTGAATAGTGTTAATAAAGAATTACTAAGTCTTTTTTGATTTATGTTAATTTAGATACTGATGTATGCAATATATAGACACAGATATGATCACAGAAACAAACATAGATGTAGAAATAATATAAAAGCAGTAAATGAAAGAACACACCGGATTTTATACTGGTTCGGAGTTACCCTACATCCAGTCCCGCAACACAAGTATGGATTTTCTTTCAAAAGCAATTGTACAATTACGCCCTCGGTTTCAAGGCTACGAGGTACACCCTCCAGAATTTCGATCCTCCGGGTAGAGATACTTGATTTCCGGGCCACAAGTTTACCCAATTGATTTACCAAGGCTACAATCACACCTTTTCTTTCTTGATTGATTTTCAAGGCTACAATCACACATTTTCTCGCTTAATAGATTACAAAGAAGTCTATAACTCTGAATAGCACTGAGAATCTTGTAGAGAAAGTGATAGAGAATCAAACTAGAAGTAATCGAGTTCGATTCAATGTTGATTTCGGTAGAGTAATGATAAGAATATGTATTAAGAAAAGTGGAAGAAGAAGTGGAGTGAAAAACCAGAAAATCTGATATAAAATTCGTTGAAACTAACCCTATTTATAGAAACAACAGTCATGTCCATTCCTGAAGAGTTATGGCGAATAGACACTTCTTTTGAAATTTAAATTTTGAACTCAACTGACACTATGTCGACATGGGGTACATAGGCATGTCGACATCCCAAAGCATTTTTTGATGTTTTGATTTTCTTTGAAAATAACCTTTATCTTGTACTAAAACTAATTTAAACTTTATAAATATACTTGAATATAGTTAAAATTCATAAGTAAATATAGAGAATAATATATATAGAATTTAACTCTAATTTTATATTTTAAATCTAAGTATAAATATTTAAAAGTTAAACATATTATATTAAAAGATAGTTTAAAATCAGGAGTAATCTGACTTTGAAATTAAAGATAATTTTAAGGCTAAAATTATTTAAAATCAGGATAGAGGGTTTTGAATCTATTAAAAGGAAAGTTTTGAAAACATTTTGAAAACAGGATATAATTTTGAAAAATCATTTGAATAAAAAGTTAGCGGATACAAAACAATGTTCCACTAGATTTTTCGTAGGTTCCATCCTACTTAGGGTTCCATCCCTTTAACAGGCTCGAAGTGGATTCCATTCCACGAATAAATTGGATTTTAAGATGTCAGTGCTTTTCTATGAGTTTTAACAAAATTCTTAATAATAAAAAATACTTAACTATGAAATCTTGAACTCATGATAATCTTGATACTCATGAGTCTTCTATCTTGATATCTTGAATCTCTATACTGTACAGTCTTCTTTCTTAGTACCTGCATGGTTAAATCCTGCATATACATATATATCTAAACTTATAATGTTAGTATTTATATTTTATAATCTATTCTAAGGTTGCTGTCATCAAACCATCATCTTACGGACTAACAGTTCTGTAAGCCCAAAAGTGCTGTTGGAAACCCATCCACCCACTTGCCTCTAGCCTTTTCCAAACGTTTTTCCAATATGGATTTGATTATCTTTTTTATTGCCTCCACTTGTCCATTAGCTTTCGGATGAGAAACTGCTGCAAACTTTTTCTCAATACCATATTTTTGGCAAAACTCTTTGAACTCTTTGCTTTCAAACTGAGTTCCATTGTCTGTAACGATGGTTCGTGGAAGGCCAAAACGGCATATAATAATTCGTAAAATGAAATTAATGACCTTTTTGGTGGTGACAGTGGCCAAAGGTTCTACTTTTGCCCACTTGGTAAAGTAATCGACTGCAACAATCATGCATTTTGCACCACCTTTGGATAGAGGCAAGGAACCGCCTATGTCGATTCCCCATATTGCAAATGGCCAAGGACTAACCATTTGTGTGAGTTCCGTCAGAGGAGCTCTTGGGATTTTCGCATACTTCTGACATTTTTCACATCTTCTCACGTGATCTGCGGCATCCCGATTTATAGTTGGCCAATAATATCGATAGTGGAGGATTTTCTTTGCTAACGTCTTCCCTTCGGTATGGTCGCCAAATTCACTTTCATGGACTTCCTTCAGGACTCGTTTTATCTCATTATAGGCAATGCATCGGAGTAATGGGGTCGAGAATCCCCTCTGATACATTATTTCATCCTGCATTACATAACGAGAAGCCTTACGAATGACTTGTCGTCTTTCGCTCCTTATTTCGAGCACGACCCTGTGTAAAAAGCATTGCTTGAATGGGGTCATCTATGACTCCTTCACGATTTCTGTTTCTAACATGAAATCTACCTCCATCATATTTATGCTTGGAACATGTAAGGTTTCAACGGGAAACAATCCCATCTGCTGCGCATCGTCAGTGCTTGCAAATTTTGCCAATGAATCAGCTGCCCTGTTCTGTTCACGCGGAACATGTGAAATATCATAATATTCGAGATTTGCTAGCAGCTCCTGAACTTGGGCCAAATATGGGCAAGTCTCTGCCCCTTTGCTTAGTAGTCTCCACGCACTTGATACACCACTAGATGCAAGTCGCAAAAGATTTCAACCGATCTTATTCCCAGTTCCTTGACAAGTCTTAAGCCGACAATCAATGCTTCATACTCGGCTTCGTTATTTGTTACTGTGAATTCGAGCTTCAAAGCATAGCAAAATGATTGGTTTTCAGGTGCTGCCAGAACTATGCCAACCCCCGAACAACGATTGTTAGATGCCCCATCGGTGTACATCTTCCATCGGACGGGAGGAATGACATTACGGCCGTTTGATTCGTCTATCACGATGAATTCAGCGATGAAATCTGCTAGCGCTTGTCCCTGTATGGCCTTTCGTGGTAGGTAAGTAATATCGAATTGAATTAATTCGACATTCCACTTTAACATCCTTTCGGAAGTTTCCGGTCGTTGGAGTACCTATCGCAGGGATTGATCGGTGTAAACACTGATTGAGTGTGCCTGGAAGGAGGGCGAAGCTTGCGTGATGCAATCACTAAGCAATAAGCTAATTTCTCGATCTTGGGATAATTTCTTTCTGCCCCCGTCAAGCGTTTATTGACATAATATACTGGCTTTTGAACTCGGTCCTCCTCGCAAACGAGAGTCTACTGATAGCGTGCTGGGATACTGCCAAGTATACATACAGCATTTCATGGTCGATTGGTTTCGATAGCACCGGGAGGCTCTCCAAACGCTTTACCAGAGCTCGAAATGCTTCCTCACGGTTGGATGTCCACTCGAAATTCCTTTTTCCCTTCTTTATCACATCGAAGAAGGGAATGCATTTATCCGTGGCTCTGGATATGAATCGGCTCAGCGCTGCTACCTTTCCGTTCAAGCTTCGTACTTGCTTTATAGTTCTGGGCACTTGTATGTCCCGAGTAGCTTGAATCTTTTCCGGGTTAGCTTCAATTCCACGTGCATTCATAATGAAACACAAGAACTTTCCTGATGCCACATCTAAAGAGCACTTCAAGGGGTTGATCTTCATACCATAATGTCTGAGTATATCAAACATTTCTGCTAAGTCTCGAATGTGGTCATTTGACTGTCGTGACTTCATGAGCATGTCATCCACATAGACTTCCTTCGTCTTACCGATCTGGTCTTTAAACATTCGATTCACCAGACGCCGATAAGTTGCTTCCGCATTTTTCAATCCAAAAGGAATTACTACATAGCAATATAGCCCCATATTCGTGACAAAAGTGGTGTGCTCTTGGTCTGGAATATGCATCGGGATCTGATTGTATCCTGAATACGCATCCATAAATGACAATAATTCGTGTCCGGCGGTAGAGTCGACGAACTGTCGATTCTAGGCAAAGGGAAGCTATCATTCGGGTATGCTTTATTCAGATCGGAGTAATCAACACAAGTTCTTCACTTTCCATTTGCTTTCTTTACTAGCACTGGGTTAGATACCCATTCAGGGTAGAGGGCGTCGCGGACGAACCCATTGGCTTTGAGTTTGTCACCTCCTCTTTGAGAGCCGCAGACCTCTCCGGGTCCATACCTCTCCTTTTCTGTTTTACAGGAACGTGTTTATAGTATATGTTAAACATATGACTCGCAATTGCTGCAGAAATCCCGCACATATCAGAATGTGTCCAAGCGAAAACGTCGAGATTCCCCCGGAGCAAATCAGTAAGATCCTCGGCCACTGAGGGGTCGAGTTGTGATCCAATCTTAAGAACTCGTGATGGGTCATCTCGGCTGAATGGGATGTCGATCGTCAGCTCAGCCGGTGCTGCATTCGTTTCCCTGGGTTCTCCATCATCATCTCTCGGATCTATGTCTCTAAGGATCCGAGAATCCTGCCCGAGCCAGGCTCGGGAACTACTTGTCAATCATCGGTCTTTAGGATGCGGACGGAGCTGTCCGCAGCCTTTCCCTTCTCTCTCCGCTGAGCTTCTCTCAATTCTGCCACATAACATGCACGACCGGTCGCCTGATCGCCATGTACAACACCGACTCCTTTGTCTGTAGGAAAATTTAATGTCAAACATCATGGGACCAAAGCAGCCCTAAATTCTGCCAAGGCTGGATGACCCAAAAAGACATTGTATGGAGAGACAACATCCATTACTAGGAACGGTAGGACTCGCACTATCCTACGCTTACCTTCCCCCAGTTCAACTGGTAGCTCTATATACCCCATCGCCTAGGTTGCAGCACCGTTTAAGCCGTGGATACGGGCTTTGCATGGTTTCAAATCTTTTATTTTCATCTTCATTTGATCATAAGCCGTCTTGAAGATGATGTTAACAGAGCTTCCACAATCAATTAGGATTCTTTTCACGTAAGCTGGCCCGATTGTTGCAAATATAACCATCGGGTCGATAGTAGGAGCCTCCACCTTGTCCGCGTCACAACTCCTAAATACTACATCGTCAGTCATCATGCATTATTGCTTTGCGGGGGTTCCATCTTCCACATTCGAACAACATTCGTAATCCGCATGCCTCAAGGAAGTAGCATATCGTTCCATCTCCTGCCAATTCTTGTCTGCAGGATGAGGTCCTCCGACAATAGTGTTTATAATCAATCTACCCACATTCCGAGCAGGTTATTCTGGTTGGCGTGGAGCCAGCCTGCGTCTGGGGCCCAACGTTCCTTGCCTTCCATCTTGCGGGTTTTTGAAAAATTCCTGTAATTTTTTCTGTCTGATTAACTTTTCTATGGCATCACGGAGGTGTCTACACTCCTCAGTATTGTGCCCATGGGTCTCATGGAAGCGACAGTACTTCCCTGTCCGTTTCTGTTCTTCAGTGGACTCCTTTGGGCGTGGCTTTCTGTATTCAAAGGTGTTACAGGTAGATGGATAAATGTTTTCAAGAGAAGTATTCAACGGGGTGTATTCATTGTAGGTCGGAATCCTTGACTTCCATTTCCCTACTTCTCTTTTCTTTCTGGGATTTCCACCTCCGGATCCTTTGGACTGCCCAGGCTTATTCTGGACGCTGACTTGAACTTTTCTCGAACTATCGCCGGACTGGTTCACGGCGATGTTACTTTTCACAGTCTCCTGAATAGACCTTGGTGCTTTATCTCATCTCGTTCATCGAGCCTCCTTCCTCCGTATGAACTGATGAGATTTGGAATAGAATCGTTCTAATGTAGCTGGGGGCTTTCCTGCCAACCAATCTCCAAACTCCGAGTCTGGATCTACATCTTGCATTACCGCCATCAAAATTGCGTGGTAGTTAGAATTGCTAACTTCAGTGGCGGCAACATGAAACATCTGTAAGTATGCTTTAACAGACTCTTCCGGAGCCTGGATTACGCTTGATAAAGACATTACGTCTTTTGGACGGGTAGCATGTATCCTGAATTTGTTCAACAAATTTCATTGCTAACTCATCGAAGTTGGATATAGATCATGGAGGAAGCCGACTAAGCCACATAGTGGCGATTCCGGACAGAGTGATTGGGAAACACCTACACTTAGTTGCGTCGTTTTCCCTTGCCGAATCCATCATCCATTCGTACCTCATCACGTGTTGTCTAGGGTCAGTCTTCCCTTCGTAAACTGGGATAATCGGCATATTGAATTTCTTGGGGTACTTAGCCTGTAAGATAACATCTGTGAAGGGAGTATGACTTATCGTTGGTCAGGCCTTGGTTCTCTCTCATCAACTGCCTGACCATGGCTGATAAATCCGGAGTTTGTATGGAGGATGGGAGGTTGGGTTCCTTTCCATGGGACCGTGCGGGTTGATGTCCCGATTGATTTGGGTCCTGGTGATCCGGGCGTCCGGTCTCATCACGTGCTTGATCCTGGCGGATCGATCAGTGGCACCTGCCTATGCAGCTTCATCCTTACGGCGTCTACGCCTTGGAGGTTCATCAGCTGAGGTTGAGCTATCAGATTCAGAAAAGGAGCAGGACTACTTCCAGCATTCTGATCCTGCTGTTGGGCAAGCTGAGTCATGAGATTAGTGTTAGCTTGAATCTGCTCAGCAAGTTTCCTTCTACTTTCGATGAGTTCCCTTATTAAGTCGTTGAACTCTGTTCGGAAAACGACCTCCGCTTGGTTCTGGGTGGAGGTTCCTGCGCCTTGAATTGCTGGTTGGTTGCTAGGTCCTATCTGTTGTACACTAGCAGTTTTGTGGACATATGCGTTGTCAGAGGCCGATCTAGTTCGTGGTCTCCCCATGGTAGAGTTGTTGGTTATAACTCTGAGTAGAATCTACAGATGTCTTGTGAATGATTTGGATCTCCTTCAGGGGATCTTTCAATCCAGTAGCTGCAAAGTAGATCCTATCGTCCTAAGTTCATCTCTCAATGAAAGCACCAAAATATTAGCACCAGAATTGGTCACTAACACCCTTAAGAGAGATTGTGTAGAGAGATTAATGAAGAAAGTAAGTTAAACAGAGGATAATATGTATATTTAAATGCAGAATATACGAACACCAGATTTATAGTGGTTCGGCATAATTACCTACGTCCACTTTGAGATTAATCTTTATTGCTTTCTCAATTACTTGAATACAGACATAATCCGTAAATCAATCACTTGCATACAAGTTCGAATTAAAAAGTGGAGAGTATAAAAAACGGCAGAGTCTCCCCAGTGTTCTTAAAAAGAGGTCCCTTTCACTATGCCCCTGCATCTCTATTTATAGACGAAGGTAGGTTGGACTTCTCTGGTGGGCCTACCAGCTTGGTATCTCGGCCAAAAAGAGCGATCTCTGTGTGCCGAACCAGAGAGGCCGAACGGCAGAATGTCGAGCAAGGCATAAATGCTGAACAATATTCTCATGCCGAACGAAGTGATGCCAAACAACCTGAATGCCGAACAAGGATGCCGAGCAGTATGGAGTGCCGAACAAGGTTTGGATGCCAAGCAGAATGGAGTGCCGAATGACCCTGCCATACCGAACATCCATAGATGCCGATCGATATTAAATACCGAACGTCTCTCAATGTCAAACGCTCTCGCATGCCGAACGTCCCATAGATGCTGAATGATATTCAATACCGAACGTCTCTCAATGCCGAACGCTCTCGAAGCCGAACACTCTCACATGCCGAATGTCCCATAGATGCCGAACGATATACAATACTAAACGTTTCTCAATGACGAATGCTCTCGCATGCCGAAAGCTCTCGCATGCCGAACGCTCTCGCATGCCGAACGCCCCATAGATGCTGACCGAACTTGAGTGCCGAATGAATCATCTATGCCGGATGACTCTGGAAGCCAAGCACTTTCTAATGCCGAATGCTCCTAAATGCCGAGCGTTCTTCTAATTCCGAACGATCTGGATGCCGAATGACTCATAAATGCCGAACAGTATGTTAATGCCGAGTACTTAGTTGCCTGGTCAAATCTCTAGGTAACAATATATATATATAGTACTCTCATAACACATTCTAGGGTATTACTAACCATGTCTCTAATGAGTTACTCATCCTAGGATACTACTAATCATATCTCTAATGAGACTTAACCCTATTAGGCTTTAGTTTTCGATCAACCAAAAGATCCGATACCAAATGTCACGGCCCGTTTTTCCGAACTCTTTGAATCGACAATAAACCATCTACGTCCAACTCCAATTGCATGAAAAGACGGAACATGAAGGGTAATAAAGAAAATAAGATAGAACAGAATCTCACATGAATGGAATAATATATAATATTAAACAAATATCTTTGCAACGGAAAACTTTTAAATACATATATCAGAGTCCAACCTAAATTCAGCTGGAATAGTTACAAACATCTGTCCTTACAATTGCTGACAATCATCAAACTGAAATAAACAAAGCACGGTGGACAATAGAATATGTCTATATGTAGATGAATATCTCCAGCACTCCTTTGGAAATTCCAACTTTCTTCGACTAAATTTGAAACTACTCAGATTTGACCTGAGTATTGAAAATATGTGGATCAGGCTTGATAAACCAGCATGAGAAAAACTCAATAATGAATGACGGCTCATATATCGGCCTTTGAATAAAATCCTTTGAAAAGAAAGAGTATCCCATAAGACCACGCCCACACATAAACATGGATGAATTTTGACCTTATAATAAGTAGAATACTTTTATATCAAAACATTTGATATTATTTCTAATGACATCACTATGAAAACATTTGCAAGTAAACTTATTAATCTTAGCCAAAATTGTTACCATTATTAAATTCCAGCATACTAGGCTCTACAAACAAAACCGTAGGTTCTTATTGGAGAATGGATTTCCATACAAATGACCAGGTGAAGGGACTACCTTTCGACAGTACATCTCTAGAGGAATGTACCGAGGACCATCATAATGGATCCTCTGCCAACACAAGACCAGTTTATCTCTGTAACTAGATAGTACCGAATATATCATTCCCCAGTCATTACCAAGCTTTAAACCAGGAGCCCAAGCATACAAACCACATTAACTTGCATCCCGAACGTCATAGCATGAAGAAATATATCTAGAATGGGATTATCATACCCTAATTTGGAATGACCCACTTAGCCTTGCTGCACCTAACCTATTTCAGTCATTTCCAGTTGATGAGGCTCGAGAAAATGATTACCTTTTCACATAATACATATCACATCTCTGAATGCCACATTGCCCTTTCCATTGATTACTAATTGCCTTCCACAAAAATACAACCCTTAAGCTCATATGTCTCAAGGAGGGTGTTAAGCTAAGAGAAGTAGCCTTCTCCGTCACCACAGATGTATGTTTGTAAAAACCACTCTTTAGAAATGCAATGTCAGACAAATGTCCGTACAAGTTGCCCAGGAACAGGACAAACTGAAGGCACTCTCATACTACCACTAGCAGCGAATAGTCCTTGCAATCCAAAAAATTCCATAGCGAGGAGACCACTACTATAAATTACTCTATAATGGGAGCTACCCAGAGCATGTTAACAAGCAGTCCTCATGCTGTGAAGATCCAAGGTTTTCAATAATCATCGACTTCAACATATCTTTACATTCGAACGTATACATTAGTTCGAAGTGGTTTTTCAGATAGGAATCACCCAAATCCAACCTCGACTCCTTCGAATCTAATCATCGATAAAAAAAAAGTGAATATGAGTATACAGGATTTATTATGTCTCTTTTCACTTTAATTCTTTTCGTATGATTTCGAAATCTCTTTCTTTTGACTTAGAATAATTCTAAGTGATTCATTCTTTTTCTTTGGATAATATTTCAAATTTCTTCACTTAACTCTCGATCCAAATCCCTTAACTTTTAGGTGGGTCAAAAACAATGTTATATAATACATCATTTATGATAAACCCTAAAAACAATCTTAACAAACATTTTTGAGTAAATAGGATCATAGAAATCATTCTAATTTTACTCAACATCAATTTATGTATTCAACAAGTACTATGGGAGGAATAACGATGAAATCACCTTTTAAATCCCGTGAATACGACGAGTTCCCTCTTCAGATTTTAATACCAAGTATAAGAAGGTTATCTCTATGCAATCCAAGTATTTTATTCATTTTGGAGATTGCTTAAATTTTTGGATAATACCCATCTTCTTTTATTTCAGAAACTTAATACAATCTTTTTAGAGCATCCGTGCTTTCATTTCGATCTGTTCCACCCCTCGCCTAAGAAAAGAAAACATAGACTAGATGAGTTCAGGGTATTGGTTGCTCCATCCCCAACCTTAGTTAAACACCTTATTTTATCTTTTCAGATCTCACAGGCGGGACAAATGTACTAGTCGTTTCTGCATACTCAGGTATCAACTTTATTTTGGAATTGATTATAAAGATTCCAAATTATCTTTCAGACACTTAGTTTTCCTTTTAGAAACATTCATAATTGATTGTAGGAAAAATCGTTTACATTTAAACATACATTCAAAAAGTTATACAATTCACAGGCATAAAAGTGCTGCGGAAAGTGCTATATAAGTTTATTTGATTTAAACAACTTTTAAACATTTGAAAATTCATATTTTCCAATCCGTATCGCTTTAAACCATTTAAATAGATTTATCAAATTTATATCATATTTTTCCATGATTAAAAAACATTCGTTTAAACAGATTTTCTGTTATGGTCACTTAACTACACAAGCGCGATTTTTTCTAGAAAAATTATTTGGACTTAATTCAAAATCTACTCAACGAAGTTTTGATTTTTTTTCTTCGTTTCGAACGTATGGATATAATAGTCTATAATTTTCTTATCTCAAAGAATTCCTAGCTAGATTCCACTCTATACACTCATTTGAACTTTTCGGCACAAAATCGAGAACTATCGTTGCGTGACGCACCTAGTTTTAACTTATTGTTCAATATTTGGAATAATCTATTCAAATTAAATTTTATCACTTATAAAATCATTACAAATCATTTTAAATTAGTTTTTTAGCCTTTTAAAGTATTTAAAATGAATTTCCACTATTATCATATTATAATATTATTATATCCCTATATTTTAATATCAAATTTTAAATTTAAATTTCATTTCAATTATACTTCTAACTTCAAATTTGTTAGCACCAGAATTAGTCACTAACACCATTGAGTAGATTTGTGTAGAGAGATTAATTAAGAAAATAAATTGAAACAGAGGAATAACATAGTTGAATGCAAAAATGAACAGCAAAAACGAGAACACCAGATTTATAATGGTTCGGCGTAATTGCCTATGTCTACTTTGAATATGATCTTTATTTCTTTTCCAATCACTTGGGTACAGATACAATCCATAAACAAACAACTTGAATGCAAATTTCAAAAGGAAAGGTGTGGGTATGAAAAATGGCAGAGTATCCCTGGAGTTCTCAAAAAAAGGACCCTTCAAATGTACCCCGCCCCTCTATTTATAGACAAAGATTGGCTGGTTCTCTCGTGTAGGCCTACGACCAAGGTACTCTGGCCCACTACTGACAACTTCCTACAATACCAAACGGTGGTGGCTGAGCCTCTGATGCCAAACGGTGATCGCCGAACCAATCTGGCCGATCGAGTGGTTGTCCCATTGCTGACCCGAAGTAGATACTCAAGGAACTCAAAGCAAGCAGTAGTGTGACTCGAAGCATAGGAAAGCTGGCCGCATCACTTTGCTGTAAACTAAAGAAGCTGTCAACTTCCGCACGAGGCTTACCGACCAGGCATGTCGGTCCGCACATATCGAACCAGCGAGGCCGAACTACGAACGCTGAATCACACTCAACCGGTCCGTCTTGACTTCCCTTCCTTGACCGAGCAGTACATGACCTTTCTACCTTGGCTGGTCGTACATGCCGCCCTATTAGACCGAACGACACACAAACTTCTCACCTTGGCCGAGCGGCACATGACCTTTCTAACTTGGCCGACCTGTACATGCTGCCCTATTAGACCGAACGACATGCAACCTTCTCACCTTGGCCGAGTGGCACATGACCATTCTAACTTGGCCGAACAATGCTTAAAGGCCGAGCCATGCACATAGGCCGAACCATACACTTTTCATACTACTTGGGCTACACCGGACCTTCATACTACTACTTCCCTTTTGGCTTGAATCCTGTCTAAATCCATAGCCTCGATAACTATCGCCCTGTAGCTTGACCACATAGCCGGGCAACAAAATTAAACTCAATTAAATATTAGATTTGAAATCTAATTTCAATTTAAACTTCAATTCAACCATAATTTCGCTTTTAATTTTCAAAATCGATTTCAATTTCAATTTTAATATTCATCTCAACTTCACTATCCTTTTTAGTCCCATTTCACTTCAAATTTTAAATTCTCTTTTACTTCTACTTTAATTTCAATTCTAGTTGAAAAGAGATTTATTTTTCCAAAGTATATAATATGACCAAAGTTCGGTCTTATTTAATAAAGTGAATACTTAATCAAAATGAGCATAACCAAGTTTAACATTTATCACTAACATAATTATGGTCCATATGCAAATTTATTTGATAAATAATCACAACCATAAACACTTGCAACTATTCAAACATAACACAAACATATCCGAACATCTATAACAACATTTCAAAGAAGTGTATACTTGCATATAATAGGATGACTATTATAACAAAATCAAAATATGGTCTTTTCAAAGTGGTTAGAATTTTCTCACCTCTATCCAAAACGTTTAACTTTCTATCAACATTCATTTATCATCACATTATCACTACATCACTTTATGTCTTAATCACTTGATATTTAAGTAAAGAAAAGTAAAGATTTGGTTGGATTTGATGTGACATGTTTTGTCCTTTTATGTTTACTTTTGCTGATTATTTCTAAACTTGTTTAACAAAAGTAAAATTGATTATTGAATTAAATAATACTTATATTATTTGAATATATGTTCATATATAAGAAAATAAAGGTGTAACAATGTTGCGACAAGTTTTGATCAAAAAAATGTTGATTTTCGGCAAAATGTTTTACAGTCACATTTTGACGTTTTTGATATGCTATATATTGATGTAAACCAAATTAAAAATGAACTTTTTACTTCTTTAAATAAATTGAAAAATGCCTCTATATATTTTGAAATCGTATTTAAATAATATCAAAATCTCTAATTTTATAGCGTAGGTAAAACTGACAAAATGCGACAAATTTGGTTGTTTTTGTAAAACGATTATTAACATATTTTTAAATATATTAATATAATTTATTATCTTTATTAGGTGTTTTAATAATATTTATCTTGTTAGATAAATATTTAAACCTATTTATTTAATCCTTTATTAATTTTTAACAAAACTTAAATTTTGCTGATTTGTTCTAAAATCCAAATTTATAATTTTTAAATTATAAACTATAATAATAAATAATTTCTTCATTATTTTCTATTATATATAACTTATTTATTTATGCTTTAAATATTTCTAAATTCAAAACAAATGAAATCTCTTATTTTTAAAGTAGCGAAGTTACGGGTTATTACAGACCCAAAACATAACTTTGAAAAAATCTAGGAGAAACACGTGAGTTATATGGCACAATCATCTCCGATGATGTTGTACTGTGCATATGAATCTCATTTTCTTTCTCCTATGACAAATGATAACGAAATCCATCCACTAACGATTAGGAGGTGATCTCTGCTCTTATCTTTGACTGTTTGCTTCCAAAAGAATCGGGGTTGAGTTTACTGAAAACTATCTAATGTTGTTTCGAAAAGACCGGGATTAGATCTGGTTGGTGAGGTTCATGCATGATAGGGGGTTCTCGCTTTGTGTTTGGTGGCGAGCAAGAGACTCTTACCCTTACATATTCTGGTGAGGTGGTATAAGGCCTTGAAAGGTTGGTTATAGATCGAGAGACGGACTATAAAATCAGATTCGAGGTACCAATATATGCCATAGTGGATTATACTCACTGCTGATGGCTGAAAAGCGTAGGTTGTTATACTTGGTATCAGAGCTCAAGGTTAAGCGAGAAGCTTGGCTTTGGTAGGGATTACTCATTAGAGAAAGGTCGATCGCACCCTACAGTGAGTCTGAGTGCATTATATATATATATATATATATATATATATATATATATATATATATATATAAGCATGTCTATGTTAATGATACAAAAATGTTGTATAGTGTTGGTTGATCTATTCAGTAGCTTATGGATTCTAGTCAATACGAGTAGCTAACTTTATTGATATGGATCTCCAAACACGTGAACAAGGCCAATTGATACAGTAGTATTTTGAAATTGGGTAGACGAAATAATTTTACCTTGATTATATTTTATATATAAAGGAATAATTTGTCAAAAATTATTGTAGTATATATGGTGTATTTGGTTGTAGTAAATGAAAATAATTGATTATTTTCATCTTTTGTTTGTTGTTTGTTGTTTGTGTTCTAAAAAGATTGTTATAATTATAATGTAAACAAGCATAAAAAATTAAGAAATTGTTTTATATAACCAAGCGAAATCATATATAAGAAAATTTTATAAATATGATTTGTAAATAAAAAGGACTTTAAAGCTGAGAAATTGAGAATTTAAATCTTGGTGATTTTGAAAATCATTTCTCAAAATTTAAAATAATAATAACATTATTTGGAAAGTATTTTGTCTAGAAACATTTTTAAAAAAATGTAATTTAAATTAGAAAGAAAGCACTGAACTCACTTCAGTTGCTGGAAAATAATTTTGATGATGACCGCAGCATCATCGGCGTTCATTTTTGAGTTTTCAAGAGAGGAATTACTACTATAGGAGTTTTTTTTTGGCAAACAAAGTTCGATTTAAATCCCAAATATGATGTGTTATAAAAAAAGAGATATATATTATTTCAAAATGATTTGAAAATAAAAAAATCAAGTAGTTAGTTCTGAAATTTTCAACTAAGTATTATATGGATGCCGGTAGCCTATGCACTAGAGTAGATTGGATTTGTATCTCATCTATATATGTTTGTTACTTTTCATTTATTGAAATGAAATGGAATTTCTATGATTTTATTGACGGGGCTTCTAAATTGGATATAAAAATTGAGCTAAGTGTTTTGAGAAAACATAAGAAAATAAGGCAGCGTTTGGTTCAAAATGAGTTTTGTGTTTTGAGTTTTCAACGTTAATTAAAGAATATGAAAAGAGTGAAGGACGGCGGATAGGATAGAAGGAAGATGAAGGGGACCACAGAGGGGATGAAGGAACGATGGATGGATGGATTGTTTCTCGTGCTTCTCTTATTTCTCAAAACATGAAAAATAAACAAATATTGCTTTCAATTTTATATGTTAATTTTGTTTTTTAAATTGGTCGTTTTCCACAACATACATGCGTCGTGCGTATTTTTGTATGGACGAAAACCCTAAACTAATAAGGGTAAACCAGACACTACCTAAGTTTTGCTAACTTATAAATTTGAGAAAAATAGTTAATAAGTGGCAAATTTTAAACCTGTTAGACATTTGAGTTAAATAAAACAAATTTGAATAGTGTATATATACTCTTAGGATATAAAATATACGAATATAAACTTAAGTTTTAATTATAGGATGTGTCTGAACTTACGTAAGTATTTATGAAATAATTCACAGTGATATTTATATTTAAGAAATATATTAAAAGTGGAAATGAATGTGAATAAAAGAATTTTGTATAGTAAGAAATCAATTGGTATAAATACATAAGTTGTATGTAGATCATTTTATTCGCATAATTGTTTGATCCATATTCAAATATATGATTTTGAGGTGATTTACATCGGTCCGAATAAGGTTTTCACTCGATTTTTAACGGTGAACACTGGATACGGATGTTTGGTTGATTCTAAAGTTCTCTATCATAGTATATGGAAATGCAAGGAGAATAGCGATGTCTAATCCAGGAACCAGATCAAAGTCCACAATAAAGAAGTCGATTGGACAATACTAGTTCAAAAATGAAATTATGCGATCGAGCGAACAACTAGATTTGATATTGTATACGGATGTAATATGTAAATCTTACGACCTTATCGTAGATAAATTGTTGTCATACGGAAATGCAAATGATATGTTTAGAAATTATATGGTTGGATATTATTTGTAAATAAGGTATAGGTTCATGGAAGCAAAGGCCAGTTAACGCTTTTAGTTCCATAAGTAGGGTTTAGTTGCCTGAAAAATAGCTACATGTCTATGTTGTTGTTATTTGATTTGATGATTTTATGATCAACCGCTTGGGTTTTGTTTTCTTTTAGATGTTTGAACCTGAAGTGACGTTTTGTAGTTTTTGCCGATCTAGCCACGCAAAGAAGATGATGGAAAAAAATATAGAAAATTTAACGATTTAGAAGTTTTATAACAAGTTTTAACTAATTGTTTTGGAAAGTCAATTGGTTTGGAACATTTTTCTAACCTAGGAAATTTCGACGAAGAAATTCTTTTAAGGGAGAAAATGTAACGACCCAGAATTTCAGTCATTTGATTTTGAAATATTTAATTTATTTTAAATATTGATATATAAATTTCTAAGTCAAATAGCTTAAATTTCATATATTGGAATTATTTAATAATTGAATTTTGGATTTAATTCGAATTAAAATGATTTTTAGGGTGTATATTAACGAATTTTTGGGAATAAAATAATATGCTGCCCGTAGTTAAGCCCATACCACAACTGCTATAGTTCGTACCCATCCTACATTTGCACGTCCTTAACCCATACTCACTGCCCTATATAATAGCGTCCAACTAAAAAAAGGAGTTTGCTTTTTTTTCAAATCAAATTCCTCCTTCATCCAACAGCTCGTATCATCTTGGACCAATAGAGGCCATATCGAGGGAAGCTGTCAATTATTTTTTTGTCCGTTATGTCAAGGTAACGGAGTTCAACGGTGGAGATTAGCATAGGCGGAGTGTGGTGGCCGCAGTTCATCGATGAACGGGATTCGTTTATTCACGAATTGCTCGACGACGGTGGCGCTAGAGGCAATGGGCTCTAAAGAGAAGTCGAAGAGGACGTTGAGTATAAGGCGCTGGCAAAGTTTGGTGGCGATCGAGCAACTATGGCAGATGATGTGCACATAAATGTGCATATTTTTACCACTAAATTTATTCTATTTGAATTAAATAAATGATCATATCGGTTATTTTAACTTGTTAAAACCAAATTCAAATTAAATTCAAATTGTCACATATTCATCTTCATATAAGGGTAAAATGGTAATTTTATGTATATATTTAATTGGAAATTTCTATATTATTTTTGTAGGAATTTAAACTCAATTACAAGTGGTTTCATGAAGGAATATGCATGCATAAAGAAGATACAAAAGAATGAAGTTATAAATAATTCAAAGTGAAGAATATGAAGGACCTCACCAACCCACTTAGTCACTTACCTTGATTTTCAATTAGGAGCTAATGCACATGCTAAAAGGCCATTAAAACTTCATGTACGTTTAAGTGGGATTAAGGTATGCTAATGATTACTTGGTACCCATACTACCTCAAGGGTATTTTGGGCATTCCCTAAAAAATGAATTAGGGTTTAACATATGTATATTTACCCCTAATGTTTCATGTAACCTTCATCTTTCTTAGTTTCTCTTTTAGGCTCTCTTCCTTTTAGTTAGTTTTAGATCAATTAAAAGAAAGCTCTCTTTCTTTTCATGGCAACTTAGCCATTTATTTTATTTTCATATAACTTTTTTTTCTTATGCAATTTAATTACTTGTTCATTTTACTTTCCTTATTTATTTACTTTAATGCTGGTAGTGTAGATTTACATTCATGCAAAGTAGATTAGTTTTAATTCTTGTTAATTAGCTTCTCTTTTCCATTAACTTAATTTTCCTTTCTTTTTTCTTTCATGTTGCTCGCTACATTTGTTAATCAAATGACAAATGTGAGAGGCTAAACCCTTTCAATTTAGGAGTAACGAAGCTCTCTAATTATGTAGCTTCAACTATTTGTTAATTCATGCTCTTTTTTTTTGCTTAATGATGATCAATAAAATATTTTATTTGTTGTTCTTGCTTTAAATTTGATAGCCTATATTGTTGACACCAAATAGGCTATGCTTAAACAATCACTGACACAAATGTCATCAAAATATGGTTATGGCATAAGAAAGTGATTTGAAATTCAAATTTGATGTTCTATATTTCTAATCAATAGTTAATAGGCCATACGTAAAATAGATTTCATTTTCAATCATTTTCATCAAAGTTAGTAAGTGGTTTAAGGGGTGTATTATAGTTTGATGACTTATGTTGGCTAATCAATAGCACAAATACGTCATACTTATGATAAACACATCAATTAAATCACTAATGATCATAAAAGAGAGATCATGATTTCATATATGTTGAACTATGTGATTTAGAGAGTGAATTTGTTCTCTAAATTGTCATTTAACTCTTATATTTGCATCTCTTTCTTTTAGTTAGTTAGCTAATTTTCTAATTCTCTAGCCTAACTTTCACTCGACTTTGGTATAATTTGATTGAATAGAACTTTTAAAATCATCAATTTCATGTGGATCGACCCGTATTCATCATGTACTACAAGTGTACACCGTGGCCTTGCGGTTATTTTAATTTTCTTTTCTTCGAATTATTTTCAGTTGATTTTTATTGATTGTGCTTTGTGTGTTAATTTCTATATAAAAAAAAAAGTTGTATGTTTGTTGTTCGATTTTTTGTGCTTGTTTTCTTTTTATTTTTTTGAATTTGCATATTTCAAAAAAAAAATCAAAAAACAAAAAACACAAAAACATACATAAAAAAACTTGCATGTTACAATTTTTCTTGTTTCAACATTTTCTACATACATCATTGTGCATTTTCTATATACATCTCTACCCATTTCCTTCCTCCATCACCAAGACCTGTTTTTCCCTGCAAACCCCCTACCACATTAACATCACACTGCTTGCTTGCTCGAAACCATCTCCACCCGACAAAACCACCCTCCACTCCTCTTACATACACACCTCACTAACAGTACTCTTCTCACTGTCAAGCCATACAACAACTCCATCCTTCTTCTACTGCAGACATACCCCCGACCATACTACCATCCAAATTTCCAAACAACTACATCACAGCCTCTTCTGTTCACAACAGCCTAGTTCACAACATACCGTCCCTATCATTCAAAACTGCGCAAAACAAACTGTTAACTACATACCACTTCATCCTCAAAACCATATTTCAGTCACTTCTCAACCAAGCGCAGTCACAGTGCTAATAGTCATACACCATAAATCATCTTCATCCACCTTCATTCAATTCAAACCACCCAACCTGTCACAGAGAAACTTCAACCAACCCACGTTTGCTGCAAACTACTACACCCCTTACCTCTGCCCTATCTCCTCACATCCTATTATCCACATTACATCATCACAGTGCCAACACAACATAACAATTTCCCATCCATACTGCTGCACTGCCTAACCTTACTGCCATCAATAAAACTACAACCCACAAAACTTCAAACAAACAGCTACTCGACCTTCCACAACAAAAAATCAGTTTTCATCCAGCTACAAGCACAGTCGGCTCCACCTCAACAATTGCTGCAAACCTTCTATTCGCCTCCCTGCAACCTCAACCGCTTCACCAAATCGATTTTAAAAGCTGAACATCCCCAATTCGAACCCAAAGGCCAGCAACAACTCACGCGAACCACGTCGAACAAGTCAGCAACCAAAGCCAATACTAAAAGATAGTCGACGAACCACCATTCGAAACCCAAAATCCTAATCACCTTATCTCCAGCAGTCGCGAACTCCAATCGCGTCGCCCAACATCGCCACTCCAATTGTCGGAACCACTTCAATAAACCATCAGCACTCAAGCTCGCCAAATCACAAGTTCCGATCCAAATCGAGCAAAGTACAACCGCATTTGAAATCGACTTCAAACTGACGTCCAACCCAAATCGCGATTTGAAATCGCGTTTTCCCTTTTTATTCTGTATTTTGTTTTTTTCCTTCTTTTTTTGAGAATAAATTTACGTTTGTAAGTGAAAGTGAGGTGGTTGAAGTTGCATTGGGCATGACTGCTTGCATTGTGGGCTTTTGAGCCTCCTATTTTTCAGTTCGGCTGTTTTCTTTCTTTGGTTGAAAATTAGAAAAAATATTCTCTTTTGTTTATCTCTTAAGAAAAAGGGGTTTGCTTACTTTGTTGTATTTTAATTTGGTTTTAGTTAGTTTTATGCTTTTCTAAAAAAGATCCTTGAATTTGTTTTGGTTTGTTTAGTTTTAATTTGTTTTTGTGCCACCCTTATATATTTTAAAAAAAAATTGTATATATCTTGTTTTATTTTGAGATTGCCAAAGCAGATAATAAAGAATAAGTTGTCTGCTGTGCTTATGCTTGCCAAAAAATAATTGCTTGCTTAAAAGAAAATTTGCACACTTAACCCTTGTTTTTATTCGTTTTACATTGTTAGTTGTTTGCACTTGCATTGATATATAAAAAAAATTCAAAAAACAAAAATAAAAAAATCATTTCATAGTTGCATTGTTAATACACGTTTACTTTCTACTTTGCATTTCATTCTAGATTTCGATTAATAATAATGGTTAGATATTATGATAACACTCAATTGTATATTGACAAGTTGTCTTCTTTGAACAATTTTATTTCTTGGTGTCTGGGCTACGGTAGAGTAATAACCAGTTATAAAAATTATGGTGATTCGTAAATATTATACTGATTGTCCCTCTGAAGGTACTTAAACCTTCGAATGCATTGCTACGTTGGTTAGTGGTGCACCGATAAATCTTGCCCGTTACCTGGCTGAGAACTATCTTGTTGACCGAAAACAGTGTGATTATACAATTTTGGGTTAACTTAGGATAAACCATTTGTAATTAACCATTGCTTTCATTTAGTTGCATTAGTTCATGAATGTATAAAAAAACAAAAAAATCAAAATTCAAAACTAAAAAAACTGTAAATATTTCTTAACTTTGTTTTTCCTTTTCCTTTGAAAATTTTCAGATCAAAAATCCAGAAAAAAATTACTTACTCTTTTTTTTAGAAAATCCAAAATCCAAAAAAATATAAAAAAAATTCAAAAAAACCAAACAAAAATTGAAAAAAACAAAAAAAAACAAAAGTAAAATTTTCATTTTGAAAAATAATTCCTCTTTGTAAATATTTTTTTATTTATAAAAAAATCTTTTCGAAAAAAAATTGAAAAACCAAAATACAAAACAAAAATCGATTTTTCTTTTGGAAAAATAGTTCCTCTTTGTAAACATTTTTTCTTATAAAAAAATTCTTGAAAATGTCTGATTTTCCATATTCACATGAATATTACGATGGTTGTGCAAATCAATATAATCCATATAATTTTACTTCAAATTCTCATAGATATTTCAACGACAACTATTGTTTAAACAATTCGAATTTTGAACAACAAAGTTTTCAAAACGATGAACAACCCTCTACTCTTGAAAATAACATTTCATATTTACTCGAACTCTCTACACAACAAAATCAAGAGATAAATGATTTGTATAATTCTTATTTGTGTGATAACTCAAGTCGAAATTTTCAAAATAATCAAAATTTGAATTCTCTTAAAAATTCAAATGACTTCGAGTATAGCTCATGCCAATTCAATTTGAACTCCAAAATGAATTTCAAAATCAAAACAAAAATGTAATCTACTTTTCAAATAATTTTGGCAATGGTAATAATCTCAACTACGATGCGATTGAAAACTTTTGTCTTCAATAATTTCAAAGTGAAAATCCTCAAGCTAATAACTATAAATTGGATTTTGTTGAACAAATGAACGAAGTTTACGATGAACACATGGATGTTTGAAACTTATATGAAACAACGTGAACAACAAAACCAAATCCCAACGTACGACGAGTTAAGTAATAATAATCCATCTTTTACCAAAATCGATGATTTTCAAACAACAACTTTTAAAACTGAAAACGATGATCTTAATGAAGTTGTTGAAAACATGGTAATTGAGTTGGATTTCACTTCTTTTGAGGGTGTGGAACCAGATTTAAAATTTTATCTTCCTTTTCTCGATTTAAAAAATTTGAATACAACAACTTTGGATATTGAACTTAATATATGTGATGAAGCTGTTGATAATCAAAATAAGGAAGACAAATTCAACGAACACGATTTTTTTGGACTTTTTTAAAATGAGTTGTTAAATTCTCAAGGGGAAGATTCAAATCACCATTTTAATTTGGAAATGAATAATTTGGAAAAATTTGTTGATGATGAGCTTGGCTTTCAGTTTGGTGACAATAAACTTGAACTTCAATCAATCGTTTTATCGACTCCAAAAATCATCGAAAACAAAACAACTCGTATAGCTTTCAATAAAACAACATTCGTTTTTCCAAATCAACGTTCCAACTTCGAAATTTTTTACCGTTTGGTTTTCTACGCTTGAGCTGCGTCTCTCGTACTTGGCGAAACAAATGAATCAGTCTTTGGAAGACCGTTTCATTTACTTTTTTACGATATGCTTTCTGATCTCGTGTGAATACCGTTCACCTTTATGTAAATATAGGTCTTTTTTTTTTGTTTTTCACCTTCCACTTGAGTTAACTGTGGGGACACAGTCAAAATCAAGTGTAGGGGGAGACTAATCTTCATTTTTTTTAATTTTCATGGTTTATTTTTGCTTTTTCTTTTAAAAAAACTCAAAAAAATCTCAAAAACAAATTTTCTTTTGATTTATTTTTAAAGAAACACTATAAGATAAATATACGGTTTTAGTTTACAAATTAAAATTTTCAAAAATTTATTCGTATTAACAAAAATAAAAATGAAGTTTGATTACAAATAACAATGGTTTAACTAGTACATATGAAGATTCATATGTGTTAATTATGAAATACATCCTAATTGAAAATCTTTGTTTTAAAAAGTGGTTGATTTAAAGTAGAGGATATAGCATTTTTTTGTCTTCTAAGTTAAGTTGTGGTAAGATGATTTTGTAAAACTCTTTCTTTCCAAAAAAAAGTAAAAAAAAATTGAAAAAAACATTTATATATATGTAAATATTTTCTATTAACACCTACGGTCGACAGGTGTACACACTTGTGAGTGTAGTGTGTACACTCGCTATGCTCTGTACCTTTCTTACGTAAGCCCGAAAGGCAGCGCATGATCAGTATATCTGACCTCAGTTTATCTAAGCTAGGTGTATATATAAAAATTCTCTTTAATAACGCCTACAGTCAATAGGTGTTCACACTAGTGTGTTCACTGGCCACGCTCTGTATTCCCCTCACATAAGTCTGCAAGGCAGTGCATGCGTAATATATCTGGCCTCGATTTATCTGAGTTAGGCATATGTAAATATTGTAAATATCAATAAAATTTTCAAATAAGAGAGAGTAAGCAATTGAAATCCTAACACTATTTTTTAACTTATTTGATTTGACTTGTTATTGAAAAGAAATGAATATACCATTTTGATAAACTATGATAATCAACTAAGGATCCATTTTATAATTACACTTTGTTATCAACCGAAACAACAAGTTAAACTATAGTCTATTGTTATGATAACTTAATTTTTGTTGGAAATTTTGACGAGTAAATGAATTAAATTTTCAAGATAATGACTAAAACCTATATTTAACTTACTTGTGTCTAATTAAAAGAAAATCATTCATTATAAATATTTTCAAAAAAAATTCGCATTCATCTCTTTGTAAATAAATCTTGCATTTTGTAAATATTTTCATCCTGCATTTGGATTTTGTGGGTAGTATCCACTGAAATCCCTCACGAGACGACGTTCGTCCTAATGGGGATACCCAGAGGTTTAACGGATTGTTGCATACACTTAATGTAATCGTGCTTCCTACAAAAAAGGATTTATCTTAGTTTTTTTTATTCGAGGACGAATATAAAGATAAGTGTGGGGGTATTTTATGCACGTAAATGTGCATACTTTTAGCACCATATTTATTCTATTTAAATTAAATAAATGATCATATCGGGTATTTTAACTTGTTTAACCCAAATTCAAATTATATTCAAATTATCACATATTCATCTTCATATAGGGGCAAAATGGTCATTTTTGTGCATATATTAAATTGAGAAAATTTAATTGAAAATTTCTATATTATTTTATAGGAATTTAACTCAATTACAAGCGGTTTCATGAAAGAATATGCATGCACAAAGAAAATACAAAAGAATGAAGTTGGAAATAATTCAAAGTGAAGAATATGGAGGACCCCACCTACCCGCTTACCTTGATTTCCAATTAGGAGCTAATGCACATGCTAAAAGGCCATTAAAGCTTCGTGTACATTTAAGTGGAAATTAAGACATGCTAATGATTACTTGGTGGCCGCACTATCTTAAGGGTATTTTGGTCATTCTCCAAAAAATGAATTAGGGTTTAACACATGTATATATACCCTTTATGTTTCATGTAACCTTCCTCTTTCTTAGTCTCTCTTTTAGGCTCTCTTCATCTTAGTTAGTTTTAGATCAAATAAAAGAAATCTCTCTTTCTATTCATGGCTACTTAGCCATTTTTTTTCATGTAACTTTTTTTTTCTTATGCAATTTAATTACTTGTTCATTTTACTTTCCTTATCCATTTACTTTAAGGTTGGTGGTGTAGATTTACGTTCATGCAAAGTAGATTGGTTTTAATTCTTGTTAATTAGCTTCTCTTTTCCATTAGCTTTTATTTTCCATTCTTTTTTCTTTCATGTTGGTAGTTACATTTGTTAATTAATTGACAAATATGAGAGGCCAAACCCCTTCAATTTAGGGGTAATGAAACTCTCTAATTATGTAGCTTTAACTATTTGTTAATTCATGCTCTATTTTTGTGCTTAATGATGATCAATGAATTTTTTTATTTGTTATTCTTGATTTGAATTTGATAGTCTATATTATTGACACCAAATAGGTTGTGTTTAAACAATCACTAACACAAATGCCTCTTTATCAAAATATGATTATGGCATAAGAACGTAATTTGAAATTCAAACTTGATGGTCTATATTTCTAATCAATAGTTAATAGGCCATACTTAAAATAGATTTCATTTTCATGTCATTTTCATCAAAGTTAGTAAGTGGTTTAAGGGGTGTGTTATAGTTTGACGGCTTATGTTGGTTAATCAATAGCACAAATATGTGATACTTATGATAAATACATCAATTAAAGCACTAACGACCATAAAAGAGAGATCATGATTTCATATATGTTGAACTATATGATCTAGAGAGTAGATTTATTCTCTAAATTGTCGTTTAACTCTTATATTTGCATCTCTTTTTTTAATTTGTTAGCTAATTTTATAATTCTCCAACTTAACTTTCACTCGACTTTGGTATAATTTGATTGAATAGAATTTTTAAAATCATCAATTTAGAGAATAAATCCACTCTCTAGATCACATATTTCAACATATATGAAATCACGATCTCTCTTTTATGGTTATTAATGCTTTAAGTGATGTGTTTATCATAAGTATGGCATATTTGTGCTATTGATTTGCCAACATAAGCCATCAAACTATAACACGCCTTTTAAACCACTTACTAACTTTGATGAAAATGACATGAAAATGAAAATGAAATCTATTTTAAGTATGGCCTATTAACTATTGATTAGAAATATAGACCATCAAATTTGAATTTCAAATCACTTTCTTATGCCATAATCATATTTTGATGAAGAGGTATTTGTGTTAGTGATTGTTTAAGCATAGCTTATTTGGTGTCAATGATATAGGCTATAAAATTCAAAGCAAGAATAACAAATAAAACACTTTTTTGATCATCATTAAGCACAAAAGGAGAGCATGAATTAACGAATAGTTGAAGCTACATAATTAGAGAGCTTCATTTCCCCTAAATTGAGGGGGTTTAGCCTCTCATATTTGACATTTGATTAACAAATGTAGCTAGCAACATGAAAGAAAAACGAAAGGAAAACGAAAGCTAATGTAAAAGAGAAGTTAATTAACAAGAATTAAAACTAATCTACTTTGCATGAATGTAAATATGCACTACTAACATTAAAGTAAACGAACGAAGAAAGTAAAATGAACAAGTAATTAAATTTCATAACAAAAATAAAGTTACATGTAAATAAAATAAATGGCTAAGTAGCCATGAAAATAAAGAGAGCTTTCTTTTATTTGATCTAAAACTAACTAAGAGGAAGAGTGCCTTAAAGAGAAACTAAGAAAAAGGAAGGTTACATGATATATAAGGGATATATATACATGTGTTAGACCCCAATTCATTTTTGGGGAATGCTCAAAATACCCTTGAGGTAGTGTGGCCACCAAGTAATCGATAGAATGTCTTAATCTCCACTTAAATGTACATGAAGCTTTAATGGCCTTTTAGCATGTGCATTAGCTCCTAATTGAAAATCAAGGTAAGTGGGTAGGTGGAGTCCTCCATGTTCTTCACTTTGAATTATTTCCAACTTCATTCTTTGTATCTTCTTTGTGCATGGATATTCCTTCGTGAAACCACTTTTAATTGAGTTTAAATTCCTATAAAATAATATAAAAATTTCCAGTTAAATTTTCTCAATTTAATATATGCACAAAATTGACCATTTTGCCCCTATATGAAGATGAATATGTGACAATTTGAATTTGGTTTAAACAAGCTAAAATACCCAATATGATCATTTATTCAATTTAAATAGAAGGAATATGGTGGTAAAAATATGCGCATTTGTGTGCACATCAGCAGCGGGAAATTTAAGATGAATGGCGACGGATTGGGTTCAATTTTCTCGATGAAGGCGGCGATTTATGCGGTCAGACCAATGGTGATCGACGTTGCATGGATGCAGCGGCCTTCGACGAGGTCACAAAGGTAGCTGGATGCATGAAGCGACGATGGCGAATGATGGAAAGCAATCGAAGTTGGGGTGGCCTAGAACGAGTCACGATGGAGAAGTTGGACCGAGACTAGCTAACTAGGGTAATTAAATTATTTCTGGTGATGTAATTAAATAAAAATGTATTTATATAAAATCAAATCCTTATAATATGTATAACTCTTTCATAAGAGATCAAAATTGAATGCAGCTAGTTGCATTGCGATCGTATCAGCGAATATTATGATATAGAGTTGGATTGGATGAATTTGGAGCTAGCAGGAAATTGGGTTAAAATTGAATGCTTGTTCGATTTTAATTCAAAACCGGAATGCTTCAACGATTATTGGAATCAAGGCAAGTTAAACTCACATTTTTAGTTAGCAAGTAGGTTATATAGTTGATGAAAATTGTTGACTGAATGTTAGGATGATTTACTATTTTACTAGGTGGTTTGGTTTTATGCCGGCCCGTGGAGCGGATGACCTTTTATACATACGCGCCTAGTAGCGGACGGCCCATATTATATGATTATATACTACTTGTGATGTAGGGAACAGGTTGGAGCGATCCAGTAGGATTTCTCACCACTGTTGAATTTTATTTGTATATATATGTTGACATATATATATATATATATATATATATATATATATATATATATATATATATATATATATATAAGTTGTGATGTAGAGAGATAGGTTGGAGAGGTCTAATAGGATTCTCGTCACGGTTGAATTGTTTTCAATTATATTCATGTTATGTGAATTATTGAACATCAAATCTGATTGTTTGACACCATTATTATGACATTATTATACGTTCAAAACTTAAACCCCGTAACGATAGAAAATCAATATCGATATTGCTTAAACATTGGATAGTTATTGGCCTCGAATTAATATTTTAAAATTACTATAAATCGTCATTTGAACTGGAGTTGGTTTTTGAGACAGGAAATGATTTTAGATCTGAAATTGGGTTTTGAAATTTTTTCTTTTGAGGGATTTAATTTCTATTTTACTCCAACCTTATTATCTGCTTTTCTTACTTGTTTAGAAATGGTCTAAAGGATTTTTATTTATATTTATTGTTTCAAAGATTATGTCTTTGTATTTAATGTTGTTTAAAGTTATTTATCAATATTTGAATATTTTAAAAGTTAATTATTTAAATAATTAATATGTTCTGAAATTAATAATAATGGTTTATTAATAATGTTTTGGAAAATTAATTATTACTATTTATGATAATGGTAAAGAATAATTATTATTGTTTATTTAAAAACGTTTATCATTAATAATAATTATTATATAATAGTGTTTTGATGTAAATGATTATTATTTATCTATAAATATTTTCGAGATTTATAAATAGAGTTTTATAAACAGACTTGAGTTTATAAGAGAAGTTTTATAAATGGTTTTATGAACTTATAAAGAAGTTAAATAGTTTTTGAGTTGTGTAAAAAGGAAATCTTCCTCCGCTTTGATGAATACACTTATACCGTTGAAATAAGTATATCGATCTATTCCAATTATTTGCTAGAACTATTTACAAGATGATTTTTTAATAAATGAAAAGATTAATTTAAAAAAGCTAGTGGTTGCTCATGTGCTTAACCATGCTGGTTTTTCCTTTGGAAATAAATCCCTAAAATTGATGTGTGTTTATTGATCGTTAAATACTCGAGTATCAAATATGAACCTAAAACATTGCTTTGGAAATGTCTAGGAGAAACATGTGAGTTATATGCCACAGTCATCTCTGATGATGTTGTACGATGCGTATAAATCACATTTTGTTCTCATAGGACAAACGATAAGAAAATCCATCCACTAACGGTTAGGAGGTGATCTCCGCTCTTATCTTAGACTATTTATTTCCTTTAAACCGGGGTTGAGTTTAACAGAAACTATCGAATGTCGTTTCAAAGAGACCTGGATCAGATATGTTAGTCGAAAAACATTTCGATCCAACTCCAGCATTTTGAAGTGAAGACATCTTCGGCATAATGGAATTTGAAGATGGAGCTCTTTGAAGTGAAAGGGCTGCTTGCTATTGATCCTGAGGGTGATTCCAAAATGGATGTATTTGAATTAGTGCCTTCGCTTTGTCCATCTCCAGGACAACTTGTATATATGAATGCTGGCATTGCATTGTTGCCTGGGGGCAGTGTTAGCGTTCTGAGTGGGAAATGCTATATAAAGGTAAAATATAGCCTCAAGCCTCATCAACCAGGAAATGAAAAAATTCAAGCATGCAACAGGGCCATGTGGGTCGCTCCCATTAAGATGTGGTCATCCGAAAATCTAGATCGATTTATATCTATTCATGTATGCTTCAACGCCCAAAGTGCAGTGATCATATTCGGTACTACTAATCAAGTGGTAGGCCAGCCCAGTGTGGCAGGGGACAAGATTTCTTGTCAAACCACGGTGCATTTTATCTAAAGTGTACTATCATAAGGTAGTTCCTTAACTTGTCATGGTATGGCACTCATTCTCCAATAAGCATCGTATGGACTTAGTTGTGCCCGACTACGTTGAAATGTGAGATGCAAGCATTTCAGTTATATTCATATTTTACTTTGACCCCTAGACATTATTATAATATCAATGGATTATTTATAGAAAATGTTTTGGTTACCTTAAGGTAAAACATGTCCATTTTATGTGCGGCGTATTCGAAAGGTTTCTGATAAACATTAAATTCCATTTGGGTGTGTTTTTCTCATGCCATTTTATTAGAATAGTCCAGGCGTTCTTCCCTTTCAATGCTCGGGTCAAACTGAGCATATTTACGTATTGCTTTGGATGCATTGGAGCTCGGGAGACGAGCTGAAGGTCTATGATGTATCTATGTATTTCTTTGTGTTTCGCTGTGTTATCTATTGGTTGTACTTATCAACAATTATTTGGACAGGCTGTTATAACTATGCGGGCTAAAAATAGGTTAATGTACTCTGACTGGTATATGTATATTACATTTTTCTTTGTATAAAGATTTTTTTTGTATATTATAAATTATTCATTCGGGTGTGAAATTCTGTATTGTTTAGTTTTCTTCTTTTTTCCTTCCTCTTTTCCCCTAACGATTGAGTTTTTTCGACATTCGATTTCTCGACACACAATACAGTGAACGTATTAGTATCGATTTTCGAGGGTCGAAAAACCCATATGTTACAATAATAGTTATAATATATCGATCGATATGAGATATTGATAACTGATTAAATATGAATACATACATACATACATACATACATACATACACACACACACACACACACACATATATATATATATATAATTTGGTTTAAATGGGCTAATGCCCCATGATGGTTTGAGAGAGGAGTCATCTGTCGTTACATAGGTTAGGGGCAGCTAAAACAAAGGATATTGGTTTTGAGATGTATGGCTAACGTTAAGTGAGAACGAGTGTTATATATTTTCTTATTTTCTCTCATATTCGACTATTTTAAATAATGATCTTAAAACCCTAATCACTTGAATTTTTTGTCCGCCTATACCATCTTCTTCCTCGTTAAAATCAACATCTCAAACGTTCCTAAAATTGTCAAATCAGATTCAAGTTAAAACCAAGGCTATTTGATAGCAAAAGGTAGTGATTCTAGACTAGCAATCCGACGAATAAAGGAACATCCAAAGGAAGAGAATTCACTATTTTAACATGGACTTAAGGGAATGTGTAGTAAGTAATCTTTTATTTATATATTAAATATATATAATCATGCTATTATAATTTATTCCTCATGTACATCTATGTATACACATATCATTGTTGCTCAATCAGGTAGGTGAGATTTTTATAGGTAATGTTAGTATCACAACAGAGATTGGTTATGTGCATAAAATTTAATGTTCTTACTCATAATTAATCTACAAATTGATATTCTATGTTATATAAAATATTTTAATTTAATATTATATTAATCAGTATATATACATATTAATTTGTAAATCAATACACATACACAGTTTATATCAAAGCATTCACGTTTATAAATAATATGTAATATTAATCTAATTTATAATATATGATTTTGTTTATTATGAATAATAAGAGCCGAAAGTAATTTTTATATTATTATTTGATATTAATTATCATTATTTAATCACTATAACAATTAATAAATTTATATAAAATAAAAATGTTTAGAAAATTCAATATATATTTTCTTTAAATTATTTTATCACGTTAGAAGTTTTTGAAAAAACTCAAAAAAAATTAATTTATTTTTATACTTTTAAAATTAAATTAAAAAACCAACTATTTAATATTTAATTAATTAATATTAATTTAATTCAGAAAAATCTAAAAAAGTTCCCCAATTTTTAAAATGTGATCCTAGATTTTTCAAAATTTTAAAATTTGATATTTAGTTACATATTTATTTTATTTTATTTAATAAGGACAAACTATTCAAATAATTCATAATATATATAGGGCTATCAATGGATACCTGAAAAATTTGAAATCCGTCTGCATCTGCATCCGAAAAGCGGATAAATATCCGATATCTGAAAAAATGGATGCGGATGCGAATAACAAGGCATCCGCATCCGAAAATTATCCGCCCGGCTTTTGTCAAAATTATGGTTCAAATTATATGTATTTTAGTGCAGCGAAAGATATTCATTTTTTATTTTATTAAGTTAGTAGTTTGTATTATATGCGCTTAATACTAATTAACTGCTCAAAACTATTTATTATCATCATATTTGTTAATTTTTAAGAATTTTATAATCAATGGATTGAATAATATTTATGTTAAACTAAAATTTTCCTTTTAAAATTCTTGATTTATTACTTGTTGCCGGATAGGATAATTATCTGATATCCGTCCGTATCCATGGATGCGGATATCCGATATCCGAAAATGATTCCGGATGCGGATGTGAATATGGCACTATATATGTATGTATATATATATATGTATGTATATATATATATACATACATACATATATATATAGATGTATGTATATATATATATGTATGTATATATATATATACATACATACATATATATATATATATATATATATATATATATATATATATATATTAAAATCATAGTAATTTCAGATCTGAAGTATTTTCGAACTGGAAAGTTAAATTAACAAAATTGTTCAATATATATAAGTTATTATGAAATAAGTTACTACTAATTTTATATTTATATATATATATATACTTAAATAATTAAGTCATTTTAATTCGTATAAAAAATAAAAAATTAATTGTTACTTATAATATATATATATATATATTTGTCGTAATAATTTAATATAATAAAACATATTTTTACGTACATACAAAGATGTGTGTATGTGTGTATTTGGACATTTATAACTATATGTACACGCACATATTTGGGCAAATACAATACACATAGAATGAGCTAGCATTCCCGTTGTGATGTAAATCTCAGCAATTATATACGGGCATGTTATATCCTACATGGCTTATCATGTTACACATGCACACACATTATGTATATAATACATATGTATACTTACTAATTAACTAACACTAAATTATGTAAGCTTCATGCTATAATTTATAAACTAAATAAAACCTATGATTTTATTTAAACTAAATTTAGAAATGTTCTAAGTAAAATAGATCTCATAGGCCCAATAATGATCTAATAGGGTAAGAGAATTTTGAAATTCATATATAACTTTCACGGCGGGCTGACACAGCTCTAATAATAATATCAAAACCCAATAGCTTATGTGGTCTAAATTAGTCATGTTATGGTCAACTATTAAACTCACAACCCAAAGGTTGCCCCTAATAAAAGAGGCCTAATTTAAATTGGGCCTTGTACTAATTTCAAAATTGTTTGAAAATCTAAAATGTGTAAGATTTTAAATTTAAATGTTAAATTTGAAATAAGATATAAAGTATAATAAAAGTTGTATTATAACAAAGTTTTTTCAAGATATTTAAAAAGTAATATAAAATAAATTTCAAAAATTATAAATTCATTAATACGATTAATTAATTAAATTAATAAGTTAATTAACAAAATGTATATGGATGTAATATATATATTATATATGTTATAATATTTTAAAATGTTTAAGATATCATAGATAATATTTTAAAATGTTTAAGATATCATAGATATACATGTATTTTATGAATAATGATTTTCGAAATTATAATAATTTAATTAAAATAGTTTAATTAAATTAATTAATTAGAGGGTTAATTAATTAAAATTATATACACATTTATATGATATATGTGTTATACTATAAAGGTTATAGTACATAATACATATAAATGTTATATAATTTTTTTTAATTAAAACGTTGATTAATTAAAATTAATTAAATAAGATTTAATTAATATGATATTATACACAAAACTATTATATAAGTAATGTGAAATATAAAAGTTATATAAGAAATCAAACTTATATAATATGAATGTATAGATTAAAGGTGGAGCATTAAGAAACCCTAAATAGATTAAGAAGTAAATACTTACGTAAATGTATGTATATCGTGATTTTCGATGTATCCGACACTTGATTCACAAGAATAATTAATAAGAATTATATTATTTCATAAGTCGGTATAATCTATTAAAGATTATGAATCTTCAATAAAATGTTGTCATGTGCCATATATATTAATAAATTACTTGCATACTCTTTAGTTAATGAGTACACTCAAGCTAGGGATGTTATGTGTAGTATTATTGATTATATTGAATAGACGAGGTAAGATAACTATATGTATTTGTTGAGCAAAATCAAGGCACATAAACTATACTTAGGTCGTCGTGATGTTGTAGATATGAGTGAATAATTTCATTTAGATTTGTTGAGCAAACTCAAGGTCAAAGTAAAATTAGGATAAGGTATAAAATGTTAGGAGTTGTATACGACACAATCGATAAGGAGTTATCCATCATTTGTGGAACTATGATTTATTAAGCAAACTAAATGCTAGAATTCTAAGACAAATGAGTCCTAACACCTACTAGTAAAGTCATAAGACTTTTATGTTTCGACTTAGGGTTTGGTGAAACATAAAAGACTAGTGGAAGCTTATTAGTAACATGAAACATAATGTTTAACTTTCTTAATATTATAAGAACATCTACTATGTTTTGTCCTAATAATCTACCACATAAACTTGTAGAAAATGACAACTCCAAAACTGTTCAATGAAAACAATTGATTAGTCGGACTAGATTACTATACAGACTGGCTAAGAGCAGTCAAAATAGCATTTAGTTGCAAGCACCTTTGGACTGCTATTACATGCAAACCCAAAGAGGAACCAGTTGATGATCCAGACCCTGAACCGTGACTTACTGATGAAAAATAGGTGTCAGACATAGAGATCATCCAAGTTTTCATGATGTCTACGTAAGATAAGCCATTGTAAAGACGGCATGAAAATATATATGTCCATGAGATATTCGATAATCTCAAGGTCCTGTTTAGTGAACAGTAACGTTTCATAAGGTACGTGCTTACGAAGAAATTATTCAATACCAAAATAACCAAAGGAAAAAAGGACGATTATGTGCTAATGATGAAAGTCTATGTTGATAGGCTTTTGCCATTGGACTTCCCAATAAGCAACGAATTGCAAGTATATTTGGTCATTGGTTCACTTACTCCTCAGTATGATTCTGAACTATAAAATGAACCAATTGAATATGAATCTCGTGAAGCTCCTCAATATGTTAAGGTCAGCCGAATCATAATCAAAGGATAAAAGGGTCGTGCTTATTGTAAAGGGTAGTGCATCATCTTCGAAGAGTTCAAACAAGCGAAAAAATGAAGGTAAGAAAAAGAAAAGTAAAAATACCAATGATAAAGGTGAATGTCACAACTGCCACAATAAAGGTCACTGGAAAAGGAATTGTCCTGATTACTTGAAGATTGTTAGGCAAAGGAAGCGGAATGGTTCTATGTCTCCATCAGGTATATTTATGATTCAAAATTGTTTTGCAATCAATAGAATGTCTTGGATTTTAGATACTGGGTTTGGTACTCATATATGTAATTCGTTATAGGGGCTTAGAAACTGGCATCATGTGGTAAAAGGAGAAATGTAACTCTAAGTGGCTGATGGATCTATCGTAGATGCAATGATAGTAAGGATTATCATTTAGTTTTGCCAAGTGGATTAGTGTTAGTATTAAATAATTGTTATTTTGTAAAAGACTTTGTTTATGAGATTATTTTTCTTTCTAGATTGTCCAAGACTCGATACATATTTCATTCTGCAAATAATGTTATGAACATTAGTTTGAGTGGAAATAAGGTCTGCGATAATGTTCTTCAAATGGCATTTATCTGATTAATACTAATTATGTGTGTTCTGTGAATAATGCTTCTAACAGTATAAATGATAATTATCTTTTACATGGTAAACTTGGTCATATTAGTGAGAAACGACTGCACAAAGTGAAAACCAAAGGTTTTCTACCATCAATTGATTCTGAATCATTTTACATATGTGAGTCTTAAAGGAAAAATAACTAAGCATCCCTTCTGTGGGATCAATGAAAGAGTTGATGAACTCTTAGGTTTAGTTCATTCGATGCCTATAGTTATCAAAGATAATGGTCCTTACTTTATTACCTTCATTAATGATTTCTCAAGACTAAGATATGTGTATCTTATGAAGAACAAATTCGACATCTATGAGAAATTTGTTGAATACAAAAATGTAATAGAGAATCAAAAGGCCAATAAGATTATAAAAAATTGATCAGATCAAGGAGGTAAGTATGTCGGATAGGATTTCCAACAACACTTAAAAGATAATGGGATTATCTCTTGGGTTACTACACCCTATACTCCGCAACAAAACAGTGTGTCAAAGAGAAGAAATCAAACCCTATTAGATATGGTTCATTCCATGATAAGTAAAGGTTGAGTTAGCTCTGTCCTATTGGGATATGTGCTAGAGACTGCAACACATATGTTGAACTTGTTACCTACTAAATCTATGCCTAAACACAATTTAATACGTGGTGTGGTAAGAAACCCTAACTCAGATATTTGGTATAGGTTTGTCCAACATATGTTAAGAATGTTGGATCGAATAAATTAGGGACAAGATCGGTACTATGTATATAGGATATCCTTAAAACTTGATCATGAACAAAAAATCATTGTTTTTAGACACATTGTCTTTTTAGAAAAGGAATTTCTGTTAAAATAAATTTACAGCATGGTTATAGACTTGGATGAGATTCAAGAAATTAATATTGAAACTGAACCGGTAAGAGAATCAAGTTCACCTGTATACGAAAACATGCAACCTATTAAAAGGTTAGTAGGAAATTTTGCACACTAGAGAGATACTGTAGTTTTCTCATGGATGGCGAGAAGGAGGACCGTGTCTTAGATGGAAACACTCCTTTATCTTTCCAACAAGCACAGTAGAGTAAAGACTCTACGCTCTGTCTTGGAGCTATGAAATCCGAGATGGATTCCATGTACGAAAACAAAGTTTGGACAAGGGTTGTTTATTGGACAGGACAGTCTGTTGTCCGACTTGATCCGAGGCGGTAAGGCATCCGGTCCATGTCCATATGATTCTCATTTAGGACATGAATTATTACAAGAAAAATGTTTGAAAATATGTCCATCCAAAAATGATTAATGTTTTTCTATTGTTCAGACATTGTCCATCAATTGTCCGACTCATGCGAACAATGTTTGAATTTAAAGCTTGTCCGGTATGTGTGAGTTCAAATCTCTTATAGGATAGAACTAGGACATACCTCTGCCCGGTCTGGTATTCCCCATTTCCACCCCTATTTTGGACTTTGTCGGACATACCCGAAGCAATAAAACCCATCAGATGCAAATGGATTTTTAAGAAGCTAAATGCAGATGTGGAAGTAGAGACATAAGGGACGGCTAGTTGTGAAAGGATTTCGTCAAATTCAAAATATGAGGAGACCTTTTCGCCCGTAGTCATACTTAATTTTATTCTAATTACGCTATCCATTGCTGCATTATATAACTATGAAATATGGAAAATGGATGTAAAGACGGCTTTTCTAAATGGTGATTCGGAAGAAACCATTTATTTGTCGTGGCCGAAGGGTTTTGTGGTCAGTGGGAGTGAAGGCAAGGCTTGCAAGTTGTTAAGTCCATTTATGGACTCAAATAGGCTTCAAGGAGTTGGAACGAGGGTTTTAACAAAGTAATTAAACAGTTTAGTTTTTATCAAAACACAGAGGAAGCATGTGTATATAAAAAGAACATGCCATCGCTATCATATTCTTAGTACTTTATGTCGATGATCTACTATTGATTGGCAATGACACTTCATTATTGCAATTAGTGAAAGCTTAGCTTTCCAAAAACTTCTTTATAGAGGATTTATGAAAAGCAGCTTATATACTTGGTTTTAAGATATATGGAGATAGATCGAAGAGGCTACTGGGATTGTCTCAATCCCTATACATATATACCATACTAAAAATTTCGGTATGGAGATTCCATGCATGGAAATGTTCCAACGCAATATGGAATTGTCCTTTCTAAAAAGGACGCTCCTCGTACCGATGAGCAGAACGTTCGCATGAAGAGGATTCACTATGCTTCAGCCATAGGATTCTTAATGTACACCATGTTATGTACTAAACCGAATGTGGCATACGCATTAGGATACGTAAGCCGATACTAGCCTAATCTTGGAGAAAAACATTGGACAGCCGTAAAATTTATACTTAAGTATTTGAGAAACACTAAGGACTTATTCCTCATGTATGGGAATGGAGACCTCCTTCTAAAGAGGTATATAAATTCGAGCTTTTAAAGAGATATAGATGATAATAAGTTGGTAATCAACATGCCTTTACACTAAACAGCGGAGCCATTAGTTAGAAAAGTTTTAAACAAGAAACATTTGTTGATTCTACGATGGAGGCCAAGTTTTTGGATGTGCAAGTTTTTGAGTAAGCTTGGAGTGATTCTCAATACCAAGAATCCTTTGGCATTATTCTGTGACAATAATGTGACGATGCAGATCGCAAAGGAATTGAGAGTACATAAGAAGTCATGGTACATTATTTGAAAGTTCCATCTGATTAGAGAGTTTGTTGAGAAGAAAGAAGTCGTGACTCAGAGGGTACATATCAAGGACAAAATAGCAGATCCATTGACCAAAGGCCTAATTCGATCAGCATTCAAGAAGCTGATTAAAAGGATGGAACTGAGGTTTCATAATTGGCCACAAGTGCAAGTGCGAGATTGATAGAGTAAGGGCTTTTCCTTAGGGGAAATTCTGTAATTTATTGTAAATTAATTAATTAACTACATAATCAATTCTCGTTCGCAATAAAGGTGTTTCTATTTTCTATTATATATCTATTATAATGTGTAATAAATAATTAAATGTTTAATTAAAGTATATTTAACAAAAAATCCATAATAGTGTGTTTGTGATAGGAATTACAAATAGCATGATTGTTGTATCATAATGTTATGAAACACATCATTTAAATGTTCCTAGTCGAGATGCATCGAGACTGGATATAAATGTATCCATTAATACTAGAGTATGTAATAATCTCCAAAATATGGGGTAGTGGATTATTCATGACTGTTGGAGGCACTTAGGGGTTGCATACTAATAGTTACTGGATAATTATTGAAAGATTCATTCAATAGTTTTCTGTTGATTAATATAACTAAGATCAAACAGAAAATATTGACGAGGTCGATTTACACAGTTTTCTCGACTTTATAATACTGTGAACATCAGTGTCGAAGCTCCGCTTTGATTATATTAAAATCATGGCTCGATGTCCATCGAATAACTATGGTTGGGTGGAGTGGATGTATTGGAAGTGAAGCACTATTGAAGAGAGAATTCATCTCTTCAGCAATACGAGGTTAGTATCACGGTCAAATCATTTAACCCAAAGTCAAAATCTCTAACCAAAGTTGTTCAGTTAATAATAATTGCTATTACTAAACCAAGGACTTTGTGTTTGGACTATGGAGTTGAATATGGATGATGTTGGAATTTCGACCATTACTAAATTCAGTAAGTCCAAAGTGATATAGTTTTGACGAAGAGAATTGGTGTAAATAATTGTCACAACCGGGTATGCTTAATAAAGTGAAATTGGATTTTACCGAATCTAAGTACACGATAAATTTTTCCATAATGTCACACCACCTGCTAATTGACATATGAACATTAACATTCGAATAGTTCGATATTAATCGCTGACCGAATTTACACCCAAAAGTCACACAACCAAAACGATGAATACTCTGTAGACCAAACTATTTAATTAGTTTATAACTGTTATAAATTAATTAAATTATTTTATATTTATGAAATATTAATTATAAAATTTGAATATGATTTGAAAAGTAAACATTGTTATATATATATATAATAAATATATCGATTAATATGAGACATTGATAATAAGTTAAATATAATTGTATATATTTAATTTGGATTCAATGGGCTAATGGCCCATGATGCTTTGAAAGAGGAGTCGGTTGCTATGACATGGGTTCGGGGTAGCTAAAAAAGGATATTGGTTTTGAGATGTATGGTTGAGATTAAGTGAGAAAGATATTAGATATTTTCATATTTTCTCTCTTATTCAAGTTTTTAAAATAATGATCTCGAAACCCTAATACTTGAATTTTTTGGCCGCCTATACGTTCTTCTTCCTGGCCAAAATCAACATCTCAAACAATCCCAAAATTCTCAAATCAAATTCAAGTTAAACCAGGGCTATTTGATAGCAAATGTCGGTGATTCTAGACTAGCAATCTAACGAATCAAGTAACATCCAAAGGTAGAGAATTCACTATTCTAACATGGACTTGAGGGCATGTGTAGTTAGTAATCTTTTATTTATATATTAAATATATAATCATGTTATTATAATTTATTGCTCATGTACATCTATGTATATATATATATCGTTGTTGCTTAATTAGTTAGGTGAGATTTATATAGGTAATGTTGGTTGCACAATAGAGATTTATTATGTGCATAAAATTTAATGTTCTTACTTATAATTTATCTATAATAGGAAATCCTATGCTAAAGAAAAAAATTAATTTAAAATTCTGTTAATTAATATATATGCATATTAATTTGTGAATTAATACACGTACACAGTTTGTATCAAAGCGTATATTTTTGTACATACTATATAATATTGATCTAATATTTTTATAACACATTTTTATGTTTATTACAAATTATAAGGGCCGAAAATATTTTTTATATTATTATTAGATATTAATTATCATTATTTAATCACTATAAGAATTAATAAATTTATACAAAATAAAAAACGTTTTGAAATTTCAATTTTATATGTTTTAGATTAGTTCATCATGTTAGATGCTTTTGACAAAACTTCAAATTGTTTTAGTTTCTTTATTTTTTAAAATTAAATTAGAAAACTAACTATTTAATATTTAATTATTATTAAATATCAATTTAATTTAAAAAAATATGGAATTTTTTCACAGCCTCTAAAATGCGATCCTAGATTTGCAAAAAAAATATAATTTGACATTTGGTTATATAATTATTTTATTTTATTTAATATTTACAAACCATTCAAATAATTCATAAGATAAATATATATATTAAAATGATAAAATCATGATAATTTCAGATCTGAAATGTTTTCAAATTGGAAAGTTAAATTGATTTATATATAAGTCATTATGAAAAAATTTACTACTAATTATTATGTATATACACATATTTAAATAATTAGTTCTTTTTAATTCATATAAAAAATAAAAAATAAAAATTTAGCTGTTACTTATAATATATGTATATATGAATATTTCTACAATAAGTTTATATAATAAAACATATACATATATAATCAATTGGATATTTGTAACTATATGTACATGCACGTATTTGGACAACATACTATATACATAGAATGAGATAACATGTCTGTTGCGATGTAAATCCTAACATCTATACATATATAAGTATGTATATGATACATATGTATACTTACAAAGTAAGCAAAACTAAATCAAGTAAGCTTCATGCTACAATTTGTAAACTAAATAAAATATATGATTTCATTTAAACTAAATTTAGAAATTTTCTATATAAATTAGACTGCGTAGGCCGTATAATGATCAAATAGAGCTAATTATTCTAAAATTCACACATAACTTCTGTTGCGGGTTGGCCCAGTTCCAACAGTCGATAGGCAAGTAGTTTTCATTTCTAACATTGATGGTCCATAACCTTGATCTGCAGCCCCTACAGTAGCCATGTCTTCATCACCTTACGTCATATCAAGACATCCATAACCTCTTCGTTCAATGTGTGAATCTTTTCGGTGTTGGGACCAGGAGTGGATCCGGTGGAAGAGGTTGGAATTAATAGTGGAGGAGAGACGATGATAGGTTTGGTCGTTGAAGCTTGAAGGCATAAAGTTAGATACACATTTAATAAGGAGACAAAGGCAGGTGGACCTGAAACTTGAGAAAGAAAAATTAAAGATTAGAAACCTCCACAGGCATCCACTGAAGTTTCTTGAACATCAGAGAAACTAGTGATATTCCTCTAGGAGAAGCATAAGTAGTTTAAAAAAGAGTCCTCCTCCGACTCTCCTTTATAATGGAGGATAAAGCAGGCAGCTTTGCGGCAGACTTAGGCAGTGTGTAACTAGGATCCTCGGGATTGTATTGAACATAAGCTAAGGATGTTAAAGAAATTGCTGCCACAGAAGTCACTACAGCTATTAAAGTTCCAAAATCCCTGGAAGAAAGGATAACGGGTTTAGAGATGAGAGGTATATATTTAATAGAGGCGACAACAAAAGATGTAGACGCCGCTAAGTTGGTATTCTATACTTAGAATTCCTGAGTGATGGGAATTGAACATTCTCCCAAATCCTTAGAGCCAACTTCAGAAAGGGCCTCTGCAAGCACCTGAGCTGAACTAGAGACCTTGGAAGCTAGTATCACCTAGCCCATGGCAAAAGCATCTAAATCTTCATCATCTAAGACGTGGGACTTTAGCTCATCTTCATCAACTTCGCCTGAGTGTTCTTTTTCTTGTTCGATGATTTCCTCCTAGGACATAGCTAGTGCTCTAGGATATTTATCATCTATCCACCTTAGGTTTCCAAATTTGATAATGTTCGTATAGAAGCGAACCAGAGTGGAATTAATGTATGACTTGATCTTTTCCTCAATGTTGGCCATACTGGTCTCTATGTCCCTTTATGCTTGTTCAACATTAACCATTTTACCCATGTTTTCTTTGACCATGGTCAGAGCTTCATTCTTTTCTTTCTTCTTAGCCTCCAACGTAGCCTTCAAATTGAAGATATTAAGCATTTGTTCATTGGTTGTAGCATAATGAGCCTAATTTTCTGTAGAAAGATTGGCCTAATTTTCTGTAGAAAGATTGTGACTCCTATGATAGGCATTCTCAAGTTGCTCTTATTGTATCTTGAATTTATCCTCAAAGATTTTTCTCTCGTCCAATGGTTTCTTTTCTTTTGCCTTGAGGGATTCCTTAGTCTACTCTAACTCGTTATCATATTGAGCGATGATCTGCTCGTTTTCCTTTTCTCTATCTCCTTCTCGTAAAGGATTAATTAATTAGCTCCGTTAATGTCAAACAAATCTTGAGCGAACTTCCTTCATATATAATATTGATCATAGGCATTGTTCACGTAGGCTTTGACATTATTAGTGAGTAAAGAGGAATGTCCTTCGAGGGATATGCAAACATAACCCCCTCAAAGTAAAATGTGGAGAAGGCTCTTTATAGTGCAGTAAGTTGTAGATTTTAAGTAGACTATGTGACCACCATAGAAACATAAGCAGAAGTGTGCTCTTTACCAGGCCTTTGTTTGGTAGGCTCGGAGGTCGCAGAGCTAGACGGTCTAACTTCTTTTTTGGACTTATAAGAGGATAACATAGGTTGTGTAAAAGGAGGCATTGAAGTGGGAACAATTAGTGTCTTGGAAGAGGGGACATGATCAAGCCTCGAAAAGTATGGATCTTGGTCTTTTAGAAGAGATGAATGAGCACAATGTTAAGAGAGATCTTTTGCCCGATCCAGAGTGATTGCAAGACTCATGCTCATGATCATCAAGACATCTATGCTCCTCCATATTTTGTCTTTGTTTCTTTTTCCTTTGACACCTCGCTGTCTCAAATTCATATGATGATTTACGATGTCAATGTGAAGAGTTATGCCTGCAATAACCGAAAGTTTGGCCGCTGAGATCATTGAAAATATTAGGGCATCCCATTATACCTGAAACAAAAACATAGCCAATTTAAGATTTGGAAGTCAAGGAATTACACGTGTAGTATTGACATGTAACGACCCTGTGTGTCGCGTGAATTGCCAATATGCCATATTGACCCCACGAACCATGCTTATGTAGTAACCTGAGTGGACTTATATCCCTCCACAATAGTTTCAGATATGTCTACAGGGATACGGATAAGAGAACCAAGGTTCAGAATTTAGCAATGTCATAAGAAGAGATACGATCAGGGATACTCCTAAGATAATCGAAAATATCATCCTCTTTAGGAGTCGGAGTTTTCTCCCTAACGGAGGTTTGTTACGGTTGTGGAATAGGATGGGTTGATATTATCTTTATGCTTGAATGATGAACAGGTGATGATGCTCGTTTAGTTCCACCTGTTTTCCTCATCGAATCGTATCTAAGGTATACATCATCATCATTTCTCTCGTCTTAAGCATCGCCATCTTCATCATTATCTTCTTTCCCATTACCATCTTTTTCTTCTCTTTGATCAATGGGAGGGTCCTAAACTATATGAGGAACTTCTTAGTTTTTAACAGTTTGAGGCTTGACTCCAATCTGTAGATCAAGTTGGGTAACTCTACGAGCAACAAAAATAATACTAAGATTGCAACCATTATGTAAAAGTTGAAATTGTCGCATCTTATAATCTGTCAAATGGAACTTCATTTTTCGCTCTTCGATAGGAATATTTTTTAGGACTAATAAAGTGTGTTTTTTGATACAATAGTTTGCCAATTAATATACTAGGACTCATTTTTGTTTTTTAATTAGAATTTTTGTTCTTATTTGAATGGGATTGGAGTTGATTAGATTATGGAAGAGGGAAAAAGATCCTCAGATACGCCGAAGCAATGTTACTATGTCATCTTGGAATATCTGTAAATTTATGAGATGACGGAATCAATGATTTAACGGAATAAAATTCACTAACTTAAAGCGTGATAATAGAACTTACATCCCAATAACAACTTTTGAGTGAAGCCAGCTAGATAGCACATAAAGAAATATTCATCTTTTAAGTGGCTAAGCTTGTTTTAAAGGTCAATAATAACACGATAGCCTTTAGACGATTCCAAATAAGTCAGGGAGGACCGTTCTTATGCTTCTTGAAACTAAATAAACATATAATCTCCTCCAGTATAGGCACCCTACCTAAATGGTAAAGAAAAACCATGTACATGCACTACAATAAAGCATAGCCATTCGGATGAAGCTGAGTAGGGGCAAGCTTTATAAACAGGAGAAAAAGCCTAATGAAGTGACTAAACAGAGTAAGTCCCCAGAAAGGCACATATAGCGATTATAGGATGTATATCCTCCAGATGGATCATGGGCTCGCTGGAAGGGCTTCGGAACAAGAACATCCTCAAAAGAAATGTCATGCCTATCGTAAATTCTCTTAATATTTGCCTCATCCAATGTAGATTCCAGAGAGTCTGAGGGGTTATTAAGAATTATAGCACCCTGAAGGTTGATATTGGAGGCAAAGAATACATAGGATTTGCTTTCCATCACAAGGAGAACTACTTGAAGAGACTGTCTGAAGTGATGATAAGACAGTCGAGGCTGAAGAGATGATGAAGTAGAGGTTAAAATAGAACTCGAAGTTGTTATGGGTGGTATGTACTCTGATGTGGATGGACCTGCATCCATGGCAGTGAGATGTAAGGAGCATCTATAGCTCATAAGTATTGAAAAAATCGACATATGTGAAAAGTTAGGTAAAAAGTTACTTCGACCTATATGTTGTAATTAAGCCTTATATAGTCAATGTATAAAACCCAATGGATGTCAATGTGTATTGATCAACCAAATCTTATAAATTGATTGAGGTAGTGATATGCAATTAAGTTTATATAGTTTGTTTTATATTTCCAAAGCATGGTGCACGTGAAAACTATGTGTAGATAGCTTGCTCTTATTGGCAAATGAGCTTCGTCGCATGATGGAACTCTGTGTCGAAGTTTACCCATTATCGTATGATTTACGATAATTGAACCGCCTGAAGTGACATGGAATTTTCCTTTGTAAGGACACAAGTGTAAAGTGTTCGACCCAAATTAGTGATGAATGACTCCATTGGATGCCGCGGTGCATTTAATGTGATGGTTATACGAAAGAATCTCACTAAAACTATACCATCAACCCATACTTGACTAAGTATCGGTGAAATTCAAATTCTCCTACTTTGCACTTGAAGGAACTTGTCAAAAAATGGTGCAACTCTAAGGCCATATAGAAAACCAGAAGCTAAACTTGAGATAACTTGGGATTGACACGAAGTTCTTTACAAAGAGGGAAAACTCGGATTTAAGCCTAAGAAAATCTTGAAATAACCTGCGTCAATCACAAAGTAATCAAGGGCTCTTGAGCTAAAATTCACCGAAGTCCATGATTAAGCACAAAGGAGAAGACGGAATACGAGATTGAGGCTGAGTGCGGCTAATGGGATAATGGAAAATGCCAGCAACCCCTAAAGTGGTGGTAGCCACCTATCTAAGTGCAAGGACAATGCAAGAGGCGATGTCAAGGCAAGAAAGTCGAGATGAAACTTGATTGAATTATGGGAAAGTTTAAATGAATCAGGGCTGATTTGCTTGAGACAACACTGTTAATGGAAAAGATGAATGACGATGAAGTGGTGGGCTAGCAATGATGTTAGCCGTGGCCTAGATTGAAAATCGATGGCATTGAAGGTTGAAATTAGTAAGCAAGGAAGTCAAGGTAAAAATGAAAGTGAAAGAGAAGAAGTAACAAAGACTTACATAAGCAAAAACTTGTTGAAAATTCAGTATTGCCCACAACTTGGTATCGAGTTTAAGATAATAGAAAGAAAAAGAATTGAAAAAGAAAAGAAAAGAAAATGAAAGATAGATGATTGAGATGAAAATGAAAGATGAATAGAAAAGGAAGATGAAATCCTACCCGACCGAATGAAAGAGGAGACTTTCGGAGTTTCCAGATCCGAACGATAAATCTGAGTAGGATACTTCAGCTCCTATATCATCCAAATGATATTAATCTGCAACTGTTTAAAGTGACATGTCGATCTAAAGAAGATGCATTACTTTGTGAAAATAGTGCAGAGGTTGCGAACATCTTTTTAGATCAGAGTTTGAAGTCGATATCTTGTCTTGATCCAAAGCATGCCTTGTTAACACAAGGCATCCTTTGGGGGGCAAGTGTTATCCCACTTTTGAAGTAAGCAATTTCTTGATCAATTAGAACCAGTGAATGGTCATAAAGTATGCCAAGAAGTCCAGAACACGATTCCGATGCCAGAATGAAGGTGAAGTCCAAAGATCAGTACCGGTCCTTGCTTGCCATGAGTAGATACTTAGCCATCCTTTAGATAAGTCAAATAGCACGAAGCAAAATGTGAAATCACAAGTCAAAATTACAACTCGGCATCGAGTTGAGAGTGATGATTCAGAAAACATCAAGTCAAGAATGAAAGACAAAGTTAGATCAAATTAAAGTGCATAAAGACAAGAGATTTCATAACTCGACATTGAGTTATGAGCACAACCCACTATCGAGTTGTTAGTAGTTGTTGAGCTAGCCATGGTCTTCACCTGGAACCTCATGTCGGATATAGAGAACATGGTGAGCAAATCTAGGAGCTTATACTAATGATCTCTGCTTATAAATATGAGAAGCAGTGCAAAAGAAATGGAATTTTTTGGCTTCCTTCTTTTTACTTTCTGAATTATCTTATTTTTTCTAAAAATCTATTGGATTCTTAACTGAGTTGTGAGCAACCAATTTGTAAAAATCATTTATGTAAAAAAAGAAAGAACCATTAATAAATTTAATAATGGACATGGGATATTGTTTTTCGGTGAACCACTATAATTCTTACATGTTATCACCTCATTTTAATTTCTAATTTTTCATAGTCATCGCTTATTAATCGATTAGGTGTTTGTCCTATTTTTGGTTGCAACAAACATCACATCTTCATGAATAATAAAGAGTGTGACAATTATATAGGATAACGTAAGAGCGTGTGAGCGCATTTACAAATGAAAATTATGTACTAAATAACTGTGCAATATGTATGTGTTTGTGTTTGTGTTTGTGTGTGTATGTGTATCCCTCTGTGTGCGCACGCGCATGTATAGATCTTCTAAATTAAGTTAATATTCTAAAGTCTACATATATCAAATAAAATCAATGTGCTCATATTTTCAAAAAAAATCAATAGTACAAGTTGCACATAAAATGGATCGGTTTGTATATGAGAGTTATTCATGTTTGATAGCCACATGGGAGACAACCCACGAAAGCCAAGTGCAAGGCCTGATAGCCATAATGTTTTAACTCATGGGAACTATTAGTAAAGCTCGGTAGCCATATTTTCTAAATGCGTGAAAGCTAAATTTCATTGGGGGTTGAAAGTTATGTTTATATTAACCCTAGACAACTAAATTTTATTTTCGAAAGCTATTTTTCATATGAGTTGGATAGGGTTATCTTAACAGACGATGTCCTTAGGAGACTTAATTCATGATGGCCTAGCGAAGTTAGTTTGAATTAATAATCTAAATAAGTTAAGAAGGCTAAGTGCAAAATGACGGTTAATCCGAAGTATGAAATGGTCATGCGAAATGATAAGTCAATATAGAACAACTTATCTAAAGGAAGAAAATAGGATTAAGCTTGATTAAACTATACGATGATAAGTCGAACCATTTGTAAGAATATAAAAACAAATGGAAGGCCTTTATGGTAGTAAGATGTATAAAGCCAACTTGTTATTCGATGATGTGTAAGGTAAGCCCTTAATGGCAATCATATGTCCTAATTTGACATTGTATACGAAGTAAGGCCTGTGTAGCTACCAAGTGTCAAACTCATGTTGATATCGTTTATGGAAGACATATGTGGAAAACTCTTGTCTATTCATGAAACTTATGCGAGAACATGAGAGTAAGGCTTGAGTACCATCCAATTGTCTACCTATAATGAAAATTTGGAATAACGATGTAAGGCCTATGTGGCAACCTAATTATCTGCTTATGATAAAGTGAAGGTAAGACGCTTATGAATAACCAAGTGTTAAGAACTGGAAATTGAACTAGAAAAGTTAGGCCTATGTGGCAACTTAAAATATGGCTATGAAGGTTAGTCATGCTTGTATGAAAGAAATCTCATAATTATAATGAATTAACGATTACGCTTGTGTATAGTATGTGTTATATAGTGTTATTAGGATGAAGTGAAGGGAAACCCTTTCCGCGTTAGTGGCATGGTCTCACTATCAATAATTAAAGTAAAGATCTACTCATAACAGGTTTTATATCCGACCCGTGTTTTTATTATTTCCCATAAACTCATGGCCGCTCATCTAAGTAAGCTAAGTTTACGGATTAGATAGGTATTTTCTAAAGAATGAATAAAGACTCAAAAGATGAAGCAGGAGCTTGTTTATAATAAAAATATTTTTAAACTTCATCATGCATACCAAGGATTTATAATGGGTTAGGTGTTGTGTTGGCATCTTCATATGTTGAACACAGCACCACTCTATTTATGTTTTATTTATATTTTCCCCTGCATGGGAAGCTATTTGGGTTAATATGCTATAATAAATTATGTAATTCAATGAAGTGAAGAGTTATTAAGCTGCTATGTTTACTTAAGCTGTGCTAAATAACACCGAACTTATTTTGTCGTTGGAAAATGATTTCAGTGATGACTGCAGCATAACTGATACCTATTTTCGAATCTTAGAGTGTGGGATGTTGCAACGTGGTATCAGAGCTTAGGTTAAGGGAAATGCCTAAGTAAAACATGGCTAAGTATAGATTTATTGGTAAAGTATGAACACCTTGTGAAGGGTGTATGTTATAGATAACGTACTTGTATTTTGATACATATTGGGTAATATATCTACCCCTCTATGATTAATCTCGCTCTATTTACTTACATTTCCTACGAACCCTTACTTATGCAGAAGGCAAGAATGGATTTATGAAATAGATGTTTGACCATAGGGAGTACAAGGGAAAATGATAGTAAAGGGGTTGACAGTACTTAGACTAATGGCTAAGGAGAGGGGCAATCCTAAAAGTTCGCACCAAAGATGATAATGAAATGTCTGCCCCGATCGTAGGGAACCTGGATGTGAATGTACTTTTTCATCAATTTCTAGAAAACTTAGTGCAATAATAAGTACCACACCTGGTCCGAAATGTACATGGAGGCTCGCTATAGCCAAAAAGAGAAGGCTTTGCTAAGATGAATAGGGATTTCCATAGCCTTGGATGAGAAATATTCGAAGAAACAAAATAGGCATTGGAAACTAGTGATTTGCTCCTAGTGGGCAAAAGATTTGTGAAGATTTGGAACTGACAGATGTCGTGTAGGTGAAATTAGTGTCTAGACAGTTCAAGAGAAAAGTAAATTTATGCGGATCGAGCAATGTGAATATTTATCTAAGTGTTTAACTTGAGTAAAAAATAGTAATATAAAAGTAAATAACACCAGATATTTTTACATTGGTTCGAAGTCACGTTCTATATCCAGTCCCAGACTTCTTTTGGAATTAACTAATGATACCCTCACATAACTTAGAGGAATAATTATTACAACTACCTAACCTACCGAACAGGACTTCGTGCCTGATAAAATCCAACGGGATTTCGTCTACAAAATAAGTACAATTGTTTGTGACCTCTTATGCTCTTATATAGCATTAATTAGCCAAGAGTATAATCTTCCTATAATCTTCTTCTTTATAGTATAATGTGTACTTGTAAAGAAGGGAATAATTTGATCATAAGTGAATGAATGTATGCTAAAAAAACTTAAAGCAATATAGTGAATTGAATGCTTGAGAGTAGTTCAAGATTGAGATAAAAAGAATTGTAAATCGGTGAATTAAATCTTTGAAATGGATTGCTTTATATAGGTAACCATTAGTTGCAACTGTTAGAGAAACGGTTGCAATAATTAATGAAGAGGAATAACTCTTCATAGAGAAGAGCACCTCTTTAGAAAGTTTGAAAAATATGGCTATTATGACCATTCAGTAAACTGAAGGAAACAAACAAGTCAGTTGTATTTGAGTAGAGAGACATTTCAAAAAGAAAGTAAACGGTTCAAAAACAGGCAGCTTCAGTCGACTGAAAGCATGTTTAGTCAACTATTTTGTGTTTTCAGTTGTTTAAAACTATCAAACTATTTTGTGTTTAATTCCTTTGGGTCAATCGACTGATTGATGTAAATTTTGACTTATTTGACTTTTGAAAATAATTTGTGATTGTGTGTGCTTGTATATACCACTAGAAGAGATTTTAACAATTTATATAACTCTAGACTAAGACACTATGACCGACATATTACACAATAGTGCCATTATGGTCTTCTTTTTGTTGAGTATGTCTCCTTATTTGATTAATCTTTTTTTGTGCAAGTGGTTAGTATACACAATATAATTTTGTATAATTGTCACTATCAAAATATCAAAATATGAGGTTCTAACATTTTCTCCTCCCATTTTAACGATGACAACTATACATTTTAAAATATACGATATATAGATTGTTCCCCCCTATGTCTATCCTTCCCTTATCTATATGGCCATAGTCATTCTCTCCCTTTGTAATTGATAAAAAGGAAATGGAAATAACAATCAAAAGAACATTTTTAGAGGCAAAGAATGATTACAATGCAGATACAATAAAATATTTTGCAAGAGAATGCAAATATCACAGTGACGATTGCATAAAACAACCAAGAAAACAAAATGCCACGATAATAACAACAAACTATCACAATCACAATTACATAACATCGACACAAATTGTCACGAATCAAAATAAGATTGAAGTTTCTTAGAAATAAAGTGAAAATGGGATGCATAAGTGATAAAGGATGAAAGAAAATACCATCTTACCAAGCCTCGGTAGTCACGAGTTTCGCTTATTTCGTCCATGTTCAATCGAGTCTTCTTCTTCTTTCTCTTCGAATGATGTCCAAGTTAAATACTTAGAATTGAGGAATTTCTTTGGAGTGTGTATATGAGGAAGAGGATGAAGCACATAACATTTTATCCCATTTTTTTTTTCAAGAATCTTTTAATTTGATCAAGCTCGTTATCCATCTTAGTAATAGCATGCTCAACTTGAAAAAGACATCGATCAAGCTTACTCTAATTGCTGGAGAGAGTGACATAGACCTGACATGCTTGATGTACCAAAGATATTTTTTGTAAGTCATCCTTATCATGTTGAGGTTGAGGAGCTTGAGAGGAGGAAGCTGCAGGAGGGTTGGTAGATTGAGGATGATCGACTTCTCTATTTGCTTTCCATTGCTTGAAGGATATAAAGTTGTGATGTTCTTCTCTTTGCGGAAGTTTCATGAGACTAAGAGTTTTGGAGTCTAAACAACCAACTATAGTAAACTTAGAATTTGGAAGGGTTACTTGAAAGCTCATTAATATATAAATGATACATTCTCCATAATTGATCGTTTTTAGCTTTACGGTTATGAAATGTTTCAAATTCATCCATTAGTACATTTTCCCAATTAACATTTCAACGACATAATTGCATAAATAGCTTGAAAGTTGTGTTTATAAACCACTTCATAGCTGCCGGTCCATGGTTGTATTGAATGAGTAAGTAATCTATACAAAATTCTAGCTTTTGGACGCAAGAATTTTTCTTTTAGTACTTCTAAGTTATCAGCTAAAAAATTGATGGCTAATTTCATCAAGATTGTTCAAATCTACTTCAATGTCATCTAAGTCTTCTCCTTTGGAAGGGAAATTTAAAATAGATCCTAATCTTGCTATAGATAGATAAATTTTGACACAACAAAGAAGAATCCATATACAATTTTTTCTATTGTGTGGATTCATGAAATCCAAATTCAAGTTAGCATAAAACAATTTTACCAATAATAGGTAGATCTTGAGATTGTTGGCTTCAAAGTTAATGAGATGGCCAATGTGGTTTTCTTCAATGGATTCTCAAATAACATAGCCTCCAAAATCTCTAAACTGGATGAATGAACCTTTAAAAAACATCATATTCCTCATTTTATTGAACCTTTGGACAGCAACATCATTGTATATCCAGCCTCTGATTTGAGATTTAGATGGTCCAATGGTTGTAGATGATTCTATTGAATGTTTGGAGGTATTGTAATTGAGTATTGAGGAAGAAAATTTTTATTTTTTTATCTCTTTGGAAGAGGAGATGAAAGAGTAAAGTCAAATATGAGGGATTGAATAGAGGTTAGAGTTTTGAATGGGTAATTGTTCCAAAAGACATGAAGTTGAATGGATTTTTATTTGTAAAAACTGAAAAATACCCAATCAATCAACTGGGAGGACAATTCAGTCGATTGAAAACTGTTCTAGAAATAAAGTTTCTCCTGGATTAGTAGACGAAATATTCACTCAGTCAACTGACTAAGGTAATATGTTCGGGAACTAAATTTGCTTGTCTATGAAGTCGACTGAAATAAAAATTCAAATGACTTAGTCTGAAAATATTAGTTTTTATTTTTACTCGACTAGTCGATTAAATATTGATGTTAGTCAACTTACCAAAATTTCAAGTTCTAGGTAAAAAAATTCTTTACGCATTCGAATGAATAAGAATTCAATCGACTGAATCTGTGGTACATTATTTTTCTTTCTTCTCGTTCAGTCGACTCATATAGGGGCGTTCAATCGATTGAACCTGTTGTTTGTTTAACTTTTTCATATTTGTATCAAATTTTGTTTGACTTTCTAATACATTTGTTTATGATATATTTTATCTATATCAACTGAAACAACTACAAGCTTTATTTAAATATTAAAATAATAATCAACTTTGTATACATATGTATACACACACACTTAAAATTTTATTTATTTTCACTCGGCTTGGATTCTTTGTCGGAAAGGTGTTCCCATGAGCTAGTTCAACCTTTGTTTGCTCATTCATAAGCATATTTTTTTTTGAATTGGAGTGTGATTCCAATCGTTGTTCGATGGTCCTTGTTTCCAGGGATTTCTTGGAGTGGGTTGCATTTATTTATCGATGTTTCCATTAGTCAAGGAGAATTATTCTGTATGTTGTTTTTTGTTAGTGAATGTCCATAAATGGCCAGAACATGTCTTTCCGGAAAATTTAGATGTGCTCCTACTCTTCTTTGTTTGTAATATGTCTCCTTTTGTACTCCCATCATTTCTTGTTGATAGTGAAAAATCTCATCAATTTTAGTATTGGTAGATGATAATTAAAGGTTGATTGACCGTTTGACTTTCTTACCCTTTGGATAGTAACCAGTGTGATATGTAGGTGATGGAATGATCTTTATTGAAGATGATTTATTTAATGGAGGAGTTATTTTGTTGGAGATGAATGAGAGTTTTTCGAGAAGGCTGAACTGTAATCGATAGATGAATAAGCTAAATTGTAGTTTGAAGACATTTTGGAAACTTCGAGTATGATCTCTAAGTGTATATATCTCTACTACTAATAAAGAAAATTCGTTAAACCAATTTACTCGGTGTCTTTTTGAAATTCCAAAAAGGCCCTTACTTTCCGTTTACATACTTACGTTTAAACAAAATATAACGTATACAATAACACCACAAACAACCCGTGTGCGAAGCACGGGTCCATACTAGTTTTTATTGTGAAAATTAGGTTGAAGGGCTTCTATTTGCAGGGTAATAAGTTTTAAGGACAGCATTTCTGAATAATTAGTTTTAAGGTCAATTTACAGCACAATGATAAATTCATTTATCTTTTTAAGTTATACAGAAAAATGATAAATCCTTTTATCTTTATTTATGTATAATTGAAAATGATAAACTCTTTTATATTTTTCCTGTAAAATGTCTTTAAAACTAATTTTTCAGAATTGGTGTCCTTAAAACTTATTACCCTACAAAAATAAGCCCTTGAAGTAAAAAATCCCCTATTTTAATTTGTAGAAGCCTGACTTTTTAAATAAGTTGGAATACAATTCCAAGCAAATATTTTGATATTTATATTTATTTTACCATACATATTTGAGCTTTTAATGTGTGGTAGGAAATAGGCATTTGTTTTTATTACTTCTAAGTATAGAAAACAAAGTAAAAAAAGGGTGAGAAGTGTTATTTACTTAGAGTTATATTTTAATAGATAGTTTATTTAAAAAAACTTATATGCTTTATGGAAATTTTTAAATAACATATGTATTTTATTTGTATTAATTTAAATCTTGTAGAGACATAATACATAGTTCATGATGTAAGTTGACAAACTGTTTTCATTTAAAGGCTTAGTAAATATGTCCGCCATTTGATTTTTAGACGATACGAGATTGAGTGATATCACATCTTTTTCTATGTTGTCACGTAGAAAATAATGATGAATATTGAGTGTTTGGTACAAGAATGATCTATTGGATATTTTTATAGGTTAATAGCACTTGTATTATTATAATAAATTGAAAATTTATTTACGTATGTCTCATAGTCACGAAGAGTTTGCTGCATGTATATTACTTGTGCATATGCTAAAGCATCAGATATATGTTCTGCTTCACATATTGATAGAGAAACGCAATTTTTCTTTTTGCTAAACCACGATACTAGAGACTATCGATGAAATGACAAGTACCGCTCGTACTCTTCCTGTCTGTTCAGCATCCTTTAAAATCAGCATCGCTTTATAACCCAAATTCAAAAGGACATTATTTCGAATAGAAGAGGTCATAGTCCCTAGTGTTGCTTAAGTATCGTAAAATTTATTTCATGGCTCACAAATGTGATTCTCTGGGATTTTCTCAAAATTATGCACATAAGCAGACACTCATCATGATATCGGGGCGACTAGCGATTAAGTATAGTAAAGATCCAATCATTCTTTGATGTAATTTTGATCCATACTTTTTCATTTTCATCTTTATCAAAATGAACCATAGTGCTCATAGGTGTCAGTTTACTTGATGTTTTTTCCATACAAGACGTTTTATTAAATTAGTATAATATTAGTCTTGGTTAATAAATTACCAACGCCTATTTGTTTAATTTGTTGACCAAGGAAATATGAGAGTTCTTCCATATGAGACATTTCAAATTCACTTGTCATTTTTTTGAGAACTCATTGCATAAATCATCATTTGCAGATCCATAAATGATATTGTCTACGTAAATTTATATAACTAACACATCTTTCTTATCTCGTTTTATAAATAAAGTTTGATCAACCTTTCCAATCTCAAATCCGCAATCTATAAGATAGCTTTTAGTTATTCATACTAAGAAAGGGGTGCTTGTTTAAAATCGTAAAGAGCTTTCTTAAGTTTATAGATGTGATCGGGAAATTTTCATGTTTAAAAAGGGGTGGTTGTTCTACAAAACATTTTTTTTATAAAACCATTTAAAAATGAACTTTTAATTTTTATTTGATAATAATGATGATAAGAAAATGCAAGTAAGATTCATATTACTTCAAGTCTTGCAACAGGAGCAAAATTTTCTTCATAGTCTATCCCCTCTTCTTGATTCTTCCTTGTGCTACTGATATTGCCTAATTTCGAGCTATATTTCCATTTTCATCAGCTTTATTTTTGTAAACCCACTTCGTACAATTGATTTTTTGATCATTTTGTCTTGGAACCAATTCCCAAACGTTATTTTGTATAAATTGATTTAACTTTTCTTGCATAACAAAAATCCAATAGTTAGTGGCTGAAGCTTCTTTATGTTTTTTAGGTTCTATATTAGATATAAGTGCAATATGACCCATCTGGTTTTAATTGATGTCTAGTTCTGACATTTGTATTTACTTCACCAATTATATTTTCGATTGGATGATCTTTTAAAATTCGTAGTGGAATTCTAAGTTCATTGTCAAATGGATTTTTTTTAATTTGTTGTTCTTCATTTATACAATTTTAAGGTGGATTTTCTATGATTGGTTGTTCTATAATATTTTCTTCATCATCTTTATTATTTTTGAAATTTTTGCCCATTGAAACGTGTAAAGTTTCTTCTATAGTTTTTGTATGTTTATTACATATTCTATGTTTTTCTTCGTTTCGATTATCCAGTAAATATTTCTTCATTGGATTTTGGATCGAATTTTCCTAGTTGATCATTTGTATTGAATATAAAACATTGATCCAAAAATTTGTAGGTATGGTATATTAGGTTTTCTAGCGTTAAAAAGTTGGTATGGTGTATGTCTAGTTAAGTGTCAAATAGTGATATGATTTAAGACGTAGCATGCAGTAGACACCGCTTCTGCTCAGAAATGTTTTTGTAGTTGAGTACTACTAAGTAGAGTCCTAGCGCATCTTTGTAACATTCAATTCTCTCTTTCTACAACTCCATTTTTATAGAGTTCTAGGAAGTGAGGAGTTGTGACTAATACCTTTTTTATAGCAAAAATTTTCAAAAAGTTCATTTTTCAAATTCACTGCCATGATTGCTTCTAATATTTTTTAATTTTTTAAATTTGTAATTCTTCTAGCAAAAATTTTAATGATTCAAAGTATCACTTTTTTTCAAAAATAATGTCCATGTATATTTAGAAAAATCATCTATAATTACAAAAACATAATTTTATGATTTATAGATTGAACAAGAGTAGGGCCGAATAGAACCAAATAAAGTAGTTAAGTAGTTGTAATATAGAAATGATTTTCTTAGAGTTAAAACATGATTTTGTTAATTTTCCTAGTCGACACGTTTCATAAATATTATTTACTTTATAATTTATTTTTGGTAAACATTTTACTGAATTGTTTTTAGATAGTTTACAAATAGAGTTAAAATTAATATGATAAATTTGTGCCATAACATGGGTCATTATCTTTGGCTATTAAACACATACCTAATTGTGATTTATTTTTATATTTAAAATATAAATACGTCTTTCTCTAATTCCTTTAAAGATTAGATTTTTATTTTAATCAAAAGTGTCGCATTTCCCTTCTACGAAGGATATACTAAAGTCTTTATCGTATACTTGACTAATACTTAATAAATTACGTTTTAAATTTTTAAATAATAAACAATAGCAATAAGAGCTGAATTAGATATATTGTTGTTGCTCATGTCTCCTTTTTCGATAACGTATTCTTTAGAGTTATCTCCAAAAGTAACGAAATCTCCATTTGAGTAAGTAATATTTGTTAGCATGTCTTTATTCTCTGCCATATGCTTGGAGCAACCACTGTCTAGTATCCATTTTCCTCTCCTTTTACAAGGTACCTGCAAAAAATATTGAAATGATACTGGTACCCACTTCCTCTGTTAGGTTCCTAAGAGTTAGGTTTTAGAAAGCTAATCAATAGGGTATAGAGTTCCCTTCGAAAATGAAATTTGAATTCTTAAGAACATTGGTAATAAAATTATCTATATACTTATCTCTTACCAAACGATTTTACAGTCTATGGTCTTTGGAAACCCTATTTTTAAAGTCGTAGGCTTATTGATTTGTTTCCTTCACCTATCTTTTTTTTTTGAAATTAGTGAATTATTGTTTAGTTTTAGTTTTGACTATTAGTTCCTAAGATGATGGTTTTGATGACAACAACCTTAGGACTTGTTATAAAATATAAATATTAATATTTTTGTCTAGATATATATATACATGCAGGATATATATATATATATGCAGGTACTGAGAATGAAGACTGTACGGTATAAAAGATTCAAGACTGGGAATAGAGATTCAAGACTGATGAATTCAAGATTGTAGAAATCAAGACTGAAGACTCATGAGTATCAAGATTATCAAGAGTTCAAGATAAGTAATAGAGTCAAGATTTATGTTAAAACTTCATAATAGCACTTAAATCTTTATTCGAATTTTATTTGTGGAGTGGAATCCGCTTTCTCGCTTTAATAGTGGGATGGAACTCATGACCTCTTTAGTGGGATGGAACCCATGACCTTCTCTAGTGGAATGGAATCCATGAAATTTTCAAAATGACATATTTTTAGATTTTTTTCAAAACTATCTTTTTAAAAAGACATCTTTTTCTATCAATTTAAGTATTTTAGCCTTAATTCAAAAACTATTTTTAATCATATTAATTGAGAAATCATCTCCTATTTTTTTTAAACTATCTCCTGATTTTAATATTTTAGCTATAATATATTTTAAAGAAATCTATACTTTGTTTTTAATATTAATTTTATATTATAGATTGTATATTTTAAGATTACTTTCTAAAACTCTTTTATAAGTTTAAACTATATTCAAAATGGTTTACAAAGTTTAGAAATTATTTTGACAATTGGAATAGAAATCATTTTAAAGCAAAATCTATTTTTAAAAATAATACAAGCATGTCGATATCCCTCATCTCCCCATATCGACACGGTAACCGTAGAATTTATAGTTTAAATTTTCAAAAGAAGTGTCTATTTTTTATAATGTTTCACGAGTGGACATGACTGTTATTCTCCTATAAATACCAGTTATTTTCAACAAATTTTAAGTTAGTTTTTCTTCATTTCTTCACCCCTTCTTGTGACAAATGCGAATTACGGATCTTAAGGTTGGAATAACACTAGATGAGGGTGAATAGTGTTTTATGGATTTTCTAAATCTTTTTGAAACTCGTGTAATTTAATTACCAACAAATGCAATTTATAGACGCAGATATAATCACAGAATAAAATACAGATGTAAATACTAAATAAAAGCGGTAAAGGAAAGAACACTCCAGGATTTTATACTGGTTCGGAGTTACCCTACATTCAGTCCCGCATAATTTTAGGGAGTTCTTTTCAAAATAATCTCCCAGCTTGCACCCTAGATTTCAAGGTTACGAGGTACAACCTCCTGTATTCGAGTCCGAGGCAAACTCTCTTGATTTAACCAGGCTACAAGATCATCTAATTGATCTAAGGGTTAATTAGCTTACCTACAAAAAACTAGCCAACTAACTTTGATCTGTGCCTATCCCATACAGATTCTACATTAGTAGAAAGCGAAGCTCGTTAAGGCATAACCCGAGCCATTGTTACCGACCGCTCGGGACCGCTGGTGGTCATAGCCTATATGCAACCCTAATATTAAATACCGATCCAACAAAAATACCGATATATCCCACCGACCTTCCACGGCTAACATTCTGTTTTAACCTAATGTAAGTCAAGGAAAATTCCCCTTTTAGTTACTTAACACTTCTTATTAGAAATAAAGCAGACCCCATTTTCTTAAATGTATAGGGTCATTTAATACTTCAAATCTGAGGCGAACCATTGATATGCATTCCCCTACCTATCCGCAATGCATATCCCTTTCCCATGGATCCTACGATTGGAAATGTCTGACATCAATAGTATGTACACACAACTGCTAGTAGCCTCTAAGTGAAGGAAAGACTTCTGTTGTGTTACTCTACCAACCATGCATCCTAAGCTTAAGTATTGGGCTAGGCCAGCTAATTCACGCTTGTCCTAATCGTATAATTAAGACTGTATAATTTCCCATTATGAAAATATATTGCCTTCGAGCATTTAGTTCCTATCTTATACACTTATTTACCATATTCCAAAAGTGTCAATTATCTATAGTAAATAGTCACTATTATTCTAACTGGACAATCTCTAATAGTATTTATTTATTTCTTTTAATTCAAACTATTATGCCTATTTCATTTCCCCATAAATGTCGTATTAAATCCTTTATCACTCTTATTATCCGCATTTATATCCTCATTTAATTCTTGTAACTCCCTATTAATAGCACATTTATTGCCCTGTAATTTTTCAGTCACTCTATTTTTTCATTTACACCTCCGGATCCTATAATTAAATACGCTATTGTTAACTAATACGAATGTTGTCATAAATTACGCTATATACATATATTTATTTATATTTAATCGGTAAATATAGTTATATGTGTGTGTGTGTGTTTTTATTCCTATTTCTAAATATCAAATTCTAAACTAGAACATTCATTTCCATATTTTAATTTATCAGAACTATCATTCCTAAAAGGATTACCATTATTATAAATTACCCAAAAATGAGACTTTTCCTCCGTTTGAAACTAGAAGAAATTATCACTTTCTTTTTTGTTGAAATAGACAGTGAAAACTACGGAGAAGAATACTCTTTACACATATCTTTCTTTTTTGGTATATTTCTTGTTAATTCAAACAATGCGTTTTTTATACATATTTTTAGAATCGGATAATTTATAGAAAATACATAGAAATAGATACAATTAATTTATACCCCGCTTTCAATAGATAAGAACATAAAAATTCATATTTGAAGTCAAATTAGCACAATTCAAATATTAACATTTTACAACCCAATATTAAATCTGAAATAAACTTTACAACTTTATCTACATTCAACTTAAAAAATTTAGGGATAGATTTCAAATTTTCAGATTATGATATAAATAACATTCCTATTCCAATTACCTATTTTATAGAATATGTAGGCGATATTCCTATACATTTATTTTAGGTCTACAACTCATCGGATCTTATATAGGCATAATAATTAAATAAAATCCAGCAAGATAAGTTTCATTGTTATAAATAAATTATATAATTTCTCAAATCTACCAAATCTTGTACAGTCTAAACCAAATCTTCCAAATCTGAGTTCATCCCTTTACTTGACTCCTTTTCCATTATAATCCAAAAAAATATGTATAATAAGTATATGCATATTATTAGAATTGCAGATCTTAGAAGAGATTTGGGGTTAAGGAGGATATAGATTTATGATAATGAAATTACCGTTTTGTGTATTATTAATTTGCTCCTCCTGTTCTTCTATTTTATTTTCCACCTTTGTCCAACTATATATAATATAATATTTTAATATTAATAGAAATTGTTAAGAAGCAAAAATGTCAAAGCTTCGCTACTTTGATCAGAAAATATAAAAAGAGAAGTGAAGGGTTAGACTTGTATTATAGGCACTTGAATCTATCATAATCGTTAGATTAAAATAATTAAATCGGGTATTTTAGCCAAGGTTCAACCCTAACTGCCACTCCCGAGATCGGTCGACCGTCCCAACAAGCGTTGTGCACTAGTGGTCGACCGACCCTACTAAGGGGGTCGACCGATGGGGTCCTACATTTGTTATTATTTGTTTATTTTTCTTGTTTTAAATTATTTATGCTTCAGAAACGTCAAGCGCTAATAACTTTTTTGTTCGTGCTCCGATCGTGAGACTTCAAATATGAAAGTTGTTTAGAAAATTGCCACATATACAATGGTTCGAGTTTCTTTGTCAAATTCCAATGATGCTTAAATTCCATTTTGGAATCTTTTATTTATTAATTATCATTAATTTTATAGGGTATTACATTCTTCCCCCTTAAAAGATTTTTTCTCTCCGAAATTCTCCAAGGGTTGAATCATTTGACATAGCGCATAACCAATCTAGGCTATCTAACCAATTAGTGTATAAGCAATTTGGCAGCCAAATGCATACAAGTGCACGGTGTATCACAACATATAAGACATGTATGTCGAATGATTCTAAACCGGCGCCTCCTATATGAATTCATTTTTAAAAAACATTTTAAAAATATGTGCATATAACCTATATATACTGACAATTCTATATGTAAGTAAGTTTTCAAAATCAAAAATCTTTTTCCACACAATAATTTCAACACTCCTACGATTGGAGTATGCCTTAACCAATTTTGTATCCAATCCCTACAATCCAAAACCTAGCACACAATTTATAAATCCAAAAATTTTTAAATTTGGTTTTCTTAGATCTATACTCCTACATTGAAAAAGAAATTTAGATAGAGCATTTTACATTTCCATCCTACTTTCGGATACCTATTATTTTGTACTTTGGAGCCTTCTCTTTTGCCCTTGATTTTTATCCAATTTTTCCAAGTACAATACCCACAAGAAGGTTTATTTTTGAATGTTAAAATATAATTATCCTATATGTAGTTTTCGTTTCACTACCAAGGAGGTATGGAAATAGAAATTCCAAAGCTAATACCACCTTTTCCCCTGTTATTATCTATGTTTATTGCCTTGTTAGACGGTAAAATTTATATTCACTAACACATCCGTTCTCCCTACACTAGCATGTGGCACTAGAAAAATGAGAATTTTTCATTTTTTTATCAAAAATCCTTTTCCTCCTTTCAATCGAACTTGCAAAATAGTTTGAAAAAATCGATTCCCTAAAAGAATTCAGCAACAATTTTTTTTTCAAAAGCACTTGAACAAAATTTTCCAAATATTTTTTTGAACTTGACTTCTTAAAAGCATTTAACAAAAAATTTCAAAAGCATTCGAACATAAATTTTCAAAATATTCGACTCTCCATCCTTAAAACAAATCAAGCCACATCTTAATGTAATCAAGATTCAGTTAATGGGTTGATGCATCTGATTGACTAAAGCATTGTGCAGTTAATCTTAGATTAGGGGGACCTTTCCTCCTTTATTGTGTTTCCCCATTGACTAATTATAATGCATTCACCCCATGCTTTAGCCGTTGGGTTTTTCTTCATTAATATGAAAAGAGATATATCTCTACTATTAATGAAGAGAATTCAATAAATATAATTTCCACGATGTCTTTTTGAAATACCAAAAACACCCTTTATCCATTAATGGAATCTCATCTCATTCATTTGCAACCTTAACTACCATCCCCTTTCCAATTATATATCAACGGAATTCCACTATCAATTTACGACCAACACAACCACCAAAAGTGTTTAAAATAGAAGTAAGTGTTTAAAATAGAAGTGTTGTGGTAACCAATGTTTTTGCACTTATATTACATATATGTTTGTAAAAAAAATTATTAAATAAAAATGCACTATTTTTACAGATGCGCCTACATGCGATTTACACTAATATGTGTGTGTATAAATCTATTTCAACTGTTACTCTTTGTATTCCCTTATACGAGAATATTCCTACTATCTTCACTATCGGGCATTCTTACCCTTCCATTCTCTTTACCACATTTCAATCAAGTACCATTTCCGTTTATCCACTACTTGGAGAAAGAATTTAAAAATATTGAATTAAAAAAAATAGGAAAAATCATCAAAAATCCCCTTTACCAAAAACCTTTAAATCGGAATTTTTTTGACTTAGCCAATTTTAAACTAAGAAATTCAAAATTTCCATGCTTTTTTAAAAACAACAAATTCACAATAAATCCTTTAAAAACTCATTTAAAACATTGCAAGGAATTTTCAAAAATCTTTTTGTCAAATTCTTCCACATGAGTTCGAACATATAAATGGACTTTAATCGTCCTTTCTTTTGGGCTTTCCTTCTTTTCTATTTCTTCCTAACCCATTTTCATTAAAAACTGGCTATCTTCTTATGGAGATTAATGCACACATTCTTGGGGAAACTTTCTCCACTCCCATCATACCTTAATTTTGGATGCTTGCAACATATAGATTCTTACTTTCCATATGTCTAGATGAAATGTTCATCTTTGACCGCCAGTCCATGGAAGTCCACGGTCATAAGGAAACCTAGACCCAACTAAGGAATTAAGTACCATCCAGCCTCGTGGACCTTCTATATATCACGCTCATGCTCTTCTTGGTCAATGTCTTGCATTACAACCAATTCTCTATGGGATAATAAGGGTAGATGTATGAATTTAACTCTATTCATTATTCCTACTCATGGTTGTCTCATCCATCTTTTAAAAATATGGTTGCACTACTTCTATAGTCAAAATTCATAGGATGTGGCTTGTATGATAGATATAAAATCATAGGTAAAAATACAAATACGTTCTCTCGGCATATCATGATTTATATAATCGATTACCCTAAGCTCTGATACGAAATGTAATAACTCGCACCTTAATGGGCCCAAATTTTGCAAAATCGAAATCCAAGTCCATGAGGGCATAAATCGTTGGTTTTGATAATCTATAATAAGCATAAGCATATCAAAGTGCGATCAATATAAACTGACAGTGGAATAGAGAAAATATAATAGGACATAAATACCGACTAAGGCTACTACCTTGGAATCAATAGTATTCCTCGGATACATAACTGCCTTGTCAGCACCGTGCATGAATAAGAAGACATCTCCATCTAATGTTCCTATCTTGCTCCAGTAACATTTTCTTCTAATCTATCATATGGGTTGTAATAAGGAAGGAGTCAGAACAATGTTTTAGTGACCGAAAAATTACACACTTTACCCATAGCACTAATTTATGCCTATTGATTCCTATTTAAGCGTTATGTCTATTATTTACAGCTAATTTGTTCAATCCTATGTGCGTGTATGATATGCCTAACCTCCTCCGAGGTATAACAATACACATACACACGTATATAAATAATGTACTACCCAAAAACTCCGGCCAATTAATACTTCTTAAATGGGAAGGAGACCCTCTGTAACATAAACGCTAGTCAATCAGTCCAAGCTACAAAGAATGAAGACCTCTAGATATGGATTTATAATTTAATTATCGCACTACTATTGCATCTCAAAGACTTGTCTAAGGGTTAACTAATCTACCTCCAACAAATAAACAACTAACTGACTAACTATGAGGTATGTGTATATCCCATACGGATTCTACACTAATAGGAAGTGAAATTCGTCAAGGCACAACCTGAGCCTTTACTACCGATCGCTTGGGACAGGTAGTGGTCATAGCCTATATATCAACCCTACTAATAAATATTGATCCAACAAAAATACTAACATAGCCCCCTGACCTTCCGTGGGTAACATCCTGTTAGACTAACCTAATACAAGTCAAGGAAATTGCCTCTTTTAGTTACTTAATATCTCTTATTAGAAATAAAGCAGATCCCATTTTCTTAAATGCACTAGATAATTTAATACTTCAAATTCAAGACAAACCCTTATTATATTTCCTTTACCTATCTGCAACGCATGTCTTTTCTAGCTATAGAGACCGATGACCCCTGTATATGGCTTTATAATTTATAATTTAATTGTCGTACCACTAATGCATCTCAAAGGCACATCTAAGGGCTAACTAGCATACAGACTAACTAACTTTTAGGTATGTGCGTATCCCATATGGATTCTATACTAGTAGAAAGTGAAATCCGTCAAGGCATAATCCAAGCTTTGCTACCAACTGCTCAGGACCGTTGGTGGTCATAGCCTATATGCCAACCCTACTACTAAATGCCGGTTCAAAAAAAATACTAACATAGCCTGCCAACCTTCTACAGCTGACATCTTATTCAGACTAACCTAATGCAAGTCAAGGAAAATGCGTCTTTCGGTTACTTAATACCTCTTATTAGAAATGAAGCAGACCATATTTCCTTAAATGTATTGGGTCATTTAATACTTCAAATTCAAGGTGAATCCTTGGTATACCCACCTATAGCTACAGAGACCGATGACCCCTATATATGGTTTTATAATTTAAAATTTAATTTTCGTACTACTAATGCATCTCAAATACTCATCCCCGGGTTAACTAGCCTACCTCTGACTAACAAACAACTAACCAACTAACTTAAGGTCTGTGTATATCCCATATGGATTCTACACTGGTAGGAAGTGAAGTCCATCAGGGAATAATCTGAGCCTTTACTACTGCTGGCGGTCATAGCCTATACGTCAACCTTACTACTAAATATAGGTCCAACAAAAATACTCACATAGCCCGCTAACCTTCCACGAATGACAACCTGTTTAGACTAACCTAATTTAAGTCAAGGAAAATGCCATTTCAATTACTTAATAACTCATATTAGAAATGAAGGAGACCTCATTTATATAATTGTATTGGGTCATTTAATACTTTAAATCTAAGGCAAACCCTTAGTATATTTCCCCTACCTATTCACAACACATGTCCCTTCCCCACGGGTCCTATGGTTGGAGATGTCCCACGTCAGTAGTCAGTATACACAACTTCTAGTAGCCTCTAGGTGAAGGACAACTTCTGTTGTGTTACTCTACCAGCATCCCAACCTACTAAACTAAACCAGCCATCTTAAGCTTAAATGTTGGGAAAGGCCTACTAATTCACGTTGTCCTAATAATATAATTAAGGATGTACTGCTACGGAAATTAGACTGCCTTCTAGCATTTAATCCTTGTCTTATTTATTTACTATATTCTATAAATATCAATTGTTCATAGTAAATGATAATTATTATTCTAATTGGTTAATCTTTAATAACATTTATTTATTAGTTCTAATTCAACATATTATGTCTATTTTATTTCCCTATAAATGCCATATTAAATCATTTAATTAGTCTCGTTAACCACATTTATGTCCCCATTTAATTCCTGCAATTTCATATTAACTACACATTTACTTCCCTATTAATTTTGGAGTCGCTATATCTCTTCCATCCACATCTCCTAATCCTATAATTTAATATTCTATTAATAACTAATACAAATATCATCATAAATTACACTGTATATTTTTATTTTTACTAGATAAGCGTGGTTATAATATATATATATATTTTTTCTATTTCTAACTATTAATTCATAAACTAGAACATTCATTTTCATGTTTTAATTTATCAGAGTTATCCTTCCTATTTACTATTATAGCTTTCCAAAAATTACCCAAAAGTGTGACTTTTCCTCCGTTTAAAATTACAAGAAATCATCTCTTTTATTGAAATAGACAATGCAAACTACGGAGAAAAATATCCATATTTTACACATCTATTTTCTTCTTAGTATATTCCTTGTTAATTAAAATGATGCACTACTTATACATATTTTTATAATCGGATAACTTGTGAAAATTACAAGAAATTAGATACAAATAAATTATACCCCACTTCTAATAAATTAAAACATAGAAAATCACATTCCAAGTCAAACTAGAGTAATCTAAACCAATACTAACATTTTATAACCCAACTATATATCTAGAATAAACTTTACAACTGTTTCATCATTTAACTTTAACAAATTTAGGGACTCATTTTCAAATTTCTAGATTAGGATGTAAATAACATTCCTATTCCAATTACTTATTTTATAGAATATGTAGGCAACATTCATATACATTTGTTTTAAGTAAACAACTTATCAGATCTTATATAGGCATAATAATTAAATAAAATTCATTGAGATAAATTTCAATGGCGTAAATAAATAATATAATTTTTCGCTTACCATTCTAGCTTTTCAAATCCCCCAAATCTGAATTCATCCCTTTACTTGAGTTTTTTCCCATTTTAATCCAAAATAATATGTAAAACAAGATATATATATACATACTATCAGAATTACATATCTGAGAAAAGATTTGAGGTTAAGGGGAATATAAATTTATAATTATGAAATTTACCTTTTTCCACGGTATTAATTCGCTCATTCTCTTCTTCTATTTATTTTCCGCCCTACTCTAATTATATATACATATAATATTTTATTCAATTATTAATAGAAATAGCGAAGAAGGGAAAATGGAAGAGCTTCCTTACTTTGATCAAAAAATATAAGAAGAGAAGTGGGGGATTATGTCTGTATTTCTAGGCACTCGAATCAATTGTAACCATTAGATTAAAATAATTAAATATGGGTCGTTCAGCTAAGGTTCAACCCTAGTAAGGGGTAGATCAGCAGGGTCCCTTATTAATTATTATTTATTTTCTTTTCTCATTTTAAATTATTTCTGCCTTAGAAACTTCAAACGCTAATAAAAATTCATTTGAGCTCCGACTGCGAAACTCCAAATATGAAAGCTCGGAAAACTGCCACAAATACAATGGTGCAAGTTTTGCGGCCAAATTCCGACATTTGCTCAAATTTTATTTTTGGAGCCTTATTAATTATTTATTTATTATTATTAATTTCATGTGATGTTACAAATTGCTGCAATACAGAAGGAGGACCCATTAATTGTAGAAAGAGTTAGATGATTAAAGATGGAATCAGAAGCGAGGATCTGAAAGGATTCCAGATTGACTCAAAAGGATAGGTAAGAAATAAAGACTATGCATTCCAGATATAGGAGGCCTTCGGAAGGAAGTCTTGGAGGGTAAGTCATCGGTCGAAGTTTATTATTCATCCCAGAGGTAAAAAGATGTATCGTGATATGGAGAAAGTTTTCTTTTGGGAAAGGATGAATAGAGATGTAGGAGAATGTGTGAAGAAGTGCTTCACCTATCAGTAGGTGAAAGATAAACATCAAAAGCTAAGCGATTAACTTTAATGTTTGGAACCATGACTTCAAACTACGAAGTGTGATTCGGTATCTATGGATTTTGTTGATGGATTACCTATGTCGAGGATGGGAAATGATAGCATTTGGGTGATTGTTGATATATTAACTAAGAATGACCTCGTGAATTCAACAAGGATGACAACTAGCTTAGCAAAGCTATATATAAAGTATGTAGTAAGATTACATGGAATATCAAGCGGTATCGTTAGCGATGAAGACCTATTAACCAACGAATTCTTATGATACTTGCAGAGTGCATTGTGTATGGAATTGAACATCGGCACAGATTACCATCCACGGACTGATGGTTAAACCGAGAGGGTAAACCATGTAGTCGAAGATTTGTTAAGAGCAAGTGTCTTGGATTTCGAAGGATCTTGGAAAGATCAGTTGCATCTAGTAGAATTTGCGTATAACAATGGTTACCGGTCAAGTATTGGGATGGCTCTGTTTGAGGCGTTTTATGGTAGACTATGTAGTTAACAGATATGTTGGGTGGACACTGGAGATAAACTCGTGTTAAGACCTGATTTTCTAAGAGACGCTGCTAAAAAGGTAAAAATGATTCGTGCTAGGAGGAAGGCAGCGCAATCAAGGCAGAAAAGCTATACTGATAAGTAGAGGAAAGAGATTTAGTTCGCACTATGCAATTATGTATTTGTGAAAGTTTCTCCAATGTGAGGAGTCATACGCTTTAGGAAGGCGGAGAAATTAGCACCTGGATATGTACGACCATTCCCAGTGATCGAGAGGATAGGTAAAATCGTATATCGAAACGAGTTACCAAATAGTTTAGCGAGTGTACATAATATTTTTCAAATATCACGTTTGAGGAATTGTGTATACGAATCAAGTTCGGTGGTGGAACTGAGGACAACTGAAGATTTATCTATAGAATCATAACTGACTTATGTTAAAAGACTAAAGGCAATAGTAGGTTGGGAGATGAAAGAGTTAAGGAACAAGGCTATTAAACTTGTTCACGTCAAGTGGAATGATGATGTAGATGATTGTACTTGGGAGGTAGATGATAAGATTAGAAATAGTTATCCTGATTTGTTTGACATATATGATTGAGATATGTGAGTTGTGATGTATATACTAGTGATGAGGCTAGTACGATACTATGATACGATTTTATAAATGTGTAAGAAGAACCACCAAAAAATTATACTTGATGTTTGATGATTTACCCTAGTGGGGAACTAGTCTAATTACTGTACTGGGTGTACATTATTTTGATGATTGTGATTTCATTCTACCTTGTCTTAATTTCAAGGACGAAATTCTTATAAGGAGAGAGATTGTAACACCTCATATCTTGAAGTGCTATAATATGAGAAAATTAATTAAATAGTGATTAATTTAAATTAGTCTGTGAAGTCAAAAATAAATACAAGTAAATTAATAGAGAATGAATTTAAAATGAGAATTGGAGGAATAAAACAGAATAGGCTAGATGAGATTTTTCCCAAAGTCCAAATTACTAGCCCTTTAACTCCACTTTCATTCATTCTCTCACTATTCTACAAAACAGAGCAAAAGAAGGGAAATTAAAGGCTAGAAGACCAAGCTTTCAACTTTAAGGAACAAAAAGCTTAAAAAAGATTCTTTCGTAATCAAAGTAAGTAACATCTTTCCCTAAAACTCTAACCTATTGGGTTTAGATTTGAGTTGATATGAATTTTTTGGTGATGTTAAGTATGTTTAAATAATTAAACATTATTTGGTTGTGTTTAGAAATTTAATTGCAGTAAAATTGTTCATGTTCTTGGGTAACACATGAATTAATATAAGTGAATTTTTTTAAAATTGAAATATGATGTTTATAGTGATAAAATAAAAATGAGTTTTGGTTTTTAGAATTTAATTCGAATTTTGGGAATTTTCTAGGTTGAGAAAGTAAACATGGAAAAAATCATATATATGATGGATAATATCTTTTTGAAAATTAGTTTTTTATTAATGATGAAAAAGAATACTAAAAAACGCGCTTCATTAAAAAACACATTGCCAGTTCGTCCAAATAAAAGAAACAATCAAAATAATACGTGCACCACCACACTTAACAAATATTGCCCGGCCAAGCCCAGATAACTCACACACTAAAATCTAAGCCAGCCGACTGTCCGGGGTAATAAATGATATGCCAACTTCGAGCTAAATCCATGTCTTTAAGCTTGATTTCATCTCCACGTCCAAACAATTGAGCAGTAATATCAATCTCTATCAACTTCCATCTCTGATCGGCCAATAGCTGCTTTCGTTCAAACAATCTCCTGTTCCTCTCGAGCCAAATGCGATGGATTAAAATACTAAAGCCAACAAAAGCGATGCTCTGCCGAAGCCCCTTTCGGTCAAAACAGTGAACGATCTCCTGGATCTCCTCAGTCAAAGTCAGATGTCGAGATCGCGGGAGCATGAGTTGGTCTCGGAACCGATTCCAAAGATAAGTACTAATTTCACAACCAATGTCATGACTTTCTTCTTCCTGATTTCACAAAACACAAACTGTATAGTCAAGCAGACCCCATGATTTAAGACGGTCTTTTGTAGGAATCCCATTCATCCATGCCTTATAAGTTGTCATGCAAAATTTCTTAGCTATAATGTGATGCTAAGCAATTTTATACCAGCTTTGTGTAGGATGATGAAATTGAATACTGTCCCAGACTGTTTTAAATCGGAAAGTAGTAGCTCCTCCAAGTTTCCAGTAATCAGCAGTATATTCATTATCCCCCAATAACTGGCTAATCTCGTAGTTGAAGCTGCAGAGAACCTTCTGATATAATAATGCTGACCATCAAATTTGTTTCAGAACTCAAGTTAACTCTATTCCACCCTAGGAGATCAACCATAGACTTATGATTAATTCAGGGGTAATACCATAAACATACATAGTTTCCATCAACTATAATCCTTTACATTAGAACAATAGCATCATTTCTAGTTCGCAAAATACCTTTCATTGTGCATGAATAATTGTTGTTAATTGCCATATGCTAAAAATGTTGGTTTAATAGATACTTATTTCTCGTCCAAACACTCCACATACCATCCTTAGTAAGGAAAGTCCAAAGCAATTTCAAAACAGATGTCTTTTTAAGGTCCTGTAAAAGTCTCAAACAGACACCTCCTTCAGATTTGGGTCTGCATAACTTTTCCCATGCAATTTTGTGATATCTGCCTCCCCAAAAAAAAATTGAGCACATTTTTCCGATTTTCTGAAGCGCTGAGTTTGGCACTTGATATATTAATAGCCGGTATTAAACATCAGGGATGATAGTACTTTGTATGAGCTCAGCTCTCCCTGCAGTGGACAATAAAGTGTTAGCCCATCCTTCTATCTTAGATAACACCTTAAAAATAAGAGGCACACAATCCGCGGCATGTATATAATCTATGGAAAGTGGTACCCTAAGATACTTCACAGGAAGAGAATCTTCCGACATGCCCAAAAGATGTAAAATATCATCTTTTCTTGTCATGTTTTTTACTGAAATACACCTTTGATTTCAACTGATTTATTTGAAGCCCTACAGTATTCAGGAGTTCATTGAACGCGTTATTCATAGCTCTCACATTACAAATAGTAGCACCTAGAAAAATCATCACATTGTCTGCATATAATGAGTGAAATACAGCTGGTTAAACTTGAGAGAGAGGTTGAATACGATGAAATGTAATAGCATCCTCTGTTTGTAAAGAAAAAAAAATTCCAATGCTATACAAAATCGATATGGAGATAAAGGATCTCCTTGGCATAACTCTTTAGTAGACGTATAAATCTATGAGGTGTTCCATCTATTGGAATAGAGAAAGTAGGAGAGCTTATGCACTCATAGATCAAATTAACAATAGATAGTGGAAACCCCATTAGATGAAGCATGTAGCAAACAAATTCCATGTTCACCATGCCATAGACTTTTTGCAAGTCAATCTTGATTCACATTTTAGCTTTTCCCCTCTTCTTAAAAGCACGGACATGTTCGTGTGCTAACAATATATTTTCCCCAATATTTCTTTCAGGCACGAATGCAGAATGATTCTTTGCAATAAGGAAAGGTAGTAAATGCTTTATCCCGAAACAAATAAGTTTTTAGGTAATATTGTAAAGAACATTAGCACATGATATTGGACGATAATCAGATGTGTATTGTGGCTTATGTTTTTTAGGTACAAGAGTGATGAAATTGTGATTCAGTCGATAAGCAAACTTGTCAGTCTGGAAAGCACGGGTAACAGCAGAAAAGAGTAGATCTTTTTGCTCCTCCCAGTGGACTTTGTAAAACTTTGCAGAGAAACCGTCAGGTCCAGGGCTTTTGGAATCATCTATATAGAAAACGGCCTCCTTAATTTCCAAGATATCTACTTCCTTCTTCGCTAATATACTTTCTTGGCTGAATAGGTGGAAAATTTCTTTCCAATCGAGTCTAACAGAGCTTGAATTCTGTTTCAATGTTACCTTATTGACATTTTTGCATTAAAAAACTTGGAGTTAGTGTCACCACTTTGTAGCCTTGTGATCTTGCTTTGTTGCTTGTTGAATTAATGTTGGCCTTTTAATTTGTCCTTCAAATTCAGTTGTAGTTGTAGAAGTTTGTCATAGTAGTCCAACTGTTCGGGATCATCATCCAATTGCATAAAGGCTTTAACATTTTCATCTTCTAACTGCTGTATTGAACCTGAGCGTATTCTGTGCTTGTTCCAATGTTTCAAGTTCTTCTTAATTGCATGTAACTTATACATTTATGCATACTTGTACCCCATGTTTCCGCTTTTAGTCCTTATTCTATACAGTTAGAGTAGCCTTCTAACATATGCGATGTATTTACATATTTAAAGGGCCTACCCTTGAGTTGAACCAGTTGAGCAGAGAGCTATAATAATATAGGGATGTGGTCACTGTACTGATCGGGCAATGCAATTGTAACAAAATTCAAAAATTTAGTTAACATTGCATAATTTACAAGCACTTTGTCAATACTTACAGCTATCCCTCTTCTTCTCCATGTATATTTGTACCCCTGTAAGACTGTTTCAACTAGGCCACACTATAACATACAGTATTAAAATTAGTAATATAGGACGGAGGGATTGGCAGACCTCCCTTCTTATCCGTAGGACTAGAAGCGTTATTAAAATCTCCTACTACTAACCACGGTAGTTCTATGGTCATAGCGTTCATAATAAGTTACTCCCAAAGCGTCTCCCTATCTCTATAGAAATTACTAGCATAAAAAAAGTAAACACAGGTTCAAATCCTTCATGATTTGTCATTTAAGCACTTAAATGTTCTTCACTTTTATGTAAAATTTCATATGACCACATAGCAGAATCAACAAGAACTAAAATGCGACCTTTACGCCCCAAATCATGTTGTGGAAGTTATGCCTCTGCTTGGGTAGAAAAGATTGTAACCTAAAAGTACTTTCAGTCTCTATTTTTTTTTTTCCCACTAAACTCAAAATAGTGAGTCTGTGGATACCAAGAAGGTTGAACACACGATACATCTTAGAATCTGTATTTAACCCTGTGACATTCCAGGACATTAAGTTCATTTGGTTGAAATGGAGCTCCTTGTATGTCTTTTAGGATAAGCTACAGTTTTAGGAGTACCTTTTCGATGTTTGGCTAGTAATTAGGATTAGTCATCACAAAGTGGGATACATTTGGTTTCTTTGATTTTTTTTTTTTTAGGAGTTCTTGAACTTGAGAGGATATGTACTGTACAAACTGTTGTGTGCTGTCAAACACATCAGCAAAATCTGAATCATCTAACCTATAATCGTCTACAATCACCTTGTCTAACTTGTTTTCCTGCTGTGCAGGTACAGCTATAGGCATAGGCTGTGTTGAAGAAGGTGATGAGGTCTGTTGAGTAGCAGTAACCGGTGGAACACTATGAGAAGCCAATGATGAAGATTGCGGGTTTGGTGGTTGCAGTGGGTTCTGTGAGGTTGAAGAACTCGCTGGTAATGAAGATTCCGGCTCAGTGTCAATACAAGTAAATCTATTGGATTTGGAAATTGAAGTGCCCAGATCAGTGTTAACTACTTTCTCTTTTCTTGTATTCAAAGCAGAATTTGTGATTGCAGTGTCATTTGAATTGTGCTCGTTGTCTGTACGATCCTTTGTAATATCAGAAGTATTAATAAATGAACCTTTATGTATATTTGAAACTTGTTTAGGTTTCCTTGTTTGCTGAATTGTAACTGAAAAATAATTTAAACTCTGCCCATATAGTTTGCAAACAGTGCAGCATTGTGGTCTATACTCATATTGTAATTGCGCAAATTCAAATTGATTATCTGAGCAAACGATCTTTACTGGGTCAGGATAACTGAAATTTGCATCTACTTCTAGAAGTACTTGATCATAATTTAGTCTCAATTCATTCTTAATGGTATCCTTATTGGATTTCCGAGTGCACTAGCCACATAGCGATCTCTTTGGTACTCCAATATGCTAAATTGAGTCCGACTAATCGAATCCAAATAAGAATAGTAGAAAAATATTCCCTAGTAAGGACTACCTTTTAGTATTTTATCAACGTCTACAGGAGACGACAAACGAATTACGATGAATCCATTTGGTTTGTAGAAAAGGGGAATCAACTTAAAGGACAATAATTCGTATAATTTTAGTCTCAAGGACACGATTTAAATATTTTAACCACGACGACAAACATTCTCCTAAAAATTATTCAAAAAAACAAACATTCTTCCAAAATTATTTATAAGGACAAACATTCTTTCAAGGCTGCTACCGAACTAAAAACTGCTACTGATAACTACAAACCGATACATAAAAAATGCTATCAATAACTAAAAACTGATATCTAATGAAAGTTGTCATTCAGGATAAAATACTGTCCTTGAAGCTAAAATGCTGAAAAAATTTGTCATTCACAATGATTCATTCTTAGGGGTATCCTTATTGGATTTCCGAGTGCACTAGCCACACAGAGATCTCTTTAGCACTCCAATATGCTAAATTGAGTTCGACTATTCAAATCCAAATAAGAATAGTAGAAAAATATTCCCCGGTAAGGATTACCTTTTAGTATTTTATCAACATCTGCAGGAGACGACAAACGAATTATGATGAATCCATTTGGTTTGTAGAAAATCTAAAATCCAGAGGTCGATTTCAAAACTTTGTCTACGTATCGCCTGAAATGTTCAAATAAAGGATGCCTTTCCATTACATAGGAATCCTAAGTATCGGCCCATCTTTCAGTGTTCTCCTTCGTGTCTTGATCAAGCATAAACACTGCTGGTCCTCCATTGTCCTGCAAGGTTTGAAAAAACTGAAGATCAAATGTAGTTTCCTCGTGAATATCCATGTCACTTGCCTTAACTGCCTCCGCCCAAGTACGTTGGGGGATCCATGATGATGAACCGGATGTTTCAGCACCTGGATCAGGCGGATTAGGGGGTGGTTCGTCAATGATAACTGTTTTCCCTAGAGCAATAACTGTTTCCACCATGTTTTCAAATAATAATTAATATTAATTAATAATATATGTATATGTGTGATCTATTTGTATATACGCACACGATATTATTTTGGCCATAAATATCTATAAACATATATAAATATGTGTGTGTGTGCTTATATACACACACACATGTAACAAAAAAACTTGGCAAATAAATGTATATATATTACTTTAAATGTATATGAATAAGCAGGTAGCTGTATATGTATATATATATATGTTGGATGTTTCATTTCACTTAAAATTTAAATTTTAGAATTACTTTGACAAATTTAAAAGGAAAAACAGCATTTTAATATATTTTGACCAATTTTTTTTAACCATATACATCTATATGTATATTTAAAAACCTTTTAGAAAATTTGAGAAAAGGTTTTCTTTTAATTGAAAGCAGAAAACAAAACTGAGTATTATATACTAATACATATATATATACACATACATATATACATACGTGTATATATACGCATACACAAATATATTTTGTATATATGTGGGTTAGCCGGCCTTTTGGTTCGGCTATATACAGATTTATTGGACAAGTTAGACTATAAGATAGACAATGCATGTAGCCCAAAGAGATGATCATAGAGTCTAGAGATTAAGCACAAACAATGGTACGAAGCAACGAGCAAGTGAGATCAAACGACAGACTCTTTGGAATGTTCTAAGTATGGATTAGTGCCTCCCCTAGGTAGGAGATCAGTACCTATCCCTTCTCCCATGCAGCAGATCGGATCATATCACTATGGCTATTAACAACTTGAAACAGTAGTTCAACTTAACGGGAATGGATCGATATCTCCAAAAACATGGAGATAACTATGCAAGTTACTTTGGAAACATGAAGCTAGCATGGAGAGGGACCCACCAAAGCGATTGTCCGATGCCATGTGTCCATTTGGATCGTTACGGTGACGATCCCCTACACTTTGGAATTGGGTTGTGAAAATTTTTGGGTGACCTCGCCTACATCGCGAGATTCCATCGACAAATTTTCATGAAGATATTCGACCGTTTACCCTACAAATATAGAGTTCATTGTCATTTGAAGGATCTTTACGTTGCTATTTTACTTGTACTCCATTGTAATTAAGGATAAATCTGATCCAATCCCTCCTATACTCAGAAAAACAAGTGATTAATCAAGAAATTTAATCAAAGTGGAAGTAGGCAATCAATACCGAACCACTATAAATCTATATGTTCTCGTTTTCTACTTGTTTCCTCTATTTTAATTTTAGGTCTTCAATCTATTTCTCGACATAAAATATATTGGGTATTTGTGCCAACTTTTGGTGCAAATATTTTGGCACTTTCACTGAGAAAGAATTTTCAACTTGATTGGATCTCATCATCTACTTGTGGATTCTCATATTCACGAGAAAGATCCCAATTTCTGCCGACAAGTTTTCATTGTTATTCACATTTGAAGAAAAACTAAAAAGAAAATATTATCCATGGCCAGAGAAAAGTCTACTACTTCCGGTGTTGTTGATGGCAATAAAGATACTAGCATTTAACAGGTTGGCCAAAATGTACAACCGGCGGCTGTTGATGCCCCAAATCCTCCTGATTGCATCACCAAAGCCGACTTTGAAGTCCCAATGAAGGAACTGCTTGATAACCATCAGCAGCTCAATAAGCAAATCCAAGCTAATATTGATCTAATGAACCAATTGAAAGACCAATGTGGGAAGACAAGAGGGGAGCCCTCTCCATACTCAGGATCAGAATTCTCCTCCTCGTCTGACGACTATCACAGGAGCATATGCCACAAGATGAATTCATATGATGCTAGAATGTCATGGGGAAAATACGCGATCGACTATCGCCAGACCGCACGGATCGATATTGAAGCCCCTAGGGGGATTGGCACCGAACCCTCAAACCAAGTGTGAAACTTGCTGATGGAGGAGCTAACTTTGGATGCGCCGCCATCAACCAGGGCATTTTGGCTCAGGCGAATGTGAATGATCCCCAGTTGGGAGACAATGATAGGACTACTGTTCAGGAGGTATATAAAGATCATGTTGAGCTGAGGTAACGTGGCGCTTCCGGAAGGCATGGACCAGGTAGTTTACGTGAGGTGGAACACGACCACCGTTGACATTGGTACTTCATACACAAGACTTAAAAGCTATGGTGAGACAGCTTATGAAAGAGAGCCAAGACTTAACCAACGATTGTTGGGGACTCTCCACGATTCATATTCCATTCATTAGCAACATCTTACACATAGAGTATCCTCTTATGCAGGAAAAACCGACACCAGGTAGCATCTCATGAAGTACGAGTGGCACATGGACTCCGCATAAGCCACCAATGCAATCAAGTGTAGATGTTTTACCATTTTTCTAGAAGAAGCTATGACCATGTGGCTCACTAAGCTACTACCGTGGTCAACTTCTTCGTTCGATGAATTAGCAAGGAAGTTCGTTGAGAATTCCGCATGCATGCAGCTCACCCCAAATATGTCATGTCCCTCTCCAACTTGATCCAGGCTTCGAGGGGGTGAGAAAGGGAACTGACCTCGATTCTGATTTTGGCAATTGGTTGGCGGAAAATCCTTCTATGTTGGAACGTTTTTAAGTGAAGACAACTCGGTACTTAAGAAAAGAGGAGGTGATGCGAAACAGAAAGAGAGATGTTGCAGGCTAGAGTGCCGAGGGAGTACAAAGTAACCTGGTGGCGAAACAGTCCGAAGAGAGTTTCAAAAAAGCTGAAATTAATGTTTAGAACAAACCAAATGAGCAGAAGAGATGCGGTGATAGAAAACATGACAGAAGAAGAGATTCTAGGAGAGGGAAGCCGAGGATCCCATTATTTGATACATACGCGCCATTGAATACGTCATCGGAGAACATCTATTTATCGACTTGTACTACCATGCAGTACATGAAATCGCCTCTAAAGAAACTGATTGAGAAGTTGAGACAGACAGGGAAGTACTGTAGATTCCATAAAAGTTATGGCCATACCATGGAGGAGTGCCGCCACCTCCTTGATGTCATTGAAAAGTTGATTCGTGAGAGAAAGTTGCAACATTTTGTTAAAGCTCCAGAGGATGGCGGGCAAGGGGCATCCAACCCCAATAGAGGATAAGCTCCGCCTAGTGCTGAGGAACCTAGACGGACGGGAGGAAGGTTAGTCATTAATACTATTGTTGGAGGACCACATCCAGCTAACAAAAGCTAGAACGAGATGGAGCATTACATGAGCGTTATAAGACATGTTGATATTGAGTGTCGGTCGAACATGGAGGACGGTACCTGGCAAAGCAGTAGAGAACCATGACTGATGGTACCGTGTTTTGAACTAGAGATGCAAACAAGGAGGAGGCCTCTACTATTGACCCAATGGTAATCTCGGCCATGATCGGCCCCGCCTGGATAAGAAATATTTTGATTGAATGTGGAATCTCAGTTAATATCGTTTTCAGGAAGGCATACGACCAGATGTTACTGGAAGTCAAAGACTTGAAACCGTGCAAAGCCCGTATTCATGGCTTTAACGGCGTTGCTACTAAAGCGGTAGGCTATGTCGAGCTACCGGTGGAATTGGGAGACGGTAACCATAGGAGAGTGCGGGTGCTGCCATTTATTGTAATGGATGTGAACTCTCTGTACAATGCTTTTTTGATCCAATCGGCCCTTGCTAAATTCAGGGCAACTATCGCCCCTTGGTGTTTAACGCTCAAATTCCCGATAGAGAATGGATGAGAATTATTTATGGAGATCAGACGCAGGTCATGCCTGCTGTGTTGCTGAGTTGAGGGATGCTCAGCGAAAGGAAAAAGGAAAGGATGTGGAGACATCTATCTAGATCAAAACTAATTTGAAGCTTAGCAATCAGCGTTCGAGCCTTGGTCGGGCACCATAGTCGGTTCTATAAGAATATAAACTCGAGAGACGAGGAAGAGGGACCAAAAGAACCCAAGGCTGCACCTGTTGGGCTGATGATTGACATCACGGTCACCCACAACGACCCATCACGAGTCCAGAAGATCGAATCGCGGCTTAGTGCAACAAGGATGAAAGAATTAACTGGCTTTCTCCGGGCGGATCTTAATGTGTTCGTTTAGACCCGTTCTAACAAGTGTGCGATCTAGCCAACCATTGTGAGCCATACATTAAATATCGACCCAAGGCATGTCCTGACTAAATAGAAATGACGCAGCATGGATCCAAAGAGATCTGTTGCACTTAATAAAAAAGTGGATAAACTCAAAAATAATGGGTTTATCCACGTTGCCCTCTATCCAAAATGGGTATCCAATCTTGTTCTTGTGAGAAGGCTAGTGGAAAGTGGAGAACATGCGATGACTACTCATGCCTGAATAAAGCATGCCCAAAGGACAGCTTTCCACTTTCAAGGATTGACCAGCTGGTAGACTCAACCGTTGGACATGCTTTCGTTTATGGATGCGTACTTCGATTACAATCATATCCCGATGCACGTCCTGGCCAGGAACACACTAGTTTCATTACCAACCTAGGATTATACTGCTATATTATGATGCCTTTTCGACGAAAAAACACGGGAGCGACTTACCAAAGGCTCGTAAACTAGATGTTTAAAGACCAGATTGGATGATTGATGGAAGTTTATGTGGATGATATGCTTGGCAATCAAACGACCGCATCAATGATTTGGCGAAGTTGTTCAATGTTCCTCGAAAATATGGAATGAAACTCAACCCCTAGAAATGCTCTTTCGATGTTGCATCAGGGAAGTTATTGGGTTTCATTGTTAACTCTCGTGGAATTGAGGCCAATACCGGAAGATTAAGGCGATAAGAGATATCTAAACATTAAAGATGATTAAATGATGCAAAGCCTAAATGGGATGGTCACCGCGCTGAATTGGTTCATCTCCAGAGCCATCGATAAGTGCATTCCCTTCTTCAACTTGATTGGAAGAGGGAAGAGAACTTCTCATGGACATAGGATCATGTTGATGTGTTTCAAGCTCTGGTACACCACTTAGAGAGACCCTTTATCTTATCCAAGCCACTGGATTATGAAGTCTTGTACATTTATTTAGTGGTGTCGGTATATGCCATAAGCGGCGTGCTGCTGCGTGAAGAGAATCAGATTTAGAGGCCAATATACTATGTTAGCAAGCAATTGACAGGTGCTGAAAGAAAATATCTAAAACTAAAGAAGCTCGCATATTGCCTGTTGATTGCGTTAAGTAAGTTCCTCCTATATTTTTAGGCTCACCCCATCAATATCTTCACCGACCTGTGGTTATGGCAGGTCCTAGAGTGACCTGAGACGTCTAGAAGGTTGCTGAAACAGAACATCGAATTGAGCCAGTTCGATATCACTTTTCTCCCATAGAGAGCCATCCAAAGATAAGTGTTAGCGAACTTCATAGCTGAATTCACTATAAAAGATGACTCTCCTGAGAGCAGTGAAAAACCTACCACCAATGGAAGATGTACATGGACGGAGCATCTAATGATCGGGATTCTAGCGCCAAAGTCATACTGGTCACTCTTGAGGAATGCTCGATCCGCTACGCCCTTAAACTCGGCTTCCTTGTGACAAATAACGAAGCTGAATATGAGGCCTTGGTCGTTAGGCTCAAACTTGCTAAGGAGTTGGGAGTACAAGCTCTGCAAATTTTCTATGATTCCTAGTTAGTCGTATGCCAAGTCAAAGGAGAATATCAAGCCAAGGGAGCGCGACTTGCTCCTTCCTCGGTCGGGTCTAAGAGCTGCTAATCGATTTTGAGCATTACACTATTACATTTCCGCAGAGAATAGAATGAGAAAGCCAGCTCAGTGGCCAAACTGGCCAATTTGGGGATGCATAGCAAATGGGCTTGGTCCCGGTTAAAATACTTAGCGCTTCGAGTAACGACCGAAAGGAGACTGATTGGTTCTTACAAATGGAGCCTAAGAAGGAGTCACGGATGATTTTGACCAAAGATTATTTGGAAAGGGGAATCCTCCTTGAACGGAGGAATGATAAACAACGGGTACTTAGTAAAGCTTCACGATGCATCCTTCAAGAAGGAGTCATATATAGAAAAGGTTTTTCCATCTCTCTGCTTCAGTGTATCGCCAACGATGAAATCAAGTGAGTATTAAGAGAAGTCTATGAAGGAGAATGTGGCAATCACACTGAGGGGCAAAACCTGACAAAGAAGATACTTTGCTATGGTTATTACTGGTCAACTGTCAATCGAGATACAGCCGATTATGCTAGACGATGCAACATATGCCAGATATTCACAAAGATTTCGAGAGCCTCACTGATGGAGATTACATGAATGGTCAGTCTATGGCCGTTTGCTACTTGGGGTATTGAAATTATCGGCTCCTTACCAATTTCCAAAGTTGGTGCGAAATATGCCATCGTAGTTGTCGATGACGTTACTAAATGGGATGAAGTTGAACCATTGGCCATGATCAATATGAAGAAAGTAATCAACTTTGTTATTTGAAACATCTTCTATTGTTTTGGTCTGCCCTAAATAATCATAACTGATAATGGGACCCAATTCGATAGTGTTGAGTTCAAAGACTTCTGCCGTTGGCATCGTATTGAGAAAAGATTTGTAGTTGTTGCTCCCTCAAGCTAATGTGAAGGTCGATGCTATTAATAAAATCATAGTCCATTCTAAAGAAGAGTTTGCAAAAGGCTAGAGGCAAGTGGGTTGATGAACTTCCATTAGCACTATGGGCATACAGAACTACCCACAAGTCTACGATTGGCCACGGTCCATTCGCCCTTGCCTACGGCTCTGAAGCTGTGATTCTCATAGAACTTGAAGTCCCTTTTCATTAAGTGACTTAGTATAACTCCAAAATAGATGGAGATCTTTTTTTGGAGTCTTTAGACATGGTCGATGAGAAGCGCGAAGAAGCTGACATGAGGGTAGCTACACACCGACACCGAGTTCCCCGGTACTACAATGTTAAAGTCCAAGCTAGAACCTTTGAAATTGGCGATCTCATTCTAAAATGGATCTTTCCTAGCCCTATCAACATGGGTCTGAGATCAGAAAGACCGTATGTCATCGATCGGAAGCTTGGACATAGAACTTTAAAGCTAATGACTATTGATGGCATTGCTCTCCGTAGAGCATGGAATAGCAGCATCTATGATGCTATTTCACTCGATTTTGTTTCATTCATTTGTATTTCATTTAGAATTTTCTTTTGCATTTTAGAGTGATGTAAAAAAACATACTCCATTGTTTTCCCTTTCGGTTGGCAATTGAAATTGAAGTTTCTTCTATATTTTTGAATTATTTGTGCATGGTATAATAGTTATGATGTGCGACTGACTTACATCTACATATTCCTAATATAGACCAGCGAGTGCCCAGGGTTTGGTGCCAACCAAGTTCTCCGGTCCATATATTCGAATTAAACAAAAATGAACGTGACCCACCCATTCATCCATTGATTCTTGCCTATGATCTGACGGTCCGAGTATAAAACATAAAACAGACATGACACGACCATCCATTGTCTAGCCCCATCCGTCGATTCGACGGGGTAAAGTAAAAGTGGATATGATACGACTGACCACTCTTCGACTTTTTCTCCTGACCTTGGGACAAAGGAATCAACCAAGGAAAATGTGGTTCAACCCTTTACCATAACAACTCCAATCTCCAAAGTGTGGGCTGGAGTACAAACATACAAGGGGTCGATGAACCGACCATCAACTAACTCTGGTTCCTAGAGTGCGAATAATAGTATAAACAAACAAATGAGTGTGATTCGACCATTCATTCACCAACTCTGACCTGAGCTCTACAGGAGGAGTACAAACTCATAATGGATGGGATCCGACCGTCCATGAGCTAACTTCACCAACTCGAGACCGGGGTAGGAATATAATCACTTAATTACTGAATAAGACAGTGTAACACTATGGCTCCTACCATGTGTATGATATGATTTAAGGCCATGGCTGAAAGGAGGCCTTAAGATGAACTTATAGGATCAACGCCCGAAGAAACGGGCGACCGAATGACATTACAAATTGAATGACGAGCGACAAATTACAAGTACATTGAATGGAAAACATAATAGCTTGAATACTTAAGCAAATTAACATAAAAATTAGACTAAAACGAAAGAAGTTTTTATTCACGAGAAAAAACTTGGAAAGCCAAGTACAATTTTATTCCTAGAATTGGAACCCAAAACGGGGCTGTACTCGCACAATCACGACCAACAACAATAAACTAGCTACTTAGTTATACACAACTTCAACTGAGTCGACAGTTGTTTCTCCTCCTTCTTAGGCTTCTTTGGAATAAACTCACTAGAGCTCTCACCCTTTCCTTTCCTTATCAACCTTTCTCCACCCTTTCCACCCTACTTTTAGAGACAAAAACGGAAGCAGTCTCACTATGGGATATTGAAGGCTAGACCTTTTTAAGGATGATACCGATGGGTAGTATGATTTCGAGTGGAGTGACAGCTACCTCGGCACACTCCCACTTAACTTGCTTGTCTAGCTCTTCCTTCTCGGTATGCTCTTTCAAGCTGTGTTTGTTTATATGCTCGGAGGCATGGATCACCACGATGTCATCTATCTCATCCTGGGCTTGTTGATCATCGATCTTTTCTTCATTCAAAGCCTCTATAACTTTAGCATATGGACCAGAAGTCTCAGTGGGTTGGACAGTCAGGGCCATCTATAAAGTGGCGACCACTATAGACTCTGTGGTCTGTGTTTGATGTCTCATGAAGGCTTCAACATCAGGAGCATGTACTGATGTAGACAGACCTACACTTTCACAAGGTTTAATAGGTAAGCCAATGACTTGCGTTCACAAGATGTAAACTTTCTTGAACATCAGGGTGGTGAGTGATATACCTTCATGGGATTGTCCTTCGATCGAAGCTGGAGTGCTGTCTTCAAGAATCGAAGATAGCATAAAAGACTTATGGATTTCAGGATGATTTGGATCGTAGCCTATCTCCTTTTTAAGGCAAGAGAAGCCGAGGCACCAGTTGCTTAACTTGTGAGAGGGTCTTGAGAGCCAAACCCCTGAGGCTTCATCACTATCCTTCCCTTTCTCGGTGATCGATGGTTATCAAGTAAACTAATTCAAGCAGCCTTGAGTTCGTCAGGCCCTTCATTGTGTAAGATTTCATGCATTAGCTGCTCTTTATCAAACTCAGCGCCACCAAGGGATTTCTTCTTTAGCTCAACAATATAGTCTTGGGCTTCGATTAGTGACTCAGGGTACCCCTCTCCAAGGAAGCGTAGGTTGTGGTTCATGAGAATGCTTTCATTGTAATATATTAACAAGGGATTAAAGTTATCCTTTATCTTTGTTCTACTACACTCCCTAGCTTCCTCTTTGGAGGTATTTATTTGTGCAAGTTATTTATCAGCCTCAATCTTGGTCAGGCAAGCCTCGATTGTTTCCTGGCAATATCATTGGAACTCCAATTAAGTCTTAAATTTCTCTTGTTTTTCCTTCTCAAGCTCCTTCTCAAGTTGTTGAATATGGAGGACCAGTGCGTCATTATATTATTTTTTAGTGCGTCCTTTTCCTTTTGCAAAATGTCCTTATCAAGGACTAATGTGCCATTATGGTGAACAGCGGTATCCAATTTAGCTTGATGCACTTTCATCAAAGGTTCCACTGCTTTGGAAGATTCACTAGTATTCAGCCCCTTGACTTCGTTATCCAAGTGTTCGATGGTGTCTTTATCATGAATCACTTCTAGAGTTAAGCGATCAATCTCATACTTTCTTTCCATCGACACTTCGAAAATCCTACCAATTACATGTTGAATTGTGCCATGCTGGATGTAGACATCATTGGCATAAGAGAGCACTATGTCCTTGGCTTCAAGAGGAATCGGACGTAAAGCAGGAACAAATTTGAACTCATCAAAAAATAACTTAAGAAAGATGGCCTTGAGCTTACCCATCTTTTCTGCAACAGTGGCATCGAGAGAAGTTGGGCTAAGAGGGACCATTTTCCATGCCTATAAGAAGAATTATCAAGACTTTTTGCACCAATCTGGCGTTCAAAAGATCGCTGGCTACTGAAAGAACCCGAATGTTGCTCGGGCGATGTAGCCAAAGTAGGGGCATGAGGTAATGACTTACCACTACTATAGACAGCGGGGTGTGGATCGGTACCTTTATGATGAGAAGACTAGGACTTTGACTTGTGCTTGGATGAAGAATCCCTGGATTGATTACTCCTGTCTCGGTCCTCTCTTCCTTCATGGGCTTCTCTTCCTAGCCAGGTTGTGATCAGAGTCTGGACCTCGATTGGACCCAAAATAAGATGGCTAAGAGTATGATTACTTCTTCAAACGATCAGAGTAGCAAAAGCGCCCCATGGAACCTGCAATAAAACAAAAATGTATAAGAATCATTAAAATTAAAGATGGATAGGTGTTGTGTAGTGTAGTGCACGTGATCGTGAGTGTCCTTAGTGTCCCCCCAACAGACCAAGTACTGGTGCTTTGCTAGCCAGAGTAATCTCCCCTATGCTAGTTGGAGGAATGTCAACGCCAATTTGTATAGGAGATCCGGACCCCCCCCCCCCCAAGGCTCATTTTAGCAAAATCATAACTCACGTTATCTTCTGGTATCGAGATGTTCGATGATCCCTCGAATAAATTTTATAGAGGCAAGGAAGTGGATTGATCAACAATAGTAGTGGCTAACTTGGGTTGCTTGGTAGTTTTCCCATTACAAAGCACGTAGACGAGCTTCTTCCCGTTTCTCTTCTTTAAAGCAAGGAGCTACATATCTTGAAATGACCCTCACTACAGGCTTATGGCTTGAACCTGCGTTGTCGCGACCAGGCTCATTAGCATCACCCCATATTTTTCCTTCTTTGGCATCATCGTGAGCCTCCTCGACTAGGGGCATGATAGGATTAGCATCACTGCCTCCCGGTTGAGCAGCGCCACTTCTTCCTCTCACTTCCCCATCAGCATTCCCGGTTAACTCGATGCTACGACCCTATACTAACAAGCCAAAAATGAAGAGATGTTGATCTGCAATAAGGGATCTAACATCTTTATTTTTTGGAGGTATATTCGTGAGCTCAACAGCTGCCTTTGAGTAACCATCACTGATGGGACATGGATAGCTACCTGCAAGGTTTAAAGAACTTCTCAGTTCAAAGTATGACATGAACAAAAGCACTCAATTTTGAGTAAACTGACACTCGCGTCCTTCCAGCCATCGTCCTATGAAGCGGGGCGGACAATGCATATAAAAACACTCATTCTTGGAAGCACTTAGCTTATTCCAACCGCCAATCATGACTTAATATTTACTGATTGGCTCAAGAAATGTATGCAAGAGGCTTCCTTTTTGTTGCTTGAAATCGAAGATGAATCTAATGTCCTTTGGAGTTAGTGCACCATATAAGAATTTAAGGAATATTATGTACGTACAATGAAGAAATGCACAGCTGTTCGGATGCAACTGGACCGGAGCCAATCTCCAATGATGTAACATCTTCTAGATGAATGAATTAAAAGGCGGGATACATCTTGCCCAGCATGTATACTTGTTACATGCAGTATATCCTTCCGGAGGTGAGTGAGCTCTGTCATTATGAGACGGGACTCGTACATCCTCATACAATATCCCGTGCTTCAGTGTGATGCAAACTCTATAAAGAGAAGCCTCGTCGATTTTCAAAGCCTAAAATCTTTCGGGTTCTCTAAAAATATAGCATCTTCTAAAGTGTTAGGAGCTGGTTCATCTTCTGCTTCTAGATTTGCAGGAATTTCAGGCGCTTGATGAGAACTTTCGGGCTGTTCTGATTGATTTCCCGGAGTGTGCCGAGAAGATATTCTTGCGCAGCTTGACTCGGCATTAGAATCTCCGTGTGAAGCAGTCTGTTCAGTAATCATAGCAGCTAAACGCTCCAAGCATTTAGTGTTGAATATGCGCTTATATGATTTTTGTTTGATGATAATAAACATATATATATATATATATATATTCGTCTAAATGTATTTGTTAATGTACTATTTTATTCTTTCATAGATTAATTAAATATTTGTTGAATAAAATAAATTACACAGAATTTGAATTCAAACGGAATAAGTTACACAGAATTTGAATTCAAATAGAAATTTTATTCAAACAAATATTTATTACAATTTTGAGTAGGACAAATTCAAGCTCTCACTATACATATACAATTTTGTTTACAATACATAACAATTCAATTTACATAAATGCCTCACTACATATCACTCACACTCGTAGTTTATCTTCAATTTCATTCCAGTTAGAATCCAGCATCTGAGAAATCTGCAAAAATATTCACTAACGTAGTAAAATTGAAAAAGAAATATTTTTGCAATATAAAATGAAATATGATTTTTGAAAATATGATTTGCCTCAGTTATTTGGGTTGTTCGTCATCATTTACATTTGAATTCATCATACATGAACAATGTGACATGCACAGTGTATCGCTGTCGATATACACTTGATAATGCTACAGGGACAGGTGAGCACATGTCAAACCCAAATGAAAAGTTGGGTTCAACTCACGTGCAATATATTTAAAATCTCGACACGAGCACAAGGTCAAACCCGAGTTTTGAAACTGGATTCAATTCAAGTGAAATTTCAAAAATCAACATGAAGTGAATCAAGTTCAGTGTGGCAATGCACCAACCAGAAACTCAGTGCAACAGAGAATAGTATCAATGCATAAATGACTACATAACAACAAGATGAACCAGACAGGTCAAGCAATGAAGGCAGACTACAATACCAAGTTACAAACATCAAGTGTCAACCAGGTAGCAAGCAAAATCAACACAGCAACTCAAAGACCGCAAGTGTGCAACTTGACTATCAAGACACAGTGAAAAAGCAAGTGCAGACCACAAAGAAATGCCACCAAGTAAACAAATGATCAGAACTTCAACCAGACAGTACATCAATAAACTAAATGCAAGACCAAAGTGCAACAGAAAATCCAGTGCCAACATAAATACTGTAACGATCAAGTTCAAGTCAGACCAACAAAATGCACTAGTGATATTAAGCACACATGAAACAGTGCAAGATGGTCAGACCAAACATCAAGACCAACTGCAAAATGCAAATAAATTCGAACCAAGTCCATGAAGCACAAAGACTCCAAGCCCTCAAGCTACAACTCAAGTGAAACTCCAGCAGTAATGCAACAGTGACATGCACAGATGCATTCAAAGAACAACAACCAACAAAAGAAGTAGTGACAATGAGTATTGCAGTAATGGATGCAGACATAAACAACATCAAAGAATCAAGTCTCGACCAAAATCAGTAACTCAATGAATTGGATGAACAAGGCAAGTACACATGTATGCAACAACAATGAAGACTCGGGCAAATGTCCAGACAACAACATGAATGCAATAACAAATTCAGTGAAGCCCAAGTATACAATATGACAATGCAAACATGACAACAAACAAATGCAAGTGACTCAAGCAACATGTCCAGTTACAACAAAGACCAAGTGCACAGTGAAAAGTATTCAGTAACATAAAACAAGTTCGAGCAATATAAAGAACCAAAGTCACAGTGTACAAAATCAAGAAAAACGTTTCGAACAGGTCAAATATGCTACAAGGATGAACACGTTGGCCAAAGTCAATTTTTTCTCACAGTGGCACTCGAATCAAAGTAGTAATTGACCAGTGAACAACTGCAGTTAAATGTCAACGCAATGGTAATGGCAAGTCATGGAGTCGCACTCACATAATCAGATGACCAAGTCAAAAATTCAAGGGTATTTGCAATTTTTGAAAAAGTCAAAGCAAACTAAAAGAGGAAAGTTTTTGACGTATGACTCAAGGCAATCGAACGTTTCATAATCAAAGTCGTGCGCATCAGGCAATCAAGAATTAGGAAAGTGTAAATGAATACGAACAAATTCAAGTGTCTCGGAATTCATATAAATACCAAACCCCAAATTCATCATCGGCATCGAGTTCGAGTACGAAAATCAGAAAAGCAAAAACAAGGAAATTACATACCAAAGCAAACAGTGAACTCGATCAAATAGGAGCGGCCGACATCATCTCAAGAGACGATCAACAAATAAAGCAAGAGAACCAAGTTAAATCGAGCAAGAAAAGCCGCGATCGTCTATATTTACTGGAAGCCCTAATTTGGACAAAGAACGAACTAAGAATCAAAGCCGCCATTTTCTTCACAAGCCAGAAAAAAAGAGGATTGGGTGAAAGAAAAATTGGGCTGGCCTTGTTAACAAGGGCTTTAGTTTATTTTTAGGGTTTAATTTTATTTAAGGGGTTTTTTGATTATTAGTTTTATTTTTATTTGTTATTTTCGAATCAAGTCTTGGTAAATCACCACTTAGGTTGTAGGTAGTGTCAGATTGTCTAGTTAGAATTAGTTTAGTGAGCAGGGTGTGCGAGTTTGCAAAACTCTATAGGCGGTAGCAGGGTGTGCGAGTCTGTTAGAGTGTTTGTAAGCGGGAGACTGTTTAATTCTAATAGAAATTTGGGAATGCAGCAGTATGCGGGGTTGCCGAAGCTGGGTAAATTTTGTGTGTGATTTACTTTTCAGCATATTTATTTCTGCAGTTTGTTTTTGTGTTTAATTCGAGAAGATTTGCTATAACCCTATTCACCCCCCCTCTAGGGTTAATCTAGATCCTACAAGTGGTATCAGAGCATGGTATTTTTCTTTAACTCTAGAGTCATGAATCCACCAAATAATGCTTTTTCTGAGGGGCAATCTATTGTTAGGCCACCCATGTTTAATGGGAATGATTATGCTTATTGGAAAGTTAGGATGGGTATTTATCTTAGTTCTGTTGATTATGATGTTTGGGACATTATTGAAACTGGCTATAAATCTCCCACTATAACTGTTGGTGATATTGAGATTCCTAAACCTAAGGATAGGTGGGATGCTAACGATAAGGGATTAAAAACTACAAATGCTAAAGCCATGAATGCTTTAATCTGTGCTCTTGATAAGTCTGAATTTAATAAAATTTCTCATTGTAAAACTGCACATGAAATTTGGCATACCTTGGAGGTGACACATGAAGGAACTTCTCAAGTCAAGGAGTCTCGTCTAGCCCTATTCAGCAATGAATACGAGAACTTTGTGATGGACAAAGGCGAGAGCATAAAAGACATGTTTGGACGCTTTTCAACTTTGGTGTACAACGCTAGAGCGCTTGGGAAGGTATTCACTGAGGTAGAGCTTGTGAGGAAGGTGCTACAAGTCTTACCGATGAACTTTGAGGCCAAAGTCACGGCAATACAAGAATCGAAAGATCTGAGTAAACTAAGCATGGAGGAGTTGATTGGCAACTTGATGACATATGAGCTTGAGCTAAAAGCAAAGGAGGAACGCAACAACTCCGAACCAAAGAAGAAGACGATTGCCTTAAAGAGCAAAGAAGAGAGCGATGGAGAAGAAGAAGATCCAATTGAAGAGCTTGCAATGGCTGTCAATAATCTTAGAAAATGGTCGGGATTCAAGCCACGCAAGAAAAAAACAAGTGGTAATAGGTCAAAAGATTCTGACAATTCCGATAATGAACTGACGTGCTTTAACTGCAACAAGCCTGGCCACTTCAAACAAGAATGCCCACTTCTCAAAAACAACCAAGGAAAGAAAAAGAAGAAGAAGGCCTTTGCAGCAACTTGGGATGATGAAGAAGGAGAGGAAGTTTCGAATAGTAGCTCAGATGAGACTAACTTGTGTCTTGTGGCAACATCAGATTCAGAAGCAAGCTCAGAGGAATCTAGTAAGGGAGGTGACTATTCTTATAAAGAACTTGTTTTTATGTGTCTTGATCTTACTAAAGAAGTTGATACTCTTGAATCTAAAATTGAAAAACTGAAATCTGATAGGAGAGAACTTGCTCGTGAAAATTTTAGGTTAGAAACTGAATTTGAAAATATTCAAAACCTAGACTGTAAAAAATGTAAAATTTTAGATTCAGAATTATCAAGACTTAAGAATAGCTTTGAGAATCTTGGAAAAGAAAACTTGAGTCTTAAGGAAACCATTGACACTAGGAAAAAGGATTTTATAAATAGATGCACCTCACTTATAACTGAAAACACAACACTCAAAACCAAAGTCCAAAATCTTGAGAAATCTCTGAATAACTTTTCAAGAGGAGAAAAATAATTCAACGTGTTATTGGGAAATCAAATTTTTGCTAACAACAAAAAAGGACTTGGCTTTGGAAAAACACAAGTTGATGGTAATGCAAAAGGTAAGAGTGTCTTTGATAGATGTGAAATAATTGGATATCATGTTGAAAATTGTAGTCATAGGAACAAGAACACAAAATTTATACAAGTTTGGGTTCCTAAGAATTCTACAAACAAATTTCATGTCTATTGGAATAAGAATAAAAGGACTAAACAAGTTTGGGTTCCAAAGGGATTATCTATTCACAATGCTTCAGCCACTAACAATCATGGACCTATAAAACAAATAGGTCACAAAAATCTTTCATCGTGTAGGTATGGTGGCAAGCAAAGGAACAACAACAGTGTTATCTGGATTTTGGCTATTCCAGAAACAGAACGGGCAACAAAGCAAAGTTCCTTAGCCTAGTACAAAGGTGACAGAATCACAATGGGCAACCACGAAAAATTATCGTAAAGGTAAAACAGGTGAAGGTATATTTATTTGATCGATATATTAAATGTGATAATCTGCACCGTATTCTGAATGAAATCGGCCAATATTGAGATGCCGTAAAGATGATGATTTTGATTCTGACTTGTTCAACATAGTTGGCAATTATATTCTCTAGATTCTTGTATTTGCTTCATATATATTAGTCTGGATTAAAAATAGTGTTTTGTTGGATGATGATATTTTTGGTTATAATTCGGCTAACTCCATATTCACGGTTTTCTGATTATTTACACGGCTTCAATCCAAATTCACGAGAATGACATTTAAAATGCTGTTTGAGTTTTTATGCACACTTCATGGTCTGGTCTATCAAATTTAATTAGTGATGTTTTGAAATGAAAAAGAAATTCAGATGCAGATTACACTGGTAATCTAGTTGATAGAAAAATTACTAGTTGAACGTGATTTTTTTAGACATTTAGTAACTGCATCGTTTTTCAAAGAAAATATCTGCATATTTTTCATTTTAAATAATTTTCAAATAGCTGATAATTTTCCCATATATCCCCCTCGAGAAAATCATTTTTAATCATATTTTCATATTAGTCATTTTTATTTGATTTTAAATGACAAATTTTGACTAATCCGACTCCCTACTAATTATCAAAAAGATAAATAGTGATTAAAAGGGTGATAAGTGTTGATATTTAACATACGTTACTCAAGACATTATATTTGGAAAATTTCGTTAGGAATTCAAACAAGAGTTATAAAACTTTTTGTTGGGCAAAGATTCCATGACCATTTCTATATCTATCATATTTCTATCGACCATTGTTTATCAAAACTTAAATATAGTTTGTCGATATGTGGTACTATAATCAGGGATCATTTGTTTTTCATTTCATATTTTTTTGTAAAAATAAATAAATATCCAAAGTATTCACTCTCATTTAAAAGTCCTCACGGTTATGCATGGGTGAATTACTTTGATTTTGATTATGTGCTTCCATGCTCATTTAAAAGTCCTTACGGTTATGCATGTATGGAACGCATATCAAAATTAATTGATTAAATAGACAAGTTGATTCTAATCCCATTTAAAAGTCCTCACGGTCATGCGTGGTTAGAAGATACTTGATTTCATTTTTTAAAATTAAATTGGAACACTACTAATCTCATTTAAAAGTCCTAACAGTTATATATAATTAGTAGATATTCAAATTCCTGATATAAATGTACCACAAGTTGATACAATTGTATGATTTTATATTAGAACATCATTTCCATTCTTTCTAAAAGTGGAATATGCGCCTAACAAGGGTAGTTATGATTTTTGTTTGATTTTTATTGAAGTTTAATATTTATATTCAATTTGAGTTTAATGTTGGATTAATATTGATCACTTTATCTCCATTTTCTCTAACACTATTATTCTTTTGCTGATAACAAAAGGGGGAGAGAAAAGTTAAGATTTTGTCAAATATAATCAAGCAAAGGTCAAATAATTTTCCATTTGCATCTAGGCTCATTTGTATATTTCTATTTGTATGCATATATGTAGGGGGGGAATCGTGTAGAGAGGAAGCATTTGAATAGGGGGAGCAATTAGAGTATATCATTGATCAAATACATTTAACACAATCAAAATCTTAAATATATGTTTGTTATCATCAAAAGGGGGAGATTGTTGAATATGCGCTTATATGATTTTTGTTTCATGATAATAAACATATATATATATATATATATATATATTCATTTAAATGTATTTGTTAATGTACTATTTTATTCTTTCATAGATTAAATAAATATTTTTTGAATAAAATAAATTACACAGAATTTGAATTCAAACAGAATAAGTTACACAGAATTAGAATTCAAACAGAAATTTTATTCAAACAAATATTTATTACAATTTTGAGTAGTACAAATTCAAGCTCTCACTATACATATACAATTTTGTTTACAATACATCACAATTCAATTTACATAAATGCCTCACTACATATCACTCACACTCGTAGTTTATCTTCAATTTCATTCCAGTTAGAATCCAGCATCTGAGAAATCTGCAAAAATATTCACTAACGCAGTAAAATTGAAAAAGAAATATTTTTGCAATATAAAATGAAATATGATTTTTGAAAATATGATTTGCCTCAGTTATTTGGGTTGTTCGTCATCATTTACATTTGAATTCATCATACATGAACAATGTGACATGCATAGTGTATCACTGTACATGCCACAAGGCCGTGCACATCGATATACACTTGATAATGCTACAGGGACAGGTGAGCACAGGTCAAACCCAAATGAAAAGTCGGGTTCAACTCACGTGCAATATATTTAAAATCTCGACACGAGCACAAGGTCAAACCCGAGTTTTGAAACTGGATTCAACTCAAGTGGAATTTCAAAAATCAACATGAAGTGAATCAAGTTCAGTGTGGCAATGCACCAACCAGAAACTCAGTGCAATAGAGAATAGTATCAATGCATAAATGACTACACAACAACAAGATGAACCAGACAGGTCAAGCAATGAAGGCAGACTACAATACCAAGTTACAAACATCAAGTGTCGACCAAGTAGCAAGCAAAATCAACACAGCAACTCAAAGATCGCAAGTGTGCAACTTGACTATCAAGACACAGTGAAAAAGCAAGTGCAGACCACAAAGAAATGCCACCAAGTAAACAAACGATCGGAACTTCAACCAGACAGTACATCAATAAACTAAATGCAAGACCAAAGTGCAACAGAAAATCCAGTGCCAACATAAATACTATAACAATCAAGTTCAAGTCAGACCAACAAAATGCACCAGTGATATTAAGCACACATGAAACAGTGCAAGATGGTCAGACCAAACATCAAGACCAACTGCATAATGAAAATAAATTCGAACCAAGTCCATGAAGCACAAAGACTCCAAGCCCTCAAGCTACAACTCAAGTGAAACTCCAGCAGTAATGCAACAGTGACATGCACAGATGCATTCAAAGAATAACAATCAACAAAAGAAGCAGTGACAATGAGTATTGCAGTAATGGATGCAGACATAAACAACATCAAAGAATCAAGTCTCGACCAAAATCAGTAACTCAATGAATTGGATGAAAAAGGCAAGCACACATGTATGCAGCAACAATGAAGACTCAGGCAAATGTCCAGACAACAACATGAATGCAATAACAAATTAAGTGAAGCCTAAGTATACAATATGACAATGCAAACATGACAACAAACAAATGCAAGTGACTCAAGCAACATGTCCAGTTACAACAAAGACTAAGTGCACAGTGAAAAGTATTCGGTAACATAAAACAAGTTCGAGCAATATAAAGAACCAAAGTCACAGTGTACAAAATCAAGAAAAACGTTTCGAACAGGTCAAATATGCTACAAGGATGAACACGTTGGCCAAAGTCAATTTTTTCTCATAGTGGCACTCGAATCAAAGCAGTAATTGACCAGTGAACAACTGCAGTTAAATGTCAACGCAATGGTAATGGCAAGTCATGGAGTCGCATTCACATAATCAGATGACCAAGTCAAAAATTCAAGGGTATTTGCAATTTTTGAAAAAGTCAAAGCAAACTAAAAGAAGAAAGTTTTTGCCGTATGACTCAAGGCAATCGAACGTTTCATAATCAAAGTCGTGCGCATCAGGCAACCAAGAATTAGGAAAGTGTAAATGAATACGAACAAATTCAAGTGTCTCAGAATTCATATAAATACCAAACCCCAAATTCATCATCGACATCGAGTTCGAGTACGAAAATCAGAAAAGCAAAAACAAGGAAATTACATACCAAAGCAAACAGTGAACTCGATCAAATAGGAGCGGCCGACATCATCTCAAGAGACGATTAACAAATAAAGCAAGAGAACCAAGTTCAATCGAGCAGGAAATGTCGCGATCGTCTATATTTACTAGAAGCCCTAATTAGGACAAAGAACGAACTAAGAATCAAAGCCGCCATTTTCTTCACAAGCCCAAAAAAAAGAGGATCGGGTGAAAGAAAAATTGGGCCGGCCTTGTTAACAAGGGCTTTAGTTTATTATTAAGGTTTAATTTTATCAAAGGGGTTTTTTGATTATTAGTTTTATTTTTATTTGCTCTTTTCGAATCAAGTCTTGGTAAATCACCACCTGGGTTTTAGGTAGTGTCAGATTGTCTAGTTAGAATTAGTTCAGTGAGCAGGGTGTGCGAGTTTGCAAAACTCTATAGGCGGTAGTAGGGTGTGCGAGTCTGTTATAGTGTTTATAAGCGGGAGACTATTTAATTCTAATAGAAATCTGGGAATGCAGCAGTAGGCAGGGGTTGCCGAAGCTGGGTAAATTTTGTGTGTGATTTACTTTTCAGCATATTTATTTCTGCAGTTTGTTTTTGTGTTTAATTCGAGAAGATTTGCTATAACCCTATTCACCCCCTCCGCCCTCTAGGGTTAATCTAGATCCTACATTTAGAACCCATACCTATCAAACTTAGTAGATAGTCATTGTTAGAGAAAGAAACTTGTTCCCCCCATGTATAGTGTAAGCTAGTGTGGTGTGGTGCAGTATTGTGCAATGGAATAATAAACAATTCAAGATTAGATGACAGCTGTGACAAGACTTTGGGATTCGACCGAAGTGATCAACATCGCTGACCGTCCTGAATGGCTTTCACATCGATGGTTGTGGATTTTATCTAAGTTGTGGGATTAGTTATCGGCATGTTGAAGTCTGGTATTTACATTCGAATAAATACGAGCTTCCAAATCCGTTCAAGGCGTATGTTACAATCCAAGTTCACATTCGAGTTCTAAGTCATATGCATGTGTATTCAAGTCCAAGTACTCGAATCATGTTCAAGTCCCATTTCGAAGTTCAAGTGTTCATGTTCAAGTCTATAGTCACATGCATTCATCCCAAAGTCTAAGTATACAATTATGTGTATGTGTTCGAGTTCCAGTTCAATAGCTGAAAATGGTTAAGTACCCGTAGGCAAAGGGATCGTACCTGATCCCTCACCTAAGCAGTGCTCCCTTGTTACATTTCAAACTCTAAATGCCCATAACCGATCCCTCCTTACTGACCAATCCTTTTATTTCAACAAACAACTGATCCCATGCTAGCATGCAACTACATCTCATCTTTCCTCATATCTGTTTCGATGGCCTTCCATCACTTCACTTCACCTCCACGCCATCGACCTATCCCTATAAACCCAATTCCGTTCACACTACACTTCCTAATTCATTCTCCATTCCCATCAGCGTGAAACTCGAACTGAATCCACCTCATCTCAGTTCAAATCTGAAACCCACCTGTACATGAAAATGACGAGCGTTTCGAGGTCAGAACTCGAGGGTCGGCCTAAGACAAAGTATGGGTTCGGATTCGACTTAAAATTGGGTCGAGACCTAATGTAAGGAGAGCAACGCGAGACATTGGGTGGATTGATGATCAAGGTGACGATGAATTATGGAGAGGATGCTCGATTTCTCGAGTTCAAGCTTTTTAATGGTGACTATATGGAAGAGGATGGGTTTGGTAGCAAAGTGAAAGAAGTGGGGAGGACTAGTTATGTATTTAGCTTATATGCAAAAGTGAGCCGCTATCTTAAAGCCTAAAGTGGCTGAGTGTTTAGAAACAAAAGGATCGGTACCGATCCCCATACCTAGGAGATTGGTACCGAGCCCCTATTTCAAAAAAAACAATGAAAAATTGCAGTGCAAGTACACTTGAACTACATGGAATCGGCAACGACTCATAAGCGTGTCTGGGAGCCAATGATAAAAATGTGTACATAAATGAATGTGCATGTGTACAAACTCAACATTTGATTTCTTGACTCGACTGAAATTGAATTATTACCTGATAACTTTCGAGAAAGAGAACCAGTACAAATAAACGAGGCCTCCTACTCAATCGACAAGCTCAACGGAACTGAACATAGACAAAGAGCAGGGATTACACTTTGGTTTTATATTAACGAATATCGACCAAGCATCACAAAAAATAGAGAGAGAGGGATATGATTCTTCGAAAAGATAATTTGATGGAAGGATAACAATTGTTCCATAATCGAATGGAATCCTTTCCGACAACTTTAACTTGCTTCGATTAAAAGCACATCATATTTGAAACAAGGCATACTTGGGATGTAAGTGTTATCTGATCTTTTGACCCGCTATATCCATACTGATTGGACAAATTAGACTTGAAGATAGACAAGGCAAGCTGTCCAAAGAGGTGATCATAGAGTCTAGAGATTACGAACAAACAATGGTATGAAGCAACACGCAAGTGAGATCAAGAGATAGACTCTTCGAAATGTTCTAAGTATGGATTAGTACCTTCCATGGGCAAGGGATCGGTACCTATCCATTCTCCTATGCATTGGATCGGATCATATCATTATGTATATGAACAACTTGAATTAGCAGTTCAACTCAATGGGAATCGACCGATATCTCCAAAAACATGAAGACAACTATGCCAACAACTTTGGAAACATGAAGCTAGCATGGAAGGAGATGCACCAAAGAAATCGTATGATGCCACATGTCCATTTGGATCAATCAATTCCAATCCCTTATACTTGGGAATTGGGTCGTGGAATTTTTTGAGTGACATCGTCTACATCATGAGATTCAACTGGCGAATTTTCATGAAGATATTCAGTCTTTTACCTCTATAAATACAGAGTTCATTATTCATTTGAAGGATGTTTATGCTGCTTTCTTACTTGTACTCTATTGTAACCAAGTATCAATTCGATCTGATCCCCCCATGCTTAGAAAAACTAGCGATTAATAAAGCAATTTCATCAAAGTGGACGTAGGTAATCAACACCGAACCAGCTTTTTTCTCTATTTTAATTTTATTTCTTCACCTTATTTCTTTACATAAAATATATTGGATGTTTTTGCCAATTATTGGTGCAAATAATATATATATACACACACACAAAGTCAAAAACTTGCCGTGCAAAATTAAATCTACTTTATCTTAAATTTAATACATATGTGTGTGTGTGTGTGTGTGTGTTTTAATATATATACATATATGTTAATTCTAATTACTGATTTATTTTGTGGTTGAAATAAAATTACGAACAAACATGCATGCGTATAAATTATTTTATTTGAAAAAAAATGTGTACTGTTTCGCATCATGTCAGTGGCTGACACCTTGCTTGTTAGCAATCTCATCTCCAAACTCCTAGTTCTCTATCCTTAACTATAGTTTGCTTTTCTTTCTTCGATGATACACCAATTTGTAACAACGAAGCCTAGGGTTTTGTTGTGTGCGGAAACATATCTTTCTCCAAATATCTTGAAAGAGGGGTTACTTATATTTAAACAGAGCTCAAATATCCAACAACATATCTTTTACTAAATCTAGCTATCAAAACTCTTCCCTCCTTGCCTCGGTGATTTTGTCATCGCCCCTTACCTGGGATTTTAGACATATATTTATCTCATAAATTAATTTTTAAGCCTATATTCTAATTAAATCAATATCTAACAATTATAAATCATTTTAATTGGTTTTAAGACCGAATAATTAAAATGCAAAAAAGTTCAGTACAAAACCTATATTAATTTTTTTACAATTTATTACGTTCATAAATTTTGGTTGAACTCGGAAATTAGCTGTAACATCCCCTATCTTGAGACCCGAAGCTAAGTGCTATAGATGTTGCAGTCATCCATAGTATTAACTTCCGATGACAAAATACGTAATGTTAATGGTATCCATAATATCAGAAGCACGTGAATATGAAATAAAATCAACATAGATTTAAAATACTTTTCAGTTTACATTTCAAATCAATATTCCATATTCAGATACATAATCGAAAATTGATTCCCGGGTTCTGATCAAATATAATCGTTACAAATTACGCCAAGAGCGACATATGAAGATGCCCCCTTGGATGCTTAGAGTACTAAACAGATATATCAGCCATAATACCTCACGGTGGAAGTAAAATTAAATAGCTCCTAACTTTGCCTCCTCCACGTCTTTGGAAGCTTATTCGTCCAACCTACTAAACCTGTAAAACCTTAACTCTCAATCTACTCAAATTAATATTTTGAGCACCCGAGAGTTTAAGGGGAAAACATAAACTTCGATTGAGACATAAAGCCTGGTGTGAATAATAATATTACATCTTGGTTATCTAATATTAAGTGAGACAACGCTGCTTAGCGGAACAGGTTCCCCTCACTAATATCCCTTTTAAAACATATCTTTTGCAAACCAGAATCTTGCAATCAAACCGATTAAAACAATAATAGCAATATCATATATGCACAAAAATCAAGTAACCAATGAACTATTTGTCCACACAACATAGTTTTGTTTTGCTAACTATTAACCATTGGCTGACTCAAGCCTACCAGACATACTAAACTATCTATCATCTGTTAGACATAATACTAGGTTATCCGCCCTTAACTATCTACTTCTAGGGTCAACTGAACATAATGGTTTTGCGGGCTCATCAATAACCTATCTTTATTTTTATATATTCCTTTATGTGTGTAACATCATTTTAGTCTTACCTATGGCAAAGCCCTACACACTGGAATTTTGGACTTATATTAGCTAGGGGCTTATTAGCTAAAGTATAGGGCGTGACCCTATACCAATCCCATCTGATATTCTTATATCTAAGTCATTTACTTAGGGTTAACGACCCTATTAAATCTTCCTTGAAAATATTTATTTCAAATTGATTTAACCCTTTAAATCATACTTAAACAAGGAAAATATACTCTTTGCTTTATGTAAATATCTTTGCCATGGTATATGCTTTACACAAAATAATGTTGATGAAAACCTAATTCAATAGGTTATCTATCCCTATAAAACAAATTAAAGCCCTTCTTTAACTTAGAAAAAAATTAGGTTTTAAATCCAATTTATCTTCTTCGAAACCCTTGTTTAATTCGAAACCCTTGTTTAAAAACTATAAACATTCCCTTTCGCATCAATTAAAAGTACCCCTTTCAAAATAGGTTAACTACTTTACCTTGAAACACTAGGTTGAAAGGCCAAAACATACCTTTTGAAAACATTGAAGATATCCCTTCGAAAGCTTTATAAAACCTTAGACATCCTCTTTTCGAAGCACTTTAAACTTGCCTTTCGAAAGCATTGGAAACCTTCCATTTAAAGGTTCAAGTAAACCTTTCGAAAATGTTAGGGTACCTATCCATCGAAACCTGCATTATACACCTTTCGAAAGTATTAAAATTCCTTGCTTAAAACAAAGCTTTTTCGAAAGCATTAGATCCAAGTAGAAGTTTTTGGAACATAACTTTGAAAACTTTTAAAATAATTCCTTTCAAAAGCTTTGGGTTTAACTTTTAATATAAACAAAGGATCTTAAGGAACTGGGGCGAAAGCAACTCTTTCAAAAGCATCATTCTTAAGTAAAAGTTTCCAAACCAACCCCTTCGAAAACATGGAGAAGCGGCTTCAAAGTTTAAGGCAAAAGAACCCTTTTGAAGACATTGATTCGAAAGGTTGAATGTGCAGCAGCGGTTTTGATCCCTTCGAATGCTTATTTTAAAAACAAAAGGCGTATGTGAGTGAAACCTATTTCCTTCAAAAGCCTCATTTTGTAACCAAAATAGTTTTGAGTTTATAGAGACTTTCTCTACTCCTTCGAAAGTATGTTTCGACTCTATACCTTCCACCTATCTCCAATCCACTATGTACCAAGGCATTGATAACATGTGTATTGGTTTCGACTACATTGGAGGCGGTAGTATGAGGTCGAAAGGTGGCTGTCGAAAGTGGCGAAGCAACAACCCTTTACAAAACTGATTTTTAACCTTTCAAAGTAATATCTTTCCAACTAACTTTCCTATTTTTTGAACATATATTTAGTTGCTAATTCTTTTTCAAAATCTTTTCTAAAACTGCTGCCAAATTCAATAGTTAACAATTTAAAACATTTAGCAGATTGCTCCTCCTTTTATAAACATATAAAATATTTTTAAGTCCTATACCTTAAACAATTTTATATCTTTAATAAAATACTTAGGAAAATTCTCCCAAAATTCCCATCAATCACTTTTAGTATGTTTTCTAACATATTTAAATTTCTAACCCAAAGCTAACATATAATAGCCAAAAGCAACTTAAACCCAATTTAATCATTTCCTTCACTAGAAAATTCGTGATAAATCCCTATTAACTTAGAAAATTATGAAACTTGAAATTCATCTCTAAAATAATGTTTCTAACCTTATATCAAATCGAAAGCCATTTGGATGCCATATAATATATTTTTTATCAAATCTTATCATGAAATCTATATGAAATAACAAAAATCATCAACAAGTATATACAACCATTTAAACAATCAAAACATGGGCTATTTCATGCAAATAAACTCGGATCTTATCTAGAAACCAAAAGGTATAAAATGAGATGTAATCTATTATTCACCTTAGCTTGTTTGTTAAGGAGTTTGAGATTTGCTCTTTGATTAATTTGATTAAGCTTTCTTCTTGAATTCTTGCTTATCTTCCTCTTATTTTCTTCTAATGGTGGCCGATCAAGCTCTATATTTAGTTTTGTTTGTGAATGTTAAAAATGAGAATGGGATAAAGGTTCAGGGTATAAGAATATAACCTATTCCTATTTTGCCATTATCCTATTACCTTTACTTACTTCAGTTTAAATTTTCATTTGTTTATTCATTACTTAAGGCATGGCTACCTTATAATTATACAAATCTTAATCTCTTAACCACTTTAATATTCACATTATTCTATTTAATTTATCAAATTAAATCTCATGAATAATGTTAGTCAAAAAGGGTCATTACATTAGCTAACAACATGGCTATAATGACCCTTTGGTGTGAACTCGGTCCTCGGTTTAAATAATATAAACACTGAAGTATGCACAGACTTGGCTAAAGTACAGCATTAGACACAACTTTAGGCGCTTATAATTCATTTAGGTGAAATTCAATTTCTAATCTTTACTAAGCTATAATTTATGACGATATCTTGTGCACATTTTCTTTTCATCATCACAATAACACTTAAAAATATGGAGTTTGGTCAATGAACTCTAGTAATATCTATAGTTAAACGCGTAGACTGCTTTAAAGTTTTTAGTTTCGATAGCATTTATCGATTAAACGTACTCTGGCCAGAGATTTTGGCTTTAAGTTAACTACCAATTATGATGATACTAACCTACAAGGTTAGAGATAAATCATCTCTTGAGTAGTATTTCAATTCAAGTAGTTCAGCATATGCCCAACTATGGTTGCAACATAATCACCATGTCATTTGATTAACCATAATCAAAGTATAGCCTAGTTACTCGCGAGCTATAGTACGCTCAAGTCTGAAGACTACTCCACGTCATTTCATGAGATCTTCTTTTTTGACTTAGTTGTATTAACCTAGTCATTGAGTCATTCTATACTGTTCCAAACATCCACAACCATGTAATCCCTTGGTGCCTTCGACGGTCATGAGTAATTCGATGTCGATTGTATAGAGCGTTACATACAGTAGTCTCAACGGATGTATTGATATCCTTTGCTCGGCATAACTTGACTAGGAAATTTAACAAATAGTTAACTAATAAATCAACACTCATGGTTACGAACACATCCGCAAATGCAATCAATATAATACTTTTCCTAAGGGTTTTCTACTTATATATTTAATATATATACATAAAACATTATTTATATCCAATATAAGAAATGCATATAATATAGAACATAAACTAGAAGCATACTTTATTGTGAACAAGAATCTCTATAAGAGTTAAGTTATACAATCAAATTACATAATTGTCCCTAGGGCACACTCTAAACCCTATCATATATATATATATATATATATATATATATATATATATATATATATATATATATATTGATATGGGTGCAAATTGGATCCAGCTTTTCCAGGAAGAAATTGCATATATTACCAGAATCTTCATTTGATGTGTGTGTACACATGCACACTTGACAATTACTAGGCTGTGAATGATATGCACTTTATTTATCTAGTTTCAAAATAATGTGCTTTCTAAGGATCGAACCCAACACCACCTAAGCAAACCACATGTCATTACCACTAAGTCACAACTTCTTTTTTATAGTAATTTCTTGATATAGAGGCTGTAACACTCCCAACTCTTTAACCATACTATGTAACTAAGTAAAACTGTTAGATAATACAAAGAATGAGGTGACATGGGATACACATATGAATATTCCCTTAGCCGATACGTATTTAAATATCAATTAATATCTTACTATACATACATAGTATCAACATAAAGCAATAAACATGTGTGCCTTTAGGATAGAACAATACACAATATATAGTAAATAACAGAGAACATAGAGTCAGAACTGTAGCGGTACTATATAATATTAAATATACAAGGTATGTTCTATATACAACTTTAGGACATACATATATGAAATTATATAATACTCAGATGATATACAACAATATAATATAGTAGTCTTCTCTAATCCCAGATAACATAAGCTGATCTCTATGTCCTTGTACTTGAAATGTCTTAAGCTTACCTAAGTATTACATAAATAATACATAGGTCAAACTATGTCTAAATCAAAGGCAATAAACATATGTAACCCAGAATATGTAGGTATAATAACAATACTAACAATATAAATCAAGTCTACAACCATATATATATAGCATAATATATGCACGGTATGTATCTGTAATATCAAGAATAATTCCAAAAATTTCACATAACATTGAATATCACAAAATTATGCATAAAGATGTCATCGCCTATATAAAAGCACACCAATCAGAAATCATGAAATCAATGTCAAATGGATGAATCATCCATATGTAGAAATCGTCGTAAATTCTGGAGATTATCAATAAATGAGATATCATCGAGTATAGTTAGGCTAGCACCTAGTAAATCCCAAGTCCTTAATCTCAAATAATAAAATCACATTACCAATATATATATATATATATATATATATATATATATATATAAAATAATGATAATAAGTCACACATTTGGAAAATCATACATAAAATATATAATACGATAATCCATCATACTTTGGCTATATATCACAGGTATAATTCATCTTCTTATATGGAATATCATAGGATATATCATGATAGGTAAATGACTGTATGTAAGACATGAAGTACCAAGTAAAGTCATATCTCATAAGAATATAAATAGTATATAACTATCTTCCACACATACTAGAACCAGAAGAGAGATTGAAAGCGGGTCTTCTTACTTCAGGAGCTACATGTGTGTCCGTTTGACATGACTCCTACCGTCATTGGTTACCTCCCTAAGTATCATGACAAGATCCACTTATGTGCTCATTTAAACGAGGACTCAACTAGGTCACGGCTGACACATGCCTCTATAAGTAACTGACTGCTGGCCTAGGTGACATAATGGAAAATGCACATGGTGATAGCACACAGTTATAAATATATGTGTGTGTGTGTGTGTGTGTGTCATGGATCTAGAGCGACCGCATGATCAGGGTGCCAGGGTGGATACAAGCTTAATCTGGTTCATGGTCAAATCATAAAGGAAATTAGAAAAAGACAAACAAACGCATAGTATCTATATTCAATAATGAACACATAGCCCACGTATATGTCGACACATGACACTATATATATTGGCTAACGTACAACATTGTACAATTGCCAACATATGGCTATATACGTGACTCAACATAGTGAACCACATCATATATAATGAATCCTCTTCGAGTCACAAAGACTTTGTTCTCATCCCATAAGTGTCATCTACTTACAATCAATAACCGAACAAATATTACAACAGCATCCCATACCACTACATAATATGCAATCATTTATTCGCTGCTTATAAACTACACTCAATCTCCATAATATGCTATATAACAGTTCAAAGAAATATTATCGAAAGTCCCATCCCAAATGGTATTATAACTCTATTTAATCAGATTCCCAGCCACACGGAATTAAAATCATCGTAAATAATTAGATTCTCTCATCTCCCTTAGGCTATTTTCTGTCTCTTACAAAGACTTGAATGTAGATTTTAAGGATGTTAGATATGGATGCTAGGAGTGAAAGAGTTAACATTGGTGGAGGAAGTACCACAACTAATAGGAACGCCATACCAAACACTAGAAGGAATCCAAGTCAGGCACAAGCTGCTAATGTGGGTGCTGGAGCACCGCAAGTAGATATGGGAGCTATGTACCAGTTCTTTGTCAATATGATGCAGGCAGGAGTTGTTGTGCGTTTAGTTGGAGGAGATGCTGAAGGAGGAAATCAGGAAGCTCCTATGGTCAATAACTATGCCGTAACTGTTTATGGGGATTGAAGATGCAATTGAAGTGGAGAATTGGTTACTTCATTGCGAGAGGATTTTTGATGCTTTGGGGCTTAATGATGAGGAAAAGAGTAGGCTTGCTTCTAGACAGCTACAAGGAGCGGTACTATTTTTGTGGAACAGTGTCACTGTCGGAGTCAATGAGGAGACTATGACTTGGGCTGATTTCACAAGAAGAATTAAGGGAAGATTTATGTCAAAGATTGCTAAGTCAACTTTGCTCAGGAAGTTTATGGAGTTGGAGCAAGGAGATATGACAGTGCTTGAGTATGCAACCATATTTGAGGAGCTATCAAGGTATTGATACGCTACGGTTGACATTGTTATTAAAAGGAATGAGAAGTTCATTCATGGGTTGAAGCCTGAGCTTGCTAAGGCCACATTATTGCATATTAGAGATCCATGCAATGTAGTTGATGAGATGGCTTTGAGACAGGAATAGATGCTTGCTTTTCTTGAAGGAAATAAGGCAAAGGAGGCTCAAGGAGGGAAGAACCTAAAGCAAAAAAAATTCTATAAGAAAGGAGCTCAGAAAAGTGGAGCTACAAAGAAGGGAAAGACAGAAGTTATATGTTATAAGTGTGATAAGAAGGGACACTACGCTCATGAGTGCCGGACAGGCAAATGGAAGAAAGCTGGTGACAAGAAAGGAGTAAGATGCTTCAACTACGATCGAATTGGACATTATAAGAACTAGTGCAAGCAGCCAGCCAAGGATGGAAAGGCCAAAGTGTTTACATTGGAGCAAGCTACCTCAAGATCCATGGCAGAGGAGAAAGGCAAAGCTGTGTTGGGAGGTAAGATTTTGATTTAGTGCATCAGTTAGAGCTCTATTTGATACAGGTGCATCGTATTCTTTTATATCTCATTGTTTGGTAGATAAGCTTAACCTAGAACCCTCATGCCTGGTTACTTCCTTAAGCGTTGTAAATCTGATGGTAGGGTGTGCGACCCTTAGGATGAGATGTGACCACCTAGACATTGAATTTTTATGTCGTATATTTGCTTGAAGTTTGCATGTGTTTGGTTTCGTAGGGTTCAAAATTATTTTGGGAATGGATTGGTTAACTAAATATGATGCTAGGATATTTTTCCATGATAGGAAAATATCACGTAGATACCCTGACTCTAGTGATCGCATTATATACTCCATAGAAAACCCTAGTTTTGAGGTTAATGTTTTGTTGGGTGTTATGGAGACAAAAGACGAGTTGAATCAAGTTTTCATTGTTCGAGAATTCGTAGATGTCTTTTAACCTGCAGTAGGACTGCCACCAAAATGAGCCATTGTGTTTTTGATAGATTTAGTACAAGGAGCAGAATCGGTGAGTAGACCGCCAATTAGAATGACACTTACCGAGATAATGGAGCTAAAGGTGTAGTTGGTGGATTTAGAAGGCAAGAATTTTATCAGACTACGCAACTCGCCTTGCGAAGCAGCCACAGTGTTTGCAAAGAAACTGGACGATTCATTAAGGTTATGTAACGATTATCATAAGTTGAATGAGAAAACAATAAAGAATCAATATCGGTTATCTAGAATTGACAATTTTTTCGACCAATTGAGTGGGGCCAAAGTATTTTCCCAGTTGGATTTGGCAACATGATTCCATCAGCTCAAAGTGGCCGAGGATAATATTTCTTTGATGGTGCTAAGAACCTGATATGGATCATACAAATGGTCAGTAATGCAGTTCGAACTAGCTAATGCGCCAGCATTCTTTGTAGATTTGATGAACCGAATTTTCCAAGAGCGCTTGGATAGGTTTATATTGATATTCATAGATGACATTTTAGTATACTCTAAAGACGAAAGAGAGCATGAAGTTCACCGTAGAGTGGTGCTTGAGACATTAAGGTAGCATCAACTGAAGGTGAAATTTTTGAAATGTCATTTCTGGAAGAAGGAAATGAAGTTTCTTGGTCATGTAGTCTCAAACAAAGGGTTGTCTGTAGATCCGACTAAGATCGAGGCAGTGGATAATTAAAAGAAACCGAAGATTGTAACTGAGACAAAGAGTTTTCTTGGATTAGCTAGGTATTACCGAAGATTCATTAAGGATTTTTCGCGGATAGAAGCCCCGATGACCAAGCTAACGCTAAAGGATATGAAGTTTGTTTGGACCGATAAGTGTAAGGAAGCATTCCGGAGATTGAAACACTTATTGACTAACGCACCTGTGTTAGTTTTTTCAAAAGGGAACCAGGATTTAGCGGTATATATAGATGCATGTGGAACATGATTGGGAGCTATATTAATGCAAAGGGGTAAAATGGCTGCTTATGCAGCTTAACAGCTTAGACCACATGAGGTTAGATATCCAACGCATGATTTGGAATTAGCTGCGGTAATTTTTGCGTTGGAGGTGTAGAGACATTACCTTATGGGAGAAAGATTCGAATTGCATACGGATCATAAATCATTAAGGTATTTATTATCTCAAAAGGAGCTGAATATGAGTCAACAGAGGTGGTTAGATTTTTTAGCCACTTATGACTTTGGTATTGAGTACACACCAGGAAAAGGCGATAAGGTTGCAGATGCACTAAGCAAAAAACGTCAAAATGTATTATTGGCGATGATAGCTGAGTGGAAAGATTTAGAAGCGTTGCTACATGCAAGATACAATGGAGAAATGAAGCTTGGTCTAGTAAGGAAACTACTATGTTGTCATGTTTAGAAGTTCGACCGGTTATGATAAAAAAGATTGCTTCTAATTAGAAGGAGGATCCATTATTAGTTGAACAGATCCGAAAGTTAAGAGATGGAACAAAGAGCGATAACTTGAAAGATTTCAGTCTTGACTAGAATGGGTAGTTAAGGAAGACTATGTGTTCTGAATGTGGGAAAGATTAGGAGGGAAGGTCTTGAAAAACGCCATTGTTCGAAGTCCACTATTCATCCAGGAGGAACGAAGATGTATCAGGACATAAAGAGGAGTTTCTTCTAGGAAGGTATGAAGGGAGATGCAGGCTTGTGGATAAAACGGTGTTTGAACTGTCAACAGGTAAAAGCTGAACTTCAAAAACCAAGTAGGTTGCGTCAACCTTTAGATATTCCAGTATGGAAATGGAATTCTATCTCGATGGATTTTATAGATGGGTTCCAAGGTCGAATCGAGAAAATGAAAGTATATGAATCATAGTGCACAGATTGACCAAGAGTGTCCATTTCATTTCAGTCAAGTCAACCAGGATGACACCTGTTTTAGCTAAGTTATTTATGTAGAATATAGTTAGGCTACATGGAATTCCAAGTAGCATCGTAAGTGATAGAGATTCCTTATTCACTAACGAGTTCTGAAAGAGGCTACATGAGACTTTGGGTACCAAGCTCAAAATGAGTACCGCTTATCATTTGCAGATAGATGGACAAACGGAAAGGGTTAACAAAGTCTTAGAGGATTTGTTATAAGCCGTGTACTATATTTTGGGGGATCATGGGAAGATCACCTACACCTAGTCGATTTTTTGTATAACAATGGTTATCAGACTAGTTTAGGGATGACACCGTTTGAAGATTTGTATGGAAGGCCATGCAGATCTCTCGTTTGTTGGTTAGAGACCGGGGATATGTTAGTTCTTAGTCTAGATTTGGTTAGGGAAGCTGTAGAAAAATTGAGTTAATTCAGGCTAGAATGAACGAAGCACAGTCTAGGCAGAAGAGTTATGCTGATAAGAAATGGGAAGACTTAGAATTCTCAGTTGAATACCATGTTTTCGTCAAGGTGTCGTCGATAAAAGGTGTAATCAGATTCGGAAAATCGAGAAAATTGACGTCGAGTTTCGTTGGACATTTTCTGTTGTATAAAGGATTGGGAAGCTCGCATATAAAGTGGAGTTACCGGAGTCCATAATGTTTATCGTATTTGTCATCTAAGTAAGTGTATTCGAAATCTAAAGACTACTATAGCGCCGACTGTGTTTCATGACTTAGTAATGGAACCGAATTTCATTATAGTTAGAAAACCAGTTCGTGTAATAGCGAGAGATGTGAAGCGATTAAGGGACAAGACAGTCAGACTAGTCAAAGTTCAATGGAGTGACGACGAGAGAGACTGTACCTGGGAAACTAAGAGAAGGATTCGAGATACTTATCCCAACTTGTTTCATGGTATGTTTTACCTTTGTGATTGATTTTGATGTGTACCAAACTGTAATTTCAAGGACTGTATTCTTTAAGGTGGGGAGTCTGTAACGATCCTAATTTTGACTAACATTATTTGGGACATTTAATTAGATAAATTAAATGAAACAATGTAAATTGTCGAAGGATTGAGATTTGAATAATAGAGGGTAGCCATGCCTAAGTAACCAATGAACAAAAGAAAATTAAAAGGAAATAGGTAAGCGTAATAGGTTAAGGGAAAATAGGGATAGGCTATATCCTTATACCCTAAACCCACGTGCCATTTTCATCTACCACGTTCACAAACAAAATTAAACTTCAAGAAAGGTCGGTCACCATTAGAAGAAGATAAGGGGAAGATAAGCAAGAATCAAAGATAGAAGCTTAATTAAATCAATTCAAGAGCAAATCTCAAACTCCTTAACAGCAAGCTAAGATGAATAATTTATTACATCTTATATTTATTATTTTCGGTTTTTAGATCAGAACCGAGTATGTTTTGTAAAGTATTGTGTCATGTTTTGATTGTCAAATGGACATATATGCTTGTTGATGATTTACGTTGCTTCATATAGATTTTATGATAAGATTTGTTTGAAAAACCTATCAAATGACATCCAAATGCCTTGCGTTTTTTATATAATATCAAAAATATTATTTTAGAGATGGGATTCAAGTTTCATATTTTTGAATTAATTTGGAATTATTATGAATTTTCTAGTAAAGAAAATGGTTAAATTAGGTTTAAATTATTTTTCGGCTATTATTTGTTAACTTTGGGTCAGAAATTTAAATATGTTAGAAAACATATAAAAAGTGATTTATGGGAATTTTTGAAGAATTTTCCTAAGTGTTTTATTAAAGATATAAAATTATTTAAGGTATGGGACTTAAATGTTTTATATGTTAAAAATAGGAGAAGGGGAAATTTGTAATTGTTTTAATTTGTTAATTTCTGCAATTCGGCAGCACTTTAGAAAAGATTTTGTAAAAGTATTGGCAACTAATTGTACGTTGACGAACAAGGCAAGTTAGTTGGAAAGAAATTGCTTCAAAAGTTAAAATTTAGTTTTATAACGATTTACTGCTTCGCCACTTATAGCGGGCCACCTTTCGACCCTATACCGCCGCCTCCAACCAGGTCAAAACCAATACACATGGTAGCAGATTTGGTATGTAATGGATTGGAGTTTGGCGAAAGGTATGGAGTCGAAACAAACTTTCGAAGGGGTAGAAGCAGCTCTTTAAAACTTAGAACTATTTTGGTTACAAACGAAGCTTTCGAAGGAACCAGCAGTTTTGACTTGGTCAATTGTTTTTGAAAAAGGCCTTCGAAAGATGTTTCTGCCTTTAGTTTTTAAATAATGCTTTCGAAGGATTTGAAACCTCTGCTGCCGCATTCAACCTTTCGAAGCAATGCCTTCGAAAGAGTTCTTTTGCTTTAAACTTAGAAATCGCTTCTCCACGCTTTCGAAGGGGTTGGTTTCGACACCATCCACTTTCCTGTACTTAGGAATAATGCTTTCGAAAGAGATGCTTTCGTCCCAGTTCTTTTAAGTCCCTTTGATATATTGAAAGTTAAACCCAAAGGTTTCGAACGAAATGGTTTTAAATAGTTTCGAAACTATATTCGACAAATTTTTACGTGAACCCAATGCTTTCGATAGGTTTTCTTTAAGTAAAGGACTTTAATGCTTTCGAAAGGTATCTAATGAAGGTTTCGATGGGGAGGTTCCCAAATGTTATCGAAAGGTTTGCTTTTAGTAATTGAATGAAAGATTTCCAATGCTTTCGAAAGGCAAGTTTGAAGTGTTTCAAAAAGAGGATGTTTAAGGTTCTATAAAGCCTTCGAAAGGATGCTTTCAAAGGTTCTATAAGGTCTATTTTAAATGATTTTGAAATGTATGTTTTAGCCTTTGGCCTAGAGTTTCAAGGTAAAGTATTTAACTTGGTTCGATAGGGTTTCTTTCAAAGGTTTCTAAAGAGATTGTTTAAAGCATTTAAACAAGGGTTTCAAGGGTTTTCATCAACAATGTTTTGTGTAAAGCACGTATCATGGCAAATAGATTTGAGTAATGCAAAAGAATATTTTCCTTGTTTAAGTATGATTTAAAGGGTTAAATCAATCTGAAAGAAAGGTTTTTAAGGAAAATTTGATGGGTAGTTAACCCTAAGTAAATGACTCAGATATTTGAATACCAATTAGGACTAGTATAGAGTCACGCCCTATACATTAGCTATAGCCCCTAGCTAATTTAGTCCAAAATTCCAGTGTGTAGGACTTAGTCGCAAGTAAGACTTAAATGATGTTGCACACCGAAAGGAATATATAGAGAAGGAGGATAGGTTATTGGTGAGCCTACAAAACCATTAGGATCAGTTGACTTAGGGAGAAGTAAGTTAAGGACAGACCATCCAGAAGTGTGTCTAACAGATATTATATTATTTATATTGTCTAGTAGGCTCAAGTCAGCCAATGATTTGTAGTTCGCCAAACAAACTATATTGTTCGGACAGATAGTCCATTTGTTACCTGATTTGTGAGCATATATGATATTGCTATTATTGTTTTAATCATTTTGATTGTAGGATTCTGATTTGCAAAAAGATACGTTTTAAAGGGATGTTAGTGAGGGGAAACTCATTCCGCTAAGCGACGCGGTCTCACTTAATATCAGTAAACCGAGATGTAATAGTATTATTCACACCAGGCTTTATGTCTGATTCAAAGTTTATGTTTTTTTCCTTAAACTTTCGGGTGCTCAAAATCAATTTTAGTAGATTGAGAGTCAGGGTTTTACAAGTTTAGTAGGTGGACGAATAAGCTTCCGAAGACATGTAGGAGGCAATGCTATTATATTTAGGAGTTATTTGGTTTTATTTTCGTTGTGTTGTATTAGTACTGATTGTCTATTTAGTATTCTAATCATCCAAGGGGGCATTTCTGTATGTCGCTCTTGGCATAATTTGTAATAATTATATTTGACAAAAAAAACCTAAGAATCGATTATGGGATTATGTAACTGAATATGAAATATTGATTTGGAATTTAATCCGAAAAGTTGATTTGTGCTGATTTTATTTCACATTCATATGCTTCTGATATTATGGATGTCATTAACATTACCGTATCGTTTCACCGGAAGTTAATACTATGGATGACTATAACATCTGTAGCGCTTATCTTCGGGCATCAAGATAGGGATGTTACATTAACTCAAGACCAAAGTTCACTGCCCTTATACTAAGGTTCTTCTTATTCTAGACATTTCCTTTGTTCTCTAATCATTGATTCACATATACTTCTTCATCGTCAATTTGCTAACTCCTGACTTCTTGAAAACAAAAGCTAGTAAAACCCTCCTCCTTCGTAAAGCAAATTAAAATAAAATATCATAAATCCCCAAACTTGAATATATGCTTCTTAATAGCATACTACACCTATGGCTATAAAGGAATTTAGGTTTGGATGATGCTTTCGAGTTCTGATGTTTGCATACGAAGAGGAAAATGAACTAAACTAGAAAGCTTATAGATGATTATTATTACTCAAGAATCTATGTCCAAATACATCTAAATGCTATGAATTTCTTGATAAATGTTTGCTTGTGAATTATGTGACGTTTACATTCTTGAATATGATTGTATTGTGCAAGTTAGATTCAAATATGGATTGAATTTGGATTGAAATTGTTGAAGTTGTTACTTTAGGTATGACACCGGTAGGGTCACCGGTTGACCGCCTATCTATCGACCACCAGTGACTGATCGGTGGTGCCTCTGGTGCACCTACATGTACCTATATATAAAAAACTTAAAAATTATATATATGAATTTTTTATTTTAATGTTTAAATTGTGTAACTATAGAATGATTTTTATAAGATATCTTCAAAAGTATATGGGAAATGTTTAATTGGGAATTTAATTTGAAGTTTAAACTTATTGCAAAATTAATTAATTATTTAAAGGAAATTTATTTTTAATTGTGCATAGTTTCATAAAATATTATGTAATTTCTATAAACTATTAAATGATTTGTAAATATTATTAAGAGATTTTTTTTATATAACTCAACCCAGAGCCCTGATGAACTCGAAAGGATAGGATGAGCCCCCAACCTGCCTCATCCGACCATAGATAGGAGGGAGGTTAGCCAGCCCAGCACAGAGATATGATGCCCCCAACCATCTTTATAGGATTAACAGGGACCCACCTCCGCGCTTTGAAATTGGGAGTAGGGTAGACGGGAATCGAACCTGTGACTTGCTTACCAGGCAGCAAGTATCTTACCACTACGCCACTACTTGCTTTTAAAATTAACTTATCGAATACTTTGAATATTAAATGGTAAATATTAATTATATTTTATGGTTTGAAATAGAAAGGAGTTACTTTGGTAGTTTATAAATTTGTTTCAAAGTAGAATTTAACTAAAGTATCTTATATAAATTATATTTGATTTCTAAAGTGATTTTGAAAGCTTTGTGAGTCAAGATTGTGTATTGAATAAAGGTTATTTATTCTTGTGTTTTAATATGAATGTTTAGTAATGAAGTTTTACTATGTATTTCTTATTTCACATTTCTATGTCGATTTTGGATGTGATGGATGCTTCACCATTAGATATTATTTTGATTAGTTCCTTTTGATGTGATTTTATACAGCGATGACATACTTCTACTTGGTTTCGTGATATTTAATTATATGTGTTGAGGAATTTGAATAAATGGATTTATAGTACCGTATGATGTAGGACTTTCAGTGATATTTCTTCGAGTATTCTTTTGACTCACTAAATAGAATAATAGCATGGAGATTTAGTGTATTTTATAAGCATTGAATAAATGATTGAGTATTATGTGGTGGTATGGGACGTCGTTGTGATATATATTTGGTTTTTTTTTGCTTGTGGATGGAACTCATACAGGGATAAAGCAAGATGAGACTATGATGTGTAGCTTGCTATGGTGAGTTAAGCTTCGTTCCTATTACCATGTGTCTGCATACTTATATAGTTGTGTGCCTATTGTCGTGTGTCGGCATATTTAGATGGTTGTATGTCGGCTAATATATAGGAAGGTAGTTTCTATTTATCTATCATTGTCCAATTTCTTTTATGAAGCAGGGTGAACCATATTAGGCCAGTATCCAACCTGGCAGCTAGATTATGGATTTGCTCCCTGAATCCGTGATACCATATTCTTTTAGTTATGTGCCATTGTTGTGTGCATTCATTCATGTGTCACCTAGACCAACAGCTTTTACCATAGGGGCATATACCGGTCGTGACTGAGCTGAGTCCTCGCGTTGACGAGCACATTGGTGGGTCTTGTCATAATACCATTGGGAGGTAATTTAAGATTGTAGGAGCCATGTCAAACAGTCTCATGTGTAGTCTCCTAAGTATGTGTATGATGTCAGTCCCCCATCTGGTTTTGGTGTGTGATAGATAAACATAAATTATCCGTATACTTTACCTTAGAAGATGAACTGCGATTATAACTGTAACACCTCATAAAAATTTTATAATAAATTAATTAAATAAGATGAGGATAAAAATAAAAAATTTGCAAATAAAAATTTGACCATGAAATTGATGTCCTTGTGTTCGTTGCAAAATTCTGATTAATTTCCATATATAATATGCCGAAAGCGGAGCTCAAACGGAAAAATTATGGACATTTGAAGTTTTCGGATTCAAAATAATTTAAATAGAATTCAAATTAAATTAAATAAATAATTCTTAAATTTGAAATTTGAAAGTTAACAATAATTAGCTTAGGGGTTAAATAATCATTAAAATTAAAGTTAACATAAAGTGGTGATTAAGAAATTAAATAAATTAAACAACGGTAACAAATTAACATTCCCAGAAGAAAAGGACTGGTCGATCGCTTATCTAGGATGGTCGACCGCTAATGATCGACTGGTGGGAAGCGACAGTCGACCAGTGAAGGTTGTGGCGGCTAAGGTTTTCTACAATAGTGAACGTCCGAATTTTTGTTATTTTAAACTAACTTAAATCTAATGGATCTGGAGCATTTCAACCACTAATAAATACTACCTAGCCCTCTCACTTTTATTCACAAATTATTTTGAGAATATAGTGTAGCTCTATTAGTTAAGCTCTTACAAGATTCGGAAAAATTCGTTAAGGTTTCAGGTAAGAAATCCTTTATGTTTATTTTGTTTGTTTTTTTCTAAACCTATTCTCCTCTAAACCTCTAATTTTATAAATCTAATGTATACACAGATCACTTGTTGTATATATCAAAAAGAAGAGATCTGATAGAGATTATTGAAGGTGTGTCAAATCCAAAAGTAAGCAAAGCTAAGTACCTACAGTGAGTGGAAATCTTAGTCTTTCAATCTTAGGAATTGATTAGTGTAGTTGGATTTGAATTATGCTTTGGGGAGTTTTGGTTCACAAAAACATTATATTAAAAATCTCCTAAATTCCCCCAAAGCGAAATGTCAATTCTAGGTAGGAATCTCAATTGTTTATATATATTAGAATAATGGGTATTTTGTAGATTTGGAATTTTGTCTTTTTACTCTTTATTAAACTTCTTATTCTTTTTCTGTGGATTTGATTAAGGGTTTTGATTAGGAAATGGTTTGTATGAATTCTTATACATAGTTTGCATCGCTTCTTTCCAAAGTTTTAACAAAAATTCCCTTATCCAATTTCATGTAAAAAGAAGTTGAATAGAGTGCATAATGGAAAAGAATTTGTAAATTTATTGATTTATTCCATTATTTTAATATAATAGGTTGAATTTGAATTTTATTTTGTGTGCAAATCCGTTGATTGGATTTTTGGATATTGGATTCATAGTATATTGATAATATGGAAATGAGACTTGTATAATTTTGAAAGAGTTAACATTTAAACGTTAGTTTAAGGCGTAAACTCCTCACGCCTAGAAATTCATAAGAACCCATATATATATATATATATATATATATATATATATATATATATATTAGCGTAAATGACATATAATTATAACGTAATAATTGTGTTGTTAATAGGCTATCAATCCTTATTAAATCCCCTTTAGGAAAGAAGTTAATTATAAAGGCGAAATAAGTCTTATAAGGCCTTGATATGGAATACGGTGAGATGTGTGATAATAAATGTAGAGAATGTTATGGATTATGCCAAGTTATAGGGATGCGTGGTCAATCAAAAGCACACATAAGTCTACCCAGCTAATCTGGCTACCAGCAACGTGACTTTAGGACTGATGTGAAACATCGCTTGTAACAAATAGCTGCAAATGACATGAGGTTAGTCCTAAAATTCTGTAGAGTAAACATGCCCAGTTAATCTAGCTACCAGTGCCTATGATTAGTTGGACTAACATGAGATATCACCGTGGGGTACAAGTCATAATATGAAGGACTTGCTTTAAAGATTAAAGATATTAAGTGGTTGTATGAGGGTCTGCCTCTTCTTTATGTATAAAGTAGTAAATGGTCGGGGTCATGGGTTATGCACAGTAGAGGATATCTCAGGAAAGGGCCCACTCTAGTATGAAGTATTAAGTAGCTAAAGAGATTTCGTACAATATCAGTTAGATAGTTACTAGTGAGGAGTCTGCCTTAGGATAGGTATCAAATGGTTAGTGTATGCTTAGTTCCCATAAAAAGGTATTAAATAACTTAGGTGCTATCTCTTACGTTGATACGACATTATTGACAATATATATGTTATTGGGTTGAAGCGAGATGGCTAGAGGCTTATATTTCGAAAGACTTAGGTAGACAAAATGCAAAAGACATATTCCTATTTAAATTATACTACCAAGTACAACTATCGTAAGGCTCGAGGTTTTAATTTACCAGAAATATGTTGTTCTGACTCCTTCCTCATTACAACACAGGTTGGAAAAGATGATGATGTTGAAGGCGAAGGAGAGGTGAAAGCTTGTGGCAATCACCTAATAAATAACAAGGATAGGAAATGGGGATGGAAAAGATTGTAACTCCAAAATTGATAATGCAATAAATATGGAATAAATAGAGAGTTATAAGAATTTAATAAGAATATAAATGGACTAATTAAAAAAATATTCGAGTAGTTATGGATAGATAAGGAAGGCATAATCAAAAAAATTAGAATGGATAAATGAATTTTTAAAAAAAAAATCCGGTTAAAATAGCATTCATTTATTACGGACGATCAAAATTTATAGAAATAGGGAATAAACATGTTAGGTAGTAATTAAATATTAATAGGCAATATATTTGTAAACACTAGAAAGTATGCAAAGACGGAGTGGAACAAGTTTCCATAAGGAGGGGCACATCAATCTCCATAAGAAGGTAACCATATTTTTATAAAGATTGAGTGGGGAAGAAGAAAGTTCAACAGAAAGGACAATCAAAGTCAATTCCTAAATCCAACCTTATGTGAAAGAATTTGATAAAATGTTTTTTCTCTTAGGATGTTTTGAATATGTTTTTTAAAGGATTTATTAGGAAGTTGTTATCTTGAAAGAGGAAGGAATTTGAAAATTCATAATTTTTGAATTTGTTGAGTTAAAAAGTTCTAACTTAAAAATGATTTTTCATTCTTGAAATTCTTAGTTTAAAATTGATTGAATCAAAAAGTTCTTGGTCTAAATATTTTTGATAAAGGGATTTCCATTTTTTAAATAAATGTAAAGTGGAATATAGATTCAATTTGATGATTTTTCCTATCTCTATAAAATTGGAAGTTCTTTTCTTTAAAAAAACCTTTTTTTAAAGGGTGTATAATTGGATATGGCACCTGATTGAAATAGAAAATAGAAGGGTATGAATGCCCAATATTTTATGTATAAGGAACATTCCCATACAAGAGAATGCAGAGAATAACAGCTAAAATAGATAGTAATAGCGTTAGGAATTTATTATAGTAGTAAAATTAGTAGTCTAATTAAAAATAATATGGGAGAGAAGGAATAAGGATAGGATAGGAAATAATAGGATGTGACTTATCATTGTCAACACAACTTTTCATTGTTTAAAAGTATATAAGATTTTTTTCTGGAAAAAAATGTGAATGATTATTTTATATGATAATTGAGTTTTTAAACGTTTTAGTTAAAATTCCCACTTATAGAAGAAGTAAATATTTATTATAGGAAGTCGTTAAAAAGGAAAAAAATTCATAGTTCCTTTTTGAAAACCTAGCAATTTTTAAATATTATGAATTAAATGCCCAACTTTCAAAGAAATAAATCTTTGATGGAGAAAGTTTTTGAGAAGGAAAATTATTTTACTCATTTTCGAAATGAAGCAATTTTGAATTCTTGATAAAGGTTTTTGAGTTTATATTTTCAAAAATAAAGATTCTGGATTTGGCACTTCGTGGTGTGAAATTCTAGTTTTATGAGGAATGGTAAAAACCGAAATTTTAATACGGAGTAGATATGGATATCTACCTTGATAAGACAGGATAACAGTTTTAGGATATGACTAAAATGGAAATATTATGCACAATCTGATCTGGAAATTTTAAATCCATGCCAAAACTTTTATGTAAAAGTTGGTAACGATGTCAAGATACTCTAGATCTATACTTCAGTTGTAAATTAGGCTGCCTGTAGAATGTGAATTTCTATATTTTTATTTTGGAGTACTTTGTATGTAATTTCCATAAATTATCCAATTCCAAAGTATGCACCAAAGCGCATTGTTTGAATTAACAAGGGATATACCAAAAAAGGGAAAGAGATGTGTAAGATTGGATATTCTTTTCTGTAGCTTACATGTCTATTTCTGTAAAAGAAAAAAAATTCTTTGCAATTTCAAACAAAGCAAAAATCTCATTTAGGGTTAATTTATGGAAAATTATAACAGTAATCCTTCTTAGAATGATAGCTCTGATAAATTAAAATGTAGAAATAGATATTCTGGTTTAGAAATTAGTAGTTAGAAATATATATATATATATATATATATATATATATATATATATATGTATGTATGTATGTATATGTATGTATAGACAAGCTTAACTACTAAAAATAAAAAATATACAAGTAGTATAATTTACGCATATTAGTTAGTAAATAACGGATTAGGGTTTATGGACATAAATTACAAATTAACAGGCATTAATTTGTAACCAATAAGAGTTAAAAGGAATTAAAAGAGGACTTTGGAAAATTTAATATGACATTTATGGAAGAATTAAATCGAGGTAATAGATGGATTTTGAAATTGGTAAAATATTAAAGAGACTTGGATGAGGATTGATTAAAGATGGTCCAATTTTGATAATAAAGGTCAACTATTATGGATATTTTCATCGAAGTAATGAATGGACCATATTTATTAGAATTCAAGAAGGAAAATTAAGAAAGGTGGATAATAGTGGAAAGGAGTGTTAGGACCACAACATTATTTACACTAGTTGATGATAGATGTCATCTTCCAGCAAAATTTTCTTTCAGGATTTTGGGTTGTAATCACTGGTTGTCTCCCTTAGGTTATTTGGAAAACATAGGATATGGTATAAGGTATGTCCCTGTTTTATCACTGTGTTGATTCATGGATGAGATTAGACTATTAGATAAATATTTACATATTGAAAAGCAATGTAAATAAGGAAATTTTATAAGAGTACTTAACTAATGGTAAAACGTAGGCAAGACTGAAAGTCAATTAGGAAATTAGGTTAGTAACTTGAAATAGAGAATACTTCAATCCCAGAAATAAGATTTTGGGAAAATAATTTTTTGTTTGCAGAATGTCACCATTCAAGAAAACGGAAAAAGTGACTAAGGATGTGAAGAGAATTTTCTATTGGACAAGGATGAAGAAGAATGTAACATAATTTGCCGCTAGCTGTTTGACGTAAAAAAAAGTCAAGCGAATTTTGGAGGAGTTTGTAGACAGCTTTAGGAACTTCATTGAATCTTAGCACTATTTATCACCCGTAGACCGATGGACAAATTGAAGGAATGAGTAGGATCTTGGAGGATTTGTTGAAGAGCTTGAATCATGGACTTTGGAGGACACCGGGAGTAACACGTACCTTTAGTAGAATTTGCATATAATAATAGTCAACAATTGATGATTCTTATAGCACCCTTCAAAGCGCTTTATGAGAGGCCTTGCAAATTAGCAAACTGTTGGTAGGAAACCACCGACAAAATCCTAATCGAACCAGATTTAATTAGGCATTGTGTGAAGGTCATAAGATTTGGAATGTCGGGAAAGTTGGCACCAAGATTTGTTAGGCCTTTCTCAATCTTGGGAAAAATAGATAAAATTATGTATCATGTGAAGTTACCGGATATGTTTGTAGGACTCCATGATGTTTTTTACGTTTCACATTTGAGGAAATGTATTCATAGCACAACCACAGTTGTAGAGCTTGATCAATTGGGGGATACTGAGTCAGAGCCAATAGCGTCCCATGCCACTCACACGCTATGGAGCATAGAACTAGGAAGCTCCACAACAAAGAAATTTATTTGGTTCGGGTACAATGGGGAGAAAATCTTATGTTAAGCTTAAGGACTTCTCACCCTAAGCTTTTCTCTGGCAAACTTTTTTCCTCCAGAATTAGGATTTGGTTGCATCTTGTTGCTTGATTGGATGGTAGGAGAAGGTTGCTACACTTTTCACTATCACTTGCACTCATATAGAAATTTTGTGTGTGTTTAGGGTCTTTTGCATGCATACTTATATGTCACGATCTTACATTCACACTAGAATTGAGCTCGCTTATAGTATGTCTGCACATATAATCACATTGCATTTTTGGTTGAGTAGATGGTTGCGTAGATAACTTGACTATATAACGTGGATGTTTTTTTTGCGCATTACATTATTCGCCCCTTGGAAAGATTTCGGGGACGAAATCCTTTTAGGGGGGAGATTATAACACCACGTAAAAAATTATAATAAATAAATTAGATAACTTAATTAAATGCGATAAGGTTAAAAATGAAAAAATTTCAAAAGTCAGAATTTGACCATGAAAGTTATGTCATTGTGTTCACGACAAAATTCTGACCAATTTCTATATAATATACTGAAAACGGAGCTCAATCAGAAAAGTTATGGATGTTTGAAGTTTTCGGATTCAAAATCATTTAAATAATTCTTAAATTTGAAATTTGAAAGTTAATAATAATTAGACTTGGAGGTTAATAATTATTGAAATTAACGTTAACGTAAAATGGTAATTAGGGAAAGCGACGGTCGATCGATGAAGGTTGTGGCGGCTTGGGATTTATGCAATAGTGAACAACCAGATTTTTATTATTTTAAACCGACTTAAATCCGATGGTTCTGGTGTATTTCAACCACTATAAATAAGAGCCTAACCCCTTCACTTTTATTCATAAATTATTTTGGGAACCTAGCATAGCTCTATTAGTTCATCTCTTCCAATATTCAGAAAAACTTCTTTAGGGTTTTAGGTAAGAAAACATATATGTTTGTTTTTGTTTATTATTTATTTTCTAAGCCTATTCTCCTCCAAACCTCTGATTTTCTGAATCTAACGTATACACAAATCCCTTGCTATATATATATATATATATATATATATATATATATATATATATATATATATATATATATATATAACAAGAGATTTGAAAGAGATTATTGAATGCATATCAAAACCAAAAGGAAGCAAAACTAAGGATCTACAGTGAATGGAAATCGTAGTCTTGCTATCTTAGTAATTGATTGGTGTAGTTTGCATTTGAATTATGCCTTAGGGAGTTTTGGTTCACAAAAACATCATGTTAAAAATCTCCAAAATTCCCCTAAAGCGAAATGTCAATTCTAGGTAGGAATCTCCATTGTTTATAATAAAATTTCGGGTATTGTATAAATTTTCAATTTTTGTGTTTTACTTTCTATTCCACTTCTTATTTTTTTTCTTCAGATTTGATTAGGGATTTTGATTAGGAAATGGTTTGTAAAGTACGAATTCTTATTCGTAGTTTGCACCTCTTATTTCCAAAAATTTAATAGAAATTCTCTTTATCTAATTTCATGTAAAATGAAGTTGTATAGAGCTTAAAATGGAATAGAAATTGTAAGTTTATTTGTTTATTCCATTTTTTAATATAATAGGTTGAGTTTGAATTTTATTTTGTATACAAGTCTATTGATTGGAGTTTTGTATATTGGATTTATGGTATATTGATAATATGGAAACAAGACCTATATAATTTTGAAAGAGTTGACATTTAAAAGTTAGTTTAGGACATTAACTTCGCACACTTAGAAATTTCTAGGCATGTGTATGTGTGTGTATAAGCGTAAATGACGTATAATTATAACGTATTGATTATGTAGTTAATATGCTATCAATTTTTGTTAAATCCTCTTGGGAAAGAAGTTAATTGTAATGGTGAAATAAGAGTTTTCTTATAAGGCCATGATATGGAATCCGTTGGGATGTGTGATAATATATGTAAAAAGTTATAGATTATGACTAAGTTATAGGGATGTGAGGTCAGTCAAAAGCACACAAAAATAGCTAATATGGCTACCAGTAGTGTGACATTGGGACAGATGTGAGCAACGCCTATAATAAGTAACTGTGGATGATGTGAGGTTAGTCCCAAAATTATGTAGGGTAAATCTGCCCGGCTAATCTAGCTACCAGTACCTATAAATAGTTGGTCTAATGTGAGATGTCACTATGGGGTATGGGTCATAATACGAAGAACCTGCTTTAGGGATTGAAGGTATTAAGTGGTTGTGTGAGGGTCTACCTCTTTCCTGTGTAGGAAGTGGTAAATGGTTGGGATTATGGGTTAGGCATGATAGAGGATATCTCGGGAAAGGGCCTGCTTAATATGAAGTATTAAGTGGCTGAAGAGATTCGGTTCAATGTCAACTATATAGTTACTAGTGAGGAGTCTGCCTTGGGATAGGTAGTAAAGAATGGGGACCTACCGTAAAAGAGGTATTAAATGTTCAAAGTCTACCTAGTTCGCATTAAAAGGTATAAACTGAATTGGGTACTATCTCTTACATTGATACGACATTATCGACGATAGATATGGGTTATTGGGTTGAAAACGAGATGGCTATGGACTTCTATTTAAAATGACTTAGGATGTAGACAAAATGCAAAAAACATATTCCTATTTAAATTTTGCTGCCTAAGTACTACTATAGTAAGGCTCGATGTTTTTATTCACTAGACATATGTTGTTCTGACTCCCTTCTCATTACAACATAGGTTAGGAAAGATATCGATGTTGAAAATGAAAGTGTGGAGAAAGCTTATGGCAATCTATCCATTTATCTATTCATGTTATTTTCAGATGTACCCATTGGGAAATGTTGTATTTTAAATATGTTGTACCACATACATGTGATAGGTATTATGGATTTTTATTTTATAGTTTTTATGACAATTTTAATTATTATTAAGTTGGGTACTGTTGTTATTATATTTTACCACTTCGCTATGAGATCTGAATGTGTAGGCAAATAGCTATGTATTGTTCTTTTAGCAATCAACAGCCAGCTTTAGAACGGGTCTAAGTTTCGATGGTCCTTTTATGGATTGAAATTTAGGTCCGTTTCAAGACGGATTGTTACATTACCTGTAATGTCCAATGTTTGGTCAATCCCCGTATCCTTCTTTAGCATGTGTTGCCAGTTATATTTTCTTAGGTGTATATCGCCATTTAATGTTTGGATATATTGATGATTTTACATATAGGCAGCCTATTTATATGCTGATTGTTGACGATATTTTATTATAAGATTGAGAGATATATCTAGACATTATTATGTGCTAGCCTGACTATACTTGACGATATCTCATGTATTGATGTTTTTAGAACTTACTGATGATTTTAATTGGATGATTCACCCATTTGATATTAATTCCATGTTTCCTGATTTTATGTGATATTTATACAGGTGATGATATATTTATGCATGGTGTCATAATGATTGTTGTCTTGAGTTATTTTGATATTGTTTATCTTATTATTATACATATGCTGAGTTATATATGTATATTGACCTCTATATTTAGACATGGTCCGAGTTATGCTTTATTTATGTAATAATCAAGTCAGTTCAAGATATTTAGGTCTAGGGACAATGAAACTGGCTTGAGTTTTCTAGGCATAGTGGAAACCAATTACTCTATAATATAGTATATACTTTTTTATATAGTCTCATTTTATACATTACATTGTGATGTATATCAGACCTATGTATATACCCTATGATTTATAGATCTTTGCGTTTAATGACTCCGTGTTCTTTGTTATTTATTGTATACTGTGTATTATTCTATCTTGAAAATGCACTTGTTTATTGCTTTATGTCGATATTGAGTACTTATAGGTGAGTTGTTTATTTGATTTTTGAAATACGTATGAGTCTTTGCCCAAGAGAATATTCACATGTGACAGTCCAATATCACCTCATTCTCCATACTATTTGATAGTATTACATAGTAATACTCTTGGATGGTATAGGTATAGAGGTGGGGTGTCTCATTGGCCTTGCTACATCCTCCTAATCAAAGGTGGGCAAGGGGAAATCGTTGTCTCATTCGCTAGTTCATGCCCTTTCGGAGGTTTCTGTACCGGAGGGGCATGGTGATGTGTGTTTATATTGGCTGGAAGACCTAGGGGGGAGGGATTTAAGCGGAGGAGCCAATGCATTCAATTGTATCTAGGGCTCGTACCCAATTGTCTGTCCTCTTCTCCTCTAGTGTCTCAAGTGTGCTTGTATAATTATAGGGCCATGAACTTTACCTTCCAGCAACCACGGCTCCCCTCCATATGCCCTCCTGGTCGGTGGTAGTCCCCTACGCATTCCGCTCAACATACTTAAACAATTGAGAGTCGTACACTTGCCACTCACCATCGTCTTATTGATGGTCGTTGCGACCCAAGCCCTAGGTTAATTTATGTTGTCTCCTCCTCCACCTCCTCCACCTCCTCCACTGTTGGTGGGGCGCCCTCCTTATCACCACCCTTACGTTTTCCACCGCCATCTCACTCTTTTTGGGTCGGGGGGCTTCTTCCCTCTCCTTTAGCATTATTTGGCCTGGTCCCAACAGCCCAACCCGACATAGATTTTCATATATAAGGACATAGGCTAGTTTCTTTATTTGCCATGCATCTTTCCCATCCACTATAGATGATCCATGAAGTGGACATGACTCTCCTTGGTTTCCTCAGAGATACCACGTCAAAGAAAATATGTTATAAATATTAAAAATGATTAAGATTCGAGATGAAAATAGAAGCAAGAAAAGTAACCGAGACCCTAAAATCCCACACTTGGAGGTTGAAGTTGGTAATCGTCGGCACGAAGAAGTACCAGCTTTAGTATTTGGGGACTTTCCTTGGAAGGCTGTAAAATAGAGCTAGGAGGTTGTGGACTACAAGTTGTAGTACTAGCCATCTTGAGCGTGGACCTATCTCGACAATTTGAACATGTGCCAAATGAAGAGCGAGCAGAGCACTAGGATACCCCAAATCATAACATACGATGTATATCCCCACCATAAAATTGTAGCCATTGAGGGTTAGTTGCATGGATGCCAATTGGTGAGTGTTCAAAAAATAGGCGAAATTAGGATGAAGTAGAAGATTCAACCCGTACTGCATATGGGGTATAGACCACGTAAAGTAGCCGGTCGAGGGCTGGTTTGGCTTGTCCATGACCAAAGGGTAAAGGGTTTGAGTCCCCAATACCCTGTGTTGGGCCAATGCTTATAAAAAGTTAGCTTTGTCCTCTTTATCTTTAGTCGTACCCACCGCTAAGGTATGTCCACTCGAAGAAGCCTTACCGACTATTTTCTTTCCACCTTTGGTCGTCTGTAACATTAAGACAGCCTAGTTAATGAAATGCCTCGACAAAGGCAAAAGGGTACACTAGACTGGTGGACAAGCTTCTCTCTAACACAAGCCCAAGCGAGCCAGACTTCGATGCACCCTAAAGAGGAGCCTTGCAAGAAAAGGTCGACCACCATATTATGTCCCTCACCCATGCGACATATCATCCTAAGAAGGTCGTGTGGCTCATCTAACTCATTACTTTAACCTTCTTAATACTATATATGGATCAAGACAGATAACTCGGTTAAAGCATCTCCTTCCTAGCTATAAAGAGAGGGATTGTTCAATAATTTTGACTCATGTTTTCCTTTTTGAGTTCTTAGATTGTTGGAAACAGCTTGACATTGATCGGCCAACGTCAGCTTCTCAATGTCAATCAATCAACGTCTCTCCTAAGGAACTCTCTCACCTACGGCAACTCTAAAAATAACCAAAGGTAAAACAGCAAAGGAACGGGAAAATTAAACTATCAAATTTTGACTCGTAAAAGCATATGACCAAAACAATACAGAAATAATATCAAAGATAATAGCAAACGAAAAGAAGATACTCACTGACTGAAGAAGAAAGTTATTGAAAAAAGTGATGAATATCTTTAAAGAAACATGAGAATTTTATTTGATGGTGAAGTTGCAAGTTCTTAATAAATAAGAGAATATGGAAGCGATAATGGTTTATATAGTTTTGGCTTCTAATTTGAGCCATTGGATGGAGTGGGTGGGAAACGGCCTTGATCGTCTCGGTTTAATCAATTACCTCGTCACATCAAAAGTTATATCTATGAACTTCTATGAGCCACCTCAAAAATTGAATCATCATAGCCATTAAGAAAGTGACACATGTCGCTAGCATTAATTATGTATAATGATAAGCCCGCCTCTGCCCATGGAAACAAACTTAGAGGCAAAATGTTGCTCGATTCCTTGTAAAAGATAACATACTAGACAGCTAAGCTTTCAACCCTCTCTCCTCGCAACATCTGGTCTTGACGGAGCTCAACATGGCCCATTATCCATGCAAATGCCTTATACAATAGCCTCGCAAGGCTTGAATGCCCCAATACTTGATTGGATAAGGTAATGACCTAACAAGACCCGGTAGGATATCTCGAGCCTCGAGTACAAATCCTCCAGCTCACCTCGCCACTAAAGTACCTTCCAATAATATGGAGGTCTCTTTCCCACTCACCCTTTTAGGCTTATCGATCCTTAACACCCGTGACTCCCTTGAAGACTAGCCCGCTCCAATCCTTTGCTTTCTCTCGACTCGACTAACCTCTAGCAAAAGCGCTTGACTACCCTACATAATGAAGCAACGACTCTACACTGCTCCATTGACAAGACCAACATGGAATGACAATGTTAATGTAACAAAAGCATCGCTGTGCAGCAACCTCTCTTTGTCCTTTACTATCCACCTATGAAACGATATCATTTTTTAACAACAGCGTTTTGTCCTATATTATCTTCTTAACAACAACGCCTTGGTGCAACTTGACAGTGGGCCATCATCTAAGCCGCTCTCTCCATGTGGTATCATATCTAGCGAGCATCTGAGCCCCACAACGCCATCAACGACCATGTAGATTCCTAAGGATCGGCACATCAATCTATACCGTTTAAACCAGATCTCAACCATTAAAATTTTAGCTTTACACACACTTGTACAAAGGTCAAATTTTCATTTCTTACACACATTATTATCTCTTTTAATTTAAACTCTTGTAAACAAATTTAAATAAATAAATTCAACTACCATAGTGGACGTAGATCGACTAATCGAACCATACTGAAACTTGCGTTTCTTTGCTAGTATTATCATCGGTTGTCTATTTATTTTTCATTTCTTAAGCAATGTATAAACACGTTACCCTAGTTAATATCTATTATAATCCAAAATTCGGAGGCTGGCTAAAAATTTAGTCAACACCAACATTTCTTCAAGTTTTGTAGTATTTTGAGATATCCTACGTAAATATTTAAAAGGGATATACAAGAAAATCAATAATTATAAATACGAAGATTCATCAAAGAAAATGAAAGGTGTAACCAACTCAAGATGAATGGAACACAAATGCTTCAATGATAGAGATAACAGAAGTGTTCAGTAAGTTCACCGAGTCTTAGAATTTTATTAAAGGCCTCAGAGCAAATATCCGTGAAATTCTTCTTTAATTTAACTATGTTTTAATAGCTAACATCTTTAAATAAACGTACAATTTGAGTTTGAAAACATGGAAGCCAAATTTAAGTTTTTGAAACAAAAAACATTTTACACTAGAGTATGTCGACATATTCTTTAATGGATATGTTGACATAGAGGCAATCAATCTGTTTTTTATAATTTAAATAAAAGGATTTTGGCACCATCTATTCACTAATGGACCTATCATTTCATCTTCCAGTTAAAAGGGTTTAGATAATGAATTTTAATAAATAATTTTCACATATTATCATATTCTTGCATTTCTATAATTTATTATAAAAACTCATTTTTACACTTCCATTTTCTTTCCAAATCCACATTTTTCAATCAAATACTTCAATGATTTGCAAACCACTTAAGGCCAGAGAGTTTGTACTGAGTTTTCAATCAGCCTCTCTTTGGCCTTATCATATCCCTCTCTAAATTTAAACATATAATAGCATTAGAGGTATACATGATCATTGTTCTGAAACTATAGAATCTGTATTGGAGATACAACTATTTATAATATTTTATTGGTGCTGCTAAAGAGAAAGGTGTTCTTACCATCCATGTAAATTCAAGATTAAAAGTATATTATTAGCGCAGAATTTCATCAACACCAACACCCCGAGGTCCGAAGGTATGTCTTTGGGAGTCTATTGAAATATTGGACCTGGCAAAGAGGTTGCCGAGATGTGACGTAATTAAGTCTTGAATTCGAGATGCTAAACTTTATAGTAACAATAGTATATGCAAAGAAGGTAAAGTGTGAAAAGTAGAGGTCATCGAGACTTTCATAGTGAGTCGGGTCGAATGTCTCAACATCTACCGTCCTTTCCTTATTTAATTACTCTTACATAGCCGAGAGGCTTATTACATTGAATCTAGCTAAGCGTTTCTGCCATTAATGAGTTTTCAATAGAGCTCTAATATAGGAAAGTACCATTTTAACTTTTTCAATGCTTTTGGGATTCTCTAAAAAAATTCCTTTGTGCCTTGGGATTGCCGCCTATTTATAGCTGATATGCCATGGCACCATCGGTAGAAGGCCTTCTATTTGGATTGATGACCTGGTTTGCTATGTGCGATACAGATTTGAACGCTTTTCATTGTTTGATTGAAAGTACTTTGACACAGATTGGTGATGTGGAACTTTTATATATAGCTTCTTTGATTCCTTTCATTTGTCTTGACCGTTAATCTCGGTCTGGAGCTATTTAAACTATTGATTGTTGATACTTTTTGACATGTCTTTGGTAGTTGCTGCTCTCGGCTAAGCTTGCTGTCCTAGAAGATCAATGGTCTCGACCTTAGTTGCTGCTTTTACTCATGTTTTCAAAATACATGCTCCCGGATGCTAAGCCCCAGCTTAAGCTCTCGGTAGAAACCAAATAATGGGTTCAAAATTACAAGCCAAGGAGCTTCCTTCTCGAAGATTCATAATTTGTATCTGGTATAAATTATGGTGTAACACGTTCCCCCCAAAAGTTCACCTTATACGGTTGGTACAGGTGGACTTTGGAAAGAATGATGTCATGTTAGGCTTAGTACTTGGCTTGTTTATTCCGATCCCATTATAAAGTTGATCTCGAGCCTTTGTGCAAAGTATTTATCCTGAGAACTCTCTAAAGTATCACTTTACTTAGATAACTTATGAATATCCGACCCTGTTTAGAAAACAATTTGAAATCTAATTTTATCTAGAGGGTTTTGGAAATAATTTAAAACCTAACCTCATATAGGGGATCTACAAAATAATTTAAAATCTAACCTCATCTAAAGGGTTTCAAAAATAATTCAAAATCCAACTTCCTCTAAAGGGTTTAGAAAATAATTTGAAATCTAACCTTATCTAAAGGATTTAGAAAGTAATTTGAAATCTAACCTCATTTACAGGGTTTCATAAATAATTCAAAATCTAACCTCATCTAGAGGGTTTAGAAAATAATTTGAAGGTTTCAAAAATAATTTGAAATCTAACCTCATCTAGTGGGTTTAGGAATTAATTTGAAATGAGTGCCTAGAAGAGAAGGCTTAGCTGGTTGCTTTGGTCTAGTAACGAGTAGTAAAAAGTTTTAAAAACTAAAGGGTGAAATCTTAATTTGGACCGTAGGGTCAAAAAACTTTAAAATTATATTTTCCACTTTGAAGCTATCCAGGCTAGGGGATAAGTAAAATTACTTGAATGTCGAGAGGTGAAATCTAAACCAGGATCATAAAGTCAAAAATTTTGATAATCTTGCTTTCCACTTGAAGTCGTCTTACTTAGTGTTAAGTGAAACAGTTTTGGCGCTGAAAGACGAAATCTATCTTGACGCCGTGAGGTCAAACTTTTAGAAATTATGCCTGTCACTTAAAGCATCTGAATTATGTGGTAAGCGAAAATGTTTTGGTGCCGAAAGACAAAATTTAACTTGAGATCGTGAGATCAATTTTTTTTAGAAAACTATGCTTATCACTTGAGGCCATCTAGCATAAGTGGCAAGCGAACTTGTTTTAGTGCCGAGAGGTAAAGTCTAACTTGAGATCGTAAGGTCAAAACTTTTTGAAAAATATGCTTGTCACGTAAAGCCATCCAGGCTAAGTGGTAAGTGAAATTATTACTGTGCCAAAAGGCAAAATCTAACTTGAGACCATGATGTCAAAACTTTTGAAAACTATGATGGTCACTTGAAGCCATCTAGGCTAAGTGGTAAGTGAAATTATTACGGTGCTGAGAGGCCAAACCTAACTTGAGACTATGAGGTCAAAACTTTTGAAAACAATGCTTGTCACTAGAAGCCATCTAGGTTAAGTGGTAAGAAACTTGTTTTGGTGCTGGTAGACAAAATCTAACTTGAGACCATGAGGTCAAAACTTTTGGAAAACTATGTTTGTCACTTGAAGCCATTTAGACTAAGTAGTAACAAACTTGTTACGATGCTGAAAGGCAAAATTTGACTTGAGACCGTGAGGTCAAAACTTTTGAAAACTATACTTGTCACTTGAAGACATCTAGACTAAGCGTTAAGCGGAATTACTACAGTGCCGAAAGGCAAAATCTGATCTGAGACGGTGAGCTCAAAACTTTTAAAAACTATGCTTGTCATTTGAAGCCATTTAGGATAAGTGGTAAGCAAACTAGTTATGGTGCCTTTAGGAAAAATTTAACTTGAGACAGCGACGTCAAAACATTTGAAAACTATGCTTCTCACTTGAAGCCATCTAGGCTAAGTGGTAAGCGAAATTATTATGGTGTCGAGAAACAAAATCTTACTTTAGACTGTGAGATCAAAACTTTTGAAAACTATGCTTGTCACTTGAAGCCAAAGGCTAAGTGGTAAGCGAACTTGCTACCGTGTTGAATGGAAAAATCTAACTTGAGACCATGAGGTCAAAACTTTTACAAAAACTACGCTTATCACTTGAAACCATCTAGGCTAAGTGGTAAGCGAAATTATTACATGCCAAAAGACAAAATCTAACTTGAGACTGTGATGTCAAAACTTTTAAAAACAAATGCTTGTTACTTGAAGCCATCAAAGCTAATTGGTAGGCGAACTTGTTTTGGTGTTGAGATGCAAAATCTAACTTGAGATCGTGAGGTCAAAACCGTGTTTGTAGTACGAACTCATAAGTGATCATTCGGGACTAGACCTTTGAAGAGAAGGGTTTTGATTTTGCATTTAATGCGAGTCCAAAAGTTGGCAGTTGATTGGTTAACCCCAAAAAGCATTTCTCTTTTTCTATAAAATGGTGACTTAGCATCTGGTGGGGAACCCTTTGATATTCTTCTTATGTACACCTGTTAAACTAAATCCACGGCGGAAAGCTTTTCTTTTCTCAATTCGTGTCGTTCCTTTAATATAAACACTCTTCCCCTTTTTCTCCCTTCTTTTCACTTTATGAATTGTAAAACCGCAATTGTCATTTTCAAGCTTTCTTTGATTCCCCTTTTGACATCTGCCCTATTTTCTTAGATTTGAAATTGATACTCCTATTATGACTTGGCAAGAATTCGATGAAGTTTTGTCATCGTGTGGGATCACAGGAGTCAAGACGCTCGCTCCTTGGTCTGGGATGCATTATAGCAATCCCCTACAAGGGTATTTTGGGTGGTCCGTGGAACATTTAGGATTTTCCTACCCCTAGCGCCCTTCTTTTTTGATGTTCTAGAATTTTATCACATTAATCCCTTCAAACCTTGGCTACCTCTTGCACAACTTTATCTGCCATGGCGATCTTATATTCCAAAAGAGGCCATCGAGATATATACCTATTATCAAGATCAATTACACGTTCAACTTGTAAGAGTCCAAATCCATTGCAGAATTTCCCACATATTTTCTCAAATTCCTAAGGCCATCTCCTATATAGGATTCATTCAGCAAGATAATGCCACATCAATAGTTCCTTGCCAAGGCCTTTTCTGATCGAATCGTCACCTCTTTTTATAATACTGGTATGTCCGTATATTTTTCTTTCCTTTAGTCTTATTTGTATTCTAAGTTGTGTCTCCTTATTTCGTTAAATAGTGAGATACGAGAAAAGTAGCGATCTGGTGATCATTAATCACTTTAAAGATAGGTATAAAGAAGTTATGAAAATTCCATCTTTATGGCGACATCGACACTTAGTTCTTGCCGAAAGAATACTGAAAGCCATGGGTCTGATACCTCTTTCTGGTAAATTCGTTAGACTTAAGCCTTCTAAGAAGTACAAGAAAGCTTCTACGATAGTTATTGATAGTGGAGAAGAAGCTGAATCTAGTCCAGAGGAAAGCAAAACCGAAGGTTCTACCTTAATTCTTTGAATTAATATTTTTATTTCCAATACAACATAGTCTTGATTTTAATTTTAGCCTTACCCTTTTCTCCTTGTTGCGGTGATTCCTTCTCCTAAGAAGAGCAGTCCCCTAGGTAAGGGGAAACAGACCAAGAGGAGGTCTACGTTGACGCTTTTGATAAGAGTATTCTTGGCTTGAAGAAGTAAAAGATTACCGGATCTTAGAAAGCCGAGAGTACTAAGGGGAAAGCTTTGAATTTGCTTGTTGAAAAGAACAAGCAAGCAATCAAAATAGCTAGAGCTACTTTTGAAGGTGACTTTTCAGTGCCATTACCAAAGACTGTGTTAGAACTCTGACTTATGCACCAGGGATCTGAAAGCCATTGAGTATAGCCTTCGGTAAAGCATATAGGTAAAAATGCATTTTTACATGTAGGTTTATGATTCCAACCTATGTTCTTTGTAGGATCGTTTTCACCCTAGAGGGGGTGAACAAGGTGATACTGATAATAATAAAAATTAATGTGGAAATAAAAATAATAACAGTAAATAATGCAGAAGAGATCACACACAAATTTACCTAGCTTCAGCAAAATCCTGCCTACGTGTTGCCCCCAAGTTTCTACTAGAAATTAAGTAGTCAGACGCTTACACACGTAAACTTTCCACGCCGACTAATGAATAACCTAACTCAACGCTCAAAACCCTGCAACAACTCAGCCATAGAGTTGCGAATTCTCGAACTACACCACCGTAGTTCGTAACCTAGACACACGACTAGAGAATCACATAATTTTTAAAAGAAAATTTGCAGAATAAAATAAAACTAAAATGAAAACAAAAATAAACCCTATATGATATTTAAAGCCTAAAATAAAATAAACAGCACCGGCCCACTAATAATTAAAATGAAGTGCGTCACCCTTTTTCATTCCTAGCCGCCTTTGTTTTCTACTCTTCAAAAATTAGGGTTCGTGACTTAAGTCGCCGCCTTGAACAATTTGAGCTCGAATCGAATACTAATATGCTCTCAATTCACAAATATGATTCGATGCTTCTTCAAGTTTCTTGTGCACATGCGGTCGCTTTGATTTCGAATGATAATTTGGTATGTGATATTCACCCCTTTTTGATTTTTGAATATATTCGACTTTATGCTATGATTAATTGCTTGGGCTCGAACTCATATATGCTGATGATGAGACCGGGTTTTAATTTATAAGGATAAAATCCCTAAATATACGTTTGCATATTTTTGTTTGAATTCTTTCGTGATTTCCACTTGTCCATCCGATCTTTGCTTGAGTGCTTGTGATGAATTCTTAACTTTTTCATGTTGAATTTGCTTGATATATTTTATCAAGTAGGTTCCGTTATTTTTGGCATTTGTATTTGTTTCTAGTTCTTTTCCTCCATGACTTGTTCATCTGTTCCTTATCACTTTTGATTTTGTTCAAAACTTTACTCGCTGCTTCATAGTAACCTACGACATTATTTTAAACTGCTAATAACAATTTTTTGAATTCTTCATGACCCACGGCTTCACTGTTAATTGCTAACACTTGTTTTTTGAACTGCTAAATTCTCTGTCCACTTTAGTGCTTGTTCATGTTGTATCTCGACTTGTTCGTTTTGAAATTCAATATATGTATGTATATATATGTACGATTTGCCTTTCCACTTGGTTTGCTTGATGTGTCCACTGTGCTCATTGCTATTTCGAGATTTGCAGATAGTTCGGATGCTAGATACAGGCTAGAGCGGAGTTGAAGATTAAATACGAGTGAGAGTGAATATGTGGTGAGGTGAATATTGCAAAATTTAAAATTGTGTTGTAATTGAAATTGTATTGTAATTTAAAATGTGAAAATGTAGCGAGAGCTCAAATTTGTACTGTTTGAATTTGTAATAAAAAACAAATATTTTATTTAATTATGTGGAAAAATAAAATAGTAAAATAACAAATACATTTATGTTTATTATCATCAAACAAAAATCATATACTAGCATATTCTACATTCTAACTATGTTTATTTTTCTTCTTTTTTGACTGTGGCGGAAATCTTCACTCTTCAACATGGGTGATGGAAAATGGAGGAGACGGTAGCTGTTGCCAAGGCAACGAAAAGGAGTCAAGTAGAACTGCTAGAGAGAGAGATCACAAGGTTGAGACTCTCAATAAAGCCTTGAAAGAAAGGGGCAAGAGGTTAAAGAAAGCCGAGGACGTGTTGGTTGATAAAGAACATTATATTGCTAGATTCGAGCATGAGAGGGAGGCCAGCAAATGGGCTTTTCAACTTTATTAATTCTTTTTCTCACTATTAAGATCGAAACATGACTTTCTCTTTAGCCTGTCTTGAGGACAACGCTGGCATAGTTGAGGCTAACTTTGCTAAGAGGTATGAGGAACGTGAAAAGGAAACGAAGTCGAGACTATGATGGTGGATGAAGCCGAGACTCTGGTAGAAGAGGAGAAGGAAGCGACCGCTTTTGATAAGGAGGTATGAGAGGATCATTTTGATAACACTTAATGAAGAAAACATTTTGTAACCTGTCTTTGTAATATTCCTTTTGGCTTCTGTATAAAATGAAATCGAAACTTTCTTGATGGCTTTTTAATCCTTAAATTTCCGTGTAATTATATATCGGATGACTTCCATACGATGTCTTAAACTAAAGCAGTCATTGTCTAGTTTTGCTTTTTTTCCCGTCTTTTTCCTTTGCTAATCTTAAGTCGAAGTTCCTTAAGGAGTATCTTGCCTAAACTACTCAAATAATCGGTGTAACTATGCTTCTCTTTACCGCTCCTATAAGGCCTTTAAGATTAATATCGATTTCCTTAAGTCAAAGTTGGGTTTAAAAACTAGCAGATGCTTTTTTTGGAGAGAAGTGAGACCTGAACCGATATCTGACCATGGGAGATGCCATTGTTGTTCTTTTTAAATGAAGGGAGGAAAAGAGGCTAAGGATGATGTTGTTAATGAAATCCTTCTGAGACCATAAAACTGAGGTTGTTTTGAAGAGCCCTATCTTGCCATCTCGGCTTGCTCATTTAGGAGGATTTCCTCTTTTGTTTTTACACCTTATCCTCTGATGGTCTGGATTTTGTAATCCAATTTTATAATGCTATTTCTTTAAGCATTCATCTTGGCATATCCCTTGTAACAATTTTTTGGATAAACTATATGTAAAAAAACTTTACTCTTTTCGACTTCACTTCTTATGTTATCACCTTGCTTGAGTGTGCCTTGTGGGACCTTTTTTTTGTGGGGTATTTTTTCCCCCGGGAATACTTTCGTTAAAATAAGGTTTCGTACCCAACTAAATTGGATTCTTGTCCGGAGCCAACCTAGTATCACAATCAAGAATTTTGTCTTATTCTGGTTCTATGTTCACCTTTACCCAACTAAATTGGATTCTTGTCCGGAGCCAACCAATTATTTAAATTTGCAATTGCAGTTTTCATTGATTTATTTATTTTAGCAATATTGATCAATACTTCTTTTCCCTTATTTCATTCATATATAAAAACTATTTTTAATATAAAATATTATATATTCACTGTAAATATTTTATTTGAATTCAAAATATTTTCACAAAATAATTTATTAGTTAATTCAGTTTATTAAAATAAATTTCTTTATCAAATTAGCTTTAACTCGATAACAATAAATTTTCACAAATACTTTTTATTTCCAAAATTGGACTCGATCGTGATATTTTACTTAAATTTAATTTATGTCGACTGCAAAGAAAATAGAATTGTTATAAACTTCACCCTTTACGAAAATTACGTCATTACAATTTCTTTTATGAAGGACGTCATACACAACTCATACCCTTAATTTTCTTTGTCTATCACAATCTCTCATCAAATTTAGAAACATTTGATCCTCTATGTGACCCTTCTCAATAATGACTAAACTCTCTCTTCGATATATTATTGTATGTTATAATTTTAAATATATTCATTTAACGACTTTATATTTTTGTATACAATAAAATCATATGAAATATTTTCGAAGAGTCGACATTTTGAAAAAATTGCGGCAGAGCCTCATTGGTATGGAGAGACTTCGGACAACTTATAATATGAATAAATAAGTATACACGATCAAACTTGATCATTTTCATAATATATCACACATTGTCATATATTTCAATATATAAGTATAAACATGCCTTGTTTTACAGTTTTAAGCAAAGCTACTTACCTTTAAAGCGAGCAAAGCTAGCTAGCACCGCAAACTAATCTGAATAGCAAACTTGTCACCGATGCAGTTAAAGCGATTAGTGGTTGTATAGCGGTGGAGGTATAAAAAGTTATAGAGGGAATAAAACGGAGATATAGCGGAAAATAGTGGAAGTACAAAAAGCTTCGATAGATATAAAATCAGATGTTTAAAGTTAAATTATTCTCATTCTCATATCATTTGTGAAGGAAAAGACAATATTGTTTAATTTTATATAACAAAATTGAAAAATATCATTATTTATGTAGACTGAATTTGGTAACTACAATAGATTTCTAACTTATATTGAGCATTTATACCTTGAAATTAGGTCTTTAACATAACTTTATTGATTTGGTTTCAAAGAGAACTAGTCAAATCAATCTTTATATGCTAATATTGCTAAAGCAGGTGTTAAAAAACTTTGATTTAGCCGATATAGCGGGGCTTAAAGCGGATTTGTTGTTCAATAGCGCTAGATTGATATAGCATAGCGGTTGAAAAAGCTATGCGCTATAGCGGGGCTTTAACTACGTAGCTTGTCACATCACTAAGATATGATGAAGCGAGTTAAAATAGAATGATATAGTAGCAAACTTGTAATATAATCGACCTCCAAATCAATAAAATGAACCAACACTTCATTCCTACTTCAAGCTATAGAAATGAATTCAAATCACCAATGGTCGAACCAACTACTTCTTCCTTTACAGCTTCCGCTAATTATTCCTTCATTTCACACAAAGGCAAATACTCTAATAGAGAGGTAGAAATAAAAACACCGTGTGGTAAGGAAAAAAAACAAGAAATACATCCCCAAACGATTACTGAGTAATCATTGTATACTCTTACTATTTCTTAATATTATAGAGAATCCACCAACCACCCAAAAGGGTAGGGATCTCTAAGTCTCATTAAGACCAAGACTCGTATTTCATGTATTATGTATTGTTCTAAACCTAGCTCTAATATCAAATGCAACACTCCACCTCTATACCCATATTACCCAAGAGTACTATAGAGTAATACAGAGACATACACATATACTTTATTAAAACAAATATTTTATTCGAATTCAAAATATTTTTAAAAAAGATCATAGAATTCCCACAAAATCTTCCTTTATATAAACTACACACACGTACACGTATGTACTTTTCCAAAATCAGTTGACTCGATTTCCCCTTCTAATCAATTTCAAATGTTGCATACGGCCAATTTCATATTATAATCAAACATGTGACTATGGCAATACAACACACAATAATTCAACACAATTTAGCCATTGTGTTATTTAAATATGAAAGGTATGTATTGCAATTTGGCTATTTTAATACTAATATCGACCAATTAAATCAATAACCACTCATCATTGAATAAAAGATGGCACGTAACATGAATTCAATCAATATTTACCAACATCGCACGTTTCATCATGCTAAATAGCTGAAAACAACCATATAGTCAATCCCCATGAAACCCAGTAGCGTGTTATCCACCATGACACTAAGAATTGCGTGCCTCAACCTCTGAACCGTGACATCTCAACCACATAGACCTAATCTTCGACGTGTCGCCAAGGTCGCACGCACCTATGGCCGACCATCGTCAGCCCCATGTCAGCCTCCCCCTTCCTTTCGTCGCACGTGCGTTCATTTTCATTTTCATTTTATTTTTTCGATTTCATTTTTTTTCTCTCATCGGTTTTCCTGCATTTCCTTTTTTTAATTCATGAGTATGGGGAACTAGGGCATGCGATGAGAAAAAAATATGACACGGGTTTGAATTTTGATCTCCACATGTGCTTGGGCTTGGGTCGTTGATTTAATATTCAATTTATATGTTAATTTTCTTTACATTTAGAATCAAGTCTTGATCCTTGTCATTTGGTTATAAATATACGTATTCATTTTGAATCGATTTCTATTTATTTTACAAAGTATGTTTTAATAATTTTATACTAAATATTTAAATTCAACAATTATTCATTTTCTTTGATTAATTTATTTAGAAATATCGAACAATACTTCTTTTCCTTTATTTCAATCATACATAAAAACTATTTATAATATAAAAACATTCTATAATCATTGTAAATGTTTTATTTGAGTTCAATATATTTTCACTTGTTAGTTAGTTCAATTTATTAAACAAATTTCTTTATCGAATTAACTTTAATTGTGTAACAAAAGATTTTCAAAAATATTGTTTTTCTTCTAAAATTGAAATCAATCATTGTATTTTACTTAAATTTAATTTTTTTGATGACGAAGAAAGTAGGATTGTTACCACTGGACCTCAGATTGGATACCTGAACCAATATTTTAGTTTTATTGCTTTTACTTACTTTATATTGCTATTTGATTATATGTTCGTATCTGTGATTTCATTACTGGTTTAAATAGATAATTTTTAAATTCATAAGTTAACTTTTAAATGGGTAATACACACTATTCACACCATGATGTTTTAGTGGTTTTAGAATTCATTCTGCGCCAGTGTGTTTGAGTATCGCGTAACCCATGGAATATTCAATTTGTTAGAGACAATGCTCTCTAATAGAAGGATTCAAAGTGAATATTAAGGTTAATGTTCAAGTGACGACTGAGAATGTTGAATTGGATACGGACGCTTTACTAATAGATGTTTTAAAATAAATGGTAACTAATAAGAACATGGTCGTAAACTTATTAAATAAGGAGTTAGAGTGAAGCGCTTATTAAGTAAGCTTCACAAGTCTATAATAACAGCAAATTATTGTCAACGATAAAATTTCTCAGCATTTTAGCCTCAAGGACAGACCTTAAGTATTTTAGCCTGAATGACAACTTTCTTTAGATATCAGTTTTTAGTTACTGGTAGTAGTTTTTAGGTATCAGTTTGTAGTTATCGGTAGCAGTTTTTAGGTATCAGTTTTTAGTTCGATGACAGTTTTTGAAAGAATGTTTGTCCTTATGAATAATTTTGAAAGAATGTTTGTCCTTATGCTTAATTTTTAAAAGAATATTTGTCTTTATGGTTAAAATATTGAGGTCGTGTCCTTAAGGCTAAAAATATTTTGTCCTTTAAATTAATTTGCTTTTCATATAATACTAGTGTGTAACATGTGCGTTGCACACGGTAATGTTGTTAAAAAATAGTATTTTTATTTTAATTATCGCTAAAAATATATTCTATGATGCAATACATGATAAATTTATTATGATATATTAATCATAAACTAAAATGACTTGCGACGCTCAAATAAAGTTGAGGGTTCAATACTCGCTAACTACATATCTCTGTAAAATTAATATCCTAAATAAAGAAAAATATAAATTAAATTTGTTAATACTTTATATATGTTAATAATTTATGTTATATGATATATATATTTTATATGTATGAGTGAATAAGTAACTTCACAATTTTACTAATATGATTGTTGTATATATATTGAATTGTCATCTTTTTTAAGGATTTATAAATTGATTAATGAACATTAAATAATTGAATTTATTTGAATAATTTGAATTAATGATCAACGTAACTAATTAAATATAAGAAGATAAATGTAAAAAAAGTTGAAGAAAATTGAAAAGAGCTTTGTACAAATTTTCAATCGAGAAAAGCATAGATCTTATGGTTAGCTTATCTACATGTGAACTTTTGTTTTTGAATCAGGCATGTAAACTTTTATTCATTATTAAGTTTTCACTTTTAAGCAATTTTATCCTTACAGTTAATCATAGATTTTATGTTCTTATAAGAAGGTCATATTTACAACTTTGATAGTTGCAAAATAATGTTATGTAGCATTTATTTGAGTTGTGAGTTGGGTATAATTTGGTAACGCGTTGAAAGTGAGAATGTTTATATAATCTATTTTTTATTAATGTAATCTGTACGTTCACATCGTAATATTGTAAAATATAATTTTATCTTTTAAAGGTTTTAAAAATGAAATTATGTTATGTAACGTACAACATTTTTTTTGGGATAAATGAATTAGAACTTCAAAAGAGTTATTTTTATTTATGTATGTATACATTTTATGTTATATGATATAAATATTTTCATATATTTGAATAAAGAAGAAATAATTTTATCATTTTTCTCATTTAGCGAATATTGTATATATTAAAATCCTCATATTTTTAGGATTTATTAGATGGATCGATAAATATTAGTTAATCGTATTTATTTAAATAGTTTAAATGTAAGACCACACAATTAGTTAAATGTATGGACTTGAATGTAAAATATTAGAAGATAATTGAGAATGGTTGTAAGTAATTGTAAAAATTTAAAATTTTAGATATTTGAAGTTAATAGAATTTTATAGTGTAATGAATGATAAATTCATTTAGTAAATAAATTATAAAATAAATTTAAATTGTCTTTAATTTGTATAATTTATGTTATGTGATTTATATATATTTGCATCTAAATGATTTTTTATATCAATTTTTTGATGCGCCTATAGTATAAATTGAAATTTTCATCTTTTAAAATTTATTAATAAATATCAGTTGACTAAGTTGATCGATTGGTTTAAATTTTGAATAATGTAATTAATTTAAATGTGCGGACTATAATGAAAAATTTCATGAAACAACCGTGGAAGATTTGTAAATAATGGTTAATTCTTTTGAAAGTGGGTATTTGAATGTAAAATAGTGTGAAAAGTTTAATATTATAATTGTAAAGTGGTAAATAATAGCATTTTGAAAATAAAACATCTACTTGGAGAGAAGTAAGGAAAATAGAGATAATTCCTAAAATAAGGAGAGAACTTTAAATTATTCTGTTTCACTGTTAAACTAGTGTGTAACATGTGCGTTGCACACGGTATGCTATAGAAAAATAATATTATAACTATTTTTAAAGAATATAATTTATCATGCAATATCCTATGAATTTTGTTAGGATAAATAACTTGTAAATTTAAATTACTATATTTATAACTGTGTATTTTTGTTATGAGATTCGTACATTTTTATATTTGAATAAAAATTAAATTACCATTTTTGTTGATAAAAATGAGTTATATACTTATTTATTATTTTTAAGGGTTCATTATTTATCTATCAAATAAACAAAAATAAGTATTCTTAAAAAAATTGAAATTAATATTTTTATAAAATTCCGAAAATAAATATTCATGTTGAAAATGACATTTAGATTTTGATACATTTGACTAAAAGATAAATAATGTATACATTAAATTTCAAATATTACTTGAGGGAATGGAGACAAATACCTAAAAATAGAAGTGTAATATCAAAGACTCAATGTATTTGTATGCATGTACAGTTCTTGCAGTACATATTTATCAAAATAATTATATGATGTTATCATGATGATAAAAAATATTTATTTAACTACTAAAATAAATATTAAGTGAAAATAAGGCCTGAAACGTTACATATCACATTGTCATTTTAATTATGTAAAAAACAATTTTTAATCCATTGTTTTATACCTTACTATTTTTATTTTATATTAAAACTTTTCAAAGAATATTAAACATTTATGTAAAAAAGATGATAAAATATGAAGAAAAAAAAATATTTCTAATCAAAATATGGTGTAGTTTTTGTCCATTGATTGACTCAGATTAAGAATATAAATAATTAAGAAGCGACTTTTTATACAAAAACGTACTGATTGAAAATATTTATTCTTTTTTCAATATTACAAAACACAAACATTCATCACTATAATTGTAATGTTATTCTTCATAAAATATAATTTAATAATGATAAAAAGTCCATTTGACGTACCAATTTTATGAAGGAAAAACGTTATATATGTTTGTAATGATGTACCAATTTTGAAAATAATTTTTTGTATATATTTGTTTGTAATGAAATGCTAATTTTAGAAGAAAAAAATATGTACATGTATTTATTTGTATTATATAACTAATTTTAGAAAGAAAGAAATTCTATAACTTAAATGTAGAAAAATGTAAAAGTATGAAAGATATGAAAATATTAAATTATATGGACTTGGGTGAAAATATAGTTTTACCATTTATGTCAGTACAAATTCGGTATACACATTGAATATCATTTTTTATGATTTATTAGATTAATAAATAAATATTTGTTAATTGTATTTAGTTAAAAATTTAAATTCAATGTCAATTAATAAATTCAAATATACGGACTTGAATGTAAATTAGTACAAAAAACATAGGAGAAATCCATAAATAATTGTAAAAATTATTGAATGTCGGCATTTAAATGCAAAATGATAGAAGATAATATTAGTATAACATCGTAATAGTTTATATATCATTGCAGAAATTTAAAACTATTTGGATTTGAATGAAGAATTAGTTTTACCATTTTTGTTAATATGAATGCGTGCACATATTGAATTGTTATTTTAAAAGTTTGTTAGATCAATTAACGAATCTTCATTGATTGTATTTACTTAAAAAACTTAAATTTGAGATCATCTAGCTAAATTTAATTTATATGGACTTAGATGTAAAATAACATCAAAAACTTGGAAGAAATCAGTACGTAATTTCAAAAATTAATATTAAATTCTAACGATATAAGAGAAAACCAGTAGAAACATTGTAATAATTATAATAAAAATAAATTTTGAAGATGTGAAAATAAAATATCTAAAGAGAATTAAGGAGAGATGAGGAAATTCCTATAATTAACAATTAACAAGAGAGCTTTAAATTCTTCTGCTTTACTACTATTTAACTAGTGCGAACTCATGCTTCGCATACGGACTGCACTCAACCTCTTATCATCATAACGTGTTTAAATAATCTATAGGGTTCGTTGATTAAGAAATAGTGATCATTTTTTTATCAATTTTCAAATAAGTTTGCATTTTGTCTAAAGCTTATGTATAAATCTTTGAAAACAGTAATGCAGATAGTACTGGTGCTTGATAAACAATTACAAAATATCGAGCAAAAATGATTTCAAAGATAAAATTTCCACATAATACACATATAAATTATACACATATAAATTTATTGTGTGCATCAGCTGTTGCTCCATGCATCAGCTGTATTATATGTAAGTTCATTTGGTGACATACCTTTATCAATCATTTCCTTTAATACTTGATGTCGTTGATTCCATCTGCTGCTTCGGTAATAACTATCTATAAGTGCAGTGCAGATAACAACATTTGGTTTACACTTGACCATTGATCCAAAAATGCCAAAAGCAACGTTGACATGATTCATGAAAACACAAGTGTTGATGATGTTCGCATGACTGACCATGTCTAGGAACACATTATGCAGCATTATATTATTGTAGAATGATAAGGTTAGAGGATAAAGAGATTTATTTCTGTTTTGAACGAATCTTATGAAAAATATGCTAAATCTAAAGCATACATATTTTATGTCTGAAGTGTTGGAACTAACCACCATTATTCAACAATATTTATTTTAATGTGAAGAATATCATTGTATTTCTTTTACAGCCAAAGCAAATTCAATATAATAAAAAGTATATAATTGTATTTAATGATTTTGAGCTTTCTAGTTTCATTTCTAATTCCATCTAACATTGTTGTTGTATTTTGATAATGTTAGATTTCACCTGACTTGTCTACAATCTGTAGAAGTAGAATTAGTGGCTAGAAATTTTCAAAACAATCAACGACATAGATTAGTTGAAAGAAATAAAGTCAAACAAATTTAATAACTTTAATAATATGAAAAATCCGAAAAACTATGATTTTAAAAAATTTATTTTTAGCTATCAACAATGGATATAATTGAAAAACATATTAAATTTGAGATTTAATAGTGAAATTGATTCTTAAATCCAATTAACGTAGAAAAAGTTACCACATTTTAAAGTTTGGACTAGAAAGAAATTAAAATCGTGACTGTTCTCAAAATACGAAGAAGAACTATGTGCTCTTGAAATCTAACTCAATAATTATACTGTTGTTATAAACAAATAAGAATATGTTGTAAATAAACAAGAGCAGAAGCCATTAGAGGAAAAGAGTGGAGACATTTTATTCATTCAGAGAATAGATATCTATTTACATTACATGGCCTACTTTATATAAGGGCTTCAGAGGTAAGGTCTGAACTTATCCCACGATGTGGGACTAAACAAAACAATGTACAAGCATATTCACTTGAACTTATCCCACGATGTGGGACTAAACAAAACAATGTATAAGCATATTCACTTCATAATATACATATATTATAACACTCCCCCTTGAATATGCGTCTTCAAAATCTTGAATGCTCGGATAATTTGAAAATTTCCGTTTCGAAACATGTATGATGATTGCTCCCCCTCATTATTTCTCGCTTGCATTTATCGATTCAATCGATATAGATTTGCCTCATTAAAAACCTCTATTAGAAAAACCCAGTGGGAAAAAACCTTGAACGAGGAAAAGAGTGCAACTTGTGAAATCATAAATATCATACTAAAAATGATATTTCTTATAAGAGTTTGATACTTCAGGATCAAAATAATGCCTCATTAAAACCTTACTAAGAAAAACCCAATGGGAAAAATCTTAGTGAAGGAAAAAGAGTACAATGACATATTTTATTTTCTTATTTCTTTAAATAAAGCTTGATACTTCTGGATCAAACTAATGCCTCATTAAAACCTTACTAAGTAAAACCCTATGGGAAAAATCTTAGTGAAGGAAAAAGAGTACAATATAGTATGTCATATTTCAATAATTTACTGCATCAGATAGAGTTTGATACTTCTGGATCAATTTAACACTTCAGTAAAAACCTTACAAAGGAAAACCTGATGGGAAAAACCTTAGTCAAGGATAAAAATATAATTTAACTTAAATAACATATTTGAGATGTTATTTCTTGAAAAGACGTTTGATTCTTCTAGATCAAGATAATGCCTCATTAAAACCTTAATAAGAAAAACTCAGTGGGAAAAATCTTAAATAAGGAAAAAGAGTACATTATAGCTTATTTCAAATGTTACAGGGAGTTGATACTTCTGGATCAAGATAATGCCTCGTTAAAACCTTACTAATAAAAACCCAGTGGGAAAAATCTTAGTTAAGGAAAAAGAGTGCATTATAAAATACTTATGGATGCTCTCCCTGATTTAAAATTTTCCTCTGAATTCATATTCGTCTTTCGATAATTCAAATTGGTTATAGATACTTCTGGATCTATAAATATGAATCTCATTAATAATACAATTTATTAATAGTTTCCTTCGATACAATCAAATTTTCTAAGATTGTTTCTTCCAAATATGGTTTGCATTTTATGCATTTGTATGCTACTTTTATGAAACACACTTCATATGCTTTCATTATTTATTTATTTTTTTCAAATTAGTTTTGCGCATTGCAACTATACATCTTTCATGAATATTAAAAATTTCATTACAACATTACTAGAAAGCAGGAAGTAATCTACTCATCTTGATGTATCAAGATTTTCATTACAACAATACTTAGAAGAAATTTGTAATCTACACTTCATGTCTTTTTCATTCTTTATAACTACAAAAGTTATATATATTCTTCAGAAATCTGTATACTTTAATAAGTATTTTCATATCGCAACTATCACTTCAATGGATATTAAGAGTTTCATTGCAACGATACTTAAAAATAGGAAGTAATCTACTCATCATGAATTATATCAAGATTTTCATTACAACAATACTTAAAAGTAGGTTGAAATTTACTCTCCTTGTTCTTTGCATTCTTTATAACAATGAAAGTTAATTATATTCTTCAGGAATTTGTATACTTTCATTATTTAATATGATTTTAAACCACATTTATACCTTCAGGGTATATTAAGCATTTCAAGTACTTTCGGTACTTTGCGGACTACATGTCCATATTTCTCTACTATTAAAGGATTCATGATGGCCAGTCATATTTTCCCCTAATTTAAGATTCTTAATCTATTTATAAATATAAGCGCTTTATTATTTATAAATTTATCATCGATGATTATTTCTTTTCAGTTCTAGACATGATGTATTGAGATCTCTTTAATTATCATGTTTTAGGTACCTATCCCACTTCTAGGGTTATTTAAGAATCATGTCATGGATCTCTTTCAGAGCATCCTTAAGTGTTTCTTCAAGAACACTCACCTCCTTTATTTGGCATCTTTATTACTTACTCCAAAAATATTTTGAACTGACTTTTGAACCATATTTCAAATGTGGTTTACAAATTTTGATCCTTCAGGGATTCAAATCTATATTGGAGAAAGTCTACTAGGGATATTACTGATAATTTATTCAAGTTACTTAATATTTTGCATCATTGTATATTTTAACAAATATTTAACATTGATGATCAAAATGAGCTTGTATCCCTTTATCCTCCCCCTCAATGCTGACAAACATTGTCACATTAAATAATAATCATCTTTGGATTCTCATTTTGATCCATTATGATATTGCTACTAGCAAATACACCATACATATTAATAATATGAGGATAATTCTTTTATTCATTGATAAGATGCAATCAATTGATATTGATTACTAGAGTTTGTTCTCATTCATTGATCTAAGCTATTGGAGGAATTTACTTATTGTGTAGATCATTTGAATACATACATGACTTCAGGTCATTCAGCATTTATGTTGATTGAATTTTAAATCACTAAATGATATCTATGCATAATCACTAAATAATAGCTTATAACAAACTTCAGGTTGTTAGCTAAATATTTACATATATGGATGTATACGTGCGTCCACGTATCACATGTATATTGTAAAATTTTCATATTCTTTCTCATTTGAATTAGTGATTTTTGGAACAAACTATTACAAGGATCAAAACTATTAATTTCTATTTATAAATCAATGTCAATGCAAACCTGTCAAAACCGCATGATAATGTTCAAAACATTTGGTTTGAAACCATATCGAACTTCTGGTTCGAACAAAATATACACACAACTTCAAGTTGTTATGTTTTATTCCTCAATTATATCTCAAATATCAGTTTTGAACAATAATTATGATTACTTATCAAGGAGTAATTTTTAATTACATATAGAAATTTCTACACATCTCCATTGAGAGTTCTGTAAAAAAAAAAAAATTACAGCAAAAATAATAATAGTATCTTCTAGATACTTGGAATGTTACAGATACAGATTTCCTCTTAGCTCTCACACTTTTAGGATCTAATCTAAGCTAAATTAGGATCCTTTATAATCAAATTTATGTACACTTATTTGGTTTAATAAAATTACCAAATATATGAATAAACCTCTTCTAGAGATATGTTATCATTTTCAAATTTATAAATCTCTTCTAGAGATATATTAGTATCACCACTTCTGGAGTGAACTTTCTCTTCTAGATATATATATATATATATATATATATATAATTATAATTATATATAAACATCTCCTCTAGAGAGTTCAGTAAAATAGATACATTTACAACATAAATAAGAGTATCTTCTGGACCCTTGAAATGTTATAAAAATAAGAAATTATAATGGTTGCACATACCGATTTGTTCAAGACTTGTGGCAATTTCACTTCTGTGGATATTTCATAAACACCGCTTCTAGAGTGGTACATATCACTTCTAAAGATACTTTATATGCATTGTTTTTTTTGGATGTCATCAATAATCAATATCTTTTTCTACATAATTGACATAATTCTACATCTCTTTAGGATGTTTGGATTTTGAAATATAAAAATCATAATACATCTCTTCAAGAGTATGTCGTATAGATTATCTCTTCTGGAGAATATTAAAATATACTTCTTCAAATATATAGTTTGGCAAACACACCCAAAGATTATCAAAACTTGGGTTTTACCAACTTTAAACTGATTTACTGAACTGAAATAAAATAAAATCCACATAGCAGACTTCAGGCTGCTATTATTGATCAATTCGACCATATCATTTATTACCGTACTTAGATTTTCATCATTAATGAAGTTTCCTTCATCGTCGAAGAAATGATCTAACTTCAGGTTAGCATCACTAGACAATCCTTTCACATAATTTTAGTTTAGAAGTAATTTTAATATAGAGGAATTGTATTTCCTAGTAGATTTAAAGACATAAACTTCAAGTTCAACCACTCATGTCTAGTGTTTAAAAGTATGACTATATTTTGGTGGTCATAACGCTCCTTCAGGGAGTTCCATAGGTAAAGATGTTCTTTTTCAGTTAAATCACTAGACAATCTGAATATGGTTAATTCAAAAAAAAAAACAGATATAATCATATAAATTCTAAATTATTTCTAAATGAAAATATGAACATCACGGAACTTTGTTTTACTCAATGCGTGAATGAAACCGGAAATCTCATAGCAAGAGCAAAAGTGCGTGTTTCCATTAAAGGGAAACGTGTTTTATACATCGACGAATGAAAAATGGAACAAGTCAAAAATATAAGTACCATCGATTCGATATCCATTACTGGAGTCATTGGAAATTAATCTGCTTGCTTCTTCTGCAACTCAAACCTCTTTGTATTATTAAATCAGCAGTAATACATATAATTATACACGCTACAAATATCAAAACCATTTCATGTAGATATTTGATAATCAACATTAATTTGGTAGATTTTTTTTTTAATATAAAATCCTTCATTACAAAGAATATCAATTAAAAATAATGAAAGATCAATGAGATCTAAAATCAATCATTATACCATATTAGGGCTGTGGATCGAAAAGAAAAGCAACAGTATATAAAATATAAAATGTTATAGATCTATAAAATTAGATCTATAATAGAATTAGATCAGAAAAATTAGATCATATTGAGATCAACATAATAACATCTAAAAATAAAATCAATTTAATAATTCTACAAATGAGATCTGAAAAATGAAGTCTGCAAAGTTAGATCTATACAAATAAATAATATTAGATTCACATAATTAGATCAACATTATAAGATATACAAAATGAGATACAGGAAAAAGAAATAAGATCAAAACAAATGTTTACAAAACGAAATTTGATCTATGAAATAAAATTAGATCCCAAGAGAAAAGAAATAGATCTCAAATGCATAAATAAAATCTTAAAAATAAAATATCGTGCTGATAACGTGTTATAAACAAATAAGAATATGTTATAAATAAACAAGAGCAGAAGCCATTAGAGGAAAAGAGTGGAGATATTTTATTCATTCAGAGAATAGATATCTATTTACATTACATGGCCTACTTTATATAAGGGCTTCAGAGGTAAGGTCTGAACTTATCCCACGATGTGGGACTAAACAAAACAATGTACAAGCATATTCACTTCATAATATACATATATTATAACAACTTTAGAATAGATACATATGGATCAGTCTAATAATTCTGTCTACTTATCATTAAGGGTTCATAAGTACGTGTTTACCCTTGCAGTGCTGGGAAGTGTGCAAGTTACCGCGTGCATTCCGACGCCTGCGAGAGCTAAGGTAACTAGGGTTTCTTTCCAACCAAAATTTCAGTTTGCTCCGATGGGTAAAAGGAAAATACGATCTGTCACGAAGAGCCAAAATAGGGACGCCGACGCGTCAACAGAGGACTCTCCGGCGACGGAACCGTTGCCGTCATCTTCGAACTTAGAATCCTCAAAAAAGGTAGAGGCCGAGGGGGCAGTGATGGTGACGGAGAAAAGTTCTTCGTCGGAGAAATTGATGCCATCACTGTCCAATTTGGAACCCTCGAATGAAACAAACGTCGGCGTGACAGTGGAGGTAACCGATGATGGTTCTCCAGCGATGAAACTGATGCCATCATCATCAAAACCCTCTAAAGAGAGAGATGATGAAGCGGCGGTAGCGGCAAGCGTAGAAGCTTCACCATCAACCTCAAACTTAAAACCCTCGAAAAAGATTAAGAAAATAAAAAAGAAGAAGAAGAAAAAGAGCAAAGATGATGAAAATAGTAGCAAGGAAAAGAAAGAGGCGAAATCTGGTTTCATATTTATGTGCAATTCGAAAACCAAGCCCGAATGTTACAAAAATAGAGTGTTTGGGATGCCTAAAGGAAAAATTGAAGTGATTGAAAAGGTTCAGCCTGGTGATAGTCTATTTTTATACGATTTTGAGGTGAAGCTTTTGTATGGAGTTTACAGGGCTGTTTCGAAAGGTGGCATGAATTTAGTCAATCATGCTTTCAATGGCTATTTTCCTGCTCAGGTCATGAACTTTTTATTTTACTTATCCTTTTATGTTTGTGTTTCGGCCGATCAGCCTTTGATTGATATTTGTATTGCAAATTTGTGCTTATTTAAGAATGTCTTTGTCTACATTAAAGATGAAGCTTAAGCAATAGGTTTGGGCCAGCAAGTTTACGTTTTATAGTAACAATTAATCAATTATACGTGTATCATGAGAAAACAACCAGGTTATGTTTTTGTAGCATTTGAGATTGTTGACTCCCTACCGGTTAGCTGTAATCAAGGTTATAGATTTTGGTTAGAACCTCAACATCGCAACTTCTAATTGGGCTCTGGTTCGAACCTAACCGAGGTTGATCATAAATTATCATTTTGGCATGGGTTGAGTAAAAGAGTGATAAAAATGATGCATCATGGGTAAAAAGCACAAAAAAAATGAAGGGGAAAAAAAACTCTAATTGTACTAAAAGTCATGATAAAAACTCAAGTGACTTTGAATTTAGAAACTGGAGAAGATTGAATCTTCAGTCACCTTTAATTGCAAAATTGAATTGGTAAATGAAATGGAAACAATATGAATATTATAAGAAAAATAGGATAGAAATCAATGCTTTTGTTAGTGGTAGTTTTAGAATTAAGGTATCATATTGTCGAATTCATATTATTTAACCCGTCTCAATTAATTGTGAAGAGGTTATACATCTGTTGAATCGAGTCATGTTATTTTTACTACCATATGATGTTGACTTGTTATATTATCTGTTAGGTTCTCATTGTGTTATTAGGATTATTTGATACTGGGTCATTAACTTGTTATTACCTGTAGGGTCATGTTGTTTTTTTATTGTGCAATGTGTTATGTGATGTGCTGTTTCGAATGAATGTATCACATATTAATATTTACTTTGCTGATTTTAGAATTCAAAATCGAAGCCTGGAGAAAATTTTGAAACTGATGAAATCGGTCGAAGTTTTTAAAACATCGAACGATCAAAATACGGAAACCAAAATCTCAGTCCTTGGCTTTAAGATCCTTGTAATAGGTGCATGTTTATATTTAGACATCTAGCAGGGTTGATAAAAAGTAAATAAATAGTAATCACCATCTCTTACAACATCAACGGTTTTTTAAGAAATATATCGTGCATATTAGCTTGGTTCATGCAAAGAAGATTGTTAAGTTGTGATATCTCTATGTTGTCCATTGGCTGGTTTCTGTAGTTGTGTGGTAGGATTGTATGTTACTACTATTTTGTTATATAATAATAGGAAAGATATGGTAAGACTTATCTATTTTGAGAATTTCAGATTCCACCATCCAAGTACGATTTTAATATATCTTATAGCTGAGCCCACGACGATATATAAAATGGTTAGCAATCTCAATCTAATTTTCAACTAGCATTTGTATTCACCTATTTGTTTTGGTAGAGTTGAGACATAATTTCCTTATGGTTGTATTGATGTCTGTTCACGCCGTCAGTTGATATATCTATCAGTTGGTATTAATAGTTTGGTTTTTTTAACTCTAAATTAAACATACCCATATTATGCAGTTTAACAAATAATTGGTATACATACTACATTTTTTCTTCGAACAACGCCATAGCCTATTTTAATAATAAAAACTTACACTTTGGCTTGACCCATTGGAAGCGAGTCCTGCTTGTTGTGCTTGATATTGAAGCCAAAGCGGTGGATTTATCACATTGTTTAAGCAGATGCGAAGTCCACACTAGTTGACTAGTTACCACATTGATGCTTCACAAAAACACGAACAAGTTTAAACAACTTATATTTGTGAAGCCCAATCGTTCAGGACATTAGCTTTTTTATTGCAATGGCTATCAATGTTTTCAAATGGTATTTAAACGTAAATTGTAAAGTTCAATCTTTAAATCAAAATGAGATTTGTATCGTAAATCATAAATTCAGAGATCCACATCTTTTAGTTTTGTACACAATTCAAATTGATTTTGAAATGTTTGAACTTCTAAATTTAAACCTAAAACTCTATTTTCTCTCTCGTTCAAGTTTTATTTTGTTTAGAAAACATTAAAATTAAAAAATTGGATCCAAATAAATGTATTAAACGTATCAGTTTGCATTGAATCATTTTTCTAAATTGCGGTTTTAACTAAGTTTGAATTGTAATTGAATTGTAAAGGAAGAGATTCGATCTAGAATGAAATTTAAAATGGAAGATTTTAGGATTTTTTATAACAATGATAGTGATAACGTAAGGGAAATACAGTCTTATGTTATAGAACTTAGCACTAGGGCGAATATGTGTATATGATTATGTATGTATGTATATCAAGTCCACTTCAAACAACATCAGTGTTTTTAAATAAAAAACTAATTTTTGTTGCTTGGCTTAATATGAGGTTGGTGGTTAAGTACATAACTTGGGTATAATATTTCTGTTGTTAATGGAAGCAGATCATCATCATTAGTATATATGGCATGCACACACAATGTGTATATACATATGTGTGTGTGATTGACCCTACGATATGTAAATGGTTGGCAATGGTGATTTTATTCCCAACTGATATATTGTGAATATTTTGAACTGATATATTGTGAATATTTTGTATCTTTCATATATATAATTATAGTATGAATGGTTAGGAAGGTTTTTGGTCGTCCATTCCTGTACTTAAGAGATAATTTAATGCTTATGTATGGTTGTATTCATATTTGTTTCTAGCGTGGATAAAAAAATAATATGGATATTAATTCTATGGTTTTCGTAACACTTAGAAAAATATAGTTAGCGAGTCTTCCTTTTGACAAGATATTACTAGTGACTTCGATCCATTTTAGAGTCCGTATGAGCCAGTGAAACCTATGGAGGTTGACGAGTTACCACATAATGCTACACACATTTACATATCTAAATGACTTATGGTCGTGGAGCCTAACCTTCGAGGCCATCAGGCTTCTTAAGTGTGTGCATGATAATGCATTTGGGAAAATAATGACTCATGTTACAAAATTTAGCACCGGGATATATATACATGTGTGTGTGTATGTATGTGTGTGTCTGTATGTGTTTTTGTGCACGCACGTGAGTTTTACTTCAAACAACACCAATGTGTGTGTGTTTTTGTGCGTGCACACGAGTTTAGTTTTACTTCAAACAACACCCAGGTGTGTGTTTTTGTGCGTGCATATGAGTTTTACTTCAAACAACACCCAAGTCTACAAAAAAACAAAAGCTTATCTTTGTTGCTTTGCTCATTTTGGAGGAGATGGTTAAATACTTGAATTGGGTGCAAAAACTTAAAATTTTGGATTTCAACGAGTTTGTGAATTGATAATTTAGTCCAGATCTCAGATATCGATTGAAAGATATATCAGTTGATATTGATTCTACATTTTTCGTTAGAAAAATATGTTTATAATACGAAGTTGTTATCCAACATTTGAATCGAGCAACTTCTGAGTGAATCCGGACTTCATGATGAAGACGAAATGGATTAAGAACTTGGGGGATGTTTGGGATGGTGGAACGAAGGAGCATGAGAAGTTTGAAGTGGTTTTGGATCAGGTAAATTATGGCCGGTACCGACCATTATTGTGGTCGATACCGAGTTGATTTCAAGAGGGGGACCCCACATTTAAGCTTGTAATTTGAAGATAAAGATGAGTATAGGGAAGCAAGTTTGTTGATGATGAGCCAATATGCTCGGTACTGACCATATTTTGATCGGCACCGACATGATTTTTGTGTACATATTTGAGTCGTTCTTACTTCCTGCTTCCATCGTTCAGAAGATTCAGAATTATTACCCGATCTTTCGTTATCTAACGATTATGACAGACTATGTTGACTATAAATATAGGAGTTGGAGCAACGTGAAAAGGACTCTCTCTTGGACTTCTGGCTTACATTAATCACTCTTATCTCCCTAGATCTAACTCTTTGCCATGAAGTGCTGACAAATCCAAGATTATCTTGTTTACTAGACTTGAAATCATTGTAAATTGTTTGTATCTGTGATAAAGATACTACTCGACCAATCCATGCTTTCTTAAGGTCTTCTTCCCTGCTGGAGATGGCGATCAAAGCTAAAATGGATATGATGACGACTGAGATGAATAAGAAGATGCTGGATGGCTAAAACGCTATCTTAGAAAGAATGGAGAAAAACTTTGCTTTGTTGTCCCAGCAACCATAAAGACATAGGAAGAGCCGTAATGATTCATTGTCTTCAAGTTCTGAGGAAGATAATTTGATTCGTCAGATCAGAACAGGAGAGAAGGCATACAAACAATGAAGAGAAAGGCTGTTAGGGCAACAAAGAAGCAAAGTGGAGGAAGTGGAGCAGTTTTGATCACGACCAACATGGTCGGTACTGACCACAATCAACTCGGTACCGACCACGTTGAAGGCGGGAGAACTAGACAACCTAAAGCTGTGAACTTATCTGACAGTGAGGATGATTCACAAGATACTGGCAATGACGTTGGGCAGAATACTGACACACACTGATGGTGTTCAAACGAACGCCGCGGAACCGGCAAGACGATATAGCTCATCCAGAATCTGGGAACCTAGACGTCATGTGATGAACTGAGAGCGTTTGTGGAGTCAAACGCTAGGGATGTCCATGAGATCGCCGTCCAACTTACCAAGCCAACGAAAAATTCATACTAGATATGATTATAAGATTGCTGAATGAAAATCAACACAGAAATAATGACAAATGGGGTTTGGCATCTAGTAGGACTCCATTCACTCATGATATATTACATGGGAGTTATTCCAAGAAATTTGTGATGCCAACGACGTTGTTTTATAATGGAACGACAGATCCAAAACATCATCTACTGAAGTATAAATGACACATGAGTGATGCCCGTGCTACTGACGCGGTGAGATGCATGTGCTTCCCCATATTCTTAGATAGTGTAGCTATGATGTGGTCCACTTGGCTGACGTCAAAATCCATATCTGTTTTTGATCAATTAGCAAAAACGTTTATGCAGCAGTTCAGACTTCATAATGCTCGACCAAAAGATGTGATGTTTTTGTCAAACGTCCAATTTAGTTTCGGAGATACTTGAAGGATTTTATAAAGCGATTCAATACCGCCGTAATCCGGAGGAGGATATTGTTTTGATGACATTAATTCAAGGGGTTCATCCTGACATAGACTTTGGTTGATGGCTTAAAAAAAGCAATCACCTACTATGGAAGAATTTTATCGTAAGGCGTCCCAGTTTGCACTTGGAAGATGCAGACTTGACCGCATAACTAGTTGGTGGTAGACTATCGTTTAAGGCACTGCAAAACAACGTTGTTATTAAGCAGACCGGTGAGAGCGTCGGAAACGTTCGTAAACGTTTGAAATAATAATCAGGGGAGAAGAACTAATGCGTTGATGGGAAGAAGCAAGACACCAAGAAGCGTCCGAGGTATATGAGACTGGAAGATTACATTCCCTTGAATGATACCATTGAGACATCTACCTCGCCAAGCAAGATATAGAAAATTATAAGCCGCCCCAGAGGGAGACAATTGAAGCTGAACGACACTCGGTAAAGTATTGTCGCTTCCATGAAATTCATGAGCACAATACCAATGAGTGTTGTCATCTGAGAGATGTGATTGAAGATTTAATTCAAAAGAAAAAGTTGTAACCGACATAATTTGCAGAATGATGGACAAAACAATAAACCCGAAGGGTAGAACGTCCAAAGGGACTAGCCTGAGTCCAATGGAGAGGGACCGAGCTGATCCGAGACTCTAAGAGCAGGATTGTGGTAAACACCGTATCTGAAGGACCCTATCCGATGGAAAAAAGTTGGAATGAAATGTAGAAGTATGTTAGTTCTATAAAGCATGTGACCCAAGGGAGTTGTTCCACTATCGAAGATGAAGCTCTAACACAGAACAATGAATGATGATATTGTGCTTCAAACAAAAATTCGGATGAGATCGAAGCGCCGACACTTGATCCCATGGTGATTACTGCCGTTGCAGGGCCGACGACAATGCATCGAGTTTTGATTGAATGTGAAAGTTCAGTTAATATCTTATTCAAGAAAATCTGTTATCAGAGGAAGATCTATCCAAAGGATCCGTAGCTATGTAAATCTCGCATCTATGGATTTATCAACGAGGCTAAAGAGCCTATGGGATCTATTGACTTGTCCATAGAATCGGACAAGAGAGACACAAGGTTGTGCGGGTTTAGACTTTCATGGCGGTTAATGAATTCTTGGCCTACAATGTTTTTTAGACCGATTGGCCCCTGCTAGCTTCAGGATAACGGTGGCTCGTGGTGTTTGATGATGATTCTACACCGATAACGTATTTGAAACTATTCAAGGCGACCAGAACACTGGTCGAGAATGCTACGTCACCGAGCTCAAAGTGACGAAACGACGTGAGAAAGGATGCGGAGAAGGCTTTCTGCATCAAGACTGTTGATGCATAGTAATCACCGTCCAAGTCTTGGGTCTGGTCCCATAGCAAGTTCTACAAACCTATGGACCCTGGAATAGCAAGAGGATGCAAGGGCAGTGCCTTGGCTCGGGTCCCATAGCAAGTTCTGCAAACCTATAGACCCTGGAAAGAGCCAGAGGATGCAGGGCAGCGCCAATGGAGTTGACGATCAACATGCCGATCGATGAAAATAATTCCACTCGAATCCTCAAGGTTGGATCTCAGCTCGACGTGAAATTGAAAAGGAGTTGGTAGGATTTCTTCGGACTAATCTGGATGTGTTTGTCTGGACACAATTTGATGTGTGGAATTCGTTGGAGATAGTGTGCCATGTATTAAATATAGATCCAAGATGTCCTTCGGTGAGCAGAAAAGACACAGACTGGGTCAGGAGCGATTCACTGTACTGAAAGAAGAAATAAGCTGAAGGCAAATGACTTTATCCACGATGCCTTGTACCTGAATGGATATCAGATCCTGTACTAGTCAAGAAGCCAAATGAACATGGTGGACATGCATCGATTTTTCGGACTTGAATAAAAAATGCCCAAAGGACAGTTTTCCATTGTCGAAGATCGATCAACGTGTAAACTCAATGGCTGGATATAAATTGCTATCCATTAAGGATGCGTACTCTGGTTATAACCAAATAGCAATGGACGTTTCGAGCATGAAGCATACGAGCTTCATCGTTGATTTGAGCATGTAATGTTATCGAGTAATGCCATTCAATATAAAAGGCTGGAACTACTTGCCACGACTGGTAAATAAGACGTTCAAAAATCAAATCGGACAGACGACGGAGGTTTATGTGGACAATATGCTTGTGAATTACAACGACTGATGAATCACATAAACGATCGCTTTGAGATGTTCAATGCGCTTTGGAACTATGAGATGAAGCTTAACCATTGAAGTGCTCTTCGGGGGTCGCACAGACAAATTTTTGGGTTTCATTGTGAACTCTAGGGGCATTGAAGCTAACTTAGAACATATTAAAACATTGAAAGAGGTTACTATCATAAGGATAAGGAAGGAAATGTGGAGCTTGAGCAGGAAGGCCGTTGCACCGAGTCGATTTATTTTGAAGGCAACAAATGTATACCTTTTTTGATGTTCTCAAGAAAGAAAAAGGGAAATTTATCCAAATGAAGGAATGCCTGAAACTTTCCAGAAATTATTGAAGCATATGAAAAGACCATCGGTCTTGTCGTGGCCTTTGTAAGGGGAAAATCTATTCATAATTTTGCAATATCTGCTCAAGCACTGAGTGCAGCCTTGGTAATTGAGGAGTCTAGAGACTAGAATCCAAAAATATGTATACTATATCAGCAAGCGGTTCATCGAAGTGAAAAAGAATCATCCGAATTAGATATGCTGGCGTACTGCTTGTTGATTGCATCAAGGAAGTTACGACTGTACTTTCAGGCTCATCCAATAAAAATGCTTAGCGATCAACCGCTAAAGCAAGTACTACATCGATCCGAGACCTCGAGAAGCTTGTTGAAGTGGAATATCGAGCTAATTCAATACGACATAACATACTATCCTAAAAGGGCGATACGAGGACATGCATTGGCTAATTTCGTTGTCGAATTTTCCATTCGGAATGGAGAAGTGAAAGAAGTTTCGGCCCAACTATCCGAGTGAAAATTGTATACAGATGAAGCTTCCAACGAACGTAGTTCCAAGGCAGGAATGGTTCTTGTAAACCCTAGGATGGAAAATATGATATGCTTTGAAGCTAGAGGTACCAGCGACGAACTACAAAGCTGAATATGAAGCGTTGATTGCGGGACTTAATATAACAAAGGCATCGAGAGTCAGTGAGCTGTATATATTCAGCGACTCTCAGTTGGCGGTCTGCGAAGTTAAGATGGAATTTCAGGCTAAGGTAGCGAGAATTGTCCCTTACTCGATGAAGTTTTGAAACTACTGAACGACATTGAGCACTATACGATAACGTACATTACCAGGGAGCAGGGAGGAGAATATGAAAGCTGATTTCTTGGCCAAACTGGCCAACTTTAGGAATGCGTAACTTATGAGGCTCAGTAGTAGAGGTTTTAATGTTTTATTGGCTTTAAGCATCAACCATATGGATGTTGATTGGATCTTGGAGGTTGAGGAAGAAAGAGAGTCGTGGATGACTCTAGTAAAAGAGTATGGTGAAGGAAACTCTCTCGATTGAAAAGAACGAACGACGAGCTCCTACGTAAAATTCCATGATTTATTATGCAAGGAGTGCTATATAGGAGAGGATCCTTGACCCCCTTGCTGTGGTGCATGATCAAAGATGAAGCCAAGACGATCCTTTCAGATATACACGAAGGAAGCTGTGGTGATCACACTGTGACAGACTTTGACGGAGAAGATTCTTTGCTACGTGTACTTTTGACCAATAATCAACCGAGACACAACTGATTACACGAGAAGATGCGATATATGCCAAACGTTTGCGAAGATACCAAGAGCCCCATCTATAGAGCTTACGCAAATAGGCAGCCCATAATTGTTTGCGATTTGTGAAATTGATACAATCAGTGTGCTATCAATGTCGAAGGGCGGAGCAAAGTATGCCATCGTAGCTATGGATTACTTCACAAAGTGAGTTGAATCGAAACCGCTGATCATGATCACTACAAAGAAATTGATCGACTTTGTGGTGAAGAACATCATATGCAGGTTTGGAGCCTCACAGAAGATCATTACTTACAATGAAACTCAATTTGAAAGTGCCGAGTTCAAAGACTTGGTGTAACCGATATCGAATTAAGAAGAACTTTTCGACAATAGCACATTCGCCATGAATGGGCAGGTGGAGGCATGAATAAGATCATCAAATCCATCCCGAAGGAACGATTGACGAAATCAATGACAACTGGGTTGATGAGTTACCACTGGCGTTCTGGGTTTATAAAACGATCCACAAATCTGTGACCGACATACTCCATACCATGATTATGATGGAACTGGAAGTCCCTTCTGATTAAAAAAAAAACATTATGATCTCAAGATGGCAAGAAGAGGCTGAGCTGTAGATGGCTGCTCACCAGAAAAAGTAGCAAGACATTTCAATACCAATATCAGAAACCATACCTTTGAGGTGGACGATCTTGTTTTGAAATGAGTCCTCCTTGATACATGGGCACTTGGTCCGAAACGGGAAGGTCTATGCGATATGCAATTGAAGAAAAGCTTAAAATGGAAGTTTCAAGCTATCTATTGTTGATGGGATCCCAGTTTTGCAGGTGTGGAATAACGATCATTACAGTGCTATTGCACTTAAATTTATTTATTTTTCACAAATAAAACACCCTGATTGACGGGATGAAACGTAACAAGGCAAAGTCTGCCATATTTTCGTTTATAAGTAAAGTTGACTTTTAGAATCAGTGGAACCATATTTTTAAAAGTTTAGAATTAATGGAAGCATATTTTTAAAAGTTCGATTTTAAGCCATGTGATCAACGGTAAAATCAAACATTCTGTGTTTTGAAAAATCAAATGTTTAGGTATCTAAAGATAAATACCGATGAACTCCTCCGACCCTTGATCGGGTTGAAGAAGTATTAACCATACCAGGGTCGATTGGACTATTGACCTTACACACCTGATTTTTGACCAGTGCCCACATATAAACCGAGTCAAAGACTGATGCCCAGAGATAGGCATCAAAGATGCTGGATGTCGGAGATAGGAGTTGGCATAGATTTACATCTTGTTACAGGATTGACCACGCTTACGGTCCGACGAGACGTGCTCGGTCGAAGATAAACGATGATAGTCGATGTATATTCTCGATTAACACCCAGAGACAGGTAAGACCGAGAATAGATGTCCATAGATAAACATCCGAATTAATGATTCTTAGAGATAGGAGTCAGAGTGTAATTGAAACTTTTGCAGACACGACTACGTTTGTGGCCTGGCGGGATACGCTCGATCGAAGGTAAACGAAGATAGTTACCGAAAGCTTTCGTTAATATCCAGAGATAGGCGAGGTCGAAAATGGTGCTCAGATGGGCTTCCGAAACATCGATTTTCAGATGTAGGAGTTGGTGTATAATTGGATCCTTTGTAGGTACAGCCACGTTTACAACTCAAAAACATGATATGTTCAGCTGATGATAAATGAGATTATCGATGATGTATCTTTGATTATCACCCAAGAATGGTGAAATCAAGGATGACTGTCTGCAGATAGATGTTCAAACTATCGTTTCCTGAAAACAGGAAACAATGAGAAGTTAATAGTTTTTGTAAATACGACCTTGTTTACGGTTGAACGGAGTACGTCCGGAAGATAGCTCCAGAGTTGGCCAAATTAGTATAACTTTATTTGGCCAAAAATAATAATATTGGCAATGATAAACAAAAGTAAATGATGAAATAATATTGAATAATTGCAGAAATTTATTTTTATGTATGGTTACAGTAAATAATGACATTGTAGACATAGACATATATATTGCAAATATGATTGAATTACGTATGATTATATTATATATATGCAGGCAGTCCACTATTTCAAACATCGAAATCTCGGCTGATCTCGTTTTGATCTCCCCTCGAAATGAAACAACAAATCTCGTTGTAAATCTCGTTTTGAATATATCAGCCGAGACATTAAAATGTCGGTTGAGACAAGATGTTAAAATATCACCAGTATTTTGTTTTTTTTGGCTAAAATTTTGAAACCCCGCACCCGAGATATTAATAACTATTTTTGCTAGTACTAGCATGCTCGTAATGGTCAAATCCTGGTTTTATTTTGGTTTACCGTTAAACTCTTTTTTTGTATTTTGTATGCGAATAGAAGACGTGGAAAAAAATCATGTTTAATCTTTAGTGTTTTGTGTACATTTTGCATGTTATATGAGATATGTCTATATCATATATCATATATTCGTATATGTTCTGTAATGCAAAAGAAATTATGTGAGATTAGATGTAGGGTAACACCGAACCAGTATAAAATTCGGTGTGTTCTTTCCTTTACTGCTTTTATTTACCAGTGTCAGATTTTGTGATTTTTTCTGTGTTTGTAAATTGCATCTGTTTGGATTTAATTTGAAAAGATTTAAAAAAGATACATAAAATTAACTAAACATTGTTCACCCTCCCCTTTAGTGTTAATTCTGCCTTAAGATCCGTAATCCGCATTTCCTGCACACATATGGCAGTCCAATATTGCCACATTCTCCATATTATCAGACAGTATTACCTAGTAGTACTCTTTAGTCATATAGATATAGAGGCGGGGTGTTACATTTGGTATCAGAGCAGGTTTAGAGCAATACAAAGTGTAAGAGACATGTTTCTCACTTTAGATGATACTTAGAGTCCTTGTCCTCGTAGGTGTGTGGTAGATAACGTTTATATTTAAGTGATATTAGGAGTATATGATGATTACTGGGGTAATCATTCGGAGATGTATTTGTATTTTTCTTATAATATTTCTTCTACCATTTTCTGAGTGAAAGTCTCTACATGAGATGCAAAGAAATTGTTGAAGTTGTAATGGTAGAAGTTGTTAGCCCGGCCAGTAGTATCGGTATTGATGATGAATGATAGACCTCTGTATGGCTTAGAAGTAAGAACTGAGTTGTGTTCGGTTCATCGTTTTTTGCATGCATGTTTCTTATGCATATATGGGTTTTATGTTCTACTTCTAGGTTATTGTTTAATGTTTTGGATTTATGTTTTATGTCTAACAATAATTCATGTTCGTTGATAATGAGTCGTGAGCCATAATTTATTTGTATTATGCTATTCTATTAGTTTAAGCATATTATGATTTTTGAATGCGGATGTTATTTAGTTGTTTAATAACAATGACTTGATTTTACAAATCAAGTTTAAATTATTATTATTATTTTTAACACCATTCATAAGAATTGATAAAAAATGTTGTGAAACAATATCAACTTTTAACACATAATATACCCCGAGATGGTTCCGATATGAACTTTAAGATCCGATATGAAATTCTGAGACGAACACCCGTGATGGACTCATTTCGTCCGAGATCTCCCCCGATACGAGATCGAGTCTCTAAAATTTCCAAGAAGAAACGTGGTCGATATCCGAGATTTAAAAGCTTGAGGCAGTAACATAGGTCAGTAAACAATAGATGCAGAAATGTGAATACATAAAAGATTGAACATAAACGGTCTTTTAGTTAAACAAACCTTTTGTACAAGGATTTCGGGGGCCGCTCCTGCACAATGAAGACCTATATATGGAAAATTTCAGAAAAGAAACAAACTACATGAAAAGCAAAAGGAAGCTGTCGTTCAAAAATTAGGATGATTGCCTACCGCCCTCGCCCTCATTTACTGCTTGGTGCGACGCTTCTTAAGAATTTTCATCTTCTCCTCCTTTTCTGCTGAGCTCTCCTCAGAAGGAAAGACTTCTTTGGTAGTTCCATACAATGGATTCTCAGATTTTTTGAAGGCAGGGTCGGAGGTCTTGGATCCGCCAACACCGTGACCTTTAGGAGGCTTGATTTTCAATGGATGGACTTTGAGAGTAGGTGATGGTTTTCCCGAGCCAACCATAGGTTTTTCAGTCCTGGCTCCTTGACTTTTATCTTGTCGAAGTCGTGCTTTGACCTCTCTTGCATTTTGATAGAATCATTCGGGTTATTTGTGCTCACGATATTCACCTCTTTCTAGCCCTTTTTTGATTTTTATCTTGTCGAAGTCGTGCTTTGACCTCTCCTGCATTGTGATAGAATCATTCGGGTTCTTTGTGCTCACGATATTCACCTCTTTTTGGCCCATTTTTGATTTTTATCTTGTCAAAGTCATGCATTAACCTCTTCGGCATTGTGATAGAATCATTTGGGTCCTTTGTGCTCACGATAGTCAACTCTTCCTTGTCAGATGGATCGACGTCCTCCGACCCTTCCAGCGTTTCTATCTTTTCCGAGTGTGCCGAGCCTAGAGCTGGAGGGAGGAATTGGAGCGATCAACGAAGTTGCGACAGAGGCACACGTCGTTGTAATGGCACATGGGGCCAAAGCTTGAGTGGCGGGTGGCGGAGGAGGCAACGACGGATGACCTCTAATAGACATAATGATATAGACTAGTGATGTTCTTGGACGAGAATTAATGTTTTTCGAGGATCGAAGAAACTAAAGATGTATCTTGATCGAATGGAGTATCCTTGGTTGGGGATATGCTGATCTCACGCTCATCAATAGAAGATTGGATCGGTTGAATATTTGGAGGAGGGTGAGGAGTTTCAACACTTGATGTAGCAGGGACAAGTGCCTCAGTGATGACAGCCTCAGAGATGACCACCATGGATGTGACGATGTCTGTTGCACGCATTTTTGAGGTAGAAGTGTATATTTCTACTTGATCTGATGCGTTGGGACCAACAGAGGCTTAACACCCGCCTTTCCTGTTGCCACGTCTTGGTCATATTTTGAAACTATTTACAAACGCATATAAAATTATACTAGCGTGGAAAAATGTTTTAAAATTTAGGTTTATAATGGAAAACTAAGCTTTTGAATGTCGAACTTGAAGATATTATATACTATCATCCATGGTACGAGGTATCGGTCGGTACCCCGAAATTTCGGGAGTACCGTGCCGGAGCCGGTGTAGAGCAAGTCGAAACTGAACAATAAAATCGGTTTCGCTTAGGGCAAAAATAAGAAATGAAACAATAAAATCAGCAAATCGCGAAGAACTTGCCTAGCTTCAGCAAATCACGCATCGCCTTTGCCATAGCTTCAGCAAATCGGCCTTCTCCTAGGTTCGTCTTCTTCTTCAGTGATATCGACGTTGCCCAGGGTTTTTTCTTTTCTTCTTACTCGCCTTTTTTTTTGTTCTGCCCTAGCAGTGTAATTTTCCTCTGCCACAAGCTCGTATGTTTTTGTAGGCTGGAATATACAAATGTGTGTGTATGATGAGTATGAGGGCATGAATTTCTGTGGGCTGAAAATTTGTTGGGCTGAAATAAAGTCTTGGACTGCTATTAAATGATGATGCTCTAGTATTAGTTAGTTTTAATTAGTATTTGGTGTAATTTAATTTTTATTTTTTAGTTAGTATTTGGTATATTTAGTTTCAGGGTTTAACTTAGTTTTAATAGTATTTAGTATAATTTTCATTAACAAACTATTGAAAATTGAAAACGGGACCGAAACTAAAACCGAAACTATCGAAGTCGTCCGAAACTAGCAAAAATTCAAATGTTCGAAACCGAGTCCGAAACCGAGTTCTCGAACCTTGCTATCATCCACTGGATCAATATCCAACTTTATGTTTTATACAATATTTAAAGGGACATTTCACTAGAAGGACAAACTTTGCAGCACAATTAGTTTCTAGGACACATCCACATGAATTAATTTCAAGGCCAAAGTCAGCAGAGTAATTACTTTTACGGACAAAGTCAGCAGTCCAATTACTTTTAATGATATAATTTTATAGGTTTTTAGTCCTTAGAAACTAAATATTTTGCATTTTATCTTTAAAATTAATTATTTCAGTAGCGTGTCCTAGAAACTAATTGCACTTGCTAAAGAGGCCCTTGTGGCTAATTTCCACATATTTGAATCACTTTCTTCCTTGCCGAACATATGTGGAGTTTTTCTTAAAAGAAAACTAAAAAGTCTAACAAATACATTTCTACAGTATTCAAAATTTAGATGATATTTTGTAGAATTTGTATATAAATGCTTTTGTTAGCTTAGGTATATACCAGTCTTCAAATTTTCAAGCTGAAACTTAAAATATGAAGATGCATTCTAATATCATATTCATCATAAGGTCATTTCCATAGGGGAAGTTTGCGAGTTCTCATGCCAAAGTTCAAAATTTTGTTTTCTATTTATGTTCCGGTCGTTTGATTTTTTTGAGAATTTGGTTTTGTTTCAAAATTTTTGAAAATTATGATTTAGTTTCGGATTGCGAATTTTGATAATATAAATACGCTACTAAATATGGCTCTCTAGCATCTGCACAACTTCCTTGCACACCCCATTATTTTTGCAAAGATCGCTCGGACCCTAGTTATTTCTCTTCTCACCCCATATCTTCCAATTATGCCCTTTTTATGATCTTCTCTCTCATTACTTAAGCCAATCATCTTGCTCTTGCTTTCTTTGCTGTAGAAATCCATTTCAATTCATTTGCATTTATCCAGGAAAGTTTTGAAATTTTAGTTCACATTTTGATTCGTATATTGAAACGATTTAATTAAATTTTCTTTCCGAAGGTTGGTTGGTTGTGAACCAGCTAGTGGAGAAGCTACTTTAGAATTATGATCTTCTTAGGTAATATCATAAACAACTAAATGGATACAATATAGAAAAAAATGAAATAGAAGAAATAGTTCTTCCATTGGTTTAACAAGTGATAATCCATATGTTATGATAAATAAAGATTAAAAAAGGTTAAATTTGTCATTTTTATTTGTGGGTTTTTGTTTGGGGTGCCAAAGAAAATAAATTAGTCAACTATTCGACACTAATTTATGTTACACTAAATCGGAACATGAAATAGAAGAAATAATTCTTCTTCCATTGGTTTAACAAGTGATAATACATATGTTATGATAAATAAAGATTAAAAAAGGTTAAATTTGTCATTTTTATTTGTGGGTTTTTGTTTGGGGTGCCAAAGAAAATAAATTAGTCAACTATTCAACGCTAAATTGGAACATGAAATAGAAGAAATAATTCTTCTTCCATTGGTTTAACAAGTGATAATCCATATGTTATGATAAATAAAGATTAAAAAAGGTTAAACTTGTCAACTTTATTTGTTGGTTTTTGCTTGGGGTGCGAAAGAAAATAAATTAAATTATTCAACGCTAACTTATGTTACACTAAATTGAAACACACACACATATATGAGTGTTCAACGACATCCTAAACAGTGTAACACCCCTATAATCCCCTGATTTCCACCGTACAATCCGAATTAAATAATTGGGCTCTCTCTCTTCCTACTAGTCACGTTATTTAATTCGGATTGTGTGATGAAAATCAAGGGGTCATGAGGGTGTTGCACTATTTGGGGTGCCATTGAACGCTCCTCACACACATACATACATGTATATATATATATTCATTTTTTACAAACAAATGGAAGCTTAAACAAACTTAAAAAAATCCAAATAAATTCTACCATTTTTTAGTGGTATTATCTAACCCAATTTCTTGACCATTTATAACTCAAATCTATATAATGATCCAAGTAACTAACCCAATAAGGTCCAATTCAAAATACAAAACCCAAACTATTATCGTCTTATTCTCATTTTCTAATTCTACATCAAGTGGTCAAGCGCTTAACCCCAAAATTCTCAAATATGATTCGATGCAAAAAATTTGCCTTCGAAGATGACAAAACTTAATTTTCTAATTTCGACAAGTGGAACATGCTCCTTCGAATTTTAGTATGTTGGCTGGAACATGCTATCAAATAAGGTTGCGTAGGGTACATATAACTTTTTTTTTGTTATTGAGTAGCAAATACCTGCTACTCGGTAGCAAAGACTCATCCAATATTTACAATATCAAGTCCTTTTGTAGTGTTGCTGCCTTGCTGAGTGCAACGATTATATTTCTATTATAAACACATAGATATATAGTGAAAACATATACATGTCTCATGGTATATACATATGCGCACATTATATATATATATACACATTTTGATATTCGTAGCCTACATGCCATATATATTCAAAAGCAAAATTGTCAATTTTTTTATCCTAATTTGTATAACGCACAACTTCTAATAAATTTTATATAAACGTGCAAGAAAAAAAAGATTTAGGATAATAGGAAAACAAAGCACGACGAAAGAGAAGTGCATGGACAACTACGATAACAAGTGCACTTGGGCTAAACACATTTCCCCTTTCATATGCCCATTTCCCGTACTACTTTTGCTTCGCAAAAAGTGCTACCCCAACTCTTTGTATGTTTATTTTAATTAATTAACTAATTGATTAATCAATGCAGTATTTCGTGAAATTATCTAATTTAATTATTACAATAATTAACAATACATAATTTGTTGCAACAAAATTAAACAAAAAAAATAATACAGGTATTTTAAATAATGTTGTCGTTACCTAATGCCTTTTCTACCACCTCCATCACCTCCACTTTCAACTCCTTTATTCATCACATCAACCGTACAACTCATGTTGTTAGCTTGAGTTGGAAGTCAAACTTCATAGTCTGTCACGTACTAAGTAAGTGAATAAACAAAATTTCACACGTTAAGTTCATCTCATAAAGCTCGTTAGGAGTCGGTTCCGTTTGAATATGCACCGGTCTCGCATGGAGAATCGGTATCCTCCGTTCGTTAGCATAGGTTGGAAATGCCATTTTCCACTCTGTACCGAGGTACCTAGCCATAATATTGTGGAATTGTGTATGTGTAATGCTCGCTCGGTTGAGAATGATCGTCATGAACAAAAATTTCATCACTCCATCTAATGGGGATCTAGCAAATCAATATTGTCACCTCATTGCATCACATGCCGTGTACTAGAGATTGAAATGGATAAACTCATACTTAGTAGGTTTTAAAATTATTTGTTTTGATCTGCACCACACCATCCCCGATTTAAGAGATTATGGTGGTCAAGTGAAAGCTCCACCCTTTAATGGACCGTATGATTTGAGCTTTTGGTTGTCGAAGTTCCATTTGATTCACATTACTTTGAACATAATAGACTTATGCTTTAATCGGCAGACATCATCCATGCTTGTATGCAACGTTTCAAATCATGGGTTTTGAAGAAAATTTCGGGCTGATATCTCAGCTGAAATGAAGGAGATTTAGAACTCCGATAATTAACTAAGCTGTCGAATATCAGATTTTGGAGAAAATATCGGGTTGGTATATCGAGTGAGACGAAGGAGATTTAAAACTTTGTCTAAGTCGTTTTCCGTGTGATCATAATATATTCAGCGCATGTACTTGAAGGAACATAACTCCAAAACAAAAGTATGAGATTTCATCCGTTGTATTGGAACTTTGGCCATTCCGACTTGGTTACGTCTTTGATCGGGATGGAAATCTCGAAAAAACCGATTTTGGTTCTGACAAGATATAAATGTCTCCATGGAAAAAAATATGAAACTTAGAGAGATTATAAAAAAATATGCAAAGAGAAAAAAAAAACAATTTTAAGCTGTTGTGTAAAACATCATCGAATTCGAGTACAACAATTGCGATATCTTCAAATTTGAGTAGGTAATATTTTTTCCTTCTTTTGGAATTCTGAAACTAAAGTAGGAGGTGATGGGGCAGACATAGATTGCTAGAGCTTTAGAGGAGATATAGATGAAATAAAAAATTAGACTACATGGGGATGAGATGAATGACAGGGCAAATGAAATTGTACTTGGCGGGCCTTAAGCAAAAGAAGTGAAATAAATAGTGGGCTAAAAGAATTTTGTTAATATATTGTGTAAATATTAAACTTTATGGATTTAGAATTATAATTGTAAAGTGTATGTGTGTTTAAGATATATGATTGTATTTCATAATTTAGTTATATTGAAAAACTGTATGGAAAAGTAACTGAAGCCGGAATGGAAATTGAAACAAATCTCCTGAAATTTCAAAATATCAAATGATCAGAACGAAAATGAAAACCGATATTTCAACACTTGCGCAAAACGTATCATAATTTGTAAATATATTGTGTAAATATTAAACTTTATAGATTTAGAATTATAATTGTAAAGTGTATATGTGCTTAAGATATATGATTTATATCTTAATTTATTTATATTGAAAAACTGCATGGAAAAGTACCGGAATGGAAATTTAAACAAATCTCCTGAAATTTCAAAAATCAAATGATCAGAACGAAAACGAAAACCGATATTTCAAAACTTGCGCAAAATGTATCATAATTTGTGATAGTGATATTAAACTCATATATCTGTTATATTTTGGTATTGCAATTAAATTTTTTTACTGCACGATAATTTTGATCTTTGTTGATTGTTCTTATACTTGCATCATTCATCTAGAGAATAATTATGCATAATCAGTTACCTAGTTGTATGACATATCAAGATTGACTAAAACCTTTAAATGAGAGCCAACGTTGGTGAAAAACATTGGTTAAAATATTTCATTGAAATTTCAGTTTAAATTATTAAAAATTTATACCAGAGTGAACGTTGTATTTTTTTTTAACTTTGGTTTGAATATTTCATCAAAATGTCGGTTGAAATTTACTGTCTGGATCTTACGTTAATTTTGGAAAAAAAAACAGTGAAATATCAGTGGTTATTCTGATGTATGTAATGATGAAAATATAGGTATTGACAAATTGAACTTTTCACATTTCACGTTTCACTGTTGTAAATGATAGATGATCCACCTAAACAATATTTTATTTTATTACCTATTTAATAAGGTTTTCATAGCCAGCAATGTTTCTTAAAATTTTTGAAGCTCGATTTCTATAAACCCTACTTCTCTTCATTGTTCACATTTCAGAGTTCTTTGGTCCACCATAATCGTTTTATCATATAAGCTACTCTGTTTTCCTAGGTTTGTCAAGTTTACTTTCATATAATTAATTAAGTCGAAGCTTATTTTATGATAAATTCATAGGCTATTAATTTTGAAATTGGTATCTTTAAATGTCCATTGTAATAGCATATTTCAGATTAAGTACAGTTGTATTATATTACGATTTATATATTAATGCAGAGCTAAAGTTACAATCCGTGATGTATTATCTTTAAAAAACAAGTATTTGATTTCGATAATTTTTTTTTTGAACATTTCAGTACTTGATCGATATATGGTTAGTACAGATTTTTTTAGCATGTCTGATATTCTTAAATAGCATACATCGGTAGTTAACCGATTGGCAGCCAGTGACGATATTGACCACTTACCTCGCCATCCATGAAACGAAAACCTGCCTAATTCTGCTTAAGCTTCTAATTATCTAACAAAATGTCCCTAGCTTCTTTTAGTGTTCCAGTGCATAAGTTAATGCTCACATGATTCTCAAATGAGCTTAAGATGGAAAAGGCTTAGTAATTTGAATTGTAAAACTCAATATCTGTAACCTTACGTTTTCATGTTATTTAACTATGAATTTGAATTTTTTACCCTTTTGGCTGTATGCCAATCATTTGAGTAGACAAAAGAGCTCGACAACCAACACCTGTTCTCGTTAGCATGTAGAAATCCAAGTGATTAAAGTTAATTGTAAGATTTGGAATGAAACATGTGCATTGATTCCATTAATGCTCTGCTATGACTAAACATAGTTGTTGGTCTGTATCTGCCGGCCTGTGGGTTTTAAATGATTGTTAAAACCCACAATATCAATTAGGTGAATGATTCGGGGATGCATTTGTAGTTTGTTAACGGCAAATTATTTGTGGCAAAAGAATTTCAATATATCAAGCAAATATATGTATTTTTTCTAAATATAAATCCGAAACTAAATTCTGCACTAAAGTAAATTTAAAGAAAGCTTAAGTGCTGCTGAAATTCATTGATGAAACAGGTGTTTCACTAATTCACGATCGATGAAAACTTCTTTTAAGCAGTATTGCCGCTCACACACACTGATCTAGTTGAACTTGCCGATTTGGTTAAATATAAGTTGTACATCCTAGAACAGTCGTTACAGAATCAGGACGACCATGGTGATTTTTGGGTTCAATTGAATTATAGAAGAAGTTTACGAGTTTCTTGTTTTTGTGCCTGTGCCTGGATAACATAAACATAATAACTTGATGTTTTGACCATCGGGTAAGTCTCATCGTTTAATACTTCTGTTGGGGTAGTCGGAGGAGGTATAAATTCCACCGCATTATTTTAGCCTGTCTTAAATACTGTCATCTGTGATGCTCTAATTTAAAGAATTTGCAGAATGCGATACTCTGATTTCTAAGCATTTTCTTAATTTGCACCTGCAACTTTATGTTCACCCAAATTAGTTATGTTTTGTTAGTTGAGTTGTCATAGTACATCACTTTTTTAAGCAAGATGATGCCCGGTCCTCTAGTACAATGCAAATTCTATATTTTCAAGTTTAAAGTAGAATGCCACAGTTTGTATTAGTTGTATAATGGTGAACAATTCATTTGAGTTGTATTTTAATTATGAGTTTCAAGACTAATTTACCAGATCAAGTTTCTTTAACTTATATGGCTTTTATAACTACCAGGTTAGATTTTCAATAGAGAAAGACTGCCTACCGCTTTCTGAGAGGGAATTCAAACAAGCTATACTTGAGAACTATGACTCCAAGAACAAATTTAAACAAGAACTCAGTAAGGAACAGGTAAGACAGAGCGATAAGAAATATTCTAGGAATGTATTTTCCTACTCTGAGCTTGTGATTTTAGATTTATAAACATGAAAAGTATCCTATGAATTGCATAGCTGAATTTAATGATATAAATTCTTACTTCCAGCTTGCTATTTTAGATTTCTAAACCTAAAAGGTATCCTATGGATTGCATAGCCTAATTCGATGATAAATTATTTGTAGTTTTCATTGTAAGTACTTACTTTTGTTTCTTTCATTTAGGAACTCTTATCTTCTTACGATTGTTTAAACCATGCAATCTTCTAAATTAGGCATGCATTTCATACCTTAGTCCGTCAAAATCTTCATTTCATACGGAGGTTTCCTGACTATGGTAGGCTATATATATCACTACGAAAGGAGCATAAGTCTAATAAATATCTAAATTTAAGCATATGCTTCCTGGATGACGCGATGAAAGAACCCAATTTATCATTATATGTGTGTATGCCTTCACTGCTGTTTTTGCAGGTTGGCAAGTTAATATCATTGTTCAAACCCGTTAGTACAACACTAGAGCCTGCATCACCTCCACATTACATTCGCAATACACATGCTCCACTGCCTGTGCACCGGGCTCCACATGACATGCATGCTCCACTGCCTGTGCACCGGGCTCCACATGACGTGCATGCTTCTCTGCCTGTGCATTTGACTCCACATACTGATCCATATAGAGCAGGAGGGCTTCCAGAACATGCTTACTTAGCACTTCATTTGCCTCAAATTGAACGATCATATGGGCCTACAAGACAGCAGTTAACTGGCCATCCTCCTCCACAAGACCTTTATATTACCCATGCTGGTAGACATGCTCCTCCTCCTTTAAATGATCCTTACCTTTCTACAGGCCATTATGCACGTGGATTAGTATCTGATGTGAATGACCCATACTATACAGCTGGGCAACATGCCCCAACATCTGCTCCTCAGCCTGCTAGTGTTTCAGGACTTCTGAATACCCTTTACCAATCAGCGGTATATCGTGCACAGGCCCCACAGTCTGTACCTCAACCTGTTGAGTCATCATATCCTCCACCGTCTAGTTATCCGTATAACCAAGCTGGAGCTTCACAAGCTTACTACACTCAGAATCCTACTCAACCAAATGGGTACGCTATATGCTGCTGTGTATTTTTTCTTCTTGCTACGTTGTTACTTGTTAGTGCTTCATACTGGCTTTTTAGTACCATTACACTTCATAATTTATTGTTTGTTACTGCTCTACCTGTTTTGTGGCTAGGTAGATTTTAGGGGTTTAAACATTGAAACAAATGTTTACGGATCCGGTTCTTATTTTAGGGATGTTAAGCTAAAGTAAAGCCTATGAAGCAAATTTTTACAACTCCAAAATTTTGGAGGCCTCCAACACATGCTCGTGTGCCCCCTTCCCCCAACACACACACACACACACTCCTATATGTATACACAGTGTGTGATCAAGAACTCCCATCATTATCCCCCGAAATTACCCCAATTTTCTTAATTTACATCATTGTTTTAAAAGGCAAAAGCATACGCGAGGCGTTTTTGGATCCGTGAGACAAGGTGTAAGCCTCAAACCATTGAGGCCTAAGCTTTTTGGTAACAAATAAAACGTAAAACATGTAATGAAATTTGACATAGAATAACATTAAATGTTAAATATCAAATAAGAAACATAAAACATTCTTAAAGCATTTGAAGCAGTTCAAACAAAATACAATTATCAATAAGCATTTAAAGTTACAACATAAATTGCAACAGGATTCGGGGATGCAAAACTACGATGTCAAATCATTTAGGTAAGCAATAGATCAAATTATTTAAAGTTAAATCAACATAAAGTGTTCATAAAACATTCTTGCTCATTTCATGTAAACCTATGCAAAAAATAAGAAATCAAGTCATTCGCGTATGCGTTTTTTTTCTTTTTAATTTTATTTTACAGCATGCTTCTCTTTAAAAAAAAAAAAATATATAGAAAAAAGGCTTTAAGATTCCAAAACTGTAATCAAAGTCGATTCTAGATAATTGTATCTGCTAAATTTTTTTTTTGGGAATATTTACCTGTTGTTTAGCTCTCATTTTTATTGAATGATGGAATAGTTTGTGAAATATACAGCAGTTATTATTATTATTTTTTTACCTAAAAGGCTTAAGCCTCATTAAGTTGAAGACTCTGAGCCGTATGTTTTTTGCGATTTTTGCACCTCAACCGTCTGAGACGTAAGCCTGATGAGTAAAATGCCTTTTGCTGTGTCTCAATGCGTTTTTGGCTACGCCTTTTGCCTTGTGCATGTTTTTCAAAACAGCGATTTCATATTTTTAAAATGACTAATTTTTTCTTTAGATGTGGTTTTATCATGTAAACCGTCTTCACAAAGTCTTAGATCATTTGGAGACTTCTAAACTCCTCAAAACTATATTATGAATTAATGGTCGAAATAAATATTTTCGCCGATTCATGTTAATTTTGAGGATGTTAAAAGAAGTTTGCGAATGACAACAGATTTATGAAGAGATATACAAGATAAGAACACAACTACACAAATTAGTCAAATAAAAAATACGTAGATCAAGAAAACTAGGGAATTTCAGAGGAATTGAATGATGGAGATCTTGATTATTCATATCTCTATATATAGGTTGGTAGGTTGGACTCGAGCACCTTCTTATATAGCCTCGACGTAGCCCCTTTCTTTTTTGTGTTAAAAAACCTCGGAACAACAGTAAAATTGTTATTGAGACCATCTATACATAAATCGTTTTAAGATTTCTAACTTCTTCAAAATTTCGTTTTCAATACACACACAAGTCCATACACACACACATTTGGGCGCACGCACGCACACACATATTATATATATATATATATATATATATATATATATATATTAGAAGGTCCACTGACACCCTTATTATGGATCACCGTATCATATCTTGAGCTATATACATCATTCCAAGCGCTATAATTTTTTGTAGATTTTCAATCCACATAGAGGATCATCTTTATAAAATTTGGGGCCATTTCGATATTTGTAGCCTTTGAACTCACAACTTAATTTTTTCACCGTTCAGACATTTATTTCAACTGTTAAATTTAAACATCAAATGTATCATGCTACATATATTGAAATGGACACAAATTTTGTAGATATGATCTTCTATACGTGGATTGAATATCCACAAAATTTTATAGTATTTGGAATATCGTAGTTTAAAATATGATAGATGTGCTATATGAGTGCTTCAAAACAGGGATGTCATTGAACCGTCTGTGTGTGTGTAGAGTCTGTGTTGGGGTTATTTGTGTTAGCTGTACCGAAACCTGGTAAATGATATTTATATCACCATTACTTCCCCTGAATATCAATTAAATCCAATAAAATCAAGAACACATCTGTCCAAGACATATAAAATGGACAAATGTTTGCACATCTGTTACAGATTCATATAGTTGATTTTGGGTGAAATTTGCCTTCACGAGGCCTATGTGTTATTAAAAAAAACCCTAGTAGAGCTAGATGATCCAGATGGTCCGTCACAACTGATCCTTCTTTTTAGCCAGCCCAACACATAGCATCAATCCCCCAAGCATTCTCGCTTTTCTAGCGATAACCGCTCTACGTCTTAAGGGTTACATAGCGCAGCTGACATATAGTTGACGATTTTGGGTGAAATTTGCCTTCACGAGGCCTTTGTGCTATTTGTTTTGACGTTGCATTATTGTTTTAATGGGACATCTCTTGTTTCTGTTTCAATTTCTTATAGTGGTATGTTTTTTTCTTTTTTCTTTTAATTTTTTTTTGTTTTGTTTTGTTTTTGTTTCTGTTTTTTGTTTTCATATTTAAATAACAAATAAGGGTGTAATGTTTTTGGATAAACTTTAATAAAAGAGAGTTGCAGTGTCAATTCCAATTAGTATTTCAAATTTGTTATTACTGAGGATTCCAACAGGATTAGAAACGAGGATTATAAATGAAAGCGACAATGGAAATATGATTCAATTTATAGTTCTACTTTATGCTTTTGTGATGAAATAAATTTAGTTATTACTCAAGTAATCTCAATACTCGTTTGTAATGGAACAAATTTAGTAGTAGTTTTATTCAGTTCACAAATTTAGTAGTAGTTTTATTCAGTTCTGAACTTGTAATTGGTATGCTGTGTTGTTCGTTAAACATTTATTTTTCGTTCCTTATGCAGTTCAAATCAAATTGTTTCTTGAATTTTGTTCTTTCACAAATCACAAGGTTCTTATATGCATGTTTTACTACTGAAACGGCAACGATCCGCCCTCCGTAACATCCATAATTCGTGCATACAAGAAATCTGATCCCATAAGGATCATGGATGTTGTTCCGTCAATGGTAGAATTAATTCAACAACACCGAGCATATCTATCACAAATATCATTACACTAAATTTCACAGCGGAAGAAATAAAAATATAACAACAAATAAAAATATAACAACATAAATATGTAAGAGATTAAACGCATATCGTAGAAAGAGAAACAAGATTTGGTATTATAATACGACGTGAAAATGGTACATTAAATCTCATCTACAACGTATCTTAAAATGAATATATAGTCCACATGTAAATATCATAAAAACTGAGTAGATATAAACATAGCAGTAAAACAACTATGACTATATACATCTCCTCCAACTAGCAGAGACCCCATCTCTGGTCAACCTAGTCAATAAATAGATAACAAAAAAGACAATAAAGAGAGTCAGATATATAGTTTGATGAAAAGAAAGTGCCACTAATCTGCATGATTATTAATATATTTCTGTATTATGAATAATACCAAATGGTAATATTCATGGTAATGAAATCATAACTCAACAAATATCTTCATCCGTATCCAACAAGTTAGCCTGTTTCTACTATAGTGCTATGCTATGCGATAAGTTATGCTGTCAAGGGCGTTGGCGAGGGCCGTTGAGCGTTGATTAGGTGTTACTTTGCAATTTTTACGTCCCACCTTTCCATTATAATGCTTTATTACGTTCTTTGTCTAAGGCGTCGTTTGAGCGTTGAACTTTTGGTGAGGCAGCAAAAATATGCATTTTTAGTATAACTTTATGTTCTACTTGACTAAATCAAATAGCTTTTCAAAAAAATCATCCGGTTATTCCGTTTTTTTATTGTAGATTTGTATTTCAAGGATTTTAATACTTGAATCATTTTTTATATCCTTTTTAGATATGCAAACAGTTAGTTAATAAATAATAACAATTCTTCTTTATATTTGAGAATAATTATTACTCTTTAATTTCTCGCTTCTATAAAATTTGGCTTTGCTGATTCTTAATTTTTTATCTAACTTGTGTTAGCCTTTTAAAAGTTATTTTAAAATAATTTCTTGATCAAATGCAAAATAACTAGCTACAAATTGAAATTTATATTATTAGCGAATATTGTACTTGAATTTTTTTAAAGATTATTTGGTATACAAATACTAAATTATTGTCATGACACAAACTTTACTAACATAAATTTTGTTGTTTTTATTAATTATAAATGTACATTCATTTTTAATTTATTGACGAGACATTTACATGTACGTGCGCGTGCAGAGACAAATATATCACTTATTGCAAACTAACAAATAACAGTAATCTAATCAACATCAATGTAGCTTAATAGATAGTTATATTTTGTAATTATTTAATGCGAATATTGTTTGTATAAAATGTATCCAACGAAAGTTGATTTTTATTCAGGTTCCTTCTGAACTCAGTAACGACCCGACTTTTCAATCTTCGAATGTCGACAGAATATCATAATTTCATAGCGGAACGATGAAATACAATATCCAAAACGACAGTACAAGTAGTTACTTCGAAAGTGCAATGGAAATATAAATAGATAGATAAACAGAAGCCTTTAGCTCGTCGCTTGAAGCTCTGAAGCGTCCAAAGTCAAACCTGCTTTACTCATCCCACTCGAAAGTATACACGGAGAATTTTAGGAAAATAAAAACTACGTGTCAGACATAAATCTGATATGAGAAACTCAAGATTCATTCATCAATATAATAGTAATTTTTGAGACCGTACGGATCAACCTAACAGTTTTCCCCTCAAAATAAACCAAACTATCTGATAAGTCAATATAGTAACATAATAGATAATGTCTATGGTGTAGAATATATATATATATATATATATATATATATATATATCAGAAAATAGCTATGCTGTTTGCATTTCACAACACAACAATATTAGAAGTACATCTAAAAAAGCGAAGGTACGTTCGCATATGGATTTTCCGCAGAGGTCACCTCAGTAAACTGAAGCTGGCCTATGCATAAGGATCAGAAGTTACCTTTCGAGCATCATATATCTTTAGATAAAATATACCATAAGGCAAACACAACCAGTCTATGCTCTAACATATGGAATCAAGTCTTATCAACTTCCGCTAGCAACATCGATAAACATCTTTAGATATGGAGTTGATATGCCACTTTGAGTTAGCTAAACCTCATATTGTGCATCCTACTTTATCTTTAGCCATTTCTGATGGTGATGTCACATACGACATCCCTCCTACGATTCTTCATTACTCGAACAGATCACGAATCTTTCATGGATTTTAGCACAAGTCGTCTGATAAATGCTAATGTCGACCTCTTCCTTGGACTTAACCTTAAGATAGACAGTTCACTTCTATAGCATTAGTCTGAAATGTTAATGTTGACCTCTCATCTTAGGATAGACAGTTCAAATCTATAACATTTCACTTCACAGCCGTTTTCAAAGCGTTGACTCGTATACTAGTTTTGAAGTGGTATATGGTAAGTAATACACATATCCAATCCTGGACTCTTCAAAACTAAATTGATGAATTTTTGGTTAACTTAACTCTGATTCTTTCAGAAGTAAGCGAACTATATATAAAAGAGTCCTTCTTGGAGGATCTTGTATACATACAATTTTTAAAGCTAGAGACGTTTCATACCAATGAGTTCTCCTTGGGAGATCTCAAACCATATGAAGCCATGAAGCTTTCGTATAATTCCTAATTTAAATGGTCAAGTTCGATTAGTCGACTAATCGACTATCTAGTTCTAAAAACGATCACTAATGGAACTCAAATTTCGTATACTTGTCACAATTTTGACCTTCTCAACTTAGTATCCCTCGGTCAAGAGCAAAGCCGGTAGGTTAGAACACTATTGCTTTTAAACCCTACCCGAATATCATTCTTAACTGTCACTGATAAACAAGTCTACTTCGTCGGCTTTTAGTGCAAGTATAATTAATTACTTTCCATAAGCAAGTAAACAAAACAAAGCACAATTAAGCTACTTAGCAACTCAACATTTGTTTATAATTTAGAACTCTTTTAAAAATGATATGTATATATACACATTAATTTATTTATAAAGCTAAGATATTTAAAAACAGTTTAAAAGATATTACAATATACAAGCTTTTTAATTCTTTAATAAAATAATTAGCCAATTTTCTAAAAACTATATATGCTTATCATATACTTAAAATACTTATTTATGGTTTAAACATTTATTTAACATAGTATTTATTTTATAATTTTTTTGGAAAATTCAAAAAGCCTGTTTTCTTTTATTTAAAAATAAGCCTTCTACTTTAATAATTCATAATTAACCATTTGAAAATATATTTAAATTTCAAACTACTTTTAAAATACTCATATAAATTAGAAAAGAGTACTAAAAAGATTGAAGTAAGATACTTAAATTAAAAGTCATTTTTAACCATATAAAGTTCAAAACGGGAACAACATTTACATAATGCGGTAAAACAAAGGGTTCAAAGCAAAGACATCGGCTAAAAAGTACAATTGTAAAGTGCTGTAAATGACTATGAACTAGGACAGTTTATATACTTAAACTTTTAGCCATTTTTCGATGTGCTAACAATTTTTTGAGCATCCAATCTTTTTACAATAAACAATATACGCAATATTCATCACAATCAAGACGAGAAACCCCTAGGGAGCTCTCTATAAAATTCTGTAGAAAATACCGAACACAAGACATTTCCCAAGTGCTTCTATAGCGACTATCACTATAAAACCTCTTTCAAACTCATGTCCGATTCAATTTTTGTTCAACCAAACCCTATGTGCTTTATGTGAAGGCTATGCAACAAGTCATATAAAGTCATACGAGTCCAAATACATCATTTACATATGTCATTTGCTTTCCAAAGCAAGAATCATAAGAGAATATAGCAATATAAAATCAAACACATAACTATAGTTAAACACAAGCATATACCAACTTCACGATCTTAGTCCTTAATTGCTTTGTAGTTTGTATCTCGATTAATAATGTGAACATGCTGCCTTAGTCAAATTAAGCTCAACCTCCAGGTTTTCTTGCTGCGACGCTTCCATTATCAAAGAAGGATCGTGCACATACTTACGTAAATACAATACATAAAACACATTATGCACCTCCGATAGCCTATTTGGTAACTCGACTCTATACGCAAGTGTACCAATCATCTCCAGGATCGAAAATGGTCATATATAACGAGAAATCAACTTCCCCGTCCTTCCGAACCGAACAATACTTCTCATTGAAGAAACCTTTATGAACATAAAGTCCTCCATTGAGAACTACAAATCCTCGTGCATCTGGTATGCAAAACTCTTCTATCAATTTTGCGGTTCCTTTATGCATTTTCAAATCTTCGTTACCTTATCAAGACGCCTCTCGAATTAAATCCGGTCCGAGTACTGAACAATATCTAGGTTCCATCTAACACAGTTTATGTTTGCAAGGTCTGCCATACAATGTTTCAAAAGATGTCATTCCGATGCTAGTTTGATAATGTAGTTATATGCAAATTCAACATGAGGTAAATGTTCTTCCCACGAACCCTTCAAAATATAATATACAAGCCCGAAACAAGTCCTCTAAGACAAGGTTAACCTTCTCCGTTTGCCCATCAGTCCGAGGATGATAAACTGTACTCAAATTTAGCTCTCTCCCTAAGGCATCATGCGACCCTTTCTAGAATTGACTTGTGAATATCGGATCTTTATCGCTCACGATATCATAAGGAGCTTCGTGAAGCCTGATGATTTCCTTAGCATACAACTTCGCTAAATTAGAAGCCATCCTCGTAGTCTTCACCGTTAGAAGTGTATACTGTTAGTGAATCGGCCCACTATAACCAAACACCTTCGTTACCCTTTCTCGACCTAGGTATACCTTTCTCGACCTTGGTAGTCTGTTTTTAAGGTCCATATATATCCGCTTCCATTTTCACATTGGAATTTTAAGTGACTTAAATAGTCCAACGCTCTTCTAGTGGCTGCATTTGACTTGTTGGCGGTTAGAACATCTACTTCAAAAAGCATTGTGGCAATTCATGATTGAAAGTGGTTGCAATCAAAATTAAGAGCTTCTTAGGGTTAGTAGATTATTACAGGAGATTTATTTAGAATTTCTTGAAGATTGCTTCAAGCTCGACCAATCTGACAAAGAAAAACTTCAAATTTGTTTGGACTGATCAATATGAGTAAACATTCAAAGAGTTGAAGGCAAGGTTGGCTAGCGTTTTTGTTCTAACTGTTTCAGATGGAGATGAAGGTTTAACTGTTTATAAAAATGCTTTTGGGACAAGTTTATATGCAGTATTGATGCAACATGGAAGGGTTTTGCTTCTACCAACCGGCTTGAGTTTTGCTCCTGCCAACCGACAACTCAAGCCGCATGAATTGAGGTATCCGATCCATAACTTGGAGTTGTTTTCACGGATGTGAAGGCAACACTTGCTTGGTGAGAAGTTCAAGTTATACACAAACCACAAATCCTTGAAATATTTTTTCACCTAGAAAGACCTAAACATAAGCCATCAATGTTGGTTGTAGTTTCTCACGGCCGATGAATGATATTTTGTATATGCCCGGGAAGACGTATGCTGCAGCTGATGCGCTTAGTGGGAGGTATGCAGTTGTGACGTATATAGAAGTGCGCCATACCCTTATTAGTTATATTGAAGACAATCAGCAGAGGGATGTCCGACCTGCAAGGATATTAAGGCTGTGAGTGTGAATGAGGCACCGGAGAAGTGGCCGAGATTCAAGGTGGATAGCCTTGGTATATTGAGGATGAACGAGAGATTGTATGTTTTTTATGTTGATGAGATTAGGCAAGGTGTATTTGACAGAGAGTCATCATTTGCGACTTACGATACATCCTAGAGTTACAAAGATGTATCAGGATATATATCGACTTTCTTGTGGGAAGGTACGAAGATGGACGTTTTTTGCGAGTAGGTGTTCTAACTGCCAATAAGTCAAAGACAACCATCAGAAAACAACTGGACCGCTTCAGCCACTTGAGATTCAAAAAGTGGAAGTGCGAACAGATAACTATGGACTTTATAGACGGACTACCTAGGTCGAGGAAGGATAACGAATGTGTTTGTGTTATAGTGGACCGATTAACTAAGAGTGCATAATTCTTACCGATGAAGACTACGATGACAACTTTTAGTTTAGCTAAGTTGTATTTAAGGAGATCGTTAGGTTTCACAAAGTTCCTTGTGATATCGTGAGCCATAGAAATTTGATATTCACATGTCAGTTCTTGAAAGGGTTGTATGATGCATTTGGGACATAGCTGAGTTTGAGTACAGCTTACCATCCTTAGACCGATGGGAAAAAGTGAGGGTTAACCATATCTTGGAGTACTTGCTTCGGGCTGTATATTAAATTTTGGAGATTCGTGGAAAGAACATTTACGTCTTGTTGAGTTTCATATAACAATAGTTACCAGACTATACCTTTTGAAGTATTGTATGACAGACCTTGCGAAACTTCATTGTGTTGGGTTGAACCTGGAGATCGTTTAGTACTCAGGCTGTATATGATTCGGGAGGCGTCTGATAAGATAACGGCGATTCTGAACTGCATAAAGGAAATATGTAACAATCCACCTTTTTGGATGCATTAAATCGACAATAAACCACACTTGTCAACTCAAACCATTTAAAATAGAGGGCTGTTAATGGATAAATAAGAAAATAAGAGAAAAGAAATAAACAAAACACAGAATCTCACAACGGAATGACAAAATATAATAATCAAATAAACAATTCACGAAGCTGTTTTAAAATAAATTTGATTACACTTTTACAGTACAATCAGAGTTATATATACATCAGGTATAATAGGATAATGCAGCGAAATATACATAAGGTATAATAAGATAATGCAGCGAAACAACATGATACAATGGAATAACAATAATATAATACTAAACTCCATCTTCGTCCTCTAGAAATAAATCATTCAACGCTGAAAAGCTCAGGCTGACCCGAGCGTAATGAAAAGACAAAACACTCGAGTCAAAACTAAATGATCTCATGCAAGTTTAATTAACAGTAAATAAATATGAGTGTAATGGCTTCAGAGATGTTTAAGTGATTTTACATCTCCTATCCAGTGTATAACGTGCGTGCAATAACTTACGTGCGTGCAATAACTTAAGAGATGTTCGAGATTTCCATCTGCTAAGAATTCGTTAAACTATCTACTATGTAGTAATATACGCTATATATGTAATGTCTAGCAGTAAAGTATAATATATTGAAAATAGCGTTAAGGCGTTACCCATATCCCATTTAACACATTTTATAAATGTCAGTCTATACAGTACTGTAAACTCCACCAAACCGGTGGGCTATCAGGGAGCACTCTATAGGTATGACACAAACCAAAATCGTAGTGAGCTCGGTAAGGCATATGTCAAGGCACACGAGGCAATGTCCTTCTTAGGATTATACCGTTTTGCATCTCGAATTGGTGGTAACGCGTAGCACCTACTACCGCCCACCTCGGAACACACTCTTATAATCAAATCGAGGGGTGACCACCAAATCAATCACAAACCAACATATATGGTATCGAAGAAATGTGCCCGATCGGAGGAGCGACCTCACTTGGCCCGATATAGCTCATGTTTTAGTCATATCAAGCTGACCCAGAAGGTCAGCGCTGCGTTCGTACCTCATACAGTAGCGTTCGTCAAACCATCATACTTCGTTCTAGATTCTACATCACGTGCACAGTTGTTAAATTGGTTTAGGTTTTGATACAGAGTATGACAATATCCGACCCCGCTTTCTTTAACAACCCATCGTTATATTTTTCACACCGTGGTCATTTTATAAAAATACTTAAATAATAAATCCAGAAAACAGTTCATACTTTCATATCAAGGTATCCATATTCTTATTCCAAAAGTATAGCTATATTCGTAAAATACCGAGGAAGATTTCTTTCAATCAATTTCGAAAATAATTTATAAATCTCTCTTAAACCATTTATAAATTACTTATATGCTTTGAAACCATTTATAAAGCTATTTATAGATTCCAAAACAGCCAACAACTCTTCTCTTTTAAACAAGTTTCTTTTATAAAATCCTTTTATAAATCCATTATAAACTCCTTTATAAAACTATTATAAAAATCCTTTATAAAAATCTTTTATGAAAATATCCTTTATAAAAAAATTCTTTTATGAAAATCCTTCTTACAAAAATCCATTATTTCTCTACAACCTTTGTAATTTCTTCACAAAACCTCTTACAATCTTTATTTATTAAAGTTTTTATAAAAATCTATATTCATTATATTAAATTACAATTTTTATTTATTAAAGTTTTTATAAAAATCTATATTCATTATATTAAATTAAAAATATATTTATTATATTAACTTAAAATTTAAAAATATATATATTAAAGTAATATTAAATATTTGTTAAATTAGATTTTAAATTGTTTAAACTATATATTTAAAAACCAAACAAAATTATAAGTTAAAAATCGTAAATTTACATTTAAAATCATAGATTAACTTATAATTTGAAACCTTTAAAACATATAAAATAAATTGTTTTCCAAATATAAATTTTTAAATAAAATCATTAAATTAAATTTAAAATCAATTTTATAAATCAAATATACTTTACTATTAGGAAAATAATTTAAAATCAACCAACGGTGTTCGTATATAGTTTCTACCCTATGGTCAAGTGATAGGGTATGTGTATCATTTGAACCCCAAAATAGTTAAATTTTCCTGGTATATATCATTTCAATCCGTATCACAAATAAAAAATTTTCAAATTAATAAAATCGCTTGGGTTTATCATTTCAACCCATAGTGATAACAGAGATATAGACATCCAATCATCCAAAAATGTCAACAAATAAACATCCATCACAATCATCATCCAAATCAGCCAATAAATCACAACAATTAACTGATTATCATTATTAGGTATTTAATTAACAATTTAAATTCAGTATTAATTTAAATGGCAAATTAATTCAATATAAATTCAAATTAAATTTAAACGACAATTTAAAATATCAAACAACAATCAATAAATTTCTTATCACATCATAAATTTAATTTAACTAACATAAGATGATTTAGTATCTGCGAGTGAGTTAAATCACTCACCTTTGTTTTTTAGTCGATTTAAAATCCAAATAAAGCCCTAAGATTCAAATGTTTCAGAATGCAGCCAAACTAGTTTCAGATTCTCCGAAAATTCGATACGATCGCAACGCAAGAAACCGCGTCCAAATCCGAGCTCGTATGAAAAAGTTACGAACGTTAGAAGATTGAAATTCAAATTCAAATAAAAGTAAAAATGCAAGGGCAAAGTTGTAATTAGATTACATCCCTAACCCTTACTTTTCGTACGTGCACGCGAATGAGCAGACCCCAAACGCGACCACGTTGACCAACGAACCATCACCTGCAGACACCACTGACCCGAGATTAAACTTCGCTGTTGGAAGCTTCTCGCCTGGCCGCGCCTATGGTGGCCGCGCGACCCTCCCCCTCCACCTGAAAACGCCAGCGCGACCGCCGCTTGTCTTAGCCGTTTTTGTGATGTCCAGCACAACCGAGACGAACGATGGTCATGGACGGCCGAGAATAAACTGCCGATTTCTGGCCAAACCAAACCTCCAATCGATAAAGGAATCTCAGATCTAGGTTACGCTCGTCGGGAGCTTTTTAAAGATATATTATATGACATAATTTGGAGAGTTTGAAATTTTGGAATTGATTTTGAAATCAGTAGATTGGAATTTTAGGGTTTGGTTGACCGCCATTGGGAAGAAGCGGATGAGGGCAGAAATTATGTACATACAGAAATAAAACGAACAACTGCTAAGGTTTATAACAGTTTATATATAGGCAAAGATAGATAAGAACGAATGGACAGATCGAATTAGGTCGAAAGAATAACGACATGAAAAACCCGTTTTTTTCCCGAAACGAAAGTATGTCATCCTTTATATCATAATATATGTTTTCGATATTTCTAAATTCAATGGAGCTAGTTTCAAACTCTAATTCCATCGTATATAGAAGTTAGCTTTCAAAATCAAATTATATTCATTTAAATTCTTTTAATTGATTTCTATGTATTTTGAGCTCGAACGATCAAATGATAAGTCCGATCGCTACGAAACTTGAAATCCTACAATAATTCACTGTTGCGGATCCGATGAAACTGGTTTCGTCGAAATCCGAGACAGTGACCAAAATGTCTAATTTTCACGTTAATCAAATAAATTATTATTAAATTGATTTAATCACTTCTGAATTCTAAATTGAAAAGTTAACAATTTATCATTTTTGATTACATAGAATTTATAATCTTTTAAAATACCAATTTCCGTATAAATCCATGATTTAAATATTACATCAATTTCCGCGTTCAATTACAACTGCAATAAATTCATTATAATTTAAATTCCAATAAATTCTTTTACTTTGATTCTCACTCTTATTATTGGATTAGCTATAACCTTATAAATATAATTAACTAAACATTCATATTTTACAGTTATTACCATATTGATTATAATATTTAATCATATGTAATTCAATTGATTTACAGTTTATTTCAACGGATTAAACAATAAAATAATAATAAAACAATTATTAGACATTAGTAATCCAAACACATTTCCGAGTTTGTTGTTTACAAACAAAGCTAATACGTTTACGTACCAATCAATTGATTTCATATTCTGTAATAAACCTATTCCAATTAATAACATATAATTTCAACCTTAAATCCAATATTTAATTTATTTCAAATTAACTTTACATTTATTTCAATCTGATTGAAATTACATAAAAATAGTTATCAATTACATTAAATCAACATTATCAAATTACATTCTAATAATCCTTTCCATTTATAAATCATAAATCTTAATTTCTTTCTATATTAAATTCTAAAATCTTATTAATTATCAAAATTACGGGCCGTTACACTCTCCACCACTCAAAACTTTTCGTCCTTGAAAATGAATAAGGAGTTAAGAAACTTGATATACTTTTATTCAAATTATTCAATTTATAGCACTTAAATTTACATAATTAAGTATTTTAAATAAAATTTGAAAATAACCCAACTTTTACAAAATTTTCTAAGTCCTAAATTCACAAAAAATTTCGACAGAGTTTCCTTTGCACGGTTAGGTCCGAAAAAATAATAATATCAATAATTACAATATATATTTATATCATATATTTCAATAATAAAATATCCCAAGCCATGAGAAAACAATAAAATATCGTTTCAAAACCGTAATCCGAAAACGTACCTATTTGTTGGGCAAACAAACTTTATTTATGAAACCAAAAGCAGTCGCTATTGTTTTCATAAAACTATATTTCATTTATATAATCCAAGGAGTTAAAATGACGTGAAAGAATAATATTTTAGTTGTTTCAATCAATTGCACAAACAACACAACAATATGAAATGATCATATGTAAACAAAAGACATGCAATTAAACAAATCAATCATACATCCACAGTAACCAAAACTAATGGTTTATTCAGGTTCAAACACTTTTCATCGTCCAAGGATGATGAATAAGCTACTAAGTGTGCCTTACGCTCAACAGTCTTAAATAATTACTTAATAGATTATTCATACAACCTCAAACAATTAGAAGTATTTTTTTCTCAAGCATCCCATAAGCCAAACAACAAAGAATTTTAAATATTATTTAAGTTTGTTCTATTGGTTTCTTTTCGCGTTATTCACTTTCACTTATTTTAATTCTCATTCATTCATACAGAATCATCTTTTATTTATTTACATTCATTTACTTACATAAATTATTTTCCATTTAATATTTAAAATAATCAATAAATCCATTATTTACGTATTACATACATTTTATTGCATTTTAATTCACATTTATTATTTAATTATATACTTGATTTCCATTTAATATTAATATTCATTAGTGAATCAATTCATACTTAAAATTTTACTTTTAAACTGACATTTATTCCTTCATATACAATATCATTTAATAATAATTTATTTATGAATCATTTTAATTATTTTTTAAGTTTATAATAATTTACTTAATAGTATTCGCTCTTTTCTTTTATTCAGTTTAATTATTAAGCATTTCAAAATATTAATTAAGTTTATAATCATTTACTTAAGCGATATCCACTTTTACTATTCAATTTGATTATTAAGCATTTCAACCATTTACTTAAGTTTATATATTCCTTGTACATCTTAATTTTTCATTTATAAACATACGTTCATTTTGAAACATTTTGTTATTAAGCTTTTACATGTATAATATTCTATTACATATTCTTATTTAACATTTCAACTTTTTAAAGGTTTCAGGTAAGTTTTATATATGTTTTTAGAATGTAATTGAATGTTATACAAATTTATCTTATTTATTTTAGTTAACAAAAATGTTCAATAATTTACATCTTCTTAATTTTCATTATCTTTTAATTTACAAGCGACAAATCTCCAATTTCTTTACAATTTCATTAATCACTTAGCTTCTAATTTCTTATTTTCCATTTTAGAAGTTTCAACTATTAAAATAGTCAGGATTTCATTTCCTTATAATAATTAAAATCATTGATTAAAAGAAATTTAAGAACTAAATAGCGGATTTCATTTCAAATCATTTTGAAATAATACACACACACACATCTTTTATATCTCAAATCATACTTAAGAAATTTTAAATCAAAATTTGTTTATCGAACCAAATGCGTAGTAAAGCTACTAAGTGGCCTCCCCCACTTTGAGAGTCGAAAATGAATGTCGATGATGTGGTCGTCATTATCGAAATTATTTTCCAGCGACATAAGAGGAGGGTACATAACTTATTTTCTTTTAAGATTCCTTTAAAACATTTCTTTCAAATCACATTGACAATATTTATATCCGAAAATACTTCAAAATAATACTAATATCATATTCCAAAATCTTTGAAACCAATTTCAAAATCTCTGAACTTAAGTTCTTAAATTTTTAATTCATATTCACTTTATTTGTAAAATTTATTTTACAACCAATATTTATAAAATTTCACTTCCTAACAAATATATCACATACAACTAAATCCATTATAAAAATTATTCTTTTATATACAAAATATAATACTATGTAAAATTATCTCATTTACCTATATTTCAAAAACAATATTGCGTCGGTCTGCCCTACTAAGTGTTTAGAAATCCCTATCGATGCCATGATGTCCATGTTCTGACCAGAATTTATAAATACTCAACAGAACAAATTAACACAGTACAAAACAATTTTATAACACTAACAAATACACTCTTTCATATATATATATATATATATGTATACCCACGTTCAAACAACTCATTTTAGGGTATTGCCACCATATCTCTAATGAGTCAAACCCACAAAACTAAGGTTATCGCTAAGCCAAAGCACTGATACCAACTGTAACGACCAATCTTTTTGGACGAGTTAAATCGACGATAAACCACACATGTTAACTTAAACCATTCAAAATGGAGGATTGCCAATGAGGTAAATAAGAAAATAAGAAAAAAGAAGGAAAAACAAAAGCAGAATCTCACAACGGAATGACAAAATATAATAATCAAATAAACAGTTCATGAAAGTGTTTTACAAATACATTTGATCACACTTTTACAACATAATCGGAGTTATATATACATCAAGTATAATAGGATAATGCAGCGGAACAACATGATACAATGAGATAATAATAATAATAATAATAATAATATAATATTGAACTCCGTCTTTGTCCTCAAAAAATAAAGTTTTCAACGCTGAAAAGCTCTGACTGACCCGAGCGTAATCAAAAGACAAAACAATTGTGTCAGAACTAAAAGATCTTATGCAAGTTAAATCAACAGTAAATAAATATGAGTGTAATGGCCTCAGAGATGTTTATGAGATTTTACATCTCGTATCCGGTGTATAACGTGCGTGCAATAACTTAAGAGACATTCAAGATTTTCATATTCTAAGGATACGTTAAACTATTTACTATGTAGTAATATACGCCTGTGTAGTTAATGCCCGCTATTACCCTGGTACAACCCCGCTATATCTTATAGCGGATTTCTACCGCTACGATTTTTCCATATAGCCGCAGAATATAGCATTTCCGCTTTAATCCCCGCTATTTCCGTTATATCCCGTTATTTCCACTATATTCCGCTATTCCCGCTATATCTTTTTTAATAAAATGAATTGAAAAATTGCATTTATACATTATAAAATTATGAAACTAATTTATTTGATTTAATTTTTAATATATTTTCAGAAATGGAAATACTTTAATATTCTACCAAATTCAATTATGTTATATAACAGTTTTTCGTTATTAAAGTATATTCGCGCATGTTTTTATTTAAAATTATTTATGTATTATTTATAATTCAATTGAATGATAATTTTTCATTTAATTAACATTTATATATTTGTAAAAACATTAAGTACGAGTTTTATACGCTGTTTTAGAGCCATCCGCTATATCGTCGCTGTATCCCCGCTATGACTTTTTGCACCTCCACCGTTTTGAATGTACCGAGCGCATTAAATGCACAGATATACGCTAATATGTAATGTCTAGCAATAAAGTATAACATACTGAAAATAGCGTTAAGGCGTTGTCATATCCCCTCAACACATTTTATAAATGCCGTAGTCTATACAATACTGTAAACTTCACCAAACCGGTGGGCTATCAGACAACACTCCATAGGTACGACACATACCAAAATCGTAGTGGGCTCGATAATGTATATGACAAGGCACGCGACGCAATGTCCAGGGTAGGATTTTATCGTTTTGCACTCCCGAACTGGTGGTAAGGCGTAGCAGCTTATACCGCCAACCACGGAACACGCTCCTATAATCAAATTTGGGGTGACCACCAAATCATTCAAAAAACAGCAGATATGGTACCGAAGAAATGTACCCGATCGGAGGAACGATCTCACTTGGTCCGGTATAGCTCCTGTTATAGTCATATACCCGAGGGGTCAGGGCTGCGTTTATATCTCATACAGTAGCGTTTGTCAACCCATCATACTTCGTTCTAGATTCTCCACCACGTGCATAGTTGTCAAAATGGTTTCGAAATTGACATAGAGTATGTCAATATCCGACCTCGATCTTTTTAACAACCAATCGTTATATTTTTCACACCGTGGTCATTTTATAAAAACATACATAATAAATCTCGAAAGCAGTTCATACTTTCTTATCAAGGTATCTTTATTCTTGTTCCAAAAGTATAACTATATTCATAAATACCGTGGAAGATTTCTTTCAATCGATTTCGAAAATAATTTATAAATCTCTCTTAAACCAATTATAAATTATTTATTCTTTAAAACCATTTATAAAGCTATTTATAGATTCCAAAACTCTTCCATTTTAAACAAGTTCCTTTTATAAAACCCTTATAAAATCCTTTTATAAATCCATCATAAACTCCTTTGTAAAACTATTATAAAAATCCTTTATAAAAATCTTTTATAAAAATATCCTTTATAAAAAAATCTTTTATAAAAATCAGTTTTACAAAAATCCGTTGTAAATTCTCTACAACCTTTATAATTTCTTTAAAAAACCTCTTACAATTTTTATTTATTAAATTTTTTATAAAAATCTATATTCGTTATATTAAATTAAAACTATATTTATTATATTAAATTTAAAATATATATATTAAAATTATATTAAATATTTTATTAAATTAAATTTTAAACTATTTAAACTATATATTTAAAAACCAAACAAATTATAAGTTAAAATCGTAAATTTACATTTAAAACCATATATTAACTTATAGTTTGAAACTTTTAAAACATATAAAATAAATTATTTTTCAAATATAAATTTTTAAATAAAATCATTAAACTAAATTTAAAATCAAATTTATAAATCAAACATACTTTACTATTAAGAAAATAATTTAAAACCACCGAACGGTGTCCGTATATAGTTTTCTACGCCATGGTCAATTGATATGGTATGTATCATTTCAACCCCAAAATAGTTAAATTTTTCGGGTGTATATTATTTCAACCTGTATCCCGAATCAAAAATTTTCAAATTAATAAAATCGCTCGGGTTCATCGTTTCAACCCATAACGATTTTTCTTAATCTATAAGATAATTTGAGTATGTATCATTTCAATCCATAATGATAATAGAGATTAAAACATCCAATCATCCAAAATGTCAACAAATAAACATCCATCACAGACGTCATTCAAATCAGCCAATAAATCACAACAATTAACTGGTTATCATTATTAGGTATTTAATTAACAATTTAATTTCAATATTAATTTAAATGGCAAATTAATTCAGTATAAATTCAAATTAAATGTAAATGACAATTTAAAATACCGAACAACAATCAATAAATCTCTTATCACATCATAAATTCAATTTAACTAACATAAGATGATTTAGTATTTGTGAGTGAATGAAATTACTCACCTTTAATGTTTAGTCGATTTAAAATCCAAATAAAGCTCAAAAATCCAACTCTTAGAATGCAGCAAAACCAGTTTCAGATTGTTCGGAATTTCGATATGGTCGCAACGCAAGAAACCGTATCCAAATCCGAGCTTGTATGGAAAAATTACGAACGTAGAAGATTGAAATTCAAATTCAAATTAAAATAAAAATACAAGGGCAATGTTGTAAATGGATTACCATCCCTAACCCTTACCTCTTGTACGTGCACGTTAATGAACAAACCCCAAACGCCCTCGCGTTGACCAATGAACCACCGCCTCCAGACACCACTGACCCGAGATCAGACTTCGCTGTTGGAAGCTTCTCGCCTAGCTGCGCCTATGGTGGCCACACGACCCTCGTCCACCTGAATACGCCAGCGCCGCCGCCACTTATCTTAGCCGTTTCTGGCGATGTCGGGCACAATCGAGACGAACGATGGCTATGGATAAACGCTGCCAATCATCCTCTACCTCGCAACAACCTCCGATCGTCGTAAAATTGACGATCCACCGTCGAATTACAAACCCTACAACGGACGGTCGAGAATAAACTGCTGATTTCTTGCCAAGCCAAACCTCTATCGAGAAACGAATCTCAGATCTAGATTCTGTTCGTCGAGTGCTTTCCAACGTTATATAATATAACATAGTTTGGAGAGCTTAAAATTTTGGAATTAATTTTGAAAGCAATAGATTGGAATTTTAGGGTTTGGTTGACTGCCACTGAGAAGAAGCGGATTAGGGCAGAAATTATTTACGTACAGAAATAGAAAGAACAGCTGCTAGGGTTTATAACAGCCTATATATAGGCAATGATAGATAAGAACGAATGGACATATCGAATTGGGTCGAAACGATAACGAAGTTCCGAAAAGCCCGTTTCTTTCCCGAAACGAAAGTAGACCATCTCATATATCAAAATAAATGTTTTCGATATTTTTAAATTCAGTGGAGCTAGTTTCAAACCCTAATTCTAGCATATATAGAAGTTAGTTAGCTTTCAAAATCAAATTATATTCATTTAAATTATTTTAATTGATTTCTACACGTTTCGAGCTCGCACGATCAAACGACAAGTTCGATCGCTACGAAACTTGAAATACCGCAATAATTCACTGTTACGTATCCGATGAAACTGGTTTCGTCGGAATCCGAAACAGTGGCCAAAACGGTTAATTTCCACGTTAATTAAATAGATTATTATTAAATTTATTTAATCACTTTTAAATTCTAAATTAAAAAGTTAACAATTTATCATTTTTGGTTACATAAAATTTATAATCTTTTAAAATGACAATTTCCATATTAAATCCAAGATTTAAATATTAGATCAATTTCAGCGTTGACTGCGATAAATTCATTATAATTTAAATTTCAATAAATTCTTTTATTTTGATTTCCACTCTTATTATTGAATTAACTATAACCTTATAGATATAATAATTAACTAAACATTCATATTTTACAGTTATCATCTTTTACCATATTAATTATAATATTTAATTATATTAAATTCAATTGATTTACAATTTATTTCAACGAATTAAATAATAAAATAATAATTAAAACAATTATTACACATTAGTAATGCAAACACATTTCTGAATTTATTGTTTACAAACAAAGGTAATAAGTTTATGTACCAATTAATTGATTTAATATTCTGTAATAAACCTATTTCAATTAATAACATATAATTTCAACATTTAATCCAACATTTAATTTATTCCAAATTAACTTTACAATTATTTCAATCTGATTGAAATTACATAAAAATAGTTATCAGTCACATTAAATCAACATTATTAAATTACATTCTAATAATCCTTTCCATTTATATTTTATAAATCATAAATCTTAATTTCTTTCAATATTAAATTCTAAAATCTTATTAAACTTGATTATTTTTAATTATCAAAAATACGAGTCATTACAAAACGTAGAAACGGCAGAAGAGTTATGCAGATCAAAGACGCACAAATTGTGTTCATAAAGATGTCTCCAATGAGAAGGGTTGTTTGGTTTGGAAGGACGGGGAAGTTAGCTTCTCATTCCGATACTGGAGAGGGTTGGTACACTTGCGTATAGAGTCGAGTTATCGACTAGTCTATCGGAGGTGCATAATGTGTTTCATGTATCACAGTTGCACCAGTATGTGCACATCTGGACTCTAAAGCCAATCTTAGCGTCCAATGCTCCTCTTCGTCTTGAATAACATAGACTATAAGTCTATCAAATACTAGTCATCATGACACCAATCGTGACTCAACCGTCACACACTAGGCCTGTGGCCTCAAGTCTTATTGTAAAGCTAAACTCACGAAGAAAGATCATTAATGTAAGATCGATACTACGACGCTTCAACACATCATTCGCTATCTACAATAGTATCGAACTTGAATTTATACACATGCTATCATTTGTTTAACAATAGGACATATGACAAGTAACTCAAGGCCGATCACCTTTTACTACAAAGTAACCGAGCTCTATTATCTTTGTTATCGAGATAAAACGTCTTCTACTTTCGAATTGGTGTCACCAAACATGCACAATCGAAACAACCACGGCTCATTTTATAAGCGATTTAAAAATATCAAATTCCAAAGGTATAACTACGGACAACAGACTTACTCCGTATATTACCGTAGTTGTCACGTCTCAAAACCACCGGATGACTTTATAAAAATCACCATATGAACCAAATCATGTTTCGAACCAATGCTATAGTCTCAAGTTTGATATCAACCGCACATGTCTTGAGACAAAGTGTATCACCTCCGAACTCATCATCTTGCTCCGTGATTACTCAGACCTACGAGCATCGCACGAGTCTTGAAACGAACCCGAGATCCCGAAACACCAAAACCAAAACACCACAGTCCAATTGATACCCTAATTAAACGTCTGAACATCCCAACGATCAAGCCGATAACCAATCCAAACACAATACGTATTAAGTTATTAAACACATTCATTCTATAATCAATTACTTGTAAAACATTCATTAAACAAGTTTCTCATCTCGAAAATCCCAATTCAAGTTAATTACTCAAGCCCTAACCAACATTGGATATTAATATAATTTCTAGACATAATTATTGATCATATATCATACAATATAAACCCCATTCATCCAACATCAAGAAATCCAATCTCCAATGAAAACCCAATTTGAATCTCTGTTTTGATTTTCGAAATCCAACTCCATACTTCTTCAAAATATGAGTTTGAAAAGATAAATTTGTAGAAAATCCTTCAACTTGAATTTGGGTATTTTGTATTTTTTGATTTAGTGAGCTACGAAGAACTTAATATAGAAAACCTAGTTTTCTTACTTAAGAAGAATGGAGTAGAAAAAGAGAATGAACGAAGGAGACTTCGCTTTAGAAATACAAAGGCAATTCTGGTCAAATGATCATTTTACCATTGTCTTCTCTTTTCTTCTCATTCAAACAATCTTAACGAAGTTTATATCTTTTTCATATATAAACGAAATTACGAACGCAATGGAATAGCTCTCAAATCCTAATTTATCCATTTAAAAACTATTTTTTTAAGCCATTAGTTCGTTTAATTCGATTAAATACATTTAGTTACTAAGCGTAAAAATATGTAGATTTTCCAAATGCTAATTCCTTTACATATGTACACATAGCTTAGAATTTATGGATTATACCTATAGCAGTGTTCAAGTTTCAAGGAAGTTTTTTAAAATTGTAATTAATGTACTCTTACTTAAGGTTGATAAAGTCACAAAATGTATTATAATATATCCATAGAGAAAGAAACATTGCAAATCTTGATTATAGTGATTTAGTAGATTGGTTTGTATTTAAAAAAGCAAAAAATAAAATAAAAACGATAACTAACAATTAGTTTTAGAAGAAAAGAAAAAATTCATAATTCTGCATATGGAACATTCAGATTGAAATGGTGATTCACCGACTGTCCCAAATCCGGAGAAGGACGATGATTTCCATGAAAAAAAATGAAGAGTAATAAAACATGATAGGAAGAAAATAAGGACTTGTCAGGAAATGTTGTTTAAAACTCCATTTTTTCTGAACATGGCCATAGCTTTAAAATATTATTTGGATTCTTTATTTGAAGTCGACGTGCATTTAGTAGATGAATAACTATCCAATTTTCTTAAGTGAAAATTAGGTACACGTCTCTTTTTTTAAAACTTATTTGTTATACGTCTATTCATTTTGAAAACTATTTTATACGTCCATCTTTTTTTATAATTCTCTCTTTTAGATATCTCGTTTTCAATTTAAGAGTGACCGATAAGTCGTGTATTGCATATGATTATGAGTTATGGAAAATGATAACGTAGGCACGTGTTAAGATTAGTAAAATTATCCAAACACCCTTCTAAATTACACCTATTATTTTGAAAACAGGGATGTATTTTATAGGAGGAGGAAGTTAAAACTTAGTTTTTATAATGAGGTTTTTAGGCTTAGGGAAAAAGTTGGAGAAAAAAATTAGTTTCAAGGACCAGAAGTTTGTTTTTTAGTCTTAAGGACACTTTTTAGTGTAAATCAGACCTATAGTTGTAACTATCATTTCCTGTTTACAGTAAAAAATGTATCTCAGACTAAAAAAACAAATTTGTTGTCCTTGAAAACAATTTTTTTATAACTTCTTCCTGTGTCTATTGTTCTGTTTTAATAATATAATTATAAGGATGTATGCTCTTTTTTTCTTTTTTAAAAAAAATTAGGTGGTAGATAATATCTGCAAACCTTTCTTAATATGTTGCAAAAAAATAATTTGCTGTTTAAACGGTGGTCAGTTTCAGTTTGTCAATCTTGTAATTGATATTTTATGTTCTATTTGTATGTCTGACCACCAGTCTCAGCCATCACACACCTTCAGATTCTACTGCTGCAAATGCAAGCTCTAGCATTCCAAATACAGCTAGAGGCTATCAGGCTGGGCATGAATCAGGCGAGGCATACCACCCTGAGTATGTCATACCTCGGCAAAATTTGGTTTCAACTTCTCATCAGTATTGGACTGCTGCTGCTCCTCCTACTTTGCATTAGTGATTTCCTTGAATTTGCTTGTTTAATTCGCAGAATATGGAACCAACTGTAATGTTTTTATTTGCATTTGTAGGCGAATAGCATCAACTTTTGAAACATTATTTTTCTTCTGCTAATGAATGCATTTTAGTATGCTTATGTTTTTCAGAAGTATTACAAGTGAGCGCTAGGTAACAATTGGATATGGCTTTATTTGGTTAGATTAATAGATGTAGTCCATCTTATAAATTGAATATAGAACTTTATTGGTTAGATTCAGATGAGACAAAGCTTGGCTGCTAGATTCGTGAGACAATGCATTTGTGAGTTATTCGCTAATGTCTCTTTGACATCAGCCTTTTCTTTCTACATCCAGAACTTTATCATGCTTTTGGCAAATCCACTCTACTCCGTCAACATTGTTTAGACACCAAATTTTATAGAGTAGATAGTGTATATCTGTATGATTAAAAATGCTTAATGCCTCAATCATAATCAGTGTATATCTCTTTTAGAAATATTTCTATATCAATTGGGCGTAGTGATGAAATCTGAATATAAGCACTACGTCATATAGTTCTGAAATTGTTATAATATAAATTGTGAATATGCTATATACTGTTTTGTATTAAGTCCTACATTGTGAGATTAGTTCTATCCCAAGCTCCTAGACCTTTATATAAAGGTACTAAGGTAATGAAAATGTATTACTAATCTTTGAATGAATAAAATTGTTCTTTCTATAATGACTTGTGTTTCATTTATTTTATAATACGTTGTAAGCACGATCTCTAAATAAAAGGAAAATTTCAGATTTGATTATAAATCTTCAAAGCGGTAGGCTATTTATGATCTGATTAATCAAATCTTTCGGATCTTATTCTATTAATTTTATTTATTTTAGATCTCATTGTATCATTGTTTAGATTTGATTCTATTTGTACATCTTATTTTTTGTTCCTGTATTTTAGATCTCGTTTTGTTGCAGATCTTATATTTTTTTCTTCTAATTTTTTAGATCTCTTGTAGATCTTAATACCATGTTCAAATGGTATACTTTTTAGATCTGTAGATTATAATCATCAGATCTCTTATTAATTTTTATAAACGTATATCCATTTTTTGTGATAATTTTGAATTTGATCTGAAACTAAAATTGTTTCATAGACTAAAATGTAAATTTCAGACCTTATTCTGTTAGTATTCTTTTTAGATCTTATCCATCATATATCTAATTTTTCAGATTTCTATATATATATATATATGTATGTATGTATATATAATAAATCTTGCTCTATTAATATTATCATTTTAGATCTCATTTTACCGTAGATCTAAACTTTTAGATCTCATTCCGCTGTTTGGTAAAAATAAAAAGGGGGTTTTCATTTTGAATTTTTTTTTGTTTGGATTTCGGTTTGAATAAGAACTATAGAAATGATTTTGCTACATGATTTATATTTCCAAAAGAAATATTTTATTGTTTCTTAGAGAAACAAATATAAGAATAATACGTATCTAGAAGATCGTATTAAGTCTATATGAAAGAATAAGAACCCGAAGTTCATATGTGCGAAGGTGAAAGATTAAACTTTTCATAAGCTGAAATAAAGCCATGAAAAGAAGAAAAAAATAAGCGAGCAATTACATAAGAAAATGTTGATATGTTCAAAAGGCATAACATAAAAATAATATGGTGAAGTAACATTACAAATGCGGTAAATACTATTTCCTTGAAGAGAAATAGTATTATAATTCTCATGTTCTAATACAATTATGAAGGGTCCTCTTGTTTCATTGTATTTATTTAATATTGGAGACCTGAAGTTTTCAAATAGAAATTATGCATATAAGTTTGCATTCCTAAAAAAGGTTTATATATCAAAACTCGAATATATAAATTTGAGATGTGAAGCTTTGAATTATTAGAAAAGCTAATTCAGATTATGATAAATTCCAATTGCAATTAAACTCGAAGTTTGATAATGAAAATCAAGTTGTACCATTTAAGATCTAAAGTATTAAACAAAGACTATATTTTAAAGTAAAATTGAAACCTGAAGTTCTAAAAATATTTGTCAATGGTATTAACTACTAAACCAAATAAATGTATAAAAATTTATTTACTCTAGAAGTGGTGATAATAATAATAATAAAAAATCTCCAGAAGAGATTTGTTGATATATTTGGTGCTTTTACTAAGCCAAATAAATACATAGAAATATATCTACTCTCCTTATTATGTTACATCCAATTTTTAATAGTAAGTTTATTTCCTAATTTTTTTCTTCTTCCATGCATCCAATCATGTCTTTCGAAAAGTAAAATATAATAGATCAAGTTTCTTTCCTTTGGCTCGTCAAGTAAGTATTTTGGATTCTTCATAAAATGAATGTTAATATTTATACACACATTAATTATGTTATATTATATATAAAACTCATTCATCTTTCCTCTTTCAGCAAAGAGGTATTCCAATGTTTACTATTTTATATGCTTAATCTTTTACCTATTATTGTCATGTCACAAAAATGTACTTATCGATTGTTATCAATAGCTATAACTCATACAACATACTTTTTAGTTGCCAAGTCAAACTATTTTGTTTTTCATGATATTATTCATACACTATGTGGTGTACAAATTTCTGCATATATTAACTCATATATTAATTCATATATTAATCAGTAACAGCTAATAAATCAATAAATAAAATTTATTGATTAATGAGAATGGTCCAACAAAGATGTGTTTGAATGTTTCATACATTATTCTTCTTTGATATCTCTTATTGTAGACATGGATCATAACATATATACATGGTATATATTTCTGTTTCTCACTATTGCAGTTGTTATGAATTAATAAATGGTATTTAGTACTACCTATTCATATTCTTAAATCTGCCTATATTATAAAAATAAACATGATAAAGTCAGCATAATTTTTTGATTATAATTCATCATTTCTCCACCAATCAACTCATATAAAGGTCTTTCCATATTTTCAAGGGTAATTTTGCACTTTCAAGGAAATTAATGAATGAATATATGAGATTGAATCTACAACTATCAAAAGGATGTAAATAAGAAATTATAGTCGCTTTTATAGACTATATTTGGTTGTCTTTTACTATTTTTCATTCCATTTACTATTTTTTATTTCCACTTATGGTTGATAATATGATAAACATAGCCAAACTTGAATTTAAAGCTTTGGACTTATTAGAAGATAACTTTTTGTTATAGTTATTGGATGTTGACATCCAATTACAACCTCGTTGCTTAGAAAATGCCATAAAAATGATGATCCAATAGGATAAAACAATGGCTCTTATATTTTTAAGGTGTCATATCAATGACAAACTTAAAATAAAACATTTAACTGAAAAAGATCATCTTTACCTATGGAACTCCTTGAAGGAGTATTATGACCACCAAAATATGGCCACACTTCTAAACACTAGACACGAGTGGTTGAACTTGAAGTTTCAAGTTTTTAAATCTGTTAGGAAATACAATTCCTCTATATTTAAAATTACTTCTAAACTAAAATTATGTGAAAGGAATGTCTAGTAATACTAACCTGAAGTTAGATCATATCTTTGAAGTTGATGACGGAAACTTCATTAGTGATGAAAATCTAAGTGCAATAATAAATGATACGGTCGAATTGACCAATAGTAGCAGCCTGAAGTCTGCTATGTGGATTTTATTTTATTTCAGTTCAATAAATCAGTTGGAAGTTGGTGCTTGTATGTTTTTCCTTTCATAACTGATTGAAATAATGTACCGATAATGTTGGCTTTAATCAGTAGTCTGTATTAAATTTTTGGAAAGTACTAGCATTTATTTATGCTTACAAATTTTAATAGTTGACTAACTGTATTGTCTTTAATTCTTAAGATATGGACCATCAATATTTGAATGATAATATATGCCTACTAGATAGTGCAACTACTCATATGATTTTGAAAAATCAGAAGTTTTTCTCTGAACTATATGAAAATATTTTAGCTGAAAATTTCAACCATAGCATCTGAATTGAAGGGTCCGGAAGAGCCCATATAATATTACCAAATGGTACATATATCTTAATTCAAAATACATTATGCTAAAGCAAATTTAAAAGAAATTTGTTCAGTTTTGAAGATATATAAATGAATAGCTACCATATTGGAACTGTAATGAAAATGTCAAAGAATATCTTTGCGTTATTTCTAAAATTGAAAGCCAGAAGCTTATTTTAGAAAAATTGGGTACAATTTCAACTAGATTATATTTCACGAAATTTGGCATAATTGAATCGCATATTTAAATATGAGCCAGAAGCTCACAAATATCACTTGAATGCATCTTATCAATTGATAAAAAAATTATCCTCCTATTATTAATATGTATGGTGTATTTGCTAGTAGCAATATGATAATGGATCAAAATGAGAATCCAAAGATGATTATTATTTAATGTGACAATGTTCCTCAACATTGAGGGGGAGGATAAAAGGATACAAGTTCATTTTGATCATCAATGTCAAATATTTGTTAACATGTATAATGATGCAAAACATTAAGTAACTTGAATAAATTATTAATAATATTCCTAGTAGACTTTCTCCAATATAGATTTGAATCCCTGAAAGATCAAAATATGTAAACCACACCTGAAATATGGTATAAAATTCAGTTTGAAATACTTTTGGAGTAAGTAATAAAGATGTCAAATAAAAGATATGGGTGTTCTTGAAGAAACACTTAAGGGTGCTCTTGAAGAGACTAATGACATGATTGTCAAATTACCCTACAAGTGGTTTAGGTACCTAAAACATGATAACTAAAGAGATCTCAATAAATCATGTTTAGAACTAACAAAGAAATAATCATCGATGATAAATTTATAAGTAATAAAGCGCTTATGTTTATAAAAAGATTAAATACCTTGAATTAGGGGAAACATGACTGGCCATCATGAATCCTTTACCAATAGAGAAATATGGACATGTAGTCCGCAAAGTAGCGAGAATACTTGAAATGCTTAATATACCCCGAAGGTATAAATATGGTTTGAATCATATTAAATGATGAAAGTATACAAAGTCCCAAAGAATATAAATAACTTTTGTGGTTGTAAAGAATGCAAAGAACAAGAAGCGTAGATTACAACATACTTTGAGTATTGTTGTAATAAAAATCTTGATGTAATTCATGATGAGTTGATTACTTTCTATTTTTAAGTATCGTTGTAATGACACTTTTAATATACATTGAAATGTTAGTTGCGATATGCAAAAATTATTCCTGAAGAACATAAATAACTATGATGATTATAAAGAATGCAAAGAACATGAAATGTAGACTACAACCTTCTTCTAAGTATTGTTGTAATGAAAATCTTGATGCACTTTAAGATGTGTAGATTACTTCCTGCTTTTAAGTATTGTTGTAATAAAACTTTTAATATTCATCAAAGATGTAGTTGCGATATGCAAAACTGATTTGAAGCATAAAAATGAAAACATATGATGTATTTTTCATAAAGGTAGCAAACAAAATTCATAAAATGCAAATCATATTTGGATTGGAAATTGTGATTCTATCGAAGGAAACTATTAATAAATTGTATTATTAATGAGATACATATTTATGGATCCAGAAGTATCTATAACCAATTTAAGTTATCGAAAGATGAATACGAATTCAGAGGAAACTTTAAATCAGGGGAAACATCCATAAGTATTTTATAATGCACTCTTTTTCCTTAATTAAGATTTTTCCCACTGGGTTTTTATTAGTAAGGTTTTAATGAGGCATTATCTTGATGCAGAAGTACCAACTCCCCAGTAATATTTGAAAATAAGTTACAATGTACTCTTTTCTCTTATTTAAGATTTTTCCCACTGAGTTTTTCTTACTAAGGTTTTGACGAGGCATTGTCTCGATCTAGAAGAATCAAACGTATTTTTAAGAAATAACATCTCAAATATGTTATTTAAGTTAAATTGTATTTTTATCTTTGACTAAGGTTTTTCCCATCGGGTTTTCTTTTGTAAGGTTTTTAATGAAGTATTATATTGATCCAGAAGTATCAAACTCTATTTGATTCTGTAAATTATTGAAATATACCATACTATATTGTACTCTTTTTCCTTCACTAAGATTTTTCCCATGGGGTTTTTCTTAGTAAGGTTTTAACGAGACATTAGTTTGATTCAGAAGTATCAAACTTCATTTGAAGAAATGAGAAAATAAGATATGTCATTATGCTTTTTTTTTTCCTTCACCAAGATTTTCCCATTGGGTTTTCCTTTGTAAGGATTTAATGAGGCATTATATTGATCCTGAAGTATCAAACTCTTAGAAGGAACATCATTGTATGATATCTATGATCTCAAGTTGCACTCTTTTCTCGTTCAAGGTTTTTCCATTAGGTTTTCCTAATAGAGGTTTTTTTAATGAGGCAACGAACAATATCTAGATCGACTGAATGAATAAGTGCAAGCAAGATAATAATGAGGGGGAGCAATTATCATACACATTATAAAAGAGACAATTTCAAGTTATCAGAGGATTCAAGATTTTGAAGACGCATATTCAAGGGGGAGTGTTATAATATAAATTGTGAATATGCTATATACTGTTTTGTATTAAGTCCCACATCGTGAGATTGGTTCTATCCCAAACCTAGGCCTTTATATAAAGGTACTAATGTAATGAAAATGTATTACTAATCTCTGAATGAATAAAATTGTTTTTCTCTAATGGCTTGTGCTTTCTTTATTTTATAATAGAAATTTGTTTTTTAGTGTTTCGGGTCGTAGATATTTACCCATACCCATTTTAGCTATTAATGAAACAAAGAAAAATGATACATAAGCATAAATTATCCTTGTCAACTAAGGGCTCCATGACGTTTAATTTGATGTGTAATGCATCATGTATTTTAATAAAGTATGATTTCATTCTTGATATTTAGAAGCTACCTTGGTCCATTGTTTTTTTCTTATTCTTTTGCTCAAGCATTTATGAGTCATGTAGTTTTACAAACCGTGGGAAGAACAAGTAATACATGCATTATAACTTTTTTGTATGTTTAAGCTGTAGATCATTTTGATAAGGTTTGTAGCTCAATCACTTAAATCAGAAAACATGTCAAACCTGTCAGTGAGACGACATTTCAATTCAACTCACCTATGTGTTCACATCTATTGGTTGTCAAAATTAAGATCTAAGTTTAACGGGCAGTTGTAATGTTTCACCTGATCGACTCCATGAAACTTTAACCATATTTATTCTATTATATGTAAAATAGACATGAGGCTATTAGTATTATATTTTCTTGGTCAATTTCACATCGTACGTTTACTTCTTCTTAGTTTGAGCAAACGTTATATTACTAGCTTCCTTGGTTAATTTTGTATAACAACCAATATTATTACTATTTACCTATTTTGAAAAATCAAGATCACATTTTCCTTTTAGTTATTTGGATTAATCTATTATTACTCTTTCTCATTAGTTTTTTACTATATATATATATATAACCTCTCATATTTTTTGCCACTTTTGTCATTTAATCGCATTTTTTAGTTTAGCCCTTTAACTCTTTTCACTTCTCTACTTTCCCTATTCCAAAGTATATTCTCGAGTAATGTTCAAACTTTCCATTCCAATTCTTTTCCACTACCTATTCTATATATTATCTATTATATCTATTCTATCTTATGTTGTACAACTTATTAGTGAATCTCTCTCAATTTTTTTTAATTTTCTCATAATTTTAGAATTAAAATACTTCACTTTCCTAGTTCACTCAATTCTTATTGATGAGCGCTCTAACCAAATTTAAACTCCACTAACCACATTTTCTATAATATATTTCAAAATCATTCAACTCTTATTAATTCCATCTATAAAAAACTAGATGCAGTTTGGAACCTCATAATCCTTATTCATCTAATACATTCGAAAATCATAAATTTAGTAATACTATTTTTCTTTTTTGCTTTAGGTTTCTTCTTACATTATAATTTTTGTCAAAACCTGACTTCAAATCTTAAAACCATTTTGCAGTTATTTTAAATAAATAACCATGATCCATTTTTTATCTACCGGTTCAAACTGAAGTTTATTGGTGGAAATTAAATACTGTTAAGCACATATACTAAAATTATTAAGAGTGAATAAATAATCTCTTAAATCATTTATAACATAAATAATAATAAATATGAATAAAATATAATCACCAGTAAATGTTTATATTTATTCAGTTTGGTGCTGTATATTTCATTTTGGTGGAAAAAAAAACTTCAAAGCATCGATATATATTACAACACATTTATGTTTTAATTCCTTTTTTATCTATGTTTGTTTAAAATTTATTTTACCACTAATTTCTCTTAATATGCGGTTATGAGAAGTTTGGATGCAACAAAACATATTGAAAATTAACTTTAATTAACATATATTACTTTTTGGTCTTTGAAGTTATTTTTTATATTGCTATCGTTGTATGTTAGCTTTCGTCCTAATTATAAACTTATTAAGTGGTTAGAATTATGTTTGAAAAGACAAAATTCTACATTTATTTCTTCATATTGACTCCACAATATATTTGTTTCAATTTTAATTATAAACAAATTAAGTGGTTATAAATGTTGACCAATATGAATGTTTATGAGGGATTTTATTGGTGATCATAATTGATGTGTTAACCCTGGCTGGCACACAACTTTTTGTTGCCCTACCAGTATATCAAAGGACATCAATAGTATGCATATTTAGAATAAATAACTGATAGTAATATTATAAGACATAAGATCTAGAGCCTAGATACCGCAGTACATTTTTAATATCGATATATGTGCTATGCTGGACTAAAAGCTTTTTTAAAATAACTTAAAAAAAAGGTTTTCATCGTGATACATCAATTTATTGTTACCCCCATTAGATGTGCTACACTAGGCATTAGTCTTGCTTTCATTGCCTTCGGACTGACTTTGGTTTTAACAATCTTTTTATGTGTTTTGACATGAATTAAAATCAAGTTTTTCGTATTAATAGTAGATAATAATGTGAGTACCGAAGTGAACACAATCAGCTAATTATTTATTATCTATCCATCTGATTTCTTTTTGGAATAAGAGTTATACTCTATTCAGGCAGAGCTCTCATTTTGATGTCTTGAATTTGGAACCATTACGTCTAAACTTTAGTATACAGCGTCTTACCATTTGTCACATAAATAATTGGTCATTGACCATATTGGTTGGTTTTTAACAAAAAAACATATTTTATATCATTTTATATATTATATGCAAATATTGCTTTCAAACTACATTCAAACTATTCGTTTCTTTCACAAACTATTTAAGTAAACTCTCTACTTTTACAATTCCATATAAATCCAACAATTCACCCTGTTCGTAGGAAGGCTCAAAAGCCTATATGTGGGCTATCAGATAACAACATAAGTAAGATATCTTCTACAATGTTTGCTTCATTACTGTCAATAACAAATTGAGAGTTACATGGACAAAATATGTTGAAGGAAGACAAAAATATCAATAATCTTATCTTTGTATAGAAGATATAAATATTGAGAATTATTGTTGCTATTAAAGTTCATTAATGAAGGGCAGTGACTTGGATGTTCAAATAATTTTAGTTTACAAATGTTGTCGTAAATGCTTGTTGTATTGAGATACTATTGTTTAGTGAATGTTTAATAAGATCTATGATGTGATGCCAAATAATACATATGTTATCCTACAATGTTTGTATCTCTTTTTTAGAATGAGGAATACAATGTGAGATTTTTCTTTGTGACTTTAGATTATAAAGAAAAGTGTTATATTTTAAATCTCAAAATTTTAATATTCAATGTTCGTTTCTTGTGACATTCTCAATGCAAAAAAATAATGTACACGACGGTTTTTAAAATTTTCAGAGTTTTTACCGAAATTCCCATTGGACCTATTATAATCGTAAATCATTATGGATCGAGTATATGAATTATTATATTAATTTAAAATTTGTAAAAAATTGCTTAAATGAAAATAAACTAAAGTAAAGTGTACCGGAGATTTTTGTACAGGTACAAACTTCCCGTCCTACGTTCAATCCTAGACTTCTTTTGGAATTCAATAAACAATCCTCACTTAACACGAAGGAATATGTATCTTACAGGCAGCCGAACATGACTTCACTTGCCTAAAGATTTCCAACATGAATTCGACTACAAAAGAAGTAAGTTGTTGACTTTGTATGTTCTAGATAGAGTCGATAAAGTATACCCTTTCTATGATCTCCTTTGATGATTGTAATTTGAACATGTAGATATTAGGAAGTAGAAAGTTGCTTTTGAATTCTTTTTGAAATCTCAAAGAATATAGAGCATAGAAAGAAAAAGTAAAAAGGTTAGAAAGAGTTGGTAACTTTAAAAGATCAAATTCCACTTGTATTTATAGTGTTTGAAACGTTCTATTTGGAAGGTTATAACTATTAGAGAAGGTTATCACCATTTCAATCTTGGGAGAAGAAGATAGCTCTTCAGATTTGAATTTTCTGTGTAGAGGCACATCTTTTTGTACAGATCAGATGATTGAAATTCAAATTCAGATGGCTGAAATTTGATAGTGTAAAACAAAAATAAAATAGTTTAAAAATAGGTTAATTCAAACGGGTGAATTTTATAATCAGGCGGTTGAATTTTAATTCAAACGTTTGGATTAAAAATTTAGATAGGTGAATTACTTTAAGATTGTTCTTCTATATTTCTTTAATTCAAACGCATGGTTTATAAATTCAGAAGGTTGAATTTTAGTCTGATGGCTTTTAGTAAGACATCTGATTTTATAAAGCAGATGACTGAATTGCGAGAAGAGAATAAAACTTTTGTTTTTCAGATTTCTTTTAAATTCAACTTTTCAAAAAATAATTGTGTTTGTTTGTGATCATCGTAAATGTAATTTTACATAAAACTATGACAAGACTCTGCTTATTTCGTAAAAGCTTGATTTGTTCGTAAAACCATGTTAAACTATGTCAACACTATTTTGATGACAGTCTACTAAACTTGTAATTCTAGCTTAATTCGTAAAAGCTTGATGATTGTAAGAGGGAAAATCGTTAAGATTATAAAAATACCCGAGAACATCTTCATTTCTGAGAGTAATTTAAACCGTTAAATGCTTCTTTCATTATCATGAAGTCAAATGTTGATTTGTTCTTGAGTTGATGGTGCCATCGAACTCTCGACGATGGATCGTTTCTTTGATTATTTGGATTTTGGTGCCATTTTGAAGCTTAGAGTTTTAAAAAACTAGTGTACCGGTAAAATAAAATTTTCATTTTGGTTTTTGAAGTAGGGGAGTAAAAGTGAAAAGTTGGAAGTTAAAAGGAGAGGGTGGGTGTAACAAATGGATGATGACTAGTCATAATTTTGAAATTATGGAAAATTCAGACAGTTCAAGTTCAAACCTAGACGTTTGAAATGTAATATTGGAAGACCGAAGTATTCTAGTGTAAAATCAGCCTTTCCGACGTCTGAAATTTATAATCAGATGTCTGAATTTGGTATTCAGACGTCCGGTTTACAAATTTCAAACGTCCAATTGTAACAAATTTAATTTATTAAGTTTGCTATAGGTAGATCAAATGTCTGAAATTAAATTTCATATGTCAAAATACCTTGTATTCAGATAGTAATTCAAAAGATTTTGAAATAATCAAATTTTATATTATGAAATTTGATTTTTGACTATCCAAAATGATTTAATTTTCAAACGAATTTTATGGTCTGTCTATCTTTAAGATTATCAATAATCGCTTTTATCGTATAATCAACGTTTATACAAATTTGTTGAATGTGTCATATAACACGATAGAATATAAAAATTGATATAACAAAGACATATTATTTGTTTTCTAAAGGTTAAGATTCTTCTTCGGATGGTTCCGTTTTCTATGAGTTTGTTGGCTTGGACTCGTATATTTTTATTGGGGTTTCCGTAAATCTAGGAGAGTTTTTATGTACACTATTCTTTGTTGGTGATCGTCCACATAGTGCCAACAGAGATCTATCAATAAAAATAAGATGCCCTTCCTAACTATTCAAGTGAATTGTAACAAAATGTACAAGTAACTTAAAGGATGCTTGGGACCTACCATTCTTTAAGAATCCGTTAAACTATTTACCACGTAGTAATTTATGCTATTATAATAGTGTCTAGAGTAAAGTATAATATATTTGAAAATAGCGTTAAGGAGTTACCCAATATCCCCTTAACACATTTTATAGTGCCAATAGTCTATACAGTACCGTCATATCTCCAGATCGGGAGGCTACCACAAATACTCCATAGGTACGACACAAATCAAACTTGTACAAGGCGCGCTAGGGTAGGTGACATGGCACAACGAGGCAATGCCAAGATAGATATACCAATTACGCTTCCGGACCGGTGTTAACGCGTAGCAGCCACTACCTCCCACCTCGAGCCATACTCCCAAAATCAAAGGTGTGCACCAATCAGTCACAAAGTAATAGAATAACATACGAAGAAGTGTGTTCGATAAGAGGAGCTACCTCATTTACCCGTCAATCGCTCCTGTTTTAGCCACCTTATGCGAACTCATGGGAGTCGGGTCCACGAACATACCTCAATAGAACGTCGCCACCATCCTACTTCATTCTGGAATCTCCACTACGTATACAGTTGTTAAAGTGGTTTTTGGAGTTGGCAGAGAGTATGATAACTTTCGACCCTACTCTCTTTAACAACTAATCGTTATTATAACCCATGGATATTTATTTCAAAAACATTTTTATTTCAAAACCAAAATATCATATCCATTTCAAACTATGTCAATATGATATCATTTCCATTTAAAACAAAATCAATATGATAACTTGAAATACTCTTTAAAATCATCTTAAACCAAAACCACGATATAAAGTCATATCCTTCAATCTTCAATTTCAATAAGTTTCAAATCAACATTTTTAAAGTCAATTCTTAATTTAATACAATTTCAAATAGATTCATTTCCAAAATCATAGTATTTTCAAAGCTATAACAACTTCGAAACCAAATACTTTGAAACCATAATACTTTGAAATCATAACCCTTGAAGTGTTATCATTTGGAAATCATAATACTTAGAAAATCTTAACACCTTAAAAACAATATTCATTACTGAAATTGTAGCATTTTCTAAGTTCATTCGTTCAATTATAACAATTTCAAAACATTGTATTTTCGGAAACAGCAGCACTTATAAAGTGTTACAGTAGATATTTTAGTACTTCAAAAACAGTTCAATTTCAGAAACAACAGCACTTATAAAGTGTTACAATATATATTTTAGTATTTCAAAAACAGTTCAATTTCAAAAACAGCAGCACCTATAAAATGTTACAGTGGATACTTTAGTATTTCAAAAATAGTTCAATTTCAGAAACAGCAGCACTTATATTGTGCTACAGTAGATAAAATTAGTATTTCAAAAACAGTTCAATTTCAGAAACAGCAACACTTATAAAGTGCTACAGTAGATAAAATTAATATTTTAGAACATAGTTATATTCCAGAATGGTAGCACTTAGCAAATGCTACCTTAAAACCACAGCATTTTTGGAAATGCTTTCAATACAAATTCCAGATTTATTATAACATTTCAGAAACATTAAAATCTTAATTTTAGCAATTTTTAACTTATAAAATATACCTCACGCTTCAGAAAATATTCATTTGGATATCTTTTAACTATTTATTAAATAAAATAAAATTTTATAAATGAAATATCCAAATTAACTATAATTAATTTATTAACTCCAAAGTACACTATTCTACTTAACTTTAATTTTAACAAATAACTTAACACTTTATTTTAAAATACCCATTTCATAAATAAGATATTCTTTTTCAAAGTTAAGTTAACATTTCGATTTGAAAAAACACTAAATTTTCAATTATCAAGCTAAGACAAAATTTAAGATACATTTTACCATCAAAATCATGATTATTTATTTTACAAAACATATCCATTTCATAAAATAAAATCTATTACAATCATTAGATTAGATTTAAAATTCCATATTAATTCAAATTTAATTATTAGGTTATTTATCAGTAATAAAGATCTTTAAATTACAATTTAAAACCAATTATTGACTTATGAAATCTCAACTTATAGAAAACCAATATCTCTTTATATTTTAAATCATTAAATCAAATCTTTAAGCTAAAATTTCATATATTTTAAAAATTCAAAATACTCCATAATTTTTTTCGAAAATATTATATTAAAAATTAACCATGGGTCTGTGCAATATTTTCTAACCTAGGTCATGTGATATGGATATGTATCATTTCAATCCATAATCTAAAAGAAAAATCCGAGTTCTATCATTTCAAACCTGCAATCCCATGTCAAATCAATTAATATAAAAATCGCTCGAGCCTATCATTTCAGCTCATAATGATTTTTCCCTATTCTAAAGTCCGTTCGGGTATGTATCATTTCAACCCATAGTGATTCTATTCTAAAAGGAAACTTGCAATGTGAAGCAGAAAATAAATAGGCAGTATAGCATAGCATATCATATCAGGTGATGTAACAGGTATAACATCAGGTTATAACATCATAAAATATCATATAACTCTATAACATAGTATATCAATCACTACAATTCAATTGCCATTGTTTCACAATTATACAAGTACGAATGTCGAAAGTGATAAGCTCACCTCCTAAAGCTGGAGATAACAATTCGAGACACACAACTAAACTCCGAAAAGCATGACAAAGCACGAATCAGATTCGAGTGGATGGAGAGCCAAGATTTGAGTCTTGTAAACAGACAAAATCTAAACATACATAGGTATATAATTCAACACCATAATATAAATCAAAACAATGAACAAAACATGAATAAAAGTGGAGTAAAGATTGGTTTAACCACTCAAGTGGGCTCGACCACCTTCATATATGGCTAGACCATCATCACATGGCTCGGCCATGATTGTTTTTGGAGCACCTAGGTTCGGCCAAGGCAAGCAAAGGCACGGCTATGGTGTAGAATATGAAGTGATGGTAGGTTACAAGCATTAGGAAGGCTAAAGGTCACGGGTGTGTGGTCTTTGTGTTCGGCCTATGGCTTTTGGGTTCGGCCTATGGGTCTTTGGCTTGGATCTGATCTGGTCACATTAGGAAGGTGCAGCCATGGTGTGTTCACAGCAAGGGGATGGAGGAGCAAGGGGTGGCCGTGGCAAGCAAAGAGGAATTGGGTGTATATGGTGGCTCGGCTAGGGTTTTCAATCATGTTTGGTGGTGGAGTTGGTATCATGGTTCACGGCATGGGTCATGGATGGTGATGGGTTGGTGCTAGCCATGCATAAGTTGTGGTGGTGAGGAGTTGTGGTCGGCAATAGGAGGATGGCCGAGCATAGCATGAGCAAAAGAGAAAGGAAAAAAGAGAAGAAAGGAGAAAAGGAAGGAGGAAGTCATAGAAAATTTACTGCAAATATTTTAGTCAGGAGATGAAATGAGGAATGAGATGAGAAACTTTTGTATGGCTTGAGTGAAGAAAAGGAACGGCTAAGGAATGTAAAATGCACGGCTAGGAAGTAGGAAAGGTCACCTCTTCATATTCAATAAAAGAAAACTTAAGTCTTTTGAAATTTCCATGCCCAAAATCAAATAAAAGGAAAATAGAAAGTAGAGAATGGAAAAATAAATAAAATAGAGAATAAAAAATAGAAATGAAATAGAAATAAAGTTGGAAAATAAAGAATAGAAAATAAACAGAAAGAAATGCTGAAAATAATCGCGTGTAAAACGCTGAAATTTATCAGATTTTAAAAGTATAAAATAGAATTTTATGAAATGAAAAGCAGCACGAATATCAGAATCAAATATAGTTTCAAAGAAAAAGATTAGAAATTAAAAATTCAAAGTTAAAATTTTCGACCGAAAGTCAAAGTTTGACCATAGTTGACCAAAATGTAAAATTTTCAGAAAATCTTTATTTTATTATATTTGGAAAATAATTTAGAAACAAAATCCAAAATTACATTGGAAAATTCCAAAATTTCAATTTTAAATGATTTAAAATCAAAGTTTTCAAATAAATTGAATTAAAAATATTTATAGAAATTATGGGTTGTTACACTCTTCCCCACTCAAAACTTTTCGTCCTCGAAATGGAACGAGACACAAAACATGGAAAGATAAGATAGAAAAGAAAATAGTACTTGAAACAAACAATTCCGGATTCGAAGCACGCATGCTCTCCTCCGTCCCCCAGGTACGATCCCGATCATCAGTACTCCACTGCACTTTGACTAGGTTGACAGATTTCATTCTTAGCTGCTTCGTACCTCTATCGACAATACGACGTGGCTTCCTCTCGACAATCAGATTAGGCTCAATATCCAAACTCTCGAGAGCAGAAGGCTGGACAATCAAAGATGGATCATGCAGGTAATGACGAAGATGCGGAACATGGAATACATTATGCACTCTAAAAACTTCTCAGGCCAATCCAGGCGATAAGCTAAAGAACCAATCATATCAAAGATACGGAAAGGACCAACGACCAAGGAGCACGCTTCCCTCCTTTTTCACTTGTCATATTATTATTAAATTTATTTCACTTAATATATCTTATCAATATATTAAGTATTTTATTTTTATCATAACTACTCAAGTTTGTAAAGTCCTTTAACACTATTTATGTTGTATATTATCCAATTACCAACCTAACTTCTGAATAATTAGGTAAGTTATTTTGGAAATCAATTTAGTATTATATAAATAAAATTTTCCAGTTCAATTATTTCTCGAAATTCAAATTATTTATTCAAAATTTTGACTTCAGTTTATAATTGAAATCATCTTTAAATCATAAACTTAAGAATTTAAATCTTCGGTTTTTCTCAAACAAGTAAGACATCATATATATATATATATATATATACACACACTATATATCAGGTCAAATCTAAAATCATATACTTATACATATTAAATCAAACAAATTTAAATCAAACAAAGGTGTAGCAGAGTCGGTCTCTCCTCTTCGAAACTCGAAAATGAATGTCGATGATGCGGCCGCCATCCTCGAAATTATTTTCCAACGACGTAAGAGAAGAGCATAGGTTGAAACATTTAAAATTTATATCCAATCATACCTTTAAATAATATACATTTAAAATATTAAAACCAAAGTTTGAAATCACCGGAATTTAATTCTCAAATCCATAATTTTAAATTCATTTAAATTCCAAATCAGTTTATAAACCATCCTTTATTATTTTGTTTAGTTAGATCTTGTGTCAATAGTCATTGGTTTCCAAAACAATAATTGGAATCTAATATTATCATTTCAATAACCAATTCAGTTAACTAATAAATTTCAACTCAATTCCGTTCTCAATAAATCATTTCAATTTATATGTTTTCAAATCGTTAAATATTCCTTAATTTCAAAACTAGTCTTTTGATAATTCCATATATATCACATTTAATTTACTATTATTTAGTTTTGAAATATTTACTTGATAAATCCAATATCATTTAAATAAAACTTTTAACTTCAAATAACTGAATACTCCTTCAATTTATTTAAACTTGGTATATTCATTTAAATCAACTTGATATATTTATTTAAATTACTTTAAACCAAAATCAAGTTATAAAATCATATCCTTAAAACCTCAAATTCAATTTAAATTTATTTGATCTTAATTCTTAAATAAATCCATTTCAAATCAATTTCAAATTTCTCAAACCTTAATTTATCTAAATCATTATAAACTCTCTATTAAAATATAATTTTAAATAAAATTTAATCATATTATATTTTAATAAAAATCAACTTATTTACATCCTATCAAAATAAATTTTCAACTAATAATATAATCTTTAAAAGTATTATATACATAAATCACATAAAATTATTTCATTTACCAAATTCGAAAACAATATCGTGTCAGTTTGTTCTGTTCAAGTGTTTTGAAAATCCTATCGATATCGCTGATAAGACGAATCGATCAAAATCCCAGATCAACATTAACAACCCAAACAACACAACATATAAAACATTTAATATTAATACAACTACACTCCCTCACTCGATGATTCTAGAATGGGTTTGAAAATAAGGATAGAATTCAAATTTTTAGGAGGTTCTAATCAAAAGAATTCAAAGATAAACTGAGGTAGATAAAGGATTAAGATAAGGTTAAAATAGAAGATTGAAATTACACCTGATAACCGTTGTTATAGGTGAATTAAACGAGATGGAGATGCTCTTCCTAAGAACCTCCATAATCAAGAACATAAGCACAAAGAAGATCCTTTAGAATCTGATTCACTCTTTCCATTTGATCGTCGGTCTGTGGATAGTAAGCAGTGCTTAGATTCAGATGAGTCCCCAAAGTTTCCTGAAAAGCTTTCCAAAACTGACAGGTAAAGATAGGATCTCTATGAAGACGAACAATCTCCTCATATAGATCTCAGCCAAACAAGAAGCGGTACGGGTAGACTTGACCGGAAAGAAATGAGCTGACGTGGTCAATCCATCCACAAAGAGAGAAAAGAAGAAAGACTTAAATTGATCGCAGCGATTTTAACTGGATCAACAGAACTCCATTACTAGAAATAATACGTCCGAGAAAATGGACTTCATCCTTCCAGAAATGGCATTTCGATAATTTAGCTTTCCTCTGATGACTCCTAAGAGTTCCCAGAACAAAGCTAAAATCAACAATGAAAGCACGAGCGTTAGTCAAACCAAAAGGCATAACTAACCATTCATAGAAACCATTCTCAATACGGAAAGTAGTTTTGGGAATATTTTCCTCAATAACATTGAGCTGGTGAAAACCTAAGGCAAAATCAAGCTAAGAGAAAACAGTAGCTCCAGTGTTAAATAGAACACGAACAGGAAAATTAAAAAGAGAAAAAGGTGCCCTAAAGAGTACCTTGGGTAACACTAAGAGCAGGAGCAGGGGTAACAGCAAAATACCAGATGACTTGCCCTTCTACTAAGTAGAATAATGGTATTTAAGAACAAAAGACAAGCTTCAACCAGAATTGAATATCCCGAACAAAGAAAAGTTCTTATATAAAAATGCTCTTTAAAAATCATTTTATACTTTAAAATACGTTCTCTCACAAAGGAATGATTCTAAGATTGGTTTCACTCATTCTAGGGTACTTCTACCCTATCTCTAATGATTTTTTTGCTCTGCAGGTTACGGTTTGCCTAAAACCTGGCTCTGATACCAAATGCGACGACTCACTTTTTTGACCATTCAAATCAACAATAAACCACACATGTATGACTTGAATAATTCAAAACAGTATATTATAATAAAATTTGAAGCAAATAAAACCAATCAAAGAATCACAGACACATATAAATCAGAATAACTCACACCGGAAATAAAATAACCGTTGAAGTTCATGAAGCTACTACAAATACAGTCTCAAAACAAGTACAAAATACCATAGTCTGAAAGAAAATACAACAGAGATCTCAATACATAAATGTTCACTAATACATATGTTGAATAGAAATACTGAATAGGAATAGATGACAACTAGATAGATAGATAAACTCCAGCAAATCCTCTAACTCTAGAAGGTGAAATCCAAAGCTGATACTGAAGCTGACCCGAGCGTAAAGCAAAACTCAAAACACTCGAGTCAGGACATACATACATATACAATGTAAACCAACTCAAGTGAACTGTAACAAAATGTATAAGTAACTTAAAGGATGCTTGGGACCGCCCATCCTTTAAGGATCCATTAAACTATTTACTATGCAGTAATATACGCTATTATAATAGTATCCAGAGAAAAGTATAATATATTTAAAAATAGCGTTAAGGAGTTACCCAATATCCCCCTTAACACATTTTATAGTGCCAATAGTTTATACAGTACCATCGTACCTCCAATCGGGAGGCTACCACAAATACTCCATACGTATGACACAAATCAAACTATATAAGGCGCGCTAGGGTAGGTGACATGGCACAACGAGGCAATGCTAGGGTAGATATACCAATTAAGCTTCCGGACCGGTGGTAATGCGTAGCAGCCACTACCGCCCACCTCGAGCCATACTTCTAAAATCAAAGGTGCGCACCAATCAATCACAAAGTAATAGAATGACATACGAAGAAGTGTGCCCGATAAGAGGAGCTACCTCATTATCCCATTAATCGCTCCTGCTTTAGCCACCTTATGCTAACTCACGGGAGTCGGGTCCACGAACATACCTCAATAGAACGTCGCCATTATCCTACTTCATTCTAGAATCTCTGCCGCGTACACGGTTGTTAAAGTGGTTTTCAAAGTTGGCAGAGAGTATGACAACTTCTGATCCCGGTCTCTTTAACAACCAATCGTTATTATAACCCATGAATATTTATTTCAAAAACATTTTTATTTCAAAACCATAATATCATATCCATTTCAAACTATGTCAATACGATATCATTTCCATTTAAAAACCAAATCATTATGATAACTTGAAATACTCTTTAAAATCATCTTAAACCAAAACCACGATATAAAGTCATATCCTTCGATCTTTCATTTCAATAAGTTCCAAATCAACATATTTTAAGTCAATTCTTAATTTAATACAATTTCAAATAAATTCATTTCCAAAATCATAGTACTTTTAAAGCTATAACAACTCCGAAACCAAATGCTTTGAAACCATAATACTTTGAAATCATAACCCTTGAAATGTTATCATTTGGAAATCATAATACTTAGAAAATCATAACACCTTTTAAACAATATTTATTACTAAAGTTGTAGCATTTTCTAAGTTCATTCGTTCAATTATAACAATTTCAAAACATTGTATTTTCAGAAACAACAACACTTATAAAGTGTTACAGTAGATTTTTTTTTTAGTATTTCAAAAACAGTTCAATTTCAGAAACAGCAGCACCTATAAAGTGTTACAGTGGATACTTTAGTATTTCAAAAATAGTTCAATTTCAGAAACAGCAGCACTTATAATGTGCTACAGTAGATAAAATTAGTATTTCAAAAACAGTTCAATTTCAGAAACAGCAGCACTTATAAAGTGCTACAGTAGATAAAATTAGTATTTTAGAACATTATATTCCAGAAATGGTAGCACTTAGCAAATGCTACCTTAAAACCACAGCATTTTTGGAAATGCTTTCAATACAAATTCCAGATTTATTATAACATTTCAGAAACATTAAAATCTTAATTTTAGCAATTTTTAACTTATAAAATATACCTCACGCTTCAGAAAATATACATTTGGATATCATTTAACTATTTATTAAATAAAATAAAATTTTATAAATGAAATATCCAAATTAACTATAATTCATTTATTAAGTCCAAAGTACACTATTTTACTTAACTTTTATTTTAACAAATGACTTAACACTTTATTTTAAAATACCCATTTCATAAATAAGATATTCTTTTTCAAAGTTAAACTCAACATTTCGATTTGAAAAAACACTAAATTTTCAATTATCAAGTTAAGTCAAAATTTAAGATACAATTTACCATCTAAATCATGATTATTTATTTTACAAAACATATCCATTTCATAAAATAAAATCTATTACAATCATTAGGTTAGATTTAAAATTCATTTTAAATCAAATTTAATTATTAAGTTATTTATCATTATAAAGATCTTTAAATTACAATTTAAAACCAATTATTGACTTATAAAATCTCAACTTATAGAAAACCAATATCTCTTTATATTTTAAATCACTAAATCAAATCTTTAAGCTAAAGTTTCATATATTTTAAAAATTCAAAATACTCCATAATTTTTTTCGAAAATATTATATTAAAAATTAGCCGTGGGTCTGTATAATATTTTCTATCCTAGGTCAAGTGATACGGATATGTATCATTTCAATCCGTAATTTAAAAGAAACATCCGTGTTCTATCATTTCAAACCCACAATCTCAAGTCAAATCAAATAAAATAAAAATTGCTAGAGCCTATCATTTCAGCTCATAACGATTTTCCCTTTTCTAAAGTCCGTTCAGGTATGTATCATTTCAACCCATAGCGATTCTATTCTAACATGGAACTTGCAGTGTGATAGCAGAAAATAAATAAGCAGTATAGCATAGCATATCATATCAGGTGATGTAACAGGTATAACATCAGGTTATAACATCATAAAATATCATATAACTGCATATATGAACTGCTATAACATAGTATATCAATCACTACAATTCAATTGACATTGTTTCACAATTATATAAGTACGAATGCCGAGAGTGATAAACTCACCTCCTAAAGCTGGAGATAATAATTCAAGACACACAACTAAACTCCGAAAAGCACGAAAAAGCACGAATCAGATTTAAATGGATGGAGAGCCAAGATTTTAGTCTTGTAAACAATCAAAATATGAACATACGTAAGTATATAATTCAACATCATATTATAAATCAAAACAATGAACAAAACATGAATCAAAGTGGAGTAAAGATTGGTTTAACCACTCAGGTGGGCTCGGCCACCTTCATACATGGCTAGACCATCATCACATGGCTCAGCCATGATTGTTTTTGGAGCACCTAGGCTCGGCCAAGGCAAGCGAAGGCACGACTATGGTGTAGAATATGAAGTGATGGTAGGTTACAAGCATTAGGAAGGCTAAAGGTCAAGGGTAGTGGTCTTTAGGTTCGGCCTATGGGTCTTTGGTCTGGATCTGATCTGGTCACATCAGGAAGGTGTGGCCATGGTGTGTTCACGGCAAGGGGATGGAGCAAGGGGTGGCCGTGGCAAGCGAAGAGGAATTGGGTGTATATGGTGGCTTGACTAGGATTTTCAATTATATTTGGTGGTGGAGTTTGGATCATGGTTCACGACATGGGTCATGGATAGTGATGGGGTGGTGTTGGTCGTGCATAAGTGGTGGTGGTCAGGAGTTGTGGTCGGCAATAGGAGGATGGCCGAGCATAGCATGAGCAAAAGAGAAAGGAAAAAAGAAAAGAGAAAAGGAATGAGGAAGTCATAGAAAACTTACTGCAAATATTTTAGTCTGGAGATGAAATGAGGAATGAGATGAGATGAGAAACTTTTGTACGGCTTGAGTGAAGAAAAGGAATGGCTAAGGAATGTAAAATGCACGGCTAGGAAGTAGGAAGGTCACCTCTTCATATTCAATAAAAGGAAACTTAAGTCTTGAAATTTCCAAGCCAAAAATCAAATAAAAGAAAAATAGAAAGTAATGAATGGAAAAATAAAATAAAATAGAGAATAGAAAATAGAAATGAAATAGAAATTAAGTAGGAAAATATTGAATAGAAAATAAACCGAAAGAAATGCTGAAAATAATCGCATGTAAAATGCTGAAATTTATCAGATTTTAAAAGTATAAAACAGAATTTTACGAAACGAAAAGCAGCACGAATATCAGAATCAAATATAGTTTCAAAGAAAAAGATTAGAAATTAAAATTTCAAATTTAAAATTTTCAACTGATAGTTAAAGTTTGACCACAGTTGACCAAAATATAAAACTTTCAGAAAATCTTTATTTTATTATATTTGAAAAATAATTTATAAACAAAATCCAAAGTTATGTTAGAAAATACCAAAATTTCAATTTTCAATGATTTAAAATCAAAGATTTCAAATAAATTGAATTAAAAATATTTATAAAAATTATGGGTTATTGCCATTATAGTGATATGATTTGGAATGTAAAAAGCTGTCGACATAGCCTATGCCCAAAAGTTATTTGGTAATTGGCTACAACTTAGTATAGTTCTAGTGCATTCCCGTAGCATCAAAATTTTCCTTTCTACAACTCTATTTTGTTGCGAGGTTCTAGGAAATGAGACATTATGGCTCATGCCCTTTTTAATACAAAAATTATTAAATAGTTCGTCCTTAAATTCACCATCGTAAGCACTTCTAGTATTTTTAATTTTTAAACTCTTTATATTTTGTATTATTTTTATAAAGATTTTAAAATATTCAAAAGTTTCACTTTTATTTAAAAATAATGCCCAAGTTTATCTAGAGAAATCATCTACTATAACAAAAATACATTTGATGTGATTTACAGTTGATACCTTTGTAGGAAAAAAAATCCATATAAAAATAGTTCTAAAGGTTGTAATGTAGATCTTACTTTCTTAATTTTAAATGTAGATTTTGTTAATTTTCCTAAGTGATAGGCATCACGTAAATTATTAACTTTAAAATTCATTTTCGGTAAACCTTTTATTAAATCATTTTTAGATAGTCTATTTGTGGATTTAAAGTTGATGTGACAAATTTTTTATGCCATATCCAAGGATCATTGTAGTAAGCCATTAAAACATAAATATTTCCTTTTCTTATTCCTTCATAGATTAATTTTTTTTTGGTTAAAGATATTACATTTATATTTTTCAAAGGAAATACTAAATCCTTTATTACAAAGTTGACCTATGCTTAGTAAATTATGTTTTAAGTTCTTAACTAATAAGTCTTGGTAATAAAAGGTGAATTAATTATATCGTCATTGCTCACATCGTCTTTTCCAATGATGTTTCCTTTGGAGTTATCTCCAAGAGTGAGAGTTCCTCCATCTGAGTAGATAAAATTTGATAGCATTTTTTGCTTTCTGTCATATGCTTAGAGCAACCATTGTCGAGTATCTATTTTCCTCTTTTGTTATTTTGGTACCTGTAAAAGATATTAAATTGAATTGGCACCCACTTCCTACATTATGGTCCTAGGAGTTAGGTCTTAGGAAACCATACCCAAGAGGGTTTGGTGTTCCCTTTAAAATTAATATTAGAATTTTATGGAAATTAGATAAAAATGTTTCTATATACTTATTTTGAACGAAATGATTGTTAGTTTTTGGAACCCATATCTTAATAGATTAATTAATTTTAGTAATAGGTTTTGATTGACTGGCTTTCATTTCCTTTTTCCAATTAGTATATAGTAAGTTATGGTGTTTAGGACTAGATTTTAACTTGGTCTAGTTTTTAAAACCTAGATTATTTTTTTAGTGGAAGATTGTGAGCTATTTATAATTTTGGACAAATTTTCTCTTCCTTTATTAAAATTTAAAACATTCCTAGACAAATTGTAAAAATTATTTCTAAACTCTTTCATTTCTACACTAAGTGAATCAATATTAGAACTCAAATTGCAATTCTCGTTTGCTAATTGAACATTCTAATTTTTATAAATATCAATTTCACCACTCAAGATAATGTTTTGAGAGGTTAAATTATTGCAAGATTCTTGTGATTTAGCTATTTCTTCTTCGAAAATTATCTTTCCATCCTTTAACAGTTCTACTTCCTATTCCGTTCTATTTAATTTTCCTAAGGTTTCTTTATACATTCTTTTGAGATCTTATTTACCTATAAATATAAATTAATTTCTACAACATCATCAAAAGTAATATCACTCACTTCGTCGATTGTCTTCCATCTCTTGTTATGTCTTTTTATTTTGAATTAGTCGTCTTGACTCCACATACACGTAAGATACGTCTCATTTCCTAGTAGTAGACTATAGTTATGTATGCACGCACACATACACACACATATATGTTTATATATGTATGTAAGTACCAAGGTCACCCATTTGATCAAAATACTATCCCTGCTAATGTCCATAATTCTGCACTGTCAGGCATCATCTTCAATGTTTATGCCAAATTACGAACGTATAATGTAGAACCTCCTGTTGGTGCCTAATAACGGCATCTCTATAATTTAGCTGTATTATATCTCGCTTTGTTTTGGAGATTTACTACTTGTCTACTTTCTATCATTAACTCAGCTCCACAGACTACTCCATTAATTTTTGAAAGTACTCTGTAATGTTTTAACTAGCCTTGTTCCAACAATAAACAAGAAAACAATTATGGTCATGCATTATCCAACGTAACATATCGTAGCAGGAGGTGTAGCCATTAGGTGTAACCCTATCTTTCTCCTTTGACCACTTTGGACAGATGACACACTCAACCTATGCGGCTTCTGCTCCTGATTTGGTGCCTACACCTGCTAACATAGCATCAAGCTGCTCACTATCCTATTTAGATTGCCTAACGGAAGGAAATACCCTCCTTTTTATTTTTGAAGCAGACTCCACTTTCTATTAGCGTATTCCTTTATCTATATGCAAGCGTATACTCTTTAAGGGTCCTACGATTGGTATGTCCCAAATCATTATAATGTTACATAACTGCTGGTAGCCCCTTGTGGTTGGAAGACTTCTATTATGTAACATAACTGACCTCGCATTCCAACCTACTCTAATGGCCAATGTCATTCTATTCATAAAATTATATATTAACTTTAATAGTTCACACCCATCATAGATGCATACTTGAGGCTACTTACATACATACATACATACATACATACATACATACATACATACATACATCTTTTATATACCCATTGATTCTTACTTAATTATCTTGGCTCTACAATTCACTGTTGACCTTAAGTCTTTTACTTCATTATGCATTTATATCTTTCTTGCTTTATTATTATTTACTGTTTTTCTTGTTACCAGGCTCATAATATCATTCTTTATTACTTTTATCCCTTTTTCCATTTTCTATCTTTGTTCCCTTTTTACCATTTTATTTACCCTTACCTAGTTTTCAATTTCTTTTTATTTAATTTCCATTTTTATTGGTATCGCGTTTCCTTTTATTTTAGAATATTCTTATCACGTTTATATTTCTCTATTTAATGCCTTGAGGTTCTCTATGTAATGCGTTAGAACTAAGATTTTAACATAAAAATGTTAACACTGTAAATTTCTATATCTTATCCAAAAAGGAAGATTTATGGGATATTTTGAATTATAGAGCATTATCTTTTCATTTTTTTTCTTGAAATAGGCAGTACAAAATACTGTGAATATTCTTATTTAATACATCTATTTATTTTTAGGTGTATTCCTTGTCATTTCAAACAATGCATTATTAGTTGTTTTAAACTTGATAATGTATAGAAATTCACCTTACAACATTCTAAATTCTGATGAATTAAAATACCACTTAAACCTCTAAAATATTAATACAATTTGTTTATTTTACGTTCTTAATATTCATTTAAAAACCAATCTATCACGGTCATATCTCATACAAATTCATGGTTTCATATTTCTCAATAATGAACTTAGGACCTGCTAATATCCTGAACAATTTCCAAGTTTACATTCATATTACATGTAAATATAACAGGTTAACAAATATAGAGTATATAGGCAAGGTTTTCCAATTTCATTTTCATGTTTATAGATTTAGTTTACAACTCAAACTTAACATTTTAGGCGTATAAAAATATATATGCAATGATATAATCTAATATTATATAAAAACATACAGTATTCTCACTCACCTCTTTTTAGCTCTAGTTCTCCATATCTAGATTTATTCCCTTTTTATTTAACTCGCTCTTACTTTAAATCCAAAATATAAAAAAAACATACACCTATTAGAATTATAGACCTGGAGAAAGGATTGAATTACATTTAGATTAGAGTATAAGATTCATGATTTACCTTTGTTGCTGCATTCTTGAACGATCATATTCTTCTCTTCTCTTGTTCTACACTTTTATATACTTATATATATATATTATATATATATAATAGTTTTACTACTTTTAGATATTATAGAGAAAAGAGAATGGCAAAGATCCGCTCTTTGATCTAGAAAATATGAAAAGAGAAGCGAGAAACTTGGTCTATATTTATAGGGGTTTGGAGTTAGCTTGGAGAGTTAGATTTCCCTGTGCAATATTTATTTTAATCAGAGACGCACATCAGAAATTTGGCAGCAAATAAAAATAATTAGGTAAATTAACGCCATTCAATCCCATGTCTCAATTACATATTTTGGTTGTCAATGGTTGGCCGTCCAATGCCCATGGTCGACCACTATTATTGACCTGGGTAAATTATCGATCGACCTATAACTTATTTAACATGTTAATTAATTACCATCTTTGATTTTGTTAATTTCGTTCCTTATTTGTCCCATTAATGTCATTTGTTTCTGCTTATATATATTCTATCTGATTTTATTTTAACGTTCACATTTATTAACATCTAAGTTTCCATTAACGTTACTAATTAGTGTTACGTAACTTCTATTACCATAATTACATATATTATTATTTTCGAATCTTTTTTTTTGAGAGAACGGGTGTGTAGCGTGAAGCTACACAGCCGATTAGCATAATATCACATAAATAAAGATCGACCAACAAGCCTGGTCGGTGGCCAAAAAAAAGTTGATCAGAGCATATAGTTGCAGTTTGCTGATTGATAACAAAAAGTAATAATTCAGCATTAGTACACGGCCGATTAGCATATTATTTTCGAATCTAAAAGTTCGAACGTTAAGAACTTTTCATTTGGTCTTCGATTGGAAAAATTTATATATGAAAATTGATTAGATTATCACCACGAACCCAATGGTGCAAATTTCATAGCCAAATTATGATATTTGTAAAATTTCTGTTGTAAGTATTGTTACTTATTTAGCGTTAAAATTACGGGTGTTACAGAAGCTATTTTTCTCCTTTTTGAAATTTGGACGGTCCTTCCTTATATTGCCCAATTTTCGCATTCGTAGTATTTGAGTGATGAAGATGATGTGTTGTTATTATTGTTGCCAAACTTCCAATTCTTCTTCATTTTCAGAATTTTTTTAATTTTTTTGGCTAAATGTGCAAAACGTCGACATCAACAGCCGATTCTTCTTTTTCTGCTTAAAATTCTATTGTTCTCCTTTCTTGAGCCTGGTCTCTTTTTTCCTGCAAATTCACTTCGTATGACATGAGATTTCTTATTAACTCTTCAGGTTTTATGGTCGAAAGATCATTAGCTTCTTTGATAGCTAAGACTTTTCAATCCCACTCATCCATTAAAGAGTTAAGAATCTTTGAAACAATATCGAAATCTATAAATGTCTCGCCTAATGCTATAAGAGAGTGTTGAATATCTTGAAATCGTGAATGCATATCACTAATAATTCATTTTTCTTCATTTTGAAATTTTGAAATTGGTTTTTCAACATTGAAATTTTACTTTATTTAACTTTGTATGTTCCTGCATGAGTTACTTTCAAAGTATGCCTCATAAGAAAATGTACGCATACTAACTCTATTGAATTCATTATTATCCAAAGAGCGAAATAGCATGTTCATAGCTTTAGCTTTACTAGTAGCATCTAACTTTTGGGTGTTTGACCATTGTGCATAATCAGTGGTAGGAGCAGTGATTTTTCTATGCAATATTCCAAGTATCATAACCATTTGCCTACATATATAATCTCATTATAGTTGACCAATAAGGATAGTTTAATCCAATAAATAGTGGTGGTCATGTAGTAGATTGTTCTTCAACAAACGTAGAAGTAATGATATTTTATAAATTTTATTACGATTGTATGAATGTCTAGCTCTGATATCAACTTTAAATTGCTATGGATCAAGTACTATGAATTATTTTATTAATCAAAAGTTTGTAAGACAATAGCTTAAATGGAAATAAACTGAGGTAAAGTGCACTAGAGATTTTTATACTTGTTCGGACTTCGTATCCTACATCTAGTCCCAGACTTCTTCTAGAATTAACTAAACAATTCTCACTTAACCCGAAGGAATAAGTATCTTACAAAGTTCTTGAGCAGCCGAATATTACTTCACTTGCCCGAAGATCTCCAATAGGACTTCGACTACAAAAATAGTAAGTTGTTGACTTTGTGTGTTCAACATAAAACACTAATGAGTCAATAAAGTACACACTTCTCATAATCTCCTTTAACGATTGTAATTTGAATGAGTATATATTAGGAAGTAGAAAGTTGCTTTTGAATCTTTTTGAAATCTCAAAGAATATAGAGCATAGAAATCAAAATTAAAAAGGTTAGAAAGAATTGGTATTATAGTGTTCGAAAAGGTCTATTTAAAAGGTTATCACCATTAGAGAAGGTGTAACCTTTGGAGAAGAAGATACCTCTTCAGATTTGAATTTTTTGTGAAGAGGCACTTCTTTTCATACAGATCAAAATAGCTGAAATACAAATTCAGATGGCTAAAATTTGATTGTGTGAAAATGGAACAAAAGAGTTCAATAGTAGGTTAATTCAGACGGTCGAATTTTATAATTAGGTCGCTGAATTTTAGTTCAGGCGCCTAGATTAAAAATTCAGATGATTGAATTACTTTAAGGTTGTTCTTATAATTCTCTAGTTCAGACGTCTGGTTTATAAATTTAAATGGCTGAATTTTAGTCAGTCATCTAATTTTATAAAGTAGATGGCTGAATTACCAAAGGAAAATAAAACATTTTTTTTCTAATTTCTTTTTAAATTCAGCTTTTCAAAAAATGTTTGTGTTTGTGATCATATAATGGAGGTTTTAAGAACTATGACAAGACTCTACTTATTTTTTCCTTCAATATTTGTGCTTAATTCATGGTTGATCATCATATCTCCTTGAATATATTCCTGCAAATATAATAATGATATAAATATATATATATATATATATATATATAGTTGTCTCATTGAAACTTAAAAGGCAGGATCTAACAATAATGTCATCTAGATTATCATTTTCACAATTTATTGTGTCATGTATGTAGCATGGGTTTGCACTAGTTATATGTATATATATATATATATATATTAAAGAATATATAGCTATTTTTATTCCTATTTATCATTCACAATCCTTCTCTCTTCTTAACTTCAGTGGCAATTTTTATTTGTCTCTATTATAATTATTTACCATTTCAAAACTCCAAATTAAATTTTTATTACAATGGAGTAACATAACCATATAATATAATGAAATCTTATCAATTGGTAGCGAAATAACTTTAAATACTTTCATATCCTAGTTCCTCGTCAAGGCTGACTCCATGTTATGGGTTGGCTTATATAATTTTTTTTTGCTCTTTTTTAGGTCAAAATTATCATTGTCGCACACAAGAATTGAACTCTTGACCTATGGCCAATATCAAGTCACCTAAACCATTGCACTATGAAGTACTTATGTTTTAAAGTATCTAACAACCTTATAATTTTTTTTCTTCTGTTGCTGATTCATCTACGCCAAATATTGCCCCTCTATGGTGGGTTGCCCTATTTCTTTGCTAGCTAGCCTGGTCCTGAAACCGGCCCTGTTCATCATTCACTCTAAAATCATATACTCAACTCCTATTCTTTCGAAGAAACATTTTACAATTATAAACTTTGCTCTTTTATCACTATCCATTCGCCATTAAAATTTAAGGTCCGACTATATATTTCATCTCTTCATCTTTCTTTATACAATATATCCATTTGGTTGCGGTAAATAAATGCAACAACCCGGATTTTAACAAAATGTTAATTAATTAAAATAATAAAATTAATAAGTATTATGGTAGATCGATGTATTTTTATTACATCGTTGGCTTGATTTATGCCTTTTAAATACAGGAAATTATTGTGAAGGACAAAATTTTTCAGCATTTTAACCTCAAGCACAGACCTTCAGTATTTTAGCCTGAATGATAACTTTCTTTAGATATAGTTTTTAGTTATTGATAGCATTTTTTAAGTATCAGTTTGTAGTTTTCGGTAGTATTTTTTAGGTATCAGTTTTTAGTTCGGCAATAGTTTTGGAAGAATGTTTGTCCTTATGAATAATTTTGGAAGAATGTTTGTCCTTTTGAATAATTTTTCGAAGAATGTTTGTCCTTGTGGTTAAAATATTGAGGTCGTGTCCTTGAGGCTAAACATATACGAATTTTTTTCCTTTAAATTAATTCCCCCTTTTAAATACATAAGAGCTCTGTTGTTTTGGTTAATGCTATTTTTGGGAGGTGATTAAAAATTAATTGATGTAAAGTTAGAAGTAAGTAATTTTAAATTGTCAAAAAACAAAGCTTAGTGAAAATAAATTCTTATTTTATTAAATAAATAAAATGGATAAAAACTATTTAAGAAGAAAACGATAGTTTGGTTGCACATATTTATCTTGACATAAAGTTGAAGTCTTTAGTTAATTAAATTAAAATGAATTATTTATTATTAAAATATTATTTAAACGCTTTTTTTATTTTTGGTTAGGAAACTTTATTTTAATGAAATATAAAATCTTATTTCGAATTAATATGATGGTTTAATAAAAAAAATAGCAAAGTGATTTGTTACATTAAACCGTTTTCTTTCAATAACTGAATTATTAAAAATGTAAAAGAAAATTATTTTTGTGTAAAGGTTATTTTTGATAATGAAGAATATAATTTAGACTTTTATTGCAAGAATTTTGGTACAATTTGGAGCACAAAATAGTAAGTTTGTAGGGCTTTTTTATGTAAAAAGTGTTAAAATAAGGTGTGAAATATGGAGGGCCTTTGAATAATTTTCCAAATAAACACCTCATAAAAAAGGGTTTTTAGGCTCAAGGAAGAAGTTGCAAAAAATTTAGTCTCAGGGACAAGAAGTTTATTTTTTAGGCTGAAGGACACTTTTTAGTGTAAATCACAGAATGATAGTTGTAACTCTCGTTTTCAGTTTACACTAAAAAATGTCATTCAGACTAAAAAGAAAACTTATTGTCCCCAAGTCTAATTTTTTTTTTGCAACTTCTTCCTTGTTACTATTTACATGCATAAAAAACATGTTCGTTTCTCGTAGCCCATCCTTGCACTTTTTCCTTTTCTCCCCGCCCGCGTCTGTACTTCTCTTCTCTCCGGTCAGAGATAAAATTGCATACTCCTTTTTCCTTTTCTTCTCAAACCCAAAATTATTTCCTTCGAAAATTAAAATAAAATCACCAAAATGTCCTAAAGTAGAAATACCACTCAATGTCAAATCTACTAGCCTCCCTCAACCATATATATATATATATATATATATATATATATTAATTTTAGCTCGATTAAATAGGTTGGAAATTTTGAAAATGATGGAATTGGGTTAAATTGGTGTCTAAAAACCATGGATGGGGTTCCCATCAACAATAAAAACATATATAGAAAGAATTACAGCGTTTAGGTGAGTGAAATTGATAAATCCATATTTATAAAAGTTTACTCTGTGCGTGTCTATTTTTCTATATTAACATTAAGTAATTGATGTCCTTGCTTTGATAAAAATGTTTGTTTTGGTCTAACTTGAAGTTTGGTACGATTAAATATTAAATTGAGTGATATTTTAGTTGTTTGATTTTATGGGTTCTTTAAATTTGGGGTAATGATGAATGCTAAATTTGCTATAATTGTTTCGAATTGGACATGGCTAATATAGTAGAAAAAAAGAATGACAAGCAGAATAAAATAGTGTAGAAATTCAGGTGCGTGGGTGGTCGGAATCAACCACAATAAGGAAGTACTTACCCCATTTTCCCTTCACATGAAGGAATTTTCTTTTTTTACTTAGTGTGAGTGAGATGCATGTGCCTCCACTTATGCATATGCAGGTGGAGGATTGTTGTAGCTTGCTACGTCATGATGCATGCTATAGCTTGCTGTAGCAAGCATGTATGGTACCAACCAATTATGAAAAAACTATAAAGGAAAAAAGTTAAATAATTTTTATTTTTCAAAAATAAATAAATAATTTCAAATTTTATAAATTAATTTGTTTAATAAAGTTTAAAATTTCTATTTAAATGAATAAAGCCAACATAAATTTTAAACTTGATTTTTTAAATAGAAAATGGATCTTTCTTTTATTATATTATCATGAATAGTGTTCAAATTATAACAAGTTCTTGCAAAAAAAATTGAACTATATTTTGGGAGAAATTTGTCTATTTTAATCATTTTATAAGTGAAGGTTTTTATTTTAAAGACTTTTGAAATTATATTTTGTTAATAACTGACTAAATAAATAATTTGAAAGTTAAAAATAAATTGTAAAGTTTTGAATCGTTAACTGGTTATTATTTGTTCTATAAATTTAATATTTTATTTCCTTATTAGTTATAATTTAACAAATCATTATGGAAATTATTATTGTCATTAATTTAAGATCAAATGATTTTAGAAAATATGTTTCTAATGAAATATACAAAACTTGATAATTGCATCTTTCAATCATTCAAATATGAGTTAATTTTGATAAATTCTTCCTTATTATTATCTTTTATGTAAAATGCGAATCATAATTGAATATAATTTCTTTAATATTCCACCTAGCTTTATTTATGAAATATGAAACGGAATTAGACGTTAAAACGGTATTTAAGGATAAATCCCCAACATATAAAAAGTGTGTTTATGTGTTACTTGTTTGCCTTTATTGGTATGTGATTGTTTACATGATTTGTGAAGTTTGCCTCTATGTTATTCTTACACATGTTGTTATTATCCCTATTTACCTTAAATATGGACATTATTTATGTAACATGGAGTCGGATCATACAATAATCGTGGGTGATTATTTTGAATGAGGACGAAGAGATAGACTCATATGTGATTAGATTTACGTCTTTGAGATACTGTGATACTCATTTGTTTAGGGTGTTTCAGATAAATCTACCAAATTAAAGCATGACATATATGATATCTGGAAAGGCTAATGTACATCTTAGCTAATCGACTATGGGGTAGCGCCCCGAGTCTATGGAAAGTTAGCCTTATTGCCACTGGTCAACAGTCTTTAACTTGGGCTTTGTTCTGTAGAAATTATGGATTGTAACATTAGTTAAATTAATTGATGAATAGAATTGCTGCGATGCATCGCTATGACTTAGGGTAGTAATGAGATTGGCGATGACCCGCATAAATTTTTAATGAGTATTTCTCCCTTTTATTACTCATCTTCTATTATGCTATGGACATAGAATTAACTTAAATCTTTGAAAAGTAAAATTTTAACTACATATAAATAAATAGGTGTGGACATTTAGTAACATACATGTGTTTTATCACTATTATAAGTTAGCTGAGATATAGGTAGTTTATTAGTGTGGAGGACCAACACTTTAACCCAATAAATTTATGGTTGCCCATTGTTGAATGCTTGCATCATTTAGAGCCAAATAAGAGCAAACTTTATTATAAATTTTGCTCACTCTATTTTGCAGGCCCAACTTTAGCTTTGGATTCTTATTTACATGCTTTAGATGGATGTTAATTCTATTCTGCATATTTTTCCTTATGTTTTAAGAGATCGAATTACAACTATAACCATGTTTTTGGGATGGACTAACTATATTGTTATTTATTCTATAATTATATTAATCTATTTTGGATAAAGATTTTTCTCATAAAAGACTTACACTGACCAACGTGTTACGAATAAATCTCGGGTACATGAGTAGCCTAAGGATTTGTAGGTTTCATTTAGTTGTGGCTAGCTGTTGGATAAGGAGGAAGTTGTTAGAGGCTAGTATGATAGGGTAAATGGGTAAATTTCAAAAAAATTATTCTATTTTGGATCTTATTGGGCCTATGAAGTGTAAATTTATTTTGATCTTATATGGCCCAATAAATTTATTTAAATGTTAATTTCAAATGAAGCTATGCAGAGAAGATTGTAGCCACATCATCGAGTTTTAGGGATCGGTGCTGATCTATTAACAAGGATCGGTATCGACCCATGTGATTGGATGGAAAACTTTCTTTATTCATCTGATGCTTTTCATCCTCCTTGCATCTCAGCCCTTAACATCAAGTTGTGTTGATATGATCTTGAACTTGAGTGGATGCTTTGGTTTTAAAGTGGAATGAAAGTAGCTGATTTGTTTATCAGTCAATTGGATTGTCAATGGATTGCGAACCATGCCACATAGCTTGTAAGAGCTCAGTAGTACTTCAACTTCATGTGGTATGGATCACTGATTAATTTGAGGCAATGTTGGGGATCGGTTCCAATCCCTGTTCATGGATCGATGCCGACTCATGCTTTTGAGTGCATCTTGAGTTTTGGCCATGTAGTTGAGTGAGTCGATACTTTGAAGCTGCTTGGAAAGTTTTATGGCTTTACTTCGTGGCTTTGTTCGATATCGGAGTTAAGCAATTATCACACCAGACTTTTGCTCGTTCCTTTTCTTTTTGACCTATTTGATTCATCCGAACATGGCTTAGTCAAAAGGTTGGATAACGTTTGCCCCCAAAGTATATCTTGTTTTACCAAGATATGCTTTGAACCGAGAGCAAAAATAAAATTCAATGAATTGCAAAAAGTCAAATTTCTAGTCGTTGATTGATCAAATTGTGGTGAATCATCCATTTCTTTCGGATTCACCATGGATTAGGGTTTTGAGATTAATATTTATATGCATAGAATAAAAGAGCAAACTATGCAAGTTTCTTACTAGACCTTAGCCACACATCTCCAAACCCTACCGCTTCCAACCTCTCTCAAATTAACCAATGCCTATCTTCTCCAAATATCATGGATAGTGAGCCTATTTTACCCAAATTAAATATGTACAATCATATTTAACCTATTATATCATCGATATCTCATATCAATCAATATATTCATGACTTTTATAACTATATGCAACAATTTTATTTCTTAAATCACATTTGAATTTCATAATTAACATTTCATTAATATTAATTTATTTAATTAATTTATAACAATTATAAAGTAACTAAATTGTTTGATCTAAAGAGAATTCATTATTCGGTTGATTGACTCTTGGATGTAAATTGGTCAGCGGTTAACGTCGAACTATTCAAACGTTAACAACCACACTTCACTTGGTAGGTGGTGTGATAATGTGAGCAAATTTATCACTCACTCGTTTTCATAAAAAAAATCATATTCCAATTTAATAAACATTGCCCATTTGTGACAATTATTTACATCAATTCTCTTTGTCAACACTATATCACTTTATACTTATTGATTTGGTAATGGTCCAAAATTCCAATATCATCCACATTCAACTCTATAGTTCAAAAAGAAAGTCCTTGGTTCAATAATAAAATTACTAACCAAACTACTCTGGCCATAGATTTTGACTTTGGGTTGACTTGAGTTGATCGTGATACTAACCCCATAAAACAGAGGAGGCAAATTCTCTGTTCAATAGTGCTTCACTTCCAATACTTTCACTCGATCCAACTATAATCACTCGATGGACGCTGTGCCATGATTTGACTATAATCAAAGCGGAGCTTTCATATTAAAGATTCACAGTATTCTTTAGTCGAAAGAACCATGTAAATTCGCGTCGATATTTTCTGTTTGGCCTTAGTTATATTAACCAAAAGAAAGCTATCGAATGAGTCGTTCCATAGTTATTCAATAATTATTAATGCGTAATGCCTAGATGCACCTAGCAGTCATGAGTAATATACTGCCCACCATTTGGAGAGTATTACGTACTCTAGTCTCAATGAATATATCGATATCCAGTCTCGATGAATCTTGATTAGGAACATTTAAAATGGTATATTTAATTTTATTGTGATAAATTACTCATGGTTACAACACTTTGTAACCACTATCAAAAAACATACCATTTATGGATTTCTATTTTTTAATTAAATTAATTAATGTACTTACATTATATTAAGTACATAATGGAAAGAAAACACCTTTATTTCGAAGAAGATTGGTCAACGAGTTTGATATGTGTAACAAATTACATAATTGCCCATAGGGCATACCCCTAACTATATCAATCTCTCACTTGCACCAAGGATAAATTATGAAATCTTATTCCAACTTCTTCAATCAGCTTTCTCAAAATCAATTGGTTCAGACCCTCTGCGAACGGGTATGTTATTATGTTTCAATTATTTGCTCTGTCAATCAACTTTCTCCGACAATGATAAACTTTTTTATCTTGTGGAACAATTCAGAGTATGTCTCTCGACTTCTAATGAGCTCTAAGTTATGTTATAAACTATATCACAACTTTTTTATCATATAACAATATTACGAGATGCTCAACATTTGGAATTGACTCAATTATAAATTTGTGCACATATATATTTATATACATTGCTATTATTGTGGCGCTATTCTAAGCGATGTATTCAGCCTTTTTCATTGAATCATCAATGGTCTTTGTAACATTTCCAACTTGAAGATTCTTACTTTGACCTTATTATTGACATATTATATGCATTATCACTTATAAAGTTTGAGTCCGAACACTCCTTAATAATATGTTTTTGTTACTGTACACAATTCTCTAAAATTTTACAAATATACGAAAACATTTAAAAAAACCATTTAGTGGTATCATTTTGGATTTGATATTTCCTTTATGTAAAAATACATAAACAAGTCACGATATCGTAGACAATATAACATGTATGATAATTTATATTGCCAATTTAACGACCGAGAATTTTTGTAATTTGAATTTGGGATATTTAATTGCTCTTAAATATTGAAAAGTTAAATTTATAAGTTAAATAACTTGAATTTCAAATAAAAATAGTTATTTACTATTTGGAATTATTTAAAAAATTGAATCTTGGATTTAATGTGAATAACATGGTTTTGAAATCTTATTTAAATTTAGAATAAATAAGGTGTAATAATAAACTTTTAAAAATTTAGATTTAAAGGTGATTTATTTGGTTCTAATAATAATTTGTTTTAATTAAAGTGTAAAAATAGCCTGCCGGAAGACTGTCTCGGATTTCGACCAAACCTGTTTCGTTGGATCCACAGTAATAAATTATTATATGCGGGAAAATTTCATGATGATTGGACGCATCGTTTGGTTGTGCGAGCTCGAAACATTTAGAAACTAATTACAGATATTAATGTAATATAACTGGGTCTGAAAAGTTATATTCTATTTATGATCGAATTAGGTCTCGAGACTTGTTCCACTGAGTTCAGAATAAGAGTAAAACATACGCCAAGCGACATGCCTTGATTGTAGTTTGAGATTTGGGGTTGTATATTACCGAATAGTTTAAACAATAATAATATATAAAATATTATTTAAAACACCCCTCGGCCTATAACAAACCCAATACCCTTCCCATGCTTCCATTATTCATGACCATACCCCCATTTTCTTTTTAAATTCTTCCTTCTCCCTCTCGTTCAACTGTTTGAAATCGGAAAAGAAGAAAAAAAAATAGAGGACTTTAGAAATCCACATATCCAAATCTATTGGTAATTAGCCCAAATTACCAAAATGAAAGTTATTCGTATCAACCCGTAGTATTTATGGAAATCGACGGCACTCAATTTCATCGAGCGTCGACTAAGTTATCTAAATTTTACAGTACGAGGATAATTTCATTCGCAATATTCAAAAATTGAAATATCACGATCCGAGAAGAATTGGATGTTGCCGCTCGCGCCATTGCGATCGTATGGCGACATAATATTTTTGGTGGAAGTTTGCCAAGATTTGATGATGGTCACCAACATTTGTTGATAACTGGGGCTTTGATTTTTTTTTTTGCAAATGGAGGAAGTATTAAAGGAATCAGAGATTATTTTTGGGTCCGAGGAAGCAACACCCACAGTAGAATTTTGGTTAAGCTCGGCTCTATTTGGGGGCCGCGATCGTACAAATGATAGCAAGGACAGATGAGGAGTTCAATGGAATCGTCGAAATTGAGTTTAGCGGAGCGTAGCTCCGTATTAATGCTTTTTCGTGCACGGTAATAGCATGCACGAGCTCGTGCACAAGGGATTTTGAGCGATGAGGGAGAAGGAGTTAAGGGTGAGATTTGTTTAATCTAAATTAGTTAGTTTATTATTTTGTAATTAAAAAATTGTATAACTCTCTCATACGGGGTACATTCAAGGCGTAGATTTTTGTGTTGCGCTCGTGATGATGTAAGCTTCTGATGAAACTGGTTTGGTCGAATTTGTAGCATTTTGAAATTAGGCTAAAAATCGGACGTCGTTCGATTTAGTTCCAAACCGGAATGCCTCGGCGATAGTAGAAAATTTCGGTGAGTTAAGCCCACCTTTTTGGTTAACCAAAAATGTTGTATAGTTAATAAAAATTATTGATTGAATGTTTGGATGATTTACTGTATTTATCAATTGGTTTGGATTTATTACCGCCGCTAGAGCGGATGACCTTTTATATATACCCGTCTAGTAGCGAATGACCCACATTATATAATATGCATGAGTTGTGATGCTAGGGGACAAGTTATAGGGATCCAACATGATTCCTCACCATTGTTGATTATATATATATGTATGTATGTATATGTATGTGTGTGTGTGATATAATGAGTTGTGATGCAGAGGACAGGTTGGAGGGATCCAATAGGATTCCTCACCACTATTGATTGTATATATGTATGTATGTGCATATATATATATGTGTGTGTGTGTGTGTGAGAGTGTGATATATATGAGTTGTGATGTAGGGGGACTGATTGGAGGGATCCAACAGGATTCTTTGCCATTGTTTATTTTAAATTTCAATAATATTCCTGTTACACGATTACTGACTATGAAACCAATTTGTGGACACTATGGTTTATGACATTATCATATGTTCAAACGTAAAACCATGTGGTAATGAAAATAAATATCAATATTGGTTGATCGTTGGATGGCTATTGACTTTAAAATTAGTATTTTAAGATATACTATAAATTGACATTTGAGTGGAAATGGGTTCTTGAGACGTAAAATGATTTTTACTCTAAAATTGGGTTTCAAAAATATTTTGTTTTAAAGGATTTAATTTCTATTTTATTCCAACATATTTACCTATCTTTTTCTAAGTTATTTATTTATGTTTAACATTATTTTAAAGTTATTTATTTATATTAATATTTTTTAAAGTTATTTATTTATATCAATATTTTTTAAAGTTATTTATTTATATTTAATATTGTTTTAAATATATTTATCAATATTCTACTATTTTGAAAAAGTTAATTATTCAAATAACTAAGATGGTATAAAATTTATAAAAATAATTATTAATAATATTTTAGAAGCTAATTGTTATTAGGTATAGTAATGATATTTTTTTTTGTTTTATTAATAATGTTTTGAATTAATAATTATTAATTTTAAGATAGTCCAAAGTTAATAATTATTCATAATGTTTACTATTAATTATTATTATAATAATAGTGTTTTAAAGTAAATGATTAAAATTTATCTATAAATGTTTTTGAGATTTATAAATAGAGTTGTATAAATAGATTTGGGTTTTATAAGAGGGATCTTATAACATGGTTTGGGAAACTTGAAGAAAGATTAGTAAAAGGGCAAAAAGAGTTCTATAAATGGTTTTAGATATTTATAAAAGAATTTAAGAAAGAGGTTTATAGATCTATAAAGGAGTTTGTTATTAGTCTTATGGATTTGTAAAGGATTTACAAATGATTTTATAATTGTACAAAAAGAATTTCTAAGTAATTGAAATTTATAAAAGAGATTAAATGGTTTTAAGGAATTATAAGGAGTTTATAAATAATTTTAGAATCGAATAAAAGAAATTTTTTCTCTGTTTTTTTAAATATACTTATACCATTGAGATAAGTATACGAGTACATTTTCTAAATTGTGAGGTGCAATGTGTGTGAATATACTTATACTGTTGGGAAAATATATGGATATTTTCTAAGTATTTTCAATATAGGGATTTGGGGATATGTATCTTTGTAAAAGGATTTTGATAAAAATATTTATAAGGTGAATTTAATTAATAAAAAGGATTAATTTAAGAGGCTAGTAGTTGCTTTTGTGCTAACCAATGTTGGTTTTCCCTTTTTAAATAAAATCTCTGATTTAGATGTATGTTTGTTGCTAGTTAAATAACCTTTGTGCTAACCAATATTGGTTTTTCCTTTTTAAATAAAATCTCTGATTTAGATGTATGTTTGTTGCTAGTTAAATAACCGACGATCAAACATGGATCCAAAACGAAATTTGGGAATATTTAGAAGAAACAGGTGATTTATATAGCACAGTCATCTCCGTTGATGCTGTACTATGTGTATAAATCTCGTTTCACTCTCCTAGGACAAATGATAAGGAAATCCATCCATTAACGGTTAGAAGGCGATCTCCGCTCTTATCTTTGACTGTTTATTTCCTAAAGAACCAGGGTTGAGTTTACCGGAAACTATCGAATATTTTTTCGAAGAGGTCAGGATGGGTATGTTATTAGAACACACTTCGATGCAACTCAAGCATTTCGAAATGAAGACAACTTGAAAATTATAGAATTGAAGATGAAGCTCTCAAGCATTTCGTTCAATCCAGAACGAACTTGTGTGGATGAATGCTGGCATTGTATTATTGCATGGAAGGCAATGTTAGCATTCCAAGTAGGAAGTGCTACATAAAAGGTAAAACGTAACCTCAAGCTTCATCAACTGGGAAAGACTAAAACAAGGGAGATGCAGCATGGCTAAGTGGGTCGCTTCCAAGTAGGGTATGATCATCCCTATCTGGAGTTGATATTATCTCCCATTTGTATGCTTCGGGGCCTATTAACGGAGAGGTGATCATGTTCGGTATTATCCAGTAAGGGGTAGGCCCAGGGGTCGATAGGTTCGACCTCAGTGTTACTTTATCTAGAGATGCACCGACGGGAAGTACCCTAATAGCCAAGCCATTATATGTAGTCCATTCTCTAATATGAGCCTTTACGATTTTAGTTTTATACCTATTATACTAGAATTTAATTACGTAACAATTTCGGCTATTACTGATAAGTATTTGTATCTTAGACACTATTATAATACCGGAGAATTTCGTATGAAATGGTTTGTTTATCGTAAGGTAAAAACCCGTCTGCGTTTATATGCGACATGGTCTTATGAGATACCTTTATTTTCAAAAGGTTTTTATAACTTTAAAATCCAGTTGGGTGTGTTTTCTCACGCTGATTTTTCCAGACTGGCTCGGGTGTTATTTTATTATAATGCTTGGGTCAGACCGAGCATATTACAGATTTAGTTTAGATGCGTTGGAGCTTCATAAGATGAGTTGGAGGCCTATAGATAGGTTGTATAACTGTCTGAGCTTAGATATGTTAGCATACTCTGATTGATGTCCGTATATACATATACTATAGTTTTTTGTGTGTAAAGATTTGTTTTATATTATAGATTATTCATTCCACCGTGAGATTCTATGTTGTTTAGTTTTCTTTTCTCGCCTTTCTTCTTTCTTCCTTCTACTTTTTCCCTAACTATCTGCCTTTCCGTTCAATTTAAGTGCATCATGTGTGATTCACTGTCTGCTTAAACTGTATGGAAAGTGGTTCGTTATAATGTGGTATCAGTGCTGTAGGTTAAGCGAGAACCTTGGCTTTGGTAGGGTACTCATTAGAGATATGGTCAGTAGCACCCTAGATGAGTTTGAGAGAGAGAGAGAGAGAGTGTGTGTGTGTCTATATATATATGAGCATGTATTTGTTAGTGATATAAAAATGTTTTATACTGTGTAAATTGATCTTTTGAGTGGTTTATAGATTATGGTCAATATGAGTAATTAATGTTATTGATAGGGGTGTCTAAACACTCGAACGGAGCAATTCGACATGAATTGTTTTGGAATTTGGTAAATGAAATAATTTTACCTTGATTATATTATATATGCGTATTTGGTTGTTAGTGAATGATAATATTTGATTATTATCATTTGTTGTTTTTTATGTGCAGTCTAACAAAAGTTATTGTTATTAGTATAATGTAAACATGATAAACCCTTAGGAAATGGTTTGAAATAACCAAGTTGAAGTTATATGTAAGGAAAAATGTATAAATACGACTTATAAATAAAAAGGATTTAAAAACTGAGAACTTGAGAATTTAAAATCCCATGATTTGGGAAATTGCTTTCAAAGTTTTGAAGAAATAATAATGATATTATTTTAAAAATATTTTTGAATGGAAATATTTAAAATGAAATTTAAAAGAAATAGAAGCACTGAACTCACATCGGTTGCTGGAAAATAATTTCGATGATGGATGCAACATCGTTAACGTTCATTTTCGTGTTTACAAGAAAGGAATTGCTACCAATAGAGTTTTGTTTTGGTAAAATTAGATTTGATTTTAAAATTAAAAATTATGATTTGAAATACAAAAACTTATTATTAGCATTGTTTCAAAATAATTTGAAATAAGAACAGGGTGTTTAAACTCTGAAAATTTCCATTTGAGTGTTTTATGAAAATATGAGAAATTAAGTTTTATAACTTATAAATTTTGAGAATTAGTTAGTTAAAGATTTTTTTAGATTTGCTGAATATAATGGAAATGGAGTTTAACTTAAGTTAAATAAAATGAATTTTAGAAAGAATTTAACCTAAGTTGGGTTAAATGAAATATTTTTTGGAAATCGAATTGATTGTTATTTGAAATGAATCAATGGAAAGGACTAATTAAACAAGTTAGTAAACTGAATAAGGTTTTGGATGTCGTTTGATAAAATTGAATAATGAAATGAGCTAAATGATATTGAATTTGATTAGTAATTAATTAGTGAAATGGATATGAGCTTAAGTTGTGGAGTGAGAGTAAATATAAGAAGTGTGGTATAAAATATTTATAAACTTAAGTAAAATTTGACGAAATGGTTCTTAAGTGATATTAGTATTGAAAGAAATATGCTAAGTAATAAATGAATGTGAATAAAGCAATGTGAACAATGATTAAAAATAAACAAATGAAAATAAAAGAATATAATAGAAGAAGAATGGGATATAAGGAGAAACCAATTGAAGTAAATACATAAGTTGTATGTATATTATTTTATTCGTATAATTGTTTGATTCAGGTTCGAGTACATGATTCGAGATGATTTACATCGGTCCGAGTTAGGAATTTTCACCAATTCTTGATGGCGAACACTGTATATGGATTTTTTGATTGATTCTAGGATTCTCTATCGAAGTATATGCATATGCAAGGAGAATGACAGTTTCAAATCAAGGAACCGAATCCGAGTCCGTAGTAGAGAGGTCGTGTGAATGATACTAGTTCGGAAGTGGAATTGCGTGATCGAGCAATCGGGTATGGTTTTTCGTACGAATGGTATAAGTACATCGTACGAGCTTTGGTAAAGTAAATATTGACAATTAAAAATGCAGAATAATGTGATTATGACTTAAACGATTGGATATCATTGGTAATAAGATGTAGGTATATAGAAGCAGAAGCTAGTTTGATGCCGTTGATTTCATAAGTAAACTTTGGTTGCCCGACTAAAAGTACATGTTTGTATTGTTGTTTGGTTTGATGGTTTTTATGATCGAGCCACTTGACTTTTTCCTTTGGTTGGTTCGGGACCATAGCGACAATTTGTAGTTGTTCCGATCTAGCCTCGCAGCAGACGCTGGCGAAATTTTCAGAAAATTTAAGAGTTAGAAAATTTCTGATAACTCAAAATTTGATGTTTATGTTATAACTTGCAACAGTGTGAGTTAGTGATGATGAATGAAATTAAAGATCTAGAAGTTGTGATAACAAAGTTTTAACGAATTCATTTTGAAAAATTAAAGGCTTATAAGAATTAGTTAATCTATTTCAACTAATTGGTTTTGTAAGATTAGTGGGTTTGGAGCATTTTTCTTAGTTGCTAATTTCGAGGACGAAATTCTTTTAAGGGAGAAGAATGTAACTACCCAAAATTTAGTAATTTGAATTTGGGACATGTAATTTCTCTTAAATATTGGAAAGTTAATTTTGTAAGTTAAATTACCTGAATTTCAAATAATAATGGTTATTTAATATTTGGAATTGTTTAAATAATTGAATCTTGCATTTATTGTGAATTAAAATGGTTTCAAAATCTTATTTAAATTCAGAATAAACAAGGTGTAACAATAAACTTTTAAAAATTTAGATTTAATGGTGATTTATGTGGTTCTGATATTAATTCGTTTTAATTAACGTGTAAAAATAACCTTTCAGCGGACTATCTCAAATTTTGATGAAAGCAGTTTTATTGGATCTGTAATAATGGATTATTATATGCAATCAAATTTCGTTGTCATTGGACAGATTGTTTGGTCGTGCAAGCTCGAAACGCTTAGAAGCTAATTGCAGAAATTAATATAATATAACTAGGTCTGAAAAGCTATCTTCGGCATATGATCGAATTAGGTCTCAAGACTTGTTCTATTAAGCTCATAATAGGAGTATAACATATAGAACGCCAGGCGGCATGCCTTGATTGGATTTCAAGATTTGGGGTTGTATATTACCGAATACTTCAAAATTAAATAGTATATATAATATTATATAATCCATCCCTTAGCCCATAACAAGCCCAATACCCAGCCCATGCTTCCATTGGTCATGACTATACCCTCATTTCTTTTTAAATACTTCCTTCTCCCTATCGTTCAACTATTCAAAATTAGAAAAGAAGAAAGGAAAAAAATAGTAGAGAACTTCAAAAATCGACATATCCAAATCCGTTGACAATTAGCCCAAATTACCAAAATGAAATTTATTCATATCAACCCATGGTATTTTTAAAAATTGGCGGCACTCGATTTCATCGAGCATTGACGTTATCCAAAATTTATAGTAGAGGATAATTTCGTTTGCAATATTCAAAAATTAGAATCTCGCGATCCAAGAAAATTTGGATGCTACCGCTAGTGCTATTGCGATCGTATAACGACATGTATTTTTGGTGGAAGTTCGACAAAGTACGATGTTGGTCACCAACGTTCATGGATAACTAGGGCTTTGATATTTAGCAAATGGAGGAAGCATTAAAGGAATCAGAGACTGTTTTTGGGTCTGGTGGAGGAAGCAGTTAACACGGCTGAATTTTGGTCAAGCTCGGCTTTAGTTTGGGGTCGTGATTGTATGAACATCCACAGGGAGTAAGGAACGTTGCGTTCGACAAGAAAGGCGTGGACATGATGATGTTGGGGGCAGACAAGTGGAAATTGTGATGAGGAGTTCAGTGGAATCGTCGGAATCGAGTTTAGCGGAGCGTAGCTCCATATCAACCCTTTTGCATGCACGACAATGGCATGCATGAATTCGTGTACAGGGTATTTTGAGTGATGATGTAGAAGGAGTTAAGGGTGGGATTTGTCTAATAAATACGACTAGTTTATTATTTTTTAATTAAAAAAATTGATAACATAAACATCGTATAACCCTCTCATATGAGGTCCAATCAAGGCATGGATTTTTGCATTGCGCTCATGATGGCGTAAGCTTTGCGGGGAATAGGTTTAGTCAAATTTGAAGCATTTTGAAATTTGGGCTAGAAATCAGATGTTGTTCGATTATATTTGAAACTAGAACGCCTCAGCGACGGTAGAAAATTTCGATGGGTTAAACTCACCTTTATGGCCAGCCAGAATTGTTATGTATTTAATAAAAATTCTTGATTGGATGTTTGAATGATTTGCTATTTCTATCAGTTGGTTTGGAATTATTCCCACTCCTGGAGCGGATGACCTTTTATATGTACCCGCCTAATAGTGGATGACCCATATTATATAATTATATATGAGTTGTGATGTAGGAGGATAGGTTGGAGGGATCCAACAGGATTCCTCACCACTGTTGATTATATGTATATCTATGTGTGTATGTATGAGATATATGGTTTGTAATGCAGGAGGACATGTTTGAAGGATCCAACAGGATTCTTCACCATTTTTGATTTTAAATTTCAATAGTATTCCTGTTATACGATTACTGAATATTAAATCCGTTTGTGGACACTATGGTTTAGGACATTATTATATGTTCAAACTTAAAACACTGTAGTAATAGAAAATCAATATCAATATTGATTTAGCATTGGATGGCTATCGGCTTCAATTACTATTTTAAAATATACTATAAATTTCCATTTGAGTGGGAATGAGTTCTTGAGACAGGAAATGATTTTTAATCTAAAATTAGGTTTCAAAAATATTTTGTTTCAAAGGATTTAATTTCTATTTTGTTCCAACTATTTACCTATCTTTTTTACGTTATTTATTTATGTTCAACATTTTTTTAAAGTTATTTATTATATTTAATATTGTTTTAAAGTTGTTTATTTTATCAATATTGTTTTAAAGTTATTTATTTATATCAATATTGTTTAATTTTTTTTACTATAATCCTATCTTATACGTTAATGGCTTCTTGTGTTCAAGAAAATGGCCTACGAACAAATACATCGTCTTTCTTCTGCCAACCAGAAATCAATTATTCATTTTCATCGCATTGTCGTGTTTTTAATTTGGCGAATGATTTGATTAATTCTCATCTTCCCATAGCCAATTTGTCATCTTCATCGAATAGATTTTTTAACCCTGTTTTTTATTCGGCGAATGATTGGAATAATTCTCATGTTCAAGAAAATGGTGTATGTAATAATTTATCATCGTTTTTATCCTAACTTGAGGCTTTATGTCTTTATACCATCATTTCAACCTAGATCGTAACTCTAATTCCTTTAATGGAGCAAAAAAGTTTTCTCGTTCAAAACAAAAATCACGAGTTTCTTTTGTTCCAAATCGGAAGAGGGTCTTTATCTGTTTTAGGTATGGAGATAAATATCACAGTGCTAAAGATTGTTCAAATCCTATTCGATGCTTTAAATGCGGTGTGTTTGGCCACAAGAAAATGTCTTGTCCTTTGGTTTTTAATCCTTTCCTTAACACTGACCCTTCTTCCACTTTTGCTGATCCTTTTTTCTCGAAAACCATTGAGTCTTAAAGAACATCACCATTATTTTGTTCTTGAATTTTTGAGATTAAGAGGTCTGTTTTTTGATTGTTGTATAGGTAATTATGAGGAATGTAATTTTCTTTGTAATAAAGTGTTTTGGCATTTTGATTGTCTTACTGCTGAAAATATTGAAAAGTATTCTGGTAGTGGGAATTGGAAGGAGTTTCAACCCAGGGATTTTTTCGAAAAGAGAAAACGTATTTCAAGATAGTAAGGATACGCTTTGGGTTGATATTGAGAAATTATACGCGAACGACTCGCAATGGGATGTCCATGCTGACATTATGCCATTGGATTCTATGGTTAGTGATTTTCGTTTCTCTAATTCAAAGTCGATAGGTGGAATTGTTAAGGATTCTTCTATTTCGGTTGTTTCGACTTCATCAGTTTTTGATGCTAGTGTGGATACAGTCATATCCTATTCAATTGGTTGTGCTCGTTCATTTGATATTGTATACTTAGATGATATTGTTCCAGAGGCTTGTGTCTCCATTTCAGTTGATTGTGTTCGTGCAAAGGAAAGTGTATGTTCAGACATTATAGTCTTCGAGGCTAGTGACTCCTTTTCTGGTGATTGTGTTCGTGCTTATGTTAGTGTATGACCAAATATTCTCATTAATGATAGGTCAATTGATGAAGTTAATTGCTCAAATCCATGTATTCTCGACTTTCTAGGAGAGAAGCACCTATCTGATGATGTTGAGGATGTCATTAAGGTTAGTTGTCATGCTGTTGATGGTTTTCTTTATGCTGATATATTTGTGGAAGACTTTATTTCATCTGGGTTTGTTGTTAAATATGGAATGATGTGGATAATGTGACTTTTCTACGTATATATGTTTTCAATGTGGATTTAAACTCGTATTTTAATAGATTTTCATCAATGGAGTTCGATTGGTTTAATATCGCACCTATATTGTGTGCATGGGTGTTTGGTATCATTAGTATGAAGGAGATTGACGATGTTGTTATGGATCTAGTAGTGGGTGTTCACAGTGTTGTTTTTAAACAGATTTTTAATGATGTTTTATATTATTCACTTCACGGGTTTGATAATTCAGATAAGTGCGCATGTTCGGATATGGCACAGTGTATTGCAATAGGAGTTTTAAAGCTTGGTGGTGTTGTTTCTTCTGATATTGATTTGGTTGATACTAGTTCTATGGGCTTTATTGATCTAGAGAGATAGACTGAGCATTCTTGTCCCAATAACGTCGGTTTTGATAGAGCTGTCTATTATTGTACTGGAGGTTTTAGATTCATAATGTATTGCTATCTTGCGTCTATAGAAAAATTTCCTCGTTCTCCTGCCCATGCCAGAGAATTACTTCGTGCTGCCAAAGTAAGGAAAAGAAATAGTAAGAGTTATTCAGCTGGTAATATTAGGAGAAGTCCTTGTTTAAATCGTAAAGCTTTTTAGTCTTTCGAGCGAGGGTTGTTTGTTTTTTGGGAGTCTTATTGTGATTTTCATTGTTTTTGGGATTTTAGTGGTTTTTGCTACTGTTGTATTTTGTGTTGTTTCATCTTGTTTGTTGATGTTGCTGGTGCGGACGTAGATGTTTTTCAGTTGGTCGCTGCTCCTTTGGTGTCGCTTTAGGCCTTGGTATTTGGATGATTTTGTCACTTTAAGGTTGGTTTTTTTAGTTTCTTAGGAGTTTGGAAGGGTTTTATTTTTCATTTGTATGGGGGGGGGGACTTTTACTACCTGCCGGGCTTGTTGGCAGCTCCTTTGCTTTTGTTGTTATATACATGTGCATTTGTGCTCTCCTCTCCTGTAGAGGATCACACATTTTTCTCAAAAAATATATATCAATATTGTTTAAAGTTATTTATTTAGATTGATGTTGTTTAAAGTTATTTATTTGTATTAATATTTTTCAAAGTTATTTATTTATATTTAATGTGGTTTTAAAGATGTTTATCAATATTTTACAATTTTGAAAATTTTAATTATTCAAATAGTTAAGATGGTATGAAATTAATAATAATAATTAATAATAATATTTTGGAAGTTAATTATTGTTATCTATATTAATGATAAAGATTAATTATTATTTTTTCATTAATAATCTTTGAATTAATAATTATTATTTTTAAGATAATCCAAAGTTAATAATTTTTCATAATATTTACTATGAATTATTATTATTGTAGTGTTTTTAATTAAATGATTAGAATTTATTTATAAATGTTTTTGAGATTTATAAATAGAGTTTTATAACAGATTTGGGTTTTATAAGAGAATCTTATAACACGGTTTGGGAAACTTAAAGGAAGATTAGTTAAAAGGTAAAAAGAGTTCTTTAAATGGTTTTAGATATTTATAAAAGAATTTAAGAAATGGGATTAAAGATCAATTTAAGGAGTTTGTAATTAGTCTTACGGATTTGTAAAGGATTTATAAATGAATGTACAAAAAGAATTTATAACTGACTAAAATTTATAAAAGAGATTATAAATGATTTTCAGAGATTTATTAAATGGTTTATAAATGGTTTTAAGGAATTATAAGGAGTTTATAAATGATTTTAGAATCAAATAAAAGAAAATCGTTCTTAGTGTTGTAAATATACCTATACCATTGAGATAAGTATATCAGTACATTTTCTAAGTTGTGAGGTGCAATGTGTGTGAATATACTTATAGCATTGGGATAAGTATATGGATATTTTCTAAGTATTGAAAATATAGGGACTTGTGGATATATATATATATATATATATATATATATATCTTTGTAAAAAGGTTTTGATAAAAATATTTACAAGGTGAATTTAATTAATAAAAAGGATTAATTTAAGAGGCTAGTAGTTGCTTATGTGCTAACCAATGTTGGTTTTCCCTTTTTCAATAAAATCTCCGATTTGGATGTGTGTTTGTTAATAGTTAAGTAGCTGACTATCAGGTATGGACCCAAAATGTAATTTTGGGAATATCTAGGAGAAACACATGAATTATATAGTACAGTCATTTCTGATGATGATGTACTGTGCGTAAAAATCTCATTTCGCTCTCCTAGGACAAATGATAATTAAATCCATGCACTAACGGTTAGGAGGTGATCTCCGCTCTTATCGTTGACATTTTATTTCCTTAAGAGCCAAGGTTAAGTTTACCGAAAACCATCGAATATTGTTTCGCAGAGGCCGGGATCGGATATGTTATCCGAAAACCACTTCGATCCAACTCAAGCATTTCGAAATGAAGACATCTGAAAGTGATGGAAATAAAGATGGATCTCTTAAGCATTTCGTTCCGTCTCAAAATGAACTTATACGGATGAATGCTGGCATTGCATTGTTGCTAGGAGGGCAGTGTTAGCATTCCAAGTGGGAAATGCTATATAAAAGATAAAACATAGCCTCAAGCCTCATCAGCCTGAAATGACTAAAACATAGGATATGCAGTAGGGCTAAGTGGGTCGCTCCCTATTAAGGTATGATCATCCCTATCTGGAGTCGATATTATCTCTCATTTGTATGCTTCAACGCCCATTAATAGAGAGGTGATCATATTAGGTACTGTCCAGTAAGGGGTAGGCTGGTTCTATCTTGGTTGGGGTCGATAGGTTTGACCTCAATGTTATTTTACCTAGAGATGCACCATGACGAGCGGTACCCCAGTAGGCAAGTCATTATATGGATTCCATTCTCTAATACGATCCATTACAGTTTTAGTTGTATACCTATTATTCTGGAATTTAATTAATGTAACAATTTCGGCTATGATTAATAAGTATTTTTATCTTATACATTATTATACTACCAAAAATTTCATATGAAATGGTGTGGTTGTAGTACCGTAAAAACTCATTCGTGTGTAATGTGCGGCGTGGTAGTATGAGATACCTTTATTTCCAAAAGGTTTTTATAAAGGTAAAATCCAGTAGGTATGTTTTCTCACGCTGGTTTTTCTAGACCGACTCGAGTATTATTTCATTATAATGCTCAGGTCAGACCGAGTATATTACAGATTTAGTTTGGATGCTTTGGAGCTTCAGGAGACGAGCTGGAGGTCCAGAGACGTATTCACATATATGGTTATTTTTCCACTGCATTCATTACTGTATGTATAAGTAAATTGTGAGGACATGTAGTTAGAACTGTCTGGGCTGCAACAGGTTAGTATACTTTAATTGACTCGGTATGTACATACATTACTGTTTGTTTTGTGTAAAGATTTATCATATATTATAGATTATTCGTTCCACTGTGAGATTCTGTATTGTTTATTTTTATTTTCTCTTCTTTCTTCTTTCTTCCTTCTTCCTTATACTTTTCCTAACTATTCGCCTTTCCATTCAATTTGAGTGGGTCATGTGTGATTGATTGTCCACTTAAACTATATGGAAAAGAGATTCTTTATAGCCAATGTACAGGGAACTCATCTCACATGTTTCGTATTAAACAATTTAATAAGGTGTCTTTGCATATCTATTTTTGAAATTCCTAATATCTTTTGTACTCACTATAAAGTTCATCATTTACAATCCAAAATAGAGCATTAACTAATGTTGATTTTAACACTAGTACATTGTTAAAATCAACAACGTGTTATTTAATTATAGTTTAGAAATATCGATGTACCTTTTAACGTTCTTTCTTGTGAACACACGCTTCCTCTGCATAAACTATTTAATATTTCTATCAAAATATTTGTCCAATTTTAATGCTTATAAAATGATACTTTCTATCATTTCTTAGGTAATATCCAAAAACTCACTATCGCTTCCACTGACTTTGAGACATTTTTGGTTATTATGTGTAAACAATTTACTCTAAATCGTTATTTAAAATTTTCTATTTCAATACATACATACCAAACATAAAGTCATACTAAATGGTAAATTTATGAGTAAATCCAAATTATTGAGCACGTTGAATGCCGAATTTGTCACGCTAATTTCAACAATTGAAATTTGCGATATTATTCTTTTCAACATTGCTCATTTAATTCCAGTTGCATTAGTCTTGCTCATAAAGACATAATCACAGCCGATGGATCACGTCCCTTCGGTTATGACTACCAAAATCATATTTTTATTGCGTACTTAGAATTTTTTTGGATTTGCGCATCATACCATATCATAGAGCCAACACACTTAATGGCTTAGTAAAAAAACCGAAGATTATATATTTTCGATATTGATAAGAAACTCATAGTTTATCTGCAATGTGTATTAGACACTCTCATGCGATGTGTGTTTAGGTTAGTTAATTCATTTCATCTCATCTAATCAGTTCTATCCATGGATCATATCCATTTCTATTTAACTTACAATAATTCCTTAAAGAAATTCCTTCACAATGAAGTTGGTGTTTCTTGAAACAACAACTGTTTCTCTGTATAACAGAATAGGTATTCATAAACATTTTATGAATTTCTTTATTCATAAAACTGATTTGGCTATAGTTTACAAAACTTGTGTTCAAAACAAAAATATGTCATTCAATGACAGTCTTTCTCAAAATCCTTTTTTAGAGATTCATATAGATCTCTCATGAACAATTATTACGTGCAATCTTTTGACTCGCACAACCTGCTAACTCCTTAGCCTATGATATGTTAGGGTTTCTTATAGATCCTTATCTTGCATGATTTTGTAAACTATTATTTAGACAAGATAACATTAACCTGGTATGCTACTCTTAAGTAAATGACTTTATAGAAGGAAACTAACTCAATTTCACTCATAACTAATCATAATTGTCCAACAAATTTCTATTATGCATCGTTATGCATCACATAAAGGAGTGACTTTTGAGATAGAATCCTTATTCATTTTTAGGTACGTTTGGAACCATTTCCAATATTCTCACTCATTCGATCAAATCGAAACATTTCTATCGCATGTTATTTTATTTACTTTTGTTTTATACTCTAAGAGTTTGCCATTGACATACTACATGTGTGTCAAATACACACGTCAATTTTGATGATAGCTCATTGGTGAATATGACAAGACGTGGAATCGTTTTGGTATTTATAGACTTATGATTGCATATATCTATATGTATCAATCCAAAAAGTTCATTAACTCCTATGATTCTTCCACTGAATAGGTACATAACCCTTAATTGTTTGAGATATAATTAACCAGTATCATATGATTCATAACCAATGATAAAATTATTTCTCAAAACTATGGCTTAGTCTATAATTCAAAAATAACTTTAAATAGTATTAGACACTTCTGTATTTTCTATTGCATCACTTTTTTATGGAAACAAATACCACATTATAGTTTTATTTCATAATGAATATTCATAATATTCATAAAATATAGCTATGTCTATTTTTCTGTCGATATAAAAAATGTAACGACACGGATTTTTCTAACCAAAAAATTCCAGATAGTTATGAAAAAGAAGAAAGAGATAGAAGAAGAAGAAGAACTAAACACCAAAACATCTCACATTCGCAGCGGATAAAATATAATAATAAATAATAATAATTTACAGAAGAATACTATATCTGTCGATTACATTTAATATACATCAGAGTTTCACATATATATACAAACACTGAATATATATACAATTATCAAGTCTCAGATTAGCAATAATATAATTACAACGGAATACTCTATACGATATTGCCGTCCAGCTCGCCTCCTGAGCTCCAGAACGTACCTACCTGAAAATCTGTAATACTCGGTCTGACCCGAGCATTACATCCACAGTAACACCCGGGTCAGGCTGGAAACCAGCGTGAGTAAACCCAACTAACATGGAATACTAAAACAATCAACTTCTATAAACCCGGGTAACATATATCAATTTAATCAATTCACAATTTGCTATAAGCAATCCTTATTTCACATATCATTTTCTAACTACCAGACTTAGATAAATCAATCCAATTTACTAAAATCATTCCATTTCATCGTATTGATTTCACAAATCAATTTATAAAATTCGAATCGGTTTCGGGTATTTCCCAAATACCCGAATCTGGTCTCTTCGAAACTCATGTTATTCTAATCCAAGATATTCAAATGAAATACACAACATTCCATATCAAAGATATCCACTCATCCAAACATCCAATACCATTTACTCATTCATAAGCATAGCTTAATCTCATACAAATCAATTCAATGATTCTAATTGAATTTCAAACTTAAACCACTTAGATTCCTTCCTTCAATATTAATTAATTCCAAATCAATTAATTAGTCAGCCCTTCACTATTCATCTTAATTAATCGCCCTGGATTAATTATTTTTCAATTACATTCGAGTAATTACCTTAAATTAACCTCACAATATTAATTTGTCTCAACTAGGATCATTAAGTAATCTTAATTACTTCATGAATTAATTAATTATAATTACATTAATCCTTAATTACTTATACTAATTAACTTTCCATAGATTACTTATTACTGATTTATTTATATAAATTAACAAATCTTCAATTACATCGTTAATTATGTTAATTAAATTGTTTCCAATTATTTTAATTTGTTCCAATCTAAATTAATTACTTTAATTCAACCACAACGTTAATTCCTCTCGATCGATCTCAACTTGTAATTAGTTACCCATTTATTTACTTTGTTAATCTAATTTCTCTTTAATTAATAGCCTTAATTAATCTCTTGATTTATCTCACAAATAATTATGTTTTGTTAATTTCGTTAAGTAATTATTTACCCAATCATCCAATGATTATTCTGGATTACTTACACTTAATTTATTAACTTAACTAAATTTATTACTTCAAACCCTTTCCCACTAAATTAATTAAACCAATCATTAATTAATTGGATTAATCAATTATTGCTTTCAATTACCCTATTAATTTAATAAGTCACAAAACATCAAGCCCTTATTAAATTTAAAATGAAGACATTTTCTCATTTATGATTTCAACTTAGGACCCAATATACCTCGAGTCAAGACACAAATAACTCGCGAATTAACAAATCCAAAGTAATATCTTCATCAGTGCACATCCAATAGAGTTAATCATTCAACCAAACCAAATTTCACAATTGATTTTCTTAAATAAATCAATAAAATTTATTACCTTAATTTAATCACATTATTAAATCATTTAATAATCGTTAACTAATAATCTTCTATACTTAACTTTAATTAATCACTTAATCACAAATTAATTAATTCATTTACTCTTAATTACAAATTTTTTAATTTCTAATTAACTTTAAACAAACATTTTTACAACTGATTTACTGATCATATTCTAACACAATTGTAAATGTTTCCCTTCCTATTCATTTTTAAACTTAAAATTTGTTTCCTTTCAATCAACAAGGTAGATAACAGTAACTAAATATAGCAACTCAATTATTAATAGCAACTCAGATTGTACCAGATTATGTAGGTCGAAGATTTACTCACCATCGATGCGTGATACAGAACGTCACCAAACTGTCGCGACTTCGCCACCGTTGAAGAACCCCACGCCACCATAAGCTTCGCCTTGTCCAACGACACTGCCTCTAAAGTATTCGTGAAACCCTAATTCGCTCTCCACTTCCTGCCGCCGCGACATGAAACCCCAAGCCGTCCACGACGTTGTCAGCATCCCTCTCTCACCACCACACGCGCACTCGAAGCTCCCCATCCTGACTACGGCCTCGACTTCCCACTTGCTTCGTGCGCGCGACAACCCCGGGTTCTCCAAGCACGAACAAAAACCCGAGCGTGCGCGCGACGCCACTTCCCTCTCCTCGCATCGATCGCGACCTGCGAAAGCGTGCGTGGATCCTGATCGGTCGCCCTTTTTTTTTAAACATAGAGTGAAGAGGGGTTTTGAACGAAATTGGAGAAGGAAAGCAAGTTCGGTCTCTATATTGAAGATTAGAGGGGAACAAAGATAAAATATCAAACAGGGAAGCTTCTCGAGGACGCTTGTTTGTTATATAATTTAAATATTGAAAATATCTCGCTTATTTCCGTGAAATTTCGAACTCCTAATTAGACATGCCGGTAGGCAATTATAGGGTTTTACCCGCATCCCGAACACAATGGAACGTGTTTCGAAAGCTAATTCGTTCATATACACGAGTTACAGAAGAAAACGATCAATTTTAAATTAAATCGATTAAAATAGTTCTAAGCGTGTTGAGCTACCAAGGTCAAACGACAACTCTGATCGCTACAAAAAAATTGAAATCCGATAATAACTAACTATTACGGATCCAATGGAACTGGTTTCGTCGAATTCCGAGACTGCGCCTCGGAAGGCTATGTTTAAACATCGATTTAAACGATATAATTATTAAAATTGAACATATTACCTTTAAATTAAATTTCAATTATTCAATTATCTCCAGGATCATCGTTATAAATTTTATAGGCCTTCAAATTATTTTAAACAGGCTTAGAAATCCAAGATTCATTGTTTTACCCAATTTCAAATTATATGATTTAATATTTAAACTATATAATTCAATAATTTAATTATCAAGTAAATATTAATATCTTGAATTTAAGTTAAACTTAACCTTTAAATATTTTAAAATCAATTAATTATTCCATTTAAAAGTGTTAAAAATTCTGGGTCGTCATAATATATTCATTATTTCATAAATAATATTCAGTACATTTTGCGAAAACAATTTTCACAATGTGATGTCATCAAAAAGTGCTATATGGCATGCTCCCACTATTTCCACCATTACTATAATAGCGTACTAAATTCGAAGGTCCATCATTCACTTAATATAGATTTATTTATTTCACGCACCGCAACAAGTTTACCATGAAGAGTTCTTCAATCAAGTATCTTTGTAACGAGTCGGATTTTGCTCGCTCGAAAATCGACATCCATACTTCAAGTCGTATTCGAATGCCGTAGATTCGACCGTTCAAATCCGATTCGCCGGAGCTTATAACAACATCAAGTAAACAACATAGCGGAATAAAAAGAATAATGCATTGATATACAACACAGATACAATATCTGATACAACAGAGTGATACAATGAATATCAATATACATCAGAGATACAAGAAAATAGCAGCGGAAAGAAATATAGATAATGCTAGCAACGGAACAAATAACTCTAAAATAGTCTTCAACGAAGAACTCCAAATCTGAACTCCATCTCCAAGAACCAATCCAGCAATAGCTCGAACTCCCCATAACAATACACCAAGCTAGGCAAGACTGGTGCGAACCAAAGACTGAACTAACTCCACATAATCCACTATATCTAACTATCTGAAAAACCCAACTCTAGACTGCTCGTGTGGAAAATAGTGAGCACCCAGAGTTTAGGAAAGGAACAATAAACTCCGAGTCAGTCATGGGACTGGTGTGAGTAACAAAAACAGTTTATCTTTAAAAAACAATCAACAAGAGAATTTTAAAGTAAATTCGCAATGCTTTTTGAAAATGAAACTACCATAAGACCTCCCACCACACACACAATGCAAATGCAGACTTGGAGGAGATTTCTTCTTATGATAGTCAAACATGCTTAATACGCAGAAAATTTCTTTGATATTATTATTATAAGTGCACGGTGCAGAAAAGCATTTCGAAAGTAGAATATAAATCTTAGCCAACATACGACCATTATCGTATGCCTACTATAGCTACCATCTAAACAGTGGTGACCACCATAAGTAAATGGCAGGTTCTACAACTAATACCGTACAGGGTTTCGTATTGAAGATTGGATTTCCAACAAATGGTCAGGCCAAGGAACTTCCCATTGCCACGTGAGAACGCCTCTGGAAGGACGTCCCCGAGAACCTAACCGGATCTCTACCAACACAAGGCCGGGTTACCCCTAATTGGGTAACTACTGACACGAGTATGCCATCCCCCGGTTGTAACCAACCTTTATCCGGGATCCCGATAACCAACAACCACAAAGTAATAAATTTGCACTAACAACATAGGTTAAGTATCTGGGCTCCATACCATGATACCACCTCTATCCAGAAGGAAATGAACATACCCTAAAGGGGCGCTACCCCCTAATAACCTTGCTGCATCTTTCCTGTTTTGACCATTCCGGGGTGTGAGGCTCGACGAAGTCTCGTCCACAAAGCTACGCTTTGGTACAAAGCCATGCCTTGGGTCAACAAATGATCAAAGTAATGATCACCAAGATAAATGATCAAACAAATGATCATATCACAAATGATCAAACAATGATCATTTCACATCAACACTTAGCATGTCACATTACCAAATTGGGAATATATCGCTGATAACCTTCAATTACATAACCTCTGAGCTCGTACGTCTCAGAGAAGGGTGTTAAGCTAAAAGAATAAATTCTCCGCCACCAACAGAAATGTATTTGAAAGAAATCTGCTTTATATCACAAATTGTAATGTCAGACATACAATCCATACAAGTCTGTTCCGGGCTCGAAAAGAATCGAAGGCACTTCCAAAGAAGTCCTTGCAATCCGGGTATTCACAATTCCGATCGGACTTCCCATCACTTAGGAAATCTCTATACCGTAGCTACTCGGTGCAGAGACAATCGATAGGTCATCCTATCGTTCTCGCAAATACCCGGTCTTCACCACCAGTCTTCAAATGCTATCCATAACGACGAATCACATATTCGGAATGGGTTATACGACACAAAGGTCCTCTCCCGGTTAAACCGAATAGTGAGCGAAATAGTTCAAAAACATATGGATACTGGGATTTCAATTAAGTCACAACTTATTACCCAAAACTTTTCGCTAAATGGTTTAAAACGAATTACCATTTCCAATCTTTTAAAACAAAAGGGTTTATTTCATAAAGTTCACCTAGTTTCTCAAAGATTCATTCCTGGATTTCAAAACAATTCCAATTCAATTGGATTTAATTCATTAAATCTTTAAATTAAGATTCAACTTATATCTTTCAAAGTTTATTCCCAAATATTCTCTTTCAAAAATCGTTTCCAAATATTCATCTATAACTTGGAAGATTATTTCAGTTTAAACTTGAAATCCTTTTATTACAATTTGAAATTCATTTCTCCTATGAAAGCTTTTTATCATTTAGAAACAACAACGTTATTTCGGAAAAACCTTATTTCATTTATACAAGTTATAATCTTTGGGTTGATTTAAATTCTCAAAAGAACAATAAAAAAAATGGTTTGACTCATATATAACTAGTATAATATCGTTAATCCCTAGTTTCAAATCATAGAATTCAGTTTCAAGTATTGAATTCAAATTTAAATCAAAATATTTAAATTCCAAATCTTAATCAAGTTATTCAAAATAATTTCATCTTTGAAATTCCATTTCAATTGCTTTTCACTTTAAACCCAATCCATTTCCAAAACATTTGAATTCAAATTTATAATTTTTTCAAAATCTGTGACTTAATCGATTTTCTCGTGAAATCCATATTTGTGTGTGTACAAGTGTGGTCCAGGGGTTTAACACAATAGTGCAACATCATTCAATCATCACAGATTAAAACACAGAAATATAGTTGATAAGCGATATAAACATAACGCTTATCGCTCATTCACATATTCACAGATAATATACAAATGTAAATAAATGAATAAATCATACACAGCTCAATCCACAGTACAAAATATCACAATCAGTTAGGACAATCATTTCAAGGCATCTCATACAACATAATTATTCATAAGTAAGGTCAAGTATTCAATGGTCATTTATAAGTAGGATTAATTGAATTAATTAATCCTAATTAATTTAATTTCTTTCTAAGTAAATTAATTTCTTATGAATTAATTATCAAATTCTGATTAATTGATCACAAATCATTAATTGCCAATTTATCTAATGATTTTCTTAAATTAATTAACTTTAATAAATCAAAATATCTAAAATTAATCACAACAAGAAATAAATCCTTAATTACTCCCATTAAGTAATTATATTTAAACAATTTATAATATATTATCTAAATTAATTACTCCAATTAATTATTTAAAATTAATCACCTTAATTAATACTTAATAATCCTTAGTTAAGTATCTTTATTAACTAATAACTTTTCTTAATTTCTTTTTAAATTAATCTCTAATTATAAATAAATCTAAATCATTAATTTAATAAATTTAATAAATTATCCTTAATTATCATATTAGTTAAATCACTTAATCACCTTAATTAATACTTAAGGTAATTCATTTCTTCTATGAAAGCTTTTTATCATTTATATTAAAGTGTAAAACATTTCACCTTCGAATTCAAATTTAAATTACATTTTGAATTTAAGATTCAAAATGATTATTCTTTTAAACATTAATCCGATTTAAAGTTCAATTTATAATCCTAAAAAAAATAATGCAAATAACATTTATTACCTATATAAGAGAAACTTTTAAACCAAACTACTTAGTCTTTTATTGAGAAATTAAGCTTCCAAAATGCATTTAATATTTTTAACTTGAAAATTCAAGTTAAAAACAAATCCTTTAACTTCCCATTTAAAATTAAGAAAACCTTTATAAAGGAATTTTATCCAAAGCAAGTTAAATATTTGTTTTAAAACCTTGATTTGAAACTTTTAATTTAAAATCCAAATTCCATTTTTAAAACTTTAAGATTCAAAGTTATTTTGAAATTATACTTCATACTAGATTTAAACTTTGTTTAAAATCTAACTCACAATTTAATCTTAGTTTAAACTTGCTTTAAAAAAAATTGAATTCAGGACTTAAACTTTTTGAAAACAGAACAGGTTTTGAAACCTGTAACTAAGCCTCTACTCAGTGTTCTTCCTACCCAAACCCAAAGCTCACCAGCATATCAAAATGCATGGAGCACGTGCACAAACCATACCGACGACGTTGATTGCCTCCGGTGACGTCAACACTCCGGCCATCATGCCAGCATCCACTCTTCATCTTACAAACGCATCAACAACCCTCAATTCAAAATCGAGAAGTGCAGGAGAACCAGGAAACCCACCCATCGCCAGAGAAAACTATCACATCCACGTTCCCGACCATCTTACCCTCTGAAACCACTGCCGCACCTCCACAACCCTTCCACAAAGCCATCACCAAAACGCGGTACGACTCGATCACCCAGAGATTACGCATTTGCCTCAGTTAACGGTCTGACCAAAATTAGGTTTAGGAACCCAAATTGGTTCGACGACGACGCCTCGATGGTCAGATGCTTGGCCGGTCATTTTTCCAAGACTCCCCGCTCATTTCTCCACCTCCTGAGGAATCCCTAAGGCCTCTTCTCTCAGAGATCATCAGTAATTGCCTCGAAACCCATTTCTGGTCATCCTAGGATTTTACGAGAAATACTATACTATATTCTATGATTTTTAACTCAAAAATCATCCTTTCCAAAGATGTTTCCAGTTATAAAATTTGATTTTAAAATTTCGACACTTGATTTTTTTTTCCTGTTATCAAGAATTTCCACTGTTTTTTTTTTCCAGATACTAGCAATTTCCAACTTAAAGTGTTTGCTCTTATTTTTTCTTCTTAGATTTAGTTTTAAACTTAAGTAGTCCGTTTGAATGCAAAGTTAATCAATGACCAGATACAAAGATTTGGAATTTTAACTTTTGTTTTTAATCCCTATGTCAAGACAGGGAAGAACAAGTATTCCAGACAAGCACTGTATTCTTTTCCTTCTTCTTTTTTTTTCTTTTTTTTTCTTTTAAACTTGTATTACATCATTATTATAAATTTCCCTTCAAATATCATACTTTATAAAGGTTTAAAGGGGGAGGTAAAATTATTTTTCTAAGCAGCCATGACCTTGTCAAACAGAAGTATGCAGATGTGTGCATACATGCAGTGATAAAGGAATTTGTATATTCAAACAACAGAGCATTTCAAGTTATCCATCATCATAGACTCAAGAGGATAAAGAAAATCAAGGTTTCAAAGTTTTCAAGAGGGTTAAACATTTGCTCACATCAGATTCATATTTTCAAATTTAACAAAAATGTTACTCACCTTTGAGAAGAGGAAGAGCAGAGCCTACTCATTATTTGACATAGCTTTGAAAATGCAACTGGAACTTCACTTGATCTTTTGCTTGATTGTTGCTATTGTTGTTGGTTTAAATTGAATTTTTGTTTCAGTTAAAGTTTGCCTCAGTTTTGAAATGAAGAGGCTGAGGTGAGGTTGATATATAAAAGAGAAGAAGTGTACAGGTATTAAAATTTGTACAGAGTGATATAAATGGGTTTGTAGGCTGATACATATTATATTATGTACTTTATTTTGTTTATTACGGTAAAGATTTTTTTTTTTTCTTTCTTTTCTTCTTGCAGGCTAAGGAGGCTGAGGTGATCTTTGGCTTGTACTAGGGGTGAGGGAATTAAATGCTTTGGTTCCCATTCATGTTTACATATACCATTTCTTTATTTTGTATGTACAACTTATGTATATACTATTTTTTTCTTTTGTCTTATTACATTTTACAACTTCATGCATTCCAATATGTGTATATATGTGTCTCTAAAATTTTCTTAAGTTCATTTTATATTTTTACATAACCATAAATTTATTTGAGAAATTTATCAATACTTATTTTTATCTTTATTTGTTAATGCATTTTATATAAATAAATCTGAAATAACCATTTCTATTTAAAAAAAATCCATTTGTAAAGATTTTATACTTATTAATATTGCTTAAATACAACTCATTATTAAATTAAAACAATTCATAAAAGAAACCATCTTTATATTAATAAATACATATTTTATTTGAATCATGAAAAATTCAAATCGATTATCATTTAATTTCACAGTTTTTAAATAAAAATTTTAATTTAATTATCTATTTAAAATTAATTAAAATCCGGGATCGTTACAATCTTGAACTTAAGAAAATAAATATCATAGAAAATAATTTCTATATGAAAACACATCTCGAGATAGAAATCATATTTCTTATTCCGGTGTTAAGTATCAATCACTATTATTACAATTCTTGTTTCTTTATAAATCAGAAATGACTATTTACTCTCTTCATCCCAATTATTCTTAAGTCACGTCTACTATTGTACATTCATTATTCTTTCTAAATGGATAAACCATTCTAAAGAAAACCCTTACTACAATATCATAACGAGCTCTTTACAAAAGCCCACCCCATCATTCTTAACATTTAAGGACATCAAATATGTTGCCTATTGCGTAAACTGATCAAACTGACATTTCAGCGATCAAATTCTTAGATCTATCTTGTAGTTTGATCTAGTGTTACAGTTAGCACAATATGATCCTTTTGTAATCAATCAAATCGAATATTTGACCTTGCACTAAGGCTTATTAGGTTTTTGTATGAACTAATTTCATCGAAATATTATACATTACAAACTTTGATCATTTACCATTTAACATTTATATGTGATTGTATATGGATCAAATATCCATAGTCTTGTATTTCTTTTAGAGTTTGAACTCATAGATTGCAATGCATGGTCTCGACCATATAAATATGTAAGTGACCTAAATACAAATGTATTTAGTAGTTGTATATCAGCCAGTTGAATGGGTGTTGAAACGTTAACATGCAATAATCTCTTACTAGTAGTTATATGTTATATTTCTATTTTTCAATCTTCAATTCATTTGTGTATCTTAATTGATAAACACTTTATCAATCTTATTAAATGCACAAATTTACCAATGTAGATTATTATAACATTATATAGCATAACGTTATATAGAATATGTTGTAATATTAGAAAGGTTAATTGTTATCATTTTGTTTTTCTAATAAGACTTCCACTAGTATTTTATGTTTCACCAAATCCTAAGCAAAACAAAGAAGTTTTCGACTTCACTAATGGGTGTTAATACTCGTCCGTCTTGAAATTATGACCTTCAGTTTTCTTAAGAAGTCATAGTTCCACAAACGATGGATAACTCCTTACCGGTTGTATCACATACAGCTCATAACCCATGGGTCCTTGTCCTAATCTCATTTCTACCTTAAGTTAGCTTAACAAACCAAAAAAGATTATTCACTCGTACCTACCATATCATGATGGCCTAAGTATAGTATATGTACCTTGAGTTTGCTCAATAAATACACATAGTTATCTTACCTTGTCTATTCAATATATCAATAATACTATACATAACATCCTTAGCTTGAGTTTGCTCAATAACTAAGGAGTATGCAAGTAATTTATAAATATATATATGGTAGATGGCAACATAATATTGACATTAATAAACAAGAGCGTGTATAATATCCACAGTTTGTACATTAATATTTTACAAGTTTTATAATTATATATCTTTTATATTTTATATTACTTATATATAATAGTCTTATGGATAACATCATATTAATTAAATCTTATTTAAGTAATACTAATTAATTAACATTTTACTTAATTTTTATCAATATAACATTTATATTTAATATTTATTATATACTATAACCTTTATAGTATAACACATATATCATATACATATGTATATTTTTTAACTAATTAACCTTTTAACTAATTTATTTAATTAAACTATTTTAATTAAATTATATTAATTTCAAACTTCAATTCATCAACAGACATGTATACTTATGTTATTTTAAACAATTTAAAGCAAATAACATATATCTATATATATGATACACACACTTATTTATCAATTAATTAACTTATTTAATTAATTTACTTTTATTAATCTTATTAATAAATTTAAAATTTGAAATTAATGTGAATTGTTTTTCAAATATTTTGAAAAACTATGTTATATTATAGCTTTTATAATAAACATATTTTATTTCAAATTTAACTATTAAATTTAAAAATATTTAACATTAATTTTCAAAACAATTTTGAAAATAAGCCTAAGGGCTAATACAAGGTTGGCCTTTTCTATTAGGGGCAACCTTTGGGCTCATATGACCTTTTAGGCTAGGCTGGTAATCAGGTAGGACAAGGTACTTGATTACCCAATTATTTATATACGCTGTACTAAGTTAGCAAGCTTAATTGGTTAGCCCTATTATGACAAATTTAGACCGTATAGCCTATTGGACTCTGATAACATTGAAGGAAATGGGCTAGCCCGCAGCAGAAGAAATGAATGAGTTTTAAATTATTTTTCCCTATTGGATCTTACTTGAGCCTATAAAGCCTAATTCAATTAGAACATTTCTTAATTTCTTTTAAATAAAATCATTTATTTTATTTTAGTTAGTCAAAGGGAATTTTAATTTAATTTTAAATGTATAGCGTATTAGATACATCTAATATTTACTAATAAGAGTTAATATTTATATATAAGGAAGGAAACCTTTCATTTCTTTCTCAAAAACAAATAACTAACTAAGAGCATTAATAAGATTTAATGTTTATATATGGAAGGAAACATTTCATTTCTTTCCCTAAAACAAGTAAATAATTGAGTGCATTAATTGCATTAAATGGAGAGATGAACCTTTCATTTCTCTTTTTAATTTGATTGATTGATTAGATTTAATATATATATGTATGTATGTATATATATGTATGTATGTATGTATGTATCAAATACACACACATGCATACATACATATATGTATGTGTGTGCATGTATAACATGATTATCCGTGAAGGATATAATGTGTTCGTATATAGTTGTTGGGTTATACATTGCAACAAACACATTAGCTTATTATTTGTGTACTGTAATTTATCCAAATACGTGCTTGTACAACATGGCAAAACAAGATATTAATATATGTAAGAATATGCATATACATATACATATACATTACATATACATAATATATATATATATATATATAATTTAATAAAACAATTTCTACCATAATAAATTAATGTAAAATAATTATATAAAAATTATAAGTTTTATAATTTTAGAAAATCTGAAAACACATTTTGGACTTCAAAATAATTTATGGAATTTTCTCAATTAAAACAATATTTATCCTTAAATAATTGATAACAACCTGAAATAAAATTAGTTCTTAAAAATATGAAACCAAGTTGAAAATTTCTAAAACATTCTCTAAAGGTACCTGAGACATATTTTAGGCATGGGAAAAATTTCAGGAATTTTTCCAATTGAAATTATATTTTTAGTTAAATAATTGATTCCAGACCAAATACAAATTAATTATAAAAATTATTAAATTGAGTTATAAAAATCTAAACATTTTTCTGAAGGTACCTAAGACATATTTTAGGCTTATGAAAAATTTCTAGAATCTTCTCAATCGAAATTATATTTTTAGTTAAATAATTTATTGTAGGTCAAAAGTAAATTATATATATATAAATTAAATTAATTTTTACAAATCTAAAACTTTTACAGTTAGCTTCTTGTATATGCAGCAAATTTTAAATATAAAACTGGAATTTTGAACCAATAATTATTCTGTACATAACAAACAATACACAAAATCATTAAATGATAATAAAATAGGTATATACATATTTAATAAACTACCTTTATATTTTATGATTCATAATAAGTAAAACTCATTAGAATTTTAAGATCAAACATATATGGTATATAATCGTATATACAACAAAATATATTGACAACTGGCAAATCTCTATACATTTAGTCTACATCTATACACACACACACATATATAAATCAAAATTAAATATTCTTTTTTTCCAGAAAGTTAATTCAACAATAAATCAATAAACAAAATATTACAACAAATACATAACCAATCTAATTGTAACAAACACATTTACCTACAAAAATCTCACATAATCTAAATAATAATCATATCTGAATACAAAATGATTGGATGTAAATCAACTTTTATATGATAAACTTTATATTGAAACAATAATAAATGAAAGTTCACCTCTTAATAAAGCCTTTAAGTTAACGTCTGAACTTTAAGTCAACTCGTGAATATGTAATCATGATCTGGAGTCAGTACAAACAAGTATACATGCTAGTATGTGTTTCGAAACTCAATTTTTTAAAATCAACAAAAATTGAATGTTCACTTGATATCGACTGGAGAAAAATTAAAAGCAAGTTGTTGAAGCTTAGAAATCGCCAGAAACAAAACAAGATGATCACCAACAAGTTGTGATCCCGTATTTATACTATTAGAAATCGACCAATCATCATGGCGAATAAGGAAATTACGACCCTCGATAGGAAAACAACTCAACGGAAGGATAACAACTATTTGATAAACCGGATGGATTTCTTTTCAACGATTCTAGATTGCGACGATTCAAAGCACAACGTGTATAAAACAAGACGTACTGTGGGGGAAGGGGCAAATGTTATCCCCCTTTTGGCAAGGCCGTGATATCATCGACTTGATTAGAAACAGATGGTTATCGACCTTAAGAATAGATTATATACAATATTATGGACGATGGTCAGGCAGATCCGAACCGGGCCCAACTGAGGTACAATCTGTATGGAGTGACTAGCATAGCCTCGTGAAGTTACATTTCAAACTTCAAGTCGATCGGAGTTCATACGCTCAAATTACGGACAAAGCAAAGATTTATATGGATTGATCAGGAACGATCCATAAAACAGCTCAAATCAACGAAAATCGATATCTCAAAATCCAAAAGGAAATTCACTTGAAACTTTCAGATCATCGGTATATTGAAGAGTGGTACCCATAAAAATGATCGTATGTCAAAATATTTAGGTTCAAGGAATGCCGATTATTTTATATCGATCCTTCATAACGACTGGTGTAGCTCAATGAATGATCCAAATGCAACAAAGATTTATATCTTGCAGTCTAAAACTCAGAATGACTTCATAGAGCAAAGTCAAGAGGCATGTGGGACCCCCCAAAAACGATCGCACTTGAATTGGTTGGTGCCCTATTTTTTGGGTAGCTAAGTAGTCAGGATACCTAAGGAGCATTTTGGAGACGTCTTTTGGATCTATGAAGCTGAAGTACCTTATGTAGATATTTACCCATTTTCGCTGTTTTATGTAGTATGTATTTTCCAGCATATGTATAGATAGACAGTTATAACTTTCTTGCTGGATTTGTATTTGACTCTGATCATTTATGTATAATTAAAATGTTAAATGCGATGTGAGGTTCCATTATTGTGATATCTTCCATCTTTATTTTCTTTTATACCCCTGATAATCTGCCTCTCCAACACTTGGATTTACGGCACGTGAATACCGTGGATGTATTAGTGTCGATTTCTAAGGGTCGAGAAGACGGGTCGTCACATTTGGTAGTGGATATCTACATAAGATACTTCAGCTTCATAGCTCCAAAAGGCTTCTCCAAAATGCTCCCCAACATGCTCCAAAATGCTTCTAAGGTGTCCTGACTACTTGGCTGCCCGAAAAATAAGGCATCTAGAGTTTAAAGGGAAAAAAACTCCGGGTCAGTCATGTACCGGTGTGAGAACTCAAAGTATGATGTTTTGAAAACAAAAAGTTATCTCATAAGACCACACCGCACATAAACACGGAACGAGTTTTTACCTTATGATAACCAAAACTCTTTATTACGTAAAATTTAGGGATATTATTTTTAATGACATTCTTTGGAAACATTTGCAAATAACTTGTTAATCTTAGCCGAAATAATTACATTGATTAAATTCTAGCATAATAGGTTTACAATCAAGTCCGTAGGTTCTTATTGGAGAATGGATTTCCATACAAATGACCGGGTGAAGGGACTACCTTCCGATGGATACACCTCTAGATGGATGTCCTGAGGAACCATCACAACGCTCCTCTACCAAACACAAGACCGGCCAACCTCTATAACTAGATATTACCAAATATGTCATCCCCCGGTCGTAACCGACCTTTATCCGAGAGCTCTCTTTGCATACATCCACATTAATTTACATCCCAACGTCATAGCGGGATGAAATATATCTTAAAGGGAATGATCATACCCTAATTGGGAATGACCCACTCAGCATTGTAGCATCTAACCCTGTTTCGGTCATTTTCGGTTGATGAGGCTTGAGGGAGCAATTACCTATTCACATATCACATCATCTTTGAATGCTATATTGCCATTTCCATTGACTATTAATTGCCTTCCACAAAATACAACCCTTGAGCTTGTACGTCTCAAGGAGGTGTTAAGCTAAGAGTAGTTGCCTTTCCTGCCACCACAGATGAATGTTTGTAAAAACCAATCTACATAATCTCAGAAAATGCAATGTCAAACATCCATCCAAACAAATTCGTTCTTGGACTCAATGAAACCGAAGGTGCTTTCCTCGGCCATTACTAGGCAAGAAGACCACTGCTACAAAAAGTAAATCGGGATTTTATCCCCAACTAATCAACAAGTAGCACCTTGTTATTATTCATCTCAATATCTCCGTCTTCAAACTCTTCAATCTTCGAACACGTAAATTGATTCGAAGTGGTTTTCGGATAGGAATCACCCAAATCCGACCCCCTGTTCCTTCGAAATCCAATCATCGATAAAAAGATGTAATTAAATGATTGCTTTTCGATTCACTCAATTTTCATTACCAAAATATCTTCGAGATATATATATTTTTAAAATATTCTTTTAGTGAATAGGGAATCAATTAAACCTCTTTTTTGAATATTTCTCAAATCATTTTTAAAGATTATCTTTTGAGAAAATAGGATTATAGAAATCACTCTACTTTTATTCAATATCAACTTCCATATTCAACGAGTGCTATGGCCAGGGTAACGGTGAGAACACCTTTTAAATTCCATGAATAGGTCAAGTTCCATCTTCAGATTTTCATAATGTATATAAGAAGATTATTTCTATAAAATCCAAGTTAAGCATCCGGGCTTTCCTTTCGATATGTTCCACCCCTCGCCTAAAAGAGAAAACTGAGGCCATGTAAGTTCAATGCACTGGTTGCTCCGTTCCTAACCTTAATTATGCACCTTATTTGTACTTTTTGATCTTACAGGCGGGACAAATGTTCAAATCTCTTAACCTTAGTTATTTTCCCTTTTTAAATCACTTAACTATTTATTTAACCACCTTTGAAATAATTTTGAATTATTCAAGTCTCTTTTTATATACTTTATTATTTACTTAAAAATGTTTACATAAGACTTGGGAAAGAATTGTTTAGTTTCAACATTTATTTCAAAAGTTATTGAAAAACGTTGCGTAAAGGTGTTGCAAAAAGTGTTACGAAAAGTGCTTTAAAAGCTATATTCTTCAAAATGACTTTTATATCAAAAACCATATTTTCAACTTAAATCACTTTTAAAATATTTTAAACAATTTCTAGAAATTATTTCGTATTTTTAAAATATTTATTTTATCAATTTTAAACTTTAGTCACTTTACTGCAAAAACGCGATTTTTTTGAAAAATTGTTTTGGACATATTTTAAAATCTACTTAATGAAATCTTTATTTTCTTTCTTTGTTTGAAAGGTATGGATATAATAGTTAGGAAAAATCCATATCTCGAAGAATTCCGAGCTATAATCCACTTCATACGCTTATTTAAAGTTTTCGGTGCGAAATCGCGAACTACCATTGCGCGACGCACCTAGTTTTGAGTTATTTCAAGTTTTTTCATTCAAACTTTGTTATAAAAGTTTATATGTTTATAAAATATTTCTAAACCATTTTAAAAGGTATTAAATGATTTCATATAACTTTTTAATTTATTTTGGGAAGTGTTTTCCGTGTGAATCAATGTCATGTATATCATGACTTGTTTCAATATTCTCATGCAATAAACAACATATGGAAATCAATATCATAACCAAACATCCAAACAAACATATCACAACATCGCAACCAAATATGTAGATATAAATTAGGAGTTCTCACCTTGTTTGATATTGAACTAACTTTAAATTGAAATAGCATTTCTAACTCAACTCAAAAGCTCACGAACACTTATTTTAAGATTTTTAGGTGGCTCGACTTTACTTGTAGATGCCTTTGGATCTTTAGGCCATGAGTTTCAAGGGGAGATTAGGCTCGGCCTTGGGTGGTGGCGTGGGTTAGAGGAGGAGAAAGAAGGGGATATGAAGTGGTTTTGAGGTGGTTTGTTACATATTTCTTTCTATATTATTTTTGGAATAATTTTACATCATTTTATTAAGATAGGAAGCCATGGAAAAAAGTAAGAAGAAGCTTAAAAATTTGAGGAGAAGTGTGGAAGGAAGTGAGAAAGTGGATGTGTATTTATAGAGAAAACTTTGGATTAAAATATTATATTTGCAAAAGACCAAAATACCCTTTACTTACTTTTAAAATAATCTTACTTTCCAAAATTTAACATCATATTTCAAATCTTTACTTTATGTCCTTATCACTTAAGGAGTAAGAGAACTTAAAGTAATAATGATGTTTCTTTTGATTTGACATGTTTTGTTTCTATTAGTTTACTTTTCCTAATTATATTCTAGAATTTTCTAATTATGTTTTAATAAAAGAAAACCTAATTAGAAACTTAATTAATACTTACTACATTTATATAAGTGTACACTAATATTAAAATAAAGGTGCAACAACGTTGCGACAATTTTAAATCGACAAAACGTTGATTTTTGACAAAATGCTCTACGGTCATATATTGACGTTTTAGTTAAAGTATTTATTTATGTAAAACAAATTTAAAAATAAATTTGTATAATGTTATTTAAAAATATAAACACTTAAAAATAAATTAAATTATTTATTAAACCATTTAAACTTACTTTTTTTGAAAACAGAATTTTGTAACTTTTGCTGATATAAGCAAATGTTACTATTTTTATGTATATTTCTATTTCCAAATCCTATCTAATATTGTTTGAATCATAAAACATTTTATATGTTATATTTGAAATCACTTTAAATATTATATTTTGAAGTGGTTAAATTTTGGATCGTTACATTCTCCTCTACTTAAAAGAACTATGCCCTCGAAATTAGATAAGAATAAAATAGCTCAAAATGACATATATGTTCAATAAGATGGAGTATACACAATAAGTGACTACGCCACATGCGGTGAGTACACTCAAATGATAGATAAAGTCTATACATTGATCCTAAACTTGGGATATGCTTTTCTCATTCAATCTTCTGTTTCCCATGTGCAATCATCAACATCCTCGCTCCATTGAACTTTGATCAATCGTACTACCTTCCTTCTTAATCGTTTTTCATCTTGTTCCATGATTCAAACGGGGCTTCTAATAATTGCTAAGTTTGGTTCTATCTCCAAGTCATCCTAAGCAGTCATTTCTATGCTTTGTTCTGGGTCATGTACGTGCTTCCGTAAATGTGATACATGAAAAATATTGTGTACAATAGACAATCATTCAGGTAATTGTACTTAATAAGCTAGTGGGCCGATTCGTTTGAGAATGGAAAAAGGTCCAATATCTAGGTGCTAACTTCCTAGCTCTTTCAAATCTTAGTACTCCTCTCATTGGAAAGACTTTCAAAAAGACTGAATCTCCAACTAAGAATTCCAGATTTCTACGCCTTCGGTCTGCAAAACCCTTTTGTCTACTTTAGGCTTCCTTTAGCTTCTTTCTAATCATATCAATCTTCTCTAAAGTTCTCGTATCATATCTGGGCCAAGCACTGACCGATCTTCAGTTTCTATCCAATATGCTGGTGTTTTACATGGACGACCATATAGAGCTTCATGCGGTGCCATGCCGATACTAGCTTGAGAGCTGTTATTATAGGAGAACTCTACTAAATTTAAATGATTCTCCAATGAGCCTCCAAAGTCTCGAATACATGCTCTTAAAAGATCTTCTAAAATGCGGTTAACTCTTTCTGTCTATCCATAGGTTTGGGGGTGATATGCAGTGCTTATTCTTAGCTTCATTCCCAAAGTTGTCTGTAGTGCTTCCCAAAACCGACCTTCATATATATATATATATATATATATATATATATATATATATATCCGCAAGGCTTGCTGCGGTTTTTATTGGCTTTACCAGAATAAAGTGTGCACTTTGGGTTAATCGGTCTATGATAACCCAAATGCCTTCATTTCCTTTCCTTGTTCGAGGTAAGCCATCAATGAAATCCATGGATATTTGATCCTATTTACAAGCTGGAATCTCTAAAGGTTGAAGTAATCTTGTCGTCTTCTGTTGGTCACTTTTGATTCTTTGGCAACTTTCACAATGACTGACATAGATAGTTATGTACCTCTTCATGCTTCTCCACCAAAATGTATGCTTCATGTCCTTGTACATCTTATGAATTACCGAATGAATGCAAAGTTTGGCTGTGTGGCATTCAGCTATTACTTCTTGCTTGAGATTTTCAGCATCTGGAACACAAATTTTTCCATTAACCACAACACTCCATGGTTATCTATTTTAAAGCTTTAACTCCTTTCTTCATTAGGGGACAATCTTTTATCATGTGTCTTGATTGGACAATTATAGCAGCTTCTTGGTGCCGATCCTCGAGTTCCTTGAGTTCTGCATTTTCTACAATGAGTAGATAGGTGGCCCTTTTGTTGGCAATTGTAGCAAGTGACATCTTTAAAGCGGTTATCCTAAGATCCTCCTTAGGGTTTTCCTGCCATGGCTTCTTGCCATTGAACTTCCTCTTTTTCCCGTTATTGTTGTTGCTTTCTTGTACGATGGGTGAATCTGTCTCATCCAAAGCTTCATAACTATCTCCCATGTCTATTAATTCTACAAATGGGTTTTTCACATGCCCAGTCATTCTGCAATGGTATTGGTTCCTCATTCCAGAAATAAACATTTCATTCTTTTTGAGGGGTGTATTTATCAATCCAGGCCCAAAACGAGATAATTCGTTAAATTTGTTAGCATACTCCTCAAATGACATATCCTCCTCTTGTTTAAAATCCATAAAATTTCGGTAAAGACGGGATTTTCCTTCTTCCGGCATATACTGCTCTCCTAGAATTTCTTTGAATCGCTCTCATGAGAAATCATCTTCTGACTCATTCTGGGTAACAGACTCCCACCAAACTAGAGTTCCATCTTGTAGTTGCCAAGAAGCTAAGAATCTCTTATGCTCATCTCCAATATTCAGTCCTTTGAAAATTCTTTCACAAGAGCAGATCCAAGCTTGTACTTCAATGATGATTTCCATTCCTTTGAAAGGTTACCACCAAAACTGATGTAGTTCTTGCATAAAGTTGCAAAGTTAATTTGGGGCTGCACCGAAACTACTACTTCCTTGACTACTGTAGCTACGAGAGTTTGACCATTTTTGGTATTACTTCTTCCCCCACCTCATCCTCTTCTTATACTCATTTTCTAAATGTAATGACCCATCTCCTCGACCCTTATAGATCGACACTAATGCATCCATAGTATTCACATGTCGTAAATCCAAGTGCCCAGATGGCATATTATTAGGGGTGTAAACAAAATAAAGATAGAAGATAACATAATAATGGAATCTACATTGCACTCAACATTTTAATTATACATAAACAATCAGAGTCATATACAAATCCAGCGGATAGTTAAAACTGTCTATCCGTACATATGTTGGAAAATACATACTATGTAACACAACGGAAAATGGGTAGATATCTATATAAGGTACTTCAGCTTCATAGCTCCAAAAGACTTCTCCAAAATGCTCTCTAACATGCTCCTAAGGTATCCTCACTATTTGGCTGGCCGAAAAATAGGGCACCCAGAGTTTAAAGGGAAAAAAACTCGGGTCAGTCATGAGACTGGTGTGAGAACTCAAAGTACGACGTTTTAAAGAAAAATAGTATCTCATAAGACCACACCGTACATAAACATGGAACAAGTTTTTACCTTATGATAACCAAAAAAATTTATTATGTAAAATTTTGCGGGTATTATTTTTAATGACTTCATTTGAAAACATTTGCAAATAACTTATGAATCTTAGAAAAAATTGTTACAGTGATTGAATTCCAACATAATAGGTTTATAATCAAGTCCGTATGTTCTTATTGGAGAATGGATTTCCATACAAATGACCAAGTGAAGGGATTACCTTTCGATGGGTACACCTCTAGATGGATATCTCGAGGCACAGAACATCTGCCCTCTACCAACACAAGACCAACCTATCTCTATAACTAGATAGTACCGAATATGTCATCCCCCGGTCGTTACCGACCTTTATTCGAGAGCGCTCTTCTCGTACATCCACATAATTTGCATCCCGAATGTCATAGCAGGAAGAAATATATCTAAAAGGGATTGATCATTCCCTAATTAGGAATGACCCACTTAGTCTTGTCGCATCTAACTCTATTTCGATCATTTTCGGTTGGTGAGGCTCGAGGCAACGATTACCTTTTCACATAGCACATCTTACTTCACTTTGAATGCCACATTGCCATCCCACATTCACACGACTGATTTCTACAAACGTATAACTTCCTGAGCTCATATGTCTTAGGAAAGGGTGTTAAGCTAAGAGAAATTGTCTTCTCTGCCATCGACTAATATACTTTTATAGAGATCACTCATTGTGATTTGGAATGCAAGGTCAGACATTTGTCTATACAAGTTCGTTCTAGGACTGAACGAAACTGAAGCTACTTTCCTCGGCCATTACTAGGAGAGAAGTCCTTGTGGTTCTGAGATTTTCATAACAAAGAGACCACTGCTATAATATAGTGAATCAGGAGTTTATCCCTAATTAATCAACAAGTAGTCCCTTGTTATTACTCGCCTCAATATCTCCGTCTTCAAACATTTTCTATCTTTGAACATGTAAATTGGTTTGAAGTGGTTTTCGGATAGGAATCACCCAAATCTGACCCTAGTTCCTTCGAAATCCAATCATCGATGAAAAATGATGTAATTAGGTGATTGTTTTACGATTCATTCATTTTCCTTTACTAAAATATCTTTGAGAGATACATATTTTCAAAATATTCTTTTAGTAAATACGGAATCATTTAAAGATCTTTTTTGAATATTTCTCAAATCATTTTTAAAGAGTATCTTTTGAGAAAATAAGATTGTAGAATCACTCTACTTTTATTCAATATCAACTTCCGTATTCAGCGAGTGCCATGGGTGGAATAATGGTGAGATCACCTTTTAAATTCCACGAATATGACAAGTTCCCTCTTTGGATTTTAATAATAAATATAACAAGATTATTTCTATAAAATTCAAGTTGAGCATCCGAGATTTCCTTTCTATATGTTCCACCCCTCGCCTAAAAGAGAAAACTAAGACCAGGTTAGTTGAGGGCACTAGTTGCTACATCCTTAATCTTAGTTACACACCTTGTTTTTACTTTTAGATCTCACAGGCGGGACAAATGTACTCGTCATTTCCGCATACTCATTTTTCCTTTTTAAATCACTTAACCACTTGTTTAACCACCTTTGAAATAATTTGAATTGTTAAAATCTCTTTTTTTAAATACTTTATTATTTACTTAAAAATGTTTACATAAGACTTGGGAAAGAATTGTTTAGTTCCAACCTTTATTTCAAAAGTTATTGAAAAGCGTTTCTAAAAGGTGTTGCAAAAAATGTTACAAAAAGTGCTTTAAAAGCTATATTCTTCAAAACGACTTTTATATCATTTAAAAAACCATCTTTTCAACTTAAATCACTTTTAAAATTTTTAAATGATTCTTATAATTTATTTCATATTTTTAAAACATTTATTTTATCAATTTTAAACTTTGGTCACTTTACTGCAAAAGCTCGATTTTTCTAGGAAATTATTTGGACATAGTTTAAAATCTACTTAATGAAATCTTTATTTTCTTCCTTTGTTTGAAAGATATGGATATAATAGTTCGAAAAATCCTTGTCTCGAAGAATTCCGAGCTATAATCCACCTCGTATGCTTATTTAAAAATTTTCGACGTGAAATCGGGAACCACCATTTACGATCGGCACGACTATAGCCGATCATTCCAAAATACCGAGTTGGGGCCACCGATCATTATGGTGGGCCCCTAAGGACCTAGGGAGCCTTTTGCCAAAATCTTAGCAAAATATCTCATCATCTCGCCATGCAAATACAAACCCGTTGGTTCATTTTCAGGATCTTTCGCGCTGCTTGTTACTTTAGACTCTATTGTAATCAAGTGTCACCTTTGTTCTATTATTGTAATCAAATTCACAAGAGAGTAATAAAGGATAATCTTCAAAGTGGATGTAGGCTTACAATGCCAAACTACTATAAACCTCTACGTCTTTGATTACTGCTTATTCTCTATTGCTTGCTTATTCATTTACTCAGTTTAATTTTGTTTTTCTTTATTTACTTCTCAACAAAAATTATTCTTGGGTGTTTGTAACCATTTTTTGGTGCAGACATATATATATATATATATATATATATATATATATAACGACAAAATATTAATGATTTATATATAAACATTATTGCGTTAAATATTAAATATATATATATGTATGTATGAATATACATAATATATAAAAGATTTTTTTTAAATCATTTAACACATATGCATATATATGTGCGAACTATAGTAACAAAATTATTATTATTATTATATTTAATACATATAGGCATATTTATAATATCTAAATATGTATATATATTTATGTATATTAATTATGTATTTGATAAAAATATTTTCAAATCTTTCCAGGTAAAATGCAAAGCATAAAAAATTTATTTATATTTTGTTGCATCAGTATATATATATTAATTAATTATTCAACATTAAAAAAATAATCAAAAAATATTTTCATGTTATATTAATAAAATTTTAACTTTTTATAAAATCGAGCATAATATCTTAAAGGTAAGAATTTTTTTATGAATTTTATGAGTCAAAATAATATTTGTACTTAATTGGTTTCGACCGTTTATTGGACTGATTTTTTTAAAATATAAAAAATATTCTTTAAATTCCAATTTATTATCGAAACATATTTTATTTTATATGATTTATTTAATTAGTATACTTGTTTAAATAAAATTAAATAATAGTAAATAAATATTAAAAATTAATTTGCAGCCACCGAAAAATGTATTCTATGTAGATATGCATTTATTAAAATATAGGTTCAACTATTAACATGATATGATGATACAATTAAATAGAAGTCATATAATTAAAATTAGGTAGTATATTAACACACACACACACGCACAAATATATATGTGTATATATATATATATATATATGTATAAGTTAAATAATAATGGTTTATTTTAAATAAAGTAAAATATACAAATAACAAATCTAATATGTGATAACATTGATAATACATATAAGAATCTCATCTTATTAGCAATATAATAATGATATACATACATACAAACATACATACATACATACATACATACATACATATATATGAATAATACGATGTTATGTAGAAATTATAAATCATATAGTATAGTAAATACATACCTAATACCAATGCCTTAGAGCACACTTTGTAATGATGAATTCTCCCTCCTTTGAGTTCTTCTCGATTCTATCGATTCTTAATCCTTGACCATAGACCTTTAACTATCCAATATTTGTTGCCTTTTGAATTGATTTGACATGAATTTGTTTGAGCTCCTTATTAATGAGGTCGTTCAGAAATGATGGGGAATGGAAGCCAAAATGTCAGTTTTGCATTAGGGTTATGGGTTCTTTTATAGTGGAAGAAATAGAGAGAAATATGGATCACATCTCATACCATTTCTCATCAAATCTCAACCATCCATCTCCAAACCCCTCTAACCTTTTTGGCCACCTCCTACAAGCCCTATCGCTGTCGAAATAACGTCTTAGCAACATGGGCTAACTGTAACATCCCTCATTTTGGGGCCCGAAACTAAGTGCTATAGATGCTGTAGTCATCTATAGTTACTAATTTCCGATGACAGAATGTGGCCATGTTACTTATTTGATAATACTAAAAGCATAGTAATATAGGAAATTCAACACGGCTTTTAACATAAATTTTCTCGTTTTATTTCGCAATAAGATTTTAATTTCATTACATAATCCAAATTCGCAAACCATGTTTAGAGAAAATATAATTAATACAACATACTACAAGAGTGACAAATGAAGATGCTTCCTTAGACGATCAGAATCAAATATCTAGTATTTAATACAACTTGTTATTACAACGCAAAAGCAGAATCAAAACACAATAAAAAAATAGGTACATAGCTTCTACTAGCTAGATTGTCCCCTGCACATCTCCGGAAGCTTATTCATTTAAAGAGAACCTGAAAAGCCCTTACTCTCAACCTACTTAAATGACTACCTAAGAGTTTAAGGGGAAAACAAAAACTTCGGGTCCGACAAAAGGTCTGGTGTGAATAATAACCTACCATCTCAAACTAGTAGATATTTAGTGAGACCAGGCCATTGTGCGGAACGTGTTTCCACTCACTAGTACCCAATTACTTATCTTAACCATATACTATGCTTCTGTCTCCACAATGGTTTTAATAAAATAATATAATCATATGTAAACATTTCATATACACAGGATTACCCATCTCTCATTTTTAAACTACCCATCTAAGTTCTCATTGACTATCCATCTTATATTTTTGTGGACTACCTATCTCACATTTTATTTTACTTGAACTAATGTGAACTACCAATCTTGCATTTTATTATTTTAACTGATGTGAAATATTCATCTCACATCTTATACTTTTCCCTGGAAGACTATGAACCCTTAAATTAACCAATTAGAGACTACCCATCTTCGTTATGATGCGGACTATCCATCACACATCCCATAGTTTTTCTAGGGTTACTATGAACCCATCACTTGGCCATTTGATTCATGCTATCCACATATTTTATTTTGTTCCATATTACCCGCATGTTTACTTTACTCCATGCTATCCACATGTTCAACATTAATCCATGCTATCCACATTTTTCTATTTATCCCATGTTACCCATATGTTCAATTATTAATCCATGCTATCCACATGTTTCCATTTATCCCGTTAGTTATTTAAATTTCATGGTGACGTACATTGGTAACCCCAAAAGATTTCATGTTAAACCCATTATGATATACTTCACTGTCCCTAAGTTCAAAGTTCAAATCATGTAACAAATGGCTCTCCACCATTTATAAGCTCAATATGCATTAACGTCGATATCCACAGTTCCTTGTAACATTTTATTAATGATGTATGGTTAATACCCTTAACCCATAATTTAAACAAGGAAACCATCTCTTTATATTTTCAAAGTCTAATGCCATTTGTTAAACCTTTTATTATATTGCCATGTACATTATTGAAAATGATATAAGGTTTTTTCTTCTTCCAAAACATCTTAGTTTGAATCAATGTCAACATCATCTCATGTCGTTGTAAAAGTATAACACTTTCCGCCAATTAAAAACTCAAAGATAATATATATAGCATAACGCCTCAATGACAATGAAGTCATCAATCCTTACGATACATAGGTTATCCACCTATTTGAAAACTTGAAGACTAGTCGAAAACATCGACAAAGCTCGATATCAATTTTAAAAGTGGCATAGAGTAACTTGATGACAATTTTAAAAGCTGTCTGTTTAGGCTCGATGACAATAAAAGCATGGGTTAGGCTCGATGACTATTTAAAGCATTAGGCTTGAAACAGGTTGAAAGTGGCAAATAGGTAGGCTCGATGGCCATTTTGTTTGGCAAGGTTGAAACTCTAAGTAGTATATGCGGCATGCATGCTTCTTATTATAAAATGTGGCATGCATGCACCTCGACATGCCCAAATCAATGGCCATCTCTCTATCTTTGTTATTATAAGCTCAACGAGGTTCGAATCCAATTCGCTCCATGCCAAACTCATTGACATCATATGCATTGCTTTGTTCTGTGTCGATGAAATAAAGTGTGGATAGATATGGCTTGACATGGTCGATGTCGACATGGTAGGGTAGTAATTTACTTTAAAACAGCCAATTTGCTATAAAAGTAGTATCTTTTCTCCAAACCTCTATAATTTGTCAAAATCTCATTGCCTAATAAAATCTTTATCAATTTCTTTACTGAAAATCTACCGCACCCTATCCAAAACATTATTGAAATAATTAATTACTAACCATAATTAATTAAACTTTTATATGCATATTCTAGCATAAATAAATCTCCTCAATTCAAAATTACATGGAAAAAATCCCAAAAATTCACGTCAATTCCAAAGTTATATTTCTTTTGATATATAAAATATTCGGGGTTTAAAACCGACCTATGATCATCATTAATAAATTAAACCCGAATTTATGCTTTTTAACCTTAGGAAATTCATAATAAATCCTCGTCACTTTGGAAAATTCTCAAATTAAAAAAAAACTCATCTCCGAATAATGTTTTCCTTAACGTATCAAAATTTCAAATCATTTGGAGGATAAAAACTTTGGATTTAATCCCAGAACCGAATTAAACAATTTCTAATCAATTTCAAAAATTCCTACTAACCATTATTCTATCCACACAATGATAACTAGATCATACTTAACCAATCACACACATAAGATTCGGCTATTACCTATAACCGAATCAAAACAAAAATTTAAGAGACGACAAGTGTTATTATTCACCTTAAACTTAATGTATGGAGTTGAGATTTGGTCTAGCTTTGATTTCATATGTTTGCTTCCCTAGAATCTCTAAACTTTGACTTCCTTCTATAGCCGGCCTACCTTAGTTTTCTTTAGTTGTTTTGTGAATGATGGGAAATGAGAATAGAATGAGGGGAGAGGGTTTAAGGTAAGGTTTAGTATATTTCTAAGTTACCCCTCTCATTCCCTTTAGGTCAAAATTTTAAAACAACTTTACTCATTTTACTAAGGCACAACCTAATTAAATTGTCCAAATGTCATTCTCCTTAATTATCTACATTATTCTATTTAATCTATCCAATTACATGCCCTGAATAATGTAAACTAATAATTAGGGGTGTTGCAGGCTCCTCCCTTAAAGAATTTTGTCCTCAAAATTCAGTAAGGACTACAGAATAAGCATAACAAACTTGCAACCAAAGCTAGTATATCCTACCAGCCATAAAATATATATACAATAGATATAGAACATACCCTCACAACAGCTCAGGATAAGTATCCGTAATCATGTCCTCTTTCATCGTAGTTCGGTCTTTCTCATTATCGCTCCACTAAACTTTCACCAACTTGACTGTCTTGTTCCTTAACTTCTTCTCATCTCTCGCTACAACCCGAACTGGTTGTTTAACAAAAAACAAATCTGGCTCCATTACAAAATCTTCCAATGCGGTCGGAGTGATAGTAGTCTCTCAATCATGCACATACTTCCTTAGATGAGAAAAATGAAACACATTATGGACACTACCAAACTGCTCGGTAACTCAACTCGATATGCGAGCTTTCTGATCCTCTTTATAATTGGGAATTGTCCAACATATCTCGATGCTAGTTTCCCTGACTTTTCAAAATGTACCACGCCCTTCATTGGTGATACTTTAATAAAAATCTTATCTCCAACTGAGAACTCTAGATTCTTATGCTTTCTATCCACATAACTTTTCTGTCTAGACCAAGCTTCTCTCATCCTACCTCGAATTAACTCAATTTTCTTTGTTGCTTCTCTTACCAAATTTGGACTTAAGACTAACCAATCTTCGATTTTTGACCAACATGTTGGTGACTTGCATGGCCTTCTGTACAAAGCTTCGAAAGGCGCCATTCCTATACTAGTATGATAACTATTATTATAGGAAAAATCAACCAAGTGTAGGTAGTCTTTCCATGATCCACCAAAATCTAGTATGCAAGCTCTCAACGGATCCTCAAGTACCTTATTGACTCTCTCTATCTGCCCATCTATCTGAGGGTGATAAGCGGTACTCATCTTGAACTTGGCACCTAACACTTCCTATAGACTCTTCCATAATTCCTTAGTAAACAATGTATCTCTGTCGCCGATTATACTACTAGAAATCCCACGCAGTCTAACTATATTCTCCATAAATAACTTAGCCAAAATAGGTGTCGTCTTGGTTGACTTAATGGGAACGAAATTGGCATTGTTGGTCATTCTTTCCACTATGAACCATCTACTCTCATTTCTTCGATTCATCCTTGGTAACCCATAAATAAAGTCCATGGATGTCGAATCCCATTTTCAAACTGGTACATCTAAAAGCTGAAGCAACCTACTCGGCTTCTAATGTTCGGCTTTTACTTGCTGGCAATTCGAACATTACTTTACCCATAAGCCAACATCCTTCTTTATACCTTTCCAAAGAAACTTCTCTTCATATCCTAAAACACCTTGGTTCCTCCAGGATGGATCATAAACTTCAATCGATGACATTCCCTAAGAACTTCTTTCCTTAAGGTCCCAACATTCTAAACACACAATTGTCCTTTCTTTCTCAACCGTCCCTTCTGGTCAATACTAAAATCTTTCATATCATCAATCTCAGCTCCAATCTCTAGCCTTCTAATCTTCTCGGCCAACAATGGATCATCTCTCTATTTAGAAGCAATCCTTTCGATCAAAACTAGTCGAACTTCCAAACATGCTATTATGGCAGTACTTTAACTAGAACTAGCAATCGATCTTACTGCGCACTACATGTAGTCAATGCCTCAAGATCCTTCCATTCTGCCAACATAGTTGACATCACACTTAGATGTTTTTTGATAAGAGCATCGACTACCTTATTTCCTTTTCCTGATGTATACTCTATACCAAAATCATAAGCTGCAAAAAAATTCGGCCACCTCTGCTATCTTATATTCAATTCATTCTAAGAGAATATTTATGTTAAATACTTATGATCCATGTATAAATCAAATCTTTCTCCCAAAAGATAATGTCTCCAAAGATCACCGCTGCCAACTCTAAATCATGTGTCGGATATCTTATTTCATGCACTCTAAGATGTCGAGAAGCTTAGACAATTACCTTATCCTTCTACATCAACACAACTCCTAATCCAGTCCCACATGCATCTGTATACACTACTAACCCTTAATTACCATTTGGCACAACTAACACAGACACATTGGTCAACAAATGCTTTAACTTAAGGAATGCTTCCATGCATCTATCCGACCAAACAAAATTAACGTCTTTTTTGGTTTTCTTAGTCGAGGATGTTGCTATGCATGAAAAATTCCTGATAAATCTCCAATAATATCCAGCCAAACCAAGAAAACTTCTTATCTTGGTCACTGTCTCCTATCTCTTCCAACTATTACTACTTCAATCTTAGCCGGATCAACTGATAACACTTCTCTTGAGACTACATGGCCAAGAAACTTCACTTCCTTCATTCAAAAATGACACTTCGAAAACTTTGCTTTCAGGTGATGCTGACTCAGTGTCTCTAACACTATGTGAAATGAACCATGTGCTCTCTTTTATCCTAAGAGTATATCAAAATATCACCTATAGTACCAATATTAACCTATCCAAGTGCCCTCGAAAATTCGGTTCATCAAATCAACGAAGAAAGCTGACACATTCGTTTTCCTGAATGACATTACCAACCATTCATGCGAACCATATCTCGTTCGAAATGCCATCAAACGAATACTGTCCTCCAACACTCTTTTCGGATGGAACGCTATTGCCAAATCCAATTGGAATAACAATTTGGCTCCACTCAACAGATCGAATAAATCATTGATTCTCGGCAAAGGACATATATTCTTGATCATCTTGTCATTCAACTTATGGTAGTCGATCACAACCTTAACGATCCGCCTGGTTTCTTCACGAACACCACGGCCGCTCCCCAAGGCAAACTACTTGGTCTAATAAAACTCTTTCCTTCTAAATCCACTAGTTGCACCTTTAACTCCTTCATCTCAGTAGGTGTTATCCTGTTAGGTGGTCCATTTAAGGTTATGCTCTTAGCACAAGATCTATTCGAAACTCGATAGCTTGTTATGGTGGTAGTCCTATGACTGGCTCAAAAACATATGCAAATACTCTTGCTACCAAAATCCGATTCAACTCTTCATCTTCTTCCACAGCATTCAGCAAAGAAAAAAAATTCCTGGACTTGAATTCTTGATTGAATATACTATTTGGACAGTATTACTAGGATTTCTCAATGATATTTCCATATCCTGGCAAAATATCTTAGCATCATATATATCTAACCAATCAATACCCAATATGATCCCAAGCTTACGAAGTTAAAGACATATAAACTACATGCAAACTTATGACCTAACAAATCAAGTTCTAACTGGTCATATCTCATCCCCATAGTTGCATACCCTCCTATTGGATTCATATCTCCTAAGGAAGTAACTAGGTATGATGGTACTAAACATAACTTATTTACTAAACACTGAGATATAAATGAAAGTGATGCACCAGTATAATACATTATCCTAACTGGTATACTATGGTTGAAAAGCGTACATTCCATTATAGATTTTCCCTTCTCAGCTGCTGTTGGTATAGAGGATGATGGTTCCAAAGCATAGACTTTACCCTTATCGGTCTTGGTTGCTTTTGGACATTTGTTCTTACAATGCCCTATTTGGTTGCAGTTAAAACACTTCACATTCTGCTTCCCCACAACCACATTTCCATCATCCGAGCGGCACTCATTATCATAGCACCCCTTCTTATCACACTTATAACAGACAATTTCTACCTTCCCCTTCCTAGTTGCTCCTCTTTTATAAGCACCCTTCTACTTAAAGAATTTTAGTTTCTTATTCCAAAAACATTGAGTCTCTGCAGACTTCTCCTTATGAAGGTAGAAAGCATCTCTTCGTTTCTAATCACTATCTCCACTACTACATTTGATGGATCTCAGAGATGTGGAATGGTTGCCCTAGCGATTTTTGGTCTTAACCTCTAGATAAAATTCTCGTTCCTCTTAATGACAGTGTCCACAGTGGCATATCCAAACTTTATAGCTCATCAAACTTCATAGAATACTCCAACATTTACATCTCCCCTTGCTCCAAATCCGCAAATTTCTTGAGCAAAGCGGACCTAGCTACCTCGGAAAAAAAATCTCTCCTTGAATCACCTTTGGAAATCTGCCAAAGTTAACTCTTCCTCGGGCACACCCATGGTGACTCCATTTCACCAGAACAATGTTGCACCTTGCAATTATCTCGAAGCCAATCTCCTTTTCTTCTCATCCTCTAAATCAAGAGCAGTAAAAATTCTCTCGCAATGCAAAAGCCAATTTCCCACTTCTACCTCATCTTCAATCCCCGGAAAAGGCTTCCCTCCCAAACTGGTATAATCTAGACTCAGCTTGGCATAGTTATTTACAATCGGCGCCATGGGATTTGCTCCTCCTGCATTCACAACATCTCCTCTCGCTACTCCTGCAGCTGTTCCAGCTTGCATCAGATTGATAAAGAACTAATACATCATCCCATGTCTACTAGTGTGGTTTTGGCACTTGCGTTGTGATTAACATTTTCTTATCGAATCTAGTTTCTCCAGGTATTGGGTCGAGCATTTCCATTAGTTGTGGTGCTTCTTCCATCTAGATTCACTTTTCCGTTTCCTACTTCCATACCTTTCTTTCTCGTAAATCTGCATATAAGCCTTAGCGAGACATAGAAGAACGATTTAAGAGAGGGAATATGTACTCATATATAGGAAAATACAAGTTCGTAATTATAGCGTTATCCCAACCCTAATCTTATTCTTTGATTCATTAGATTAAGTTTTCAAAATTTTTTTAGGTTTAAATTTCTTTTAAGTTTACATAAACTATGCTCTGATACTAAACTGTAACATCCCCCATTTTAAGGCTCGAAACTAAGTGCTATACACAATCATCCATAGTTATTAGTTTTCGATGACAAAATGCAGCTTAATCATTTCGATAATACCAGAAACATATGAATATAGGAAATTCAACATAGTTTTTAAAATAAATTTTCTCAGTTCATTTCACAATAAGATTTCGATTCCATTACATAATCCCAACTTGCAAACGACGTTCAGAGAAAATATAATTATTACAACTATTCCAAGATCAATATATGAAGATGCCTGCTTGGATGATCAGAGTCAAATATCTAGCATTTAATACAACTTGCTATTACAACACAAAAGCAGAATCAAAACAGAGCAAATATAGATATATAGCTCCTACTAGCTAGATTGCCTCCTGTAGGTCTTCGAAAGCTTATTTATCTAATGAGAACCTAGAAAGCCTTTACTCTCGACCTACTAAAAATGAGTATCCCAGAGATTCAAGAGAAAACAAAAACTTCGGGTTAGAAAATAATTCAGGTGGAATAATAATCTACAATTACAAACCAATAGATATTTAATGAGACCATGTCATGCGGAACGAGTTTCCCCTCATTAGTACCCAATTACTTAACCATATACTGTGCTCCTACATCCAAAATGGTTATAACAAAATAATATAATCATATGTAAACATTTCATATATACTGGATTACATATCCCTCATTTATTAGACTACCCATCTAAGTTCTCATTGACTATCCATCTTATATTTTTGTGGACTACCCATCCTACATTTTATTTTACTTTAACTAATGTGGACTACCCATCTCATATTTTATTATTTATACTGATGTGGACTATCCATTTCACATCTCATGGTTTTTCTAGGATGACTATGAACCCTTAAATTAACCAATTAAAGACTATCCATTTCTAGCATGATGTAGACTATCCATCATACCTCCCATAATCTTCCTAGGATGAATATGAACCCATCACTTGGTTATTCAATTCATGTTATCACATCTTTCTATTTGTCCCATGTTACCCACATGTTAAACATTCATCCATGTTATTAACATGTTTCTATTTATCATATGTTATCCACATGTTTGATCATCAATCCATACTATTCACATATTTTCACTTATCCCCTTGATTATTTAAATTTCATGGTAACGTACATTGGTAACCCTAAAAGATTTCATGTCCAGAGATACCCTAGTGTCCCTAAGGTTCAAAGCTAAAATAATGTAATAAATGTATCTCCACCGTTTATAAGCTTAATGTGCATTAACATTGACATTCACAATTAAAGTCCTTGTAATTATTTTCTTAATGATGTATGGTTAATACCCTTAACCCATAATTCAAACAAGGAAACCGTCTCTTTACATTTTCAAAGTCTAATTCCATTTGTAAAACCTTTTATTATATTGCCATGTACATGATTGAAAATTATATAAGGCTTTTTGCTTCCAAAAAATCTTAATTTGATCAACGTCGACATCATCTCATGTCGAGGTAAAAGCATAAGGCTTTCTGTCTATTAAAACTCGAAGATTAATACGAGATCACGCCTTGATGACAATGAGGTCACCGATCCTCATGATACATTGGCTATCCATCTATTTAAAAACTTGAAGACTATTTTAAAACATTGACAAAGCTCGATATCAATTTTAAAAGCGACATATAGTAACTCGATGATAAGTTTAAAAGTGGTCTGTCTAGGCTCTATTGCAATAAAAAGCATGGGATAGGCTCGAAGACTATTTAAAGCATTAGGCACGATAACAGGTTGAAAGCAATAAAAGGGTAGGCTCGATGACCATCTGGGTCGGCAAGGTTGAAACTCGAAGTAGTATATGCGGCATGCATACTTCTTAGTATAAAACGCGAGATGCATGCGCCTCGACATGAACATATCGATGACCATCTCTCTATCAATTTTACTATAACCTCAATGAGGTTCTAACCCAATTCGCTCCATGCCAAACTCATTGACATCATATGCATTGCTTTGTTCCATGTCGATGACAATGAAGTGTGGTGAGATGTGGCTAGACATGGCCGATGTCGACATGGCAGAATAGCAATTTGCTTAAAAACTGCCAATTTGCTATGAAAAGCAGTATCTTTTAACCAAACCTCTACAATTTGTCAAAATCTCATTGGCTAATAAAAATTTATCAATTTCTTTACTGAAAATTTACCGCACCCTATTTTCAAGATCCAAAACATTACTTCAAATAATTAATTACTAATCATAATTAATTAAACTTTTATATGCATACTCTAGCATAAATAATATCCTTAATTCAAAACTACATGAGAAGAAATCCCAAAAATTGACGTTAATTCCAAAATTATATTTCTTTTGACATATAATATATTCGGGTCCAAAACCTACATTTAATTATTATTTATAAATTAAACCCGAATTTATGCCTTTTTAACCTTAGGAAAATCATAATAAATTCCTATCACTTTAGAAAATTCTCAAAATAAAAATTCATCTCCAAAAAATGTTTTCCTCAACATACCAAAGTTTCAAATCATTTGGAGGATAAAAACTTCAGACTTAATCCCAATAATTAATTAAAAAATTTCTAATCAATTCCAAAAATTATCATTAACAGTTATTCTATCCAAAAAATGATTGTTAGATCATAACTTGACCAATCAAACACATAAGATTCAGGTATTACCCATAACCGAATAAAAATAAAAATTTAAGAGATGATAAGTGTTATTATTCACCTTAAACTTGATATACGGAGTTGAGATTTAGTCTAGCTTTGATTTCCTAAGCTTGCTTCCCTTGAATCTCTAGATTTTGACATCCTTCTATGGCCGGCCTCCCTTAGTTTTCTTTAGTTATTTTGTGAATGATGGAAAATGAGAATAAAATGAGGGGAGAAAGTTTAAGGTAAGGGTTTAGGATATTCCTAAGTTACCCCTCCCATACATTCTCCTTTTGGTCAAAATTTTAAAACAACTTTACTTATTTTTATTATGGTACAACCTAATTAAATTGCCCAAACCTCATTCTCCTTTATTATCTACATTATTCTATTTAATCTATCCAAGTAAATGCCCTAAATAATGTTAACTAATAACTAGGGGTGTTGTAGGCTCCTTCCTTAAAGAATTGTCCTCGAAATTCCGTAAGGACTACAGAATAAGCATAAAAAACTTGCAACCAAAGCTAGTACATCCTACCAGCCATAAAATCTATATACAACAAATATAGAACATACCCTCACAACAGCTCATGATAAATATCCCTAATCCTGTCCTCTATCTTCTTAGTACAGTCTTTCTTGTTGTTGCTCCACTGAACTTTAACCAACTTGACTGTCTTGTTCCCTTGCTTCTTCTCATCTCTCGCTACAACCCTAAATGGTTGTCTAACAAAATTCAGATCTGGTTCCATTACAAAATCCTCCAATGAGGTCGGAGTGATAGTCGTCTCTCGATCATGCATATACTTCCTTAGTTGAGAAACATGAAACACATTATGGACCCCTACTAAACTGCTCAGTAACTCAACTCGATATGTGAGCTTTCTGATCCTCTTTATAATCGAGAATGGTCCAACATATCTCAGTGTTAGTTTCCCTTACTGTCCAAAATGTACCACACCCTTCATTGACGATACTTTCATAAAAACCTTATCTCCAACCAAGAACTCTAGATTCTTTCGCCTTCTGTCCATGTAAATTTTCTATTTATACCAAGCTTCTCTCATCCTACCTCGAATTAACTCAATTTTCTTTGTTGCTTCTCTCACCAAATTTGGACCTAAGACTAAGCTGTCTCCTTTAGGTCAAAATTTTAAAACAACTTTACATATTTTATTAAGGCACGACCTAATTAAATATATTTATAACTATTATAAACATATATAATAATCAGTCACATTGATATTTTCTATCTGACCTTTGTTATATTAACCAATATAATACTATTGAGTGAGTCGTTCTATAATCGTCCAATAACTATCAGTACGTAACCCCTATGTGGCCCCAATAGCCATAAGTAGTAGACTTTTTAACATTAAGGGGGTGTTACGTACTCTAGTCTAAATAGATACATCAATATCCAATCTTGATGCATCTTGACTAGGAACATTTAAAATAGAACTTTTATTGTGATAAATTACTCATATTACAACACTTTGTAACTACCATGACAAAACATAAAATTTATGGATTTTCTATTAAATATACTATTATTAATTAATATAATACATTATATCAAGTATATAATAGAAATAAAACATCTTTTATTTTGAACAAGATTGTTATTGAGTTAGATATATGTAACAAATTACACAATTGCTCCTGAGGCATAACCATAACTCTATCGATCTCCCACTTGCACTTGGGATCAATTATGGAACCTTATTCTAACTTCTCTAATTGGTTTCTCAAAACCAGTCGAGTCAATCCCTTAGTGAATGGGTATGCTATTACATTTTAAATATCTACTATGTTAATAGACTATCTCCAACTCTGATAAACTACCTATATTATGTGGAACAATTGGAGCATGTCTCTCGACTTCTAATGAGCTCTAAGTTTTGTTATGAACTACATTGCGACACTGTTATCATATAACAATGATGGAATTCTTAACATTTGTAATCACCATTGGCTCAGTTATAAAATTATGCATTTATATTTATATGTATTACTTTTATTGCAGCGCTATTCAAGGCGATGTGCTTAGCATTTTCATTGAATTAGCCATAATATTTCATTTAGAACATTTCTAACTTAAAGACTACTGAATTATGTTTATTGTTGACATATTATACTCAATATTACTTAAGAAATTTTGAATCCAAACACTCCTTCATAAGGAATTCATCATTTCTATAAACAATTCTCTAGTATTTCATAAATATATAAGAACACTTCAAATAATAATTCAGTGATATCAATTTAGATAAGATATTTGCTGTATGTACCAAATACATAAACAAATCATGATATCATAGACAACATAAAATGTATGATAATTCCTATGGCCAAGGCATAAGGAATCCATCTTACATGTTCCCTATTAAACATTTTGTAAGGTGTCCTTGCATGTCGATTTAGGATATTTCTAATATCTTTTATACCTGCTATAAAAGACATCCTTCAAAAATTTAACGTCGAGTATTAAAACAACTAAGGTTGATTTTAACAAAGCATATTGTTAAAATTCAACTGTGTGTTGTTTACTTATGGTTTAGAAATATCTATGTATCTTTTTAACTTTCTTTCTTTTAAGCACATGCTTCCACTGCATTTTGATCGGCAATAAATTTGATATTATAATCAAAAATTTGTTCAATTTTGGTGCTCGTCGAATGACAAAAACACACAAACTCAATATCCCTTCCACTCACATCGAGACACTTTGGTTATTATATGTAGGCAGTTTATTCTAGATCATTATCTAGAATTTTTCATTTCAACACATATGCATCGAAATATAAGGTCATAGTAAGCGATAATTTTGTGAGTAAAATCCAAACCTACTTGAGCACATCAAATGGCGAATTTATTACTATAATTTCAACAATTGAATTTATGGTATTATTCTTATCAATGTGGCTCACTATATTCTAACTGCATTTGTCTTTCTCTTAAAGACATATTTATCATATCCTTTAAGATATAACTATTAAAATTATATATAGATAATTTATTTGGAATCTATTTTGGAATTACGCATCATACCATACCATAGAGTCAACATAATTAATGGTTTAACTAAACAACTGCAGATTATATATTTTTGACATTGATAAGAAACCATAGTTTCTCTTCAATGTGCGAGAATACTTAATCGACACTCTAATGAAATGTGTTCATTTAGGTTAGATAATCTCATTTAATCTCATGTAATCAGTCTTATCTATGGTTCGTATCTAATTCCATTTTACCACCAATAATTTCTTAAAAATATTCCTTCACTATGAAGTTGGTATATCTTGAAACAACAATGTTTCTCAATGTAATGGAATAAGTATTCATAAATATTTTATGAATTTCCTTATATATAAAACCAACTTTGTTCTAGTTTACAAAACTTATGTTCGAAACATAAATATGTTATCCAATGACAGTCCTTCCCAAACTCTTTTTGGAGATATTCATACAAGATCCTTCACAAACAATTATTATATGCAGACTTTCGACTTGCACATCTGCCAACTCCTTAGCCTAGGATATGTTGGGGTTTCTTATAAATCCTTATCTTATATGATTTTATAAACTATTATTTAGATGAAATAATATTAACCTTGTCTACTACTCTTAAGTACACGACCTTATAAAAAGAAATTAACTCAAATTCACTCATAACTAATCGTACTTTGTAACTACCTGTAGTTTGATCACTTTAAATAAAGATATTTCAATTATCTAAATATTAAAATATAGATTATCTTTCACAAATAATCAAGTTTTAAGTGATAAATAATAATAATGAACTTATTTTGGAAAAAAATTCACAATAATATTCTTTAGAAAGATATATCGAGAAAATAGCCGAAAATCGTTTTATCTATAACAGCTCTATAATCGTATAACATTGCGCATGGAGCTGGATAACATACACTTATTTTTATAATTGAACAAGAATGTTAAGTAAAATAATTTATTTTATTTTTGGAAAATAAAATACATGGCATCATCTGTAATTGCATCATATTTAATAACTGATTTACGAATTCAAAGTGAGATTTAAGAATAATTATTATAATTATTCAAATAAATATTTTTAAATAATAATAATTCATTTTAATTAGTTATGATGTGATAATTAATCATTTGTAATAGTTTCATAAAGATGTATTTGATTTGAAAATATAAGAAAATTCGCATCGTTTTATCGATATAATAATAGTTTTTGTAAACAATTGTTTAATATTTACTTATATAGTTTTATAAATAAAACACGATCATTTTAGTTAGTTAAAAATGAAAAGAAATTATTTTTCAAATATTTTTTACATTTATATGTAAATTAATTTAAAATTGAAAATGTGACTGGGAATCGGTTTCCCAATTTTCAACGGTTTAACGAATGGAAGTGGTCCAAAGGTTTTGCAACCTTGTTTATATGTCATGTGCATATATATACAATACATACGCACACTCTAATATGCAAATTAAGAGCTCGGAGCATGGAGTTAGAAGATTCTTCGGTATACTATTACCTCTTTTTCACCACACTTGTGTAGTATTGTATTCCGCATTTGTAAGGATAGATATTTCCATGTTCAGCACTCATAAATGTATTTAAAATTTTCACTATAAAGATATATATATATATATATTGAAATAATATATGTTATTCCATTTGTGTAAGATTATGTTCTGTCTTTATTTCATTCTAACCTTAAGGAAATGGGTCTTCGGGGCTCGGATTCGCAGCACGTGAATACCGAGGATGTATTAGTGTCGATTTTAGAGGGTCAAAGAAACAAGTCTTTACATTTGGTATAAGAGCTTTGGTTGAGTGAACATTTAAGCCTGATAGGGGTAAAGTCTCATCAGTGATAGGGTTAGTAATACCTTAGGATGAGTAACTCATTAAAGATAGGGTTAGTAACACCCTAGAAAGAGTTAAGAATATTATATATGAGCACATATTTGTTAATTATATAAATGATATTTTTTGAAATTATGGTAAAGGAAATAATTTTACCTAGGATTATATTTTGAATAAAAAGGATATCTTTTGAAAATTTAATATTGGATGATTAAAATCAGGTTAAGTGGAATTAAGTATAAACATCTTACGATTAGAATTTCACAGTTTGATTATAAGATGTTTATAATAACACCGAAAGGAATAACAAGGAATGAAAACTAGATGATTTGAGGATTATAAGATTTGAAATAGTATATTCGGAATGTTTTCTTAACAAAAAATTTCGAAAGGATTTCGAAGCCGATAAAATTTTTGATAGAAATCTCAATTTATTTTCAAAGATTGGTTTGGAGGAAAATAACACCAAGTGCTTGGAAAATCCTTTTCCTTAAGAAGGTTATATTAAGATCAATTTATATTAGGATATGCCTAAGTAAATAAGATGATAATAACTTGACATTTGAACGAGTTAGAATAATTAAAATGCTTAGTGTCTATATCTAAGCGATTGTGTATACATTTGTAGAAACCATATGGAATAAAGTATTCCAAGGGTGAGTCATTACGAGTAAATTGAGGCAAAAAAGATAATCTCATTATCCTCTTCAACGATGAGGAAGAACTATCGAAGCAGTTACCAATCAATGATTGGCCTTAGATTCATAAGGAGTGTATTTCGTACATGCTCATCCCATCCGCTATTTCGGAAATGATCGTTATATCCAGTGACAATAAGTCTGTATGAGCCTTGGAAGGAATATGGGTAATATATATGACCAGTTCTGAATTGGAACCCACAGAAGAATCCAAACCTATGGAGGAGGAATCCGAACCTATGCAGGAGGAATCCGAACACATGGAGGACCCAAAACCATAATATCAGACCATAGTAGCATAGACAACAATATGATTTGGGAAAAGGAAGGAGAACGCATTATCTAGCGAGAAGAATCATCCAGTTCTTAAATCAACTAGGATGAAATGGAAGGAGACAAGGAAGAAATATCTGAGAAAGAAGCTAAAGTGTTTCAAAACCCATGGGAGGTTGAAATACAAGGACGCAAAGAAATAGCAGAAAGTGAAGTAATGCAGGAAGTGCCAATTGGTCTCGGTCACATTCCATGGAACCAGCCATGGCTACGTTATGTTGAAGGAAAGATGCAGCAATTGGAAGACGGAAATGATGGTGATGATGAGCATGAGAGTAACGAAGAAGGGATTGGTGAAGTTATGACAGATTTCAGATATTGGGGTGCCCCATCGACCTCCAATTTAGAAGAATGAGGAAGATAGTGAGTATGATGGTTGAAGGTGGTTTCTATCGATCTATTTAGTATATTTGTATATAGCTTATGTATGAGGTAAGATGAGATGTTGTGCTGTTTAGTGCTGTACAGTGTTAGTGTTATGTATCCTACTATGTACCTAGATGGAAGTTGTATGCTTTAGGTATAACCTGTGTCGAAATCGGAACGTCAATGTAAATTATGAAGCGTGCAATATGCCATTTCGTTTCCAACTTGGTTAATTGCAATTACATAAATCTTTTAAATGAATCAATAAGAATTCTTGTTAAAAGGAGAAAAATTTAAATTGGAAATCTTCTTTTGAACTCAAAATAGAATTTTCTAAACATTTTGAAAAAGATATATTTATATATACATGTAAAGGAAGTTTTGATTAATAAAGAGGTACTAATTAAATAAGTAGGTTTGACTAACAAAGAAGTCTTATTAAATACAAGAGTATTGCAATTAATATTGATTTAAAAGAAGTAAATAAAAAAAGGTTTATAAAATGTAAGTTATCTTTTAAACTCGAATGGTTTCATGGAAAGATTATTATATTGAGAGTGAGGATTATTTCATTGTACAATTTTGAACTAAGATTCGATTACGAAACTCTGAGGCGTTTACACTGGTCCGGAAAAGGATTTATCACTCGATTCTTCAGGATGAACATTAATGAGGATTTGTGGCTGGATACTTGAGTTTTCTATCATAGTTGAGAGATATGCAAGCAAAACTTAAATTCTGATCGTAAAGCCTGATCGAAATCCGCACTAGAGGATCAAGAGATCAATACTAGTTTGAAAGTAAAGTTGTGGATTCGAATAGTAGATCGAATCAGGTATTGCGTAAGGAAGATCTATATACATCGTACAAATGTAAGTTTAAAAGTAAATATTTTAGGCAAATATGTTTGAGTTTTGCGTTGTAATTTCGAGAACGAAATTCTTTTAAGGAGGAAAGTATGTAACGACCCATAATTTGATCACTTTAATTAAAGATATTTAAATTATTTTAAATATTCAAATATAGATTATTTTTGAAAGATAATCAAGTTTTAAGTTATAAATAATAATAATGAACTTATTTTGGAAAAATGTTCACAAAAATATTTTCTTTGGAATGATATATCGATAAAATAACCAAAAATCTTTTTTTCGATAAGCAGCTCTATAATCATAAAACATCACGCATGAAGCTGGATACATACACTTATTTTTGTAATTAAACAAGAATATGAAATAAAATGATTTATTTTATTTTTGAAAAATAAAATGTATTTATGACATCATCAGTAATGACATCATATTTAATGATTGATTTATGAAGTGAGATTCAATATTAATTATTATAATTATTCAAATAATTGTTTTGAATAGTAATAATTCATTCTAATAGTTATGAAGTGATAATAAATCATTTACAATAGTTTTATAAAGACACCTATTTGATTTGAAAATATAAGAAAATTCATATCGCTTTATCGATATAACAACACTTTTGTTAAACAATTGTTTAATATTTACGTATATGGTTTTATCAATGAAATGTATTTTAATCGGTTAAAAAGGATAAGAAATCAGTTTTCAAATTTTAGTTACAATTATATGTAAATTAATTTATAAGTGAAAATGTGATCGAGTATCAATTTCCTGATTTGCAACGGTTTAACGAATGGAAGATGTTCAAAGTTGTTGCAACTTTGTTTATATGTCATGTCCACATATATACAATACAAATGCACACTCTATCATGCATATAAACATACATAAACACACACACACACACACACATATAAAAATATACATATACACTTAAATATATATTTATATTATAAAATATTGAGATATTTTTCTAAAAACTTACTACTTAAGAAACCAGAAAACATCCATCAACTCACCTTACACCATATCACCTCAAGCATATGTAGCAATATGGGAGGAGAGGTTTGCCGTGAATATGGAGGTGATGGGGGATGTGGACAAGGGGAAATTATGTAATTTTGCAAATAGATATTTAATTCTAAAATTTTCTTATAAATACCCAACCATTTCTTCATAAATTCCTAACACTTATTCTTCATTTTATTCCTCCTTCTTCAAGCTATTCTAATGGCTTAATATATAAAGAAAATTAAGGAGAAAATTATTACAAAACGAAATTAAATTATATTAGTCTATATACATTATCCAATCCAGTAAAAACCACTTCAAAACACTCCATTCCTACACCTAAACCCACGACAACTACCTCCTGCTCCCCAAACTCAAGCCATCTACCTCTGCACCAAGGTCGTGAGCTTCTAAGGACAAGTCGAGCTTTCCAAAGGCTTTCAAGCTTGATTTCGTGGAGTTTAGTTTTGAAATACAGGAACTATAGCCATTTTAAAACTACTTTGAGTGAAAATGAAGGTGAGAAACTCAATCTTTATATTTACATATAATATGATGATGTGACATGATTGTTATGGTAGTTTACTATGCTTGATCATCAAGTTTGATGTTGATTATATGTTGTTTGATTGCATTAACAAGTTACGTTTAGTACACGTCGAAAATCACAAAGAAAATCACTTTCCTTTAATAAATGAAATGGTGTATACAAGATTGTCAAACCTCTTTAAAATAGTTTAAAATGATTTAATAATGTTTTATAAACACTAAAAGCTGATTTGGTGAAGTTTTGACAAGTTATGAAAATCGAGTCAAAAATAGACGCATCGCATAACGGTAGTTCGCGATTTCGCGTCATAAAAAGTTAAGTCCACGTATACGGTGGATTCGGAATCAGAGTTCTTTGTAATAAGAATTTTCCAAACCCTTGTAATCATAGTTTTCAAACGAAGAAAGAAAATCGAGATTTTGTTAAATTATTTTTAAATATGAGCAAAACAAGTTTTTAAAACAGTCATGGTTTGGCAGTTCAGAAACCAAAATGACAAATTCTTTAAAAATATGAAATAAATTCAATAAATCTTTTAAAATGTTTCAAAAGATATTTTATTTATAAAAATGGATTTCTAAATGATTAAAAACTTATTTTGATCAAATAAACTTTGAAAACACTATTTGGAGCATTATTCGTAGCGCATTTTGTAGCACTTTTGAGAACTTTTGAAATCTGAACTTAAAATTTATAATTCCTTTCCAAATCTTTTATAACTAAATAAATAATTAAGGGTTTTAATAATGATTTGGAAGTTTTACAATTTATTTTAAAAAGTTTAAATAAATGATTTGAAGAAAAGTTGTTTTAAATCAAGTGATTTGATCTTGGCTCTAAAAGTTAACGAGTAGACTGGATTTTTCTACTCGTGAGATCTGAATGGAGGTGCTTAAACTAAGGAGATGTTCAGTTATAACCAGTGCCCTGGCGCACCTGGTCTCTTTCCTAGACGAGGAATAAATAAGGTTGAAATGTCTGAAATGAGGCAAGTATAAAAGATTCAATTTTTTAAATTTAATTTAATTCAACTTGGATTATATAGGGATTATCTTCTTACACTTGGTATTAAATTCCGAGGAGAAAATCCATACTATCTATGTGGATTTAAAAGGTGATTTCACTGTTATTCGACGAATAGTAAAGGTTGAACACAGAAATTGATGTTGAGTAGAATTAGTATAATTTCTATTGACCCTTTTTAAATCAAAAAGGTTTTGCAATATGACTTATGAAAATGATTTGGTATTTCCAAAGTTAAAGAGTGGTTTAACATATATAGCGAAAAGAAATGTCTTAAAGATATATATATATATATGTATGTATGTATGTATGTATCTCTAAAAGATAATTTTGATAGAAAGGAAGTAATTAATCGAATGATAAGCACCTATTTACTTAATATCTCTTTATCAATGATTGCTTCGAAGGAACTGGGGTCGGATTTGAGTGATTCTTATCTGAAAACCACTTCGAACCAACTAACACATTCGAAGTGAAAATTCGGAATGATAATAAAGGAATGAAGGGCTGCTTATCATTGACCCTTGGAGTAAATTTCCCATGTCATATATATGTGGCAGTAGTATCTCTGATTGATATTCGATGCAAGGGCTGCTCGCTACTAATCCTAGGGATGATTTCCGACAGAATGTGGTAGGAGAGTTCCTTCGGTTTGTCTTGTTCGTGGACAACTTATATGGACAAATGTATGACGTTGCATTTTGAGATCAAATTGAATGATCTCTATAAACGTGTCATCTGTTTGTTGGAGAAGAAGGCAACTTCTCTTAGCTTAACACCCTTTCCTTAGACTTACGAGCTTAGGAGTTATACGTTTTAGAAATCAGTTGTGTGATTGTGGAATGGCAGTATGGCATTCAAAACGAAATATGTGCTATCAAAAGTAAAAATTACCTTAAGACTCATACCCCAGAAATGATAAAAATAGGGTAGAAGCAAGAGGGCTATGTGAGATGCGCCCATTAGAAGATGCCATCACCTTCCTGGATTACCTTGTAGATGTTGATTATGCTATGTTCTAAGAGAGCTCTTGGATAGGTTGGGAACGATTTGGGTGATGACATATTCGATACTATCAAGGAAGTGGTAGGCCATTCCTGTGTTGGTTCAGGCGCCCAGATCTGGACCCTAGGTACATCCCTTTAGAGGTGTATATCGAAGGTAGTTCCTTACCTTGCCACTGTATGAAATACATTCTAAAAATAAGTGCCTTCATACTTGATTGTACACCTATTATGCCGTTAAATTTAAATAATGTAACAATTTCAGTATTTTAATATATTTATTTGAAAAACCTTTTTCAAGGAAAGTCATTAGAAATAATATCAATGGATTTCACGTAAAAATGTTTTTGTAATAATAAGGTAAAATTTTTTTCCGTGTTTATGTGCGGCCTGGTCTTATGAGATACCTTTTGTTTTCAATCATTCGTATTTTTAATTTCTCACACCAGCCCTATGATTGACCTAGAGTTTATTTCCCTTTCCCTAAACTCTAGGTGCCTTATTTTTTCGGGCAGCGTAGCAGTCAGTTTAGTTTGGAGCAATCTGGAAGATCTTGGAGCGTGAAGTTAGAAGATTTTTCAGTAGACTATTACCTCTTTTTCACAACACTTGTGTACTATATTATATTCCACATTTGTAAGGACAAATATTTATATCTATTTAGGTTTAACTCTGATAAACGTATTTAAAATTTTCTGCTGTAAAGATACGTGTGTGTGTGTATATATATATATATATATATTAAAATAATATATGTTATTCTATTATTGTAAGATTCTGTGTTATCTTTATTTTATTTCTACCCTTAAGGAATCGGGTCTCCAATGCTCGGATTTGTGGCACGTGAATATTGAGGATGTATTAGTATTGATTTTCGAGGGCCGAAGAAATGGATTTTTACATACTTTGTCCAACAAAGTTCAGTTGCTCCTTATCGATACATCATTATGTATCATAGGAAGGAGTGTCTTTTGAGATTGAATCTTTTTTCATTTTTAGGTACGTTTGGAACTATTTCCATTATATTTACTCATTTGATCAAATCAAATCATTTCTATCGCATATTACATTATTTATTTCCGTTGTATACTCTGTGGGCTTAATATTGACTTGTACATGCGTATTAAATACAAATGTCCATGTCTATGGTAATTATTGGTGAATATGATGAAGTAGGTGAAACCATATTAATAGACTTTCGATTGCATATATCTATATATATTAGTCCGAAGAGTTCATCAACTCTTATGATGTTACCACTAAATGGGTGCATAGCCCTTAACTGTTTGAGATATAATTATCTAGTATCATATGATTCACAATCATATAATAAAAATTATTTTTTAAAATTATGGCTTAGTCTATAATTACAATAATTGTAAATAATTTTAGATACTTTAATATTTTCAACCGCATCACTTTTATTTTGAAAACAAATACCACATTATAGTTTTATTTCATAATTAGTATTCATAATATTTACACAGAAATATAACTATGTCCATTCAGTCGACACTGAAAATAGTCATTATTTCATAATGAATGTTTGGTATGTTTTATAAAAACAATTTTCGTAACTTGATGTAATCAACAAGTGTTATGTGTCTCCCACTATTTCCACCATTACTATGATAGTGTACTTAATTCAGAGGTCCATCATTCACTTATTATAAACTATTTATTTCATATTCTACAACTAGTTAAGAGAGGAGAGTTCTTTAATCAAATATCTCGAACTCAAAGAAATAAATTCTCATAGAAAAAAAATTATATATGAAAATACATTTTAGAATAAAATCGTATTTCTTATTCCAATATTAAGCAGCTATTATTATTTTACAATTCTCGTTTTTGATATTCTTTATGAAGTAGAAGTGCATTTATTCTCTTCATCCCAACCGTACCTTTAAATCACATCTACTCTTGTTCGTTCGTTTTTCTTTCTAGGTGGTCAAACCATTCAAAAGAAAACCCTTACTACAATAACATAGCGAAATCTTTATAAAAGTGCACTCGAATATCCTTAACATTTAAGGACATCAATATGTTGCATTTTGCATACACTGATCAAAATAACATATTAGCTGCATCCTTAGATCTAAATTGTAGTTTTAATCTTGTGTTACTTTTAACAAATTGTGATCTTTATCGTAATCAATTAAATTGAATATTCAATTTCACATTATGGTTTATTTGCTTATTTCAGATGAACAAATTTCATCGAAGTATCGTACATTACGTACTGTGACCATTTGCCATATAACACTTATATAAGATAGCATATGGATCAGCTATCCATAGTCTCGTATCACCTTTGAGTTCAGAATTCACAGAATGCGTACAAGGTCTTGACCAAATAAACATGTAAGCGACCAAATTACGAATGTATTAAGTAGTAGTAAAATTAGGTATTTCGTAACGACTCGGATTTTTGGTGTTGATTTTGAACATTTAATTTATTTTAAATGTTGAGTTTTGAAATGTGAATTGAATTTTAATATGGAATTTAATGATCAAATAAGTGGAATATAGCTTAAGTTCAAAATATAGTGGTTTGTTTGATAAATTTAATTATTGAGTTAATAACTAAAAATCATTTAAATAATTGAACTGGAGTTGAATATGAAACCTAAACGATTTCTAATGTCGATATAAATTCTATTTGAATTAGAAATTAGTTGGTAAGATTTCAAAATTGAAAGTTTAGTTATTTCGTAAATTTTGAAAATCGTCGATTTAATCAACACGTTAAAATAACGATCCGAGGCACATTCTCAGAATTCGACGAAACCAGTTCCATTGGGTCCGTGATAATGTATTATTATCGAATTTCAAATTTCGTAGCATTTGGATTTATTGTTCGATCGTACGGGATAGAAACACGTTGAAATTTATATCGAAAAATTTAATATAATAATTGGCTCTAGTGGGGATTACTCATTAGAATAGGGTCAGAAGTACCCTATAATGAGTTAAGTATATTAATAGATATGAGTGCGTATTTTTTAGTGTATATAATTTTTTTTATATGGTGTTGACTTATCGGTTGAGTGACATATAAATTCTGGTCGAATAGTGGGACGCCACTAAATCGATAGGAGTTTTTAAGCACTTGAGCATGATAACTAGCACATATGGTTTTAAAGCAGGTAAATGATTATCCAAATTATATTTTGATATAAAAGGAATAATTTTATAGAACTATTATTGTAGATGGATGTGTTTGGTTATTATTATATAACCAAAATAAGATTTTAAAATTTTGGAATGGTTATAAAAACCAAATTGGATTGTATAAGAATGAATTATATAAGTGAATTAAAAACCACAAATGGGTTCAAACCAGAATTTAAAAATTTTAAATCCCAGAGGATTTTAGAAGTATTTTCCAAAATGTTTGAATATAAATAATAATATTATTATTTTGGAGATATTTTTGAATAGAAAAATGGTTTTAAATGGATTTTGGAAGTGATGAAGCACTGAACTCACTTCAGTCACTGGGAAATAATTCTGATGATGACGGCCGCATCATCAGTGTTCATTTTCGAGTTTCTAAGTGACGAATTCTACTGTAACATCCTGACTTTTTATATGTTTTAAATCGACAATAAACCACACACGTCAGACTCAAACCATACAGAAGGGCGGATTGTTATAGGGTAAATAAGAAAAGTAGAGAAAGAAATAAAAACAAAACAGAATCTCACAACGGAACAATAAAATATAATAATCAAATAAATAGTTCATGAAGCTGTTTACAAAATATTCAATTATACTTATACAATACGTATCAGAGTTACACATACTAGAGAATAATAAATAACAATGCAACTGAACAATGTGATGCAGTGGAATATAATAAATAATAGCAATACAAATCTTTGTCTTCGTCCTCCAGAATAAAATCTTCAAATCCTGAAATGCTCGGACTGACCCGAGCGAATTAAAAAGACAATACACTCGAGTCAGAACTAAAAGATCTTATGTAAGTTAAATCAACGGTGAAATATGAGTGGAGCGGCGTCAGAGATGTTTATGGGATTTGACATCTCCTATCCAGTGTTTAACGTGAGTGCAATAACTTAAGAGATGCTCGAGATTCACATCTCCTAAGGATCCGTTAAACTATTTACAATGTAGTAATATTTCGCTATTATAATAATTTCTGTAGTAAAATAAACTTACTTTTAAATAGCGTTAAGTAGTGACCCAATATTCCCCTTAACACGTACTAGTCCCAGTAGTCCATCCAATATCATAGTCCCTCCTGATCGGAAGCCACCAGAGGATACTACACGGGCTACGGGAGAAAACCAAACTCATACAAGGCTTGCTAGGGTAGGTGACACGGCATAACTAAGCAATGCCATGTTAGATATACCAATTACTATCCGGACTGGTGGTGACACATAGTGCGCAGCTACCGCCTACCTCGAGCCATGTCCCCAAAAATAAAAAATCAAAAGTGTCCACCAAATAAATCTCAAAGTAAGAATATAATATCGAAGGAGTGTGTCCGATAAGAGGGGCTACCTCACTGGCCCGGAATCGCTCATGTTTTAGCCACTTTATGCTAACTCATGGGAGTCGGGTCCACGTATATACCTCAAAGGAACGCCGCCACCAACCTACTTCATTATGGAATCTCCACCGCGTACACAGTTGTTAAAGTGGTTTTCAGAGTTGGTAGAGAGTATGGCAACTTTCGATCCCGGTCTCTTTAATAACCAAACGTTATAATAACACCGCGGTCGTTTTAACATAATTATACTTCAAACTAGAATATAATATCCATTCAAAACCGTACAAATACGATATAATTTCCATTTCAAAAACCAAATCGATATGGTATCATTTTTATTAAAACCCAAATCAATATAATATCATTTTTATTTCAAATATATCCCTTTTCCAAATCATAGCAGTTTCAAATTTATACACTTCGAAACTAACATCTGAAATTTTAACACTTTTAAAACATAGTGCTTTGAAATTCATAACTTCGAAACATTTCAATTTCGATATATTTCAAGGCTTTAACTATTCCAAAATTTCAAAACTAAATTTGATAATTTCGATTCAACAAGTTAGTTTTCTATTATTTAGTTTTGAAATAATTTACATAATAAATCCCTTATCATTTAAATAAAACTCAAACTACAAATAACTAAATATTTACTTTAATACATTTATACTTGAAATAATCATTTAATTCACCTTGACCCCAAAATCAAGTTATAATAATTATACCTTTAAATTTTCAAATTTGATAAATTTCACATCATCCTTTTTGAGTTTAATTCTTAAGTAAATTAATTTCAAATAAATCTTCAATTTATCTCCCATCTTAATTTATTTAAATCATTACACACTCTATATTAAAATAAAATTTAAATACTTACTCACATTTATTTTAATAAAAATCAAACTCTATTATTAAACTTAATTTTTATTTCACAAACTTATACATAGCTTAAATTCAAGCATTTAACTATATATAAAAATAATATTTATATACTATCAAAAATCAGTATTCATTAAACCATATATTTCTTTCCAAAACCATAAAAATCATTTTCAAAATATCTTAGATATAGACCACGGTGTCTGTATAAAATTTTCTACCCTATGGTCAAGAGATATGGATATTTATCATTTCAATCCGTAATTTAAAAAAAAATACGGTTATATATCATTTCAAACCGCAAATTCGAATGAAATAAAAATGCACAACAACTTGCAGTTTATAACAATATAAAATACAACATCCATTCATCCAATATCAATCATCAACCATTTATCACAATCATCATCCAATTCAAACAATAACATTAATATAGAACAGATAATAAATTACAGGTATTTACTAGCAGTTTATATTCAATAAATAATTAAATAATAATTTAACTGGCAGTTTATATGCAATAATAAATTAAATAATAATTTAACTGGCAGTTATATGCAATAATAAATTAAATAATAATTTAACCCAATAAATTCAATTTAACTGAGATGATGATTAAAAATACGCAAAATAGTCATAAATAAATTTCTAATCACATCAAAATTTAATTTAACATATATAAGAAATTTTAGAAGTTGTGAGTGGGTTAAAACACTCACCTTTCGAATTTAAATTGAATTTAATCCAATTTAAACTCAAAATTACAACAATCTTAGAATCTGCCCATACCAGGGCCGAAATGTCCGGAATTTTAATACGAACCTAGAGGAACAAACCGCGCGTGAAATGGACCTCGTATGTGAGAGTTATGCGTGTTAGAATGATTTGAAAATTAAATTTAAATAAAACAAAAACAAAAACAAAAAGGTCAAATGTATACGTCACTTACCCTCATCAATCAAATGAAGCCATCCCTACAGACCAAACTGATTCGCACGACCCTGACAGTGGCGCCACCGTGCCACTCGATAAGACAGACGCGCCGCACCATCTCCCTAGTCGAGCCGACCTTACCTGCGCGTCTCCCCACATCCGCCACGACCCACTGCGACGTCGACCTCCCTTGAAATGCACAGCCGCCGCCACCATTTGACAACCCCGATCGAATTTTTCTCGATGATCAAACCGTCATCTCGCGAAACCAGCCACACCGATGAACAGCGCACAAGACTCTCTACAAAACCCATAAATTGACTCGGCGATCGGACGAGTTTGGTCGTGGCATGATGAATGGCCGTGGATGGTTCATCGATTTCCGGCCACACCAAAACCCAGATTGAAAAACGAATCATATATTTGACTTGCACTCGTCGAGAGCTTCAAATGCATATATAATTCGATATATTTTGTGGAGTTTGAATTTTTGATTTGATTTTGAATTGTAATTGGATCTAGAATTGAGAATTTGTTTGTCTGCCATCGAGGAGGAGAGACAGCTGAATTGCACGTATAGAAATGAGGAATGATAAATAGGCTAGGGTTTATAATTGGATATATATAGGAAGATCTGAAATTAGAATAGATGGACATGGTTGATTTACACGTTGAATGATAAAATGGCCCGAAAGCCCGTTCTGACTCCGGAACGAAATTGGGTTGTATATTGAAATAGATGTTTTAAAATACTTAAAACATAATGGAACAAGTTTCAAGTCCAAATTCCATCGTATGAAGAAGTTATGCAAAAATCAAGTTATTTCAAATTGGTTTCAATTAATTGATTTCTAGGCATTTCGAGCCCATAAGATCAAAAGACTAGTTCGATCGCTACGAAACTTGAAATCCTACAATAATTCAGCATTACAGATCCGATGAATCTGGTTTCGTCGAAATCCGAGTCAGTGGCCAAAATGGCTATTTTCCGGTTAATTAAATAAATTAATATTAAATTAATTAAATCACTATTTCAGTCCAAATTCTATAATTTACAAATTTTATCACTTTTTATTTCTTAAACAATTATAATAACTTAAAACAAATTATATGTTAGTTCAACATTAATTATTTTTCTAATTACCATATTTAATTTCAATTTCAAAAATTGTAGAAATTACAAATTTAATTTTTCCATAATTCCATTTAATTGACCTCTCGCTCCATTGTTCAATCCATTATTATCAAAAGATGAAGTTAATATTGGTTCATGATTGTTTACATTAATATTCTCAGATTTCACCTAAATTTCCATTTATGTAATATTTAAATATTTAATTTCATTTGATTGCAATTAATCCTATTATCATAAATTAAATTCCAATATATTGATAAAACTTTATTCCCATTCCTTTTATTCAACCAATTGACATATTATAAATAACATTGACATTATTTCCAATTATTTCCTTAATTTATACTGGCATAACCTTTAATTTAGATTTATTGCAATTGATCACCAGTTTTAATTAATATACTAAATAAATGGTTAACTTATAATTGGTACCATTAACGTTTAATTTCACTTATAAGCTATTATTAATGAACAGATGTTGCAATTAATTTAGATCTAATTTAATAAATTAAATGAATGTGTAAACAATTAATAATTATCACTATTGCCAAATTTACTCACATTCATACTTAATTATCAACTAACAATTATTATAATTACTTATCTAGCGTTGATTATATGAAATTGCAATTTATTACGTATTATTTCATCAATTAATATAACTTTTGAATTTATTTCCCAATTCAATCAATTATAACCTTACAATTGTTTCAGTTAATAGGTATTGCACTAAATTAGTAACTTGTCAACTTGCATAAACCATATTACATTAATTTACATTCAGTTACTATTAATCAATATATTATTCCATTGGTTGATTCAATACTCTTACTCTTATTCATACTTTTATAAGTTTTCATTTTCAAATAATATTATAATTACTTACAAGACATTGATTTTATTCAATTACTATTTATTATAATTAATTCATTAATTAATTCACTATTTAGCTTTGTTTTCTTATATTCAATTCTTAGCCTAGTACAACAATTTACATTACTTCAATTAATCGTAATTTCATTTCAATTGTTGATACTTAGCTTTAATTTCCATGGTTGCATTTTATTTTAGCATTCAATTCATTGTTAAATTACAAAAATTTTGTCTCATCTTAATTTATTTACCAAAACCTTAATAAACCAACTAATTTAAATCATCGAAAATTAGGGTCGCTACATCTACCATAGTAAATTGATATGGAGATTTTTCAGTGAAAAAAGCGATTGTTTTAAAATTCCAAGAGAATTTATTTTGGATAAAACCGAATTTGAGTTTAAAATTCCAAGGAATGGTTTATTAAAAACAAAGAGTTATATATATATATATATGTATATATTTGATTTCAAGTGGTTTGAAATAAATACCGGGTGCTTAAAAATTTTGGAATTTGAATTTTGAAATCAAAAATTTAAATTGAGTAAGTTTAAATGGATTGAACAAATTGAAATTAAACCAGACTAATTTAAATAAATTGGGAATTTCAGTATAAAATTAAAATCTAACTTTTGTGTTTAATACATTGAATGATTAAAATTAAATTTGTTAGAAATGAAATTAATTTAAGTATGAATAATTCGAATATGGTTCGAAAATATTTGTTAAAGGAAAATGAAATTTAAATTAAATTGAATTCGAATTTGATCTGAAATCATATGGAATTTAATTAAATATGTAAGTGTGAATTATAAATTGACCATATAACTATAAGTCATAAAATAAGGTTGATTGGAATAGAAATAATATCGTATTGAAGTAAATATAAATTTTGAGTTGTGAAATATTATTTAACCGTAAGGTATAATTCTTGAATGAAATAAAATTTGGGGAAAAAATCTAGAGCTGTAAATAAATAAATTGGAATAGCTTATAAAAAATTGAGGCGAATTGAATAAAAAATATACTTAGGCTATAAATAAATGTATAATCTCGAGTTAAAAATAAAATGTGAATATATTCAAGTATAGGATTGTTGGAAATGTGAAAAATAAGTTGTGTGACTTATAAAATTGAAAAGTGAAATAGAACATCCAAAATAAAAATGGTGTATTATTTTAAAGTGAAGAAATAAAGTCCAAACTTGAATTTTTAAATGAAATTGAACTCAAGTAAATTAAATGGAGCAATTTCTGGAATAAAAATCTAATTGTGAAATGAAAAAGGGAATTAACTAATTAGATGGATTAGTTAGTAGATTGAATGTTGGAATTGAAACTTGAGTTATAAAGAGAGTTCGACTTAATAGTAAGCAAATTAAATATATTTTGAAATGCCATCGAATAAAATAGGAATGGTTTGAAATAGAGGTGATTTAAGTTATAAATAAATTCAATTTGAATATAAATAAATTGAATATGGCCTCGATATCATTTAAATGAATTCAAAAATGAATTTGAATATGGAATTGAATTTGAAGTGAATTAAGTGAGGGAACTAGTTAATTAATTAGTAAACAAAACGGAAGTTGGTTGAAATGAGAATAAAACTTAAGTTATAAGGTGGAAATAATTTAAACTAAATGGATTAACTTAAGTAAACATTTGAATGGATGCTGGATTCAAATAAATTTGTGGAATGGTTATTTAATGGAGTAGCATGGAATGATTCCGATTTTAATAAAATGGATTGGATATAATGAATGTGGATATTAGTGAAACGTAAATGAATTGATTGCGGATAAATTTGAAATGGAATAGAATTAAATATAAATTGATTTGGAATCAAAAGCTTAAATGGTTATTTTATTAAATGAATAGCGCCGAATTTGCATAAAAAAATTGTTGTTCGATGCAAACGAAAGTAAATAAAATTCTATGAATATATAGAATGTGAATAAATGATTTTTAATTTAATTTGGAATGGATATGAGTTCGTTTGGACTAAAAACAAATTTAATGCAACAATTTTAGTTGTAAATCATTTAGAACTGAATGAAATGGTATATGGATCGATTGAAAATAATTAAATTGGTGTTGGAACATTATAATTGTTTATAATTATGTGTTAGAATGCACTGTTTATGAAATATATGTGTTTATCCATTTAAATGAATGAAATGTTATCAAATTTCATATTTTGGTACTTACGTGTTTTAAAATTGAGTAAGTACAGGTACAGAGGGACTATTTGGCTAGATTTGGGTTGTGAAGTTGCTTTCGAAGTAAATGCTTTCTAAATAATGCTTAAAAATGCTAAAAGAAGGTATGTTTGTGGATTAAATATTACAAAATGAATAAATATTGATATATTTTTTGTTTTTCGACCGTGTGGGTCGATGTATATATATTTATCTCTCTTGTCATATTGCAAAAGGTCCTCCGTATAAAGGGGACTTTGCCAAAAAAAATTGAAAATTTTAGGTGTTAGAAAAATTTTGGAATTTTTTTGTTAACGACAATTCGATTTCGTATTGAATTGAAATAAAGAATTTTGTAATTAGAATTGAAAACTAATTGTTTTAGTCGAACTAAAAGAATCGAAAAGTGAATATCGAATTTTAACTAAGTGGGTTTTGGAAGTTAATGGATTTAGAGCATTTTCTTGCCCTAGGAATTTCGGGGATGAAATTCTTTTAAGGGGGAAGGAATGTAACGACCCGGATTTTTGGTCATTGAGTTTGAACATTTAATTTATTTTAAATGTTTATTTTTGAAATGTTAATAGAATTTTAATTTTGAATTTAACGATCAAATAAGTGGAATAAAATTTAAGTTTAAAATATAGCGATTTAATTGTTGAGTTAATAATTAAAAATCGTTCAAATAATTGAATTGGAGTTGAATATGAAACCGAAACAATTTCTAATGTCGACATAAATTCTATTTTAATTAGAAATTAGTTAGTAAGATTTTAAAATCGAAAATTTAGCGATTTCATAAATTTTGGAAATCGTCGATTTAATCGACGCGATAAAATAACGATCCGAGGCACAATCTCGGAATTCGAGGACACCAGTTCCATTGGGTTCGTAATAATGTATTATTATCGAATTTTAAATTTCATAGCATTTGGAGTTATCGTTTGATCGTACGTGATAGAAATGCGCTGAAATTTATATTGAAAATTTAATATAATAATTGGGTTCAAAAAGCTATATTCTCTATACCACCGAATTAGGACTCGAAACCTTTTCCAGTGCGTTCGGAATAGGGGTATAACATTACTAACGCCTAGCGGTCTGCCTCGGTAGGGGTTCAAAATTTTGTGTTAGGTAAGGATATTTTGATTTTAAAATAATAATAATAATAATAAAGGTAAATCAAAAATCAAAGTCATCGCGTTAGGGGAGAAGCGCGCGCGATTGCTCAGAAGGAGGATGATGGAGGTCGCGACTATTGTGTTCATGGTTAAGGAAGAGGGGTCGAAGCACTCTTCGCATGTGCGTGTAGAGGGGAAGAGGTAGGCAGTGTCTTTAGGGCTTGGCTTCGACGTCTTGCTCGTCATTTGGAGGCTTAAGGGGTGGTATTGGGGTCGAGTGGCCCACCTGAGGGAGTACTCCATTCAATCGTTGGGGTGACATCGATTTGGGTTCGGGTTCACTGCCTTAGGGTTCGTCATCGTCATTGGAAGCGCTTGGAAGGAAGACGTGATTGGTTGTAGAAAAAGGGAGGGGTGCGTGTAGAGCTGCGGCCTGGAGGGAAGAAGGTATTATTGTCTATGTTAATTAAATTTATAAAGCTAATTATGTTATTAATTACTTGTCGTTTAATTAATCTATTTATCTCGGTGATAATAAGTTTGTTAATCCATGTTAAATTTATACGAGGTCTAAAAAACCGTGAAACAAGTCGAGATTGGAACGAATTGCAAATTAAATCGAGGTGAGAAAAATTCTCACTCATTTGGATTACCAAAATTTAAAATTTAAATAGTTGAAATTAAATTTTGGATGCCTATTGAATTTATAAATTATTGTATGTTGAATGTTATAATATATATAGTAGTATGTATATATATATTAGTAGTTGGAGTGATATTCCCACACAGTATAGCGGATGAGACCTATGCACCTCACACAATAGTGGAGACCTTATATACTGCTATATCCCCCTTGAAGTGGGATTGGTATTTTATATTGTATTAATAACTGTGGATGCAAGAAAATATGTTGGAGGGATCCAACTAGATTCCTCTAATATATTGTTAATTTTCATATATAGTGATATATGGATTGTGTAGAATAATCTATTTTAGATCACTGTAGTGTTTGGAATTATTGGATGCTATTATAGCACTGGCCTGAATTTTGGTATTTTAAATACCATAATATTATTTTTCGAATTTAAAGGAATTTTAAAGGAGATTTTGAATATAAAATATTTATATCGAAGTTTGGATTATTTTAAAAGAAATCAATTTGGGTAAAATAATAAATTGATTTTTGGGTTGTATTTAACTATTCATAAAAATATTTTAAATAGAGATTTTTAAAATAATTTATATAAAGGATTTTTAAACGATGGATTTTTTTTAAGCGATATTTCTGGAAAATATAAAAAGAAGTTGAAATCGATATTAAAGATAGATTGGCAGAAATAAATAAAATTTGTAAGGAATTGAATTTATAAAAATGGAATGTATAAATTAGAATATTTTGACAAAAAGGCGAAACTCAGAGAAGTCATATATTTATAAATGATGTTATAAATAAAGAAAATTGGTAACTGTAACAATCTGTAAATTTTGGTAATTAAAATAGTTGATTTAATAAGATTAGAAATTGGTTATTTAATGTGGATGTAATAACTAATTTGAATGGTAAAAATGTAATTTAAGTTAAATTATTGATATATTGAAGGAGATTACAATAAATTGAAATAATGTAAATGTTGAATTTACGAATGAGGTATAATATAATGAACGGAAATTGAGTAAGACCATGGTCCTGTAAGTAATAGCAACTTTGGTCGGTAGACAATAAACTTATAAATGTAGTTAAAAGTAAACAGTGACAATTATTATGCGTTACATGTTTATTTAGTCTATTAAATTGAAATGAGAAGTCAATTTTTAATAAATATAAACAAAGGTTACATTAATGTGAAATGTAATACAACGTTTAAAAGTTGTTAAATTGGAATATATTAAGGAATGAATGGTTAAGTAGGTTTGTAGAGTAGTAATGGACTTAATAAAAAGATTTGGAATTGAATCAAATTTATGTATTGAAATTTATCTCTAATAATTGGATATATAGTAGTAAATGGAATTAAATATTACATTATTGGAAATTAAGATAAAATAGGAATATTAATGCACTATGGTATAAACCATGATAATTATACCGTATAATGAAATGGATTGAATAACTAGATGGAGTTAAAGTATGGATTTATTGGGAATTTAAAACTTATACTTTTTAACTGGATAAATTACAATGTTTTACACGCAATAAATTTGTGTACTTTTATTATATACATATTTTATATTTTTCCTATATCCATCTCTATTTTGTCTTTCTATTTTTATTTATCAAGGCTTACATTGTATTTTTTGGAGTTCATGTGTGTATTTTCTTTTATTTAATAGCTTGGAAACAAATTAATTAGACATACGTTACTTTGTTTAATTAGGCATAGGTTACATTTGCTTTATTTCTTGCCCTTTTTACCTATCTATTTAATTACCTACCATAGCCGTGTATATTTTTTTCTAGCTGTGAGAAATCATTCCACAAATCACGTACAAGAAGATTTATTTCTCATTTCAAACTCCTCGTTTTCATTTGCAATTAAGAATAAATATATACGTTCCTTTCTCCTTAATTATGCCTTTTCCATTTCCTAGCATTTATTTCTTTGCTTTCCTTCCAAACCACTCCATCTATTAGCCATGAGAAACTTCATCAATTACGTTCAAAAATTTATTTCCCGCTTCCCATATTCATTTGCATTTAAGAATAAAATATATGCAAGTTTATTTCTCCTTAGCTTATGCCTTTTTGTTTCCTATCATCTACTCCTCCTTAGCCGTTTCTTTTTTCCTTCCATCTTTAGCTGTGTATTTCTTTTGATAACTCACGCACAAACAATTCTCAAAACTCCTCATTATCATTTGCGTGAAGAAAAAAAATATAGCAGGCTCTAATTATTCCATGGCTTCCTCTTTTTCTTTTTCTATTTTCTTTTCTCTTTTCTTTTGTTGTTCTTCAAGCATGGCTTGGTCTCCACGTATTTCCGACCACACCACCAAAGCCTAGCCGTGACCACCATGGAAGCATACATCACCAAAGTTGATAACAAACCTTAACCAAGCCATGTATTGATCACCTTGCTTTGATTTATCAGGGTTAGGTCATTTTATTTTCTACATTTTCATTGTTTTTATCTATGTTCTTTTGTATTGAATCATTGCTTATATATGTTATGTATTGTGTTGTTTACAAGTTCGGATCTGACTCTTCATCCACTTAAAAAATAAGTCGTGCTTTGTCGTGCCTTTTCGTGTTTTGCGGAGTTTTGGATGTGTGTTTGATTTTGATTCTAGCTATCAAAAAGGTGAGATTTTTCACTCTAGACAACGTACTTTTATTATTGTGAAATGATGAAAAGTGGATTGTAGAAATTATTATGCTATGTTCATACATGCCTGTGATTGATTATATGATGTTAAATGCTATTTATATATTTGTTACGTCATCTATTATGATATTATATGTTATATTGTTATATTTATTTCCTGTTTATCACACTACAAGTTTCCTATTACTATGGGTTGAAATGATAAATACCCGAACGGACTTTAGGATAAGGAAAATCACTATGGGCTGAAATGATAGGCTCGGTGATTTTTTATTGATTTCTCTTGTATTTATTTTTCTTGGGATTGCGGGTTTGAAATGATAGAACCCGGATTCTTCATTTTGAATTACGGATTGAAATGATACATATCTGTATCACTTGACCTAGGTTAGAAAATATTATATAGGCCCATGGTTAATATTTTTAGAGTAGTATTTTCCTAAAAATTTATTAAGTATTTTGAAATTTTGGAATATATGGAATTTTAACTTAAAATTTGATTTAAAGATTTGAAATCGGTTTTTATAAGTTAAAATGTTATAAGTTGATAATTGGTTTAAAGTGTAATTTAAAAATCTTTATTTGGTTTTAAATAGCAATTTAAAGATTTTTATTTGTGATAAAGAATTTAATATTTAAAGTTGATTAATATAGAATTTTAAAATCTAACCTGATAATTGCAATCAATCTTTAGTTTTGAAATGAGTACAGTTGTATAATAAATGATGTATTTTGAATTAAGAAATGAACTACAGTTTTTAATTAATGCAAGAAACATGTAAAATCCTAATTAAGGAAAGAACATGTAAAGTTCTTAATTAAAGCAAGAAACATGTAAAGTTTTAATTAATGAAAGAAACATGTAAAGTCCTAATTAACGAGAGAACATGTAAAGTTTTTAATTAATGCAAGAAACATGTAAAGTTTTAATTAATGAAAGAAACGTGTAAAGTCCTAATTAATGAAAGAAACATGTAAAGTTTTAATTAGTGTGGTATTGATTAAACTAATAAATGCTCTTTACTGTAATAGAAATGTAAATTAAAATGTACATTTGATAATGTAAGTTTTAATTAGTGTAATATTAATTAAAATGATAAATGCTCTTTATTGTAATAAATGTAAGTTAAAACGTACATTTGATATGTTAGTTGTAATTAATGTAAATGGCATATTTCAAATGATTAAATAATAAAATTTCTTTATTATAATAATAATGTAAGTTAATAAGGTACTTTTAACTTAACATAGGAATTTCAGCTTTAAATTGTATATTACAGTAACAAAGTTTATTTAACTATAAGGCTATGATAAAATGACCATGTTAAAATTTGTAAGTATATAAATACTTTGGTTATATAAAATGTTAAAGTGGAAAGTATTACATTCAATGCTATGATTCCTAAGTATTATGATTTTAAGCAGTATGAATTCCAAATGATAACATTTCTAAATTGTTAGGATTTCAAAGTATTATGGTTTCAAAGTGTTTGGTTTCAGAGTTGTTATAACTTGAAAGTAATATGGCTTTGGATATGAAATTATTGGAAATTGTATTTAATTAAGAATTGTCTTTAAATATATAAATTTCAACTTATTGAAATTGAAGAATTAAGAATATGACTTTATAAAATGGTTTGGTTTAAGATGATTTAAAACAATATTTTGAGTTTAATAAATTGAAGGAATATTCAATGATTTGGAAACTTGGGTTTTATTTAAATGAGATATTGATTTGGTCTTTGGAATTTAAAGGATATATTATTACTTTGGTTTTTGAAATGGAAAATGATATATTGATTTGATTTTGAAAGGAAATAATATAGTATTTAGTTTTGAAATGGATATGATATTTTGGTTTTAAAGTGTAAATGATTTGAAAGAAATATCCATGGGTTATAATAACGGTTGGTTGTTAAAGAGACCGGGATCGGATATGGGCATACTCTGTCGATACTGAAAACCACTTTAACAACCGTGTACGCGGTGGAGATTCTAGAATGAAGTAGGATGGTGACGACGTTCCTTTGAGGTATATACGTGGACCCAACTCCCGTGAGTTGGCATAAGGTGGCTAAAACAGGAGCGATCGACGGGCTAAGATGGTAGCATGTTTTAACGGACACACTCCTCGATACCATTCTATTACTTTATGATTGATTGGGGCCCTTTTGATTTTGGGGGCGTGGCTCGAGGTGGGCGGTAGTGGCTGCTAAGCGTTACCACCGGTCCGGAAGCGTAATAGGTATATCCACCCTGGCGTTGCCTAGTTGTGTTGTGTCACCTACCCTATCGCGACTTTTTTGAGTTGATTTGTGTCGTACCTATGGAGTATCCTTTGGTAGCCTCCCGATTAGGAGGTATTATGGTACTGTATAGACTATTGGCACTATTATGTGTTAAGGGCTATATGGATAACCCCTTAACGCTATTTAAAAGTAAGTTTATTTTACTATAGACACTATTATAATAGCGAAATATTACTACATAGTAAATAGTTTAACGAATCCTTAGAGGATGGGCGGTCCCAAGCATCCTTTAAGTTACTTGTACCTTATATATAGTTCACTTGAGTTGGTTTACATTGTATAAGTATGTATGTTCTGACTCGAGTGTTTTGTATTTTTCTTTACGCTCGGGTCAGACTTAATGATACAGCATTAGAGACTCGGCTCTGGAGTTGGAGCTTCACTTGGAAACCCAGCTATCAATTTCGCTTTTAGTTATCCAGTTGATTCTGGTTATTCAGTTGAGTCCAGTGATGGATTCTGTTTGTACTTGATATCATATTGAGACTTCTGTTGTATCTTGCTTAACTCTGATGTATATTTATATAGTAGCTTCATGAACTATAATTTCTTTACTTCCGTTGCATTTTATTTCTCTGTGTCTGTGATCTGTGACTATTTATTTACTGTTTATGCTGAGTTTTGCCAAATTTAAATTACAGTTCGGTATTTTGAACAATTTAAGTCTGACATGTGAGGATGCGAATGGTTGAAAATAACGGCTCGTTACATTTAGTATCGGAGCTTTGGCTCTAGGAAAAACTTAGCATATATGGTAAATTTATTTACAGAATCACTTTCGTTCAAGCTTGAATCTTTTCTTTTTGACTTGATTTCCTTTGATTTTTGGAACGTTCCCTCGGTGCTTAAATTCATTGTTGTCCCTCACTATTCGTATTCTTTTGATTCTGGATTATCTCATTACTCCACTTTAAATGGCTTGTAAATGGTGGAACTCCTTTACAATAGTCATTTATTCATCGGAGATTTTATATATCCTCGGTTTAGATGCCAGTATCTCTTGATATCCCAAGTTCTATCTCTTGAGATCGAATGTAGACTTGCCTTAGAATTCCACATCGATCTGATTCTTGAAGTCACGGTTGACCCGGTTAAGGTTGCCCATGATTTATATAAGCCTACCCATTTCCTTATTCGGTTAGTTAATCATCTTATCTTTTGCTCCAACTTATTTTCAAATCAAAATTTTCTTTGATTCGAGTTAATCGAATTTGAATCTCTATCCTTGCTTTGAAAATCTATTCCTGCATAGTGTATTTGTAAACCTATATTTAAAATGTTTTATACGTTGTGTTGTTTGAGTTGTTGATGTTGATTTGGGTTTTCAATCGATTCGCCTGATCAATGCTATCGACAGGGTCTCCAAAACATTAGAACAGAGCAAACTGACACAGTATTGTTTTCAAATTTAGTAAATGAATAAATTTTGTATAATTATAGTAGATATAAGTATAACTTTCTGAATTTTGATAGTTAACCGAATTGGATGTTTAAAATAATATTTGACTTTGTATATAGCTTGTAACCATTAGCTTTTGTTTCATATATAAATAATTAAACTATAAAACATGGTTATAAATTAATTTAGAAATTAAAATGAATTTAAATCAAGAATTTGAGATTTAATTTTCGATGATTTCGAACATTGGTTTTAAAGTTTTAAAAGATATATTATTTGAAGTATTTTCCAAATAGTAATTGTTTTCGAAGAAATTTAAAGTTTTAAGGCAGTGCACTTCTCTTTGTCGTTGGAAAATAATTTCAGTGATGACTGCAGCACCATCGACATTCATTTCTAGTTTCGAAGTGAAGAGACTATCTTGTAGTTTTACTACAGTTTTGGTTTGGAGAATCAAATTGATTTGAAAAAAAATATGACTTGATTTACAATACATACATTGGTACATGATTTCAAAGTTGATTTGATATATATTTAGTATATATATTTATGTACCTCTAAAATAGTTGAAGTTAATCGAAAATTTGATTCTTAAATTTAATCCTAAAGGATGATTTCAATTGTAAAAGAGAATCAAAATTTCGATAAATATTTAAGCTTGAGATAATTGAATTAAAAAGTTTTATTTGTATAATATTCTATTGCATTCAAATATAACTTACCTAAATTATTCGAAGTTGAATATGTAATTGGATAATATACAATATAAAAAGACTTTATAAATAAAATTCGAGTGGTTATAATAAATATTATACACTTAAATTTTAGTTATAAAAGATTAATATAGGTAAATAGAATAAAATGGTTAATTGAATAATATACAGTGTAAATGGTGTTAAATGAATTTTTAAATAAATTGGTATATTTTATTCAAATTAATTAATTTTGTAAATTTATTTGTTTATAAAGTTAGTGTTTTTGAATAAGATGTATTGTTTACTTAATTCTTTCTTTGGCCTTCTTTTTCCTTTTTGGGGATGAAAAGTTTTGAGTGGGGGAGAGTGTAACAATTCGTAAATTTAGGTAATTAAAAATAGTTGATTTAATAAGATTTTTGTAATTAAAATATTAAAAGAAGTAGAAATTGGTTATTTAATGTGGATGTAACAACTAATTTGAATGGTAAAGATGTAATTTAAGCTAAATTATTGAAAGATTGAAGGAGATTACAATAAATTGAAATAATGTAAATGTTGAATTCATAAATGATATATAATATAATGAATGGAAATTGAGTACGATCATGGTCCTGTAAGTAATTGTAACTTTGGTCTGTAGACAATAAACTTATAAATGTAGTTAAAAGTAAACAGTGACAATTATTATGTGTTACATGTTTATTTCGTCTATTAAATTGAAATGAGAAGTCAATTTTTAATAAATATAAACAAAAGTTACATTAATGTGAAATGTAATACAATGTTTAGAAGTTGTTAAATTGGAGTATATTAAGGAATGAATGGTTAACTAGGTTTTGTAGAGTAGTAATGGACTTAATCAAATTTATGTATTGAAGTTCAATCTCTAATAGTTAGATCTATTGTAGTAAATGGAATTAAATATTACATTATTTGAAATTAAGATAAAATAGGAATATTAATGCACTATGGTATAAACCATGATAATTATACCGTATAACGAAATGGATTGAATAACTAGGTGGAGTTAAGAATATGGATTTATTGGGAATTTAAAACTTATATCTTTTAAACTGGATAAATTACAGTGTTTTACATGTAATAAATTTCTATACTTTTATTATATACATATTTTATATTTTTCCTATACCCATCTCTGTTTTGTCTTTCTATTATTATTTGTCTAGGCTTATATTGTATTTATTGGAGTTTATTTGTATATTCTTTTATTTAATAGCTTGGAAACAAATTAATTAGACATACGTTACTTTGTTTAACTAGGCATAGGTTACATTTGCTTTAATTCTTGCCTTTTGTACCTATCTATTTAATTACCTACCATAGCCGTGTATATATTTTTTCTAGCTGTGAGAAATCATTCCACAAATCACGTACAAGAAGATTTATTTCTCATTTCAAACTCCTCATTTTCATTTGCAATTAAGAATAAATATATACGTTCCTTTCTTCTTAATTATGCCTTTTCCATTTCCTAGCATTTACTTCTTTGCTTGCCTTCCAAACCCCTCCATCTATTAGCCGTGAGAAAATTTATCACTTTACGTACAAAAATTTATTTTCCACTTCTCATATTCATTTACATTTAAGAATAAAATATATGCAAGTTTATTTATCCTTAGCTTATGCCTTTTTGTTTCCTATCATTTACTCCTCCTTAACCATTTCTTTTTTTCTTCCATCTTTAGCCGTGTATTTCTTTTGATAACTCACGCAAAAACAATTCCCAAAACTCCTCATTATCATTTTCATGAAGAAAAAATACAGCAAGCTCTAATTATTCCATGGCTTCCTCTTCTTCTTTTTCTATTTTCTTTTCTCTTTTCTTTTGTTCTTCTTCAAGCATTGCTTGGTCTCCACCTATTGCCGACCACACCACCTCCTCCTCACCACCAAAGCCAAGCCGTGACCACCATGGAAGCATACATCACCACAGTTGATAACAAACCTTAACCAAGCCATGTATTGATCACCTTGCTTTGATTTATCAAGGTTATGTCATTTTATTTTCTATCTTTTCATTGTTTTTATCTATATTCTTTTGTATTGAATCATTGCTTATATATGTTATGTATTGTGTTGTTTACAAGTTCGGATCTAACTCTTCATCCACTTAAAAAATAAGTCGTGCTTTGTTGTGCCTTTTCGTGCTTTGTCGAGTTTGGATACGTGTTTGATTTTGATTCTAGCTTTCAAAAAGGTAAGATTTTTCACTCTAGACAACGTACTTTTATGATTGTGAAATGATGACAAGTGAATTGTAGAAATTATTATGCTATGTTCATACATGCCTGTGATTCATTATATGATGTTAAATGCTGTTTATATATTTGTTACATCATCTGTTATGATATTATATGCTATATTGTTATATTTATTTCCTATTTATCACACGGCAAGTTTCCTATTACTATGAGTTGAAATGATAAATACCCGAACGGACTTTAGGATAAAGAAAATCACTATTGGCTGAAATGATAGGCTCGGTGATTTTTTATTGATTTCTGTTGTATTTTATTTTTCTTGGGATTGCGGGTTTGAAATGATAGAACCCGAATTTTTCTTTTTAAATTACGGATTGAAATGATACATATCTGTATCACTTGACCTAGGTTAGAAAATATTATATAGGCCCATGGTTAATATTTTTAAAGTAATATTTTCCCAAAAATTTATTAAGTATTTTTAAATTTTGGAATATATGGAATTTTAACTTATAATTTGATTTAAAGATTTGAAATCAGTTTTTATAAGTTAAAATGTTATAAGCTGATAATTGGTTTAAAGTGTAATTTAAAAATCTTTATTTGGCTTTAAATAACAATTTAAAGATTTTTATTTGTGATAAATAATTTAATATTTAAAGTTGATAGATATAGAATTTTAAAATCTAACCTGATAATTGCAATCAATCTTTAGTTCTGAAATGAGTACGGTTGTATAATAAATGATGTATTTTGAATTGAGAAGTGAACTACAGTTTTTAATTAATGCAAGAAACATGTAAAATCCTAATTAATGAAAGAACATGTAAAGCTCTTAATTAATGCAAGAAACATGTAAAGTTTTAATTAATGAAAGAAACATGTAAAGTCCTAATTAATGAGAGAACATGTAAAGTTTTTAATTAATGCAAGAAATATGTAAAGTTTTAATTAATGAAAGAAATGTGTAAGTTTTTAATTAATGAAAGAAATGTGTAAACTCCTAATTAATGAAAGAAACATGTAAAGTTTTAATTAGTGTGGTATTGATTAAATTAATAAATACTCTTTAATGTAATAGAAATGTAAATTAAAACGTACATTTGATAATGTAAGTTTTAATTAGTATAATATTGATTAAAATGATAAATGCTCTTTATTGTGATAAATGTAAGTTAAAACGTACATTTGATATGTAAGTTGTAATTAATGTAAATGGCATATTTTAAAAGATTAAATAATAAAGTCTCTTTATTGTAATAATAATGTAAGTTAATAAGGTACTTTTAACTTAACATAAGAATTTCAGCTTTAAACTGTATATTACAGTAACAAAGTCTATTTAATATAAAGCTATGATAAAATGACCATGTTAAAATTTGTAAGTATATAAATACTTTGGTTATATAAAATGTTAAAGTGGAAAGTGTTACATTCCAAAAATGCAATGATTCCTAAGTATTATGATTTTAAGCAGTATGAATTCCAAATGATAACATTTCTAAATTGTTAGGATTTCAAAGTATTATGGTTTCAAAGTGTTTGGTTCAGAGTTGTTATAACTTGAAAGTTATATGGCTTTGGAAATGAAATTATTGGAAATTGTATTTAATTAAGAATTGTCTTTAAATATATAAATTTGAACTTATTGTAATTGAAGAATTAAGAATATGACTTTATAAAGTGGTTTGGTTTAAGATGATTTAAAACAATATTTCGCGTTTAATAAATTGAAGGAATATTCAATGATTTGGAAACTTGGGTTTATTTAAATGAGATATTGATTTGGTCTTTGGAATTTAAAGGATATATTATTACTTTGGTTTTTGAAATGGGAAATGATATATTGATTTGATTTTGAAAGAAAATAATATAGTATCTTGTTTTGAAATGGATATGATATTTTGGTTTTAAAGTGCAAATGATTTTGAAATAAATATCCATGGGTTATAATAACAGTTGGTTGTTAAAGAGACCGGGATCAGATATGGGCATACTCTCTGTCGATACCGAAAACCACTTTAACAACCGTGTATGCGATGGAGATTCTAGAATGATGTAGGATGGTGGCGGCGTTCCTTTGTGGTATATACGTGGACCCAACTCCCGTGAGTTGGCATAAGGTGGCTAAAACAGAAGCGATCGACGGGCTAAGAAGGTTGCACCTTATATCGGACACACTCCTTCGGTACCATTCTATTACTTTGTGATTGATTGGGGCCCTTTTGATTTTGGGGGTGTGGCTCGAGGTGGGCGGTAGTAGCTACTACGCGTTACCACCGGTCCGGAAGCGTAATTGGTATATCTACCGTGACATTGCCTAGTTGTGTCGTGTCACCTACCCTAGCGTGCCTTGTACGAGTTTGATTTGTGTCGTACCTATGGAGTATCCTCTGGTAGCCTCCCGATCAGGAGGTATTACGATACTGTATAGACTATTGGCACTATTACGTGTTAAGGGCTATATGGGTAACCCCTTAACGCTATTTAAAAGTAAGTTTATTTTACTATAGACATTATTATAATAGCGAAATACTACTACATAGTAAATAGTTTAATGGATCCTTAGAGGATGGGCGGTCCCAAGCATCCTTTAAGTTACTTGTACCTTATATATAGTTCACTTGAGTTGGTTTACATCGTATAAGTATATATGTCCTGACTTGAGTGTTTTGTGTTTTGCTTTACACTCGGATCAAACAGAGTGATACAGCATCAGAGACTCACCTCTGGAGTTGGAGCTTCACTTGGAAACCCTGCTATCTATTTCGCTTTTAGTTTCCAGTTGATTCCGGTTATTCAATTGAGTCCAGTAATGGATTCTGTTTGTACTTGATATCATATTGAGACTTCTGTTGTATCTTGCTTAACTCTGATGTATATTTATATAGTAGCTTTATGAACTACTATTTCTTTACTTCCGCTGCATTTTATTACTCTGTGTCTGTGATCTGTGACTATTTATTTACTGCTTGTGCTGAGTTTTGCCAAATTTAAATTACAATTCGGTATTCTGAACAATTCAAGTCCGACATGTGAGCATGCGAATGGTTGAAAATAGTGGGTCGTTACAGTAACAGATGAAAATTTTGGAATATAAAATTCATAGATTGAATTTATATTAAAATACGGAAATAGATTGAGAAAAATAATGGATACTATTCTTGGAAGTGAAAATGGTTGAGGAGATCGAAATGGAAGTGATGTGATGCGATTCGAGAGGAATTTATAAATTAAATTGGTTATTGGGGTTTTAAAAATATATTTTAAATTCTAAAAAGTTAAGTTTGTTTTAAAAGGAAAATTTTATTATTTAAAACTATGAAAATTTAAAATACTTCATTAAGTAGATTTTCGAATATCAAGTATATATTTTAGTAAATTCTAACTTTTAAAAATCAGCTTTGAAAATTTATTTGTTTATCTAAAAAAGAGTTATTGATGTTTATAAAAGTGTTTTCGACATTTTAAATAATTATTTGAACATATTTTAAAAGAAATTATTATCCCTTTTAAAAACTTATTACATATATAGAGAGTTTTGAAGTGATTGAATTTTTTTGTTTATAAACTCTCTCGAGATTCGTAAACGGGGTTTTTAAATGGATATGTGTTTTAAGAGAGGATTTTTTTTAAAGAATTTGGAGGGAAAGAAATTTCAAAATGTTGAATATGGGAATTTTTAAAATGAAATCTGAATTTATAAAAGAAGTTATAAATTGTTGAATGGGGTTATAAACAAGTATTCTGAGTTTTGGAAATTGGAAGAAAGGAATTTATTAGTGATTCCGAAGACTTATGAGATAAGCTACGAAATATTCTCTTAAGTGTTGGTATTTGAAAAGATTTTGGAAAATAAGATTTATAATATTTTCCTAAGTATAAAAAGGGAAATTTGGGAATATTTCTATGTGTTGAGATGGTTTGAAAGTACACCGTTATGTTTAAGCATTTGGAATTGTTTTCAAATGTTGGAAGGAATCGACATAATTTATAAAGATATTTTGAAAATAGATATTTTGGGAAAAAATGTATAATAAGGCCTGGTGTCTGCTTATGGATGTTTTGTTGATAGCTAAATAACCGACTATCAATATTGGCCAATTTTGTCAATCGTTTCAAAGAGTCCGGGATCGGATTTAATTATCTGAATACAACTTCGATCCGGTTTGAACGTTACGAATGGATACCATTAAGATAATGAAGATGGTGACTCGGTTTGTCCAGACTCAGGACAACTTGTATGGACGAATGATGTCGGAACATCGTCATTGGGGGACGATAAGCATTCTAAATAGAATGGTTTTCTTGAATGGTAACGCTTACCCTCAAGCCTTATAAACTGAGAATGACTCAAACAGGGGAGATGTAGCAAGGCAAAGTGGGTCGCACCCAATTAGGGTATGTTATCACTTTTCTAGATGTCCTTGGAAATCTATATATTATGGATATGGTTGTGCATGAAAGAAGGAGCGCTCGGTTGTAAGAGTGGGAACACTCGGGGTGATAACATATTCGGTCTATCCAGGTTAGAGATAGGCCAGTCTTGTGTAGCAGGGGATAACAACGAGGTCCTTGGTACACGGTTCTAGAGGTGTACTGTGATGGGTGGTATCCCCGTAGCCCAGTCATTGTATGGAATCCATTTTCCAATACGATCCTTACGGTTTTGTTTGTAGAGCCTAGTATGCTGGAATTTAATAATGTAACAATTTTGGCTATTTGAATAGGTATTTGTATTTAGACACTATTATAATATCATTGGATTTTCTACAAAATGTTTTGGTTATCGTAAGGAAAAAACCCATCGTGTTTATGTGTGACGCAGTCTTACGAGATACCTTTGTTTTTCAAAGGATTTTGATAACTTTAGTAATTCAAATTGAGTGTGTTTTCTCAAGCTAGTTTTTCAGACTGACTCGGGTGTTATTTTATTATAATGCTCGGGTCAGTCCGAGTATTATAGTTTCAGATTAGAATGCCATGAAGCTCAGGGGACGAGCTGGAGGAGTTCAAACGTATATCCATACTTGGTTTATATTTCCACTATGTAAGGACAAGTGATTAACTGTCCAAATTGATGTATTAATTATTATACTCCGATGATTGTAAGTATAAAACAGTTATAAATTTCTTTGTATAAAAATCTATTATTATATATTATATTTTGTTCCGCTATGATTGTGAGATCCTGTGTTTGTTGTTCTATTTTCTTCTATCTCCTTCTTCTTCTTTACCCTAGTTATTCGCTCTTTCATACAATTTGGGTTAAACAAATGTGAATTATGGTCAACTCAAAGGGTACGAAACCGCGGATCGCTACATACTTGCATGGGTATAAAGAACATTAATACGTAAGATGTATTAAATAGTAAGTGTATATATTATATTTCTATCTGTCAATCTTCAATTCAGTTCATTTGTATATCTTAATTGATAAAAAATTTATCAATCGTATTAAATGCACAAATTTATCAATGTGGATTATTATAACATTATACAGCATATATTCTTAGAAGATTATAAAGGTTAAATGTTATCATTTCATTTTTCTAATAAGGCTCCCACTAGTCTTTTTGTTTCGCCAAACCCTAAGTCGAAACATAGAAGTCTTTCGACTTCACTAATGAGATTTAAGCTCATACCTATAAGAATCCTGACCTTAAGTCTTCTCAATAAGTCATAGTTCCACGGACGATGGATAACTCCATATCGATTGTATTAGATATAACTCATGATCCTTTGGTACCTTGTCCAAATTCCACTTCGATCTTGAGCCTGCTCAAGAAATCGAAATGAAATTATCATTCATACCTACCATATCGACAATGACCTAAGTATAGTATATGTACCTTGAGTCTGGCCAACAAATACATATAGTTATCATACCTCGCCTATTTAATATATTATACAACACATAACATCCCGGCTTGAGTTTGCTCAATTTTTAAGGAGTATGCAAGTAATTTGTTAATATACATGGTAGATGACAACATTATATTGAAGCTTCATAATCTTCAATATATTATATTGAGATCTAAGTGATACCGAATTATGGAATAATATATTTACTCTTGTGATTCAAGTGTCGGACATATCAGGAATCACACTATACGTACATTTATATATGTATTTATTCCTTAAGTATATTTAGGGTTCTTTAATGTTACACCTTTAATTTATACATTCATGTTATATAAGTTTCATTATTATATAACTTTTATATTTTATATTACTCATATAACAGTCTTATGTATAATATTATATTAATTAATTTTTTAATTAACTTTAATCAATTAACATTTTAATTAATTTTATATTATCTTAATATAACATTTATGTTAGATATTTATTATATACTATAATCTTTGTAGTACAACACATATATCTCATTTATGTGCACTTAATTAAACTTTTATTTATTTAATTAATTAACCTTTAATTAATTAATTTATTTTAACCATTTTAATTAATTTATTTAATTAAACAATTTTAGTCAAATTATATTAATTTTAAAATTCAATTCATGTACATACATGTAAACTTATGTTATTTTAAACATTTTAAAACAACATAGCATATATCATAACATATAATACATATATACATTTATTAATAAATTAACTTATTTAATTAATTTAGTTTATTAATCTTATTACTAAACAATATTTATTTTCAAACATTTTGAATTTTTATTATATTATAACTTTATAGTATTTGTATATCTTATTTTAAATTAAGCTTTTAAATTTAAAATCTTATATGTTAATATTCAAACAATTTTGAAAATTAGTTCAATGCCCAATTCAAATTTGAAAATTTTCTATTAGGGATGATCTTCAGGCTGTGAGCTTAATAATTAATCCTAACATGGCTTATTTAGACCGCACAAACTATTAGGCTCTGATACCATTGTTGGAACTAAGCCAGCTCGTAATAGAAGATATGGGTGAAATTTAAAAAATTTCTTTATTGGATCTATATTGGGCCTATGAAGTTTAATTTATCTAGAATATTTCTAAATTTAATTTAAATAAAATCTCTTATTTCATTTAAATTTATAAATTATAAATAAAATTTTATTTAATTTATATTCAATTAAATATAATAGTACACATATATATCATACATATATATTTATGTATATGCAAGTGTAACATAATAATATGTGCAAGGTATAAGTTGCTCATGTATAAATGTTGGGATTTACATTGCAACGAACATGTTAGCTCATCCTATATGTATTGAATGTTATCCAAATATATGTAAGTAAGTATACTTGTTATTTATATAAATATTAAAAACTCTATAAACTTATATATACATACATATGTATATATCTTATGTGTAAAAATATTAAGGATTTATATATATACTACTTCATTAAATAATAAATTAATATATATAGTTATATGCATCTATATACATAATATATAAAGATTTTCACAAAAAAAGTCATTCAACACACACATACATATATGTATGTATGAGTTACAGTAACAAAATTATTATTATATTTAAATATATATAAGTATATTTATAATATCTAAATATGTATATGTATGAATATGTATATGTATGTGTGTGTATTAATTATGCATTTAAAAAATAAATATGTTTTTAAACCTTTTCAGATCAAATGCACAACACACAAAAAATTATTTATATTTTATTGCATTAATATATATAATATATTAATTATTCAAAATACAATAAAATAATAATAATAAATATTTTTTATTATATTATTTGAATTTTCAATTTTTAGAAAAGCAGGTATAATATTTTTAAGTTACAAAAATCTTTCTAGAATTTTTTGAGTCAAAATAATATTTTTAATTAATTGATTAACAAATTTCGGCTATTTATCAAATTGATTTTAAAAAAAATAAAAATGATTTTTAAATTATGATTTTTCGATCGAGAGTTATATGATGACATTAAAATTTTAAAAAATTTAAAATTTAATTTTTGAAACATATTATATTTTATATGATTTATTAAATTACTATATTTGATCTAAATAATAGTAAATAAATATTAAAAAATAATTTGTGGCCATCGAAATATATAGTCTATGTAGATATGCATTTATAATATAAGTTTAACTATTAACATGATATGCTGATATAATTAAAAGTCATATAATTAAAATTTGGTAGTATTAAGACAACTGAATTATTATATTAAAACTCTTTTAAAATCTAAGGTATCTCGTAAGACCACGCCGCACATAAACACGGATGAGTTTTTACCTTATAATAACCAGAATACTTTATATATAGAAAACTATGATATTATAATAATGTCTACAGGATCAAAGTAAATATATAAAATAACTGAAATGCTTGCATCTCACATTCCAACAAAGTTGGGCACAGCTAATTCCGTACGACATTTATTGAAGAATGAATTCCATACTATGATAAGGAAAGCAACTGCCTTTTAATGGTACGTCTCTAGATGAAATGCACCAGGGTCTGACAAGAACATCCATTGTCCCTACCACACAGGACTGGCCTACCACTTGACTAGTGGTACCGAATATAAACATCCCTTGGTTAATGGGCCTCGAAGCATACATGAGTAAATAATAATCGATCTAGATTTATGTTGACATAGCCTGATGGGAGCGACCCACATGGCCATGTTGCATGATTGATTTTTGTCATTTCTCAGTTGATGAGGCTTGAGGCTACGTTTTACCTTTATATAGCACTTTCCACTTGGAATGATACATTGCCTTCCAATTAACGACACAATGTCAGCATTCATCCATATAAGTCATTCAAGAGAAAAACGAACCGAAGGCACTACCCTACTATGTCCATTTTGGAATCACCCTTAAGATTGGTAGAAAGCATCCCTTGCACTTCAAAGAGCTCCGTCTTCAATTCCATCATTTTCAAGATGTCTTCACTTTGGAACACTTGAGTTGGATCGAAGTGGTTTTCGAATAACATATCTGAATCACAGTCTCTTTGAAACAACTTTCGATAATTCCAGTGAATTCAACCCTGGTTCTTAAGGAAATAAGAAGACAAAGATAAGGGCGGAGATCACCTCCTAACCGTTAGTGGGCAATCTCTAATCAAAGCTCCAAATCAACAATCGCTGCCCGAATCAAACGCTAACCCAAAACCTAGTTTGCAAACATCGTCGTCGACCATCACCAATCGCCACGGACTCACACTAAAAATACCGCATTGTCGTATGATCACAAAGGCACTAGCGGCGACATCTAATTATTCTCAAATAATGAGAAATTAATTTTTGAAGTTTATAAACAATATATGCTCCTTGCTATAAATCGAAGATATCTCGATCGTTGCTCGACAAAACCGGGCGTGATTAATTTTGAAAAATACTACGGGTTGATACGAATAACTTTCATTTTGGTAGTTTGAGCTAATTATTGATGGATTATGGATTATTGAATTCTGAATGAGTGAAATGGAGTATGTTCTTGGTTCTGGATAATCACTATAACTCAAAAAAATGGAGAAGAGATGTCATACTACACTATGTTGCTATTTATAAGCAAAAATAGTGAGCTTCTTTCCCAGTTGAATCCCTCTTATCAAGGTTAGGATCATGGCCGCAAACAAGGGAGGGATGGAAGCAGTAAATGAAGAAGTGACAGGGTATTGTGGAGGAATGCTGAAGAGTGTTGTGTACTATGCATTTGTGCATGTGTATATGGGTAGGTTGTTGTGTATTATGTATATTAGATTTTGTTTTGACTTGAATTTTGAATAGAGGCCAGTAACCCATCACACAATATCTCATTCGCGTACGAGGTGCAAATCGACCGAAAAACAAAAAAATGATCGCGTACAACGGTGTAACGTGATCTCAAAACAACACTGAAACACACTGGATATTGAATTTTGTTAAAATTTGAAAATACCGACGTTGGACATAAAATACATCAATCAGAAATTTAAATATTTTTTGAAATAAAAATTATAGAAAAATTCTATGTATTTAAATAAAAACTCGTTATTTGAAATCAAATTATTTTATTTCCAAATTTATTTCTTTTAAATAAAATCACAAATTTTAATATTAAAATCAATTAAATATTTTCAAAAATCAATGTGATAAAATTATGAGTCATTACATTCATGCTCCAAGTGTGACTATAACAATCAATACCCTCGTCATGTAGGGTCAGGTCGACTTATTGGGTCGACCATCCTAGAGCCTGATGCTCCAAGTCTTCGTTACGTCGATCATTTAAAAAAAAATTCAAAAATAAAATAAAATTTTGATTTAGAAAGTAGGAAAGAGATGTTTTCTAAATATAAAGTTATTTATGAAAATGATTTATTTACATCAATAATAATTTGGTGTAAGAATTAATAGTTAAGTTAAATGGATATATATTAGGCTTTAAAAATTCAGTTAAAAATAAATTTTAATTCTAGAAAAATCACAGAATGATTTCCAATAATATAATTTGATTTTAAAAGCAATTTCTATGATTTTGTAATGAGAAAGAGATTTTTATAATTATTTCAATAGTTAAAAATGCTTACTTTGGATTTAAATAAATTGATAAAATTATATATTTACCACTAAATTCTTCTCGTCGTAGCCACATCTACAGGCGATTAGATTAAGATCTGACCGCACCACCTACTTGCTCACGCATTGGCGGTCCTAAATGCCACCCCTAGCTCTCCTTTTGTCCTCGCTTTCTTCCACCGTCATCGCTTTTAGTGGAGAAATATGACCATCTCACATTGATCTGGGTGGATCGACGACCTATATGAGGACCTGCTCGGTCTCCTCTACACACTTTTTTCCCCTGATCGCCGTATCATCGTTGGATCGAAAATGATGGTCTACAATTTTCAAACTTTTGACATGTTTTCTAATCAATCCATGTTTCTAATCAATGAACGAACACTAGCGGTGGTTTCATGTCTTCGAGAAACACAATTTCAATATATAATATGTCTAATTATGAGCACTTTCATGTTTTGCACTTTTTTAATATGGGAGAGATTAAACTTTGTCTGAATACTAAAAATCACATTTCAATTAACTGGCCATGAAATATTACATCATAATCATGATTGAATACAATTTAATATGATTACTATCAATATTCATTATTTATAGTTTGGTTTAAGACTATAAAGGATGAATTACTACGTCTTATTAATATATACCCAAATAGAAAGAGTCCCACTGTCTGTTAGCTACGTATCCTCTCCAATCGTCGGAGAATCCTTCTTCTCCTTCGTTAGCCTAATGTGTTTCATTCGCTAGTCAAGTGTCTCGATAAAAAAAAAATCAATTTGTAATATTTTATTAATGTTCTTTAATTTGACTTGGATTTGGTTTTATGATTTGATGAAGAACGTGATGGAGATTAATGACAAGGTGTTTAGCTTAAAGTAGAATTAGATAATATTGTTTATATCTCTATTTATAGGCTAGAAGTTGAGAGATTTAAAGGTATGTCCAAGTGGCAATTTTTAATTTACAGTAAATTATCAAATCTGTAATAAAATCACGTTCAAGATAAAAGGTGTTTGTTTTCTATTTTATACTTGTTATATCATGAAATATTAATTAAGTAATTGATTTAAGTTTATTAAAATAGAAAACCCTTAATTATATGTTATGCGATAATAATTATAAGGAGTTGTAGTCATGAGAAAATTATCACAATACAAAATAACATGTTATGTTATATATTCCTAGTCGAGATATTTTAAAAAGGATATCGATACATCCACTTAGACTAGAGTGCTAATGCTCTCCAAATGTCAGATGGCGTTTTACCTATGGCTGTTGGGGGTATTTAGGGGCTACACACTCATAGTTATTGGATAATCATGGTATCACTCTTCTGAGAATTTCTTGTTGGTTAGTAACAACTAGGTTAAATAGGAAATTTCAAGGTGATGATTTTACAGTCCCTCGATCTGAGAACACCATGGAACTTCAATTCAAGCACTCTACTTTTATTGTAGTTAAATCATGGCATGACGATCCATCTAGCGATTATAGCTGGGTCTTGTACTGTCTCGCTAAAACTCCACAAAATCCTCAATATAGCGTAAAACGCTCTTTGGCTGTAATGCTTTTTCAAGAAATCGATATTAAATACTAGATTCATTTTAAATCCTACTATTTTCCACTGCACCCATTAAATAAAGAACTTTTAGTACTCACTTTAGCAACATTAATATATAAAAGTTGATTTGAGTGCTTCTCTACCAAATCAACAAAGTATGGTAAAGATCTAATTTAAGGCATGGATGCTCAATGTAAGTTAAGAATTTGTTATAGTCACTAAATGGTGTGAGAATAAGAATAAATTAACTTTAAATATTTGGTTTTATATTTAATGAAGCCTTTTGCACCTCCTCTATTTTTTACTATATCATCACAGTAGCTTTTTACACCTACACTACTATGGAATCGTTAAGCGCTTTAACTGCATATGTTTGGTTTGAGTTGAAGCATTGAAAATGAAGCATTGTTGAACGGCTACTTCATCTCCTTGGTTATATGAACTTAATGTCACGATTAACGGTACTCAATCCAAAGCCAAAATCTTTGGTCAGAGTAATACAGCTAATAATAAATGTAATTATTAAACCAAGAACTTTGTTTATGGATTAATAGAGTTGAATAATAATGATATAGGAACTTTGACCAAAACCAAATTCCATAAATTTTAAAATGATACAGTGTTAATAAAGAGAATGTACATTAATTATCGTTACTAAAGAGTACAGCTTAAGAAAATATAAAATTGAATTTTTACCTAAAAGATCTATAAACAATAAATTCGATAAAATGGTCACACCACTAGCTAAGTGTGACAACCCACCTCCTCGACCCTCATAAATTGACACTAATACATCCTCTTATTCATGTACCGTAAATCCAAGTGCCGGAGAGGCAGATTATCATCGGGTAAAGAAATAAAGATAGAAGATAGACAATAATAGAATCTCACATCGTATTCAACACATAATTATACATATGAGTAATACATGCAATTACTTCAAATTGTTCCATCAAATTTATGACAGGTACTAACCCAATAAGGATAGTTATAACGACCTATCCTTAGAGTGCTGGTAAATACTAATTCAAATGCCCCAAGCTAAGTGTGACTCCCACCAAGCTAGAGCCCCATCCTTCAATTGCCAAGAGGCCAAGAACCTCTTTCAATTATCATCAATGTCTAATCCCTTAAAGATTTTTCTAAGTATATTAGCAAGGCTTAAATTTCAATAATAGATTCTATGCTATGGAATGGCTTTCCTCCCAAGCTGGTTTAATCTTTGCAAAGTGTGGCAAAGTTAACTTGAGGTGGCACTGGAGTTACCGCTTCCTCCATTACTGTAGCATTTGATTGACCGTTAGTGGTCGTAGTGTTGCTACCTCCCCTTCATCCTCTTCTATTACTCATCTCCTACTATCTACATATAGTAAGGGAACATCTTTTAAAAATATAGACGAAATTATTTTAAGGAATTGGTATAAACTTGAATAAACTTATTCGGATAAAAATTTCAAATATGCGCTCTTTCAGAGTAAACTCATTCTACGGTAATACTAACCCTATCTCTAATGAGTTGACCCCATCTAGGCTTAGGTATTCACTCAACCATAAGCTCAAATACCAAACGTGATGACCCACCTCCTCGACCCTCAGAAATTGACATCAATACATCCTCGGTATTCACATGCCGTAAATCTAAGTGCCAGAGCGGCAGATTATCATGGGGTGAAGAAATAAAGATAGACAATAATAGAATCTCACATCGTATTCAACACATAATTATACATATGAGTAATACATGCAATTACTCCAAATTGTTCCATCAATGTTGTGACAGGTACTAACCCAACTAGGATAGTCATAACGATCTATCCTTATAGTGTCGGTAAATACAAATACATAATACAGACACAGCGGAAAGTGACAGATGACTTCAATGAAAGACCCAAAATGCACCATCCTCCATGCTCCATTCCAAAATGATCCAACCTTACCTAACTAGTTGGCTTCCTAGGAAAATAGGACACCCGGAGTTTAAGGGAAAAAGAAAATAAACTCCGGATCAGTCATGGGACTGGTATGAGAAACTCAAAATACAATGTTTGAAAACAAAAGGTATCTCACAAGACCACGCCGCACATAAACACGAAAGGGGTTTTTTCTTTATGATAACCAAAACATTTTCTATGAAGAATATATGTATATTATTTTTAATGACATTCTTTTGAAAACACTTTTCAAGTAAGTATATATAATCTTAGCCAAAATTGTTACATTATTAAATTCCAGCATACTAGGCTCTACAATCATATCGGAAGGCACTTATTGGAGAATGTATTTCCATACAATGACAAGGTAAGGGAAAATCTTTCAACATTACATTTTATAAAAATGCACCTGAGGCCCCAACCTCTACCAACACAGAACGGGCCGACCTCTACCATAGATAGTATCGAATATGTCATCACCTAGGTCGTTTTCGACCTACCCGAGTGCTCTCTTTGCATGCACCACATTAATTTAAAACTCTACATCATAGCAAGAATAAATATATCTAGATAGGTGATGACTATACCCTAATAGGAGAGACCCACTTAGCTCTGCCGCATCTACACTGTTTTTGTCATTTCCGGATGATGAGGCTCGAGGTAATGATTACCTTACTCATAGCACATTCCACTTTGAATGCCACATTGCCAATCCAAAATCAAACAACTAATTTCTATAAACATATAACTCTTGAGCTCGTATGTCTCAGAAAAGGATGTTAAGCTAAGAGAAGTTGCCTTCTCTACCATACATTTGTAGAAATCAACCAATGTAATTACAATTGCAACGTCAGACATCAGTCCATGCAAGTTGTCCAAGAACAAGACAAACCAAAGGCACTCTCCTACCGCATCCTGTCGAGACGTACTCCTAGGATTAGTAGCGATTAGTCTTTATATTGGATATTTCATAACGAAGAGACTACTGCTACTATATGTATATTGGAAGTTTATACCCAAATGATCAATAAGCAGTCCTTTATTACGAAAATTCTTAATATCATATCCATGTCTTCACTTTGAATACGTAAATTGGTTCAAAGTGGTCATCGAATAGGAATTACCCAAATCCGACCTCAGTTCCTCCGAACCAATCATCGATTAAAAATATGATAAGTTCATATGTGATTGTAAATCATCATTCAACTTAATTCATATTTTTATTCATTCATAGATATACCTTAGAGATATATTCATTGAAATATTTCTTTATCGTTTTCAGAGTATATGGAATCATCAAGCCTCGGTTATCAAATCCTTTTGGTTAATTTAAATCCTTTTAAATCGTGGAATAATTCGAAACACTTTCACATTTTACTTAGAAAAATATTTCCAATTCATCTCATTTAAATCTTAATAAAGATTTCGTAATTCAAAACTCATAATTAATTCGGTTAAAAGCATGTTATCCAGGATGTTAATCCAAAACCAATAAATGTTAAGTGAGCAGAATCTATAGAAATCATCTAATTCTACTCAATATCAATTCCCGTATTCAGAAAATACTATGGGTGGAATAATGGTGAAAGCACCCTTTAAATTCCACGAATAGTATGAGTTCCCTCTTCGGGCTTTAACATCAAGCACAAGGAGTTTATCTCCATAAAATTCAATTTATTTATATTTGAAGAATTATATCCTTTAACTTAGATTTTTTTTGATCCGAGTAAGTCAAATTTACTATCCGATCCTTCGAGCCAGTCCGGATAGCCTGCGAGAGCAAGAAACTGGTTTTCCAAACTCAAGCCTAGACTCTCTTTAACACCCATAAAGCGGTCAAGTAATTTGATCGACTCTAAATCATTTAATATTTAACCATTACATAAATGCTTCAAATCATATTTAAAATAATTTATTACTCATTTGAATATATTTACAAAATATTTGAAAAATAATGGCTGTGTCTAAAACTACATTTCAAAAGTTATAGAAAAGTGCTGTGGAAAATGCTGCGGAAAGTGCTTTTTAAGCTATATTGATCAAAACCACTTCTTTTTCATTTGGAAACTCATTATTTATCACTTTTAAAACATTTTAAAACATTTTTAGAATTTATTTCATATTTTTGAACAATTTTAAAAAGGTTTAACATTCCATATACACTAATTCATTAAATAAAGGAAAGTGGTTTCCTTTGTGCTTATCGACATGTATTTCCATGACTTGCATATATATTCAACAATCATATTAAAAAACCATCATTAATTATCATAATCAAACATATATAACATCTAATAGCATATAATACAATAGTTTAGGAGTTTACTCACCTCGGGTTTAAACGACTAACTAAAAATTGGCTATAGTTTTACTAACTCGAACTTTTAGCTCACGATCACTTGGATTATTTCTTATAGATGGCTTGGCCTATCCATGAGAGGATGGAGGTGATGGAAGCCATTAAAGTAGAGGTGAGGAAGAAGAAGAATGTGGAATGAGATGAGTGAATTTGTGAAGCCTTAGGGTCTTATTTATAGAGTTAGGAAAATGTGGCAAATTACTAAATTACCCTTAGATATTATCAAAATATCTCTTGCACCACATCACTTCAATATCAAATCCTTTTCACCATACGCAAGTGCATGCATTAATGAGATGTAATGTGATAAGTCATATTGCAAAAATATCTTAAGATGGAATGACATGCATTAATGGTGGATTTGTTGTTTGCTTTCCATGTTTTAATAGTGATTAGATGTTACCTTTTTCACTTAGTTTTTGTAAAAATATCTTAGATATTTTCGTTAGATTTAGTTTGACTAATTGTGATATACATATGTGTGTATATGTGTATGTATGTGCATGTACAAACAATGTTGGAACAACTTAAGAAAATTTTCATTTATCAAACCGTTGAGATTTCGGGATCCAATTTCCAGTTGCATTTTTAGTTTTTAATTCAAACTATCTATTTTTATAAACAAAACTTGAAAATAAGTTTCCATCTTTAACTAATTAAAATAAGTTCATTTAAATTATAAAGCTATATTTAAAATTAATTAAATATTCCATTTTCAAAGTGGTAAAATTACGGGTCTTGCACTAAGGCAACATGTGACTATCAATATGTAATTATTCAAAATTAATTAGTGACTAAATTCACACTTCTGAGTCTCATGACAATCTTTTTGAATTATTAGAAAATCACACTATCTAATTGGTTTATATAATATTGTAAATTCATTAAATTAATTAATTTTGACTAAATATTAATTACTACTAATTTAATTAATGTTTTAGATTTGTTTGTGACTACATGAATGCACATATAAAAGTTATATTTGCCCACATTGATTACGATATCGGTATTTTTTTAAATGATCATAAATAAGAGATTACTACTTGCAGTGCCTTCAAAAACATTGCACCATATGGTGGCAAATGACGATTGGCCATATATGTAGAGAGAATAGTGAAGGGAGGAAAAAAAATAAGGGACTAATTATAGAAGTTTTAATTAAAAAAATGAGAAATGTTTCATTCTTTCAATTAAAATAAATCCATTAATTTCATTTCCTTTATTCAAATTTCTTTCTCCTCATCTCTCTAAGCCATCGATGGAAATATCTTCTTCATTCTCTAAAGTAATTCAAATCCAAATCCAAATCCAAATCAAAATATAATAAAATAAAGAGCTACATGGTTCATCCGTCTCCTATAAAGATTAGGTGTTGATTTTTAGAAATCCGAGGAGGATTCACATATCAACGTTTCACTTTTTGGCTAGATCCATATGGTGAAACTTCATTTTCTTATTTATATTTAGTAGTATCGCTTTATAATGGTATATTCACACACCCCAAATCCTCATCAAGATTTATAACCGAAATCATTATCTCAAAAATAAATTGGATGATTTGATTTAGTTTAATTCATTTGTTTTAAGCTGAAAATGTCTATATGTGTTAAATTATAATTTCATCTATAAATATGATTCAATATATATTTGATGATTTTTTAAGGTAATATATAGCGCTAAAGAGTTATATAATATTGATTTGAATCATCTTGAAACATCAAATACATGAACATCTTGTTCTAAATTTATATGTATGTATTGATATTAAAATTCCTTTTAATTTTTTTAATTGCAATTATTTTAAGTGATAAATTAAATATTATATATATAGTTTGTATGTTTATGTGTGCATTATTAGAACATTAGTTCTCCATTTTAATGATGAAAACAATATATTGCACACACGCACGCACGCACACACACAAATATATATATATATATATATATATATATATATAATATCATGATGACATGCTATCATTCAAGAAGACAAAAGGCAAGACAATAAGCAAGAAGTATCATCTATAAGTCAAAGAAGTCAAAACTATGGAGCTTCAAGATCAATAATATGTATATGGTCTTAGATTGAATCGTAAAATTTCCTTGTATACATACACAAAAACACATATAAACACAGATATCAACATAGCATACAGATTAAACTTAAAATGACAAATGTAAATATATAAAACTGAACTTACACTGTTCAGTCAACTAAAATTGGTTTCAGTCGACCGAGCCCAATTTCAATCGAATGAAACCGTGTTAAACTATTTTTTTTAAATTCAAATATTTGCCGTGAAAACTCATATTTAGCAGACTAACATATTCGCTTAGTAGACTGAGATGCTATAACAGCTACTTTTTATGAAAGGTCATCTTCAAGAGTTGCGACTTTTTAAACAGTTTTCAATAATTCTGAAAAGATTTCTTAAAGATTGACTACTCTTGATTGCTTCTCTTTAATATATATAAATAGGATAACAATTCATACTTAGAGGAGATATATCTTATATTCGGATTTCTATCTATTCTACTCTCTTATGCTATTCTAAGCATGTGTGTTTTCTGATAGAGGTAGGGGTATGACCTAGGGGCAATTATGTAATTTGTTACATATATCTAACTCGTTGAACAATCTTGTTCGAAATAAAAGGTATTTTCTTCTTATTATATACTTGATATAATGTGATTATATTAATTAATTAACTTAATCAAAAGTATATTTAATAGAAAAATCCATAAATATTATATTTTGTGATAGTTATAAAGTGTTGTAACCGTGAGTAATTTATCACAACGAAACAAATATACTATTTTAAATGTTCCTAGTCAAGATGCATCGAGACTGGATATCGATGTATCCGTTGAGACTGGAGTACGTAACGCTCTCCAAATATTGATCAGTGTATTACTCATGACTGCTTGGGGGCACCTAGGGGTTACGTACTAATAGTTATTAGATAACTATGGAACGACTCACTCGATAGTTTTCTGTTGATTGATATAACTAGGTCAAACAGGAAATATCGATGTGACTGATTTACATAGTTCTCTCGACTTGAGAAATTATGGATCTTCAATATGAAAGCTCCGCTTTGATTATAGCCAAATCATGGCATGGCCTCTATCGAGTGACTATAGTTGGTTCGAGTGAAAGTATTGAAAGTGAACCACTATTCAAGAGAGGATTTGTCTCCTCGGTTATATGCGGTTTGTATCACGGCCAACTCAAGTCAACTCAAAGTCAAAGTCTATGGCCGAAGCATTTCGGTTGATAATAATTGTTATTATTGAACTAAGGACTTTGTGTTTGGACTATAAAGTTGAATGTGGATGATGTTGAAATTTTGATCATTACCAAATTCCATAAGTCCAAGGTGATATAGTTTTGAAGAAGAGAATTGGTGTAAATAAATGTCATAACCGGGTAATGCTTATTAAACTAAAATTGGATTTTACCGAAAATGAGTAAGTGATAAATTTGGTCATAATATCACACCACCTGCTAAGTAACGTGTGAACGTTAACATTAGAATAGTTTGATGTTGATCGCTGACTAAATTTACACCCAAGAGTTACACAGCCGAAATGACGAATTCCCTTAAACTGAACGATTTAATTAGTTTATAATTATTATAAATTAATTAAATAATTAATATTTATGAAATATTAATTATAAAATTTGAATATAATTGGAGAAATAAATAATGTTATATATATTTGTAACAGTTATAAATATATCGATCGATATACAATATCGATAAGCGATTAAATTAGATTTAATTGCATATTATTTTGGCTTAGGCTTACATGGGTTTAAGGCCCATCATTAGGGTTGCAAAATTTTGGTTTTGGAAAGGTCTAGGGGTGGCTAAAACATAGGGAATTGGCTTGGAGATAATGGGTTGAGATCTAGTGAGCAATTTCATATCTGTTTAAATATATTGCTATTATATGTTTAGTTAGTTGAGATTTGGTAAGTAGATGTAGTTGTCACAAATCAGTTTGGTTACGTGCATAATTTGTTTATTATACTATTTGTTTTATGTATAGACAAATGTTGTTTACTAGAAAAAATCAATTTTTATCATTAATAATTGTTATATATATATTTTTTAATAAATTCATATATATATTTATATATTAATGTATATATCTCTCTCATAATAACATATATGCATATATAAGATATATATATATATATATGATTTAAAATTTATTACACTTATTTATATATAATATGAATTTACAAATTCGAAAATTAATTATCATAAATATATCCATATTTTTAAATTAACATTTATTGAATTTTGAATTGTTTATTATATATAAAATAATTATAATATTAAAAATTTAATTTTATATGTTTTAAAATATTATATCATTTTAAAAACGTTTAGAAAAATTTTAGGATTTTTTCAATAAATTATATTATTTTTAATAATTAATATTATTTCAAAAAAAAAGTTTATGAGTTATTAAAAATAATAAATTAATTGAAAAAAAATTCAAACTTTTTTGTAACCTTTCATCCATAATCCTGTAATTTATGAAATTTTAAAATTTGTATCTTTAATAATAAGTTATTTTGTATTAAATAATTATTTCCAAAATCAATATATTTGTTTTCAAAAAAAATATTTCAACTTTGAAAAATCTCTAGATTTTTTATAAGCTCTATTTTATGATTCTAAATTTTTAAAAATAGTAAAATTTGAGTTTTCATCAATTGATTATTTTATGTTAGTTATTTATGGATGCAAACATTATTTTATTCATAATATATACAAATTAAAATGCTAAATCATTATGTTTGCAAAACTAAGTAAATTTTAAATTACAAATAATTTTTAATAATTTTTCTCTTTCTTTCTATATTTATTATCTATAAAGAAATGGTTTATGTTCATATATTATATATAATATATTTATACATAATTGTGTGTGTATAGTAACACATATACATGCACATATTTGGGCAACATACATGGCATACAAAATGAGCTAATATGTCTGTTGCGATGTAAATCCCAATATCTACATATGGGCATAGTATACCTTTCATAGATTATTATGTTACACATGCACTCACACATATATGTATATGATACATTTATGTATAAACTAAATCATATAAAATTAATTTCATATTTTAATATTTTGAATTTAAATAAAATAAATGATTTTATTTAAATAAAATTTATAAATATTCTAATTCAGTTAGACTTCATAGGCCCAATAAAGATCCAATAGGGTAAAATTTTGAAATTCACCCATAACTTCCGTTGCAGGCGGTCCAGTTCCAACAATTGTATCAGAGCCCAATAGCCTATGCGGTTTAAATTAGTTATATTAGGGCTAACTAATTAAGCTTTCCCACTTAGTATCGTGTTTAAAAAGATAATGTCTAAGATTTAAATTGAGTAATCAAGTTCTCTATCCTACTTGGTTACCGGCCTGCCCCAAAAGGTGAAGTGAGCCCAAAGGTTGCCTCTAATAGAAAAGGTCCAACTTAATTTGGGCCTTGGGCTAATTCTCATAATCGTTTTGAAAATTAATGTTAAAGATTTTAAATTCAATAGTTAAATTAAAATAAAACATGTTTATTATAAAAATTATAATACTACATACGTTTTCAAAATGTTTGAAAGGATAATGATATTTTCAAAATGTTTTAAAATATTTATGTAATAATTTCAAAATTTAAATTTATTAATAAGATTAATAAAATAAATTATTTAAATATGTTAATTAATTAATGCATATATGCATGTATTATATATGCTGATATATGTTATGTTATTTTAAAATGTTTAAGATAACATAAGTATACATGTATGTGTGCAGGATAAATTTTGAAATTAATAAATTTATATAAAAATTATTCAATTGAATAAATTAATTAAAGGTTAATTAATTAAATAAAATACATATATATATATGATATATGTATGTTACACTATAAAGATTATAGTATACACTATAAATGTTATAGTAGATATGTCCAATATAAAAGTTTTATTGATATACTAATTTAAAATTAATTAAAGAGTTAATTGATTAAAATTAACTAAATAAGATTTAATTAATGATATATTATACGTAAGACTATCATATAAATAATATGAAATATAAAAGTTATATAACAATAAAACTTATATGATATGTTTAATGTGGAACATTAGAGAAACCCAAATGGACTTGAGAAATAAATACATATGTAAATGTACATATACCGTGATTTCTGATGTGCCTGACATTAGAATTGCTGGGGTATTTCATAAGAAATATATTATTCTATAACCTGATATCACTCAATATATATATATATATATTGAGGATTATGAATCTTCAATATAATATCGTCCTCTACCATATATATATATATATATATATATATATATATTAATAAATTACTTACATACTCCTTAGTTGTTGAGCAAACTCAAGCTAGGGATGTTATGCGTAGTATTATTAACATATTGAACAGGTGAGGTAAGATAACAATATCTATTTGTTGAGCAAACTCAAGGTGCATATACTATACTTAGGCCATCACTATATGGTAGGTATGAGTGAATAATCTCTTTCGATTTGTTGGGCAAACTCAAGGTCAAAATGAGATTAGAACAAGGAAAAATGGGTTAGGAGTTGTATATGATACAACTGATAAAAGGAGTTATTCATCATTTGTGGGGATATGATTTGTTGAGCAAACTCAAGGTCAGAATACTAAAACAAACAAGTCCTAACGCCCACTGGTGAAGTTACAAGACTTCTATGTTTCATCTTAGGGTTTGGAGAAACATAAAAGACTAGTGTGAGCCTTATTAGAAAAATGAAACGGTAACATTTAACCTTTCTAATATTGTAAGAATATAGGCTATACAATGTTATAATTATCTATAATGATAAATTTGTGCATTTAATATGATTGATAAAATGTTTGTTAATTAACATATATAAACAAACTTAATTGAAAGTTGACAAATATAAATATAGTATATACTTACTAATAATTCTAATTGCATGTTATATAATGTTTCTATACCCATGCAAGTGCCTAATTTCAACTACTTAATACATTCGTAAGTTGGTCACTTATATGTCTATTTGGTTTAGACCGTGTATTGCATTTTATGAGTTTTTGAACTCTAAATGCAATTCAAGACTATGGATATTTGATCCATGTATTTTTACATATAAATGTTATATGGTGAACAGTCATAAGCCAACAAAGAGTATTTTAAGATCATGTATTCAACTTGAATGATTACAAAGGAACATATTGTGTTAATGTAACACATGACCATAAACTATGAGATACATCTAAGAACTCGATCGTTGAAATGTCATCTTGATCGGTTTACATAAAGTGCAACATATTTGATGTCCTAAATATTAAGAATAATCGAATGCGCTTTTGTAAAAGGTTTGTTATGATATTATAGTAAGGTTTTCTTTTGAATAGTTTGACCATTTGAAGAAAAAACGAACGTATAAGAATATATGTAATTTTAGGTAAAGTTAGAATAAAGAGAATGAATAGTCACTTCTGCTTCATAGAGAAACATTGGAAACAAAAATTGTAATACTAATTGATAATTAATATAGGAATATGAAATATGATTTTTATTCCGAAATGTATTTTCATATAGAAAGTTGTTTTCTATAACATTTATTTCTTTGAGTTCAAGATATTTGATGAAAGGACTCTCCACTGTAACTAGTTGCAGCATATGAAATAAGTAAACAGTATTAACAATATTAAGTAAATGGCGGACCTCTAAATTTAATACGCTATTATAGTAATGGCGGAAATAGTGGGAGCATGCCATATAGCACCTAATGATTGCATCAAATTATGAAAATTGTTTTTGTAAAATTTACCGAACATTATTTGTGAACTAATGTTTATTTTTGGTATTGACTGAAAAATAGATATAACTATATTTCAATATGAGTATTATGAATATTCATTATGAAATAGAACTATATTATGGAATTTGTTTTCATAGTAAAAGTGATGCAACAAAAATACATATGTATCTAATATTATTTACAGCTGTTTTGGAGTTATAGACTAAGCCGTAGTTTTGAGAAATAATTTTACTATATGATTATGAATCATATGATACAGGTTAATTATATCTCAAACAATTAATGGCTATGCACCCATTCAGTGGGAGCATCATAAGAGTTGATGAACTCTTTGAATTAATACATATTGATGTATGCAATCACAAATCTATTAATACCAAAAAGGTTCCACATTCTTTGTTATATTCATTGATGATTTATTACCAACATGTACATGTGTATTGGGTACACAGGTAGTAAGTTTATGATAAAATCATAGAGTATAAAAGAAAAGTAAATAAAATAACTTGCAATAGAATAAAATCATTTGATTTGGTTGAATAAGTGAGTATATTGGAAAGAGTTCCAAATGTACCTAAAATTAACATAGATTTAATCTCAAAAGTCACTCTTCCATGTGATACATAATGAACATTGTTGGACAATTTACGATTAATTGTGAGTGAAGTTGAGTTAGTTTCTTTCTATAAGGTCACATACTTAAGATTAGTACACAAGGTTGATATTATTTCATCTAAACAACAATTTACAAAATCATACAAGATAAGGGTTTGTAGGAAATCCCAACATATCCTAAGCCACTCGAAAGATTGCATGTAATAATTATTCATGAGGGATCCTGTATGAATCTCCAAGAAGTGTTTGGAAAGGTCTGTCATCAAATGACATATTTATGTTTTGAACATAATTTTCGTAAACTAAAATTAGTTTTATAAATAAAAAGGTTCATAAAGCATTTATGAATCCTTATTCTATTTGCACTAAGAAACAATTGTTGTTTCAAGATATATAAACTTCATTATGAAGGAATTTATTTGGGAAATTTTTGGTAGTTAAATGGAATTGGATCCGATCCATAGATAGAACTGATTATATAAGATGAAGTGAAATTGACTAACCTAAATGAACACATAGCATTAGAATGTCTAATAAGTTTTCTCGCACATTGAAGAGAAACTATGAGTTTCTTATTACTGTTGAAAATATACATTACCCTCGGTTGTTCAATTAAACCATTAAGATTGTTGACTCTATATGGTATAATGTGCAAATGTGAAGGAATTCCAAGTACGCTCTCAAAATATGATTTTGGAGGTCATAACCAAAAAGATGTGATCCATCGACCGAGATTGTGTCTTTATTCGAAAGACTAATGTGGTTAGAATTAAATGAGCAATGTTGATGAGAATAATATTTCAAATTTCAATTATTGAAATTAGCATAACAGATTCGGTATTCAACATGCTCAAGTTAATTCAGATTTATTTAAAAAATTATCGCTCGATAAGACTTAGTATTTGGTACTTATGTATTGAAACAGAAAATTATGAATATGATTTAGAGTAAGCCGTTTACACATATTAACCAAAAATGCCTCAAAGTCAGTGGGAGCGATATTGGGTTTGTGAGTCTTTGGATATGATCTAAAAAATGATACGAATATACTATTCGATAAGCATCAAGATTGAATAAGTATTTTGATAGAAATGTCAAATAGTTTGATTTTCAATCAAAGTGCAGAGGAAGCGTGTGTTCATAAGAAAGAACGTTAAAAGGTACATTGATATTTCTAAACATAAGTAAAAAAGACGTTGATTATAACAATATATTGTATTAAAATCAACTTTATTTGTTTTAATACTCAATTTTAGATTGTAAATGATGTCTTTTATGGTGAGTATAAGTGGTATAGGGATTGTCCCAAAACAATATACAAGAGCACCCTATTAAAAAGAGATCACGTAAGTTGGATTCCTTATTCATTAGCAATAGGAATTATCGATCGTACAGGTTATGTTGTGTATGATATTGTGATATTTATATGTATTGATACATGGAGCAAATAAAAAAAATCCAAATTGATATCACTAAATGGTTGTTTGAGGTGTTCTCGCATATCTATAAAATACAAGAGAATTATTTATAGAAATAGCGAACTCATTATGATGGAACGTTTGGACACAAACTTTTATAAGTGGTATTGAGTATAACATGTCAATGATAAAATTCAAGTTAAAATCTTTAATTTGAAAATGTTTCAAAATAAAATGTTGAGAACATTAACTTGAACAATGGTACAATAAACCAATGTATATAGATATAAATGCACAAATTTATAATTGAGCCAAAGGTGATTCCAAATGTTGAGAATTCCATAATATTGTTATAAGATAACAATGTCATGAAATTGGTCATGATAGAACTTAAAGCTCACTAGAAGTCGAAAGACATACTTCGAATTGTTCCACATGATAAATGCAGTTTATCAGTGTCAAAAAGAGTTAATTGGAAAATAAGATAATTAAAACATAATAGCACACCCATTCACTAAGGGACTGACCTAATTGGTTTTGAGAAAACTGATTGGAGAAGTTGGAATTAGATTCCATTATTAACCCCAAATGCAAGTGGGAGATTGATAGGGTTAGGGATATACCCTAGGGGCAATTATGTAATTTTTTACATACATCTAACTCGTTGACCAACCTTGTTCGAAACAAAAGGTATTTTCTTCCTATTATATACTAGATACAATGCGATTGTATTAATTAATTAACTTAATTAAAAGTATATTTAATAGAAAAATCCATAAATGGTATATTTTGTAATAGTGGTTATAAAGTGTTGTAACCGTGAGTAATTTATCACAACGAAACAAATATACCATTTTAAATGTTCCTAGTCAAGATGCATCAAGACTGGATATTGATGTATCCGTTGAGACTGGAGTACGTAACCCTCTTCAAATGCTGGGCAACATATTACTCATGACTGCTTAGGGGCATCTAGAGGTTACGTACTAATAGTTATTGGATAACTATGGAACGACTCACTCGATAGATTTCTGTTGGTTAATATAACTAAGGTCAAACAGAAAATATCGATGTGGCCGATTTATACAGTTCTCTCGACTTGAGAATACTGTGGATCTTCAATATGAAAGCTCCGCTTTGATTATAGCTAAATCATGGCATGGCATCCATCGAGTGACTATAGTTAGTTCGAGTGGAAGTATTGGAAGTGAAGCATTATTCAAAAGGGGATTCGTCTCGTCGGTTATATGCGGGTGTATCATGTTCAACTCAAGTTAACTGAAAGTCAAAGTCTCTGGCCGAAGCATTTCGGTTAAGAATAATTGTTATTATTGAACCAATGACTTTGTATTTGGAATATAAAGTTTAATGTGGATGAAGTTGGAATTTTGACCGTTTCCGAATTCCATAAGTCCAAAGTGATATAGTTTTGACGAAGAGACTTGGTATAAGCAAATGTCACGACCAGGTAAAGCTTATTAAACTAAATTGAATTTTACCGAAAATGAGTAAGCGATAAATTTGGCCATAGTGTCACGCCACCTACTAAGTGACGTGTAAATTTTAACATTAGAAGATTTTGATGTTAATCATTGACCAAATTTACACCCAAGAGTTACACAGCTGAAATGGTGAATTCCCTTAAGATCGAACGATTTAATTAGTTTATAATGGTTATAAATTAACTAAATTAATTAATATTTATAAATATTAATGATAAAATTTGAATATGATTTGAGAAATAAATAAAGTTATATACATTTATAACAGCTATAAATATATCGATCGATATACAATATTAACAAGCGATTAAATTAGATTTAATTGCATAGTATTTTGGCTTGGGCTTAGATGGGTTTAAGGCCCATCGTTAGGGCTGCAAAATTTCGGTTTTGGGAAGGTCTAAGGATGGATAAAACATAGGTAATTGGCTTGGAGATAATGGGTTGAGATCAAGTGAGAATGGGTAAAAAGGTTTTCCTCATTTCTCTCTAATACAACCATATATATATGCATGTATGTATGAATGCATGTATGTATGTCTCTAAAAAATAATAACTAACCTTTTTGGTCGCCATTACCTTCTACATTGCTAGTTAAAACATAGCTCTCAGTCCACTCCAAAATTCTCAAATATATATTTCAAATTAAAATAATACTATTCGATAGTTAGAGGTCGGTGATTCCGGACTTGCAATCTGACGAATCAAGAACAGTAACATAAAGAGAAGTAATTGCTTCAACGTGGATGGAAAGACATCATTAAATTGGTAATTTTAATTCATATTACAGTAATTAAGTTATATTCTATGATCTTATAATGAGCAATTTCATATCTATTTAAATATATTGCTACTATATGTTTAGTTAGGTGAGATTTGGTAAGTAGATGCAGTGGTCACAAATCAGTTTGGTTATGTGCATAATTTTTTTTTGGCAAAGCCAGCGGGGTTAACTGGTCACCTACCAGTTTATTGCAACACAATAAAATATGACTCAAAATAGGCTTTGAATTAGAAAAATAAAGTACTGGGATTAACAAAGAAGATCACAAGGAAAAAACAAAGAACAGACAGACATTATCTCCAGCTACCAATCAAAATGCCAGGTATCAGGCACTCCTTCCTTATCAGTTGCATGCAAGCACGATGCTTCAGTTCAGACCAGAGACAACTAACAGTTCTTCTTTTATTTTCAAAAACTATCGTGTTTCTCTCTTTCCATATCACATCCATATAAATTTTAATGCATATGATCAATACACGGTAGCCACTATTCTTCCACTTCGTTGCCTTTAAAATTATGTTCCAATCAATTGCTGAAAAAGGGACAGCAACAGTTCTTTGTAGACTTTGCAGAAGCATATCAACAAGAGCGCTTATACTAGGGTAGTCAAAGAATAGATGATCAACAGTTTCGACATGCTGCTCACAAAATACACAGTCAGGGGTACTACTAATCCCATAACTAAGTATAACATTTCTGGTGAGGAGAGCACTGCTAACAACCTTCCAGAACATTAAATTTTCTCTCGGTGGTGAGTCATTGTTCCAAAGCACAGGAAACCACTTTGTAGCAGGGTATTCAATGTGATTACTCAAGAGTTTATATACCAGCTTTATACAGTGGGGCTTATTATTCCATGTCACGTATGATGTTTGTTCAGTACTGAACCTAGTACTCTGGATAGTATTCCACAGTTGCCTAATAACATGGCTACTATTCTAAGGTAGGTTGATTCTACCATCAGTTAAGTACTCACTGACTTTGACTTCACGATTAACTCCAGATTGGATAATCATTGCATGATCAAAATAAGTAGACAGAATCATACCAGAACGTACCCAGGGTTCATCCCAAAAACTAGTACTTGTGTTATGGTGAACGTGGTACTCGATCATGGGAAGGAACTCATCCCTGAGTTTGAGAATATTCCTCCATGTCCAGCTACTGTCTTGTGCTATATCCATCATCCAAAACCGCCCATGCTTAATGTTGTACGTCCATGTCCATTTGACCCATAGACTATTTTTCTTAATAATTACATCATGGAAGTGTTTACTGAATGCCGCTTTGTTCCATTTTTTAGCATTAATAATACCCAGACCTCCCAACTTTAGTGTTGTTTCACATTTTGCAAAAGAAAATGGCAATAGTTTCTTATTGAACATGCTCCCTGTCCAAAAATATCTGATCATGGCAGAGCGTACAAGGTGCAGAAGCTTACTTGGTAGAATAACAGAGCGTGCCCAATAAACCAAGGAAGGGAAAACAACTGATTTAATGAGCACAAGCCTACCACTTTGTGACATTCTACGATTTTCCCATGCATTCATTACATTTGTTATTTTGTTAAAAAGGGGAAGGCAGTCAGCTATGGTAATTCTTTTAGTTATAATGGGCAAGCCAAGGTACCTCATATCAGCATGCATACTAGTAAACCCACTATGCTTATACAAGCATGCTGCCTGAACATCAGTGATACCTGCAAAAAGCAAGGAGGATTTGGCCTTGCTGATGGATAACCCAGTCATAAGGTGAAAGGTATTAAGTGCACTCAGAATTTCATTTAATGAGGATGCTTCAGGCTTAGTAAAAATCATCACATCATCAGTGAACATTATGGAAGATATGTTATGCAGAGAACACTTGGGGTGGTACTTAATCATTCTTTGTGAATATTTGGTCTGAAGTATAACATTGAGCACTTCCATGACTAAGAGAAATATATATGATGAAATTGGGTCACCCTGTCTTATTCCTTTTTGGCAACCAAAGTAGCCAACATGCCTACCATTAACTATGACAGAGAATGTAGGGGTTGATATGCAAGTATATATCCATGAAACAAAGATTTTGGGGAAGCCCATTATAGCCATAATCCGCATGATAGATTCCCAGTGAATGGAATCAAAGGCTTTAGTTAGGTCAATTTTAAGCACTGCAGCAGGTGTGGCATTACATTTTCCATATCCTTTCATCAACTCATGTGCAATAAGAACATTGTCAAGGATGTTTCTAGAAGGGATGAAAGCAGCTTGGTTGTGAGACACAATTGTTGGAAGAACAAAAACAAGCCTAGTTGCAAGAATTTTCGAAATACAATTGTACAGAACATTACAGCACGAAATTGGCCTAAAGGATGAAACTTTGTGAGGGGGAGATTCCTTTGGGATTAATGCAATGTTCATAGCATTGATCTGTCTTAGCATTTTACACTTATTGAAAAAATTGTGGATAGCTTTACAAAATTCATGGCCAAGCACAGTCCACGTAACAATGAAGAAATTAACATTTAGACCATCAGGTCCAGCAGCAAAATTTTGGTTCATGGTGAAAAGGGCAGTTTTGATTTCTTCATCGGTAACTGGTTTTATTAATGTTTCAGCTTGAAGAACTGAAATACATGGCGGGGGAGGGAGGAAATAAGGCTAAGGTTAGGAGTGAAACCCGAACTGTTGCTAAAAATATTAGTGAAGTAATCAACAAAGGCCTGATCCACAGTTTCAGGAGAAGAGAATTCATTACCATGGTCATCCATTATGTTGTATATGTTTTCTCTGGCATGCTTGACCCGTAGAGAGTCGTGGAAAATTTTTGTGTTCTTGTCATCTTCTTCATACCATTTGTTGCGAAGCTTTTGGCTTTTCATACTTGCTTCCAGCTGCAGTGCTTGATTCACTTCCAAGAATAAACGACCTTCTTCAATGGAAGCATTGACATCATCAGGAAAATCCATCATGTGATCTTGTTTTGCTTTGAGTTGATCAATGAGAGTGGAAGAGAGCAAACTGCCATGCCCAAAGGTGGAGGAAGCCCATGTTTTGAGAGATTGCTTTATACTTTTCAATTTCCTGCAAAACTTATACATAGGGTTACCAAAACAGATAATGGTATTGTGTGCAGTAGTAACTACATCAATAAAGTCATCATGTTTTGCCCAAGCATTAAAAAATTTAAAACTTCTTTTGTCTCTTCTTAAATGGGGATCAAGTGAAAGGATTTGGGGTGAGTGGTCAGACATTATAGGGTGAGGAAGGTAAACTGATAATGATGGCCATTGATTAAGGGTGGATATATTACAAAAAGCATGATCAATAGTGGTGAAGGTGCGCACACCACTACGGCTACGATTGTTCCATGAGAATTTTGCACCAGCTTTATTAACCAAAATCAGGTCAGAGTCAGTTATGGCTATATTGATGGGAGCTATGTCTTTTGGAAGAAGAGGAGTTCCTCCCATTTTATCATCAATGCTAAAACAAGAATTAAAATCACCTAGGACAACCCAGGGATGCGAATTCTGGAGAAGTGGGGGGAGGGAGTTGTATAGTGAGTTTCTGGAAATAGATGAATTGTCAGCATACACAAGAGTTAAGTAGAAAGAAGTTTGAGTTTGAGAGAGTTGGACATGGTAATGGATAAATTGTCTATTGGATAAGATTGGAGATAAGGTCAAAACAGTTGGGTCATAAATTACAAGAATTCTACCATAGCATGTAGTGTCAAGATTGTGGTGATAGTTCCACAGGGGATTTATGTAATTAGCAGCTTTAATTGACAAGGGAAGGTTGAGTTTGGTTTCAAGAATGGCAAAAAGACAAATATCATACTTTTTGATGAGTCATTTGACTTGATCAAGTTTTAAGTTCGAATGTGCACCCCTAACATTCCAGGAAGCTAGTTTTTCATACATGGATTGATTAGAGGGATTGATGTATTTTGTTTCCTCTCTTTGCTGAAAGAGATCTTGTTTCAATACCAGACATGTACCGAGAGGGGTGGGTGGATGTATCAGTGGAATTGGGGATTGAGGTGGGGGAATTTGGTGATGCATGTTGAACTGAAGTGGGGACACAGTCAGGCCATCCTGGTATATCAATATTAAACTTGTAATCAACGAGTAAGGCATGGGGCTTTTCCTCATTTGCACGGTGCATGCTTAGAATGACTTGCTTTATCTGATGTTCAAATGATTGACACCACTTTGCATCAATTTCAGATATACCAGTGTGCACATGCACAGTTTGATCAGGTGACACTGTTTCAACTCCACATTTGCTTGCAGTTAACAATGTACCAGTTGGGGAATGTAGCTCCATTCCTAATTTTATCTGTCTTGGATCAATATTTGTTCCAGTGTTGCTTGCACTCAAGTTTTCAGTACATAAAGACAGTGTACCATCAGTAACTATAGTGTTCACATCAATAGTTATCTCTCCTTCCTCAACATCAACTAGCTCTGTAATTCCTTGTTTATTTTCAATGACTTGTAGCAGACTGAACTTGTTGTTGTCAGTAAATTGGTTTAATTCTCTGGTACCATCACAGATAGGCAAATGCACTACTTGTGAAGCTATGTTTTCTTCCTTGTCCAAGTTCGCTAATAACTTCCCTTTTCCACCTGACCTGCTCGTTTCATATGATTTGTCTTCCACAGTTACATTAATTTTTTTCCCCTGTTATTGTTCACTTTTTGCCACACTTTCTTCACTTTACTTTCCTTCACCAGATTATTTCCTATTGTTTCCTTACTCTGAACATTCACATACTGATTTTTTTCAACATCACTTCCCCTCTTCCTGCATGCCCCTTCACTAGCTATTTCCATTTTAATGCAAGTAGTTGTTGCATGACCAAACTCCTTACAATTAGTACAAATTGCCGGTCTCCACAAATAATCCACCTCAACTATTTGCTCTGTGCCATCAAGAAGCTTGACAGCAAAGGAATCAGGTAGTTCAGAATGAGGGGATACTTCAACCATACATTTAGCATACGAGATTTGTTCAAAATTTTCAGTTGAAGCATCCAAACATAAGAGTTTCCCCACTATGGATGCTAGCCAATTGATTCCCACTATGGACCAAGCAAACAAAGGTATATTGGATAGCCTGATCCACACAGGAACTGCTTTGATGCTACTACATAAGTTACCAACATTTTCATCCTAGGGTTTGACAATAAATAATTTATTCTTCATAACAATTGGGTCAGACTCGGCAATTCTAATCTTGTCTTCAACATTAGAAAACTTAAATAGAAATAGAAAGCCATCAGATTTCACACTATGTGCATAATTTGTTTAGTATACTATTTGTATTATGTATAGACAAATGTTGTTTACTGTAAAAACTCAACTTTTGTCATTAATAATTGTCTTATATATATTTATTAACAAATTCATATATATAATCTAAAAAATGTAGTACACTTATTTATATATAATGTGAATTTAAAAATTCAATAATTAATTATCATACATATATTCATATTTTTAAATTAACATTTATTGAAATTTGAATTGTTTATTATACATAAAATAATTAATACATTAAAAATCTGATTATATATTTTTTAAATATATATCATTTCAGAAACGTATAGAAAAATTTAGGAATTTTTCAATAAAGTTTATTATTTTTAATAATTAATATTATTTCAGAAAAACCGCTTATGATTTATTAAAAATAATAATTTAACTGAAAAATTCTTTAAAAATTTTAGTTTCCTTTCATTCATGATTCTAGAATTTTTGAAATTTTAAAATTTGAATTTTTAATAATATATCATTTTATATTAAATAATTATTGCCGAAATTAATATATTTGTTTTCAAAATTAATATTTCAACTTTGAAAAATCTCTAGATTTTTTCTAATCTCTATTTTATGATCCTAGATTTTTAAAAACTATAAAATTTGAATTTTCATCAATAGATTATTTTTTGTTAATTATTTGTGGATGAAACATTATTTTATTCATAATATATACAAATTAAAATACTAAAATTATTTTGTTTGCAAAACTAAGTTAATTTTGTTATAAATAATTTTTAATAATTGTTCTCACTCTTTCTATATATATATATTTATCTATATATAAAGGTTTTATGTTCGTATATTATATATAATATATTTACACATGCATATGTGTGTGTGTTTTGTAACACATATACATGCACATATTTGGACTACATACATGATATGCAAAATGAGCTAATATGTTGTGATGTAAATTCCAACATCTACATGTAGGCGTAGTATACTTTTCACGGATTATTACGTTACACACGCACTCACACACACACAAATATACATATATGATACATTTATGTATAAACTAAATCAAATAAAATTAAATTCATATTTTAATATATTTGAATTTAAATAAAATAAATAATATTTATATGAAATTTAGAAATGTTCTAATTCAGTTAGACTTCGTAGGCCCAATAAAAATCCAATAGGGTAAAATTTTGAAATTCACTCATAACTTCCACTGCGGCTGGTCCAGTTTCAACGCTTTCAACTCTAACATTTCATTTACTATTGTATTAATAATCGTTATGCACTCACTACGAATCATCAAGGAGACAATAGGAACCATTGTACTATCAAGTCAAAATCAGTGTTAGACAAACACAAGATTGTCAAGCAAGAATTGTATTTTTCAAAGGAAAGAATAAATATGAGAGGTTCTCAGATTTGGTTAAGTTGCAAACCTATTCCTTCGGGTCAAGCAAGGGATTTAGTAAGGAAATACCTAAGAGGTGCTTAGGATTGGATGTAGGAGAGGTGCTCCGAACCAATATAAATCTCGGTGTGTACATTTACTTACTACTTTATTATTTCATAGTATAAATTAGTACATATGCTTGTTTTATTAGCCACACAAGATCTACTAGTTCTTTCATTTGGTATTTGGACCAGGTTTATTCAAAATCATAACGCAATTTTGAATACTATGGCAAATATGAGTTACAACACATTTCAAGAAGGACAGTCAACTACACACCCACCACTTTTTACGTGTTCTAATTATATGTATTGGGCTACACGTATGAATTTTTTTATGGAATCAAGCTGTCTTGACATTTGGTTATCTACTCAAGCTCAATATGTAGCTCCTACTACTGAAATTAGTAACTGGATAGATGCTCAAAAAACTGCTACTTCAAATAATGTAAAAGCTATGAATGTTTTATATTGTGCATTAGATAAGAACGAATTTTCTATAGTTATGATGTGCAAAACGGCTTATGATATATGGCACATGCTACAAATCACGCATGAAGGAACCACCAAAGTTAAGCAAACTAAAATAAGTTTGTTGACAAATCAATTTCAATCATTTAAAATGAAAACTAATGAAAGCATCATAGAAACGAACTCTAGATTTCAAACTATACAACATGATCTTATGACATTAGGAGTTTAATTTTCTAATTTTGATTTAGTTACACGTATTCTAAATGCATTAACCTATCAATAGGAAAGGAAAGTATTAGTTATAGAAGAAGCCAATGATCTCTCTACACTCAAAGTAGAAGAGTTAATTAGAAATTTAATGTCATATGAAGCAAATTTGCAAGCTAGAAAGATCTAGCCAAAAAAACAAAGTATTGCTTTTCATGTACATAACGATGGTGACTTAGACTTGGATGAAGAAGATGTAGTTTTCTTTGCCAAAAACTACAACAAGTTCAGAAAATTTAATAAAATGGTGCAAAAAAAAAACCAAGCAACTCCAACGATGTTTCGTCAATTAAATGCTATGGATGTAATCAATTTGGTCATATGAAAAAGGATTGTCCAGAATTAAACAAAGATAAGAAAAGCCTCAACAAGAACAACAAATATGAGAAACTCTCGAAAAACAAGCGTGCATTTCAAGCAACATGGGATGATTCCTTAAGCGACAGTGAAAATAATAGCGACAGTGATGAAGAACAAGCCAATGTTTGCTTCATGGTAAATAAAGATGAGGTACTTTCAGATTTATCTTTTGACGATGTCGTAGAAATAGCTTCAGAACTAGATAACAAATATAGAAACCATAGAGAGATTCATAAATAATGTTCATGAAAAATGACTAGACTAAAATTAGAAAATGAAATGCTAAAAGATGAAAAAATTATATTAGAGGAGGAAATATTAAAATTACAAAATATTTGTAAATCTTTTGAAGAAAATCAAAATGTACAAGCTTTAGAAAAAGAAAATTCAACTCTATTAAAGGATAACATAAAATTAAGAAAAATTATTGTTGATTTGGAAAATCAAGTAAAAGTGCTAAATGAAGATAGATAGTCATTAGAAAAGAAAATAAATGATCTATCTACAAACATTTCTAAATTTAGCAAAGGAAATGAAAATCTATCTCATTTAGTTAGTCTTTCAAAACTCCCTAGCAATAAAAATGGTTGAGGAATTATAAAATCAAAGAAACCAAAAGTCAACACAAATATGCTACACTTTATTCTTAATATCATAAAACACTAAGTAGCAAATCAAATTATGATAAAAAGACTATTCCGATATGGATTCCAAAAACAAATAATAACTTGATTAGACAAAAACATATAAATAGATTTTTGAATGATGTTCATGTTAATAAAGATTTCCGATTCAAAGATTCTACCAAGCCCTCTTGGGTATGGTTACCTTCAGTTTAACCCGCATGACCCTAATGGAGGAAGTGGGCACCATTAAATTGTTTTTATCTTTGTAGGCACCCCGACACAAATAGGAGAAATGGATTCTCGACAGTGGATCTCCAAGCATATGACCGGAAATACTGATATGTTAATGAATATCTCTTACAAGGATGGCGAAACCATCACTTTTGGAGATAATTCCAAAGGATATGTTATAGGACAGGGAGATGTTGCTTATGTATGTATATCTAACTCTCCTCTTATTTCAAATGTTATCTAGTTAAAAATTTAAAACATAACCACTTTAGTGTTAGTCAATTACGTGATAAAGGATTTACTATAACATTTGAAACTGGAAAATGCAATATCTTTGATAAAAATAAAAATCTAATCTTTGAAGGAACAAGAAAACACAATATTTATATTTTAAATATGAAAATAAGACTTGATAAAGATGTTTGCTTAATAGCAGATATTTCTGATCCATAGATTTGGCATAAACGTTTTTGTCATGTTAATTTTAAAAATATTCATAAGTTAGCTAAAAATAATTTAGTTCATGGTTTACCTAAAATAAATTTTAAAGTCAATAATCTATCTGATGCATGTCAAAAAGGAAAACTTAAAAAAATTCTCTTTTAAATCTAAGTAAGAGATTTTCATAAAACAACCTTTAGAACTTTTACTTGGATCTTTTTAGACCAATTAATCATAATAAATACGTTTATGTTATAGTTGATGATTTTTCATGATATACATTGGCACTGTTTTAAACCCTCAAAAGTGACACTTTTGAAACATTCAAAACATATTCAAAACATATTCAAAATCTAAAAGATTTAAAAATCAAAACAATTAGAAATGATCGTGGTGGAGAATTTAAAAATAAATCATTTCAAAAAATTTGTAATAAAAAAGGGATAAGTCATAATTTTTCATTTTCTAGAATACTACAACAAAATGGTGTTATAGAAAGGAAAAATAGAACTCTCCAAGGATGTGTAAAAACTCTTCTTTGCAGTAGTAATTTACCTTAATTTTTTGAACAGAAGCTGTAGTTACTGCATGCTATGTTCTAAATCGTGTCTCCCTAAGGCCGTTAACCAAAAATACTCCTTACGAACTTCTTTTTGAAAGAAAACCTTACTATTTTATTTTAAAATATTCGGGTCTAAATGTTTTATTTTTAACACTAGTGATCCTCTAGGAAAGTTTGATCCAACAGCCAACGAAAAAATATTCGTAGGATACTCAGATCAAAGTAAAGCATATAGAATTTTAATTAAAAAACTAATAAAATTGAAGAAACATTACATGTATAATTTGACGAAAATTTTAAAACTATTAAAGAAGATGATGAAAATATAAATCAATAAAATATTCAAAATGTACAAATCGAATCAATTAATCCTGATAATGTTGAATTAAGAGAAGGAGCAATTTGGGTAGATGGTGATTTTGTTAGAGGAGTTGAAAATTTCGGAGATGGATATCCATTGTAAGAGGAAGGAGAGCTAAAATTGAGAGATGAATGAGTGGAATCATAATTGTCGGACATTATTCAATAATATATAGTGTTTATTTTTCTGTATGTATTCTTTTTCTTTTTACAAAGGCTCTTTATATATACTTCGGCTTTTACTATTTGTAAATATTGTAATCTCTGGGTTAATTTCTTCGTTTAGTTAAATTTAGCAATCCTTTTTGTTCCATTTAAAATTTAGTTATATTTATAATTTATTTAATATCCATTGGTTTTAATTTTCTAATTTCTAAAGTTGGTTTAATATAATATTATATGATTTATATCTTACATATCTAAATCGTTAACCAAGCGTATTCCAAGATTATGACGAAGGTTTAAAAACACACTTTAAATGGACAGTCTTTCAGATAAAAAGTTCGTAATCTTTGGTATTTAATAAGTTTCGCAAAATTCTTTTAACTGCATGTAAGTGCGTTTCTTTGGGATTGGCTTGAAAACGGGCACACAAGCAAACACTCATTAAAATGTCATGTCTACTAGCAGTTAAATATAATAGCGATCCTATCATACTTCTATATAATTTTTCTTCTTTGTCTAAGTGAATACTAGTACCCATTGGAGTAGCATTACTACTTGCATTATCCATTCCAAAATGTTTAATTAAATCTTTACAATATTTTTCTTGATAGATAAAAATTCCGTCTTTAAATTATTTAATTTGTAATCCCAAAAAGTAATTTAATTCTCCCATATGCGACATTTCAAATTCATTATTCATAATTTTAGAAAATTCATCACTTAAGATTTTATTAGTTGATCCAAAGATAATATCATCTCCATATATTTGAACTACTAAAATATCGTTTTTATTTATTTTTATAAAAAGAGCAGAATCAACTTTGCCAATTTGAAAACCAGATTCTAAAAGATATGTTTTTAATATATCATACTAAGCACGAGGAGCTTTTTTAAGACCATAAAGTGCTTTTCATAATTTATAAACGTGATTTGGAAATTGTTCATGTACAAACAATGGTGGTTGTTCAACATAGACATTTTTTTAATGTATCCATTTATAGATGCGCTTTTAATGTCCATTTGATATAATATAAAGTTATGATGACACACAAATGCTAAGAGAATTTTTATAGCTTCGAGACGTGCTACAGGAGAAAATGTTTCTTCATAATCAATTCCTTCTTCCTGCGAATATCCCTAAGCTACAATTCTTTATTTATTTCGAACCACCTCACCATTTTCATCCATTTTATTTTTGAATCCATTTAGTACCAATAACAGATTGATCGTTGGGTGTTGATACAAGTTCCCATACATTATTACATTCAAACTGATTTAGTTATTCCTGCATTGCGATAATTCAATAATCATCTGTAAATGCTTCTTTAACATTCTTTGGTTCAATATTAGAAATAAAAGCTACATGTCCCATTTGATTTAATTGATTGTGCATTGAAGCTTTAACATTAACGTCTCTTATAATATTATCTATTGGATGATCTTTGGAAGGACGTGTATTTGCTATCTACGACCATTCCTCGACCAAAAAGAGCATACGTTAACGTAGTCCGCATACTACCGAGTCTTCGATTGTTATCGAAAACACTCCATCAAGAAATTCCTCGAAAGTTGGGCCATCCATGTCAAATTGGAACAAAACTACGGTTCATTTAATAGGTGGTCTCCTCTTCGGCTATTGATTGAAGATACCAAGGTGGAACCAAATTATTGGGATCGTTTTCCTGATAACAAGTTTGATAATTGGAAAAATAATTAATATGCTTTTATAATATTTTTTATAAAGGTATGTGTAATAATCGAAAAATGCATGTAAACAATAATATATATCATATGTAATATTAAATTAGTTTATTTTCAAAATTCTGCTTTCAAAATAACATTTAAAGGCAAAGAAAACATTTCTGCATAGGTTCAGTCGACTGAACCAGATTCCCAGTCAACTGAACCCGTATCAAATTGATGGTACACTCTCTACCCCCAAAAATGCATGGTTTCAATTGAATGGGAATCTATCTTAGTCGACTGAACCTGTTCAAAAATGCCCAATAACTCTCTACCTCTAAAATACGTACTTTTAGTCGACTGAATTTCTATCTCAAGTCGACTGAAATTGAATAAACTGCCAGTATAACTATCTTTTCAATCGTGCCTTTTCACCAAAATATTTTGTCTCTTCACAAACCCTACGACCAAACTTCATTTTTAATGGCTCCAAGAAAGAAACTTCCATCTTTTCGCCCTAAACCAAGCAAAGGCAAAGCTTTAGCTTCTTCTTCAAAAACTCTGGCTCATCTTGAATTTTCTTTCGATGCTTAAATCTTAGAGTGACTTAATAGTAGTGCCAAAAATCCATGAATCTTCAACGAATTGAATGACAAATAAATTTTCCATGAAACATTTTACAAGATGGAAGTTTACACCGCTTTTAGCATAGAAGATTTAGCAAGACAATATGGGTCCTTTCTTTGATTGATGAAAAGCAAAATTAGTAAATATTTACCCATTCTTAGTTAAACTATTCTATGAAAATCTTTGTGGAGATTTCTATACCCTCCAAATGAAATCAGTGAGGGAATTTTATGGAGTATAGTGTTAGGAGTTGATATAGTGCTCAATATTCAAGACCTAGGAGCTATTTTAGATTGTAATGGCGATAGATCTACCTTAGATAATATCTACCACTATGACTTCGCCTATGATTCAACTAGCTACAAATTTCATATTGAAAACACGGAAAGTACTTCGGTGAATTCGAGATCTCAAGCCGAATCATTAATAAAATGCTTCTGCATACTGTTTTCCTCGCACGGGGAGTTATGAAAAAAATATATGACTACAACTACAAGGCTCTTTATGCCATTTATTCAAACATACTACTTAATTGGGCAAAGAATATTCATGATGAAATAAAAAGCTTTAGTTCCCATTCCCACAAAACAATGTTTTTCGGCTCCTATCTCACGAAGATACTTGTTCATTTTGGAATTAATGTAGCAATTTTACAACATTTCATGACACCCAAAGTTATGGACTAAAAATCTATTGCACTTATGAAATTACCATCTCAAATGGAACCCCTACATCCATATAATGTTTATTTAGCGAATTTGGTAAAAAATACCTTAGCTCAATTATCTTCCCAACCATTTCAAGCTTAAACTTCTCAAGGTCAACCCGGCAGTCAAAAAGTTTATTGAATTGGTGAAGAATTCAATTGGTCTTTGGATAGTGAAAATGAAGTTTCATTGGTTCAACCTTCGAGAACAATCAATGCCACAATAGCTACTCTCCAAAACCAAGAAATTTTCTTCAAACAGCAACAAAAAATGATAAAGCGTCAAAAAACATTTGGGAGTTTGCTAGGAAAAATTTGAAAAAAGGTTTCTTCATGCTCAAGCTCATCACCATCCAGCCTGAATCTTAGGTTGTTTCAACTAGTCCTGTATATATTTGGTAAGTCTATCGTATCTCCTTTTTGTGATTTCATGGTGTTTGGATTTGTGGTCGTTCAAAAACTTTCATGGTATTTGGTATTGTGTTATGTTGGTCTGTGACTTAATTTACGGTGCTATGTGACTCTATGTATAAACAATTGTTAGTCTTATGATGTGGTATGTATCTGAAAACTTCTCTTTGATAGTACGCAAATGTTATGTATTGTGAGTATTTATATGCTTATTCATTGTGTTTACAGTTACCTTTTTTGATGCCAAAGGGGGAGGAACATATAGATAGGGAGCATGAATTTAAGGGGAGCAAAATCAATATTTTTAATTCAAACTTTGATGGCTGTCATCATCAAAAAAGGGGAGTTTGTTAGTTCTTTGTTTTAATGACGACAACTATATGATGCACGCGCGCACGCGCGCACACACACACACACACACACACACATCAGGATGACAGGCTATCTTTCAAGAAGAAAAAAAGCAAGGCAATAATCAAGAAAAATCATCTACAAGTCAATGTAGTCAAAACTATGGAGCTTCAAGATCAATAGTATGTATATGGTCGTAGATTGAATTGTTAAATCTCCTTGATAGTTCATATACACACACGTAAACACAGATATCAACATAGCATAGAAATTAAACTTAAAATGACAAATGTTAATATATAAAACCGAACTTACACTACTCAGTCAACTAACATTGGTTTCAGTCGATTAAGCCTAATTTCTGTCGACTAAAACAGTGTTAAACTATTTCTTTTAAAATTCAATTATTTTCCATGAAAATTAAAACATCATACTCAGTAGACTGATGTATTCGCTCAGTAGACTGAGATGCTGTAACGGCTACTTTTTATGAAACGTCATCTTAAAGACTTGTGACTTTTGAAACAGTTTTCTACAATCTTGGAAGGATTTCTCAAAGATGGACAGCTCTTGATTTTTTATCTTCAACACACACACACACACACACACACACACACACACATACAACACACTAATTCATGCTTAGAGATATATTTTCTATTCTGATTTCTATCCATTCTACTCTCTTGCGCTATTCTAAGCATTTGTGCTTCCAACTCTATTATTTCATTTACTATTGTTTTTATAATCACTGTGCACTCACTATGAATCATCAAGGAGATTATAGGAACCGCTATAGTATCAAGTCAAAATCATTGTTATATGCATATAAGATTGTCAAGCTAGAATTGTATTTTTCAAAGGAAAGAATAAATCTGAGAGGTGCTCAGATTGGTTAAGTTGTAAATCTATTCCTTCGGGTCAAGCAAGGGATTTACCAAGAAAATACCTAAGAGGTTCTTAGGGACTGGACGTAGGAGAGGTAGTCCGAACCAGTGTAAATCTCAATGTGTACATTTACTTACTGATTTATTATTATTTCATAGTATAAATTAGTATATATACTTGTTTTATTAACCATACACGATCTACTAGTTCTTTCATGTATTGTTACACATTTATTTATATATAAAAGCATTTAGAAATATGTGAATCTTATGTTTATATTGTAACAGTTTATATGTATTATATACATATACATACACACATACATGCATGCATGTATGCATACACACATACATTTCGAGTATTTGAAATTATCTTGAGCTCCTTAATTATATATATATATATGTGTGTGTGTGATTTTAATAATATTACTTAAATCATCAAAGTTATTTTTGCATTAATCAAATGTATTTTAGATCTGAATTTTGAATAAAACTTGCCAAACCAAATTTAGACTTCTAACTGCAAATTTGGATTATGAAATTTTTATTGGTTAATTTGTTTAAGTTTTGTCTAATTAATCTTTATTAATATTCAGATTTCATAATATTTTGTAATCAAACACATACTTTGCACTAACCAAATTAAATTGAGGCAATCGGTATAGACATATAAATGGAAAATATATAAATAATAGATTTAAATCCCAATACCTACACATATTGTGATGACCCGGAATTTTGGCAATAGAAATTTGATAATCTTCACTTATAATAATTTAAATTGGCAATATTGGTTGATAATTTTCTTTTATAATTATTTAATTTGGAAAAATTTATTCTTTTCAAAGCTAATAAAAATGTTTTCTAATGATAATGCATATATCTATATATACCTTGTGAATGGGAAGCTTTGGTTTGAATTTAATAAAAATATATGTTTTCAAACTATAATATATATGTAGGTATATTGTGATTTGGAAGCTATAGTTTCAATATAATAATTTTCTAGATTTAATATAAAAGTTTATTTTGCTTTCTTTTCAATTATACATGGAATAAATATGGATTGTATGGCTTTAATAAAATAGGATTTAAGTAAAAAGATTTAAAACACTTTTCTTTTATATTTGAAATAAAACATAATTTGTATTTATTTATAATTTAAAAACATAACATATAAAAATAAAGACATGTACTAATGAAAATATATACTATATAAATTTATCTAAAAACATAAGAAAACACTTAATAATAAAATAAAAGAGTTTAAACATGTGTAAGACCATAATAACATGCAAAATACATTTGTAAGATAAGTAGCAAGCATAATAACAAGTGGCAATTTTTATCTCTTTAAAATTTAATTATAAATAACAAGTTTTTAGAGAAAACCTGGATTATTAGTTCAAAATCTCCTTATTCGTTCTTTCTTCTTCTAAAACCAAACCTGAAAACCAAAATCAGAAGAAAATCAAAGCTACAGACAACAACAGTTTTCAAAATCTTCAAATATTTCAACATGGGCAAACAAGAAGTTCAAGTGCAACTCAAGTAAATTCAAATCAAAACTAAGCTACAACAAGCAAAGATTTCAAATTCAACTCAGATAGATTTAAAACAACATCAAATAGATTCAGATTGATATCAGTAGTAATTTCCAGATTAAAGATTATAAAGCCTGCTTCTCTGTTATTTTTCAGGTGAGTAATCTTTTTAAAAACAGTTTTACTCTATGTTTATACTTGATATATGTGATGAATCTGTATAGTAAAGTTGTAAATAGGTTTGCATGGATGATTTAACTAGAATACGGTTTGAATTATACTATATGTTTGTGTACATGTCTGTGAGTATGTATACTGAACTCTACTGTGAAAAAACTTAAGAACAAAACAAATTAATTCAATTTTTTCACACATATTCAATTTTAGGCTAAGATCTTTGAAGATGAAATGATTGAATCAGTGTAACATTATTTTTAAAAATAATTTCAAGTGTATATGTGGAGTATTTACTTCAAAAATTTATAAATAACAGTGAAGATCTAAAATGGGTTAAAAATCGATCATGTTAATTTCAATTTTTGATTATAGGATCTAATGCATATTATAAAATAATGAATTTAGATAATCTTATCATGATTTTTAAGCCTATAATCGATGAGAATTCGTGGGTTGAACGTTTTTAGTACTTTCGTCGATTATCGACAATCGACGAGATGGTGTTTGTCGAATTGGGCCTGGAGGTGGCTGGTGTGTCGTAGATCACAGGAAAAATAGTGAAGTAATTTTAAGATGGCCACGGTGGCCAGGGGACGTCGAAGTAAGGTTTTGTCGTCAGTTTGGATGATCGATGTATTCGAGGCGATTGCGTCGTCGAGGGGAGACCGGAGGCTATCGCATATGGTGGAATCGACGCTGGGTGTCGTGACGCTGCTCTGGACGAAGCGGCAGGAGTTCCAGTGGACGAGATCGTCGTGACGAGCTATTTCCATCGATCTAACTTTTGGTTCCAGTGGTGCTCGAGGGTTTGATTTCGTTTCTCAGGCGATTCGACGAAGTTGGATGATCGTAGCTCTTGTATGGTCGTTGACAACCCATAGGCATTGGCGAAGATGATCGAAGGGGCGTCGGGCTTGCGTGCATGTGCACGTGTATCGTATCTGAAGTTGTTATGGAGATTGGGGGAAGAAAGGTGTTCTCAGGATTGACTGGAAGATGTTGCGGGATTGACTCGAGGGAAGGGTTGTACACGAGAGTCTCGCGAATTCTGTGGTCTGGCTCGGGTATTTGGGCTATTTAGCTCAGGTCTGTTTTTGATAAGTAACCAGATTTTGAAATTTTAAAGAACATCATAATCTGGTTTTTAAATTAAAGTATGATCATGTTTTTAATAACCAGGTTTTAAAATTGAATAGAAAACATGTGTTTGGTTTTTAAAAAAAGCAATTTATAAAATCAAGTTTTAAGTATGTAAAAATGTATCAAGTTTTCAATTATTAACAAGTTTTAATCAATATAAATTTTTTAATCAATTTTTAATAAGCAAAGGGAAATGATTAAGTTTTTAAGGGCTAATAGAACGAAAGTTTTCCAAAGTAAAGTTTCAACAAGTTTCTAAGTAAGGTTTCAAAGATTAAAATGTTTTAAAACAAGTTAAATGTTTAAAATTGTTTTTGTTAAAAGTAATTATATTAGGTTAATTATGAAATTAATTCCTAAATGTTTTTCAAATAGAGTTTAATGATATAATTAATAAGTGGTTAAGATAAAGTGTATCAATCTCAATTAATCAAAAAGTTTCAAATGATTTTTGTATAAATTAATTTCAAGCATTTAAATTGAATAAGATTTAAATGAGTAACTAATTGAGATAAAGAATTTATCTTTAACTAATTAAGGTTGTGATTAACTAGGGATAATTAATTAGTGAGATTAATTAAAAGTTAATCACTTAGTATAAATTAATATGGGTTAATTAATGTTAATAATTAAAACGGAATTACTTAATGAAAGTAATTAATAGATAGATAATGAATGCAATTAATTTAAGGATCATTAACTAGTGATTAAGAGATAATTAATTAATATAATTAATTTAAGAAATTAATTGGTTTAATTAATTAAGATAATCACTTAATGGAATTAATTAAGTATAATTACTTAAAGTAATTGATAAAGTATAATTACTTAATGGAAATAATTAAAAGGATAATTACTCAATGTAATTAATTAAAGGATTAATTAATTAATGTAATTAATTTAAGGGTAATTAATTAATGTAAGTAATTAAATGATAGTTAATTACTGAATGTGATTAATTAAGGTTAACTAATGAATGTGATTAATTAAAGATTGCTTACTAAATGTAATTAATTAAAAGAGTAATTAATTGATGAAAGTAATTAGAGGATCATTAATTAATGCAATTAATGAGAGTAATTAAAGGGTAATTAATGTGAATATTAAAGGATAATTAATTTATATAATTAATTAAGGGCTAATTACTTAATCTAATTAAAGAATAATTAATTAAAGGATGATTAATTAATTGGTTTGTAATTAATTAATGTAAGTAAGCAGGATTTAAAGGTAATTAAAGTAATTAATTTACTTATTTGGAGATTAATTAAATTAATTAGGAATTGTACATCTGATTAATCTTGTTTATGGATTATTGAGTTATTTTGAATGCCTTGGATTATTTGATATCTCTGAGATGTGATATGTGATGCTCTGTGATATGAGATGCTTTGGTTGAATTATAGTAATATGGATATCTATCTGTGATAATGTTAATTATCTATCTGTGTGAATATGTTATTCTAAATATAAATTGAATTGTTTAAACTTAAAAACAACTTGGACATTAAAATGGCGTTTTGGATTTCGATAAGACCGGAATCAGATTCCAAATTGGATATCTAAAAACCACATCGATCCAAATTAAACGATGGGTCATGAAATCTGTAGTGAAGATCAAGATTCAAAGAGGAAGGTCTATTGTCATTAACTCTGAGGGTGATTCTAAACCGAGTTTAACGGAGATAGTTCCTTCGATCGAGATGAATATTTAGAGTGCAAGGGCTATCTCGTTAATTCTGAGGGTGATTCCAAAATGAGTGTAGCGAAATAGTGCCTTCAGTTTCGTTCGAACCTGAAACGAACTTTTATGGATTGAATGATTTCAGAACATCGTTATCGATGGACACTGAGCATTCCAAGATATGTGTTCTAAAAAGGTTATCGTAGCCTCAAGCCTCATCAACCGGGAATGGCTAAAACAGGGGAGGTGCAACAAGGCTAAGTGGGTAGCATCCAAGTAGGACTAGATTTTCCCCTGTCTAGAGGTCCTTTTATTCGGCTGTGTGGGCGGTTGGTCGCGCCAACTGCGGGGTTGTCTTATTCAGGATTACTCAGTAAGGAGTAGTTTCGGTCTTGTGTTGCAGGGGATCAGGGTGGATTCTCAGTACTCTGATCTAGACCAGGTACTATGACGGACGGTACCCCAATAGCCCTGCCATTGTATGGAATCCAATCTCTAATAAGTGATCTTGGACTTGATTGTGCACCTACGTATGCTGGAATTTGATGAATGTAACAATTTTGGCTATTTTCTATTTTACTTGAAAACCTTAGACACTATTATAATATCACTGAATTTCTTATCAAATGTTTTAGTTATCGTAAGGTAAAAACCTGACATGTTTATTTGTGGCGTGGTCTTACGAGATACCTTTGTTTCCAAATGATTTTCAAAGTTAAACAACTTTAACCCGTTTACTCACACCAGACCCATGTTTCACCCGGAGTTTATTCTGTTTTTCTTAAACTCTTGGGTAATCAAATTTTTACGAGTAGCCAAGGAATTCAGGTTGTCTTTGACGAATTCTAGAGGAGACTTAGAGCAGGAGGCTTCAGCGTATATAGATATTGTGGTTCCGTTGTGATAGTATCTCTGTTATATTTTGAGTTATATGATGGACAGGTCTTCATGACTGTCTAATGTGTTATGTATAAAGCTGTATGACTCTGATAGATGCTGTATATTATGTAAATACTTATGTGATGTAATATATTTTATTCGTTCCGCTGTGAGATTCTGATATTGTTTAGTTCTTTCTTTTCTTTCTTTTCTACCCCTTTCTTTCTTATTGATGATGCGTCTTTCTGTGGAATGAAAGGCAGGTCGTCACACATATATAATAACCGTGTTGTTTTGTTGTATACGTCATATTAAATATTTTATTATCACGTACCATTTTGTGTAATGGTTAGGTATAGTTTTTTAGGAATGTTCGCAAAAGGGAAAGGTTTAAACAATGGTTGGTATCACCCTTTTTATCTCTTTCTTTTAAGATTTTGATGTGATTACATCAAGATCTAATAATGTTCCCCTTTAAACACAATTTAGAAACATGAATATATTTGACATATTCGTACTTATACAAAAGTTTATACTCAATAAATATAGATTTGATAAATCAAATAAGAAAGTTAAATTTGGATTTTATTTAAATTAACTAGATTGGATTTAGTAAAATCCATTAGACTTCATAGGCCCATTATGATCCAAATAAGGAAACATTGTGAAATCTACCCATTTCACCCCTATAGATCGGACTAGTTCCTCCAATGGTATCATAGTCCAAATAATTTATGCGATCTAATTAACGACTATAGGGCTTGCTAATTAGACCAACTTATTCGATGGTTCTTTAATAAATTAATATTTATGCTTGAGGTTGATTAATTATCTCCTCTTTCTTGCTACCAGCCTAGCCCAATAGGTGGAGTAAGTCCAAAAGGTTGGCCCGATTATAAAGGCCCAAACTGATTTGGAGCTTGGCTAATTTTAAAAATTCAGTTTGAAATTTTTTAAAAGTTAAATTTAAAATATAAAAGGATAATTTTGTAAAAGTTACATAGTGAACTCAAATTTTTCAAAATTGTTTTGAGAAATTAAAAAAAATAATTTCAAAGTTCTAATATATTTTATTGATTTAATTAATTAAATTAAATTATATAATTGATCAAAACTTAATTAATTAACACGCACACATTTTGATATATGTATGTAATTATAATTGTTATAGTTATATATTAATCTTAAATTTGTTTAATACGAATTATATTAAAATTTTAAATTAATTTAAACATTTAATTAAACTGTTTAATTAAATAAATGAATTTATTAAATAAAACTAATTAAAAGTTAATTAATTAATATGTATACATATATTGATATGTATGTATAAATAATCTATAAATTTTATAGTTAATTATTTATCTTAAATAGTTTAAGATTAATAGTATTGAGTTTCAAAAATTCGTATAAATTAAATTAATTAAATGTGATTTAAATAATAAAGTTAAAATTAATTAAATACAATTTAATTAATATGAATTAATTAATAAAATACATATATATTGTATATGTTAATTGAACTATAAAAGTTATAAATAATCTAAAAACTTATATAACTATATATGTATAGATCTAGGTGGAACTGGAATGAACCCAAAATTGAATTTCGGAATAAGCACATACCTAATGAACGTATAGCGTGATTTTAAATGTATTCGACACTTGAGTTACGAGAGTCTTTTCAAAAGTAACACATTATTCCTTGAATTGATTTCACACAGTATATATCACAGATTATGTATCTTTATATAAGTTGTCCTCAAATATTTATATATTAATAGATTATTTTCATATGTTGAGTAAAGTCAAACTTGAGATGTGATGTGTATATTATTAGTATATTGTTGGATGAGGTATTGAGTATTGGAACATTCAAAGAAAAAAAAAAAGGTGTCTGAGTTTGGGGATTATGGTCTTCACTCCCTGAATCAAGTTTTGCATCCTGATTACCATGTTATTCTTTTGAGATAGGCTGCAAAATGGGCAAGAACAGAAGTAGACGCTTCTACCAGTCAGAAGAGCTTCAAGATTTCCTCTTCTCTGATGGTGATGCGTCAGTTGGGAATGCTAATGCTCCCATCTCAAAAGCGGTCCCTACTGTAGTTGAAAACCTAGCTCAAATCCATTCTGCAAATCAGTGTGCTGTCGCAACCCCGTTTGAAGCGATGCCGCTTGAAATAATGGCCATAGTTGATGGTTTGAGTCGGTGCTCCGCTGCCACTTTCAAGGAGAATGGTTCGAGGCTGGGGGAATGAACTGGAAGGAGGCTAGGAATCTCTCTCTCCAAGGATTCAATTTCATCCTTACCGATTTGGGTTCGGTTAAATCTTGAATAGAAATTTTAGGAGAGAAATGTTATTAGTACAACTGCAAGTGTGTTTGGCACTCCACTTACAATGGATAAGGCTGAAGAATGTTTCCAGATTGGGGTTTGTACGCTTTTTGGCAGAAATGCATGCTGCCTCCTCATTTCTCGATGCGGTCAAGGTGGATATTTCTAATGGCCAAACTCAATCCGTTCTGGTTGCATACAAATACAATCCCCATCGTTGTAAGGCTATAATAATGTCTTTGGGCATGTCCAAAACAAAGTTGTATGAAGAATGTGGTGCAGATTCCTAAGGCTAGTCCGAATGAAGTTGCTGCATCCTCGATGTCTGTTGAACCGCATAGTCAGAGCTCTTTGCATGGCCATGCTAGTGCACATGCACATGAACGTGAAGATGTACAGGCTGGCCCTGAGATTCATGCCCAAACATTACATGCCCTGCCTTCTCATCCATGTGCAGTCTCTCGATTCAAGTTGAATGCTCCAGCTTGCAACTCCAATTCTTTCATACTTCAACGAGGCAAGGCTATGGTACTTGTTCAAGCTGACTTGAGTTTATACATCCATGCAATTTGCCTACTCGGTTTGATGCTAATTTACCACCATATCGTGACATTGCATATCAGTCAATAATTGCACAAACTTGGTCGCTGCAAGCAAGCCCTTATCTTGTAGCACACTATGTTCGAAATTATCAGCAAGCACAGCTTGTTGCACCCATCCGTATACACCAAGTTTCAATTACCCTTCAAACTGACGCTAATGTGGGGGAAAGACATCTTAATATGACATGTGATAAATCTTATGTTCACGCTAGTCCTATATTGCACGTTCCCTTCAATTGCAAAAAAGCTCATTCATGTTCCAGTCTACTCCAGCCTTCCCCAACATCCCCATTTGCTGATGATGCAACCCCTATGCTAGCTAATGATGCACATGCTTCATCTCTCCATGCTTCTGATGAAACTCCTACTCAAAATGATGTTGCTCTAGCATGTTCAGATTTAAGAGATCAGTCTGATGTTTTCATCTCATCACCGCTTCACGTTGATGTTAGTGCAGCGTCTGCTCCTGGTGGTTATGTAAGATTTATCTCAACTAGTGTGGGCTCTAAAGATTTTACTCCCTAAAGGATCAATGATGTATTGGATTATAAAATGGTCCAATAAGACGTAATTATGGTAAATCTCGTAGAATCAATAGAGAATTGGACACTAAAGCAATTATCGACTGTATAGATTCTAAAGTGGGCGCATTTGAGATTCTTGTCGCCACCCATCCACAAAAAGGTTGTGATCATAGATGCGTAGTTCATCTTCTTTTGCCAGATTGATATCATATCCGGTTAGAATAGGGAGCCATATCTAGTGACATGCCCTTAGCTTGTAAGTCATGCTCTAGCGTTGATGTTCAATTAACCTGTCCCTTCTCTTTTTTGTACTGTTTCCTCGGGCCGAAAAGCTCATTTTTTAATATAAATTTTTTTCCATAAAAAAGTTGTTAGATGAGGTCAGATGCATGCATATATTTGTTGAGCAAAAACTCAAGGTACGTGCATTACCCATAGGCTGTCGCAAAATAGTGGATATAACTGAATAATCTCTTTCGATTTGTTAAGCAAAGTCAAGATCAAGATTGAGATTAGGACAAATACCACATGTTAGAAGTTTTATATGATACAACCAATGAAGTGTTATCCGTCATTTGCGGAGCTATGATTTGTTGAGCAAACTCAAGTTCAGAATCCCAGGGCAAGTGAGTCCTACACCTACTAGAAAATAATAGAGTTAAGGTTATGTCCTTTAAGCAATTATGTAATTTGTTACATATACATAACTCGATAATCAATCTTATTCATATTAAAAAGATGTTTTTCTTTCTTTATATACATGTCATGTTGTGATATGTTATTTAATTAATTAATTTAAGTATCTTAGATAGAAAATCCTTAAATGATATATTTTGTGATGGCAATTATAATGTGTTGTAATCATGAAAAATTTGTCATATAAAAATAATACATTGTTAAAATATTGCTAATTAAGATGTTTTGGACAGGCTATCAATACATCCGTTGAGCTTAGAGTACGTAACGCTCTCCAAATGTTGGAAAGTATATTACTCATAATGTTAGAGGCATCAAGGAATTACGTACTCATAGTTATTGGATAACTATGGAATGACTCACTTGAGAGTTTATTGTTGGTTAATATAAATAAGGTCAAACTAACAATCTCAAAGTGACGATATTACATGGTTCCCTAGACTTGAGAACACGGTGTAACTTCAATGTGAATACTCCACTTTAATTATAGTTATATTATGACATGACGTCCATCGAATGCCTATAGTTGGGTATGGGTTGAAGCATTGGAAGTGAAACATTATTCAATAAAGAATTCGTCTCCTTGATTATATGACGTTAATATCACAGTCAACTGCAGTTCACTCAAAGTCAAAATCTTTGACCAGAGCAATATGGTTAATAATAATTGTTAGTATTGAAACATGGACTTTTGTCTCGGCTAAAGAAGTTGAATGTGAACGATGTTAGAATTTTGATCAAAACCAAATTCCATTAGTCCTAATGTGATATAACATTAACGAAGAGAATTAATGTATATAATCATTACTACTAGATGTCCCTTATAATAAGGAAAATTAGTTCTTATTGAAAGGATGTGCAGGCGGTAAATTCAACCAAAATGTCATACTATTAGCTAAGATGACGTATGAACGTTAATATTCAGATTATTTGATATTAAACACTGACCGAATTACACTTTTGAGTTGCACAACTTTAATGATGAATACCCTTTTTAAAGAAGGGAATTAATGGTTTTAGTGTTTCCTTTATATATTTTTTTCCATTCATTCACAGATTCACCGTCTTGACAATTCATTTTCATTTTCTTCTCTCTCCCTCTTATAGCCGAAATTTCATGGGTTCAATGGAGTAGATTCCCAAAGATAAATTCAATTAAAATTGAAATAAAATAAATAAAAGGTGTTGATTCATATCATTGCAAAATTTGAAGATGATTCAATCGTATCTAGTAGTTTACTTCTTCATTCAAGGTGCGACCTTTGGATACATCTTAAGGTAATCCAGTGATTTGATTTAATCATATTTCTATTTAACATGAATGAGTTTCTATAAATCTTATATCTCACCCATTTCTTTGTTCATCTTGCAATTTAATTTGAATCCCCTTTTGTTTCACATCTCAATGAATTATATATTCATTATATTAATATATTTTAGACCATTAATCTCATTTAATTATTTGTTCATATTTCTTGTATAATTTAGATATGAATCTTTTTACAATGAATTTACATATATCTAAGTTGTCCGATTTTTTTGCTATTATTTTAGAAATTATTGTTGAAAAAATTGATTGAAAATCTATTTTTATTAAGTGACACAATTTTATAACATTTGTACAAACTAATATAAAAAAACCATATATGTTGGTTAATTAAACTTACCTAGAAAATTGATTTCTTGTGTTATATGGTTATTGTTTTGAATATAATTCTTTTGGTTATTCTTTACATAAGAGTAAAATTTATTTCAATATAGAATTCACAAGTGGACATATGTGTAAAATCCTAAATCTTATATTTCCTTCCCAAATTAAGGGTTTGATTTAAATTCAAACATATATACTTACATATATAACAAAACGCTAACTTTGCATACAAATGTTGTGTTTTTACTTTGGAACATGACTTGTAATTATTTATATATGGATACATATATGTGTATGTTATTTTAGCTCATATTCATAAATATACTTTTGCGTAAAGTTGTAAAATTAATTTCAAACTCTCTTTTAGTTGAAACAAAATTCATAACTGTTAATTTTAGATTTCAAAACATATAAAAGAGTCAAACTTAATTTTAACGCACGCATGCACATAAATACACACACATACATAGATACATATACATATTTTGAATCAAAACTAGGATAATAAAGGTATATGTAAAGGAAATATGGCTTTGTTGCGTTGTAAATCCCAGCAACGACATACAATCACAATAATCATGTGCACTGTTTATATGTTGCATTTGCACATTTTACACTGAAGTATATTTGGATGTACTCACTATATATGCGAAGTATAAATTTCGTCATATACGTCATTTAAAAAATCAATCAAATTAATTAAATAGGGAGAAATGAAATATTTATCCCTCTAAATAAAACCAAAAAAATCTTCCATCAATCAACTAAATAAGTCTAAGAGAGAGAAACGAAAGGTTTCCTTCTCTGACATAAATTAAACAAATAATTGTTTCACACACATAAATACATGGGTATATTTGATATTAATCTCATATTTAATCAAATATAAATAATTAAAACTTCACTTAAATAAATTAAATAAAATAAACATTTATTCAAAATATATTAGATTAGATTTAATAAACATTTATACTTCATAGGTCTAATAGATCCAACATAGAATTCTATTTTGAAATCTACTTATTTCACCCTTTTCCGACTAGCCTGGTACCTTCAGAGAAATCAATCTTTTCTTAGTGTTTTGAGAAACATAAAAATATAGTGGGAGCCTTGTTAGAAAATTTTGGTTGTAACATTAAATCGTTCTAATATTGTAAGAACATATGATATGTAAAGTTGAATTAATCTACATCGATAAATTTGTCCAACTAAAATAAATATATAAAATGTTTATCAGTTAAAATACACATGAACTGTAAGTCTGACATAGAAATATAAGTATATTTACAAATAAATGTTTTGGCATGTTGTTACGTCGAGACCCATTTAAGTGCCAAATTATACAACTACTGAATACATTTATATTTGATTCCTTATGTCTTTATTTGTCCGAGATTGTGTATTGTCTCTATGAGTTTTAAACTCTAAAGTAATGAAAGAATATGGATATTTGATCCATGTTTGATCATATATAAATGTGATATGGTGAACAACACGATTCATAATGTGTGAAATCTCAATGAACATTATATCATTCGAAATAAATTGAACCATAGTGCAAGATGATGTGTTCAATAAGATTAAATACAGTGAGTATTGTTGATACGCGAAGATTTTGATCAATGACAAAGTGCTTTAACAAACAAGGAAGAAATATATGCAATGCTAAAGGAAGATCGATGAAGACCAAACAAACATAAAGTATGTTTTTTTTATATATGTCTTAGTCTAGATTTGTTGTTAAATATCCTCAAGAGGCTTGCATGAACACTAGAAAACATATTTTAAGTTTTCGCTGTGCATATTTTATAAGTTCAGTCGACTGAACAGGAACAGCCAGTCGACTGAAACTGAAACAAATTTATACACATGCACAGTTTCAGTCGACTGAATTTCCTGCGCAGTCGACTGAATTTGCTCCCAAAATTTTTACTGCATATTTTCAGTTGACTGAATTCCCTGCTCAGTCGACTGAATTTGAACCTACGAATTTTCTCTGAAAAGACACCTTCTTCCTCCCAAAAGTTGCAACCATTCATCAATGGAAATGGAAGCATCTCTTGTTTGCAACCTTTAACAACAAATGCACCTCTTCTACAAGCATATATACATGATTCTAACATCATTTAATGCACCGAATTCTCTTGCGTTAATCTTACTATTCTCTTGTTCATATTCTCTAGATATTCTCAAAGTAATCACCAATTTATTGCTTGAATCACTGTTTTTGTTTATAACATTCTTTTGATTCATAGCAATTCACATTTCCTAAATCTTCACAAACACATTGCATACTCTCGAGGATAAGATTATAGAAATATTGTACTACATTAGACTCATTAGTGTTGACAAGAACACAACAAGTCGAATATTGTATTTTAGTAATTGAGTTGAAGTCCTCTTCGGTAGTTGAGGCAAAAAATCCCGTTCGGTTGTTCGGCTAAGTAGTAAACCTATTCCTCCGGGTGAAGTGAGGGTGTTAGTTAGTGAAATTCCTAAGTGAAGCTTAGGGACTAGACATAGGACGAGACGTCCGAACCAGTATATAATCCTGGTGTCTCCTTGCATTTACCTACTTTATCTACCTAGACTATTCCGTTATTCCATATTACACGATCCTACCGCATAGCCTCTTTCAATTGGTATCAGAGCAAGGTCGTCCTATAACCATAACACCGTTATTAGACATATTGATAATATGGAAAATAATGCAAGTACAAGCACAACATTTGCCTATAGTTCCACATTTGCGGAAGTACAATCTACCCAAAGACCCCCCCATTCAATGGACTAAACTACAACTATTGGGCTACTAGGATGAGGACTTATATGCAAGCAACAAGTTTCGAAGCCTGCAATGCTACTCAAGCAGAGTTCGTTGTACCCACAACCGATTATCCTACATGGACACAAATTCAAAAGAATGAAGCTAGTGCAAATGCCAAAGCTATGAATATGCTATTTTGCATCCTGGATAGAAATGAATTCAACCGTGTTAGCATATGTACTACTGCATATCAGATATGGGAAACACTTAAAGTCATACATGAAAGCACAAACAAGGTTAAACAAACAAAGATATCCATGCTAAAGAATCAATTCCAAAACATTAGAATGCGACAAAATGAATCCATCAATGACATGTACTCAAGATTTCAAGACATTCATCATGCTCTAATCGGACTAGTAGAAAGATACACGGACTTTGACATTGTGTCTAAAGTTCTAAATTCACTCACTGATGAATGGGAGAGAAAAGTACTAGCAATCGAGGAAGCAAATGATCTATCTACAATGAAACTAGAAGAATTGATTGGAAATCTTATGTCGTATGAAGTAAATATGCAAGCTAAGAAAGATCAAGCTCAAGAAAGAAAGAATGTTACTTTTCATGTGGAAAAGGAAGAATCGGAGTCTGAAGATGAGGATCTAGCATTTATAGCCAAAAATTTTAAGAAATTCTTAAAGTATAGAAAAGGAAACAAAAACGGATTCAAAAAGAATTTCTTGAACAAACCTTCATCATCAAATATAGAATGCTTCAATTGTCACAAGAAAGGACACATGCAAAAAGATTGTCAAGAACAAATGAAGGAAAATCAGAAAAGCTTCAACAACAAAAACAAGAAGGATAAATTCAAAAAGAAGGCATTTTCTATAACATGGGACGATTCAGATTCATCTTCATCCGAAAATGATAGTGATAGCGACAATGAACAGGAAAATGTATGCTTCATGGCTCAAGAATCCGAGGTAAATAATTTAACTTTCGACGATTTAATTGAAGTAAACACTGAACTTTTAAGCACAATAAAAACTCTTAAACAGAAACTCAAAGAAACTCGTGAAAATCAAAACAAAGTTGAATTTGAAAGGGATATGTTAAAAGATGAAAAGAAAATCTTAGAAGAAGAACTTGAAAAAGTTCAAGAATCTCATTCAAATTCGGAAACTCAATTATCGCTTTTAAGTCAAGAAATTGAAACTCAAAAAACAAAGAATGATATAATTGTTTCTGAAAATCATGAGTCAAAAATTAAGATTAGACAAGTTAAGTTAGAAAATAATAGTCTTCAAGCTAGATTAGATAACATCACTAAAAATATTTCTAACTTTAACAAAGGAAGAGAAAATTTATCTAAGATTTTAGAAAATTCTCAATCCTCTTCAAGTAAACATGGATTAGGATATAAAAAGGAGTCAAAAATTCCTAAAAAGAAAAATACAAATTTTAAGAGGAATATGGATTCAAAACAACAAATATTGCTAAAGAAACCTATTAAAACAAAAGTAGAAAACAAGGTAGTTAAAATTTGGATACCAAAGACTAACAATGTATTAATAAGAAATAAATATATTAAAACATTTATGGATAATGTTCATCATAATGAAAACTATATTTATAAAAAGGATGCTAAACCAAATTGGGTTTGGTTTCCTAAACTCTAACTTTTTAGGACCCTATTAAAAGGTGGGTACCAATAATTTCATATTTATTTTCAGGTCCTACTCAAAAAGAAGAAATGGATATTAGACAGTGGTTGTTCAAAACACATGACCGAAGACAAAGATATGCTTACAAACATCACATACTTTGATGGTGGCTCGGTTACCTTCGGAGACAATTCAAAAGGCTATATCATTGGCAAAGGAGATGTGAACAATTACGGTACATCAAATTTACCTTTTATAACAAATGTTTCATTAGTTGAAAATTTAAAACATAATCTACTTAGCATAAGTCAACTGTGTGACAAAGGTTTTAAAATAACTTTCTCGAATAATAAATGTAGTATTTTTGATCAAAACCAAAATCTTGTTTTTTGAAGGAAATAGAGATAGAAATATTTATGTTTTAAATATGAATATTAATCATAATTCGAGTATGTGTTTACTTGCCAAAGATAATAATCCTTGGTTATGGCACAAAAGATTTTGTCGTATAAATTTTAAAACTATTAGAAAACTTTCTAAAAATGAATTAGTAAGAGGTTTACCCAAAATAAACTTTAAAATAAATAATCTTTGTGATAATTGTCAAAAAGGAAAATTAACGAAATCATCTTCCAAATCTAAGAAAAATATTTCGACTTTGCAACCATTAGAATTACTACATGGATTTATTTGGACCAACACAAGTTCAATCCATTAATCATAATCGATACATATTTGTAATAGTTGATGATTTTTCAAGATATACATGGACTATTTTTATGAAAAATAAAAGTGACACTTTTGAGCATTTTAAAACATTTGTCAAAAGAATTCAAAACACTAAAGATTTGAAAATTAAAAATATTCGAAGCGATCATGGAGGCGAATTCGAAAATGAAGTTTTTGAAACTTTTTGTAAAAAGAAAGGAATAAATCATAACTTTTCTTTTCCTAGAACTCCTCAACAAAATGGAGTTGTAGAAAGAAAGAATAGAACATTACAAGAATGAGCAAGAACATTATTAAATGGATGTTCTCTACCAAAACATTTTTGGGCAGAAGCCGTTGCTTCTGCATGTTATGTATTAAATAGAATATCAATTAGACCATTAACTAAAAATACTTATTATGAAATATTTAATAACAAAAAGCCAAATATATCTTATTTTAAAATATTTGGATCAAAATGTTTCATTTTAAATACAAAAAATCAACTAGGAAAATTCGATTCAAAAGCTGATGAAGGAATTTTCGTAGGATACTCAGAACGAAGTAAAGCATATCGAGTATTTAATAAACGAACAAACTTAATTGAAGAAACTTTGCATATATCTTTTGATGAAAATTTTAATAAGAATTCAAATATAAAAGATGATGAAGAATTGATAAATATAGAAGAAACAAACCTCGAAAGTAATAATAATGAACTAAGATCTCCTCCTAGAATATTACGAGATCATCCAACTCAAAATATAATAGGAGAAATAAATTCTCAAGTTAGAACAAGAAATCAACTAAATCAAATGAGTCATGTAGCTTTCATTTCATCAATAGAACCTAAAACCCAAAAGAAGCATCAACAGATGATTATTGGATTATCGCAATGCAAGAAGAATTAAATCAATTTGAACGTAACGATGTTTGGGAATTAGTTCCCTGTCCTAATAATCAATCAGTAATTGGAACAAAATGGATTTAAAAAAATAAAGTAGACGAACAAGGTAATATAACAAGGAATAAAGCAAGACTAGTAGCACAAGGGTATAATCAAGAAGAAGGTATTGATTTTGAAGAAACTTTTGCTCCTGTTGCAAGACTTGAAGCAATACGTATACTATTAGCCTTTGCATGTTTTCACAATTTTAAACTTTATCAAATGGATGTTAAAGTGCATTTTTAAATGGTTTTATTAAAGAAAATGTATATGTAGAACAACCTCCTTTGTTTATACATGAAAAATATCCAGATCATGTATTTAAATTAAAGAAAGCACTATATGGTCTTAAACAAGCACCTCGTGCTTGGTATGAAAGACTTAAAAGTTATTTATTAAACTCGGGATTTAAAATTGAAAAAGTAGATCAAACGCTTTTTATTAAAAATACTACAAAAGATATTTTAATAATTCAAATATACGTAGACGATATTATTTTTGGTTCAACAAATGAAAATTTATGTGAAGAATTTTCAAATATAATGACTAATGAGTTCGAAATGTCTCATATGGGAGAATTATCATATTTTCTCAGACTTCAAATCAAACAATTAACAAATGGAATTTTTATAAACCAAGAAAAATATTGTGCTAATTTAACTAAACGATTCGGCATGGAAAACACTTCTGCTAAACCTACTCCTATGAGTACCACTACACATCTCGATCGAGATGAAAATGGCAAAAGTGTAGATCAAAAATTGTTTAGAAGTATGATAGGTTCTTTACTTTACTTAACCGCTAGTAGACCTGACATAATGATGAGTGTTTGTTTGTGTGCACGTTTTCAATCCGATCCTAAAGATTCACACTTAAGAGCAGTAAAACGAATAATGCGATATCTTAACAAAACTAAAGATTTCGGTCTTTTCTATCCAAAGGAGTGTCCATTTGAGCTAGTATCATTTAGTGATGCTGATTTTGGTGGATCTCAAACAGATAGAAAAAGTACAAGTGGTACTTGCCATTTCATTGAAAAATCACTTGTATCTTGGTTTAGTAAGAAACAAAATTGTGTCTCGCTTTCCACATGCGAAGCAGAGTATATATCAGCTGCTTTAGCTTGCACTCAAATTATATACATGCAACAAACACTTAAAGATTTTAATATAGATTTAACAAATTCTACAATATATTGTGATAATACAAGTACAATAAACTTATCTAAAAATCCAGTTAATCACTCTCGTACAAAACATATAGATATTCGTCACCATTTTCTACGTGACAATATCGAAAAAGGAATAATTAATTTAGAACATATTTCAACCGAAAATCAAATTGCCGATATATTTACTAAACCTCTATTAGAAAAATCCTTCATAAAATTACGACGAGAGTTAGGAATAATATCTTTTAAAGATATTGTATAGAGAAAAATCTATACAATTCAGTCGACTAACACTATCAGTTCAGTCGACTGAATAAAGAAAATATGGGATTTTCAATTTATTTTTCAAATATGTTACATAATATATTGTCAAATAATATTCACCATACATTTTTAACAGAATTATGGTAACCATTAAATCATTAAGTGGATGAAAATTTTAAAGGAATTATAACCACTATATATTTAGAAAATTCCTACTATAAATATATCTTAAAAATATTATTTTTTTCACTACTCATTCTCACAAATAAAAGTTTTATAAAAATGTCGTCCAACAACTCTCTTTCCCCGATCAACATCACCTCTTCTGTCGAAAACACTCCAACATCTCCAAAACTTCCCACTCCAACACCGACATATGAGCCAGTTTTCAAATGGAACAATTATCGTTCCTGCTACACACCAGAATCCAAGAAAGCAAAACGTGGACTCTTTATTTCTCCAGACACAAAAAGAAAGATTGATGAAATTCATCACTTTCAACAACAACAAATAGATCTTCAACGAGAATTATACTTCGAACAAAAGGTTATGGCTAGACGATTAAGCTTCCTTGAGTAAATCGGTTTACGCTTTTGTGGATCAAAAAAATAACGAAGTGGCTGAACCCCTACCTCGCCCCGTTAGCTCACTTGATCCGTCTTCATCTTATCGTACACCAGTCGATCCTGTGAATCCTTGGATGTCTACTAGGACTCCTCAATATAGTCCAAATTCATAGGATATTAATTATATGAAAAATGAAGGGAAAAAGAATCCAAGTCCATCCCCTAAGAAATAGTTAGTGTTGAAATCTATTCATGATATTACATCTATATAATTGTAACTATTTCCTTGAATAAAGAGTTTGCCTTCAAAATTAACAAAGAACAACAAAATACATAAGTCAGTCGACTAAAACCCCCTGTTCAGTCGACTGAACTTAAGATAGAATGCAAAATGTTTAACAATTCAGTCGACTGAATCTTCTGCTCAATCGACTGAAATAATAACAAAAACTTTCAGGCAAACATTCAGTCGACTAAAAACCCTGTTCAGTCGACTGAATTCAGCCCAGAAAATTTTCGGCCTTCAATTCAGTCGACTGAACGCCAATTCCCAGGCAAACTTCCCCCCTTTAACCACCAATTTTTACCCTACCAATTCACTTTTTACCTCCTACAGACTTTCTTCCCCAATTAATTTCGAAACCCTAACCCCCAATTCCTCAAAATCCACTCAAATCTCACCCAAATGGCACCAAAGAGATCAAGAGCTTCATCTTCTTCATCCTCCGAGCCAATTGATGCTCAAATAGCACAATGGCTTTACGATGGAACCGCTGTCACTAGATGGAATAAGATGAAGAATTCCAGAATTTTCGAGCATTCTTTCGTTGATTTCCAAAGCTTTCAAACCTACAACATCCAAGCATTAACCGATCCAGCAGGTTTAACTTCTCTTTTAGATTTGAAAAGAAATGACCATGCCATAAATCATGTAATGGTCAAATTATTTTATGCTAATCTTAATCTTGGACACCAAACTCCAAGAAATCTAAACAATAGTGTTTGGAGTATGGTATGTGGAAAGGAAGTTTGGTTTTCCTTGGATAGAATAGCACACATTTTAGAATCACCAAATGTCGGGAGAAAGCTAGAGGAGGTAGAATTCAATCCACATATTCGCGACAACATAAACCATCGATTTATGCATGATAATATCAACTTTAGAGATTTTAAGTCCACCTCTCTTCGACCTATGGCAAGAATCCTCCATAAAGCCCTAATGAGAACAATTACTCCTCGCACGGGCTCGTTCGAAATTGTCTACCCAAATAACTATCTAGCTCTATATGCTATTTTTGGCAATATACATGTCAATTGGATACAACTTATTCTTGATGAGTTTCTCACTTTTAATAATGGCAAAATGCGCACTATCTACTTTGGAGAGTACATCATGCGACTTCTCCTCAATGTCGATACGCCATTACCTGAGTCGGAGAATACAATGGTCCATCAAATTAACCACCGGACCATAAGCCTAATGCAACTCCCATCTCGACCTCCTCGCATAATATCACTCGCCGAATGGGAAGCAAGACATCAAGAACAACAACAACAACAACCTCCTCAACCTCACCACGAAGAACATCTCGAGCAAGATGATGAAATTCGTCTTGTTGACCCAAGCTTCACTACCAACCAATCATTGGGGATATTGTCAAGAAATCAACAAATTCTTGACACTCGTCTTAAAAAGGTAGATCACAAGCTTGACAAAATCAAAAGATTCTTCAACAAGCTATGGGATGCAATCTCGTGCTCAAGCACCGCTACTACGTCGACATCTCGCGGCAAACGTCCGGCACCTACGTTTACATGGACGACATTCGAAGAGCATATAAGTAGCAGCGCAAGCGGAGCTAGTTGTGGCCAAGGAGGAAGAGCGCATAGACCACCAACAGGAGGACCCGTCATACGTGAACCAACAGGAAGAGAAGGTTCATATGACTGGGATAGAGATGAGTAATTTTTATGGTTTGATGTATATTTCTAACTTTCTAGTGGCTTGTATAAATAGTCATTTTATGCTTGTTTGTCGCAACAATTTTTAATTTTCTTAAGCCACGATTATGCAAATATTCTCTATGCTTCAGTGATTATTTTGATAAATTATTACTACTGTTAGTTCTTCCTTTTTGTCGATGACAAAGGGGGAGAAAATCTATGGTACTAACTTTGTTTTGTAGGAAAGATAGTGCATACATTCAGGGGGAGGAAATAAGTAAAAACATCTCTAGAATAAATCAGTATTGTCATCAATCAAAAAGAGGGAGAATGTTGATACGTGAAGATTTTGATCAATGGCAATGTGCTTTAACAAACAAGGAAGAAATATATGCAATGCTAAAGGAAGATCGATGAAGACCAAACAAACATAAAGTATGTTTTTTTATATATATGTCTTAGTCTAGATTTGTTGTTAAAATCTATCCTCAAGAGGCTTTCACGAACACCAGAAAACATTTTTTAAGTTTTCACTGTGCATATTTTATAAGTTCAGTCAACTGAACAGGAACAGCCAGTCGACTGAAACTTGAAAAAATTTATACACATGCACAGTTTCAGTCGACTGAATTTCCTGCACAGTCGACTGAATTTGCTACCGAAAATTTTACTGCATATTTTCAGTTGACTGAATTCCCTGCTCAGTCGACTGAATTTGAACCTGCGAATTTTCTCTGAAAAGACACCTTCTTCCTCCCAAAAGTTGCAACCATTCATCAATGGAAATGGAAGCATCTCTTGTTTGCAACCTTTAACAACAAATGCACCTCTTCTACAAGTATATATACATGATTCTAACATCATTTAATGCATCGAATTCTCTTGCGTTAATCTTACTATTCTCTTGTTCATATTCTCTAGATATTCTCAAAGCAATCACCAATCTATTGCTTGAATCACTGTTTTTGTTTATAACATTCTTTTGATTCATAGCAATTCACATTTCCTAAATCTTCACAAACACATTGCATACTCTCGAGGATAAGATTATAGGAATATTGTACTACATTAGACTCATTAGTGTTGACAAGAACACAACAAGTCGAATGTTGTATTTTAGTAATTGAGTTGAAGTCCTCTTCGGTAGTTGAGGCGAGAAATCCCGTTCAGTTGTTCGGGTAAGTTGTAAACCTATTCCTCCGGGTGAAATGAGGGTGTTAGTTAGTGAAATTCCTAAGTGAAGCTTAGGGACTGGACGTAGGACGAGAGGTCCGAACCAGTATAAAATCCTGGTGTCTCCTTGCATTTACCTACTTTATCTACCTAGACTATTCCGTTATTCCATATTACACGATCCTACCGCATAGCCTCTTTCAAGTATCTTGTTGCATCACAAACAACATAAACAAAGAACTACTAGATAGACCGAGGAATTCAACCACTAAAATGTCAATTTGATTATTTTACGTGATGTGCTACTTATTCGATATCCTTAAATGTTAAGGATGACCAAATGAACTTTAGTAAAGAATTCGGTGTGATCTTGTAATAAGGATTTCCTTTGAATTGTTTGACCATTTAGAAAGGAAAGCGAATTTACAAGAGTGAATTTAACTTAGACATAATTAGGATAAAGAGAGTGCATGGTCACTTTGCTTCATGTAGAGACATCAGAAACAAGAATTGTTTAAAATCCTGGTATACTAAATATGGAATAAGAAACGTAATTTCTATTCCAAATGTTATTTTATATAGAAAATTATTTCCTCTAGAGTTATTTCTATGAGTTTCAGATATTTACTCTGAAACTCTGGAATGTAAACTATTTATAATGGATGAAATTAAAAGTGTAAGGGTATTCCCTAAGGTAATTCTATAATTTATTGTAAATTATTAACTCTATAGTAAAATATCGTATGAAATAAAAGAGGTTTTTAATTCTATTATATACTTATCATAACGTGTTATGTTAATTAATTATTTAATTTAAGTATATTTATTAGAATATCTTTAAATGATATGTCACGTGGTAGTAATTAGAGTATGTTGTAAGCTGAGAAATTTATGACATTAAAAGTTACATATATTTTAAATATTCCCAATCAAGATGTTTTGAGAAAGGATATCCATACATCCGTTGAGACTAGAGTATATAAAGATCTCTAAATTTTGAGTAGTGTATTACTCATGGACGTAAGGGGAACCAGTGGAGTAGTACAAATGGCTATTGGATAAATATAGGATGACTCACTCGAGAGTTTTGTATTGGTTAATATAATTAAAGTCAAACAGAAAATCTTAAAGTGACGATACAACACGGTTCTCTCCACTTGAGAATAATATTAAACTTCAATACGGACACTTCACTTTGATTATAGTTAAATCACGGCACGACATCCATCGAACGATTATAGTTGGGTTCGAGTTGAAGAATTAGAAGTAAGACACTATTCATTAGAGAATTTATCTCCTTGATTATATGAGGTTAGTATCACAGTCAACTCAAAGTCAAAGTCTTTGGCCGTAACAATTCAATTAATAATAATCGTTATTATTAAACCAAGAACTTTGTGTTTGGATTAAACAAGTTGAATGTGGATGATATTGGAATTATAACCAAAACTAAATTCCATAAGTCCTAATGTGATGTAGTTCTGCACATAACTATTGAGCTTTCCTCAAGATACGTGCATTACGGCTAGGCCGTCATGAAATGATAGGTACGAGTGAATAATCTCTCTTGATTTGTTGAGCTTTCCTCAAGATCAAGATGAGATTAAGACAAAGACTATAGGTTTGTAATTGATATAGTTGATAAAGTATTATCTACCGCATGTGAGCTAATGACTTACTGAGCTTTCCTCAAGGTCAGAATTCCATGGCGTGTGAGTCCTAACACACGCAAGAGAAATTTAAATATTCCTATATTTCCTCATAGTGTTTTGAGAAACATAAAAGTCTAGTGGGAGCTTATTATATAATGAAATATAATACTAATAATATAAGAATATTTATTTTGTATAAATGTCCTAATTTACGAAATTAAATTCGTAGAAAAATATCCACCCCAAAGTATCTAAAAATGACAAGCTTGTTGTGCTTAACAACACAGACTGTCTAAGAGAAATCAAAATAGCATTAACTTACGAATGCTTATGGTTGTCAATAACTGAACCTCCAAAGAAAAACCCGTTGAAAATGCTAATCTCGAATTAATAATTGCTCATAGGTTGCGGACGTAGAAGTCGCCCAAATTTACATTCTGTCTACATTAGACAAACCGTTGCACAGATAGAACAAGAATATATTTGTCCATCAAATCTTTGATATCCTTAAAACATTATTTGGGAAGAAATCTCGCTTTACAAGGTACGAGATTACTAAGAAATTGTTCAATGCGAAGATGATGAACGGCGTATGTGGATGAATATATCTTATTAATGAAAGACTGTAATGATAGACTTTCCCAATTGGACATTACAATAAGCAATTAGATGAAAGTGAACTTGATCATGCGGTCTCTTACTCCATATTTAAAACTATTCATATTGAACTGTAATATAAACAAGTTGAATGTAAGCCTCGTTGAGCTCCTCAATATGTTGAGATCAACCAAGTCATTAGCTAAGGATTAAGGCGCACTGCTCATGGTAAAAAGAAAAGCACTCCACTTTGATTATCTTATGTTACACAGTTCTCTCGACTCAAAACTGTTGAACTTCAATATGTATACTCTGGCTTGATTATAGTTAAATCGTGGTAAAGCCTCAATCGACCGACTATAGTTGGGTATAAGCTGAAGCATTGGAAATGAAACTGATGTGGATGTAAAATGTATATTTTTACTCTCATTCTTAATCTTATGTTATTAAAATAAAGCCATATTGGGGTATTTTTACATGTTTTAACCAAAGTACAATATATTTTTCAAATCATCATTTGCTCATCTACATTTGGGAAAAATGATCATTTTGTGTGTGCATTTATTTTGAAAAAAATTATTTGCACAATTTAATTTTATTTTGTAGGAAATTGAGTGCAAATTAGAAGAGGATTAATGGATATATGCATGCACAAGTAGTGGAAGCCAAAAGAATGAAGAAAAGAAGTAATTAAATCAACATGGAGGAGCTCATTTACACACTTGCTGATGGATCACATTTAAAAGCAAAAGCACATGCTAGTAGGAGACAAATTAAACATTAACGATGACTTGAGACCACATAAAGTCAAGGGCATTTTTGGTTGCTCCCTAAAAAGAGATTAGGGTTTTAGACTTGTATAAATACCCTCTTTTGTTTCATGTAATGGATCTCATCTTTTATGAATAGTTGTAGCCACCAAATAGTAATAAAAGTTCTCTTATCTTAAAAAAAATTTCCTTGTTTAAAAAGAGGGAAAAACCCAAAAAAACAATTTTTTAAGTGAAAAAAACAAAGGAAAAAAATTGCACTTCATTCTTACTCTCTTATCCTTGGTCTCACCTCTTTCTCTCCTTAATATTTTCCCTTGTGTATGAGCGTTTGGACTCATTACACGTCAACAAACTGTTTAACTCGAATAAACAATCTTTCCATAATGGCGAACAAAAATCCCCCACGTACTCTCATGGACATGATTTTCTCTAATCGGGATTCTGTCCCTTCTTGCATTATCTTACCTACCCCAATAGGTAATCACTTTGAAATCCATTCAAGTCATTTCAACATGCTTCCAAAAATTACGATTTTGAAAATGAAGATCCTTATAACTTTTTAACAAAATTTGAACAAGTTATTAAACCATAAAACTTAGGTTAATCCCATTCACACTTACCGATTACACCAAGAAATTATTGTATAGCTTGCCTTCAAATTCAATTAAAACATGGGATGAATTCGTAAAAAAAAATTTAAAGAAATTTTACCTGTTGGAAAAAACAACCGAAATTCGAAATGAAATTGTAAATTTTTCTCAATTTGTGGTGAATCTTTTGGAAAATACTTTGAAAAATTTAAGGAACTTTTTATAAAATGTCCACCTCACAATTTTGAAAAATGGACTCTTTGCCAAATTTTATACGACGGACTTAAAAATAGCTCTAGAATAATGCTTGAATCAATGTGCCAAGGAAACTTTTTAGCACAACATCATGATGTCGCTTGGCTATTTCTTGAAAACTTAGCCGAAAAATCATCTCAATGGGAACGCTCTAGTGAGAAATCAATCTATTCAAGGTCGAGCGCGCATTCGATAGGATCATCATTAGCCTTAACAGTGAAAATCGGTGCGATGATAAACAAATTTGATAACGTTCTTTCATCTACTCAAATGAACCAAGCTTCTCAAATCTCATGTTATAAATGTAATGATCCAAATCACATATCGATCAATGTTCCCACTCCTTAGAATAAATCAATGCTTTTGACAAAGTTAGGAATGATCCATTCTCTTCAACGTACAATCTCGGTTGGAGAAATCATCCTAACTTCGTTTGGAATCAAAACAGTTCAAACATGAATTTTGTTCCCCCATCTTTTCAAGCATTTCCGAATAATGCTTCAAATCATCCTTTTCAACCAAATAAATTTCAACAAAACTTTACGACACCTTCTCAAAACTAAGCATCACAATCTTTTGTTTCTCAAGATGAAAAACAAATAACAGCACTCAAAAAAAGTTTGGAAACTTTGGCTAAAGTGACCGCTTAAAATCTTCAATCGAACAATAATTTGCACTATTTGTTAACCTCTTACATGCAAAATACGAGTCAGTCGATCGCTAAACTCGAAATGCAAATGTGTCAATTAGTCACTTTTATGAGTGCATAATAAAGAGGTATGTTCCTGAGTCAACCTATTCCAAACCCACGGAATCAAAACACAAACTCAAACCAAGCTCATGTCGTTTAAGATAGCAATTTGAATCAGATGAACGCTATCGCCACTTTGTGATCCAGTAAAAAAATCGATAACCAAATTGTCAATCCTAATGATTACCAGAAATTTCTTCCAAATCTCCAATACCCTTGACTGAGTCCAACCCGAACATTGAATCCAATTCTGAATCTCACCCTTTACCAACTCATGTAAACCGGCCTACTGAGTTGCAAGCCGCATTTCCCCACAGACTTTGTAACGATCTAGATTTTTCAATGTTTTAAATTAGAATTTAACAAATATTTTAAAATAAAAAATTATTTTAAAAATAAAAATTTGACAATGAAAACCAGAAATTTGGAATGCGTCCATTGAAATAAGACCAATAAAATTTATTTTGCTTCAAGATTCGTTCGAAACTCGGTCGGTACAAATTTTTAGTGTGAATTATCAAAATCTAAAGTATGAATATTTTTACATAGAATGATCTACAAAATTTTCCGTTTAAAACATCAAAATACATTTCGTCTAACTCCGACCTTTGTTGCTCCGTTTATCTAGAAGTGCTGTTGTCGTCCTATTTCGAAGCGGTAACAGCGACGACGGATGAGATTTTGCTACGAACGTCGTAGCACAAATTTGATTACATCATTGGATTCGTCTCGTCGTGCTAATCTCCATGATATATTTGTTTCAAATTTTGGCTTCCGTGACAAAATGTTAGATGGTTGAGATAATGGTCCGTGACCGTGCCCGGGGTCATCATTCCACACGTTCTTTCAGCCTACAAAAAATTCTTTTCAATCGATACCTTGCATGCGCCCCTCATCTAATTAAATGATGCGTTAAATGTGCCTCCGTGCATGCTTCCTATCCATATATATGCACATCTCTACTCTCTGCTCAACCTCCTTTCTTCTTGAGAAGCACTTGAAAATTTTTTGCCAAGTAAAAAATAATTATAAACTAAAGTATATATATAGGTAACCACTTCTACCCCCTACCCTCTCTCTCTCCCTACCGCCCATGAACCTCCTCCGGTCCACTGACCCACACCCACTACCGAACGCGCCACGACCGACCAAGTACACCCGCTTCCACCACCCTCCAGCCAAGGACCGAACCCACACTACACCTTTGCCCGATTCACCTTCCCACGAACCCACATTGCAACTTCGCCTGTTCTGCCACCACCTCCCTCTGGCCACCACCCTGCTTCTAGCCCAGTCCACTGATTGCCTAGTTAACCCCATTGCCAAAGCTCTGCCACCCAACAGCCTTCGCCCTGCAACCACTTGCCTGCAGCCCACCATCGGCTGACCAGCTCCTTAACTCGCCACCTGTCCCTCTCCCAAACTCCGACCTCAGTCATCCACCCATGCTCGTTAAGCAACCTCCCGACCCGAGCCTTCCTACCAGCAGCCTCCGACCACACCCCTCCCCATTTGCACCTTGACCTGCTCGCCAACCCCGCGACCACCCAGCCACACCTATCCCTGCCAAACCTGCTCCAGCCTACCTCAGTTCACCTCTAGACACTCCGACCTCCTCCGCCAAAGCCTCCCTTGCACCGAAGCACGTATAAACCTCCCCTTACACCACCAGCCTGCATCACTCGACCCGCAACCCTGCCGCAACCACCTTGCTCGCAGTCCGAAGGCCCACGTCCACCACCTCACCCATGTCGTACCCCGACTCCCTCCATCTAACCACGGACCCGCAACGCACGCCGCATACTCGAAGGCCACCACCGAGCCGTCAACCGAACCCGAACCAGCTCGCCGCTTTCCAGCTCGCCTAGTCCGCCATCCAAAGCTATGCTTCGTATGTCGAAGCTTCCATACGCGACAGCGTTTACTTCATCAACCCGTGCATGGTAGCATAGCATAGCTCGTGTACGTGTACACGTGTCTGTATCACTATGTAGTAATATCCCGTTGTCGAAAGTCGCGAATGTGAGCAATTAAGCTCACGATTAAAATGTTCATATGCAAGTATCCTGCTATGTTATAAATATTTAATGATCGATATTAAAATTGGAAAATTATTGATTTGTTGATGTGGTGATATATGAATTGGTTGAAATAGTTGAAATTATTGATTTGAATCCCGATGGCATGAAAAACGCGTTAACTATGGAAAAAGTTGAATGGTGAATGATGATTGATTTATTGATACATGTCACTATACATTGTTGCAGTATACATTGAACTGGACATTGAAATGTTGAACCATGATATGGGTTGTAATGGTAAATACGCAAATTAAATCACGAGGCCTAGGATAGAAAATTAAATAGTAAACACTGATTGGTCAATTGGAATTTATTTTGGATTTTAAATATTTAAATTTAAGATTAAGGAATAATTTGAGAATTTAATGTGAATTTATAATTTAAATTTTACGTTGAAGATAATATTAAAATTTGAAATCCAGTAAGTCAATTTAGATTTAAAAAATGAAAGATTAATGGAACTATTTTAAATTATGGAATTAAATTAATAATGGTTATGTTAATGTTAACAATTTTAAAACTTGTTAAGTTGATTATTTGAAATTTAACGAAGTGTTAATATTATATATGAAAATAAATTTTAAGGGAAAATTTAGTTTAATTTGAAATATAATAATTGGATTTTTAAATAAAGAGATGAAAAAATCTTTAGTTGAATTTTTTGAATTAAAAATATAATGATTAAATTGTTTAATTGAATTAATTCCAAAGTGTAATTAAATTAAATATTTAATTAAAAAGCTTTTCGAGTTAATTTGAAAAGTTATTAGATTCGGATAATTTGGAAAAATAAATTATTTATTTAAAATTGAATTTTTGGATTTTAAATCCAATTTTTTTGAAGTTAAATGAGAATATTATATATGAAAATAAGAGATATTTTATTTAATAAAATATCTAATTGGTGTGAAAATGACGTTAGCTATTAAAGAGACCGGGGCTAGATATGGTCATACTCTCTGTAGATACCGGAACCACTTTAATAACTGTGTACGTGAAGTGATGATCCAGAATAAAGTGATTGGATTGGCGAACGATGCTGGATTTGAAGGAAGAGAGCGATGATGGAATAGCCTGACACTTGTGCCAATTTGAAATGACTAAAACAGGAGTCGTACCGGCCAAGTGGGTTAGCTACCCCGAACAGACGCACTTCTTCGTTTTAATATATTATTTCGGTTGTTATTGGTGATCGCTCTTCGATTATGAGAGTGTTGGACGCGGTGGACGATCATGGCTATGATGCATTACCACCAACCAGGAACGGTAAACAAGTAGTATCCTTCCTTGAGCATTGCCTCAAGTGCCTTGTTATACGTTTATCCCTATATGAGACCCATACCATTTTTGTTTAGTGTTGTCGTATCACGGCACATCTCTGACTAGCGACGTGCTATTGGTGGTGTCAAATGCAAACTGTACGACAATGCTTAAAAACGTGTTAATGGGGGTTAATGTAAAGCTTTAACGCTAAGGAAAATATTTATTTTATTGATAGACACTACATATATAGCGTATCCTATTGTATATGTAAATAGTATAACGGATGCTTAAGAGATAGAAAATCCTGTAACATCTCTTGATTTACATGCACATCTTACTTGAGTAGGACTACATACATGAGAACTTCTAGTCTTGACTCGAGTGTTTTGTTTATTATTACGCTCGGGTCAGCCTGAATATTGCAGTGTGTGAGCAGTACTTAATTTGGAAGCCGAAGACTTGGTCGAAGACTCCACTCTATCCAATATTAGTTATCTATTTTACTTTGGCATGTATCAGTAAACTTATATGTATCTCTAGTATTGTATAATTAAAATATGAAAAGTCTGATGCATTTTATCTAGTAGCTTCATGAACTACTATGGGTATTATTTAAATTCCATTATGAGATTTTGTATTATTCTGCGTGTGATTCTATATTAAAATCCAAATTGATAATCTGTCTAATTTGAACGATTTAAGTTGGACAAGGATGGTTTACTTTTAGCTTAAGTTATTCGAAATGGCGGGTCATCGCAGTTGATATCGGAGCTTTGGTTTAGTGAATACCTTAGCCTGTGGGGTAAAACTCATTAGTAATGGGGTTAGCAATGTCCTATAATGAGTAGAATCATTCTTGAGACAACATACTCTGAAAATATAAAATGTTTTAAATCAATCTATTTTCAAAATCTCTATCGATATGAATTCATCTTCCTTGTTAAAATTCGCTTTGATTAGGATTTTCTTAAGTTTCATGTTCTAATCCACCTTTGACTTTTCAGGACGAGCAACTGAAGAAATGCTCGAGGTCGGGGAAGAGGAAATGGCCCCGTACCAAATGCTGCTGCATCGATTCCACCGATGAAGTGCACTATGCTTTGCAAAGAGTTTGCACAGCTTGGTGGTACTAAATTCTCAAGGTCCGAAGGCATTATTGAAGCTTAGCGGTTGCTTAAGAGCTTGGAAAGTATCTTTACTGGGCTTGAGATTTTTGATGCCTAGAAGCGTTAGTTGGCCACTTGGTAGTCGTAGGATGCTGCTCAAGATTGGTGGAAATCTGTTACCACCCGCATTGAAGAAGCAAACATCACTTGGGCGCAGTTCAAGGGATCCGGTGGATGCCTGAAGCTGGAAAATCTCAGCTATATCATCGTTTTATGGATCTTAAGCAGGGAAGCATGTCATTCTCGGAGTATGAACGGAAATTCAACGAGCTATCCAAGTTTGGACCAAGTCTGATCTATACTCCACTCAAGCAGATTGAGAAGTTCACAGCCGACGCTCGTCCTGAATATTTCGACCATCTAACTGCCTATGTTCATGGCACCTTCACTAGTCTTATGGATATGGCCCTTAGATATGAAAACTCGAGTTCGAAGGGAACATCGGTTGTTCACTCAGCAACTCCTTCAGCAGCTTCTAACAATTCCAAGAATAGAGAGCCTAACTTTGAGCAGCAGAAGAAGAATTGGCAGAATATGAGTGGGATCAGACATTCTCAGAGGAAGCCTATCGATATCTAATCTATCACTTGTTTCAAATGCGATCAGAAGGGCCACTATGTGAATAGCTGTCCAATTTCTACAGGAGCATCTGTTCCACCATTTTAGATGACCAAGAGGGACCTTTGCCACATTTGCTTGTGCCTGACCATTTCAAAAAGGATTGTCCCACTCAAAAGAAAGGAACCCCATCAGGAGTCTTTGCAGTGACAGCTTCTACTTCCAAGGTAGAAAATGACAAAGGTACACTTCAAGGTAATTTTACATTGCACGATTTACCTGCTCGTGTTTTATTTGACACTGGTGCGTCTCATAGTTTTATATCGATTGATTTATGTGACAAACTTGAACATATTTTAAAACCTGAATATGCATCCAAATACTTGTGTGTATCAAATCCCATCTGTGGAACCGCAAACCTTAGAATGATCTATAAAGGAGTAAGACTTCTTAAGGATGGCAGACACCATTTCACTATAGATTTTTATGCCCTAAGTTTCCAAGCTTTTGATATATTGTTAGGAGGAGATTGGTTAAGAAAGTTCAATGTATTTATTTCCTACAGAGCTCGAACAGTTTCTCTGTTGAACGATAAAGGTGAACCCCTAGAAATCAAATGTCAATGCCTCTTTTGTCGGAAGTTTTATCTTTTCTCTTGATTCCCATCTTACTGATCTTAGTATTACTCCTGTCGTCCAACACTTCCTCGATGTTTGGTGAAGTGAATTCTTTGCTACCTCAACGCAAAATTGAATTTCGCGTTGATCTTATTCCTGGAGCAAGGCTAGTCGTACTTGCTTCAAGAAGAATATTGCCTAGAGAGACGGTTGAATTAAAAATCCAAATCGAAGATTTATTCTCCAAAGGTTTGATTCGTTGTAGTCATTTGAAATGGGGTGCAGTTATGGCATTTGCAACTAAGTCTAACGGTTCTCTAAGGATGTGCGTAGATTATAGAGAACTAAATAAGCTTACCCACAAGAACATATACCCGATGCCTTGCATCAATGACATGTTTGATCAACTGCATGAGGCAAAGGTATTTTCTCAGCTTGATCTTGCTTCTGGTTTCCATCAGCTTAGGATTGCAAAAGATAGATTTCCAAAACTGCTTTTCAAACAGAAGACGGTTTCTATGAATGGTTAGTTATGCTTTTTGTTTTAACTAATGCACTAGCTTACTTTGTTTATCTCATGAACAGAGTATTCCGGGAAGTTCTAAACAAATTCATTTTAGTTTTCGTTGATGATATTCTAGTCTTTTCTAAGACTGAGAGAGAGCATGATGTACACCTAAAATTTGTTCTTAAAACTCTGAGAAGTCATCAATTGAAAGAAGTTTTTTCTAAATTTCATTTCTAGGGAGAAGAAGTTAGATTCCTTGGGCATGTGGTTTCGAAGAAGGGAATTTCGGTTGATCCAGCAAAAATCACCGTAATCAATTATTAGGAAACTCATAAAACCTCTACAGATGTCTGCAGCTTCCTAGGCTTAGCTTGTTATTTTTATTAGGAACTTCGCTCGAATTTCTTCACCACTCACAGCTTTGACTAGGAAAAATGTTAAGTTTGTTTGGAGGAAGAAGTGTAAGGAAGCATTCGAAGAACTGAAGCGCAGGCTAACCTCTACCCCTATTCTCACTGTCCTGGATGGTAGAGGGTTCACTGTCTATACAGATGCTTGTAATGAAGGATTGGGTGCTATTTTGATGCAGCATGGTAAATTTATTGCCTATGCTGGCCGTCAGTTGAAGACTCATGAGGCAAATTATGCTTCTCATGACCTGGAATTGCTCGCCGTTGTCTTTGCTTTGAAGTTATGGAGACATCACCTTCTTGGAACAAACTTTGAACTCTTTATGGACCACCAATCATTGAAGTACATCTTTACCTAAAAGGTTTTGAACCAGAGACAAGTTAGATGGCTCGAAATTATCATCATTTGACCTCAACATCAACTATACTCGCGAAAGGCTAATGTTGTGGCTGATGCTTTGAGTAGGAGCAAACAATATTATATCAGCTCGTTGCTTCTCCAGCTCTTTTAGATCGTATAGCCGCTAAACAAGATAAGGACCCAAGGCTTAAGCGAATAAAGGAAAATGTTCATGGCAGAAAGGATAATACCTAAGGTGAATGGGGTGCACAGATCGATGGAAATGGAATTCTAAGAATTAATAATCGAATTTGTGTTCCAAATGTAGACAGTTTAAGGCAAGAAGTGCTTAGAGAAAATCATTTGTCCAGACTCTCTATTCACCCGCAAACCATGAAGATGTTTCAGAATATGAAGAAGTTGTATTGGCGGAGAGGGATGAAGAGAGATATTTCTATCCACGGCAGACGTGCCACTTGCCAGCAAGTTAAAGCCAATCAGCAGAAGACAACAAGATTACTACAGCCTCTTAAAATTCCGAAGTGCAAGTGGGATTAGATTTCAATGGATTTTATTGATGGCTACCGAGGACCAGTAAAGGTAATGAGAGTATCTAGATTATTGTCGATAGATTGGCAAAGTCTTCTCATTTTATTCCTATAAGACTACTCGAACTGCCATGAGTTTAGCCGAGCTTTATATGAAAGAAATTGTTCGCTTCCATGGCGCTCCATCTAGCATTGTATGTGATCGAGACCCTATCTTCACTAGCAATTTCTGGAAGGCTTTTTAGGAGACTCTGGATACTCAATTAAATCTGAGCACAGCTTATCATCCTCAAACGGATGGTCAAACCGAAAGAGTAAATCAGATTTTGGAAGATCTTCTTTAAGCTTGTGTTTTAGACTTTGTAGGATCTTTGGAAGAACATCTCCATCTCATAGAATTCATCTACAATAATGGCTATCAAGCGAGTATTGAAATGGCACCATTCGAAGCTCTTTACGGACGGCCATGTAAATCTCCATCTTGTTGGGTTGAATCGGGAAATCGACTTGTTCTTGGTCCCGAGATGATTTGGAAGCTTTTGAGAAATTCGAGGAAATCAGAAGGAAAATGAGAATTATCCAGGATCGACAGAAGAAATATTGAGACAGAAGGAGAAGAGACTTGGAATTTGTAGTCGGAGATCAAGTATTTCTCAAAATTTTGCCTTTGAAGAAGGTAATCCGTTTTGGAAGGAAAGGAAAGCTCGCTCTTAGATTTGTTGGTCCTTTCCGCATTTCAGAAAGAATTGGTACTTTGGCATATAGAGTTGACTTACCAGAGAAGTTATCGGGGATGCATAATTTGTTTAACATTTCACACCTCTGCAAATATATGCACGATCCATCAACGATTGTCCAGCCTGCTTTGTTCGAAGAAATGGGTGTTGAGCCCAATTTAATGGTTGAGAGGAAACCGCTCCGTATAGTAGGCAGAAGCACGAAGCAGCTTAGGAGGAAGTAGTAAATCTCGTCAAGATTTAGTGGAGCGAAGACGATCAAGATTGTACTTGGGAAATGAAAGAGAATTTTCATGCTTCAAATCGTGAATTGCTAATGCCGGGTATGTAGTCCACGCCCGAATCTATTTCTATCTTTCTATTTATCTTTCTGTTTTCTTATTCCATTCTTTTTTGGACAAAAAGTTTTGAGTGGGGAGATTATAATGACTTGGATTTTTCAACTTTTCGAATTAGAATTTAACAAAGATTTTAAAATTATATTTATTTTTAAAAATAAAAATTTTACAACGAAAACTAGAAATTTGGAATGCGTCTATTGAAATAAGACCAATAAATTTATTTCGTGTCAAGATTGTCCGAAACTCAGTCAGCACAAATTTTTAGTATGAATTATCAAAATATAAAGTATGAATATTTTTATATAGAAATGATCCAGAAAATTTTCTGATTAAAACATCAAAATTTGTTCCGTTGAATTCCGACATTTGTAGCTTCGTTTATCTAGAATTGCCATTGCCGTCCAATTTCGAAGCGGTAACAGCGACGACAAATGAGATTTTTCTAAGATATTCGTAGCACATATTTGATTACATCATTAGATTCGTCTCGTCGTGCTGATCTCCGTGGTATATTTTTTTCGTATTTTGGCTTCCGTGGATGGTTGAGATAGTGGTCCATGACCATGTTTGGGGTCATCATTTCACACATTCTTTCAGCCTATAAAACATTCTTTTCAGCGGATACCTTGCATGCGCCCCTTATCTAATTAAATGCTGCATTCAATGTGCCTCCGTGCATGCTTTCTATCCATACACACACATAGTGTGTGTGTGTGTATGGGTGTCCCTGCTCTTATCCCTCTACTCAACCTTCTTTCTTCTTTAAGAAGCACTTGAAAAATTTTGCCAAGTTAAAAATAATTATAAAACTAAAGTATATATCCACGTAACCACTTCTTTCCCCCACCATATCTCTCTCCACCGCCCACGAACCTGCTCCGGTCCACTGACCCTTACCCACCACCGAACCCTCCACCATGGGCAGAGTTCGCCCGCTTCCACCATCCTCTGGCCAAGAATCAAATCCACACTGCACCTCCGCTCGGCTCACCTTTCCACGAACCCACATTGCACCTTCGCCTGTTCCGCCACAACCTCCCTTTCGCAACCTCCCCTCTAACCTAGTCCATTGACCGCTTAGTCAACCCCACTGCCGAAGCTCCGCCACCCAACTGCCCGCAACACCCCTCCGCTTGCAACCATTTTCTTGCGGCCCACCATCGGCCGACCTGCTCCTTAACCCACCACCAGTCCCGTTCCCAAACTTCGACCTCAGCCATCCACCCGAGCTCGCCGAATAACCCCCCGACCCGAGTCTTCCCACCAGCAGCCTCTGACCACACCCCCTCCCTGTCTGCACCGTGACCTGCTCGCCAACCTCGCGACCACCCAGCCACACCTGTCCCTGCCTAACCTGCTTCAACCTACCTCAATTCACCTCCCGACACTCCGATCTTCTCCGCCTAAGCCTCCCCTCCGCCGAAGCACGTACGAACATCCTCTTCTGCCACTATCCTGCATCACTCGACCCGCAACGCTGCCACAACCACCCTGCTCCCAGTCCGAAGGTCCACCATCTCACCCATGTCGGACCCCTCCTCCCTCCACCTAGCCATAAACCCACAGCGCACGCCACCTACCTGAAGGCCACCACCGAGTCGCCAACCGAACCCGCTTGCCACTTGCCACTTCGCCTAGTCCGCCATCCGAAGCTTTGCGCCATACGTCGGAGCTTCGGTATGCGACATCATTCACTTCGTCAACTCGTGCGCGGTAGCATAGCATAGCTCGTGTACACGTGTCTGTATCATTGTGTCGTTGTATTCAGTTGTCGAAAGCGGCGAAGGTGAGCAATTTAAGCTCACGATTAAAATGTTCATATGCAAGTATCCTACTATATTATAAATAATTGATTGATGATTATAATCGATATTGAAATTGGAAAATTATTGATTTGTTGATGTGGCGATATATGAATTGGTTGAAATTATTGATTTGAATCCCGACGGCATGAAAAACACGTTAACTATGGAAAAATTTGAATGGTAAATGATGATTGATTTATTGATACCTATCATTGTACATTGTTGCTGTATACATTCAACTGGACATTGAAATTTTGAACTGGGATATGGGTTGAAATGATAAATACCCGGATCAAAACACTTGGACTAGGATAGAAAATTAAATAGTAAACACCGATTGGCCAATTGGAATTTATTTTGGATTTTAAATATTTAAATTTGAGATTAAGAAATCATTTGAGAATTTGACTTGAATTTATAATTTAAATTTTACATTGAAGATAATATTAAATTTTGAAATCTAGTAAGTCAATTTAGATTTTTAATATGAAAGAATAATGGAACTATTTTAAATTATGAAATTAAATTAATAATGGTTACGTTAAACGTTAGCAATTTTAAAACTCGTTAAGATGATTATTTGAAATTTAACGAAGTGTTGATATTATATATGAAATTAAATTTTAAGGGAAATTTTAGTTTAATTTTAATTTGATTTGATAGAATTGAAATACAATAATTGAATTTTTTAAATAAAGATTTGAAAAAAAATCTTTAATTGAATTAAAAATGTAATGATTAAATTGTTTAATTGAATTAATTTCGAAATTTAATTTAATTAAATATTTAATATATAACTTTCATATTTTAAGACTTAATTAACTTAGTTAATTTGAAAAGTTATTAGATTTGGATAATTTGGTAAAATGAATTATTAATTTAAAATTGAATTTTTGCATTTTCAATCTAAATTTGTTAAATTCAAATGAGAATATGATATTTGTAAATAAGAGATATTTTATTTAATAAAATATCCAAACGGCGTGAAAATGATGTTAGTTATTAAAGAGGCCGATACGGATAGAGGCATACTCTCTGTCGATACCGGAACTACTTTAATAATTGTTTACGTGAAGTGATAATTCAGAATGAAGTGGTTGGATTTGGTGAATGTTGCTGGGTTTGAATAAAGAGAACGATGATGGATTAGTCTGGCACTTGTGCTAATTTGAAATGACTAAAACAGGAGCCGTACCGACCAAGTGGGTTAGCTACCCAGAGCGGACGCACTTCTTCATTTGAATATATTATTTTGATTGTTATTGGCGATCACCCTTCGATTATGGGAGTGTTGGATGCGATGGGCAATCATGGCTATTATGCGTTACCACCAGCCGGGAAGGGTAAACTAGCAGTATCCTACCTTGGGCATTGCCTCACATGCCTTGTCATACTTTTATCCCTATGCAAGACCCATACGATTTTGGTTTAGTGGTGTCGTATCAAACGCATCCCTGACTACCAACGTTTTACTAGTTGTTTTAAATGCAAACTGTATGACAATGCTTAAAAACGCGTTAAAGGGGATTAATGTGGCCTTAACGCTAAGAAAAATATTTACTTCATTGATAGGCACTACATATATAGAGTATCATATTGTATATATAAATAGTTTAACGGATCCTTAAGAGATGGAAAATCCTGTAACATCTCTTGAGTTACTTGTACATTTTACTTGAGTAGGACTACTTACATGAGAACTTTTAGTCATGACTCGAGTGTTCTGTTTTTCATTACGCTCGGGTCAGCATGAGTATTGTAGTGAGTGATCAGTGCTTATTTTAGGAGCCGAAGACTTGGTCAAAGACTCCATTCTATCCAATATTAGTTATCTATTTTATTTTGGCATGTATGAGTAAACTTTTATGTATCTCTAGTATTGTATAATTAAAATCTGAAAACTCTGATATATTTTATCTAGTAGCTTCATGAACTACTATGTATATTATTTAAATTCCACTGCGAGATTATGTATTATTTTGTGTGATTGTATCTGATTCTATATTAAACCCAAATTAATAATCTATCTAATTTGAATGATTTAAGTTGGATAAGGATGGTTTATTGTCAGCTTAAGTTATTCGAGATGGCGGGTCATCACAGACTTTGTGCAAAGAAACATTTGAAACAAATGGATAAGGTATTTGAAATTTTTAAGCAATTCAAGTTCAACATTCCTCTTTTAGACGTAATTCAACAAGTCCCAACCTATGCCAAATTTTTGTAGGACTTGTGCACTTAAAAACGACACACTCAAGTACCTGATAAATCTTCTTAGCGGCCGATCTAAGTGAAGCTTGTCTCAGTCCATTCATGTGAAATTCAAAGATCCTTGTTGCCCCACCAAATCATGTACAATAGGAGATAAGATGATTAATAAATGCTTGTTAGACTTAGATGCGAGTGTAAACTTGATTTCATACTCCATTTATCACTAATTAGGCCTAGGTGAGCGTAAACCGACAAAAGTTACTCTTCAATTTTTCCGATCATTCTATAAAGAAACCCTTAGAAGAAATCGAGGACATACTCATTAAGGTCGGGCAATTCATATTTCTTGACGATTTTATCATCCTTGAAACACAACCCATAAACAATCCTATGAGTCAAATTCCTTTGATCTTAGGACGACCTTTCTTGGCACCTCGAATGCCTTGATCAATTGTTGAAATGGTTCAATGAAAATTTCCTTTGGTAGTACGACCTTAGATCTTAACATCTCCAATTTAGAAAATCAATCGAATGAACCATTCGACCACACTTTGGAAGTTAGTGTTATTCAGGAAAATTTCAAAAATGAAACAATTAACCTTAATGATGAATGCGAGGCCGACTACTAACAATTATTTCATGACATGATAAACGAGATCGAAGACATGCTTCCTTCGAACCTTTCACGGTTGAGTCCAAAACTCGACCAATTTCTTTGATTGAGCAACCCCATATGTTAGAGCTCAAACCTCTTCCTTCTCACTATAAGTATGCATATTTAAGTGAAAATGAAACGTTTCCTATCATAATTTCTTTTGATCTTTCTCTTGACTAAGAAGCATCTCTTTTTTCAATTCTTTTGGAAAAACAAAGATGTGATCGGGTGGTTCATCATCGATATTAAGGGAATTAGCCCTACAATTGTTCAATATCACATTCACTTAATTTACGAAGCCAAACCTACTCGTGATGCGCAACGAAGGCTTTACCCTAGAATTAAATATGTGGTTTGAGAAGAAATTCTCAAACTCCTTGATAATGGTATTGTATATCCCATTTCCCATAGTTCATGGGTTAGCCTAGTTCACGTTGTGCCTAAAAGTCTAGACTCGCCATTATTACGAATGATGCTAACAAACTTATTCATGTCCATACTCAAATGGGTTGGCTTGTTTGCATTTATTATCGAAAATTAAATTCCACAACACGTAAAGGTTATTCTCCTCTTCCTTTCATCGACCAAATGCTTGAACGATTAGCCGATCACGAATTCTATTATTTTCTTGATGGTCATTTCGGTTGTAACCAAATTTCAATTGCTTTAAAGATCCAAAAAGAATGACTTTCACATCTCCTTTCGTAACCTTTGCTTATCAGCGTATGCCATTCGAACTTTGTAATGCCCCTACGACTTTCCAACAATGCATGTTTGGCATCTTTATGACATGATCGAATGATTTCTAGAAGTTTTCATGGAAGATTTCTCAATCCTTTTATATTCTTTTTCCCAATGCTTATATCATTTCTATCTAGTTCTAAATTGATGTAAAGAGAAACGTTCAACTTGGAAGTGGAGAAATGTCACTTTATGGTCAATAAGGCATAGTCCTTAGACTTGTCATGTCAAATAAGGGATTGAGGTAGATAAGGCACAAATTGATGTCATTTCATATCGACCCATTCCCAACTCCGTTAAGGACATCAATGATTTTTAGGACGTGTTGGCTTTTATCAACGCTTTGCAAAAGACTTTAGCAAAATTGCTTGACCTTTGACTACCCTTTTGGGAAAAGATGTTCCTTTCGATTTCAATTCTGATTATGTCTCATCTTTTGAACGTCTTAAAAATGAACTCATTTTTTCTCCAATCATTGGCTTGTCCAATTGAGATCTTCCTCTTGAAATAATGTGCGATGTTTCTAACATTGTGTTTGCTGTTGTCCTAGGACAACGCATCAACATAATCCTCCACGTCTTCTACTACGCTAGTATGATTTTGAATGATGCTCGTCTGATCTACACAACCACTAAAAAAGAACTTCTAGTCGTAGTTTTTGCATTAGAAAAGTTTCGACCTTATGAGAAGAAATTCCTAAACTCCTTGATAACGGTATTGTATAACCCATTTCCCATAGTTCATGGGTTAGCCCAGTTCACGTCATGCCTAAAAGTCTAGACTCACCGTTATTACAAATGGTGCTAACAAACTTATTCATATCCATACTCAAATGGGTTGGCTTGTTTGCATTGATTATCAAAAATTAAATTCCACAACACGTAAAGGTTATTCTCCTCTTCCTTTCATCGACCAAATGCTTGAACGATTAGCCGATCATGAATTCTATTATTTTCTTAATGGTTATTTCGTTTATAACCAAATTTCAATTGCTTTAAAGATCAAGAAAAAATGACTTTCACATTTCCTTTCGTAACCTTTGCTTATCATCGTATGCCATTCGAACTTTGTAATGCCCCTACGACTTTCCAACAATGTATGGTTGGCATCTTTTCTGACACGATCGAATGATTTCTAGAAGTTTTCATGGATGATTTCTCTACCTTTTTAGATTCTTTTTTCCAATGCTTATATCATTTCTAGCTAGTTCTAAATCGATGTAAACAGAAACGTTCGACTTGGAAGTGGAAAAAATGTCACTTTATGGTCAATAAGGCATAGTCCTTAGACATGTCATGTCAAATAAGGGATTGAGGTAGATAAGGCAAAAATTGATTTCATTTCATATCGACCCATTCCCAACTCCGTTAAGGACATCAATGATTTTTAGGACGTGTTGGCTTTTATCAACGCTTTGTAAAAGACTTTAGCAAAATTGCTTGACCTTTGACTACTCTTTTGAGAAAAGATGTTCCTTTCGATTTCAATTCTGATTATGTCTCATCTTTTGAACATCTTAAAAATGAACTCATTTTTTCTCCAATCATTGGCTCGTCCAATTGAGATCTTCCTCTTGAAATAATGTGTGATGCTTCTAACATTGTGTTTGTTGTTGTCTTAGGACAACGCATCAACAAAATCCTCCACATCATCTACTACGCTAGTATGATTTTGAATGATGCTCGACTCATCTACACAACCACTGAAAAAGAACTTCTAGTCGTAGTTTTTGCACTAGAAAAGTTTCAACCTTATTTGATAGGCTCAAACATCACGGACTACATTGACCATTCCTCTCTTAGGTGCCTTCTTGCTAAAAAGGATGATAAGTCTCCTTTGATACGTTGGATCCTAATACTTCAAGAATCTAATCTTACAATCAAAAATAAAAAAGAATCCGATAATGTTATAGCCGACCACTTGTCTCGTCTTCCAAATGCAAGAAAGTTGTTCGTCACAGTCCGAAACAGTAGCCCAATAATCAAAAAGCTTCATGAAAACAATAAATTTGCTTTCCCAAAAACCAAGTTTCGCTCTTTGGACAATTCCTAAAACTATAAAAATCAAGTCTAATGGAAAAACAGAAGTTAATAGTTACAAACATATTAGAAATAACGACTAAAATTTCGAAACTTCTTTCTGAATAAATATTGATATAAAGTTAGAAAACAGTTAAGTTAAATCAACAATTAATTACATTTTATTAAAACCGCCATTTGTAAAGATATGGTATCATCGTATTAGTAGAAAAATTCACAGTGCACATTTATAAGAATTCAATATGTATTAGTACCTAAACCTAAAAAAACTAAAACTACAACCACAAAAGTCGAAATAATTTCGTAGAAAAACAATATGACATTTTCAACGCAGAAAATACATTTTATGAAAAATCAAAGAGAAAAATATTATGGTCGTTGCAAAAGTAAACCTTGCTTAAAATAGAAAGTTGAATTACCCAAATGGAGCAAAACTACAAATCTGAATAATGCACATTTGTATAATATGAAAGTGAATTAAAATTAAAAGCTGTGAGAAATTGATAAAAATTGAATCAAATTTGATAAAAGAATTTAATATTTAAAATTAAAATAATACGGATTTGAATAGTTAAAGTTATAGAATTATATAACCTAATACTACAATGATAAATGAGAAAAATACTAATGTTCATGGCTAGTTGTAAAATGATGATCAAAGAACCAAACAAATAAAAGTAAAGGCAATACCCAAACATGATACAGAAGCATGTATATTTGTATCAGGGTTTTACATCTATAAACCAAACATTCATTGATATTTACAAAATTACAAAACTGAAATAAAAGAGTTTTACAAAAATAAACAAAGGAAATACCCAAACATGAAGTAGAAGCATGTATATTTGTATCATTGTTTTGTTATCTATAAACCAACTATTGTGTAATACTTACAAAATTCAAATAAAGGCTCTTTTTCGCTGACTGAACAAAGCATGGTTTAATATCTACAAAGTTACAAAACTAAAATGAAGATTAAATTGCAATTTAGTCTTAAACCATATTTTTGAATGTAGAATAGGTATTGCATAGACAAATAACTATTATCGGATGAGAAAATTATGTATCCTAGTTAAGAACGAATTTGGAAGTTCGAAGTTGTTTGTAGTAAACTACAAAATTGTATGACTTAGACTCTAACAGTAGAATAGGGAAATAGTAATGGTCATGTACATGTTTAGGTACAAAAAAACTAAGCCCTTACCATTGGCAAGTAACATTAAGAATTTAAAAATCATATACCTTAATTCTACAAGGTACCAAAAAAATAATGCGCTGCTCGAAAAATAGAAAAATTAGATTCGTAGTAATAACAATTATATGATAACACAAATTGGTAGAAGCTAAATTAGTCAAATTTGATAATAATAAAAAGTTCATACTTATAATTAAAATAATATGGATTTTTATAATTAAAATTATAGCTACCCGATAATTTAACGATTAAAAGGAAAAACAATAATGTTCACGATCATTTATAAAATGACTATAAGAGACCTTTATAAAAAAAGTAAAGGCAATACACAAACAAGATGTTGAAGCTTGTATATTTGTATCATGGTTTCATATCTCTAAACCAAATATTAGATAATATTAACAAAATTAAAAAATTGAAATAAAATGCCTCGACAAACATAGACAGAGAAATACCCGAACATGAAATAGAAGTATGTATATTTATATCTTGGTTTATTGGATGTAACCAAATTTTCTAATATTTACAATATTACGAAATTGAAATTTAGGCGCTTTTACGCTCACTAAACCAAATATGGTTTAATATATGCAAAATTACAGAACTGAAATGAAGATTAAATTGCAAATTAAGTCGTAACACCAAGTTTTTGAACGCAGGATAGGTATTTCTTAGAAAAATAACTATTATTGGATGAGAAAATAACTCAAAAAACTGAATTATGTATCATGATTTAGAACTAAATTTAGAAGTCCTCAAACATTTTCGGTAAACTACAGAATTGTGTATCCTAATGCTAGAAGGGGAAAATAGTAGTGGGCATGTACACTTTTAGGTAAATAATACTAAGCCCTAACCATTATCAAGTAATACTAAGAACTGAAAAAATCATATATCCTAATACTCCTAAGGTATAAAAAAAGGCACTACTCAAATACATAAAATCAAATCACCAAGCCCTAACCATCATCAAGTAACATTAACAACTTAAAAATATATACCCTAATACTCTAAGGAATAAAAGAAATAAGGCCCATGCTTAAATACATAAATTTTATCATTAAAAGAATGTTAAAAAATAATAGGTAAAAACCAAATCAGTAAGCCATAAACCAGTATCAAGTAACACTAAAAATTCAAAAATCACACACCCTAGTACTCCAAGGTAAGGATAAAATTTGGAATTGCTTAGATACATAAATTTTATTGCATAAATGAATGTTCAGAAGCAAATTAATTAATGATGTAGAATTTCAGGAATAAAGGCATACCTTAAAGGTAGATGATGGAACATAGTAGCAATGTAGCAAAGTCAGTTTCAAAAGTTAAGTAGTTACACCATACAACAAAGACATGATATCATATCAGTCAAACGAATTTTAAATTCCTATTCGATATATGCCAATTAAAGGATTAGAAGTTACCTGAATTGAAAGCCGATATGAGCAGTAAGATGGAAAAGGGCAAGAGATGGAGGAGAGCTCATATATCTAGTGATTCCCGAGGCTCACTCAATTCTTCACCATTAATTTCGTCAACCAAGGCTTTTATAGAAATAGGGAAAGCAGTACGTTCAATTAGAGATTTTACAAAGAAGGGGAAAGCAATACATTCTTAGTTGAGAAGGACAATTGCTAGGTGTTGTAAGTAACGTTTTATTAAATAACATTTATTAGTTTATTGTTAAATTTGCAATATCATTTGCTTATTGGATGGCCTAAGTGCAAAATGTTTATTAGAATCTCTAAGAAGAAAAAGATTAAAGCTGAAAATTTGTAACGCCCCACACCCCTTAGTATACCCAAAAAAGGCACACTAAAAGATGTGGTGCGTTGTAGGTATAGCTAAAAACTTGTAGAGACTACGATTCACAAGACAAAATAAATAAAACAACGGAAACATTTAAAAACAATAACTTATTATTCAAAACCAACTTCATAAAGTAGAGTCATGAAACCAAATACAAGGTGTCTCAAAATACCAAATACATGTCTTATGAAAACCATAATCTCAGTCATAATATCAGAGTACATAAACAAACATCCCTCTCAAAGAAAAGTACCTATGTATCAAATGAAAAACTGAAAAAGAGGAAGTAGAATACATAAAGAAAGATCACCGCAGCTGAACCTCTAAAAAGGTCTGAAATCAACTATCCCTGCCTCTGTTGGCCTATGAGGGATAAGGGGAAAATAGAGGAGTGGGTCAGACTAAAAGTCTGGTGAATGAAAGTAATTACTAGTATTCTTAAGTAAGGTAAATGTAATAGATTTTGCAACGGTTCTAGTATAAAAGGAAATAAGGAAATAGAAGTAAAGGTAAAGCTAGAATAAAATATGGTTTAACTATTTCCGTAGACTAATCCGATTGGATTATCTTCAGTGTCTGCATTTGTATTAAATAACTGCTTTGATTAGGCTGAATTCCCAATCCTACTTTAATTAGGATGAAGTTCTAATTCTACCCTTTGATCGGTTTTCTACTTTGTTGTGCCTACTGCAGGCTAGTCCCATCATGTGGGTCCCATAACAAAAGACACCAGTGCTTACGGAATATATTTAGTTAGCGCTTTGGAACTCAATAGCAAATTATATCCCCGCACCGAGGTTGCATGCTCGACCACCGTTAGGTTGGCGCTGTCTGTTGCTCTCCTTATGGATTATTTACCACACTTTGGAACTCAATAGCAAATTATATCCCCACATCGAGGTCGCACGCTCGACCACCATTACGCTCGCATTATATGTTCCACCCCCTATGGGCCTCTTATTTATCACTACTCCAGCATAAGCGTATTAAATTTTGGTGATACAAAATCACAAATAGAGGGAAATAAATATGCCAAAGAAAGAAAGAGAAATTTTTTTTTCCTCTAATTAATAGCCATATTTGAGTACGTTTATTTCTCTCTCTAATTGGCTAATCAAATTAATTTTTGCCATCTAATGTTAATTTGGGAATTAAGTAATTGATTATATAAATAGAGACTAGAAGAGAGGGTAAAATTGTGGTGGAAAATCTATTTGCTAATTTTCTCTTCTTCATCTTTGTTCTTTTTCTTCATCAATTTTAGCCATATAGATATTTGCTCCCTTTCCCAATTTGGTTATTGATTCAATGGTATTTTGTTTACTTTGGCTTTGTTCTATTAATTGTAAACAAAATTTTGGTGAAACAATAAAGTGGATGGTTGGATGGAATATTTTGTGTTATTGCGTTTTGATTCAATTCCGTCTTGTTTTCAATCCAAGTTATCTCTTTGTGATTTGGGTGACAAAGATCCGTTGATAAAAGCTTCCGCAAAGCGTTACTATTTTCATAACAGTTTGGTATCAGAGCACAGATCATTGCAAAGCTTAGAGTAATTTTGATTTGAAAAATTATCGATGTCCGATATGATTTCGTTTTCAAAGATGGCTATCTTGGATGGAAAAAATTGGAGTATTTGGAAATCTAAGATGGAGGATGTTCTGTACCTCAATGATCTTCATGATCCGATTGATGGAGATGGAAAGAAGCCCTCTGATGTAGATGAGGGAAAATGAAAGAAAAAGGATAAGGAGGCGATTGCTTTGATTCGCCAGTATCTTGATGATTCAGTTTTCCATCATGTGGCAAGTTGTGAATCCGCGAAGGCTTTGTGGGACAAGTTGGTATATTTGTATGAGTCGAAGAGTGCTACTAGTAAGGCTTTTCTGGTTCGGAAGTTGGTACAACTGAGATTAGATGAAGAGAAATTTTTTGCAGAGCACTTGAATGGATTTCAAGATGTAATAAATCAATTGGAAAATATGAAGGTCGATTTTGATGATGAGTTACAGGCTCTTTTATTAATGAGTTCGCTTTCATAAAGTTGGGAAACTTAAGTTATTTCATTGAGTAATTCCAATGTTAATGGAACTATCTCTCTGGAAATTGTTCGAAGTAGTCTTTTGAATGAGGAGCTTAGAAGAAAAGGGTCGGGTAAGAAATCAATTCAAAGTGAGGCTATGGTGGCAATAAACTCAAAGAAAGATACAATTTGGAAGAAGAATGATGCCAATGGTAAAGGTGTTATCACTTGTCATTATTGTAATAAAAAGGCCACATACGCAGCAAGTGTTATGCTTATAAAAGAGATCAGAAAAAAGCTATGCATGGTGATACTAGTAGTGATGCACATGCAGGTTTTGCTGAAGGTACCGATAGTGGTGCTTCTTGTGATGTCCTCTTTAGTGAAAATAAGCCTTGGAAGATAGATTCGAAAGCCAGTTTTCACATTTGTAGAGATGTGAATTGTTTTTCTTCTTATGAGAAGAGTGTCGGCATGATTAGGACAGCCAATGAAGAAGAGCTATAGATTTGTGGTATTGGATCCGCCTGATTTCGTATGCTTGATGGTGTGGTTAGAGAAGTCTCTAGAGCGAGACATGTACCCACTTGTTCGTATAATCTTATTTCTCTTGGTCAGTTGGATCACCGTGGTTGCACCTATGAGACTCAAGGTGGAGTTTTGAGAGTGAAGAAAGGTGGTCGTGTAATGATGAGAGGAGTATTGGAAGAAGGAAACCTTTATAGATTGGTTGGTTCTATAGTCGACAATGGAAAGCAAATGATGGTTGAAGGACCTAGTCCACAGTAAGGTGGAGAGGTTAATGTGGTCACTACTTATGATTCTTGCATTGAGGATCATATTTTAGACCAGGGTCTTCATGTTAATGATGCTCGAGGGATCGATGGTGATCAGGTAATGAGTTCAGATCGAGTGATAGATGGGTGTCGAATTGCAAAATCCACAAAGACAAGATGGATATCTTTGTGGTATTACAAACATTTTTAAGACCGGATTTGTGCGGTGCACCTCATGTGGGAGATGCATCACTTGCAGACGGTGTTAAGGTTTGTAATTTAGTGTGGTTGAGATATGAGGATTTGTGACAGATCAAGATATGGCATGCTTGATATATTGAAGATATGTGATTTTGCATCAAGGTGGAGTGTTAAATTTTGGTGATACAAAATCACAAGTAGAGGGAAATAAATACGCAGAAGAAAGAAAGAGAAGATTTTGTTTTCCCTAATTAATAGGCATATTTGAGTATGTTTATTTCTCTCTCTAATTGGCTAATCGAATTATTTTTTGCCATCTTATGTTAAGTTGGACATTAAGTAATTGATTATATAGATAGAGACTAGAAGAGAGAGTAAAAGTGTGGTGGAAAATCTACTTGCTAATTTTCTCTTCTTCATCCTTGTTCTTTTTCTCCAACAATTTTAACCATATAGACATTTGTTCCCTTTCTCAATTTGGTTATTGATTCAATGGTTTTTTGTTTACTTTAGCTTTGTTCTATTAATTGTAAACAAAATTTTAATGAATCAATAAAGTGGGAGGTTGGGTGGAATATTTTGCGTTATTGCATTTTGATTTCAATTCCGTCTTGTTTTCAATCCAAGTTATCTCTTTGTGATTTGGGTGACAAAAATCCGTTGATAAAATCTTCCGCAAAGCGCTACTATTTTCATAACAAAGCGTGCCCTTGCCTCACCCATGCTGTTATGAGACCACTGTGTCTATCTAAAAAAGGGAATGCTATTGGTACTGGACCTTGCCAGACAAAATCTAGTTGCGCCCCTTGCCCAAATCCCTATGATTTGAACTTTTAATTATTGACCTCTTATTTACCACTACTCCAGCATAAGCGTGCCATAGCCTCACATAATCTATTGTGAGACCTAATTGAAAAAGGAAATGCTATTGGTATGGGTCTTACTATTATCTTTGCTAATTAACCTAGTATAAATTTGTTTAAATAAGCCTTTACCGTTATTCTTGCTATCTTTGCTTATTATTTTATTCTAAGTCTTAAGAATAAGTCTTTTCTGTTCTGTCTCTAATTATAACCTATGTTATAATTGTGCTTATTAACTTACCTAAGGTTTAAGCATAAAAATATGCTACTTCCTATATTTACTCTTTTTAATCATAATTATATGTTATAATTAATCTTGTAAATACCTTAAATTTTCCTATTTCAGTCCAAATCCAATTTATTACAATCTTCATCTTCCCATTTTCTGTAAAATCGGTGTTTTTATTATTTAGTCCACGTTCGCAATTTATTTTATTCTATTTATTCCATTCGCATAAAAAGGAAATTAAAAAAAACTGACAATTACAGAGGATTTCCCAAACATAGAATAGATGTAAATAAAATGTAAATAACATTAAATAACTTTAAATACTGTTAATAACTGTAAATTATTGGAAAGGCTATAATTAGCAGCAAATAATTGCAAATAACTGAAAAAGAATAGCTAAAAGAAAATAGACTGAAAAACAAGTCTAAAACTGAAAATAAACTGGTAAAAAGGTTATCCCAAAATTATAGAAAAACTACAACTATTGAAAACCCTATTATTGTAAATTACTAAAGAATCTAAAATAATTACTAAACACTCACCTGCGACAAAAGCTAGAATCCCTTTTATAGCAGCCAAAATTCTCTAGAAATTCCCTCTAATTTGTACAATCTTCATCTCTTGTTTGAATGTATATATAATATAATTTTATTTTATAAATGAAGAATGTAGGTAAACATTTGAGAGAGAGAGAGAAATGGAGGTTAGGTTTTGATTTTAGAGTGAAAACCTAGGTTAGTTTAGGTCCTATTTATAGTGTTTTAGGTGTGCCTCAACCATAGATTAGAATCTTTAGAAATTTCTGCTGACTCGTTATTGTGCCAAATCTTACAATGCACCTTGTCAGCACCTTATCTTATATTTATTTTAACTAATTACACCCTCAATAATATACAAACTATAAATAAAGTTTTTTTCTCCTCGATTAATTTCTAATTTGTGACATTTTCAGATTAAATTTCCTTGCGTCTCTCTTTATTCGCATGTTTCATTTCATTTTCAACATCTCATTTAATTTACATGTTTATGTCTGAAATAAATTAAAAAACAATATATCAATATTTTTCCACATTTACATCTGAAATAAGTAAATTAACATGTCAATATTTCTCCATTTTCATGTCTAAAATATATAAATAAATAACTAGAAATTCTTATGCCAGTATTGTACATATCCACGTCTAAATTAATTGGATGAATAATATGTGAATTGTTATGTCTACATTTTTTTCCATATTCACATCTGTTGTAATTAGGTAAATAACATATGTCCAAAAATGTGTATATATGTTGTGTATTAATTAGTAACCTTATTCTTTACCTTTAAATTGAGCAATCAATTACATTAATTGATTGGTGTTAATGTTTTTATGTTCAAAAATCAAACTGACCCTTATTCTTTACTAACAAAGAAATAACATACCTTGTATTTTCTGTAACAAATGCAATCCTTCCAAATACACTCTTGCCTTTTCTTTTCAGAAATGAGAAGTTTATTTTATTTATCTCAAAACATGCATTTATTTTTATTTAAAATGTTCATTTCATGTTGACACAAATGCAAGTTCTTATATTAAACTCAATCATTACAATTTGATTTCTCTTTCCCTTTATTTATTGAAACATTTCAATAAATCTACTGCTAATTAATTTTAATACTAATTTCAAATGAACTCTAATTATAAAAACTGTTTTTCTTTTCTCACTTATAATTATTTATTAATTTCTTCTTAAATTTTGGTTTGTTACATTCTCCCCTCCTTAAGGGATTTTGTCCTCGAAATCTCTAAGGATAGAAGAATGAAATAAATGTTTTCATCCAAGTTCTACAACCAACTACTCAATCGTCGCCCATTTCATCCATTATCCTTAAGTTTTTCTAATGCGATTTATGATACTTATGCAATTAGTGTAGTGTCAATGTCCCTAATTAATTCAAAAAGATTAGGCGGTCCACTGATTCAGTTGCTATACAGTTAGTGCCTCGCTATTACCCGCTATAATCCTGCTATATCTCATAGCGGATTTCTATCGGTATGAATTTTCCATATAGCCCTAATTATAACCTTTCCGCTTTAAGCCCCGCTGTTTCCGCTATATCCCATTATTCTCGCTATATTTCGCTATTTCTACTATAACTTATTTAAAAGAAATGAATTGAAAATGACATTTACAAATTATAAAAATTATGAAATTAATTTATTTGATTGAATTTTTAATATATTTTTAGAAATGAAAATACTCTAATATTCAACTAAATTCAATTATGTTATACGACAGTTTTACGTTTATTTACAGTATATTCGCACATGTTTTAATTTAAAATTATTTATGTATTAATTATAATTCAGTTAAATGTTAATTTTTCATTTAATTATCATTTACATATTTGAAAAAACATTAAGTACGAGTTTTATATGCTATTTAGAGTCATCCACTATATCCCGCTATATCCTGACAGTATCCTCGCTGTGCCTTTTTGCACCTCTACCACGTTGAATCCGTCGAGCGCTTTAACTACACAATTCTATCGACCTCCTTTTATGCAATCATGTTCATGCCATGCATCCAAATGAAAGCAAATTCCCTAATGATAACTGATAATTCTATATGCGTGCTACAATCAGCATTCAAATGTAACAACCGTGTGATAATCATCCATTTATAGCAACCATAGAATAAAAATGAAAATGAGCACACATTCATATGCATATGCTCTAGAGTCCTATTTAGGTTGATCCCTAAAAGGTAATAGTGCCTAGTATAAGTATACGCATCCATTAGTATCCACTAGCAACCACTTGCAACCACTAGTATCCATCATACATAATATGTTTACATAAAATCCTACTATCCATAGATTAAATCCTAAGTTTTATCCTTCCAAAGGATAATAAAGGAAAGAACTATTCAAAACTAAAGATGGAAACAAGAAATTCAAAATTTATTATCAAAGAGATGCGGATAAGAGGTACGTATTCTTTCATAATCAAATCAATCTTTTTTGAAGTCTCTCTAAAATCAAGAAACACATCCTCAACAACGTGTCTTACTATCTTACTAATATCACTTTACTATTCTTCTTTAGCCTACGCATATGAAGTAACATTTCTAGGTTCTCACTAGTGCCCCATACACTCTATGGAAACTTCTATTATTACTTCCAAAAGTAATCATTGCTACCTCCCACATAGCCTTACACTTTTTTCCATCACACCTAGGAAACGATTCCTATCCACTCCACATTTAAGGGTTTGGTTTGGTATTTATCATTTTATCTCAAAAATAAGGCCTCTAAAAAAATTTAAAACCACAAATCCCAAAAATCTTTGTCTTTAAAAGTGTTATCTTTAAGTTCCTATTGAATTCAAAAATACTTGGTTACTTTATCTTTCAAGTCTTGCATCCTTACAGCTTTTTGAATTTACATTATTTCCCAAATCTAGAGGGGAAAACTTTCAAATTCTAAGGCCAAAACTTATTCCTCTTTTCTTTTAAAGACCCTTACAGCTCTCTATAAAAATTGGAATTTTTAAATTTAACTTTTATTAAGTTTTTTGCTTCCAACAACTTATTTACATTTTCACCAAACCATTTTTCTTTAAAATATCTTTAAAAACTCTTCACATGTTTTCAAACATCTTCTTATTACACCTAATATTTTTATATTCTCTTATGATGGACATTTTTTAATATCTAACTTATATTTTTTTCAGAAATTTTTTATTCAAAACTGTTTTAATATACCCATAAGACATTTCCTTATACTTATTCAAGTATTAAGTGTACTTACAAACCACTTTATTTCTATACTTGGAAATTATCTTCAAAACATATTTTTATGTGGATCAAAACAGATATTGTGTAAAATACTGTTACTACAACCCATAAATACTAGTGTATGGATTTAAAAATAAATAGTAATAAATCTTATATACAATGTAAAACATTTCCTTTGGGGGTCACCTAATATAACAATAGTGTTATAGTCTATGCCCCATTATTTTTTTCACATAAACATCTATTACAACAATAAATGTTGTGACCTATGTTTTCGATACTTAATACACTCTACGGTTTATATTTAAAATCTTTTTTTATCTATAAAGAAACTAGCTAGTTATATATAAGCTCTATAGTTCTTCAAAAAGAATTTTATTTTTTACAAAATTTACATCATATAAAAACCAATTTAAATTTCATACCACTTTTTTCAAAACCCAATATGCTAAAAATTATATTTTTCAACTTTTTAATTCTAAGAATTTTGTTTTATTGGGCTAGACATAAAGTGTATTTTCTTCTTACTACCCTATGAGTACCCTTCCTAAACCTTGGAAATCTCAGTTCCCTACTAAAGTCTTTTATTCCTAGGCATTACTGTTAAATCCATTTATCCGAGACTATCAAAAAAATTCAATTATTTATACATGGGCTTACTACTCTTTGGATTTCCACAATCCGAACCTAAACGTACAAAACCGTTTCTCAAATTCTTTCCATGTGTTAACCCTCTCTAGGCCCCAAGAAACGCACTTCTTTAAAGACGTCTGGGAAATTTCTGAAGACTAGAACTGAATCTAACTCTGATGATGATGAATCAAGGGGATAAAAGAAGCTTAACATGACTGACCTCTGTGGGTCGTAAGAAACCTCGAGATTCCTACTGCTGCATGTCTCTTGTCTAGCAACTCTCCTCTCGCAGTCTACTATCATTCCATAAGTGGATACTCAATTCATTCCCAAAATCATCTCATACCCCAAAAATCTCAACACATGGGCATCACAGTCAAACTCCATGCTTATAAAAAATTTCAAACCCCTACAAATCATGGATAAATATGATGATCCTCCTATGGGGTTTGAAAAAACTATGGGGTCTACTACTAAAGAGATATCTAAGTGCAAGCAATCAAACAAGAAACTAGGAAACGGTGTAAGGCTCCAGAATCGAAAAGAGTTCGAATGGGGAAATCAAAAATAGAAATCAAACCTTCCATGGTAACTTTCCTACCTCCTTCGAGTCTGCTACTGGAAGGTGCTCATCTAATGTCTGAATCTGTGTTGTAGATGCGCCTTCTCCCTGTCCCATCTTCTGAGGACAAAATCTACTAATGTGATAGGACTGTCCACAACTATAACACCTTCTTTTCATTCGTAACTCCATCTTGTAGTCACTTGCATAATAACCAATTAGTCCACAACTATGATATTTCTCGTTTTTCTTGATCCGCTTCTTAGGTCCTCCATCTTTCCTCCTATCCTTATCCTTCTTGTTCTTCCACCATGGCTTTTTGGAGCTTTTTGACTTAGGAACCTCTTTATGCTCTCCCTTCGATTGCCAAGATGCAGGCTAAACTCTCTGTTGGTTTTCCAAGTCTAATAGCCTAAACTTTTTCTCTATATCTTCCAACCTAACTCGTGTCTACTCGAAATCTTTCATGCCAGAGAACGTTTTGCCCCCTAAAACTAGCGAAGTCCTTGCATAGATTAGAAAAATCGGCTGATGTAGGTGGGTTAAAGGGATTTCCACCTACCGGTGTTATATTGGGTGCTTGCCCTTGCACCTCTGGTACCGTAGTTCTAAGGAACCAGTCAATCATACTATGCAAAGAAAAGGAAACTTAGGCTTGAAAGAATCGGAAGAATGTTAAACTAGACTTTGAGGGATTTTTTGTAAAAAAAACCTCTTTTATACTTGAAAACTATTTCTAAATTAAAGAGCTTCTTTTCTAAAAGAATTCTTTTAAAACAATATATTTTAAAAAATACTTTACTTTTAAAACAATTTTTATTGGAATCATGTAACCTTAGATTGATACCAAATAAAATGCACCACACCTCTTAGATACCCAAAAAAGGCACAATAAAGATGTGGTGCGTTGTAGATATAGCTAAAAACTTGCAAAGACTAAGATTCACAAGGCAAAATAAATAAAACAGTGGAAACATTTATAAACAATAACGTATTATTCAAAACCAACTTCATAAAGTAGAATCATGAAACCAAATACAAGGTGTCTCAAAATACAAAATACATGTCTTATGAAAACCATAATCTCAGTCATAATATCAGAGTACATAAACAAACATCCATCTTAAAGAAAAGTACCAGTATATTAAAAGAAATAGAAACTGAAAAAGAGGAAGTAGAATACATGACGAAAGATCTCCATTGCCGAACCTCCAAAAGGGTTCAAAATCAACTATCCCTGCCTCAGCTAGCCTATGAAGGGGATAAGGGGAAAATAGAGGTGTGGTTCAGACTAAAAGTCTGGTGAATGAAGGTAATTACTAGTATTCTTAAGTAAGCTAAAGGTAATTGACTTTGTAATAGTACTAGTATAAAAGGAAGTAAGGAAATAGAAGTAAAGGTAAAGCTAGAATAAAATATAGTTTAATTGTTTGCTTAGACTAATCTGATTAGATTATCTTGATTGTTTGCACTTGTATTAAATAACATCTTTGATTAGGATGAATTCCCAATCCTACTTTAATTAGGCTGAAGTCCTAATTCTACTCTTTGATCGGCCTCTCTACTCTATTGTGCCTACTGCAGGCTAGTCCCATCATGTGGGTCTCACAGCAAAAGAGACCAGTGCCTGCGGAAGACACCTACTAAGCGCTTTGAAACTCAATAGCGAATTATATCCCTGCACCGAGGTTGCATGCTCGACCACCGTTAGGTTTGCGCTATCTGTTGCTCCCCCTTTGGGCCTCTTATTTACCATGCTTTGGAACTCAATAGTGAATTATATCCTTGCACCGAGGTCGAACGCACTACCACCGTTTGGCTCGCGCTATCTATTGCTCCCTCTATGGACCTCTTATTTGCCACTACTCCAACATAAGCGTGCCCTTACCTCACCCGTGCTATTGCAAGACCACCTGTTCTATCTGAAAAAAGGGGAATGCTATTGGTACTAGTCCTTGCTAAACAAAATCTAATTGCACCCCTTGTCCAAATCCCCATGATTAGAACTTTTAATTATTAACATCTTATTTACCACTACTCCAGCATAAGCATGCCCTAGCCTCACCTAATTTATTGTGAGACCTAACTGAAAAAGAAAATACTGTTGGTATGGGTCTTACCACTATCTTTTCTTATTAACTTAGTATAAATTTGTTTAAATAAGCATCTACTGTTATTCTTGCTATCTTTGCTTATTAATTTATTCTAAGTCTTAAGAATAAGCCTTTCCCGTTCTGTCTCTAATTATACCCTATGTTATAATTATGCTTATTAACTTAACCCAGGGTCTAAGCATAAAAATAAGTTACTTCCTCTATTTACTCTTTTTAATCATAATTAGACATTATAGTTAATCTTGCAAATATCTTAAATTTTCCTATTTCAGACCAAGTCCAACTTATTACAGTCTTCTTATTTTACATCCCATTTTCTATAAAATCAGTGTTCTTATTATTTAGTCCATATTTGTAATTTATTCTATACTATTTATTCCATTCGCGTAAAAAGAAAATTAATAGAAACCGACAATTACAAACGAAATCCCAAACGTAGAATATATGTAAATAAAACGTAAATAACAGTAAATAAATATAAATACTGTAAATAACTGTAAATAATTAGAAAAGCTATAATTAACAGTAAATAATTACAAATAACTGAAAAAGAATAGCTAAAAGAAAATAGACTGAAAAACAAGTCTAAAACAGAAAATAAACTGGTAAAAAGGTTATCCCAAAATTTTAAAAGAAGTACAACTATTGGAAACCCTATTATTTTAAATTACTTAAGAATCTAAAATAATTACTAAACACTCACCTGAGACAAAAGCTAGAATCCCTTTTATAGCAGCCAAAATTCTCTAGAAATCCCCTCTAATTTGTACAATCTCCATCTCTTATTTGCATGTATATATAATATAATTTTATTTTATAAATGAAGAATGTAGTTAAATATTTGGAAGAGAAAAATGGAGGCTATATTTTGATTTTAGAGTGGAAACCTAGGTTAGTTTAGGTCCTATTTATAAAGTTTTAGATGTGCTTTCAATCGTATATTAGAATCTCTAGAAATTTCTGCTGACTAGTCAAATCTTACAATGCACTTTGTCGACACCTTACCTTATATTTAATTTATTAATTGCATCCTCAATAATATACAAACCATAAATAACGTTTTCTTCTCCTTAATTAATTTCTAATTTGTGACATTTTATTTCAAATTAAACTTCCATGCGTCTCTCTTTATTCGCATGTTTCATTTCAGTTTTTAACATCTCATTTAGTTTACATGTTTACGTCTTAAATAAATAAATAAACAACATATTAATATTTTTCCACATTTACATCTAAAATAAGTAAATTAACATGTCAATATTTATCCATGTTTATGTCTAAAATAAATTAATAAATAATTAGAAATTCTTATGCCAGTATTATACATATTCATGTCTGAATTAATTGGATGAATAACATGTGAATTATTATGCCTACATTTTTTTCTATATTCACATATGTTGTAATTAGATAAATAATATATGTCCACAAATGTGTATGTTGTTGTGTATTAATTAGTAAACCTTATTCCTTACCTTTAGATTGAGCAATCAATTACATTAATGATTGGTATTAATGTTTTTATGTTCAAAAATCAAACTAACCCTTATTCTTTACCAACAAAAAAATAACATAGCTTATATTTTCTGTAAGAAATGTAATCCTTCCATAATACACTCTTGCCTTTTCTTTTCAAAAATGAGAAGTTTATCGTATTTATCTCAAAACATGCGTTTATTTTTATTTAAAATGTTCATTCCATGTTGACACAAATGCAAGTTCTTATATTAAACTCAATCATTACAATTTAATTCCTCTTTCCCTTTATTTATTGAAACATTTCAATAAATTTACTGCCAATTAATTTTAATACTAATTTCAAATGAATTCTAATTATAAACACTATTTTTCTTTTTTCACTTATAATTATTTATTAGTTTCTCCTTAAATTTTAGGTTGTTATAAAATTAATAGGAAAAGAGATAAATCATGTACCCATATTATGCTTTATATAAAATAGAATAAATAACTAATAAAACTAAAACTAAATTAAATATGATTTAACTGAATAAAGTGGAATTGTAATAGTCCCAAATTAGATTGAAGGAATAAATACATAGCTATAGTATAAGTATAGTACATATACCATGATTTCAAATGTGTTTAACACTTGAATCACGAGGATTTTTCATATGAAATACATTATTCCATCCGTTGATCTCACTCAATGAAATATATTAAAATTATGAATCTTTAATATAGGTGTTGTCCTTTATAATTTATATATTAATAGATTACCTACATACTGTTAAGTTGTTGAACATTCCTTTAGCTAGAGACGTTAGTATAGTTCCATTAATATATTGACTGGATGAAGTAAGATACATGCACGTATTTATTGGGCTTTCCTCAAGGTACGTGCATTTCTCTTAAGCCATCGTGAAGTGGCAGGTATGAGTGAATAATCTCTCTTATTGTTGATCTTCCCTCAAGGTCAAAATGAGACTGGGATATGACCACATGTTAGTAGTTGTATTTGATACAATTGATAAAATGTTATTCAAGGCATGCAGGAAAATGACTTGTTGAGCTTTCCTTAAGGTCAAAATCCCAAGGCGTGCAAATCCTAACACCCCAGGGGGTACGAATCCTAACACTCGCAAGAGAAGTTAAAAGATTTCTATATTTTCTTTTAGGGTTTTGAGAAATATAAAAGTCTAGTGGGAGCTAATTAGTAGAATGAAATACAATGTTTAACCTTACTACTAACATAAGAACATTTGCTACGTATAAAAGCTCCGATCTACAAAATTAAATTCGTAGAAAAATGTATGTTATTTTTAAAATTGACAAGCTCATTGGACCGAACTACATGGACTGGCTAAGTGCAATCAAAATAGCAATAATCTATGAACGCTCATGGTTGTCAATAACTACCCCTCTAAAAGAAAAATCCGTTGAAAATGCTAATCTCGAATTAATAATTTCTCATAACAAGTAGGTTGCGAACCTAGAAATCACCTAGGTTTACATACTACCTACATTAGACAAACCGTTGCAAAGCTAATACAAAATTATGTTTGTCCATCAAATCTTTAATAGCCTCGAAGCATTATCTACGGAGCAATCCTTGTTCTATAACGTACAAGATTAGTAGGAAATTATTTAGTTCGAAGATGACGTAGGGCATGAATGGGTATGTCTTATTATTGAAACGCTATATTGATTGAATTTCCCAATTTCATATTACGATAAGCAATGAGATCCAAGGGAACTTAATCCTAGGGTCTCTTGCACCATAGTTGATCCATTCATATCGAACTACAATATGAACCAGCTGAATGTAAGCCTTATGGAGTTGGTTAATATGTTGAAATCGACCAAGTCATTATCCAAGATTAAGGCACACTAAAAGAGAAAACACTCCACTTTGATTACTCTTATGTTACACAGTTCTCATGACTTGAGAATACGGTTGAACTTCATTATGGACACTCTAGTTTGATTATAATCAAATTGTGGCACAACATCCATCGAACGATTATAGTTGGGTTTGACTTAAAGCACTGGATGTGAAACACTATTTTAATAGAGAATTGGTCTTCTTGGTTATATGAGGTTAATATCATGGTCAACTGTAATTAACTCAAAGTTAAAGTCTCCGGCCTGAGCAGTTCAATTGATTATAATGGTTGTTATTGAACCAAAGACTTCATGGTTGGACCAAACAAGTTGAATGTGGATGGTATTAGAATTTAGACTAAAAATAAATTCTATAAGTATTAATGTGATATAGTTTTGATGAAGAAAAACGGTGTAGATAATTGTTACTACTGAAAAAGGTGTAAGCGGTAAATTCGATCAAATTGTCACAACACTAGCTAAGTTAACGTGCCAACGTTAATATTCAAATAGTTCGATATTAATCACTGACTGAATTTTCACATTTGAGTCGCACAACTACAGTGTTAGATACTCTGAAATACTATACTATTTAACTAAAATATAACTGTTATAAATTAAATACATCAACTAATATTTTTTAATATCAATTATTTAATTTGGTTTGATTTATTTGGATTAGTATTTAATAAAGTGCGTATATAAAATTTACATATGTACGTATAGATATACAATATCGATAACTATTTAAATTGGATTTAAATTAAATAAATACTAATTGGATTTTTAAAATTGTCTTATCCCATTTGACCCATGTAATAGCCAGCCAAGATAGGAGGAGAGTGTGAGAAATGCGGATTACGGATCTTAAGGCTGCAATAACACTAGAGGGCGGTGAATAGTGTTTTGTGGATTTTTTAAATCTTTTTGAAACTTATGTAATTTAATCTCCAACAAATGAAATTCACAGGCACAGATATAATTACAGAATCAGACACAGATGCAAATACTAAATAAAAGCAGTAAAGAACATACCAGGATTTTATACTGGTTCGGAGTTACCCTACATCCAATCCCATACAATCGTACGGATTTCTTATCAAAATAATCTCCCAAATTACACCCTTGGTTTCAAGGCTATGCGGTACATCCTTCTGCATTCGATTTTAAGGCAACTCTCTTGATTTAGCCAGGCTACAAGATCACCTAATTGATTTCCGGGGCTACAATCACAGCCAATTGATTTCAAGGCTCAACCGCACATTTTACTCAACAGTTTGATTTACAAAATATCATGTAAGTCTGAATAGCACTGAGATCTTATGGAGAGACTGGCAGAGAATCAAACAAGAGATAATCAAATTTGATTCACTTGGTATTTCGGCAGAGTATAGTTTGAGATTCTTTAGATTAAATGTGGAAGTTGAAGAGGAGAGAAAACAAGTGAAATCATATTAAAAATTCGTTTAGAACTGTTGGTATTTATAGGAGATCGACAGCCATATCTATTCGTAAAAGGATACGACGAATAGACACTTATTTTGAAATTTTGAATTTTGGATTTAACAGGCACCACGTCGACATGGGGGGTTGAGGGATGTCAACATACTCAAGGCAAAAATTGATGTTTTGATTTTCTTATTAAAATTGGTTTCTATAAATTGTCAAAACAATTTCTAAACTTTGTAAATATATTTGAATATAGTTTAAACATATAAAAGAGTTTAGAAAGTAATTTTTAATATATATATAATCTTAATCTATAAAGTGATTTAAAATCTGAGTATATAAATATTTTAAAGCTAAATATTTAAAACAAGAGAAGGACAATTTTGAAATCAAAATATTAAAAATAATAAATATAATTTTGAGGTTAAAATATTTCAAACAAGAGAGATGTCTTTTTGAAAAGAAGGTTTTGAAAACATTTAAAATAAGAGATATATTTTTTAAAATATTTTTATAAAATTAGTGGATATCAAAATAGGACCATTATATGTTCTACTGGATGTTGTCGTGGGTTCCATCCTACTAGGGTTCCATCTCTTTAACAGGCTCGAAGTGGATTCCATTCCACGAATAAATTTCTAATAAAGATGTAAGTGCTTTCAAGAAGTTTTAACATAATTCTAGACTCAATACTTATCTTGTATTCTTGGAATCTTGAACTCTTGATATCTTGATACTCATGAGTCTTCAATCTTGATATCTTCAGTCTTGAATTTCTATACTATACAGTCTTCGTTCTTGGTACCTGCATGTTTATATCCTGCATATACATACATACATATATATATATATATATATATATCTAAACTATAACGTTAGTATTTATATTTTATAAAAAGTCCAAAGGTTGTTGTCATCAAAATCATCATCTCAAGGATTAATAATCTCCCCCCTTTTGAAGATGACAACCTATGTTTACATAATATACTTCTCCTTCACAATAACTCTCCCCTAAAACTAATAACTCCCCCTTAATCTAAGCCTAACTGCTCTAACAACTTTATTTTATATTTCTCCCCCTTTGTCATCAACAAAACTAATCCTAAACTAATATATAAAAATCTCCCTTAAACTAATACTAGAACAAAGTATAGTAAATGGAATGTGAAAGACATTAACATAATTATATTATAATTATTCAATACATAAATATGTATAAGTATATCTCAGACAATCCAATCAACACACACATCAAATCCAATCATATCAAATAAGTCAAACACATCAATCAAGTCAATCAAAACATACCAAACAAATCAAAAACTAATAATCCTATACATAAGACAATAATACAAGCTCTCTTTAAATAAAATATACTTGTTATGTGTACATGTATGCAATATGTAATTTGTAATGTAGTATAAAATGTATAACATATGCAATGAAATGTGATATAAAACAGGATGCACAATGATATGTAATATGAAATAAAATGATATTGACGTAAAAAATATGCAGAATGATATGATGATATATAGACTATGGTAAGTGATATTTAGACTATGAGATAAACATGAGTTAATAATAAAGACATGAAAAATATGAAAGTTTAAACCCAATATATACTGTGATTCATATAATGTTATATAGTCCATTCAAACCAAATCAATTCTAATCAAAGTATATCAAATCAAATCACACAATTCAAAAACAAGCAATTCAAACCATAAAAGATCTAATATTTCTAGGAATTTCAACCCATCCTTCTTCTCTAAAGATAGGATCCTTTTTAATATCTTCCCAATCTTCATTATCTTGAACCAAAGTTCCTATAGGATTTGCATCGAGATCATCTTTGTTTAAGGTAGAAATTATCCAACGGAGGGCGTCGAAATGTCTCTCGTACTTTTATCATCTTCATTTGACTTAGTTCTAAGTGCCTTTGATTGCGGAGAATAAAAGTAAGTATATTCTTGAATGAATTGAGAGTTTCTTCAAGATTATCACTTAGATTTTGAGAAGTGGAAGCCATTTTGGTAAGTAGTGAAGATATGCAAATAGAGAAAAGTAGAAATGAAAAGATTACTGGAAGAAATAGGTGTTTAAATAGGCGGAAATTTGTTCAAAATGAATAGACACGTTAGTTATTTTAATTTCAAAATTTTAAAAATAACCAAATCAGACAGTTATATGTCGACACAGGGGGTAGGGGTATGTCGACATGGGTAAGTTAATCTATATGTCTTAATTATTTTATGAATAAGTATGTATATATATGAACTTATATACTATGGTAACATTTATTTCAAAGACACAATAATGTAGAAAAACGTAAGATAGATGATTTTTATAAATAGATAAGGTGATACATAAGATAATATGAAGAAAAAAACACAATACAAGCTTACGCAAAACAAGCTAGTACATCACAACCTAGTTCTTGGAATGTGCTAGAGGATGAGAAGGATGATGATAAGTCAAGTTTCCGACCAACTTTAGCAAAAAAATTATTCATATTAGTGGACATTTTATCCAATTTCTTACTAACATATTTTTTGAGAATCAATTGATTTTCCACCATGATCTTTTGATTTTTGGGAAGAGTTTTATTGGAAGGATTGTTAGTATTAGTAGGATATTCAATACTTTCCAAGGAGGTTTCTTCATTATATTCTTCAATTTCCATTTCCTCCCCTTCTTCTTCTTCCTCCTCATTTTCTTCCTCCATATCTTCATGTGCCAATCTTTCATCCTTTTCGGCAAGAGATTCATATTGTTGAAATATGAAAGGAATTTTCATGAGAGAAATGTTAGCATGATTAAACACTTTTCTTGAAACAAATTCTCCCCTTTTGTAATCAACACCAAAATAATTAAAAATCCGAGTGAGATAGATTCCATGATACAGAGTATTCTCACCCATTTCCAAATTTTTAGGATGAAGTTCATCCAAAATTACTTGCGCCCAATTAATGTCATAATGACCAAAAATAGCTAAAAGAGCTTTACAAACTTTTAAAGTCGGGTTATTGAAAATTTTCGATCTAGGAGTGGTAGTATGTTGCAAAAGAAGATTGACAATACGTGCTTCCAGACGAAAGTTATGATTTTTAAGTTCAAAGCTGTCATCTTCTTTGAAAATGTGATGAAACGTCTCATGATCATGTTCATCAATGTCAAAAGTAGAAAGATCCATTCCCGAATTCTTGCAATTGAGAATGTTGCCCAAAATTTCATAATTTAAAACAATTTTAGTGCCTTTAACACTACTCCAAATTTCATTTCCTTCATAAAAACCGCGATTCAAATTCGCATAAAACATTTTAACAAGATTTGGATAACAAACAAAATCTTTTTAGAATGGTCAAAAAGACTAAGAATATGATTCTCTTCGAGAAGAGTATTGATTTCATATGTAGAGAAATCGCTAAAGATGGAAAACTTTCCCGTATGAACTTTTCCGTAATTAGCATAGCTTATATAAGCATTGATTGCTTCTGGATCATTATAGAGAAACCCTTTAATGGTTTTAGACAGCCTCATTGTAGATGGAGTGCTTGAAGAAGCCATTTTTGAAGAGAGTAGAAAGTTTGAAAGAGTGAGAGAGAGTTTGAATTTTAAAATGAAAGTGAAAAGTTGTGATAAGATAATGGAAATAAATAGATATTCAAAATTCATGTTCTCTGGTCAAGAGGTACCTTTCCAGATCATTGAATTTGGTGAAAAGGTGGAGGGAAATTCAAAGATTTGAATTCAAATTTGAATTTCAAATTTCTGATACGGATGTCGACCTCATGGGTAGGGTCATGTCGACATGGGTCAGAGAATTCATGTGACTTATCTTTTCTTATATACTTTAATATATATATATATATATATATATATATATTATTTTTAATGTCTATATATTTTCTGGAGTAATTATTAAATATAATAATACTCTTTTAATAAAAAATATTAAAATATTAAAAATAAATATAAATATAATGATAAAAAATTTAAAATTCAAACAACACGTGATTTCAAAAGCAATCAAACAATTTTAAGCAAAACAATTTCAACCTATATATTGTAAACATGTACCTTTTTCTAGATTCGTATCTCTAGGATCACCGAAATCATGAATAGCCGTAAAACACATATTTGAATTTTTCATCTTTTGATCATCATCGCTTGAAGATGATTCTAAGTCGTCTAGTGTAGCGGTATACGTTCTTTTCCTTTTCTTTGTATAATCATTGCTTGGAGGAAACTTTTATTTATCAGGATGCAGACAGTCTCTTTTGAGATGGCCTGGTTCGTCACAGTTGAAACATTTGACGTTGTTTGGTACTTCATTATGATTTCCAAAATTCCTGTGATTATTCTTTTTGAAGTTGTTCATCTTTTTATATTTCAGAAACTTTCGAAAATTCTTTGTCATGAAAGCTATTTCTTCATCATCATCACTTCCCCAGTCCGATCCATTTATTAGTGCATTGAATGCAATTGATTTTTTTTTTGAATGCCTTGTTGTCTCTTCTCCCTTGCATTTGTACTTCGAACGACATTAGATTTCCAATCAATTCTTCAAACTTTAATTACTGATATCATTTGCTTCTTCAATTGCAAGAGTTTTCTGATTCCATTCCGGAGTAAGAGAATTTAGAATTTTTCTAACTTGATCTTCTTCGAAAAAACTTTTTCCCAATGATATCAGAGAATGCACAATATCCTAAAATCTACTATACATATCTGAAATAGACTCATTAGAATTCATTTAAATTTATTTGTGAGTATGGATATTTTGGTCTGTTGACTTTGCTTGTTCCTTCATGAGTAACTTGCAAAGTTTTCCAGATATCATATGCAGACTTACAAACAGATACTCTATTGAATTCATTCCTATCAAGTGAACAAAATAAAATATTCATGGCTTTGGAATTATTCTGTGCAATAGTCTTTTGCTCAGCAGTCCATTGTGCAAAACTAGTTGTGGATTCAAAATATTGAGTCAGTGTGATATTCCAAGTGTCTTGACTGTAAATATATTTTCATTCTACATACCCAATATGTATAGTTACTTCCATCAAAAAGTGATGGTCTGGCAGTAGACTGACCCTCTACGAATGAACTAGTGATAGTGTTAACAGAACCAGTGTTGTAGCCATTTTTAAAACTTTTCAAAATTCAGATTATGAAAACTTTGAAAACCAATGCTTTGATACCAAATGTGAGAAATGCGGATTACGGATCTTAAGGCTGGAATAACACTAGAGGGTGGAGGGGGTGAATAGTGTTTTTTGGATTTTCTAAATCTTTTTGAAACTTGTGTAATTTAATCACCAACAAATGTAATTCACAGACACAGATATAATCACAGAATCAAACACAGATGCAATTACTAAATAAAAGCAGTAAAGGAAAGAACGCACCAGGATTTTATACTGGTTCGGAGTTACCCTACATCCAGTCTTGTACAATCGTACGGATTTCTTATCAAAATAATATCTCAGATTACAGCCTTGATTTCAAGGCTATGAGGTACACCTCCTGTCTTCGAGTTCAGGGCAACTCTCTTGATTTAACCAGGCTACAAGATCACCTAACATAATTTCCGGAGCTACAATCACACCCAATAGATTTCAAGGCTCAACCGCACCTTTTACTCAACAATTTGATTTACAAAAGATCCTATAACTCTGAATAGCATTGAGATCTAATGGAGAGAGTGGCGGAGAATCAAACAAGAGATAATCAAGTTTGATTCACTTGGTGTTTCGGCAGAGTATAGTTTGGGATTCTTTAGAATAAATGTGGAAGATGAAGAGGAGAGAAAACAAGTGAAATCTTATTAAAAATTCGTTTAGAACTACTGGTATTTATAAGAGATCAACAACCTTATCTATTCGTGAAAGAATACGACAAATGGACACTTCTTTTGAAAATTTGAATTTTGAATTTAGTGGGTACCATGTCGACATGGGAGGTTGAGGGATGTCGACATGCTCGAGGCAAAAATTGATGTTTTGATTTTCTTATTAAAATTGGTTTTTATAATTTGTTAAAACAATTTCTAAACTTCGTAAATACATTTGAATATAGCTTAAACATATAAAAGAGTTTAGAAAGTAATTTTTAATATATATAATATTAATTTATAAGGTGATTTAAAATCTGAGTATATAAATATTTAAAACAAGTGATAGTTTAAAATCAAGGATAATTTTAAATTCAAAATATTAAAAATGATGAAGATAATTTCGAGGCTAAAATATTTCAAACAGGAGAGATGTCTTTTTTAAAAGAAGGTTTTGTAAACATTTAAAATAAGAGATATATTTTTGAAAACATTTTAATTAAATTGGTGGATATCAAAATAGGACCACTATATGTTCCACTGGATATTGTCGTAGGTTCCATCCCAATAGGGTTCCATCCCTTTAACATGCTCGAAGTGGATTCAATTCCACGAATAAATTTCGAATAAAGATGTAAGTGCTTTCAAGAAGTTTTAACATAATTCTAGATTCAATACTTATCTTGTATTCTTGAAATCTTGAACTCTTGATATCTTGATACTCATGAGTCTTCAACCTTGATATCTTCAGTCTTGAATCTCTATACTGTACAGTCTTCATTCTTGGTACCTGCATGTTTATATCCTGCATATACATGTATATCTAAACTATAACATTAGTATTTATATTTTATAACAAGTCCTAAGGTTTTTGTCATCAAAATCATCATCTCAAGGACTTATAGAGAGGGATGATTTTTGAAAGCTTGTTTTGAATTGGTAAAGAGTAGAGTTGAAAAAGGAGATCTAGATCTCCACTTTTTACTCTCTTTTTTCCCCTATTTAAACATCACCTCCTCTCTCTTTTTCATTTTATTTTTTTGCCTTCCCCAACCCTATCATGGCACAATTAAAAACGCATTCGCCCTTCATTTCTAAATTAATTCAAGTCAAATAAGTTTATTTCACAGAGGTGGTATTTTCTTCAAGTCAGTTGCACATTTTGAAGGACTCTAGATCGGATTTATAAAGGGTTCGATTCAATATTCAAGGTGCTAATTCTAGGCTTCTATCAATTGATAAAATTCTAAATTCCTTACAGTCATATTTTTTCATCTGTATCAGTATGCAAGTACAGATTTGATCTCAGTTATTACAACAAATATATATATATATATATATATATATATATATATATATATATATAATTGCTATCTGATTTTACATAAACATACATACATACATACATACATACATACTTATACACACGCACACGTACATATTTAAACTGACTAAAAAAACTTATATGCATATAAAACATGTATATGCATTTCGGCCATTTAAATAGAAAAATTCAAATAAAAGTGGCTTTGGATAATTATAAAAATTAGAATATGAATTTTGTAACTAGTATGTATGTGTGTGTGTAAATTTATTAATTTATATTCATATACATATTTTCAAAAAAAATTCTATATACATACATACATACATACATACATACATACATATATATATATATATATATATATATATATATATTTAGTTCCAAAATATAAATACAAATTTATAAATACATTTTAAACATTTTAAATTGGTGTGTATGTTTTAAAAAACATCTTTTATCCGTGCGGATTTATATTATATAATAAAATTTCTTTTAAACAAATCTATAAGGATCTGTATAGATAAATAAATCTTACACAAATCCATATGGATTTGTATAATAATAAAAAAAATTAATAAAAAATTATTTCCATCAAGTTTTTTGCTTATTTAATTTATATTTACTAATTAATAGTTTATAAAATGTTTTGGATGAAATATGAGATATTTTATATGTTTATTACATTTTTTATATATACGTACATAAGTACATACATATATCAATATTTGAAATTTAAATTTATATTTAAAATAGAATTTTTCCTCCTAGTTCTAGAGCTAGTTTTTAAATTTAGACCGTCTTAAGATATTTTAGATATTAACTTAAATGATTTTGAATTGGTCAACATTTATAATAAACAATATATATATATATATATATATATATATATATATATAATGTATATATAATGAATTAATTATGGACAAATATGTATACAAAAAGACAAATGTGTTTGTGCGTTGTAAGTTCTACCGGCTGTATATGGACACATTAAACCATGTACAATTCTATATGTTGCACGTGTACTACATACGTGTGTGTGTGTGTGTATTAATTTTTAAAATTTTTGGCAAGGCAAATCGATTTTACAGTGTACTGTCCACTGTTTATAGAAATAATAAAAATTGGGGTAGGGCAAGTTTACCCAACAACTATAAACTAGCACTACACCATACATACCCATATAAGAGAAACCTAAAAATATAAAAGGAAATACATATGACTACCTATGAAGCAACATTGAACAATAGACTATGACAAGAAGAGATCTACAAGAGAGTACTCCATCCCACCATCCAATTCATTGGGTCAAAGACCCAGTCTTACTGGAGGAAGCAGGTGAGGATGAAATTCCTAATATTAAATTAGCTACAATGTCCACAAGGGCCTTGTCTTGAGGAGATGAGATAACAGGGGAGAACTCATGAGAAGAGGCAGTGGCAATATATGTTTGAAGCCTCGAAAGAGCTCTAAGATGAAGGCTCCTCAGTGAGAGTAACAGCCGGAGGAGCCAAAGAGCTTTGATACTAATTTTCCATTAGCGAGGACATGGTTTTAAATAGGGGATTTAGTAGGAACAGTGGCTAACTCACCTTCCAACGGACAGTGACTGCAAAGAGAGTCACTATGACCAAATGAGTGACAAAAAAACAAATTGAAGGAGACCATTATATTCAATGTAAATGTGGTCAACCCTATCCCCGAAGAGGGCAACAGATAGTTGGGATGGTAAGGGAAAGGATGGTGTTATCTTATTTAGAGCCCTGGCATACTCAAGCTTATTGCGACACTCTATGTTCTCATCAAAACAAACAAGTTCACCGATATGATAAGCCAACCAGTCTAGACCCTCTAAAGAATGAAGAGAAGAAGGAATGTTTAAAACTCTAGCCCAAACCGAAATGGACAAAACATGCTCTGTAGCATGATCAATTGAAGGACTCTATATGGTGATGATAAAAACTTTCCCATCTATGACAAATGGATCAGCCTTAAAACCAACTGCCTCTTATCAGGGATCGAAAAATAAAAACAACATGCCTTTGTGAAATCTTACTTTCAATTATGCTTTTATCTTCCATTTCTTCCTTAAGTAATTCTTAACAACATAATACTTATGACCCTCATCTAGGAAAAATCCTATAAGTGTATTCTTCGAAAATGCTACACCTGCATCTAGAACATCTTGTGGAGGCGCAAGAAATTCATCACGATCTCTAACAATATCATAGCATTTAGGTACATACCTTCCTACATTGGGGGGTTTAGCCGAGAAAAGAGATTCCCAAGGGGATGCTTGAGGATAGACTTGGGCAGTAAAGTGGAATATAGGAGAAGGCTGGTTAGAAACAGGCTTTGGGTCTTTACTTAAAGAAACAACCTTACCGTCTGAAATATTGTCAATGACAGAGCTAAAAATTGGCACATCAAGCACACTTACATCTGCACCAGGCAACAAGGAAGTACCAAAGAAGCCGGGTCCAGAAGTAAGAGTAGTGCAAGGGCTGCAAGCATTTCAAATTTCCATAAGCATTAAAGGAATTGGGAAGTTATACAGGGAAATTGGGGCAGACGCAACTGGAATCATTTTGAGTTGGGGCTTGGGTGAAGGGGATAGAACCGGGAAAGCATAGACATCATCGAATTTAGCGGTTGATGTTTCAGGTATACTTTCCTAGATCTCATGACCAATGGCATAGAATTCGAGGCAGCTTTGAATAATCCTGTTTTCATCGAGATACGTGTAAGGGAGATCGATGGAGAAGGGAGAAGGGAGAAGGGAAATGAGGCGGGTTCCAAAGAGAAGAGATGAGAAAGGTGAAAAAAATGAAGGAGAATACAGTTGGAAGGAAGGGTTAGGCGGAAGAGGGTGCACTGAGGAGCCACCAGTTTCAACTTTCGTTTGAAATGTCTGTCCATTATGTCGTATATTATGATACATATATACATTATAAATTTTATATAAATCAAATCAAATCTTTTTATACATTAAATTAAATAAAGATTTCATTTAAAATTATTTGGATTGGATTTAAAATAATTTAAACTTCATAGGTTCAATAAAATCTAAACAATTTTTTTTAAGTTCACACATTTACACCGTGATGATCCAGCCTAATTCTTTTAGAAATAAAATCTGATAATAAGGAATAGAATGAAGCTCCTTATTTCTTGAGCTATTATTATAACATTGGAAATAGCGGAAGCATTGGAAATAGCGGAAGCATACGAGAATGCATCAAATTATGAAAAATTGTCTTTGCATAACAAAATATTATTTATGAAATAATAGCGGTTTTTGGTTGAAAATAGATATAGTTTTATTTTTATATGAACACCAATATATTAATAATAAGACAAATCTATGGTGGTTGTTTCATAACAAAGTTGATACATTAATTATATACAATGCAGAAGTACGTCAAATTTTTTATAGTTATTTTGGAATTATAAACTAAATCATATCCTTGAAAAAACAATTTTTTAATCATATGATTATGCATCATATGGTACTGGAGAATTGCATCTCAACCAATTAAGGGCAAAGCAACCATACAGTTGGAGCGATAAAGAATAGCAAACTCTTCAAATTGATATACATAGATCTATACAGTCCAAGGTCTAATGATATCATAACCACCCATTTACTTCCTTAGAGTTCATCGATGAATTATCATAGAACTAAACATATGCATTTGATACACAAATAGTGTACCTACGATATGTTCATAAATATAAAATGGAAGTAGAGAACATTACATATAAAAGGGATAAAAGAATTTTGTTTAGATCGAATAGATGAGTGTATTGGAAATGAGTTCCAAATGTATCTAAAAACAAATAAGTTTCAATCTCAAAGGCACTCCACCATATGATACATAATGATGTATCGATAAGGAGAAATTGCATTTTGATGGACAAAGTACGATCGATGATGAGTGAATTTGTACTTAAGAGCAAGTATATAGGTTAAATTTAATTTCATTTGAAGCATATTTTAAGAGATCATATTCATATAAGATATGAATTGATAAGAAACCCCAACCTTAAATATTTTAAGATATGTGGTGGTTAATGTATGTTATGAACATAAGTTTCATAAACTTAAATTAATTTAATGCCCATAAAAAAGGCAGTTCATAAAATACTTCCAAATGCTTATTCTGGTATATTAAGAAACAATTATTGTTTTAAGAAACACCACCTTCATCATAAAAGGATTTCTTTTAGAAATTAGGGGTAGTATAGTGAAATTGATATGACCTAGAAACTAGTACATAGAAATTGATTGCATAAGATGAAATAAAAATATTTAAGCCTAAAACGGATGCGCAACATGTTAGAATGTCTAAAAATAATTCTCGTACGTTAAAGAGAAACTATGAGTTTCCCATCAATGTCAAGAAATAGAATTATTAGCAATAATAATTTCCTCGGTTGTTAATAATACATAAAGAATATAGACTCTGCCATATGGCATGATACTTTAAATCTGAAATGGGTTCTAAGTACATTGCAAAAATACGATTTTGATAGTTATGCCTGAAGGGAGATAATCCATCGGCTATAGATAATCCAAAAGCAGATACGACGATGGCATGCGATAAAGATTAGAGTTGAGTAAGTATTTTGATAGAGAAATGAAATAGTTTTGATTTTAGTCACACTGATAACGAAGCTCACGTAGATAAGGAAGAAAATTAAAGCTACTAAAATATTTTTTAAACTATAAGTAAATCAACAAACTTATAATTTATAATGACGTACCAGTATTAAATTCATTTTGGTTTGGTTGTTTAATCATCAACATTGGATTTGAAAATGACATCTTTTATAATCAGCATTAAAAGATGTTAGGACAATCTCATATGATATACATTGATATCACATTAAAATGTTTAATGAGAAGCATATGAGATGGCTTCCTTGTGCATTGGAAATAGGAATGATTATGTATGTTATGTAGTCTACTGTAATCGCTTATGTACCTAATACACTAAGTAAATGTCTGACTTCGAACTAAAATCATTAAGCGGTAGTTATGATTTTCTCGATTATTAATGAAATGCTAAGAAAATGTTTGTAGAAAAAACAAATTATTATGAAGGGGTATTCAGACTCGACCTTCATAAATGATATCAAGTATATTATATCAATCCAAAATTCATGTTCAATCATACTTAAGGAGAGCTTAAGTTGGAATTGTTACAAAGAGTAGTTATAGCTGATTCAACCAAAAGTCTAAATGCATTGCCTTGAATAACACCGTAGCAAAAGCTTATGTATATATAATGCAAATTTATTACCGAGCTAAGAGTGATGTAACGATTTCGAAATTTACAGTTCTGTGGAAGTATTCGATTAAATTAATTAAGTTCAGAAATTAAAAAATTTAGTTTAAATTTACATTGCGTATGATTAGTTAAAATGAATAAAATGTGAATTAAATTATAAAACGGAAATTTTAAACGATTTGAAATTTAACGTAAAATCAGTTGTTAATAAAATGGGTGAAATTTTTGATTTCAGAAATTTAAATATTTTACATGTAATTATTGTAGAAAACTTTATAATAAAAACATCGACGTTCGTTTCGTCGTATTTCGATTTCGCCAGCTCCGTTTAAATCAATTTATACAATTAATTTACGTTTACGACAACGGGTATTGCATAATCATCAAATTTCACACGAGCGTTAGATAACCAATTTCCTATGTGCTAACGTGTTCATATCGACTTTCTGAGCACAATGGTGTTCCATTTCGTGTGTTTGGACTTCCGGTTAGTTCGGTGCAATTTGGTTTGTTCCGAGTTAACGGAATTTGTCGATATACACACACAGAGTTTGTTGGCCACTGAGAAGTATGAAATAAGTTTAAGAGAAAAGTAAGTCGCGTTTGAAATTTACCAATGTATATTGTCAAATACGTTACACGGCAAAGGAAAAAAAAATTGTCACATAAGAAAGCACGGTTAAACAAAAAAATAAATTGAAATGGTATGCAAATTCTTTTTTTTTGAAGAATGGTACAAGGCCCAAGGCCCAATACAGAGAAATAAAATAAAACAGGGTATCACACCCAAACAAACTCACAAAACACAAAGTAGGGTTTCCGCCGACACTAATGGAAACCCTAGAAAACACACAAACTATCAAATGGCGGAACCTTAAACGCTTCACCCATACTCTTTGGCACCGCTCTTCTCCCCTTTTTCCCAAAAAGACAGAGTATTCCTGAAGTCATTACTATTCTCATCCATAACGCTGTCACGATTTATGTTGTTGAAGTCAGATCTAAGCTCGCAATAGCCAAGTAATGGAAAATCATTACTGGAAATTGTATTTTGAGCTTTGGCAGAGCGAAAGTTATCAGCTTTGTCGAAATTATTCTGCTGAAGCTCCAAATTGAAAGAATTGTCTCTCGAGTTCTGCAGATAGCATTCCAAATGCCTGTTTCCCGCTTCTCTATTCCACTGCTCAGTAAAAAGGGAGTATTTGGTTTGACTTTTAACTTTTTTCTTTGATTTGCGAAGAATAATTCTGCTATCCGATTCAATTCTAAGCCATTTTTGCTCTTTAGTAAGCTTAGCATTATTGTGAATGCGATTGTTTCTTTCTTTCCAGATGTGATAAATTGCAGTAGTTAGAAGAATAATAGCAAAATCTTTCTCTAACGAACTACCTCTGAAATTACTATTGATATGCTGCACTGCCTGTTTTAGATCCATATGCCCATTGTTCTTAATATTCAGATTTGTTTGAATGAGATTCCAGATATAGTAGGAGTATCTACATTCAAAAAATAGATGATTAATATTTTCATCTTCACTGTTGCATAAAGAACAAAGTGATTTAGAATTTTTGTCCCATTTTTTGATTTTGTCCCAAGTAGGCAATCTGTTGTTCATAGCAAAGTATGAACAAATTGCCATTTTGGGATTGTTCACTTTGTTCCATATGCACTGATACCAATCAACAGCAATCTGCTTATTTCTAATATACTCCCAAGTTTTATTGAAAGAAAACTCCCCTTTACTGCTAGCAATCCATTCCCAATAGTCATTTTCTGCATCTGGGTCAATAGGAATATTTTTGATAATTTTACTATGAGGATTGGTAATGGGATGCAAATGGGGATGCCAACTATTATCTTTAATAACCATAGAAACATTAGCATTAGTATCACCAAAAATAACTAAATTGTCCCAACCAATTCCATTGACAAAAGAATCATGCTGAAACCAAGGGTCAAACCAAAAATTAGTGTCATAACCTGATTTAAAAATCCTTTGTAAAAGAGGCTTACCAATGCTTCTATATTTTAAAATCTGTTTCCAAGCATTAGATTGGTTATCTTTAGGTAAAATGTTCCAAAAATTGCCTTTTTTGAGATACTTGCCTTTCATCCATTTAGACCATAAAGAGCCAGTACTCAAGAATCTCCAAAACATTTTTTAAATGACATGTAGTACTTAAATCATTAATATTTCTTATACCCAACCCCCCTTCAGATTTGGGTTTGCAAACATTATCCCAGCTAATTTTATGATACCCCCCTTTCCACAGGAAATCAGCACATCTGCTTTCTAATTTTTTAATTAATGCAATAGGAGTATTAAAAGTTTGGAGCCAATATAAAATAATGGCATAGACAACAGTTTTAATCAGCTCCATTCTTCCAGCTATTGAAAGGAGCTTACAAGACCAAGTCTCCATTCTATCTTGAATTTTTTCAGTAAGTATAGAGCAGTCCCTATCTTTAATTTGATTAACTGAAAGAGGTAAGCCTAAATATTTAATAGGAAGCTCACCCTCAGAAACATGCAGAATGTTTAACATATCAATTTTATGCCTACTGCCTTTGCTAAAATATGTTTTACTTTTAAGCTCATTCATCTGCAAACCTGCATACTCATGCAATTTCATGAGAATTTGATATATAGCATAGCCATTTTGCTCATTTGCTTTTGTAAATATCATCAGATCATCTGCATATATAAGATGAGAAATAGTAGGCTGAACTCTGTTAATAGGAGAAATCTGACCTTTTAGCATTTCTATCTCTGTCAGAATGGAAAAATATTCCATTACTATAGTGAAGAGATAGGGTGATAAAGGGTCACCTTGACGAATACCCCTATTACTGTTGAAAAAACCCACTGGTTTCCCTTGAATTAAGATAGAAAAAGTAGGGGTGCTAACACATTCATATATCAGATCACAAAATTTAGTGGGGAAACCCAAACTCAGCATCATGTGGTATATGAATTGTCTATTTACTTTATCATATGCCTTCTGTAAGTCTATTTTGAGGCACATGTTTTCTCCATTTTTAGTATTGAAATTTCTAACCATCTCATGAGCTAGCATAGAATTTTCATATATCAACCTGCCAGGAACAAAAGCACTCTGATTTTCTGAAATCAGAAAAGGTAGAAACACCTTTAACCTGTTGCTGAGGACACTAGCATTATCTTATAAATCACATTACAGCAAGATATGGGTCTATAGTCTCCTATGCAAGATGGATTTTTATTTTTTGGGATTAAAGTAATAAAATTATGGTTTATGCTTTTTAAAAGCTTACCTTTTTCAAAAAATTCATTAACAACTTCAACCACCTGACCTTTCAAGCAGTCCCAGTGTTTTTTATAGAATTTAGCATTAAAGCCATCTGGGCCAGGGCTTTTATTGTCCCCAATATTAAAAATAATTGCTTTAACTTCAGCTTCTAATACAGGAGCAAGAAGAATTTCTTCAGCCACATTGTTAAGCTTATGTTTGCAAATTATTTTAGGAAAGTTATAGCTTTGATTTTCAGAAAAGTAAAGGTCATTATAAAATTTCAAAGCTTCTTCAACAATAAAGCTATAAGAGTTGGTAGACTTACCAGATTTGTCAATGATATTTCCTATATTATTCATATGTCTTCTAGTGGACATCTTAGCATGAAAAAATTTGGTGCAGTCATCCCCCAAAGTAAGCCAATCTACTTTAGCTTTTTGCTTAGCATTGACAGAGTTGATATGCATTTCTTTGGACAGATTTTGCTGATTCTCAAAAAACATTTTAACAGAATTTAAATCCTCAGGATTTTTGTCTACAAGATTTTGAAGAAATTTACCTTTATCCTTCAGATTATTTAAAATGTTTTTATCCTGAAAATGAGTTTTATTCCAGGCTTTTAGTTTATGCTTAGTGTGTTTCAAAAAACATACTAAACTGGAACTGTTTATTACCCTCACAAGAGAAATTAAGGCATTCTTTAAATAACTCATCATATTTGTCATCACACATCCAACCATTTTTGAATCTAAAAGGCATATTTTTATTATCAGAATTATCCATCTCTTTTATGAGCTTTATAAAAATAGGAGTATGATCACTTGCATTCTGTTCTAAGGTACTACATTAAAAGTTTAGGAAAGTTGTATTAAATTCATTATTAATTAGCACCCTATCAAGTTTGCAGTGAATATTTTTTGCAATCCCAGATTTCCAAGTAAATTTGTTACCAGAGACACAAGCCTCAGTTAAACCAGTTTCAATCATAAATTTATTAATCTTATCAAGTTTACTTTGGGGAATTTGACTACCACCTGATTTTTCATAAGAGTGAAGAACAGTATTGAGATCCCCCATTATTATCCAAGGAAAATCAGTGACCTGATTTATAGCTTTAAGTCTATACCAAAGCCCATTTCTCTCACTTTCAAATTACTACCATATATACAAGTGACTTGAATTATAAATCCACCTATATTTTTAAATCTGCTATCTATAAACTGCAGATCTTTAGTAATATTATCTATAGACCAGATATTAGAGTCCCAAACTAGTAAAATTCTACCCTTACAACCACAGTCATTATTGTTAATATACTTCCAATTTCTGTCAAGTTTCATACAAAATTTTTCCATGTTCTCATTATTCATTTTATTCTCAATAAGAGCAATAATAATGGGTTTATAAAACCTAATCATCTGAAGAATATCAGTCTGTTTAGCTGGGGAGTTCATCCCCCTAACATTCCATGCAAATATCTTCATAAAAAATAATAATAGTAAAATAAGGGATTAAATTGTACCTGTCACATTGGCACTCTTACCTTTCCTCTTACACTCATTGCTCTTTGTCTTTAATCTGGTTGACATTTCTGTCCATTCTGGATTGCTAGATACATATTTTTGCTTAAATTCAGATTTTTCTTTATTCTTACCTCTGTTGCTTTTCTTTGGAATGTGCAGTTGAGCAATATCAAATTGCTCCGATGTTTGAGGCAAAACAACTTCATTATTTCCCATGTCCACTTGTTCTGGAATTCGGATCAGAGAGATATCAAATTCAGAAGATGTGCGAGACAAGGCTGAGTCAGAGTTGATAATCTCCTCAGTCTCTGCAGCCTTCTCTGGAGGAGGATCGATCTCTATTGATATAGACTCGGATAGATTTACATTATGTAAAATATTATCATTATCTGCTTTACCAAGATTGTCTGTAATTAAACAAGATACTGGAACAGGAGGGGTTCCAGAGTCTAAGACCATTATATTTGCCTCTCCCTCCTTTTCTGTTGTTTGATTGCTTTTTGGATTGTTCTTCTTTGATTTTTCTAAATGATGAACTCCCTCTGCTGTGATCTGGTTTTCTTGATCAGTGAGCATTTTTTCTTGATTGGAGATGACTCCTTTTAGGATGATCCGCTTTTCATTACTATTGGATGTACCAATTTCACCAATTTCATTATTATCATTGACTGCCATAGCAGTATTACCTGTTTCTTGAAGATTATTATCTTGATGTTCTTGAATATTATCTTTCGGGACCCAAGCTTTTTCCAAATTACATTGCTCTTTGACATGTCCAAAACACTTGCATGTAATGCATTTTGGTGGGATCCACTCGTATTCCACCTTTTGTGTTATATTTTCTCCATTATACATTGTAACTGTAATTTCATTAGGGAGTTCATCTTCTGCCGCAACTTCTACCAGAAGACGAGCAAAATTCAATCTCGTTTTCAAAGTGGTTGCTGCATCCATTTTGATGGGTTTGCCAATTAAACTGGCCATGACACTGAACGCCTCTTTGTCCCATAATCTAAGGTTCATATTGGGTAGTTTTACCCAAACTGGCATCGTTGATAAAAGATCTCTATCTAGTTTTAATGACTCAGACCATCTTTTCATGATGATGAGTTTGTCATTATAGAAATATGGTCCGTTTTTCAATACTGCTTCAACATCTTTCTGAATTTCAAATTTGACAATGAAAAAACCATTTTCTCTCGAAAATACTTCAAACGGCCTAGTTGGTTTCCACACGCGTTGAATGTAAGATTTAAAGAACAAGTAGTATGGTTTGGAACTTACCACATAAACAAGAACAGAGTTGCTCCAACAATCTCTGGTTCTTTTACAGACCGATTCTTTAATCACACCATACTTCTTGTTATTGATCACTATTGGAGCTATTGCTTCAAGATTACATTCTTCTTCTGGTGGATCATTTGACTCGGCCGCCACTATGTCCGCCATGATTTCAAACCTTGCTCTTTATTCAGTGAGAAGGCTACCGGCTTTTGAAATTCTTGATATGATTTACGTTGTTACAGAACTGGCTTTTCTTTGCCTCTTAAAAAACTAGAATTCATGGCCGGTGGCAACTCCTGTTTATTCTTGATCTCTCTTCTCCTTTGAGATCTTGATATAACGGTTTGAAAACCTTCTTCATCAGTGTTGATACCTAATGGCTTTCTGATATGAATATTATTGTCAGGTGGTCTGCTCATTAGAGTTGTTGTAGAGATCTTAGATGCTGGAAATTGAGGAAAATTTGATTTTCCCATGGCTGAATTGGAAACCCTAGATTTCGTTCTTGCTTGCTCTACCTCACTTTCAATTTGTGTTAAGTTACCGTCACCTATGTTACTATCATAAACTGAAGATCTATATCAATCTATATTTTTCTGTTGATTTGGTAGCTAATAACATATTGGTATGCAAATTCTAAAAGGGTTGAACTGTTAAATATGAGATATATCACTCGCCCGTACATACGTGAACACGTAGCCGTGTTCACCTATTCTTCTTCCACTTTATATCTGCTTTTCTATAATATAAGAAAAAGCTGCAGCATTCGAACCCATTCCTCAAAAACCCTTCTACCGAGCTCTCACTCCTTCCACGCCAGACCGCCGCCACTTGGCCTTGTCCATCGCCATTGAGCCAACCTCCCCACTCCGCCTCACTTCCTGACAGCCGCTGTCACCATCAAATAAAAAAAAAACAAAGATACAACGAACCGCAGCTGGGCCTAGCCCAGTTCAAACGCCAACGACCACCCATAGTCTCCGTGGCCACGTCAGGACCACTGCACCTCACCAATAACGCGGCCGCTTACCAGTCCGCCACCACGTACTAGTCCCGCTCCAGCAGTCGACGCCTGCATTTAAAAAAAAATAAAACCCAAAGAATCAACCGAGCCACATCCCCGTGCTCCTCCCAAGCCACCACCTCACGTTTGAGCCGCCTGCCCCTTCCTGACATCGCCATACCTGCTTGGCACTCCCTAGCCGACGAACTTGCTCCTTTTCCCATCTCTCCTAGTCGTTACCATACATATTGCTATATCTATCTATCAAAAGAGGAGAGAGAGTGTGAGTTTTGAAGAAAAAAAAAGCTTGCTGTCCGGAGGCTCGATATCCAGTCTACAAGTTTGGTCGTACGTCGTTGAAGTTCGATCGTGTTGTGTTTGTGATCGTATCAGATAAGCATAATTCGAGGTGTGTGTTTTACGCTAACTAATATTATAATGCAAGTTAGTAAATCCGAATTATGTGTTTGTGGTTGGATTTGATTAATATTTAGTCGTTGGATGAATGATTGACTGATATTTATATATAAGTCATATTTACACAAGTGTAGAAAAGGGTTAATTTGGATATATCACATTTATCCTATTACTGATATCCACTATGCTATAATTTGTTGAAATTTCTGTCGATGTTTGGAAAAGACTGCATGTTACAATTTTGATATTTAAAAGGGTTAAAATGATATATACCATATTTTTAAATTTAATTATTCCACTTGGCCTAGGTAAAAAAAATTAATTTTAAAACACCGTTTGGTCGATAACAAAAAATTCATGACCGGAGATCGTTGAATATTTATACATAAAAGATTTGAAATTTTGTTATTAAATTGGTACTTATTATTTAAATAAAATTTAGGTAAAATAAGTGATTTTATTGGTAGGTGGTAATTTTGAGATAAATATTTGATATGTTTTATTTAGAGAAATTTGATTTTGTATTTAATTCCTTAAAAATTTGATTTAAATTAAGATTGAATTTTTTTTGAAGTTTAAAGTATTGAAGTTAAGAACTTAAATTAAATTTTGAGTTAGATTCAAACTAAATCATTAACTTATTTTCCTGTTTTGGAATTTGTGTACATTAAATCTATTTGGAGTTAAATAAATAAATAAATAAATAAATATATAGAATAAAAAGGATTTTAAATTTTTTAAAAAATTTGGAATCTATTAGAAATTAGTTTGATAAGATTATATTGGGATTTAAATTGTTAATAAATTTTGGGATTTATTGGTAAATTGATTGGTTAAATAGTAATGGAATTTAAATTTCAACTTAAACAAGTTGATTTAAGTGATCCAATTTATGGGTTTAAATAGACTTTAAAATTTAGGATTTCTAAGAAATTGAGTTTTGAAATCGGAATGTATTACGGGAAACAGGATTTGAGAAATTTGAAAAAAAATCTCGTTGTTATTAATATGAACTGTTTTAAAACCATAATGGACCTTGGGTTGTCAAAGAGACCGGAGCCGGATATTGGCATACTCTCCGTCAATCTCGGAACCACATGATAACCGCGTATGCGATGGATGATATCCAGAATGTAGTGTTTGAATTGACGACGTTTACTGGATTGAAGAAAGAGAACGATGATGGATTGCTTTGACATTCGTGTCATAATTAAAACGAGTAAAACGGGAGCTTATATCTTGCCAATGAGGTTAGCTACCTCTTGCGACATTGATCTTTCATATTTTATTATCATGATTTGAACTCGATGGGTGCACCCTTCTGTATGGATTGATACTCGCGGTCGGCCATGGATGGGTTAGACCAGCTAGAAAGGGTAAACCGGTAGAATCCTACCTTGGGGATTGCCCCCACGTGTCTTATCATATTTATCCCTACACGATCTAATTAAGGTTTTGTTTTAAACTGTATAATTGTGTTAAGGTGGATCGATGTAAAGCCTTAATGCTATTTTGATATTTATTCGACTGATAGACATTATCTATTATAGCATACACTATTAGATGTAGATAGTTTGACGGATCCTTAGGAGATGGAAAAACCCGTAACATCTCCTAAGTTATTTTGCATTGATCTATTGACTTACATGAGGATATTAGTTCTGGCTTGAGTATTGTGTTTCCATTTGCTCGGGTCAGCCTGAGAATTTCCAGTTTGAAGAGCTTCTTCTGAAGACAAAGGCATTTCTGGAGATTCTGTTCTACTTCAGTTATTTCATCAGTTTGGTTGTTATGTCAGTCAAACTCATTTCATTTTTAGTTATTTCTTTCTAGTTATTTAGTGTGGGGATAATGTAACTTATTTAGAGTTTTCTTGACTTATTCATGTACTTATTTATTTTCCGCTGCGAGACTGAGTTGTAATTTTTTCTGTATCTGTGTTCTGTGATTGATTCTATTTTATCCTAAATGTCCATCTATCATTTAAGCAAATGTTCTTGTTTAAATGGTGGCTCGTTATAGTGATTCCAAATGTTGAAAATCTCATGACTTTGTTTTGTGAAAGCGATGCCATGATAAGAATCGTGAAAGAACCTAGAGCCCATTAGAATTTAAGAAACATATCGCAAAAAGTTCCACATGATAAATATAATTTATCAGCGCTGGGAAGAGTAAATTGAAGAGGATACACTTAAGATAATATGGCATATCCATTCATAAAGGGATCAAATCGATTAGGTCTGATCAAACTGATTGAAGGGATGAGATTGAGATTACAGAATTGACCCCAAATGCAAGTGGGAGATTAAGATTTTTAAGGGTATGTCATTGGGGGAATTCTATAATTTATAATAAATTATTGGCTCTGCAATAAAAATTCATTTGGAATAAAAGCTTTTTGTTTTTTGTTTTATAGTTATTTTGTTGTGTATAGTAATTAAATAATTAATTTTAGTATATTAAACTAGAAAACCATTAAATGATATGTTATAAGATAATAATCACAAGGACTTGTAATTGTGAAAAAATTATCGCCATATAAAGTAAGGTATTATTTTAAATATTCCTAGTTATGATATTTCAAGAAAGGATATCGATATATCCGCCAAGACCAAAATGCGTAATGATCTTCGAATATTGGGTAATGTATTACCCATGACTGCTAAGGACACCATGGAATTACGTACTATTAGTTATTGTATAGCCATGGAATAACTTGTCCAAGAGTTTCCTATTGGCTAATAACAATTAGTTCAAATATGAAACATTAGCGTAATGATGTTACACGGTTCCCTTGACTTGAGAACACCGCGGGACTTCAACGTGAATAACCACTTTGATTATTGTTAAATCATGGCATGACAATCAATCGAGTGACCAAAGTTGAGTCTGATTGAAGAAATGGAAGTGAAACACTATTGAATAGATAATTTGTATCCTCATTTGTATGAGATTAGCATCATTGTCAACTATAGTCAACTCAAAATCAAAATCTCTGACCGGATGAGTACTTAATAATAAATGTTATTATTAAACCAGGAACTTTGTTTGTGGGCTATCTAAGTTGAATGAGGATAAAATTAGAATTTTGACCAAAACCAAATTCCATAAATCCTAAGGTGATTATAGCGTTGATGAAGATAATGAGTATAAATCATTGTTACTAAAAGGTGCTGCTTAAAAAATATATAAAATTGGATTTTTACCTAATAGATCTATAAGCGATGAATTCGGCCAAACCGTCACACTACCAGCTAAGGTGATGTGTGAATGATAATATTTGAATTGTTAAAAATTAATCAGTGAATAAATTCCACCTCCGAGTCTCAAAACTGTATTTGTGAATTCTCTAAAAAACACACAGTTTAATTAGTTTATAAAAAGTTTTAAACTAATTAAAGTTTGAGAAATATTGATGAATGTTTATTTATTTAATGTTTTTAAAGTTATTTAAATGCATATACAAAAGTTCTATTCGCATGTATCGTTATAAAATATTAGTAAATTTTTGAACGCATTTAAATAAGGGATAGTCACTTGCAGGGCTTTTGAAAATCATGCAATATATATGTGGCAAATAATGGCTGGCTATATATATATATATATATATATATGTATGTATGTATGTATGTATGTATGTATGTATGTATGTATGTATTTAAGAGAAAATTAAAGGATTAATTAGAAATTTTTTAATTAAAAGAATGGAAAAGGTTTCATTCTTTCAATATAACCAATTCCACTAATTTCACTTTCTTTATTCAATTTTCTTTCTCCTCTTCTTTCCCGCCATGGCTGAAAATTTCACCATCGGTTCGTTGAATTTTCCAATTCAAATCAAATGAAACCATCAAAAATAAAATAGAGAGCTATGTGGTTCATCTGTATCCTGCAAAAATTGAATGTTTATTTTTGGAAATCTAAAGAGGATTCACGGATCACGGTATCACTTATTGGCCATATCCATAAGTTAAAACTTCCTTTTCTTATTTATATTTAATTGTATCACTTTATAACGATTACATATATAAATATGTGCGTGCGTATATTCATATATATTCACATACACATAATACATACATACACACACGTGCGCGCACACACACACACACACACACACATCATGATTTATAATTGGTATCATAGTCTGAGCAATTAATTGGACGATTTGCTTCAATTTAATTCATTTGTTTAATGTGTGAAATTATAATTTCATCTACAAATATGACTCAGTATATATATATATATATATATATATATATATATATATATATGTAATGATTTTCTAAGGTAATATATAACTTTAGTGAGTTAAATAATATTGATTTGAATCATTTTGAAACATGAAATACATAAATATCTTGTCCTAAACTGTATGCAGTGTTATAAATTTTAAATTCCATCTGTTTTTATTATTGCGTTAATATTGAGTTATATATTTACATATTATACATACATACATACATACATATATATATATATATATATTACACACACACATATATATAACCATTTAGAAATATGCGAATATTATGTTTATATTAAAAAAACTTAATTTAATATGTATATGTATACTTTGAATAATCGAAAAAAAAACTGCTTCATAATTATATATCTACATATATGTATATATATAGTTTTAATATTAGTACTTAATTCATTAACGTTATTTTTACATTAATCAGGTGCACCCTAGATATCAATTTTGAATAAAACTTGCTAAAAAAATTTAGATTTCTAACTTCAAATTTGGATTTTGAAATTTCTATTGGTTAATATATGTTAAATTTTGTCGAATCAATGTTTGTTATTAATATTATTTGTTAATCCAAGTTCTAGCCTAACAATGAAATGTTTTGAAATAAATAAATTCAAATAGAATTCCAAATATTTCCATAATCAGTGTAATATAGATTAAAATGTCCAAAATGCCCAGGGTTTCCAAAGTTTAATTCATTCTTCTTTCATATGCCATCACAATAAAATTTAGGAGTATATGCAATTTTTCTTTATTCAATAGCCAATATTTGAGGAATATGAGTCATCCTCTTTTTTTCTAATTCAAAGATCGTGAATGAAGTTAATTTGCATTTTTATATTTCTAAAGGTCCTTATATTTAAAAATACAAGCCATCTTCTCTTCGCTCGCCAATAAAGGAGGTCTCAAGCTTTCAAGGGAGCTTAGATATGTTAAGCTCCAAATTATGATTTGTGCTAAGAGAGGGAGAGAGAAGAGAAGGGCCCCTTCTTATATGAGGATGGGTCTCTATTTATAGAAGTTGTTGTTTGCACCAAAAATGGTCACAAACCCCAATATCACGAAAGCACCCGTATATGAATACAAATCAGCAATACTCAAACAAAAATCTCAGATCTAAGCAATATCAAGCACAATAATTCAAAAATAACGATCACTCTGAAGCTTATGATTTTATTGATTCACTTGATGATTTCGATCTGTTACAGCAGATTACAACGGGTTATAGCTCTGATGTTCGAATACAATGGTGATAGTAAGATGTAGAATTGAATCCGGCTGAGTCTGGACGTTGAATGACCAAAAGATCCCTTTTTCTGTAGGTTTCAGGGGGCTATTTATAGGCGTAGGAGGCTGAGATCGTGCTCAAACTTCGGGAGACTTCTTCTGGCATGTGAGGGGGCCCACGCGACCGACCCCACCAAGTTTCGACTTGATCTGTGATTGATACAAAATGATTTCGTATCCATCAAAAATTGATCCAATCGAGCTGAAACTTGGCAGGAACAATCTTTACCTTGTATGGAAGATGCTGTAAAAATTTCATGCCATTTGGATCTGTGGTTTGGGAGATATGATCGATACGAGTTGGAATGTTTCGGTTGGCTGTTTGTTTCGAACCCATCAATTCGAATCGATCAATTTCGAATCGATCGCGCACGTGATGAAGTAGTGACGTGGGCGCATTCCTCGTTCCGATCCACTCTTAGCTCCAAGTTGACCGTGTCGCATCCATGAATTTCACCTCATTTGTATCGAGTGTCGTTACATACTTCGAATCAATCATCCACGTGTACCTCGCATCGATTCGTAGCCCGTTTAGTTCGAACCTAGATGGATGGCTTAGCTCATATCGTGGCATAGTTCGTATCGATAGGTTTAATGGATACGAATAGGTGGATATGAACTAAAGCTACCTGATGGATTCAATAAATGCCTCCTTCGTGGATACGAACTAGACATTGGTCGATCAATGCGAAGCGTGTGACCAGTTGATGGACTCGAAGTTGATCAATACGAAGGATGGATGCGAAACTGGTCGATATGAAGTGGCCGAGTTTGATGGATTCGAACAGTGCGATGGTGTATCGATTCGAACATGATGGATTCAAAATCGGCCGAAACATGATGGATACGAATAGAGGCTATTCTGGTCGATGCGAACGGGATGGATTCGAACTAAGGGTTGCTGATGGATATGAAAAGAGGGTATTCTCTTCCAACTTGCATCGATCATCACTTGAGCATGCAGACTCGGATTGACCTGAAAATTGAAATGCTAGCTTTCGTGACTTGGCTTGCCGTGTCCTATGAATTGTAGCCTGATCCGGGCTCGGACAAAATTCATCGATATCCATCACGAAGCAATGTATAACCAATCTTTGAGACGAACTTTCTTTGATTTCCGATCGATCTTTTGGTATCACGGCCTTGCCAAAAAAGCGGGATAAAATTTTCCCCCCAAAACATGCCTTGCGATAGGAAGGTGTGTTTTGTAATGCTAGAAGTTGGATGTTTATATCCTGCCAACAACCTGTAAAGAATTCAACAGTTTCATATGACCTCGAATGACGATCGTTCGGGATCGTATGCCATTTGAGGTAAATCGGGACCGTTCGCGGTCGATGCCGTTCGCGGCGAATGATAAGACAAGACCGTTCGTGGTCGATGCCGTTCGTGGCAAATGGTGATACGGGACCGTTCGTGGTCAGATGCCGTTCGTGGCAGATGATGCAATGGGACCGTTTGCGGTCGGATGCCGTTCGTGGCAAACTATGACCGTTCGAGGTCGGGTGCCGTTCAAGGCAGAGTGTGATCGTTCGCGATCAAATGTCATATAAGTGAATCGTGACAGTTCGCGGTCGGGTGCCATACGAGGCAAATTGTGATCGTTCGCGATCGTGTGCCGTTCGAGGCGAATTGTGACCGTTCGAGGTCAGGTGCCGTTCGAGGCAGAGTGTGATCGTTCGCGATCAAATGTCATATAAGTGAATCGTGACCGTTCGCGGTCGGGTGCTGTACAAGGAAAATTGTGATCGTTCACGATCGTGTGCCGTTCGAGGCGAATTGTGACTGTTCGAGGTCAGGTGCCGTTCGAGGAAAATGGGTGTGCCCGGGAGGGACTTAGTATTATCGATGTCAGATTTCCCGTTCGGGGGAGTTTCTGAATCAAAGACTTTGGCGGTTCATCGCCATATAGGAGGTGCTCGTGTACCGTTCGCGATCCAATGGGCATACAAGTAAGTTCTTTCACAGAATTGCAAATATCAAAGCAATGATCATATGAATTCCACAACAGAAATGTCCAAACAAACTAAGTCCAAATGTCCAAATCAAAATCAAAGCAAAAAACAAGACGAAGATGTCAAAGCGTAAACTCTTACTATGGTGCAGTTAGTAGTCATTCAGAGCATGCCCATGGATCGTGCGCGATCTCTTACATGTGTAAATGATTTAACCGTGTTAGTGAGAGGCTTACGATTGTTCATCATAATTTCAATCAATCAATCAATCAATTGATAATCAAACGTTGTCCCAGTTCAGGGTCCCCTCTAGCTGATGTAGACGGTGGTCGTTCTGGCTCCACCGCTGGAGCTCGCCTCCTCACATACTGAAGTAGCATACCGTTCCTAATATGCCCTTCCATCTCATCCTTCAGATTTCTACAATCATTAGTGTTATGACCGTTCAGTTCATGGAATAAGCAATATTTATCTGATTTCCTCTCGTCAGAAGTTGGATCCCTTCACATTGGTCTACGATATGGAACCTGCTCTCTGGTATCCTGATAGATTCGTTCCAAACTATCATTCAGCTCTGAGTATGTGGTGAACCTTGGTTCCTTTCGCGGTCGCATTGATCTATTATAGTTATTCTCATCCTTTCGTTTTCCCTTGCTAGCTTCTGTACCTTTCTCAGGGGGATTTCCATCTTTGACTGCATAAACATTAATTTCTTCTGCCTCTTCTCTTTCTGCACTTGCGTCTTCCAATCGCAAAAACTTTTCTACCTCGTGATAGAATTCTCCTAGATCCATAGGCAGATCTTTAGTCAATGAATTTTTGAACTCTGTGCCATCAGCTATTCCGGACACAGCTGCCATCATAAACATGGATGGATCTGGTCGATCCACCGATGTTGCTGCTACGTTGAATCGCGTTAGAAAACTCCTCAAAGACTCTCCAGCTTTCTGCTTTAAAGTCGCCAAACTCATCACATTCTTGGGTCTTGCAATGTGAACCCTAAATTGCCTCATGAATTTCTCAGTTAAATCGGCCCACGTTCCTATGGAGCCATTCTCCAGTTGCCTAAACCATAGCGCTGTGATATCCGTCAGATAGAATAGAAAGCACCAGGCCATAACTTCCTGTGATGCCCCCAACACTTCCATGTGCCTCATATACCTTGTTAGATGGACCGCGGGATCCGTCCTCCCATCGTATATCTCCACTGATGGTAACTTGAACTCTGGTGGGTTCCTAGTCATCCTAATTGCAGGAGAAAAGGGACTCATGTTCACGTCTTCAATATCTCTGTTCACTAGTCCACCCCTCATGGCTCGCCTGACCATCTCCGCCAATCTATCATTGTCTCTAAGATGTAATCATCGTTCATCGCTTTCGACCTGCCCCCCGAGTTCACGAGGGAATTCTGGAATCTGCACCCGGCTGAGCGTTCATTCCTCTACTACCTCCATGTTGCACAGATGCTCCTCTCTCTCTCTCTCTGGGATTGGATCAACATGCTCCAAATATGTTCCCCTAATCCAGATGCTTCGTCGGATAGTCCTGCTCCATTCTGAACTCCATCCGCTCCTCGGTTCTGCGCTCCAAGTCGTCCAATCTGTTGAAACAAACTCTGGATCAACTCTTCCTGTCTCTTCATCATTGCCTCCATCTCATCCCTAGTGATGAAGACCGACGCCTGGTTCGCTCCTGAGGAAGCCTCTTGTCTTCCCTCGTGTTCACTTCTCTCTGGCCTTTGTCTTCTACTTGTTTGTCTTGTCATAGCTCTTAGATCTGAATTCTTAAATCTTCAAATTCAACTTCTCCTGAATTAGCTTTTCTTAGTGAAAGCACCAAAGTGTTTGCACCAAAAATGGTCACAAACCCCAATATCGCGAAAGCACCCGTATATGAATACAAATCAGCAATATTCAAACACAAATCTCAGATCTAAGCAATATCAAGCACAACAATTCATAAATAACGATCAAAAACACAGGATTTATAGTGGTTTGGCGATCTTGCCTACGTCCACTCTGAAGCTTATGATTTTATTGATTCACTTGATGATTTCGATCTGTTACAGCAGATTACAACATGTTATAGCTCTGATGTTCGAATACAATGGTGATAGTAAGATGTAGAATTGAATCCGGCAGAGTCTGGACGTTAAATGGCCAAAATATCCCTTTTTCCGTAGGCTTCATGGGGTTATTTATAGGCGTGGGAGGCTGAGATCGCGATCAAACTTCGGGAGACTTCTTCTGGCACGTGAGGGGGCCCACGCGACCGACCCCACCAAGTTTTGACTTGATCTGTGATCGATACGAAATGATTTAATATCCAGCAAAAATTGATCCAATCGAGCTGAAACTTGGCAGGAACAATCTTTACCTTGTATGGAAGATGCTGTAAAAATTTCGTAGCATTTGGATCTGTGGTTTGGGAGATATGATCGATACGAGTTGGAACGTTTCGGATAGCTGTTTGTTTCGAACCCATCAATTCAAATCGATCAATTTCGAATCGATCGCGCACGTGATGAAGTAATGACGTAGGCGCATTCCTCGTTCCGATCCACTCTTAGCTCTGAGTTGACCGTGTCGCATCCATGAATTTTGCCTCATTTGTATCAAGTGTCGTTACATACTTCGAATCAATCATCCACGTGTACCTCGCATCGATTCGTAGCCCGTTTAGTTCGAACCTAGATGGATGGCTTAGCTCATATCGTGGCATAGTTCGTATCGATAGGTTTAATGGATACGAATAGGTGGATACGAACTAAAGCTACCTGATGGATTCGAATAAATGCCTCCTTCATGGATACGAACTAAACATTGGTCGATCAATGCGAAGTGCGTGACCAGTTGATGGACTCGAAGTTGATCAATACGAAGGATGGATGCGAAACTGGTCGATACGAAGTGGCCGAGTTTGATGGATTCGAACAGTGCGATGGTGTATCGATTCGAACATGATGGATTCAAAATCGGTCGAAACATGATGGATACGAATAAAGGCTGTTCTGGTCGATGCGAACGGGATGGATTCGAACTAAGGGTTGGTGATGGATACGAAAAGAGGGTATTCTCTTCCAACTTGCATCGATCATAACTTGAGCATACGGACTCGGATTGACCTAAAAATTGAAATGCTAGCTTTTGTGACTTGGCTTGCCCTGACCTATAAATTGTAGCCTGATCCGGGCTCGGTCAAAATTCATCGATATCCATAGTGAAGCAATGTATAACCAATCTTTGAGACGAACTGTCTTTGGTTTCCGATCGATCTTTTGGTATCACGGCTTTGCCAAAAAGCGGGATAACAGTTGTGTTGGATCTTATGTTTTTATTAATGACAAGAAATTCAACCGACAAGAAGATTCATAAATCTACGACAAAGAACTACGAAGACCGGACTCAATAATATAAAGTATGGTTCATATATATATGTTGTTTAGAATCAAAGTCTAGCTTTAGCTATGTTAAAATCTATCCATAAGAGGTTCATAGACACAGACATTAAAACAACGACACTCATTTTTTAACCATTAGCCTATAGAAACTGAAGATGCTCAGGCCAGTCGACTAAAACACATTCCTCATTCGATTAAACCTGTGCATATGCACATATAATTTTATCTATAGGTCAGTCAACTAAATATTCAATATTAGTTGACTAAACATCAAATTCAGTCGACTAAACCGAATATTCAGCCAATTGACTCATTCCTATTTTGAATCAAAAAGTTTCCTTTTCATTTTAGTCAACTGATAATGTTGGATCTTATGTTTTGATTAATGTCAAGAAATTCAACCAACACGAAAAATCATGATTCTACGACAAAGAACAACGAAGACCGGACTCAACAATATAAAGATGGTTCATATATATGTCGTTTAGAGTCAAAGTCCATTTTTAGCTATGTTAAAATCTATCCTCAAGTAGTTCACAAAAACACACATTAAAACAATGACGCTCATTTTTAGCCAATGGCCTATAGAAATTGAAGATGCTCAGGTCAGTCGATTGAAACATATCCCTCAGTCGACTGAACCTGTGCATTTACATATATGTCATTCGACTAAATATTCAATATTAGTCGACTAAACATCAAATTCAGTCGACTAAACTGAATATTCAGTCGACTGAACTTATGCCTATTTTGAACCAAAAAGTTTTTATTTCATTTCAGCCGACTAACTAATAATATTTAATCGACTGAATATGTTCTAACTATCAATTTTTTGAATTTCCTGAAGAGACATGTCTCTTCAGTGAAGAGGAATCTCTTCCAGGAAGAATTGCAACGATTTCTTTTCAATGGAACTTTTAACCATATATACATACTCAATTCAAGATTAAATCAACAATTCTAATTCTATTTTCATATTTTCTTGAATCTGAGTTTCTTGATTTGTTACTTGAATATTTGAGCAATCACATATATATATTTCTCTAATTCTAAAACAATCTAATCTTCCTTATCTTTACAAATATTCAAATCATAATTGAGGAAAAGATTATAGGAAGGGTGTACTTCATTTGACAAATCTGTATTGTAATAAGAGCACGCAAATCTAGAAATCATTTCATTTGTATCAATGTTATGTTCGGTTTCTAGGGGGAAATCCTATTCGGTTGCTCAGGTGGTGAAAGTCCTATTCGGTTGCTTAGGCGGTATAAATCTATTCCTTCGGGTTAAGTGAGGGTTGCTAGTTTAAATCCATAAGGAGTTTGGGACTGAACATAGAACGGAAGTTCGAACCGGTATAAAAATCCCTATGTCATCTTCATTACTGCTCTTTACTTTTATATTTTTATTCTGCGCATATATATAGTATTAACTTACATTCCATATTACTCGATCCTATAGCATAGTCACTTTCATTTGGTATCAAAGCCTGAGATTCTAGAGATCGTAACAACATCCTTGAATAAATGGACATAAAGAGATCTAGTCAAGGCAATAGGAAGAGGAAGAGCAATAAAGAAGAATCAAAGGAGCAAACAAACAAATACTTCATAGCTAAACTCAGATCACAATCGGTATCATTGATTCTTTATATAAATGCTTTTTGTTAGCACATGATGAATTATTAAAAGATTGTAAAACTTTGAATAAAGTTAATAGAATTGCTTTAGCTAAGCTAAAGATTGTGAGCAAGAAATTTCCAATTTAAAAGAGAAAAATAAATTTTTGGTAAAACAAACTAATTTTTTTGAAAATACTGTAGAAGAACTTGTTTTACAAAAAGATTTCCCACAAAAAGAAAATGAGTGGTTAGAAGATAAAAACAACGATATTTTGGAGGAAATCGATATTTTGCAAAATAAAAATACCTTTCTGGAAAATTCTTTAAATAATTCTAGCTTTTTAGTTTTGTCTCTTGAAAAATAGAATGATTCTTTAATTAAAAAGAATTTAGAATTATCTAACGAATGCGAGATTTTAAAAGATAATAATAATATTTTTCAAAAAGAAGTTTATAATCCTAAAGCAAATTTTGAAAGATTAAATAAAAAACCATTAATATTAACAAAGGTAAAGAAATCTTATCTTCCTTAGCTACAAATTCGAAAGCTCACAATGATAAAAGCGGTTTGGGCTATAAACAAGCTAAAAATAAAAATAGTACTAGATATGCATTCTTGTATACTAATTTTAGTGCTAGTACTAGTAACCGAGATAGTTTTAAAACCAGTTACAATCATAATAGTACATTGTTTATAAATGATTGAAATTATTTTTCAAGTACTAAGCTAACGACTAGTAGTATTAAGATATAGATTCCAACTAATATGATTAATCATGATAAACAACTTTATATTAGCAACTATTATAAGAATGTGGTTTTTAATGAAAACTATATCATAAAGGTTCAACCACACCCAAATGGGTATGGCTTTCTAAAAATTAGGAAATTATAAGAAAATTGGGTATTGCATGCTTTAAATGTTAATTTTTTTCTGATGCCTTAGATTATAAGTAGTAGTTATTTTTAAAATTGTGTCATTATTTTTTCTTTTAGAGGGTACAACCACACCTATTTTGGTAAGGTTTTCATCTATGATTAACCATTGGACCCTAACACAGTAAGGGGGTACCAAAATCAGTATTATTTATTGCAGGTACTTGAAGAAACAAAAGGAAAATGATAGATTTTGAAATTTCAAAGGATGTTCCATATATTTAATAGAATTATGTTATCATATAAACTCTCCTTTTTGTCGATGACAAAGGGGGAGAAAGATATTCCTCTAACACTATTTGCAGCAGGAGTAAAAGCACAAATTCAGGGGAAGAAACAGAAAGATATGGCTAGCATATATTTAGGGCGAGATATAGAACTATGGAGCAATATTGTCGAGATTCGTTCATATCACAAATGGAATTGTCATCATCAAAAAAGGGGGAGAATGTTGGATCTTATGATTTGATTAACGACAAGAAATTCAACCAACACGAAGATTCATGAATTTGCGGCAAAGAACTACGAAGACCGGACTCAACAATATAAAGTATGGTTCATATATATGTTGTTTAGAGTCAAAGTCTAGTTTTAGCTATGTTGAAATCTTTCCTCATGTAGTTCATAACCACGCTCATTAAAACGACGACACTCATTTTTTAATTAATGACCTATTGAAACTGAAGATGCTCAGGTCAGTCGACTGAAACACATCCCTCAGTCGACTGAACCTATGTATATGCGCATATAATTTTAACTATAGGACATTCAAATAAATATTCAATATTAGTCGGCTAAACATCAAATTCAGTCGACTAAACTAAATATTCAATCGACTGAATTATGCCTATTTTGAACCAAAAAGTTTCCTGTTTCATTTTAGTCGACTAACTAATAATATCCAATCGACTGAATATGTTCTAACTGTAGGATCAATTTCACCCTAGAGGGGGTGAATAGGGTGATACTATCAATTATAAAAATAATTACAGAAGTATATAAAAATAATTACAGAATTATATAAAATAATTGCAACACAGATATAGCAGAATTATGGCAGCATAGATAATAGTAGAATATTTAAAGCAGAAAATAGAACACACGGATTTACCCAGTTTCAGCAAAACCCTGCCTACGTGCTACCCCCAAGGTTTCAACTAGATATTAAGTAGTCAGATGCATACACACGTAAACTCATGGCTCCCGCAATCGACTAACCTAACTCTATGCTAAAAACTCTGTCATAACTCAGTCATTGAGTTGCGAATTCTCAAATTACACCACCGTAGTTCATTCTCCAGTCACACGACAAGTAAATTACAAAAGTTTAAAAGTAAATACAAAACAACTAAAAAATATGAAACCCTAATTTTAAAATTAAAGCCCAAATATTATAGAAGCCGGCCCAAAACAAAACACTAAAAAATAATCTCCTTTTCTCTTTTATTTGTTTGGCCGTATCTTCTTCTTTATGACAATTTGCTCTTTCGTTTCTCTGTGTGAAAATTAGGGCTTTTTAATTTCAAAGAGGTTGACTTTAATTGCTCGATCGAATGAATGATTTATCACGTCGTTTGCTTTGTCGATCGTACGTTTCTCTGATTTGCTCACGGCTCCTTGAAATTGATCGAGTTCGACTATGAATTGGTATGTGATTTGTTCTTGTTGCTTCTCTAGTTAGCTTGCTTAAACTCAATGATTTTAAGGCCGATGATGTTACGGTTTAAATAGGAATCGAATTCCTATAATTTCGTTCATTTGAATTTGTCATTTAATTCAGCTCCACCATTGATTTTGCTTGTATGCTTGAGATTGATTCTGACCTTTTCAATATGTATATTTTCTAATTGCTTATTTAACATGGTTTTGATTTGCTTTGTTCGACTCCTTGGCCACCACGTCTCTGACTTTGTTTTGAAACTGTTACTTCATATATTTTTATTAGCTTGAATAACACGGCTTTGATTTTAACATGTTTGATTTCCTTGGCTTTAATGGTTTTGATCTCTGGCACTTGATTTTAGTTCCATTCTTCATTCTCTTTGACTTCGGTCAATTGCTCACGGATTCATGTGAATTTGACTGTTGAGCTTTGTTCGAATGTGATATTGGTCTTGACTTTGTTTATTTGAAATGATTCCTAGACTTTGGCATGTCTGCTCTTTTCTCTGTTGGCATCGGCTTCTGTTGTTCCATGATTTGTAGTTTGCCATTTTCACCATGTCATTGCAGTTGAAACTTTGAGTTGTATACTTCACTGTGCATTACACTTGTAATCAGGTATGCATAGAGTCTGGTCTTTGTTTCACTAGTTGCCAGGTCTAGTTGCTTCATTCTTGTGTCTGACCAGTGTCTTTGTTAACCATTCACATGTGTTTGAATTCAGTTGATGTGCACTGGCTTGAGTTGTTGCTTTAATCTTGAAACTGCTTTCAAACTCTACTATATATTTGTAATGTCTGAACACTTCAGTCAGGTCTGGTTGTTTCATATGCATTGATCTTGAGTTGTTTTCATGTTGCATTTGTTTATGTGTATGTTGTGCACTTGATTTGTACTTAATGTTGGTCTGGTTAGGAGCATTTGAGTTGATATTAGCCATTGGTTCACTTTGAACTTCATGTGTGCTTGAGTCTGGGTTGCTCCTGACCATTTTATTTCATTCATGTTGTTGAGTTTCTGGTTTCAATTGTGTCCTTTGATATTTGAGTTCATTTGCCTTGGTTCTGGTTACATGTATATATATGTTGTTTACCACTTCATGTTGAAGTCTGGTGAACTGTTTTTGCATATGAACTCAAAGTGCTTTCAATCCTGGGTTTTTACTTTATGACTCCACTGTCTTGACTTGTACTTGACTATATACATGCTTATGGTTCTAGGTTGTACAGTCTACATCCTGACATCATCATGTAGCCTGCTTTGGGCATTGGACTTGCGCTTCATCCTCTGGAGTCGTGGCATTCATACTTTACTGCACTGATGGTTGCATATGTATGCACTGTGTATTTTGTGTCACGGTGATCATTTTTTGTGTACTGATCTTCATATATTTGCAGTCTTCATGTTGTATTTGTATCCTGTACTCGACAATTTTGTGATGTTTGTAGTGCACCTGAGTTCAATCCAGCTTATAGCTCGGGTATGACCTTGTGTTGATATCTTGACTTTATTTTTATTGCACTTGAGTTGAATCATGCTTTTGTTTTGGGTTTGACCTTGTGCTTACTTGTCCCTGTAATTTTATCAAGTGTATATCGGTGTGCACGGCCTTATGGCATGTATAGTGATACACTGTGCATGTCACAAGCTGTTCGTGTACGATGATTCAAAATTAAATGATGACGAAAAACCTATATAACTGAGGCAAATAATATTTTCAAAGTACATTTTATTTTACACTGCAAAAATATTTTCTTTTCAATTGTACTGCGTCGGTATTTATTTTTGCAGATTACTCAGATGCTGGATTCAATCTGAAATAAAGTTGAAGATTAATACGAGTGAATGATCGATATGTAGTGAGGTGCATTTGTAAATTAGAAATTGTGATGTAATTGAAATTATATTTTCAGTGTATATATATGTGTGTGTGTGTGTGTGTGTAGTGAGAGCTCAAATTTGTACTATTCAAAATTGTAATAAATATTTGCTTGAATAAAATATCTTTTTGAATTTAAACTCTGTGTTATTTATTTTATTCAGCAAATATTTATTTAATTATGTGAAAAATAAAATAGTACATTAACAAATACATTTAAATGAATATATATATATATATATATATATGTTTATTATCAACAAACAAAAATCATATACTCGCATATCCAACAATCTCCCCCTTTTGATGATAACAAACATATATTTAAGATTTTGAATTTATTAAATGTATTTAATTATTCAATTTGCTCTCCTTATTTGAATAGTTCCTCTCTACACAAAGCTCCCCTTTCATATATGCATGAAAATAAAAATACGCAAATGAACCTATATGCAAATAGAAAATACAAAACAAAATATTTGACCTTTATTTATCAAAATCTTAACTTTTCTCTCCCCGTTTTGTTATCATCAAAAGAGTAATAGTGTTAGAAAAATAGAGATAAAGTGATAGACTTTAATACAACATTAAAACTCAATCGAGTATAAAATGATGTTTTGGAAGGGGTTTTAGAAAAATGTCTTATATTTGAAAATTATTTCAAGTGAAAAATATGCAGATATTTTCTTTGAAAATGATGAAGTTACTATATGTCTCAACATAAATCACGTTCCACTAGTAATTTTTCTATCAACTTGATTACCAGTGTAATATGCATTTGAATTTCCCTTTAACTCAAAATTATCATGAAATGAAAGTCATAGACCAGATCGTGAAGTTGCAAGATTTTCTTGAAATCCTTTTTACAACTTTAAAATGAAACTCTTTTGGATTTTAATTGAAACCGTGTAAATAGGCAAACAGTGACCATAGTGTCAGAACAAATATATCCACTTGTATCATGAGTGACCAGTAATCAATAAAACACCATCATTAAATAGAAAAAAATCTACATGAAGTATTTTAAGGATTGTAGTGTTCTCAGCATAAAAAGATAATTGGCCAACAATATTTACAAGTTAGATTCATTATCACATAACTGGCTGATCAAATTATGGTGCAGATTATCACATTAAATATATCGTTTAGAATAAATATACCGTTGCCTCTTTTACCTTTACGATATTTTTTCATTGTTGTCCATTGTGATTCTGTCACCTTTGTACTAGGCTATGGAACTTTGGTTTGTCGCCCGTTGTGTGTTAGAACAGCCAGAATGCAGATAACACTGTTGTTGTTCCTTAGCCTGCCACCACACCTACATGATAAAAGATTTTTGTGATCTATTTGTTTTTACAGGCCCATGGTTGTTAGTAGCAAATGATTCTGAAAAATAAGTTTGTGGAGACTCAAAGCTATTTATATTTGTTCCTTTTGGCACCCAGATTTGTTTGACTTTAAGAGATTTTATATTCGTGCCTTTTGGAACCCAAATTGATATGGTTTTCACGTGTTTGGGTGTCACACTTTTCCCTTTAGCAATGATATTAGTTATTTGTACATATTTTGACACTTTTGTAAATCCAAATGTATTCCTTTTATTCTCGAAGAGTTGATTTTCTAAGAGTATATTAAATGATTTATCTCTAGTGAAATTTTTTCGAGTAACCAACTCAATTTTACTAATTTTGGATTTTAAAAGCTTATTTTCATTTATTAGCTTCGAACAATAACTAATGCTATTATCTTTCTTTTCAAAACTGTTCATTTTTTATCGCATATTTTCATTTTGAAGCTCTCTAATTTTATTCTCAATTTCAAGCATCTCAGTTTCAAAGAGTTGGACTTTTTTATTTCAATTTTTTCAAAATCCTTAATTTTGTCAATCTCCTTTTACAACTCGTGATTTAATCGAACAATTTCAGATTTGCTCAAAATCACGTTTTCTTTTTCAAGGGTTCTCAAATTTTCGTTGATCTCATTTAATTTCTTTTCAAAAATTGCACATTTAGAAATTTCCGACTTCTTAAAGCTATCCAACTCCTTTTGCAAAATATTATTTTTGCAAATCAAATCAATTTTGTTTTTCTCTTGAATTAAAATTTCATTTTTTAACTTTTGAAAGTTTTCATGAAGACGGGCAAACTCTTTTTTCAAGATTCAAACACCTTTTGCAATTGGAATTTTCATTTTTCTTAATATTTTTACGCTCATTTTCCAAATCATTATTTTCTGATGAAGTTTAGTTTGTTCTCTTTCCAGCTTATTATTTTTCAACTCAGGAGCTTTATTATTTTCAATTAATTTTTTGCACAGGAGAACTAAAATATTGATTTGAAAATCACTTATCTAATCGGCTATTGAATCTTCATCACTGCTGCATTTTGCCAATCCTGTCAAGCACGCTTCTTGAGTCGATTATAGGGGATATCTCACGGTTGTTGACTTTTGTATCAAAAGTATTCCAGATTTCCTGTGCATTTTCACAACGATAGATAAAGTTAAAATTATCTTGATTAATATAAGAATATAGTATATGCATAGTGAGAGAATTAATCGCAGTAATTTTCTCGTCTAATATATCGCACCCATTTTCAATGATATCCCAACATTTAGAGTTAGTAGATTTTAAATAAATTTCCATTTTTAATTTCCAATTCAAAAAATCTGTTCTGTCAAAAATAGGAGGCATAATTTTGGACCGACCCTCACCAAAAGCATTATTAAAAGAGGCCATTTTAAAAATTCAAATTTTAAAACAAAACTGGTTTTTGAAAAATCATAATTTTAAAACAAAAATAGCTTTTGTTCCTAACTTTGATACCACTTGTAGGATCGATTTCACCCTAGAGGGGGGTGAATAGGGTGAAACTATCGATTATAAAAATTATTGCGGAAGTATATAAAATAATTGCAACACAGATATAGCAGAATTATGGCAGCATAGATAATAGCAGAATATTAAAAGTAGAAAATAGAACACACAGATTTACCCAGCTTCGGTAAAACTCTGCCTACATGCTTCCTCCAAGGTTTCTACTCGAAATTAAGTAGTCGGACGCTTACACACGTAAACTCGCGACACCCGTTATCGACTAACCTAACTCTACGCTCAAAACCCTGCCACAACTCAGCCACTTAGTTGCGAATTCTCGAACTACACCATCGTAGTTCGTCCCCTTGTCACACGACAGTAAAATACAAGAGTTTAAAAGTAAATACAAAACAACTAAAAAATATAAAACCCTAATTTTAAAATTAAATCCCAAATATTATTGAAGCCTGCCCAAGACAAAACACTAAAAATATAATCTCCTTTTACCTTTTATTTGTTTAGCTGTATCTTCTTCTTTATGAGAATTTGCTCGTTCATTCTTCTATGTGAAAATTAGGGCTTTTGAATTTCGAAGAGGCCGAATTTAGTTATTCGATCGAATGAGTGATTTATCATGTCATTTGCTTTGTCGATCGTATGTTTCTCTGATTTGCTCATGGTTCCTTGAAATTGATCGAGTTCGACTATGAATTGGTATGTGATTTGTTCTTTTTGCTCTTCTGGTTAGCTTGCTTGAACTCGATTATTTTGAGGTCGATGATGTTACGGTTCAAAAAAGAATCGAATTCCTATAATTTCGTTCATTTGAATTTGTCATTTAATTTAGCTCGGCCATTGATTTTTCTTAAATTCTTGAGATGATTCTAACCTTTTCAATACGTGTATTTTCTGATTGCTTATTTAACGTGATTTTGATTTTCTTTGTTCGACTCCTTGGCTACCACGTCTCTGACTTTGGTTTGAAACTGTTACTCTGTATATTTTTATTAGCTTGAATAATACGACTTTGATTTCAACATGTTCGATTTCCTTGGCTTTCACGGTTTTAATTCTCTTGCACTTGATTTTAGTTCCATTCTTTATTCTCTTTGACTTCGATCAATTTCTCAGGGCTTCGTGTGAATTTGACTGTTGAGCTTTGTTCGAATGTGATATTGGTCTTGACTTTGTTTATTTGAAATGATTCCTAGACTTCGGCATGTTTTTCTCTGTTGGCATCGGCTTTTGTTGTTCCATGATTTGTAGTTTGCCCTTTTCACCATATCATTGTAGTTGAAACTTTGAGTTGTATACTTCACTGTGCATTACACTTGTAGTCAGGTCTACGTGGAGTCTGGTCTTTGTTTCACTGGTTGCTAGGTCTAATTGCTTCATTCTTGTGTCTAAGCAGTGTCTTTGTTAACCATTCACGTGTGTTTGCATTCAGTTGATGTGCACCGACTTGGGTTGTTTCTTTAATCTTGAAACTGCTTTCAAACTCCACTGTATATTTATAATGTCTGAACACTTCAGTCAGGTCTGGTTCCTTCATATGCATTGATCTTGAGTTGTTTTCATGTTGCATTATTTATGTGTATGCTGTGCACTTGGTTTGTACTTAATGTTGGTCTGGTGTGGAGCATTTGAGTTGATATTGGCCATTAGTTCACTTTGAACTTCATGTATGCTTGAGTCTGGGTTGCTCCTGACCATTTTATTTCATTCATGTTGTTGAGTTTCTGGTTTCAACTGTGTCCTTTGATATTTGAGTTCATTTGCCTTGGTTCTGGTTACATGTATATATATGTTGTTTATCACTTCATGTTGAAGTCTGGTGAATTTTTTTGCATATAAACTCAAAGTGCTTTCAATCCTGGGTTTGTTGCTTTATGACTCCACTGTCTTGACTTGTACTTGAACATATACATGCTTTTGGTTTTGGGTTGTACAGTCTACTTTCTGGCATAATCATGTAGTCTGCTTTGGGTATTGGACCTGCACTTGATCCTCTCGAGTCGTGACATTCATACTTTACTGCGCTGATGGTTGCATATGTATGCACAGTATATTTTGTGTCATAGTGATCATTTGTTGTGTACTGATCTTCATATATTTACAGTCTTCATGTTGTATTTGTATCCTTTACTCAACAATTTTGTGATGTTTTTAGTGCACCTGAGTTGAATCCAGCTTATAGCTCGAGTTCGACCTTGTGCTGATATCGTGACTTTATTTTTATTGCACTTGAGTTGAACCCCACTTTTGATTTGGGTTTGACCATGTGCTCACCTGTCCCTGTAATTTTATCAAGTGTATATTGCTATGCACGGCCTTGTGGCATGTACAATGATACATTATACATGTCACAAGCTGTTCGTGTATGATGAATTCAAAATTAAATGATGACGAACAACCCAAATAATTGAGGCAAATAATATTTTCAAAATACATTTTATTTTACACTGCAAAGATATTTTCTTTTCAATTTTACTACATCGGTATTTATTTTTGCAGATTACTCAAATGCTGGATTCAATCTGCAATAAAGTTGAAGATAAATACGAGTGAATGAGCGATATGTAGTGAGGTGCATTTGTAAATTAGAAATTGTGATATAATCGAAATTATATTTTCATTGAATTTGTATATATATATTGAGAGCTCAAATTGTACTATTCAAAATTGTAATAAATATTTGTTTGAATAAAATATCTATTTGAATTTAAACTCTGTGTTATTTATTTTATTCGGCAAATATTTATTTAATTATGTGAAAAATAAAATAGTACATTAACAACTACATTGAAATGTGTATATATATATATATGTTTATTTATCATCAAATAAAAATCATGCACTCGCATATTCAACACTAACAGTCAATTTTTCGAATTTCCTAAAAAGACATCTCTCTTCAGCGAAGAGGAATCTCTTCTAGGAAGAGTTGTAGCGATTTCTTTTCAAAAATTTTTTTAACCAGGTGTTGCAACTCTATAATCTCTATATATACATACTTAATCCAATATTAAATCAACAATCTAATTCTGTTTTCATACTTTCTTGAATTTTGAGTTTCTTGTTTTGTTGCTTGAATATTTGAGCAATCACATATTTATTTCCCTAATTCTAAAGCAATCTAATCTTCCTTATCTTCGCAAATATTCAAATCATACTTGAGAAAAAGATTATATGATGGGTGTACTTCATTTGACAAGTATGTGTTGTAACAAGAGCACGCAAAGTCCAGAAAACATTTCATTTGTATCAATGTCCTATTCGGTTGCTCTGGGGGAAAATCCTGTTCGGTTGCTCAGGTGGTCAAAGTCCTGTTCGGTTTCTCAGGCGATTTAAATCCATATTACTCCTTCCTATAGCATAGTCACTTTCAAGTTGGAGAGTAGCATAGCTTGCTTGGATTGGTTTATCAAAGTTGATATGAATTAATGACTTGGCAAGACATAAGGTCTTAATGGTGCCACTTATCATCTCCTTAATAGTATAGTGATTCACATGGATCACTATATTGGCTGCAACAACCCAAAATCTAACCTGTAATAATTAATTCATTAATAAATTAAATGAAAAAATAACTTTGTGCAATTATCAGAATTGAGCCACGGGATTTGCACCATTGAGTCTGCAGTAATTTTCTAGTCAATTTCCATATATAGAACGTCAGAATCCGAGCTAGTATGAAGTAATTACGAATTAAACAAGAAAAAAATAGGGCTAGGTCGACCACTAGATTGACCTAACCACCAGCTAGGTCGACCGGCCGGTCGACCTAGGATGGGGGACGGTCAATAGGTAGGTCGACCCACCTCTGTTTTGGTGAGCAAAGAATCAATTTTTTTTGCCTGCGATTTCTACACGTCACTTTTTTTTTGCTCTCATCCGGTCCGTCTATGCTCCCATCTGATGGCTCTTATTTAGCCTATGATGTGGTTGCACTATATTCAATCTCCAAATCCAATGGTCTGGGATCCACTTCTACCCCTATAAATAAGATCCTAGACCTAGCACTTTTTTCATTCTACATTTTCTCCGCTTGGGTTCACCTTTTCAGGAAGGACCCTAAAAGAAATAATTTTCCAATGAGAGAATCTTTTTAATACTCTCAAGTGGATCTGTGAAGGCCTAAAGGAAAGAGCTTAGGACTAGAGGTGAGTGATTGTAATTATTTTAAAATTTCTTTATGTAATTTAAAATAATAGGGTTTCCAATAGTTTTATTTTTACTATGATTTTTGGAGTAACCTTTTTAGCAGCTTTTTTTTTTTAGTTTTAAGAATTATTTTCAGTCTCTTTCTTTCTAGCTATTCTTTTCAGTAAATTTTAGTTATTTCTGTTAATTTTAGCTTTTCCATTTATTCACATTTTATTTACATTATTTTAATATATTTACCGTTATTTAGGCGTTATTTATATCTTCTTTCTACGCCTTGGACTTTCTTCTATTTTCAATTTTCTTTTTCTTCATCTTCTTCTTCGTGTATGGATTAAAATAGAATTAACAAAAAAAGGGCTTAAATTATAAGAATTCTGAAATAAAGAAAGATAAGATGTAAATTATAAAGACTGTAATAAAATGGAATTAAGACTGAAGTTATGACTAATTATGATATTAATTGGACTGGATTAAAGAGATTGGCCTATTTATAATTATGAGATGTAAATTATAAAGACTGTAATAAATGAACTAAGACTGAAATTATGATATTAGTTGGACTGAATTAAAGAGATTGGCCTATTTATAACTATGAGATGTAAATTATAAAGACTGTAATGTAAATGGAATTGGACTGAAATTATGCCTAATTATGATTAGAATTGGACTAAGTAATTGGCTTAGTTATAACATAGAATTATAACTAAAAAAGAATAAAAGATGAAAAGGCTTATTTTCACACTTAGGCATTGGGTTAAGTAATATGCATGATTATAACGTAGGTTATAATAAGAAAAAGAATAGAATGAGGCTTATTTCAAAACTTAGAATAAATTAATAAGAAAAAATAGCAAGAATAATAGTAAAGGCTTATTCAAATAATTTATCTAAGTTAATAAGTAAAGATAGAGGAAGACCTGTACCGGCAGCATTTTCCATTATGCTGTTTAGGGTACATAGGCGATCAAAAGTTAAAGAGGAAGATCTGTATCGGCAGCATTTTTCCTTATGCTGTTTAGGGTAGATAAGAAATCAAAAGTTAAAGAGGAAGGTTTGTATCGACAGCATTTCCCTTATGCTGTTTAGGGTACATAAGCGATCAATGGCTAGAAGTCCGAATCATAGGGATTTGGATAAGGGACGCAACTAGGTTTTGTTTAACAGGGACCAGTACCAATAGCATCCTCTATTATTTCTATAGACATGGTGATCTCACATTAGTATGAAGTGAGAAGAGGGCACATTTATGCTGTCAAGGGTAAATAAAAGGCCAAAAGAGGGAGCAATAGATAGTGCAAACCGACGGTGACCGAGCATGCCACATCGATTAGGGGAGATAAGTCGTTATTGAGTTCCAAAGCGCTTAGTAGGTGTCTTTCGTAAACACTGATGTCTTCTGTTTAGGGACCATAGGGTCCGATCCATAGTAGACACATTAGTAGGAGGCCAATCAAAGGGTAAAATTAGGACTTAAGCCTAATTAAAGTAGGATTGAGAATTCAGCCTAATCAAAGTAGCTAGCAAGAACAAGTGCAAACAATCAGACTTAACCTATATTATCGTTTGAGCAATATTTCATCGAATTTATTTCCAGTTTATCTCTTTCCTATTTCCTTTGTCGTCCTTATTTAAGCTAGAACTATTGTAGAGTCTATTACTTTTATCTTACTTAAAGATTCTAGTAATTACTATCATTCACCAGACTTTTAGTATGACCCACTCCTATATTTCTCCCCTTTAGGTAATCAAGGAAGAAGCTAGTGACTGCTGCAGCTTGGAGTTCTTCTTGGAGGAGACTTCTTCTATGCACTTCTTTTATTTCCAGTTGTTGTTCTTGTATACATTGGTTTATTTATGAGGGATATTACATACTTTGATTTTGAGACAATGAGTTTTTATTTCATAAGATACTATAAGTTTTGAATGTTGTATTTGGCAACTGACTTATTTATGAATTAATTCTGAAGCTTTGTTTAAGTTATATACTTATTTAGTCTCCGCTGTTTTTACCTATTTGTGCCTTGTGAATCTTAGTCTCTGTTAGTTTCAGTAATACCTACAGCACATCACGCCTTTTAATGTGTCCTTTTGGGTATATTAAGGGGTGTGGGGTGTTTCACTTGGTACCAGAGCTTAAGGTTACATGATTCTAATAATTTATTTTGAAAGTAAAGTATTTTTTCAAAATAACTTGCTTTAAAAATATTTTTCAAAAAAGAACTTTTGGAAATGATTTTAAGTATAAAAGAATTTTTATAAACCCCCCCCCCCAATAAATCCAGTTCAATCTCCCTTTGACTCTTTCCTAAACTACCTTTTTTATTTCATAGAATGGCTGATGCCCGAACCTTCCCGAGGGCATTACAGTCCCAGCCTGGTTTCGTAGGTACTTACAAGCCACAAGTCCAAAGGTGCACGGGCCTACGCCCAATCCTACACCAACGGGTGGGAATCCCATCAGCCCACCTGCCGCCATTAATTTCTCTAAGCTTTTTAAAGATTTTACAAGTTTGGATGGGAAGACTTTTTCTGGCAAGGAGACTTTTGTGGAGGTGAGACTTGAGAGCATGGCTTAGGGATACAGAGAAAATTTTTGGTCTTTTGGGACTGGATGGTTAGCAGCAAGTTTAGCTAGCTGCTTAGTAGTTGAAGGAATAGGCATCTTATTGGTGGGCGGTGATTAAGTTGGAGGGAAGGAATATTACTTAGGATGGATTCCGGGAGCGATTTGATAGGAAGTTTCTATCTTAGGCGGAAGAGAGTGTACAACTGGAGAGGTTTATCAATTTTAAGTAAGGGGGTTTCGCTGCTAAGGAATACATCAATCAATTCAACGAGCTATCACAGTTTGGTATGGAATTGGTGAACATGCCGCATAAGAAAGCTATGAAGTTTGCGAAGGGATTGAGCCAACCCCTTCAGGGATTATTTCTAACTCATCTACTGATGGGAGCTACTTATGAGTTTTTGGTCGAGATGGCGCTTATGTCGGATGCAGTCAAGGAAGGGGAGTCTAAAGAAGTCGTTAATTTTAAAGGTTCTAAAAAGAGAGAAGGACCTCAAAAATAGATCAAGAAAAAAGAGAAGTGCAAGAGTTGTGGGATGATGAGTCATTACGCAAAAGACTGTATAAAGGTAGCAATGAAGGGGATGTATTTCAATTGTGGTAAGCCTGGTCACTTTAGTAAAGCATGTCCCCAGAAGATAGGGCAGGAAGCAGGTAGCACCTTTCAGCAGCAGGCTGGATCGAGGTAGGAAAACATGATTCCTATTTCTGATTTTCCCCTTTCAAACTCTTTTAAATCCGTGAGCATTACGCTCTTTTATTTCTAGTTCTCTAGTGGATTGTTTGCACTTAGACATTTCTTTAATAGTGGACTCCATTGTTGTTTCACATCCCATAGGAGGATCGGAACGCTTGTCTATGGTTTGAAGGGGTTTGAAAGTTTTTATCCGGCATAGGGTTTATGTATTGAGATTCATGGGGTATGGGAAGATTTTGGGAATAAATTTGTTCCATGTGTGGAGCTATATTAGATTATGAGAGGAGAGTCATTAGATTAGAGACATGCATCAGTAGGACTCTCGAGGTTTCTTGCGACCTGCAAGGGTCAGTTATGTTGAGCTTCCTTTATTCCCTGGATTCATCATCCGCAAGAATTAGATTCAGTCCCCGTCGTCAGAGATTTTCCAAACGTCTTTGAGGAGATTAGGGGACTACCTTCTAGGAGAGATGATTTTTTGATCAGTTAGTTGGCTCTTTAGTATTCTCTCAGTTTGATTTGGCCACTGGATTTCATCGGCTTAGGGTTGCTGATGATAGCATTGATAAGGCCACATGTAGATAATTGTAGAAATTATAATTGTTCCATATAAGTGGATTTGACGACGATGCCTCAGAATAAATATGAGTATACAAGAGGAATAGGAGTAAAAGCCTTTAGTTTAGGAAAAGTACTCCGAGGATAGTAAGTAGAAATGCCCACTTTATGCTAAGCCCAATAAAATGAAATTTTCGAAGTTTAAAAAGTTGAAAAAACTTGTAATTGTTGGAATTGAAAATTTTCATAGTTAATATTTAAAATAAACATAGGGTTTTTGAAGAACGGTATGAAATTTAAGTTGGTTTTTATATAATGAAAAATTGGAATTCTTTTTGAAGAATTATGGAGTATGTATATATAACTCACTAGTTTCAATGTAAGTAAACAAATATTTTAAACATAAAAACCGACAGTGTATCAAGTATCGAAGACGTAGATTAGAACTTTTATTGTTGTAATAAATATTTTCGTGGAAATTAAGTGGAGCGTAGGCTTTAACACTGTTGTTATAGTAAATGACTCTTAAGAGAAATATTTTTACATAGGTATATGAGATTTTTTTATTTTTGGGTTGTAGTAACGGTGTTTTACACAATATCCGTCTTAACCCAAATGTATTTAAAAGGTAATTTCTAAGTAAAGAAACAAAATGGTTTGTAAAGTATACTTATTATTAATAAGTATAAGGAAAATGTGTAAGTTAGATATTAGAAAATATTTATCATGGAAGAATATAATTTAAACATATTATAATCTATTGGAATGAAAAGAATAATGGTATGATTTTCAATAAAATCAATAAAAATGTCTTGTGCAAGTTACAAGGAATACCTAAAAGAGATATATAAGGTATGAAAAGCACCAAATTTTGTATAGCCTATTTTGAAAAATATAAAATAAGTTCCTTGTAATTTAACGTAAACATGAAATTCTCTCTTAAAAGCTTCATAGAAGATTTCGGCGTTAATAACTTCTCATAAGAGAAAGTAGTTCCAATACATTAAGATATGTGACTATTAGTGTAATAAGAAGCTGTTTTGAAAATATATAAAGGATTTTAAAATATTTTAGAAAAATATGGTTTGGTGAAAAAGTAAATAACTTTCTGAAATGAAAAACTTAATAAAAGTAAAATTTGAAAATTCAAATTTTTATAGAAAACTGTAAAGTCTTTAAAAGAAAGAGAGATATAAGTTTTAAACTTAAGAAAAAAATTGGATGTTTTTCCCACTAGGTTTGAGAAATAATATTAAGTGACCAAGTACTTTTGAAATTAATGGAAACCGAAAAGAAAACTCTTTTAAAGACAAAGATTTTGTGATTTGATGTTTTAAAAAATTTAGAAACCTTAGTTTGTAAAACAAGGTGATAAATACCAAACCAAACTCTTAAATGTGGAGTAGATAAGAATCATTTCCTAGGAATAATGGAAAAGGTGTAAGGAGATTTCTCGAAAAAGTGATTCGATTGATGGAATTCGGTATGATACTTATGAGATCGATGAGATTTATATTCAAATATTTCTTCTTAGAACATATTGATTTGACCCTATAAGTGGGACCACCACCCAATAGCATGTTGCCACCAAAAGCTAATGGAAGTTTTCGTAAAGTTTATAGGACAATAGTAAGGACCTAGGAATGTTTATTCATGTGTTTAGACTAAAGAAGAACAGTAAAGTTAGAAAAAAAGTGTAAGACACGCATGGTTGATAACGGATATTCCTGATTTTGGAAGAACTTGGGTAACGCATCTTCCTTTAGTGGAATTCGCATAAGATTGTAGTTCTCAGGCTAGCATTGGAATGGCACCTTCCAAAGCTCTTTATGGAAGACCGGGTAAGTCGCTTTCGTGTTGGATAGAGTCTACAGAGGTTAAGGAGACTTCGGAGAAGATTAATTTGATTGGGATAAAATTTGTTTCTCTTATCTACATCTTTCTTTGCTAGAAAATTTTGAATTTCCTACTTTCCATCTTTAGTTTTGAATAGGTTCTTTCCTTTATTGTCCTTTAGGAGGGTAGAACTTAGGACTTAACCTATGAATGGTAGGATTTGATGTAAACATGCTATTAGAACATGCTATGAATGATGGATGCGAGTGGTTGCTAGTGGATGCTATGGACGCATATACTTACACTAGGTACTATTTTCCTTTACGGATCTACTAGGATACTAGAGCATATGCATATGGATGTGTGCGCATTTTATTTTATTTTCATGATTATTATAAATGGATGTTTATCGCATGATTGTTGCATTTGGATGATTTTTGTAGCACACATATAGAATTATCGGCTATCATTAGGAAATTTTTGCATTCATTTAGATACATGAAATGGATATGATTGCATAAAAGGAGGTCAAATAATCAGTGGACCACCTAATCTTTTGAATTAGTTAGGGACATTTACACTACACTAATTTCATAAGTATCATAAATTGCATTAGAAAAAAAATTAAGCACAATGGATAAATGGTTGATAATTGAGTAATCAGTTGTAGAATTGGATGAAAAAATTTAATACATCCTTTTATCCTTAGAGATTTCAGGGATGAAATCCCTTAATGAGGGGAGAATGTAACAACCTGAAATTTAACCCATAATAATTAATTTGATAATGAATTAAATGATAAAATAACTTTGTGAAATTTTCAGAATTAAGCCACGGAAGTTGCACCATTGTGTCCATGGTAATTTTTGGTCAATTTCCGTACATAGAACGTCAGAGTCCGAGCTAGTATGAAGGAGTTACGAATTAAAGAATAAAAGAAACAAATAAATAAATAAATAAATAGGGCTAGGTCGTCCACCAGGCGACCAACCACCACCTAGGTCGACCGGTCGGTTAACCTAAGAGGGGGATGGTCGACAGGCAGGTCGACTCGCCCCTGTTGGTGAGTGAAGAATCGATTTCTTCGTCCGCCTACGATTTCTACACGTCATTTTTGATTTTTTTTCTCTCATCCGGTCCATCTGTGCTCCCATCCGACGGCTTATATTCAGCCTATGACATGGTTGCACCATGTTTAATCTCCAAATTCAACAGTCGGAGATCCACTTCTACCCTTATAAATAAGACCCTAGACCTAGCACTTTTTCTCATTCTAGATTTTCTCCACTTGCGTTCACCTCTTTAGGAAGGACCCTAAAAGGAATAATTTTCCAAGGAGAGAATTTTTTAATAAAAATATTTTAATACCCTCAAGTGGATCCGTGAAGGCCTAAAGGGAAGAGCTAAGGACCATATGTGAGTGATTATAATTATTTTAAGATTTCTTTAAGTAATTTAAAATAATAGGGTTTTCAATAGCTGTAGTTTTACTACGATTTTTGGAGTAACCCTTTTAGCAGCTTTTTTTACAATTTTTAGAATTATTTTCAGTCTATTTCTTTCAGCTATTCTTTTCAGTAAATTTTAATTATTTATGTTAATTACAGCTTTTCCATCTATTCACATTTTATTTACAGTATTTTAATCCATTTATTGTTATTTAGGCGTTATTTATATCTTCTTTCTACGCCTTGGACTTTCTACTATTTTCAGTTTTTTATTTCTCCTTCTTCTTCGTGTATGGATTAGAATAGAATTAACTCAAAATTGGATTAAATTATATGAATTCTCAAATAAAGAAAGATACAATGTAAATTATAAAGACTGTAATAAAGTGGAATTAAGACTGAAATTACGACTAATAATGATATTAATTGGACTGAATTAAAGAGATTGGCCTATTTATGATTATGAGTAAATTATAAACACTGTAATAAAATGAAATTAAGACATAAGTTACGACTAATTATGATATTAATTGGATGGAATTAAAGAGATTGGCCTATTTATAATTATGAGATGTAAATTATAAAGACTGTAATATAAATGGAATTGGACTGAAATTATGCCTAGTTATGATTAGAATTAGACTAATTATTTGGCTTAGTTATTACGTAGAATTATAACTAAAAAAGAAAAAAAGATGAAAGAAGCTTATTTTCACACTTAGGCCTTAGGTTAAATAATAAGCATGATTATAACGTAGGTTGTAATAAGAAAAAGAATCGAACGAGGCTTACTTCAAGATTTAGGATAAATTAATAAGCAAAAATAGCAAGAATAATAGTAAAGGCTTATTCAAATTATTTATCAAAGTTAATAAGCAAAGATAGAGGAAGATCTGTACCGGCAGCATTTTCCCTAATGTTGTGTATGGTAGATAGGCGATCAAAAGTTAAAGAGGAAGATCCATACCGGCAGCATTTTCCTTATTTTTTTTGGGTAGATAGGCAATCAATAACTAAAAGTCCGAATCATGGGGATTTGGAAAAGGGGCGCAACTAGATTTTGTTTAACAGGGACCAATACCAACAGCATCCCCTATTATTTCTATGGACACGGTGATCTCACATTGGTATGAAGTGAGAAGAGGGCACGCTTATGTTGTCCAGGGTAAATAAAACGTCAAAAGAGGGAGCAATAGATAGTGCAAACTGACGGTGACCGAGCATGCAACGTCGTTTAGGGGAGATAAGTCGCTATTGAGTTCTAAAGTGCTTAGTAGGTGTCTTCCATAGACACTGGTGTCTTCTGTTTAGGGAATATAGGGTCCAATCCATAGTAGACACATTAGTAGGAGGCCGATTAAAGGGTAGAATTAAGACTTAAGCCTATTAAAGTAGGATTGGGAATACAACCTAATTAAAGTAGCTAGCAAGGACAAGTGCAAACAATCAAAGTTAACATATCTTATCATTTGAGCAATATTTCATGGAATTTATTTCCAGTTTATCTCTTTCCTATTTCCTTTGTCATCCTTATTTATGCTAGAACTATTGTAGAGTCTATTACTTTTATCTTGCTTAAAGACTCTAGTAATTACTATCATTCAGTGGAATTTTAGTCCGACCCACTCCTCTATTTTCCCCTTTCCCCCCTTTAGGCAATCAGGGAAGAAGCTAGTATACTGCTGCAGCTTGGAGTTCTTCTTGGAGGAGACTTCTTCTATGTACTTCTTTTATTTTCAGCTGTTGTTCTTGTATACACTGGTTTATTTATGAAGGATATTAGATACTTTGATTTTGAGACAATGAAGTTTTATTTCATATGATACTATGGGTTTTCAATGCCGTCTTTGGCATTGATTTATTTATGAATTAATTATGAAGCTTTGTTTTAGTTAAATACTTATTTAGTCTCCCCTGTTTCTACCTATTTGTGTCTTGTGAATCTTAGTTTATGTTAGTTTTAGTTATACCTACAATGCGCCATGTCTTTTAATGTGTCCTTTTGGGTATATTAAGGAGTGTGTGGTGTTTCATTGGTCATGGTACCAACAAAGATGACATGGTCAGAAAGAATGCTTTGATGCTTTATTACACGTGATTTGCTTCATATTAGTACACTACTTCTTTATATGGGCTATTACTAGCATTTCACCATTACACGATGTTTTGTAACTCCCACTTGAAATGGATTAAATAATCAACTCGTTACGACTTTGAATTTTTATATCCTAATAACTTAATTGCTTGACCGATGGATTTGGATAGTTAACCCATGATAGTATCAGTGGCTTTAACGAACACTTTACAAAGGTCTTAAGGAGTTCATCGCGATGGCTATAGGGAACCTTCCACGATGGATTTGAGAGATTCTTCATGATGGCTGTTTTAACAGCTTGTTTTATGACAACTTCCATATCTCTCTTCATGATGACTCTAGAGTTCACAATGGCTCTGGAATCTTACTTCACAATGGCTTGTAATTAACATACATAAAGGCTTATAGCATCGATCTATGATGGCTTGCTACATCAACTTATGATATGAATCTTCCCACGATGGCTTTTATTACATGATGGCTTTGATTAACCCATGATAGTTTCACCAAAAATGTTTCACGATGACCTCAATCTTTCATACCACAATGGCTTCTCAACAATGATTCACGATGACTTCGACCTTTCTAATCATGACGGCTTCTCAATAATGCTTTATGATGGCTTCGACCTTTTTTATCATGATGGTTTCCTAAAAATACTTCATAATGGCTTTAGCATGTTCAAAGTTACTGCACAATGACTCTTATTGTTTATTAATTCATTCTTGGAATTTTGGGTGTAACACTTGCCCTCTATATAAGAAGTTTTCTTATGTTTTATCTTTTGTAAACTTTTTCTCTTGCATTGTTTCTTCTTCTCTCAAGTTGACATCCTTTGTTGTTGTACTCTTCATCGTTGATTGCTTGTGCTCCTTCATCTTGCTATAACTTTTTCTCTTTAACATTGTGAGTTATAAAAAGATTTTCCAAAATACTTAGATTTTTGTAACCATTTAGAAATATTTCTATTTGTAATGATTATTTTCACTAAAAATATTCTTTATTAAAGAATTTCCCATAAACTTACCTGAAGATATCCTCAATAATATAAAAGATTTCATAATTCTTTTTGGAAACCACTGTTGAGACTTTGTTTTGATTCATGACACGAAGCTATCACTATGACATACAGATTTGATGACTGCAACGATAAAAAGAGACGAGGAGATGAGATTTTAAAACTGGTGCTTCAACTATATTTTTTTTTTTTGTAAGTCTTAGGTCAATATTATTAAAATCTCTCCTCGGTTACGTATATATTAGCTTATATATTTATCATTCTATTTCCCAAATATTTTATACATATATAAGCATACAATTAAATTATAAAAGTATTTTAAAGTTATAGAAATTAATATACCTATGTAAACTGTGCATTTTGGACAAATTTAACCAGGTCAGTCGACTGACCTGGAGGTCCAGTCGACTGACACTGGAAATTCTGTGCAACATGCATAGGTACATGGATATATAAATTTATATTTAAAAATTATTTTGAATATTGAATCGACTGACCTAGAGGCTCGGTTGACTGAATTTCTATAACAGCCACTTTTCAAAAAGGTACGACTTTTTATGAAGAGATACGAACCTCTACAAAAAGATTGGATGCAACACTTCAATTAAAACTCTTCACCAACGGTCACTACTTTCTAACCTTTATAAATACATACTCCAACTTCATTCTAAATCACTTGATCAAAATCAAATTTTCTTATCTCTTTGATCTAATTCTTTGGAATCTATTTTCTATCATACTTTCAATTATTCTGCATTAAAGCAATATTATACCTTTCTATTCTTCATAAACTTCAAATATATATATATTTATACTCGAGGAGAAGATTATAGGAAAAATGTACTACAAGTGACAAATCCATGTTATCAGAACACACTTAAGTCCAAACTATTTTATGTATTTGTTGAAGTCCTGTTCTGCTGCTCAGGCGAGTGAAGTCCTCTTCGGCTGTTGAGGCGAAATCCTGTTCTGCTGCTCAGGTCCCTGTTAGGCTGCTGATAGGTGTATAGATATGTTCCTCTAGGTTACGTGAGGGTTGTTGTTTTAGTGAAATTCCAGAAGGAATCAGGGACTGGATATAGAACGGTGCTCTGATCCAGTATAAAACTTTCTGGGTCATTGTACTTTACTGCTTTTATATTCCGCATTATTTACCGTATGACTATCATCACTATACTCTGTATCATTGCATATCCATATTACATGATCCATAGCACATTTTCAATTGGTATCAGAGCCTGGAATTCTATCGATCGTCACAGCATCATAGAATAATGGCCAGAAAACGATCTAGTCGAAATACAACAGGCAAAATCCCTGTCAAAGCCACCGGTGAGGACTACAAAAAGGTGCTTTCTGATCTACAAATTTCAATAAAAGATAATAGTGAACTAATTAGCATAAGCAATAAGATTTCAAAGCTTCATTTTATTATTTTAGAAAAGATGAAATCTGTTGAACTTGAAAATGAGAAATTAGATTTAGAAAATTAACTTGGTGTTTTAAAGAACAATTTTGAGGCTCTTACAGATTTTCTAGATGAACAAAACGCCATATTTGAAAAAGAGAGAGAAATTTTCAAAAGAAATTTTTGATTTGAAAAAACAAAATGACATATTACAATCCTCTTTAGATAATTCAGAATCTAAAAATTTTCTTCTCAAAAATGAGAACTGTACATTAGAAATTGGGAATTCTGAATTAAACAAGCAGATTGATATTTTGAAAAATGGTAATATTTCTTTTGAAAATAATATTTGCGACTTTAAAGCTAAATTTGATAAATTTAACAATGAAGTCACAAAATTTAATAAAGGTCAAAATGATTTAAACATGATTTTATCTAGTACTAGACCTTTGCATGATAAAGGTGATTTAGAATATAATAAAACTGATCATAGAAATAGCACTAGACACATTTTCATGTATAGTAAATTTGTTAGTGCTAGTACTAGATTACGAATAAAGTCTAAATCCAATTTTTATAGAAATTCAGATATTGCTATGACCCATAATGTTTATAATTTCCTTAGAAGTACAAAATCATTGACATGAAATATGAATAAAAAGTATATAAGTATTTGGGTTCCTGTTAATTGGAAAAATAGAAAAAAAATATTGATGATTATTTTGATATGGTAGTTAATAATGAAAACTATATGTTTAAAGGTTCAACCGCACCCAAATGGGTATGGTTTCCTAAAAATTAGGAAACTATAAAAACCTTGGGCATCGCATGCTTTAAATGTTAATTTTTTCCTGATACCTTACACTATAACTAGTAGTTATTTTGTTCTATATTGTTTATATTTCTTATTCTTTTTTGTCGATGACAAAGGGGAGAAATATTATTGCCAACATTAAGAATGCAGGATATAAAGCGTCAAAAATTCAGGGGAGTAAGTATTTATGTTATATATATACAGTCGAAATCTATATCTATTTACAGGTTGTCATCAATCAAAAAGGGGGAGAATGTTGAGACTTGGTTTTGATTCATGACACGAAGCTATCACTACGACATACAGATTTGACGACTGCTACGACAAAAAGAGACAAGGAGACGAGAATTTAAAACCGGTTCATCAACTATATTATTATTATTATTATTAAGTCTTGGGTCAATATTGTTAAAATCTCTCCTCGGTTGCATATATATTAGCTTATATATTTAATCATTTTATTTCCCAAATATTTATACATATATAAGCATATAATTAAATTATAAAAGTGTTTTAAAGTTATAGAAATTAATATACCTATGTAAACTGTTCATACTGCACAAATTTAACCAGGTCAGTCGACTGACACTGGAAATTTTGTGCAACATGCACGGGTACATGGACATACGAATTTATATTTAAAAATTATTTTGAATATTCATTCGACTGAACAGAGGCTCGGTTGACTGAATTTCTATAATAGCCACTTTTCGAAAAGACACGACTTTTTATAAAGAGATACGAACCTCTACGAAAAGATTGGACGCAACACTTCAATCGAAACTCTTCACCAACAGTTGCTATGTTTTATCCTTTATAAATAAAAATTCCAACTTGATTCCGGATCACTTAATCACAATCAAATTTTCTTATATCTCTGATCTAATTCTTTGGAATCTATTCGCTATCATACTTTCAATTATTCTGCATTAAAACAATACTATACCTTTCTATTCTTCATATACTTCAAATATATATATTTATACTCGAGGAGAATGTTATAGGAAGGGTATACTAAAAGTGACAAATCCGTGTTATCAGAACACATTAGAGTCAAAACTATTTTCAGTACTTGTTGAAGTCCTGCTCTACTGCTCAGGCGAGTGAAGTCCTTTCCGGCTGTTGAGGCAAAATCTTGTTCTGTTGCTCAGGTCTCTATTCGGCTGCTCAGGGGTGTATAGAATTATTCCTTCGGGTTAAGTGAGGGTTGTTATTTTAGTGAAATTTGAGAAGGAGTCTGGGACTGGGCGTAGGACGGTGCTTAGAACCAGTATAAAAATTCCTGATGTTATTTTACTTTACAGCTTTTATAATCCGCATTATTTACCGTATAACTATCATCACTATACTCTATATCATTGTATATCCATATTACTTGATTCGTAGCACATTTTCAACCATTTGATTCTATACATACGTACACACACATACACATGTATATAGATGTGATTTTTGGAAAATGATTTTTTTTTAAAGTAAGGAAATCGATTTTAAACTTCTTGAGAGTAGTTTCTATTGCAACAAATTGATGATGCCACATGATAGATATTTCCAAAGTTTCGAGTAAATGCATTTTGTCCTTTACCCATTCTGAGTTTGGTTATTCACTGATCAAAGAGTTCTATAGCATCCCTCAGCCGGGGCCTAAAACTAACATCTACGAATGCTGCAGTCACCTGTACTTATTAATTTCCAGTGATAAAATACGGATATGTCAATCACACTGATAATATCAGAAACACATGAATATGCAAATTTATAAACACTTCTCATTTCATTACATTTTAAAATGAGATTTTCATGTTCATTACATAACCCATTCATGGACCCACGTTCAGAGTAAATATTACTAAATACTCCGAGAGCGATATATGAGGATGCCTTCTTGGTTGATCAGAGTCAAATACTTGGCAATTTTACAACTTTGCCATTACATCCAAATAGACAAAAACCAAACTATACAACAAACATAAATAAAGCTCCTAATGGTTAGATTGCCTCCTACACATCTCCGGATGCTTATTCATCTAATTGGAAACCTGAAAACCTTTACTTCTGACCTACTCAAATAAGTACTTGAGAGTTTAAGGGGAAAGACAAAAACATCAGGTCAGACAACGGTTTGGTGTGAATAATAACCCACCATCACGAATCAATTAGATATCTAGTGAGACCATGCCATTGAGCAGAATGGGTTTTCCCCTCACTGATATCTTAACCAAAAACATCTCAACCATACACTATGCTCCTGCATCCATAGTGTTATAACATAATATTATACATGCAAAATAAACATGGGACTACCCATCCCAAGTTATTAGACTTCCCTCTAATTTTTCATTGACTATCTGTCTTGTGTTTATGTGGACTACCCATCACATATATAATTATTACTCGGATTACCCATCCCTTGCCATATGGACTACTCATCACATATTGTTTAGCTATTAAATTTATATGGACTATCCATCACATATATCACATTTGTTTACAATTGATGTGGACTATCTATCACACATTCCATACTTCTACTAAGTTAAATATGAACCCTTCATTCCCTCATAGGGACTATCCATCTCCAGCATGATGTGGATTATCCATCTCACATCCTATTGTTTTCCTAAGATAATTATGAGTTCGTCATCTAACCATTTAATTCATGTTACATCCATATTGAACCTATTTCTATTGGTGTCCCCAATTAGGCTATTCACCCCTCAAAATTATAATCTTGTCGAAATCATGGAGGAAAAATGTATTGTTATCCCCAATAGTTAATGTCGAAATTTATAAAATAAAATGCATTGGTATCCCTAATAAATAATATAAAGGTTATAAAGTCGAATACATTGGTACCCCTAATGGAATAGTCAAATTTATAAAACATTTAGCTTGTCAAAGTTAATCTACATTGGTGTCCCCAATTATAGTGTCGAAATTTACAATTAAAACAACATTGATATTCCCAACAACAAAGGTGAAGAAGAAAACTTAAGGCTCTTCGGCCTTAATAAAGAAGATGGGCGACATTCATGCCGCACTATGCCTTATCGAAGCTCTATCCAAGGTACTAAAATTCTTTTAAGTATAAAGTTCCATGTCGAAGATGATGTCATTGACTTACATAAACAATAGGTAATCCACCTATTTTTAAAAAAAAATTAACAAGGCATTTTGACTTCGACACTAAGAATCACGACGATAATGATGCACAGCGTCATCGCCCAAAAAAATGCAAAAGATTCCTTACCAACCTCAATGAATAGCAACCTCAAGATTGTCGGCATCACTATGAACCATTTCACTTGACATACTCTGACTACTATGCCGTGAACTTTATAAGGTCGAAGTCGTTATAGGCGGCACCATTGCCTCTTGTATAGTGACGTCGAGATTAATCAAAATAGTGATTTATCAAAAAATGGTTTGCAACACCATTTTAAAACATGGTGAAGATTGGTGGCATCAACAATAACCTCGACGTCCCGTTCAAACACTTACATAAGTTACAAGAATGTGTTGCCGCCGATGATATGTTGCCACTGATGTCCACTTCGACACAGTTGAAATCGCTCCACAACTACCCAAGTAGTTATCATGTGCTTCCTTCCTTATCATCATCGACACTAATGACTGTCGTGCTATTTTAGACTTATGTGGAGAGGGGCGGTGTGGCATTATTATAAATATTAAGTAAACTGATTTATTACCAATAAAAGTACATACTTTTCATCAAATCTAATTTCTTGTCCAAATCCTATTGGATAAAATGATACTTTAACCATTTCATTACTAAAATTCTACTGCATACATTTTTCAAATACCAAAACATTTTCAAATTTAACTAATTAATATCCTTAATAAATTTATTAATTTAAATTCTTATTTAGCATAATAAATTCATAATAAATCATATTCACTTCGGAAAAATCCCAAACTTTCATGGAAATTCCGAGTTACTATATTCTTCATCATATAAAATTTTTGGTGCCAAAAACTATATTTAATTATTTTTAATAATTAAAACCCGAAATTAACCCAATTTCCTTTTTAGGAAATTCATTAAAAATTTAATATAATTTGAAAAATTATGAAACTAAAAACACATCTCCAAAATAATGTTTTACTCAACATACCATAAAATTAAAGTCATTGGAGATTAAAAACTTAGGTTTTACCCTTAAAGCCTACTTAAATAATTTCAGTAAAAATCCATAAATCATTGTTCTACCTAAACAATAATCAATCAACCAAAACATGGCATAATTTATCAAAAGAGTTCGGTTATTATCCATAACTAAATTCGAAATCAATCAATAGAGATAGAAAACCTATTATTCACCTTAGAATTAGAAGTTGGAGTTGATCTCTTTTCTTTGATTATTTTAATGTTAGGAAAATTAAGAATGATATAAGGAGGAGAGGATTTAAGGAGTGAAAGTTGGATATATTTATTTTACCCCTCTCATATATTCTCTTATATGCAAATCTTTAAACAATCTTACTTAGTTCATTAGTAATGGCTCGACTTTATAAAATTTTCAAATCGCATTCTCCTTAACTATTTACATATTCAATTTTATCCATCCAATTAAATATCCTGAGTAATGTTAAACTAAAATTAGGGGCGTTATAGGCTCTCCTTGAAGAATTTCCAGTAAGGACAACAAAACAAGCACATCAAAGATGTAAATAACGTTAGTATATCCTACCAACTACAAAGTCTTTATACAACAAATATAGAACATACCATAACAACAACTCAGGATAAATATCCATAATCTTATCCTCTACCTTTCAAGTATAGTCATTCTCATTGTCACTCCACTACACTTTGACTAACTAAACTGCCTTGTTCCTTAATCTCTTGTCATCACTCGCTACGACTCAAACTGGTTGTCTCATAAAAGTCTGATCCAGTTCTACCACTATGTCTTCAAGTGTAGTTGGAGTAATAGTAGTCTCTAAAATATGCATATACTTCCTAAGACGAGAAACATGAAATACATTATGGACACCTGCTAATCTACTTGGTAACTCAACTTGGTATGCGAGCTTTTCGATCCTTTCTGTAATAGGGAACGATCCAACATATCTCAGTGCCAGTTTCCCTAACTTTTCAAATCGTACCACACCCTTCATCGATTATACCTTAATGAAAACATGATCTCCAATTGAGAACTTTAAACCTTTACCATTTTATCTGCATAAATTTTATGCCTAGATTGTACTTCTCTCGTCCTATCCTAGATTAATTCAATATTCTATGTGGTTTCTCTTACCATATCTAGACTAAGGACCAATCTGTCTTCGATCTCTAACCAACATGCTGGCGATTTGCACGGTCTTCCATACAAAGCTTCGAAAGATGTTCCTATACTAATATGATAACTATTATTATAGGAAAACTCAACCAAGTGCAAATAGTCTTCCCATGACTCACCAAAATCTAGTACATGAGCTCTGAACAATCATCAAGTATCTTATTGACTCTCTCTATCTGCCCATCCACCTATGGTGATAATCGGTGCTCATCTTAAGCTTGGTATCTAATACCTCCTGTAAACTCTTCTAGAATTCACTAGTGCACCAGGCATCTCTGTCACTGACTATGCTACTAGGAACCTTATGCAGTCTAACAATATTCTTCATAAAAAACTTGGCTAATATAGGTGCCATCCCGGTTGACTTAACGGGAATGAAGTGTGCAATCTTGGCCAGTCTATCCGTTATGACCCATATACTTACATTTCTCCTATTTGACCTTGGAAACCCGTTAATGAAATCAATAGATATCGATTCCCATTTCCAAACTGGTATCTCTAAAGGCTGAAGCAATCCACTTGGTTTCTGATGTTCGGCTTTAACTTATTGACAATTTGCACAGTGCTTAACCCATAAGCCTCTGTCCATTTTCATACCTTCCCAGAAGAAACTTTTCTCCATATCCTGATACATCTTGGTTCCTCCATGATGAATCGTAAACTTCTATCGATGACATTCCCTGAGAAATTCCATTCTTAGGTCACTAACATCTGAAACACATAATTGTCCCTTCTTCCTTAACCATCCTCTTTGGTCAAGACTAAAATCCTTTAGATCATCGAACTCTGTTCCACCTACCAATCTTCTAATCCTTTCAGCTAGCAATGGCTCATCTCTCTACTTAAAGGCAATTCTTACGATTAACACTGGTCGAACTTCCAAGCAAGATAGCATGGCTATACTTTGACTAGAACTAGCAGTCGATCTTAACTACACACTACAGGTAGTCTATGCCTCTAGATCCTTCCAATCTATCAACATACTAACAGAAATTCTGATGTTTTCTGATAAGCGCTTCCGTAATTTATTTTGTTTCCTTGGTGCATACTCGATACCAAAAACATAAGCTGCTAAAACTCCAACCACCATTGTTGTCTCATAGTCAACTCTTTTTGAGAGAATAAATACCTCGAAGACTTGCGATTCGCATACAACTCAAATCATTCTCTTAAGAGGTAGTTTTTCCACACTTTCAACGTGAAATCACCTCTGCCAACTCCAAATCGTTAGTCGGATATCTAATTTCATGTGGTCTGAGCTATTGAGAAGCAAAGGTAATCACTTTACCCCTATGCATCAATACAACTCCTAATCCTATTCCACACGCATCCGTATACATCTCCAAATCCTGATTCCCATCTGGAACAACTAACACGGTAGCAATGATAAAAAAATGCCTTAACTCAAGCAATGCTTCCTCATATTTATCGGACCAATTAAACTTTACGTCCTTCCTGGTTAGTTTAGTCGGGGTTGTTGCTATCCGCGAGAAATCCTTGAAGAATCTTCGGTCATAGCCAGCTAATCCAAAAAAATCCCTTATCTCAGTCATCGTCTCGGGTCTTTTCCAACTATTTACAGTCTCAATCTTGGCTGGATCCATGGACAACCCTTTCTTTAAAAATACGTGACTAAGAAACTTCACTTCTTTCTTCCAAAATTAACACTTCGAAAACTTCGCTTTAAGTTGATGTTGCCTCATGTCTCATGTACTATTCTAAGATGAACCTCATGATCTTTTTCATGCTTAAATATAAGAATGTCATCAATGAATACTAATACGTACCTATCCAAGTGCTTTCAAAAAAATCTAGTTTATCAAATCTATAAAGAAAGTTGGCACATTTGTTAATTCAAATGGCCTCACTAACCACTCGTATGAACCATATCTCATTCAAAAATCCCGTCAAAGGAATACCATCCTCCGCCACTCTCAACAGATAGAACTCTACCGCGAATTCCAAGTGGAAAAATACTTTGGCTCCATTCCACTGATCAAATAAATCATCAATTTTTGATAAAGGATATTGATTCTTTATCGTCTTCTCATTCAACTTATAATCATCGATGTACAATCTTAACGACATGTTCGGTTTCTTTACAAATATCGCGGCTGCTCTCCAAGACGAACTGATTGGTCTAATAAAACTCTTTCTTTCTAAGTCCACTAACTGAACCTTTAACTCCTTAATCTCAGTAGGTGTTATTCTAGTTAGTGGTCTACTTATGGGTTCATCTCCAGGTACAAGATCTATTCGAAACTCAATAGCTCATTTCGATAGTGGTCCTATAACTTGCTTAAAAAAATCTACAAATTCCCTTGCAACTAAAACTCGATTCACTTCGTCTTCTACTTCCATTGCTGCCAATAGAGTACAAATATCCACACTCAAGTTTTCTACTGAGTATATAATTCGGTCACTAATATCAGCATATCTAACAAATATTTTCCTATCCCGGTAAAATATCCTAACGTCATATTTTCTCAACCAATCCATACCCAAAATAATCCCAAAACCCACAAAATCAAACACATACAAATTGTAGGCAAAAATATAACTTGGAAACTCAAACTCTTGATGGTCACATCTCATCCCTCGATTTGCGTACCCTCCGATTGGATTAGCTACTCTTAAGGAAGTAACAAGAAATGATGGTCCTAAACATAACTTCTCTACCAAACATTGAGATATAAATGAATGCGATGCATGGGTATCAAACAGTACCCAAAATGTTATGCTATGAATCAAAAGTGTACCTTTCATCATAGCGTTTTTCTTCTCAGTTGTTGTTGGTCTTGATGTAGATGGCCCTAAAGCAAAACCTTTCTTTTATTAGCCTTGGTCGCTTCTGGATACTTGTTTTTATAATGCCCCTCCTTGTCGCAGTTAAAGCATTCCACATTTTGCTTACACACAACCATCTTTCCATCACCTGATAGACACTCATTTGCATAGTTTCCTTTCTTATCACACATATAATAGAAATATCTTCTTTTCCTTTCATAGTAGCTCCACTCTTCTAAGCTCCCATTCCCTTAAGAACTTCCTCTTCTTATTTTGAGAACTTTGGGTTCCAACTAGCTTCTCTTTTCTGAAAGTAGAAAGCATCTCCTCATTCCTGATTGCCATCTCCACCCCCTACATTCAATGGATCTCTAAAATATGGCATAGTTGCCCTAGTAATCTCTGGCCTCAACCTTCGGATAAAGTTCTCGTTCCTATTGATAACGGTATAAATGGTGGCATATCTATATTTCGATAGTTCATCAAACTTAGCAGAGTATTCAAACACTGACATTTCACCCAGCTCCAACTCCATAAACTTTTTGAGCAAGGCTGGCTCGGCTACTGCAGATTAAAATCTTTCCTCGAGTCTCCTTCGAAATACTGCCTAAGTCAATTCCTCTTTTGGTACTCCTATGGTTACCCCGTTCCACCAGAACAAAGCAGCTCCTTACAGCTGTCTCGAAGCCATTCTCCTTTTCTGCTCATCATTCAAAACCAAATCAATAAAAATTCTTTCATAATGTAATAACCAGTTCTTCACTTCTATTGCATCCTCGGTCCTAGAAAAGGCTTCTCACCCAAACTGGTGTAATATCGACTCAGTTTAGCATAGTTATTACCATTTGGTGTTATGGGATTGTCTCCTTCCGCATTAGTAGCATTTCCTCCAGCTACTTCTACAACTGCCCCAGCTTGCATCAGATTGACTTAGAGCTAACACATAGCCCCTATATTTAGGTGGAATCCCAGCACCTACATTGGCACTTTCATTTTCCTGTCGACCAGGATTTCTTCGGGCGTTGAGTTGAGCATTTACATTGGTTATAGTGCTTCCACCAAGTAGATTCACTCTTCTGTTTCCTGCTTCCATATCTTTCTTTCTCGTAAATCTGCATATGAACCTTAGTAAGATAAGGAGAACAGTCTAAGAGAGAAGGGAGAATATATAAGTATATATAGTAAATACAAGTACGTTACTATAGCATTAGTCCATACCCCGGTCTTATTCTCTTATTCATCGGGATTAGTTTTCAAAAAATCTTTTAAGTTTTACATAAACCTATGCTCCAATATCAACTGGTAACATCTCCCATTCTGAGGCCTAAAACTTACCGCTACGGTTGTTGTAGTCATCCATAGTTATTGATTTTAGATGACAAAATAAAGCTATGTCAATCACATTGATAATATATACATGAATATTCAAATTTCTGAACACTTTTCATTAATCAAACTTTCATTGCATTTCAAAATGAGATTTTCACGTTGATTACATAATCCATCGTAGACCCACATTCAAAGAAAATATAAACATTATAAAATACTCTAAGAGCGGCATACGAAAATATACCCTTAGTTGATCAAAGTTAAATACTTGACAACTATTCAACTTTTGCATTACATCCAAATAGACAAATCCAAACTACACGGCAGAAATAGATAGAACTCATAATAGCTAGATTGCCTTCTACATGTCTTCGAAAGCTTATTCGTCTAATTGGAAACCTAAAGACCCTTCCTCCCAACATACTCAAATGAGTACCTGAGACAACAAGGGGAAAGAAAAAAACTTCAGATCGGACAACAGTCTGGTGTAAATAATAACCCACCATCTCGTAGTAGTCAAAAATCTAGTAAGACAACGTCGCTGAGCGGAATGAGTTTTTCCTTCGTCGGTATCTTAACCCAAAGCATCTCAGCCATGTACTATGCTCCTGCATCCATATTGGTTATAACATAACATATACCAATATGAAAACATGCAATAAACACCGAATTACCTATCCTAAGTTATTAGACTACCTATCTAAGTTTTTATTGATTATCCGTCTTATATTTATGTGGACTACCCATCTCACATATAATTATTACTTGGATTACCTATCCCTTGCCATATGGACTACTCATCATACGTGATTTAGTTATTAAATTTATGTGGACTATCCTTCACACATATCCCAGTCATTTACAATTGTTGTGGACTATCCATCACGCATCCCATAGTTTTCCAAGGTTAACTATATCTTCTCTAGCATGATGTAGACTATTCATCTCATATCACATAGTATTCCTATGACAACTTTGAACCCATTATTTAGTAATTTCATTCATATTACCCACATGTTGAATATGTCTATTGGTGTCCTAAATTAGATTATTTACCCCTTAAACTTATAACATCTCAATTTTATGCATTGGTGTCGCCAATGGATCTTGTCGAAACCATAGAGAAAAAATGTATTCGTATCCCTAATAATTAATGTCGAAATTTATAAAATAAAATGCATTGGTATCCCTAATAAACAATATAAAGGTTATAAAGTCGAATACATTGGCATCCCTAATGGTATAGTCACATTTATAAACATTTAGCTTGTCGAAGTTAATTTACATTAGTGTCCCAATGATCGTGTTGAAATTTACATTTAAAACAACATTGGTATTCCTAAAAATAACGGTGAAGAAGAAGATTTAAGGCTCTTGGTGCTTAATAAAGAAGATATGCGACATTCATGTTGAATTATGCCTCATCGAACCTCTATCCAAGGTAAAACCAAACTTAAATTCTTTTAAGTATAAAGTTCCATGTCGAAGATGATGTTGTTGACTTACATAAACTGTAGGTTATCCACTACTTAAAACAAAATTTTAATAAGGCATTCTAACGTCGACACCAAGAGTCACGGCAACAATGATGCATGGCGTCCACCAAAAACAATGCAAAAGATCCCATGCCAACCTTGATTGATAGCGACCTCAAGACTATTGGCATCATTATAAAACATTTCACCTGACAAACTTCGGCTACTATGCCGCTAACTTTATAAGTTCAAAGTCATTGTAGGCGGCACCACTGCCTATTGTTTAGTGACATCGAGAATAACCAAAATAGCGATTTATCAAAAGATGGTATGCAGCACCATTTTGAAACAAGATGAAGACAGGCGACATCAGCGACCTTGAGGTCTCGCTTCAAACACTTAAATAAGTTACAAGAATGCGTTGTTGTTGATGATATGTTGCCATCATTGTCTACATGACACAGTTGGAAACATAACTACCCAAGTAGTCATCATGCACTTCCTTCCTCGTCGTCGTTGACACTAATAGCTGCTGTGCTATTTTAGCCTTAGTGTGGAGAGGGTTAGTGTGGAATTACTGTAAATGTTGAGAAAAATAATTAATTACCAATAAAAGCATATACTTTTCATCAAATCCAATTTCCTGTCCAATTTCTATTGGATAAAACAATACTTTAACCTTTACTGAAAATTTGCCGCATACAATTTTTCAAGTACCAAAATAGTTTTTAACTTTAATTAATTAATATGCTTAATTAATTTGTTAATTTAAATGCTTATCAAGCATAATAAATTCATAATAAATCGTATTAACTTGGGAAAAATCCCAAACATTCGCAGAAATTCTAAATTACCATACTCTTCATCATATAAAAAATTTAGGGCCAAAAACTATATTTAATTATTTTTTATATTTAAAACTCGAAATTGGCCCAATTTCCTTCTTAAGAGATTCATAAAAAATTTAATATAACGAGGAAAATTATCAAATTAAAAATCCATCTCCAAAAATAGTACATTACTCAAATACAAGAAAATCAAAGCCATTGGAGATTAAAAACATAGGTTTTACCCTTAAAATCCACTTAAATAATTTCTTGAAAATCTCATAAATCATTGTTCTACCTAAACAATAATTAGTTAACCAAAACATGGAATAATTTATCAAAAAAATGTGGGTATTACCCATAATTGAATTTGAAATTAATCAATAGAGATAAAAAAACCTATTGTTCACCTTAGAATTAGAAGTTGGAGTTAAGATTTGATATTGCTTTAGTTTCCCCTAAGCTCCTTCTCTTTGAATCCCCTTGATTTATTCCCATATCTTGCTTGCTAATGGTTGGTCTCCTCTCTTTTCTTTGATTGTTTTGATGTTAAGGAAAATGAGAATGATATGAGAGGGGGAGAGTTTAAGGAGTGAAAGTTGGATCTATAATTTCCCTCTCATATATATTCTCCTATATGACAAATATTTAAACAATCTTACTTAGTTCATTAGTAATGGCTCGACCTTATAAAATTTTCAAGTCTCATTCTTCTTAACCATTTAAATTATTCTATTTAATCTGTCCAATTAAATAAGTTGAATAATGTTAAACTAAATTTAGGGGGGTTTCAAGTTCAGTCGATCATCCTTGTTCGGATGGTTATTTTCATAGACCTTTCTTGATCATCAGAATTTCCATTAACCACCTCCCTTGGATGGGTGCTTTGACTAGGCCCGGCGGTGAGATCAAATTCTTAATTGATCATCACTTTTTGAATGGTTTCTTTGGCCAGGCTTTGCAACGGTACCAAAGGCTTCTCATGCATCTTCCTTGGATGAGTACATTGACCAGGCCCGACAGCGGAATCAAAGGCTTAATTGACAATCACTCTTTGGATGGTTGCTTTGGCTAGGCTTTACGGCAGCTCTAAAGGCTTCTCATCCATCTTCCTTAGAGGGGTTCTTTGACCAAGACCAATGGTGGAATCTAAGGCTTAATTGACCATCTCTCTTTGGATGATTGCTTTGCCTATGCCATGAAATGTTAAACAAAGTTCTAGCCTAACTTTGAAATGTTTTGAAATAAATAATTTCAAATAAAATTCCAAGAATATCTATAATCAAAATAATATATATATTAAAATGTCCAAAATGCCTAGGGTATCCAAAGTTCAAATTATTCTTGTTTCATATGCCACTAAAATAAAGTTCGAGAATATATACAATTTTTCTTTATTCAATGGCCAATATGAAAGGAATACAACATCCTTTTTTGATCTAATTCAAAGATCATGAATGAAGTTAATTTGCAAATTTACAATTTTAAAGGTCCTTATATCAAAAGTTAAAGTCGTCTTCTACTTCCTCGGCCATTAAAGGAGGTCTCAAGCTCTCAAGGAAGCTTAGCAATGTTAAGCCCGAAATAATGATTTGCACTAAGAAAGAGAGAGAAAGATAAGAATAAGTAAAGGAGCTGGGCCAGCCCATATCGGAAGAAATGGATGAATTTCGAATTTTTTTCTATTTTAGATCTTTATTGGGCCTATGTAGTCTAAATTTATTTCGAACTTCTCTAGATTTTCCTTTTAAAATTTCTTCATATCATTACAACTATCTAAAATTAGTTTAATATAATTTTAATTAATTGTACATGATGATGAGCACATCACATGCACCCGTGTGCATAGTGTAAGCACAGCATATGATAAGTACATAAAGCAAATATGAACGTTGTTTGGGTATTAAAATTTACACTACAATGGACACATTCCCCCTCTATATATGCCTTTGTCATCTAAAAGACAATGTTTTCTAAATACACACACATGTATAAATATAACATACACAATAAATGCTTTGCATAATTGTTCAAACGAAATAGACTTCATTTATATTACATGTAGTAAATCAAAGAATATCAAGATTAATTAAGGTAGTTTAAAAGTATACTATTATATCTTATACAAAAACCCTTTTAAAACCTTAGGCTAAATATAAATGTACATGCACATATAAAAAAAATTACATAATTATGTAAACTAAAGTATACAGACAACCAAAATAAATTTGGAACAAGATAAATAATATAGAATGGATTTGTCAAAAGGAATGCTTCCTTTTGAGCAAAGATTTAATATTAAATTAAATGAAATTGTAAAATATGGAATAGCTCATTGATTCAATGTTTCCCTTTATCTTTAAATCACATAGTTTATTTTAAAATGACATATAATATGTCAATCAAATCAATATATTAAGTTGATGATAAAGATTAATTAATGCAATTATTACCAAGTTTTCTTTACATAGAAATTCATGTATAAGCATTCAAGTCTAAATCTTTGATATAAAAACTAAATTATAAATAAGAAAATTTCAAAGTTCAATTATTTCAATAATAACAATATTAGACGACATAGGCATATAATAATTCGTGATAGGAAGATATGGATCTAAATTAAACAAACTGGATGAATAAGCAAATAAAACCGAGAAATAAAATTAATGAGGTCTAGATCTAGGTTAAATAAAAAGAATAAACAATTATGTAGAACAAATAAAATGAAATATTATTATTCATAACAAAATAAATGTGAACAAAGCAAAGGTTCTATGTTTTAACATGACAAAAATATACAATTGATTCAGGTAGGGGACTTCAGATATTCAAATTCGAACTCACATATATTTACAGAGGGGGAGACAGATAATTAAGGGGATATAAACAAAATAAAAGATGTGTGTGTATAATTACGTTAGGATGAAGCCTATAGAAACACCTTTAATGATAGAATAATTCCAAGATCCGATTAATCACTCTCTAGATCTGCAGCAATCAAGAGACATTCACCCAATATTTTTATTTAATATTGCTTGATTAAATTTTGGAGTATGAAATCTTTCCACCATTATAATTTTTTAGGCCTAGAGGTTTCTCCGAAGAGGTGGAAAAAATGACAGTGAGAAATCTAATGAGGAGGAGATAAATGTGTAATCAATATATGGTCTATTTCTCTCCTTTAATTAAGATTTCCTATTAATTTTAATTTTTAAAAACTTATCCCCTTCTTAACATTATAGCAGCCAATCATATAGGGATGTGGGGCCAAAAGTTTTTTGAAATTCAATTAGTATTATTTCTATGTAAATCTAATTTAATTTATAATCGATATCGCATACGGATGTGTGCATTCATAATCTTTTATATATGCACATTATTAAATACTAATGGAAATCAAACAAATCAAATAAGAAATATATATTTTTAACAGTTAATATTTCACAAATATTAATTAGTTCAATTTATTTAAAGTCCATTTCAGTATTTACCTTGTTTAAATCGAATTTAAACATTCTACCGATATCGTATATCGGTGCGCGCTTTTATACCTTTTGTATACACACTTTACTAAATACTATTGGTATCCAATAAATTAAAAAAAAAATTAATATTTCTTAAATATTAATTAATTTATTAATCTTTAAAAATTAACTAATTCATGTGGTTGATTCGGAATATCTATCATTTCGGTTGTATGACTCAAAGGTGTAAATTCAGTCGACGATTAATGTTAAACAATTCAAATATTAACGTTCACATGTCACCTGGCTAGTGATGTGACATTTTAGCTGAATTTATCGCTTACTCGTCCTTTGGCAAAATCCAATTTTACTTATTATAAGCATTATCAATTAGTGATAATTATTTACATTAATTCTCTTTGTCAAAACTATATCACTTTGGACTTATGGAATTTGGTAACATCAAAATTCCTACATCATCCATATTCAACTTTATAGTCCAAACACAAAGTCCTTGGTTCAATATTAACAGTTATCATTAATCGAACTAGTCTGGCCAGTGATTTGATTTAGCTGACTTCAGCTGACTGCAATACTAACCCCGTATAACTAAGAAGACAAATCTTCCTTTGAATAGTGGTTCGCTCCCAGTATTTTCACTCGACCCAACTAGTCTAATTCGATGGACTCTATGTTATGATTTGACTATAGCCAAAGTACAGCTTTCATATTGAAGATCGATAGTGTTCTCAAGTCAATAAAACTACGCAAGTTAGTCACATTGATGATTTTCTGTTTGACCTTGGATATATTAAACAATAAAAAACTATCAGGTGAGTCTTCCATAATTATCCAATAGATTTCAGTACGTAACCCCTAAATGCCCCCAGCAGTCATAAGTAATACATCGTTCAGTTTTTGGGGAGCGTACCATACTCTAGTCCCAATGGATGCATCGATATCAATTTTCGATATATCTTGACTAGGAATAATTAAAAATTATGTGTTTATTATTTTGTGATACAATACTCATGATTACAACTATTTGTAATTACTATCACAAACACACCATTTATGGATTTTCTATTATATATTTCAACCATACATTTTATTATTCATAACACATTAAAACAAATAATAACAAAAGGATAACACCCTTTATTACGAACGATGATTGATTGCATAGTTAATAATTCATAATAAATTACAAAATTGCCACTAGGATATACTCCTAACTCTATCAATCTCCCACTTGCACTTAGGGCCAATTATGGAGTCTCAATCCCATCCCTTCAATCAGCCTCTCATGCTCCGGTCAAGTTAGGTCCTTAGTGAATGTATATGCTATGTTCTCTTTGGTATCTATCCATTGTATCATGACCTGTTTCTTCTCAGTGAATTCTCTAATAAGGTGGAAATTTTGAAGAATATCCCATGAATTTTTGTACACTTCGAGTTCCTTTGCGATCTGTGTCGCCACATTATTATCACAGAACAATGCCATTGGATTATTGGTATCGAAAATCACCCCAAGCTCACCAAAAACTTACGCATCCAAACTACCTTTTTAGCTGCTTCATTGAGGACAATGTATTCAGCCTCCATCGTGGTATCAGCTACTGTTTCATGCTTGGAACTTTTTCAACTAATGGCATCGCCATTTAGAATAAAACACAACCGGACACCGATTTACTATCATCTACATCACTTTGGAAGCTCGAATCTGGATACCCCTTTATAAGGAGGTTTCCATTCCTGTATATAAAGAATAAGTACTTAGCATTTCTTAAGTACTTTAGTATACATTTAACAGCCATCTAATATTTTTCTCCAAGATTAGACTGGTATCGTCTTATGCATCATAATGCGTATTCCACATCCGGTCTAGCACATAAAATAGCATACATATTGGATCTTATGGCTTAAGCGTAGGGTATCCTCTTCATACACTCTTTCTCCTCTTCGGTATGAAGAGCATCCTTCTTAGGAAGGATGATTCCAAAGTGCGTTGGCGCGTTTCCATGCTTGGATTTCTCTATACTGAACCTTTTTAGTATGGTATCTATGTACATGGATTAGGACAATACTAGCAGCCTCTTAGATCTATCTCTATAGATCGTTATACCAAGTATATAGGCTGCTTCTTCCAAATCCTTCATGAAGAAGTTATTAAAAAGCCAAGCTTTCACTGATTACAACAACAAAATGTCATAGCTATTCAGTAATAGCTCACCGGCATAAAGCACCAAAAATACTATAACGTTGCCCGGTTCCTTTCTTATACCCATACTTCCTCTATATGTTTGATAAAAGCCAAACTGTTTGATTACTTTATCAGAACACTTATTCCAACTCCTTCAAACTTGTTTTAAGTCCATAAATGGACTTTAACAACTTACAAGCCTTTCCCTCCTCCCACTGACCACAAAACCCTCAGGTTATGACATTAGATGATCTCTTCTAAATCACCATTTAGAAATTTAACCTTTACATTCATTTGCCATATTTCGTAGTCATAAAATGTAATAATGGCTAGCATAATCCGAATGGACTTAAGCAATCACTACTACAAAACAGGTCATTTGCATCGGTTGTTTACCCCCCTTTTGCATCAGTTCAACAACCGATGCATATGCAACTGATGCAACAGGCTTAACACTTTTGCATCAGTTCTGAAACCAATGCAAAAAGGTCCTTTTTACATTGGTTGTTACTAACAACTGATGCAAAATATCATGATTGGTTGCTTGGACTTAGCCCCATGTTGCATCGGTTCTAATGAAAACTGATGCAACAAAGGAACTTGTTGCATTGGTTGTTGTTGAAAACCGATGCAAACTAATCCCTCTATTGCATCGGTTTTTTATAACAACCGATGCAAACTAATCCCTCTATTGCATTAGTTATTTATACCTGATGCAAAAAAGCCATTCTCAGAAACCATTATTACAGTACTCAAATAGACTATATATATATTATTGCATGCAATATTACAATCATTCAAAATTAAATTTGATGGCAAATACATAATCAGATTTAATAAATAGCATAAGTGCATAGGTTAATACATAATCAGATTTAATAAATACAGTACTCTTAGATTTAATAAATACAATTACTTGTAACTGTGATAGTTGCTTAACCACTTGTGCACTGCCTACAACCAAATTCCCACTGCACAGTCCTCTGTCACCCATTTCCTCACTACTTCATATCATCCCTATCACAAAACACTTCAACCACCACTGTTACATCATTCTTCACTGCCTGTTACCAGCCACTGTCACAAATGAATACCCCCACCTGAAACTTCAACTTGCAACTGTTCAAAATTGTGACTACAACAGTCCATCCATCAACACTCCTTACCATTCATCTACAAAACTGTCATGCACATCCCCATTTCAAAACTGCAAATCATTTCACCATCAATACACATTACATACTGCCTTTCGACTTCCATCTTGAATCTCCTCTATCTCAACACAAAACAATACCATTCATTTCCAAAAAATAAATATACTTGCCTCATAACACACATTCACTAACCTGTCAACGACTACAACTTTCACACTGCTACATCTCTCTGTCCATCCCCTTGCAACAGTACCTATCTCAACCATCTCAGCCAAAACAACATCGAAAGACTGTGCATTCTCTGGTCCTACTGCACTGAAAACCAAGCTGCTGCATTTAACCCTATACCGCATACTTCACATCACCAGTTCAAAGCTTCAAACATTCAATCGTCACCTTGATCACTGCAGTAATTCACTGGTCTTACAAACGAGCATAACATAACATTAATGTATGCGGTCTGCTAGAAAATAAATACAAAATGATATTAGGGTGTAATGATGGTTGACGCTAATAGTCGTAGCTTGGATTGTAAGAGCATTAAAAATTTGCAGTTAAAAACTATTCAAACATAAAAGAGACATTAACCAAATGTATTTGTGCAAAAAAAAAAAGACAACCATTGGAGATTCACATGGTATAGCAAAAATAATTAAAGTGGACACAAATTCCCAACATAACATTGAACTTTGACCAAATTAATGGTATGTAAATTTAAATATACAACAAACAAATGAACATAAAAAATTGACTAAAATCCAACATCCAACTCCATTGAATTTGATATTTATTTTCACCACATTTCTTTGAGCAATGTTGTAAATTGATCCAGCAATTAACTCTAGCATGCATGGTAAGTAAGATGAATGATAACATCATTGATTCACGGTTCCGGAGTAAAGTAGGTTATCCATACATGCAAATCTCCGTAACTATAGGTCTGTTATCATTAGAATTCAAAAGTACAAAGCACTTCTTTAGGAAATTTTATTTGAGCACTAAGTCCTCCCATTTGCAAGAATTTTCAATGATAACTAAAAGAGTTAATACTATTTAAAAGAATTATTATTGTTAATGTACATGACACTTTCTCTTATTTGCACTGTGTTTGATCAATCTTTTCACATCTAACAGACTTATTAACCTTGTTAATGTACATGACACTTTCTCTTATTTGCCAATTATTATTATTCTAAATAGTTAGGTGGTAGTATATAGCTGTATTATGAGTCTTAGATAACATATATCATACTAAAAGTTCCATAAATTTTCATATAATACTCAAAGAGGATAAAAAGGGAGAAAAACTGGGGAAAAAAATGCATGAAAATATTTAAATAAGGATTATAAAATTTTTGTCCAGACTATATCCCAAGGTGAAATGTCAGACCTCATTAATTTGTACATTGCTAAAAAAAGGATCACACAGTATGGATCCTACAATTTCATCTTACCTAAATAACAATCATGTTCTAAACTCAAATATTCTAGAAGAAATATAATATACTAAAACAGATTAATAATAAAAACTTACAGAAGAACTATGAGGTAACATGCACATTGACTTTATTTCTCACCGAACACTGTCGAAGCGAAGCAATTCAATTTGAGATAAGGGATAATTAACCGACAGATAATTGAGCTCTGAGATAAAATATTCCTTGTCTAAGTAAGCTACATGCAAACCTTTTATAAAAACTTGTATTAGTAAAACAAGTTCCACAACTATAACAATATGATACACATGCATATGGATTCAAAATAAGTTTACCCTATATTGATCGTAGTTTCCATTTTATCGCCTGTTAAAACCCATATCTTAAGACCGGCTTGAGCTAATTTATCTATGCATTGAGGCACCTACAAATAATAATATTTGATTTTCAATAAAATAAAATTGCTAATGGCTGAAAATAAATGTGTAAACGGCAGACACAATCCTTTCTGTATTTGTCTTCAAAAGCTGTTGCACCTACAAGAATTAAATCACTTTCCATCATATCAGCAACACATTCAATATTAGCCTCTCTATTGAGTCTTATAGTAGTCTTTGCCTTTAAAAACTCAACATTCCAAGCTAAATATTCAGATTCTATAGTACTATAATAAATATATAACATGATTTCAAATATTTTCTACCAGAGTCAGAATCAACAGATAGATAATTTCTCGAATATGATTCCCGAAATTGAAAGCTAAATTAGCTATACATATATAGATTTACAACTTAATCAAAAGGTTCATGAACAAATGCTTTATTGACTGTCACTCCATAAGTACGTCTTGTGACACCCAACGCACCTCAAAGAACTGCATACCAAATATCGGATTATTCCACCATTTCTTTATTACAAGGAATAGATAATCAACGAATGTTACTAAAAATTGAAGCAAAAATTTCTAGTTCAATACGATGTCATGCGAGTTTGGGTAGATGAAGGATTACAAAGATGAGCAGACGCCCAGCGTGCTACCTGAACAATGGTGTGCCGACGGTTCTTTTTGTTGAAAAGAGTACAATGATACTTTCAAATGGGTTGATTGGTGTAAAATGGGTCTATGTACACAATAGAGTGATACATAATCAATTTGTATGAATAGCTGAAAAGATGTGTATTGTAATACAGCTTAAACTTTAGCAGGCTTAACATTTACATCATACAACGTATCATGTATGATAAATTCAAATTTATACAGCCCGTGCCAATACAAACAACTGATTATGCAATTCGAACAACAACAGAAATTCTCATATAATCATGTGATAGAACTACAGAATCAACCTGATACGCTGAAAATACATATCTAAAAAGGATTTAAAACATACAATATATTATATAGGGGAACAAGTTCATACCAAATGCAACATGTAATGCAAATCAACATGACAATACAACTAAAGACGCAAACATCAGAGCTAAATACTCAAATTCCTACAAGAATCTAGCAATAAGCTTAAATCAAAATTCAAACATACTTGCAGAAGCAATGATGGGTTGATTCGGGAAAGAAAACTGCCACGGCTCTACCATCGGTTCAGGAATTTCAGGAATATCCATTTCATCCCACTGAATTCTTCAATGAACTGAAGAACGGAAACCAAAGATCTAAGCCTTCCAGTCAATTCATCAATCTGTGCCTTCAAAATCGTGTTTTGCCCATCCACTTTCAAATACTGCTCTGTGCAAACATTGATTTGCATAGCAATTTTAGCGTTTTCGTCCTTGAGATGAGCAACTTGTTTAATCAAATCATCTAAATGCTGCTGCTTTCTCATTCTAGATCTATGAGTTGTTTGAGACCATTCTCTTTCTCTTTTTTGGGTCTTCTTCAGAGCTTGATGTTTGGCGGGCAGGCAAAGAAGCCATTATATCGATTTTTGCAGATTTGGGCTTTTGTTTTACGAGATGGGTATTAATCAAAATATAAACTTCTACTGAAATCAAGGAGGATCAATTCATGAAAAGAGGTAAAACCAGTAGAGGTACACAACGGAGAAAGAGTGGAGAAAGCAGAAAGTTAAATCTGTGATGTTCATATTACGAACATTCAATTCATTGGATTTGTGGTCTTGTCTTAATTTTGTGAAGAAATCGGGATTCTAATGGATGTAAGATCGGATTTTGAAATAAAACTGAGTTGCAATTGATTGACAGCTCCAAATCAGGCAATAACAGTATACAAAAACCCAAATAAATTATAAAAATAAAGGAATAATAAGAAAAAATGGAGAGAAAAGAGGGAAAACTTAGCTGAAAGCAGATGATTTCGAAGAAACGACTGCAAAAATGGAAGAAATAAGGTTTTGGTTTGGCCTCAAGAGGTTTATTCATAACTCGGGATAAGTCTAGGGTTTTTGTGTTTTTTTTTGGGAAGCAGGCGAAATACGGGAAACGAATGGAAAATAGGTGGCGGGAGAAAAAATTGGGATGGCGGTAATTATCGAAAGAGCATGCAAATTAATTTAGTTGCAGTGGTTGACCTTAAAACCGATGCAACTACAACTATTTGCATCGACGTATTTGCATCGGTTGTTGGTGACAACTGATGCAAATTTGATTTTTTATTACCTATTGCTTTCTACGTACCAATTGCATCAGTTATTAAGACAGAACTGATGTAAATAGTTCTATTTGCATCAGTTTTTACTTCAACCGATTCAAATGAGGCGATGCAAATGGCCTGTTTTGTAGTAGTGAATGCAACTGGCAAAAAGGTCTCGTCATAAACAACAACTTGAATTTGATGAAATCCTTTCACTACAAGCCTTGCCTTATAAATTTCTACTTCCCCATCTGCATTTAGCTTTTTATTAAAAAATCCTTTTGTAGTCGATGGGTTTTATCTTGTTGGTTAAGTCAAAAAAGTCCAAACTTTGTTTCGTACAAGAATCTATATCAAATTTCATCGCTCTAAGCCAAAGTGCAGAGTCTTTAATCTACAATGCTTGTTTGAAAAATAGAAGAGTGTCATCATCTAAGACACAATCCACCCTCTCTCCATCCACAAGAAAACTATAGTCTCTCTTTGGTACGCCAGATTCCCTACTAGACCTTCTAATAAGTTTCATGTTTTCATATATGGGTGAACTTGGTTCTCCCTCTGGTTCGGTGTCTGTGTTAATTTCTTGGATCTCATCAAATTCTACAACTTTTTTGTTTATTTCCTTTAACAAAAGTTTCTTTTATAAAAAGATAGCACGTCAATCAGTATTATAGAATATATATCAAATTGAGTATTTGGAATATCTTATTAATTTACACAACACTTGTCTTGCCTCTATTTCATTCGGACCAACATTCTTAACGAATTTCGAACAACCCCATGCATCCAAATACTTGAGTTGGGGTTTCTTACCATACCATATCTCGTATGGTGTTTTAGGCATGTATTTAGTAGGTAAGAAGTTCTTGGCCTTACGCATCATGGAACGTACCATTTCTAATATGGTTTGATACCTTCGCTCCGACACACCGGTGTGTTATGGAGTATAGGATGGGGTACTCTAAGAGATAATCCCATTATCCTTTAAGTATTTTTGGAAATCATATCCAACATACTCATCTCCTCAATCTGATCGAAGAATCTTAATCTTACGACCCATTTAATTTTCTACCACATTTTTATATGCAATAAATTTCTCATAGACTTCGAATTTGTTCCTCATATTATATATATATATGTGTGTGTGTGTGTGTGTGTGTTTGTGTGTAATATATTAGTCTCGAGAAACCATTGATGAAGTTGATAAATTAAGATCTATTAACTTTGATGATTATATACAACGGGCCACATACGTCACTATGTACTAACCCTAAGAGTTCATCAATTCTTTCATTGCTCCCACTGAAGGGGTTCTTGATCATTTTACCTATGAGACATGAATCACACGTATCAAATGATTCATATTCAACTGATGGGAGAAAACCTTTTCTTTTCAGTTTGTGTAGTCGTTCTTACAAATATAACGTAGCCTACAATGCCAAAAATAACTTTCATTTACATGAACATTAGAAGAGTTCCTCACAACAAAGACATAATTGGTATTAATCACATAAATGCCAATTTCTAAAATACAATCATAGACTTTTTCATCATTCAACATAATGTTTATAACATTATTAGCATAGTGAAATATATAACCAATCTTAGACAATATAGACACAGAAATGGTACCACAAATAAAGCCTTTTACATAATAGAAATTATTTAATATTAATACTAATCCATTTGTAAAAGACAAATGATAATTTCCAACTATTGTTGCATCTACCAGAGATCCATCAGCAACTTGAACCCACATTCTCACTTCGCCACATGATGCTTGTTCCTACGTCCATGTAACGAATTACAAATATGAGTTCTAGATCCAAGAATCCAAAACCCAAGACAATTTATTGATTGAAAAACAATTTTGGATCATAAATGTACTTGATGAAGTAGTAGAACTATTATATTTCTTCTCTTTAACAATGTTTAAGTACTCTGGTCAGTTCTGTTTCCAATGACTTTCTTCTTGACATTCACCCTTGTCAGTAGCAGTAGTCTTCTTACTTTTGGTGTTTACCCTCTTTCGCTTCTTCGAACATTTCGAAGATGACGCTTTCCCTTTAATAGCAAGTATGGCTCCTTGATCCTTAGACGAAGACTTGGTTGATCTCAACATATTGAGGAGCTAAACGAGGCTCATATTACCAGCTCATATTAAGGAGTAAGACTCGTCTGTCTTGGAATTCTGACCCTAAATTTTCTCAAAAAGTTATAGCTCCATGGATGATGGATAAATCCTTATCGGTTGTACCATATACAACTCCTAACTCTTGGTGCCTTGTCCTAATTTCACTTCGACCTTGAGTTAGCTTAACAAATCAAAATAAATTTATTCACTTGTACCTACCATATCATGGTGGCCTAAATATGGTATACGAACCTTGAGTTTTCTCAACAAATACATATAATTATCTTTCCTCGTATATTAAATACATTAATAATACTGTACATAACATCCCTAGCTTGAGTTTTCTCAACAACTAAGGAGTTTGCAAGTAATTTATTACTATATATATATACATATATATATGATAGAGGACAATATTATATTGAGATTTATAATCTTTGATATATTATGTTAAGCAATATTAACTTATGGAATAATGTAATTCTTAAGTACTATACTTGTGATTCAAGTATTGGACACATTGGAAACCACGGTATACGTATATTTATGTATGTTTTATTCTTTTGGTCTATTCAGGGTTTCTTAATGTTCCACCGTTAGTGTATACATTAATATTATATCAATTTCTTTATTATATAACTTTTATATTTTAATTAGCTTATATAATAATCTTATGCATAACATTATATTATTTAAATCATATTTAATTAATTTTAACTAATGAACTCTTTAATCAATTATTTATTATTCAATTTTAACATATTATATTGAATATTTATATACTACAACGCTTATAGTAATACACATACATCATATGTTTATATGTTTTTTAATTTATTAATTAATATTTAAATAATTTTAATTAAAATTTAGTTGTTTTAAAAAATTGTTTTGCATACATACTTGTACATTTATGTTGTCTTAAACATTTCAAGACGACAGAACATATATCAATATATATTAAACATGCATATACGTACATAAATTAATTAACTTATTTAACCAATTTACTTTATTAATCTTATTACTAAATTATTTTTGAAATTAATGTTTAAATTTTAAATTTTCAAACATTTTGAAAGTTTTATTATCTTTTCAAACATTATGAAAAAAACTTATGTTATATTATAACTGTTATAGTAATCATATTTCATTTCAAATTTAACTATTAAATTTAAAATCTTTACTTTAATTTTCAAAATGATTTTGAAAATTAGCCCAAGGCCCAATTCAAATTGGGCCTTTCTATTAGGGGCAATCTTTGGGGTCACTTCACATTTTAAGCCAGGTCGGTAACAAGGTAGGACATGGTACTTGACTATCCAATTCCAGTCCTAGAAATTACCTTTCCAGACACTATACAAAGTGGAAAAGCTTACTTAGTAGCCCTAATATGACTGGTTTAGACCACATAAACTATTAGGTTTTAATACCATTGAAGGAACTGGGTTAGCCGCAGCAGATGAAAAGGATGAATTTCGGATTTTTTTCCATTTTAGATATTTATTAGGCATATGTAGCTTAAATTTATTTAGAAATTTTTTAAATTTTCCTTTTAAAATTTCTTCATATTATTAGAACTATCTAAAATAGTTTAATTTAATTTAATTTATTGTATATAATGATGAACATATCACATGCACCTATGTGTATAGTCTAAGTGTAGCATATGTTAAGCGTATAAAGTTAATGTGAACATTGTTTAGGTGTTAGGATTTACACCACAACGGACACATACCCCCTCTATATATGCCTTTATCGTCTAAAACAAGAAAGATTTGTTTAATATGTATATATATATATATTTACATGTATAAATGCGTATATATATACATACATAATAAAAGCTTTACATTGAAGTTCAAATGAAATAGACTTCATTTGTATTACATGGAGTAAATCAGAGAATACTAAGGTTAATTAAGGTAATTGAGAGTTTATTATTATATTTTATGCAAAAAACTTTTTGAAAATTTAGGTTAAATATAAATGTATATACACACACATAAAAGATATTACATAATTATGTCAACTCAAGTACACATACGACCGAAATAAATTTAGAACAACATAAATAATGTAGAACGGGTTGTGAAATAGAATGCTTCCTTTTAAGTAAAGATTTAATACTAAATTAGATGCAATTGTTAAACATGGAATACATCATTAATTCATTGTTTCCCTATTTCTTTAAATTAGTATAGTTTATCTTAAAATGATTTAAAACATGTCAATTAAATCATAATATTAAGTTGATGACAAAGATTAATTAATGCAATTATTACCAAGTTTTATTTACATAGCAATTCATATGTAAATATTCAAATCTATATGTTATGAAAACTGAATTATTAACAAAAATAATTCAAAGTTCAATTTTTTTAACAATGACAAAATCAAACGGCATAGGCATATACGGATTTGTGATTAAACGATCCAGATTTATATTAAACGAACTAGATGAATAAGCATACAAAACAAAGAAAACAAAATTAACAAGGTCTAGATCTAGGTTAAATAAACAATCATACATAACAGAGAAGGTGAAATATTATTATTCATAACAAAAAACAGTAAACAAAGCAAATGTTCTATGTTTTAACATGATAGGAATATACAACTGATTCAAGCAGCGGATTGAGATATTCAAATCAAAATTTAAATTCACATATATGAACAGAGGGGAGAGATAGATAATTAAGGGTGTATAAACAGATGGAAGATGTGTATATGTCTATATATAATTACCTTAGAATGAAGCCTAGAGAAACACCTTGAATGATAAAACATTCCTAGATCCAATCGATTACTCTCTAGATCTACAACAACCACAAGAAAATCACCCACTATTTTTATTTAATATTGCTTGATTGAATTTTGGAGTTATGAAGTCTTTCCACGATTAATTTTTTTCGGCCTAGTAGTTTCTTTAGAGAGGAAGAAAAAAATGACAGAGAGAAATCTAACTAAAAGAGGAAATAAACGTGTAATCAGTATATGGTTTATTTCTCTCCTTTAATTAAGATTGCCTCTTTATTTCAATTTTAAAAAACTCCTTGTCCTCTCTAAATCATAGCTGCCTATCATACAGGGATGTGGGTCTAAAAGATTTCCAAAATCTAATTAGCATTATTTCCATTTAAATCTAATTTATATTTCCCTTCGATATCGTATACCGACGTGTGCGTTTATAACATTTATATATGCATATTATTAAATAGTAATAGAAATTAAACAAATCAAATAAGAAATAACTTTTTTAATAATTAATATTTCATGAATATTAACTTGTTAAATTTAATTAAAGTCCATTTCAGTATATACCTTGTTTAAATCAAACATAAGTATTCTACCAATATCGTATATCGCTATGCGCATTTATAACTTTTATGTACGCACTTTACTAAATACTAATAGCGTCCAATAAATTAAAAAAATTAAGAATTAATATTTATTAAATATTAATTAATTTAATTAATTTTTAACAATTAAAATAATTAAATCGTGTGGTTGATTTGGAATATCTCTCATTTCAGTTGTATGACTCAAAAGTGTAAATTCGATCAGTGATTAATATTGAACAATTCAAATATTAACGTTCACACGTCACCTTAGCTAGTGGTCCATTTTGGCTGAATTTATCGCTTACTCATCCTTTGGAAAAATAAAGTTTTACTTATTATAAGCATTTCCCATTAATGATAATTATTTACACCAATTCTCTTTGTCAAAAGTATACCACTTTGGACTTATGGAATTTGATAACGGTCAAAATTCCAACATCATCCATATTTGACTCTATAGTCCAAACACAAAGTCCTTGGTTCATTAATAATGGTTATTATTAATCGAACTATTCTAGCTAGAAATTTTGACTTTAAGTTGACTTCAATTGACTGCTATGCTAACTCTATATAACCGAGGAGACAAATCATCTTTTGAATAGTGTTTCACTTTCAATACTTCCACTCGACCCAACTATAGTCATTCGATGGAATCTATGACATGATTTGACTATAATCAAAGCAGAGCTTTCATATCGAAGATTGATAGTATTCTCAAGTTAAGAGAACTATGTAAGTTATTCATATTGATATTTTCTGTTTGACCTTAGTTATACTAACTAACAGGGAGCTATCGAGCAAGTCATTCCATAGTTATCCAATAACTATCTGTTTGTAATCTCTAGGTGCCCTTATAGTCATGCGTAACACAACACTCATTATCTTGAGAGCATTACATACTTTAGTCTCAACAGATGCATCGGTATCCAATCTCGATGTATCTTGACTAGGAATAAGTAAAAGTGATGTGTTCATTATATTGTGATACTTATGATTACAACAATTTGTAATTACTACACAAACACACCATTTATGAATTGTTTTGTTAAATATATTTTAATCATACATTTAATTATTTATAAAACATTATAACAAATATATAACAGAAAGAAAACACTCTTTATTATGAACGAGAATGATTACAGAGTTAATAATTCAAAATAAATTACAAAATTGGCCCTAGGGTATACCTCTAACTCTATCAAGAAAAGACCCTTCTTAGGTGGGGGTGGGTCTCTATTTATAGAGGTTAGGGAGTGGGATAATTTTTTCGGATTGGTTGATCGAAGTTGATGTGGATTAGTGACTTGGCAAGATGGAAGGTCTTGATTATTCCACTTGTCATTATCTCAATATTATAGTGATTCACGCAGATCACTATTTTGGCCATGGTACTAATAAAGGTGGCCTGGTTAGATGAGAGTGCTTGGAAGCTTTATTATATGGGATTTCCTTCATATTAATAAACTTCTTCTTTATATGGGCTACTACTAGCATTTCATCATTACACAATGGCTTGTAACTCCCACTTGCAATAGCTTAAATAATCAACTCACTATGACTTTGAATAGTCATTTCACACTGACTTGATAGCTTGAATGATGGCCTGATAACTTGGATAGGTAGCTCATGATATTTTTGGTGGCTTTAATGAACACTTTACAAAGACCTTAAGGAATTCATCACGATGGCTATGAAGAACCTTCCATGATAGCTTTGAGAGATTCTTCACGGTGGCTGTTTTAATAGCTTGTTTTATAATGACTTCCATGTCTCTTTTCATGATGACTCTAGCGAATAGTTCAAGATGGCTCTGGCATCTTACTTCATGGTGTCTTGTAATTAAAATACTTAAAGGCTTATAACATGAATCTATGATGGCTTATTGCATCAACTTATTATAGGAATTTTCTCACAATGGCTTTGATTAACACATCACGATGGCATGGATTAATACATGACGGCTTCACACAAATGTTTCATGATTCCCTCCATCTTTATATAACGACGGCCTACTAACAATGCTTTACGATGACTTTGACCTTTTCTATCACAATGGCTTCTCAACAATGCTTTATGATGGCTCCGACCTTTCTTCTCATGATGGCTTCCTAAAATACTTTACAATATCTTCGGCATGTTTAAAATTACCACATGACGACGATAACTCTTGTGTTTATCAATTCGTTTTTGGTATTTTGGGTGTGACACTTGCCCCTTCCCCCACACATTAGAAGTTTTCTTATGATTTATCTTAAGTAAACTTTTGCTCTTATATTGTTTCTTCTTCTCCCAAGTTTACATCCTCTATTATTGTGCACTTCATCATTGATTGCTTGTGCTACTTTATCTTATTATACTTTTGCTCTTTAAAATTATGACTTACAAAAATATTTTCCAAAATGCATAAATTTTTGCAAATCTTTAGAAATATTTCTATGTGCAACGATTATTTTCACTGAAAATTTTTATCCGACATTCTAGCCCAGCTATATCAAACTAATTACACGAGTTAGATTGAATTACCATTCAGGACGACGACACCAGAGTGGTGGTTGTGGAACCTAGAAGTCAAGTACAAATGGTCGTATAAAGTTTGATTGAATGGATTTGATGGATGCACAATGTAGAATTCTTAAAGTATGAAATATGGCTCAACAGATGGAAGTAATCGGCATACTTCATGAAGGAGGGATCGACATACATCGAAATACAAGAGCATTCTTGCAGAATACAATCGATATCTCAAGATCTATAAGTCCAAAAGCATATGAAATTTGAAGAGCAAGGTATATGGACCCTAGGAACCTACCCCGGGAATCGCATATAATATGGACAAAGTTGGAGGGATCCGTATACACCCCCCAGAGGGATCGGTAGAAGGCAGCATTCACGTCATGTTGAATCAAAGATCAAGAGACAACTCGAGTTCTAATTATTCAAATGGCATGAAAATTGGAGGCCAATCATCTTTTTGCATAAGGAAGCCACCATAAGGATCGCTCCCCAAACCTAAACCAAAGAAGGGATCAGTAGCAATCCCTCGTCTTTGGGAATTGGGCCCAGCGATCCCTTTAATGGGCCCACGTGGCGTGGTAGTTTCCTCAGCCGAAATTTCAGAGAGATACATAGCCGTCTTCATCAATAAATACTGGACTGATGGGTCATTCTAGGGATCTTTATACTGCTTATTACTCTAGACTCTATTGTAATCAAAAACTGACTATTTCCTACTTCTATAATTAGATATATATAAGTGATTAGTAAAGGGAAATCTTCAAAGTGAATGTAGGCATACAATGCCGAACCACTACAAATTCTTGCATCTATGATAATAGTTGATTTTCTTTTACTTATTAATCCACCTACTAAGTTTAATTATGTTTTTCCTTGGATACTTCTCTACAAAAAAAATCTTGGTGTTTGCGACCAATTTAGTTGTAAACATTTTAGTGCTTTCATTAAGAAAATTGATTCTCAGTTCATTAGGATCCCTTTATTGCTAATGGATTGGATAAATTCCCTAAAGGAAATCTACAGTTATCTTCAAAATGTTGCTTATTCTACTTAGATTTGTGGAAATCTAAGCAACGCTGTTGATAATGGTGAGATATACCGGATCTACTTCTTAGAACATGGAAAGAAATGAGAATACTAGCATCCAGCAAGGTGACCTAAGCAATCAACCAATAAACGTGAGTGCTAAACCGGTTGAAGTTCAGAATCCCACTGATTCTATTTTAAGAGCTGAATTTCATAATTTAATGAGAGAGCTGATGGAGAGCCATTGAAAATTAAATCAACAAATTCAACTTGATGAACCAAATCAATCAGCAGTAATGGGGGAAAGCTAGGAGAGACCCCACTCCTTACTTGAGATCAGAGGTTCTAGCTTATCAGACGAGTATCACAAGCATAGGCATCATAGAACGGACGAATATCATGTAGAAACTTTGAGGCGTCAACTGGCAGACCATCATGGTTTGCGTAGATCGATCAGTGTCGATCCTTCCACAGGGATCGGTACCGATCTTTCCATCGGAAGTAGGAATCCATCCATGCCTTATGGTAATCAAGTTGGAGCTGCTACGTTCAGTTTGGATGTCGGAGTTCAATCGAATCCTGACCAAGCTCTTCCTTGGAATAATGATGAAGTGTATTTACAAGATACATATTGGGAAGATGGTGAACCAAAAAGGTGTGAAATAGCCCACAGACGTCGACCGAACCATTCACATGAGGTGAAGCGTGACCATCGCTTGACACCACCAAACGCTGAACTCACCAGCAATAGTCATATAGTTGGTAAGAGAGAACCAAGGATTGACTAATGATGACTGGGGAATCTCAAGAAGCCATACCCCGTTTACTAATAATTTCTACATGCAGAGTATCCGAGAAGGTTCAACTTGCCATTAATGCCCACCTACGATGGAAAAACCGACCTCAGGCAGCATATCATAAGATATGCATGGCTGATGGATTCTGCACTAGCGAATGATGCGACCAAGTATAGATGCTTTCCTATAACTCTCTCTGGAATAGCAATGATGTGGTTCACACGATTACCCCCACGATCAATTTCTAGATTCGATGATTTGGCAACAAAGTTTATGAAGCAGTTTCGGATGCATGCAAGCTGATGGATTCTGCACTAGCGAATGATGCGACCAAGTATAGATGCTTTCCTATAACTCTCTCTGGAATAGCAATGATGTGGTTCACACGATTACCCCCACGATCAATTTCTAGATTCGATGATTTGGCAACAAAGTTTATGAAGCAGTTTCGGATGCATGCAACTCGTCCCAAGGATGTGATGTTCCTGTCCAGCATGATTCAGGCTCCAGGAGAATCGTTGAAGTATTATTTGGAGAGATTTCATACAACCGTTATGAAATCAGTAATCTGCATGACCATGCAATATTGCTGGTTGTGACGAGAGGGATAGATCCAGAATCTAATTTCGTAAATTGGTTAGCTGGTAAGCTACCCGTAGTGTTGGAACACTTTTATGCAAAGGCGGCTCAGAATTTGAGAAAAAAGGAAACCAGGTCCTCCAGGGAAAAGAGCATTGCAGGACCAAGTGAAGAGAGAGTACAAAGTAATATCGCGGTAAACTAGTCTGATGATAGTCATGAAAGGTTCAAGTGAACGTCCAAAATAAGCCGAATCAGCAAAAGAAAGGCGGAGATAGGGGCCGAGAGCGAAAGAGGGATTCTAGATGAGGGAAGCCTAGAATTCCAATGTTTGATACTTATACACCGTTGAATACGTCCTTGGAGAATATCCATTTGTCTACCTGTAATACAATGCAATACAGGAAGTCGCTTCCGAAAGAATCGACTGAGCAGTAGAAACAAATTGAAAAATATTGTCGGTTCCACGAGTTCTATGGATAAGGCATGAATGAATGTTGATATCTCCAAGACATTATTAAAAAGATGATTCGAGAAAGAAAATTGCAGCAATTTGTTAAAAACCCATAGGATTGCGACAGGGGACATCCGACCCCAATTGAGGACAAGTACCGCGCAGGGCTAAGGAGCTGCACGCACTGGTGGAAGATTGGTGATAAATACGATAGTCGGAGGACTGCACCTAGCAAATAAGAGTTGGTAAGAGATGAAGCGCTACGCTAGCGCGATTAGGCATGTGGATTTTGAGTATTGTTCAAATATAGAAGATGGAGCTTTGGCGAAACAGCAGCGTGCAATGACAGATGATATCATGTTTAGAAATAGAGATGCAGACAAGGTAGAGGCACCAACGATCGACCTAAAGGTCATTTTTGCCATGATCGGCCCCGCTTTGGTGAGAAGAATATTGATTGATTGTGGAAGTTCAGCAAATATAATTTTCAAAAAAGCATATGATCAGATGAAAATGAAAGTTAAGAATTTAAAGTCGTCTAAAACCCGAATACACGATTTAAACGGTGTTGCAATTGAAGTTGTTGATTATACGAAGTTACCTGTAGAGTTGGGAGAAGGTGACCATAGGAGAGTCCAAATCTTACTGTTTGTTGTTTTTGATGTTAAGTCTCCTTACAACATTTTTCTGCGTCGACCAGCCCTAGTCGAATTTTCGGGCAGCTCTTGCCCCATTGCTTTTGACTTTGAAGTTTTCGACTGATAATGGTGTTGAAGTTGTTCGTGGTGATCAGGTGACTAGACATGCCTGTTATGTAGTTGAGTTGAGGGATGCTTAGCGCAAAGAGAAAGGTAAGCATGCAGACAAGAATGTCTGCATCCAAGCTACCGAAGATTGATAACTAGCGCCAGAGTCTTGGTTAGGGTGCCACATTCCGTTTTATAAAGATATAGGTCTAAGAGATGATGAGGAGGAGCCTAAAGAGACCAAAACTGCACCAGCTGAGATGACAGTTGATATCGCGGTCAGTTACGACGACCCATCATGGGTCCTAAAGACTAGATCACAGCTCGGTCCCCGATGATGAAAGAACTCGCTGGTCTTCTCCGATCAACAGCATACCAGTTTCATTACCGATATTGGATTGTATTGCTATATAGTGATGTCGTTTGGACTAAAGAATGCAGTAGCTACTTACCAACGCCTAGTCAACGGGTTGTTTAAAGATCAAACTGGAAAGACAATGGAAATATATGTGGATGATATGCTCGTAAAGTCACGACGATCAAGGGACCATATCAAAGACTTGGTGGAAATGTTTGACATTTTCCAACATTACAGGATGAAAATTAATCCTTTGAAGTGTTATTTTGGTGTTGCATAGGGAAAATTCTTAGGCTTTATTGTTAACGCCCATGGAATAGAAGCTAATCCAGAGAAGATTCAGGCTATCCGTGATATCCAAGCGCCAATGACATTAAGTACAAAGTCTGAATGGAAAAGTTGACGTCTTAAGCTGATTTATTTCCAGAGCTACCGACAAATGCATTTCTTTCTTGGACTTGATTAGGAAAGGGAAAAGAAGCTTCGAATAGACATAGGATTGCAAAGACGCATTTCAAGCTTTGGTGAATCGTTTGGAGTGACACCATCTTGTCAAATCCGGTGGATTATGAATATTTTTACATTTATTAGACCGTGTCGGCACACACTATAAGTGCTGCATTGCTTCGCAAAGTGGATCAAATCCAAAGGCCGGTGTATTACATTAGAAAACGATTGACGGGAGCTGAAAGGATATATCGTAAAAGCTTAGCCCATACTTCCAGGCACACCTAATGAATGTTTACACCGACCAGCCATTGTGACAGGTCCTACAGTGACCTGAGACGTCTAGTAGGTTACTTAAGTGGAATATCGAGCTCAATTAATTTGATATCACTTATCTCCCTCAAAGGGCTATCCAGGGTCAGGCGCTGGCAGATTTTATAGCAAAGTTCACCACACAAGATGATTCCTTAGAGGGTAGCGAAATCCCCACCATACGGTGGAAACTGTATACTGATGGAGCGTCCAATGACCATTTTTCTGGAGCTAGAATTATGCTTATAACTCTCGAAGATTTCTTAATTTGTTATGCTTTAAAATTTGATTTCCTAGAGATAAAACAACGAAGCTGAGTACGAAACTCTGATTGTTGGACTTAAACTCACCAGAGAACTGGGAATAAAGTTGCTTACAATCTTTTGCAATTCACTGTTGGTAGTATACTAAGTCAGGGGATATTATCAAGCTAAAGGACAACGACTTGCTCCATAGCTTACCTAAGTCCAAGAGTTGTTGACTGAATTTGAGTACTATGATATTTTTCATATTCCACGGGATCAAAACAGAGAGGCTGATTCATTGACAAAGTTTGCTAGCACCGGCGACACACAATAGATAGGCTCGGTGGCGATCGAAGTTTTAAATTCCCTGAGTATAAACATGATAGAAATGGATCGGGCACTAGAAGCGGAGCCTGAGAGGGAATCATGGATGATTCCGATCAAAGACTATTATATACATGGAGTCCTACCTAATCAAAGATATGAAAAGCGACAAGTCCTTTGTAATGCTTCATGATATGTCATACAAATATGAATTATATATAGAAAAGGTTTCTCTGTTCCCCTACTTCGATGTGTCGCTCATAATGAGATAAAATGTGTCTTAAAAAAGGTTCATGAAAGGGAATGTGGTGACCACACTGAGCAGCAAACTCTGGCAAAGAAAATACTTCGTTATAGGTATTATTGGCCAACTGTCAATTGAGACTCCGTTGACTATGTAAGACGATGCAATAAGTGCCTGATATATGCAAAGTTCCAAGAGATCCACTGACGGAAATCACACAAATGGTCAGCCCATAGCTTTTTTCATGTGGGGTATAGATATTATCGGTTCCTTACCAATCTTTAAAGGCAATGCAAAGTAAGTTATCGTCGTAGTTGACTACTTCACCAAATGGCCGAAGCAAAACTTTTAGCCACGATCACAACTAAAAAAGTAATCAAATTTATTGTCCAAAACATCATATGTCATTTCGGTCTCCCATGAACTATTGTAACAGATAATGTGACTTAATTTAACAATGTTGAATTCAAAGACTTCTGTTGGAGGTATCATATTAAAAAGGGGTTTGCAGCAGTCGTCACCCTCAAGCGAATGGATAGGCTGAAGCTGTAAAAAATAAACACAAAATCCATTTTGAAGAAGTGTTTGGAAAAGACTAGAGGTAAGTGGATGGATGAACTCCCTAAAGCACTGTGGCTTACAGGACCACCCAAAAGTCCACGACTGGCCATACTCCATTCACCCTTGCTTATGGTTCCAAAGCCATCATTTATGTTGAGCTCAAAGTTTCTTCTCATTGTGGGAAGGAATTTAAGCCCATCGAAATAGATTTTCGGGAAAGTGGCCTTAAGTTCGGCCAATTTCTCCATTGTAGAAGTGTTGGGAGTAGTGTTGGCAAGGGTGGATTGAAAGTGGCAATTGGATGTTTGCTCGACCTGCGTTCGTAAGATTTCCTAGAGCAAGAAGAACTAGAGTGATGCTCATGTGATGTGGCGATTTTAGGGCTGTAGAAGGAAGGCTGGTCTTCGCTCTAAACAGGAAGATTGGGCTGGTCTTCCTAGCGAAATGACTGAGACTGGAACTCTTGGAAGAAGAAGATTCCCTTGAATGGTAGCTTTTCTCCCGTCCGTTGTCTTTTCCCTACGTCTGCTAGATTCTGAGCCGCGACTAGATCCATAATGCGTAAAAGAGCCTCTTAAGCGATCCAAAGCCCAAGACAGAGTCATTGCACCTGGAAAGACCAAATGAGGACATTTAAGTAACTACAGATGAAAAGCATAAGGTGGAGTACACGTGATTGTGAGTGTCCTAGTGTTCCCTCCTGACAGACCAGTAACTATAGCCTTGCTTATAGGTGTTTTTTCTCCTTGACTAATGGGAAGGACGCCGTCACCACTTCTATAGGGAGAGTCGAGACCCCATATGCTAATATTAGGAAAGTCATACGTCATAATGACATCGAGGATTTTGAGATTTAAAAATCCTTCCATTGAACTCTCTAATTGTTGGGAAGATGACTCTTCATCAATAGAAGTTATAATAAGTTCCAGGTCTTTAACGGTTTTTCTTTTGCGAAGTTTGTATGCTAATCTCTTATTTTTCTTAGTTGGAGTTTGGGGTTGCGCATCTCGCGATGATTCGACCATAGATGCTTTACCCGGGCTTACACTGGTGTTTCCAGGCTCATCGATCTGAACACCCCTGATTTCACCCTCTTCAGTGTCGTCCTTAGTCCCCTCGACTTGGGGCACGATAGGATTGTTGGCATCCCTTTCTTGGTCTGTGGCGTTTCTCGGTAATGCTGCACTTCTAGGGAGCCCAATGCTACGACCATCTTCCAACAGCCCGAATAGAGATAATAACTCATCAGTTACAAGAAGTTTAAAGTCCCTCTTATGGGGATTAACTCCCAGATTGCTCAGAACTATCTTCGATATGGGTAGCGCAAATAGCGGAGACCGTTCTTGAAAAACTAATGCCTTTAGAACGTGGTCAGACACATGTAGGAATTCCAGATGTTAGTAGATTTAAAAATATGACTTGGATTGATGGACTTTAGAATGAAACGAAAATAACACTTGCATCCTTCCAACCATCCCCTTGCGAAGCCAGGTGGACACCGGACCTAGAACTACTCGTGTTTGAAAAGAGAAAGTTTATTCCAAGCGCTCGTTAAGACTTGGCAGTTGGGTAAAGGTTCAAGAAAAATATGGGAAGGACTTACTAACCACCGTTTAATGTTATAAACGAACCCTATATCCTTAGGAGTTGGCGGACGAAATAGAACGCTCATGAATAGCAAAAAAATTCCATGTAGGAAGGCATAGCGATTCAGATGGAGTTAAACAGGAGCTACTCTAAGATATCTGAACATTTATCGAATAAACGAATCGAAGGGCCGTACGCATCTGGTCTAGCACATAAATTTTGTTACACACCGTGTTCCCCTCTTGGGGAAAGTGAGGCCTGTCGTTTATCGAAGGAACCAGGACGTTTACAAATGGAATTCCATGTATGGAACACAGCCTACGAAGGGCAGCCTCGACAATTTAGGAGAATCGAGAATCTTTCGGGTTATCTAGGAGAATGGCACCTTCTATTGCATCATGAGAAGGACTTATATCCTCCGTTAGGAGGGCTGGAACATGCGGAAAAAGGTTGATCGATGGATCAAAAACTTTCGTTTTTTTGGCTTGGCGACTAAGAGAAAGCCTGGCAGATATAGTCGCAGAACTCGATTTTGCTTCAAGATTGCTATACTGATGGCCAATTCGGAAGACATAGTAGCTAAACGCTCTGAGCATCAGGAGTCCATGTTAACTATACTCAGTAGATAATCAAGGTTAGAAATGTTTACCTATTCTCCCTGTGTTAAGTGTGAGCTAGTGTAGTATAGTGAAGTGTATAGCACAAATAAACAGCTTAAAATAAAAAAATTAAGTTAAATGATGAGACTTTGGATTCCAACCAATGTGAGCGTCATTGTTGAACATCTCAACTAGAAAAAAGATTAAATGATTATGAAGGCTTTGAGATTGATTATTGGCATATCGAAGTGTAAATTTTTTCGTTCAAGTCCATATGTAAGTTTTTAGTCTATATCTCAAGTTTAATAGTAAATATGCCAGTTTTAATGTTCATCATCATCGTATGTCCAAGTTCGCTGAGGTGAATCGATTGTCTGAATAAGCGAGGTAGGATTAAATTGCAAGTTCAAAGAGATCTTTATGCTGATCCTTATGTTTATACCGATCCTTATCCCATAGCCTCTCAACTGATCCCTCTCTTCAACCTAAAATTGCCGATCCTTTATCATATCGACCCCTCTACTTCACCCTCTATTCATCAAGCCTCTATGTCGAGGGATCAGTATATATCCAAACCTCCAATACCGATCCCTCCTCCACTTTATCTTCTTGCTCTTTCCTCCTCCTTCGCTCTGCCGAACCTATCCATATTTAACGTTTCATCTCCGAATTCGATCGTTGTTCCATCACCACATCAAAATCCAGAATCTCTTACCTCACCATGAAACCAAAAGATAAATCAAGAAAGCTCACCTTTATATGTTAAAGGAATCGACAAATAGCTCGATAGCGATCGAGATGAAAAGTATGGATAAGATGATTTGTATGAGCGGATTGAAGCATGAGAAGGGTTCGTTTTGGAATCACGAGGAGAAGAAAAGAAGGGAGACTCAGTTTGAACAGGGGAACGAAAAGGGTTCAGTGCTTTGGACAGTGATGAGAAAATGAAGTAGGTAAAGGTAAAGGAAGTGGTAAAGCTAATATATATATATATATATATATATATATATATATATATAGACTGAGGGATCGGCCCAAGTCTTTGGCATGAAGCATGAAAAGAGGGATTGGCATGAAAGCGTACCGATCCATGTAAGCGCGTGAATAATAAAAAAGAAATAGAAGGAGAAAGAGGGATCAACATAGAAAGAACCGATCTCTGTAAAAAAATATGATGATTATGAGGGTTCGTCTATAAACATGTACATATAAAATCCAAGAAAGTTGACGACGACCTATGAACGTGCAAGCACGTCCAAGAGCCAACAACAAGAATGTGTATATGAACATGCATGTATATGGCCGAACGTTCAATTTTTTGAAATCGAAAGAAATTAAAGTCAAACCTGAAGCCTTCAAGTTTGAGGCTGGAACAAACAACCAAAACTTGTTAGTCTTGTGGAACCAAACTTATGAATATTAATTAATTGAGAAATAGTTCGGTAGATGGATAGCAGCTATTCAAAAAGCTGGATGGATTTTTTGTCTACGACTCTTATTTTTCTTTGATTAAAGCACATCATGCTCATCACAAAATGCACTTTGGAGGGCAAGTGTTATCTGGCATTCTAAATCAGCTATATCGAATTGATTACACAAGTTAGATTCGATTGCCATCAAGGCCGACGACTCTAGAGTGGTGATTATGGGACCCGGAAGTTAAGTAAAAATAGTCATATAAAGTTAGGATTGAATGGATTTGATGGATGTATAATATATATAATGCTCAAAGTATGGAATATGGCTTAACTAAAGGAAGAGATCAGCATACTTCATGAAAGAAGGAACAACATACATCAAAATACAAGAGCATTCTTGCATAAAACAATCAATATCTCGAGATTTACTAGTCCAAAGCATATGAAATTTGGAAAGCAAGGTATATGGACCCTAAGGAACCTACCCTAGGGATCGCATATCAAATGGACAAAGTTGGAGGGATCGGTATATACCCCTCAAGAGGGATCGGTATAAGGCAACATTCAAGTCATGTTGATTTAAAGATCAAGTGACAACTCATGTTCCAATGATCCAAATGGAATGAAAATTGGAGGTAAACACGTTTTTGCTTAACGAAGCCATCATAGGGATTGTTCCCTAGAACTCGACCAAAGAAGGGATCGGCACCAATCCCTCCCCTTTAGGAATTAGGCCCAACATTCCCTTTAGTGGGCCCATATGGAGTAGTAGATCCCTCATTCGAAATTTCAGAGAGATACATGGTCATCTTCGTCTATAATAATTCCTAATGGGTCATTCTAGGGATCTTTACGCTATTTGTTACTCTAGACTCTATTGTAATCAAGTACTGACTATTTTCTACTACTGTAATCAGATTTATGAGTGATTAATAAAGGATAATCTTCAAAGTGGACGTAGGCATATAACGCCGAACGATTATAAATTCTTATGTTTATGATTATAGTTGATTTTCTATCACTTGTTAATCCATCTAATCAGTTTAATTTTGTTTTTCCTCACTTACTTCTCTACAAAACTATTCTTGGGTGTTTGTGACCAATTGAGTTGCAAAAATATCTTTGTGGCAAAAAATTTCCTGTAAATTCACTTAAAGATATCCTTAGTAATATAAAAGATTTTATAACTCTATTTGCAAACCATTTGATGCAAAAAATAAGAATATATAAACACACACACCTCTATTAAAGTGTGAATTTTGAAAAAATGGATTTTTTTTAAATGAAGGAAATCCACTTTAAACCTCTTAAGAGTAATTTCTACTACAAAAAATTAAGGTCGTCACATGATAGATATTTTCGAAGTTTTGAGGAAATGCATTTTGTCCTTTGCCTATTAAGTTTGGTTGTCCATTGAATCAGGAGTTCAGTCGATCATCCTTCTTTGGATGGTTGTTTTCATAGGCCTTGATTGATCATCCGAGTTTCCACTGAACATCTCCCTTGGATGGGTACTCTGACCAGGCCCGACGATGGGATTAAAAGCTTAATTGACCATCACTCTTTGGATGGTTGTATTGGCCAGTCCTTATAGTGGGACCAAAGGCTTCTTGTTATCTCATTGGATGGGCACTTTAACCAGGTTCAGTGGTGGGATCAATGGCTTAATTGATCGTCACTCTTTGGATGGTTGCTTTAGCCAGGCGTTGTGGCACGACCAAAGGCTTCTCGTTCATCTTTCTAGGATGGGTGCTTTAAGCAGATCCAACAGTGGGATCAAAGGCTTAATTTACCATCACTCTTTGGATGGTTGCTTTGGATGTGCCTTGAAATATTAAATCAAGTTAAGTATTAACTAGGTTTACTTCTTTTGGTTGCTCGTTCTTTTTTCTTGTATCTACAATTTTCTTGCTTGTACTCTTTACCTTAATAAAATGGTAGGGGACTATTCAATCCTGCAGGGTTTGCCAAAAAATATTTTGAGAAAATATATAGATAAACCTTTTTGAGAAAATGTTTTGAAAAGGATAATATTTTGATAAATATTAAAACTAATACTTTGAACATGAAGTAGCATTTGAAGAGAGTATAACAATTTCTAAAGTGCTAAATGTTTTGGGAGGACCAATTAATTTTTTAGGAAGGAAAATATTTTGGGAGTTGATTAAGTTATATTTTAGAAGAGTGTAATAATTTGGTAATATTAAAAAATATTAATTTTGAAAATAATATAATATTTTGAGAAAAGCTATAGATGATGTTTTAGGAAATGTTTGACATGAGAACATCACATACATATATAAGAATGTATTATAAGTTTAGAAATTTTGATCGATGGCTGTAGCCATCAGCAATAGTGGTCAATTGAGATTGATGGCGAGGAAATGTTGATTGCATGACAACGTTGTTATATATTTGATATATTTGTGAATTTTAAAATATATGGTATATTGATATGAATTAAGAGCATGGCATGTTGGATGATTGTTTAATGACTTGGATGAATGTCATAAACATGTTGGTAATATAGTACTCTTGGTTATAAAGATGTAAGTATGAATTATAATCTTAAGGCGTATTTTGAAATAAAATAATATTTATATATTTTGAGTAAAGTATTGATTTTGCAAAAAAGTTACTTGTGTGAATACTTTGTGAAGGAAAGTTATATATATATATATATATTAGATATATTAATAATGATGAAGATATTAAAGCACTTTTATAAAGCAAGAGAAAGTGATATTTATGAATTTGATATTGTGAGATTGAAAAGGATTTTTTTGAAGAAAATTATTTGTTATACTATTTTTCTTTTATTAATAAAAGTTTATCATGAATGTGGTGTATGAAGATAATTATGGTAACATGACTTTTTGATAGCTAAGGCCGTGGTTGGTTTAACGTTTTCAGTTTTGAGTTTTTGTCATACAAAAATGCGCACGACGCATGTAAATGGTGAAACATGATCAATTAAGAAAACAAAGTTAAGATACAAAACTAGAAAAGAACTTTTTTATTTTCGTATTTTAGGAAATAATAAAAGCACGAAAAACAATTCATCATTCCGTTGTTCCCTACATATTCCTTCCACTGTCTCCGTTGCCCTTCCACACTTCTTATATTCTGTAATTAACGTTGAAAACCCAAAACACAAAATACAAAACAAAACCAAAGGGGCCCTAAATATTTAGAATAAAAATTACTCTTCTTATTGAACCGATAAAAGAATGTGTTATATAGCAGAATGAGCACTTGATTAAATGAGTATGAAGAAAATTTTAAAAAAATTGGAAAAGATGCATATGTGATAAAATACTATAAGTTGGAAAAATAATGAGATTGTTTATGCATAGTTTTGACTAAAGAGATAAATTGTTTAAATTCTTGATCTTTTGAAATGTGAGTTTGAAAGTAAATGACTTTGGCACAGAGTAATTTTTCTTAATTTTTAATAATTTCAAAAGGGAAATTTGATTTGGTTGGAATTAAAAAAATTGGATAGAATTCTAGAAATTTTTGAATTTTGAAGTATTGTGTTAAAATAATCATAACATTTTATTTTAATGATCAGATTTTGGTGATTTTATTTAGTTGAAAAGCTGTTTCTATAAGGAACAATTTTTGCATTGATTTTTTTTTGAGATTTTGAAGTTTAAAGTGTTAAAAATATGATTTCTATGAAGATGTGTATTTTTATACAATTTTTTGATTTGATACCGTAAGATATTTTGATCATAGTCATCAAACCGCAAATCCGTTTTCGATGCTTTTGTGCTTTATAGAAAGCTATGTAGATGGAATGATTTTTATTTTAAGTGTTTTACAATATTTTGTGATTTATTATATGAAAATTTAATTTCAAGAAGAAGAGGACCTCGTTTTATAAATTATATTGGTCTCTGGATTGGAAGAGTTGAGTGTTGCTGTAAACAATTTATGATCCTCTATATAAATATATGTGTATATATATGTATATGTATATGTATATGTATATGTATATGTATATGTATATGTATATGTATATGTATATGTATATGTATATGTATATGTATATGTATATGTATATGTATATGTATATGGCAAGGATCCGCTACACCTCATTTTTGGTACACCTCAAGTCCCTCGCAATTTTAACCACATATTCTAAATTAAATAATAGAATGGAAAGAGATTAGAGGCAAAGTATAATTGTTTAAATCGAAACTGTGGTTGAAATCAATGGGGATTTGAAGTGTACCAAAAATGAGGTATAGTTGATCATTGCCCGTAAATACATACATACATACTTATATGTATGTATGTGTGTGTGTGTGTGTTATATCACACAGTTTTTTTAGAAGTATTAAACGAATTAAACATTTTTATCGCTTAAAATTATTCTATAATTTTTAGTATTAAGGTATTTGTTAGCAAATTGATTTAATGTGTTTAAGCATGTAGCGGCATAAACTAGTTTTCAAAATATAAAATGAGATATTTGAAGATAAAGGTTATACTTATTATTATTTGTGTTGTGGCTTATGAATTTTCAGGACACTTCGTACTATAAAGACCACTCCAAGCTTTTTTCAAAATTTTCAACTTCTGAAATGTATTTTTGGTAGTATGAGTGTTTGGTAGTTTGGTATCTTCCTAAATGAGTTTGTTCAAAATAATAGCCCATGACCTTAGTTGTTGGGAAGGGATGATAGTCCTTTATTTTAGGAAAACCACCGAGTGCGTCTGATAATTATTGTGGTATTGGTTGAGCTTAATGTGTTGACTTGATGGAGCCTTAAGTGGTAAAAGGACTACTTTCTTAGAATGTGGTTTTTTATTCGATACGATGGGTAATATGCCTAAGCAGTGGCTAGAACCCAATTATCGAATATTTTTGGGGTGTTGTTTGGGTTGCTCTATCTTACACTTGGCGGGTTAAAGCTGAACACTTTATGTGCTAACTCGGGAAGTAAAAGTATAGAGCTTTATGATGGTAGAATTTTGTATACATGTGCCTAAATTGTAGATGGGTCTAGAAAGCTAGAAGTAATTAGTTCGTTGCTGATTTTATCTAAGGAAAAATTACGAGGATGCAATTTTCTTCGGGAGGAGCCTATAACAATCCAGTATATAGTAGTAATTAATTAAAATCATAACTAATTTTAAAAATTAAATGATTTTAGATAATAAAATATAGGGAATTTGAGTTGGTATGACAAATTGAGAAGTGTGAGATATAACAGCTTTGTGAAGAAGGGAATTTTGCTAATATAATTTTTCTACTTGGAATTACAAAAGATAAATTTGTTTGAAGATTTCATTATGGGAATTTATTTAAAAAAATATTGCTATTAAATAAATTATTTTGGTATTAAACATTTTTGAAATAATGAATTATTAAAAATAGTAATTTTGGGCATCTTTGAATTTATATTTATATTTCTAAGCATATAATGGTTTTCTAAGTGAATTAAAAATGGTTTGATAATTTTACGAAGTGAATAAAAACGTGTCACTATATCAAAAGGTTAAATTAGAAACATATGGTTTTCTTGATTTGAAACACTTTTGTGATGTTGCTAGCTTTAATGCGATTTTTAAGTGTTTCTATGGTTAGTTAAGTCTTTCTATGTTATTTTTACTTATTTTTCAAACATTCTTTCAGGGCAGAAATAATCATTTTCTAAAGTAATGGTTACATTCCAGAACTTTTTTTTAGAAGAGTCCAGAACCTTTTATATGGCCACAATTAATTTAATTAATGTTTTTACCATCCTAAGCCATAAATCGACCAAATCGCTGGATGAAATCCATTTCTCCGGATTATCTGAGCTTCCACTTCGAATCCTTCATTATACCAAGCATCCATCTTTTAATCGAGCTTCCTTCGTCATAAGGAACTTCTTCCGTCCGACGTCAATTCATTGATCTAATCAAAATACCTAAGGTAATATTTATATACCATGCACAAAATTTGATTACTTCAACTATTCAGATCTGGATAAGGATTAGATATTGTAGGTCAACTCTGGATCAACTTTCCTATATAGTTTCACATCAGGTAATGACACACTTAATTCTAATTTTAATTTGGCTAATTGCGTCTGCTTGATTTTATATTATAAGGTCCATTTTTAATCGATTCTTTAACTAAATGGTTTGATTTTTTTACTTGAATATTAGTTGATTGCTTATAAATAGTAAACTGTTGTGGTTGGTCTAATTTTTTCTATCGATTTTGCTTCTGATATTAGTTTGTTGTCTCTAAATATGAATGATAGACCAGAATACACAATTCTTCTGGAAGTACAAAGATCAAACTACAAATCCTTTTGGTAATGCTACTTTGTACTGTCTAGTCAAACTAAAAAATTAGCCTTCAGTATTAATATGTTATTGTATACATGCTCATAATATTTTTATTATTGTAATAATACTAGAAAGAATAATTTACATTACTTTACTTTGAGAAATAAGCTTTGGATACCAGTTAGGTCCTTTTGGTACATTGTAACATATATAATCCAGGTGTATTTAAGTGCTATCATTAATTAAACTACTTCACACTTACATATGTTATCATTAATTCAGTTCATGTGTTTTTAATGTGCATATTCAATGGATTTGGCAAGAACTTCTATGCAAGAACAGATTATGAAATTGAAGGTTGTATTCTTGTTATATTTTCATTGGAAAAATTTGAAGCAAAGTTGCTTCCCTTCAAAGCTCCAAATGGTAAAGAAGAGAATCCTTATGATTATCAGGTTTTGATCATAACATCAATGGTGTGACGAATGCGACTTTTCGACGCTCGAAAACCGACATCAATACGTCCACTGTATCAACTGCCAAGCAATCAAATGCCGGAAAACCTTACCGTTATGGTTAAAGAAGAAGAAAAAAATAGAAGAAAAGAGAAAAAGATAGAACAGAACAAAAAGAAACAACAGAACAATATCAGAATCTCACAATCGCAGCGGAACAACATATAATAGATAAATGAATAATCTTCTATATCAGTTATTACATTACATCACATTACATTACATCATATCATCAGAGTGTACAACAACAAACACCGGAAAAGAAATATTATATACTAGTGAATACGCCATGTCATCCAGCTTGCCTCCAGCAACTCCTGAATTCCAGAATATCCTGATAAACCTGACTCTTGACTGCCCGTGTGGAAATTGGTGGGCACCCAGAGTTTAGGAAGAAAACAATAAACTCCGAGTCAGTCATGAGACCAGTGTGAGAACTTAAAACAGTTTATCTTTAAAACAAAGAATAGGATAATTTTAAAATAGATTGGCAATGCTTTTTAGAAAACGAGACTACCATAAGGCCTCCCGCACACACACACACAATGCAAACGCAGAATCGGAGGAGATTTCTCCTTATGATAGTCAAATATGCTTGATACGTATTAAAAGAAACATTTGATATTTTTACTAGTGCATAGTGTAGGAAAAATCATTTCGAAAGTAAAGATATAAATCTTAGCCAGCATAGGCATTTCGCACTTATGCCTACTATAGCTACCATCCAAACAGTGGGGCGCCACCATAAGTGAATGATAGGTTCTATAACTAAAACTGTACAAGATCGTATTGTTTCTTTGGATTTCCAACAAATGGTCAGGCCAAGGAACTTCCCATTGCCACATGGGTATGCCTCTGGAAAGACGACCCAAGAACCTAACCGGATCTCTGCCAACACAAGGCCGGGTTACCCCTAACTGGGTAACTACTGACACGAATATGTCATTCCCCGATCGTAACCGATCTATATCCGAGGATCCTCAATTTCCAACAACCACAAAGCAATAAATTTGCATCAACAACATAGGTTAAGTATCTGGGCTCTATACCATGATACCACCTCTATCCAGAAGGAATGACATACATTAAAGGGGCTCTACCCCCTAATAACCTTGCCGCATCCTTCCTGTTTTGACCATTTCCGAGGTGTGAGGTCCGACGAAGTCTCGTCCACAAAGCCACGCTTTATATAAAAGCTGTGCTTTGTTTCAACAAATGCTCAACAGCACTTCGTATGCCACATTACCAATTTGGGAATGTATCACTAGTAACCATCAACTACGTAACCTCTAAGGGTGTTAAGCTAAGAGAATAAATTCTCCGCCACCAACAGAAATATATTTGATAGAAACCAGCTTTACATCTCAAATTGTAACGTCAGACACACATCCATACAAGTCCGTTCCGGGATCGAACGGAGCCGAAGGCACTTACAAAGAAGTCCTTGCAATCCGAATATTCACTAATCACGACCGGATTTCCCATCACAAAGGGTAATAAATTTCTATACCGGAGATCAGTCGATGCAGAAACATTCGACGGTAATCCTTCTGTTTTCACAAATATCCGGTCTTCAACACCGGTCATCAAATGCATCCATAATGACGTATCACATATTCGGAATGGGTTATACGACCCCAAGGTCCTTTCCCAGCTAACCCGAATAGTGAGCGCTTATTCAAAAATAAGTGTGGCATTCAAATTCAAGCAAATCACAACAAATGCCTATTTAAAGGTAAATATTGATAGTCGGTTATTTAACTATCAATAGGCGTGTCCAACATCACCAAATTCCAAATAATTTCCCAAATTATTTACTTTTCAAAATATCTTTACTAGATATATAATTTCCACACTTCAACATTTGAAAACAAATTTTCAAATCACTTTTCACCTTTACCACTTTTGAAAACAAATTTCAAATTGTTTCCCCACACGGAAATACTTTCATTTCAACATGGTTCATTTAAACCAATTAAATAAATCCTTATCGATTTACCTTATATTTACGTTCCAAATCCGTAAATTTATTCCCACACTTCAAAAATAAATCAACGTTTATTTTTAAACAAATTCCCCTTTCTTTTATAAATTCCATAGTGAATTTACAATTCCCAAAATATCTATGAATATATGATTTCCAAATCGATTTCTAATATTCATTTTCAATTTATCTTTAAAAGATAAAATCTCAAAATATTCACTTCATATTGGAAAACATTTCCATACTTACTTAATAATAAGTAATTTACAAATCCGTTTATTTTCAACACTTGGAAAATATTCAATATACTTAAATCGAAATTAAGTATATATTTCATTCTTTAAGAAATCATTCTCTTAAACACAATTGTTTGGGCCAAAACGAATGTTGCGTAAAACATCGTTACGACAACCCAAAATCACTAGTATAGGGATTCGAAATTTAGATAGATATATAAATCCCAATACTATACAAAAACATTTCCTTCCGAAAATCATTTACTATAACAACAATGTTATAGTCCATCATTTCCTTCTATTTCCCGAAAACGTCTATTTCAACAATGAATGTTGAAATCTATGGTTTCGATAGTCAATACATTTTTAAACATCTTTAAAACAATTAACTTCATTTGATAATATTCATTTTTCCAAAACATATCCATTTTATTTAATAATGTATTCACTGTCCAAAATCGTGAATATACTTCACTAACCAAATTCAATATTTTCTACACATTTTATTTCAAGGATAATTCGCTATCCGAAATCGCGAATATATCTCCTTTAATAACCTTCTATATTAAATTTATCAAATTCAATTGATTTCGGATTTATAAACAATGTTTATAAATTCCATTTCTATTTATAAACTTCGATTTATAAATCTTCTTTATTAATCCGATTCAATTTATATATCTCAAATATATACCAAAAGTCCATATTATAAGTTAAATACTTATAATCATTTATTTACAAAATCGTTATTTTTAAAACTTCTATTACTTATAAGATTCGTTTATATTTTATAACAACTTCAACTTATAAAATCTCCTTTATTAACAATTTCTATTAATATCCCATTTAAATGCCCAAAATCCAGTTTATAAGTTAATTACTTATAAATCTTTTATTTTACAACATCTATTCATTTTATAATCTTCACAATTTATAAATCTATAATTTTTAATGAAATCCATTTTATGCTTCATTTTAACACTTAATAAACTCGTTCTATAATTCCAATATTATATATATATATATTATAAATATCAATGTTAAAAATCTTTTATATACATCCTTTATAATAATTCAAAAATCTCAATTTAAATAAACTAATCTTTTTTTAATAATTTACAAAACGTTATTTAAAACTTATATAACTCCAAAATCATACTTAAGTACTTTTTTCCAAAAATATAACTTTTATAACAATAAAATTAAAATGTTTATTTATTTTAACAATTCGAAATTTAATAAAATATATACTTTCAAAAATCACTTTAAAAATTCTTTTAAAAACCAAAATCATTATTTTAAAACTTCAAAAATGGATTCGATGATGCAACAGCACCAAATAGTCAATCACGACATCCAAATATCATATATCGATATGATAATCAACAAACATCACAATATCTGTAAATAAATCAATATAGTTGAGGACTCCAGTTGGATCCCTCCAACTTGTTTTCCTGCATCCAAAGATGTTAGCACAATACCAATTCCGTTCCAGTACGGAATTATCGCGATATATAGGATTCATAAAATATTATCCGCTTAATAGGCGGCGCAATAGGGTCTCATCCGCTATATAATGCAGGAAATCAACTCCAAGTACATAAATAATACCAATTTCACTGTACTGTGAAATATTCGCGGTATATGTTTTTAATAAATAACCTCCGCTTACTAACGGCGTATAATGTCTATTTTAACAATCAATAGATAACAATCATCATTCAAACATACATTCAAGCAAATTTTAAATCTAACTATTTAAAATTTAAATCGAAACAATTCGACTCACCTTGATTTCAATTCCGTTCCAGCGTTTTATTTCGAATAAAATTAAACGTGCGTTTAATTTTACCCGAAATTGTCACTGACTCCAATCGCTTCCAATCCAATTCCACTGCGTAGTGCTCGACGAAACGAAGCCAACGCAACTTTTTTCGTCAAAATCCGACCTCGAATGAATAAGTTATATCATTTCAAAGTTTATACGTATTTAAATACAAATTAATTTCAATTTATATTTTATTTTTTATACCCAAATTCCATCTGGTCGTTGATTATAGAACCCTAGGATCTCGGCCGCTCGTTCATCATCTTCCCCCCCAGTAAACAAACGTGCACCACAACCCATTAGCCGCCACTTTACCCTAATTCACGCGACAAATTCAAGCACTTTGGCGACGATTGGGTGATGTCGTTCAATTGCCCTCGACGAGAGCCACCATCGGCTGTAGTATAGTGGAGCTCGGCTGTCTCCTACCATTGAAATTCGTGCCCATAGCCGTGTAGAACGCAAGCCCATAGCCCCCACCTCGTTGCGAATTAGACGATCTCCACCGTTCACATCGAAGTTCTCATCTTGCTCTTCATCTTTGCAGTTGAACCCGAAGCTTGAAAACGTGTGGATTTGGAGATATTTGAGGAAGAACGAGAATGTTTTCTGGCCATTGAACAAAAGAGTGGTGGCCAGGGTTTGAGCTGAAACCCTAATAATTTTGTTTGCAAAATGAAGAAGTGAGGTGCTTTTATAGAAAATTCTCCAAATCACTATTCATCGAAAAATTTCCGAACTCCAAACGAAGCGTGCGAGTTGACGTTTCTAAGGTTTACCCCGCGTTCCGAACACAATGCAATAGGTTTCGGAGGCTAGTTCGATCATCTGTGCGAGTTACGGCAATAAACGATCGATTTTAAATTAAATCGGTTAATCAAATTTCTATGCGTTTGGGCTCGCCCCGGACAAACGGTAAATCCGATTGACACGAAATTTGAAACTTTACAATAATATCACATTACGGATCCGACGAAACTAGTTTCGTCGAAATCCGAGACTGTTTGAAAAATGGCTATTTTAACTCGTCAATTAAATATTAAAATATTCAATTTTCACAAATTAACTTTTAATTTGATTTTAAAAGTTCTATAACATCTTTCTATCTTCAACATGATTAAATAAAATTTTACAAATCATTTTCAATCATATTTAACCCAATTTTCAATTATTTCTGTATTTTCAATCATTAAATTATCGATTTAATTATTCAATTAAATCCAATTATTCGAAATAAAATTTATTCGACTTATAAATTTCACTTATTAATATTTAAAATCAATTAAATATTCAATTTTTAATTAACAAAAATTCTGGGTCTTTACAAATGGTTTCTTGTATTTCTACTACTATTATTATTCTTTCCCTGATATATAATTTTGAAATAGCTCATATTGCTGTCAATTGATCTCTAGTTATAGATTAATATATAAAAATGCAAACTAGATTATACTGTGAGATATATAGACAAGATTTGAAATGTATGACACCCAATTAATTGGTAAAGCTTAAATTTGGTCTTCCACGTTAAAAGTGAGATGAGAGATTTTAATGTTTATATAATAGAGACTGGTGTTGAGGCTTATAAGTGCTTTTTAATAGTATATGGCAACTTTATGTTTGATCTCAACCTAAATCAGTCTTGTAGTTTGATCCCAACGCCACAACATTAAGACCTTTTGAAATTTTTTACTCCAGAATCTGTTTGCCTTAATTAGTTTGGCCATGTTTATGCTTCTAGTCAGAAACATCTTAATCTTCCCTAATTAGCTTTCTTTTTTCCTTTTATTGTTTTCTTTTTATTTTATATTAGTGATAATTTGGTAATATCAATGTTTTATATTAATTGGAAGACTTGATCAATGGAGATAAATATTAATATTTTATAATAATTCGGTTCATTATATTGTTGACAAAACAAAAGGGAATTTCAAAGTTTAAATTTTGTTCGAGTCATGGCTGCTGATAAGATCCACGTAGAAGTACAAAGGTACAAATAGTTGGTCATAAGTTTCCTGTATAATTGCCAGTTTGATTTCCTTGTAATAATATCTTTATTAATGATTGAGTACAACTACCATTTATTAAGATGAATGTTAAGCATTTATTTGCTAGTGAATTTTATTAGAACATTTAATAAGCTTCTTTCTTATTGTCCTAAAATTTACTATAATATTTTGTTGGCATACTGCAAGAAACATAAGTTTAGTAGTGGTAAAAAAAGTAATATTTACCTAGTTTTATACTACTTTTACTTACAATTATTAGAATGTTAAGTTAAGGTTAATGGTTAAGGATAGGGCTAGCAGATGCATGACAGGGTTGAGCTTTAGATTTCCTTTTTTTATTATAGCTAAGGACAGCATAGCATTTTGAGTCATATCTGGAGTACTAGAGGAAAAAATAACCTGAATATTTTGATGCAATTTCCATATGAAGTTTAGAAGATGGTAATAAAGGTTTCATCCTAGGTGTGAAGTATGAATATGCCAAATTGGGTCTAGTGAAAAAGAATTGTGAAGAAACAAATCTTAACCATTTGATGATCGGGAGATATCCAAATGGAAACTCAATTGCAGATTTGAATTACGATCTTGCAGTGAAATTTAAGGATAATCAGACAATGTTAGGTTCTGTCGTTCCTCTTTCTTTGGAGGGCAATTTTTTTGATGATTGGTCTTAGAAAATTACAACTGATGTTTCTTTTTCTGAAACAAAAAATTATTTCAAACACTCCAGTTACAAAGTAAGCTATTTAGCATAGTTCACCTACATAAAAAGAATCAATGCTAAACATTTTAATAGAAAGGATATATAACTCGGTAATAGGAAATTTTTGCATGGTAGGCAGCAAATCACCGAGTTATTATTCCGATGATGATTCTCAGGATTGTGAAATTCAAATCGACATAATCTCCTTACAACATGTATACAAATAATACTGGCATAAGACATCTGATAAATGGTATAATCATAGTACACAAAAAGATTCAGATTCTCGTTATTTTGGGCCTTTGAGATTATCATCTTATACGATGTACAAATCTTGTCATAAGATTTCATATTTTATATCCTTAGCCATTTGTGCACCTAAATTTCAACATTTCCCTTGACTTATATTTAAAGATACTTTCCTATGCACGAAATGTGATGAGGTATGCCGCATATTAAATTTCTTATTATTATCCTTTGGTTAATAAATCTTCTTAGCCTAATTACTAGATATGGGTATCTATGGGAGCCATAATAAAAAAACATTGGATATCATGTTACTCTTATTCCTTTTGATGTATTCTGAATGGTAGGTGGTATTCTTTCATGCAACATATGCAAAATTACGTATCTGATGCTAAAATACTATACAATTCCTCGTAGTTACACATGTTACATTTTTGTTTATCATTATTTAAAGACTACTTAGTACTGATTGTTTACACTATAATTTGTTGGATATACCATGAAGCAAATAGATAACTACTATTTTTTTGTTTGTAGGAGTGCGAGCTTGCTAATGAATTTTTCATCAACGATTTTGCTTCTGTAAAGTTCACTTTAAACTATTAAGTATATATATCATATCTTATGTGATTGAATTTTCATATTTTTTTCATGTTGTGGTTGACTTATGGGCAACTATTGCTATGATATAGGGAGCTGTTGCAATTTTTTGACTACAATTTATATTGGTATATTACCTTCTATTTATAACTATTTTTTAGTTTACAAATTTATTTTAAATAGACTTCCTAGATTCTTAGCCAATTTAAAGCAATTAGAAATCTAATTATTAGGAAAAGTAGTAATCTTTATCTGATTAGAATTAGATCTAAATGTTTAAAACTTTCGGCATAGAATGACTGAGCAGAAATAAAGCTTTTTTTGTAATAAGGTTTTAATTCTATCACCTTCATTATTAGACCTACATTATACAATAGATGTAAAATATATCCCCCTCGTTGAACTTTTGTTCAAAGCTTTAATACCTTGTTTGATTTTGTGTTTAGGTGATATATTTCTGCTCGGTCTACCAATGCTACTTGAGATAGGGTTACCCAATACCTAAATTATGAAATGAGTATTTTAGGTTTTTTTTTGAAAAAAGGTACTTTATTGATAAGATAGAAAACATATACTTCTATGATATGTCTCATTAAAACTTTGCAATCCTCCTAACCTAAAAGGGTGTCTTACAAGGAAAATAGTACATATCATGTCAATATATTAATAATACAACTGTCAGTTAGCCGGAGACCAAGTTGTCAAATAGATGGAGGAGTAAACAAAGATAGACATACTCAAAACCATCCATACGAAACAACATGGGACTAATAACAAAACCAAACATGCAAAAAAATAAAAAACCATTATAATATGCAACACGTGGCCATCTAACTAACACACCAAATTAATAAAATATCTCCAGAGCATCTAAGTGCTTCAATAAACATCCTTTCGCAGAGAGAAATGAAAACGCCTTTACTAAAACTTAAAACTAGAGAAATCCACCATATTAGTTGAATAATGTCAGAAAGCATCATAATGTAAGATCAAAAAGATCGGTCAATCTTTGACAACTGAGAGATAAGCTCGTCCTCAAGTTCAAGGAGGACGAAGGTCCGGTTTGGGATCCACTGTAATGCCAAAATTATTCAAGATAAGTTCCAATTCTTTACTTATCTTCTCTTTATTCAAATTTTTTTGAATTAATTGCTTGCAATCTTGGATTATGAGAATGATTATTGCTTGAGCTGGAAGCTCAATGCCTTTAAAAACCTAAGAATTTCGTTCGGACCAGATGTGCCAAATTAGAGAAGTAAAAGCTATGTTGTTGAATTAATTAAGAAATTGGTTACTTTTCTGATTTTGGCATAAGATTTCCAAAATTTGATTGATTTCAAAGGAATTTCCAATATTAATCTGAATCTTGCGCATAATTTCTTCAAGTATTTGTTTCGAATATGAGCATTTGAAAAATAGATGGTCCTTATCTTCATTTTGGTTTAAACAGAATGCACAAGACCGATCTATAGTATTATTTCATATGCTGATTCTATCCTTTGTGTTAAGTCTATTTAACTTAGCCAGTAGAGCACGTGTAGACATCTTTGGTGCATAATGTTTATGCCAAATAATGTTTGCCTATTTAAATTCAGTATTTTTGCTTCTAATATGGTTCCAGGTTGTTTTAGTACCGAACTGACCATTTTTTCCAGGAATCCAATACCAGAAGTCCTCCTATCTTTGGTTATGGATTTTGATATTAGGCACAGTGTTTTGAATTTATACAGGCACACACTCTAAATATAAGAGTAGATACCTTTCTATGTCTTCCACCAGTTACAGCTATTGTGTTCCATCCACATTTATCCACCAGTGAGTACCCATTAATCCATGGGACTGACCATATTTCAGTATGTTCACCACTCACAATTTTTCTGTCAATAACATCTTTGCACCATTGTCTTGCTTTTAGCAAAGATTTCCATGTGTAAAAAGCATTATTATTCATTACAGCAGTCCAAAAGTTTATATATTGCAGTATTTATTATACATCCATTTAGCCCAGAGTGATTCACCTTAAATGAATTTCCAAACCAATTTAACTGCTACTGTTTTTGCAATTTCCTCAATCTTTCTGATACCAAGGCTACCTTCATCTTTAGTTTTACGGACATCGTCCCAACACATCTTGTGTGCTTTAGATTTCTGTTAGCGCCAAATTGGTCACTAACATCCAAATGTAAATGAAAGCACCTACAAACTGTCATAGATAATAGATAGAGTGAATGTGGAGAGTATACATATGAAGAGCAGTAAAAATTAAAAAGAAAGCAGAAAAAACAATGGATTTATAGTGGTTCGGCGTACGTCCACTCCAAAATTTTCTTTTTTATTGATATGAGAATCAATTACCATTACAATCCGGAGTTTTCAAAACAATTATGGCAGAGTAGCCTTAATGAGGAAGAAGAAGGGAAACCGAATCCATATCCCTTTTCTGAACGCCCACATGGTATATTTATGGGCAAATCCCGGGTTACTGGGCTTCCTGAGTAGTCCGGGCCCATTAGGACCATAACCGAGCGAACATCCTTCATCATGGTATGAGCAACTTCCTGTAGCGACTTCCTACCGAGCGACTTCCTGCGGCGACTTCCTGTGACTTCCTGTAGAGACTTCTTGTAGCGACTTTCTGCCGAGTGACTTCCTATAGCGACTTCCTGTAGCGACTTCCTGTGAATCCCTGTAGCGACTTCCTACCGAGCGACTTCCTGTAGCGACTTCCTATCGAGCGACTTCCTGTAGCGACTTCCTACCGAGGGACTTTCTACGGAGCGACTTCCTGTAGCGACTTCCTACAGAGCGACTACCTGTAGCGACTTCCTGTCGAGAGACTTCTTGCCGAGCGACTTCCATGCCGAGCGAATTTCTGTTCCTATAGCGAATTCCTGTTCTTATAGCAACTTCTTATTACTATAGCGACTTCCTGCCGAGCGACTTTCTATAGCGACTTCCATGCCGAGCGACTTCCTGTTCCTATAGCGACTTCCTGTTACTGTAGCGACTTTATGTTCATGTAGCGACTTTCTGTTCCTATAGCGACTTCCTGTTACTGTAGCGACTTCCTGTTCCTGTAACGACTTCCTATTACTATAGCAACTTCCTGTTAGTGTAGCGACTTCCTGTTCCGACCGACTTCAACACCGACCGTCTTCCACGTCGACCGTCTTCCACGCCGACCAACTTCCACGCCGACCGACTTCCAAAACGTGTCGCATTACCTATCCATCCAGTCGACTCAAACCTACCGCATCCCATCCTTGATGATTGAGAAATCGACTTAGTTGAATCTGCCTGCCTACAGCCTTGCAAAAAGGCGGGATAACACTTTTCCCCTCAAAACATACCTTTTGGTAAAAGGCGTGTGTTGAATGGCTTTGAATCCAATATCGTGAGTCCCTATTTTATTAATAGCTATAGTATACTTGATCAAGTTTGTGGCTGTTCGAAGTTGAATCGGCATTCATTTCCACTTGTGGAAGTCAGGAATTAAATTCTACAGCCTCTCCGGACTATCGATGGCCACTTCGGACTCTTGCCAAGTCCATTTCAAATACGACGGTCGAATAGAAAGATCCTGTTGCACTCTGGCATTTCTTTCTACCCCTTGCACTCTGACCCCAACGAGGGCATATAGCGATGTCTTGGTCATCCTAGATCGATCATACCCTCTCAGGGCTCTTACTGGATCTCATCTTGTCACTCTTCGATGAAGGGGAAACAGCGTTGAGTGAGCCGACGCTGTTGCTCTCTGACGAAGTAGCATCACTCCTTGCACTCTGGTTCAGTCTCCCTGAACGTTAAGCGATGCCCAGATCCTTCTGGATCGATATCATCCTCTCCGGGCTCTTACTGGATCCCATCCTGTCACTCTCCAGTGAAGGGGAAACAGCGTTGAGTGAGCCGATCTTGTCGCCCTCTGGCGAAGCAGTGTCACTCCCCGCACTCCAGTTCAGTGTCCTGAATGTTAAGCGAATTCATGGCCTAAATCCTAGGCCGATTACAGCCAAACCGGACACTTAACTCCGGTCCAATCACTCACCAGTGAATGGGGAATGACGTTAAGTGAGTTGATCCTGTCGCTCTCCGGCGAAACAACTCACTTCTTGCACTCCGGACCCTGTTTCTCCCGGTAGGGTCATAAAGCGATTAATTTCAAATTGACTTCCAATATTCATCCTTTAAATCTTCGGTCAAAGGTTTATTTCATGAAATTCAAGTTCATGTATTAAATTAAAAGTCCAAATGTTCAACCACAAACAAAGGAAAAATCTAGATCCTGCCACTCTGGGTAGAGCAGTCTATTACCATCTCAGAGCATGCCTAGGGATCTCTCCGGTTTCCTCACATGTGTAAGTGGAATAGTTGTTTTATTTTGAAATCAAAACCTAAGAATTTTACGTAATCGACCAGAGTTCAAGTCTTGAACTTGTCTCATGCCATCATGATCAATTGATGACGAGTCGTGATCCCGATCCAGGATTAGTTCTGTTGGGTGCAGGCGGTGGTTGCTCAGGTCCTACAGCCGCTGTCCAATTTTTTACGTACTGTGGAAATCTACCATTTCTAGCATGCTCTTCCACCTCATCCTTTAATGGCAGGATTCATCGGCAGCATGTCCTTCCAGCTCATGGAATAGGCAATACTTTCCACTTCTATGTTTCTGTTCCATGGGATCTCTCTTGGGTGGTTTTCGATAGGGGAGGTGCCCCCGAGTTTCTGTGTTCCAAGTTTGTCGTCAAGTCAGTGTATTGTTTGAATCTGGATTCTCGAAATTTCTTTCGTTTGTCAGGACCATGTATCTGTCATCTTGCATTTGCTTTCCTTTCTCTATTCCACTCTGTTCCTTGGAGGTTCCTTCGCCTTGCATAGCATTTCTCGCCTTTTGGCACATGAATCTTCTAGAAGAATGAACCTTTCAGCTTCATGATAGAATTCACCAAGGTCTTGTGGTGGATCTCTTGCCAATGAATCCTTAAACTCCATGCCTTCCGCAACACCAGCTACTGCTGCCATCAAAATCATCGATGGATCCGGATGATCTACTGAAGCCACCGTTGCATTGAATCGCAATAGAAAATCTCTTATGGACTCTTTGGTCCTCAGCTTCATTGAAGCTAAGGTCATCACACTCTTGGGTCACATCACGTGGACCCTAAACTGTCTCATGAAGCGTTCCACTAGCTTACCCCATGCTCTGGTTGATTCATTCTCTAGCTGCCTGAACCAAAGCGCAGCCAAATCTGTTAGATATAGAGGCAAGCATCGTGCCATTACTTCCTCGGATGCCTCTAGCACTTCCATGTGCCTGATATATCTGGTAATATGCATGGTTGGGTCTGATTTTCCATCATACGGATCTAGCACGGGTAACTTGAACTTTGTAGGATTCCTTGCATTTCTGATATTCGGAGTGAACGGACTCCGACTAACTTCCTCTAAGCCTCTGCTTGACAATCCTCCTCTCATAACCCTTCTTATTAATCCAGCCTTCCGCTCGTCTCCAACCGGTGATAGTGCTCTGTTTGCATTTCTACCTTGCCCCCCACGTCTTAGGAGGTACTCCAGGTAGTACTCTTCATGTTGGTCATTTACGTTCACGTTGGTCCCTGCTTGCTGAGCTTCATTCACTGCTCTCCCAGTATCCAATCCTGGAGGTCTGTCCTCGAGCCTTTGCTAATTGCCTTCAATCCCTCTAGTCTGCTTCTGAGTTGACCTCCAGAAACTTCTACAGCTCCGGTTCCTTGTTCTGTAATGCCAGCAGCCGTGGTTGGCCCATTCCTTTGACTTTGTGCTCCAACATGTCATATCTGTCGAAGCAAGTTCTGTATCATGTCTTCCTGCCTTTTCAGCATCGTCACCATCTCGTCCCTAGTGATTTAGATGGATGCTTGACCTGCTCTAGCTCCAGAGGAGGCCTCTTGACTTCCCTCATGATTGCTTCTTTCTGTCACTTGCTTCCTTGTTGATGGCCTAGCCATTGCTTTCTAGAATCCAAGTTCCTAGCTCCAAAATCCCGAGTGCTTGCCTTCTCAGTGAAAGCACCAAAATGTTAGCGCCAAAAATGGTCACTAACACCCAAATGTAAATGAAAGCACCAACTAACTGTCACATATAACAGATAAAGTGTATGTGGAGGGTACAAATATAAAGAGCAGTAAAAATTAAAAAGAAAGCAGAAAAAACAATGGATTTATAGTGGTCCGGGCCCATTAGGACCATAACCGAGCGAACATCCTTCATCATGGTACGAGCGACTTCCTATAGCGACTTCCTACCGAGCGACTTCCTATAGCGACTTCCTGTAGCAACTTCCTGCGGCTTCCTGTAGCGACTTTCTGCTGAGCGACTTCCTGTGGCGACTTCCTGTGACTTCCTGTAGCGACTTCCTACCGAGCGACTTCCTGTGACTCCCTGTAGCGACTTCCTATGACTCCCTGTAGCGACTTCCTGCCGAGCGACTTTCTGTAGCGAATTCCTGTAGCAACTTCCTACCGAGCGACTTCCTACCGAGTGACTTCCTGTTCCTGTAGCGACTTCCTACCGTGCGACTTCCTGTAGCGACTTCCTGCCGAGCGACTTCCTGTAGCGACTTCCGGCTGCGCGACTTCCTGTAGCGACGTCCTGCTGAGCGACTTACTGTAGCGACTTCCTGTACGACTTCCTGCCGAGTGACTTCCATGCCGAGCGACTTTTTGTTCCTGTAGCGACTTCATGTTCCTGTAGTGACTTCCTATTTCTGTAGCGACTTCCTGTAGCGACTTCCTGCCGAGCGACTACCTGGCCGAGCGACTTCCATGCCGAGCGACTTCCTGTTCCTGTAGAGACTTTCTGTTACTGTAGCGACTTCTTGTTCCTGTAGCGACTTCTTGTTACCGTAGTGACTTCCTGTTCCTATAGCGACTTCCTGTTACTATAGCGACTTCCTGTTTCTGTAACAACTTCCAGTAGCGACTTCTTGCCGAGCAACTTCCATACCGAGTGACTTCCATGCCGACCGACTTTCTGTTCCTGTGGCGACTTCCTGTTACTATTGCGACTCTCTATTCATGTAGCGCCTTCCTGTTACTGTAGCGACTTCCTATTACTGTAGCGACTTCCTGTTCCGAGCGACTTTCATGCCGACCGACTTCCACCCCGACCGTCTTCCACGCCGGCCGACTTCCACGCCGACCGACTTCCAAAACGTGCCATGTTACCTATCCATCCAGTCTACTCAAACCGACCGTATCCCATCCTTGATGATTGAGCTATTGACTTAGTTAAATCCGCCTGCCGACAGCCTTGCAGAAAGGCGGGACAACAATATCCATATAAAATTGGCACATAGAAAATTTATTCTTTGGATAACAACAACTGGAAAGTGAGTAAATTGCAGCCAAAATTGAACCATTGGGTGGATCATAGTTTTTATTAGTTCAATTCTGCCACTGATATCGAGCAATTTACTGTTTCAATGACTAATTTTTTTATTGATTTTGTCTATTAAATATCCCAAGTCTCTAGCTTTGAGTTTATTGTTAGAAATGGGATGCCTAAATAAATTACAGGAAGATTTCCAATAGTGATGTTTAAAATATCAACAATTTGTCGCTTGTGATTAGCTCCTTTCCTGAAAAACAGAGTTGATTTATTTTCATTTAAATCAAGGCCAGTTAAAGTTTTCAATATTTGAAAAATATGCAGATGCATTCATCATTTTTCCTAGTAGCTTTGGCCATAATCAAAATATCATCAGCGTATAGCAAGTGGGTAAATTGGTTCAATATTATAAATAGGGGTAATATTATCTTTCAAATACTCCTCCTCTAGATTAATTTAAAGAATTCCATGACTATAGAAAATAAGTATAGTGATAGATGATCACCTTGTCTTAATCCCCTTGAACTCGCAACAAAGCCAAAAGGAATTCCATCAATTAACACCGAAAAAGAAGGGGTAGCTCTACACTCATAGATGACATTAGAAAATAATACAGGGAACCCCCTGAAAATCAGCATATAACGAATAAACTCTCTACTTATTTTATCATAGGCCTTATGCAAATCAATTTTTAGGCAAAAATTGTTTGAATTTTTTCTATTAAATCCTCTGACCATTTCGTTAGCAAGTAAAGAATTCTCCGTGATTAATCTCCCAGGAATGAAGGCATTCTAATTATATGAAATAAGGTCATCCATATAAGGTTTTAGTCAATTACAAAGAAGATTGGCTAAAATCTTATGGGTGGCATTGCATAGGGAGATCGGTCTAAAATCAGGCATATCGATTGCATCCGTCTTTTTAGGATTAGGCATATGGAAGTATGATTTATTTCTCTAATAATTTTACCTAATTGGAGGATACCATTCATAGCTTCCAGATATCATTTTTAGGTTGTTCCCAATGTAATTTGAAGAATTTCGAATCAAATCCATCTAGCCCGGAGGAACTATTGTCATTAATTTGAAATACCACGGTTTTTATTTCTTCTAATTAAAAAGGCTTGCATAAGCTATCCATTGAATTCTCAGATAGGACTTTCTTACAAACAATGCTTGGAAATTGATATGTTGCTTGAGATGTAGAAAACAGCTCGGTGAAATAGTTAACAACTTCGTACGGAAGTTTATCTGATGCCGATGACCATAATCCATTAGAATTTAGAATAAAGTTACTTCTACGATTAGGATTATTCACATTAACCCTATTGTAAAAGAAACTGGTTGGCCTATCCCCCTTAACCAGCCAGTTTAGCTTCATTTGTTGTTCATTTTTAGCTGTAATTTTCCTCATCAAGGAGTGAATCTGTGCAGTTTTTGACTACTGACCTATCAAATTATCATTCAAATGGATTTTGTACTAGTTCAGTATATAGTTGATTAGCCTCTTCTTTTAATTGTACTATCACTTTACGAATGTTATTTTTATTGTTTCTCCAAACTTTAAGATCAGTTTTAACTTCTTCCAGTTTGCATAGGAGGGTATGCAGCTGACTACCCTGGAATTCTTTTGTAAAAGAATCCTGAATGGAAGAAAGATGGTCTACTTTAAGATGCCAAGAAATGCTATACCTGAAAGGTATTCTGTTTTTCCTTCTATTTTTTATCATGAATTTGATATTAATAAGGGAATGATCACTAATAGAGTGATTTCCAAAATTAATAACAAATTGAAAGAACCTTTCCATCCAAAGATTGTTAAAAAAACACGATCAATTATACGGTGAATAGAAATTTTTTGTCCTCCTCTCCAAGTAAAATAATTACCTGTAAAATCCGGTTCCACAAGATTAGATTACAAAATACTATCGATAAACTGCTGATCGCCAATTGAAGTATAGAGACCATTATTAATTCTATCTTTTGTTGAAAGGATTGAATTAAAATCTCCGCCACAATCATAGGAGGTAAAATTAGATGATTGCTCCATGGTATATTTCAATAATTCAATTCTTTTCGCTTCATCATTGAAAGCACAGACCGCCATACATAAAATACTAACACCATTAGCATTGTGTAATATACAAGAAATGAATTGTTCACTAGAATGCAATATGATGTTCGACCATTGGTATGATTCCCATATGATTAGAATTCGACTTTTTCGGTCGTTAGAAATATTATAAGAATGTTTCCAATTACTATTGATTTTACCCATAAATCTCTCAATATTTTCCATTGAAAGCTTATTTTCGAGATTACCAAGGAATGAAAATCTTTTACTATTTAACAATTATAATATTTCCATCTATTTAGTCGAGGCATTCATGCGTTGGATGTTCCAAAAAAAGAACTCCATCTATTCATTGTTGTCTAGATCGCTACTGTCAATAGGGGAAGTAGCAGCCCCCAATGTCTTACGTTTTTTTTCCCTTTCAGCTGATTAACTAAAACAGTCCATGCAGGGTTTTCTATAACATCTGATGAAGTGGTATATTTAAATTCGAACGGAGCTTCTTCTGTTCTGATTTTTCTTGTAGCCTTTGTTCTGGAGGGTTCTGTGCTGAGATTCACTGTATCTATGCAAGGCAGCGTATTTGGAGGCGCATCAAGCAGTTCATAAAGTCTCTGTTCTCTAATGGCTGTTTCTCCATATCAATAATTGTAGTGAGAGATTTTCATTTAGAAATTGTATTAAAAGTTGAAGACAACTTGCTCGGATGGACTTTCGTATAACCTTTCTTATTGTGATTGACTATGATATTGTTTTTACCATCAAGTTGTGAGTTGACGAGAACATATTCCTAAACTGGATTAACAATTTGTTGTTGAGTATTTGCGGTATTTTGCATATCATCCAAATTATTTTCATTACTCCTGCTATCATCAATTTTCGTATCATTATTTTTATTCGACTGGTTCTGTGTAGTATCTTTGGGTCTCCATACTTTAGTGAATTGACAATGTGCGTCGACGCGTTCAAAGCTAGTGCAATTAGAGAAAATAGTTGGTTTCCATTCGTATGCCACTCCTGCCACATGATTTCCTCTATCTCCGTAAGAATAGGAATCTTACTCGGAAACTCAAATGAATTATTGATTTCAATTAAGACTCTCGCATAAGCAATTTTAATTATCCCTCCTATCTATTTGTCTAGTTTGATGGGGGATCCAAAAACAGAGGCAATACGGCTAATCCCTTCCTCTATCCAATAACCGAGTGGTAAAGTAGGGAAACGTACCCAAATCGGAATGTAGTTGAGGAATTCTTTATTAAGTTGGATCCCAAGAGACTATCTCTCCATCATCATTAGCTTTTTATTATAGTAGTATGGACCACCTTCTATGACTTTATCACATTCTTGTTTATTATTGAACTTGATAACATAAAATCCATTCTCTTTAGAGTATATTGAAAAATCTTCTTCAGGCTTCCATACTCTGGTAATATAATACCTAAAGTATGGATAATACGTCTTAGATCCAACAATGCAAATCACAATGTCATTATCCTATTGTTTTCTAGCATCTTGAACAACCTATATTGATATTTTGACACGTTGCAACGAGCTAAATTCACGGGGTTGGTAAAACTTTAAAGGAATAGAAACTGGAATATTATATCCCTTGACAACTTCACTCCACGCCCGGCTAGACGAAGTAGAGAAATTCCATTTATTGGTAGCGGATCTATTATCATGATGAAGGGGCGATTTAGATTCATGCTGACATGGGTGAAATTGTAACAATCATGTGGGTTATAGGAGGATCTCAGATTCTTATTTTGATTGTTATTGGATGCGTTACTAGGTTGTGAAGTCTGATGCTGAAATTTGTTTTGGCGCTTCCATTTATTTGTGTGTACAGGGATGAAGCCATCTTCACTTTCGATGGTAGGATCTTAACTTTTAAATATGGGAATCCTGGAGGAGTATCAAAGGACGTTGGCGGAGGATCTGGGGGAGGAGGAGATTGGCGGCTGGAGGGTGCAGGGGAAGCCATACACAATTCTAAAATAAAGTTGTAGCTTTGTTTTCTCATATTTCAATATTGCTCGATGTAATGCAGTATATGTTTAAATATATAATATGTTAATGTGTTGTTTATATATATTTTTAATATGAGATGAACAATTTACTTTTGTTTTGAATTGTAAATTCGGAGCTTCCAACTAGTGCTATATAGATTGTCAATTTGAAACATCCAATAAGTGTTGTGGATTGTAAGTTTGGAACACTCGATAAGTGTATGAATTTATCTGCTTTAAATGTGTAATAAGTGTTGTTGATTGTCAATTTGAAATGCCTAGTAAGTATTATTGATTATCAATTTGAAACACTTAGTAAGTGTTGCAGTTTATTAATTTGAAACACTACGTAGTGTTTCAATTTGATAATTTGAAACATCAACTAAATGTTTCAATTTGTTAATTTGAAACGTATTATAAATGTTACAAAAATCTATAATATACTAATCTGCAACACTTGTAAAGTGTTTTTAATAACTTTAGTAATATTTTATTACTATTTCAAATTGGTCTTATAATGCGTTATGGAATTTATATTGGTAAAGAGTGAATTTTTATTTATTTAGTAAATAAAGTTTTATAAATGATTTATAGTGGGCTAAATATAATAATTATGGAATAATTATTTTTATAACGGGAAAAACAAAATTTTATAGTAATTTACAATGTTAAGTAAACACTACAGTTGAGAAAATATGATTTTAAGTGAGATTCGGGATTATTCTAATAAGGTGGAATAATTATTTTGTAGTAGAAAACGAAGGAAAATAAATTGGAAATGAATTAATGGTGGCCCAAGAGACCAAAACCTAGCCAAAGAAAATATCCTGCTTATTTTCTTTAGCTCCATTGCTCTTGAGAAGTCTATAGACTGCCCCATCTCTTTCAAAAAAATCGAACACCGTAGTTCATTTTATCGCTTGTCATTATCTTGTACCGAAAACTTCAAGCACAACTCCATATTCAAAATTTCAAAATAAACCAAATAAAATTCTATGAATTATGAAATTTGGATATGTGTTTCTTAAAATGTTCTACACTAATAGGAGATTGCAAAATCAAGTTCTGATCAATTTGGAGATGACTATGGCAATTTACAATAGGAGAAGGATAAGCATTGAAGCTTAAGTAAAGAAATTGCTTACTATTTTTTTTAGGTGAGTTAGTCTTTACTTATGTACCAATGTTTGAAATATAAAATGGGATGTTGATTACAAGGCTTAAATGTGTGTATATGTTTTTATTTGTGTTTGAGATTGATTTGGACAATTATATAAAGGTTTCTAACAAATATTACTCATTTTTAAAGAGTTCCTCCATGATTTTTGAATATGAGGAATAGATTTATAAAATATAATATGTGGTTTAAAATAAATAAAAATTGATTTCGAGGTTCATAAACTCATTTAAAAAACATATATAATTACAAAAAGTTACGAGATGATTCTTATAAATAGAAATTGATTTTAAAAGCGTTTTCAAGATTCAAATATATAAAGAGATTTGGAAATGTATTATGGAGATTAAAACCCTTATTTTAGTTTTAAATAAATAGGGATTTAAAAGTATATAAATATTTTGGATTTTTTAATATATTTTTATAATAAAAATCCATTTTCTAAATAATTAGGGTGCATCAATGATTATATCTTCTATGTGATGAGGATATTTAATGAACAAATTTTTAATACCATATATATAAGACTTTGGTAATATTTATTTAGTCATTCTTTTGACTTATTACATAGAATATTATCATGTGGAGCGAGGGTAGTTTACAAGCATGGAGTAAACGAGCGAGTAAAACTAGTGATATAGGATACCTGAGTTGATATTTGCTTGATTTCTTTTTCTAAGTAGAAGTCACTTGTTAATGCAAAATTTCATGAACACCAACACCCAAAGTAGGAAGGTATGTCTCCTAGAATCGAATGGGATATAGGACCCGACGGAGAGATTGTTGAGACATGTCGTAGAAAAATCTTCGATTCATGGTGTTAAACCGTAAAGTAATAATAGTATACGTAAAGAAGGCGAAGTGGGGAAAGAAAATAACACCGAAATTTTTATAGTGGTTCGGGATGAAAGTCTATACATTCATTGCCCTTTCCTTATATAGTCACTCTTATATAGCCTGGAGGTTGTTTACATTAAGTTTTGGCATTTCCGCCATTAATGATTTTTTAATAAATCTCTAATATAGGAAAGCACACTTACGAATTTATGTCAATTATTGTTATGCTAGAAGATCCCTTATACCTTGATATTGCCGCCTGTTTATAGCCAGTATGCTGTAATGCCATTAGTGGAGAGCCTTCTTCTTGGATAGATGACTTAGCTTGTCATGTACAACTTTGATTTAAACACTTATCATCATTTGGTTGAAAGTGATTTGTCGTGGATTGCTGATGGGGTGCTTTTATATATAGTTCCTTTGAATTCCTTTCGTTTATCTTGGCCATTGATCTAGGTTTAGGGCTACCTGAGCCATTGATTATCGATACCTGTTGAAACATCTTTGGTCTTGGTAGTTACTGCTCTCGGCCGAGCTTGTTGTCTTAATTAGACAATGATCTTGATTTTCATCGAGTCTTTGCTGTTTCTTTTGAATCTCGTGCCCTTGGATATTGAGCACAGTGCCTAAGTTCTTGGTGGAAACCAAATAATGGGCCTCAGAATTACAAGCCAATGAGCTTCCTTTCAAATATTTGTTATTTGTTCTTGGTATAAATTATGGTGTAACACATACCACCCAAAGTTCACCTTATACAGTCGGTATGAGGCGGACTTTGGAAAGAATGGTGTTATATTATGCTTTATTCTTGGCTTGTAATTTGGTTCCCATCATAAAGTTGACCCGAGCCTTTGTCCGAAATAGTTACCTTGAGAATTCTCTATAATATTAATTTGTCGAGACAACTTATAAAGATCTGACCTTGTTTCGAAACATTATGAAATCTAACCACATCTAAAAGGGTTTTTGGAAATGATTCAAAATCTAGCCCCATCTAGAGGGTTTTGGGAACTAACTTGAAATCTTAACTCATCTAGAGGACTTCGAAAATAATTTGTAGCTAACCTCATCTAGAGGGTTTTGAAAATAATTCAAAAACAATGCTCAAAGGTGAAAGCTAAATTGGTTGCTTTGGTCAAGTGACGGCTAGTTAACGATTTTGAAAATCGAAGGTTGTAGTTTTAACTTAGACCGTAAGGTCAAAAACTTTAAAATCATATTTGCCACTCACGGCTATCTAGGCTAGGTGATGGGTGAAGTCGTTAAAATTCCAAAAGGGGAAGTCTAAATCCGGGTCTATAAGATCAAAACTTAAGAAAGTCTGCTTTCTACTTAAAGTCATCTAGACCAAGTGGTAAGTGAGACTGTTTTGGTGCTGTAAGGAAAATTTTAATTTGAGACTGTGAGGTCAAAAATTTTGAAAACTATGATTACTACTTGAAGCCATCTAGGCTAAGTGGTAAGCAAAAAAATTTCGGTATCAAAAGGAAAATTCAGATTTGAGACCATATGTTCTAAATTTTTGAAAACTATGATTGCCACTTGAAGCCATTTAGGCTATGTGGTAAGCGAAATTATACTCTGTATCGAAAGGCAAAATCTGATTTGAGACCATATGTTCTAAACTTTTGAAAACTATGCTTGTCACTTCAAGCCATCTAGGATATATGGTAAGTGTAACGAACGAGATTTTCGACCCTTGAAAATCGACACTAATACGTCCACTGTATTAGATGCCGAGCGATCGAATGTTGGAAAACATGATAGTAGGGGAAAAGAAAACGAAGAGGTAGAAGAAAAGAGAACAACGACACAGAATCTTACGTTCTCAGCAGAACAATATATAATAGATAATAACATGTTATACAAAGAACTATAACTGTTATTTATACATAACGTCATCAGAGTACAACAAATCAACAAATGAATACTGGACAGTTATAATAACTTGTCCAGATCAGTGCTGACTTTACAGTCAAACACACAATGGAATATAATCAAGTACATGGAATACTTCTCTGTCATCCAGCTTGTCTTCTAAGCTCCACAGCAACTTATCCTAAATCCATAATGCTCAGTTTGACCCGAGCACTATAATAAAATAACACCCGTGTCAGTCTAGAAAACCAGCATGAGAAAAACACACTCAATTTGAATTATTACTGTTACAAAAATCCTTTGAAAAACAAAGGTATCTCATAGACCATGTCACACATAAACATGTAGGTTTTTACCTTACGATAATCAAAACACTTTTATAGAAAATCTTGTGATATCATAATAGTATCTAAATACAAATACTTATTCAAATAGCCAAAATTATTACATTAATTAAATTCCAGCATAATAGGCTCTACAACCAAAACCGTTAAGGCTCGTATTGGAGAATGGATTTCCATACAATGACCGGACACTAGGGTACCACCTATCATGATACAAATCAACAAAAATGCACCGAGGACCTCGTCGGGATCCCCTACAACACAAGACCATCCCTACCCCTAACCTGAGTAGAACCGAATATGTTACCACCCTGGGTGTTCCCACCCTCATCGATAGCCCTTTTTCCATGCACCAACGTCTCCATAATTAATATTATATCCAAGGGTATTTAGAAAGGCGATAAAATACCGTAACTGGGAGCGACCCACTTAGCCTTGCTGCATCTCCCCTGATTTTCAGTCATTCCGAGTGAATATTATATTCTGATATCAATTATGAATCGGTTTTGGAGATATAAAAGAACCAACGGTGTGAAATAAACATTTGGTTGTTAAAGAGACATGGATCAGATATTGTCATACTCTCTGCCAATACCGAAAACCATTTTAACAACTGTGCACATGGTGGAGAATCCAGAATGAAGCGGGATGGTTTGGCGAATGCTACTATATGAGGTATGAACGCAGCCTTGATCTCCTCGGGTCAGCTTGATATGACTAAAACAAGAGTCGCTCCTCCGATCGGACATGCTTCTTCAATACCATATCTGTTACTTTGTGATTGATTTGGTGGCCACCCTCGATTTTGCGACCACCAGCTCGGTTTTGCAAATGTTAGAATCCTACCCTGGTGTTGCCTCGCGTGCCTTGTCATATGCCTTATTGAGCTCATTGCTATGCGTTACCACCAGCTCGGTTTTGCAAATGTTAGAATCCTACCCTGGTGTTGCCTCGCGTGCCTTGTCATATGCCTTATCGAGCTCATTGCGACTTTGTTTTATATCGTACCTATGGAGTGCTCCCTGAGTATCCCACCGGTTTGTTGGAGCTTACAATATCTATATAGACTATGGTATTTATATAAAAATGTGTTAAGGGGGATATAGGTAACACCTTAACGATATTTTAATACTTTACTTTACGGTAGACATATTGTAATGGCGTATTGTACTATGTATGTATATAGCTTAATGGATCCTTAGGAGATGGAATCCCAAACATCTCTTAAGTTATTGCATGCACGTTAGACACTCGATAAAAGATGTAAAATCCCATAAACCTGTATGAAACCGTTGCATTCATATTTATTTATTATTGATTTGACTTACATAAGATCTTTTAGTTCTGCCTCGAGTGTTTAGCATTTTCATTACACTCGTGCCAGCCTAAGCATTTCAGTGTTGAAGACTATTTTCCTGGAGGCACAAAGGTTTAGTATATTATTACTATTTATTACATTTATTCCACTACATCATGTTGTTCCGCTGCATTATTTATTTATTCATGTTGTATGTATAACTCTAATGTGTATTGTAAAAGTGTAATCGAATGTTATTTGTAAACAGCTTCATGAACTGTTTATTTGATTATATTTTATCATTCGTCTATGAGATTCTGTGTTTTGTTTTCCCTCTTTTCTATTATTTTCTTGTGTACCCCATTAACAATCTTCCCTTATGAATGATTTGAGTTGACATATGTGGTTTATTGTCGATTTAAACTGTCCAAAAATGTGGGTCGTTACAGTTGGTATCAGAGCTATGGTTTAGCGATAACCTTAGCTTTGTAGGGTCTGACTCATTAGAGATAGGGTAATAATACCTTAGAATGAGTTTGTCTGAGTGTGTGTATATATATGAGAGAGCATATTTGTTAATGTTATAAAATATTTTTATATTGTGCTAATTTGTTCTGCTTAGTATTTATAAATTCTAGTCAGTACATAGGACGCTTTAGCATCGATAGGGATTTCTAAACACTTTATAGGGCAGACCAACACAATATTGATTTTTGAAATATAGGTAAATGAAATAATTTTACCTAGTATTATATTTTGTATATAAAAAAATAATTTTTATAAATGGAAGAAGTTGTATATAATATGTTTGACTTTTAGGAAGCGAATTTTTATAAATATTAGTTGCAAAATAGGATTTACAAATAAAATAAATATAAATTGGAAATTTGAGAACTTAAGTTCTAGGGTTTTGAAATTTGTTTTCAAAATATTTTGGAAATAAATATTTGTATTATTTTGAAGTACTTTGATATATTTGAAGAAATGTTTTAGAAGAATTTGAAAAGGAAAATAAGGTCTATAGTCCCCTCTTTTGTCATTGGAAAATAATTTCGGTGATGACGGACGCATCATCGACATTCATTTTTGAGTTTCAAAGTGGAAAGACCACTATAGTAGCTTTACTACACATTTGTTTTGATAAATAAATTTTAATTTTAAATTTCTAAATATGATTTGGACATATAAAAGATATGAATATACATATACATATACATACATACATATATATATATATATATATATATATATATATATATATATATATATATAAAATGACTTGAAGTGGAACTCGGTATTTAGTTCTTAAATTTTCTACAAATTAGGAATTTCAATTATTGTAATGAGATGAAATATTAACTATTTTAATAATTGTAAACTTCTAAGATGAAAAATAAGGATTATGAAAATTAAAAGATGCAAATTGTTGAATACTTTGGCTAACTAAAATGAATAAGTTAAATTTGTATAATATTCAATTTTCATTCTTAAAAGCATATATATAACTTACCTGAAATATTTAAAAGTTGAAATCTTAATGTAGATATGTAATATAATCTTATACAAGCAAAATTTTAATAACAAAATGCTTCAAAATGAACAAATGTTTATAAATGAAAAATTAAGATGTATAGGAAATGTTATAAACACGAGTTAATGTTTGAAATGCTTAACAAATAAATTGAATAGATAAATGTGAATACTGTTTAAGTAGATAATTTTAAACCTAAGAAGATGTTGAAATGATTCACTAATAGATTTAATATTTATTTATTCATAAGTAGATGTAATATTAAATGATATTGCATGTGAAGAAATAAATGTAAATTAAAAAGATAAGAAACTTAAATTGAAATGATCCATTAATAAATATTAATATTAATTTAGCTGTATAAAAAATAAATGTTAAATAAACTGCAATGCAATGTATGTAATACTTAAATAATGAATTCATTGATTATTTTAAATAATTGAATATAAATAATTTGTGTAAGTAAATGAATGGAAAAATGAAATTGCATGAATGAATGAAAATAAATAAAATTAAATAATGAAGTGAAAATAAATCAATAGAATAAACTTAATAATGTTTAAATTCATTGTTATTTGGCTAATGGGAAGTTTGGAAAAGGATAATTCTAATTATTTGAGGTTGTATGAACAATCTATTAAGTAATTATCTAAGGTTGTTAAGCATATGGTACACTTGGTGTATATTTATCACCCTTGGACGATGAGAAGTTTCTGAACCTGAAGAAACCATTAGTTCCGGCTGCCATGGATGTATGGTTGATTTCTTTATTGCATATGATGGTCGTGTTGTTTTGTTTGTATATGTGTTGGGTTGTATTGTTTTGTTACTAATTGAAAACAAGTAAATATTTCTCTTGTACGTAACTCTCACTACTTTGGTTTATATAAGTGAAATACAAGTTTATGTAAGCAATAGCTACTGCTTTTGGTTTCATAAATAAAGTTGTTTGCCAGACAAATAGGTACGTTTTCGGGTGGCTTCATAGCGATATTTTATTGTTTTCCCATGGTTTGAGATGTTTGTTTTTGAAATATTAGATATATATTGTAATTATTGATATTATTATTTTCCTGGATCTATCCGTACAAAGGAGACTCTTTCGAAATTTTCATGAATTCAGGATTTAGAAAATTTTGTGAAAGTAAAAATACTTTCAAGCTTTTATTAAACTTGGATATGAAAGATTTAATTTTTTATTAATTGATATTTTATTTAAAATACTTAATTATGTAAGTTTAAAGTGTTATAAATTGATTATTTTGAATAAAATTTTATCAAGTTCTTAATCCCTTCTTATTCCTTTTCGAGGATGAAAAATTTTGAGTGGGGGAGAGTGTAACAACCCGTATTTTTCGATAGCTGTAATATTAAATTAAATAAGATTTTGAAATTTAAATATGGTGAGAAATTAAAATTTATGACTTACAAATGGAAAATATGATTAGAATATAATTTTATAATGTTGGTTTACTGTAACTAACAACTATTTTAGTGTAACATCAGTGAATTGAAATAGTTGTAAAGTTAATTTGGTTATAGTTGTAAATAAGGAACAAATTAAATGTTGGATTTAATAAAGAAATTATATGTTATAAATTAGAATAGATTTATTAAGGAATATGAAATCAATTAATTAGTATGTGAATTTATTAGGTTTGTTTGCAAACAATAAACATAGTAATGTGTTTGAATTATTAATATGTAGTAATTGTTTAGTTATCATTTCATTATTTAATCCATGATATTAAATTATAAATCAATTGAAATTAATCTAATTATATACTGCAGTAATATGAATTAAGATGATATCTTTAGAATATTGATGTAATAAAATGTAAACCAATGTTAATTATATCCATAGGGTGATAGTTGATTTAACAATAAGAGCGTAAATAAAATAAAAGAATTTATTTGGATTTAAAATATAATTAACTAGGATTTCATTAAAGTGTCATTGAACATTGAATTTAATGAAATATTTTTATAGTCAATTCAACATAGAAAATTTATTTTGATAAGTTATTAATTTCTATGTAATATAGAAGATGAAATTGTTAATTATTAAATCTGAATTTAAAAGTGAAAATTGTTTAACAATAATTTATTTAATTAATGTGAAATTTAACCATTTTGGCCACTATCTTGGATTTTGACAAAACTAGTTTCATCGGATCCATAACAGTGAATTATTGTGGGATTTCAAGTTTCATAGCGATCGGACTTATCATTTGATCGTGCAGGCTCGAAATGCATAGAAATTAGTTTAATGAATTCAATTAAAATAAACTGAATTTTAAAGCAAACTTCTTTATACAATCGAATTTGGGTTTGAAACTAGATCCATTGAGTTTAAAAATATTAAAAACCTATACTTCGATATATTGGATGACCCACTTTCGTTTCGAAAACGGAATGATATTTTCGGGTCGTTGTTAAAGTTCCGACCCAAATCAATCTGTCTATTCATTCTTATCTATCTTTGTCCATATAAATAGACTTCTTTTCTGAAACCCTAGCAAGCTTTCATTTTATTTTTGTACATACTGTCATCTTCAATCTATCTGCTTCTTCCACTTTCCCAATGGCTGCGAATCCAAAACCCTAATTTCAAATTCAAATTCAAATCGAAATTCAATCTCCTCAAACTATGTCATATAACATATATTGGAAAGCTTCCAATAAGCGTAATCTTCTACAGCAACTCTTTTTTCGATTTGATGCGTCGTTTGACCAGAAAATGATAAAGAGAACTAGGCCGTTGAAACTAGGGTTTTCATTTTAACGATGGATCTTCAACTATAGGTCGATCGGATGGTGCTGGAGCGTAGAGGAGGTCGAGGGGAGTTGATCAGTGGTCTTCATTCATCGTAGATGTGCACGGATTCGCCGTGATTGGCCTGAGAAGGCGAGGTGGCGGTGGAGTTCATGGGGGCGGTGTTTGGGGGCGCACAGCCAGGGGATGGGTGCCTGAGGCTGGGCAATCGCATGGGGGTCTTTAATCATGGCGGCGATGTTCAAAGTAGCGTCGAGTTTGACTAGAAGGTGGCGGCAGCATGTACCAGGGCTTTTGAACAAAGCGTGCATACGAGGGTTTAGATGGTAAACCTATTTACGTGTTTACCTCTCATTTATTTTATTTTTGATTTAAAATTTAAATTTTCTAACATCAACAAATTTTTCATACGAACTCGGATTCATGTGCGGTTTTCTCTATTGCGATTGTATCGAAATTCCAAATATTATGGATCTAGTTTGGTTAGATTCTAAGCCTGTTATATATTTGGGCTACTTTTGGATTTTAAACCGACGAAAAATCAAAGCTGAGTGTTTTAACCCATGACAAATACTAAATCATTTTATGTTGGTTAAATTAAATTTACGGTGTGATTAGAAATTTATTGATGGCTATTTGGTACATTTAAATTGTAATTCAAGTTTAATTTGAATTATATTGAATTTAATTGCCAGTTAAATACATGATAATGATAACCAGTTTATTTGTTGTGATTTATCGGTTGATTTGAATAATGATTGTAATGGATGTTTAACTGTTGATATTTGGATGATTGGATATTATATTTATTTCATATGTTGTTATCACACTGCAAGTTCCCTTAGTATTGTTAGGACAATCGTTATGGGTTGAAATGATACACCCAAATGGTCTTATAGATTAGGGAAAAATCATTATGGGTTGAAATGATAGACTCGAGCGATTTTATGGATTTTGAATAATACTCAAGATTGCAGGTTGAAATGATATATACCCGTAAATTAAAATTATTGCAGATTGAAATGATATATATCCGTATCACTTGACAATAGGGTAGAATATTATATACGGACACCGGATTGTTTAAATTAAATGATTTTAAATCCTTAATTTTTGAATCTAGTTAAACGTTACTATGAAATAAAATTAGATTTGTATGAACTGAATTATGTTCAAATTCAAGCTCTAAAATGTTGAAATAGAAATTGATTTAAATGAATTTTTTAAAGAATTTAAATTGTAATCTTAAAGTTGTATTTTGAAATATAAATGAAATTTATCAAAAGTAGGTTATTGTAAACGTTGAGTATTTAAACTTTGAAACCTATTGAATTTGAAGTAGTTTAAGTTTGTAGTTCAAACATGGATTTGAAATCGATATAAAATTGAAATGGTTTTTAATGAGAATTTGAATTTAAACCTTTAGCCTTTTGAATTGAAATCGTTGAACTGGAATTGATTTAAATTGAATTTTTGAAACTAAAGTTGATTTGAATTGATTTGTGAAATTGGAATAAACAATTCTAATTTGAAACTATTTTCGATATAAACTCTTTTGATATACAAACTCTTTTAACATATAAACTATTTTTCTCATATAAACCATTTTAATATATTCATAATTTTTAATACATTAACTATTTTTAATATATAACGTATTTTAACATATAATATATTTCTAATATAAAAACTATTTTTAATATAACATATTTAATATATGAACTATTTCTAATATAAAAACTATTTTTAATATATAACCTATTATAATATATAAACTATTTCTAATATATAAACTATTTTAATCTATAACTTATTTTTAAAATATAAACTATTTAAATATATATTATTTTGAATTCATAAACAAATTTTAATATATATATTTTAATATTTGTACTATTTTTAATGTCTAACCATTCCAATATATAAATACCTTCAATATTCAAACTGTTTAAAGTTGAATTATTATGATTTAGATTTAGTCGATTTAAATGCAAATATTTTGATATGGTGGTTTAATCCATTTTATGGTTATGATTTTGAAAATGAATATGATTTAAAGTGAATAATGATTTCGAAAGTGAATATGATTTCGAAAGTGATATGATTTTGAAGTGAGTATGATATTTTGATATCAATTATGAATCGGTTTTGAAAATTTAAAAGAACCAAACAATGTGAAATAAGCGTTTGGTTGTTAAAGAGTCCGGGATTGGATATTGTCATGCTCTCTGCCAATACCAAAAACCACTTTAACAACTGTTAACATGCTGAAGAATCCACAATGAAGTAGGATGGTTTGGTGAAAGCTACTATATGAGGTATGAGCGCATCCCTGACTCCCTCGGTTCAGCTTGATATGACTAAAACAAGGGCTATACCTGGGCCAAGTGAGATCGCTCCTCTGATTGGATATACTTCTTCGATACCATATCTGTTACTTTGTGATTGAATTTGGTGGCCACCCTCGATTTGATTATGGGAGTGTGTTCCGAGATGGGCAATAGTACCTGCTATATATTACCACTAGCCGATTCTGCAAACGGTAAAATCCGACCCTGGCATTGCCTCGCATACCTTGTCATATTCCTTATCGAGCCCACTATGACTTTGATTTGTATCGTACCTATGGAGTGCTCCCTGAGTATCCCACCAGTTTGGTGGAGCTTATAGTATTTGTATAGACTGCGGTATTATATAAAAATGTGTTAAGGGGGATATGGGTAACACCTTAATGTCATTTTAATACTTTACTTTATTGTATACATATTATAATAGCGTATTGTACTATGTATGTAGATAGTTTAATGGATCATTTGGAGATGGAATCTCTAAAATCTCTTAAGTTATTGTACATATGTTACGCACTGGATAAGAGATGTAAAATCCCATAAACAACTCTTAAGCCATTGCAATCATATTTAGTTATTGTTGATTTGACTTATATAAGATCTTTTAGTTCTAACTCGAGTGTTTTGTCTTTTTATTATGCTAGGGTCATCCTGAGCATTTCAGTGTTGGAGATTATTTTCTGGAGAATGAAGATGAAGATTTAGTATATTATTACTATTTATTAAATTTATTCCACTGCATCATGTTGTTCTGCTGTATTATTATTTATTCCTATTGTATGTATAACTCTAATGTGTATTGTAAAAGTGTAATCAAATGTTATTTGTAAACAGCTTCATGAACTGTTTATTTGATTATTATATTTTTTTCATTCCACTGTGAGATTCTGTGTTTTGTTTTTCTTCTTTTCTATTATTTTCTTATTTATCTCATCAATGATCCACTCTTTTGAATGGTTTGAGTTGACATGTGTGGTTTATTTTCGATTTAAACCATCCAAAAAGGTGGGTCGTTACAAATATCTTCAACACTGAAATACTCATGCTACCCGAGCGTATTGAAAAGACAAAACATTCGAGTCTGAACTAAAAGTTATAATGTAAGTTAAATCAATAATAAATATGAGTGTTATAGCTTCAAAGATGTTTATGGGATTTTCCCTCTCCTATCAAGTGTACACCATGAGTGCAATAAATTAAGAGATGATGCGGGATTTCCATCTTCAAAGGATTCGTTAAACTATCTATATCTAGTAAGATAACGCAATATACGTAGTTTCTATCAATAAAGTAAAGTATTAAAATAGCGTTAAGGCTTTATATTAATCCCCCTTAACACATTTTTAAGCTGGTAGTCTACGCAAGTCCTGTAACACAACCAGTAACATCGGTAGCCAATGAGTCCCTTATAGGTACCATACTAAAACATAATCGTAGTGGGCGTATATAAGAATAAAAGTATGACAAGGCACATGAGGTGATGTCCAAGGTAAGATACTAACGTTTTGCATTTCCTAACTAGTGGTAACCCCTAATGACCCACCGTGTCCAACGCTCCCGAAATCCAAAGGTGTGGACCAATTAAGTTTCAAAGTCAAGATGGTAATACGAAGAAGTGTGTCTAATAGAGGTAGCTAGCCTCATTGGTCAGGTATGGAACCTATTTTAGTCATTTAAAATTAACACAAGTGTTGGGGCTATCAATCATCGTTCTCTTTCTTCAAATATAGCAAATTCCTCCAATTCAACCTATACATTCTGGATAACCTCCACCGTACAAAGTTGTTAAAATGCACTACAAGAAAAAGCATTTATAGTTGCACTTATTAGCATCGTTTGTTATCTACGTACAACCAAAAAGTTATCCAAACTCTACCAAAGTTTTATGGAATAAAAAATCATCATTGCTAATTGATATAGGGAACAACTAAATTAAAACAGCTCGCACAAAACTCTTTCTCCATTCTCTTTTTTTGCTTTCAATTGGTGCTATAGTACCTAGAAAATTTTCCCTTTTCCCTCCTTCCCAATCCACTACCCATTCTAGTATTCTACCCAAAAACACTCAAAACATTATCGGTTACTTAATTAAAAACACATTCTACTATCCCAAATTTGTCCCGCAAAACAAAATTAAAGGTGGCCAATGCGGGAACCAAATCAGAGCTAAGTTCTAGGAAGTGGTGTGCGCCGAGCATGGAATCGATTCAACTGGGAAATACGATAGCGACTCAGATCTGCAGCTTGAAAGAATCAACGTTACTACAACAAAGCAAGCTGGGACCATACAGAAAGATTTTCAGACCCGTTTACTTTGTTTTCGGGCAGAGTGGAGCATGTAATAATAAGGCGATGGGTAATTATACAGAAAAGCGGAATTGATGATTCGGTTTTGGATGTTGTTAGGAAAAAGGCTGAGAATTATGACTGTTTGCAAGATATGCTATTTTAGCTGGTAGTTTTAGCGCTAGATTTGTTTATTTTAAACCACTCCTACTAGATCTTGTGTAAATTACAATAAGTTATATTTCATAATTTGTTATATTTGTTATTTGGGTTTTAAGTGAGAAATTAGGTTATAGTTAACTTAATAACGACAATATAATAATTAAGGAGGGAGTTTATGTTGCTATTTTGCCCATATGAGATCCTAATATCCTGTTTTCCTGGTTCAGTTTATTTTTCGTTGATCTAAGTTACTACTAAGATAACTAAAACTTGTAGTCTGTGAAGATTTATATTTTATTTTGGTTACATATTTATATATCTATATATAATAGGAATACTCCAATTTGAAGCTTTTGAAAAGTCACAAACGTCCTTCTAAAATTCTACTGCGTTTAGGGTTATTTTTGTAATCTCTTTTTCTCACGTTTCTGCCCACGACCACAGTTGCAGTTTATACGTTTCCTTTCTCCACTCTCCTACCGCGTAACTCCACTGTCTCAACCGAATTTTATTTAGCCATGGCGGAGATGGTCTAAAATGTTTGAAATCAGGAAGAAATAGAAGCGTAACTCCATTGTCTCAACTTCTCGAAGAGGCGAGGTAACTCGGCAATTTACGACCTGTAAACCTTTCCATCCATCTGTAAATCGCAAGGTTTTGATTACAATTTTTTACACTTTGTTTTCCGACTTGGGAAACTTACCCATGGTCAGTTGGGTTATCCTGCACTCAACGCTCATTTGGGGATGAATTATTGACGCAGACAACGTTGATTTGGGAATGAAGTAATTGGTCCTTCAATTATCAGTTAACGAAGTAACTGGAAAGAAATTAGGTTTGCTTTCAATTAATGTTTTGTTCACATCGCATCATGGGTAATTATTCTGATTTCCTGATATATATTTTTATGCAGAAGATGGTTAGATTGGCGCATGTCGTCGGTGTTTGACAACTTAGGGGAATTAAGGGGCTACTTTTTATGGTATTGGCTTCACTTTGTAATTATGAAAATGTTTCTTACCCATTATCTTGACTTCGAAGACTGTCCAAAAACTGTGAGTAATACATTATCTGCGTTACTGGCTACTTTGTCCATTTCACGTGTTTTTGTTACTGATTTATATACATCTTTCTACTTAGATAAATATAGTTTGACTCAGAATGGATCAGATAGCTCAAAGACAATGAGAAAAAAGAGGACAAAGAGTTATCAGGTTTGAATTAAAATTATTTTCATATGTGCTATCCATATATATTATACGCTTTTTATGGCATTGATAAAAACAGTTCCTTGACTATGATCTACATCAATTTAAACAGTATTGGTGGCGACGAGTCCTGCTTCAGTGACGACTGAAGGGTTTTGTTAACGTAATTTAGGTACGCCATTATTGAGGTATTCGAGGACCGTTTTTTTCTACAAGTTATCTTGGTGGGCTTATTCATCAGGGTGGGTGGGTGGGTGGGTGGGTGTGCAGCTACATGCTATTTTTTTCTCCATTTTTCTTCTGCATTAAACTCAGACTTCCTCATTATATTTTGTTTCCCTGCCTTTAACATCAACGTTTGACGATTAAGTGAAATTCTCATTCATGGTATACCTTTTTAAATACTTTCATATGTTGATATATAGAACACTTCTTACAGTGCACTGAGTATTGTTACAACCGAGATTACTAATTATTGTTTCCAGAAAATAATGAACTGTTACATAGTCACATCTGTTTATCATATGTATATGTATATGTATATTGTCTCCGACTCCGAGGGACTGGAATCTGCAACCTTTCGAATTCTTTGAACACAGAATGACCATAAACTCGGTTGTCCTCATTGTCGCATCACAAGTTATTAATTAGAGAATTTCGACCATGATGTTTTGTTGACACCAATTTAAGTACCAATACTTTGTGAGGCAATCGCCATTAGACAATCTCTTATCATTCATCAAAAAATATAGTCCTACATCATCTCAAACACAATATTCTCAGAGATAAAACATTCACATAGCCACAGTACCATTTCACGTGTTTTTGTTACTAATTTATATACATCTTTCTACTTAGATAAATATAGTTTGACTCGGAATGGATCAGATAGCTCAAAGACAATAAGCAAAAAGAGGACAAAGAGTTATCAGGTTTGAATTAAAATTATTTTCATATGTGCTATCCATATATATTATACGCTTTTTATGGCATTGATAAAAACAGTTCCTTGACTATGATCTACATCAATTTAAACAGTATTGGTGGCGACGAGTCCTGCTTCAGTGACGACTGAAGGGTTTTGTTAACGTAATTTAGGTACGCCATTATTGAGGTATTCGAGGACCGTTTTTTTCTACAAGTTATCTTGGTGGGCTTATTCATCAGGGTGGGTGGGTGGGTGTGCAGCTACATGCTACTTTTTTTTCTCTCCATTTTTCTTCTGCATTAAACTCAGACTGCCTCATTATATTTTGTTTCCCTGCCTTTAACATCAATGTTTGACGATTAAGTGAAATGCTCATTCATGGTATACCTTTTTAAATACTTTCACATGTTGATATATAGAACACTTCTTACGGTGCATTGAGTATTGTTACAACCGAGATTACTAATTATTGTTTCCACAAAATAATGAACTGTTACATAGTCACATCTGTTTATCATATGTATATGTATATTGTCTCCGACTCCGAGGGACTGGAATCTGCAACCTTTCGAATTCTTTGAACACAGAATGACCATAAACTCAGTTGTCCTTATTGTCGCATCACAAGTTATTAATTAGAGAATTTCGACCATGATGTTTTGTTGACACCAATTTAAGTACCAATACTTTGTGAGGCAATCGCCATTAGACAATCTCTTATCATTCATCAAAAAATATAGTCCAACATCATCTCAAACACAATATTCTCAGAGATAAAACATTCATATAGCCACAGTAATAGCTCAAGAACACGAGCAATGTACTGCCACAAAATACAGATTTTTAAATAGTAGTTGCGTTTCAAACATATAACCATTCTTCAGCCACGTCAACATATCTCACCAACACATCATACAACAAGCCTCATCAAAGTTGCACTTCTTTTTCCTTACAAATTTTACTCATTTATTCAACGTACATACATGAATATTCAGTGTCCTTTGCAGTTAAGTGGTATGCAAGTATTTGGAAAAAAATAGGCTGAATGACACAGAACATGGATCCAATTACTAGCCAAATGACAGTGAGTTGGAAAGACAAGTGGGTTGTAAACAAAACAGAAGTGCAGGTATACATTTTATTTTAGTAACATATAATATAATATGAATCAATTTGCGCTTTTTTAAGCAGTGGGTAACTTAAAATTGAAAATGTATATTTGGCAGTAAGGAAGAAAGAAGCGGCTTTTCGACAACGGAAGCGTTTAAATAAAACCATAACGACGCTGAGTAGGTTGATATACACGCATGCATGAAGTTAATTCTATTACATATCATTATTGTTTCTCCATGTCTATCATTTCCAACTGGACAATAGTATAATGTCATATGAGACATCTTCTTATCTTCTTATAATGGAAGTTTGCTTATGTTTGGTGCATAAAAGCACGAAAAAGGGACATGATAAAAGAATGATATGATACGTTTTCTCTTAGGAAAAAGACTCAGATTCATGTATAAAAATAAAGTAAAACATGACCTGTCTTTTTACGCAGTTATTCTTTTTGGTCTGAACCCAAGTTTATTAACGTTCTCTTGGTTTACATAACAACGACTATCATTTTATTTCTTTGTTTGTAATTAACAGCAGGAGTGGTGTGACATTGAATGAGGGCATGCACGACATGGTGGTGTGGCTATTGCATGGTGACGACCTGCAGCGATGGAAGGGCTGACAATCTGGGTCGTGGTGGTGACGGAGCGCATTTGCGAGTTTCGAAGGCTGAAGACGAAGACAATCTAATCTGCTGAATTTTGATGTTGTACTGCTGAGCGAGACGAAGCCGGAAGCTTTGCATTTGGTGAGGCTCTTGTGTGGCAGGTTGGAGGCGGGGCTTGGCAGTTCGGGTGAAAGTCTGGAACTGGCACTTCCAGGGTTTTTCACGGCAGGAAGGAGTTTAAGGCGGAGGAGGCTAGGGTGGTGAGTTTTTGGCCTAGGGTGGAGGTGATGTAGGCAGGCCAAGGGTGGTGATTGGTGCGCTTCGGCATGCGTTTTTGACTTTGGTAAGTTATGATCAACAAATTGGAATACAGTGATATGTTACTTTCATTTCTTAACATACTACTGTGATTTGCTTTTATTTATTTTTTCAGTATTTGGAACCATTGAAAATGGCTTCTGTCTTAAAAAAAAGGAGTTCACGATGCTTTCACTTTACAAGCTGTTAACAAGAAGAGAAGAACCTGCATTTGCTTCAGATTTGTTGATACTTAAAGCTAATGCCAAAAAGACTATAGGTAGACTACTTTATTGGTTGTTTTGTTTTAAAATATTCTCAATATATGTGCACATATTTATTCTTTTCATTTGCAGAATGCTTATTCAGTTTTACTTATTGACTTATGTAAGACGTTGCAGATGATATATATAGTTTTCAAATTGTAATGTCATCCAAATGAAGGATTAGTGTCTGTTTGTACTTGAAGCTTTTGAGCCTACCAGTTTTTAATGCGCCTGATAATTATATTTATGTGCCAACTTAATAATTTTGAGTTTATTCACTTCTTTATCGCATCAAAATATAACATAGTTTCTATTTTTTCCTGCTGTTATAATTATGCAATGGAAAAAAAGATATTCAATCATGTATTTCTCCGCACTAAACATAAGTCGTTCAGTATAGATCTGCAACTCTGAAAATTAAGAGAACAGATGACGTGAATCATAGTAATTATGTACATGCAACTTATAAAATCATTCTATGTGCATTAATCACCTACTATTCAAACATAACAAAATGTACTTTTTCAACGTGTTCTACTATCTAGGCATGTAAGTAGGAAACCATTCATAAAATATATCAACTGACCCATTATTTTTGCCGACTTTACTGTCCTTTTTTACTTTACAACCTTCCACTTCCTCTGATTTACTTACGTACGTCTACATAAAGTAGCCAACATCTTCTCTCTGTAATACACACAAAATTAAGTTATACATTTGTCATTTGTTGTCATGCCTAAGGTAACTGATAATTATTTTATTTTTTTTCGTCATAACGTTTTTCTCTCTTTTAAAATTTACTTCTTACATGTTGTACTATAGGGTAAATCTACGGGTAACAAAACTAATAACTCAATATGCACTCGAAAGCAGCAGCCAAAGCGAGCAGGGAAGCAACACTGTGAAGAGTTGGTCCAGCATTCAAATGCCTTCCCGGTTAAAATAGAACCATTCAATCAGTCATCACAAACTTCCCTGCCTACCTCAATTAAAGTGGAAAACCAAGACACGACTTTTAGTGAAACTACTGTTGTGCAACAATCAAAAGGAACCATGAATGTTCAAGAACCCAAAGTACTTATGGACCAACCATCCATTGTCGATGACTGGGATGAACCATTTACAAATGCTGTGGTAAATTAAAAAACTCACATTTTATCTTAAATATCCATATAACATACATTTATTTCATTACTCTATCTCTTTTACAGATTGAATGTTGCAAGAAATATGACAAGTGAAGATCGAAGTTTCAACGTAGCTTTCAATTATTTATGCTGCATGTTGTTTTCAAGCATTTTTATTTACTTATGTATTCCAATCTCTTATGCGTTATTACACAATAAAGTTAGTGCATGGTGACCTTAAATTCCTGAATGCTGATTTATTGGATGATGTTGGAGAGGATTACAAAATAATATTGTCTGAAGTGGTACATGCTGAAGTCTTACTCAAGTTCCGCCCTGTCTTAAGCAAACAAATTAGTTAGCCTTTTTGGAACATATTTGAAACGTCAAATTTGTATGCGCTTAGTGTGTGATATTTGTATGTACGTTAGTTTGCTATTTTAGTTTACTTTGTTATTTCTTTGTTGCTTGGGCTTGCATGTAGCTATTTTTCTTTTGCCCACGTGTCCTTGCTTTGTATCATACAAACTGTAGTGGGGAACCAATATATGTGTGTTTCAAGTGAACGTATGTGTTGACGCATATAAAAATTCCTATGCAAACGAGGTCTTCATCAACTCCGCGTTAGGAAATTTTAATACATACACGATAAAAAATTAACTAAGCGTACATATAATTTTATAATTCTACGTCAGCAAGATCTTTATCAAATTCGTTACTTAATAGATTCAATGCATGCTTACTGAAACAGTTTTTTACCTACTGAAAAATGAAAGGCTAAACAAACAACTCAATTCATCACGTACTAACATGGCCATACTTCATAATTCATCCTTATAGTTACTTTCAGTAAAACCATACAACATACTTTTTTCCTTATACTCACGCTAGATAATGCGTATCAAAAATATCACCTACTGTTTTGACTATTTGGACACTCCAGGCTTAATTATCTTCCATAAAAAATTCCGTGACCAAACTCATTCCTTACACTTTATTTACTCCAACGAAATATTTTTGTTAACAACATGTCAGACGCATCCCATATTTCCGCTTACAATCATACTAATTTACATTATGCTTGGGTTTGCCAAGTTAGCTTAAATTTGTTTGGTGCTAGATGTAATTTATAATCCTTAAACTAAAATAACCTCAAATAACAATTTAATTATAACCGTTGTGCAAATTTTCCATCCAACCACGGAACTTACAGCTCCAAGTCATTGGTGAAAAGATTAGAAAAAAGTAGGTAGGAGCATATAATGGTCAACTTAAATCACGGCACAGGGCATATTGGTTTCTCACAAAATTTCATTGTGACTTAACTACAATTTTTACTCTACCCGTTATTTATTTAACGGTACAAAACCTCTTTAATTTTGGACGGAGTCCACTAACACCTCCCACAATACCTCCACCAGTTTCTCAGCTCTTACTCATTCAAACCATACGTTACTGTTACTCACACATTACCTTTCTATATATGAGTACATTGTTCTGTTTTTTGTCTTCACAATACAATTATATTTTTGTACGCTAACCAAACAACTTCCTACTTAATTTTACTGAACTGCTTTTTTATTGTGCTGTTTATTATTATGGCTGAAATCCGAAGAGAAAGACGACGTGAGAGCCAACGGTCTAGACGTGAACATGCAAGAGAGCAAACTATTTCAAATCGAAGGTCTCAATCAAATGAAAACTCTCATTTTCATCAACCAGGTATTTATTTCATAGTTACAATTTTACCTTCAACCACTGTTACAACTGTACGCAGTTACTTATATAATATTACTTATGCATGTGCACTCACACTACACTGCCCAGGCGCACACACAAAAATCCTACAATCATTTCAGCAATTAATATATTAAGCACTGTATTATTTTGTTTACTTACGCAACTTGAAAATGAAAAATGTACTGCTTTACTTACGCAAGTTGACTATGATTTTTGACATGACCAGACTATGTAAATTTATGTAATATTTTAATTTTTTACATGTAAACCTACTATATTCATTTTTGAGTAAGAGCGAAAGTATACGCTTTTCTGTTATGAATGGTGCATGATACATCAGTAGTAATACATTAACTTTCGTTATTATGTTCAACATATTGAAACTAATAACTTTGTTAACAACAGTAAGTCAAGCATAAAAGAAAACAAAAGCAAACTAACGAAGAGAGAATTATAGTAAGTTGTTGAAATGAATTTATAAACATGGAATTATTTTATTGTAAAAAATTACTGTAATGTGTTTTCGTACGAAATACACATTAAGTAGCAAATTAAGTAATCACATGTTAAAGTTTATTAAACATTTCACTACATCATGCGTCTGTCAGTTTATGCATGTTTTATACCATTTCACACATCTATGTCTTCAGATTCATATGGGTTGAACAATTGAGTACCGTATGGTAAGAGGTAAATAATTATGCATTACAATAGATTAAAATGTGCTAACGCAAAATGATTAAACAATACTTAAATTTAATATATCGTTGGTCAGTAGAAATGCTTAATATTGTTTATTATGTTTTAGGCTTCTCTGACAGAAACGTATAATCCTTTTTCCATTACGCTCTCACCATGTCCCTTAAGATGAAGTCCAACACCTGAATTTTTATCTATAACAGTTTTAAATTGTATGGAATTCAACTTCATAAAAATTTGGGTTAGGTCTTATATTTTTCCTTCCTTTTAAAGAATAACAATCATTTTATGCATGAACATAGCTTGAAACCCAAATTTTCAATTGAATGAAATGGAAGCGACTTTTAAGAGTAAAAAAGTTATCTCATCATCCTTGCTTGATTTTTATATAGTTTGTAAATTTGACCATGACTGAGAACGTGCATTGGAAGATACATGCGAACATGGGGAATGGATTGTTCTTAAATTTGTAGTAGTATATTGTTCGACTCAAAAAATGCTTGAATCCCATTTGATAATCATCCTTTCCAAAGACTTATATAGACTCAACCTGTACAGAGAACAAAAATCCAATGTACGAAATATTGGTACAGGCTTGGTGCTTTTTCTCCTAACGTATGACTGCCATTTTGAAGTCACACACTACTGTTTAACATTTATATATTGGAACCTTTTACAAAGCAAGCTGACTATGATTTTTGACATGACCACACTATGTGCATTTACATGGCCTGTAAACGTACTATCTACGTTTTTGTCTCAGAGCGAAAGTACTCCCTAATTTTTTTATGAATGGTGTACGACTATACTTTCATATGTAATATTTTAAGTTTTAACTTTGCGTTATTATTTTCAACAGATCCCAATATGTTTGTACTATTTATACACAGAGAGTAATTCAAACATTGACAATATTAGGTTGCGTGAACATTACACTGTCCACTTTTAGATTCTCCGTGGGTAACCTCAACTTTTTTCCATACCCTGCCAACAAACATTGTTCACCATTCTGGGACCAAAATTGTTGCACACGTCTTCATGTCCGATTGACATCTTTTTTGTCCACTCCCATTTTCCTTTTTTTCTGTCATAGTGTATGAGCATATGTGTTGCACGGTTTTTCCACTGCACTGAAGTCTGATTTATTACTGACAGTCATCTTCAGTATTAAACAACGTTTCTATTTGTAACTGTTCTGTACTGTACCTGTTTTACAGAACGTACTGTCATTTGCTAAAGTCGAATTAATTGTTATTGCATTATGAATATTACTGCATATGTGTCATGTACTGTTTCAATCACTCAATTTCTCCTTTCACTTTTAATGTTGTAATTCTACTCATTCCTATGTTGGTAATAATTTAGGATCATCTGAATATGAACAACAAAGGATACGTCGATCCACTTTCTTTACAAGCTATAACAGTGGTCGAAACTTTATTGCTACACAGTATTTTCACAAGCACATGCTACCTGCTCCTACGTACTGCCCATTTTGCGGCTCAAAGATATTCTTTCATGAGACGTTAGAGATTTGCTGTAAGAATGGTAAAATTACCATTCAAAGACCAACAACACCTCAACAGATATTAGATTTGTATATTGATCAAACCGAACTTGGTATGCATTTTAGAAGTAACATAAGATCATATAACAATGCTTTTGCTTTCACATCGATGGGTGCTAACACTGATCAGAGCTTAGCAAATGCAATAAATGGAGTTTATTCATATCGTGCACAAGGCTCCGTATATCATAGCATCGGTAGTTCTTTACCTATGGATGGAATGAGACCAAGATATTTGCAATTATATATTTATGATACTGACCACGAGATTGAAAATAGACAACATGATAATGCAGCAATGAGGCCAGACCTACTTTTGACACTGAAACACATTTTAGATATCCACAATCCTTTTGTACAAGTATTTCGACATTTGAGCCAGCGGGATGACATACAAAATTGTAGAATACGAATAAAAGAGCTTGTAGTAAACAGACACATTCATGAGTTACCAACTGCATCACAAGTAGCAGGTATAATTGTCGGAGATGAAGAAGATACTAATTTGAATAATAGGGATATTATAGTTCAAACAAGAAGTGGAAATTTACAAAGAGTTCAAGATACTGCAGGGTTTTATGATCCATTACAATATCCACTTTTACTACCATACGGTGAACATGGATGGGATCTACACATACACGACAATGGAGTCACAACAATAAGCAGTAGAGCTTATTATTCTCATCTTTTGCAGGTGAATAACATACCAATTACCTCCACTTACTTTTATTTTGTTGATCGTTATTTATTTGTTTATGTGTATAGATACGACCAATGGAGATGTCGCTACTTTTGCACGGCGGTCGCCTACTGCAACAGTATGTGGTAGACAATTATGTTAAAATAGAAACAATGAGACTAAGTTACCTCCGAAACAATCAAGATACTATTAGAGCTGAATTATATCAAGGTTTGCAGGATGCTCTTGCTTCTGGAGAGTCGTCTACCGGTTAGTAATACTTCGTAAACAATTATTTACTATGTTTCTGTAACTTCACATTCAAAATTACATGTTGTAACTTTATTTCATTTTACTATAACCTTTAGGAAATGTTGGTGTTCGAAAAATTCTTCCATCATCTCACACCGGTAGTCCTCGGGATATGCATAATCGATATCAAGATGCAATGGCAATAGTGCGAAGGTATGGAAAACCTGATTTATTCATTACTATCACATGTAATGCTAAGTGGTTAGAGATTACACAAGAACTACTACCCGGTCAACAAGCCCAAGATAGACCCGATTTAACAACAAGGATATTTCGTGCTAAATTAGAACAACTAAAACACGACTTATATGAAAAAGGCATATTAGGTAAAGTCATTGCGCATGTGCACGTCATTGAGTTTCAAAAGAGAGGTCTACCTCATTCACATATGTTAATTATTCTACATGAAAATGATAAGATTAACAACCCTGACGATTATGATGCTTTAGTAAGAGCTGAAATCCCAGACAAAGATTTAGAACCAGAATTACATGATGCAGTTATAAGACAAATGGTTCATACTCCATGTGGTCGTTTTAATACTAATGCCAAGTGCATAAAAATAATCAATGTAAGAAAGGATTTCCAAAGTCTTTTGCACCTGTAACTTTACAAGGAAGTCATTCGTATCCAATTTATAGAAGACGTGACAATGGAGTAAAAGTACAAAGAGGTGGACAAATAATTGACAATCGTTGGGTCGTTCCTTATAATTCTTATTTACTACTAAAATATGATTGTCATATAAATGTTGAAATTTGCTCAAGTATTACATCTGTGAAATATTTATACAAATATGTTTATAAAGGGTCGGATCGTGTTTCTGTAAACGTATCTTCTAACGCAAATGATGCGGATGAAATTTCACGGTTTGTTAACGCTAGATGGATTTGTGCACTTGAGTCAATATGGAGAATATTTAACTTTGCGCTAAGTTCTATTTCTCCTTCTGTTATTGGACTACAGATACATCTTCCAAATAGACAACAGCTACAATTTAGTGCAAATGAAAACTTAGAAACTATTTTGAGTGACGAACATAGATCTAAAACAATGCTTACTGAATTTTTCACTAAAAATATTAACGATGTCAACGCACGTCAATACTTATACTACGAATTTCCTGAAAAATATTGGTGGGAATATAAACAAAAAGAATGTATACGTAGACGAAACAATCGTAAGGTAATTGGGCGAATTTATACAGTATCTCCTACAGAAGGCGATCGATTTTACTTACGATTACTTTTAAACCATGTTAGAGGTCCGACACCTTTTACGCACTTACTTACGATTAATGGAACTCAGTATAACACCTTTAAAGAAGCCGCTGAACATAGAGGTTTGCTTGAAAATGATAATAGCATAAAGGAATGCTTACAAGATGCTTCAAACACACACATGCCCACCGCTTTAAGAAGATTGTTTGTCACAATTTTAGTGTATTGCGAGCCTTGCATGGTGCGAGAACTATGGGATGAGTTCTTACCATATTTTATTGAAGATTATCCTTCTACGCATACTAATAACCAAAATAATATATATCTAATAACCCGATGTCTTTTTGACGTTAACACCCTCCTAAACCAATATAACAAAACAATTTTTGACTATGACATCCCTCATAACAATCTACATTTTTCCCAACACTATAACAGTTCAAGCCTTATTTCAGAAGAACAATCTACAGAGATACCACAAACCGATATAGATTCCGTAAATAACTTAAACGCAGAACAAAATGAAGCATTTCAACTGATCATGCATTCGGTAAGAGAAAAAACTAATTCTATATATTTCATAGACGGTCCAGGAGGTACAGGAAAAACTTATCTTTATAGAGCATTTTTAGCCCATATACGAATCCAAGGCCTTATTGCTATTGCGGTTGCTACCTCTGGAATTGCTTCTCTCGCATTGCCTGGAGGTCGAACTGCGCACTCTAGATTTAAAATTCCTATCAACTTGGATTCTTCGTCAACATGTTACATTCCTAAACAATCTGATAATGCAAAACTATTGCGTTTGGCCACTGTTATACTATGGGATGAAGCAACAATGGCTCATCGCTATGCATTTGAAGCCTTAGATAGAACATTAAGGGACCTAACAGGTGTTCACACTCCATTTGGTGGGAAAATTATTATATTAGGTGGTGATTTTCGACAAGTACTACCCATTGTCGCAAAAGGTACTAGAGCTCAAATAGTCGATTCGTGTATTGTACGATCATATTTGTGGACAAGTGTCAACGTACTTCATTTAACACAGAATATGCAAGCAAGAAATGATCAATCATTTGCCGAATTACTTTTACGTATTGGAAATGGAACAGAACCTTATGTACAAGATGATCTTATTAAACTTCCAGATGATATTGTTATACCCAACAGCAATACCAATTCTCTACGTCGTTTAATTGATGAAGTCTTCCCTACACTCTATGAAAATTTAGGTAACACCGATTATATAATGAATAGAGCAATATTAACACCAAAAAACGAAACAACAGATGACATAAATAATACAATCATACAGATGTTTCCAGGAGAAGAACATATTTATTATTCTTTTGATAGAGTTGAAGATGATACTACTAATTTGTACCAGCCAGAATTTCTGAACTCGCTTGCTTTAGGTGGTTTGCCACCACATAAACTAACACTTAAAGTAGGATCACCAATAATGTTACTTAGAAATATAGACCCAAAAATTGGATTATGTAATGGAACAAGATTACTATGCCGTGTCTTCCATAGAAATCTCATTGACGCAGAAATTACAGTTGGTCATTATCGTGGTACAAGGGTATTCATTCCACGTATCCCCCTAAAGCCTTCTGAAAATATTAACATGCCTTTTAACTTCATTCGCAAACAATTTCCAATTAAACTATCATTTGCTTTAACAATTAATAAATCACAAGGACAAACCATTCCTCATGTTGGAATTTATCTTCCAGATCACGTTTTTAGTCATGGTCAACTATACGTGGCGTTATCCAGAGGAGTTGCACGAAACTCAACAAAGATTTTAGTACAAAAAGGTAAAATTCCACGTAACAAGGGAACTCATACTCGAAATGTAGTGTACAAAGATGTTTTATTGTTGTGCAATCAAAACTTAAACTAACCACAATTAACATTATCTTTTCCACCATATTTTTTCAATATTCATTAATCATTTTCATCATATCACTGCGTACTGTCCTTCTGCATTTACCAAAGTAACTTCGTCATTTCACTTATATTCCAGTTACTCTTCACACCCATGTATTAATTCATGCTCAAATTTGACACTTTCATTTACATCAACTATATACCAACAATAATTTCAAATTTTTTACACTCATTACAAACACATGTACGACATAAACAAATCCCTAAACAAATGTTTTTAACTCCGCCATCACCTATCACTTAGTGATGCCAGTCTCAAGCCCAGATAAAGGAGGAGAGAAAACATTTTAAAAACAAAGAGGCAATAATGTAGTCATGTAGGAATAGCAGCAAAATAATAGTATGATTATTCAATCTTAACCGGTAAGCTTATGTAGCTGTATGACAATACATTTTTTGTACGCACTACTTTATACTAACAACAATTTAACTCACGGTTGTCTTCGCACACGTCCAACGGACGTGCCATACATACTGGTCTATATAACACTAATGATCGAATGAATTCCATTCCACACGAATTGAATTTGGTCTTTTGTAGAGAATGTTAATGAAAATGGCACTATTAGCTCAGATTGGATTTTTGAATTTTTTTAGTGAATATTTTCTGACTTATTTTTACATCAACCAAATTACCATTACTATTTTTATTCGTTTTCAGTTTGTTAGAAATGCAGCAGATCAAAACTTAACTTGAATAAAAATTTCTTTATAATTATTTTAATGTAATACATAATTTTTTTTCTAAATTGTTTGTTGTTTGTAGATTAGTTGTATTGACCGTCTAATTTTAGACTTTCTAGAAGCACTGATATCAATTATCAACATTCGTTTGTATAATGTGATATCTTTATATCGTTTGGTTCTAATTAAAATTATCTAGCACTCAAGCCATGTTGAAAGTTTTATCAAATTAAATAACATAAATAGGGAAACACAATAGGACTATCCAATACAAGTGAATATACTCACTCTAAAAGGTAGGAATGTAAACAGGAAACGTCCCTTGGGAAAGCCTCATGGAAGTTTTTTCTACTTCTGTGTGCATATGGTTTCTTGGTTTGATTTTAAATGGTGGTGTGACACATATTTATTTTGTATTCTATTTTTGATTTAAATTTGTGCATTGCAGATTTCCAAGTATGCCACTCTCTTGGGGGTGGAACATGATCAGGCATGGGAACTCTTCTTATTTCAAAAATCAGAGTGGAATTCCCAGATAGAATGATGCTTACATTTTCTATGTTCCTGTCCCTAAAGGTTTCTGATACTATTGTCAAACCCTACAATGCAACTTTATTAGTTCATCAACTTATTGATAATGCTGATGAGTGCATGGTTCTTGACAATGAGGCTCTTTACGTTACCTACTTCAGGACTCTTAAGCTCGCCACACCAAGCTATAAGAGCTTGTTATATTCATTGATATTTATTTAAGTATTTCAAATCATGTTCCATTATTTCTATTGCTATTGCACTACAAGAAAAATCACTTACAACTGCATTAGAGGTCGATGTTTAAGTAGTAAATGCAGTTAAAAGTTATTTCAGAGGAAAAATATCTATTGGAAACACTGGCAAATCATTAGTGCTAAAGCTGAAATGAGAGAATAAGTAGCAAAACTCTTTCAGGCCACCTCTTTATACCGCCACGTATCTTCCTAAAAAAAATTTCCTCCAAAAACCATTACCTTTAATCCATCCTCCGAACTTCTTCAAATCTTAGCTAGTTCCCTCATTCATACTCACCCTAGGTGATTCCTTCATATGTCATGCAAAATCATCTCTTTGGCGCCGAAGAGCAACGAAAACCCCCTAAATCAATTCATAAAAATTGAAAAAATCTAATCACAACCATTGGCTTCAAGCTTGAGAACATAATTACCGCCGTCATAACCATCAATTGTCCTGCCACCACTTTCTCCGGTTATCTAATTGTCTCAATAGTAAGCAGAATCCATTATGCATTAGCTAATGTAATTTTCTTTTATGTTCTTTTAGTTAAAGCTAAATATCCATTTTTAAGTATAGTCATTTGTGTAGTGAGCAATTTTCTTGGTGATTGTGGCCTGTACACTAAGAATGACATTACGTTGAAGACAGGCTCGTTGTATACAAAATTGTATGATATTGCAACCGATGGTGGTCAGTAGCTGGTCTACGCTGTTAGTGCTAATATACAGATTTACATATTGCCATATATAAACAAAAAACACAACATGATTTCTATATCTATCTATACTATACTATTATTAGTGAGTTAGGTTTCAAGCACGTACAAGACCCCTTACTATTTTGGCAAATCAACAGCCGCATTTTTATTTTGTTTCTATTCGTACCCAGCATTCTACTTCCTTTGTTGTCCTTCAAACTTAGATGTTAACGTTCTCCTCCCAATTCGTTTCTTCCCCCATCTGGCGACGTTGCCCTCCCCTTCTACCGCCGTAGCCAACCCCATCAATTCCAAATATTTGCTCGAACCATGGCCGACCTCCTTCGCCTCTCCATCCTTCTCCACTCTTATTATCCAATCGCCAGCGGCGTTGTGGTCATTAAAATCTCATCATCTCGCAGTATTGCAAGACCAAAAACATTCACTTGATTGAAGGTATAATTTTTTTTTAGGTTTTGATTTTCCTACTTGCATATTGTTTTTACGGCGATTCATAAGTATTCGGATGTGTTGGTGCTATCATTAGATAGAAGTGGTGGGTAGCTTGAATAATTTGGAAAACTGAATTTTCAAAATGTGAGAAAAATTATGTGTCGCCCAATTTGGAGGTGTCGATTTTCATAGAAACCCTACTCTAATAATTATAGGGGAAAGGGTCTTGAAGTGCAATAAGCTAGGTATAGAACATGAATATTTTTCTATCTAATTTTGTGTTTATTATAACTCTAAAATATAGTTATTAGTGTTATTAGAACAGTTTCTGTAGCGCATCCAAATGGTGGAATACAATGAATAATTTTTTTGAGAGGTCTTTTGAATAATAGAATGCACGGGTTTGGTACAAGTGAAAACATGGGAGTTGCACTGCATGTAGTTTCATCATATGCAAGGATGAGACCAAGATTAAATTTGACACATTTGCAGGTTTTTGATTAATTTTGATGTTGATTTTTATTTTTTTTATAAATTTATTAGTTCAAGAACGATGAAATTGTTGAATTGTCCTATTTATTTCGTGAAGGTAGTTTGCAAGGCTTTGTTAAGGCCTGAACTTGAACAGTACAATTAATTTTTTGGAAGCGCAAAAATGTCTACTTCTTTTTGTGGAAGTCCTTGGTATTATTGCACCCATGGTAATTTTCAAACCTTACACTTAATATTACACTCATGTATGCACTTTCCATTTATGAACCAGATTTTGTAGCTGTAATGTGTTGGTGCATAAACTTATCATATATGTTTGAGATTGGTTGGACATTTTACTACAAAATATCTAGCTGATGCTGGACAAGCACCTATATTATTGGAAGCTAGAGATGTTTTAGGAGGAAAGGTCTTCATAATATATTTTTGTATTTGATCATAAATTAGTTTATATGTAACAAAGTTTTATATAATGAAATAGTGTATGTGTAACAGGTTGCTGCTTGGAAAGACAAGGATGGGGATTGGTATGAGACAGGACTTCATATTTTCTGTAAGTACCTACTTTTTTTTGAAAGAAAATACATCATTCAGAATTTCAGTTCTATATATAACTGAATAAGGTATAAACACCATATACCATTCCTCCATCCACAATCACCAAATTTTTATGTGTAGTTAGAGCTTATCTTAATATTAAAAAAAATATTTGGAGATCTTAGGATTAATAATCGATTTTAATGGAAAGAATATTCTATGATTTTTTTCCATGCCAAATAAGCCTGGGAAGTTTAGTCGATTTGATTTTCTTGAGGTTCTCTCGGCCCATTTGAATGGTATGCTATAGTTCAATAGAATTAATATACAGTTTGCATTCTATACTTGATTTTATTGAAATGTTTCATGATAAAAATAGGAATATGTGCTAGCTTAAGGAACAACGAAATGCTGATTTGGCATAAAAAGGTCAAATTTGCCATAGGACTTCTACCCACCATTTTAGGATGGCAGTCATATGTCGAGGCTTAAGAGAGCACAAATCCCCTTGGTTTTTTATGAAATCAACAATCGCGTTATTTATTTTTTCCATTCGTCCCCAGCTCTCCACTTCCTTCCTTATCCTCCAAACCCTAGATATTAACATCCTCCCCTAGAATTATGTCTTTTCCCATCTGGCGACGTTGCCCTCCCCTCCTACCGCCATCAGCAGGCCCTTCAACTCCAAATCTTTTCTTGAACGACAGCCAACCACCTTTGCCACCCATCCCTTTTGATTTATCCAGCCGTCGTCAGCATTACGGTCATTAAGATCTTCTCATCTGGCAGCATTGCAGGAACAAAGCATTCACCTGATTTAAGGTATAACTTTTAAAGGTTTTAATTTTCCTGCATGTTTATTGTTTTTATATCGATTCAAAAGTATTTGGATGTGTTGGCGCTTACAATTCACGGAGGTAAAGCAATGAGTGAGACTTCATAGGTTGGAGGTAAAGCAATGACCTTTTATGAATTTGTTGATTTCAACATTTTTTATTTTCAATTTTCAATTTTGTTTTTGATTAAGATTGTGATACTATAAGCCATTTATCATATATAAGGGTGCATTTCCACTTCCCAGGCACACAATCAACCCCCGCTAGATATTTATATTGGTTATCTTGCTGAATGAGAATGGGTGCATTGATAGATGGATGCTATATCAAAAGCACTAGAGAAAAAACACTTGCAACAATAATTTGTTTTATTGCCTTTACTGTTTATGTTTCCTTTATAAGTGCTTAGCTAAGATTTATTGCCTTTTGACAACGAAAAGAATTTGGGCAGCTAGCACAATTAGTTATAAGGGATCCTATGTAAACAATACTATGTGTTTACATGCTAATGAATGAAATAGTAGGATGAATTTAGCAACTTCTGTCTTCTGCACATTTTTTGCATTTGCCTCTCTCTTATCTTTTCCTTTAATTATCCTTCCCTCTTCTAGCAAAACTCATGGTTTTGCTGCTCAAGTAACAAAATATAGTACGTACCCCTATCTCATTGTCTTTGATTTATTGGTATAAACATAGCCCAAACAATGTCAGAATCAAAAAAAGTAGAACACCAATAGCAAATTATGCTTCGCCTCAATATAGCATATTTTCCTGTTTATTTTATTAATGATGTGAAATACATATTTGCTTCAGTGAAAATTATGGGTATTGCCCTTTTTTTATGTTGTGAAGCATATCAATTTATGTCAAATGACATACTCAGAAGGTGAATTAAATTGAGTTTATAGATCACTACTTTGCTGGTGTAGTCACTAAGTATATTTATTGATAATGCATTAATAATTTCTAACACAAAGCAATGATAAATTATTTTGTGTTTATGACCATTGGTTCTTCTAATTATGCCATTGAATATCTTTTAAATTCTCATTTAGTGGCATGATATGATAACTAATGTCAGAATATATTAACTTATAAAATAATAATTCATTTCAAGCTGCATTATTAGAAAATTAAGTAGAAAATGATAGAGATAATTAGGTCTATAAAGGTTTAGCTGTTTTTTTCTACAACTTTATGTTAGTACTCGGTAGTAGTAATTTTAATGTTTATATTTTGACAACTTGATTTTAATCGGTTTTTTTTATTTGTGTTTGAAAACGCACACGCAATTACCTATTTGCTAACAAAATCATATTTTTTAATTGCTAGCTATTTTTGCAATGGATATAATAATAATATGCTGGGATAAACTCATTGTTGCAAATGGGATTACACATCATCCAACTAACAACTAGCATTTCAGAGCGACCAACACGCACTCCAAATGACAAGCTAAGGTATTGTATAACTACAAATACATAAACATCTATATGTATATATGTGTGATTGAATGCGTATAGTAAAATGCTTACAAAAACTAACGCAACAACTCTGTATCTAGTTAAATATTTATCTCTTACTTGCTCCAGCTTGCCCACCAGTGCAATCTAAAGACAGTACCATATAAGATTGATAGACATGGACAGGTAACTACTTCCCATGTTAATAGCACCATTTAGTCCCATAATCAATCACCTACACTGACCATCCCCTACCAATTTTGCTACCAAAAACTTCATATATAGGTGGATGACAAGCACATTGGACCACTCTATTTTGTATTTCAAGGAATCCAAGTCCATGTCTCCCCACATCCAGTTATGTCCTTATTCATTGTAGTTTTTTTGGGACAGTTCCACTACCAAACATCACATCTACGTGTAAAAGATCACTGCTTTCCTTCTATTAATTTAACACATTTTTAATTGCAGGCACCTCAGGAACTACAAGCTGCACTGCAAAGATCACGGAACTAAAGAAGATTTCTATAATGAGTAATGGAGAGAAGAAGCTCCAAAATGGTACATTATACACATCAATTAATTTCACTGACCCATGCCATACATTTACTCAAATTACAATATAACCTTTATACATTATCTCCTAGGCTTAGAAATACTCGCTCACAAACACGGAATCGGAAAAGAAAATAGAAAAATTGGAAAACAACATACCACAACGAACATATGTGCAACCACATCAATAAAGTAAAGAAATTCAACAAGTTAAACAAAGCTTTGAATTATATTAATTAAATTGGCATATCCATCGATCTAAAAAGGTAATTGTTCGCATTAACTATTCCATTAGAGGTGTATACAATACAAGCGAAGATTTAGTTAACATGCTTAGCTCACATAAGTTCAATAGCAGGCCATTCTCTACAAACCCATATATGCAGCCATCAAGTGCAAGTCAAAGGTACTTTCAACTGTAAACTTTAACAAAATAAAATAAAATTTCCCAGTCAAAATACTAATATGCATCTTCTCTATATCCTTCTCTGAATTCCTTTTATGTAAGATAGTTTATTACAATATGGTTTAAGGCTATGGAATTTTCCTTCATTACACTACTTTATAGCCATCTTCATCAAATTGCAGCTTTGTCATTTTATGTACACCATAAATATATATGGCATTATATGGTTGTATTTGGATTAGGGGTTTTTCGTATTTAGTTACTGCTTGATTGGGAACTGAAAATTTAATATTGGGATTTAAAATAAATTAATAGATTTACCAATCAAGAACGATGGATATCTGGCTAACCACATTATCTATTTGTGGGTTATTCTAATGTCTGATTGCATTGATATATATATATATATATATATATATATAGAATAGGTTTTCTCTACTGAACATCATATTGAAAATACAACATTAAAGGGGTGGAATATGTTGAAACAATGAATTTATACCTGCTATATATGATTATATTGCGGGTCTGATTTGTTAAACCATGTATTTGGTTTTACTTCAGGCTTTTATTTAACGCTTTATATACGAATTTCAAAACCTAGATTATGTGTTGTTCTTCTCCTCTTCATTAACTATTACCATACAATCCAATAATATTAATATTTTATTATGCAATACTGTGAGTCAACATTCATTTTAAACTCCAATGCAATTTTTAGTATTTAGGCATTTTCCGATGAACTTTGCTACAATGACCAAGAACATATAATCATAAGTACAATGAGGATCAAATTTTGTACGGTAAAATTCTAAATGTAGGAGGGACTATTATTTTTCAATCTATCCTACACTCATCATAATATACCGATATTTAATTCGGATATAATGATTTTTTTTCCATTGCAATATTACAAATATCGACTGCCATTAAAAAAATTCTAAACAGAGTAGACATGCATATGCATGTGTGCAAGCACACACATGAGGAGACAGTATGCCTATTTATTTCCAGGCACTCCTCCATATGTCAAAACACTTCTACCTTTTGTTTGTATCAAATTCATTTTAAAAGTGGTCACTAATTTTATCCAGGAAGGCTCTATATTTACCATTATCAATATTATGGGTTATGAGTATAGCATTCCTAAAAAATTATTTATTTCAACAGGCATAGTCATACACTGAATGTAGAAATACATATTGTTTTTAAGATTGTTTTATTCCATTTTTTCCATTTTTCAGGACTGATGCACAGTAGGAGTTTCCCTTTCCATGAAGGGAGTAAAGAAGGCTGAAAAATGAATCAACAGATGCATGACAGCTGAAGTATATTTCCAAAAAATCCATGCTTTCATGACAGGAAAAGTAGGAACTATCTAATCTGCGTACAATAGAAACATCTCTACATCTTTGGTCTGTAATATAAAAGTGAAAATGCTATCAACTTTAACTTATGTATTTTTTTATCTCCACCTACATGGTCTATAAATCGACATCTGTATCTGTTGACAAATGATTTGTACTCATTCAAGAATGCGCTTCTTTTATTCGATCCCGTTACATATTTATAGAAAAATATGATCATCTTTACTTGCTGATATATTTATGTTACTTGCTAAGTTAATAGAGTAGTATACAATATTTAAATTTCAAATAATAATATTTTATGTTTCATTTGAAACAAATTATTGAAAGGTTAAATAACATAATATTTTACAATTTTTCCCATGCAACCTTATTGTGACAGTCCGTGTGCGAAGCACGGGTTCACACTAGTTATATTATAAGTAGCAATAACATATTGTTAACATAATGCCTAAAAATTAAGTTACAAATTAATGAATATATTTACATGATTCATTTCTTTTCAGCACAATCAAAGTTATCAATTTATGGTTTACGAATGTTTTGTGGGATGTTATTTGGATCTTGGGTGATAGAGTAGGAATTTCATGGTAATATCATAATACTAGGTCATTTTATATCTGAATATATACTCAGTAAAACCTAAAGGCTGACCAATTCATGTATGCATAAAAGACCTAATTTTTTTGAAAATATCAGGAAGGATTAAGCAGTTCGGTATAGTTTAATAAATACATTTTTGATAGGCAGGTTGTATCCTGAGTGTAACGACCCGTATTTTTAGCTATTTTAATTAGAAAATTTAAGGTGATTATTGAAGGAAAATGATTATTAATGTAATTTGTTGAATAATTTAATATTTGAAATTATTTGAATAATTGGATAACGGGTTTAATATGATTAAAAATGATTTGTAAAATTCTATTTTATCATATTAAAGTTAGAATGATGTTGTAGAACTTTTAAAATCGAATTAAAAGTAAATTTGTGAAAATTGAATATTTTAATATTTAATTGACGAGTTAAAATAGCCATTTTTCAAACAGTCTCGGATTTCGACGAAACTTGTTTCATCGGATCCGTAATAGTAAATTATGGTAGGATTACAATTTTCGTAGCAATTGGACTTGTCGTTTGGCCGTGCGAGCTCGAAACGCGTAGAAATTTAATTTCGAATTTAATTAAAATAATCGACTTCAAAAAGCTATCTTCCAGATTTCGATGATGTGTGCACGCATCATTGGCGTTTATTTTCGAGAGTCCGAGTGGGGGAGACCACTTAATAGTTTGTCTAAACCTTGTTTTGACTCAAATTTTATTTTGTTTTGCATTCTCTATAGTATGATTTGATATATAAATTATATAACTATATATTATTTCAAACCTTGATTTGAAATGAAACCGGGATTGGAATTCTTAAGTTCTTTAATAATTAATGATTTTTTTTTTATGATTGAAATGAATTTAGACTTGAATCATTAAGGAACTTCTGAATTGTGAAATGAGAAATGAACCTAAGAGCTAAGTGAAAATATCAATTGAAGTAGAAATCCTTAGAATTAGGAAATTATGAACTTAAAATAAAATTGAAACTGTAAAACTCGCATAGTATTAAATTTCATTCTATAGCTTAGATATAACTTACCAAAATACTTAAGAAGTTCAAAAATGTTATATGAATTGTTAATTGGATAATATACAAGTATAGGTTTGAATAATGAAATATGCATTTAATTAATGGTTTGCAAATATAAATAAAATTGTTAGTAAATAATTGGAATTTAAATTAACATTTAAAGGTGATTCACAATTATGTTAATATAAAATGAAAATACTATATGTGAATGTAAATGTGAAATTAAATTATAGTGAAATTTAAGTAATGACTTAAGAATTGATAAATTGAAAATTCAACTTTAAATGAAAAGAAGTTGTATGTTGTTTAACTACATTCTATTTGCATAACTATAACTTACCAAATACTTAAAGGGTTTAAAATGCTAATAAGGATAAGTAGAGAAATAATATACCAGTGTGAGAGTGAAAAATAAAATGTAAAGATCTATTGATAGTTGTAAATATAAAAGAAATTTAAGCTGTAAAATGAATGATACATGTATAAGTGAATGAATAAAATTTAAACTTAATGAAATATAAAATTGGTAAATGGAAACTAATTAAATTTGAATATAACTAAATGTCAATAAACTTGGAAGTGTATGAAATTAAAATTGACTTGGAAATGTATAATTGATTTAGTGTAGATTTTGGATGGATGTTAATGTTTGATATGCATTGGTTGTTAGATGGATGATAATTGATTAAGTAGAATTCATTAGTGTTAATGGAATTGAATAAACGGAATAAAATTTTAAATAATTAAATTCAAATTGGGAGCAAATTGACTTGAATTAAAAATGTGAATGAAACAAACTTGAATAAATCGGAAACAAATTGAATGTAAACCTATTGCATGGATGAATAAGAAAATAGATGACTTTGTGTTAATGATTGTTCTTTAGAAAATTTGAAGTTTTGATGTTTTGTACTTTGAAATAATAAAAGCAAATTTTTGGAAAAAAAAAAATCCAACATTGTCCAATATATGCTGAAACGAAAACAACCATAACTTTTAAATGGCCGAACGGAATTCGACGATTTTGGACTTTTCGGAAAGCTTAGAAACTATAGCACAACTTTTGTTTAGATAACTTGAGAAAATTCCTTCGTCTGCTTGGTTAAAAACTTGAATGTTACTCGCTGTCCTGTGTAAAAATAAGTAAAATCAGTAGTATACACCCTTAGTATTTTCGCCATATCTTTTGACTGGTTTATCGGATTTTGATGATCTTGCACTTTCTGGAAAGCTAAGAACTTAAGCTAAAACTTTTGTTTTAAGTGTTTTGTGTTTTGATAACTAACTTTTAAATTTAGAAAGCCGTTCGGAGTAACATTGTGGAAGCGTAGTTATGACTTTATAAATGAAATTTCATTGTTTTATAAGTTGGTAACTTTGAATAAAATATATCTAATGTTGAATTCTATACTTAGTTCCTTTTCCCTTCTTTTCCTTTTCGGGGACGAAAAGTTTTGAGTGGGGGAGAGTGTAACGACCCGTATTTTTAGCTATTTTAATTAGAAAATTTAAGGTGATTATTGAAGGAAAATGATTATTAATGTAATTTGTTGAATAATTTAATATTTGAAATTATTTGAATAATTGGATAACGGGTTTAATATGATTAAAAAAGATTTATAAAATTCTATTTTATCATATTAAAGTTAGAATGATGTTGTAGAACTTTTAAAATCGAATTAAAAGTAAATTTGTGAAAATTGAATATTTTAATATTTAATTGACGAGTTAAAATAGCCATTTTTCAAACAGTCTCGGATTTCAACGAAACTTGTTTCATCGGATCCGTGATAGTAAATTATGGTAGGATTTCAATTTTCGTAGCAATTGGACTTGTCGTTTGGCCGTGCGAGCTCGAAACGCGTAGAAATTTAATTTCGAATTTAATTAAAATAATCGACTTCGAAAAGCTATCTTCCAGATATGATCGAATTAGGCCTTGAAACTAGTTCCATTGCGTCCGGAATGGGGGTAAAACCTTATAAACGCCAGGCGGCACGTCTCGATTGGAGTTCGGATGATTTTGGACCTACCTATATAAATACGCACGCAAACCGAGACAGTTTTATTATTATTTTAATCCAGAAACCCTAATTCTAAATCATGGCCGCCACCTATTCCATGGCCAGAAATTGCCGATCTTCTTTCCTTAATATCTCTCAATCCGTTCGACGAAATCGAAAAATTCCAAAAGCAAAAGTGTAAATCTTGACGAGCTCGTCAAATCCATACGGTTGATGTATGCTAATTTTTCATGGATTCGTCCAGATCTGACTTGGAAGTGTGTACGTATTTTCTTGGATTGCGTGCAAATGACGGCGAATGACGGGATGAAACTTGGCGCGTAGGTGGCTCTGGTGAAGGGCTTCGTGGTGGCGCTAGCTGATCGTTCTGCAAGTCGACAAGGTGGTCATGAAAATTGCTTGAAGATCGGCGGCTAATGGGTTTGCATACGTGAATTTCACGTTGGGGAAGAAGCGCCGGAATCACGGGATGAGAGCTGCGCTGCAGTGCAGATCCGAAAGTGTTTGGAGCTCATTAAAATTTTATGTTAAATCGAACGTCGTTCGATTTGATTTAAAATCGTAAAATCAAGGTGAGTGTTTTATAACGCTCACAACGTACTGGATATCTTTATGCTAGTTAAATTTGACATTATGCATAGTTATGATTTTTATTTGTTGTTGTTTGATAAAATTTAATTATCATATTGATTGTCATTTGAATTCACCGTTAAAAAAAATTAAATTGACAGTTAAATTTAAATTAAAATTGAATTGCGATTAAATTACCTGACATTGATAAATATGAAATTGTCGTGAATTGTGTTGCCTATTGGATAATGTATTTCGATGGATGTTATTGGTTGATATTTAAATGTTTGGATGTTTATTTGTTTATATATATCCTGCTATGCATACATATGACACTGTGATTGATTTAAATGATATATTCATCCCTGACATTTAATTGTAATAACTAATCACTTGGCCATCGGTTAGAAAATTATATACGGACACCGAGTTGGATAAATTAAATGATTTTAAAAGTTGTTTTGAAATTATTTAAATGAATTGATTTTAAGAATAAAATCCAATTTATGGAAATTGAATTATTTTGAATTGGAGCTCGAAATGTTAGAACTTAAACTTGGTAAACGAAATTATTAAATAAAATCGAAGTTTAGATTTAAATTGAAAATTGAAATACGGTGTAAATTTTTGAAAGTTGATTTGTTTTAAAAGATTGGACTTTTAATCGAACTCTGAATTTTTCTAAGAAAATTGATATGAAATGATATTTCAAGTTTGAGTTTGGAATTGAAAATTTATTTGAAATTTAGATTTAAATTAATTTGGAATTGAATTGAAATTTAAAGAAATTTGTGAATTGAAATCGAAATTTACGTGGAATAGAAATTTATTCAAGTTGAAATTGGAATAAATCGATTAAATCGAAATGGAATTTGGATTTGATTTGGATAGGAAATTTGGGAAGTTGACCGGTTTGACTTTGGAATTATTTATCAAATAATTTTTTATTTTTTCCAAACTATTTTATATATAAACCATTTTATATTCAAATTATTTTCGATTAAACTATTTAAATATTTTCTATTAACTATTTTGAATTATTTAACTATTTTAAACTATTTAAACTATTTTCTTAAATTCAAACTGGTTAAAGAGACGGAAATGTTTATATTTAAACCTTTGGTTTAAATACGAACTAGGTTAAAGTAGAGATTATAACCTAAATTGAATTCGAATCAAATTTTGAAGTGAAATTGATTTATCGGACAAAATTGATAATTTTGAATATATGATGATTTTGAAATGGATTTGATTTTAAAGCGAATATGATATTTTGTTATCAATCATGAATCAATTTGAAATATAAAAGAGCCATCAGTGTAATAATACGTAGTTATTAAAGAGACCGGGATCGGATATGGACATACTCTCTGTCGATACCGAAAACCACTTTAATAACTATTATACGCGGAGTGTTGATCCAGAATGAAGTGGATGGTTTGGTGAACGCGTTGACTGAAGAAAGAGAACGATATTGAATGACCCCTGACATGACTAAAACAGGAGCCGCGCTGGGCCATTGAGGTTTGCCACCTCTAGCGGACACACTTCTTCGATACCATATCTATTACATTTGTGATTTGATTTGGATGCACCCCTTGATTTGGGAGTGTTGTTTCACGGTGTTGAGGTAGTAGCTGCTATGCTCAACATCAGTCCGGATCACGCAATTACTAGTATCCTAGTTGGTATCGCCTCATGTATCTTGTCATACTGATTATCCTATTCGCGACCACTACGTTTTGGTTTGTACCTTGAGTATATGGATTGCCCTCTGGTGACTTCCGGTTTTGGGGAAACTACGGTCTTGTATATGCTTTTGGGAATATAAAATGTGTTAAGGGGGATTATGGTAACGCCTTAATGCTATTTTGATACTTTATATTACTGATAGACATTATCTACTTAGCGTACATTACTACCTAGTAGATAGTTTAACGGATCCTTGAAAGGTGGAAAATCCCGTAACATCTCTTAAGTTATTGCACATACGTTGACACTGGATATGAGATGTCAAACCCCGTAAACATCTCTGACGCCGTCACACTCATATTTATTTACGATTGATTTAATTTTCATATGGATATTTTAGTCCTGACTCGAGTGTTTGTCTTTTCATTACGCCCGGGTCAGTCCTGAGTTTTCAGATTTTTGAAGATCTATTCTGGAGGACGAAGACGAAGATTTGGTATACTATTACTATTATTATATGTGCATCATGTTGTCTGCTGCATTATTTATTTGTTCTGTTGTATATGTATAACTCTGATAAATGTTGTATAAATAATTGTCTAAGTATAGTAAACAGCTTCATGAACTGTTTATTTGACTATTATATTTTATCGTTCCGCTGCGAGATTCTGTGTTGTTTCATTTCCTTCATTTCTTTTCTTTTCTTAATTACCCCAATAACCATCTGCTTTTTTTTAATGGTTTGGAACCGGCATGTGTATTTGATCGTCGGTTTAAACTGTCCAAAAAGGCGGGTCGTTACAGTTGGTATCAGAGCTTTGGTTTAGCGATAAACCTTGGCTCTAGTGGGGAATAACTCATTGAAATAGAGGTAAACTATATGAATGAGTTGAGTGTATATGAGAGAGCGTACTTGTTATTTGATATAAAATGGTTTTATATTGTGTTAATTTGTTCCGTTGAGTATTTATGAATTCTAGTCGATACTTGGGACGCCAAGGCGTCGATAGGAATTTCTAAACACTCGAATAGGACAAACCAACACAATATCATTTTGTAATATATTTTATATAAAAGAATTATTTGAATATTTATTCATTTTGATTGAATTGATTGTTAGGAGATGATAATATTAAATTATTATCGTTATTGTTTGATTAGTCAGTATTTACAACAATTGATTAAATAACAATGGATTTAGGAAAATGAAATCTTGTAAACACAATTGATAATGAATATAAATGAATTTTAACTTGGATTTGGGAATTTAAATTCCGGTGTTTGAGATTGACTTACAAGAATTTGAAAAATATAATATGAGCATTATATGATAGTATAATTGAGTTGAAATTGTTTTCGAAGGATTTTTTTTATGATAAGTGTTATATTCCCTTCTCTTGACGCTAGAAAATGATTTCGATGATGTGTGCACGCATCATTGGCGTTTATTTTCGAGAGTCCGAGTGGGGGAGACCACTTAATAGCTTGTCTAAACCTTGTTTTGACTCAAATTTTATTTTGTTTTGCATTCTCTATAGTATGATTTGATATATAAATTATATAACTATATATTATTTCAAACCTTGATTTGAAATGAAACCGGGATTGGAATTCTTAAGTTCTTTAATAATTAATGATTATTTTTTTATGATTGAAATGAATTTAGACTTGAATCATTAAGGAACTTCTGAATTGTGAAATGAGAAATGAACCTAAGAGCTAAGTGAAAATATCAATTGAAGTAGAAATCCTTAGAATTAGGAAATTATGAACTTAAAATAAAATTGAAACTGTAAAACTCGCATAGTATTAAATTTCATTCTATAGCTTAGATATAACTTACCAAAATACTTAAGAAGTTCAAAAATGTTATATGAATTGTTAATTGGATAATATACAAGTATAGGTTTGAATAATGAAATATGCATTTAATTAATGGTTTGCAAATATAAATAAAATTGTTAGTAAATAATTGGAATTTAAATTAACATTTAAAGGTGATTCACAATTATGTTAATATAAAATGAAAATACTATATGTGAATGTAAATGTGAAATTAAATTATAGTGAAATTTAAGTAATGACTTAAGAATTGATAAATTGAAAATTCAACTTTAAATGAAAAGAAGTTGTATGTTGTTTAACTACATTCTATTTGCATAACTATAACTTACCAAATACTTAAAGGGTTTAAAATGCTAATAAGGATAAGTAGAGAAATAATATACCAGTGTGAGAGTGAAAAATAAAATGTAAAGATCTATTGATAGTTGTAAATATAAAAGAAATTTAAGCTGTAAAATGAATGATACATGTATAAGTGAATGAATAAAATTTAAACTTAATGAAATATAAAATTGGTAAATGGAAACTAATTAAATTTGAATATAACTAAATGTCAATAAACTTGGAAGTGTATGAAATTAAAATTGACTTGGAAATGTATAATTGATTTAGTGTAGATTTTGGATGGATGTTAATGTTTGATATGCATTGGTTGTTAGATGGATGATAATTGATTAAGTAGAATTCATTAGTGTTAATGGAATTGAATAAACGGAATAAAATTTTAAATAATTAAATTCAAATTGGGAGCAAATTGACTTGAATTAAAAATGTGAATGAAACAAACTTGAATAAATCGGAAACAAATTGAATGTAAACCTATTGCATGGATGAATAAGAAAATAGATGACTTTGTGTTTATGATTGTTCTTTAGAAAATTTGAAGTTTTGATGTTTTGTACTTTGAAATAATAAAAGCAAATTTTTGGAAAAAAAAATCCAACATTGTCCAATATATGCTGAAACGAAAACAACCATAACTTTTAAATGGCCGAACGGAATTCGACTATTTTGGACTTTTCGGAAAGCTTAGAAACTATAGAACAACTTTTGTTTAGATAACTTGAGAAAATTCCTTCGTCTGCTTGGTTAAAAACTTGAATGTTACTCGCTGTCCTGTGTAAAAATAAGTAAAATCAGTAGTATACACCCTTAGTATTTTCGCCATATCTTTTGACTGGTTTATCGGATTTTGATGATCTTGCACTTTATGGAAAGATAAGAACTTAAGCTAAAACTTTTGTTTTAAGTGTTTTGTGTTTTGATATCGTTTAGAAGGTCGAAAACGTGGGTGAACGTCGCTGACCTGCGTAATTCATTGCCTAGGCTGAGGCGTATCCTCTAAGTAAAACGGCCGTAACTTTTGAATATATGGTTCGAATTCGATGATTTTGGACATTCCGAAAAGCTTGAAATGAATACAACAACTTTTGTTTAGATTCTGTTGCCAAATTTTATAGTTTAGCTGACCTAAAACTGAGATTTGTTTGCTGTCCTGAAATTGGAATCTCAGTTTTGAAGCTAAATAGGTTATATATATGTTGTGTAGGCTAAATATATCGATCTATCTTTATATGCATGGTTCTAACTTAGTTATTGAGCATTTTAGTAGGTAGCAAAGGGGTTGCGCTTCGTTGTAGAGCTCGCTTCTGTGCTAAATACAAAATGTAAGTAAACTGCTAATAAATGCTAAATAAAAAGTACGCTTATGGTTTTATATGGTATTGGTGATATATATATATGTTGAGATGAGATGTATATTTGATATATATTGGTTATATTTGTGTTATATATTGAATTGTAAAAATTTTCGATTGAGCCGCGCAAAGGAGACCCTGCCGAAATTTTCCGTGAATCCGGGTGTTAGAAAATTTTTCAAGTTTTTAAATTTTATAACTTGTTTTGATAACTAACTTTTAAATTTAGAAAGCCGTTCGGAGTAACATTGTGGAATCGTAGTTATGACTTTATAAATGGAATTTCATTGTTTTATAAGTTGGTAACTTTGAATAAAATATATCTAATGTTGAATTCTATACTTAGTTCCTTTTCCCTTCTTTTCCTTTTCGGGGATGAAAAGTTTTGAGTGGGGGAGAGCGACCCGTATTTTTAGCTATTTTAATTAGAAAATTTAAGGTGATTATTGAAGGAAAATGATTATTAATGTAATTTGTTGAATAATTTAATATTTGAAATTATTTGAATAATTGGATAACGGGTTTAATATGATTAAAAATGATTTGTAAAATTCTATTTTATCATATTAAAGTTAGAATGATGTTGTAGAACTTTTAAAATCGAATTAAAAGTAAATTTGTGAAAATTGAATATTTTAATATTTAATTGACGAGTTAAAATAGCCATTTTTCAAACAGTCTCGGATTTCGACGAAACTTGTTGCATCGGATCCGTAATAGTAAATTATGGTAGGATTTCAATTTTCGTAGCAATTGGACTTGTCGTTTGGCCGTGCGAGCTCGAAACGCGTAGAAATTTAATTAAAATAATCGACTTCGAAAAGCTATCTTCCAGATATGATCGAATTAGGCCTTGAAACTAGTTCCATTGCGTCCGGAATGGGGGTAAAACCTTATAAACGCCTGGCGGCACGTCTCGATTGGAGTTCGGATGATTTTGGACCTACCTATATAAATACGCACGCAAACCGAGACAGTTTTATTATTATTTTAATCCAGAAACCCTAATTCTAAATCATGGCCGCCACCTATTCCATGGCCAGAAATTGCCGATCTTCTTTCCTTAATATCTCTCAATCCGTTCGACGAAATCGAAAAATTCCAAAAGCAAAAGTGTAAATCTCGACGAGCTCTTCAAATCCATACGGTTGATGTATGCTAATTTTTCATGGATTCGTCCAGATCTGACTTGGAAGTGTGTACGTATTTTTTTGGATTGCGTGCAAACGACGGCGAATGACGGGATGAAACTTGGCGCGTAGGTGGCTCTGGTGAAGGGCTTCGTGGTGGCGCTAGCTGATCGTTCTGGAAGTCGACGAGGTGGTCATGAAAATTGCTTGAAGATCGGCGGCTAATGGGTTTGCATACGTGAATTTCACGTTGGGGAAGAAGCGCCGGAATCACGGAGATGAGAGCTGCGCTGCAGTGCAGATCCAAAAGTGTTTGGAGCTCATTAAAATTTTATGTTAAATCGAACGTCGTTCGATTTGATTTAAAATCATAAAATCAAGGTGAGTGTTTTATAACGCTCACAACGTACTGAATATCTTTATGCTAGTTAAATTTGACATTATGCATAGTTATGATTTTTATTTGTTGTTGTTTGATAAAATTTAATTATCATATTGATTGTCATTTGAATTCACCGTTAAAAAATATTAAATTGACAGTTAAGTTTAAATTAAAATTGAATTGCGATTAAATTACCTGACATTGATAAATATGAAATTGCCGTGAATTGTATTGCCTATTAGATAATGTATTTCGATGGATGTTATTGGTTGATATTTAAATGTTTGGATGTTTATTTGTTTATATATATCCTGCTATGCATACATACGACACTGTGATTGATTTAAATGATATATTCATACCTGACATTTAATTGTAATAACTAATCACTTGGCCATAGGTTAGAAAATTATATACGGACACAGAGTTGGATAAATTAAATGATTTTAAAAGTTGTTTTGAAATTATTTAAATGAATTGATTTTAAGAATAAAATCCAATTTATGGAAATTGAATTATTTTGAATTGGAGCTCGAAATGTTAGAATTTAAACTTGGTAAACAAAATTATTAAATAAAATCAAAGTTTAGATTTAAATTGAAAAATTGAAATACGGTGTAAATTTTTGAAAGTTGATTTGTTTTAAAAGATTGGACTTTTAATCGAACTCTGAATTTTTCTAAGAAAATTGATATGAAATGATATTTCAAGTTTGAGTTTGGATTTGAAAATTTATTTGAAATTTAGATTTAAATTAATTTGGAATTGAATTGAAATTTAAAGAAATTTGTGAATTGAAATCGAAATTTACGTGGAATAGAAATTTATTCAAGTTGAAATTGGAATAAATCGATTAAATCGAAATGGAATTTGGATTTGATTTAGATAGGAAATTTGGGAAGTTGACCGGTTTGACTTTGGAATTATTTATCAAATAATTTTTGATTTTTTCCAAACTATTTTATTTATAAACCATTTTATATTCAAATTATTTTCGATTAAACTATTTAAATATTTTCTATTAAACTATTTTGAATTATTTAACTATTTTAAACTATTTAAACTATTTTCTTAAATTCAAACTGGTTAAAGAGACGGAATATTTAAACCTTTGGTTTAAATACGAACTAGGTTAAAGTAGAGATTATAACCTAAATTGAATTCGAATCAAATTTTGAAGTGAAATTGATTTATCGGACAAAATTGATAATTTTGAATATATGATGATTTTGAAATGGATTTGATTTTAAAGCGAATATGATATTTTGTTATCAATCATGAATCAATTTGAAATATAAAAGAGCCATCAGTGTAATAATACGTAGTTATTAAAGAGACCGGGATCGGATATGGACATACTCTCTGTCGATACCGAAAACCACTTTAATAACTATTATACGCGGAGTGTTGATCCAGAATGAAGTGGATGGTTTGGTGAACGCGTTGACTGAAGAAAGAGAACGATATTGGATGACCCCTGACATGACTAAAACAGGAGCCGCGCCAGGCCATTGAGGTTCGCCACCTCTAGCGGACACACTTCTTCGATACCATATCTATTACATTTGTGATTTGATTTGGGTGCACCCCTTGATTTGGGAGTGTTGTTTCGCGATGTTGAGGTAGTAGCTGCTATGCTCAACATCAGTCCGGATCACGCAACTACTAGTATCCTAGTTGGTATCGCCTCATGTGTCTTGTCATACTGATTATCCTATTCGCGACCACTACGTTTTGGTTTGTACCTTGAGTATATGGATTGCCCTCTGGTGACTTCCGGTTTTGGGAAAACTACGGTCTTGTATATGCTTTTGGGAATATAAAATGTGTTAAGGGGGATTATGGTAACGCCTTAACGCTATTTTGATACTTTATATTACAGATAGACATTATCTACTTAGCGTACATTACTACCTAGTAGATAGTTTAACGGATCCTTGAAAGGTGGAAAATCCCGTAACATCTCTTAAGTTATTGCACGCACGTTGACACTGGATATGAGATGTCAAACCCCGTAAACATCTCTGACGCCGTCACACTCATATTTATTTACGATTGATCTAACTTTCATATGGATATTTTAGTCGTGACTCGAGTGTTTGTCTTTTCATTACGCGCGGGTCAGTCCTGAGTTTTCAGATTTTTGAAGATCTATTCTGGAGGACGAAGACGAAGATTTGGTATACTATTACTATTATTATCTGTGCATCATGTTGTCTGCTGCATTATTTATTTGTTCTGTTGTATATGTATAACTCTGATAAATGTTGTATAAATAATTGTCTAAGTATAGTAAACAGCTTCATGAACTGTTTATTTGACTATTATATTTTATCGTTCCGCTGCGAGATTCTGTGTTGTCTCATTTCCTTTATTTCTTTTCTTTTCTTAATTACCCCAATAACCATCTGCTTTTTTTTTAATGGTTTGGAACCGGCATGTGTATTTGATCGTCGGTTTAAACTGTCCAAAAAGGCGGGTCGTTACACTGAGAGAAATCATTTTGGAGATTTTTTAATGATTTTAGAATCTTTTGCACATGATAAAGCGGACCAGAAAGAATGTTAAGCTCTGAAAAAGAATTCATTTCCTTACCTTATTTTGGAGTGCATTCCTAACACAATATCTTCTTCTTACTAAGTTCTGACTAGGTTTATATATTATATTCAAATAACATAATCACTATGGTTCTAATATTTGAAATTTTAAAATGAATTACTATAAACTAACTCGATAGTGCTTAATATATCTCAATTGCATGCGTGTGCACACACTTGTGTATAGGAAGATAGTGTAGCATATTATTAATATTGTGTACAAGATATTGATAACATATGAATACATGGTGTGTTACAAGCACAACTCTCACTGGCTTTCACCATCATTTCCTTTTTAGTAGTTTTATTAATGTGCTAAGTAGCTTTATTGAATTTCGAATTTGAAAATCCAAAGAAATTGCTTACAGTGCATTGCGCTATACTGTAATATGTCTTTAACTTAAATATGTAATACATTATGTTGGTTTATGGAGTTTATTTTTAATTAATGAAAAATATGCATTGTATGAGGACTCATTGCATGTTATTGGTAGATTAACAAAATAGCAATGTACATGAGATGTGCATTACGTATACAAAGACAATTATCACATTCTGAGGAAGGGCACCTCATGACTTTCAATGTAAGTGCTTCTTACTCCTGGTTTAGTTTTTTCTTCTAATTTTTATATATTTGATGTACTGAAATTACAATATTGACGTTATTGATGATGCTAGATGGAGTTTCTAAATAGATGCTTAACCGAATTTGTAGAACATTATGGCACCATAAATATTCATATATTGGTAGTTAAAGAAGAAATGCAAAGATTAAATGATTTTTGTTAGAAATATTCGGTATGTACTTGAGTCCCCTCCTCCCTCGAACACTAGAACATGTAAATTCATCATATAACTAATAATGTTTGATTTAATTAAATTTGTAAGAATTTATGAAACACAAATTAGTTCCTTAAATTAATTTATGATAATAACAAGGATTGTGAATAACCAAAAAAAATCTCTCTAGATTATTGAATTTAGTGACTGTTTTTCAAAATTCAACCTACTAAAAAGGGATAATTGCAATGTGTTGCACTTAGGACATTAACAGTTTTCTGGTTGTTGGTTGTGTTTGGTGATAACTATCTTATTGATTTGCAATTATTAATTTACTTGCACTTGACTTGAAAGTAAATTATTTTGGGTACAGTTAAGGTAAAAATATTTATTTCTTACATAGCTTTAATAAAGTTTGTACATGATCTTATAGCTTGTTAACTTTGTAGACTGATACATTTGGTCAAGTTATCAATGAATGCACTGAACACAACTCACAACTCCTTCCCTTAATCAGGTATTTATTAATTTCCAATAGATTAGATATCCTGAATTTTGAAGATTATAAAGGGGTTATCATTTTAAGTTTGTGTCTTTGCATTGTTCCTCACATCAATTCCCATTTTTGCACATTGCACATAACTGGTAGGAAAAAAATGCTTACGTAATCTACCTATATTATTTCTTTTGACAATGTTGCCTATGCATTAAATAGAAAATACTAGAGGTGGAACTAGACATCAAAAAAACTAGAAATAAGGATCATTTTTTTGTTATTATATATCACCTTTAAATAACAAAATAAAAAAGTCACCACATCCATATATCAAAGAACATCATATAACCTGTAAAACCATCCATAACTTGATTATAAGACAGTGAACTTGATTTTAATAATTTTTCAGTTTTTGTTTTGCTATCTGAACCAACTCGGGTTGCCCATAGTATATGCCTACAACAAAACTTACTTTTAGTTGCATTTATCAACAGTGTTTTGATATAAGTATAGCTTAATTTTTTGTACTCTGCTTTGTGTATTGATAATGACTATCATTGGAATACCAATGCTAGATAAATTTGGTCCTTCCCTCTTTTTGATCATGGGACTTGAATTTTGGTATCCCTTAGCATATTAATTTTGGTCCTTCCCTCTTTTTGTAATTGGTCTTTCAACAATAGGCCCCTTAAAAGTCCCACTTCAAACTCAAATCAACAAGGAAAATTTCATGCATTGTATTGGAAAAACAAAGTTTAATAATTTTCTATACAATATGAGTTTTCAGTTGGTTTTATTTGTATCATCACATGAGAGTTGTGTAGAATGTTAGCAAGATTTTTAGTTGGTTTCTTCCGACTATATTGGATGGACCACAGATTACTACTATTAGGGCATCACAAACATTTAGTATGATAAGTATTGTCTTTCTTCTATATAGCTCTTAGAATTTTTATTGCTCTTATAATTTAGCAAAACAATAAATATGAAATGCTTTACTTTACACAACTCTTTTTCCATCTTAACTTGAAATGGAAAAAAATGACTAGATGGTAAAATGATAATGTATGATGCATCTATTGTAATTTAGTCCATTTTGTTTATGTATACTAGTATTAGTAATGAATATTTTTTACATTTTCTAGGCATGGCTACTAAATTAGTTTGGAGTTCTTTGATGGGAAAAAACCAAATCTTGGTTCCGTCTCAACATGTAAGGTCAAATTGGAATAACCAATGGCCTTTCTTTATGGTTGTATGTAACGACCCGCCTTTTTGGACAGTTTAAACCGACGATCAAATACCCATGTCGAATCCAAACCATTAAAAGGGCAGATAGTTATTGGGGTAATTAAGAAAAGAAAAGGAAGGGAAATAAAGGAAATGAAACAACACAGAATCTCACAGCGGAAGGCTAAAGTATAATAATAAAATAACAGTTCATGAAGCTGTTAATTAAATGAATACATTTGAAATGAATACATTTGATTATTATTATACAACATTTATCAGAGTTATACATATACAACAGAACAATTAAATAATGCAGCAGACATCATGATGCAAAGATAATAATAGTAATAGTATACCAAATCTTCGTCTTCGTCCTCCGGAATAGATCTTCAAAATCTGAAAACTCAGGTCTGACCCGAGCGTAATGAAAAGACAAAACACTCGAGTCAGGACTAAATATCCTTATAAAAGTTAAATCAATCGGAAATAAATATGAGTGTAACGGCGTCAGAGATGTTTACGGGGTTTGACATCTCATATCCAGTGTCGACGTGCGTGCAATAACTCAAGAGATGTTACGGGATTTTCCATCTCCTAAGGATCCGTTAAACTATCTACTATATAGTAATGTACGCTAAGTAGATAATGTCTATCAGTAATATAAAGTATCAAAATAGCGTTAAGGCGTTACCATAATCCCCCTTAACACATTTTTATATTCCCAAAAGCATATACAAGACCGTAGTTTCCCCAAAACCGGAAGTCACCAGAGGGCAATCCATACACTCAAGGTACAAATCAAAACGTAGTGGTCGCGAATAGGATAATCAGTATGACAAGGTACATGAGGCAATACCAACTAGGATACTAGTAGTTGCGTGATCCGGACTGATGTTGGGCATAGCCAGCAGCTACCCCAACACCGCGAAACAACACTCCCAAATCAAGGGGTGCACCCAAATCGCATCACAAATGTAATAGATATGGTATCGAAGAAGTGTGTCCGCTAGAGGTGGCGAACCTCAATGGCCCGGCGCGGCTCCTGTTTTAGTCATGTCAGGGGTCATCCAATATCGTTCTCTTTCTTCAGTCAACGCGTTCACCAAACCATCCACTTCATTCTGGATCAACACTCCGCGTATAATAGTTATTAAAGTGGTTTTCGGTATCGACAGAGAGTATGTCCATATCCGATCCCGGTCTCTTTAATAACTACGTATTATTACACCGTTGGCTCTTTTATATTCAAATCGATACATAATTGATATCAAAATATCATATTCGCTTCAAAAATCAAATCTATTTCCAATATCATCATATCTATTCAAATGTAAGATTTCGCTTCAAATTCATTTTCGCCTCAATATCTCATTTCGATTTCAAAATCATTTCGAATTTCAATTTAGATTGCAACTTCATTTAACCCAATTCATATTTAAATTCAAGATTTGAATATAAACAAATTCACCTTATTTACCAGCTTGAAAATTTTAGAAATAGTTTTAAGTAGTTTAAAAGTAGTTTAAATAATAAAAAGTTTAAAATAGTTTAATAGAAAATATTTAAATAGTTTAATAAAAGGAATTTGAATATAAAATGGTTTATGTAGTAAAATAGTTTGAAGAATCAAAACAATTTCAATATTTAAAGAATATAGATTTTAAATCATTTATACTATAATATTCATTAAAATAATAATTCCAAAGTCAAACCGGTCAACTTCCCAATTTCTACCCAAATCAATTTCAATTTCCATTTCGATTTAACTGATTCAATTCCGATTTCAACTCGAATAAATTTTGATTCCATATAAATCTCGATTTCAATAAACAAATTCCGTTCACTTTCAATTTCCAATTTCAAATTAATTTCCAATTTCAATTCAATCAATGTCAATTTTTACTTCGAATTAATTCAATTTTTCATTCACCCTTAATTTATTCCATTTCAATTTATATCGATTTGGAGCTTGATTTCTCAAAATATCAATTTATAACACTTAACAAAATTTCCAACAATATTTAAGTTTAAATCCAAATTCCAAATATGATTCAATTCCAAACTCGATTTCAAATATCATTTTTATATCACTTTTACTTAGTAATATTCAAAGCTCGAATTAAGGTTAAATCTTTAAACAAATCAATTTCTACATTCCATCATTTCCAATTTCAAATTTCAAAGTCTCAACTTAACTAATTAACAAAATTCCTTTAACCAAAATTTATTTCAACATTCCAAACTCAATTTTTTCCAATGAATTCAATTTCTATAAATTGATTTCTATTTATAACTTTTAAATCAAAACATTTAAATTATTTCAAATCGACGATTCCAAAATTATTAATTTAGCCAATTCGGTGTCCGTATATAATTTTCTATCCTATGGCCAAGTAATTATTTATTTCAATTAAATGTCAGGGATGAATATATGTCACTTAAATTAAATCACGGTATCATATGTATGCATAACAGGATATATATAAGCAAATAAACATCCAAACATTTAAATATCAACTAATAACGTCCATCGAAATACATCATCCAATAAACAATACAATTCATGGCAATTTCATAGTTATCAATGTTAGGTAATTTATTCGCAATTCAATTTTAATTTCAATTTAACCGTCAATTTAATTTTCCAACGGTTAATTCAAATAACAAGCTATATGACAATTAAATTTATATCAAACAACGACAAATAAAATTCATAACACTTCATGATGTCAAGTTAACTAGCATAAAGATATTTAGTACGTTGTGAGCGTTATAAAACACTCACCTTGATTTTTGTTGTTCCAGCGTTTTATTTCGAATAAAATTAAACGAGCGTTTAATTTTACCCGAAATTTCCAATAGCTCCAAACTACTCGAATCCAATTTCATAGCGTAGTCCTCGTCCATACGAATCCAACGCAAAAAATTCCGTCCGAATCCGACCTCGTATGAATAAGTTGTAGCTTTACAAAGTTTGAACGATTTAAATATAACTAATATATACAATTTCCATTATTATTATTATTACCCAATTCAATCAGGGCCGCACGTCCCTAACACCCAGATCCAAGCTGTTGCCTCTCTCTTCTTCCCTCTCGTTCGAACCCACGTACAGAACCCAAGCATCACGCTCTAGGGCTTTAGGCCGCTCTCTCCACGTCGCACTATAACTTGATCGGAGACCATCATCTCGAAGCCAACGTCGAGTGCTACCCACGCCTACCACCATCTGCAGCTCGGCCTCCCCCAGTGGCCTAGAAACGCGTGCGAACGGCAGGAAGTCACGGCCGTGTTTCTCCTCCAGCGATGCTCCAATGACGATCTCAGCCGTTGGATAGGTAGTTCGTGATGCGCTCTACACTTTACTAGTTGAAGGTTTCACGAATCGGTTAGCGGATTTGAAGAAATCGAGGGGGAAAGAAGTTTGAATTTCGGCCATTGGTTATAATAAGGGGCGGCGGCTGTAGCAAGTAGGGTTTCGGTGAAGAACGTGCATTTATAACAACTTTGATTATTATTTTAATATTAAAACCACTTATAAAGCATTTTCTCAAACGATCTCCAAACAACGCGTGCCGGCTGGCGTTTCTAAGGTTTATCCCACGTTTCGGACACAATGGAACAGGTTTCGGAAGCTAATTCGATATTATGTGAGAGTTATAGCGATAAACGATCAATTTGAATTAAATCGCTTTAAACGAATTTCTATGCGTTTTGGCTCGCCTCGGACAAACGGTAAATCCGATTGACATGAAATTTGAAATCTTATAATAATATCATATTACGGATCCGATGAAACTAGTTTCGTCGAAATCCGAGACCGTTTGAAAAATGACTATTTTTAACTCGCCAAATTAATATTAAAACAATTTCAACGCGTTTTGAGCTGCCACGGTCAAACGACAACTCCGATTGCTACGAAAATTAAAATCCGATAATAACTAACTATTACGGATCCAATGGAACTAGTTTCGTCCAATTCTGAGACTGCTCGAAAATTGGCTATTATTCAGTCGATAATTAAATATTAAAATATTCAAATTTCACAAATAGATTTAAAATTCAGTTTTAAAAGTTCTATAACATCACTATAACTCCAATATGATAAAATAAAATTTTACAAATCATTTTTAATCATATTAAACCCGTTATTAAATTTTATCCAATAAATTTCAATTTTAAAATATTATTAACTCGTATTATAATCCAAATATAACTTACATTCATTTTGGAAACCAATTTGAATCATATTAAATCAAATTTCAAATATTCACTCTATTTTCATATATTAAATTTCAATATCCAATTAATCATATCCAATTCGGAATTTAATTATTCAAACATTTGTAATTATTAAATTTAAACAAAATTTGATTATTAAATCCCTATCTTTTGAAATATTGAAATTGAACTTATAGGATTCAACCTTTAAAACCAATTCACAATTTTAGAACACTATTTTCATTTTACATTTATTCAATTATTCAATAAGTTTTAAATATTCAATTTAAACCATTTACCTGTTCAATATTCAATATTTGATTTTCAAAAGATTTTACTTATCAATCAACTTCTCTATTATACCTAATGAATTTCAACATTTATTATCCTATTCAACTATTGATTTCAAAGGCATTCACTAAGTAGCTTTTATTTTCATTACTTGGATAATTATTGTTGCAATTCATTCTAGTTATTATTATTCCAAACGAATTACAATTTTTTTCTAACACTAAATCACGAAAACTTATTAAATTAGCTATTTTAATTATCGAAAATTTTCGGGTCGTTACATTCTCCCCCACTCAAAACTTTTCGTCCCCGAAAAGGAAAAAGAAGGGAAAAGAACTAAGTATAGAATTCACATTAGATATATTTCATTCAAAGTTACTAACTTATAAAACAATGAAATTCCATTTATAAAGTTGTAACTACGCTTCCACTAAGTTATTCCAAACGGCTTTCTAAATTTAAAGTTAGTTATCAAAACAAGTTATAAAAAATTTTAAAACTTGAAAATTTTCTAACACCCGGATTTTACGGAAAATTTCGGCAGAGTCTCCTTTGCGCGGCTCGATCGATACAACTACAAAACGCCTCTACGGGCCCCAAACAAACAAAAGAAAATCCAAAAGCCAAGTGGCTCATCAAAAATCACCAAATCCAATGATAAAATAAACATGTACCTTATATTTTTATTAGCGAGCATATACGAATAATATAGCGTGAAAGCGAGCTCCAAATGCGAAGCAAGCGCAATCCGCACCTACTAAACACTCAACAAACCATGAGAAACATGCATATATGAAAATAATATCAATATACACAATATAGCAACATAACAACTACATGTGCCAACATAGCAAATGCAACAAAACAACAAATGCAACCATCAATCAACTATCATCCAACAAATCCATAACCAATCAATATAAATTCACTTCTCATTAATATTTATTGACTTGGTTTCAATTTTAATCATAGTTGATTCATTAACGTTGGATTTTTCTAACATTCATCCTCAATTCAATTAGTTAACATTCACTAATTTATATTTACATTAGTTAATATTCATTTAACTTCTAATTTGATTTCAATGATTTATAGCTTTCAATTTCAATAACATTTAATGAATTATATATACTATCAACTAACAATCATATAACAACCAAATCATACCCAACATAACCAAATTATTAATTTTTACATTCAATTTGGTTTATCTCTTTTATATATATCCTGTTATATAATTTTAAAAGAATCACTTTATATTCGGCATCTTAAATTTCCAATATTAACTTTAATTAAGTCCGTAAGCCGTACATATATCATCCGTGAGCAATATCGATCTAATCGCTTATTCGATCACACAATTTCGCTTCCAAACTAGTATCGTTCACACGACTCTCTAGTGCGGACTCAGATTTGGTTCCTTGATTGGAAACTGTTACTCTTCTTGCATAGCCATATACTATGATAGAGAATTCCAGAATCAAACCAAAAATCCATATCCAAGGTTCGCCGTCGAAAATCGAGTGAAAAATCCTAACTTGGATCGATATAAATCATCTCGAAATTTTGTGCTCGAATTTGGATCAAATCGTTATGCGAATAAAATAATATACGTACAATCTCACGTATTTCCTTCCAATGGGTTTCTATCCAATTTATCTATATTAAATTATTTTATTGACTTCTATTTTTTTCACTTAATTACTCACAATCCATTATTCAGTTAGTATATTCATTTCTTTACATAGCATATTCTTTAACATTATCTTTTCTCAAACATCATATCAAAGAATTTGCTTACTTAAGTTCATTTAAACATTCTATATAATATAATTAAATATAATTTCATTTTCCAATTGATTCTTAGCTATACCAAATTCTTTTGTTTTCATTTACTTTGATTTCATAATTTTAGTTAATAACAAATTTATTTATGGAACATCTTATTAATCATCACTTTAGTTTATTAATCATCCTATGAAAGTCTAACTTCTCAATTATGACTTTTCTTAGTTTACGGTTATCTCAAATTTACAATTTCAAAAAATTTCTCCATGCAATTTATATTTATTTTCTATAACCAATTTACAAAGATATTATACAATTCATTTGTCTTCTTTCTTAAGTTCACTTACTTGTTCCATTTATCCATTCATCATTTCAGGTTATATTTAAGTATATAACATTTTTATCACAACCAAAATTTTCATTTATGTACATTTTAATTCCTTTTTAGTTTTCCTTACTTGTATACTTCAATTATTTTCAGGTTCTGTTTATTTGTACAATATCTCATTACATATCCAAAACATTATTTCAACTTCTTAATATTTGGTAAGTCATATTATATGTTATTAGAATGCAAATTCGGTATTATACAAATTTATAGAATTTCATTTTACTTGATTAGAATGTACACAAATTTGATTTATTTAAATTCACTTTACCTTTCAACTTTAAAGTTTTCCCAAACAATAGCTTAGATATCCAAATCCTCTTATTTTATAAATTTGGTTATTCACATTTCATTCAAATAATTTGAAAATTATTAATTAATGGAACTTAGAAATTTAAATGCCCGGTTCTTTTCAAATCATTTGAAATAAACATATATACTTATCTTTTTTTATATATATATATAACAAATCATACCTTTTGAGTTCAAACCAAAACCCATTTACCCAAAATAATTTTTGAAGAAAAGCAAAGCTTCTTAGAAGTCTCCCCCACTTTGAGACTCGAAAATGAAAATCGATGATGCTGCGCAGTCATTACCGAAATTATTTTCCAGCGACATAAGAGAGGAGTACTATATTCATTCCTTCTTAAAAATCCTTTCAAAATATTTCCATAAACAATTTCCAACTAATATTACCATATATTTCTTCAAAGCTTGGAAAACCATTTTAAAACCTCCGGGACATAATTCAATATTTTCCAATTTAAATCTATTTTAATTCATAAGTCACCTTTATAAAATATTCTTATAAGATTTCACAAGTGTTTTATATTTTCTTCAAATTATAGGAATTTCTTTCTTAAAACATTCCACAAGTATTTTATTACTGTTCTTTTGTAATTCAACTTAGTTATCAAATTACAATATCCAATTAGTGATAATAACCAATATTTTTATTCCTAACAGCCAGGTAAGCTAGATAAGCCACACTAATTTCTGAAGAATTTTCTTTATATACAAAATATAATTAGGGCAAAATTATTTCATTTACCCAATTTCAAAACAATACTATGTCGAATTGTTCTGTTTAAGTGTTTAGAGATCCCTATCAATGACGTTAATTACTCGTACTGACCAGAATCCATAAGCCACTCAACAAAACAACCGACACAATATAAAACATTTTATATCACTAACAAGTACGCTCTCTCATATACACTCAACTCATTCATATAGTTTACCTCTATTTCAATGAGTTATTCCCCACTAGAGCCAAGGTTTATCGCTAAACCAAAGCTCTGATACCAACTGTAACGACCCGCCTTTTTGGACAGTTTAAACCGACGATCAAATACCCATGTCGAATCCAAACCATTAAAAGGGCAGATAGTTATTGGGGTAATTAAGAAAAGAAAAGGAAGGGAAATAAAGGAAATGAAACAACACAGAATCTCACAGCGGAAGGCTAAAGTATAATAATAAAATAACAGTTCATGAAGCTGTTAATTAAATGAATACATTTGAAATGAATACATTTGATTATTATTATACAACATTTATCAGAGTTATACATATACAACAGAACAATTAAATAATGCAGCAGACATCATGATGCAAAGATAATAATAGTAATAGTATACCAAATCTTCGTCTTCGTCCTCCGGAATAGATCTTCAAAATCTGAAAACTCAGGTCTGACCCGAGCGTAATGAAAAGACAAAACACTCGAGTCAGGACTAAATATCCTTATAAAAGTTAAATCAATCGGAAATAAATATGAGTGTAACGGCGTCAGAGATGTTTACGGGGTTTGACATCTCATATCCAGTGTCGACGTGCGTGCAATAACTCAAGAGATGTTACGGGATTTTCCATCTCCTAAGGATCCGTTAAACTATCTACTATATAGTAATGTACGCTAAGTAGATAATGTCTATCAGTAATATAAAGTATCAAAATAGCGTTAAGGCGTTACCATAATCCCCCTTAACACATTTTTATATTCCCAAAAGCATATACAAGACCGTAGTTTCCCCAAAACCGGAAGTCACCAGAGGGCAATCCATACACTCAAGGTACAAATCAAAACGTAGTGGTCGCGAATAGGATAATCAGTATGACAAGGTACATGAGGCAATACCAACTAGGATACTAGTAGTTGCGTGATCCGGACTGATGTTGGGCATAGCCAGCAGCTACCCCAACACCGCGAAACAACACTCCCAAATCAAGGGGTGCACCCAAATCGCATCACAAATGTAATAGATATGGTATCGAAGAAGTGTGTCCGCTAGAGGTGGCGAACCTCAATGGCCCGGCGCGGCTCCTGTTTTAGTCATGTCAGGGGTCATCCAATATCGTTCTCTTTCTTCAGTCAACGCGTTCACCAAACCATCCACTTCATTCTGGATCAACACTCCGCGTATAATAGTTATTAAAGTGGTTTTCGGTATCGACAGAGAGTATGTCCATATCCGATCCCGGTCTCTTTAATAACTACGTATTATTACACCGTTGGCTCTTTTATATTCAAATCGATACATAATTGATATCAAAATATCATATTCGCTTCAAAAATCAAATCTATTTCCAATATCATCATATCTATTCAAATGTAAGATTTCGCTTCAAATTCATTTTCGCCTCAATATCTCATTTCGATTTCAAAATCATTTCGAATTTCAATTTAGATTGCAACTTCATTTAACCCAATTCATATTTAAATTCAAGATTTGAATATAAACAAATTCACCTTATTTACTAGCTTGAAAATTTTAGAAATAGTTTTAAGTAGTTTAAAAGTAGTTTAAATAATAAAAAGTTTAAAATAGTTTAATAGAAAATATTTAAATAGTTTAATAAAAGGAATTTGAATATAAAATGGTTTATGTAGTAAAATAGTTTGAAGAATCAAAACAATTTCAATATTTAAAGAATATAGATTTTAAATCATTTATACTATAATATTCATTAAAATAATAATTCCAAAGTCAAACCGGTCAACTTCCCAATTTCTACCCAAATCAATTTCAATTTCCATTTCGATTTAACTGATTCAATTCCGATTTCAACTCGAATAAATTTTGATTCCATATAAATCTCGATTTCAATAAACAAATTCCGTTCACTTTCAATTTCCAATTTCAAATTAATTTCCAATTTCAATTCAATCAATGTCAATTTTTACTTCGAATTAATTCAATTTTTCATTCACCCTTAATTTATTCCATTTCAATTTATATCGATTTGGAGCTTGATTTCTCAAAATATCAATTTATAACACTTAACAAAATTTCCAACAATATTTAAGTTTAAATCCAAATTCCAAATATGATTCAATTCCAAACTCGATTTCAAATATCATTTTTATATCACTTTTACTTAGTAATATTCAAAGCTCGAATTAAGGTTAAATCTTTAAACAAATCAATTTCTACATTCCATCATTTCCAATTTCAAATTTCAAAGTCTCAACTTAACTAATTAACAAAATTCCTTTAACCAAAATTTATTTCAACATTCCAAACTCAATTTTTTCCAATGAATTCAATTTCTATAAATTGATTTCTATTTATAACTTTTAAATCAAAACATTTAAATTATTTCAAATCGACGATTCCAAAATTATTAATTTAGCCAATTCGGTGTCCGTATATAATTTTCTATCCTATGGCCAAGTAATTATTTATTTCAATTAAATGTCAGGGATGAATATATGTCACTTAAATTAAATCACGGTATCATATGTATGCATAACAGGATATATATAAGCAAATAAACATCCAAACATTTAAATATCAACTAATAACGTCCATCGAAATACATCATCCAATAAACAATACAATTCATGGCAATTTCATAGTTATCAATGTTAGGTAATTTATTCGCAATTCAATTTTAATTTCAATTTAACCGTCAATTTAATTTTCCAACGGTTAATTCAAATAACAAGCTATATGACAATTAAATTTATATCAAACAACGACAAATAAAATTCATAACACTTCATGATGTCAAGTTAACTAGCATAAAGATATTTAGTACGTTGTGAGCGTTATAAAACACTCACCTTGATTTTTGTTGTTCCAGCGTTTTATTTCGAATAAAATTAAACGAGCGTTTAATTTTACCCGAAATTTCCAATAGCTCCAAACTACTCGAATCCAATTTCATAGCGTAGTCCTCGTCCATACGAATCCAACGCAAAAAATTCCGTCCGAATCCGACCTCGTATGAATAAGTTGTAGCTTTACAAAGTTTGAACGATTTAAATATAACTAATATATACAATTTCCATTATTATTATTATTACCCAATTCAATCAGGGCCGCACGTCCCTAACACCCAGATCCAAGCTGTTGCCTCTCTCTTCTTCCCTCTCGTTCGAACCCACGTACAGAACCCAAGCATCACGCTCTAGGGCTTTAGGCCGCTCTCTCCACGTCGCACTATAACTTGATCGGAGACCATCATCTCGAAGCCAACGTCGAGTGCTACCCACGCCTACCACCATCTGCAGCTCGGCCTCCCCCAGTGGCCTAGAAACGCGTGCGAACGGCAGGAAGTCACGGCCGTGTTTCTCCTCCAGCGATGCTCCAATGACGATCTCAGCCGTTGGATAGGTAGTTCGTGATGCGCTCTACACTTTACTAGTTGAAGGTTTCACGAATCGGTTAGCGGATTTGAAGAAATCGAGGGGGAAAGAAGTTTGAATTTCGGCCATTGGTTATAATAAGGGGCGGCGGCTGTAGCAAGTAGGGTTTCGGTGAAGAACGTGCATTTATAACAACTTTGATTATTATTTTAATATTAAAACCACTTATAAAGCATTTTCTCAAACGATCTCCAAACAACGCGTGCCGGCTGGCGTTTCTAAGGTTTATCCCACGTTTCGGACACAATGGAACAGGTTTCGGAAGCTAATTCGATATTATGTGAGAGTTATAGCGATAAACGATCAATTTGAATTAAATCGCTTTAAACGAATTTCTATGCGTTTTGGCTCGCCTCGGACAAACGGTAAATCCGATTGACATGAAATTTGAAATCTTATAATAATATCATATTACGGATCCGATGAAACTAGTTTCGTCGAAATCCGAGACCGTTTGAAAAATGACTATTTTTAACTCGCCAAATTAATATTAAAACAATTTCAACGCGTTTTGAGCTGCCACGGTCAAACGACAACTCCGATTGCTACGAAAATTAAAATCCGATAATAACTAACTATTACGGATCCAATGGAACTAGTTTCGTCCAATTCTGAGACTGCTCGAAAATTGGCTATTATTCAGTCGATAATTAAATATTAAAATATTCAAATTTCACAAATAGATTTAAAATTCAGTTTTAAAAGTTCTATAACATCACTATAACTCCAATATGATAAAATAAAATTTTACAAATCATTTTTAATCATATTAAACCCGTTATTAAATTTTATCCAATAAATTTCAATTTTAAAATATTATTAACTCGTATTATAATCCAAATATAACTTACATTCATTTTGGAAACCAATTTGAATCATATTAAATCAAATTTCAAATATTCACTCTATTTTCATATATTAAATTTCAATATCCAATTAATCATATCCAATTCGGAATTTAATTATTCAAACATTTGTAATTATTAAATTTAAACAAAATTTGATTATTAAATCCCTATCTTTTGAAATATTGAAATTGAACTTATAGGATTCAACCTTTAAAACCAATTCACAATTTTAGAACACTATTTTCATTTTACATTTATTCAATTATTCAATAAGTTTTAAATATTCAATTTAAACCATTTACCTGTTCAATATTCAATATTTGATTTTCAAAAGATTTTACTTATCAATCAACTTCTCTATTATACCTAATGAATTTCAACATTTATTATCCTATTCAACTATTGATTTCAAAGGCATTCACTAAGTAGCTTTTATTTTCATTACTTGGATAATTATTGTTGCAATTCATTCTAGTTATTATTATTCCAAACGAATTACAATTTTTTTCTAACACTAAATCACGAAAACTTATTAAATTAGCTATTTTAATTATCGAAAATTTTCGGGTCGTTACATTGTATACGAGTGCTCTGATTACCTTTTTTAATAGTATAAAACAAATAAAACAAAATAATTGATCAGTGGTTAATACAGTAAATCAATCTTAAGTATGTATCTAAAGTATGTAAGTACTTCATAAATGGAATAAGAAAACTTTTAGTATTCTTATATGTAAATATTTCATGTGCAAATAAAGCAAGAAATCTATTATTCATGCCATTTTCATATCTATATACATATTTCCTGAAGTATATAAAAAATCTCACTTGCATTCTAATCTATTCTATATATTAAAAAAATTTAAATATGTGACTGTTTGTATCCTTCGCTCTCATTCGATCTAAGATCATATACTTATTTCTTCTTTACTTGAATAAACATTTGCATTTATCCCCTCCATCTATTCTTTTCCACTTTTCTTCTCTACTAAAGTTGTATTCCATCCATTATTTATTCAATTCTTCATCTTCAATATCTCTTTTAAATCTATTAGTTTTGGGAAACTTATTAGGAAAATGAAAGAAAATAATCGTTTATCAAATGATTTTTCCTAAAATTGTGTAAAGATATCATAATCTTATCAAAAACTGCTATGTATATTTATTTCTTGCTTTTCATTTTTTCAAATAATTTTCAAGTGGGCATGGTTCTCATAACAATTCTGGGATGCTTTGTTGGAAAGTACTATTACTCTTTGTAACATCCTCTATCTAGAGGCTCAAAACTAAGCGCTACAGATGTTGTAGTAGTCTATAGTATTAGCTTCGGGCGACTAAACAGGCTATGTTAATGGTATCTACAATATTAGAAGCACTTGAATATGAAACAAAACACAGATTTCAAAACAACTTTTACTTCATTGTAATTCAAAACCAGATGTTTCACATTCTCAATACATAATCCCAATACGTTTCCAAGCACAGATAAAATATACTTATTAAAAAATACGCCAAGAGCGGTATATGAAAATACCCCTTGGATGATCAGAGTCAATATTCATAATGGACTCAATACAAACAAAGCGGAAATTCAACAAAACAAAAGACAAGAACTGCAATTCCTAAATAGCTATCTATTTGCCCTTGCATGCCTCCGATGGCCTTATTCGTCTTCCTACTAAACCTAAAAGGACCTTAACCCCTTAGCCCACTCAAATTAAATTTTGAGCACCCGAGAGTTTAAGGTGAAAACATAAACTTCAAGTTGGACATAAAGCTTGGTATGAATAGTATCTCGGTATAATATCTTAAGTGAGACTATGTCACTTGGAGGAACGGGTTTCCCTTCACTAACATCCTTTTAAAACATATCTTTGCAAAACCTTTTCCTACACCCAAAACTGGTTATATACTGTAAAGCATCATATTGTAAACGTACAGAAATATCAGGCAATAATGAACTATCTATTCAAACACATAAGTTTTGTTTGGCTAACTCGGGCCTACCAAACAATATAAACAAAATCTATCTAACACCTGTTAGATACTCCTCTTCTAGACAGTCTATCCTTAACTATCTATTAAATATTTCGCTTATGGATGGTCTGTCCCCAGCTTAATCATCTCGCAGGTATTCCTGATCCTAATGGTTTTTTAGGCTCACCAATAACTTATCTGTATACTAACATATATTCCCTTCGGTGTGTAATCATAATTTTAGTCTACCTGTAACCAAGCCCTACATATTGGAATTTTGGACAACAATTAGCTGGGGTTTATGGCTAATGTATATGGCACGACCCTATACCAGTCCCATCTGGTATTCTAATATCTGAGTCATTTTCACGTAGGGATCCCTTCCCAAAATTTTCCTTGAAAACCTTTTTCTTAAAATGATTTAAAACCTTTAAATCAAATTTATACAAGGAAAATATAAAATCTTTATGCTTTACTCAAAATCACATTGCCATGTTATGTATATATTCTTTACTCAAACCTTAGTTGATGAAAACATTTAAATATTTAAAAGTATCACTTTCGATTCCATTAAAAGTACCCCCTTCTAAACCTTCGAAAACATCTCTTTCCAAACCAAGTAAACCCTTTAATTACCTAGACCAAGAGGCCAAAACCTTACCTTTCGAAACCATACTTCAACCTTTTCGAAACCATACTTCAAACCTTTCAAAACCATTGAATTCATCCCTTTCGAAAGAGATAAAACTTTAGACATCCTACTTTAAACACTCTAAACCATGAAAATCTATGGAAAACCTTACATATCAAACCTTTCGAAACCATTTAGAAAACAGAACATTTCGACCTTGTCGGAAGCTACATTTGAACCCCTTCAAAATCTACCTTTTGACTCCATCGAAAGCTTGGCTATCGACACCTTCGAAAGCTTTGCATTTGACCCTATTGAAACTATCCAGGATATAAAACCTTTCAAAAGCACTAAACCTTTTTAAAACAAAAACCTTTTGAAAACTCACTGGGTTCAATTTAAAATATGTGGAAAATCCTCTTTAAAACCTTTCGACTTTGTCGAAAGTTTAGCTTTCAACCCTTCGAAAGCTTAACGCTTAAGTTTTAAAACAATAGGCTTCAGCCTTCAAAACATCTCTTTCAAATGCTTGGGTTAATACTTCTATTAGAAAAACAAAGGTAAAGCATCTAAATCGAAAGCTTCCTTTCGAAGGCATGGGAGAAGCGGTTGGTTTTAAAAACAAGTAAACCTTTTGACTTTGTCGAAAGCAACAACTTTGATAGGTTGGAAAGTGGCAATAACCTTTCGACCTCGTTGAAAGGTTTAAACCTTTATTTGAAATGTTTGACCTGGTCAAAAGCAACCAAGTCGAAAGCTTTTATTTGAAAGCAAAGCAAGCGATCCTTCTGGCTTATAAAACAAATATACTCCAACCTCTTTGGCAACTAATCTTTCGACTAAGTACCCTTCGACCCTATCCAATTCCTTATGTACCAAGGTACTTGATACCATACACATTTGACTTTGACCTTGTCGAAATCTATAACCTTTCAACTTTGTTAAAAGGTCTGGGTCAGAAGGTTTGATGCCGTAAAAGGCTGAAACATGCTAAAAGTACGTTTTTCTTGTTTTTAACTTAGAAATGATAACTTTTCAACTAATCTGCCATTGTTTGTCAAATTCTTATTGGTTAACAAATATTTTTCAGAAAGTTTTGCCATTAATTCTAGAAAATCATTTTATTTTATAAAATGCCCCTTCTCCTTAGCTAAATATATAAAACATTTAAGTCCCATACCTTAAATAATTTTATATATTCATAAAATCACTTAGGAAAAATTTGGAAAAATTCCAAAAAATCTATTTTAATATGTTTTCCAACATATAAAATTTTCAAACCCAAGTAATTTTTATTTTAGCCGTAATAATTTATAACCCAATTAATAATTTTCTTTACTGGATAATTAATATAAAATCCATACTAATTCAGAAAATTATGAAAATTGGAATCCATCTCAAAAATGTCATTTCTGATCTATACTTTAATTTTCAAGGCATTTGGATGTCATCTAATAGGGTTTTTATGTCAAACTTATCATAAAAACTAACATGAACATGTATAATCCATCAACAAGCATGTATATAACTTTAATTATCAAAAACATGGCATATACTTGCAAAAACATTTCATATCTAATCTTCAACCAAAAACCATAAGAAAATGAGGTGTAATAATTATTCACCTTAGCTTTGATATTAAAAAATGTGAGATTAGATGTGGAATATGTTGATTAACTTCTTTCTCTTGAATCCTAGCTTTATCTTCCTTGAGAATAAAAATGGTGGCCGGCCTTAAGAGTTTTTAGCTTAGTAAAATTAAATGAACGTGAGTTTCCTTTCCTAAGGGTTTAGTGTATAAGCCTCTCTTATTTTCCATATTGCCCTTGCTCATTTCCTAACACATTAGTTCATGTTATCTGACTTTAATTTGCATATTAACATGGTGCGACTACCCTTAGTTTAATCAAATCTCAACCTAATTAATCTTTGTAGGATCGATTCACCCTAGAGGGGGGTGAATAGTGTGATGCTATTAATTATAAAAATTATTGCGGAAGCTTATAAAATATTTCAATACAGATATATCAAAATAATAGCCGCACAGATAATAGCAGAATAACAACTGCAGAAATAGAATGACACAGAATTTATCCAGCTTCGTCAAAACCCTGCCTACGTGATGCCCCCAAGGTTTCTACTAGAAATTAAGCAGTTAGACGCTTACACGCGTAAACTCACGACACCCGCTATCGACTAGCCTTAACTCTACGCTCAAAACCTGTCATAACTCAGCCAGCGAATTCTCAAACTACGCCACGTAGTTTGTCCCCTAGTCACACGACTAGTAATTACAATGGTTAAAGAGAAATTAAAAACACTTTCAAACAATGAAATAAATAAACCCTAATTTTAAATATAACAGCCTAAATAAATTATAGAAGCCAGCCCAATTTCTTTTATTTCTTTATCGGCCCGGTTCCTCTTTTTTATGCTCCGTTCCTTTCTTCTGCGAAAATGGCGGCCGTTCCTTGTGAAAAATATTAGCCTTGTTCTTTTCTAAAAATTAGGGATTTTTGAAGTGCCAACTTTAAATTGATCGATTAAATGGTTATTCACGTGTAGCTTTGATCGATCGTTTCCTCGTTTCTCACTTCGGCTGCTTCGACGGGTTTAATTTTTGCTTCGGTATGTAATTTATGCTTTTGTGCTTTTATGTTTTTCATACTTGAAATCGATGGATTTGGAAGCCGATGATGATAATGTTTATATGGGGTACGAATCCCTATTTTCTCGTTCGTCTGATAGTTGTTTGATTTCGTCAATACTATGCTCTGCCATTCGATCTTAATTTGGATGCTTGAGATCGATTCTGACTTTATCAATTTCGTATTTTTATGATTTTTTGATTGACACGCTGTTGATTTTGATTTCTTGACTACCATGGTGTTGATTTTGGTTTGAACTTCGGCTTTGATAAAACTGTAGCATTTTCAATGCTCGGCCATTTTGGAATTTTTGATAATCTGGTTCTTCTCTGTGTCTTCACCACTGATTTGGTTTGAAACTACCTGCGGTCTTATTTTTGGTTCGAAACTTCGGCTTCTCTGTTTACTGCCTCTGGTCATTTCATATGGCTTTGAGTTGACTTTGCATTTCCTTTGTGTACTTACTTCGGCCATTATGTCTTTGACCTACAGCTTGAACTTGTTCACTGAACTGTTGTATCACTTTGTTGATGATGCTTTGACTATTGAACTTGGTTTGGATTTGTGGTCTTGTGTCATAGTTTGTATTCTCTGGTTTGATGAAGTTTCATGTTGCCACCTCTAGTTTACCTTGATCTTCAACTGTGCTCGAGTCTGGTTCATGTTGTATTGTGTTTTGTGTTTCCAGTCATCATTTCACTGCCTTTATGCACATGTGTTGTTTGTCATTTCATGTACTCTGGTTATCATGTATGTGAAGCATTGTTGCATTCCCTTGTGCTCGACTCTGATCTGTTGGCACTGGTTTATATGATACACATGTTTGCTTCCCTGACTCAACCTGATGCTTGCATATCATGACTGCACTGTTCACTGTATATATGGGTAGCTGCATCATGTTGTTTGTTGTGGATATTGTGTTCATGTATTCTTCTGTTTAGTATTGGTGCATTTTCCACTTTGTTTCACTATTGCATACAGTTGAGTTATTCTGTATAGACTTTGGTCATTTGTGTTAGTGTATTTGGACTTGTACTCTTGTGTCTGCACTGTGTCTGGCTCAGGTTGAAGTGTTGATTGAATTATTTTCGATTTGTTAATATGTGCATATTGTAACTGTCAACTAGGTTCTGAGCTTGTTGCCTTGATCATATTGACTTTATGTGTATAGTTGCCTTTCACTTGAATCAGTTGTATTCGTCTGGTTTAACTGCATCATGCTTTTGTTTTGAACTTGCATTTTGAACTTTGATTTGTGATCGAAAACTTGTTTGGTTGACATGTATGGACTGTCTAGTTCTAGTCTCATTTCATTTTTAATTTGCACCTTTGTTGTTTCACTGTTTCACTAACCTACCATTAGCTTGCTTTAACCTAAACCGTTGCACTATAAGCTTCATGTGTACATTAGTCTCTGACCTTGTGTTCATCTTTGTTGTATCTTTGTGTACATGTGTGCATATTGATGTATATGCATTTGTACTGATGCATCACTTGGCCATATGTATGCATCGAGGCAGTTTGTGTTGTAGCTGCTGTTTGCACCTGTATATTTTCGTTATTTGTACTCGAGTATTGCCTTTGTTCAAGTCTTCATTGGGTATGTTGGTCTGGGTTTGCACTTTGTTCATTTAAGTCGTTTTCATGTGTATGACTTGAACTTTGGTCACTTGTACTTGACAATTTTGTATTGCACCTGAGTTGAATCCAGCTTAAAGCTCGGGTTTGACCTTATGCTGATATTGTGACATTATTTTTATTGCGCTTGAGTTGAACCCGACGTTTTGGATTTGACCTGTGCTCACCTGTCCCTGTAATTTTATCAAGTGTATATATCAGTGTGCATGGCCTTGTGACATGTACAGTGATACGCTGTGCATGTCACAAGTTGTTTGTGTATGATGAATTCAAATTTAAATGATGATGAACAACCCAAATAACTGAGGCAAATATTATTTTCAAAATTCACATTTTATTTTATACTGCAAAAATATTTTCTTTTCAATTTTACTGCGTCAGCATATATTTTTGCAGATTGCTCAGATGTTGGATTCACATTGCAATGAAGTTGAAGATAAATACGAGTGTGAGTGATATGTAGTGAGGTGTAAATGTGAATTGTAATGTAATCAAAGTTTTATTGTAATTGAAATTGTATATATATAGTGAGAGCTTGAAATTTGTACTATTCAAAAATTGTAATAAATATTTGTTTGAATAAAATATCCGTTTGAATTCAAATTATGTGTTATTTAATCTGTGAAAATAAAATAGTATATTAACAAATACATTTAAATGAATATATATATATGTTTATTATCATCAAACAAAAATCATATACTCGCATATTCAACAATCTCCCCCTTTTGATGATAACAAACATTTTGAATATGTTAAATGTATTTGATTATTGATATACTCTATTTGCTCTCCCTATTTAAATGCTTCCTCTCTACACAAATCTCCCCCTTCATAGATGCGCACAATTAAAAATATGCAAATGAGCCTAGATGCAAATAGAAAATATTTGACCTTTAATTGATTTTATTTGACAAAATCTTAACTTTTCTCTTCCCCATTTGTTATCAGCAAAAGAATAATATGTTGATTCATGAGTTTTGATTCATGACACAAACTTCAGAGATCATACTACACGAATACTATACCAAAGCGACAAAAAGAAAATAAGTATATATTATGCACTACAAAGGAGACAAGACTACAATCCAGAGATTAGTATGAATATTTTAATGTATTGAGTCTTAGAATATTGTTAAAATCATTACTCAAGTAGTCACACACATACCCAAATTGATTTATATTAAGACTATACATAAATTAGTGTATACTGTGCAATTGACTACAGGTCGGCTGACCGACCAGAAATCTCGGTCGACCGACCCTGTGTCAAATGCACAGATACACATTATTTTGTATACGTTTTTAAAATTCAGCTGACCAACCAGTTTCTTAGGTCGACCGACCTGAACATAACGGCTAGTTTTCCTAAAGAGTTGCCATTGATCATGAAAAGGAATGTCTCTCAATCCAAGAGATACGGACACAACTTTTGATTGAAACTCTTCATGAAAGATTATAACTATTCTACAACTATATAAACATGTTCAAATCACTTCTACAATCACCGATTCTTGTTTATAATTCTGCAATCTATTATCTATTTATTTCTGCAAATAAAAGCTTTCATTCTAATTCAATATCTCTAGAATCTCTGAATAAATTTATATACTTCGATTCTACGAGATTATCTTCCTTCTAAATCTTCACATACACTACATATTCTTGAGGATTTGATTATAGGAAATTGTACTATCAAAAGACAATCCGTGTTATTTAGAACACACTCGTCGATAAAGTATTTGTATAAAATTGAAGTCCTCTTCGGCTGTTGAGGCAGAAAAATTCCTGTTCGGCTGCTCAGGTGTGATATACCTATTCCTCCGGGTTAAGTGAGGGGTTTAGTCTAAATCCAGAGGATATTCTGGGACTGGACGTAGAACGGGAAGTTCGAACCAGTATAAAAATTCCTGGTGTGCTTACTTTAATTTTTATTTTACTGCTATTATCAGTTTCCGCATTTATATATCATATTACATGATCCTTAGTACTGCACGTACACTTTCATTTGGTATCAGAGCAAGGATTCCTATAACCATCACAAAGTTATTTGATATTTATTTCCAGTAATATAGCAGCGACACAAACTAACAATGTTAGCACTAACACTAATACTAGTTTCACAAAGGGTTAATCAATTTCACGACCTCCACTTTTTAATGGGTTAAATTATAATTATTGGTCAACTAGAATGAGAATCTATATGCAATCTAGTGGTTTTGATATCTGGAATGTTATACAAAGAGAGTACATAACTCCTGCTGGAGAATACTCAACTTGGAGTAACACACAAAAACTAGATGCTACATCAAATGCAAAGGCTATGAATATTTTATTTTGTGCATTAGATAGAAATGAATTCAATAAATTTAGCATGTGCACTTCTGGTTACGAAATATGGAGAACACTTAAGATAACACATGAGGGAACGAACAAAGTTAAATTAAGCAAAATTTCTATGTTGAAAAATCAATTTGAAAATTTCAAAATGAGGCCAAACGAATCTATAAATGATATGTACTCTAGATTTCAGGATATTCATCATACTCTACTATCATTAGAACAAACATTTATTGATTTTGACGTTGTCACCAAAATCTTAAATTCTTTAACTGACGAATGGGAAAGAAAAGTTCTAGCCATTGAAGAAGCAAGTGATTTGTCAACATTAAAACCAAAAGAATTGATAGGTAATTTAATGTCCTACGAAGTAAATTTACAGGCAAAGAGAAATATAGCACAAGAAAATAAGAATGTGGCATTTCAAGCAGAAATAGATGATTCCGACTCAGAGAATGAAGATATGGCAATGATTGCTAAAAATTTCAAAAAGTTTCTGAAATTCAAAAGAAATAAATTCAGGGGAAACAAAAATAATTCCAACAACAATATCAACAATAGCAAACCATCATCTTCAGCAATGGAATGTTATGAATGTCATAAGAAAGGTCACATGAAGAAAGATTGTCCTGAACGTAAAAAGACCAATTTTAAGAAGGACAGAACCAAACGAAGAGCTTTTTCAGTCACTTGGGACGACACAGACTCATCATCTTCGTCAAAAAGTGAAAGTGACAATGAAAATGAACAAGCAAATGTGTGCTTCATGGCTTCATCAGACGATGTAAGTGATCTTAGTTTTGAAAATTTAATTGAAATTAATTCTGAATTAGTTGATTTAGCAAAACAACTTAAAAAGAAAAACAAAGATTTACAAAGAAAATTAGATAGAACAGTCTTAGAAATAGATGTGCTGAAAGATGAAAAGAAAATATTAGAAGAAGAACTTAAAATATCTCAACAATCAAATTCTAACTTATCTTCTCAAATTTCTTCAATAACTGAAGAACTAGAAATTCAGAAAAGTAAAAATCATGTTTTATTTTTTGAAAATAATGGTTTAAATTCTAAAATTAAAGATTTAGATTTAGAAAAATCTAGTCTAAAAATAAAATTTGATAACATCTCTAACAATATTTCCAATTTAATAAAGGAAGAGAGAATCTTTCTAAAATACTAGAAAATTCTCAATCCACTAACAACAAATCTGGACTAGGATTTAAAAAACAAAATAAGTTTGCTAAAAGTAGAATTAATAATATTGTTAATAAGGATATTAAGAAAACAGTTTGGTCAAACACTAAAACCATTAAGATTTGGATTCCAAAAACAAATAATATTTTAATAAGAAAAAACATATCAAAACGTTCATGGAAACTGTTCATAATAACAAAAACTATGTTTATAAAGGGAATTCTGAACCCGTATGGGTTTGGCTTCCTAAGATCTAACTCTTAGGACCCTAAAAAGAAACGGGTACCAACTTTTTATAAAAAAAAATTTGCAGGTACCACATAAAAGGAGAGGAAAATGGATTTTAGACAGCGGTTGCTCAAAACATATGACTAGAAACAAAGAAATGTTATCAAATATTATCTACTCAAATGGAGGATCAGTCACTTTTGGAGATAACTCTAAAGGTTATATCATCGGTAAAGGCGATGTCAGCAGCAACGGTACCACTAATTTACCTCTCACTGATGTTTTATTAGTCAAAAATTTAAAACATAATTTATTGAGTATTAGTCAGTTATGTGATAAAGGTTTTAATATAACTTTTTCAGAAAATAAATGTAATATTTTCGATAAAAATCATAACACTATTTTTGAAGGAATAAGAGATAAAAACATTTATATTTTAAATATGAACATTAAAAATGATTCAAATTTATGTTTAATAGCTAAGGAAAATGATTCCTGTCTTTGGCACAAAAGATTTTGTCACATCAATTTTAAAACCATCAACAAATTAGCAAAAAATAATTTAGTTAAAGGTTTACCTGACATGAAATTCAAAACAAATATATTTTGTGATGCATGTAAATTAGGAAATTAACAAAATCTTCTATTAAATCAAAAAAGGTAATTTCTACAGAACAACCACTTGAACTTTTACACATGGATCTTTTTGGTCCAACTCAAGTTCAATCTATTAATCATAATAGATATGTGTTTGTTATTGTAGATGATTTTTCTAGATACACTTGGATTTTCCTTTTAAAAAATAAAAGTGATACTTTTTATAATTTTAAAGTGTTTGTTAAAAGAATTCAAAATATTAAAAGTTTGAAAATTAAAAATATCAGAAGTGATCATGGAGGAGAATTTGAAAATGAAGTTTTTGAACAATTTTGTAACAAGAAAGGTATTAACCATAATTTTTCATTTCCTAGAACACCACAACAAAATGGCGTTGTAGAAAGAAAAAATAGAACATTACAAGAATGTGCAAGAACTTTATTAAATGGAACTAATTTATCAAAACATTTTTGGGCAGAAGCTGAAGCTACTGCTTGTTATATATTGAATCGTGTTTCCATTCGACCGTTAACTAAGAATACTCCATATGAACTTCTAAATGGAAGAAAACCAAATATTTCATATCTTAAAGTTTTTGGCTCTAAATGTTTTATTTTAAATACTAAAGATAAACTAGGCAAATTCGATCCAAAATCCGATGAAGGAATATTCATTGGATATTCGGAGCGAAGTAAAGCTTATCGAATTTTTAATAAAAGAATTCAAATTATTGAAGAAAGTTTACATGTTTCATTTGACGAAAATTTTAAATATATAAATCCAAATATTACTATCGATTCTGATGATGAAGCTACTCAGAATGAAAATAGTAATACTGAATATATTGCCAATAATGATCATGATATTACTGAAAATGAGAATACTACTACAAATATAATAAAATCTCCACCTAAAATTTTACGACATCATCCTGTGCAAAATATAATTGGAGAAGTAAATAAGAACGTAAAAACCAGACATCAATTAAATCAAGTTGGTCATGTAGCTTTTCTCTCTAACATAGAACCTAAGAATATAAAAGAAGCCTCAACTAATGACTATTGGATTCTTGATATGCAAGGAGAACTAAATCAATTTGAACGAAATGAAGTTTGGGAACTTGTTCCTAGACCAAGTGATCAATCAGTTATCGGTACTAAATGGGTCTTTAAAAATAAAGCAGATGAACTAGGAAATATAACTAGGAATAAAGCTAGATTAGTTGCACAAGGATATAATCAAGAAGAGGGAATAGACTATGAAGAAACGTTTGCTCCATTCGCCCAACTTGAAGCAATACGAATCTTATTAGCTTTCGCATGTTTTCATAATTTTAAACTCTATCAAATGGATGTTAAAAGTGCTTTTTTAAATGGTTTTATAAAAGAAAATGTTTATGTTGAACAACCTCCATTATTAATACATGAACAATTTCCTGAGCATGTCTATAAACTCAAAAAGGCGTTATACGGTTTAAAACAAGCACCTCGTGCTTGGTATGATCGTCTTAAAAGTTATTTACTAAATTCTGGTTTTGAAATTGGAAAGGTTGATCAAACACTTTTTATTAAAATAAACAAGCATGATATCTTAATTATCCAAGTATATGTTGACGATATAATTTTTGGATCTACAAATGAAAAGCTTTGTCAAGAATTTTCTAAAATAATGAAAAATGAATTTGAAATGTCTCACATGGGTGAGTTAAACTATTTTCTTGGTTTACAAATAAAACAAATAAAAAATGGAATTTTTATTAATCGAGAAAAATATTGTTATAATTTAATTAAACGATTTGGTCTAGAAAACACTTCTGCCAAACCAACTCCGATGAGCACAACGATTCATCTCGACAAAGACGAAGAAGGCAAAAGTGTTGATCAAAAACTTTATCGTAGTATGATTGGATCGTTATTATATTTAACAGCGAGTCGAACCGATATTATGATGAGTGTTTGTTTATGTGCTCGATTTAAAGCAAATCCCAAAGAATCACATATGCGAGCAGTTAAACGTATTATTCGTTATCTAACTAAAACCAAAGATTTCGGACTATTCTATCCAAAAGAATGTCCTTTCGAATTAGTCTCATATAGCGATGCTGATTTTGGAGGAAGTCGGACGGATCGAAAAAGTACAAGTGGAACGTGTCATTTCATTGGATGTTCCTTAGTTTCTTGGTTTAGTAAGAAACAAAACTGTGTTTCTTTATCAACATGTGAAGCAGAATATATATCTGCTGCTTTAGCATGTGCACAAGTCGTATACATGCAACAAACACTACAAGATTTTAATTGTTATCTTGAAAAATCTATAATTTATTGTGATAATACTAGTGCAATAAATCTCTCTAAAAATCCAATAAATCACTCACGAACAAAACACATTGATATTCGTCATCACTTTCTTCGTGATTGTTTGGAAAAAGGATTGATAAATTTAGAATTTATTAATACTGAAAATCAAATTGCTGACATTTTTACTAAACCTTTAAATGAAAATAGTTTTATCAAACTTAGACGAGATTTAGGAATAATGTCTTTAAAAGATTTATAGATAAAAATATGCAAAAATTTTGAAAAATAAAAATTGTTTCATCTATGACTAAAGCGGAACTCGAACTCATGATCTCTGACTTGTTTGATAAATGTTATGTTAAAGCGACTTGGGCTATGGATGTTTCTTGTTCCAGTTTACCTTAACATTTGTTTTATCTGTTTTTTTTTCAGAAATAACTATTTTTAGTTCTAAAACATATAAATCATACATTTACAAACAGATTGTTGTTAAACTTTTATGATTAATTTTAAAATTAGTTTTCTATCCACTAGTTTTTCAGCAAACAAGATGATTATATATATACACTATGCTTATCCTTCAAAACATATGCTAAGAAAAATAAAACCTGAAAAATGTCTTCAAACAATGACACCTATAATTCCGAAAACTCCCATCTATCATACTCATCTCCAGACGATGATGTTTTCGATCAAATTCCTGAAAATGGCCCCTATCCTACCTTTCCCATGCCTAAACGTATCCTTGATTTCTCTTCTCCTGATAAAGACCCCCGCCACGGGTGGAAACCATGGGATGAATCTCATACAGGCTATACACCTGAAAAGAAAAAAGGGAAGAATACAATGGTAATATCTCCATCCACCAAACAAAAAATTGATGAAATACATCACTACCAACAACAGCAAATGAATATGCAACGGGAACTCTACTATGAACAAAAAGTCACGGCAAGACGTTTAAGTTTTCTAGAAAAGATTGCCATGAAAGTTTGTTCATCAAATAAGGATGATGTTGCTGAACCTTTTTATAGAACCCCATCCTCTTCAAATCCTGTTCAAACTCCAATAGCTCCAAGATGGTCACCTATAGAAGATGTTATGTCCCCAAACTCATGGGAACGTAAAGTTTAAACAATCGTTGGCTAAATTTTTTGTATATATATATATATATATATGTTGTTTTCAATAAAGATGTATAAATATAATGAAATAATAATAAAATTTAAAAATCTATTTTTTATAATAAACAGCAAAAAATGTGCATATCTAACAGCATCGGCCGACCGAAGACCCTGGGTCGGTCGACCGAAAGTATCAAATACGCATATTTTAAACAGGGTCGGTCGACCGAAGGACCTGCACCGGTCAGCCGAACCCTTCCCGAGAGTTTCAGCAACCCTCTCGGTCGGCCGACCCAGTATTTTCGGCCGACCGAACGTGTAGCCAGCTGGTTAATTTTATTTTTTACCTCATATTTAGTATCCCATCCATTCACCGTTTCAACCTACCTCTTCAATCTTGCTTTTCAAATTTCGGTTTTTGCCCTAGCCCCCATTAAATTTTTTCTCAAATTTCTATTTTAACTTCAAAAACAATGGCTCCAAAGAAGAAATCAAAGACTACCGGTGGCTCATCTTCATCAACTCCCGTAGATACTCAAATCGCCTCGTGGCTTGTCAATGACGTAGCACTTCAAAGATGGATATAACTTCAAGATGCCAAAATCTTTGAAGAATCATTTGTAAGTTATCCTGATTTCGCCGCCTACCGTATTGAAAATGCCGCAATTAAAAGTGGGCTCGATACTTTTCTAGACTATAGAAAGAATAATTTGAAGATTAACCACGTTATGGTCAAATTGTTCCTTGCTAACCTAAATCTAGTTAATCCTCCTAGAAACACTGAAAATTGTGTTTGGACATCGGTATGTGGCACCTCAATTTTCCTTTCCATAGATCGAATTAACCACATTTTAGGTGCTAAACCGGGTGGAATCTCGTTACACGATGTAGATTGTAATTTATCAAGTTGTGGCCACATAAGTCATTTATTTTTCGAAGATGATGCTACGGATTTTAGACAAACATCATCACTTAGACCTAGAGCTAGACTTTTTCATCGTTTTATGGTGAAATCCATTATACCAAGGGCAGTTCCTACCACTTAGTATATCCTGAAAATTTTAAAGCTCTATATGCTATATGTTCAAATACACACATCAGTTGGGCACAATTACTCATGGATGAGTTTCTCTCATTTAATCAAGGCAAAATGCTTCATATTTACTATGGAGAATACATAATGAGATTGATCAATACCTTTGTCCCACATGCTCCCGAATCTGAAACCTCCAAAGTTCGTACTTTTGATTCAAGGACCATAAAACTAATGAAGTTGCCCGATGCACCTCCTAGATTCATACCATTTAACCAATGGAGTACTAGTCCTCGAGAACAACTACGCCATAGCTACTATACACCTCAACCATCAACTCATGCTACGGAACGTCTAACACGCCAACATTCAATTCAAAGACCAACTCTCGGAATTAGTACAGAGGCGGCCATTGATATTTTGGCTCAAAATCAACTAGCCTTGGATGCCCGGCTACGAAAAATTGATGGTCGTTTCAAGAAAAACAAGGGATTCTTCGTGAACTTATGGGATGCCTTATCATGTACTTCCGAAGCCGGTGCCTCTTATGTTGCTCCCGGAAAAAGGCCAGTGCCAAACTTCTCTTTTTCCACTTCGGAGAATACAAGCTAAGGTACATCAGGAACTCACACTTCTACCGCTCAAAGACGTGGTAAGGAACATTCTCCTCCGGAAGAAAATATCCGTCCAGAATTTTGGGATTCCGATGATGATGAGGAGTGATCATGTTATTTAACAACTTGCTATCTTATAATTTCTAGTATTCTGTTTTTTAGATATTATGTACTAAGTGAACATCATTAATATTCCTATTTGCTTTGAGTATGTACTACTTAAAACTCGATGTTTTCTTATCTTGTGTTACATGTTCCATATTTTTTATATACATCCAATAAGTATTCCTTTTTGTCGATGACAAAAGGGGAGAAATATATGAAAGCCAACAAATTTTTGCAGAAAAGACAGAAAATTCGCCATATATTCAGGGGGAGAATATATATACTACTTCGTCACATAAGTATTGTCATCAATCAAAAAGGGAGAGAATGTTGATTCATGAGTTTTGATTCATGACACAAACTTCAGTGATCATACTACAAGTATACTATACCAAGCGACAAAAAGAAAATAAGTATATATTATGCACTACAAAGGAGACAAGACTACAATCCATAGATTAGTATGAATATTTTAATGTATTGAGTCATAGAATATTGTTAAAATCATTCCTCAAGTAGTCACACACATACCCAAATTGATTTATATTAAGGCTATACATAAATCAGTGTATACTGTGCAATTGACTATAGGTCGGCTGACCGACTAGGAATCTCGGTCGACCGACCCTGTGTCAAATGCACAGACACACATTATTTTGTATACGTTTTTAAAATTCAGCTGACCGACCAGTTCCTTAGGTCGACCGACCTGAACATAACGGCTAGTTTTCCTGATGAGTTGCCATTGATCATGAAAAGGAATGTCTCTCAATCCAAGAGATACGGACACAACTTTTGATTGAAACTCTTCATGAAAGATTATAACTATTCTACAACTATATAAACATGTTCAAATCACTTCTACAATCACCGATTCTTGTTTATAATTCTGCAATCTATTATCTATTTATTTCTGCAAATAAAAGCTTTCATTCTAATTCAATATCTCTAGAATCTATGAATAAATTTATATACTTCGATTCTACGAGATTATCTTCCTTCTAAATCTTCACATACACTACATATTCTTGAGGATTTGATTATAGGAAATTGTACTATCAAAAGACAATCTGTATTATTTAGAACACACTCGTCAATAAAGTATTTGTATAAAATTGAAGTCCTCTTCGGCTGTTGAGGCGGAAAAATTCCTGTTCGGCTGCTCAGGTGTGATATACCTATTCCTCCGGGTTAAGTGAGGGGTTTAATCTAAATCTAGAGGATATTCTGGGACTGGGCGTAGAACGGGAAGTTCGAACCAGTATAAAAATTCCTGGTGTGCTTACTTTAATTTTTATTTTACTGCTATTATCAGTTTCCACATTTATATATATCATATTACATGATCCTTAGTACCGCACGTACACTTTCATAATAGTGTTAGAAATATAGAGATAAAGTGATCGATATTAATACGACGGTAAAACTCAATCGAATATAAATATTAAATTTCAATAAAAAATCAAACAAAAGTCATAAATACCCTGTTAGGCGCATATTCCACTTTTAGAATGATGGGAATGATATCATCATATAAATCCACACAGTTGTGTCTATTTGTGGTATATTTATATCAGGAATTTAAATATCTACCAACTATGCATAACTGTTAGGACTTTTAAATAAGATTAGTAGTATTCCAATTTTATTTTTTTTAAAAATGAATTCAAATATCTTCTAACCATGCATAACCATGAGGACTTTTAAATGGGATTAGAATCAACTTGTTTATTTAATAAATCAATTTTGATATGCATTCCATACATGCATAACCGTGAGGACTTTTAAATGAGCATGGAAGCACATAACAAATTCCAAGTAATTCACCCATGCATAACCGTGATGACTTTAAAATGAGAGTGAATACTTTGGATTTTATTATTATTATTATTATTATTATTATTATTATATTTTTTATTAAAAAATAAAAAATGAAAAATGAATGATTCCTGTTAAAAGTACCACATATCGACAAACTATATTGAATTTTGATGAGTGATGGTCGTTAGAAAATGATAGAAATAGAGATGGACATGGAATTTTTACCAACAAAAAGTTTTTATAATTCTTGTTCAAATTCCAAAAGGAATTTACTAAATATACCATCTCGAGTCATAATATATGATAAATATCAACACTCATCATTTTTTCAATCACTATTTATCTTTTTGATAATTAGCAGGGAGTCAGATTAGTCAAAATTATAATTTAAAAATTAAATTCAAAAATAATTATAATCAATTTTTCTAAAAATGACTAGTCTGAAAACAAGGTCAAAATGATTTTTTAGAAGGGGTTTTATGAGAAAAATTTCTGCTACTTGAAAATTATTTGAAATGAAAAATATGCAGATATTTTCTTTGAAAAACGATGCAATTACTAAATGTCTCAACAAAAATCACATTCCACTAGTAATTTTTCTATCAACTAGATTACCAGTGTAATCTGCATCTGAATTTCTCTTTCACTTAAAATTATCATTTGTTGAATGTTACAGACCAGATCATGAGTTGTGCAACAAAATATATCAAAGTCATTTTTAACAACTTTTTAAATTAAATTCTCTTGAATTTGAATTGAAGTCGTGTAAATAATCAAAAACCGTGAAATAGAGTCAGCCATAAAATAACTAAATGTATTATCATCCAATAAAACACTATTATTAATCCAAACTAATATATATGAAGTAATTCAAAGACTCTAGAGATTTTTATAGTGTTCTTGGCACAAGAGTATAATTGGCCAATAATTTTGAATAAGTCAGAATCAAAATCATCATTTATTTTATCATCACGTTATTGGCTGATTTAATTCTGACTACAGTGCAGATTATCACATTTAATATATCGTTCAAAATATACCATTACTTATTTTACCTTTACAAAAAAATTTCGTTGTTGCCCATTGTGATTCTGTCACCTTTGTACTATGCTAAGGAACTTTGCTTTGTCGCCCATTATGTCTCAGGAACAGCCAGAATCCAGATAACACTGTTGTTGTTCCTTAGCCTACCGCCACTCCTATACGATAAAAGATTTTTGTGACCTATTTGTTTTTATAGGTCCATGATTGTTAGTGGTAGAATATTTTGAAAATTAATTTTGTAGAGACCCAAAAATATTTATATTTGTTCCTTTTGGCACCCGGATTTGTTTAACTTTGAGAGATTTTATATTTGTGCCTTTTGGAACCCAAATTGGAATGGTTTTTACGTGTTCGGGTCTATACCAACAATTATTTTGATTGTGTCCAAATTTTCTACAAATTGTGCACATTGAATCGACTTGATTAATTTTTCTTTTAACAGGTTCAGAATGATTATATCCAAGTCCTTGTCTGGCTGTATTAACAGTTTGTTTCCCTAAGAGCATATTCAACGATTTTTCACTTTTGAAAAATTTATCAAAAGTCATTGACAGTTGTTGGACTTGTGTTTTGAGAAATTCATTTTCGTTTAATATTTATGTGCACTTTTTAATAGAATTTTCTCTTCTAGTATTTTCACTCTCTTTCAAAAATCAGAATTTCATTTTCAAGTGATTTAATTTTGATTTCTGATTTTTTAATTTCTTCTTCGAATGTTGGACACTTATCACACTTAGGGATCCTACTTCGATAGGTTTTAACTAATTAGTCAAGTTGTTTATTTAAATCTATTAAAGTATCTTTTTGTGATTCAAGTTTGGCATACTTCTACCTAAGTCGTTCAAAATAACCATTTACTTCGTGGAAATATATAAGTAATTCTGAATGAGTAAGTTTTGATCATCACTTGTCTCATCATCATCACTGTCAGTTATTTCACCATGAAGACACAAATTTGCTCTTTCACTCTCATTACCGGTGCTATCACTTTCATCTTCATCGATTTCATCCCAAGTAGCTGCAAAACTTCTCCTCTTCGGTTTCTTTTCTTGACTAGGTCGATTTTGAGGACAATTTGGCTTGATATGGCCTGGTTTATTACAATTGTGGCAGATGATCTCTTGTTTTTCTGAATTGTCTAGAACTTTGTTTATTCTACTCTTTACTTGATGATTTTTGGTCGGACTGCCATATATGCGATTCCATTTTTTGAATCTTTTTATTAATAGTGCTAATTCAGCTTCACCATCATCGTCGTCATTATCATCATCTTCATTTTCAGTTGTTCCTTTGAGAGCTATTGATTTCTTTTGAGTGTCACCTCCTTCACGCTCTTCCTTGAATTTCATTTCTAGCTCATAAGTGGTGAGATTTCCAATGAGCTCTTCCACCTTGATTTGTTTCAAATCCTTTGATTCTTGAAAGCTGTGACCTTTGCTTCAAAACTCCATGGAAGGACTCTGAGAATTTTTTGAACTATTTCCAATTCCGTGTATGATTTTCCAAGAGCTTTTGATTTGTATACAATATTGGAAAGTCCTCCGTACATTTCTTTGACATTTTCTTCCTTGGCCATTGTGAAATTCTCATATTCGCTACTTAGCATGGCAAGGCGAGATTCTTTGACTTGAGACGTTCCTTCGTGAGTCACTTCGAGTGTGTGCCATATTTCCTGCCCAGTTAGACAATGTGAGACACGATTAAATTCAAATTGATCCAATGAACAGATGATAGAATTCATAGCTTTAGCATTATCATTTTGTAATTTATTTTCTACTTTCCATTGATCCATCGGTTTACCTATTTTCTGATTATCTATAATTATAGTTGGCGCTCTATAACCTGTCTCAATAATATTCCAAGCGTCAATGGTTTTCAGAAAAAAATTCATTCGATTTTTCCAGTAGACGTATTCACCATTGAACATTGGTGGTCTAACTATAGACTGACCCTCAGCAAAAGCATTATTAAAAGAATCCATTTTAAAAATTCAACTTTTCAAAACAAAAATTGATTTTTGAAAGGAAAAAAAGCAAAATTTTAAAACAAAAGCTGACTTTTATTCCTAGCTCTAATACCACTTGTAGGATCGATTTCACCCTAGAGGGGGGTCAATAGGGTGATGCTATTAATTATAAAAATTATTGTGGAAGCTTATAAAATTATTTCAGCACAGATATATCAAATAATAGCTGCACAGATAATAGCAGAATAACAAATACAGGAATATAATGACGCAGAATTTACCCAGCTTCGGCAAAACCCTACCTACGTGTTGCCCCCAATGTTTCTACTAGAAATTAAGCAGTCAGACGCTTACACACGTAAACGCGCGACACTTGCTATTGACTAGCCTTAATTATACGCTCAAAACCCTGCCACAACTAAGCCACTGAGTTGCGAATTCTCAAAATACGCCACGTAGTTTGTCCCCTAGTCACATGACTAGTAATTACAACGGTATAAAGAGAAACTAAAAACACTTTTAAACAATGAAACAAACAAACCATAATTTTAAATATAACAACCCAAATAGATTATAGAAGCCGGCCCAATTTCTTTTATTTCTTTATCGGCCCGGTTCCTCTTTTATATGCTCCGTTCCTTTCTTTTGTGAAAATGGCGGCTGTTCCTTGTGAAAAATATTAGCCTCGTTCGTTTCTAAAAATTAGGGCCTTTTGAAGTGCTGACTTTAAATTGATTGATTAAATGGTTATTCGCGTGTAGCTTTGATCGATCGTTTCCTCATTGCTCACTTCGGCTGCTTCGACGAGTTCAATTTTTGCTTCGGTATGTAATTTATGCTTTTGTGCTTTTATGTTTTTCATACTTGAACTCGATGGATTTGAAAGTCGATGATGATAACGTTTATATAAGGTTCGAATCCCTATTTTCTCGTTCGTCTGATAGTTGTTTGATTTCGTCAATACTATGCTCGGCCATTCGATCTTCGTTTGGATGCTTGAGATTGTTTCTGACTTTATAAATTTCATATTTTTATGATTTCTTGATTGACATGGTGTTGATTTTGATTTCTTGGCTACCATGGTGTTGCTTTTGGTTTGAACTTCGGCTTTGATAAAACTATAGCATTTTCAATGCTCGGCCATTTTGGAATTTTTGATAATCTGGTTCTTCTCTGTGTCTTCATCACTGATTTGGTTTGAAACTACCTGCGGCCTTATTTTTGGTTCGAAACTTCGGCTTCTCTGTTTACTGCCTCTGGTCATTGCATATGGCTTTGAGTTGACTTTGCATTTCCTTTGTGTACTTACTTCGGCCATTATGTCTTTGACCTGCAGCTTGAACTTGTTCACTGAACTGTTGTATCACTTTGTTGATGATGCTTTGACTATTGAACTTGGTTTGGATTTGTGGTCTTGTGTCATAAGTTGTATTCTCTGGTTTGACGAAGTTTCATGTTGCCACCTCTAGTTTACCTTGATCTTCAACTATGCTCGAGTCTGGCTCAGGTTTTATTGTGTTTTGTGTTTCCAGTCATCATTTCACTGCCTTTATGCACTTGTGCTGTTTGTCATTTCATGTACTCTGGTTGTCATGTATGTGAAGCAGTGTTGCATTCCTTTGTGCTCGACTCTGATCTGTTGGCACTGGTTTATATGATACACTTGTTTGCCTCCCTGACTCGACCTGATGCTTACATACCATGACTGCACTGTTCACTGTATATATGGGTTGCTGCATCATGTTGTTTGCTGTGGATATTGTGTTCATGTATTCTTCTATTTAGTATTAGTGCATTGTCCACTTCGTTTCACTATTGCATACAGTTTGAGTTGTTCTATATAGACTTTGGTCATTTGTGTTAGTGTATTTGGACTTGTACTCTTGTGTCTGCGTTGTATCTGGCTCAGGTTGAAGGGTTGATTGAACTGTTTTCGATTTGTTAATATGTGCATATTGTAACAGTCAACTTGGTTCTGGGCTTGTTGCCTTGATCATATTGACTTCATGTGTATAGTTGCCTTTCACTTAAGTCAGTTGTATTCGTCTGGTTTTACTGCATCATGCTTGTGTTTTGAACTTGCATTTTGAACTTTGATTTTTGATTGAAAACTTGTCTGGTTGACATGTATGGACTGTCTAGTTCTAGTCTCATTTCATTTTTAATTTGCACCTTTGTTGTTTCACTGTTTCACTGACCTTTTGCACTATTAGCTTGCTTTAACCTGAACTGTTGCACTATAAGCTTCGTGTGTACATTAATCTCTGATCTGGTGTTCATCTTTGTTGTAGCATTGTGTACATGTGTGCACATTGATGTATATGCATTTGTACTGATGCATTACTTGGCCCTATGTATGCATCGAGTCAGTTTGTGTTGTAGCTGCTGTTTGCACATGTATATTTTCATTATTTGTACTCAAGTATTGCCTTTGTTCAAGTCTTCATTAGGTATGTTGGTTTGGGTTTTCACTTTGTTCATTTGAGTCGTTTTCATGTGTATGACTTGAACTTTGGTCACTTGTACTTGACAATTTTGTATTGCACCTGAGTTGAATCCAGCTTAAAGCTCGAGTTTGACCTTGTGCTGATATTGTGACATTATTTTTATTGCACTTGAGTTGAACCCGGCGTTTTGGATTTGACCTATGCTCACCTGTCCCTGTAATTTTATCAAGTGTATATATCGGTATGCACGGCCTTGTGGCATGTACAGTGATACACTGTGCATGTCACAAGCTGTCCGTGTATGATGAATTCAAATTTAATGGTGACGAACAACCCAAATAACTGAGGCAAATATTATTTTCAAAATTCACATTTTATTTTATACTGCAAAAATATTTCCTTTTCAATTTTACTGCGTCATTATATATTTTTGCAGATTGGTCAGATGCTGGATTCACATTGGAATGAAGTTGAAGATAAATACGAGTGTGAGTGATATGTAGTGAGGTGCAAATGTAAATGTGAATTGTAATGTAATCAAATTTGTATTGTAATTGAAATTGTACATATATAGTGAGAGCTTGAAATTTGTACTATTCAAAAATTGTAATAAATATTTGTTTGAATAAAATATTCGTTTGAATTCAAATTCTATGTTATTTATTTTATTCATCAAATATTTATTTAATCTGTGAAAATAAAATAGTATATTAACAAATACATTTAAATGAATATATAATATGTTTATTATCATCAAACAAAAATCATATACTCGCATATTCAACGATCTTTACGTTATTTTATTTAATTCAACCAATTAAATATCCTAAATAATGTTATAAAAATAAGGGGTGTTACACTGATCTCACAGTTTTGACTAGAAAACCATGACAATAAGGTTAATTATTGCCTAAAATGTTGTTAGATTTTCTTTTTTTATGTATATTTTTTATTAATTTGTATGTTGATGTACAAGCAAGTGATTTTCATTATTCAAGCAAGGATCTTAGGGCGGTGGTGGAATATATTTTAGCTAAGGTATTGAAGTCCAAAAAGATTTATTACATAGGTCAGGTACGTTAACGGTAATTTTAGGATCCGAGTATTACTATTCTGGAATTTTAGTGCCTTAGTTTATGATTTATTAAGATACATATAGAGGAGTAAAGAGTATATTTGCTGATTGAAGGAAGTTTAGCTTGAGCCTTTCGTTATTCTTAATGTTTGCGTTTAATGTCACAAAGCTGTAAGGCTTTAGCTATAAAAAAAATTATACTGGAATTAAGATTCCAAATGATAATAAACTAAGTTTGATAAAAATTAAATAAATTTATGCAAATTAACTAAGTGATTGTCGGAAATGGTAAGAGCCATTAATAGTAAATAGCGCGTTTAAAATATGCTACACAACAATCAATAATTTTTATTAGCGTTTCAAAAGTGCTACGAGAATAAATGTATTACACAAAAAACATATTGTAGCAGAGAAAAAATGCAACAAAAAATATATAGTGGGACAAACAAAACACAGAAAAAAAACTTTTGTAGGGTTTCAAAAACCCTACAGTATGTATGTTTTTGGTAGAGTTTACTATTGCGCAACAAGAACTGTTACACTTTTAGTTGCTTGCCGTGTCGTAGCGTTTACCAAAATGCTATAAAAGTTTTGGTTACGTTTTTTCAATGCTACGAAATGCCTTCTCTGTTGTAGTGGTGGTTCCGGTATTAAAAGAGAGTATATCAATATTCGGCCCCAGTCTCTTTGACAACAAGATGTCATTTTTCACACCAGTTTGTTCTTTTAAATTTCAAGAATAGGTCATATTTCATGTCAAAATATCAGATGCACTTCAAAATCATTTCGAGTTCAAAATAGGTTATACCTTCATATCAAAACATTCGTGTTCAAATCAATGATTTAAACCTAAATAGTTCTCCTTTAAAACAGTTTGAATATTAAAAACGGTTTTGCAAAGGTAAAATAGTTAGATATTGAAATTTTGGATAATTAAAATAGTTTTAATATTGAAAAAAATTGTTTGGAATAATTAAAATAGTTTGAATGTTGAAAAATAGTTTTGATAATTAAAATAGTTATAATATTGAAAAATTATTCGAGATAATTAAAATAGTTTGAATATTGAAAAATAGTTTTGATTATTAAAATAGTTATATATAAAATAATTTTGTTATTCAAATAGTTTATATTAAAACTGTTTTTTCTTTCACAACAAGGTTTAGATTTTAAATCATAACGAATTCCATTTTCGACCTCCAACTTCAAGTCAACTTCATATTCAAATTTCGATTCAAATCAGCCTTAATTTAAAACAATTTCAAACTACTTCAAATTCAATTTAAACGGTTCTATTCAAATGGCTAAAAAATTTAATTCAAATTCTCGTTACAACAATTTAGTTTAAAACCATTTCACATTACAAAATTTGAAATACCAATTTAAACCATTTTAATTAAACTAAATTCAAAGTTTGCATTAAAATATAAATCCTCACAATTATTCAATTCCAATAAATTCAAATCATATTCCAATATCCCCTTTAAGATTTCAAATTAAATCCTTAAACAATTCCATTAAACGGTTTCAATTTCAACATTTCAAATCTCGAATTAGAAAAAAAATTAATTCATATAAATTAAAATTTTATTTTCTTTAAAAAAATATCATTTAAACCAATTCAAATTCGAGATTTTAGAAACCATTTAATTTAACCAAATCCGATGTCCGGATATAATTTTCTATCATATGGCCAAGTGATCGGTTATTTCAATTTTAATTACATGGGTGGATAAATATCATTTCAACCCATAATTAAATGACATAGATATATATCATTTCAACCAATTTTTTAGTTCATTCAATTTATTACAAGTGACAATTTATATGATGTCAAATAATAAATAGGATAATAATAGGGATATGTCAAAATAAATAAAAACCATATATCCAACATATCAATCAATAGGCATCCAATTACAATCAACATCCAAATCAACCGATATATCATATAGTTACTAATTATTAATTGACGGTGTTTAACTAGCAATTAAATTCAATATTAATTTAAATGTCAGTTTAATTCAATATAAAATTCAAATTAATTTAAACGTTAATTTAAACTACAAAACAGCACCAATAAAATTTTATCACTTCACGATTTCAATTTAACTAACATTAGAAAATTTAGTATTGCGTGATTGGGTTAAATTACTCACCTTTGATTTACAGCCTATTAAAAATCCAATAAAAACCCAAAATTTCAACAATCTCATAATTCAAACAAACTGGTTCAAATTATCCGGAATTTCGATATGAGTCCAAAGGAAGAAACCGCGCATCAATCAGAGTTCATATGCAAAAGTTATGAAGGTTAAAACATTTGAATTTTAAATTTTAAATTAAAATATACACAGGGGCAAAAATGTAATTATCTTAACCTTTGCTAACCCTACAGTCGCGCTTGCACGCTACAGCCGCCCTTCCACCAACCAAATGCCATCATCTAGCTCACCTCCGACCACATCAGACCCTACCACCGTGTTCGCTACCTCCGGCCGCACACCCTGGCCTCGTGTGCGATCACCAGGCTCACCAAAATGGCCACGACCGCCGCCGCCTTCCTCTACGACTTCTGTCAAAATCAAGTGCCTCTGACAAGATCGAACCCCATGGATGAACGCTGCACCTCCTCCTCTACATGCCAACACTTCTCGGTCGTCGATTGGTCGCAAATCCATATCGTTGAAACCAAACCCTAGGATGAACGGCCGATAATAATTCACTGATTTCTAGACAAACATAGCTTCCAATCGAAAAATGAATTGCATACTTTGATTCCATTTGTCGTTAGGCTTCGCGATGATATTATATGATGGGGTTTGAGCAAATTGATTTTTTGGATTTGATTTGAATTAGTAATTTAAGGTTTCAGGATAACGACCTTGGAGAATGAGCAGATTAGAACTAAAATGTACATACAGAAAATAGAATAGAAGGCTGCTAGGGTTTCATAACAGCATATATATATAGACTAAGATGGAACAGGAATGAATGGAACAGATCGATTGGGCCCAAGCGATAACAAAGGCCCGGAATGCCCGTTTCGTTGCCGAAACGAAAGTAGCTCATCCTATATATCGAAATATAGGTTTTCAATATTTTTAAACTCAATGAAACTAATTTCAACCCTAATACTATTGTATATAGAAGTTAGCTTTAAAATCAATTTATATTTATATTTTACATGTTAATTAAATGAATTACTATTAAATTGGTTTAATCACTTTTAAATTCTAAATTAAAAGCTTTCTATCATCATCCTTGATTAAACAGGAATTAATAATCTTTTAAAATTAAATTTTCCATGTTAAATCCAAGATTTTAAATATTAAGTTAATTTCAAGTGTAATTACAATTGTAATAAAAATCATTCATTATATTCTAATTTCCAACAAATTCTTTTACTTTGATTTACATGTTCTTATTATTAAATCAACCATTACCTTATGTGTTCATTAAACATCAGTTTCCATTTTATTAGACTCATCGCTCAACAATTAACGCCTCTGCTCATATTAATTGAAATATTTAATTATATTAATTCCAATTGATTTCCAAATAAATTTCAAACTGATAAAATAATAAGTGGGAAATAAAATAACTGTTACAATTTAGTAATTTAAACAAATTTAGAAATTTATTGTTTGCAAACAAAGGTTAATAAATTTACTTACTAAATAATCGATTTCTTATTGTATGCTAACATATTTAGAATATCTTTATCTCGTTCTTTATTAACATTTATTATTACAATTGATTAAAATTACATTAAAACAGTTATTTCTTATATTCAAATCAATATCATTAAATTATATTCCAATATGCATTACCGTCTTTTATCTTATTGAAATTGTCATTTTAGAATTTATCTAAGAACAAGCTACATATTCTAACAAATTTCTACATTTATAAATCACAAATTTTAATTTCTAACAATATTAAATTCCAAAGTATAATTTAATTTAATATTTTTAATTATCAAAAATACGGATCATTACACTTTTGTAAAGTTTTTTGAAATCATATAGTATTTTAAATCACATTGTTCAATAGGATGTTGACTCGAGTTTGAGGAAGAAGATTTTTGATGGAAATATTATTATTATATATATATATATTAGAAATATGAAACTCTTCATTGATCTCGTCAAATCAATGGGAAGTTTCAGTTCATGAATCCTAAATGCAAGTATGAATGGGAATTCCAGTTCTTAAATCCTAGTATGAATGGGGAATTCCAGTTCTTAAATCCTAAATGCAAGAATGATAAGCGAAAGTTCTTAAAGAGAGAAAATATATCGAAAGGGAGACCGTGAATATCGAGACTTGAATATTCCCTTAGAGTAAGAACTCGGGACAAGGTTATGCCAAAGATGGATGTAACGAGACGCACTGATTAAACTTTCGAAGATCTGAAACTATAAGGTGCCCTTTCCCTTTGGAGTTGAAACTTTTGAAGTTATAGCCGAGATACACACTTTAATGGAACTAGGTCCTTTATTCGTCTGTGTAATTTTGACTTATGAAAAGAATTTTCTTGCAGCTTCATCTTTGTGGAAATAAACACCTTATGCATTCATTTGAAAAAGGTTACATGGAGTTCTTCTGGAATCATAAAAGGAAAACGAAATGAATAATTCTAAAACATGATATTTAATCTGATGCTTAATGGATTTAGTTAACTTCCCCATTGGCATGAATTTTTCGATCGCGTAAGAGAGCTTTCGGCATTTTTTCGTTTCATATACATTGATCAAGTGGTAAGAGCAGTACTTATCACTCTTCATATTTTTTCTTTAATGGAGGTAACCGAGGTAAGAGAGGTCATCGTGAGTTTCCATGAATATCCAAGATAAGCTTTGACTGAGTGGGGTAAGGTATTGATCATGCTTCAGTTTCTTCTAAAACCCATTATCTAAGGTAACCAGTGAGGCTCTCTTATTGCAAGGAACAAGATCTACATATTTCAACAATTCGATGGAAAGATCCCTGACTTCACTATTCATGCCTTAACAATTTTTCGAAGCCGGGCTGACTCATGGGGTGATTCTTGGAGATATTTCAAAGGCTATCTGATCTAGAGAGCTTGAATATCATAAACATGATTATATTCTTTACCATTCTCTTTCTTTGGATTGAGGGTAACCAATCTCATGTTGTTGTCTTCTTTAATGAGTTAAATGCGAAGGTTGAGGGCAACTCCAGGGTTAGCTTCTCATTCCCAAAGTTAGTCATGGTTAGAGGGACGAAGTAACTGGATTTTCCAAGGGGGAACAAAAGGTGGAGGTTGGGGCCCTCCTTCTAGCGCCAACATCAACACCCAAAGTCTGAAGGTATGTCTCCACGAATCGAATGGGATGTAGGACCTGGCAAAGAGATTATCGAGACGTGTCATGGCTAAATTTTGGATTCAAGATGTCAAACTGTAAAGTAATAATAGTATATGTAAAGATGGAAAAGTGCAAAAATTAAATAACACCGAGACTTTTATGGTGTTTCGGGCAAAAAGTCCCTACATCCATAGTTCTTTCCTTATTTAGTCACTCTTATATAGCCAAAGGGCTATTTACATTGAGTTTTGGCATTTTTTCCATTAATGATTTTTTGAATAGAGCTCTAATATAGGAAAGTATGCTTATGATTTTATGTCAATTTTTGTTATGCAAGAAGATCCCTTGTGCCTTGGGACTGCCATCTATATATAGCCAATATGCGGCAAAACCATTGGTGGACAGCCTTCTTCTTGGATAGATGCCCTGGCTTGTCATGTGCAACTTGATTTAAACACTCGTCATCATCTGGTTGAAAGTGCTTTGATGCGGCTTACTGACGTGGCGCTTTTATATATAGCTCCTTTGATTACTTTCGTTTATCTTGGTCATTAATCTCAGTTTAGGGCTATCTGAGCCGTTGATTATTGATACTTGTTGAAGCATCTTTGGTCTCAGTAGTTGCTGCTCTCGGCTGAGCTTTTTATTTTAATTGGATAATGGGTTTCAATCTTCATCGACGTCTTTGCTCTTGCTTTCGAATCACATTCCATTAGATATTAAGCCTGGTGCCTAAGCTCTCAGTGGAAACCAAATAATGGGCCGTGGAATTACAAGCTAAGGAGCTTTCGTTTTGAAATATTTGTAATTTGTGCTAGGTATAAATTATGGTGTAACATCACTCCCATAGGGACAAGTTATATGGGGTATTCATATATAAGGTGGAGTGAGCCGCAAGTCGCAGGCTGAGAGCCATAAATGTGTTTATCTTTTATGTGTATAATTCTATTATTTTAGTATGGAGTAAACCTGATTAACCCAAAATCCATCCTAGCCGGCTGATCATGGGTCATACCCATAGTCAGAGGCATATTTTGTCGTATGCTGAGTGCCACTAGCCCATGTCACCTAGGCCAGTAATATATTACCACTTAGGGAATCTATAGGGTTGTGACCATTGTATTGCATAGTAATACAAGCACATTGGTGCAAGATGGATACTGGGTCACGATGGCCATCCAGGTAACTTAAGACTATAGGAGTAGCGATGAGACCAAGTGAGGAAGGCTCTTAGAGTAGACATCTCTTATTTGGTTATTGATATGATGAAATGCACTATACTTATTCAACTTTATGAGATCATTTTAATGTGTGGTTGCATGCCTGTTTGGCTATTTCTGAGGCCGAGTGTTCATGAAGTAGTTAAACCCATATATATATGTGTGTGTGTGTGTGTGTGTGTGTGTGTGTGTTGCATGATTATTCAGAGATAATCTATGACATTATTGCGAGCATGTCTCTAACATCGTCAATTTTGAGGTTCGAAGCTAAGCGCTACAGATGTTGCAGTCATCCATAGTATTAACTTCCGGTGATAAATTACGGTAATGTTAATGGTACTCATAATATTATAAGTACATGAATATGAAATAAAATCAACACAGATTTCAAAAACACCTTTTCTGATTACATTTCGAATAGATATTTCATATTCAATTGCATAATCCCAAACGATTCCCAGGTTTTGATCAAATATAATTAATACAAATTACGCCAAGAGCGACATATGAAGATTCCCCCTTCGATGATCAAAGTACTAGATAGATAGACATATTAGTCATAAATATATCACAGTGGAAATACTACCAAATAAATCCTACATAGCTAGCTTTGCCTCCTGCACATCTTCGAAAGCTTATTCGTCTGACCCACTAAACCTGAAAAGTCCTTAGCTCTCAATCTGCTCAAATTTAATTTTGAGCACCTAAAAGTTTAAGGGAAAAACATAAACTTTGAGTCAGACATAAATCCTGGTGTAAATAATTTTATTACATCTCCGTTTATTGATATTAAATGAGACCACGCTGCTTAGTGGAACAAGTTTTCCCTCACTAATATCCTTTTAAAATTATATCTTTTGCAAATCAAAATCCTGTAATCAAACTGATTATAACAATAATAGCAGTAACATATTTGCATATAAATTAGGTACTCAACGGACTATCTGTTCGAACATTATAGTTTATTCTGGATAGCTATTAACCACTGGTTGACTCGGGCCCACCAGACATAATAAATATTCTAACTTCTGTTAGATACAATATTGGATGATCTGTCCTTAACTTACTTCTCCCAGATTCAACCGATCCAAATGGTTTTGTAGGCATACCAATGACCAACCTCTACTCTGTGTATTCCTTTCTGTGTGTAACATCGTTTAATTCTTACCCGTGACAAAACCCTAAACACTGAAATTTTGGACTTATATTAGCTAGGGGCTACTAGCTAAAGAATAGGGCGTGACCTCACATAAGTCTCATCTGATCTTCTACTATCTGAGTTATATACTTAGGGTCAACTACCTTATTCAATTTTCCTTGAAAACATTTTTTCCAGATTGATTTAACCCTTTTAAATCATATTTAAACAAGGAAAATATACTATTTGCTTTACTCAAAATACCTATGCCATGATATATGCTTTTTACATAAAACAATGTTGATGAAAACTTAAAATCAATAGGGTTATCTATCCATTCGAAACAAGATAGATACTTTAACCTTGAAAACATTAGGTTGAAAGGCCAAAACCTTCCTTTTGAATGTTTTGGATATAGAACTTTTGAAATCTTTACTTAAAATCTTAGACATCCTTTCTCGAAGCCATCAGTCATATCTTTCAAACTCTTAAAACATTCCTTTCGAAACAGTTAAAACATACCTTTCGAAAGCATTGGGTTCAACTAAGAAGTTATGGAAGCAAAGCTTCAAAACCAATTAAAAGTATTACTTTCGAAACCATGGTTTGAGAACAAAACAAACTACAAAGTGTAAAAGCGGGATGCATTCGAAAGCTATCCTTTTGAAACCATTGTCTCTGAAACTATCGGTAAAAGCGGTTAAGTCATTTCTTTCGAAAACATTGGGGAAGGCGACTTCAATGGTTGCAAAGGTGTAGTGGTTCGAAACCTACTTTTCGCACTCATTGATCTAAGGTTTATAAAAAATGGCATCCTACTAAGGTGAAAGGTTTTAATGTGGCAGCTAGGGCGTCGAAGGGGTTCAAAAGCAGCAACCCATTTGAAGATATAAAATCAAAGGCAGTTTTGTAGATTCGAAACCTGGAAATACATCATCACCCCTTATACATGTATACTTTCAACACCATTACTACCTTTCGCATAGGTCCAATACACTTCATACCAATAACTTGATACCATGCATATGGTACCGAATGGATGCGGAAGGGATAGAGGTGGGAGTAAGCTAGCAGGGTTAAGCAGCGAAGATGAAATTTGTATGAAAACTGCATTTTTTCTTATTAAAGAAAATACTTTTCACCTGCCATCAATATATGATAAAACCTTATTGGATAATAAAACTTTATCAAATTCTCTTTTCAAATTTCTACCGAAACTACTTTGAATTCTTTTGAAGATAATTTAACATTTAAGCCTTCTCCTTAAAATAAAACGTTTAAATCATTTAAGTCATATAACTTAAATAATTTACATACCATAGTTAATCACCTAAAAAAATCCCTAAAAATCATAATAATTCACATAAAATATGTTTTCTAACATGTATAAATTTCAAACCTGAAAACATTATTTAATTGCTTTAAATAATTTAAACCCAAAATTAACTATTTTGTCCCATAGAAAATTAATAATAAATCCATATTAACTTGGAAAATATGAAACTTGAAACCCGCTTCTAAAATAATATTTTTGACCATATATCAAAACTCAACTCATTTGGAAGTCATATGATAGGTTTTCTAATCTAAACATATCATAGAATTCTTATAAATCTCCATAAATCATCAACTTAAAACATATAATCATTTAGTCACTATAACATGGCATATACTTCCTATTTTTTCCTTTAAACCAAAATCATTCGTTAAAAATTGAAATGTAAACTAAATATTCACCTTGGCTTTGATCAAGAATGCTGAGATTTGTATCAGGGTTGATTTTCTAAGCTCTTGATCTTGAATCTCCTAGCTTTAATCTTTAGTTTCCCTTCTCTTTAATAGCCGTCCACAACCCTTAGGTTTTAGTTTAGTTTGTAGATGCAAATGAATGAATGAAGTGGAGAGTGGAAGGATTTTAGGATATAAAATAAGGCTCTTTCTATTTTGGCCTTCTAATTTTCCTCCTCCTTATCTTAAGTTTGAATTACCTAATTTGGTTCATTCATAAGGCACGGATCAAATTTAATTATCAAATCTCAACCTCTTAACCTTCTACATAATTTAATTTAATTTACCTAACTTAATGTCTAAGTAATGTTAACTAAAATTAGGGTCATTACAGACTCTCCTCCGTAAAGAATTTTATCCTCGAAATTACGATAAGGTACCTACAATAATCAAACATGCAGGTAAAACATATCACGAAACAAGTCGGGATAAGCGTCCCTAATCCCGCTTTCGGTTTCCTAAGTACAGTCTCTCTTATCGTCACTCCACTAGACTTTGACTAATCTAACTGTCTTGTTCCTTAGTATTTTCTCATCTCTCGCAACTATGCAAACTAGTTTTTGACTACAGTCATATCTGGTTCCACTACTAGATATTCTAACACAATCGATGTAATAGTAGTCTCTAGATCTAGAGTACACTTCCTTAGATGAGAAATATGAAAAACGTTGTGGACTCTTACCAAACTATTCGGTAACTCTACCTTATACATGAGTTTCTCAATCCTTTCTATAATAGGAAATGGTCCAACGAATCTTGGTGTTAACTTCTCTGATCTACTGAATCTGATCACTCCCTTCGTTGATGATACTTTAACGAAAACATAATCTGCAACCGAGAATTCTATGTTTTTCCATCTCTAATCCTCATAACCCTTCTTCCTAGACTGAGCTTCCTTTATTTAAGCTCTAATTAACTCAATCTTTTATGCAGCTTCTTTAACCAAATCTGAACCAAAAATTAATCCATCCCCGGTCTCTAACAAACAAATGAGAAATTTGCATGGTCTTCCATACAAGCTTCAAATGGTGCCATCCCTATACTAGTCTGGTAACTGTTCTTATACGAAAACTCGACTAAGTGTAGGTGGTCTTCCCATGATCCTCCGAAATCTAGCACACAAGCTCTTGACAAATCTTCTAAGACTTTGTTAACTCTCTTCATCTGCCAAACTGTCTATAGATGGTAAGCAGTACTCATCTTGAGCTTGGTACCTAAAGTCTCATGTAGACTTTTCCAGAACTCAATAGTAGATGAGGAATCTTTGTCGCTTACTATACTACTAGGAATTTCATGCAATATAACTATATTCTTCATGAATAACTTGGCTAAATCTAGTGTTGTCCTGGTCGACTTAACGGGTATAAAGTATGCATTCTTAGTCAACCAGTCCATATAACCAAGATACTCTCATTTCCTTTATTCGACCTTGGCAACCCATCTAGGAAATCCATCGAGAAAGAATTCCATTTCCAGACTTGAACATCCAAAGAATGAAGTAACCCACTCGGTTTTTAATGTTCAGCTTTTACCCATTGACAGGTCAAACACTGCTCCACCCATAAGCCTACATCTCTCTTCATACATTCCCAAAAGAAACTCCTCTTCATATGCTAACACCTCTTGGTCCCCCAGGAAGAATCGTAAATTTTGATCGATGACATTCTCTAAGGACCTCCTTTCTTAGGTTTTCTACATTCGGGACAAGCAATCGTCCTTTCTTTCACAACCACCTTCTTTGGTCAAGACTGAAATCCTTCAAATCATCAATCTCGTTTCGGCATGTAGCCTTCTACTCTTCTTAGTTAACACTAGGTCGTCTCTCTTCTAAGATGCAATCCTTTCAGTCATCATCGGTCAAACTTCTAAACATGATAACATAGCGGTTTCTCGACTAGAACTAGCCTCAGATATCCATTGTACTCCGCATATAGTCAATGCTTCTAAATCTTTCCACTCGGCTATCATTGCCAATACTACATTCTAACGTCTTCTGCTAAGTGCATCTGCAACCTTATTTTCTTTTCCTGGTGTGTACTCAATACCAAAGTCGTATGCAGCTATGAACTCTAACCATTTCTTCTGTGTCATATTCAACTCCTTTTGAGAGAATAAATATCTTAGTAACTTATGGTCCATAAACAACTCGAGTCTGTCTCTCAAAAGGTAATGTCTGCACACCTTTAATGCGAAAATTACTGTAGCTAATTCCAAATCATGAGTTGAATATCTAAATTTCTGTGTCAAAGCTTTCGAGAAGCATAGGCAATCACTTTACCTTTATACATAACACATCTCATAATCCTATTCCGCATGCATTTGTGTATACCACTGAGTCCTGATTCCCCTTTGCAATAACTAACACAGGTGCATTAGTCAATATATGTTTCAATTTCTAGAATACCTCCTCAAATTTATCGGTCCAAACAAACTCACATCTTTTTGAGTTATCTTAGTCATTGGTGCGGCTATCCTTGAGAAATCCTAAATTAATCTCCGGTAGTAGCCAACTAACCAAGAAAACTTTTTATCTTAGTCACTCTCTCGGGTCTCTTCCAATTATTCACTGCCTCGATCATAGCCGGATCTACTAACAATCCTTTCTCTGAGAATAGTACCAAGAAACTTCACTACCTTCTTCCAAAAGTGACACTTTGAAAACTTTTCCTTCAATTAATGTTATCTTAGGGTCTCAAGCACCATCCTAAGATGAACTTCATGATCTCTTTCATCCTTGGAATATGAATACTAATACAAATCTATCCAGATGCTCCCGGAAGATTCGGTTCATCAAGTCCATGAAGAATGTTGGAGTGTTAGTTAGACCAAACGGCATCACTAACTATTCGTATGATCCATATCTGGTCCTAAACGTTATCAAATGGATTCTATCCTTTGCACTCTAAGTTGATGGAACCCTGTTGCCAAATCCAACTGAGAAAATACTTTGCCTCCACTCAAATAGTCGAACAAATCGTCAAATCTAGATAACGGATATCAGTTCTTTATCATCTTCTCATTCAGTTTATGATAATCTATACACAACCTCAACGATCCATTCGGTTTCTTAACAAATATTGCGGCCACTCTCTAAGGCCAACTACTTGGTCTGACAAAACTCTTACCTTCTAAATCCACCAACTGCACCTTTAGCTCCTTTATCTCGGTGTGTGTCATTCTACTTGGCAGTCTACTCACAAGTTCAGCTCCTTGTACTAAATCTATCTGAAACTCAATGGCTCGTTTCGATGGTAGTCCTATCATGGGCTCAAAGACATTTACGAATCCTCTAACAATGAAAACTCAATTCAACTTGTCTTCTTTTTCCATAATGCCAACAAAGCGCAAGAATCTAAATTTGAGTTTTCTACAGTGTATATAATCCGATCACTAAAACTACTGTGTCTAAGTGATATTTTTCCTATCATGGTAAAATAACCTAGCATCATACTTACTTAACCAATCCATACCCAAAATAATTCTGAACCCTATGAAATCAAATACATGCAAACTGCAAGCAAATATATGACCTAAAAATTCAAGATCTAACTGGTCACATCTCATCTCCAGAGTTGCATACCCTCATATCCGATTCATAACTCTTAAGGAAGTAACAAGGTATGAGGGTTCTAAACATAACTTATCTACCAAACACTGAGATACAAATAAATACGATGCACCGGTATCAAATAGAACTCTGACTGACATGCTATAAATCAAAAGCATACCTCCCAACACGGCTTTTCCTTTTTCCTTTGCTGTTGGTCTTGAGTTAGCTTGGTCCAATGCAAGCACCTTGCCCTTTCCATCCTTGGCTGCTTTCTTGCACTGATTCTTATAGTGTCCAATCTGATCGCGGTAGAAGAATTTGATAGTCTTCTTCTCAATATCATTCTTTCCATCTCCTGAGTGATATTCATTAGCGACATACCCTTTCTTATCACACTTGTAGCAGATAACTTCTATCTTCCCTCTCTTGGCAGCTCCACTCTTCTGAGCCCTCTTCTTATGGAAAAACTTTCTCTTTAGGTTCTGCACATCTTGAGTTTCCACTGCTTTGTTACCATTAAAGAAAGCGAGCATCTCCTTATTCCTTAAGGTCATCTCAACAACTACATGCCACAAATCCTAAATATGTGGTAAAGTTGCTTTAGCAAGCTCAGGTCTCAATCCGTGGAGTAAATTCTCATTCCTTTTGATAACCGTATCAACTGTAGCATATATGTATCTCGATAATTCCTCAAATACGGTAGCATACTCAAACACTGTCACGTCTCCCTGCACAACTCAGCAAACTTCCTGAGCAAAGTTGACTTGGCGATCTTTGATATGAATCTTTCCTCAAACCTCCTTCTGAATTCTGCCAAAGTCATAGCTTTTTCAGCTACTCCTACAGTAAACTGTTCCACCAGTACAGTGCTTCTCCTTGCAATTATATGGATGCCAAACTCCTTTTTTGCTCATCATTGAGTCCTAAATCAGCAAAAAATCCTTTCATAATGAAGCAACCAATTCTCCACTTTAATTGCGTCCTCAATGCTGATAAACAGCTTTCCTACAAGCCTAGCATAGTACCTACTCAATATTGCATGGTTATTAACCACCAGAGCTTCTTGATTTTCTTCTCCAACTAATCCCGTAGCAACTCCATCTTGCATCATATTGACAAAGAACTTATACATAGCTCCCATATCAACTTGCGGCGCTCCAGCAGCCATATTAGCAGCTTGAGCCTGACCTGGATTCCTTCAAGTGTTTGGTTTCACGTTTCCATTTGTTGTGGTGCTTCCTCTACCAAGGTTAACTCTTCCATTCCTAGCATCCATATCTTACTTCCTTAAAATCTACATTCTAGTCTTTGTAAGATATAGAAGAATAGCCTAAGAGATGGGAGAATAGAGAAAAAGCATATACTTATATATAGCAAATACTAGCTCGTTACTATAGCGTCATCCCATACCCCAATCTTTTCTCAAATCAGAAAAGACCTTTAGTAGCGTTCAAAAAACACACCAAAACTTTTAGTAGCTTTTTAAAGAACATAGCTACAAGTCGCGCAACAAAAGGTGCATTTTTTTGGTTGCATTTTAATAAACGCTACAAAATGTTTCCATATAACTGCCTTTTTAAACGCTGCTACAGGTTTTTTGCAGTGCTTACAAAACCCTACCAAAACTAACATTTTTAGTTGCATTTGTACTTGGATCATTCTTCGATTTTCTATAGCATTTATTTTGTGCAACTAAAAACTTTTCGTTGCATTTATTTTATGCCACTTTAAATTCAGATGGCATTTTACATTTGTTTCTAGAGCATTTTAGAAAGGCTACTAAAAGGTATTATTTGTTTTGTAGCATATTTTATGTGCTACTATATACTGTTAATGGCTTATATTATATCCAGCAACCAGTTATACAATAGTCATATTAAAATCAGCAACAAACGTATAATTACCATATTCAAACCAACAATCAAACAATCATATAATCATCATATTCAAATAAGTGAGAATACGTCAATCATATAAGTTTAATATCCATAACTATTTAGATAATAGTTATTTGACAAAATGAGCAAATTCACATACCACAAGCATTCACAAACAAGTTTGCACAACCAATACTAACAAATATCATAATACATATAACAATTGGAGTCATGTCCATTGTTGCTGATGGTCTTCACTCCGGAAAAGCTAGTTACCTGTAAACAAGGTTGATAATCAACAATAAGAATTTGCCATGAGTTATCAAGTAACTACTGTAATCATATTATCCCAAAAAACAAAAAACAAAAAAAAATGCAAATATTAACAATACACGTGCACACTATTTTGGAATTACAGCCACTTCAACAGATGGACTATAAGATTTGAAATAAATCTCCGTGTGCATGCAAATAAAATTGTATCAATCATCTTGACGCTGACCTAAAACAACATCAGAATAACACATTGCTTCAACACGACAGATCAATGAAATTATATGTGCAGATAATGGGGACATTATACATTGCTTCAACATGATAGATGAACATTATAGTTGCTTGAGTATGACAGATCAATGAAACGATATAACAGATCAATGAAATGATATGTACAGAGACTGGGGACATTATATGTTGCTACAATATGACAGATCAACATTATAGTTGCTTGAATATGACATATAAATGAAATCATATGTGCCAATGTAAGAGATCAATCAGACCTGATATTTATCATTTGTTTTCAAACCCTAAAATAGAAAGAAATGATTTTACAAAATATTTTATGACATATTATCATTTAAAGATAACAATTTATCTCAAAATATATCATATTTTATAGAAATGTTAGCAAACAAGTAAACCGAGAAGAATGAAGCATGTTATACCGTAGCTTATAGAGTAAAATAGTCAAAGAAATAAATAAAAGTCTTATTTAACCGGTTAATACAAGATGTGTCAAAGCCAAACATAAAGAAAATTATTATCAATAATACTACAAGTAATTACAAATGCTTTGTAAATAATAAAGATTATGTTGTGGATTATAAACAAAATCCATTTGCAGTTTTTTAAAGTACCATCCATTTTGTAAGTTTGATCATATAATCATTTATATTTATTGTAACGAGACGAATTTTGCCTGCTCGAAAATCGACATCCATACTTCATATCGTATTCGAATGCCATAGATTCGACCGTTCAAATCCGATTCGTCGGAGCTTATAACAATCATTAAGTAAACAACACAGCGGAATAAAAGAATAATACATTGATATACAGCTTTGATACAATATCTGATACAACAGATGATCCAATAGATATCAATATACATCAGAGACATGATACAATAAAATAGCAGCGGAAAAGAAAACGATAGATAACATCTAGTAGCGGAACAAAATAACTCTAAGATAGTCTTCAACGAAGAACTCCAAAAACTGCAACTCCATTTCCAAGAACCAATCCAGTAATAGCTCGGAACTCCCAATAACGATGCACAAAGATAGGCAAGACTGGTGTGATCCAAAGACTGAACTAACTCCAGATAATCTACTAAACCTGACTATCTGAAAAACCCAACTCTAGACTGCTCGTGTAGAAAATAATGAGCACCCAGAGTTTAGGAAAGAAAACAATAAACTCCGGATCAGTCGTGGGACTGGTGTGAGCAACAAAAACAATTTATCTTTTAAAACATTCAACATAAGATTTTCAAAGTCAATTCGCAATGCTTTTTAAAAATGAGACTACCATAAGGCCTCCCGCACACACACACACAATGCAAACGCAGAATCGGAGGAGATTTCTCCTTATGATAGTCAAAGATGCTTGATACGCATTAAAAAGAAACATTGGATATTATTACTAGTGCATAGTGTAGAAGAATCATTTCAAAAGTAAAGATATAAATCTTAGCCAGCATAGGCATTTCGCATTTATGCCTACTATAGCTACCATCCAAACAGTGGGGCGCCACCATAAGTGAATGATAGGTTCTACAACTAAAACCGTACAAGATCGTATTGTTTCTTTGGATTTCCAACAAATGGTCAGGCCAAGGAACTTCCCATTGCCACATGAGAACGCATCTGGAAGGACGTCCCCGAGAACCAAACCGGATCTCTGCCAACACAAGGCCGGGTTACCCCTAACTGGGTAACTACTGACACGAGTATGTCATCCCCCGATCGTAAACGACCTTTCTCACGGGATCCCGATAACCAACAACCACAAAGTAATAAATTCGCAGTAACCACATAGGTTAAATATCTGGGCTCCATACCATGATACCACCTCTATCCAGAAGGAAATGCACATACCCTAAAGGGAGCTACCCCTCATAACCTTACCGCATCTTTCCTGTTTTGACCATTTCCGGGGTGTGAGGCTCGACGAAGTCACGTCCACAAAAACATACTTTATACAAAAGCCATGCTTTGGGTCAACAAATGATCATAGAAATGATCACCAGGATAGACGATCAAATAAATGATCCTATCACAAATAATCAACACAATGATCATTTCACAGCAATACTCAGTATGTCACATTACCAAATTGGGAATATATCGCTGATAACCATCAACTATATAACCTCTAAGCTCGTACGTCTCAGAGAAGGGTGTTAAGCTAAGAGAATAAATTCTCCGCCACCAACAGAAATATATTTGAAAGAAATCGGCTTTATATCTCAATTTGTAATGTCAGACATACAATCCATACAAGTCTGTTCCGGGCTCGAACAGAACCGAAGGCACTTACAAAGAAGTCCTTGCAATCCGGATATTCACAATCCCGATCGGATTTCCCATCACTTAGGGAGTTTCTATACCGGCGCGACTCGGTGCAGAAACAATCGATAGGTCATCCTATCGCTTTCGCAAATACCCGGTCTTCATCACCGGTCTTCAAATGCTATCCATAACGTCGAATCACATATTCGGAATGGGTTATACGACACAAAGGTCCTTTCCCGGTTAAACCGAATAGTGAGCAAAAATATTTTTAAAACATATGGATATGGGATTTCAATTAAGTCACAACTTATTACCCAAAACTTTTCTTCAAATGGCTTAACAAATTACCATTTTCAATCTTTAAACAAAAAGATTCATTTTCACAACCTTTAACGGTTTTAAACAATTTTCACATTTTAATCTTTTAAATAAAAAATTCATTCACAGATTTTCCAAATAAATTTTCATTTCAATTTGATTAACTCGTTAAATCTTTAAATCAAAGATTTAACTTATAGCCTTCAAAACAATTTCATTTCAATTTGATTTAAACAAATCATCAATTTAAATCTGTTAAAAATAAACAGATTTAATTCATAGTTTTCAAAAAGAATTCATTCATAACTTAGGAAAATCATTTCTCTATTCAATCTTGAAATTCCCCTAATTAACTGGAATCTCAGTTCTTATCTAAAAGTGTTTATCATTTGAAAACAACAGTTTTCATTTTGGAAATCTGATTCATTTATACGAGTTGAAATCCCTGGGTTAAATTCAAATTCCCAAAACCATACCTTTAAAAATGGTTTAAATTCATACAAACCTGTTTATAATATCTTTAACCATAATTTCCAATCATCGAATTCAGTTCCAAATATCGAATTCAAATTTAAATTGAATTATTTAATTTCAAAACTTAATCAAGTAAATTAAGATAAATTTTAACTTGAAATTTCATTCTAAAAGCTTTTCACATTTATTCCGATTCCATTTCCAAAACATTTGAATTCAAATATTCAATTTTTATAAATCATTTCAAAATCTGTGACTTAATCGATTTCCTCGTGAAATCCATATTTGTGTGTGTATGGTGTGGTCCAGGGTTTTAACACAATAGTGCAACATCATTCAATCATCACAGATCAAATACAACAATATATTCGATAAGCGATATAAATTTATAACGCTTATCTTTCATACACAGATTCGTAGACATATATATATATCACAGATAATAAATTTCCTCATAGATCACAACACAAATCAGGATAATCATAAAGCATCATATAACAGGGATATCAAACAGTTTAACATCCAATATAATCCAAACATGCATAAATAGGATTAATTTAATTATCTGATTAATTTAAATTAGATTAAATTTCTATGAATAATTCTTCTCACATTTATTATCAAAATAAATTTCAAGTAAATGATCCTCATTAACTATTCATAATTATTTAATTACTATTCTTAAGTAATTAACTCAATTTAACTATTGTTAATTATCATTTAATTAACCTTTAAAATCATATGTTTAATCACTGATTATTTAATTAATTAAGTTCTAAACTGTAACTTAATAAATCTTAATTACTTGATTAAATAACCTCAAGCATTTGTTTAAAAGACAACTCTTTATTAAACCAATGAATCTTATTTACAAATTTATTTACCTTAATTAATTTAACTCGAATCTTAATTTCTTTATTAAATAAATTTATCAATTATTCACTTGAACTAATTTAATGAGTGCATATCATTTTATCTTTACTAATTCAGTTTTAAAACCTTTTCTAACTAATGTTTTAATTATCATCACAAATCAAATTTAAACAATTTAAATATTAAAACTCTTTGATTTCAGACTAGGATTCAAATTATCTTTAATTCAAATTTAAATTTAATTTTAAACTTTTAATTTCAACTTGCTTAAATTTTTTCATTTAAAATTTCAACTTTATTTCAAATTTCTTTAATATATTTTGAATTGTTTTTAAGTTATTAAAATAATTTAAATTTAAAACTTTATTTGTGTTCAAACTAAACTCTACATTCAACTTGAATTTATATTAATATTTCAATTTGAACTAAGCTAAAAAAAATCTTGGTTTAAAATTTAATTTGGGTTTTAAAATTTCCAAACCAAAACAGCTTCAGGTTTCAGGTTAAAAATTGAAACAGGAATTCGACCCGAGACCCCCTGCTAATGCTTCGAGTTAGAATTCGAAACGCACGTGTATTTCCCGAGTCTCTCCCCTGTCTTCACGCAACCCCTTTCCCCTGATCCTATCTTCTTCCCTCTCTTTTTTTTTCTTTATAACTGTTAAGTAAAAAAAACAAAAAGACACGAAACAACTCACGCAAAACTCGAGCAAAAACCCGTGTTCCTTCTCCTTCCCCAAAGACGCAACATCATCAGGCACTGAACAATACCATGTGCACGTGCACAGGTGATCGAATCACCTCCGATCAACTATGACGTCTTCCTCAAGTCAGCCATCACTCTCGAAACCCATTCCAATCATCAGATCGACGGTGCAATCTCGGAAATCAAATTTGAGTCTTTAAACTCAAACCTGGAACGAAGAACGCAAACTGGAACCAACAAATCATCACCTAAACCTTCCTCGTCCAGGCACTCTCGATCACCAGCTCCCTCAAAATTCTGGCCATATCACCGCAACCTTCCTACACAGCCATCCCCCTCGGTGCGATCGCCCCAATTGCTTCGTCGACGTCGCAGTTATCAAATTCCGATCATCACTCTAAACTTATGGTTAAACCCTAATCTGAACTCGTTCGACCAACTCACGTAGTACAAAATTCTTTCGACAATTTTCCTGAATTCTACGAAGATCAAGCGAGCTTCAGACAAAATTTCAACATTTTAAAATCATTCAATCACTGGGAATTTGGTAAAAAGCAATTTTAGTTCAACTTGAAATTGCTCTCAACATACTTGATGCAAAATCGAAATTTTTGTTTTAAAAATCTAGTTTTCGAATAACAATTCCCAATATATACTTGAAGCATCGATTCGTCATGTTCGAATTTTTCATATATTTGAGTTACTCTGTAAAAATCAATTTTTTCACTGTATATTTCTATTCTTCTTAAATCTATTTTTAGATTCTAGTTCATACTTCAATACGTAACTTTCTTTTGAAACCAAAGCCTAATGATAATTTGATAATATGAGTTTGAGTTTTGTTTCTTGTTTGATAGCAACCTGTAAGCTCAGAAAGGAAGAAAACAAAAGAACAAAGGAGAAAGGAACAACAACTCACAGATCAACTTCACAAAAACAAACAGAGCTTCATACACCAAGTATTTATACTCAAACTTGATGATATTTAAGTATCAATATAAATTTGTTTACTCACAGTGATTTTTATTCAAACATAAGTTACTCACTTTCTTAGATTGAACAGGGCTTTTACTTTGAATCAGGCTTTTGAAATTGCCAGCTGAAATCACCTTCTTTGATTTCTCTGGTTGTAGTTTGTTTGAGTTTTGAAATGATGCCACTTTATTTTTGTTTATGATGGACTAAACTGATGAAATGAAGAAGTGGATGTATATAAAGAGAAGTATGCAGGCTGTAGTTAGTACAACAGGTTCATTCATTTTTATTTTTATTAATAGGGTGGCTGAAAATACATTATGGCATGCTAAAGATTCAAGCATTAAATGTATCAGTACTTCGTTCCCATGCTTGCCTACACTTGCATGTATTTGTTTTGACTGGGAAAATAAAATTTTGTGTACTAAAGGTAATGGCATTGCATGCCTTAGTACTTATTGTTCCCTTCAACTTGTACATAATATGAAAATACTATTAGCAGACTTATACAAGCTTTCACACTTTGTTTTGTTCATTATACTTACTTTCTATTTGCCTGCATATACATCTCTTTTATTTTCTTTGTATATTATGCAAGCTTTATTACTTATATGTATTTTTGTTTTGGAATACTTCATTTATATGTTTACTTGTTTCTTGTCTTGCTTCTTCATTTTATTTGCTCACACATTTTGTTTTAATGTTTAAATATAGCTGGTTTGTTTTGCAAGTTAATTCATATATACGTTTTGTTCCACTGCTTTGTCTTATTACTTTATAGTATGAATAACTTCTATTTTAACATGTTGTTAAAATTTATTTATGAGTTACTATATATATATATTTTTCTTAATTTATTTTATAACTCAAATATTTATTAAACCATTCATCTAAGATTTAAATTCAAATCAAAATATATATATACACACACAAGATTTTATAATTTCAAATTGACTCATATATACCCAAATATACATATATATATATATATATTCACATATATACATATATATACAATATTTAAAAATTTAAATGATTTATATAGAATATATTTGAACTCGGGGAAACTCGCTTCCATTTATAATCAATTTATCTTACAATTTTATTCAAAAATTTATTTAATTATCAATTTAAATTAAATTAAAATCTAGGGTCGTTACATTTATAAACTATTTGTAATTTACACTTCCATGCACTCCCCAGATAAGCAAAAAAATATGCAAGACAGTAGCAATCTCACCAAGCATGAAAACATGCAACACAAACCCATTCAAAAGCTCTCATAACCCAGGTAACTTGCAAACTATTTCGCTTTTGTCTATATTATGTACAAAAACATGCACATAGGCTACGACATATGCACAGATAAGCAAGATGCGCTCATGGAGAAAAATGAAAGACAGAGTTCAAATATATATGTTGGGAAACTGAAAGCCTAAATTCATATATGCATTCAGAGAGAAGGAAGGCAAAACTAAAAATTTGCAAGCAAGAATGAAATGCCAGACCATAAAAAGGTACGCATACACTAAAGAAAAATATAGCACCACTGACACACATGCATACATCAAGGCGAACATGCATGCAAGGGATAAATGAGGTGGAGTAGCGCTGCCCTTGGTCACCGCTCAACATCACAAAACAGTTTATGGAGAAAGGAGGAGATAAGCATAAGAACTTAAAAAAATTGAATCAAAAAACAGTGTTCATATACAAATAGTTTCATTCCACGTCTACTACAATTTATTGTGAATGTTGTTCTCATGGTATTCAAAGGTAACGGCATGTCAAAATATACATTTCTTTTTTCCCTCTTCCTGTCCTAGTTGCCTTCAATTTATTTTGTCAAAACTAAGGTTAGAAATCATCTGAGATCAGGCTACACTAAAAAACATAAAGAAAAATGTTTATTTCTCGCTTTATAGTTTAAATGTTTGCTTTTATGTTTGAAAAGGGAAGTTCTTTTTTCTCTGGCATCATGATAATGTTATAGTGAGGGATAAAGTAAAAGTCTACACTTTCCTAGGAAAAAGAAATACCTTTTAAAAGCAAATATCGATACACCTTTATTAAGTACTTGTAGCATAAATCTGAATATACATGCATATAACTCAATTTCACTTGCTGAATAACTCCTATAGACCATTATTATTTTTATTATTTATTTATATATTTACTTATTTTTTTACTAATGTATATAGTTAATCTATAAGTTTCTTATCTGAATTTCCAAGTGATATCCAACAAAGCCCGTATGATATGATAATTTAGGTGTCCAAACTAAATACCCAGTAACCTCTAAGAAATTAATAACCAAGGTTTAGTGTTATGTTACATTAGCTAATGCAATTAAATATGAAGTAACCACCGAAAATTTAATAAACTGATAGCTAATACCTACACTAAATACCAAGTAATGAATTTTTTTAATAAATCATGTTGTTAGCTAACGTCTAAATTAAATACTAAGTTGTAACGACTAATATGTTATAAACCAAAATTGATCTCGTGTAACTATTGGTTCGTCTAATAATAAGATTCACTTTTAAAAGATTTTGGAACCTTGATCTGCTAAATTGTATAATTTATTGGCATGCAAAGCTTGGAAAGCATGTATGGATTCGTGGTCTTAGCTCATTTGTAATAAAGGAATAGCTTAAGAACAAACAGAATGTGTGGAATAGTGGTCTTAGCTAATTTTAATTATATGAAAATAGAATGTGTTATGTCAGTCTATGTGGTGGAAAGAAGTTGGATCCAAAGGGAATTTAGGACATAACAAGCTAACAGACCATGTATCAAGATGTAATTGAAGCATGCATGTACGATGCCAAGTTTTTGAAAGAGGTTTTTAGATGTATGGTTTTCAAATGTAGTCTGCTATGCACTTGATGCACTGAAATTTTCAAGGCCCCGGATAATCTTATGATAAAAAATGTGTAAGAATGAGAATTTTAAATAATAATTTGTCTATTTTATATAAAAGTAGGAGTTTGTTTGCCAATAATATAGTTTTTAGAATATTAATAATTAATAAATTTGACTTAACGAAAACAAAAAGTTATTTAAAGCTAACTTCATACCTTCGTGATGAAGATTATGTGTGTCTTCAAGTATGTAAATCTCTATGACAATCAATAACTCAAAACCTACATACATGAAACAACAAATTGGTTATCAAACATATTAATTAAGTTTGCCTAATTTAGACACAAACAATAATCATTGATCTTATGAGCAAATAATGGAAAAACTAACAAGAATGACATACACATGCACTCAAAAACAATTTCCATAATCAAACAAAATATTGAGCTACTCGATTATGCCTTCTCAAAATACATTTTAAGTTAAGTATTATAAAATCACCTATTTTAAATGCACCCAATCTTTTTCCATCGGCGATATAGGCAATCAAGTAATTTTTCAAGCTTTGATGTAGAATTTGCTTTTCTGTTATAATCAAACAAAATACTATGTATTTCATAATTCAAATTTCTATTATCCAAACTAACTGCAAAAATGAAGATTGGCGTAAATTAAACTTACTGCAAAAGCAAGCCAAACTAGTAGGCACATCCAAATAAATAACAGCTTTTATATTTTTATATTGTCATCCAAGCATCTAATTCACATTCATAGCAAGTTATTTTTATATTCCTTAGACGACAATGACATTATACATCTATAGCAAGTGGAAACATAAGAATTGCATTGAGGACTGGCTGTAATGTAGGTACAAATTACTCATCAAATATACAAATCGCTAAATTCATTTTTAATAAGTAGATAAACATGTAGACCAATTGAGTTCTTTTAGAGTTAAAAATCGGCAATTATACTTATCAATTTTTAACTGAGCTAAACTCTGTTTTGTTAACTGAGCTTGCTCAGTTCTAAAAACTGAGCTAAGCCAAGTTTTTGTAACTAAGCTAAGCTCGGTTTTATTAACTGAGCTAACTTAAGCTCCTTATGATAGCGAATGATGTTTACATTAATAATGATGTTTATATTCATAAATAAACTATCTGTTTTTAGAAACTAATTAAATGGTAACTATAAATTGAAATATATTTTTAGACAGTTAGACATCAAAAACTAGCAACTTACATTCCCGAATAAAATGAACTAACCATCCCACCGACTTCAAAAAAGAATAGTGTGTTATGACCAATATAACCATGATTTATAGTATAAAATATGCTAACAGAAGAAGAAAATAAATGATAATAATAAAAGGTGAACTTGCAAAATACAATGGCACCTAAAATAGATCTAGATTCTACCAAATACCTTATTTACGGTTGTAGAAATAATCTGAACCTAGAATTTGATTTGCATTCTATCAAATATTGTTAAGTTTATTTATAGCACCAAGGAAGTGAATATAGACGTTATACCTCTTGATTGTTAGAAGTTTGAACTTTTCTATTGAAATAGCTCGCTATCCTCTTCCTTAAGACCTAAAATCCTAGTTAAACCCCTAAAATGTAAAATTAGTACTAGAAAGAAATGAAATTTCTTAGTTACATTACTTACATGGAAGAAATCACTATTTAAGCCACTACTAGTAACCTAAAGTTGTGAATAATAATATACCGGCAGGGATATGACCCTAAAAATCACATCTCCTTCTTCTGATAAATGCATGAAGAATGTGTACTAAGACAATATCAGCAACCTAAAGTTGTGAATTAGCATGCACATGCATGTTATATCTATAAATGTTCCTGCTACTTCCTTATATGCAATTATATTCTCTACATTTTTATATTATTATACATGTCAATAATACTTTCGAAGGTCCACATTAATATTAGTTGCAGTTGATTCTTATTTTGTGTCATTTATTTGCATACAACATATCTATCACTATAATTATGTAATGCAAGACAAACAGAAAAAAAAGGAAAAACTTTTAGATGGTTTTGGTGGCTTGCGTTGTTAAAATATATAAGGTTTCTAAACTATACATGTAACTTGCATTTTGTATGATGTAAAAGAAGAGATCAGTTTTTCATACATAAAGCTAAACAAATATTGATACAAACATATATAACAATCATATTTCAGTTAATAAACATACAAGTATTTTTTTACTTCTCTTCCATACATAATAGTATGATATCCAGAGATCACTTAACCTTAAAAAAATAAAAAATATCGAACCATTGCTGCATAAATTTTCTATCAATTCTCAGGAAAGAATCTTAAAATTCTAGGCCAATTGCCTCTTAATTTTCAATCAATCTTCTAAAACCCTATTACAAAATTAGTTATCCGGATTTCATTTTATCACAATCACAGCAAGATATGAGGTTGTTATTAAACTAATCAATTTATCAAGTAATAAATCATTGAGGTGAAACAAACTAAGACAGAAAATTTTCAGTACAAGGAGATCATAATGAGAAAAATAAATTTGAGAGAATGAAGATGGAAGAACTTGAATCAAATTTCACATCAGGAGTAATAATAAAGATTCACTTTACATTATAATATAAGACACGTGCTTTCGAGTATTGATGAACAAAGCATAATCGCCACTTTTCTAAATCTACAATACCATATGAGATCTTTATGTTTACTCAATTGTTCAACTAATCAATTTGTTAAATGTGTAGCTTCTATCGTCGATTTATTGATGAACAAAACAAGAACCAAAATAGTGATTACCTTGTTTTGCAGATTCAGGGCTCGTAAACAAAGCGGGGGAGCATATCGACAAAGTGGAGGGAAGCCGAAGATGAAGCTGATTCAATGAAGTGGAGGGGAATAATTCAACGAAATTGCTAAAGGTGATGGAAGCTGAAGCGAATGATTGGAGTGAAATTTTGTTAAATTAGGGAAAAACATAACATAGGAGGGAAAAGGAGGCAGTGGAGGGAAACTGATGGAATTAACATGACAGTGTTTAACACAAGGCAGCAACCCTAAAATTATATGTACGTGAAAATAAAAAAAAATTGGAAAAGGTAGTATTTATTGCATTTACACTACAAACGCTACCAATAATTGCAACTAAAGGTGGTTTTCTTATAGTGAATTCCTAGGATTATGTTTTCAAAAACCATTTTAAGTTTTAAATTTCTTTTAAATTTCCATAAACCTACACTCTGATACATGTCTGTAGCATCCCCTATTTTGAGCCCCGAAGCTAATCGTACAGATGTTGCAGCCGTATATAGTATTCACATCCAGTGACAAAATATGGCAATGTTAATGGTATCCATAATATCAGAAGCACATGATTATGAAATAAAATCAACATAGACTTCAAAAACATCTTTTTTGGTTATATTTCAAATCAATATTTCATATTCAATTACATAATCCCAAAATGATTCCTAGGTTTTGGTCAAATATAATAATTAAAAATTATTCTAAGAGCGACATATGAAGATGCCATATTGGATGAATAGAATACAAGATAGATAAACATATCAGTCATAAATACATCACAACAAAAATACTACCACATAAATCCTATATAGCTAGCTTTGCCTCCTGCATGTCTTCGAAAGCTTATTCGTCTGACCTACTAAACCTGAAAAGTCTTTAACTCTCAATCTATTCAAATTTAATTTTGAGCACCCATGGGTTTAAGGGAAAAACATAAACTTCGTCAGACATAAAGTCTGGTTTGAATAATTTTATTATATCTCGATTTACTGATATTTAGTGAGACCACGCGCTTAGTGGAATGGGTTTCCCCTCACTAATATCCTTTTGAAATCGTATCTTTTGCATATCAAATTCTTGCAATCAAACTGATTATAACAACATAGCAATAACATATTTGCATATAAATCAGGTAATCAATGGACTATCTATTTGAACATTATAGTTTTATCTTGCTAACTATTAACCACTGGCTGACTAGGTTCTACCAAATATAATAAATATTCTAAATTCTATTAGATACAATATTAGATGATTTGTCCTTAACTAACTTCTCCTAAGGCCAACTGATCCTAATGGTTTTGCGGGTTTACCAATAACCTACCTTTACTCTGTGTATTTCTTTCTGTGTGTAACATCATTTTAGTCTTACTAGTAACAAAGCCCTACACACTGGAATTTTGGACTTATATTAGTTAGGTGCTACTAGCTAAAGTATAGGGCACGACCCCACAACAGCCCCATCTGGTCACCTAATATCTGATGCATATAATTAGGGTCAACTACCCTATTCAATTTTCCTTCAAAACATTTCTCATACTTAAACAAGAAAAATATACTCTTTGCTTTACTTAAAATGCATGCCATGATATATGACTTTTACATAAAATAATGTTGATGAAAAATAAAAATCAATAGGGTTATCTATCCCTTCGAAACAAGATAGATAATTTAACCTTGAAAACATTAGGCTGAAAGGCCAAAACCTTCCTTTCGAATATTGGAAATGGACCTTTCGAAATATTTACTTAAAATCGAAAACATCCTCTTTCGAAACCATTAATCATATCATTCGAAACACTTAAAACATACCTTTCAAAACACTTAAAACATACCTTTCGAAGGCATTGGATTCAAGTAAGAGTTATGGAAGCATAGCTTCAAAACCAGTTAAAAGTATTACTTTCGAAACCATGGTTTGAGAAAAAAATACTACAAAGTATGAAAGGTGGATGCATTCGAAAGCTATCCTTTTGAAACCATTATCTCCAAAAATATTAGTAAAAGCGGTTAAGTCGTTTCTTCTGAGAACATTGGGGAAGGCGGCTTCAATGGTTACAGAGGGGTATTGGTTCGAAACCTACCTTTCGGACTCACTGATATAAGGATTATAAAAAGCGGCCTGTTAATAAGGCAAAAGGTTTTAATGTGGCAGCTAGGGCATCGAAGGGGTTCAAAAGCAGCAATATTAAATCAAAGGCGGGTTTGTAGATTCAAAACCTGAAAATACAACTTCACCCCTTACGCATGTATACTTTCAACACCATTACTGTTAATATCCTAGGTATTGATTTTGATGACAACAACCATATAAATATTACTACTAACATATCTTCAAGTTATGCAGTCATATCAGATATATTATGGAGACATTTACAGAGATAAACAAGAATACAGTGGAAGCTAATGAATTATAGAAGAAGGTTAATCAGACCAATTGAAGAACAAAACCCAATTAGAGAAGAATGCTGAAGCATAAAGGTGTTTGTAGTGATGATGAGTTAGTTGAACCTTAGAATATCTTGTTAAAGATCTCATGGTAATTATACTTGAAGATCATCAACCATTGACCTCAACCAAATCACAAAAATCCACAAATATAAGGTAATTTGAAATGTTGAATATTTGCAACACTTATTAGTGTTGTTGTTCATTTTGTAACACACCCATGTCAACATGGGGGTACCTAGTATGTCAACATACTAGTAGTTTTCAGAATTTCAAATTTTAAATGAAGAGGCATTTCTCTCCACCTCTTCACCAAAAGACATGTCTCTTCAACCACTATAAAAAGGCCTCTGAAAACGAATTTAAGATCAAGAATTCTCATTTTCTCTTACTCCTTCTCCAAACATTTGCAAAAGAAATCCATTGCATACTTTTCAAATCTCCTTGCAAATCGATACTATTTCACTCCAATTCTTCACTGATTTACAAGCCACACAATATCAGAGAGTTGTACTTTAATTCACATCATTCTCTCTCTGATTTCATCCTATTCCTCAAAGAATTCAAAGAAATATTGTCATTGGAGGTCTATAGGATCATTGTACCGAATCTGCAAGAATCTGTATTGAAGATACGAGTACTTGCCATAGTTTCTTGTTGCTGATAAGGAGAAGGTGTTCTTGTAGCCTGTAAAATCAAGAGGGTGTGTCTTGTAGCCCGTGAAACTAAGATTGTAAAGGTGTTCTTGCCACCCGTGTAAAGCAAGTGATTATAGTGGAATTATGCACGATAGAGTGCAGGACTGGATGTAGGATTGGTTAATCCGAACCAGTATAAAAATCCGGGTGTTATTTACATTACTGCATTTTACTTTATTACTTACTTATTCTCTGATTACTTCTTTATATTCATAAGTAGTTAATACACATTTCACCACTTCTAGTGTATGAATAGCCTTAAGATCCAACATTGTGTTATAGCCACCCCAGTTTTCAACATTTGGTATCAGAGCGTTGGTTTTCAAAAATTCATAACTTGGTTTTTGAAAAGTATAAATGGCTAATGACACTAGTAACACATTTTTTAATACTTTTGTGGAAGGGCAACTTATCACTAGACCCCCTCTATTTGATGGTAGTAGTTATGCTTATTGGGCTTGTAGGATGAAATGTTATTTGCAGTCTAATGATTTGGATATTTGGAACACTACTCAAATAGAATACATAGAGCCTCAAACTGAATATTCAAAATGGACAATAGACCAAAAGACACAAGCACTTAATAACTCTAAGGCCATGAACATTTTATTTTTCTCCTTAGATAGAAATGAATTTAATCGAGTGTCTATTTGTAATTCTGCATATGAAATTTGGAGAACTCTGCAAGTCACACATGAAGGCACCAATAAAGTAAAACAAACAAAGATATCTATGCTATCTAACCAGTTTCAACTCTTTCAAATGAAACCAAAGGAGTCCATTTCTGATATGTATTCTAGATTTCAAGATATAGTACATGCCTTAATATTATTAGGAAAGAAAATTACTGAAGAAGACCAAGTCATAAAGATCCTGAATTCACTTCCTAGTGACTGGGATCAGAAGACTCTGGCAATTGAAGAAACCAATGATATTAGTATTGTGGAAATAGAAGATTTAATTGGTAACCTAATGTCTTATGAAGTAAAGTTGCAGATTAGAAAAGAGAATCAGGCAAATGAGAAGAAACCACTAGCACTCAATGTTATGATCGACAAAGATGAACCAGATGATGATGCTATTGATGATGATATCGAGTTTATAACCAAGAATTTCAAAAAATTCTTGAAATATTGGATAATGAACAAACTTCGAAAAACTAACAACAATAGTTCTAGAAATGAAAATGTTGTTAAGTGTTTCGAATTTGATAAACCCGGTCATTTGAAAAGAGACTGTCCCAAACTGATGAAATCAAAGTCAAACACTTTCAATAAGGAGAGGAAACAGGTACTCAATGCAAAATGGGATGATTCAGATACATCATCAAGTGATAGTGATTCAGAAATAGAGAACACCAACATGTGCTTCATGGCAAAGGATGGCTAGTTATGGAATTTTAATAAAGAAATTACTAATGTTTTGAATGATATGAATCAAGGATATAAAATACTTATGAAAGAGTACAACAATAGTTTGGCAGAGATAGATAGATTAAGGATATTTAATGAAAGGTTAACTGAAGAAAAACAATGTCTAAAAGATGAAATTGAAAGACTTAATGGGTTTAATGATAAAAAGTATTTGACACTTGGAAGTTTTGAAAAACTAAAAAGTGAAAATGAATCCTTAAAGTCAGAAAATATTTCAATGAAGTCACAAATCACTGATCTAAATGACAAAATAACATCTCTAGACAATGTTATTCTTAACAATAATAAGGATTTTGACAAAATGAAAACTAATGTTGATAAATTTAACAAAGGGAAGGCTAATCTATAAAAATTATTATCTACATCTAAACACATTAGGAATAAACATGGACTTTGATACACCCCTAAGGCTAAATTAAGGAAAAATAATATTCAAAATACTAAGTTTGTTAAGGCTACCAAGTTCAAACCAAAACCTAGGAAATTAAAGTTAAAACCTCCAAATAGATTCATTAATTTATGGGTTCCAAAAAGGGTGGACGATATTGAAAAAGAAAAATATATTGATAATTTTATTAATAAGGTCCATTCATCTAATGATTATATTTTGAAAGGACATTCAAACTCTTCATGGGTTTGGCGTCCCAAAACTCAACCCCATGGACCCAGAATAAAAAGGGTACCAGTGTGCGCATTTTATAATTTTTCAGGTACCAAACAATGTATATCAGATAGCAGATGCTCAAAGCATATGACAAGAAATCTATCGTACATTGGATAAATACGAAAAGTATTTGTTATTGGCATCAGCAAAGTCGGTAACTCTAAGACTCATCTTATTATTTGGTAAGTGTATTTCATGTTTTGAATTGATTTGGTTTCCCCTTAAGTGTTTTGTTTATAAGCATTTATCTCTATATACAAACTCTACATATTGTTTAGCAGTGATTTAAGCGACTCTTTTTCGCCCTTTTTGTTGATGACAAAGGGAGGTATAAATATACTAGGCAAAATGATAGAGGGAGTGCATAGAGTTAGTGGGAGTCAAATATAAAAATATTATATTTTATCTCTCAAATATTTATATGGTTGTCATCATCAAAAAAGGGGAGACTGTTAATATCCTAGGTATTGATTTTGATGACAACAGCCATATAAATATTACTACTAACATATCTTCGAGTTATGCAGTCATATCAAATATACTATGGAGACATTTACAGAGATAAACAAGAATACAGTGGAAGCTAATGAATTATAGAAGAAGGTTAATCATAGCAATTGAAGAACAAAACCCAATTAGAGAAGAATGCTGAAGTATAAAGGTGTTTGAAGTGATGAGGAGTTAGTTGAACCTTAGAATATCTTGTTAAAGATCTCATGGCAATTATACTTGAAGATCATCAATCATTGACCTCAACCGAATCATAAAAATCCACGAATATAAGGTAATTTGAAATGGTGAATATTTGCAACACTTATTAGTGTTGCTGTTCATTTTGCAACACACCTATGTCGACATGGGGGTACCTAGTATGTTGACATACTAGTAGTTTTCAGAATTTCAAATTTTAAATGAAGAGACATTTCCCTCCACCTCTTCACCAAAAGACATTTCTCTTCAACCACTATATAAAGGCCTCTGAAAACGAATTTTAAGATCAAGAATTCTCATTTTCTCTTACTCCTTCTCCAAACATTTGCAAAAGAAATCCATTGCATACTTTTCAAATCTCCTTGCAAATCGATACTATTTCACTCCAATTCTTCACTGATTTACAAGCCACACAATATCAGAGGGTTGTACTTTAATTCACATCATTCTCTCTCTGATTTCATCCTATTCCTCAAAGAATTCAAAGAAATATTGCCATTGGAGGTCTATAGGATCATTGTACCCAATCTGCAAGAATCTGTATTGAAGATATGAGTACTTGCCATAGTTTGTTGTTGCTGATAAGGAGAAGGTGTTCTTGTAGCCTCTAAAATCAAGAGGGTGTGTCCTGTAGCCCGTGAAACCAAGATTGTAAAGGTGTTCTTGCCACCCATGGAAAGCTAGCGATTATAGTGGAATTTTGCAGGATAGAGTGCAGGACTGGATGTAGGATTGGTTAATCCGAACCAGTATAAAAATCCGGGTGTTATTTACATTACTGCATTTTACTTTATTACTTATCTCTGATTACTTCTTTATATTCATAAGTAGTTAATACACATTTCACCACTTCTAGTGTCTGAATAGCCTTAAGATCCAACATTGTGTTATTGCCACCCCAATTTTCAACAGTTACTAACTTTCATATAGGTCTAATACACTTCATACCAATAACTTGATACCATGTATATTGGTACCGAATGGATGTGGAAGGGTTGGAGGCGAGAGTATAATGTCGAAAGCTAGCAAGGTTAAGTGGCGAAGATGTAATTTGTATGAAAACTGCATTTTTGCCAAGCTGTGACGCCCCACCCCGAGACCCACATTAACAAAGAGTACTACTGGTAACACCGTCTGCTAATATGGAGAATAGGGCTGATTAGGGGCGACCAACTATAGCCTTGTCTTAAATATCTATTGAATACGTCAACAAATGCCCTTTTTTTCTAACTCAAGTGCATCGACATATCCAATAAATACTTAACGCAAAGCCATAGGTGGCTATAGGATTCATCAGAACAAAATACAAAAACTTGAATGCAAAACACATCACAGAACAACAGATAATCATATATATATATATATATACATATACAGATACATCACAAAGTACACAGAATGATACATGTCAAGTGGTATAGCAACCACAATATACAAGTGAGTCAAAATAATATACATATCAGAGTAGAAAAAAAGGACTGCACAAAAAGCTATAACAGAAAGAGCTAGAAGAATAGTCCATGTGGAAGCAGAATAGGCTAAGTCCAAAAGTACCTAACCTGAAATACCTCGATCTGACCCGAGTATAAATACACGGGTCAGTCTAGCTAAACAAATCGATTACAAGGATAAGCGATAATATGAGCATAAGGATAGAGGAGATATTCTTCTTAAGCAAGAAGAAACAATACTAAGTAAGTGTGATCATAAGCACGGTATGTATCACTACACAAAATATAGTCCCAAAAGAGATAGAAACTCATAAAATGCTAAATGTAGCGATCCTCATATCATCGGCATTTCATAAAACATCAAGGATGGTTTACGGTAAATCCTTAAACCTGCCAAATTGGCAAACCCAAAACATACACAAAGAAATCCCATCTGAAACATGCCATTAGGAAAATATATCTCCAAAGAGGAGAATAAAATCTCAAGTAAATGCCAAAGGAAAATCTCATATAATGTCGCCAAAAGGAATATCTCAATAGCACCAATGTAGGCAATTCAAATCTCAAAAATAGAACTCCCAAGAGTTCAAATTCCCAAAAGGTAATCGCCACAAATATATATCAAATGGTTCGAAGGACCAATCCGGAAGGCGATACACTAGGGAAAATAGTCAAATAAATCATCTCAAAAGAATAGCACGTTCATGTGGTCGAAGCCTTGCCAAGTACTGTTATCTCAAATAGGTACCTCATCCGAAGGCAAAACGCTACAATGACAAATACGTCGCAATGACAAATATGCCGCAATGGAAAACGTCTCGAAGACGAATACGCCGCAATGGCAAATGCCGCAATGGCAATGAGCCGAAGGTCCAGTACTGGCACGCCGCAATGGCAACTGTGTCACAATCTCTCGAATGGGAACTCAAAAAGTGTTAACGTGTGTCATATACTATATGTTTGCACTAAACGAATTACTAACTGCTAGTAAATTTCACACTCAAAGCAGTAAAAAGTTTACCTCATCTCATCGGTAAACTCGACTAGAAGGTAAAAACGATCAAACAGACAAGTCGTGAATTAACAGATAAGATCAACGCACGTGTCACATACCACATGTTTTACCAAACCATTTAATTCTCCTTCTCATTCGCTCGAATAATGCAAAAACGTGTAATTTATATGTAAAAATAGTTTACTTTGGCAAACACGCTTTGAAAACCAATTTTCGAAATCAATTATTGAAAATTTCCTTATTATAGAAAGTAAATAGATTTTACACTTTAAAATACTTCAAAATATTATATAATAATTATTTTGGAATGCCTATTAATTTAAAAAATCATTTCAAAAAAATTCGAAGAAAACCTTGCTCGAAAACGAATAAAAACAAGGAAAATCAATCAAACCAATATTCAAATTTAAATTCAAAATAATTCAAAATTTACATTTTTAAATCTCCAAAATTTAGCTAGTCTATTGATAGACATCATGGCTTATAATCATCATCAAAACATCACGAATATAGCTGGAAAAATAAAGCAAACGAAAGTCGAAATCATCAAAACACAAAGGGGCAAAGCAACATTTTGCCTCTTGCCAGGTCGACATTGTGGTCGACCGCACGGTCGACCTAGGAGGCACTGGGTCAACTTGCATGTTGATCCAGGGAAGTTGGCAGTCGACCTGGTATACGGACTTTTGTTCCAGGCGATTCCTGCTCGCGAACGGTTTATCTAGCTTGAGTTTAGCATAGCAAATGACCTCATTTTTCAACAAAAAATTACAGAGATGTAACTCAACATGCAAGCTACAAAATGCAAGAAATGCAGTAGCATTTCATTGCCGGAATCACAAGATATAAGGGTTCAAAGTAGCAATAGAAACCAGATTATAAACAAACAAAATCAACTACATAAAATTTTATACAGCAAGCAGATTTTCACATTTTTGAGCGATTTGAGCTTTGCTCAGCTAGCATTTGTGAGTTTTAGGAACTTACTTTGCTGTTATATTCTAAAACTCGAATTATGCAATAAAGTTGAAGCCTTTTTGCAAGATTGATGCTCTTAAAGACCTGTAGAAAAGAAGATATGTACAAGCAAACCACAATTTTACAGTAAACTAGAAATCTTCACTGTAACAAGATTTTCTTTATATGATGAAATTAAGTAGTTTGGAGTTGATTACCTTTGATTAATATTCTAGAGTGAAAAAGACTTGAATTTGGAGAATTAAAATGAAGAGAAAGGTTGGATTTGAGAAAATAGAAAATGGGTTACTTTTCAACTGAAGGAAGAAGAAGAAGAAGAACGTCGTACTGAAATGAACGTACAGCTAAACATTACTTTTTCTTTTCTTAACCAGGCTAAGTGATATTGGGCTAATTGGGTTTGATAATTAAAAGAATTAAATGGCTTAAGGTTTAAATCAACCCTTAACAAATAAATGTGTACATATCACGTATGCACATAAATAAATAAAATCATTTTCTTCTTGTTTACACAAAAAAATATGAAAAATCTGCATACTTGTAAAATATGGACATTTCTTACCATATAAAAAGATTAATTTATATTTTTAAAACATTTTTATTACTTAAAGCCCATATTCTATTTATTATCACTCCAAACAAAATAGAATAAAGCTTGGAATTTCATTTTCTCATTTTAAATTTCAAAATCCATTGTTTATTCCAAATAAACAATTTAATTTCTCCAATTTTAATTTAATTTAGAATATTAAATTACAATTATCATTATAATTCAATATTAAAAGGCATCTCCAAACAAGAGTTGTTACTGACTCCCCCCTTTAACAAAATTGCATCCTCGCAACTCCTAGAGAAGAATTTGTATTCAACTATTTAATTTCATCACACAAAAGAAAAGAAAATAAGCATGAGATAAAGAGATATTCTCTCCATCTCTATGTGAAGATAGAAAACCGAGATAGGATCGCTCGATAAACTCTCTGGTTTCCCAAGTGCAGTCATTGGGATTAGCGGACCATTGAACTTTAATGAGCGGTACGTCCTAGTTTCAAAGGCGTCTCACCTCCAAAGAAAGTATGCAAAAAGGCTACTGCACAACTAATGGGACTGGTGAGATCTGAAACTCTTGCAAATCAGGAGAACCAATAACAGAATCCAACTCTTGAAGAAACTTCCATAGCTGAGAGACGTGAAACACATCATGAATGCCAGATAAATGAGCTAGAAGTGAAACTCTATAATCCATGGGGCCAATACGTTGAGTAATAGGAAATGGTACTATAAATCACGAAGCCAATTTTCCAATCATATTGAAGCGCACAACCCCTTTCAGAGGAGAAACACGAGTGAAAACAAAATCACCAACAGAGAACTCGAGATGCTTCCAACGGTTGTCCGCGTAGGATTTCTGACGGCTCTGTGCCTCTTTCATTCTCTGACGAATAAGAACAATCTTCTCAGAAGAATCACAAATATAATCTGGGCTAAGAATAAGTTTCTCTCCAGATTCCAACCAACACAAAGGTGATCGACATGTCCTTCCATAAAGGGCTTCGAAAGGAGCCATACCAATATTAAAATGGAAACTATTATTGTAGGATAATTCTACAAGAGGTAGGTGATCCTCCCAACTACCACGAAAATCTAGAATGTAAGCACGGAGAAGATCCTTAAGAATATGATTCACCCGTTCAGTCTGTCCATCAGATTGCGAATGATATGTTGTGCTGAAATTAAGCTTTGTTTCCAAAGCTTGCTGAAGACTCTGCCAGAAATGACTCATGAAAAGTGGATCAAGGTCACACACAATCGAACTAGGAACACCATGAAGTCTCACGATTTCCTTTATATATAACTTAGCCAAATGAGAAGAACTCCTACTAGACCTAATAGGAATGAAATGAGCAGATTTGGTGAAGTGGTCAATAATAACCCAAATGCTAGAATGGCCCGATCTCGAGCGAGGTAGGCCATCAATAAAATCAATAGAAATCCGATTCCATTTGCTGATGTTCGGCTTTGATAAGTTGACAAGTCATGCAATTACTCACATAACTCCCCACATCATGCTTCATGCCTTCCTAATAACAAAGGTGATGCATATCGGCATACATTTTACTACCATCGGGATGAATGGTATACTTAAAACGATGACAAACATTGAGAATGTCACGCTTAAGTGCAGAATCAGAAGGCACGATTAGATGGTTCTTCTTACGAAGACACCCATGAGAATCAATGTTGAAATCCAGCAACTCCTCATCATGGGACTCAGACTCACAAATCTAGATAAGGTGCACAAGATCGAGATCACGCCATTGAGCATCGGCAATATGTTCCAATAAACTGGGTCGAGCTTCCAAACTGAATAATAAATTATGAGAATCAAAAGATGGAGCTCGATCATGAATATCACAAAGGGATAAGGTCTCTAGAACATCCTACTCCGCTAGCATCATAGAAACAACAACTGAATGTTTACGACTAAGCGCATCAGCAACACGATTACGCTTACCAAGGGTATACTGGATATCGAAGTCATAGGAGGCAAGGAAATCAAGCCAACGCTATTGCCTCGTATTGAGCTCCTTCTGAGTGAACAGATATTCCAAGGACTTGTGATCGGTATAGAGAATGAAGTGCTCGCCTAATAAATAGTGTCGTTAAGTCTTCAAGGCGAAGACAATGGCAGCTAACTCTAGGTCATGAGTGGCATAACAAACTTTATTCAGTCCCAGTTGCCTAGAAGCGTAAGAAACTACCGATCCTTCAGCATAAGCATGGCACGGAGGCCACAATGACTAGCATCGTTGTAGAAAACAAGAACATGATTTCCTTCGGGAACCACTAAAATAGGAGCATTAGTGTGAATCCTTCTACTACTGAAAAGTAGCTTCACGCTTGTCGAACCAAATAAATTGAATGCCTTTCTAAGTAAGGCTGGTGAGAGGAAGCACAATGCGGGAAAAATCCTTAATGAATCGACGGTAATAACCCACCAATCCAAGGAAGCTGCAAATCTCATGAACATTCTCAGGCCTCTTATAGTTCTGGATGGCTTCGATCTTTGAGGGGTCGACCAAAATTCCTTCGGAAGAAATAATGTGGCCTAAAAACTTAACCTTATTCTCCAAGAAGTGACACTTGGAGAATTTAGCTTTAAGCTGATGGTGACGAAGAGTACTCAAGACAATTCTCAAGTGATTACCATGCTCGGCTTTAGACTTCGAATAAACAAGAATGTCGTCGATGAACACAAGGACAATTTATCGAGATATTCTTGGAATACTCAATTCATAAGATCGACAAAGAAAGCAAGAGCGTTCGTCAAACCAAATGGCATAATGAGCCGCTCGTAAGATCCATATCGAGTGCGGAAAGCTGGAAGAGGGATGCTAATCTTTCACAACTCGGAGCTGATGAAAACTAATGGAAAGGTCAAGTTGAGAGAAGACCTTAGCACCACTCATTTGATCGAACATATTGTCGATCCTAGGCAACGGATACCTATTCTTAATGGTCAACTTATTAAACTTGCGATAGTCGATGCAAAGCCTAAGAGTTCCATCGGACTTCTTCACGAGGACGACCGCGGCACCCCCATGGTGAAAAACTAGACTGAATCAACGCTTGGCTCAAGCTCAAAAAGTTGCTTCTTGAGTTCCTCATTTTCCTTTATAGACATCCTTGTGGGAGGACGACTAACTGGCTGCATGCGCGGAATGAGATCAATGCGAAACTTGATCGCCCGCTTTGGCGGCAAACCCGAAACAGGCTCAAATACATCAGAGAAATCACAAACAACAGGTATACGAGATATATCATCATCATCTCGTAAGTCAAGAGAATATAAAGCTACTACGGAATTATCCACAATTTGAAGAACAAGTGATAGCAGAGCAGACAAATGTAGATGTCGAAGATATAAAACTCTCTCGGAACAAATAATCCTGAAATCGTATCATACTAGCCAATCCATATCCAAAATCATATCAAAACCCAAATAAGAAATAACGTGCAGATTCACACGAAAAGAAAATCCACATAAAACAATCTCAACATCCTCACAAAGCATGCTAAGGGTTGCGGATCCCCGATAGGATTCGCAATCTTTAATGAAGTAACAAGGCATGAAACATCCAAAGAAATAGCATCAACGAGCTCTTTCGAAACAAATGAATGTGACGCACCTGTATCGAAGAGAACTCGAATAGAACGATCATGGAATAAAATAGAGCCTTCAAGGATAGAAGGAGATGTACCTCTGCATTGAGAAGACCCTCTAGAAGCATCCAATACATTCAGCTTGCCAGACTAGGTGTTACTAGAAGAAATAGGACAAGTGGCAAGACGGTGGCCTTCCTTCTTACAATAACGACAGAAGAGAGGCTTAGGACAATCACGAATCATGTGGTCAGGAGAACCACAATTGAAACGCCCCTTTGAGTATGAGGTGTTCCACTAGGCTGAGAATTAGGACCAGATCCAACGGGCTTCTTCTTCTTGGAAGGAAAAACTTCAGCTTCTGATGTGGGAACGTCTTCTCTACCTCAAACTCATCACCACTCTCGCACTCCTTCTTGACGGCTTCGAGATGAAGCGCTAAGTCAACCAACTCCTCGAAAGAAAACTTGAGCTGGAGCATTAGAGACTTCTTAAGTTACTTCTTAAGATCAGAGAAAGAAAATACTTTCACCCGCCATCAATATATGTTAAAATCTTGTTGGATAATAAAACTTTATCAACTTCTCTTTTCAAATTTCTACCGAAACCAGTTTGAATGCTTTTGAAGATAATCTAACATTTAAGCCTTTTTCCTTAAATAAAACGTTTAAATCATTTAAGTCCTATAACTTAAATAATTTATATACCATAGTTAATCACCTAAAAAATCCCCAAAAATCATAATAATTTACATTAAATATGTTTTCTAACATGTATAAATTTCAAACCCAAAAACATTATTTAATTGCCTAAAATAATTTAAACCCAAAATTAATTATTTTCTCTCATAGAAAATTTATGATAAATCCATGTTCACTTGGAAAATTATGAAAGTTGAAACCCACTTCTAAAATAATATTTTTGACCATATATCAAAACTCAACTCATTTAGATATCATATGGTAGGTTTTCTAATCTAAACGTATCATAATTTTTTTATAAATCTCCATAATTCGTCAACTTAAAACATATAATCATTTAGTCGCTATAACATGGCATATACTTGCCAAAACAGTTTTCCTTTATACCAAAATCATTCATCAAAATAGATGTGTAAACTAAATATTCACCCTGGCTTTGATTAGAATGTTGAGGTTTTGACTAAGGTTGATTTCCTAAGCTCTTGATCCTGAATCTCCTAGCTTTAATCTTTGGTTTACCTTCTCTTTAATAACCGGCCACACCCCTTAGGTTTTAGTTTAGTTTGTAGATGCAAATGAATGAATAAGGTAGAGAATGAAAGGGTTTAGGATATAAAATAAGACACTTCCTATTTTTCCCTTCTAATTTTCCTCCTCCTTATCTTAAATTTTAATTACTTATTTTAGTTCAGTCATAAGGGCAGATCAAGTTTAACTATCAAATCTCAACTTTTTAACCCTCTACATTATTATATTTATCTAATTAAATGTATAAATAATGTTAACTAAAGTTAGGGTTATTACAAATCCATATTTAGGAGTTTGACCATGTATTGTTTGGCATAGTCGGTTGTTTATTCTTTACCAATATGTTGAAAAAGACAGACCCCAAGATGTCTACTACGTGATTGTCTAAGATATAATCAAGGTATGTTAAGAGCTAGCATTATCTGTTTTTGATGTTTTTGATATGTTTAGATGTATAGTATTCCGCCACTTTGATTATGAGCTATGTTATGAGTCAAAAAACTTGTTTGTTTATTTGGGTGATGTGCCATGTGCATGGTTTTGAGATATGTTGATATCTTGAGATGTTTATATGCCACTTTGAGATACACATGATTATACCATGTCAGCTATTATTTTCTAACATGTACATTCTAGACATAGTCCGACCCATATGTTATTTACCTAATACCGAGGTCAGTATAAGACATTTCGGGTGTAGGGATGAAGTGACAAACTTGTGGTTGTTGGCAATAGTTTGGAGGCTAGTATTAGTTGAACTAGACATTATATATGTATTAGTGTAGACTCTTGCATGTATATGTTGATGTTGGGATGTGATGAATCTATTGGTCATGTACTTTTATTTATTTCAGAGATAATGGGCACTGTCTATTTTGTAATCCCACTTGAACTTATATATTTCATCTATTATATTTTATCAGTGCGTTTGGTGACTCTATGTTCTCTACTATTTATTTTATATTGTATATTGTTCTATTCTACAAACGCACGTGTTTATTGTTTTGTGCAGATATTAAGTATGTATAAGTGAGCAATTTATGATTTTGAAATACATATCGGTATTAACCCAAAGAAATATTCACTTATGACAGTCAAATATAACCTCATTCTTTGTATTATCATACAGTATTGCCCAGTAATACACTTTTGTAGTATGGGTATAGTGGTGGTGTGTTACAGGTTATCCATCAAAACAGACTAGGGAGAAAAAGGATGATTGATCCATAACTCCTTCATTTTAAGGCGGATTCTTCTGAACATTGAACCATTTATCTCATATCACCTATAAGAATACTTCAACACTCCCATTTGCCTTATTTTCTAAATATCTAAGGGCTTCTCCAAGGTGGTCCCAATTAGAAAATGGATTATCGATCATCAAACTGCGATATCTTCGTCATAATAACTCAAATTTGGATGTCGTTTTGATGAACATTCATCATTTTCCATTACAGAAATTTTTCCATTGTCTAAGTCAATTTTGAGACTATAGAAAATTTGCGGTAAGAATGTTCCCTTCCAAAGCATGCTTTGATTAAGAACTTGCATCGATACTGGCAATCTATCAGCAATGTTCTCAAACCTTCAATCAAATAAGCTATGCTGAATCACCAAGTTCCCTCGGATTCACCTACAAAACAAAGGTCGCTCTAGACCCATCATGGTCAAGGACTCATATCCTTGCATAAATGTTAGTCATAAATCATCATCATCTTGCATTCTCTCGGTGTTCATATATCATACATAAATCATATTTCTTGTTATCATGCATTATAAATCATGTGCCAGTGTAGAGTTATGGTTTTACCCTTATTCGCAACATTGCTTACAAATCAGTTGGCATCTCCTAATATCCATTATAAGTATGTCTGGCTAGATCAAAGTATTACCAGCAAGTAATCGTATACCAAGTATTAATATGCCATGTTAGCATATTTCCCTCTAGTTAAAAGCATTACCTATAAATCATCTTATATCTCTTAACATCCTATTATATGCAAGTCCAACCGGATCAAGGAAATAACATATATCGGTCATTTAATAATCAATTCATTCCAAATAAGGTGTTCATACCTTGAATTTAAGTTTAATCTCTCCATATAAGTTTATTGTAACTTTACAATGAGTTCATCGTCTCACTTTCCGACAAGGGGACTCAATATTTAAGGTCGGTCCATCCACTCACACTCCGTTGAGGGGACTTTCTATCCTGTACAAGTCCATCCATCCACTCTCTTGTGAAGGGACTTGTATTTCACTATTCATCACTCTGTCCCTACGGTCAGGGAACTATAACCTGTTGGCATACATGAAAAACATAAGAAATAACCTAATTGAATTAATATCCTATATCAATGTTAAAATCAAATTCATAACAATTATCATATCTCATTAAATATTTTACCATAAAACCAAAATAATATCAATTAACAAATTGTCCAAACAACCTTACTACATCTAAATCAATTTGCATTAAACAAAAACCTAAACCAATATTCCAACCAAGGGTTACCCTGGGGCTTAAACGCAAAGCAGCCTATGGGATTGATCAAGATCGCACATATGCGTAAGCAGCCCAAGAATAAACCTTTATAGTTTATTTAAAGAAAAAATGAAGAAAATGGAATAAATAAAGCTAGTTCAGTCTAACCATGGGATAACCATATGATGTTCATATACTCCAATGTGATCAAGGTCGTTTGTCGCAGTGAGTTGTTGTGCCTGTGGCACTGTTGCAGTTTGTCCTGTAGTTATTGGATTCCTCGCATATTATTGCAGTCGATCGCCTTGGACTTGTACCTCTATTAGATCTCGTAAGTATCTGCACTTACTTATCGTGTGTCCATCCAATTCATGGAATAAACAAAATTTCCTTAACATGTCTCTCGTTCCATGTACACTCTCCTAAGAGGTTTCTGGCACTGGACTTATCCTCTAGTTTCAAGGTAAATCCTTTCTATTTTCTCGATTAAGTCGATATAAGAAGAAAATTTCATCTCCCTCCTTGGACTCTTTGGAGCTTCAAGACCATCGTCATCCTTTCCCTTTCCTTTATCCTTCTCGAAACCTACCTTAAATGGTCCTTCATCCTCAATAATATTGACCGTGTAACTATCACCTTCTACATCCTCCTAAGGTAAATACCTTCTGGTTTGATAAAAGAAATCAGCTAGATCCACTGGAGGATCCCTCATTAATGCCTTCTTTAACTCGTTTTGATTATCAACTTCGCAACAATAACCATAAGAACTATTGATGTATCCAATTTATGAACAATAATGGTAGACGCGTTAAATCTAGTTAAATAATTTCGCAATGATTCCTTCTCTCACTATTTCACATTTTATAGTGACATCACACTCTTGGTCGAACAATATGAACCTTAAATTGGCTTATAAACTGATCAACTAACTCGATCCACATGCTAATGGATCCATTATCAAGTTGATGAAACTAGATGGCAGTCAAATCAATAAAATACAACGAAAAGCAATGAACAATTACTTCCTTCGTAGCTCCCAGTACTTTATGCATTAGATGTATCTCATTGGATATACTATAGGAATAGTTCTCCCATTATATGGCTCCAAAGTATATAGTTTGAAATTAGGTGTGTTCCTAGAATATCAAATGTTTGAATGAATGAGTTTCGATTTACATCCTCCAAACATCGATCTGGGACTTGTCCTTGAAGCACATGTCTTATCATCTAAGCTATATGATTTCCTAATTTAGTTGAAATCCTTGAGATTTAACATGTCTTTAATCATAGGCTTCCTCATGCCCTATGTTTCTTGGGCTGGTTATGCAAGGACTTCATATAATATCCCCTATTTCGAGACCCAAAAGTTAATTTCAATGATGTTGCACTCTTCACTGGAATTACTTTCAAGCGACAAAATGGGATTAGTTATTTTTCAACAACATTAAGTAAACAGAGTAGCTAAATAACCTTCATTGCATAAACTGTCGTTATTTTTATGTAATCTCAAAGAATGCCTACGTAGGGGTAAGTATAATATATTATAGATAATGATATTGTGACTAATATATGAAGATGACATAAACGCTTAACCAGTTATGTAACCTGGTTTTAAAATAGTGGAATTTAAAACAAAAAATTATTATTAACTAAGCTCCTGCTTTTCTTTTAGATCTTTTATTAATCTTCCAAAATGATACATGTTTGATCACATAAATTTAGCATACTCGAGTGAGTGTCCATGAGTTGATTTGGGAAATAATATTAAAAATAAGGGTCAGACATAAAGCCTGATATATGTAGTACGTTTCTTAGAATATAACATACAGTGAGACCACGCATGTCGCTTAGCGGAATGGGTTTTCCCACACTAATTCAAAAATAGCAATTACAACGTATCATGTTATAAATTCATCATATCATGAGCATACATGTGGCATCATTTCAAACATAAATATACCATATACTTAACACCTGATCATGAACAATGTTGTTCAATCATCATACACATTCACATGTATCACCTAGACTCTTATTTACATGTCAATCTTAAAATTGTCCTTAACTTTATTTAGTGATTACCTCCCTATGTCTTTCTATCACTGATTTATCTTTTTCTTGAACAACGTCACTAATGAAATGGCCACTTATTTCACCATGGAAGCCACCCTGATTCTCCCAGGAGGTTGAATGTGAGCAACTTAAATACAATCTAAAAAGCATCTTTACTAAGCTTCAATAGCCCCTCCTGGTTCTAGAAACACTTTTGTTTAAATTTGTCGATTCACTCATTGAAATACATCCATTTTGATGTTATTACTCACGCTAAAGTTAAAATTTACGAACTAAACCAAATAGACTTCGTAAGTCTTAGCACCCTGCCATATAATATTAAATACAAACTTCACTAAGCTTTTGCCCCAGCCATTCAATAATTCCATAATTTTGGTATATTTTCATATCTTAGGTTCAATCCACTTCTTTCATTCATTAGTTGTGTACCCTACACGTACTTCAGATCTACGCTTTCAATTCTTTTGATAAAACATTTAATTCTTTCTTTTTAAATGATTCACTTATCATTTCTTAGCTTCCATAAGATTAAATCCCTTTTTCTCATCTTAATATGTTATTACAATTTAAGTTATTGTCTTCCTTTATAATTTCATTACTATGATACTCAAATTAATTAATTAAACATCTTGGAAACTAGCTTCTAAATTGTTAGCCGAAATTCACATATTTAATTAATAGACATTATATCATTAGCTATTGCATATGTAGCTACCGACCTTCTAAACTGAAGTTCTCACATACCTAGCTATCGTGTGTCTATAATTATTATAAGTGTACATTATGAAGGATGTCCCATGTATTAGTGTTAATCTTTCACATGTATGATCCATGGCTATCACAAGTATGAATTTGAGTCTATTGCATGCTTAACTCTAATAGCTATCACATGTATAATTATAGTCATCGCATGTCTAGCTATCTTACATCTAAGTTGCTATTGCATGTCTAGCTATCGCACATCTAAAGTTGTTATCGCATATCAACCATTGCACATCTAAGCACTTATGGCTCATCTACATAGTCATCGCATGTATAGATATTACATTTAGTTATCGCAAGTTTAACTTTCAAGGTTATCACACGTATCAAATTAGGGCTATCACATGTATCAATTTGGAGCTATAGCATGTATCAAGTTAGGAGTATTGCATGTATAACATAGATGATATTGTAAGTATTAATATAAATCTTTCATATATATAAACATAGGTTATCGCGTGTATAAAATGGATTAATTTGTAATTAAGTGAAAATTGACATTTTCTTTAATAAAGTGACTACTTTTTGACTAATTCCTTACACTTTTCATTTGTTTGTTTATTAATTTTATATTGTGCTACCCGAAAATAGCTTAATTTCATTTCTTTAATTTTTCCTTAATTGATTATTTTCCTTGATTATTTTATTAATTAAGTTATTTTCTTTCTTACCATTTAATCCATAACCATTCGAAAAATCTTGGATAAACACTCAGATATTCATAGAAATTTGAAAACACCTCTCTTTACCTTTAATAAAAATTTCAGATTCAAAATCAAAACTTCCATTTTCAACTTAGAAAACTCATAATAAATAATTTTCTCATTTGAAAATTATGAAAATTAAAACTCATCTTTGTTTTATGTTAAAAGAAACATACTAAAATTTAAAGCATTTAGAGAAGGTTAATTCATGTTTTACTCTCAAAAATGGTATTTTAATACCCATACATGTATGGAATCGTTCTATGATCATTAAAACAAGTTTATCAACATTCATAACATCAAAAACATATATAGTCTGAACCTAAATGGGTTGGGACAAAGATAGGGTAAATATTACTAACCTTCTTTGAAAGCTTAATTTTCTTCTTCTTCTTCTTCTTTTCTTAAAAATAAGAGCTATAATCCTTTGTCCAAGTTTCTCTCTTCCACTCCTTAACAACGGTGGTCGGCCTTGGTTTCTTTTAATTTGTTTTTTTGTGAAATGAAAATATGAATGAAAAGAAAATTGTGGTTAAGAGTTATATGAATTAATAATTTGGACATGTATTAAAATCCTACTTTACCTATTCTTGTTCGTTCTTTTTACTTGATACAAAATTCCCTTTGTTACATTTGTTCCTTTATCAATGGCTTAATTTTAATTGATTAACCCTGGTTGACTCAACTAATCTTTTTAAGTGTCCCAAGCTTGATTACTCAAAATTTCCTCAATTCTTGCTTTGAATAATTCCTTTAATTAAATTCTCTTGATCATCACTTAATAAATTCTTGTTATTAATTTAATTTAATCTCATATTATGGAAAACCATAATATGGGGGGTTACACTTAGGGTTATCCTCATACAGTTGTAAGTTTGCATTTAGGTCTTGGTTCATAACTTCCAAGTTGTTCCTCTAATGCACACATCCTTGGTTAAGTTTTGGATCAACCTTACATGGTTGTCTGGATGGATCGGTACTGATCCCTAAGGGTTGATCGACGTCGATCGATGGAATTGGTTGGATCCTAAGCTACGTTATAGGCCAAATCTCATTCCATCGACCTCTTGTCCATCGTTTCTAGTTTCTTACCTCCTTTGGCCTTGATCTCTATGAGCACCAGTCGCTCTATGTTGCTCAATTCGTTGGAAAAAATAGTTCAACATCACCTACAATCGTGTTATGGCACTATTTGTAGATTCGTCCTTATTCCTTCATTCTCATCTCTAGCCACAAAATTTAAAGAGGGGCTTAAACAAATTTACACTTCCTGACAACCCCAATGCTCTAATTGGTTTCCTCCAATTGTAGTTTTCCTAGTAGTTGGCTTTTTCATTTTTAGTGAATTAAACATGAGTTTAATTCCCAATGAAAGCACTATTAAAGTACGTTTGCCATCTAACACCCCAAATCAATAGAAATGTAGTAAACAAATGAAAAATGTAAGAAATAGAAATATAAAAGCAAAAAAGATCCCAATATATTTTTATAATGGTTCGACAAATCTCTAGCATACGTCCACTTTGATGTTTTTATTAATTACTTTGTGTTAGAACTACAAATTTTACTATTATTTTCGAGATTCAATCTCGAGGTATAAAAATGGCAGTGTTTCCCCTTGCTAAAGTTAGCAAAAGAACCAAAATTCCCTTTTTCCATTAAAAAAGATGGCTATTTATAGTTAATTTGGGATGTCCCAAGCCTAAATACTCGTCAGATATAATTTAAAACCATCAGTCAGTAAGATCCGAGATAATAAGAGGAAGTCTAGGTCGATTTTCGATCAAATCTCGATGGATCTTTAGAGATCCATGGCCTTGGTCCAAAACTTGTATTTTTCAGTAATGCCTTAGTCTTCATGCTTTAGAACTTCAGAGGAAAAAATGGTTTTTTGATGGACCGGTATCGATCCATCCTCCATGATCAAAACTTGTCCTTTTCTTCATCTTTGAGTAGATATCCATAATGCGAAATATTATGGACAAATGGAACTTTGTGTGGATGATGCCTATCCATCCCCATGTCCAAAATTGTTTTCTCTTCTGTTTGGTCTAGAGTTCCATTATGCAAGATCTTAGGGGAAATTTGACCTTTTGATGGATCGATACTGATCCATGGACTTAGACAAATTTTTACATTTCTTCCTTTGTTCTTTGTACTTGGTCGTCTTCAAGTCCGGAGTTCAATCCTTTATTTCATAGTCCAATTTTCATCTAAATGTCATTTGGGTTAAATGTTGAATAATAAAGGGCTAAAAATAGGTAAACCGTTGACTCTACTTGTATGGACTAGGAGTGATCCACCCCTATGTATTGGTGATGATCTATCCCTTTTGATCGGTAGGATGTGTCGGAGTTGATCTATTAAAATAGACCGAGGAGAAAAGGGATGATTGATCCATAACTCCTTCGTTTAAGTCATATTCACCCAATATTGAACCATGCATCTGATATCGTCTTATAGAATACTCCAGCACTCTCCATTGCCTTATCTTTTGATTATCTGAAGGGCTTCTCCAAGGTGGATCTAAATAGAAAAAATGGATAGTTCATCATCAAACCGTGATATCTTGATCATATTAATTTGGATCTGGATGCAGTTTCGACTGACATTCAGCGTTTTTCATTGCAGACATTTTACTATAGATTTGAATCAATTCTGAGACTAGAAAATTGTTGGTAATACCAGTAATTTGCCGAACCACTATAAAAAAATATATTTGTTTTCTCTTTTTCTATTGATTATTCTTTCATTTTAATTTTATTTCTATCGTTTGGGAAAGTTAGCCCATTTTAAAAGTTAACATTGTCTAAGACCACCTTTCAATGGTAAGGTGCTCAGAGTTAGGTTCTGAGGTCATGAGTTCGAATCTTGCGTAGCGTGATGTAAACATTGGACATATTTAGACTTGTACTATGTATAATCTACCTAAGGCATGTGATACCCGTGTTATCTATTAAGTACCCAATTTGAAAAAAAAACAATAATTATTACAGTATTACCCTAATAGGATATAAATATAAATAAACAGTTAATCGATATTAAAAAAATATTAGATGTATATAAATTGTAAAAAACAACAAATGTTAAATATTTTTCTATAATTTATAAACAATCTTGGAAAAAAATATTAAAATCCGTAGCTTGGATAAAAGTAAAATTTTGATTTTCATACTTCAAATTTCTTTTTCTTTTTTTTGTAAACCGTTAGTTATAAAACTATTTTTTCATTTCAAATTACAATTTTTTTGTTATATGGTATGAAGAAAAATTATAAGGGTGTATTTAGCAATAAATAATATAAATACAATGATGTTTAGCACACTGTCCTGTTGGTTAGGCAATCTAGTTTTGGTCTGTGATTTCACATGTTCGACTCTTACGTGGCATATGATTCGAATCACTGAACCTATGTTGACTTGCAGTGTGCTATATACTACTTAAGATTTATGGTACAAATATGCACTACCACCAAAGTACTAAATTTTGAAAAATATATATATAAATAACGACATAACCTTATCATTTCCCTTATTCTTAGTTTGTTGTGTTTTAATATTTCTTCTTGTGCAATTTATCTCTTCCTTTAACAATCATCATATTCGTTATTAAGTTTATTTGGATTTATCATCCCAAGTAAATCTCATGCATCTAACAATTTTATTTGATTATAATATTATCTTTTATGATGATGAACCATTATGATGTAACTGAATTACATTTGTTTAGTTGAAAGAGATTTCTATTTAATATATTTATTAGTGTGTTGTACATTTACATCTTTCATTAAGCAACAGAAATGTATATTTTTATTTAAATCGAAATTTCATGTTCTATATTTTCGAATATGTATATCGTTCCGCATTTGAATATTTATTTGGATGTCAAATATCCATTTTTTTTTTACAAATATCAAGTATTTTCATGTTTCCAAACACACATGCGGATAAATGTGACATGCCTAACCAAAAAAATTTAATCAATTTTAGGAAACCTTTGACTCGCATCCCTGTTAAGTTTCAAAATAGGCAAAATATCCTCTCAAAAAAAATATAAATTACATCTCTGTTTTTCAGTCCGCACAATTTTCTTCCCAAACTACCCTAGGCTACGATAAATTGATTCTCGCACAGTTTTCTTCCCAACCTTCATCGATTTTTACAGCAAATCAATGACAAATTCATGTTCATCAAATCGACAATCTTATTTCCAACAAATCGATTTAAATAAGTGTAAATAAATTCAATTTTGACATTTTATTTTCAACTTCAAACAGCGAATTCGAACAATTAAATTAAATGGCAAAAACAAAAACAAAATAAGAAAAAGAATCCTTCCTTAACAAAATTTCTAAACAATCTATTGTGTTCCATCGCTTACAACTAGATTTAAGTCCAGCAAAAGTTGAAAAAAAAAATCCAAGATTTATATGCAATTCACAATAGTCGTACAATTGTCTGCAATTATTCTCAATAATTGCATTTATATCCGCAATTATTTTGATTAATTGTTTACTCATCGGCAACTATTCATAGAAAATCATTCCAATCCAAAAAATGGCATTTATAACTGTAAATAGCATAATAAAGCATTTTAGTTCAATTATAAAGATTAAATTCATCTTTCTCTGCAATTATTTATAATAATTACATAGTAATCGGCAATTATTCTCAATACTTTCATTTATTTCTGCAATTATTTTAATTAATTGCATTCTTATTAGTAATTAGTCATATAAAATCATTTCAATCCAAAAAAAGGAATTTATAACTGTAAATAACAAAATAAAGCATTATGCTAAATAATTGCTTGCTTGTGAGCAATTAAAAGGCGGAACCTAGTGCGCGAGGCTCCCGCACGATAGCGGACTCTGTAAAGATCGAAAATGTATGCAGTCTTTCCTTCGCATTGCGAAGGGGCTGTTTTCAAACTCGAACCTAGACGTCTAGATCACCATGCGGGTGAACAAAACGTTGCATCCAGATCAGCAATTATTCAAATAAATTCATTTCAATGTGTATCTGCAATTATTCTATCTGCAATTATTCAGAATAATTATTTGCTTATTAATAATTATTCACTTAAAATCATTTATATTCATCTTTCTTTGCAATTATTTATAATAATTGCAGAGATGTATGCAACTATTATAAATAATTGTATGTATATCTGCAATTATTTTGAATAATTCCTTACTTATCAGCAATTATTCAACTAAAATCATTTCAATTCAAAAAACGGCATTTATAACTGTAGATAATGTAAAATCATTTTATATTAATAAAGAATATTATATACATCTTTCTCTGCAGTTATTCATAATAAATGTAGAGATGTATGCAACTATTCTGAATAATTGCATGTATGTCTACAATTATGCTGAATATTTGTTTATTTGTCGGCAATTATCCATTTAAAATCATTTATATTCTCCAATGTACGTCTGCAATTATTTTAATTCAAATGACTCTTGCAGCTCCAACATATATTATTCTGTTTTTTGCTGCAAATATTGCTCATATTTGCAGTATTCTAAGCAAAAATTCACAATATTTGCAGAGTTTTCTGTAATTACTGAGAATAATTGCAGTAATAACTATAATTTTTCAGAATCTTTGAATAAAATGAGCAAATATTTGCTAAAAAATCTCTTACATTTTTGTTTGTACAATTAGATGTTTGACTGCGAATATTGACAATATTTGCATTATTTTATACAAGTATTCTCAACATTGCAGATTTTTCGGCAAATATTGAAAATAATTGCAGAAAAAAATACAAAAATTGTAATATTTGCAGATTTATGTTTATGCACATATTATGAATATTTGCATAAAAACTTCAAACATTAAACTACAATCATCTCTCATTATCATTAATGAATTTAAACATCAATACAACTCCAACAATCCATAAAAATCAACAACAATTCATATTTTGTAAAAAAGATCGATTCGTTTTCAAATAGTTGCATTTTTCCATTAAAAACGAGAAATAAACATTTGAAATCAATTGAAATTAGCTAATAAAAGAAGAAAACTTAACTCGGTTTTCAATTTGATCTGAATAAACCAAAGAAGAAGAAGAATTGCAACTCGACATTGAAGCTAGGGTAATTTGGGAAAAAATAGCCGAAAACAAAAAATAGACATTGAAAGTATAATTTTTTAGACGGAAATCCGCTTTAGATTAAATTTGATTTAAGGATGTATGCTTAATATTCAGTGTCTTTTACGTATTAGTTTACATAAGTATCCTAAAGCAATGAATTGCAATGGTTCGTTTTTTATTATCAAACAAACGAAATGTGTGAAAATTTTTTTTTTTTTTTTTTTTAAATTGCAGGCATATTTTATTTACAGCAACAATAGAACCACACAAAGTTCAATGAGTTGCTTTTAACTATTTCATCAATAAGAAGAATTAAAATTTTCAGTTTATTAACTTGATATGTTTAATTTTTTCATGGTATCTCATGACAGTTTATTCACACGCTTTGAACTCAATTTAAGTTTTTGAAGATTACAAGCAGAGACAAAAATAAACAAAACTTCCGTGCACCATATAAAACAACTGCCTTACAAAATTGTATGAGTAGCATACCATGCAATATGCATGTTAAAATTTATAAACAAATAATTCAATGGACTCAAACATCCTGTAAAAAAAATCATGAATTTTTCACTACCAATGCCTCTAAGATCATTCATGCATTCATAATGCTCTTTGTTCAGCACAAGATAGTATGTTACAGCTTCAATTATACCGTACGTTTATCGCGTCTCTGAATCTTCTGCTATTACATCATGATATGTTTGAGAATATTCATGTAATGGATTGCCGATCATGTCATTTGCCATGATCGATGATGGGTCAAAGCGTGGGAACAACAATTTGAGGCGGAAAGCGTCAACTCCATTTAAGTAATACCTGTATAGCCTCTTGGCTCTTATAAATCCTAACCTCCCATAAAGAGCCAGTGCACCTTTGTTTGTGACTTCTGCTTCTAATGTCACCTGAATAAAATTTGAGCAGTCAGTTTTAGCTCCTATATGCATATTAAGCATGCATTCATATAGTGGATTTTAGTTTATTTTCATTTACAAGTAGTTGTTACTCACAGAAATACTTCAAGCAAAAAAAATTATAGAACATAACTGCAAATGTATTTAAGAACAAAAAATTAAAACAAAAAAGGAAGCAAAGATAAATAAATCATGTGTTAAGTTCTATTTTCTATTCTGAAATTTGAATTATGACAGTTGCAGCAACTGTTGTTGTGTACAGTAAGGCAGTTTGATGTCGGCAAAGGGTTGAGGTAAAGACCATGCTACCATTAGGGTATGCAACCTACCATTAAAAATAAAATGCATGACTACATTTCAGGATTCGAACAATGGAGATGCCTACCTCTTCACAGCCAGATTCCATCATGACTCGAATGGCTCTAGTGACGAGTTCAGTAGCTGTAGCACCAAAGGGAAAAGTTAGCATCTCAGCATTTTTTAAACAAACAGATAAATAAATAAATATCAGAATAAAACTTAAGGGGTGGTAAGGGATAGCAGTAAAAATACATTAATTAATATATTGTAATATCTCTGCTTTAAAGTTAATATTTATTTAAGAAAACATGAGGCTTCAGCCAATATGTTGGAACACAATTGAATTGTGGGAGAGATAATGAGGTGGAGAGGGATATTGAAAAGCATATACAAGTTATGGGCGTGTTTTTTGTTAAGAGAAAGGAGAGTTCTTAAAGGGGGAAAGTTAGTGAAAGGAAAACGTATTTCGTTTGGGGTATGGGTATTGGAAAGAGCATTGGAAAGGGGATTGGAAATATTGGAGAAACTTAGTCATAGGCGACACGTCTTACACTTCAGACACGCAGTATGCTTCGGACACGTTGGACGTCAACTGATCATTTTTCTTGCGCAACACATACTGTGCAAGGAGGCTGTTTACCCAGTTTTGGCGTCGAATGCGTCTGGCACCAAAACTGGGTAAAATTTAGCTGCGAACGCACCCTATATTGTACATTGTGAATGCTGGTATTCTGATATTATTATAAGAACGATGGCACAAGTAAATCATGCGGTTAGGATCTGAAGTTCCTGAACAATTCAATGGCGCTTTAAGGTTCAATCAAATATGGAACATTAATTGTTATACAACATTCTTAGCAATTTAAGTTTGCTGTGAGGACTTCCTTTAAAGGCAAAGTTAAACTGTTGATTAAAGCAATCCCCAATTTCTGTTATTACTACTTTGACAAGTTTTACTATAACTACTTCAGAACCGGTTTGATGGTAACTTTTTTGAATTCTGTATGGCTTTGGCCATTTCTGCAGCCAAGCAATTAGTTAACCATAGACATCCAGTGAACGGTCAGAACAGTAGCTAAAACAACCACTCAAGGGGGTGAAATATAAAATAATATATACATATATATGGATATGTTGCTCTTTGTTTATTTGTTAAAATGCTTTGTTTGTATATCCAATACAAATATCTGATATCAATTCGTAGCTCCGATATATCATTGGTCTCCATGAGTTTATATTAAAATTTACAATCTGACTGAATATTGGAAAACAAAATTAAGCATTTACAGAATCATATATACTTAAATCAAATGGAATAGAACGTTGTAACATTTCCACACATTCTAATTGCTTCATCATGAGTGGTACAAGAGCTTATAATACTGACACTTTAGGATAAAATTCAACTTCTAAAATTATATCTAAATTTTGGTTGCTTTAAGAAACAAACCAGTGCAAACCCGTGGTGCATATACAAAATTGATGTGTTCCTGCAAAACATATCACAAACTTCAAGGATGAATCAAGGTCTTTTACGCAGCATAACACAATAATTAATTATCACGGGGTTCGTTGATTATGTAAGAAATGTCCAATTAAAGAAATAAATTTATCTATACAAGTTGGGAACTTCCGCATAAATTATGAAGATTATGTGGTTGATAACAAAAATAGTTACTTCAGGAAATTATCTGTTTGGATTAGATGTGCTAAAAACATAAATTTAAAATCTACTGACCGAATAAGGTTTCTTAAAATAGAAAGATCTGTTTGGATTATATAGGCAGCATACCACGGTAACTGGTGGTCGTCGTTTTGTTACATTGCATTTAAAATTCAACGGAACTGAAAGCTCCTTAAAATAGAAAGATCAGCAAACACCAAGCCAAATCAACACCAGTTGAAGGGGTTGATTAACAATAACATACCCTAAATATGAAAAATCAGCCCAGAAGTGATTTGCGGTGTCGATCGGACAATCAACCAATCAATATATCACAATATAACTGTAAGATTCAGTCATCGTTTACAATAAAATAATTATATCATGTATTATATTTGATAAGATAATTTATATTACTTAATTAAATAACTTAAAATATTTGAACATAGATAAGACCATGTATAACTTCTAGTTAAGTAATTTTTAACAATTAGTTAAACAACTTTCATTATTTAATAATAACATGTAATATTTAAATATGTGATTTATAATATTTAACAAAATTATTTATAATATTGCATTAGATAAGTTATACAATTAAATAGTTTATAAATTTAATTAAATAAGTTATAGAATTTGAATGCATAATTCACACACACGGGCATGCGCCCCCGCGCCCATCCGCCCGCGTGCGCACGCAGAGATAAAAGCTTACATCGAAACTGAACCATTCTTGCTCAAAATACTCAGCAGAGAATTGACGTGACTGATGATGTAAGCCACGATCCACATGGGGCGTAGCTTACACCTGATGTGATTGCAAAAAAGAATTGCTTTTGAGATGCCCCCGAATTAATAGAATGTACATGGTGGCAGCTAAAATATCATAATTCAAATTTCGGATGGATTGGAAAGATGGTAGAGAGTCTTAACGAGGGAATTAGGGAAAAGGACAAACTTTGAAGAAGAAAAAATAGGTTGAAGGATATGAAGTTTTATTTTTAGGCTGAGGGGACAAATGCTAGTTATAATTAGCATCATATTCAACTTTTACACGGTACAAAATGCAAGTTATATCTAAGCATTATGTTCAGTTTTACATTATACAAAATGCTAGTTATAACTAGCATTGTCCTTCAGCCTAAAAAACAAACTTGTCGTCCTTCAGCCTAATTTTTTTTTTCTAAGTTTGTCCTTATACATATTTACCTGAGTCTTAATTTAATTTTATAGAGTAAATTTTATCCGACTCCAGAGGTAAATCTAATGTATCACACCAAGTGCTCAGATCAACTTTAAAATATCCAGAGGTCTGTAAACACAATTTGTTAGTATAAAGGCCCACAAAAAATCAAAATACCAATTTTTTAGACTGAAAAAAAAATGATAAAACCAATGGTTGTTGATTAATTAAGGTTGTTTTATTGCAAGAACCTTACTTTTTGAACAAAAGTGTATTGTTCAATTGACAAAAGTTTAATCTCAAGCTCTATGTACCATGTTTCTAAATATTTCACTGTATATTTTTGCATTCTTCATCACACCGTCATAACGAATTCTAAAAATTGTAATTTATATTCATATTTTCATATCATAAAATTTAACACTTCATCTTGGTAATAATACACTCTACGACAACCATGACCAATGGTAGCCAAATTCTTCTAATATCTACTTTCAACCACATCTCTTGTAAGACTAAAATACTTGGTTACAATGTTTTGACAAAATCGTTGTCCACACATCGAATGTTCAAATGGCTACGAAAGTTAAACCGCATTAGCGACCTCCATATACAAGTACTCTGTCTCAACCAGCAGAAGTAACAACAATAACACAGATTTCGACACCTTACTAAACAACAAATCAAGTTTGAAAACTGAAAAATACTCGAAATGTACCATCATTAAAGCCTTAGTAAACATTGTTATCCCACCTTTAGGCAAAGCTGAGATACCCACAAATTAACTGAAAATCAACAATAACAAGTCATGAATATCAACTATACATTGCAGGATAACCATGGATATCAATGAATTTTGTCCGAGTCCGGATCGGGCTGCAATTGACAAGACATGACGAGCAAAACCATAAAAGCCCGCATTCCAAATTTCAAGTCAATCCGAATTCGTATGCTCAAGTTATGATCGATGCAAATTGAAGGTGATAACCTCATTTTCGTATCCATCACCGAGCTCCGTTTCGAATCCATCAGAGTCGTATCCATCAAAATGACTTCGCCTCGCTTCGAATCTATCAGGTCCGTATCCATCGGAACGACACCGCCTCAGTTTGTTCGAATCCATCAGAAGCTAGCGACTTCGAATCGATCGTCTTCGAATCGATCAGAGAGACCTCACCTCGGCTCTGTTCGAACCCATCAGGTTTGAATCGATCACTGGCCGTGCTATTCGCGTCCATCGAGTTTGTATCGACCAGAGAACCCCTGATCGTGTCCATCGCATGCCATGTTCGTATCTACCATACAACTGCTGTTCGTATCGATCTGCAAGCGTCACTGGTTCGTATCGACTTAATCGCTACGAACTGGACCAAGATCGATCGGTACGAACAATGATAAATTACCGGTGCGAATGGAACTGCATGCGATGGATGTGAAATGGTCATCATCAATAAATGATGATGCGAACAAGGCTTATGAATAACTCGGTCAATACGCCACAAAAATTGGATCGATCCAGGAAACTCGCTCCACATTACTCCACATCACTGTGCGCACGTGCTCCTGATCGATGCGAAAGAGATGGATACGAAGCCATGGATTCGAACCAGACAGCCTTCCGAAGAACATCGTATCGATCATAAATCGAGATCCACGGATCCAAATGCTACGAAATTTTCACAGGAGCTTGCGTACAATGTAAAAAATGCTCATGCCAAGTTTCAGCTCGATTGGATCATTTTTTGATCAATACGAAATCAATTCGTATCGATCACAGATCGAGTCGAAACTTGGTGGGACCGTTCGCGTGGGCCCACTCACGTGCCAGAAGGAGTCTCCCGAAGTTTGAGCGCGATATCAGCCTCCTACGCCTATAAATAGCCCCTTGAAGCCTACAGAAAAAGGATCTTTTTTTGGCTATTCAACGTCCAGACTCTGCCGGATTCAATTCTATACTTTACCATCGTTGTTGTACTCAAGTTACTTCATTGTAATCGTTGTAACCATCTGTATCCAGCAAGGATAATCAATAAAAGATAAAACTTTGAAGTGGACGTAAGCCGGAGATATCCGAATCACTATAAATCTCGTTTCCTGTTTGTTATTTCTGGATTATTGCTCGTTGTTTATTTAGATCAGAGACTTTTGGAATATTGCTGATTTATATTCATAGTTGGTGCTTTCACGATACTTGGGGTTTGTGACCACTTTTGGCGCAAACACTTTGATGCTTTCACTGAGAAGAACTAGCACCCGCTACATCGGATTGAAATTCAGATTCGAAAAGCTTGAAGAACTCAGACTTAGAGAAAATGACTCGACAAACCAGTAGAAGGCAAAGAGCTGAGAGAAGCCAACAAGGAGGAAGACAGGAGGCATCCTCTGGAGCTGGAGAAGGACAAGCTTCAATCTACATCACCAGGGATGAGATGGAGGCTATGGCTAATTTAATGCATGAAAGAATGACGAAGAGTCAACAGGAGATGCTGCAGAATTTCTTTGAACAGATGAGAGCAGCGAACGTGCAGAATCTTGAGCCAACTACAACGGCTGCAAGTGCAGGACAAGGAGTCAGGATTGCGGAAACCAATGAAGGCCAGGTTCAAGACCGGAATGCAGGACCTGAAGTAAATCAACAAGGACTTGGAGGCAGACCCTCGGGATCAGACACTGGAAGACCTATAGATGAAGCTCAGCGGGCTGGAGTCAATGCTAATGTTACTGAGCCACATGAAGAGTGTGTACTAGAATTCCCTTCGGGACTTGGGGAGCAAGATAGAAACATGACAAGGGGGCAGCCCCCGGATGGAAATGAAAGAATGATTGGTCTAATGCGACGAATCATGAGAGGAGGATTGTCGAGTGGAGGATAGGAAGAAGTCGGTCGGAGTCCGTTCACTCCGAAATCAGAAATGCAAGGAACCCTCCGAAGTTCAAACTGCCTATGCTGGATCCTTATGACGGGAAGTCAGACCCAACCATGCATATTACCAAATACATCAGGCACATGGAAGTGCTGGGGGCATTTGAGGAAGTGATGGCTCGATGCTTCCCTTTATACTTGTCAGATTGGCTGCGCTTTGATTTAGACAACTGGAGACTGGATCAATCGAGACATGGGGCGAGCTTGTAGATTGCTTCATGAGACAGTTCAGGGTCCGCGTAACGCGATCCAAGAGTGCGATGACTTTGGCTTCAATAAAGCAAAGGACCGGAGAGTCCATAAAAGATTTCCTACTGCAGTTCAATGCAACGGTGGCTTCTGTAGATCGCCCGGATCCATCGATGATTTTGATGGCGGCGGTGACAGGAGTTGGAGAAGGCACAGAATTCAAAGATTTTTTGGCAAGAGATCCCCCGTAGGATCTGGGAGAGTTTTATCACCAAGCTGAGAGATTCATTCGGCTGGAAGATTCGCGTGCCGAGAGACGAGAAGCAAATGTTATGCAGGACGAAGGAACCGCCAGAGAACAGTCTAGAGCAGACAAAGGAAAGAGAAAGCAGGATAACAGATATGATGGTCCTGATAAACGGAAGAAATTCCGAGAGCCTAGATTCAGACAATACACAGATCTGACGGCAAGTCTAGAACGGATTTACACAGAAACTCGAGGGCAACTCCCCTATCGAAAACCATCCAGGAGAGATCCCACTGAGCGGGAGCGTAGAACTGAAAAATATTGCTTATTCCACACTACCGATGAATGCCGTCACCTAAAAGATGAGGTGGAAGAACATGCCAGAAGTGGTAGATTGCCACAGTATATCAGAGAACGGACTGCGGCCGTAAGACCTGAACAAGTGCCGCCTCCACCTAACAGAACTGATCTTGGATCGGGATCACGACTAGTCATCAATTGATTATGATGGCAGGGGTCAAGTTCGGGATTCGGACTTTGGTTGATTAGTTTTTTTAGATTTAATCTTAAAAATAAACGGCTATTCCACTTACTCATATACAGAAACCGAAGAGATCCCTAAGCATGCTCTGAGATGGTAATAGGCCGCTCCGTCCGGAGAGGCAATGTCTAGTTTTTCCTGATGTTTGAGATTGAACATCTGGGGCTTTAATTTAATAAATAAACTCGAATTTCTTGAAATAAACCTTCAACCGAACAGTTAAAGGATGAATGTTAAATACCAACATAAGAATGATCGCTTTATGATTCTACCCGGAGAGGCAGGGTCCGGAGTGCAAGAAGTGAGTTGCTTCGCCGAAGAGCAACAAGATCGACTCACTTAACGTCGTTTCTCATTCACCGAAGAGTGATTAGAACGGGATTCGATAAGAGCCCGGAGAGGCTTGATCGGCCCACGATTTAGGCCATGGCATCGCTTAATGTTCAGATACACTGAACCGGAGTGCAAGAAGTGAGTTGCTTCGCCGGAGAGCGACAGGATCGACTCACTTACCGCTGCTTCCCCTTCACCGGAGAGTGACAGGATGAGATCCAGCAAGAGCCCGGAGAGGCTATGATCGGTTTAGAACAACCAAGGCATCGCTATATGCCCTAGCCAACGCCAGAGTGCAAGGGATAGAAAGCAACGCCGGAGTGCAATGGGATCTTTCTATTCAATCGCTAAGTCTGGAATGGGCTTGGCAAGGGTCCGGAGTGACCACCAATAGTCCGAAGAGACTGTAGAATTTCATTCTTAACTTCCACAGGAAGAGATGGATAACGATTTGGCTTCGAACAACATTGAACTTGATTGAAAATGCTATAAGCTCTGAATAAAACATGAACTCACTGCATTCGATTTGAGACTGATCAAAACACACATTTTACTAAAAGGCATGTTTTGGGGGGCAAAGTGTTATCCCACCTTTTGGCAAAGCTGAGATACCCACAAATTAACTAAAAATCAATAATAACAAGTCATGAATATCAACTATCATTGCAGGATAACCATGGATATCAATGAATTTTATCCGAGTCCGGATCGGGCTGCAATTGACAAGACATGACGAGCAAAACCATAAAAGTCCGCATTCCAAATTTCAAGTCAATCCGAGTTCGTATGCTCAAGTTATGATCGATGCAAATTGAAAGTGATAGCCTCATTTTCGTATCCATCACCAAGCTCCGTTTCGAATCCATCAGAGTCGTATCCATCAAAATGACTTCGCCTCGCTTCGAATCTATCAGGTCTGTATCCATCGGAACGACACCGCCTCAGTTTGTTCGAATCCATCAGGAGCTAGCGACTTCAAATTGATCTTCTTCGAATCGATCAAAGAGACCTCACCTCGGCTCTGTTCGAACCCATCAGGTTCGAATCGATCCCGGGCCGTGCTAGTCGTGTCCATCGAGTTCGTATCGACCAGAGAACCCCTGATCGTGTCCATCGCATGCCATGTTCGTGTCTACCATACAACTACTGTTCGTATCGGTCCGCAAGTGCCACTGGTTCGTATCGATTTAATCGCTACGAACTGGACCAAGAACGATCGGTACGAACAATGATAAATTACAGGAGCGAATGGAACTGCATGCGATGGATGTGAAATGGTCCTCATCAATAAATGACGATGCAAACAAGGCGCACGAATAACTCAGTCAATACGCCACAAAAATTGGATCGATCCAGGAAACTCGCTCCACATCACTCCACGTCACTGTGCGCACGTGCTCCTGATCGATGCGAAAGGGATGGATACGAAGCCATGGATTCAAACCAGACAGCCTTCCGAAGAACATCGACTCGTATCGATCATAAATCGAGATCCACAGATCCAAATGCTACGAAATTTTCACAGGAGCTTGCGCACAAGGTAAAGAATACTCCTACCAGGTTTCAGCTCGATTGGATCATATTTTGATCGAAACGAAATCAATTTGTATCGATCACAGATCGAGTCGAAACTTGGTGGAACCGGTCGCGTAGGCCCACTCACGTGCCAGAAGGAGTCTCCCGAAGTTTGAGCTCGATATCGGCCTCCTACGCCCCCCTGAAGCCTACAGAAAAAGGATCTTTTTTTGGCTATTCAACGTCCAGACTCTGCCGGATTCAATTCTATACTTTACCATCGCTGTTGTACTCAAATTACTTCATTGTAATCGCTGTAATCATCTGTAACCAGCAAGGATAATCAATAAAAGATAAAACTTTGAAGTGGACGTAGGCCGAAGATAGCCGAACCACTATAAATCTCGTGTTCCTGTTTGTTATTTCTGGATTATTGCTCGCTGTTTACTTAGATCTGAGACTTTTGGAATATTGCTGATTTATATTCATAGTTGGTGCTTTCACGATACTTGAGATTTGTGACCAATTTTGACGCAAACAAACATATCCATTAGATTTCCTTTGTGAGGATCCTTTTATAGTAGACCATTTTACTTCTCTATTAGCTACCAGAAACGATTCTTTTACGTGTGTATATATGTATGTATTTATGTATGTATCCCTGTGTGTGTATAATTCTGAACAAAATGAAATATTCTCTGTGAACTGGATCGCATTTGATTGTTACAATGGATTATTATGTACTTTGTTCAGAACCCAATTCGTTCAACAAATAACGCAAAAATGATCCTTTGTCACGTCCACCGCAACAATTATCTTGATCTTCACGGTTGATAAACTAACATTGTTTTACAACTTCAACCTTCAACTGTAGGTACAACGTTGTTAAATTTTGATGACACTGCATGGAGAATTGCAAAGGTCGGAAGTAGCTTTGTAATGAAGAAAACGCTTCGCAAATCGAAGTTCGGAGGTGGATGTTATAAGGGAAAAGGTGAAGTAGGCTGAATTGACAGGGTCAGAAGTCCGAGGAAAAATTCAGACGTATGACCCTCCAGCAAATCTGCACTAGACTGTCTCAGAAAAAAGAGGTCAGACGTCTGACCAAAATGGTCAGACGTCTAAGTCTGTGTGGAATTAGTTACAGAGCTTTTAGTCAGACGTCTGACCAAATGGTCAGACGTCTGACCAAATGAGAAACTTTTTCACTAACTTAAGTCATACGTCTGACTATTTTGGCCAGACGTCTGAGACGACTTTCGTCTGTTTTTCACGTGTGGACTTGGCGTGAAGATTTGTTATATCTGCATAGGCAATTTCGAAACATTGCCTAGGGTTTTTATTCTCCTATATAAGCTAGTTTCATGTTGCAGATGTAAAAGCATGCAAGCAATTTCAAGAGATTAGCCTCCACAAATTAGGGTATATCAAAACCTAATATTATTCAATTCTCTTTTGCACAAAACAATTTCTAATTAGAATTTTGATCATTGTAATCAATCTCTTGTATTTTTCTCATCAATACTAATAAAAGATCCCTCTTAAAGTGGATGTACACTAAACACGACGTTAGTTGAACCACTATAAATCGCTGTGTGATTTATTTCTCGTTATTGCTTTGATTTTTATATTGCTTGTTTAAAATTGTGATTGTTTTTTGAATTGGTTGAGACAAATTGAGTTATTGATTGGTTGTTTTTACACTTCTTACCACGATCCTATCTTCCGCTGTGCTTTTGAGATTTTGATTTGAGTGGTCTCAGGTTAGAATTCCGCCCCAACATTTGGTATCGGAGCATTGGCGTTGGTAGATGGTTGTATAAATGTATGAATCAAATAGTAACTCAGTAGTTCCTCAATGGGTAATCCAAGTGGTGTAACTCCTTATGTACATGGCTCGTACGCAGCTTCAAGATCACAATTGATAGTAGACAAGTGGAATGGCAACAATGATTTTGAAAAATGGCAATGGAAGATGAAAGCGGTTCTAAGGAGGAATCGGGTGCATCGGGTAGTGTTTGATACACATTTATTGCCAGCGGACATCTCGGATGTTGAGAGAGAGGAGATGGAAGAGTGGGCATTCACTAACTTCAACTTGCTATGGAAGAGAATGTTATCTCTGAAATTAGTGGTGAGACAACCGCTAAGGGTTGGAGGAGTTGTATATGAAGAAGTTACTGACAAATCGTTTGATCTTATTGCGAACGTTCTTCGCCTATAAGATGAAGGAAGGTACTTCGCTAAAAACGCACTTAAACATTTTTGATGATTTGCTAATGAAGATAAAGGCGGTAGATTTGAAGATTGAGCAAGAGCAAAAGGCGATGATATGGTTGTGTTCGTTGCCAGATCGCTATACAGATTTCTCAAATAGTTTGATCTATAGCTGAAATACATTGACTTTTGATGATGTCAAGACGGGTCTTCTTAACGAGAAGTTACGGGATCAAATGAAGAAGTTAGGTGATGGAAGTAGTGGTGCAAGTAATGATTATGGTTTATTTGTGGAGGAGAGGTGTGTGAAGAAGGAGAACCGGGAACGTTCTAAATCAAGGAACCCCGGTTGGAGAGGAAAGTCGAAGGAAAGAAAATGCAAGTGATATTTGTAGGAAACCCGGTCATTGAAAAAATAAGTGTCCGAACAAGGAGAAGGCAAAGAATGAAATATCATCTTCATCGGTAGCGATGGAGAGTGGAGTTGGTGAGGGAGATGTAGATGTTTTATCGGCGTAGCATCAAATGTTTCAGGTAGCAATTGGATGCTCGATTCGGGGGCGTCTTATCATATGACGCCAAATAGAAATTGTTTTTCTTCTTACATCGACAAAGAAGGAAATTCAATTGTTATGGAAAATGGTGTTATTTGTAAGTCGAAAGGCAATGGTTCCATGCAAATTCGGATGTTTGACGGAGTAGTTCGTACTCTTACTAATGTACGCTATGTTTCGGGACTTAGGAAGCCCCTTATCTCTTTGGGGCAGCTGGATTCTTTAGATTGTAAGATCACTATTGAGAATGATAGCTTGCGGGTTTAGAAGGATGCGCTTGTGGTGATGAAGGGTGCTACGACCATGGTATTTATTTGCTTCAAGAAATGACTGTAGAATGTGAAACTTGTATAAGAGTTAATAGTTCTCGTGACTTGGATGCGACTAGATTGTGGCAAGTAAGATTAGATCATGTCTCGGGGAGGAGTTTAGATGTTCTTCGGAAGAGGGAGATGACTAATCATGGGGAAGCAAACTAAAGTTTCATTCGGTGAGGGAAAGCATGATTCGAGAGGGGTTCTTCAGAATGTTCACACGGATGTTTGGGGACCGACACTTGTAGCTTCTTTAGGTGGAGATCGCTATTGTATTTCCTTTATAGATGACTTTTCTCGGAAAATTTAGATGTATGTAATGAAGGTCACGTCAGAGGCATTTACAAAGTTCAAAGCATGGAAGACTCTTGTTGAGAATGAGAGTGGCAAGTCTTTGAAGATTCTAAGATCTGACAATGGCGGAGGTATGTTTTCGGAGAATTTTTGGAGTTTTGCAAGCATCATGGTATTCGGAGGCATTTTACTACACCTGAAGATCCCCAGCGAATGGTGCTGCGGAGAGGATGAATCGTACTCTACTTGAAAAAGCTCGATGCTTGAGATTGACATCGGGTTTGGTGAAGGAATTTTGGGCTGAAGCTTTGTCAACCGTAGTGCATATTATTAATCGAATTTCGTGCTCATCTATTGGTAACAAAATTACGAAGAAAGTGTGGAAGGGAAAAAGCATTGACTTGAGTTATTTTCGTGTGTTTAGTAGTCCTGTTTATGTGCATGATTCGGGAAATGGTAAGCTTGAACCTAGAGCTGTCAAAAGGATTTTGATTGGCCATACGGACGAAGTAAAAGGCTATCGAATTTGGAATCCGGAAACGAAGAAGGTAATGAATTCTCATCGTGTTACTTTTGATGAGTCGGCGATTTTCAAGGAAAATGTGGGCTCATCGGATGTTTCGGATTTGGTTCATGGTGAATCAAAGGAGAAGGAAATTATTTTCACATTTTGTCCAATGAGCAGAGAGAGTGGATAGTTGGAGATGCTGGTGAGGAAGTAGCAGTTGATGTTATATCACATAGTTCACATGGTGCCTCTAGTAGTGTTGGTGATGTGCATGATTCTAGAGAAGATTCGGTTCAAGGTGGAGCCCAAAGGAGTTTGTGTGATGGTATTGCTACTTGGGTCGGTTGCCATACTATAAGACCACCCGAGACATATGGTGATTGAAATTATCCTAGTTTTTGTGATAATTTGGACTATGCTCTTCATGTGGTCCAATATGAGCCGACGGAACTTGATGATGTCATGAAGTCGAGTGATGGCTCCAAATGGATTTGTGCCATGGAGGAAGAGATGCAATCATTGTTGAAGAATCAAACTTGGAATTTAGTTCCACTTTCTAAAGGAAACCGTGCTATTGGGTGCGAATGGATATACAAGGTGAAGGGTGACGGGAGATACAAAACTAGGATAGTGGCTAAGGGGTTTACACAAAGGAAGGGAAGGAGTATGATGAGATATTCATACCGGTTGTACGTCATACTTCTATCCGGATATTACTTGCTATTGTTGTTATTCACGACTTGGAGTTTGAGCAACTTGATGTGAAGACCGCCTTCTTGCATGGGGACTTGGATGAAGACATCTACATGGAGCAACCGAAATGTTCTGTTGTGGATGGTAAGTCAAATTTAGTTTGCAAGTTGAAAAAATCACTATACGGTTTAAAGCAATCACCAAGACAACGGTACAAGAGGTTTGATCATTTTATGCTTGAAAATGGTTTTGAGAGAAGCATCAAAAATGCTTATGCTTATTTCAAGAAATTGAAATATGATTGTTGGATGTATTTACTCTTGTATATGGACGACATGCTCATTGCTTCTAAGAATAAGAATGAAATTAACAAAGCTAAAACTGAGTTTGAAATCGGAGTTCGAAATGAAGGATCTTGGAGAAGCAAGAAGGATATTGGGCATGGAAATTGTAAGGGATCGAAAGCATTTTGAGTTGAAACTAACTCAAAATGAGTATATTGAAAAAGTGCTTTGCCGATTTAGCATGGAGAATGCAAAGGCGTCAAATACACCTTTATCTTTGCATATGAAGCTTTCAAGTAAAGTATCACCTATCTTGGAGAAAGACAAAGCTTATATGGCCAAGGTGTCATATGCTAGTGCGGTTGGAAGTCAAATGTATGTCATCGTGTGTACAAGGTCCAATACTGCAAATTCCGTCGGAATGGTTAGTCGATATATGGCTAATCTGAAAAAATCGCATTGGGGAGCTGTAAAGCTTATATTGAGATACCTTAGAGGCACATCATCTCATGGTATTGTTTTTTGCGGTAGTAAGACGATGAATTGCAAGTTGATTGGTTATTGTGATTCGGACTACGCTGCCGGTGATAGGGATCGAAGAAAATCAACTTCCGGATATGTCTCCACACTTGGGGTACAGCAATAAGTTGGAGATCTAGATTGCAGACCGTAGTTTCTTTATCCACTACGGAGGCGGAGTTGATAGCCGCAATGGAGGCGGCAAAGGAGGCACTCTATTTGAAGCGATTGTTGTGTGATTTGGGATTCGAGCATAATAGTATTGATGTTCGATGTGATAGTCAGAGTGCTATTCAGTTGGCAGAGAATTTGGCGTTTAGCTCACGGACTAAGCATATTGAGGTGAGAGAATCATTTCTAATAGTTATGGATGAAGATAAGCAAATATATCTTCGAAAAGTGCATACAAAGGATAACGCGGCGGACATGTTCACTAAGGCATTGCCGGTTGGAAAGTTCGAGCATTGCTCGGACTTGATTCGCTTGGAGAAGTGCTAGATGTCACGGGATGGCACGGTTAAGGGAAAAGCTTGGTGGTAGATGAGGAAGAGTATCGGTGAGAGATTGAGCTTCTATCTTCTTGGTAAGTGCTAGTCTTTGGTGAGGTAGCTTAGGATTTGGATGTTTTCGACATTTCATTAACGGGCGGGGCTTTGTCTGAGCTCGTTGGTGGAGTGCAATGGACGGTGGAGAGCTCGTTGGAAAAGAATTCATATTTGGCTGAAGGTAAAAGAAGTGATAGTTGGTGCTATCGTTTGTTGTTGATGGTATGGTACCATTGGAGTTGGAGATGGATATACTGTCGAGGTGGAGTGTTAAATTTTGACGACACTATATGGAGAATCGTAAAGGTCGAAAGTAGCTTCGTAACGGAGAAAACGGTTCGCAAATCGGAGTTCGGAAGTGAAAGTTATAAAAGAAAAAAGATGAAGTGGTCTGAATTGACAGCGTTATACGTCTGAGGAAAAATTCAGAAGTCCGACCCTTCAGCAAATCTACACCGGATATGTTTCAGAGAAAGAGGTCAGACGTTCGAGTCTGTGCAGTCCAGAGCTTTTGGTCAGATGTCTGAGTTGAAAAGAAACTTTTCTAGTAACTCAAGTCAGACGTCTGACCATTTTGGCCAGACGTCAAGGCGACTTCCGCCTGTTTTTCACGTGTGGACTTGGCATGAAATTTGTGATATCTACAGAGGCAATTTCGAAACATTGCTTAAGGTTTTTATTATCCTATATAAGCTAGCTTCAGGTTTCAAATCTAAAAGCATGCAAGCAACCGTAAGAGATTAACTTCCACAAATTAGGGTTTATCAAAACCTAATATTTTTCAATTCTCTTCTCCACAAATCAATTTCTAATTAGAATTTTGATTAATCAATTTCTTGTACTTTTCTCATCAATATTAATAAAAGTTCTTTCTTAAAGTGGATGCACACTAACACAACGTTAGTGGAACCACTATCCACTATAAATTGATATGTGATTTATTTCTCGTTATTGCTTTGATTTCTATATTGCTTCTTTCAGATTGTGATTTTTTTTGGATTGGTTGAAACAAGAATTGAGTTATTGATTGGTTGTTTTTACACTTCTTACCACGATCCTATCTTCCGCTGTGCTTTTGAGGTTTTGATTTGAGTGGTCTCGAATTGAAATTCCGCCCCAACAAACGTATGTATGTCTCTGTTTGTGTGTGTATGATTCTGAACAGAATGAAATACTCTATAAACTGGATCGCACTTGATTATTACAATGCATTATTATGTACTTTGTTCAGAACCCCGTTCATGCAAGAAAAAACGCAAAAATGATCCTTTGTGACTTCCACCGCAACAATTAACTTGATTTTCTCAATTGATAAACCAACTATGTTTTGCAAACTGTAGGTACAACCGCAGGATAGAACACACAACCTCTAGTTGACTGTCTACTAACATCATCATCAACACAAAATTCAAATCACAATATCTACTAAAGTTGCAGCTCATGTTAATATATTTTCCTAGCATCGTACTGTGTTTAAAAATGCATTTCATGCATCTTTATATCTAAATCATGGTTTGTCAATGTGCTTTATTGGATTAAAAACACACACAGATATATTCTGCGTACACCATGCGCTAGTGGTTCCAACAGCTCATGTTACATGTAATATGTTAAAATTAGAGCATACAACAAGCTATCAACTGCATTAACATATAAAACCTGAGCCATTTCTTCTTCTCAACATTTGTATCTCGTTCCATCATCGAAATTGCAATATGTATAGTTACATGTGCACTAGGCTACTAGCTGGCTTAGCTCCATTCATTCTTAATCAAGTACCATCGTTGTGCAAGTCTCAACTTACAACCGCACTATGACATAAGACCTTAGCCATTTATGTCTTATCAATGTCTCTTCTTCCATGATTGAAAGGGCAGTATGTGCATACATGTGCACTACTTGTGTTAGCTCCGTTCATTCTTCACCAAGCAAGAAGCTGACTGATATACCATTTTTATGCACAGCTTACAATGCTTTTGATCTAGTTATTTTTTATGTACACCTACCTCATTTGTGTCAATCTCTTCATTTAATTGCATTTATCCATTTACAACCTACCTTTAGAAATGATTAACATATCATAAACATGCAAAAGTAAATATACTCAATCGTGTTGTTCAACTTCTTGAAATATAGACAAACATCATGAACACTCTTATCAAACATAGACCTATTAAATATTTTATATCATTGCCTAGGAAGAAACATTTAAGAATTATTAAACATACAAACATGCTCCACTTTCCTTTTTAAACAAATCATTTTGCTTACCTTGTACAAATCTTCCCATCCAAATCATTACGTAAGTCCATGGTTTGACATCTAACTGCTCCAACATTATTTTGTACACCGCAACTAATGCCAAAAGAATTGGAATAGATGCGTCTTGCCACCGAAGCACATCTAATTGTATATTTCGCTTTTATATGCATGCATTTCATCGTAGATCTACTTACATCTAATTGCTTGTTTACCCTTATGGAAGCCCAAAAAAATAATATCCTATTACTAATTCTTGCGAAGAGATTTCATTTACTCATTCATGGATCGACTCGAAATTCATATCAAATCCCTTGAGTCGCCTGAGTATGACAATCAATCTGACTTGTCATCACATCCCCTTTGGCTTCACTTTGACTAAAAATCTTTCTATTAACATGGACATCATCAACATTAACAGAAACATGTGCATCATTGCGTGATGCATCATGAACAATCACTTTCTTTGCAACACTTAATTTTATCAGTACGTTTAAATAGAAGGATGGCTTCAACCTTCTTTTTTTCCAATGTGTATGTAATGTCTCTCATCGAAACGAAAGCTTTAGGTGTATTCACCTTCTCTTCTAGCGTGTTTAACTTGTCAAAACTATCATATCTTCAAATGGGTGCCTTCTTCAGATTACGTATGAAATAGCCTTTAGCACTCCATTTGGCCACATATAACACGAAGAAGCCTCTTACCTTAGGCTTGCATCTGCCAACACGTGTAGTGAGTTACCAAATATTTGAAAATAATTTAAACCAGTCTTTTTTCTAGGATTGCCAAAAAGTACACAAAAAATCCAAAATATGTCGGTATCTGTATCCGAAAAACAAAAAAATATCTAAAATCCGAAAAAGGGATCCAGATATGATAGTATCCACATCCGAAAATTATTCATCCAACTTTTATCAAAATAGTAGGTGAGACCATGCATACTTTAGTACATAAAATGATTGATGTATACTGTTTTATCAAGGTAATAATTCATGTTATGCATGTATAAATGAATTTTTGCTATCCAAAACTGAGTTTTGTTATCGTATTTTTTATTTCTTGTATTTACGTTAGTATTATCACCGAAAAGAATTTATGTTTTCCATTTGTTTTTTAAATTAATCAATTATGAGCTGAACAAATAAGCGTTTGATATTCGTATGTATCTGTAGATACGAATATCTGATATTAGAAAATGATTTTAGCTATGAATGCAGATGTAACACTATCTGCATCCATAAATATTCATTGACAAAAGATCTATATGTCTTCCTCCATCGAAATTTCCCTAGAATTGATATCTATATCCTAACTAGTAATGTGATTGTCATATGCACTATGAGTGACAATTCGTACCAAAATTATTTAGATAAACTCAAAACCAACATTAAATGGCAAGATTTTTGTAACTCATTTATGTTTGTCCTCTCAGTGATTTCACTTGATCGCAGTAACCTAATCCATTGACTGAAACATACTCACCATAATTATCAAACTTCAAAATTTTCAAACTTATACATTTCACAATCGGAAACTTTCAAACGTTTAACTCAAACAAATTCGACTTAACTTTCTCTACATACACGTGAATCTTTCGAGAGAAACCATTAATACTCTTTTGAAATCATTCGTGAAAATAGAAGTACATAATTTCTTCCATATTTCTTATATAATCAATAATTCTATGAATTCAAAATTAAAAAAGTTACAATCAATAGATTTAGAATCATTCTTCTATTGCTTCCTTCTCAAAAATAGACATTACAGGTTTAGGGACGAAGTGACCAGCTTTTGATTGTTGAGCATAGAAAAGGATAGTTATATACATTATAGAGTTGAGTATCATTTTGTACATTTGTAGCTACATATGTTTATGTGATGTTGAGATGTTTATATTGGACATGTTATGCATATTTTTGATGATAGTGGGCATCGACTCTTTTATATTAACCCACGAAGACTTCTATATATTTTATATTATATGTATTATCACTACATTGTTGACTTTGTGTTCTCTAGTATTTGTTCTACGTTGTGTATTACTCTATCCTGAAAACGCATGTGTTTATTGTTTTGTGCCAATACTGGATGCGTACAATTGAGACATATTTATTAAACATCATAATTACTTAAACAAGGCAGATATAATTTATATTATTTATTAATGACTGCTCAAAAAATAATAATTCTGCAAAAATATTATTAAACAATGTCATAAGCAAAGAATATTATTTTAAATTACATAGTTCAATGTTTAATCATTTGTTTTGACGTTTAATTTTGAATTAAGAACTTGCATCTATTTTTAGTAATTAGATTTAAATATAGTCAAAGACCGCAAGCTCAAGTAGCAAGTGGTAAAGACACTTTAAGCTGAATTCTAGAGGTCTTGGGTTCGAACCATCAAGACATTAAATGAGTGTTCTGCTTGAATAAAGTATCACTCTTATCTAAAAAAGTCAAATATAAAATTGCTGTTGAATTTGTATGTTTAAGCGAGAAAAAATGAGAACGTATAATATTCCATTATATTTTGCTTTATGTGGTGTTATTTCAGTAAATTTATTTTATTTCGTGTAACTCTGATATGTTTATTTTATACTATAATAATTTTTTACTGTATAAAATTTTGAAGTTATTGGCATATTTTGATCACATTGACATAAATATCAGTTTGTGCATAAATGATCAATGTTATATTGCAACTTGCTTTAGGATTAAAAAAAAAATTCTTTCATATCAATAACTGCATCACCATCATTCAAAGTGCTTACAAGGTTCGATTCAAGCAATCACAGGTTGAAACAAAACTTCATTGCATCTTTGAACTTGAAAGTCATTTTTTGTTGTTTTTTAAAGAATAGCAGCAGTAACAATACATTTCACGTTATCATTTCACGAATTCACCGTCCATGTTCCAATGTACTGCATTATACCATGATCTATTGCTCTGTATGATCCGCGTACATATGACACCATTTTGGTGTCGTAGGTGTTGATGATTTTGATCCTTCATATGACTTTGACATTCTACCACACGTGCAAGCATTAGGATACCAATAACGATTGTAAGGATATGATTGATATAATAAACTCTAAAACAATGAAACTTCAAATTCAAATACAAATCCATGGAAAACAAAAATAAAATAGAGCACCAGTCCAATTACCAAATCATCAATCATTATAAGTTCAATAGACAAATAAATTGCAATAAATAAATTTGACATGTAATTTATAGTGGCTCACAACTGCAATATTGTGTATGATCATTTAGGAAAATTGGAAAAGCTTACGGCTACTCGATATATTACAAGAGTTCTGAATATCAGCTTCAAATTTTTTGACGACGGCAACTCAAAACCCTCATTCCAAAATATAAGAGATTAAATATACTCTAGTGAGATTCTTAATTAGATTAGACACTAAATTTATATCAATTAATTCCAACCTTAGTCATAGATCAAATATTATATTTACTCATAAATAAACATTATATTTGAATCAACTTTGAAAATACTCGAGAATCTTTAACATATCATACATACATACATACACATATATATACACATTACACACACAAATAGGCAGTGATATATGGATGATATTTTTATAAGTATCACTCAGATATTAAAAGTAACAAGATTGCTAGCATCAGTCACCCAAACGGCAACTATGCTGTTACCTGCATCGCTATTGGATCACAATTTAGTGGTGCAACCCACTTTTCCTTTTTTTCACTTTATAACAATTGGATTTATTATAAATGATGAAGAGTGTGAGCAGGTATCTATGAATCGCCAATAGACTTAGCCTCTAAAAGTAAAATACATGATAACGTAAAATTTTGAGCCTTGATTTAAATGTTAAAACGAAAGAATATGCCAAACAAAAATAAAAAATAGAGATCCTAAATTTTACTGTTATATTGTAAACGAAGAAGAATACAAATTTCGAGAATGTTAGACATAATTTGAAAGCCAGCAAATGAAAAGGACGAAGATTCTGCGGAGTGTAAATAATTTTGCGAACATTATTCTGATACTTTTAAGTATAGCATATCGATATTTTTGCTAATGTGGGCGAGCCTAACACAATGTTGGTTACCAATATAATTTTTAAGAAGAAAAATTGACATGGTAACTCACCAATTCCTTTGCCTCGATAAGGTTTAATAACAACAAGCATCGCAATGTAGCCTCTGAAAGTCCCCCTGTGATCCCCCATCTTACAAACCACCGTCCCAATACATTTTCCCTTATCAAACGCCTATAAAAAAGAAATCAATAATCAAATTCAATTAACCCTAAATTATAGCACTAATTATGAAGCGGTTCATATATAAACAAAAACTTACAAGAAAGGTGAGCTGTGGCCATTGATACACGAAATAGCGATAAGTGAAAATAGAGTAGGGCTCGCTCAGCTCTTCATCCACGAGGTCCATTATTAAAGGAAGGTGCTTCTCCCCACTGTAGCTTATGTATTCGATCTCGGAAGCTGAGGTTGCTGCTTGGTCAGACGATCCTATGCCTTCGGTTATGGCCACCGTCGCCATTAATTTGTACTCTTTCTCTTGGTTGTAATTTTTATATATTTACGAAGTTTTGTTTACGTGGGTCAATATGTTTTGATTCCCCATTGGGCCCTGTAGACTTCGGCCATATCCATCTGATTCAGGGCCTGAATTAGGTTGAATACGATAAGCGCTCCAATAGTGGATTGTCTATTCAACGGGCCTATGAGTACAATGAACGCTTATTAATAAGCTGTCTGGTTTAAACAGTTGTTCAGTGGCCGTTCGGTCTTGGATGTTTGTTTACTTCATCCACATCCACTCCCACCCCAATCCACTTCATTTTATCTTATTTTTTCAAATTCGTTAAAATGACACGACAATTATGAAAAATGAATTATCCATGCTGAAACTGATGGCAAGCTCGGAATGATGATTTTACATCTGGCACAACACATCACGATCTATGCATTTTCCTTGAGTTGCCGCTTAAAATTCCTCATAAGAGTACTACCGCTCTACAGATCTAATGGGTATCTTTACGTTGATACTATAGGATATTTTTATATTACATTGTTTTTATATTAATATCGAACATTGTATAATTTTATAATGTATCATGTTGTTGTGGTTGTTGTGGTTGTTATAATAGTAGTCAGGGGCGGAGCCCACGTGTATATGGGTAGGCATAATTAAAAAAGAAAATCAAAGCGATCGGCAACAAAACAAATGCTCACCTGCAGCAAAATAGAAGAAAGGGGGAAAAGAATAAAAAACGAACAAAGAAAAGAGACGTTTGCCTGCTCCTCCAAGCTTCATCAAGTACGGACCACGTTTCTTCTTCTCCATCAGCTAAGAACGTCAACTTCAACTGAGATATATTTTGTGAAAGCAAAACCCTAGATCAGAAATTCTACAAAATGGGTAATCTTATTTTGGTTTTTCTTTGATTTCTTGTGATGTGCATATTTTAGGGATTAAGCTAGATAGTTTAATTTGATTAATTTAGACACATTTCTTGCTGAAAGGATTTGATTTCATAATTGATTTAGCGGTGAACATATAAAAATACAAGTGGAGGTTGTTCATTTTACTCAAAGGGTTTAGCACTAAAAAAACGATCAGTAAACTAACTTTAGGAAACTACTTGGATAAGACCAGTCAAAAACCTTCGTATTTATATATATGTTTTAGTAAAGCTCCCAGTCATTTCTTAACAACAAGTCAAGTCGTATTTTTGGAAATTCAAAAGTAAACGGTGATCTAAATGTATTAGTGATGTACCTTTCTTCTAAGTATCATCTTCCTTACCATAATCATTAAGAAAAGATGTCCTTTAGAAAACTTGTATCTGAGAAAATAGATGTTGAACTGTTCCAAATATAATAGATTATGACTAATAACCATGCATTGGCTAGATTTTTTCTCTATCGGTATCCACCTTTTCAACTGATTTTCAAAATGCAAGAACATATTCATATGATAACACATTTGTTGATGAAAAAAAAACCCATCAAAGTATTCTTCAACAACAAAATGCATGCGAAATACTTGTGCAAGTCAAAGGTTGAAAAAAATTGAATATACTTTAGACTGTTTTGTAATCGTTAGATTATCTAATTATTGTTAATCCCCTTTTCAAATTTGCCTAAATATTATAAACGAGCTCATGATACTATTTCGGCCAATGCGGGATCTTCTTCCAACGTTGTAGATAATGACATTCAAAATAAAGCAATTCCAAAAACAGTGATTCGAAATCGCGTTCATGTTGATTTGTTAAATCTTCCTTCTGATCCAAGCTTACGAAACCGAATTTCGGACTTTGACCCAAATGATCAAGATATAGTTCAACGAGCTTATTTACAGAAAAGTCCATGTCAACCTTCTTTATTAGTATTTCCACAAACTATCATTAGAGAAAATGCCCGTCACTTTAATCCAAATTGGTTTAGTCAATTTGGGAGTTGGTTAGAATATAGTGTAAAAGAAGATTCAGTTTTTTGTTTGTAGTGTTATCTATTTCGTCCAGAGTCAGTGAACAGAAATATGAGTGAGGTTTTTATAACGAGTGGGTACAAAAATTGAAAAAATTGTAGAAGATTCTAAGAACATGCTTAATCAGAAGCACATAACACCGCTTGTATGAAAGCTGAAAATTTAATGATTCAAGCCAGACACATTGAACCACTAATTGTAAGGCAAACAGAACAATGTTGAATTGACTATCGAGTTCGACTAAATGCTACCATAGATTGCATTCGATATCTTTTGCGTCAGGGACTAGCTTTTCATGGTCATGATGAATCTGCAAACTCCATGAATAAGGGATTTTTTTTAGAACTTCTACAATGGCTTGCAAATCAAAACTCGTCTATTAATGCCGTTGTTTTGGAAAATGCTCCACAAAATTCCAAAATGACATCACCCGATATACAAAAGGATGTTGTAAACTCAATTGCTATCGAAGTTGTCAATGCTATCTTGAAGCAACTTGATGGTGACCTATTTGCAATTTTAATTGATGAAGCACGTGACAACTCAATTAAAGAGCAAATGTCTATAATTATACGATTTGTCGATAAAAATGGTTGTGTCATTGAACGATTTATGGGCATGATACATGTTCCCAATACAACTGCAATTTCACTTAGAACATCATTTGAAGCCTTTTTTTCCAAACACAAATTGAGCTTTACAAAGTTGCGTGGTCAGGGCTACGATGGGGCAAGTAATATGCAAGGAATGTTCATGGCCTCAAAACACTTATATTGAGAGAGAACAATTCTGCATTTTATGTGCATTGTTTTGCACACCAACTTCAATTAGCACTTGTTCGTGTCGCGAACGATATAAACCACATTGCTGAATTCTTTTACTTAGTTAACAATTTGGTGAATCTTGCTAGAGCGTCATGTAAGCGTCGAGATATCCTACGAGAAAAAGAAGCAGAAAGGGTTTTCAATCAATTACAGAGTGGAGAATTATGTAGTGGCCGAGGATTGAATCAAGAGATAAGTTTGGAACGACCAGGAGACACGCGTTGGGGTTCACATTATGGAATCTTAATTAATTTAATTGTTATGTTCTCTTCTGTAATAGATATTCTTACAGATTTGGTGGAAGATGTCTCTGGAGATAAAAAAGGAGAATCTTTAAATTTGGTAAAAGTGATGCAAAATTTTGATTTCGTATTCACATTATATTTGATGAAAAATGTACTTGGAATCACCAATGATCTTTCAAAAGCACTTCAACGAAAAGATCAAGATATCGTCAAGGCTATAACTTTGGTGAAATTATTTAAGGAACGACTGCAAAAAATGAGAAATGATGGATGGGATAACCTATTTGTTGAAGTAAGTTCTTTTTGCACGAAGCAAAATATTCTTATTCCAAATATGGAGGATAATTATCTTCTTTTAAGTAGATCAAGACGAGGGCCAAAGCTAACAAACTTGCATCATTATCAAATTGATTTGTTCTACGTTTGTTTGGATAAACAACTTGTCTAGCTTAATAATCGTTTTGATGAGGTTAACACAGAATTGCTTCTATGCATGGCTTCTTTTAATCCTAATGATTTATTTGCTTCTTTTGATGTCATGAAACTAGTTCGTCTATCTGAACTTTATCCAAATGATTTTTCCGAAGCGGAACGTATGGATCTTTGCAATCAATTAGATATTTATGTGATGGATATGACATCTAATATTGAATTCAAAGAAGTGAAAAGCATTAGTGATTTAGTTAAGAAGATGGTCTTGACGGGAAAGCATATTGTCTGTAATTTAGTTTATAAACTCATAATGTAATCCTTAATTCCACCAGTTTCAACCGCTACAGTTGAAAGGACTTTTTCAGCTATGAATATAGTGAAAATGGATCTTCGAAATTGAATGGGGGATGAATGGCTAAATGATAGATGTATCACTTATATTGAAAGAGATGTATTTGATATCATTGACAATGATGCAGTTATCGATCGTTTTCAAAATATGAGAACTCGTAGGGAACAAATTTAAGATATATATGTTATGATTTATTTTCTTTTGGAAGATCAATTATTGATCGTTTTTTGTAACGAATCTGAAGTCTATTATGTTAAAGTTACTATTTGTCTTATTTCAATCATATAAGTTTCTTATGCAAATTTTGTTAAATATCATTGACATAAAAAAAGCCTAAATGGTCGTTGTCCCTGAATCACATATCACTTTGTGCCCACTCCAATATTATGTCCTGGTGATAGTAGTGGAAAGGTGTTGATAGATTAGTTATAAAATAGGGTGGAATTTATTGTTATAGGACCATATAGTAATTAAACGTTTATATTTATCAAATAGGTGAAGTACATTGGTGTTCTAAGCTGTTGGTCAAGTGTATTTACTATTTTTATGATACACTTCTTTGTACAATACTTGATAGATTACAATAGTTGATGGAACTCGGTCTAAAAGTATGCTAATGTCGTATATCAATGTGCGCAAATATAATATTTATATATGTATTTAATAATTGCTAACAATACTCAAAACGTCAAATAAATTAATAATAATTAGTTCTCAAATATTGATTAATTTAATCAATTTACAAATTTTATAAACTAATTAAATCGTGTGGTATTTTCGGAGAATTCACAAATACAATTGTGAGACTCAGAGGTGTGAATTTAGTCAATGATTAACTTTGAACAATTCAAATATTAACGTTCGCATGTCATATTAACTAGTTGTGCAACAGTTTGACCGAATTCATCGCTTATATATCCTTTTAGTAAAATCCATTTTCATATTTTCTTAAGCGGCACCTTTAGTAATGGTAATTTGCACATGTTATTTTCGTTAAAACTCTATATTTTTAGGATATATGGAATTTAGTATTGGTTAAAATTCCAATATTATCTACATTCAACTTGGTTTGTTCACAAATAAAGTCTTTGGTTCCATAATAACATCTATTGTTAACTGTTCTACTCTGACTAGATATTGTGGCTTTGAGTTGACTATAGTTGACCGTAATACTAACCTCATACAGCCGAGAAGGTAAATTCTCTAGTAAATAGTAGTTCACTTCCAATGCTTCAACTCCGATCCAATTATAGTCACTCAATGGATCGTTATGTCATGATTTTAGTATAATCAAAGTGGAGTATCCACATTGAAGTTACACGGTATTATCAAGTCGAGTGAACTATGTATCATTGTCACATTAAGATTTCATGTTTAACCTAGTTGTTGTCAACCAATAGGAAACTCTCAAACGAGTTATTCCATAGTTATCTAATAACTATGAGTACGTAAACCTTAGTAGCCATAAGTAATACACTGTCTAAATATTTGAAGAATGTTACACAATCCAGTCTTAATAGATGCATCGATATTCTTTCTCACAACATCTTGACCATGGATATTTAAAATAAAATGTTATTTTGTTTTATGATTAATTACTTATGATTGCAAATATAATCAAGTAACATTCTATTAAAGGATTTTCTTAATTATTTATTTATATCACAATATAGCAGAGTACATAAAAGAAACCAAGATGGACTATTGAGTTAGATTTATATAACAAATTACATAATTGCCCTTATGACATTCCGCTAACTATAGTTATGGAATCTTAATCTCATTCCTATGATCAGCTCAGAACTGATCAAGCTAGTCCCTTAGTGAACGAATATGCTATATTGTATTACTATCTATTCCATTGGCCAACATCTCTTCGTCGTTTGTAAATTGTCTTTATCATGTGGGACTTTCGAAGTATTTATCTAAACATCTGGTGACCCTGGTTTCTTTTATGATCGGTATCGTTGCATTGTTTCGACAAAACAACATCATTGGATCTCAATATTTGAAATAACCCCTGGCTCAATTATAAAGTTTTATAATTATATTTATATTGCTTTCACTTGCGAAGCCAATGTACTTAGCCTTTAGGTTGAATCAACCACCACTGCACAATTGGATCATTTCCAACTCAAAGCTCCTTAATTAAGGTCGAATGTGAATTTAGGATTAACATGCTATATTCGATATCGCTTATCAAGTTTGAGTCCAAATACTCCTTCGTAAGAAGTTCATTGTTTCTAGAAAAAGTTTTTCGTAACAAGTACTTGAGAATACTCTTAACTATGATTTATGATATTAAATCAGATTGATACTCTATCAATGCATCAAGTACATAAGCAAAATGCGATATTGTAGAATTATAGCATATATTATAGTTAATATTGTTGATGCATAAGGAATTCATCTCATATGCTCCATATTAAACATTTTAATATGGTGTCTAGGTATATCGTTTAGGATAATTCCAACATTCTTACTAATAGTTTTAATATATCATAATTCCTATTACCGATGCCTTGAATTTCCTCAGTCCCACATGGTCGGTACCAACCATGTCAGGTCGTTATCAACCTGTTACTTGTAGGCTAAATTTCACTAATCCCAAAACCTTTCGTAGCTTGTAGTCTTGCCCAAAGTCAAGCCTTCATCGTCCTAAAGTACCAGCCTTTGTGCTTCGAAGAAAGACCTCTCGGTGTTGAGAGATTTTCACTTCAAAATCCTAAGGTCCAAGTTCTTCTCGTATGACAATCACTCTGGCTCGAAGCTTTGCACCAAAAATCCAAGTCGCGTCTACCCCCGACCACTTTTCTTGCCACCATCGACTAGTTTTCAAAGACTCCAAAATGACATCATGTTAGGCCCAATGGACTTGCGACCAAAACCATAGGCTCCTTAGGTCTCCAAGAACAACATACTCCTATCGCGTCAAGTTTTTGCACATTTTGCTCATCAAATCACTCGAATAACAACCACTATTGTATTAAAACCAAATGAATTAAAATACAAGTAAACAACTTCATACAAACATCATATACAAGCAAACTCGATTTTTTTGATAATTATTATTTTGAAAATAAATTCGTACTTAATTGAAGTCTAGTTAATAAAAGGTTTTGTTTTAATAAATTGATTAAAATTAAAGAATTCAGGATAATATATTGATATTGAATAAAATGTTTTAATTGAATATAAAATATTTTTAAAGTGTAAATCAGTTTAAACTAGATTCAAATATGTTTTTAAATAAATGTCAATGGTTAAAATTTAAAAATGGAAAGGAAGTTAATAAAAATTAAACTGTATTAGAATTTAAAGGCCAAAGCCTATTCTTTTCTCTCATTGGTTCTAGAAAATCCTCCCTGTTTCATCATTCAAGCCTAAAAAACCGATTCCACCTCTTCTCAAGCCTGTAACCCCCTATCATTCCATCTCAGCCCTAAAATAACAAATTTGCTGTTGGCATCGACAATGAAGCAGCATCACAGTCTGGTAGAGTAGGTCACGATTTGGCAATTCAAATGTGGAGGCAGCAGGGTTCGCACACACATAAGGCAGGGTTGGCAGAGTGGCTTTCGTGCGTGCATGGATACTTTGACCCGATGGTGATGTTGTTGACCACGATGGTGGGATTCATGGCGTTGGAGAAGGTCCACGAAGTGGAACATGGTAGTGACAACGTGGTTTTGGCGCAAGCGAAGGGGCAGAGGCTCGAACCTAGTGATGTAGGTTGTTGGCCATGGCAGGGTTGCTGCATTGCAAATGCGTTGTGCTTGGGATGATAGAAGTTACTGATTTTGAACTCGAGCATCGTTCAGGTTAGTCAAAATCTTTTTACTCGCAACCATCTCTAATACTTTGTGCACCTTCATTTGATTGAAATTGCTTGATATGTACTAGGACATTGAATGGTTGATGGGTTTACTTGCATTGTTGGATGAGTTATTTTTGATAACTCACTACTGTGATCTAGATTCTACTTTGTACGAGTTTGTTGGTTGTTTTTGCGATGAGGTATTTGTTGATATGGATCGAATTGGATGAAATTAAATTGCATATCTTTAATTGATTGTTATTGTGATGAGATACTGGTTGTAAATAAACACACATACATAATATGTTGGTTGAGTAGTAAACTGATGATCGTAGATAGCCGGAAATGGCACTAGTAATTGATTGGAAGAGAATAAATAGATTAAAATGGAAGGTTTTGAAAGAAATGAAATACTTTGGAAATAAATAGTGGATTTTGAAATGATTTTTATTTAAAATTAAAAATATAATTAGTGATAGAAAATGTTTAAGTGAAATGTTCTTGAGAACTCTACGAATAGAAATTATTTGGGAAATATATTTTCTTAAATAAGTGATTTTCAAAATATTTGTATCGTTGATTATAAAAATATTTAAAGGATTTTCATAAAATGGAATTTTATTTCACACCTTTGGAAAATGTTTTAAGTTAAACGTTATATTGGTGTTTGGAATTTTATTTAAGGCTTTGAGAATTATTTCAAATTGGAAATGCTTATCGGAAAAGTAGCATTATTTATATTCGTTGTTTAAGGGAATGATGAACATATTTTTCTGCATTTTAAACCGTTTGTTTCATATATTTTTATTTTAATAAAGTGGTATTATACGGGTATTTTTTTGTGGTTTTGCAGATTATAGATTCCAAAGTGCAACATTTTGAATACCGTCGAAGAGAAAGTACATATCGTTCATGAAGAAATGCATCTCACGTCACCAACATGTGTACTATTCATGCAAGAAATCAATTGCAAATATTGAAAATACACATTCAAAGTTTGACCTGAAAATCTCTCAAAGCAAGGCCACTTGTTAATCAAATAACAAAGCAAAGACCAATTCAAAGTGAGGTGGCCTTATTTTTCTCCTAATATCAAGCACATGGACCTAAATAATAGGGTTATTTATGGAGGCCGAAGTCTTTAAATAGAGAGAGGAATGCAAATGGAAAATTATCTCTTACCTCATCACTTTTCTTCAAGTTTAGATTTAAATTCAGCACTGTTTTTATTTTCGAACAGAATACGTAGGATTGTTGGTTAGATTTAGCAATTTATTTATTCTTGTTCTTAGTTATTTTCTGCACTCTTTTCAGTTAGTTAATAATTATTTCAGTTGTTTGCTCCGTTATCTTCTTTTCCGCAATTTCAATTTCTGTTCTGATTTTTTTTACAATTCTATATTTTGGTTGCAATTTCGATTAGTTTCGAAATCGATTCGGAGTATATTATTGTTTTTATTTTCTGTTCAAAATTCACCATCGAATTCGTTTAACACGTCTAAGATTTAACTATGGATTTTGATTGTTTTAAAATACAATTCCCTAAGTTCGACCTGCATACTACACGCCTGTGCGCTTGCAGAATTTATTAAAATTTGTGATTTTCTAATCAATAGAAAAGTCGCAACAAGTTTTTGGCGCCGTTGCTGGGGAGTTGCTATTTTGAGATTTTTGATTTTTCGTTTTTAAGTCTATTCGTGTTAATTTATTTTAGTTTATTGCATAGTTTCCAAAAAAAAAATCATTTTTTTTTCGTTTTTCGGTTCCTTTCGCCAAAGTAGCGTTTTACTTGAGAAAAAAAAGTCGTTTTTTTTCGTTTTTCAGTTCCTTTCACCAAAGTAGCGTTTTACTTAAAAAAAAATATCATTTTGTTCGTTCGCTGCATTTGCTTTTTCCGTTACATTTTGCATGTGAGTTGCATCTCATTTAGTTGGTTTCTGTTCACATACCCAGCTTACGTTAGTTTAAATTTTGTTTCTCACGTTCATGTGTATGCTATCACATATAGTCTCATTTTAAGCATTACTAGCTGTCACATATACGTGAACTTCTCCTTTCATTTTTGTGTGTCAACTTACTGCTGCTACACGTTATTTAGTTGCATTGCTATTTTGGTTTCCACGTAACAAAAAAAAATTACTTTTTTTTCTCGTTTTTCAAAAATCACGTTTCACATAGCCACACTTTCGGTTTCTAATCATTCAAATTCTCTCACTCCTGCAATTTTCGCGTTGCTTTGGTTTGTGACTCACATTGCTTCATTTTCAAACTCACACATTTTTCAGTGATCGCTGTAGTACACATTTTCATGTTTCCTTATTTCATTCATACATAGTTTTTCACTTAACCAAGGTAATCAAAGCATACTTCATTGCATTATTTCATCAAGTTACATTCCATTTTGCTTATTTCAGTCACGTTTCATTTATATATACACAGTTGCAGTTTAATTTTTTCTAAGCTTATCATCTCTTAGATATCTGACAGGTAGCAACAGCATAGCAACCGCAAACTTTGGAGTTTGATCCGCTAGCGCTACTCAGCTGCATTGGACGGGCTATCATACACCTCTGTAAGTAATTTTCAACTCTACAGGTGCCCAACTGAAAACTGATTTAATTTACTTTTGCCTGTTACACCTTGATTTGTTTATGCGCGTTTGGGCAAGAAATAATTTTAACCGTTTAGAAAGCCAAAATATTTCATTAAACAAATCAACGGAAATTTCAAATCAAACAAATATGAGCAATCACGGTTCACAACACGGTTCACAACACAGTTCACAACACAGTTCACACCACAATTCACCGAAATTATCACCTAAATCACATGTTGGAAATAATGAATTTCATGAGAACCGACCATTATCCCTTAGAGACCGATGTTATCCAACACGGACTGTTCAACCTTCGGTTATTTCATTTCCACCTGCCGAAGGAAATAATTTTGAGCTAAAACATTCTTTTATCCAAGAGGTACCAAAATTCATTGGGTCTGAAAATGCATATGAATTTCTTAGTGAATTTGAGTTATATGCTTCTACAACTAAAATGCAACAACTTTCTAATGAATCCATCAAGCTAAGGCTTATTCCATTCGCGCTTCTAGAAAGCACGAAAAGATGGCTTAACTCTCTTCCTAAAAATTCAATTAAAAGTTGGGACAATTTCGTTACTATATTTTTGAAAAAGTTTTTTCCTTTCCACAAGACTCTTAAAATTCGAACTGAAATCAATCAATTCTCTCAGAATGAAGGAGACACTTTTTCAAAATACTTTGAACGGTTCAATCAACTGTTATATAGTTGCCCACATCATGCAATCCCTAAGCACGTTTTGTGCCAAATCGTTTATGAAGGGTTTAACTATCAAACAAGATCCCAACTTGAATCAATGTGCGGAGGAGAATTCATGGCAAAAACAGACGAGGAAGCTTGGGAATTTTTAGAAGAGTATTCGGAAAAGGATATGCAATGGGAAACAATTCGTACTCCAAACAGAGGAGTACATGCCATTGACCCATCACATCTTCCTATAGATGCCCAAATTCCTCAAGAAGGAGAAGGACTACCTCATTACTACACACAAGACCAAATCAATGCTATAGCCCAAAATAGTCCTTATTCATCCACATACAATCCTAACTGGAAGCACCACCCCAATTTTTCATGGTCAAATCCTAACAACGTGGCTAATCCATCACATATGTATCCAATGATACCAAATCCGAATTATCGAGCCCCAACCTCTAATTCTCAACCCGCTCCTCAAACAAAACCTTCGAATCAACCATACAGGCATCCTAATTTCAATCCATCAACCCAACCTTCTCAGCCTTCACAAGAAATTGCTCGATTGGAAAAACAACTCTCTAAACAAAATGAACAAATCACCAACCAAGGTGCAAGAATTGAGCAAATCACTAAACAAAATGAACAAATGTTGGTAATGATGAAGGATCTCATGAAAATCAATGAGAAAGGTAAATTGCCTAGTCAAACCGAAGTGAATCCAAAGTATAACTCTCGAGGAGTAAATCTTTGTGAGGACGAAAATGTAAATCCGGTTAATGCTGTCACCACATTAAGGTTCGGAAAGAAGGTAGACAACAACGTCGGCAACCCCGACATCCTTCTTAAATCTTCCCATGTTCCAAATTCTAAAACTCAGTCGACAACCACGGTTGTCAATCAAAACGATTCTAATTCTTCATCTAAGGTTGGCAATCCCGACCACTCTTCACCTTCTGATGTTGGCAACCCCACCATTCCAGCTCCCTTATCTTCACCCTCTAATATAACACCTTCTTCTTCGAATGAAAAAACTTCCAAACGAGTCTATAAACCCATAGCTCCATTTCCTCATAGACTCAACAAAAAGAAGAAGCCCGCTAATTTTGACCAAATTCTTGAAATCTTCAAACAAGTTCGAATCAATATTCCACTTCTTGATACCATCGAGCAAATTCCTCAATACGCCAAATGCCTGAAAGAGCTATGTACTCAAAAACGTGCCACTAACGTTCCTAAGACTGCATTTCTAACTGCAAACACTAGCTCTGTTATTTCAAATCCCTCCCCAATCAAGTATAAGGACCCCGGTTGTCCTACAATCGGTTGTAAAATCGGTAACACTCACATTAGTCATGCCTTACTCGATCTTGGAGCAAGTGTGAATCTTTTGCCTTATACTGTGTACTGTCAACTTGGACTAGGGGAATTAAAATCTGCAAACATCACAATTCAACTAGCTGATCGATCTGTCAAAAAACCATTGGGCACAGTTGAAGATGTTTTGATACAAATCGAGCAATTCTATTTCTCAGTCGATTTCATAGTCCTAGAGACTGCACCTGTCTCAAATCCCAATAGTCAGATTCCTTTGATATTAGGTCGTCCATTTTTAGCAACATCAAATGCTATCATAAATTGTAGGAATGGTCAACTCCGACTTTCCTTTGGGCACCTAACCATTGAACTAAATATCTTCAATCTTAACAGACAACCAAGGGATTTTGATACAGAAGAAGTTGACATGATCCAAACAATTGTTGAAAATGATTTTAGTGATACTACGGAGTCTCTTAGCATGTTCCTAGATCATTTTAATTCCAACTTCCATGAAGATGAATACATTTATGAATTAAATGATATGCTATGCTCTTTTCATAATTCACTAGAATTCAATCAGTTGATGTCTATTGAAGCCTCAAAAGAAGTACGCCCTAAATTAGACCTCAAACCTCTTCCAAACGATCTTAAGTACGCATACTTAGATTCTTCGGAAAATTTCCCTGTAATCTTGGCATCCGATCTCATTAAGGACCAAGAAGAACAACTTTTGAAGATTTTAAGGGAAAATAAAGAGGCAATAGGATGGGTAATCGCTGACATTAAGGGAATTAGTCCATCAATTATTGAACATCGAATACATTTAGTCGACGAGGCTAAACCCACTCGCGAAGCTCAAAGGCGATTAAATCCTAATATGAGAGAAGTGGTAAAGGAAGAAATTATCAAATGTTTAGACAATAACATTATCTTCCCTATCTCGCCAGTACTTGGGTAAGTCCAGTACAAGTTGTGCCCAAGAAATCTGGAATCACTATGACCAAAAATGAGAATAACGAACTTGTTCCGACAAAAGTCAAAACAAAATGGCGCGTTTGCATCGACTATCGAAAACTCAATGCGGCAATAAGAAAACATCATTTTCCCCTCCCTTTCATTGATCAAATGCTCGAACGCTTAGCCGGTCATGAATATTATTGTTTTCTTGATGGTTACTCTGGCTATAATCAAATTCTCATTGCGTTAGAGGACCAACACAAAACGACGTTCACATGTCCCTTCGGAACTTTCGCTTATCGTCGCATGCCCTTCGGTCTTTGTAATGCTCCCGCTACCTTTAAGAGATGTATGATGAGTATATTTTCTGATATGGTGGAGGATTTCTTAGAAATATTCATGGATGATTTTTCAATCTATGGGTCATCTTTTGATCAATGCCTCCTTTGTTTAGAACGTGTCTTAAAGCGATGTAAGGAGAAATCTCTTCTTCTTAATTGGGAAAAATGTCATTTTATGGTTAAGCAAGGAATAGTCTTAGGTCATGTTGTCTCTAAAAATGGCCTAGAAGTTGACAAATCTAAAGTTGATCTTATTGTTGGCCTTCCTCCTCCAAGGTCCGTAAAGGACATTCGCTCATTTCTCGGCCATGCAGGATTTTATAGGAGGTTCATTACAGATTTTTCAAAAATTTCAAAACCTCTTTCGAATCTTCTGGCTAAAGACGTTAAATTTGAATTTTCCAATGAATGTAAAACATCTTTTGAAACCCTCAAATCGATCTTGACCACTGCACCTATCATCCAACCTCCAAACTGGACTTTACCCTTCGAATTAATGTGTGACGCTTCTGATTATGCCATTAGAGCCATCTTAGGTCAACGAATCGATAAACTTCCTCGAGTCATCTATTATGCTAGAAAAACTCTTAATGAAGCTCAATTGAATTACTCAACCACAGAAAAAGAGTTTTTAGCAGTTATCTTTGCCCTCGATAAGTTTAGATCATATCTCGTAGGTTCTAAGGTCATATTTTACACCGATCATGCTGCCTTGCGGTATTTACTCACGAAAAAGGATTCCAAACCCCGCTTAATCCGTTGGATTCTCCTTCTTCAAGAGTTTGACCCAGAAATAAGAGATAAAAAGGGTTCTGAAAATGTCGTAGCTGATCATCTTTCTCGTATTGTTCCTGAGAACATCGATAACTCTCAAATCAATGATCATTTTCCCGATGAACAAATTCTTTCCATATCTAGTGCACCATGGTACGCGGACATCGTAAATTATCTTGTCACAAATGAAACACCTTCCCATTGGTTAAAACAAGATAAACAAAAATTTCTCTCCAATATTCGAAACTTTTACTGGGACGATCCTTATCTCTTTAAATATTGCACCGATCAAATCATACGTAGATGTGTCCCCGAACATGAATTTCATAGCATCCTCTCTTTTTCACATAATCAAGCATGTGGAGGACATTTTGGAGCAAAGAAAACTGATGCCAAGGTGTTACAGTGCGGTTTTTATTGGCCTTCTCTTTTTCGTGATGCCCACGAAGTTTGCTCCAAATGCGCTAGATGTCAACAAACAGGTCGTATTTCCAAATGCAACATGATGCCCCTAAACGCAATCCCTGTCATCGAAATTTTTGATGTTTGGGGCACTGATTTCATGGGTCCTTTTCCTAATTCTTTTGGAAATCTCTACATCTTACTCGCAGTAGATTACGTGTCTAAATGGGTTGAGGCCATTCCCACCAGAACGAATGACAATAAAGTTGTTGTCAAATTTTTGAAAGAAAACATATTTTCCCGTTTTGGCACACCTCGAGCCATTATAAGTGATAACGGTTCTCATTTTTGTAATCATGCTTTTGAATCTCTTCTTAAGAAATACTCTATCACTCATAAACTATCTACTCCATATCATCCACAGACTAACGGTCAAGTCGAGATTTCCAATAGACAAATTAAACAAATTCTTGAAAAGACGGTTAACTCCAACAGAAAAGATTGGTCATCTAAATTGATAGACGCCCTTTGTGCATTTCGCACAGCTTATAAAACCAATCTAGGAATGTCACCATACCGATTAGTCTTTGGAAAAGCATGCCATTTACCCGTTGAGCTCGAGCACCGCGCACTTTGGGCAATCAAATACCTTAATTTTGACATAGAAAAAGCCGGATCGCATCGTAAATTACAATTGTCAGAATTAGAAGAACTAAGAAATGAAGCGTACGAAAATGCAAAGATTTATAAAGAGAAAACCAAATTCTATCATGATAAATCCATACTTCGTAAGACATTCGAAGTAGGTCAGAAAGTTCTCTTATATAATTCCAGACTTCATTTATTTCCGGGAAAATTGAGATCCCGTTGGACAGGTCCATATATTGTGAAAAAAGTATACCCTTATGGCGCAGTTGAAATTGAAAATCCTAGGGACGGTTCCATTTCAAAGGTCAATGGACAACGCTTGAAGCCATTTCTAGAGTTTGAACATCACGAGGACGATGAGTTCGTGGATCTTCACGAACCTAGCTATTCGGCATGAGCCGCTCACTATCTTGCACATATCAGGTTGTATTTTTTTTTAGTTTTTTCTTCTATTTTGCATTTGCATTCTATTTGACAGTTGGGACACTGTCTCATTCCAGTGTGGGGGGGATTCATATCTCATTCTGTTTGTTCATATTTCATAGTGTAGCATCATTTTTTTTTTAAAAAAAATCGTCTCATTATTTGTTTTCAAATTTCCTTTCAATTTTTTTTTCATTTCCCAATATTTTTAGGACTTCGATTTATTTTTTATTAGTCAAGACAAAGTAAGTAAGCAGTTGAAGTCAATTAATGAAGATTTTTGTGAATCACTAATTTTAAATGTAAAATACAATGAAAAGTTGAATTACAAGCGATAATAGTGAGGTTAGTATATAGGGGGATTCATAGGTGATGGTTATGAAATCTTTTCTAAACTGTAGTCTTTGTTTAAAAAAAATGGCAGATTTAAAGTACATGCGTTGACATCTCAAATCATTAAAGTTAAGTGGTGCTAAGTTGATTTGCATAACACTCTTTAGCTCTTCTCAAAAAAAAGAAAAAACTAATAAGAAACACCTACAGTCGATAGGTGTGCACACTTGTGAAAGTGTGTGCACTCGCCACACTCTGTACTCTTCTCACGTAGGCCCGCAAGGCAGTGCATGGATGATATATCTGGCCTCAACATTCTGAGTTAGTTGTATAAATAATTAAATAAATAATCACCTAAGGATTACCGACCTTTTCTGACATAGTCAGCGTCGGTTTGCACAATCCGCCAAGCTCTGTCCCAACTCTCACGTAAGCCCGCGAGGCAGTGCATGGGTGGTATACCTTGGTCCAAAGGTTGGTGTAAAACAAAAAAACAAAAAAACAGAAAAACAGTAAAGAGAGACTAAGCTTTGAAACCCAAACACTTCTTGACTTTGTTGATTTTTCTTGTTATACAAATGGAAATGAAAAATACCATTTTGAAAAGAAAAAAAAAACTGTGATTAACAGTGAAGAATTTATTTCATGGCTGCACTATGTTATCGACCGAAACAACTAACCAAACTAGAATATAATGTATGAAAACTTGAGTTATATTGAAATTTGTGTTTAGTGAGGAACCAAAAATTTCTAAAAGTTGACTAAAACTGACATACATTACTTTGTTGCAATTATTCTGAAGTAAATCGAGTCTCCATTTGTTTAAAATTTTGCATTCATGTAGTACAGTAGAATCATCACATAATGCATTTGGATTTTGTGGGTAGTATCCGCTGAAAACCCTCACGAGACACCACTCGTCCTACTAGGGACACCTAGAGGTTTAACGGCTTGTTGCATACGCTCAATGCAATCGTGTTTCCTACGAAAAAGGATTTAGTTAGTTTTTATTTTCTTCTTTATTCGAGGACGAATAAAGTTCAAGTGTGGGGATATTTGATGAACATATTTTTCTGCATTTTAAACCGTTTGTTTCATATATTTTTATTTTAATAAAGTGGTATTATACGGGTATTTTTTTTGGTTTTGCAGATTATAGATTCCAAAGTGCAACATTTTGAATACCGTCGTAGAGAAAGTACATATCGTTCATGAAGAAATGCATCTCACGTCACCAACATGTGTACTATTCATGCAAGAAATCAATTGCAAATATTGAAAATACACATTCAAAGTTTGACCTGAAAATCTCTCAAAGCAAGGCCACTTGTTAATCAAATAACAAAGCAAAGACCAATTCAAAGTGAGGTGGCCTTATTTTTCTCCTAATATCAAGCACATGGACCTAAATAATAGGGTTATTTGTGGAGGCCGAAGTCTTTAAATAGAGAGAGGAATGCAAATGGAAAATTATCTCTTACCTCATCACTTTTCTTCAAGTTTAGATTTAAATTCAGCACTGTTTTTATTTTCGAACAGAATATGTAGGATTGTTGATTAGATTTAGCAATTTATTTATTCTTGTTCTTAGTTATTTTCTGCACTCTTTTCAGTTAGTTAATAATTATTTCAGTTGTTTGCTCCGCTATCTTCTTTTCCGCAATTTCAATTTCTGTTCTGATTTTTTTTACAATTCTATATTTTGGTAGCAATTTCGATTAGTTTCGAAATCGATTCGGAGTATATTATTGTTTTTATTTTCTGTTCAAAATTCACCGTCGAATTCGTTTAACACGTCTAAGATTTAACTATGGATTTTGATTGTTTTAAAATACAATTTCCTAAGTTCGACCTGCATACTACACGCCTGTGCGCTTGCAGAATTTATTAAAATTTGTGCTTTTCTAATCAATAGAAAAGTCGCAACAAGTTTTTGGCGCCGTTGCCGGGGAGTTGCTATTTTGAGATTTTTGATTTTTCGTTTTTAAGTCTATTCGTGTTAATTTATTTTAGTTTATTGCATAGTTTCCAAAAAAAAAATCATTTTTTTTTTCGTTTTTTGGTTCCTTTCGCCAAAGTAGCGTTTTACTTGAAAAAAAAAGTCGTTTTTTTTCGTTTTTCAGTTCCTTTCACCAAAGCAGCGTTTTACTTAAAAAAAAAATCGCATTTTGTTCGTTCGCTGCATTTGCTTTTTCCGTTACATTTTGCATGTGAGTTGCATCTCATTTAGTTGGTTTCTGTTCACATACCCAGCTTACGTTAGTTTAAATTTTGTTTCTCACGTTCATGTGTATGCTATCACATATAATCTCATTTTAAGCATTACTAGCTGTCACATATACGTAAACTTATCCTTTCATTTTTGTGTGTCAACTTACTGCTGCTACACGTTATTTAGTTGCATTGCTATTTTGGTTTCCACGTAACAAAAAAAAATTACTTTTTTTTCTCGTTTTTCAAAAATCACGTTTCACATAGCCACACTTTCGGTTTCTAATCATTCAAATTCTCTCACTCCTGCAATTTTCGCGTTGCTTTGGTTTGTGACTCGCATTGCTTCATTTTCAAACTCACACATTTTTCAGTGATCGCTGCAGTACACATTTTCATGTTTCCTTATTTCATTCATACATAGTTTTTCACTTAACCAAGGTAATCAAAGCATACTTCAATGCTTTATTTCATCAAGTTACATTCCATTTTGCTTATTTCAGTCACGTTTCATTTATATATACACAGTTGCAGTTTAATTTTTTCTAAGCTTATCATCTCTTAGATATCTGACAGGTAGCAACAGCATAGCAACCGCAAACTTTGGAGTTTGATCCGCTAGCGCTACTCAGCTGCATTGGACGGGCTATCATACACCTCTGTAAGTAATTTTCAACTCTACAGGTGCCCAACTGAAAACTGATTTAATTTACTTTTGCCTGTTACACCTTGATTTGTTTATGCGCGTTTGGGCAAGAAATAATTTTAACCGTTTAGAAAGCCAAAATATTTCATTAAACAAATCAACGGAAATTTCAAATCAAACAAATATGAGCAATCACGGTTCACAACACGGTTCACAACACAGTTCACCACACGGTTTACACCACAATTCACCGAAATTATCACCTAAATCACATGTTGGAAATAATGAATTTCATGAGAACCGACCATTATCCCTTAGAGACCGATGTTATCCAACACGGACTGTTCAACCTTCGGTTATTTCATTTCCACCTGCCGAAGGAAATAATTTTGAGCTAAAACATTCTTTTATCCAAGGGGTACCAAAATTCATTGGGTCTGAAAATGCATATGAATTTCTTAGTGAATTTGAGTTATATGCTTCTACAACTAAAATGCAACAACTTTCTGATGAATCCATCAAGCTAAGGCTTATTCCATTCGCGCTTCTAGAAAGCGCGAAAAGATGGCTTAACTCTCTTCCTAAAAATTCAATCAAAAGTTGGGACAATTTTGTTTCTATATTTTTGAAAAAGTTTTTTCCTTTCCACAAGACTCTTAAAATTCGAACTGAAATCAATCAATTCTCTCAGAATGAAGGAGACACTTTTTCAAAATACTTTGAACGGTTCAATCAACTGTTATATAGTTGCCCACATCATGCAATCCCTAAGCACGTTTTGTGCCAAATCGTTTATGAAGGGTTTAACTATCAAACAAGATCCCAACTTGAATCAATGTGCGGAGGAGAATTCATGGCAAAAACAGACGAGGAAGCTTAGGAATTTTTAGAAGAGTATTCGGAAAAGGATATGCAATGGGAAACAATTCGTACTCCAAACAGAGGAGTACATGCCATTGACCCATCACATCTTCCTATAGATGCCCAAATTCCTCAAGAAGGAGAAGGACTACCTCATTACTACACACAAGACTAAATCAATGCTATAGCCCAAAATAGTCCTTATTCATCCACATACAATCCTAACTGGAAGCACCACCCCAATTTTTCATGGTCAAATCCTAACGACGTGGCTAATCCATCACATATGTATCCAATGATACCAAATCCGAATTATCGAGCCCCAACCTCTAATTCTCAACCCGCTCCTCAAACAAAACCTTCGAATCAACCATACAGGCATCCTAATTTCAATCCATCAACCCAACCTTCTCAGCCTTCACAAGAAATTGCTCGATTGGAAAAACAACTCTCTAAACAAAATGAACAAATCACCAACCAAGATGCAAGCAAATCACTAAACAAAATGAACAAATGTTGGTAATGATGAAGGATCTCATGAAAATCAATGAGAAAGGTAAATTGCCTAGTCAAACCGAAGTGAATCCAAAGTATAACTCTCGAGGAGTAAATCTTTGTGAGGACGAAAGTGTAAATCCGGTTAATGCTGTCACCACATTAAGGTTCGGAAAGAAGGTAGACAACAACGTCGGCAACCCCGACATCCTTCTTAAATCTTCCCATGTTCCAAATTCTGAAACTCAGTCGACAACCACGGTTGTCAATTAAAATGATTCTAATTCTTCATCTAAGGTTGGCAATCCCGACCACTCTTCACCTTCTGATGTTGGCAACCCCAACATTCCAGCTCCCTTATCTTCACCCTCTAATATAACACCTTCTTCTTCGAATGAAAAAACTTCCGAACGAGTCTATAAACCCATAGCTCCATTTCCTCATAGACTCAACAAAAAGAAGAAGCCCGCAAATTTTGACCAAATTCTTGAAATCTTCAAACAAGTTCGAATCAATATTCCACTTCTTGATACCATCGAGCAAATTCCTCAATACGCCAAATGCCTGAAAGAGCTATGTACTCAAAAACGTGCCACTAACGTTCCTAAGACTGCATTTCTAACTGCAAACACTAGCTCTGTTATTTCAAATCCCTCCCCAATCAAGTATAAGGACCTCGGTTGTCCTACAATCGGTTGTAAAATCGGTAACACTCACATTAGTCATGCCTTACTCGATCTTGGAGCAAGTGTGAATCTTTTGCCTTATACTGTGTACTGTCAACTTGGACTAGGGGAATTAAAACCTACAAACATCACAATTCAACTAGCTGATCGATCTGTCAAAAAACCATTGGGCACAGTTGAAGATGTTTTGATACAAATCGAGCAATTCTATTTCCCAGTCGATTTCATAGTCCTAGAGACTGCACCTGTCTCAAATCCCAATAGTCAGATTCCTTTGATATTAGGTCGTCCATTTTTAGCAACATCAAATGCTATCATAAATTGTAGGAATGGTCAACTCCGACTTTCCTTTGGGCACCTAACCATTGAACTAAATATCTTCAATCTTAACAGACAACCAAGGGATTTTGATACAGAAGAAGTTGACATGATCCAAACAATTGTTGAAAATGATTTTAGTGATACTACGGAGTCTCTTAGCATGTTCCTAGATAATTTTAATTCCAACTTCCACGAAGATGAATACATTTATGAATTAAATGATATGCTATGCTCTTTTCATAATTCACTAGAATTCAATCAGTTGATGTCTATTGAAGCCTCAAAAGAAGTACGCCCTAAATTAGACCTCAAACCTCTTCCAAACGATCTTAAGTACGCATACTTAGATTCTTCGGAAAATTTCCCTGTAATCTTGGCATCCGATCTCATTAAGGACCAAGAAGAACAACTTTTGAAGATTTTAAGGGAAAATAAAGAGGCAATAGGATGGGTAATCGCTGACATTAAGGGAATTAGTCCATCAATTATTGAACATCGAATACATTTAGTCGACGAGGCTAAACCCACTCGCGAAGCTCAAAGGCGATTAAACCCTAATATGAGAGAAGTGGTAAAGGAAGAAATTATCAAATGTTTAGACAATAACATTATCTTCCCTATCTCTGCCAGTACTTGGGTAAGTCCAGTACAAGTTGTGCCCAAGAAATCTGGAATCACTGTGACCAAAAATGAGAATAACGAACTTGTTCCGACAAAAGTCAAAACAAAATGGCGCGTTTGCATCGACTATCGAAAACTCAATGCAGCAATAAGAAAAGATCATTTTCCCCTCCCTTTCATTGATCAAATGCTCGAACGCTTAGCCGGTCATGAATATTATTGTTTTCTTGATGGTTACTCTGGCTATAATCAAATTCCCATTGCGTTAGAGGACCAACACAAAACGACGTTCACATGTCCCTTCGGAACTTTCGCTTATCGTCGCATGCCCTTCGGTCTTTGTAATGCTCCCGCTACCTTTAAGAGATGTATGATGAGTATATTTTCTGATATGGTGGAGGATTTCTTAGAAATATTCATGGATGATTTTTCAATCTATGGGTCATCTTTTGATCAATGCCTCCTTTGTTTAGAACGTGTCTTAAAGCGATGTAAGGAGAAATCTCTTCTTCTTAATTGGGAAAAATGTCATTTTATGGTTAAGCAAGGAATAGTCTTAGGTCATGTTGTCTCTAAAAATGGCCTAGAAGTTGACAAATCTAAAGTTGGTCTTATTGTTGGCCTTCCTCCTCCAAGGTACGTAAAGGACATTCGCTCATTTCTCGGCCATGCAGGATTTTATAGGAGGTTCATTAATGATTTTTCAAAAATTTCAAAACATCTTTCGAATCTTCTGGCTAAAGACGTTAAATTTGAATTTTCCAATGAATGTAAAACATCTTTTGAAACCCTCAAATCGATCTTGACCACTGCACCTATCATCCAACCTCCAAACTGGACTTTACCCTTCGAATTAATGTGTGACGCTTCTGATTATGCCATTGGAGCCATCTTAGGTCAACGAATCGATAAACTTCCTCGAGTCATCTATTATGCTAGCAAAACTCTTAATGAAGCTCAATTGAATTACTCAACCACAGAAAAAGAGTTTTTAGCAGTTATCTTTGCCCTCGATAAGTTTAGATCATATCTCGTAGGTTCTAAGGTCATATTTTACACCGATCATGCTGCCTTGCGGTATTTACTCACGAAAAAGGATTCCAAACCCCGCTTAATCCGTTGGATTCTCCTTCTTCAAGAGTTTGACCTAGAAATAAGAGATAAAAATGGTTCTGAAAATGTCGTAGCTGATCATCTTTCTCGTATTGTTCCTGAGAACATCGATAACTCTCAAATCAATGATCATTTTCCCGATGAACAAATTCTTTCCATATCTAGTGCACCATGGTACGCGGACATCGTAAATTATCTTGTCACAAATGAAACACCTTCCCATTGGTTAAAACAAGATAAACAAAAATTTCTCTCCAATATTCGAAACTTTTACTGGGACGATCCTTATCTCTTTAAATATTGCACCGATCAAATCATACGTAGATGTGTCCCCGAACATGAATTTCATAGCATCCTCTCTTTTTCACATAATCAAGCATGTGGAGGACATTTTGGAGCAAAGAAAACTGATGCCAAGGTGTTACAGTGCGGTTTTTATTGGCCTTCTCTTTTTCGTGATGCCCACGAATTTTGCTCCAAATGCGCTAGATGTCAACAAACAGGTCGTATTTCCAAACGTAACATGATTCCCCTAAACGCAATACTTGTCATCGAAATTTTTGATGTTTGGGGCATTGATTTCATGGGTTCTTTTCCTAATTCTTTTGGAAATCTCTACATCTTACTCGCAGTAGATTACGTGTCTAAATGGGTTGAGACCATTCCCACCAGAACGAATGACAATAAAGTTGTTGTCAAATTTTTGAAAGAAAACATATTTTCCCGTTTTGGCACACCTCGAGCCATTATAAGTGATAACGGTTCTCATTTTTGTAATCATGCTTTTGAATCTCTTCTTAAGAAATACTCTATCACTCATAAACTATCTACTCCATATCATCCACAGACTAACGGTCAAGTCGAGATTTCCAATAGACAAATTAAACAAATTCTTGAAAAGACGGTTAACTCCAACAGAAAAGATTGGTCATCTAAATTGATAGACGCCCTTTGTGCATTTCACACAGCTTATAAAACCAATCTAGGAATGTCACCATACCGATTAGTCTTTGGAAAAGCATGCCATTTACCCGTTGAGCTCGAGCACCGCGCACTTTGGGCAATCAAATACCTTAATTTTGACATAGAAAAAGCCGGATCGCATCGTAAATTACAATTGTCAGAATTAGAAGAACTAAGAAATGAAGCGTACGAAAATGCAAAGATTTATAAAGAGAAAACCAAATTCTATCATGATAAATCCATACTTCGTAAGACATTCGAAGTAGGTCAGAAAGTTCTCTTATATAATTCCAGACTTCATTTATTTCCGGGAAAATTGAGATCCCGTTGGACAGGTCCATATATTGTGAAAAAAGTATACCCTTATGGCGCAGTTGAAATTGAAAATCCTAGGGACGGTTCCATTTCAAAGGTCAATGGACAACGCTTGAAGCCATTTCTAGAGTTTGAACAGCACGAGGACGATGAGTTCGTGGATCTTCACGAACCTAGCTATTCGGCATGGCCGCTCACTATCTTGCACATATCAGGTTGTTTTTTTTTTTAGTTTTTTCTTCTATTTTGCATTTGCATTCTATTTGACAGTTGGGACACTGTCTCATTCCAGTGTGGGGGGGATGCATATCTCATTCTGTTTGTTCATATTTCATAGTGTAGCATCATTTTTTTTTATAAAAAAAAATCATCTCATTATTTGTTTTCAAATTTGCTTTCAATTTTTTTTTCATTTCCCAATATTTTTAGGACTTCGATTTATTTTTTATTAGTCAAGACAAAGTAAGTAAGCAGTTGAAGTCAATTGATGAAGATTTTTGTGAATCACTAATTTTAAATGTAAAATACAATGAAAAGTTGAATTACAAGCGATAATAGTGAGGTTAGTATATAGGGGGATTCATAGGTGATGGTTATGAAATCTTTTCTAAACTGTAGTCTTTGTTTAAAAAAAATGGCAGATTTAAAGTACATGCGTTGACATCTCAAATCATTAAAGTTAAGTGGTGCTAAGTTGATTTGCATAACACTCTTTAGCTCTTCTCAAAAAAAAGAAAAAACTAATAAGAAACACCTACAGTCGATAGGTGTGCACACTTGTGAAAGTGTGTGCACTCGCCACGCTCTGTACTCTTCTCACGTAGGCCCGCAAGGCAGTGCATGGATGATATATCTGGCCTCAACATTCTGAGTTAGTTGTATAAATAATTAAATAAATAATCACCTAAGGATTACCGACCTTTTCTGACATAGTCAGCGTCGGTTTGCACAATCCGCCAAGCTCTGTCCCAACTCTCACGTAAGCCCGCGAGGCAGTGCATGGGTGGTATACCTTGGTCCAAAGGTTGGTGTAAAACAAAAAAAACAAAAAAACAGTAATGAGAGACTAAGCTTTGAAACCCAAACACTTTTTGACTTTGTTGATTTTGCTTGTTATACAAATGGAAATGAAAAATACCATTTTGAAAAGAAAAAAAAAACTGTGATTAACAGTGAAGAATTTATTTCATGGCTGCACTATGTTATCGACCGAAACAACTAACCAAACTAGAATCTAATGTATGAAAACTTGAGTTATATTGAAATTTGTGTTTAGTGAGGAACCAAAAATTTCTAAAAGTTGACTAAAACTGACATACATTACTTTGTTGCAATTATTCTGAAGTAAATCGAGTCTCCATTTGTTTAAAATTTTGCATTCATGTAGTACAGTAGAATCATCACATAATGCATTTGGATTTTGTGGGTAGTATCCGCTGAAAACCCTCACGAGACACCACTCGTCCTACTAGGGACACCTAGAGGTTTAACGGCTTGTTGCATACGCTCAATGCAATCGTGTTTCCTACGAAAAAGGATTTAGTTAGTTTTTATTTTCTTCTTTATTCGAGGACGAATAAAGTTCAAGTGTGGGGATATTTGATGAACATATTTTTCTGCATTTTAAACCGTTTGTTTCATATATTTTTATTTTAATAAAGTGGTATTATACGGGTATTTTTTTGTGGTTTTGCAGATTATAGATTCCAAAGTGCAACATTTTGAATACCGTCGAAGAGAAAGTACATATCGTTCATGAAGAAATGCATCTCACGTCACCAACATGTGTACTATTCATGCAAGAAATCAATTGCAAATATTGAAAATACACATTCAAAGTTTGACCTGAAAATCTCTCAAAGCAAGGCCACTTGTTAATCAAATAACAAAGCAAAGACCAATTCAAAGTGAGGTGGCCTTATTTTTCTCCTAATATCAAGCACATGGACCTAAATAATAGGGTTATTTATGGAGGCCGAAGTCTTTAAATAGAGAGAGGAATGCAAATGGAAAATTATCTCTTACCTCATCACTTTTCTTCAAGTTTAGATTTAAATTCAGCACTGTTTTTATTTTCGAACAGAATACGTAGGATTGTTGGTTAGATTTAGCAATTTATTTATTCTTGTTCTTAGTTATTTTCTGCACTCTTTTCAGTTAGTTAATAATTATTTCAGTTGTTTGCTCCGTTATCTTCTTTTCCGCAATTTCAATTTCTGTTCTGATTTTTTTTACAATTCTATATTTTGGTAGCAATTTCGATTAGTTTCGAAATCGATTCGGAGTATATTATTGTTTTTATTTTCTGTTCAAAATTCACCGTCGAATTCGTTTAACACGTCTAAGATTTAACTATGGATTTTGATTGTTTTAAAATACAATTCCCTAAGTTCGACCTGCATACTACACGCCTGTGCGCTTGCAGAATTTATTAAAATTTGTGCTTTTCTAATCAATAGAAAAGTCGCAACAGGGAATCACAAATTATAAAACTTATTTGAGTTATTATTATTTTCAATTATTAAAGAAGAACTTTAGAATGTATGAATTATTTTTACAGGAAATTATTATCTAGGATAAAATTTCTCAGCGTTTTAGCCTCAAGGACAAATCTTCAGTATTTTAGCCTGAATGACAACTTTTTTTATCAGTTTTTAGTTTTTGATGATAGTTTTCAGGTATTAGTTTGTAGTTATCAGTAGCAGTTTTGGAAGCATGTTTGTCTTTATGAATAATTTTGAAATAATTTTTGTCCTTATGATTAATTTTTAGTACCTCTTAAATAATTAATTTTTGTATTTAATCAATTTAGGAACCTCTTAATTTGAAAACTTTAGGAACCTCTTAATTATTGATCAATTGAAGTGATTATTATGCTTTGATTGGCTTCGTCAATCGACTCCTTGGCTGATGATTGATCATGGTCGCTTCTATATCAAGTTCGAATCCTGGTATGTGATTTTCCCTTTTTCATTTGTGGTTATGCTTGACTCAATTTGCTTTCGAATTCGATTCGAGTTCTGGATTGGTGCTTGCTCTCTGATTTTGCTTGAACTCGAATACTAATTTGCCAATGATGAATTTGGGTTGAACAGGATAAAAACCCTATATTTTCATTCGTATTTTTTGTTTGAATTCTTCAAGTGATTTGCTCGGCCTTTAGATTTTTGCTTGAACGATGAGATGATTTTTGACTTGGTCATTTATTATGTGTTACTCCATGAATTTGAATTTTGCTCCATTTATTTCTCCTATGACCTATTTGTCATTCATTTCCATCTTGCCTTTGAATTTGACTTCGATTTGTTACCCTATTGACATTGTTCTAATTTTTCTGGCTTTGACTTGTTCTTCGTTTCCTTATGACTTTTGATTTGGATCAAAACTTGACTCACGGCTTCATAGTTTTTATTGTATATTTGTGTGTCACTCCATGTATATACATACATATATGTATGTATATATGTGTGCGATGGCTCTGAAATCAATTCTTGTTTTTCATGTATGGTGCATTTGAAATTGTTTATGCCTCTGTTTCATGTGTTTGTCACTGAATATCGACCATTATGTTGATGTGTACATTTGTGGTCTTGATTTCATGATCAAATTGATGCCCTTGTGCATATTGTTGTTTTGTATTCCTGAAGCTTGTTGTTGTGAGCATTTGAAGTCTGGTACGAGTTTGAAACCAATTGTATGTGTTGCATTGTTTTCATGCTTCAAGTTAAGCTGTGTACATATCCATTCTGGTCTGCATTGTGCTTCAAGTTGAATTGCCTGTTGCTTCGAGTCAAACTATTAGCTTCTTCAAGTCATTACGATAAGGTCTGGTCTGGTCATATGTTTTTGTGTATGTTCACTTCATGCTGCTTTGCATCCATTTAACATGTCTGGTTCAATTTGTTGCCATTGCATTTTGGAGTCTGCTCTGGTTTTGTGTTGGGTGAACATGTTGCACTGATTAGAAAACTACCTTGACTTGTTTTTGAAGTCTTGCTCATGTGTGGTCTGCTTTGATTGAGTCATTTCATGTGTACGTCGCTTTATACATGTGCACCATATGTTGATATACTGTACTTAACCTTGAGTACTTCATGTTGACACGTGATCTGTATGCATGTTGTTGTTGTGGTCTTGTAGTCTGTTACACTTCAGTTTTGTATTGTTGAGTCATTTATGAAGACTGTACTTGCCTCGAGTTAAACAGCTTTATCCTTCCTTATGCACAAGCATACTTGCAGTTTGGCTCTGAGTTTTTGTAGTCTTTTCTATTGCATTGTGTGGTGATTCTTTGGCATCATCCTTTGTACATATTGAAATGTTTATTGATGGCCTGGGTTCCTTTTGAAGTCTTGTTGTATGAGCACTTTAACCATTTGCTTCTAGTTCATCCATGTTGAATTAGTTCCATTGTTTATGTTGTAACTGGTTCGAGTCTAGTTCCTTTGACATTGCCATGTTGAATGTTTTCATTTTGTATTACACCTGAGTTGAATCCAGCTTTTGCTTGGATTTGGCCTTATGCTTACCTTTCCCTGCGATTTTAACAAGCAAGTGTATATCGATGTGCACGACCTTGTGGCATGTACAGTGACACTCTATGTATGTCACAAGTTGTTCGTGTAAGATGAATTAACAAAAATGACGATGAACAATCCAAATAACCGAGTCAGACAATACTTTCAAACACACACTTCATTGTACATTGCAAAATATTTCTTTTTCAATTTTACTGCGTCAGTGTTTATTTTGCAGATAGTTCAGATGCTAGATTCAGACTGGAACAAAGTTAAAGACAAATATGAGTGTTGAGTGAATATGTAGTGAGGTGTAATATGTATAAAAAACTGAAAAGTGAAAATGTGTTGTAATCGAAATTGTAATGCAATTGAAAATGTAGTGAGAGCTAAAGTTTGCACTATTTGAATTTGTAATAAATTATATGTTTGAATAAAATATTTGTTTAAATATGAATTCCTAGTTATTTATTTTATTCAACAAATGTTTGTTTAATTATATGAAAAATAAAATAGTAAGGTAACAAATACATTTAAACAAATATATATGTATATTTATTATCATCAAAAAAAATCATAGGCTGTTGTATTCTTTAATCTCCTCCTTTTGATGATAACAAACATGTATTAAGATTTTGACTCTATTAAATGTATTTGGTCTTAATGAATTCCATGAGATTCCCCTAATTTAATGCCCCCCTACAACAAAACTCCTCCTTTACATATGCATGAAAATAAAAATAAAGAATATGTAATGAACCTAGATGCAATTAAAAAATATGACTTATTTGCCAAAATCTTAACCTCTCTCCCCCTTTTGTTTTCAGCAAAATAGTAATAGTGTCAGAAAATAGAGATAAAGTGATAGACATTAATACCTAATCAGGTATAAATATTAAATTCCAATAAAAAATCAACCAAAAATCATAATACTCTGTTAGGCGCATATTCCACTCTAGAGTGATAGGGATGATGTCGGCATAGAAAACCATATAGTTGTATCCATTCGTGGTATATTTATGACAGAAATTTGAATACTTACTACCCGTGCATAACGGTTAGGACTTTTAAATGAGAGTAGTTGTATTCCTTAATTTTTTTTAAAAAAAAAATGAATTTTAAGCATCTTCTAACCGCGCATAACCATGAGGATTTTAAATGGGGTTAGAATCAACTTTCCTATTTAATAATCAATTTTGATATGTGTTCCATACATGTATAGCCGTAAGGACTTTTAAATGAGTATGAAAGCACATAATCAAAGATTCCAAGTAGTACACTCATGCATAACCATGAGGACTTTTAAATGAGAGTGAATACTTTTGGATGATTTTATTGTTGATTAATTAAAAAAACGAATAATTTTCTGTTTAAAAAACCACACTTTGACATACTATATTGGATTTTGATGAGTGATAGTCGAAGAAATATGATAGAAATAGAGATGGTCATGGAATTTTTACCAACCAAAGTTATTACAAATTTTCTTTAAATTTTTAAAGAAGTTTACTAAAAATACTATCTCAAGTCATAATATATAATTAATATCAACACTCATCACTTTTTCAATCACTATTTATCTTTTTGATAATCAGTAGGGAGTTGGATTAGTTAATATAGTCATTTAAAATCAAATCCAAAAATGTAAAATCAAATTTCTAAAATGCCTAATTTGAGACGAAGTCAACAAAAAAACTATTTTCTCGAAGGGGTTTTGTAAAAATGTCTGCCAATTGAAAATCAGTTGAAATGAAAATTATGCAGATAGTTTCTTTGTAAATGTGATGCAACTAATGAATATCTCCATATAAAACAAGTTCCACTAGTACTTTGTCCATAATCTAGACTACCAGCATAATCTGCATCTGAATACCCTTTTTGCTCAAAGTTATAAGTTGGATACCAAAGACCAAACCGTGAGATGTGCAACAAATACCTTATAATTCTTTTTACAGCTTTTAAATGAGATTTTTTTTGGATGTGAATGAAACCGTTAACATGAGCAAATAGATAGCATAATGTCTAGAAGCAGTAAGATAAAGGAGTGAACCAATCTACCTCAATATTTCTTTTGATCAACTATCTTACCTTTTACTGGATGATTGAAATCACATTATGGTGCAGGTTTTCAACATATAATACATCATTGTTACCCATTGTGACTCTGCCACCTCTGTGCTTCTTTAGACTAAGGAACTTTGATTTGTCATCCGTCATGCACCTGGAACAGCCAGAATCCAGGTACCACTCTTGTTGTTCCTTAGCCTGCAAACACACCTACACGAGGAAAGATTTTTTTAATCTATTTGTTTTTATAGGTCCATGATTGTTAGTGACAAATGATTTCAAAAAAAAGTTTGCATAGAACCAAAACAGTTTATGTTTGTTCCTTTTGGCACCCCAAATATGTTTGATTTTAAAAGAATTTACATTTGTGCCTTTAGGAACCCAAATTAGTATGGTTTTCAGTGTTCGGGTCTAAACCAGCAATTGTTTTGATTGTGTCCAATTTTTCTACAAATCGTGCACTTGGGGTTGACATGATTAGTTTCACTTCTAACTCTTTCAGATTGAGTATACCCAAGTCTTTGTCTAATAGTATTAATAGTTTGTTTCCCTAATAGCATAATTAGTGATCTTTCTCCTATGAAGAATTTTCTTAAAGTTGTAGACAATTGTTGGACTTGTGACTTGAGAGGTTCGTTTTCATTCAACAACAATGTGCACTTTTTAATAGAATTTTCTCTCCTAGATTTTTCACTTTCTTTCAAAATCAGAATTTCATTTTCAAGCGATTTAATTCTACTTTCTGATTTTTTTATTTCCTCTTCTAATGATGGACACTTATCACACTTAAGGCTTTTATTTTATAGTTTCGAACCAATTGATCAAGCTTTTATTTATTTCTACCAAACTGTCTCTTTGTGATTCAATTTAGCGTACTTCTCCCTAAGTCGTTCAAAATATCCATTTACTTCATGAAAATATATAAGTAATTGCGAGAGAGTAAGTTTTGATACCTTGCTTGACTCATCATCATCGTTGTCACTTATTTCTCTTGAAAAACACAAATTTGCTTTTTCACTTTCACTACTAGTGCTTTTATTACTTTCATCCCAAATAGCTGCAAAACTTCTCCTTTTTAATTTCTTTCCTTTGATGAATTAATTTTGAGGACAATTTGGCTTGATATGACCAGGTTTATTACAGTAGTGACAAATGATCTCCTGCTTTTCTGAGTTGTCTAGAACTTTGACGATTCTATTTTTTAGTTGTTGATTTAGGGAAGGATTTCCATATTTGCAGTTCTACCTTCTGAATCTCTTTATTATTAGTGCCAATTCAGCTGCTCCATCATCATTATCATCTTCACTTTCTGTTGTTCCTTTGAGAGCTATTGACTTCTTTCGTGTATCTCCTCCTTCAAGTTCTTCCTTGAATTTGATTTCTAGCTCATAGGAGGTGAGATTTTCGATGAGTTCTTCAACTTTAACTTGTTTTAGACCTTTTGATTCTTGGATGGCAGTCACCTTTGCTTCAAAATTTTATGGAATAATTCTGAGGATTTTTTGAACTATTTCCAGTTCTGTGTATGGCCTTCCTAGGTATTTTGATTAGTAACCAAGATTAGAAAATCGTCCATACATTTCTTTGACACTTTCATCCTTTGCCATTATGAAGTTCTCGTACTTGTTACTCGGCATAGCAAGGTAAGATTCTTTAACCTAAGAGGTTCCTTCATGAGTCACTTCAAGCGTGTGCCAAATTTCCTATGCAGTTAGACAATGTAAGACACGATTTAATTCAATTTGATCTGATGAACAAATAATACAAACCATAGCTTTAGCATTAGCATTTTGCAATTTATTTTCAAGATCTGTCCATTGATCCATAGGTTTTTCAACTTCTTGATTATCTACCATTTTTGTTGATGTCCTATATCCCTTTTCAACAATATTCCATGCATCTATGGTTTTAAGAAAAATTTTCATTCTATTTTTCCAATAAGCATATTCACCATTAAACATGAGGGTCTAATTATGGACTGACCTTCAGCAAAACCATTATTAAAAGAAGTAATTGAAAAATCAAAAGTTTAAAATAAAACTTGGTTTTTGTTCCTAACTCCGATACCACTTGTAGGATCATTTTCACCCTAAAGGGGGGTGTGAATAGGGCGATACTAAAATTAATGAGGAAATAATAACAGAAAGTAATACAGTAAAAATCACACATAGATTTACCCAAATTCGGCAAAAATTTGCCTATGTGCTGCCCCTAAGGTTTCTACTAGAAATTAAGTTGTCAAACGCTTACAAACACACGTAAACTTGTGACACCCACTAACTTGACTAACATAACTCTAAACTCAAAACTCTGCCACAACCCAACCATGCGAATTCTCGAACTACAAAACTATAGTTCGTAAACCTAGTTAAACTAGAGTCTAATTTAAATAAGAATTAAAATAAAACAAAAAACAACTAAAATAACAAAACCCTATTAGTTAAAAACTTAAGCCCAAAGTAAACAATAGAAGTCGGCTCAATAAATAGTAAAAAGGAGACTGGTTGCTTTTGTTCGTGTCTTCTTTTGGCCGATCGTTCCTCTTTCTGAATTTAGGGTTTCATTCAAAATTGAGGCGCCACTTAGTTATCGATCGATTGAAGTGATTAGTACACTTTGATTGGCTTCGTCAATCGACTCCTTGGCTGTGCTCACGGTCGCTTGTTTAGATCGAATTCTTGTATGCGATTTTCCCTTTTTGATTTGTGATTATGCTTGACTCAATTTGCTTTCGAATTCGATTCGACTTCTGGATTTGTGCTTGCTCTCTGATTTCGATTAACTCGAGTACCAATTTGCCGATATGAATTTGGGTTAAATAAGGATAAAAACCCTATATTTTTGTTCCTATTTTTGTTTGAATTCTTTAAGTGATTTGCTCGGCCATTAGATTTTTGCTTGAACGATGAGATGATTTTTGACTTGTTCATTTGTTACATGTTACTCCATGAATTTGAATTTTTCTCCATTTATTTCTCCTATGACCTGTTCATCATTCATTTCTATCTTGCATTCGAATTTGACTTTGACTTGTTGCCCTCTTGACATTGTTCCAATTTTTGCTGGCTTTGACTTGTTCATCGTTTCCTTATGACTTTTGATTTTTTTCAAAACTTGGCTCACGGCTTCACAGTTTTTACTGTATTTTGTGTGTCACTCTATGTATATACATACATATATGTATGTATGTATGTATGTGTGTGTGTGTGTGATGGCTCTGGAATCAATTCTGTTTTTTTATGTATATATATGGTGCACTTGAAATTGTTCATGCCTCCGTTTCATGTTTTGTCACTGAATATCAACCATTATGTTGCTATGTGCATTTATGGTCTTGATTTCATGATCAAATTGATGTCCTTGTGCATATTATTGTTTTGTATTCCTGAAGCTTGTTGTTGTTGTTGTGAGCATTTGAAGTCTGGTACGAGTTTAAATCCAGTTGTATGTGTTGCATTATTTTCATACTTCGAGTTAAGCTGTGTACATATCCATTCTGGTCTGCTTTGCACTTCGAGTTGAATTGCCTGTTGCTTCGAGTCAAATCGTCAGTTGCTTCGAGTCATTACAATAAAGTCTGGTCTAGTCATATGTTTTTGTGTGTGTTCACTTTGTGCTGCTTTGCATCCATTTAACATGCTTGGTTCAATTTGTTGACATTGCATTTTGGGGTCTGCTCTGTTTTTGTGTTGTGATGTTCATGTTGCAATGATTAGAAAACTGCCTTAACTTGTTTTTAAAGTCCGGTTCATGCACGGTCTGCTTTGGTTGAGTCATTTCATGTGTAAGTCACTTTATACATGTGCACCATATGTTGATATACTATACTTAACCCTGTAACTTCCTGTTGACATATGGTATGTATGCATGTTGTTGTGGTCCTGTAGTCTGGTTCACTTCGGCTTTGTATTGTTGAGTCATTTGTGAAGACTGTATTTGCATCAAGTTAAATAACTTTATCCTTCCTTGTGCACAAGCATACTTGCAGTTTGGATCTGAGTTTTTGTAGTCTTTTCTGTTGCATTGTGTGGTGATTCTCTGGCATCATCCTTTGTACATGTTGAAATGTTTATTAATGATCTAGGTTCCTTTTGAAGTCTTATTATATGAGCACTTTGACCAGTTGCTTCGAGTTCATCCATGTTGAACTGGTTCCACTGTTCATGTTGTAACTGGTTGGGATCTGGTTCCTTTGACATTGCTACGTTGAATTTTTTCATTTTGTATTGCACCTAAGTTGAATCCAGCTTTTGCTTGGGTTTGACCTAATGCTCACCTGTCCCTGCAATTTTAACAAGCAAGTGCATATCGGTGTGCACAACCTTGTGGCATGTACAGTGATACTCTATGCATGTCATAAGCTGTTCATGTAAAATGAATATATAGTGAGGTTTAATATGTATGAAAAACTGTAAAGTGAAAATGTGTTGTAATCGAAGTTGTAATGCAATTGAAAATGTAGTGAGAGCTAAAGTTTGTACTACTTGAATTTGTAATAAAATATTTGTGTAGTCTTGCATTAGATGGATATTGGGTCACGATGGCCATCGAGGTAACTAAAGATTGTAGGAATAGTGCTGAGTGTGTGTGAGGAAGGCTCTAGAGTAGGTTGAGAGCTATCAGTCTCCTATATGGTTATTATTGATGAGATGCTATATACACATACTTATTCATCTATATGAGATCATTGTGTTTATAGCCGAGAGCGGATTAGATCATTTAATGAGACTGATGCTGAAATAGTTATACAAATGTTGAGAGCGGATAGGACTAGAGTCCAGATGACTATCCATGATATTAAGAGTTGAGTGTAGAGGTTTAAAAGACAGTATGGTTATTTCATTGGCCGAGAGCCAAGTCGATTAATATGAGGTTGAAAGTCTAGACGATCATTATGTGATTGTCGATCTCTTGGATTATTCATGAGACCATGGGTCCATATGGTTATCTAACATCGTACACATCAATTATACGACTATCTAGGATAGCTAGAGATGCTTAGAGCATGGAGTTGGACCATGTACCTACCTTTTATATAGTTATTTGAGAGATAACCTTAGCTACCTGATGTGCACGTAAATGTGCATATTTTTACCACCATATTTATTCTATTTAAATTAAATAAATGATCATCTTGGGTATTTTAACTTGTTTTAACCAAAATTCATATTAATTCCAAATTTTCACATATTCGTCTTCATATAAGGGCAAAATGGCCATTTGTGCGCGTATATTAATTTGAAAGAATTTAATAGGAAATTTCTATAATATTTTGTAGGAATTTAGATTCTCACATTAGTGGGTTTATGAAGAAACATGCATGCACAAAATGGATATAAAGGAATAAAGATGGAAATAATTCAAAGTGAAGATCATGGAGGACCTCACCTACCCACCTACCTTAATGTACAAATTAAAGGCTAGTGCACATGCTTTTGGACTTAATGGCTTCATGTACACTTAATGGAGGATTAAGATATGTTAATGATTACTTGGCCTCCACACTTCCTAAGGGGCATTTTGGGCATTCCCCAAAAATATGAATTAGGGTTTCATACATGTATAAATACCCATATGTTTCATGTAACATGATCTCCTCTCTTAGTCTCTTTTAGGTCTCCTTCTCTTTAGTTTAGTTTAGATCAAATAAAAGAAAGCTCTCTTTCTCTTTTAATGGCTACTTAGCCAATTTTTATTTCTTGTAATCTTTTTTATTTTATGCAAATTAATACATGCTCTTTCCTTTTCATGTTCATTTACTTTCATGTTGTAGTGTAGGTTTCTCTTATTTCATGCAAGTAGATTAGTTTTGTTTCTTTGCTTTGCTCTCTTTTTCTTTCTTTTTTTTGCTTTCATGTTCCTTTCTACATTTGTTGATTTGATAACAAATATGAGAGCTTAATCCCTACAATTTAGGGGTAATGAAGCTCTCTAGTATGTAGATGCAACATTTTGATGTTTATACTCTCTTTTTGTGCTTTAATGGAAATACTTGAAGTGGTTTAATGATGTTGTTTAGCTTTGAATTTGATAGTCTATGTTGTTCATAACAAGTAGGCTATGCTTAAACAAACAAAACACAAATTGCCTCTTCATCTACATATGATTATGGCAAAGAAGTGATTGTTGAAATTAAAATTTGATGGCTTATATTTCTAATTAATGGTTAATAGGTCATGCTTAAAATAAATTTTGCTTTCAACTTTGTTGTCATATTTTATGAGATTTAAAAGTGTATTAGTGGTTGTGTTATAGTTTGATGGTTTATATTGAGCTAATTAATAGCACAAATATACCATACTTATGATAAGCACATCAACTAATTCACTAATGACAAGAAAAGAGAGATCATAACTTCATTTTGTTGATTTATGTGATCTAGAGAGTGGAAATTGCCTCTAAATTGTCTTAACACTCTCATATTTTTATCTATTTTCTTTTATCATTTTTCTTCTTCTTTTTAGTTAATCACTCTTCCAACTTTGGTTAATTTGATTGAGTAGAATTTTAAAATCATCAATTCCCTGCGGATCGACCCGTATTCGCCGCGTGCTACATTCGTACACTGTGCGCTTGCGGTTATTTTTATTTCAAAATTCGTTCGACGGTTTTCTAAACCGATAGAATTTCCGTCGACGAACACTACCGAGGATATGCCATATTTGTATCTCGTGTATGTTTTATTTGTTTGATTGATTATGTATTTTCATATATATTGAGTATGCCGGACCTCGGGTATGTCTACTTTATGATTATCTGAGAGATAATCTTGGGCATAGCTTTGTGCATGCCCGCATGGTACTTGATGATTTTGCATATTAATGATAGTTGGATGTGTTTGATATTTCACCTATTTTGATATTATACTTCTTGATGTGTTATTTAGTTATTAGTGATTGGGTGATGACAAGTGCATGGCATGTGGTATGGTGCCATACATATATTGAGTTGTCTACATGACACATTAGGATATACAATTGTTTCAATCTTTTGACACCTACACTAGACATAGTTTGACCCATGTGTTATATATATAATAGTCGGGTCAGTTCGAGACATTACAGGTTTGCGGATGAAGCGACCAGATTTTGATTGTTGAGCATATAGGAGGATAGTTGTATACATTATAATTTGAATATCATTTTGTGTATTTGTAGCTACATGTGTTCATGTGATGTTGAGATGTTTATATTGGACATGTTGTGCATATTTTTGATGATAGTGGGCATCAACTCTTTTATATTGACCCACAAAGACATGTATATATTTTCTATTATATGTATCATTGTCGCATTATTGACTCTGTGTTCTTTGATATATTTTTTATATTGTGTATTATTCTATCTTGGAAACGCATGTGTTTATTGCTCTTTGCCAAAACTGGATACGTACAGGTGAGACATTTATATGATTTTGAAATACATAATATTGTTAGCCTAAGGGAATATTCACGTGTGACATTCCAGTATCGCCTTATTCTCTATATTATCAAACTATATTACTTAGTAATACTCATTGGTAGTATATGTATAGAGGTGGGATGTTACAGTTGGTATCAGAGCAGGTTCAAAACATTACACAAGTGATTTGAGTCATTGTAACGACCTAAAATTTTCGACCTCGATAATTCGACACTAATATGTTCACTGTAGAAGTGCCGAGAAATCAAATTTCAAAAATTTTAGATTTTTAAAGAAAAGAAGAAGAAGGAGAAGAAGAAACAGAAAAGAAAAACCTCTCACATTCGCAGCGGATTAAATATAATATCAAAATAATAGCATTTGCAAAGAAAGCTATAATTGTTACTTTTACAACAATGCATCAGAGTACAATCAAACATACATAAACTGGACAGTTATAATTAACTTGTCCCAACTACAAACAATATAACACGGCGGGATATTCTTTATACGTTCCTGCCATCAAGCTCGCCTAATGAGCTCAAGAACATCCCAACCTGAAAATCTGTAATACTCAGACTAACCCGAGCATTACATCAAAGTAACACCTGGGTCAGGCAGGAAACTAGCGTGAGTAAACCCATATAACTTGAAAATACTAAGTTATAAACATATTTGAAACTCGTGTAACTCGTATTTCACTATGAGATCTTAACTTGATAAAACCAACACTTATTTCACAAATAAATCCCTAAGTACCACTGTATAGTTTCAATGGTCCAGTTTACTTAAATTATTCCATTCCAGCCTATTAATTTCACAAATCAAATCTATAAAGAATTTTTGCAGACTGTAAATCGAAGTGGTTTCGGGTATTTACTGATACCCGACCTCGTTCTCTTTGAATCCAATGTTATTATCTAAGCCAAATTATTTAAGTTTAAACAACACAATTATATCCAGGATTTCATATTCACACAACAATTCATCTTCGATAGATAACCCTCGATTTCACAGTTCAACCAAAGTATCTCATATCACAAAGCATCACGAATCACGTATTAGAGATATCAAATAATTCTAGGTTATTCAATATATCTTAATCATTTATAAGCAAGATAAATTAATCATACCATTTCTAATTAATTTAATTATTGCTTACTTAACTTTAACTTATTGCAAACCATTAATGTTTCATCCTTTAATTATCCATCTAAATTAATTATCCATAATTACTTCATTAAGTAATTATCCCATTGGTTAATTATCCTCAATTAATTAACCTTTAATTATTAATTAATCACCTTCTAATGATTAATTAACCTTTAATTATTAATTAATTTAATCTTTAATTTCTAATTAAATTAATTAACCCTTAAAAAATTAATCCTTTAATTACTTACATTAAGTAATTATCATTTAAGTAATTAATCGCTAATTACTTCCATTAATTAATCTCTAATTACCAATTAATTAGTCTCTAATTATTAATTAATTAATCTCCAATTACTAGTTAATCAATCTCTAATTAATGAATCTCTGATTACCAATTAATTAATCTATGATTAATTAACTTATAACCCTTAATTATTAAATAATTAATCCTCAGTCATTAATTTATAAATTTCTCTTTATTTACTTAATTTAATTTAATCAATCTATATTTACCCAAAATCTTAATTAAATCCAAGATAAACATTGGACCTATACTTTATATTCGTTCTTGAAAATTTGATAAATATTTAAACTTTTAATACTTGTTTCTATTGACTTGAAGCTTTGCTTTTAAACTTAACAAAACTTTGCTTTTGCTTATAAAACTTGATTTATTTTACCACCATCGACTCTGTAAAAAAAACTTCGATACAGGCCCGAGCCCAAACCCCCAAAAACCCCGAGACAAACCCTAAAACACAACACCGATCAAAAACGAGAGCCACCCCGAATAAAGCACCATCTTCCCCGAAGCATCAAATCACAGCAACATCAACAGATATGGCGCAGACTCGTGCACATGCACGTCATGCCCATGCCTTTCCGACCGACCCTCCGATCACCATCCCATCGCCACCGACCCACTCAAACACTCCGACCAACTAGCTTCCTCGATCGAGCTAGAATTCAAAATCGAGCCATTCGACTCCAAGTGGAACCAAAACGATCGGCCAAAAACTTCCTTACGCCGCCACCTACGCTCACCTACGACCTCACGATCATGATCAGCACTTCGTCGTACGCCTACGCTTCCAAATGCCCACCCGTGATCAACTCCAGTTCTCAAATAACCTCGCAATTTCCTTGATTTCAATGTCGAACAAACATGCAAACTTAGCCCTAGCTCACCGTCGTCCAAACACTACGGCATCCTAGAATCCCTCCGAGTATTTTCCCGAGTGTTACATCTCCCAAGCTTACTTCAGCCAAAAACTCGGCCCTCCTCCCATCGATGATCGCCAGCAATCGAGCCATTTCTCGATTATGTTCAACTCAAAAACTCACTCGACTCCAAAACTTAAAAATTTTGATTTTACTTTTAAAAATCCTAGTTTTCCAATGCGAATCGGATGATATAGGCAAGAATCCAGATCTAAACAACTAATTCCCTGACTTAATATGATAATTACTGTAAAATTCTTCTTCCTGGAACAATCTTTTGCTAACTATACCTTTTAAACATTTTTAAAATTCGTGTTACACCATCACAACCAAATTTGCTTTAAACATAATATGCTAAAAGTAATCAGGGAAAGAGATGTAAATTTTTCTTTGAACATATTTTAGTCTGTTGTGATTAACAGAGATCTACTTATGTTCACCCAGGCATGCAAATTAGAAATTTCATCTATATACCCAGACAACATTATCTCATCCATGCTCATCATATTTAAGTTATTGTTATCATCAATTGTGGCATGCATCAACTATACAGATGATTTAACTTTAAAAAAAATTAAAGTTTACTCACCTTATTGGATAACAGAAAATAGATCTTACAAACTGGAACTGTACTTGATGACCTGATCTGCAACTTGATTGTTGGTTATGAACTGAAACCTTTTGTTTTTGAAATAATCTTTGAATCACTACTTGCTAATGTTTCAGATGCATTTGAATTTGCACTTTGTTTTTTGTTTGATCAGTTTTGCTTCAGGTTGAAGATTTGTAAGGATCTGTTTGTTGATTTCTTTACTTTAGCTCCCAGGTTTTGAATTTGAAAAAATTGCGTCTTTATGAAATCTGGAAGTTGTCAGATTTGAAATCTTATTTGTTGAGATGAATTGAACTTGATTTTTATCTTTGCTTTTGTTTTCTTTTTTTTAATCTTTGGTTTGTATTTTTTTCTTCAGTTTCTAGGTTTCTACATTTGTTAGTGTATAAATTTTGAAGAAAATATAAAGAGAAGGGGAAATAGTGTATTTATAATCTTGTTTTCCTATTTTTATTTTTCTTTAAAATAAAGAACATGACACTTGTAATTTGCATGCAAAGACGATTACACTTGTTAATTCATGTTGTATTTTCCTTAAACTTGTATTTTTATATGTATTAATTAGTTACACTTGTATTTTTATATGTATATTTATGTTTCTATACTAATTCATATTTGTATTATGTATTTATTAATTTCATGTATCATGTTTTAAATGTTGTATATATATACAAATTAAATTTTGTCTCATGTTAATTTAAAAAAATATATGCATTAAACCTTTTCTTAGATCTTATTAAAGCTTTTTATGTATCCTTGTCTTTTATTTTATATTTTCAATTTTAGATAAATACATTTCTTTTTATCAATTTAAGTTTTATATTTATTCATACGTTTTCTAGTATTTATACATATATAACTTTAAAAGAGAATGATTTTAAAATCTTAATTATATACTAATAATAATCATATATATTTATTCTTGAATTTCCAACCCAATTCTATTTAAAATCTACTCATATTTATATATCTATATACATGTAACAACATATTATTTGTTTTAAAAGAATAATTTGCCAATTTTGAATTAATATATTAAGAAAATTATCAAACCAATATTTATCCAGATATATATTTTTATTATCAAAATTATTTATTCAACTTATAAACCAATGTTTAAAATTATTTATTTACCCAATTAACAGATGTCCAAAAAATCCGAGTTATCACATTCCTCCCCCCTTTGAATCCTTTCATCCTCGAAAAGGAACGAAACCTGAATTTATTAAAATGCTTGTTATGAGCTTAAATTTCTCTTTGATCATTTTCAACTATAAACTCTTTTATTAAGATTTTTTTTTAAAACACTTTAAAATCTATATAATATTATCAAAATAGCTTTATAAAAATACTTTTTATAACTCAATGTCTCGACAAGTCCATCCCCATTCTCATAGAAATTCGGTCATACGTTGATCAGGCGTAGGATTGAAAATCTATAAGTACTTTGTAAACCCGTTTTCAACACCCAGTGAAAATATTTGGAAAACATTTTCGAAAACTTTGCGAAAGTATAGAAAACAATTTTTGAGAATATAGGAAACATTTTTGGTAAGAATGCTCTGGAAATCATCACCCCCTCTATGGTCACAGTTAACCCGATGGTTACTGTGCCATCCCAGCAAAATCCATAGATAACTGTAGGCACTCCACGCCCCTCGATTACGCCATGAAACCCGCCACAGATTGTAGCTACATCTAGGGTTAGGTCGCCATCACGACAAAAGTCCATGTAACTGTAGGCATCAGCGCCCTCGAATTTCGCTGCCAAATGAAACTTCACCATTCCTACATAGGTCGCAGACTACATCAGTTGAGTCCCAATGTAGCCTTAGGCTCTCATGGCCTCACGACTTTCCCTATGTCTTCAAAGATCGCAGTCTACCAATATTACGTTGCCATCACGACAAAATTAAATGTACCATTGGCTCTCACGGCCACACGACTTCCGCTTTGGTCCGTAGTAGATTACAGTGACATCGAGTTACACTGTCGTCATAGCATAACCCAAATATCTCTGTAGGCATCAGCGCCCTCGACTTTCGCTACCCATAACACAAAATCCTCAGGAACTTCAATTTGTCCGTACTTCCTTCCAGGATTCAATTTAGAGCCTCCCCCTTAAGGCTCAAGGCAGAATCACCCCGTGGATCTCCTATGAAGTTCATTTCAATGGGAGCGCCTTTTTCTCCAAAGCCAATCTCAAAAACATTTTATACTATACACTTATAGTATCTTTTAAATTGTACTCTTTATGATTCACATAAATCTCTTTTACCCAAAATCGATATCTCAAATCGATAGTTCCAAACTTGGCTTTCCAAACTTCCCAAAATTGATTTTCCCAAAAATCAAAAGCCTTTTCAAAATCCATAGGTTCCAAAACCTTTCCCAAAATCATTCTCATAAAATCATTTATATATAACTTATCCTTTCCAACTTGAAAATAATCTTTGGATCACTTATATAGATTCCCTTTTTATACTTCAAATATTTCCAAAAACGCTTTCTTCTGGTTTTAGATTCAACATAGGGGGAGCTTATCATACATAGCAAATATGTATAACTTTACTATGCCAATCAACATTCAATTTTGATTTTCTTTTATAAAGTTACTTACCATATCACTTACTTTTCATAAAGTGAATTTCAAAAGATATCCACTTCCACCTTATTCATATATATTTCTCAAAATATATTTCCCTTTCAAAAATCATTTTCATTTTCTTTCAAAATTTCAATATCTATTTCACTTAAGAACGTACGATGCATGTATACCATCCAAACGCAATATCAAATCTGATCGCTCACTCGATCACACAATTTCATTTCTGAACTAGTATCATCCACCTAACTTCCTAGTGCGGACTCAGATCTGGTTTCTTGATCAGAAACCGTCATTCTCCTTGCATAGTCATAACTATGATAGAGAATTCCCAGAATCAATCAAAAATTCATATCCAGGGTTCGCCGTCGAAAATCGAGTGAAAAATCCCAACCGGGATCAATATACTATCTCGAAATTCTATGCTCGAACCTGGATCAAATCATTCTGCAAACAGAATAATATACGTACATCCTACATATTTATCTTCATTGATTATTAGCTAAATCAATATTTTTTCTATTCACCTTCATTTTGATTTCATTCACTTATTCACAATTGATTCAATTTCCATTTGGGTTGTCACTTCAATTCTAAACAGTTTGCACTCTGACTATCTTGTATTTAGAAAATAGCTTGAAAAGTTTAAAATAGATAAGTAGTTGTAAAATAGCAATAAAATAGTTAAGTAATGATAAAATAGTTGTAAAATAATTAAGTAGTTTGTAGAATAGTTAGATAGTTGCAAAATAGTTATAAAATAGTAATTAGTTATAAGTAGTTGTAAAATAATGATTAGTTTATAAAACAGATGTAAAATAGTAATTATTTTCAAAATAGTTGTCAAATAAATATAAGATAGTTTGGGTTTTAAAAGGAAAGATTGTATAGTAAATATCTAGGAAAATAGATTTAAAATAGTTATATTAAAATAATTCTATTTGAAAATAGTTTTCAGAGTCAAACTGGTCCAATTTTCCAATCTCCTATCTCAAATTCAAATCAATTCCCATTTGAATATAAACTTATTCAATTTAATCACAATTTCAATTAATTTAAATCAAATTCATTTTGAACAAACTTTCAATCTCAATCTCAATTTTTAAACCATCCCAAATTATATAAGTTCAAATTAAATTTTTAAATGTTGATTTAATTCTTTAAATCAAATTAACCTTTACTTTTAAATTAACAACTTAAATCTTTAGACCATTTAATTCTGAGTCCCAATTTCCAAATTCCATTTTAAATTGCCTTTGCTTAACTTATTTCAAAATTCAAATAAGAGTTCAAAACTTATTAAATGATTTAATCTTCAGAATCCAACTTATTGCCCAATTTTAACTTCCAAACCAATTCTTAACAAATTTCAACAAGCTCAATTCTAACATTAAATCTTTAAGTTCAAAGCAATTTCCTTTTCATAAGTTCAATCTTATTTCTATTTCATTCCAGTAATGGATGTATATTACCTCAATCTATTTCTTAATTCATTTAAAATAATCAAATTATCAGTTTCATAGATTATTAATAACAATAGGATGATGTGAGGATAAGTCAAAATAAATAAATATCCAAATTATTTAAAACATCCATCCATAGCATCCATTTCCAATTTCCAAATGTCAAATCCATTTTGATATCATACATACCCCCTTCAATTCAACCCATTTAACTTCCCTAAGTTAAATCTAATTTCATTTTGTAAATTCCAATTCAGGTTGTTTGTTAAACTTATTTAACTTCTTCTAAGTTAAATTTAATTTATTTGATCCAGTCAATATTACTAAATTTGAGTTCTCCATTTCAAATTTTAAACTTCTTATCAATATCCCTTCTCACTTATAAGTTCAAAGACTTATTTCACTTTGGGTCATTACATCACATATCAGGGAAAATTCAAAAATCAACACCTGGTGTTTACTACTAATCAACTTGTTATTATGTATATTCACATATATACATATCCATTTCTTTTGCACCCAAGACATATTTTAAATTTTAAACCATCTTTGGTTTAAATTCAAAACAAATTTCTTTTAAATTTTCAAACAACTCTTATTTTTAAAAATAAGATTACATTCAAAAATATTCTGAATAATATTATTTATTATTCCTTTTAACATTTTGAAAACAAATTTCAAAATTTTAGGATTTAGATTTAAAACTTCATAATTTTAATTATCTTCAATTCCAATTTATAAGTCATTATTTATTCCTTGAAACATTTCATTCTGCTTAATCATTAACAAACATTCCATTATCTTGATACAACAAACATTTTAGAATAATAACCAAGGTTATCATAACTGGAAACCAATTCACTATACATTCTCTCATAATTTATTGGATAATAAAATCAGAGTAACTTAATTCATCATTCTGAAAGCATTCTTACAAACATTAGGATTTTATTCTCTGGTTTGAATCCATTTCTAGCTTATCTTATTATGTAGTTCATATTATCCAATTCCTATTTGGTCATATATATTACCACTTAAATTATTATATTTAATTCATTCCAATAATTCAACAACTAATTAGAAAAATTATTTCTTTATGTATCAAAATATAAACTTATATAAAAACTAATTTTAAAACCGTTTTTAAAATCTTTTTACAAGAAAATAACAAATACGCCCTCATATATACTACACTCAACTCATTCTAGGGCACTATTGACCCTATCCTTAATGAGTAAACCCACCAGAGCCAAGGTTCTCGCTTAAACTTCAGCTCCGATACCAAAATTTTCGACCTCGATAATTCGACACTAATACGTTCACTGTAGAAGTGCTGAGAAATCGAACGCCGAAAATTTAAGATTGTTAAAGAAAAGAAGAAGAAGGAGAAGAAGAAATAGAAAATAACAACCTCTCACATTCGCAGCGGATTAAATATAATATCAAAATAATAGCATTTACAAAGAAAGCTATAATTGTTACTTTACAATAATACACCAGAGTACAATCAAACATACATAAACTGGACTGTTATAATCAACTTGTCCCAACTACAAACAATATAACACAGCGAGATATTCTTCATACGTTCCTGCTATCCATCTCACCTCCCGAGCTCCAGAATGTCCCAACCTGAAAATCTGTAATACTCGGTCTGACCCGAGCATTACATCAAAGTAACACCCGGGTCAGGCTGGAAACCAGCGTGAGTAAACCTACATAACTTGAAAATACAGAGTTATAAACATATTTGAAACCCGTATAACTCGTACTTCACTACGAAATCTTAACTTGATAAAACTAACACTTATTTCACAAATAAATCCCTAAGTACCACTATGTTGTTTCAATGTTCCAGTTTAATTAAATTATTCCATTCCAGCCTATTGATTTCACAAATCAAATCTATAAAGAATTTTTATAGACTGTAAATCGAAGTGGTTTCGGGTATTACTGATACACAACCCCGGTCTCTTCGAATCCAATGTTATTCTCTAAGCCAAATTGTTTACGTTTAAACAATATAATTATATCCAGGATTTCATATTCACACAATAATTCATCTCAGATAGATAACCCTCGATTTCGCAGTTCAACCAAAGTATCTCATACACAAAGCATCACGAATCACATATCAGAGGTGTCAAATAATTCTAAGTATTCGATATATCTTAATCATCTATAAGCAAGGTAAATTAATCGTACCATTTCTAATTAATTTAATTACTGCTTACTTATCATTAATTTATTACAAACCATTAATGTTTCATCCTTTAATTATCCATTTAAATTAATTGTCCATAATTACTTCATTAAGTAATTATCCCATTGGTTAATTATCCTCAATTAATTAACCTTTAATTACTAATTAACCATCCTCTAATTATTAATTAACCTTTAATTATTAATTAATTTAACCTTTAATTTCTAGTTAAATTAATTAACCCTTAATAAATTAATCCTTTAATTACTTACATTAAGTAATTATCATTTAAGTAATTAATCTCTAATTCCTTTCATCAGTTAATCTCTAATTACCAATTAATTAGTCTTTAATTATCAATTAATTAATCTCCAATTACTAATTAATCAGTCTCTAATTAATTAAACTCTAATTACCAATTTATTAATCTTTAACTAATTAATTAATCTTTAATTACCAATTAATTAATCTATAATTAATTAACTTATAACCCTTAATTATTAATTAATTAATCCTCAATCATTAATTAATAAATTTATCTTTATTTACTTAATTTAATTTAATTTAATTAATCTATATTTTCCTAAAATATTAATTAAATTCAAGATAAAATTGGACCTATACTTTATATTTGTTATTGAAATTTATTAAATGTTTAAACTTTTAATACTTGTTTCTATTGGCTTGAAGCTTTGCTTTGAAACTTAAAAAAATTAATTTTGCTTACAAAACTTGATTTATTTTGTCACCATCGACTTTGCAAAAAAAAAAACTTCGGTACAGGCCTAAGCCCAAACCCCAAAAACCCTCGAGATAAACCTTAAAACACAACACCGATCAAACACGAGAGCGACCCCGAGTAAAGCACCATCTTCCTCGAAGCATCAAATCACAGCAACATCAAGAGATATGATGAAGACTCGTGCACGTGCATGCCATGCCCACGCCTTTTCGACCGACCCTCCGATCACCATCCCGTCGCCAACGACCCACTCGAACACTCCGACCAACCAGCTTCCTCGATTGAGCTAGAATTCAAAATCGAGCCATTCGACCCCAACTGGAACCAAAACAATCGGCCAAAAACTTCCTCGTGCGGCCACCTACATTCACCGCGACCTCATGATAGTGACCAGCACTTCGTCGTACGCTTACACTTCAAAATCCCCACCCGCGATCAACTCCAGTTCTCCTATAACCTCGCAATTTCCTTGATTTCAACGTCGAACAAACATGCAAACTTAGCCCTAGTCCACCGTCGTCAAAACATCACGGCATTCTAGAATACCTCCGAGTATTTTTCTTGAGTGTTACGTCCCCCCAAGCTTGCTTCATCCAAAAACTCAGCCCTCCTCCCATCGACGATCGCCAGTAATCGAGCCATTTCTCAATTCTGTTCAACTCAAAAACTCACTCGATCCCAAACTTAAAAATTTTGATTTTATTTTTAAAAATCCTAGTTTTTTAATACAAATCGGATGATATAGCAAGAATCTAGATCTAAACAACTAATTCCCTGACTTAATATGATAATTACTGTAAAATTCTTCTTCCTGGAACAACCTTTTGCTAACTATACCTTTTATACATTTATAAAATTTGTATTACACCATCACAACCAAATTTCCTTTAAACATAATAAGCTAAAAGTAATCAGGTAAAGAGATTTAAACTTTTCATTGAAATATTTTAGTCTGTTGTAATTAACAGAGATATATGCACCCAGGCATGCAAATCAGAAATTTCATCTATATACCCAGACAACATTATCTCATCCATGCTCATCATATTTAAGTTATTGTTATCATCAATTGTGGCACGCATCAACTACACAGATGATTTAACTTAAAAAGAATTAAAGTTTACTCACCTTATTGGATAACAGAAAACAGATCTTACAAACTGGAACTATATTTGATGACCTGATCTGCAACTTGATTGTTGGTTATGAGCTGAAACTTTTTGTTTTTGAAATGATCTTTGAATCACTGCTTGCTAATGCTTGAGATGCATTTGAATTTGCATTTTATTTAATCTGTTTTGCTTTATGTTGAAGATTTGTAAGGATCTGTTTGCTAATTTCTTTGCTTTAGCTCCCAGGTTTTGAATTTGAAAAAATTACTTCTTTATGAAATCTGAAAGTTGTCAGATTTGAAATCTTGTTTGTTGAGATGAATTGAACTTGATTTTTATCTTTTCTTTTGTTTTTGTAATCTCTGGTTTGTATTTTTTTTCTTCAGTTCCTAGGTTTCTGCATTTGTGAGTATATAAATTTTGAAAGAAATGTGAAGAGAAAGGGAAATAGTGTATTCATAATCTTGTTTTCCTATTTTTATTTTTCTTTAAAATAAAGAACATAACACTTGTAATTTGCATGCAAAGATGATTACACTTGTTAATTCATGTAGTATTTTCCTTACACTTGTATTTTTGTATGTATTAATTACTTACACTTGTATTTTTGTATGTATATTTATGTTTCTATCCTAATTCATATTTGTATTATGTATTTATTAATTTCATGTATCATGTTTTAAATATCGTATATATATATACAAATTAAATTTTATCTCGTGTTAATTTTTTACTTTTAAAAAAAATAGTATTAAACCTTTTCATAAACTTATTAAAGCATTTTATTTATCCTTGTCTTTTATTTTATATTTTCAATTTTAGATAAATACATTTATTTTTATCAATTTATGTTTTGTATTTATTCATACATTTTCTAGTATTTATACATATATAACTTTTAAAAGAGAATGATTTTAAAATCTTAATTATACACTAATAATAATCATATATATTTATTCTTGAATTTTCAATCCAATTCTATTTAAAATCTACTCATATATATATATACACACACACACACGTATAACAACACATTATTATTTGTTTTAAAAGAATAATTTGCCAATTTTAAATAATTATATTAGGAAAATTATCAAACCAATATTTATCCCGATATATATTTTTATTATCAAAATTATTTATTCAACTTATAAATCAATGTTTAAAATTAGTTATTTACCCAATTAACAGATGTCCAAAAAATCCGGGTTATCACTGTCATGACCTTAGATGAGACTTTAAGTCTCTGTCCCTTGAGTGTGTTCGGTAGTTACTATATAGTAAGGAATAGTTGGAATATGTAAAGTACGTATGCGTGTGTATTAAACGATGATTACTGGGGTAATCATTAAGGGAAGTATTTCTTGTTTCTTACTATATAATATTGATCTCTTCTACCGTTCTGAGTGTAGATCTTTATATGAGATACAGAGTAGTTTATAAGGGTGAGAAAATAGAAGTTGTCGATCCGGTTACTAGTGTCAGCTTTGTAGATGAATATTAGACTTCTATGTGGCTTTGAAAAGATAAATGTGATTTATTATGGATCAGAGTGCACAATGAAAGCTGATGGATCACTTTTCGTTGAGCAGCCCCTGTTATTTGGTTGTCTTGATTGGCTTGATTGATGTTTTGATTTCATTGTGTGATTACTATAATTAATGATGCTTTGTTCGAGGATTCATCTTGAGTGTGGTATTCGATAGGAACTATCACTCAAGGTTAGTATCTCATTCAAATCTTGATATTTGGAACCTAGCAGTGTCTTTGACGGTGAAGTGACCGCAAGGGACAATAGAATTCTTTCACATAAAATAAAAGCTTGTTGTTTATTGTATAAACGGTCGTTATAAAATGTTGTAAAGTGATTAAATTAATTGATATTCAAGAAATATTAATTATTATTTATTTGATGTTTGGAAGTTTTTTTTAATTATTTTAATGCATTTATATAAGTTATATTTACGTGCGTTGATATACGATGTCGATGTAATTTAAAGATAATTGCATGAAATGATTTACGAAAATTTTATGTCATTTGATGACATGATTTGTGCAAATTTTATGTCATTTTATGGCATACGTGTAAAGAAAGGATTGGAGAGAGATAAATAATCAAAGGAATTAATTAGGAAGTTTTAATTAAAGAATGGGAAATGTTCCGTTCTTTCAAATAAAACATATTCTCTAATTCATTCCGTATGTATAATATTTTCTTTCTCTTTCTCTTCTAACTTTTCATGGCAGAAACAAAAATAAAATGAATTTCCAAAATCTTTCAACTCCAAATAAAAGGATCAAATAAAACAAAAAAATGTGGTTCATCCATCTCTTGCAAGGATAGAATGTGGATCTTGAAGATCTGAGAAGATATCATCATTTAAGGTGTGATTTCTAGACAACATTTCAAGGTGATTGAGTCAGATTTAGAAGCATTCTTCATTTAAGGTGCAAATCAAAGGCAACATCAATTAGGCGTGTTTTAAGAATCGGGTGGCAAGGTATGTCATTTTCTATATATAGATAGTGATTTTGCAATATTTGATGGAAATTTAATTTGACTTTCATAATTTGTATGATGTGCTTTATTGTCTTGCTTAATTGAAAAATTGTTATGAAGACTGAATTATTTGTTGAATGATATGATTGCGTTTTCATTCGATAGGTCAAAATTAATTTTTTTATGTTTTAAAACAATATTTAAGTGTAGATCTATATTTTTAAACATTCTAATTAAAGTTTAATTCTTCAGATTTGAATGTTTACTTATTCCAACTGATTAGCTGCTTTTCTTTACTTTATTAAATTGAAACTAAATCTATATATTTTAAAATACAATGTTTTATTTTAGTTCTATGTTTTAACATTTAATTTAAATTCCATTTCTTTAAATCTAGAAATTTACATTTTCATGTCGATTGATTGAATTTTATTTAAAGTTAAAAATGAAATTGATAAAGAGTCAATACAATGTTTCAATTGTAGATCTATGTTTTATCTTTCTAAAAAGTACAATTTTAATTATGAATAAAATAAATTTTAACAACAAATCAAAGTTTTGAAATTGACTGTAGTATCTATCTAATTTATATCATTAGAAAGCTTTGATTGAATTCCATATATACATATTTGGATCTGCTTGTATGTATTCATACAAAATTTATTTTTCTTTACGTATATATTGTCATAGTATGAAATTATTTCTCTTTTTTAATTAAGGCAATAATACATACATAAAATTCATTATTTACCTTCTATATTCTTACATTATGGTAACTATTAACTGTCATTAATATGTTGCATTAATTAAATTTGCTAGCAGGGAAATTGTATCAATCACCCTTGTTATCCCTTGTTTATTTCCATTTCAATTCTTATGTAATAACCATTTAAATTGTTCTTGTTTATTTTATGTGCATATTAACTGCCACTGACTATGCACACTCCCTATATATTGCACTTCCATGATATTTACTGTGGATATATCTATAATTCATGTCATATTTAGATTAGTCATTAATGTTTTTTATTAATCGGTTATTTAATTTAATTAAGAGAAGGATCCCTCATTAATTGAATAAGTTAAGAGAAAGGAAACGAAAAATTTCATCCCCTAAATAAATATATGTCCCCTTCATTAGTTGAATAAGTTAAGAGAAAGGAAATGAAATATTTCTTTTTTTGAATAAATTTAAAAAGAAAATGTTACACATAAATTTGTATATAAGAATATATTTGGTGTACTCTAACTTACATACACATTAAATAAAAGTGAAACTTTATTTATGAAGTTAAATAAAATATTGATTTTATGTAAAAGAAACTTAGAAAATTTCTATGTATATTTAGACTTCATAGGCCCATTAAATATCTAAAATGGCTAATTTTTTTTGAAATTTACTCATTTCTTCCGCTGTAGGCTGGCCCAGTTCCAACAATGGTATCAAAGCCCAATAGTCTATGTTGTCTAAATTAGTCATGTTAGGGCTAACTAATTAAGCTTGCGCAATTAGTACGATGCATAGAAAGGTGATGTCTAGGATTGGAAGTGGGCAATCAAGTACCCTGTCCTACATGGTCACATACCTGGCCTGAAAAGTAAAGTGAGTCCAAAGGTTGCTTTTGATAGAAAAGGCCCAATCTGAACTAGGCCTTGGGCTAATTTTCAAAATAGTTTTGAATATTAAGATAGGATATTGAATTTAAAAGTTAAATTTAAAATAAAAACATTTTTATTGTAAAAGTTTATAATATAACATAAATTTTCAAAATGTAACGAAAATTTCAAAATATTTGAAATTATTTAAATATTAATTACAAAATTTAAAATTTATTAATAAGATTAATAAAACAAATTGATTATTTGAGTTTATTAATTAATATTCATATGCATGTATTATATATGTTGATATATGTTATGTTATTTTAAAGTGTTTAAGACAACATAAATATACATGTATGTAAGATAAATTTTGAAATTAATATAATTTAATTAAATTTTTTTAATTAAATAAATTAATTAAAGGTTAATTAATTAAATAAAAATACACATATATAAGATATATATGTTATATTATAAAGGTTGTAGTATACGCTATAAAGGTCATGGTAGATATGCAATATAAATGTTGTATTGGAATACTAATATAAAATTAATTCAAAATAATTAAATAAGATTTAATTAAATAAAATATTATATATAAGACCATCATATAAGTAATATGAAGTATAAAAGTTATATACCAGTAAAACTTGTATAATATGAATGTAGAAACTAAAGGTGGAACATTAAAGAAACCCAAATAAACTTAAGGAATAAATACATACTCAAATGCACGTATATCGTGATTTTTGATGTGTTTGACACTTAAATCACGAGAGTATTTCATAAGTAATACATTAGTCCATAAGTCGATATCACTCAATATAGTATATTGAAGATCTTTAATATAATATTGTCCTCTATCGTATATGTATATATTAATAAATTACTTGCATACTCCGTAGTTGTTGGGCAAACTTAAGTTAGGGATGTTATTTATAGTATTATTAATATATTGAATAGATGAGGTATGATAACCATATGTATTTGTTGAGCAAACTCAAGGTATATATATTATACTTAGGTCATCGTGATATGGTAGGTACGAGTGAATAATCTCTTACGATTTGCTGAGCAAACTCAAGGTTCAAATTAGATTAGGACAAGGAAACATAGGTTAGGAGTTGTATGTGATACACTTGATAAGGAGTTATCCATCATTTGTGAGGCTATGATTTATTGAGCAAACTCAAGGTTAGAATACCAAGAAAAGTGAGTCCCAACCCCCACAAGTGAAATCAAAAGACTTCTATGTTTCATCTTAGGGTTTGGAGAAACATAAAAGACTAGTGGGAGCCTTATTAGAAAAATGAAATGGTAACATTTAACCTTTTCAATATTGTAAGAACATATGCTAAATAATGTTATAATTATCTACAATGATAAATTTGTGCATATAATAAGATTGGTCAAATGTTTATCAATTAAGATATACAAATGAATTGAAGATTGACAAATAGAAATATAACATATACTTACCAACAAAAGATTATTGCATGTTAACGTTTCAACACCTATGCAAGTGCCTGATTTTACAACTACTGAATCATTTGTATTTTGATCACTTATGCATTTATTTGGTCGAGACTATATATTGCATTCTATGAGTTTTAAATTATAAAAGAAATATAGGACTATGGATATTTGATTCATATACAATTCTATATAAATGTATATGGTGAACGGTCAAGTTTGTAATGTACAATATTTTGATGAAATTAGTTCATCCACAAAACCAAATAAACCTTAATGCGGGATCGGTTATGCAATCTGATTGATTACAAAAGGATCGTATCGTGTTAAATATAATAATAGACAAACTACAATATAAATCTAAGAACTCAATCACTGAAATGTTAATTTGATCAGTTTACGTAAAGCAGAACATATCTAATGTCCTTAAAATCTAAGGATAATTAATGCGCTTTTGTAAAGAGTTCCTTATGATATTGTAGTAGGATTTTTGTTTTGAATGGTTTGACCATTTGGAATGAGTAATGAATGTATAAGAGTACATATGATTTAAGGTACAGTTGGGAGGAAGAGAGTGCATAATCATGTTTGCTTCATAAAGAAACACAAAAACGGGAATTGTAATAATAGTGACTGATACTTAACATTGGAATAAGAATTGTAGTTTCTATTTCAAAATGTAATTTCGTATAGAAAATTATTTTCTATAAGATTTATTTCTTTGGGTTTAGGATAATTGATCAAAGAACTTTCCACTCTAAACTAGCTATAGTATGAAATAAATAAACTATATTAAATGAATGATGGACCTCTAAATTTTGTACGCTTTTATAGTAATGGTGGAAATAGTGGGAGCATGCCCTATAGCACTTATTGATTGCATCATATTATGAAAATTGTTTTCGTAAAACGTACTGAACATTATTTATGAAATAATGGCTATTTTTCGATATCGACTGAGAAATAAACATAGATATATTTCAAATTGAATATTATGAATATTCGTTATGAAATAAAACTATAATGTGGTATTTTTTCATAACAAAGTGATGCATTGGAAAATACAGATGTATCTAATATTAGTTACAGTTATTTTGGAATTATACACTAACCCATAGTTTCGAGAAAATAATTTTATTATAGGATTTTGAATCATATGATATTGGTTAATTATATCTCAAATAATTAAGGGCTGTGCACCCATTCAGTGGAAGCATCATAAGAGTTGATGAACTCATTGGATTGATACATATAGATGTATGCAGTCGTAAGTCTATTAACCAAAGCAGTTCCACGTACTTCATTATATTCACTAGTGAGTTATCACTGATATGAACAAGTGTATTTGATACATGTGCAGTATGTCTATGTAAATTTATAGAGTATAAAACAGAAGTAAACAAAATAACATGCAATAGAAATGATTTGATTGGATGGAATGAGTGAGTATATTGGAAAAAGTTCCGAACGTACCTAAAAATTAATAAAGATTCAATCTCAAAAGTCACTCCTTCATGTGATACAATGATGCATCGATAAGGAGTAATCGAACTTTGTCGGACAATGTACGATTAATTGTGAGTGAAATTGAGTTAGTTTCTTTGTATATGGTCGTGTATTTAAGATTAGTACACAAGGATAATATTATTTCATCTAAATAACAGTTTAAAAAATCACACAAGATGAGGATTATAGAAAACCCCAACATATCCTAGACCAAGGAGTTTGTGGGTTGTGTGAGTCGAAAGATTGCACGTGATAATTGTTCGTAAGGGATCTTGTATGAATATCCTCAAAAGAATTTTTAGAAGCCTATATTGGATGACATATTTATGTTTTGAACATAAGTTTTGTAAATTAAAACCAAATCAATTTTATAAATAAAGAAATTTATAAAACGTTTACGAATACCTATTCTGTTGCACTGAGAAACAATTGTTGTTTCAAGAAATACCAACTTCATTGTGAAGAAATTTCTTTGAGGAATAATTGGTAGTAAAATAGAATTAGATACGATCCATAGATAGAATTGATTAGATGAGATGAATTGAAATTACTAACCTAAACAAATACAATGCATTAGAGTGTCTAATAATTATTCTCGCACATTGAAGAGAAACTATGAGTTTCTTATTAATGTCGGTAATATACAATCCTCAATTGTTTAAACCATTAAGAAAGTTGAGTCTATGATATGGTATGATGCGCAAATCCAAATGAGTTCCAAGTACGCTATCAAAATATGATTTTGGTAGTCGTAACCTTAGGGATGTGATCCATCGGCCGTGATAGTGTCTTTATGAGCAAGACTATGCAGTTGGAATTAAATGAACAATGTTGATTAGAATAATATCATAAATTTCAATTGTTGAAATTAGCATAATAAATTCGATATTCAATGTGCTCAAGTTAATTCAATTACCACTTGACATGACTTTATGTTTGGTACATATGTATTGAAACAGAAAATTCTAAATAATGATTTGGAGTAAACTGTTTACATATAATAACCAAAATGTCTCGAAGTCGGTGGAAACGATATTGAATTTGTGAATCTGTGGATATAATCCAAGAAATGACAGAAAGTATCATTTTATAAGCATCAAAATTGAACTAATATTTTGATAAAAATATTAAATAATTTGATTATCGGTTAAAATGCTGATGAAGCGTGTGTTCATAAGAATGAACTTTAAAAGGTACATTGGTATTTCTAAACTATAAGTAAATAACACGTTGTTGATTTTAAACAATGTACTTGTATTAAAATCAACCTTGGTTGTTTTAATGCTCAATTTTGGATTGTAAATGATGTCTTTTATAGTGTAAAGATACTGGGAATGTTCCAAATCGATATGCAAAGACACCTTATTAAATTGTTTAATATGGAACATATGAGACTAGTTCCTTACACATTGGCGATAGGAATTGTCATACATGTTATGTTGTCTACGAGATCGGGAATTTTTTTGTAATGATACTTGAAGCAAATATCATATCCAAAATGATATCACTAAATGTTTGTTTGAAGTGTTATCATGTATCTATGAAATACTAGAGAATTATTTACAAAAACAAAAACACCTTATAACTGAGAATTTGAACTCAAATTTCATAAGTGATATTGAGTATAATATGTCAATAATAAATTCAAGTTAAGAATATTTAAGTTGGAAATGTTCCAAATGAAAGACCATGGCTAATTCATTTAAAAAGGCTAAGTACAATTCCTAGATTAATAGCGCCACAATAAAGACAATGTATATAAAATTATAAGTGCGTAAATTTCTAACTGAGTAGATTTCAAATGTTGAGAATCCGATAGCATTGTTATGTGGTAAAAATGTCGCGATATAGTTCGTAATAGAACTTAGAGCTCATTAGAAGTCGAGAGACATACTTTGAATTGTTCCATAATAGTTTATCCCTGTCAGAGAGAGTTGATTAACAGAGTAGATAATTAAAACATAATAACATACCCATTCATATAGGGACTGACTCAATTGGGTTTTGAGAAAACTGATTAGAAATTTGGAATAAGATTCCATAATTGACCCCAAGTGCAACTGGAAGATTGATAGAATTGGGGGTGTTAACCACAAAATCTGCTTGAAAGCAGAAGTATGAAAAAGGATAATAAAACTGAAGTTTTGATGAAGAGACATGCCAAGTCATCATGAAAGATTTAAATAGAATGTTTGGAAGTGCCAACTGTTTATACAGTGCAAAGGCCTTTGACCCAAATGGAAACAAATAGGACCTTCCACCATAACCAACCTTTCGACACAGGTGGGAAAGCAATAATGACTTCAGATCCCCTTCCGAAAGCAATCAGTATTATTCCCTCAAATATACAATCAAACCTTTCAAAGTTAAAGGTTTCGCCCCAAAGTGACCTTTTCGAAAGCATAGCAAGCCTTTTGAACCAGTTTAGACACACCCAGAAGGTGCTATGAAGAAAGCAACATTTAGAAGTCAACAAAGGCAACGGAATGAAAGAAAACCTTTCGACAACATTGTAGGGAAATATAGTTCTCGACAACATTCAACTGGACTGCAAACCTTCCGACAAGGTCGGAAGGTCCGTAACAACAAGTGAAGAAAGTCCTCCGTCAAGTCAAAGGGTTAATAAAATAATATAAAAGTAAAACCTTTCGACAAAGATGAAAGGTTCATGAAGGCATAAGAATGGCAAACCTTTCGACAAGGTCGAAAGGTTCATAATAACACATAAAGGACAAACCTTTCGACAAGGATGAAAGGTTCATAATAAGGACAAACCTTTCGATGAGGTCGAAAGGTTAAAAACTACATATGGAAGGAAACATTTCAACAAGATCGAAGGTTCACAACAACATATAAAAGGGAGGCCTTTCGACAAGGTCGGAAGCAGGAAGCAAAAGGGATGAGCCAAGGAGCATAAAAGACTCATAACCTTTTGACATTGTCGAATGGTTTATAACCTTTCAATAAAGTTGAAAGGTTTAAGGCGGCATATGGTGGGGGACCTTTCGACTTAGTCGAAAGCATGGAGTCGAAAGAAGGGCCGCCTACATATATAAATAAGACCCAAGGGGTCCAGTTTTGAGGGCCGAATTCTAGATACTGAATTCATCTTCTTTTCTCCACTTTGATAGAGATAATTGTACTTGTAAAAACCCTATATTGAATATGGGAGAGAGCTCAATTTCTTGTAACTCATTTTGGATATGAATAAAAGGAAATGGCTCGTTCATGATGGATATTTGCAATGAGGAGAATTATTTAGATCATTAGCAAGACTATTGATCAATTGCATATGATTTCAACCATTTTCTCATAATCTCTTTTGATCTATGCTATGTATAAGATCGACTTAGTCATTCCCCATTGAAATACATCGTCATTAAAATCCATACTCAACATGGGTAGTTAAAGTGATGGTGACGTATCGCATACGTTGAATGCATGGATATAGGATAACTAAATTGATCTTATATAGAAGAATAAAAGGGTTAAGATATAAAATGGGATTGCCTTGAAAGGAGGAAAACCTTTCGACTTACTCGAAAGGTTTACTTCCTGATGGAATTATGGTTATAACCGCTCATGATGGACTTCATTCGAAGGGAATCTACTTCCTTAAGCATTAGTAAACCCTTCGAATTAATTCCATAGAATGAAAATGGACATCAAAGGGGCCAAAAGCAGTTAGGGTTGGAAAATGAGCTATGCATCTCCTTACAACGATGTCGAGAGGTTTCACACGTTATCTATCGGCATGATTACAAAGGAAGTGGTAGACATCAACAATAACTGCTTTTGACTCAAAGGGGAGATGGAACTCAACAAATTACTGATTTTTGAAAGCTAAATGACTGAGAATTTATCAACCTAATCGAAAGGTCGGAATAGCCTTGTCACACCTTTCGACAAAAGTCGAAAGGTTTTGCAACTTACTTCCCTTCCAGCCTAGTCGAAAGATTGTAGTGATCTTGTTAATAACCTTTCGATAATGTTGAAAGGTTGAGCTTTTTCTTTCTACACCAACTTAGACGAAAGGTGGGGACGGTCATGCTAATAACCTTTCAACAAGGTCGAAAGGTTTGACAATCTTATGTTTTAACAACTTGGTTAAAGGATTGAAGTAGCCTCATTAACCTTTCGACAAGATCAAAAGGTATGACCATTCGCCGTTCTTTTCATCCAGATCAACTAGATTAGGACATTTTATCCAAAAACACACTTTTAGAAACGAATATCATCTCAACCATATGGTGATGTTCAAATAAAATTATCTTATCAAAACATTGGGGATGTTAACAAGATTTCTTATTAACATTTTTGGCGCTAAATGGAGGGCCTAAACCTCTGACCCTGTCATTATATAGAAACTAATTATATTTATTTCTCTTGCCTAGGAAAAATGAGATGGAAATGCTTAAGTCGACTCGAAGAGGGAGTAGTGCACACTTCTAACCTGGAGGAAAATATAGCTCCTACTTTCAACCTGGATGGGGTCCTTCTAGGGAAAACTTCGTCACGAGCACGGTAGGATAAAAATACGAAGAAAATCAAGCGCTTGGAGCAACAATTATAGGAAATGCAGGATCTGTTGAAGATGGATTTATCTCAAAGGTCATCAAAAACTCCAAGGCAAACTCAAGGAGAAGAAGTAGTTTCTCTTAGAAGAAATCTGAAAAATGAGTTCCAAGGAATGCAAAGATAAAGTAGACTTGACCTCCTCAAATAAGAAAGAGATCCCACAAGCAAAAGCTAATCATCAAGGAAGAATTCTTGACAAGTCATTAGAACAATCTGGCAGTTCAAGTTCAAAGGAGTATTACCCGAAGCAGAATAATTATGGCAATGTAGAAGCTTCCTTAAAGATACTGCTGAGAAGGCAATCAAGGACTCCATGAATTCAAAAGGAAATGGAACCACAGATGTGAATGTAAATGACAATGAGAGGGTGCCACCATTCACTGATGAGATCATGGCGACAGTAATCCTTCCTATATCAAGATCCCATATATGAAATATCATGAGAATACGGATCCTGAAGATCACCTTATGACCTTTGATAGCCAGATGGACCTATACAATGCTTCTAGGGATGTCAGGTGCCGACTGTTCCCCATTACACTCAAAGGGTTGGTGGTAAAGTGGTATAGACAGTATAGAGAGAAAACCGTCTACTATTGGAAACAGATTTCTTATGAATTCTCATTGCAGTTCTACATTTGCAAGGATCCAACTATTAATTGTACGGTCCTAGCAAACATCAAGCAAAGACAAGGTGAATCTTTAGGAGATTGTATGAGGAGATTCAATGCATAAGCTTTGAAGTCTAAGGACATAAATGATCGAGACAAACTCATAGCCCTCCACTCTAGGTTAATCGAAAATACTCCTTTCTGGAAGCAGCTATTCATTAATGGCTGCAAAGATCTTTAGGACTTCCACTTTCAGGCAGATAAACACATTTGGGTGGATGAGCTTTACTATTCCAAGAGAAAAACGCTTCCCAGAAAGGAGAAAGAAAGATTTGGCTTAGACCGTAGCTATAAAAGGGCCGGTGGGAAGAGCTACTCGCTAATACAGTCTCTTTAAACAGGACACTGTCTTACATATATGCTACAACAAAGGGAAGAGTCAACTTTCCAACCTCCTACAAAGCTAAGAATAATCCAGAGTAGAAGAAGGGAAGAGGTTACTGTGCCTACCATAAAGCTAACGGCCACAAAACAGATGAATGCAGAGTGATGACTAGCATAATTCAAAAGATGATCCAAGGAGGCCATCTTAAAGAATTTATCCTACATCAGCACAAAGCCCAAAGAATTGAAAGTGCTCCCCAGAAGCATCCGGTCAACGCTGTAAATGTTTTGGAAGATGAAGACCCCCTCAACTTAAGCCTGCCAATTAACAGAATTGATGTGATCCATGGCAGGCCTCATCTGGTAGGAAATAGTAAAGGGGCTCGGAATAGTTATATTATAGTAGCCAAGGAGGGAATTTATTCTGTTCAAGAGGAGCCACCAACGAAGAGCCCATGTCTTAATACTCAAATTCCTAATCTGGTGGTCACCTTGCAAGAGCTATGCTAAGGAGTCCATCGTCCACACAAAGACCCCGTATGATAACTGCACAAGCTGGGCTTTCTATCATCTCCAAGATTCTGGTCGATACAGGTAGTGCAGTTAATGTCATCTTCGAGCATGCTTTTGATCAGATAAATATCCCAGAGCACAAATTGGAGCCGAGCACCGAGCCGATATTTGGGTTCAACAATAAGAGGTCAACTCAAATAAGGCAAATAAAGCTTCTAGTACAAATGGGGATGCCTCCGACCTGCCGAACATTTGAAACCATCTTTGTGATAATTGACCAACCCTCATACTACAAAGCTTTCTTCGACAGGCCAGCCCAAGATGAAATTGATGCTTTCATCTTGCTGAAGTACCTCATGGTGAAATTCTTAACAAAGTGAGGCTAGGGGACTATGTGGGGAGAACAATTCAGCTCCCGTGAAATGTAATTTTCCATTCTCGATCAATATAAAAGGGAGTATTCTACTTATTTTGATTCTTCTACTACTTTACAACCTTCGGATGATGGATTTTTACATTTAACATTCGAAGCAGAAACTAATGATAAGAAGTCTAATAAATGTATGTATCAAAAGTACATTCCTGCAAGAAACAAGAGAAAGAGGGTTGACACTAATTTAGTAGAAGAATGTCCAATAGTCATAGAGTTTGACTGTCGAGGTGAGGCAGAGAGAATAAGGCCTATAGAGGACCTTGAGGAAACCCATATAGATTTCGGAGATGTTTCTAAAGTGGTCAAAGTGGAAAAAGATCTTGATGGCGAGTTAAAAAAAGATCTAATTCAGTTCCTCAAAGACATCAAGGATGTGTTTGCCTGGTCACATGCCGATACGGTGGGAATTGACCCGACTGTCATGTGTCACGCCCTTGATATCAACCTAGGAGAAAACCCCATAAGGCAAAGAAAGAGAAAATTGGATAAAGTTCGAACAAATGCTTTGAAAGACGAAGTTGATAGGCTTCTTGAAAATAGTTTAATCCAGGAAGTATATTACCCCAAATGATTAGCTAACCCATGACGAAAAAATAGATGGAAAGTAGAGAACATGTGTTGATTACACAAATATAAACAAAGCATGCCTGAAAGACTATTTCCTATTGCCACAAATAGATCAATTGGTAGATGCAACGAGAGGATACAAGTTATTATCTCTTATAGATGCATATTCAGGGTACAATCAGATACCGATATTTAAGCCAGATGAAGATCATACCACGTTCATAACAGAGTAGGGAATTTACAATTATAGAGCCATGCCATTTGGTCTAATGAATGCTGGGGCTACTTATCAGAGATTGGTTAATCGAATGTTCAAAGAACAAATTGGCAGAAATATGGAGGTTTATGTTGTTGACATGCCGGTAAAATCTAGCAAACCTGAAAACCATCTCAAAGATCTTGAGCAAATGTTCGAGACATTACGGAGGCATCAAATGAAGTTAAATCCGCAAAAGTGCTCTTTTGGGGTTAATTCTGGAAAGTTCTTAGGCTACCTGTTAAGTGCTCAAGGAATAAAGTCAAGTCCTGACCAAATTCAAGTTATAAGGGATATGACCGAACCAAAAACTAGTAAGGAAGTGATGAGCTTAAATGGAAGAGTAACTACTCCAAGCAGGTTTATCTCCAAAGCTACTGATAAATGCATACCTTTCTTTGGTGTAATTAAGAAAAGAAAGAACTTTGAATGGGGAGAAGATTGTAGAAAAGCTTTCTAGGAATTGAAAAGCCATTAGAGAAACCACCGATACTCTTAAGATCTAAGAGTGGGGAAACTTTGTGTCTGTATATGGCAATATCCGGACACGCGGTCAGTTCAGTACTCATTCGAGAGGACAAAAGAGCGCAACTTCTGGTATACTATGTAAGTAGGCGGTTGAAGGATGCAGAAGTTTGATACCCAGTTATAGAGAAATTAGCTTATTGCTTGATTCTTACAACTCAAAAGCTCAGAGCATATTTCCCAGCACATTCGATCAGGGTATTGACAAAATTTCCTCTCAAGCAAGTTTTCAGTAAGCCCGAGACTTTAGGGAGATTGGTAAAAATGGGGGATTGAACTCAGCTAATATGAAATAGAATGTCAACCAGGGCTACAATCAAAGGCCATGCCCTAGCAGATTTTGTTAATGAATGCACCAGCTTTATAAAGGAACAATCGAAAAAAGAGAAAGACCAAAAGCCCAATATTTGTGGATGAGGCATTAAATAAGCAAGGTGCCGAAGCAGGATATGTAATTATAACCCTAGACATACATCGATTGCACCATGCCATGAAATTGGGATTTCCCGCCACCATTAATGCAGTAGATTATAAGTCAACGGAAGCGGGATTAACTTTGGCATTAAAATTGAAAATCCCATGGAAATAGATTTTCAACGATTCACAGCTAATGGTAAATCAAGCGAAACAAGTATACCAAACAAAGAACCCCAAGCTATCTTTATATGTGAAGAAGATATTGCAAATGCTTGCCTTGCTTGAGGATTTTTTGGTAAATCAAGTTTTAAGGGCAGAGAATGCATAGGCAGACTCTTTAGCAAAATTGGCTAGCTCAAGAGGAGCCCAAGAAACATGAATTGCTCCTATTGGATATTAGGAAAAGCCAATCATTCAAAAATAGACATCCGAATAAGGAAAAGAATTGCTGGTTATAACGAGATCTCAAATTAAGTCTCAAAGGAGAGACGAAATAGAAAGAAGTATTGAGCTGCCAAATGAAAGGATGGACCTACCCAATCTAGCTAGCACATATGATGGCACATGGATGTCACCCATTGTTGAGTATTTAGTTAAAGGGACATTACCAATCGATAATGGAGAAGCAAGAAAAATCAAGAGGCAGGCTCCAACATTTGTTATGATAGACGAAATCCTCTATAAAAAGGAATATGCTCTGCCTTATCTTCATTGTGTGAGCATGAGTGATGGGACGAGACTAATGGCTGAAGCATACGAGGGGTTGTGGTAATCATTCAAATGGAACAAAGCTTGCAAAGAAAGTAATGAGGCAAAGTCTTTATTGGCCACACATGGTGAGCCAAGCAATAGACTATGTGAAAAGATGCGAGAAATGCCGAAAGTTTCAAAAATACCCAGGTTGCCTCCAAGTCAATTAACTCCAGTCACAAGTCCATGGCCCTTTGATGTTTGAGGAATAGATTTGATCGGACCATTGCCAATTTCAAAAGGAAAAGCTAAATATGAGGTAGTGGCCATTGACTATTTTACCAAATGGGTCGAAGCCGAACCATTGCCAAAAATCACTTCGAGAAAAGTACTGAGATTTGTCATAAAGAATACTATAACCAGGTTTGGAATTCCCCAAAAGATAATCTCTGACAATGGGATGCAATTTGATAGCGAAGAATTCTCTCGATTCTGCCACAAAAATGGGATTATTAAAAAAAAATCATTTGTCGCACGTCCAAAAGCTAATGGAGCAGTTGAAGCTACAAATAAGACCATAAAAACCATTTTGAAAAAACGGCTGAATAAGGCAAAAGGAAATTGGGTATAGGAACTACCTTTAGTTTATGGCCCTACCGAACATCTGCTAAGACGACAATGGGACATACCCCATATTCTTTGACATATGGATGTGACGCAATGCTACCAATCGAGATTGAAATACCCTCACATCGAAGGATTTCCTATGCATTTAATAAGAACCAAGAGTTGAAGAAAGAATCACTAGACTTGATACATGAGTTAAGAGATGAAGCAGCGGTGAGAACCACCGAATATCAGAGGAGAATCTCTAAGTATTACAACTCAAGAGTAAAGACTCGGTCATTTCAACAAGGGGATTTGGTACTCCATAGAGTAATGGCCAATACTAAGAACCCTGCAGATGGACCCCTAGGACCAAATTGGGAGGGATCATTAATCATATACAAAGTAGTCCCACCGGGAGCCTAGAAATTATGTCGCCCAGATAGTAACATGGTGCTTGGAACATGGAATGTTGAATATTTAAGGCCATATTTTTCAAAGATGGATTATTAAAGAGCTTCTTTCTAAAAAAAGAAAATCTACATGGTTGGGAGTGAAATGCTCCTCATATTTGGACACTACCTAAGATGGTAGAAAAGCCTCTGTCCACGCCAAGATGGCCAGAGCAGAGCATCTCTTGGAGCGAGGGCGGGTAAGCCTTTAACCGCGTTGTGAGATGGTCAGGTTAAAGCACCGGACAAGCCCTTGACCGCGCCTCTGGTCAGATCAAGACACCTCCTAGAGGGAGGACGAAATAAGCCTTTATCCATGCCATAAGATGGCCATGTTGAAACACTGAATAAGCCCTTATCCATGCCACACTACGGCTAGGTTAAGGCACCTCCTAGAGGGAGGACAGAATAAGCCTCTATCCATGCCACAAAATGGGTAGAGCACCGAACAAGCCCATGTCTACGCCGCAAAAAGGCCAGGGCACGGCGCCTTCTGGAGGGAGGTTGGGTAAGTCATTAGTACCAGCCTCTAAGATGAGCTAACCAAGAGCACGGGATAATAATGGACTAAGACGTCCAAGCCCGAGAAGAAGCTCAATCAATAATGGACTAAGACGTCCAAGCCTGAGAAGAGGCACAACTGATAATGGACTAAGATGTCCAGCCCCAAGAAGAGGCACAATGAACTGAGGTCTAAGATGTCCTAGCTCAGATAAAGACCCATCAAATTATAGACTAAGGCGTTCAAGCTTAAGAGGTAGATAATCAAATTATTTCTATACAAAACCTGAAGGGTTCTTTATGTCGAAAAAGACAAAAGCAAAGGAGTAAAACATATCTTCATTTATTATTACTCGAATCTGGGTTTTGGGACTCTCACTTCTAAGCATCGGCTATTAATAACCGAACAAAGGTTTCAAGTTCATCATATATGAAATGCATTATCTAACAACCGAATCTGGGTTTTATGTCTTTATTAACCACTAACTTATTATCCCTGAATCTGGGGATCAAGATTGCTACTTATCTAAACCCAAATCCGGGTACAGGGTCTGTGAATTTCTATTCATCACAAATGCCCAAATCTGGGCCGCGCGATTCTCATGTATGAATTTCAACATCAAATACTCGAATCTGGGTTTTGGTATTCGATATATCGCCATCTTTATTAAGCCCAAATTAGGGTATGAGAACATTGTCTATTATTACAACTCATAATACTCGAACTCGGGTTCCGAGATTATTATCTGATTTTTGCCTAAATACCCAAATCTGGGTCCGAGATATCTATTATGAAGACAATTTTCATGAATTTCTGGTTAATCAAAATATACCCCAATATGGGTAGGGTATTTCTATTTTAACAACCATCCGCTTACACAAATATGAGCCCTAATCAGGGCCGAAAGTTCTCTCTTCAAAGATGATCGACTAACACATGTCTAAATCTAGGCTCAAAACTTAATGTGAAAATCATACTACTAATTCCCATTTAGTCGGCCATAAAAACCCCAATCTGGGTTTAGAAAAGCCATATATAGAGCTATTTTTGGGATATTAACCTCTGAATTTTGAATACCACGGTATCAGTCTCTAAACACAAGTTAATACCCTAATTTGGGTTGGATTTCATGGATGATATAATGTAATTGAGTCTATTACAAGCAACCAAAAATCCTAAATTGATCTTCTTAATGCTAAAATTAAAGTTGGTGGTTACAAATTCAAAATGATATTTATCAAGCAAATAAAGGCATAAATATGCTGATCAACTACTGAAAATACATGTAAGTATGATAATAACAATGATGCTTTTAATTTTGAATTTTACAACAAAGACGAAATTATGAAGAGTAAGAAAACTATGAAAATTTTGTCCTAAAGAACTAAAGCTTATTTCATACAAGGGGGGCGGGGTAAAATGTTAACCATAAAATTTACTTGAAAGCATAAGTATGCAAGAAGGATAATAAAATTGAAGTTTTGATGAAGAGGCAGGCCAAGTCATCATGAAAGAATTAATAAGAATCTTTCGAAGGGCCAACTGTTTATACAGTGCAGAGGACTTTGACCTAAATGGAAATAAATAGAACCTTCCATCACAACCAACCTTTTGACACAGATAAGAAAGCAATAATGACTTCAGAGCCCTTTTCAAAACAATCAATAGTGTTCCCTCAACTACACAATCGAACCTTTCAAAGTCTAAGGTTTCACCCCAAAGTGACATGTTGGAAAGCATAACAATCCTTTCGAACCGGTTAAGACAGATCTAGGATATCTTTCAACAGCGTCAAAAGGGGCTATGAAGAAAGAAACATCTAGAAGTCAGCAGAGGTAAACGAATGAAAGAAAACCTTTCGACAACATTGAAGGGAAATACAGGTCTCGACACTGTTCAACTGGATTATAAACTTTCTGACAAGGTCGGAAGGTCCGTAACAATAAGTGAAGACAAACCCTCCATCAAGGTCAAAGGGTTCATAAAAGAACATAAAAGGCAAACCTTTCGACAAAGACGGAAGGTTTATGAAGGCATAAGAATGGAAAACCTTTCGACAAGGTCGAAAGGTTCATAATAGAACCTGAAGGACAAACCTTTCGACAAGGATGAAAGGTTCATAACAAGGACAAACCTTTCGATGAGGTCGAAAAGTTCAAAATAACATATGGAAGGCAAACCTTTCGACAAGGTCGAAAGGTTCACAATAACATACAAAAAGGAGACCTTTCGACAAGGTCGGAAGCAGGGAAGCAAGAGGGATGAACCAAGGAGCATAAGAGACTCATAACCTATCAACACAGTCAAATGGTTCATAACCTTTCGATGAAATCGAAAGGTTTAAGGCGGCATATAAAGGGGGACCTTTTGGCTCAGTCGAAAGCATGGAGTCGAAAGGAAGGGGCGCCAGCATCTGTCTAGTTTTGAGGGCCAGGCTTTGGATACCAAATTAATCTTCTCTTCTCCACTTTCATAGAGATAATTATACTTGAAAAACCCTAAATTGAATTGGGGAGAGAGCTTAATTTCTTGTAACTCATTTTGGGTATGAATAAAATGGAGATGGCTCGTTCATGATGGATGTTGGCATAGTCATATTAATGATCAATTGCATATGATTTCAACCTTTTCTCATAATCTCTTTTGATGTATGCTATTTATGAGATCGACTTAGCCATTCCCCCATTGAAATACGTCATTATTGAAATCCATACTCAACATGGGTAGTTAAAGTGATGGTGACATATCACATATGTTGAATGCAGGGATATGGATAACTAAATTGATCTTATATAAGAAGAATAAAAGGGTTAAAGATATAAATTTGGATTGCTTCTAAAGGAAGAAAACCTTTCGACTTAGTCGAAAGGTTTACTTCTTGATTGAATCCGGGGTTATATATCTTATAACCGCTCATGATGGACTTCATTCGAAGGGAATCTACTTCCTTAAGCATTAGTAAACCCTTCAAATTGATTCCATAGAATGAAAATGGACATTAAAGGGGCTAAAAGCAATTAGGGTAGGCAAATGAGCTATGCATCTCCTTACCATAATGTCGAGAGGTTTCACACGTTATCTTTCGACATGATTACAATGGAAGTGGTAGACACAACCATAACTACTTTCGACTCCAAGGGGAGTGGAACTCAACAAATTACTGATTTCTGGAAGCTGAATGAGTGAGAATTATATGAACCTAATCGAAAGGTTGGAATAGCCTTGTCACACCTTTCGACAAAGTCGAAAGGTTTCGCAACTTACTTCCGTTCCAGCCAAGTTGAAAAGTTGTAGTGATATTGTTAACAACTTTTCAACAATGTCAAAAGGTTGAGCTATTTCCCTCTACACCAACTTAGACGAAAAGTAGGGGTGGTTATGCTAATAACCTTTCAACAAGGTCGAAAGGTTTGACAACCTTGTGTTTTAACAACCTGATCAAAAGATTGAAGTAGCCTCATTAATCATTCAACAAGATCAAAAGGTACGATAATTCACCGTTTTTTTCATCCAGATCAACTTAATTAGGACATATTATCCAAAAAACAATTTCAGAAACAAAAATCATCTCCAGACATGGTGATGTTCAAACAAAATTATCTTATCAAAACATTGGGGATGTTGATAAGATTTTTTGTTAACAGGGGGTACGTCTTTGAGGCAATTATGTAATTTATTACATATGTCTAACTCGTTGACCAATCTTGTTCAAAATAAAGGTATTTTCTTTCTGTTATATACTTGATATAATGTAGTTATATTAATTAATAAATTTAATTAAAAGTATATTTAATAGAAAATCCATAAATGATGTGTTTTGTGATAGTAGTTACAAAGTGTTGCAATCGTGAGTAATTTATCACAATGAAACAATATAGCATTTTAAATGTTCTTAGTCAAGATATATCGAGACCTAGACTAGAGTACATGATGCTCTCCAAATGTTAGGCAGTGTATTACTCATGACTGCTAGGGGCATCATGGGTTACGTACTGATAGTTATTGGATAACTATAGAATGGCTCACTTGATAGTTTTCTATTGGTTAAGATGACCAAGTCCAAGCAGTGAATATCAATGTGATTAATTTACATAGTTCTCTCGGCTTGAGAATAGCATTGATCTTCAATGCGGAAATCCTGCTTTGATTATAGTTAAATCGTGGCACGGTGTCCATCGAACGACTATAGTTGGGTCGAGAGGAAGCATTGGAAGTGAAACACTATTTAAGAGATGATTAATCTCCTCGGTTATATAAGGTTGTATCACAGTCAACTGAAATTAACTCAAAGTCAAAGTCTTTGGCCAGAGCATTTTGGTTATAATGATTGTTATTGTTGAACCAAGGAATTTGTGTTTGGACTATAAAATTGAATGTGGATGATATTGTAATTTTCATGATTATCAAATTCCATAAATCCAAAGTGATACAGTTTTAACAAAAAGAATTGGTGCAAATAAATGTTACTACTGGGTACCGCTTATACAGCAACAATAACCAAGCCATTATTCACAAACAAGTTGGCGTCGACTAGAGATGAAACCCAAAACTAAACGACAAAGTCAATTTAAAAGTCATAATAACAAGAATAATAATAATAATAACCATGACAGTAATAATAAAATAAAGTAAAATAAGTAAACAAATAATAATAATAAAAATAACTAAGCAAAATAAAAATAAAGATCAAAATAAAATAAATATAAAAAAAGAAAAAAATCATGACAATAATAATAATACTATTAGCAACAATGGTACTAATAGTAACATTGACAGAAAACTAAATACTGCATCTTAGGCTCCTAATCACTAGTCCAATAATCTAAAACTTATAACACTACCCCTAAACCAACCCTAAGAAAAACAAGCTCCTAGCTCATGGTTCTGGTACGTAGATCGCTAACTTCCACATGCTCCTGTCCGCCACTACCTCTTCAGACATATTACAATCCTTCAAGTCCCTTTTTACTACTTCCTCCCATATCAACCTTGGTCGACCTCTACCTCTCTTTGAGCCTTCGACGCGGACTATAATTCCAACGCACACCGGTGCCTCGGGAGGCCTTTGTTGGAGATGTCCAAACTATCTTAAGCGGCGTTGGATTAGCTTCTCTTCAATTGGTGCTACTCCAAGTTTATCGCGTATATCATCATTTCTGATTCGATCTCTTCTTGTATGACTACAGCTCCATCACGGCATATGGATCTTTGCTACACTTATCTTCTAGATGTGTTGCTTTAGTAGGCCAACATTCTGTACCATACAACATCCCAGGCCTAACTGTCATTCTGTAGAACTTTCCTTTAAGCTTCTATAGGACTTTCTTGTCACAGAGAATGCTAGATGCTTGTCGCCATTTCACCCATCCTGCTCAAATTCTAAAACTAACATCTTCATCAATCTCACCATCATTGATCCTAAATATCAAAAGGATTCCTTCCTGGTCACTACTTGTTCGGCCACAGTGACATCTCTATCCTATGATCTAACAACGCTGAACTCGCACTTCATATACTCTATTTTAGTTCTGCTAAGCCTAAAAACCTTTGATTCTAAAGTATGTCGCTACAACTCCAGTTGTCTATCAACCCAAATTCTACTTTCGTTAATTAGCACCACATCATCAGCAAATAACATACACCAAGGAATCTCACCTTGTATACCCTTCGTAATCTCATCCATCACTAGGGAAAAATATAGGGGCTCAAAGCTGACCCTTGATGTAATCTTACGTTAATGGGAAAGTCACTGGTTTCACCCACCCACTCTCTGACACTAGTCATAACATCATCGTACATATCCTTAATAAGGGTAATGTACTTTGTTGGGACTCTTTTCTTTTCTAGAGCCCATCACATAACTTTTCTCGCTATTTGGTCATAAGCTGTTACCCCACCTTTTGGCAAGGCTGTGACACCAAGAAATTGACTAGAAATCAAAGACAGTTCGTCCCGAAGATCGGTTATATACAGGTTCACTATGGATATCGACGAATTTTTTTCGAGTCCGGATCAAGATCCAATTGACAAGACATGACAATTAAAGTTGTGGAAGCCAAGTCCTAAATTTCAAGTCAACCCGAGTTCGTATGCTCAAGATATGATCGATACAAGTCACAGAAAACAACACAATCACATCCATCACTTCGTATCCATCATGTTTGTATCGATCAATGATGGCCTTCTTCGTATCGATTGAATATCATGTCGGTCCAAGTAACCATACTTTGTATCCATCGTTGCTATCTAGTTCGTATCCACCAAAGGTAAAGCTTCGTTCGTATCCATCCATCCTGAGAATGTAGTTCGTATCCATCTACCGGCCTTGTTCGTATCCATGAAACCCTATTTCGTATCCATCATTTTGCATCTTCTTCATATCGATCGAGTATGCACTCCACTCCCATCACCTAAGTTTACTTCATATTGATCAACACATATAGAATCCATATGAAGCACACCACTCGCATCGATACGAAAATGGACATGAATGAAGTCACTTCGATGGATACGAACCAACAGTGCGAACAAAGGTGGAGCAGATGGATGTGAATGAAAGGATATGGTTAGATACGGGTGGAGTTCGAAAAGGATGAAGGCTCGTTCAACATGGCATGGAAAATGGATCAAGCCTTGAAAATAGAGCCATGTCACCAACGCGCATGTGCTTGGTATCGATACGAATAAGTATCGATGCGAATTGATTGATACGAACCAAGCCGCATAAAGAAAGTTCTAATTCGTATCGATCATATCTTGAGATCTACAAGTCCAAATGCTATGAAATTTTCACAGGAGCTTACGTACAACCTAAAGAATGCTCTTGCTTAATTTCGACTCAATTGGGCCAAATCTTGATCGATAAAAAATTGGTTCATATCGATCACTGACCAAGCGCAAATCACATGAGATCAATCGTGTGGGTGCACACACGTGCCAGAAGAGGTCTTCCGAGATCTAAGCGAGATATATGCAGCCTACACCTATAAATAACATCCCAGAGCCTACAGAAAATGGACTTTTGGATTCTGGTACGTCCAGACTCTGCCGAAATCACTATTGTACTCAAACTTCACTGTTGTACTCAAGAATCACTGCTGTAATCTGTTGTAACCAGCGAGTAAAAATCCATAAAGTCAAAACTCTTCAAAGTGGACGTAGGCTAGAATGCAGAACCACTATAAATCTGTGTGTTTCCATCGTTCTCCTTTTAACTTTCTAAGTGTTCTTCATATTTTATTCTCTACATATTTGTTATCATTGATCTGCGATTGTGAACGGGTGCATTCATCGGCAATTGGGTATTTGTGATCATTTTTGGCGCAAACATTTTGGTGCTTTCATCGAGAGCCTGGAGCTCAGGGATTCTAAAGCTTGGAGTTCGGATTTGGAAAGCTAGAGGATCAGATCTAGAAGCAATCATGGCCAAGCAATCAAAGAGAGGACAAAGAACCGAAAGGAGTCATCATGAAGGGAGTCAGGAGGCTTCCTCATGAGCGAACCAAGCCTCGGTCTTCATCAACAAGGATGAGATGGAGACGATATTGAAAAGACAAGAGGAGATGATCCAGAATTAGTTCCGATTGGTTGGGCAACTTGAGCAAAAAATCAAGGAAATGCAACCACAAGAGATGTAGGAGATAGTGATCGGGAGCCTGGAGCAACCAGAATTCCGAACAGAGCGGGACCATCAGGAACAAGTGAACAACCCTAGAGCTAGGGGCCATTCCCATGGAGTATGTTGATCCATCCTTAGGTAGGATACCAGGCAGAACTATCCGAAATGGCATTGATAGAGAAATGGATGCTCGTCCAGGAGAACAGATTCCAGAGTTCCCTCATGAAATCGAGGGGCAGATCAGAGGCAACAGACAAGGAACACTGTTTGGCAACAACGATAGACTGGCGGAGATGGTCAGACGAGCCATGAGAGGCGGGCTAGTGAATATAGATCTGGAAGACGTGAACAGGAGCCCCTTCGCTCCCGCAATTAGACAGGCTAGGAACCCACCAGAATTCAAGCTACCAACAGCGGAGATGTACGATGTGAGGACAGATCCTGCAGTTCATCTGACACGATACATGAGGCATATGGAGGTGTTGGGGGCATCGGAGGAGGTCATGGCCTGGTGCTTCCCATTGTATTTGATGGACATTGTAGCGCTATGGTTTAGACAACTGGAGAGTGGCCCCATTGGAAAATGGACCGATTGACTAAGAAGTTTATGAGGCAATTCAGAGTTTACATTTTGAGACCCAAGAATATGATGAGTTTGGCAACACTAAAGCAAAGAACCGAGGAATCTTTAAGGAGCTTTCTGATGCAAGTCAATGTAGCGGCAGCATCGGTGGATCGACTAGATCCATCCATGGTTTTGATGGAGCTGTATCTGGCGTGGCTGATGGCACAGAATTCAAGAATTCATTGACAAGGGATCCCCCTATGGATCTAGGAGAATTTTATCACGAGCTAAAGGATTTTTAAAATTAGAGGATACAAATGCTGAAAGAGAGGAAGGAGAAGGAGTTGATGTTTATGCAGTCAAGGGTGGAAATCCTCCTTAAAAGGATTCAGGAACTGATAAAGGGAAATGGAAGGCCAAAGATACTGGTGATGGACCAACGCGACCACGAAAGGAACCAAGATTCACCTCTTATACGAAGCTGAATGAGACTTTGGAGCGAATCTACCAGGATACCAAGGGGCAGATTCCTTATCGAAAGCCAATGAGAAGGGATCCGACCAGAAATGAAAGAAGATCCGACAAGTATTGCTTATTCCACGAGCTGAATGGTCATAGCACGAATGATTGCAGGCACTTGAAGGATGAGGTTGAGGGGCATATCCAGAATAATCTGCTATCGCAGTATGTGAGAAGGGGAGCAACAACGGTGGAACGAGAGCGGCCACTATCTGCGTCAACTGGAAACGGCTCAGGATCGAGGCGTCAACTTGTCATCAATTGATTGAAATAATGATGAATAAGTGGTAAACTCCACACCAACGCGATTAAGTCATTTACACATGTACAATACCGCGAACGATCCTCAGGCATTCTCTGATACGACTACTAATCGCATCGATATAGGTATTTGCACTTTAACATCTCTGCGTTATTTTTGTTTTCTATTTCTCATCTTTGGATTTGGTTTTGTTAGACATTTTTGTCGAAAGACTTATTTTGAATGTAAATCTTCTATTTGTAATTCCATAACGGCTAAGCCACTTACACATGTACGGGATCACGAACGGTCCTCAGACATGCTCTGAGATGGCGATAAACCACCCCCACAAACAATTTAGAAACTCACTCGAATGTGAAATCTGACGTTAATGATACTAAGTCCCCCCTCCCCGGGCACACACAATTTGCCTCAAATGGCATCCGACCTCGAACGGTCACAATTCGCCTCGAATGGCACCCGACCTCGAACGATCACACGGCATCCGACCGCGAACGGTCATAATTCACCTCGAACAGCACCCGACCTCGAACGGTCACAATTTGCTTCGAACGGCATCCGACCATGAACGGTCATAATTCGCCTCAAAAGGCATCCGACCGCAATGGTCACATACCACCCCCGAATGGCATATGATCGTGAACGATCATTATTCACAGTTAGACAAGATTATCAATCTCTTTGCAGGTCATTAATAGGATCAAACATCTAGCTTATCGAACTACAAAACACACCTTCCTATTGCAAGGCATTTTTTGAAGGGCAAGTGCTATCCCTCCTTTTAGCAAGGCCATGACACCAAGAAATTGACTAGAGATCAAAGACAATTCGTTCCGAAGATCGGTTATACATAGGTTCACTATGGATATTGATGAATTTTTGCCCGAGTCCAAATCGAGCTACAATTGACAAGACACGACAATCAAAGTTGTGGAAGCCAACATCCCATATTTCAGGTCAATCCGAGTTCGTATGCTCAAGATATGATCGATACAAGTTAACGAAAACAATACGATCACATCCATCACTTTGTATCCATCATGTTCGTATCGATCAATGATGTCCTTCTTCGTATCGATCGAATATCGTGTCGGTCCAAGTAACTGTACTTCGTATCCATCATTGCCATATAGTTTGTATCCACCAAAGGTAAAGCTCGTTCGTATCCATCCATCCTGAGAATGCAGTTTGTATCCATCTGCCGGCCTTGTTCATATCCATGAAACCCTGTTTCGTATCCATCATTTTGCATTCTTCGTATCGATCGAGTATGCACTCCACTCCCATCATCTATGGTTACTTCATATCAATCAACACGTATAGAATAAATACGAAGTACACCACTGGCATCGATACAAAAATGGACACGAATGAAGTCACTTCGATGGATACGAACCAACAGTGCGAACAAAGGGTAGAGCAGATGGATGCAAATGAAAGGATATGGATAGATATGAGTGGAGTTCGAAAAGGATGAAGGCTCGTTCAACACGTTATGGAAAATGGATCAAGCCTTGAAAATAGAGCCACGTCACCAACGCGCATGTGCTTGGTATCAGTATGAATTAAGTATCGATGCGAATTGATCAATACAAACCATGCAGCACAAAGAAATTTTTAATTCATATCGATCATATCTTGAGATCTGCAAGTCCAAATGCTACGAAATTTTCACAGGAGCTTACGTACAACCTAAAGAATGCTCCTGCTCAATTTCGACTTAATTGGGCCAAATCTTGATCGATGCGAAATTGGTTCGTATCGATCACGGACTGAGTGCAATTCACATGGGATCGATTGCGTGGGCCCACACACGTGCAAGAAGAGGTCTCCCGAGATCTGAGCGAGATATATGCAGCCTACACCTATAAATAGCATTCCATAGCCTATAGAAAAAGACTTTTGGATTCTGATGCGTCCAGACTCTACCGAAATCACCATTGTACTCAAACTTCACTGTTGTACTCAAGAATTACTGCTGTAATCTATTGTAACCAGTGAGTAGAAATCAATAAAGTCAAAACTCTTCAAAGTGGACATAGGCTAGAACGCCGAACCACTATAAATTTATGTGTTTCCATCATCCTCCTTTTTACTTTCTGAGCGTTCTTTATTTTTATTCTCTATATATTTGTTATCTGTGATATATGATTGTGAACGGGTGCATATGTTGGCAATTGGGTGTTTATGACCAATTTTGGCGCAAACATAAGCTTTCTCCAAATCGATAAATACCATGTTAGATCCTTTGTTTGCTCCCTAAACTTCTCCATAAGTTATCTTATCATAATAAGTAAAATTGGATCTTACCAAAAGATGTGTAAGCGATAAATTTGGCCAAAATATCACACCACCTGCTAAGTGACGTGTGAACGTTAATATTCGAATAGTTCGATATTAATCGCAGATTGAATTTACACCTTTGAGTTGCACAACCTTAATCGCTCCTTAAACCTCTCCATAAGCATTCTTCATTCAAGGTGGAAATCAAAGGCAACGTCAATAAGGTGTGTTTGAAGAATTGGGTAGCAAGATATGTCATTTTTTATATATAGATAGTGGTTTTGTAATGTTTGATGGAAATTTAATTTGACTTTCATAATTCGTATGATGTATTACTATCTTGCTTGATTAGAAAATTGTTTATGAAGATTGAATTATTTTTCGAATGATTTGATTGTGTTTTCATTTGATAGATCAAAATTAAATTTGTTTATGTTTTAAAACAATATTTAAGTGTAGATCTGTGTTTTTAAACATTCTAATTAAAGTGTTGTTCTTCATATCTAAATGTTTAAATACTTGAATTGATTAGCTACTTTTCTTTACTTTGTTAAATTGAAACTAAATCCATATATTTTAAAATATAATGCTTTATTTAATTCTATTTTCTAACATTTAATTTAAATTCCATTTCTTCAAATCTGGAAATTTACGTTTTAATGTTGATTGATTGAATTATATTTAAAGTTAAAAAGAAATTTATATAAAATCAATACAATGTTTCAATTATAGATCTATGTTTTAATCTTTCATAACAAAGTATAATTTTACTTTTGAATGTTAATATATGCATGTATGTATGCATGCATGTATTACTTGCACTTTTTATTACATTAGATATTTACATATGAATAAAAATAATTTTAACAACAAACCAAAGTTTTGAAATTGACTGTAAAAAACTATCTAATTTATAGTACTAGAAAGCTTTGATTGAATTCCATATTTATATATTTGGATCCACTTGTATGTGTTCATATAAATTTATTTTTCTTTACATATATTGTTATAGTATGAAAGTATTTCTCTTTTTTAACTAAGACAATAATGTATACATACAATTCATTGTTCGCCTTCTATACTCTTACATTATAATTCCTATTGATTGTCATTAATATTGCATTAATTAAGTTTACTAAAAGGGAAACTGCATCAACCACCCTTGTTATCCCTTGTTTATTTCTATTTCAATTTCTATGTAATAACCATTCAAATTGTTCTTGTTTATTTTATGTATACATATCAATTACCACTGACTATGCACACTCCCTATATGTTGCACTTGCACAATATTTACCGTGGATATATTTATAATTCATGTCATATTTAGATTAGTGATTAATGTTTTTTATTAATCGATTATTTTATTTAATTAAGAGAAGGAAATGAAAAGTTTCCTTCTCTAACTAAATTTATTATCCCTCATTAATTAAATAATTTAAAAGAAAGGAAATGAAAATTTTCCTTCTCTAAATAAATATGTAACCCTTCATTAATTGAATAAGTTAAAAGAAAGGAAATGAAATATTTCCTTTTCTGAATAAATTTGAAAAGTAAACGTTACACACAAATTATTTGATGTACTCTAACTTACATACATTAAATCGAAGTAAAATTTTATTTATGAAGTTAAATAAAATATTGATTTTATTTAAAAGAAACTTAGAAAAGTTCTAAGTGTATTTAGACTTTATAGGTCCATTAAAGATCCAAAATGGCTAATTTTTTGAAATTCACTCGTTTTTTCCGCTGCGGGCTAGCCTAGTTCCAACATATCCCCTGTTTTAGTCATTCCCAGTTGATGAGGCTTGAGGTTAAGTTTTACCTTTTTTATAGCAATCCCATTTGGAGTGCTAAAACTGCCCTATAGGCTGCAATGCAGTGTCAGCATTCATCTATACAAGTTGTTGAGAATATGAAAAAACCGAAGGTACTACTTCTACTACATCCATTTTGGAATCACCCTCGGGATTAGTAGTAAATAGTTCTTGCACTTCAAAAGCTCCATCTTCGATCATCTTCATGATATCTCCAATTCGAATGATTATGCCAGTTTGAAGTGGTTTTCAGATAATATATCTAGTCCCGGTCTCTCCGAAGCGACACGATAGTTTTGAAATAGGCCAATATTTGATAGTCGGTTATTTAACTATCAAATAAACAAACAATTCAACCAGAGATTTAATTCTATAAGGAAAATAACACCGGTAAGCATAAAGCAATCCTAAGCCTCTTTAAGTTAATATTTCATTAATTAAAACCACTTTGTAAATATTTGTATCAAAATACTTTTTTATAAGGATATATTCCACAAACACTTATTGTCCAAGAACCCACACTTAGTTGGGTCAAAACCAACGTCGTTTAAAAACGGAGATAACAATAATCCAAAACACTATTCCTTCGGTGTTAAGTATGAAAAAGAATGTTCCATGCCACCATAATTAAGAAGGTCATTTTGGAAAGTCAAATCACCTTTATAAATATACTCTTTATAAAATTCCTCTATGAAAACTTCTTATGTTTATAACTCCTTTTATGAAAAATTATTTACAAAATCCTTTATAAATATTTAAAACATAATCACAACCACTTTTTATAAATCTTCAAACTCCTTTAATAACTCCTTTGTAAAACTCTTTTTATGAGACTTCTTTATAAAACATCATTCATAAAACCCCATTTTATAAATTTCTTATATGCGAATATTTACATAACAAAAATCCAAATATAACCTAAACCCCAAATATAAAATAAACACCAAATATTATTCTAAAATTCATATTTTCCATAACGTGATAATTCCATATCACAATGGAGTTTTATTACTCCAATTTATCAAAATGATAATATTCCTTTTTGCTTATAAAATACCGCTTATAAATCTCTTTTAAATCTATAAAATGCCATTTATCAATCAGTACTTTTAAACATTTTATATAAAGTGTCTCACAAATATTTATTTCAAAATATTTCCATCTTCTTTTAAAACAAACATCACATTTTAATAAAAGGTAACCCCTTTTGTTTTCTTTTGAAAATAAACATTCTTCATTATGATTTTTTTTTATAAAAACAAATACTTCCAAATAATTATTAAACATTGACTTACATATATATTAGAAAAAAACAAATAAAGAAGTTGAAATAAAATAGAGAAGTTCAAAACTCGTTTTAATTAAATATTCCAGAAATTCCAAAAGAGTCAGATTTAAATATCATTTTCCAAAACAAAACCTTTTCCAAATCAAACATAATTTTAATAGTATTTTTAAAAATAATATAGCAAGGCCAATAGTTACTATAACACTTAACTGGTACTATTACTTCCTTTTCATTAAAAAGGTTAACTATTAACGCGTGTCACTACCTCATGCAATATGGCCAAATTAAAATTTTTGGACATTTAACAATCTACATAACATGCATATAACCGAATAAAAATCAACGGGAATATAACTAAAATTTTAAAAATCATTACGGTGAAAAATTCGGATTTCTCAACAAATTTTCCCTGTATTTTAATTTAATTGTCAATCGCTTTTCAAAAGCAGATATTTAACCAAATCAACCAATAATTTATTCAAATACAACAGTAAATTTTATCTACTATATGACATACTGATTTTCCGAAAAGGTGAGTGAAACTTATCAAAATTCCTATTGGTGCTGAAGAGTTCCGGTTTGAACTAAAATCAAATGAGGTCTGATTTTCGACCAAATTTTCACTTGCTTTAAATTCAATCGAACCATTCCATCACGTAGCCTTTGCCATTACAAGTGCAATGTAAAAGGTTTTGCCTCAATTGGACCTCGTATGTAAGAGTTATGCATTTTATAAGTTATTGAAATTAAATTAAAACAAATTAATTTTCTTAGTTACAGTATTGGTAAACTAATTACCGTTAACTAATCAAATAAACCATTCTTCTCAAAACAATCCACACCATCACCTGCTACTCCTTAATGCCATGGTCGATCGTTCTTCCCACCGTTTCTCCCTCTCTGGTGCACGAAAACCCAAACCAACTTCGGCGATGAACTCTGTTCCTTGATCTCCACCTCCATGCTCGCATGCATTGCCTCCGCCCTCCTCACAAACAATGCAACATCCACCCTACAGCCCCATCCATATATCACGTCGCCCCTCACCTCTCTTGATCGTGCACCACCGAAATTCCACTCCACCTGCTTCTCGATTTGAGAATCATTGCCATACTCTCTAAATCCTCAACCGATGACCACAGCCTATGAAATCCCTAACCTTAGCTTCAATTGAGTGCTGTCCAAACTGCCATGTGGCCCCAAGCATCACCGAACTTAACAAAATTGACATAGGCATGTAGATCTCTCCATTCTGGATCCAGAGATCCTTATTTTAGATCTTTCTGATTTCTATTCAAGTTGTTGTGATTTTTTGAAGCTTGCTTTTTTTTCCTTTTCTTTTTTATTAGATTTGATTTTGAAAGTTTGGATGCAATAGTAGAAAAGAACGAAGAGAAGTGGTTTATTGAGTGTGGGTTTGACTTATACTTAATTTGTGATTTCCGGCATATCGCCGCACAGATTTTTGTTCGCATATGAACCCAAAACGATACTACAAAATATAGTCGTGCTCAAAACAATAACGCGACCTCAAAACAATAATAATGTACATCGGTTATCCAATTCTGAAGAATCACAAAAACACCGTCGTTTGCCGAAAAATCGTCAAACGCCGATTTTAGTATTTTCCAAATTGAAAATTATGGAAAAACCAAATAAATTGAAATTAAAAAAATGTCAATAAAAATCGAGCCATTATATTGGAAATAAATTTTCTTATTATTTATTTTAACCATTTGTTATTATAAATAAATTTACAAATGTATTCACTGTTGATATTTATTAACTATAAGGAGTTAAATAAGACCATCAAATCCATTTAATTAATATTCAATTCAAAATTAATATATTTAAATCAATATTCAAATATTATATTCATAATTCAAATATTTTAAATAATCTCTGTATTTGAATTCAAGTTATTAAACCTTAAAAACCAATTATCTCAATATTTAAAATTAATTAAATATTCAAAATCAAATGACCAAAATTTAAGGTTGTTACATTCTTCCCTCCTTTAAAGAATTTCATCCCCAAAATTTTAAATTTAATAAAAATGTCTCCAACCCTTAAAATTTTTCAAAAATACTTAGTTGAAATTGGGATATTAAAATTCCAAGTCTAAAGTTATGGAAATTTCAGCAGCACCTCCTTTGTGAGGCTAGATCAGAAAAACTACAAATTGCCACTACATGCCCTAACCAACAAAGAAAATCAAAGCCAAGTGGCCTTCCATATCTGGGGCATAAAAACATCAACTAAAAATAAAGATATAAATATGTATTTATTAGTTGAGCAATTAACTCTACTCGTGAAACCAACAGCATCAAATTAGCCTTTGCTTCCATGAACATGTGTCTCACTTACAAATGATATCCACCCATATAACTCATGGCCATATAATTTTGCATTTTTCGATGTCAAAATATATAATTATATTAAAGCCAATATGATACGCACATATCATCCGTATGCAATAGCAAATCCAATCGCTTGCTCGATCGCACAATTTCATTTTCGAACTAGTATCACTCCTTCAACTTCTCTAGTGCGAACTCTGATTTGGTTTCTTGATTAGAAACCTCTGTTCCTCTTATATAGCTATACACTATGAAAGAAAACTTTAGAACCCAATCAAAATTCTACATTAAGTGTTCATTGTTAAGAATCGAGTGACAAATCCTCATTCGAATCGGTGACAATCACCTCGAAGATCATGTACTCAAATCTGGATCAAAACCAGTTATGCGAATAAAATGACACATTTATGTACTTATTCTTATTGGTTCTTACTTATACCAGTTTCCTTTTATTCACATTCATTTTTTACTTATTGTTTTTCCTTTAATACTAATATCACATACAGACCAATTCATAAAATCATTTCATTTAAGCATTACTTAGGTTAAATTTTATTTCATGACTCATGCTTATATTCAAATAATACCCCTCTACATCCCAAAAGAGTATATATACAATTTATAATTTGTTAACTTTACCTGGATGTTCAACAAATTTAAAACTTGGTTTCAACTTACTAGTTTCTCAGCTTTATAAGTTAGAAAGACTTATTTTCTTATGTTTCACAAAACATTTAGCTAAATTCCTCAATTAACTCAGAAATTTTTGGCTATCCAAAATCATCAAAAATTCCATTTCATTTCAATAAATGAAAATTACCAAACCATAAAATAAAACGGGACGCCCAGAGTAAACTATCCAAACAGATAATTTACATGAGCCTATAACATTAGTTAACTGAAAATTTTAGAACTAAACACCCAATTTTTTATTCAAATCATCTTTGAAATAATAATAATAATACATATACCTCCCTCCTATATCAAATCCTACTTTCGAAAATTGAAAACCAATTTTGTTTTACTAAAACAACTTAATAATCAATTACCAATATAGCAATCTCTCACTTAGAAACTTGAAAATGAATGTCAATGATGCTGCAGTCATCACCAGAATTATTTTCCAACAATTGAAGTAAGTTTAGTGCATTTTATTTCCTTTAAAATCCATTTTAAAAAAATTTAGTCAAAAAACACTTCCAAAATAATAGTATTATTTCCCTTTAGAACTTGAAAAACAATTTCCAAAACACCGAGATTTAAGTCCTCGAATTCTCGGTTTGAATCCATTTTATTTATAGCCCTATTTATAAATCATATTTATAAATTTCATTTCTTGTATAAGATCATTTTACAATTATTTATCTTTGTTTATATTTTAATAAACAACTTTACTAAAATTAGATTTCAACCCAACATCATCATCGAACACCTTATAGTCAAATTGTGAAACTTAATTCACAAGGTGTTTGTAATTAATTTAACCAAAACAATAAATGCTCATAAACTATCTAAGCATAAAAAATCAATTACCAAACAATAATTAATGCTTCTAAACTGAACGAGCATGACTAATCAGACAATAGACGATAATAATTAAATATTGTCAATTTCTTACAACAAACACATGATAAATTACTATATCAATTTATTAAATTATTCTTTTATAGTTAAGATAAAACTATTTCATTTACCAAATTTCAAATCAATATTGTGTCGGTTTGCCTTGTTTAAGTGATTAGAAACCCGTATCGATACAGTTGTTCCTTTTGTACTGTCCAGTATTCATAAACAACTCAACCGATAAATTAATATAATATAAAACATTTTTACAACATTAAAAAAATATGCTACACATACTCGACCTCATTCTAGGGTATTACTAACCCTATCTCTAACGAGTCTACCTCACCAAATCCTAGGAGTTCGCTTAACCTAAGCTCTGATATCACGTGTAATAACCTGCCTTTTTAATCCTCAGAAGTCGACACTAATACATCATGGTATTCACGTGCCGAGGATCCAAGTGCCGAAAAGACAGATTGTTGGGGGAAAAGAAAGAAAAGCTAGAATAGAATCTCACATCAAGACGAGAAATATATAATATACAACAGATCTTTACAAAAGAAAACTGTAATATACATACATCAATCAAAGTACATTAATCTATCATCGGCCTAGATAGTTATAACAATATGTCCTCACAAATGCTAATCAATATAAATAAACAATGCAACAGAAATAAAATATACGTGAATACGTGTTGGAGGCATCCAACTCATTTCCTAAAGCTCCAAAGCATCCAAACTATATATTTGTTAAATGTTCCGTACAACCCAAGAATTATAAGGAAACAACACTCGGATCAGTCTGGTAAACCAGTATAAGAAACACACCTAATTGGATTTGTTTGGCTACTTAATGGCACAGACAAAAAATCCCTTGTAATTAAAACCATCCCTTGTAAAGGAAAGTTGCTTTTAAGCAAACCGACCTTTGGAACTAAAGTGATTTAAAAATAAAAACTTTACTAAATTAATTAATAACAATTTTAAACTTTTTATTGAAATAATAATTAGATAATAATTAATTTTATATTTAATTAATAATTAAATAATAAATAAACCTTTACTTAATTAATTAATGAATAAACCTTTTCTTATTTATTTATTTATTTAACATTTACTTAATTAATTAATGATTAAACGTTTATTTAATTAATAATTAAATAATAATTAAAATATATTAATTAATTAATTAATATACCTTTTCTTAATTAATTAATTAATAATAAAACCTTTAATTAATTAATAATAAAACCTTTATTTAATTAATAATTAAATGTTAATTAAACCTTTACTTAATTAATTAATGAATAAACCTTTTCTTAATCAATTAATCAAATAATAATTAAACCTTTTCTTAATTAATTAACAATAAACCTTTATTTAATTAATAATTAAATGATAATTAAATCTTTACTTAATTAATTAATAATTAAATCTTTATTTAATTAATAATTAAATAATAATCATAGAAAATATTTTTAATACTTTAAAATTTCTTTTTAATAATTATAATCTATTTAAAAGACATTAAATTGTATTTAAAGTAGAATCTCATTTTAGTTATACAAAAGTAATCGATTTACGAACTACATCCATAGCGATTATCACTGCATGGACCATAACTTTCAAACTAGTTTTATACATCAAAATAGCCTTTAATCTTTTCCTTCCATATTTAAATCACTTACAACTTTGTACAAGAGTTGAAAACAAAAAGGAAAGTTTGGAAAACTTTTTAGAAATAAAACTAGAAAACATGGAAACAAACAAGTTTTAAAACACACGGGACCTCAATGTCGAACATAAACAAATTCAAGTGTTAAATTTTCGACTAACATACAACCAACCAATACATAAGCACATACATATACACATGTAAATGTCATCCATAAACAAGGAAGGATTATTACTTATACATCATACATAAGCACTTAGACTATATTCCAAGTTATCAACCAATCACATATACCCTCCGCTTTAAGCGGGGACCCAACCAACAACATTCAATCCAAACTTATAATCATAAGTAATAAATTAAGTAACATTATTATCACCATATTAAAGTTTAAAACTTGAGTTTTTTTAAAAGTGAGATTAACTCATCAAAATCAAGTGAATTCAAATCAAACTACCACTACACTTCGCACCAACACACGTTAGTTTTTTCTTCTAAAAGACTTTATTTTTAAGTACCTAAGGAACTAAATAGGCTCGGTCTAGGTCGAGGAGTGCTCGGCCTATGTAGAGGAGGGTGGTTTTTTGAAAGAGGAGGTGAAGAGAAGAAAGTAAGTATTTTTAGCTTGATATAAGGTTTAAAAATTTTAAAAAAAGATTTTAATTCAAAAACTTTAGTGAAGCCATTGAAATAAAAGAGAAGCTTGGAATGGAAGAAAATAAAATTTTGAAAATGAATGAAGTGGATTAAAATGAGAATTGAAAAGAGATTTTTTTTATATATAAAATGAAAAATAGAAATTACCATTTTACCCTTAGTTATTTACCCTTCATGACATATTCCATGTCATCACCCCCTATATTAATCCACACACAACCCCTACCCTCTCTTCTCATTCCCATCACTTCATCACTTTTTTGATGTAATGTTATCTTTTATCATTTTTCTTTATTTAAAATTTTAAAATAAAAGTCAACATTTACTATTTTACTTAAGTAAATAATTTAAACATATTTAACTCTAACCAAAGCACATGTTATTTATATATGCATGTATATGTATATATAGTACACAATATGTTTCGACAACTTTTAAACGATGAAAAGTCGAAAATCAAAAAACGATTTTCGGTCATATTTTCAATTTTTCTCCAAACTAATTATTTTAGTAAACCAAATTTCTAGACAACTACACCATCATTAGTTATGAATTAAAAGAGGTTTACTTAATTTATAAAGTCCATTAATTTAATATTTAAAAATATATCAAATAGTCATATTTAAAGTGATTAACTTACGGGTCGTTACACATTGTGATGTAAAAATTATATATACAAGTTTCCAACTAGAGATAATTTTGAAACTATTACAGTGTTATAAAGTTTAAGTAGAGTATAAATTATTTTGAGAAAATTACTTTTGTGAATAACAAGTATTTTAGAAAAGTTTTCAAGGTTAAAATGAAGTGAATATTTGGAGTAATTTTATGAAACTAGAGCAAAATATTTTCAGATCGAATGGTATTATATGAATATTTAGAATAGCGATTCTGTGACTTTTTTTGATAAAGTGGAATTTATAATAAGCAAAGTAATAAATATGTTATGAATCTGAAATTTGAGTTTTAGAGAATTATCCAAAGGAAATTTGTGTATGTAACGACACATAAATTTTGATGAATAAATTTGGTTAATTCAATTAAGTTTTGTAATTAAATTTCGAAAGAAATAAAATTTTGTAATTTATATCGAAATAAAAGTTTAGAATGAATTGTAGCAACCAATGTTGACAATTGAAGTAAAATCTATAAAAGTGAATTAGCGTAAATTATGCACTTGTGTATAAAAATTAAAATAAGTAAATAACGTAAAAGTTGTATAAATTAAAGGATTTGTATATAATTTATAGTAATTTAATGAATTCGGTATTATGTAGGTAATTATAATAATTGGTTGAAGTTGGATAAACTTAAGTGTAACCTTGGCATATAATCAATTACTATAAGTTACCTGTTTAATTTGTGGATGGAATTGGAAATAAATTTTAGTAAAAATAAATAAATAAATGTTACATTTGTGGGGATGTGATACAATGTTAGAAATTAGATGTAGCAATTGTAATTAAAATTTACAATTTAGAATAAAGATGCAATTAATTGAAAATAATGTAAATTGTCTTACTTGGTTATAAGTTTAATATAAGCAACAAATGAAAATGTTGAATTAGTGAACCATTAATAAAAATATTAACTAGAATGGAATTCAATTAATATAATAACGGAAAGAGTGAATGCAAATTAAAACAGTAACGTAAAATTTATTTATAAGGTGGAAATTGGTGTAATAGAATGCATGAGACAAGTAAATGAATTTATTGAGGATATTAATTGTAATTAATGAATCAAAGAAATAGTAACGGTCGTAAGTTACTATTTAGTTGTCCTATTAATTTGTTGTAACCGTTATATTTGGGAATGAAATTTTATTTTAAGTAAATAAAGGTAAGTATGGTATGAATATATGAATTAATTGAGGTTCAAATTTTAATAAATGAATATATTTGACAACTTCAATATATTTGGAAATAATAGTTAATACAAAGGGAAGTTGGAAATGTGAATATATTGATGGAATGAAATGTGAGGCAGATGTTAACTGCATTACTAAGTAATAATAGACTCAATTAAAAGGTTGGAATTGAATCTAATCAGTTAACTGGAATATACATAAAAATTAATTGGATTCAATTTATAATAAAGGGATTATTTTAAGTAAATGAAATAAATACTATAATTGGTGAATTAGTGTAAAATTTATGAAATAGAGTGAGAATGGTGTATGTAATCGATTTCAACACCTGTCTGTTAGTGATAACTTATAAGTGTAATTTAACGTTAATGGTAACAATTATTATTAAGTTAACCATTTATTTAGTCTAATGAATTAAAACGGGTAATCAATTGCAAATAAATCTAATTTAATGTTATGTTAGTGTAAATTAAGGGAATTATTGGAAATATTGTCAATTTTTTTCCTATTATGACAATTGGTTGGATTAAAAGAATGGATAACAAGACCTATCAATTTACTGAATTTAATTATTATAATTGGATAAATTGCAAATGAATGAAAGTAAATATTTAATTATTATGTATTTAAAAATTAAGTTGAAATTTGAGAATATTAACGAAACTTTGAACCCAATGTTAATTTCCTCCATTTGACCATAATGAATTGAATAATAAGAATGAATAGTGAATTCAATGAATTATTGAATATTTAATTTATAATTGATGAATATAATGAAATTTGAATTTACGCTGAAATTTATGATTGAATCAACATTAAATTGACATCTAAATTTGTTTAAAATCATTGTAAATGATTAAGAAATTTTACATGATAAGAATTGTCAATTTTAGAATTCAAATTCGGAAATTTGGTTTAATTAATTAATTTATTGATTTATTTAGTTAGTGTAAAAATAGCCATTTTAGCCACTGACTCGAATTTTGATGAAACCAATTTCATCGGATTCGTAACAGTGAATTATTGTAGGATTTCAAGTTTTGGAGTGATCAGACTTGTCGTTTAATCGTACGGACTCGAAACGCCTTGAAATTAATGAAATTGAAATCTATTGAAATCAATTTGAAAAATATTGATTTTAGCATAACTTCTTTATACGATGGAATTTGGTGAAACTTGTTCCATCGCATTTAAAATATTTAAAAACATCTATTTTGATATATGGGTTGACCAAATTTCATTCCGGAGTCAAAACCGGCTTTTTGGGCCACTTTGGGCGTTAGCGCGTAAATCTATCTTATCCATCCATTTAAATGTTAACCCTGTCTATATATAACCTGCTATAAACCCGAGCAGCCTCTGTTTCTCATTTCTATATGTTCTATTCACCTCCTCACTTCAATGACAAATAAACCCTAATTCCAATTGCAATTCAAAATCAAATCCAAAGCTGAAATTTCAAACTCCACAACATATGCCAAATTTTATATCAATTCGAAGCTCTCGATGAGCGTAACTCAGATCTGCAATTTGTTTTTCAATTCGAGATTCGATGTGGCCAGGAATCGAGCAAACATTCTCGGCCGTTCATCGCGCGTCGATGAACGATGTCAGATCTTCAATTCCTTTTTGGGTTTTGAAGAGAGAGCCGAGGGGGTCGCATCCATGTGGGTTTCGACATGAGTTGACGGTTTGATCAATAGAAAAATTCGATTAGGGTTGTGGAAATGATGGCGGCTGCTGGGTTTTACTGTGTCGTGGTGGCCTTGGACGCGCGTGGGCCCACGAGAATGGATCGGAGTCGTGTCGTGCGCGATAACGTCGGCATGGTCTAGGTGACGTGCGGTGGGGCGGTGCGGCAACGAGGTGGACGGCGCGCGTTCGTGAATCACGTTAGGGTCCAGGGAGCTCACATGCATTTGGGTTACTGGAGAATAGGTGATGATGTGGCATAGGGGAAAGGGGTAACGTGTTCTATTTTATTTTATTTTTTTAATTGATTTCAACTGCATTTATCGTCATAACTTTTGCATACGATATCCGTTTTATGCGCTGTTTCTTTTATTAGGATCGCATCTGAATTCTAGACTTTTTGACGTAGGTTTGATTGAATTCTGAGACTGGTCAATTTTTGGGTTTAAATTGGATTTTAATTCAATTTAAATTCAAAAGGTGAGTGTTTTAACCCACTCACAACTTCTAAAATTTCTTATGTTTGTTAAATTTAAATTTTGATGTAGATTGATTGTTTTGAATGATGAGTGTAATGGATGTATGATTTTATGATGGATGAATGGTTGATGTATTATATATTATTTTAAAAGTGCAAGTTGTTATGTATTTTATTTCATTCGGAATTGCGGTTTGAAATGATATATAACCAAAATTTTATTTTAATTACAGATTGAAATGATAAATATCTGTATCACTTGACCATAGGATAGAAATTATGTACAGGCACCGCGGTATATATATATAATTTTGAAATGATTTCTATGGTTTTGGAAAGAAATATACGGTTTAATTAATTTTATATGTTATATAAATATTGTTTTATATATATTTATATATATAGTTAAATTCTTGAATTGAAGCTATGTATAAATTGGTTTAATAAAAATAAGTAGAATAACGGAGTTTGATTGTTTTATTTATTTAATGGTTAAGTACCTATTTAAGATATTGTATATATAGAGTTTTGATGACTTAAATAAAGAAATTAAGTTGGAAGATAAATATGAAATTTATTTGAATTGAAGGATTTAAGAATTTGACTTGAATAAAATGGATGTGAAATTTAAATAAAAATTGAGATCTTTAAAGTGTATGATTTTTATAATTTGATTTTGGTCTAAAGTGTTTTAAATAAATATCGAGTTGATTTAAATGAATATATCGAGTTAATAAAATTTAAAGAATATCCAGTAATTCGAAGGTTTTACTTAAGTGATATTTGATTTATTAAGTAAATATTTCAAATCTAAATAATAGTAATTGAAGTTGATATATATGGAATTATTAAAGAATTAGTTTTGAAATGGTGAAATATTTAAAGCTTTGAAATATTTGGAAATTAAATAGTTTATTTGGAGGTTCAAATCGGTATTTGAAATTTATTTGGGTAAAGTAAAGTAGCTATTTTATTTTACATAGTATTTTAATATTTAAACCATTTAAGTATTAAAAGTTATAATCCAAAGCTATGGGTTTCAAGATATAAAGATTTAAAAATGCAATGATTTTGGAAAAGGATATATTTAAATAAAAATGATATCATATTGATTTGGGTTTTAAAATAGAAATGATATCGTATTTATATGGTTTTGAAAGGGATATTTTATTCTAGTTTTAAAAGTATAAATTATTTTGAAAATACCGCGGTGTTATAATAACGTTTGATTGTTAAAGAGACTGGGATCGGAAGTTGTCATACTCTCTGCCAACTCCGAAAACCACTTTAACAACCGTGTACGGGTGGAGATTCCAGAATGAAGTAGGATGGTGGCGGCGTTTCCTTTTAGGTAAATACGTGGACCCAACTCCCGTGAGTTTGCATAAAGTGGCTAAAACAGGAGCGATCGACGGGTTAATGAGATAGCACCTTTGATCGGACACATCCCTTCGATATTATATTTTGACTTTTGGATTTATTCAGTGGCCACTTTTGATTTTTATTTGGGGGTGTGGCTCGAGGTGGGCGGTAGCTGCGTGCTATGCGTTACCACCGAACCGGAAGTGTAATTGGTATATCTACCCTGGCATTGCCTAATTCTGCCATGTCACCTACCCTATCGCGCGTTGTACGAGTTTGGTTTTCTCCCATAGCCCGTGTGGTATTCTCTGGTGGCTTCCCGATCAAGAGGGACCATGATATTGGATGGACTACTGGGGCTATTACGTGTTAAGATGGAAAATGTAAAGCCTTAATGCCATTTAAAAGTAAGTTTATTTTATAATAGACATTATTATAATAGCGAAATATTACTACATAATATATAGTATAACGGATCCTTAGGAGATGTAAATCCCGAGCATCTCTTGAGTTACTGCACTCATATTTATTTCTGCTTATTTGACTCACATAAGATCTTTTATTTCTGACTCGAGTGTTTGTCTTCAAAATGCTCGGGTCAGTCCGAGCATTTCAGGAATCGAAGACTTTATTTCTAGAGGACGAGGACGAAGATTTCATTATTATTATTACTATATATATTATATTGTTCCACTACACTGTATTCCGCTGCATGTATTATTATTCACTGGTATGTGCAACTCTGATATGTATTGTATAAATAAAATCAAGTGTTTATAAAATAGCTTCATGAACTGTATATTTGATTCAAGATTCTATTTGTTTTTTCTTTCCCTGCTTTTTCTTATTTACCCCATAACAATCCGCCCTTCCGTATGGTTTGAATTGGCACGTGTGTCGATTTAAAGCATGCAAAAAGGCGGGACGTTACAGTGTATAACAATTTCAAGTATCAATGAAGATCTTTCATTAAAGTAATTATGTAAAGTGAATTTAGTAGTATTCATAATATTGTTGGCTTACATTGGAATTAAATTCTATTTAAAAAGGTGTATAAATTTTGAGTTGTGAATGATATTGGAATATGACGTTCAATCCAAATTTTGTAATTTCAAAGAAAAGGAAAAATAATTTGGTTACGTAAAAGGGATTGAATTGTAAAATTTTGAATTTGAAGTGTTGTAGTAAAATAAATATAACTTTTGATTTGGAGATTGGGATTTATTGACCTTTCTTTCATTGAAAAGGTATTTTCATAAGTGACAACTCTTATGTACAGTTTTTAAATTTTGAAGTTTGCTAATGCTAAAATCTACTTTAAAATATCAAATTTTTGTTCCGAACAAGAATTTTCTAAACGGCAGTGCTGTGTTCTTTTGGTTGTAAATTTTAAACGGGTTTTCCAATTTCAACGATCTTACCCTTTTTAGAAATCTAATAAGATAATAAACCACTTTTGTTTTAAGTGTTTTGCAAAAATTTGAAGTTTACTAGGGTAAAAACACGGATTTGTAAGGTGAGTCTACACTTGAAAATTAATTTTAGGTTTTACCATCTCTTGGGAAAACGCTATAAGTTATGATGTACTTGACATTTTTGCAATCCAAAAGTTGTTTTGAAAAGCTAACACACTATGCAACAATTCACTCTTTGAAATTATAACTTGATTTGGTTTTTCGATCTTTAAAATTTTGTCGAACGGTAGTTAAACCTAAAAGTTGTGTTACTTCTACATTAAATAGATGCATACTTATTGTATCCATTATTTTATGCAATTAATGTTTAAATTGAGTTAAGAATAGGTGTTCAAGAGAACTATTTGGACAATTTGATGACGATAGCTCGTTTTTGCTCGCATAATAACAAGGAAACTTGTTTAATAAAATGGTTTTTTTTAGCTATATCGTAGTATAATATGATATTATGTTGTTTCCCATGTTTTGGGATGCCATATAGTTGGAATGTATATTAATTGTGATTATACTGTGTTTTGATTTTTTTTATAATGCCCTATGTACAAAGAATACTCTACCAAAAAATGCAAAAAAATTAACACTTAGAATATTTTAACAAAAATTTATCATATGCGAAAATAGAAAGTCGTTAAATGAATTTATTTAAATGGTAGCATATGATAAGAGACGCTAGAGAGAGAGCTACATAGATGATTGAATAGTTTAAGTTTGGTAGAAAATCATGGATGTGAAGAAAGTTCAGGATATGAGTTGTATATGACATCTCTTATAAGAAATTGCAAGGATGCAATTTTCATAAGGAATGAAGTCTATAACAATCCTGTTTTCTACGCTATAATAATTTGCAAACTTAATTAAAATAGAAATATTCGAATTCGATTTTTGTGATAATTATTATTTTGAAAATAAATTCTTACTCAATTGAGGTTTAGTTAATAAAAGATTTTATTTTAATGTATTGAACTAAATTAATAAATTCTTTTTGGGTGATATATTGAATTGAATAAAATGTTTTAATTGAATATAAAATATTTTTAGAGTGCGAATTTGTTTAAACTAGATTGAAAATATTTATGAATAAATGTCAATGATTAAAATATAAATTTGAATGGTAGAGAAATTAATTAAAAGTTAAATTTGATTTTAAAGGCCTATGCCCATTCTTTTTTCCTTTTTTCTTGAAAATTCTCCTAGATTTATCATTCAGGCCCGAAAACCCGACTCCACCTCTTCTTAAGCTCATAGCCCCTTATCTTTCTGTGCCAGACCTAAAATCTAAATCAAATCACATGATGGAAAAAAAGGATGTCGCGTGATTGCTGTCGATATCGGCAATGAAGCAGTGTCGTAATATGGTGGAGAAGGCCGTGATTTGGTGATTCGAAGGTGGAGACGGTAGGGTTACGTGCACGCAAGGCAGGGTTAGTGAAGTGGTATTTTTGCGAGCATGGAGGCTCTGATTAGAGGACGATGTTGTTGACCATGACAGTGGAATCATGACGTTGGAGATGGTTCATGAAGTGGATCATGGTAGTGACGAAGTGGTGCTGGCGCAAGCAAAGTGGTGGAGGCTCGGACCTAGTGATGTGGGTTGTTGGCCATGGTAGGGTTGCTATATTGCGAAGGCGTTGTCCTTGGGATGATGGTAGTTGTTAATTTGGAACTCGAGCAATGTTTAGATGAGTAAAATTCTTTTTTTTTGAATTATCTAGAGAATCAAGCTTCGCTTGTAAACTCTAGGAAAGTATGTGCCTGCCAAACACATACTTCAGGTACTTGTTACAGGGTTGTCGGTTTCGACGCTCGAACTCGTGACCTTCGATCTTGCAGTTTGGACCATCAACCAACTGCGCCAACCCTGTTGGCATGAGCAAAGTTCTTTTTACTCACATCTATTATCTAATACTTTGTGCATTGTCATTTGATTTAAATTGCTTGAATTGTGCTATGACATTGAATAGCTGATTGGATTTACATGCATTGTTTGGGTGTGTTATTTTTGATAACTCACTGCTATGATCTAGATTCTAGTTTCTATGAATTCATTGATTGTTTCATGATAAGCTGTTTGTTGATATGGATTGAATTTGGTGAAATTGAATTGCATATCTTTGACCGATTGTTGTTGCGATAAGATACTAGTTGTTAGTAAAATACACATACATTACATGTTAGTTGAATAATAAATTGATGATTGTAGATAGCCTGAAATGACACTAGTAATTGATTGGAAGGGAATGAATATATTAAAATGGAAGGCACTGAAAGAGATGAAATATTTTGGAAAGAAATAATGATTTTTGGAATGATTTTTATTTAAAATCGAAAACGTTATTAGTGTTAGAAAATGTTGAAATGAAATGCTATTGAGGATTCTACGAATAGAAATTATTTGGAAAATAATGAATTTTAGGATTTTATTAAATAAGTGATTTTTCGAATATTTATATATTTTATTTATTTATCATTGATTATAAAAATATTTAAAGGATTTTCACAAAATGGATTTTACTTTACATCTTTGAAAAATGTTTCAAGTTAAAAATTATATTATGTTGGAATTTTATTTTAAGGCTTTGAGAATTATTTCAAATTGGAAATGCTTATTAGAAAAGTAACATTATTTAAATTCGTTGTTTAAGAGAAACCACAAATTATAAAAATTAATTGAGAAGAACTTTAAAACGTATGAATTATTTTAATAGGGAGTTTAAAGGATTTGGAATCGAGTGAAGTTTAATATATAGATTTCCTTATAATTAAGTAAGAGGTTTACAAATATTTATTTTTGAAACTATAATAGGATTATGGGGAAAGAATGTTTATTTTATAATTTAATCTTCTTTCAATTGAACATTGATATTTAAAATTGTATTAAAGATTTTAGGAAAAGTGTATTTTATGATAAAACTCATTCCGAATCAATAAATAGTAGCATTGTGTGCTTTTGAATGATTTATATTTCTTTGTAATGAGGAATCGAACTAAACAGAGTTATTGTACTGTCTGGTGTGGGATTTTCGATAATATTTCTTTAGTTATTCTTTGGATTTATTGTGGAGAACAATATTATGTGAAATTCAAGATGGTGGGGAATTTGAGTAAATGGATTAATAATACTTTTCAATATAGGAAATTCAGTAATATTATTATGATTACTCTTTTGAATCACTGTATAGAATATTATGCAAAATTTAATTTACAAGCATTGAGTAAACAAGCAAATAAGACCAGATGGTATGTGACGTTTGACCTGGTATTTATTCGATTACCTTTTGTGAGTTGACATCGCTCAAAAAGGGTTGAATATACGGGTATTATGTTTAGGTGATGCGATTTGAAAGTGAGAAGGCCAAGAGCCGTAAGTGTGTCTATGTGTTGTGTGTATATTCCTATTATACAACGTGGAGTGAATCAGATGAGGCCAGTATCCATCCCAGCGGCTTGATTGTGGGTGGTCCCCGAATCTGTGACACACACTTTTGATGTATATGGTTGAGAGCCATTACTCATGTATCACATAGGCCAATACTGTAACAAAATATCCATTTCGCAACTAGCAATGCCAGTTGTAATAGGTTTTTAACAATGGTTGTGCAACTGTCGCAACATGCGAAGTTGTAATAGAGTGAGTGCATTTACACAGTTTTCGATCATTGGAAACCATCGTTGCAGTATATGTTTATTACAACTATTTTTATTCATTGCAATAGGATCTTTTACAACTGATTTTTCAAGTTGTTAAAAAAAATTCAAATGAGAAAAAAATATAAACATTAATGCAATGCACATGTGAATTTAAATTTAATTTGTGGTTGAAACCAAAATATTATATTAATAACAACCACATTCATTCATATTTACTAAAAATAACAAAAAAGATTCATATTTCAAAATCCTTGTATGAAAATATGATTTTGGTCAAAAATCCATATATAAGCCGAAGAAAAATATGTTGAGTGTTACAAACAAATAAGAATATGTTTTAAAGAAATAAGAGAAGAAGCCATTAGAGTAAAAGAATGGAGATATTTTATTCATTCAGTGAATAGATTATATCAGATTGATTCATGCAATTACATTACACATGCTCCTTTATATATAGGCATTGGAGCATGAGATGGAACATATCCCATGATGTGGGACTAATAGAAAAACACAAAAGCATATTCACTTATATATTTACATATATTATAACACTCCCCCTTGAATATGCGTCTTCAAAATCTTGGATGCTCATATGGTTGCTAGAAATTGTTTCTTTTAAACCGTCCATAACAATTGCTCCCCATCATTATTATCTTGCTTTCATACATCCATTCAGTTGATACAGATATTGTCTGTTGCCTCATTAAAAACCTCTATTAGAAAAACCCAGTGGGAAAAACCTTGAATGAGGGAAAGAGTGCAACTTGTGAAATCATAAATATCATACTAAAAATGATATTCCTTATAAGAGTTTGATACTTCAGGATCAAAATAATGCCTTATTAAAACCTTACTAAGAAAAACCCAATGGGAAAAATCTTAGTGAAGGAAAAAGAGTACAATGACATATTTTATTTTCTTATTTCTTAAATAAAGCTTGATACTTCTGGATCAAACTAATGCCTCATTAAAACCTTACTAAGTAAAACCCTATGGGAAAAATCTTAGTGAAGGAAAAAGAGTACAATATAGTATGTCATATTTCAATAATTTACTGCATCAGACAGAGTTTGATACTTCTGGATCAATTTAATACGTCAGTAAAAACCTTACAAAGAAAAACCCAATGGGAAAAACCTTAGTCAAGGATAAAAATATAATTTAACTTAAATAACATATTTGAGATGTTATTTCTTGAAAAGACGTTTGATTCTTCTAGATCAAGATAATGCCTCACTAAAACCTTAATAAGAAAAACCCAGTGGGAAAAATCTTAAATAAGGAAAAAGAGTACATTATAGCTTATTTCAAATGTTACAGGGAGTTGATACTTCTGGATCAAGGTAATGCCTCATTAAAACCTTACTAATAAAAACCCAGTGGGAAAAATCTTAGTTAAGGAAAAAGAGTGCATTATAAAATACTTATGAATTCTCCCCCTGATTTTAATTTTTCCTCTGAATTCATATTCGTCTTTTGATAACTTAAATTGGTTATAGATACTTCTGGATCCATAAATATGTATCTCATTCATAATACAATTTATTAGTAGTTTTCTTTGATACAATCAAATTTTCTAAGATTGTTTCTCTAATATTACTATTGAATATTAATTATGATTGTTTATTAGAAAATATACACTAACTTATAAATATATATAAACATCTCTTCTAGAGAGTTCAGTAAAATAGATATATTTACAACATAAATAAGAGTATCTTCTTCAAATATATAGTTTGGCAAACACACCCAAAGATTATCAAAACTTGGGTTTTACCAACTTCAAACTGATTTATTGAACTGAAATAAAATAAAATCCACATAGCAGACTTCAGGCTGTTATTATTGGTCAATTCGACCATATCATTTATTACTGCACTTAGATTTTCATCATTAATGAAGTTTCATTCATCTTCGAAAAAATGATCTAACTTCAGGTTAGTATTACTAGACAATCCTTTCACATAATTTTAAAATAAAATTACTATAACATCTCTTCTGGGATGTTAGATTTTGCAATATAAATATAAATAAATCTCTAAAACATTGTCAGAAAATCTTTTCATAATTCAAGACTTCAGGTCTTGGACTTTGAGTTATACAACTTCTGGTTGAAAAAAAATCTTTGCACAACTTCAGGTTGTTCAAACTTATTTCCTTTTTTTTTTTATGATTAAATTTTCTGATCCTCTTTTTTTTTTAGTTAGAACTTATGGTTCTTTATTTTGAGGAAACTTGTAATTTACTGATTTATGAAAACTGCAGGTTTTCAATTATTATTTCCTTTTTTCTTTTTTTTTTAACAAGGAAACATTGGAAGATATTAAGCTTATCATGTAAGCTTTTACTAATGTTTCCATTCACTTAATACGATCTTCTAGATACGTATTATATTTATATTTGTTTCTCTTAGAAACAATAAAATATTTCTTCTGGAAATATAAATCGTATATCAAAATAATTTCCAAAGTATTCATTTAAATCTAAATCAAATCAAAATGTTTTCAAAATGAAAACTTCATTTACCAACCGTGATTGATTTCTCAAATCCATATCCAAACTAAATGCAATCAAATTCAATAAATTTGTTGAATCAACAATATCAAATTTTGTCAAGTTCAAACTCGCATTCCAAAATAAATGAACTATAAAACATAAAAATAAGCATGATATTGAGATCTACAATATGATATTATCAGAAAAATAGCAACAACAAACAAATTAGATCTGAAATATAATAACCAACAAAATAAGAATTAGATCTTAAAGTTTAGATCTATATAAAATATAAAATTATAAGACTAGTATAATAAAATCTAAAAAATAATACAATAGATTTAGATCTGAAGAAGTAGATCTAGAATGGAATGAGATATATAAAAAATAATAATTTGGAAGATTAGATCAATCATAATAGAAAAATAACTTACCGTTTTGAGATCTATAATTAGATCTGGAGAAGAATAGATCTGATTTCATAATTGTAGATCGTGCTGATAACGTGTTATAAACAAATAAGAATATGTTTTAAAGAAATAAGAGAAGAAGCCATTAGAGTAAAAGAATGGAGATATTTTATTCATTCAGAGAATAGATTATATCAGATTGATTCATGCAATTACATTACACAGGCTCCTTTATATATAGGCATTGGAGCATGAGATGGAACATATCCCATGATGTGGGACTAATAGAAAAACACAAAAGCATATTCACTTATATATTTACATATATTATAACATTGAGGATAGCCAGAAATAAAGGTAATACTTCAAAACTCCCAATAAATTTTCTGTAGACTAACATGAAGCCAGGAGTCGACTGCAACGGAAGACGGGTGCTAATTATTCCTCATTTTTTTCTTCATCATGGTTGTTATCTTCATCGATACCCTCCTACAAACAAATAAATTCCATAAGCACATCAGATTTGACAAGATAATATGTAATATAAATGCATTTATCAATATAAAAACACCGTTCAAAATGACATTTTGGCACAACCAGATGTAGAAGTGCATGATCAATGTAAACGCTGTTTAAAATGGTAAATTTGGCAAATTAAATTGCTATTAAAATCAATCATTATTAACAAAGACATAAATATAAAAGAATATCACTGTGCCCCCAACCTTTTTGAGAAAGATTTGACGATATGAAACATGATAAAAATGCAAATAACGAAGTATATTAAGGATATTTCAATAAATCAACACTAAAATCATCAACACTTGATCAATGATTATCTCGTCATCATTTCCTTCAAAGACTTCTTCTTCAGCTTCCTGCACCAAATAAGTCTTATACAATTGATTTTTCAAGTAAAATGAAAGTAAAAATTTAAAAGTGATTATGGTAACCGATAAGCTATTGAACTTTACTAGACTTTACATTTAGCATTCATAGAATATTAATATAGAGCTAAGTGCATCGTGAATCCATGAGCATTTAGTATCGAAATTTGAAACCACTTGGCATAATACAGCTATTAAATTATTTTTCCTTCTCCCACAACTGCAGGCACTATTTGAGAAATAGCAGAAAAAGAGACAAGGCTGCTTACATTATTCAAGTGTCTTGGAGAGTTGGGCCATGCTTCATTCTTTATTACTTTTGATTCCTGTAAAAAAAATGATGGAAAATGAATTTCAAGGAAATATGATCATTGTCATTAGTCATTAGTAGAATCTAGGAACAAATTACAAACAAATGGCATTAACGGGAGAATGAAAAGAAGAGAACAAAACTGCTCTATCTAGGGCAGTCGAAAGTTGCTCAACGACATGCATACACGAATTTTCTATTAACTGGTAGGCATTTTAAATGTTGGTTATACAAAGAAGAATCCAGGCACTATAAATTCATTGACATTACTTCAGTTTATTTAAACACAACTTACATTAATTTTGTTGTACTTGAAACAAACAAGGAAAAGGATGAATGTAATAGGTAAGATGTTGAGATTTAAGCATATGTAATACTAATGTACACAAATAAAATAATACTGAACGTATACCTCATTAGGCACTCCATCTAGACCCCGCTCTAATGAATCACTTAACTAGTTAAAGAAACTGCATTTACAAAATATAAATGTAAATAAGAAATGAATAACTAAGATACAAAGTTCAAAAATAAAACTAGAAACATTCGACTTATAACAGCTATTCTAGATTTCCTAAAACTAACTTCGGCTAAGCACAAGTAACTTAAACTAAGTATGCTTCAATCATGTATTGTTGTTTTTTACACCTAAATTTATTGTCTAAGGACTCTGATATGCAGCTCACACAAACTCGGTCAATCATACAGTCATGCAATATCCACTTTTAACAGCTATTCCAAGTTCAAAATTAGCATTAAGTATAAGAGAGATACAAGCAACATAATACAGTGATAAAAGGTTTGTCGGTAACGGTATCTTATAATATTATTGCAGGGCATTAATAAAGCTAATATACGATCATCAACACTAGATATATCCTTATATCCACTTGTATTAAAGTTGGTTATGTAGCTCTTAACAATATCTTATAACCACTTGCAGTCCAAGAATTATCTGATGTATAGCTTGTTTTAAAGTTAATAAAGAGATACACTGGCATTCAAATTGCACAAAAGAAAATAAAAACATTTAGAGCTGCAAAAACTAGCCTTTCCTCATTTGTAGGACGTTTCTTTCCTTTTTTTTCATGACTAGCTGTAACGATCCACCTTTCTTACTCCAAATGACGAGCCATTGGGGTTAAGAAAAGAAAGGAAAAAATAAAATAAAAATATAGAATCTCAAAATGCAACGGAATAATATATAATAGACAACATAAGATCATACATAGTCACTTCCATAATAGAAATATATCAGAGTCACAATGGTACAAATTTCAGCCAAGGATAATTATAACTGTCTGTCCCCACATTACTGATACAAACTACTTACATATACAACAGAAATACAGTAAATAACTAGATATCGATGAAGGCACCTACTCCAAGCTCCTCCAAAATACATCCATGAGAAACCTGGACTACTTGACCACTCATACAAAATTTGAGTGCTCAAGAGTTTTAGGGAAAGAAATAAAACTCCTGATCAGACATGAGTCAAGTGCGAGTAAACTCAAAACAATTGAATTATTACTTTAAAACCCTTTTAAAATCGAAGGTATCTCGTAAGATCACACCGCATATAAATACGGATGTGTTTTTACCTTACAATAACCAAAACACTTCCTATAGAAAATTCAGTGATATTATAATAATGTCTAAGGTTTGAAAGTAAATATAGAATCATAGCCGAAGTTTTTTACATTAATTAAATTCTAGCATGATAGGTATATAACTAAGTTTGAAAGCACTAATTTGAAAATGGGTTTCCATATAATGACAAGGCAATTGGGTACTGTTTGTACCTTAGGCATTGATTTAGATGACAACGGCCATATGAAATTATATAAAATATAGATACTAATGTTTTTTTATCAAGACATATGTATCATACAGTGTAGAATATTAAACATGCGTTGATTAAGAAGGCTGTACAGTACTAAGAGCAGATGCGAGAGCCGATATAAAGATTCAAGAGTCAATGATTAAAGACTCATGAGTTTGAAGATTCAAGATATCAAGGTAAGTTATAGAGTCGGATTATTTTGTTAAAGCTCTGGTAGCACTTCTTTGATCTCTCTTCATTTTCCAAAAAGGTTTTTAAAATCTGTTCACCGATTTTAAAATGATTTTCAAATATCCTTGTTTTCACAAATTATTTTCGAAGAATCCATGTTTTCAAAATGATTTTTCAAGCATCTTTTCAAAATAGTTTTCAAATGACTTCTTTTATTAACAAACTTATTATATTTTGAGTAATTAAGTTTTTAAGCATTTTATATTTTAATATGTTTTTAATTTACTATATTTAGATATAGTTTTGGTTTAATATTTTCTAAATGTTATCGTATTCAAAATTATATTTTTGACATTCATTAATACTTTGATTTTAACATATATTCACTTACACTTTAAATGTTATTTTTATATATATTATTTATATTTAAATCCTTTATATATTAAAATATTCCAAAATTATTTTATAAAGTTTTCTTAAGTTTCATTTTGATTAAATTGTTTATAAACTAATGCTTAAATGATTTTACAAAGTATCAAAAAATTTACAAAACTTAATATTTGTAACATAATTTTTATTAAGTAATTTTCAAATTTGCAAAGGATATGTTGACATATATAGTATCCATATGTCGACATATATTCCGATATTTTTAAAATTAAAATTTTGAATAGAAATGTTTTTTTTTGTATCTCTTTGCGAATGGACATGACTATTGTTTTTTTATAAATAGGGTTCTTTCAACGAATCTCGGTTAACTACTTTTTCATATTTTCGCTCTTGTTTTACTCTCTTAATTTCTAAAAGAAATTCTTCTCAAATCCTCTCAAATTCAACCAGAATCAAATTCAAACTCTATTGATTTGATTTATTATTGTATACTCTTTGATCTCTCTCATCTCTCTCACTCAAACCATGATCAAAGTGTTATTCAAGAGGTTATAGGATTATTTGTACTCAAGATCCAGAAATTAATTTTGTAAACTCTATCAAATCATATTCAAATACTCTTGGGTGTGCTTGGTATCCCTAGATTCCAAGTGGATATGTTTGTCCCATCTGAATCAAGTGGGTGTGCATGATGTCTCGTTTGAATCCAAATGGGTATGCCGGTGTGTCGTCTGAATCCAATGAGTGTATCAAAGCTTAGAAAATCTAGAGTGTGTGTCTCGTAGCCTTGAAATCGAAATTGTAGAAACTTTCATATTTAAAAGAAACATGTACAAGAAATTGAATGTAGGGTAACTCCAGACCAGTATAAACCTACTATGATCTCTCCAACTCTTTACTTTTTACTTTTACTGCATTTATATCTGTTTGTGTTTGCATCTGTGATCGTCAATTTGCATTGTTTAAACCATAATCTTAAAAGAATTTAAAAGGAGTCATAAAACTTATTAAACACTGCTCAACCCTCTCTAGTATTAAATTAGCCTTAAGATACTTACTTTCGAAAACTAACATTTGGTATCGGAGCATTGGTTTTCAAGGCATTCGTAATTTTGATTTTTGAAAAAGTTTAAATATCTAACAACACCTTTAGTTCACTTGTTAGTAACACCTTTATCAAAGGACAATCTACTGCTAGATCCTTATTTTTTAATGGAAGTAATCACACGTATTGGTCTTGTATAATGAAAATTTATTTACAGTCAATTAGTTTAAATACTTGGAGTGTCACACAAAATGAGTGCGCTGAGCCCTAAATTAACTTTTCACAATAGACTGCCGACTAAAAGAAACTTGCAAAAAGTAACTCTAAAGCCATGAATATATTTTTTATTTATCAGATAAGAATGTATTCAATAGAGTGTCTATTTGTGTATCTGCATATGAAATATGGAGAATATTGCAAGTTACACATGAGGGCACTAGTAAAGTCAAATAAACCAAAATTTCTATGTTAACTAATTAGTTTTGATTATTTAAAATGAATCCAAATGAATCCATTTTTTGATATATATAGTAGATTTCAAGATATGGTACATTCACTAATTGCATTGGGTAAAAGTTTTTTTTAAAGAGGATCAAGTTATACAAATCCTCAATTCACTTACTCCCGGGTGGGACCAAAAGACTCTTGCATTAAAGAGGCTAATGACATTAGCACTTTGAAAATTGAAGAGTTAATTAGTAATTTAATGTCACTTGAAGCACAAATGTAGGGCATGAGAGAAAGCAAGACAATAGAAAAGAAATACATTGCTTTCAATGCCGTAAAAGATGATCTGGATTCAGACAACAACGATGATAAGGAAATTGCTTTCATGACCAGAAATTTCAGAAAATTTCTAAAATACCTATAAATATTCCACAAAAGGCCCCATCTTCTGCCTACCAACCCTACTTGATGTTATAAACCTATTTCTAGTGTTGTCTTGTTGATCCAGTGTAATTTTCCATCGATCTTCATGAACTCTTGAATCTATCACTCCGTTCTTCTGTAACTCCATCATTTGGACTCCAAAATAAGCTATTATTAATGTAAAAAATTATGGAATCACGAAGATAACCACAAGATGAGTCAAAGCAAAGAGTTGAAGGAAGCCAATTTGGCAATATTATGGGTCGATGCCGAACCGTACCCTTAGAGTTCTATCGATCTATCCAGGCTGATGAGGTAGCAACTTATTTTCATGGAGAATTGGTCTATAACACGGAGAACAGCATGGAAATCTTTTATGCGAGATCTTAGGCTTCCTACCTCTATAAATAGAGGGTTAGGGCTCATTTTTCAGGATCTCTGGCATTGACTCTTCTTACCCTAATTTCGTAAAATCTCTTGACCTATAGTGGAGTTGTATCGACCCGTAAGAACTTATATATGTAATCAACAAGATAAGAAATACAAATCATTAAATGGACGTAGGTCGGAGTACGTCAAAACTAAACTCTGTGTTTTCTTCCTTAGTCGTTTTTCATTTATTTTCTTCACTTTTATTTCTCTACTTACTTTCCTGATTGTTTGTGCCATTTTTGGTTCAAACAATGTATATTTTTGTGATCAAAAATTTCTTTTTTGTGTGTATGTTTATGTGTTTAGACATATGATTTTGGCCATTGAATAAAAAATAAATTTTCCTCCTTTTTAATTTTCAAAATTGAATGTTTGAAAGAGACTTTGAACAAATTAATTTTAACTTACATAAGTGCAAATTATGTAATTGTATATTTTATTTGTTAAATCATGCATAAACATTTATATATATGTTATTATTTTGGAATAAAGGGGAATTAAAATTTTATGTGATTATGTATATGTCAAATATATATACACACACACACACACATACATATATATATATATATATGTATGTATGTATGTATGTATGTATGTACGTACATATGTATGTACATACGTACGTACGTACGTATTTATGTATTTCATTATATAATGAATTTTTCTAATATGTATGTTAAATGAAATGCATATTTGTGTGTGTGTGTGTGTGTGTATATATATTTATTTAATAAACTAATATTATATATATACATACATCATGAAATTGTTTTCTAAATAAAATTGATAATTTTTCATAATTTCTGTATGGGAATGATTAAAAAAACATTTTATATTAAAGCAGTTAGCTTTATAAAATCAAAAATTTGATAAAATATTTTATGGCCAACTATATATGTATATATTTGTATATTTTTATTTTTTATTTTTATATATAGTGGCTTTTATGTGATTTTAAATAATAAGCTTAATAGATGTATTTACGTAATTATGTATACATACGTGTGCGTATGCGTGCGCGCATGTGTGTTTTTCACATATTATAAATAAATAAAAAATTATTTTGTAAGTATATATATATATATATATGTATGTGTTCGTATTTATTTATTTACTAATTATAGCTCATTGCATAATTGTTTTAAAATTGGAATTTGAAATTTGAAATTAAAGCTTGAACTTAAATTTGAAGTTTTGTATTAGTAATTAAAATTTTTAATGTTGTGTAATATCATAAATGTATAAGTATGTATGTATATATTATGTATATGTATATGTATATTTATACTATTATAAATTTTGTTCTATCACATATTAAAATACACACACACACATTAGACAACACATATGTATACGTATGGGTTAACTTGTCCGTTGGTAATAATCCCCAAACTTATACACGAGCAAGTAGAACCATATACACTGCAATTGTCGCACGTGCACACATGCACACGTGTATATGAAATACATTTTAACATCAAACAACTCACATACAACACCAAAACTAAACTTTAACTACAAATGAAAAAAATACCAATTTCATTTAAAATAAATTTAATAAGATCTAACTGAAATTTAGGCTTCATATGCTTAACAAGGTCCAAAATGATTAAAAAAAAATGAAATTCACTCATTTTACCCTTATGCACTTAATCAATTCCTTCAATATTATCAGAGCGAAATAGCTTATACAGTCTAAAAAAGTTATGTTAGGGCTAACTAATTAAGCCTACCAATTTAGCAGAGTGTCTAGAAAAGTAGTCTCTAGGCTTGGTTATATGTAATCAAATAGCCATCCTAGCTACCGGCCCGACCCAAAAGGTGAAGTGTACCCAAAGGTTGCCCCTAATAGAAAGGGCACAATATGAATTGGGCCTTCACCTAATTTCAAATTTTAAAAAAAGAAATTTTAAATTTAAAAATTAAATTTAAAATAAAGATACAATGTAAATGTTATAATGTGATTTCAAAATTATTATGAAATTAAAATAATATTTTAAATTTAAAAGTTATGTTCAAAATAAGAATTATATTATAAATGTTATAATGTGATTTTCATAACTGGTTTTGAAAACTCTATACATTTATTTATAAATGTTATAATATAGTTTTCAAAAATGTTTTGAAAGTATAATAAAAAATATATCAAAAAATTTAAAATATTAATAAATTAAATTGATTAATTAATTAGAGTATATATGTATAATATATATAATGATGTATGTTACATTACTTTGAATTGTTTAAGATAATCTAAGTATATATGTATAGACATAAGAAATTCTAGAGATTAATATTTAATTAAAAATTTTTAATTAAAAAAGTTAATTAGAAAATTAATTAATTAATAATAAAATACATATATATAATGATATATGTGTATAACCATAAATGTTATATATACATATTAAATTAAAATGCTTAAGTGAATAACATAAAATTAATTAAAATGTAAATTAATTAAGTTAACTGTGTAGGATTTAACTAATATGGTGTACTATTATATAAGTTAATTAAATTATAGAAGTAATATAATAATTAAACTTATATATTACGAATGTATAATATAGATGGAACTGGAAAAAAACACAAAATTGACTTAAGGGATAAATACGTAGGTATAATATGTATACTATGACTTTTGATGTGTCTGAAACTTGTACGACAGTATTTCATAAGAAATACATTTGTCCATAAGTCGGTATCACTTCAAATATATTAAAGATTATGAATTTTTAATATAAAGTTGTCCTCTACCATTTATATAAGCTTGCATGCTCTTTAGTTGTTGATATTTCTCAAGCTAGAGATGTTATATGTAGCACTACTAGTAGATGAGGCAAGATACATGCATGTATTTGTTGATATTCCTCATGGTAGGTGTCTTACAATTTGGCCGTCACGAGATGGTTAATATGAGTGATAATCTCTTTCAATTTGTTGATATTTCTCAAGGTTGAGATGAGATTAGTGCAAAGACCACGGGTTAGGAGTTGTACTTGATACAACCAGTAAAGAATTATCGGTCGCTTGTTGATCTAAGATTTACTGATATTCCTCTAGGTCAGAATCACATGGCAAGCGAGTTCGAACACCCACTAGAAAAATCAAAGGATTTCTATGTTTTTCTTAAGGTTTTGATAAACATAAAATCAAGTAGGAGCCTTATTAGAAAATTAAAATGACAACCTTTAACTTTTCTAATATTGCAAGAACATTTTCTGTATAAAGTTATAATAATTTACATTGATACATTTGTGCATTTAACATAGTTGATAAAGTTTTACCAACCAAAATATACAACTGAACTAAATTAATGATTGATAAATAGAAATATAAAATACACTTACTAATGAATAATTTTTGCATGTTATTGTTTCAATACTTATTCAAGCGCTTAATTCTATAACTGCTTAACACATTCGTAACTGGTCACTTACATGTTTATTATCCTTAGATCATGTATTGTCCTTTATGAGTTTCGAACTCTAAAAGTAATGTTTGAATATGGATCTGCATTGATCACATGTAAATGTCATATGGTGAAAAGTTATGATTCGTAATGTACGAAACTTAGGTAAACTAGTTCATTTGAAATAAGAAAATAAACCATTGCGTGAGATTCTACATTCAATATAATTGATTATTATAATAATCTTGTTGTGTTGAATGTATCATTAAACCAAAAACTGCAAGATGGATCTAAAAATTCGATCACTAAAATGTCTATTTGATCACTTTACGTAAATTGCAATTTATTTGATATTCTTAAACGTTAAGGATGACCAAATACACATTTGTAAAGAGTTTTTTATGAATGTAGTAAGGGTTTTCTTTAAATGGTTCGACCATTTTGAAAGGAAGGCGAATGTATAATAGAAGGTCTAACCTTAGGTACGGTTAGGATAAAGAGAGTGAAGGGCAATTTCTTCTCAATAAAGAAACATCGAAAACGAAATTGTGTAATGAATATAGATACTTAACATTGGAATAATAAATATAATTTCTATTCAAAAATATATTTTCATTTAGAAAATTATTTTCTAAGAGATTTATTTCTTTGAGTTTAAGGTATTTTGTCTGAAAACTCTCGACTGTAAACCGATTACGGCATATGGAATAAATAGCCTATATTAAGTTGTAAAGACCCGTAAGTCCGTACTCCTTGAATAGACACTAATCTCCTTTGTTTAATTCAAGATGAACGAAAATACGAACCCTTAGGGGTTTTAAAAAGAAAAGAAAAGAAAGAAGAGAGAAAAAGAAGAAGATAGAGAAGAAGAAAGAAAATTTAGATAGGGAAAAGAAGATAGAAAATTTTAAAATAGAAAGAAAAGAGAAGAGAAAGGAAAAAGAAAAACAGAAGAAAATAGGACGGAATAGAAAACAACAGAACAACAACAGAATCTCACAATTCGCAGCGGAACAACATATAATAATAAATGAATAATCTTTAAACAAAGAACTATATCAGTTATTACATTTTATACATTACATTACATCATATCATCACATCAGAGTGTACAACAACATACAACAATAAACAGTGCAGCGGAAAAGAAATACTATATAAACTAGTAATACGCCATGCCATCCAGCTTGCCTCCAGCAACTCCAGAATATCCAGAATATCCTGATAAACCTAACTCTTAACTGCCCGTGTGGAAATTGGTGGGCACCCAGAGTTTAGGAAGGAAAACAATAAACTCCAAGTCAGTCATGTGACTGGTGTGAGAACTCAAAACAGTTTATTTATCTTTAAAATCAAAATAGAGGAATATTTTTAATCAATTCGCAATGCTTTTAAAAATGAGACTACCATAAGGCCTCCCGCACACACACACATGCAAACGCAGAATCGGAGGAGATTTCTCCTTATGATAGCCAAAGATGCTTGATACGCATTTAAAATAACATTTGATATTATTATTAGTGCATAGTGTAGGAAATATTTCGAAAGTAGAATATAAATCTTAGCCAACATAGACATTTCGAACTATGCCTACTATAGCTACCATCCAAACAGTGGTGACCACCATAAGTGAATGGCAGGTTCTACAACTAATACCGTACAAGTTTCGTATTGGGAATTGGATTTCCAACAAATGGTCAGGCCAAGGAACTTCCCATTGCCACTGAGAATGCCTCTGGATGGACATCCCCGAGAACCAAACCGGATCTCAACCAACACAAGGCCGGGTTACTCCTAACTGAGTAACAACTGACCGAATATGCCATCCCCCGGTCCTTTGGGACCTTTTTCCGAGAGCGCTCTCTAATCAATTCACACAATCATAACAAAGTGTTTTCAACATGAGTAAGTATCTGGGCTCCATACCATGATACCACCCTTTTCCAGAAGGAAATGGACACATCCTAAAGGGTGCTACCCCTCATAACCTTGCTGCTTCTTTCCTGTTTTGACCATTTCCGGGATGTGAGGCTCGACGAATTCACGTCCACAAAAACATACTTTATACAAAAGCCATGCTTTGGGTCAATAAATGATCAACACAATGATCACTAAGATAGACGATCAAATAAATGATCCTATCACAATAATCAACACAATGATCATTTCAGCATCACTCAGCATGTCACATTACCAAATTGGGAATATATCGCTGATAACTTCAACTATATAACCTTTGAGCTCGTACGTCTCAAAGAAGGGTGTTAAGCAAAGAATAAATTCTCCGCCACCAACAGAAATATATTTGAAAGAAATCGGCTTTATATCTCAAATTGTAATGTCAGACATACAATCCATACAAGTCTGTTCCGGGATCGAACAGAACCGAAGGCACTTACAAAGAAGTCCTTGCAATCCGTATATTCACAATCCTGATCGGATTTCCCATCACTTAGGGAGTTTCTATACCGGCGCGACTCGGTGCAGAAACAATCGATAGGTCATCCTATCGCTCTCGCAAATACCGGTCTTCAACACCGATCTTCAATGCAATTCACAACGACGTATCACATATTCGGAGTGGGTTATACGACCCCATGGTCCTTTCCCGGTTAACCCGAATAGTGAGCGCTTATTCAAAAATAAGTGTGACATTCAAATTCAATCAAATCACATCAAATACCCATTCAAAGGGAAATACTGATAGTCGGTTATTGAACTATCACTGGATATGCATACATCACCAGATTCCAAATAATTTTCCAAATTATTTATTTTCCAAAATATCTTTGTAAGATATATAATTTCAATACGTCAAAAATAAATCAATATTTATTTTTAACCAATTTCACTTTTCACATATAAATTCCATAATGAATTTATATTTCAAAATATTCGTGCATATACGATTTCAATAATTCATTTCAATTTATCCTCCAAAAAGATAAATTTTAATTATTCACTTCATATTGGAAAACATTTCCATACTTATTAAAAATAAGTAATTCACAAATCTTTTTATTTTCAACACTTAGAAAATATTCAATATACTTAAATCGAATTAAGTATATATTTCATTCTATTAAGAAAATCATTCACTTAAACATATTTATTTGGGCCAAAACGAATGTTACGTAAAACATCGTTACGACAACCCAAAATCACTAGTATAGGGATTCGAAATTAAAATAGATATATAAATCCCAATACTATACAAAAACATTTCCTTTCGGAAATCATTTACTATAACAACAGTGTTATAGTCCATCATCTCCTTTCATTTCTCGAAACATATATTTCAACAATAAATGTTGAAATCTATGATTTCGAATCTCAACATGTTTAAAAACATCGTTAGATTGTTTTAATTCTATTTAAAACATCACATTCAAAACAATTCCTTTAACGTGTTATTCACTATTCAAAAATGTGAATAAACTTCGTTAACAAATCTCATCCTTTTATTCATTTTAATTCAAAGGATTATTCACTATTAAAAAATGTGAATATAACTCCATTTCTAAGTTATAACAATTAACTTGTCAAAATAAGTCATTTGCGAATTTATAAAACAACGTTTATAAATTCCTTTTCTATTTATTTATAAAAACTTCCTTTTTTTATAAATCCTTTATTAACATATTTGATTTCATATCTCAATTATAAACTAAAAGTTCATATTATAAGTTAACTACTTATAAAACGATTATTTTACAAAATCGTTCTTTTTAAAGACTTTTCAATTTATAAACCTTATAACTTATAAGATTTATTTATTTAATCAATCTATTCTTCAAATGATTTCACCAAATTTATAAATCTTACTATTTATAGATTTCATTTATAACTTCACAGTTTATAACTCTATAAATTTCATTCATTTATGAAATTCATTTTCACTACATTCAAACACTTATAAAAACTCGTTTTATAATGTCTATATTTCAATTTATAAATATCCATTTATAAATCTCTTAATATAAATCAGTTTATATTATTATTCTAAAACGTCTTTAAATTCCTTTATAATTTCATCATTTTGATTTATAAAATAATCAAATTTTATAAATCCCATATTTAAACTTTTATCATATATTCAAAAATCCAATCTAAATTATTTTATAAAATCATTAGTTCATATTTCTCAAAAATCGACTTTTAATCGTATTTCTAAAAATCAGCTTTTTAACTATATTTCACAAAAACCATAATTTTTATAACTTTAAAAATTATAACGTTTATTTATTTATAATGGATCAATTCCAAAAATATAGTATATTTTCAAAAATCATTTTTAAAATCATTTTAAAATCCCAAAATCTGGGTCCAATGATGCTACACACCAAATAGTCAATCACGACTAACAACGATATCATATATCGATATGATAATCATCAAATATCAAAATATCTGAAATAAAATAAATACTGTTGAGGAATCCAGTTGGATCCCTCCAACCTGTTTCCTGCATCCAAAAACATTAGCACAATACCAATTTCGCTCCAGTACGAAATTATCGCGGTACATGTTTTTAATAAATATTATCCGCTTAATAACGGCGTAATAGGGTCTCATCCGCTAAACAAAAAATGCGGGAAATCAACAACTGCAATATATACATATGCCAATATATATATATTGATATTATATATAATACCAATTTCACTGTTTATGAAATATTCGCGGTATATGTTTGTATTAAATAACATCCGCTTAATAACGGCGCATAATGTCTATTTTAACAATCAATAATTTACAGTCATCATTCAAACATGCATTCAAATATTTTAAATCTAACTATTTAAAATAAAATCGAAACCTATTCGATTGAGTGAGAAGTTCTCACCTTGGTTTTAATTTCCGTTTTAGCTTTTATTTCGAATAAAATTAAACGCGCGTTTAATTTTACCCGAAATTCTCACTAACTCCAAACGACTCCAAACCAACTCCATCGCGTAGTGCTCGTCCATACGATTCCAACGCAACTGAGTTTGCATTTTTTTCGACCTCGTATGAAAAAGATATGAATTTTTGAAGTTTGTAACGATTTATATAAACAAATTTATAACTAACTTAAATAATTTAAACCTAACTTAATCTAGGCCGCTGGATCTCTCTTGCTAGCATCAGGACCGTCCACTGTTGCTTCTTCCCCAACCCCATTTTCACGTACGCAAGCAATATACGGCCGAACCCAATTCATAGATTAGGGTTAAATATCACCACCACCACACACATCAATACCCGATCACTTCAACACCAACTCGAAGCTCTCGACAAGAGCTATGTTCGGCCATAATCTGGTGGAGCTCGGCCTCACCCTCCTCCTAGGGATGCGTGCGCAACTTGCTGCCTTCCCACTCGATTTCCCATCAATCCGTGAAGCCATTCGCGATCATAACCGTTAAATCTGAAGATCTCAACATGCTCTTCAATGTTGTAGTTGAACGTTTTTGCAATCGATGCATGGATTTAGAGTTATTGAGGGAGGAAGGCCGTGTGTTTCTGGCCGTGGGTTGGGTGCCTGGCGGCTAGGGTTTGGATGTTTTTATATTTTTTTTTTTTATAAATGAAGAGAGAGATAGGGCTATTTATAAGGAACCGATCGACACTATTCACCCGGAAATTCCGAACTCCGATTTAGACGCCGTAACCAGCGTACCTAGGGTTTATCACGCGTTCCGGACACAATGGAACAGGTTTCGGAAGCTAATTCCGAAGTATGTGCGAGTTATGGCTGAAAACGCTCAATTTGAATTAAACCGATTTAAGTCGATTTCTAGGCGTTTTAATTTGTACCGGACAAACGGTAAATCCAAACGACTTGAAATTTGAAACCTTACAATAATATCACATTACGGATCCGATGAAACTGGTTTCGTCGAATTCCGAGACTTTTTGAAAAATGGCTATTTTGACTCGCCAAATTTAAATTAAAAACGATTCGATGCGTTTCGAGCTGCCACGATCAAATGATAACTCCGATTGACACGAAATTTGAAATCCGGTAATAACTAACTATTACGGATCCAATGGAACTGGTTTCGTTCAATTCTGAGACTGTTCAAAAATTGGCTATTTTACAGTCGATTATTAAATATTAAAATATTCAATTTTCACAAATTAACTTTTAATTCGATTTTAAAAGTTCTAAAATATCTCTATAACTCCAGTATGATTAAATAAAATTTTCCAAATTATTTCTAATCATATTTAACTATATTTTCAATTATTTCCATAATTTCACATATTAAATTATCGATTTAATTATTCAATTAAATCCAAAAATTCAAATAAAAATTTATTTGACTTATAAATTCACTTATAAATATTTAAAATTAATTAAATATTCAAATTTTAATTAATAAAAATTCTGGGTCGTTACAATCTTTCCCTCTTAAAAGAATTTCGTCCTCGAAATTACAAGTAAGAAAAGTTACAGAATCTATTAACTTTCCAAAATTTATAATTAAACTTTTTACCAATCTTTACTAAGTTTTCAAATCATACTTAGTTATCTTTTTCAAAAACAACTACTATTGTTTAACTTTCAACTCTAAAACAAAGTTAAAGTTTTCTAAAATTTTCCCAATTTTCTCAAATTTTTCTAACGCCTTAAATTTTCGGAAAAATTCGCCATAGTCTCCTTTGCGAGGCTCGATCCGAAAAAAAAATGACAGTATATATATCACAAATATACATCTCATCAAGTAATGAGGCATCCCGAAGGGAAAAAAGTATAAAAGTGCGATATTTAATCCGAGATATGTACCTTATATTTTATTAGCAAGCATATACGGCTAATATAGCGCTAAAGCGAACTCCAAATGCGAAGCAAACGCGATCCGCACCTACTAATCACTCAACAAACAACATGAGAACATGCACATATGCAAATAATCTCTATATACAACATATAGCAACATAACAACTACATAATATAGCAAATGCAATATATATTCAACCATCAACCAACTACATTCCATAACCAACAATATTCATTTATATTCTCATTAATATACAATGAATTGGTTTTCACTTTCAAATCACATTTGATTCGTTTACGTTGGATTTTATCAACTTTCATTCATATTTCAATTAGTTAACATTTACTAATTAAATCCAATTCACATTCAATTCTATTCAAATTTATTTACTTCTAATTTGAATTCAATTACATAGCTTTCAATTTCATTAACACTTAATGAATTTCATACAATCAATCAACAATCATATAACAATCAATGTATATTAATTTCAACCAAATTCCTTTACTTATATTCATTCAATTTGGTTTAACATCTTTACTTTCCAATTGGTTTTATTAAATTGACTTTCATTCACTCTTTCAACTTCCAATAACATTAGATTTTAATGAATTAACACTTACATTCATTAATTATTCCTTATCAACTTATTTACATTCAATTTATTCATTATTTCAATTCAATGCCTAAAGTTGAATTTTTTTTTATTTATATAACCCAAGTTCAAATTTATCACTTCACTTTACTAATTTACTTTGATACTAATATCAACTTCATTCAACATAATTTAAGTTATATTTCCATTTCTAAAGTAAATTTCCATTTAACTTTAAATTCATTTTCATTTACAACTCATATTCATAAATATATTCATATAGTTTCACCTCTTATATATATAAGTTTATTTCACAATTGTAAATCACTTTAATTATAATTCTATTCTTATAATTCATTTGCTTATGCAATTACTCTTTATTTAGATTATTCAAACAACCTAACAATCAACTTATATACACTTTAATAATTCTGAAAAATTATTTCTTTCATATATAAAATATAATCAAGGCAAAATTATTTCATTTACCCAATTTAAAAACAATACTGTGTCGAATTGTTCTATTCAAGTGTTTAGAAACCCCTTCGGCTCAGTTTCGAGGCTGTGCTGACGAAAGTTCATATACCACTCAATAAACCAATCGTCACAATATAAAACAAATTTATATTCACTAACAAATACGCTCTCATAGCTATTATTACACTCAACTCATTCTAGAGTACTGCTGACTCTATCTCTAATGAGTAATACCCTACAGAACCATGGTTGTCGCTTAACCATCAGAGCTCTGATACCAAATGTAAAGACCCGTAAGTCCGTACTCCTTGAATAGACACTAATCTCCTTTGTTTAATTCAAGATGAACGAAAATACGAACCCTTAGGGGTTTTAAAAAGAAAAGAAAAGAAAGAAGAGAGAAAAAGAAGAAGATAGAGAAGAAGAAAGAAAATTTAGATAGGGAAAAGAAGATAGAAAATTTTAAAATAGAAAGAAAAGAGAAGAGAAAGGAAAAAGAAAAACAGAAGAAAATAGGACGGAATAGAAAACAACAGAACAACAACAGAATCTCACAATTCGCAGCGGAACAACATATAATAATAAATGAATAATCTTTAAACAAAGAACTATATCAGTTATTACATTTTATACATTACATTACATCATATCATCACATCAGAGTGTACAACAACATACAACAATAAACAGTGCAGCGGAAAAGAAATACTATATAAACTAGTAATACGCCATGCCATCCAGCTTGCCTCCAGCAACTCCAGAATATCCAGAATATCCTGATAAACCTAACTCTTAACTGCCCGTGTGGAAATTGGTGGGCACCCAGAGTTTAGGAAGGAAAACAATAAACTCCAAGTCAGTCATGTGACTGGTGTGAGAACTCAAAACAGTTTATTTATCTTTAAAATCAAAATAGAGGAATATTTTTAATCAATTCGCAATGCTTTTAAAAATGAGACTACCATAAGGCCTCCCGCACACACACACATGCAAACGCAGAATCGGAGGAGATTTCTCCTTATGATAGCCAAAGATGCTTGATACGCATTTAAAATAACATTTGATATTATTATTAGTGCATAGTGTAGGAAATATTTCGAAAGTAGAATATAAATCTTAGCCAACATAGACATTTCGAACTATGCCTACTATAGCTACCATCCAAACAGTGGTGACCACCATAAGTGAATGGCAGGTTCTACAACTAATACCGTACAAGTTTCGTATTGGGAATTGGATTTCCAACAAATGGTCAGGCCAAGGAACTTCCCATTGCCACTGAGAATGCCTCTGGATGGACATCCCCGAGAACCAAACCGGATCTCAACCAACACAAGGCCGGGTTACTCCTAACTGAGTAACAACTGACCGAATATGCCATCCCCCGGTCCTTTGGGACCTTTTTCCGAGAGCGCTCTCTAATCAATTCACACAATCATAACAAAGTGTTTTCAACATGAGTAAGTATCTGGGCTCCATACCATGATACCACCCTTTTCCAGAAGGAAATGGACACATCCTAAAGGGTGCTACCCCTCATAACCTTGCTGCTTCTTTCCTGTTTTGACCATTTCCGGGATGTGAGGCTCGACGAATTCACGTCCACAAAAACATACTTTATACAAAAGCCATGCTTTGGGTCAATAAATGATCAACACAATGATCACTAAGATAGACGATCAAATAAATGATCCTATCACAATAATCAACACAATGATCATTTCAGCATCACTCAGCATGTCACATTACCAAATTGGGAATATATCGCTGATAACTTCAACTATATAACCTTTGAGCTCGTACGTCTCAAAGAAGGGTGTTAAGCAAAGAATAAATTCTCCGCCACCAACAGAAATATATTTGAAAGAAATCGGCTTTATATCTCAAATTTTAATGTCAGACATACAATCCATACAAGTCTGTTCCGGGATCGAACAGAACCGAAGGCACTTACAAAGAAGTCCTTGCAATCCGTATATTCACAATCCTGATCGGATTTCCCATCACTTAGGGAGTTTCTATACCGGCGCGACTCGGTGCAGAAACAATCGATAGGTCATCCTATCGCTCTCGCAAATACCGGTCTTCAACACCGATCTTCAATGCAATTCACAACGACGTATCACATATTCGGAGTGGGTTATACGACCCCATGGTCCTTTCCCGGTTAACCCGAATAGTGAGCGCTTATTCAAAAATAAGTGTGACATTCAAATTCAATCAAATCACATCAAATACCCATTCAAAGGGAAATACTGATAGTCGGTTATTGAACTATCACTGGATATGCATACATCACCAGATTCCAAATAATTTTCCAAATTATTTATTTTCCAAAATATCTTTGTAAGATATATAATTTCAATACGTCAAAAATAAATCAATATTTATTTTTAACCAATTTCACTTTTCACATATAAATTCCATAATGAATTTATATTTCAAAATATTCGTGCATATACGATTTCAATAATTCATTTCAATTTATCCTCCAAAAAGATAAATTTTAATTATTCACTTCATATTGGAAAACATTTCCATACTTATTAAAAATAAGTAATTCACAAATCTTTTTATTTTCAACACTTAGAAAATATTCAATATACTTAAATCGAATTAAGTATATATTTCATTCTATTAAGAAAATCATTCACTTAAACATATTTATTTGGGCCAAAACGAATGTTACGTAAAACATCGTTACGACAACCCAAAATCACTAGTATAGGGATTCGAAATTAAAATAGATATATAAATCCCAATACTATACAAAAACATTTCCTTTCGGAAATCATTTACTATAACAACAGTGTTATAGTCCATCATCTCCTTTCATTTCTCGAAACATATATTTCAACAATAAATGTTGAAATCTATGATTTCGAATCTCAACATGTTTAAAAACATCGTTAGATTGTTTTAATTCTATTTAAAACATCACATTCAAAACAATTCCTTTAACGTGTTATTCACTATTCAAAAATGTGAATAAACTTCGTTAACAAATCTCATCCTTTTATTCATTTTAATTCAAAGGATTATTCACTATTAAAAAATGTGAATATAACTCCATTTCTAAGTTATAACAATTAACTTGTCAAAATAAGTCATTTGCGAATTTATAAAACAACGTTTATAAATTCCTTTTCTATTTATTTATAAAAACTTCCTTTTTTTATAAATCCTTTATTAACATATTTGATTTCATATCTCAATTATAAACTAAAAGTTCATATTATAAGTTAACTACTTATAAAACGATTATTTTACAAAATCGTTCTTTTTAAAGACTTTTCAATTTATAAACCTTATAACTTATAAGATTTATTTATTTAATCAATCTATTCTTCAAATGATTTCACCAAATTTATAAATCTTACTATTTATAGATTTCATTTATAACTTCACAGTTTATAACTCTATAAATTTCATTCATTTATGAAATTCATTTTCACTACATTCAAACACTTATAAAAACTCGTTTTATAATGTCTATATTTCAATTTATAAATATCCATTTATAAATCTCTTAATATAAATCAGTTTATATTATTATTCTAAAACGTCTTTAAATTCCTTTATAATTTCATCATTTTGATTTATAAAATAATCAAATTTTATAAATCCCATATTTAAACTTTTATCATATATTCAAAAATCCAATCTAAATTATTTTATAAAATCATTAGTTCATATTTCTCAAAAATCGACTTTTAATCGTATTTCTAAAAATCAGCTTTTTAACTATATTTCACAAAAACCATAATTTTTATAACTTTAAAAATTATAACGTTTATTTATTTATAATGGATCAATTCCAAAAATATAGTATATTTTCAAAAATCATTTTTAAAATCATTTTAAAATCCCAAAATCTGGGTCCAATGATGCTACACACCAAATAGTCAATCACGACTAACAACGATATCATATATCGATATGATAATCATCAAATATCAAAATATCTGAAATAAAATAAATACTGTTGAGGAATCCAGTTGGATCCCTCCAACCTGTTTCCTGCATCCAAAAACATTAGCACAATACCAATTTCGCTCCAGTACGAAATTATCGCGGTACATGTTTTTAATAAATATTATCCGCTTAATAACGGCGTAATAGGGTCTCATCCGCTAAACAAAAAATGCGGGAAATCAACAACTGCAATATATACATATGCCAATATATATATATTGATATTATATATAATACCAATTTCACTGTTTATGAAATATTCGCGGTATATGTTTGTATTAAATAACATCCGCTTAATAACGGCGCATAATGTCTATTTTAACAATCAATAATTTACAGTCATCATTCAAACATGCATTCAAATATTTTAAATCTAACTATTTAAAATAAAATCGAAACCTATTCGATTGAGTGAGAAGTTCTCACCTTGGTTTTAATTTCCGTTTTAGCTTTTATTTCGAATAAAATTAAACGCGCGTTTAATTTTACCCGAAATTCTCACTAACTCCAAACGACTCCAAACCAACTCCATCGCGTAGTGCTCGTCCATACGATTCCAACGCAACTGAGTTTGCATTTTTTTCGACCTCGTATGAAAAAGATATGAATTTTTGAAGTTTGTAACGATTTATATAAACAAATTTATAACTAACTTAAATAATTTAAACCTAACTTAATCTAGGCCGCTGGATCTCTCTTGCTAGCATCAGGACCGTCCACTGTTGCTTCTTCCCCAACCCCATTTTCACGTACGCAAGCAATATACGGCCGAACCCAATTCATAGATTAGGGTTAAATATCACCACCACCACACACATCAATACCCGATCACTTCAACACCAACTCGAAGCTCTCGACAAGAGCTATGTTCGGCCATAATCTGGTGGAGCTCGGCCTCACCCTCCTCCTAGGGATGCGTGCGCAACTTGCTGCCTTCCCACTCGATTTCCCATCAATCCGTGAAGCCATTCGCGATCATAACCGTTAAATCTGAAGATCTCAACATGCTCTTCAATGTTGTAGTTGAACGTTTTTGCAATCGATGCATGGATTTAGAGTTATTGAGGGAGGAAGGCCGTGTGTTTCTGGCCGTGGGTTGGGTGCCTGGCGGCTAGGGTTTGGATGTTTTTATATTTTTTTTTTTATAAATGAAGAGAGAGATAGGGCTATTTATAAGGAACCGATCGACACTATTCACCCGGAAATTCCGAACTCCGATTTAGACGCCGTAACCAGCGTACCTAGGGTTTATCCCGCGTTCCGGACACAATGGAACAGGTTTCGGAAGCTAATTCCGAAGTATGTGCGAGTTATGGCTGAAAACGCTCAATTTGAATTAAACCGATTTAAGTCGATTTCTAGGCGTTTTAATTTGTACCGGACAAACGGTAAATCCAAACGACTTGAAATTTGAAACCTTACAATAATATCACATTACGGATCCGATGAAACTGGTTTCGTCGAATTCCGAGACTTTTTGAAAAATGGCTATTTTGACTCGCCAAATTTAAATTAAAAACGATTCGATGCGTTTCGAGCTGCCACGATCAAATGATAACTCCGATTGACACGAAATTTGAAATCCGGTAATAACTAACTATTACGGATCCAATGGAACTGGTTTCGTTCAATTCTGAGACTGTTCAAAAATTGGCTATTTTACAGTCGATTATTAAATATTAAAATATTCAATTTTCACAAATTAACTTTTAATTCGATTTTAAAAGTTCTAAAATATCTCTATAACTCCAGTATGATTAAATAAAATTTTCCAAATTATTTCTAATCATATTTAACTATATTTTCAATTATTTCCATAATTTCACATATTAAATTATCGATTTAATTATTCAATTAAATCCAAAAATTCAAATAAAAATTTATTTGACTTATAAATTCACTTATAAATATTTAAAATTAATTAAATATTCAAATTTTAATTAATAAAAATTCTGGGTCGTTACATAAGTGGTTGAATGGAGCTATGTTTTTCAAATGCTATCATAGCAATGGCAAAAATAGCGAGGACGTGCTATATAACACTTATTAGTTGCATCAAGTTACAAAAGTTATTTATTTAAATTATACCAAATGTTATTTATGAAATAACCCTTTTTTAATATTGACTAAAAAATAAACATGGTTTTGTTATAATATGAATATGGTAAATACTCTAATAAAATAAAACTATAATATTGGTATTTGTTTCGTAACAAAAGTGATGCATCGAAAATACAGAAACATCTAAAATTATTTGCAAGTATTTTGGAATTATAGATTATGCCACAACTTTAAGAAATAATTATTTGGTTATATGATCATGAATCATTTGGTACCGACATATTATATCTCAAAAAATTAAGGGCAAAGCACCCTTTAGTGAGAGCGTCATAAGATTGATGAACTCTTCGAATTGATATGTACAAATGTATGCAATCAAAAGTCTATTAATACCAAAATGGTTCCACATACTTCGTTATATTCACCGATGAGTTACGACAAACATGACCATGTGTATTTGATGCATATGTAGTTTTTCTATGATATGTTCACAGAATATAAAATGGAAGTGAATGAAATTACATTCAACAGAAATGGTTAGATTTGATCAAATAGGTGCGTATATTTTAAAAAGAGTTTCAAACGTACTAACAATTGAATAAAGATTCAGTCTCAAAAGTCACTTCTCCCTATGATACATAATGATGTATCGATAAAGAGTAATTGAACTTTGTAGGACCAAGTACGATTGATGATGAGTGAAGTTGAGTTAACTTCTTTCTATAAGGTCGTGTACTTAAGAGCAGTACACAAGGTTCAAATTAATTTCATCCAAAGAATAGTTTAATAAATCATACAAGATAATGGTTTATAAGAAATCTCAATATATCCTAGGCCGAGGTGTTGACAGATTATGCGAGTCAAAAGATCACACATAATAATCGCACGTAAGGGATCTTGTATGAATCGCCTGAAAAGGAGTTTTAAAACGATCATCATTCAATGACAAATCTATGTTTTGAATACAAGTTTTGTAGACTAAATCCCAATCAATTTTATTTAGGAAATTCGTAAAGTGTTGTTGAATACATATTCCGTGGCACCAAGAAACAATTGTTGTTTCAAAAAATACCAACTTGTAGCGAAGGAATTACTTTTAGGAATTATTTGTAGTAAAATGGATATGGATACAATCCAAAAATAAAACGGATAGTGATGGATGAAATGAAATTCAACAAACCAAAATGAACACAATGCATTAGAATGTCTAATAAGTATACAAGCACGTTAAAGAGAAACTATGAGTTTCTTCTCAGTATTGAGAATAGATATTCCTCAATTGTCGAAAAAACATTAAGAATGTTGATTCTGTCATATGGTATGATTGGAAAATCCAAAAAGGATTCGAATTACATTAGCAAAAAATGATTTTTATAGTTGTACCTGAAGGGATATGATCCATCGGCTGCAAATGAGTCTTTAAGAGAAAGACCGACGCACTTGGAATATGTGAGCCACATTGATAAGAATAACATCGTAAATTTCAATTATTGAAATTGGCATGACACGTTCATCATTCAACGTACTCTAGTTAATTAGGATTTTATTCACAAAATTATCACCTCGTATAAATTTGTGTTTTGGCAAATATGTATTGAAGCAGAAAAATCTAAATAATGATTTAGAATATACTATTTTCATATAACAACCAAAGTGTGTCAAAGTCAATGGAAGCGGTATTGAGTTTGTGAGTTTTCGAAAATGTTCCAAGAATGAATACAAAAGTATCATTGGACAAGCATCAAAGTTGAACAAGTGTTTTGAATGAAATGTAAGTAGTTCGATGTTCAGTCAAACTGCGTATGAAGCTCATGTTTGCAAGAAAGAACATTAAAAGGTACATAAACATTTCCGAATTATAAATAAACAACATACTGCTGATTGTAAATGATATATTTATGTTAAAAATCAGTTCAAGTTTGGTTGTTTAATAATTGATATTGTGTTTGCAAATTATATCTTTTCTGGTAAATATAGGGGATGTTGGATGTCCCAAACCGTATATAATGACCCCTTATTAAAATATTTAATATGGAACATGCAAGATGGATTCTTTGTACATTGGCAAGAGGATTTATCATACTTGTTATATTGTCTGCAATATGGTGATTTGCTTATACATTTAATGCATGAAGAAAATATCACATCGAAATTATTAATATCACTAAATGGTAGTTGAGAGCGTTCTTAGATATTTACATAATACTTGAAATTATTTACAGAAACAACATACTTCTTATGTAGGAGTATTCGGACTCAAACTTCATAAGTTGTATTGAGTATAATATGTCAATATCAAATTTGTGTTCAAACCGTAGTTAAGAAGCTTTAACTTGGAAATGTTTCAAATGAAAGTTATGGCTAATTCATTTAAAAGGCTAAGTATATCATCTTGAATAATGCCACAATAAAAAAAATGTATAAATATAAATGCATAAATTTATAACTAAGCATAGGGTGATTCAATCCCATGACATTGTTACATGATAACAATGTCACGACACGTTTCGTAAAAGAACCTAGAGCTCACTAGAAGTCAAGAGACATACTTCGAAAATCTCCACATGATAAGGTAGTTTACCAGCGTCGGAGAGAGTTGATTGATAGAATAGATAATTAAAACAAAGTAGCATACCCATTCACTAAGGGACCACTCGATTAGTTTTTGTGGAAACCGATTAATGAAGTTGGAATAAGATTCCATAATCTACCCCAAGTACAAGTAGGAGATTGATTGAGTTAGGGGTATGCCCTAGGGGCAATTATATAATTTGTTACATATATCTAACTCGATAATAAATCTTGTTCAAATAGAACGTGTTTTATTAATGTTATATACTTGTTATAATGTGTTATAAATAATTGATTATTCAATTTAAGTATATTTAATATAAAATCCGTAAATGATGTGTTTTGTGATAATAATTACAGGGTGTTGTAATCATGAGCAATTTATCACAATACAATTAACACACTGTTTTAATATTCCTAGTCAAGATGTATTAAGACTTGATATCGAAACATCCATTGAAACAAGAATATATAATGCTATCCTAACGTTAAGCAGTGTATTACTCATGGCTACTGGGGACGCCAAGGGATTACATACTAATAGTTATTGGATAATTATGGAATGGCTCACTCAATAGTTTTTTGTTGGTTGATATAACTAAGGTCAAACAAAGAATATCGATGTGACATATTACACAATTCGCTCAACTTGAGTATACTATCGAGTTTTAATGTAAAAACTCTACTTTGATTATAGTTAAATGTGGAAAAGCGTCCACAGAACGACTATACTTGGTCAAACAGAAGCATTGGAAGTGGAACACTGTTCAAGAGAGAATTCGTCTCCTCGGTTATATGAGATTAGTATCACAGGGTCAACTGAAGTCAACTAAAGTCAAAGCTCTGGCAAAAGCAATACATTTAATAATAATTATTCTTATTGAACCAAAGAATTTGTGTTTGGACTATAAAGTTGAATGTGGGCGATATTGGGATTTTGACCATTACCAAATTCCATAAATCCTAATGTTACATATTTTTGAAGAAGAGCATCTGTGTAAATAATTTTCACTATCAGATGACGCTTGAATTTGTAAAACTAGATTTTACCGAAGTTTTGTAGATGATAAATTTGGCCATAATGTTACACCACTACCTAAGGTGGATTGTGAACTTTGATATTTGAATTGATCGATATTTTTGCTAATTGAATTTACACCTAAAGAGTCACTACAACTACAACCTCCATCTACCACTTGATTTAATTAATATATAATTATTATAATTAATTAAATTAATTAATATTTATGAAATATTAATTACAAAATTTTCTTTTATTTGTGTTGATCGGTATTAAAAGTTGTTCATATATAAAAGTTGTATATATAGTTATCGATATATGATATCGGTGTACGTTTAAATTTAATTTAAATGTAAATTATCCGATCTGGCTAGAAGTGGAACGAGACCCATATAAGGGATAATGTGTGACCATCCATTACTTGGAGAGGAAGGCTTGGAATTTGATTCCGAAAGGATGTGAAATGGAAAAGGAAAGAAAGGACATACTTCCATCTTTAGACCACTTCTTTCCTATGCTATTTAAATACCTTTAGCCACTCCTTTCTGTTATTCTCTTTACGATTTTAACCTCTATCTCTTCCCATGATTTCTGGTCGAAAATCCCCCTTTTCTTTTCATTGATTCAAGCAACAAAAACCACAAATTCAATTAGAATCTAAAGAATGGTGTGTTGCTTTCTCAATCGGGCCGTACCTTTTGGAAGTGCTGAATAGAGATCAAGCAGAGTTATTAGGTTCAATATTCAAGGTGCATTCTTAGGCAATTGCAAGGTATTATCCATATTTACAAAGCTATATAATTGTATAATGGATCACCATATTCTTCATGTTTAAATAGATTAGGTTTTATCATGAATTTGTATATGTATATGGTGTCAACATGAGATGTGAACATGTGATTATGTATATATATGCATGCATGTATGTATGTATGATTAAAATATTCATTTCTTTATGTGTGTGTGTTTAAACATATAATTTTCGCCATTGGATCAGAAACAATTTTTTTCCTTTTAATTTTCAAAATTGACAATGTTTGAAAGAGATTTTGAACGAATTAATTTTATTTACAAAAGTGCAAAGTATGTATTTGTATATTTTGTTAGAAAATCAATTCTATGGTTTCGATGACGACAACTATACAATGAAAATCAAATATGCATATATATTTCTATTCACAGATAATTGCTAGAGTAACATCACCAAAGAGACAAGAACGAGACTCAAAGAAAGTATCAAGAGGCTACAAGTCGGTAGAATCAGAAGAGCAATGGCACAGACACAAGAAATGCAACATGCACAAGTTCAGACGTCTGAGTGCACTAGCCGGACGTCTGATTAAATCGCCTGGTTCGCAAATCAGACAAAATCATACGTCTGGTTAATGTACTCAGACGTCGGAAAAGCAACCATATATAAAAAATATATAAGAGCCAGACGTCTGAAACATTTTCCAGATGTCTGATTTTGAACTCAGGTTTGATATTCAAAGTACAACTGTCACAATTGAAAAGACACGTTCGCTCCTCTTCACTGCAACTCTTCATCACCATCAGAAGCGACCATAAAACACTTGTTAATGGATGCAACTACACAAGGAATCTCTCTACCGCTATAAATAGCATCAAGAATCCAAGAGAAGATTTGACCTTACTTACTTATGCTCTTTACTCTTACTCTGATTTATACTTGATCTCTAGCAATCGAATACCTGTATTTCAGTCTTCCATATATTCAGAACTCTTCAATTAATATCCTATAGATATAAACATTGGAAGCACTTGTACTTAATAGTCAATATTCATGTTATAGAACACACACTTGACCAGAACAAGCTTTTGTAACCAAGTCTATTCCTCCGGGCGAAGTGAGGGTGTTTGATAGTCGAATTCCGAAGAGAAGCTTCGGGACTGGATGTAGGACGGGAGGTCCGAACCAGTATAAAATCCTGGTGTGATTATTTCCATTTACTTTGCTATTATCATCTATCAAGTTTATATTAGACACATCATATAGTTAGTCACTTATACTTGCATATATATACACTACATGATCCATCATATAGACTTTCAATTGGTATCGGAGCAAGGTTTGATCAAAAAACAGTAACATGTTTTTGAATCACTTTAACATGGCAATTATTTTTTAAGAAGGACAATCCACGGCACGACCCCCACTTTTTAATGGTTCTAAATATGCATATTTGTTAACACGTATGAGAATTTTTATGGAAGCTAATGGCCTAGAAATTTGGTCAGCCACTCAAGATAAATATGAAGCACCTACTACTGCTATGAACACATGGACCGATGCACAAAAGACCTTAGCATCAAACAATGCTAAAGCTATGAACATGTTATTTTTCTCTTTAGATAAAAATGAATTTTCACGTGTCATGTTATGCACAACTACATTTGACATTTGGCGTACCTTACAAATTACACACGAAGGTACAACAAAGGTCAAACAAACTAAAATTTCAATTTTGCAAAACCAATTTTTTTCGTTCAAAATGATGCACAATGAAACTATTGTTGACATGTATTCTAGATTTCAAACTATCCAACATGATCTTATGGCATTAGGAGTTAAGTTTACTGATTTTGATTTAGTTTCTCGAATACTCAACTCTTTAACATCGGATTGGGAAAGGAAGGTATTAGCTATTGAAGAAGCTAATGATCTCTCTACTCTCAAAGTTGAAGAGTTGATAGGAAATTTAATGTCCTATGAAGCTAATTTGCAGGCATGAAAGGAACTAAATTCAGAGAAGATGAACATAGCATTCCCAGCAACAAAAAATGATGACTCTGATTTAGATGAAGAAGAGGTAGCCTTCATTGCCAAGAATTATAATAGATTCAAGAAATTTAGAAAGATGGCCAAATTCCAAAAAGAAGGGAAATCTAACACAACAAACTTGTCTCAAATCAAGTGCTATGAATGTGATCAATACGGACATATGAAGAAGGATTGCCCTAAACTCAATAATGACAAAAAGAAGAACAAGTTTTAAAAATTCAAAAAGAAGAAGGCTTTCAAAGTAACATGGGATGACTAGGATTCTTCATCATCTGAAAGTGATAGCGATAGTGAAGGAGAACAAGCTAATGTGTGTTTTATGGCACAACATGATGAGGTGTGTCCAAAACTTAGCTATGACGAATTATTAGAACTTAGCACGGAATTAGATGATAAATTTAGACAAGTTAAAAAATTGAGCAAAGAATATGTATAGTCAAAATAAATAGATTAGAACTTGAAGTAGGAATGTTAAAAGATGAAAAAATTTATCTTAGAAGAAGAACTAGAATTATCTCAAGAGAAAAATAAAAATAATTTGATAGAAAGCGAGGCTATTACTATTGATCTTGAAAACACTAAAATAGCGAAGGATAATTTGTTAAAAGAAAATGCTAATTTGAAAAGCAATATTGAATTATTGAAAATTGAAAATTTAGAGTTAAAAGAAAAATTAGATAGAATTACAAATAATGTGTCAAAATTTAATAAAGGAAAACTAGATTTAGAAAATCTTATCAAAACTTCAAAACCATCAGGCAATAGAAATGGAATAGGATTTAAAAATATTTCAAAACAAAAAGAGAATGATGCTAAAAAATTTAGTTATAAAAAAAACTAAAAATTTACCAACGCCTAATATAAATACCAAAATATGAAAATTTGGATTCCTAAGACAAATAATAATTTGATTAGACAAAAATATATTAATAATTTCTTAGAGAATGTAGTCTATAATAAAAATTATGTTTATAAAGGTACCAAACCATCTTGGGTATGGCTACCTTCGTCTAACAATTAGGACCCTAACAAAATATATGGGTATCAATTAAAACATCTTTTATTTTGCAGCTACCCAAATAAAAAATAAGGAGAATGGATACTAGATAGCGGATGCTCCAAGCATATGACTGGAAATTCAAAAATGTTATCAAATATAACATACATTGATGGTGGAACGGTAAGCTTTAGAGATAATTCAAAAAGATATGTCGTGGGCATTGGAGCAATCATCAACTCTGGTATATCTAATTCTCCTATTATTACAAATGTTTTATTAGTAGAAAATATAAAACACAAGCTACTAAGTATTAGTCAATTATGCAATAAAGGTTTTCAAATAAATTTTGAAAAAGATAGATGTAATATTTTAGATAATAACAAACAACTTATTTTTGAAGGTTTTAGAAACAAAAATATTTATGTATTAAACATGAATATAAATAAAAATTCAAATTTGTGTTTAACCGTCAAATATGATGATCCATGGTTATGGCATAAATGATTTTGTCATATCAATTTTAAGAATATTAATAAATTGGCAAAACATTAACTAGTTAAAGGTTTACCTAAAATAAATTACAAAGTAGAAAACTTATGTGACGATTGTCAAATTGGAAAACTAAAGAAAAGCTCTTTTAAATCTAAAAATAATATTTCTACGAAACAACCATAAGAATTATTACATTTAGATTTATTTGGACCAACACAAATACGATCTATAAATCAGAACAAATATGTTTTCGTAATAGTTGATGATTTTTCAAGATATACATGGACTTTGTTTTTAAAACATAAAAGCAATACTTTTGGTATGTTTAAGATATTTGCTAAAAGAATTAAAAACACAAATGAACTTAAAAATTAAAAATATTTGAAGTGATCATGGAGGAGAATTCGAAAACGGTCTATTTACTAATTTTTGTAATAAGAAAGGAATAAGTCATAATTTTTCTTTCCCTCGCACACCTCAACAAAATGGTGTCGTAGAAAGAAAAAATCGAACATTATAAGAATGCGCACGAACATTATTAAATAGTAGTGTTTTATCAAAACACTTTTGGGCAGAAGCTATTGGTACAGCTTATTATGTATTGAATCGAGTAACTATACGTCCTATGACTAAACAAACTTGTTTTGAAATATTTTTTGGAAGAAAACCTAAAGTATCATATTTTAAGACTTTTGGTTCAAAATGTTTTATATTAAATACAAAAGATAACTTAGGAAAATTTGACTCGAAGGCCGATGAAGGTATCTTTGTTGGATATTCAGATCGTAGCAAAGCATATAGAAATTTTAACAAATGAAATAATACTATTGAAGAAAGTTTACATGTTTCGTTTGACGAGAATTATTTTAATCATCATACTAATGATGAAGAAGAAATTATTCCACTAACTAATCTATTAATAATGAAACAAATATGCAAAATAACACTTTGATATCATTCCCTAGAATTCTTAAGAATCATCCAAGAGATAATATCATTGGAGATCTTAATTCTAGAGTAACTAGAAATCAACTCAATCAAATAAGCCATATAGCATTTGTGTCAAATTTTAAACCAAAAAATTATAAAGAAGCTTCAAATGATAATTTTTGGATAATAGCTATGCAAGAAGAGTTAAATCGATTTGAACGTAATAATGTTTGGGAATTAGTACCAAGACCTAAAGACCAATTGGTTATAGGAACAAAATGGGCATTTAAAAACAAAGCAAACGAGAATGGAAATATTGTTAGAAATAAAGCACGTTTAGTTGCTCAAGGCTATAATCAAGAAGAAGGTATCGATTACGATGAAACTTTTGCTCCAATAGCAAGATTAGAGGCCATTCATACATTACTCGCCTTTGCAACTCATCACAATTTTAAACTATTTCAAATGAATGCCAAAAGTGCTTTTTTTAATGGTTTTATTAAAGAAAATGTATAGAACAACCTCCATTATTTGTTCACGAAAAATATCCCAATTATGTTTTTAAATTACACAAAGCATTATATGGATTAAAACAAGCTCCACGAGCATGGTACGAACATCTTAAAAATCATTTAATTACATCTGGTTTTCAAATAGGCAAAATAGATACAACTTTATTTATTAAAAAGGAAAATAATGATATTTTAGTTATGCAAATTTATGTTGACGATATCATTTTTGGTTCAACCAACGAAAATCTATGTAATCAATTTTCAAATATTATGAAAAATGGATTTGAAATGTCACATATGGGAGAATTAAATTTCTTTTTAGCTTTACAAATGAAACAACTTGAAAATGGAATTTTTATTTATCAAGAAAAATATTGTAACAATCTATTACGTCGTTTTGAAATGGATAAAACTTCGAGCAAACCAACACCAATGGGTACCACTGTTCACTTAGAAAAGGATGATAACAGAAAAGATTTAGATGAAAAATTATATCGTAGCATGATTGATTCTTTACTTTTTTTGATGGCTAGTCGACCCGATATTATGATGAGTGCATGTCTTTGTGCTCGATTTCAAACAAAACCAAAAGAATCTCATCTAAGAGCTGTTAAGCGTATTTTACGTTATCTATCTAGTACTAGAGATTATGGTTTGTTTTACCCTAAAGGATCATCGTTTGAACTAGTTTCATATAGCGATGCGGATTTCGGTGGATGTAGAATAGATTGTAAGAGTACTAGTGGAACTTGTCACTTTATCGGACAATTATTAATTTCATGGTTTAGAAAAAAGCAAAATTGTGTTTCTTTATATACTTGCGAACCCGAATATATCTCCACAGTTTTAGCGTGTGCACAAGCGATATACATGCAACAAACACTTACGGATTTCGGAAAAATTATCAACAAATCTCCAATATATTGTGATAACACAAGTATCTCCAATATATTATGATAACACAAGTGCTATAAATTTATCAAAAAACCCTGTTAATCATTCACGAATGAAGCATATAGATATACGACATCATTTTTTACGAGACAATGTTGAAAAAGAAACTATTTTATTAGAATACGTAAATACCGAAAATCAAGTAGCAGACATCTTTACAAAACACTAAATGAACAAACTTTTATTAAACTATGACGGAATTTAAGGATTTTCTCACTTCATGTTATTCTCCCTTAAATAATCACTGCTTCATTTAAGCTATGATTAGTCATTTATTTTACCATCCACAAATTATAATTAATAATTTCTAAACCTTTTATTTTTTAGATAGTTAGTTTTTCTATAAATAATTTTTTCAACTTCTATATAACCAGTTATACAACAAGAAAACTTATATAAACACAATTCATATCCTCTTTAAGAAACAAAATATAGCCATGTCTTCTGATAACTCTTATATATCCATCTCCATCTCGACACCAATAACAGATAGCTTGGCTGATACACCTACACTAAAGTAGGAACCGACGAATAGGTGGTCCTCGTATCATACGAGACTTACCCCCGACAGCAAGAAGACCAAAAAATCTCTGTTTTTCTCTCCTAACACAAAGGAAAAATCGATGAAATTCATCGTTATCATAAACAACAGATAGATCATCAACGAGAACTATATTTTGAACAAAAAGTTACAGCATGTCGGCTAAGTTTTTTGGAGCAAGTAGCGATGAAGTTTTGTAAGTCACGGAAGAAAGATGTTCATGAACTGCTTCCAAAACCTTGCAGTTCTTTGGATCCCTCGTCTTCGTATCGTACTCCTTCAGACCCTTCACCAAGACGATTTTCTGGCTTCCCGAAAACTCACGAACGAGGAAATATATGGTCTCCACTTAAACCATGGAAGGATAAAGATCATAAAACTCCATCGCCTTCTAAATAAATTATATTTGTTATTTTATGTATCTATGATTATTTGTTATTTCACAAATAATAATACTTTTTATTCATAAAATAGATAATCAAAAAATAAGCAAAACCATCAAATTTTAGGCTATTTTTAGACAAACTGCCTATTTCAGACGTCTGGTTATGAACTTCAGACGTCTGACACTCTGATATACGTCTAATTTTTAAGCATTGTGCATACGTCAACGTCTGATATACCCCCCCAGACGTTTGAAAATTTGCTCTGTCTCCTCGAAATATAAATCAGACAATTTCAAACGTCTGAAACTCGACCCAAACGTCTGAATTAGTTCTCTGCCACTAATTTTTTTTTTTCAAAATTGACCTAATCTAGACGTTTGATTTTCAAACCTAGACGTCTGATAAAACTCTCCGCCTATCCAATTTTCCACATTCGATCAGACCAGACGTCTAAGCCAAAAAGCAAACATCTGAATTTATCTGATGTACTAAATTTAGGGCAAACCAGACATCTGATTCATGATCCAGACGTCTGAAATTCAAACGACTTTTTGAATTAACCTAGATAACGTCATTTTTTTACTTTCATCTCAAATTTTGTCATCTTCGATTTTCTTGGTGCAAAATCTTCCTTCTTACGCAAAGATCAAAATACAATGCCTCCTAGAACAAAAAACCCCAAAATATCAAAACGAAAACAAGACCAACCGACCTCATCTTCAAATCCTCAAGTGTGCTCCAATGATCAGATTGAAAAGTGGATGAATAGAGCGCCACACTCCATCAAAAGGTATGAAGATATACAAAAGAAAAAGCTCCACACACATCCATTCTATAATCTCCTTAAATTTTCAATGTATGATTTGGATAAACTATGTGAGAATGCCGTGTTAGAAACCTTGATTTCATTCGCTCCTAATGACATCCAAATCGATCAATTGGCAATCTTTCTTTTCCATGCTAATTTGGATAACACTTCAGTGTGGAACACTGAAGATGAAGATAACTGGCTATGGTCTAGCGTATACGGCAACATGATTAGACTAACTCCTGGCATAACTGGTAGAACCCTAGGCTACTCTGACACGGGTGAAATTTTTTACAACATTCCCGATATTCGTTTCAAACCTAGGAATAGTATAACCCACAAATTTGGGAATATGAATTGCCAAAGTTTGCCTCCAATATCTTTGTCCAAAAGCTCGCCTCCAAACTCGAATGATAATCAATACAATCGTTCCACGTATGGGAAGCCATGAGCAAATAACCAAGTTAGAGCACAAAGCCCTATATGTTATATTTAGTGGAACAAGGGTAAATTGGGCCAAATTCATCTTCGACGAGTTCAAGCATTTTTGGACTCAGTCATGGCCATCGATTATTTATCCAACATACATTATGAGACTTCTTCGTGCACATAACATTGCATCCTACCTATCAACCTTCGAAGAAATCTCACTAAAATATGCTTCTACCAAATTTGTCTTCCTTATGCACCAACCCGAGATTCCCCCAAAATTTATATCCTTCGAAGATTGGACACACAATCGTCAATCTAGATGAGTTGAGCCTCCTCCTCAACCACACATTGGACCATCTCAAGAGAAGGAACAACATCGAGAAGCAACACCACCTCCTCCTTCACCATTTGATTATCCGAGACAAGATGAGATTATGGAGACACGAACGGATACAAATCCAAATGAAAGTGTTCAAGATCTCACCTTTCGTAATCAACATATACTATCTCAAAATCAAAAACTTTTGGCTTAGCGGATTGACAACTTCAAAACATCATTTGCTACACGCCTTGCCACAGTTGAAGAATCTCTTTCAACTGTCGTGTCGGTTCTGAAAGAAGTACTACAATAGGTTCGCGGTCCAACACCACCTTCTAAAGATTGCCCAACCCCAGTACCTTCTCCTTCCGCAAAACATTCCATACTTTCTGAGGATGAACTCTCAAGAAAGCTTTGACATCTCCTCTAAAGGTTAGCACTTCTGAAAATGAAGAAACAAAGGAAGATGATCAAGATAAAGCTTCCCCAAAAGAATCATAGACTTTGGGAATCACAGATTTTAGGTTTTTTGGATATCAACTTTTGTAAATTTGACAAAATCTATATATGCAATCACTTTCGAATTATTAATAAAATTTTCCTTTTTGTTTGATGCTTGGTTATATTATCTGTAATTCTTTTTGATAATGCCAAAAGGGGAGAAATATAAGTATAATTATAAAACATTAAGAATAAGCATATATTCATGGGGAGATTTATAATTTATATATAAGTACATTGAATAGTTGTCATCATCAAAAAGGGGGAGATTGTTAGGAAATCAATTCTATGGTTTCGATGATGACAACTATACAATGGAAATCGAATATGCATATATATATATATATATATATATATATTTCTATTCACAGGTAATTGTTAGAGTAACATCACCAAAGAGACAAGAACAGGACTCAAAGAAAGTATCAAGAAGCTACAAGTCCATAGAATCAGAAGAGCAATGGCACAGACACAAGAAAAGCAACACGCACAAATTCAAACGTCTGGGTGCACTAGCCATACGTCTGATTAAATCCTCTGGTTTGCAAATCAGATAGAATTAGACGTTTGGTTAATGTACTCAGACGTTTGAAAAGCAACCATATACAAAAAATATATAAGAGCCAGACGTCTGAAACATTTTCCAGACGTCTGATTTTGAACTCGGGTGTTGATATTCAAAGTACAACTGTCACAATTGAAAAGACACATTCGCTCCTCTTCACTGCAACTCTTCATCACCATCAGAAGCGACCATAGAACACTTGTTAATGGATGCAACTACACAAGGAATCTCTCTACCGCTATAAATAGCATCAAGAATCCAAGAGAAGATTTCACCTTACTTACTTATGCTCTTTACTCTTATACTTTGATTTATACTTGATCTCTAGCAATCGAATACCTGTATTTCAGTCTCCCATATATTCAGAACTCTTCAATTAATATCCTATAGATATATACATTGGAAGCACTTGTACTTAATAGTCAATATTCGTGTTATAGAACACACACTTGACAAGAGCAAGCTTTTGTAACCAAGCCTATTCCTCCGAGCGAAGTGAGGGTGTTTGAGTCGAATTTCGAAGAGGAGCTTCGGGACTGGACGTAGGGCGGGAGGTCCGAACCAGTATAAAATCCTGGTGTGATTATTTCCATTTACTTTGCTATTATCATCTATCAAGTTTATATTAGATACATCATATAGTTAGCCACTTATACTTGCATATATATACACTACACGATCCATCATATAGACTTTCATATTTAATTTGCTAAATCATGTACATACATACATACATACATACATACATACATGCATACATGTACATACATACATACATACATACATACATACATATATATTATTATTATTGACCTGCTTTTAGAAAAGAAGATTCAACTGGACGTAGAAGATTCAAACGAGGACAAAACGACTTGAAAATTGGCAAGCACTTTTAGATGGAACAAAGAAATAGCTCGGAGAAGTTTCACCTAAAAATATGCTAGTGAGAGAAGTCGGTACTCACATGATCTTGTTAGTGGTGACTTCTCCTGCTTTCGTATTTATGACTCAAATTTCACAGGAATAATTGTCTACCTATTCTAAGAGTTCTTAAGAAATTTTCGCTTAAAAAACATTAAGGGGAGAAGTCAACCCCGACCTCTCATGTCAACCCCGACCTCTCATTTCAGCCCCGACATCTATCTTAACTATGTAGATGTCGGGACTTCTTCGCACATCTCCATATGGAATTAAAAGAGTGTTGTAGAAATTACAAGTCATTCCGATCTAAGGAAAAAAGTCACTGCCAACCTCTTAGGAAAAAAGGTTGAAATTAGGCTGTTTTGGAGAGAGGTAGGTACCGACTTGTTTTGGACGACCAATGATCGACGGAAATAACATGAAACACCTTAAAATCAAGTAGCATGAAGGATGCAAAAAGAATCAAAGTAATTCGAACTACAGTGAGAAGTCAACCCTGACATGATCATGTCGGCGCTGACATCTAGTGTTAGCTCGGGAGATTCTGCAACTTTGCACAATATCGCCTAACATGACTATTTCCTCTGTAAATACAAGTCTACCTGCAGCTAAAATGAGAGAATTCTCTAACTGCAGAGACCATTCTGCTTCTTTACCTTTAACCTCTCCTTCATTAGAGTCGCCTCTGAAACAACTATCCGATGTTCTAGGACTTAAATCGTCAAATTCTTAGTACTGGTGACTCTCAAACACTCTAGAAACTCTATTGTAAACCTAGGATCCACTAGATTGTGGCCAGATCTGACATAGCTAGTTGTAATCCAGAGAGAGAATAAATAATAAAAGATTAAAATGGATGTAGGCCCGAGATTACACCAAACCAATTAAAAAAATTCCTTGTTTGATTGCTTTTGCTTTTATTTAATCCAAACTTATGCTTTCATCCTGATTTTTGGGTGTTGATCCATTTTTTTGGTTAACATTTTGGTGCTTTCACTGTGAAAAACTAGGCTTAAGGATTGAAGCTTAAATCTGAGATTTGAAGAAGATGAAGAGGGTAAACACTAGATCTAAGGATTAGAGAAGCCAACCAGGGCATGGGGGCAACCAGAATGTGTCCTCAAATTTTCATCAATTTAACTACATGACTAGAGAAAAGATGGAGGAAATAATGAAAGAAATGCAAGATGGAATAGTGGATTAATAATAGAAAATGCTGGAGGGGTTTTTTAGAAGAGCGAAGAAATAATGAATAGTTGAAGTAGCAATAATTCATAACAAAAGACCAGAAACCAATGTAGAAGCATCTGGAGATTGAGCAAAACAAATTGACACAATATGCCCACAACTTGGGGGCACGATTGATTCAGATCTAGGATGAGCTTTATGCTTGGAGTGGGTGATGCTGGAGCTAGAGAGGCAAATTGGAATATAAAGACATGATAGCAAGAGCTAGAATCACAAGCTCACCATTGGAATAGGGATAGAATGAAGCTATGGATCAGAGACTTTCAATGGATGACAACCTCATGACCGGGATGGATTGGGAACAGGTTTGGTTCCTTTGCCCTGACTTTGAATAAATTATGCAATATAACCTTAGGCCACTTACACTTTTACGGGATCCCGAATGATCCCTAGACACGCTTTAAGCTGGCTGTCTGAGATGATTATTTAGGACAGTTATAGCCCCAGACAACTTAGATGTGTACAAAACCTAAATTGGTCCCTAGTCATGCAATATTTCAGATGTCTAGGGTGATTTCTTAGGATAATAATAACCCCCAACCAATCAGACACGCACAAAACTTAGATTGGTCCCTAGTCACATTCTGAGTCAGATGTATGCAATAAACACTTAGGATTTTTGGTTGTTTGCTTTGATTTAATTTGAATATTCGAATTTTGGTATTCCATCGGAGGGTGTTGACTGATTTTGATTACATTAGAGTCCCGATCAGAGAGACAGGGACAGAGTGTAAGGTGCAAGTCCTATTGCCGGAGAGCGAGTGGATGGACTTGTAGGATATTGATTGCCTTAAAGTCTTGACTAGAGAGACAGGACCAGAGTGCAAGGTGCAATTCCCTTTTTGGAGAGCGAGTTGATGGGTTTGTATGATATTGATCACCTTAGAGTCCAGACTAGAGAGACGGAACCAGAGTGCAAGAAGTAAGTTCCCTCACCGAAGAGTGAGTGGATGGACTTACATGGTCATTAAGTCCCTTTGTCAAAGAGCGGATAGACTCAGCATGGATCCGGAGAGATCGAAACCCTCAATTTAAACAATAAACGATCTAGAGAGATTATCCCCTTAACTTAAACATAAAATGATCCAGAGAGACTGCACATTAAACATTCCAAAGAGATCGCGCATTAAACTGAATATGCGACGATCCGGAGAGATCGGCCTAAGAATGAAAACGGATTTGATTTTACTAAAACGATTTGAACGCCTTATGATTATAATAAAACAGTAAATCTAAGATGAACATGAGATGATTTTGATATATAACATAGTACTTCAAATGAAATCAGATATTTGATGTAATAAGAGATATGTGAATGATTGTAATGTATAGATTTACACTTAGTCAGAGTCTAGAGTCATAGGCTGTGATAGGTTTGGAAGAATCCAAGATTGACAAGAGAATCTGAAGGAACTACACGATCCGCCAAGACTGAAGTAATCGGAGAGCCCAACTATCAAAGACTGATTTCTAGAACTTGTTTTGAGCATAATACACCTTACATTCAAAAGGTATACTTTGGGAGGCAAGTGCTAACCCGCCTTTTAGCAAAGTAGATTTTAACTGGACTTAGAAGATTCGAATGAGGACAAAACAACTTGAAAATTGGCAAACGCTCTTAGATGGAATAAAGAAATAGCTTAGAGTAGTTTCACCCTAAAATATGCTAAGTAGAGAAGTCAGTACCGACATGATCATATCCGTAGTGACTTCTCTTGTTTGTGGATTTCTCATTCAAATTTCTTAGGAATCATTGTCTACCAATTCTAAGAATGCTCAAGTGATTTGGGCTCAAAATATATTAAGGGGATAAGTCAACCCTGACCTCTCATGTCAGCCCCAACCTCTCATGTCAACCTCGACATCTCAATTTAACTTCCTAGATGCCGCAACTTCTTAGGACGCCTCCACATGGAATTAGAAGAGTGCTGTAAAAATTAAATGTCATTCCGAGCTAGGGAAAAAATTCATTACCGATCTCTTAGGCAAAAAGGTTGATATTAGGCTATTTTGGAGAGAGGTAGGTACTGACTTGTTTTGGACGATCAACAATTGATAGGAATAGCATGGAACACCTTATAATCACGTAGCATGAAGGATGTAAGAAGAATCAAAGTGATTCAGACTATGGTGGGAAGTCAACCCTGAAATGATCATGTCAGCGTTGACATCTAGTTTTTGGCTCGGGAGATTCTACAACTTCGCATACTATTTCGGGCCGATATTTGGACTCTGCCCTATGTGGATTTTTAGTGCAACATGGCAGTTCCCTCTCTAAGTACAATCCCACCTACAGCCAAAATAGGGGGAATTCTCCAACTACAGAGACCATTCTACTTCTTTACCTCTAACCTCTCTTCCTTTAAAGTCATATAGGAAACAACTATCTGTTGTTCTTGGACTTGGATAGCAAATCGCTAGTATCGGTGACTCTTAAACACTCTAAAAACTCTATTGTGAACCTGAGATCCACTACATTGTGGATAGATCTGGCATTGCTAGTTGTAATTCAGAGAGAGAACAACTAATAAAAGATTAAAGTGGACGTAGGCCGGAGATTATGCCAAACTACTATAAAAATTGTATCTTATTTTACTGCTTTTACAATTATTTAATTCAAACTGGTGCTTTCATCTTGATTTTTGGGTGTTGATCCATTATATATGTGTGTGTGTGTGTATGTGTGTGTGTGTGTGTGTTATTATTTTAGAATAAAAGGTAATAACAATTTTGTGTGATTATGTATATATCAAATATATATATATATGTATGTATGTATGTATCTATGTATATTTGTATATATATGTATGTATGCATGTATGTATTTTATAATATAATAAATTGTTCTAAATGTATGTTAAATGAAATACACATTTGTGTGTGTGTATTTACTAGAAATAATATTATATATAGACACATATATACATACATCATGAAATTGTTTTTCAAAATAAAAAATGGTAAAATATAAGTACATACAATATAAATTATTTTTCATAATAATAAAAATGATCTTAAATTTGAAGTTTTACATTGTTTAATTACGAAATTTAATGTTTTGTGATATTATAAACATATAGGTATGTGTGTGTGTATGTGTATATGTATCATATGTTAATTTATACTATTATAAATATTATTCTTTTTCATATCCAAAAATACATACATACATACATACACACATACGTATATATATATATATATATATATATATATAATAGACAATACATATGTATACGGTGGGTCTAACTTGTCCGTTATGGTGTAAATCCCAGCATTTATACACGGGCAAGTTGAACCATGTACATCGTAATTGTCACACGTGCACATACGTGCACATGTGATATGGTACACATTTTTACATTTAATAATTCAGGTACAATACCCAAAAAAATCTTCAACTACAAGTGAATAAAATAGTAATTTCATTTAAAATATATTTGGATAAGATCTAAATGAAATTTAGACTTTATAGGATTAATAAGGTCCAAAACGGAAAAATGATTTTGAAATTCACCAACCTTTCCTGATGTGTGCTAGCCCAGTTCCTTTTATATATATACACATTATAGACACAGATACACATAAACACACGCGTATGCATAATTTCATTTTGGTTGAATTTATATTTTGACAAATGTTTTTATATTTTTAAATCCAAACGGATTTACCCTTTTTTTTAATTTTAAAAACCCACATAGGATAAATCCTTTCTTTTATTGTTAGTAAAACATTTTATAATGCCTAAATTTAGTTATATGTTTATATATATATATATATATGTATGTATGTATGTATGTATTTCTAAATTATCAAAATTTGTTTAATGTATTATATTATAAAACTATATATATATACATTTTGAAATATTTAAATATATACATATATACAAAAAAAAAATTCCAGTAACAATATATATAACAATTTAATAATTTACAAATGTTTTATGTATATTTATGCATTTCACATTTCAAATTTTTATTTGAAACACTTTTAAAATTGATTTTTTTTTAATTTGAAAAACATTCTTTTTTATTTTAGGCCATGAGTGAAAACATGTGTATATATAATATTTTTATAATGATAATATGTTTATATATATATATATATATATATATATATATTCTAGATTGATAACATATAGATATAAGGATTTGTGACATAAAGCTAGTCTAACCTAATATAATTACATGATAAATGACAGATATATAGATAAATAAATATGAATTAAAGTGTTACCTCAACAATAGCCTAACAATGACACGTCGAATAATGAATCAACAAAACTCCTAGGATTTGAATCCAATCTTTTCCAGCAAGCGCTGCCTATCGAAGAGATGTATGCACCTTTCTTTATTTGATCCGAGATCGTGTTTTGATTTGAAAATAATGGAATTGAGGGGCTATAGTATTTTCGGCTAGAGTTATAGATGGAGCAGAGCTTAGAATAAAAAGAAATTAGAGTGGAAAATAAGTTTAAAAAAGAAAGGAAAGAGAGAGGAATATAGATCGACTCTTTTCTCTACCAATTCAATCCTAGAAATATCCACACATTTCACTCTTTTCCTTAAGCTATGGCCAGCCATCTCATGGGCCTCTATGGGTTTTCATTCCTCTTTGTAACACCCTATAATTTTTATGATAACTAATTAAAAGTAAATTAATAAATAATTAGTAACGCTAAAAATATTGTTTTTTACAAACTTCAGAATTTGGCTATTAAACTTGCATCGTTGGATTCATGGCAATTTCTGATCAATTTTCATATATAAAGTATTCTAATCTGGGTTTAAATGAAAAATTATTGATTTTTGAAGTTTTTGAATCAAAAATAATTTTATATATAATTAAGGAAATACAATGTACTTAATGTTAACTGTTGCTTAAGGTTTAAGAAAAGTTAACGTGGAAATAAATTGGCTTGGTCAGGTGAAAACAAAAACAAATTAACAAACTGTAATAAAATACGAACGATTGACCTCAAACTTGGGTCGGTCGACCGCTAGCGGTTGACTGGTATGGGGCGACCGTCTATTAGTTGAACTGTTGGTTAGAATTTTTGATGTGGACGAATGGCCAAGATTTAAAATAATTAAATCAAACGATTGCATTGATTCAAACCTATATACATACGACTATAACCCCTCGCTTTCTTCTCATATTTTCTACAGAGACATCAGAGTTCTTCCATTTTCTCTTCTCCATAAATTTCTTAATTCTTAAAAATAGTTATAGTTTACATAGGTGTGTACAAACAAAGAATAGTGGAGGATAATTGAGAAGAAGTTTAGGGTCGAATCAAATCATCAAAGCCAAGGTAAATGATAAATCCGAATCTAAAATCTAAATTAAATCCAAATCTATTATCCAATATAGATTTTTGATAGATGTATGTATGTTTCTGGTATATATATTAAAATAGGGAGAATAAGGGGAGTCAAACTAAATAACATGGATTAGATCTAGAGATTTGAAAAGCTAAAAAGTTGAGTGTGAAATTATATATTTTTATATGCTATTGGATTTATATCATTGTAAACCTATTCCTATACGCCTAAAATGTGAGTTGTAGGAAAATATTTTATAGGTTTAGTGAATTTACAAACCCTTCCTACATATCATGTGATCGATAACTCGAATTATATATTGCATAATATGTAAATATGTAAAATATTGGGTTGTAATAGTCGCTGAATTTGGGACTGGGTAGTAGTAGTTCCTGAAACTTAAAAATTATGTGATAGTTTTAGGTTTGTAGATTAAACAAATTTAGCAAGTAAAAAGGTAAATTAAGTTATCACAATAAATTATGGGGATTTAAGTAGTATTTTAATTCATTGGAATATAGAAGTTGTAATGTGAATTTCTATGGATTATTAAGTTCAGATTTATAAATAAAAGTGTATCGTTTGAAATAACAAGGAATGCACCTAAAAGAAAGAGATGTATAAAATAGGAAAATTTACCGTATTTTGTACTATCTACTTCAATAATATGAAAAAGATAATTCCTTATAATTCCAAATGTAACACAAATTCTTCCTTTGGATAAGACATAGAAATTTACATTGTCAATCTTGCCTTTAGGGTGATATTGCTCCAATACACTAAAATGCAGAAATCTATTTAGCTAAATAATTGTAAATGTGATAAGAATAGCAGTCTAAGAGAAGAATTAATATATATGTAATATAAGCAAGACAGTAATCGAATAGTAATGATGAGGGCAAGTAATAATTTAATATAAAGAGAGTATGGAAAATTCATTAAATAAGGGAGAGTGTTAAATGTTAAAAAGGAACATAAATAAAAGTTCAATAAAAAGAAATAAAAGTAAATGGGAAAATGTATTTAGATTTTTTAAAAGAAAGCGGTAAATGGCCTTAAATTGAATAAGCAGCAAACACATAAAGAAGTAAAGAAATATTATTAGCAGTTAAATATTGGACTCATAATAATCAAACAAGTATGAATGAATATATATATATATATATATATATATATATAAACACATACATATATATAAGTAGCCTCAAGTATGCGTTTATGACGGATGTGAATTATTAAAGTTAGTAAATAACTTAAATGGATAAGAATGACATAGTCATTAGAATATGTTGGAATGTAAGGTAGTGATATGTAACAGAAGTCCACCAATTACAAGGGGTTACCAGCTGTTGTGTATATATTATACTGATGTGAGACATATCCAACTGTAGTACCCATGGGATTATATACGCTTGCATATTGGTGAATTTATACCCCGGTAGGGTCTGCTTTAAACTATTTTATATGTTTATTGCCTTGATTGCATTAGGAAGTCTAAATGGGATGGTGAGCAAGGATCGCGCTGTTTGCACCAAAAAATTGGCATAAACACCCAATAGAAGTTTTGAAGAGAAATAAATAAAGAATATAAAATGAAAACAGAGGATAATAACAAAGAAATAATAGTAAACTGAAATAATAACACGAACACAATGATTTATAGTGGTTCAGTATTGTTCGCCTACGTCCACTTTGAACAAATTGCTCCCTGAAAATTCGGTAGAAGGACCTCCAGAGCCATATGGACCCACAAGAGGGATCGCATGGCCTGATTCCCAAAGAAGTGGGATCGGTACCGATCCCTACTTTGGTGGAATTTTGGGGTATGATCCCTATGGTAGCTTCCTGCATGCTAAAATATGCTTAGCCTCCAAATTTCTTGCTAATTGGATCGGTTGAACTTGAGTTATTGCTTGATCTTTGCCTCAACATGGGTTCCTTGCTGATTCCTCCCGGTCCCTACCCAGGGAAGAGTGTCGATCCCTCTGACTTCATTTTCCTGAGGTACAATCCCTAGGGTAGGCTCCCTAGGATCCCCATATCTTGCTCACTAAATTTCATATGCATTGAACTTGTGGATCTTGAGATATTAATTGTTTTATATTGAAATGCACTTGCTCCCTAAGCCATATCAATCCCTATGATGGAAGTTAACTTATGTTGATTCCCCCTATATGTCGAACCCTATTTCATACTTCAAACATTCTGCCTTGCATATCTATCAATTCCATTCAACCTCGTCTTCATGTTATTATTTGTACTTGACTGGGCCCTGCAATCATCACTCTGGACTCATCAATCTTGATAGCAGTCGAATCTAACTTATGCAATCAGTTCAATATAGCCAAGTCAAAATGCTGGATAACACTTGCCCCCCAAAGTAGGTCTTGTGCTGCACACGATGTGCTTTGAATCGAAGCAAGTTGGAGTTGTCAGAAAGAAACCCATTTTATGAATAGTCACGATCCTTCTATGAAATTATTTTCCCAAAGTGTTGTATCTCTCTTTGATTGTCATGACACTTGTTCGATTTCTGATAGTATAAATCCAGGGTTATACTCCATTAGTTGTATAAGTCTAGATCCATGAGACTAATATGCTTTGATAATCTAGTCCAGCCTCGAACTTGAAGGCTTCAGGTTTGATTTCAATTTCTGTTGATTTCAAAATTTGAACTTTTAGACCATACACGTGCACGTTCAAATACACACTCTTGCTGGCTCCCGAACGCATTCATACGCTCGTGGGTTGCCACCAATTTGCATTGAATTAGATGCAATTTCATTGCATTTTGTACATATGTGCTTTGAAATTTTTTCACTCCTATGTTTGTTTGCATACATGCTCAAAGCCAAACCTATTCTTTCTTCTTCTTTTTTAAAAAAAATATTTATTGGGATTGACATATGTTTAGCTGATCCCTCCTCCTTTTTTATATTCATAAGGATCGGCATATTTATAGTCGACCCCCCTCTCTTCCTTTTATTTATATATACACCCTTATGGGGATTGGTGTCTTTTTAGCCGATCCCTCTCCTCTTTGCTTCGAGTCGAAACCATGGGCCAAACCCTCGTCCCATATATAAGCTAGTATCTTTCTCACCAATACTCACTTATTTCACTTCCATACCATTCCCTCTCGATCCTTATAACACCAAACCTTTCTCATTCCACCATTAGAGCCGATCCCTCCCTTCTTTCTTCTTCTTTTAATTTTGAAACAAAATCTTCTGCTGCCCATATTGCCTTTACGAACCCACTTCCTCTTACCTTCCATCTTGATCATCTCCAAGCCACTCATCAATACCTCTAACATATACACATACGTAGGTTTTTAGCTTTTAATTTTATGACATGATGATGGATTTCATGCTATCAACTATTAGGGTGGAGCTTGTGCGGTGGTAAAATGATGGCCAAAGTTGCTTGGAGGAGATAAGATGTGGGATGTGTAAGGGTTCAATAGAGTAAGAAAGGAGGAGGAAGAAGGGAGCATATGACATAGGGTTCCGTGGAAAAAGTTCGAAGAAAAGCATGTGGGTAGAGGAGGGATCAGATTGGAATTTGGTGTTATACGTGGGTATACCGATCAGTTCTAGCATATGATAAGGGATTCATTATAGGCTCTTCGAGAGGGTTCGGTTGTTTGGATAAGTGGGAGAGGGATCGGTAGTTTTGGCCAAGCAAAGGGATCGGCAAAGATCGTGTGGGGAAAGGGGTTGGTTGTTTTTTGCTCTGGGATAAGGGTCGGCTATATATGGATCGACATATATGTACTTGGCTAATTCTAGGCTTTGAATTGAACTCGAAACCAATCCATAACCACTTGTTTGAGTAATCATAACCAATTCCATCACAATGAAATTAAACATATGAAGATGATGAACAACGGGACTTGCATATTCACTATTAAGCTCGAAATTAAATGATCAAATTCTTGGGTTTTAGAATATGAACTAAAACTTGTCATATGAACTTTAATAATGGATCATTTCGATATGCCGATGATCGATCCCAAAGCTTATAGAATCGATCAATATATTTGCCAATTGAGACGCTCAATGATGACAGTCTCTCTGGTCAGAATCCAAAGTCTAGTCACTTAACTTCGCTTTCTTATTTTAAGCTACTTATCTTTGCACTACGCGACATTGCACCACACTAGTTTACACTTAGCATGGAGGGATAGGTAAACTTTTTTAATCTCAATTATCTATTGGGTATAGTTGACATGGGCTTCAGGGTGCCTAGCTGCAATGTCTTCTTGACTAACCTCACAACATAGTAATCCTAAAGCTGAGTCAAGGTCGCAACTATATCCAGCAGGCTTTCCCTTGGTTATCAAACTGAAATAACGGAATTTTCTAGCCCCCTTTTCTCTAACTTTTCCATCCTTCCGATGGAAGATATAAGTCCTACCCCCGATGTTGTGGAAGGCGTTATATTTTTAAATAACCCGATAGATTCTTGAGCCTCCAGAATTGGTAATGCCACTCTTCATAAACTATGTACAAGCGATGGGATTCCCTTTGAAGACGTTCTGGTTCCTTCGGTGAATGATAGGGGTTGTTTGCCACTAGAGGGGTATCCAACATGCAATAAGTTTACGTGCTGGGTCGGATGTGTGCCGCCCTTCAATTCTTTTATCCAGAAGATGCTAAAATATCTTGGGATAGCTCCTACTCAACTACACCCGAACATCTATGCCTTTCTTCATGTCACTTTCCTACTATTCATGAACGTTTTGTTCCGCTCGCCAACTACTGAGGACCTCAGGTTTATTTTCAACTTCAAACGACGGACAAGGAGCCTTTTCTACATTTTCCTCGAGCCTTTACCTAACTGTCAAGTCTTAACGGGTTCTTGGAATAAGCTCGGCCTCTTTAAACATGAACGGTTCTATGTCTGATGTCTGTCTGGCTTTGCAAGGCGATGGTTGGAAGGACGTAAGTGTCATCTTCACTTTATTCTCAAATTCTTTAACTTAAGCCATATCCTAAATCAGATAACATTCTGAAAGTCTACAGTGTCCATCCACATCCAGAGGGTAATAGTTTTTCAAGGGCAATCTCTATAATTCATGCCACTCCGGTCAAAGATGAGGAAATTAGACTCCTTGTAGCCGATGAATGGTTATCTTTGTTCAGGTTGCTGGAGGAAGGTCGCAGCATTGGTCTTCCAAGAAGCACTGCACTGCTAAGATATGTTGTAGAACAAGAAGGTGAAATAAATAATTATGTCATGCCCTTATTCGAGGGTACTCAGGATAACGCTGAAGAGGGTGAAATTAGGGTTGCCAGGACTAACGAGCCTGGTGATGCTGATGCAGGTCCGAGCAATGCACCTGCGGTCGAATCATCACAAGATGCGCAACCTGACATGCCTGCTAGGAGAAGAAAGAAGTTTGCATATAAGCTCCTTCGGAGAAAAACTGCTAAGGAGCATGAGTTTATTATCACTTATATCGATGAAGAGTCATCCTCCCAATGTTTAGAAAGCTCGATGAAAGCGTTTTCAAATCTCCAAATCTCTAATGACATCATTACTTATGACTTCCGTAACATCAATATTTAAGGGGCTCAATTCTCCTATCATAAGAAGTGACGACATTCTTCCCACCGGCAAATGAGAGAAAACTCCTACGAGCAAGGCTGTAGCAACTGATCCGTCAAGGGGATACTCAGACACTCACAATCACGTGCACTTCACCACATGATCTCCATTTATCTTTTGTATAATGTTCACTTATACACTTTTCTTTGGTTTTTGCATGTGCGGTGTCTCAATCTCGAGATTTTAATCGCTTGAGGGGTTCCTCGACGCAATACAGATCCAATTGTGATTCAGAATCAGGTAGGCATATAGAGAGGGATGACAGTCGAGAAAGAAGTCGTCATTCGACGGAATCTTTTTCTTCCAGACATAATCCCAATTTCGTTGTTCCATCAGGAAGTTTAAACTAATCTTCCTGTACATAGTAGCGATCAAACCTCTTTCCATGGTCCTCAAGTTGTCATACTCCTAACCAGCACTCCGATTCATCTAGCCCCAAACAATCCCATGATCGTAGGTCAAGAAAACACCAAATCATCACTTCTTATCCATCTTTGCCGACTACAGCTGCTGAAGTTTCCACAGTAGAAAAAATGGCCGAACTTGAGGTCAATTTTCCAAAGATTTGTTTTAACGGGCTTAATTTCCCGCCCATATAATCCCAGGGAATGCTAAAGCAAGTTCTCTTGCATCCGTCAATGACGTTTTTGTGCAACATGAATCATTTAAGCACTTAGAAGAGAAGATCCCCAAGGCGTCTACCGAGAGATAGCACGAAATCGATCATCTCAAGCTAGAGGCGATCCATGATAATGATATAATTAAACATCAGGACTCTGAGATCTTGGACTTGACGATGAAGCTGACCGAGGTAGAAAAAAGTGCTAAGGAAACACTTGAGGCAGCGAGTCATCTAGAAATTGCCCATAGAAATGAACTTGATGCTTTCCTCAATTGCAGCGATGTGCTTATCTTGGAAAAAGATACCTTACAAAAGGAGAAAAATATTTTGGCCTGCCACGTTGAGGAGCTTGAAGAACTTCTTAAGAAGGAGAGGGAAGAGAAAATTAAAGCTTAAGAGGAATTGCAAAGTTATTGCGAAGAGGCCATTAAAGCCCGAAATTCGAAGAATAAGCTTGATGAGCAACTTGCTCAAACTGAAGACAAGAGAAATAGGCCATAATGAGATGAGAGAACAGATCGAGGCCCGATTAGAGGATGCCAAAGAAGCCAGTCAAAATAAAATTGAGGAAATGTTCAATCCCCTGATCGTTGAATACAATACTAAAGTCCTTATCCACTACGATCTAAACTTTCTTGATGAGAGTTATCTTGAGTCGCTCGCCGAGGCCTGGGAATACATTGTTGAAATGAAAAGGAGAACCCTCAGTGAAGCTAATTTAGACGAAGATAAATTAGTATGGAAGATTCTTCGCAGGGATGAATCTCTAGACCTTGCTGCTGTGAGACTTTGATATTTTGACATTCTAGCACCCTCCGACAAAGGGAAAAACACCGTCGAGTCTTCGGAATCCGATTCCAAATGCACCTCTTCTCTTCAAGTAGCCTGAGCATCAGTTTCTTTCGGCCCGAGATAGGATCTAAGCTACGATCTGGACAAACCTGGTTAATAATTTAAGGTGCTGACCCTTATTCCGAAAGGGAACACAACAGCGACAACTGAGAGTCAACCGGATGTGGGTATTTCGTTTTACCCTCCACTTTTCGAGAGATTTTTCTCCTCATGCCTAATAGTCATGAGCATATCTTCTTGTTTCTACGAATCCATAGGTCTTCTAGATGCCAACCAAACTGCAAAAAGTGAAGCCGCCGTGGAGCAATAATCGACATCTACTGAGATTCCGGCAGCCACCAACACTCAAGTTATTAGAGCACCTAATGATGATAAAGCGGAAGCCCCACCGTTGCATGATGAGTTGGAAGATGTTATAATTGCTGACACCACTAAACATACCGATGAACTCAGATTAAAAGAGCACATAGAAAGGGAAGAATTGTTGAAGAAAAAAATGCTAAGAATGAACCTTCCCACGTGGACATTGATGATCCAAATCTCGTTCCATTACAAGTCATTCCACTCGATGGGTCGATTCACAAGAACTCCATCTAACATTTGAAAACTCACCTGCCAAGGGCGGTAAAGGATCGAGGAAAAGGATAGGCAGAAGCTTGGGTAGCGCCACTCCTAAAAAATCCAAGAAAGAGAGAGAATAAAAGAAATAGCTGTCGCTTCAGATCAGTTTGCATATACCTTGTATAGTTGTTTTCCCTTTTGTTAGCCGTGATTGTGCGGGCAGGGCCCCTATTTTTTGAATAAACTTTGTCACAATTTTGAAGTTTATTTTGCAAATAATTTTTTATTATTTCCTGTTGAACTCTCATGTGGATTATTATTTAAGTAACCGAGATATTACTTTTCAATTCAATATACTTGTAAACTGTCACTCGTTGATTTGAATGATAATCTGCTAATTTTATCCTAAGGCCTTCATGCGGTCGTGGCCCTGAGTCGTACCAAACATGGGGCTTGAGCCCTAATGTTTCATTGTCGGATTTAGCAGTTTGAGGGCTCCTGCCCCCAGTCTTGGGTTAGAAGAATTAGACAGTGAATGGTCGAACTCCATCTTTAGCAAGTTTATACTCCTCTTGTTGATTACAATCCGGAGTTCATGGAATAGCGAGTGGTTGAACTGCACTCATCTATTTGTTTATACTTATATCTGCACTCTGGGGATAAGAGTTAGTTAGCAGGTCGGCGAATCGCACCTGGCTTGTATTTATACTCCAGTCCATGCTCTAGGAGCATACCATTATTTTGGAAATTAATTGGATTGTACTTTCCTTAATTGGTTGATTTACCCCAACGTACGGAGTTTGACTTAGCGAGCGATCGGTTGTATCACGATCACTTTTAATTCATGACTGTCCGTCGCTCGTTGGGATTAACTTAGTTATTAGATGGTCGAGTCACATCCATTCCTTATTATGTACTCTGTCCATCGGGTTGTAAACAAAAATTATCAAATGAACGGTCGGACCACGTTCATCATGTTTAGTTTAATCGGGAACTAACATAATTGGCTAGCTCCAAACTCTAGGAACCTTCTTGGGCATGTCAATATCAGTCAGTTTTCTAATGTAACTATTATGTAATGCTACAAAAAACAAAAATGTGAAGGAAGTTCAAAACTTTACTTGCCAAACGAAAAGAAATGACATTATTTGTCTTATTGCATATCTGGAAAATAAAATGCTAAAGCAAATCCTAAAATTAAATACAACAGTATATAAAAGAAATAAATTAAGTGAAATAGCGCCGTAAGTGCTTGATATTTCACGTCCTTGGGAATGTGATGCCAACAACACTCTCTAGCTTGAAAGTTCCCTCACCAAGCCTCTGCTCAATAACGTACGGTCCTTCCCAAGTTGGATTCATATGCCATGGGGCAGGAAATATCTGTTTTGTGACAAGATTGCCGATTTCGACGGTTCTAGGTCGAAATTTAGTGTTATAGTATCGGACGACTCAGTATTAGTTCACAGCTGCCCTCAAGTCAGCTCCTTCATGCTTCTCATCTATAAAGTCTAGGGATTTCAAGAGGAGATCTTTATACATTCTAGGATCATAGTAGGTTATTGGATGAGAAGGAACTTCGAGCTTAATAGGAATAACGGCTTTAGAACCGTAAGCAAGGGTAAATGGAGTGTGGCCAGTCGTGGAGTTCATCCACCCACTTACCTCTCGCCTTTTTCCAAACGCATCTGCAAAGTAGATTTTATGATTTTGTTTATAGTTTCAACTTGCCCATTCACTTGAGGGTGAGCAATTTCTTTAATTCTCTTTTCAATATGATGCCGACGGTAAAAGTCTTTGAATTCAACACCGTCGAATCGAGTCTCATTGTCTGTTGCAATAGTTCTTGGAAGACCAAAACAACAGATGAAGTTGATTACTTCTTGGTTGTGATCATAGCTAAAAATTTTGCTTCGGCCTATTTGGCGAATTAATTAACTGCGACGACAATGTACTCCGCACCACCTTTAAAGATCAGTGAGGAACAGATAATATCTATACCTCACATGGAAAACGGCCATGGGTTGAAAATTTGTGTAATTTACGTCGGTGGAGCTCTTGGAACTTTTGCATATATCTGGCACTTGGTGCATCACCTTACATAATCAGCGGCATCTCGATTGATCGTCAGCCAATAATACCCGTAACAGAGTATTTTCTTTGATAGAGTTTGCCTCCCAGTGTGATCACCACATTCCCCTTCAAGAAATTCCTTTTGGACTCACTTTATTTCATCATGGGTGATACACCAGAGCAGGGGAACAGAAAAACCCTTTTTGTACATAACTCTTTCTTGTATAATATACCGTGAAGCTTTACGAAGAACTTGTCATTTTTCATTCCTTCTTTTGGGAAGAACTGCCTGTAGCAAATAATCTTTAATCAGATTCATCCACAACTCCTTCTTAGGCTCCGTCTCTAGTACCTGGTCAATTTATATCGGGCATAAGCTCGGAGCGTTTAATACTTAGACTGGAACCAAGCCTATCTGTTTTGCATCTCCAGAGCTATCAAACTTTTCCAATGAATTAGCCTCTTTATTTTGATCCGGAGTAATGTGTGTAATATCATAGTACTCAAAGTGAGTCAATAACTCTTGGACTTGGGTAAGATGTGGAGCAAGTCATTATACTTTAGCTTGGTAATTTCCTCTTAATTAGTATACTACCAATTGTGAGCCGCAAAAAATTTTAAGAGTCTTTATTCCCAGTTCTCTGGCGAGATTAAGTTAGACAATCAAAGCCTCATAGTAAGCTTCGTTGGTCGTTATAGGAAATTGATCTTTAAAACATAGCAAATTGATCGATCTTCGAGAGTTACAAGAACAATTCCAGCTTCAGAACAGGGATCATTGGATGCTTCATCTGTATATAACTTCCACTATATTGTAGGAGTTTCACTGTTCTTTGGGAAATCATCTCGCATAATAAATTCTTCTATAAAGTTCATTGGTGCCTAAGCCTGGATAGCCCTCTGAGGAGACAAGTGATGCCAAATTGGCTAAGTTCGATATTCCACTTGAGTAACCTTCCAGACGTGTCTCAGGTTACCGCAGGACCTGAAGTAATGGCTGGTCGGTGTAAACATTTATAGGATTTGCCTGAAAGTAAACGCGGAGCTTTCATGAAGCAATCAACAAACAATATACCAGTTTTCAATCTTCAGATAGTTCCTTTCAGCTCTCGGTAATCGCTTGTTAACATAATAGACTGGTCTCTGGATCTGATTCTTTTTGCGAAGCAACGCGACACTTGTAGCATGTACCGACACGACCAAGTATATATACAAGTCTTCATGATCTACCGGCTTTGAAAAGATGGGAGGTCTCTCTAAGTGATTCACTAAAGCTTGGAATGCGTATTTACAATCTTGTGTCCATTCAAAATTCCTTTTTCCTCTCCCAATCAAGTCAAAGAATGGAACGCGTTTATCGGTAGCTTTGGAAATAAATCGGCTTAGAGCGGCAACCTTCCCATTCAGGCTCTGTACTTGTTTGATAGTCTTTGGTGCTTGGATATTGTGAGTGGCTTGGATTTTCTCGGGATTAGCTTCGATTCTGCGAACATTAACGATGAAACCAAAGAACTTTCCTGATGTTATCCAAAAGAGCAATTCAGAGGGTTAATCTTCATTTTGCAATACTAGAGGATATCGAACATTTCTGCCAGGTCTCTAATAGGGTCACTAGACCGTTGTGACTTCATGAGCAAATCATCCACATATAACTCTATCGTTTTTCCGATTCGATCTTTAAACATTTTATTGAATAAACGTTGGTAGGTTTACTGATGTGCACATAAATGTTCATACATATACATCAATATTTTATCTATTTTTATTTAAATAAATGTCATATTTGGGTATTTTAACTTGTTTAAACCAAAATTCAAATATTTTCAAATCATCGTATATTCATCTTCATACAGGGGAAAAATGGTCATTTTTGTGCATGTGTCAATTTGAAAATTTTTACTTGGATATTTTTTATGATTTTTTAGGAATTTGGATGCATATGGAAGAGGGTTTCATGATGATATATGCATGCACAAGAGAATACAAAGAAAGGAAGATGAAAATAATTCAAATTCATGATCATGGAAGACTCCACCCACTTACCAAAATCTACAATTAGAAGCTAATGGACAACTAAACGGTGGTTAAAGTTTCATGCATATTTGATGATGGATTAATTAGAGGCTAATGGTTATTTGGTGGCCACACTTTCTAAAAGATATTTCGGGAAGCACCCTAAAAAGTGAATTAGGGTTTTACGCATGTATAAATAACCCACTTATGTACATGTAGATATCTTCTTACTCTCTTATTTACTTAGGAAAACCAGAAAGCTAGTTGTAAACATAATGTTTCATAAATAAAAATGACTTCCAAGCCTCTTTCTCTTTTCTTTTCTACATGCTTTTATTTACTTTTATGTTAATGTTTATTTCTATGCTTTCTTTCATTTCATGTTTATAGCTTAGATTTACATTCATGCAAGTAATGTAGCTTTATTTTTTATGCAAGTAGTTAATCTCTATTTCTTCCTTTGTTTGGTTTCTATTCTTTGCTTTTTAATGTTGAAATTTGCAAGTGTTGATTTGATAACACAAATGAGTAACTAAACCCCTTTGATTTAGGATAATGAAGCTCTCTATCTTTATGTAAATTCAACATTTATATGATTTATGGTCTCTTTTATTTATGCTTCATAAAGTGGATTTTGATGTAAGTTTATACAAGTGGGTTTGATAGCTTATGTTGCATTTGCAAATGAGCTATTCTTATTCAATATAAACACAATTTACATCATCATTTGCTAATTAATTTTTGATTTTGAAATGAAAGTAAATACAAAATTTGATGATCTATATTACTAATTACAATAGTAAATAGATCATACTTAAGACAGCTTTTGCTTTGGCTTCATTTTCATGGGAATTGATAAGTAGTTTATCTGTTGTATTATATTTTGATGATTTAAGTTATGTTAATTAATAACATAAATAAATCACAATTATGATAAATGCAACAATTATTTCACTTAATATCAAAAATAGAGATCATATATTATTTGTTTGTCGATTTACAAAAATATGAGAGTGGCTTTTGCTTTAAATTTTTTTCTAATCTCATGTTCTTAATCTAATTTTCATTCTAGTTTTAGCTTTATTTTGTTTACAAGTTATAGTTAAACAATCTTCACTCCGCTCTGGTCTAATTTAATTGACTAGAAAATTTTAAAATTTTAAAAATTCCCTATGGATCGACCCATACTAACATTGTACGTCGTGCGCTTGCGGTTAACTTTAATTCAAAATTTATCGACGATTTTCTAGCTCATAGAAAAAACGTCGTCAAACAAGTTTTTGGCGCCATTGCCGGGGAGTTGATTTGATTTCTAATTTCTATTTTTCGAATTATTTTTGTTTGTTAATTTGTTTGTGTGTTTGTTTTGTATGTTAAAAAAAATTTATTGTGTGCTTGTTATTCGCTTTGTTCTTGCATTTGTTTATGTGTTTGTTTGCATTTGTGCTTTTCTATTTTGCATTTGCAATTTTCATTTGAAAAAAGGGCATACACAATTTTAAAAAACAAAAATATTTTATTGCATTTGCACTTTTACATTACAATTACATTTTTCATTTTCTTCTTTTGGTTTACATTTACATACAACTCTACCATACTCGACATCCACTGTTCCTTCTAGTGCGACTGACAGCCACTGCCTACATTACTCCATCCATATCCACCCTCTTCCATAAACAGTTCACCACTTCATTGCCAAACTTCCCACATTTGCCATAACATCATCTATATCCCCACTGCTACCATGTCCACGGCACATACCCTGCTACTGTGTCAAACCATCCACCCACACACTGCAGCAGTTCACCAAACTCCAGTCACAAATGGCCACTACTTACTGCATACCTTCTCTAGCAAATCAGATAACCTCCACAGCACATCACCATTTCTTCTCATTCACATTTCTTCATATTAGTGCCATCTTTCCTACTGTGCAACTGTTGTGCAACTGTGCACATACCACAATACTTCATAGTTGTGCAACTGTTTCAACATCAGATAACCATCCCTCACTACAACATACTGCTACCCTCTATACAAGCAACCCATACAAGCAATTCACAGCAACCACCCTACAGTTCATTAACACTGCATCACATCACTGTTTCCTTGTATCCCTTACATCCACTTCATACCAAACAGTTCATCACCACCATTCCTCTACTCACTACCAAATAACACATCATACAGATCATCCATTCCTTTGCCAACAATTCCCTTATTCATCACTGCCTGCAACTCCAACCCACCAACATTTCCTCTGCCTCGCTATCATAGCTTGCCTCCTCCTCAATCACTTAAACAATCATCACCAGCATAACAAATCACCACTAATCCATCACCGCAACCCCCTGCTACACCTCCGCAAATCACGAAACTCCTCAACATCGCGACCAACTCAACAACCAAATCGCCCCCCGTGATCACATCGCGATCTCCTATTGCTATCGCTGCACTCGCCTGAATCGAACTCGGGTACCCGAACACCCTTCTTCCAATTACAACATCAACCAAACACGCGACCAACAAAGTCTCCGCATCTTATTCTTCCTATCCACCTAACCTTCATCGTCTGCAAGCACTCCAATCACCCTGAATCGAGAACCACGAGCACTTAAATCACGACTTTATCTAATCGCAATTTTGAATTTCGCGATTTCATTTTTTTCCCCTTTTCCCTTTCTTTCCCTTTATTTCCTGAATTGATTTTTTTATTAACAGAGTCAGAGAACATGGAGGTTGTATTTTGATGCGTGATTAATTTTCTAAAGCGGGCCGGGTTGAATATTGATTTGGGTTGAGTATTAAAAAAAATTTGCTTACATTTTTGTTTAGGAAAACAATAAAAATAACTTGCTTTTGTTTTGTTTTATCTTTAAAAAAAAGACAAAGTATTTTGAATTTTGTTTTATTTGAATTTGTTTTAAAGTCCATCCTTGATGTATATAAAAAACTTGTATACATATTGTTTTGAACTTCTATTCAGGTTGCAGGAAATTGAGAAAAGTTGCTTACTTCACTTTGTTTGCCAAAAATAAATAGCTTGCTTATAAAAAATAAAAAAAATCGCTACTTTAAAATAATTGCTAATAATTCTACACGCTCTGGTATCGTGTTTTCATCCCTTGTTTTTATTTGATTTGCATTATTGGTTATTTGCACTTGCATTTATATATATAACAAAATTCAAAATTCAAAAACAAAAACAAACTTCATTTTAGTTGCATTGTAAATTCACGTTTAATTTTTGTTTTGCATTCATCTCATCTTTTTTTTATTTTCTAAGGGCAGTACCCCAATTCACATAAGGTGAGGGATTTCATCACCATTTTCTTAGCCCACAAATCGTATTTCATCGTAGAATTTGATTAATAATAACGGTTAGACATTTGACTTAAGGAAGTCGCTGGCTCACTTGGGGCTTAATTGTATCTTGACAATTGTCTTCTTTGAACAAGCTTATTTCTTAATGTCTAGGCTACGACTGAGTAATAACCATTTATAAATATTACGGTGATTCGTAAATATTATAGTGATTGATCCTCTGAAGGTACTTAAACCTTCGGTTGCATTACTATGGTGATTCACGGTGCACCGATAACCCCTACCCGCTACTTGACTAAGAAATATTTTTGTTGATTTAAGACAAAGTGTGATCATACAATTTTGGGTAAGGAGCTGCTAAGGACAGAAAATTGTAATTAAGTCATTTGTATTCATTTAGTTGCATTAGTTCATGCATATATTAAATCAAAAAATCCTTTTCCTTTACTTTGAAAATTTTCAATGAAAAACAAAAATCCAAAAAAATGTATAAAATCTTTTCAAAAAGAAAAAAAATTCAAAATTTAAAAACTAAAATAAATATAAATCAAATTCTCATTTTGTAAAAACAAAAACAACAAAAAAAATTCCTTTTGGTAAATATTTGAAAATCTGAAAATAAAAAAAAACAAATTTTTTTACAAAAACAAAAACATATAAAAATTTGAAAAGCCAAAAAACAAAATTCAGACTTTTCTTTTGAAAAATAAATTTCACTTAGTTAATAATTTCCTTTCTTTAAAAAAACAAAAACAATTTTTCACTTCATTTTCCAAATCTCGTTTCATTCTCTAAACTCGTTTCTAACTTCTTTCTATTCTCGACTTTCACTTGTATATGAGTACTTGGATTCGTGATACAACAACAAATTGTTGGACTCGCGATAAAATAACTAATCATTTAACTCGAACAAACGATTCTCCCGAAATGGTGAACGAGAACTCCCCTCGAACTCTTGCAGATAGAATCTTTCCCGATAGAATTTTTATTCCATCTTGCGTCAAGTTACCCACACCTACGGGTAAACATTTTGAAATTCATTCAAACCATATTGCCATGCTTCTGAAATTTGGCAATTTTGAAGACAATGACCCATACATCTTTTTGACGAAATTCGAACAAGTTTGCATAACAATAAACTCCAACAACTTTCCGATGACGAAATCAAACTTCGCTTAATTCCATTCGCTCTTACGGATTACATTGAAAAATGGTTGTGCAGCTTACCATCAAACTCGATTAAAACTTGGAAAGAATTCGTAAAAGCTTTCTTTAAAAAGTTCTACCCCTTGGAAAAAACAAGTAAAATCCAAAACGAAATCGTCAATTTCTATCAATTTAGGGAAGAACCATTTGAAAAATATTTTGAAAGATTCAAAGAGCCTTTGATTAAATATCCACACCATAACTTCAAAAAATGGACGATTTGCTAAATCTAATACGATGGACTCGAAAACAGCTCATGAACCATGCTCGAATCAATGTTCCAAGGCAACTTTCTTGCCCAACATCACGATGATGTTTGAAAATTTCTTGAAAACCTCGCCGAAAAGTCGTCCTAATGGGAACGTACGAATGAAAAATCAATTTACTCACGATCGAGCGCGCACTCGATAGGATCATCTTTGGCCTTGGAAGCTAAAATCGACGCAATGATTAACAAAATTCGACAAAGTTTTCTCATCAAACCAATGAATCAAGCTTCACAAACCATGTGTTATAAATGCAACGATCCTAATCATATAGCCGATCAGTGTCCTAATTCTGTCAAACAAATCAATGCTTCCAATAAAGCCAAAATGACCCGTTTTCTCCAACGTATAGTCTTGGTTGGAGAAACCATCCGAACTTTTCTTGGAACTAAAACAATCCCAACAGGAATACGATTCGCCCCAATTTTCAAGCATTTTTGAATAATGTTTCGAATCCTCCTTTTCAGCCCAACCATTTTCAATCGAACTTTGCGGGTCCGTCTCCTAATCAACCGCAACAATCAAATTTTCAACCAAATTCTGCTCATCCTCCCCAAGACGATAAACGTTTAAGTTCACTTGAGAAAACTCTTGAAACGTTGGCTAAAGCAACTCTTTAAAGCCTTCAATCAAACAGCAATTTGCAAAATTTATTGACCTCATATATTCAAAACGCAAACCAATCGATTGCAAAAATTGAAATGCAAATGAGTCAATTAGCCATGTCTGTAAGTGAATGCGAACGAGGGACATTCTTAAGCCATCCCATTCCAAATCCAAGAAATCCAAATGCAAATTCAAATCAACTCCACGTTGTTCAAGATAGCAACGTCACCAAATTGAATGCTATCACAACTCTACGTTTCGATAAACAAATCGATAATCAAGTCGTTAATCCAAACGATTTACCGAAAATCCCTCTCGACACTTCTAAAACATTAAATGAATCTGAACAGTACATGGAGCCAAACGTGGAATAAGATGCCAATCAAAATTCTTCTTCCACTCGAGTAGACCCGCTTACTGACTATCATGTCCCATTTCCACATCGTCTTTGACTGAAAGAAATACTTAGACTAAATGGAAAAGATGTTGGAAATTTTTAAACAAGTGAAAGTGAACATCCCGCTTCCTAACATCGTTCAGAAAGTCCCCATTTATGCGTAATTTCGTAAGGACTTGTGTACCCAAAAGCGACACACCTAAGTGCCTAAAAAAGTCTTCTTAGTCGCCAGTTTGAGTGAAGTCTTGTCCCAATCCATGCCTGTCAAATACAAAAATCCTAGTTACCCTACGATTTCATGTACAATTGGAGACAAGACGATTAACAAATGCTTGATAGACTTAGGTGCGAGTGACAATTTGATTCCATACTTCTTGTACGAACAATTAGGCTTAGGTGAGCTCAAACCCACAAAGGTCATGCTTCAGTTCGCCGATCATTCCATTAAGAAGCCCGTGGGAGAAATCGAGGACGTGCTCATTCGAGTAGGGCAATTCATATTCCCCGTTAATTTTATTGTCCTTGAAAATCAAACCGCGACAAATCTCGTGAGTCAAATTCCATTGATTTTAGGCCGATCATTCTTAGCCACCTCAAATGCCTTAATCAATTGTTGCAATGGTTCGATCAAAGTCTCTTTTGTAAACATGACTTTGGATCTCAACATTTTCAAGCCAATCAAATGAACCTCGCAACCGAAACTTGGAAGTTAGTGCCATTCACGAAAACATCGAAAATGAGATACTTGACCTTAACGATGAACGCAAAGCTGAGTACGAAAAATTATGTCATGAAAAACCTAATGAGATTGAATACACTCTTCCTTTTGAATCGCTTCCAGTTGAGTCCGAATCTCAACCCAATTCTTTGATCGAGAAACTCCCAAAGTTGGACCTCAAACCACTTTCTGATCACCTTAAGTACGCATACTTAGGTGATAACAAAATGTTTCCAGTTATAATTTCCACAACTCTCTCCTTGATCAAAAAACCTCCTTACTTTCTATTCTTTTGAAAAACAGAGAAGCAATTGGGTGGTCCATAACCGATATTAAGGGAATTAGCCCTGCTATTGTCCAACATCGCATTCACTTAATTAACGAGGCCAAATCCACTCGTGATTCACAACGGAGGCTTAACCCAAAAATGAAAGATGCGGTTCATGATGAGTTCTTAAGCTTCTCGATAACGGTATCATATACCCCTTCTCCGATAGCCCATGGGTTAGCCCAATTCATATCGTGCTTAAATAATATGGACTTACCGTTGTAAAAAACGACGCTAACGAACTCATTCCTACTCGGACTCAAACTAGTTGGCAAATTTGTATTGACTATCGAAAATTAAATGCTGTAACACGAAAAGATCACTTCCCTCTTCCTCTCATTGACCAAATGCTCAAACTTTTAGCCGGCCATGAATTCTACTGCTTCCTTGATGATTATTCCGGCTATAACCAAATTCCTGTCGCTCTCGAAGATCAAGGGAAAATGACTTTCATATGTCCATTCGGTTCCTTTTCTTATCGATGTATGCCATTCGGACTTTGTAACACTCGTGCTACATTCCAACGATGCATGGTTGGCATCTTTTCTGATATGATTGATCGCTTTCTAGAAGTTTTTATGGACGATTTCTCTATCTTCGGTGATTCTTTTTTCGATTGTTTGTATCATCTTGAGTCGGTTCTAAATCGATGCAAAGAAAAACATTTGACTTTGAATTGGGAAACACTTTATGGTCAAACAAGGCATAGTCCTTGGACATATCATCTCATATAAAGGCATTGAGGTAGATAAAGCGAAAACTGATGTCATTGCAAACCTACCCATTCCCAAATCTGTTAAGGACATTTGATCATTTTTAGGACAAGTTGGTTTTTACCGACGTTTTGTGAAAGACTTTAGCAAAATCGCTCGTCCTTTGACTACTCTTCTAGGAGAAAACGTTCCTTTCGATTTCAATTCTGATTGTGTCTCTTCTTTCGAACATCTTAAAAACGAACTCATTTCTGCTCCAATCATTTATGCACCCAATTGGGATCTTCCTTTCGAAATAACCTCTGAGCTCGTACGTCTCAGAGAAGGGCATTAAGCTAAGAGAATAAATTCTCCGCCACAAAAAAGAAATGTATTTGATAGAAACCAGCTTTACATCTCAAAGTGTAATGTCAGACATACATCAATACAAGTCAGTTTCGGGTTCGAACTGAACCGAAGGCAATTCAAAGAAGCCCTTGCAAATCCGGGTATTCACAATCCCGATCGGACTCCCCATCATATATGGAGATCTCTATGCCAGAGCCATGATGCAGAGACATTCGATAGGTAATCCTTTGGTTTTCGAAAATATCCGGTCTTCACCACCGGTCTTCAATTGCAATCAGTTACGTCGTATCATTATTCAGAATGGGTTATATGACTTAAAGTCCTAGCCCTGCTAAATCAAATAATGAGCGTTTAATTTAAAAAGCATATGGATATAGTGGGATCTTAGTTAAGTCACAACTTTAAACCAAAACTTTTCTTTCTAAATGGTTTACACAAATGTCCACTTTTAATCTTTTAAATAAAAAGATTCACTTTGCAAAGTTCACCAATCTTTCACAAAGATTCATCCATAGCTTTCAAAACTATTTCAATTCCAAATCTTTTATACAAAAGATACACCTTTAAGATCCTCTTAAATTTGGAAACAAAGTCCACCAATCATTAACAAAGTTTCATTTATAGCTTTCAAAACAATTCCATTTCAAACTTGAAATCTTTCCAACAAAAACTGAAAGTTCTTTCGTTATATGAAAGCCATTATCATTTGAAAAACAAACACTTTTCGTTTCCGAAAAATTCGATTAAATATGCACAAGTTATAGCTTTTAAAGTATAAACTTGAATTAAATTTAAATTCCCAAAATAATACTTTTAAAATACTTTAAGGGTAGTTTAGAAATCCATATATATATATATTATAACTTGTATCACCACTTTTCAAATCATAGTTTTCAAAATAATTTCAAAACTTGAATAAGATATATTATATTTAAACTAAATTTCAAATTTCAAAACTTCCTTTCCAAAAGCTTTTCATATTTAATCCAATTCCATTCCTAAAATCATTTGAATTCACAATTCAACTTTTTTACATAAAATTTAAATTCAAAATATCTGTGACTTGACCAATTTCCTTGTGCAATGCATATTTGTGTGTGTGGTGTAGTCCAGGGGTTTTACACACAACGATACAATATCATCAATCATCACAAATCCAAGCACATCAATATCGATGAGCGGTATAATCCTACAACGCTTATCTTCATTCACAGATTCACAAACAAATAAATAATATAAATTCATCACAAATAAATAAATTACATTCACCATAGCTCAAATCAAAATAATTCATATCATAAAGCATCACACATCAGGGATATCAAACAATTCAAAGCATTCCATACAATCCAAACATACATAAGTAAGATCAATTAATCGTCTGATTAATTTAAATCAGATTAATCACTAATCATGGTTAATCAACATTAATTAATTACAAATCATTTTAGTTAATTATTCTTAAATTATTTATTAATTAACCTTTAATAATATATTAATTAACCTTTAATTATTAATTAATTAATCTCAATTAATAAATCAATTAAACTTTAATTATTTAAATAATTAACCTTTAATTATTTAATTATCCTTTAATTAATTATTCTTAATTAATTACATTAATTAACCCTTAATTAATAAATCATCCCTTAATCACTTTCATTAATTAATTACCCTTTAATTAATTAATCATCCTCAAATTAATTACCTTAATTAATTAATCACATAAATTAATTATTCTTTAATTAATTATTCTTTAATCACTTGATTAATCAACCCTTAATCATTATTTAATTATCCGTAATTACTTTTCATTAAGTAATTAATTACCCTTAATTACTTACATTAATTAATCTTAATTGATTAATTTTCCTTAAATGTAATTACACGAAGTAATCAGCTTAAATTTAATTACACAAGGTAATTAGCTTTAAAATCAATTACAAAAAGTAATTAGCTTTAATTTAATTACACAAATTAATTAGCTTTCAAATCAATTACACAAAGTAATTAGCTTTAATTTAATTACACAAAGTAATTATTCATCAATTGTCTTTAAAAACATTAATCTTTAAACCTTTAATCTTTGAAAACAAAAATTATTATTATTCCATAAATTAAATTAGATTTTTAAGTTAATTACCAACCAAAAACATTTTATCTTTTCGATTAATTTCTTAATTATTAAGTTTATTTAAAATAAATTTATAAATAATAGTTATATATATGTTGAAATATTTTAAACTCAATATATATTATTTTCAAAACTTTAATAAATTCCAAATTAAATAAACATTAATTATTTTGGAAGAAGTGGTTAATAAATCGTTTAACTCAATTAAGTTTTAAACTTTAAAACTTTTTATTTCTTTTTATTTCTAAAACTTATCAACATAACCAAGAACCCGAGTCAAACCCTAATAAAACTCGACCAAGCACCCGAGTCACTCGCAAGCAACTCATGAACCCAACCCACTTCGAGGCAAACTCGCAGCCGTCTCGGGATAGACACGAGAACAACCTTCTTCCTCAATACTCAAACAAAACCAGGTACACCCATGCTTCGCGTGGCATAGTTGATTCGGCCGCCGCTGACCAACACTTCGATCTTCAACACGTCGGCGATAACCCACACGAACGTCACGACCATCCAGAACTTCAAAGCAACCCCAAAATCGAAATTAACAACATGGAGCTCAACTAGAAACAAACATGATCATTAATAATCGCCTCGTATTGTCACCTCCGACCACCAGAGGTCGCGCAATCGCATCCAGAGCTACCCCGAAGACTCACACATCGATTCCCCTCGCACTGATGAACTCCGATCCACCAAAGATGTCATAGTGACCTTATTCCAAACCTCGACCAACTTAGGGTATAAAACCCTACAACTTCACCGCGCCGCCAATATAGTGATCAGAAAGCCCTACGAATATTTTTCCTGTGACCAACTTAGCTCTAGCCATCACCACCCTCAAACCCGACCAATATCTTCCCGCTGATCATCGGTAATTGACAAAAAATACAAATACCGATCAACTCAAAATATCTCTTCGTTCCCAAGCTTAAAAATCATGAAATTACTACCTAAAATCATCATTTTCTACTATGAATCGAATTATGAAATCCAAACTTGAATTCGTAATAATTGATTTTTCTGTTTTGAACATATTTTACTGTAATTCCTATTTCCTAGATAAATTGTTTAATAATTTCACTTGTTTTTATTTTTTAAAATTTGTATTGCATCAACACAAAAAATTTCTTTTAAACATCATAGGCTATAAGAAATCAGGGGAAGAGGGATTGAATTTTGAATTAAATCAAGGCTTGTTTGGTTTTTTTTCTTTTAACAGAGGTATATACATATATATATACCTGTATCCAGACATGCATACAATATCTTCACATATTCAGGCATGCAATCATAATCGTATAAGCACATGTTTCAAATACAAATCCAAACACCTTAAATATATCAGAGTCAAGTGGTTTGCTCACCTGCTTTCAGAAGACAGAAAAAAATCTTGAAAACCTAGGAACTATTTTGATCACTGGAAACTTGTGTTATTTATTCATGCTGAGGTGAACTGGGTTGCATCTTGAATTTTGATGTTGATTTGAATTTTATTTGCTGAGATGATATTCGATTCTAATGCTTGAATGTTATTTGAACTTAATCTGATCTAGGAATTGATCTTTGAATGCTTTCTTGATTAATCTTGATTTGCTTGATCCTGACTTTGTTTCAGGATTTTGAACAAGTTTTGTTTTAATTTACTAATTTGTGGATTTTCAGGTTTGAGAAGTTTAAAAGTAAGAATATTTTGGTTTCTCCTTTCTTTTGTTTTTGGTTTTACAGGTTTGAAAATGGATGAAAGAGAAAATGTGCAGCCTGGTTTCTCTTTTTTTTAGATATTTCAATTAAAAAGAAAGCTCATGCCACTTGTATTAGCAAGTTATACAAAGGCCAACACTTATTAATACATGTTTATATGTTTTACATTTTTTTAAAATTTTTAGGAGAAATTTAAATGTTCCACTTGTTTATTAAACTAACACTTGTTAATCTCATGTTACAATTATTTTACAAGTGTTACATATGTTTTTATTTATCTTCCAAATGTTTAAATGTAAGAGATTTGTGTTTAAACCCTTATTCATTATTTTCTTGTGTATGTTAATTAATGCATTAAGTTTATATACATATGTTTCTATAAATCTATGTTTATGTTTTTATCTTCTTATATATTTACATTTGTACAAATTAGATTTATCTCAATTGTTTTTCATATTTTAATCGCAATTTAGTTTAATATATATATACACTTTATATTTTCATTCATACATTTTTCTATCGTTTATACAATTTTTAAAAGAAAATGATTTTAAAATCTTAATTATACATTATAATATTAGGAAACAAATGTTTATTAATTTTAAAAATATAGTTTTAAATCCAATTTATTTTCAATATATTTGCATTTGAATTTCAATTCCAAACTTCAGTTTATAATCAATTTGTAAACAAATAAACAAATATCTTATTTAAATTTGGAAAAATTCACATTTATTCACAATTTAATTCAAAAAGTTTATTTCAATTATCAATTTAAATTTGACTCAAAACCGGGATCGTTACAACGGTTGAGTCCACCAGCTATCAATCCTTGGAAAGGGAAAGCTATCTTTTAGGCATGCATTTTTCAAGTCCAAGTAATCAAAATATATTCATCATTTCCCATTTTACTTTGTCACAAGAAAAGGATTGGACACCCACTTAGGGTAGAGGACGTCGTGAATAAACCCATTGTCTTAGATCTTATCCACCTCCTCTTTAAGAACGGTCGATCTCTCCAGATCCATGCCATGCCTTTTTTGTTTCACCGAGACATGCCTTGGATTGATATTCAATGCATGGCTCGCAATAGCAAGCGAGATCTCTCACATGTCAGAGTGAATCCAAGAAAATACATCGATATTTGCTCGAAGAAATCTAACAAGTTCTTTCATCACCAGAGGGTTGAGGTGTGATCCGATCTTTAGGACCCACGACGGATCATCGCGGCTGACTGTGATGTCTAACGTCGGCTCGGTCGGTGTAGCCTTGGTTTCGTTGGGTTCCTCCTCATCATATCTCGAATTTATTTCTCTATAGAACCGACTATGGTGCCCGAGCCAAGGCTCAGGCACTGGTTGTCAACCTTCAGTGACTTGGATGCAGACAGACTTGTCCACACCCTTATCTTTCTCCTTTTGTTAAGCATCCCTTAATTTAGCTACATAACAGGCACGCCCGTTCACCTGATCACCATGAACAACTCCAACACCATTATTTATCGGGAACTTCAAAGTAAAACACCATAGGGCAAGAGCTATCCAAAACTCAGCTAGAGCCGGTCAGCCCAGAAAAGCGTTTTATGGAGAGTCAAAATCCAAAACAACAAAAGGCAAAATCCACACTCTATTGCGATCACCTTCTCCCAACTTCACGGTCAATTCAACATAACTAACAACTTCGATTGCAGTACCGTTAAAAGCTATGAATGCAGGCTTTAGATGGTTTCAAGTCCTTGGCTTCCATCCTCGTCTGATTATAAGCTTTTTTTGAAAATTATATTTACAGAACTTCCACAATCAACTAATATCCTTCTCAGTAAAGCGGCGCTGATCATGGACGAAATGACTATTGGATCGATCGTCGAAGCCTCCACCTTGTCTGTATCTCTGTTTCTAAACACAATATCATTTGCCATTATACGTTGTATTTTTACCGAAGCTCCATCTTTCGCACTTGAACAACATTCAAAATTTACATGCTTAATCCCGCTAGCGTAGCGCTCCATCTCAGGCCAAACCTTATCAGTAGGATGAAGTCCTTTGACTATCGTACTGATTACCAATCTTCCATTAGTCCATGTAGGCTCCTCAGCTATGTACAGTGCTCGTCCTCGATTGGGGTCGGATGTCCCCTGCCCGCCATCCTGTGGGGTTTTCACAAACTGCTATAACTTTCTTTCTCCAATTAGATTTTCGATAATATCCTGGAGATGCCTGCATTCATTTGTGTTTTGACTATAACATTCATGAAACCGATAATATTTTTCGATTTATATCTACTTCTTCATTGATTCTTTCGGAGGTGGCTTTATGTACTGTATGTTATTGCAGTTGACAAATAGATGTTCTCTAGAGATGTATTCAATGGCGTGTAAGTATTGTACATCGAAATCCTAGGCTTTCCTATTTCAGAATCCCTCTTTCATTCTCGGCTTCTATCTCCTCCTTTCTTTTGTTGAATTGGTTTTTTCTGGACATTCACTTGAACTTTTCCAGAGCTATCATCAGACTACTTCACTGCATTATTACTCTATACTCCCTTTCCACTTGGTTCCGCAACATTCTTCTTCCTAGAACATCTGGCTTCCTCCTTCCTTAAATAATAAACCGCTTTTGCATAAAAGCACTCCAACGTTGCGTGAGGCTTTCTAGCTAACCAATCGCCAAAATCAGACTCTGGACCAATCTTTCTTATTACGGTAATCAATATTGCATGGTCATTCGGATTACTAATTTCCGTAACACATGTATGGAACCTCTCTAAGTAATCTTTCAACGATTCTCCCGGAGCCTGTATCACGCTGGATAGGGACATTACATCTTTGGGGTGAGTTGCATGCATATGGAACTGCTACATGAACTTTGTTGCCAAATAGTCAAATTTTGAGATCGACCGTGGGGGTAACCTCGTAAACCACATTGCTGCTATTCCAGAGAGAGTAATAAGAAAACATCTACATTTGGTTGCATCATCTACTCGTGCAGAATCCATCAGCCATTCATATATCATGATGTGCTTCCTGAGGTCAGTTTTTCCCTTGTGGGCAAGCATGGATGGCATGTTGAACCTCCTTGGATACTCTACATGTAGGACATCGTCCATGAATGAGGTATGGCTTCTTGAGATTTCCCAGTCGTCATTGGTCAAGCCCTAGCTCTCACTCACTAACTATCAACCGTAGCCACAAGTCTGGCGTTTGGATAGTTGGTGCCAAGAGGTGGTTGTGTTCCACCTCAAGTGAATGGTCTGGTCGATGTCCACGAGCGGTTCCATGCCTTCTTGGTTCACCATCCTCCAGATGTATACCACGTACATTTACTTCATCGTTATTTCGAGGGAGCAATTGCCCAAAGTTTAACCGAACTCCATCATCCAAATTGGTCGTAGCAGCTCCAGCTTGAATCCCAACATGTATAGGAAAGTTCCCTCCTATGGAGGTGGGATCGGTACCGATCTGTATGGAGGGATCGACACCGATCGGTATTGGTAGACCGTGCAGGTCTGCCTATTGATGCCCTGAAGTTTCTATGCGATATCCATCAATTCTATGATGCATATGCCTGTGATACTCGTCCGATGAACTAGAACTCTCTAATGCTAAGTATGGGGTGAGGTCCCTCCTTGCTTTACCTCGATGTTGCTGACTAAGTTGGTTCATTCGGTTGATACTGGCTTGAATCTACTGATTCAATTATTGATGGTTGTCCACTAGCTCTCTCGTCGGATTCTGGAATTTAGCTCTACCAACTGGATCAACATTCACATATATTGGTTGACTGGTCGGGCGTCCTTGTTGGATGCTAGCATTCTCGTTTCCTTTTACGTTTTGAGAAGTAGATCTAATGTTCCTCACCATTGTTGGTGGCTTTGCTAAGATTTTTACAAATTTGAATAAAATAAGCAAACTTCTCTAAGATAACTGTGGATCTTCTTTGGGGGATTTATGCAATCCACTAGCAACAAAGGGACCCTAATAAGTCGAGAATTAAGGCTCTCAGTGAAAGTATCAAAATGTTTGCACCAAAAATTGGCACAAACACCAATAGAAGTTTTAAAGAGAAATAAACGAAGAATATAAAATGAAAACAGAGGATAATAAAAAAGAAATAGCCGTAAATTGAAATAATAACATGAACATAATGATTTATAGCAGTTCGACGTTGTTTGCTACATTCACTTTGAATAGATTGCTTTATTAATCACTTTTATAGGCTGACTACAATAGGGACCAGATGAAAATCCTTGGTTACAAAAGAGTATAAAGCCACTAGCAGCCTAAAAAATCCCGAAAATAAATGACCAAGCCTGTATTTATAGGCGAAGATAGCCAAATATCTCCATAAAGTCCGGCAGAAGGACCTCCAGAGCTATATGGACCCACAAGAGGAATCACATGGTCCAATTCCCAAAGAAGAGGGATCAATACTGATCCCTACATCGGTGAAATTTTGGAGTGTGATCCATATAATAGCTTCCTCATGCTAAAATATTGCTTAGCCTCCAAATTTCAAGCCAATTAGATCAGTAAAACTTGAGTCATTGCTTGATCTTTGCTCAACATGGGTTGCTTGCGAATTCCTGTCGATCCCTACCAAGGGAAGAGTGCCGATCCCTCTGACTTCATCTTCTTGAGGTGAGGCCCCTAGGGTAGACTCCCTAGGTCCCCATATCTTGCTCATAAAATTTCATATGCATTGTACTTGCGGTGGATCTTGAGACATTAATTGTTTTCTGTTGAAATGCACTTGCTTCCTGAACCATACCGATCCCTATGATGGAAGTTAATTTATGTTGTTCCCTCCTATATGTTGAATCATATTTTATACTTTGAACATTCCGCCTTGCATATCTATCAATTCCATTCAACCTTAACTTCATGTTATTATCTGTACTTGACTTTTGGCCCCACAATCATCACTTTAGACCCATCGACCTTGGTAGCAGTCGAATCTTACTTGTGCAATCAGTTCAATATAGCCAAGTCAAAATGCTGGATAACAGGCGCTATGTCTGTGTATGGGTATCATATTAAGGAGCAGGAGTTGTATACGTCGATACTAAGCGATCAGCGCAAAGATGAGGGCTACACCTTCTACTAGTGTAGATCATGTTTAGGTTGTGCACCACCATAGGTGTCTACTAGTTTGTTTGTTAGGAGGCAAGGCTAGATAACTCTTAGGAGAGGTCTTTCAAATGATTTGGGTAGTCCATGAAACCAAGTCCATAATAGTACATGCAGCAGAGTCCATAATAGTTTGAGGAGCTGAGTCCTCAATAGTCTGTGAAGTTGAGTTCATAATAGGAAGCAAACAAGTAGTAAATACCTAAGATGAGATAGAAAATGGCTAAACTATTGTAACATCGTTATTAAGCACTATGGGAGTTCCTTTGTATGCACGACGATGACGATGTGATACTACATTGATGATGGATCCTGACGAGGCGTTGGGTTATGGATACTAGCGGGGATAGTATCTTGGTCCATAGGGGGACTATGGTGCTTATATATTTTTATATTCACATACATAGTTTGGGTGTACTTTTGGTAGGTGGGGCATATCATATGAGTACGTGGAGTCGAGATGACTAAGTAAAATATAGGGACGTCACATGTGATGAAAGGCAATCGGCATAAACTAGTGTTATGTATAAAGTGTATAATTTACCATCCACCGGAATGTTGTTTTGACCCCCTTCCTCATTACAACCTACATGATAGATTTAGAGGGATGGGTACCAGTGCAAAGCGGGAACAGTGGAAGGAAAGGTTCCTTATACATCCTCGGCACTGACACAGACATTATATATTAGAAATGACAATCTTGGTCGGCACCATATGATTTATTATACTTTCCTACGCCGTTGTAAGTTACATAGATAGTTCTCTGATATGCATTGATATGTGTGTATATAACTTTAATATACGCATAATACCGATCAACGTAAATCAAACAAATTTTATAATTAATACTTCATAAATATTAATTAATTTTATTAGTTAATAACAATAATAATTTAACTAGATTAGGTGGTTGTCAAAGTATTCAACATTGCGGTTATGTGACTCTTAGACGTAAATTCGATCAGCGATTAATATCGAATAATTCGAATATTAATGCTCACACATCATTGTACTAGTTTTGTGACTACTTAGTCGAATGCATCACTTGCACAATTCCAATAAAATCCAATTTTACCATTTTAAGCGATCCCCGGTAGTGAAAATTATTTACACCAGTTCACTTCGTCAAAACTATGACATTATGACTTGTGGAATTTAGTATTGATCAAAATTCCAATATCATCCATACTCAACTTTTATAGTCCAAACACAAAGTCCTTGATTCAATAATAATAATTATTATTAACCGAACTATTCTGACTGGAGATTTTGACTTCAAGTTGACATAAGTTAACCATGTGATACTAATCCCATATAACCAAGGAGATGAATTCCCTCATGAATAGTATTTCACTTCCAATGCTTCCTCTCTATCCAACTATAGTTGTTCGATGGATGCAAGGACACGATTTAATTATTATCAAAGTGGAGTTTCCACACTGAAGCTCAATAGTATTTCGAAATCGAGGGAATTGTGTAATATGTTACATCAATATTCTTTATTTGACTTTAGTTATATTAATCAATAGAAAACTATCGAGTGAGTCATTCCATAGTTATCCAAAAACTATCAGTACAATTCCTTAGTGGCCTCAGTAGCCATAAGTAATACAATATCCAACATTTGGAAAGTGTTAGTCTCAACAGATGTATCGATATCCAGTCTCGATACATCTTGAGTGGGATTATTTAAAATAATGTGTTCGTTATACTATGATAAATTGCTCATGATTACAACACATTGTAATTACTATCACAAAACATATCATTTATGTATTTTCTATCAATATCCTTAAATTAAATAAATAAATAATATAACTCATTATACAAGTATATAATAGAAAGAAAACACCTTTTATTTTGAATAAGAGTTTATTACAGAGTTAATAATTTACAGTAAATTATAAAATTGCCCCTAGAGCATACCCCTAATTCTACGATCTTCCACTTACACTTGGGCCAAATATGGAATCTTAATCTCATCCCTTCAATAAGTTTGATCATAAAAGATTGAGCCAATCCTTATGTGAATGGATCATTTATGTTGCTTTAATTATCTACTATGTCAATCAACTCTATCCGATGTTGATAACCTGTCTTTATCTTGTGGAATTATTCAGAGTATGTTTCTTGACTTTTAGCGAGCTCTTATCATCACATGGTTATAATATAACAATGATGTTGTATTCTCAATACTGTGAATCACCTATAACTTAATTATAAATTTGTGCATTTCTTTTATTGTAGCATGATTTAAAGGGATGTACTTAAGCCATTTTGTAGAATCAACCACAACCTTCCATTTGGAAAATTTCCAACTTATAGTTCCTTAATTAAGATTTAAACATGAATGTAGTATTGATATATTATACTCAATATTACTTATTAAGTATGAGCCAGATTACACCTTTTTAAAGAGTTCGTTGTTTCTATAAACAATTCTTTAGTATTTCATAAATACTCGAGAACACTCTAATATACCACTTGGTGATCTTAATTTGGATTTACTACTCGCTTTATGATTAAGTACATAAGCAAAATATCGAGAATTAAATAACCAAACTAGAATTGATTTAACATAGATGCATCGTTAAAAATCAGCGGTATACAATTTACTTTTATTTTTAGAAATATTTACATACCTTTATATTATTCTTTCTTATACACATGTTTCCTCTGCAAATTTATTCAAAATCAAACTATTTGATATTTCTCTCAAAAATTCATGTTCAAAACTGATGCTCGTTGAACGATACTTTTGAAAGAGTTAGGGGTACGCCCTAGGGGTAATTATGTAATTTGTTACATAAATCTAACTTGATAACCAATCTCGTTCAAAATAAAAGATATTTTTTCTGTTAAATACTTGTTATAAATTTTAGAAATAATTAATTACTTGATTTAAAAATATATATCAGAAATTTCATAAATGATGTGTTTGCGATAGCAGTTACAAATATGTAACGTCCTGCCTTTCTTACACCTAAAGATGACACTTAATACATCCTTGATGTTCGTTCATCTAAGTGTTCGAAAGGTAGGTCAGGCAAGGTAAAAGAAATAGAAGATAAAATAGAATCTTGCATCGTGACAAGAAATATTTTATATATGTAAGTCTTTATGAAAGAAAGAATTTATATACATAAACAATCGGAGTACTAATGTATCACCAGCTTGGACAATTATAACAGCTTGTTTTTACAATTGCTAATAAACACAAACAATAAATTATAGCAGAAATAAAATATGTGAATATGTTTTGGAGGCATCTGGATCATCATTTGAAGCTCTAAAGCATCCATAACTAAATCTGAAACATATTCGAGCTGACCCAAGCATTATAAGAAAGAAAATGCTGGATCAGTCTGGTAAACCAGTGTGAGAAACTTAATGAAATTATATTGATTTCTATATTTATAAAACTCTTTCAAAATAAAAGATATCGTGTAAGACCATGCTACACATAAACATGGATGAGTTTTTACCTTATGATAACCAAAACATTTTTATAAGAAATCTGCTAATATGATATTAATGCCTAAGGTTTAAAATAAATATATAAAACAGCCGAAATGCTTGCATCTCACATTTCAATGTGGTTGGGCACAACTAAGTCCGTAAAGCATGTATTGAAGAATGTATTCCAACAATGGCAAGGAAACAGACTACCTTTTGTATAGTACATCTCTAGATAAAATGTAACGAGGGCTACAAATGCATTTACCCATCTACCAACATAGGACTGGCCTACCCTTTACTGGATAATATCGAAAATGTCATCATCCCGGTTGCTTCCCAACCTTAATTGAAAGCTCTCATGCACAGTCAAATAATATAATGATCTAGAAAGGTGATGACACACGCTAATGGGCATGACCAACATAGCCCTGCTGCATCTATCATGTTTAAGCCATTTCTCGGGTTTTGAGGCTGGAGGTAACGCTTTTACCTTTTCTCCTAGAAAATCTCACTTGGAATGCTAACACCGCCCTCCAAGCAGCAATGCAATGCCAACATTCATCCATAAGTTTACTCTAGGTCTAAATGAAACCGAAGGCACTACTTCCACTACATCCATTTGGAATCACCCTCGGGATTAGTAGCTAGTAGCTCTAGCACTTTGAAGAAATCCATCTTTGAACCATTTGAGCGCTTATATCCATTCAAAGTGGTTTTCGGATAATATTTCTGATCCTGATCTCTCCGAACCACAACCGATAGATTCCAGTTGACTCAATCTGGTTCTTTCAGAAGTAAGCGGACTATATCAAAATCCCAAAGGAATCTCTAATATATCCCTTAGAGCTAGAAACGTTTCATTGGAATGAGTTCTTCCGAGGGATCTCAAACCGTATGAACACGTGTATCTCTTATTCACTTCCTAAGTCAAAACTGGCCAAGGTTGATGGTCGGTTATTTAATTATTAAATATACAACAATCCAATCAAAGATTTATTCCCAAAGGGAAACCAACATTGATAAAGTACATAAGTAACCGCTATCCTCTTTAATTAATCCTTTCATTAATTTAATTATTTTGTAAATACTTGTATCAAAATACTTTTACAAAGATTTATTCATAACACTTTATACTTTTATTCATACTTGTAAAATATCCATATACTTATCTCAACGGTATAAGTATATTCACAAACACTGAGAAAGATCCCCTTTTTAATGTTAAGTATGGAAAGAGGTTTCTATACCTCTATAATTGTTAAAAGGTTATTTTGGAAATCAATCTCATTTTCTTTTATAATTTACTTTTTGTACAACTCTAAAATCATTTATAAACTCCAGTTGTGAATCTCTAGACCATTTATAAATTCCGTTATGAATCTCTAAAACTATTTAAAACTCTTTTTATAAATTTCTAAAACCATTTAAAAAATCTTCTATAAATCTATAAAAATATTTCTAAAACTCCTTTAGTAAATCTATAAAATCATTTATAAAACTTTATTGTTTCATAAAGCTCCTTTATAAAGATCCTTTATGAAAATCCCTTCTAAAACCCCTTTATAAAAATCCTTTAAATAGCCTATTGAAAGTTCTTGTACATCCAAACCCCATTATCATTTATAAATTCTTTAATAAATCTCTTTTATCAAATAAGATTCCTTTTATAAATCAATTTATTATTGATAAATTTAATTAATCAAATAAATTGATTTACTTTTAACATCATAAATAAATAATAAATTAACTTTCCAACATCATTAATAAAATGTTTTATTAACTCCAAAACATTATTAACATAAAAATGATTAACTTCAAAACATTACAAATAATGTAACAATCCGTATTTTCAACTTTTTTAAATTGTATGATTTGATATAATTATTGAATAAAAATGGTTAAAAATAAAATTACAATGATAATTAATGTAAGTTATTGGATAATTAAATTTTTAAATTTAATATTGGAAATTATTTGAATAATGGAATCTTGAATTATTATGAATGAAAATGGTATCGAAAATTGATTTAAACTTTATTTAAATATGAATCAAGATCATTTACTTTTAAATGTGAATAAAAAAATTGGAAAGTATATATTATACTTAATGAGTGAAAATAGCCATTTTGCCCACTGTCTCGGATTTCGATGAAACTAGTTTCATCGTATCCATAATAGAGTTATTGTAGAATTTCAAGTTTTGTAGCGATCAGACTTGTTGTTTGGCCGTGCAAGCTTGCAACGCATAGAAATCAATTTATGGAATTCGATAAAATAATTTGACTTTAAAAAGCCATCTTCCGCAAACGATCGAATTAGGCCTCGGGACTAGTTCCCTTGTGTTCGGAATATGAGTAAAATATTATAAACGCTAGGCGCCATGCATAATTTGGAGTTCGAAAAATTTCATGAGCGATTTGATTAGATATTTTCTAATATTATGTGTGTGTGTGTCTATATATATATTCTTTTCTCCTTGTAATTGGTAAACAAACCCACGTTTCCGTTTTCCCCATACATCTCTCATCCCTCTTATTTTGAATCTCGGTTGTTTAAAAAAAACGAAAACAAATGGAAAAAAGGAAGCCAATCAAAATCGATGACATAAAAAATAAAAATAAAAATTCTCACTGCTCATTCCAATTCCTACACTTTGGCCTGTATTTCTTTCTTCCCCTTATCCTTATTATTTGAATACAGATCAAACGAGAGGATAATAGAAAAAACACAGTTTAAAAAAATCAAAATGCGATTAGAGGGGGAAAGAATTCGTGTTCGAGCTTGGCAACTTGGGAAATGTCAGGGCGGGGCGGTGCGACAGCGATTTGGGGTTTTGCATATAGACTCACGAGCACGCCGACAAAGGCAAGAGCATCGATCGACCTTGCGATGCCTGTTCACGAGCTGATGATGTTTTAGGTTGAGTTGCACGCGTGTTGTGGAGACATCGCGATGTGAAAGCGGCGGCTGGCAGTAGAGGAGGAGCTAGCGGCGGCGACGTCGAAAAGTGATTGTGTTGTCGTGGTAAAAGGGTAAAAGGGTGGAATGTTTATATTAAACCATTTAAATACCCAAATTGTTTTATATTAAACTATTTTAACTATTTTAAAACCATTTAGATATTTTCTAAAATTCAAACAGGTAAAAGGGTGGAATGTTTATATTTAAATCTTGGAGTTAAATGCGAACTGGGTTAAAATGAATTATAACCAAAACTATGGTTCAAATCAAGTTTCAAAGTAAAATCGATATATCGTATTAAATGAACATATGAAATAAAATATAGTTTTTAAGCGAATATGATGATTTCGAAATGGATTTTGAAGCGAATATGATGATTTTGAAATGGATAGGTATATTTAGAATAAATATGATGACTTCGAAATGGATTTGACTTTGAAGAGAATATGATATTTTGATATCAAGTACAAACTATTTACGAAATGTAAAAGTACCAACCGGTGTGTAAAATGACGATTGGTTGTTAAAGAGACCAGGGCCTCTTATTGGCATACTCAGAGTCAATATTGGAACCACTTTAACAACCGTGTATGTGGTGGATGATATTCCAGAATGTAGTGGTTGAATTGGCAATGTTTATTGAAAGTCTGGAATAAAGTAAGAGAACGATGATGGATAGCCTTGACATTCGCGTCATAATAAAAATGACTAAAACATGAGCCTATGTCTGGTCATTGAGGTTAGCTACCTCTAGCGATGTTGATCCTTAGTATTACTATTGTGATTTCGTATTCGATGGGTGCACCTTTTTATTGGTTGGATTGATTGTCACGGTTGGCCACCGATGGCTTACGACCAGCCAGAAAGGGTAAACCTGTAAAATCCTACCTTGGGCATTGCCTCACGTGCCTTGTCATATTTATCCCTATACAAGCCCATTACGACTTTGGTTTAAAACTATAAAAATGTGTTAAGATGGATCAATGAAAGCCTTAACACTATTTTGATATTTATTTTATGGATAGACATTATCTATTATAGCGTATACTATTGTATAGAAATAGTTAAACAGATCCTTAGGAGATGGAAAATTCCATAACATCTATTAAGTTATTGCACTCATATTTGCGATATTCATTTGACTCACATAAGAGTATTTTAGTTCTGACTCGAGTGTTTTGTCTTTTCATTACGCTCGGGTCAGTCCTGAGTTTTTTCCAAAATATTGAAGACTATTCTCTGAAGGACGAAGACGGAGTTTAAGTATATTACTATTATCATTATCCCCTACATCAAGCTATTCTACTGTATTGATTATTTATCCATGATGTGTATATATAACTCTGATAAATGTGTACAGATTAAAATCAAATGTATATTAAACAGCTTTATGAATTGTTTATTTGATTATTATATTTTATCGTTTCCGCTATGTGATTCTATATTTTGTTTCCTTCTTCTATTATTATTTTCTTATTTAACCCATTGATTATCTACGTTCCGGATCGTTTAAGTCGGACATGTGTGGATTATTGTCGATCTAAACCTTTCGAAATATGGGTCATCATAGTTGGTATCAGAGCCAGGTTTAGCGATAACCTTGGTTTTGTGGGGTTTGACTGTTAATCGGCTAATTTTCTGTCGGTTTAGAAAATAGTCAAAAATTTTCAAATTAAAATAACTGCAGGCGCATGGCGTACTATCGTAGTATGTGGCGAATACAGGTCGATCCGTAGGGAATTGTTAGAGTTTAAAAATCTATTCAATCAAATTAGGCCAAATGGAGGAGAAATTGTTAAATAGAAACAAAAGGAAGTTAGAACTAGAATTAAAATGTGATTAAAAAACTATTGAACTAGTGAAAAATTTAGGAATAAATCCACTCTCATATTTTTTTGTAAATCAACAAATAATAATTTATGATCTCTAGCTTTGATACGAAGTGAAATAATTATTGTATTTATCATAGTATGGTTTGTTTATGTTATTAATTAACATAACTCAAACCATCAAACTATAATACAACAATTATACCACTTCTAATTCTCATGAAAATGAAGCCAAATCAAAAGCTATTTTAAGTATAATCTATTTAATATTGTAAATAGTAATGTAGATCATCAAATTTCATTTTTACTTTCGTTTCAAAATCAAAAATTAATTAGCAAATGATGATGTAAATTGTGTTTATGTTGAATAAGAATAGCTCATTTGCGTAAGAAATGTAAGCTATCAAACCCACTTATACAACTTACATCAAAATTTACTTCATGAAGCACAAATCAAATAAGATCATAAACCATAGAAATGTTGAAATTACATAATATTTGAGAGCTTCATTACCCCTAAATTGAAGGGGTTTAGCTACTCATTTGTGGCATTGAAGCAACACAAGTAAATTTCAACATTAAAAAGAGAAGAAAATAGAAAATAAGCAAAGAAAGAAAAAGAGATTAGCTACTAACTACTTGCGTAAAAATATAAACTACACTACTTGCATGAATGTAAATCTAAGCTATGAGCATAAAGAGAAAGAGAGCATCGAAATAAACATTAATAATAAAACAAGAAAAGCATGTAGAAAAGAGGGAAGAAAGAGGCTTGGGAGCCATTTTTATTTCACTCAACATAGAGCTTACAACTTACTTTCTTAATTTCCTAACAAATATGAAAGAGTGGATGATGGTTTCATGTACATTAGAGGCTATTTATACATGCATAAAACCCTAATTCCTTTTTTAGGGAGCTTCTCAAAGTACCTTTGAGGTAGCGTGGCCACCAAGCAATCATTAACATCCACTAATCCCCAACTTAAATGTACATGAAGCTTTAATGACCTTTTAACATGTGCTTAGCTCCTAATTAGAAATCAAGGTAAGTGGGTGGGTCCTCCATGATCTTGAACTTGAATGATTTCCACTTCATTTCTTTGTAGTTCCTTGTGCATGCATATATCGTTATGAATCCCTCTTCGATATAAATCAAAATATCCTATAAAAATAATAAAAATTATCCAATTAAAAATTCTTACATTGACACATGCAAAAAAGGGCTGTTTTTCCCCAGAATGAAGATGAAAATATGATGGTTTGAAAATAATTGAATTTTGGTTTTAAACATGTTAAAATGCCCAAATATGATGTTTATTTAAATAAAAAGAGATGAAATATAGATGTAAATATATCCACATTTACATGCACATCAAATACCCCCACATTTATCTTTTTATTCGTCCTCGAATAAAGGAAAACTAAGATAAATCCATTTTCGTAGGGAGCACGATTGCATTGAGCATATGCAACAACCGTTAAACCTCTGGGTGTCTCCAGTAGGACGAGTGTTGTCCCGTGAGGGTTTTCAGCGGATAACCCACAAAATCCAAATGCAAAGTGAAAATATTTACAAAATGCAAGATTTATTTACAAAGAGATGAATGCGAGTTTTTGGAAATATTTACAAGTGAAAGGTTTGCTTTTAAATAGACATAAATAAGTTAAATACAAGTTTTGGTCATTTTCTTGAAAATTCAAGTCATTTACTCGTCAAAATTTCCAATAAACATCAAGTTGGCATAATAGATAGACCATAGTTTGGCTAGTTGTTTTGGTTGATAACACGATGTAATTATGAAATGGATCCTTAGTTGATTATCAAAGCTTATTAAAGTGGTGTTTTCATTTCTTTTCAATGACAAGTTAAATCAAACAAGTTAGAATAGTGCTTAGATTTCAATTGTTTACTCTCTCTTATTTGATATTAACAATATTTACATATGCCTAACTCAGGTAAACTGAGGCCAGATATATTACCCGTTTATTGCCTTGCGGACTTATGTGAGGGGAATACAGAGCGTGGCGAGTGAACACACGAATGTGAACGCCTATCGACTATAAGCATTATTAATAAAACAATTTATATACATACACCTAGCTTAGATAAACTGAGGCCATATATACCAATCATGCATTGCCTTCCGGGCTTATGTGAGAAAGGTACAGAGCATGGCGAGTGTACACATAGGTGTATACACCTATCGACCGTAGGTGTTAATAGAAAATATTTACATATATACAAATGTTTTGTTTTTTTTTCAAATTTATTTATAGAAAGAGAGTTTTACAAAATCATCTTAGCACCATTTAATTTAGAAGATAAAAATGTTATATCCTTTACTTTAAATTTACCGCTTTTTTAAACAAAGATTTTCAATTAGAACATACTTCATAATTAACACATATGAACCTTCCTATATACTAGTTAAACAATTATTATTTGTAATCAAATTTCATTTTTATTTTTGTCAAGACAAATAAATTTTAAATTTTTTTAATTTATTAACCAAAACTTATACTTATCCCATAGTGTTTCTTTAAAAATAAATAAAAATTCTACAAATAAAATGTTTTTGAGATTTAGGAATTTTGAGGTGTTTTTTGTTCTTTTTAAGTAAGAAAATGAAAATTCAAAAAATGCCATGAAACTAAAAAAATAAAAATGAGACTCCCCCCCACACTTAATTTTGACTGTGTCCCTACAATTAATGCATGATATAATGAGTGTAACGAGAGAAAAAATATGTACATATTTACAAAAGAGGGTTAACATTCTTACTAGACGTAGCTTGGCTTATGAAGGATCATGAGCTCCTCCTCTTGGTTATTTGGCAATTCCAAGAAAGGTTTCAAACGATGACCCTTGACTTTGAAAATCGATCCATCCTTGAGGTTTTCTATTTCTACAACACCATGTGGAAAAACAATTCGTACCACATATATTCCGGTCCATCATGATTTAAGTTTCCCAGTGAATAAATGAAGTCTTGAGTCATATAAAAGAACTTTCTGGTTATAATGTTTTCCTTAGGATTGACTTTTCATGAAAAACTTTGGTTGTTTCTTTGTAAATTTTCTCATTTTCATACGCATCGTTCCTAAGTTCTTCTAGTTCGTTGAGTTGTAGTTTTTGATTTTCACCAGCCTTTTCAAGATCCAAGTTTAAGTTCTTAATTGCCCACATCGCTTTATGTTCGATTTCAACGAGTAAATGACAAGCTTTACCATAAACTAAACAAAATGAGGACATCCCAAGGTTAGTTTTAAAAGCAGTATGGTAAGCCCAAAGCGTGTTAGTCAATTTTCGAGACCAATCTTTTTGATTTCTATTAACAGTATTTTTCAAAATTTGTTTTATTTATCGATTTGAAACTTCAACTTGACCACAAGTCTGGGATGATACGGAGTGGATAACTTATGGGTTATCGAGTATTTCTTTATTAATTTTCAAACGAACGGTTGCAAAAGTGGGTTTCGTTATCATTGATTATTATGCGAGGTGTGTCGAACCTCGAAAAGATGTTTTCTTTAAGAAATTTCAAAACAATTCTATGGTCATTAGTTTTGCAAGGAATGGCTTCGACCCATTTTGAGACGTAATCGACAGCGAGAAGGATATACAAGTTTCCAAAAGAATTGGGAAAAGGTCCCATAAAGACAATACCCCATACATCAAAGATTTCGATCGTAAGAATGAGGTTGAGAGGCATCATACTTCGTCGAGAAATTCGTCCAAGCATTTGACATCGATCCAAGTTTTACAAAATTCAAACGAGTCTTTGAAAAGAGAAGGCCAAGAGAAACCACACCGAAGCACCTTTTCCACAGTTTTTCGAGGACTGAAATGTCCACCGCACACTTGATCGTGGCAAAATGAAAGAACACTCCTGATCTCATTATCCGGAATGCAACGTCGGATGATCTGGTCAAGACAATATTTGAACAAGTATGGATCGTCCCAATAGAAATATTTCACTTGGGGCATGAATTTGTATTTGTCCTGTTTGGACCAAGATGAGGGAGTTTCTTTAGTGACTAAGTAGTTCACTATATCAACGTACCATAAATCGATAGAAATTGAAAGGAATTGTTCGTTGGGGAAGTTTTCATTGATTGGTAAAGAAGATGGTGTGTTCAGAAGACGAGGTAAATGATTGGCTATGACATTATCAGATCCTTTTTTGCCATTGATTGTAAGGTCAAAATCTTGAAGTAATGAGATCCAACGAATCAAATGGGATTTAGCATCCTTATAAGCGAAGAGATATCGAAGCGTAGAGTGGTCCTTATATAAAGTAATGAGTGAACCTATCAAGTAAGGTCGAAACTTTTCGAGCGCAAAAAGGCAGCTAGAAGCTCTTTTTCAGTTGTTGTGTAATTGAGTTGAGCGTCGTTCAAAGTCATACTCGTGTAGTAAATGACGTGAGGGATCTTGTTGATGCGTTGTCCTAAGACGGCACCAAAGGCAAAGTTCGAAGCATCGCATATTATTTCGAAAGGAAGATCCCAATTGGGTGCGCAAATGTTTGAAGCAAAAATGAGCTCGTTCTTAAGACATTCAAAGGAGGAGATATAGTCAGAGTTAAAAATCGAAAGGAACGTCTTTTCCAAGAAGAGTCATCAAAGGACGAGCATTTTGCTAAAGTCTTTCACAAAGCGTCGGTAAAAACCAGCGTGTCCTAGAAATGATCGAATGTACTTAGCTGATTTGGGAATGGGTATACTAGCAATGACATTGATTTTCGCTTTGTCTACCTCAATGCCTTTATTTGAGATGATATGTCCAAGGAGTATGCCTTGTTTGACCATAAAGTGGCATTTTTTCCAATTCAAAGTCAAATGTTTTTCTTTACATTGATTCAGAACCAACTCGAGGTGATGTAAACATTGGAAAAAAGAATCTCCAAAGATATGAAATCGTCCGTAAAAACTTCTAGAAAGCGTTCAACCATGTTGGAAAAGATGCTTAACAAGCATCGTTGGAAAGTCGTAGGAGCCTTACAAAGTCCGAATAGCATACGTCGATAAGGAAAGGTACCGAATGGACACGTGAAAGTCGTTTTCTCTTGATCTTTGGAAGCGATTGGAATTTGGTTATAGCCGGAATAACAATCAAGGAAGTAGTAAAATTCATGGCCGGCTAAACGTTTGAGCATTTGGTCAATGAAAGAAAGAGGAAAGTGATCTTTATGTGTTGCGACATTTAGTTTTCGATAGTCAATGCAAACACGCCAACCCGTTTGAGTACAAGTTGGAATAAGTTCGTTTGAATCGTTCTTGACAACAGTTAGCCCAGATTTTTTCGATGCAACGTGAATTGGGCTAACCCATGAACTATCAGAGATTGGGTAAATGATTAGTTGTCGAGAAGTTTAAGAATTTCATCAGGCGTCACATCTTTTATTTTTGGATTAAGCCTTTGCTGCGCATCGCGAATAGGCTTGGCATCGTCGATTAAATGGATGCGATGTTGAACAAGAGGGAGACTAATTCCCTTTATATCAGAAATCGACCGTCCAATTGCTTCTCTATTTTTCGAAAGAATAAAGAGTAACGAGGTTTCTTGATCTAGAGAGAGTTGCGGAAATAATGACGAGCAACGTTTCATCTTCACCTAATTATGCATACATAAGGTGATCGGGAAGTGGTTTGAGGTCCAACTTCGGGAATTTTTCGATCAAAGAGTTGGGTTGAGATTTGGACTCAATTAGAAGCGATTCAAGGGGAAGAGTGTATTGAATCTCGTTGGGAATTTCATGAAACAATTTTTCGTACTTGGCCTCACATTCATCATTAAGATCAAGTGTTTCATTTTCAAAGTTTTCGTGAATGACACTAACTTCCAACATTTGGTCACAAGGTTCGTTCGATTGGCTTTCAAGATTGAAAATATTAAGATCCAAAGTCATATTTCCGAAAGAGATTTTCATCGAACCGTTACAACAATTGATTAAGGCATTTGAGGTGGCTAAGAATGGTCGACCTAAAATCAATGGAATTTGACTCATGAGATTTGTCATGGGTTGTGTTTCGAGAACGATAAAATCAACGGGGAATATAAATTGCCCTATTCGAATGAGCACGTCCTCGATTTCTCCTACGAGCTTCTTAATGGAACGATCGGCAAATTGAAGCATAACTTTCATGGGTTTGAGCTCACCTAAGCCTAAATGTTCATACACAGAATATGGAATCAAGTTGACAATTGCACCTAAGTCTATCAAATATTTTTTAATCGTTTTATCTTCAATTGTACACGAAATCGTAGGGCAGCCGGGATCTTTGTATTTGACGGGCATGGATTGGGACAAGACTTCACTCAAACTGACGGCTAAGAAGACTTTTTGGGCACTTGAGTGTATCTCTTTTGGGTGCACAAGTTATTAAGAAATTTTGCGTAAGTGGGGAATTGTTGAACGATGTCAAGAAGCGAAATGTTAACTTTGACTTGTTTAAAAATTTCCAACATCATTTCCATTTGGTCCGAGTGTTTCTTTGGTCGAAGACGATGTGGAAATGGAACACGATATTCAGTAAGTGGGCCTACTCGAGTAGTAGAAGAAGAATTCTGATTGGCATTCGATTCAACGTTTGGCTCCACGTTCTGTTCAGATTCGTTCATTGTTTAGAAGTGTCGAGAGAGGTTTCCGGTAAAGCGTTTAGATTAAAGACTTGATTATCGATTTGTTTACCAAAACGGAGGGTTGTGATATCATTTAATTGGGTGCATTGCTATCTTGAACAACATGGGCTTGATTTGAATTTGCGTTTTGATTTCTGGGATATGGAAGGGGCTGGCTTGGGAATGTTCCTCGTTCGCGTTCACATACAGACGTGGCTAATTGACCCATTTGCATTTCGAGTTTTGCAATTGATTGTTTTGTTTTTGCATATATGAGGTCAATAAATTTTACAAATTTCTGCCAGATTGAAGGCTTTGAGTAGTTGCTATAGCCAATGTTTCAAGAGTTTTCTCAAATGAACTCAAACATTTTTCATATTGGGGAGGATGAGTAGCATTTGGTTGAAAATTTAATTGTTGTAGTTGATTATGGGACGGACCCGCAAAGTTTGGTTGAAAATTATTGGGCTGTAAAGGAGGATTCGAAGCATTATTCGGGAATGCTTGAAAATTAGGACAAATCGTATTCGTGTTGGGATTGTTTTGGTTTCACACAAAATTCTGATGATTTCTCTAACCAGGGTTGTACATTGGAGAAAACGGGTCGTTTTTGACTTTATTGAAAACATTGATTTATTCGACAGAATTAGGACACTCATCGGCTATATGATTAGGATCGTTGCATTTATAACATATCAGTTGGGAAGCTTAGTTCATTTGATTCGATAAGAAAGCGTTATCAAATTTTTTAATCATTATGTCGATCTTAGCTTCCAAAGCAAAAGAAGTATGGAGTATGCACTAGATTGTGAGTAAATTGATTTTTCGTTCGAATGTTTCCATTGGGATGACTTTTCAGCGAGGTTTTGGAGAAATTGCCAAGCATCGTCGTGATGTTGGGCAAGAAAGTTGCCTTTCCACATTGATTTGAGCATTGTTCGTGAGTTGTTTTTGAGTCCAATGTATAAGATTTGGCAAACGTCCATTTTTTAAAGTTATCGTGTGGACATTTTATCAAAACCTCTTTGAATCTTTTAAAATATTTTCGAAATGGTTCTCCCTTGAATTGATGAAAATTACAATTCCATTTCGGATTCTACTCATTTTTTCCAAGGGTAGAATTTTTTTGAGAAAGCTTTTACAAATTCTTCCCAAGTTTTAATCGAGTTCGATGGTAATGTAACGACCCGTAAAATTTTCAATAAATTAATTTGTTAAGTTAATAAGTTTTGGTAATTTAATATAAAAAAAACCTTATTAATTAAAAATTAAACGATGGTAATTAGACCTAATTAGTAACAATTGAAATGAAATTACAATTTAGTGAAGTAATTAAAATTGGTATACTTGGCTATAAATTAATGTAAGAAAACTAATGAAAACATTTAAATTTATAAAAGGAATAATATGAAATAAATGACCCTTGAATAAAGATTGGGTATAAGAATGGTAACATTTGTTGTGAACAATGAAATCACAAGTGTTAATGTTGAATCATTATTGAGATAATATATGATTAATATAAACTGAAGTAAATCAGTGTTAATTAAGTAATTGTAACATTTGATTTGTAAACAATAATGAATTCATTAATGTGACTTAAAGCAATAGTAACGATTGTAAGTTACTATTTAATTGGCTTACTAATTAAGTTGTAATTGTTATATTTGAGTATATATTTGAATATAAGTAAATAAGGGTAAGTGGTGCATAAATAAATGAATTAGTATAATTAATAGTAATTGAATGAATTCAATATTAGGTAGGCAATTATAATAATTAGTTGAATATAATAAACTTAGGTGTAAATTAAAGGGTAACGGTAACAGCTATTATAAGTTGCCTATTTAGTCCATAAAATAAATAGGAAATCTTTAATGTCATTAATAAGAATTAATGCAGAGGTGTGAATGTATGAATTAAATAGAAACGTAAATTTATTTATAAAGTAATAAATTGGTAAAAGGAATGGAACTGGGTTAAATTAATTAATTGGTTTTAAACCTTAATTAATGTGCACAAATGACAAGATTTCACAATTAGAAATGTAACATTTAATACAAATTTAAGATGAAAATAGGAGTAGACTAATGTAACGGAATATAAAACTAATGTAACTAGGTATATAGGGTAATGATGGACCTAGTATAAAGATGGCAATTAAACTAAAGAAAATTATTAGAAGCAATTTTTATTTAATTGGAATGTAATCTATAATAAAATGGATTATTGTAGTTAAATGAAATTAATTACTATGTAAATTGAAATTTGGATGAATTGAAAAGTTATTAATGTATTAGTATATAAAACAATGTTAGTATTACCCATAAGAGGATAAATTAATAGTTGATTCAATAACAAAATTGAGAAATCAAATATATGGATTTATTGAGGATTTAAACTTATGCTTTTAAATTAGATAAAATACAGTGTTTACACGCAATGACTTTCTATATTTTATTTCCCTATGTTTGTTTCTCTAATTTTTATTTTCTATTTTATTTGTATAAACTTTGAATATATTTATTTTATTTTTGATTTATTTTATTTTTAATAATAGCTTAGGAATTTCAAGAGATATAGGTTACTTGTTTAGTTTATTTATTGCCTTTTTCTTTTCCCTTGCCATTCCATTTGCATAGCCGATTACTTCTCACATTCAAAGCCGTGAATTCTTCACCTAATTCACGTACATATTGTTCCTCAAACTCCTCTTTTCATTGCGTGCAAACAAAGAAAAAAATTTAATAAATACATCAAGTTATTTGTTGCCTTTTTATTTCCCAAACCATTCAAACTCCTGTCTTTTATTGCCTAGCCTCTTTATTCCTTGCCGTTTCTTTCTTTTGGACGTGTATTTCCTAGCAGCCATCTATTTTTTTTAACGTGAAAAGTTTCTCCTTATTTCTTATTTGCATGAGAGAAAAATATACTAGATCTAAATCCATGGCTTCCTCCTTATTTTCCTCTTTTCTATTTTTGTTTTTCTTTTGTTTCCTTCATACCTAGCTCGGCCTCACCCTATTGCTGACCACACCACCTCATCCTCACCACTAAAGCCTAGCCGTGACCACCATAGAAGCATACGTCACCAAAGTTTGATAACAAACCCTAACCAATCCATGTATTGATCACCTTCCTTTGATTTATCAAGGTTATGTCATTGTATTTCCTTTCTTTTCATTGTTTTTATCTATATTCTTTTGTATTGAATCATCGCTTACATATGTATGTATTGTGTTGTTTACAAGTTTGGATCTGACTCTTTATCCACTCAAAAATATAGTCGTGCTTTGTCGTGCCTTTTCGTGCTTTGCAGAGTGGATGTGTGTTTGATTTTGATTCTAGCTTTCAAAAAGGTGAGTTATTCACTCTAGACATTACGTACTTATATAATTGTAAATGATGACAAGTGAATCTGTATAAATCGATATGTTATTCATATATGCCAGTGATGTGATTACATAATGTTAAATCCTGTTTATATATATTTGTTCATCATCTGATATGATATTATTTGCTATACTGTTATTTTATTTCCTGTTATCACACTACAAGTTCCCCTTTACCATGGGTTGAAATGATACATACCCGAACGAACTGTAGAATAAGGAAAAATCATTATGGGCTGAAATGATAGGCTCGAGTGATTTTATTCATTTTTATTATATTTATTTTACTTGGGATTGCGGGATTGAAATGATAGAACTCCGGATTTTCTTTTAAATTACGGACTGAAATGATATATATCTGTATCACTTGACCTAGGTAGAAAATATTATACAGGCCCATGGTTAATATTTTTAAGGTAATATTTTCCTAAAAATTTATTAATTATTTGAATATTTAGAAAATATGAAAATTTACCTTGATATTTGATTTGATGATTTAAAATATAAAGAGAATTGGTTTTCAGCAAGTCAAAATTTTATAAGTTGATGATTGGTTTAGATTGTAATTTAAAAATCTTTATTTGGTTTTAATGGTAATTTAAAGAGCTTTAATTGTGATAAATAACTTAGTAATTAAAGTTAATTAATATGGAATTTTAAAGTCTAGCCTGGTAATTGCAATCAATTTTTATTTTATGAAATGAATATGTTTGTATAATAAATGATGTCCTTTGAATTGATAAAAAATAAAATACAGTTTTAATTGTACATTTTGTCGTAAATGTATTTAGCCTGAAACCATAGTTTAATTGATGCCTAAATGAATAAATTTGCAAAGAAATTAATCGTTATATTTACTATGATAAATTACTTTATTTATGAAATGGAAATGTTTGGAAATTGAATAATTATGATTTAAGTGGAAAAGTGTATTTTCAAAATATGACTTAACTAGATAATTGGAAATTTGGTTTTTAATTGAAATTGTTAAGTTAAATAAATAAATGAGAATTTAGTCTTATTTATGAAGTGGGTATTTTAAAATAAAGTGGTAAGTTATTTATTGAAATAAAAGAAGTAAAAGAATGTGTTTTTGACTTAATAAATGAATTATAGTTTAATTTGGATATTTATTGATAAAATTTTATTTTATTAAACCATAAGTTAAATGATATCCAAATGAATATTTTAAAGTGGGAAATGTGATTTTTTATATGTTAAATTGGCTAAAGATTGAAATTTTAATGTAGCTGAAATATACAAAGTTTTTGAAAAGTTTATAATTGAATGAATAAACTTATAAATACTACAATTTTGAAATGAATATTATTTGACATTGAATTTAAATGGTTAAATGAATCTTGTTGGGAAGATATTGACATTGAATTCAGATGGTCTAAATAAATATGTTTAAAATGTTTGGTTTCAGAGTTGTTATAACTTGAAAGTAATATGGCTTTGGAAATGAAATTATTGGAAATAGTATTTAATTAAGAATTGTCTTTAAATATATAAATTTGGAACTTATTGGAAATGGAAGATTTAAGAATATGACCTTATAAAGTGGTTTGGGTTAAGGTGATTTAAAGGAATATTTAAAGTTTAATAAATTAAAGGAAATATTCAGTGATTTGGAAATATAGGTTTTATTTAAATGATATATTGATTTGGTTTTTTTGAATATAAAGGATATATTATTACCTTGGTTTTTGAAATGGGAAATGATACACTGATTTGATTTTGAAAGGAAATAATATAGTATTTAGTTTTGAAATGGATATGATATTTTGGTTTTAAGTGTAAATGATTTTGAAAGAAATATCCATGGGTAATAATAACGTTTGGTTGTTGAAGAGACCAAGATCGGAAGTTGTCATACTCTCTGCCAACTCCGAAAACCACTTTAACAACCGTGTACGCGGTGGAGATTCCAGAATGAAGTAGAATGGTGGCGACGTCCTATTAAGGTATATACGTGGAACCGACTCCCGTGAGTTGGTATAAGGTGGCTAAAACAGGAGCGATTCTCGGGCCAATGAGGTAGCTCCTCTGATCGGACACACTCCTTTGATATTGTATTCTAACTTTGAGGTTGATTCGGTGGCCACTTTTGATTTTTATTTGGGGGTGTGGCTCGAGGTGGGCGGTAGCTACAGCTATGCATTACCGCCAGCTCGGATAGCAATTGGTATATTTACCCTGGCATTTCCTAGTTGTGCCGTGACACCTACCCTAGCGCTCCTTGTACGAGTTTGATTTGTGTCGTACTTATGGAGTATCCTCTAGTAGCCTCCCAATCAGGAGGTATTACGGTACCGTATAGACTATTGGCACTATTACATGTTAAGGGCTATATAGGTAACCCCTTAACGCTATTTAAAAGTAAGTTTATTTTACTACAGACATTATTATAATAGCGAAATATTACTACATAGTAAATAGTTTAACGGATCCTTAGAGGATGGATGGTCCCAAGCATCCTATAAGTTACTTGTACCTTATGTTACAGTTCATTTGAATTGGTTTACATTGTATAAGTATGTACTTCTGACTCGAGTGTTTTGTGTTTTGCTTTACGCTCGGGTCAGACTGAATGATACTGCACTAGAGACTCACCTTCGGAGTTGGAGCTTTGCTTGAAGATCCAGCTATCTATTTCAATTTCAGTATTCAGTTGATCCCAGTTATTCAGTTGATTCCAGTGATGTATTCAGCTTTGTACTTGATTATTGTATTAAACTTCTATTATACCCTTGTTTAACTCTGGTGTATTTATATATAGTAGCTTCATGAACTACTATCTCTTTACCTCCGCTGCATTATATTACTCTGTGTCTGTGATCTGTGATTTATTCACCGTATATTCTGAGTTTTGCCAAATTTAAATTAACAATTCGGTATTTTGAGCAATTCAAGTCCTACATGTGCGGATGCGGATGATTGAAAATATCGGGTCATCACAGGTAAGTTGTACAACCATTTTTCAGCATAATCCGTAAGAGCGAATGAGATTAATCGAAGTTTGATTTTGTCATCGGAAAGTTATTAAAGTTTAATGGTTGAGCAAACTTGTTCGAATTTAGTCATGAAAATGTATGGGTCATCGCGCTCAAAATTGCCAAATTTTGGAAGCGTGGCAATATGGTTTGAATGAATTTCGAAATGGTTACCCGCAGGGGCGGGTAACGTGATGCAAGATGGAATAGAAACTCTATCGGGAAAGATTCTATCCATAAGAGTTAGTGGTGCGTTTTCGTTCGCCATTTCGGAAGGATCGTCTATTCGAGTTAAACGGTTAGTTGTTGAGTCGCAAGTCCATCGATTTGTTGTTATGCCACGAATCCAAGTACTCATGCACAAGTGAAAGTCGAAAAGAGAAAGGAGTTTGCATCGAGTTTAGAGAATGAAAGAAGATATGCAAACTTGTTTTTGTTTTTTGAATTTCCTCTTTTTTTCGCAAGGAAGAAAACTATTTACCAAGTGAGATTTATTTTCAAAAGAAAAGTTTGATTTTTGTTTTATGTTTGGTTTTTCAATTTTTTTTACATGTTCTTGTTTTTTTATATATTTTTTTGTTTTTCGAACTTTCAAATATTTTACCAAAAGGATTTTTTTTTAGAAAATGGAAATTGATTTTTTTGTTTTTATTTTTTATTTTTAAATTTTCATATTTTTTTCTTTTTTGAAAAGATTTTTTTGGAAAAACTAAGCTAACTAAAATTTACAATTTTTTTGGATTTTTGACTTTTGATTTTTTTTTTGTTATTTTAAATATGCATGAACTAATGCAACTAAATGAATGCAAATGACTTAATTACAATTTTCTGTCCTTAGTAACTCCTAACCCAAAATTATCTAATCACACTGTCTTAAATCAACAAAAATATTTTTCAGCCTGGTAACGGAAAGGGGTTATCGGTGCACCACAAATCACCGTAGCAATGCAGCCGAAGGTTTAAGTACCTTCAGAGGAACAACCGGTATAATATTTACTAATCATCGTAATATTTATAAATGGTTATTACTCTACCGTATCCTAGACACCAAGAAATAAAATTGTTCAAATAAAAAAATTGTGAAGATACAATAAAGCCATAAGTGAGCTCGTGACACCCTTAAGTCCAACGTCTAACCTTTATTAGTCAAATTCTACGATGAAATGCGTTTGTGAGCTAAGGAAAGGGTGATGAAATCCCTCACCTTATGTAAATTGGGGTATTGCCCTCAGAAAATAAAACAAGATGAAATGAATACAAAATAAAAATTAAACGTGAATTTACAATGCAACTAAAATGAATTTTGTTTTTGTTTTTGGATTTTGAAATTCTTTATATATATATACAAAAGCAATGTAAGCAACCAACAATGCAATTCAAAATAAAACAAGGGAAAATGCACGATACCAGAGCTTGCAGATTATTTAGCAATTTATTTTTAAGCGGTGCTTTTTTTCTTAAGCAAGCAAGCAAGCAATTATTATTATTATTATTATTATTATTATTATTATTATTATTATTATTATTATTTGCAAGCAGTTCCTTGTAATTTTCTGCTTTGGCAACCTGAAAAGAAAAACAAAATATATATAAACAATTTGAAAATCAAACAATTGAAATTTGTTTTTTTTTTTGGAAGAGGAAACTAAATCAAAAGGAAAACAAATTCGAAACAATTTTTTTTAAATAGGTTTGAAAGAAACTAAAAAAAAGAAAGCTTTATCACAATTTTTTTAGAGTTTCAGGGCCCGGCCCAAACTCAAATTATCTTAGAGAAAACTAAAATTATTCCCACTTTAATCAAAACGAACACAGCTTGAATTTAGCCGAACAAATCAAAATCGAACTCAAAATCTCGAGCAACATTCATAGCAAATCTCTAAATCAAAATTTCCAATCCAAACAACAACAAAACTCGTTCGAATTCGCAATACGATTAGTTTAAAAGTCGCGATGCGGGTTCAAATGTTGATGAATTGGCGATCCGAAGTAAATGGGTTCGAAGTGGTTCGCCTGTTCGAGTAGATGATGAGTAAGGTCGTGGAAGTAATGGTTATGTTAGAGGAGATGTTGTTGATGGGTGAGGCAGTTGATTGTTGGAGGTAGGCACGGTGATTATGGTGGAAGAGGTTGGGTAAAGATTCTGGAATGACTGTGCACGCAGTCGAAGGTTGAACTCTGCTCTTATCCCACCTTTTTAGTCATCTTGTTTGGGTTGTAGTCAAACTGATGAGGTCGCAGTTGTGTTCAGGTAGAGTGAGTTGTTCAGTGAGTTGTTCTGCTGATGGTTTGCTGTTCGAACTGATACTGGTGCAGTGGTGGATTGCACAGTCAGGGTGATGGTTGTATGGGATTGTATGTATGGATCAGTGGTATGAAATTGTGGTGGAGGAAGGGTTGTGGATGGTCGAGAATGGGAAGAAGGCGAACGAGTTGTTTGATTGCTGTTCGTTGTTCGGCGATTGGCGTGCAGATCGGCGGTGATTGTATGCTGTTCGAACTGACTGAAGTTTGTATGTTCGTTTGTTTCAGGGTGGTGATGGGTATGTGCAGTGGGGTAGTGGATGAAACAGGCAACAGTTTTAACAGAGGATGGTAATTGAGTTGTTGACTGTAGTGTTTTTAAGGGCTGCTGGAAGGATGATCAGTTTGTATGGAGATAGTAGCAGAAGTGTTGGCAGCAATGAATAAGTGGAAGCAAATTATGGTATGGTTGGAAGTAGAGTAATGACATTGTCTTGTATTGGAGGCTCTGAAATTTGATGTTGAAGTTCTTGGCAGATGAATTGTGGTTTTGAGGCAGGGGCTGCTGTAAGGAAGTTGTCGTGACAGGTTGATGAACTAAGGGTGGCAGTGGTTCAGTCAAGGCAGGGGAAATGATGGAAATTACAAGAAGTAGGTTATCTGCTGTCGTTATGGAGGAAATTAGAAGTGATGGTGGTGGTAAGTGGTGAAGTTACTACAGCAGTCAGGTTGCGAGGTTGTAGTGGTTGAAGTAGTTGATGCCAGAGGAGGGAAGAAGTGGAAATGCACAGTTTTGACAGTGCTTGTATGTAGATAGTGTAGGTGTAATGGGTATGGGAAGACAGTAATGTTGTGTGCACTATGACAGGTGGTGAATTGCTGTTGTGCAGCAATAAGGAGCGCAGGGTGTATGTTGTTGTAACAGTTGGTGGCGGGGTGGTTTGTTTGGGTGATTTTGATGATGGCTTGAATGTGAATGTGAAGGGGTAATGACAGTTTGATGTAGTAGTCTGTAGTGATGATGGCAGTTTAAAAATGTGACAGAAACGAACTGAGAAATGAATAGAAGTGTAAGAGATTGATTTTAGTGGCAAGCAAGTTGTGGATTGACAGTTTGAAAATGGAAGTGGTTATGGAGTGTTGACAGAAATGAACTAAGATGATGCCGGTGGTAAGTCAATGGAGATAAGTGGAGGAAGATGGAACTAAGATGATGCTGGCAATATTGATGGGTTTATGATAAGTGGAGGAAGTTGGTTGATATGTTGTAGAATGTTATGACAGTGTGGCAGCAGTTGACAGAGACGTGAATGTCAATAAGCAGTAGGATGTTTGGGCGGCACAGGCACTGACAAGTTGTGATTTGTAGTTGTTGGTGGTGTGATGGTTTATGTATTGAAGTGTTATAGGTCAGTGATGTGGTAATGGAGGACAGAAGTGGAGACTATGGTTGCAGTAAGGTTTGTATTGAATGGTGGTAGTGGTTGAGTTAAGTAGTATGCAGTAGTGATTTATGGCAGAGAAGAAATGGCAGTAGAAGTTTTGCTCTAGTTTGTAGAACTGTGGAGATGTGATGGTTGTTGAAGTGAGGTTTGCTGCTTGGAGGAGGTATGTGGTTTGCAAGTGAGGTTTTGTTAGGCAGGGAGTTTGTCGACAGAGGTTGGTCTGATCAAGGTGATGATAGCTGCTACTGATTGACGTATGTTGTATTGTTTCAGGTGAATGAAGTGGGAAGGGGTTTGGCAGGGGAAGGCAATTGAAGTTGTATGAGTTTTGGGATGAAATATAAAACACAACAGAAAGTGTAAACACAACCGAGAAGGCAACTGAAGTTGTATATGCAATGCTTTTGTAAACTTGTAAAAAAAAAAAGTAATGCAAATTGCAAAGGAATTTTTTTTTTTGAAATTGTGTATTTTTTTTTTCTTTTTAATTATGAAATGCAACGAGTTTAGAAATTAGACAAACAACAAGCAAAAAGAATTGAAAATAAAAAACACAAACAAACACACAACAATATTATTTTTTTAAATGAAACCCATCAAAATAAATACACACAAAAAAAATCAAACAAAAAATAATTCGAAAAATAGAAATTTAAAATCAAAACAAATTCCCCGGCAACGGCGCGAAAATCTTGTTAATCGGCTAATTTTCTATCGGTTTAGAAAATAGTCGAAAATTTTCAAATTAAAATAACCGCAAGTGCACGGCGTACTATCGTAGTACGTGACGAATACAGGTCGATACGCAGGGAATTGTTAGAGTTTAAAAAATCTATTCAATCAAATTAGACTAAATGATGGAGAAATTGTTAACTAGAAACAAAATGAAGCTAGAACTAGAATTAAAATGTGATTAAAAAACTATTGAACCAGAGAACAATTTAGGGATAAATCCACTCTCATATTTTTTTGTAAATCAACAAACAATAGTTTATGATCTCTAGCTTTAATACTAAGTGAAATGTATTTATCATAAGTATGGTTTGTTTATGTTATTAATTAACATAACTCAAACCATCAAACTATAATACAACAATTATACTCCTTATAATTCTCATGAAAATGAAGCCAAAACAAAAGCTATTTTAAGTATGATCTATTTATTATTGTAACTAGTAATATAGATCATCAAATTACATTTTTACTTTCATTTAAAATCAAAAATTAATTAGCAAATGATGATATAAATTGTATTTATGTTGAATAAAAATAGCTCATTTGCCTAAGCAATATAAGCTATCAAACCCACTTATATAAACTTACATCAAAATTTACTTCATGAAGTACAAATCAAATGAGATCATAAAGCATAAAAATGTTGAAATTACATAATATTTGAGAGCTTCATTACCCCTAAATTGAAGGGGTTTAGCTACTAATTTGTGGCATTGAAACAACACAAGTAAATTTCAACATTAAAAAGAGAAGAAAATAGAAAATAAGCAAAGAAAGAAAAAGAGATTAGCTACTAACTACTTGCATAAAAATATAAACTACACTACTTGCATGAATGTAAATCTAAGCTATGAACATAAAGAGGGCATAGAAATAAACATTAACAATAAAACAAGAAAAGCATGTAGAAAAGAGAGAAGAAAGAGGCTTGCAAGCCATTTTTATTTCACTCAACATAGAGCTTACAACTTGTTTTTTTAATTTCCTAACAAATATGAAAGAGTGGACGATGGTTTCATGTACATAAGAGGACTATTTATACATGCATAAAACCCTAATTCCTTTTTTAGGGAGCTTCTCAAAGTACCTTTGAGGTAGCGTGGCCACCAAGTAATCATTAACATCCACTATTCCCCTACTTAAATGTACATGAAGCTTTAATGACCTATTAGCATGTGCTTAGCTCCTAATTAGAAATGAAGGTAAGTGGATGGGGTCCTCCATGATCTTGAACTTGAATTATTCCTCTTCATTCCTTTGTAGTTCCTTGTGCATGCATATATCATCATGAATCCCTCTTCCGTATACATCAAAATATCCTATAAAAATAATAAAAATTGTCCAAGTAAAGATTCTTACATTGACACATGTACAAAAATGGCCGTTTTGCCCCTGAATGAAGATGAAAATATGATGGTTTGAAAATAATTGAATTTTGATTTTAAACATGTTAAAATGCCCAAATATGATGTTTATTTAAATAAAAAGAGATAAAATATGGATGTAAATATATGCACATTTACGTGCACATCATTGACTCATTAGAGATATGGTAGTAATACCCTAGAATGAGTCTGTTTGAGTGTATTTACATGAGAGAGCGTACTTGTTAGTGTTATAAATTGTTTTATATTGTGTTTACTTATTCGTTGAGTTGTTTATAAATTCAAGTCGATGTGCGAGACGCCGTGTTATCGATAGGGGTTTCTAAACACTTAAACGAGGCAAGTGGACATAATATTGTTTTAAAATTGGGTAAATGAAATAATTTTTTCCTAATTTATATTTTATATATATAAAATGATAGTATTTAATGAAATTATTGTTAAGAGACGACTATATTTAATTATCATCAATTATTAGTTGAATTAAAATAAAATAAATACTTAATTATTTTCATTTTATGAAGTAGTTGATAATTAAAATTGAATTGAAATCTAATTAAGATTAAAAAAAAATTCGGAACAACAAATTTATAAATGATCGAAATATTTCCAAAAATATAAGGTAATGAAATTAGTAATAAGTAGATTTAAATATAATCTATAAATAAAAGGATTTAAAAATTGAGAATTTTAGAATTTAAAATCCTTTTTTTTCAAAATTGTTTTCGAAGACTTCAAAATTAATATTAATATTAATATTATTTAAAAGAGTTTTGACGCAAAAAATATATTTTAAAAGGGTTTTTGAAGGAAATAAAACATTAAACTCGCTTGGTCGTTGGAAAATAGTTATAGGGACGATTGCAGCATCATCAATGTTCATTTTCGAGTTTCTAAGTGAAGATTACCACCAGAAGAAATTTATTTTCGATTAAAATAAGTTTTCATTGTGAAACATATTCTAAGTATGATTTAATAAATATAAGAAATAGTTTTGTACTTATAATTGAAAATAGTATATAAGAAATAAGTTTGTGACTTATAAATTTAAAATAGTGCAGAAAAATTTAAGTTATAACTTATCAAATTTAAAATGGTCAAAAATTTTGGTTAAGAAAAATAATTGACTTAAGAAATATTAAATTGATTAAGTTAGTGAAATGAAATAAATAAAATATAGTTTACCTAGTGAAAGCTTAAATAAAAATTGAATTGCATTTGAAATGAAGTTGATAAATTAACAAAATGGAATTTTAAATGAATAAATTGTATAACTTATAGATTTGAGAATTTTTAAGCTAAAAACAAATTTTAAAATTTATAAAATGGGAATGATAATAAATTTAACTGGGATAAGATTAAATAAAATGAGTAATGGATTAAAATGAAATGAAGTTTAACTTAATATTAAATAAATTGAAATGGATATTAAGTGAAGGTAAATTTGTAAAGTGAATTAATCCCACTTAGACTATAGTATGAATTAATAAAATAAATATGAATTTAAAATTTTAAAAATGAAATGTAATTTAAGTGTGTAAAAATTAAATAAAAATACACGAGTGTAAGAAAAATTAATGTGTATAATTGGATTTAATTTAAAATTTAATGAAAATAAGTTAAATACAAATGAAATGAGTTTAAATAAAAATTTGAATGTTAACTAATGTAATATGGAATAAGTTATTAGAATAAATGTTAAATTAAAGTGGACTTAAGAGAAGTTGAATGAATTAATTGTGAAACAAAAAAAAGTTATTAATATGAATTGAGTCATAAAATAAAATTTACTTTGGTAAAATTAATAATATGAAGTTGAATAAATGAAGTGAATCGATGAATTAATAATAACTTAAGATATGAAGTAATAATAATAAAGGTAAGTTGTGTTGTATAAAATATTTATAATAAACTTAGATAATTTATAAATGATGTTTGTATATAAAAAAAAAAGGATATACTAAGTGGAAATAAAATAAACAACTTAAGCAACATTAAGTGGAATAATTTTATAAATGATTCACCAATAGATTTATATGAAATAGGTTAAACAAAAAGTGAAACAACCAAGGTTTCACAAATTGAATTGAATAAAATTTAATACAATGAATTTGTAATGACTATTAATAAATTGAAAGAAATCAATGGAATATAAACCAATTAAATGTGGATGAGACAAATGTAAATAATTGAAACAAATCGATTGAAGGCAAATAAATTGAATTAAAATCAATCAAATGTGAATTAATTTTAATTATATGGAATGTGGTACAGAATTAAATTACTTAAGTGTAGTTAATTATATGAATGATTGGAATGAAATAAGTGGATGTGAGTTTAATAACATTTAAATGAATGGAAATGGGAAACAAAAGAGATTGAATATAAGTCGATTCAATGTTATGAGTAAATGGAAATGAGCAAATAAAATGTTAATAAAATTTAATGTTAATAAGAATGCGAGTGTATAAATTAAATCTTGACATTGAAATGTAAATTGTGATTGTTATGAATTGAATTGAATGAATATTGATTTATCGAATGATTTGTTTTATTGTAAATCCTTGTTCAATTGATTTGACTACATATGATGGTTGTATGATTGCATATTTGTGCCCGTGCTTGAGATTTGGATTCACAATGCATGTTTTATACTTATTGAAATTTATACATGTTTAACATCTTATTATAAGTGACTAACATTCCAAATTGAGTGGAGATAGGTACACACGAAGGCCGTTGGATGTATATGTGGGTTTTACATGCTTTTGCTTGCTTAATACGAGCGAACTCGCTTGTATTATTAATAATAAGGTACGTATCTCGGATTACATATTGCGATTTTATATTTTTGCCCTTCGTGGCGCCTCATCATTGAGATGAGATGTATATTTGATATCTATTTGGTATGTGTGATATATATATTGATATTGTAAATTTTTCCAATCGAGCCTTGCAAAGGAGACTCTGCCGAAATTTTCTGTAAATCCGGGAGTTCGAAAATTTTTGAAGTTTTAAAAATTTTACAACTCGATTTCTATATAAAATTATATTTTTTGAAAAATCGATATCGGAGTGGCGTAGTAGAAGTGTAGTAATAGTTTTGCAACTAAGATGGTTATGTTTTATAAGTAAATTATTTTGAAAAATATTGTATATTAAATTTCATACTTAACGCCTTTTCGAGGACGAAAAGTTTTGAGTGGAGGAGTATGTAATGACCCGTATTTTTACGAAAAGTTTTGGGTGGGAGAGTATGTAACAACCTGTATATTTAACTGTTTTAAGTTATATGATTTGATGTAGTTATTAAATAAAAATGGTTAAAATTAAAATTTTAATAATAATTAATGTAAGTTATTGGATAATTAAATTGTTTAAATTTAATATTGAAAATTATTTGAATAATGGAATCTTGAATTATTGTGAATGAAAATGGTATTGAAAATTGATTTAAACTTTATTTAAATATAAATGAAAATCATTTACTTTTAAAAATGAATCTAAATGTGAATAAAAAAATTGGAAATTTTATATTACACTTAACGAGTGAAAATGGCCATTTTGGCCATTGTCTCGAATTTCGATGAAACCAGTTTCATCGGATCCATAATAGTGAGTTATTATAGGATTTCAAGTTTTGTAGCGATTAGACTTGTTGTTTGGCCGTGCAAGCTAGAAACGCGTAGAAGTCAATTTAAGGAATTCGATAAAATAACTTGACTTTGAAAAGCTATCTACCACAAATGATCGAATTAGGCATCGGGACTAGTTCCATTGTGTTCGGAATATAGGTAAAACATCATAACGCCAGGCACCACGTGTCATTTAGAGTTTGGAAAATTTCATGAGCGATTTTATTAGATATTTTATATTATATATATATATTCTTTTCTCTTTTTAATTGGTAAAAACCCACGTTTCCTTTTTCCCTATACATCTCTCATCCGATTTATTTTGAATCTCAACCGCTTGAAAAAAAACGAAAAAAAAGGAAGCCGATCAAAATCGATGACATAAAAAATAAAAATAAAATTTCTCACTACTCATTCCAATTCCTACACTTCAGCCATTATTTCTTTCTTCCCCTTATCCTTATTATTCGAATCACAGATCGAACGAGAGGAAAAAAGAAAAAACACAGTCTAAAAAAAATTCAAGCACCATTAGAGGGGAAAAGAATTCGCGTTCAAGCTTGGAAACTTGGGCAATGTGAGGGTGGAGAGGTGTTACAGCGATTTGGGGTTTCGCAGTGTAGACTCGCGAGCACGCCGACAAAGGCAAGGGCATTAATCGACTTAGCGATACCTGTTAACAAGCTAATGATGTTTTAGGTTGAGTTGCGCGTGTGTTATGGAGACATCGCGATCTGAAAGCGGCGGCTGGCAGTAGAGGAGGCGGAGGCACTAGCGGCGGGGACGTCAAAAAGTGGTTGGGTTGTCATGGTGGCGTACGTGAGAGGGGTCGCATCTGCAGGACGGCCTGGTGATTCTCGTGTGAGTGTACGAGAAGATAAAGGTAGCTGTTTTTCTATTTATTAATTTAAAATTTTAACTATCCTTATATTGATAAAAATCGTAACTCTCTCGTACGAGGTTCATTCGCATGAAACGAGTTGCTGAGATTTTGTATCGGTGTCGCCTACTATATGGGATCAAACTGGAATTTATTTGAAGTTGACATTATTTTCAGTTTCAAATGGAAGGTGAGTGTTTAGATACTCACATTTGACTAATTTAAATTTTTATGTTAATTAAATTATATCGTGAAGCGATCTAAATTATTGATAGTTGCTTGATAAAATTTAATTGACATTTAAATTGATGTCTGAATTTATTGATAGGATTTGACAGCTAAATTAAATTACATTTTAACTGCTAGAAAAATACCCGATATTGATAATTATAAAATTGTTGTGAGTTTTAATGACTGTTTGGATGATTGGTTGTGATGGATGCTATTGGATGTTTATTTGTTTTGATATATCATGTTATCATTCTGTATATTATTACAATATATAAAACTGTAAATTAAATTATTTCGAATAAATTATAAAATAAGTTGAAATGATATATACCTATGACATTTATTGTATTGAAATGTTATATATCCATCATTGGAATTAAATTGAAATAATTGATTTACTTGGCCATAAGATAGAGAATTATATACAGACACCAGGTTGGTTAAATTAAATGATTTTAAAATTTTGATTTGAAATTATTTAAATGATTTGGCTTTAAGAAATAAAAATCAAATTTATGGAAATCAAATTATTTTCGAATTGGAACTTGGTGTGTTGAAATTTAAATTTGAAATGAAATGGTTTAATTAATCGAAGTTGAGATTTTTTAAGTTATGATCGAAATATGACGTAAATTTTAGAAATTTATTTGTTTAAGGATTGGACTTTTTGTTCGGACTTTGAATATTACTAAGAAAGGTGTTATAAAACGATATTTTGAAAATAAGCTTGGATTTGAATTATATTTAAAGATTTGGATTTTAAATTGGATATTGAAGGAAAATTTGATTAAAGTTTTTTGAATCGATATTTTTGAAATGAACTCGGAATTGATATAAATTGAAATGGTTTAAAATTTGGAGTTGAAATTAATTTGAAATTGGAATTTAAATTAATTTTAAGTTGGAAGTGAAATTAATTTTGAAGTGGAGTTTAAATTAGTTTGGAATTGAAATTTGACTTGAAATCGGAATTGAATCGAGTAAATCGAGAATGGAAATGGAAATTTAGGAATTGAATCAGTTTGGCTTAGGAACTATTTTAAATAAACTATTTTAGAAAACTATTTAAAATCTATATTCTTTAAATATTCAAACTATTTTAATGTTTCCCAACTATTTTATTATATAAACCATTTTAATACTCAAATTATATTATACTAAACTATTTTAACTAATTTAGAACCATTTAAATATTTTCTAAAATTCAAACTAGTCAAAGGGTGGAATGTTTATATTTAAATCTTGGAGTTAAATGCGAATTGGGTTAAAGTGAATTATAACCAAAACTGTAATTCGAATCGAGTTTCAAAGTAGAATTGATATATCGAATTGAATGAACATTTGAAATAAAATATAGTTTTTAAGCAAATATGATGATTTCGAAATGGATTTGATTTTGAAGCGAATATGATGATTTTGAAATGGATATGGTATATTTAGAATAAATATGATGATTTTGAAATGGATTTGATTTTGAAGTGAATATGATATTTTGATATCAAGTACGAACTATTTTTGAAATGTAAAAGTACCCACCGATGTGTAAAATGGCGATTGGTTGTTAAAGCGACCAGGGCCTCTTATTGGCATACTCTCTGTCAACATTGGAACCACTTTAACAATCGTGTACATGGTGGATGATATTCCAGAATGTAGTGGTTGAATTGGCAACGTTTACTGGAATTAAGTAAGAGAACGTTGATGGATAGCCTTGATACTCGTGTCATAAATAAAATAACTAAAACAGGAGCCTATGTCTGGCTATTGAGGTTAGCTACCTCTAGCAATGATGATCCCTCGTATTACTATTGTGATTTCGTATTCGATGGGTGCACTTTTTTGTCGGTTGGACTGATTGTCGCGGTCGGCCACGGATGGGTTACGACCAGCCAGAAAGGGTAAACTGGTAAAATCCTATCTTGGACATTGCCTTATGTGCCTTGCCATATTTAACCCTATAAGATCCCATTACGACTTTGGTTTAAAACTATAAAAATGTGTTGAGGTAGATCAATGTAAATCCTTAACGCTATTTTAAGATTTGTTTTACTGATAGACATTATCTATTATAGTGTATAGTATTATATATAAATAGTTAAATGGATCCTTAGGAGATGGAAAATCCCGTAACATCTCTTAAGTTATTGCACTCATATTTATGATATTCATTTGACTTACATAAGAGTATTTTAGTTCTGACTCGAGTATTTTGTCTTTTCATTACGCTCGGGTCAGTCCTGAGTTTTTTCCAGCATATTGAAGACTATTCTTTGGAGGACGAAGACGGAGTTCTAGTATATTACTATTATTATTGTCCCTACATCATGCTATTGTACTGTATTTGATTATTTATCCCCAATGTATATATATAACTCAGATAAATGTGTATAGATTAAAACCAAACGTGAAGTAAACAGCTTCATGAATTGTTCATTTGATTATTATATTTTATCTTTTCCGTTGTGAGATTCTGTATTTTGTTTCCTTCTTTCCTTTTTGTTTTCTTATTTAACCCGTTGATTAACTACGTTCTGGATTGTTTAAGTCGGACATGTGTGGATTACTGTCGATCTAAACCTTCCAAAATGTGGGTCATCACAAATAAAGAGTTATTATTTACTTCAAAACATTAATAATAATAAAATAATAATAATGATGACGACGATGATAGTTAATAGCAAAACATTAATAATACTATTATTAACTTCAAACATTATAAATAAAATAGTTAATAATTTCAAACATTATTAATAAAATAATAATAATAATCAGTTTTCAAACATTATTATAATAAATAATAATTAACTACCAGACATTGTTAGTAAATAATAACTATAAATTCCATACGTTATTGATAAATAAATATTATAGATTCCAAAACGTTATTGATAGATATTAATCATTAATTATCTTCAAATATATTAATTATTTAAATGAATAATTTTTTTACAATATTAAAATATTGATAAATAACTTCAAACGATTAAATATAAATAAACAATTTTTAAAACACCATTAAACAATAGTTAACAACTTTAAAACATTTCTAAATGGTTTAGAAATGGCAAATAGAAAAGTTGGGGTGAAATAGAGAAGTTCAAAATCCGCTTAAATAAAAATATTCCAAAGAACCCAAAAGTTAGATTTAAATACATTCTTCAAATCGAAAACCAATTTCAAGCCAAATGGCAATTAATAGTATTTTAAAATACTAAATTAAGGTCAATAGCCACCAAAGCACTTAACTAATGTTCTTATCGATTTTTATCACTACAAGGGTTAAGTTTTCAACACATAACAATGTCATAACAATTAGTGCTAAACAATCAAGTTTTTGATATCCCATAATTCATATGACAAGAATATGATTTAAAATAAATCAATAGTGGTGAGGAATCACATTGGATCCCTCTAAAATTTCCTATACGTCGGATAAAATCTCTGTAAAATGATTTCACATATTGACCGCTTTCAAAAGCGACAACTCATCAAAACCAAACAATCAACAGATAAAACATCCAAGCGCGCAATCAGCAAAATTTCTACTATATAATATTATAGTGTTCATTCAAGGATGATTTAACTCATCGAAATTCCAGTTATCGCCTGTAACAACCTGTAAATTTCGATAATTAAATATATTGATTAAATAATTTTTGGAATTTAATGTTGTGAAAAAATTTATGTTTAATAACAGGAATAATAACTAGAATGAAATGTAATAATGTTAGTGTAAGTTAATGGATAACCATTTTCATGCAATTTCAGTTAATTGAAATTTATAATGTTAATTTAAGGCAATTGATGACTATTTTAATTAAATCTCAATTAATTGGAATGATGGTAAAGTTAAAATTGGGTATAAACTATAAATGAGTAGATAAATCAAATATTATTAAAGGTGAAATCGTATGTAGTTAATTTGAATTGATTAAAATAGAATAACTAATTCGTATGTGAATTTATTAGTTTGTTTGTCAAAAATAAACATAGAATTGTGTTTGAAATTGTAAGTTGTAACAATGATTTAATTATCATTGCATTATTTAATCTGTTCAAACTTAATTGTAAATCGATTGCAATAAATGTAAGTAAATATTGCATTAGTATGAATCAAGATGAAAATTGTACAATATTGATGTAATAAATGGAAAAGCAATGTTAACTATGTCCATAAAGTAATGATTGATTGAATAAAAAGATTTAAATCAAAACGAATAAATTTATTGGATTTTAAATTATAATTAATGAATTTGTTGCAATTGGATTGGAAGTTGTAATTAGCGCAATATTAGTAGTTGAATTTGACATGGTAAATTTTTTTAAAAGATTATAATTACTAGTTAATCAAAAGTGATAAAATTTTGTTAGTTTTAAAATTTGAATATGAAATCTGATAAATTTAATTTAATAATAATTTATTTAATTAACGTGAAAATAACTATTTTGACCACTATCTCGAATTTCGATGAAACTAGTTTCATCGGATTCATAACAGTGAATTATTGTAGAGTTTCAAGTTTTGTAGCGATCGGATTTGTCGTTTGATCGTGCGGGCTCGAAATGCGTAGATATCAATTTAATTGGATTCAACTGAAATAAGCTACTTTAAAAGCTAAGTTCTTCATATGATGGAATTTGGACTTAGAACTTATCCCATTGAGTTTAAAAATATCAAAAACATCCATTTTGATATATGGGATGACCTATTTTCGTTTCGGGGTTAGAATGGGCTTTTTGGGTCGCGTAATCGTTTCGATCCAACCCCGCATATATATATAGGCAGTTATAAACCCTAGTTGTGTCTCATTTTATTATTTATCTACGTACATCTTATTCCTCCTTCTCAAACCTAATTCTTGAATTTCGAAACCTAATTTCAATAAAAAAATAAACAACAAAAAAAACAAAAAAAAATTGCTCCAAGTATACTTCGAGTCGGGAAGAGGTTCGCTTCGAGTCCCAGAGGAGAAAACCATGCAGCAACTTCAAGTCAGAGAGAGTTTCAAGCCAAACATGGCAGATTCAAAAGGCGAAAACCCTGCAGCGACTTCGTGTCAGGAGGCAAATGACTCGGTCTCGGGTCATTTGGGCAAAAACTTAGAGTAAGCACCGGGATATTTGAGGCGGCGACTCGAAGTAAGACCCGGAGTCAAAAATTTCCAATCCTCTGACGTTGATAACTTTTGCATATGAGCTCGAATTCACGCACGGTTTTCTCCATTGGGATCGTATCAAAATTCCGGACATTTATAACTGATTTAGCTGCATTCTGAGACAGCCAAATTTTGGGCTAATTTTTGGATTTTAAATCGACGACAAATCGAAGGTGAATGTTTTAACCCACTCATAGCTAATAAATTTTCTTATGTTAGTTAAATTAAATTTATGATGTGATTAGAAATTGATTAGTTGATGTTTGGTATATTTAAGTTTTCATTTTAGTTAAATCTGACTTTTATTGAATTTAATTGCTATTTAATTTAATATTGAATTTTAAATTGCCAGTTAATACCCTTTATTGATAATCGATAAATTGTTTTTATTTATTGGTGATGTGGATGATGATTGTGATGGATGTTTAATTGTTGATATTGGATGATTTGATGTTATATTTATATTGTTATAACACTGCAAGTTTCCTTGGTTATTGTTAGAAATCCCTATGGGTTGAAATGTTGCATACCCAAACGATCTACAGATTAGGGAAAATCGTTTTGAGTTGAAATGATAGAGTCGGGCGATTTTATGGATTTTATTTTAATTTGGGATTGCAAATTGAAATAATATATAACCGTAAAAATTTAAAATATTTGTGGATTGAAATGATAAATATCTATATCATTTAACCATGGGGTAGAGAATTATATACGGACACCGGATTGGTTATTAATGATTTTAAACCTTTAAACTTTGAATCCGATTAAACGATTTGAAATAGAATATGACTGATATAAATTGAATTGTTTTAAGAAATTATTTAAAGGATTTAAATTGAAATTTTAAAGTTGAATTTGAAGTATAAACGACATTCATCGAAATTGAGTTATTGAAATGTTGGAACTGTAACTTTAAAATCTATTAAAATTGGAATAGTTAAATTTGATGTTTCAAGATTTGAAATTGGGTTTTGATTTAAAATTTGGACGTGGTCCAGATTTGTTATAATGGAAGAAATGGATAAATATGATGTTAATTTCAAATTTATTTTTCTCAATATAAACGGTAAATGTTCTTTTAATTCCAATTTTATGATTTTCAACTATTAAAATAAGTTAATCTGTTTTAAACCAACTTACAATTTAAACTATTTAATGTATTTTAATCTAATTTAATCAATTTTAAACTAATTAACCTATTTAATCTATCTTACTCTATTTTAATCTATTAATATATTTTAATTCTATTTAATCTATTTTAAATCTAATCAATCCATAATAAACCTATTTAATCTATTTTAAACCATTTAAACTATTTGAAATCTATTAAAGTATTTTAATCTATTTTAAATTTATTTAATCTATTTTAAACCTATTTAACCTAATTTATATTTATTTAAAACTATGTTAAACTAACTAAACTATTTATAAATGTCTGGATTATTTTTTAAATTTCAGATAGTATAAAGTGGAAATGTTTGTAATTAAAGCCTTGATTTTAACGCGAATAAGGTTTTATAATGTTATAACATAAGTGATACGGTTTGAATTGAATATGATATTTTGATTCAATTGTGAAACAGTTTTGGAGATTTAAAAGAATCATACGGTGTGAAATATGCGTTTGGTTGTTAAAGAGACCGAGATCAGATATTGTCATACTCTCTGCCAATACCGAGAACCACTTTAACAACTGGGTATGTGGTAGAGATTCCAGAAATGAAGTAGGATGGTTTGGCGAATAATTCTATATGAGGTATTTACGTGATCCTTACTCCCGTGAGTCGGCTTAGATGTGACTAAAACAGGAGCCATGTCAGGCATGCCATGTTCACATGCCCTATCGCGCCTTCTACGAGTTTGTTTTGTATCATACCTATGTAGTACTCTCTAATAGCCTATCTGCGGGTTGAGTTTACAGTATCTGTATAGACTATGGAATATATAAAATGCGTTAAAGGGGATATGGGTAACGCCTTTAACCTATTTTAATACTTTACCTTACTTTAGACACTATTATAATAGTGTATCGTACTACATAGTAGGTAGTTTAACGGATCCTTAGGAGAGGGTAATCCCGAACATCTCTTAAGTTATTGCACTCACGTTGATACCGGATAGGAGGTGTCAAACCCCGTAAATATCTCTGATGCCGTTACACTCATATTTAGTTACTGTTGATTTAACTTACATAAGATCTTTTAGTTCTAACTCGAATGTTTTGTCTTTTTAACTCGCTCGAGTCAGTCTGAGCTTTTCAGTTTATTGAAGACGGCTTTCTGGAGGATGAAGACGAAAATTTTGTACTATAATATTTTATTATATTTATTCTATTGCATCGTGTTGTTTCGCTGCATTTACTTATTATTTATTCTTGTTGTATGTAACTCTGATCTGTATTACAAAAGTATAATCAATATATTTGTAAACAGCTCCATGAACTGTTTATTTGATTATTATATTTTGTCATTCCACTGTGAGATTCTGTATTTGTTTTCTTTCTTTCTTTTCTTTTTCTTATTTACCTCATAACAATCTGCCCTTTTTGAATGGTTTGAGTTTAATGTGTGTGGTTTATCATCCATTTAAATCGTCCAAAAAGGTTGGTCGCTACAATTTGTATCAGAGCTTTGGTTTAGCGATAACCTTAGCTTTGTAGGGTCTGATTCATATAGAATAGGGTAGTAATAACCTAGAATGAGTCGCTGAGTGTATATATATATGAGAAAGCGTATTTGTTAGTGTTATAAAAGGTTTTGTATTGTGTTAATTTGTTATGTTTAGTATTTACAAATTCCAGTCGGTACATAGGACGTTATGGCATCGATAGGTATTTCTAAACACTTAATAGGACTGACCGGCACAATATTGTTTTGAAATATAGGTGAATGAAATAATTTTGCCTATTATATATTTTGTATATAAAATAGTAAATTTTATCTATGATATAGTTGGATGTTATATGTTATGTGATAGGAAGTCAAAATTTTATAAACATTTGTTGTAAAATGATATTTTATATAAAATGAATATTAATTGAAAGTTAAGAACTTAAGTTTCGATGGTTTGGAAATCTCTTTTGAATGATTTTGGAATATAATAATAATATTATATAGAAGTATTTTCTGATATAAATAGTAATGATTTGAAAGAAATGTTTTCAAGGATATTATAAAGGAAATAAGTTCTATACTCACCTCTTTGTCGCTGAAAAATAATTTTGGTGATGAGTGCATGCATCATCGCGTTAATTTCGGGTTTCAAAGTGGGAAGACTGCTATGGTAGTTTTAATGCACATCCATTTTGATAAATGAATCTTAATTTTTATTTCTGAAATTTGATTATATATATATATATATATGTTATGAGTGTATATATATATATATATATATATTATTTTAAAAGGATTGAAATGGAACCCGGTTGTTTAGTTCTTAAGTTTCAGTAAATTAGAAATTGAAATTATTGTAATGAATGGAATCTTGACTATATTAATAATTGGAAACTTCTAAAATGAAAATAAGAAATTTGATGTTAAAATGATTAATGAAATAGATAAGAAATTTAAAATTTATAAACGGTAAATAAAAAGGAAATGAAAATAAGAAGACTTAACTATTGAACATTCTGTTAATAAAAATAAATATGATAACTTGTGTAACTTTCTATTGCATTTTAAAAGGACATATATATAACTTACCTAAATGTAAAAATTTGTAATGTTAAATAGGATATGTAATAGAATATTGTGCAAGTAAACTTTAGTTAATGAAAGTGTTCAATGGAATTACTTTTATAAATAAGAATTCGGATATTATAAATTGTTATAAACTTAGGTTAATAGTTTGGAATGTTACTAATTCAATGTAATAAAAGTGAATAATGTAAGAAAAATTATTTTAAGCTTAAGTTAACATTTAAGCTATCTATAATTAGACTGAATATAAAAGGTGAATACTTGTAACGACCTAGAATTTCGGCCATTCGAAATTGGGATACTTAATTGATTTTAAATATTCACAAGTAAAGTTTATAAGTGAATAAATTATATTTTGAATATAGTGATTTAATTGGATAATTAAATTGTTAATTTAATATTTGAAATTGTAGAAATAATTGGAAATTGAATTTAATGTGAATAAAAATGATTTATAAAGATGAATTAAATTTGAATTAGAATAATGTTAGTAAACTTTTAAAATTGGTTTAAAAGTTAATTTATAGAAATCAAATATTTTAACATTTAATTAACGTGTAAAAATAGTCATTTTTCACACAATCTCGGATTTCGATGAAACTAGTTTCATTGGATCCGTAATGTTATATTATTGTAGGATTTCAAATTTCGTGTCAATAGGATTTACGATTTAGTCGTGGCAAGCTGAAATGCGTAGAAATTTGTTTAAGTAAATTTTAAATTTAAATATGTCGATTCGAATCCAAATATGATCAAATTGGCTTCCGATATATATTCCATGTATTCGTAATAGGGTTAAAACATTATAAACGCCAGGCGGCACGCTTCGTTTGGAGTTCGATGATTTTTCGGATGAATAGTGTCGCTAAATTTTCTATAAAAGGACATTATAATTTCTTATTTACCCAAATCCTAGACAAGTTAGGGTTAGCCGCCATTTTCTATCAATGGTCGAAATCGTTCGAATTTTCTCCTCTATTATCTTCCAATCCATCAATCTATACGAGAAACTCTCAACTAACAAATTGTAGAGCACGTCAAGATCTACAAGATCAACGGCTATGATCGAAGTTGGAGCAATGGATCGACGTGAATTTGGCGATGAACGTTGCACGTTCATGCTCGATTTTCTTAGCCAGGGAACGACAGAGCTTCACGTCGTTCTTGGTGAAGGTGGAGCTCGGCAACGGCTTCGAAATGATGGTGGCCCATCGTCTTCAAATGTCGAGATAAGGTCGCGAAAATTGAAGATAATCGACGGCTAGATGGGTTCTTCAACCCGTATACATGAACGTGTGGAAGAGAAAGGAAAAGCGGCCTGATCTGTAGATTTTGAAACGAACGGTCAAGATGAAAGTGACGTTTAAAAAAATTGTGAAATTTATATATATTGAATTCGTATAAACTTTAAAATGCTATAACTTTGTCACACGAGGTCCATTTTTGACGAAACAAGTTGTGTTGGGTCCGTATTGACGAACATTACCTTTTAGAGATGGTTTGAAGTAGATTGAAGCTAGTGTAAATTTTGGGTAAAATTAAACGCTTGCTTAATTTTACTCGAAATAAAACACTACAACTGCTAATGGAGCAAAAGTGAGTACAACTCACTCTTTCTGACTAACTAATATTTTTATATAAGTGAGAAATAAATTTATTTATGTTGACTGATGATTTTTTGGATGATATATGGTATTATATACATATACATATATTGATTGGTATTTGGATATATTCCTGCATATTGGAGCAGATGAGACCCTATACGTTACCATGTATGAGCGGATGACCTTTTGTACGCGTTTGCCTCGAAGCGGACATTGTACACATATTCTAATATGTATATTTGTTGCAGGTGATAGGTTGGAGGGATCCAACTGGATTCCTCACCAGTATTGGTTTTATTTACAGGTAGTGTGATATATGTTGTTATCATGTGACATATGATGATTTGGATGCCGTGATTGATGTATTTAGTGTTGTTGCAGCATTGGGCCTATTTTTGGTAATTTTAAAAATATCAAAGTGTGGATTTCAAATTAAAAAGGATTTCAAAGTGATTTTGAAAGTAGATGTTCTATTAATTTTTGAATTGTTAAGGAAATGGATTTATTTTAAATAAATAAAGAGTTATAAATTTTATGTTATAAAAATTATGATTTTTGTGAAATATAATCAGAATGTGATTTTTGAATATAGTTGAATGATTTTGTAAATAGTTTTAAATTGAGATTTTTCAATTTATTATAAATGATTTATATATAAGATTTATAAAATTGATATTTTATAAATCAAGGTAATGGAAAAGTAAAGAAGTTTTATATGTGTTAAAATGAGGATATATATGGATTTTATAAGTAATAAGATTTGTGAATTTGTGAAGTTATAAAAGGAATGATTTTGTAAGTAAAGATATTTATAAGTAATTAACTTATAACTTGGATTTTGGCATATAAAAGAGATTAATGAGTTTGGTTAATAAAGGAATTTTATAAATGGAAGTTTTTATAAAATAGAAATGGGAATTTATAAACATTGTTTTATAAATCCGGAATCAACTTATTTTGATAAGTTAAATGTGTAAGTTTATTAAAGGCATTAGTATTCACAAATTTGGACAGTAGATTATCCTTTAATAAAAGTTTAGAAATATTGGATTTGGTAAATGAACCATATTCACGATTTTGGACAGTGGATGATATATTAAATAAAATGGATATGTTTTGGAAAGTGATCTTTTAAATTAAAAGACATGTTTTGAAAAGTGTTCTTTTAAATGAAATTGAATGGTTTGAAGATGTTTTAAAATGTGATAAGTATCGAATACATAGATTTCAGCATCCATTGTCGAAATAGATGTTTTCGAGAAATAAGGAAAGTTTGGACTATAACACGGTTGTTATAGCAAATGATTTTTGAAAAGAAATGTTTTGTATAGTATATGGAATTTATATATCTATCTAATTTTTGAATCCCTATACTAATGATTTTGGGTTATCATAACGATGTTTTACGCAACATTCGTTTTGACCCACATAAATATGTTTAAGAGAATGTTTTCCTTAAAAAATAAAATATATACTTAATCGTGATTTATGTATATGTAAAATTTTCTAAGTATTGAAAATAAATTGAATTGTGGATTACTTATTATTAAATAAGTATGTGGAAATGTTTTCCAATGTTGAAATATTGAAATAGTTTGAGGATATATCTTTTTAAAGATAATTTGAAGAGAATATTTGGCAAGTGATTTAATTAATAAAAGATTAATTAAAAGAGCCTAGTGATTGCTTATGATGCTAGATATTTGTTTGTTTGCTTTGATAGTTAAATAACCGACTATCAAATTTGGCCATTTTAGTTCCTCGACTTGATATGGGAACTATTTAGTCATGCATATATATGTAGCCTTCTGTGTAGGCTTGATTATCGTTTTTGTTGAGGATGTTGATTCGTGTAGTGTGGAGTATTACTCTTATATATCGGGCTTCCTTCTTGGCTGAAGGATAGAAAATTGAAAGTTGGAGATATGATAAATCTATGAGACTTAGTTTCTGTGTGAGGTTGAGAAACACTTTTACGTTGTTGATGCAAAGAGACCGGGATTGGTTTATCCGAAAACCACTTCGGACCAACATTTATGCGACGATTGTGCAGGTAGGTTGTGATGATATTGATATTCAAGATTTTCATAGTAGAGGACTACTTGTTGATCGTTTGAGGTTAAAATACCAATATACTTATAGTAGCAGTAGTCTCTTCGTTATGAAATATCCAATGCAAGGACTATTCGCTACCAATCCTAGGGAATTCCCGATAGGATGTGGTAGAAAAGTTCCTTCGATTTGTCCTCTTTCTGGACAACTTGTATGGATGTTTGTCTGACATTTCATTTCTAAAGATTACGTACATTGGTTTTTACAAACCTACATCAGTGGTGGCGGAGAAGGCAACTTCTCTTATTTTAACACCCTTCTTGAGACGTATGAGCTTAAGGGTTATATTTTTTTGGCAATTAGTAGTCAACGGAAGCGGCCGTGTGGCATTCAAAGTGATGTGATATGTGATATGTGAAAGTTATCGTTACCTCAGGCCTCATCAACCAGAAATGACCAAAATAGGGTTAGATGCGGTAAGACTATATGGGTTGCTCCCAAGTAGGATATGATCATCTTCTTTTAGATATATCCTTACACGCTATGGCGTCATGTATATGATTATTGTGGTTTGTATGCTATGAGGGCCCTCGGAAAAGGTCGGTAACGACCGGAGGATGATGCATTCAGTACTATCTAGTTATAGAGATAGGTCGTTTCCTTTATAATGGCCCTCGATGCATTCCTCTAGAGATGTATTATCGAAAGGTAGTCCCTTCATCTGGTAATTTGTATGGAAATTCAAACTCCACCATGTACCTACCATTTTGATTGTATTATCCATTTTGGGCTATATGCTAGAATTTAATCAATGTAACAATTTCGGCTATGATTAATATTATTTGTATAATAGACACTATTATAATATAAGAGAGTTAGATATGGAATGTTTTGGTTATCATAAGGTAAAGCATGTCTGTGTTTATGTGTGTGCATGTCTTACGAGATACTTTTGTTTTGTAAAGGAAAAGTTTGGTAATTTAATAAATTCAGTTAAGTGTGTTTCTCACGCTGGTTTACCAGACTGATCCGGACATTCTTCCCTTTCAATGCTCGGGTCAGACCGAGTATATTTACAGGTTCAGATTTGATGCTTTTGGATCTTCGGCAGGAGAGCTGGATATCTTCATTTTCGTATACACATATTGTTTTGATTATCTTCTTTGTGCTTTGTTGTTTATATTATCGGCAATTGTAAGGACATGTTATTATAACTGTCTAGGCTGATGATTATTGATTGACTGTTGAATTCTAATTGATGTATGTATATACAGTTTCTATTTTATAGAGATCATTGATATGATATTATATATTATTCCGCCGCGATGTGAGATCTATATTGTTCTGTTTTGTTTTGTTTTGTTTTCTATTCTCTTTTTCTCCTCTTCTCTTCTTCTCTCTTCTTTTCTTTCTTATGACTCGGCAATCTACGCTTTTTGGGTCGTACATGTGTGGTTTATTGTCGATTCAAAGGGTACGGATTTGCGGGTCATCACACATGGTATCTGAGCTTAGACTTTGTATATTCCTAGGCTTTGATGTGTACTCGGTATAGATAGGGAAGTAGCACTCTAGATTGAGTTTGAGTGTATTATAGATATGAGCGCTTGTTTTTTAGTGAATATAAAATGTATTATATTGTGTTTGCTTAGACGTTGAGTTGTTTGTGAATTCTGATCGGTATGTGGGATGCCATGTTATCTATAGAGATTTCTAAACACTTAAATGAGGCAAGTCGACATTGTATTATTTTAAATTGGGTAAATGAAATAATTTTACCACAAATATATTTTATATATAAAGGAAACAATTTTTCAGAAATTATTGAAGTGTTTATAAATTAATTGTTTGGTTGTTTGAAAATGTAAAAATATATATAAGTTAATAAAAGCTATTTGGATAATCTTAATAAAAGCAACAATTGTAAAAGAATAAATTATATAAGCAAGTGAATTATAAAGCATGGGATTAATTAAAATGATTTACAAGTGTGAAATATTCTTATATATATAATAAATGAAACTATATGAATATATTCATAAATATGAGTTATAAATAAAAATGAATTTAAACTAAGAATTTGAAATTTTGAATCCCGTTGATTTTGGAAGTTATTTTTCAAAGTTAAAGAGATTATATTATTATAAATCAAGATAAGACAAATAAATTTGGAATGATCTTATATAAGTAAAGTGAAATAGTGAAATTATATAAGTAAGAAGATTTGTAAATAATAAAAGGATTTATTTTTAAAAGAATGTAAACTGAATTCACTACTTTTGGTGGGAAATAATAAGGGTGATGACTGCAACATCATCAGTATCATTTTTGAGTTTCTGTATGATGGATTTGCTACCACTAGTAAATTGAAATTTAAGTTTTACTATGATAAACAAATTTGAAATCAAAATCCAAGTTGGAATTGATAAATATAAGTATAATGAATTTGGACTTATAATATGAAATAAAGATTTTAATTTTAGTAAAGTTAAATAAATTTGAGTTAGCATAATAAATATATGATTTGAATTTAACTAAAGGAAAGTTAATTGAATTGAATTGAATTTGAACTGGATTAGATAAGTTATTGAAATGGAAATTAAACTTAAGGGTAAGTGATTATGTAATATGAATTTGGAAGTTTGAATGAACAGGTTGTATAACTTATAAAATAGGAAAATGTAAGTAAAACCAATTGTTAAAATGGTTAAACAATTTTGTTAAGCAAAACAAAATCTGAATTTAAATAGTGATATGAAATTGATTTAAGTAAGAGTTAAATAAAATAGAATTTGAATTGAATTAGAAATAAACTTAAGTTGTATAGTGAAAGTAAATGTAAGTGAGAGTGAAATGAAATATAACTTAAGTAATGTTGAATGAAGTTGAATTTGATATCAAAATGAATTAATAAAGTGAATATGCAAAGTAAGGTCGAATAATAAGCAGTTAATGAAATGAAGTAATTAATGAATATGAACTCGAGTTATATAGCGAAATTCAACTTTAATAGTAAAGGTGAAATAGTGAATATTAGAATTCAATCTGAATCAAATAATTGAATAAAAGTCAATTAGATATTAAACCAATTGGAACTAAATGTGTTGAACCAAATTGAATGTAAACGAAGTAAATTAAATTAAATTAATTTGGTTGTTGGTTATACATTGGTTATTAGATGGATGTTGATTGTACAGAGATTCATTAAGTGTTAATAAAATTGAATTAATAAAATTGGAAGTTAAGTATTTGAATCCAAATTGAAAGTGAAGTAAATTTAAATAGAACTGAATTTGATTCGATTCGATTTGAATTGGAAGTGAACCAGCTTGAATAGAAATTAGTGAATGTAAACTAATTGAATATGAATAATGAATATTAGTAAAATCCAATATTAACGAATCAAATGTGATAAATTGAAAATCAATTGAATGAATATTAATAAGAAAGGAAGGAATATTGATTTGGTTATGTATTTATTGGATTGATATTGGTTTGTTGGATGTTACTTGGATGATAGGTTTATGATGGTTGGATTTGTTGCTTTTGATTGCATTTGCTATATTGGCATATATAGTTGTTATATTGGTATATGTTGTATATTGATGTTACTTTCTATGTACATGTTTCTCATTTGTTTGTTGAGTGTATAGTAGGTGCAGATAGCGTATGCTTTGCATTTGGAGCTCGCTTTCGGGCTATATTAGTCGTATATGCTTGCTAATAATATATAAGGTACATATCTCGGATTACATATCGTACTTTTATATTTTTTCCCTACGGGATGCCTCATTCTCGAAGATGAGATGTATATTTATGATATATATATATATATATATGTTGTCATTCTACTATGGTCGAATCGCGCAGAGGAGGCTATGGTGAATTTTTTTGAGAAAATTGAAAAAAAAATTGATAACTAAATTTTTGATTTTGAGCTATAAGTTAAATGATATCAATTGGTTTTAATAAGAAAACTATAAATGGATTTGAAAACTAAGAAAAGTTTTTATAGGAAGTTTAACTATTGGATTTGGGGAAAAGTTAAAAGATTTTAATAGATTTGATATCTAGTTTGAACGAGTTATTTTGAAAGTTAATAGATTTTGTGGTTTTTTCTTACTTGGTAATTTCGAGGACGAAATTCTTTTAAGTAGGGAAGAATGTAACGATCTAGAATTTTGGTTATTCGAAATTGGAATATTTAACTAATTTTAAATATTCACAAGTAAAGTTTATAAGTGAATAAATTATATTTTGAACATAGTGATTTAATTGGATAATTAAATTGTTAATTTAATATTTAAAATTATAGAAATAATTAAAAATTGAATTTAATGTGAATAAAAATGATTTATAAAGATGAATTAAATTCTATTTGAATTAGAATGATGTTAGTAAACTTTTAAAATTGATTTGAAAGTTAATTTATAGAAATGGAGTATTTTAATATTTAATTAACGTGTAAAAATAATCATTTTTCACACAGTCTCAGATTTCGACGAAACTAGTATCATTCGATATGTAATGTTATATTATCGTAGGATTTCAAATTTCATGCCAATCAGATTTACGGTTTAGTCGTGGCAAGCTGAAACGCGTAGAAATTTGTTTAAGTAAATTTTAAATTTAAATAAGTCGATTCGAAAATCTACCTTTCAAATATGATCGAATTGGCTCCTGATATATATTTTATTGTATTCGGAATAGGGGTAAAACGTTATAAACGCCAGGCAGTACACTTCAATTGGAGTTCGAAAAAATTTCGGATGAATTTTGTCGTGAAATTTTCTATAAAAGAACGTTATAATTCTTATTTTCTCAAACCCTCGCTAAGTTAGGGCTAGCCGCCATTTTCAATTAATGGCCGAAATCATTCAAAATTTCTCCTCTGTTATCTTCCAATCTATCAATCTATCTGAGAAACTCTCAACTAACAAATTGTAGAGCACATCAATATCTACAAGATCAACGGCTATGATCAAATTTGGAGCAATGGAATGACGTGAATTTGGCGATGAACGTCGCACGTTCATGCACATTTTTCTTGGCCAGGGAGCGACCGAGCTTCGTGTCGTTCTTGGTGAAGGTGGAGCTTGGCAAGAGCTTCGAAATGATGGTGGCCGATCGTCTTCAAACGTCGAGATAAGGTCGCGAAAATTGATGATAATCGGCGGCTAGATGGGTTCTTCGACCTGTATACGTGAACACAAGGAAGAGAAAGGAAAAGCAGCCCGATCTATAGATTTTGAAACAAACGGTCAAAATAAAAGTGAGGTTTAAAAAAAATTGTGAAATTTATATATATTAAATTTGTATAAACTTTAAAATGCTATAACTTTGTCATGCGAGGTCCGTTTTGATGCAACAAGTCGTGTTGGGTCCTATTGACGAGCACAACATTTTAGAGATGGTTTGGAGTTGATTGGAGCTAGTTTAAATTTTAGATAAAATTGAACGCTTGTTTAATTTTATTCGAAATAAAACACTACAACTACTATTGGAACCAAAGTGAGTACAACTCACTCTTTCTAACTCATTGATATTTTTATATAAGTGGGAAATAAACTTATTTATGTTGATTGGTGATTGTTTGGATAATATATGATATATTGTATATATATTGATTTGTATTTGGATATATTCCTGCCTATTGGAGCAGATGAGACCCTATACGTTCCCGTGTATAAGCAAGCGACCTTTTGTACGCGTGTCTGCCTCGAAGCAGACATTGTACATATATTCTAATATGTATATTTGTTGCAGGTGACAGGTTGGAGGGATCCAACTGGATTCCTCACCGGTATTGGTTTTATTTGCAGATATTGTGATATATGTTGTTATCGTGTGATATATGATGATTTGGATGTCATGATTGATGTATTTAGTAATGTTGCAGCATTGTGCCTATTTTTGGTCATTATAAAAATATTAAAGTGATGATTTCAAATTAAAAAGGAATTCAAAGTGATTTTAAAAATAGATGTTCTATTAATTTTTGAACTGTTAAGGAAATGGACTTATTTTAAATAAATAAAGAGTTATAAATTTTATGTTATAAAAATTATGATTTTTGTGAAATATAATCAGAATGTGCTTTTGAATATGAAGTTTATTAATTTTGCAAATAGTTTAAATTGAGATTTTTGAATTTATTATAAATGATTTATATATAATATTTACGAAAATTGATATTTTATAAATCAAGGTAATGGAAAATAAAGAAGTTTTATATGTGTTAAAATGAGGATATAAATGGATATTATAAGTAAATAAGATATGTGAATTTGTGAAGTTATAAAAGGAATGATTTTGTAAATAAAGAGATTTATAAGTAATTAACTTATAATTTGGACTTTGGTATATAAAAGAGATTAATGAGTTTGGTTAATAAAGAAATTTTATAAATGGAAGTTTTTATAAAATAGAAATGGGAATTTATAAACATTGTTTTATAAATCCGGAATCAACTTATTTTGATAAGTTAAATGTGTAAGTTTATTAAAGGCATTATTATTCACAATTTTGGACAATGGATTATCCTTTAATAATTGTGTAGAAATATTATATTTGGTAAATGAACTATATTCACGATTTTGGACAGTGAATAATATATTAAATAAAATGGATAAGTTTTGGAAAGTGATCTTTTAAATTAAAAGACATGCTTTGAAAAGTGATCTTTCAAATGAAGTTGAATGATTTTAAGATGTTTTAAAATGTGTTAAGTATCGAATACATAGATTTCGGCATCCATTGTTAAAATAGTCATTTTCGGGAAATAAGGAAAGTTTGTACTATAACACTGTTGTTATAGTAAATGATTTTCGAAAAGATATGTTTTGTGTAGTATATGGGATTTATATATCTATCTAATTTTCGAATCCTTATACTAATGATTTTGGGTTGTTGTAACAATGTTTCACGCAACAGTCGTTTTAACCCACCCACATAAATATGTTCAAGATAATGTTTTCCTTAGAGAATAAAATATATACTTAATCATGATTTAAGTATATGTAATATTTTCTAAGTATTTAAAATAAATTGAATTGTGGATTACCTATTATTAAATAAGTATGTGGAAATGTTTTCCAATGTTGAAATATTGAAATAGTTTGAGGATATATCCTTTAAAGATAATTTGCAGAGAATATTTGGCAAGTGATTTATATAATATAAGATTAATTAAAAGGGCCTAGAGATTGCTTATGGTGCTAGATATTTGTTTGTTTGCTTTGATAGTTAAATTACCGACTATCAAATTTGGCCATTTTAGTTTCTCGACTTGATGTAGGAACTATTTAGTCGTATACTTAATACGTAGCCTTCAGTGTAGGCTTGATTATCTTTTGTGTTGAGGATGTTGATTCATGTAGTGTGGAGTATTACTCCAATCTATCGAGCTTTCTTCTTGGCCGAAGGATATCAAGTTGAAAGTTGGAGACATGATAAGTCTATGAGACTTAGTTTCTGTGTGAGGTTGAGAAACGCTTTTGCGTTGTTGGTGCGGAGAGACCGGGATCGGTTTATCCGAAAACCACTTCGGACCAATATTTTTGCGACTATTGTGCAGGTTGGTTGTGATGATATGGATATTCAAGAATTTCGTAGTGTGTTTATCACGCTGTTTACTAGACTGATCCGGACATTCTTTCCTTTCAATGCTCGAGTCAGACCGAGTATATTTACAGGTTTAGATTTGGTGCTTTTGGAGCTTCAGTAGGAAAGCTGGAGATCTTCATTTTCGTATACACATATCTGTTTTAATTATCCACTTTGCGCTTTGTTGTTTATATTATCGGCAATTGTAAGGACAGGTTATTATAACTGTCCAGGCTGATGATTATTGATTGATTGTTGAACTCTGATTGATGTATGTATATACAGTTTCTATTTTGTAAAGATCATTGATATGATATTATATGTTATTCCACTGCGATGTGAGATTCCGTATTGTTTTGTTTTCTCTTCTCCTTTTCTTCTCTTCTCTTCTTCTCTCTTCTTCTCTTTCTCCTGACTTTTCGTCGGTTTGTGCTTTTAGGGTCGGACATGTGTGGTTTATTGTCGATTCAAAGGGTATGGATTTGCGGGTCGTCACAATACTGTAAGTAAATAATTATAAACTTAAGTTAATGTTGAAGCCGTTTATAATGAAAATGAATACCGTATTAATGGAATGATTATAACTCTAGAAACATTGAAATGATTTCGAAATGGATTTAATATTCAATAATACTATATATGGAAGAATGAATGTGAAAAATAAATAATCCATTAATGGTGAATTAAATTGTAAAGTGATCTACATAATAATTAATCTAATAATTGAAATGGAAATAACTTATGTAAGCAATAAATGTAAAGTAATGAAAAGAAAAATGGTATTGTATAAACGAGTGAAAAATTAATTTTGTAAGTGATAAATGTAAAAAAAAATAAAAAAGCACTGTATGAATAAATGAAAATGAACAGTGAATAATCTGAAAAAGAAAGAGTAACAAGAATAAAACTTAAATATTATTTGAAATTATTGTTTGTTTGGCTTATGAATTGGTTTGGAAAGGATACGTCTAACAGTATAAAATGTGTGAATAATCTTTGAGTTTTATCTAAGACTGCTCAGTGTATGGTATACTTAGTAGTTTATTCATCATCTTATACGATTAAAAGTTTCTGAACCCGAACAAACTATTTGTTTTGGTTGCAATGGATGGATGATTGTTTTCTTTGTTGAAATAAATTTGTACTATTAGTTTGCAAGTGATTGTTGTTATATTATATTGATTTGTTTTGTTATTAGCTGAAAACAACTTAAAATATTTCTATTTTACATAATTATTAACTCTTTTGGATTATATAATTGAAATTCAGGTTATGGAAACAATTGGTATGGTTTTGGTTTCATAATATAAGCGTTGTTTGCCTGATAAATAGGTTTTCCAGATTACGGTTTTTAAGCAGTATTATATTGTTTTCCCATGGTTTGGGATATTTTATTTTGAAAATATGATATGTGTTATTATTATTGATATTACTATTTCTCCCAGACCTCTCCGTACAAAGAAGACTTTGCAGAAATTTTTTATGAATTTTTGGACTTAGAAAATTTTATAGAAATATTTTACAAACTATTATTAACTTGAATATAGAGGATTCAATTGGTTATTAACTGATATATTTTATTTAATACTTAAATATGTAAATTAATTGATACAAATTGAAAAGTTTGAATAAAATATATTAATTCCTTAATCCGTTCATTCCCTTTTCGAGAATGAAAAGTTTTGAGTGGGAGAGAGTATAATGACCGTAAATTTCGATAATTAAATTTATTGATTAAATAATTTTTGAAATTTAATGTTATGATAAAATTTAAGTTTAATAATGGGAATAATAACTTGAATGAAATGTAATATTGTTAGTGTAAGTTAATGGATAACCATTTTAATGCAATTTCAGTTAATTGAATTTAATAATGTAAATTTAAGGCAACTGATAACTATTTTAATTAAATCTCAATAAATTGGAATGATCGTAATTTAAAAATTGAGTATAAACTATAAATGTGTAAATAAATCAAACGTTGTATTAAACGGTGAAATTGTATGTAATTAATTTGAATTGATTAAAATAGAATAATTAATCCGTATGTGAATTTATTATTTTATTTGTTAACGGTAAACATAGAGTTGTGTTTGAATTGTAAGTTGTAACAATGATTTAATTATCATTGCATTATTTAATCTGTTGAAACTTAATTATAAATCAATTGCAATAAATGTAAGTAAATATTGCGTTAATATGAAGTAAGATGAAAATTGTGAAATATTGATGTAATAAATGGAAAACCAATGTTAACTATGTCCATAAAGTAATGATTGATTAAATAAAAAGATTGAAATCAAAATGAATAAATTTATTGGGTTTTAAATTATAATTAATGAATTCATTGCAATTTGAACTGGAATGCTGTAATTAGCGCAATATTAGAAGTTGAATTTGATATGGTAAATTTGTTTTAAAAGATTATAATTACTACTTAATCAAAAGTGATAAAATTTTGTTAGTTATAAAATTTGAATTTGAAATCTGATATATTTATTTTAATAATAATTTATTTAAATAACGTGAAAATAACCATTTTGGCCACTATCTCGGATTTCAACGAAACAAGTTTCATCTGATCCGTAACAATGAATTATTGTAGGGTTTCAAGTTTCGTAGCGATCAGACTTGTCGCGATCGTGCGAGCTCGAAACGCGTAGAGATCAATTTAATTGGATTTAATTGAAATAAGCTGATTTTAAAAGCTAACTTCTTCATACAATGAAATCTGGACTTAAAACCTATCCCATTGAGTTTAAAAATATCAAAAACATCTATTTTGATGTATAGGATGACCTATTTTCGTTTCGGGATCAGAACGGGCTTTTTGAGTCGCGTAGTCGTTTCGATCCAACCCTACCTTTATATAGGCTGTTATAAACCCTAGTTTTTTCTCATTTTATTATTTCTGTACGTACATCTTCTTCCTCCTTCTCAAACCTAATTCCCTAATTCCAAAACTTAATTTAAAAAAAAACAAAAAAATTTGCTCCAGGTTTACTTCGAGCCAGGATGAGATTCGCTTCGAGTTCTAGAGTCGAAAACCATGCAGCAACTTCGAGTCAGAGAGAGTTCCATGCCAAACAAGACGGATCTACGCGCGCTTCAAGTTCCAGAGGCGAAAACCCTACAGCAACTTCGTTTCAGGAGGCAAATGACTCGATCTCGGGTCATTTTGGCAAAAACTCGGAGCAAGCACCGGGTATTTGAGACGGCGACTCAAAGTAAGACCCGAAGTCAAAATTTTCCAATCTTCTAACGTTGATAACTTTTGCGTATGAGTTCGGATTCATGCGCGGTTTCTCCATTGGGATCATATTGAAATTCCTGACGTTTTAGTACTAATTTAGCTGCATTCTGAGACGTCAAATTTTAGGCTAATTTTTGGATTTAAATCGATGACAAATCGAAGATGAGTGTTTTAACCCACTCACAACTACTAAATTATCTTATGTTAGTTACATTAAATTTATGATGTGATTAGAAATCGATTAGTTGATGTTTGGTATATTTAAATTTTATGATGTGATTAGAAATCGATTAGTTGATGTTTGGTATATTTAAATTGTCATTTTAGTTAAATCTGAATTTTATTGAATTTAATTGCTATTTAATTTAATATTGAATTTTAAATTGCCAGTTAATACCCGTTATTGATAATTAGTAAATTTTTGTTATTTATCGGTGATATGGGTGATGATTGTGATGGATGTTTGATTGTTGATATCGGATGATTTGGTGTTATGTTTGTACTGTTATAACACTGCAAGTTTCATTGGATATTGTTAGAAATCCCTATGGGTTGAAATGATACATACCCGTAAAAATTTAAAATATTTGCGGATTGAAATGATAAATATCTGTATCACTTGACTATAGGGTGGAGAATTATATACGAACATCGGATTGGTTAAATTTAATGATTTTAAATCTTTAAATTTTGAATCCAGTTAAACGATATTTGAAATAGAATTTGACTGATATAAACTGAATTGTTTTAGCGGTTACTTAAAGGATTTAAATTGAAATTCTAAAGTCGAATTTGAAGTATAAATGACATTCATCGAAATTTTGTTATTGAAATGTTGGAAACTGTAACTTTGAAAATCTATTAAATTGGAATAGTTAAATTTGATATTTCAAGATTTAAAATTGGGTTTTGATTTGAAATTTGGACATGGTCCAGATTTGTTGGGATGGAAGAAATGGATAAATATGATGTTAATTTCAAATTTATTTATCTCAATATAAACGGTAAATGTTCTTTTAAATTCTAATTTTAGATTTTCAACTATTAAAATAAGTTAATCTATTTTAAACCAACTTAATATTTAAACTATTTAATTTATTTTAATCTAATTTGACCTATTTTAAACTAATTAAACTACTTAATCTATCTTAATCTATTTAATTATTTTAATTATATTTAATCTATTTTAAATTCATTTAATCTATTTTAAATCAAATCGATCCATAATTAACCTATTTAATCTATTTTAAACCATTTAAACTATTTGAAATTTATTTAATGTATTTTAATCTATTTTAAAATTATTTAATCTATTTTAAACCTACTTAACAAAATTTATATCCATGCAAAACAATGTTAAACTAATTAAACTATTTATAACTGTCTGAATTATTCTCTAAATTTCAAATGGTGTAAAGTGGAAATGTTTATAATTAAAGCCTTGATTTAAAAGCGAATAAGGTTTAATAATGTTATAACATAAGTTGGGATTTGAAGTGATATTTGTTGGTGAAATGACATATTTGAGTAAATATGATGATTTTGAAATAAGAATCCTAATTGTGAATATAATTTTGAAGGTGATACGGTTTGAATTGAATATGATATTTTGATATCAATTGTGAAACAGTTTTGAAAATTTAAAAGAACCATACGGTATGAGATAAGCGTTTGGTTGTTAAAGAGACCGGGATCGAATATTCTCATACTCTCTGCCAATACCGAAAACCACTTTAACAACTATGTACGTGGTGGAGATTCTAGAAATGAAGTAGGATGGTTTGACAAATGATTCTGTATGAGGTATTTAAGTGACCCTGACTCCCGTGAGTCGGCTTAGATGTGACTAAAACAGTAGCAACGTTGGGCCATATCACTTTGTGAGGATTTGGTGGTCACCCCTTGATTTTGATTTGGGAGTGTGTTCTGAGATGGGCGGTAGTAGCCCCTATGCGTTACCAATAGTCCGGTCTGCAATTGGTATATCTACCCTGGCATTGCCTCGAGTGTTGTGTTCACATGCCATACCGCGCCTTCTATGAGTTTGTTTTGTGACGTACCTATGGAGTGCTCCCTGATAGCCCACATGCGGGTAGAGTTTACAGTATCTGTATAGACTTCGACATTATATAACATGTGTTAAGTGGGATATGGGTAACGCCTTAACTCTATTTTAATACTTTACCTTACTATAGACACTATTATAACAGCGTATTGTACTATATATTAGATATTTTAATGGATCCTTAGGAGATGGTAATCCCAAACATCTTTTAAGTTATTGCACTCACGTTGACACCGGATAAGAGATGTCAAACCCCGTAAACATCTCCGACGCCGTTACACTCATATTTATTTGCTATTGATTTAACTCACATAAGATCTTTTAGTTCTGACTCGAGTGTTTTGTCTTTTCAATTCACTCGGATCGGTCTAAGCTTTTCAGTTTGTCGAAGACGGCTTTCTGGAGGATAAAGATGAAGATTTTGTACTATTATCTTTTATTATATTTATTCCATTGGATCATGTTGTTCCACTGCATTTACTTATTATTTATTCTTGTTGTATGTAACTCTGATCTATATTATAAAAGTATAATCAATGTATTTGTAAACAGCTTCATGAACTTTTTGTTTGATTATTATATTTTGTCATTCCGCTGCGAGATTCTGTATTTATTTTCTTTCTTTCTCTACTTTTTCTTATTTACCCTATAACAATCTTCCCATTCGAATGGTTTAGTCTAACGTGTGTGGTTTATCATCGATTTAAATTGTCCAAAAAGGCAGGTCGCTACATCGCCAAAGCATTCTGGTTTCATCGTTCAATTTTAGCTTGAATTCGATTTTATGTTGGAATTCTACAAGCTTCAATTTTGACGAATCTAATTCCATATGTAGATATCAACATTACAAATGCAGTGTAAAAACCTACATTCGATTTGGACCACCATTACCGATCACCAGAGACCACTGCACCACCACTAGAGAGACCCCTAACCACGATGAACTCTCTGCCACAAGCAGCGCCTCCCCACGACCACCGTAGATCGTCCGCGAACCCGAGAAACTCCTTAGCATTCATCAACCTCCCTACGCCGCCATGGACTTCTAGCCACCATCGCATGACCACATCTGAATGTCCAAACCATGGCGAACCTAAAGACGCTAGCCTCGCCACTCCTAGTTGCTAGCTCCTCTGTCCAAAAAAAACCCGATTTTCGATCAATACCAGATCTAAGCTGCCTTCGGCCACCATACGACAATCCAACCGATCATCTTGCTCGTCTCCACACCATGCACATTTTCCTAGTTGATGACTTTGCCTGAAATAGCCTCTATTTCCATGGATCAACTGTGGCCGTTGGATGATGAGAGTCTAGGGTTAGAATTTAAGGCCATTGAGAGGAATGAGGGTCTTTATATAGGCATTCTCTCCAAACTATACCCTACACAATCATGGACCCCAAACGAGGCGCGTTCACTGGAGTTTGCAACCAAATACCCATATTCCGAACTCAATGGAACTAGTATCAGAAGCTAATTCCATCATCTACAAAAGCTAGAATTTATAATAAAACTATATTATTTTTAATCCTCTAAAATTAATCGCCACGTGTTTCGAGCTCACACATCATACAATACATTTGATTGTCACGAAACCCGTCAGCGTATAACAATTCATTATTCTAGAACCAATGGCACTAGTTTTGTCAAAATCTGAGACACTTCCCCAGAATGATAATTTCATACCTTAATTAAAATGAACTATTATTGAAACAAATCACTTTAATTATAAATTTAAATTTACACAAACCATTTATTATTTAAAGATAATTAAAATAAGCTTTTGAAATCAATTTATTCAAATTGAATTCAAGATTCAATTATTTCAATAATTCCTATATTTAAATCCCTATTCCAATATTGAATTCACAATTCATATGTTCAAATCTATTAAATAATTTCTGTATTTGGAATTCAAGTTATTTAACCTTTAAAATCAATAATTTAATGTTTAAATTTAACTAAATATGAAAAGACCAAAAATTCGAGTCGTTACAAAATAGTTGTAACCATGAGTGTTGTATCACAATATAAAAAGCACATCGTTTTAAATATTCCTAGTCAAGATGTATCAAGACTAGACATCGATATATCCGTTGAGACTAGAGTACGTAACACTCTCCAAATATAAGACAGTGTATTACTCATGGCTGTTGAGGGCACTAGGGGTTACGTACTAATAGTTATTGGATAATTATGAAATGATCGGCTCGATAGTTTTCTATTGGTTATTATAACTAAGGTCAAACAGAAAATATCAATGTGACAAGATTACACAGTTGCCTTGAATTGCGAATACTATTGATTTTCAATATGGAAACTCCGCTTTAATTATAGTTAAACCATGGCACGGTGTCCATCGAATGACTATATTTTAGTTGAGTGGAATAATTGAAAGTGAAATACTATTCAAGAGAGGATTCGTCTCCTCGGTTATATGAGATTAGTATCATGGTTAACTAAAGTCAGCTCATAATTTAAGTCTATGACTAGAGCAATTCGGTTAATAATAATTGTTGTTGAACCAAAGACTTTTGTGTTTGGACTATAAAGTTGAATGTGGATTATATTGGAATTTTGACCGTTACCAAATTCTGTAAGTCTTAATGTGATATTGTTTTGACGAAGAGAATTTGTGTAAATAATTGTCACTACTAGGTAACACTTAAATATGTAAATTAGTTTGTACAAAAGCTATATAAGCAATAAATTTGACTAAATCGTCACACCACTAGCTAAGATGACGTCACACGTTAATATTTGAATTGTTCAATATTGATCGCTGACAGTATTTGCACCTGAAGAGTCAATATCACCGCAATGTTGAATCCTCCGTCTACTACTCGATTTAATTAAATTATAAATTTTATAATTAATTTAATTAACATTTGTGAAATATTAGTTATAAAATTTTTATTTGAATTGTTTTGATAAATATTAAAAACAGTTCACATATAAAAGTTATGTATACACTTGTCGATATACAATCAGTGTATGTTTAAATATGATTAAAATGTAAAATATCTTATATACAATCAGTGTATGCTTAAATATGATTAAAATGTAAAATATCTGATTTGGCTTGATGTAATTTAAGACCCAATAAGGCAATAAGTTTGAATGGCTATGATGGTGGAGTTTGGCTACCTTCCTTCATATGCTATTTAAACGCCTCTTGCCACTTTTTTCTCTGGGTTTGTGCCTCCGCCTCTCCTATCTTGCCTTAGCTGAATTCCCTTCTTTTCCCTCTCCAAAATTCAAGGAAAAAAATCCAAACATAAATTCAATTAAAATACGAAGAACGGTGTGTAGCTTTCTTAAAGTGTAACGACCCAGAATTTTGGGTCGCTAAATTTGAACCTTTAATTCATTTTAAATGTGGAATATATATTATAATTTGATTTTGAAATAAAAAGATTTTGGATAAGTTAATAGAATTGATTAAATTTCCAATACGGGGATTTAACTGAAAATTTGAATAATACTAATTCAATATTATAATTCGGTTTATTGGTAAATCTGAGTGTAAATAAATATGAAAATGGTTTATAAAAATTATTTAAGTTTATTTTGATGTTAATAATAATATTAGACCATTGGATGGAATACATTGGCGATAGATTGAATTTGGGAATTTATATTAATTTAATAGTGGAATTTAATAATATAATAATGTAAATATTCAGATTTCGATTTAAAACTGAATCGGAATGATCTCTAATGTGATTATATATTTTATATGATTTATTATTAAGTTATTAAAATTTTAAAGGTGAAATTTTAAGTGCTTTCGTCAATTTTGAGAAATCACTCGATTTAATCGACGAATAAATAGCCTTCCGGGGAACAGTCTCGGAATTCGACGAAACCAGTTCCATTGGATCTGTAATAGTTAGTTATTATCGGATTTCAATTTTTGTAGCAATCGGAGTTGTCGTTTGACCATGGCAGCTCGAAACACATAGAAATCGTTTTAATCGATTTAATTTTAAATTGATCGTTTAATTCCGTAACTCGCACGTATGACTAAATTAGCTTACGAAACCTGTTCCATTGTGTACGGAACATGGAAACACCCTAGAAACACCTGTCGGAACGCGTAGTTTAGAGTTTGTTTGCGTATTTTGTCAAATCGAGAATTATATTAATTAAATAATATAAAAACTATATATATATATATATATATATATATATATATATATATATATATATATATTCATTAATTATTCAAACCCTAGCTTCAGAAATGAGCCCCCGCTTCTTTATATTTTCATGGCCGAAAATCAATTTCAATCCCCCTCAAAAATATCTCAATCCATGCTTTAATTTGGGAAACTTTCTAAATGAAAGTTGTAAATCGTTGAGGGATCTACAGATCCAACGGATGATTCGAGCTATCATCGACGATGGAGGGAGAATTTTGGCTTCATTGAGTTGCCGTTTGAGCTCGCCGTGTATGAGCAGGGTTTGACCGAGTGTGCTCGCGTTTGGGCCGAAGGTGGAGTTGGGCTAGGCGAACTCAACGGCAGTGCCTGATTGATCTCACGTTGACCGTGGTGGGTGCGTTTCGAAACCCTTGGTCGTGTGCTTTGGGCTATTTGTTCGTGCTCGCGTGTTTGAAGAAGAGAGGGGAGCGCTTGATGAAGTTCCAGACCTGACGACCAGTAATCGTTTGGTATAAATGAATTGAATTTAAAAGATAATCGTTTTGAATTTTAAACTCAAACTTCAAAATTTAATATCTCGCCCATACGTATTCAGAATTCGACGAAACTGGTAGCGTTGGAATCGCAGGAAAGAGTACTACGCGATGGTGCAGTTCCGGATTCATTCCGGGCAAGTAGAAATTTTAGGTTAAATCGAACGCGGTTCGGTTTAATTTAAAACTTCAAACGCTCGTCGAAACTCAATGTGAGTTATTCTCACTCACATCTGGATGCTAGCTAGTTTAAATAGTTAATATTTAAATATCTGTGTGATTGGTTGAATATAATTGTTGTTATCAGTTTGGATTGATATTTTTATATGTGATGTGCTAATATCTGTGGATGCAGGGAAAACAGGTTGGAGGGATCCAACAGGATTCCTCACAATATAGGAATTATTGTTACAACTGATGATGGATTTTATTTATACACTGTGATAGCTAATTATGAAATCCAGTCTGTTGTGATATGAATTGATAAATTATAAACCTGGAATTGTTAAGTATAAATAAAATAAATTGTTTTAAAAGAAATAAGGAAATTGATAAATAAAAAAATTAAGGGAATAAAATATAGAATCTGGGTTGGGTGAAGAATGAAAATTTGTAAATTTGGAAATTTAAATAAAGTGGAACATTTATTAGTTGATAAATGTGAAAGTATGGATTTCTGGTGATAATTTCGATAAGAAATTATAAATTGTTAAAAATAACAATGGGATTATTTTGATAATAATGTTCCTTGGAAATTAAATATGATTTCAAAAGAAACCCTTCAAATTAAATTAGCGATAAATTGCAAATTAGAATGTTGCAGAAATATTATTTAAAACCATTGAAAATTTAAGTAGATATTTAGTTAAGCAATTCCTTAAGTATGATTTCATTAAATAAATTTATAATAGTTTATTTAAAAAGACCTTTAAACTTATACTTTGGAAGTGAATTTCCGGGAATGAAAATGTGGTTAAGCTTCGTAAGAAGTTATTTTAAACCTAGGGAGGAAATTTATGTTATTAAACATAAATCTGAATTGAACTATAATCGACAGAATTTATAAAATGGATTTTCTGGGTTGTTTGAGTGGGAATGAGTTTCCCTGGGAAAAACCAAGTTCGAGTTTTAAACAGATTTTATTAAAAGAAAGTTTAAAGATTCAAACTTGTTTAAAGAGTGTTTTGGAAATTGTTGTTTTAAAATAATTATTGATAAATTAGCAATAGTAAATTTTTATGAATACTTAGTAAATTTTTTTTACAAATGGATTTATTTAAAGGCTAGTTTTGAATGAAGTTATTTGAAATTATTATTAATCCTTTTTAAACTCTTCTTTTAAATTTAGTTTAACTAAACTTTTATGTAAAACCAAGTTTAGATCTTAATAAATAGTTTTACTTCACTTATTTTAAATTTATATTTTTGAGTAAGTAATTAGAAGTAAATTTACGTATTTTAAAGTATATTTCAGTATAAAATGTTTTAACTATTTTAAATCTAAATGTTTTGAACTTGGTTATTCCAATGGGAATATATGGTAAAGGATTTACCTTGTAAAGGAAGAACTTTGGGAAATTGTTTTCAAATGGGTTTTAGAAATTTGAAAATATATCTTTTAGAGATATTTGAGGCAAATAAATAATGTGGGAAATTATTTATTTTGTGATAGATGTGTTATGAATATAAATTGATAGTTAAATCATCGAATATCAATATTGGACAAATGCGTTGATCGTTTCGAAGAGACCGGGATCGAGATTTATTTCTCGAAAACCACTTCGATCCGGTTTGTACGTTTCGTGCGAAAAACGTGTTCGGAGTCGAAGATGGAGCTGTGAATTGCAAGGGCTAGTCGCTACTGATCCTGAGGATATTTCCAAATTGGATGTAGTAGGAGTAGTGCCTTCGGTTCCGTTCGAACCCGGGACGGACTTGTATGGACGAATGCTTTCGGAACATCGTCAGGTGGGCGATGGGCATTCTAAGTGAAATGTTATAAAAGGTAACGTTTAGCCTCAAGCCTCATCAAATGGGAATGACTGAAAATCAAGGGATATGCGGCAAGGCTTCGTGGGTAGCCCCCAATGGAGAGTAAGGTCATCCCTGTCTAGATGTCCCTTTTTTTTTGGCTTAGTGGTGCGGTTGCTGATCCCAACCGCCGGATGATCTTATTCGAAACTGTCCAGTAAGGGATGGGTCCAGCCTTGTGTTGCAGGGGATCGGGAGTGGTCCTCGGTACGGTGATCTAGGCCCCGTACTGTGACAGGTGGTACCCCAGTGCCTAGTCATTGTTGGAAATCCATTCTCCCTACGAGCTTTGTACGAGTTTTGTTTGTATTACCCACTTTTGTGGCTAGTAGCTGGAATTTAATCATGTAACAATTTCGGCTATTTTATAAGTATTTGTAAATAGACCCTATTATAATATCAGAGGATTTCTATAAAAAGTGTTTTAGCTATCGTAAGGTAAAAACCCGACATGTTTATTTGTGGCGTGGTCTTACGAGATGCTTTTGTTTTCAAAAGGATTTTTGAAACTTTAATAATCAATTTGGATGCATTATTATCAGCTGGTATTCCAGACTGACTCGGGTGTTATCACATTATAATGCTCGGGTCAGACCGAGTATTATTTGTTCAGGACAAGATGCTTGGAGCAGGAGAGGAGCTGGAGTCAGAGACGTATTATCTGTACTTATATATATATTCCGCTGCTGTGATTGTATGGTATGTCTGATTGGTAATTGATGATGTGTGAGATACTCTGATGATGTGATGTATAAAACAGTTATACATTTCATTTTGCGTAAAGTTCTATATTTACTATTATATTTTATTCCGCTGCGACTGTGAGATTCTGACATTGTTTAGCTTCTTCTTCTTCTATCTCTTCTTCTTTAACCCCGAATGGTTCGTAATTCTGTGCCACTTGACTTAATAGAGGTAGGATAGTGTTGATTTAAGGGGTACGGATTTGCGGGCTGTTACACTTGGTATCAGAGCTTAGGTTGGCGACAACCTAGGCTTTGGTGGGGGAAATTACTCATTAAACAGAGTCAATAGTACTCTATAATGAGTTGAGTGTAATAATGGATATGAGAGCGTACTTGTTAGTGAATATAAAATTCTTTTTATACTGTGTTGACTTATCGGTTGAGTGTTTATGAATTCTGGTCGGTGCGGGAAGTACAACCGTACCGATAGGGGTTTCTAAACTCTTTAACAAGATGAACCGACATAGTATTGCTTTTTAAAGTGGGTAAATGAAATAATTTTACCCAAAAGTATGTTTTGATATAAAAGAAAAAAAAATCTGAAATTATTATATATGTATATTTTGTTGATTGGTTGTTAATACTATAATAAAATAAGAACCTAAAATTTAATCTAAAATTCCAAATGGTTATAATCAAATAAAATTTTATAGGTATAAATTATATAAAAGAAGAATAACTAAATTTAAACTAAACCAGAATTTAAACCCGGAAGTTTTAAAAAGGATTTTAAATGTATTGAAAGCAAAGTTTGGAAATTTAAAATCCGGGGAAAGTTTGAAATGTTTGTTAAAGTGTTTGAAGGTAATATTGGAATATTATTTTGGGAAGTATTTTTGAATGGAAACTGTTTTGAAATGAATTTGGGAAAGTAAGAGGCATTGAATTCACTTCAATCGCTGGAAAATAATCCTGATGATGCTGGCCACATCATTAGAATTCATTTTCGAGTTTCTAAAGTGATGGATTGCTTCCCTAGTACTTGGTTATGGTATTGTTTGGACTGGTTGGGAATAACAGTTGTTTTGGGAATTTCAAAAGGAGGAAATTTGTTTTGGCATAAAGAAGTTGTTTTGGAAAATCTGGAAATTTGATTGATATACCAAATCGGTATGAGTTGATTATTATTTCAAAATAGTTTTGAAATAAAACCGGGTAATAGAATTCTGGGAAAATTCTAATTAAATAATGTGTAATGTTGAAATGAATCAACTATTGAACTTGTTAAGTGAAGTTGATATTAATAAGAAGGAAATGAAAATTTTAACCTTGGAATTAAAATTTAACTTAAGTAAATGGAAGTGAATAGAACAAACTTAAGTGAATAGAAATTTAGAATTTAACTTGGATGAGTTAATTGAACTTAGAACTAAATTGATTTGGATTAAATTAAAATGTAAGTTGACTTTGAGGTTGTGGGTCATTGTGTAATGGATTATACCCACAAGCTATTATGTGTTATACTTATAATCTGAGATTGTGAATTTAAACTTTGCAAAGGATTAAGGTGAAAGAAGTTTGTATCCTTAAGAATTCAGTGATATATATATATATATATATATATAAAATTTGAAATTGTGATTATATGATGTAGATGGGTTGAAATGAGCAATATGAGCTTTGAAATAAATAAGTTGGTGAACTTATATAGATAGAAAATGAAATTATAATCACAATTGGGAAATAGTTGAATGGTATGGTAAATTCAAACTTAATCTCTAATGAAATGTAAATTGAAATAACGTAAAGTGAGATATAAAGGAAGTGAATGAACTTAAGTTAGTAAATAAGTTTTGAACTTGTATATGGAGAATTAAAATTGGATTGAAGTGAAATATAAAATTTCTTATAGTTGCATAAGGAAATTCATATTCTTAGATATAATTTGGATTTGTGATTATAAAATGCAAATGGACTTAAATAAGCAATCTAAACTCTTGGATAGAAGTGAAATTGTAATTCATTAAGGGAAAAGAGTTGAACGGTGTGGCATATTCAAAACTTAATCATAAATGAGATGTAAAGTGTAATGAAGCAAAGTGAGAATATAAAGGTGGTTGTTCTTAAGTTAGCAAATAAGTCTTGAACTGATGAATGGAAAAAATGAAATTAATTTTGATAAAGAAATTGAAATTGAAATTTGCTAAATGAAATAATTGGAAAATGGTCATATTATAAATGAATTCAGAGTGAATTGAGGAAGTGAATTAAAAACCTAATATGGATTAGGTTAGAAACTAAATTGAATTACAATTAAATGGGATTTGAATGGTAATGAATAGAATTTTGATAGTTTGGTCAAAAAATTTGGACAGTAAATAAAAATCCAGTGGTGGCATGGGATTTAATTTTGGTAATAAGTATTGGAAGTGTGAATAAATAATGAAATTAGATTATAATGGTGATAATTTGAATTGTGAATAAATTCAAAGGAATGAAATAATTAAAAGTGGTTTCTTTGCTAATAAAATAAATCTAAAAATGGATAAAATAAATAAACAAAGTGCATTAAAATTTATAAATGGTTTCATTTGGGTAAGAATCAATTAAAATGGAAATAAATTGTGATATTATGGAATTGAAATCGTTTAAGAACATGGTGAGATGGTTATGGTTAAGCTTATGAAATAGTTTTAAATGAAATTTGTGTAGATAATAAAATTGGAATGCAAGTAAATGGATTGGAATTGATTTGGACGAGAATCAAATGAAAATAAAATAAAATTGGCATAAGAAGATAATGAAAATATTGTGAAAAATTGAGAGAACTTAAGCAACTTGAAAGAGAAAAACAAAATGACTGTGAATAAGCTTTATTAAGTACTCTTGAATAAAATTAATATAAATGTAAGTAGAATTAATTTTAGTGGTTATAAGCTTAAGTGGTTGTTATTTTGCTTGAATGACATGAAAATTGCATGCATTCGGAATTGAGTTGTTTAACAAGCAATTGAAATTGATTTTTAAATAAATTGATATGGATTGGAATAAAATTCAAAGAGTTTGTATATCGATGCAAGTGAGTTGATTTGAAGGAGCAAATAAAGATGGTTTTAAATTAATTAGATAAATGCAATCTAATTAAGTGATTTTGCATATGAATGGAAATGGATCATAAAAGAAATGCAAATGTTTCAAGTTTAAAATAAAATTTGATTGTAAATCAAATTGGAAATGTAAGTTAAAGTAAAGAAATGCAAGTAAGGCATATGTTAATCATATTGAAATAGAAATGAATTGGTTGTAATAACTATGGATTGTATATAGTGAACTTGAATGTAAATCATTCAAGTGAAATAAAATGAAGTTTGTTTTTGGATGAATTGGAATGGGTTAAAATCTTGGTAAGTGGATTTGTGTATAAATGTAAGTGAGTTATCATAGAGATGCAAATGTAACAAATTGAAATGAAATTTGCTTGGTGAATCAATTCGAAAATTGGGTAAAGTATAAACTGGAATAGCGAAACTTGTATGTAAATCCTTTGTGTGAAATAAAATGGAATTTGGCGTTAGAAAAGGAACTTGTGCATGTTATAAAATATGGTTTACTTATGAAACCATGCAAATTGTTGATTTGATTATGAAATGGATATGTTTGGCTTGAATTTATATTGGAATTGTTGTTAAAATGTTCATATCTTTGAAAACTGATGAGTTTGTTGAGTAAGTACAGGTACGGGAGGCGTTCGAGAGAGTTGGAGCGCGTATATGCGTTATATTAGCCGCTTGCTATTAAAATTTGCTAAAAGGTACGCCTATGCAAATATAATTAGGAAATGATTTTGTTGTGATATATTTTGGTTTCCGACCGTGTGGGTCGATGTATATATATTTATCTGTATCGCGATTTCGCGAAAGCTCCTCCGTACAAAGGAGACTGCCAAAATTTTTCAAAAATTTTGGGAGTTAGAAAATTTTTGGGATTTTGAAAAAAAAATTAATTAACTTAGGAATTTATTTTGAAATAATGTTGAAACAAAAGCTTTTGAGTACGAATAAAGCATATGAGTTTGGATTTGAACTAAAGAGTTTTTGGGAAGTGTATATAAGTTTTAACTAAAGAAGTTTTGGTTAAGTTAATGAGTGTAGGAGCATTTGTTTCATTAGCGTAAAGTTGATTGCAAATAACAATTGGAAATAATGGATTTTGGAATAGGATTGAATTAGTAGTTTCAATTTGAAAACTATAGAATTTGAGCAAAGTGAAAATTTAGATTTCACTAAGTAAGTCTGTTTTTAGGCCTGGAAGCATTCTTCTACCTTAGCGAATTTCGGGGACGAAATTTTTATAAAGGGGAGGAATGTAACGACCCAGAATTTTGGGTCGCTAAATTTGAACCTTTAATTCATTTTAAATGTGGAATATATATTATATTTGATTTTGAAATAAAAAGATTTTGGATAAGTTAATAGAATTGATTAAATTTCCAATACGGGGATTTAATTGAAAATTTGAATAATACTAATTCAATATTATAATTGGGTTTATTGGCAAATCTGAGTGTAAATAAATATGAAAATGGTTTCTAAAAATTATTTAAGTTTATTTTGATGTTAATAATAATATTAGACCATTGGATTGAATAAATTGGCGATAGATTGAATTTGGGAATTTATATTAATTTAATAGTGGAATTTAATAATATAATAATATAAATATTCAGATTACGATTTAAAACTGAATCGGAATGATCTCTAATGTGATTATATATTTTATATGATTTATTATTAAGTTATTAAAATTTTAAAGGTGAAATTTTAAGTGCTTTCGTCAATTTTGAGAAATCACTCGATTTAATCGACGAATAAAATAGCCTTCCTGGGCACAATCTCGGAATTCGACGAAACCAGTTCCATTGGATCCGTAATAGTTAGTTATTATCGTATTTCAATTTTCGTAGCAATCGGAGTTGTCGTTTGACCGTGGCAGCTCGAAACGCATAGAAATCGTTTTAATCGATTTAATTTTAAATTGATCGTTTAATTCCGTAACTCGCACGTATGACTAAATTAGCTTACGAAACCTGTTCCATTGTGTCCGGAACGCGGAAAAACCCTAGAAACACCTGTCGGAACGCGTAGTTTGGAGTTCGTTTGCGTATTTTGTCAAATCGAGAATTATATTAATTAGATAATATAAAAACTATATATATATTCATTAATTATTCAAACCCTAGCTTCAGAAACGAGCCCCCGCTTCTTTATATTTTCATGGCCAAAAATCGATTTCAATCACCCTCAAAAATCTCAATCCATGCTTTAATTTGGGAAACTTTCTAAATGAAAGTTGTAGATCGTTGAGGGATCTACAGATCCAACGGATGATTCGAGCTATCATCGACGATGGAGGGAGAATTTTTGCTTCATTGAGTTGCCATTCGAGCTTGTCGTGTATGAGCAGGGTTTGAGCGAGTGTGCTCGCGTTTGGGCCGAAGGTGGAGTTGGGGTAGGCGAACTCAACGGCAGTGCCTGATCGATCTCACGTTGACCGTGGTGGGTGCGTTTCGAAACCCTTGGCCGCGTGCTTTGGGCTATTTGTTCATGCTCGCGTGTTTGAAGAAGAGAGGGGAGCGCTTGATGAAGTTCCAGATCTGACGGCCAGTAATCGTTTGGTATAAATGAATTGAATTTAAAAGATAATCATTTTGAATTTTAAACTCAAACTTCAAAATTTAATATCTCGCCCATACGTATTCAGAATTCGACGAAACTGGTAGCGTTGGAATCGCAGGAAAGAGTACTACATGATGGTGCAGTTCTGGATTCATTCCGGGCAAGTAGAAATTTTAGGTTAAATCGAACGCGGTTCGGTTTAATTTAAAAGTTCAAACGCTCGCCGAAACTCAATGTGAGTTATTCTCACTCACATCTGGATGCTAGCTAGTTTAAATAGTTAATACTTAAATATTTGTGTGATTGGTTGAATATAATTGTTGTTATCAGTTTGGATTGATATTTTTATATGTGATGTACTAATATCTGTGGATGCAGGGAAAACATGTTGGAGGGATCCAACAGGATTCCTCACAATATAGGAATTATTGTTACAACTGATGATGGATTTTATTTATACACTGTGATAGCTAATTATGAAATCCAGTCTGTTGTGATATGAATTGATAAATTATAAACCTGGAATTGTTAAGTATAAATAAAATAAATTGGTTTTAAAAGAAATAAGGAAATTGATAAATAAAAAAAATTAAGGGAATAAAATATAGAATCTGGGTTGGGTGAAGAATGAAAATTTGTAAATTTGGAAATTTAAATAAAGTGGAACATTTATTAGTTGATAAATGTGAAAGTATGGATTTCTGGTGATAATTTCGATAAGAAATTATAAATTGTTAAAAATAACAATGGGATTATTTTGATAATAATGTTCCTTGGAAATTAAATATGATTTCAAAAGAAACCCTTCAAATTAAATTAGCGATAAATTGCAAATTAGAATGTTGCAGAAATATTATTTAAAACCATTGAAAATTTAAGTAGATATTTAGTTAAGCAATTCCTTAAGTATGATTTCATTAAATAAATTTATAATAGTTTATTTAAAAAGACCTTTAAACTTATACTTTGGAAGTGAATTTCCGGGAATGAAAATGTGGTTAAGCTTCATAAGAAGTTATTTTAAACCTGGGGAGGAAATTTATGTTATTAAACATAAATCTAAATTGAACTATAATCGACAGAATTTATAAAATGGATTTTCTGGGTTGTTTGAGTGGGAATGAGTTTCCCTGGGAAAAACCAAGTTCGAGTTTTAAACAGATTTTATTAAAAGAAAGTTTAAAGATTCAAACTTGTTTAAAGAGTGTTTTGGAAATTATTATTTTAAAATAATTATTGATAAATTAGCAATAGTAAATTTTTATGAATACCTTAGTAATTTTTTTTACAAATGGATTTATTTAAAGGCTAGTTTTGAATGAAGTTATTTGAAATTATTATTAATCCTTTTTATACTCTTCTTTTAAATTTAGTTTAACTAAACTTTTATGTAAAACCAAGTTTAGATCTTAATAAATAGTTTTACTTCACTTATTTTAAATTTATATTTTTGAGTAAGTAATTAGAAGTAAATTTACGTATTTTAAAGTATATTTCAGTATAAAATGTTTTAACCGTTTTAAATCTAAATGTTTTGAACTTGGTTATTCCAATGGGAATATATGGTAAAGGATTTACCTTGTAAAGGAAGAATTCTGGGAAATTGTTTTCAAATAGGTTTTGGAAATTTGAAAATATATCTTTTAGAGATATTTGAGGCAAATAAATAATGTGGGAAATTATTTATTTTGTGATAGATGTGTTATGAATATAAATTGATAGTTAAATCATCGACTATCAATATTGGACAAATGCGTTGATCGTTTCGAAGAGACCGGGATCGAGATTTATTTCTCGAAAACCACTTCGATCCGGTTACGTTTCGTGCGAAAAATGTGTTCGGAGTCGAAGATGGAGCTGTGAAGTGAAAGGGCTAGTCGCTACTAATCCTGAGGATATTTCCAAATTGGTTGTAATAGGAGTAGTGCCTTCGGTTCCGTTCGAACCCAGGACGGACTTGTATGGACGAATGCTTTCGGAACATCATCAGGTGGGCGATGGGCATTCTAAGTGAAACGTTCTAAAAGGTAACATTTAGCCTCAAGCCTCATCAAATGGGAATGACTGAAAATCAGGGGATATGCGGCAAGGCTTCGTGGGTTGCCCCCACTGGAGAGTAAGGTCATCCCTGTCTTGATGTCCCTTTTTTTTTGGCTTAGTGGTGCGTTTGCTGATCCCAACCGCCGGATGATCTTATTTGGAACTGTCCAGTAAGGGATGGGTCCGGCCTTGTGTTGCAGGGGATCGGGAGTGGTCCTCGGTACGGTGATCTAGGCCCCGTACTGTGACAGGTGGTACCCCAGTGCCTAGTCATTGTTGGAAATCCATTCTCCCTACGAGCTTTGTACGAGTTTTGTTTGTATTACCCACTTTTGTGGCTAGTAGCTGGAATTTAATCATGTAACAATTTCGGCTATTTTATAAGTATTTGTAAATAGACCATATTATAATATCAGAGGATTTCTATAAAAAGTGTTTTCGCTATCGTAAGGTAAAAACCCGACATGTTTATTTGTGGCGTGGTCTTACGAGATGCTTTTGTTTTCAAAAGGATTTTTGAAACTTTAATAATCAATTTGGATGCATTATTATCAGCTGGTATTCCAGACTGACTCGGGTGTTATCACATTATAATGCTCGGGTCAGACCGAGTATTATTTGTTCAGGACAAGATGCTTGGAGCAGGAGAGGAGCTGGAGTCAGAGACGTATTATCTGTACTTATATATATATTCCGCTGCTGTGATTGTATGGTATGTCTGATTGGTAATTGATAATGTGTGAGATACTCTGATGATGTGATGTATAAAACAGTTATAGATTTCATTTTGCGTAAAGTTCTATATTTACTATTATATTTTATTCCGTTGCGACTGTGAGATTCTGACATTGTTTAGCTTCTTCTTCTTCTATCTCTTCTTCTTTAACCCCGAATGGTTCGTAATTCTGTGCCACTTGAGTTAATAGAGGTAGGATAGTGTCGATTCAAAGGGTACGGATTTACGGGCTGTTACATAAAGGGATTGCGCCTTTTGGAAGTGTTGAACAAGTATCCAAACGAAGTAATAAAGATTTAACATTTAAGGTATTCTCTTGGTTAATAGCAAGGTGTTATTGTTACAAATTCTCATGATTCTGGAATTGATTGTGATATGGTTTATATTGAATTGTTTATTTTCACGATTCCATATATGTACGTATTGTTGACATATGATATTGAATATGAATATGTATATATGATTTTAACTTGAACTCTTTTGAACTTCTCTCATCTTAGTCATGAAATCAAAATTAATTTTTTCGTATAGTTTTATATTTGAAAATGTTTAAAGATGAATTTTAATAAATTTATCTATACCAGATCTATGGACATAATGGTATATGTGTACAGATCTATCAATTAAGTAATTTCATTTATTTGTGTTATTATATTATAACAAAGGAAATTGCAATTTCATGTTTTTAGTACATATTTATATGTATTATAAAATACAACCAATTGTTTAACATATAATCTTCGGCATGAAATCAAAACTGAATTTTTTTCAAGTTTAAATTTGACAATGTTTGAAGATGAATTTTATTAAATTGATTTATACAAGGTCTATGTATATAATCATATGTGCATAGATCTATCAACTAAGTAAATTCATTCACATGTATGTTTATTTTATAACAAAGAAATTTGCAATTTCATGTTTATATTTACGTGTCAAATGTTAAACACATGTTTACATATATGTATTAACTAATACAATTGATTGTATAGTATGTATCCTGAATCAAAATTCATGTTCCTATGTATGTGTATTTGATGAATACAAATTATGCATATATGTATACTTTTTCAATTGAAAGTCATTTAATAATTGCTTATATGCATACTTATATGTGTATATGTTTATTTATTTGCCAACAGCAGTTCACTATGTAAATATCTTGATTTTGGAGTTTGGAACTAAAATTAAATTAGAATCTAAACTTTAACTTTCATATTAGTAATTAGAAATTTTGTCGCCGTACAATATAATGCGCTTGCATTATTTCATTAGAGTATATTTGGATAAAATCACAGTATATATCAAGTGTAATTTTAGACATAAACATCATTTAATATGTTAATTAATATAATTAAAGAGAGTGAAAGCGATAGGTTTCTAGCTTTACCTTTATATCCTCACCTTCCCTTAATTAATTATACACATTAAGATAAGGACACAAAAGGTTTCCATCTCTAAATTTACATATTTAGGTACACATGTATCCACTGATTATATGTTGCACTTGTAGTAGAAACATATGAATATATTTGATACATTCATTGTAATGCATACAAATTAAAAGTAAAATTTAAAATCCACTTTGACCAAATTAAATAAAATTTGATTTTATTTAAAACTTCATCGGATTGGATCTAAAATATCTTTGACTTCATAGGCCCAATAGATCTATCAAAGATTTTTTTGAAATTTACCCTATAACTCCACTACGAGCTACCTCGGTTCCAACAACTTTATTATCCACTCTTGGATCATATTTGAAAATCCACAAACTCAATATTGCTCCTACTGACTTTAAAACACTTTAGTTGTTATGTGCAAGCATTTTATATTAAATCATTATTTAGAATTCTCAGCTTCAACAGATATGTACCAAAAACAAAGTCAAGCAAGCGATAATTTTGTGAGTAAAATCCAAATTAACTTAAGCATGTTGAATAATGAATCTGTTACGATAATTTGAACAATTGAAATTTACGATGTTATTTATATTAACGTTGCTCACTATATTCCAACTGCTTTAGTCTTCCTTTTGAAAACACATTTGTGGCCGTTGGACCATATCCTTTCTGGTTTAATTATCAAAATCATAGTTTGTTATTGTACTTAGAATCTATTTATAATTTTTGCATCATATCATATGGAAGAGTCAGTACTTTTAATGGTTTTATTGACAATCAAGGAATATCTATTTTGGACATTGATAAGAAACTCATCGTTTCTCCTTAACGTGGGAGAAAATTTATTAGACGCTCTAATGTGTTGTGTTTATTTTGTTAGTTTTATTTCATTCCTCATAATCAGGTTTATCTTTGGATCGTATCTAAATCCATTCATTACAAATAAGTTCTAGAGGAAATTCTTTCGCCATGAAGTTGTTGTTTCTAGAAAAAACAATTGTTTCTCATTATTATGGAATAGATATCCGTATTCATAATCATTTTATTAATCACCTTATATATAATCGATTTGGTTTTAGCTTACAAAATTTAAGTTCAATACATAAATTGGTCATCCAATGATGGTCAATCCCTAACTTCTTTTAGGGTGGTCCACACAAGATCCCTCATGAACAATTATTACATATAGTTACTCGACTGCATAACCTATCAATGCCTTAACTATAATATGTTGTAGTTTCTTATAAATCATTATCTTATATGATTTTGTAAACTATTCTTTTAGATGAAATTAACTTTAACTTTATGTACTGCTCTTAAGTACATGACTTTATGGAAAGAAGTCAACTCAATTTCACTCGTCATTAATCGTACTTTGTTTAACAAAATCTGATTACTCCTTATCGATACATCATTATGTATCATATGGAGTAGCGACTTTTGAGATTGAATCTTTATTCATTTTGGATAAATTTGGAACTCTTTCCGGTAGACTCGCATATTAAATCAAATCATTTTAATTTCTTTTACACGTTATGTTATTTACTTCCGTATTATATTATACAAACTTATCATAGACGCACTACATCTGTATCAAAACATGTCCAAGTTTATGATAATTCATCGTTGAATTTTATAGGGAATCGTTCTGCTATTATTAGACTTACAATCACTTACGTCTATATGTATCAAGATTTCATCAATTCTTATGGCACTCTTAGCGAATAGGTGTTTTTCCTATTATTGATTGAGATATAGTTCACTATTACTATATGATTCATAATCATATGACTGAAGACTTATTCCTCAAAACCATGGCCCAGTCCGTAATTCTAAAGTAATTGCAAAAAATTTAGATACTTCTATATTTTCCAATGCATCACTTTTTTTATGAAAATAAATGCAACTATTATAGTTTTATTTTATAATGAATATCCACAGTATTCATACTAAAATTGAACTTTGTATATTTTCAGTCAATACTGAAAATAGTTATCACTGTATAAATAATATTTGCTATGCTTACGAAAATAATTATGTAACTTGATGTCATTGAAAAAAAGGTTATATGGTATGCTCTCACTATTTCGACCGTTACTGTAATATCATACGTAATATGAAGCTTCATTCAACCAATTATTAAAGAGTTTTATTTCATGCACTATAACTAGTTTGCAGTCGAGAGTTTTAGATTAAATACCCAAAACTTAAAGAAATAAATCTCATAAAAATACATCTTGGAATAGAAATCATATTTCCTATTCCATGTTAAGTATATGTTATTATTTGACAATTCTCATTTCCAATGTCTCTTCATGAAGTAGAAATGATCATTCACTCTCTTCATCCCAACTGTGCTGTAACGACCTAAAATTTTTAGTGATTTTTATTAAATTAATTGAAATTTTATGAAATTTTAAACAAGAAAACTTGAAAATAAATTTGTTATTTGGTATACGTCTATTTAAACATAGCAAATAGTAAATTTTCATCTGGTAATATTGAAGTTTATTTTATTATGAAATTTTATTCCAATTTAAATCAGTTAATAACAGTTGAATTTAAAGAGTTCCGAGACCTAAATATGTCAATAAGAGAAATTTAATTTAGAACATTGTGAATCAGACTGCGAAATTCGTTTCGTGGAATTTGGACGTTTCTAGCTTCGTTTGGATTTTTCCATATGGAATAGCAATGTATATCGGTACCTGTTATCGACTTTTGATAGGATGATCGTACCACTAATATCTGTATACCGTTTTGATCGTGTCGTTGTGCTGATCTCTACGATATATTTATTTCTATATTTTGAGGTCCGGTACGTGACGGATATAATAAAACTGTTCGTCATATCGGTACCACAAATTTCAACCGTTACTTCTCGTGCCACTACAAATTTGAGACATGCTGTCCAATCAACACGTTAATTGTTTTAATAACTTTGGCAGAATTCAATGGCCAGCGGTTACCATTTCCATCGTTGAAAATTTATTTCTTGTCAGTGAATGGGCCTTTCATTTCTCCACTATTCACGCTTCCATACATTTATTTCTTTTCCTCTGTAACTTGTTCTTCTACTTCCCAGATCTATTCTTCCCTCTTTCCCTTTCCTTTGCTCTTAATATTTCCCATTTTTCTCCCCTACAAAACACATGACTCTGCCCTACAAAACCCGAAGGCACCAAAGCACCCACCAGCAAAAACCATCTCCTCATCCCCGTGCTCCAGTCCTTCGTGCATCACATGCACCAAACCACTAGACCTGCCTTCTACCTCTCTCTACTGTTCTTCCACAACGGCGCGAAGCCGCCTGAGCACCACAACCCGGCCGCCTTCACATCCTTACTGAACTGTAACAACCCACATATTTAATGATTTTATATTTAAATGATTTATTTAAATATAGCGTCGTTAGTCGGATTTTGGGTCCGAAATGTTACTTTCTGCAAACGGTCGAATTGGGTCTCAAGACCACTTCCATTGAGTTCAAAACGGCGTTTGCGATCTTTTTGAGTATAAGCTTCGATATTTTTGGAGTTTGTGAAATTTTGACCCTTTTTCTACTTGGGCTTGAGTTTGGGTTCAGCCCCAATCCCCTCTTAATCCCCTAGCTCATTAACTCTTCATCCATTCACCCTCATTTCATTCCTTTAACTTAAGAAAACTGAAAATGGTGGAGGGGAAGAGAAAATAAAAATTGCAAGCCCTAGTTTCTTCTTGTAAACTTGAATCTTGCTCCAAAATCAAAGAGAAGCCATTGGTAAGCCTCCTCTTCATCTTCTCTATCTCTTTCTCTCTTCAATCTCAGAAATTCCTAAACCTAAATTTAGGAAATACTTGTTTTGATCTTAGACTGAAGCTAGTTGAGTTGAAGTGGAGATTGGTTGGCCTTTTCCTTGCAAATTGAACTCCTTCTCCTTTGTTTTTGGGTTAAAGGTGAGATTTTTATCTCACATCCATGACTATAATTATCTTTGGTTGTTGGGTATGAATTCCTAACACTTCTTCATGTGCATTTGCTCTTGATTTGGATTGGTTTTGTGAATATTGCAATTTTTGGTGTTTTGGAAGTCTAAAACTCTAAAAATCCTTCTATAGATGTTTGATCATGTTTTTGGTGATGCATCCAAGAGCCAATAGTGCTGGGTTGTCAATCGGCCTAAGCCCCTTAAGTTCATTGCTCGACCGGTTGCAAGTGGTGAGAGTTTGCTCTTCTATTCAATAGGCAGGGAGACAATTCAGCTACAGCCAGTCGACTGCTTAACCCGAGAGTTTTAATACCCTACAGTCATTCGACTGACTGTATGGTATGAAAACTCTCGAGTTAAGGATCAGTCGACTGACTGCAGAAGGCCAGCCGACTGACCTACTCCAATTTTGCCAATTTTGCCTATTTGCTTGTGTTTCCAATTTTTATCGATTCGTGTTGATTCCAATTAGTTGTTTATGCGTATTTGACCTTGATGATTCCTTTTTGACTTCATTCATGGGTTTTATAAATGATTTCTTCAAATCGCATTAAAAGCTCGCTTCTCTAATTTATAAATTCTATTTAAAACACACACACAATTTCGCACTCCGAGCGATGCGGGAGGAGAATTCAATGATTAGATAAAACGCGTGCAATGAACACGTGCATTCATCTTTTCCATTAATTCTCAATCTATTCGTTTGAAAGTTTTGACCTTTGGGTCTGGTTTACCAATGAGATGAGGTAAACTTTGTACTGCTTTGAGTGTGAAAGTGACTGACGGATAGTAAACCGTTTAGTGCGAACGAGTGGTTATGCGACTCACGTTAACACTTTTCGGATTCCTTTTCGAGAGTTCTGACACATTTGGCCAGTTAGTGGTGTCCAGTACTGGGCCTTCGGACCTTCGCTACTACGGTTTGTCGCCTTTGGGTTTGCGCCTTCGGGTTTGTAGCCCTATAGTATCGCTTTTCTATGTTGGTCGTTATGAGCCGCATGGGTGATATTGGGTTTGGAGTCTTCGGGCTCATGGATCCTTGTTTATACAGTACCGAGCTTGAGCAATTTTCTGATGTTTCATTGATATGTATATTCCCTTGATATCGCCCTTCGATGTTGGTCTTTTTGAGCCGCATGATATATAGGATTACCTTGTGGAACTTGTATACCTTATGGGTATTTGTTATTTGCCTTTTTGGCTTGATTTGGGATATTCGTATCCCTTGTTTATTTGAGTTGCCGATGATATGAGGCTTGTTCTATTATGATTCATCTTTTGCTGATGATTGTGTTATCTCCTTTAGAGATATTTGTTATACTTTATAACCTTGCAGGTTTATTGTTGTTCAGTTTATCTAACTGATTTGTTTAGCCAGACTGACCCGTGTATTTTATACTCGGGTCAGACCGAGATGTTTCAGGTTAGGTGCATTTGGACTTAGCCTATTTTGCTTCCGCATGGACTATTCAACTTGCTCCTTTTTGTCATAGCTTTTTGTGCAGTCCTATTTTGTTGTAACTCTGATATGTATTCTTTTGGATTCGTCTGTATATTGTGGTTTGCTATACCACTTGACATGTATTATTTTGTATACCCTGTTATGTAATCAGTATATGTGTATATGATGATCTACTGTTCTATGATGTATATTACATTTGAGTTATTATATTCTATTCTGATTGATCCCCTAGCCACCTATGGTTTTGTTTTAAGTATTCATTAGATATGTCGATCTGTTTGGTATGATTATTGTTGAGGTATTTAATAGATAGTTAAAGCAAGGCTATAGATGATCGCTCCTATCCAGCCTTATTCTCCGTATTAGCAGACGGTATTATCTAATAATACTCTTTGCTAATGTGGGTATAGAGGTGGGGCGTCACATATCGAACCCTCCCCGCCACCGTGCAAGCTGCCACCAACTCCATCCTTCGACCTCACCTAGCACGGTCAGACCGACCACCCTGATGCCAGAGTCTCTCACATGGTAGCCATATTTGTTTATATATTTATATATCATGTGGTTTCTATATATATTGTTATATAAGGTTTTATATATACAAGCTATTGCTATTTTATATGGTTTGATATACTGAGTCATTTGCAGTGGAGTATGCATACATATCAAGCCATCGATGTTTATACAGTTTTTATATTTTAAGTATATAAAGCTGTAAAGTTTATACAAGTTCTTAATTGTTTTCAATGTTATTACGCATCATCTATATGTATTTGTTATATATATATATACATATATATATATATATATATATATATATATATTGAAGTATAGCATACATATTGGCTTACATGATTTTGTTATTTTGTTTTTCCTGTAAGTTACATGTATTTGTAGTAGTTGTATATATGATAATTGGGTCGAAATTATAAAACTGATATATACGTATTTATGCTTAAAGTATTGTTATATATATTATAGTATAAGTTTCGTGTGTGTACGTATATTTTATCTAATATATATTAGTTCTATATAATAGTTTATATTATATTTAAAAAGGATATGGACTATGAACATTGTTTTCTAGCATATATATATATATCATGGTTTATAGTATGATGTTCTATATGCATATATTTGCTTATATATTCAAGAACTGTTGAGTTTTAGATTTATATATATATATATATATATATATATATATATATATACTTAAAACTGACCGTTGGATCTTTGTGGTGTATATCACATAATTTTATAATTGTAAACTCTAGTACAAGCACCGGTATGCGTATATTTTGACCTATACAAAAGTATATATTTGTACATAATATATTTTAAAGGAAGTTTTATATATGTTAGTTTGAGTGAAGATGGAATAAACAAGTTTTATTTGCTGCTGTATTTAATGCTGGTACATATATATATATATATATATATATATATATATAATTTTATTACTCTTACTTGTTGTTACAGTAATATATCCTGGTGTATAATAGATTATATATATTAGTAGATAAAGTTTAAGTCTGCATTTGGTTAAACTATTTGATTTTCATTAAAATTTACATTATTTTCAGTTATGTATATCCTTGGATTTCAATTTGGTTATGTACATTTAGTTTCAGATATTGATGCTTCAAATATAGTGTATATACTATATAATAAAGCAAATTTGGTTTTGAGATGTATATATGTACATATATATAGATTTTGATTTTAATATGTTTGATTTCAATGAATATATATTTAAATTAAGACCTATTTAAAATATATATGTACTCTAAATTGAATATTGGGTTTAAGGAAGATAATAATATAGTATACATCTCGTCTAAATTTTATATTAAGCTAATTTGATTCGATCTCATCGATTTCTCATTATCAGCTTTGTCCGTCGAATTCATGCCAATCTAGGTTTGTTTTGGAATTTCTAGATTGTCGATGTTCCGTATGCGTATCCGTGTTCGTGTCATCTTTAAACTTCTCTAGCCATAAATCACTCATGATTAATGTTCTTATATTTATTAAATTTGATTTCAATTGAAACGACAATTGAAATATGCTGTTGTAGTTCTTTAAATTGTCATATATGCTATTTTCTGTAACTGTTCACCTGTGGGATATGATACCATATCCTGTTATTTATATTATATTGTTATCGATGATATATGCCTGTTATAATTATTATCATATCTGTTATCACTCTCCACGTTCTCTGTTAGTATTGAATTCCTTATGGGTTAAAATGATACATACCCGAACGGTCTGTAGAATAGGAGAAAATTGTTATGGGTTGAAATGATAAACCCAAGCGATTTTCATTGATTTGAATTTGGGATTGCGGGTTGAAATGATGTAACGATCTGGGTTTTTGAGTCAAATTTAATTTGGTAATTTATATAATTTTTTTGGAATAATTGTGAATTAATTGAGAATTAATTTAGATTTGAATTTTAAGCTGGAAATTCTAAAAGTAAAATATATTGTGAATAAAATTTTGGGTGTATTGGAATTCTCAAAAATTAAATAAGATATATGTTCATTTAGTTATATAAATGAATTATAATTGGAAGTTTGATTTTGAAATTTCATAAATATATGGACAATGAATATTGTTGATTTGAAAATACTAAAATGAATATCTTGAAAACAGATTGGATTTATTTTGGAATTTATATAGAAATTAAGTTTCAAAACATTTTCTTATTTTTAAGAAAATTTATATATAGTACAAATTGCATCTGCATAAAGATTTAAAAATACATAGCACATATGTGGATATAGTTGATAAATAAATTATATAATATGTATTTATATGTAGTTGGAAGTATATTTTGAATTCGATATAATAAATTTTTAAAGGCCATTTAAAGGATAAATTTTAATATATATATGTATACATGTTTATTTATTAGATAAGTATCTATTTAAAAAGTATAATGGTTTTAATTCATAAGTATAATAAACTAAATTTAATTTAGTATTGGTTATAAAGAATAGAACATTTTCTTTTAAAAATATAGTCTGTAAATATAGAAGAAAATGTGTGAATATAAGAAGAAAAAAAACATGATTCTTAATATATGCAAAAGTATAAGTTTGTAAATATAATAACAAGAAGGTTTAAAAGAAATTTTACAACATAATTCAATAAGGGGTTTTAAACATAAAACCTTCATAAGTGACATTTGTTAAGTAAGGAGATACATACATTCACAAGGGTAGATAATTTAAAACATGTATGAACAAGTGTCATCTTTTAAATATTCTTTTCATTTTTGAATTTAAGAAATAAGGAAAAACTATTATATTTTTTTCAATTTTGTTTCATGCATTCAAAAACAAAAGAAAAAGAAAAAGAAAAAAACTCAAATCTGAAAATAAAAATAAAAATAAAGCATAGTTTGAAAATCAAAAGCTAAGAAAGTTAAACAACTCTTCTTTCTCAAATCTGAAAATCAATTCTTCCTCAAAACCAGAAAATTTATGAAACATCTTCAACCTGACATTCAAAAACAAAACAACAAATCAGAAGAAAGGAAAAAAGAGAAGAAAACCTGAGAATAAAATGCAATGCATCTCAGTATGAATTCAAAAGCTAAAACAAAGTTCTCAAGCATGGAAAACCTTAGTATCTTCAATCTGAAAACAAGCAAGACAATCAACCTGAAGCCAAAACAAGTTTGATTTAAATCAAAGGAAGGATTCAATTCAAACAATAAGCAAGGGTTCAAATCATAAAAACAAAAGCATTTCCAGATTTTTCAAGCTCTGTTTTTTGCTTTCAAACCAAACTCAGGTGAGCAAACCTTTAATTTAGAACCTTGAATCTATGAAGTAATGTTGTGATGAATGCTTTGAGTTGCTGTGCAAAATGTTTTATTGTCCTATGTGTTTGCATGTCTGAATGTATGTATATACATACATGTTTTATACTCTGTTGAAGCTCAATCGTACATTCACTAAGAAAAATTCGAACTGCATTTTATTCAATCAAGTTCAGACTTTGATTTACAAATAGAAAATGGTCATAAGACTGTAATATTACTTTTAAAAATAAACTCAAGTGTCTATATTAAGGGATTTTATCAAAAATAAGAAATTACAGTTAAAGTAAATTAAAGTCAGAAAGTAAAGGATTTTAATTTTTAGTTTTAACTTCATGACTAGGTTTGTATCTGAAAATGATGAATTTTATTAATAATTTGTGATTTTAAGTTTTGAATAAAAGGGGGATTTTTGGTTTGAACGGAAAAAAATAAAATGGTCAAATTCTAGCGAGCGTTGAAGGATGTTGGATCGGGATTAATGGTGATGGAGGCTTGCGTGATGTAGATTGTAGGAAAAATAATCGCACATATTCTCATAAATTGTGGTGTTCAGGCGAAACAATTTTAGGGTTTTGGGATGGCTTCAGGTGGTCGGCGAACGCGATGGAATTGCGTGATGTTGGAGCAACCGGATGAGTGATTTTTGGCAGGAAGGTGGCATAGGGGATGGGCTTCCAATCGGGAAAGGTGGCAAGTGAATCGGAGTTATGGGGCAAGTGCAGTTCGTCGATCAGTGGAGATAGACGGGTTTCTTGAGTTCTGGAGGTTTGGGAAAATTGGTCGACTTGGATCAGGAAAGTGACAGGCCTCAACAAGATGGCGAATAAGATCAGGGGACGAGTTGTGATTGGTTGGCGATGGCACGGCGGTGAAGTGGCCAGTGGAAGGGATGTGCACGTGCACGATTGTCACCGTGCACGAGAGGTCCAGGTAGGAGTAGTTGTTTCTTGGTTGATCGTGTTCGAGTTTGGGACGATGTGACCTCGAAGTGATGCTCGCATCGATCAAATTAAGTGTATTGGTTTGTGTCGATCATTTGAGTTTGTTGTTCGTGGGATCGGAACAGGAATTAGGGAAGAAGAAGGAAATGCTCGAGCGTTTTGGTGGAGGGCTCGGGTACAATTGCGTTTGGCTAAGGAAATAGGCTCGAGTTTGTTTAAAATACAACAGTTTTTAAGTTACAAAGTAAATTGTTAATTAAAACAGAGTTTCAAAGCATATTTAAACTAAATAAGTTTCCAAAGGAAAATAAATTAAGTTTCAAAAGTTTAAAATTTAATTTGCGGTGTGATTAAGTAATTAATTTAGATAAAAGATTTATCTTTAATTAAATGTTTGAATAATTTAAGAATCATTAATTAATTTAAAAGTAATCTATGAATGTAATTAATATTAAAGGTTGATTGATTATTAATTAAAGGTTTAATTTAATAATAATTAGGATTTAATAAATTAATAATTAAGTATTGATTTAAGGATAATTAATGATTGATTAATGAGATTTATTAAAGGATGATTACTTAGTATAAGTTAATTAAGGGATAATTTATTAATGAAATTAATTTAAGGGTTGGTTAATTAATTTGTAATTTAAAGATTTATTAAGTGATTAAAGATTTATTACTTAATAATTAAAGGTTGATTAATTGATGATTAAAAGTTAATTAATTTGTAATTACTTAATGTAATTAATGGACAGTTAATTATGTAATTAACTTAAGGTTAATTAATTAATGAAAGTGATTAAGGAATTATTATTAATTAAGGGTTAATTAATTAATATAATTAATTAAGGCTAATTAATTAAAGGATAATTAAATGATTAAAGGTTAATTTTTAAAGGATAATTAATTTATTAATTAAGGATGATTAATTTATGGTTAATATATAAATGATTAAAGAATAATTAATCAAATTGATTAGAGATTAATTAATTTACCAGGGTTAGAGACTAATCTGATTTAAATTTATCAGATAATTAAATTGATTTTTACTTATGGATGTTTGGATTCTATTGAGTGCTTTGAATTGATTGATGTCCCTGGTTTGTGATAATGTGTGATATGAATTATTCTGTTTCGTGTTGTTTACCGTGATGTAATTTATTCATATGTGATGTAATTAATTATCTGTGATGTAATTAATTATCTGGGATGTAACTTATTTATCTGTGATAAATGTATCTGTAACAGCCCGATATTTTCAACCATTCACATCCACACATGTCGGACTTGAATTTCTCAAAATACCGCGTAGTAAATAAAATTTGGCAAATCTCAGAATATACAGTAAATAAATAGTCATAGATCATAGACACAGATTAAATAATAATGCAGCGGAAGTAAAAGGGATAGTAGTTCATGAAGCTACTATATAATAATAAGATACATAAGAGTTAAACAAAATACAACAGAAGTGTAACAAGATACATCATGTACAAATCAAAATACATCACTGAAATTAGTGGATACAGAAAGCAAAAAAAGATGACTGGATCTTCAAGGAAAGCTCTAACTCCTAAGGTGAATCTTGAATGCTAACTCACTAAATCTGACTCGAGGGTAAAGAAAGACACAAAATATTTGAGTCAGGACATAAATACTTATGAACTGTAAATCAACTCAAGTGAACAGTAACAAAAATGCATCAGTAACTTAAAGGATGCTTGGGATCGCCCATCCTTTAAGGATCCGTTAAACTATTTACTATGTAGTAATATTGCGCTATTATAATAATGTCTACAGTAAAACAAACTTACTTTAAAATAGCATTACGGCTTACCCATATCACCATTCACACATAATAGTCCCAGTAGTCCATCCAATATCATGATATCTCCAGATCGGAAAACTACCAGTGGATACCACATGGGCTACGGAAGAAAAACAAACTCGTAGTAAAGGCTCGGTATGGTAGGTGACACGGCATACAAGGCAATGCCAGGGTAGATATACCAATTACGCACACGGGCTGGTGGTAACGCAGCAGCCACATACGCCCACCTTGGAACACACTCCCAAATCAAAATCGGAGGATGACCATCTAATCAACCACAAGTAAGAGTATAGTATCGAAGGAATGTGTCCGACCAAAGGAGCTACCCCTTTTGGCCCGAGATCGCTCCTATTTTAGCCACCTTATGCCAACTCACGGGAGTTGGGTCCACGTAATATACCTCAAGAACGAGGCCACCATCCTACTTCATTCTGGAAACTCCATCGCGTACACAGTTGTTAAAGTGGTTTTCAGAGTTGGCAGAGAGTATGATAACTTCCGGTCCCGGTCTCTTTAACAACCAATCGTTATTATAACACCGTGGTCATTTTAAAATAGTTTATACTTCAAAAATCAAATCATTTCATTTCAAAACTATATCCCTTTCAAAATAGTTTACACTTCGAAACCAAAACCATTTTTATTTCAAAACTATTTATTCAATCAAAATAGTTTATACTTCGAAACCAAAATCATTTTTATTTCAAAACTATTTATTCAATCAAAATAGTTTATACTTCGAAACCAAAAACATTTCAAACATATATTCATTTCAACATCATAACACTTTCAAAGCATAACTCTTTCGAAACCAAAAATACTTGAAACAGTTACACTTTGAAAATCATAACATTTCAAAATCATACATTTGAAATCATGAAACATCCTTTAATTCTTTACATTGTACAAATTTATTCAATTAAACCAAAATTTCAAATTTCCAATTTAATTCAAATCAAACCATAAGTTTCAATTCAGTTCAGTTTCCTCACAAAACTTTTCAAATCTTATTAATTTCAAAAATTGATTTGATCTACAAAATAAACCATCCAATTTTAACATATTTCCAAACTTTAATATCACACATTTCAAAACTAAACTTTATAATTTCATATATTCATATCTCAAATCTAATTTCATTATTATTTAGTTCTGAAATATTCATTTCATAAATCCAATATCTTTAAATAAACTCAAATTACAAATAAACCAAATATCCTTTCATACCAATATAAACTTCAAATATTCATTAATCAAAATCAAGTACCATTCCAAATTCACTTTCTTTATCAAAATAAAGATTATATTATTCAAAACCATTTCGAAATCATTAAAATATCATTTCTTCCAAAACTCGTTATCAAATCATTATTTGAATTCAATTTAAAATATTCAAATTTAAATATCATTAAAAAATCAAATATTTCACTCATTTATTATTTCAAATATCATTACAAAACCCATGTCAAAATTACATTCAAAAATTCATTTATCCTATTATATTTCATTCCATTTAACACATAACCAAGTAAACCTTATTTAAATTCAAATTAAATTTAAATTCCTTAAAATTCAAATTTAAATATAAAGATATATTCAAAACTCCTTATATTTCACAAATAATCAATTTCCAAAAGTTAAATCATTTAACACTTTGCAATATAACTCAAACAGTGTTAAAATCTATAACATTCAAAACATTGTCAAATTTAGCAAACGACAGCATTTATAAAGTGCTATCGTAGCTTATAGTTTCAAGAATAGTTTAGTCCAAGGATAATGACATTTATAAAATGTCGTAATAGATATTAGTTATTTCAAACATAGTTAAATTCAAAAACAACAGCATTTAAAAATGCTGTCAAAAGACTACAACATTTGCAAATGCTATAAAATTCCAGATTTTATTTCAACTTTCAAAATCAATAAAACTTCAATTTAAAAAATTTTAAACTTATAAATCATATTTCTAGACTTCAAAATTTCACATTTAAATAATTTTAACATATGATTTATCACAACAAAATTTTAAAATTAAATATCCAATTAAAACTCACTTCCATTTGTTAAGTCAAAATTCACTGTTTTCTTAACTTATAAATTAAATAAAACTTAACATTTTATTTCAAATATTATTTCAAAACTTTAAATTAAATTTCCATTATATATTTACATTTAAAAATATAATTTAAAGTCAAACATCACATTTACTCCAAATTTACATACTTGAATTCACTTAAATTCACAATTTCAAGATTTAATATTTAACTTTCTTAAAACCATAAAATATATATTTTAAATCAAAATTTATTAATTTTAAAAATGCATATTTTAATAAAAAAATCATTTAAAAATATACCACGGAGTCTGTATAAAATTTTCTAACCTAGGTCAAGTGATACGGATATATATATCATTTCAATTCGTAATTTACAAAGAAAACCGGGTTCTATCATTTCAGACCCGCAATCGCAAGTCAAATAAAATATAATAAAAATCGCTCAGACCTTTCGTTTCAGCCCATAACGATTTTTCCCTATTCTAAAGTCCGTTCGGGTATGTACCATTTCATCCCATAGTGATTCTATTCTAACAGGGAACTTGCAGTGTGAACATATGCATAAACAATATAACCAATGTAAATATCACAATATAATGTCATATATCAGATGTCAGGTGATAATTAACAGTTTTAATATAGTAATAACATAGCATATCATATGATCAACATTAACTTGCATAAACATTTTATATTACTATATACTTGCCATCAATTTACTGTTTCATAAGTATAAATGTCAGAGTGAGAAAGACTCACCTTTTCAAGCTGAAGACCACTACGACACAGAAAACAATTCGAAAGGCACGAAAAGCATGATACAACACAATATTGGATTCAAGTGAGTGGGGAGCCTAGATGATGATCTTGTATGCAACAATCAAAACAAGACAATGTAACATAAATATGAATATATTTAACACCAAACACATTGAAACAATTTGAATTTAAAATGCAACAATGGACAAGATGACTTTACCATGCTTTAACCATTCAAAAGCTTAGCCATACCTGGACCTAGGCTCGGCCATGATGTGTGTTAACCTCAGGTTATGGCATCAAAATAGCATGGCAACATGAAGATGAAGTATAGAGGTGAAACATGGAGCATACAAAAGAAACAAGGCAAAAAGGCAACTTTGGTTCAACAATTTGGCTCGGCCAAAGGCTAGTGGGTTCGGCCTATGAGGTTTCAGACCTGGAAAGAGGTAGAGATGGCTGAAGTGGTGTCTCGAGGAGGGGTAGCTAATGGTGGTGGTGGCTAGGGGGGGGTGGCCAAAGTGAAATAGGAAGGGCAGGTGAAGTATGAAGCTTGGTTAAGCAATTTGGAAGGGTCTGGTGCAAAGTTTGTGATGCTAACCTCCATGGATGGGCAAGGCTTGGCTAAAGTCAGCGGAGGGGGAGGAAGAGCTGCTGTAGATGGTAGAGGAGGTGGTCGTGGAGTTGGAGTGGAGTAGAGGCCAGGCTATGCTAGAGGAGGAACAAGGTAGAAATCATTGAAAAGAAGAAGGAAAGAAAGAATGAAGCCATAAGTTTTCTTTTCTTTTTTTTCTTCATGAAGTCGTGAGTTTTAGGGGGAAGATGATAAAGTGTTTTCATGTGAAAAGGAAAATAGAATGTCGGCTGAAGAGTGGAGTTAAGGCAGCCAATTGAAGAGATGTTGGTTGAGAAATGAAAAGACAGAATACAAAAAGGCTTAAGCAAATAAAGAGTCACATACCTTTCAAATTTCCACCATTTCTTTTTAAATTTTAAATACATGTAAAATATGTATAAATACAGATAAAAACACTAAAATATAGTAAATAAACAAAAATAAATAAATAAATATTAATTAAATTAAGAAAATAGCAAAGAAAATGTAAACTAGGCTTGAAAATTTGAAAATAAATGAAATGAACTTTGGGAAAATTGTATGTACATGAATTTTTTTTATAAATAAAGATAAAAACATAAAAATAAAATGCATACATAAAATGAATAAATAAATTTTAATTAAATATAATTTAAATGAAGAAAATAGTAGAAAAATGGAAACTAACCTTTAAAAATAGAAAATAAATTCAATGAGCTTTGGAAAAATTCAAACATCACTTTAAAAAATTTTAAAAGGTAAAAATATATGTAACATAACATATAATACAATTTAGAATAAGATATGACAATTAAAAAGATTATTTATATAATTTAAAATAAACAATATGGTTAAATAAAACAATTTACACCCAATTTTCTAAAATGCATAACTTTCACAATATAATTTGGATTTCAACGAAACGAAAAGCAGTGTTCTTGAAATTTTATTTACTTTCATAAAAAAAGATAAAATTCAAAATTTCAAACTTTTAAAATTTTAATTCAAAAGTCAAAGTTTGACCAGATTGACCAAAATTCACATTTTCTGGAAATATTCAATTTATTCATGTTTGAAATTATAATTCACATACAAATCAAAATTTATATTTAAAATAAAAAACTTATTCACTTTAATAAATAAAATAAAGTTTTTAAATTAGGAATTTAAACTAAAATAATTAAAATATATAATTACAATAAACAGAAAATACAGGGCTATAACAGTATCTGTGAGTCTATGAATGAAGATAAGCGTTAAAAGAATATACCACTTATCTATATTGTTGTATTTGAATCTGTGATGATTATGATGTTGCACTATTATGTGTACAACCCTTGGACAACACTATACACACACAAATATGGATTGCATGAGTAAATTAGTTAAGTCACAGATTTTTGAAATGGCTTTTAAAGAAAATTAAATTTTGAATCCAAATAGTTTTAGTAATGGAATTGGGTTAAATGTGAGAAGTTTTGAAAAGGAATTTTAAAGACAAAAGTTATTTGAATAACTTAATAAAGTTTGAAATTTAAATAATTTAATTTAAATTCAATATTTGAAATTGAATTCTATGATTTGGAAACTATGGTTTAAATAGGTTATACAAGTTATAAAGGTGTTTATATGGGTTTTAAATCATTTAAAAAGTTTCGTTTTGGGAATTTAAATTTAAACCCAAGTTTATACTTGAATGGCTCTAACTTATGTAAATGTAGTCATTTTTTTTCCAAAACGAAAACGATTTGTTTTTAATTAATAATAGCTTTCATATAAAGAAAAGGTTTTTAATTTGTGTTGGAAGATTTCAAGTTGAAATGAAAATGAAATAGTTTTGAAAACTATGAATAGATCTTTGTGAAAGATGGTCGGACTTTGTTTTGAAATTGAAGAGGGTGTTAAATGGTGTATCTTTTATACATAAAAGATTGAAATGGTTATGGTTTTGTAAACTATGAATTAAATATTTGATTTAAAAATTAGAGGAGTCAATCCAATGTGAAATGGAGTAGTTTTGAAAAGTTGTGAATTAATATTTGTGAAAGCTGGGTGAACTTTGTGAATTAAATCTTTTAAAAAAAAATGAAAATGGTAATTTGTTTAAACCATTTAAAGGAAGATTTTGGGTTTTAAGTTTTGACTTAACCGAAGTCCCATTATCCATATGTTTTTAAATATTGCGCTTATTATTCGGTTTAGCCGGGAGAGGACATTGTGTCATATAACCCATTCTGAATAATGATACGCCGTACATGGATAAATTTGAAGACCGGTGGTGAAGACCAGGTATTTTCAAGAACGAAAGGATAACCCGTCGATTGTCTCTGCACCGAGTCGCGCCAGTATATAGATTCCCTAAGTGATGGGAAGTCCGATCGGGATTGTGAATAACCGGATTGCAAGGGCTTCTTTGGAAGTGCCTTCGGTTCTGTTCAAACCCGAAACAAACTTGTTTGGATGTATGTCTGATATTACACTTTGAGATGTAAAACCGGTTTCTATCAAATACATTTCTGTTTGGTGGCGGAGAATTCATTCTCTTAGCTTAACACCCTTCTTTGAGACTACGAGCTCAGAGGTTATGTAGTTGATGGTTACTAGTGATAAATTCCCAAATCGGGAATGTGGAATACGAAGTGCTGCTGATCATTTGTTGACCAAAGCATGGCTTTGTGAAAGAGCGTAGCTTTGTGGACGAGACTGCATCAGGACCTCACAAACCGAAAATGGTCGAAACAAGAAAGATGCGGCAAGGTTATGAGGGTCGCGCCCTTTAGGGTATGTCATTCCCTTCTGGAAAAAGGTGGTATCATGGTATGGAGCCTAGATACTTAACCTATGTGTAGCTGCAATCTCATTACTGTGTGGTTGTTGCTTTGTGATTGAGGGTCCTCGGATAAAGGTCGCAAACGACTGGGGGGTGGCATATTCGTGTAGTAGTTACCTAGTTACAGAGGTAACCCGACCTTCTGTTGGTAGAGAGATGGTTAAGTTCTCGGGACGTCCCTCCAGAGGCGTACCCATGTGGCAGTAGGAAGTTCCTTAGCCTGACCATTTGTTGGAAAATCCAAAGAAACAATACGCGCCCTATACGGTATTAGTTGTATAACCTGCCATGGAATGTGGCAGTAACCTACTACTGAACATGGTAACTATAGTAGGCATACAATAATGGTTGTATACTGGATAAGATTAATATTATTCTTTCGAAAGGTTTTCTGCACTATGCACTAATAATAATATCAAATGACTTTTGCGTATCAAGCATGTTTAACTATCATAAGGAGAAACCTCCTCCAATTCTGCGTTTGCATTGTGTGTGTGGCGGGAGGCCTTATGGTAGTTTCATTTTCCAAAAAGCATTACGGATTTCAATTTTAAATTCCTTTGTTGTTTGTTTTAAAGATATAACTGATTTTGTTTTCTCATACCAGTCTCATGACTGACCCGGAGTTTATTGTTCACTTCCTAAACTTCCGGTCCCCACAATTTTCCACACGGGCAGTCTAGAGTTGGGTTTTTCAGATTGTCGGATAGTAGATATCAATTTGGTACCCTTCAGCTTTCTCTTTGTAATTCTTTAGAGTCTTCGGATTCATGGACTGGACTTGCTTAGCTTAGTGAAACTTGATGGTGGTTCAAGTTTATGGTTTGGAGCTTTGGATTAGGATGCAATTGTGTATTCATTCTTGTCTGAAGTTCACTTGGAGTTATCTCTTCCATTGGTATCTTTTCCGCTATAGCATTGTATCATACCTATGATATTTGTTGAGCATTATTGATATCATTATTGTATATCATTCTGTATTTCACTTCCGCTGTGTTGTTATACTTAATGTGTTATAAGCTCCGGCGAGCCAAATTCGGCGTTTGAATCTACGGCATTCAAGTACAACTGAAGTACAGGGCCGATTTTCGAAGGTCGAGTCAGGGTCATCACATTTGGTATCAGAGCTGAAGGTTAAAACTTTAGCTCAGGAGTATAACACATTATGTAACTCATTAGAGATAGGGTGAAGTATACCCTATAATGAGTATATCCCTAAGATATCTGTTCGAGTGCCTGAGTAAATTCTCTTACTATCCACTGATAGTAAGTATGAGTGCAAGAAAAGGGCGAGATAGGGGACAGGGGAGTACCACTAAAACTGATCAATACCCTGCAATAGTGGAAACAACTTTCTTATCAATCTCCTTTGATCTAATTTCAAATTCTTTGATTGCTTCGTGGCAGCTGCAAGGAGAAGCTTCGGTGTGGTGGTGGCCCTGCGAATCCTTATAGATAAGTTTCTATTTCGTATTCACTCCATTGGTTTTCTATCAGCTTTTCGTTTTTAACTTTGATAAATTTGAAAATTTAAATTGAAATAAATTGGTAAATTAAATATGAAGTTGAATATGATGATTTGTATTGATAAAACGATTTCGATTAAACCAAAATTTGAAATTATATTGTAATTTCTAGTGAGGATCAAAGTCCGAAGAGGGACAAGTTATATATAATTTGGGATGTTCCAACTTAAGTTTGGAATCCATATCTAGTGTTTGAGAGTCGTGGAAGATTAAATCCATTTATCTATCATTTGGGTCTCGATATATTCTACGAATGGTTAGTTATCCCTTTGAACTAACTAGTGCCTTGCATATTTCGTAGATCTGGTGACAAGAGTTTGTTCTTATATTATTGGTGATATTCTGATTTGGTAAACCAAATGCAGAATGGATATCTCAGTTCGATCTGGTGAGTCGATTCTCTATCTTTCATCTGTTCTTTGTTATCTTTTCGTTTGGCAAATTTCGAGGACGAAATTTTCTTAAGGAGGGGAATCTGTAACGATCTCGGTTTTTGAGTCAAATTTAATTTTTTAATTTATATAAAATTTTTGGATTAATTGTGAATTAATTGAAAATTAATTTAGATTTGAATTTTAAGCTGGAAATTCTAAAAATAAAGTATATTGTGAATAGAATTTTGGGTGTATTGGAATTCTCAAAAATTAAATAAGATATATGTTCATTTAGTTATATAAATGAATTATAATTGGAAGTTTGGTTTTTAAATTTCATAAATATATGGACAACGAATATTGTTGATTTGAAAATACTAAAATGAATATCTTGAAAACAAATTGGATTTATTTTGGAATTTATACAGAAATTAAGTTTTAAAACATTTTCTTATTTTTAAGAAAATTTATATAAAGTATAAATTGCATCTGCATAAAGATTTAAAAATACATAGCACGTATGTTAATATAGTTGATAAATAAATTGTATAATATGTATGTATATGTAGTTGAAAGTATATTTTGAATTTGATAAAATAAATTTTTAAAGGCCATTTAACGGATAAATTTTAATATATATATATATATGTATATATGTATGTATACATGTTTATTTATTAATGTATAGAGATAAGTATTTATTTAAAAAGTATAATGGTTTTAATTTAGAAGTGTAATAAAATAAATTTAATTTAGTATTGGTTATAAAGAATAGTACATTTTCTTTTAAAAATATAGTTTGTAAATATAGAAGAAAATGTGTGAATATAAGAAAAAAAAACATGATTCTTAATATATGCAAAAGTATAAGTTTGTAAATATAATAACAAGAAGGTTTAAAACAAATTTTACAAAATAATTCAATAAGGGGTTTTAAACATAAAATCTTCATAAGTGACCTTTGTTAAGTAAAGAGATACATACATTCACAAATGTAGATAATTTAAAACATGTACGAACAAGTGTCATCTTTTAAATATTCTTTTCATTTTTGAATTTAAGAAATAAGGAAAAACTATTATATTCTTTTCCATTTTGTTTCATGCATTCAAAAAGAAAAAAAAACTCAAATCTGAAAAGAAAAATAAAAACAAAGCATAGTTTAAATCAAAAGCTGAGAAAGTTAAACAACTCTTCTTTCTCAAATCTGAAAATCAATTCTTCCTCAAAACCAGAAAATTTATCAAACATCTTTAACTTGAAATTCAAAAAAAAAAAAAAAACAAATCAGAAGAAAGGAAAAAAGAGAAGAAAACCTGAGAATAAAATGCAATGCATCTCAGTATGAATTCAAAGCTAAAACAAAGTTCTCAAGCCTGGAAAATCTGAGTATCTTCAATCTGAAAACAAGCAAGACAATCAACCTGAAGCAAAAACAAGTTCAATTCAAATCAAAGGATGGATTCAACTCAAACAATAAGCAAGGGTTCAAATCATAAAAACAAAAAGCATTTCCAGATTTTTCAAGCTCTGTTTTCTGCTTTCAAACCAAACTCAGGTGAGCAAACCTTTAATTCAGAACTTGAATCTATGAAGTGATGTTGTGATGAATGCTTTGAGTTACTGTGCAAAATGTTTTACTGTCCTATATGTTTGCATGTCTGAACGTATGTATATACATACATGTTTTATACTCTGAATCTCATTCTTACGTTCACTAAGAAAAATTCGAACTGCATTTTATTCAATCAAGTTCAGACTTTGATTTACAAATAAAAAATGATCATAAGACTGTAATATTATTTTTAAAAATAAACTCGAGTGTTTATATTAAGGGATTTTATCAAAAATAAGAAATTATAGTTAAAGTAAATTAAAGTCAGAAAGTAAAGGATTTTAATTTTTAGTTTTTACTTCATGACTTGGTTTGTATCTGAAAATGATGAATTTTAATAATAAATTTGTGATTTTAAGTTTTGAATAAAAGTAGGATTTTTGGTTTGAACGAAAAAAAAAATGGTCATATTCTGGCGAACGTCGAAGGATGTTGGATCGGGATTAATGGTGATGGAGGCTTGCGTGATGTAGATTGTAGGAAAAATAATCGCACATTTTCTCATAAATTGTGGTATTCGGGCGAAACAATTTTAGGGTTTTGGGATGGCTTCAGGTGGTAGGCGAACGTGATGGAATTGTGTGATGTTGCAGCAGCCAGAGTGAGTGATTTTTGGCAGGAAGGTGGCATAGGGGATGGGCTTCCAATCAGGAAAGGTAGCGAGTGAATCGGAGTTAAGGGGCAAGTGCAGTTCGTCGATCAGTGGAGAGACGGGTTTCTTGAGTTCTGGAGGTTTGGGAAAAATGGTCGATTTGGATCAGGAAAGTGATAGGCCTCGGCAAGGTGAGATTGGTTGGCGATGGCACGGCGGTAGAGCGGCCAATGGAAGGGATGTGCACGTGCTCACCGTGCACGAGAGGTCCAGGCAGGAGTAGTTGTTTCATGGTTGATCGTGTGCGAGTTTGGGATGGTGTGACCTCGAAGTGATGCTCGCATCGATCAAATTCAGTGTATTGGTTTGTGTCGATCATTTGAGTTTGTTGTTCCTAGGATTGGAACTGGAATCAGGGAAGAAGAAGGAAATGCTCGAGCGTTTTGGTGGAGGGCTCGGGTACAATGCGTTTGGCTCGGGAAATAGGCTCGGGTTTGTTTAAAATACAACAGTTTTTAAGTTACAAAGTAAATTGTTAATTAAAACAGAGTTTCAAAGCATATTTAAACTAAATAAGTTTCCAAAGGAAAATAAATTAAGTTTCAAAAGTTTAAAACTTAATTAGTAGTGTGATTAAGTAATTAATTTAGATAAAAGATTTATCTTTAATTAAATGAAGTTTTGAATAATTTAAGAATCATTAATTAATTTAAAAGTAATTTGTGAATGTAATTAATTTTAAAGGTTGATTGATTATTAATTAAAGGTTTGGTTTAATAATAATTAGGATTTAATAAATTAATGATTAAGTATTGATTTAAGGACGATTAATGATTGATTAATGAGATTTATTAAAGGATGATTACTTAATATAAGTTAATTAAGGGATAATTTATTAATGAAATTAATTTAAGGGTTGGTTAATTAATTTGTAATTTAAAGGTTTATTAGGTGATCAAAGATTTATTACTTAATAATTAAAGGTTGATTAATTGATGATTAAAAGTTAAGTAATTTGTAATTACTTAATGTAATTAAGGGACAGTTAATTATGTAATTAACTTAGGGTTAATTAATTAATGAAAGTGATTAAGGAATGATTATTAATTCAGGGTTAATTAATTAATATAATTAATTAAGGATAATTAATTAAAGGATAATTAGATGATTAAAGGTTAATTTTTAAAGGATAATTAATTTATTAATTATGGATGATTAATTTATGGTTAATTTATAAATGATTAAAGAATAATTAATCAAATTGATTAGAAATTAATTAGTTAACCAGGGTTAGAGACTAATCTGATTTAAATTTATCCAATAATTAAATTGATTTTTACTTATGCATGTTTGGATTCTATTGAGTGCTTTGAATTGATTGATGTCCCTGATTTGTGATAATGTATGATATGAATTATTATGTTTTGTGCTGTGAACCGTGATGTAATTTATTCATATGTGATGTAATTAATTATCTGTGATGTAATTAATTATCTGGGATGTAACTTATGTATCTGTGATAAATGTATCTATGAATCTGTGAATGAAGATAAGCGTTATAAGAACATACTGCTTATCTATATTGTTGTATTTGAATCTGTGATGATTATGATGTTGCACTATTGTGTGTACAACCCTTGGACCACATTATACACACACAAATATGGATTGCACGAGGAAATTAGTTAAGTCGCAGATTTTTGAAATGGCTTTTTAAAAAAATTGAATTTTGAATCCAAATAGTTTTAGAAATGGAATTGGGTTAAGTGTGAAAAGTTTTTGAAAAGGAATTTTAAAGACAAAAGTTATTTGAATAACTTGATAAAGTTTGAAATTTAAATAATTTGATTTAAATTCAAGATTTGAAATTGAATTCTATGATTTGGAAACTATGGTTTAAAAAGGTAATACAAGTTATAAAGGTGTTTATATGGGTTTTAAACCATTCAAAAAGTATTGTTTTGGGAATTTAAATTTAAACCCAAGTTTATACTTGAATGGCTCTAACTTATGTAAATGCCATCAGTTGTTTTTTTCAAAACGAAAATTATTTGTTTTCAATTAATAATAGCTTCCATATAAAGAAAAGGTTTCCAATTTGTGTTGGAAGATTTCAAGTTGAAATGAAATTGAAACTGTTTTGAAAACTATGAATAAATCATTGTGAAAGATGGTCGGACCTTGTTTTGAAATTGAAGAGGGTATTAAATGGTGTATCTTTTATACATAAAAGTTTGAAATGGTTATGGTTTTGGAAACTATGAATTAAATCTTTGATTTAAAGCTTGGAGGAGTCAATCCAATTTGAAATGGAGTTGTTTTGAAAAGCTGTGAATTAATATTTGTGAAAGCTGGGTGAACTTTGTGAATTAAATCTTTTTTTAAAAAAAATTTGAAAATGGTAATTTGTTTAAACCATTTGAAGAAAGATTTTGGGTTTTAAGTTGTGACTTAACCGAAATTCCATTATCCATATGTTTTTAAATATTGCGCTCATTATTTGGTTTAGTCGGGAGAGGACCTTGTGTCATACAACCCATTTCGAATAATGATACGTCGTATATGGACAAATTTGAAGACCGGGTATTTTCAAGAATGAAAGGATAACCCGTCGATTGTCTCTACACCAAGTCGCGCCGGTATAGAGATTCCCTAAGTGATGGGAAGTCCGATCGGGATTGTGAATAACCGGATTGCAAGGGCTTCTTTGAAAGTGCCTTCGATTTCGTTCGAACCCGGAACAGACTTGTATGGATGTGTGTCTGACATTACATTTTGAGATGTAAAACCGGTTTCTATCAAATACATTTCTGTTTGGTGGCGGAGAATTCATTCTCTTAGCTTAACACCCTTCTCTGAGACTACGAGCTCAGAGGTTATGTAGTTGATGGTTACTAGTGATAAATTCCCAAATTGGTAATGTGGCATACAAAGTGCTGTTGATCATTTTTTGACCAAAGCATGGCTTTGTGAAAGAGCGTAGCTTTGTGGACGAGACTGCATCAGGACCTCACAAACCGAAAATGGTCGAAACAAGAAAGATGCGGCAAGGTTATGAGGGTCGCGCCTTTTAGGATATGTCATTCCCTTCTGGAAAAAGGTGGTATCATGGTATGGAGCCTAGATACTTAACCTATGTGTAGCTGTAATCTCATTACTGTGTGGTTGTTGCTTTGTGATTGAGGGTCCTCGGATAAAGGTCGCAAACGACTGGGGGGTGGCATATTCGTGTAGTAGTTACCTAGTTACAAAGGTAACCCGACCTTCTATTGGTAGAGAGATGGTTAAGTTCTTGGGACGTCCCTCCAGAGGCGTACCCATGTGGCAGTAGGAAGTTCCTTAGCCTGACCATTTGTTGGAAAATCCAAAGAAACAATACGCGCCCTATACGATTTTAGTTGTATAACCTGCCATGGAATATGGCAGTAACCTACTACTGAACATGGTAGCTATAGTAGGCATACAATAATGGTTGTATGCTGGCTAAGATTAATATTATACTTTCGAAAGGTTTTCTGCACTATGCACTAATAATAATATCAAATGACTTTTGCGTATCAAGCATGTTTAACTATCATAAGGAGAAATCTCCTCCAATTCTGCGTTTGCATTGTGTGTGTGGCGGGAGGCCTTATGGTAGTTTCATTTTCCAAAAAGCATTGCGGATTTCAATTTTAAATTCCTTTGTTGTTTGTTATAAAGATAGAACTGATTTTTTTTTCTCATACCAGTCCCACGACTGACCCGGAGTTTATTGTTCACTTCCTGAACTCCCGGTCCCCACAATTTTCCACCGTTGGTGTATATATATATATTGAAAATGATTTCTATGGTTTTGAAAGGAAATAATATGGTTTTATTTAAATTGGAAAATATTATGTATACGAATAAGATTTGATATAAAATAAATTTAATAATAAGCTTTAAATTTAGTTAAGTCTGATTAAATATGTTTAAGGATTATTTAAAATTTATTTAAAAAAAAGAATTTTAATGATTTTATAAGTTAAGGTTGGGAAGATAAATTTGAATTTAATTGAAATTGTAATTAATTAAGAATTTTATTTAATAAATCGATTTGAAATTTATTGAATTTGAGAATTTAAAGGATATGATTTTATAACTTAATTTTTTTTGAATATTTCACGTGTAAATAAATTGAAGGAAATATTTGGAAAAATGTAATTTAAGGTTATCTAGATGAAAAGGTTTCTATTAAGCGAATATTTCAAAACTAAATAATAAGAAGTTAAAATGAGATATATATCAAATTATCAATTTAGTTTTGAAAGTGCCATAATTTGGAAATATATTTATTTGAAATGGAAATGATATTTTGGTTTTGAAGTGTAAATTAACTTGAAATGACCACGGTATTATAATGACTTTAGGTTATTAATAGCATATATTTCTACATTGTAGATAGTTCCATGGAACCTTAGAGGGTGGTTATCCCAAACATCCTCTAAGTTACTTGTATTTCAATTGATATTTCACTCGAAGTTGGATTTATTGATATAAGAATGTTAAACCTGACTTGAGTGTTTTGCATTTTTCTTTACGCTCGGGTTAGACTAAGTGATACAGCATTTGAGACTCACCTTTGGAGTTTGGAGCTTCGCTTGGTGATCCAACTATCGATTCAGCTTTCAGCTTTCTAGTTGATTTGTTCAGAGATGTCATCTGTTTGTATTCGAGACTACAGTGTATTTGAGATATTCTGCTGTATTTTATTTCTAACTCCGATGTTTATATAGTAGTTTCATGAACTACTATTTATCTATTCCGCTGCATTATTTTTACATTACTCTGTGTCTGGCATTCTGTGATTGATTTATTTACTGTATATGTTGAGTTTTGCCAAATTTAAATTAACAATATGATATTTTGACCAATTCAAGTCCGGCATGTGTGGATGTAAATGGTTGAAAATATCGGGTCGTTACATGTGCCTTAATTTATACTCACACTTGTACATTCGCTTTCCTTTCTAAATGGTCAAACCATTCAAAGGAAATGCTTACTATAATATCATAATGAACTCTTTACAAAGTTGCATCTAGTCATCCTTAAATTTTAACGATATCAAATAAGTTGTACTTAATGTAAACGATCAAACTAAAATAACAATAATCAAGTTCTTAAATCTTATATTAATTTTATTAATTAAACCTTATTTAGTTAATTAATTAATTAATTAATTAACATATTTATTAATTTTTGTGTTATTAACTTTAATCATTTTAAAATCAAATATGTGCATTATAACATTTAAAGTTATACACATATGTCTTATATATATGTATTATATTATCTATTAATCAACATTTAATTTATTTAAGCAATTTAAGCGATTTTAATTAATTATAGTTAATTTCAAAAATTATATATATATATATATATATATATATATATATATATAGACACACACACATAACCTTAACATTTTAAGATGATGTTACATAAGGTGAACAACATAGTGCTATCTGCATGACAAAATACTGGTGGTTTTCAGTGTGTTATCAGTTTTATATATGCAAGCAACCCATATAGAGGGAGGGATGTACTTTGGGAGCATTTTTGCATGAATGTTTCTACTATAGAGCTGCCTTGGATAGTTATGGAGATTTTAGTAATGCTTCAAGTTCTAAGGATAAAAAGGGGGTTTACATGTCCCTTTCACTACACCATAACAGCCATTTTGCGACATTTATTCTTTTCAATTGCTAACAATTATTTGCGTTGTAGATCAATCATAATAATAAGTGTTTCTACGTAAGAAATGTGTGACCGAAAATCCACATTTATAATTTTTTATTGCTAACACATATTTGCGTTGGAAAACCTGGTTAAATTGAAATTAGCTTAACGTTGTTGGGATAAAAAAGTAAATGAGCATCCGTTGTCTTCCATGGCCCTAATCCCCAACTTCTCAACATTATTCATTCAGTTTCCACTGGAAAAAAAAATTTATCCTTCAACCAATTTGATTTTGGCCTCTCTCTTTCAGGAAAATCGGCTTCTCCATCAAGCGAATCGGCTTCTCCATCAAGCGAATCGGCCTCGGCTTCAGGCGAATCGGCTTTGACTTCAGGAGATTCGATTTTAACCACGATTTTAGGCGATTTGATTTGGACTTTAGATGATATTTCTACTTCAGGTGAATCCCCATTAATCCATGTTGTTCTCCATCTGGGTGAGGCGGGCTGAGCTCAATAGCTAACGGCTTCGAGGTACTGTCCTTATTTAATAACTAGTGTGTGGCAATTGATTTGCTAGTCTTTGAAATGTGTTCCACTTTATAGTTTTTGAGTTATGTAATAGTAGATAGATATCTTGCTGTGATATTGTATTATTGTCGATACTTAGGTAGCTGGAAGTGTGATTATATTCACAAATATAGTAGGATGTCATTAGTGTTAATATGTTTTATGTGTTGTATAGCTAGTGTCCCCTGCGTTAGGAGTAGTTTTAAAAGGGAGTATATTGGAGATTGAAAATAGTTTATATTATATATGAAGGAGACAATAGCAGTCTAAGGAACTTCTGGAAATAGAATTTGTTAATTTATTTTTATGCAATTTTGATATTGATTATCCACCATAAGGATAGATTTTATGAATAGAGCACTTGCTTTTGAATACATTTTTGTATTTATACTTCAAGAAAAGAGGACAACATTTGTTTATTTTCTTGTTTAATCAAAAATATATTTATCCCATTTTGTTTACATATATTAGCATTTGTTAGTGATGGTATACTTAACACTGTATTCTTTGTCCCACTTAAAATTTTGGATCATGTTTAAAATGACTTTGCTTTGCTTTTCATGAAACTGGTTTTAGTATTATTAAATTTTGGTTTTAGTGTTATAAAATTTGGATTAATCCTTTTGATTACTTTACTCGTGTAATATGTGTCCTCGGTTATCATTGTTTCTTATTAGTTGTTCTACACAACTAGTTTTGTTAGTGATAGTATACTTATCATTGTATTCTTTTTCCAGTTTTGAGTCCAATTTTAATGGATGTATACCTTGTCAACTAGTTTAACATCTATTATTTATGTCCTAGATGTTTTTTGTTTACAACTAGGACTCTGACGATTATGATTGAAAAAAGTTCAGTACTGTTTATGGTCAATGCTTTACTTATTTGTAAATGGACAAACATTTTTTTATTTATAAAGTCAATTAAGATTTTTTCAGTTTTATTTTTTATTTTTTATGAGATGCCCATCTCACAAACTAGTAGTGCTTGATAAAAAGATTAGAACTTTGGAGAAGAATAGTAATATTATGACTCGTTTCAAAAATACAGTGTTAGGATAAAATTTCTGACAATTCTGTATGGTTACATAGTTCATATGGTTTATAAATCAGTAAAGATACATGGCAATTTTAAATATAAAAACCATCTAAACAATTACTACCGTTCAAAGGTGGAAATCGAACTAAAGAATTTTTTCTGTTCTTTTTTAATATGGACTTTTTTATAGTAGTAATAATAATAAAGAACTTTTTCTGTTCGAAATTACTGATTTAGTCGTTTGCTTGGTCTTGGATGGTTAGAAATATTCTTTTACACCAATAGAAGTTAACATCCAAATAGTTAACATGAATTTCAACAATAATATATAGTAAATTTTTCAAAGAGCTTTGGAAATTTACCTATCAAATGAGTACCATATTATAATCAAACTTTGCCAGTGAGTACATTGTCTTGAATCATCTTATAGTAAGTTCAAAAATGCAAATACAAACTATGCATTAAAAATTTCATTGATAGTCAAATTACAAGACCTACACAATTTTAAACATACCAGTAGGATAAATTTAATACATAGGAAACATCCGTAGTACAAAAGACAAATAGATATTCATAATCATTGAATATTACTTAGACTAACAAATTAACCAAGTGACGAGTTTGCTTTTACATACACAGTAAACAAAGCCACTCAAAAGCCAGAGTAGTATTTAACAGTGGCCAAATTAAAGAAAAGTAAGTAGAAAATAATGTGGGATGTCGTATTGGATTCTTAGTTAGATGTTAACTAGTTACATTCATTTCCCTTTTCAGCTAGCAACAGGAGAATCTAAATTTGCAATAGTGGCTTTCAATAAATCTAAGCAATTTTTTCAAGAAATTACATAATGAAAAATTCAGTCACCTGATATATCTGGATTTCCATGATGTCTGCCTGTAAATACGAAAAAATATATCCATGTTACAACACTTTCTAAAACGATATGAATCACAAAATGCATACAGAAAATTAATAAACTAATGAACTATGACATAATCACTAGCATATGTAGTATTGTGTTTGTATATATCGTGGCTATGAGTGTTGCGTGCTGCATTTGTGTGTGTAAATTTAGTTATGTATGATTCAGTTTCGTGTGTGAGTGCATGTCGGTATCATAAAGCTTTTCTTATCTTTAATAATAGTTGTAATACCTTTGGTGTCATACTTTTTTGGTATCAACGTAAACTACCAAAAACGTCCCTCATTAAAAATAGGATCTAATAGATAAGTTTTCTTTACTAATTCAAAACATCCATATACAAATCTTATTAAAAGCTTAAAAATAGAATCTTACAAATAAATATTCTTTACATAGTCATTCTTTATTAATTAATAATAGAAATAAAAATTCAAACTAACAAAAAATCAAATTCACTTCTTTATTAATTACTAACATAAATAAACATTCAAACTAACAAGAAAAAATTAGATGTTGTAATTCAGAAAGAAAAAATAAAACTAACTGCATGTCACTTTAACGCAAAAATATTATTAATATTTTTGCAAATCATATTTTCTTGAACGAGTCATACAGATAAACAATTTGTAAAAAAATAACTCATGCGTGAAACGCATGTCGTAACGCTCGTATATTATATGCAAGTTGTATCATAAATTTTGTTTTTTGCTGCTTCAATTTTAAACTGAGGCCACAAGCCTCAGTTCAAAACTTTAGTTAATACACTATCCAAGGATTAACTTATGTATCATGATGCTATTTTAGATGAATTATGATTTAAACATTATTCAAGATGTTGTAATTGTAATAACAATAATTAGAATTATGTGTCTAAAGGAAATAAATATCTAGTATTTATAAATTCCTAGTAGAGAAGGAGATTAATATGTGCAATCACCCTAACTTTGAGGTGTAGTCATTCAAGAGAAATTTAGCATATTATAATCAAACATATACATATCCTTACTAACGATAATGCCTTAATACCTTAATGTCAACTCAATTTTACATCTAGGATATCGAGTTATGCTTATATAGAAGTGGTTTCACAGTTATGGATGAATACATGCTAAATAATATGAAATTTCCGACTAAAAATGGAATATCGCTTCAGCATTTAGAATTTAATTAAAAAAACACAAGTTTATCGAAAAACTTAGTTTGATTAATCCCCATATAACCGGTTAGTCCATATATATCGAATTCAATTACTATTTTTAGATTTGAAATGTTTACTTAATAAATCCAATATCATTTAAGTAAAACTTTTAAACTTCAAATAACTGGATATTCTTTCAATTTATTTAACTTGATATATTCATTTAAATCAACTTGATATTCATTTAAATCACTCTAAACGAAAATCAAGTTATAAAAATCATACCCTTTAAAATCTCAATTTTATTTAAATTTAAAATCAAATTTATTCGAGTATAATTCTTAAATAATTTAATTCAAATCAATTTCATAGTTATCTTCCAACCTTAATTTTTTTAAGTCATTATAAACTCTATATACAATATAACTTAAACAGATACTTAACCATATTATATAAAAACAATCAAACTTTATTATTTGACTTATTTTATATCTCCAAACGAATTTACACATAGCTAAAAATAAATAATAAAATAGCATTTATATAACATTTGAATCAATGTTTATATAACCCATTTTCTTTACAAAACCATAGAAATCATTTCAAAATATTTTCATATATATACCACGGTGTCTGTATATAATTTTCTATCCTATGGTCAAGTGATACGGATATTTATCATTTCAATCCGCGATTTTAAATATAAATACAGTTATATATCATTTTAAACCGCAATCCTGAATGAAATAAAATCCATAACAACTTGCAGTTGATAACAGTATAAAATACAACATCCATTCATCCAATATCAATCATCAAAGATTTATCACAATCATCATCCAATTCAATCAATAACATTAATATAGAACAGATAACAAGTAACAGGCGTTTATTGGCAATTTATATTCAATAATAAATTAGATAACAATTTACCTTGCAGTTTATATGCAATAATAAATTAAACCACAATTTAATTCAAATAAATTCAATTTAACTGGGATGATGATTAAAAATATGCCAAACAGTCACAAATAAATTTCTAATCTCATCATAAATCAATTTAACAAACATAAGAAATTTTAGAAGTTGTGAGTGGGTTAAAACACTCACCTTTTGAATTTAAATTGAATTTAAATCCAATTTCAATCCACAATTTGGACAGTCTCGGAATTCGTCCATACAAGCGTCAAAATGTCCGGAATTTCAATACGAACCTAGTGGAGAAAATCGCGTTTGAAACGGACCTCATATGCAAAAGATAATGATATTAGAAGATGGACGATATTAAATTACAAAAATAAATAAAATAAAGGGGACAAACCACTAGATGCTTGCCACGTCGCTGCTTCTCTCCCAAGCCCTACAGGCCCGTACAAACAGAATCCAACGCATGCACGAAAATGCGCCGCCACCCTTCGCTCGAACGCGCACGCCGTGCCACCACCGGCCTGTCGTCGACCATCGTGCGAGCGTCACGCTCCACCCACGACCATCCAGCACCGCTCCCTTGACGACGATCGACGCCGTAACGAGCAGCCGCTGCCATAAATTTTCTAACCGTAATCCAAAATTGACGGTGATCCATCCGTCGATTCACAGAACGAACCTTACCGATGCACTCCGCTTAACGATCTCTACAAAACCCCTAAGTCAGTTCGACGATCCGATAACGTTCATCGACGCGCGATGAACGGCCGTGAGTATTCCATCGATTTCTGGCCACATCGAAACTCAAATTGAAAAACAAATCATATATATGACTTGCGCTCATCGAGAGCTTCAAATCCAAATATAATTCGACATAGTTTGTGGAGTTTGAAATTTTCGATTTGATTTTTGATTGTGAATTTGCAGTTTGGGATTTAGGTTTCTGTCTGCCATTGGAAGAGGAGAAGCAAATAGAATTGTACGTATAGAAATGAGGAATAAGAAATAGGCTAGGGTTTATAACTATATATATATATATATATATATATATATATATATATATGCAAAGTGAAATTAGAATGGACTGAATTGATTTGGATCGAAATTTGAACGATAAATGGCCCGAAAAGCCCGTTCTGATTCCGAAACGAAATGGATCAACCCATATATCAACATAGATGTTTTAAAATATTTTAAATGCAATGGAACAGGTTTCAAGTTCACATTCCATCGTATGAAGAAGTTATGCTAAAATATAGTTATTTCAAATTGATTTCAATTGAATTAATTTCAAGGCGTTTTGAGTCCGTACGATCAAACGACAAGTCCGATCACTACAAAACTTGAAATCCTACTATAATTCCCCGTTACGTATCCGATGAAACTGGTTTCGTCGAAATCCGAGTCAGTGGTCAAAATGGCTATTTTCTAGCTATTAAATTAAATTAATAATTAATTAATTAAATCACCTTTTCAGTTTAAATTTTATTATTTACAATTTCTATCATTTTTGATTCCTTAATCATTTACGATAACTTAAAAAATTCTAGATGTCAAATTCAAAGTTGATTAACTCATCAATTTCAGTGTTATTTTCCAATTTCGTTAAATTCAGAAATTATAAATTTAAAACTCCAAAATCCATTTATTAAATTTTTAAACCTTGTTATTCGAGTCTTATTACAATAAGAATATAGCAAACATTGTTTTCAAATCTTGGTTCTTAATATTCTCCCATTTTAATTTAATTTCAATTAACGTACTATTTAGTAACCTTTAATTGCAATTTGATTTTCAATTTTATTTAACACACTATATAACATATATTAATTTTCACCTATTTACTTTTACTTACATTCATAAGTTTATTACTTACCACCACAGGTTATAATTTCATATGTAACACTAATTTTACTTAATTACCATTAACACTGTATTATGTCATTAATTAATTCAATACTTACATTTGTTTTCTTATATTTCATTTATAAACAAATTATAATATTTCCACTATTTCAATTAATTTGAATTCCATTCAAGTTATTAGCCATTCACTTACACTCATACTATTGCAATTCGTTCTAGTTATTATTTTTATTAATAATTCACAAATTTATATTTTCTTCAATATTAAATTTCAAAAATCATATTAAATTAAAAAATTTAATTATTGAAAATTTACGGTCGTTACATATACATTTACAATATTAGAAACAAGGTGGTTACAGGTATAATCGATGGTCAATCCAATATACAATCACAATATCATCAATTGTTGTCAACTTATAGGTCCATACATACTATCAAAATTTAAATCAACTCAACAATACATATATTGCATCAATCATTAACTATCACATATCAGGAGTTCAAATAGTAGCGATATCCAATTTTAATGTCAATTTAAAATCACAAACAACAAAACCGAGCAATTTATCACATCATGATGTGGATTTAACTTGTAATAGAATTGATAGTATTTCATGAGTTAGAACACTCACGTTCGATTTCACTAGCGATTTCTAAATAAAGCAAGCTAAACACGAATCGATTTAACCGCACAAATCAAAAAACGACTCCAGATTTCAACACACGCGGACGCTAACTCTAGATCTAACACACCATAGACAAGAACACTTGAATGGCTACGGATCTTCACAATCGAACACGAATTAACGGATCTGGTTCTAGTCGGTGGGTATAGTTGTGGGGTTTAACATCAAGGTAAAGCACATAAACATGAGAAAGGCAAAGCACATAAGTTTGACATAAAAACATAAGTTGGCGTTTGGGTGAAGCAGGCGATAGGGGTAGGGAACTTCAATGATGTGTTGGTGAGGTGGAGAGAGGTAGATATAAGCATAGGAGGTTCTAGTTTGCTAGGAAGGCCGAGATGGGGTTTAGACAGCGTTGGATGTTGGAGGCTCGGTTTTGGAGGCTTGACCGAAGTCTTGGTGAAAGGTGGCTACATAGCTTTCTACAAGTGGAGGAGGAGGGCTAGTGCAGGCTTCGGGGCAATGAAGACTTCGGTTATGAAATGATGCCAATGAAAATAGGAACCACGTAAATGAAAGAATGTGAATAGCTTTATGATATGAATAGTAAATGAAAGAATGAATTTATGTGCGGAAGTGAATGTGTACAGGTTAAGAAAGGTGAAAAGGTATAGAATTAAGGATGCATAGAGGGCATGAACATTTATTCATGATTTACAAAGGTGAACGGTTCAAATTAAGTGAAATATTCAATTTGATTTTAATAGCTGAGGGATAGAAAAGAAATTAAGCAAAAGAAATGTGTGAGCATACTATACTAATTCCAACCAACTCAAATCGTACACAAATATTTGTGTATGGACCTTATTTCAAATTATAGCGTGCACTGAATCTAAATTCAAACAACTCTACACTACGCACTAGTTGTACAAACATAGAAATAAAAATATTGATTTACTCGGTGCACGGATACAAACGTAATAGCACACAAAATTTTAAAATTTTAACGTTTTCGTAAGGACTCCACTGTTGCTATTGAATATGTTAGTGAAAACATTTAAAAAACATCTTCAAATCGACTTAAACGGAGCTAACAAAAAGAGAATTTGATGAAACGAACTTTGATGTTTTATTCAAAAAAAAATTATAAAATCATTCTATGTGAAAAAAATCATATGTCAAAAAAATATCACTAAAATGCTAACTGATTTAAATTTCAATTATTAAATAAAATAATTTTTTTGAAATGTACAAACCAAATTTCATGTTAACTTATCGAACACGTTTCAAATCATAAAATTTAAATTTTTAATTATTTTCTTTCAAGGTCATAAATTAAATTAAATATTTTTAAATGGTTAAAAATATAGGTCGTTACAGTCTTCCCTACTCAAAACTTTTGGCCAGCAAAAGGAATGAAGTAAAGGATCTGGCATTTTGATATATGTTACCAAAATTAAACTTGTAAAGCTTTTAAACTTACTTTTAGTTTTGCTATAAATTTGAAAATGATCAAAACCCCTTTTCTTACAAATACCTCTCAAAATACTTAAATAATTGTACGATGTCTTAAATGGTTTATTATATAGTTTTCACTTTCGAAACTTGAAAATGAATGTCGATGATCCGACAATTTAACAAATCATCCCGGAACAGGACTAAATTTCAACCCAAAAAGGCCCATCGAAACTTAGATCCATTCTAAGGCAAGCGGTTGGTAGTAAAAAGAAATAACATTGTAGAGGCATAACTAAACTTTCAGAACTCACAGCGGATGGAACAAAATACAACAGTAAAGTGTGGCTATTTAATTTCATAACACAAAATCCTATAAAAACTGTAATATAATATCCAATACAATAATTATTTAAGTCCGTGGGTACGCATGAAAGAAAATAATAAATACTGCCACTAGCCAAGCTTCTCCATCTTTAAACATCATCGCTGCCATCACTCCATCCTTAACCTATGTTGAAATGAGAAGGGAGATAGAACATCAAGTTTCTGGTGAATAAAACCTTGAGTCTTACCTTTTCAATGCTTGGACAGTATATTTCAAAATAAGCAATGTCTATGAACATGAAACCACTAAAATCATTTAATACTTCTTTATAAGGAAAGGAGGCGAGTCCAACCACTTAATACCTTCCATTCCAGAAGTAGAACCTCCCAATCATACATATAAATAGCTAATAATGTGAGGGACGGTACCCAAGCCACTTAATACTTCCCAGTGGAAAAAGGTATACTCTAGTCATTTAAGACCTTAATTAAGGTAGACCCCATCATTTAAGACCTATTTTCAAAAGTGTGCTCGTTAATGGTACTATCTACCTGACATTATATGGAATCTCATATGCTACTTAATACTTCCAAGTGAAAAATAGGCAGACCCTATCAATTGTGACCTATTTCTAGAAGCGGACCCATATAGAGATACCACCTAACGTAACCCCTTAGTCGTTTAATACTTCATCCAGGGGAAAAGGCGGGTCCAACCACTTAATACCACAAACCTCGAAGCAAGCCTTTCACCTTATGGCTCATACTCATAGTGATGTCTCACATTAGTCCATTATTCGTAAAAAAAGGGTACCCAGATTAGCTAGGCAGATTTCCTTTTAGAATTTGGAACTAACCTCACATCGTTACAAATATTTATCATAAGGATATCTCACATCAATAAAAGTGTACAAAACTGCTAGTAGCCTCAAAGTGAAGGGTAGACTTCCGTTATGTAACTCTACTAACCTCCCATCCCCATGACTTAGTCATAAATTAATTACTACACACACATGCTCTCCTTTCACCGTATCATAAATAAGGCCTTATAAGGAATCTTCCTTATCACGTCTTAAAATAATAATTAGGCTATATAAGAGTTTTCTCTTATTTTCGCCTTAAAATCAATTAGCTTCCTAATAGGGGAAAATAAATGTCTAATTAACCACGCCTTATATGCAATAATTATACATTAATTATGAATATTCGTGCCTAACAAGTTCTAAACGCATAGATTTTATGCACTAAACTAGTGTAAATGTCATTTACCTAACCAATTATTATTACAACTCATTTTTCTTTAATTTTCCAAGCTTTCATGGAATTGTAATGTCCGAAACAAGTAATAAATATTCATAATCAAAACTCTAATAACGAACTTGTAAATAAAATAGAAACTCGATTTATTACAACTATTCAATGAAATATCTAAAACAATAAGAACTGCAATCTAAACTCCATATTCTATTCAACTCCTCATTTTACAAAGAAATATATAAAAATAAGTGGTGTAAACTACGAATAGAATTCGTAATCTAAACCCTTTATTTTATTGAAGGATCACAATTTGACCCGAAGAAGAAGGAGAAGTGGAATAGACTATGAAATTATCAAAAATTTCATAAATGAAATAAATTCCATCAAATTAATATAAATAATTAAGAATCTCAACATAGAATTGACATTTCGAGAAAAAAGAATTTTGGGGGATTTCATCTATAATATTTTCGAAATCCTAAAACCCCTAAGGCATATTCGAATCCAAAAAAAATACACTAAATAATTGCTGAATAGAAATACTAAAGTTTCCACTCATAGATTAGCCTTAGATTTACTCAATTGGATTTATAACCTTCTACTCCCTTCCAAAATCTACCTCTTTTGATATATATACACATAATAGGGAAGAGGTATATATATCATCAGACTCGAAATAATTGGAGAAGAATATGATAAGAATAGATTAGAAAAAATAGAAACAAATAGAAAATAAGTTGAATCCTTACCTGAATTCTCTATAGAGTTTCTAAATCTTATTAAAGAGATAGCGGTGGGGGAGTTTCATTGTATTCCCCAAAAATAATATGAATAAAAGTGGAGAGGATAGGATTCTATTTATAAGAGTTGAAATATACCAGAACCGTAGGATGGAAGTAGGTAGGAATTGGGAAAATCTGGAGTGCACAATCGAATAAAACACAACTTAAAACCCTAACTGCCACTGGCACATGTTGTTGCCAAGTGGTCGACTGCCATTGGGCGATCAGTCGACTGCTATGGTTGATCGGTTGAACTAATCAGGTCGACCGCTCCTTTTATTCAGGGATGTTTATTTATTTCCATTGCTCAATTATTTTATTCCCTAATTAATTTTTTAATGCTAAATGTTAATTAAATGTTTATTTAGCCTCCAAGTTAATTTTTGAAATTTAAACCCTAAATTTGATTTCTCATTTGAATTTGAATTCAAACTAAATTAATTTAAATTTGAGAACTTCAAATGCTTATAACTTCTTTGTTTGAGCTCCGTTTTCAAGCATATTATGTATGGAAACAGATCGTCGCCACGAACACAACGGAAAAATTTTCATGGTCAAATTTCAACTTTTATAAAATTTCCATATCCAACCCTTATCATATTTAATTTACTTTATTTAATTATGATTCATTTTACGGGATGTTGCATTATTTCCCCTTTAAAAAGGATTTCGTCTCGAAATCTTCCAAGCGGCAGACAACGTAACTCGCAATAACATTCAAGTTATATAACCAAGTTCTCTATGCAACCATCTACTCAACCAGTAGTGAAATGTGATTATGTACCGCAGACAGGCTAAAATGAGCTCAACCCTAAAGTGAGTTTGTAATCGTGTCATGTAAGTATGCATGCAAATATCTAAACATCCATAAAAGTTTCCATATAAGTGTAAAGTGATTGTGAAAAAGTGTAACAACCATCTTCTACCATCCAATCTGGTAACTGCGATGCAACCAAAATCCTAATTTTTGAGAGAAAAATTACCGGTGAAAAGCTCTGGGTGAGTGTTTTTCATCTTCTCCTCGGTCTCCCATATGCTTTCCTTCAGATAGTCCCGCCATTATACTCGGACCAACTTAATTATTTATTGTGGAGTCTCCTAGTACCATGCTCCATAACGCGTGCAGTGGCACGAATCATTATCGGTTCCATCTCAAAATCCCTAACCGATCAGGCTCTATTCTGCTTGTGGAGTCATGAAGGTATTTTCTAAGGTGAGAAATATGGAAAACATTATGGACTTCTGCTAACTTGTCAAGAATTTCCACACGATATGTCAATTATCCTATTCTTTCTGGATTTCCGAATAGCCCAACAAATCTAGGTGCTAATTTTCCAGAGTTGCCAAACATAACAACTTTTCTAAGAGGGGAGATTTTAATAAATACCATATCTCCAACCTCAAAGTCAAACTCTTTCCTTCTTTTATCCGCATAATATTTCTGACGGTCTTACGCTAACTCCATATTTTTCCTGATTAACTCTACATTTTCTGTGGTATCACAGATCAATTTGGGTCCGTGAAGTACTTTGTCGATGGTTTCCCACCAACAACTAGGCAATTTATATGGCCACTCATAAAGTACTTCAAAAGGGGCATACCAATAGTAATTTGATAGCTATTATTATACACAAACTCAACCAAAGGTAGATGTTGCTCCCAGTATCCTTCGAAATCCAAGATACAAGCTCTAAATAACTCTTCAAAAACTATATTCACCCACTCTGTTTGTCAGTCAATTTATGGGTGATACGCCGTGCTAAGATTCAAAGAAGTTCCCAAAGCAGTTTGTAAGCTCATCCAAAACTCGAAGGTGAACAAGGGGTTCCTATAACCGGCTATGGTTGCTATAATTACAAGTAAACGAACTACCTCCTTAATTAAATCCGAGAAAGAGAGGCGTAAGTCCTATTTCTCCTAATCGAAACAAAATAATCATTCTTAGTGAGTCTATACAATAAACAAAATAGCCTCATTGCCTTTCTGACTCTTAGGTAGTTCTTCTACAAAATCCATCAAAATATGCTTCCACTTTCAAGTCGGAATTTCCAAAGGTAATAATAATCCACCATGCTTCCCTTGCTCAGCTTTTATCTTTTGACATATCAAACACCTGGCGACAAACTCCACTATGCTCCTCTTCATTCCATTCCAAAAGAAAATTCTCTTCAAGTCCTTGTACATCTCATCTCCTCCGAGATGAATGGTCATCCTTAAGTGGTGACACTTTGTAAGCACATCTCTTATCAATTTATCAATCATTGGGACGCAAAAACGTCCATATTTTCTCAGATATCCCTTCTCATCAACTTAGTACCTCCAAGAATGGGGAATATGCTCTCGTTTTCTTAATTTTTCCAACATCTCTGCCAACTCCTTGTCTTTTACTTGCTCGTGCCATATACAATCCATCAAGGCTGGTCTAACCTCCATGACTGATAGAAAACCTTGGATGGATTCTGCTGAAAGTAGGAGGTTAAAATTCGAGAGAAACTCCAACTGTCTTCATTCATATATAGCACCTAGGGTAGCATGTCTCCTACTAAGAGCGTTAGCGACTACCTTTCCTTTTCCAAGGGTATATTGAATACCAATGTCAATGGATGATACGAACTCCATCCACCTCTCCTGCTTAAGATTAAAATCCTTTTGGGAAAATAGGCATTTGATTGACTTATGATCAGTGAATAACTCAAGCCTTCTCTCTAAGAGATAATGCCTCCACATCTAAGGCAAAAACAATGGCTGCCAATTCTAAATCATGCACTGGATACCTCTTCTCATAGTCCTTTAGTTGTCTACAAGCATAGACAACTACCTTCCTTTCTTACATAAGAACTGCTCCTTATCCTATGCCACATGCATCCGTGAAAATTGTAAACGGCTTGGTTTCATCTGGAATAGTGAGCATGAATGCGCTAGTAAATGACTCCTTAAGTTTTTCAAATGGTGCATCTATCATCCTAAATAAAAACTAGATTCTTTTTAGTCAATCAGGTTAATGGGGCTGCTATTTGTGCAAAGCTCTTGATGAACTTCTATACTAGCTTGCCAACCCTAGAAAATTTCTAACCTCCAATGCATTATTCGGAATCTTCCGTCCTTGCACAGCTTCAACTTTAGTACGATCCACTGCCAATCCTTTCTCCGAAACAATATGTCCAAGGAACCTAACTTCATTTTTTCTAAAGTGGCATTTAGAAAACTTGGCTTTGAGTTGGTTTATCATCCAGATCTCTAATACCTCCCTAAGGTAGTCCTCATGCTCCATCTTTCCTTTGGAGAAAACCAAGATATCATCAACAAACACCACGACATTGCCTTCTAAATATTCTACTCATCAAATCCACAAAGTATACTGGTGCATTCGTCGGTCCAAAATACATTACTTCCACTCATAAATCCATAGGGCGTATGGAATGCGTTCTTCGGCTTGCTTTCCTCTATAATCCATAATTAATGGAATCTTGTTGCTGATTCTAATTGGGAAAAGACTTTAGCTCCTATAAGTTGGTTGAACATGTCGTCTATTCTAAGTAGAGAGTATCTATTTTTCGTTTTCAACTTGTTCAACTCCCTATAATCGATGCAAAGTCTCAAAGAACCATTTACTTTAGTGGCAAAAACAATAGGGGTTCATTATTCATAGGTACTCCTACGAATGAATCTTTTCTTCAATAGCTTTGAGATTTGCTTATCCAATTCCCTTCTTTCTTTGGGGCCATATGTCTTAATGGAAGAGCGACGGGTCTTCCATCCTTCTCCAAATCGAGTCGAAACTTAATCTCCTTATAGGATCGGAGACTCGAGACCTCCTTGAAGACATTAAGAAATTCACAAACTATGGGTACAGATATGGCTCTTGAACAACAAACAGATTTAGTGAGTATAAATGGCTTAAATCAACTAAAGCTTTGGGTGTACAAAGAACTTTTAGATCACGACCTCCACTACTCCTTAATTGTACAATCCTTTTATCACAGTCGAGAATGGCTCCATAATATGACAACCAATCCATCCCAAGATAAGCTCATACCCCTTGAAAATTGGAACGTACGCAGTACATATGAAATCAACGTCGCATATGTCTAACACTAGGTCTTTGCAAATAAGAGAAAGATCGGTCGAACCCCTATGGGATTGGAAACCTCTATTGGGTTGTTGACCATTCGAGTTTTAAGGTTTAAGGAATTTACTACATCCCTAGCTATAAAGTAATGTCATGCCCTCGAATCAAATTGCGTATGAATAGTAACCCAAAAAATAAGGGTTATACCTTCTAGAGCTGCTTTTCCTTGGTCACTTGGTGGCTTACCCGCAATAGGGATGGCTTCAATAGCATAGGTCTATCTGCTTGGTCCTTCCTTAGCCATCTTAGGACATTTATTCTTATGGTGCCCTTCCTCATGGTAGCTAAACCACCTTCCTTTAAAGGCTTCCTTCATCAGGCTCACCATACAATCTTTAGTTTCATGACCCTTCCTTTGGCATCTCTTACACACCTTTACTTCCTTCTTAAACTTCCCCTTCGACTCCTTGTTGGCCTAAAAGCTCCCCTTCTTGGACCCTCCTTGTTTTTGGGTCAGTGCAAACCTCTCTCTTATCTTCCTCATTGGCCACGTGCAGCATCGTCGTTTCTACTGACATCTCATACGTGGCTCCTATAGGTACTTGGTTCAACAACATTTCTCCTAGCAGGAAATTTAAGCCCTTTACGAACTTCATGTCCTTTTTCATAGATGTGTCTATCAAGCTCGTCTCTAATTAGCCAATTCAGTAAACTTAGCTACATATTCCTTAAGGGTAGAATCTCCTTGTCTCATCTGAATGAACTTTTCCAATTGCAAGCTAACCTCTGTTCTATACATGAATCTCATCTCGAATCGGTCCTTGAATTTGTCCCAATAAAATATCCTACCTGGGTACTCATCGGTCGCAAAGTTCAAAGCTTCTTCCCTAATGTGCCAAGCTGTCATTCTTCTTCTTAGCTGGTCATCCTAACTAAGCTCTCTAAATATCTTATTGTAGTTAATAATCCATGCTTTCGCTTCCGAATATACTTCAATTCCAAAGTATGTCTTCCCTTCCATGTTGAAAAAATCCTTTCATAACTTAGGAAAGTTGGCAGGATGGGGCGCTGCATCAATGGTCTAGGCAGTGGGTGCTACCGGTGCAGTTGGAGGAATAAGAATCTGCCCAACAGTCCTAAGATATCGTTATTTAAGCATTCCACGAATGGATGGTCTTCCGTGGGTAGGATTCCCTTGTTTTGAAAAAGATTTATTATTAGCCATATCAACTATTTGTAGGTTAAACCTTTAGTGACGATTTCCTATGATAGTATTTACATGCTGAAAGAAAAGAAAAGTTTGCCTAGTGTATGTGCGTATGTTCAAGAAGAGGGGGTTTATATAAATAGTAAAAATTCTTTTGAAAGTTCTTTTTGAAAAAAACTTTTTCAAAATTATAAATACAGCTCTCATACGTATAGTTTTTCCCCGTTGTTGGATAATCTAGGGCTCGGATACCAAATGTAAGAACTCATCCCAGAATAGGCTTAAATTTCAACCCAGAAAAAGCCTATCGAAACTTGGATCCATTCTAAGGCAAACTGTAAAAAGAAAGAAACATTGCAGGGCCATAACTATACTTTCAGAATTCACAGTTGATGGAACAAAATATAATAACAAAGTGTACTCATTTATTTCAAAACCATAAAAATGTCATAACGCAAAATCCTATAAAATGCATAATATAATATATGTTACAACAGTTGTTTAAATCTATGGGAACACATGAAAGCAAATAATAATAAATACTTCCAATAGCCAAGCTTCTCCATGTTTAAACATTTTCACCACCATTACTCTGTCCTTAACTTGTGTTGTAATGAGGAGGGAGTCAGAACAACAAACTTCTGCTGTATAAAACCTCGAGTCTTACCTTTTCGGTATTTAGGTAGTACATTTCAAAATAAGAATTGTATATGACCATAAAACCATTGAAGCATTAATACTTCTTTATAAGGAAAGGAGGCGGGTTCAACCACTTAATACCTTCCATTCCAGAAGTAGGTCCCATATCCCAATCATACGTCATAAATGAAAGTGGTGGTGCAGATCGTGCTATATGGAATTATAATATACTAGTGCGAAAATGAAACATAGTTATTGTAGTAGAGTAAATAAGAAAAAATAAAACAAGCACACCAGGAATTTTTATACTGGTTCGAACTTCCCGTTCTACGTCCAGTCCTAGACTCCTTCTGGAATTTCACTAACAACAATCCTCACTTAACTCGGAGGAACATGTGTACAATAACCCTTGAACAGCCGAATAAGGGACCTGAGCAGCAGAACAGGATTTCGCCTCAACAGCCGAAGAGGACTTCAACTTATACAGAAAGTATATGACACAGTGTGTTCTTAATAACACGAATTTGTCTCTTGATAGTACAATCTTCCTATAATCTTCCCCTTTTGATATATATGTGTGTATGTGAAGAATATGGAAGTAAACGAATGATTATGTAGAAATTTGAATGCTCAAAATGTTAGAATCAGTGTAGTATAGAGATAGAAAGCTTTTGATCAATTCGGTGAATTAAACAAATGATTCTAATGTGTTTATATAGAGTATAAAGAGTTGTAATCATTCGTGAAATGTTATCATTAAAGTATATGGATGTATCTCTTAGTAAAAAGTTGTAACTCTTCATGAAAATGAAACGTCTTTTCAAAAATATAGCAGTTGAAGAAGTTCAGCCGTCTGAAAATAAATTTCAGACTTCTGAAATTTAAAACGTGCAAACCAGAAAAGAAATAGGCTATTTTTGCCTAGATTCAGACGTCTGAAATGGTCAATTCAGACGTCTGAATTTGACCTGTAACTAAAAATTACCATAGCTCAAATGGTTAGAGCACTTGCCTTTTGAACAAGTGACCCGGGTTTGAGTCCCGCTCCATGCAATTTTTGAAAACTTGATTTTTCATTTAAAATATGAATGGATATGTGTGTATACCATTTGGAGAAGATTTTAACATTTTAAACTCTAGACACGACACTATATGACTAATAAAACTTTGTTTGTCACCTTCATCTTGTCTCTATCGTATATGTCTCTTCTTGTATCTCCATATACATTCTTTTATTCTTTTGTACTGTGTATCTTCATTTTGAATGTATTTGATTATCTCTTTTTGATGCCCATGTACCTGCAAATTAGCTTAGAGATTCTTTGACATAAGTGTATAGTTGTTGTCATTAAAATCCAACAATTGAGGTTCTAACATTCTCCCCCTTTTTGATGATGACAACTATACAATTTTTAAAAATATTCATTCTATATAAAAAATAATATTAATATGCTTAAATCTCCCCCTAAGCATAACATCTCCCCCTAAGTATAATATCTCCCTCTATTAATATGCGTATTAATTTCTCCCTCTTTGTCATTATCAAAAAGAATGAGAGAATATATAAAATTATATAAAATATCTTGTATATAACAAGGTAAACTCATTATTAATTATGAAGGAAAAATAAAATAAATTTTACCATATTTACTGAAGTCCATATTTTATTGTAAGCACGTAATTCTATTAAACGTATGGAACATTCTTTAAAATTCCAAAATCTATCCTTTTCCTTTTGTTTCTCTGGGTACCTGCAAATAATAATAATTTTCGGTACCCACTTACTATGTTAGGGTCCAGGGGGTTAGGTCTTTGGAAACCATACCCGTTTGGGTGTGGTTGAACCTTTATAAATATATTTTTCATTACAAATTACATTCTTATAATAGTTGCTAATATAAAGTTGTTTATCATGATCAATCATATTAGCTGGAATCCATATCTTAATACTATTAGTCATTAGCTTAGTACTTGAAGAATAATTTCTATCATTTCTAAACAAAGTACTATTATGACTATGATTGGTTTTAAAACTATCTTGATTACTAGTACTAACACTAAAGTTTGTATACATGAATGCATATCTAGTACTATTTTTACTTTTAGCTTGTTTATAGCCTAAACCGCTTTTATCATTTTGAGCTTTTAAATTCTTAACATAACCTAATCCCTTCTTATTTGAAGCAGGTTGAGAATTTTCAATAATCCTGGATAAATTTTCACTCCCTTTATAAAATTGGAAATATTTTTAGTAATGTCATCAAGCTTAGTTTTGAGACTAGTGTTATCTAACTCAACAATTTTAATTTTTGTTTTTAACTCATGATTTTCAGAAGCTAAAGCATTATTCTTTTCTTCTTGAGCTTCTATTTCTTGACTTATTAGAGCGAGTTGAGAATTATCTGAATCTTGAATTTTCTCAAGTTCTTCTTCTAATATTCTCTTCTCGTATTTAAGCATGTCTCTTTCGAATTCTGCTTTCTTCTGATTTTCCAGAGCTTCCTTATATTTTCTTTTAAGACTTTTTAAAGAGTCTAGAAGTTCTGAATTCGAATGAAAGTGGTGGTGCGGATTGTGCTATATGAAATTATAATATACTAGTGTTAAAATGAAACATAGTTACTGTAGTAGAGTAAATAAGAAAAAATAAAACAAGCACACCAGGAATTTTTATACTGGTTCGAACTTCCCGTTCTACGTCCAGTCCCAGACTCCTTCTGGAATTTCACTAACAACAATCCTCACTTAACTCGGAGGAACAGGTGTACAATAACCCTTGAATAGCCGAATAAGGGACCTGAGTAGCAGAACAGGATTTCGCCTCAACATCCGAAGAGGACTTCACTTGCCTGAACGACAGAACAGGACTTCAACTTATACAGAAAGTATATGACACAGTGTGTTCTCAATAACACGAATTTGTCTCTTGATAGTACAATCTTCCTATAATCTTCCCCTTTTGATATATATATGTGTGTATGTGAAGAATATGGAAGTAAATGAATGATTATGTAGAAATTTGAATGCTCAAAATGTTAGAATCAGTGTAGTATAGAGATAGAAAGCTTTTGATCAATTCGGTGAATTAAACAAATGATTCTAATATGTTTATATAGAGTATAAAGAGTTGTAATCATTCGTGAAAAGTTATCATGAAAGAATATGGATGTATCTCTTAGTAAAAGGTTGTAACTCTTCACGAAAATGAAATGTCTTTTCAAAAATATAGCAGTTGAAGAAGTTCAGCCGTCTGAAAATAAATTTCGGACTTCTGAAATTTGAAATGTGCAAACCATAAAAGAAATAGGCTAATTTTGCCTAGATTCAGACGTCTGAAATGGTCAATTCAGACGTCTGGATTTGACCTGTAACTAAATTTATCATAGCTCAAATGGTTAGAGCCTTTTGAACAAGTGACCCGGGTTCGAGTCCCGCTCCATGCAATTTTTGAAAACTTGATTTTTCATTTAAAATATGAATGTATATGTGTGTATACCATTTGGAGAAGATTTTAACATTTTAAACTCTAGACACGACACTATATGACTAATAAAACTTTGTTTGTCACCTTCGTCTTGTCTCTATCGTATATATCTCTTCTTGTATCTCCATATACATTCTTTTATTCTTTTGTACTGTGTATCTTCATTTTGAATGTATTTGATTATCTCTTTTTGACGCCCATGTACCTGCAAATTAGCTTAGAGATTCTTTGACATAATTGCATAGTTGTTGTCATTAAAATCCAACAATTGAGGTTCTAACAATAAATAGCTAATAATGTGAGAGACGATTCTCAAGCCACTTAATACTTTCCAGTCAAAAATAGGTACTCTAGTGATTTAAGACCTTAATTAAAGTCGACCCCATCATTTAAGACATGTTTTCAAAAGAGTGCTCCTCAATGGTACTGTCAAGTTGACATCATATGGAATTTCATTGGCTACTTAATACTTCCAAATAGAAAATAGGTAGTCCTCGTCATTTATGACCTGTTTCCAAAAGGGAACCCCTGTAGAGATACCATCTAACGTAACCCCTTGATCATTTAATACTTCATCTAGGAGAAAAAGGCGGGTCTAACCACTTAATACCTCAAACCCCAAAGCAATCCCTTCGTCTTATGGCCCATACTCATAATGATGTCTCACATTAGTCCGTTATTCGTAGGAACTTGTAGCTAGATTAGCTGGGAAGATTTCCCCTATAGAGTTTGAAACTAATTTTGCATCAGTACAAATATTTATCATAAGGATATATAACATTAGTAAAGGTGTACACAACTACTGATAGCCTTAAAGCGAAGGACAGACTTCCATCATGTAACTCTATTGATCCCCCATCCCTATGACTTAGCCATAAATTAATTACTCTACACACACACTCTTCTTTTACCGTTTCATAAATAAGGCCTTATAAGGAATCTTACATGTTACACCTTAAAATAATAATTAAACTATATAAGAGTTATCTCTTATTTTTGCCTTAAAATCAATTACCTTCCTAATGGGGGAAAATAAATCTAAATAAATGTCTAATTAACTACGCCATATACACAACAGATATACGTTAATTATGTAAATAAATATTCATGCCTAATAAGTTCTAAACATATAGATTTTACGCTCCAAACTAGCGTTAAATGTCAATTCTCTAACCAATTATTATTACAAGTCTTTTTTCTTCAATTTCCCAAGATTTCATGGAATTCCAATGTCCAAAAAAGGAATAAATATTCCTAGCAAAAAATGCAACAACAAACTCATAAATAAAATAGAAACTCAATTTATTACATCAATTCAATGGAATATCTTAAACAATAAGAATTGCAATCTAAACCCCATATTCTATTCAACTCCTCTATTTACAAAGGAATACATAAAAATAAGTGGTGTAAACTACAAAAAGAATTCGTAATCTAAACACCTTATTTTATTGAAGGATTACAATTTGACTCGAAGAAGAAGGAGAAGTGGAATAGACTGTGAAATTATCAAAAATTGCACAAACGAAACAAATTCCATCAAATTATTGTAAATAATTAAGAATCTCAACATATAACCGATTCAAAATAAAAAGGAAATTTGGGCAATTTTATATATCATATTTTCGAAATCCCAATAACCCTAAGGCATATTCAAATCCAAAAGAAATACACGAACAATTGCTGAAAAGAAATATTAAGGTTTCCACTCACATATTAGCCTTACTTTACTCAATGGATTTGTAGCCTTCTGCTATCTTCAAGAATCTCTCTCTTTTTACATACACACACACAATAGGGAAGAGGTATATACATTCATTAGATTCTGAATAATTGGAAAAGAATAGGATAAGAATGGATTGGAGGAAGAAGAAACAAATAGGAAATAAGTTGAATCCTTAACTGAATTTTCTACGTAATTTCTGAATCTTAGCAGAGTGATAGTAATAGCAATGTTTCATCATATTCTCCAAAATAATATGAATAAAAGTTGAGAGGATAGGATTATATTTGTAAGTGTTAAAACGCACCAGAACCGTAGGATGGAAGTAGATAAGAAACGGTTAAATCTGGAGTGCATAACCGAACAGAACATAACGTAAAACCCTAGCGGCCTCTGGCAACAATCGTTGCCAAGCGATCGACCACTGTTGGATGGTCGATTGACCGTTATGGTCGACCGGTCGACCTATTCGGGTCGACCACTCTTTTATTCTGGAGCGTTTAATTTTTTGTTTCCGTTGCTGGATTATTTTATTCCCTAATTGCCTTTTTAATGTTAAGCCTTAATTAATCGTTTACTTATCCCCAAAGCTAATTTTTGAAATTTAAACCCTAAATTTGATTTCTCATTTGAATTCAAACTAAATTAATTTAAATCTAGGATCTTCAAATGCTTATAACTTCTTTGTTTGAGCTCCATTTCTAGCATATAATATAAGGAAATAGATCAGAATTTTGCAACAACGCAAGGAATAACTTTCGTGGTCAAATTTCAACTTTTCTAAAATTTCCATATCCAACCCTTATCATTTTTAATTTAATTTACTTTATTTACTTATGGTTCATTTTATAGGGTGTTGCATGCAGTCGTTACTAGAATTATTTTCAAGCGACTAGAGTGAGATATATAAATATTAACAGTCCCTTGAGGACTATTACATCTATCCTTGCTCTTACGAGTTTAATCCATATGTTGATCAGACGCATGCCAAAAACCTATAAGAACTTGGTAGATCAGTTTTAACAACAAGTAAAATATTTCAAAAACCTTTTCTTTAAAAATTTAAATTCATAAATTTTCCAAAATATCATACTATAATTAATAGCTTTCCAAATCATTTCTTCAGTACCATAAAATTTAAAACGGAAAAACATATACATACTCTTTTTATATAATATCTCTAAATTTTATACTTTGAGAAAACTTATATAAATCTCATTTATGCCAAAATCAATAATCTTCAAAAATTTGAATGCTTTACAAAGTTTATTTATAAAATTTCTTACTTTACGTAAAGTAAATTTCATTTATAAATTTCATTTAAATATTCAGGAAATTATTGTCAAGGACAAAATTTCACAGCTTTTTAGCCTCAAGGACAAACCTTCAATATTTTATCATAAAGGACAACTTTATGTAAATATCAGTTTTTAGTTATTGATAACAGTTTTTAGGTATCAGTTTGTAGTTATCGATAGCAGTTTTTAGGTATCAGTTTTGTTGTCCTTATGAATAATTTTGGAAAATGTTTGTCCTTGTGAATAATTTTTAGAAGAATGTTTGTCGTTGTGGTAAAAATATTGAGTTCGTGTCCTTGAGGCAAAAAATATAGAAATTTTTGTCCTTTAAATTAATTCCCCCTTAAATATTCATGATAGACATCATTATAAATATAAATAAAATATTTGAAAATAATTACTAACATCATCACTTGTATTTAAAAGATGCCTATTTAAGTTATTAAATCCAATTTCAAATTTTGAGCAAAATTATTTTAAGAGAGGGGAAGGACATAACGACCTAGAATTCCGTTACGAACAACCAACGATGAAACAACAATACCTAAAATTATTCAAGATATTTAATGACTAATCAAAACTTAACGTTGTTCATGTTCACAACCTTTTAGATTGTTCAAAGATAGAGATAACTTCCTAAGAATACCGTTATGCTCATTGCCCTTTGGTCATTTTTAGAAGATTCCCTAAGCTATCTTAGAATAAAATTGAAAAATATTCCCTAAACCTTCCTAAGACAACAAACCTTAATATATTTTTAAAGCCATGCAATGTTCGTGAATTATCCATTCATAATATCTGATATGATCACTTGCTCGGATACAAACATTTCTTATCCAAACTAGTATAGATCACTTTAACTTCTCTAATGAGGACCATGATTCGATTCCTTGATTTGATACCATTGTTTTCCTTACATAGTTGTAACTAAGAGAGAAAACATTTGTATTCTCAAAAATTCGTCTCAAGTACTTGCCGTTGAGAATCTAGTGAAAATGCCCAATCCAGAATAGTGTAAATCACCTAAAAAACCTGTACTTGAACTATAGATCAAGGGTGAACATGCAAAAAATAATTCAAGTTCAACTTACGGCACTTACCCTAAAGGATAACTTATTTATTCAATCTTACTATTTACTAATAAAATCATTTATGAAAATATTTCATAAATATAACTTATGTTTAGACTCGTATGATACTCTACTATGTCCTGAGAGTATATACTAAATATCCATTTTAATTTATATTATTTTTTTAGATGAAATCCCAATAACATCTAGTAATTTATACAATGTGTAAAATAAAGACATAATTTATGTAAGATAATTTTTTTTTAAATCTTCTCATTCATTTTAATATATTTAAAATCTAGTTTAAATGATTCATTCTAAATTTGAGAATTTACATAACTAAAATCAAAATTTTATATAACTAAAACACATTATATCGAAATATATATTTTTTCAAACCACTTTTCATAAACCTTACTTTATATATCATATTTATAAAAAATTATTTATCTTTCATGAATGCAGTTACTATAAATATCTCTTAAAATCATTAATCTTTTATAAACAAATAACTTCATATCCTTTATAAAATGACATTAATATTTTAATAAATATTATACTTAGAATGAAAGTAATATTTTTATAATATTATATTTATGAAATGAAATTAGTATTATACTTATAAAATGAAATTATTATTTCAAGAAATATTTTCATATTTCAAATTCTTGAGAAAACCGTTAATTTAGAATTATTTTCTTCCTAAAATTATAAAACAAAGCCTCTAAAAAATTTATCCCAAGATAAATATCATCCTTAAAAATTTAATACTTCCTTTATCCAATCTTCATTACATAAATTGCGAGCAAAACAATGTTTTGAAATCTTTTTCAAAGTACCTTTCCCTCTATAGTAAAATTACATTATTTATAAATTTTCATCTTATAAACCATATCTTTATAGTTTCCTTTATATAACATACCTAAATTTCATTGATAAATACTTTACAAATCCTTTGTAAAATTATTTATTAAATATTATAAAATATCCTTTATGAAAACCATTTCATAAAATATTCATTTATTAATAAACTTTTTCTTAATTTATTCTATACTCTTAATGTCTTTTAAAAATATCATTTTCTTAAAGATATAAGTGTGTATCCAAAATATTTCATTTAAAATCAATAGTTAATAAAAAACATTCCTATTTATAAATTTCTTCATTTATTCTCAATTATTTTTATGCTTGTTTTTAAATTATAATACCTTTTATTAAAGACATAAGTATATTCATTATTATGCAAAGTTATTTACTTAAAAGATATATTTAAAATGGACTAAATATAGGTGTTTATAAACATATCTTACGGTGAAACTCTTCTTCTTTCTATCATATTATATTCTTACCAATTCAAATGGAAAATACTCTAAATAGAATATAAATATTTCCATAAATTATTTTATTAAACCAAGTTTCACAAGTTTGAAATACGAGGAGTTTCAAAATAAATACTAATAAAGGCATTTACTACAATAAACTCTTTAAATGTTTTTTTTTACAACATTTTGTATTCAAATTTAATTTCAAAATAAATTCATATAGAGTTCAAATATTCTTAAAATAATATGTAAAGATTTATCAACTTGTAATTTTTCAAAGTCTTAAAATAATTTCTTATACTAATAGAAAAAGTGTTATCAAAAACATTTTTAAATAGCTTTAAAAAAATTCTTTAAAATCAAAGGATTTATTAAATTCATCATTTTAAATATATCTAAACTCAAAAACATATATAATTGGTTTTAATTATAAAATTAAGACTTATAATATACTCAACTTTCTATAGTAATTACTCCAGTTCAAATCAAGAGTATAAAATATTCATATCTATGATAACTAATTTATTTAATATCCATTTAAAATATTTATTTTCAAATCGTTGGAGACATTTCTCTTAGGATTATTATTAAGGGATATTTATATAAAAAATACAAATATGCTCTCTCAAAATATACTTTCAACTCATAATAGGGCATTCCATTACCCTATTTCTTAATTAGTTTACCCCCAACAGGCTTAGGCGTTCGCTAAACCAAAAGTTCTGATACCAACTTAAGTAGGACAATCTAAGTCAATAAAACCATGTATGTCTAACTTAGACAGTCCAAAAGACAGATTATCAATGGGGTTTGTAATAAGACTATAAAAAGAGAAGAGAACAAAACAAAGAAGAGAACAATACGTAGAATATCATAATGGAAATGAAAAAATATAATAATTAAATACACAGTTCATAAAGTTGTTTTACAATATACATTTGAATTTCTTTTACAATAAAATTACAATTATACACTAAACAAAACAATGCAGCAGAAATAAAATAGATGCATTAGCAGTTCATGAAGCTACCAATAAAATTTTCGCCAGAGTTTAAAAATAAGTAGCATGATGGAAACACAAATGTTTACTAATCAAAAACAACAAAATATAGTGAAATAAATAAATTATTCATATCCATCTTTAGCTCTATAAAATAATAGTCTCCAAAACATTGAAAAACTCAGGCTAATCCGAGCATAATGGAAAAAACACATACTCGAGTCAGAACTAAAAATTCTTATGTAAGCTAATTCAAAATCAGGTGTGCGGTGCAAAATAACTTAAGAGATGTTACGAGGTTTACCATATTCTAAGGATCCATTAAACTATCTATATGTAGTAAGATACGCTGTGTATGTAATATTTATCAGTAAGATAAATATTGAAATAGCGTTAATGCATTAACCATATCCCCATTAACATATTTTTTTAACATATAGTCTATGAAGGTCCTGTAACACCACCAATAACGTCGGTAACTGTTAGTGAGTCTCCTTAGTTATAATGCAAAACAAAATCATAAGGGTCGCATATGGAATAATCATATGACAAGGCATGTGAGGTAATTTCCAAGGTAGGATTCTACCAGTTTACCCTTTCCGGCTGGTCTTTATCCCTAACGATCGACCGTGTCCATTAATCCAAAATCAAAGGTGGACCAATGGAGTTCAAATATCAAGATAGCAATATGATGGAAAGAGGTCCGCATAAGGTAGCTAACTTATTGGCTAAACGTAGGCTTCTGTTTTAGTCGTTTCAAATGGACACAAGTATCGAGGTCATCCATCATCATTCTCTTATTCATTTCAGTAAACGTTCACCAATTCAACTCTACAATCTTAATAAAATTCACCGTGTACATATATATTAAAGTGGTTCTTGTATTGACAAAGAGTATGTTAATATCAGACCCCTGTCTCTTTAATAACCAATCATTCAATATACAAAAGTATGTCGTTTTGCCCATTTTAACTTTTATAGAAATATAAGTTAAGTATCTCATAAATTTTTCAACACAAAAAGTATTTCAATTCCTTCAGGAATTCACAGAAAAATTTCACAATTTTCCAGAAATATTTATTATTTTTAACAATAGAAATACTTCAGATTTTATGCAAATTTAATTATAAAAAGCCTAAAATTTCAAATTAAATTTCAGAATTCTTAAAACACTTTTTTAGAATTTCTAGTAATGTTTCAAATTTTTACCAATCAATTTGATAATTTTTCCAAATTTTCAAATGGTTAGTTTCAAAGATTGAATTGTTAAAATTATTAGATGACCAGAATAACTATAAGTCCCTTTACTAAGTATTTTCCAAATAATATGCAGGTTCTAGAGAAAAAGGTTTAGGTCAAAATAATATCTTTACAAAACTTCAATAATTCTATTTTCAAAAAATAAAATATAGGAAATATTAGATGATAAAATTTGGTACAGGTTTCTTTACAAAATATTTTTCTTTTGCTAAAATGGAGTTATAGAAAAAAATTCAAGTTAAATTGACACTTTTTATGAAATACCTATTTATTCAAGTGTAATTCAAATAATTTATTTTGAAAAAATGGTACTTAAACTTTCTACCAAATTTTATACCATCTTATTCAAAATCTTATTTATCTCTCAGAGTTAAACATATACATGCATAAAAAAATTCAAATAAGGACAGAACGAAAAATTTGTCAAAAACCACATTTTTGAGCCAAAACAATAAAATTATCTATTCTAACTTTTTCCATAGGTTAATATATGATGTCCAAGGGTTTTCAATATCACTGTTTAATGTTTAGATGATCCATATGACAACTTATACACTTACAATAATTCAAACAAGGTGGCAGTAGGTATAATCAATGGTCAATCCTATATACAGTCACATTATCATCAATCATCGTCAACTTATAGGCCTATACATAATATCAGTAATTAATCGACTGAACAATACATATATCACAACAATCATTAACTATCACATATCAGGAGTTCAACTGGCAATGATATTCAATTATAATGTCAATTTAAATTCACAAATAACGATTTAACTTGCAATAGAATTGATAGTATTTCGTGAGTTAAACACTCATTTTTGATTTCACTGGCGATTTCCAAACAAAACAACCTATATACAAACCAATCTAACCACTCGAATCGAACAAAATAATGATCGACTCCAGATCTCAACATGCACGGACACTAACTCTAGATCAAACACACAATAGACTAGAACACTTGAACGTCTAAGGATCTTCACAACGGGACATGTATTAATGGATCTAGTTCTAGGAAGTGGGGTTTAATATGAAGGAAAAGCACGTAAGAAAGGCAAGGCAAAGCACATAAGTTTAATATCAAAGTATTAGTCGGCGTTTGGGTGAAGCAAGCGATAAGGGTGGGGAACTTCGGTGTTGCGTCGGTGAGGTGGAGGGAGGTGGATCTGGGAAGAGGAGGGTTGTAGTTCGGCAGGCAGGCCAATATGCGTTTGGACAGTGTTGGACGTTGGAGGCTCGGGTGAAGGCTTGGTGAAAGTTGGCTGCATGGCTTTTGGCAAGTAGAGGAGGGAGGTTGATGCGGGCTTCGAGGAAGTGAAGACTTCTATTATGAAATGATGCGAATGAAAATAGGAAGCATGTGAAAGAAAGAATGTGAATATCTTTATGATATGAAGAGTAAATGAATGAGTGAATTTATCTGTGGAAGTGAATGTGTATAGGTGAAGAAAGGAGAAAAGGTATAGAGTTAAAGATGCACAGTGCGCATGAGCATTTATTCATGAGTTACAAAGATGAATAGTGAGTTTTAAATGAAATGTTCAGTTTGATTTTAATAGCTGAGATATAGAAAAGAAATTAGGCAAAAGAAATGTGTGAGGATGTTATACTAATTCCTAACAACTCAAATCATAAACAGAGTTTTGTGTACGGACCTTATTTCAAATTATAGTGTGCCCTGAATCTAAATTCAAACAACTCTATGCTATACACTGGGTACCCAAACATAGAAACATTAATAACGTTTTACTCAACGCGCGGATATAGATGTAATAACACACATAATTTTAAATTTTAACATTCGCATTAAAATTTCACTGTTGCTGCTAAATACATTACTGAATACGTTTAAAAAAAATCTTCAAATTAACTTAAACGGAGCTAGAATAATAAGAATTTGACGAAACGAACTTTTTTGTTCTAATCGGAATTTTTTTTAAAATCATTCTCCGTAAAAAATTCATATATGGAAAAAAAATTCACTATAATATTAACCGATTTAAATTTTAATTATGAAACATAATAAAATTTTCAATTTATACAAAACAAATTTCATGTTAACTTACTAAACACATTTCAAATCATAATATTTAAGTTTTAAAATATTTTCATTCAAGATCATAAATTAAATTTAATATTTTTAAATGGTTAAAAATACAGGTCGTTACAAGAGGAGAGGAAACCATTCCTCGAAAATCTTCGACAAGGCCAACATCTCTCTCATGCACATCTCACCCATCTTTGAGCCTTTTGAAACTCTTTCGGAGAAGGAAGCAAGATTGGCTTGGGAAGAAAAGCATGAAATTAGAGAAGTTGAGGAAGAGGAAGAAGAAGAAATGGATGTGGAGGAGGAGGAACATAATTATTTGGAGAGTTTTGAAAAACCATCTCATCCGTCCACAAAGGAAATTCTCAAGAATAAAAAAAATCTCTTAATTACCAAAAGAAGCTTAAGAAATCAGTTACTTATCTTTCCAACAAAGTAGACATGTACTTTGGAAAGATTTTTTGCAAGATTAGTGGGAAGTCCTCATCTTCATCTAGATCTTCCTAGTTGTATTCCTATGATTTTCTAGCTTTTAGTTTGATTCTAGTTTTAATCCATGTATCTTTTATGTTTATCTTCAAATTTCATGTACTCGTCTTTGTTATCGATGAAGTCTTGTTCTTACTTTTATACATTGTTATTAGTCTCTAGAAAGTCATAAAAGTACAATAGTTTAGGCTAATTACAAAATATAGAAAATAAGTTGATTTTGCAAAATATGGTACATATGTCGACATATGTATATCCTATATGTCGACGTATAACGGGAGATTACAAAAAGTCAACTTATTCAAATGACTTTTCAACCCCATATATACCTATTCACTCGAGAAAAACATTATTTCCACTTTCTTACTTCTCTCTTCTCCCTTCTCACTTATAAACTCAAGTTTTCAAATATGGCTTCTCCACACCAAAAATTATGTGAAAATCTTGAACAAACCCTTTAATCATCCAAGAATATCCTTACCTTTTTCCCTTAGAAATCAAAGACACTTAGAATTGAATCAAATGCAGATAATAATAAGAAAAGAATTTTAATGCTATTCGATGGATGATTTCTTCCCTTATCAAAGATGAACTAACAAACAATGCGAATGGTGCCATCAATAAAGACAATGAAGATCAGGATGCCAACAAAGCAGATCCGCTTTTTGGTTTTGATTGTTGGGTAGAAGTTCCTGGGGAAGTTTAAGTTAATTGGTTTTTTTAAATATACGTAAGATTTGATTTAGGTATGTATAATAACAGATTACATTAGGATAAGAAGTATGGATTGATGTGTATAAACTTATTTAGGATTAGAATTGATTTGGACTTATTTGTTTGACTTATGATTAAATTGAGTTGTATTAACTTTGGATTGGTTTGAATTGGAATGGATTGATTAAATTGTGTACTATCACTCTTATATATCACTTTCGTATATTATATAATTCTTTAGTTAGAAGGAGTTTTGGTTATATATTTGTTGATGACTAAGGGGGAGAAATATATAAAATATCCAACCATAGATTAATGGGGAGTTTTGTTACTCAGGGGGAGTTATATCATATTTCATATACATGGTTGCCATCATCAAAAAAGGGGACATTGTTAATACCTTAGGCATTGGTTTTGATGACAACAAGCATATGACATTATATAAAATATAGATACTAACATTTTTATCAAGATATATATATATATAGTATATAGTGTAGGATATTAAATATGTGTTGATTAAGAAGACGGTATAGTATCAAGAGCATATTTAAGATGCTAATATAGAGATCCAAGAGTCAGAGATTGAAGACTCTGAAGATTCAAGATATCAAAATAAGTTATAGAGTCATAGATTATTTTGTTAAAGCCCTGGTAGCATTTCTTTAATGTCTCTTTATCTACCGAAAAGGTTTTAAAAAGTTATTCTCCGATTTTAAAATGATTTTCAAATATCCCGGTTTTCAAAAATGATTTTTAAAGTATCCTTATTTATAAAATGATTTTTCAAATATCTTTTTAAAATAGTTTTCAAATGATTTTTTAAACTTATTTTTATTAACAAGTTTATTATATTTTGAGTAATTAAGTTTTAAGCATTTTGCATTTTAATATACTTTTAATTTATTATATTTAGAATAGTTTTCGGTTTTATATTTTCTAAATGGTATAGTATTCAAGAGTATATTTTTGATATTCATTAATACTTTGATTTTTAATATATATTCACTTATACTTTATACATATATATTATTTTTGTGTATATTATTTATATTTAAATCCTTTATATATTAAAATATTTTAAAATTATTTTGTAAAGTTCTCTTAAGTTTTATTATGATTAAAAGGTTTATAAACTATGATTAAACGATTTTATAAAGTATCAAAATATTTTACAAAACGTAGTATTTTCAAAAAAAAGTTTATTAAGTAATTTTCAAATTTGAAAAGGATATGTTGACATATAAAGTACCCATGTGCCAACATACAGTCTGATATTTTCAAAATTCAAATTTTGAATGGAAGTGTCTTTTCGTCGTATCTCTTCACGAATGGACATGATTATTGCTTCTCTATAAATAGGGATTCTCTCATCGAATTTTGGATAACTACTTTCTCATATTTTCTCTCCTCTTTCACTTTCTTGATTTCTAAAAGATATTCTACTCAAAATATTCTCAAATTCAATCAGAATCAAATTTAGACTCTATTGATTTGATTCACTATTGTATACTCACTGATCTCTTATATCTCTCTCACTCAAATCAAGATCAAAGTGCTATTCAAGAGGTAATAGGATTATTTGTACTGAAAATCAAGAAATTAATTTTGTAAACTCTATCAAATCATATTCAAATAATCTTGGTTTTGCTTGGTGTCCTTGAAATCTAAGTGGGTATGCTTATGTCCCGTATGAATCAAGTGGGTGTGCTTGGTGTCCCATTGGAATCCAAGTGGGTGTGCTGGCGTCCCGTCCAAATCTAATGGGTGTACCCAGAGCTCAAAAAATCTAAAAGGTGTGTCTTGTAGCCTTAAATTCAAGATTATATTAATTTTGATATTTAAAAGGAATCTGTACAAGAAATTGTACAGGACTCGATGTAGGGTAACTTCGAACCAATATAAAAATCCTGGAATGATCTCTCAAACTCTTTACTGTTTACTTTTACTAAATTTATATCTATCTATGTTTGCATATGTGATCTTTAATTTGCATTGTTTGAACTATAATCTCAAAAGTATTCAAAATGACTCATAAAAGTTATTAAACACTATTCACCCCTACCTCTAGTGTTAAATTAGCCTTAAGATCCTTACTTCCGCAAAATAACATGTACCGCCTACCATAGTATAGCTCTTGATAAAATGCATCAAGGGCCTCACATGGACCCCCGACAAACAATGGATCGGCCTACCTCTTACTGGATAATATCAAATATATCACCACCCAAGTTGTAATCAACAACCATACCTGGATCACTAGCACTACTCAAAAAATATCGAGCTAGAATAGGTGGGGACCATACCTTGATAGGTGAGATCCACATAGCCCTACTGCACATCCACCGTTTTAGTCATTCTTGATTGTGGGGCTTGAGGTTACGCTCTACCTTTCTTTAACAATTCCCACTTGGAATGCTAATACGGCCTTCCAGGTAACAATGCAATGTTAGCATTTGTCTATATAAGTCGTTCAAGATATAAATGAATCAAAGGCACTACCTCTACTACATCCATTTTGGAATCACCCTCAGGATTCGTAGCAACTAGCCCTTGCACTTTAAAGTCTTCGTCTTGAATTCTATCATTTCAGATGTTGCCAATTTGAGATGCTATCTAATCCCGGTTTCTTCGAACCAACATTTGATAAATTTTAAAGGATCAAATTATCGACAGTGGACAACTCCACTATCTAGGGTGTGTATAGATTTTTATGTGGAAAAATCTTCCGTATACTTAATTTACTATGACCCATTCATCGAAATAAACTCCCTTGTATTTATCACGTTTTCGAAATTTCGACTTCTCTATCCCTCACCTAGAAAAACAAGTTATTGATCTCATAGATTGAGAAATACTAATCATATGCTTTTGGTCTTAAATACAAGACGACTAACTTCCAATAAAATGTGTCAACATTTTACTTATAACTTACTCATATTAGTTTGGCTACTTAATGGCGCGGACAAAAGATCCCTTGTTTAAAAAAACCCTACTTGCTTATAAAAGAAAAACCATTCTTCAGTAAAAATCAGAGTTTAAAATAAACCTTTATTAAATAAAAATTAAATCATAATTAAATTACTAATTATATCTTAATTAAAAAATAAATCTAAATCTTTTAAACCTTAATTTAATGATAGATAAACTATTAAGATTAGACCTTACTTGATTGGTAATTGACTAATAATTAAACCCTAATTAACTAATATTTAATTAAAGTTAATTAAATAAAAATTAATATTTAATTAGCAGTTTTCATAATTTATAATTAACTAAAACTCTCTTAATTATCTAATTATAATTAACTTACTAAATTAATACATAAGAACTAGTTACTCTTTACTTAATCACTAATTAATTATTAAACTCATACTTAATTAAGTAATAATAAACTTTTATACTTAGTTATTGATTTGAAATGGTTTTCAAAAATATTTAAGAAGAAAACATTTTTAGTTTAGGAAAAGTGTTCGATTTCGCGAACTGCATCCATGGTGATTATCGCTATGAATACCATAACTTTTCAAACTAGTTTTACTACTACTCTAATAACCTTCAAAACCCTTCTTTTGACTTACTTTTAAAAAATAGTAGGAAGTTTGAAAACTAAAATAATGTTTGAAACTTTTAAAACCTTTTTTTAAATTAAAATAGAAAACATAACTTTAATTTTCAAGGGATCGCATGTCACTTTAACAAGTCAAAATGCTAACTTTTATTAGCATTTACAACATCTATTCACATGCCATACTAACAAACCATAAACAAGATCACATCTTTCAACCATTCAACATTTAGATTGCAATTTCAAGTCTAATCCAACATCACATTCAAGCATTCATATGTATATTCCAAACAATATAAGTAATCTATCAAATCAACTAATAATTTATAACAACAATGGTTAACATAGACAAGGCTAACTATTTCCTAAAAGTAGATGAATTTTACTCACCACAAGTTAAAATAAAACCAAACCAAAGCTAACACTTGAACTAAAATCGGGTCTTGTATTTCTTTAAGAAAAATGTGATTTCTGCCCAGGGAAGAGGGGCTTTTGGCTTGGCCTAGTGACCTATGGGCTTGGCCACGATGATGTAAGGTCTACGAGCTTCTTTTTTGAAGGAGAAGAGGTGTAGAAAGAGGAATAATAGTTTTAAACAAGTTTTAAAATGATTAAAGGTGGAAATATAAATGAATTTTTATTTTGGAAAATAAAATGGAAGCCATCAAAATGTTTTGAACTTAAGAAGGAAGAAGATAAAGTTTTTGAAAACCGTAAGAAATGCAATAAAATGAGAGAGAAAAAATTGAAATTGTTTTTATATAAATTGAAATTAACAAATTACCAAACTAACCTTTAGTACACTACCCACCTTTTAAAAAGTGCCATATCACCCCATCCACCTTCTTCCTTCCATCCTAATGCAAGCCACATGGCTCCTTCATTTATCCAACATACAAAACTCTGCCTTATACCATGATATGAAATGATAATGTGGCATTCCCTTATTTATTTATTTTTAAAGATATTGAAAAGAAATGTCACATCTTCCCTTTTACCTAAGTAAACCAATTTTTACCACCTTATTACTTAACCACACCTATGTTATTAATATATATGTGTGTGTTAACTAAAATGTTTACACCTTTTTGAAACTTTTAGACATAAAAAAATAAATATTCGAAAAAATATTTCCCGTCACATATTATGTTTTCCCTTGAACTAATTATTTATGTAAACACATTTAAAAAAATCATTTTACCATTACTAGTTATTATTTAACAGAGGTATTTTTGAGTAATAAAATCCATTTATTAATTATTTAATAATATATTAAATATCCATATTTAATGTAACGACCCAGAATTTCTGTCATTTGAAATTCAGATATTAAATTGATTTTAAATATTAACAAGTAAAATTTATAAGTCGAATAATTTATTTTTCAAATATTTAGATTTAATTGGATAATTAAATCGATAATTTAATATTTGAAATTGCGTAAATAATTGGAAATTGGGTTTAATGTGATTAAAAATGATTTGTAAAATTTTATTTAATCATATTGAAGTTATAACGATGTTATAGAACTTTTAAAATTGAATTTAAAGTTAATTTGTGAAAATTGAATATTTTAATATTTGATCGACGAGTTAAAATAGCCATTTTTCAAACAGTCTCGGATTTTGACGAAACCAGTTTCATCGGATTCGTAATGTTATATTATTGTATGGTTTCAAATTTCGTGTCAACCGGATATACCGTTTGTCCGGGGCAAGCTAAAACGCACAGAAATTGGTTTAACCGATTTAATTTAAATTTGATAGTTTATTTCCGTAACTCGCACAGATGATCGAATTAGCTTTCGAAACCTATTCCATTGTGTCCGAAACGTGGGGTAAACCCTAGAAACGCCAGTCACCACGTGAGATTTGGAGTTCGAAAAATTGAAGATAAATAGTGTTCGTCAGTTTTCTATAAAAGGACCCTTATTCTCATTTCTTTTGCAAAACCCTAATTTCTATAACCAGGCCGCCACTAATATCACCAATGGCCAAAAATTGCCATTCTTCTTTCCTCGATTTCTTCTAATCCAAGCATTAATTCGAAAAACCTTCAACACGAAAAACGTAGAGCACTACAAGATCTAGGTATTCAACGGTTGTAATCGAGTATAGAGGTGGAGTTTATCGGCAAATCGAGCTGGAAGTACTGCCGTTCGCACGCAATTTTAGGGAGCTAGGGGAGGCCGAGCTTCAAGCTTCTCTGGCCGAGCATGGAGTTCGCGATGGGCTTCCATTTGGCGCTAGCTGATCGATTTCTAGTCAAGCGTGGAGGAGGCAATATTCAACCCTAGTTCGGCATGTATAGGTTAGGCGTGCGTTTCTTTTACTGGAGCAAGAACGTGAGGAAGAAGATGGGTGCAGCAGTTAGGATTTGATGAAAATGGAAAGCACGGCCCAGATTTAATAGGTTGAAAAATTAAAATAAAATTGTAAATATTTGTATATAATAATTTGTTCAATCTTTAAAATGATGTAACTTTTTCATACAAGGTCGAAAACGTACGAAACGAATTGCGTCGGATTCGTTTAGTCGAGCACTGCGCAATGGAGCTGGATTGGAATCGTTTGGAGCTAGTGAAAATTTTGGATAAAATTAAACGCACGTTTAATTTTATTCGAAATAAAAGGCAACAACTGTTATCGGAAACTCAAGGTGAGAACTTCTCACTCAATCGAATTGTTTCGATTTAAAATTTAAATAGTTAGATTTAAAATTGCTTGATTGTGTGAATGGATGATAAATTGTTATCTATTGTGTTAAATAGACATTATACGCCGTATATTAAGCGGATGTTATTTATTAAAAACATATCTCGAATATTTCACCATAAAGTGAAATTGGTATTATATAGGTATTTGGAGTTGATTTTCCCGCATTATATAGCGGATGAGACCCTATTGCGCCGCATAATAGCGGATAATATTTTATAAATCCCATATACCGCGATATTTCGTCTTCAAGCGGAATTGGTATTGTGCTAACATCTTTGGATGCAGGTAAACAGGTTGGAGGGATCCAACTGGATTTCTCAAATGATTGAATTGGTTTCAATGTTGTGTGTTGATCTATTCATTGATCTATTTATAATCTGCGTGATTATCTTTGTGATTGAAATCGTTAAAGGCTAAATTTTAGCCGAATATATTTTTGGTACCGTTAGATGCCGAAAATAAATAAAATTGGATTTTTGAAATTTTAAGTTGAGAATTCATAATAAAATTTAATTTTGGAATTTATTCATTTTAAATAAATAAACGTTGTAATTTTTATGTTATAAAAATTATGATTTTTTTAGAAATATAACCAAAATGTGATTTTTTTAAATAAGTAGTTGACTAATTTATAAAATGGTTTAAATTGGGATTTTTGAATTCTTATAAATGATTTATATAAAATATTTGTAAAATTGATATTTATAAATTAAAATAATGGAATTATAAAATGGGTTTTTGTAAGTATTAAAATGGATTATAAATGGATTTCATAAGTGAATGAAATCTATAGATTTATAAATTGTAAAGTTATAAAATGAATAGATTTTGTAAAATAAAATATTTATAAGTAATTAACTTATAAATTGAATTTTGGCGTGTAAATGGAATACGAATAGAATTTGTTAATAAAGTGATTTTATAAGTTGAGGTTGTTATAAAATATAAATGGAATTTATATTTATAAATTCGAAATCGACTTATTTTAATAAGTTTAATCATCATAACTTATTAAAGGAGATATATCCACGATTTTGGGACAGTGAATAATCCTTTAAATAAAATATGTAGAAATTGAATTTGGTTAACGAAGTATGTCCACGATTTTGGGACAGTGGATAATCCTTTAAATAAAATATGTAGAAATTGAATTTGGTTAACGAAGTATATTCACGATTTTGGGATAGTGGATAATCCTTTAAATAAAATATTTAGAAATTTAATTTGGTTAAGGAAGTATATTCACGATTTTGGGACAGTGGATAATCCTTTAAATAAAATATGTAGAAATTGAATTTGGTTAACGAAGTATATTCACGATTTTGGGACAGTGGATAATCATTTAAATAAAATATGAAGAAATTGAATTTGGTAATGAAGTATATTCACGATTTTGGACGGTGAATAATATATAAAAGAAATATTTTTAGGAAAGTGATATTTTAAATAGAATTAAAAGGATTTAAAGATGTTTTAAAATATATTAAGTATCGAAACCATAGATTTCAACATTCATTGTTGAAATAGACATTTTCGAGAAATAGAAGGAAATGGTGGACTATAACACTGTTATTATAGTAAATGATTTCCGAAAGGAAAAGTATTGTATAGTATTGGTATTTATATATCTATCTTAATTTCGAATCCATATACTTGTGATTTTGGGTTGTCGTAACGTTGTTTTACGCAACATTCGTTTTGATCCAAATAAATGTGTTTAAGAGAATGTTTTCCTTAAAGAATAAAATTTATACTTAATTGTGATTTAAGTATATTGAATATTTTCCAAATGTTGAAAATAAATGGATTTGTGAATTACTTATTATTAAATAAGTATGGAAATGTTTTCCAATATGAAGTGAATGTTTTGAGATATATCTTTTAAAGATAAATTGAAAATGAATATTAGAAATCGATTTGGAAATCGTATATTCATAGATATTTGGAAATGTAAATTCACAATGGAAATTTATAAGGGAAATTTGTTTTAAAAATAAACATTGATTTATTTTTATAAGTGTGGAAATAAATTTACGAATTTGGAACGTAAATTTAATAAATCGGTAAGGATTTATTTAATTGGTTTAAATGAACCATTTTGAAATGAAAGTTGTAAGGGTGTAAATTGATTTGGAATTGGTTTTCAGATGGTTAAAGTGTGGAAATTATACCTTGTAAAGATATTTTTGGAAATAAATAATTTGGGAAATTATTTGAAATCGGGTGATGTTGTGAATATTGATTGTAGTTAAATAACCGACTCTCAATATTGACCCTTAAATGGCTATTTGTTTTGAATTGGTTGAAATTAAATGGTACACTTATTTTTAAATTATTGCGCTCGTTATTCGGATTACCCATTCCGAATAGTGATACGACGTAATGGATAGCATTGAAGACCGGTGGTGAAGACAGGGTATTTGTGAAAACGATAGGATGACCTATTGATTATCTCTGCACTGTTAGCTATGGTATGGAGATTTCCTTTATGATGGGAAATTCGATCGGGATTGTGAATACCCAGATTGCAAGGGCTTCTTTGGAAGTTCCTTCGATTCTGTTCGAGCCCGGAACAGACTTGTATGGTTACGTGTCTGACATTACATTTTGACATATAAAGCAGATTTCTTTCAAATACAATGGCGGAGAATTTATTCTCTTAGCTTAACACCCTTCTTGAAACGTACGAGTTCAGAGGTTTTGTAGTTGAAGGTTATCAGCGATATATTCCCAATTTGGTAATGTGGCATGCTGAGTGTGTTGTGTGATGATTATTTATTGATCATTTGTTGATCAAAGCGTGACTTTGTGAAAAAGCGTAGCTTTGTGGACGAGACTTCGTCAGACCTCACACCCCAGAAATGGTCGAAATAGGAATATGCGGCAAGGTTATGAGGGTCTCTCCCTTTAGGGTATGTCATTCCCTTCTGGAAAAGGGTGGTGTCAGGTATGGAACCCTGATGCTTAACCTATGTGGTTGCTCCAATCTCATTTTTTTGTGTGGTTGTTTCTTGGTGATAGAGGACCCTCGGATAAAGGTCCCAAAGGACCAGGGGTGGCACATTCGTGTAGTAGTTACCTAGTTACAGAGGTAACCCGGCCTTGTGTTGGCAGAGAGTTGGTTAAGTTCTCGGGACGTCCCGCCAGGGGCGATCCCATTGACAGTAGGAAGTTCTTTAGCCTGACCATTTGTTGGAAAATCCAAAAAAACAATACGAGCCTTGTACGGTTTTAGTTGTATAACCTGCCATGGAATGTGGCGGTAACCTGCTATTGAACATGGTAGCTATAGTAGGCATACGATAATGGTCGTATGTTGGCTAAGATTTATATTCTATTTTCGAAATGCTTTCTACACTATGCACTAGTAATAATATCACATGTTTCTTTTTAATGCGTATCAAGCATCTTTGACTATCATAAGGAGAAATCTCCTCCGATTTTGCGTTTGCATTGTGTGTGTGTCAGGAGGCCTTATGGTAGTCTCATTTTCTAAAAAGCATTGCAAATCTATTTTAAAATTATCATGTTCTTTGTTTTAAAAGATAAATAACTGTTTTAGTTCTCACACCAGTCCCATGACTGACCTGGAGTTTATTGTTCTCTTCCTAAAATCTGGGTGCTCATAATTTTCCACAGGGGCAGTCTAGAGTCAGGTTATCAGGTCATTCTTGATTCAGAAGTGCTTTGGAGCTCAAGTGGCGAGCTAGATGGCGAGACGTATTACTTGTATACGATATTATCTTTCCGTTGTGTATTTCACTTGTAAGGGCATGTTTGTATAACTGTTCATTGTTTAGTTGTGTTGTATATTGTTATTGTACTCTCTGATGATAATGTAATGTAATAACTGAGATAGTTCTTTGTTTTAAAGATTATACACTTTTCTGTTATATGTTGTTCCGCTGTGACTGTGAGATTCTGATATTGTTTCTGTTGTTTCTTCTTTCTTTCTTCTTCTACCTCTTCTTTTTAACCCTAACAATTCAGTTTTTCGGCATTCGATTATGCGACATTTGATACAGTGGACATAAGAATGCTGACCTTCGGATCCTGACAAAACTGCATTCGTTACAAGATAGAGCATTTGGTTAAGTGACAACCTTGGCTCTGTTGGGTGTTACTCATCAGAGATAGAGTCAGTAGTACTCTAGAATGAGTTTGAGTGTAATAATAGATATGACTGCGTATTTGTTAGTGAATATGAGATTGTTTTGTATTGTGTTGACTTATCAGTTGATTGTTTATAGATTCTGGTCGGTGCAGTCAAGCTAACTGTATCGATAGGGGTTTCTAAACTCTTAAACGAGATAAACCGACATAGTATCATTTTAATTTGGGTAAATGAAATAATTTTACCTCGATTATATTTTATATATAAAGGAATAATTTTTCAGAATTATCAAAGTGTATATATAAAATTGATTTGTTTGATTGTTGAAAATGTATGAAAATATATAAGTGAATCAAAGTTGTTTGAATAATCTGAATAAAAATAACAATTATGAAAGAATAAATTATATAAGAGCAACAATTGTATAAGTATAGAATTATAATTGAAATAATTTACAATTGTGAAATAATCTTGTATAAGTAAAGGGAAATAGTGAAATTATATAAGAAAGATTTATAAATGTGATTTATAAATAAAAGAAAATTTTGAAAGAATTTAAAGCATTGGATTCACTACTGTTGCTGGGAAATAATAAGGGTGATGACTGCAGCATCATCTGTATCATTCTCGAGTTTCTGTGTGATGGATTTGCTACCATAGTAAATTGAAATTAAATTTTGTTGTGATAAACAAATTTGAAATTAAAATCCAAGTTTTCATTGTTGAATATAAGTTATCAAGTTTTGAACTTCTAATATAAGATAATAAAATTTTAGCTTTGGTAAAGTTGAAATAAATTTGAACTAGTATGATAAAATATATGATGTGAAATTTAACTAAAGGAAGTTAAATAGATTAAAACAGATTTGGAAGTTGAATGATAGGTTGTATAACTTATTAAATGTGAAAATGTAAGTAAAACCAATTATTAAAATAGTTAAATAACTTTGTTAAGCAAAACGAGGTATGAATCTGAATAAGTGATAAAAATTGACTTTGGTAAAAGTTAAATAGAATTTACTTTGGAGTTGAAATTTGAATTGAATTTTAATTGGATTAGATATGTTGTTGAAATGGAAATTTAAGTTAAGTTAAACAAATGATGTTTAAAAGGAATATAACTTAAGTGATGCTGAATGAAGTTGATTTTGGTATCAAAATGAATTAATGAAATGAAGTCATTAAATGAATATAAATCAATCGAATGTGATGAATTGATATAGAATAATGGATATAAGTGTAAATTCATTTACAGCTAATTGAATGTTAAACCAAATTGAAGGTTAACAAAGTGAATATGAATGTTGAATGTGAAGTAAATTAAATTCGGTTGTGTTGGTTATACATTGGTTGTTAGATTATTGTTAATTGATTGAATAGTAATTCATATGCAATTGAATGAATAAAATTGAAAGCTAAAGCAATTGAATTCAAATTGGAAGTTAAGTAAATTTAAATTGAATGGAAATTGATTTGAATTGAAAGTGAACCAATGTGAATGTAAATTAGTGAATGTAAACTAATTGGAAATGAATAATTGAATGTCGTTGTATATGAATTGGTTGTAAACAATTACAAGTAATGTCGAAATCATATAAGTTGTTTATAAACTTTGTTTGGTATGCATTTCTTTTAATATGTGTGTTGTAGTTGTTTAAAAGAGTAAAATGTTCGTAACTTCTTATAAATGTCACCTACATATTTATATTGAGTAAGTACAGGTACCGGGGCTACCGTTAGCTGGTTTTGGTTGCACAGAATGCTTAATAAATAACTGCTTTGCTTAAAAATGCTAAAAAGGTACGCCTACGCAATAAAAATAGGAAATATGAACTGTTTTTCTGTTTTTCCGACCGGGTGGGTCGATGTATATATATTTATCTCTATTGTGTTATTGTAAAAGCTCCTCCATACAAAGGAGGTTATGGCAAAATTTTCTAAAAATTTAAGGCGTTAGAAAATTTTCGGGAAATTTTGAAACAAAAAATTCAAAACTAAGTTTTGATTTGAAGTTAAAGGTTAAACGATATAGTTGATTTTGAAAAAAAAAACTATATATGGATTTGAAAACTTAGTAAATATTTTGTAAGAGGTTTAACTATGGATTTGGAAAAGCTAAACACTTAAGAGATTTGTAAATAAAACTTGAACGGTTTGTTTTGAAAAGTTAATGGAATTCAAAACTCTTTCTTACTTGACAATTTCGAGGACGAAATTCTTTTAAAGGGGGAAGTTTGTAACGACCCAGAATTTCGGTCTTTGAAATTCAAATATTTAATTGATTTTAAATATTAAAAATTAAAATTTATAAGTCGAATAATTTATTTTTCGAATATTTAGATTTAATTGGATAATTAAATCGATAATTTAATATTTGAAATTGCGTGAATAATTGGAAATTGGGTTTAATGTGATTAAAATTGATTTGTAAAATTTTATTTAATCATATTGAAGTTATAACGATGTTATAGAACTTTTAAAATTGAATTTAAAGTTAATTTGTGAAAATCGAATATTTTAATATTTAATCGACGAGTTAAAATAGCCATTTTTCAAACAGTCTCGGATTTCGACGAAACTAGTTTTATCGGATCCGTAATGTTATATTATTGTATGGTTTCAAATTTTGTGTCAATCGGATTTACCGTTTGTCCGGGGCAAGCTAAAACGCACAGAAATTGGTTTAATCGATTTAATTTAAATTTGATCGTTTATTTCCGTAACTCACACAGATGATCGAATTAGCTTTCGAAACCTATTTCATTGTGTCCGAAACACGGGGTAAACCCTAGAAACGCTAGTCACCGCGTGAGATTTGGAGTTCGAAAAATTGAAGATGAATAGTGTTCGTCGGTTTTCTATAAATGGACCCTTATTCTCATTTCTTTTGCAAAACCCTAATTTCTATAACCAGGCCGCCACTAATATCACCAATGGCCGAAAATTGCCATTCTTCTTTCCTCGATTTCTTCTAATCCAAGCATTAATTCGAAAAACCTTCAACACGAAAAACGTAGAGCACTACAAGATCTAGGTATTCAACGGTTGTGATCGAGTATGGAGGTGGAGTTTGTCGGCAAATCGAGCTGGAATTACTGCCGTTCGCACGCAATTTTAGGGAGCTAGGGGAGGCCGAGCTTCAAGCTTCTCTGGCCGAGCATGGAGTTCGCGATGGGCTTCCATTTGGCGCTAGCTGATCAATTTCTAGTCAAGCGTGGAGGAGGCAATATTCAACCCTAGTTCGGCATGTATGGGTTAGGCGTGCGTTTCTTTTGCTGGAGCAAGAACGTGAGGAAGAAGATGGGTGCAGCAGTCAGGATTTGATGAAAATGGAAAGCACGGCCCAGATTGAATAGGTTGAAAAATTAAAATAAAATTGTAAATATTTGTATATAATAATTTGTTCAATCTTTAAAATGATGTAACTTTTTCATACAAGGTCGAAAACGTACGAAACGAATTGCGTCGGATTCGTTTAGTCGAGCACTGCGCAATGGAGCTGGATTGGAATCGTTTGGAGCTAGTGAAAATTTTGGATAAAATTAAACGCACGTTTAATTTTATTCGAAATAAAAGGCAACAACTGTTATCGGAAACTCAAGGTGAGAACTTCTCACTCAATCGAATTGTTTCGATTTAAAATTTAAATAGTTAGATTTAAAATTGCTTGATTGTGTGAATGGATGATAAATTGTTATCTATTGTGTTAAATAGACATTATACGCCGTATATTAAGCGGATGTTATTTATTAAAAACATATCTCGAATATTTCACCATAAAGTGAAATTGGTATTATATAGGTATTTGGAGTTGATTTTCCCGCATTATATAGCGGATGAGACCCTATTGCGCCGCATAATAGAGGATAATATTTTATAAATCCCATATACCGCGATATTTCGTCTTGAAGCGGAATTGGTATTGTGCTAACATCTTTGGATGCAGGGAAACAGGTTGGAGGAATCCAACTGGATTCCTCAAATGATTGAATTGGTTTCAATGTTGTGTGTTGATCTATTTATTGATCTATTTATAATCTGCGTGATTATCTTTGTGATTGAAATCGTTAAAGGCAAAATTTTAGCCGAATATATTTTTGGTATCGTTAGATGCCGAAAATAAATAAAATTGGATTTTTGAAAATTTAAGTTGAGAATTCATAATAAATTTAATTTTGGAATTTATTCATTTTAAATAAATAAACGTTGTAATTTTTATGTTATAAAAATTATGATTTTTTGAGAAATATAACCAAAATGTGATTTTTTAAATAAGTAGTTAACTAATTTATAAAATGGTTTAAATTGGGATTTTTGAATTCTTATAAATGATTTATATAAAAAATTTGTAAAATTGATATTTATAAATTAGAATAATGGAATCATAAAACGAGTTTTTGTAAGTATTAAAATGGAATATAAAGGATTTCATAAGTGAATGAAATCTATAGATTTATGAACTATTAAGTTATAAAATGAATAGATTTCGTAAAATAAAAGATTTATAAGTAATTAACTTATAAATTGAATTTTGGCGTGTAAATGGAATATGAATAGAATTTGTTAATAAAGTGATTTTATAAGTTGAGGTTGTTATAAAATATAAATGGAAATTATATTTATAAATTCGAAATTGACTTATTTTAATAAGTTTAATTATCATAACTTATGAAAGGAGATATATCCACGATTTTGGGATAGTGGATAATCCTTTAAATAAAATATATAGAAATTGAATTTGGTTAATGAAGTATATTAACGATTTTGGGACAGTGGATAATCCTTTAAATAAAATATGTAGAAATTGAATTTGGTTAACGAAGTATATCCACGATTTTGGGACAGTGGATAATCCTTTAAATAAAATATGTAGAAATTGAATTTTATTAACGATGTATATCCACGATTTTGGGACAGTGGATAATCTTGGGACAGTGGATAATCCTTTAAATAAAATATGTAGAAATTGAATTTGGTTAACGAAGTACATTCATGATTTTGGGATAGTGGACAATCCTTTAAATAAAATATGTAGAAATTGAATTTGGTTAATGAAGTATATTCACGATTTTGGACGGTGAATAATATATTAAAAAAATATTTTTAGGAAAGTGATATTTTAAATAGAATTAAAACGATTTAAAGATGTTTTAAAATATATTAAGTATCGAAACCATAGATTTCAACATTCATTGTTGAAATAGACGTTTTCGAAAAATAGAAGGAAATGGTGGACTATAACACTGTTGTTATAGTAAATAATTTTCGAAAGGAAAAGTTTTGTATAGTATTGGGATTTATATATCTATCTTAATTTCGAATCCCTATACTAGTGATTTTGGGTCGTCGTAACGATGTTTTACGCAACATTCGTTTTGACCCAAATAAATGTGTTTAAGAGAATGTTTTCCTTAAAGAATAAAATTTATACTTAATTGTGATTTAAGTATATTGAATATTTTCCAAATGTTGAAAATAAATGGATTTGTGAATTACTTATTATTAAATAAGTATGGAAATGTTTTCCAATATGAAGTGAATGTTTTGAGATTATATTTAAATCGAAAATGAATATTAGAAATCGATTTGGAAATCGTATATTCATAGATATTTGGAAATGTGAATTCACAATGGAAATTTATAAGGGAAATTTGTTTTAAAAATAAACATTGATTTATTTTTAAAAGTGTGGAAATAAATTTACGAATTTGGAACGTAAATTTAATAAATCGGTAATGATTTATTTAATTGGTTTAAATGAACCATTTTGAAATGAAAGTTGTAAGGGTGTAAATTGATTTGGAATTGGTTTTCAAATGGTTAAAATGTGGAAATTATATCTTGTAAAGATATTTTTGGAAATAAATAATTTGGGAAATTATTTGAAATCGGGTGATGTTGTGAATTTTGATTGATAGTTAAATAACTGACTATCAATATTGACCCTTAAATGGCTATTTGTTGTGAATTGGTTGAAATTGAATGCTACACTTATTTTTAAATTATTGCGCTCGTTATTCGGATTACCTATTCCGAATAGTGATACGACGTAATGAATAGCATTGAAGACCGGTGGTGAAGACCGGGTATTTGTGAAAACGATAGGATGACCTATCGATTGTCTCTGCACCGTTAGCTACGGTATGGAGATTTCCTTTGTGATGGGAAATTCGATCGAGATTGTGAATATCCGGATTGCAAGGGCTTCTTTGGAAGTGCCTTCGTTTCTGTTCGAGCCCAAAACAGACTTATATGGTTACATGTCTGACATTACATTTTGAGATATAAAGCAGATTTCTTTCAAATACAATTCTGTTGGTGGCGGAGAATTTATTCTCTTAGCTTAACACCCTTCTCTGAAACGTACGAGTTCATAGGTTTTGTAGTTGAAGGTTATCAGCGACATATTCCCAATTTGGTAATGTGGCATGCTGAGTGTTGCTGTGTGATGATTATTTATTGATCATTTGTTGATCAAAGCGTGGCTTTGTGAAAAAGCAAAGCTTTGTGGACGAGACTTCGTCAGACCTCACACCCCGGAAATGGTCGAAACAGGAATTATGCGGCAAGGTTATGAGGGTCGCTCCCTTTTAGGTATGTCATTCCCTTCTGGAAAAGGGTGGTGTCAAGTATGGAGCCCTGAGCTTAACCTATGTGGTTGCTCCAATGTCATTTTTCTGTGTGGTTGTTGCTTGGTGATAGAGGGCCCTCGGATAAAGGTCCCAAAGGACCGAGGGGTGGCATATTCGTGTAGTAGTTACCTAGTTACAGAGGTAACCCGGCCTTGTGTTGGCAGAGAGCTGGTTAAATTCTCGGGACGTCCCGCCAGAGGCGATCCCATTGACAGTAGGAAGTTCTTTAGCCTGACCATTTGTTGGAAAATCCAAAGAAACAATACGAGCCTTGTACGGTTTTAGTTGTATAACCTGCCATGGAATGTGGCGGTAGCCTGCTATTGAACATGGTAGCTATAGTAGGCATACGATAATGGTCGTATGTTGGCTAAGATTTATATTCTATTTTCGAAATGCTTTCTACACCATGCACTGGTAATAATATCAAATGTTTCTTTTTAATGCGTATCAAGCATCTTTGACTATCATAAGGAGAAATCTCCTCCGATTTTGCGTTTGCATTGTGTGTGTGTGCAGGAGGCCTTATGGTAGTCTCATTTTCTAAAAAGCATTGCGGATCTAATTTAAAATTATCCTGTTCTTTGTTTTAAAAGATAAATAACTGTTTTAGTTCTCACACCAGTCCCATGACTGACCTGGAGTTTATTATTCTCTTCCTAAACTCTGGGTGCCCATAATTTTCCACACGGGCAGTCTAGAGTCAGGTTATCAAGTCATTCTGGATTCAGAAGTGCTTTGGAGCTCAAGTGGCGAGCTAGATGGCGAGACGTATTACTTGTATATGATATTATCTTTCGGATGTGTATTTCACTTGTAAGGGCATGTTTGTGTAACTGTTCATTGTTTAGTTGTGTTGTATATTGTTGTTATACTCTCTGATGATAATTAATGTAATAACTGAGATAGTTCTTTGTTTTAAAGATTATACACTTTTCAATTATATGTTGTTCCACCGCGACTGTGAGATTCTGATATTGTTTCTGTTGTTTCTTCTTTCTTTCTTCCTGTCTTCTTCTACCTCTTCTTTTTAACCCTAACAATTCTGTTTTCCGGCATTCGATTATGCGACATTTGATACAGTGGACGTATTGATGTCGGATTTTCGGAAGTCGAAAATCTTGAATCGTTACATTTAAAGTGATTATATTCTGGATCGTTACATTCACCCTCCCTTAAAAAAAATTATCCCGAAATTAGCATATAAGATGGCGGCACAAAATAACTCAAAAGGCATATATTATAAATCATGAAATCCATACAAAAGATACACTAAGCAACCATAATACAAACAGTGGATAAATAATCCCTACAATCAAACAAACACTTATTCTAGCATTAATTTCAAATACGCTTCCCTCATATGATCCTCTATCTCCCAAGTTCAATTTATGGAATCTGCACTCCACTGGATCTTAACCAGCCTTATTACGTAGTCCCTTCTCATCCCGTAACATCTCGTAAAATGAACCATAAATACATAAAGTAAATTAAATATGACAAGGGTTAGAAACGGAAATTTTATTAAAGTTGGAATTTGACCACGAAAGTTATTCTATTGCATTCGTGGTAAAATTCTGATATGTTTCCATATATAATATGCTGAAAACAGAGCTCAAACAAAGACGTTATGAACATTTGAAGTTCTAAGATTTAAAATAATTTAGTTTGAATTCTAATTCAAATGAGAAATCAAAATTTAGGATTTAAATTTCAAAAATTATCTTGGGGGCTATGTAAACGATTAATTAAGGATTAACATTAAAAAGTTAACTAAGGAATGAAATAATTCGACAATGAAAATAAAAAATAAACGCCCTTGAAAAAAAGAGCGGTCAACCTGTATAGGTCAATCGGTCGATCGTAGTGATCGACCGGTCGCCCAAGGGCGGTAGACTGCTTGATAATGATAATTGCCAGTGGCAGCTGGGGTTTTATGTTATGTTCTATTCGGTTGTGTACTCCAGATTTTCCCATTTCCTACTTATTTCCATCTTACGGTTCTGGTGCATTTAAACTCCTATAAATAGAACCATAACCTCCCTACTTTTATTCATATTATTTTGGGTGATATGATGAAACTCTGCCATTACTATCTCTAATAAGATTCAAAAGCTCCATAGAATTTTTTTGTAAGGATTCAACCTATTTGTTTCTTCTTCATCCAAACTATTCTTATCATATTCTTCTCCAATTATTTTGAATCTAACGAATTTATATACCTCTTCCCTATTATGTGTGTGTGTATATACCAAAAGAGAGATATTCTGGAATAGATCGGACGACTAAAAATCCATTTGAGTAAAGCTAAGGCTAATATGTGAGTGGAAACCTTAGTATTTTTTTCAGCAATTGTTTTGTGTATTTCTTTTGTATTTGAATATGTCCTAGGGATCTTGGGATCTCAAAAATATTATAGATAAAATCCCTCAAAATTCCTTTTAAATTTGATGTGTCAATTATATGCTTAGATTCCCTATTATTTACATTAATTTGATGGAATTTGTTACGTTATACAATTTTTGATAATTTCATAATCTATTCCACTTCTCCTTCTTCTTTAGGTCAAATTTTGATCCTTCAATAAAATAAGGGGTTTGGATTACGAATTCTGTTCGTAGTTTACACCGCTTATTCTTATCTATCTCTTTGTAAATGAGGATTTGAATAGAATATGTGATTTAGATTGAAATACTTATTGTTTAAGATATTCAATTGAATTGATGTAATAAATTGAGTCTCTGTTTTATTTACAAGTCTATTATTGCAGTATTGATTATGAATATTTATTCCAACATACTTTGTGGATATAATGAGTAGAATATTTAGAGGGAAAATGAATAAATTCGTCGTGATGTTTGTTGATGAATATCTTGGCTTTCTCCAAAGGCAAGAAGGTGCATGAGGACTGCCTTAGGGAGATATTGGAGATCTTGAGAATAAACCAACTCAAAGCCAAGTTTCCTAAATGCCACTTTTGGAAAAACGAAGTTAGGTTCCTTAGGAATATTGTTTCAGAGAAAGGATTGAAGGTGGCCCTATTAATTGATGGTGGACCCTGCTAAAGTGGAAGCTATCCAAGGATGGAAGGTTCCAAGTAACACGTCAAAGGTTAGAAGTTTTCTAGGATTGGCAGGCTATTATAAGAAGTTCATCAAGAGCTTTGCACAAATAGAAGCTCCTTTAACCCAATTGACTAAGAAGAATCTAGTCTTTATTTGGGATGATAAGTGCAACAAAGCATTTGAGAAGCTTAAGGAGTCATTTACTAACGCACTCGTGCTTGCTATTGCAGATGGAACCAAGCTATTTATGGTTTTCACGGATGTATGTGGCATAGGATTAGGAGTAGTTCTTATGCAAGAAGGGAAGGTGGTTTCCTATGCTAGTAGAGAACTAAAAGATCATGAGAAGAGATATCCAGTGCATGATTTAGAATTGGCTGCCATCGTTTTTGGCTTGAAGATGTGGAGGAAATATCTCTTATGGGAAAGGTTTGAGCTATTTACTGATCATAAATCACTCAAATACCTATTTTCCCAAAAATATTTGAACGTTAGGTAGCATAGGTGGATGAAGTATATAGCATCCTTCGACTTTGGTACTCAATATACCCCCGGAAAAGGGAATGTAGTCGTTGATGCCCAGAGTAGGAGACACGCTACCCTAAGTGCTACAAATGAACAGAGACAGTTGGAGTTTATCTTGAATTTTAACCTCCAACCGTCAATAGAACCCATCCAAGGTTTTTTTTATTAGTTATGGAGGTTAGAGAGCCCTTGATGGATTGTACAGGGCACAAGCAAGTAAAAGACAAGGAGTTAGTATAGATTTTGAAAAAGTTAAAGAAAGGAGAGCATTTTCCTCATGCTAGAAGGTACTTAGTTGATGAGAAGTGATATTTGAGATGGACGTCTTTGCATCCCAATGATTTCTAAAATGATAAGAGATGTGCTTATGAAGTGGCAAAATTCAAGGGTGACCATTTGTCCTGGAGGATATAAGATGTACAAAGACATGAAGAGAATTTTCTTTTGAAATGGAATGAAGAGGAGTGTAGCTGAGTTTGTTGTTAGTTGTTTGACATGTCAAAAGATAAAAGCTGAGCAAGAAAGATAAGTGGATTATTATTACCTTTCGAAATTCCGACTTGGAAGTGGGAGCATATTTCAATGGATTTTGTGGAAGGATTACCTAAAAGTCATAAGGGCAATGAGGCTATTTGGGTTGATGTAGATAGATTCGCCAAGAGTGCACTTTTTGTTTCGAGTAAGAGAAATAGGACTAGCGCCTCTCTTGCCCAAATTTATATTAAAGAGCTAGTTCGTTTGCATGGGATCCTGTAAGCATAGTAAGTGATAGAGACCCTTTGTACACTAGCGAGTTTTGGAGAAGCCTAGAGACTGCTTTGGGAACTTCTTTGAACCTTAGCACAACGTATCACCCACAAACTGATGGGAAAACAGAGAGGGTAAATAAAATTTTGTAACACTTGTTGAGAGCTTGTGTCTTTGGATTTCGAAGGACATTGGAAGCAGCATCTACCTTTAGTTGAGTTTGCGTAAAATAATAGCTAACAAACTACAATTGGTATGGCCCCTTTTGAAGAAATTATGGGCAGCCATGCAAATCTCCTAGTTGTTGGTGGGAAACCACCGACAAAATGTTGCTCGAACCCAATTTGATCTGTGGTACCATGGAAAAAGTAGAGTTGATCTGGCAGAGGATGAAAGAAATGCAAGACCATCAGAAATTTTATGCGTTTGAAAGAAGGAAAGAGCTTGAATTTGTGGTTGGAGATATGGTATTTGTTAAAATCTCCCCTTTTAGAAAAGTTGTTAGATTTGGCAAGTCTGAAAAATTAGCACCTAGATTTATTGGGTCATTTATAATTTTGGGAAGAATAGAAAAATTGGCATATCGTATAGAGCTTCCTGACAAGTTCGCAGGAGTCCACAATGTTTTCCACATTTTCCACATTAGGAGATACCTTCATGACACTGCTAGCAGAGTAGAACCTAATCAGTGGGGGGGATTTTGAGATGGAACCGACAGTGCCTCATGCCACCGCACGCGTTATGGAGAACAGTACTAGAAGGCTCCATAATAAAATAATTAAGTTGGTCCGAGTACAATAGCGGGATAATCCAGTGGAAAGGACAAGGGAGAACGAGGAGAAAATGAAGAACTCACCCAAAGCTTTTCATCGATAATTTTTCTCTTCAAAATTAGGACTTTGGTTGCATCACAGTTGCTAGATTGGATGATAGGAGATGGTTGTTTCACTTTTATCATAATTACTTTACACTCATATAGAAAAAAAATTATGCATGTTTAGGATATTTTCATACATACTTACATAACATGATTACACACTCACGCTAGGGTTGAGCTCATTTTAGCATGTCTGCGGTACATAATCACATTGCACAAATGGTTAAGTAAATGGTTGTGCTCCACTGGCTAAAGGGACATCGACTCTAGGCTAGAGAATTTGGTTGTATAACATGGATGTATTGCGATTTACGCTGTTTGCCCGTTTGAAGATTTCGGGACAAAATCCTTTTTAAGGGGGAAGAATGTAACACCCCTAAAATGAACCATAAATAAAAAAGTAAATTAAATTAAATATATAAGGATTGGATATGGGAATTTTAAACAAGTTATAATTTGACCATGAAAGTTATTTCGTTGTGTACAAGGCGAAATTCTGATTTGTTTCCATATATAATATGCTGAAAACGGAGCTCAAACAAAGAAGTTGTGAGCATTTGAAGTTCTAAGTTTTAAAATAATTTAGTTTGAATTCAAATTCAAATGAGAAATCAAAATTCAGGATTCAGATTTCAAAAATTAGCTTGGAGATTAAGTAAAAGATTAAATAAGGCTTAACATTAAAAAGTTAATTATGGAATAAAATAATTCAGCAACGAAAACAAAAAATAAACACCCGTGAATAAAAGAGCGGTCGACCTGAATAGGTCAACCAGTCGACCGTAGCTGTCAACTGGTCGCCCAAGGGCAGTCGACCTCTTTGCAACAATAGTTGCCAGTGGTAGCTAGGGTTTTAATTCAATCCCATGTTGAGAGTCTCAATTATTTACATTAATTTGATGGAATTTGTTTCACCGTGCAATTTTTGATAATTTCAGAGTCTGTTCCACTTCTCCTTCTTCTTTAGGTCAAATTTTGATCCTTCAATAAAATAAGGGGTTTAGATTACGAATTTTATTCGTAGTTTACACCAGTTATTCTTATCTATTTCTTTGTGAAAGAGGAGTTGAACAGAATATGGGGTTTAGATTGTAATTCTTAATTTTAGGATATTCCATTGAATTAGTGTAATAAATTGAGTTTCTATTTTATTTACAAGTATGTTATTGCAGTTTTGATTATGAATATTTATTTCCTGCTTTGGAAATTAGAAATCCATGAAATCTTGGGAAATTGAAGAAAAAGGACTTGTAATACTAACTGGTTAGAGAATTGACATTTAACGCTAGCTTAGGATGTAAGCTTCATGCGTTTATAACTTATTAAGCACGAATATTTATTTATTTACATAATTAGCATATAATTATTGCGTATATGGCATAGTTAATAATGCGTTTATTTACATTTATTTTCCACCATTAAGAAGGTAATTGATTTTGAGGTGAAATAGTCTAATTATTATTTTAAGGTGTAATATGGTAAATTCCCTATAAGGCCTTATTTATGAAATGATGAGATGAGTGTATGTATATATAGAGGGTAATAAATTTATTGCTAAGTCATTGGTTTGCGAGGTCAGTAGAGTCACATGATGGAAGTCTGCCCTTCACTTTGAGCCTATCAGCATTTGTGTACACTTTAATTGATATGAGATATTCTTATGATAAATATTTGTAATGATAGGATGTTAGTTTCAAATTCTGTAAGGGAAATCTGCTCGGCTAATCTTGCTGCCAGTTCCTAAGAATAAAGGACTAATATGAGATGTCATTATGGGTATGGGCCATAAGATGAAGGGCCTACTTAGGGGTTTGAGGTATTAAGTGGTTGGAATTAGGCCTATGAGATTCCATATGATGTCAGCTAGATGGTACCACTGATATTCCATATGATGTCATCTTCTGGAATTAGGCCTTCAATGACAGGGTTTGCCCATTTTCTACTAAAAAGTATTAATTGGCTTGGGTATTATCTCTTACATTATTAGTTATTTATGACATATGATTGGGATATGGGATCTACTTTTGGAATGGAAGGTATTAAGTGGTTGGACCCCCCTCTTTTCTTATAAAGAAGTGTTATATGATTTTAATAATTTTAAGTTTGTAGACACATTCTTATTTTGAAATATATTACCCAAGTACTGAAAAGGTAAGACTTAGGTTTTTATTTACCAAATACTTGTTGTTCTGACTCTCTCCGCATTACAACACAGGTTATGGATAGAGTGATGGTAGTGATGATGCTTAAGATGAAGAAGCTTGGAAAGTGGTAGTATTTATTATTATTTGCTTCCATGTGTGCCCATGAATTCAAACAATTCTTGTAATGGATATTGTATTATTGTTTTTATAGGATTTGTGTTATGACATTTTTCTGGTTTTGAAATAAATGGGTACACTTTTCTATTACATTTTGTTCCATCCATTGTGAGTTCTGAAAGTTTAGTTATGACTCTACAATGTTATTTCATTTTACTACCAACAGCTTGCCTTAGAATGGATCTATGTTTCGATGGGCCTTTTTTGGGTCGATGTTTAGGCCTGTTACGGGGTGGGTTGTTACACTTTCCAATCCGCAATACTAATTAGATGCCTAATCACAGTTAAGTTTGGTTCTTCCTCTAAATCCTCTTGCACAGACGACACCACAATCGGCAACGTGTCGTGCGCATACTTCACATTTTGAATACATTATGGACCCCCGAAAACCTCTTTGGCAGCTCCACTCTATAAGCAAGCGGCCCAATCCTCTCAAGAATATGAAAAGGTCCAACATACCTTGGTGCTGACTTTCCCGCTCTCCCAAATCTAATAGCTCCTCTAATCGTCGAAATCTTTACAAGCACAAAGTCCCTAACTACAAATTCCAGATCCTTTCGCCTCTTTTCTGCATAACTCTTTTGTCGAATTCGGGCTTCCATCATCCTCTTCTTAATCACCGCAACCTTCTATGTAGCCTCCTGAACCATAGTCAGTCCAAGCACTAGGCGATCCCCGATCTCTACTCAACATGCTGGTGATTGGCACGGACGTCCATAAAGAGCTTCATAGGGCGCCATGCCAATGGTAGCTTGATAAATGTTGCGGTAGGATAATTCCACCAAATGTAGATGACCTTCCCAAGAACATCGAAAGTCTAAGATGCATGCTCTCAACAGATCCTCTACGATTTGGTTTACCCTCCTAGTTTGACCATTGGTTTGAGGGTGGTAAGCAGTGCTTAGCTTTGTTCTCAAAGCTACTTGAATGCCTCTCAAAACTTGCTTGTAAAGATAGGATCCTGATCACTTAATATGCTCATCGAACTCCATGTAATCGGATGATCTCTCTCATATAAATCTCTACCAATGACGCTTCAGTCCTTGTCGGCTTCACTGGGATAAATGAGCACTCTTATTTAGCTAATCCATTATGATCCACGCTCCTTCATTCCCTTTTCTCGACCGAAGCAATCCATCAGTAAAATCCATGGATATTTGCTTCCATTTCCAGTTTGGGATATCCAACGGTTGAAGTAGCCCATCAGTTCTCTGGTTCTCGCCCTTGATCTACTGACAGTTCGCACACATTCTCACAAAGATAGAGATATCTCTCTTCATCCCCTTCGACCAGAATGCCCGCTTCATATCTTTATACATAATAGAAACACCAGGATGAATACTCAACTTAGAATGATGACAATCTGATATAACCTCCTGCCTAATAAACCGTCGACCTTAGGAATATAGATCTATCATTCATCCTTAAGACTCCACGGCTATCAATCTCAAAATTTGAACAGTGTCCCTCTTTAACATCCTTGATGATTTCCAATAATCGCTTTTCTTCCTCTTGCTTGCTCGTTATTTTTTCCAAAAGAGTCGGAGTAACGTCCAAGAGAGCCATGACTGCATTCCTTCTCAAAGCTTCCACCACCACATTTTCCTTCCCTAGCATACAAATAATATCCAAATCGTAGGCCTTCAGGAACACTAACCATTTCTACTACCTCAATTTCAGATCCTTTTGAGTGAAAAGACACTTCAGGGACTTGTGGTCTATGAAGAGTTCAAACTTCTTTACCCATCAAGCAATATTATCTCCACATCTTCAGCACGAACAAGACCGCTAACAATTCTAGATCATGCGTAGTATAGTTCTTCTCATGGGGTTTCGGCTGGCTGCTAACATACGCAATCACCTTTCAGTATTGCATTAGAACTGCACCTAACCCTACTCTACAAGCATCGGTATGAACAGTTCATCCTCCACTACTATCCGGAATAGCTAATACGAGTGCACTAGTCAATCTATTCTTCAATTCCACAAACGCTTCCTCACACATTAGAGTCCAAACAAACTTCTCATCCTTCTTCATCAGCTTAATTAAGTATGAGGCAATCTTAGAATAATCTTGAATGAATCTCCTATTGAATCGAATCAGACCTGAGAAATTTCGAACTTTAGTACGAATCTATAGTTGCTTCCACTCTTAAACAGTCACTACCTTCGCTGGATCCACTGAAATGCCATCTTTCGACATAATATGTCCTAGGTATCTCACTTTTGATTGCCAAAAATGACAATTACAAAAAAATTCCTTCAGAACATGCTTTCTTAACGTCTCTAACACCACTTCCAAATGGTTTTAGTGTTCTTCCTCGGATTTGGAATAGATAAGGATATCATCGATAAAGACTAACACGAACTTATTGAGAACATTCCTGAAAATGCGATTCATATGGTTTATGAAATACATGGGTGCATTGGTTATCCCGAAAGGCATAACCAATCACTCAAAGAAAAATTCTAGCCTTCTAAAGGTAGTTAAGGGTATACTATCTTCGACTACCCTCGGCTAGTGAAATCCAGTAGCCAAGTCCATCTGGGAGAATATCTTAGCTCTATAAAGCTGGTTAAAAAGGTTGTCAATGCGAGGTAAGGGATACTTATGCTGTTTCAACTCTGATAATCCACACACGTTCTTAAAAAATCATCAGACTTACAAAAACTACAGGTGATCACTAATTCAAATGACTCGGTCTAATCAATCGTATTCTCAAAAAGTCATTGGTTTGATTAACTAACTCCTCCCACTCTCTTGAGGCCATCCTTTGCTTAGATTGAATCACATGCCTCGTATTGGGAACTAAATAAATGAGAGACTCTATCTCTCGGTGTAAGGGTAGACTATTAACTTCTTCAAACACATTAGGAAATTACTTAACGACTTCAATAGAACTTAACTCTTTTTGGGATTATTCTAATGCATAAAGGAAACTTCTCATACGGTTGTCTAGATCATCACATGACACTTTAACAAAATTCCTCAACTTGGTTTTCAAAGATACTGTTATTCCAATGCAATCAAAATAGCTTCATTTTCCGAGAACTAATCCATGCTGAGTATAATATCAAACCCCTTAAAATCCAAGACAAATAGGTTACAAAGAAAATGGTGGGGGAGGTAAGAAATTTGTACACAATCGTAGATCAAGCATAGCATAATGGTACCTCCTATGGGGTTTGATACACAAATGGGGGTTTCTAAAACTTTAGGAGAAAGTTGTAATATATCTACCAATTCTTTAGAAATAAAACTGTGGAAAGCCCCAATGTCAAATAATACTCTAACAAAAATTACATTAATTATTAAAGTACCTTCATGGACTCCATTCCCTTTCACCTTTACCGAAGACGATGGCTCATACTTGATAGAGTACGCTTTGATTTGTTGTCCCTTCTTCATAAGTGAAAATCTTTCGCCATGTGTTATGGCTGCTGACAGTTGTAACAAAGAGCCTTCTAAACCATGAAGGAGATGGGTCCTTCTTGCTGCCCGAAAGCCTCGGATCTTACAATACCTGGAGCCCTTCTACGTGCACTGATAGCAGTCAACATTCTTGAACTTGTTTTCTTGATCTCCTTCTGACTTTCCCCTTCCCTGCTTTTTCAGTTTGGGTTAAACTTCCTCTTGTTAGAACTATTGCTACCAGCATTTCCACTAGGTGTTGCTGATGTTGGGTTCTTCTTTTCCTAAACCTCATACCTCAAAGCCATGTTTAGTAAATCCATGAAAGAACCCCTAAGATGGGAAGTCATCTTTTCTTGGAAACCGTCCCTCATCCTCGTAACAAAAATCTCATTCTTTTTCATTGGTGTATAATGTTATAGCTCATTAAACTTCGTCTCATACTCAGCCACTAACAGGTCTCCCTACTTAAGATCCAAGAAATACCTATACATCCGTGTCTTCTAAGTTGCGGGCATGAACTGATCTTCAAATGCTTCCTTAAATCTGGCCTAAGAGAAATCATCTTTCGATACATTAGCCGTAAGGGAGTCCCACCAAGCTACCACTCCCTCTTATAATTGCCAAAATGCTAAGAACCTCTTCTGCTCATCCGAATGATCGAGCCCCTTGAAAGTATTCTTACAAGATCGAAGCCAAGGTTAAACTTCAACGTTGGATTTTATTCCCTTAAATGGTTTCCCACCCATATTTGTATAATCCTTGCAAATGGTTACAAAATTCAACTTGGGTTGCATTGGAGCTACCTCTTCAACAGTCCCAACTCTTCGAGCATTTGGAGCTCAACTATTGGTGGTCACGACACTACTAGCTCCTCTAACTCATCTTGTCCTATTACTCATTTCTTACTACCTGGACATAATAAGGTAACTCTTAGCATACTTGGACGAGATAAATCCTAAAGAAATGGTACTAATCAAACCTATCAAAGATGATCTAACTAATAAAAATATGCATATATACATACACGAATAAAAGTTACAAATACACGTTCTTAAGAGTTGACCCTAACCCAAAGCCTACGTGTACGCTAAACATAAGCTTTGATACCATATGTAACAATCTGCATTTCTTACTTTGAAAGATGAGCCATTGGGGTAAAGAAAAGAAAGACAAGAAGAAAATAAAAATACAGAATCTCATAACGCAATGGAATAATATATATTAGACAACATAAGATCATACATAGTCACTTCCATAATAAAAATACGGCAAAGTCACAACAGTACAAATTTCAGCCAAGGACGGTTATAACTATCTGTCCCTACATTACTGATACAAACCACATACAATTACAGCAGAAATACAGTAAACAATGAGATATCGATGAAGCCACCTACTCTAAGATCCGCCAGAATGCATTCGTGAGAAACCTGGACTACTTGGCTACACATACAAATTTGGGTACCCAAGAGTTTTAGGAAAAGAAAATAGAACACTGGGTCAAACATGGGTCCGGTGTGAGTAAACCCAAAACAACTGAATTATTACTTTTAAAACCCTTTTAAAATCAAAAATATCTTGTACGACCATGTTGCACATAAACACGGATGGGTTTTTTACCTTATGATAACTAAAACACTTCCTGTAGAAAATCCAGCGATATTATAATAATGTCTAAGAATTTGAAAGTAAATATAGAATCATAGCCAAAATTGTTGCATTAATTAAATTCTAGCATAATAGGTATCTAACTAAGTCCAAAAGCACTTATTGGAAAATGGGTTTCCATACAATGATAAGACTACTAGGGTACTGTTTACCATTATACATCTCTAGATAAAATATACCGAGGGCCTCACATAGACCCTCAAGCAACATAGGATCGAGTTAACCCATACTAGATAGTACCAATTATATCACCACCCTTGTTGTGATCAACAACCGTACCTGAGTCACTAACATACATAATCAAAAAATATCTATCTAGATCGGGTGGTGACTATACCCTGATGGGTGCAATCTACATAACACTGCTGCATATCTTCTATTTAGTCATTCCTGGTTGTGAGGCTTGAGGCTAAACTTTACCTTTCTTTTGCAAATCCCACTTGGAATACTAACATTACCTTCTGTGTGATAATGCAATGTCAACATTCGTCCATACACGTCGTTCAAGATATGAACAAACCGAAGGCACGCCTCTATTTACATCCATTTTGGAATCACCCTAAGGATTAGTAGCTCCAGCACTTCAAAGTCTTCCTCTTGAATTCCTTCATTTCAGATGTTGCCAATTCGAATGCTTACGTTGGTTCGAAATGATTTTTAGATATCTCACGCTATCTGATCTCCATCTCTTTATACCAACATTTGATAATTTTTAAAGGGTTAAGTTATCGATAGTGGACAACTCCACTATCTGGGATGTGTATAGATTTGTATGTGGAAGGTATCCTCCATATACTTTGTTTACCATGACCCCTACATCGAAATTAACTCCATTGTATTTATCATGTTTCCGACATTTTGACTTCTCTATCCCGCACCCAGAAAAACAAGTTCTAGATCTCACAGATAGAGAAAGCCTACTCTTCGGCTTTTAGTCTTAAATATAAGACGAATTACTTCCAATAAAATGTGTCAAACATTTTAGTTATAACTTATTCATATTAGTTTAGCTATTTAATGGCACAGACAAAAGATCCTTTGTTTAAATAAACCAATTTCACTTGTAAAAAAACTGCTCTTCAATAAAACTGATAGAATTTAAAATAAACCTTTATTTAATAAAAATTGAGTCTTGATTAAATTACTAATACACCTTAATATAAAAGTAAATTTATATCTTAATTAAACCTTAATTTAATCTTAGATAATTAATTAAGATTAAACCCTACTTGATTAGTAATTAATTAATAATTAATTTATTAAACTTAATTTAGTAAGAAAGGTCCAATATGAACCTAGTATACTTATAGGCGACTAACATCTAGTATATTGTTCTTGTTTCCATAATACCTTTCTAGTAACAATTGCATTACGGGTAGGTAAACCACTATAGACTATAGCAACAATAGTAGTTCTCATAAGTCAAAAACTTACTTCGCTACCAATAGAACAATAGTCATGTCTTATTACCGATAGATAGTTAGCTATGACCTAAGATTTTAGGCTAGAGAAGCTATCGATATTTATATGCCCGTTGGAGTTCTAATCGAACGATGAGTGTTGGCCCTTCCTGTTTTTCTATTGGTATCGAGGCGACCATAGGTACGTAGCAAACAATTACAAGAGATGTCTCTTTATAATTACAACCATACAACTTGAAGCCATAAGATATAAGGGAATACCGGTAACTCAACCAAGCTCTAGCAATGAATCATTTGATCGACCATCTCCTTTTAGACTAATAAAATAAAAGGACGTTGGAATGAGCAAACGAACGAGTAGCTATTCACCCTCGTGATATGGATTATTCATTTTTGATCAGGTATCATAAGAACAGAAATATGAGGGAATGCTGGAGCAGGGAGGCTGTGCCTAATTCAATTTATTAGTCAACTCCCTAACTTATATGTGATTCTTTAATTAATTCTTTCAATGCCCGAGGAATGCTCTTACTAAGCTAAGTGAATCCCCGCTACTGGCAGCTCCTAGCTTGTGCTTCTACGGCGTTCTAGGCATACCAACTAATAAGAAGAGAAATAAGTTCATCTTGCCTAGTACACTGATTATCTATATCAAGAGGTATAAGGGTATTGAATATACCTAATTAGTCTTATTTTAACAAAATGAGTAGATAATCAAATAAGTCATACAGGTTCTGAGGTTTCGGTATCTCATTGTCAAATGTGCTTCTACCGTTAGGTTCCCAAATTAATATACTGGCGAACTCACTTTAACTCTTTACTTAATTAATAATTAATTAAAAACTCTCTTAGTTATCTAATAACTTACCAAATCAATGCCTAAGAATTAATTACTCTTTACTTAATCACTGATTAAATATTAATTATCCTTAATTAATTAATACCTAGTGCCAAGTCCTTACAATCTATTATGAATACCCTATCCTCCTTCTACAAGTATTCTGGTCTTCAAACAAACTCTAAAAAATCTCATATATTAATATCTGGATTGCCTAGTCATCTAGTTACTGAATGCATGCACATCACAAATATGCTACCTTTGGTATCTGACATGGCCTACCTTGGTATTCCTCTAGCTACAAAGAGAATTTCACTAAATCAATGGGTTCCTTTGTATGCAAAGGTAACAACAGTATTTAATAGATGGTAAAATACGTTTATATCGCAACCTGGAAGACTAATTATAATAAATGATGTCATACTTTCTATGACAGTATATTGGAGCAGAACAGTTTTATTGCCAACAAAGCTAATAGTTATGATAAGATCTGTTATCATAAATTTCTTATGGTCTGCATCAATACACTCTAACAAACTTTCTCCAATAGCTTTCAAAAATCTTGAAATGCCAAAAAGAAAGGGAGGTTTGGGCATAAAAAACATAAAGAATTAGAACACAGCAGCTTTATCTAATCACTTTCATAATCTCGTTTCTAGAACAAATTCATTGTAGGTACAATGGAGCATGAGAAATAACTTAAATGAAGATGAAATATGGATTGCCTCCCTAAAACAAGCTCAGAGTTGGGTATGGAAGACAATGAAAAAATAAGGGATATTTTGCTTCTATATGCTAAACTTCTCCTATCATCTGTGAGCAGTTCCAAATTTTGGACTACTCCATAAATTGAAAATGGCTTGATTCTCCAAAAAATGCTTTCTCATGACAATATTATTCAGTCTGGCATTTCCTTAAATGCTAAAGCCACATCCTATATCTCCAATGGAAAAATCTCTCTTCTCATACAAGTAACTCCTCAATAAATGCATTATGGATATTATATAATGATAAACCCTATATCTATAGCCTAAATGAAGAATATAAATGGTCTGATAACCATCGGGACCACTCTACTCATGTTGTCTACTCTGCCATTGAAGGAGAAAACAATCTTCCTTTTTTCCCCAGTACAAAAGGGTCTGGAATATAAATGCAAATGAGAAGCTTAATTTTATGCTGTGGAAGGTTCTTAGAAATTCTCTTCATGCTATGGGTAATTAGGCAGTGAAATGTGTGGCTATCTCAACTATTTGTTTATTTTGTTCTTTTACGGTTGAGGATATTCATCATTTATTCTTTAGATGTGCCTTCACTCGATTCTTATCGTCTAAGGTAATGTGTAAGGGTGGTTTTGGATCATCTCAGGTTGATAGTAAGCTTTAATTGATGAGTATATATAGTGCTACAAGATGGAAGCAATCATCTACGCATGAAACATTAATCTTACTGAAAGTCATAGTTTCAGTAGTACGACAAGAAAGGAATCAGAGATTTTCCTTCAAAAGAACATGAATCGAATGCAGCTATATTATCAAATATGCAACAAAATCCTATATATGATAACAATGTCTACCTACCCCTTTGATACTGCCACTATAGCTAAATGGTCTTAGCTTGCTTGATGTCTTCTTCTTTCCTCTTGTCTTTCTTATTTTTCTTACCTTATCCTTCTTAATTTCAGTCTTTATTGCTTCCTTGTATCTCATTATTATTGTAAGTACCTGCTTATTGATATAAATATATGGTAGGGGCCATTAAACCCCGCTAGCTTTGCCAAAAATAAATAAATAAATCAGTTATTGAACTCATACTTAATTAAATAATAATTACCTTTTGTACTTAGTTAATGATATGAAAAAGGTTTTCAGAAATATTTAAGAAGAAAACACTTTTAGTTTAAGAAAAGTGTTCGATTTCCCGAAATGCATCCATAGCAACTATCGCTATGGCTATCATAACATTTCAAACAATTTTACTAGTCTAATATTCTTCAAAACTCTTCTTTTGACTTACTTTTTAAAACATGGTAGAAAGATTGAAAAATAAAATAATGTTTGAAACTTTTAAAACTTTTCTAGTAAATCAAAATAGAAAACACAACTTTAGTTTTCAAGGGATCTCAAGTCACTTTAACAAGTCAAAATGCTAGCTTTTCATGGCATTTACAACACATATATGATTACAAAATTTATTCACATGCCATATTAACAAACCATAAGCAAGATCGCATCTTTCAACCATTCAAAATTTAGACTTCAATTTCAAGTCTAATTCAGTATCACATACAAGCATTCATATGTATATTCCAAATAACACAAGTAATCTATCAATCAACCAAAAATTTACAACGACAATGGTTAACATAAACAAGATTATATCTTTCCCAAAAATAAATGAATTTTACTCGCCACAAGTTAGAAGAAAACCAAACCAAAGCTCTAAACTTAAACTAAAACCAGACCTTGTATTTCTTTAAGAAAAATGTGATTTATTTTCCTTTTTCCTTAAGGAAGAGGGGACTTTTGGCTTGGCCTAGTGACTTATGGGCACAATCATAATGGTGTAAGAGGTATGTGGGTCTCACTTTTGAAGGAGGAGAGGTATAGAAAGAAGAATGAGGGTTTTAAACAAGTTTTAAAATGACTAAAAGTGGAAAAAGAAACGATTTTTAACTTTGAAAATAAAATGGAAGCCATTAACGTGTTTTACACTTAAGAAGGAATAAGATAAAGCTTTTGGAAAAGGTAAGAAATGAAATAAAATGAGAGAAAATTTGGAATTGTTTTTTTTATAAATTGAAATTAACAAATTACCAAATTAACCTTTATTACACTACCCTCAATTTAAAAACGTCACCCTCGTCCACTTCCTTCCTCCCTTCCACAAGAAAGCCACATGACTCCCTAAACCCCTCCCCCCCCCCCTCCAACATACAAAACTCTACCTTGTACTGATATGAAATGATAATGTGACATTTCCTTATTTATTTATATTTAAATTTCTTGAAAAAGAAATGTCAAATCTTCCCTTTTACTTAGTAAACTCATTTTTACCACCTCATTACTTAACCATACCTATGCTATTAATATATGTGTGTGTATGTTAACTAAAGTGTTTACAACCTTTCCGACAACTTTTAAAAGATGGAAATCAAAAATTCGAAAAACGATTTTCGATTATATTTTCTATTTTCCCTTGAACTAATTATTTTTGCAAACACATTATGAAAAATCATTTCATCGTCACTAGTTATTATTTAAAAGGGGTATTTTTGAATGATAAAATACGTTTATTAATTATCTAATAATATATTAAATATCCATATTTAAAGTGATTAAATTTCGGATCGTTACATCAACTGCACTAGATATATCGAACATATTTAGACAAATTACATAAATTTAAAAGAGTTAAAGGAATTTATAGTACTCAAATATGAACCAAATATATCTAGTGTTCAGATATATCTAATATACGACATTTAAGTTAACATATAGTAGACAAATTACATAATACTTAGAATGTGAAATATTAAATAGGGAATAACAAACTGGTAGAGCCAAAAACAAACCTATGTAAGTTGTGTAGTCATTCCTTACCCAGTTTCTCCAACTACTACAATCATCTAATTTTCAAGAATTATATGTTTAAGTATTTAAAGAAATCAGAAGATTAAGCACATTAACGACAATGAAAAAAAGAAACAGCTACCATGAGGTCAAATTTCATGGCTCAAACGAATTAAGATCACTTATTATTTATTGTACGCATATAAATGGCACATGATGAAAAGACTTTAATTTTTCAATGAAACTGTGGTAATATATTTGCAAATCATAATGATTCAACTCCAACATATTCAAAAAGGTACAGATGTATTGTTCATTAGGCAATATGTCTTCAAATGAAGCAAGACGTCAAGTTTAAACTATAACGTAGACAGCATAGTAGAACAACTATTCAGAAGAGCTATACTGAATCTGATCCCCCAGCTCTTATAGGTGAATATTCATATATATTCTAATGAGTTAAGACTAACGCAAATTGATTACAACAACTCAGACAATAGGTAAACATAGCACGTGCACATTGACAATGTTGAGAGTTAAGTTCCTACAGGATTATGAATGTGCTACTTTTATTGAACTAGTTAACCCCGTTTACCTTTCAAAATAATATATCTTTAAACTCAATTAAAATCCAATAAAACATTAAATCACATTTAATGTTAATTTTATTATTCATGATAACATTATAAAATATCTACTGTGTAATGAATCCATTTTTTTGTTAATTTTCCATTTTTATCTCACTACTTAATGCACTTGATCCAATGGTTGTCCACACTCCACCTAAGGAGGTTGCCAACCTTGCACTCTCCTCCATAGTAGCAAATCAACGTAGTAATAAACATATCTTAAAGAAATCATTACTCGCTTTTAATTTTGCTATTTTTTTGCTTATATTTTCTATTGCACGTTCGTATACCTGTTGTATTTGTGTTTTCATAATTATGGCGTTAATTTATAATTTTGTATCAATCAACAATTATTCAAAAATAACTTAAATTTTTTAAAAAAATTAAAATTATAAACTTATACAAACAACAATTCCTTTTTTGCTGCCCCTTTCGTAATACAAAACACAATTTTCTTTTTTCGATATCTCCCAATTTGTGTCTTATTCAGAATAACCCTATAGGGTGCCTTTTTGGTTTTGAAAAAATGCATCCTATTAAGTTTAAAGTTATGACTAATAGGAATAAAAAAAGGTTCTTTTTATGCTCGCTATTGTTAAACTCCAATTTTAAGATCATGTTCCATGAAATAAAGGAAAAAAAGTTAAGAGCCAACGGACATTGGTTCAATCATAACAATGTTACTTTAATACCCCACTGTTTTGTTAAAAAAAATCACATCCTGTACATTTCTTTTCTCACCTCATATTATACTAGTATAACCGCACAACGATGGAGAAACCGACCATTTGATTGTATAACTTTGATAAGAAATATACATTTAAAATTTTTGTTAAAATTACTTAAACATTAAATGATAATATGTTGGAAAAGAATAAATGAGATTTGAATCTGAAAATATGAATTTCAAATTTAAATATTAATCAAAGCATTCAAAATTATCGATTTGCAATTGAAATTTTAGAATTTGAAAATCATAATAGATTTGAATTTGGAATATTTGATGCGCGAAATAAAAGGAGGAAGTTTAGGGAAACCGCTATGAGACAAGATCCACGTTTTTAGGGAAACCGCGATGAGACAATATCCACGTTTTTTTTGCTTCAGAAAAATTGATTTTGGCCAGTGACAGTAAGCAAACCTCTCTAACGGTCGGTTTGATTAGTTTTACCATTTGATTATTAGTTTCTTCTTCATTCCATTTTTACTCTTCGTTTTTGTTAACTGAATGGAGTCATTATAAAATTATACATAAATATATAGTTATCTTCAAAATTTCATTTTGAGATTAAAGAATGGAGGAGGAAGGAGGAGGAGGGAAGCAAGAACATTTAGACTATTATGTTGATGTGAAGGATGATTTTGAAATTAATCTTTTTTTAATGTTAACTGAGGTGATAAAGGAAAAATCGGGTATTAATAGATTTAACTTAGAATTATTGATATCATCTAAACATATATATTAATATGTATGAAAATCAGAAGTAAAATAAAATAAATAAAAAAGAGCTGATGCAAATTTTCAGGAAGTTTTTAGGAAGAATTTATTGTTAACTAAACTTAGGGCCCAATTATACCAATTTTCATTTCATTTTTACTACTAGTATGGTTCCGTGCTTCGCACGGAGGTTGTTTATATTATTGTAAACGGAAAGCAAAGTCATTTTCGAAATTTCAAAAGGACAACGAGTAAATTAGTTCAACGAATTTTCTTTATTAGCAGTTGAGATGAGTGTTAATATAAGATCACATCTAAACACACTAACAAATATCTATAATAGCTATAAGTAGCATGTACTCACTGAATATATAAGAACAATATATGCAAACTAACTCTCTTATATTTATATCAATTTTTTTGACAAAAAGACACATCAGTAGTAAATCTTTGCATATAGAATATATGGGTAGATATTCTCTCTGTTTAAAAAGTGTTTTTGATTTTGCAAAATCGCTCACTGCTTCTCCCATCAAGTTCATGTATTGAGCAAATTTTGCATCTTCCTTAAAGTCCACCTCACCTCTTTCTTCCACCACTGCAGTGTCAGCATCAATCTAAAAGAAAATGAAAAAAAATTGGAACGAGAATCCAATAAATTTCACATATAGAATTTTATCTACTCCTAACCTACTCAGTTGTTTTCTCTACACCTAAAATATCTTCGAGGTTTGATCCAACAAGTTCCCAAAACCGTTGATGGGATTTTTTTTCATACACTGTTTCTCATGGAATTCCCTAACCAAAGCTGATCCTTTGCAAGGAATTATGGCCATATCTGATGTAGGGTCTATAATTGGCATGACAGACTTAGCTTGTTTAGTATAAACAACATATCCATCAAGAAATGGTGGTTTTGTATCTGCGTAATAAACAGTTTACATTAATGATCTTCCAGTTTAGAATATCAAGGCCATGGCTAGTCATGAGTTATGACTATAAATATGGTGAGCATGTGAATGGGGCGCGAGCACGTACACACGCACGCACGCACACACACACACATATATGTAAACTTTATTGGTATAAAGCATATAATGTTACCAGTACATGTGTCCATGCATATAGACATGCATGCAATAGGATATAATTCAAACATAAATCATTGATATGACATGGACTCTAAGTAATATATAATTTGTTGAAATTTTCAGCATCCCCTCGCATCTTACACCATGCGCGCACTTCATTTAGTGTAAAAAGGCAAGACCACTGAAAGAAACTCTTTTTTTGTCGGTGTCGTGATTGGATATCCCTACATTCTTTAAAGCACATATATTTTCGTGGCAACATTTATTTGTAACAAAAGGAACCCTTGTTGTTACATGCTACAAACCTCATATGTATGCTCATATCTTTTAAAATATCTTGCAATGTGACACTAATCATAATTCAATCTACGCACCCATTCTAATACGATGCAAGCCACACCTAACATAACTCGTTACAAAATAGTTTTTTCACATTGAAGATACTCATGATTTTTGAGACTTGAAAAAAAGAAGCTACATGACATAAATTTATGCTGACACAAGGAGATATATAAAAAGCAAGGAATGAACTAATTCTCCAAATAAAAATTACTACAAAAGTGAACTCGTGGATGGAATGGGGATTGGGATAGTTAAGAAAACGCAACTAAATAACCATATAATGTAAAGACAGCTCTAGTTACACTGGTCAAAATCTATTTAGTTGGCAAAAATGAATTTTCCCAAACCAAGAGCATAAATGAAAATATGGTAATAAGTAATAACAATCACTTTAATTTTTAAAAAAACGAAAAAATGGGCATAAATGAAAATTTGCTCAAACCAAGAGCATACAGCTTCCCAACATGAAAATGAGCAATACATAAAAAAAAAACTTCACATAATTTGGACATGAAAACAAAGATATGCAGAGTGCTCTTATGTACATCTAGGAAAAATATTATTAACACGAAATACAAGTTTGTGTGGTATTCTTACATACATCGATCCTCTTATCTACATCTAGATAAAAATTACTAACTTCAAAATCCTTGAATACAAGAGTAAAGCAGCAGCAGGAACTAAGAACTCACATAAAATAGGACCTATATAACCTTTTAAAAGAAAGGTATGCAAAAATCAACCGCTATGGGATTCGCTTAACCTTCCATCGTAGTAGAATTAAGGCAGCTTCAACACCAGCTACAACAATATAACTGACCCTATATCCATCCTATCCTTCTTCCTCAACTCGGTGCATTTCAACGCCAGCTTTATGAACCTCAAAACTCCTCCGCAGGCCAGTTCTTTGAGCTTGGGTCTTCCTGGTATAGTTGCGGTCGAGGGCGATGTTTGCGTACTTGAGATCGCAGTAGAATAGGGGTACCGATTTCATTTGGTCGAGGAGGATGTTTGCGAGCTTTGGGTTGTCTCCATTGATTCGATTTAGGATTTGAATTTAATTTAGGGTTTGGTTTTTTATTTGGTGAAAATGTGGGAATGGTGTAGAAATATAAGGATAACTTAAACGAATGGGATGAATCACTAATGACATACGTTCACATTCCTACTTACCACTCAACACCCATTTATCCTTTCGTCAAGCAAAACACTGCATGTATCCACCAACATCCACCCAAATTATTTTTATTTATTTCCCCCCTCACCCTCATGCATCAATTTGTTTTCTCTTTCAAAAAAAATCATATTCAAATGTCAATTCCACTTTCTTCTATAATCACGCATTTTATTTTAATACCTCAAAAATCTTTTACACATTCGTTCCATTCATCTCCAAAATCATTACTGCAAACTACTGAATTGGAGCATCCAACATCATCTACAATCTACATTTAGATTAAATAAGAAGAAATAGAATAATAACATGTAATTCCCAAATAAATTCGAAAATAAGACAAATTCATCAACCTATAAATAAAATAAATAAAAAATAAAAAAATCCAAAAAGTTATGTAAACAACCACGACCATCAAAATTTACGGGCTTACAAACCCGGTTAAACTTGAAATTGAGTTTTTTAAACAAAACTTAATTTTAAGACTTACCTGCTATATGAACCAAAAATTAAATTGAAATTAATTACTATCTTGAATCAAAATAGCAACAATTAATACAATATATCCAAGCTTCAAATTAATGAGATTACAACACATACAAATTTCATTCATAGTATGATAGGAACAAAAAAAAAACCTACTTTTAATTCAAGCTATTTCTTAAAAACATTAAAATAGGTATTCTTTGTATTATTAATTTGGATGTGCTCCGCCATTAATTAAAGATATGAGAGACAATTATTATTTTTGATAATTAGGGTCTAATTACTTTTATAAGTTTCGGTCAGTTACCCTAAACCGTTTGGTTGTTTCTTCAATCAGTTTTGCATGACCGATAAAAGTGGATTTTTAGATTGTTTTTATTGAATTAATTTTAATACTTTATAAGTGGAATTAGGTATAGTTTAGGCGTGTGTAGATAGTAACATCCAAAAAAAGTTAGACAGTGATGATTATGTGTCCAGCTGTTAGTAATCCAGATTGTTATTTTTGGACCAATAGCATAACAGTGTTTCTTTGTGGAGTTCAAAAAACTAGATTAGAATCTTGTGGGAATTTTTCTTTTTTCTAGGTGGCGTCATAAAGGCGCAAGTAATTTCTTATGTCGCTGTAACGCCCTATTATGTTAAATAAAAACTAAAGAAGGCGTCGCTAAATTTTTATTTCATCACAAAGATATGGGAAATTTTCAACGCCTTTGTGACGCCAATGTAAAAGTTTCTATAATATTCATGACTTCACTAAGGTGTGGGCAATTAGCGACACCTTAGAAACGCCTTAGTGACGACTATAATTTTTGCTACGTTGCACGGTTGTCGCATCATTATGACATCGTTGATCAACGTCAGATATTAGCCCTTTCTCTTGTAGTGATCTAGGGCTTCCAAATATACAAAAAGAGCGAGTAATTTGGAACCTAGGTTTAGTGAAACGTGTTGTATTATCAGCGACTGAAATTTACATGACGGGCTTTAAAATTTACCGCCATATGCATTTGTTCCCTATCAATTATTATCTATGATTTTTTTGAGGTAATGTTCGGAACCTTAAGGTCATTGTATACATTGATCTTAAGTTGACCCCACGTGGTGTATATACCCTATCTGTGCTGGCCTTCGCATAACATGGATGCTTGACCCCTAATGGAGGATGCGGGATTCGAACTTGCACGGGAATTATTGTTTATATATATTAGTATTAATAAATTATTAATTATAATTTAGTAATTATACATCATAAATTATATAATATAAATTATTATTTATAAACTATTAATATAAAACACTAATTATAATAAATAATAACTTATTAACCATTAATCGTATATTTTTGAATCGTTAATAATGTTTCAGTAATTACATTAAATATTTGTATATTACGTACGTATTATAATTTATACACTATTATCATAAATTACATATTATTAATTATAATAATAAATTATTGATTATAAAAAATAAATATAAATTATTAATTATTGTTTATAAATTATTTATTAATAGTCATTAATATTTTTATTTATACATTAAATTATAAAGTAATAACTATAAATTATTACTTAATGAATCACTAGTTATAATAAATTATTAAGTATAATTTATTAAATATTAAGTATGTGTTATTATTTATACATTATTACTAGAATTTATTAATTAATTTATTAATAATTATTTATACTCTATTATTAATTATAAAAAATAAATATCAATTATAAACTGTTTATTAATAATCATTAAATATAGTAGATTATAAATTATTAGCCATATAAGTTATCATTTATAAATTATTAACTATAAATCTTCATTTATAAATGATTAATTATTAAGTATTAGTTATTAATTATAAATTACTATTTATTAATTATTATGATATCTTAAAAAATATGAACATATTCAAAAAATTAATGCTAATAAGTTGTTATAATAAATATTTACAACGGTCAAAACTAATATGTTGTTATAGATCTCTATTACAACTAGATAAAATGAAGAATTGTTAAAAATATGTTTATTACAACTGTTAGGAAAAACCAGTTGTCAAAATCCTTTATTACAACTATCATCTTCGAACGTTATAATTAAATAGTTGTAGTATGGTCATTTTCTTGTAGTGGCAGCTTGTTAGCACTAGGGCACTTGCAAGGTCATAATCATTGCCCAACGTAGTCTTGCACTTGATGAACATTGGGTCATGATGGTCGTCGAGTTAACCAAAGACTACAGGAGTAGCGTTGAGAGCATGTAAGGAAGGCTTCTAGAGCAGGTTGAGAGCAATCACTCTTCCGTTCGGTTATTATTGATGATATGCTATAGACACATACTTATTCACCTATATGAGATCATTGTATTTACGGTTGACAGCCTATCAGATCATTTATTGAGATTGATGTCAAAATAGTTTTTTACGATGTTGAGAGCATATAGGAGTGAGGGTCCAAATAACTATCCATGATATTGAGAGTTGAGTGTAGTGGTCCGAGAGATCGTATGATTATTTCATTGGCTAAGAGCTAAGTCGTTTACTATAAGGTTGAAAGTCCAACTGATCATTATATAATTATCGATCTCTTAGATTATTCATGAGATTGTGTGTCCACGATGCTGAGTAACCCCGTACACATTGACTATACCGCTATTGAGGATGGTTAGAGATGCTGAAAACATGGGGTTGGACCATGTACCTACCTTTTATATGGTTATCTAAGAGATGACCTTGGCTTCCAAAGTTATGTCATATTTGTATCTCATATATGTTTTGTTTTTTGATTTTTTATGTATTTTCGTATATATTGAGTATGGCGGACCTCAAGTATGTCCACTTTACAATTATCTAAGAGATAATATTGGGCATAGCTGTGTGCTTGTCCATATGGTGCTGGATGATTTTTGCACATTGATGACAATTGGATGTGTTTGATATTTCACCCATTTAATACTATACTTCTTGATGTGTTATTTGATTATTTAGTGATTGGGTAATGATATGTGCATGGTATATGGTATGATGTCATACATATATTGAGATGTCTGCATGCCACGTTAGGATATATAGTTGTTGCTATCTTTTGACACCAACATTTTAAACATAGTATGACCGATATGTTATTATATAATACTTGGGTCAGTCTGAGACATTATAGGTTCAGGAAAAAAGTGACCAGCTTTTGATTGTTAACGAAGGATAGTAATATACATCATAGAGTTGAGTATCATTTTGTATATTTTTTGTTACACATTATCATGTGATATTGAGATGTATATATTAGACATGCTGTGTAAATTTTTGATGATGATAGGCATTGACTCTTTTAAATTGACTCACTGAGACTTTTATTTATTTTCAATTATACATATTATTGATGCGTTGTTGACTCTATGTTCTCTTATTTTTTCTATATTGTGTATTATTCTATCCTGGAAACGTATGTGTTTATTGCTTTGTGCTGATACTATATACATATAGGTCAGATATTTATATGTTTTTGAAATACATATTAGTGTTAGCCCAAGAGAATACTTACATGTGACAGTCCAATATCGCTTCATTCTTTGTGTAGTCAAATAGTTACCAAGTAATAATTTTTAGTAGTATGGGAATATTGGTGGGGTGTTGCAGGGATCATCGTCATATGCCATCAATTCAAGGTCTCCTTAATTGTATCTTCGTATGAAATTATGATTAACCATTGTAGTAGTTACAACCTTCACTCGAACCTTATACTTGTATTTGTGCTTGTTATATAAGATTGCAAACTTTTTCTTTCAAATTCTAAACGTTCTTTCAATTGTCATGCATAAACTCGAAAGGTAATAGTTGAAAATTTCATTTTTGGTCTTTGATTGGTTTTGCATTTCATTAAAATCTACAACATGGTACTTTACATTGCAATAGTGAGGTAAGTAGCCATCCATCAATGGAAACCCTAAGTCAACTAAATAACAATTGTATTGGTGGATGAGAAAAATTCAAATTTTCAGCATTTAAAACCAAATGAAAAACTTTAGCATCACGTGTAGTTTTTTTCCACCTTGCCTTTACAAATACAAATGTTAAATTGAACACATACAGTCATAATATTATGCATAGCAAATCCTTTATGTTCAACGAGCATTAAGGCATGCGCTTCGCGCGTGATGAAGAAGGCTGAATTATTTTTCTACAAATTGTGTTTATTAAATACATCCAAATTTTTATTTATACTATTAATTAATAAAAAATAAATTGTAAAGTAGTTTATTTGCTCGGTCCTATTTTTAAGTGATACTAAGACTTAGTAAATACTTGTAGAAGAAATTTTGAATTTGTAAAAGAAGCTTAATTGTCAGATCATAATTTTAAGCAATGCTAAATTTTAATAATATCTATAGAGATTCATTTTGGTATTTCTTGCTGATATCAAAAAAGTGTGACATTAAATATATAAAATATGACAGGTGATTTTGGAAGTTCGTGGTCGGACTAATAGTTTGCGCTTCCAAACCAACTATTAATAAAGGTATACACGTATGTAATTACATGTGTACCATAAATAGCCCTAATACAATTTTTAAAGAATAAGTAATATTGGTTTGATGCCCTAACTTGTTTCGGGACACTATTAAATCTGGAGTCCGCTGGCTTAATAGTTTCCTTAAACATTAACATAACAAATTTCAAAACTTCATGAAAATAAGCACAAACTATGTTATTCGGTCGTTGAAATCTTTGAACAACCTACCGTGTAGGAAGAGCCAAAGAAGTTATATACAGAAAGATAGATATCATTTCCATAATGCAAACATCAGATGTTTCCTTCAAATATAATCTTCCAACCGCTCGCACAATGTTAGAAAACAAAGTCTTTTCACTCAGAAGTTTCATTAACAACGTTTTGCATTACCGCATAGTATATCATTAACCCAATGAATTCCTTTGTATTCGAAAGCGTGAATTCGACCGATTAGAGCTTTATGTAACACTCCAATTCTCATAATAGCATGTATATCAACCAAATCTTCGGCATCGGAATCTGAGTTATAAACTTCATCGAATAGTTTGACCGTTGAAATGGAGCTGAAAAGATGATAATGAGGAGGAGATGAAATGGAGATGGGTGAAGTGGGAAGAGAAAAGGGTAATTGATATTGGTTAAGTGGACTGTTTATGAAATTAACAGTTAGACACCAACCATTAGTTTTACCCCATTTACTTAAACTAGCCATTATAGTGAGACCCACACATGATGTGCCAAATGCTTCTGACTCGACGTGTACGTGAACCGAGATAAAAAAGTCTAGGAATGCACCCTAATACTACAAAGGAAAATAGGCACAAAAATATAGAGAGGGATTGAAAAACTCCACATCATATTTTTAGTAGTAAATCTCAAAGTGTTGGAACTGAGCCAGCACACAGCGGGGTAAATGGGTAGATTTAAAAAAAAAATAGTCCATTCGGATCTTTATTGGGCTTTTGAAGTCAAAATTTATTGAGAACTTTTCTAAATTTTCTTTTTAAATAAAATCAATATTTTATTTAATTAATAAATATAGTTATATTTAATATATTTTGTATTATATTATACATAAATGTATCATATACACATATATGTGTACGTGCACATGCAATATAATAGGATGTACATGTTAAACATATCCATGTACAAATGTTAGGATTTATACTGCAACGGACATGTTAGTCCCTCTATACAAATGTATTGCCTAACACTAGTACACAATATGTTTGTTGCATCGCCTTATTTGCTTTGGTTACGCTAGTAACCGAAGCAAATAATATTATTTGCTTCGGTTTCACCTTAACAACCGAAGTAATAGACCGTTGTAAACTAATAGGTCTCTTGCTTTGGTTGTATTAACAACCGAAGTAATAAACCACTCATTTTCTTTGATTGTTAACACAACTAAAGCAATAAACCACTCATTTGTTTCAATTGATAACAAAATCGAAGCAATAGACTACTCATTCAGCCCAAGTCATTTTCCCTATATAATTTTTTTCCTTTCGTTTCACCCTTTCACTCACCGCAATCTTTCCATTTCAAATAAAAGAAAAAAAGCACAAATCGAAAGCATCTCCACATCTCTGCATATCACGATCTCTACATCTCTGCATACAGCTGTATCTCCACCTTCGACCTTTGCTCATCGATTTTCGCAATAATGCACTGCATGTTCATAATACAATTAGGGTTCCACTGGTTTTGCTTACATGTCCTCGTTCTCCTTTTCTCGCATTCCATCTTGGAGACCTAACGCTCATGGTGGTCTTGTCTCATGGCCTATACAACCAAATTCTAATTAAAGCTAGAAACTCACGTCTTATATTTGAGCAAATTCTTTAAAGGTATTAAATTGAAATTTTATGGTTAGTTTATGTCTTAAATGTAAGGTTTAGTCTTTTGAATGCGGGAATAGGAAGGAGAATGGATGTTGGAGTGTCTAATGTTGTGCCTATTGCGATTAGAGAGAATATGAGAAAAAGGGGGACCGAAAATGTTAGGGAAAAGCTGATCATGCAACCGTTAAGAAGATTTATTCTTTTTAAAGTCGTTTCTATTGTATATTTCAAACTAATAGGTGTACTTTGGATATCATACGCTTTACAGTCAAGCAATTAAGTTCGTAGGGTGCCCACTTATAATTTATGTTACATTGACATGTAACACTACCTATGCACACTCACACTTAGTCAACATATGTCCACATGGCAGATGTAGCCATAGATTTTTATTAGGAAAAATCTATGGTCAAAGCTTCTGAAAAATGAGGTAGAATGTAAGGGATTTTAACTTCCGTTGGACAAGAATTTTACTTGACAAGCAAGCTTATTACATATATAAAGCCATTGAATATTGCATTACGGAAGAGCAAATTAGATCTAGAAAAATGCTTATTCAATATTTTCATCATATAGATCATGATAATTGTGAATATGTGATTGAATTAACCTCTATGCATAATTTTGATGAATTATAATAGCTTGATTAATTATATGTATGTAATGGGGGTAATTTTCCTATTATGAGATTCGGTATAGTGTTTTATGTTAAGCATAGGTATACTAGCGGCTGCTTCTTTGCTCATTAATCTAGCAGCATAAGTTTAATGCATTAGAGCTTCACACTAAAAATCCCCTAAAGTATCTATTGTTTCATCTGCAAGTTCTATCATTACGTTATCATAATATGAGATGCATTGTTAGCTTGCACATTGGGTCTATCCAATGTACCCTAGCTATTGCAGTTATAGAATCTGTAAGCTCCATAAATTTTAACTCTCATAGCTACCATTTTTGACATAAGAACATGAAAGTAAATTTGGCATCAACTTTGCTACAAAACGTGTAACAACCTTAAATTTAAATTATATAAAAGGCCAGGGCGGCCCAATTAAGATAAGTAAAGGGAAATAAATTAATGGAAAAAGGGTAGGAGGGCACAAGCCTAAATTATTGTGGGATAATAATATTGCTCTTTTCTATTCATTTATTTCATCCTACTTAGAATAAAATAAAAGTTAAAGAGAAACTTTAAAGGTGGTAGCTTAAAAAAAGCAAATAGAAAGAAGATAAGGAAAACCCAAGCTAAAGGGGATTAAGAAGACTAAAGCAAGACATCTTAAAAATCTATGTGAGTAATACATAACCTTTATATACCGATCTCTAATATATGTTTTTGATTTAGATTTGAATGTTTTAGAGTATGATAGGAGCATAAGGGTTTCTATTAACAAATATAAAATGGTTAATGAAGTTTTGGGGAAGAATGAACAAACATGAGATGTGTAAATGTGTTTCTCCTATTTTAATGATTTTGAAATGCAGTGAGAAGTTTATAAGATATTCTAATCATGATATTAGAGATGAGTTTTTAGTTTAAGAGACTTCTTAAGCTTGTTTGATTTTACAGGATTTACCGATGATGTGAACTAGAAAATAAGTAAGGAAATTGCACTTAAAAGTCCAAACGAAGATTGAGTGGGTTAGAGCAAGTGTTCAGAAACTTTTTGGGAATCTATTAGAATTTTCTATAGGAAAATAACTAGAATGGCTAAGTACTGCTTTGGGGCAAGTAAGGAACCACGATGGCACATGAAAATGAATTTATATGGAGAAAAATATATCAGGAAATAAGGAAACTGATCCAAATCATTGCTGAAAAGAAAGAAGTTCTCTGCAAATAATAGAAAGTAAAATTGGGACAAATGAGAGAATGATACGTGTAAAAAAGTTGTCGGGGATGTTAGAGTTTGTCTAAAATGGCATTGGGGAGATAGATCTAGTTATAAATATGAACTACGCGTAATATGAAGGGGTCATACTGCGCTAAAATTGGGAAGAGTAAACTTAATAAGGAAAGTGGGAAGCACTAAGCTTTAGGGCAGAGTGGTACTATGCCAAAAAAAAGTAGTAAACGGATCTAATAAAAGATAAGTAGGTGGGACTCGGGGGGAGGCCAGGTCAGTATAGGGATGGGATCATGCGTTGGAAATGGGTTGGAAGGGATATTGACGTCGGATGTGAATGCTCACTCGAATGCATGCTTTGAGAAGGTGAGGATAGGCATTCAACTTCCAAGGATGTGGGTGTAGGATTAAATGTTTTAAAAGAAGAATAAGTAAGACCTGCGCGGGGCACTGTATTAAACAGTTAAAGGATAAATAAGAAAGATGCACGAGGCACAGTTTTATAGAATATTAATTAATAATCTAAGGTGGGAACCAAGTGTTGGGAGCACAATAGTAAAGCATTGTAATGAAATAAAAGAATAAACAAACCTAGGAATTTAGTGGGGACTGCAATGAGGGTGCAAAATTAATGGGGATCGCTCAGGGAAGTGTAAGATGCAGACGTAGATAAGAACCAACATATGTTGAATGTTCCACTTTTTTTGTTTGAGTAGTGAGGGGGAACCCAATCTGTGCAGTACGGTTTTATCTCACTTTATGATTGTTTTTGGGTAAGTATTATTCACACCATACTTTATGTCTGACCCGTGTTTTCTTTATTGTTTTCCCCATAAACTAATTGATGCTCATTTAAGAAAGATAGGTTTCTGGGATTAGACAGGTTTGTAATAAAGGCCGCAATAGTAGATCGAAGACGGAATAGAAGGCTTGTATCTAATAAAGAATTTTGTTTTTACTGTACTATGAAGTATAGCCTGCATCATCATATGTTGACCCGACTCTTTATTATGTTTATTTTCTTATATTTGACCCCTGCATGGGCATGTTTTTGGATTTCATTTTGACTAAAGTACGTGTAAAGAATGTTAAAGAGAACTTATGATGTGATGAAAATATTTAGCCGCTCTATTTATTTTATATTTGCTTATTTAGTAAACTAAACTCATGTTTGTTGCTAGAATATAATTTCGGTGATGAATGTAGCATCATCGATGCTCATCTTCCAGTCTCATTTGGGGGATGTTACTGTTTGGTATTAGAGCATAGGTTAGGGACATTTAAGTAAAACAGAGCTAAGAAAATATTAGAGCGGTATTTAGGAAAATAAATAAATAATAATAATATAATGAACACTTTAGGAGAGATGCGCTACTATATATATGTGACATACTTGCATCTTGCTATACAGACATAGGGAGATATATCTATTCTTTTGTTATTGTTTCACTTCCTTGTGCTTTCATTTCTAACGAAGACTTGCTTAACAGAAAAGCAAGATGGATTTGAGAAGTGGACGAGTTATGGTGGAGAAGAAAGTATAAGAAGAGAAGCTGAAAGTATATATACTAATGAAGGGAACGAGGAAAGAATTCCAAGGGCAGTAGGGAAGAATTTGCACGACCAGCAAATAAGGCAGGCATGGATGTAGATGTCTTATTTAGGCAGTTATGGCTCAGATGATGAAGGAAGCTACATCGGAGGCAGTTTAGCTAAGACCTGCAGCGGTGAGAGAGGATTTCCCAAAAATGAATAAAAATTATGGAAATCTGGGAGGGAAGGCATTTACAGGAAAGGAGTCTATAATAGACTTGTTGAATTAGTTAAGAAGTTGTGAGTGCATATTTGGATACTTAGGATTGAACGATGCGTTGACGTCAAGATAGTTGCAGGATGATACATTAGACTGGTGTGAGATAGTAGATGCTGAGACCCAGTGAAGGAGATCACTTGGGAGAAGTTTAAAGAGAGATTTGAAGCGCAATTTATATCAAAATCTCAACGGAGTGTGCAATTGAGAGAGATTATTGATCTAAAGCAAGGTGAACTTATAGTGGAGGGGTATATCCAAAAGTTCAACTCGATAGCTAAGTATGGCAGGGGGATGGTCAATACCCAGATGAAGAAGAATGAGAAGTTTAAGTAAGTTCTCGATCATAAGGTAATGGCTCATCTAGTATCTCCTTTTGAGTTTGTGGTTGACATGGATGGAAGGTATGACGAGATGTACTAGGAGCAGAGAAAGGTGGAGGCGAGACCCAAAGCAGAGCAAAAGAAGAAGTTTACCCCATATAGGAAAGGTAAGAAAGGAGAGTAGAAGGGAAAGGAAGCGCGGTTGCTAATATAGAGGTTGCATGCTTTAACTATAGACGGAAGGGGAATTATGCTTCAAGGTGCCTTATGCCCAAGGATTCTGGGAAGGTGAAGTGCTTCAAATGTGACAAAGCAGGACATTTGAAGAAGGACTGCCCAGAGCTTAAGGCATAGGTTTATACTTTGGAGGGATCAAGGGAAGGACCATCTACCAAGGAAAGAGGCGAGGGAAAAGTCTTGGAAAGTATGGCTTTGATTTCTAGTATTTCAGTTAAGAGTACCATTTGATAATGGAGCTACACATTCATTTATAGTTAAAGAGTTGGCTGATAGACTTGGGTTAGGAATCACCTATTTAGTCACTTCCATACGTGTAACAAATCCGATATGAGGGTATGCCACTTTTTGGATTAAGATACACTGACCTAGATATTGAATTAGGCAGGTGTAGGTTTTCTTATGATCCCTACATGTTTGAATTCGTAGGATTCAGAGTTATTATAGGGATGGACTGGAAAGAGAAATATAATGCAAGGGTGCACTGCGTAGAGAGGATAATTACTCTGAGTCATGACCACAGAGATAGAGTGTATATAGTCCTGGAAGAATGTAGAGAACTATGCAGGAACATTTTATTTGATTTAGCTTCAGAAGAAGAAGACCTTTGAGAAGTACATGTAGTAAGGGAGTTTTGAGATGTGTTTGAGCTAGTTTTAGGGTGGTAACCCCCGAAAGAGGTGGAGTTTTGAATAGATTTAATATTGGGGACCGAACCGTTTAGTAGACCCCCACGTAGAATGCCTCCAAAGGAGATGGAGAAGTTGAGGAAGCAATTATCCAAGTTAGAAGGAAAGAGCTCCTTAAGGCCAAGCATTTTACCTTAGGAAGTGCAGCAGTACTTGTTAGGAAGTCTGATGGATCATTAAGACTGTGTATATCGAAAGCTGAATGAAATGACGGTAAAGAACATGTATCCTTTGTCGAGAATTGACGATCTGTTTGATTAGTTGAGTGGAGCTAAGGTGTTTTTGCAGTTGGACTTGCATACAATGTTCCATTAGCTAAGCGTTGTGGAGGAAAGCAAACCTTTGACTGCGTTCAAAACAAGGTACGGTTTATATGAGTGGTTGGTTATGCCATTTGGGCTGACTAATGCACTTGCATTCTTTATGGAATTGATGAACAAGATCTTATGAGATAAGCTAGATAGATATGTGTTGGTGTTCATGGATGACATCTTAGTGCACTCTAAGGATGAGAAGGATCACGCAGTTCACCCAAGACTTGTGCTGGAGACAATGAGACAACATAAGTTAAAAGATGAAATTTTCTAAGTGTCATTTTTGAAAGAGGAAAGTGAAGTTCCTAAGCCATGTGATTTTGAAAGGAGGGTTAGATGTAGATCCTTCGAAGGTGAGGTAGTAAATGGATGGAAGAGACTTGAGACTGTAACTGAGGTGTGAAGTTTCTTAAGATTGGCAGGCTATTATCGGAGATTCATTAAAAACTTCTCTCGTGTAGCTGCGCCAATGACGAGGCTAAGCAGGAAGGGTGAGCATTTTTTTAAGCGCAGGAGTATGAGAAGGCATTCTAGGAATTGAAGTGTAAATTAACAAATGCACTTGTATTGGTAATACTTGAAGGGAATGATGGTATGATCATATCCACTGATGCATCGGGGTTGGGGTTAGGCGTAGTACTATTACAGAAGGGAAAGCAATTGCTTATGCATCTAGGCAGTTGTGACCCCATGAAGTTTGATATCCAACATGTGATTTGGAGTTAGCAGCAGTTGTCTTTTCATTGTAGTTTTGGAGACACTATCTCTTGGGGGAGAGGTTTGAGTTGTACACCGACCATAAGTCATTGAGATATCTATTTTCTTAGAAGAAGCTGAACATGAGGTAGCAGAGGTGGTTGGAGTTTTTAGCGTCGTATGATTTTGGGATAGAGTATACCTAGGAAAATGTGTAACATCCTCCATTTTGAGACCCAGAACTAACCACTATAGATGCTGTAGTCATCAGTAGTTATTATTTTTCGATGATCAAATGCGGTAATGTTAGATACATTGATATACCAGAAACACATGGATATGAAAATTTTAAAATCAATTTTAAAACAACTTTCTCATTCCATTTCAAGTCGCATTACAGATTCATTACATAATCCCAATTTGTAAACCACGCTCAGAGAAATATAGTTATGACAAATTATGCCAATGGGGATGTAACGATCCGGAAATTTTGATCCAAAAAATTCCAGATAGTTAGAAAAAGAAGAAAAGAGAAAGAAGAAGAAACAGAAAACAAAACACAGAATTTCACATTCGCAGCAGAAAAATATAAAATCAAATAATGTTCTTTACACAAAGCAACTGAATCAGTAAAATTACATTTTAATACATCAGAGTTACAACATTTACATAACACATTGGACAGGTACGAATAACTTGTCCCAAATATACAAGAGTATATTACAACAGATACGCTCCATACGTTTCTGCCATCCAGCTCGCCTCCCGAGCTGTAGAACGTCCTTACCTGAAAATCTGTAATACTCAGTCTAACTCGAGCATTACATCAAAGTAACACCCGGGTCAGGCTGGAAACCAGCATGAGTAAACACATCTAACATGAATGACAAAAGCATACAACTTATATATATATATATATATATATATATATATATATATAACCTGGGTAACTTGTATCAATTACAAGTTCACAAATTGTTATAGACATTACTTATTCCACTTACAAATTTCTAAGTACTAAAACTTAGATTAAATAGTCCAATTCAATTAAATCATTTAATTTCAGCTTATTGATTTCACATATCAATCTATAATGAATCGAAGTGGTTTCGGTTGTTTACTAATACGCAACTCCGGTCTCTTCGAATCCAGTGTCATCTAAACCCAAGTTATCCAATTAAATACAATTCAACTTTAATTACCGAATAACACTTTTACACAACAATTCATAATTCATAGATAATCACCTTATCACCGTCCGTCCAACATATCATATCACAAAGCAATTCATATTCGAGATATCAACCAATTCAAAGCACAAATCATCATTCAATCATTAATAAGCAAGATTTATCACTTCCATTAATTACATTAATTAATGATTCTTTAATTACTTTCATTGGTTAATTATTTTTAAATTTCATTTAATAATTAACCTTTACTTAATTACATTCATTAATCAACCTTGATTAATCACATTCAGAAATTAACTTTCCTAAATTACTCGATCAATTAAACCAACTCCTTGATTTATTATATTAATTATACTGAATAAGTATCACTTAATTCCTTCCACTAAGTAATTATCCTTTAATTACTTCTCATCAAGTAATTTCCTTTTAATTATTTACATCCAGTAATTAACCACTCATTACTTCACTAAGGAATTACGCCTCATTAATTACCTTAAGTAATTATACTTAATCTTTAATTAATTATATTTATTAATTTCCCTTGACTAATCTCATTCCGTAATTAATTATTCTTAATTAATTACATCACTTAATTAACTTCCCATAATTTTTATTAGTCAATTCTTAAATTAATTACACTAAGTAATTAATTATTAATTACTTTTACTAAGTAATTATTCTTCATGCTAATTACACCAGGTAATTAACCCAAACTACTTTCAATCTTCAATTAATTACACCCTATAATTACCATTACTAATTACTTCACTAAGTAATTACACTTTATAAACCTCATTAAGTAATTATACTCAATCCCATCATCAAGTGAGTATTTAAATTAATTAAATCAATTAATTAACTTAAACTAATCATATTAATTAATTACATAAAGTAATTAATCCCTTTAATTACTTCTATTAAGTAATTATAATTTAAACAATTCCATAAATGATTTTCTTTAATTAATTAATATAATTAATTATTAAATTAATCACATTAATTAACTATTAAATAATCTCAAGTCAATGACCTTCATTAACTACTAACAATTCTTTAATTAATTTTCTTAAGTAATTATCATTTAAATAAAACACATTTAGTAACCTCCCATCAATTACTCTTCTTAATTAATGATATTAAGTAATTTTATTTAATTACTTTTATTATGTAATCATGGTTCTGGTTTTAAATTTAAAAACTGGCTCGAACTAAACCTAACCCGAGCCTTCCCACATGTTTCCCCCGAGTCTTACCTGTAACATTCTCAAACCACTCACCTGCCATATTTAAAAATACACTTTAACACTCAAGTTGTTTAGAATAATTCAAATTTAAAAACTTTCTTTTATTTCAAAACTGCAATGCAGATTAAACTTTGATTCCAGATTAAACTTTAGATTTTATAACCTACTTACATTTTAAATCTTCATTTTAAAATTCAAACCTTTTAACTATTTAAGAGTAGTTAAAACAATTTTAAATTTAAAAACATTAAATTATTTTTAATTGATATTCAAACTAACTTGAACCAGATTTAAAATTTGTTTTAAAATTTTGCTTTTCATTTAAACTTCAGTTTAAATTTTATTCTAAAATTTTAAAAACAGAACAGGTTTTCCCTTTAAAACCTATAACCAAATTTTAACCCGAGACAACCCTATATTGCTTCGAGTCCAAAACCATTTCACTTCGAGTCAATCATCAATTAACTCGAGACCACAACACCCTTGCTCAGACCAAACACCACATATCAAAGAAGTGCACCGTGAATGTGCACAGTGCCGCCGACCATGTGAGAAGATCATCGTCGATGATCTTCTCACATCACCCACCACCCAAACACCACTCCACGATCATCAGATCGTGCATCTAGACTCGAAATCGAATTCGAGGTCTTCATCTCAAACTTGGAACAAACAGAAGCCATTGCACTCAAACCTGGCAACGCCTCGACCACAAAACTCCGGCCACCAGAAAATCTTCTACTCCGGCCACGACTTTGTCAACGACCAAGCTATCGTCACCCAAAATCTAGTAGCACTCGATCAATTGTATATGTCGTGGTTGATCGAACTACCTAACCTAGTTAAACTAGGGTTCCAGAAAAGAATCCATTGCTGCAACTTCCTCGATGAATTCCATCACCATCAGCCATTTTTCCCATCAACTACGATCACTCCTCCATCATCAGGAAGAACCCCGAAGCCTCCAAACCCTTAGATCACAGAAAACCCCAATTCCCCCTATTTTTTCAACCCAGAACTGCACCCTTTATCCCAAACTAAAAATTATGATTCTTGTGTTAAAAATCATGTTTTTGGTTTATATATTCAGTTTATAATCCTGAATTTATAAATTACACAGTTTGAATTTTCACTTATATTGACATGCACAGTTGTTTTTAGTTTACAGAGATACTCAGGCTTTATTTTGACTTGATTAAATTTTTAAACCTATGTTAAATCGAACAACATTTGTTTGTAAATCAAATCCTATCAGAAACTAGATTAAGTGGTAAGGGATTTTAAATAAAATTTTGAGCCTGGGAACAAAACATGAACATAGTGCATATACACAGCATGCATACTATCAATAATCACATCAGATTTCACTTATATATACATGCAATACATATTCATTTCAACACACTAGCATGCAACCAAATTTACTTAAGTTTTAAAAGTTACCCACCTGTTATGATGTTGAACAAAGAACAAATTCCTAGATTTTAAAAGTTGCTAGCATTCCTCTGCTATAGGCTTTTGAAATTTGAAATTTGAATTGCCTGAAAACTGAGATGATCTGGGCTTCGCTTACAGGTTGAAACTTGTCTTGTGATGTTTGTTTTGAGTTTGATTTTTGTGCTAGCTTCTTGAATCAGATTCCGTTGTTTCTGGTGGATTTGTCATTTTGTGTGCTTGAGTTGAAATTTTTGTATGCTTGCATTTAATTCTTGTCATGCTAATGTCTCATAGAATGTTTACATACATATCAAATCACATGTATATACATATCCTATACATATGTACACATATCGTATTTTGTCTTATTGCCTTACATACAAATATTCATATATATTTTACCATAGTTATTTTATATATTTTTACCTTATGTTTCGTACAACCATATAAGTTACTTATAAACTTTTATTCCTATTTAAACATATTTTTTTTCTTAGCCTAGGCTTAATTACTTAATTTATATTCTTCTCTATATATATATATACACATTTACATTGGGTGTTAATAAGGTAGAGTTTTATATTTAAATATTCTTGATATTGTTAGATTAAATCTTATAATGGAAACGTAAATAAATGGGTTTGATAACTTATAAAATTAATATTTTGATAATTTAAACCGGCTAATTACCCAATTAACCCACATTAAAAATCTAGGTCGTCACATTCCTTCCCACTTTGAATCTTTTTGTCCTCGAAAAGGAACGAAACCAGAATTTATGAAAATGCTTAAAATCAGATAAATTTTCCTGGATCATTTTTAAATACTTTAAAAATCTATATAATATTACTAAAATAGTTTTTATAAAAATACTTTTATAACTCGATGTTTCGACAAGTCCGTCCTTATTCTCACAGAAATTCCGTCATACGTTGATCAGGCGTATGACTGAAAATCTATAAGTGCTTGGCAGACCCATTTTCAACATCCAGTGAAAACACTTTGAAAAATAATTTTATTGAAAATATCGAAAAACATTTTGAAAATAGAGGAAATATCTTTGGTGAGAATGCTATAGAAATCATCACCCCCATCCATGGTCGCAATTACATCCCGAGTTACGTTGCCATCGCAGCAAAAGTCCATGTAACTGTAAGCACTCCGTGCCCCTCGATTACGCCATGGAACCCACAACAAATCGCAGTTACATTACAGGGTTACGTTGCCATCATAGCAAAAGTCCATGTAACTGTAGGCATCAGCTCCCTCGATTTTCGCTGCCAAAATGAAACTTCTCCACTACCACATAAGTCGTAGTCTACCGATGTAAAATCAAACGCAGACCATTGGCTCTCAGCGGCACACACAACTTTCACTATGTTACCATAGGTCGTAGTCTACTGATACAAAATCATACGTAGACTGTAGGCTCTTAGAAGCACACACGACTTTCGCTATGGTCTGCAGTAGATCGCAGGGATATTGAGTTACACTGTCGTCACAGCATAACCCAAATGCCTCTGCAGGCATCAGCGCCCTCGACTTCCGCTACACACTAGACAAAATCCTTAGGAACTAGTTTTGTCCGGACTCCTCACAGGATCAACTTTAGAACCCCCCCTTAGGGGTCAAGGCAATACCAACTTATGGCACACCTGAGAAGTTCATTTCAAGGGAGCGCCATTTTCTCCAAAGCCATTTTCAAAACACTTTATACTGTACACATATAGTATCTTCCAAATCATACACCTAGTATGATCTCATACAAAGCTCCTTTACACAAAATCGATTATCCCAAAATCGATAATTCTCGAACTAGGCTTTACAAATTCCAATATTGATTTTACCCAAAAATCCAAAAGCCTTTCCAAATCCAAAGGTTCCCAAAACTTTTTTCAAAATCGTTCTCACAAGATCCTTTATATATATATATATATATATATATATATAGATATATATAACCTTTGAAAAATCTTAGGATCATTTCAAACTTGTATAAAACCCTTTTTATACTTCAAATATTTTCAAAAACCATTTTCTTCTGGCTATAGATTCAACAAGGGAAGTTTTATCTTATATAACAAAGATATATAACTTTGTTTATTCTAAATCAAATAATCAAATTTGATTACTCTTTTATAAAGCTACTTACCAAATTTACTCACTTCCATAAAGTAAATTTTTACCATAGAAATATCCAATTTCCACCTTTATTCATTGTATATTTCACAAAATATTCCTTTCATTTCAAAAACCATTTCACATTTCTTATCCACAAATTCCCAGTATCAATTTTATTCAAATCCGTACGATGTACACATATCATCCGTACGCTATACCAATCTGATCGCTCACTCAATCACATAATTTCACTTCCGAACTAGTATCATCCACCCGACTTCCCAGTGCGGACTCAGATCTGGTTTCTAGATCAAAAACTGTCATTCTCCTTGCATAGCCATAACTATGATAGAGAATATCCAAAACCAATCAATAATCCGTATCCAGGTTCGCCTTAAAAAATCGAGTGAAAAATCCCAACTGAGATCGATATAACTATCTCAAAATTATGTGCTCGAATTTGGATCAAATCGCTATGCGAATAGAATAATATACGTACATCCTACGTATTTATCTCCATTGGTTATTAGCCAAATCAATTTCCTTTCTATTCATCCTCACTTTGATTTTATTCACTTGTTTACATTTGCCTTAATCCCTATTTGGATTATCACTTCAATTCTTATCTCAGTGGGGCATTTAATCAATAATAGTTTGAACTCCGACCAGTTTATATTTTGAAAATAGCTTGAAAAAATTAAGAATAGATAAGTAGTTGAAAATAGTTACTAGTTTGTAAAATAGCTGTAAAATAGTTATATATTGATAAAATAGTTATAAAATAATTAAATAGTTATAGAAATTTTAAATAATTGCAAAATAGTTGTAAAATAGTAATTAATTTGTAAAATAGTTGAAAAACAGTAATTGGTTTATAAAACAGTTGTAACATAGTTAAATAGTTCCAAAAGTAGTTGTTAAATAAATATAAGATAGTTTTGGAATTTAAAAAGAAAAGTTGTATAGTAAATAGATAGGAAAACAATTTATATTAAAATATTTTGTTTGGAAAAATAGTTCAGAGCCATAATGTTCAATTCCCAATCTCCATTTCCAATCAATTCAATTTAAATTTCCACTTCCATTTAAATTGACTCAACTCCAATTTAAATAACTTCAATTTCCATTGAAATTGATTTAACCCCAATTCAAATTGAATTAACCTCAATCTCTGTCCACAATCAAATCAAATTCCATTTGAATTTGAAACTATAAGACTTTAATCACAATTTAAATTAATTCAAATAAATTTCAAATTGAACCAATTTCAATTCATATCAATTTAAATTTTGAATTAATCCCAATTCCCATTTGAATTTGAACTTGTCCATTTTCAATTTCCATATCTCAAACCCAATTTGAGATCACACAAACTCCCAATTCAAATTAACCATTTATATTCCAAAGTTAAATCCTAATTTCATTTTGAAATTTCCAATTCATGTTGCTTGTTACTTATTTAACTTAAGTTCAATTTACTTAATCCAGCCAACCTTGCCCAATTTGAATTCCCATTCCAAATTTTAAACTTCACATTAATAATCTCCCCACTTATAAGTTCAAAAACTTATTACTTTGGGTATCACATCTCATTCCAAATTTAAAACTCAACATTTAGAGTTTATTTCAAATCATCTTTGATATCGTGTATATTCCTCATATATACAAATTATTTTCTTTACACACCAACTTATACTTTAAATTTTAAACCACCTTTTGTTTTGATTCAAAACAAATTCCTTTAAATTTTCAAACAACTATTGTTTGAAACAAGACCCTTCATTCAAATACAATAAATAATATTATTTATTATTTCTTTATCACTTTGAACAATTTTCAAATTTTGGACCCAGATTTAAAACTTCACAATTTAGATCATCTTCAATTCCAATTTATAAGTCAAACTTGCCTAATTGTTTTACTTCCCTAAAACATTTCATTATGCTTACTCATTAATACACATTTTATTATTAAACACAACAATGATAATAACCAAGGAAGCCAATCCATTATTGTCTTATTCTAAAACCTTTTTCCAAATTCAAGATTTTAATTTCAGTTTGAATCCATTTCAAACTTACCTTTATTTAATTTCAATTTGGTTGTATTTCCATTACCACTCAATTTAATTCCTATAATTTAACAACCAATTTCCTTAATATTTATTACAAAGAAATATTGCTTTATATAACAAAATATAATCTTATATAAAATCGTTTAATCTTTATGTAAGAAAATAACAAGTACGCTCTCATATATATGTACACTCAACCCATCATAGGGTACCATTGACCCTATCCTTAATGAGTACGCCCACCAGAGCCAAGGTTCTCGCTTAACCTTCAGCTCTGATACCAAATGTAACGACCCTGAAATTTCGATCCAGAAAATTCCAAATAGTTAGGAAAAGAAAAAAAGAGAAAGAAGAAGAAACAGAAAACAAACCACAGAATTTCACATTCGCAGCGGATAAAATAAAATATCAAATAATGTTCTTTACACAAAGCAAGTGAATCAGCAAATTTACATTTTAATACATCTAGTTACAACATTTACATAACACATTGGACATGTACGAATAACTTGTCCCAAATATACAAGAGTATATCATAACAGATACACTCCATATGTTTCTGCCATCCAGCTCGCCTCCTGAGCTCTAGAAACGTCCTTACTTGAAAATATGTAATACTCGGTCTGACCCGAGCATTACATCAAAGTAACACGCGGGTCAGGCTGGAAACCAGCGTGAGTAAACCCATCTTACATGAATGACAAAAGCATACAACTTATATATATATATATATATATATATATATATAAAAAACCCGGGTAACTTGTATCAATTACAAGTTCACAAATTGTTATAGACATTACTTATTCCACTCACAAATTTCTAAGTACTAAAACTTAGATTAAATAGTCTAATTCACTTAAATCATTTCACTCCAGCTTATTGATTTCACATATCAATCTATAATGAATCGAAGTGGTTTCGGGTGTTTACTAATACCCGACTCCGATCTCTTCGAATCCAATGTCATCTAAACCCAAGTTATCCAATTAAATACAATTCAACTTTAATTACCGGATAACACTTTTACACAGCAATTCATAATTTATAGATAATCACCTTATCACTGTCCATCCAACATATCATATCACAAACCAATTCATATTCGAGATATTAACCAATTCAAAGCATTAATCATCATTCAATCGCTAATAAGCAAGATTTATCACTTCCATTAATTACATTAATTAATGATCCTTTAATTACTTTCATTGTTTAATTATTTTTAAATTTCATTTAATAATTAACCTTTAACTTAATTACATTCAATAATCAACCTTGATTAATCACATTCAGAAATTGGCTTTCCTAAATTACTCGATAAATTAGACCAACTCCTTGATTTATTATATTATTCCTTTAATTATACTGAATAAGTATCACTTAATTCCTTCCACCAAGTAATTATCCTTTAATTACTTCTCATCATGTAATTTTCTTATAATTAATTACATCCAGTAATTATCCACTTATTATTTCACTAAGGAGTTACGCCTCATTAATTACCTTAAGTAATTATACTTCATCTTTAATTAATCATATTTATTAATCTCCCTTGATTAATCTCATTCTGTAATTAATTATTCTTAATTAATTACATCACTTAATTAACTTCCCATAACTTTTATTACTCAATTTTTAAATTAATTACACTAAGTAATTAATTATTAATTACTTTTACTAAGTAATTATTCTTTATATTAATTACACCAGGTAATTAACCCAAACTATTTTCAATCTCCAATTTATTACACCCTGTAATTACCATTACTAATTACTTCACTAAGTAATTACACTTTATAAACCTCATTAAGTAATTATACTCAATCCTATCATCAAGTGATTATTTAAGTTAATTAAACCAATTAATTAACTTAAACTAATCATATTAATTAATTACATAAAGTAATTAATCCCTTTAATTACTTCTATTAAGTAATTATACTTTAAACAATTCCATAAATGATTTTCTTTAATTAATTAATATAATTAATTATTAAATTAATCACATTAATTAACTATTAAATAATCTCAAGTTAATGACCTTCATTAACTACTAACAATTCTTTAATTACTTTTCTTAAGTAATTATCATTTAAATAAATCACATTTAGTAACCTCCCATCAATTACTCTTCTTAATTAATGATATTAAGTAATTTTCTTTAATTACTTTTATTATATAAGCATGGTTCTGGTTTTAAATTTAAAAACTTGCTCGATCTAAACCTAACCCGAGCCTTCCCAAATGTTTCCCCCGAGTCTTACCCGTAACATACTCAAACCACTCACCTACCATATTTAAAAATACACTTTAACATTCAAGTTGTTTAAAATAATTCAAATTTAAAAACTTTCTTTTATTTCAAAACTGGAATGCAAATTAAACTATGATTCCAAATTAAACTTTAGATTTTATAACCTACTTACATTTTAAATACTCATTTTAAAATTCAAGCCTTTTAACGATTTTAAAGTAGTTAAAACAATTTTAAATTTAAAAACTTTAAATTATTTTAAATTGATATTCAAACTAACTTGAACCAGATTTAAAACTGTAACAACCCTGTATTTTGTGATTATTTTAATCGTATACTTTAATTATTGAATTCCTGATTTAAAAACTTTATTTTATTTATGGATAAAACTTTATTTTATTTATTAAAATGAATAATTTTGTTATTTTAAATATTAATTTTGATTTGTATATGAATTATAATTTCAAACCTGAATATAATGAATATTTTACAAAAATGTGAATTTTGGTCAATCTGGTCAAACTTTGAGTTTTAAATTTAAATATTTTAAATTTTGAATTTTATCTTTTATTATAAAAATAAATTAAATTTCAAGAATACTGCTTTTCATTTCATTGAAATTCGATTTATGTTGTGAAAGTTATGCTTTTTACAATATTGTGTATTAATTGATTTATTTAACAAATTTTGTTTATTTTAAATTATATAAATAATATTTTTGTTTGTTATAATTTGTGTATGTATGTATATATGACATGTTATGCATATATTTTATTTTTAAAACATTTTATAAGCGTTGTTATAATTTTCTAATGCTTATTGTATTTTGTTTTTAATTTTTAAAGTCTAGTTTCAATTATTAAGCTATATTCTTATTTATTTATATTTTTCCTTAAATTATTTATTAATTTTCTTTCTTATTTTATTTTTTTTAGTATTTTATTTTATTTTTTGAATTGTATTTAGTTTATTTTTAATTTAAAAGAATTAGAAATACAAAGAGGCACAACCTTTCATTTTCTAGTGACCTTTCATTTGCTTGCCTCTTCCTTTTCCCGGCGACCTTCCAGTTTCCCTTAGCTTCAGCCGTGCATTTCTATGTGATACTCACGTGAAAAAATTCCCACCTCATCTCCATTTATGGCTATTTCCATTCGAGAGGAAAAAAAGAGAGCAATAGCTTCCATTCTTCCTTCTTTTTCCCCTTTTCCCTTGATTTTTTGCCTTGATCTTCTCTTGTTTGCTCGGCCATATCCCTTCATCTCCTCCACCGACCACCACCACCACTTCCTTCCCCACACCCTCCATGGCCTGACCTCTTCCTCCTCTGACCAGCAAGTGCCGTAACCATCCCATGAACATAACACCACAAAAATATGTGCAAAACCCCTCCAAAACAATGCTAGCCAAACCTATACTCCACCTACCTTTAACATATTGCCTTGACCGCCTCCTATTGCTCCACCACCACCATGATACCACCTCTAGCCACCCACCTACCCACTGTCCAGACCTGAACTATGCAAGGGCCAAGCCCACTTTCCCTTTGGCCGAGACAAAATGTTGACCAAACTCCACTACTTAGCCTTGTTCTATAGTATACTTCATGTTATAACTCCTACCATCATCTCCACTTGTAGCCGTACCTATATAATGTCATAACTCGAGCTTTAGCACCTTCATAGCTGAGCATATGAATCCTATGGCCAAGAAATTGGAGTGATTAAAGCAAGGTCTAATCATTCTTGTCTTTATTTCTTTGTATTTCCATTTATTTCAATGATGTTTTGGTTAAATATTTATGTATATATTGTCTGTTGTTTTGGTTGTTTACGAGATCCTTGGCTCTCTCCAATCATTTGAATCCATAGTCGTGTTGTGTCGTGCCATATCGTGTTTTTCTGGAATTCATTTGTGTAGTTTGACTTGCTATCTCCAGCTTGAAAAGGTGAGTCTTTCTCACTCCGACATTTCTACTTATGAAATAGTAAATGGATGACAAGTGTTTAGTAATTAAAATGTTATGCAAGTTAATGATGATTATATGTTATGTTATTCCATGTCATTACCATGTTAACTCTGATAATTATCACCTAACTTCTGATATTTGACATTATATTGTGATATTGACATTGTTTATATTGTATATGTATCACACCGCAAGTTCCATGTTAGAATAGAATCACTATGGGTTGAAATGATACATACCCGAACGGACTTTAGAGTAGGGAAAAATCGTTATGAGCTGAAATGATAGGCCTGAGCGATTTTTATTTATTTTTACTTACTTGGGATTGCAGGTTTGAAATGATAGAACCCAGGTTTTCTTTTTAAACTGCGGATTGAAATGATATATATCTGTATCACTTGACCTAGGTTAGAAAATTATATACAGACCCCGTGGTATAAGTTTAAATGATTTTATTAAAATATGTATTTTTAAAAGTATGAATTCGATTTAAAAATTTATATCTTATGGTTTTGTGAAGGTTAAATCTTAAGTTTTTAATTTGTGAATTTAAGTATGTAAATTTGAAATAAATGTGATTTTCGACTTTAAATTTTATTTTAAAAAAATGTAAGTAAATAATGGAAATTAAATTTAAAGTTTAAAATGATATTTAAAGTAAAATGCCAAGTTTTATTTAATTTATAATTTAATAATCAGTGAAATTTTGACTTAATAAATGAATTGAGTTTTAAAAATTGAACATTTGATTTTAAAATTTTATTATGATAAATCATATGTCAAAATGATTTAAATATGAAATTTTAAAGTCTAGAAATATGATTTATAAATTTAAATAACAAGAATTGAAGTTTTATCATTTTTAGAAAGTTAAAATAAATTCTGAAATTTTATTAACAGCATTTCCTAAAAATGTTGTAGTCTTATGACAATATTTTAAACGCTGCTGTTTTGAACGTAACTATGTTTGAAATAACTAAATATCTATTAACGCATTTTATAAATGCCGTTATTCTTGAACTAACTATTTTGGAAACTATAAGCTACGATAGCACTTTATAAATGCTGTCGTTACTATATTTTGTCAATGTTTTGAAATGTTATACATTTTAACACTGTTTGTATTATATTTTAAAGTGCTAAATGATTTAACTATTGGAATTGATTATTTGTGAAATATAAGGATTTTTGAACATAATTTAATATTTAAATTTTAATTTTAAGGAATTTACATTGAATTTGAATTTAAATAAGGTTTGCTTGGTTATGTGTTAAATTGAATGAAATCAAATGAGATATATGAATTTTCGAATGGAACTTTGAAATGTATTTTTATAATGATATTTGAAATAATAAATGAATGACATATTTGATTTTTAAATGATATTTAAATTTAAATATTTGAAATTGAATTCAAATAATGATTTGATGATGAGGTTTTGAAGGGTATGATATTTAATGATTTCGAAATGGTTTTTAGTGATATAATCTTTATTTTGATAAAGAATGTGAATTTGGAATGATATTTGATTTCGATAAATGAATATTTGAAGTTTATATTTATATGAAAAGATATTTGGTTTAATTATAATTTAAGTTTATTTAAACAATATTGGATTTATGAAATAAATATTTCAAAACTAAATAATAATGAAATTAGATTTGAGATATGGATTTATGAAATTATAAAGTTTAGTTTTGAAATGTGGGATATTAAAGTTTGGAAATATATTAAAATTGGATGGTATATTTTGTAGATCAAATCTATATTTGAAATTTATATGATTTGAAAAGTTTTGTTGGAAAACTGAATTGAATTGAAACTTATGGTTTGAATTGAATTAAATTGGAAATTTGAAAATTGTGTTTAATTGAATAAATTTGAAAATTTCAAATGTATGATTTCGAAATGTTATGATTTTCAAAGTGTAATGATTTCAAGTATTTTGGTTTCGAAAGAGTTATAACTTTGAAGTATTATGATTTTGAAAGGTGGATATATGTTTGAAATGGAAATGATATCGTAATGACTTGGACATAGTTTTGGAATAAAAAGGGTTTTGGTTTCGAAGTATAAACTATTTTTGTTTGAATATAGTTTTGAAGTAAAAATGGTTTTGGTTTCGAATTACAAACTATTTTGATTTGAATATAGTTTTGAAGTAATAATGGTTTTGGTTTCGAAGTATAAACTATCTTGAAAGGAATATAGTTTTGAAATGAAATGATTTGATTTTTGAAGTATAAACTATTTTGAAATGACCACGGCGTTATAATAACGTTTGGTTGTTAAAGAGACCAGGATCGGAAGTTTTCATACTCTCTGCCAACTCCGAAAACCACTTTAACAACTGTATACGCGGTAGAGATTCCAGAATGAAGTAGGTTGGTGGCGTCGTTCTTGAGGTATATTACGTGGACCCAACTCCCGTGAGTTGGCATACGGTGGCTAAAACAGGAACGATCTCAGGCCAAAATGGGAAGCTCCTCTGATCGAACACATTCCTTCGATACTATACTCTTACTTGTGGTTGATTTGATGGCCATCCTCCAATTTTGATATGGGAGTGTGTTCCAAGGTGGGCGTATGTGGTTGTTGCGTTACCACCAGCCCATGTGCGTAATTGGTATATCTACCCTGGCATTGCCTTGTGTGCCGTGTCACCTATCATACCGAGACTTTACTACGAGTTTGTTTTTCTCCCGTGGCCCGTGTGGTATCCTCTAATAGTCTCCCGATCTGGAGATATCATGTTATTGGATGGACTACTGGGACTATTATGTGTGAAGGGTGATATGGGTAATCCCGGAACGCTATTTTAAAGTAAGTTTATTTTACTATAGACATTATTATAATAGCGTAATATTACTATATAGTAAATAGTTTAGCGGATCCTTAGAGGATGGGCGATCCCAAGCATCCTTTAAGTTACTGATGCATTTTTTTACTGTTCACTTGAGTTGATTTATAGTTCATAAGTCCTGACTCGAGTGTTTTGTGTTTTGCTTTACGGTCGAGTCAGATTGAGTGATTCAGCGTTCAAGACTCACCTTCGGAGTTGGAGCTTTTCTTGAAGATCTAGCCATATATTCTACTTTCAGTATTTAGTTATTTCAGTGATTTATTCTGATTTGTACCTGATGTATCTTGTTACTCTTCTGCTGTATTTTGTTTAACTCTGATGTATCTTTATTTTATATAGTAACTTCATGAACTACTATCCCTTTTACTTCTGCGGCACTATTATTTACTCTATGTCTTTGATCTGTGACTATTTATTTACTATATATTCTGAGATTTGCCAAATTTTATTTACAATGCGGTATTTTGAGCAATTCAAGTCCGACATATGCGGATGCGAATGGTTGAAAATATCAGGTTGTTACATTTGGTATCAGAGCTTTGGTAGCTATAGGAAAAACTCAGTATATAGGGTAAATGTATTTACAGAATCACTTTCATTCGAGTTAAATATCTTCCTTTTTGACTCGATCCCTTTGAATTTTGGAACGTTCCCTGCGGTTCCAAAATCCATTCGTGTCCCTCACTACTTATCTTCTTTTGATTCTGGAGTATCCCATAACTCCATTTCGAAATATCTTTATAATGAGTCAGCGGTCTCGCCAACCTCAAATTTATTTGTAAAGGGGTAAACTCCTTTACAACAGCATCGATTCACCAGAGATTTTATATCCTCGGTTTAGATGCTAGTATCTCTTATAATTTCGAATTCTATCTCTTGAGATCGAATGTTGATTTACCCCAGAAATCCACGTCGGCCTTATTCTTTAAGTCACGGTTGATCCGGTAAAGGTTGCCCACGATTTATATAAGCTTATCCATGTCTATATTCTGTTATTTAATCATCTTCCAACTTATCTTCAAAACATTTTGAACTGTACTTTTAAATTTGTATTTAATGTTTGTTTTATATTGTGTTGTTTGAGTTGTTGATGTTGATTTGGGTTTCTAATCGATTTGTCTGATCAACGCTATCGATAAGATTTCCAAAACACTTAAACAGAGCAAACTGACACAATAACGTTTTTTTTCAAATTTAGTAATGAAATAAATTTAGTAATTATATTATAAATATTTGTTTGGATTTTTTTGGATTGGTTGTTAAGAAATAATATTTGATCTTATATATTATTACCTCTTGTTTCATATATAAATAATGGAACTATAAAGATGGTTATAAATTTATTTGGAAATTTGAAATGAATTTAAAACAAGAATTTGAGAATTTAATTTCCGATGGATTTCAAACCTTGTGTCTAAAGTTTTAAAGGATATATTATTTATAGTGTTTTATAATAGAAATTTGTTTTTAAAGAATTTTAAAGTTTAAAATTAGTGCTCTTCTCTTTGTCGTTGGAAAATAACTTCGATGACGACCGCAGCATCATCGATATTCATTTTTGAGTTTCGAAGTGAAGAGACTGTTCTGTAGTCTTGCTACATTTTTGTTTTGGGGAATTTAATTGATTTGAATTTCTAAAATAGGACGGATTTATATTGTTTTGGGAAATTTAATTGATTTGAGTTTCTAAAATAAGACTGGATTTATAACATATGCTGATATATGATTTAAATTTGAATGGATATATATAGTATATGTGCATTTATTTATCTCTAAATAGTTTGGAATTTATCGGAAATTTAATTCCTAAATTTTATCTTGAAAGATAATTTCAAGTACAATTTCAAGATTTGGATGAATATTCATGCTTGAAATGATTGAATTAGAGGTTTTATTTGTATAATACACAATTTCATTCCAATATAACTCACCTTAGTTTTCAGAAATTGAATATGTAATTGGAAAATATAAAATATAAAAAGGATTTTTTTTAAATAAAATTTGAGTGGTTATAATAAATATTATACACTTAAATTTTAGTTATAAAAAGATTAACGAAGGTAAATAAAGAAAAAGGGTAATGGAATAATTTACAATATAAATGATGTTAAAGGAACTAAGAATAATTTAAAGCAGATATAATAAGTGTAAATATATTTAATATAGGTGATAAAATATATTGAGAGGAATAATTTAATTATAATTAGGAATAAAGAAGAATTATTTTATTGAGTACATTTTGAGTATATTTAATTATTTTTCTTTCAAATCCATGATTTTAAAGATTGTTTATTTAAGATAATTGGATGATAAGATAATGAAATTAGAGATGATTAATATTTATTTAACTTATGCAAAATTTATTTTCAATTTAAGTTGAAATTTTCATAGTTTCAAATTTATTATCTTATTTTGTTTTTCAAACTATCTTTTAGTTGTCCTTATTTCCCTTATCTTGTAACAGAATGGGGAGGCTATTGCTTATACCAGTCTGTATAGAAATCTTTCTATAATCTTTGATTATCTTTGGTACTCATTTTTGAATCTTAACATTGCTTGCCAGCCATAGACCGTCGGTTAAGGGGAAAGGGTGAATCAGATTCCAGAAGATCTTTTTTCGTGTTGTGTTCTTGATTCTGGAAGATCGTGAGAAGATCATATCCAACTTGTTAAACCTACCTATAACAACAGTTATAAGGTAAAATTTCAATCTTCCTGTCATCTTGGCTTAATCCTATTTTATTCTATCTTTTTATGTGCTTTCCCATACCTCATTCCTTTTCGGGAACGAAAAATTTTCAGTGGGGGAGAGTGTAGCAACCCTGTATTTTGTGATTATTTTAATCGTATACTTTAATTATTGAATTTCTGATTTAAAAAATTTATTTTATTATGGATAAAACTTTGCTTTATTTATTAAAATGAATAATTTTGTTATTTTAAATATTAATTTTGATTTGTATGCGACTTATAATTTGAAACCTGAATATATTGAAAATTTTACAAAAATGTGAATTTTGGTCAATCTGGTCAAACTTTGACTTTTAAATTTAAAATTTAAATATTTTAAAATTTTAATTTTATCTTTTATTATGAAAATAAATTAAATTTCAAGAATACTGCTTCTCGTTTCATTGAAATCCGATTTATATGGTGAAAGTTATTAACAATATTGTGTATAAATTAATTTATTTAACAAAATTTGTTTATTTTAAATTATATAAATAATATTTTTGTTTATTATAATTTGTGTATATATGTATATATGACATGTTATGCATATATTTTATTTTTAAAACATTTTATAAGTGTTGTTATAATTTTCTAATGCTTATTGTATTTTGTTTTCAATTTTTAAAGTCTAGTTTCAATTATTAAGCTATTTTCTTATTTATTTTATATTTTTCCTTAATTATTTAGTAAATTTCTTTCTTATTTTATTTCGTTCAGTATTTTATTTTATTTTTTGAATTGTATTTAGTTTATTTTTAGTTTGAAAGAATTAGAAATACAAAGAGGCAAAACCTTTCATTTTCTAGTGACCTTTCATTTGCTTGCCTCTTCCTTTTCCCAGTGACCTTCCAATTTCCCATAGCTTCAGCCATGCATTTCTATGTGATATTCACATGAAAAACTTCCCACCTCATCTCCATTCACGGCTATTTCCATTTGAGAGAAAAAAAGAGCAATGGCTTCCATTCTTCCTTCTTTTTCCCCTTTTCTCTTCATTTTTTGCCTTGATCTTCTCTTGTTTGCTCGGCCATATCCCTTCATCTCCTCCACCGACCACCACCACCAATTCCTTCCCCACATCCTCCATGGCCTGACCTCTTCCTCCTCTGACCAGTAAGTGTCGTGACCATCCCATGAACATAACTCTACAAAAATGTGTGCAAAACCCCTCCAAAACAATGCTAGCCAAGCCTATACTCCACCTACCTTTCACATATTGCCTTGGCAGCCTCCTATTGCTCCACCACCACCATGATACCACCTCTGGCCACCCACCTACGCACTGTCCAGACCTGAACTATGCAAGGGCCGAGCCCACTTTCCCTTTGGTCGAGACAAAATGTTGACCAAACTCCACTACTTAGCCTTGTTCTATTGTATACTTCATGTTATAACTCCTACCATCATCTCCACTTGTAGCCGCGCCTATATGATGCCATAACACGAGCTTTAGCACCTTCATAGCTGAGCATATGAATCCTATGGCCAAGCAATTGGAGTGATTAAAGCAAGGTCTAATCATTCTTGTATTTGTTGCTTTGTATTTCCATTTATTTCAATGTTGTTTTGGTTAAATATTCATGTATATATTGTCTTTTGTTTTGGTTGTTTACGAGATCATACCTTGGCTCTCTCCAATCATTTGAATCCATAGTCATGCTGTGCCATGCCATATCGTGTTTTTCTGGAATTCATTTGTGTAGTTTGACTTGCTAACTCCAGCTTGAAAATGTGAGTCTTTCTCACTCCGACATTTCTACTTATGAAATAGTAAATGGATGACAAGTGTTTAGTAATTAAAATGTTATGCAAGTTAATGATGATTATATGTCATGTTATTCCATGTCATTACCATGTTAACTCTAATAATTATCACCTGACATCCGATATTTGGCATTATATTGTGATATTGACATTGTTTATGTTGTATATGTATATGTTCACACTGCAAATTCCCTGTTAGAATAGAATCACTGTGGGTTGAAATGATACATACCCGAGCAGACTTTAGAATAGGAAAAAATCGTTAGGGCTGAAATGATAGGCCTGAGCGATTTTTATTTGTTTTTATTTACTTGGGATTGCGGGTTTGAAATTATAGAACCCGGGTTTTCTATTTAAACTGTGGATTGAAATGATATATATCCATATCACTTGACCTGGGTTAGAAAATTATATACAGACCCCGTGGTATAAGTTTAATTGATTTTATTAAAATATGTATTTTTAAAAGTATGAATTTGATTTAAAAATATATATTTTATGGTTCTGTGAGGGTTAAATCTTAAGTTTTTAATTTGTGAATTTAAGTATGTAAATTTGAAATAAATGTGATTTTCGACTTTAAATTTTATTTTAAAAAAAGTAAGTAAATAATTAAAATTAAATTTAAAGTTTGAAATGATATTTAAAGTAAAATGCCAAGTTTTATTTAATTTATAATTAAATAAACAGTGAAATTTTGACTTAATAAATGAATTGAGTTTTAAAAATTGAACATTTGATTTTAAAATTTTATTGTGATAAATCATATGTTAAAATGATTTAAATATGAAATTTTGAAGTCTAAAAATATGGTTTATAAATTTAAATAACAAGAATTGAAGTTTTATTGTTTTTGGAAAGTTAAAATAAAATCTGAAATTTTATTAACGACATTTCCTAAAAATGCTGTAGTCTTATGACAATATTTTAAATGCTGTTGTTTTGACCGTAACTATGTTTGAAATAACTAAATATCTATTATGGCATTTATAAATACCATTATTCTTGAATTAACTATTTTGCAAACTATAAGCTACGATAGCACTTTATAAATGCTGTCGTTACTATATTTTGTCAATGTTTTGAAATGTTATAGATTTTAACACTGTTTGTGTTATATTTTAAAGTGTTAAAAGATTTAACTATTGGAATTGATTATTTGTGAAATATAAGAAGTTTTGAATATAATTTAATATTTAAATTTGAATTTTAAGGAATTGACATTGAATTTGAATTTAAATAAGGTTTACTTGGTTATGTGTTAAATTGAATGAAATCAAATGAGATAAATGAATTTTTGAATGGAATTTTGAAATGTATTTTTGTAATGATATTTGAAATAATAAATTAATGACATATTTGATTTTTAAATGATATTTAAAATTGAATATTTGAAATTGTATTCAAATAATGATTTGATAATGAGGTTTTGAAGGATATGATATTTTAATGATTTCGAAATGGTTTTAAATGATATAATCTTTATTTTGATAAAGAATGTGAATTTGGAATGATATTTGATTTTGATAAATGAATGTCTTAAGTTTATATTTGTATGAAAAGATATTTGGTTTAATTGTAATTTTGGTTTATTTAAACAATATTGGATTTATGAAATGAATATTTCAAAACTAAATAATAATGAAATTAGATTTGAGATATGAATTTATGAAATTATAAAGTTTAGTTCTGAAATGTCGGATATTAAAGTTTGGAAATATATTAAAATTGGATGGTTTATTTTGTAGATTAAATCTATATTTGAAATTTGTAAGATTTGAAAAGTTTTGTTGGAAAACTGAATTGAATTGAAACTGATGGTTTGAATTGAATTAAATTGGAAATTTGAAAATTGAGTTTAATTGAATAAATTTGAAAATTTCAAATTTATGATTTCGAAATGTTATATATGATTTTCAAAGTGTAATGATTTCAAGTATTTTGGTTTCGAAAGAGTTATAGCTTTGAAGTATTATGATTTTTGAAAAGTGAATATATGTTTAAAATGGATATGATATCGTATTGACTTGAGTATAGTTTTGAAGTAAAAATGGTTTTGGTTTTGAAGTACAAACTATTTTGATTTGAATATAGTTTTGAAGTAAATATGGTTTTGGTTTTGAAGTATAAATCATCTTGAAAGGAATATAGTTTTGAAATGAAATGACTTGATTTTTGAAGTATAAACTATTTTGAAATGACCACGGCGTTATAATAACGTTTGGTTGTTAAAGAGACCGGGATCGGAAGTTGCCATACACTCTGCCAACTCCGAAAATCACTTTAACGACTGTGTACGCGGTGGAGATTCCAGAATGAAGTAGGTTGGTGGCGTCGTTTTTGAGGTATATTACGTGGGCCCAACTCCCGTGAGTTGGCATAAGGTGGCTAAAACAGAAGCGATCTCGGGCCAAAAGGGGTAGCTCCTCTAGTCGGACACATTCCTTCGATACTATACTCTTACTTGTGGTTGATTTGATGGTCATCCTCTAATTTTGATATAGAAGTGTGTTCCGAGGTGGGCGTATGTGGCTGCTGCGTTACCACCAGCCCGTGTGCGTAATTGGTATATCTACCCTGGCATTGCCTTGTGTGCCGTGTCACCTACCATACTGAGCCTTTACTACGAGTTTGTTTTTCTCCCATAGCCCGTGTGGTATCCTCTGATAGTCTCCCGATCTGAAGATATTATGTTATTGGATGGACTACTGGGACTCTTATGTGTGAAGGGTGATATGGGTATGCCCGGAACGCTATTTTAAAGTAAGTTTATTTTACTGTAGACATTATTATAATAGCGTAATATTACTATATAGTAAATAGTTTAACGGATCCTTTGAGGATAGGCGATCCCAAGCATCCTTTAAGTTACTGATGCATTTTGTTACTGTTCACTTGAGTTGATTTACAGTTCATAAGAATTTATGTCCCGACTCGAGTGTTTTGCGTTTTGCTTTACGCTCGAGTCAGATTGGGTGATTCAGTTTTCAAGACTCACCTTCGGAGTTGGAGCTTTTTTTGAAGATCTAGCCATATATTCTACCTTCGGTATTTGGTGATTTCAATGATTTATTCTGATTTGTACCTGATGTATCTTGTTACTCTTCTAATGTATTCTGTTTAACTCTGATGTATCTTATTTTATATAGTAGCTTCATGAACTACTATCCCTTTTACTGCCGCTGCACTATTACTTACTCTACGTCTGTGATCTGTGACTATTTATTTACTATATATTCTAAGATTTGCCAAATTTTATTTACAATGCGGTATTTTGAGCAATTCAAGTACGACATGCGTGGATGCGAATGGTTGAAAATATTAGGTTGTTACAAAAACTTAGATTTAAAACATGTTTTAAAACTTTGCTTTTCACTTAAACTTCAGTTTAAATTTTATTCTAAAAATTTAAAAACAAAACAGGTTTTCCCTTTAAAACCTATAACCAAATTTTAACTCGAGACAACCTTATACTGCTTCGAGTCCAAAACAATTTCACTTTGAGTCATCATCAATTAACTCGAGACCACAACACCCTTGCTCAGACCAAACACCACAGATCAAAGAAGTGCACCGTGCATGCGTACAGTGCCGCTGACCATCTCAGATCATCGCCGATGATCTTCTCACATCACCAACCACACAAACACCACTTCCACGATCATCAGATCGTGCATCTAGACTCGAAATCAAATTCATGTCTTCATCTCAAACCTGGAATAAACAGAAGCCACTGCACCCAAACCTAGCAACGCCTCGACCACAAAACTCCGGCCACCATAAATCTGCTACTCCGGCAACGACTTTGTCAATGACCAAGCTATCGTCACCCAAAATCTAGTAGCACTCGATCAATTGTATAGGCCGTGGTTGATCGAACTACCTAACCCAGTTAAACTAGGGTTCCAGAAAAGAATCCACTGCTGCAACTTCCTCGATGAATTGCATCACCATCAGCCATTTTTTCATCAACTACGATCACTCCTCCATCATCGGGAAGAACCCCGACGCCTCCAAACCCTTAGATCACCAGAAAACCCCAATTCCCACTATTTTGTTCAACCCAGAATTGCACCCTTTATCCCAAACTAAAAATTATGATTCTTGTTTTAAAAATCATGTTTTTTGTTTATGTATTCGGTTTATAATCCTGAATTTATAAATTATACAGTTTGATTTGTCACTTATATTGACATGCATAGTTGTTTTTAGTTTACAGAGATACTCAGGCTTTATTTTGACTTGATTAAATTTTTAAACCTTAATCTATGTTAAATCGAACAACATTTGTTTGTAAATCAAATCCTATCAGAAACTAGATTAAGTGGTAAGGGATTTTAAATAAAATTTTGAGTCTGGGAACAAAACATGAACAGAGTGCATATACACAACATGCATACTATCAATAATCACATCAGATTTCACTTATATATACATGCAATACTTATTCATTTCAACAAACTAGCATGTAATCAAATTTACTTAAGTTTTAAAAGTTACTCACCTATTATGATGTTGAATAGAGAACAAATTCCAAGATTTTAAAAGTTGCTAGCATCCCTCTGCTATAGGCTTTTGAAATTTGAAACTTGAATTGCTTGAAAACTGAGATGATCCGGGCTTCGATTACAGGTTGAAACTTGTCTTGTGATGTTTGTTTTGAGTTTGATTTTTTTGCTAGCTTCTTGAATCAGATTCCGTTGTTTCTGGTTTTCCAAATTTGCTTCCTTTTTTCTTGTGGTTTGTTTTCTTTACAGATTTGTTTCTTTTGTTAGTGAGGATGTATTTACTAGGTAGTGGCATGTATTTGTACATATATATATATATAGGGTGGAGGTGTGTGGTAGAAGATAGGCTGAGGTTTGTTTCCAGGCTTTTCACATTTCTTTTTTTTCATTTGCTTTCAATGATTTGATATAATATGTGCTGTTATGATTCATTGGAGGTGGATTTGACATTTTGTGTGCTTGAATTGAAATTTTTGTATGCTCGCATTTAATTCTTGTCATTCTAATGTCTCATAGAATGTTTACATGCATATCAAATCACATGTATATACATATCCTATACATACGTATACATACCATATTTTGTCTTATTGCCTTACATACAAATATTCATATATATTTTACCATAGTTATTTTATATGTTTTTACCTTATGTTTCATACAACCATATAAGTTACTTATAAACTTTTATTCCTATTTAAACATATATTTTATTTTTATTTTTTTATTCTTAGCCAAGGCTTAATTACTTAATTTATACTCTTCTATATATATTTATTTATTTATTTACATTGGGTATTAATAAGGTAGAGTTTTATATTTAAATACTCTTGAGATTGTTAGATTAAATGTTATAATGGAAACGTTAATAAATGGGTATGATAACTTATAAAATTAATATTCCGATAATTTAAACTGGTTAATTACCCAATTAACCCACGTTAAAAATCTGGGTCGTCACAAGGGACATATGAAGGTGCCCACTTGGTTGATCGGAGTCCAAATATAGGCACTAAGTAACTTTGTCATTACATCCAATTACGCAACAGAATCTAACAGAAAGAACTCCCAATAGCTAGCTTTCCTCTTGCACGTCTCTGAAAGCTTATTCATCTAAAGGAGAACCTAAAAGCCTTAACTCTCAAACTACTCATAATCAATTAAGCACCTGAGAGTTTAAGGGGAAAACATAAACCTCGAGTCAGACAAAAAGTCTGGTGTGAATAATAACCTACCATCTTGAATCATATAGATATCTAATGAGACCATGCCGCCTAGCAGAATGAGTTTTTCCCACACTAGTAACTTAACCCAATCTATAATAACCATATACTATGCACTTGCATTCGTAATGGTGAAGACATAACATAATAAAATATATCATGATGATATGCAAACATGAAATATGATCTAGATTTCCCCTCTCCGCTCACCTAACTATCTATCTCATGTTATAGTTTCTAGGGTCACTATTAACCTATTAGTTTTCATGGGCTAACTAATAACCTATGCCAAGCTTACAGACTATCTGTTCGGTTTCACATTTTTTAATGGAATCACTAAGAACCTATTGGTATATACCAATAACATCATCCAATCATAGTTTTTATGGGGTCACTATGAACCTATTAGATTCTCCAATAACATCTCTCATGTCATAGTTTTCATGGGATGACTATGAACTTATTGGATTCTCCAGTAACATCTCTCATGGCATAGTTTTCATGGGCTGATTATGAACCTATTATCTCTATCAACAACCTATTCTGGACATGGTTTGTATAGGATCACCGAGAACCTATTGGCCCTTTCCAATAACAATTTCCATAACATAGTTTTTATGGGATTACTAAGAGCCTGTTTAAACCAATAATCTTTCGATCTGTCTTGGGCATCCTATATTCTGGTCTTTCTGACCTCCTGGATGCAGTTCTACTCACGCAGGAGTAATTTAATGTATATTCATTGCTGGGTCAACCTAACATGTTATCCTACCTTTAACACCCCAAAATGCAGTTATGTGTTAACAATGAAGTTAATATGATTACACAAGCATACATGATAACTGATCAATTAACACCATAATATAAACACCCAGGTTTAATTCCTTGTAATAATTTTCTAATGAAATATGTTTAATGCCCTTAACCCACTATCTCTAGCAAGGAAAGCTTCCTCTAAAATTTCAAAGTTGAACCATTTCAAAACTCTTTTACATTGCCACGTATTTACTTAATAAATGAGATTGGGTTCTCTAATTTGAAAACTAAGGTTTTCGTCTCTATCCTTCTGATCATTGTGACATCATTGGTCACCCTTCGTCACTCTCTCTTTCGACATCATAGAGAAAACAAGCCCTTTATCCCCTTCCATTTAACTAGTGGGTTTGAAACAAGCGGTTATTCCTCTTTTTTGACTCTACTCTAGTGGCAGGACCTTTCGAAATCATTGCTTAAGAATTGCGGAAGGTCCCTTCCATTACTTCTTTGAAACCATGTAAAAGGACCCTGCCGATACTATTGATTGGGTGTGGCACAGTCCTTCCATCTCTATAGCTAAACATGCATGAAGAAGGACCCTTTTGAAACTATCAACTAGTGCGGAAGGTACCTTCCATGATGGCTGGACTTACTCAAGTATAAAGATGCGGAAGGTAAGCCGTCGATACCATTGATTGGTGAGGCACACCCCATATAAGAGCAGAAGGAACCCCTTCGACACTATCTACTAGTGTGGAAGATCCTTTCCATGAATCAACTAATGTGGCGGTGCAAACTGGTTAAAGTGTATGAATGCGGAGTGACCCTTTCGACGCTATTAATTAGTGCAAAAGGACCCTACCGCCTTTATTCTAGTATATGTTTAACTACAGCGGCACCTTTATCCCTTTAGTATTCAAAGCAACATTGAATGCTTTCGAAGGCATCAATGCTTTCGATGGCAAGTAGTGTTGTTGTAATTATTATAAAAAATGATTTTTAACTAAGTAAAGCATTTTCTTTTTGCCTAACTCTTATATTGTAAATTTTCTATTGGATAACAAAAACTTTTTAAAATTCTTTTTAGAATTGGTTGCTGCATGTGATCCCCCAATGCTCCAATATTTAATCACAATTATTAACTAACCCTTTGTATTTAATTAATTATTAAATATTAATCTTTCTAATTAAATCCAAAACTTGCCTAAATCTTTTGAGAACAATCTCAGAAATTTGTATAAATTCCAAAATGATAATATTTTTACAGCCCGAGAGCAATTAATTAATTCCTTAAATTAATTAAAACCCGAAATATCCATTTCTTTCAGTCAAAAATTCATACTAAATTATCCATAGCTTGGAATATTATGGAAATTCAAACCCATCTCTAAAATATTGTTTACATAACATGTTCAATAATCATGGTATCTTGAAATCATTTTGCATGATTTTATCCTTAAAACCGGACTACATTACTCCATAAAATCCTTGTTTAAATTATAACATGGCATTTAAATCAAACATATCATCATTCATCCAATCATATGGTTTTAAATCTCAAAAATGAATTTAAACATTCAAGATGACTTATATGAGATGGTTTAGATCGTTATTCACCTTGTTTGGATAAGGAACTTGAGCTTTGTTCCACATTTTAGTCTTCTTAGCTTGAATCTTAGCCTCTAATCGATTTTTGAGTTCCTCTTCCCCTAGAGTTATGGTTGGCCTTGTCTTTCTTTTTTTTATGTTTTTGTTTTGTAAGAATGTAAATAAGAATGAGAATGCGATAAGGGTTTTTAGGGGTTATGAGGTTCGGCTATTCACATATTGCCCTTACCTTATTCTCTTAAGTATTTAACCTACAAACCATTCTTATAGATTCATCTAATTATGGTATGACCTTAATTAGTTTTCAAATCTCAATTCCCTTATCACTCTAGTCTCTACATTATTCTATTTAATTTATCTAATTAGGTATCATAAATAATACTATTTAAAATTGGGGGTGTTACAAAAGGCAATATAGTAGTAAGTCGAAACATCAAAGTTGTGTTTTGGCTATGATAGAGGAATGGCTCAAATTAGAAATATTATCTGCGTGTAATATGCATGTTCGTATAGTGCATCCAGAGTGTTATCATGCTTAAGTGTCGAGCCTGCGTTCGTAGAAAGAATAGTTGAACTGTAGAATGGATACAAATTCTTCATAGACACAGTAAAGAATTTGGACTTGAGTCGAAGTAGTAAAGCTGAAGGGATTCGGTGTTGGTAGAGAAGGTTGACTTCGAGAAAATGGAGGTCGTATGTTTCGAGTGCGGACGGACTGCTGAAGAAATTATTGGATGAATGTCATCGTTCAAAGTTTACTATACATCCTGAAGGTATGAAGATGTATCCGGATATGAAGAGGAGTTTCTTCTAGGGAGGGATGAAGAAAGATATGGAAAGTATATGAGAAGATGTATTACATGCCAGCAAGTGAAGGCGGAACATCAAAAGCCAAGTGGGATCCTGCATTATAGGTTCTAATGTGGGAATGAGATTTAGTATCTATGGACTTCGCAGAGGGATTACCAAGGATAAGGTCAGGGAATGAAGGCATATGGGTCATAGTTGATAGGCTAACCAAGTGTGTCCATTTCATTCTGGTAAAAGCTAAGAAGACTGCACCAAACTCGGTAGAAATATATGTGAAGGTAATAGTGAGACTGCACAGGTTGCCTAGCACTATTATTAGTGACTGAGATTCGTTGTTCGCTAGCGCATTTTAGCAAAGTTTGTAGAAAGTATTGGGTACAGAACTGGGTATGAGTGCTGTGTACCATCCATAAGCAGATGGGTAGACTGAGAGGATCAACAAGGTCCTGGAAGACTTGCTGAGAGCATGCATTTTAGACTTTGGTGGATCATGGGAGGATTACTTGCATCTAATAAAGTTTTCATATAACAATAGCTATCATAGCAGTATTAGGATGACTCCGTTTGAGGCATTTTATGGAAGGCCATGTAAGTCGCCTGCGTATTGGTTGGAGGCAGGGGATAGGATCGTTTTGAGACCAGATGTGGTGAAGGATGCTACTAGGAAGGTGGAACCGATCCAAGATAGAATGAAGGTAGCACAGTCTAGGCAGAAGAGTTATGCCAACAAGAGGAGAAAACAACTAGAGTTTGTAGTATGCGATCAAGTGTTCGTGAAAGTTTCTCCGATGAGGGGTATAATGTGCTTCAGAAAAGCTAGGAAGTTAGCACCCAGGTATGTAGTACCATTTTCGATCATGGATAGGATTCTAAAGGTGGCGTATAAGGTGGAGTTGCCAAGTGTTTTTGCAGGGATTCATAATGTGTTTCACGTATCATGTTTGCGAAAATGCATTAAAGATCTGGATGTAGTAGTTTATCAAAGCGCAGTAGAAGACTTTATCATAAATTCAAATATGACATATGTGCACAGACCGGTTCGGATAGTGGATCGGGATGAGAAGTAGCTTCAGAAAAAGGTAGTGAAGCCAGTATGTGTCTAGTGGAGCACAAATCATGAGGACTACACACGGAAACAAAGGATAAGGTTAAGAATATCTATCCAAAGTTATTTATTTCAGATTAGCGCATGAGCTATGTATTGAGTTGTACTGGTGTAGACCATACGTACATACATACATACATACATATATATATATATATATATATTATGGTTGTTTATCATATTAGTAGATAGCACTAGTATGTTTTATATGCATGGATTAGGAATTTATAGGTATGCTTAGGGTAAGCATGGATAGAGGACAAGCTTCTACTAACCTTAATTGAATTTCGAGGGCAAAATTCCTTTAAGGAGGGAACACTGTTATGACCCTAAATTTAAATTGATCAAATAAAATTAATTAAAAGGCCAAGGCATCCCAAATCATAGAAGTAAGGGAAATAAAATAATGGAAAAGGGTAGGAGGGCCCAAGCTCAAATTATTATGGGACAATAAACATTGCTCTTTTATATTCATTCATTTATCCTGCTCAGAGTAAAACAAAAGTTAGAAAGACACTTTAAAGGTGGTGGCTCAAAAAAATAAAATAGAAAGAAGATAAGGAAAGCGCAAGCTAAAGGGTAATAACAAGACTAAAGCAAGACATCTAAAAGATCTAAGTGAATAATACTTAACCTATCTATATCGATCTCTAATATACAGTTTCAATTTAGATTTGTATGTTTTCAAGTATGGTGGGATCATACGGATTTCTATTAACAAATATAAAATGGTCTAATGAATAGTTTGGGAAAGAATGGATAAATATAAGATATCTAGATGTGTTCCCCCTATTTTAATGATTTTGAAATGCAGGGAAAAGTTTATATGATATTCTAATCATGATATTAGAGATGGATTTTAGTTTGAGGGATTTCTTAAGCTTATTTGATTTTATATGATTTATCGATGATGTGAAATAGAAAATAAATAAGGAAATTACCCTTAAAAGTCCAAACAAAGATTAGGTAGGTTAGAACAAGTGTTCATAAATTTTCTGAGAATTTATTAGAATTTTCTATAAGAAAAATAAATCAGAATGACTATGTACTATGCCAGGGCAATTGGGAACCGTGGGGGCGCATGAAAATAAATTTACATGGAAAAAATATACTAATAAGCGTTGGGAAATAAGGAAACCCGATCCAAATCATTACTGAAATGAAATAAAAAGGACTCTGCAGATAACAGAAAGTAAAATTGAGATGAATGAGGGAATGACATGTGTAGAGACGTGGTCAAGGATGTTAGAGTTTGTTTCAAAACACATTGTGGCGGCGTCTATACATTATAAATGTGAAATGCATGTAATACGAAGGGGTCCAATACAACAAAAAATGTCTTTTATAGCGGCATATAGCCGCTATTAATCACGACCATAGCGGTTTGATAAGCGCTGTATATCGACATGTTATAAAAAACTGTTGATATTTATAACACAAAATATGCTGCTATGGTTGAGCTTAGTTTTATAACGCAAATTGGCCGCTATGGTACGTTAATTCAATAGCTGTATTATAGCCGCTATAATACAGCTAAATCTCAACGGAACTGGAAATCTTTATAACACCATTTTGCCGCTATAAAATATTTATTCAATAGCTCATTGTAGCCGCTATAATACAGCTAAATCTCAACGGAATTGGAAATCTTTATAACACCATTAAACATTATACATATAATATTTTATAATACAGCTAAGAGATGTAACACGTTATACTTAACATACAAAATATTTATACATATAATATCTCATAATTTAAAAACCTGGACATTTCATTGTACACTTTTCTACAACTTCAGAAGTATTAAAAGTTATTAACAATGGGCCTTTACACGTTCAACTCTAGATTTATTATTATTAAGCAATGGTCTCCCGGCATTGACTTCGTCAGGGAACGATTACAGGAAATATACAGAAAACACTACCCACATTTCTCCCTTACCACCACCATCAATCACACACATTCATTCCTCTGCACTAGCCTATACACTGCTCAAACCGACACTGATCAAACCAGAATTCAATCCATCACATTGCAACCAAACTGTCTACAACAACAGCTGTTCCTCTATACACACCAAGCTGTGCACATCATCCCCTACATATATACACAAGCACAGTGCATATGAGTATTGAAATGAAGCAAATTTACCAAGTAAGCTGTGTACAAACATTGAAAAAAACTTTAAAAAAATTCGACCTGCATATGAGTATTGACATGCAATCAATAACCAGTGTTTTTCTAACCCTAGTACAAGAACATTATGAGTATTGATATTTTCTGCTACACATGCATATCTACATAAGTACGTTCCAATCAAAAAAAAAGTCAAAAATTTACGCTCTATTCAACAAATTTACAGTACATATATATGTACATTCATCATACTAATGGTGATTTTGCATCAGAAGAAGACTGCCTTGGGAAACTTACATGCTTTATCGAGTTTGAACTTTGGGTGTGTTTCGTCAATTCTTCATCGTTTTGAAGCAATTCGAGCGTAGCTAAAACATTGGACATTTTGGGTCTAAGCTTCGCTTCCTTGCAAATGCATTGCAGTATCAGCATGGAGATAGCGTATGCTGCTTTCTTTGGGTATTGATTAGCTAGTCTTGGGTCCATGATTCTGTATACCTTCCTTTTATTTGCAAGAAATGGCTTGGCCCAAGTCACAAGGTTTTGCTCTGAACCTACTCTATTTCTATCTACAGCCCTACGACCTGAAAGCAGTTCTAAAAGCACTACTCCGAAGCTGTATACATCGGCTTTTGCAGTAAGATGGCCTGATGCATTCAACATGACAATGAGCTACACTGCTTAAAATGATAAATTCAGGCAAAGAAACAAGTGGTTCCTTTGGTTAAAGGCTGAAGCACCAATTTAAGCTTCAAAAAAAATAGAGAGAGAAAAGAACGGTTGAAATTTATTCTCTTTGTTAGTTATCCTAAGTATGTTTTGTGGGATCAATATTTTTTCACATGTTCATGAACACTTGTCAAAAATAAAAATAAATTAGTAAAAGAATGAAAACCAACTCATTTCTACGTATCCTGGAGCAGCATAACCATAAGTTCCCATGACTTGTGTAGAAACGTGAGTGTTATCTCCGGTTGGGACCAGCTTTGGCTAACCTGAAATCCGAAAGCTTCGTGTTAAAATCCTGCAGTAAAAGCTACCGCATGAGTAGATTTTTATGGAAACTACCTAGTGGCTAAAACAACTTATAAAAAGGTAAAATAAACTGTTAATAAGGTGATAAGTCATGCAATTTTGCTTATGACTAGTTTCAGTTATTAACTAAATTCTACTGTAATTTCAACTTATTCATTCGAAAAGCTTTCCATATTGCTATTCACTAGAAATTATTTAAAAGTTACCATCGAAAATAATTTTAAGTATGAAACAAAATTAAGTTGTTTCTGATCTTCATGTAAATTTACATATATATAGCTTTAACTTATATGTATTGACACATACCGAGTCAAGGAGGGTTTCGGATGCCTTCACATCTTGATATATTACTTGAGACTCGCGGTCATGCAAGAATGCAAATCCTCTAGCAGCTCCAACTGCAATGTTCATCCTTACAGACCATGTAAGCGGTTCAGAGCTTCTTAATATAAAAGCATGCATGACATAATAGAAAATTTAGACACACGGTATCGACATGTTATAACACAAAATTTCAAGCATTGATTTTACTAAGGAACTTTTAATTTACTTACTCGTTGAATTAAAACTGTCGAATCAAACACATTATAGAATGAACTGGAACTTCTAATTTTATTAAACACCAATACATCAAATTGTTAATAGTATGATAAGAAAACATAACAAAAAATAAACTGTAGCATGTTAACAGTATGCAAGCACTGATAAATGGACAGAGTGTATAAACAAGGATGTAATATGGAAAACCCCATCATGTAAATGGAAAAAGGATGTGATGTTAACGATTTTACCTTAACTTGGCACATAGTGTTAATTTCAGCTGCCTCTTTAAATCTGTCATTCAACTACGCAGTCCTCAAACAATTCTTCATCTGCCAAATTTCCAATTTGTAAGTCTAGATGAGATATGATATGCCATGCTTTTAAATAATTTCCAATTATTCAGTTGCCTCTTAAATCTTTTATTCAAGCTATTATGCAGTAATTTTGGAATGCTTAGAAATTCATATTGGATCATTTAAACCTAAAAGGATCTAATGATCTAGAAGCCGCTGCTATATCAGATGCTCCTAAGCCTACTTCTTAGGAACTAAAGGTTGTTTCAACTTAAACAAAGTGTCTATTTCTTCTCAGTAAGTTAATAGGCACATGTAAAGTTGATTGAATTTGGCTAAGTCACTCTTTATTCTGATCAAGGCCATGTGCTTGCTAAAAAAATTCTTAGAATTAATTAGCTAATATAGAATTTGCTGATGTACTTCGTACCATATACTATTTGAGGTTCATACAGTTTATTACATAGTATTAACAAGAGTAAGATTTGTTGTACGTGCTAAAAAATTTTAGAATGGTATGTTTTACGTGAGAAATAGTAAATATTGTTAAAACTTAGTATAACAAACTACTATACTTAACAACAAAAAATACACGTTTGTATTAAACATGAATGTAATATTATACATACACTATATCAACTCGCACTTGCCCAACACTTAATTTTGTTAGTAGAATGGGACCATGAATACAGGCCGTCATTTTTTGGCAATTAAAAAAATTTCTAATTTTACAGTACTATGTTGAGGATGAGGCTGCAGTTAAAATTCAGGAAAAATACCGAGCTTACTTGGTAAATTTGCTACACCCAATATTTGGAAATGTTTTGCTGAAAGATATTAATAACAAATTAATACCTATGTGAACCATAATTTAGTAGCTCTGAAGGATTATTAGATTACAGAATAATAAATGAAAAAAACATTTCAGAATACCATCATAACAGCATGAAGAGAAATTGAATTATACATATCATTTGTTTGTGCAGGCAAGAAAAGCACTATGTGCGCTTAGAGGTCTAATAAAGCTAAAAGCATTAATAAGAGGGCACCTGATGAGAATGAAAGCAACTGAGACTCTAAGACAAACGCAAGCTCTAGTTGAAGCACAAGAAAGAGCTCGTGTATAAAGAATTCAAATGGTCGAAGTACAAAGCATTTTATATTGCACGCCAAATCATAGAAGATAGCCTGAACATCCTAGATTTCAGCAATCATATATAAGTCAGTCAATTAATTTAGTAGCAGAATTCCATAACACCCTTATTGTTGCATTTTGAATTTCAAGCTTACCACTTTTAGGATAAGAAGTGTGAACCGTTTTGATATGAAGCAACTTTGTGAAAAATGACCAAGTTCAACAAAAAACATCAGATTGATAAAGACCTCTAGTACTTAATGCAATAGCTCTATAAAAAATGAACTATAGGAGCATTTCTTGCCCTTGGATGGCCAATTCACACTTGGAAGAATTAAATTTGAAATAAGAAATAGCTATATGCCATAAGTTGCAGTTGAAAACTGCAGATAAAGTAAACAGGCTGATTGAGATATTATTACTTGTGTATAAGCACAGTTTTTACTGTACTAGTTTAAAAACTGACACAACTTAACTTTCCATTTTTATCAATGTTTATCAAACCGAGTATAGTACTGGATTTCAAGTAACATAACTACGTATTTTTGCTAGAGTGTAAACAATATTTTACTTGCAAGCATATCTAACACACATAAATCAGTATGGCCGCTTTTCTCATGAGACTAAAACAAAGCGAAACTCCCCATGATATTATTATCAGACTTCCAAATTATCCTAAACTTTAGAAATCTTCAAAGGGTAGTACATAATTGAATTGGTTTCATCTACTTGCATGTTCTAAAAATATGATGATATCAAAAGGATATGACAAATATGACTAAAACAAAATAAAACCAACTCACAGTGAAGGAGATACTTAACCAATGTAATTCAGCAACAAGAAGCCTCTCGTTTCATTGACAAGATAATCCTAGCAAATTCACCAATCTTTCGTTCCTCAAACTCCCTAACGCTCTTGCTTCCACCTATATTTAAATCTATAATATATTAGTAAGAAGATTAATGGATTTTTAGTCGCATGAAAAGAAAAGCTTATTTCTTAGTTAACCTATACAATTAGCTCAAACTTTCATGTAAAACTCCCGAGTCATTTCATACATAATGTACGCAAACTTACATGTTATAGTCACATCTTAACATATTTGTGTCCACTTAGCAAAGAACTGAAGTAAAAAAAAATTAAATAACATATGCCTCAAAGTTGGTATTTATACTGAAGTCTGAAACATGTAGAATTCAATAGATTAAAGTTGATATCTAACGCTCATCCACTTCAGGTCCACGTTAGGTGCTCAACAATTATTACTTCAACTCAGCCTCAAATCCCCATCACCAACAAGGCACTCTCCATTGTTTCAACACATTACGCATTCATGAATTTATCACCATCCATCTCTGCTTGATATCACCACACAACAATGCACACAATGCATACATTCAGGAAATTGTCTACCTATCTTGTCATACATAAAATTGTCTCCTTGAAAAGTAGGAAACGACACAAAAACAAAACCTTTTTAGTAAGAAGAAGAAGATTCAACTTCTATTGTTAGCCTATATTCCAAAAGACAACCTTTTATTATTCCAAAATCAAAAAAATTATGTTATCTTCACTCCAACATATGCATAATCAAATTTAATAATAACAGACCTACATACTAAAGTATCATCACATAAAACAAATCATCTATTTAATCATTAGTTCACCTAAACATAAAACTAGTTTATAATTTAAACATTAGCACTCCTGAAAACCAAACTGAAATTGCCCCCAAATGAAAAATAGAAAATTATATTTCTAAAAAAGAATAAAGCATAAAAAAGATGTTACCTTCACAGGAAGCGGGATGAATCTAGTAGATATTGATGAAGAGCAAAATTGAAGATCAGAGACTGGAGAATAGGGTTCCTGACGTCGTGGAGTTCACAACTGCAGAAGAGAGAAATTTTGAAGATCGGAGATGGAGTACAAAAGCTGAATTTCATAGATTAGAGATGGAGTAGAACTTCGATTAGGGTTATTTTGTTTTAGGAGGGAAACGAAAATTGCTGAGTGTTATTTTGAGAGGGAGATGAAATTGGGTGTGTTTTTGGGAGGGAGACGAAAATTTAGGGCCAAAGCGTTGCATATGTACATACAAAACAAATTGTGTAAAATACAAATATTTAAAGGTAAACAATAACGCTTTAGAATAATGCGTTATTAAATGGTGCTATAAAAGACACTTTTTGTTGTAGTGGTCATACTGCACCAAAATTGAAGAGTACACTTAATAAGGAAAGTGGAAAGCACTAAGCGTTGGGGCAAGTGTAACACCTCTAATTTTTAATAACATTATTCAGGAGATTTAATTAGATAAATTAAATAGAATAATGAAAATGTTAAGTGATAAGGAGATTGAGATTTGAATAAATATTAAATGGCCATGCTTAATCAATTGCTTAATGGACTTAAGAATGGTTTATAGGATAATTAAGCTATACAAGGGTATATTGGGTATTTTCCGCACATAATCTTTACTTTATATATAGATTTTTCCTCTTAGTCCATTCACGTTCATATCTCATTTTTCACAAAAATAAAACGTAAAAGAGAACAGGCCATTAACAAGAAAAGAAAGGAGAAATTCAAAGAAAAGTTAAAGAAATTAAAGAAGGGGAATAAATCTCAAACTCAATCCACTTTCCTTATCATAATCAAGGTGAATAATAATCCATCTCTATTTTATGAATATATATTTCAGATTTATGATTAAATTTGTATAAATGATATCTGGATAATGATACGCTTGAATTAAAGTTTGTTTAATTTAAACAAGATTGTTTAAACTAAGATTTATAAGGTTTTAGATCGAAATAGATAGAAATTGATGTTTGAATGTCACGGAAAAATTATATGTTATAAAAACATTATTTTGGAGCTAGGTTTTACGTTTGATAATTTTCTAAGCAATGGAAAGATTACTATTAAGAAAATATGGTTAATTGGGTTTAGGAATTTATTTCAAAAATTATATTGAGAATTTGGATATGAAATTTTGATATATTAGATAAATAATCAAAGTGAATTTTTGTCATTTTTGGGGGTTTTTTATTAAGTGATTTACTGCAAGAATTAAATTATTTTGAGAGGAGGATCAAAATGAATTAATTGTATTTTTATTGGAAGGGCTTGTTTGTAAAAATTACCCTTGATACTTATCCAAAAATTAAGAGGCTGTAATTTTGGTAAAGCATGTAAAAAGTTAAGGCAACCAATCACGTATTTACGCTTAGGCAGGTTAGTTAGATATAACTTGTTTTAAGTGGCTTTAATTAGCCGTTACCAAGAAAAACAAGTTTCGCCTCGATTAGAGGTACCTTTCGACCCTTACCTTTCACCTTCGATTAAGTCAAAACTCCACTAAGCCGAAACCAATACATAATGTATCACCTAGATGGTACGTAGTGGATTGGAGGAAAGGCGAAAGGTATGGTGTCAAAAGCGTTGCTTCCGAGGGGGTCGATACCTTAGTTTGTTTTAAAAAGTTAAGCGCATGTCTTTGTTTTACTAAAGCTTTTGACATAGTCAAAACATACCCTTTTGAAAGGAGTTTTCTAATAGCTTTCGAAGGGGTTGTCATTTTCTTTTTAAAAAATAAGGGCTTTCGAATGAGTTCCCTTAATCGTAAATAAATGCTTTCAAAAGAAGGGGTTTTGATCTGGTGAAAGCCATGCTACTGTTCTTTTGCCTTTCGAGTGTATTGAAGTTATCAATGCTTTCGATGGGTGGTGTTTGTTTCAAAGATGTATTAAGCCACTTTCTAAATGCTTTCGAAAGAGTTTCGAAGGCAATGGATTCGAAAGGGGGTTACGATGCTATCCTTCGGTGTTTTGATTAAATGTTTTGAAGCTTTCGAAAGGGATGGTGTCGACACCATCAATTTTTCCCCAATACTTTTATATGATAAAGAATGGTTTCTAAAGAGATACTTTTGTTTATATTCACTTTGACCCAAATAATACTTTAACTATAAACCCAATGGTTTTGAAAAGGGTACTTTCAATTAGTTTCGACGCTATGCTTCTAAAGTTAAATGCTAATACTTTAACATCCAAAAGGTTACGAAAGAAAGGTTTTAAAGTGTTCGAAAGGCAGGAGCCTAATGTTTTGGACAGAGATTTTTATGCTTTTGAATGAGATTATCCAGTGAAGTCGAAAGCAAGGTTTCGAAAGGTTCTGTTTTTCAAAACAAATAACCCAATTTAAAAGAAAGCCATGGCATAAAAAAAAGTGTTTTAAAAAGGAGTTTTTGAAGAAATTTTCTTTGATTAAAAGGTTAAAGGGATCGACCAAGTTATTATGTTTGCTTCTTTATATATGTATATATTCATATTGTAATGGACCCATAACTATAATTTGGGAAAGGGTAGAATAACCAGCTAGGTTAACCCAGTAGTGAATGTAAATTAAGTTAACTCCTGAATGGGTAGAATTGCATCCAAGAGGTTAGGAAGACCAAAATATATGATGCTAAAATAATAAAGAAATATATTGGCAGGGGCCAATAGGTTCTCAGTAAGCCCATGAAAACTGTGTATAGAAAAAAAAATTGACATGGGCCAATAGGCTCATAGTTAGCCCATGAAAACTATGTATAAAGGAAGATGTCAGAAAGATAGGTTCATAATAATCCCATGAAAACTATGATTTGATATTGGTTGGGGCCAGTAGGCTTATAATTAGCCCCTGAAACTATATCGAGATTAAGATATTGATAGGTGTCAATAGGTTCCTAGTCAGCCCATGAAAGCTAGGATAACAAGAAAAGATATTGGAGTTACCAATAGGTTCCTAGTCAACCCATGAAAACTAGGATAAGTGTAAAGATATTGGAGTCACCAATAGGTTCATAGTAATCCCATGAAAACTATGTAATTGGACAGGGAGACCTTAAACATTTACCGGTTATTAGTTAGCCCATGAAAACTATTAGGTTAGTAGTAATGATATAAACTATAATTGTGGAAAATAGTCAAAATAATGGTGATGGGTAATCCACAGTTGATTTACTTGTTTTTTGCATCATCATATCATATTATTTTGAGAAGTTTTAACCATTGTGGTTGCAGGAGCATAGTATATTGTTTTATAAAAGTTTTTAGAATATTAGTAAGGGGAAATCTGTTCCGCTAAGCGGCATGGTCTCACTAGATATCTAAATAATTTGAGATGGTAGATTATTATTTATACCAGGCTTTATGTTTGACTCGAAGTTTATGTTTTCCTCTTAAACTCTTGGGTGCGCAATTGATTTTGAGTAATTTGAGAGTTGAGGTTTTCAGGTACCTTATTAGATGAATAAAAGCTTCCAGAGACGTGTAGGAGGCATGATAATTATCTAAAGTTCTCTTTTATTTTGATTTTGCTGTGTTGTTTGTAGCGGAAAAGTTGTCAAATTGCCTGTATATACTCCGATTATCCAAGGGGGCATCTTCATATGTCGCTCTTGGCGTATGTTGTAATAAATATATTTTCTTTGAACGCGACTAACGATTGTAGGATTATGTAATGAATTGGAAATGTTTTGAATTGGAATGTGATCTTGTTTGTTATTTTAAAATTCTTCCATAGTTATGTGTTTCTGTAATATCCCGGAATTTTTACCAATATCAATTTAATAATCTGTAGTTAAAATTAAATTGATATTGATAATCTGATAATAATTATTCAAATAAATTTAATAATCTTCTTCAATAAATATTTAAATTGGTTATTTTATCTTTTAAATAATAAATTGATTTCTATATACAATATAAATATATGGTTTATATTTTAATAGATTGATATTGTTTTAATTATTAATAGATAAAGCATATTTTCTAGTTTTATTATTTATAGTAATTTGGAAATTTGGTTTTATTTAATATTTAAGTTTTTCAAAGTTGAATAAATGATTTTGGTTTAAATTTAATAAATGAATCATGTTTTAAAATTCTAATATTTACATTACAAATTGGAAATTTTTATTTTTAAATTGGTATCGAGTTTTGAAACTATTTCATAAATAAAAATATGATTTTAAAATTGATAAGAAAAATATTAGATGTTTTAAATTAAATTGGATTTAGTTTTAAATTTAGAATAAATTTAACAAAATGATTTTATGGTTTAATAAAATGGATATTTTATTAATATAAATAGAAATTCTTGTAAAATGATTTTTAATTTAATAATAAGAGATTTATAAAAGCAATATTGATATTGTATTGACTTTATAAATAAGTTTTGAATAAGGTTTGTAGTTTTTATTTCAAATTGAATTTTTATATATAACTTGATTTAAAAATATTTGATTTTGAATTTATTTTGAATTTAAATTCTCAAGCATAAAATTTTAATTGTTTTAGATTTTAATATGTATAAGTTTAATTATAAACATGTTTGTTCTTATTTCTTTGGAAATTTATACACATATCTAATATAAACTAACAAGTTATATTAAACTAAAACACATGCATTACTTTGAAAATTTAAAAACAAATTATTTTTAGAAGAAAAAACAAGTGTTAAATTCATATGCATTCTATTGACAAGTGTTGTAAAGTTTGACAAGTGTTAAAATTTTGTTTTAAATTTTCTTTTCTTTTATCAAATCTGAAAATACATTAGTTAAATTTGCATCTTCATTTCATATTGCATTTTCGTTCTTCCCTAATCAAAACAAAGATCAAACTCATTTTCTTCATATATACATTCTCTTTAAAAATCTGCAAAATCTAAATCAAAGATCAAATCTGCATATCCCAAAACCATATTCAAATCTGCAACCCCTCAAATCCAAAAAAATCTGCATTTCTTCAAATCAAATGAAGGGCCTGCGCTCTGTTTTAAAACCTAGAATGAATGAAGCCCGCACACTTTTATTTTCTGCGTTCTGTTTAAAGCCTGGAGTGTAAACCATCTGCATGTATTTGAGGGATTAGCTACTACATTTACTATCTTCATGAAAGAATGGTAGTCATGATCATGGGCAACTCAGATTTTAAACATCAAAGGGGTCAAGCCTGCACCATTCTCTGCAAAATTTCAACAAAAAAAAACAGGGGGTCTGCATTTATTAAAAGGTGAGTAACAATTTATTTTAAAAAACTAATTTAAATTTATATAGTTGCTTGAATTGTTTCTTGATGAGTATGAAGAAAATGTCTGCATTTATGATGAGTTTGAATGCCTGCTTGCTATTGATGATTTATTTTTCCTGATCTTGATTCCTGACTTAAAGATAAAATTTAAAAATTCATGAACTCAAGATCTAATCCATATTTGGATGCAAATTTTCAAATAAAACATGTACTAAGTCCTAATTAAAGTGTTAGATTTTATTTAGGATAATAAACTTATTTTCTTTGAATTCTGGAAACTGCAGAATCATCATGTATGTTTAATTTTAGTCAAACCAAATCAAATTAATATGGTAAATTAGTAATACAAATCAAAATATAAACTGAAACTTGATTTTTGAAATCTAGTATTGAAATTTTTAGGTGTAAGTTTCATTTACAGTTGGTTCTTGAACCAAAAATATGAATTTGAGCAATACTTTCAATATGATACTTGAGGAATCATAAAATTCTTCTGAGTTATAGTAAAAGGAACATAGAGCCTTAGAAAAATCAGAGAAGTGGATATAAACTGTTAGATTGGTAGCAGTTTGAAATTTTTTGTTTGAACCCTAGTTTTGAATAGGGGTTAAGGCTTGGGTCAGTTTGAGGTAAAGGGGTGATCGAGTGTTCTGGTTTTTGGTGGAGGTGTAGTAGATGTGTGGGTTGTTTCATGGCCGGAGAGGTGGACTTCCTGATGATCGGAACGACAAGAACTTGTCGTTGACAGGTAGGGGCAAAAACCTGGAAAATGTTTTCAGGTTTGGGTTATTTGAGCTAATTTTTGAATGCTTGTTTATTGTTCGATCTGGTGATTGTGGTAGGGCATGGGTGAGTTATTGGTTGAGATTTGATCGTCATTGATGATCAGAGACGGTGATGAGATTCTGGCGATGAATTCTGGTGAAGTTTGTTGGGATTGGGAATGTTTCAGGGGAAGGTTGAAGGGATTACCCGAAGCAGTAGCATGTTTGACTCGAAGTGAAGCAGCTTTGAACCTGAAGTAAAACGTAATTTTCCTCGGGTTGAACCTGTAGTTTCCAGGCTACAGAAGCCTGTTTTAAAATCTGAGTTTTAAATATATTATTTTTTAAAAAAAAATCTGTAGTTTTGTTTAAGATAAGGTTTAAGTTTAAATTCAATTCTAGTTTGAATTTCAAATTTGAAATTCAAATTCCAGTTTTTAAAATAGAAATTTAAGTTTAAAATTTAACTTAATTAACTATATCATGTTGGTAAAATAGTTTAAACCTTTTTAATAATGAGATTTTAAAATATGAATAGATTTGAAGTTAATTTAAAATTTCGGAATTCAAAATTTTAATTTGAATTTTAGTTTTAGATTTTAAAGAAGGTTTAAAAAGTGAAGTTTTAAATTAAATCTAAATTTAAGTTATAAAAATCTTTGAAATGAATTTAACTTTAAATTTTTCATGGCACTTGTTTGATTTGAAATTTAAATAAGTTTTAAACTTCTTTCAAACTTGATAAGTTTAAATTACTTTTAATTTAAACTTGTATTTTAAAATGAAAATTTTAAAAGGAGTTCAAAAAGCACCTTGTTTTAAATAATATTGTTTTAAACATAATTAAGTTATGTTTATCTATTAAATTAATATTTATGTTTTAGAATTAATTAATGAGGTGATTGAGATTAATTAATTAATTTAAAAAAAAATTGAATTTGGAATTAGTAATTGATTAATAATTAATCAATTTATAATTAAGATCATTAATTAATGATGAATGGTTATTAATTATATAATTAAGATTTAAATTAAGGTTAATTAATTTAACAATTAACTTTAATTAATAAATGATTAAAGATAATTTAAAGGGTAATTAATTTAGGTTAATTACTTTATAAAATAATTAGAGATGGTTAATGAAGGTCATTAACCAGGATTATTTAATAATTAATTAATGTGGTTAATTTTTATAATTAATTAGATTAATTAATTTAATAACAATCAATTGTAAATGGTTTAAGTATAATTACTTAATAAAGTAATTAAGGAATTAATTACTTAATGTAATTAATTTAGTTTAATGAGATTGTTTATTTTAGTTAATTTAGTTTAATTAATTATAAACACTTGAGTTTTAAATAATTACTTTATGTAATTAATGATTTGGAAAATTTCTTAGTTAAGTAATTGTTGGATAATTACAGATTGTAATTAAGTGGAGATGTTTAAGTATGAAGAAATTTGGATTAATTATTTAGTAATTAATCAAATAATTAATTAAGGAATTAATTTAAGGATAATTAATTTGGTTTAATATAGTAATTAAGTTAGTTAATTACTTGGAGTAATTAATTTAAGGAATAATTAAGGATCATTAATTATTTTAATTAATGATGTAATTAAAGTTGATTAATTATGATAAATTAGTCAATAATAGGTAATTAAAGATAATTAATTAATTTATTAATTAAGAATAAATGTAATTAATTATGATTAATTAATTAATTGAAGTAATTAAAGGTTAATTACTGTTTGGTTGAGAATAATTAATTTGGAAAATTAATTTAGGATAATTACATGAATGTAATTAAGGGTAATTAATCAAGAGTGATTAATTAAAGTAATTTATGATTGATTAATTGATTGTAATCAATTAAATAGTTGGGTAAGCAAGTTATAATTTGAGGAAGTAATTAATTTAATTTATTTTAAATTAATTAAAGATGAAGGAATTAATTTAATTCATTTTAAATTAATTAGAGGTAGAGAATTAATTTAATTCATTTTAAATTAATTATATTATGGTATGAGTAATCTTTGCTTATGTATGAATGGATGTCATTAATTAACTTGGATGCTTTGTGATCTCAATAATGTGATAAGTATTTTTGTGTGGTATGGATGTTTGACTGTGTTGTGATGATAACATAGGTTATCTGTTGAGATGGTGATATACGGTATATCTATTTGATATTGATAATGTGGGTTCCCTGTAATGTGATAATGCTGATTATCAATTATTGATCTGTGAGTTATCTATCTGTGTGTATATAGATACTGTATTAAATTGTTTTAAAACTTTAAAACAACTTGGACCTAAAAGACACGCTTTGGATTTCGATGAGACCGGAATCGGGTTTCCATATTTGGATATCCGAAAACCACATCGATTCCAAATAACGTTAGGTCGTGAATCAAAGTGGAGCTTTGTGAAGACTCGAGGTGTAAGGGTTATACGTCAGTATAACTCTGTGGGTGATTCCGTAATGAGTTGACGGAATCGTTCTTATAGATTCGAGATGGTGATTTAGAGTGCAAGGGTTATCGTCGTTAACTCTGAGGGTGATTCCAAAATGAGTGTAACGAGATAATGCCTTCGGTTTCGTTCGAACCCGGAACGAACTTTTATGGATTGAATGCTTTCAGAACATCGTCAGGTGGACGATGAGCATTCTAAGAGATGTGTCCTCTAAAGGTAATCGTAGCCTCAAGCCCCATCAACCGGGAATGGCTAAAACAGGGAAGGTGCAACAAGGCTTCGTGGGTAGCTCCCACTGGAGAGCAAGATTGATCCATGTCTAGAGGTCCCTTTTTATTTCGGCTGAGTGGGCAGTTGGATGTACACCAACTGCGAGGTTGTCTTGTTCGGAACTGTTCAGTAAGGAATGGGTCCGGCTTTGTGTTGCAGGGGAGTGGGAGTACTCCTCGGTACGGTGATCTAGGCCACGTACTGTGACGGGCGGTACCCCAGTAGCCCTGCCATTGTATGGAATCCACAATCCAATAAGTGCCAACGGTTTTGATTGTATTACCCACTTTTGTGGCTAGTAGCTGGAATTTAATAAATGTAACAATTTCGGCTATTTCTTATTTACTTGAAAACCCTAGACCCTATTATAATATCACTGGATTTCCTATCAAATGTTTTGGTTAGCGTAAGGTAAATTTTTTTCCATGTTTATGTGTGGGAAGTCTTACGTGATACCTTTTCTTTCAAAAGGATTTTCAAAATTAAGCAACTTTAACCTGTTACTCACACCAGACCCATGTCTGACCCGGAGTTTATCTTTTGTTTTCTTAAACTCTTGGGTACTCAAATTTTACGAGTAACCAAGGGATTCAGGTTAGCTTTTGACGAATTATGGAGGAGCAAATGGAGCAGGAGGCTTCTGCGTTAGATATATAGTATTCCGCTGTGTGTTCTCTGTGTTACTATTGTTTTGTCTCTGAGTTGTATTATGTTGTAAATACTAGACAGGTGTTTATAACTGTCTAGTTTGTGTTGTATATCTGTGTACTCTGATAGTGGTTGTAAACTATGTAATATTTTATGTTATTAATATAATTTATTCGTTCCGCTGTTGAGATTCTAGTGTTGTTTCTTCTTTCTCTTCTTTCTTTTCTTCTTCTACCCCTTTCTTTCTTAATTGATGATGCGATTTTATGGGAGTAGAAAGTCGGGTCGTCACAGTTGATATCAGAGCATTAGGTTGAGTGAATACCTAGGCTCTGTGGTGGTGTCTTTCTTGAGAGAGCGTATTTGTATTTTTATTATATATATTTATATATATTTATTTATTTCTACCTATCTGTTGGGCTACCTGTTCAGGTTTTCCAATATATAAGTTATAAAGGTAGATGGGATAGTGGTGTGTGTAACACGACTATCATTGGTTGGAGTTTGAATGTTTGAGGTTGGAAGTGTATCTGTTGAGTGTGTAGACCTAATACCGTCTCGAGCGAGTTCTGTAGTGATGAAGAACTTCATTGATCTCTGAAGGTAACCAGATAAGGTTCAGAGTTTATTTTTGAGATTTGATGAGTAGTGTTTGGATCTGTTGGTTGGCAGAAGTGAGTGATGGTATTTTGAATACCTCAGGAAATAGTAGCTGCATGATGAGATGCAGTGATCATGGATGTTCTCGAAGATGTTTTCTTTGGAACAAGTTAAGGAAGTGAGTCTGCTTCTGTGTTGTGGCTGTATGCAGCCGGAGTTTTTGTTTGCTTTGAAGTCCGAGTTTCTCAGAGAGCTTTGTTTTGGAATTCTTTGGTATCTGTGGCAGCAGTGCAGTTTGGAGTGTTCTCGGCGTTGGCAAGAGATCTTTTGGTTTAGCAGTTTTTCTGGAATGGAGTTCAGAAGCAGTTAAGTAGACCCGTTTCTTTGATGGGTTGGCTAGTCAAGTTTATGCTGTTCTGTTTGGTTAAGGGAGAACGGTATTCCTTGGATTTGGTTTAGTGGATCGCAAAAGTGACTTGCGATTGTTTGAGTTTTCTCTTGGGTTATCTGAGTTTTTCTGGATGTCTTCAGGAAGTCAGAGTTTGGTTCGCATCTGGAGATTGAGTTTTCTTATCGACTGGAATTCCAGGAATGGAACCGGTGGTTCAGCTTTATAGTAGAATGGTTTCAAGGAGTTTGAGTTGGTATAGCTGCTCAGAGTTTTGGAGGAACTTCTGAATTTTTCTTATGGATTTGTTGAATCATATCTCTGGCTTGTGTTGTCCAGTTTGTGCTTGTGTTCTTCTTCAGCATTCTCTTCTGTCGGATCAGAGTTGTGCAGCGGAAGTAGTTTGGAAGTATATCTGCTTTTCTTTTCCTGGACAGAAGGAGTTGTTGTTCTCTGATGTTAAGGAGTAGAGTTTGAGATCTTGGTCTTGGTTGATCTTGAGGAGATCATTTTGTTGAGTTGATTGGTCTAGTTTGTTTCTAGAGTCGTCAGCGAAGGTTTAGCTGATCAGTAAGGTTGTGGGCAGCCAGTATTGTCTGAAGAGATTTTGTGGATAAGAGTCAGAGGGATTTGGACTTTGAAATTGGAGATTTAATTTTGGATGAATTGTCTCCGATCATAAGTGAGCTATAAGATTGGGTAAGTTGCATTGAAGTGTTTTGGATCTTTTCTGTATCTAGGAGATTAAGTGATTGATCTACAGGATTGAATTGCCAGTTTGGATAACTGGGATTCGATGAGTTTCACGTATCTCTAAGGGAGTACGTGTATGATCTATCTTTGGTTGTGGAACTAGCAATTCTGGAGTTTTTGGTTGTTGAGTCAGACTCGTTTGTAGTCTGATATCTTATCTAGTGTTATAGATATATTCGAATAGGAGCTTTGTAGCTTCATAGTATTGATTGTTTGGATTTTCTAGAGCGAGTATCCCAGTATATATATATATATATACCTGGGAAACTCGATGAAATTTTATCCAGAATTTGTTTGGATAATTAGATTGGTTTGATTGGTTGAATTGGTTGCTATGGTTGTTAGCATATGTTTGATATATGCTTGTGTTTTTTAATTAAAATTTAATGAGATTATTAAATTACCTTTGTCTTAAATTTCGAGGACGAAATTCTTTTAAGGGGGAAGGATTGTAATATCCCGAAATTTTTAACAATATCAATTTAATAATCTGTAGTTAAAATTAAATTGATATTGATAATCTGATAATAATTATTCAAATTTAATAATCTTATTTAATAAATATTTAAATTGGTTATTTTATCTTTTAAATAATAAATTGATTTCTATATACAATATAAATATATGTTTTATATTTTAATAGATTGATATTGTTTTAATTATTAATAGATAAAGCATATTTTCTAGTTTTATTATTTATAGTAATTTGGAAATTTTGTTTTATTTAATATTTAAGTTTTTCAAAGTTGAATAAATGATTTTGGTTTAAATTTAATAAATGAATCATGTTTTAAAATTCTAATATTTACATTATAAATTGGAAATTTTGATTTTTAAATTGGTATTGAGTTTTGAAACTATTTCATAAATAAAAATATGATTTTAAAATTGATAAGAAAAATATTAGATGTTTTAAATTAAATTGGATTTAGTTTTAAATTTAGAATAAATTTAACAAAATTATTTTATGGTTTAATAAAATGGATATTTTATTAATATAAATACAAATTCTTGTAAAATGATTTTTAATTTAATAATAAGAGATTTATAAAAGCAATATTGATATTATATTGACTTTATAAATAAATTTTGAATAAGGTTTGTAGTTTTTATTTCAAATTGAATTTTTATATATAACTTGATTTAAAAATATTTGATTTTGAATTTATTTTGGATTTAAATTCCCAAGTATAAAATTTTAATTGTTTTGGTTTTTAATATGTATAAGTTTAATTATAAACATGTTTGTTCTTATTTCTTTGTAAATTTATACACATATCTAATATAAACTAACAAGTTATATTAAACTAAAACACATGCATTACTTTGAAAATTTAAAAACAAATTACTTTTAAAAGAGAAAACAAGTGTTAAATTCATATGCATTCTATTAACAAGTGTTGTAAAGTTTGACAAGTGTTAAAATTTTGTTTTAAATTTTCTTTTCTTTTATCAAATCTGAAAATACATTAGTTAAATTTGCGTCTTCATTTCATATTGCATTTTCATTCTTCCCTAATCAAAACAAAGATCAAACTCATTTTCTTCATACATACATTCTCTTTAAAAATCTGCAAAATCTAAATCAAAGATCAAATCTGCATATCCCAAAATCATATTCAAATCTGCAACCCCTCAAATCCAAAAAATCTGCATTTCTTCAAATCAAATGAAGGGCCTGCGCTCTGTTTTAAAACCTAGAATGAATGAAGCCCGCACACTTTTATTTTCTGCATTCTGTTTAAAGCCTGGAGTGTAAACCATCTGCATGTATTTGAGGGATTAGCTACTACATTTACTATCTTCATGAAAGAATGGTAGTCATGATCATGGGCAACTCAGATTTTAAACATCAAAGGGGTCAAGCCTGCACCATTCTCTGCAAAATTTCAAAAAAAAAAATAGGGGGTCTGCATTTATTAAAAGGTGAGTAACAATTTATTTTAAAAAACTAATTTAAATTTATATAGTTGCTTGAATTGTTTCTTGATGAGTATGAAGAAAATGTCTGCATTTATGATGAGTTTGAATGCATGCTTGCTATTGATGATTTATTTTTCCTGATCTTGATTCCTGACTTAAAGATAAAATTTAAAAATTCATGAACTCAAGATCTAATCCATATTTGGATGCAAATTTTCAAATAAAACATGTAGTAAGTCCTAATTAAAGTGTTAGATTTTATTTAGGACAATAAACTTATTTTCTTTGAATTCTGGAAACTGCAGAATCATCATGTATGTTTAATTCTAGTCAAACCAAATCAAATAATATGGTAAATTAGTAATACAAATCAAAATATAAACTGAAACTTGATTTTTAAAATCAAGTATTGAAATTTTTAGGTGTATGTTTCATTTACAGTTGGTTCTTGAACCAAAAATATGAATTTGAGCAATACTTGCAATCTGATACTTGAGGAATCATAAAATTCTTCTGAGTTATAGTAAAAGGAACATAGAGCCTTAGAAAAATCAGAGAAGTGGATATAAACTGTTAGATTGGTAGCAGTTTGAAAATTTTTGTTTTGAACCCTAGTTTTGAATAGGGGTTAAGGCTTGGGTCAGTTTGAGGTAAAGGGGTGATCGAGTGTTCTGGTTTTTGGTGGAGGTGTAGTAGGTGTGTGGGTTGTTTCATGGCCGGAGAGGTGGACTTCCTGATGATCGGAACGATAAGAACTTGTCGTTGACAGGTAGGGGCAAAAACCTGGAAAATGTTTTCAGGTTTGGGTTATTTGAGCTAATTTTTGAATGCTTGTTTATTGTTCGATCTGGTGATTGTGGTAGGGCATGGGTGAGTTATTGGTTGAGATTTGATCGTCACTGATGATCAGAGACGGTGATGAGATTCTGGCGATGAATTCTGGTGAAGTTTGTTGGGATTGGGAATGTTTCAGGGGAAGGTTGAAGGGATTACCCGAAGCAGTAGCATGTTTGACTCGAAGTGAAGCAGCTTTGAACCTGAAGTAAAAAGTAATTTTCCTCGGGTTGAACCTGTAGTTTCCAGGCTACAGAAACCTGTTTTAAAATCTGAGTTTTAAATATATTATTTTAAAAAAAAATCTGTAGTTTTGTTTAAGATAAGGTTTAAGTTTAAATTCAATTCTAGTTTGAATTTCAAATTTGAAATTCAAATTCCAGTTTTTAAAATAGAAATTTAAGTTTAAAATTTAACTTAATTAACTATATCATGTTGGTAAAATAGTTTAAACCTTTTTAATAATGAGATTTTAAAATATGAATAGATTTGAAGTTAATTTAAAATTTGGGAATTCAAAAATTTAATTTGAATTTCAGTTTTAGATTTTAAAGAAGGTTTAAAAAGTGAAGTTTTAAATTAAATCTAAATTTAAGTTATAAAAATCTTTGAAATGAATTTAACTTTAAATTTTTCATGGCACTTGTTTGATTTGAAATTTAAATAAGTTTTAAACTTCTTTCAAACTTGATAAGTTTAAATTACTTTTAATTTAAACTTGTATTTTAAAATGAAAATTTTAAAAGGAGTTCAAAAAGCACCTTGTTTTAAATAATATTGTTTTAAACATAATTAAGTTATGTTTATCTATTAAATTAATATTTATGTTTTAGAATTAATTAATGAGGTGATTGAGATTAATTAATTAATTTAAAAAAAAATTGAATTTGGAATTAGTAATTGATTAATAATTAATCAATTTATAATTAAGATCATTAATTAATGATGAATGGTTATTAATTATATAATTAAGATTTAAATTAAGGTTAATTAATTTAACAATTAACTTTAATTAATAAATGATTAAAGATAATTTAAAGGGTAATTAATTTAGGTTAATTACTTTATAAAATAATTAGAGATGGTTAATGAAGGTCATTAACCAGGATTATTTAATAATTAATTAATGTGGTTAATTTTTATAATTAATTAGATTAATTAATTTAATAATAATCAATTGTAAATGGTTTAAGTATAATTACTTAATAAAGTAATTAAGGAATTAATTACTTAATGTAATTAATTTAGTTTAATGAGATTGTTTATTTTAGTTAATTTAGTTTAATTAATTATAAACACTTGAGTTTTAAATAATTACTTTATGTAATTAATGATTTGGAAAATTTCTTAGTTAAGTAATTGTTGGATAATTACAGATTGTAATTAAGTGGAGATGTTTAAGTATGAAGAAATTTGGATTAATTATTTAGTAATTAATCAAATAATTAATTAAGGAATTAATTTAAGGATAATTAATTTGGTTTAATATAGTAATTAAGTTAGTTAATTACTTGGAGTAATTAATTTAAGGAATAATTAAGGATCATTAATTATTTTAATTAATGATGTAATTAAAGCTGATTAATTATGATAAATTAATCAATAATAGGTAATTAAAGATAATTAATTAAGAATAAACGTAATTAATTATGATTAATTAATTAATTGAAGTAATTAAAGGTTAATTACTGTTTGGTTGAGAATAATTAATTTGGAAAATTAATTTAGGATAATTACATGAATGTAATTAAGGGTAATTAATCAAGAGTGATTAATTAAAGTAATTTATGATTGATTAATTGATTGTAATCAATTAAATAGTTGGGTAAGTAAGTTATAATTTGAGGAAGTAATTAATTTAATTTATTTTAAATTAATTAAAGATGAAGGAATTAATTTAATTCATTTTAAATTAATTAGAGGTAGAGAATTAATTTAATTCATTTTAAATTAATTATATTATGGTATGAGTAATCTTTGCTTATGTATGAATGGATGTCATTGATTAACTTGGATGCTTTGTGATCTCAATAATGAGATAAGTATTTTTGTGTGGTATGGATGTTTGACTGTGTTGTGATGATAACATAGGTTATCTGTTGAGATGGTGATATACGGTATATCTATTTGATATTGATAATGTGGGTTCCCTGTTATGTGATAATGCTGATTATCAATTATTGATCTGTGAGTTATCTATCTGTGTGTATATAGATACTGTATTAAATTGTTTTAAAACTTTAAAACAACTTGGACCTAAAAGGCACGCTTTGGATTTCGATGAGACCGGGATCGGGTTTCCATATTTGGATATCCGAAAACCACATCGATTCCAAATAACGTTAGGTCGTGAATCAAAGTTGTGTGCTCTACTTAGCACAGCTTGGTTATCATAGTGTATGCATATGGTCGGTACAGGTTTAGGCCAAACGGAATATATTCTAAATCGTGACGAAGCCATTCTACTTCTTCACCTGCTTTATCTAAAGCGATGAACTCTGATTCCATAGTGGATCGAGCTATGCATGTTTGTTTAGTAGATTTCCATGACACTGCTGCCTCTGCTAAGGTAAATACATAACCACTCATTGATTTTGATTCCTCTGAATCAGCAATCCAGTTTGCATCACTATATCCTTCTAAGACGGCAGGATATTTTTCATAATGTAAGGAATAATTTGTGGTATTTTTTAAATATCCAAACACTCTCATTAGTGCTTTCCAGTGTTCTTTTCCTGGATTGCTTGCATACCTGATCAGTCTACTTATTGCATAAGCTATGTCTAGTCTTGTGCAATTCATGAGATACACGGGACATTCTATTACACGAGAGTATTTCAATTGCATTACGTTCTCATTAGTGTTTTTATGCAGTACTTCTGATGGATTAAAAGGTGTTCTTACTCCTTTAATTCCAAAATTTTGAAAATTTTCAATCACTTTGTCTACATAGTGTGACTAAGATAATTCAATTCCACTAGGTGTTCTTATTATTTTGATTCCCAAAATAATGTCTGCAACTCCTAAGTCTTTCATATCGAAATTGCTAATTAACATCTTCTTTATGGTCTCTATTACCTGAGTATTTGGACCAAATATTAATATATCGTCTACATATAAACAAATCATCACATATAATTATCCAGTTTGTTTATAATAAACACACTTATCGCATTCATTTATACGAAAACCATTTCTCATCGTGACACTATCAAATTTTGCATGCCATTGTTTTGGAGCTTGTTTTAGTCCTTATAACGATTTTACTAATCTACAGACTTTTTTTTTCATTTCCTTTGGAAACAAAACCTTCAAGTTGCTCCATGTAGATCTCCTCATCGAGATCTCCATTTAATAATGCTATCTTTACATCCATTTGATGAATTTCTAACTTATAGATCGATGCACATGCTATTAGCATTCTTATAGAGGTTATTCATGTTATCAGTGAATATGTATCAAAGAAGTCTACTCCTTCTTTTTGACGATATCCTTTGGCTATTAATCTGGCTTTATACGTGTCGATAGAGCCATCAGCTTTCATTTTCTTCTTGAAAATCCATTTACAGCCAATAGGTTTTATTCCAGGTAGAATATCAACAATTTCCAAGTTTTATTACTTAGAATTGAATCAATCTCACTTTGGATTGATTCTTTCCAACATGAAGATTCAGAAGATGACATTGCTTCCTTGTACGTTTGAGGTTCGTGTTCTAACAAATATGTGAAAGTTCGAACCAAATGTCTCGGAAGTCATAGCCTTTCGCTTCTTCTTGGTTCAACTTCCTCAATGTCATGATGAGTTTCATCTTCATGTGAATTGTTTGATTCTTCTCTTGTCCTTTTAGGGACATTATTCCCTTCATTCCTTTTGTATGGAAACACGTCTTCAAAGAATGAGGCATCTCTAGATTCCACGATTGTATTTACATGAATATCAGCTATATCAGACTTGAATACCAAAAATCTATAGGCACTACTATTTTGGGCTGGACTTAAGTAGTAACAATCTACTGTTTTTAGTCCAAGGTTGACTTTCTTGAGAGGCGGAACTGGAACTTTTGCTAAGCACCCCCACACTTTGAAGTATTTAAAACTTGGTCTGTATCATTTCCATAACTCATATGGAATCGTTCCTATTTTATTGTGAGAGACTTTGTTTAATATGTGATCAGACATATTTAAGGCTTTCCCCCACAAGTTTGTCGGTAGACCAGATGTTAAAAGCATGGCATTAATCATGTCTTTTAACGTTATGTTCTTCCTTTCGACTACATCATTTTGTTGTGGTGACTATGGAGCTGTTGTTTCTTGAATTATACCATTTTCGGCACAGAACTGTTCAAATGGTGATTCATATTCTCCACCTCGATCAGATCTCAATATCTTAATCTTTTTATTTAATTGATTTTCTAACTCAGCCTTGTACTTTATAAATAATGTAATTGCTTCATCTTTACTATTCAAAAGATATACGTAGCAATATCGCGTATAATCATCAATAAACGTGATAAAGTACTTTTTCCCACCTCTTGTAGGTAACGATTTAAAATCACATAAATCTATATGAACCAAACCTAGTGGTTCGGTGCTTCTATCAACAGATTGAAATGGGTTTTTAACCGTTTTTGCTTCTACACATGTCTCACATTTGTAGTTCTTATCTACTTAGAATTTCGGAATTAATCCCAAGTTTGATAATATTTTCATTTTTTGGAAATTTACGTCTCCCAGTCTATCATGCCATAGTAAAATTTCATGCTCAAGCAAGTAAAAAACTTCAGTTTTATTAATAGCACAATCAGAATACATAGTTTTATTGCCGATAACGGCTACATTTGCCTTAAATAGGCCATTACATAAATAATCCCTTCCGATATATATTCCAGCTTTGGACAGAACCATCTTGTCTGAGTCGGACACTATTTTGAATACTTTCTTTGATAGAACTGCACCAGAGATTAGATTCTTGCGTATGTATGGAACGTGGAGCACGTCATTCAACTTGACAGTTTTTCCAAAAGTAAACTTGAGGATTACTGTGCCACTGCCTTCTGTGATAACCCAGATTTTAGAATATCTGTAATTGATAAATTAACTGAATTTAATTAATGGAAATATTGATTTATAAGTTAAATAAATAATTTTGGTAATGAAAGTATATATCTGGATAAGTATTGGTTTGATAATATTCCTAGTATAATTATTTAAATTGGCAAAATTGATATTTTTATACAAATAATAATGGTTGTTTGTATATATAGATATAAATAGATTTCATAGAAATAGAATTGTTATTTTTTTAAATTGAATAAGTAGTTATATATGTACATATGTATAACTTGTTTTGTAAATTGGATTTTAGAATTTAATTTGAATTTGAATTTGGAATTTAAAGTTTTGAAATTTCAAAGGATGGATATTTTGAAATATTTGAATTTAAAGACATTCGTATAAGCTTTTATTTATAAATACAATTGATTTTTATTTCTTTAGATTTATTTATATATATATATATATATATATGTATTATAAATTATAAATTAAGTAAAAACATTTTTACTAACATTTAAAATTTAAATAAAATACTTAAAGAAACAAATGTCATTACCTTAAGTCTTCATAGAACATGTGTAAAACTAATAAGCATATGCAAATGACAAATGTCAAAATGTTGTTTTCTTTTAATTTTTAAATTAATCATTTCAGCTATTTTAAATACTTATGTTTTCTCCTTCTTCATTTTCTTTTTCTTTCTTTAATGAAACTAAAGGAACATTAGCTGAAACAAAAAGATCAAAAGAACATATCTGTGAAGCATTTTCTTTTCAACCTGAGTTTTTAAAGTAAGTTAAATCTAAAGCAAGATCAAGTTGCATGCAAATCTAAACAACAAGCAACATTAAGTTTAAGTCAAAAACAAGAAGCTAAAGGCAATTCAGTTTAAAGTTTTCAAAAGGAAAAAGACATTTCCAGCAATTTCAAATTAGAAGCTCTGTTCTTCATCATTTTTTTAATGTGAGTGAACTTTTTCTTTTATAAAAACTTAAGTAACATATGAATTATTGTGTGATGATTGCTTTGCATAGATGTGTATGTGAAAGTATTGTGAATTTTTAAAGTGTGCATGTCTGTTGATTTTAAAAATCTCTGAGCTTAGTTCAACCCTCTGCTTTTAATCTGTAAAACCTGATTCATCTGTAGATTCGATGCATGTGACATATGGCTGAATTAAATATGTGATGTATGTTTGAAATATGATTGCATGATGGTTTTATGATCCTAAAACATGTTTATGGTATGAAGATGGTGTGTAAATGTCTGAATATGACATTCTTCTCTTTTTTAAGTTTCAGAGATGTAAACTTAGATTTAAAAATTTAAATTCTTCACACTAAAATATCTTTTAGGCTGAGGCATTTAAACAAAGATTGTTGTTTAAAAACTAAACTAAGTTTTAAAAATATTTTCAAGAATAATAAACATAAATATTATCTCGATGAATGAAAAAGAATAGAGAAGCATAAGTATTTGTTAAAATCAAATATAATGATCTGTTAAATTATATATATAATTCGAATTCCATTTCCAAATTAAGATTTTTAAAATTAAAATTATTGAATTGGCTGAGCAATTCATGGTTGTCTAGGAATGGGTTATCAAGAGTTTTCTGGTGATCAAAAGAGTTTGGATGATTGGGGTTCCTTCTGGAGCTAGCTGAATGAGTGGGGTGTTCGGCAAAAATGGTTGATGGATAGATAGGCCACCGTGGTGGCGACAGTGGGATGTAAAAGTTTTAAACCCTAGTTTTGGTCGATCTTGCATTAATGGATGCTGCGTCGTTTCTAAAGCATCGAGTTGCCTGGAAATTGGAAGGTGGCTGCGTGGATAATTCATGGAGATGTGGCCGGAGTTTGGAAGGCACTGGTGGTAGGAAGCACGAGATCGAGGTGGGTTTGATCATGGAGTCAAGTCCCAGTTTTCAACTGGATGGTTAAATTTCGATCTGCAGCTTGTGCTAGTGTTTTGAGAATGGGAATTAGATGTCGCAACGACGAGTGACGTGCCGAAGAGTTCGTCGATGGTCGGAGTGGCTTCTGATGATGGTGCATGTGCACAGGTAAGCGATGGTGTCTGTTGTTTGGACTGGATGATACCCCGAAGTATGACTCGAGTTTGTGGGATTTTTGCTCACGATTAACTCGAGTAGTTTGTGTTGTTTAGCCTGTTAACAGTATATTTGTTACAGGTCTTAAATTTAAAATTTAAACTAGTTTTTTTGAAATAAAAGAGAAGGAAGGGAACTCGAGTGAGATCGAGTGTTCTTTGGGTTTTGACCCAAAGTAACTGTGTTGTGCAGATTTTTAAAAGGATTTTAAAAGCAATGTTTTAAAAATTAAAATTTAAATCTAGTTTAAAATTTTTATATAAACAAACTTTATAAAAAAATGTTTTATTTAATAATTGTATAAGTAGTTTTGAAATTTTGTTTAATTTAAATTTTGCTAAATAAAGTTAAGGATGTTTTAAAACTTAGGTAGAAATGAAATTGCAATATTTTTATAAGCAAGTTTTTTTTTTAAATTTCAAATTTGAATCTAGTTTTCAAAACTATTACGTGACAGATTTTTTAAGTATTTTAAGGTTTTGATAACTTTAATTTATCAACTTAAAATGATTATTTGGTTTTAAAAACTTAATTTTGATTTAATTAAGTATAGTTAATTATAAAATTATAATGGTTTAAAAATGAAAATGTTAATAAAGGCATTAATAAGATAATTAAAGTTTATTTTCTTGAAAATTTGTTAATTTAATTAAAGAAAACTAGATATGATTAATTAATTTAATTAATAATGATTAAGAATTGATTAAGGAATTAATTAAGAATAATTAATTGATTTAATTAATTTATTTAAAATAATTAAGGATTAATTAAATATGGATATTAATTAAAGGTTAATTAATGTGAATGGTTGAGGCTAATTTATCTATGTGATAAATTAAGATCAAAGTTAATTTATCGAGGATAATTAACAAATAGAATAATTACATGATGGAAGTAATTAAAGCTAAACTACATGAGGGAAGTAATTAAAGATTAATTACTTGGTTTCATTAAATAAAGGATTGATTAATTTAAGAAATTAATTAAGAGTTAGTTAATTTATGAGTATGATTAATTGAGGAATAATTAATCAATATAAGTGCTTATAAGGTAATTAATTAAATAATTACTTAAGGATCATTGGGATATATGTGATGGGTAAAGGTTAATTAATTTATGTAATTAATCGAGAGTTAGTTGCTTATTGTGATTAATCGAGATGAATAATTAAAGGATTCATTAATGAATTAAGGGGTTAACTAATTAATGTTAGTAATTGAGAATAATTACTGAATGTGATTAATCAAGGTTGATTAATGAATGTGTCAAATTAATTAAAGGATAAATACTGAATGTTATTAGAAAGGATAATTAAGGAAAGATTAATTGATGATTTGAAATTAATTATTGTTAGGTAAGCAAGAAAAAAATGATTTAAGGAATAAATTTGATTTAATTAGTAGTGGGTGACTAATTAATCTTGCTTATGAATGATTGACTGATATTTCGGACATGAAATGCTGTGATATAATATGTTTGTCTTGAACAGTGATTATGTGATTAACTGTCAATGATGAATTGCAGTGTAATAAGTGACATCTTGTATTTAAAGGTTTAGTTGTGTTTCTTGAATAACATGGGATCAGATAATTTTGAATTCGAAGAGACCGGAGTCGGGTATTAGAAAATACCCGAAACCACTTCGATTCTTTGAAAATGGATATGTGAAATCAGTAGGTTGTAATGGAATGATTTAAGTAAATTGGATCATTTAATCTAAGTTTCGGCACTTAGAAATTGATGTGTGAAATAAGTGACGTCTATAACAACTTGTGAAGTTGTAAATTGATATAAGTTACCCGGGTTATATATAAGCTTTATGCCTTTGTATTCCATGTTAGATGGGTTTACTCACGCTGGTTTCCAGCCTGACCTGAGTTTTACGTTGATGTAATGCTCGGGTTAGACCGATTATTACATATTTTCAAGTAAGGACGTTCTGAAGCTCAGGAGGCGAGCTGGAGGACAGGAACGAATGGAGGGTATTCCGCTGTGTTTATTTATAGCACAACTGGGGCATGTTGAATTAAACTGCTCAGTGTTGTGTAAATATTGTAACTCTGATATATTAAAGTGTGATTTGACCAGTACAGTTTTCCTTTGTATAACTGCTATTTATTTAATATTATATTTTGATCCGCTGCGAATGTGAGAATGTGTGTTTTGGTGTTTCTGTTTTCTTCTTTTTCTTCTAGCTCTTCTTCTTTTTCATAACTATCTGGAGTTTTCGGGATCGAAATTCCGGGTCGTTACATTTGGTATCAGAGCTGAAGGTTAAGCGAGAACCATGGCTCTGTTGGGATTACTCATTAAGGAAAGGGTCAATGGTACCCTAGGATGAGTTGAGTATATATATGAGAGAGCGTACTTGTTATTTTCTTATATAAAGATTTTAAATGATTTTATATAAGATTATATTTAATATATAAAGCAATATTTATTTCTAATAAATATAAAGGGAATTGGTTGTTAAATTTTTGAAATTAAATTAAGAAGTAATATAATACAACCAAATTGAAATTGGAATTAAATTAAGTGGTATTAGAAATACAACCAAACTGAAATTAAATAAAGTTAAGTTTGAAATGGATACAAACTAAATTTGAAATCTTAAATTGGAGAAGTGTTTCAGAATAAGATGATAATGAATGGCTTTAGATATGATAATCTTGGTTATTATCCTAAATGATAGTTATGTAAAAAGATATGTATTAATGAGTAAGCAAAATGAAATATTCTAAAGAAATAAATATGTATATATGTATGGATATACATGATATCAAGGATAATTTGAAATAAACTCTAAATATTGAGTTTTAAATTTGGAATGAGATATGATACCCAAGTGATAAGTTTTTGAACTTAATAAGTGGGAATATTATTTATGAAAAGTTCAAAAATTAAGATGGAAGTTCAAACTGGGTAAGGTTGACTGGATTAAGTGAATTGAGTTTAACTTTGGAAAGGTTAAATAAGTTGGAATGATCAACCTGATTTGAAAATTTCAAGATGAAATTAAGATTTAACTTGGGAAGTTGAATGGTTGATTTGAATTAGGAAATTTGAGTGATCTCAAAATGGATTTGAGATCCGAAAATTGGAAATGGATGGATGTTTTAAAATAATTTGAATGATACCATTCCATTGTTATTAATAATCTTTAAGCTAAAATTGGATTTGATAAATGAAGAAATGGACTGTAGTAATATATCTATTATTGAGATAAAAAGAAAATTTAACTTTAGTTTGAAAATAGAATTTCAACTGAAATTGTTGAAAATTGGTTTTAAGGTTGAATTTGGTTAATAAGTTGGTTTTTGAAAGATTAAATTGGTTTAAAATGAAATTCTGGAATGTGGACTTAAAAAAAATTTGAAAATTTAACTCGAATTTATATAATTCGAGATGGTTTAAATTTGGAATTTGAATTGAAATTGGAACTAGTTCAATTGAAATTTATTTGAATTAGTAGAATTTGAGATCAAGGTTGAATAAAGTTAAATTTGGAAAGAAACCGAGGTTAATTCAACTTGAATTGGGGTTGAATCAATTTCAATGGAAATTAAAGTTATTTAAAATTGGAATTGGGTCAATTTAAATGGAAGTGGAAATTTAAATTGAATTGATGAGAATGAAGATTGGGAAGTGAGCAGTTTTGGCTCTGGACTATTTTTAATATAAATTGTTTTAATATAAACCTATTTTTCCAAGCTATTCATTATATATACAACCTTTCTTTTAAAAGCCAAACTATCTTATACTTGTTTTACAATTATTTTTGAAACTGTTTAACGATTTTCCAACTGTTTTATAAACTAATTACTATATTCCAACTATTTTACAAAACTAATTATTATTTTACCATTATTTTGCAATTTTCTAAAATTTCTATAAATATTTTAACTATTTTCTAACTATTATACACCTATTTTACAAACTAGTAATTATTTTCCAACTACTTATCTATTTTTAAAATTTTCAAGCTATTTTCTAAATAAACTGGTCGGAGTTCAAACTGTTATTGATTAAATACCCAATCAAGATAAGAATAGAGGTGATAATCCAAATGGATTGAAGCAATTGTGAGTAAGTGAATGAAAATCAAAGTGAATGTGAATAGAAATGGAATTGATTTGGCTAATAACCAATAAAGATAAATACGTAGGGTGTACGTATATTATTCTATTCGCATAGTGATTTGATCCAGATTCAAGCACAGAATTTTGAGATAGTTATATCGATCCGAGTTGGGATTTTCCCACTCGATTTTCGACGGTGAACATGGATATGGATTGTTGATTGGTTCTGGATATTCTCAATCATAGTTATGACTATGCAAGAAGAATGACGGTTTCTGATCAAGAAACCAGATCTGTGTCCGCACTAGGAAGTCGGGTGGACGATACTAGTTCGGAAGTGAAATTGTGTGGTCGAGTGAGTGATCAGATTGGTATAGCATACGGATGATATGTGTACATCGTACAGATTCGAATGATAATGATATTGAAAGGAGTAATCAAATTTGAATATTTGATTTTGAGTAAACAAAGTTAAATATCTTTGTTTTATAAAATGAAACTCCCCTTGTTGAATCTTTTGCCAGAAGAAAAGGGTTTTTGAAAATGTTTGAAGTATAAAAGAAGTTTAATACAAGTTTGAAATGATCCAAAGTTTTAAAAATTATATATATCTGTATATATATAAAGGATCTTATGAGGATTTTAGAAAAGGTTTTAGGAACCTTTGGACTTGGAAAGGCTCTTGATTTTTTTGGGTAAAATCAATATGAGAATTTGAAAAGCCTAGTTTGAGAATTATCGATTTTGGAATAATCGATTTTGTGTAAAGGAACTTTGTATGAGATCATACTAGGTGTATGATTTGAAGATACTATATGTGTATAGTATAAAATGTTTTGATGATGACTCTGGGGAAAAAGGCGCTCTCTTGAAATGAACTTCTCAGGAGTGCCACTGGGTGGTGTTGCCTTGAGCCCCAAGGGGGTTCTAAAGTTGATCCTGTGAGGAGTCAGGACAAAACTAGTTCCTGGGGATTATGAGTAGAGTATACCATAGCGAAAGTCGTGTGTGCCGCTGAGAGCTAACAGTCTGCGTTTGATTTTATATTAGTAGACTGCGACCCATGGTAACATAGCGAAAGTCGTGTGTGCCGCTGAGAGCCAACAGTCTGAGTTTGATTTTATATCGGTAGACTGCGACCTATGTAGGAGTAGAGAAGTTTCATTTCGACAGCGAAAATTAGAGGCCGCAGAGAGCCTGCAGTTACATGGACTTTTGTTGTGATGGCAACGTAACCCTGAAATGTAACTGCGATCTGTCGTGGGTTCCATGGTGTAATCGAGAGGCCGTGGAGAGCCTGCAGTTACATGGACTTTTGCTGCGATGGCAACGTAACTCAGGATGTAACTGCGACCATGGATGGAGGTGATGATTTCCAGAGAATTCTCACCAAAGATATTTCCTCTATTTTAAAAAAAAAAACTGTTTTCTATATTTTCAATAAAATTATTTTCCAAGTATTTTCACTGGATGTTGAAAATGAGTCTGCTAAGTATTTATAGATTTTCAGTCTTACGCCTGATCAACGTATGACCGAATTTCTATGAGAACAAGGATGGTATAAAAGTATTTTTATAAAACTATTTTGGCAAAATTATATAGATTTTCAAAGTGTTTTAAAAGTGGTCAAAGAATAATTTATCTGATTTTAAACATCTTAATAATTCTGGCTCCGTCCCTTTTCGAGGACGAAAAGATTCAAAGGGAGAAGGAATGTGATAACCCAGATTTTAGAATATCTGTAATTAATAAATTAACTGAATTTAATTAATGGAAATATTGATTTATAAGTTAAATAAATAATTCTGGTAATGAAAGTATATATCTAGATAAGTATTGTTTTGATAATCTTCCTAGTATAATTATTTAAATTGGAAAAATTGATATTTTCAAACAAATAATAATGGTTGTTTGTATATATAGATATAAATAGATTTCATAGAAATAGAATTGTTATTTTTTTAAATTGAATAAGTAGTTATATATGTACATATGTATAACTTGTTTTGTAAATTAGATTTTAGAATTTAATTTGAATTTGAATTTGGAATTTAAAGTTTTGAAATTTCAAAGGATGGGTATTTTGAAATATTTGAATTTAAAGACATGTGTATAAGCTTTTATTTATAAATACAATTGATTTTTATTTATTTAGATTTATTTATATATATATAAGTATTATAAATTATAAATTAAGTAAAAACATTTTTATTAACATTTAAAATTTAAGTAAAATACTTAAAGAAACAAGTGTCATTATCTTAAGTTTTCATATAACATGTGTAAAACTAATTAGCATATGCAAATGACAAATGTCAAAATGTTGTTTTCTTTTAATTTTTAAATTAATCATTTGAGCTATTTTAAATACTTATGTTTTTTCCTTCTTCATTTTCTTTTTCTTTCTTTAATCAAACTAAAGGAACATCAGCTGAAACAAAAAGATCAAAAGAACAGATCTGTGAAGCATTTTCTTTTCAACCTGAGTTTTTAAAGTAAGTTAAATCTGAAGCATGATCAAGCTGCATGCAAATCTAAACAACAAGCAACATTAAGTTTAAGTCAAAAACAAGAAGCTAGGGGCAATTCAGTTTAAAGTTTTCAAAAGGAAAAGACATTTCCAACAATTTCAAATTGGAAGCTCCGTTCTTCATCATTTTTTTAATGTGAGTGAAATTTTTCTTTTATAAAAACTTAAGTAACATATGAATTATTGCATGATGATTGCTTTGCATATATGTGTATGTGAAAGTATTGTGAATTTTTAAAGTGTGCATGTCTATTGATTTTAAAAATCTCTGAGCTTAGTTCAACCCTCTGCTTTTAATCTGTAAAACCCGATTCATCTGTAGATTCGATGCATGTGACATATGGTTGAATTAAATATGTGATGTATGTTTGAAATGTGATTGCATGATGGTTTTATGATCCTAAAACATGTTTATGGTATGAAGATGGTGTGTAAATGTCTAAATATGACATTCTTCTTTGTTTTAAGTTTCAGAGATGTAAACTTAGATTTAAAAATTTAAATTATTCACACTAATATCTTTTAGGCTGAGGTATTTAAACAAAGATTGTTGTTCAAAAACTAAACTAAGTTTTAAAAATATTTTCAAGAATAATAAACATAAATATTATCTGGAAGAATGAAAAAGAACAGAGAAGCATAAGTATTTGTTAAAATCAAATATAATGATCTGTTAAATTATATATATAATTCTAATTCCATTTCCAAATTAAGATTTTTAAAATTAAAATCTTGATATTTAATATTGAATTGGCTGAGAAATTCATGGTTGTCTGGGAATGGGTTATCAAGAGTTTTCTGGTGATCAAAAGAGTTTGGATGATTGGGGTTCCTTCTGGAGCTAGCTGAATGAATGGGGTGTTCGGCAAAAATGGTTAATGGGTGGATAGGCCAACATGACGGCGGCGGTGAGTTGTAAAGTTTTAAACCCTAGTTTTGGTCGATCTTGCATTAATGGATGCTGCGTCGTTTCTAAAGCATCGAGTTGCCTGGAAATTGGAAGGTGGTTGCGTGGATAATTCATGGAGATGTGGCCGGAGTTTGGAAGGCACTAGTGGTAGGAGGCGTGAGATCGAGGTGGGTTTGATCATGGAGCCAAGTCCCAGTTTTCAACTGAATGGTTAAATTTCGATTTGTAGCTTGTGCTAGTGTTTTGAGAATGGGAATTGGATGCCGCAGCGACTAGTGACGTGCCGAAGAGTTCGTCGGTGGTCGGAGTGGCTTCTGATGATGGTGCATGTGCACAGGGAAGTGATGGTGTCTGTTGTTTGGACTGGATGATGCCTCGAAGTATGACTTGAGTTTGTAGGATTTTTTTATCGCGATTAACTCGAGTAGTTTGTGTTGTTCAGCCTGTTAACAGTTTATTTGTTACAGGTTTTAAATTTAAAATTTAAACTAGTTTTTTTGAAATAAAAGAGAAGGAAGGGAACTCGAGTGAGATCGAGTGTTCTTTGGGTTTTGACCCGAAGTAACTTTGTTGTGCAGATTTTAAAAGGATTTTAAATGTAACGTTTTTAAAAATTTAAATTTAAATCTAGTTTAAACTTTTTATATAAACAAACTTTATAAAAAATAATAATAAATGTTTTCTTTAATAATGGTATAAGTAGTTTTGAAATTTAGTTTAATTTAAATTTTGCTAAATAAAGTTAAGGATGTTTTAAAACTTAGGTAGGAATGAAATTGCAATATTTTTATAAGCAAGTTTTTTTTTAAAATTTCAAATTTGAATCTAGTTTTCAAAACTATTAAGTGACAGATGTATTAAGTATTTTAAAGTTTTGATAACTTTAATTTATCAACTTAAAATGATTATTTGGTTTTAAAAACTTAATTTTTGATTTAATTAAGTATAGTTAATTATATAGTTATAATGGTTTAAAAATCAAAATGTTAATAAAGGCATTAATAAGATAATTAAAGTTTATTTTCTTGAAAATTTATTAAGTTAATTAAAGAAAACTAGATATGATTAATTAATTTAATTAGTAATGATTAAGAATTGATTAAGGAATTAATTAAGAATAATTAATTGATTCAATTAATTTATTTAAAATAATTAAGGATTAATTAAATATGGATATTAATTAAAGGTTAATTAATGTGAATGGTTGAGGCTAATTTATCTATGTGGTAAATTAAGATCAAAGTTAATTTATTGAGGATAATTAACAAATAGAATAATTACATGATGGAAGTAATTAAAGGTGAACTACATGAGGGAAGTAATTAAAGATTAATTACTTGGTGTCATTAAATAAAGGATTGATTAATTTAAGAAATTAATTAAGAGTTAGTTAATTTATGAGTATGATTAATTGAGGAATAATTAATCAATATAAGTGCTTATAAGGTAATTAATTAAATAATTACTTAAGGATCATTGGGATATATGTGATGGGTAAAGATTAATTAATTTATGTAATTAATTGAGAGTTAATTACTTACTAAATGTGATAATCAAGGTTGATTAATGAATGTGTCAAATTAATTAAAGGCTAAATACTGAATGTTATTAGAAAGGATAATTAAGGAAAGATTAATTAATGATTTGAAATTAATTATTGTTAGATAAGCAAGAAAAAAAATGATTTAAGGAATAAATTTGATTTAATTAGTAGTGGGTGACTAATTAATCTTGCTTATGAATGATTGACTGATATTTCGGACATGCAATGCTGTGATATAATATGTTTGTCTTGAACAGTGATTATATGATTAACTGTCGATGATGAATTGCAGTGTAATAAGTGACATCTTGTATTTAAAGGTTTAGTTGTGTTTCTTGAATAACATGGGATCAGATAATTTTGAATTCGAAGAGACCGGAGTCGGGTATTAGAAAATACCCGAAACCACTTTGATTCTTTGAAAATGGATATGTGAAATCAGTAGGTTGTAATGGAATGATTTAATTAAATTGGATCATTTAATCTAAATTTTGGCACTTAGAAATTGATGTGTGAAATAAGTGACGTCTATAACAACTTGTGAAGTTGTAAATTGATATAAGTTATCCGGGTTATATATAAGCTTTATGCCTTTGTATTCCATGTTAGATGGGTTTACTCATGCTGGTTTCCAGCCTGACCCGGGTGTTACTTTGATGTAATGCTCGGGTCAGACCGAGTGTTACATATTTTCAGGTAAGGACGTTTTGAAGCTCAGGAGGCGAGCTGGAGGACAGGAATGAACGAAGGGTATTCCGCTGTGTTTATTTATAGCTTATGTAGGGCATGTTGAATTAAACTGCTCAGTGTTGTGTAAATATTGTAACTCTGATATATTAAAGTGTAATTTGACCAGTATAGTTTTCCTTTATATAACTGCTATTTATTTAATATTATATTTTGATCCGCTGCGAATGTGAGAATCTGTGTTTAGGTGTTTCTGTTTTCTTCTTTTTCTTCTATCTCTTCTTCTTTTTCATAACTATTTGGAGTTTTCGAGATCGAAAATGCCGGGTCGTTATACCTTCGATAATGGATACTGTAGAATTACCCATATAGAATTTTTCTTCGTGATCAAATTTCTGGTATGTAGAAAACATGGATTTGTCAGAGCAGACATGACGAGTAGCGCCTGTATCTATCCACCATTGATTAGGATTCTGAACCAAATTGCATTCAGATACCACTGCCGAGAAGTTGAACTTGTCTACTTCCATGTTGTCTACTATATTTGCCTTTATGTTGCGTTCCTTTTTGTGTCTGCAATCTCTAGCGGCATGTCCAATCTTTCCACAAATGCAACACTCGCCATTAAACTTTTTGGTTCGTTTGTTGTATTTTGGTTTGTTGTCTGGATCTTTCCTTTTCTTTTGGAAATTCTTCCTTTTGTTTTTGTTCTTTGAACCTTCAGCCACAAATGCCTCCTCGCTTGGTTTTGTAACTCCACCGTTATCTGCCTTAATTTTCAGTCGGACTATGAGATCCTGTAAAGAGAATTTCATTTTCTTATGCTTTAGATAGCCGTGGTAATCTCTCTATAACGGTGGCAGTTTTCCCGTGATGGCTTCAACCAAAAACTATTCTCCAACCTTACGATCTTCTGCTTCGAGTTCATGAATAATGATTTGTAGTTCATGCAGTTAAGCAGTCACCGGTTTGGAATCAACCATCTTGTAGTCCATGAATTTGTCTACAATGAATTTTTTAAGACTTTCCTGCTTTAACTAATACAGGATGGCAACAGTAGAGCTCTCAACAAAGGCTACTACACACAACATGCCTGATCCTTTTAAAGGAGATGGTGACGACTTTCTAACATCGCAGAATTAGATGTTATTTTATCTCACCACACTCGGTCTGCAACGGTATCTCGAGGAGGAGGAACTGATTCCTGCACTAGGAAAGGAATCAGATGTTGATATACAGAAGCATTCCGATTTTCTATGCAGAAACTATATTCTGAATTGTCTCGACAAGATGCTATACAAAGTATATCAGCTTTATACGTCTAGTATACCAAAATAGAGAATAATCAATTATAAACTCGGCTCACAAGTTTACCAATCAGATTTCCACAACTCTGGAAGTATGTATTAGCTAATTTAAGCAATAGGTATGTCGTAACTAAATTACAACCACAAATTAACAACTATAGTAATAACAACTATAGCGATAGATCAAACGTTATACTATTTAAAGAAATAGTACAACGTAGAAACAAAAATGATATATACATACATATATATATATATAAATCGATTATAAACCTAACCGGGTGGGAAATTCCATCCGAGGCTTGTCGTAACAATTTCCTTAAGGCTTTATTTAAAGTCTTCCAAGATACAACAGACGTAATCTGCACGAGATTGCAATGAGTATGTCAACTCTGCGATATATTGTGTAGGGCAGCAGAATAGAAGAAACAGAAGAAACTAGAATTGGAATAGAATCAGAATGTGATCAGTATTCTCTTCCATTTATAATTTCGTCCGCTCTCCTTCGAACAGCCGCGTCCACCTGACCGGTCGCACCGTTGCCTTTCATTGCTGCTGTTCGTTAATGGGCCGCACCCATTCGCTACTGGTTCTGAGTTCGCACCCGTTGCTGCTATCACAAAACAACATTTTTACCGTGAAGCTATTTTGTGATGGTATATTTTGTGATGCATAAGAAGAAAACACAAGAAGGGATCAGTAACGACATCACGAAAGACACACAAATCATATTGAACAAAGTAATCATAAAACACTTACCGTGAAGCTAGATGAGCATATTTAGTTAATTAGCACTTGAGAGCGAATGTTGAACGAGTTAGCCGAGTTCTAAATAACGAAGCCACCACGACGACTTGAACTGGAGCTTGTTTTTATCGTCGTTCTCGTCCTTTGGAGACTTGTAGAGAATGTGAAAAAGTGAATTTTGGAAGCTTTTGTTTTCTATGGATTGAATTCAACCCAATCAAGCAGAAACAATTCTTTTATTTAATTTATTTTAGGTTTGTTTTATAACTATTTGATGGACTTTATGGGATATGTTAAAACATTCTTTGTATTTTGTTTTATCTGACATGTTTTATTTTAATGAGTTTATATTCGCAACAAAGCGTTAGGATCATTTTATATTCAAGCTTCGCGGGAAATGTTTAGTTAAATTTTGTTAAATTTCGGCACTCTAGCACATTCTTCATGCACGCACGCTTCATTCTGTGGAAGGAAAGACCACTAATGAAGCTTCTAAAGTGTCGGCGTCTCGAATGAACTTTCGCATATCACCTCCCAACGAGCGGTAAATACTTGATTTTAACAAAAGAAATTCCTATTGCTATGTGCCACCAGCCTCACATACACACACCATGTTATATGTCATATTTCTTACGATGTGATGTTCAATCCACGCATTGATAATGCGAGGCACACCTAACAATCACTACCTTGACGAGTATTTCCTCAAACCTTCTTTGGAGCATACTTAAGAAGCTCTACAGTTGCATATGGCTGTTTTCACTTCTTTTTGCAATTATCTGCTGTACCAAATCTCCATCTTAAGGTAAGTACTTTCACTCAAGTCACCTTGAAGATCCCGAGTCTTCGACGTAGTGGAGTAATGCTGCATATCCATGAATCCTCATCTAGCAATGGATTAGAAAGCTTAACCATGTCTCCACCTTAACGAATCATTCTTCACTCAAGCCTCAAAGAATCATGCTTTGATCACTCTCGTATATTCTTAATGGTCCCTTGAACCATCATTTCTAACATCCGTTAAGCTTTAGCACTCCAGCGCGTTCTTAATATACGTGTGTTTCATTATGTGGGAGGAGAGATCATCTAACAAAGTTTTCAATGTGTTAGCGTCCTGATGGAACTTTCGCACGTTGCCTCCCAACGAGCATATACTTGATATTGCCAATACCTGATTGTAACAAAATAAATTTTCAATATTACATGTCACCAATCTCATATATACACCACATTATATGTCATGTTTTTTACGATTGTGGTAAGATTTTTTATTATTTTAACGACGACACATAAGTACACTCACTCGATCTAGGGTTCAATGCACTACGAACCAGTACACTTAGGGCTGTTATGATAACGGTAAATTTACCATTACCATACCGGTACCGGTCAATCGGTTATTATCTTAAAGCAAAGTCGGTATACCAGCATAATCGATACAATAACGGTAAATTTATCATTTTTTAGGGTAAAACATTGGTAATATTATTTCAAAACCAGCGGAAATGGTAATTTACCAGTCCATTCATAATATATTGATATTCATGTAAGATGTTGTATTATGGAAGAAGCAAAAAAACAGTTTAATTTAGTTAAGTAATTCAACCCAAATGATGATAAATACACTTCTTTTTCATGTAATTTATTAAGTGACCCAATGAGATATATAATGAATCACCATTCGGTGTAAAAATATATCAACTTATTATTTTTCTAAACAAATGGTAATTTACTATTACCTGTGTAACGGTTACCAGTTTATCGGTATACCAGTCATTAGTATACCAGTCAACCGGTAATGGTAAACAATTTTAGTTTATCAGTAAAAACGATACGGTAACGGTATTTACAAATAGTAACCGCATTACCATAGGACACCCAATCAGGTCTAGGGTTCAATGCACCACGAACCTACCATGGCAAAACAGTCATTTCCGCGTAAATTACACCCATACTTTTCTCCTGTATAAATCTTCTACGACTATTTCTCTCTTCTCAAAATAAAATATAAAAAATCACCCAAATCAAATTCAAATTTTCACAAAGCCGCTCCTTTTTCTCTTTCCTTCCAAGACAATGCCATCGGATCTTCCTATCGACAGTGCTGGAAAGTGTATGAAATGCAAATCATCCCCACCGGAGGCCGAAAACCTCATCTGTTGTACGTGTGCCACTCCGTGGCATGTGCCGTGCCTCGTAACGCCGTTAGAGAACCTTACCGACGCCGTCAACTGGACGTGTCCCGACTGCGCCGGCGTCGAATCCGGCGAAATCGTCTCTATCGGTGATCGGAACGAGCTGGTGGCGAAAATCAGGGAGATTCAGAAGGATGATACAATCGATGACAGGGAGAAAGCCAGGAGGATGCAGGCGCTGCATAGCGGGGAGGCGCAGGACAGAGACGTAGGGGCGCAGGATAAGAGGAAGAAGAGTTGTAGTGGTGGGGTTCTTGATTTGCTCGATAAGAGTTTTGTGTGCTCGATTTGCCAGCAGCTGCCAGATCGTCCTGTTACTGTGAGTATGTTTTTACTAATATTTGACTGTCACTGTTTTCATTTGGTTTATTTGTTCTTAGAAGCAGTTAATATAGTAAATTATGTGATCGTGATTGTAGATCTATAGTACTTATTTGACGTTGTCAATCTGATTTAATGTTCAGTTTTGAATTTAATTTGGAATACCATTTTGGGACTAATTAAACAAAGTGTTGGGGATGGACTTGATTTTTAATTCTCGACTTATTAATTGTCTTCTCCAAAGAGTCGTCATTTGATACTTCATGTACTTCCAGTTGGGAGTTCAACGCGATGAGTGGAAAAACATTAGAAGTTGAAACGTTTCTTTCTGGATAATTAATATCTGTAAAACCACTATATTAACTACTTCAACTACTCTTTGGCGTTACCATTTGGTTTCGTACAGCTGTGGTTTCTGTGGTTGAAGTCAGCTTTTATTTCACATAACACTTTGTCTTCTGTTTCAAGCAATTTCACTATTTTAGTATTGATGATCATTGGCAAATAGTTGTTTACTGTGTTTGATGTGTACATGTACCGAACTTTGGGAAAATAGTTATTGTCGGTGGGAAGCGATCCTAATGGATCCCTATGAACAAAATTTATGTATTCTCTGCGTGAAATATGCCCGTAAGCATTAGCGTAATTTTAATAACTATGTTTATGAGTTCAAACTTACACATGCAACCCATTCTTTTAATAGATAGTTAAACAAGGCTTACATTCAATTATGTTTTTTACATTTATTTCTTCAAACCAAGAACCAAGGTTGTAAAGATATTATGGTAACTTAATCAATTGATACTTTTCCTTTGTTGACTCATATATCCGACTTCTTTCTAATTTGGAATCTGAATTTGTACCTTGCAGTAAGAAGATGTATGGTGCTTCGGATAAAACTCATTAAACTTGTGTTATATTAAAAACACATACCAAATATAAAAAGCACAATTCTGGCAAAAAGAGGCAAGAAGTTCTGGAAACTAAAGTATATAACACAGTTCTAGTTCAATAATGTTAATATGTCAACCTTGGTCTATTTTGGTTTAACACAATATTATATATACGTTCTTGTTTTAATTGATGATATCAGCCGGTTTGGAACAATGTCAATAGTTATTTGTTGTTTACTATTTATGATCAAGATTGTGTGCCTCATAAATGAAGAAGAATATGCACCTTTTATGCTCCAAATATGAATTTTATTTTAGTAAACAATTTGTAAGTGGAAATATGACATATGTACGTCTCAAAACCATAACAATATTCTTTCTTGAAATAGAGAAATATGTCTACAATCATCAACGTGATGAATTTTTTTTTTTATCTTTTCTTTTCTTTGGTTATGGGCGACTTTAGAAACTCTTGCGAATTTTAAACCTTTCTGTGAACTAATTACAATGATATACCATTTTTTTAACAGCTGGTCAAAAAATGACTCATTACTCTAGTGCTATTTGATTTGGCGCCAATGTACAGAATTTCTTGTATTCACAAAAATGAAAGAAAAGGAATTTTTTTAATCCCAAATTGCAATTGTGAACGAACAGTCATTATTCAATAACCAATTCATGATTGCAGAACAACACTGTTATTTTATTTTAGTGGATTTATAAATCATTCCAAATCCACGTTCATGGATCAACACACTACAAAAGTAATGTGTATTGATTTGTATTGTGTTTTGTATATTCATTTATGAATACATACAAAAGTGGGTGGTTCCAAAATTGTGATTTTATGACTGCCGTTTTGAGAATTCTGGGATTACGCAGTTTTATGACTTTTAGGATGTGGGATTAGTGAAACAGGATTACGCCATTATGGGTTTGATTGTGAACCATGCTGAAGCGATTTTGGGTAAGACATATAGGGATATATAATTTGGAAATATGAATTTGAAAGAACTTACATAAATAGAAGAGAACGAAAAATTATAAGTTAGAGCCATTTTAAAGTGCGCCGCATGTGTATATAAAAAAATACCGATGCAATTTGTAATTGCGTTAGTATGACAGGCCATCTGTTGTCATGTTGGCAAAATTGGTCTATATATTTATATTAGCTCATGAAGGAGTCTGTAAAAATGTTTTGAAAAGCGACCCATAATGAAGAAAAATCTACAATCTAATAAGAAACAAACCATGCAACATAGTATAAAATAATTAAAGAAAATATTTTATTGGAAACAAAGTAGAAAATTTGAAGTGACACTGTTGTTTTCTCTCATTTTACTAAACTCTTAAAATCGACATTTTGACTTCAAAACTGCATTTATAACTTCCAACCTTTTGAACTTTGTTTTAGAGTAGAAAGTTTATGTGTTTTATATTTAGGACAATTAAGTTATAATATATACACATTAATGTATTGAAGACATAGATTAGTTTCTTGGAGCAGAGTGCCATTATCCCTGGTAAATCTATCTCAGATATCATTTTCCATTGGCTTAGTTTGTCAAGATTTTAAATTGGCTAAGCAAGTTTCAGCTTCAATATTCTGCTTTGTAGCAGATTCAGTTTCAAAATTCAAACAAGTCCTTGAGATTCTGGACGACTTAAAAGCCTCATGAGATTCTCACAAATAAATACTTACCGTTTCTGTAGATTTTGCTAATAGTTCAATATGTCAAATAATGCATATGCATACTAAATCAATAAATGCATTTACCATAAATGGAATTTTCGCTAGGAAAAATTGAAAATGAAAGCAAAGTTTCCTATAGTTCATTGGTATCAGTAGTTTATATGATTTTCAAACAATTATTCCAAGTGAAGATTGTTAGATCCAAAGTTAGAGAATATTGTAATGATTTTGATGCTTTGGATGGAAACTATGATGGCTTAATATGAAATTGTCCATGTGATCATATAGTGCATCTAAATATTTCGAATATCTTATGTCCATCAACAGTTGAACAAATAAATTTTAGGTTTCGGTGACAATTATTTTTTTGTGTTGTTTCTTAGTTCTTCAGGAGTTTGGTAACTCGTACATAAAAAATTTCAATGCTAATACATACAAAGCATTTAGTGATTCTTTTTAGTGGAAGCTTAACAATCTTTAAATATTGATTGTTAACTATCATCCGCAGACAAATTGTGTATGTCTTTAAACAAAACTCATTCGTGGTAACAATAACATAAGTTTTGTTTTTATGATACATATAATTTGTTTGAAAATAATAGCCAACAAACAATATTCTAAGCTAATACTTATTCGTGGTAACATAAGTTTTGTTTTAAAGATACATATACTTTGTTTAATTATTATCCGTAGGCAAAGTATATACGTCTTTAAAATAAAATTTATTCAGAAGTTTTGTAACTCGTACATAAAAATTTCAATGCTAATAATTACAAAGCATTTCGTGATTCTTTTTAGTGGAATGGCAGTTTTGAAGTTTAACAATCTTTAAATATTGATTGTTAACTATTATATGGAGACAGAGTATATATGTCTTTAAAACAAAGCTTATTCGTGGTAACATAAGTTTTGTTTTTATGATACATATACCTTGTTTGAAAATAATAGTCAGCAAACAATGTTCCTAAGCTACCATTTTCCTTGTTAGTTAATTTATAAGCGATCGATGAAGATGGCTTAAGAAAGAATTTTTGTTTAATTGGTACTCACCGTGTGCATATAAATGGATGCTTTTATTGTAAATCATCATCATCATCATCATCATCATCATCTATCCAATTCACAGGACTTCTGCTAGAGCGGGAAAGCTGTACGCATACGAATTGTGAAGTTTGAATAAGATAATTCATTTTTTTAGAGTTTAATATTAACTTTTGAAGTTGTGAAATGTTGTTCTTAGGCCATTCTAGCTTTTATAGTACTTGTAATAAACTTTTACAAAGTTGTACCAATCTGCAGGTTTCTTTAATAGCTTATATCCTTTTGGAATTCTCCTCCGTTTTGAAAGTAAATGGGTGTAATTTTATTCATTAAAATTTCTCGTGGAAATTGTCAATCGTCAATTTACTATTATTTTTTAGCATAGTTATTTGATGCCGATGAGCTTTGATCCCCAAACCTCTAGATAAACATTCGAGAGATGTACTACTATCGCATAGGGACGTCCGATTGTCAATTTATTATTCATCGATTTATTGATATCAATGCACAAATATTGCAATTGGATTCCTAATTCATTGATTAGCATTTTGGTTTCAAAGAAAATAATCAAAATAAGCATCTTATAAAAGGTGGGACATACAACAGAAAAAATGAGTTTGATTAAAATCGACTATAAGCATATTGAGATCTCCAATTTACAGGAAATTGAGTTGCTAATTCTGACAACTCAGTTGACATATTATTCAATTTCCAGATGAGCTCTTCAGTGGTTGCATTGTCGCTTTTTAATGGAATTTTTATCAGTTCATCTTCAAACTGACATTTTTTTTGGGACAAATTTGTTTGTGTGCAATTGCTTTAAACCCTTTTTTTTGGAAGTACAAAAAAGGGGGAAAAAATATTTTTCGCAAATTGACAAGCAAGTAAAATTGAGAGAATATTTAGGATTTTGATTTGTTTAAATCTTGTCGGGTAAACCCTGTTCATTGAACATGTCTACCTAAAATTATCTGATGTAATTAAAGTTTCACGGCAAAGTGTTTGCTAGGGATGTATAAAGTGATGATAATATTGCGTTTGAAAAAATAGAAAAGATGAAGCAACATATTCGTCAACCTACAAATAGTATCAATTTGAATATAAGAAATAAGCATGCTAATTACCAAGGATATTGAATTATTGTATTAAGACTATAATTAGCCTATTAAGTATCAACTAACGTACATTCCCTTTTTTGTTCAAGTTGAAACCGAAATTAATATGTTTTTTCTCTCTCATAATTTGAGTTCCATTGTTTTGATATTCTTTGTACTGACAAAGAGTTATACAGTCTTTTGAGGGCATTTGAGTGTATGAGACTATGTTGTATATATAATATATTAGAGCGAGCATTTACAGCTTGCATCCTCACATTATTAATCCAAATATTAGTTGACATGCTTATTTTCTTGTAGTCTGCATTTTTCTCAAGCTTTTGAATTCGACTTCACATGCATAAATGTTCTTTCTAAAACCATATAACATAATGTTATTTTGTGCAGACTCCTTGTGCTCATAATTTTTGCCTCAAATGCTTTGAGAAGTCGGTCAGTGCGGCAACTGCTGCTGGGATGAAACCGCGCTGTGTAAACTGTCGTGAGTTAATTTCACCCAAGTTCTATTCTCTTCCGAAAATCAATTTGAAAATAGTTTCAGCTATTCGAATGGCCAAATCTGCTAGAGCTGCTTTGTCGGGATCAAGTCAGATATACCATTACGTTCATGATGACAAGAGGCCTATAAAAGCATATACAACTGAAAGAGCAAAAAAGGCTGGAAAAGCTAATGCTTGTAGCGGTCAAATTTTTGTTACAGTTGCACCCGATCATTTTGGTCCAATTCCTGCTGAAAATGATCCTATAACCAATAGAGGTGTTTTGGTTGGAGATAGTTGGGACGATAGATTGGATTGTAGACAGTGGGGTGCTCATTTACCACATGTTGCGGGTATAGCAGGGCAAAGTGAGTATGGGGCCCAGTCAGTTGCCCTTTCTGGAGGGTATGTGGATGACGAGGATCATGGAGAGTGGTTCCTGTATACTGGCAGGTTCGTTTATTTTAGCTATTTTAAACACGAGTAGTCAGTGCATGTACAAGTTGAAAATTTATTATACGTAAAAAAGCATTGAAATTAACAGTAAATTTGTGTACATTTGTTACAGGCATTATAGTACATATGCAACGTATATTTTAAATTTCCTGTTAAACGGTTTTTGAATACTGTTATTTTGTATTCTTTGTCCTTTTACTGATTTTACATACCTGTAAAATGTTATTTCTTACGATTGTCAGTCTAAGAGGGTTTGAATAACAAATTGCTAGAAAATAGTAGGTTCGTGTATCCTTTTTTTTCTCCCCTTCGAATAAATCTCAGGGCACCCTACGATAATAAAAACATCCCTTCAGTTTGTGCCAAAAGCAGTAAAGATTCATATTAAGGAAACATAGACACTATATGTTAAAGTATGTTGATTTGGTAGGTCGTTAAACTAACCTGTGTAATTCTAATGCCTTGTCCATGTTAGTGTATATAATCCATAAATAATTTGAAAATGTCAATATTGTATTTCTTTGTTTCTACCTTTTTAAAAGATTTTGTCCTGTTCAACCTTGTTAGAATAAGAATGTCAGCAGTAAGTGACGATTAATGTATTCTGATGTTTGTAGCGGAGGAAGAGATCTCAGTGGTAACAAGCGAACAAATAAAGATCAGTCTTTTGATCAGAAATTCGAGAAGATGAATCAAGCTCTACGACTTAGCTGCATCAAGGGTTATCCTGTGAGAGTAGTAAGGTAGTTTATCCCATACCAGCATGTAACTACATATTGACATTGCATATGCAATCTGCCAATCTGCATGCACAAATAACTGTAGTGGAATTGTGTCAAGTATACCATTGTTTTAACTCTAAAAATATAAGAGCAATGGGGTAATAATATTGAGTGTCATCACCTGTTGTTGCTACACTTGCTTTTCCTGCACCCCCTATGACTATAGTTGCTAAGACTACACAATTCAAAACCAAATGAAACTTTGGGCATGTTCAATTTATATTGTAAACATCGTGTACACAAAAAATGAGATCATTTCGAAACTTCTAGCATATTCAAAATGTTGAGTTAAATATTAACCTTTGAATTTAACTTTCTATTATAGTATTATTTTGGAAAGTGTTAAAATTATCCAAACAAGCTAGTTTTTTGTGAAACGATCTTTAATACACAGAAACATATTCCTAAAGTTAGGTTCGTTAAAATTGTCTAACTCAAAAAATAGTCAAGGTGTAGTGCCAGGAGTGTAGCATTTGGGGTGAATTGATCTCTCCACATTTACTTTGTTGGAAATTTTGTCAAACACCCTTCTAAAAGTTTCAAAGTACATTTTATCTGGTTTTTAAGAGACCCCTCTATAATTATTCTCATTAACAATTTATGGTTTTCATTGCGAATGCTTTCACTAAAAATTGCAAAGATTTGCACTAAAAACTGCAAATATTTGCAGCTTGTAATGCAAATATTTCCAATAAAATGCAAATAGTTTTACAAATGTTTGCAGTTTTTAATGCAAATTGCAGAAAAAGGGTAAATAATTGCATTAAAAGCATAAATTTTTGCTGAAAATAATCAAATTGTGTTTCGTGAAACTTGTTTTTGGAAGGGTGAAGTGGAGTAAATTTAAAAATAACGTGCTTCGTAATTTTCACTAATTTGTTTTTTATTCTAATGATGCAACCTTATTTATTTATTTGACAGCAGCTTTATGTACATATTAATATCTCATTGTATTATGTATGTAGATCATTTAAAGAGAAGCGCTCTTCCTATGCTCCAGAATCAGGTGTTCGTTATGATGGTGTTTACAGAATTGAGAAATGCTGGAGAAAAGATGGTATTCAGGTACGTATGAAAATGATTTTATTTATTCGTACATCATTTTTTTGGCCTTAACTATCACCTAGCTAGTTTCCACTTTCCAGGGTTTCAAGGTATGCCGTTATATGTTTGTGAGGTGTGACAATGAACCTGCACCATGGACAAGGTCATACACAGCTCCTTTTAGTTTCCCACGCCTTGCTTTTTTATTTAATTTCCACTGATTAATAGTATTAATTTTTATCATTTTGATGATCTATGCACTTAACTTGTCAGTTGATTTTCGCAGTGATGACCGTGGTGATCGGCCAAGATCCTTACCTAACATCCCAGAACTTAATGGTGCTATAGATGTGACAGAGAGAACAGAGAGTCCTTCTTGGGATTACGACGTAAACAACCTGTTAATAAATTTTCTTCATTGCGCAAAATTATGGTTCATCATTTTGTTACTTTTTTCATATCAGAGCTTAAACTTATTTGCGCCAAACAAAAAAGATATCAACAATTTTATTTTAGATAATTAATGCTTTCATTTAACTATTGAACGTAGACATTCTTTTTTGGGACCCGTACTATAATTATCTTCAATCTTAAATTTGAGTTTGATATCGAACAGGAGGAAAGGGGCTGGATGTGGAAAAAACCACCACCTGCGAGTAGAAAACCGTTACGGACTGTAGATCCTATTGAGCAGATAGCAGTAAGGAAAGTAATAAAACTTGCACAAAACAACTCTATCATGGATAAACTCCTCAAAGGTTGGCATATTTCTGAATGTAGTGCTACATAGTTTATTATTATTATTTTTTTAATTTTTTACTTTCACTTCATTTGCGTTCTATCAATGATAAAATTGTAGAATATCAGTAGGAAATAGCATAAAACGCCTCTATCATGTATGACTTCTCAAAGTTTCTAATATCTGTATATCAGAGATTACATAATACTTCTTTTTTTGGGACTTTCGTCACCTAATATATGCAAATTAAAATGTTAGCATTTAACAGGGAAGGACAAAATGTATGGAATTATATTTGGTTTTAGAACCGATATAAAGAATTTATTTTTAAAACAAAAGTCAGCATCGAGGGCTTCCTACCAATTCCCTCCTTCAAAATAAAGGCAAATGTAATTTGCATTTTCACTAAAATGGCCAGATTCCACACTGTATTCTGTAAGTGATTTATGATATTCAATTTAAATTCAATTCTTGTAGAATTTAGCTGCCTTATCTGCAATGAAGTGATGACACTGGCATTGACGACTCCATGCGGCCATAATTTCTGCAAGCTGTGCCTTCTTGATTCATATGCAGACAAATCATTTGTGAGGGAGAGAGTTAGTTCTGGAGGACGTACACTTCGTGCACAAAAGATTGTAAAGAAGTGCCCTTCTTGCCCGACTGATATCTCAGACTTTTTGCAGAATCCTCAGGTATGACGTTTGCATATTTTCATGTGTGGTTATTATGTTTGCGGCACTACACCAAGTCTTACACCCGGTTTGTGCTGAAATGTGCTTTTGGAATATAGTCTGCTTTGAGAAGAATTGATTTACGCTGTACAAAAGAACCTATTCGAGATAAAATGCTTTTGTACTATTAGGTGGAATCAACAATTAGGGCTTTTGCAAGATTACACAAACTAGCTTCAGGGAACACGGAAATTTCAGTTTATTGCAGTTAACATGGGACAATGATTCTTGGAATTAACAGTATAGTCCATAAAAACCTTAAGTCCATTTGGTTTCATTTTGAGTTTTGTGTTTAACATTCCTTACAAAATACGAGGAGAGGAGTAAAAGATTGAAAATTCTAAATCACCAGGGACAGAGGAGGGGTTGGATTGTGTTTTCATACTTCTGTTATTTCCCACAACATGGAGTAAGAATATGCTTTAGGGCCACCAAGTAGAATCAAACAATTAGACTATGGATGAACATAATTTACAACATTACTTCATTGTAATTATTATGGGATAATAATTGTTTGTTGCGGGTAATGTATTAATTATGCCAGCATTGTTAAATAATGTTCAACACATGCCGTGTTATAGTGACTTCCCAACAGTCACAAACTGTTTTAAGGGGCCAACATTATTACTTTCACTATTAGTAAGTTGTTTTTGTGGCAATCTGTTTTTACTAGTACGCTGATAGTAGTTGAGTGCCTTACCATTTTGACCCCTAATATTGATATCGTGGGTTCTATTTATGACTAGCTAATAAAATTGACCAAGCATGTATATGTTTAGAACTCATAGTAGGGCAACAATTTCCAAACCTTAACTCTTCCAGTTGTGATGAACTGATATAAAACCTAGCACCTTTTGGTACTCAACATTCATATTTTTCACTGTTCAGGTCAACAGAGAGCTCAACGAGCTGATTGAGACACTAAAACGTAAATCTGAGGAAGAGAAAGAATGTATCAAACAACAATTAGATGAAGAAGAAACGGACATGAATCGAGTTGAAGATACAGCAGAGGCATCACATTCTGCGGAGGAAATGAAGCTCAGTACTATTCAAGAAGAAACGGATATTAAAGCAGATAAGGTCGAAGCTGAAGCTATGCTTGATGCAGATGAGAAGAAGATCGATACCATCAAAGAAGAACCAGGTAATAGAGCTCAGAAGAGAGGTAGAAAAAAGAACGAAGCTTCTGTTGTGCCTAGGAAGAAAATGAAGAAAGAGGCTGATGCAATGAAAGAAGATGAAAGCACAGCTCATGTTGCTCATGCTGACTCTCCTTCTAGTCCGCTTAATGTTGCTGCAGCTCAAGATGAAGAACTTGAGTAATTCTGTTTTATGTTAGCTATTAAAAAATCGACGTTTTATTATTAGAAACTTTGGTCAGCTTATTTTGTTTTACCTGTGGGCTAAGCTGGTAAAATATTGTATGTACTTGCAGAATTTTAAAAACTTTTGGATGGTGTATCTTGTTTATTTGATCCTGATGATGGTTGATAATGGATTTGTGTCTGATCGTTTTCGGTCTTTATCTACAGCGTATTTGGTGAAAGAACCATTTATGACTACGATGATTGAATTAAGAAGTGAGAGAAAATGAACAGATTTTTCGGCTTGAAAGGTAGAATCAAGGTATATTTGTAAGAAATCACTTTTTTTTATCAAAAACTTTTTGGAACCAAACTTGACAAAAATGTTTCTGTTGATTGGAATTTGCTTTTTTAAAAATGAATGCCAGTATCTTTAAATGAACTTGATCTACCTTTTAATGAAGAAGTTTGGAAAGCCATTTTTCAGAAATATTGGAAGATAATAAAATAATGATGTCATGGCATTATTTGATGAGCTGTATGTAGGCAGCTTACGGTAAGAATGGTTAAATTATGCTGCAGCGATTCTTATTCCCAAGAAAGAATAAGCCAAGGATATGAAAAATTTTAGACCTAGAAGTTTAATTAATCGTGTCTTTAAATCATAAGCATTGACAAATAGATTGAAGGAAAAGATGGACTCTTTAACAAATAGCACACAGACAGCTTTTATAAAACATAGTCCATCTCAGCAGGTGTGGCTGCCGCTCAAGAAGTTATAAACAATTGTACTAAGAATAACATTTCCATTGTATTGCTGATACTAGATTTTTCAAAGGAAATTTTACAAAAATATAGAATTGTTTTAGAAAGAAATAACAAAATTAGCCCAGTTTAAAAAATAAGTACAAAAATAGACCATTTTTTTTTCTAATCTATTTAGTTGACGATTTTTCATAAGTCCCAACAGGCGATTTTCGAAAATCGTCCAAAGAAAATGAATATTTCATAGTTGACGACTTTTAGAAAATCGAAACGTATGATGGCTTTTTCCTTTGTGTGATTTTTGAAAATTTGTCAACTATACAGACCAGAAAAAAAAGTGGTCTATTTCTGTAATTATTTTAAAAACTGGACTGATTTTGTTATTTTCTTTATAAAACAAGTCTAAATTGGTAAATTTTCCTTTTTCAAAAGCCTTTGCTTTTATAGTTTGGAATTTTCACCTAGAAGCTATGAAGGCTGGAGGTTTTGGGCAGAAATGGTTGAATTAGATTTAGTACGTTTTAGAGAGTGGTATTTCATTCATAAACATCAATGGGTTGATGGCAAGAAGATTAAATCTAGAAGAGGTTTAAGGTAAGACGATCCTCTCTCACCCTCTTCTTTTTAAAATTGATGCTGATGTATTTGCTAGAATAATTAAAGTTGCTGTCTAATATCATATCTGCCATTGGTTGTGAGGTCATTGAGAATGGTATTTATATGTCGTAATATGTTGAAGGTACAATTATTTTCAGTTCTACAAAACATGAGCATGTTGCAGCCTTGAAATTGATTTTATATGGTTTTGAGAATCTATCGGGTCTACAAATAAATTAAAAAAAAAGGTTCAATCATTTCACTTGGAGCCCTAGTCATGGTGGTAGGGAGGATAACAATGAGCCTAAATTGTAAACTAGAAGAATTTTCTATAAATTACCTTGGTATAACCCTTAGGCCTTCCAAATTGAAACGACCTTTAATAGACAAAATAGATTTTAGGTTGGCGAGATGGAAAGGTAATAGTTTATTTAAAGCTGGAAGACTTACTTTAGTAAATTTAGTACTTACTGCCATACCTATGTATTGGATGTCATTTTATATACTGTCATTATGGATGATTGGAAGAATTGACGATTTTAGAAGGAATTTTCTTTGGAAAGGAGGAAGAGAAGGTTCTTCTATTAATAATTTGATGGCTTGGGGGTACTATATGTAAATCAAGAAATCAAGGAGCTTTAGGAGTTGTTGATTTAGAAGATTTGAACTGTGCTTTGCTCTGTAAGTAGTTATGGAAAATAGTTGACACAAATGAAGCATTTTGGAAAAAATGGGTTATAATCTGTTATTGTAATGATCAATTTTCCTTTGGAATGTTATTCACTGGGTTAGATTTTTAATTTTTGGAAAAATATCACTTTCTTTCAATCTTTTTTTTTTGCTGGGTTTAAAGATGGAAAAAGAATTCAATTTTGATCCCAGACTTGGTTATTGCCCATTCCTTTGAAAATTGAATTTTCCAATCCATATTCAAAGTCTTTAGATCAAGATGCTTATATAGCTGACCTATTTCATAAAGATGATGGTAGATGAACTCTTAGTTTCAACAGATCTTTAGAGTGCATGCATTTGATACATTATTTCAAGTTGATGGAATTGTAGTTAATATAGTAGAGGACGTTGAAGATTCATTTAATTGAGAGATGCATGGCGAAAGACATTTTTCTGTATCCTCTATGTACAAACTTAGAAATTTTGGAGATAGAACTTCTAGTTTTCACAAATCATTATGAAAAACAGTTCCTCCAAAGCTAAAATTTCATATGTAATTATGTACACATGATTTTCACAAAAAAAGGCTAGGTATACATAAAATCAACACAATAGAACTTCTGAAGATTAGAGAACTAAGCATAAGTCATCTTTGCTTCTTCTGTGACATACATGAAGAAACTGTTGATCGTCTTTATTTTAACTGCCTAATTACATTTTTATTATAGATAAGCTATCTCAAATTCTTCAATCTAGTCAACCCGCCTTGTTTCAGCGCACAATTCTGGCACGAGGGAGCTGATAAGGGTATAATTAATGTAAAAGAGGTGAGAAATTTATGTGACACTATAAATTTAGTAGCTTCTTGGTCCGTACGGCTTGAACGAAATCAGAGACGTTTTCTTCAAAAATTCAAACCCACCGATCATCCTAAACATTATAAATCTTATTTACTTTTGGTTAGGTGAGTATAAAAGGAAAGCTGATTGGAAGGCAAGATATGAGTACCTAACCAGAGACTTTCTATTCCTAGTAATTCGGTGGGAGCCAGAGTTTCAGACAAAAGAAGAATAGCAGATGTTGAAGAAGATACAAACTGAAGTTGTGATGCTTTATCTTTTATGGCTTAGTAGTTGATAAGTAGTATTTTGTGGCTATATGTATGTATATAGTCAGGGACGTAACCAGGATTTTATTTTCGGTGGACGAATAATAGAAGAAAATTAAATAATAAAAAAGCTAAACTGTCTTAATATAAGTAATTCCATCGCATTCATGATAATCAAATAATTAAGTTGGATTAATTCCATTAACATAGAGAAATTTAATAAAAATTCTTAAACAAAAAAAAACATAAATTACTAAATATCATACGTAAGTCATGCTCTACGAACTTCACCAAAATCAAATTCATCTGCAATTGTCTCAACATCAATTTAATGCATCAATAAATAGTAAAATTCATTCACCAAAATTTACTGTCAGTATCTTCATTATTTGATTCACTAAAATTTACTATCAGTAGATGGTCGCACAATTTACTGCCATTATCAACAAAATAGCCTACCGTGCTACAATTTACTGCATAATTTGCACAATTTACTGCCAATTTATCGGTCAAGCGCTTCATTGCTACAAATACAATGCTACTGCCACTCCAGTACCTATACACTGATACTTGTTTGCAAGTTGCAACTTCATTGCTACCACCTTACTGCAGTACTAGCTAACTAAGGTTTATGTTTATATCTAAAATTCAAATTTAGAATTTTGAATCTAAAATTGAAAACATCATTTACAATTCACAATGCAAACTAAGGTTTATGGAATTCAAATTTAAAATTGGAAACTTATTAGGTTTTCCTAGTGTCTGGAGAATGGGAACTGAAGGCTCAAACTGGAGCCGGAGTCTGCTGGCTGCCGTTGGAGAAAGCCAGAAGGAGGAGCGGCTGCGAGCGATCATCGAATCTAGAAAAGCCTGAGCTATGGAAGAAGAACAGAAGATGCGTCCCTCTTTATTTCTTTTCCTTTTTAAGTTTTTTTTTTTTTTTTTTTTTTTTGTGTTTGTGGGGTGGGCAGCCGCCCACCCCATATGCTAAATAGATCCGTCCTGTATATGTATGGCCTATAGTTAGCTCTTTTGGGTGGTTTGTTTGTTGTAGTACTTAATGGTCAGGTCTGTTTTATTGTTGTATGTACTATAACTGAGTGTATAGTTGGGTCTGTTTTGTTGTTGTATCCTTTTATGTTGTGAGTGTCTTGGGCTGTACTGACTTTGATGTTATATAATTATAGGTTGGGATTTAGTCCTTCCCTTTTTACATAAAACGTCAAAAACAGAAGAAAAAAACCTATTTTGGTAGGTCACGTTAAAAACTTATAAGCATAACCATTCAACCATGGAAATACAAACCACTTGGTTTGTATAAATCACCATCTGTAGCCCTTTATATCAGTCAAAAGTTTGTATTTAAATATTTGGTCCATTTGACAAAGAGAAAGAACAGATTTTAAGTTGAAACTTGTGGTTGATATCAGAGGATTACAAAATTATGCTAAATAAAGAGGGCCATTGATCCTAATTATATATATATATATATACACACACACACACACACACACACATATATATATACATACACACACAGGGGGAAGATGGAGAAATAAAGAGAGCACACACTTTGGTACGATATAACAATATAACTCTATTAACTTAATATAATGTTTTCTTTAATCACACATCTTACTAAACCATATGTTGGATAATGTTAGATAAAATATACGATTGTAAACTCATGTCATGTTGTGCTAAAAGTTTATAACATCATACACATTAAAGATAGTCAAAAGCGTAAATAAACATAATATACATGACAGTCCAAGTAGTTTATATTGATTGTTAATGCGTATAAAAATTTGAACAAAGATACTATGCAACATGCTCATGATATAACGAAAATTGAATGATTAAAGAAATGAAAATACAACAAATGATGATACGATAGCAGAAAAAGTAGGAAGAAAATAAAATATGTTACAAAGAACTCAATGGAAAAAATGAGACAAGTGGGTAAATCAAACAATTTGGCTTTAAAATACCACTTTATTTTTAAACACGCACCCTAAAGTTGTTGATTTCATTTACAAAAGAACTAGTCAAATTAACAATTTGACATTAAAGCTCCTAAAGCGGATAATAAATGCCCCTGCTTTAGTGGATGTAGCAAAAAGTTGTAAGGATCTAAGCAGATCTACTATTCGATAAATTAAAGAAGAAAAAAAACATAGCCGTTGAAGTGTGCTGATACTTTAGCAGGGAATTAACAAAGCTTAGCGGTGCTTTAACCACGTAGATGTACATGTTCATTCATCAGAATAACAAAGGAAGATAAAAAAGAATTCAGTTGAAACACTTCCATGGAATAAAACTTGAACTTCCCAGAAAGTAAATAATACGTGCACATAAAAATACACCAAGTCCTCAATACCGCTCCCCTGTTATAACCTTAAAATACAAGAAAATAAAAACAAACATACACGTAATAACAAAAAAGCAACAAAGAACAAAGATGATGTTCTCGGCCAAAATCCCATTCTCTGGTAGTGCAAAATCAACATAGGATAATCATCACTGTAGTAGTCGCAATAAACTTCCGTCCATCCACAACGAGTTTAAAAGTAATAATCAGGAGTCTTGCTTGAAGAGATGGGTTCAATCTATATTTGGTTGAATCAAATTGCAGCAAATTTCTCCAATTTCAAGTACTATTCTTATTGCAATGTTAACAGTGGTTTGGATCACCGAACATCATAACCATGTTTCTTTCTTGCACAATAAAGTCCTTGGTTATGGGCTATTTAAAATTATTAGCCTCCACCACTCTCTCAACCATTGGGTAAAAACGAATAAAGGACGATGGAATATGAAATGTTTTTGCTCATAATCAGCGATACTTTCAAGGGCAATCCTCTTTTGAAATATCCCTGAAGTTATTTATCGTGGCGGACATTTTGTTTACTATTTTACCGAAACTCCTATTGTTATACTAGCAACAAATTTGAAATGATTAATAAGCCGACATGTTACTAAATATACACTTAATAAACAGGCTAACTTGGCTCTAATGTTAACCTTCCATAACAAGCTAATAATCTTACAACGTCCTATCTAGGGGTGGGAATGGAAAATTTCCTTTCCAACGAGACATTTTCCGTTTCTTCCGGTCCTTGACGGAACAATATTACATGTTTCATATTCCGTACCACTAAACCCGGAATTCCATTTGGCGGAAACCAAAAGAAACGGAAGGAAATGTGGAATTCCAGTTTTCCAAGATGAATCTTTTAGACGTAAAAAATGGAACAAGCATTAGTGCAACCGTGGATCAACATTGAATTCAACGTTAACAGAATACATGAATTCATAGACTAATCGTAAATGAAATTGATTTTGACAGAAATGAAACAAACAACAAAATTAATAATAATTTAAACAAGCAGCAAAACTAGTAACAAACAACAAACCATAAATCAAATTCATAATCTGTTTCATAAGGGAAGTATGAATACAATCTAGTAATAATTTAAACTGAATTGAACTATGGACCAGTAATAACATAACACATTTTTAAGAGCAGCATGCTGCAAAGAGTTGTCTTCATTCCAGTATCATTAAAGATTCAAAAATGCAACTAATTCCAGTACCGTTTATCCTTCCTTGCTAAGAGTTCCCTTCATCATGCTTCAATAACAAAATGATAAAGGAATAAAACACATCAGAATGACTATGAATGAGCATGCACGAACTTCAATATATGTGTTGCTACTGTCTAAAGAACTTGCATGCATGCTAGTTATACTATTATTATGGTCAAACAAGAGGTCAGAATATGATATTAAAATTTAGTTCCATGTATGTCAAGCCATTTCTATTATATATGTTAGCTGTTGGTTTTTATTCAACTTATGATATATATGGACTTAATTTTTCTTTCCATTCATCCATAAATTCCATCTTACAATTGTGATATTTTTTTCCAAAACAAGATATTACCTCTATAAGTAGCAAGTTCAAAAATCATAACTTTGCTACTTCAACAATAAAGTCCGGCTGACAAAAGGGCACATAGCTCATAGGCTCAGAAATTATAACTGTAAACAAAATGTTTCATAACTTTAACAACAAGTGAGCCATAACTTGTTTTGTACCACTAAAATCAAGTATCGTGTATGTTTTTTAGTTAATTATTAACTAGTGAGGATTAATGGAAATGAACACTTTTATTAATGTGTTTGTTTGAAACATATAATGCCATGGAATCCCTCCTTTGGTGATGCGCAAGAGCAACTGAGAAACATTCCTATTTGGGTTCATTTTTATAAAATACCATTAATAACGTGGACTTGAGTAAGGGAAATACCATCAATTGTTTTGTTTTGCATAGCGTAACGGACGTTTATGTATCATTATGTACAAACAAAGTATTTATAAACAACATGAATTTTCAAGATGGAATAATTCAAAAGAGGATAAAAAGCAAACATAAACCTTGAATCATGTTGTTTTTTAGTTAACCTGGTCAAGCTAATAATATGAGCATGTAGCAGATTATTTGGGCATGAAGCTGATTATACAGATATATCATGTAGCTACTAACAGCATGTATGAGCGCCAAGCTGATTTTAACACTGCACTGATGTATATAGTCACTTCATTTTTTTATGACAGTGGTACATCCATTACCAAGGTGAAAAATGGAAGGAGAAAAAATTTAGCGAAGTTTCTATATGTTCTTTTCTTACTAATTAAGAGAGCACACAAAAGCTCAAAGAAGCCAACCTGGACTTGTATGTGCACATGATAATGGTTTTATAATACAGCTACTAAACTAAATGTAATACACATTATACCGGTCTTATTATCCAGAAGCTTCGTTTACCCTACGATCACAAAACATTGGTCATAACCAATTACAAATAAAAGAAAACTGCAGTAAATGTTAGTATGAATAAAGCATATCCCACATTAACTTGCGGTTAGCTTTGATTCCAACGTACGGTAAATTTTTCATGTAACAAATTTACATGTATTTCCCTCAAGCTACAGAAACTGAAATCTGACAAATATGCATCTAATGCAGAACCCTTTTTTTTAGTTTGATTTGGTACTGATTGCTAAATAAACACATTCTCATGGGAAAAATATTTGAAGTAAATAACAAGAAGGGACCAAAAATAAATACAAAATCTTCAACAGAAAAAATTCACAAGAAATACTGAAAATGCCAATTTTGATGTCAGTTTTTCCTGTGTCATAATCAACTGCGAAAGAAGCATCAGTAACTTGTAACCTTCTCTGCTTTATTCATTAACGTACCTACCATTTTGACCTATAAAACTCAATCAAATAAGAAAATACTATTCTTTGGACTTGAAAAAAAAACTAGTAAATTATGAAACTTAAACAAATTAACCAGTAAAGATTAAGAAACTAAAATATATTCTCAAACACTAATCATGAATTATGAAAACCAAGAGAGATCCTTGAAACAAGAAAATAAACGCAAATAATAGATTGTCATGGAAGAAAGAAAAGAAACGAGAGTGTAAAGACTGTGTCTTCTAATTTCTTTTCTTAATCCAAATGACAGTTGATCTTTCTCGCTTTTTCAAAGAAAACAATTACCATCAAACATAATAAATTCCATATGTTAACATATACGTACAAAAATGAGGGAAAAAAATGAAATTGAAGTTAGTGATGTACTTGAAAGGCTAATTTCTAATGGATGAATCAAGCAGTCGAGGTCAATTTGGGTTAGGGTTTTGTGGTTGAGAGGAGAAGAGAGGACTAGGGTTGGAGTTTTTTGATGATGGTTGAATGAGGTAGTCAATTTGAGAATGCACGTACAATTAAACTGGCAATTAAACGGGTTTGGCCCAACTAAGAAAGCCTCGGAAGGAAAAAGGAGTTTCGGTGGAAATTACGAAAAATTTCCAACTATTTCCGCTATTTATTGAAAGGAATTCCTTCCGAAATTATTTTTTCGAAAAAAGACGGAAACCGGAAATTTCGGAAATAGACGGAAGGAAATTGATGGAAAACCAGAAAATCAGAATAATACCCAGCCCTAGTCCTATCTAAAAGTATTGCTACTCCAACAACAACGACTCGAATTTTTGAACAGTTTATAATTGAGTATTGGAATTATATAAATATTTGAATCTAGTATTTAATATGAATAAAAATAATTTCGAAAGCTTATTTAATTTCTGCCTAAATAAGAATGATGATAGTAAACTTTTAATTTAGAATTAAAAATGATTCAACTGGTATGAATGATAATTCATTTTAATTAACTGGTGAAATTACCATTCTGAGGCATTGTCTCAGATTTTGGCGAAACCAGCGTCATTAATCCTGAATAATAAATTGTTGTACGTCGATGTGTTTCATAAGGATCAGACATCACGTGTGATCGCACGGGCTTGAAATGAGCAACGAAAATAAATGGAAATAAAATATAATATAAATTGCCTATAAATACAACTTAATTCTTAAACCTAATCTTCAATTCCCTCTCTTCCTCTTCATTTAAATTATACAGCTGCCACCTAAATTAAACTTCAAGCAATTAAATCGAGAGATATACTCAACGAAATCATGTAATTTTCAATCCTATAGCTTCCTATTGGCTAGGGCTTCGAGTGGGTATGATTGGTTTACGGTGTGGTTGCTATTGAGTGTGTTTGACTCTGTTAGTCGAAGCTAGGGTTGACGTCTAGAGGTGTTGAGGGAGCCGATGGGCCGATATGAGGATGGGTTCGATTTCCTTTGGCAAAGATGGTCGTATGGTGATAATCCGACGAAATGCAGCTCTATAGTGTGAGACGTGACTTTAGGGCCACAATGAATGAAGGCTATGGTCACGACGTAGTATGGGCAAGCGGATGTCAAATCGGTGGAATAGGTAAACTCATGTTGGAGCATGGAGTCATTTGGTGGTGGTCGTTGGAGTTCTAGAGTTCGAAGTAGAATTGCGATGCTTGGGTGTGGTGATATAGGTGAAATGTCACGGTCGACATTGAGGCATTGAGGATGTTGTGGCGGTGGTCGGCAGGTCGAGCCTGAGGCGAGAAGTCTGATGGGGTTAGTTTCTGGAATTGTCAAGTGGAGCTTGTATCATTGTGATGCCATGCACAACAATGGTGTGTGCACGTTTCTATTGAACAGTGGAGAGAATATTTTGATAGAAGGAGAAAGGGGATGGGGAGGTAATTAAAATATCAATTATTTGATTAGTTTAATTAATTATATTTTATAATCCGCATACTTATAAAATTCATATCTAATTCATAAAAGGTCCAATTGAGACGCTGTTTTCGCCGCTGCGTTCGTATCTAGATTATGTACTAAATGGGGTTAGATCTGTCGAGTTCTTAGCTGTAGGAATTTCAGCCAAAAATCAAACGATGTTCGATTTTGGACTATTTGAAAATGTGTAAGCATTAGCTGGAGCTTGGGTGAGTTTTACTCACAAGTTAATTATATATTGTCGTATCTATAATTGTTGTTGTATTGAAAATATAAACTGTATAACAAACAATGCAAGTTATTACCTTTGGACCCCGCCTTGTTTTGTAAAATAAGTGATAATAGTATTATGGAGTATAATTTATGTTTTGATCATCTACAACATGTATCATGACCCAGACTACTTATTTACATCTTTGATACGGCTTTGTGAAAAGTGATAGTATATTATGAATGTTAGAAATGATATAGTCATTATAAACATGCTTTGAAATTCCTGATTTTTGACGTATGTTAAATTGAATAATTTGGAAAAATTATGGAAATACAAATTTACATATATATTGGGTTGCTTTGCACAAGTTCAGGTGTGTATGACATAAATGGATTGGTTTGGACATTTGTGGAAATTGGAAAAGGAAGTAGTAAATGTTAGAAGTGAAAAGGTCATGATGGATGCACATTGAAATTGTTATGATCTATGATTTTAAAGTTAACTTGAAAGACGTCCTATGGCTTCTTCATATTGATTAATAAGTACTATTAATGTACTTATTATGGGATAAGGTCAAAGTTTAAATATATTTTTGAAAATCATTTATGGATTTATAAAGAGATGGTTTTAAATTACAAAACAGGTTTTAAAGTGGTATTTTGAATAAAAGGTTTTAAAATATAGTACAAGTATTTTAAATATATATTTTTAGTATATATATGGTTTTAGTAGTTATTAAAGATTTTAATAAAGATTTTTATATTATAATATTTTACAAATGGTTTATAATATTTTATTTGAATATATTTTCTTTATAAGTAAATTAGTATATGTAAATATATATCCTTTTGAAGGTATTTCAATATATATAAAAGTTTTAAAAAGGTAAGTTTGGTATTTGTAAAGGAATTTAGAAGGAGTTTTAAGATTATAATGCTTATGTTATAACAGATTGTTTTATAAAATGATTGAAAGAGTTTATTACCTTGTTTAATAAACAGAGATGTACTTAGAGTTTTGAAATATATATTTCGAAGTAAATAGAAAGTATAAAAGTGATTTTGGTTCTATAGTGTCGATATTTGTGCAATATCCATTTCAACCCATTTAACTATACTTTTGAAAAGTGATTGGCTCTTTAAAATGGACCTTTAAAGATAACGGAATAGTAAATGGTTTTGAGATTTGTTGTAAACAATGTTTTAGTAACGTTTGGTTTTAAACCCTTAGATAATATTTTAAAGTGTTAAAATATTGTAAATAAGTTTGGGAAAATACTTATAGCTTTAATAGTGTGAATTTAAAGAGAATTAGAAGTATAAAATAGTTTTGGGTTTGTTGTGGCAATGTGTTAGTAACATTCGTCTTTAACCCATTTTGATTATACTTACATATGTAAATAGGTCTTTAAATTGGAGTTTTAAAGATAATCATACATGAAATTGTTTTGGGTTTGTAGTGACACTGTTTGAGTAACATTTGTCTTAAGCCCTTTAAAATTTATCTGTTTATATACTTATACGATCGGGATAAGTATCTGAGTACTTTTGAGAAGTGTTGAAATGCATTAAAATGAACAGTGATGTTTAATTACATAGAGAAGTTTAATTAACAAATGGAGTTTCATTTATAAAAGGTTTATTGAGTAAAAATGAGTTTTGTGGACAAAAGATGTTTTTAATTAATAAATGAAGATTAATTAGAAAGGGGATTGAAGTCGTTTATATGACTCGATCGTGCTTTGTGTGTTATTTGCTTATGGACAATATACGAAGACTTGGTTTCCTATATGTGATTATTCTCATTGTATTGGATTGTTTGTTTATTTTGTAGTTAAAAAAAAGACTATCAATCTTGGCCAAATATACTCTAGAAATATCTAGAAGAAACAGAGTATTATGTGGTACAATTATCTTTGGTGATACTATGCTGTGCGTATAAACTCATTTTTCACTTCTAGGACAATGGTAAGAAAATCCATCCGTTTAAATGGTTAGGAGGTGATCTCCGCTCTTATGTATATCTATTTATTTCCCACAGAACCGAGGTTGAGATTCTCGGGAGCTCGATCGATTGGATTTGGAGCACTCAGTAAGCGAGGGAGTATACTTATATGAGATGACTTGAAACCGTAACCACTCCAAAACCATATTCGTGTTTTATGCTTTGGAAGAGTTTCATGATTGCTTTGTGTTTGGTTCATGTTTGCTTTGTGGTTGCTTCATGACGATGAAATCTATATAGAGATTTGAGATCTGTTTGAGATGCTCGAACACACGTAGTTATTTGTGATCTAATCAGGATATGGGGATCCATATGTGATTCCGAGACCTGTTTAGGAATGAGAATCCATGTGCGATTTTGAGATTTGTTGAGGAATCTATGTGTGGTTCCAAGATCTATTGAGATATGAGAAACCATGTGTGGTTCCGAGATCTGTTCTAGTTGGAGCTCGTGTAAAATATATGTTTGAGTGGTAACTCATGGGCTGGAATGCTGAACGTAGGCTTATCGGCAGGTATGACTAAAACAAGAGATAAAAGACATAGCCAGTAGGGTAAACAAACCCATAGTGTGCATGCAACTCTATTTCTAGATATACTTACTAGGATATGCATGAAGAAGCGATGTATCAGGTCTTAGCAAAACCAATTATGGTTTTCCTTTGGTACATTCACTAGAGAAGCATGATGCTTCAGAAGGATATCTTTGATCCTTATGCAGCAGCTCAGATTTGGCTTCCTTGAAGAGATCTACGTGGAAACTCTACACAATTAGCGAACGTGCCTTAGCAGTTGTGATTGTATACCTATTATCATTGTGATATACACTCACTTGCATCGCAACTATGTGATTATTTATATTTCACATCTTAGACATTATTATATTACTAGTGGATTTTATAATAGGAATGGTTTGTTATCATAAGGTAAAAACTCATCCGTGTTTATTAGCGGCGTTGTCTTACGATATACTCTTATTTTGAAGCGCTTTAGGATAAAAAATTATATATGATTTAGTTTCTCATGTTGGTTTAGCAGAATGATCCGAATGTTATTTTTTTAATGCTCAGGTCAACTCGAGTATTTTTCTAGATTTGGCTATGGTTCATTGGAGCTTTTGGAGAGGAGCTGGATGATTTCTTATCGTATTTAATTTCTGGTATCTAACTTGACTGTATCTATCAGCATTTGCAAGGATATGCTGTTATAACTATCCGGGCTGGTGATAGGTTAGTTTCCTTTGATTGATATATGCATATCAAAGTTTTCTTTTTGGTAAAGACCTGTTGAGATATTATATATTATCGTTCCGCATATGAGATTCTAATATTATGTTCTCTTCTTTCTTTTTCTATTTTCTTTCCTTTTATTTTACCTTAACAATTCGTCTTTCCGACACTTGGGTGCTCGGTACGTGAATATCATGGATGTATCAATGTCGACCTTTCGGGATTGAAAATGTGGATCGTTACATTTGGTATCAAAGTAGAAGGTTAAGCGAGAAACTTGGCTCCAGTGGGTATAACTCGTTGAGAGACAGGGTAGTGGAATGCCCTATTATGAGTTGAGTGTATATGTACGAGAGTGCACATTAATTATTGTTACAAAAATGTTTTGTTTTGTGTTGATTGGTTTGTGGAGTGGCTTATGGATTCTGATCAGTATGAGTTGCTATCGTTATTGAAAGGGGTCTCTAAACACTTAGACAGGGAAAATCGACATAGTATTGTTTTTGAAATTGGTAAATGAAATATTTTTATCTTAGATTATATTTTATATATAGAAGAAAAATTATCATAAATTGATATAGTTATTTATAATGTGTTTGTTTGTTAGAAAATGATAATATTCTATTATTATCATTTGTTGTTTGATTTGTTACGCTCGACCAGTTTATGAGCCGTTTTACATTTTCACTGAGATAATTACTTGTGGGAACATTAAAAGGAACACCTGGTGAATTAAGTTTCACATTTTGATTATAAGGCGTTCGGTAATAATATTGGATTAAAATTTGATTTTAACAAAAGCTGTTCATTATAATCTGAACAAGGTAAACACTTCGACGATAGTTTATATAGGAAATGACTTATATAAATGTGGTTTATAAATATGATTTGTAAATATGGAAAAGATTTAAACTGATAATTTGAAAACTTAAATCCCGGTGTCATAAAAATCGGTTAAGGTTTTGGAAAATAATACTAGAGCTATTTGGGAGTAAATAATTAGGAATTGGTATATGGGATTGATATCGTGGTACTTAGTTATATTTATAAAGTATTTGTTACCGTTTTGAAATTGATTTTGGTTAAGTCCGAAAGGCAGGGTTTGGATGTACCGAACTCACTTCTGTCGTTGGAAAATAATTCTGATGATGACCGTGGCATCATCAGCGTTTGTTATCGAGTTTCAAAATGAGGGATGCTACAATCGCAATTTGCTACAAAATTGTTTTGGTAAATATTTTGACTTAAATATCAGTAGTATGATTTGATATACAAATGTTATAAATATATTTCATTTCAAAATGATTTGAAATGAAAATCAGGTGTTTAGTTCTTAATATTTCGGTTAAGTTATATTACAAATACATATAGCTTATGAATTAGGATGAATGGTCTGTGCATCTTAATGGATGTGTTTGGGTGATAATTTTCGTTTGTTAAAATGAAATGAACTTTTCGATGATTTTGAATAAGCGAAGCTTCGAAAATTGTATAAGTAATTGAAGCTAAGTGTTTTGTGAAAATATAAATATGAGTTTATATAAAACTTTAACTTAAAGGGTAGTATAATTTAAACAAGTTTTAAATTGATTGAATATTCATGTTGAGTAAAATGAATTCGATAGTTTAGTATATACTCCGAGAATGTAGTGGAGTATTATCAGATATGAACTTAAGTTATAAAATGCTTAATAACTTGAAGTAAAATTTTATGAAATGGTTCATAAGTGATTTTAGTATTACATGAGAAATACTAAGTGATAATTGAATGTGTACTGAAATCGAAAATAATTGGTCTCATTAAGGAAACCAATTGAATAGAGTACGTAAGTTGTATGTCGATTATTTTATTCGTTCGACGGTTCTTGATCTAGGATTCGAGTACATGGATTTCGAGGTGATTTATACCGGTCCAAGTTAGGATTTTTCACTCAATTCTTCACGGTGAGCACTTGGTATGGGTTTTTGATATGTACCTAGAGTTTTCTATCATATTATATGACTATGTAAGGAGAACAGAGGTTTCAAATCAAGCATTCGGATCGAAGTGCATACTAGAGAGGTCAAGTGACCTATACTAGTTCGAAAGTGAACCTTTTGTGATTAAGCAAGTGACCGAATTTGATATTGTATACGGATGATATACGTATATCATATGAGCTTTAAAAATATTTGTATGCTATGTTTGTTGGCCCGTGGAGAGTTTGGGTAGTGACTCTTCAAATTGCTTGGGGTAGCATGAGTGGTCGACTGGGTAGTACCTGAGGCCGTTGAGCATAGGGTAACACTTAGTAGATTGGTTGACATCCTTGTGCGATGAGAAGATTTCTGAACCTGGACAAACCATGAGCTTTGGTTGCTAGTAATCGTAGTACTGTATAGTACTGTGATGTGATTGTTTCTAGGTATGCAATAAGATTAGGTATTGATGTGTGATGGTTGCTTTGTGCTTGTGTTGGAATTTCGAAGGCAAAATTCTTTTAAGGGGAGAAGAATTTAACGACTCGGATTTTTGAACAGTTTATAATTAATATTAGAATTATTTAAATAAATATTTGAATCTTGGATATAGCTGAAGAAAAATAATTTTGGATGCTTATTTAATTTCTGTCTAGATAAGAATGATGATACTAGACTTTTAATTTTGAATCAAAAGTGATTAAACTAGTTTGAATAATAATTCATTTGAATCAACATGTGAAATTATCATTCCGAGGCACTGTCTCGGATTTTGATGAAACCGGTGTCGTTCGACCTAGAATAATGAATTGTTGTACGTTGACGAGTTTCATGAGGATGGGATGTGCTGTGTGGTCATGCGGGATCGAAACACACAACAAAAATAAATGGAAATAAAATATAATATAAATAGCATATAAATACTACTCAATTCTTAAACCTAATATTCAATTCCTGCTCTTCCGCTTCATTTAAAATTTTACAGCCGCCACCCAAATTAAACTTCAAGCAATTAAATCGAGGGTAGTCAACAAAATCATGCGATTTTCAATCTTATAGATTCATATTGGCTAAGGATTCAAGCGGGTATGATTAGTTTTGGGTGTGGTTGCTGTTGAGTGTGTTCGACTTGGTTAGTCAAAGCTACGGTTGGCGTCTAGAGGTGTTGGGGGAGGTGATGGGTCGACGTGAGGGCAGATTCGATTTCCTTTTGTGAACACAGTCGTATGGTGATAATCTATCGGAGTGCGACTCTATAGTGTGAGACACGACTTTAGGGCTACAATGTACGGAGGATGTGGTCGCAATGTAGTATGGGTAAGCAGAGGTCAAATCGGCAACATGGGTGAACTCACGGTGGAGCATGGAGTCGTTTGGTGGTGGTCATTGGAGTTCTAGAGTTCGAAGTTGAAATGCGATGTCTAGACGTGTGATTTAGGAAAAAAGTCGCGATCGACAGTGTGGTATCGGGGGTATCATGGTGGCGGTCGACTAATCGCGCGGGAGGCGGGAAGTCTGATGGCGAGGTTGGTCTATGAAATTGTCAAGTGGAGCTCTGTATCATTGTGATGTCGTGCACGATAATGGTGCGTGTGCACATCTATTTTGAACAGTGGCGCGAACATTTTGATGGAAGGAGAAAGGTGATGAGGTGGTAATTAAAATGTTAACTATTTGATTAGTTTAGTTAATTATATTTTATAATCCATAGACTTATAAAATTCATGCTTTGTTCATATGAAGTCCAATCGAGGCGCCATTTTCACCATTGCGTTCGTATCTGGATTATGTATGCAATGGGTTGTCGAGTTTCGATATTGTAGGAATTTTAGTCAAAAATTGAACGGCGTTCGATTTTGGACAATTTGGAAAGGTGTAAGCATTAGCTAGAGCTTGGGTGAGTTTTACTCATTAGCTAATTATATATTGTTGTTGTATTGAAAATATAAACTATATAATAAATAATGAAAGTTATTACTTTTGGACCCCATCTTATTTTTTAAAATAAGTGATAACAATATATGGAATATAATTTCTGTTTTGATCATCTATAACATGTATCATGGCATGGAATACTTGTTTACATGTTTGATATGGCTTTGTGGAAAGTGATAGTATGTTACAAATGTTAGAAACGATATAGTCATTAGAAACGTGCTTTGGAATAACTTATATTTTAACATAGGTTAAATTGGATAATTTTTTGAAATACATACACATACATATATATTGGGTTGCTCTACATAAGTTTGGGTATGTTTGATATAAATGGATTGGTTTGGACATTTGTGGAAATTAGAGAGGGAAATTGTAAACGTTAGAAGTGAAAAGGTCGCGATGGGTGCACTTTGAAATCGTTGTGATCTGCGACTTTAAAAATAAATTTGGAAGACATCCCAGGGCATCTTTGTATTGGTTAATAAGTACTATTAGTGCACATGTTATGGAAAAATATAAGGTTTTAAATATATTTATGTAAATCATTTATGGATTAATAAAGGGATGGTTTTAGATTACAAGATAGGTTTTAAAGTGGTGTTTTGAATAAAAGATTTTAAAATATAGTATAAGTATTTTAAACATATATTTTTAATATATATATATATATATGTATGTATGTATGGTTTTAGAAGCTATTAAAGATTTTTAAAAAGGATTTTATATTATAATATTTTACAAATGGTTTATAGTATTTATATAAATATATTTGTTTTATAAATAAATTAGTATATGTAAATATATTTTTTGAAGGTATTTAATATATATAGAAATTTTAAAAAGGGAAATTTGGTATTTGTAATGGAATTTAAAAGGAATTTTAAGATTATAACACGTATGTTATAATGGATTGTTTTATAAAATGATTTAAATGGTATATTACCTTGTTTAATAAATGGAGATGTACTTAGAGTTTTGAAATGGATATTTCAAATTAATTGGTAAATATAAAAGCGATTTTTGGTCTATAGTATTAATGTTTATGCAACATCTATTTATACATATTTAACTACACTTTTGAAAAGTAATTTTATCTTTAAAATGGAATTTTAAAGATAACGCAGTAGTAAACGGTTTTGGGTTTGTCGTAAACAATGTTTTAGTAATATTTGTTTTTAAACCCTTAGATAATAGTTTAACGTGTTAAGATATTGTAAATAAGTTTGAGAAAATAATTATATCTTTAACAATGGGAATTTAAAGAGGATAACAAGTATGAAATGGTTTTGAGTTTGTTATGGCAACGTGTTAGTAATATTTGCCTTTAATTCATTTTGATTGTACATACGTATGTAAATAGGTCTTTAAAATGGAGTTAAAGATAATCATACGTGAAATGGTTTCGGTTATGTAGTGGAAGTATTGAGTAACATTTTTCTTAACCCTTTGAAATTGATTTGTGAATATACTTATATGATCGAGATAAGCATATGAATGCTTTTGAGAAGTGTTGAAATGCGTTGAAATGAATGGTGATGTTTAGTTAAATAGCGAAGTTTAATTAACACATGGAGTTTCATTTATAAAAGGTTTATTAAGTAAAAATGAGTTTTACTGATAAAAGAGGGATTTGATCAATAAATGAAGATTAATTAAAAAGGGGATTATAAGTCGTTTATATGACTTGATCGTGCTTGTTGTTTCGATCGTTCTTAGGTGTTACTTGCTTACGGACAGTATACGAAGACTTGGTTTCCCGTATGCGATTATTCTCATTATATTAGATTTTTTTATTTGGTAGTTAAATAACTGGCTACCAAACCTTGGCCATATATATTCCGGAAATATCTAGAAGAAACACGAGTATTATGTAGTACAGTTGTCTTCGGCGATACTATACTGTACGTATAAATTCATTTTTCTCTTCTAGGACAATGGTAAGGAAATCCATCCGTTCAGACGGTTATGAGGTGATCTCCGCTCTTATGTATTCCTGATTATTTCCCGTAGAACCAAGGTTGAGATTTTCAAAAAATCGATCGATTGGTTTTGGGGCACCTAGTTAGAAGGGGAGTGTACTTATATAAGATGACTTGAAACTATAACCACTCTAAAATCATTTATTTGTTCTATGATTTGGAAGAGGTTTGTGATTACTTCGTGAATGGCTTTGTGATTGCTTCATGAATGGTTCATTATTGCTTTGTGATTGCATCATGATTGGTTCGTGATTGGTTCATGATTGCTTTGTGATGCTAGAATATATGTGGAGATTCGAGATCTGTTTGAGATGATTGAACATATATATTTGTTTGTGATCTATTCAGGATTTTAGGATCCATGTGTAATTCCAAGACCAGTTGAGGTATAGGAATCCATGTGTGATTCCAAGATCTATTGAGGAATCATGTGTGGTTTTGAGATCTTTTGAGTATGGGAATCCATATGTGGTTAGATTTATTCGAGTTGGAGCTCATGTGGAAGATCTGTTCGAGTTGTGGATTATGGGCTGGAATTTCGAATGTAGCCTCATTAGTAGGTATGACTAAAACCAGAGGTAGGAGATATATTTAGTAGGGTTGGCAAACCCATAGAGTGCATGCGACTCTATTTCTAAAGATACTTATTCGGATATGCATGCGGGAGCGATGTATCAGGTGTTAGCAAGACCAGTTATGGTTTTCCTATGGTACATTCATTAGAGACATTCGACAATTCGAAAGGATATCTCTGATCCTTATGCAGCAATTTGGATTCGTCTTTCTCGAAGAGATTGTAGCAAAACAGGATTATCGACCCTCGAAAATCGACACTGATACGTCCACTGTATCACATACCGAGCAATCGAATGACGGAAATCCTGATTGTTGGGGGAAATAAGAAAAGAGATAGAAGAAATATAGAAAAAACAACACAGAATCTCACAATTTCAGCGGAACAATATATAATATACACAAATAGATCTTTATATAGATAAAACTGTAACCGTTAATATACTTTATCATCATCAGAGTACAACAATCAACAAATCAATCTGTAGAGTTATAAGAACTTGTCCTCATAAATGTTGAATACACAGCCTAACACACAGAGCGGAATATAATCAAGTATGTGATCTGTCATCCATCTCGTTTCCTGAGCTCCAAAGCATCCTATCCTGAATATGTAATACTCAATCTGAACCGAGCATTATAATAAAATAACATCCGAGTTAGTCTGGAAAACCAACGTGAGTAAATGCACTCAATTTGAATTATTACTGTTATCCAAATCCTTTGAAAAACAAAGGTATCTCGTAAGACTATGCCACACATAAACACGATGGGTTTTTGCCTTACGATAAACAAAATATTTTTATATAAAAATCCTATGATATAATAATAGTGTCTAAGTGCAAATACTTATTAAAATAGCCGAAATTGTTACATTAATTAAATTTCAGCATACTAAGCTCTACAATCAAAACCGTAAAGGCTCGTAATGGATATTGGATTCCATGCAATGACTGGACCACTGGGGTACCGCCTATCATAGTATACCTCTAGAAAAATGAACCGAGATGTGCCTAACGATCCCTGCCAACATAGGACCGGCCTACCCTTTACTAGATAGTACCAATTATGTTATCACCCCAGGTGTTCTCACCCTAATCAAGCGTTCTCTTTTTCATGCACAACCATATTCATAATTATAATATAATATATCCGAGGGTATTTAGAAAAAGTGATAACATACCCTACTTGGGTGCGACCCACTTAGCCCTGCTGCATCTCTGCTGTTTTAGTCATTCCCGGTTGATGGCTACATTTTACCTTTAAAATAGCATTTATACTTGAAATGCTAACACCGCCTTTTAGACAACAATGCAATGATAACATTCATCCATACAAGTTATTCTAGGTTTGGACAAATCAAAACTCCTTTAAGATCACCATCTCCACTATTTTTGAGATATCACTATTCATAACGCATAAATCGGGTCGAAGTGGTTTTTGAATAATTAAAACCGATCCCGGTCACTTCGAAACGGTCGACGAGTTTGGCCAGATTTGGTAGTCGTTTATTTAACCATCAAATAACATCCATAAGCAGTCAATAGGCCCAGATTACAAATCTTTCAACATCTATTTAAAAATATCTTTACAAAGATGTATATATTTAATCCCTTCCAGTATTTCAATATTTGAAAATGATTCCAAATTCTTATATCCATAACAGGATTTTTAACACACATCAACACGTAGGAATATTTCCAAATCCAACTTATAATTCATGTAACAACCCAGTATTTCGTACCGATTAATTATCGTCTTTGGACGATTACTTTTCCTAGCTATTGCCAATTGAAGTTTTTTAAATTTGAATTAAAATTCTTCTATAAATTGTTAAAAAGATTGATGGGTTTTGAAAATTAGATAGTGGCCCATGTTTTTATGAGGCAGTGAAAATTTACAAAAGTAAATAACCGTTCCTTTTTCTTCATTTTCGTTCGACCCGACCCCTTTCTCATTTTCGTTCGAAAACCCTAAACAAAAGAAAAATAATGGCGGCCCCACTTCTTCGTTCCTCCGTGAAAACTAGGGCTTCGTGATTATTTTTGAAGCCGCATCTTGGTCGATCGAGTTCAAGCTCTGGCTTCACTCGATTGCTGGTGTGCTCGGCTTCTTCTAAATTCGTCGACAAGGTGAGTGACCCTCACATCTAATTCAAGTTCGTATTTTTGTTATGTTTCGATGTCGAACTCCTATATTTTGTTCGTTTGAATTTGTGAATTGAATTTAGTTCGGCAGTTCGACTTTGTTCTGATGTTGACTTCGATTTTGATTGGAATTATTGTTGTAGCCATGGCCTACAGTCTTCACTGCACCCTTCTTTGCATTGTATTTTTATGTGCCTATCACTGGCTTCACTGTAATTTGTTCAACTTGAAATTTGCTTCAGGAACTTGTTCATTTTCGACCATTTGTGTCACCCCGACTTGTTTAATGTCGGCCTTAACACTTTAAACTTGATATTAATTTGAAAACTGCTTCTGACTTTTGAAGTTCCACATTTTTATGATCTTGTGCACTGCTATGTATTGGTTTCTCGAGACTTATCACTGCCTCGTATTTGCAGTGCCTTATTGTCACTGTCTTGATTTGGTTTCTTGATGAACATGAATATGTATATGCGATGTTTTGGAGCCGCAGTCTTCTTGAACCTATTGCAATTGTTGTTTTCACTTCAGTATTGATTTATCTGGTATTTCACTTTGCCGATGTTCATTCATGTGCCATGTTGATTTTTTGTACATTTGTGCACCTGTTTTGGTTGAAGCCTGTAGCCTTTGTGCTTTTTACTATGTTGCCTTATCTTGGGTACACCTGCTTGTTTCATCTGTAGCTTTTGTACCTTGTTGTTCCACTATGCATTGTTTACTGCCATACCGCCATGTCGTATTGCGTTGTGTTGTTTGTGACATTGAGCGTCGACTTTGATCGTGGTTGCTCTGTTGCTCCTTCCGTTGGAAAATGGGCTACTCCTTTGTTTCAGTTTGCATAGGGTTTTAAACATTTTTGCTCACTTTTGCACTGGGCTTGGTGTCTTGTCTCTGGCCATTCTTGGGTCCCTGACCTGATGAACTTGAGTCTGTTGGTTGTTGTTCATGTGCCTCTTTGTGGTTCAGTCTGTTAGTTGGGCTGCAATTCATGTGTTTACTTGGAGCATGTTATGTTTGTGCTCGAGGCTGGTTTTAACATATGGTCGTGGTTCATGTTTTCATTTGGGTGGCATGACTTGAGCTTGAGTTACTTCAATGTATATTTATGTTGTGTATGTCGACTTTGCATAAGTTCGAGCTCTGTAGCCTTGCTTTGTTCAGTTCACTACTTGTAGCCTCTATTCGACCTGATTTTGCTTTGACTTTGGTCACTGCTGCATATTGTTCAACATGTAGTTTGCTGTTTGATTTTTGTACTTGTGTTGAATCCAACTTAAACACTCGGGTTTGACCTTGTGCTCGTTTGTGAATTTTCATTGTGTACATCATCACTGTAGTGGCAAGGCAGTGCATGCAAGCGTGAACTGCAGCCACACCGTATTAATTTTATTGGTATTTCTTTTGATTATTGGTTTGTTGATCTTTTGTGTACATCATCACTGTTGTGGCAAGGCAGTGCACGCAAGCGTGAACTGCAGCCACACGGTATTGTTTTTATTGGTATTCTAATTGCTTTTGATTTATGGATCTTTTGCGTATTTCCATATGTCGTAGTGGCGAGGCAGTACACGCGTGCGTGTACTGCAGCCCTACCCGAGTTGACGTTTTAATTGATGTTTTCAATTGCATTTGTTTAATTTCTGTGACTGTCGTCTATTTGATATTTAATTATTATTGCTTCTGTGCATTAATAACTGAGTTTGAATTAGACTGACCCGTGTATTATTTTCTTTTGAATTTAATACTCGGGTCAGACCCGAGTTATTTCAGGTTGTAGGTATCTTGCTTTGGGTTGCTGTTTGAGCTATGAAGACTTTTATTATCTTTTAGGAGTTGTCGTGTCATAGTATAGGTTGATATGTATTCATGTATATTAGTCGATAATGTACTTGTATATATAACTTCCAGAGTCGACTGTTGTAGTTGTATCATATGTATTGTGTCAAATGTATTGTGACTGAAATCAGTTATATATATATATATGAGACCTTTTGTTTTGACTGTGTTCCGCATTTATATTATCTGTGTTATTATTATATTTACTGTCCTAAACTATTATGAACCATCGTAGTTCGTTTTATACTGGAATTGTGGTATGTCGATGGGAGTAAATAAATCAGAGAGAAAAAATGAAAGAATATATATACCACTCCTATCGAGATAACCAATACTAGTGTAAGGCCTAACTACTGATGGCCGCTCCTCAACAGCCTTATTCTCCGCGCTAGTTGACAGCACTACACCGTAGTGTTCTTGGCTAGCGTGGGTATAGAGGTGGGGCGTCACAGCTTGGTATCAGAGCCTGGGGTTTAGGACAAATATAAAACATAACTTAGATGGAACATGTGTTACAACTACTTGCCGATGTTTTATCTCTCATCGTTGTATATGATTATCTTTGAATGTTAGGTATGAATTCCTAACGTTTATTCATGTGCATTTGATTTTGATTTCGTGAAAGTATTTTGGCTTCGGCCTCTGTTTGCTTTGTGAACTCAAGTTGAGTTTTTGATGATGAGGATTTTGTTCTTGTGTTTTCGGCTTTGAATTGATTTAGCCGATGTTGATTTTGTTCGAATCTCTGCGATTTTGAACTTGATATTTTGTGTTTTCCTCGGCTTGATTTCCATTCGACTTCGGTCACTATGTTTTTGAGAAATTGCTAATTTCTTGATTTCCAAGACTCTGACTTTGTTTGCCATTGAATTCTTTGATGATGATGTTGAATCGTTTTTACTCGATTATGGCCATTAATTGTTGACTTCGGCATTGACTTGATTTTTATTTTTGTTGAAGTCTTTTATGCATTTATGCTTGTTTTGTATTGTTTTTCCAATTGTTAATCGATTCTTCTTTTCCGATTAGTTGTTATAACTTCTATTTCTGGAATTTTTGGGTATTTCTACTTTGATGGATTTGGAATCGAATTCTTTGGATTTTATTCACGTCTTCGAATGTGAATTTTAGTGAATTGATTTGGTTTCCAAATTTAATCGATTCTTGTTAATTCCCCGATTTGTTGCTATCATTTATTAGCAACTTTGATGACATTTTCTTCGGGATTTTTGTGAACATACTTTTTGAAGAATTTAGTATCGATTTCTTTGGATTCTATTCACATATTTGTATGTGAATTCTTGTGATTGATTGTTTCTACAATCATTTTTATGATTGTCACTTTAAAAATATAAAGGTTTTCTATACTAGTAGTAAATATCAAAACCCTTTTCTCCAAACGATTTCAAAACTATTTTACTACAAAGCCCTTTTTCTAAACCGTTTTCCAATCTATTAGTATATATAAACCTTTACCTCACTCGTATGAGAAATCTAATTAAACGACTTAGTAAAACGAGTGGTGTGAAACGCTTGCGTTTACTTCACCGGTTAATTCTTGGACTTATTCGATTGAATCTTTTGTGACAATTTTCTAGTGAAGATCTATAGTTTGTTCGTAAATATTTGAGTTAAGCAAGTGATTATGGGACATGAAGCTAAACTTTTATATTTACTAGCTTAGTGTAATTGACACTTCTCGTTGATCATGATGATCATTTTATGATTTAGACTAGCAATTGTGCGATGTCTCTTTGTTTGCTTTCTGGTTAGGCTAGACACCACTTGTGTGGTTCCATTCACACATACCTTTTTGCTTTTGGTTAGCCTAGACACCATTTGTGTGATTCCATTCACACATATCTTTTTGCTTTCTGTTTAGGCTAGACACCACTTGTGTGATTCCATTCACACATACCTTTTTGCTTTTTGGTTAGCCTAGACACCATTTGTGTGATTCCATTCACACATATCTTTTTGCTTTCTGGTTAGGCTAGATACCACTTGTGTGATTCCATTCACACATACCTTTTTGCTTTTTGGTTAGCCTAGACACCATTTGTGTGATTCCACTCACACATACCTTTTTGTTTGCGAGGTTAGGCTAGACACCATTTGTGTGATTCCATTCACACATACCTTTTTGCTTTTTGGTTAGCCAAGACCTCATCTGGGTGATTCCGACTCATCCATATGGGGTAGCTCCCCATGGTCTTCGGACCGTCATGTGATAGGCCTCTTTCCCTTTTTCTATGATTTCTGGATTTCTTTGGTAGATTTCTAGAATTTTTGTTTTCTGGATTTCTTGTGTAGATTTCTAGAACTTGTGTTTTCTGGATTTCTTGTGTAGATTTCTAGAATTTGTGTTTCCTGGATTTCTTGTGTAGATTTCTAGAACTTGTGTTTTCTGGATTTCTTGTGATGATTTCTAGAATTTGTGCTTCACCAATTTTCGTGATTTCTATTGATAAGTTTTATCAATTTTTGTGCATTGGTGAATTCGTGTGTCATTGACTTGTTATGAATACAAGTTTATGGCATGATATCCCTTCCTATCTTTGAGAAGATTCTTGTGACATTTTTGATGAATGAAAATTCATTGGTATTATATTTTGATGCCAATTATTTCGATGAGATTTTGACATATTAACTTCAGTAACCGTCAATTTTAAAATGAATTTTCAAGCAGTTATCCCGCAATGCTGATTTTGTTGTCCGTTTTTACGGTATTTTGAGAAGTGCAATTTCCTTGTCGAAGTTGCTACCGATGTTGCTGTTTTAATCACGTGTTTTAAAAATTGTTTCAAAATAAAAATAAAAATTGTTTTCAAAATTTTTACAGTTTACGCTTTCAAAAGAATGAGGAAGCGATTTAAACGTTTCAGCAAAATCGAGGACTATGACCCCTTTCTTTTACTGATTCGTTTAATTCCGGACTTGTCCGTTTGAGAACGTAAAATGTTATTTATTTAAAATACACAATTTTGCACTTTCAAGGAAACGATGAAGTAAATTAAACGATTTAGTAAAACTCGTGGCTATGGGACATGTGCGTTTGCTATTTCGGTTAATTCCGGACTCGTTAATTGAAATATTTGTGATTTCTGATTATCGTTTTTGATAATCAGATATTTGTTGTTTCTAATTATCGTTTTTGATAATTAGATATTTTAGATTTGATTATCGTTTTTGATAATCGAGTATTTGTTGTTTCTAATTATCGTTTTTGATAATTAGATATTTGTGATTTGATTATCGTTTGTGATAATTAAATATTTGCGATTTAAGATTTGATTATCAATTGTGATAATTAAATATTCGTTGATTAGTGATTTCTGATTATCGTTTTTGATAATCAGATATTTGTTGTTTCTAATTATCGTTTTTGATAATTAGATATTTGAGATTTGATTATCGTTTTTGATAATCAAATATTTGTTGTTTCTAATTATCGTTTTTGATAATTAGATATTTGTGATTTGATTATCGTTTGTGATAATTAAATATTTGCGATTTAAGATTTGATTATCAATTGTGATAATTAAATATTCGTTGATTAGTGATTTCTGATTATCGTTTTTGATAATCAGATATTTGTTGTTTATGATTATCGCTCGTGATAATTAGATATTTGAGATTTAATTATCGTTTGTGATAATTAATATTTGTGAATTAAGATTTTATTATCGTTTTGATAATTGAATATTTGTTGATTTGAAATTTTATTACCGGTGGTAATTCCTGATTATCGTTTTTGATAGTTAGATATTTGTGGCTTGTGTTTTCTAATTATCTTTGTTGATAATTAGATTTGCTGATTTTGCTGTCTTCTAATTATCGTATCGATAATTAGATATTGCTGTTTTGTGATATCTGTATTCTGATTATCTAATTGATAATTAAATTTTGTAGAGAATTTGTGAATTTCTTTTAGGGAATTAAAAGATTTCTTTGGTGTTTATATTGTACTACGCCGGTGTACCGGCTCAATTTTCTGCTATTCATGACGTTTTCCACGTCTTCCAATTACGGAAATGCCTTATGGATTTCCGATTTTTATTCTTGAGCAACATTCTATTCACACCATTGCTTCGGAGGTTGAGCACCTTCGAAATAAAGATGTTTCTCTTATGGAAATTCTCAATGATTCTCAAATTCTAGGGATTTCTCTTTGGAATCTAGAGAATTCATCGAGCAAACACGTTCAGGCTTTCTCTTTCATGCTCTATATGGTGAACTTCCTATTTCAAATTTCTTCATCTTGTGATGATATGCTTTTATGGTTGTTACCTTTTGTCCCTTTATTCCTTATGATTGCGATGACGCAATTTCTTTAAGGAGGGGAGTCTGTAACAACCCGGTATTTCGTACCGATTAATTATCGTCTTTGGACGATTACTTTTCCTAGCTATTGCCAATTGAAGTTTTTTAAATTTGAATTAAAATTCTTTTATAAATTGTTAAAAAGATTGATGGGTTTTGAAAATTAGATAGTGGCCCATGTTTTTATGAGGCAGTGAAAATTTACAAAAGTAAATAGCCGTTCCTTTTTCTTCATTTTCGTTCGACCTGACCCCTTTCTCATTTTCGTTTGAAAACCCTAAACAAAAGAAAAATAATGGCGGCCCCTCTTCTTCGTTCCTCCGTGAAAACTAGGGCTTCGTGATTATTTTTGAAGCCGCATCTTGGTCGATCGAGTTCAAGCTCTAGCTTCGCTCGATTGTTGGTGTGCTCGGCTTCTTCTAAATTCATCGACAAGGTGAGTGACCCTCACATCTAATTCAAGTTCGTATTTTTGTTATGTTTCGATGTCGAACTCCTATATTTTGTTCGTTTAAATTTGTGAATTGAATTTAGTTCGGCAGTTCGACTTTGTTCTGATGTTGACTTCGATTTTATAGGAATTATTGTTATAGCCATGGCCTACAGTCTTCACTGCACCCTTCTTTGCATTGTATTTTTGTGTGCTTATCACTGGCTTCACTGTAATTTGTTCAACTTGAAATTTGCTTCAGGCACTTGTTCATTTTCGACCATTTGTGTCACCCTGACTTGTTTAATGTCGGCCTTGACACTTTAAACTTGATATTAATTTGAAAACTGCTTCTGACTTTTAAAGTTCCACATTTTTATGATCTTGTGCACTGCTATGTATTGGTTTCTCGAGACTTGTCACTGCCTCGTATTTGCAGTGCCTTATTGTCACTGTCTTGATTTGGTTTCTTGATGAACATGAATATGTATATGCGATGTTTTGGAGCCGCAGTCTTCTTGAACCTGTTGCAATTGTTGTTTTCACTTCAGTATTGATTTATCTGGTATTTCACTTTGCCGATGTTCATTCACGTGCCATGTTGATTTTGTGTACATTTGTGCACCTGTTTTGGTTGAAGCATGTAGCCTTTGTGCTTGTTACTATGTTGCCTTATCTTGGGTACACCTGCTTGTTTCATCTGTAGCTTTTGTACCTTGTTGTTCCACTATGCATTGTTTACTGCCATACCGCCATGTCGTATTGCGTTGTGTTATTTGTGACATTGAGCCTCGACTTTGATCGTGGTTGCTCTGTTGCTCCTTCCTTTGAAAAATGGGATACTCCTTTGTTTCAGTTTGCATAGGGTTTTAAACATTTTTGATCACTTTTGCACTGGGCTTGGTGTCTTGTCTCTGGCCATTCTTGGGTCCCTGACCTGATGAACTTGAGTCTGTTGGTTGTTGTTCATGTGCCTCTTTGTGGTTCAGTCTGTTAGTTGGGCTGCAATTCATGTGTTTACTTGGAGCATGTTATGTTTGTGCTCGAGGCTGGTTTTAACATATGGTCATGGTTGATGTTTTCATTTGGGTGGCTTGACTTGAGCTTGATTTACTTCAATGTATATTTATGTTGTGTATGTAGACTTTGCATAAGCTCGAGCTCTGTAGCCTTGCTTTGTTCAGTTCACTACTTGTAGCCTCTATTCGACCTGATTTTGCTTTGACTTTGGTCACTGCTACATATTGTTCAACATGTAGTTTCTGTTTGATTTTTGTACTTGTGTTGAATCCAGCTTAAACGCTCAGGTTTGACCTTGTGCTCGTTTGTGAATTTTCATTGTGTACATCATCACTGTAGTGGCAAGGCAGTGCATGCAAGTGTGAACTGCAGCCACACCGTATTAATTTTATTGGTATTTCTTTTGATTATTGGTTCGTTGATCTTTTGTGTACATCATCACTGTTGTGGAAAGGCAGTGCACGCAAGCGTGAACTGCAGCCACGCGGTATTGTTTTTATTGATATTCTAATTGCTTTTGATTTATGGATCTTTTGCGTATTTCCATATGTCGTAGTGGCGAGGCAGTTCACGCGTGCGTGTACTGCAGCCCTACTCGAGTTGACGTTTTAATTGATGTTTTCAATTGCATTTTTTTAATTTCTGTGATTGTCGTCTATTTGATATTTAATTATTATTGCTTCTGTACATTAATAACTGAGTTTGAATTAGACTGATTTGTGTATTACTTTCTTTTGAATTTAATACTCGGATCAGACCCGAGTTATTTCAGGTTGTAGATATCTTGCTTTGGGTTGCTGTTTGAGTTATGCAGACTTTTATTATCTTTTGGAAGTTGTCGTGTCATAGTATAGGTTAATATGTATTCATGTATATTAGTCGATAATGTACTTGTATATATAACTTCCAGAGTCGACTGTTGTAGTTGTATCATATGTATTGTGTCAAATGTATTGCGACTGAAATCAGTTATATATATATATGAGACCTTTTGTTTTAACTGTGTTCCGCATTTATATTATCTATGTTATTATTATATTTACTGTCATAAACTATTATGAACCATCGTAGTTCGTTTTATACTGGAATTGGGGTATGTCGATGGGAGTAAATAAATCAGAGAGAAAAAAAAATGAAAGAATATATATACCACTCCTATCGTGATAACCAATAATAGTGTAAGGCCTAACTACTGATGGCCGCTCCTCAATAGCCTTATTCTCCGCGCTAGTTGACAGCACTCCACCGTAGTGTTCTTGGCTAGCGTGGGTATAGAGGTGGGGCGTCACAATTCATTACTTAGAAAATATTTCTATATAAATCATTTCATAGTTAGAATATTTCCAAAACCATTTAACTCCAATACTTATGAGTATTCTATCTTATTTCACAAATCTCCAGAATTTTATTAATTTCCTTTTAAAATTTCCAAAAACTATCGATTATACTCATTTATTATCCAACCAGCGATTTATAACTCCTTTAATGAATTCAAATTCATTTACGAACTTCTCTCGTCTAACTATTTTTGAAAATATCCTTAAATCCCAGAATTCCTATCATAACATTTCACTTATACAACCACACCCGTTCACTAAAATTCGGTTCACAATCTCGAGTGTATTTATAAATTAATTCCAATTACTTACTTTTAAATTCTATATATATTTATATAATAATAATTTCAAAAATATGGTTGAATTATTATTTAAAATATCAATGCACTTTTAAAATAAACATTACTAACTAATTCCAATTTATTAATAAATTCTAATCGATTTACAAAACTTGTTTATAACTTAGAATTCATTCAACAAATTTAAATAACTAAATTTCTAAAATATTTTAATCCAATTAATAGTTTTAAAACTACATAGTTTAATAATTTTAAATCCTCTTTTAAAAAACTTAACCTCTCGATAAAAATATATTTTTAAAATTTTAATATAATCAATTTCAATTTATAAATCTCTCTCGATTCATAACGCATCGACCACATTCCAAATTTCATAACCCTTTTCGCATTTCAAAGATAGACTCTATATTTCGTTTTAAATCGATTACCCTATCTCGTTATAAATTCTCACCGTGAATTTATATTTCCAATTTATCAAGTGATAATAATTTCACTTTATTTATAAACATTTTTTATAAATTTTATAATCTCATTCCCAGTTTATAATAGGTCCATATCACTCAAATCCATTTATAAATCGATTTCTAATTATAATTCCATTTATAAACCTATTTCTTAAATAATCCAAACTATATTCCAAAGCCAACCAAATCTCGATTTCTACCTCCATTTCGTAATTTAAAAATCTTATTTAAAATCCAGTACAATAAATTTTATATTTGTTTCAAAATTCCCTTTATCCTGCTAATCTATTCAAATCTCGATTTTTTAAACCCTTTTACATTTAAACAAATATCAATCAAATTTATTGTTTAAAAATCTATTATATACATTATTTCAAAATCTCTATTTAAATTGTTTTACGAAATAGTTAAGTACAAATTTAAAATCAAATCATTTATTTATCCACAACAGTGCCTCTTTAAATAATCTGAAAACTCAATATAAATATTTCACTTCCAAAATCCCATTTTAATTTCTTTCCAAATTCAAAAATAATATTTATGATCTTTTAAAATACCAAAATTCGTAGTTTCTTTTTTGTGTTTGTTTTATTATTTTTACCTGGGTTCGAGCATGTTCTTTCCTAGCTTGTTTTTCTGTTTCTTTTTTTGAATAAATCTAGTAGGGGACCAGCCAACCCCGCTTGCCTTGCGAAAAAATAAAATACCAAAATCTAGGCCAGTGCTACTATAGCATTTAATAAATTCATATCATATCATAATCTATCATAGAGCATTCAAACGCATCATATAACACTATACATGAAATAAAAGTCAAATTTTTTAAGGAATCCAGTTGGATCCCTCCAACTTGTTTTCCTACAACCATAGAATTTAGATTACATAAAATACCGATCCTGCTTAAAGGTGGGATCTCGTGGTAATATAGGGTCATCCACTATTATGCGGGGCGCGTAGGGTCTCATCCTCTCCAGTAGGTGGAAAATATATCCAACTACTAATATATATACTAATATATATATATATATATATATATATAATAAACATCCAACTATTAATAATAATAATTATCAATTCATCCAATCAAATAATTTTTAACTATTTAAAATACAACCAATTGTCCAAGATAAGTGAGATTTACGCACTTTTATTTTTTGTTGTCGCTTTCGCGTTCTAATTCCGACTAAATTCGTACGCGTTCAAATTTAACTGAAAATTTCAGCAAGCTTTAAATCGCTCCAATCTAATTTCATTGCATACATCTCGTTAATATGAATGCAATGTAGCTTGTTTCCTACAATTTTGACTTCATATGAAGAAGATACAATATTTTTAAGATCAACGATTTATATAAATTAATTTACAAACTTAATTACAAACTAAGTTTTTAATTACCCATCAATAAAAGAAGCCCAGCCCATCTAACTGCTTCTTCCCCAAATGCTTGATCAAAGCCTATAGTTCATCTCGTGCACGACCGCCTCGTGTCAGTGACATGCAAATCTATTCAATCGTTCGCCATCGAATCCCCTCGCCTCGCTCGACTCGACTATACCCATCTCGACACTTTTGGAGTTACCCTACAAATCGCGACCTCACCAAACTCTCTTCGCCTACAGGATGTCGCGACCCGCAAACCATCATCGAGTTGTACAAGACTTGGCACGGAGCTGCTAAACAACCCGAGAAACCCAACGAACCAACCTGTATCCCTAATAGTCGATCAACGACCAAGAAAAATCAAGCCCTAGCTTCGAGTTGCTACAGAACACGGTCAAGAAAAGTGATGAACGTATTTCTCTGTAATTTAAACCGTTTGTTTCATATATTTTTATTTTAATAAAGCGGTATTATACAGGTATTTTGTTGTGGTTTTGCAGATTATTGATTCCAAAGTGCAACGTTGAAATAAATCGGTTATGTCGTCCATTGGTTCAAAAATCACGCAGCAAAGAGTGCAACATTTTGAGCATTGAAATAAATCAAAGTAAAAAAAACATTTCAAAATGCTAGCTTACCTTCATACTTGGTTAAGTACGGTCACATATTATTTAGTCATGAGAATATCAAATAATACATGGCCACGCTGTAAAGCAAAATAGGACACATTCAAAAGTAGCTCATGTGGGAATTTGGACCAATTCACATATAAAAGCATGATCACCTTTTTAAGCAACAGAGGACTTGGTCAAAGGAGCAGATAACAGGGATGCCAAACACTCAGCATATATGTTTCAAGCATTGATGTGGCAACTGACTCTTCACTAATTCAAGAAATGGACCCAGTCAATACATATATCTCGGCAGCTACTATGAAGAGGACCAGTTCTATTGCTAAAATTATGGACTGATTTTAGGGGTTGAAAGCCTATATATACAGCATTATACAACACCTTGAAATCGTCTCTGATACCCCGTCACTTTTTCTTCAGTTTATTTTTATTTTCAGCAATGTTTTTATGTTCAGACAGAGGGGATAGGACTGTTAATTAATTTTAGCAGTTTATTTTTGTTCTTATTTCTTCCGATACTCATTCAGTTAGTTAATAAATTTAGTTCTTCTCTATTTCAGTTGTTTACTCTGTCATTTACTTTTCCGCAATTTTAATTTCTGTTCTGATTTTTACAATTTTATATTTTGGCTGCAATTTCGATTAGATTCAGAATTGATTCGGAGTATATTATTGTTTTTATTTTTCTATTCAAATTCACCGTCGAATTCGTTTAACACGCCTAAGATTTAAATGTGGGTTTCAATTATTTTAAAATACAATTCCCTGTGTTCGACCTGCATACTACATGCATGTGCGCTTGCAGAATTAATTAAAATTTGTGCTTTTCTAACCAATAGAAAAGTCGCAACAAAAAGCACACCACCCCAACTCAATCGAACAACACCAAATGGATACCATCTCAAAGCTCTCATCGAAATAGGAACTTCAAAGCTTGTTTCAAGAATTTTAATTGAGTGGAATTCGGGTTATAAATTTTTGAAGCTTCTATTTCCTAAAGAATTTAATTTTTTTTGTATCTGCGTAATTTTTTTTAAAAGGACCACGATTTTAAATAGAAGAATAGGGTGTAGGCTCATACAACAATAGGATGGCTGAGTGGATTTTTTTTTGCGGCTGATGTAAAATAAAGATTATATATATATATAATTCCAAAATATCTAGATATTTATCTTGAACCCTGATCGAGGCGTGCCACCATTCGTTCCTAATGTTATACTTCCATTCCGAACGTGATGGAACAAGTCTCGAAATCCAATTCGATCGTATGGAGAAGATAGCTTTTTGAACCCAATAATTATATTGGATTTTCAGTATTAATTTCAACGCGTTTCTATGCCGTATGACCAAATGGTGAATCCAAATGTTATGAAATTTGAAATCCAATAATAATACACTATTACGGATCCAATGGAATTGGTTTCGTCGAAATTCGAGACTATGCCCGAAAGGTTATTTTCACTCATTAGTTAAAACAAGTTTTTTTTTTAAATCGAGTAAATCACTTTTAAATTCAATCTAAACATTCTGTTACCTTCATTCTTGTTAGTATATATTTAATAAGCTTTTAAACCAATTTTTCCAACTAAAAAGCCAAGATTTAATTATTTGAACGATTTCAATTATTTAAATCCAACGATTTATTATCAATAAATTATTCTATTTGAAATTCAACCTATTAAATCTATAAAATTAATTTTTCAATATTTAAAATCAATTAAGTATTCCAATTTCAAATAACCAAGATTCTGGATGGTTACATTCCTGCCCCTTAAAAGAATTTCGTCCCCGAAATTACCAAGGCAGGGAAAAATTCCCAAACCATTCTTTTTCTAAAACAATTTAGTCAAAATATTTTGCCAAATGAATTTAAGCTCTTAACCTTTTTCCAAATTCAATTTGAAACCTTGTTATTTGACTAAGTTTCCAAATTCATCCATTGATTCCAAATAATATTATCCATTCATTCATTTCAAGTTATAATTCAAATATCACATTTTAGTTATCAAAATTTCAAACTCTTTGAATTTTCAAAAAATTTCGCCAGCGTCTCCTTTGCGCAGCTAGATTAGAACAACTACAAATTGCCACTACGGGCCCAAATCAGCAAAAGAAAATAAAAGCCAAGTGGCTCAATCATAAAACCAGCAAATACAGACAACAATTTAAACATGTACCTTTTAGTCAAGCAACCCAACTTTCTTATGAAATCAAAGGCAACAAACTAGCTCTTAATTTTATATACCTGCATCTTATTTACCCATGATATCAAATCGTAAAATTCAAATTTGCATTTTAAATTTCCAATTTTTGCTTCACTTAAGCCCATTCGATGTACATATACCATTAGTATGCAATATCAAATCTGATCGCTCACTCGATCACGCAATTTTGCTTCCGAACTAGCATCGTTCACACGACTACTCTAGTGCGGACTCAGATCTTGTTTCCCGATTAGAAACTGTCATTCTTCTTGCATGGCCATATACTATAGTAGAGAATCATAGAATTAATCAAAAATCCATATCCAGTGTCCGCCGTCGAAAATCGAGTGAAAAATCCAAACTTGAATCGATATAAATTATCTCGAAATTCTGTGTTCGAATCTGGATCTAACCGTTATGCGAATAATATAATATACGTACAACTTACGTATTTATTTCCAATTGATTTTCTTATCTACACCAACTTCCTTTTATTCACATTTATTCTGTTCACTTTCAAATTTTTACTTTTAGTTATTCACATTGCTTAATTTCACATTCCCTTATTTACTCACATTCACTTCTTTACATAGTACATTCCATAATACTATTATCCCTTAAACATCATTCCATAGAACTTGTTTACTTAAGTTCATTTTAAAACATTTTATACAACCTAATCTATATCCATTTTAATCCAATTCAATTTCAATTTCCAATTTCAACATTGAATTTTTTCCATCCACATTCCAAACCAAATTAATTAATTAATTAATTAATTTAATTAGTCCATTTCTAATTTATCTCAATCTCAATAAATTCCATTTCCAAAAATTATTTTACTTAGTCCAACTTAGGCTTAATTTTCAAAATTTATTTTATTTAACTTAATTTAAGTTAAATTTTATTCCATAACCCAATTTCAAATTTTAACTTTTCTTACATCCATATTCAACAATTTAAAGCATTGTTATAACTTGCTAATCTCCAAATTTTATAAGTTATCAAACTTATTTTATCCTATTCTCAATAAAACATTTAAATGAAAATCCCAGAGTTTAAACACCTTGTTCTAAAGTATTTCAAATCATTTTTTTGAAATCATCTATATATACATATACACACACAAAATTTCTTGGATTTTTAATCGTTCTTTTGCATTTCAAACCAAAACTAGCTTTACCAAACAAAACTCCAATGGTAGCAATTTCTCTCTTGGAAACTCGTAAATGAACTTCTATGATGCTGCAGCCATTACCGAAATTATTTTCCAACGACCGAAGTGAGTTTAATGCTTTTATCTCCTAAAAATCCTTTTAAATATTTCTATTCAAAATATTTTTCTAATAATATCACTATTAGTTTCCAAAACCTTGAAAAACGTTTCAAAACCAATGGGATTTAAATTCCCAAATTTCTTGCTTTTAAACCCTTTTAATTTCTAAACTGCTTTTATAAACCATATTTATATAATATACTTCAGGAATTTCATTTCAATTTATAAATCTAATTTGCAAACCAGATTTACATAATTCCACTTTGTTACAAAATTATCCCTTAACCTTTAAATCTTATTTTCATTACAATATCAACTTTTATTCGATCACAACAACAAATAACAAATGATAGTAGTTTAACGTTATCGTTTCCCAACAACCAAGCACACCATATACATTTATAATAATTTTTGAAAAATTATTCCTTCACACATAAAAATAATCAAGGTAAAATTATTTCATTTACCCAGTTTCAAAACAATACCCTGTCAAATTGCTCTTTCAAGTGTTTAGAAATTCCTATCAATAACGTTAATTACTCGTATTGACCAAAATCCATAAGCCACTCAGTAAATCAACCAACACAATGTAAAGCATTTTTATATCACTAATAAATACATGCTCATAGACATACACACACACTCAAACTCATTCTTGGGTGCTACTGACTCTATCTCTAATGAGTTACCCCATCAAAGCCAAGGTTCTCTCTTAACCTTCAGCTCTGATATCAACTGTAACAAACTAGGATTTTCGACCCTCGAAAATCGGCAATGATACATCCACTGTATCACATGCCGAGCAAACGAATGCCAGAAAACCCGATTGTTAGGGAAAAGAAGAAAAGAGATAGAAGAAATATAGAAACAACAACACGAAATCTCACAATCACAACAGAACGATATATAATATATACTAATAAATCTTTATACAAAGAAAACTGTAACTGTTAATATGCAACCATCATCCGAGTACAATAATCAACAAATCAATCTAGACAGCTATAAGAACTTGTCCTCACAAGTGTTGAATATACAGCCTAACACAAACAACGGAATATAATCAAGTATGTGGAATACGTCTCTGTCATCCAGCTTGTCTTCTGAGCTCCATAGCATCCTACCTTGAATCTGTAATACTCGGCCTGACTTGAAAATTATAATATAATAACACCCGAGTCAATCTGGAAAACCAACAAGAGTAAACACACTCAATTTAAATTATTATTGTTATCAAAATCCCTTGAAAAACAATGGTATCCATAAGACCACGCCACACATAAATACGGCGGGTTTTTACCTAACGATAACCAAAACACGTTTATATAAAAATCCTATGATATTATAATAGTTTCTAAGCACAAATAATTATTAAAATAGCCAAATTATTACATTAATTAAATTCCAGCATACTAGGCTCTACAATCAAAACTGTAAAGGCTCGTAGTGGATATTGGATTCCATACAATGATTGGACTACTAAGGTATCTCCCATCATAGTACACCTCTAGAAAAGTGTACTGAGATCGTACCTAACGATCTCTACCAACGTAGGACCAGCCCACCCCTTACTGGATAGTACCGAATATGTTATCACCCCAGGTGTTTCCACCCTAATCGAGCGCTCTCTTTTTTATGTACAACCATATCCATAATTATAATATAATATATCCAAGGGTATCTAGAAAAGTGATAACATACCCTACTTGGGTGTGACCCATTTAGCCCTGCCGCATTTCCTCTTTTTCAGTCATTCTCGGTTGATGAGGCTTGGGGCTACGTTTTACCTTTGGAATAACATTCATATTTTGAATGCTAACACTGCCTTCCAGACAACAATGCAACGATAGCATTCATCCACACAAGTTTTCCTGGGTCTAGACAAACCGAAACTCCTTTAAAATCACCATCTCCACTATCTTTGAGATATCACAATTCGTAACGCACAAATCAAATCGAAGTGGTTTTCGGATAATTAAATCAGATCGCTGTCTCTTCGAAACAATCGACGAATTTGGTCAGATTTGATAGTTGGTTATTTAACCATCAAATAACATCCATAAGCAGTCACTAGGCCCAGATTATAAATCTTTCAACTTCTACTTAAAAATTATCTTTACAAAGATGTATATATTTAATCCCTTCTAGTATTTCAATATTTGAAAACGATTCCAAATTCTTATGTTCATAACAAGATTTTTAACCCATATCAACACTTAGGAATGTTTCCAAATCCAACTTATAATTCATTACTTAGGACATATTTCTATATAAATCATTTCGTAGTTAGAATATTTCCAAAACCGTTTGATTCCAATACTTATGAATATTCTGTCTTATTTCACAAATCTTTGGAATTTTATTACCCGTTTGAAATTTCCAAAAATTATCGTTTATACTCATTTATAATCTAACCAACGATTTATAAATCCTTTAATGAATTCAGATTCATTTTCGAAGTTTCCAGTCTAACTATTTTGGAAATTTTCTTTAAACTCCCAGAATTCCTATTATAACATTTCACTAATACAACCACATCCGTTCACTAAAATCCAGTTCACAATCTCGAAAGTATTTATAAATAAATTCCAATTACTTACTTTTAATTTATATATATATATATATATATATATATATATATATATAATAATAATTTCAAAAATATGGTTGAATTATTATTTAAAATATTAAGGCACTTTTAAAATAAACATCAATAACTAATTCAAATTTATTAATAAAAATCTAATCGATTTACAAAACTTATTTATAACTTTGAATTTATTTAACAAATTTAAATATTGAAATAACTAAAATTTTGAAATACTTTATTCCAATTAATAGTTTTAAAACTACATAGTTTAATAATTTTAAATCCTTTTTTTAAAGCAAACTTAACCTCTCAATAAAAATATAATTTTTAAAATTCAATATAACCAATTTCGATTTATAAATCTCCCTCGATTCATAACACATCGACCACATTCCAAATTTCCTAACCCATTTCACGTTTCAAAGATAGACTCTATATTTCTTTTTAAACTGATTACCCTATCTCGTTGTAAATTCTAACCATGAATTTATATCTCCAATTTATCAAATGACAATCATTTCACTTTATTTATAAACATTGTCTATAAATTTTATAATCTCATTCCCAGTTTCTAATAGGTCCATATCACTTAAATCCATTTATAAATTGTTACTGAATAAAATTTCATTTATAAATTTATTTCTTAAATAATCCAAACTATATTCCAAAGCCAACCAAATCTCGATTTCTACTTCCATTTCATAGTATAAAAATCTTATTTAAAATCTAGCATAATTTTTTTATACTTATTTCAAAATTCCCTTTATCCTCCAAATCTATTTAAATCTCGATTTTTAAAACCCATTTATATTTGAACAAATATCACTTAAATTTATTGTTTAAAAATCTTTTGTATACGTTATTTTAAAATCTCTACTTAAATTATTTTACAAAATAGTCAAGTACAAATTTAAAATCAAATCATTTGTTTTATCCAAAACAGTACCTTATTAAATAATCCCAAAACTCAATATAAATATGTCACTTCCAAAATCCCCTTTTAATTTCTTTACAAATTCAAAAATAATATTTATGGTATTTTAAAATAACAAAAATCTAGACCAGTGCTACTATAGCATTCAATAAATTCAAATCATATCATAATCTATCATGGATTATGCAAACACATCATATAGCACTATATATGAAATAAAAGTCAACATTTTTTGAGAAATCCAGTTGGATCACTCCAATCTATTTTCCTACAGCCACAGATGTTAGATAACGTAAAATATCAATCCCACTTCGAGGTGGGATATCACAGTAATATACGGTCATTCGCTGTGGGGCGCGTCGGGTCTCATCCGCTCCAATAGGCGACAAATTTATCCAACTACTAATATATATACTAATATATATATATATATATATATATATATATATATATATAATAAACATCCAATTGATAATAATAATTATTAATTCATTCAATCAACTAATAAATAATTTTTAACTATTTAAATTACAACCGATTATCCAAGCTAAGTGAGATTTACTCACCTTTATTTTCTTTTGTCGCTTTCGCGTTCTGATTTTGATTAAATTCGAACGCGTATTTTTTAGGACCTTAGCTTTGGTAGCAGAGCTGAAGGTTAAGGTAGAACCTTAGCTTTGGTGATTACAACTCATTGAGAGATAGGGTAGTGGAATGTCTTGTTATGAGTTGAGTGTATATATGAGAGTGCGTATTTGTTATTGTTATAAAAATATTTTGTATTGTGTTGATTAGTTTGTAGAGTGGCTTATGGATTTTGATCAATACGAGTTGCTATCATTCTTGACGGAGGTTTCTAAACACTTAGGTATGGCAAATTAACATAGTATTATTTTTGAAAGTGGTAAATGAAATAATTTTACCTTAGATTATATTTTATATATAAAAGGAAAATTTTCATAAATCGATATAGTTATTTATGATGTATTGGTTTGTTAGGAAATGATCATATTATATTATTATCACTTTTTGTTTGTTTTATTGTGCTCGACTGATTTATGAGGACTTTTACCTTTTCACTACATAGGTTGGGCAGATGATAACTTGTGGGAATATTAAAAGGAACACCTGCTGAATTATGTTTCACAGTTTGCCTATAAGGCGTTCGGTGATAATGTTGGGTTAAAATTTGATTTTAACAAAAGTTTCTTATTATAATCTGAACAACGTAAACACTTTAGTGATAGTTTATAAAGGAAATGATTTGTATAAACGTGGTTTATATATATGATTTATAAATATGAATAGGATTATAACTGAGAATTTGAGAACTTAAATCCTGGTGTTTTGGATTGGTTTTCTAAGGTTTTGGAAATAATACTAGTATTGTTTGGGAGTTAATAATCGAGAATTGGTATATGGGATTTTTATTATGGTACTTAGTAATATTTATGAAGTATTTGACACTACTTTAGAAATGATTTTGTTAAGTCCGAAAGGCAGGGTTTTAATGTACCAAACTCACTTCTGTCATTGCTAACTAATTCTAATGACGACTGAGCATCATCGACATTTATTATCGATTTTCAAAGTGGAGGATGCTACAATAGCGATTTTATTTTGATTTAAATTCAGAAGTATGATTTTCTATACAAAAGTTATAAGTACATATTATTTCAGAATGATTTGGAATGAAAATCGGGTGTTTAGTTCTTAAGATTTCGTTAATTATATTATGGTCACATATAGCTTATGCATTTGGATTGAATGTTCTGTGCATCATAATGGATGTGTTTGGGTGATAGTTTTCATTTGTCAAAATGAAATGAAAATTTCGATGATTGTGGACCGTCGAAACTTCAAAAACTGTACAAGTAATTAAAGATAAGTGTTTTGTGAAAATATAAATATGATTTTATATAAACTTTATTAAAAGGTAGTAGACATAAACAAGTTTTAAATTGATTGAATATTCATATTGAGTGAAATGAATTAGACAATTTAATATATACTTCGAGGATTTAGTGGAATATTTTATGGATATGAACTTAAGTTATAAAAAGCTTAATAACTTGAAGTAAAATTTTATGAAATGATTCATAAGTGATTTTAGTATTACATGAGAAATACTAAGTCATAATTGAATGTGAATTAAGATGGAAAATAAGCGGTGTAGTTAAGGAAACCAATAAAATAGAGTATGTAAGTTGTACGCAGATCATGTTATTCTCTTAGCAGTTCTTGATCTAGGATTCGAGTACATGGGTTGCGATGTGATTTACACTGGTTCGAGTTAAGATTTTTCACTCGATTCTTGGTGGCGAATACTTTATACAAATTTTTGATATGATCCTAAAATTTTCTATCATAGTATATGGATATGTAAGAAGAATAGTGGTTTCTAATCAAGAAACCAAATCAGAGTGCGCATTAGAGAGGTTAAGTGAACTAAACTAGTTCGGAAGTGAAATTTATGTGATCGAGTAAGTGATCGGAATTGATATTGCATATAGATGATATATGTATATCGTACGGTTATAAAAATATTACTATATATGTTGGCCTGTAGAGAATTTGAGGAATGACTCTTCAAATTGCTTGGGCTAGCATGAGTGATTGACTGGATGATACCTGAGGCTACTGAGCATAGGGTAGCGCATAGTGAATTTGTTGTCATCCTTGTGCAATGAGAAGTTTTTTGAACCTAGGCAAACTATGAGTTTTGGTTTCTGGTAATCGCAATACTATCTAGTAGCATGATGTGATTGTTTTTTGGCTTACAATAATGTTTGGTATCGATGTGTGATGGTTGCTTTATTCTTGTTTTGGAATTTCGAGGGTGAATTTTTTTTAAGAGGTAAGAATGTAACGACCTAGGTTTTGAACAGTTTATAATAAAATATTGGAACTCTTTAAATATTTGAATCTTAGATTTAATTTGAATAAAAATGATTTCGGAAGCTTATTTAATTTCTGTCCAAATAAAAATGATGTATTAAAATTTTAATTTAGAAATAAAAGCGATTAAGCTGGTTTGCATAATAATTCTTTTTAGTTAATGGGTGAAATTGTCATTCCGAAGCACCGTCTTAGATTTTGATGAAACCGGCATCATTAGATCCGAAATAATGAATTGATGTATATCGACAAGTTTCTTGAGGATTAGACATGCTGTATGATCGTGTGGGCTTGAAACACACAACAAAAACAAATGGGAATAAAATATAATATAAATAGTACATAAATACTACTCAATTCTTAAACCTAATCTTCAATTCTCACTCTTCCTCTTCATTTAAATTTTTACATTCACGGCCCAAATCCTATAGATTTGTATTATCCAGGGCTTCAAGTGGGTGTGATTGTTTTTTGGTGTGGTTGCTATTGAGTGAGTTTGTTCGACTTGGTTAGTCGAAGCTAGGGTTGACGTCTGGAGGTGCAAGGGAGGTGATGGACCGATGTAAGAGGGGATTTGATTTCCTTTTGTGAAGACGGTCGTATGATGATAATCTGGCGGAGTGCAGCTCTATAGTGTGAGACATGACTTTAGGGCTACAGTGAACGTAGGATGTGGTCGTGATGTAGCATGGGCAAGCAAAGGTCAAATCGGCGACATAGGTGAACTCATGGTGGAGCATGGAATCGTTTGGTGGTGGTCGTTGGAGTTTTAGAGATCGGAGTTGAATTGCGATGTCGTGGGTGGTGATTTAGGCAAAATGTCATAATCGATAATGAGGCATTGGAGGTGTCTTGGTGGTGGTCGACAGGTCGAGTGCTAGGTGATAAGTCTGATGGCAAGGTCGGTTAGTGGAATTGTCAAATAGAGTTCCGTATCGTTGTAATGTCATGCACGACAATGGTGCATGTGCACGTTTCTAACATTGCGAGAACATTTTAGTGGAAAGAGAAAGGGGATGAGGAGGTAATTAAAATGTTAGTTATTTGATTAGTTTAATTAATTATATTTTATATTCCACAAACTTATAAAATTTGTATCTTTTTCATACGAGCCACAATCGTGGTGCGTTTTCACTGTAGCGTTCGTATCTGGATTGTGTATGCAATGAGGCTGGAATCGTCGAGTTCAGAGCTTATTGAAATTTTAGTCAAAACTCGAAAGACATTCAATTTTGGACTATTTGAAAATGTGCAACAATGGTTGGAGCTTGGGTGTGTTTTACGCACCAGTTAATTACATATTGTTGTATATACGAATTTTTTCATATTGAAAATATAAACTGTATAACGGACAATGCGAATTATTACTTTTGGACCCAGCCTTGTATTGTAAAACAAGTGATAACAGTATTATGAAGTATAATTTCTATTTTGATCATCTATAACATGTATCATGGTCCAGACTACTTATTTACATGTTTAATATGGCTTTGTGAAAAGTGATACTATGTTATGAATGTTAGAAATGATATAGTCGTCATAAACATGCTTTGAAATCCTTGATATTTTTGCATACGTGAAACTGGATGATTTGGAAAAATTGTGGAAATATATATTTACATATATATTGGGTTGTTCTACACAAGTTTGAGTGTGTTTGACATATATTGATTGGTTTGGACATTTGTGGAAATTGGAAAGGGAAGTTGTAAATGTTAGAAGCGAAAAAGTCACGACGGATGCACACTGAAATTGCTGTGATCTGCGATTTTAAAGTCAACTTTGGAAGACATCCTAAGGCTTCTTTGTATTGACTAATTTGTACTATTAGTGCACTTATTATGGGAAAACATTAGTGTTTAAATATATTTTGAAAATCATTTATGGATTTATAAAGAGATGGTTTTAAATTACAAAATAGGTTTTAAAGTGGTGGTTTAAATAAAAAGATTTTAAAATATAGTATAAGTATTTTAAATGTATATTTTTAGTATATATATGGTTTTAGAAGTTATTAAAGATTTTAATAAAAATTTATAAAAAGGATTTTATATTATAATATTTGACAAGAGGTTTATAGCATTCTAATAAATATCTTTATTTTATAAACAAAATAGTATATGTAAATATATACCCTTTTAAAGGTATTTTAATATATATATATATATATATATATATATATATATATAGAAGTTTTAAAAAAGGAAGTTTGGTATTTGTAAAGGAATTTAAAAGGAGTTTTAAGATTATACACTTATGTTTTAATGGATTGTTTTATAAAATTATTGAAAGAGTATATTTACTTGTTCAATAAATGAAGATGTGCTTAAAGTTTTGAAATGGATATTTCAAAGTAAATGGCAAGTATAAAAGTGATTTTGGGTTTATAGTATTGATGTTTATGCAACATCTGTTTTAATCCATTTGACTATACTTTTGAATAGTAATTGGATCTTTAATATCATGTTGCTTAAGCATGTACATTCTAAGTGAAAAAACTGGGTGAAAGAATACATCAAGATCCTACAAAAGATATGCAGACAATCAAACTAATACGAAAAAATAGAAATGGCACACTATAATGAATATGAAAGTTGATACAATAATATTGACTGTGTAACTACATATATACAATAATACATAGTGTAAGAATTTAAGTTTTGAATTACGATGTAAACATATGTAACGTAAACCTGTAGTGATATAGAGTGTTTTGAAGTGCTAATGTGTCCTTATGGGCCCCTGACAGACCATGGTCCTGAAACTTTCTCACAGGGGTTATCTCCCCCGTAACGGTTGTAGATACATCAGTGGACAAGCGAATATAAGAGTCGATGTCGTCGACGCTGATGTGGCCGAGATCAAAAGAAGCTATTTCATCTTATATTCTCCTAAGCGATCCATATATATCTCCGGCTATGTAGTTACAGTTCCGCTAAAGCCATGCACAATCCCCATTGTAGCGTATAGCGCTCTTCAATCTCTATGCAATTTTAGTTTAGTGTTATTAAATAGTAGTCCACTTTAAGCTCCGCTATTTTCTGCTAAACCTGCTAAACCAAGGCTTTTTGGCATATGCTTTAGCAATATTAATATACAAATGTTCATTTCACTAGTTCTCTTGTAAGCAAAATCAACAAAGTTAGTGTAATAACCTAATTTTAAGGCATAAGTGCTCGATATAAATCAAAAATCTATTGTATTCTCAACGTTAAGCATCCGTGTGCGACGACTAAGTAAAAGCGGGGTAGACACACGACGTGGGGTTTACTTAAGTGAGTTACCATGATCTTAAGGTTCCCCATGATATCCAAAAAAAAAAACCTATTGTATTCACAAAATCTAGTCCGCATAAATCAATTTATTATTCGCTTTTGTTATGTAAGATCAAACAATATTTCTTTTTCCTATACAAATGATTTGAGAATGAGAATAAATTAACTTTATATTTTTTATATCTAATAAAGCATTTTGCACCTCAGTTATTTATCGCTATGTCATCGCTTTATCTTTGCTATAACTTTTTACTTCTTCTTCGCTATGGAATTGCTAAGCGTTTCTAATGGATCTTCGGATGGAGGGATCAGTGTCTCTTCTGATGTGGAAGCCAACAGCGACTATGAAGCTCAGTGAGATGAAATTATCTTTAATTTTTGTCGACGAGGAATGAAGTGCACCTAATGGTTGCCACTTGTATCACCAGTTGACTCGTGGCCACGATCTATATCCTCATTGTTGCCATACCACCGTTGTTACCGTTATTATCATTACTATCACCACCTTCCATGGTGATGTCCACATTTCTATCTCCCACTGTATTTTCTTATAGATTGACATGGGTATCTTGGACGGGAGGAGCATTTACATTTTCTTCAACTCCAGCAGCATGTTAGGCTCCTTTATGAACAATGGGTGTGATGCCCAAACTACGATGGAGATTCAAAGGGTTGAAGTGCTGCATTCTCTCATCTATTAGTAGGAACCTCATCTCTCATTCTTCTGCAGGGATGGCAAACATGCAACGAAGAGTACTAGCCAAGGTCGAGCTACCAGGCCTTCTTGGAGTATTTGATTTTTTTTAAAGATAAAGGGATTAGTAACTCGGATGAGTTAGCATCACATGAATCACATGTGATAATAAAAATTGCGTCCAAGCAACCATTTCTGAGAAAATCTGGGAGGACATAGCACAAGGAAATATTCCTTCTTAAAATATCTAAGTTTATTGGTAATACCTCGGATGACTTGATAGTCCGTAGACAGCTCTAAATAGACGAGAGAGGGACTTCCCTTTTGATTTTTAAATACATATAAGTATTGAATCTAAACTAGTGTCGGAACTTTGCCTAGGTGATGTAGAGAAACCATGTAGATACTGTTTAACGAAACATAACCGTTTTGATAGAACATGGGTAAGCCTCATATATTGAAGCATGATTCAGATGAAGTGATTGATTGGTGCGACACACCGAGAGAAGCACATATATTGGTTGCATATGATATAAACTTTAAGCTATTTGTGAGCTAGTTGATAAGGCTTTGGAACAAGAACATCTTCAATGGGAATGTCGTTCTTGTCGCAAATTCTTAAGACAGCTGCCCTATCAAGTTTGGATGTTGGGGAGTCCGATGATTATCAAGAAAGATGGCATCCTCGGGATTGACATTGGGAGCAATTCCCACTAAATCTTCATCCTCCATTGCAAAAGGAATAATCTCCGGAGATTGCCCCATAGGACGACAATGTGGCTGTGGCTGGGAGGGTCATGAAGTACATGGCATTGAGGATGTTGAGGCAGAGTCTGATCCAATTATATCGTAGATTTGAACTACATTTGACGTAGATATACTCACTGCCATCGCTAAAATATGCAAGGAGCGTCTATAATCCATAGCTTTTGAAACCTTTTAGATGAACAAAGTCAGTTAAAATTTATATGTAATTCCCTTGCTAAAATAAAAACCTGTATAACCGATGTACAAGAACAATGGATGTCAATGTGTGTTGATCGATCGGATCTTATATATCAATAGGAGGCAATGATATATAACCTAACCTATGCGGTGTGTGATAGGGACAAAAGCATTATGAATGCAAATCTATGCAGATAGCTTGCTCATTCTGACAAACAAGCATCGTCGCATAATAGAACCATGTGTTGGATTATACCCATTACCATGCGATTTACGATAATAGAACCATTGTCCGGAGCAACAAAAGATTTCTTTTTGCAGGGAAAGTGAAGTGTAAAATTAAAGAAGCCATAGAAAGTCTATCCAAAACCAAAGTGCGTTCAATGTTACCATTACCTAAGACCGTCTTAATGAATCACAGTTATTATCACCACTCGACCTAAGTCACCTTGGTACCCCATTTTTCACTTCCTCTTTGATTGATAAAACTTTTTATTGAAACTATTATAAAAACCTATGGTCACTAACTCGAGCCAAGTCCGGGTACGAATCAAAGCTAACCTTAGAAAGATTGTGCAAAACAGAACTTGAGTCAACGCTCGAGTCCACCTTTAGAAATTCCTAAGCTTGCTTTGAGTTTTTCCTAGGCCTGTTAAACACAAGGCTAACTGCTCATGTTTTCGTCAAAAACTTGAGACATTTGCTAAGTGTCTGTTCGTCAGACCAATCCAAGGGAAGTGAACACGGAGTTTGGGCATCGCTGAGTCAAAATGGTATTCCGTGGCCAACGTTAGTGGTGCCACCCACTTACAATTCAAGACAACGAATACAGCATTATTCAAGGCAAAAAATCAATCCAAATTCCAAATAAATTTGAAGATAAATCTATAGGATTCGAAGTTAACACCGTTGAGATAGGTGTCAGTGGCGTTACTAGTAGCTGACAAAGTCAAAGGGGCAAGGCGGAGTCAAAACTTGCTAGCGGCTATGGCGTTGGCTTTCGAGTTTCAGGGTTTGACAATGGCAGGAAAAAAGTTCAAAAGCATCGAAATGAGAGGAAACGAGTAAGTGAAGAAGAGGAAGGGACTTAGTTGGCCTAAGTATAAAGTAGCCTAGAAAAATGGCCTAAATCTTGGGCATCGAACCTGGAGCGTAAATCGATACCAATCCAAGGTAAAAAAGAAGGGAAAAAAAAAGAAGAGTGGCAAGGGAAATGCAAATTCCAGTGGTCGAAGTTCTACCAGACCAACTTAAAGAAAGTACTTCCAGAACTTCCAAAGACCAATAACGAACTTGAGCTAAAAGTTTCAACTTTTATACTACCCAAGAGATGTGAATCTGAATATTTTTTTTTTAAAATGAGATGAACATCCAAAAGGATGCACCGATCTATGAAATTAGTTCAAAGAATGGAATGTCAAAGACTTGAAATTGATAGGAGCATTGTTATTGACACACCCAAAACAGATAAGGAGGGTCAAAAAATTAATTGTCGAATAATTATTATGGAGAATTATTTAATATATGTGCCTTCCCTTGACTTCTTTTTAAGTATGGACAATAATATCCTTCATTTTACAAAACCTAATTAATTACTGCTAAACATGATTAGTGGTAAAACCCTAATCCTAAAAATCTTCCATGGTGGAATTCAATCTAAATTCTATGAAAGACGGTGAAAACAATATGGTACTAACACAGGAAAGTGAACGGCTAGTTGTATTTATGGAAGAACCTTTCGTGGAGGAGGTAATTTTTTTTTTAATTCCATCGTTTTACTGTAGCAGGTATTTCGTTCGGCGGTAGCGTGCCGTGCAACCCAGTTGGCAGATTTAAATTTGTTATATACGGTCATGCTATGCCGTTTTTTAATGCATATATCGGCTGGTTCTAGCCGATTACATCGTAAAACGTATATATTTTTATATTCGGCAAGAGTCGGCCGATTTGATGATTGTTTAACGGTGGGATGTTGCCGACTATTATGGTGAAAATAGTAAACTTGTTTATGAGTAGCAAATATCGTTTCAGAAGTCATTGTACGGCATGTTATCGCCGACGCTACCAGCTTCTACCGTTATAAAATACAATATTATTCTGCCGTTATATTTTTTTTTCAAACAGAGTGCCGTATTGAATTTGACATTCACCGATGTAGTAATAGTAAAGAAGCGAAACAGAGTCCGGATAATTTGGAAAATAATAAGGATATTGAAAGCGATAATGAAGTTGACAAATCCAAAGAAATCGAAAGCGATGAAGATAAAGAACAAGTTAAAACGGACATTGAAATGTCTTTGTTCGACTATCCTGATTTAACATCAGAATTCAGTACTGACAGGGTATGTATTAATGTGTCAATAGTTTTTGTTGATTTTTTTGTGTACATGACACAATACTGTTGTTTCAGATTTTTGAGTCGAAGGATCAAGTTCGAGATTGGTGCATTAACCGAGGGTTAGGTTGTAAGTGTGTTATTGTTACCAAAAGAAGTAGAATGAAAAATGTACATGGGAATGGAAAAGGCTTGAGGATGGATTTAGTATGTGAAAGAAGTGGTCAATATGTTGATCATAAGTCGAAGAATTATGTTCCAATATCTTCCAAAAAAAAAGAAGAACAGGTAGTAGAAAATGTGACTGTCCTTTTGAGTTTCATGCACATTGTAGATGTGATGGGACGTGGATTGACTGTAAAGAATGGGCGTCACAATCATACACTTCCAAACGTTTTAACCGGTCATCCTTTTGTCGCGAGACTCAACGAAGACGAAGTCAAGACTGTTGCAACAATGACTAATAGTGGAGTTAAACCTCGAAATATTTTAACCGCTATTAGAATTGACAATCCTTCCAACCAATCAACCATTCGAACTGTGTACAATGCCAAAATCAAACTTAAAATGTGCAATACAGAAGGTAGATCCGTTATGCAACAATTTATGAAATTGGCATCTACCAATAATTATACCGTATATCAAAGAGTTGATGAACAAAGCAATGAAATCACCGACTTATTTTTCAGCCATCCTAGATGTGTAGTGCTTGCTCAATGTTTTTATCAAATTTTGTTCTTGGATTGTACTTTCAAGACCAATAGGTATAAGTTACCTTTTTTCCATATGGTTTCACAGACATCGACAGGGGCTACGTTTACTGTTGCATTAGCATTTCTAAGTCGTGAGACAACGGATTCCTATAAATGGGCTCTTGAATGTGTGCGGAAGTGTTACAGGGATAATGAAGTGCCAGGGGTTATCATCACCGATGCAGAAATCGCTTTAATAAATGCCGTCGCAAATGTGTTTCCAGCATCATATCATATCCTTTGTGTCTGGCATATATCTAAGAATGTGATGGAAAATTGTAAACCAAATTTTATACAAAGGAAGAGAGTAATAATTGGTGAAAAAGAAGTCGTTGTGGAGGATGATGAAGGAAAAAAGGAATACGAAAGTTTTTGGGAACGATGGACAAATGTGATAAATTCGTTGTCTGTAGAAGAGTACCACAGAAATTTAAACTCTTTTCGTGATAAATGGATAGGTAAGCATAAAAAATCTGTCACTTATGTCCTCAAAAATTGGCTAACAAAGTACAAGGAGATGTTTGTTATGGCTTGGACAAACAAAATTAAACACTACGATAATGTGTCTACCAGCATTGTTGAAAGTGCCCACTATCGTCTAAAATTGTATTTTAATTCGGCCGCTGGTAGTTTTGTTCAATGTTGGAGTAGTGCACATCTATGTTGTGAGAATGAACTAGTTGCCATCGAGCATGCATTCGAAACAAGTACGTCTAAAACAATGCATCGATTTAGAATCGAACCAATGTTTAAAGAGTTATTGGGGAATGTATCGCATAAAGCATTGGATTTAATACTAACTGAACTAAAAAGTGTGTCAACTGTTGGCATGACAATCGACCAATGTGGTTGTGTGTTATGGAAAGTTAACGGATTACCATGTGCACATATGCTTGTAGATTTTAGACACACCCACGGTTTCATCCCCCTATCCGTTGTTGACTCTTACTGGAAGCAGTTGTCATGTATTCCACCAATTGTGCATCGTTCCACGTTTGCATTTTTCGATTTGCCAGAAATCATTGCGTTGAAAAATAGGTATGAAGAATCTCCGGATAACGTTCGACTTGTTATCCAACAACAGTTAAAATCAATTGCTTTCCCACAAACAACTGCTGTTTTAGAACCACCGGTGGCTACTATCAAAAAAGGCAGACCATCCAAAAACGAACAATCCACCAAACGAGAACTTTCACACTTTGAACATGTTGAAGCGTCATTGTCATCTAGCTCAAACCTCACACCTTGCGGCAGATATTTGAAGAAGCTTGGCATAAAAACGAAGGCGTCACCATCCAAAAAATTTGATGGCGAGTATTTGTGGCAATTGCCCAAACATATAAGAGCTTACATACTCAGTATAGACGATGTGCCTAGGGACGGTGATTGTGGTTATTGGGTCGTCGTTAAACAATTGAATCTTTAAAATAGACGACCATCAAATCCCTGCAAGTTTGTTCGTGAGTCCATGGTTGACAATTTGACTGTTAATGCTGAGATGTACCGTAATATGTGGGATGACTGTGGATACGACGAAATGATGAATAGGATACAAAATCCTGAGTGGATGCAGATGCCCGAATCAGGATATATAATAGCAGAAACATTTGGCACCGTGGTAGTGTTGATAAGTAATCTCATGTCCTGCACTTTTGTTCCCACCACGGTACGGATGAATTTGTTGAACGAAAATAGAATAGTGGTTATGGGACATGTAGACAACTCGCATTATGTTGGTCTTACACTAACACCAAATTCTCCTATCCCTCCAACACCACAATTCGGATATTTTCAACGACTTTATAATATCAATGCCGAAGACTGGATCAAACCATATGTGGAACGTATCAACAAATGGTTAGTTTACATGAATGATGGCGAAAAAGAAGAGCAGACTACGGCAGTAGACTTAACTAGCGTGTAATGAAAATTATGAACATGTTTCAACATTAATATTTCTGAAATCTTAACTTGTTTTTTATATGAAGATTGTAATATTGGGTGGATGTATGCACGCGCACAAGTTTTTGTTATGTATTTTGTGAATTTTGTATGAACATTTTGATATTTGGTTGATTTATGCACGCGTACAAGTTTTTGTTATTTTTTTGGTGAATTTTGTATGAACAGGTTCCAACCTGAGATGTTTCGATCCATCCTTGCCGTATTATTGTGTATTATTCGGTACATATAGACTGTATATGGTATATTGGAAGCAAATAATTCAAAGCAAGTTATTCGGCAAATGTATGCCGTGTTGTATTAACATAAACGGAGGTGGTGCGCTGAAAAAAAAAGAGTTATACGTCTGATACCAACCGTCCGAACAATCATAAAAATACTAACCTTTAACCGAGAGTATACGGCCAAGTCCTGCCGTATTTTAGAACAAATATCAATATCTGTACATCGTTAAAAACCTAATTCAATCTCTGTATTTAAACAACACGACATCCTTATGCCGTAGAAATGTAATTTAAACGGTACAGGATCACCGTCTGCATAAATGAATTATTCACATGTATAACCGAGAGTTCACGGCAAAGACTTGCCGTATTGTCGGCTAATATATGGCAGATTGTCGACCAATACACATATATCATTGTTTTTACCACAATCATTGACTGAATCACAAACACAAATCAGTGTACCAAACCCAAACACAAGTCACATGACCAAAACATTTCAAAATTCAATCTCAAATATGAAGACAGATCATTTAACAAAATATTAATTACCAAACCACAAACACATTTCCCAACCATTTCATATCATAAGCATTCTACAGTGGCAAACTTAAATTACATCACCATTCGTCACAAAAAACACAATTGTCATTAGCTTACATATACTACAACGGTAGCAAAACAAGAATCAAAATTACCGTTGTGTCAATTTTAATAGTATACTAAAAATTACTTGCGACCACCACGTTTTCCCTTTCTAGCGGATTTGCTCGTTGATGTGGTTTGCAATTTCTTTTTTCCACTCCCTCGTACATCTCTTGTTCTCTTTGACTTTTTTGACGGACCAACGTCTTCATCGACTTCTCCATGCTCTCCATACAAGTCCAATGGTTCTGGATTTTCTATTTGCTCAACTTTCTTCAAAAGATTATCACGATACACAGTTGGAGGACATGACTTTATGTAATTAGCAATATGACTTAATCTGCGTTTCTAGAAAAAAAAAGGTATTACTCTAACAAAAATGTGTAATAGTCAAACTAAAAAGTGTACGTGTACTTGTAAATATTAAAAAAATTAGAACATAATGAGACACAAACTTACAATGCGTACAAGCAACGATTTTGACTCAATATCGGCGACCGGTGTGGTAATTCTTTTGCTAGGATTGGTCACTATAGGATGAGATGCGATACGGTACCACTGTGAATACGACTCAACACAGTCTGAAGGATTCACCGCTACTTGCGAAGTTAAGCTTTCATGCAACAGATGATTATTCCACTCCGGCCATCCCAAATCCCCAACATTGTGATATATTGCGTTAAACGAACGAGTTGACGACTTAGACCTCTTTTTGTCTAAAGTGAAAGAAGTAGTAGGAATGGGTTGGACGTAACCAAACTGTCGTAATGTTCTTTGTGGCAAGTACAACTCAGCGGTTTCGAAACACACGATGGGGCCGTTGAACAATGCACACTGTTGAAATATGTACGCATCTCTTTTATCTTTGTACGGGTCCCAAACAATATCACAACTCTGCAGATCATCTATTCTTTCCCTTATACTTACCAATTCGTCATTCAAATTTGACCCTTGTTCCATTGCAAAATAAAATGCGGCTCTCACGTCACCAACTCCAGCTCCTACACAGTTTCTATGTCGCCGTAAGACCGGAAAGTGTTCGAATATCCATACCTACATAGGCTAAATATATTAGTAATGTACGGTGATCAAAAAAACATTATTTAAACACCCTTACATGAAACAAGGTCATACACCCCGAAAATTGTTGAACATCCTTTCTAGTTGTTTGACCAAGACTATGAATTAACCAACTAAAACATGCAGTGGCCCAAGAATACTTATGCACCTGGCTGAGATCCCCAAGACATTGTAGAAAATGAACGCCTACTTTGTTACCAGACTTATCATCACACACTAAACATCCTATGGTATACAGTAGATATGCAGTTGCACAATGATTTTTCCGTTCCTGAGTATCCGATTCTTTTGAATTTGAGAACTGACTTCTCAACCATTCCAATCTAATCTTCTTTTTGCCAGCCAAAACCGATATTGACGTTGGTCTGCCAACCCCAAGGTTTTTCTCCAATAACGAATAAACATTTTCAAAAGAAATTGACCTTGATCCACCGAGGGCTCCTGTAACAGCGTTGCCTTCAGCTGGAAGCCCGGTAATGTGGAAAACTTCGTCTATGGTTATCATCATCTCACCAAATGGAAGATGAAATGTATTTTTCTCTGGATAAAACCTCTCGATGAATGCGTTAGTAAGGACTTTGTCTAGTTTTTCATGTGCATGTAATATAAGTGGATAAAAACCAGACCCCATAACTATGTCCTTCACAAACTGACACTCGCCATCCAAGTCCCATAATCGTTGGGTTCCAAAGTGGCTATGAACTTTCACAATCCTAGATTCGCCTTTAGGAGCCTAAAGATTGTTAAATATAATTTAAATAATATACACTACGCATTAAATTAAACTAAATATTATACAATAGTGAACAATTTACCTTCGAATTCCAAATTTTGTGTGCAATATGGTCTTTATAAGCAAATAGGAGCGATGGATGCATTGTGTCATCTTCTTGATTTTGACTGGGTTGTTCTTTCGTTCTCTTCCTTGATTTTTTTCCTACCACGCTAGGTTGTTCCTCTACTACAGCTTTACTATGTTCAACAACCTGCCTCTCATCAACTACCCCAAGTTCATGCCTCTCATCCCCTTCATAGACTGCTTCTGCATCTTTCTCTGGATCATTTCCTTCCTGCACATTCGCTTGTTCAGCACTTTCACTACCTTCCTCACCATTGAATTCCTCTTCGTTACTATCTTCCCCGTCATTTGATTCTTCATCTTCGTTGCTTTACTCTCCGTTACTCCCTACTTCGACATCATCATCTTCCTCACCTTCATCATCTCCTTCGGTGTTTGTTTCCTCAGATTCATTCAACGTATCCTCAGCTTCATTCCGTGTACCCTCTTCCTGTTTTTTTTCAAGTTCTAGCTTTTGCCTTTCACTTTGCAGTCTTTTACGATTGGAGGCTGTCATTGGTTTCCTGCAAATACAATACGAAAGAGCATATAATAATTGACATGCATAAACATCCTATGTTCACATACAAATAGTCACTGTATAATGAATAAGTTCTCTCTAACAACTACATTAGTTTGGTTAATTATATGAAGGTACAAATTGTGCTTAAATAAAGAATTTCTATACTAATACTTGGTTGGTTGTTTCCAAAAATATAATCTCATTTTTGATCTTTAGTGGTTTACATACTTACAAACAAAACTTGAATGAATTCTCCACAATTTTCAATATTGTAAGTTTCACAATATTTCTTGAATTATCAACATGTTCATATTTACATATTTGTGACTTACAATTAATTTAATTGGATTGATCTTAGTAATAGCAACATCTAACATGTAGTTTTAAAAAATGCATATAAATAAATGTCAATAAATCAAAATTTATTTTGTATTAAATATCAGTTATGATTTAAAGGTTTTGATAGCAAGTACATCCCATTAATTATTTACTTTCTAAAGATTACATGATATTCCCTTAGTTCTACGTACATATAAAAAGATCAATATCCAGAGATATTTGCAATTAAACATGCGGCATTAACTTTAGAGTAAATAATTTTTAAACAGTCAAAAGAATATATGGAAATCAATTTACCTAAATTTATTTCAGTACATTTCTAATTCCCTATAAAACCAAGACAGTTTATACCAGATTATTTACATTTTTCCTATAAACAAGGATAATGGACTACGATAAAAATGCATAGCATGGTTGTTTTGTTCATCTGTTTTACATAAATTCCTATATTTTCATATAAAACGGCAACAGACAATAGTATAAATTAGTATAACTCGGTAAGACCCAGCCGTTTCATCCACTATTCTATGGTCAGACACTGCCGTATTTGCCTCTACAGCTCAAATTGTGTTCATGGAATGATAGAACGGCTAGGGGGTCACCGAATGATACATACCAAATAACTTTGCAACACCAAAAACAGATCCCTAACTCGACATAACCCCACCGTACTCCACGAACGGCTACATTCAATCGAACAAAACCCTAAATTCGATTTCAGCAAAAGCACCGAACGAAACCCTAAAATCGATTTCTACAAAATCACCGATCGAAATCAAAATCAATAATCAAAATCACTTACCTCTTCAACTCGACTTCCAATTGAGGTGAATCAGCATTTTCGCTTAACTGCTTGCTGGCTGTCCTCTTCGTCCTCACCATTTTCAATTCGAATTTGTGGAAGCTTCTGATATTGGGGGCGACAGGAGGACGAACTAGGGGAGACAGGTACGAAATGTTTGGAAGAAGAACAGCCTTCTCTTTTTTTAACTGAGGATGCTTTTTCAAAACGAAGGGTAAATATGTAAACTAACTTATTTTTTATGTTTCCCCCCTTAGTACTTTTCTAACTAATAGGTGTCCCCTTAATAATTTACCCCCCTTATCTGTTTTGGGTGTGTCAATAACAATGCTCATTGATAGTTTGTCTCGATCTAAAGCATACCTTGTTTCAACAAGGTATACTTTAGGGGGCATTTGTTATCCTGCCTTTAAACCAATGTATAACTAGATGAGTCATAACCATTGAATGATTGGACAATAAGCCAGAAATCAAGAACTATAACTCGAAAAGTCAATCAAATCTCAAGGAATGATATGAAATCATGCTTATAGCTAGAGGGAAGCCAACCACTTTCTAGAAAACGAAGTGACATTGTAACGACCCGGATTTTCCATCGTTTAATTTTGATTATTTAAATGGTTTTAAATATTGTTTTGGAATATAATTTGATTTTTGAATATGAAGATTTTGGTTGAAATTACAGAATGAATTTAAATTTCAAATATAGCCATTTATCATAATACGGGTGAATAATTGAAATTTGAGTTCAATATGAATTGAAACGATTTCTAATGTTGATATAAATTCTATTTGAATTAGAATTGAGTTAGTAAGTTTTTTTTAAAAAGGAATTTCAAGTGATTTCGCCAAATTTTAAAATCGTCGATTAAATCGACACGTTGAAATAGCGATCCGCGGCACAATCTTGAAATTCGACGAGACCAGTTCCATTGGATCCGTAATAGTGTATTATTTTTGGATTTCAAATTTCGTAGCGTTTGGATTTGTCGTTTGGTCGTACGAGATAGAAACGCTGTAACATCCCGCCTTTTGTACGCTTTAAATCGACGATAAACCACACACGTCAGACTCAAACCATATAGAAGGACGAATTGTTGTTGGGGTGAATAAGAAAAAGCAAAGAAAGAAAGGAAAAAACAAAACAGAATCTTGCAGCGGAATGACAAAATATGATAATCAAATAACATGTCATGAATCTGTTTTACAAAACATTTGATTATACTTATACAACATAGAATCAGAGTTACTCATACCAGAGAATAATAATTAACAATGCAGCGGAACAGTATGAATGTAGTGGAATAATATAATAATACAATCTTCGTCTTCATCCTTTAGAAATAAAGTCTTCAAATCCTGAAATGCTCAGGCTGACCCAAGAGAATTGAAAAGACAAAACACTCGAGTTAGAACTAAAAGATCTTATGTGAGTTAAATCAACAGAAATAAATATGAGTCGAACGGCGTCAAAGATGTTTACGAGATTTGACATCTCCTATCCCGTGTCTAACGTGAGTGTAGTAACTTAAGAGATGATCGGTTCACATCTCCTAAGGATCCGTTAAACTATCTACTATGTAGTAATATACGCTATTATAATAATCTCTAATAGTAAAATAAACTTACTTTAAAATAGCGTTAATGAGTGACTCAATATTCCCCTTAACACATAATAGTGCCAATAGTCTATTATACAGTACCGTAATACCTCCTGATCAGGAGGCTACCAGAGGATACTCCATAGGTACGACACAAATCAAACTCGTAAAAGGCACGCTAGAGTAGGTGACACGGCACAACGAGGCAATACTAGGGTAGATATACCAATTACACATCTGGGCTGGTGGTGACACGTAGTGCGCATCTACCTCCCACCTCGAGCCACACCAAAAAAAATAAATCAAAAGGCCCCAATCAATCACAAAGTAATAGAATGGTATCGAAGGAGTGTGTCCGATAAGAGGAGCTACCTCACTGGCCCGAGAATCGCTCCAGTTTTAGCCAACTTATGCCAACTCACGGGAGTCGGGTCCACGTACATACCTCAATAGAACGTCGCCACCATCCTACTTCATTCTGCAATCTCCACCGCGTACACGGTTGTTAAAATAGTCCCGGAGTTGGCAGAGAGTATGACAACTTCCGATCCCTGTCTCTTTAACACCAAACATTATTATAACACCGTGGTCATTTTCAAAATAGTTTATACTTTAAAACCAAATATCGTTGCCTTTTCAAAACCAAATCAATACGATATCATTTTCATTTCAAATATATCCTTTTCAAAATCATAACACTTTCAAAGTCATAACATTTCGAAATCAAAACACTTGAATATAACACTTTCAAGTTATAATACCTTGAAACTCATAATTTTGAAACATAGCTTCCACCACTTAAATGGTTTAAATATTTAAAATACTTTATATAATAAATAGCTTCTTCAATTTCACAAATCAATTCCAAAACAACTCGAATTTCTAGATTTTATATTTAACCAAATCCCAAATCATAAATTTCAATTCAATTCAGTTTCCAAATAAACCATTCCAAATTTATCGATTTCAAAACATATTTGACTCACAGAATAAACCATTTCAAATTCAGTGTATTTCAAACTTTAAGTATTCAACAATTTCAAAACTAAGTTTTTTTTTTGAAATTAGGTAAGAACTTTATTAAGGCATTTTAGCCCAAGAATAAGGCCCAATTCTGGCCCTAGAAGACGTACAGATTTTTATATTTACTTAAGTACGAGCACTCTCTCGTCATTACAAAAAATAAAGTAAAACCGACAGCTATCTACTTCTTCTTTCATTCATGGCGGCCAATGAGCAGAATAGCTTGTACTTGGGGTATTTACCGATGAACAGTTCAGATCCCCTACTCCAGTTTGTTCTTCGTCTCGTCCCCGAGAGGTGAGTTCTTGAATGCGTCGTTGAGCTAATCTCAAGTCATTTACTACAAGCTTGCTGACTTCTGAGGTTCTTCTTTGTTTGTTTTGAAATATTCTTCGGTTTCTTTCCTTCCACGCACTCCAAACTGCAACAGTAATGGCGATACTGCTCAATTTGGATTCCATGTCTTCGCCATTCCCTTTTTGGATCAGGTAATTTAGTTCTTCTGCTAGTAATTTTGCTTGCGACGTTGAATTAATTGTGAGTTTACACGATTTCCATATCTCTGTCGAGTATTTACAGGAGAAGAATATGTGTTCATGATATTCTTCTTCTTGGTCACATAATGCACACATCTTTTCGGTTATAATCCTCCATTTTGAGAGTCTATCTTTTGTAGATAATCTTTTGAGCACCTCTTTATACGTGGTAAAGGCTATTTTAGGGATATTGACTCGATTCCAGATGATTTTGCTCCAATTCGCTTTGTTATCTCTGTGTCTGACCTCATTCCAAGCTGATTTAGTGGTAAATTCATTTCCATTAGGCTTCCATACCCATAAATCATTGTCTCGTCCACTGAATATCGACATATATTGTATTTTTTTAAATTCCTTGATTCACTGGTATCATAGAGTAGTTCTATTCATTATTGTTGATTGCATCTGCCACTTTTTTATCTGGACAACCATAGTCTGAGAAGGTGTTTAGCCCTAGGATATCAATCAATGATTCTCCAAAGATCCAAGGATCTTTCCAGAGGTTAGTCTCCCTACCTGTACCAATCTCCTTTGTACAGCAAGATGCTAGTTTTTTTGGCACTTTCATAATTGCTTTCCAGACAGAAGAAGCATCATTATCCATTTGCATGCACCAGAAGTTTCCTCTGATATATCTTTTCCTCATCCAGGTTCCCCACAAACCCTTTCCTTTAATAATTCTCCAGGCTTGTTTTAGGGTGTAGACCAGCCACATGTCTGCAAGTCTTCTAAGTTCCATACCTCCTTCCTCTTTAGGTCAACACAAATTCTAATATTTAATCTTATGTAAGCCTCCTTTCCATATAAAGTCTGCACAAACTTTTTCTATTTTCTGTAATGATGCATCGGGAAGTTGGAATGTTTGTATCCAAAAATTAACTTTGGAGTGAATAACTGTATGCACCAGTTCAATTCTACCTGCTAGCGATATAAGTCTGGAACTCCATCCTTGTAGTCTATCCGTTATCGAAGTGATTAAAACTGCACATTCTCTGTCAGTAATTTTATTGGATGATAGTGGAACACCTAGGTATTTAACAGGAAGTATACCTTCTTTCACATTTAAACAATCCAGGATTTCATATCTTCTGATGCATGTTTTATTAAAGTAGCATTTGGGTTTTTGCTCATTCATTTTGAGACCTGAAAATCTCTCTAGTTTGTAGAATATTTCCTTGACGGTTCTAGCTGATGTTTGACTGGATTTTATACAAATGAGTAAGTCATCTGCATAGAGTAAGTGGGTCACAATAGGCTGGAAGTTGTATATAGGTTGGATTAGTCTATTGAATGTAGCCAGCTCCATCGGCAATGAAAAATATTCCATGGCAATAGCAAACAGATATGGAGAGAGAGGATCACCCTGCCTGATACCACTATTGGACCCTATAAAACCTTTTGATATGCCATTTATCAGAATCGAGAAGGTCGGTGTAGTAATACATTCTTTAATTATGTTTATGAATTTAGAAGGAAATCCCATAACTTTTAGCATATGTATGATGAAATTTCTATTTATTTTATCGTATGCTTTGTGAAGATCCACCTTTAGACAGAATTTATCTGCACCTGGTTTGTTGAAGTTTCTTACCAATTCATGTGCCATCAGTGAGTTTTCAGAAATGATTCTGCCCTTGATGAACGCACTTTGACATTCTGATATAAGATCAGGTAATATGAGTTTCATTCTGTTGCATAGAATCTTGCTTAGAATTTTGTACACCACATTGCAACAAGAAATAGGTCGGTAATCTTCAATTTTAGCTGGATTATCCTTCTTAGGAATAAGACATATAAATGTATGATTAATTTCTTTTACAAATTTACCACTTTGGAAAATATCCTGCATTGCTAATGAAATGTCTTCTTTCAGGTCTTCCCAGTGGGTCAGGAAGAATTTGGAACCCAGGCCATCTGGCCCTGAACTGGAATCAACATGTATGGAATGTAAAGCTTCCCAGACTTCCTTCATGGAAATGTTCCTAGATAAAATCTTTTTCCCTTTGGCATTTATTACCCTCCTGCAGTGAATTTCTGGTAAGTTATTGTTGACTTCCCCATTGAACATGTCAGAGTAAAGTTTGATAGCTTGTTCTTCTATGTCTGAGATGCTGTTAGTTATATTTCCATCCTGGTCCATCAGCTGATAAGTATTATTAGTGTTATTCATGACAGCCATTTTTATGTAGAAAAATTTAGTGCACTCATCCCCTCAGTCAACCATCTTTCTTCAGCCTTCTGCTTAAGTTCAATGGCCTTTATTCTAAGTGTCTCCTTTAGTTTGCTTTGTGTTTGATAATATTGTCTCCAAGTTTCATCTGTAGCCTCACCACTATCAATAGATGTTAGAAGTTCTTCACACTGTTTCTGTAGAGAGCTGATCTGGTCTCCTTCTTTTGTTCTTTTTTTGTTCCACTCTCTAAGATTTTCCTTGACTTTCTTAAGGACCTATACAAGTTTATAACATTGTGTACCCTCCTCCCGAGTAATATTTTTGATTTGAATGGCTTCTGTGTATCCTTCTATTTCATGCCAATGATTGCAGTATCTAAAAGGCTTACCTTTCTCAGTCAAATTCATTTCAACTAGGTTTATAAGAATGGGACAATGATCACTAGTTGAGGGGGGAAGAACACTGACTCTAATGTTAGATAGTTTATTTATACATGCAACATTAACTAGGGCTCTGTCTAACTTACAGGATATCTTCTTACATTCACTACTTCTCCATGTATATTTCAGGCCGCAATGTATGGTTCTAACAGTCCAGCTCCAATGATGCAGTTATCAAACTCTTCCAACTGGGATACTCTGACAGTAAGACCACCTTTTTTTTCTGCTCTATGAATAGAGTTAAAGTCTCCCATGACTACCCAAGGTTCATTAATCAATTTGCTATTCTCTGTGATAACTTTCCAAAGTTGAGTTCGTTGAGAGGCTAAATTGTTTGCATAAACTAAGTTTGATGATCTCATATATATATATATATATATATATATATATCAAATTCAATTTTCTATTATTTAGTTTCGAACATTTACTTACTAGATCCATTATCATTTAAATAAGATCCAAATTACAAATAACTAAATGTTTCTTTCAATTTATTTATACTTGAAATATTTATTTAATTCACCTTAAACCAAAATCAAGTTATAAAATCATACCCTTTGAAAATCTCAAATCCAATAAGTTTGAAATCGATTTAATTAAATAAATTATTAATTAAATACTATTTCACATCAATTTCAAATTTATCTTTCCAACCTTAGTTTATTAAAATCATTATAAATTCCATATTAAAATATAATTTAATTATTACATAACCATATTCTATTTTAATAAAAATCAACTTTATTATTAAACTTATTTTATATCAATCAAATTTATACATAGCTTAAATCAAGAATTTAACTATATATATAAATAGCATTTATATAATATCTAAAATTTATATAAAACCATATATTTGTTAACAAAACCATAGAAATCATTTCAAAAAATATTTTTATATATATAGACCACGGTGTTCGTATATAATTTTCTATTCTATGGTCAAGTGATACAGATATTTATCATTTCAATCCGTAATTTAAAATATAAATACGGTTATATATCATTTCAAACCGCAATCCCGAATGAAATAAAAATCCATAACAACTTGTAGTCCATAACAATATAAAATAAAACATCCATTCATCCAATATCAATCATCAAACATTTATCACAATCACCATTCAATTCAATCAATAACATCAATATAGAATCGATAAAAATAACAGGTATTTACTGGCAGTTTATATTCAATAATAAATTAAATAACTATTTTATCCAAATAAATTCAAATAAACTGAGATGATGATTCAAAATATGCCAAACAATCATGAACAAATTTCTAATCAAATCATAAATCAATTTAACAAACATAACAAATTTTAGAAGTTGTGAGTGGTTTAACACTCACCTTGGATTTAAATTGAATTTAAAATCCAATTTAAGCTCAAAATTCAAACGATCTCAGAATTCGTCTAAACCAGAGTCAAAGTGTCCACAATTTTATTATGATCCCAATGCAAGAAACCGCGCATGAAAACAACCTCGTATGCAAAAGTTATGTACATTAGAACATTCAATAATAAAATTTTAAAATAAAATAAAATTACAAATAAACAAAGCCACGTCACCATCTTCTTCCACGTAACAACGTTCTCCAGTTCTCTTCATTCGAACCCTAGGTCTAGCCGCCATGCTCGTATGAATTTTTGTCGCCGCTACCAACGTTCTGGCCACAATCGGAGCACGGCGCGATGAAGCCCTGGCCGAGGCGCACGCAGGCGACCCCACGTGATAGTCTCCGCCGCCACCAATGTCGCTCCGCCTCGTGCCTATTCTTCCTCGATTTCCAGTGAACTCCCATGTCTATGGCCTGAATGATCTTCACCGCGGGGACCTGCACAACTCCAGCTTCGCAATAGCCCCGCCTGAAAGTCAATCGGGTGTAAATCCACCGTTGGATCGTCCAAATTCCAATACGAACGACCATCATTGATTTGCGATTTCAGGGCAAACAATGATTCGAATCCAAAAATGAATTGCAGATCTGAGATGTGCGCGTCGAGAGCTTTCCGATGATATAAAATATGATATTGTTTGAAGTGTTTTAATTTTTGAAGTTGAAATTGAATTGAAATTGGATTGAGAAGATTAGGGTTTTTAGCCATAGAGGAAGAGGACCAGCAAAAATTTCTGGACATACAGAAATGAGAAATAGAAAGGCTGCTAGGGTTTATAACCGGATATATATAGGCAAACTAGAATATAGGAATAAATGGATCGATCGAATTTGGGTTTTGAACGATAAATGACCCGAAAAGCCCATTTCGACTCCGCAACGAAAATGGTTCAACCCCTATATCAAAATAGTTGTTATTAATATTTTTAAATTCAATGGAATAGGTTTCAAGTCCAAATTCCATCATATGAAGAAATTATGTTAAATTCAGTTTATTCCAAATTGATTTCAATTGATTATAATTAATTGATTTCTAGGCGTTTCGAGCCCATACGATCAAACGACAAGTCCGGTCGCTACGAAACTTGAAATCCTACAATAATTCATTGTTACGAATCCGATGAAACTTGTTTCGTCGAAATCCGAGCCAGTGTCAAAATGGCTATTTTCACATTAATTAATTTTTTTAATAATAAGTTAATTAAATCAATTTTACAATTCAAATCTAATTATTTACAAATTTTATTAGTTTGGATTACTTGGTAAATTTAGAATCCTTTAAGCAAATTTCTGCATCAATTTATCCTTGAATATTTCCCAATTTACAGTATTTAATTTCAATTTCAATTTATCCAGTAATTATAAATTTAAATTCCCAATAAATTCATTTATTTAGTTTTAAAACCTATTATTCACTAAATTGTCATCTCATAGTTACAATTAACATTGGTTGGTATTTATTACATTAATACTTCCCATTTCATCTTTATTCAATCAACGTAGTATTTAATTTCATTTATTTACAATAAAGCCATTTATTAGATTGAATTCCAATTAATTTTAATTAATTCCAAATAAACTGATTTGATTCTATTCTAATCTTTTTATTAAGTCTATTATTACTCTATAACTCTAGTTAGTATTTGCTTATCTTTCATTACATAAATATATTCAAATTCTTATACTCATATATAACATTTACACTAGATTAATAGGCCAATTAAATAGTAACCTACAACCGTTACTATTACTTCAAATCACACTTATGAATTCATTATTATTTACAAATCAAATGTTATAATTACTTAACTAACACTAATTTACTTCAATTCCTATTAATCATATATTATCTTATTAATGATTCAACATTCACACATGTCTTCTTATATTCAATTTTATAACAAAGTGCAACAATTTTCACTATTTCATTATTATTGGGATTTCACTCAAATTATCAATAATTAGTTTTAATGACCATTGCTACATTTCATTTTTAGCATTCACTCCAATTAGTTTTAATTACATTTTTTTTCCATATTAAATTACCAAAACTTATAAACTAAACAAATCAAATAGTCAAAAATTTACGGGCCGCTACACTCTCCCCCACTCAAAACTTTTCGTCTCCGAAAAGGAAAAAGAAGGGCAAAGAAAGAATTAAGTAAACAATACATCTTATTCAAAAATACTAACTTTATAAACAAATAAATTTACAAAATTAATTAATTTGAATGAAACATACCAATTTATAACCATTAAATCTTTTTGTACTCAATTAATAAAGTTTGGAAAACATTTTTCAAAATTTTCTAAGTCCAAAATTTACGGAAAATTTCGGTAGAGTCTTCTTTGTACGGAGAGACTCGGGAGAAAATATAATATCAAATATAATAATATATATCACAATATCTCAAAATAATATCTCCCAACAACGGAAAAACAATATAATAACGCCATAAAACCATAATCCAAGAACGTACCTATTTGTCGGGCAATTAACGCTTATTTTGTGAAACCAAAAGTAGTAGCAATTGCTTCCATAACCTGTATTTTACTTATATAATCCCAAAAAGGTTAACAATTATATAAAAAGGAAACATTTAAAGCTGTTTTAGCCACCAACAAACAAATCAATATAACAACAATCAATTGCAACCAATATACAATGATCATATAACAACACAAATCAAATATCCATTCATATCAAACAAAACAAATAGTCAGTTCAGGCTTAGACACTTTTAAATTGTATAGAATGGCGAATAAACTACTAAGTATACTATTCACTCAATAGTCTTAAATAAAACTGAATGGATTATTCATACATCCCAACAACCTTAAAGTATCCTTGCCTAAAAAACTATAAACCAAAACAAACAACACATTCCAAATATTGTTTAAGTTCACTCTTATCAAAAAAAAAGTCTTCATAACATTTATTGCTCATCTTCCTTTTCTATCACATTTTATTACAATAACCTTCCAAATTACAAATTAAGTATATAACCATTATAAAATCAATTCTTACCAATAAAAGCAATTTATTGAACACTTTCATAACATAAATTTACTCTACACTTTCCTAAGGGTGGGCACGGGTCAGTTTGGTGCGGTTTGGAGTCCAGACCACTTCCGCACCGTATCAAACGGTTAATCAAAAATACAAACCATATACCAATCCTTTAAACGGTTCGGTTTCGGTCCGATTTGAATGTAATACGGTTCGGTTTTGGTCCGATCCGGTTTGAACCCAATATTAAATATTAAATAAAAGAATTACTTCCATCAACAATCAATTTACAAAGGCAACCTTGTGAAACTTTTACACTTAAAGGTTAAAACACACAATGTTATACTGAAATGAAAGTTTAGTTCTTAATTGTATGAATATTTCAATTTGACATTTACCTACAAGTGAGATTTTTTTGGTAGATTAACCAAACATCAACATTAATCAATGCATAATCATTAAGGCAAATGACTAGAATAAGATTATAATTAGCATTTATTCACAAAAAAATGAGATGAAAATTATTATACCAAAACTATAACTTCTTCTTTTATGTCAGCAATTATTACTAATATAACAAACATGCGCTGAAAATAGAATATACATCGTTAGAATCTAAAATAAGATATAAGTTGCTTATATTTTTATCATAAGATTACTAATATAAATTTTCGGTTTGGTCCGGTTTAATATGGTTGGTTCAATCAACCAAACTGCAACCGAACCTTATCGATGTGGGTCGGTCCGGTTTGGGGTATCAGCTTTGGTTAGAAGATTCAATGTGGGTTTCCGCACCGCTTTTGCGGTCCTGTGCGGGCGGTTTCCTTATAGCGGTGCGGTTTATGCCCATCCCTACAATTTCCATTACATTTTCTTATTAAACATTACAACTTTTAATATTTGGTAAGTTATATATATGCTTTAAGAATGTAATTGAAAGTTATACAAGTTTTTCTCATTTCTTTTAAATCAATTTAATGTTCAATAATCATATCCTTTGTTTTATAGGTTACGAATTCCAAATTTCTTTAAATTTCATTTATAAGCTAGCATTTAATCTGCTTATTTCATTTAGAAGTTCCAATTATTAATTAGTTACATTCCATTTCACTACAATAATTGAAACTATTAATTAATGGAACTTAAGAACTAAATACCGGGTTTAATTTCAAATCGTTTTAAAATAATAGATAAATATATATACTTACAACTTATATATATATACACACACACACATCCAATTATATTGAAAACGGTTCAAATTTTATATTTGTTTATCAAATAAGTCTGCAGTAAAACTGCTACAGTGGCCTTCACACTTAGAAACTCTAAAATGAACGTCGATGATGCGTGCACTCATCATCGAAATTATTTCCCAGCGACATAGTGGGGAGTACAGAACTTATTTCTTTCCAAAATTTCTTTAAAACAATTCTTTTAAATTATACTGAAATATTTATATCGACAAATACTTCTAATAATATTATTATTATATTCCAAAATCATTCGAAAGAAATTTTCAAAACCCCGAGACTTAGGTTTTAAATTTCCAATTTCAGTTACTTTTATTTTAAATCTTATTTCCAACCAATATTTGTAAATTTCACTACCTAACAACCAATAAATTACAACCAAGTATATATCATTTATAAAAAATTTATTTTATATATATAGAAAATATAATAGGAAAAATTATTTCATTCACCTATATTCAAAACAAATATTGTGTCGATGTATCCTATTAAGTGTTTAGAAATCCCTATTGATGTCATAGCGTCCTATGCACCAACCAGAATTTATAAATACAAAATGGAACGGATTAACATAATATAAAACCTTTTATAACACTAACAAATACGCTCTCTCATATATATACACACTCAATGACTCATCATAGGGTATTGCTACCCAACTAATAAAGAGTCAGACCCCACAGAGCTAAGGTTTATCGCTAAACCAACCTGGCTCTGATACCAACTGTAACATCCTGCCTTTTGTACGCTTTAAATCGACGATAAACCATACACGTCAGATTCAAACCATACAGAAGGATGGATTGTTATTGGGGTGACTAAGAAAAAGTAGAGAAAGAAAGGAAAAAAAGAAAACAAAATCTTGCAGCGAAATGATAAAATATAATAATCAAATAACAGTTCATGAATCTGTTTTACAAAACATTTGATTATACTTATACAACACAGAATCAGAGTTACTCATACCAGAGAATAATAATTAATAATGTGGCAGAATAATTTGAATGTAGTGGAATAATACAATAAATAATAGTAATACAATCTTCGTCTTCATCCTCCAGAAATAAAGTATTCAAATCCTGAAATGCTCAGGCTGACCCGAGCGAATTGAAAAGACAAAACACTCGAGTCAGAACTAAAAGATCTTATGCGAGTTAAATCCACAGAAACAAATATGAGTGGAACGGCGTCAGAGATGTTTACGAAATTTGACATCTTCTATCCAGTGTCTAACGTGAGCGCAGTAACATAAGAGATGCTCGTGATTCACATCTCCTAAGGATCCGTTAAACTATCTACTATGTGGTAATATACGCTATTATAATAATGTAAAATAAACTTACTTTAAAATAGCGTTAAGCAGTGACCCAATATTCCCCTTAACACATGATAGTGCCAATAATCTATAGAGTACCGTAATATCTCCTGATCGGAAAGCTACCAGAGGATACTCCATATGTACGACACAAATTAAACTCGTATAAGGCGCACTAGGGTAGGTGACACGACACAACGAGGCAATGCCAGGGTAGATATACCAATTATGCATCCGGGATGGTGATGACGCGTAGCTCACAGCTACCGCCCACCTTGAGCCACATCCCCAAAAAAAAATCAAAGGGCACCAATCAATCACAAAGTAATAGAATGGTATCGAAGGAGTGTGTCCGATAAGAGGAGCTACCTCGCTGGCCCGAGAACCGCTCCTGTTTTAACCACCTTATGCCAACTCACGAGAGTTGGGTCCACGTACATACATCAATAGAACGTCGCCACCATCCTACTTCATTCTGGAATCTCCATCGCGTACACGGTTGTTAAAGTAGTTTTCGGAGTTGGCATAGAGTATGACAACTTCCGATCCCGATCTCTTTAACAGCCAAACACTATTATAACACCGCGATCATTTTCAAAATAGTTTATACTTTAAAACCAAATATCGTTGCCTTTTCAAAACCAAATCAATACGATATCATTTTCATTTCAAATATATCCTTTTCAAAATCATAACACTTTCAAAGTCATAACATTTCGAAATTAAAACACCTGAATAAAACACTTTCAAATTATAATACCTTGAAACTCATAACTTTGAAACATAACTTACACCACTTAAATGGTTTAAATATTTAAAATACTTTATATAATAAATAGCTTCTTCAATTTAACAAATCAATTCCAAAACAACTCGAATTTCTAGATTTTATATTTAACCAAATCCCAAATCATAAATTTCAATTCAATTTAGTTTCCAAATAAACCATTCCAAATTTATCGATTTCAAAACAGATTTGACCCACAGAATAAACCATTTCAAATTTAGTATATTTCAAACTTTAAGTATTCAACAATTTCAAAATTAAGTTTGATAATTTCATATACATATACATATATATATATATATATATATATCAAATTCAATTTTCTATTATTTAGTTTCGAACATTTACTTAATAAATCCATTATCATTTAAATAAGACCCAAATTACAAATAACTAAATGTTTATTTCAATTTATTTATACTTGAAATATTTATTTAATTCACCTTAAACCAAAATCAAGTTATAAAATCATATCCTTTAAAAATATCAAATCCAATAAGTTTGAAATTGATTTAATTAAATAAATTCTTAATTAAATACTATTTCATGTCAATTTCAAATTTATCTTCCCAACCTTAATTTATTAAAATCATTATAAATTCCATATTAAAATATAATTTAATTATTATATAACCATATTCTATTTTAATAAAAATCAACTTCATTGTTAAACTTATTTTATATTAATCAAATTTATACATAGCTTAAATCAAGAATTTAACTATATATATAAAATATCATTTATATAATATCTAAAATTTATATAAAACCATATATTTCTTTATAAAACCATAGAAATCATTCCAAAAATATTTTTATATATATAGACCACGGTGTCTGTATATAATTTTTTATCCTTTGGTCAAGTATACAGATATTTTTCATTTCAATTCGCAATTTAAAATATAAATATGGTTATATATCATTTCAAACCGCAATCCCGAATGAAATAAAAATCCATAACAACTTGCAGTTTATAACAATATAAAATACAACATCCATTCATCCAATATCAATCATCAAACATTTATCACAATCATCATCCAATTCAATCAATAACATCAATATAGAATCGATAATAAATAAGAGGTATTTACTGGTAGTCTATATTCAATAATAAATTAAATAACTACTTTATCCAAATAAATTCAAATAAACCGAGATGATGATTCAAAATATGCCAAACAGTCATGAATAAATTCCTAATCACATCATAAATTAATTTAACAAACATAAGAAATTTTAGAAGTTGTGAGTGGGTTAAACAATCATCTTGGATTTAAATTGAATTTAAAATCCAATTTAAGCCCAAAATTCAAACGATCTCAGAATTCGTCCAAACCAAAGATAAAGTGTCCAGAATTATATTACGATCCCAACGCAAGGAACCACGCGTGAAAACAACCTCGTATGCAAAAGTTATGTATATTAGAACATTCAATAATAAAATTTTAAAATAAAATAAAATAACAAATAAACAAAGCCACGTCACCATCGTCTTCCATGTAACAGCGTTCTCCAGTTCTCTTCGTTCGAACCCTAGGTCCAGCCGCCATGCTCATATGAATTTTTGTCGTTGTTACCAACGTTCTGGCCACGATCGGAGCACGGTGCGATGAAGCCCTGACCAAGGTGCACGCATGCGACCCCACGCGATAAGCTCCGCCGTCACCAATGTCGCTCCGCCCCGTGCCTATTCTTCCTCGATTTCTGGTGAACTCCCATGTTTATGGCCTGAATGATCTTCACCGCGGGGATATGCACAACTCCAGCTTCGCACTAGCCCCACCCGAAAATCGATCGGGTGTAAATCCACCGTTGGATCGTCCAAATTCCAATACGAACGACCGGCACTGATTTGCGATTTCAGGGAAAACAATGATTTGAATCCAAAAACGAATTACAGATCTGAGATCATGCGTCGAGAGCTTTGCGACGATACAAAAATATGATATTGTTTGAAGAGTTTTAAACTTTGACGTTGAAATTGAATTGAAATTGGATTGAGAAGTTTAGGTTTTCAGCCATTGAGGAAGAGGAGCAGCAGAAATTTCTAGACATACAGAATTGAGAAATAGAAAGGCTGCTAGGGTTTATAACCAGATATATATAGGCAGACTAGAATATAGGAACAAATGAATCGATCGAATTTGGGTTTTGAACGATAAATGACCCGAAAAGCCCGTTTCCACTCCGGAACGAAAATGGTTCAACCCATATATCAAAATAGATGTTATCGATATTTTTAAATTCAATGGAATCGGTTCCAAGTCCAAATTCCATCGTATGAAGAATTTATGTTAAATTCAGTTTATTTCAAATTGATTTTAATTGATTTTAGTTAATTGATTTCTAGGCGTTTCGAGCTCGTATGATCAAACGACAAGTCCGGTCGCTACAAAACTTGGAATCCTACAATAATTCACTGTTATGAATCCGATGAAATTGGTTTCATCGAAATCCGAGTCAATGGCCAAAATGGCTATTTTCACATTAATTAAATAATTTAATAATAAGTTAATTAAATCAAATTTACAATCTAAATTTTATTATTTACAAATTTTATCTGTTTGGATTACTTGGTAAATTTAGAATCCTTTAAGCAAATTTCTACATCAATTTATCCTTGAATATTTCTCAATTTACAGTATTTAATTTCAATTTCAATTTATCCAGTAATTATAAATTTAAATTCTCAATAAATTCATTTATTTGGTTTTCAATCCGTTATTCACTAAATTGTCATCTCATAGTTACAATTAACATTGGTTGGTATTTATTACATTAAGACTTCCCATTTCATCTTTATTCAATCAACATAATATTTAATTTCATTTACTTACAATAAAGTCATTTATTAGGTTGAATTCCAATTAATTTTAATTAATTTCAAATAAACTGATTTGATTCTATTCTAATCTTTTTATTAAGTCTATTATTACTCTATAACCCTAGTTAGTATTTGCTTGTCTTTCATTACATTAATATATTCAAATTCTTATACTCAAATATAACATTTACTCTACATTAATAGGCCAATTAAATAGTAACCTATAACCATTACTACTACTTCAAATCACACTTATGAATTCATTATTATTTACAAATCAAATGTTACAATAACTTAAGTAACACTAATTTACTTCAGTTCCTATTAATCATATATTATCTCATTAATGGTTCAACATTCACACATGTCTTCTTATATTCAATTTTATAGCCAAGTGCAATAATTTTCACTATTTCATTATTAGGAATTCACTCCAATTGTCAATAATACCATTTCTACATTCCATTTTTAACATTCACTCCAATTAGTTTTAATTACATTTTTTTCCATATCAAATTAGCAAAACTTATAAATTAAACAAATCAAATAGCCGAAAATTTACGGGTCATTACAAAAGCCTTGAAATTAATATTGGAAATTTAAAATTATAATCTGGTTCGAAAAGCTATCTTCTACATATGATCGAATTAGGTCGTGAAATTTATTCCATTGCATTCGAAATAGGGGTATAACATTAGGAACGTCGGCCGACACGCCTCAATAGGGGTTCGAAATTTCGAGATATACAAAACGAGGTATTTTGAATATATATATATATATATATATATATATATATATATATATATATATATATAAAATCAAAGTCAAACCCTATAATGTCTCCATCAGCCACCCTACCCTATGAAGTTATCCCTCCTCTATGAACTTTCCCTAATTTAAAAATTGTGTATACCTACCTTTTCTTCTTCAAAAAATAATAATCGATTCGTATAAAAAAAAGAAAAAAAAGAGAAGGCTCGAGCAATTTGCGGCGACGATGGGGGAGATGGGTGTGAACGGTTGTAAGGGATCGCGGTGATGGGGAGTGGGCGTTTGGTTCATGCTCAGAATGGGAGAGTTTGGGTTCGGTCGAGTGACGTGGTGATAGAGGCGGCTGCTTGTCATGGGTGGTTGCATGAGGACTTGTTGGAGTTCCGGCGTTCGAAGGAAAGGACAACGGGATGGTGAAGAGGTGGGGTTGGCATTGCAAGGTTGTGGGGTTCCGGGTAGAGCTGGTGGGGGCTATCGGGGTTGGAAGTGGTGATGTCGTATTTAGCTTCACGCCTGGAGAAGAGCGAGCGGCGGACTAGGCAAGCTTCGGTGGTGATAAGGTGGACTGCGACGCATGGTGGGAAAGCAATTAGAGTTGGAGTCGAGGGTCCCACGTCTGTGCCTGGGCGTGTCGCGATTGAGGAAAGGAATAGGCTCGGCAAATTTCATGCTTAAGCTTAATAAAGGTAATCTCCGTAGTTAATTAATTTTACTGTTTTCTGTTAAATTTTTGTTAATTTGTTTATTAAAATACAAATTTAAATCTCAATAACTTATAAATTTAACAACGATTGCATATAAGGTTTAAATCGAACAGAATCAGTCGTGTTGGGTTCGGAGCTGCAGAATCTGTGCAAAAGAATTAAATTGGAACGATTAGCAAATTAAAAATCAAGGCGACAAATCTCACTCATTTGGATAACTGGATTTAAATTTATATGTTAAAATTTAATCATTTGTTGATTTGATGAATTTATAAATTATTATCACTTGGATGTAATATTATATAAAGTAGTATATATATTAGTAGCTGGGTATATTCCTGCCAATTGGAGCGGATAAGACACTATGCTCCCTACATAATGGCGGATGACCCTATATTACCGCGATATTCCACCTTGATGCGGAATTGGTATTTTATGTTATATAACATCCGTGGATGCAGGGAATCAGATTGGAGGGATCCAGCTGGATTCCTCAAATATATTGATTGTTTTTCAAATATAGTGATATATGATGTGATTGAATAATCTGTTATGGATTGTTGTGCGATTTTACTTATGGATGTTTGTAACGACCCAGGATTTTCGATCCCGAAAATTCCAGATAGTTAGGATAATAAAAGAAAGAGATAGTAGAATAAGAAGATCAAAAACACCAACATCTCACATTCGCAGAGGATAAAATATAATGAAAAATAATAACAGTTTACAAAAGAATTCTGTATCTGTCAAAATACCTTTATAATACATCAGAGTTACACATATATACAGACATTGGGTATACACAATCATCATGTCTCAGATATACAATAATATCATACGGCGGAAACACTCCATACGTTCTTGCCATCCAACTCGCCTTCTAAGCTCCAGAACGTCCTTACCTGAAAATCTGTAATACTCGGTCTGACCTGAGCATTACATCAAAGTAATACCCGGGTCAGGCTGGAAACCAGGGTGAGTAACCCATCTAACATAGAATTCAAAGCATACAACTTATATAAAACCCGGGTAACTCATATCAGTATACAAATTCACAATTTGTTATAGACATCACTTATTTCACACATCAATTTTCTAAGTACCAAAATTTAGATTAAATAGTCCAATTCACTTAACTCATTTCATTCCAGCCTATAGATTTCACATATCAATCTATAGAAATTCGAAGTGGTTTCGGGTATTTTCTAATACCCGACCCCGGTCTCTTTGAGTCTCATTCAAGGCATCCAGTACCATTCAAACATCCATTAGCAAACTTGATCACTTCCAAATTAATTTAAATAATTCTAATTGAATTACTAACCTCAAACACTTAGATTCCTGCATTTAACGTTAAATCAATTAATTAATAATCCCTTAATTATCCATCTTAATTAATCACCTTGGATTAATTATCCTTCAATTACATTCAAGTAATTATCTTTAATTAATCACAAAAATTAATTATTCTTAACCAAAACGGTAATTAATCTTTAATTACTTCACAAATTAATTAACTATAATTAATTACATTAATCCTTAATTACTTATATTAATTAATTTCTCATAAATCACTTATTATTGATTAATTAATCTTAATTAATCAACCTTTAATTACACCCTTAATTATTTAAATTAATGATTTCTAATTACATTTTAATTTATCATAATCTATATTAATTACATTAAGTAATTAATCATTAATTAAACCACAAATATTGATCACTCTTGATTAATCTCAACCAGTAATTAACTACCTATTTATTTACTTCATTAAATAAATTAATTACTCATTTTATAAAGAAGTTTAAAGGAATTTAAAACCAAATTCATTTTTAAATTCAAGTCAGATTTAAAAAAATTGCACTCTAACGTTCAAGTTTTTAAAATAATTTTAAATTTTAAAAGCTTTATTCGTTTAAAAACTGTGATCCACTAACTTGAATTCCATATTTTAATTTGATTTGCAACTTGTTTTAAATCTCTACTTTACAATTTAACTTCAGCTTTTAAATAACACTTTTGTTTCTTTCCAATTCATTATTATTATTCTATAATTATTTCACTTCCAAAAGTTACACTTATATTTCTTCCAAAAATCCAATTCTAAATATTTTGATGTCCCAGTGTACCGAAATATATTCAAGCAAACCATAGTATTAAATACTCCAATTATCAATATAACTCATCACAGAATATCAATATTCATAACAAAGAATATTAAAAAATCTAAATAATTTTGAGGAATCCAGTTGGATCCCTCCAACCTGTTTCCCTACATCCAATGTTAGCACAATACCAATTCCACTTCGAGGTGGAATATCGCGATATATGGGATTTATATAATATCATCCGCTATTATGCGGCGCATAGGGTCTTATCCGCTATATAATGCGGGAAATAAATCACTCCAATATGTACCATATATTACTATATAATATACTACATCAAATCAATTCAATCATTCAACCAATTATGTAAATTTAACCATTCAAATTTAAATAAAAATCCAGAAGAGTGAGATTAACTCAACTTTGATTTTACTGTTTGCTATCCATTCCAAACTGGCTTGTTCCCTTGATTTTAAACCTTGTATAAACATTATACAATTAATTAATATTTGAAACAGTTGGACAAACCAATCTCCATTTAATAATTTAATTTCAAACTAATTTTCTTTAAATAAAATATTTTTAGCGGCTAAAATAATTAATTAATTAATTAAGTTTATTAAACAAATTTATCTTCATGTTTTTGACCTCGTACAAATATTATATAGCTTATTAACATTTGAAATAGTCTAACAAATAAATTACTATTTAATTAACTAATGATTTGGTTTTTAAATTAAAAACCTAATTCTTAAACTAATTCCCTATAATAATTTCTTTTTCACTTGAAATTACATATATTCATTTTATAAAATAAGCTATATAAATTTCATAAAAATCTAATTTATACATATAAACCTTCAACTTAAATATTTTAAAAACTGCTTATTGGAATATTTTGTCTTTACTGTAAATAAATTTCCTAACATATATTCTTCTCTATAAATTTAAATCAAAAATAAAACTCCAAAATCAGATACCTTACTGACTCCCAGAAACCATGTCATGGCCAACCTTAGCCTCGCCGTCACACGAACATATGAACCTCGCTTCCACTGCCTTGCCTCTCGATTACTGCCAACAACGAGACAACCCAGAGAAACCCACACTCAAACTTCTTTCGCCAGTCGAGCACTGCAATCGATCGCACTTCACAACCCATCGTCGCCCAGGTCGAGACACGATCTCCATACCATCTCCTCCCAGAGAGAAACCCTAGCTTCGATCGCGACTTCATCGCCGCTCCTTGTTCGAGCCTCTACCTCAGCCACTCGCACACCATCGCGTGCGTCTCACGACCGCGACTTCCTCGCCAACGCGTGACTCAAATTTTGATTGAGTGTTTTTTTTACCGAGCTATTTTTGATTTCACTTGAGAAGGGAAATGGAACCGAGGGTTTGAAATTGGGGAAGTGAATGAAGTATACTTGAGGCAGAGTCAGCCATTTTTTCCCCTTGAAACTTTTTTTTTCCTTTTCTTTGTTTGAACAGTTGGGTTTTTCGGATGTGAAGTAAAAGAAGGGACGTGATGTGGAAAGGAGATGGCGTGCAGGAGAAGGTTGGCTACCGTGCTTTGGAAAAGATTGGAAAAAGGCTGATGTGAAATTAATTTGACTAGTCAAGTAAATACTTTACTCGTATTTAAATTTAAATTAAAATTGTCTCGGAAATGCTACTTACAATTTCGAATTCCTATCGAGGCATGCCGCTAGGCGTTTGTAATGTTACACCCCTATTCCGAACGTAATGGAAAAGGTTTCGAGTCCCGATTCGATCGCATGGAAAAGATAGCTTTTTGAACCCAGTTATTATATTGGATCCGATATAAATTTCAATTTGTTTATAAGTTGTACGCTCACACAACAACTCCGAACACTACGAAAATTGAAATCCGATAATAATATAATATTATGGATCCAATGGAACTAGTTTCGTCGAATTCCGAGACTGTGCCCTCGGAAGGCTATTTTTAAATTCAATTTTAATGATATATTATTAAAACTAAACAAATCATTATTAAATTCAATTTTTTAAAAGTTCAATCACCTTCAATATTATTAATATAAATTTATAAGCCTTCAAAATATTTTTAACAGGCTTAAAACTGAAGATTCAATAATTTACCCAATATCAGTTTATTAAATCCAATAACTTAATTGCTAAATAATAATAATAATATTTGAATTCAAGTTAAAAATTAACTTTTAAATATTTAAAATCAATTAAATATTCCAATTTGAATTGTCCAAAATTTTGGGTCGTCACATTCCTCCCCCTTTAAAAGAATTTCGTCCCCGAAATTGCTATTTAAGAAGATTGATTCAATACCCATTATTTTTCAAAACTAAACAGTTTTAACAACAACCCAACATTTGCACGGCTAGCTCAGTTCCAAAAATAAATATTTTCAAAATTTCTCAAAAATTTTCTAACTCCCTAAATTTTTGAAAAATTTCGCCAGCGTCTCCTTTGCACGGCTAGCTCAGTACAACTACAAAATGCCTCTACGGGCTCCCATATTCCCAAAGAAAACAAAAGGCCAAGTGGCTAGATCAGAACCCAATCAAATTTCATACAGAAATTTAAACACGTACCTTTTTGTCGAGCAATTCAAATTTATCTTCTGAAATCAAAACCAATCTTTCTCCTGCTTTTAAATACCTGTATATCCAACTTAGTAATAATATCCAATCACAACATTCAAAAACATTTTATTGACTTCCTTACAAAATGTCAATATCTATTCATTCAAGCCGTACGATGTACATATATTTTTATTAAATCTTCACTCAAATGCTTATTCAATATATTTTTCCGCCACCCATATTACTTAAGAATTTTACCATTTCTTCTTAAGTTCAATTTAAGTATTTTATACGCTTCTTATATTTATTTTCACTTCACCACTTTAGTTTATATCTATTTTATTTAAATTGGTTCTCCCATTTCCATATGAATTCAATTTATCTTCAACTCTGAATATTGAATTTTATCTTCCATTTATACTGATTCATATCATTATTTTAAATTAGTTTCATCCACTAATTTATTTCAATTTCCAATTTGAAATCGTTTGACGCTAACAAAAATTTTCCCAATAATTTTCTAACTCCAAAAATTTTCGAATTTTTTTGGCAGAGTCTCCTTTCTAGAGCTTTTTCAATTTGACAAAAGATATAAATATATATACATCGACCCACAAGGTCGGAAAAACAAAAACAGTTCATATTTCCTATTTTTATTGCGTAGGCGTACCTTTATTTAGCATTTTTAAGCAAGCGGCTTATTATTTAGCAATTAGCGCGACCAAATCCAGCCAAACGGCTTCCCAGTACCTGTACTTACTCAATTCAAAATATGTAAGTGCCAAAATCATATAATTTACCACATTTTACATATTTAACTAGTAAACATATGAGTTTCTATAAGCAATGCAGGTTAAACAATATTTATAAGCAACTTATAGGGTTCCGACATTAATTTTAATCATTTACAACCAATTCGTATACAACTTCATTCAATTTAAATGGTTTACAACACAATTTATTACATTCAATTCATTTTTAAGCAAAACAAACTCATATTCACTTCAATTGATCTTAAAACCAAATTATTTAATCTTTATCAACTCATAGGATTTTAATTACCTTCGTTTACGTCAAATGACAATTCATTCTATGCAATTTAATGATATCCATGTGAATAAATAATTACTTAAGTTTTATAACCAATTTAAATTGATTCCGACTCAATTTATATTTAATTCCTTCCATTTTAATTCATTCACATCCATTTTATTCTAATTCACCTTCTCAATTTATCAAAATAATATCCAAGCACATACTTAACTCATTTATACTCGAATTGGACTTTATTTATGACTTAAATCATTTTTACTATAACCCAATTCCATTTTACTTTCACAACATCTCCACTTATTTTAATTCATTATCAATTCAAGTCGAATTCTATTATAATTCAAGTTTATTACAAAAATCGCATCATTAAATTTTCCTGAGTTCATTTTTTTTTATATAATTCCAGTTTGGATTTTCTTTCATTTTCCAAAATTCCAACACTTTTATTTTAAATTTTAGAAATAGTTTTAAATCCACATAATATTATTAAAATAGCTTTTTATAAAAGTACTTCTTATAACTCAATGTCTCAACCAGCCCAACCTTGTTCTCATAGAAATTCGGTCATACGTTGATCAGGCGTAGGACTGAAAATCTATAAGTACTTGGTAAACCCGTTTTCAACACCCAGTTAAAATACTTGGGAAAATAATTTTATTGAAAATATCGAAAAAAGTTTTTTAAAATAGTGGAAATATCTTTGGTGAGAATGCTCTGGAAATCATCACCCTCATCCATGGTCACAGTTACATCCTGGGTTACGTTGCCATCGCAGCAAAAGTCCATGTAACTGTAAGCACTCCACGCCCCTCGATTACACCATGGAACCCACAACAGATCGCAGTTACATTCCAAGGTTACGTATACAATCACAGCAAAAGTCCATGTAACTATAGGCATCAGCACCCTCGATTTTCGCTATCAAAAATGAATCTTCTCCACTCCCACATAGGTCGCAGTCTACCAATGTAAAATTAAACATAGGCCGTTGGCTCTCCACGGCACACACGACTTTCGCTATGTTACCACATGCCGCAGTCTACCGATATAAAATCAAACGCGGACTGTTGGCTCTCAGCAGCACACACGACTTTCGCTATAGTCTGTAGTAGATCGCAGTGACAACGAGTTACACTATCGTCACAGCATAACCAAAATGCCTCTGTAGGCATCAGCGCCCTCGACTTTCGCTACACACTACTCATAATCCTCAGGAACTAGTTTTATCCGAACTCCTTACAGGATCAACTTTAGAGCCCCCCATAGGGTTCAAGGCAGTACCACCCTGTAGCACTACTGAGAAGTTCATTTCAAGGGAGCGCCTTTTTCTCCAGAGCCATTATCAAAACACTTTATACTATACACATATAGTATCTTCCAAATTATACACCTAGTATGAATCTCATATAAATCTCCTTTCACAAAATCGATTATCCCAAAATCGACAATTCTCAAATTAGGCTTTCCAAATCCAATATTGATTTTACCCAAAAATCAAAAGCCTTTCCAAATCCAAAAGTTCCAAAAACCTTTCCTCAAAATCATTCTCATAAGATCCTTTACATATATATATATATATAACCTTTTTTTTAAAAAGACTTTGGATCAATTCAAGCTTGTATGAAACTCCTTTTATACTTCATCCACTTTCAAAAATCCTTTTCTTCCGGCAATAGATTCAACAAGGGGAGATTTATCTTATATAACAAAGATATACAACTTTGTTTATTCAAAATCAAATATTCAAATTTGATTACTCTTTTTTTTAAAGTTGTTTCCATCTTACTTATCATCATAAAAATGTCCAACTTTCACTTTTATCCATTGTATATTTCACAAAATATACTTTCATTTCAAAGAAATCATTTAACATTTCTTATTCACAAATTTTCCATACCAATTTCATTCAAATCCGTACGATGTACACTTATCATCCGTACGGTATACCAATCTGATCGCTCACTCGATCACACAATTTCACTTCTGAACTAGTATCGTCCACCCGACTTCCTAGTGCGGACTTAGATCTGGCTTCTTGATCAAAAACTGTCATTCTCCTTGCATAACCTAGCTATGATAGAGAATATCCAGAATCTATCAACAATCCATATCCAGGTTCGCCGTCAAAAATCGAGTGAAAAATCCCAACTCGGATCGATATAACTATCTCAAAATTCTATGCTCGAATCTGGATCAAATCACTATGCGAATAGAATAATATACGTACATCCTACGTAATTATCTTCATTGATTATCAACTAAATCAATTTATCTTTCTATTCACATTTCCTTTAATTTCTATCCACATAATCACAATTGTTTCAATTCCATTGGATTATCACTTTAATCCTTATCTCAATTGGGTAATTTTATCACAAACAGTTTGCACTTTGACTGGCTTCAATTTAGAAAATAGCTTGATTTTTTTTTAAATAGATAAGTAGTTGAAAAATAATTATTAGTTTGTAAAATAGCTGTAAAATAGTTAACTAATTGTAAAATAGTTGAAAAATAGTCAAATAGTTATAGAAAATTTAAATAATTGCAAAATAGTTGTAACATAGTAATTAATTTGTAAAATAGTTGAAAAATAGTAATTAGTTTATAAAACAGTTGAAAAATTGTTAATTAGTTTCAAAAATAATTGTAAAACAAATATAAAATAATTTGGCTTTAAAAAAGAAAGGTTGTATATATTAAATAGCTTTGAAAAATAAGTTTATATTACAACAATTTATATTGAAAATAGTCCAGAGTCAAAACTGTTCACTTCCATTTAAATTGACACAATTCTAATTTGAATAACTTCAATTTCCATTGAAATTGATTTAACCCCAATTCAAGTTGAATCAATCTTGATTTCTTTCCAAATTCAAATCAAATTACATTTGATTTTAAACCTATTCAACTTTAATTACAATTCCAAATTATTCCAATCAATTTGGACTAATATCAATTGAACCCACTTCAATTTCAAATCATTTAAATTCAATCCAATTCAAATTTTCCATTTAAAATTTTAAACTTATACATCTTAAATCACAAATCCAATTAGTTTAAATCAGATTCAATTTGAACGAATTCAATTCAAATTTCAAATTTAAACAACCCCGAATTATATAAATTCGAGTTAAATTTTTAAATGTTGATTTAATCCTTTAAATCAAATCAACTCATCTCTTTAAACCATTTAATTCTGAATCCATTTCAAACTTATCTTCATTCAATTTTAATTTGGTTGTATTTCTTTATCACTTAATTCTCATTACTAAAATTTTCGAATAATATAACAACGAATTACCTTAATATTTATTAGAAAGAAATTTTGCTTTATATATCAAAATATATTCTTATATAAAATCGTTTAAAATCTTTATATAAGAAAATAACAACTACGCGCTCATATATATACACACACACACATATATATACGCACACTCAACTCATTCTAGGGTACCATTGACCCTATCCTTAATGAGTAATCCTAACAGAGCCAAGGTTCTCGCTTAACCTTCAGCTATGATACCAACTCTAACGACCCAGGATTTTCGATCCCGAAAATTCCAGATAGTCGGAATAAAAAAAGAAAGAGATAGAAGAATAAGAAGATCAAAAACACCAACATCTAACATTCACAGCGGATAAAATATAATAACAAATAATAACAGTTTACAAAAGAATTCTGTATCTGTCAAAATACCTTTATAATACATTAGAGTTACACATATATACAGACACTGGGTATACACAATCATCATGTCTCAGATATACAACAATATCATACAGCGGAAACACTCCATACGTTCTTGCCATCCAGCTCGCCTCCTGAGCTCCAGAACATCCTTACCTGAAAATCTGTAATACTCGGTCTGACCCGGGCATTACATCAAAGTAACACCCGGGTCAGGCTGGAAACCAGCGTGAGTAACCCATCTAACATAGAATTCAAAGCATACAACTTATATAAAACCCGGGTAACTCATATCAATCTACAAATTCACAATTTGTTATAGACATCACTTATTTCACACATCAATTTTCTAAGCACCAAAATTTAGATTAAATAGTCCAATTCACTTAAATCATTTCATTCCAGCCTATAGATTTCACATATCAATCTATAGAAATTCAAAGTGGTTACGAGTATTTTCTAATACCCGACCCCAGTCTCTTCGTGTCTCATTCAAGGCATCCAATACCATTCAAACATCGATAAGCAAACTTGATCACTTCCAAGTTAATTTAATTAATTCTAATTGAATTACTAACCTCAAACACTTAGAGTCCTTCATTTAACATTAATTAATTTCAAATAAATTAATTAATCATCCCTTAATTATCCATCTTAATTAATCACCCTTGATTAATTATCCTTCAATTACATTCAATCAATTATCTTTAATTAATTACACAAATTAATTATTCTTAACCAAACCAGTAATTAATCTTTAATTACTTCACAAATAAATTAACTATAATTAATTACATTAATCCTTAATTATTATATTAATTAATTTCTCATAAATCACTTATTATTGATTAGTTATTCTTAATTAATCAACCTTTAATTACATCATTAATTATATAAATTAATGGTTTCTAATTACATTTTAATTTATCCTAATCTAAATTAATTACATTAAGTAATTAATCATTAATTAAACCACAAATATTGACCACACTTGATTAATCTCAACCAGTAATTAACTACCTATTTATTTACTTCATCAAATAAATAAAATACTCATTTTGTAAAGAAGTTTAAAGGAATTTAAAACCAAATTCAATTTTAAATTCAAATGAATTTTAAAAAAATTGCACTTTTAACATTCAAGTTGTTAAAATAATTTTAAATTTTAAAAACTTTATTTGTTTAAAAACTACGATCCACTAACTTGAATTCCATATTTAACTTTGATTTAAAACTTGTTTTAAATCTCTACTTTACAATTTAACTTCAGTTTTTAAATATCACTTTTGTTTCTTTCCAATTCATTCTTATTATTATTCTATAATTATTTCACTTCCAAATTTTAAACTTATATTTCTTCCAAAAATCTAATTCTAAATATTTTGATGTCCCAGTGTATCGAAATATATTCAAGCAAACCATAGTATTCAGTATTCCAATTATCAATATAATTCATCACATAATATCAATATTCATAACACAGAATATTAAAAAATCTAAATAATTTTGAGGAATCTAGTTGGATCCCTCCAACCTGTTTCTCTACATCCACAGATGTTAGCACAATACCAATTCCACTTCGAGGTGGAATATCGCGGTATATGAGATTTATACAATCTCATCCGCTATTATGCGGCGCATAGGGTCTCATCCGCTATATAATGCGGGAAATAAATCACTCCAATATATACCATATATTACTATATAATGTACCACATCAAATCAAATCAATCATTCAACCAATTATTTAAATTTAACCATTTAAATTTAAATAAAAATCCAGAAGAGTGAGATTAACTCACCGTTGATTTTACTGTTTGCAATCCATTCCAACCTGGCTTGTTCCCTTGATTTTAAACCTTGTATAAACATTATACAATTAATTAATATTTGAAACAGTTGGACAAATCAATCTCCATTTAATAATTTAATTTCAAACTAATTTTCTTTAAATAAAATATTTTTAGCGGCTAAAATAATTAATTAATTAAGTTTATTAAACAAATTTATCTTCATGTTTTTGACCTTGTACAAATATTATATAGCTTATTAACATTTGAAATAGTCTAATAAATAAATTACTATTTAATTAACTAATGATATGGTTTTTAAATTAAAAACCTAATTCTTAAACTAATTCCCTATAATAATTTCTTTTTCACTTGAAATTACATATATTCATTTTATAAAATAAGCTATATAAATTTCATAAAAATCTAATTTATACATATAAACCTTCAACTTAAATATTTTAAAAACTGCTCATCGAAAATATTTTGTCTTTACTGTAAATAAATTTCCTAACCTATATTCTTCTCTATAAATTTAAATCAAAAATATAACCCTAAAATTAGATACCTTACTAACTCCCATAAACCATGCCGTGGCCAACCTTAGCCTCTCCATCACACGAACATATGAACCTCGCTTCCACTGCCTTGCCTCTCGATTACTGCCAACAATGAGACAACCCAGAGAAACCCACACTCAAACTTCCTTCGCCAGTCGAGCACTGCAATCGATCGCACCTCACAACCTATCGTCGCCCAGATCAAGACACGATCTCCATGCCGTCTCCTCCCAGAGCGAAACCCTAGCTTCGATCGCGACTTCGTCGTCGCTCCTTGTTCGAGCCTCTGTCTCAGCCCCTCGTGTACCATCGCGTGCGTCTCACGACCGCGACTCCCTCGCCAACGCGCGATACAAATTTTGATTGAGTGCTTTTTTTATCGAGGAATTTTCAATTTCGCTTGAGAAGGGAAATGGAACCGAGGGTTTGAAATTTGGGAAGGGAACGAAGTATACTTGAGGTAGAGTCGGCCATTTTTTCCCCTTGAAGCTTTTTTTCCTTTCCTTTGTTTGAACAGTTGGGTTTTTCGGCTGTAAAGTAAAAGAAGGGACGTGGTGTGGAAAGGAAATGGCGTGCAGGAGAAGGTTGGCTACCGTGCTTTGGAAAAGATTGGAAAAAGGCTGATGTGAAATTAATTTGACTAGCCAAGTAAAGTATTTACTTGTATTTAAATTTAAATTCAAATTGCCTCGAAAATGCTACTTACAATTTTGAATTCCTATCGAGGCATGCCGCTAGGCGTTCATAATGTTACACCCCTATTCCGAATGCAATGGAAAAGGTTTCGAGTCCCGATTCGATCGCATGGAGAAGACAGCTTTTTGAACCCAATTATTATATTGGATTCGATATAAATTTCAGCGCGTTTATATGTTGTACGCTTACACAACAACTCCGAACATTACGAAAATTAAAATCCTATAATAATATAATATTACGGATCCAATGGAACTAGTTTCGTCGAATTCCAAGACTGTGCCCTCAGAAGGCTATTTTTAAATTCATTTTGAATGATATATTATCAAAACTGAACAAATCATTATTAAATTCAATTTTTTAAAAGTTCATTCACCTTCAATATTATTAATATAGATTTATAAGCCTTCAAATTATTTTTAACAGGCATAAAACAGAAGATTCAATAATTTACCCAATTTTAGTTTATTAAATCCAATAACTTAATTGCTAAATAATAATAATAATATTTGAATTCAAGTTAAAAATTAGCTTTTAAATATTTAAAATCAATTAAATATTCCAATTTGAATTGTCCAAAATTCCAGGTCGTCACAATGTTATAGTAGCACTGGCCCAAATTTTGGTTTTTTAAATACCAAAAGTAATATTTTTGAATTTTAAAATGAAATTCAAAGGTTAATTTTGGAAATAAAAATTTCTATATGGAAATTGGAATATTGAATAAGAAATGGGTTTGGATTAAAAAATGATGTGATTTGGAATTCACTTAACTATTTTGTAAAGTGATTTAGATAAACATTTTTTGAATTAATTTATACAAGGAATTTGGAACAACGGATTTTAATAATATGTCGTAAATTATAAACGGAAGTTGAAATCGAGTTTTCAACAGACTTGGAATTATAATTGGATTTATTGAGAAAAAGATATCCAAATGGAATTTTTAATAGAATCGATTTTAGTAGTATAAATTGGTTATAAACTGGAAATGAGTTTACAAAATTATAAACAATGTTCATAAATAAAGTGGAATGATTATCATTTGTAAATGGATTTTAGTAATATAAATTGGTTATAAACTGAAAATGAGTTTATAAAATTATAAAAAATGTCCATAAATAAAGTGGAATGATTATCATTTGATAAATTAGGAATATAAATTCGTAGTGTGAATTTAAATGAAATATGGAAATCAGTTTAGAAAGAAATAGTGGATTCTTTTTTGGAATTTGGAAATAGTTGTGAAATTGAAAATGTAAATTGATTTGTGATAAATCGAAAGAGATTTATATGTATAAAATCGACAGCGTTAGGTTTTAAAAATAGTTTTTTTTAAAGAAGTACATTTGGTTTTCAGAAAAGGATTTTATTTAGTAAACTATGTAGTTTAGAAACTATTATTTAGATTAAAATATTTCGAAAAATTAGTTAATCAAATATTTAAATTTATTGAAATAAATTATAAGTTTTATAAACAAGCTTTTTAATCGATTAGTACTATTTATAAATGAATTGGAAATGAGTTATCATTGATTATTTAAAAGGGGTTTGATGTTTTAAATAATTACTTAAATATGTTTGAAGGTTTATTATTATTCTTTAAAATACTTATTTTATAAATATAGAGTTTTGGAGATTGGTTGAAGCTATTTGTAAATACTTTCAAGATTTGTAAATCGGGTTTTATTTAATGAATGAGATTTTATAAAAGAAATTCTATAATGGAATTCTGGAGACTTAAGAAAATTAAAGAAAATTTCCAAAATGTTAGATATGGCAACTTAAAAAATGAATCTAAATTCATAAAAAGAAGTTATAAACTGTTAGTTGAGATTATAAATAAGTATAATCAATTTTTTAGAAATTGTAAATGGAACTGATAAAATTCCAAAGATATATGATAAGTGATGAAAATATCTCGAAGTATGGATATTAGAAATGACTTGGGGGTAACAGGCTTTTAAATTTTTTCTATGTAATGAATTATGAATTGAATTTGGAAATATTCCTAAATGTTGAAATAAGTATGGTTGGAAATATCCTGGTATGGATAAGTATTTTAAATTATTTTCAAATATTGGAATACTGAAAGAGATTTGAATATATATATATATATGTATATATATATTTGAAATGAATGTTTTGATGATTTATTATATGTGCCTATGACTGCTTATGTGTGAAATTTGATAGTTAAATAACCAACTATCAAATCTGGACAAATTAGTTGACGTTTCGAAGAGACCGAGATTGGGTTTAAATTATCCGAAGACCACTTTGATTCGATTTGTGCGTTATGAATTATGATATCTCAAAGATAATGGAGATGGTGATCTTGAAGAAGGTTCAGTTTGTTCAGGCCCAGAAAAACTTGTATAGATGAATGCTATCGTTGCCTGGAAGGCAATGTTAGCATTCCAAGAATGAATGCTATTCTTAAGGTAAAACGTAGTCTCGAACCTCATCAACTAGGAAATGACAAAAATCGAGCATGTAATAGGACCAAGTGGGTAGCACCCAAGTAGGGTATGGTCATCCCAAATCCAGATTGGTTACTATCTATCTTGTATGCTTCGGGGCACAATTGGGGTGATCATATTCTGTACTACTAGTCAAGTTGTAAGCCAGTCATGTGTGGCAGGGGTACAAGCTGTTTGTCAGACCCTGGTGCATTTGTCTTGAGATGTACCATCGAAAGGTAGTTCCTTACCTTGTCATAGTGTGGAATCCATTCTTCAATAATCGCTGTACGGTTTTAGATGTTCCCAACTATGCTGAAACGTGAGATGCAAGCATTTCAGCTATTTTATATTTATATTATATTGACCTTATTATAATATTAGATGATTCGATATAAATGTTTTGGTTATTGTAAGGTAAAAAACCCGTCGTATTTATGTGTGGCATGGTCTTACGAGATACCTTTGTTTTCAAAGGATTTTGATAACAGTAATATTGCAAATTGAGTGTATTTTCGCACTCTGGTTGTCCAGACTGACTCGGGTGTTATATTATTATAATACCCGGGTCGGACCGAGTATTACAGATTCAGGTTAGGATGCTATGGAGCTCAGAAGACGAGCCGGAGGATTCTCAGGTGTGTTATACATACTTGGTTATTTCCGCTGTATGAGTCATGTTGTATATTCAGTATTTGTGGGGACACATTATTATAACTATCTAGATTGATTGTTGATTGTGTCTCTAATGATTGTGTGTATGTTAACAGCTACAGGTTCTTTTGTATAAAAATATGCAATTATTATTATATATTGTTCCGCTGCGATTTGTGTGATTCTATGTGTTGTTTCGGTTTTTCTTCTATCCCTTTCTTCTTCATCCCTAATGATCTGGTATTTCCAGCACTCGATTACTCGGCATGCTATACAGTGAACGTATTGATGATGATTTTCAAGGGTCAAAAATCCTGGTTCGTTACAGTGGTATCATAGCTGAAGGTTAAGCAAAAACCTTGGCTTTGGGTGGGGATTACTCATTAGAGAGGGTCAGTAGCACCCTAGAATGAGCTTGAGTGTATTGTAGATATGAGCGTGTACTTGTTAGTGAGTATAAATAGTTTTATATTGTGTTGACTCATCGGTGAGTGTTATGAATTCTGGTCGGTATGGGAAGTACAACTGTATCGATAGGGGTTTCTAAACTCTTAAACAAGGAAAACCGGCATAGTATAGTTTTAAAGTGCGTAAATGAAATAATTTTACCCAAACTATATTTTGATATAAAAGAATAATTTTTCAAACATCATTATAGTAAATTTGGAGTGTTTGTTGATATTATTATAATCAAAACAAGATTATAATAATTGAAATGGTCTATATAACCAAAGAAAATTTCAGAGGTGAAATTTATGAATGTGATTATAACTGAAATTGGATTCAAACCAAAATTTGGAAATTTAAAGTCCTGGAAGCTTTGAGAAATGTTTTAAATGGATTTGAATTAAGTATTTGGAAATTTTGAAATCTTGGATGTTTTGGAAATGTTTTCCAAAGTGGTTGGAAAGAATAATGGAGTATTATTTTGGAGATATTTTTGAATAAAAAATGTTTTAAAAGGATTTTGAAAGTAAGTAAGCACTGAACTCACTTCAGCCATTGGAAAATAATTTCGACGATGGTGGCCACATCATCAATTTTCATTTTTGAGTTTCTAAGTGGCGGATTGCTACCATAGTGATTGGCTAAGATTCTTTTGCTCCAAGCTTGTTTGGTACACTAATTTTGTTCAAATCCCAAAAGGAGTTGACTTTATAAAACCAAGTTTGTTTTGGGAATTTTGATAATATGGTTTGATATACTAAGGGGCTATATATATTTATGATTTCAAAATGATTTGAAATGAAATCGGATGTTTGAATTCAGAAATTTCTCAACTATATGCTTTGTGAAACCAAAAGAAAATAAGTTTTTGAACTTATAATTGTGCAAATGGTATAAAAGAAAGAAAAATGTAAAGCATTGAAGTTTGGAATTGAAATTTAACTTGAGTAAGTTAAGTGAATAAAATGAATTGAATTTAGTTAAGTTAAATAAAGTTGAATTTGATTGGGAATGATATCATATTGAAGTGAATATAATTTTGAATTGTAAAGTGGTTATATAACTATAAGTTATAATTATTGAATGGAATGAACTCTAGCATGGAATTTATGAAATTTTGAATAATAAGTTGTATTACTTATAAACCCAGGGAAATGAAAAGTGGAATTCAAGTTAGGATGGTTAAATATTAGGGTTGAAGGAAATGAAAATCTGAATTTGAATTATAAAAATGAAATTAACTTAGGTCGAGTTAAATGAAATGATTTTTGAATTGAAACTTAACTTAATTAAGTAAAATGGAAGTAAATTAATTAGACAAATTAACTGTGGCTTGGATATTGAAATATAAATTGGTTTTTAAAAAATGGGGCTTGAGTTTTAAATAAATTCAACTTAAGTGATGAGAATGGAAATTCAACCTAAGTGTGAAAAAATTGAATATGGTTTAAAGGATCGATTAATAAATTTTGGATTTTTTTCTAAAAAAACTTAACTCAAAGCCCTGATGAAATCAAAGGGATGGGATGAGCCCCCATCCCGCCTCGTCCTACCATAGAAAGGAGGGATTTAATGCTAGCCCAACTTAGAGGTTTGATGCCTCCTACCATTTATGTAGGATTTCTAGGAGCCCACCTCCGCGCCTTGAGTGGAAAACACAGCTCAATCTACTGGACTTGACCCCGCGATCTCAAGGAACTTTGTTCTATAGTCGCTAAGTGGCCTTGACCAACTGAGCCATGTTTGCGGATTAAAATTTGGATTTTAAGTAAGTGCAGATGAATTAAATTATGTTTTGGAGTATTGCTTGATTTAAATCAAGTAGGAATTTAAGTTATAAGTTGAATATGAACGTAAGTAATGGTATGAATGTTTATAATAAACCTTAAGTGATAATTTTAAGAAATGAGTTACTATTGAATTAAAATGGATTGAAATGGTGATGATTTAAGTTATAAATGAACTCAATTTAAGTGTAAATTGAATATGGATGGGAATATTGTTGATAAGAATGAAATTCAACTTAAGTAACTAATCTGTGAGATGATTCATAAATAAATTGACATGGATTGGTTTGTTGTTGAATATAAAATTGAGGAAAACAAATTTTGTGAATAAATTGAATGAGGATTAATAAAAATTTTGATAATTTTTTTTAAAATCAATTTAAAATAGCTATATGCTTAAGTGGTTATTTTATTAAATAAATATAACCAAATAACATGGTGTGAACTGTCATTTGACATAAACAGAAGAAAACAAAAAATTTATAAGTTGATGGAAACTGAATAAATTGATTTAAAATCAATTTGGAGTGGATATGAATATGTTGAGTGCAAATATGAATTGAACGCTAGTAAACTAGTTTGTGGATTATTCGAATTGAATAAAATGATATATGAATCGATTGAAAGTAACTAAATTAGTATTGGAACCTTGTGATTGCTAATAAATACATACTTAACAAGTTTAGTTATGAAAAGTATGTGTTTAACTATTTAAATAAATGAAATGTTATTAAATTTCATATTTTTAGGACTTGTGTGTTTAAATTAAGTAAGTACAGGTACAAGAAGACCATTTGGATATATTTTGGTTGCGCAATTACATATAAATTGAGCTAGCTTGCTTAATAACGCTAAAATAAAGTACGCTTACAAATTTAGTGCGTGAAAATATAAAAATATTGATATATATTGTGTTTTCCTGTCATGAGAGCTGATGTATATCTTTTTATCATGTTTGTGAAATTACAAATGTCTCCCCGTACAAGGGAGACTCTGCCAAAAAGGAGACTCTGCCAAAAAAATTTGAAAATTTAGGGTGTTAGAGAAAAGAAAAAAAAATGAAATTTTTTGTCAACCTAAATTTAATTTCGAATTGTGATTGAAATAAAAGGTTTTGGGTTAGAAATGGAAACAAATTTTTTTATGGAACTAAAGGAATTAGGAAAGTGAAATAGCAAGTTAACTAAGTGAGTTTTTGGAAAATAATGGGTTTGGACCTTCGTTCCACCTTAGCAATTTCAGAGATGAAATTCATCTAAGGGAAAGGAATGTAACAATCCAGATTTTCTATCGTTTGATTTTGATTATTTAAATGGTATTAAATATTGATTTGGAATATAATTTAATTTTTTAAACATGAAGATTTTGGTTGAAATTACCGAATGAATTTAAATTTCAAATATAGCGATTTATCGTAATACGGAAATGGTGAATAATTGAAATTTGAATTGAATATGAATCAAAACAATTTCTAATTTTGACATAAATTCTATTTGAATTAGAATTGAGTTAGTAAGTTTAAAAAAAAGAATTTCATGTGATTTCGCTAAATTTTGAAATCGTCGATTTAATCGATGCTTTGAAATAGCGATCCAACGCACAATCTCGGAATTCAACGAAACTAGTTCCATTGGATCCATAATAGTGTATTATTATCAGATTTCAAATTTCGTAGCGTTTCGATTTACCGTTTGGTCGTACGGAATAGAAACGCGTTGAAATTAATATCGGAAATTTAATATTGTAATTGAGTTCGAAAAGATATCTTCCACATACAATCGAATAAGGTTTCAAAACTTATTCCATTACGTTTGGAATAGGGGTATAACATTAGAAACGTCAGACGGTATGCCTCAATAGGGGTTCAAAATTTTGATATATGCAAAACGAGATATTTTGAATATATATATATATATATATATATATATATATATATATATATATAAACCTAATCAAAAGTCAAACCCAATAATGTCTCCATCAACCACCCTACCCTTTGAAGCTGTTCTTCCTCTATGAATTTTCCCTAATCTAAAAGACGCGTATACCTCGTTTTTCTTCTCCAAAAAAAATTGATTCACATAAAAACAGAGGTAAAAAAGAGAAGGCTCAGGCGATTTGCGGCGACAATGGGGGCAGATGGGCACGATTGGTTGCAAGGGCTTGCGATGATGAGGCGCGAGCTTTAGGTTCGTGCTCAGATTAGGAGAGTTTGGGTTCAGCCGAGTGATGAGGTGATGGAGGTGGCTGGTTGTAACGACCCGTAATTTACGTGTCGATAAACCGTAAAATAGTTGCATTAGGTCGTTGATGTTGTTAAGCCGTTAGTATTGCTTGAGTCGTTTAGAGTTTAAGTCGACCGAAGCTTAAGTCGTGTAAAAGTTAACTCGTGTGGTGCTTAAGTCATGGGTAGCTTGGGTCGTGTGAACGAGTTAGTGGTATGGAGCGACTTAAGGTAGTTGACGACTTACGGGTTAGCGAGTTAGAGAGGGTAGCGACCTAGTGGTGAGCGGCTTAGAAGAGTGAGCGACCTAATAGTTGTAGCGACCTATGGGAGCTAACGGCTTATAGGGTTTGCACCGAGTTAAGGAATGGCCGAGTTAACGTGTGACCGACTTAAGAAGGTTAACGACCTATAGGAGTTAGCGACCTGCAGGCTTAAGTCGTAAGCAACTTATAGTGATGGGGTTACAGTTAGGTCGTGGACGGGTTATGGTATAGGTCGTAGGTCGTTGAGACCTTGTGTATAGAGTTAGGTCGTTGGACCGCTAAGTCGCGAGTGTGTTGAGTCGTTAGGTCGCGTGAGTGTAGTTGTGTTAGGTCGGCAAGGGCTGTTAAGTCGTGGGACGACCTAGTTAGGTCACATGGAGGTATAAGTCGTTAGGTCGTGCCCAGTTTGGTTTAGTGTTAAGGCTTAGGTCGGCTAGGTGTTGAGTCGCTCATAAGGTTAAGTCGCTATGCCGCATATCGATGAGTCGCATCTGGATAGGTCGTTGAGTCGTGAGGTGGCCTAGGTCGTAAGCCGTGGGGGTCTATTGAGTCGTGGACGACTCATGGGGGCGGCGACTTAAGGGAATTCCAGCCTATAAATAGAGGGGTTTGGTTCACTTTTTGGCACCGGATTTTGAAGCGACGAAGTGCTGCCATTTTGAGAGCTCGACTACAACACTTCTTCACTTCTTTTCTCCACTCTAATCTAGTGCTAACATCCATCCAAGATTGAAGATCAAATCAAAGATCCAAGAGCCAAAGTTGAAGATCTCCATTCATTGAAGAGAGATTTCATCGATTGAAGCGAGATTTTGCCGGATCAAGCTTAGTTCTTTGCTATCCAGATCTGGAGTTGGTTGTTTTTGAGGTGTTTAGGTGATTCGGTGAGTGGTGGTTATCTCTCACACGGACCCAAAGGAGTATATTGGATCGGTGGTTTGTTTATGTGCTTAAGATAGTGATTTCGTGCATTTTTCTTAAGTCTGCATGTAGATCCATCATCTAAGAAGTTTTGATATTCATTTTACTACATGTTCACTTATGCAAGCTCATTCATCAAGTTGTAGAGATATTGTTCATAATTCATGCTTGTTAAAATGCATGTTAGATTTGGACTCTTTATTTACGAAATTGCCATTATTGTTTTAATTGTTTATTTAGATCTTGTTTGAATGATTGATTACTTGGATTAATGTTTGATTTGATTGATTAGTTGATTGATAACTTGATTTGGACAAGTTAGTCGAAGATGATTCAAAAGCTAAGTGGAAAGGCTCTTGAATAAGGAAAGCCGCTTGTGGCATATGAAGCGGATGTTGAAGCTCATATGGATAGATTTGATGATGATGTTGAAATGGGACTTTGCCATGATGCGATGAGGCAAACCATGATGTTGAGATGGGACTTTGCTATGATGCGATGAAGCAAAGCATGATGTGTGAAAGCCTTGGTTTAATCCAGACGGGATCATCCCAAGCATGTTGATAACTCGGTGATGCGGTCCGAGTTTGTGGATAATGGTTAGCTTGAGAGGCACTTGAGCTAGTATGGGAATAGTCGTCGAGGAGGATGACTAGAAGGCTGAGATCTCATCGTTATTGAAGGTTCTAGCATGCTCAAAGCAAGAGTACGTTGGGACGGGCTGCGACGACGTTCCAAGCACGGGCTGCGACGATGTGCTAGTACTCTGGGTAGTTGCGAAAATTCCTAGGCACGGGCTGCGACGACGTGCGGAGTTATGTCTAGAACCGGGGTTACCATTAGCCCTTGGCGGATGGATGAGATAATGTGACGGTCATTCAATTAACGATGAAATCAAGGCAATGATAACAGTGATAGCCAGAGTCATGGATGTTTGGATGTTTGGTTGTATCATCGCTTGGGTCAAGAGCGATGTTTTCAAGGTGCTTATCTGATCTTGGTTTAGGCCTTGGGGGTTTGTACTTGGAAAACACCGACCTTGACTCGAGTGATAATTACTTTGCTTTGAATGTCTGAATTGCTATGATTACTTCTGTTAGTGTGTCTGGGGGCTATCACTGTAGAAAGAGGTGGAGTGGGATGGTTGGGTTCCTATTCCTTTTACCCTTTATGCTCTTTTGGTATGCTTGATAGTTGATTTACTGCTCACTAAGACTTTTGTCTGACTCAAGGTTTTATGTTTAACTCTTATTACCTTGGGCTGTTCATCCATGTTGGGATGGGCAGACTAGGTAGTAGGTGACATGTGCTGTTCTTAGTGGTCAACGCTGTTGATGACGAAGACGAGCTGGAGGCTTTTGCATATTGTTTTCTTACTATATGTACTGGGTGTTCCGCTGTTTGTATATTCTCTGAGTGATATGTAGTGAGGCTTGATGTATTGACTTTGCTGATTGTTGTATCAAACTATTAGAGTTTATATATGATGAGATTCTGTTATATGGAGCTTCACTATGTATATTTTCTATTGTATTTTATCCATGCGCTGTGAGTATACGATAGATTCCGCTGTTTAATTTTACCTTGACTATCGTCCATGGCTGCCTGGCACGCCTTTCAGCGCACTATCTCCTTGTTTTGGTGCGGGAGTCATGGACGGTCGTCACATTTGGTATCAGAGCTTTGGTTAATCGATTTTAGCCAATGCTCGCTGACGTAACTACGTAAGAGAGACGTAATTGTATTTTGATGGATGATTACTATATATAATATAGTAGCTTAGAAGGATTTGAACTCCTTGTGTAGTTGTTTCTCAAGGTGTTATAAATCATTCTTTTTTGTAGATATTAAGGACGAGTCGAAGTGAGAGACAAGCTGCTAGGGAAAGTCGTGCTGTTAGGGGAGCTACTGACTATGCTGCAATGTTCGAAGCTATGATGACTTCGATCATGAGAAGGATACCAACTTCAGGACAGTCAGTAGATGTTGGAGTTCAAGTTCAAGCTCCAAAACCAGTGGATTTTGCTAAGTTGTGTAAAGACTATACTGCTCTTGGAGGGAAGGTTTTCTTGGGAACAGAATCAACCGTTGAAGTCCAAAGATGGATAGATGCTTGAAGAAGGATTTTTGGTGATTTGGGAATTGTGGATGCAACTAAGAGGAAGCTTGCATCAAGACAGCTTCAAGGGAGAGCTTCGGATTGGTGGAATTCTATCACCATTGATACTCCAGAGGAAGAGATTACTTGGGAGCAATTCCAAGTTAGATTTGAAGCTTAGTTCATTTCTACATCTCAGAAATCTGTTCTGTTTAAGAAGTTTGTGGAGCTCAAGCAAGGTGGGAGACCAGTTCTTGAGTATGTTTCTGAGTTTGAAGCTTTGTCCAAGTATGCTCGGTCGTATATTGAATCTCCCTATCAGAAGAATGAGAAGTTTGTGACAGGCTTGGACACTTATCTTAGGAGGCAGTTAGTGGATCATTTGGACGATCCATTTGAGAAGCTTGTGGAGAAAGCTCTCAGGCATGAGAATCTGTTTCCTAAGGAAGGATCTGTTGTTGCTGTGACCAAGGAGCAAAATGGAAACAAGAAGTGGAAGCAGCAGCAGCAGAAGGGTAAGGATGGCCAGAAGAAGCCAAAGGGTGAAGTGATCTGCTACAACTGTCAGCAGAAGGGTCATCTCTCCAGGGATTGCAAGAAACCAAGAGTGCCGGCAATGTGTCACAACTGTGACAAATCGGGGCATTTCAAGAGGGATTGTCCGGAACCGAGGAAGGACAAGCAGATTGTGCAAGCCTATGCTTTGGGGGCTGTACCATCATCTTTGAAAGCTCCTACTGCTGATGAGAAAGGAAAGAGTGTGGTGGTTCAAGGTACTCTTTTCATTTGTGGTGTTCCAGTTAGAGTGTTGTTTGATACTGGGGCGTCGCATTCGTTTGTTTGTAGTGAACTTGTAGGCCGGTTGGGTTTGGAACCGGATATTGTTGATAGACCATTGGTTGTGACTAATCCGGTTGGGGGTTCGTCTTGTTTGTGTATGTTATGCCGTGGTCTAGTTGTGTCGAGTCATGATTGCTCTTTTGTTTGTGATTGTTTTGTTCTGAACTTTGCGGGGTTCGGGATTATTTTGGGTATGGACTGGCTTAGGAAGTATGCGGCAAGGATTGATTGTGAGAGGCTGGAGGTGACAGTTGAGAATGTGGAAGGGCGAAAGGTTGTGATACGATGTAAGCATGAGGAAGGCGTCTTCATGAGCTTCATATATTCGCTGGTTGTTCCACGGGATGGACTGTCATCAATGCCTATTGTGAATGGATTTGATGATGTCTTTGACGAGGTCAAAGGGTTACCGCCGCATAGGGAGATCGAGTTTCGTATCGATCTAGTTGAGGGAGCCAGACCTGTTGTGATGCCTCTTAGGCGGATGGAGCCTAGGGAGCAGCAAGAGTTGAAGGTGCAAGTTGATGACCTTTTACAGAAAGGATTCATTCGGCGTAGTGTGTCCGAATGGGGTGCACCAGTTGTGTTCGCAACCAAAGCGGATGGATCGTTGAGGTTGTGTGTGGATTATCGTGAGCTGAATAAAGTGACTAGGAAGAACAAGTATCCATTGCCGAGAATAGATGACTTGTTTGATCAGCTTCACGAAGCCAAGGTGTTTTCTCAGATGGATTTGGCAACGGGATTTCACCAGTTGAGAGTGGCTAAGGATAGTGTGCCGAAGACTGCTTTCAGGACACCATCCGGTTTTTATGAGTGGCTGGTAATGCCGTTTGGATTGACCAATGCACCAGCATATTTTGTGGATCTTATGAATAGAGTATTCAGAGATCAGTTGAACAAGTTTGTACTTGTGTTCATGGATGATATTTTGGTTTACTCCAGAAATGAAGAAGAGCACAAGACACACCTGCGGATTGTTTTGGAAATCTTGCGAAAACATCAGCTAAAGGCTAAGTTTTCGAAGTGTCACTTCTGGAAGAGTGAAGTGAGATTCTTAGGCCATGTTATCTTTGAAAATGGAATAGCGGTTGATCCCGCTAAGGTGGCAGCGATCCAGGATTGGGTTAGGCCTAAGAATGCATCTGATGTGAGAAGTTTTCTTGGATTAGCAGGATACTATCGTCGGTTTATCAAAGACTTTTCCAAGATAGCTGCACCGTTAACAGGATTGATGAAAAAGAACCAAGTGTTCAAATGTGATGATAAGTGTGAGCAAGCTTTCGGAATCCTGAAAGAGCAACTGACAAGTGCTCTTGTTTTGACTATTCCGAGTGGGAATGATGAGATGGTGGTTTACACCGATGCATGTGGTACTGGACTTGGTGCAGTGCTGATGCAGAGGGATAAATTTGTTGCGTATGCAAGTCGACAACTGAAGCCGAATGAAAGGAATTATCCGACTCATGATTTGGAGTTAGCGGCGATTGTTTTTGCTCTGAAGATGTGGAGACATTATCTATTGGGAGTTCGATTTGAGTTGTTTACAGATCATAAGTCGTTGAAGTATCTGTTCTCCCAAAAGGATTTGAATCTTCGGCAGCAACGATGGCTAGAGTTTTTAGCATCATATGATTTTGGTATAGCTTGTACTCCGGGAAAAGGAAACGCAGTGGCGGATGCGTTAAGTCGAAGACATGCAGGATTGGGAGCCATGTTTTCGGAATGGAAGAGCCTTGAGTATTTAGCTGGATTTGACTTCAGGCCTAGATGTGAATTGGAACCTGAGATGTTGGCAAACTTATCAATAAGACCTACCCTTGTGGAAAGAATTGGCGAGGGACAAAAGCGAGATGATAAGCTTGTCAAGATTATCCGCGATTTGGAATCTGGATTGGACCCAGAAAAGGATAAAGGATTCGAGGTCGATCGAGAGGGTTGGCTTCGGAAACAAGGACGACTAGTTGTTCCTGATATAGATGAATTGAGGGATGAAGTTCTGAAGGAAAGTCATCACTCGAAGTTGACAATTCATCCAGGTGGAAATAAGATGTATCAGGATATGAAAAGGACTTACTACTGGGAAGGTATGAAGAAGGATGTTGGAAATTTTATTTCCAAATGTATGAATTGCCAGTTAGTAAAAGCCGAGCAAAAGAAGCCAAGTGGGTTGCTTCAGCCGTTAGAAGTTCCTACATGGAAGTGGGAGCAAATATCGATGGATTTTATCGATGGTCTACCTAGAACCAGGGCAGGAAATGAAGAGATTTGGGTCATTGTAGATCGTTTGACTAAGAGTGCAAGATTCATTCATGTTCGATCAACTAGGACTGCATCGAAATTGGCTGAGTTGTATGTTAAGTGGATAGTTCGATTCCATGGTATTCCGAAGAGTATAGTGAGCGATCGAGACCCATTGTTCACTAGTGGATTTTGGAAGAGCTTCCAGGAAGTTTTGGGAACTGAGTTGTGTTTGAGTACAGCTTATCACCTCCAAACGGATGGTCAGACCGAGAGAGTCAACCGAGTTTTGGAAGATCTTCCCAGAGCATGTGTTTTGGACTTCGGAGGATCATGGGAAGATCATCTTCATTTGGTGGAATTTGCGTATAATAACAGTTATCAGTCTAGTATTAGTATGGCACCGTATGAGGCATTGTATGGAAGACCGTGTAACTCTCCGACATGTTGGTTGGAAACTGGAGAAAAGCTGATACTTGGGCCAGAGATGATTCGACAAACTACGGATTGTATAGAGATCATTCGGCAACGAATGAAGGCAGCCCAAGATCGTCAGAAAAGTTATGCCGATAAGCGTCGTAAGGATTTGGAATTCGACGTAGGTGATATGGTTTTTGTGAATATTTCTCCTCTGAAGAATGTTATTCGATTCGGGAGAAAGGGAAATTGACTCCGAAATTTGTTGGACCATTCCCGATCATCGAGCGAATTGGAAAGCTCGCATATAAATTGGAGTTACCAGAAAAGATGGCGAGTGTGCACAATGTTTTTCATGTATCTTATCTACGGAAGTATGTGCACGATTCGAATACGGTGGTTTCTGCTGATAGCTGTGAAGACTTGGAGGTTGATCCAGTTGTTACGAGACCTCGTAAGCCGCTTCGTGTTGTGGAAACCGATACGAAATAGCTTAGGAGGAAGGCGATTACGTTGCTCAAGGTACAATGGAGTGATGATGTTAACGACTGTACATGGGAGGAGGAAGAGAGGATGGAGGCAGCTCATCCTGAACTCTTCAAGGTATGGCCCTAAGGTGTCGTGATATCTCATGAATTTGTAACTTGTTCTAGTCTTAGTATTCTGCATGCTAGGCTAGAATTGGATGCATGATTTGTTGATTGCTATGGATGGTAGGCATGCAGAATAGTTTTGATTGCTCTTGTTTGTTTGGAATTTCGGGGGCGAAATTCCTAAGGGGGAGAGAATGTAACGACCCGTATTTTACGTGTCGATAAACCGTAAAATAGTTGCATTAGGTCGTTGATGTTGTTAAGCCGTTAGTATTGCTTGAGTCGTTTAGAGTTTAAGTCGACCGAAGCTTAAGTCGTGTAAAAGTTAACTCGTGTGGTGCTTAAGTCGTGGGTAGCTTGGGTCGTGTGAACGAGTTAGTGGTATGGAGCGACTTAAGGTAGTTGACGACTTACGGGTTAGCGAGTTAGAGAGGGTAGCGACCTAGTGGTGAGCGGCTTAGAAGAGTGAGCGACCTAATAGTTGTAGCGACCTATGGGAGCTAACGGCTTAAGAGTTAACGGGTTATAGGGTTTGCACCGAGTTAAGGAATGGCCGAGTTAAGGTGTGACCGACTTAAGAAGGTTAACGACCTATAGGAGTTAGCGACCTGCAGGCTTAAGTCGTAAGCGACTTATAGTGATGGGGTTACAGTTAGGTCGTGGACGGGTTATGGTATAGGTCGTAGGTCGTTGAGACCTTGTGTATAGCGTTAGGTCGTTGGACCGTTAAGTCGCGAGTGTGTTGAGTCGTTAGGTCGCGTGAGTGTAGTTGTGTTAGGTCGGCAAGGGCTGTTAAGTCATGGGACGACCTAGTTAGGTCACATGGAGGTATAAGTCGTTAGGTCGTGCCCAGTTTGGTTTAGTGTTAAGGCTTAGGTCGGCTAGGTGTTGAGTCGCTCATAAGGTTAAGTCGCTATGCCGCATATCGATGAGTCGCATCTGGATAGGTCGTTGAGTCGTGAGGTGGCCTAGGTCGTAAGCCGTGGGGGTCTGTTGAGTCGTGGACGACTCATGGGGGCGGCGACTTAAGGGAATTCCAGCCTATAAATAGAGGGGTTTGGTTCACTTTTTGGCACCGGATTTTGAAGCGACGAAGTGCTGCCATTTTGAGAGCTCGACTACAACACTTCTTCACTTCTTTTCTCCACTCTAATCTAGTGCTAACATCCATCCAAGATTGAAGATCAAATCGAAGATCCAAGAGCCAAAGTTGAGGATCTCCATTCATTGAAGAGAGATTTCATCGATTGAAGCGAGATTTTGCCGGATCAAGCTTAGTTCTTTGCTGTCCAGATCTGGAGTTGGTTGTTTTTGAGGTGTTTAGGTGATTCGGTGAGTGGTGGTTATCTCTCACACGGACCCAAAGGAGTATATTGGATCGGTGGTTTGTTTATGTGCTTAAGATAGTGATTTCGTGCATTTTTCTTAAGTTTGCATGTAGATCCATCATCTAAGAAGTTTTGATATTCATTTTACTACATGTTCACTTATGCAAGCTCATTCATCAAGTTGTAGAAATATTGTTCATAATTCATGCTTGTTAAAATGCATGTTAGATTTGGACTCTTTATTTATGAAATTGCCATTATTGTTGTAATTGTTTATTTAGATCTTGTTTGAATGATTGATTACTTGGATTAATGTTTGATTTGATTGATTAGTTGATTGATAACTTGATTTGGACAAGTTAGTCGAAGATGATTCAAATGCCGTCGGGGTTGGAATTGGTTATGTCGTATTTAGGTTCATGCTTGGACAAAAGCGTGCGGCGGCCTAGGCAAGCTTTGGTGGTGATATGGTGGACTGCGACGCACAGTGGGAAAGCAATTTGAGTTGAAGTCGAGGGTCTCGTGTTTGTGCCCGGGCATGTCGCGATTGAAGAAAGGATTAGGCTCGTCAAATTTTATACTTAAGCTTAATGAAGGTAATCTCTGTAGTTAATTAATTTTATTACTATGCAGTTAATTTTTTTTGTTAGTTTGTTTATTAAAGTAAAAATTTAAATCTCAATAACTTATAAATTTAACTACGATTACATGCGAGGTTTAAATCGAACGTAATCTATCATGTGTGGTTCGGAGCTGCGGAATCTGTGAAAAAGAATTAAATTGGAACGATTAGCAAAGTAAAAATCAAGGTGAGTAAATCGCAATCATTTGGATAACTGGATTTAAATTAAAATTTTAAAATTTAATTATTGGTTGATTGGATGAATTTATAAATTACTATCAGTTGCATGTTATATTATGTATAGTAGTATATATATTAGTAGTTGGGTATATTCCTGCCGATTGGAGCGGATGAGACACTATAAGCCCTGCATAATAGCGGATGACCCAATATTACCGCAATATTCCGTGTAACGCCCCACCCCGAGACCCACCTTAGTAAAGAGAATTAAAGAGTAATTCCGTCTACTAAAGCGGAGAATAGGGCTCGTTAAGGGCGACCATCTATAACTTTGTCTTAAACATCTACTGAATACGTCGATAAATGCAATATAATTTTATTTTTTTCTATCTCAATAGATCAACATACATAGTAAATGTTTAATCCAAAACTATAGGTGGTTGACGGATCTATCAGAACAAAATACAATAACTAAATATAAAGCACATCACAGAACAGTAATCGACATCATATATATATACACACACACACACACACACATATACACTGATACATGTTTAGTACAATACAATATGAATACAATAAAGGTGGTACTCGACCATACCATATACATCAAATCAAATGTAAAAACATCAGAGTATGCGGAAGAAATAAACTACTCAAGCGAAAGAAGAGATGATATCCAACACCAACTTCAAGCTAAGTCCAATAGATGATACCTGAAATAACTCGGTCTGACCCGAGTATAAATACACGGGTCGGTCTAGCTACACAAATCTGTCAATATTGATAATTTGAAGCAGAATGGATATAGTGATACTTCTTCTCGAATGAGGAGAAGGATTAGATAACTCATAGCTCAATACTTAAGTAACAAACGCTACCTAAGTGACTAAATACCTCGAAAGAGGTAACTCAAACTCAATACTCAAATAAAACACAAGTGCCTCATATCATTAGCGATAACCCATAATGAACTCAAATCAACTCATATAAAACTCAATCAAAACTCAAATGGTTCGATGAACCATTACTCCGAAAAGGAGAAAACCCATCTCAATCACAAATAGAAGTCATGAAAGCAACACAAGACAACTCCATAAGAATGTGAGAACTCAAACTCATAAGTAGGCCAAGGCGGCTAAATCTCACACATACATCTCAATCATAAAAACTCATGGAACTCGATACGAATTCAAACTTATAAAATCTCAAATTCAATAAAGAATTCGATGCATGTTCAAAACTCAGAAAATCTTAACACTAATGCACCAAAAACGGCGAATTCAAAACTCATAAAACCCAGATTGGCCATATCCCTAAATACAATGCCGAAGCAATGCTGCACGTGCTAAACTCAGACGGCTGAAGCCTTAGACAAGGTCGCTAACACCTTCCAAAGCAGTTCGTCCTCATGGCAAGGTCGCTGACACCTTTCCAAAGCAGTTTGTCCTCATGACAAGGTCGCCGACAGCTTTCCAAAGCAGTTTGTCCTCATGACAAGGTCGCTGACACCTTTCCAAAGCAGTTCGTCCTCATGACAAGGTCGCTGACACCTTTTCAAGCCATTTTATCATCCCTAACAAGGTCGCTAACACCTCTCCAAAGCAGTTTGTCCTCATGACAAGGTCGCTGACACCTCTCAAAGTAGTTCTGTTAGGTAAACATCATGAATGTGTCACAAACTCACGGATAGGAACCCGAAAAGTGTTAACGTGTGTCCCATACCACACATACGCACTTAGCGGTTTACTAGCCGTTAGTCGATGCCACACTAAAAACATCATAAAACTCAAAAAATTATATCTCGCCTAGTCTCATTGGCGAGTGATAAAGAGATACCATACTTATCTCATCTCATCGATAAGTATTAAATGACATCATATATTGTCTCATCTCATCGACAAGTGAAAAACATCATGATGGTTTCTCATAAACCATAAATCTCAAAATATGAAATCATAAACTCAAGACTTGCCTTATGTCATTGGCAAGTAAATAAAACATCGTGATGGTTCTCATCGATCATACTCCTACATAGGAGATCTCAAATCATAATGCTTGCCAAATATTGGCCATCTTAAATAATTCCAATAAATAGAAATTATAAAACTCAAAATACGCCATAAAATGGCAAAACATCTCAGAATCAATAATCTCAAATAGCTTCGATCAACCTATACTCAAAATATGAAAATGTGTTCAATAGGAAAGTTGTCACACATAAAATAAGCTTTCCGGAACTTAAAAAACAATCATCCAAATCCAACAAGAAACAAGGAAGATATGATCAATTTACTAACTATGTTCAGTTTGGATAACATAATTACTAAAGTGAAAGAGCTAAGAGTTTGCAACAGCATTTTGATCAATTTATTCTCAAAATATGAAAATATATTCAACAGTAAAGTTGTCACATATAAAATAATCTTTCCGGAAATTCAAAAATCATACAAATCGGACAAAAAACAAGGAAGATATGATCAAATTACTAACTGTGTTCAGTTTGGATAACATAATTAATAAAGTGACAGAGCTGAGAGTTTGCAACAGCATTTTTATCAATTTATTCTCAGAATATGCAAATGTATTCAACAGTAAAGTTGTCGCATATAAAATAAGCTTTCCGGAACTTCAAAAATCATCCAAATAGGACAAGAAACAAGGAAGATATGATCAAATTACTAACTGTGTTCAGTTTGGATAACATAATTAATAAAGTGACAGAGCTGAGAGTTTGCAACAGCATTTTGATCAATTTGTTCTCAAAATATGCAAATGTGTTCAACAGTAAAGTTGTCACATATAAAACACCCTTTCCGGAACTTCAAAAATCATCCAAATAGGACAAGAACAAGGAAGATATGATCAATTTACTAACTGTGTTCAGTTTGGATAACATAATTACTAAAGTGACAGAGCTGAGAGTTTGCAACAGCATTTTGATCAATTTATGCTCAAAATATGCAAATGTGTTCCACAGTAAAGTTGTCACATATAAAATAAGCTTTCCATAACTTTAAAAATCATCTAAATCCGATAAGAAACTAGAAATATATGCCTAAAATAATTTCTGTGTTTCAAAGCTAAGATTTAAACACAGGACATAAAGGTTACTTCTTCTTCAAACTCAAGTTACTCTTAGTAAACAGCTTAATTACAAAAAGTAATGAACATAAAAGTTGTTCCTTATAAAAGTATATTCCGACAGAAAAAAACCTAACTCAATTTCGATCTACCATTTCAAAGTTATGGTGATTTCAATGTCAGGTTTCAACAAAAATATTGCACAGAGCAGAGCTGTGTACACCGGTTTCAAACACAATTTCGGCCCTCTAAACCACGGAATTTCTTAAAGTGATTGAAAGAAAACTTGTAGCTAATAGAATGATCTTTCAAATGCAAAAAAGTTGAGCTAATTTGGATAAATTGGCACTAAGATATCGCTGTTTTACTGCAGCGATATTTTTACAAACAATTTTCAGCAAACTACAACCATGCAATCATTCAAATTCAAATAACCAATTCACAACTAATTTGAAAGCAATTTAATCATCAAACCATCCAATTCAATTCAGTTATCAACTGAAAATTATTCTCATAGATTAAAGGTAGTAGTATGAGTGATTAACTCACCTTTTACTTTCATATAGCTTGTTAAATCTTCTTTTAAGCCTTGCTAACCTCTTAGCTTCTCCAAAATCACCAAAAAAACTCATGAACAAAATTTGGACAGCAAGCAATTTGATCAAAAAGAGGATCAAAATCATTCTTTTAGAGTTCTAAAGGATAGAGATAGATTTTAAAACACTTACTCTACATTATTGGACAAAATCCCTTTGATTTGAGCTTTGAATTTTGAAATTAGGAACTAGGGTTTAGGAAGATGAATGTTTTACAGAGAAGGAGAATGAACGTACTGATGTTTTAGGAAGAGAAATATGTTTTACATTTCTTTGCTAACATGCCAAGTGAAGTATGTTAATGGGCTAGAGTCCAATTTTTCAAGAAAATTAGCTTAGGTTATAAATTAATCACTTAGTTACATGTTAACAATGCACACCTTCAAATTCAATTATCTATTCAACTTTATTTCATATCAAAAATTTATAAAACTTCATATTCATGATGATAAAATGTTATATACTCAAAATAAAACATTATTTATTTTTTTAAAACTTTTTATCATCATATTTCTTTTCCTTTTTATAAATAACAAATTTACATCTTTAATTACAAATTCCATTGTAATTAACATTATAAATTACACAAAAATAATATTTTTGTGTAATAAAATTTTATAACCCTTTTCAAATATAGTTTTACACTTAAATTATATTTTTAAACTCAATTCCATCATTATTATGAATATATCTCATCTTAAAATTAATCACTTCTTTTAAAAATCATTAAAAGAAGTAAATAGCAATAATTAACAAAATTATTGCATTAACTCTAAATAAAACACATTTTCCTCATTTTATTTTCTCAAATCATCTTAATAAAGTTTTTAATATTTTCTCATTTTTATCCTCAAATATATTGTTTATTCCCAATAAACAATTTAAATTCCTCATTAGTTATTAATTTACACTATTAAATTATAACCACCGTTATAATTTAATATTCTCAGGTAATCGCTAAAATTAGCGTTGTTACAGACTCCCCTCTTACAAAAATTGCGTCCCCGCAATTTTCTTGAAAAAGAGCCGTAAACAACATAAAAGATACAATCATCGAAGGATAAAGACATGCTTGAATTCCAAATCATTCATACTCTCAATATAGAATGGTCGAAAGAAATAATCAAAAACTCACTTGGTTAATCCAATGGCTCATCAAATGCTAAAATGGTGATTAGTAAACCATCGAATTTTTCAAGTAACTCGAAAGAATTTCGAAGATATCCCGTCTTCGATCAAAACTCGATAAGATGCTCAACAATTAATCAATCGAAAATGATTGATTTCATAAAAATCTACAAATAGAGTCGGGATCAAACTCACTTAAACCCAAACTCTAAGCAATAGAGAAGAACGTCAATAAGATTTTCTGCATAAATATGCAGAAAGAACATCCTCATAATATGGTAGACACAATAGACAAGATAGATAAATCACAAGATGGCTTCTCAAAAGGCCACCAAACTCGAATGACCGCGAAAAATACACGTCGATAATAATAGCTCAAAGATACAATATACTCAAGAACAAGGATATAAGCTCAAATTATCTTTTAATCCAAGATATTTATAATTTTAAATCTCAACATCTTTTAAATTTTAAAATCTCAATTTTCAACATTTGAAAATTTCTCAAACTCTTTACTATATTACTTAGTAAGTAATTTAAAACTCAAAGTTAAAATTAAAATTTCATCTCTTACTTCAAAATTAATTTCCAAAGAATTTTGTAAGTCCATAATAATATTCCTAAAAATAAATTATGGGTTTAAATTTTCTTTACTCTTCTATTAAATCACCTAAATAGTTTTTAAAACAATCTTCAAATTCTCTTGTTATACTCTTCCCTTAAAACATTCAATGTATATAATATAGATTCTAAAATCTCAAAATATATACTTCCAATAAAGCACAGCTCTACAATAATCTCATTTATATTCTCATCTTTATAATTTAAAAATAAATAAATGGCATTGCCTCGCCATTGAGTCTCTAATAAATAAATAAATATATATGTTGGCTGCAGAGTTGACCGAACGATCAAAACTGCCTCGTCACTCTATTACTCATCTCTAAAATCAATGGCTGCAATTACCATTCAAAAATAAATTTAATATTTAATATCAAAATATTATTTTCAAAATCTCAATCCTTAAAACACAAATCATCGTGTTTGATTGCCTTATCATAGCATTTAGGAGATTCCTATCGATAACATTGATCAGGCGTATCGACCAGAACTCTTAACTACTCGATGGATAACCCAACACTCTCAAATTATTTCTATGAAAGAATACTGCTCATATAAATATATTCTCAAAACATTCTTTGACTTTTAAAATACCTCAAAACTCCAATTTCTCTTTTTAAAACTCATATATATGGCTTCAAAAACTCAAACCAAAGAACATTAAGAGAATGCATTGAGATATTCCTAGAGTATGTGATTCACAAAATCAACAGAAGGAGATGGAGTGTTCGACAACTCCTACATAAGGATGAGCCACTCTTGGAAATCATCAAGACCAAAGATAAGCCAGATATTCTCCTCAAAGGAAAAGAAGCATACAAACCACAAATCATTATTTCAAACAAAGTAATGCTGCAAAGGATAACACCGATTGAGTATTCGAAAAGGATATTTAAAGAAACTGAATGAACAACTCAATCGAACTTGAATAATTAAGAAACTCACCTCATTCCTTAGTGGATATCCTCGTGGAAGGATAATAGAAGAGCTAAGAGCCAGGAATAAGGTTACCTCAACATTCGATTGCCTGATTGGATGTCAAATCCAAACGGACTCACAAAAATCAACAAAGTCACCTTGATTGGAATTCGAGATATATCATCAACATCTCGATACTCAAGAGTGAATACAGAAACTTCGAAATCATTATTAACATTCCAAAGTGATAGAAATAATAAAAAAATCAAATTAGGATGCCTAAATAATTGTAGGATCCTATAACAACAAAAAGGATCGGACTTAACATCAAATAAGTCAATCCATCTCAAATCAAATACATCTCAATATAGTGAGTAATAAACAAATACTCACTAAAGCAGCAACAAATAGAAAACTCGAAATGCTCACAACAAGCCAATCATTGTGGACCCCTTAATAGGGTTCACAACTTTCAAAGGAATACAACAAGAATGCTTCAAAGAAATCAATTAGCTCCATCGATATGAACTCACTCGTTTCGACGAAAATAAGAATACAATAATCCTAAATAAGATTATTTATAAGATAATATGACACCCAAACTCTATTATGGAATACTGCGGAATACAATATACATATTCCTAGACATATTCCATCTCAACATATCCTAATACACGAAAAAGAATTAAAGCATGATTCAAAAAAAGCTCGAATAAAGGACAATGATTCACTCGTACTGTACTTCGACGTATCGTGATATACATACTGTTCTATGTTTATTCTACTTTGTTCTGACCACAGCTCTGATACCAAGCTGTAACGCCCCATCCCACCCCGAGACCCACCTTAGTAAAGAGAATTAAAGAGTAATTCCGTCTACTAAAGCGGAGAATAGGGCTGGTTAAGGGCGACCATCTATAACTTTGTCTTAAACATCTACTGAATACGTCGATAAATGCAATATAATTTTATTTTTTTCTATCTCAATAGATCGACATACATAGTAAATGTTTAACCCAAAACTATAGGTGGTTGACGGATCTATCAGAACAAAATACAATAACTAAATGTAAAGCACATCACAGAACAGTAATCGACATCATATACACACACACACACACACATATACACTGATACATGTTTAGTACAATACAATATGAATACAATAAAGGTGGTACTCGACTACACCATATACATCAAATCAAATGTAAAAACATCAGAGTATGCGGAAGAAATAAACTACTCAAGCGAAAGAAGAGATGATATCCAACACCAACTTCAAGCTAAGTCCAATAGATGATACCTGAAATAACTCGGTCTGACCCGAGTATAAATACACGGGTCGGTCTAGCTACACAAATCTGTCAATATTGATAATTTGAAGCAGAATGGATATAGTGATACTTCTTCTCGAATGAGGAGAAGGATTATATAACTCATAGCTCAATACTTAAGTAACAAATGCTACCTAAGTGACTAAATACCTCGAAAGAGGTAACTCAAACTCAATACTCAAATAAAACACAAGTGCCTCATATCATTAGAGATAACCCATAATGAACTCAAATCAACTCATATAAAACTCAATCAAAACTCAAATGGTTCGATGAACCATTACTCCGAAAAGGAGAAAACTCATCTCAATCACAAATAGAAGTCATGAAAGCAACACAAGACAACTCCATAAGAATGTGAGATCTCAAACTCATAATAGGCCAAGGCGGCTAAATCTCACACATACATCTCAATCATAAAAACTCATGGAACTCGATACGAATTCAAACTTATAAAATCTCAAATCCAATAAAGAATTCGATGCATGCTCAAAACTCAGAAAATCTTAACACTAATGCACCAAAAACGACGAATTCAAAACTCATAAAACCCAGATTGGCCATATCCCTAAATACAATGTCGAAGCAATGCTGCACGTGCTAAACTCAGACGGCTGAAGCCTTAGACAAGGTCGCTAACACCTTCCAAAGCAGTTCGTCCTCATGACAAGGTCGCTGACACCTTTCCAAAGCAGTTTGTCCTCATGACAAGGTCAGTTCGTCCTCATGACAAGGTCGCTGACACCTTTCCAAGCCATTTTGTCATCCCTAACAAGGTCGCTAACACCTCCAAAGCAGTTCGTCATCATGACAAGGTCGCTGACACCTCTCAAAGCAGTTCTGCTAGGTGAACATCATGAATGTGTCACAAGCTCACGGATAGAAACCCGAAAAGTGTTAACGTGTGTCCCATACCACACATTCGCACTTAGCGGTTTACTAGCCGTTAGTCGATGCCACACTAAAAACATCATAAAACTCAGAAAATTATATCTCGCCTAGTCTTATTGGCGAGTGATAAAGAGATACCATACTTATCTCATCTCATCGATAAGTATTAAATGACATCATATCTTGTCTCATCTCATCGACAAGTGAAAAATATCATGATGGTTTCTCATAAACTATAAATCTCAAAATATGAAATCATAAACTCAAGACTTGCCTTATGTCATTGACAGGTAAATAAAACATCGTGATGGTTCTCATCGATCATACTCCTACATAGGAGATCTCAAATCATAATGCTTGCCAAATATTGGCCATCTTAAATAATTCCAATAAATAGAAATTATAAAACTCAAAATACGCCATAAAATGGCAAAACATCTTAGAATCAATAATCTCAAATAGCTTCGATCAACCTATACTCAAAATATGCAAATGTGTTCAATAGGAAAGTTGTCACACATAAAATAAGCTTTCCGCAACTTAAAAAATATCATCCAAATCCGACAAGAAACAAGGAAGATATGATCAATTTACTAACTATGTTCAGTTTGGATAACATAATTACTAAAGTGATAGAGCTGAGAGTTTGCAACCGCATTTTGATCAATTTATTCTCAAAATATGCAAATGTGTTCAACAGTAAAGTTGTCACATATAAAATAAGCTTTCCGAAAATTCAAAAATCATCCTAATCGGACAAGAAACAAGGAAGATATGATCAAATTACGAACTATGTTCAGTTTGGATAACATAATTAATAAAGTGACAGAGCTGAGAGTTTGCAACAGCATTTTGATCAATTTATTCTCAAAATATGCAAATGTGTTCAACAGTAAAGTTGTCATATATAAACAACCTTTCCGGAACTTCAAAAATCATCCAAATAGGACAAGAAACAAGGAAGATATGATCAATTTACTAACTGTGTTCAGTTTGGATAACATAATTACTAAAGTGACAGAGCTGAGAGTTTGTAATAGCATTTTGATCAATTTATGCTCAAAATATGCAAATGTGTTCAACAGTAAAGTTGTCACATATAAAACAACCTTTCCGGAACTTCAAAAATCATCCAAATAGGACAATAAACAAGGAAGATATGATCAATTTACTAACTGTGTTCAGTTTGGATAACATAATTACTAAAGTGACAGAGCTGAGAGTTTGTAACAGCATTTTGATCAATTTATGCTCAAAATATGCAAATGTGTTCAACAGTAAAGTTGTCACATATAAAATAAGCTTTCCATAACTTTAAAAATCATCGAAATCCGATAAGAAACTAGAAAGATATGCCTAAAATAATTTTTGTGTTTCAAAGCTAAGATTAAAACACAGGACAGAAAGGTTACTTCTTCTTCAAACTCAACTTACTCTTAGTAAACAGCTTAATTACAAAAATTAATGAACATAAAAGTTGTTCCTTATAAAAGTATATTCCGACAGAAAAAAACCTAACTCAATTTCGATCTACCATTTCAAAGTTATGGTGATCTCAATGTCAGGTTTCAACAAAAATATTGCACAGAGCAGAGCTAGGTACACCGGTTTCAAACCCAATTTCGACCCTCTAAACCACAGAATTTATTAAAGTGATTAAAAGAAAACTTGTAGCTAATAGAATGATCTTTCAACTGCAAAAATATTGAGCTAATTTGGATAAATTGGCACTAAGATATCGCTGTTTTACTACAGCGATATTTTTACAAACAATTTTCAGCAAACTATAACCATGCAATCATTCAAATTCAAACAACCAATTCACAACTAATTTGAAAGCAATTCAATCATCAAACCATCCAATTCAATTCAGTTATCAACTGAAAATTATTCTCATAGATTAAAGATAGTAGTGTGAGTGATTAACTCACCTTTTACTTTCATATAGCTTGTTAAATCCTCTTTTAAGCCTTGCTAACCTCTTAGCTTCTCCAAAATCATCAAAAAAACTCAAGAACAAAATTTGGACAGCAAGCAATTTGATCAAAAAGAGGATCAAAATCATTCTTTTAGAATTCTAAAGGATAGAGATAGAGTTCAAAACACTTACTCTACATTATTGGACAAAATCCCTTTGATTTGAATTTTGAATTTTGAAATTAGGAACTAGGGTTTAGGAAGATGAATGTTTTACAGAGAAGGAGAATGAACGCACTGATGTTTTAGGAAGAGAAATATGTTTCTCATTTCTTTGCTAACAGACCAAGTGAAGTATGTTAATGGGCTAGAGTCCAATTTTTCAAGAAAATTAGCTTAGGTTATAAATTAATCACTTAGTTACATGTTAACAATGCACGCCTTCAAATTCAATCATCTATTCAACTTTATTTCATATCAAAAATTTTTAAAACTTCATATTCATGATGATAAAATGTTATATACTCAAAATAAAAGATTGTTTATATTTTTAAAACTTTTTATCATCATATTTCTTTTCCTTTTTATAAATAACAAATTTACATCTTTAATTACAAATTCCATTGTAATTAACATTATAAATTACACAAAAATAATATTTTTGTGTAATAAAATTTTATAACCCTTTTCAAATATAGTTTTACACTTAAATTATACTTTTAAACTCAATTCCATCATTATTATGAATATATCTCATCTTAAAATTAATCACTTCTTTTAAAAATCATTAAAAGAAGTAAATAGCAATAATTAACAAAATTATTGCATTAACTCTAAATAAAACACATTTTCCTCATTTTATTTTCTCAAATCATCTGGATAAAGTTTTCAGAATATTTTCTCATTTTTATCCTCAAATATATTGTTTATTCCCAATAAACAATTTAAATTCCTCATTAGTTATTAATTTACACTATTAAATTATAACCACCGTTATAATTTAATATTATCAGGTAATCGCTAAAATTAGGGTTGTTACATTCCGCCTCGAAGCGGAATCGGTATTTTATTTTATATAACATCCGTGGATACAGGGAAACAGGTTGAGGGATTCAACTGGTTTCCTAAAATATAATCATATATAGTGGTATAAGTTGTGATTGAATAATATCTTATGGATTGTTGTGTGATTTGACCTATTGGATGCCATAGTAGCACTGGCCCAAATTTTGGTATTTTAAATACCATAAATAATATTTGTGAATTTTGCATATAAATTCAAAGTTGATTTTTAGAAATAAAAATATTTGTATGAAAATTGGAATATTGAATAAGAAATGGTTTTGGATTAAAAAAAGATGTGATTTAGAATTCACTTAACTATTTTCTAAAGGGATTCGGATAAATATTTTTGGAATTAATTTATACAAGGAATTTGGAACAATAAATTTTAATAATATGTCGTAAATTATAAATAGAAGTTGAAATCAATTTTGAATAGATTGGATTTCCAAACCGAATTTTTAATAGAAATCGATTTCTAAATGGATTTTAGTAATATAAATTGGTTATGAACTGGAAATGAGTTTATAAAGTTATAAACAATGTCTATAAATAAAGTGGAATGATTATCATTTGATAAATTGGGAATATAAATTCGTAGTGTGAATTTAAAATGAAATATGGAAATCGATTTTGAATGAAATAGTGGATTCTATTTTGGAATTTGGAAATAGTTGTGAAATTGAAAATGCAAATTGATTTGTGATAAATTGAGAGAGATTTATAAGTATAAAATCGACTACGTTGAATTTAAAAATAGTTTTTTTCCAAGAAGTAAGTTTTGTTTTCAGAGAAGGATTTTTATTTATTAAACTATGTAGTTTAAAAACTATCATTTGGATTAAAATATTTCGAAAAGTTAGTTATTCAAATATTTAAATTTGTTGAAATAAATTCTATGTTTTATAAACAAGCTTTATAATCGATTAGTATTATTTATAAATGAATTTGAAATTAGTTATCCTTGTTTATTTAAAAGAGGTTTGATATTTTAAATAATTACTTAAACGTGTTTGAAAATTTATTATTATTCCTTAAAAATTTTATTTTTATAAATATAGAGTTTTGGAAATTGGTTGAAACAATTTATAAATACTCTCGAGATTTTTAAATCATATTTTATTTGATGAATGAGATTTTATAAGAGAAATCTTATAATGAAATCCTGGAGACATAAGAAAATTTCCAAAATGTTAAGTACGGGAACTTCAAAAATGATCTGAATTCATAAAATAAGTTATAAACTGTTAGTTGAGATTATAAATAAGTATAATCATTATTTAGAAATTGTAAATGGAACTGATAAAATTTCAAAAATTTATGAGATAAGTGATGAAAATGTTCTGAAGTATGGATATTAAAAATGATTTGGGGTAATAGGCTTATTTTTTTTTTATAAGTAATGAATTATGAATTGAATTTGGAAATATTTCTAAATGTTAAAATAAGATATGGTTGGAAATATCCTGTTATGGATGAGTATTTGAATTTTTTTTCAATACTGAAACAGATTTGAATATATATAAAGATATTTAAATGAATGTTTTGAAGGTTTATTATATGGGCCTGGTGACTGCTTATGTGTGAAATTTCATAGTTAAATAACCAACTATCAAATCTGGCCAAATTCATTGATCATTTAGAAGAGATCGGGATCAGATTTAAATTATTTGAAAACTACTTCGATCCGATTTATGCATTACAAATTGTGATATCTCAAAGATAATGGAGATGGTAATCTTGAGGAAGATTCGGTTTGTTTAGGCCCAGAACAACTTGTATGAATGAATGCTATCATTGCATGGAAGGCAGTGCTAGCATTCCAAGAATGAATATTCTTAAGGTAAAACGTAGCCTCGTACCTCATCAACTAGGAAATGACAAAAATTGGGCATGCAGGAAGGCCAAGTGGGCAGCAACGGAGTTGGGTATGGTCATCCCAAATCTGGATCGGTTGCTATCTATTCTTGTATGCTTAGGGGCCCAAGCGGGGTGATCATATTCGGTACTACTAGTCAAGTGGCATGCTAGTCCAATATGGCAAGGGTACAAGATGTTCTTGTTAGACCCGGGTGCATTTATCTAGAGATGTACCATAGGAACCTTACCTTATCATAGTATGAAATCCATTCTTCAACAAGCACTGTATGGTTTTAGATATGCCCAAATGTTGAAATGGGAGATGCAAGCATTTCAGCTATTTCATATTTATATTATATAGATCCTGTTATAATTTAGATGATTTGATCTAAAATGTTTTGGTTATCGTAAGGTAAAAACCCATCGTATTTATGTGTGGCGCAGTCTTACGGGATACATTTGTTTTCAAAGGATTTTGATGACGGTAATAATGTAAATTGAGTGTCTTTTCTCACGTTGGTTGTCCAGACTGACTCGGGTATTGTTTTATTATAATACTCGGGTCAGACCGTGTACCACTGGTTCATGTTGGGATGCTATGGAGCACAAGAGACGAGCTGGAGGATTCTCAAGCTTACTATATGTACTTGGTTATTTCTGCTATATGAGTCATACTGTAAATTCAGTATTTTTGAGGACAAATTATTATAACTGTCTAGATTGATTATTGATTGTGTGTATATTAACATCAACATATTCTTTTGTATAAAAATCTGCTATTATCTATTATATACTGTTCCGCTACGGTTTGTAAGATTCTATGTCTTGTTTATGTTTTTCTTCCATCCCTTTCTTCTTCACACATAATGATCTAGTATTTTAGGCACTCGATTTCTCGGCATGCTATACAGTGAACATATTGTTGATGATTTTCGAGGGTTAAAAATCCCAGTTCATTACAGGCATAGAAAAATATCAACAAGATTGAGTGGAGAGTCTACTCGGTACCGATCTGACCTTCTTAGTTCGTTGCCGATCTCGACTACGAACTCAACATACAACTTGAGGTTGACCAGAGCATGGACCATACAGGAAAATAACACGGGGAAAGAAAAAATTGGCCATTAGGTCTCCATCCTAAAAAACAAATTAACCAAGATCAGAAGTCTAAAATGAGCAAGTGACGACTCAACTAACAGTTCAGGTGACGACTCAACTCTGTCACTCTACTAGATTCTCACCGAGTGGCGAGTATTGAGTTATGAAATCATAGTCTTTAAAATATTTAAAAATAATTAACAAAGTTCAAGTGGTGATTTTTTGATATTACTCTGTCACTCTTCTAGATTCTCACCGATTTGCATCATTGTATTTGTAGCGAATTTCTGAGCTACTTCCATATTTGGAGTTTCACGACTGAAGATCAAATGAAAAGGTTATTAGCACTTAAAGTTTATAGGGTGAATATAATTAAAAACAAAAAATAAAATAATAACATTAAATACGAGACTTCACTGGTCAACCTTTTTCCTTGGACTGGTCGACCGCCTTTAGGGGAGCGGCCAACCGGTTCGAACATGGAAGCTAGGGTTTGAACCTTAGCCAACTACCTAAATCTAATTATTTCTATCTAACGGTTAAAATTGATCTGTGTGCTTATAAATAAAGGCATAACCCCTCACTTCTCTTCTCCAATTTTCCAATTCAAGCAGCGTAACTCTTCCATTTTCTCTTCTCCACTACTTATAAAAATTATAAAATATTGTATATAAATATATAATTAGAGAATGGTAGAAAATAAAAGAGAAGAAGATAAGGAGTGAATCAATACTGCGAATAATGAAGTTGTTATATTTATAAATGTATATTCCCCTTTACCCCAAATCTTTTTCCAGATCTGTACTTCTAATAGTATGTATACGCCTTGTTATACATATTCTTTTAGATTAGAAAGGAAAAGGAGTTAAGCAAAGAAATGGATTCAGATTTGGAGATCTGGAAAGTTTTAAAAGGCAAGTGGGAAATTATATAATTTATATATAATATTGAAATTTATATTGTTGGATTTTATTTAATTATTATGCCTAATAAGATCTGATGAATTGTTAGCTTAAAAAAAATGTATAGGATTATTGCCTACGCATTCAACAAAATAGGTAATTGGAATAGAAATAATATGTACAATCTAATTTGGAAATTTAAATTCTGTCCAAATATTTATTATTTTGTAGAATGTTTGTTTATTCCAGATCTATAATTGGGTTGTAAACTAGGTTGCCTAAGTTTACTTAGAATGTGAATTTCTATGTTTTGATTTATTTGGAGCAGGTTCAGTGTAATTTCCATAAATTATCTAATTCCAAGATATGTATAAAAACGTCATTTGAATTAATAAGGGATAAATGAAAAATAAAAAAGATATGTAAGATATGGATATTCTTTTTCGTAGCTTACACTGTCTATTTCAATGAAAGAAAGAAATAATTCCTTGTAATTTCAAACGAAGCAAAGATCTCACTTTTGGTTAATTTAGGGAAAGTTATAATGGTAATTCTTTTTGAAAAGGTAGCTTTGATAAATAAAAATGTGGAAAGGAATGTTTCAATTTAAAAATTAATAGTTAGAATTATGAGTAATTAAACAAACACTTATAACCATGCTTAATGTTCAAAAATATAAATATATATAAATTGTGTAATTTACGGTGATATCCGTACTAGTTAATGGGGAAATTTGGAGGACTAGGTCTTACAGATATTAATTAGAGATTAATGAATAATAAATTTGTGCTTAATAGAGAGTTTAAAAGGAATTAAATGAGGATTGATTAAAGAATTTAATACGGTATTTATTGGGAAAATTGAATAAGCATAATAGATGGATTTTGAAATTGGTAAACAGATTAAATGAATTAAACGAGGATTGATTAGAGGTCGTCCAATTTTGACATAAATTATTAATAATAATAGACATTTATTAGACATTACAAGGAAACTAATGCCTAAGCGTATAAATTAGAAATAATTACATAGCGAACGGGTAAGTATTAATTATTAAATATATGTAGAAGGAAATATAATTTCCATAGTAGGAAGTTATATAGCTTCGGTTATATGTTTAGAACAAGCATACATTAGTGGGTTTAGCCCAACGCTTAGGCTTTGGGTGATTGGTTTGGCTTAGTGGGTTGGGTTGCAAGGTCGGTAGAGTTACGAAATAGAAGTCTTCTCTTCTCCATCTGCCAGCAGTTGTGTATACCTACTACTAATGTGGGACATCTCCAGCCATAGGACTTACGGGGAAGGGATATGCGTAGGACCAGCTTTTTGGATAGAGGTATTTAGTAGCTATTACAGGGTTCGCCTCTTCCCTATTTAGGAAGCTTTAAATGGTCAGGGTTAGTGGTTAGGAACAGTAGTGGATATCTTAGGAAGGGTTTGCTTTGGGTTTGAGTATTAAATATCTACTGTAGGGTATACCTCTCCCATAAAGAAGTACTAAGTGGCCTGGTGAGATTCCGTGCGATCTTAACTAGATAGTATCGAAGAGGATTCTGCCTTTGGATATGTATTAAATGGTCAGAGTCTGACAAGTTTCCATTAAAAAGGTATTAAGTGGCATGCGTACTATCTCTTAAATTGTTAGGACATGATTGATGGTAATTGCGTGGGACAAGGAAGAACCTTTGACCTACCGTTAAGGGTAAGTTGTAGAGTTGAGAAGTTTTAATAATATATCAATTATTATAAATCCTTATCTAGATGTCATCGGTCTCTATAGTTAGAACCGATCGACTAATGGTTATGTTAAGGAGGGTCCACTTCGAGGACTGGGGTATGAAGTAGCTATTATGGGGTCTGCCTCCTTCCTACTTAAGATGTATTAAGTGGTCAGAGTTTTTGGGTAGTGAAACGATTAGACATATATGTGGATAGACATATTGTTAGATCTGTGCCAGCTCGCAGTTGAAGATATGGGCGAATTTTGTTTCTTTCCTTTATTGGATCTATATTGGGCCTATGAAGTCTAATTTATTTAGAACATTTGCAAATTTAATTTAAATAAAATCTATTATTTCATTTAAATTTATAAATTTGCAAATTTGTAGTGTTTGAAGTTACCGCTTGGTCGTACATAATAGAAATGCATTGAAATTAATATTAAAATTTTAAATATAATAATTGAATTCAAAAAGCCATCTTCCACATACGATTGATTTAGGTCCCGAAACTTATTACGTTGCGTTTGAAATAGGGGTATAACATTAGAAACGCTAGGTGGCACGCCTCAATAGGGGCTGGGAATTTCGAGATATGCATAATGAGATATTTTGGAATTTAATAATATTTTAGAATTTACAAGTCAGTCCCTATCACCATCTTAGCCACCCTATACTAATCGAGCCACCCTATACATCTAATTGCGCTGCTCTCTTTGAGTTTAAATCACGTATATTTATTTGTTCTCCCTTCTTCTGAGAAACAAAATAAGTTCGTATTATATATATAAAATGTATCAAGCGATTGAAATCGCAAACGAGCAACTCGCGGTGCTCGTACGCATGCGGTGCTCAGAAGGATGACGAGGGCGATAGCAACGATGCGGTTGCGTGCATCGTTCAGATCTTAGGTTTTGTCTCAGTTGTAATTTGAAGGAGGCAACCGGGCTTGGCAAAGCAATGCTCATCGGGTAGGGTTCACGAAATGGAAGCGATTGGGGATGGCGGCAACGCTGATTTATGGTCAAGGCGAGGAGGAGCAATAATCAAAGATCGATCAAGGTTGGAGCAAGAACTGGATTAGGCAGACTTAGTTTATAATTTGGGGAAGATGAATAATTAAAAGGTAAATTATAATTTAAATTTGTAATTAAATTAATGAATTTTATTATATAAATCTTTATCTTATAAAATTCAATACGTTTTCATACGAGTTCGAAATCAGACGAAACAAGTTGCGTTGCGCTCGTGGCTTCGCGTACTACTCTTAGAAATTGGTTTGGAATTTCTCAGAGTTAGTTGGAATTTTAAATTAAATCGAATAATGTTCAATTTAATTCAAAATCTGGATGCTTGGCAAATTAAAAATCTAGATGAGTAAATCTCACTCGTTTTGGATTACTGGTTTTAATTTTAAACAATTTGTTTTATTTATTGGTTAAATATTTATCAATTAGATGTTATATTATATATATTTGTATATATATTAGTAGTTGGTTATATTTCCCACCGATTGGGGTAGATGAGACACTCTGCGTCCCGCATAATAGCGGATGACCCTATATTACCGCGATATCCTTTCTCGAAGCGAGAATGATATTTTATGTTATATAATATCTGCGGATGCAGGGAAACAGGTTGGAGGGATCCAACTTGATTCCTCGAGTATATTGATTATTTTTCATATATAGTGATATATGATATGATTAAACAATCTGTTATGGATTGTTGTGTGATTTTTTTTTTGGATGCTATTGTAGCATTGGCCTTAATTTTGGTATTATAAATACCACAAATAGTGTTTTTGAATTTGAAAAGAAAATAAAAGGATAATTTGGAAATAAAAAATATTTATACTTAATTTTGGATTATTAATTAAGAGATGAGTTAGAATTAAATACAAGATTTGATTTTGGAAATTTATTTAACTATCATGTAAAGTGTTTTCGATATAGGTTTTTTTAAATAATCCATACAATGAATTTTAAAAAAACATGTTTTAAATAAGATTTCTTAAACTAGGGAATGGAAGTCGAAATCGAGATTTTAAAAAAAAATTGGAATATAGTTTGGATCGGGTAATAAATAGATTTTTGAATGAAATTTTAAATAGAAATCGATTTATAAATGGAGTTTGTTTACTATAAATCAGTAGTTAACAGAGAAAAATCAGAAATGAGTTTATAAATTTATAAACGATATTTATGAATAACGTGAAATGATTTTTGATAAATTGGAAATATAAATTCACAGCGAGAATTTATAATGAGATATGAAAACCAGTTTAGAAAGAAATAGTGGATTTTATTTTGAAAATAGTTATGAAATTAGAGACGTAATTCGATTTGGGATAAATCGAGAGAGATATATAATTGTTGAAATGGTTATGTTGACTTCAAAAATATACATTTTATCGAGAAGTTAAGTTTTGTTTGAGAAAGGAATTTTTATTTATTAAACCATGCAGTTGAAAACTATCATTTGGATTAAATATTTAGAAGTTGGTTATTTAAATATTTAAATTTATTATAATGAATTCTAAGTTTTGTAAACAAGATGTGTAAATCGATTAGCATTTTTATAAATGAATTCGGGAATTAGTTATTGTGGTTTATTTTAAAGTGATTTGATATTTAAATAATTACTTAAACGTGTTTTTAAATAAATTATTATTCTTTAAAAATACTTATTATTATTATTGCTATATATAGCATTTAAATGTAAGTGATTAGATTTTTATTTATAAAATTCTCTCGAGATTTGTGACTGCATTTTATCGAATGGATGTGATTTATAAGAGAAATTATAACGAAATTTTGGACATTTAAGGAATTTCAAAAATGGTTAGATATGTGAACTTAAAAAAATGAATTTGAATTCATAAAAGAAGTTATAAATTGATGAATGAGATTTTAAATAAGTAAAATCAATTTTGGAAATTGTAAAAGGGATTATTAAAATTCCGGAGATTTATGAAATGAGTTATAATGGGTTGTGACTTTACAAAAAAGGGTGTAAATGGTTTTATGAAGTTGGGATAAGGGAAGATTTCCTCGTTTGTGAATCTACCTATAAAATCGATAAGTTATGAATATTTCCTAAGTGTTGAGATGTAAGTGATTTTGAAAAATATATTTATAATTATTTTTCTAAGTATCGGAATAAAATGTCTTGGAAACATTTTGGCAATGGAATGGCTAAACAGAAATATTTCTAAGTGTTTATATGGTTTGAAAGTATTCTGTTATGGATATTAGTATTTAGAATTATTTTCAAAATAGTGAAATACGGTAGGAGATTTGAATATATATCTTTGTAAAGATATTTTGAATTTAATGTTTTGAAATATTTATAATATGGGACTAATGATGATTGCTTATGTGTGTATAGTTAAATAACCGACTATAAATCTGGCCAATTTCATTGATCGTTTCGAAGAGACCGAGAACGGATTTAATTATCCGAAAACCACTTCGATTCGATTTGTGCGTTACAAATTGTAATATCGTGCGGATAATGAAGAGGTGATTTTGGAGACTCGGTTTGTTTAGAATCAGAACCACTTGTATGGATGAATGCTATCATTGCATCGTTGCCTGGAAGGCAGTGTTAGTATTCCAAGTTTGAATGTTATTCCATAAGTAAAAAGTAGCCTCAAGCCTCATCAACTGAGAATGACTAAAACATGGGAGATGCAGCAGGGCTAAGTGGGTCGCACCAAGTAGGGTATTTTATCAATTTTCTAGATACCTTCATATATATTATAATTATGTATATGGTTGTGCATGGAAAAGAGAGCGTTCATTAGGGTGGGAACACCCGCATTGATAACATATTCGGTAGTATCCAACAAGGGGTAGGCCGGTCCTGTGCTGGCAGGGATCGATAGGTTCGATCTCGTTACAGTTTTCTAAAGGTGTACTATGGCGAGTGGTACCCCAGTAGCCCGGTCATTTTATGGAATCCAATATCCACTATGGGCCTGTGCGGTTTTAGTTGTATACCGAATATGCTAAAACGTGAGATGCAAGCATTTTAGCTATTTTATACTTTATTTTTTATAGACGGTATTATAATATCAGATGATTTTGATATAAAAAATTTGGTTATCGTAAGGTAAAAACCTATTGTATTTATGTGTGGTGTGGTCTTATGGGATACCTTTGTTTTTCTATGGATTTTGATAACAATAATAATTCAAATCGAGTGTGTTTTCTCACGCTAGTTTTCCAGACCGACTTGGGTGTTATTAAATTATAATGATCGGGTCAGACTAAGTATTACAATTTTAGGTTAGGATACTATGGAGCACAGGAGACGTGCTGGAGGAGTCTCAGGCGTATTTCACGTACTTGTTTATGTTCCGTTGTGTGTATATGTTGTATATTCAGCATTAGTGAGGACAAGTTATTATAACTGTCCAGATTGATTTGTAAACTGTTGTACTCTGATGATTGTATGAATATTAACAGTTATAATTCTTTTTGTATAAATAAATGTTATTATCTATTAGGAGTAGTTTGGCACGTGCGATGCACGCGCATAGAAGGAATTGGTGTTAAGAAACAATGTATGTGTGGTTTGTTGAATTTTATAAAATCACTATGACGTACACATAATGTTGAATGTTTTGGATACTGACTTTCAGAACGCATCCACATCCAATGGACATGTACATGGAATGTTTGTATCAAATATGGGAAGAAGCTTTATATCAGACCGACCTTTTGTGGACAAAAAGAGAAGTAATAAACATAGGGAAGTATGAATTATTCTTGCATGTTCATTCAAACCATAGAAAACAACTTTGATTCCTTACGAAAATAGAACATGTTCTTCGTTATATGTAGTAGGTAATCAGAAATAGATATGGTATCATTTTGTGATGAGAACGAAACGAAATGACCTGTTGTAGCTCACAAACTATTTGACAGTAAATTGTAAGTACTAAGTGTAGCTGTCGTAATCATTTTCTCTCCTCCTTCCGGGCTTGAGACTGGCATCAGTAATAAGTTAATGGCGGAGTTAAAAACATTTTATAAGGGATTTTTTATGTTAACTGAAAATGAGTTGTTGTGATAAAGGTGAATTTTTTTGTTCGTATGGATGTACAGAAAAATTAACCCAACGTTGTATTTTGTAGAAGTGTGTTGAGGCTATTAATAGATATGTGGTATAATATGCAGTGTTGCACATACTAAAAATTTTGAGTGGAAAAGTAACGTATTATCCTAGTCTGCTGCAAAATTTAAAGGAGTATTCATAGGGAAATTGGTAACTAAGTGAACAGTGGAGGAAAAGTTAAATGTTTCACATGCTTGCATGCTAAGGAAATTAGTATATACAAAGCAATGTCAGTTGTAGAATTTTTTTTGGAAGTTATGTAAAAATATTGAACTGTACTGTTGTAGAATATACAGAGAATGACATTGTACGAAGGCTATAGAATATAAAGTTTCTATCATGAAATACTGAGTGGATACACATCAAAATTTGAAGGGTCCCAAAGCAGATCTTGAGATGATCGTGCAGGCTGCAGAATCAAGTAAGTGCATGAACACATTGACATCGTAACTTATTTATATGGTTAATGTTTAGGTGATCTTTAGTAATATATATAAGCATATACCAAGAATTATATGGTTAGGTATGCATATTGTTGAAATAACATATTAGTTTCACATAAATGTATTGCTGAAAATGATGTGCTTAGTCAAATTATTGTTCTTTCTGGTAAAAGAGTGGACTTGAGAAGAATACTTTACATCTGTGATTAAATTTGATTTCATTGTTATTATATGTACAGATATATGTCATATAATCATTGATAAAAGCTCACATATACAGACGAATACATAGAAACATTAACCATTATTCACAACTACCACTTTGAGTATATGGATGAAACATAGAAAAACTAAAGTTTTTAAAATCTTACAGAAGGATTAAGAAAGCATGAATCTCATATTAATCAACCAAAATTTTGATATTCATTAAACATCATTTTGTAATAGACACATATCAATCATGTAGAACTCATATTTCATTTATCAAAAGTAAAATACAGTTATACTCAATATCTGCACTACCTATGGTCCTACCACTGAGGTGGACTTATCATTGTTGCTCCACTCCTTTCTCACCCCTTACCTACAAAATATTACAGAATTTTCTTGTCACAATATGATGAAAACATGTTCCGTTGCATAAATATTTAAATGAACTTTCAACTCTATCATATTCTTTTTATGTTTGAACTTTCAGATTAATGTGGCTCCATAAATACAGATGTCGAGTATACAGTAGTTGTATATATATATATATCTAATTTCAAAACTGTTTGTTTTGTATAAATATGATTTTGAGAATATAAGAGCACTGAGTGTATATAACAGATTCCAAGTATATACCAGTTTGAATATTGAAGTTTAGGATTCACGTAGTCTATAGTGATGTATATCTTTATAAATAAGTGAGCTTCTAATAGTGACAGTATAAACGATAGCTCTCCCATTCATCTTGTGCGAAAATTGACCTGATACCTACAAAAAACATAGGCAAAAAACCATAGAACATAATGACAATCGGGAATTACATTTTACCAAATTAAACAATTTCAGATCTACATGTTTTGTACCTTTTTGCTTTCTTCTCAAACTATATTGCTTTGAATATTTCAGGTCCAAATGTTTTGTATCTTTTCGCTTTCTTTCTCAAACTCTAATACTTTGACTATCAACCCGGACAATAATTTACGAGTTATCAACCAATGCAGTAAAATTCGAAACTAATTATACATTATCGAAAATTTGAATCGCGATTTCAAATGGAACATCAAATTGAAACTAAACCGAAAGAGATTCAGTTCAGCATCATGTTCCCAATTCAGCAATCAAAAGGGAAAGAGAAGAGGAATGAGAAGAAGCGGCGGCAGCATACCTGACTAAAAGAATCTAGGATTCAGAAGCGAGATTGATTTCTTTCTCTCTCCTATTTTCCGTTTTTTTGTTATGTCCTCTTATTTCCTAGTTTTTTCCACTGGTGTTATAAGTCATAAGATTTATGGAGGAAGAATGATGATATTGGAGTGGGGAAACAAATGCGGACAACTGGGTTTTGCGGTTATTAGCGAACATGGGTTAGGGAGTACCACTATACCCACTGAGCATGTGCAACAGTTTTACTGCCTTCTCATTGAATAAAGTGCAGTTTCGTCAATCCGAAAAAAGCTTCATCCGGGAAATTATTTGCTTTATATACAAGATATATTATTCCGCCGCGATTGTGAGATTCTGTATTGTTGTTTCTGTTTTCTTTTTTATCTCTTCTTCATATCACCCTCTCTCTTCTTTTCCATGACTCTCCGTCATTCTATACCTTTTGGGTCGGACATGTTTGGTTTTTGATCGATTCAAAGGGTACGGATTTGCGGATCATCACAATATAATTTTTTAAAATCATTTTACATATATGCATCTGTATGTATGAGTTAAAATAACAATATTATTATTACTATGTTTAAATACATACATATAAGTATATTTATAATATCTAAATATTAATATGTGTATATATATAACGACCCAGGATTTTTGATGTCTCGAGTTTTGAATATTAACGTTTAATATTCAATAATACGGCATTTTAATCAATAAAAATCCCTGTAAATAATAGTCGATAATAATATACATTTCTTCAAACCAAGATAATATTTCGAATTTCCAAATTTTTATTTATAAAATAGGAAATTGATTTATTTTGAATTTCTTATAAATATATTCATACATTCGAAACAATATAATTTATATATATATATATATATATATATATAAGTTAAAGACAAATTCAATTCAGATAAATATAGATGAAATAAGAAGAATGCATTATAAATAGAAGTGATATAACTTATGTAAAATATAATGTATTATAAGTAGAAAGAGTTTAAATTGGATTTTCTTATATATATGTATATATACATATCAGTTAAGAAGAGTGTAATATTTATAAACTAAACAAGCTAGTGGGTTAAAAACAACTTATGTTATATACATATTTATGGACTAATAAATATAGTTATTAAGAATTGTATACATTTATATACATATATATGTATATATCGAAAATGAAAGAAGGATGTATACATATATATATATATATATATATATATATATAAGTTCAAAAAAGAAAATTATAGTATTATAAACAAATAAATATTGTATGTTATAAACTAAATAAAAATAGTATGCTGAAAACAATATATGTAATGATAGGTAATATATATATATATGAACCAAATAAATATAGTAAAATATTATATATTTATTGAATAATAAAAGAAGTAGATATATAAGAAGAGATTTATATATACAAAAAATAAATGATGAAAGAAATGAGAAAAATCTATAAAATCCTTTCAAAAAGAAAGTCATTAACAAAGCAGTGTTTGTTGAAAATATTATTTTATAAATTTTAAAAAAGATAGCAAAATTTTCATTTTTTTCATCGGATTATATAGTTTTATAGAAGTACATATAAATGTGAAGACTTAAAATTATCTTAAACTATTTTATAGTTCTTATTTCCAAGACACACACACAGACACACACACACATATATGAAACCATCAAGTGAAGGTAAAAAGTAAAACAACAAAAAAGTAAACCAATAAAATTGTAGACAAGAACCATTGCCTTGGTAAGAAAATTAAGTAAAAGTAAATAACATAGGTAAACAAGTAAAAATTGGAAGAAGAAGATTAGATACATGACTGGTCAAAGAAAATGTGAAGACTGAAAGGGTGGTTTCATCTCTCAACTCAAGCCACCAAAACCTCTTTTCAAATCCATCAATCTATTAGTAACCTTAAAGATATGAAAATCCTCCTTGAACCACAACTTTGCACGTATACATCATCATTTCACCTTGCATAAAACATGTATATATAAGTTATGTGTATGTAAGCTTCAGTCTGGTAAATAGACCGCAAACAAAAAAAATGCAAAGGTATAACAGCTCTGCAAAAATAAAAATAACAAAGCTCTGTAAAAAGAAAGAACAAAGCCTCTTATTCTTATAAAGTCCAAAGCAAGGCAAGGAATCAGTTTTTCAGATCAAAAACTTAAGCTCAATCTTGATGTTTTCAAAGATCAAAGCAATGTGGAAGGTGAGGATTTAAAATTTAATATCTGGAATGATTAAAACATTTTCTCTGTCAAGTATAACAGAGATGAGTATTTATGCATGCTTGACTTCAAAAATCATTAGCTCTCAAATTTGTTCAAATTCGCTAATGTCGTAAACTAGAAAATGATTGTTTTTTAATATCGGTTTCACTAAAAATAGTTTGAGGTTGATTCATGCTATCTATTTTATGAAATGTTAAATTTACAATAAGTAACCAAGTTTTGGCAAATTTCAATATTTTTAAAACAACGATTCAAGTATATAATCAGGATCGTTATGCGAAGACAGGATTTTTGGTGAAAGTTTCATTATTTTTAAGGGTCAAAGTTATGAGTAATTTGGAGATGATTAGGTTTCATTAGAAAATTAATTTCTGGTAAAAACGTCATCGCGGGAAATAACAGTTGAATTGAGGAGGAGCATGGTGACATGGGGAAGAGGTTCACCGTGGCCAAATGTCGATTTTCGTTTGATTGGTGGTAGCGTGGGAATTTAAGGGTTTGGGTTGGTCTTGGCGAGGCTCTGGAATGCAAATGAAAATCAGGAAGAGGAAAGGACCGGATTTCTTGGAATTTGGCATGGAGGATGCGGCATGGGTGAGGTTTCGAATGGTTGTAGCGGTAGGAGAAACAGTGGGAAGAAGTGGGAGCAGTTTAAAAATTTGTGGAGGTGGTGTTTCTTGGTTTGTTCCGGTAGGAGACTCGATCTTTGATTGAGGGTGCTGGAGCATAAGCGAGGTGATGAGGAAGTTCGGGAGCAGAGTGAAGTGAATTAGAGTAATCGCAGTGATGGGCTAGGTACTAGAACGTGTGTACACGTGCATAGCGTGCATGCAGAGCTCGGCCATGGTGATCAGGGAATTGAGAAGGAAGGACTCATGTTCGATCCAAGAAATGGTAGGTTGGGCTCATCGTAGGTTCAATTGGGTGGTTAAGTTAGGTTCGAGCTTGTTCCGGTTTAAGGAGTCAAACTGTGAAGGAAGGATCAGGGATGTGAGTAAGGGTAGTAGAACTGGAAGCATAGAAAAAACAGAGAAGAAAGGGATTAAGCGGGTTTTCTTTTTTAGGTATGTTAATTTGGGATTCGGCCCAAACAAGATAATGAGGATGGTTCTTTTAAATTTAATTTGGGTTAAATTATACACACACACACACACACACACACACACACACACACACACACACACATACATATACATATATATATATATACATATAGTTAAAACTTAAAAAGGGTAAAACTCGTACATATGAAACCAGATTATTGCGATTCTCATTGCGATGGGTTTGTATCATCAATATTTTATTTCCATGAAGCCTGTTTTTTGATTTGACTTAATGATAATTTGTGGTACTTTAAAACGATCAAGTTTTTAAATATAAAATGTAAAATTATATGTGAATTTTATAAATTTTAAAATGTCATAGCTAATGCATACGAATTCTGTTTTGAAATGAAATTTGTTGCGATGGGTTCGTATTGACGAACACTACGTTGCCATACAAGTTGTTGTCGAGTTTGAATAAGGGAAAAGGTACTAATTATTATTTTAAAGTTATTAATTATCTAAATTGTTTAAAGTATAATAATTATTAATTAAAAGTTATTTTATAATGATTGTTTTAAAGTTAATTATTACTTAAGGGTAAATTAGTATTAAAGTATATTTATTTCAAGGATAAATTTATTAAATATTAATAATGCTTTACAAAAAAAATATCATATAGTAAAATTTTATAAAGAGTATTTAACTTAATTAGAACTTGGAAAAAAAATCTATATTGAAACTCATAAGTATTATTTTGAAAATTTTAAAATAAAGATTTTTGGGAAGTAATGGCATGCTTTCTTGGTGTAACCGGAGACAGAAAGTGCCTGTAGTTAAGTTTTGGATTTCTCTGAGATAGAGACGTAATGATTGAGCTATGAATCCATCTTGATACCACAGTGGTGCTTTCCCAAATTTATTTTAAAGGGTTTTCAAATATTTTTAAATGTGTGGGTTGTGAAAATACTTATCCGGTGAGATAAGCATATGCTTTTTTGATTAAGTAATTTTAATTTGTTGAAATTTAAATAAGGCTAAATTGTTCAATAGGAAATGAAACCTTTGTTTGGATGATTGTATATTTGATAGTTAAATAATCGACTATCAAATTCTGGACCCAAAAACATAACTTTGGGAATATCTAGAAGAAACGCGAGAATTATGTGGTACTGTTACCGTTCGAGGTGCTATACTGTATGTCTAAACTCGTTTCGTTCTTCTAGGACGATAATAAGGGATCTGTCCACTAACGGTTAGGAGATGATCTCCGATCTTATTTTCGTCAGTGTATTTCCTAAAGAACCGGGGTTGAGTTTACCGAAAAATATCGAACGTTGTTTCGAAAAGACCGGGATCGGATAAGCTATCTGAAAACCACTTTAATCCAACGAGTACGTTTTCGAATGAAGACAAGAGCATAGAGTCGAAGATGGAGCAGTGAAGTGCAAGTATGGTTGTCAATTTCCTACGTGACCCGAAACCCGCACGGAAATTAGCAGGTTAACCCGACCCGCTTAAGTTGGCGGGTCATTTTCGGGTCAACCTGAATTGGGCCCGTTTATAAGTGGTTGGATTTTGGGTTGACCCGCTAACCCAAAATTGACATGTTAACAACCTGTTATTACTTATGTAGGTTAACCTGACCTGTTTGCGATCCCACCTGACCTGTTTGTGATCCGTTTGTACCTTATACGGGTTATACGAGTTGACCCGACCCGTTTACGACCCAATTATACCTTATACGGGTTGACCCGACCCATTTACGACCCATATACACCTTATATGGATTGACCCGACCCATTTACGACCCGACCCGACCCGTTTATAATTGGGTAACACGGGTCAGGCCGAGTCAACCCCTTTATAAACAGGTCGGGTTCGGGTTGAGCTTTTTTTGACCCATTTAATAATGGGGTTAACCCGACCCATTTAAAATCAACCTGAACCCGACTTGACCCGACCCAAACCCGACCCGACCCGACCCATTGACTGCCCTAAGTGAAAGGGCTAATCGCTACTAGTCCTGATGATGATTCCAAAATGGATGTAGTAAGAATAGTACCTTTGGTTCCGTTCGGACCCAGAATCGATATTTATGGATGAATGCTATCAGTACATTGTCGTTGGAGGACAATGATCATTCTAAGTGAAATTTCCTTTAATAGGTAATCGTAGCCTCTAGTATCTCATCAACCGGGAACGACTGAAAAGCAGGGGAGATGCAGCAAGGCAAAGTGGGTAGCACCCAATTAGGGTATGTTTATCATCATTCTAGATACCCTTGGATATTATATATGATGGACACGGTTGCATGTGGAAGAGCTCTCAGAAAGGGTGGGAACACCCAAGGTGATAACATATTCGGTCTATCTATGTTAGGGATAGTCTGGTCTTGTGTTGTAAGGGATCCCAGCATGGTCCTTGGTACATTGCTCTAGACATGTACTGTGATAGATGTACTCTAGTGCCTAGTCATTCGTATGGAATCCATTCTCCAATAAGTGTCGTATGGTTTTGATTATGCCCAACTATGCTGAAATGTAAGATGCAAGCATTTCAGCTATTTGAATAAGTATTTGTACATAAACACCAGTATAATATCATTGGATTATCTATAAAAATGTTTTGGTTAGCGCAAGAGAAAAACCGTAGTGTTTTTATGTGGCGTGGTCTTGCGGAATACCTTTGATTTTAAAAGGATTTAGGAAATTCATAACGAATAAAATTCCTTGTGATTTAAATTCTCATGATGGTTTTACCAGACTGACTCAGACGTGGTTTTTCCTATATGCTCGGGTCAAACTGAGCATATTTCCAGGTTTAGCTGGAATATTGGAGACTCAAGAGAGGAGTTGGAGGGCAAGAGTCGTATTGACATGAATGCTTATCTTCCGTTGCATTTAGTTATGTATATTAGCAATTGTAAGGACATGTTGTTATAACTGTCCGTGCTGGATAGGTTGTATACTCTGATTCATAACGGTATATGTTTAACTTACCGTTTTTGCTTTATGTAAAGACTTATTCTATATTATAGATTATTCGTTTCCGATGTGAGATTTTGTGTTGTTCTGTCTTCTTTCTATCTTCTTTCTATTTTCGTTTCTTACCATCCGCCTTTTTGTTCAATTTGAACCGGACAAGTGTGGTAAAGTGTCAGTTCGAACTGTACGGAAAAGTTTGTCGTGACATCGTGGTATCAGAGCCTAGGTTGAGCGAATACCTAGGCTTTGGTGGGGCTACTCATTAGAGATAGGGTCAGTAGTACCCTAGAATGTGTTTGAGTGTATATATACGAGAGCGCGTATTTGGTAATGATATCAAATGTTTTATATTGTATTAGTCTATTTATTCAGTGGCATATGGATTCTAGTCAATACGAGTAGCTAACGTTATTGATAGGGATCTCTAAACACTTGAACAAAGCCAATAGACACAATATTTTTTTAAGTGGGTAAACGAAAAAAATTAACTCGAAATATATTTTATATATTAAAGGCATAATTTATATAAAAAATAGTAATTTGAGGTGTTGTTTGATAAATGATGATAATATTGTAGGATCGATTTCACCCTAGAGGGGGGGGTGAATAGGGTGATACTGTTAATTATAAAAATTATTGCGGAAGCTTATAAAATTATTTCAACACAGATATACCAAATTATAGCAGCATAGATAATATCAGAATAATAAATGCAGAAATAGAACGACATAGAATTTACCCAGCATCGGCAAAACCCTGCCTACGTGCTGTCCCCATGGTTTATACTAGAAATTAAGTAGTCACACGCTTACATACATAAACTTGTGACACCCGCTATTGACTAACCTAACTCTACGCTCAAAACCCTGCCACAACTCAGCCACTGAGTTGCGAATTCTCAAACTACGCCATGTAGTTTGTCCCCTAGTCACACGACTAGTAATAACACAATTTTCAAAAGAAAATACAATTTAAAAAACAATTAAAAACAAAAACCCTAATTAAATCTCAATTAAAAGAAAAACAGCCGGCCCAATTAAAAACAAATGCGACCATCTTTATTTCTTTTGTCGGCCGTTCCTTTTTCCTTTGCTCTGTATAATGGCGGCTTGTTCTCATTTTGCTTTGCTTGCAAATTAGGGCTTTGTTTCTGAAGTCACCGACTTTCGGTTGCTTAATCGAAATAGATGTTTTCCAGTTTGTTGCTTTCGTCGATTGTTTGGCTCTTTGAATTGTCTTCGGCTACTTCAATTCGATCAAGTTCGAATTTGATTCTGGTATGTAATTTTCTCCTTTTGCTTTGCTGGTTTTGGCTTGCTTGGTCTTGATGGATTTGAAACTGCCGATGATGAATGGGATTTATAGAAGTCGAATTCTATATTTACGTTTGTCTGATAGTTGTTTGATTTTGTCAATACTGTGCTTCGACCATTCGATGTTCGTTTGGATGCTTGAGATTGATTACTGGCTTTTTCAATTTACTTGAATAACACGGTGTTGATTTTGAACTGTTTATTTTTTCTTGGTCATCACGGTTTCGATTCTGGTTTAACTTGTTCATTTGTTCGACACCTTGTTCATCACGGCTCTGACATTTGCTTTGACTGGTTGAATTTTTGAATGTTGTCGTGGTTGTTGACATTGCCTAACTTCGGTCATTTTCTCACTTGTATATCATGACTTTCATACTGCTGTGTCTTGGACATATTCATGTGCATATTTATTTTGTTCTCTGGTCTACCTGAATCTGTTAGTCGAGTTTGCACTGCATATATATGTGTGCTCATATCTGTAGCATACTTGCCCTGATGCTTGGATTTTTACCCACTGCATATTCTGTCAACATTCTAATTTGTTACATTTTTCTTATAACTACTGTATATTAGTATTTCCTGTGTGTTAATCTTGTCACTGTTCTTCTGCATTCATGTACTTGATGTTCACTTATTGTTCGAGACAGTTTGCATTAATCTGTACTCTATTTGAGCTGAGCATTTCGACTTGTTCAGATCCATTGATGATGCTATGTGTTTGTTGTATAAGTTGGTTCATCACTTGTGTCAACTGCTAACATGTTGGTTTGGCCTGGAATATTTGAGTTGATATTGGCCATTGGTTCACTTGATCTTGTTTATGATAAACTGCACTGCATGTTGTACCTGTTATTGCTTGGATATTGAACTACTTCATGCTTCACTGTCTTGTTCAAACCTGATACTTTCATTTTCCCTTGGTCACTGTGTTTTACTGTTGCATTCCTGTATATGCTTCGAGTCATGGTAGCAGTGACTTGAACTTTTAGCCTTTGGTTTGATGTACTTCATTGAGTCTGATATGAAATGGTTCATCACTGTTTTATGTAATGCTACATTCCTGTATATGTTGTTCTGGTTTGATGTGCACAATTCATTTGTTGCCAGACCTGTAGCCTTTGTGCATTGTTCATGTCATTCCTTTGGTGCAGTTTGTTTTGCATCTCCATTTGTTGTACTCAAGTTATTTGATTGCATTGAGTATTGAATTGCATTCACTTGGGTACATATGTCGTTTGTCACTGTTGCATCAATTTTGGTTGTTGTTGTGTTATGTAGTAGCCTAGTTTGCTGGTGCATATGTTTCATTTTGAAGTTGCGGTGTATGTGATGCATGTTTTGTTGACTTTGTTTGCTACGAGGTCGACATGTATATATACATACTTTGATCATAACATTCATTTGAGTTGCACCTATGTTGAATCCAGCTTTAAAGCTCGGGTTTGACCTTGTGCTGATATTATGACATTATTTTTATTGCACTTGAGTTGAATCCAGCGTTTTGGGTTTGACCTGTGCTCACCTGTCCCTGTAATTTTATCAAGTGCATATATCAGTGTGCACGGCCTTGTGGCATATACAGTGATACACTATGTATGTCACAAGCTGTTCGTGTATGATGAATTCAAAATTAAATGATGATGAACAACCCAAATAACTGAGGTAAATATTATTTTCAAAATCCACATTTTATTTTATACTGCAAAAATATTTTATTTTTAATTTTACTGCATCAATGTATATTTCTGCGGATTTCTCAGATGCTGGATTCTCATTCGAATGGAGTTGAAGATCAGTATGAGTTGAGTGAATGAGTGATATGTAGTGAGGTGCAATGTGAATGTGAAATTGTGATGTAATCAAAACTTGTATTATAATTGAAGCTGTATATAGTGAGAGCTTGAAATTTGTACTATTCAAAGATTGTAATAAACATTTATTTGAATAAAATTTCTGTTTGAATTCAAATTCTGTGTTATTTATTTTTATTCAGCAAATATTTATTCATTCTATGAAAAATAAAATAGTACATTAACAAATACATTTAAATGAATATATATATGTTTAGTGTCATCAAACAAAAATCATATAATAGCATATTCAACAATCTCTCCCTTTTGATGATAACAAACATATATTTATGATTTTGAATATGTTAAATGTATTTGATCATTGATATACTCTAATTTCTCCCCTATTTAAATGCTTCCTCTCTACACAAAGCTCCCCCTTCATATATGCATACAATTAAAAATATGCAAATGAGCCTAGATGCAAATAGAAAATATTTGACCTTTGCTTGATTTTATTTAACAAAATCTTAACTTTTCTCTCCCCCTTTTGTTATCAGCAAAAGAGTAATAGTGTTAGAGAAAATAGAGATAAATTGATCGATATTAATCCAACATTAAAACTCAATTGAATATAAATATTAAATTTCAATAAAAAATCAAACAAAAATCATAAAAATACTTTGTTAGGCGCATATTCCACTTTTAGAATGATGGGAATGATGTCATTATATAAAACCATACAGTTGTGTCTATTTGTGGTATATTTATATCAGGAATTTGAATATCTACCAACCATGCATAACCGTTAGGACTTTCAAATGAGATTAGTATTATTCCATTTTTTTTAAAATGAATTCAAGTATCTTCTAACCACGCATAACCGTGAGGACTCTTAAATGGGATTACAATCAACTTGTTTATTTCAAAAATCAATTTTTATATGCGTTTCATATGCATAACCGTGAGGAGTTTTAAATGAGCATGGAAACACATAACAAATTCCAAGTACTTCACCCATGCATAACCGTGAGGACTTTTAAATGAGAGTGAATACGTTGGATTTTATTTTAATTTATTTTATTATTAATAATATTGTTATTATTATTTTGATTTTATTAAAAAAATGTAAAATGAAAAACGAATGATTCCTGTTTAAAGTACCACATATTGACAGACTACATAGAATTTTGATGAGTGATGGTCGTTAGAAATATGATAGAAATAGAGATGGTCAAGGAATTTTTACCAACAAAAAGTTTTATAACTCTTGTTTATATTTCTAAAGAAATTTACTAATTATACCATCTTGAGTCATAATATATGATAAATATCAACACTCATCACTTTTTCAATCACTATTTATCTTTTCGATAATTATTAGGGAGTCAGATTTGTCAAAATAGTCATTTAAAATCAAATTCAAAAATAATTATAAAATCAATTTTTCAAAATGACTGATCTGAAAACATGGTCAAAAATGATTTTCTAGAAGGGGTTATATGAGAAAAATTTCCGCTATTTGAAAATTATTTGAAATGAAAAATGTGCAAATATTTTCTTTGAAAAACGATGTAGTTACTAAATGTCTCAACATAAATCATGTTCAACTAGTACTTTTTCTACAAACTAGATTACCAGTGTAATCTGCATCTGAATTTCTCTTTCACTCAAAATTATCATTAATTGAATTTGATAGACCAGACCATGAAGTGTGCAACAAAAAACTCAAAATCAATTTTAACAGCTTTTTAAATGACATTCTCTTGAATTTGAATTGAAACCGTGTAAATAATCAAAAATCGTGAATATAGAGTTAGCCGTAAAATAACCAAATGTATTATCATCCAATAAAACACCATTATTAATCCAAACTAATATATATGAAGTAATTCAAAGACTCTAGATATTTTTATAGTGTTCTTGGCATAAGAATATAATTGGCCAACAATTTTGAATAAGTCAGAATCAAAATCATCATTAACTCATCATCACATTATTGGGTGATTTAACTTAGATTACGGTGCAGATTATCACATTTAATATATCATTCAAATAAATATACCATTACCTTTTTTACCTTTACGATGTTTGTTGTCCATAGTGATTCTGTCACCTTTATACTAGGCTAAGGAACTTTGCTTTGTCGCCCGTTGTGTTTCTGGAACAGCCAGAATCCAGATAACACTATTGTTGTTCCTTAGCCTGCCACCACACCTACACGATGAAAGATTTTTGTGACCTATTTGTTTTTATAGGTCCATGATTGTTAGTGGCAGAATATTTTGAAAAATAATTTTGTGGAGACCCAAAACTATTTATATATGTTCCTTTCGGCACCCAGATTTGTTTAACTTTGAGAGATTTTATATTTGTGCCTTTGGAACCCAAATTGATATAGTTTTCACATGTTTGGTTCTATACCAACAATTATTGTGATTGTGTCCATATTTTCTAAAATTGTGCATATAAAATTGTCATGATTAATTTTGCTTTTAACATTTTCAAATTGATTATATCCAAGTCCTTGTCTAACTGTATTAACAGTTTGCTTCCCTAATAGCATATTCAACGATTTTTCACTTTTTGAAAATTTATCTAAAGTCGTTGACAATTGTTGGACTTGTGTTTTGAGAGATTCATTTTCGTTTAATAATTGTGTGCACTTTTTAATAGAATTCTCTCTCCTAGTATTTTCACTCTCTTTTAAAATCAGAATTTCATTTTCAAGTGATTTTATATTTATTTCTGATTTTTTAATTTCTACTTCGAATGCTGGACACTTATCACACTTAGGGATCCTACTTTGATAGGTTTTTAACTAATTGATCAAATTGTTCATTTAATTCTATCAAAGTATCTTTTTGTGATTCAAGTTTGTCATACTTCTCCCTAAGTCGTTCAAAACAGCCATTTACTTCGTGGAAATATATAAGTAATTCTGAGTGAGTGAGTTTTGATACCTCGCTTAGCTCGTCATCGTCGCTATCAGCTATATTTCCTTGAAGGCACATATCTGCTTTCTCACTCTCACTGCTATTACTTTGATTATCTTCATCACTTGTATTCCACGTGGCTGCAAAACTTCTCCTTTTTGATTTCTTTTCAAAGTCGCATCGATTTTGAGGACAATTGGGCTTGATGTATCCGGGTTGGTTGCACTTATGACAGATGATCTTCTGTTCTTCTGAGTAATCTAGTATTTTGGCTATTCTGCTTTTCAATTTTTGATTTCGAGCTGGATTTCCGTATTTGTAATTCCACCTTTTGAATTTCTTTATTGTCAGCTCCAATTCTGTTGCTCCATCATCATCATCACCATCACTTTCTGTTGTTCCTTTAAGAGCTATTGATTTCTTTCGAGTCTCACCTCCTTCACGCTCTTCCTTGAATTTCATTTCTAGCTCATAAGTGGTGAAATTTCTGATGAGTTCTTCAACTTTCATCTGTTTTAAATCTTTTGATTTTTGAATGGCAGTCACTTTGGCTTCAAAACTTCGTGAAAGGACTCTGAGGATTTTTCGGACTATCTCCAACTCTGTGTATGATTTTCCAAGAGCTTTTGATTTGTATACGATATTGGAAAGCCTCCATACATCTCTTCGACATTTTCTTCCTTCGCCATTGTGAAGTTCTCGTATTCGCTGCTTAGCATGACAAGGCGAGATTCTTTGACTTGAGATGTTCATTCGTGAGTCACTTCTAGTGTGTGCCATATTTCCTGCGCAGTTAGACAATGTGAGACACGATTAAATTCAAATTGATCAATGAACAGATAATAGAATTCATAGCTTTAGCATTAGCATTTTGTAATTTATTTTCTAGTTCTGTCCATTGATCCTTTGGTTTCTCTATTTCCTGATTATCTACAGTTATAGTTGGTGCTCTATAACCTGTCTCAACAATATTCCAAGCGTCAATGGTTTTTAGAAAAATGTTCATTCTATTTTTCCAGTAGGCGTATTCACCATTGAACATTGGTGGTCTAACTATGGACTGACCCTCAGCAAAAGCATTATTAAAAGAAGCCATTTTAAAAACTTAAATTTTTAAAATAAAAATTGGTTTTTGAAAAACAATTTTTTTTTAAAAAAGTTGAGTTCTATTCCTAGCTCTGATGCCACTTATAGGATTGATTTCACCCTAGAGGGAGGGGGTGAATAGGGTGATACAGTTAATTATAAAAATTATTGCGAAAGCTTATAAAATTATTTCAAAACAGATATATCAAATTATAGCAGCACAGATAATAGCAGAGTAATAAATGCAGAAATAGAACGATATAGAATTTACCCAGCTTCGGCAAAACCCTGCCTACGTGCTACCCCTAAGGTTTCTACTAGAAATTAAGTAGTCACATGCTTACACACGTAAACTCGGGACACCTGCTACTGACTAACCTAACTCTACGCTCAAAACCCTGCCACAACTCAGCCACTGAGTTGCGAATTCTCAAACTACGCCACATAGTATGTCCCCTAGTCACACGACTAGTAATAACACAATTTTCAAAAGAAAATACAATTTAAAAAACAATTAAAAACAAAAACCCTATCAAACCCTAATTAAATCTCAATTAAAATAAAAAAGGCCGGCCCAATTAAAAACAAATGCGACCATCTTTATTTCTTTTATCGGCCGTTCCTTTTTCCTTTGCTCTGTATAATGGCGGCTTGTTCTCGTTTTCCTTTGCTTGCAAATTAGGGCTTTGTTTCTGAAGTCGCCGACTTTCAGTTTCTTAATCGAAATAGATGTTTTCCAGTTTGTTGCTTTCGTCGATTGTTTGGCTCTTTGAATTGTCTTCGGCACTTCAATTCGATCAAGTTCGAATTTGATCCTGGTATGTAATTTCTCCTTTTGCTTTACTGGTTTTGGCTCACTTGAACTTGATGGATTTGAAACTGCCAATGATGAATGGGATTTATAGAAGCTGAATTCCTATATTTACGTTCGTCTGATAGTTGTTTGATTTCGTCAATACTGTGCTTCGGCCGTTCGATCTTCATTTGGATGCTTGAGATTGATTACTGATTTTTTCAATTTACTTGAATAACACAGTGTTGATTTTGAACTGTTTGTTTTTTCTTGTCATCACGGTTTCGATTTTGGTTTGACTTGTTCATTTGTTCGACACCTTGTTCATCACGGCTCTGACATTTGCTTTGACTGGTTGAATTTTTGACTATTGTCGTGGTTGTTGACATGCCTAACTTCGGTCATTTTCTCACTGGTATATCATGACACTACAAGAAAAACTATTTATAGTTGCAAAAATTGGTGGTGTTTCTTTCTAAATGCAACCAAAAAGTATTTCCCTAAAAAATATAAATGCGGCTGAAAAGATTTCACGTTCCCGCTTTGCACCCTCGTAAAGTAAAAAATATTTCACGAATTTTTTTTATCTACTGTCACGTTTCCCTTCCTCTTCATTATTTAGAAACTTGTCTCCTCACGCTTTCCTTTTCGCTCCAGCAAAATCCACCTCACCCTCCAACAAAATCCACCTTGCTTCGTTATCATTGTTGCGGTAGACGTCCTTCATTCTACTGCTCTCCACATCTTCGCGGTAGCCCTTCACAGATTCTCCTCGCGGAATAGGTATGAAATTTTATTAACCGATTTTATGAGTCTACTGGATTTTATATGATTATATATGGATACTCTATACGAATTTCTACGTAAACCCTAATTGGAATAGTCGATTTAACCCTAATTGGAATAAATCCTAACTGGAATAATTGATTTTATATGATTATGTTCGAGCTATTTTTTAATAAATTTTACTTATATTCTAATCATTTCCTATTATGTTAGTGCAATGTGCTTGCTTTAATTGTATCCAATTTATGTTATTTTTTTATTTGCATTTAAATGGTTTGCCTCTGAAAAAACTATCATTCCTCTTCAACTTTCCTAACGAAGAGCTTACTGATCCTTTAGAGCTTTTCTTCTTTATAATTCTGGATGAATTCATCATACTCCAACTATTATTTTTCAATGTTTTGATCTTCTTATTTAATAGGTTTTCAGTTTTGATTAGATCCTCCAAACTCTTCACGCTCGATAGTGATGTAAACGACTGTGATTTTCCTTCGTAGTGTTTTGATAAACCTCTCCTGAAATTCAAATGATTTGGTAGACAACTTGTAGATGAAAACTTATGTATATGTATTATGAATGTTATGATACCATAAATTATTTACGTATGATCAATGTTTTAGACATAAAAAATGAAAAACAAAAGAAAGAAAGAAATTAAGAAAAAGAAATATGAACAAAAAAAATGTTCTATATATGAAAAGAAGCAAAATCAGAACACAATTGAACAAAAACTTACTTCAAAGGAAGATGTGAAATGAGAGATGACATATCATAAAGTGATGAATTCGATGATGATAAGGAAGAATTCAAAGAACATGAAGATGAATTCAAATCGTCTATAAAATCTTCATCTTCAGATGAATTTTCGCCAATTGAATTGCAGCTATCATCATCATCTTCTTCTTCTTCTGATAAAGAGCTCAAATATCCATCATAACCATTGTTTTCTTGATATTCTTCTTCATCACCAATATGAGGATTAATCATATTCCCATGCTTTACTTGTGCCATTGCGAAAGAAACTCTAAGTAAAACTCAAATATAATCTCTATACTTGATTATAATTTTAGAAGCATGTCACTGAATGTTGAAATGAAGCATGTATATTTATATGTATAAAATATACAAATGATAGATAATAATGAGTTTAAATAAGAAAAACGTGTGTGTTATTTTTCTATAAATAATTTTCCGGCAGATGCGTTTACATGGTCACATGGAGTTATCTCACTGATACATATCTATATGCGTTATATTTTCAGCAAATGCGTCAAAATTTCAGTCACCAAACGAAGAAAAACAAATCTATGTAACCTTGTGAACGGGGTTAGATTCATGTGTGCAGTATCCTAAAAATAAAAACTATCTCTGTAATTTCATTCACTGCAGCACATGCTATCTCTGTTATTATTCATTTTATGTGGTTTACTGTAGTTTATTATCCTTACTATGGGCGTGTCACCAATGTTCCAGATAATGCATTATTTATAAGATGCTTGGATGTTTTTTTGGGTAATAACTTCAACGTCTAGTTATTTTTTTGATTACAACAGATAACCAATTTATACGTCAAAGATTGAAAACTTATTTGCCTTCATATGTCGAAAATGGAAAAAGACTGGGTTTTTTTAAGCAGGTGATAAAACCATGATTAACTTAATATGTATTTTGAGAATTATAAAATATAAACTAATATTAAAGCTCAATTTTTTCATTTGTTTTACTTTTTTCATAAAACTAGTATAGAGTACCGACAAGGAGCAATGAATTTTGTAAAATTCTGCAAAGAGGAATGTAAGAAGTGTAGAAAAAAATTTATGCCCATGCAAGGATTGTCGGAATCTTAGTCGTCATGATGAACAAATCATCGTTGAACATTTAATTATAAAAGGAATGGATCCTAAATACGTGGGTGATGTATGGTTTAACCATGGTGAAGAGATAAATGTAGAGAAGAAAACAAATACGTTTGATGTACATGATCTATTCAAGATGATTCACTATGAAGATGAAGATTTTTTGAATCAAGATTTTTTTGATGATGATAAAGATAATGTTAATTCTCAAAGAAAAGAGGATGAGTTACTCAAGAACTTGGAAGATGCAGAAACTCCATTATATCCTGGTTGCATAAATCACACAAAATTGTCTGTTATCACCGTCTTGTATAATCTTAAATGTGAGACTGGCTTGTTTGATAGTGGGTTTGATAAGCTTTTAACTGTGCAACATTTATTTCTGCCGAAGGATAACGTGCTTCCCAAAAACTTATATGAAGTAAAGAAATTTCTTAGAGCATTCAGCATGGGTTTTGAAAAGATACATGCTTGTGAGAATGACTGTTGCCTTTACAGAAAAGAATACAAAGATTTAGAAAGTTGTCCAAAATGTTGTTCTTCAAGATGGAAGAAAAATCAAGATACTGAAGATGTTATACAAGGTATTCCAGTTAAAGTATACAGATATTTTCCAATAATTCCGAGATTTAGAAGAATGTATAGATCTCAAAAGATGGCAGAAGATTTAAGATGGCATTTCAATAATACAAGCAACGATGGAAAAATGCGTCATCCCGTGGATTCTACGACATGGAAAATGGTGGATGAAAAGTATAAATCTTTTTCATCTGATCCACACAATCTAAGGCTTGGTCTTGCTACAGATGGATTCAATCCATTTTCCATGTTGAGTTCGAAATATAGTTGCTGGCCGGTGATGCTTGTGACATACAATCTCTCACCTATGTTGTGTATGAAGAAGGAAAATATTATGTTAACTTTACTTATTCCAGGCCCAAAGCAACCCGGCAATGATATTGATGTATTTGGCACCTTTGGTGGAAGACTTGCATCATTTGTGGTGTAATGGAGTTGATGTTTATGATGCATTTAGTAAAACTTTGTTTAAACTAAATGCAATTTTGCTACGGACGATTAACAATTTTTCGGCTTATGGAAATCTTGCTGGATGTCGTGTGAAGGGGGGAAAAGCTTGCCCATTATGTGGTGTCAATACCCATTCTTGTTGGTTGAATCATAGTCGAAAGAGCGTCTACATGGGTCATAGAAGATTTCTACCTGCTTCAGATTCACGGTGGAAAAAAAAGGCATTGTTTGATAACACCATAGAGAAAGGTAGTGCTCCTAGAATACTAACTGGGAGAAACAATTCATGCATTGTTGAAGGATTATCCAAATGATTTTGGAAAATAAAAAGAAGAGAAAAGTAAGAAGAGAAAGTTTGTTTATGATGCAGAAGATGAAGATGATAATACTAACGATTCTACAAAAATGGAGCTATCGAGGTGGAAAAAAATATCAATTTTCTTTGATTTGCCTTATTGGAAGGTTAGTGGTTAGTTTATTTATTTTTCATTGTTTTAATAGAAGAAAAACCCAATAATGCGTTACAGTTTTGGTTTTTGCAGGAGCTTCCATTACGTCGCAATATAGATGTGATGCATGTGGACAAAAACATTGGTGAAAGCCTATTGGGCACGATGTTGTATGGTAATAAATCAAAAGATGGAACCAACTGTAGAAAGGATTTAGAGGATTGGGGAATTTGAAGTGAGCTTCATGCACAACCTCGTGGGAATAAAACATATCTTCCACCGACTCCATACATGTTGTCAAAATCCGAGAGAAGAATATTTTGCAAAAGATTGTACGATTTCAAAGGACCAGATGGCTACTGTTCAAATTTGAAAAATCGGATTTCGTTACAGGATTGCAAAATTAGCGGATTGAAGTCACATGATTACCATGTATTAACGCAACAGTTATTGCAAGTAGCATCGAGAGGATTAATGGCAAAGAAGGCAAGAAAAACAATAATTCGCTTATGTTCTTTTTTCAACAAATTATGTCAACGTGTTCTTGATAGAGAGAAGGTAGAACAAATCAATGTTGAGATTATTGAAGTTTTATGTGAGCTTGAAAAATATTTCCCACCATCTTTTTTTGATATAATGGTACATTTATCCATTCATCTTGGAAAAGAAGCACTAATGTGTGGACTGGTTCATTTTCATTGGATGTACCCATTCGAAAGATACATGAAGACACTTAAAGACTATGTCAGAAACTATGCACGACCAGAGGGATGTATTGCAGAATCCTATCTTGCAAAAGAATCCATGATGTTTTTCGATGAATTTTTGAAAAAATCAGGACATATAGAGGAGAAAGAAGCTCGAAATGAAGATTATGAAAGCAGTGTAATACTCGAGGGACGTCCGATTTCAATATCCAAGACAGTTAAACTGTCAGTTAATGACAAAGAAAGTGCTCATTTAGCCGTGTTAATGAATATGGCTGTGGTGGAACCATTTATAGAGTAAGTGTATGTTATATTGTTTTAATTATTTTGATGTGTTTGTAATTCTATATATAACTTATAATCAATTATTCAATACTAGTTTGCATTTGGAGGAATTAGAAAAGTCAGACCCATGCATGACAAAAAATGCGACCTTACTTTGGGAAACACATACAAAAATTTTTGCCGATTGGATTAAAAGAAAGGTTAGTTAGATTTCAAATATATTCTTTTTTGACTATTAATCTTACTATAAGATATACATGCTAAATAAAATTTGTTGTAGATACCTATTACCTCCAAGGATCATGATGACATGTGAAGATGGATTGCTTTTGGTCTGAAGGATGATGCCATGTCTTACAATGGATATATCATCAATGGGCAACGTTTTCATATACAAGATGTAGGGAGAGAAACTCAGAATTATGGGGTGACTTTTGATGCGACTACGATGTGGAGAGCAAGTGCAAAAGATATGTCCCAAGTGGTTGTGTGGTCACTTACTATGGAATATTGACAGATATAATTTTATTAGATTATCATACGTTTTATATTCCAGTTTTTAAGTGTCGTTTGACGTATAAAGGAAATGGAGTAAAAGTTGATGATGATGGGTTCACTCTTGTTAATTTACAGCAAGCATCGTTTTCACGAGATCCATACATACTTGCATCTCAAGCAAGACAAATATTTTATTCAAGAGAGAATGATGTTTCTAATTTGTATGTTGTAATGAAAGCACCATCAAGAAGTTTTAAAGATTTAGAGGATCACGATTGCATCGAGGAAGATATCCAAGTCGTGGAAGGTAACGAAATAACCGAAAAGGACGATGAAGATGTTAGTTATGTTAGAGAGGATTGCGAAGGCATACTTGAGTAGATTATATGTTCTACTTGAGTAGATTATAAAATTTGTTGTACTATCATTTGAAAAATGTATTACAATCAAGTAGTTTCTTTTCCTTGTTTCATGACAGCTTTGACATTTACCACATTTGTTCTGTCTACTACTCAAGAATCAAAACCTAGCATTAAACCTTACATATATGTCATTTGAAGATGTATGGTCAGCTTTTGATTGAGGATCTTCATTTCTACTCTAGCATGCATCATTTCTACATATAACTCATTTTTTTCTATTTTAATTTTGTAATATATTTCTTTTTTGTCTGACTCTATTTGGATTTGATATGTCAAATCAAATTTAATATTATGTTTATGTTGAATTTAATTCCATTCCTATGCCAAGTTTGTTCTTTAGCTTGGAAATAATCTATAGTTATCTTTTTGCTGATATAAGAACAAATTAAATTATGAAGTGGACACATTTATTTTCTAGCATTCGTGATATTTTTCGGTTATAAGTATTGCATGTTTCTCTTAGTTTAAGTAAATATTTCCTCCCCTTTTTCTTTTTCTTTACATAATCATTAGCATATTTTTTCTAGTCTAATAGCGATTCAAGCTAATGTTTGTTTGATAATCTTCCCTTGACATATATGGTCCATAATTGGAAGTTGGGCATATTTTTGTTGTTTTTTGATAGATTTAGTATGTAACTACAACAGTGTATTCATATTGCTTTATGAGTTATATGATATCAAATTATGATTTGAGCATGGTATTGCTTAAAGTACCAAGTATTTGCTCCATATTAACAGATAAATAATATTAAAGAATCAGAACTCAGAAGACAGTGAGTGATAACCAGTGGATAGTGACTGATAAGGTAAGTGGGTAGTTAGTCTACATATGTGTTTGTGTGTACTGTGTTTGTGAGGGTTATCTGACTGTCTGTAGGGTGAGTTGGGTTTGTGAATATGTTGTGTACTATGTGCTTGTGTGAGTTGTGTGTGAGTTAGCATTGCTATGTTTTGTGTTTGTGAGAGGTTGCAAATTTTGTTGAATGTGTTGTGCTTTTTTTATTAGATGTTAGGTGCCTTCATTTGTAAATGCAAGCATAGAAAACATATTAATATACATTTACAGAAATTATATGTTTTGATTATTCCATTATTAAGTATTAATATGATTATTTACAGAGTTTACATTACAGAGTTCACATACATGTATTAATAACTATTGTATTCAAGGTTACATAATAGATACTGTTAACTGTCCTTTATATGAAGTATTCTCAAAATAAGTTACTGTTTTTTGTTTCATTTGCAGAAAAAAGATGCATTCAAGCTTTGTACGTACTCGCAACCAGAGAAAGACTGATGAGGAATCTCAGAAGTATAAGTCAAAGCGGAAGTATAATCCAAAGAAAAAGGTTAAGATTCCAGCTGGTGTTGTACCGACGGTGAAGAACCAGCAGTCAACGCTAAGAAGCAAACCATTGTTTGCAATGAAGACAAAGAACAAGAGCCACCTATTACCCCCTCCGACCCAAATGAAGAAGGACTTCGCTCAGAAAATGAAATCCTTCCTGAACAAAATGATGATGCTGAGGGAGAAATTGAAAGAGCAAGTGAAGCTGAATCCAAAAGTATATCTCGGAAAAGAGGCGGTAGAGGTCCAGCAAAAGCAAAAAGACTCCCGTTAAGCAGTCAGGATCGAATTGAAGTTGAGTTCAATGATATAGGTATACCAATAGGGAAAGGGTCGGTACATTTATCCTTTTTTCTTGGACCGCTTGTGCGAGAGCTGGTTCCATACACACTTGATGATCGGAGGAATCTAAGTGATGAGTTAAAAGTTGTTTTGTGGCTATCGATTCAGGTATGAGTTAAAAATTGTTTTTGTTGTTTATACATCTGTTTGCAAGTTTCTACATTGCCACATTGTTACATCACGTATTATAGTTATGGATGAAAAAAATTGTTTGATGCATACATATGGCTGTTGTTTGATTTTAATATCATGTTTTCATGTATTGTTGCAGATTAGATTTAAACTGGAAGAGGATTGGCAAAGAAAAGCTGTATTTCAACAAATGGGAGTAATTTGGAGATCGTCAAAAAGTAAATTGGTTCGAAAATTAAATAAAGCAGAGAACGAAGAGGAAAGACTAAAACTGAAACCTACCAACATCAAAAGCATGAACGAATGGAGAATGTTTGTGAAGGCGAAAACAAGTTCGGAGTTTAAGGTAACACTATTCACTATTTTATTTGCTAGAACACTTTAAAAGTTAATGATTGGGATCCAATAACACATATGGTTATTTGCACAGTAGAGTTGATTATCATTTTCAAAAGAACAATTTTATTATCCAATAACACATATGGTTTTGTTTTAGTCTCAAAAAAAGAAAACATTTTGCGTTTCATTTGTTTTGCATTTATGTTCATTGTGCATTTTTGTTCTTTATTCTTGTGTGCATATCAACTCAACACTTTCCATTTTAACTTTGTTCATTCTGTACACATTTCTTGTTCACTTGAATTTAGTTCAGTTTAGTGTTGTGTGTTTGGTTTTGTATTGTGTTATCTTGCATTAAAAAAATTGTTTGATTTGTTTTCATCTTGCATTGGAATTTTCAACTAGTTTGCTATTACATTTCATTTCCTGGCTTTTTCATTTCGTTTTCTGTTTTACATTGCTATTGCATTTCATACTTCAACAAGCTTGCATTGCATATACCCAAAAACAAAAATAAAACAAAAAGCATTGCATTGCATCTTAGATTTTAGTTTTCATTTTTACATATCTGTTTCTTGTGCTCACTGTTTTCACTTGATATTATGTTCACTGTTCTATTTCATTTGTCTTTTAGTTTCCGATACATTGAATTTTCCTCTACTACAAGCAACTGTTTTCAAGTTTTTGTTCTCTATTTACAAAACAAAATATCCATGTTTCTTCTTTACATTGCCTTTATCAAACACTTCTCAAACAACTTCTCTCTGTCACTCTTCACTTCCTCAACCAAGCTGCCATTATCCTATAAAAATATATCAAATTCTCTCCGTCACTCTTCACTTTCTCAAACAACGAAGCTGCCACTATATATCAACAATATATCTTTCTATTTTACAGAAACGAAGTAAGAAATATTCGACCCTTAGGGATAAACAACTTCCACACACAACTGGTCGTAAGGGAATGGCTAGATTGACCGAAGACATGGTTAGTTAATTAAGTATAGCTTTATTTAATATTATTTTATACCTGTCCGGTTTTTTATTTAATGTTATCCTAAATTTAGAAAAAAGAAAGTCCAAGTCCATCATCCATAACTAGAGCTGATGTTTGGATTAAATCTCACATAAAAAAAATGGTGAACCAATGACTGCGGAAGCTGGAAATGCTATTGTAAGTTTTTTTTTATTTTATCTGTATATAAAAAATTGTCCGAAAGTACGATACTTTTACCATTGTACATTATCTATTTGTATTTATTTATGTAGGAGGAGATTAAAAAATTTGGTAGCCTATCACATTTCGGTTCGTCACAAAATGTCAGTGGAGATGCTCTTGTACATGTACTCGGACAAGATAAACCAGGACGGTTAAGGGCATTGGGAAGGGGTTGCACTTTAACCAAGCAAGTTGTGGCCCAGTCCAAAGATAAACAAGTATCGCAGTGTCGAGAGGAAATAGCAGAAATGAAGAGTATGCTGCAGTTTCTGATGAACCAGAAGGTAAACTATTAAAAGTAATTTATATATGTAAAATAAAAAACTCAAAGCGCCATATAATTTAAAATACTAGAAAGAACAAATTTATTCTCTCTCACAAACTTATTATATGTTCTCTACCATTTTAAGTATGGTCATTTTAATTTTAGCAACTCAATTTTACTTTTTTCACTTGCTGGTTTCGGTAGCCATATTAATTTCATCCCATCATTTATAGCTGTAAAATACATTAACCGATCAAAGTCCATCTAGTAGTTTTCGATGGTCAACTAAACGCCTACATTACATTTAATTGAGTGCTTTTAAGATTAAAATATCATGATATTGGAGCTTTGCTGCAGGTTGTAGAAAGTTCGAAAAGGAGCACATCTGAATTGGTAAAAATAGTAATTATATTACTCAAGAAATAACATTTAGATTTTAAATTTTGATCCAGTGATTGCTATAATTTTTGGTTGAATAATTGCAGAGCAATGACGATGTATGTTCGATGTTGAATTGGGATGGAAACTGTGAAGTTGTTGCCAATGGGAGGGTGTTGTCCAGGGACCCAACTGCGGTTGTCAATGGCATTCATCTTGGACCAAATGCTGTGAGCATTATTGTAGATATCGTGGACAAACTAGATACTTATTTATGGAGGCCTACACCTAAAATGAGAGTATTAGTAGACGCTGTGAATAAGGTAGTAGCTTGGCCATCAGCTTGCATTAAGATGGCACTGCGAGTAAATTTGAACGACGTCGGTACGGTAAATTTTACACTTCTCATACTAAACTATTGAATTACACTTACCATTGAAACATACTAAAGTTGATTTAAGTGAAGGTAAATTAAACTTGCATTAAGATGGCGCTGCGAGTAAATTTTTTTATATTAACAGCACTGTCCAAAATATTATGGTTGGAATTACACTTCTCATTTTATAAATTGCAAATGAATTGCTAAGTAATTTGCTAAGTAGAAATTTATTTTTTCGTTAAAATAAACCATCTTTATATTTATTTGTTTGTTAAAATTACACTTCTCATTTTATAACATGTGAATGATTTGCTAAGTAATTTGCTAAGTAGAAATTTATCTGTTTGTTAAAATAAACCATCTTTATATTTATTTGTTTGTTAAAATTACACTTCTCATTTTTAGAGTAACAGCACTGTCCAAGACGACAAATGCAAGATTCATGGTTGGAATGAGGGTGAAGGGGTAGTTGCCGAAGAAAGAGTCTACTCCAGAGAGCCACAATATGTTGTTAATGGTATTCCGCTTGGTCCGTCTGCGTTGTGATTTCGGTCGACAGAGTAATAAATAACGATGCTTATTTATGGCGACCCACATGTGATATGTCATGCATTGGACATGCAGTTGGTAGGAAAGTAGCATGGCTAAAATCAAAAGTTGAAGTTGATAAAGAAAATGTAAATGACAGTGTAAATTATGCGACTACTCCCATGAAATCTACACCCATGGTCATGAAGAAATCAGAGCATGTAAGTATTAATTTTCAAAATTGAAGAAATTACCTATGTATGAAAGTTTATTTATTATGTATATGTATATATTCTGCATAATAATCTCTTTTTTTCCAGCCAAATGCAAAGTGGACAAAAGGTAGCAAATGCCAGTTGATCGATTTGGGTGGAACAAACGTAGCGGCTGAAGGAACTATTGCATCAACTGATCCGATAACGCTGGTCCATTTTCGTCCATTGGGACTTAATGCTGTAAAAGTGTTGGTTGATATTGTGAGAGATGCAAATGCAGAGCTATGGAGACCAACATCGGCGTTGACATGCATGGAAGATGCACTTGGCGTTCCCATAGCTTGGCCAACGGAAAAAGTCATTCTGAAAACAAACTGAAAGGTATATAACTTGTTCATCATAAATGTTTTCAAACTTTGATTCTAATATCCTGAAAATATTCCTAGATAATCGACTATAAAAATTAGTTATATTACTCAATAAATATTGGTGTAGAGCTAAAAAGTGATTGAATTGGTGATTGAATGTTGTCAGTTTGGCTGAGGTTGTTGATGGAGTTAGGCTAAAATTCAGTGAAGGGGGGTACGGTTTAGGTCAAACAGTGGCAGGACTGTTAACTTGTCTTTAATTTTAACTTGGCATATTATGGTTTTTTTCTATAGTATGAATGGGGAGGGGTTGTTGCAAGGCAGTTGATGGAAACTGTGTTGAAGTAGGGAAGTGATGCTTGTAGTAGACAGAACTATAATGACCGAGGTTGTTTGAACTGAAGCAGTTTGAAGGTGGAACAATTCAAGTGAAGATGAAGTTTTTAGAAGTAAGGGTGATATTGGTGGTAGGTTGTTTAAGGGATAGGGAGGGTTGTATTGTTTGTGATTGAGGAATGAATGATTTTGACTTGGTGTTGGAGTGGCAGTTTGAGGAAGTTGTGATGATGGTTGTTATCAGGTTTGGGTGAGGTTATAGGGAGGAGGAAGTGTTGGCAGTGATGATCCAGAAGTCGGGGAACTGTCGGGGATGTTAGCACTTTTGTGGTGGAGTTTTGGTGAAGTTGAGATGGTGGACAGTTTGGCTATTGTCGGATTTGGATATGTTGTGGAGTTAGAGTTTGTATTCAAGGGTTTGGTGTTGATATGTTAGCAGTGTGTTGTTTGGATGTAGGGTGGTATATGAAGCAAGTGTTAAAGAGGAGTGACTGGAAGATTGAAGGGGAGATTACTGAGTGGTCGAAGTGTGGAGATGATTGAAGTGTGGTCGAAGTGCATTTGTACTGAACTATAAAGATATGCAATGCACGAAAGGTTAGGTTGCAGTAGGTCTGTTGAGTGATCATAGGAGTTGCGGTTAGGTTTCAGAAGCACGGTGGTTCGATTGTACCAGTGATGAAGAACAGGGAAGATGGACGAGTTGTTTGGCAGGTTCGAATTTTTTTTGGTTGTGTTGTGGGACGAGTTGTGGGTATGGTCGGAAGTTTGTATCAAATATGATTGTGAGGAAGTTTTGGTGGAGAAGTTGACTGTGTTGTGTTAGAAGTTAGCGTGAACAAGTAGTGTACAGGCAGAGGGAATGAAGGAAGGAAATGGGGATGTTATCAGGTGAACTTGCTGTTTTGAATGGAGTGTATGGTTGAAGAGGATGGTTGTCGTATGGCAAGTCTAGTGCACTGACTTCACAAATATGATGTAAAAGTTGTTGGACGATTACAATGTGCTCGCATCAGTGGTTAATACGCAGAGGCATATTTGTTTGAAGTATTATAGTCTAAGGACTTCTATATTTGTCTATTTTTGATCTTTGATACCTTCACCTCACAAATATTTAGTAACATGATTATTATTGTTTACAGCCAGATAAACGTTTGTGAAGAATTCAAGCAACATCAGTGGTTTTTGGTATGGTAGCAGCACATGTATGTAGTTAGATTGATTAAAACTGTTATGAAACTATTATGAAACTAGTATGTATGGTAGCAGCACTATTTTAGCTGCATGTACTATTATGAAACTGTTTATGGTAGTTTGGTTGTGAAAACGTACGTATGGTTAACCTTTTGTCTTGACACTGATGTTATGATATAGTGGTGATTATGTAATTGCTTTTGTTTGTGTTATTGTGGTTCATTGAATCTGTTATTTTTGAATGTGTATGTGTTTATATATTACGTTATTGTATAAGTTTTGAAGTACTTGAATTGGTGGCGAAATCAAACGTAGTCGTGGAAGAGCAGGCAATAAAATCGAAACATACGGTGGTGGAGAAAATACGCCACCAAAAATATTTTTTGTAGCGTTTTAAAGGCGCTACAGAATCAGCAATTATAGTAACTCAGATAATCTCCGTGGCGTTCAAAAAACGCTGCAAAAAATAATAATAAGTGCAACAAAAAATAAGATAGTAAACGGCACCTTTTCGGGGGCGTTTCTTAAATGCTGTAAAAAAGATCTTTAGTAACGTCTAAAAAACGCTGCCAAAAATTCATTTATAGTGGCGTTAAAATAAATGCAACAAAAAATCATGGATTTTTAGTCGCATGTTTTCTAGCGGCGTTTATCAAAACGCCACCAAAACTTTTTGTAGCGTTTTTTGAGCACCACTAAAAATCAAATTTCTTGTAGTGTGACTTTCAGACCGCGGTGTCTTGGACATATTCATGTGCATACTTATTTTGTTCTCTGGTCTACCTGAATCTGTTAGTCGAGTTTGCACTGCATATATATGTGTGCTCATATCCGTAGCATACTTGCCCTGATGCTTGGATTTTTACCCACTGCATCTTCAGTCAACATTCTAATTTGTTACATTATTTTTATAACTACTGTATATAAGTATTTCTTGTGTGTTAATCTTGTCACTGTTCTTGTGCATTCATGTACTTGATGTACACTTATTGTTCAAGACAGTATGCATTAATCTGTACTCTATTTGAGCTGAGCATTTCGACTTGTTCAGGTCCATTGATGATGCTATGCGTTTGTTGTATAAGTTGGTTCATCACTTGTGTCAGCTGCTAACATGTTGGTTTGGTCTGGAATATTTGAGTTGATATTGGCCATTGGTTCACTTGATCTTGTTTATGATAAACTGCACTGCATGTTGTACCTGTTATTGCTTGGATATTGAACTGCTTCATGCTTCACTGTCTTGTTCAAACCTGATACTTTCATTTGCACATGGTCACTGTGTTTTACTGTTGCAATCCTGTATATGCTTCGAGTCATGGTAGTAGTGACTTGAACTTTTAGCCTTTGGTTCGATGTACTTCATTGAGTTTGACATGAAATGGTTCATCATTGTTTTATGTAATGTTGCATTCTTGTATATGCTGTTCTGGTTTGATGTGCACAATTCATTTGTTGCCAGACCTATAGCCTTTGTGCATTGTTCATGTCATTCCTTTGGTGCAGTTTGTTTTGCATCTCCATTTGTTGTACTCGGATTATTTGAGTGCATTGAGTACTGAAATTCATTCACTTGTGTACATATGATGTTTGTCACTGTTGCATCAATTTTGGTTGCTGTTGTGTTATGTAGTAGCCTAGTTTGCTGGTGCATATGTTTCATTTTGAAGTTGCCGTGTATCTGATGCATGTTTTGTTGACTTTGTTTGCTACCAGGTCGACATGTATATATACATACTTTGATCATAACATTCATTTGAGTTGCACCTGTGTTGAATCAAGCTTTAAAGCTCGAGTTTGACCTTGTGTTGATATTATGACATTATTTTTATTGCACTTGAGTTGTACCCAGCGTTTTGGGTTTGACCTGTTCTCACCTGTCCCTGTAATTTTATCAAGTGTATATATCGGTGGCCTTGTGGCATATACAGTGATACACTGTGTATGTTACAAGCTGTTCATGTATGATGAATTCAAAATTAAATAATGACGAACAACCCAAATAACCGAGGCAAATATTATTTTCAAAATCCACATTTTATTTTATACTGCAAAAATATTTTATTTCAATTTTACTGCGTCAATGTATATTTCTGCAGATTTCTCAGATGTTGGATTCTCAATGGAATGAAGTTGAAGATCAGTATGAGTTGAGTGAATGAGTGATATGTAGTGAGGTGCAATGCGAATGTGAAATTGTGATGTAATCAAAACTTGTATTATAATTGAAGTTGTATATAGTGAGAGCTTGAAATTTGTACTATTAAAAGATTGTAATAAACATTTGTTTGAATAAAATTTCCGTTTGAATTCAAATTCTGTGTTATTTATTTTTATTCAGCAAATATTTATTTAATCTATGAAAAATAAAATAGTACATTAACAAATACATTTAAAGGAATATATATATATATGTTTATTATCATAAAAAATCATATAATAGCATATTCAACAAATATTTTATCATCTAGGATTGGGTGGTCATAACCATTAGTTTTGACTACCCTCTATTGTCGATTCCTTTGGTTTGAGTATTCCCTTGGTGATCTGAGCCTTGTAAGGTAGGAACTTTGGGGAATTTAGATTTTTATTAAGTTTTGTTTACTAAATGAATTTGGAATATCTTAAAAATAAATATTTTAGGAGGGTTTTTCATAGATAAAGGCTAATTTTATAATAATTGATTTATAAAAGAGATATTTGAGAATAAAAACTAATGGCGATTTTGGAAAATTTGTTTAAAACAAATTTTTGAGGAAAATGATTTTTGTATTACTTAAGTAAAGTTTTGAATGATAGCAATTTAAAAAGGAAAAGTTATTTGAAATGCGCACCTATATATATGTACTCTTTAGCATATATAAATGCTGGAAAACTTAATATCTCCTTCTTGGCTCTTGTTAATTGATTGTAGAGAACCCGTAGCATCGATCGAGGAGGAACGCTTTCGAAGGCTAGGAGATATGGCAATCATGACTTAGTTAGAAGGATTCTGATGGATCTTTATGAGCTATCAATATATGAGGTAGAGTTAGAGGAGGAAATAGAGCCTGTCAAACATCCATCGCATCTAGAAGAGGGGCCCAAGGAAGAAGCAGAAGAGGAGACTGAGGAAGAATTCGAAGAAGAGGAGGAATTTGAGGATAAGGAAGAATTCGAGGACGTGGAGGAATTTGAGGACGAAGAGGAATTTGAAGCAGAGGAGGAACCTGAATCGAAAAATGATGACGCTGTCATCTGGGAGATGGGTGAGGTTTAAAATGAGCCAGTTGCAGATGGGGATAACCGTCAGAGGGATCCAATCTTGATGTTTGCATGGATTTCGGATAACAATGTTGAGTCTATGGTGTTGAAAGGACCCGAAGTGGAGGACTCGGATGGAGAGAGTCCGCAATGAGTGTTGGTTTGGGTTGAGTGGTCTCTAGGTAGTGTATACCCTATTAGTATATATTAGTAACTTGTAGACATTATGTTTGTTGGATTGTAGTCCAGTAAAATATCTCAGTAAATGTTTGTTAAAACTATATATATATATATGTATGTATGTATGTGTATATGATGACGATAACTGTGGAAGTATTCTAGTTGATACTAGGTGTAATTGATATTTGGATATACATACATACATATATACATATATACATACGTACATATATATATATATATATATATATATTGACTCGGGTAATAGGGATGCTTATTAATTCGTCAATAAATTGAAATTCAGTTAGTTTTGTTCACTAGCCTGGTTACGGCAATTTCGATGACGAAATTCTTTTAAAGGGGAATGAATGTAATGACCCGGGATTTTTGACGTCTTGAGTTTTGAATATTCACTTTTAATATTCAATAATACGGTATCTTAATCAACAAAAATCCCTATTAAATAACAATCAGTAATAATATACAGTTTTTCAAACCAATATAATATTTTGAATTTCTAGATTTTTATTTATAAAATAGGAAATTGATTTAATTGGAATTTCTTATATATATATTTATATATTCAGAACAATAGAATTTATATATATATATATATATATAAATTGAAAACAAATTCAATTCAGGTAAATATGATGAAATAATAAGAATACGTTATAAATAGAAACGATATGACTTATGGAAAATACAATGTATTATAAATACAAAGAGTTTAAATTGGATTTTCTTATATATATATATATACACATATATATGTATATGTATATGTATATATAAATGTCAATTAAGAAGAGCGTAATATTTATAAACGAAATAAGCTAGTGGGTTAAAATTAATATATGTAATATACATATTTATGGACTAATAAATATAGTTATTAAATTTTTTATACATTTATATATATATGTATATATGTATACATCGAAAATGAAAGAAGGATGTATACATATATAAGTTCAAAAAAGAAAATTATAGTATTTATAAACAAATAAATATTGTATGCTATAAACTAAATAAAAATAGTATGTTGAAAACAATATATGTAATGATTTGTAATACATATACATATATATATATATATATATATATATATATATATAAACCAAATTAATATAGTTTATTAAAAATAAGATATATTTATTGAATGATAAAAGAAGTAAATATATAAAAGAGATTTATATATACGAAAAATAGATGATGATAGAAATGAGAAAATCTATAAAATCATTTCAAACAAAAAATCAATAACAAAGCAATGTTTTGTTAAAAATGTTGTTTTATACATTTGAAATAAGATAGCAAAATTTTCATTATTTTCATTGAGTTATATTTTTTTATAGAAGTATATATAATTGTGTAGACTTAAAATTGTCTTAAACCATTTTATAGTTCTTGTTTCCAAGACATACATACATACATACATACATATATATATATATATACATATGAAAGCATCAAGTGAAGGTAAAAAGTAAAATAACAAAAAATAAACCAGTAAAATGGTAGACAAGAACCATTGCCTGGGTAAGTAAATTAAGTAAAAGTAAATAACATTGGTAAACAAGTAATAATTGAAAGAAGAAGATTAGTATACATTTCTGGTCAAAGAAAATGTGAAGACTGAAAGGATGATTTCATCTCAAACTTCAACTCAAGCCACCAAAACCTCTTTTCAAATCATCAATCTATTAGTAGCCATAGAGATATGAAAATCCTTCTTGAGCCAAAACTTTGCACGTATACATAATCATTTCACCTTGCATAAAACATGTATATAGAAACTATGTGTATGCAATCGGGATCGTTATGTGAAGATATGATTTTTAGTGAAAGTTTCATGATTTTTAAGGGTCTATGTTGTGAGTAATTTGGAGATGATCAGATTTCATTCGAAAATTAATTTCTGGCATAGCTGTCGTCGAGGGGAGTGGCGGTTGATTCGAGGAGGAGCATGGTGACATAGTGAAGAGGTTCACCATGGCCAAATGTCAATTTTCGTTTGATTGGGGGTAGCGTGGGAATTTTAGGGTTCGGGTTAGTCTTGGCGAGGCTCTGGAATGCGATTGAAAATTGGGAAGAGGAGAGGACCAGAGTTCTTGGAATTTGGCATGGAGGAGGTGACGTGGGTGGGTTTTGAATGGTGGGGCAGCAAACGAAACTGTGGGAAGAAGTTCAAAAATTTATGGAGGTGGTGTTTCTGGGTTGGTTGCGGTGGGAGACTCGATCTTTGATCGAGGGTGCTGAAGCATGGGCGAGGTGATGAGGAAGTTCGGGTAGCAGAGTGAAGTGAATTCGAGTAGTTGCGGTGATGAGGCAGGTGCCATAACCTGTGTACATGTGCACAGCGTGCATGTAGAGCTCGGCCGTGGTGATCAGGAAACTGGGGATGAAGGACACATGTTCGATCAAGGAAATGGTAGGTTGGGCTCATGGTAGGTTCAAATGGGTGGTTAAGTTGGGTTCGAGCTTTGTTTCGGTTTAATGTTTTGAACTGTAAAGGAAGGATTAGGGATGCGAGTAAGGGTAGTAGAACTGGAAGCATAGAAAATAAAGAGAAGGGAAGAAAAGAAGGAAGGGGTTAAACAGGTTTTTTTGGGTGTGTGGATTTAGGCTTCGGCCCAAACAAGATAATGAGGAGGGTTCTTTTAAATTTAATTTGGATAAAATTATATATATATATATATAGTTAAAACTTAAAAAGGGTAAATCTCATACAGATTAAACCCGATTATCGCGATTCACGTTGTGATTGGTTCGTCTCGTCATGTACTTCATTTCTATGAAGCCTGTTGTCTGATTTGACTTAGTGATAGTTTGCGATATTTTAAAACGGTTAAGTTTTTAAATATAAAATGTAAATTTATATATATATATATATATATATATATATTTTAAAATTTTAAAATGTCATAGCTAGTGCATACAAATTCCGATTTGAAGCAAAAATTGTTGCGATGGGTTCGCATCGACGAACACTATGTCATCATACGAGTTGTTGTTGAGTTTGAATAAGTGAAAAATTATGGTATATTTAAATGGATAGAAATTTAATCACCCGATTTAACACAAATCATCGTTTAAATTTATATGACCCGTCTGATGAAGTAATTTTCTCAGATTAAAATAGTAATGAGTTAATTTAAATTAATTACGATGTTTTGTCAAGTATTTAGTAAAAAAACACTGTTCCGCTAATTGTATTGAATTGGACCCCTGTTGGCAGAATAAGTCGCCGTTCTGCCATTATTTTTGAATATATCTGTTTTTGGACATTGACTAGCAGAAACAAAATCCTGTTCTACTATTACATTTGTACGAGCATCTATTTATTATCCTGATAATCATATCATGCAATATGATGTTGAATTGATCGTTAAAAACTGATTGATATTAATATCTGTATCTATTATTTCTGGACTGCTATGAATTTTAATGCTAACTTGATTAAGTGCCATTGGAATTATTAAGCCTTCTTTCAATTTGGAAGTGAACTATTGAACCAAAATGTTTATGGATGATTATTATATATTAATGATATTTTAAAGATAATCAGTAAATATTTTGATAATAATTTAAAGTAATTAATTTATTATTCTTAAAAATTATATAAAAAGTATTAATTATTGTTTTAAAGTTATTAATCATCTAAATTGTTTAAAGTATAATAGTTATTAATTAAAAGTTATTTTATAGTGATTGTTTTAAAGTTAGTTATTACTTAAGGGTAAATTAGTATTAAAGTATATTTATTTCAAGGATAAATTTATTAAATATTAATAATGTTTCAAAAATATTATATTTTATAGTAAACTTTTATAAAGAGTATTTTACTTAATTAGAACTTGGAATAGAATCTATATTGAAACTTATAAGTTTTATTTTGAAAATTTTAAAATAAGGATTTTTGGAAATAATGGTATGCTTTTATGGCATAATCGGAGGAAAAGATTGCCTGTAGTTAATTTTTGGATTTCTCTAAGATAAAGACGTAACGATTGAGCTGTGAATCCATGGTTGATACCATAGTGGTGCTTTCCCAGATTTATTTTAAAGGGTTTTCAAATATTTTGAAATGAGTGGGTTGTGAATTTACTTATTCGGTGAGATAAGCATATGTTATTTCGATTAAGTAATTTTAATTTATTGAAATTTGAATTAAATAAGGCAAAATGTTTCAATGGGAAATGAAATTTTTGTTTGGATGATTGTATATTTGATAGTTAAATAACCAACTATCAAATTCTGGACCCAAAAACATAGCTTTGGGAATATCAAGAAGAAACGCGGGAATTATGTGGTACAGTTATAGTTCGAGGTGCTATACTGTATATATAAACTCGTTTCATTCATTTAGGACGATGATAAGGGATCCGTCAGCTAACGGTTAGGAGCCGATCTCCAATCTTATTTTCGTCAGCGTATTTCCTAAAGAACCGAGGTTGAGTTTACCGGAAAATATCAAATGTTTTTTCAAAGAGACCGAGATCGAATAAGTTATCCGAAAACCACTTCGATCCAATGTGTACGTTTTCGAAGGAAGACACGAGCACAGATTCGAAGATGGAGCAGTGAAGTGCAAGGGCTAATCGCTACTAGTTCTGAGGATGATTCCAAAATGAATATAGTAGGAATAGTGCCTTCGGTTCCGTTCAGACCCTAAACGGACTTGTATGGATGAATGCTATCACTACTTTGTCGTTGGAGGATAATGAGCATTCTAAGTGAAAATTCTTTTAAAAGGTAATCGTAGCCTCTTGCCACATCAACTGGGAATGACTGAAAAGAAGGGGAGATGCAGCATGGCTAAGTGGGTAGCATCCAATTAGGGTACTTTTTTCACCTTTCTAGATACCCTCAGATATTATATATTATGGAAACGGTTGCATGAGGAAGAGCTCTCGGAAAGGGTGGGAACACCCAGGATGATAGCATATTCGGTCTATCCAGGTTAGGGATAGTCTGGTCTTGTGTTGCAGGGGACCCCGGCGTGGTCCTCGGTACATTGTTCTAGACATGTAATGTGATAGATGATACCCCAGTACCTAGTCATTCGTATGGACGATTGGAGCTTCAGGAGAGGAGTTGGAGGGCCAGAATCATATTCACGTAGATGATTATAATCTACTGCATTTAGTTATGTATATCAGCAATTGTAAGGACGGGTTGTTATAACTTTCCATGCTGGATAGGTTGTGTACTTTGATTGATAACTGTATATGTTTAAGTTACCAATTTTTTTTATGTAAAGACTTATTCTATATTATAGATTATCTGTTTCCATTATGAGATTCTCTGTTGTTCTATTTTCTCTCTATCTTCTTTCTATTTTCTTTTCTTACTATCCACCTTTCCGTTCAATTTGGATTGGATAAGTGTGGTAAAGTATCAGTTCGAACTGCACAGAAAAGTGGGTCATAACAATATACATATATATTAATTATGTATTTAATTTTTTTTGGACCTTTCCAGGTTGAATGCACAGTTCAAAAAAAATTATGTATATTTTATTGCTTTAAAAAGTATATTTATAATATCCAAATTATATTGATTTTTTTAAAATGTAAAAAATAATTTTTGAATTTGGATTTTTTGGCAAAGATAATATGTTGATTAAAGTTTTTGAAAAATTTGAAATTTGAATTTCGAAACATATTTTATTTATATGATTTATTTAATTAGTATACTGATTTAAATAATATTAAAAAATAATAATTAATATTAAAAATTTATTTGCAGTCACTAAAAATTATAATCCATGTAGATATGTATTTATAAAATATAGGTTCAACTATTATCATGATATGATGATATATAGTTAAATACAAGTCATATAATTAAAATTAGGTAGTATATTAATACATGCATACGTATATATTAATAAAATGATAATAATTAAAATAAAATTTATTTGGATGTGCACTTCAAATATATACATAAGTTTAAAAAAATTAAAACATATACATAACCAATTTAATATGTGATGATATTGATGATACATATAAGAATCTCACCAAACTAGCAATATAATAATGATATGTACATGATAATACGAAGTTATCCAAAAATTATAAATTACATAGTATAGTAAATACATACATACTAATTCCTTAGAGCACACCTTGTAATGTTGAATTCTCCCTCCTTTGAAATCTTCTCGATTCGGTAAATTGATAATTCTTGAACCGTAGACCTTTAGCTATCCAATAGCTATCGCCCTTTGAATTGGTTTGAGATGAATTTATTGGAGCTCCTTTTTGATGAGGTCGGCTAGCAATGATGGGGAAATGGCAACCAAAAAGTTCATTTTGCATTAGGGTTAGGGGTCCTATTATAATGGAGGAAATAGAGAAAAATATGGATCACATCTCATACAATTTCTTATAAAAACTCAACTATCCATCTCCAAGCCCCTCTAGCCTTTTTAGCTGCCTCCTACGAGCCCTATTGCTGCCAAAATAACATCTTAACATCATGGGCTAATAGCCCGGTTAAGCCTAAATAAATTTTATTATTTAAATCTAATTTAATTGCTTATCGATATCGTATATCGATCGATATATTCATAATTGTTATAAATATATACAATAATATTTATTCCCCAAATCATATTCAAAATGAAATATTAATTAATTTATAAAAATCATAAACTAATTAAATCGTTTGGTCTAAAGAGAACTCATCATTCTAGTGATGTGACTAGTCAGGTGTATGTTCATCGATTAACATCGAATTATTTGAATGTTAATATTCACATGTCACTTAACAAGTGGTGAGACCTTTTAGCGAAATTTATTGCTTGTTTAGTTTCAGTAAATCCAATTTTATATTATTAAGCATTACTCGATCGGTTGTGACATTTGTTTTTGAAAATGTGTTATGGATCGTGTAATATGGATATATGATAATACAGAGTATAGTGATGATAGAATACTGTAAATAGTGCGGAATATAAAAAGCAATATAGTAAAATGACACCAGAGATTTTTAATCTGGTTCGGAGCAACGTCCTACGTCTAGTCCCAGTCTCCCTTTGGAATTTCACTAAAACAACAAACCTCACTTAACCCTGAGAAACATGTATGTACAATCCCTGAGCAACCGAACAAGAACCTGAGCAGCAGAACAGGATTTTACCTCAGCAGCCGAAGAGGACTTCACTCGCTTAGGTAGCAGAACAGGACCGCAACAAATACAGTAAATAGTTTTGACTTTTGTGTGTTCTAATAACATGAATTTGTCACTTGTAGTACACCCTTCCTATAATCTTCTCCTCGAGTATACATACATACATATATATATATATATATTTGAAGTATATGAAGAATAGAAAGGTATAGTATTGCTTTAATACAGAACAATTGAAAGTATAATAGCAAATAGATTCCAAAGAGTTAGATTAGAGAGATAAGAAAATTCGATTGTAATTTAGTGATTTGGAATCAAGTTTGAGTATGTATTTATAATGGTTAGAAAGCAGCGACTGTTGGTGAAGAGTTTCTATTGAAGTGTTTCGTCCAAATCTTTTCGTAGAGGTTCATATCTCTTCATAAAAAGCCGTGTCTTTTCAAAAAATTGCCGTTGTAGAAATTCAGTCAACTGAGCCTCTAGGTCAGTCGACTGAATATTCAAAATAATTATTTAAATATATATCCGTATATCTTGTGCGCCTGTGCATGTTGCACAAATTTTTCAATGTCAATCGACTGGACCTCTGGGTCGGTCGACTGACCTGGTGAAATCTGTGCAATATGCACAGTTTACACAGGTATAGAAATATATATAACTTTAATTACTTTTATAATTTAATATATGTTTATATATATAAAAAATATTTGGGAAATAGAATGATTAAATATATAAGCTAATATATACGGAACCGAGGAGAAATTTTAACAACATTGACCTAAGACTCAAAAACAAAATAATATAATTGATGCACTGGTTTTGAAGTCTCGTCTCCTTGCAGTATATATTCTCTTTTTGTCATAGCAGTCGTCAAATCTGTAGGTCGTAGTGATAGCTTCGTGTCAAGAATCAAAACCAAGTTTCAACATTCTTTCCCTTTTTGATTGATGACAACCTGTAAATAGATATAGATTTCGACTGTATATATATAACATAAATATTTAGTTCCTCTGAATCTTTGACGCTCTATTCCTGCATTCTTAACGTTAGCAATAATATTTATATATTTCTCCCTCATTGATATTGACAAAAAGGAATAAGGAATATAAAAGTATGAAGTTATAATGTCATAGATATTATGAAGAAAAAAACAATCATTCATACATTAAACTTCCATAAATAAGAGTCTTTGAAATGATGTGAATAATATCAATTAATTCAGCGTTTGGATTATTGGAGTTATCGTGTTATTAGTTTAGGGTTTATCTTTTTAACCATAGGTATTCTTTCTGAAAAGGTATGGGCTAATGAAGCATGGGGGTCTTATTGGAATCGGGACCCCAAGGAAACTTGGGCATTTATTACTCGGACCATATTCGCGATTTATTCACATACTAGAACAAATCAAAGTTTGCACGGTACGAATTCGGCACTTGTAGCTTCTATAGGATTTCTTATAATTTGGATATGCTATTTTGGGATTAATCTATTAGGAATAGGTCTACATAGTTATGGTTCATTCACATAAAATCTAATTATATTGTAGAAATTCCATGCGGAATAAGTAAGACATATATAACAAAAAATTGTGTGAATTTTTAAGAACTGTTTGAATTAAGCCATACGAAATGAATACTAATGTTTTAAAAGAAAAATCATCTTATGTCATTGGTTGCTTACCCCTACCACTAAGTGATGTCTGACCACCACTATCTCCTTCATCTCCATCATCGTCACTACTACGTGCATGATCGTTGGAAGAAGAAGACAAGTGAAAATGGGTAGCTTACCCGGATCGTCTAAAGTAGCCGTGGAAGTCCTAGAAGAACATGAAATAGCTTGTCATAACTTCGTAAAAAATCCTTTAACTTTATCAAGCTTCCTGTCAACTTTGGTGATATTGGATTGAAGAATTTGTTGGTTATGGCATATTATAGAAATCGACTCACGTGAAGGAAGGCTCAGATTCGGAATCAAAATTTCGTCTTGACGACGAGTTGATCTTTGACGAGACAGACCTTGAGGTGCTTCACCTTCTTGATGTTGTGGTTGTCCTAGAGATAGTTGTCGTTGGGTCCATTCTTCAAAAGTGATGATTGGAGGTGGTCGAGCAACCGGTAGCTTCATTAATGCCAAAATGCGAGAATTTAAACATCCAACGGTAGAAATCAGCGAGTCCAGTTACAGAATCTTACAAGCCTTTAAAAGTCGCATAATATATTCACCATAGTAGATGAAATTCATTCGACCATTGTTGAAGCTTAAGAATTCTTCAAGAATCAAACGTAGCCAGTTGACTTTAATGTTTCCGAAAACAACATACAAAGCTTTAAAGTTATGTTCATAGACAAGTTCATAACCCCGGTGCTCGGATTTATGGTTTTCTCAAAGCGCGATGTATGCTTCTTGCTTTTGGTCGTAGAGACATGGATTTGAGTTGATGCATGTCGTCTTCTAAAAAAAAGACTTATATGGTCAAGAGCAACCAAATCACAATCAATATTGACCAACTCCATACAATCACTTTCGGTTTGCAAAATATGAGCCATTCGATCTAAGGAGAAAAAGATGGGTTTTCCACACACTAGAATCCATACACAATCGTGTTGATTTTGAACGGTTTGGTGACCCAAGTTAAGATTTACGTACAATAATTTGACCATTATTTGATTGATTTTGTGCTTATTATCGTCAATGTTGAATAACGATTCCAAATTGCTCCTATGAGCCAATTCTTGGATATGGTATGGAGAGAAATTAGAAAACTTAACAAACGAACCTTCGAAGATACGTGAATCTTGCATTCGTCTCCACCTCCTAATTGCGGTGTCATCGAATAGCCATCTTTGGATTTGCTCGTTTGAAGGAGGTTGAGAGGATGAAGAAGCTTGTCCCTTTCTCTTAGGAGCCATTAATTTGAATTTTTGGAGAATAAAAATGGAGTTTTTGAAAGGCTAGAAAAACTTTGAAATCTGAGATGAGAATGGTGAAAGAAGGTAAAGTAGAAGTTAAAATGAGGAAATTGAGTGGGTAAAAGCAATAAAGTTACTCAGATTTACGATTCAGTCGACTGCCTCAGTGTTTCAGCCGACTGAAGCTGAAAATCAAAATTTTTCATCCTTCTGGTCTAGTCGACTAAGGCACTGAGACAGTTGACTGGTCATGCTTATTAAAAAAATTCACTTCTATGTCAGTTGACTGACCATGAAACTTTTTTAAAAGTGAATTTATTTTGGAGTAAAATGTTAATATGTTATATATGTGTACTTTGTAAGTTTATAATTGAATATTATAATTAGTTTTCATATTAATGAATGAAACAGAAATAAATTATTTCAAGAACAAAACGTACATACTTAGTAGAATTATTCGAAACAAAAGATAATAACAACAATGCTTTATTTTGAAGGGCTAGGCGTCTTGTAGCCCTTTAGTTGCTTACGACGAGCATTCGATTCTTCTTTGCAATCCCATGAATTCGGTGAGAACGATGGTCGTGGTGGGGACAAAGTCGAAGGTCGTCTAATAGGCGAAACAACATGTTCGTCTATCGGATGTGAAAAGACCCCTCGAAACTTCATAGCAATATGCTCGATAATTCCTAATCGTCTAGAGTTAATCTTTTGTTCGTAGTACATTTCACATTGAAGCATTAGTGATTCTTGTTGATAATGGTGCAAATCATCTATATTTTGCTTCGTGTTTAGAGATATGTCAATCGTCTTCTTTCCTTTCTTTTTATTCGGAGTATATCTGGTATGATAGGCAGAAGATGGTGAAATTTTATGAACCAGAGTCTTTGGTGAATTGTTTGAGGCAAGAATTTCGATAGAATCAGTGGATGAAGAGGTTGACATCTTGAAAAATAGTTTTTGAAAGGAAAAACGAATGAAAGCTGTGTTTGTATTTCAGTTTGGTTGTATATATAAAAAAATTGAAGTATGCATTTCTATTTATAGCCTAAGTTTGGAGCAAAAGAAATAAGTGGCTTGTATTGAATTTAGCCAAGTAATAGGGTAGTTCGTTGGTTTTACGGTTGTTTGTTCTATTTTATGTAATGTAATGTTTATAAAAGAAGTAAATTATGTTTATGAAGTTAAATGTTACACATAACTTTTAGTATATATTGATGTCACTATATAATAAAATCCCCATAGTAGACTGCAATAGAAATAATCAATAGCTCAGATGGTTAAGACACTTGGGCTATTCACAGCAGGTCATGGGTTTGAGTCTCAGCATGGTCATAATTATGAATTTTTTGTAAAAATTTTATTTTTGAGTTTTTAGTCCAAATTTTTGTATTTTATTTATATATCTTTAATTGACATTATACCGAGTTCACGATGTAATTTTGTAAAAGTATTTTCTAACAATGGCTTAGTAAAAATATCGGCTAATTGATTTACTAATGGTACGTAGTCTAAATTTATCACTTCTTTTTCTATATTATCACGTAAAAAATGATGTTTAATATCTATATATTTAGTTCTTGAGTGGTTTATTGGATTTTTAGATAGATTTATTGACCAGAATTATTGCAGTAAATTGTTTATTTTGATAGATTGACTCTGAAATCTTTAAGTGTCTGTTGCATATAAATTACTTGTGTGCAAGCTAGTGCCGTAGAAATATATTCCGTTTCACAAGTTGATAGCGAGACACAGTTTTGTTTCTTGCTAAACCATGATATTAAAGATTCACCAATGAAGTCACAAGTTGTTAATGTTCTTCTTCTCATTCGAGAAGATATCTTAACCTTACTCTCATATCTCATTTCTCTCTTTTTAATCTACTATGTGGTGCTAGGGTCATTCCTTAGCTTGAGATTACACTAATTTTTCATGAGCTATGAGTCACGGAGGATAGCTTTACTCTTACCGTTTTTTGCACTCGTTATGAGTCTTGTGAGTGGTTCGTTATACCGTTCGGAATAATGTACACTCCAGCCTATTCCATCAGTCTCGAGGATTGAATATTTTTGGAATATCTCGATGAGCTCTATTTGTGTTCCTTGATTTTGAAAATAAGTAATAAATTGCATTTTCAATTTTTGTTCAAAAATTGAAGATATGTTTCTAAGAGAAAATGGATTTTGTTTTTAGGAAAAACAAAGAATATTTTGAGTATTATATATGAGGTATTTCTTTTAAAAAAATGAATTTTTGTGTTGGGTTGTCCGTCTAGTGCTTTAAGAACTCTACTCGCTGCGTTTGGCCAACGTTATCGATAGGAATTTCCTAAATGCTGAGACGAGACAATCAGACATGGTAAATTGAGTTTTAATAAGTATAGTTTGAAAATAGTTAATATGGTGGAGTATTAATTTTTTTTGAATATTTAATGAAACTATTGAACCATAGTGCGTGTTGGATGAGTGGCGAGGCAGTCTTGATCATTTGATCAACTCTACAGCCAATCGATAGGGTTATTCACTATAAATCAATGGCGAGGCAATACCCTTATATTATTTAAAATTTAAGAAATTGAATATGGTAATTTGGGTAAGTAAAAGTAAATAATTCTAATTAAGGGGATATCTTAATTAGGGAAAAAATATCATTTGATGCTTTGATTAATAAAATGATGTATTTAAGGTAAAAGAATACTTTGGTTTGAAAAATTAAAATATTAATTGAATAGTTTAGTTCAAGTTATTAATGATGACTATAAAAAAAATTGTTTTGACAGTTAGTTATTTCAGTAATAGAAGGGGATAGATATAAAACTCCATCTAAAGAGAAAATAAAGAAGTGTTAGTTTAGAACATTTAGCATAAATCTGTAAGCTAGTTTTTGTTTTAAACTTAAATGGTATTAAAACTTGTGGGTTTGGAATAGAAAAATTCTTTTGAAAACAAGTTTGAATTAATTATCAACTTTAATAAGTTTTATGTTGATAATTAGATGGAAATTTAATTTTTATGGCAAATGGAAATGTGGATTTGGATTGTTTTGATAAATGAACAATTCATGTAGTTTAATCGTTTTAAATTATGAAAATAATTTTAAACTTTATATATATATCCTAAAAATTTATTTGGTGGATAATCAATATTCATTTCTTGATAATGAAAGAGATTAAGTAATGAAAGTATTTCTACTTAATGAATTGTTTTTTGATGATTACATAAAGTTGATAATAATTTTGTATGTCTTAGCTTTTCAGGGAAAAAGAAGATCATTTAATAAATGATATAGCAAAAAACTTGTTTGAAAATGTAGTTTGAGATTAAAATGGTTTGGGAAAATTTCAAATTTTAAATTGATTTAAAAACTGAAATTTTGTTTAGGAAAGTGCGGTACTAAAACAGCGATAACTTGATATTTATAACACTAAATGAGTACAATCTTTTTGTAAATAAAAAAGATTTTAGTAAGCTATAAAGTATCTTTTTACCACTTTAAAAGATTTTGCCTTTGACTGAGTCTAAAATGGGTTTGATAGTAGGTGGTCATTTCCATCTTATAAGAGATTTTCTAAGATTTAAGCTGAAAATAAATTTAGCATAACTTCCAAACCGTGAATCCAATTTTTATGATCTTTATATCGCTAGAAAACATAGACTTAGTAGGACAACTTTAATTTTATAAGTATTTTAAGATTTTGAGTTTTGATGGGTCAAAATTTAAGATCTTTACAGTAGGTTTTAATTGAAACAACTTGTTTTCTTATAAGTTAAGTGCATTCTACCTATTTTGTGAATATAATCTAGTTGATGATTTTTTATGAAAGTTTATGTTTCAAACTGAAATATATTATGGTAGAATCTATGGGTGAAACATTTTATTCACTTTAAATAAAGAGTTTAGAGAATAAACTGGATTTTTATAAGAGGTTTTGAAAATTTTCAAAATGTTGAAAGTTGAGAATTTGATTATGTAGTAAAAAGGATTTTGATACCTTTGAAAATATTGTAAGTTAAATAGGAGTATAAAAATCCATTCTTTGAGTTTGTCTTGACTTTGTGCAATTATCTAGCGACTTGCTTTTATGCGGTCGTTTGGGTTGATGGTATTGATGAAACCACCTATCTCTTATTGGGTTTTCTTACCTCTCTTGTTGTCAAACTTAAGTTGGTGTGGTTCTTTCCGTAATGACACATGGAAAATCATGTCGATAATCGTCTTATTGATTGGAGTTCAGGATAAAAGCTGAACCAAATCTCGACTCTATTCGAGAAATTTTCAAGAAATCAATCTCACTTGATTGATCCTTTGGTTAGCATTCTGTTGTGTTCTTGTTTTAAAGGTGAAGTGACTTTGAAATCATGAGGTATTGCTCATACAAATTCTATGGTCTGTTAATCTCGACGAATATATTCGGGAAATTATAGAATTTATCGAGTAATTTTATCTTGGACTTCTATCAATTTATGTTGAGCTGAAAATTTTTAAACTAGAGTTTATCCATCTTTCTTGTGATCAATGAAATTAATGTGTTGAATACAAACTCTTTTCTTGAAATTACAATGATGCAATTTTTATAAGGAGGGAGTCTACAACAACCCTAGTTTGTAGATTACCTGTCGATATTGTAATTTTTTTTTTGAGATTTTAAATTGTTTATTTGAAATAAACAATGGATTTTGGGATTTAAAAAAAATGTAAAAATAAGGTCTAGGGCTTTATTTTATTTGGTTAGAGTGATAGTAAATGGAAAATGACCTTACTTTAGAGCAAATGTAATAATTATATTAATTATTGCCCTTTTGCTTCTTTTAATAATTTTTAGGAGAAGTATTTTATTTTTAAAGGTTGGTTATTTAAATAAAAAGGTGGAAATTAGTTTAAAAGTATTTTTTGGCTATAAATTAAGTTTGGAAATGGTTCAAAATATTTTTCTAAGTGAGAAAAGTATTTTTGTTGAATTTTAGAAGTTGAAAACAATGTTTTATTCATTCATTTAAGTAAATAGTGCATTTTAGTTAAATTAAGGAATTTGATAATAAAAATGTTTTAAAAGCATAAATTTATCATTTTATATACTGTAAAATGTTTTTTTTATTAGTGTGCAAGTTTACATATTTTTCTTATGTGAAAATACGATGAAAATGCTTTTTGGTTTTGTAAATTGGTGTAAATATGAAGCATTTTTAATATAAATGTTGATTAATTAACATAAGCCATGTTATTTTCTTTTAATTTATGGGTCCAAGCCCATTAATGTTCACAGCCTGATTAAGGAAGTGCGAAAACTTACTGTACCTTCATTTCCTCTATCTCTTCTTCCTCCTTCAGCCTGAGAAACAAAATACAGTAACCACTCCTCCAAAATTAAAAATCCAAGCCAATTTCTCCATAAAATTCAAGAAAATTAAAGTCTTTTTCACTCTAGAGAATAAATTAATGATAACCTAACTCTAAATCACTTAATTTCATCAAAAATCATTGATTTGTGCAATGATTTCTTATTTACAGTGAATTTTGTTTTGCATACACTTTTATCTTGTGTACAGGTTCTTAGAAGCTATCTCTCGAGCCAAAGCTTTCAACTTGCAACACAAATCCAAATTTTTTCATCTAAGCAGTAAGATGAGTAATAAACTCATAATTTCAAGCTGAAGAAAATCTTCAAAAATCAAAATCTGAGCTTTTGTAATCGTTTTTTTTTGTTGGTAGTTTTCTTTTTTGTGAATCTAGTTTGGGTTGTTTCATTGCAGGCTTGTAGCTTTTGATTATAGCAACGAAATACAGCCGAATTTCTTGTATTTGGTAGCTTGCATGTTGAACTTCATTTCAATAAATTTTGGTTGAACAATATTGTCATTTGGATTTTCAAAACAGTGGAAGAAAATCAACTAAAACACAGATTTTTGCCTGTAGAAATTTTGTTTTCTGAGTTGCTGCAAACATGGCCTGAGTCCATGTTTGAGATAGCATAACTCTTTCATTTTTTTACTGAAATTCATTGATTTTTTTTATTTGAAAGAAAAAGTTTTCTACTATACGCATACCTACTTTCAGCTCAATCCGAAGTTATTAGGTTCTCTGTTACATGCCTGAAAGTTAAACCCAATATGCGTTTCAGGCCTGTACATTTTGTTTTTTTTGAACTGTTGCAAACATCCCCTAAGTTCATGTTTGAGACGGTGTAACTTTTTCATTTACAGTCGAAATTCATCGATTCTTTTTTGTTTGAAAGGTAAAGTTTTCTACTATAGGCATACTAGTTTTCAACTCAATCCGATGTAATATGGTCCTCTGTTCCATACCTGGAAGTTGAACCCAAGATGGTTTTCAGGCCTGTACATTTTTTGGTTTCTTTGAACTATTGCAAACATGGCATGAGTCCATGTTTGAGACAGCATAACTTTTTTATCTCAGCCAGAATTCTTTGATTCTTTTTTTGTTTGAAAGATGAAGTTTTCTACTATGTGTATACCAATTTTCGGCTCAATATAAGGTCGTTTGGTCCTCCGTTTCAGGCCTGTAAATTGGACCCAAGATGGTTTTTAGGCCTGGGTATATTTTTGTTTTGAACTGTTGCAAACATAGCCTGAGTCCTTGTTTGAGACAGCGTAACTTTTTCATTTCCATTCAAAATTCATCAATTCTTGTTTTGTTTGATCAAAGGTGATTTGGCTACCTGTTTCATGTTTGAAAGTTGAACATAGAGAAGATTTCAGACTCGGATATTGTGTTGCCGATGCATTTTTATGTTCTTTTTCTGTCCGACTTTTGACTTTTACTTCTTGTTTTTATGATATTTCTGAAATGTTTTGAGGCCATGACTTTTGACTTTTACTTCATGTCATTCGGAGTTCACGTGTTCAAGATAGGAATTGATCAAAATCGAGTCGTTTCCAGTTGCTTGGAGTCTGCTCTGAGTCATATTCATGTTTGCTTTGGGTTTTCGGGTGGCTTAGTTCGGGTCAAAAGAGTGTTCACTTCGGGTCTTTGAGGAATAAGCTACTTCGAGTCATCGCAGCACCTGCTTCGGGTCACCAATATGTTTGCTTCGTGTTAAGGAGATGATAGCTTCAAGTCAAAGCCATGGATCGATCAACACCACCAATTTCATATCCATCACTAGCCTCACTTCATACCTATCAAGCACCAACCTCCTTCGTATCCATCAAGCAAAGACGGCCTAGCTTGTGTCGGTCTCCAACCACATTCCTTCGCATCCATCCTCATCTCGATCGTATCCATCCCAAAAACACCGATTAGTATCCAATCCATCCAAACCTCCCACTTCGTATCGATACAACGACGACATATTTCGTATCGATCATTCACTGATCGATACGAAGAAAATAGCCATGCATCGATTGTTAGTCTCTGAGAAGATGGTTTTGATGACAACAACCTTAGAATAAGACTATAAAATAAATACTAACATTATATTTTAGATATATATGTATATGCAGGATTTAACCATGCAGGTATCAAGAATGAAGACTATACAGTATATAGATTCAAGACTGAAGATATCAAGATTGAAGACTCATGAGTATCAAGATTATCAAGAGTTCAAGATTTCAATATAAGAAATTTAATTAGGAATTTTGTTAAAACTCCGAGAAAAGTACTGGCATCTTAAAATTCAATTTATTCGTGGAATGGAATCCACTTCGAGCCTATTAAAGGGATGAAACCCTAAGTAGGATGGAACCTACGAAAAATCTAGTGGAACATTGTTTTGTATCCACTAACTTTTATTCAAATATTTTTTATATAATTATATCTTGTTTTCAAAATGATTTCAAAACCTTCCTTTTAAAAAGAATCAAAAATATCTATCATGGTTTTAAATACTTTTGGCCTCAAAATAATCTTTATCTTCAAAATCAAATTATCCTTGCTTTTAAATTATCTTTTAAATATAATATATTTAACTTTTAAATTTTATATATACCAAAATATTATTCTCTATATTTATTTATGTATTTTAACTACAGTTAAGTATATTTATAAAGTTTAAATAATAGTTTTAATACAAGATAGAAGTTATTTTCAAAGAAAACAAATTACCAAAAATTACCTAGGCCTGTCGACAACCCCTACATACCCTTGTGACAAGGTAGCAGTTGATTTCAAAATTTTGAATTTCAAAAGAAGTGTCTATTCATCGTATCCTTTCACGAATGGACATGGCTATTGTTCTTCTATAAATAGGTGCAGTTTTAAACGAATTTATATACATATTTTCTCCGATTTCACTTCTCTTCTTCTTTCACATTTCATTATATATATTTTTACCATTACTCTGCTGAAATCACCATTGAATCTAACTAGATCATCTCTGGTATGATTCTCTATCACTATCTCAACAAGATCTCAGTGCTATTCAGAGTTATAGGCTTCTTTGTAATTAATTAAGCGAGAAAAGGTGTGATTGTAGCCTGTGGAATCAATCAAGCGAGAAAAGGTGTGATTGTAGCCTGTGAAATCAATTGGATGAATTTGTTGCCCATAAAATCAAGAATCTCTACGAAGAGGATTGTGAATCTGGAATGGTATACCTCGTGGCCTTGAAATCGAGGGTGTAATTGTAAAAATTGCTTTTGAAAGGAAATCCGTACTTGTGTGCGGAACTGGATGTAGGGTAACTCCGAACCAGTATAAAATCCGATGTGTTCTTTCCTTGATTGTTTTTGCTTTATTTCTACATCTGTGTTTGATTCTATGATCATATCTGTGTCTGAATATTGCATACATTTGTGTTCAAATTGACATAAACTCAAAAAGATTTAGTAATTCCTTAAAACATTATTCACCCCCCCCCCTCTAGTGTTAATTCTAGCCTTATGATCTGTAATCCGCATTTCTCACATAGATAAGAATGGAAGGCTTAGGAATCGATATGAAAACCAAACGAAAAAAATCAATGCGAAGGAATGGGACGTGGATCGATGTGAAAGGCTCGGCAACTGATCGATACGAAAGCGAGGATACATGATCGACACGAAGAACATAACAACCAATCGATATGAATGAGGAAGCGATCAACGCGCATGAAGGATGGATCTATCCTAACTTATCGCTCCATGTCACCATTATTTGATCGACATGAAGGAATCGATACGAGCTCGGCAGCATAACAACAAACGAAACTTGCATCGATCATAACTCAAAATCTACAGGTCAAAATGCTATCAAATTTTCATAGGAGCTTACGTACAACCTAAAAATATTCACGATTGATCTTGGCTCGATTGGGCAAGAATTGGATCGATACGAATCTCATTCGTATTGATCGGGGATCGAGTTGAAACGATCAGGGATCGATCACGTAGGCCCACCTACATGATGGAAGGAGTCTTTCAAAGTTTGAGAAAGATATTTCTAGTCTACACCTATAAATAATAGTCTAGGGTCTTTGAAAAGGGGACCTTTGGTTCTTCTGCGTCTTTACTTTGCAGAACTCCATTGTAACTTGATTATCTTCATCTATACTCTTGTAACCAGTGAGTGATAATCAATAAAATAGGAACTCTTCAAAGTGGACGTAGGCTACAACGCCGAACCACTATAAATAGTGTGTTTCTACTCCTTTCCTTTAAATTTTGAGTGTTCTTCACATTTATAATCTTTACATACTTGCTATCCGTGATTGTAAACGGGCGCTTTCATCAACAATTTGGTGTTTGTGGCCAATTTTGGTGCAAACATTTTGGTGCTTTCACTGAGAAGGCTGGCATTCAGGGATTCTATAACTTGAACTTTGGATCTGAAGGCTTAAAGACTTGGATTTGGAAAGTTATGACGAAGCAATCAATAAGGAGACAAAGAGCGGAGAAAAGTCAGCATCAAGGAAGCCAGGAAGCGTCCTCTTGAGCTAACTAGACTTCGGCCATCATCACTAGAGATGAGATAGAGATGACGATGGAAGCTATGTAGGAGGGAATGTTGAAAAGGAAAGAAGAGATGACGCAGAACCTACTCCAGCAAATTGGATAAGCTAGAATGCAGAATTAAGGGAACACTATGGCAGGAAGTGCTGCAGATAAAGGTTAGGAGCATGGAGCAATCAGAACCCAGAACAGAGCGTGACCATCAAAAGCAGCCCCATAGCTAGGGAGAACTCCCCTGGAGCATGCTAATCCAATCCTAGGCGGAACTGTGCGGCATGGCATTGCCTAAGGAATGGGTGCACGCCTAGGAGAGCAGGTTCCAGAATTCCCTCATGAACTTGAGGGCAGATCGGAGGCAATGGACAAGAACTGCAGCTTAGAGAGAGTGACAGATTGGTAGGGATGGTCAGACGAGCAATGAGAGGCGAATTAGTGAATAGTGATCTGGAAGATGTGAACAAGAGCCCCTTCGCTCCCGTAATTAGGCAGGCTAGGAATCCACCAGAATTCAAGCTACCAACACTGGAAACGTACGATGGAAGGACCAATCCTGCTATTCATTTGACGAGGAATATGAGGCACATGGAGGTACTGGGTGCATCGAAGGAGGTCATGGTCCGGTGTTTCTTATTGTATTTGACAGACATATCAACACTATGGTTCAGGCAACTGGAGAGCGGTTCTATTGAAACATGGACCGCGTTGACCGAAAAGCTCATGAGGCAGTTCATAGTTCACATATCGAGACCCAAGAATGTGATGAGTTTGACAAAACTGAAACAAAGAACCGGAGAATCTTTAAGGAGTATCTCGCATAGCTGTCATCATGTGGCAATTAGATGGTTTTGATGGCAGTTGTATCTGGCATAGTTGATGACACAGAATTCAAGAACTTATTAACCAGTGATCCACCCATGGATTTAGGAGAGTTTTACCATGAGGCGGAAAGGTTTTTGCGACAAGAGGATGCAAATGCTGAGAGAGAGGAAGGAGAGGGAGTTGATGTTTATGCAGTCAAAAGCGGAGACCCGCCCGGAAAGGTTGTAGGAAAACATAAAGGGAAATGAAAGGCGGATAATAGCGGTAATGAACCAAAGCGGCCACGAAAGGAACCAAGATTCACCTCTTTCACGGAGTTGAACGAGACTTTGGAACGAATTTACCAAGACATTAGGGGGCAGGTTCCCTACAGGATGCCAATGAGCAGGGATCCGACCAACAATGAGAGAAAGTCGAACAAGTACTGCTTATTCCATGAACTAAGCGGCCATAGCACAAATGATTGCAGGCACTTGAGGGATGAGATAGAAGGGAATATCCGGAACGCCATGCTATTACAATACGTGAGGAGGCTAGCACCAACAGTGGAGCAAGAACGACCATCTACATCAACTGGGGATAGCTCAGGATCGAGGCATCAGCTTGTCATCAACTGATTGAAATAATGACGAATAAGTCGCAAACTCCACACTAGTGCGGTTAATTCGCTTACACATGTACAGAATCACGAACGTTCCTCGGGCGTGCTCTGAGACGACTTTCAACCGCATCAGTGTAGGTGTCTGCACTTTGACGTCTCTATTTTTCTTTTGTTTTCTATTTTATGCATCCGGATAAGACTTGGTTGGACATTTTGGTTGTAAGACTCATTTTGAATGTAAATCTAGTATTTGTAGTTCCGTAATGGCCAAATCACTTACACATGTGCGAGATCGCGAATGGTCCTCGGGCATGCTCCGAGATGGTGCTAAACCGCCATAACAAACAATTCGAAAACTCACTCGAACATGAAATGTGACATCAATGATACTAAATCCCCTCGGGCACACACAATTCATCCCAAACGGCACCTGACCGCGAACAGCCATAATTCGTCTCGAAAGACAATCGACCATGAACGGTTTCAATTCGCCTCGAACGGCACCCGACCATGAACGGTCATAATTCGTCTCGAATGGCATTCGACCTCGAATGGTCACATACCACCCCGAACGGCATACGATCTTGAACGATCTCCATTCACGGTCAGGTAAAACTATCAATCTCTTTACAAGTCATTAACAGGATACGAACGTCCAGCTTATCGAACTACAAAACACATCTACCTATCGTAAGGCATGTTTCGGGGGGTAAGTGTCATCCCGCCTTTTGGCAAGGCCATGATACTAAAGAATTGACTGAAAATCGAAGGTAATCAGTCCCGAAGATTAGTTATACACCGGCTCGCTATGGATACTGACAAATTTTATCGAAGTCTGAATCGAGTTATAGTTAACATGACATGACAAGCAAAACTATGAAAGCCAAAGTTCCAATTTTCAAGTCAATCGGAGTTCGCGTGCTCAAGATAGGAATCGATCAAAATTGAGTCGTTTCAAGTTGCTTGGATTCTGATCCAAGTCATATTCACGTTTGCTTTGGGCTTTCGGGTGGCTTACTTCGGGTCAAAAGAGTGTTCATTTCGGGTCTTTGAGGAACAAGCTACTTCGAGTCATCACAGCACCTGCTTCGAGTCGCCAATAGGTTTGCTTCGGGTTAAGAAAATGATTGCTTTGAGTCAAAGCCAAGGATCGATCAACACTACCAATCTCGTATCCATCATGTTCGTATCCATCACTAGCCTCACTTCGTACCCATCAGGCACCAACCTCCTTCGTATCCATCAAGCAAAGACGGCATGGTTCTTATCGATCTCTAACCACTTCCCTTCGCATCCACCCTTATCTCGTTCGTATCCATCCCACAAAAACTGATTCATATCCAATCCATCCAAACCTTCCACGTCGTATCGATAGAATGGCAACATATTTCATATCGATCATTCACTTGATCGATAAGAAGAAAATAGCCATGCATCAATACGAATAGGCTCAGGCATCGATATGAAACCAAACGAAAAACATCGATGCGAAGGAATGGGATGCAGATCGATGCGAAAGGCTCGGCAACTGATCGATACGAAAGCGAGGATACATGATCAATACGAAGAACATAGCAACTAATCGATACGAATGAGGAAGCGATCAACGTGGCATGAAGGATGTATCTATCCTAACTTATCGCTCTACGTCACCATCATTTGATGATACGAAGAAATCGATACGAGCTCGGCAGCATAACAACAAATCACACTTACATTGATCATAACTCAAAATCTGCAAGTCAAAATGCAACCAAATTTTCATAGGAGCTTGTGTACAACCTCAAAAATGTTCACGATCGATCTCGGCTCGATTGGGCATGATTTGGATCGATATGAATCTCATTCCTATCGATCATGGATCGAGTCGAAACGACCAAGGATCGATCATGTGGGCCCACCCACGTGATGGAAGGAGTCTTTCGAAGTTTGAGACAGATATTTCCAGTCTACACCTATAAATAGCAGCCCAGTGTGTTCAGAAAAGGGGATCTTTGGTTCTTCTATGTCACTACTTTGCAGAACATCATTGTAAATCGATTATCATCATTTATATTCTTGTAACCAGCGAGTGATAATCAATAAAATAGCAACTCTTCAAAGTGGACATAGGCTACAACATCGAACCACTATAAACATGTGTTTCTACTGCTTTCCTTTTAGATTTTTAGCGTTCTTCGCATTTATATTCTCTACTGTTTTCTATCCGTGATCGGTGATTGTAAACGGGTGCTTTCATCGACAATTGGACGTTTGTGACCAATTTTGGCGCAAACAACATTAAAAGTTTTTATTTCTAACCATTATTATTCAATAATCATATTAAATTTAATAATTTAAGATAGTTAAAAATATGGGCCGTTACATTCTCCTCCACTCAAAACTTTTTGTCCTCAAAAAGGGGTTAAGTAGAAAATTTAACACACAATATATTTTATTCAAAATAATCGACATATAAACATAACATCTTATTTACAAAACCTTTCCTACGCTTATACTATGCCTCTTCGATATTGGTTTTTAAAAATTAAAATTTATATATAAAAAAAGTTATAAAATTTTAAAACCTCAAAAATTTTCTAACACCTGGATTTAAAGAAAATTTCGAAAGCGTCTCCTTTGCGTGGCTCGATCGAAAATTTTGTACAATAGAATATATAACCCAAATATACATCTTATCTCAATAACGAGGCATCTCATAGGGAAAAATATAAAAGTGCAGTATTTAATCCGATATGTGTACCTTATTATTAATAATACGAGTGAGTTCGCCCGTATTAAGCAACCAAAAGCATATAAAATCCACGTATACGTCCAAACGGTCTTCGTATGTACCTATCTCAACTCAGTTTTGAATATTAGTTACTTATGAATATATAGAAAGCATATATGAGTTAAATAGAGCCATATAGAGTGAATGTTGAATTCAAATCATAAGAACAAGCATAAATACACAACGTGAAGCAATCATATGCAATCAAACAGTTATAACAATGATTTGTAACAAAAGAAAGCATTCCACAATTGTAAATATTCATCTAGCTAATCCAAATTATTTACATTTCCAATGTCAATATCTAATTAATACACTTCACTTCTCATTAGCATTCATTATTTCTTAACATTTAATTAGTTTGCTTTAAATTTATTTACATCTGTTTCGTTCGCATTCAATTTATTCAATTGAATTTGTTAAATTCTAATTGTTTCACTTTTTTTAACGTATTTTCGTATAAATTCATTTGTAAACCATTTATTCAATTGAATTTAGTATATTTCTTTAATTGTAATATCATTTTAAGCCATTTCATAACCTTTTAAGTTTATTATAAATATTTAATAAGACATAACTCATGTTTACTTGTTTTCCTTGCCATAACTTAAGTTCATGTTAACTCACCGATTCACTTCATTAATTACTTTCATTTATTTAAATTCATATTAATAATTTTCTTTCTATCATAGTTAATTTTATTCAACTTCATTAAGTTAACTTCCATTTTATTTTAGCTTATCTCATTAATTTATTTCATATTCAATTAGTTATCATTCAATTTTATTAAAACTCATTCCATTTGCATTTAATTTATTTACATCAAATTTAAATCAAATTCAATTACTCATATTGATTTTACTTACACTCGTTTATTTTCTTTCACTCCCAAATTTCATTTTATTTTATAATCCAAGTTCGTATTCATACTATTAATTTATTTTATAGCTTCAGTGGAATTAATTCACTTTACTAATTCATTTAGTTCCTCTTGAATCCAATTCAATTTATTTAATATTAAGTTAAACTTCATTTCAATTTATTTCGTTACTCGGTTTAGTCAACATTATTCAAATTAAATTCTTTTCTCTTCTTATTATTCACATTGAACAAATTTAAATTTATTTTACCTTAGTACTTCTCAAACCTATAAGTTATGCAAACCTATACATTCAAAATTTCATTTCCTATCTAACTAATTTCAAATACAACTCACTTTTATTTGTGTTTCGTGAGTTAAACTTCATTTTATTCACTTTCGTTTTAGTAACTCAATTTATTTAACATTTCTTAGATTAATTCTCTTATTTCATATCTCAAACTCAAATGTTCTTTTGTTTGTTTACTCAAAATGTTCAACCGTTTTTAAAATTCAGTTTTATATTTCTGTTCAAATTAATAAGTTATAAACTTATTTCTTATCTATACTATTTTCAATTTATAAGTTCAAAACTATTTTCATATATTTATCAAGACAATCAAAACTTGTTTTAACCGAAAATAAATTTCTTTTGGTAGCAATTCTTACTCAGAAACTCGGAAATGAATACTGGCGATGCTACAGTCATTCGTAGAATTGTTTTCCAACGACTAAAGCGAGTTCGGTGCTTTTATTTCTTTCATAAATCTTTTCAAAATATATCTCTAGTAAAAACACTTTATAACAATATTATATTAATTTTGAAGGCTTTGAAAACAAATTTTGAAAGCAACGGGATTTAAATTCTAAAATTCTCAATTTTTAAACCCTTTCTATTTATAAGCTATATTATAAATAGACTTATACAAATTCATTACCTTATTACCAAAACATTTCATTAATTTACAACTTTGTTACTTTAACTAATTCTTATTGTAATTGATTTCAATGCAGTTTAATTATCGAACGTTTCATGAAATAGAGTTCACAAATCATTCGTTTTTAATTTAATTCAAATAATAATCGATGAAAACTAAATATTATCATCTCCTAACAAAATATTCATTAATATTCATTTAATATATGTTTATAATATAATTTAGGTAAAATTATTTCATTCACCCAATTTTAAAACAATATTATGTCGACTTGTCTCGTTTGAGTATTTAGAAACTCCTATCGATATCATGGCATCCAACATACCGACAAGAATTTATAAACAACTCAATAGATAAGTAAACACAATATAATACATTTTATAACACTAACAAGTACGCGCTCTCATTTATATATTTATAAACACTCAAACAACTCATTCTAGGGTATTACTACCCTTATCTCTAATGAGTCAAACCCCCACAAAGCTAAGATTATCGCTAAACCAAAGCTCTGATACCAGCTATGATGACCCGTGTTTAAGAAGGTTTAAAATGACAATAATCCACACATGTCCAACTCAAATAGTTTGAAACACAGATAATCAATGAGGTTAAGTAAGAAGAACAAGAAAAGAAGAAAACAAACACAAAATCTTGAGTGAAATGACAAAATATAATAATCAAATAAACAGTTCATGAAGCTGTTTATATTATACATTTGATTAAAATTTTACAACATCTATCAGAGTTATATATACAACAGGGACCAAATAAATAATGCAACAGAACAACATAATTCTGTGAATAATAATAGTAGTAATATACCAAATCTTCGTCTCTGTCCCCCAGAAAGTAATCCTCAATGCGTTGAAAAACTCAGGACTGACCCAAGCGTAATGAAAAAACAAAACAACACTCGAGTCAAAATCAAATTATTATTTTAGCTAAACTTCAAAAAAAAAATTATAACTCCTTTGGGCTTCACTTTTTATAAACTAATCTCATTTATGAAATCTCATTCATAAAATCTCATTTTATAAGTCCATTCCTTAATAAATCTCATTGATATTTCAAATCTATTTTTAATATAGATTTGAAAATCCTTATCCATATTATTTTTTAAATATCCCTTTAAAATCCATAGTGAAAAGTTCCTTATATAAATTATTTTTAAAGCTCTATTAAACATATTCTAAATAGTTATGTACAAATCCAAAAAAAAATCAAATTATTATTTTATCCAACTCGATTTCCTTTAAAATAATCCAAATTCCAATATAAATATTTTTATATCCAAAATCCTTAATTCCTTAAATTTCAAAAATAATATTTATGGTATTTAAAATACCAAAATTCAGGCTAGTGCCATTATAGCATCCAATTATTAAAATCATAACCATAATCTATAATAGATTATTCTAACACATCATATCTCATTATACATGAAATTAAATTCAACATTTCTGAGGAATCCAGTTGGATCCCTCCAACTCGTTTCCACGCATCCACAGAGGTTAACACAACATAAAAATACTAATCCTACTTTGAAGGGGATATCGCGGTATATAGGATCATCCGCTATTATGCAGGGTGCATAGGGTCTCATCCACTCCAATCGACGGAAAATATATCCAACTACTAAAATATATTACCAATATATATGTATAACATAACATGTCATCCAACTGATAATAATATTTATCAATTCTTCCAATCAACCAATCAATAAATGATTTTCAATTATTTAAATTAAAACAGTAATCCAAGTAGAGTGACATTTACTCACCTTGATTTTTAATTTGCTAATCGTTCCAATTTAAATTCTTTTGCTCAAATTTCATAGCTCCGAACTTCATACGACTGATTCCGTTAAATTTGAACCTCGCATGCAATCGATATTAATTTATAAGTTATTGAGATTCTAAATTTTGGTATTTTAATAAACCAATTAACAAAAAATTTAACTGCAAAATAATAAAATTAATTAACTATAGAGATTACCTTCATTACTTAATCACGATAAGCCTTCCCTAACCTCATCATCTACTTTAAGCAAGCATCCACCAGAGTCGACCAAGTACACAAACATTTCAGAGCAACTCCAGCGAATCTAGAAGTAGATTTCGACTTCCTCAATCAACGCTGCACGTGTTCACGCTCCGACACCACCATAGATTTCCAAGCCTTGCCGATAGATATTCCCTCCTCATCCTCGATAAGCTCGTCACCATATCTGCCTGATCGCACTACCCAACTGGATAGCGACATTGTGACCCCCCTCGAACATATAACTGTTATGACCATCAGTTTGTAACCAAATCTTGACTCAACGCGGCCACCCTCTCGAAATCCTAAACTGCTCGAACGCATCTCTCCATGCGCATTGCCGCCTTCCATCGCGCCTCATAGAGAATCGCGACTCAATCACGATTTACTTCGTTCGTTTTTTTAACTAATGTGGTCTGGATTTCGAACGAAAGAGGAAAGGGTATCGCGATTTCATTTACACGTGATTCCCTTTTTTTTATTATCTGCTTCCATTTTTTTTAGACTGGATCGTTGATTTCGTTCTTCTCTGAAGAAGAAGGGAGAGAAAGCTCGTGATTTTTAAAAGAGAAGAGATGTATTTAACGTAAAAAGGGGATACGATTTGATTGAAATGAAAGAGGGGAGAGCTTGCGTATAAACTGGACTTGCTTCAAAAGAAAGGAACGACTTTGACTTGATGTATAAATTTACTTAATTATAAAATATCTCATTTACATATCTCAAAATTCCGAACCCCTATTGAGGCGTGCCGCCTAGCGTTCCTAATGTTGTATCACTCTTCCGAACCCAATGGAATAAGTCGCGAATCCTAATTCAATCATATGGAGAAGACAGCTTTTTAAATCCACTATTTCAATTAAATTATTCCTAGGCGTTTTTAGACCGTACAACCAAACGGTAAATCCAAACGTTGTCCAATAATAATACACTATTACAGATCAAATGGAACTGGTTTCGTTAAATTCCTAAACTGTACCCTGGATCGCTATTTTAACGCGTCGATTTAATCGGCGATTTCTAAAATTGATAAAATCAGTTAAATTTTCAGTTTTAAAAACTCGTTAACTCAATTATAAATTCCAAATCCAATATTTAATCCATTTAAATATTCTTAATCAAACGTTGAAAAATCTAGTCGTTATATTCCTCCTCCTTAAAAGAATTTTGTCTCCGAAATTGCTAAGGTAGAAAAAATGCTCCAAACTTATTAACTTAAGAAAACCCACTTAGTTAAAATTCGACATTTCACTTTTCAAATCCTTTAGTTTCAACCATATAATTAGTTTCCATTTCTAAAACAAAATCTCATATTTAAATTTCAATTTGAACATCAATTTTTTTAATTAACAATTTTTTTTCGTTTTTCAAAAAATTAAACTCCCTAAATTTTCGAATTTTTTGGCAATATCTCCTTTGTACGGAGAGACTTCTGTAGTTTGACAAGAGAGATAAAAATATATACATTGACCCACACGGTCGGAAAACAAAATATAAATATATTTGCGGTATTTAATCCAAAAACGTACCTTATTTTAGCGTTTTTAAGCAAGCAGCTTATTTTATTTGCAATTTCATAACCCAAAAATAGCCCAATAGCCTTCGAGTACCTATACTTACTCAATTTACTTTGTAAATTCCAAAATACAAAATTCACTAACATTCCATTCGTTTAACTAATTAAACACATGAATTTCATAAACCAGATACCAACATATATAGTTATAAGCAATTAATGGTTCCGATACAAATTTAATTACTTTAAAATGATCCATATACTATTTCATTCAATTTGAATGATTTTCAACCAAATTTACTTGCATTCACTTCATACTCATACCAAACAATCTCATATCCATTCCAAATTTTTGTTTACTTCGTATACGTCAAACAACAACAAAATTTCTACGCAAACTCGACGATATTCATTTAATAAAATAACCATTTCAGTTTATAGCTATTTTAAATTGATTCCAAATCAATTTTCATTCAATTCTATTCCATTTCAAATTGATTCTCAATCAGTTTATTTACATTCCATTCATATCCACATTCATTATATTCAACAACAAACGAATTCATGCCATTTATTTATGAATCACTTCATAAAATTATATTAAGACGTTTTATAACCTTTTTATACAACTCTTATATACATCTCCACTTCCAATTTTAATTCCATATTCAAGTTCATACTCGAATTCATTTAAAATAATATTCAAGGCCATATTCAATCTATTTACACTCACATTGAATTTATTTACAACTCAAGCCATTTCTATTTCAATCCAATTCCATTTTATTCAACCACATTTATTTAATTCGCTTACATTAAGTTTTTTATTTATAATTCAAATTCCAATTCCAATATTCAATTTTAATCCACAATCAAACTAATTTGACCTATTTAAGTTCCACTTTTGCATTCAATAACAGATTTTTATTCAAAAATCACTCCATTTAATTTACTTGAGTTCATTTATAATCCAGCTTTGGACTTTAATTCCTTCACCCAAAACATCATTTTATTTTTATTTAGGTTTTACCATTCTATTTCTCCAATTATAATACACCTTATTTTTCTCAATTTCATAGACTCTATACTTGAGTTATACCCATTTGGTTATTTACTCAAGCTTACACATCCCTTTATAGCTTAATATATACTTAATCCATTAACTCCAATTTTGTAGGCTATTCAACTTATTTATTCACAGTTGCAAAATTTTCACTTAGCTTTTTATGCCATTCAAATTTTATAACTTATAGTTATATAATCATTTTATAATTCAAATTCCATATTCAATTCAATTCGATAACATTTCTAATTCCAATTCAATTTTTATTTACCTTAACATAAGTAAAATTCCAATTCATATAATTTATTTTCCATATTTTCATAAATCCTTTATTTGAGTTGATTTCATTTCAAATTTTATAACTTAGAGTTATCTAGTCACTCAACAATCCAAGTTTATATATTTCATTTAATTTTCATTTAACTTGCAAAAGTTAAATCTTAATTCACACAATTCATTTGATTAGTTCACTTCACTAATTTATCCCATTTAACTTTACTTAAGTTAACTCGCCATTTCATTGATTTATTCGTTAATTCCATCCAAACCACAATCAATAAAATATAATTTATTCAACTTAGCTTAAGTTGAATTCCATTTTACTTTCTTAATTTAAATTAAATTCCAAACTTCAATTTTTACACTTGTTTCCTTATTAATATCATCCTTCCCTCATAAGTTCAAAAACTTATTTATTTTCAAAACATTTAGCTAGGAATTTCGGAAATTAAAAACTTGGTATTTATTTCAAATCTTTTTGAAATCATATATATGTATGTATGTATGTATGTAGGTATGTATGTATGTATGTATGTATATCAAATCCCACTTTTCACTGGTTTTTATCTAAAACAAAACCCCTTTGGAATTTCCCAAAACAACACTTGTTTTCACCAAAAATCTCCATATCAAACCACCCTGGTAGCAATCCATTACTTAGAAACTCACAAATGAATACTGATGATGTGGCCGTCATCACCAGATTTATTTTCCAATGACGGAAGTGGGTTCAGTGCTTTATCACTTCCAAAAATCCATTTTTAAATCCAATTTGAAATAATTTTTTCCAAAAATAATGCTACTTTATTTTCACCCTACTTCGAAAAATATTTTCCAAACTTTCAAGATTTCAAAATTCCCAAATACTTTGTTCAAATCCATTTAAAGCATTTTCCAAAATTTTCGGAATCTAAATTTCCAAATTTTGGTTTGAATCCATTTTTATTTATAATTCGTTTGCATAAATTATCCTTATACAATCTACATTTGGTTTTATAATCCATTTCAATCTTATAATTTTTTTGAAATAATATCAACCAAACACACCAAATATATATAATAATTTCAAAAAAATTATTTATTTTATATCAAAATATAAGTTAGGTAAAATTATTGCATTTACCCCATTTCAAAACAGTACTGTGTCGAATTAGTCTATTCAAGTGTTTAGGAACCCCTATCGATATTGTTGTATGGACTATGCCGAACTAGAGTTTATAAGTCACTTAATAAATCAATCAACACAATATAAAACATTTTTATATCACTAACAAATATGAATTCATATCTATTAATACACTCAAACTCATTCTAGGGTACTACTGACCTTATCTCTAATGAGTAATCCACACCAAAGCCAAGGTTCTCACTTAACCTGGCTCTGATACCACATGTAACGAACGGGATTTTCGACCCTTAAAAATCAACATCAATACATCCACTGTATATAATGCCGAGAAATCGAGTGTCGGAAACACCAGTTCATTTGGGGTGAAAAAGAAAAGGTAGAAGAAGAAAAACAGAAATCAACAACACATAGTCTCACAATCGCAGCGGAACAAAATATAAAACATAATAACAGATTTTTAAATACAAGGACTGTACTATTAACATACATGTCATTATTGGAGTACAATAAGCAATAATCAATCTGGATTGTTTAATAATTTGTCCTTACAAAGAGGAAATACAAAACAAGTATGGAAATACGTATGAACTCCTCCAACTCGTCTCTTGAGCTCCATGGCATTCTAACCTGAATCTATAGTACCCGATCTGACCCGAGCATTATGATAAAATAACACCCGAGTCAGTTTGGAAAACCAGCATGAGAAATCACATTCAATTTGAATTATTACTGTTTTAAAATTCTTTAAAAAACAAAGGTATCTTGTAAGACCACATCACACATAAACATGACGGGTTTTTACCTTACGATAACCAATTTTTTTATCAAAATCGTCTAATGTTGTAATAGTGTCTAAACCAAGTAAATAGAAAATAGCAGAAATGCTTGCATCTCACGTTTCAGTATATTGGGAACAATCAAAACCGTACGGCGCTTATTAGGGAATGGATTACATACAATGACTAGGCATTGGGGTACCACCTATCACGGTACACATCTTGAAAAATGTACCGAGGACCTCGTCGGGATCCCCTATAACACAAAACCGAACCTATCCCTAACCTGGATAGAACCGAATATGTTATCACCCTGGGTGTTCCCACACTTATCGAGAGCTCTTTTTCCATGCACCATCATATCCATAATTTATAATATATTCGAGGGTATCTAGAAAGGTGATAACATACCCTAATTGGATGCGACCCACTTAGCATTGCTGCATCTCCCCTGATTTTCAGTCATTCCGATTGATGGGGCTTGAGACCACGATTACCTTTCAAGAACAATTCACTTAAAATGCTCATCGTCCTCCAATGACGATGTACTGGTAGCATTCATCCATATAAGTTGTCCTACGTCTGGACAAACCGAATCACCGTCTTCACTATCTTCACGATATCAGGTTCAAACCGGATCAAAGTGGTTTTCGGATAATTAAACCCGATCTCAGTCTCTTCGAAACGATTAACAGGATTGATCAATATTGATAGTCGGTTATTTAACTATCAATCACATCCATAAGCAGTCACTGGCCATTATTTATAATTCTTTAAAACATTCTTTTCAAAATATCTTTACAAAGATATATATATATATTCAAATCTCCTTCAAATTTATCAATATTTGAAAACATTTCCGAATACTTGTTTCCGTAACAGGATATTTTCACCCGTACCTCACTTCAACACTTAGTGAAACATTTCCATCTTCGATTTATAATCCATTGCTTAGAAAATATCTCGATAAAAATCCTTCATCTCTAAATATTTCAAAGAAATCTTTCATTTCCACGCTTAGGAGAATATTTTAGCCTATTTTTAAAAATTATTTCTAATATCAATACTTATGAGTTTCTTATCTTACCTCCTACATTTTTTCGAAATTTATATTAATTTCTTTTACATTTTTCCAGAATTGATTATACTCACCTACAATCTCATCTATTCATCTACAACTTCTAAAAATCATATCTGTTTCCACATCTCGAGAAAGTTTATTAATAATGTAAAATCATTTCCAAAACTCCATATATATGTATAATAAGTATTATTTAAAGGATGAAAATTTATTTTTAAAACACGTTTGAGTAATTACTTAAAATTTTAAAATACTACAATAAACATTGATACTTCATTTCCTATTTCATTTTTAAATAACAAATTGATTTATGAATCTTTATATAAATATGTGAATTCATTTCAATAAGTCATAAATATTTGAATAATCTACTTCCTGGAATATTTGACTACTAACAGGTTAAATATTCATAATTGGATAAATAAATTTTCCCTTTTCAAAAAAAACAACTTAAATTCTTAAAATCAAATATATATTTTCAAAATCTCGATAACCAATTAAATTTATAAATTCCTTACGATTCACAGCACGTTGCTTTCATTCCGATCTCCTTATCCATTTCCACTTTTCAAAAATAGTATCCACTATTTTTCCTCCACCCTATTTCCATATCCTAATATAAATTCACCATATGAATTTTTATATTTTCAAGTTATCATTTGATATCGACTTCCTTTATTTATAACATCGTTTATAAATTTATAACTCCTTTGAGCTTCACTTTTTATAAACTAATCTCATTTACAAAATCTCATTCATAAAATCTCATTTTATAAATCCATTCCTTAATAAATCTCATTGATTTTTCAAATCTATTTTTAATATCGATTTAAAACTCCTTATCCATATTTTGTTTAAATATCCCTTTAAAATCCATACTTAAAAATTCCTTATACACATTATTTTTAAAGCTCTATTAAAAATATTTTTCGAATAGTTAAGTACAAACCCAAAAAAAAAAAATCAAATTATTATTTTATCCAACTCGATTTCCTTTAAAATAATCCAAATTCCAATATAAATATTTTTACATCCAAAATCCCTTTAATTCCTTAAATTTCAAAATAATATTTATGGTATTTAAAATACCAAAATTCAGGCCAGTCTACTATTGCATCCAATTATTCAAATCACAACCATAATCTATAATAGATTATTCAAACACATCATATCTCATTATATATGAAATTAAAATTAACGTTTTGACGAATTCAGTTGGATCCCTCCTACCTGTTACTTTGCATCCACAAATGTTAATACAATATAAAAATACCAATCCCACTTCGAGCGGGATATCGCGGTATACAGGATCATCCGCTATTGTACATGGTGCATAGGATCTCATCCGCTCCAATCGGCGGTAAATATATCCAACTACTAATATATATTACCAATATATATGAACAACATAACATAGCATCTAAGTGATAATAATAATTATCAATTCATCCAATCAACCAATCAATTTAATAATTAAAATTAAAACAGTTTTCCAAGTGAGTAAGATTTACTCACTTTGATTTTTAATTTGCTAATCGTTCCATTTTAAATTCTTTCACTCTGATTTTGTAGCTCCGAACTTCATACAACTGATTACGTTAAATTTGAACCCAGCATGCAATCGTTATTAATCTACAAGTTATTGAGATTCTAAGTTTTGGTATTTTAATAAACTAATTAACAAAAAATTTAACTGCAAAATAATAAAATTAATTAAGATTACCTTCATTACTTAATCAAGGTAAGCCTTCCCTAACCTCATCATCTCCTTTAAGCAAGCATCCACCAAAGTCGACCAACTATACAAACATTTCAGAGTAACTCTAGTGAATCTAGAAGCAGATTCCGACTTCCTCAATCAATGGTGCACGTGTGCATGCTCCAACACCACCAGAGATTTCCAAGCCTTGCCGATAGATCCCCCTTCCTCCTCCTCGATAAGCTCGTCGCCATATCAGCCTGACTGCACTACCCAACTGGAAAGCGACATCGTGACCTCCCCTCGACCATACAACTGTCGCGACCGTCAGTTCATGACCAAATCTTGACTCGATACGGCCACCCTCTCGAAACCCTAAACTGCTCGAACGTGTTTCCCCATGTGCGGCGCCGCCTTCCTTCGCCCCTCCCAGTGACTCGCGACTCGATCGTGATGTACTTCGTTTATTTTTTATAGATCGATGTGGTCTGGATTTTGAACGAAGGAGGAAAGGGTATCGCGATTTCATTTGCACGCAATTCCTTTTTTTTATTATCTGCTGCCATTTTTTTAACTGAATCGTTGATTTTGTTCCTCTACGAAGAAGAAGCGAGAGAGAGCTCGTGATATTTAAAAGGGAATAGATGTAATTAACGTAAAAAGGGGATACAATCTGATTGAAATGAAAGATGGGACACCGTACGTATAAACTGGACTTGCTTCAAATAAAAGGAACGGCTTTGACCTGATTTATAAATTTATTTAATTATAAAATATCTCATTTGCATATCTCCAAATTCCGAAATCCTATTGTCGCATGCCGACTACGTTCCTAATGTTGTACCGCTATTTCGAATCCAATGGAATAAGTCCTGAGTCTCAATTCGATTGTATGGAGAATATAGCTTTTTAAATTGACCATTTAAATTAAATTCAATTAAATCATTCCTAAGCGTTTTCAGATCGTACGACCAAATAGTAAATCCAAACGCTGTGAATATTGAAATCCGATAAAAATAAATTATTACGGATCTAATGGAACAGGTTTCATCGGATTTCGAGATTGTGCCTTAGATCGCTATTTTTACGCGTCGATTTAATCGACGATTTCTAAAATTAACAAAATCAGTTGAATTTTCGGTTTTAAAAACTTGTTAACTCAATTATAAATTCCAAATCCAATATAACCATTTAAATATTTCAAATCAAACGTCGGAAAATTCGAGTCGTTACACATTTAATTCCAATTGACTTTTCTAGTCGCATAACTAGTATTTACATAAGCATATACATATACATATACATACATATATATATATATATATATATATGTATGTATATATATATATAATGAGTTAGCAATCACTAGTTAATCCATCACTTATTCAATATTATTTAATCCATATATTAATTAACTGACATATGAATAAATGTCTAAATTAATATAACAGCAGAACGAAAATTTAGTCTGCTAAACAGATGTCATCAAAAATCAATTCAATTTACTAATAGAACGGTGTTTTATTATGCTCGATAGATATCCAAAATAATCTATTCAATTTAATTTAACCTAATTGTGTTTTAAATTACCGAATAGATGTCACCAATCGAGGTATAATTAATTTAACAACATTATTATTTAGAATAAAGTAATTAAATTCAATTTCTACTGTTATCTCATAATTTTATACTTTTCCAAATCTATCAACAAGTTACACTACATTGTTGTACTCGTCAGTATGAGTCCAACGCAAAATCCCGTGGGTTAAATAGTTTTAAAATGGGCTTGGGCAAAGTTTGAGAAAAATGTTGTGTAAATTTATGTGTTTTTGAAAAGTTAGATTGCATGTACAATAACTTCTTTTATCACCTGTACTTTTTTTGCTTTTACTTTGTCCTGGTGAATGGTTTTGTATAATATTGTTTTTGAAAAGTTAGTTTGGTACACTACCATACAAAACCACGTCCGCGTACGGCCACAAACGATAGAAATAAAATTACGATTGCGTATAACCATACAACATGATCATAAAAGAATAATAAAATACACAGATTAATTTATTCTATAAAGTTTTCAAAAATACCGACAGACTGTCAAATACTCAAACAAAAATTTAATTACTTTTCAAATTAAATGAAAAAATCCTATAAATTAAATTAAAAATACATTACTAAAATCGGGCCGTTATTTGAAACATATATATTATTATTATTTAAAATTCAAAATTCACATATTTAAATAAATTAAATATTAAAGTCCAAAGACTCAAAAATTTTGGGTCGTTATAAAAAGAGAGGAGGGAAAAAGAAAGAAAGAGTGAAATAAAGAAAATCTTTGTGTTGAGTTTAGTTATCTTGTGATTCCCAGCGTTTCGCTACACAGGATTTCGTATGTATACGAATCACGAACGACAAAAAAAATTTACATAAAAATACGATACGATCTCAAAACAACAATAAAATACACTGATTATCCTATTATGTAAAACCATAAAAATACCATTGTTTACCACAAATACGTTATACGGTAATTTAAATATATTTCAAATTAAAAATTATGGAAAATCCTATAAATTAAATTAAAAATACGTCATTAAAAATTGATTCGTTTTATTAAAAATTGATTTTCATATTATTTATCACTTATGAATCAAGTTGAATATTTAAAATAAATATTCATATTCAAAAAACGTTGAAGTTTCCAGATCGTTACACATAGTATTGTATTGCTTTTGAGTTTGGAACTCATAAAACGCAACACACAGTCTCACCAAATAAACACGTTTGCAATCAAATTGCAAAAGTATTAACTAGTTGTAAAATTAGGCACTTGCAAAGGTATAGAAACATTCATATGCAATAATCATTTGTTGGTAAGTATATTTTAATTTCTATTTGTCAATTTTCAGTTCAGTTCATTGTATATCTTAATTGATAAACGTTTTATCAATATTTTTTAGTGCACAAATTTATCAATGTGGACTATTATAACAATATTTAACACCATGTTCTTACAATATTAGGAAGGTTAAATGGTATCTTTTTATTTTTCTAATAAGGTTCTCACTAGTCTTTTGTGTTTCGCCAAACCCAAAGACGAAACATAGAAGTTTTTTTATATTTCACTAGTGGATGTTAAGACTCGTTTGTTTTGGGATTCTAACCTTAAGTTTGCTCAACAAATTATAGCCCCACAAATGATGGATAACTCCTTATCAATTGTATCATGTACAACTCCTAACCCATGGAGTCTTGTCCTAATCTCATTTCGTCTGCTCAACAAATTGAAATGAAATTATTCGCTCGTACCTACCATATCGCGACGACCAAAGTATAGTATATGTATCTTTGAGTCTGCTCAAAAAATCCATACGGTTATCTTAACTTGTCTATTCAATATATTAGTATTACTTCACATGACCTCCTAGCTTGAGTCTTTTCAACAACTAAGGAGTATGCGAGTAACTTATTAGTATGCATATAGTAAAGGACAATATTATATTGAAGATTCATTGTCTTCAATATATAATATTACGTGATACCGACTTATGGAATAATGTATTTCTTATGAAATACCCTCGTGATTCAAGTGTTGAACACAATGAAAATCAGGTATACATTGTAACGACTGGGATTTTCGACCCTAAAAAATCAACACTGATACGTCCATTGTATCACATGCTGAGCAATCGATGCCGAAAAACCCGATTGTCAGAAAAAAGAAAAAAGAAAGAAGATAAGAAGAAAACTAAACAACATAGAATCTCATAGCGGAACGAATAAACTATAATATTTCACAAGTCTTACATAAAAGCAAAACTATAATATATATATATATATATATATATCCAAACATCAATCAGAGTATACTAACATGTTTCAGCCTGTTATAACAACTAGTCCTCGCAATTTGCTAATAACATACCAATGAATACAACGGAAAATATAACCATCTATGTGGGTACGGCTTTGGATCTCCAACTCGCCTCTTGAAGCTCCAAGCATCCAAACTAATTTGTAATATACGCGGTCTGACCCAAGCATTATGATAAAATAACACCCGAGTCAGTCTGGAAAACCAGCATGAGAAAACACACCCAATTGGATTTAAAGTTATAAGAAATTTTTTGAAATCAAAAGGTATCTCGTAAGACCATGCCACACATAAACACGATAGGATTTTACCTTACGATAACCAAACCACTTTTATATCAAAATCATCTGATATTATAATAGCGTCTATAGAAAATAAACTACAAAATAGCTGAAATGCTTGCATCTCACATTTCAACGTAGTTGGGCACAATCAAAACCATGAAGGCACGTATTAAAGAATGGATTCCGTACTATAATCAGGCAAGGAACTACCTCCGATGAGTGCATCTCTAGATCAATGCACTCGGGTCCGACAAGGACATCTTATACCCTGCCACATAGAACCAGCCTAACACTTGACTAGTAGTATCAAATATGTCATTATCCCGGTCTTCCAACCTTAATCAAGATCTCTTATGCACAACCAAATCCATAATAATAGGGTAAATCTAGAAAGATGATGACATACCCTAATAGAAGCGACCCACTTAGCCTTGCTGCATCCCCAGTTTTAGTCATTTCCCGGTTGATGAGGCTTAAGGCAACGATTACCTTTTTGAATAGCAATTCCACTTGGAATGCTAACACTGTCTTCAAAGCAACAATGCAATGACAGCATTTATCCACACAAGTTGTTCTAGGACTGAACAAACCGAATCTCCCAGAACTCCGTCTTCGATATCTTTAAGATATCATAATTCATAACGCTCAAAACGGATCGAAGTGGTTTTGGATAATTAAATCTGATCCTAGTTTCTTCGAAACGATCAACGAAATTGGCCAAATTGATAGTCGATTATTTTACTATCATATTACACACATAAGCAGTCACTAGGCCATATTATAAATCTTTCAAACATTTATCTCAAAAATCTTTACAAAGATATATATATATATATATATATATATTCAATCTTTTCCAATATTTCAATACTTGAAAATACTTCCGAATTCTTATAACCATAACAGGATATTCTCAAATCGTATCAACACATAGAAATATTTTCAAGTTCAATTTATAACACTTAGAAAAAATATATTTCTACAACATTCATTTCACACTTAAAATATTTCCAAAACCCTCTTTTCAATACTTAGAGAAATATTTATAAACATATTCTCCAAAATCGTTTCAATATAAAACTTAGAAAATATTTCATAACTTACCTCATTAATCTTCGGATTTTTTTTTTACAATTTCCAATAACCAAATATTCTTATTTATAATTCCAACTAACAATTTTTAACTTCTTTTATGAATTTAGATTCATTTTCGAATTTCCCATATCTAAATTTTTTTGGAAATTTTCTTTCTCAGATTTCTTAAGTTTCTGAATTCCATTATAAGATTTCACTTATAAAATCACATCCATTAAATAAAACCCGATTCACAAATCTCGAGGGCATTTATACATAAATTTAAATCGCTTACTTTTAAACTATATACCTATAATAATAAATTTCAAAAACATGGTTAAATAATTATTTAAAATATCAAAGCACTTTTAAAATAAACTTCAATAACTAATTCCAATTCATTTATAAAATTTCTAATCGATTTACAAAACTTGTTTATAAAACTTAGAATTCATCTCAACAAATTTAAATATTTAAATAACTAACTTTCTGATATAATTTAATCTAATTATTATTTTTTAAAACTACATAGTTTAATAAATAAAAATCTTTTTCATAAACAAACTACACCTCTTGATAAAAATATATATTTAAATCCCAATATAACTAATTTCAATTTATAATCTCTCTCGATTCATAACATATCGACCACATTCCCAATTTCACAACCTTTTCCACATTCCAAAAATAGAATCTACCATTTCTTTTAAAACCGATTACCCTATCTCATTATAAATTCTCACCGTGAATTTATATTCCCAATTTTATCAAATGATAACCATTTCACTTTATTTATAAACATTGTTTATAAATTTCACAGTCTCATTTCTATTTACAATAATTTATATTATAAAAATCTATTTATAAATCGATTTCTAACTAAAATTCCACTTATAAATTTATTTCTTAAATAATCCAAACTATATTCCAAAACCATTCAAATACTTCCATTTCGTATTTTGGAAATCTTATTTAAATTCCATTGTTTAAAAATCCTCAATTTAAAATTCTCTATTTGAAATCATTTTATGAAATAGCCATATAAATATCCAAAATCCAATCATTTATTTTATCCAATTCAATCCTTTTTAAATAATCCCAAAATCCAATTATAAATAATTTCATTTCCAAAATTGCCTTTGAATTCCCTTTTTAAATCCAAAAATATTGTTTATGGTATTTATAATACCAAAATTTAGGCTAGTGCTACTATAGCATCCAATAAATCAAATCATAACATAATCTATTACAGACATATATCACTATATATGAAATTAAAAATCAACATTGTTGAGGAATCCACTTGGATCCCTCCAACCAGTTTCCCTACATCCACAAATGTTCGGTAACATAATATACCAATCCCACTTCAAGGTGGGATATCACGGAATATATGGCAATTCGCTATTATGCGGAGAGCATAATGTCTCATCTACTCCAATCGGCGGGAATATTCAATCCAACACTAATATATATCATATAACATCCAACTGATAATAATTTATCAATCCATCCAATAAACCAATAAGTAACTTCAACTATTTAAAATAAAACCAATTATTCAAGATTAGTGAGATTTAATCACATTTATCCTTTGTTGTTGCCGAAACGTTCTAGTTTGGAACTAAAACCGAATGACGTCCGATTTCAGCCCAAAATTCAACAGTCTCCAAATTTGCCCAAAGTAGTTTTATTTTGAAGCACTCGTCATCACGATCGCAACACAAAAAGTTTCGTCCTAATCGGATCCCATACGAGAGAGATATGGATTTTATAAGTTATCGATATAAATTACATTAAAAATAAATAAACTAATATAACTTTATTTAAATTACAATTTTACCCCTAGACATTCTTCCTCCTTTTCGATACCTGTAAAAGCATAGAGATTCCAAATTGTTCATGCACGCATATCAACTGATATGGCACAATAGTCGACGAAACTAATTTCCGTCTTCGCGAATAGCTTCTTCTCGATGAACCGCACGTGCTCGCCACCACCGCTCAACACCTCCTTGCCTCAAAAAGAAAGCAACCTGAAACCCTACTTTTCCACAGCCAGTGGATGCACAACCCAAACGAGCGCCGCACACCATAAAACATGACCAGAGATGCTATTTGATTTGCCAAATCCAATTCTAATATCCAATTTCCCAATCGATGACCAAAACTCGAGATAAAACAAACCCTAGTCTCACTGCCTTCAATCCAAACCTATGAAATCATAGCCGCCCCCCACAGTAAGCTTCTCAGGTCGAAGTTCATGCTAAAAAAGATTTATAAAATTCATTTCAGGTTTTTCTATTAAGTAGATTCTAAGATAAATTTTTTTGAAGTTTTCTTCATTCCTATTTTACATTGCAGGCTACATTTAAATACAAGGGGGAAAGCAAGAAGAAGCCTGCTCGTAGGGTGGTTAATACAAGGGATAGGGTGGCTGAGAGTAAGTTATGTGGGCTGTATTTTTATATTTAAAGTTCCAAAATATCTCATTTATAGCAGCTTAAAATTCTGAACTCCTATCGAGGCGTGCCGTCTGGCGTTTCTAATGTTATAACCCTATTCCGAACGCAATGGAACAAGTTTTTAGTCCTAATTCGATCATATGCAGAAGATAACTTTTTGAACCCAATTATTTTATTAGATTTTCGATAATAATTTCAACGCGTTTTTATCCCGTACGACCAAACGATACGTCTGATCGCTACAAAATTTGATGGCATATTATAATTCATTATTACGGATCCAATGACACTGGTATCGTTGAAATCTGAGACAGTGCTTGGAAGGATATTTTTGTATGTTAATTTTTTTTTTAGAGAGAACGGGTGTGTAGCGTGAAGCTACACAGCCGATTACCATAATTATCTAAATAAGTAAGAGTCGACCAACAGGCCTGGTCGATGGCCAATCAAAGAGCATTAGCACAGATCATAACGTTGCATTTAGTAGGTTGATTACAAAATGTATTACAACAGCTTCAGTATCTAAAACATAACTTCGTCACCAAGCCAAAGATACGTTTCTACTTCTATTTTCTAACTACCTTCATGAGTTGCTGAGGAAGCACTGCCAACAGACTCATCAGAAGCGCCTCGAGGTGCAGGTAGACGATATCTGAATGGAGCAGAAGAAGACGCCCCTGTCCAATAAGCAAAAATATGAGAAATTTTATTACATAAACCTCTAGCAGAAGTGGATGGATTGTCGAAGATGATGGCGTTCCTTTCCGTCCAAATAACCCAGCTGAAGATGGCCAATAGCGAATCCAGAAGACTGTCCCGGTTTCCATATTGCCAGTATTCAAAAAAATCGTTGATCAAGTGGATTTGACTGAGATTGTGAGCGCAAACCGAAACCCAAATATGGAAGGAGAAGTCACATTCGAAGAAGAGATGATGAATAGATTCAGCTTCTGATCTACATAGAACGCAAATCTGATCTGACGTGATATTAACCCGCATGAGTCGGTCTTTAGTGTTAATATGTCCGTGAATGAGACACCATTGAAAAAAATCTAATACGAGGAGGGACGGCGCATTTCCAGACCCGAGCAAAGTTGAATAAGCGACCAGGATGGTTGAAGAAGGAGTAAAACTGAGAGACCAAGAAACCATGAGTAGGTGAAAGAGACCAGGTGTGACGATCCCTAGATCTTGGATCAAGCGAGATAAGAGGAAGCAAACGCAGGACAGAAAGGAGTTCCTCGAGAATATCAAGGGAGAATAGGGATGATGGACAAAGATACGTGAAGCCATAGGAAACAGCGTCCGCCACAGTCAAGAGGGGAAAGTTAGAATGAGAGAAAAGTAGAGGGAAAGATCTGTAGAGAGGAGAAAGACGATGCCAGGCGTCAAACCAGAAGAGACAGTTAGCGCCATTGCCAATATCCACCCGGATAAAGGATTTGAAGTTGACGGAAGAATCTAAGACGCCAGACCAAAATGGAGACGGTTTATGGAGGGGAGTGAAGTGGAGAGCATGGAAGGGGTCAGAATTGTAGTACACAGCTAGGATCCAATTCTTCCAGATGGATTGTTCAGGTGAAAGGAGTCGCCAGAACCACTTTACTAACAATGCTTGATTAAAGGTGATCAAGTTGGGGACACCAAGACCCCCATGAGATTCGTGTAAGCAGACTTTTTTCCAACTAACAAGACATTTGATTTTTCCCCCATTCCAGAGGAATGTCCGTCTAATGGCGTCGATTTTTTTAGATACCCAGCTAGGAATTTTATGAAATGAGAGCCAGTAGGAGGGGAGAGAGGAAAGAACAGCCTTTACCAAAACCAGTCTTCCAGCTGATGATAGTGAGTTGGCCTTCCAACCAGCGAGTCTGGTTTCTAGTTTGGCTATAAGAGGATTCCAGTCTGATCGATGTAACTTTGTAGGACGCAAAGTGATACCCAGATAAGATAAAGGGAATGAGTCAAGAGGACAGTTAAGAGAAGAGGCTATAGATGGACCAAGGTGATTAGCATTGCCCAGCAAAATAATGGAGCTTTTACTGAAATTGATAGATAATCCGGAAATAAGTTCGAAAGAATAGAGAAGGACCTTGAGACAGTAAATATGATCAGGAGAAGGTGAAACAAAAAGGATGGTATCATCTGCATATTGAATATTGGTAATCATAGGGATGGGACCAGAATTTTGCGTGGAGCTAGGGGGAAGGATTCCAGAAAGATAGTTGTTGGCGATAGCCAGGTTGATCATACGATTGAAGACGTCCGCCACCAGGACAAAGAGGAGAGGCGAGAGGGGATCTCCCTGTCTAAGCCCCCGAGCTGATTTAATGTGACCACCGGCTATGCCACCAACCTGAATGTTAGAGAGACTTGAAAAGAGGATACTCTGGATCCAAAGACACCATTTCGGGGGAAAGCCTCTGTGCTTGAGAAGTTCTAAGATGAAATTCCAATTTACTGAATCAAACGCCTTAGAGAAGTCAAGTTTAAGCAGAAGACCCGGGATGTTATACGAATGACACATTGAGATAACTTCTTGTGTTGCAGCGACACAGTCCAGAATGTTCCTACCATGAATAAAGGTTGCTTGTTCTGTTCCGACCAGCGCTTCCATGTAAGGTTGAAGACGATTAGCTAGAACTTTGGTGATGATTTTAAACGTGGTGTTAAGCAGGCTAATAGGGCGGAAAGCAGAGAGAGAATTAGCCCCAGCCTTCTTGGGGAGGAGGATAATATTGGCGTAGTTAAGCTGGGCTATGGACCGAGGGTTGGAACAAAACTCTGCACACATCTCTAGAATATCTTCCTTAATCACACTCCAGAAGTGCTTGAAAAAGAATGGGCCAAAACCGTCTGGCCCAGGAGATTCATTATCGTCCATATCTTTGAGAGCAGCCAAAATTTCATCTTCGAAAAAAGGACAGTCGATGGGGATAGACGTAGGGTTAGGATATAAAAGATTCCAGTCAATGGGTGGGAGGGAGGCAGAGGGTGAGCCAAGAATGGATCGATAGTAATTGGTAAAAAGGTTCGAGATATCTGCTGGGTTAGTGAATGAGACATTATCATGAATGATTTCCGGAATAAAGAGAGATCTACGTCTACCGTTGGCACATTTATGAAAATAGGATGAGTTTTTGTCTCCTTCTTTTAACCATTTAGCCTTTGATCTTTGTTTCCAACCTATCTCTTCCTGCTTCAGTAATCTCTCAAGCTCCGCCTCGAGTTCTAAGAGCCGCGCTCTATCGTTATTGCTAAGAGAGTTCGCTTCCTCCTGGATGTTAAGAACAAGGATGTCATTTTGAGTCTCGGCTATGCGTCTTCGTAGGGAGCCCCAGACAGACTTTGCCCAGGGCTTGAGTAGTTTTCTCAGTGATCTTAATTTGCAAACCACGCGCCCCGTAGCTGAGCAAGATCTGATAGGATATTCCCAGATTCTTTTGATATAATCTTCAAAGGACGGTTCCAACAGCCAAAGCCTTTCGAATCTAAATGGACGGTTGAGTACAGGGAGGGAGCCAGAATCAAGAGCAATGGGGCAATGATCAGATAGAATCGTGGCGAGACCCGAACAAGTAGTGAGTGGATGAAGATCTTCCCAAGAAGAATTGAATAGAAAACGGTCTAATTTAGCAAAAGACGGTGAGCTACGTTTATTGGTCCAGGTGAAGAGTCTATTGTTGATTGGAGGTTCAATAAGAGAACAGGAATTGATAAAGGCATTGAAGTTATCTGAGTCAACGGAAAGGTTTCCCGAGCTTCTTTCTTCCGGAAACCTAGTTGTGTTGAAATCACCCCCAATGATCCAAGGCCCATGCAAAAAAGATGCGAATTCTGAGCAGCTATTCCAGAGAATTAACCTATCTTGAGGCACGAGGGGACCGTAAAGGTTCGAAATAAAATAAATAGTGTCGGATTGCACGTGTTTTAATGCTACGTGAAGGACGGAAGGATACGAAAAGATTTGGCAGAGGGACCAAAAAGATTCATTCCACATGGTAATAAGACCGCCTTTAGTTCCAATAGAATTGGAATGGGCAAAGCCTGATAGATTGGGGCCACCTAATTGTTTAATTTGGAAAGGACTGGGATCGGATAGCTTAGATTCCTGAATTAAAAGAATATCTAAATTTAGGGGAGACAGAAACAGATATATAGAATGTCTCTTAGAGGGGTCCCCAAGCCCACGAACATTCCATGATACGATTTTCATTGGGATAAGGAGATTCTCTCCTTTTCTAGGGCTTGCATGGCCCCATGTTGCTCATCTGTTATGGTTACTCCCATGCAACGTGCAAGTTTTTTGTTTAGTTTAGAGTTAGCAGAAGAAAAAACTACAGTTTTATAAAAACAACCTGTGTGGCCTGGCAGGGATCTGGAGTTCCTTGCACTTCTTCTGACTTGCGCCGGAGTAAGGTCCAATCTATTTGGATGAACCGGCAAGATGGGTGAAGGTGGAGACTCAATGGGAGCAGGAGGTGAGTTGAAGTCTATAATGGGGAACGGTGGGGGTGGAAAAAGGAAGTGTTGCGCAGGGTTGGCAGCAGCAAGGGAGGTTACAGGATGGGCTGGGTTCAGATCTTCGATCTCCGGGTTGAGCTGAGTTGAGGATTGATGCTGCGGTGAGATAGGTTCGTAGTTCATAGCATCAAAGCGATCTTCTGAGGAGAGCTCCTCAGAGGGAATGCCAAGGGGATCGTCAAAGCACTTAATGTCTCTCTCATAGTCCAACCCCAGAAGATAATTCTCAGGTCTGGTATTAGGGTGACGGTGATCCCATCTAGAAACTGTGATTAAGTAGTCGATATTGTTCAGACGAACTCTATAGGAAGAGGAGGAAGGGACACCTTCGAGAAATTGCATTTTGATATAAATCAGCCTGTGGTCAAACTCCGACCAGTCACAGCGATCGTATTCTGTGAATCTGCCAACTGGGTTGATAGCCGCGCGTGCGGCGTCCATATTGTGTCTAAGAGTCTCCGGAATACCTCTAACAGTTGCCCAGGAGGGGGGTTCCAGATTAATCTGAACCGGTCCATCATATTCTGGCCAAGCTTCCAGAAATATTGTTCCACCAGCCTTGGAGATGATCTTTCTAGTAAGCGCCATTCTTCTGACAAAGGAGGAGGGGCAAGCTACCAGGAATCGGTTATTGTCCAGGAACCAGATCGGCCATTCTTCATGGTTAAAGGCTGTTTGCAGCACTCTGCTCAGCGTCTCTACTGACCAAGCACCGTCAATAATAGTCGCTGTGATGTAGAGCGACATGTCAGATGTTTCGAAGGTTTGAGAAGAAAAAGAATGGGGGGAGGGAAGTGTGGAGGAATCTCGGTATGCGTGAGTGATGGGAGGGGAGGAGAAATGATGAGTTCTGGAAACTTTATCAGTGGGACCAGTCTTGGTTGGATTAAATCGAGGAAGTGGTTCTTCACGTGATATTTCGATATCATAATCGATTGAGAGCGGATGGAAATATTCACTGCAGGGGGGATTATTATTTGGAGGATTCGAAGAGTTTTTGGTAGGTCCCGATGTAGTAATTCTGGAAGGACAGAGGGCGTAATTATGACCAAAGAATCCACAATAAAAACAAATCTTTGGGTCCCTACATTTGGACGCCACGTGTCCCGAACCAGCACATCTGAAGCATCTTCTTTTATTTTTTAAAAATTCTACCGTTTGTCAGCCAGACACAAACTCCGGGAGGGGGCTCTTACGGTTGAAATACCGGGGAGTCGGAAGAATCGGCCTATGGCAGGCAGAAGCAACCACCTCCGCATATGAGCGAGCTTTGCATGCACTAGCAAGACCAGTCGATTTGACAGCAGAGGACTGAAGGGGAACTGTGTAACTTGTAGATTTGGATAAAGCGGCCAAACTAGGCCGAGCTTCTTGGGGAGGTTTTGAGGACTGACGACGATATTTTAGGGGCACGAAAGTGAAGTCAGAGAAAGGACGCGCATGGGATTTGGGTGGTGAAGCTTTAGGAGGTTTCGGGGACTGACGACGATATTTGGGAGGCACGAAAGAGATGTCAGAGAAAGATAGAGAAGATGAGAACGGAGATGAGGCACGAAAGGGAGGAGAGGCGGACGCCATTAAAGTTTTAAAAGTTTTAAATCACTTTTAAAAGTTTTATTATCTTCATTCTTATTAATAGGAATCAAATAAGCCTTTAAATCATTTTCATCCAAATAAAATCCAAGATTTAAATTATTTAAATGATTTTCAATTATTAAATTCAACAATTAAATTATCCAACAAATCGTAATATTTGAAATTCAAGTTATTAAATCTATAAAATTAACTTTTAAATACTTAAAATCATTGAATATTCCAATTTTAAATCACCAAAATTCTATGTCGTTACATTCTTCCTCCCTTAACAGAATTTTGTCCTCGAAATTACCAAGGTAGGAAAATGCCAAACCCATTCTTTTTCTAGAACAATTTAGTCGAAATATTTTTTCAAATTTATTTATGCCCTTAAGTTTTTCCAAATTCAATTTGAAAATTTGTTATTACTTCTACTAAGTTTCCAAATTCATTCATAGATTTCAACTAATACCATCTCGTTTAACCATTACAAGTTATAGCTCGAAATCAAATTTTAGTTATCAAAAATTTCGAACTCATTAAATTTTCGAAATATTTCACCAACGTCACCTTTGCGCGGCTAGAAGAACAACCACAGATTGCTGGTACAGGCCCAAATCAATCAAAGAAAATAAAATCCAAGTGGCTCAACCATAATACCATCAGAACAAACAAAAATATAAACATGCACCTTTTTGTCGGGCAATCCAATTTTCTTATAAAATCAAAAGCATCAAATTCGATCTTACTTTTAAATATCAATATGTTTTACCAATGATATCCAATCATATAATTCATAACCATATTATTCTACATTTTCAATTTTCAATATTTTCTTTACTTAAGCCCGTACGATGTTCATGTATCATCCACATGCAATATCAATTCCAATCGTTCACTCGATCACATAATTTTACTTCCGAATTAGTATCGTTCACATGACCACTCTAGTGCGGACTCAGATATGTTTCTTGATCAAAAACTGTCATTCTCCTTGCATAGCCATATATTATGATAGAAAATTCCAGAATCCAACAAAAATCCAAATTCAATGTTCGTCATCGAGAATCGAATGAAAAATCTTATCTCGGATTGATACCAATTATCTCAAAATTCTATGCTCTAATCTGGATCAAGCCATTATGCGAATAAAATAATATACGTACAACTTACGTATTTATTCCCATTGATTTATTAGCTATTCCAATTTCCTTTCATTCACATTTATTTCATATACATTCACTTATTTACAATCACTATTCACATTGCTTAATTCACAATCCCTTATTTACTTAGCATATTCCTTTCAATACTGATATCATTTAAGAATTATTCCTCAATTTTATGCTTAACCATATCTCACTCCATACTAAAGTCATTTATGAATTATTTCATAAAATTTTCTTAAGTTTATAAACATTTTATACAAACTTCTTATGGTTATTACCACTTCACAACTTAAGTCCTTCTCCATTTCTATCCAAATTCAATTTCATTCTCCAATTTCAACATTTAATTTTGTCAATCAACATTCCAAACCATATCCAATTCACTAATTAAATTAGTTAGTTCAATTAGCCATTTCATTAATTTATTTCAATCTCAATCAATTCCATTTCAAATCAAATCCAATTTTATTTAACTCAATTCCATTGTTAAATTTCAATATTTCAACCATATTCCAAAATCATATTCACTCACTAATTTATTAAATTAGTTCAGTCCTTAATTCATTGCCAAATATTATTTCAATCAGCCCAACTAAGGCTAAATTTTTAAATTCCACTTTATTCAACTTAAGTTAACTTCCATCCATAATTAAATTTCAAATTTTTACTTCCCTTGCATTCATATTCAACAATTTTAAATATATTTTTTAACTTGCTAATTTTCAAATTTTATAAGTTTTCAAACATTCTCAATTAAACATGAAAATCCAAGAGTTTAAACACCTTGTCCTAAAGTATTTCAAATCATTTTTGAAATTATACACACACACCATAATATCCCTTGGTATATCAACTTATTCTTTTGGGTATTCAAAATCAAATCCAGTTTTACCAAACAAAACTACAATGGTAGCAATTCCTCTCTTGGAAACTTGAAAATGAACATCGATGATGCTACAATCATCACCAAAATTATTTTCTAGCGACCGAAGTGAGTTTGGTGCTTTTATATCCTTTAAAACCCTTTAAAGTATTTCAAAAATATTTTCCAATTAATATCCCTATTATTTTCCCAAAACCTTTTGAAAACAATTTTCAAAACCAACGGGATTTAAATTTTCAAATTTCCAGCCTTTAAACCCCTTTTAATTTATAAACTGCTTTGATAAACCATATTTATAAAATACTTGCGAAATTTCATTTCCTTTCAATTTATAAATCACTTTTATAAATATATATCATATACTCTCACTTTGGTTATATAAAGTCACTTCTTAACTATTAATCTTGTTTACATTAAAATATCAACCACTTTATTAGAACACTACTACAACAAATGATAATCAAATTTTAACATTCTCTATCATCCAAGCACAAATATAATAATAATTTCTGAAAATTTATTAATTTATATATATTATATAATCCAGGTAAAATTATTTTATTTACCCAATTTCAAAACAAAACCATGTCGAGTTGCTATGTTCAATTGTTTAGAGATCCCTATCAATAATGCTAATTACTCGTATTGACCAGAATCCATAAGTTACTGGATAGACCAATCAACATAATATAAAACAATTTTTATATCACAAAAAATACGCGCTCATATATATATACACACTCAAACCAATTCTAGTGTGCAACTGAACCTATCTCTAATGAGTTATCCCATCAAAGCTTAGGTTCTCGCTTAACCTTCAGCTCTGATACAAATTGTAACAACAAGGATTTTCAACCCTCGAAAATAGACACTGATACGTCCACTGTATCACATGTCAAACAATCGAATGCAGGAAAACCCGATTATTAGGGGAAAAAGAAAAAAGAAAGAAGATAAGAAGAAAACTAAACAATATAGCATCTCACAGAGGAACGAATAAACTATAATATTTCACAAGTTTTACACAAAAGAAAAAAAGCAATATATATATATATATATATCCAAACATCAATCAGAGTATACAAACATATTTAAGCTTGGATAGTTTTAACAGTCCGTCCTCATAATTTGCTGATACCACACCAATGAATACAGCGGAAAATATAACCATATACATGGGTACGTCTCTGGGTCTCCAACTCGTCTCTTGAAGCTCCAAGCGTCCAAACTAATATGTAGTATACTCGGTCTGACCTGAGCATAATGATAAAATAACAACCGAGTCAGTCTGGAAAACCAACTGAGAAAACACACCCAATTGTATTTATAGTTATAAGAAAATCTTCGAAATCAAAAGGTATCTCGTAAGACCATGCTACACATAAACATGACGGGTTTTTACCTTACGATAACCAAAACATTTTTATATCAAAATCATCTGGTATTATAATAGTGTCTATAGAAAATAAACTATAAAATAGCTGAAATACATGCATCTCATATTTCAACATAATTGGACACGATCAAAACCTTAAAGGCATGTATTAGAGAATGGATTCCATATTATGAATAGATAAGGAACTACCTTCGTTGAGTGCATCTCTAGATCGATGCACTGGGGTCTGACAAGAACATCTTGTACCCTTCCACACAGAACTAACCTACCACCTGACTAGTAGTACCGAACATGTCATCATCCCAGTCTTCCAACTTTAATCGAGATCTCTCATCCGCAACCAAATCCATAATAATAGGGTAAATCTAGAAATGTGACGACATGACCTAATGGGAGCGACCCACTTAGCCCTGCTGCATGCCCTGTTTTAGTTATTTCCTGGTTGATGAGGCTTGAGGCTACGATTACCTTTTTGAATAGCAATCCCACTTGGAATGCTAATACTACCTTCTAGGCAACAATGCAATGACAGCATTCATTCATACAAGTTGTTCTAGGACTGAACAAAACCAATCAACAAGGACACTGTCTTCGATATTCTTCATGATATCACAATTTGTAACGTTTAAATCGGATCGAGGTATTTTTAGGATAATTAAATTTGATCCTGGCCTCTTTGAAATGAACAACTAAATTGGCCAAATTTTATAGTTGGTTATTTAACTATCAAATTACACACATAAGCAGTAACTAGGCCATATTGTAAATCTTTCAAACATTTATCTCAAAATATCTTTACAAAGATATATATTCAATCTTTTCCAATATTTGAAAATGCTTCCGAATACTTATAGCTATAAAAGGATATTCTCAAATCATTTAACGCTTAGATATATTTCCAAATTCAATTTATAACACTCAGAAAAAAATATTTCTATAATATTCATTTCACACTTAAAATATTTCCAAAACCCTATTTTCAATACTTAGGAAAATATTTATAAACATATTCTCCAAAATCATTTTAATATCAAACTTAGGAAATATTTCATAAGTTACCTCATAAATCTCCGGAATTTTTGAATAATTTTTTTTTTACAATTTCCAAAAACCAATTATACTTATTTATAATTCCAACTAACAATTTATAACTTCTTTTATGAATTCAGATTCATTTCCAAAGTTCCCGTATCGAAAACATTTTGTATATTTTCTTTCTCAAATTTCTTAAGTTTTCGAATTCCATTTTAAGATTTCACTTATAAAATCACATCCATTAAATAAAACCCGGTTCTCAAATTCGAGGGCGTTTATACATAAATTTCAATCATTTACTTTTAAACTATATACCTATAATAATAAATTTCAAAAACGTGGTTAAATAATTATTTAAAATATCAAAGCACTTTTAAAATAATCTTCTATAACTAATTTCAATTCATTTATAAAATTTCTAATCGGTTTACATAACTTGTTTATAAAACTTAGAATTCATCTTAGTAAATTTAAATTTTAAATAACTAACTTTGTGAAATAATTTATTCCAACTAATAGTTTTTAAAACTATATAGTTTAATAAGTAAAAATCTTTTTCATGAACAAACTTCACTTCTTGATAAAAATATATTTTTAAATCCCAATATAACCTATTTCAGTTTATAATATCCCTCGATTCATAACACATCGACCACATCCTAATTTCATAACCATTTCTACATTCCAAAATAGAATCTACTATTTCTTTTGAAACTGATTACCCTATCTCATTATAAATTCTCACCGTGAATTTATATCCCCAATTTTATCAAATCATAATCATTTCACTTTATTTATAAACATTGTTTATAAATTTCATAGTCCCATTTCTAGTTTACAATGGTTTATATTACAAAAATCTACTTATAAATCGATTTCTAATTAAAATCCCACTTGTAAATTTATTTCTAAAATAATCCAAACTATATTCCAAAACCATTCAAATCTCAATTTTGACTTCCATTTCGTATTTTGAGATTTTTATTTAAATTCCATTGTTTAAAAATCCTTAATTTAAAATTCCCTATTTGAAATCATTTTATGATATAGCTTCAATCCCTTTTAAATAATCCCAAAATCCAATCATAAATAATTACATTTCCAAAATTGCCTTTAAATTCCCTTTTTAAATCTAAAAATATTGTTTATGCTATTTATAATACCAAAATTTAGGCTAGTGCTACTACAACATCCTATAAATCAAATCATTACATAATCTATCATAGATTATTCAAACACATCATATATCGCTATATATGAAATTAAAAATTAACATTTTTGAGGAATCCAGTTTGATCCCTCCAACCTGTTTCCCTGCATCCACATATGTTGTATAACATAAAATACCAATCCCACTTTGAGCTGGGATATCGAGGTAATATAGGGTCATCCGCTATTATGCGGGGGGCATAGTGTCTCATTCGCTCCAATCAGCTTGAATACGCAATCCAACTACTAATATATAATATAACATCCAACTGATAATAATTTATCAATCCATCCAATAAATAATTTTAACTATTTAAAATAAAACCATTTATACAAGATGAGTGAGATTTACTCACATTTATCCTTTGTTGTTGCCGAAGTGTTCCGGTTTGGAACTAAAACCGGATGACGTCCAATTTTAGTCTAAAATTCAACAGGCTCCAAATTTGAACAAACTAGTTTCATTTCGAAGCTCTCGTCATCGTGATCACAACGCAAAAAGTTTCTTCCTAATCGGACCTCATATGAGAGAGATACAGATTTTATAAGTTATCGATATAATTTACATTAAAAATAAATCGACTAATATAATTATTTAAATTACAACTTTACCCCTAGACCTTCTTCCACACCTTCGATACTTGTACAATCACAGAGAACCCAAATTGACCGTGCACGGATGTCAACTGATACATCACAATAGTCGACGAAATTAATTTCCGTCTTCGCCAACAGCTTCCTCTCGACGAAGCACACTTGCTCGCCACCATCGCTCAACACCTCCTTGCCTCATAAAGAAAGCGACCTGACAACTTACTTCACCACAGTCAGTGGACATGTGACCCAAATGAGGGTGCAGATCACCAAAACATGACTGGAGATGTTAATTGACTTGCCAAATCCAATTCCAAATCCAATTTCCCAATCGATGACCAAAACTCGAGATAAAACAAACCCTAGTCTCACTACCTTCAATCCAAACCCACGATAACACAGCCGCACCTAACAATAAGCATCTCAGGTCGAAGTTCATGCTAAAACAAGATTTATAAAATTCGTTTCATGTTTTTCTATTGGGTAGATTCCAAGATAATTTTTTTTGAAGTTTTCTTCCTTCCTACTTTACACTGAAGGATTCGTTCAAATACAAGGGGGAAAGCAAGATGAAGTCTGCTCGTAGGGTGGTTATTGCAGGGGATAGGGTGGCTGAGAGTAAGTTTCGTGGGCTGATGTGATAATGTACACACACACATACACACAGATATATATATACACACGCATTTAAAATTCAAAAAATCTCATTTATAGCAGCTTAAAATTCCGAACTCCTATCGAGACGTGCCGCCTGGCATTCCTAATGTTATGCCCCTGTTCCGAATGCAATGGAACAAGTTTTGAGTCCCAATTCGATCGTATGCAGAAGATATCTTTTTGAACCCAATTATTATATTAAATTGTCGATATTAATTTCAACGCGTTTCTATCCCGTACGACCAAACGGTACGTCTGATCGCTACGAAATTTGACGGCCTTGTAATTCATTATTATGGATCCAATGATACCGGTTCCATCGAAATCAGAGACTGTGCCCGAAAGGCTATTTTTAGATGTTAATTAAAACAAGTTATTTTAAAAATCAAGTAAATCACTTCTATATCACTTTTAAAAGTTTTATTATCTTCATTCTTAGTAATAGAAATTATATAAGCCTTTAAATCATTTTTATCCAAATAAAATCCAATATTCAAATTATTTAAACGATTTTCAGTTATTAAAATCAACAATTAAATTATCCAATAAAACTTTATATTTGAAATTCAAGTTATTAAATCTATAAAATTAACTTTAAATATTTAAAATCAATTAAATATTCCTATTTCAAGTAACCAAAATTCTGGGTTATTATATTCTTCCCCCATTAAAAGAATTTCGTACTCGAAATTGCCAAGGTAGGAAAATGCCAAACCCATTCTTTTCTAGAACAATTTAGTCAAAATATTTTGTCAAATTAATTTAAGCCCTTAACTTTTTCCAAATTCAATTTGAAACCTTGCTATTACTTCTACTAAGTTTCCAAATTCATTCATAGATTCCTACTAATATCATCTCATTTAACCATTTCAAGTTATAACTTGAAATCAAATTTTAGTTATCAAAAATTCTAACTCATTAAATTTTCGAAAAATTTCGCCAGCATGTCCTTTGCGTAGCAAGATCAAAACAACCATAAGTTGCCACTATGGGCTTAAATCAATCAAAGAAAATAAAATCCAAGTCACTCAATCATAAAACCATCAAATCAAACAATAACATAAACATGTACTTTTTTATCGGACAATCCAGTTTTCTTTTGAAATCAAAAGCATCAAATTAGCTCTTACTTTTAAATACCTACATCTTGTAACAATGATATCGAATCATATAATTCATAACCATATTATTTTGCATTTTCAATTTCCAATATTTTCTCTACATAATCCCATATGATGTTCATATATCATCCATATGCAATATCTAATCTGATCGCTCACTCGATCGCATAATTTCACTTCCGAACTAGTATTGTTCACATGTCCACTCTAGTGCGAACTTAGATCTGGTTTATTGATCATAAACCATCATTCTTCTTGCATAACCATATACAATGATAGAGAATTCCAGAATAATCAAAAATCCATATCCAATGTTCGCCGTCAAGAATTGAATGAAAAGTCTTATCTCGAATCGATATTAATTATCTTGAAATTCTATGCTCGAATCTGGATCAAGCCCTTATGCGAATAAAATAATATACGTACGACTTAAGTATTTATTCCCATTGATTTCTTAGCTATTCCTATTTCCTTTTGTTCACATTTATTTCATATACATTCACTTTTTACCGTCACTATTCACATTGCTTAATTCACAATCCCTTATTTACTTAGTATATTCCTTTCAATACTAATATCATTTAAGAATTATTGCTCAATTTTATGCTTAACCACATCTCACTCCATACTAAATCCATTTATGAATTATTTCATAAAATTTTCTTAAATTTATAAACATTTTATACAAACTACTTATGCTTATTACCACTTCACAACTTAAGTCCTTATCCATTTCTACCCAAATTCAATTTCATTCTCCAATTTCAACATTTAATTTTTTCAATCAACATTCCAAACCATATCAAATTCACTAAATAAATTAGTTAGTTCGATTAGCCATTTCATTAATTATTTCAATCTCAATCAATTCCATTTTAGAACGAATCCAAATTTATTTAACTCATATCCATTGTTAAATTTTAATATTTCAACCATATTTGAAAATCATATTCACTCAGTAATTTATTAAATTAGTTCATTCCTTAATTCATTATCAAAATTATGTCATTTAGCCCAACCCAGGCAAAATTTTTAAATTCGACTTTATTTTTCTTTATTTAAGTTAACTTCCATTCCACAGTTAAATTTCAAATTTTTACTTCCCTTACATTCATATTTAACAATTTTGGACATTGCTTTAACTTGCTAATTTTCAAAATTTTCAAACTTATTTTCTCGTATTCTCAATAAACATGAAAATCCCAGATTTTAAACACCTTGTCCTAAAGTATTTCAAATCATTTTTGAAATTATATATATATATATACACACACACACACATACATACATACTTAGAATCCATTGGTATATCAAATCATTCTTTTGGGTTTTCAAAATCAAAATAGTTTTACCAAAAGAAACTCCAATTTTAGCAATTCCTCTCTTGGAAACTCGAAAATGAACATCGATGATGCTGCAGTCATCACCGAAATTATTTTCTAGCGATCGAAGTGAGTTCAGTGCTTTTATTTCCCTTAAAAACCCTTTAAAAGTATTTCAAAAATATTTTCCAATTAATATCCCTATTATTTTCTCAAACCCTTTTGGAAACAATTTTCAAAACCAACACGATTTAGATTTTCTAATTTCCTGCCATTAAACCCCTTTTAATTTATAAATTTCTTTTATAAACCATATTTATAAAATACTTGCGAAATTTAATTTCCTTTCAATTTGTAAATCATATTTATAAACTATACATTCATATACCCTCAATTTGGTAATATAAAATCACTTCTTAACTATTAATCTTGTTTACATTAAAATATCAACCACTTTACTAGCGCATAACAACAACAAATGGTAATTAAAATTTACCTTTCTCTATCATCCAAGCACGCCATATAATAATAATTTCTGAAAAATTATTCCTTTATATATAAAATATAATCCAGGTAAAATTATTTCATTTACCCAATTTCAAAACAATACCATGTCGAGTTACTCCGTACAAGTGTTTAGAGATCCCTATTAATGACATTAATTACTCATATTGACCAAAATCCATAAGCTACTCGATAGACCAATCAACACACTGCAATACAATTTTTATTTCACTAATAAAAACGTGCTTATATATATACACTCAAACCAATTCTAGGGTGCAACTAACCCTCACTCTAATGATTTATCCCATCAAAGCCAAGATTCTCGCTTAACTTTCAGCTATGATACCAACTGTAATGATCGAGAATTTCGACCCTCGAAAATCAACACTGATACGTTCAATGTATTACATGCCGAGCAATTGAATGCCAAAAAACCCGATTGTTAGGGGAAGAAGAAAGAAGATAAAAAGAAAACTAAACAACATAGAATCTCATTGTGAAACGAATAAACTAAAATATTTCACAAGTCGTACACAAAAGTAAAACTATAATATATATATATATATATATATCCAAACATCAATCTGTGTATACTAACATATTTCAGCCTTGACAGTTATAACAGTCTGTCCTCACAATTTGCTAATACCACACTAATGAATATAGTGGAGGCATAACCATTTATGTGGGTACATCTCTAGATCTCTAACTAGTCTCTTAAAGCTCCAAGCATCCAAACTAATCTGTAATATACTCAGTCTGACCGAAACATTATGAATAAAATAACACCCGAGTCAATTTGGAAAACCAGCGTTAGAAAACACACCCAATTGGATTTAAAATTATAAGAAAATCTTTAAAATCAAAATGTATCTCATAAGACCACGCCACACATAAACATGATGAGTTTTTACCTTACGATAACCAAACCACTTTTACGATAGAATCATCCGATATTATAATAGTGTCTGTAGAAAATAAACAATAAAATAGCTGAAATGCTTGCATCTCACATTTCAACATAGTTGGGCACAATCAAAACCGTAAAGGCACGTATTGGAGAATGGATTCCATACTATGTCCAGATAAGGAACTATCTCCGATGAGTGCATCTCTAGATCGATGCACCCGGGTCTGACAAGAACATCGTGTACCATGCCACACAGAACCAGCCTACCACTTGATTAGTAGTATCGAATATGTCATCATCATCCGTTCTTCCAACCTTAATCGGGATCTCTCATGCACAACCAAATCCATAATAATAGGTAAATCTAGAAAGATGATGGCATACCCTAATGGGAGCGACCCGCTTAGCCCTGCTGCATGCCCTGTTTTAGTCATTTCTCGGTTGATGAGGCTTGAGGTTACGATTACCTTTTTTGAATAGCAATTCCACTTGGAATGCAAACACTTCCTTCCAGGCAACAATGCAATGATAACATTAATCTATACAAGTTGTTCTGGGACTGAACAAACCGAATCTCCAAGAACTTCGTCTTCGATATATTCAGATATCACAATTCGTAACGCTTAAATTGGACCAATGTGGTTTTTGGATAATTAATGATCCCGATCTCTTCGAAACGATCAATGAAATTGGCCAGATTTGACAGTCGGATATTTAACTATCAAATTACACACATAAGATGTCACTAGCCATATTATAAATCTTTCAAATATTTATCTCAAAATATATTTACAAAGATATATATTCAATCTTTTCCAATGTTTTAATATTTGAAAACGCTTCCAAATACTTATATCCGTAAAAGGATATTCTCAAATCATATCAACACTTAGAAATATTTCTGAATTCAATTTATAACACATAGAAAAAAAATATTTCTATAACTTTCATTTCACACATAAAATATTTTCAAAACCCTATTTTCAATACCTAGGAAAATATTTATGAACATATTCTCCAAATAATTTTAATATCAAACTTAAGAAATGTTTCATAAGTTACCTCATAAATCTGCGAAATTTTAAAATAATTTAATTTTTTACAATTTTCAAAAACAAATTATACTTATTTATAATTCCAACTAACAATTTATAACTTCTATTATGAATTCAGAATCATTTCTGAAATTCCTATATCTAAAACATTTTACAAATTTTCTTTCTCAAATTTCTTAAGTTTTCGAATTCCACTATAAGATTTCGCTTATAAAATCACATCCATTAAGTAAAACCCGATTCACAAATCTCAAAGGCATTTATACATAAATTGAAATCGCTTATTTTTAAAGTATATACCTATCTCAAAAACATGGTTAAATAATTATTTAAAATATCAAAGTATTTTTAAAATAAACTTCAATAACTAATTCTAATATCCAATTTCCCAATCGATGACCAAAATTCAAAATAAAACAAACCCTAGTCTCACTGCCTTCAATCCAAACCCACGAAAACATAGAAGCACCCCACAATAAGCATCTCAAGCCAAAGTTCATGCTAAAAAAAGATTTATAAAACTCGTTTCAGGTTTTTCTATTGAGTAGATTCCAAGATAAATTCTTTTGAAGCTTTCTTCCTTCCTACTTTACATTGTAGGCTTCATTTAAATACAAGGGGGAAAGCAAGATGAAGTCTGCTCGTAGGGTGGTTATTGCAGGGCATAGGGTGGCTGAGAGTAAGTTTTATGAGCTGATGTGATAATATATATATATATATATACACACACACACACACACACACACATAGATAGATATATATATTCCAAAATATCTCATTTATAGCAGTGTAAAATTCTAAACTCCTATCAAGGCATCCCTCTTGGCGTTCCTAATATTATACCCTTATTCCAAACGTAATAGAACATGTTTCGAGTCCTAATTCGATCATATGCAGAAGATAGTTTTTTGAACCCGATTATTATATTAAATTTCCGATACTAATTTCAACGTGTTTCTATCATGTACGACCAAACGGTAGTCTAATCGCTACAAAATTTGATGGCGTATTATAATTCATGATTATGAATCCAATGTCACTGGTTTTATCGAAATCCAAAACAGTGCATGGAAGGCTATTTTGTATGTTAATTAAAACGAGGTATTTTGAAGTCTGCTCGTAAGGTGGTTATTGCAGGGCATAGGGTGGCTGAGAGTAAGTTTTATGGGCTGATGTGATAATATATACATATATATATATATATATACACATATACATAGATAGATATATATATTCCAAAATATCTCATTTATAGCAGTGTAAAATTCTAAACTCCTATCAAGGCGTCCCTCTTGGCGTTCCTAATATTATACCCTTATTCCAAACGTAATAGAACATGTTTCGAGTCCTAATTCGATTATATGCAGAAGATAGTTTTTTGAACCCAATTATTATATTAAATTTCCGATACTAATTTCAACGTGTTTCTATCATGTACGACCAAACGATACGTCTAATCGCTACAAAATTTGATGGCGTATTATAATTCATGATTATGAATCCAATGTCACTGGTTTTATCGAAATCCAAAACAGTGCCTGGAAGGATATTTTGTATGTTAATTAAAACGAGGTATTTTCAAAATCGAGTAAATCACTTTTAAAATTCTTATTATCAGAAATTAAATAAGCCTTTAAATCATTTTCATCCAAATACAATCCAAGATTTAAATTATTTAAACGATTTTCAATTATTAAATTCAATAATTAAATTAACCAATAAATCGTTATGTTTGAAATTCAAGTTATTAAGTCTATAAGATTAACTTTAAATATTTAAAATCAATTAAATATTCCAATTTCAAATGACCAAAATTCTGAATTGTTACATACATACATTTACATATGTATTTATTCCTTAGGTCATTTGGGTTTCTTTAATGTTCCATCTTTAGTTTACGTATTCGTATCATATCAGTTTTGTTATTATATAAGTTTTATATTTCATATTACTTATATAATAATGTTAGTGCCAAAATTGGTCATTAACACACAAATCCAGATGAAAGCACCAAGTACCAGTCACAGCTCACAGATAGAGTTTATGTAGAAAGTATCAATATGAAGAACAGTGAAAATTAAAATGAAAGCAATAAAAAACAACATAATTTATAGTAGTTCGGCTAACTCCGGCCTACTTCCACTCCAAAAATTTCCTTTTTATTACTGTAATAATCGATTCAAGTTACAATCCAAAGTTTAACAATGGCTAAGTGCCTTAGCCATAAGGAAGAGAAAGTAAGAGAGCAGAATGAAGATCCTCTTTCTGAACCCCCTCATGCCATATTTATAGGCACATCCCGAGTTGTTGGGGTTTCTGAGCGACTCAGGCCCACCAAGGTTATGGCCGAACCATAGTTACCATTGTAACCGACCCCGAGTTCTGTACGTGCCGATCCATACATGTCGAACGGCAACCAAGGCCGAACGGCAATGTCGAGCGACGTCCAATGCCGAGCGACGTCCAATGTCGAGCAAGGTAAAATGTCGAGCGACCCATGATACTGAACGACCCACGATGCCCACGATGCCGAGCGACCCGCGATGCCAGGCAACCCACGATTTCGAGCAACCCGTGATGCCGAACGACCCATAATGTCGAGCGACCCATGATGCCGAGCGACCCACTACTTCCAAACCGAGCCGTGTATCTTCTCCACTTCTCGATCGAATGACATATCCAAGTGAACTTTGTCCTGTTAAACCGAATCCATCATATTCTAGCCTCGATAATTAGTTAGGTTGAATCCGCCTGTTTATGGCCTTGATAAAAGGCGGGTTAACATTTTCCCCCCAAAACATGCCTTACTATTGGAAGTTGTCTTGAATAGCGCCAAGTCCGATATCCGAAGTCTGTATCTACAACTGCTCTAAGTCGATATCCAACTCTAAATCCAGTAACCAAGTCCTTAGCCAAATCCACAGCCATCTGAACTCGACAGCTGAGCTCTAATCCATCCATATCCAATAACCAATAACCACGTCCATGACCTCTCCGGGTTTATCCTCGAATCCGTAGACCTCGCCATGTCGTGTTATCCTGTTCCAGCCTCAGTTCTTCGATCAAGGGCTTAAAAGTCTTCCGGCCTTGGTTCTTCGGCCAAGGAATTCTTACATTCTTCGGTCTTGACTCTCCGGCCAAGGACTTTGATATTCTCCAGCCTCGGCTCTCCTGCCTAGGACTTTTATATTCTCCGGCCTCGGCTCTCCGGCCAAGGACTTTTATATTCTTTGGCCTCGACTCTTCGGTCAAGGACTTTTATATTATCCGGCCTCGGCTCTCCGACCAATGACTTTTTACATTCTTTAGCCTTCACTCTCCGGCCAAGGACTTTTATATTCTCCGGCCTCGGCTCTCCAACCAAGGACTTTGATATTCACCGGCCTCGGCTCTCCGGCCAAGAACTTTATATTCTTCGGCCTCGACTCTCCGATCAAGTACTTTTATATTCTCCGGCCTCGGCTCTCTAGCAAGGACTTTGATATTCTGCTTGAGTCCATTCCATCGCTCTCCAACGAAGGGACTCGTAACTTGCATCACTGCCCCGTCTCACCGGTCGAGACTGTGATCGCGAGACCTATACTATCTATTACATTGATACAAATTGGTAATTACAAAATTCAGTTATCAAAGCAAAAGTTCGTACAACAAAGGAAATTAAATGCCAAAAGTACCAAGAAGAAACCAGAGTTTGCAGAAAAATAAAAGAAAACAGGATTTCACAGACCCAAGCAGTACAGTTTTCCATCATCTCATAATATGCCTAGGGATTGTCCTCGATCCTGTACGTGTGTAAGTGACCTAACCGTATTATTTTGAGTTCTATTACTTATTCAGAACCATCAAACCATTTAGTTGATAACAAGCCGACGATTACCTGATCCAGCACCACCTTGGCTCGAGATAAACGGTGGTCGCTCTCATTCCACTGCTACAGCTCCATTCCTTACGTACTTCTGCAGGTGACAATTCCTTACATGCTCCTCCACGATATCTTTCAAATGCCTACAATCTTTTGTGTTGTGCCCATCTAGCTCATGAAATAGGCAATGCTTTCCCGATGCCTGTTCGTACTCAAAAGGTTCCCTCCTTGCCGGTCTTCCAAATTGGAGGTGCCCTCGAATATCCAAGTAATCCTTTCTAGAATCTCAGTTAGATACGTGTAAGAAGAAAACCTTGACTCCCTCCGTAGCCTCTTTGGAGTGCTACTATTGCCATCTATTTTCCTTTACCGTTATTTTTATCCGAGCTTCCACTGGATGGCCCTCCATCCTCCGCTGCATTCACCTCCTTTAATTTCATATCTGAACATGCAACTTCCTGCCGGAGGAATCTCTCGTCTTCGTGGAAGAATTCTCCGAGGTCCATTGGTGGGTCCCGTATCAATAACACTTTGAAGTCCGAATTCTCTCTGACTCCTGACACTGCTGCCATCAAAATCATCGATGGATCCGGCTGATCCACCAAAGAAACTGCAGCGTTGAACCGAGTTAAGAAAGCTCTGAGCGATTCCTCTATCCTTTTCTTTACCGATGTTAGCGTCATTACGTTCTTTGTTCTTTTGATATGAGCACGAAACTACTTTAGAAACTTATCTACCAATTCTGTCCATGTCCTGATAGATCCCTCTTCCAACCGCCTGAACCACATAGTAGCTATATCCATCAAGTACAGTGGGAAACATTGGGCCATCACTTCCTCCGATGCCTCCAGCACTTCCATATGTCTTATGTATCTCATCATGTGATCTGTAGGATCAGCCTTGCCATTGTACCCTTCTAGAGTAGGTAGCTTGAACTCCGGTGGGTTCCGGGCCATTCTGATTTCACGGGTAAACAGACTCATGTTTACTCCTTCCAAATCTCTGTTGGTCAAACCTCCGCGCTTAGTTCGCCTGATAATCTCAGCCAATCCAGCGTTGTCCGCCAAGGATTGCCCCTGAGTTCCCGATGGAATTCCAGTACGTAATCCTCATCACGTGCTCTCATATTCCTGACAGCATATCGTTGTGTGGTATCGCCTAGTATTCCTCCAGGGATCGGTCCACCACTGCCAGGGGGTATTCCCCTAGCCTTGATCCATCCAAATTAGCAGTTGTGTGTTGATTAGGGGTTGTGCCCTGTTGAGCTGCTTCGCTTGATTTCCTATTGGATCCTTCTTTTCTAGCTCCGTGGATCTGAACTCCAGCAACTCCGGCTGTCCCTGCCCGTCCAAACCATCTGAGGAGGTTTTGCATCATCTCCTCTTGCCTTTTCGTCATCGCTTACATCTCATCTTTGGTGGTGTAGATGGATGCTTGGCCTGCTCCAGCTCCAGAGGAAGCCTCTCGACTTCCCTTCTGATTGCTCCTTTATGTCACTTGCTTCCTTATTGATGGCCTAGCCATTGCCTCCTAGAATCCGAGTTCCTTGCTTCAAAATCCTTGAATGCTTGTGCTCTCAGTGAAAGTACCAAAATGTTAGCGTCAAAATTGGTCACTAACACCCAAATTCAGATGAAAGCACCAAGTACCAGTCGCAGCTCACAGACAGAGTTTATGTAGAGAGTATCAATATGAAGAACAATGAAAATTAAAATGAAAGCAATAAAGAACAACAAAATTTATAGTGGTTCGCCTAACTCCGGCCTACGTCCACTCCAAAAATTTCCTTTTTATTACTGTAGTAATCGATTATAGTTACAATCCAAAGTTTAATAATGGCTGAGTGCCTTAGCCTTAGAGAAGAGAAAGTAAGAGAGCAGAATGAAGATCCCCTTTCTGAACCCCCTTATGCTGTATTTTAGGCAAATCCTAAGTTGTTGGGCTTTCTGAGTGACTCAGGCCCACCAAGGTCATGGCCGAACCAGAGTTACCATTGTAACCGACCTCGATTTCTGTACATGCTGATCCATACATGCCGAACGACAACCAAGGCTGAACGGCAACGCCGAGCGATGTCCAATGCCGAGCGACGTCCAATGCCGATGCCGAGCGACGTCCAATGCCAAGCGAGGTACAATGTCGAGCGACTTCCAATGCCGAGCGAGGTAAAATGTTGAGCGACCCATGATGCCGAGCATGGTACAACGATGAGCGACGTCCAATGCCAAGCAAGGTAAAATGCCGAGCGACCCATGATGCCGAGCGACCCACGATGCCGAGCGACCCGCGATGTCGAGCGACCCGTGATGCCAAACGACCCACGATGTCGGGAGACCCGCGATGCCGAACGACCCATAATGCCGAGCGACCCATGATACCGAGCGACCCGCTACTTCCAAACCGAGCCATGTATCTTCTCCACTTCTCGATCGAACGACATATCCAAGTGAACTTCTTCCTGTTAAACCGAATCCATTATATTCCAGCCTTGGTAATTGCGAAGTTAGTTAGGTTGAATCCGCCTATTTATGGCCTTGACAAAAGGCGTGTTAACAAATAATATTACGTATAATATTATACAAATTAAATCTTATTAATTAACTTTAATCAATTAACTCTTTAGATAATTTTATATTAGTATTCAATTTTATATTAGTATTCTAATACAACTTTTACATTGGACGTGTCTATTGTAACCTTTATAGTATAACACATGCTCATATATGTTTTTATTAATTAACCTTTAACTAGTTTGTTTAATTAATCAACCTTTAAATTATTTATTTAAAATTAACCTTTAATTAATTTATTTAACTAAATAATTTTAATTAAATTACATTGGTTTCAAGATTTATTTTATATGCATACATGTATACCTATGTTATCTTAAACACCTTTAAAATAACATAATACATATCAAATATATATATAATACGTATATGTAAGTATTAATTAATCAAATTACTTAATTAATTAATTTTATTAATCTTATTAATAAATTTTAAATTTTGAAACTAGCATTTAAATGTTCTCGAACATTTTGAAAATATCATTGTCTTTCAAACATATATTATGACCTTTATAATAAACAAGTTTTTATTTTAAATTTAACCTTTAAGTTTAAAATCTTTTCATAGTTTTCAAAACTATTTTGAAAATTAGCCAAGGCCCAATTCAAATTGGGCCCTTTATATTAGGGGCAACCTTTGGGCTGACTTCTCCTTTTAAGCCAGGTGGTAGCCAAGTAGGACACGGTACTTGATTACCTAATTCCAATCCTAGATATTACCTTTATAGATACCGTAATAAGTGGCCAAGCTTAATTAGTTAGCCTTAACATGACTAATTTTGACCGCATAGGCTATTGGGATCTGATAGCATTGTTGATAGTAGCCAGCCCGCAGTGGAAGAAATGGATGAATGTTCAATTTTTTTAACATTTTGGATCTTTAATGGACGTATGAAGTATAAATTCATTTAGAACTTTTCTATGTTTCTTTAAAATAAAATCAATATTTTATTAATTTGGTAAAATGGAATTTTAAATTTAATTTCAACTTATAGGTATTATAATAAGTGTATCGAATACATTCATTTGTGCGAAGTGTAAGTGTAGTATATAAATGGTGTATATATGTGTAAATGAAATATTTACAAATGAATATAGAGAAGGAAATCTTTTGTTTCCCTCTCTTGCCCTATTCAATTAATAAAACTAAGATATGTCAGGATATGAAAAAGGGAAATCTTTCAATTCTCTCCCTCTTTAATTGTAATAATTAATACAGTAAATGACATTTACTACTGAATTTGCATATGTGTTATTTGTCCAAGTTTTTTAAGTAACAAAATAAACATGAATAATAATCGGTAATTTTATATTTTCACATGTTAAAATAAGTTTCCCTATATATATAAGTTTCTCAAAACATAAATTAACAATTGTAACAATGGTTTCAATTAATAAGGAATTGAAATGAAATTCTACAGTTTCACACAAAAGTCTATTTTGGTTTAAGTTAAAATGACATAAACACATGTATATCTAAATGTACAAATAATAACAAGTATTGTATTAAGTTTAATATATATATATATATATATATATATATATATATATATAAAGATTGCAATTTAAGTGCCATATATGTTTAAATTTAATGCTAACAAATATAATTCAATATTTTAACTAAGGTAGGAAATGAAAGTCTGTAACCTTACATAAATGACCACTTATGAATTCTATAAAAAAGAAAAAATTTACTTTTGCGAATAAGATAACCAAAAGATATCATGTTATAAGTAATTATGCAACATTGAAAACCGATTATCAATATAATTTGGACAACCAACAAATATAGTTTATTAATGTTTATGTATACAAATGTTACAAAAAATTTATATACAACATAATAAAATAGTTTCACACGTTCAAAAACAATGACAAACAAAATCGAATACTTAGGCCTATACAAATTTCATTGTATAGTAATTCAAATCTAACTATACAAAAAGGACAAGCAATTAAAGAGATAAAGGATTTGAACTATGTCAACCATAATAAACATATAGTTAATGGATATGTAAATTAGGAGATATCCAAATTAAATCTACCTGACGAACATGTAACTAATTGAGGTGAACAAAAGGGATCTGAGTTAAATTACAAGATGAACACACAATATAGAAGAGATGTAACATGAATGAAATCTAAACCATTTCAACATGATCGATATAAAAATAATTAAAATTAGAATTACCAAGAATGAAGCCAATGATTTCCACCTTGAATGATGAATAAAACACTGATTTTCTTGAATCGGCCTTTGGATTTTGCAAGGATCTAGAGACAAGAACCATCTTAATTTATTTGTTTTGTTTGAATTTATTTCAATGGGTTTTTTATGGAGGCCATCAAAGAAGAGGAGAGCAAGAGAAAGAAGATAACATGTATTTTGTCAGGAAAAGAATTAATTATCAACTGAATAAGAGTGGATATGTTTTAGAGGAAACATTGAAACCTTTCAAGTTTCCCTTTTAAAACCTGTATATTTAGTTCCTAATCAAATTCGATCAAACCCTTTCCCTTCTCTTCATATTTACGTCGAAAGAAATACGCCTAAAGAGAAAAGGACAAAATTCATTTCATAAATGATATTTTAGTGAGTCATAAAGAGGAGGTTTATTTCTTTCTTCTAATCTTTCCTTTGGATCTCCAAATCACATTTGAAAACTCTCCCCGTCATACATGTAGGCCTTAATAAAAAAAAATTCCCAAAACCACTTAGCAACTAATATATTTAAATCCAATTTACATATTTTATTAATACCGAATATCAATACACGTATTTATAACTTTTACAGACGCACTTTATTAAATGCTAACGGTATTCAAACAAATCAAATAAAGTTTAATAATTAACATTTCATAAATATTCATTAATTTTATTAATTTACAATAATTTATAAATTAATTAAATTGTGTGGCTTATATACAGCATTCATCATTACAGTTGTGCAACTTAAAGATGTAAATTCAATCAACGATTAATATCGAACAATTTGAAAGTTAACGTTCGCATGTTACCTTAGCTAGTGGTGTAATATTTTGACTGAATTTATCGATTACATATCTTTTGGTAAAATTCAATTTTACTTATTGTAAGCGGTACCCAATATTGATAATTATTTGTACCAATTCTCCTCATCAAAACTATATCACATTTGGACTTATGCAATTTGGTAACGGTCAAAATCCAATATTATTCACATTTAACCTTATAGTACTAGCATAAAATCCTTAGTTTAATGATAATAATTATTATCAACCGAACAGCTCTGGCCAGAGACTATGATTTTGAGTTGACATCAGTTGACCATGATACTAATATCATATAACTTAGGAGACGACTCCTCTATAGAATAGTGCTTCACTTCCAATGCTTCCATTCGACCCAACTATAGTTGTTCCATAGATGCCATGCCATGATTTAACTATACTCAAAGTAGAGCTTCCACATTGAAGATCAATAGTATTCTTAAGTTGAGATGTAACGAACCAGATTTTCGATCCTCGAAAATCAAAATTAATATGTCCACTATATAGAGTGGCGAGCAATCGAGTGCCGAAAATACGAGATCATTAGGGGTGCAGAAGAAAAGGTAGAAGAAGAAACAGAAACAACAATATAGACTCTCACAATCGCAGTGGAAAAAATATAATATACGATAACAAATTTTTATACGAAATAATATGTAGCTGTTAATATATATATATATATATATATGAAATCATCGGAGTACAACAGTTCATAGTCAATCTGGACAGTTATAATAACTCGTCCTTACAAATACTGAACATTTAGTTTAGCACACACAGCAGATTATAAATCAAATACGTGGAATATGCTTAAGTCTGCTCCAGCTCATCTCCTGAGCTCCATACCATTTTAACCTGAATCTGCAATACCCAGTCCGACTCAAGCATTATAATAAAATAACATCCGAGTTGGTCGAGAAAACTAGCGTGAGAAAGCACACTCAATTTGAATTATTACTATTTTTTAAATCCTTTGAAAAAGAAAGGTATTTCATAAGATCACGCCACATATAAACACGATGTGTTTTAACCTCACGGTAACCAAAACTCTTTTATAGAAAATCCTGTGATATATAATAGTGTCTAAGTACAAATACTTAATAAAATACCCGAAATTGTTACATCAATTAAATTCCTGCATACTAGGCTCTACAGTCAAAACCGTATAGGCTCGTTGTGGATATTGGATTCCGTACAATGACTAGGCTATAGGGGTATCGCCCATCGCTGTACACCTTTAGAAAAATGTACCGAGGACCTCGCCTAGATCCCTTACCAACATATCACTGGCCTACCTCTAACCTAGATAGTACCGAATATGTTATCACCCCGGATGTTCCCACCCTAATCGAGCGCTCTCTTTTCCATGCACATCCATATCCATAATTATAATATAATATATCTGAGGGTATCTAGAAAGGTGATAACATACTCTACTTGGGTGTGACCCGCTTAGCCATGCTGCATCTCTCCCGTTTTAGTCATTCCCTCTTGATGAGGCTTGAGGCTATGTTTTCCCATTAGAATAACATTCATACTTGGAATGCTAACATTGCCTCCCAGGCAACGATGCAATTATAGCTTTCGTCCATACAAGTTGTCCAAGGTCTGGACAAACCGAATCTCCACTAGCTTCTTGATTTCACAATTTGTAACGTACAAATCGGATCGAAGTGGTTTTCGGATAATTAAATCTAATCACAGTCTCTTTGAAACGATCAATGAATTTTTGGTTAAATTTGATAGTCGATTATTTATCTATCAAATAACATCCACAAGCAGTCACTAGGCATTATTTTTATAAATCTTTAGACATTTATTTCAAAATATATTTACAAAGATATATATTCAAATTTCTTTTAATATTTCAATATTCGAAACAACTCAAATACCTATATCCATAACAGGATATTTTTCAAACCATCCTAGCACTTAGAAATATTTAAAATTCCCTTTATAATTCATTACTTAGGAAGATATTTCTATACAAATCATCTTATATTTCCAAAATCTTCTATTTCAATACTTAGGAATATATTGAAAGTCTATTTTTCCAAAATCATATCTAATGTCGACACTCATGAAATATTTTATAACTTATCTCACAAATCTCAGGAATATCATTAAATTCATTTTTACAATTTTCAAAATTTGATTATACTTATTTATAATCTCATCTAATAATTTATAGCTTCTTTTATGAATTCAGATTCATTTTCGAAGTTCCCGTATTTAAAATTTTTCTGAATATTTCTCAAATTACCAGAATCCCGCTATAACATTCCTCTTACAAAACCATCTCCATTTACTAACTTGTTTTACAAATCTTGAGGGTATTTATAAATCACTTCAATCACTTACCTTTAAACCATATACATATAATAAATATATTTAGAGAAAAATAATTAAATTTCAAAACATGATTAAGTATCTATTAAAATATCAAAGCACTTTTAAATAAAAATCGATAACTCATTTCCAATTCATTATTAAATAAGACTAATTGTTTAACAAAGTTTATTATCAAATTTAGAATTTATTTAAAATTAATATTAGATATTTGAAAAATCCACTTGTTGAAGTATTTCAATACTAGCTAGTTTAAATTTACATAGTTTAATAAATAAAAATTTCCTTTTAAATAAAAAACTTAACTTCTTAATAATAAAAATATATTTTTGAAATTTCAAGAACCAATTTAAATTGATAAATCCCTCTCGATTCACAATACATCGGTTTCATTCCGATTTCCAAACTATTCCCACTTTTCAAAAATAGAATCCATTATTTTTCCTAAAACCCTATTTTTCATACCTCGTTATAAATTCACCCAGTCAAACTATATTCCCAATTTATCAACCGATACCATTTCCCTTATTTATAAACATCGTTTATAAATTTATAAACTTATTTGGGGATTTACTTATTTATAAAATAATCTCATTTATAAAATTTCATTTTTATAAATCCATTTCTTTATAACTTTCATTTATTTTTTGAATCTATTTTAAATATCGATTTAACTTCTATCTAATTTTCAAGAAATATCATTTTAAAATCCATTGTTAAATATCCTTTATATAAATAACTTTAAAATATCTATTTAAAATATTTTTACGAATAGTTAAGTACAACCCAAAATCAATTATTGTTTTATCAAAATCAGTTTCTTTTAAAATAATCCAAATTTCAATATAAATATTTTTATGCTTAAAATCTACTTTTAATTCTTTAAATTTCAAAAATAATATTTATGGTATTTAAAATACCAAAATTAAGGTCAATGCTACTATAGCATCTAATAAAAAAACCACAGAACACTCCATAATCATTTATCCAATCACATCATATATTGCTACATATGAAAAAAAATCAATATATTTTTGAGGAATAAAGTTGGATCTCTCCAACCTATTTCCCTACATCCACAGATGTTATATAACATAAAATACCAATCTCTCTTTGAGGGGGATATTGAGGTAATATAGGGTCATCCGCTATTATGCGGGGCGCATTGGGTCTCATCCGCTCCAATAGGCGGAAAATATATCCAACTACTAATATATATAATACTATTTATAATATAACGTCCAACTGGTAATTACAATTATCAATTCATCTAATCAATCAATATATAATTTTTAATATTTCATATTAAAAACTGGAAATCCAAATGAGTGAGATTTACCATGATTTTTTAATTTGCAGTCCGCTTTAAATTTTAAATCAAATTGAACAGCGTTCGGTTTAATTTAAAATTCCAGCTATCTTCAATAAATTTCGAACCAATTTTTATCATGAAAATACAACCTTGCAAGAAATAGTTATACCTTTTATAAGCATTCGAATTTAAAATTAATATAAGCATTAATAGTTTACTAACCTCAATTAAAACCCTAACCCATCGCGGTAACATCTCTAAATCGCACGAGACAACTTCCATGCTTTACTGACTTCCGGCTATGGCATTTCACCTACCCCTAAACCAAGGTCTAATAACTCCAATTCAAACCCGAGTGAAGATCGTCCCCAAAACCCAAGCCCTTTGCTGCCATTCAAACCTTCCCGACATCATCTTCTCCCTCCAAGCAGACCATGATCTCAACCATGCCCACATCATTGGATCTTCCCAACACCGCCACGTACCACATCAGCCTACTGCATCACCAGAGAGGATTTCCACAACCTTTCCCTACCTCCTACTGCCCAAGTCGATGCCAAAATTGATGCCACTTGCCTGAAATTCGTTGATGAACGCCACCATGTCAGAGTTCTTTTGCCACCAATCCATCGCTAGCCACTCCCCCTCGATGCACGTGCTCTCTTCAGGCCGCAACCACGTCATTGCCTGCCTACAGCCATCCCATCATCACAATTCTCCACCTTCATGAGCGACGACATGAACCCTAATCAGCATCGCACCTCACGACATTCGCACCCTGCCCACACATCCCATCGCGACTTCGAACTTCAGACGCTCGCAATCCTAGGTTTGATTTTTTTTAACGAACTGATTTCAATTGATTTTTTTCATTTCTGAAAGAAGAGTGGAAGACGCGATTTTTAAATGGTGCAGGGTGATTGTGGTCAGTAATATAGGGTGGCTGTAGGGTACGAGTATAGGGTGGCTGAGATGTGAAGGAACGACGTCTGAAAAGAAATATATGAATAACATATATTTAAAAAATTCAAATATATCTGGCTATAAATTACGGACTCCAATTGAGGCATACCACCAGGCATTCGTTATGTTATAACCCTATTTCGAATGTAATGGAACAAGTTTCGAAACCTAATTTGATCGTATAGAGAAGATAGCTTTTTAAATCGACTATTTAAATTAAATCCAATTAAATTATTTCTAGGCGTTTTTAGATCGCATGATCAAATGGTAAATCTAAACGCTACGAAATTTGAAATCCGATAATAATACACTATTACGAACCAATGGGACTGGTTTCGTCAAATTCCGAAACTGTGCTCCGGATTGCTATTTTAATTCGTCGATTAAATCGACGATTTCAAAAATTGACGAAATTACTTGAAATCCCAGTTTAAAAACTTATTAGCTCAATTATAATTCGAATAGAATTTATATCAACATCAGAATCATTTCAATTCATTTTCAACACCAATTCAATTACTTAAACGATTTTCAATTAATAATTCGACAGTTAAATTTTCTAATAAATCACTATATTTGAAATTTAAGTTTTATTCCACTTATTTGATCGATAAACTTCATATTAAAAATTCGGCTCACTGCATGAGAGAACTGTGTAAATTTGTCACATCGATATTTTTTGCATGACCTTAGTTATATTAACAAATGAAAAATTATCGAGTGAGTCATTCCATAGTTATCTAATAACTTTCAGTACGTAAACTCTTGGTGCCCCCAGCAGCCATGAGTAATACATTGCTCAACTTTATAGAGTGTTACGTACTCTAGTCTCAATGGATGTATCGATATCCAGTCTCGATTCATCTTAACAAAGTATATTTAAAATGTTACATTTATTTTCAAGTGGAAATTGGTGTGAAGGGCCTAATTATACGACCCAATTTTTTTCTAGGACACGGGTTTGAAATTATTATTTTCCAGGACAAATATCAAGGCGGCGTGCATCTTTATCTTCTCAAACGACGTTCGTATCTTTTGAAATCTACCGCTCATGGAAATTTGGAAAAATTAGGCCGTCGTTTCTTCTGCAGTCAAAGCGGTCGTTGATTTTTTGTGAAAAAATTAGGTGTTAGTTTCTTCTGTAATCAAATTCGACTTTATTTATGGGAAATCGTGAGGCGATTTTCTTCATTTGGATAGGCTAATCGATTTTCTCTATTGGATTTCTTGTTCTTTGGTGAGTGTCGATTTTATTTGGTGTTTTTCATTCTTAATTCAATGTTATATGATGTTCATGATGTTATTGTATATTTCTTATCAAGGGAGGCGGTTTTGATCTATTAGAGGAATGTTTTATTTGATGTAGTTGGAATAATGGCCTCTGAATGGTATTCTTTTATTCTGATAACACAAGCACTATGTATTTAGCCTGGTTGCATCATTCACTTTATATTTTGATTTTAGTATTTAGACTATCACTTCATATTTGGTTTGAGCAATCAAAGCAGTTGTTTTTGTCAGTCAATTCTGTTTGTACTCACTTTGGTTATGAAATTGGATCTGAAATAATATTAGTTGACGTTGTTTGTTCTTTAGCTCTTGGTGATTTGTGATCTGTAAAAGATATATTGTTTTATCTTTTTTCGAAAAGTGGGATAGAAAATGATTTGCTACGTAGTAATTTATGCTATTAGGTTTTGTTTGATGTAGTTGGAATAATGGCCTCTGAATGGTATTCTTTTATTCTGATAACACAAGCACTGTGTATTTAGCCTGGTTGCATCATTCACTTTATATTGTGATTTTAGTATTTAGATTATCACTTCATATTTGGATTGAGCAATCAAAGCAGTTATTTTTGTCAGTCAATTCTGTTTGTACTCACTTAGGGTATGAAATTGGATCTGAAATAATATTAGTTGACGTTGTTTGTTCTTTAGTTCTTGGTGATTTGTGATCTGTAAAAAATAAATTGTTTTATCTTTTTTCGAAAAGTGGGATAGAAAATGATTTGTTACGTAGTAATTTGTGCTATTAGGTTTTGTTTGATGTAGTTGGAATAATGGCCTCTGGATGGTATTCTTTTATTCTGATAACACAAGCACTGTGTATTTAGCCTGGTTGCATCATACACTTTATATTTTGATTTTAGTATTTAGACTATCACTTCATATTTGGTTTGAGCAATCAAAGCAGTTATTTTTGTTAGTCAATTCTGGTATGTACTGACTTTGGGTATGAAATTGGATCTAAAATAATATTAGTTGACGTTGTTTGTTCTTTATTTCTTGGTGATTTGTGATCTGTAAAAGATAAATTGTTTTATCTTTTTTCGAACAGTGGGATAGAAAATGATTTGTTACATACAAAGTGGGATAGAAAGTGATCTGTAAAAGATAAATTGTTTTATCAGGTGTGATTCATCTGTTATAGTGGTGTTTGATTTCAATAACAATTGTTTTAGTGCTCGTTTTGGATTGGATGCTTCTATTTCTTCTGTTAGGAATAGGATTTGGGAGGAGTGGAATAATTTTAGTCCATTATGCTTTGATATTTTTTATATTCGAGAATCAAATACTACCTTTGTTGAAACGGATAGTGATCTTCAAGCTGTATTGTGTTTGTCTTGGTTTAAAAAGGAAGAATTTTTGGTATTTTTTCTACGGTTGAAGAATGATTCAATGGATAATTTTGTTGGTGAAAGTAGCAAGTCTGGTTCAGTAGTTGGTGGTGAGTCAATAATAGTATGTTAGGTTATGATGATGATTTAGATTCTAGTTTTACTCAACAAAAGGATTTACATGAGTTATAGAAGAAGAATTCGAATATGGAATTTTTTATCGGGGTTGGTCAATAGTTTGATTCTGCTATTGGATTTCGTAAAACAGTTAGTGCTTATTGTTTGAAGAATGGGTTTAAAGTACAATATATTAAGAATTGTAAAGAATGATTGACAGTTCGATGTGCTATAGCTAGTTGTCCTTTTAGGATTCATGTTTCTTGCAAACTGAAGCAATTGGACCAACTGTTTGTTAAAAACATCCACCTGATTCATACTTGTGGTGGTGGATTTTGTTTGCTTGGTAGTCCAACTATTAATAGTGATCTTGTGAAAAGTTTAATCGTCAATCAAATTCGTGACGAGCCAAAAAGAAAAACCAAGGATATTATTAAAAGTTTTAGAAGAGATTATGATGTGGAGCTGGGTTATTACTTTGCTTATAAGGGTAAGAAATTGGCTATGAATGATATTTACGGTGATGAAAAGAAATCTTATAATGAATTAGTTTGGTATTTGAAGGCATTGGAAAGAAATAACCCGAATAGTTATTCAAGTATGGATGTGGATTCTGACACTAATCAATTTGAGAGAGTTTTTGTATGTTATGAGGCATGTATATTTGGATTTAGCTGTTGTCGTCTTATGGTGTTTTTAGATGCTACCTTTTTGAAAGGGCGAAGTGGTATTTTTATGGCTGCCACTGCAAAAAATGGGAATCAAGGTACTGATTTTGATCTTTTTTTTTGCTGTTGTATTTACTTTGTACTGTTTGCATTAGTTCCTTGTTATAAATTTATGTAACATAGTACTATTTCTTAATGTTATTGTTCTAGTGAATTTTGTTGTGTACATACTGCATTTTGTTCAAATGATTAGTCTACTGTTATATAGTATTGTTTCAAATATAGTGCATTTGGTTGTTTCAAATGTAGTAAAATCCAGTTCATTTCATTATAGTTTCTTTAGCGTTAGGGATTAGCATGTGAAATTATTGCAGAAATGAATTCAAACACACAATTTAGTTGAATGAAAATTAACTATGATTAATGTTGGTTGTTTTTTTCTTGATAGATACATAATATAGATGTTTTATTTTTTCAGTTTAGCCACCAAATGTCATGATACCTACTGCTTATACTGGATTTACCAGAATTTGTTATATTTCAAATGATAAATGCATATATGTTTTTATCTCTAACATCTTCATTCTAGTTGCAATAGTTACAAAGTAGGTACAATTGTTCAATGTCCAACCATGCTCCTTCTTGTTGTCAATTTGACCAAAACAAACACTGTAAAAGATTTAATATTCTTTAATTTGATGTACAAAATCTTACTGTATACAGGAGTTAAAAAAGATAAATGCATTTATCCTTTAAGATAAAGAATTAAATAACATATTAAGCCATACTTATGTATCATAGATACTACTACATGTTAAACATATTTATCATTTTTCTCTTTATTTGAAGTTCTTACATAAGGTATACAAATGATTTAAACAGCATATAAAAAAGATAAAAGCATATATGTTTTAGAAGTTCGAATATAATTCTTTGTATTATATGCATGAATTATGTATCATATCTTTGCAATTTCTGTCCTTTCTGCGTAGACTACACATTCAAGTAGCAAATTTAAAAAAGAAAAGAAAAAAAGGATGAATTGCCTCAATGAAATTTGTTTTTCCTTTTTTATTTGGGCCGAGGGAATGGTGTTCATGTGATTGTCTACTATTAGATAATACTATTTCAAATATAGTGCATTTTGTTGCTTCAAATGTAATACATAAACGGTGAATTATTATTTTTTGTTTTTTTTCCAGGTTTTCTCCCATTAGCAATGGCTCTTGTTCCCAAAGAAAATGAAGAGTATTGGAGTTGGTTTTTAAAACACCTAAAGAATTCTCTCAGTTGTGATAGAATATTAACTTTTTTAAGTGATAGACACTGGGTTTATTGTTAAGTATTCCAAAAAAAAATTCAAATAGTCGTCATTCTTATTGTTTGCATCATATGCAAAATAATATTGCTAGCATTGTGAAAAGTGGAAGGGGTGTTTGGGTAGCTCATTTACTTGAGCGTTGTGCTATAGCTTCTAATCATCATGAGTTTGAAAAGGCCATGTCCAAGTACAAAGAAATTGGAGATGCCAAAGCTATAGAGTACTTGATTGATAAACCATATGATCATTGGGCCGATTGCTTTTTCCGGAGAATCGATATGGTGAAAATATGTCCAATGTAGCTGAGAGTTTTAATTCCTGGATTTTGGATGAAAGAAGTTTGCCTGTTACTGCTTGTCTTGATGGAATTAGGGTAAAACTTATGATGCAAATGTCTAATCGTAGAGAAGAGGCATCAAAGTGGACTAGTGTGCTATGTCCAAAAATGGAAGCTCGTTTGTTGAAATTGAAGGAAGAGGGATTTGGGTGGAGTGTTTCTAAATCATCTAGGTATGTATTTATATTTTTGCCATGATGTTCATAGTTTCTGAAAAATGATAAATGCATTTATCTTTTTTCAACTTGCTATGTAGTCTGTGTTATGATTTCATTTTGTTGGTGTCGCTTGCTACATATTTTCTCTTTGTCTGCATTGAGCCTTATGATAATATGAATAATGTAAGGAACAAGTAATATCAAACAAGTATCATTGTAATGTTTTATTTTTGAGATTTTGTTATGGTAAAAACTAATGTTGTGCATAGGAGTATGATGCATTAGTCTGTCTGCTTAGGGTTTATTCACATGCATGAGAGTATTTATGGTTTTTGGTCTAACTGAAAGCTGTGACAAGATATTTTCAGGTTTGTAAATTTAAAGATTAACAGTAAATATATAATGGAAATATTGAGCAATGCTTACATGCAGAATTCATGAGCAAACATACATTATCTTTTTTTCTTCCCTTCTAGCATAGATTCTGTGATCTTTAAGAATATGAACAGTATGATCGTTGTTAATTGTTTTGGTTTATGAGTCTTATTTTTCACCATTAGTTCAATGCACATGAATTGGTATTGTTTATTAGATAGATTAGAGAGAATATATATAGTGCTAATAATCCTTTTTTGGAAATGTAATCTTCTTATATATTTTAACTGCTTTTAATTTTACATTTTGTAGGTATATTTTTGAAGTTCATTCTCCAACATCTCAAAAGGTTGATCTTAAAAATCGCATTTGCAGTTGCAATCAATGGAAAGTGACAGCTTTTCCTTGTGCGCATGCTTTGAAGTGTATTTCTTTAACCATAAATTCTTTTTATGAATATATTGAGAATTACTTTACTGATGGGCATTATCGAGCTTCGTTTTCACATTTGATCAATCCTATTCCAACTTTTGATAAGGAAGCAATTGAAGCGGAAGAATCATCGATTGTTCTTCCTCCTAAGCCTGTTCGTGGAGCTGGTAGGCCTAGGATGAATAGAATTGAAGGTTCTGATTTTCATGTTAAGCAAAACAGATGTGGAAAGTGTAAAAAAAAGTAGGACATAATAAAAGGGGGTGTTCTTTGAATAATTGAGTTGATTGTTTCCAATGTATTTGATTGGTTGTTCTATGTATACTTTGAGTTGAATAATTGAGTTCAATAATTGAGTTGATTGTTTTAGTCCAATGTATTTGATTGGTTGTTCTATGAATACTTGGTTGTTTTATGAATACTTTGAGTTGAATATTTGGATAATTGCATATGTTGAACTGGTTATGATCTGATTTTGATTACTTTTGTTTGTATGCAATTGTTTATGTTTAACTGTTATTTGGAATATAATGTTGTTAGTTCTGTTAAAAAGGATAAATTGACATATCTTTTTAATTCTTATGCAATCTCTTTAACATACTATGAGATAAGTATGACTAGCATATTGCCACCCGAAACATACTATCAATAAAAGTGATGTTGTTATGTATAGCCTTTTTAACAAAGCATATGCAAAATTGTCAATAAAAGTGATACAACATACTGTCAATAAAACATAAATGCTTTTATCTTTTTAACAGAACATTACAAACACTAGCCATTACAAATTCATTATCATTTACCAGAATTTCATTATCAAATTTAAATCAGTTGTATAATCACTTGCTAGTTAACAATACACAAAAGCAACATAGACTGAAGTGATTATGTAATTAATATTTCATTTGACAGATGCATTGGTTCTAGACAACCTTGCCTTCTTGGTTCACAATATCATAACAGTTTGATAATACGTCCCGTGGTACTGGGCGCACTGGAGATCGATAGCCTCTACAATCGGGGTCGTAGCATTTCTGATAGTAGCCACCCCTTTGGAAATCAACAATGTACATAACATGGTTACTTTTATGTTCTCTACCAATTCTTTCATAATATCGACTTCTGAACATGCTATAAACTATGTAGCCATGTGCAGAAAACCAGTACCAACTTCTGATTTTACTCGAAACATTTCCATGAGAGGCAAAAGATGAAATTTTATCATCTAAAGATGGAAAGGGAGATTTTCCTGAACAATAGGACTTAGATATATTGCTACTATAAACATGCAATGACTTATCTTCCTCGATGTAGGTTCTATTATCATTGATCTCAGATTTAAAATGAAGAATTTTGCAACAGTCCAGATCCATTTTGCACTCTAATAGCTTATCAAAATCAGCATCTATTGTCCGAGGCCTTGGTGCAGTGGTAAAACGCCAGGCTGTTGACGACAAGGTCGGCAGTTCGATCCCTGCCTCTGGCATATTAAACTGTGAGCCATGATGATTCTTGCAGACTTGTGTGCTGCCTACTTTGTAAATATAAGTACCCAGTTTCAAAAAAAAAAAATCAGCATCTATTCTGCAAATAAGTGATTTGATAAACACTTGTTCCTCATTCAGATTCTTACAAGCAAAGCGTCCGCTTGGCAGGAGTAAAGCATTCTTCCCTGCTTTTGATGAGAAAGGAAGACAAAAACAATGATTAATTATGGGTATAAACTCCAGTATGAACGAAAAGACGCTCTGTATTGTCTGATGAGCTTGAATCTTTCTTGATGTACAGTTTTTCATACTGTGGATCACTTACTCTTAAATTTATTACACATGAGCATACCTCAGAGATGAATGCTCCAACATACGAGTTGTCTTTGAAGGCAATATTCGGGATACGAATGATCACATATCGAGAGAACTTTTCTTCAGTAGATGAATCAAGCTCTATAACCCAATCTTGATTTCCCTGGATTTTGTATATGTCATTTAGCGCTTTGAAGGTGATAGATATCAGAATATCTACCATTTCATCGGCATTTTTTCCAGTGTTAATCTTTTTATTGAACTCCAGATCATAATACAAGTGGCAAGGTAGGCCGACATGAATAACCTCGTAATGGTGGCGTAACTTAGGATTCATGGTTTTGTACCTTCTCCAGAACTCATCATATGTAGAAACAAGGAACCTTCTTTGTGCAGTCAAATGATCTTGGTAGCAAAAAACGTAAGTGTTTGGACAAATCTTAAAGCTTCTTCTTGTCTAGGAAAAGTAGCCCATACTGCATCCTTTTGCTGTGCAAAACAACGGAATTAGAAAACATAATAGTAAATATAAAACTATTAATTATTAATAAAAGATAAAAGGATTTATCTTTCTTAAAAGAGCAGTAAAATCATATTTTGGATTACAAATTCATGGTCCACGTTTATCTAAATAACATCATCAAATCAACAAAGCCATTAGAAATTCATTATAAAATTAATCATCAAATTTTCAGTATCAGTTACTACAAATTCATCATGTAATTCATCAGTAAATTCAAATATACTCCCTAAAATCTATGACCAATTTAGTATCAGCCATTACAAATTCATCACCAAATTCATTATCTAATTTTTAACATCAGCCATTACAAATTCATCCTCTCAATCATCAGTCATTGCATTTTTAGAGCTGAAGAAGAGCTGCAAAACTTGTCAAGCCAGCAGTATGGTTCGTAAAAAAGTATTTGCGTAGCTATCTGTGTTCTGAATGCATTAACTTGTTCAAGACTAATTTTTGATGTAGTCTGCATTCCTTGTGCTATTTTTTGCATGAACATCATCACAAAAATTCCACAGTCGTACCTGCATTTCTGAAGTTTAGTACTTTGAATATAATGATAAAACAGATTATCTTTTCTTTATTTTGATAATGAATTGTAATTAGTATTATGTTTATCTAAGTAATTGTATGAGAGTAAATAATATTATCTAATTGGTAATATGTGTGTAGATAGTTATTGTGTATCGTGAATTTTTGTATAAAATTCTGAACTATCTTCAGAATTACCCATTGTTCTGTTGAGCACAGTCAACATTTTTAAGCACTGATTTTTTTCCGAGAATTGTTTTGTACCCTTTTTCCTGTATCTCTTTGTTTAGGTTGTTTACTGCTGATTTCTGCGAACAGTGAAAGAAAATTAGAATAAATATAAATACATTTATCATTATTACTTTTTGTGTATTTTTACTTACCACATTAATGGAAAATTTTGTATGTCCACTTCTGCAGGATTTTGATCTCGTACTCAAGTGCAGAGAGTCATAGTGGTTCCAAGTGCATTCTCCAACAACTAGTTCAAGCAGGCTCCAGTGTTCATTGCCATGTATTGGGAATAATATGTTGCAACATAATGGATCTAAAAGTGTTCTTTTCATACAAGGATTGAACATTTGTTTCTTGATATTTACCAAGCTTCCATCCGTTGCGCTTTTCTATAAAAAATTGTTTTAGAAAATTTATGTTGTATAAAAAATGTTAATTTGAGAATATAGTTCACTTACAGTCATAGTTGTGTTAACATAGATAATGCTTTTGCTTTCTCTTAGTTGCTTTGTTTTTGGGAACTAAAACCAATCAATGATCTAATTTGAAAAATAATATGGATAACGTATATAATTTATAATGAAGGAAACTTAATTTTGTTGTACTTACTTGACCACAAATACTTTGCTAATAGAGGAGGTCTTCTATCATGAATTTTGTTATGATGAAGTTTTCATCATCACAACTAAATGCTTCATCGCTGAAAAATTGGACGGTTGTTAATAAAAGAAAGTAAGTTTACTACGTACTATGTTGTTTGCATTTGTGGTAAAACAAAATAGAAGCCTTTATGGAAGTATGTATGAAAAGTTAAAGATAAATTAATTTATCTTTTTTTGGTTTTGTTTAGTTTTTGTTTATTTTTAAGTAAGTGTGTGAGTGTACAGTAGTTGACAGATATACTGATAGTTGACCAAACTAAAACAGAACCAAAACAGAATAGAAGCCTTTATGGAAGTATGTATGAAAAGATAAAGATAAATTAATTTATCATTTTTAATTTTGTTTAGTTTTTGTTTATCTTTGAGTAAGTGTGTGAGTGTACAGTAGTTGACAGATATTCTGATAGTTGACCAAACTAAAACAGAACCAAAACAGAACTAATAATTAATTTAACACATAATTGATATATAGTTTGTATGAGTCAGAAGTAGTTTGATTACTTACTTGTTTCCTCCCAAAACTTTGAAAAAAAGTTTTACATTTTCTTGTTGTTCTTCAGTAAGATGCTTCATCAGTGGACACTTTTCAACATTCTTTTGCTTCCTCTTCTTTTTTTGTTCTTTAGGACTGACATCTTCAACAACAATTGGTTTTTCTGAAACAATTTCTTCACTATCTTGTTTGATATTTTCAAATTTTAAACAAACTTCGTTTTCTAGAATGAAATCTTGAGTTTGCATCAAATCAAAACATGGAAAGTTAGCAGAACTATTTATGTGCATCATACCAACTATCTTTCTTTTTTCCGTACCTTTTTCAGCTTCACTTTTTTCTTTGAAATCGTTTTTTTCCTCCACATTATACTATTCAAAATTTTCCTGCTTTTGAAGTTTCATTTCAAGATTATGGAGTCTTTGTTCAGCCAGTTGTGTTAAATGTTGTTCCTTATTTAGTTGTTCTGCCATACTTTTCATCTCAGTAGATAAAAAGTTCACTTTCATCTCCAACTCTTTTATGTTACTTGAGCAGTCCGCAGCATATTTGTCATCTTCCAGCCCAGTATATTTTTTTTGACAGAAAGTCTTTTTCCTCTTTAGTTACATTTGAAAATTTCTGTAAAATCTGCATGGAAGGTATTTGAAATTAAATTTGGACATGTAATATCATTGAATTACTATGAAGTTAGAAATCAGAAATTATTACAAATAAACAGGTAAGAAAATTTCAGACACTTGATAAATGGATACAACATGTAAGCACATTCATATGAGAAGGATAAAAGACCAGGAAAATCTTTAATGCACACACAATAGTCGTTACATATAAATATAAATATGTAATTAACTAACCTACAAACTACATAAATTTAGTACACTATCTTCATCAAATGACACATATATACACATATGTACTCATACATATGTGTATATCAACAAATATATATAGTTCATTATGTACTTAAATCATTTTCTGTAAAAACATATATGCTTTTATCTTTTTTAACTAGGGTTTGATTTAGTGCTATATTTTCTGTAATAAATTTAAAATATGAGTAAATCAAGAAAAATGTTTAATATGTATAACTATATATCAAATATAAGTAAGGCCTAACTTGTTATTAAATCGTTTACATTAAAAGATAAATGTTTTTATCTTTTATAGCTTTTAAGCATGGTAAAATTAAAACTTAAATCTGTTAACAGAATACATAACATCATTGGAAAACCACCTTTAGTGATGTAAGCAGTACTTGGTCTGTAGGACAAGGAGTGGATAAAAGGTCGTTTGGTTGGATTTGGTTGAGTTCTTGAATTTATTTAGGTGTTTCAAGTAGCATGTGGCTGGTGGAGCAGTTTCAGTCAGGTTGTAGATAAAAGTGAAATTAGGTGGAGAAGAGGAGTACTTTGTGGTTGAATGTGGGGTTGATATATTGCACCATTTACGAAGTTTGAATAGCATTGTTCAACAAGTTTGAATTGTGCTGAACTGTGGAGTTCGGCAGAAATTGAATGTGGGGTGTTCGTGGTGATTTTCTGGTGGTTTGGTAGTGATGCTAAATTAATTATGAACTGTGGAGTTGGGCAGAAGCTGAATTGTACTTAAATCATTATGTACTTATATATATGATTTTGTAGATCAAGAAACATATATAAAAGTAGCATACCTTATCATTGTCTATTTCGTCGAGGTCCAAATCTTTTAATTTTGACAAATCCCATTTTATCATCCTTGGGATTTTGCTTTCCAAATTTTCTTTTTCATCGATGATTTGCGTCCTTTCAAAAAAACAATACTGCCAATAAGACCATACAAATAAGCATTAATATTTAACATTTTGTAAAAAGTACTAGTATAAATATATTTATATTTACTTAAAGTTTTTAAATCATACCAATAAGACCATAGTACATCCAGGTGTGCTTCTTGGATTAGCATAGTATTTTTGAACATTTTTCATGACATTTTCGCATATTGCTCTCGGCCAAGAGATTGAGTTCAATTTTCTTAAGTTTAACAGCTTTGATAAGAAGCCCCACTGTATGTAGCTCTGATTTCTAGGAAAGAAAAAAGTAATAATCAACAAAAGCAACAATAATTTGACTAAATCTTCATTCCCGTTTTCTTCCTCTATCATTTTTTCAACCTTCTTGTGACTGTCTTCTGGCTAATTATGTCATTTTCTTCGAAATTTGTAGTCAGAAACTCTGAAAAACTTTCCATTGTTGTGGCCTTATTTGAAGTTGGTATCGGAAACAAGTCCTCTCCAGATAAATGCAGTCCAAATATAAGGCTAACTTCTTCAGGTGTGATTTTCAGCAGTTTGTTTCCAATTTTGAAGGCTTTTTCTTTAATACTTGAAGAAGTAATTATTTGGTCTAAATTTGCAGCGCTTTTCCATATGTTTTGCTGTTCTATGCCATTGGTGAGAAACATATTAAAAAAGTTTTTGAATGGCGTTTTGTTGATATAGCTTTTTGCTTCAGTAGATAGAATGTTTTTCTCCTTGACGGTCATCAAAACTTTGTACACATCATCTAAATTACATCTATATGTTCCAGTGTACAGATGTTTTTTCTGTCTTTTCAGTCTGTTTTGAATCTCATATCTTGCAACATCATCTAATTCATCTGTTTCAATATTCATTTCTTGAGAATCAAAATTTGCTTCACTCAGATTTTCTAAAATTGTTCTCTCTTCATCTGAGTTTGTTAGCTGTTCTTGTTCAGAAATTTGAGAAGTTTGCTATGTGGTTCAACTTCATCCTAGATTCATGAAAATAATATTATTAATTGGAATCCTACATTTATTTATGCATATTCATGAAGATAATATCATTCTGCTCAAGAATCATTATGCACATAAATCAAAGCAATATTATCAAAAAACATCATACTTCACAATAGTCTGTAAAAAAAGATAATATGGTTTATCTTTAATTATTTTGTATTTTCTTGGGATTAATATATTTTTTGTTAATGAGGAATTGTTAAGTAGTTTGTATACAGTAGCGTTAATAATGTAGAAGCTAGTGAATAAAATGCTAAAAATATGGTCCATAAAAAAATATGCTGCCAATTCAACAGTGCCCTTAAACCCTATTGATTGTAGAGGGATTTACATTTGCAATAAGCTTTAACAGTTATCGTATATAACAAATAAGTAACTATGTAGTAATACAGTGGCATATTTTTTGATATTCATTTACAACTAAAAGCATTTCATTATAATTTATTATGTAATTAAGTTCTTTTTAGAAAAACATAAATGCTTTTATCATTTTTATGCAAGCTTTAAATCAAGTTCATATGGTATGTAATAATTGTAAACAATGAATAAAACAGCAAACTTGTTTAATATTTATCATTGTTTTTCAAATATAAGTAGAGCTAAACATCTAATTAAATCCCATACAGATAAAGCTAAATTTGTTTATCTTTTTTTAGTAGTTTAATACAGTAACATGTTCATATGGTATGAAACAAATTTAAATAATGAATAAAACTTGAAACTAGTTTAACATGTATATCTTGTTTCAAATATAACTAATGCTAAACATGTAATTAAATATAACTACGGCTAAACATGTATAGCTTGTTTAACATGTATCACTGTTTTTAAAATATAAGTAAAGCTAAACATCTAATTACGTCCTACACGGATGAAGCTAAATGTGCTTATCTTTGTTCAATAGTTAAATACAGTAACATGTTCATATGTTATGTAATAATTCAACATGTAATTAAATATTATTGTATACATAATTAAGGAATTTTTTTTTACCAATGGTGTTACTGACAAAGATTTATGCTGACTATGTTCGTTACAAAACGGACTAGATATTGGTCTTAGATTAATACACTGTTTTCCATTGTTGATGAATATACATGTAGCTTTTTGAATAAAAAGTTTTGTTTTTCGCGATCTTGTCTTCATTTGTATCCTGCATGAAGATTATCATGTGTAATAATATGTTATTAAGAATGAAGAGTTATACATATATGCATTACTGACTACGAAATCATATATAGTTCATTATCTAATTAAATTGTTCTGCACATAAAAGCATAAATGCTTTTATCTTTATTAAGTCGGGTGTAAATTTGTTGTATATCTTTTGTAATAACTTTTAAATAATAAAAAAGGGGCAAACATGTATAACATATACTAGTCACTATTTAAGATAACTAAGACTTAAGTTGATTTGAACCAATTATAGTAAAAGATAAATATGTTTATCTTTCGTAGCTGTTAAACATAGGAACATTACAAATAACTGTATTTACACAATACATACGATTTTTGAAGTATTGAAGTTAAAATTACGTTAAACCAACTCAAAGGTAAACAAACATGTTAAATCCATTACATTCTTGTATTAAATCATTTAGATTAAAAGATAAAACAGATTCATCTATTTAAGATGTTGAATATGAACATTTTTACATCACCTTAAATCATTACAAAAACAACAAACACCTTACATGCACAAAAATTGTTATATATGAACAAATCAATAGAACTTATTTCTTACTTGTTCAAACACAAGCAAAAACAACCCATAAATAGCAAAATAAATAAATCAGTGAATGACTACTTCAGCTAACAAAAACAATCAATATATATAGCAAAAAATAACAAGAACTTGTTCAGTTTAACACCTAGGGTTTAGTAGCATCTGCCATTGAATATTTAGGTATGCTTAATTAAACAAATGTCGATTATGTTAAATTATAACAAGAACTAAATTACCTTAAATCCATTACAAAAGCTATCATCAGCGTCAGAAAGAATGAATATTTAATTACGATTTATCATCTAACAAAAATATCTACATCAAAATAAAATACAGCTTACTTGTTCGGCATTTAAGTTTGAGGTGATTGCAGAGATTGCTCGATGAAAATATTTTAGTTTAAGATGAAATTGATGAAGCTGAAATTGATGAAGCTGAAGTAGTTGTAATTTAAATGTGGCTCTGATAAATGATTTGTAATCGTTTTAGCAGAAATATTGGGAACGGAAATCAATCGTTTGTTTTCTAAAACCTATTTTTGGTTTTGGTTTGCAACTGTAAAAAGTGGTAGAACGTGAAAGAGAAAATGGAACGGAAGAAGGGTATGAAGTAATTATGGCCTGCAAAGTTATTATTTTAAAGCTGTGTCCTACAAACTTATTGTTTGATGAAAGAAGGCCCTTACGATGAAATTCCCCTATTTTCAAAGTGATAAATTACTCACGGTTACAACGCTTTGTGACTATCATCACAAAATGTACCATTTACGGATTTTCTATCAAATATAATTTTAATTAAATTAATTAATTAATATAACACATTATATCAAGTATATAATAGAAGGAAAACACCTTTTATTCCGAACAAGATTGGTCAATGAATTAGATATATAACAAATTATATAATTTCTCCTAGGGCATACCCCTAACTCTATCAAATATTAATTATGATATAACTAAATTAAGCCGGACATATTTCTTACACCTATTTCTCCTACTTTAGTTCCCATCCTCAAATTTATTCTTTACACATTTTCCAACTATTTCTTTTTGATCATGTCTAGGGACGATTTCGACAATACTAATTCTACAAATGATTCATAAAGCTTGGGAGACTTAATTGATAGCGATGATTTACCTTATTCCGATGATTCAAAGGAGCATAGCAACGACAACCTTGAAGTTATTGTTAGATAGATGATAAATTTGTTTTACTACATCATACATTTTTTTACATCGATCGAATGTGGGTGGTTGATGTTCTTGATGGACATGAGAACATAATATAAGTTTTTTTTGTATGAAGAGTTGTACTTTCAAACGCCTATGCGACATCCTATCTACTAGGGACGGTTTAATTTATACTAAACAAATAGAGATTCCTAAAATAGTAGGAATGTTCGCTACATGATAAGCCATGGAACGCCACATACAATAATATGTGAAAATTTTAATCGATCTAGTGGCTGCTTAGTACTTATGTTTCTAAGATCTTACAAAGTGTCTCACTTATGACCAACTATACCATTAAACCAAACGATTTCAATGTGATCCCCGATGAAATTTGGATGATATAGGGTATTAACCCTTTTTTCAAAATGCAATTAGAGTTATAGACAGAACATATATTCCTATAAGAGTTGGTAAAAAGGAATTGCCTTAAGTAGAAAAATATGTCAAACACAAAATATTCTTGTTGTTGTTAATTTTGATTTAATATTAGGTTAGATAATATCTAGTTGGGAAGGATATGCCATGAAGATAGACTTTTAAATCATGCTATTGAAGAAGTTAAAACCTTCACACGCCCACCATGTAGTAGGTATTACCTTGTATATTTAAGCTATAAGCTTGGAAATGGGTATCTATCAGCTTATCGAAATGAACGCTATCATGTTCCAAACTTTCGACAAACCTAGCAACGTTCTGAAGTCATATAATAAAATCATCAAATTCTATCATTTTAGTTCACGCAAGGTTGCAGAAAGGACATTTGATATTTTAAAAAAATCAATATTTTATGAGACATGCCGACGTATAGTGTAAAGCAAAATGTGGGGAAGGATTTATCACTAATATGCGAAAGCGATAATTTAGGATCTAGTTTTTTCGATTGAACGCCAATGTAAATTCACCATTAATTGCACTATCACACAAGATCAAATAACAGAAAGAAAAGATGTAGAAGATTTAACATTGTTCGGATTTGCATCCTACATACACGGAGACCTAACAACTTTATTATTTCACCAATTTCGAGAGGAGAGATTACAAAATGGTAGATATTTCTTAAAGTAGAGAAATCTTATCTCTATTACAAATCTACAAAAGAATATTTAAGGGGAACCATTGTTTGAGAAAAATGAGGTGTTTTTCCAATAGCTTGAGGCATCTTTATATATGAGTAGAACGAAGCTAAATCTTGGAAACAAATTAAATTAATTAAAAAAGTAGACAATCAATTTCATATAGATTTTATAACATTTCCATTTTCCTAAGATTTTATTTGCCTTTGATTTAATGTAGATATCTATCTCTTTCTATCATGCACATATACAGTTTCCTCTTATCGTTTATTTGACCAATCAATTAAGTAAATTGATTGATTTGTTTTCTTGTTCTTCTATATGCTAATAGATTTGAGCATATTTTCAACACTCCATCTTGACTCAAAAAATACATATCTCTCTTAAATGAATTCAATCATCATCTACGAGTTGCTGGATCAATGCTCCATGGTGCTAAGTAGTTGGGACTAAGCTAATCAAGTTTGAGCAATGCTCAAACTTGTCCTTAGGGAGTGACATTTATCGTATCTGAAGGATATCCATAGTACTCGCCTTTAACAACTTGATCTTGTTTTTTTTTTCTTCCTCAAGCATAAGGAAAAATCCTATGACATTAATGTTCTTTATACGAGAACCATATGCTTGATTCCCTATAATACGAATCGCACTCTGACTGTTTGAAAATAGCTTTACTGTCCACTGCACCGTAAAAATGTCATCCAATAATTGAAGTAAATATGATTCCTCCTTAGTCACTTCCACAATCGATATCAACTCAGCCTCGGTAATCGATAAAACTATTGTAGACTTCAGCTTTGGTCTTCACGAAATTGAGCCTATGCCAAGTGTAAAAACATAGCCGACACTGACATCTTTCCATTTCCATACCTAGCATAATCTGAATCATAGTAACCTCTAAATTGATGTCACCATCTACTCCACCATACAACAAGCAAACTAATGAGGTGCCACGAAGATATTTGAGCATCCACTTCACTGCTAGCCAATGTTCTTTACCTATGCTAGACATATATCGACTCACAACACCCACTGCATGGGCCAAATCTGGACTCGTGCACACCATCACATGCATGAGACTACCAACAATACTAGAATAAGGCATATCTTCCATATACCTCTTGTCTTCATTCGATGAAGGAGACTATTCTTTCGATAACTTAAAATGAGAGCCTAATGGAGTGCCAACCGGTTTAGCTTTCTCCATACCAAATCGAGTGAGGACTTTCTTGACGTATTGCTCCTGAGTGAGTTTCAACTCTCTGCGTAATCTATCTCTGAATATCTCCATACCCAAAATTATTTACACTTTTCCTAAATATTTTATATCAAACTCTTTGTTGATCTCTGCTTTCAACTCTATAATTCTGACCATACTATGAAATGCAATCAAAATATCATCAACATATAACAAAAGATATATTGTATCTCCACCACACCTCCTAAAAGAAACGCATTAGTCTTTGAAGCTTCTAGAGTAACCATTTGAAAGAATAAACTTATCAAATCTTTTGTACCATAGTCTAGGAGACAACTTCAGTCCATATAGGAATTTGTTAAGTTTACAAACATAATCTGGTCTTCTATTATCAATGACCCTTAGGCTACTGTAAATAAATCTCCTCATCCAGATCATTATGCAAGAATGTAGTTTTTACATTTAGTTGCTCAAGTTCCATATCATAATGAGCAACTAATGCCAAAAGAATACAAATGGATGTATGCCTAACAACCGGAGCAAAGATGCCGTGATACTCTATCTCTTCTGAACATATCCCTTTGCTAATAACCCTGCTTTGTACCTGAAATCGCCATTACTACCATCTTTCACTTCGTAGATCCACTTATATCCAATTACCCTCTTGTCAGTGGGAAGAGACACCAAATCTCAAGAATGATTTTTCTACAAAGATTCAATTTTCTCTCCCATAAAAACCAACCAATTGGAACTATCTACTTATGCAATAGCGCATCTATAATTTCTGCGCTTATCATGGACAACATTTAATGCATATGCTGCCATGTCATCAAAGTCAATGTCTTCAATGCTCAATCCAAAAAATCATCAAACCACTTAGGCTTCTTCCTCTATCTAATAGGCCTAGTCTTTGAACGAGCTCCACTTTGAGTCTAATCCTCTGCACCAACATCTGTACTATCCTCATCAACCATGGTGCCATCAGAAACACCATCTGTACCTCAATGGAAAGAATCTGAAGATAACTTGCCTTGTATTTGGTATTCTGAATCTATCCTCGTATTGCCATCGGATGAGGAAGGCTCCACCTGTAACGACCCAGAAATTCCAGATAGTTAGAAAAGGAAGAAAGAGAAAGAAGAAGAAGAAACAGAAACAAGACACAGAAACCTCACATTCGCAGAGGATCAAAATATAATATCTCATAATAACAGTTTACAAAAGAAGAACTGTATCAATACACTTATATTTATACATCAGAGTTACAACCATTACTATTCACTGGACAGTTTTAAACAACATGCTCTAATTATACAATAATATATCACAGTGGTAAATACTCCATACGTTCCAGCCATCCAGCTCGCCTCCTGAGCTTCAGAACGTCCTTACCTGAAAATATGTAATACTCGGTCTGACCCGAGCATTACATCAAAGTAACACTCGGGTCAGGCTGGAAACCAGCGTGAGTAAACGCGTCTAATATGGAATACAAAAGCATACAACTTATATAAACCCGAGGTAACTCGTTTCAATTTACAAATTCACAGTTTGTTATCAACATCACTAATTCACACATTAATTTCTAAGTACCAAAACTTAGATTAATGGGTCCAATTCACTTAAAATCATTTCAATCCAACCTATTGATTCCACATATCAATCTATAAGAATCATTGTAGGTTACAAACTCGAAGTGGGTTCGGGTATTTACTCATACCCAACCCCGGTCTCCTCGAATTCAATACTATTTAACCCAAGTTATTCTATTAAATACAATTCAACTTTTATTATTGGATAACACTTTTCACAGCAATTCATAATTGATAGATAATCTCATTATCATTGTTTTCCAAACATAACATATCACAAAACATTTCCTATCAGAGAAATCAACCAATCCAAAGCACTTATTATCACCCAATCATTTATAAGCAAGATTGATCACTTTCATTAATTACATTAATTAATCATCCTCTAATTACTTCCATCAGTTAATTATTCTTAAATTTCATTTAATAATCAACCTTTAACTTAATTACTTTTATCAATCAACCATGATAAAATCACGATCAGAAATTAACTTCCTTAATTAAACTAACTCCTTGATTAATTATATTAAACCTTTAATTTCACTGAGTAATTATCATTGAATTTCTTCAATCAAATAATTATCCTTTAGTTACTTCCCATTAAGTAATTTTCTTTTATTTAATTACATCCGGTAACTAATTTCTTCACTAAGAAATTACACCTCATTAACTACCTTAAGTAATTATACCTAACCCAACATCAAATAATTAACTTTAATTAATTAAACTGAATTAATTAACCAAAATTAACCACATCCAATTAATTAATCATACTGAGTAATCAATTCCTTTAATTATTTCATTAAGTAATTATTCATAATAATTCTTTATATTAAGTAATTAACCTCTTAATTACTTCTTACTTAATTATTTCTAAATTAATTAACCTTGATTAATCAATCTTTAATTATCTACTTAATGATCTTAATTTCAATTTAATTAACCCTAAATAAATTAACTTTAATTCTTAATCATTTATTAATGAAGATCTTAATCAATTTTAAGATAAGCCTTTTATCTTATTTAACCTCTAATAAAACTTGAAATCACTTATCATTATAATATGAAGACATAAATCTCCTTTAATTAACTTGTTGATTACATATTTAAGTTTAAATAAACTTAAGATTCTTCTTAATTAATTTAAGTAAAATATCATACAAGTTCTTAAACCAAAATCTAACATTATTATACAAGAGATAACATTTTACTTTTAAAATCAAATAAATCTTGATTTTCTTAAAGTTTTAGAAAAAAAATTGTTTATAAAACTTTTAAAAACTATTTTAAACTTCACTTCAGGTTCAACCCAGGTCCTACCCGATACCCTTTCCGAGAAATCTTTTTTTTTTACAAAACTTAGTTTAGTTTTAAATCCAAAACCTGCTAACTTTACACTTGCGCCCATACTCGAAGTCAAACCCAAGCAGACCATGTTCACACACTACCCTCTTCCCTCGTGACCACCTCGAGAATGACTCGAGTAAAACACGAGTTACCCGAAAACTTAAACCCATCAGAACCTGATGTGCATGTGTGTACGGTGCACGGCGAACCCCTCGACGCCGATCATCTGCGAAGCCTCCCACACATCACCTATAACTTCGCGAAGCCTACCCATCGACCAGATCCCATTGTTCACTCTCGAATCGAAAATGAGTGCTTCAAGCCAAATCTGGAAACCCAACGTCACCGGAAATCCACCCACCTCCGACGTTCCTTGCCTCGAGGTACCCCGCCGTCTTCGCCGCAGGTCCTCCTCGACTTCCAGCTCCTAATTTCCCTATCACGATCCCCTCTGATCAATTCCCGATGTTGCGATCCTTTCTGAAACACTGACAACAAAACTTGGCGCAAAACCCTATTTCAACGATGCCCCATCGCCTCAGTAAGATGAAAATTCTAAAGCCATTTTTGCCGAAATCGACCATCGCCATTCTTGCTTCTCCCATGAGTACGCGACCCCAAAATCCTCCGATCAACAGCAAATTGCTCAAACTCAATTTACGGTCATGTCTCAATTCCTCTTGTTTTACAAATCTAAAAATCAAAACTTTACCTTTAAAAATCATGTTTTCCGAAGCTTAAGTAGATTATATCCACGAAACTTTAGATTATTTAACTCAAATTTTCGATATAAATTAAGATCCTCCTGATCCTCTTTATTTATTTATTTTTATAAATCTACTTAAATTCTTACTTGTAAACATTTTAAAACTTATATCCTGTTATTCCTGGCAACTTGTTCATATAAAAATGTTTAAACTGATTCAGGGAAAAGATATTTTAAATTTTGGTCAGATTTGCAACCCGATGACCAAAAACAGGATGTTGATTGGTGTTCTGATATGCATACCATGAAATCAGATATCTATATTCATGCAATTCATACACATATACATGCAAATTACTTATCATACTTTGCCCCATGAGTTACTACATGACACATGATTTAACAGATTAAGCTTGATTTACTCACCTTCCACAGAACAGAGAACATGCTTTCTTTTTCTGGAACTATTTTAATTTGCATCTTTGAATTTGAAGTTTTGTTGATCGATTGCAGTTTGATTCCTAATTCTTACAAATGCTCAAAGTTGTTGAATTGTTAGCTGTATCCATAGAATCCTTGCAGATATGTTGATGAGTTTGCTGTAAATGTTGGAACAGATTTTACTTTTTTTTTACCTTTGAACTTTTCTCAAAGAAAAATCTGGCTTTCATCATTATTTTTTTAAAATATGTTGTTTAATTTTTATTAATCTTTAAATTAATTCAATTGACACTTGTCTAAGAATGTAACATTTGTCACTAGCATGAATTAATAGATTACATTTGTTAATTATATATATGCTTAATTTACAAGTGTATTTGCCTAGAGGTAATAATCTTTTCTTTTTTTATGATTTATAAAACTTATATGTGTATATATTTTTATTAAGTAAAAACATGGTTTTAATCCATATAAATAAATATTTTAAGAAAACAATGTAAAACCAATTATTTAAAAGAAATAAAATCATATATACTATATTTTTTAAATACAAAATATATTTAAGATATATATCTATTCTTTGAAACTCCATATCACACCCAAATTCAAATTAAATTTTCAAATCAATTATATATATTCATATATTTAAACAAATACAATTTCAACTTGTATATACTAATTCTATTTAAACTCTATGTATATATATATATATATAACACAATTAAGAATATAAATATTTATTTAATCAGATTCATTTGTTCAATCAAAAATTCAGTATTTCTAACAATTAACCCAACTAATTATTAATTAATGGACACTCCAAAAATTCAGGTTATCACATTCCTTCCCCCTTGAAATCTTTTCGTCCTCGAAAAGGAATGAAGCCAGAATTTATTAAAATGCTTATTTTTAGAAAAAAATATTCTTTGAAACACTTTTAAAATCTACATAATATTATAAAATGGTTTTATAAAAATACTTTTTATAACTCGATGTTTTAACCAGTCCATCCATGTTCTCACAGAAATTCGGTCATACGTTGATCAGGCGTGCGACTGAAAATATATAAGTACTTAGCAGACCCGTTTTCAACACCCAGTGAAAATACTTGGAAAATAATTTTATTAAAAATATAGAAAACATTTTTGAAAATAGAGGAAATGTCTTTGGTGAGAATGCTCTGGAAATCATCACCCCCATCCATGGTCGCAGTTACATTCCAGGGTTACGTCGCCATCGTAGCAAAAGTCCATGTAACTGTAGGCTCTCCGCGGCCTCTCGATTACGCCATGGAACCCACGACAGATCGCAGTTACATTCCAGAGTTACATTGCCATCACAGCAATAGTCCATGTAACTGCAGGCTCTCTGCGGCCTCTGATTTTCGCTGTCAAAATGAAACTTTTCCACTCCTACATACGTCGCAGTCTACCGATATAAAATCAAACGCTGACTGTTGGCTCTCAGCGGCACACATGACTTTCGCTATGTTACCATAAGTCGCAGTCTACCGATATAAAATCAAATGCAGACTGTTGGCTCTTAGCGGCACACACGACTTTTGCTATGTTACCATAGGTCACGGTCTGCCGATATAAAATCAAACGCAGACTATTAGCTCTCAGCGGCACACATGACTTTCGCTATGGTATACTCTACTCATAATGCCCAGAAACTAGTTTTGTCCAGACTCCTCACATGATCAACTTTAGAACCCTCCTTGGGGCTCAAGGCAGCACCACCGGGTGGCACTCCTGAGAAGTTCATTTTAAGGAAGCGCCTTTTTCCCCAGAGCCATCATCAAAACATTTTATACTATACACATATAGTATCTTCAAATCATACACCTAGTATGATCCCATACAAAGCTCCTTTACACAAAAATCGATTATCCCAAAATCGATTATTCTCAAACTTGGCTTTCCAAATTCTCATATTGATTTTACCCAAAAATCAAAAGCCCTACCAAATTCCAAAGGTTCCCAAAACCTTTGCTAAAATCCTCATAATATCCTTTATATATATACAGATATATTTAAAACTTTGGATCATTTCAAATTTGTATAAAACTCCTTTTATACTTCGAAACACCTTCAAAATCCTTTTCTTTTGGCGATAGTTTCAACAAGGGGAGATTTATCTTATATAACAAAGATATATATCTGTATTTATTCCAAATGAAATATTAAAATTTGATTACTCTATACAAAACCACATATCATATCACTTACTTTCATAAAGTAAATTTTTATTATAGAAATATCAAATTTTCATTCTACTTCATCATCTATTTCACAAAATATACCTTTCATGTCAAAAACCATTTCACAATCATTTTCCACAAATTCCCAGTACCAATTTTATTCAAATCCGTATGATGTACACATATCATCCGTACGCTATACCAATCTGATCGCTCACTCGATCACACAATTTCATTTCCGAACTAGTATCGTCCACCCGACTTCCTAGTGCGGACTCAAATCTGGTTTCTTGATCAGAAACCGTCATTCTTCTTGCATAGTCATAACTATGATAGAGAATACCCTGAACCAATCAACAATCCATATCCAGGTTCGCCGTCGAAAATCGAGTAAAAAAAAAAATCCCAACTCGGATCGACATATTATCTCGAAATTCTATGCTCGAATCTGGATCAAATCATTATGCGAATAAAATAACATACGTACACCCTACGTATTTATCTTTGTTGATTGTTAGCCAAATCAATTCCATTTCTATTCACATTGACTTGCTCACAATTGCTGCAATCCATTTGGATTATCACCTCTATTCTTATCTCGATTGGGTATTTAACCAATAATAGTTTAAACACTGTCCAATTTAAATTTATAAAATAGCTTGAAAAGTTAAAAATAGATAAGTAGTTGGAAAATAGTTACTAGTTTGTAAAATAGGTGTAAAATAGTTAGAAAATAGTTAAAATAATTATAGAAATTTTAGAAATTGCAAAATAATAGTAAGATAGTAATTAGTTTTTGTAAAATAGTTGAAATATAGTAATTAGTTTATAAAACAGTTGGAAAATCGTTGAACAGTTTCAAAAATAATTGTAAAACAAGTATAAGTTAGTTTGGCTTTTTAAATGAAAAGTTGTATATATAATGAATAGCTTGGAAAAATAGGTTTATATTAAAACAATTTATACTAAAAATAGTCCAGAGTCCAAACTGCTCACTTCCCAATCTCCATTCTCATCAATTCAATTTAAATTTCCACTTCCATTTAAATTGAACCAATTCCAATTTTAAATAACTTCAATTTCCATTGAAATTGATTCAACCCCAATTCAAGTTAAATTAACCTCAGTTTCTTTCCAAATTTAACTTTATTCAACCTTGATTTCAAATTCTACTAATTCAAATAAATTTCAATTGAACTAGCTCAAATTTCAATTCATTTCAACTCCAGTTTGAATTAATCCCAATTTCAAACTCTATTTCCAAATCAAGTTGAATTATTCTTAATTTCCTCCCAAATTCAATTCAAATTCCATTTGAATTTAAAACTATTAAACTTTAGTTACAATTCCAAATTATTCAAGTCAATCCAATTCAAATTTCCCATTTGAATCTTATACTCATACATCTCTCAATCACAATTTCAATTAATTCAAATCAAATTCAATTTGAACTAATTCAAATCAAATTTCAAATATAAACCATCTCGAATTATATAAATTCGAGTTAATACCTTAAATCTTTAAATCCTGATTTAATTTCTTTAAATCAATTTTCCTTTAAAGTTTTTTTTTGAACAATTCAATTCTAAGTCCAAATTTCAAAATTCCATTTTAAATTATCTTTACTTAACTCATTACAAAGTTCAAGTAAGAGTTTCAAACAAATTTAATTTACAAATTTATTTCTTAACATTCAAATCTTAAGTTCAAAGGAATTCCATATCCTAATTTTAATTTTAAGTTAAATTTTATTTATCACTATAATAGATATATTACCACACTTCATTTCTCATTTATTTAAACAAATCCAATTTCAGCTTAAAGATCATTAATAACAACGGGATGGTATCATTCAAATTATTTTAAAACATCCATCCATTTCCAATTTCTAGATCTCAAACCCATTTTGAGATCACACAAACTCCCAATTTAGATTAACCATTTAACTTCTCAAGTTAAATTCCAATTTCATCTTGAAATTTCCAAATCAGGTTGATCATTCCAACTTATTTAACCTTTCCCCAAGTTAAACTCAATTCACTTAATCCAGTCAGCCTTACCGAATTTGAACTTCCATTTCAAATTTTAAACTTCTCATAAATAATCTTCCCACTTATTAAGTTCAAAAGCTTATCACTTTGGGCATCATATCTCCTTCCCAATTTAAAACTCAATATTTAGAGTTTATTTCAAACCATCTTTGATATTTGTATATCCACACATATATACATATTTACTTCTTGGCCCACCAAGCCAAATTTAAAAATTTAAACCATCCTTGATTTTTAATTTAAACAAATTCTTTTAAAATTTACAAACAACTTCTTATTCTAGAATAAGATTACATTCAAAATAGTTTGAATAATAAAATTTTGAAACCAATTCAAATGATTAAATTTAGAATTCAGAACTTAACAATTTGAAACCCACTTTAATTTACATCCTTTCAAATTTACAAGTTACTCTTTTTAAATGGTTACTTTCCTTAAAACATTTTATTATTAATTGGAAAACAATCAACCCATTATTAAACACAATAACCATTCTATTTCTCTAGTTTGAAACCAATTCTAATTCATCTTATTTTGAAATACTTCTCTAATTCAAGATTTCAAATTTAGTTTGAATCATTTTCAAACTTATCTTTATTTAATTTCAATTTGGTTGTATTTCTATTGACATTTAATTTAATTCCAATAATTTAACAACCAATTACCCTAATATTTATTAGAAAGAAATATTGCTTTATATATCAAAATGTAATCTTATATAAAATCATTTAAAACCCTTATATAAGAATATAACAAGTACGCTCTCTCATATATATATATACACACACACACACACTCAACTCATCCTAGGGTACCACTTACCCCATCCTTAATGAGTAATCCCACCGGAGCAAAGGTTCTCGCTTAACCTTCAACTCTGATACCAAATGTAACGACCCGGAAATTTCAGATAGTTAGAAAAGAAAGAAAGAGAAAGAAGAAGAAACAGAAACGAGACACAGAAACATCACATTCGCAGCGAATCAAAATATAATATCTCATAATAACAGTTTACAAAAGAAGAACTGTATCAATACACTTATATTTATACATCAGAGTTACAACCATTACTATTCACTGGACAGTTTTAAACAACATGCTCTAATTATACAATAATATATCACAATGGTAAATACTCCACACGTTCCAGCCATCCAGCTCGCCTCCTGAGCTTCAGAATGTCTTTCCTGAAAATCTGTAATACTCGGACTGACTCAAGCATTACATCAAAGTAACACCCGGGTTAGGCTAGAAACCAGCGTGAGTAAACCCGTCTAATATGGAATACAAATGCATACAACTTATATAAACCCGGGTTAACTCGTTTCAATTTACAAATTCACAATTTGTTATCAACATTGCTAATTCACACATTAATTTCTAAGTACCAAAACTTAGATTAATGGGTCCAATTCACTTAAAATCATTTCAATGCAGCCTATTGATTCCACATATCAATCTATAAGAATCATTGTTGGTTACAAACTCGAAGTGGGTTCGGGTATTTACTCATACCCGATCCCGGTCTCTTCGAATTCAATACTATTTAACCCAAGTTATTCTATTAAATACAATTCAACTTTTATTATTGGATAACACTTTTCACAGCAATTCATAATTGATAGATAATCTCATTATCATTGTTTCCCAAACATAACATATCACAAAACATTTCCTATCAGAGAAATCAACCAATCCAAAGCACTTATCATCATTCAATCATTTATAAGCAAGATTGATCACTTTCATTAATTGCATTAATTAATCATCCTCTAATTACTTCCATCAGTTAATTATTCTTAAATTTCATTTAATAATCAACCTTTAACTTAATTACTTTAATCAATCAACCATGATAAAATCACGATCAAAAATTAACTTCCTTAATTAAACTAACTGCTTGATTAATTATATTAAACCTTTAATTTCACTGAGTAATTATCACTGAATTTCTTCCATCAAATAATTATCCTTTAATTACTTCCCATTAAGTAATTTTCTTTTATTTAATTACATCCGGTAACTAATTTCTTCACTAAGAAATTACACCTCATTAATTACCTTAAGTAATTATACCTAACCCAACATCAAATGATTAACTTTAATTAATTAAACATAATTAATTAACCAAAATTAACCACATCCGGTTAATTAATCATACTGAATAATTAATTCCTTTAATTATTTCATTAAGTAATTATTCATAATAATTCTTTATATTAAGTAATTAACCTCTTAATTACTTCTTACTTAATTATTTCTAAATTAATTAACCTTGATTAATCAATATTTAATTATCTACTTAATGATCTTAATTTCAATTTAATTAACCCTAACTAAATTAACTTTAATTCTTAATCATTTATTAATGAAGATCTTAATCAATTTTAAGATAAGCCTTTTATCTTATTTAACCTCTAATAAAACTTGAAATCACTTATCATTATAATATGAAGACATAAATCTCCTTTAATTAACTTGTTGATTACATATTTAAGTTTAAATAAACTTAAGATTCTTTTTAATTAATTTAAGTAAAATATCATACAAGTTCTTAAACCAAAGTCTAACATTATTATACAAGAGATAACATTTTACTTTTAAAATCAAATAAATCTTGATTTTCTTAGAGTTTTAGAAAAAAAACTTGTTTATAAAACTTTTAAAAACTATTTTAAACTTCACTTCGGGTTCAACCCAGGTCCTACCCGAGACCCTTTCCGAGAATTTTTTTTCTTCAAAACTCAGTTTAGTTTTAAATCCAAAACCTGCTAACTTTACACTTGCGCCCATACTCGAAGTCAAACCCGAGCAGACCATGTTCACGCACTACCCTCTTCCCTCGTGACCACCTCGAGAATGACTCGAGTAAAACACGAGCTACCCGAAAATCTAAACCCATCAGAACCTGATGTGCACGTGTGTACGGTGCACGACGAACCCCTCGACGTTGATCATCTGCGAAGCCTCCCCCACATCACCTATAACTTCGCGAAGCCTCCCCATCGACCAGATCCCACTATTCACTATCGAATCGAAAACGAGTGATTCAAGCCAAATCTAGAAACCCAACATCACCGAAAATCCACCCACCTCCGACGTTCCTTGCCTCGAGGTACCCCGCCGTCTTCGCCGTAGGTCCTTCTCGACTTCCAGCTCCTAATTTCCCTATCACGATCCCCTCTGATCAATTCCCGATGTTGCGATCCTTTCTGAAACACTGACAACAAAACTTGGTGCAAAACCCTATTTCAACGATGCCCCATCGCCTCTGTAAGCTGAAAATTCTAAAGCCATTTTTGCTGACCATCGCCATTCTTGCTTCTCTCATGAGTACGCGACCCCAAAATTCTCTGATCAACAGCAAATTGCTCAAACTCAATTTACGGTCATGTCTCAATTCCTCTTGTTTTACAAATCTAAAAATCAAAAATTTACCTTTAAAAATCATGTTTTTCGAAGCTTAAGTGGATTATATCCACGAAACTTCAGAATATTTAACTCAAATTTTCGATATAAATTAAGATCCTCCTGATCCTCTTTATTTTATTTTTTTTATAAATCTACTTAAATTCTTACCTGTAAACATTTTAAAACTTATATCCTGTTATTCTTGGCAACTTTGTTCATATAAATATGTTTAAACTGATTCAGGGAAAAGATATTTTAAATTTTGGTCAGATTTGCAACCCGATGACCAGAAACAGGATGTTGATTGGTGTTCTGATATGCATACCATGAAATCAGATATCTATATTCATGCAATTCAAACACACATACATGCAAATTACTTATCATACTTTGCCCCATGAGTTAATGCATGACACATGATTTAACAGATTAAGCTTGATTTACTCACCTTCTAGAGAACAGAGAACATGCTTTCTTTTTCTGGAACTATTTTAATTTGCATCTTTGAATCTGAAGTTTTGTTGATTGACTGCAGTTTGATTCCTGATTCTTACAAATGCTCAAAGTTGTTGAATTGTTAGTTGTATCCATAGAATCCTTATAGATATGTTGATGAGTTTGCTGTAGATGTTGGAACAGATTTTACTTTTTTTTTTGCTTTGAACTTTTCTCAAAGAAAAATCTGGCTTTCGTCATTATTATTTTTTGAAATATGTTGTTTAATTTTTATTAATCTTTAAATTAAATCAATTGACACTTGTCTAAGAATGTAACATTTGTCACTAGCATGAATTAATAGATTACATTTGTTAAATTATATATATGCTTAATTTACAAGTGTATTTACCTAGAGTTAATAATCTTTTTTTATGATTTATAAAACTTATATGTGTATATATTTTTATTAAGTAAAAACATGGTTTTAATCCATATAAATAAATATTTTAAGAAAACAATGTAAAACCAATTATATAAAAGAAATAAAATCATGTATACTATATTTTTTAAATCCAAAATATATTTAAGATATATATCTATTCTTTGAAACTCCATATCACACCCAAATTCAAATTAAATTTTCAAATCAATTATATATATTCATATATTTAAACAAATACAATTTCAACTTGTATATACTAATTCTATTTAAAATCTATGTATATATATAACACAATTAAGAATATAAATATTTATTTAATCAGATTCATTTTTTCAATCAAAAATTCAGTATTTCTAACAATTAACCCAACTAATTATTAATTAATGGATACTCCAAAAATTCAGGTTATCACACCACCTTCAACATAGCATTCTCAGCAAAAGTCACATGTCTGTTGATAATAATCTTCTTAATGATAGGACATCACATCCTATATCCATTTACTCCTCTTTTATAACCTAGAAATATACATTTGTGAGCTTTAGGTTCCAACATCCCTCTGCTCTCATGCACATAAGCTGAGCATCCAAACACTCCAATATAGGAATAGTTAACAGTCTCTTCATTCTATAGTTCTTTAGGGATCTTTATATTTATGGCAGTAGAAGGTGTGCATTAATTAGGAAAGCTGTCATAGATAAAGCTTCAACCTAAAATTCCTTGTTCAACTTAGCAGTCAATCTAAAGCAATGAATTCCCTCAAACAATGTATGATTTATCCTTTTAGTAATCCCATTAGACTGAGGGTCGTCAAGTGTGGTGTAATGCCTTCGGACTCACAAAAATCAATGAATTCTCATGATACAAATTCACTGCCATTATCAAAACGAAGGACTTTCAATTTTGTCCCCACTGCTTTTCAACAATAGAATTCCACTTTCGAAACCCGTCAAAGTTTTTGATCTTAGGCTGTAGAAAGTATACTTAAACTATATGAGAGAAATCATTTGTAAGTAAAATGAAATACCCGGCTCCACCCAAAAAGGGAAGGGGAGGGCCCCTAAACATCTGTATGTACATACTTTAAAACAACCGCCGCTTTATGCTCTCGAGTACTGTAACGACCCAAAATTTCACCATATTAATTTCCAAATATTCAATTAATTTTAAATATTCAAATAATAGGTTTTATAATTAAAAAATTTAAATAAAAAATATTGAAAATAAGATAATTTAGTTTACAAAAATATTTGGTTCGATGAGGAACGGAAAATGTGACCGAAAACCGTTTTCCGAATTTTCAACGTTTCATCAAATAAAAGTTCTTTGAAATGTTATAATCAAAATGGCATAATTATATACATATTCATTTAGAAATAAATTAGGATATGTGTGTATTCACGTATGCATTAGTTAAGTGTGTGTATGTATATGTATGTCTACACACACACTTAAGATAACATAATATAAAAAATTGACAAGCACCTTTGTCCAAGTGGTTAATTGATTCGGCTTTGGTGTAGGATGTCACAAGTTCGAAACTTGCTTTCGAACGTTTATTTGACATGGGATATGTTGTCCCAATGATTTGTTGTATATAAAGTACCATTTCAAAAAAAAACATAATATAAAATTATATAAAAGTAAACATCACATCATGGAAGCATGTTTAAGCATTAAGTACATGCATTTATGGCATGTTGGCTTTGATTTGAAGGGGAGAAAGGCTTGGTGATGAGGTGGAAGCATATGAATGGAGGGCAAAGGACAAGGGTGTAATGGTAATTCCATTTATGCATTTTATATTAAAAAAAATCCTCCATTTTCTTTTCCCTTATTCTTTTCACTTTTTCCATTTTTTTAAAAGTTTTCATCTTTCTTAAAACTTCATGAAACCTTTTAATGACTTCCATTCATAATTTTAATTTTTAAAAATCCAAGTTTAAAATTTTAAAATAATTTCAAACTTGTTAAATCTCCTCCTTTTCATTTTAAAAACATCTCCAGTTTCCTCCCACTTCATTTGGCAATAACTTCCTCCAAACTGCTCCAAATCAAGATTTCCTTTTTTTTAAAACCATGGAAAATTCCAATGGGTACAACTTTTATGTTGACCACTTCTACAAATTTTGAGAATCACTATGTAAATATATCAAATATTTACAGAGTGTTTTTGGACCCAAAATTCCATGTTGGGAAATGGTCATTTTTATTTCGACCGTATCCTTCTTCATAAAAATTGTAATTAAGTGTTTATTTTTTTTAATTGTAGAGGAAAGAATTTCCTAAAACTTTACTTTTAACCACTTTACCAAATTCTGAGTGTAACATGTCTAAAAATAGATGAGAATATGACCCTTTTCGAGTTGATTTTTGGTGATTTCCAAGCTCAACAAGTTTTAAATTTATTTCAAGTTTCTAAAAAGATTTGGTGAGTAAAACTCTTAATTTTTTTTGGAAAATATTTTTCTTTAGTTACATTATGATATATATATATATATATATATATATATATATATATATATTGCTTGCATGGTTTGGATATAACGTGAAGTTGATCATGTTTGGTTTGGAAAGGTATATGTGTTATGGATGGAAACATGTTAAGTAAATATTAGTTAGCAAACTAGTTAGTAAGTAAAATTTTACCCTCAAAACAAATGTTTTAAAACTATATTCATGTTCATATTTATTGCCTAGGAATTCTTGTTATATGTATGCTTAGACCATTGTTATGTGATGTTTGGTTATGTTGATAATTATAAACTCGTTTTGCCTAACTGCCATATAGCGATAGTCATTGTATCGACACTTTTGGAAAATCACTTCTTATCAAACCATTTGGTTTCATCTTCATGTTTGGAATTGTTTTACAAGTTAAGCAAAATTTTGACTAATGATGTTTTCAAAAATAATTAATTATTTTAATGATGATTATTTAATTTAATTAATAAGGACTAAGGTTAACTAATTAACTTATTAATGATGTGTTTTAAATTTAACTAGTTACATAGTTAATGATGTTTTAAATTTAATTGATCATTTTATTTAATGATGTTTAAGGCTAATTAATCTTTCGAACATGATGGATTAAAGTTAATAAATTAATAAATTAATAATGTTTGAAAATTAATTAATCTTTTTAATTAATGACTTTAAAAGGAAATCAACTTGTTTTAACTTTAATTAATCTTTCCTTAATGATGACTTAAATTGATTAATTATTTTGAAATAATGATATTTAATTATTAATTAACTAATTTAATTAACTATATTAAAATATTATTAATTAATTGAATTAATGGTGTGTAAAGGCGATTTACCCATTTTAATTAAAGGTAATTGGAGTTAATTAATCAACTTAATTTATGAAGTTTCAAAGTGAATTTATCAAAGTTACAAGGATGTTTTGACTTTGTTATTCATTTTAAATAATGATAATTAATTAATTATTAATTTAATTAATTAAAGTTTACTAGTTAATTGAATTAATAAGGTTTAAAAGTGGTTTGCCCATTTTATTATTTAAAGACACGTGAAATTCCAAAGTCAAATTGTGTGATGAAGTTTAAAGTTAATTAATCAATGTAATAAGGATGTTTAAGTTATTAAATCCTTTTTAAATTGATGATTTGAAGCTAGTAAACTCTTTTAACAAAGTGTTTTAAAGCTAATTCTTATAATGTGAGACCAAGCATGAATTCAGGTTTTCTAAAAGAATTTTTTGGATTTGATTATGGAAATGAATTAATTTTCGTAAAGCGATTCACTTATATAGGAATGATTTATTTGTATACTTAGCACTAAACGTCGAAGAAGTAAACTCATCGCTATTTCAAAAGTTAAGAATAATCGTGAGACATGACTTTGAGGTAACACTATCTTGACTTGTATGGTGTTATTGTTAACCAAGAAATAGTATAAGTTGGAATTCGATGAGTGGTGATAAGTACACAAGACATAATTTCTCTATACGATCATTTTATATCCTCGATCATTGGTTTCTCAGTTATCGGTTACCTCATTTTCTTTGTATTTCGTCATTCTAAGACGATGTGTTTCTCACTTGAGCTTTGTTATCCTTTGTCGAAAATGACTAAACCCAAAGAGCAAGTGGAAGCCAAGCTATGTGGGGTTGCTTCCACTAGGGTATTTTCAAATCCACTCTAGATTGGAATCGATTTTTGCATGCTGAGATGTGAAATACTTGGATTATCGGTAACCATTGGCGGGTTCCGGCTTGGACGTGTCCGAGAGCCATCAGAGTTCTCAAGTATATTTCTAGAGGTATACTTTCGGTAAGAGGGGAACACCCTCCTATTCATTGCTGGAAATTTTCATTTTCTTATTTGATTCGAACCTTTGAATCTGTTTTCTTTAATTACAACAGGAAGAGTCAACCACTCTCCATGGTGTTCAATTATTGGTTTTGTCCATTCTTTTGAGTTCGAATAGTTATCTTGTTTAGTCCATTTTACCGAGTTTGGACTGTTGTCTTGTTTTATCCATTCTATCCAATTTGGATTTTTATTCATACTATTTTCATTCTTTTAAGTCTGAATGTTATACTACTTTACCCATCATTTATGTTTGGATTTGTTCCCTATTGTTCATTTCTAATTTGTTATGTTTAGTTACTATATATGTGGAAGAAAACCCGTTCCGCGTAAGCGGCATGGTCCCACATATTATTATTTAAATACATCCCATTTGTTTTATAGTTTTACTCATACCAGACATTTTGTCTTATCCGAGTTATTTATTTTCCCTAAAACTCTCGGGTACTCAATTATATTTTGATTGTTCGAGAAAAGCAAGTTTTCTTTGGAGCTCTTTGAAGACAGTTATCGAGTAGGCGGCTCCTTGGCTATCTAGTGATTTATTTCCATTGTATGATTATGTAGGTGTATTTTGTATCTTAAAATTGAAAAGTCAGAACGTATAGCTGCAAATCTATTAGATGTAGTATTTTTTTACTCTGATAACTCCTTATAAGGAGTAACCTTTTGTATTATGTCATTTTATACTATATGTAACCATCTCGATGCAAGGTTTATCTATTCTGACTTGTTCTTTTCTTTATTTCACCTTAACGCAACTTATCTTTCGGATGCTTAGGCAACGACACATGAATACCGAGGGATGTATTAACTGTCGTTCTCAGGGATAAGAAAGGTGGGTCATCACAGATGGTATTAGAGCATATGTTTAGCGAACCCCTAAACTCTGGTGGGTAAACTCTCTAAGGATAGGATTAGTAAAATCCTAAGATAAGTTTGAGAGTATAAATACATATTGAGTGCGTATTTGTTACTACTATAAAAATATTTATATTGTGTTATTTGATCCGTTGAGTGGTATATGAATTTTAGTTGATGCGTCTAATCAGCGTTATCGATGGAGATTCCTAAACATTTGAACAGATCTACCAATGCAATATTATTTTAAAATGGTAAATGAAATAATTTTACCTGGGAATATAATATATATATAAGAATGATTTTCACAAATTAATATAGTTGTATAGTTAAGTTGATTATTTAGAAATTATAATATTTTATTATTATCATTTACTATTTGATTAGTAATGCTCGTCCAGTTTGAGCATTAACTATTGTTGAACAGTTCATAAGGAATTTTCCTTAGTAAGATATAGGTTGAGTAGATGGAAATCAGGGAATCTTGGAATGAACTCCTTGTGAATTAAGTTTCACAGGTTGATTATAAGATGTTCGGTGAAAGGGTTAAGTTAAAAGTCATCTTTTAATAATGTTAAGCCAAAATTAAACTTTTTATATAAAAAGTTGTTTAATATAATATGAATAGTAGGATAATACATTTAGAGGATAAATATTTGAGAAATTTAATTATAATAAAGGAGAATCATTTAAATGTAATATTAACTCACATCCAAATTTCCTATATCATATCCATGATGCTATAAACTATTTTTGATTTCTTGGATGACAGTTAGATTTGTTTGATTAATTAAATGAAATTAATCTGAATATTCCTTTTAAACCGTTTAAGGGCCGTTATAGAAATTTCTGCCATACCGTCATTTATTAGATATCATCCCCTCAACCCTTATGTGTGTTTGAACTTGAGCTTGTGTTTTCCCAAAAGTAGATGTTTAAAATTCATTAATCATTTTGATTAATGATATTTTAAATTAATTAATCAATTTAACTAATGATGCTTAAAATTGATTAATCTTATTTATTAATGAGATTAGGATTTAGTTAACCATTTTAAGTAATGATATTTGAATTTAATTAATTATTTTAATTAATGATATTTGAAAATTAATAATCATTTTAATAATGATATTTTTAAGTAATTATTCATTTTAATTAATGATTATTTGAATTTAATAAATCGCTTGATAAATACTATTTTAAGTTGGTTATTCAATTTAATGAATGAGTTTAAAATAAATTAATCGATTTGATGGAAGTGTTTTGGAAGTAATTAACTATTTTATTAAAGATAATTGATCTGTTTATTAAAGAAAATTGTAAATTTGATTAATTATCTTTTGGGGTATTTAATATTGTTTTAGATTTATAAAAGATATTATAAATGTGATTTATTATCTTTTAGGATAATTAATGTTATTTTAAATTTAATAAAAGAATTTTATAAATCATCCTCCAGGACGGTTAACATTGTTCTAAATTTATAAATGATGTTTATAAATGAGAAAATTTCTTTAAATGGAATTGTTTATAAATAAATCTAAGTAAATTGTTTTGGGATTTTAGTAAACGATGTTTAAAATGATATTTGTTTTGACTCTTGTTTTAATACAATTAGTATTATAAATTTGTCTTTCCAAATAATATTTAAAGAGTTTTTGGAAAATTCAAATCCCGGAATTGTTTAAAATAATTTCAAAAGACTTTGAGAAAAGTAGTAACGATATTATTTGAAAATATTTCTAAAGTACAAATATTTTGGAAAAGAAATTTTAAGTAGAATGCTTTTTCTTTGAATAATTCGGAGGGAAATATTTCGGTTAGTTTTGCGGTAATCTGAATAATCTTCTAAGTGACGATCAGATGCTGCTTAGGCAAATGTTGTGAAGTACTTAGTAAATTATTCTAGTTATCATTGTGTGATCGAAATGAATTCAAATCCGAACGAACCCAAAAATGATTTTTGAAAATTATAACAGGTTATTTAATCTTTAAGTTCCCTAAAAGGGAATTGATTTCAGAAATATGAAGTATTTTTGATAAGAGATTGTTTTGGTAAATGAATTTTACCCTTAAATAATATACGAGGTAATTTAACACTGATTTAAATGGGTCAGATTGGATATGAAAGTTTTGATAACGTTGTTTTATCAAAATCATAGATATTATTCAAGTATTTAAGTAGTGTAAACTAATTTGTGTTATTGGGTCATTCCATAAACATGATTCATTTTAACACCTTAATGTGAAAAGGTAGGAAGGTTTTAATAGACATCACTTTATTAAAACTGTAGCTTTTGTTTAAAGCATGTAAGTAGTATAAAATATTTGTTATTTTGAGTCAACCCATAAAAACATTGTCCATCACAACACTCTATGTTAAGGAGGTTGAGAGGTTGACTCAGTTTTAGAAGACCTAAATTTTGATTTGATTTTCACCTAAATTGTGAAAAGCAAAATAATCTTTGTGTTTTGTATCTACTCTTAGGATCTGGAAGGGTATTATATAAGTAAATAAAGTGGAATAAGTTATTATTTGATGTTTTATAAAGAAACGACTTTACAAAATATTTTTAAAATTAGATGAAAATTTATGAAATAATTTATAAACAATTTTGGTATTGAATAAAATATTAAATGCAAATTTATGATTTTAGAAAGATTTGTGTAGTCAAGAAAGTTTTGAATCTAAGTTAGAAGTTTATTGATAAGCTTTTGACATTTTACATAATGTTGAGTGTTGGAATTTTTCCTTATGGAATTTGAATAATTAATAGTGTTAGTGTGTTCCTTAACGAAATTTGATCGATTCGACTTAATTGAATTTGATTGATTGTGTGGTCTTATATACCATAGTTTATAATGTCAACAAAAATTATAAATCAAGGTTTTTAAATTATTGTTTATTAGGATTAAAATCCTAGTGATTTTGAAAATGTGATTTTTGAATAAATTTTAAGAAAAAGATAATAATTGTTCACTCTAGTTGTTGTATTTAGAGGAACCGAAATACCACTGAATGCTCCATGTTGTTTTGATTCTATAGTTTTACATGTTTTGCTAGGAGGACCTTCTCCTAGTTATTTTTTTGTTTTGATTTTAATATATTTATTTTTGAAGAAATTTTGAAATAAAATTTTGAATATAAGAGCCCCAACATTTTGTTCTAAATTTACCTTTGGATATGATTTTATGCACAGTACTTTATTTCAGAGCATTCTTTGAATTTGGCTGCATATAGATTAATATCAAACTAGTTTTTACTGGGTAAGTTACATCTGAATGTGTTGGTTATTTCTAGGATAGTTTATTTTATGGGATAAGATTGCGGTAAATTTCGGGGAAGAAATTCTTTTAATGGTGGAAGAGTGTAACGACCCAAAATTTCACTATATTAATTTTCTAATATTCAATATATTTTAAATATTCAAATAATAGATTTTATATTTAAAATAAAAACAATTTTAAATAATAAATATTGAAAATAAGATAGTATTCAAATTTAGCTTACAAAAATATTTAGTTCGATGAAAAACAGAAAATGTGACTGGAAACCGTTTTTCCAATTTTCGGCGTTTCATCAAATAAAAGTTGTTTGAAATGTTGTAATCAAAATAGTATAAGTATATACATATTCATTTAGAAATAAATTAGGATATGTATGTATTCATGTATGCACTTGTTAAGTGAATGTATGTGTGTGCGTGTGCGCATATACACTTAGGATAATATAATATAAAATTATACAAAAGTGAACATCACATCATGGAAACATTTTCAAACATTAAGTACATGCATTTATGGTATGTTGGCTTTGATTTGAAGGGTAAAGAGGCTTGGTGATGAGGTGGAAGCATATGAATGGAGGGCAAAAGACAAGGGTATAATGGTAATTCCATTTATGCATTTTATATACAAAAATTCCTCCATTTTCTTTTCCCTTATTCTTTTCACATTTTCTATTTGTTTCAAAAGTCTTTATCATCCTAAAAACTTTATGAATATTTATAATGGCTTCCATTCATAATTTTAAGCTTTTAAAAATCCAAGTTTAAACTTTTAAAATAATTTCAAACTTGTTAAATCTCCTCCTTCTCATTTTAAAAACATCTCCATTTTTCTCCCACTTCATTCGACAATAACTTCCTCCAAACTGCTCCAAATCAAGGTTTCATTTTTAAACCATGTCAAATTCCAGTGGCTACAACTTTTATGTTGACCACTTCCACAAATTTCAAAATTGCTATGTCAAAATATCAAATGTTTATAGATTGTTTTTAGACACAGAATCCCAAGTCCGTAAAAGGACATTTTATTTCAACCATATTTTCTTCAAAATAAATCATAATTGAGTGTTTCATTTTTATTAATTGTAGAGGAAAGAATTTCCTAAACTTTCCTTTTAACCACTTTACCAAATTCCCAGTGTAACATGTCTAAAAATCAAGGAGAATATGACCCTTTTCGAGTTGATTTTTGGTGGTTTCCAAGCTCTATAAATTTAAAGTTTTTTTTCAAGTTTCTAAAAAGATTTGGTGAGTAAAGCTCTTAATTTTTTTTGGGAAATATTTTACTTTAGTTACATTGTGATATATATTGCTTGCTTGGTTTGGATATGATGTGAAGTTGAGCATGTTTGGTGTGGAAAGGTATATGTGTGATGGATGCAAACATGTCAATTAAATGTTAGATAGCAAATTAGTTAGTAAGTAAAAATTTACCTTCAAAAACCAAAACTTTAAACCTATATTCATGTTCATATTTATTTGCTTAGGAATTCTTGTTGTATGTATGCTTAAACACCATTGATATATGATGTTTGGTTGTGTTGATAATATTATAAACTCATTTGCCAAACTGTTGCATAGCGATAGTCGCTATATCGACACATTCGGAAAATCACTTCCTATCAAACCATTTGGTTTCATCTTCGAGCTTGGAAATGTTTTATAAGTTAAGCAAGATTCTTATTAATGATGTTTCAAAAATAATTAATTATTTTAATGATGATTATTTAATTGAATTAATTATTTAATTAATAAGGATTAAGGTTAACTAATTAAGTTCTTAATGATGTGTCCTAAATTTATCTAATTACTTAGTTAATGTTGTTTTAAATTTAATTAATCATTTTATTTAATGATGTTTAAAGCTAATTAATCTTTTGAAAATGATCGATTAAAATTAATCAGTTAATTAATAATGTTTTAAATTGATTAATCTTTATTAATTAATGACTTTTAAAAGGAAATCAACTTGTTTTAACTTTAATTAATCTTTCCTTAACGATTATTAAAGTTGATTAATTATTTTAAAATAATGATATATAATTGTTAATTAACTAATTTAAGTAATTATATTTAAATAATATTAATTAATTGAACTAGTGGTGTTTAAAGGCGATTTACCCATTTTAATTAAAGGTTATTGGAGTTAATTAATCAACTAAATTTATGAAATTTCAAAGTGAATTTATCATAGTAACAAGGATGTTTTAACTTTGTTATTCATTTTAAATAACGGTGATTAATTATTTATTAATTTAATTAATTAAAGTTTACTAATTAGTTGAATTATTATAAGGTTTAAATGGGTTTACCCTTTTTATTATTTAAAGATATACGAAGTTCAAAAGTCAAATTGCGTGATGAAGTTTAAAGTTAATTAATCAATGTAATAAGGATGTTTTAAGTTACTAAATCCTTTTTAAATTGATGTTTTGAAGTTAGTAAACTATTTTAACAAAGTTTTTTAAAGCTAATACTTGTAATGTGAGGCCAAGTATGAATTTGGGTTTTTAAAATAAAAAGATTGATTCATTTATGGAAATGAATTAATTTTCGTAAAGAGATTCACTTATATGGGAACGATTTATTTGTATACTTAGCACTAAACATCGAAGAAGTAGACTCGTCACTATTTCAAAAGTTAAGAATAATTGTGAGGCATGACTTTTAGGTAACACTATCTTGACTTGTCTGGTGTTAACGTTAACCAAGAAATAGTACAAATTGGAATTCGATGAGTGGTGATAAATGAGGCTTAATTTCCATATACTATCACTTTATATCCTCGATAGTTGGTTTCTCAACTATCGAATACCTCAGCTTCTTTGTATTTCGTCATTCTAAGAAGATGTGTTGCTCACTTGAGGTTTGTTATCCTTTGTCGAAAATGACTAAACCCAAAGAGCGAGGGAAACCAAGCTATGTGGGGTTGCTCACATTAGGGTATTTTCATATCCACTCTAGATTGGAATCGGTTTTTACGCGTCGAGGTGTGAAATACTCAGATTATCGATAACCGTTGGCAGGGTCCGGCTTGGATGTGTCCGAGAGCCATCGGAGTTGTCAAGTATATTTCTAGAGGTATATTTTCGGTAAGGGGGGATCACCCTCCTAGTCATTGTTGGAAAATTTCATTTTCTTATTTGATTCGAAACTTTAAATCTCTTTTCTTTAATTACAACGGGAAGAGTCAACCACTCTTCGCGGTATTCAATTATTGGTTTTGTCCATTCTATTAGGTTTGAATAGTTATCTTGTTTAGTTCATTTTATCGAGTTTGGACTGTTGTCTTGTTTTATCCATTCTATCCAGTTTGGATTTTTATTCGGACGATTTCCATTCTTTCAAGTCCAAATATTATGCTAATTGTACTCATCATTTATGTTTGGATTTGTTCCTTTTTGTTCATTTCCATTTTGTGATTATTGTTTATTTGGGAGAAAACTCGTTCTATGTTAGCGGTGTGGTCGCACATATTATTGTTTAAATACATTCCATTTGTTTCATAGTTTTACTCATACCATACAATTTATTCAACCCGAGTTATTTATTTTCCCTAAAACTCTCGGGTACTCAATTATATTTGGGTAGTCCGAGAATAACAAGTTTTCTTTGGAGCTCTTTGAAGATGGTGATCGAGCAGGCGGCTCTTTAGTTATTTAGTTATTTATTTCCGTTGCATGAATGTACTTTGTATCTTAAAAATGAAAATTTGGAATGTATATGTGAAAATCTATTAGATGTAGTATTTTTTTTATAACTCTGACAACTCCTTATATGGAGTAACCTTTTGTACTATATCATTTTATATGTAACCATCCCAATGTGAGGTTTATCTATTCTGACTTGTTCTGTTCTTTATTTTACGTTAAGACAACTTATCTTTCAGAGGCTTGGGCAAAAGCACATGAATACCGAGGATATATTAAGTTCCATTCTTAGGGATTAGAAAGGTGGATCATCACAAGTACCAAAAGAAATCTTTGGCTACTTGCCATAAACATACTTCTCACAAAATTCAAGATCTGAATGATGAGCATCATCAATCAAACCTTGCTTTCCCAACTCTTCCAAACCGCGCTCATCAATATGACCCTTCCGTAAATTCCACAATCAAGAAGAATATGAATCAGCTGAAGTAGTAGAAGTTAATTCACCAACTACAGTAGTGCCCTTCAATAATTAAAGGCTTACTGCCCTTTCACCTTTCATAACAGTCATGAAACACTTCAACGTCTTTAATTTCTCTCCCTCAACTACAATTTTCAACCCAAACCTACTCAAAGCTCTAACAGAAATCAAACTCCTCCTTAAATTAGTATATGTCTAACATTAGTAATCGTGCGAACAACACCATCAAACATTCTGACTTTCACACTACCAACATTAACCATATGGAAAGAAGCATCATTATCCATTGGAACCTCTCCTTCATCAATCTCATGGTATGGAGAGAAATAGTTCCTATCAGGTGTCATATGATAGGATGTGCCATAATCAATGAGCCATAAGTTGCTCTTCTCAGAAGTGCCAGAAGTTATAAACACGTCGGCATCACTCTCTATATCTGATGTCACTACAGTGGACACTAAAGCTTGCCTTGGGTCTTTCTTTGTCCTTCCAGCAAAGGACATTGAGCTACAAAGTGCTTCAGTTTCTTACAATAATTGCAAGTCAATCGATTAGGCCCTCAAGGCCGAGATCTTGACTTATTTCAACCACCACCATACTTTAACTTGCCTTGACTTCTACCTCTCTGAACGGATAAGCCCTCTGAATTACTGTCTAATTAGTTCTCGCCAATCTATCTCTCAACACCTCATTATGAAGATCAGCCTTAACGTCTGACAGACTAATCTTACTGCGATCATATATCATGGAGTTAACAAAAGATGTATGCTCCTTAGGCCAAGAACACAAGAGGTTCACTGCTTAAGCTTCATCTTTGATTTCAACACCTATTGCTTTAAGGCTTGTAACGAGGGTATAAGAGCATCAACGTGCTCCGTAAGATCGGCTTCGGGCTTCATCTTAAATGAGTAGAGGTGTTGTTGAAGAATAATCCGATTTGTGAGAGACTTATCTTGATATGCAACAGATAATGCATCGCATGATTCCTTCGCCACCTTCTTTCGAGAAAACTCTAAAAGAACTTCATCTGAAAAACTCAACTAGATTGTTGTAAGAGTTTTATCTTCCAACTCTTCTAAAATATCGGTCTCAATGTCCTTCAATTTTCAGGCGCAGAAACAATCTTATAAGTCTTCTACTTCTTCAACGTTGCCTCCATTTTCATCTTTCAAGTTCCAAACCTACTTTTCCATCAAAACATGTAACACCATAACTAGCACCATTTATATCAATAGATTTTCCCGAATTCACTATTAATGCCTAAACAGAACAAAAGCACTGGCTCCGATAGCAAACTATAATGAAAAATGCAGGGAAGATTTATTACTAATATGTCGAAGTGATTAACCAGGATCAAGTTTTGTCTATTGAACACTAATGCAAATTCAATATTAATTACGCTATCACACAAGATCAAATAATAGGAAGAAAAGACACAGAAGATTTAACGTGGTTCAAATTATATCCTACGTTCAGACCCAACAACAATTTATAGAGGATAGATTATTATAAAATAGTAGAGATTTCTTAAAGCAGAGAAATCTTATCTCTATTACAAATCTATAAAAGAATATTTAAGAGGAACTATTGTTTAAGAGGCATGAGATATTTTTTCAACAGCTTGAGACCTCTTTAAATATGAGTAAATTGAAGCAGAATCTTGGAAAGAAATGAAATTAACTAGGAAAACAAATAATCGATTTCGTACAAATTTTGAAACATTTCCGTTTTTCCTCAGATTTGATTTTTCTTTGATTTAATATAAATATTATTTCCTTCCATGAAAAGATGCACATATCTAGCTTCCTTTTATTGTATATTTAACCAATCAATTAATTAAATTAATTGATTTATTTCCTTTTTCTTCTATATACTGATAGATTTGAGTTATATTTTCAACATATAGTTTCTCCAAACAAGCATAATTTGTCTTTGCAACTTATATTATTATTCATAATAGTATAAGAAAATATAATAGCACAAATCCCTATTGTGATGAAATTGTTAATGCAGAATTTCTACCGAGTTATGCGGAAAATTAGCGTGAACGACGTTATTACAACCCTATGTAGTTAAAATACTTAGCAGTTTATACCGCTGGAGGTGCAAAAAGCAACGACGGAGATCAAACGGGGATATAGCGGGAAATAATGGAGGTGGAAAAAGCTTCATTAAGGGTAAAAACCAAATATTTAAATTAAAGTTATTATCATTTTTACATTATTTGTGTAGAGAAAAAAAATATTGTTTGATCTTATATAACAAAACCAAATAATATCATAATTTATGCAGTCTAGATTTGGTGATTAAAATATATTCTTAACTTATATCGAGCACTTACGCCTTAAATTACGTCTTTATTCTAACCTTGTTGATTTATTTTAAAAGAGAGTTAATAAAATCTAATTTTTTATATTAATATTGTTAAAGCTGGTGCTAAAAAGTCTTGATTTAGTTAGTGTAGCAGAGAATATTGAAGCTTAAATTGAATCTACTGTTTAATAGCGCTAAGCTAAAAAGGTGTATCGATCGAAAGACGCTATGCACTATAGTGAAGATTTTCAAGGCTTTAGCAGGGCTTCAACTGCACAGGCATAACCATGATACTGCAGAAGGACGTTGATCTATTAAATATTTGTATGTTCTATATATTTAATTTGCATTTGTAGTAAGTGTTTAAATTTGTATTTAAATTTGAATTTGAATTTCTACTGATTATTGATTAAATTTATTATTTAATAATTAATAATTATGACAAATATGGAAAAACTATACATTTCATAAAGAGGAAATTATTGTCAAGAACAAAATTTCACAGCTTTTTAGCCTCAAGGACAGACCTTCAATATTTTATTCTGAAGGACAACTTTTTGTAGGTATCAGTTTTTAGTTATTGATAGCAGTTTTTAGGTATCAGTTTATAGTTATCGGTAGCAGTTTTTAGACATCAGTTTTTAACTCGGTAGCAGTTTTGTTGTCCTTATGAATAATTTTGAAAAATGTTTGTCCTTATGAATAATTTTTAGAAGAATGTTTGTCCCTGTGGCAAAAATATTGAGGTCGTGTTGTTGAAGCAAAAAATATACAAATCTTTGTCCTTTAAATTAATTTCCTCTTTCACAAATAAGATTTGTTTTTTTAAAAACTTTTTATCCAATCTGTAATGCTGACTCTTTAATTTAACTTACGCATGAACACCGTAGCCTCTGACCTATAACCTTTAAAAGGCCCCTTAACTATTTGGATGGACATCAAATTATTATCGCCGTAACTGATATTGACATGTAATTTGATTTCAACTTTGATTTTCGAGGTGCCGGTGTACTCCACAATTCATCAAACGATCCAACAGTCAATATGCCTCCAAATCAACTAATCTTCCATGGTTATTATTGACCACAACTATTATCTATCGTTCCTTCATTCTTCCCCCTTTCCGCACCTTTCTATTTTATAACAATAATCGCAGATCCCATCAAAAATCAAAATACAAACCCTAATCTGAAAAAAACACGTCGGTAATAATCATTGGATAATAAGGAGATGCTGAGAGTTGCAGCAAGAAGACTTGCCTCTCTCTCGTCGAGGCAGAATCCTGCTACGTGTTCTTCCGTCTTCGTGACTAAGAATCCGCTCCTAGGCGATCGGTGCTCTGATGATTCGAAGTTTGTTGCTGAATCGCCTATTCAAAGGCTATTTAGTGCAGGCCTTATTGGATCTACCAGAGGTTTGATTTCATTTATTATTTATTAGTTTTGTTGATAATTAGAAATTGATTTACTTGTAATGCATGACTGTTGAAATTGACGTAATATATTTCGCATACGGTGAGATTATGAATATATTTAATTTTCAATTGGGGGATTCATGTCATTTGGGGATCTCATAAGGTCTGAAATGTTAATAAAATACAAAAGGGATTAAAAATTAGATTGATGATTTAATTTGTTGGATAAACTGTATGCAAGTAAGCAAGCTTATTGTTTTATTATGATTAAGCACATTATTTCAGATTATCATGGAGCTTCAAAGCCCATAATGTACTTTTTCGTGTAAAATATAATATAATCCGAGTTTGTTTGGAATGTTAATCGCTGAATGGTGCAGGTTGAACACTTAAAGTGAAACTAGTTGCTTAAATGCGGAATACAATTTATTTTCTTTATACTTTTTGTAATACTTTCGATTGAGATCTTAAAATTATTAGGCTAAATGATAATTTTGACAATATTGTCTTTTGTACTAATATGACAAATAGAAAATAATTTTTCCGACTTCATGAAATAATATTAAATATGATTGTATACAAAATTAAATACTCCCAAATGCAAAGCTAATGAAATTTCCATTTCGTTATAAAGAAATGGCAGGAAAAAATCAATAGCTAATCAGGAATGCTGACACTAATTATATGTTAAGAAGACCCATGTTAAGCAATAGTTTCAACTGTTAAATAGCTAAAAGTTTATACAACAATTGACACTTCTAACATCAAAAGACATGCATACATGAAGCACAATGGAGAGGTCAAATAACATTAGTTGTGTTACATTTCATTTCATACTGAAGACTCGTTCAGTATGATGATGAATATCTAAATTTACTGCCATGTTAGTTAATGTAAACAGAGAAATGGAAAGTCTGTGGGGGACAAATCATTCCAATTGCATTGACATCTACAATTACTTAGCTAGTTAACCGGATAATCCAATTACTAGACAGAAACTTAGTGAAGACGAAAAATAAAGAAAAAATGAAATTTAACTTGCTAGTATATGAAATTTAAAGCACGAGTGAACTCTTAGTCAAAATCAAGAATAAATATTACAGCACAATCCTCTATGCTAACATTTAATGGGAAGTTATGGGTAAATTATAAAAGAGCAACAAATCAAACTATATGTAAAAAGAGATAAACTTCAGAAACATATCTATTCCTATTATTTCTCTTCTGAAAAAATAACTTGAAGATCAAAAGGAGAAGATGATAATAGCTAATTGATTTTGAGAAAGAAATTGGAACGAGCACTATACACCAAGGAATGAGGTATCGGCCGATACACCGGAATTCCGGTCTTTCCGACTCGGTACCGGCCAAAGCCGAGTCGGAATTCGGCCAGAAGGTTTCGGCCATACAATTAAAAAAACCCTAATTTTTTCGTATTCGCTAAAAAATTAGAATTTCTATAAAAATGAGATCGAAACAAAAAACTTATGAATGGAAAGTAATCAGATCTGGAAAAAATCAAACAAGAAAACTGAAATCAAAACTTACCTCACATGATTGAAATCGATTAAACCCTAAATAGCAGCCACTTCTAACCAAATAAGAAGTTTCAAGCAAAATTTGAAATCGATCAATTTGAATGTGCCGGCTTCTTTTTTTCTTAAGCAGCGAATAAATTTTGCGAAGATACGGTGAAAGGAGGGGGTGAAACGATGATATCATGGAGCAAAAGTGGGCTAGCATGAAAATAATTAATTAAGGTCTGCAAATGATTTGGGCCGGTTTGGGTTGGGCCATTCAGGAAAGCCAACTCAATGATTGTGTGGGATTTAGAGTTATTTGTTTAAGTGGTATAAAATTGAAACTGAATGTTTACCTTTTGGTCAAAATTTGAGCTCATTTAGTGGTGAAAATTGAGCTAATATTCAATTAATTTTTCTTTGTTTCACATATATTATGACCAAATCAAACAAAAGTAAATTAGATCGGCTATAATAATTTTTTCTAAAGACTACAGTTTGCACTTGTTTATAACATAACATAATACATAATTAGAAAATTACCGAAATCGAAACCAAAACCAAAACTACCAAAATATCCGAAATTGGTCGAAACTTCAAAATTTTCAAATGACCGAAACCGAAATCGAAACTGAGTTCTCAAACCTTGCTATACACACGCGTTTATTTCTATTATTATATTGAAAAACTAGTATATTACCATTGTTTCTTTGTTGAAAAAACAACCAGTAGGTCGGAAGGGATTGAAAAAAGCGATGAGATGTGCTTATATTATTTCTCTGAAAAAAAGAACAGCATTTAAGCAGCTCTTATACATGCGTACACACATATATGCAACATCGGCAACTCCCTTAGCTTGCACTCTTTGCCTTCTACTTTCAACAAGTTTGTGTTCAAGTAATAGTATGACGTATCGGGAGATAGAAACAATGAATATTTCAATACAAACTTATAGTTGAAACTAGGCTAAAAGTAGGAGCAAAAAAAAAAGGAGTGTTGATCCCAACTTACACACACGTACATATATCAATTGAGGGGGGAAAGCCATAAAATTTGACACAATTAATCTCAACCAATAGAATTCCCATGATTTTAACCTCAAATGCAAACTTAATTAAATCAAACGACCAAGATATATTATGTTAGTGTGTGTATGGGCAAGGATCAGCTACATCTCATTTCTACTGCACCTCTACTTTCTCTCTCTTGTCACTTCAATTTTCATCGGATCCGCTAATGTTATTTTATGGAACATATGGATCATCTAGGCCCCGAAATTACATGAATGATTTTACCATCAATAACAATTTTGTTTGTTGTAGGGTATGCCAGTGACGCTCTAACCTCAAAACCAAACCAAGACCTAAACTTTTCAGGAGAGCCAGCAACCATTGCAGCAATCAAGAACCCAACCGCCGAAATTGTGTACGAACAGTATAACCACGAGCGCTATCCACCTGGCGACCCAACCAAGCGTGCCTTCGCCTACTTCGTCCTAACCGGAGGGCGCTTCGTGTATGCCTCCCTCCTCCGTCTCCTGGTCCTCAAGCTCGTCCTTTCCATGTCTGCAAGTAAAGACGTCCTCGCCCTCGCATCACTCGAAGTTGATCTCTCCAGCATAGAGCCTGGGACGACTGTAACCGTAAAATGGCGTGGCAAGCCTGTCTTCATTCGTAGGAGGACCGAGGAGGACATTAAGTTGGCAAACAGTGTTGATCTGAACTCACTTAGGGACCCTCAGGAGGATGCGGTCAGGGTGAAGAATCCGGAATGGCTCGTGGTGGTTGGGGTGTGCACTCATTTGGGCTGCATTCCGCTGCCCAATGCTGGGGATTTTGGAGGGTGGTTTTGTCCCTGCCATGGGAGTCATTATGATATTTCCGGAAGGATCCGGAAGGGGCCTGCGCCGTTCAATTTGGAGGTGCCCACGTATACGTTTTTGGAGGAGAATAAGCTGTTGATTGGTTGAGGTGTGGGGCTCGGTCAATTGCCTTTATGTTTCATCTCTGCCAGATGTTTTTGTTAATGTCCTTTTGAAGATTGTGTTACAATAATCTATTTACACTTGGTATTTGTGTATTTTTGTGTCCCTGAATGTCATGAGCAGTTTGTTAACTGTGATAATGATATGATTCTTATTTTTATAGAAAAACTTATTATGCGGACTTTGAGCTGTTTAATCGTGTTCTTCTCTCCTTCTTGCTGTACCCATGGTCTTTGTGATTCTCATAAGAAGCATGCGTTTGTATATTCTTCTTCTTGCAATTGATTGTCTAGCCGATTAATTTTTTTTATTTTGCTGGCAAGCATAACTGTTGTACGTGAATCGTGTGACTCGCATACAACAAGAATATGCTAGCGATGTTTTGTTACTGCACAAATAAATTATAAATAGCGTGATGTGTGTAAGTTGCATGTCCATTGTCCATATAACTGCTTTCGCTAGAGTTGGATTTTGTGAAGAAGCCAAAGATCCGGATAATTTTAAGTTGACATAGTTTATTTTGTGATTTTTTCAAACCGATGGTTTCCTTTCATATAACATAAATATATTTCGGTAACTCCGTTCACTTATTTAGGCTTGCAAATGGACCATTAGAAACTGACGTCTTGATATCCATATTTTTAACTCTTAAAGGCAAACAAAAATGGATAAACGAAAAATTGTATAACGTGCAACTTCACAAGGGAAGAGAATTTTCCATTAGCACGTTTTTACGTTAAATTGATATGAAGCGAATATATGCGAGTTATAGGTAATAAAAAGGTAAAAAGAGATTAGGAGGAGAGGGACTGTAGGCTCATCCCACAGTACAAACACAGTAAATTTATGGCTTTTATAAAAACTTTAATAACCGTATCTACAATATAAAAACATAATCACACACCGTAGAAACGTGATTAACAGAATAACCTCGCTCGTACCGAGCTTGGTTATTATAATAACCTAGCTCGTACCGAGCTTGGTTATCATAGTAATTTAGCTCATATCGAGCTTAGTTATCACAGTAATTTAGCCCATGAGCAACATGGATGATATAGCTAGAGCTGCTAATGTATACCTAAAAAATTCAAAATCCGTCCGTATCTGCATCCACGGATAAATATCAGATATTCGAAAAAACGGATGCGAATGCGAAAACAAAGATATCCGCATCTGAAAAATTATCCGTTCAGTTTTTGTCAAAATTATAATTCAAATCATGTGCATTTTGGTACCGTGAAAAATATTTATTTAATATTTGTTAAGTTGGTAATTTATATTATATGCATTCAATTCTTATTAACTGCTTGAAACTATTTATTATCGTCATATTTGATAATTTATTTATTATCATCATATTTGATAATTTTTAACACTTTTATAATCAATGAGATTGTAAAATATTTATGTTAAATTAAAATTTCCTTTTACAATTCTTGATTTATGCGTCGTTAGCGGATATGATAATCATTCGATATCTGTTTATATCTATGAATGCGATATTCGAAAATAATTTCAGATGCGGATGTGAATATGGCACTATTCACATCCGAAAACATCCATTGATAGATCTAAATATAGCAAGCACAATTGGGCAGAGCGTGGTTTTTTATACAATGGTATTTTACAAGTGTGTAAGAAAAATAGCAAGGTGGAATGTTTTTAGAGGACAAAACGGATAGGAAAAGAAAATAAAGGGGTGCTAATAGACGTAACCAGATGAATATAGGAGCAAAGCCCCTTGTTTTGTTCCATCTATAGATCTTCAGACTTATGATCTGTGAAGATCAAGAGTTTTGGAAATGAAAAGCATATATGGTCTAATGTAAATGGCTTGTGAAGATGATTATATATTATATTTCCGTCGTTCATTTCTTAAGCCTAAATTACCTTAATTAGATAATCAACCAAACAAAAAGGAATTAAAGTTTTACATGTTAACTAGGGTATTTTATTGAAGTGGAAAATATCGACCAAATTAAAAAAAATTCTACCTACGAATACTTGTTCTAATTTTGATTGGATGATAATGTTTTGCCCAATATTTGGCGCATAAACAAAACTGTGGCTGAAGTCTCCCTTTCAACTTCGCGTCAACGAAACTGTGGTTAAAGTCTGCCCTCCAACTTCTCATCAACCGTCAGCAGCAACAGCCGCAACTACAAATGGCGACGAGTCCGCAACTACAAATGGCGACGAGTCCGCAACTACAAACGGCGACGAGTGCTGGTAAGGCCGTAAAGGGGTCAACAGATTGAGGTTGATGGCAATGCTATTGGGTGATGGTTAAATTGAGGCTTTTCATTTTTGAAAAGAATTGGAATTTTGATGGAGGCAGGAATGGAACATCCATAGTGGTGGTGGAGAAGGGGGTGGCGGCCAGTGATTGGTGGTGGTGGATTATTTATTTATTATTATACCAAAGTAACATTTCTGCATTATTTGAATTAGCATTATTTGAAATGATGATGTGAACATAGGATTGTTCGTGTATAATGTTGGTACTATAAGATCTATTGAACTATAAAAACGAATATAACATTTGATTTATATATATTGTTTGTCTGATTGAGCATTTTTAAAATTGTAAAAATGAATGTAACTTTATGTCCATTTAATGCTAGATTTATTTAGCATTTTTTGAACGGTAAAAACCAATATAGTATTAAAGTCCTCTAATACTAGTTTAATTTAGCAATTTCAATTGTTTCTTAGTATATTTTTTGGTTTTAATGCCGGCATAAGGTATATAAGGCGTCGATGGTGTTGTCGTAGCTGGTGACAATTAGGGTTTGTTATGGTTTTAAGTAATTAATTTTAAAAGTTTTTTATTGCTCGTTTTTCTCTCAAAAGCATAAACTGACCCATCAAATCAATAGCTAACAATATAGACCCGCATGCATAGGTCGGTCAGCATTGTCTTCGGTCCAATATTCTTCTGTTCATGTTCAAAAAGCCTAATAAGCTAATCATCCCACTGTATCCTCTAGATAAACGAAAAACTTCAAGCTCCATGGGTAATGCACCCCCACCTTGTCACCAAGCGACCAAGTTGTTGGATCATGTACATTGATAGCAGAGGTAAAATGATGGATTTCCAAAAAGAAAAAAAAATTCTTTTTATTATTTTGCACATGGCCATATTTTGTGTTTATATGAATAATAAATTTATACTAAATCAAAATAGTATTATTAATGAAAGAGTTTAAGGGATATTTTCAATTTATTTATTTGTACTTAAATTTCCAATTTTTTTATTGTTTAACAATAATAATTTAGTATTAATACAATAAAACGAATTAATTTCTTTTTTCTCGTAAAAGCAGCCAAATTTAATTTATAATCAAATTTTAATTTAATTTTAGGTTTTAATATTTTGACACTTTCGTATTCATAATACAAACATTATAGCTAATTTTTTTTGAAAATAAATCCTGTAGCTATATTAAAAGAGTTTATCTAACCTAAGGGTAATACGTGAACATGTGTGTAACTAACCGTTGTGAATTGTGTTCCATAATTATATAAGTTAAGGTCATATGTAAAAATGATGCCAAGAAAGATATATCTATACATGGAATTAATTACATCCATATTAACATAAATTATATAAATTATTAATATGTGTGTGTATAATCTTATTTGACCTTTAATTAATTGATTAAGATATGTATATATATACATATATACAATATGGTATTAACTAATTAAGATCCGCATATGTATACGTATATATAATATGGTATATTATATATATATATATATATATATATATTAAAACGTATATCTTACTTACATACATATAATTTGTTTATACTAATTTTTTTAGATTCCACTATACACATACTAGGTTTTAATTCATAAATTCTGTATAATCAATAATACAAAATTTGGAATTAAAAAGGGTTTCACTAACTCAAAATAACATAATATTTTTTATTACGGCTAAGAAATAACATATCTGTGTATATTACAAACTTTTATTTTAAATCCATAAGGATTTATATGTACACAAAATCTAGTTTTGGATTTTCAATCAATTGCACTATGAAATCATTTTCACCTTTCAAATTTTTTTTTAAAGCTTGGATCAAATAAAGTATATAATTTTTTTACTATTACTAAATCTAAACGAATAAAACTATATCATTTTTTATTCATTAATCAATTATCAAAATTACAGTTAAATCATTTTCATTTTTTTTATCACGGTCGATTTAACTTGATGAAAAACATATACATAAGATTATTACAATTAGATATGTGTGTGCATGTGTGTATAAAGTATAAATATTATTCCTTGTAATCTTGTCGATCGTCGAACAACCTAGTTATTAATTATCTTTTCAAGCTCGTTGGCTACGGTGCAATGCCATCTCCTTGGGTTCACTAATGTTTTATGATGGAGGCTAGGATTAGGGATTACTCTTGTGTGTAAAGGTTAAAAGGAAGATATCTATTCATAGGCGTTACTGGCCAAAGATCACTTTTCTTGTTTCTCTTCCATCAACAATTGATTTTCCCATATATTAAAAACCCTAGCATCCACTCTCCAACAGCATGGCCATCCCCTTTATTGGCTTGTTTAGGCTTCCAAACAATGGGGCAAAAATGATTTTTAACACTTTAAATCATTTATTCAATTAATTTATCTAAAACTATTTATTAATTTAATTAACGTAGAACGTTTATACGTCATTATAAAAAAAATCGTAATGTGACTAAAAATTTAATATAACATTATATTTAATTTTATTATTAATTTCTTAAGGACATTAGCCCAATTAATTAGTGGTATGACGCTCTAGACATAGATTCTAAATGTCATAGTTTGAATCCTTGAGATATCAAAATGAGTACACTACCTATATAAAGTACCACTCTTACTATCAAAAATGAATTTATTATTAATTTAAAATATTCATAAATTAATCTTACATTGGTCGAATTCAGAACTAACAACTTGATTATGTTGACTCTCTGATGTGAACTCGGTCCTCTATCAATATTTGAACAATTTAAATATTAAAGCCTGTATGGACTTTCTGAAGCACAACATTGGGCACAATTTCAACACATATAGATCAATTAGGCTAAGTCCAATTTTCCAATATATTTTAAGCTCACCTAGTAATTGTTGTAACCGGGCCAGCATGTAGTGGGATATGTGGGTAAATTTAAAAAATATTTCCATTATTAGATCTTTAGTTGGTCTATGTAGTCTAATTTATATAGAACTTTTCTAAATTTTCTGTTAAATAGAACCAAAATTTTGTTTAAATTTATAAATATAGTTTTATTTTATATAATTTGTATTATATTGAATATTTGTGTATCATAAACATATATGTAAGTGCGTGCACATGTAACATGGTAATGTGTACATGGTTTGACATTTCTATATGTAGATGTTGGGATTTACATCAGAACGTACACGTTACCCCTTCGTGTATAATGTATGTACATATGTGCATATGTGTGTGTGTGTGTGTGAATATATATTGTATAATTATCATAAAATATTGATTGCAAATTATTTACATAAAACATTAATTGAAACATACACACACATATAAATAAATATAACTAAATTATTAAATCATTTTAAACATTAATTTGGAAAACTTAGAATATAAAATTAAAATTTATATCTTTTTAATATATGTGTGTATATATATATAATTAAATACATATTACATATAATTAGTTATAATTATATATACAAATAAATAAAATCTATAATTAAAAGTATATTTTGCCGTTGTTTTCGGCCTAATGATAAGAATAAATTTTTTAATTTAATTTTTGATTCTTAAATCATTATTGGTTGGAAACTTAAATTAATTAATAAACATACAAAAAAACTATAATAAATTATTTAGAAACCATATTGTATATTTTGCATTATATAATTTTTTTTGGAATTTTATATTATCTATAAATATATATGTATGCATACATTGTATTTACATAATCATTTTCGAATTAAATAATCGTGTGTGTGTATTAAATATCCAAAAAAATTAATTGTTGTTGAAAATCACACTAAAAAAATTAAATTTGGTTAAGTTTACAAAAATAATTTATAGTATCAAAGTTTTAAATTAGATTTGATATTTAAATCCATGCAGTATATTATTATTTAAATTTCGATAATACAATTTTTTTGTTTCAAACCGAAGGCATGTGTAAACAAATATACATAATTTTTTTTTACCGTAACAAAGCAAGCCAAAGAATCTTGTTGACGCTGACCTCTCCTTTGAACTTAACCTTATGATAGACAGTTCAACTCTATAACATTGCATTACATAACCGCTTCCAAAACACGGTGCTCATATGTTAGTTTTGAAAAGATTTTCGGTAAGTAATGCATAAATATAATTATCCGATCCCGGACTCTTCAAAACTAAATCGATGAATTTTCGGTTAACTCAATTTCGATTCTTTTAAAATAAGCGAACGATATAAATGAGTCCTCCTCGATGGACTCATATGTGTGTGTGTTCTTAAAGCAAGAGACGTTTCATACCAATGAATCATCCCTAGGGGATCTCAAGCCATATGGAGCCTTGAACTTTATATATACTTCTAAAGTTAGTTTGGTCAAGTTTGATAACAATAAAACACTCGTATATGGAAATCAAGTCTCGTATACTAATCACCATTTCTGACCTTCTTAACTTACGCTATCCCTCGATCAAAAGTGAAGCCAGATAGGTTAGAGCACTAGTTGCATCCAAACCCTGCCTTGACAACTCATTCTTAACTCTCATTGATAGAACAAGTCCATCTCATCGGCGTTTAGTGCTAAGTATAGAAGTAAATACTTTCCATAAACGAGTAAACACACAAATACGATTAAGTCACAAAAGCAACTTCTAATCCCCGTATTTTCAATTAATACTTCTTCTTAAATACTTGTATGTAAATCTAAAATATCTTTTAAAACATATACATATATAGTACTACTTCACTATTCATTTCAACTCTCACATTCTTAAAAATGTATACATATTCTTGCCTCCAAGGTTTAAGAATATTCACAAAGCATTTAACAAGGTTTTCCACTAAAAATATAATCAAAGGGGTTAAAAATAAATATTACCAAAACATTATTTACTATAAACCCAAAATACTTTATACTTGTCACTATCTTTAAAACAATATTTTTTAAGATCTACTTATATTCAAAAGGGTTAAAAACAAATGTTACTAAAATATTGTTTACTATAAACCCAAAACCATTTTTATACTCATCATTATCTTTAAAGTATTCTTTTTAAAGATCAAGGTACAGCCACACTTACTTAACAAAGTAATATACTTTTTAATAACTTACCAAAACCTTTTATTTTAATTAAGTGTTATAACCAAAACCACTTTTAGAAACAACATAAATAGGTTATAAATATCTACATAAAATATTATGTAAAAATAACTAATTTAGAAATTGTAAAGTCCCGTTTTCCCGTACTCTTTGAATCGACAATAAACCATACATGTCCAACTCAAATTGCACGTAAAGGCGGATCTTTAAGGGTGATAAAGAAAAGTAGACAGAACAGAATCTCACACGAATGCAATAACATATAATACTTAACAATTATTTTTACAACGGAAAACTTTTAAGTACGGACCTCACTAAGCAAAGCGGATAATAGAATATGTCCATACGTCGATGAATATCTCCAGCTCTCCTCTGAAAACTCCAGCCGTCTTCGACTATCCTGAAACTACTCAGATCTGACTCAAGTATTGAAAATACCCGAATCATGTTTGATAAACCAACGTGAGAAAAAATCAATAATAGATGACAGTGTCATATATCGGCCCTTGAATAAAAATCCTTTGAAATAAGAAGTATCTCATAAGACCACGCCCACACATAAACACAGACGAGTTTTACTTATGATAACTAAAACACTTTTATATCAAAATCTTTGATATTATTTTTAATGATATTCTACGAAAATCTTTGCAAATAAACTTATTAATCTTAGCCGAAATTGTTACTATTATTAAATTCCAGCATACTAGGCTCTACAAACAAAACCGTAGGTTCTTATTGGAAAATGGATTTCCATACAAATGACCAGACGCAAGATCTACCTTCCAAAAGGGGTACACCTCTAGATGGATGCCCCGAGAACCATCACAAAGGATCCTCTACCAACACAAGACCGGCGTACCACTGTAACTAGATAGTATCGAATATGACATCCTCCGGTCGTTACCGACCATTATCGAGGGCCCTCTAGCATACAAACCACAGTAATCAAATACACGACGTCATAGCATGCAAAGATATGTCTAGAAGAGGATGACCATATCCTAATTGGGAATGACCCACTTAGCCTTGCCGCATCTAATCCTGTTTCGGTCATTTCCGGTTTGATGAGGCTTGAGGCACACGATTACCTTTTCACATAGCACATATCACATCTTTGAATGCCACATTGCCATTTCCGTTAACTACTAATTGCCTTCCACAAAAATACAACCCTTGAGCTTGTATGTCTCAAGGAGGGTGTTAAGCTAAGAGAAGTTGCCTTCTCCGCCACCACTGATGTACATTTGTAAAAACCAATGTACGTAATCGTTAGAAATGCAATGTCAGACAAACGTCCATACAAGTTGTCCAGGAACAGGACAAACCGAAGGCACTTTCCTCGGCCATTATTAGGCGAGAAGCCCTTGCAATCCAAAAAATCTCCATCACGAGGAGACCACTGCAATATATAACTCTATAATGGTGTGACCCCGAGCAAATCAACAAACAGTCCTCGCGCTATGAAGATCCACGGTCTTCAATAATCATCGTCTTCAACATGTCTTCAAGTTCGAACGTATACATTGGTTCGAAGTTTCGGATAGTAATTACTCAAATCCGACTCCGATTCCTTCGAAATCCAATTATCGTTAAAAAGTGAATATGAGTATACAGGATTTATTAAGTCTCTTTTCACTTTTAATTCTTTTCGGATGATTTCAAATTCTCTTTCTTTTGACTTAAAGTAATTTCTAAAAAACTCATTCTTTTGCTTTAGAAAATATCTCAGATTTCCTTACTTAACTTTCAATCAAATCCTTTAACTTTTAGGCGGGTCAAAAACAATGTTATTTAAGACAGCATTTATAATAAACCCTAAAATCAATCTTAACAAACATTTTGAAGTAAATAGGATCATAGAAATCGTTCATTTTTGAAGATTACTTAAATTTTGGATAATACCAATCTTCTTTTAATTTCAAAAACTCAATACAGTTTTTTTTATTTAAGAGCATCCGGGCTTTCCTTTCGATCTGTTTCACCCCTCGCCTAAGAAAAGAAAACATAGGCCAGGTAAGTTCAGGGCACTAGTTGCACCATCTCTAACCTTAGTTAAACACCTTGTTTTATCTTCTCAGATCTCACAGGTGGGACAAAAGTACTAGTCGTTTCTGCATACTTAGATTTTCAACTTTATTTTGGAATTGCTCAATAATATTCCAAATTATCTTTCAAAATGCTTAATTATCCTTTTTAAAACATTCACAATTGATTCTGAAAAAATCATTATTACATTTAAACTCTCTTCCAAAAGTTATAGAATTTGCAGCAGAAAAGTGCTACAGGAAGTGCTATATAAGCTTATTTGAATTAAACAACTTTTGAATATTCGGAAATTCATATTTCCTAATCCGAATCTCTTTTAAATCATTTAAATAGATTTATCAAATTTATTTCATATTTTTTCATAATTAAAAACGTTCATTTAAACAGATTTTCTGTTATAGTCACTTAACTACCCTAGTGCGATTTTTTCGGAAAATTGATTTGGACTTATTTCAAAATCTACTCAATGAAACTTTGATTTTCTTTCTTCGTTTAGAAGATATAGATATAATAGTCCGTAATTTTCTTATCTTGAAGGATTCCGACCCATATTCCACTATATACACTCATTTGAACTTTTCGGCGCGAAATCGCGAACTACCGTTGCGCGACGCGTCTAGTTTTAACTTATTTTTCAATATTTGAAATAATCTATTCAAATTGGATTTCAACACTTATAAAATTATTACAAATCATTTTAAATTAATATTTTCACTTTTTAATGTATTTAATATATATTTTCACTATCACCATATTATAATATTGTTTTATTCATTTTATTTTAATATTAAATTTTAAATTCCAATTTTAACTCAATTTCAATTCTAATCTCAAATTAAACTCATTTAAAACTTAGATTTCAAATCCAATTACAATTTAAACTTCCATTCAACCTCAAACTAAACTTCACTTTTTCAAAATCGATTTCAATTTTAATTTCACTATTCATCTTAATTTCAATTTTTAATTAACTATCCTTTTCAAATCCGTTTCACTTCAAATTTCAAATTCTCTTTCATTTTAACCTTAATTTCACTTCTAAATGAAAAGAGACTTATTTTTCCACAATACCTTATATTTCTAAAATATGGTCTTTTTAAACAAAGGGATTACTAAATTAATAGAAATTTGATGTCCAAATTATCATCACAACCATGCAACAATTATATAACACTAACATATTCAATACGGTAAATGTCATAACATTACTATGGATAATCCAACATATTCAAACAATCAATCAAACATCCATATCATCAAATGGTGATTATCTAACATAAGAATTAAGCATGATAATCAATATAATTTAAAAAGCGGTGAAAACTTTTCACCTTCATATCCACTCCGTCAAACTTTAACGTAAGATTTCCGTCTCTCGCTAACGTGCTATTTCCAACGTCTCGCCTTTTGCCGTTTCCTTTCCGAACGCTTCTGTGTTTCTTTCTTTTTCTTTTTCGTTTTCTTTTTCTTTTTTTTTCTCTTTTTTTCTCTTTTTTTCTTTTGTTTTTTTATATGGAGAGGAGGGTACGGCCTTGGTGTGAAGGAGATGTGGCCTTTGGTATGGCATGTAGGAGGGTATGGGCTCGGGTTTTGGTGAGGTGGTGCTTGGCCTTGGGCTTAGGGGCTCGGCTTAGTGGGTGTAGGGGGTAGGCCGTGGGTTTTGGGGCGAGGAGGAGGTGGGTAGGTGGTAGTTTGGCTCGTGTAAGGTGATGTAAGGTGATGGTTTGGAGTATGGAAGTGATAGCTTGAAGGTAGAAGGGAAATGGTGGAAGTAGAAAATGTTTTTTTTGGAATTTTATTATGAAATGAAAGTGTAGCGGAAATGAAGAGAATTGTGGTTATATTTATAAGTGAAGATTTTTAGTGGTAAATGACATAAATACCCTCTTTATTTTTGTATTTAAATATACATTTCTTTTCATGTGAAAAGAGAGATTTGATATGCATTTATGGTGATGGTAAACATAGAAATGATTACTTTCTTAAAATTTACATTTTAAAGAGAAGACTTTGTATTGATTTGATTTGCATTAAATGCATGGATGTATGTGTCATTAATTCCTTAAGTCAGCTCTCTTTTCACTTTTCCATTTGCTCCTTTTCTACGTATAAGCATAACATCTCATTAATGAGATGAGAAATAAGTTAATGATGTTCTTTTATAAAAGCTTCAATTATTTTTAAATTTGTCAAATCATACTTTTCACTTTTTTATACATTTATTTAAACTTTTCAAAAGTAAACTCCTTTTGTCTTTTAGTGCTAAATGTAAAGTGCTTAAATAGTTTGTAAACTTTTATTTATAAGTTAGAAAACGTATCAAGTTGCAACAACTTTCGACAACTTGTTTTGGTTGAAAACAGTGTTTTTGACGACAAATTATACAGTAAAAATTTGACCTTTTTATTAAACTACATATTGAAGTAAACCAAACTTTAAAATGAACTTTTTACTTCTTTAAATAAATTAAAACATGTCTCTTTATATTTTAAAATTATATTAAATTAATATCAAAATCTCTAATTTTACAGTGTATGTAAAACTGATAAAATGCGACAAATTTTTGTTATTTTTGTAAAACGATTATTAACACACTTTTAAATCTTTTAACATACTTTTATTATCTTTATTAGATGTTTTAAATAAGATTTATCTTTTTAAATAAATCTTTAAATCCATTTATTTAAGCATTTATTTATCTTTAACAAAACTTAACTTTTGTCGATTTGTTCTAAAATCCAAATTTATATTTTTTAATTTATTAACTATAAGAATAGATAATTTATTTATTATATATAGCATATTTATTTAAGATTTAAACTTCTTTTTAAATTTAAATCGAATGAAATCTCTCATTTTCGAAGTAGCGAAATTACGGGTCGTTACATTCTCCCCTAATTAAAAGCATTTCATCCTCGAAATGAAATCAAAGACAAGGAATCTATCCCATACTCATCTCCTCAAATAATTTGGCTTATTCCTACCGATGATAGAAAAGAAGAAGGTCGATATCATAACAACACTAAAAGCAAATGATGTCAAACATACATGCAGAGGTTCCCCACACTAACCTGAGTACATATCACGTACTTACGATTATATACACATACATCAAGTCAAACTTCTATCGTACCCATGCTAGTGCATACTGCACACTTAAGATAGAATATACAACAACCAAATAAGACTATTTATCCAAAAACAACCATATTGATACTATATCAACATAAATGAACACATCCACATAACTCATCCTCTGTCCTGAGCATGTACTATACCTGAGGTCTTTATATATACATACCAAAACATCAGTCTAACCACTACTTAGTGCCTACTATTTGAGATAACTATCCAACTACTAAGTAGACAGACCCAACACATCATACTAAATGTGATATTTGATTCGATCTATTATTCTAATCCACAACTTTTCTTTTGAATTAATATCGATCCCTCGATTTTCTATTGCGGACTTTGATCAGACTTCTTGATCATATACCCGTGCTTTCCTTGCATAGCTCTCAACTATGATAGAAAACTCATGTACATAATCATAAACTCCCATCAATGCTCGCCATCGAGAATCGAGCGATAAATCATTTTTCAGATTTGTGTAAACACCTCAAAGTTATGTTCTCAAATCTTAGATCAAAATTTGTATGCTGAAATGATCTATGTTTAACTTATGTACTTATTCACATTCATCTTTACCTAATACATTTCTTTAAAATTTCTATTAATCCAAGGTTATTTCACAATCATTTACTTTCTTCTAAATACATTATTACTTAAGCATACAGATATGACTTAAACTTGTATAATATACCTTTACTTCTTAAGAGTATATATACATATCCCCAAACTTCAAATTGATATTACTTCAACTAAGGTGTTTAACTAATATGGAACTATACTATTATCTCAAATTAATAAGTTATAAAACTCAACCCTTAGTTTTCTTTATCTAAGGTTTTCATTTAGCTAATATTATTTATCCAATCCATATATTAATAAGACAACTTTACTATGTGTACATCTTTTTCTCACTGATTCTATGATAAACTACTTAACTTATTTACCTATCCATTTTTTTGAATCAAATTTCTTAATCTTAAATCCATCAAATACCTTATAGTCAAATTATGAAACTTAATTCATGTGGTATTTGTTATTTAAAATTTTCATCCAACAATCAACCTATTAACAATATTATTCAACAATATCCACTTCTATTCTTACTTCATTATGAATTACAAATGTTACCCTAAATGTATCACTAATTCAAATTTTTATATTAGGATGATATTTCTTATATCTTTTGTTCCTAAATTTTATATCTTTTGTTCCTAAATTTCACTTTGATTTTAATCTAGTCAAAATGTCTAGATTTCAAATTAACTTAACTCCTTTATAAGTTATAGAACTTACCCTTTCATATTATATTTACCTAAAATTTCAATTTTGGCTTATCTTTTTTTATTTTATTGATAACAATTTTTTTTCTCTAAGTATGCTTTTTCTTTTTACTTTCTCTAGTTACAACCTGTAGCTTCACTATTATCATCAAATATCTTATAGTTAAATTGTGAATTTTACTTCATAAGATATTTGTACTTAGCTTTTAAATCCATCCATTATGATAATCACTTAATCATTATCATTTCTTAATAATCAAATGTCTATGATTAAAGTTCTACATTCTAGCTTCCAACTAATTGATTTTATATAGAATATCTTATAGTCAAATCATGCAATTCTAATCACAAGATCTTTATATTTTAGTTTCACTAAGCAAAATTATAATCAATCCTTAATTTCTAACCCAAAAGATATAAATATCCACTTTAATATTTATAATATAAACCCAAGGTAAAATTATTTCATTTATCAATTTCTTTAAAACAAAATCATTTTTATAAAATTAACAAATACACGCTCATATATATATATATAATACTCTCATAACTCATTCTAGGGTGTTACTAACCCTATCTCTAATGAGTTACTTATCCAAGGATATTACTGATCCTATCTCGGATGAGACTTTACCATAACAGAGCCAAGGTTCTCGCTTAACCTTCAACTCTGATACTAAATGTAAGGTCCCGTTTTCCCGTACTCTTTGAATCGACAATAAACCATACATGTCCAACTCAAATTGCACGAATAGACGGATCTTTAAGGGTGATAAAGAAAAGTAGACAGAACAGAATCTCACACGAATGGAATAACATATAATATTTAACAATTATTTTTACAGCGGAAAACTTTTAAGTATGAACCTCACTAAGCAAAGCGGATAATAGAATATGTCCATACGTCGATGAATATCTCCAGCTCTTCTTTGGAAACTCTAGCCGTCTTCGACTATGCTGAAACTACTCGGATCTGACCCGAGTATTGAAAACACCTGAATCGGGCTTGATAAACCAGCGTGAGAAAAACTCAATAATAGATGACAGTGTCATATATCAGCCTTTGAATAAAAATTCTTTGAAATAAGGAATATCTCATAAGACCACGCCCACACATAAACACGGACGGGTTTTTACCTTATGATAACTAAAACACTTTTATATAAAAACCTTTGATATTATTTCTAATGACATTCTTTGAAAATCTTTGCAAATAAACTTATTAATCTTAGCCGAAATTGTTACCATTATTAAATTCCAGCATACTAGGCTCTACAAACGAAACCGTAGGTTCTTATTGGAAAATGGATTTCCATACAAATGACCAGGTGTAGGATCTACCTTCCGAAAGGGGTACGCCTCTAGATGGATGCCCCGAGGACCATCACAAAGGATCCTCTACCAACACAAGGTCAGCCTACCTCTATAACTAGACAGTATCGAATATGACATCCTCCGATCGTTACCGACCTTTATCGAGGGCCCTCTAGCATACAAACCACAATAATTAGATACACGACGTCATAGCATGCAAAGATATATCTAGAAGAGGATTACCATATCCTAATTAGGAATGACCCACTTAGCCTTGCTGCATCTAATCCTGTTTCGATCATTTCCGGTTTGATGAGGCTTGAGGCACACGATTACCTTTTCGCATAGCACATATCACATCTTTGAATGCCACATTGCCATTTCCGTTAACTACTAATCGCCTTCCACAAAAATACAACCCTTGTACGCATATGTCTCAAGGAGGGTGTTAAGCTAAGAGAAGTTGCCTTCTCTGCCACCACTGATGTACGTTTGTAAAAACCAATGTACGTAATCGTTAGAAATGCAATATCAGACAAACGTCCATACAAGTTGTCCAAGAACATGGTAAACCGAAGGCACTTTCCTCGACCATTATTAAGCGAGAAGCCCTTGCAATGCAAAAAATCTCCATCACGAGGAGAACACTGCTATATATTACTCTATAATGGATGCGACCCCAAGCAAATCAACAAGCAGTCCTAACGCTATGAAGATCCACGGTCTTCAATAATCATCGTCTTCAACATGTCTTCACATTCGAAATTGGTTCGAAGTGGTTTTCAGATAGGAACTACTCAAATCCGACTCCGGTTCCTTCGAAATCCAATTATCCATAAAGAGTGAATATGAGTATATAGGATTTATTAAGTCTCTTTTCACTTTTATTTCTTTCCGGACGATTTCGAATGCTCTTTCTTTTGACTTAAGGTAATTTCTAAGAAATTCATTCATTTGCTTTGGAAAATATCTCAGATTTGCTTACTTAACTTTCAATCAAATCCTTTAACTTTTAGGCGGGTCAAAAACAATGTCATTTAAGACATCATTTACAATAAACCCTAAAATCAATCTTAACAAACATTTTGAAGTAAATAGGATCATAGAAATCATTCATTTTTGGAGATTACTTATTTGGATTGTACCGATCTTCTTTTAATTTCAAAAATTCTACACAGTGTTTTTTATTTAAGAGCATCCGAGCTTTCCTTTCGATCTGTTCCACCCCTCGCCTAAGAAAAGAAAACATAGGCCATGTAAGTTCAATGCACTAGTTGCTCCACCCTAACCTTAGTTAAACACCTAATTTTATCTTCTCAGATCTCACAGGCGGGACAAATGTACTAGTCGTTTCCGCATACTCAGATTTTCAACTTTATTTTGTAATGCTTATAAATATTCCAAATTATCTTTCAAATTGCTTAATTATCCTTTTTAAAACATTCACAATTGATTCTGAAAAAATCATTATTACATTTAAATTCTCTTCCAAAAGTTATAGAATTTGCAGCAGAAAAGTATTACGGAAAGTGCTATATAAGCTTATTTGAATTAAACTACTTTTAAATATTCGAAAATTCAATTTCCCAATCCAAATCTCTTTTAGATCATTTAAATAGATTTATCAAATTTATTTCATATTTTTCCATAACTAAAAACATTCATTTAAACAGATTTCTGTTACGGTCAGTTAACTGCACTAGCGCGATTTTTATGGAAAATTGATTTGGACTTATTTCAAAATCTACTCAATGAAACTTTTATTTTCTTTCTTCGTTTGGAAGATATGAATGTAATAGTCCGAAATTTTCTTATCTTGAAGGATTCCGAGCCATATTCCACTCTATACACTCATTTGAACTTTTAGGTGCGAAATCGGGAACTACCGTTGTGCGACGCGTCTAGTTTTAACTCATTTATCAATATTTAAATAATCTATTCAAATTGGATTTCAACACTTTTAAAATCATTACAAATCATTTTAAATCAATATTTTCACTTTTTAAAGTATTTAACATATATTTTCACTATCACCATATTATAGTATTATTATATTCCTATTACTTTAATATTAAAATTTTAAATTCTAATTTTAACTCAATTTAAATTCTAATCTCAAATTAAACTCATTTAAAACTTAGATTTCAAATCCAATTTCAATTTAAAGTTCCATTCAACCTCAAACTAAACTTCACTTTTTCAAAATCGATTTCAATTTCAATTTCACCATTCATCTTAATTTCAATTTCTAATTAACTATCCTTTTCAAATCCGTTTCACCTCTGTAACACCCAGATATTTTCAACCATTCGCATCCGCACATGTCGGACTTGAATTGCTCAAAATACCGCGTTGTAAATAAAATTTGGCAAATCTCCGAATATACAGTAAATAAAAATTACAGATCACAGACAAGGGTATTTAATAATGCAGCGGAAGTAAAAGAAATAGTAGTTAATGAAGCTACTATGTAAATATATCAGAGTTACATAAGATACAACAGAAGAAATAGAGTACAACAGAAGTCTCAATATATAGAAGTCTACTAATACAAGAGCTGAAAAGGAACAACAGACTGAAAAAGATAAAACTAGACAAGTAGATAATCTCCAGCGATTCCAATCTCCAGAAAGTGGAAATCCAAATCTGTGAATACTCAGGCTGACCCAAGCGTAAATAAAAAATAAAAACTCTCGAGTCAGGACATACATACTTATACAATGTAAACCAACTCAAGTGAACTGCAGTAAAGGTACAAGTAACTTAAAGGATGCTTGGAACCGCCCATCCTCTAAGGATCCATTAAACTATTTACTATGTAGTAATATTGCGCTATTATAATAATGTCTATCGGTAAAATAAACTTACTTCAAAATAGCGTTAAGGAGTGACCCAATATTCCACTTAACACAAATAATGCCAATAGTCTATACAGTACATGCATATCTCCTGATCGGAAGACTATGAGAAGATACTATATGGGTACGACACAAATAGAAACTCGTAGTAAAGGCTTGATATGGTAGGTGACACGGCACACAAGGCAATGGCAGGATAGATATACCAATTACGACACTCGAGCTGGTGGTAACGCAGCAGCCACATATGCCCACCTCGGAGCACATTCCCAAAAATCGGAGGGGCGCCCCAACAATCACAAAAGCAATAGAATAGTATCGAAGAAATGCGTCCGACCAGAGGAGCTACCCCTTTTGGCCCAAGACTGCTCCTGCTTCTTCCACCTTATGCTAACTCACGGGAGTTGGATCCACGTAACATACCTCAAGGACGTCGCCACCATCCTACTTTATTCTGGAATCTCCACCGCGTACACGGTTGTCAAAGTGGTTTTCGGTATTGACAGAGAGTATGCCCATATCTGATCCCGGTCTCTTTGCCAACCAATCATTATTATAACCCGTGGTTATAACTTTAAAATAATATTTTATACTTCAAAATAAAATATCATTTCAATCCAAATCTTTATCAAAATAAAGATAAATCATTTCCAAACCATTTCAATATATCAACATACCATATCTTTCAAATTCAAATATTTATCAAAATAAATATCAAGTCATTTCCAACCATTTCAATATATTAAATTATCACATCCTTTCAAACTTCCTTTCAAATCATTTTAATACATTAAAGTATCATATTCTTCAAAACTTCATTTTTAAATCATTTAAATATCAAAATCTCACATCTTTTCGGAACTTCCCTTTTCAAATCATTTTAATATTAAAGTATCATATCTTTTCAGAACTTCCCTTTAAATCATTTTAATATTAAAATATCATATCTTTCAGAACTTCCCTTTTCAAATCATTTTTTTTTGAATTCAAATACAAATATCAAACTTAATCACCTTTTAAAGTTCAAAGATAACATTCATTTACTTTCAATTCAATTTGCCTTTAAATAGTTTGTATTCCAATTTACTTAATTCATTTAAACCATTTAAAAGTGAAGTTATTATTCTTTCAAGTCAAGTATTTCAATTTCAAAGTTTCAAATCATTTTGAGCTCGTTTACTAAGTCAAAAACCATAAACATTTAAAATTTCAGCCTTTCGTAGCATTTAGAAAAAAGCCGTTATAAGTTACACTTGAAAACATTTTAATTCAGCAAAGACAACACTTAAAAACTGCTGTTAAAACTCAGTTTTAGTTAAATTTTAGTTCAAAACAGCAAAGACAACGTTTTCAGAAATGCCGTAATAGCTCAGGTTTCAAAACAAAGGTTTTAAATTCATTTTAGCAAAGACAGCAGCCCACTACAGCATTTACAAAAATGCTATAATAGACCCGAGTTAATTTTTTATCATATTAGTTCAACAACAACAACTACAGCATTTCAAAACTGCTATAATAGCTCTTTTAGTTCATTTCCAAAAACCATAGCACTTCTAAATGCTATTAAAAGTGATTTCCAGATTTTAATGTATTTCCAGCAATTAATAAACTTCATTTTAAACCCTTTAAACATTATAAAAATCATAATTTAACATTCAAAAATATTCATTAATATATTATTTAACATATTATTTTTATAAAATAAATTTCTTATAATTAAGTCCAATTCCAACAAATTACTTAATAAATTCAAGTGTAAAAGTTTCCAGCCTTCACATTTTTAATAAATAAACTTAACACTTAATTTTTTATCACCATTTTTACAAATATAACTTAATTTCCATTTTTATTTATTTATATAACTCAAATTTCCTTTTTAAACTAAAAACCCAAATTTCCAGACTTAAGTTATATTTCAATAATTCAATTTAACCATTTATTTATTTAACATTTTCCACTTATAGAAAAATCATAAATCCTTTATTTAAAACACTTTAAAATCTATTTAAATCAAATTATCATAAATTTACATTTTAAACCACTTAAAATTTTATTTATATAACTCAAAGGTCATTTTAAAAGCCAAAGTCCAAATTTCCAAATTTAACTTAAATTTCAAAAATTCAGTTTAATTATTTAATTATTCAACATTTTTAACTTACAGAAAAATCAAAATTTTTCTATTTAAAACATATAAAATCTATTTTAAATCAAATTTTCATAATTTTACACTTCTAAAAATATTTTAAATATTCAAAATACTTTATAAAATAACCACGGGCCTGTATATAGTTGTCTAACCTAGGTCAAGTGATACAGATATATATCATTTCAACCCGCAATTTAAAAATAAAATTCTGGGTTCTATCATTTCAAACCCGCAGTCCCAAGTCAAAATAAAATAAATAAAAACCGTTCACGGCTATCATTTCAGCCCATAATGATTTTTCCCTATTCTAAAGTCCGTTCGGTTATGTATCATTTCAACCCATAGTGATTTCTAATCTATAAGGAACTTGCAGGGTGAACAGATATAAATGAACACTTAACAACATATAACAGTTATAAAAGAGATGACATGTAATTTAACAGGTTTAACATCATACATAAATAATCACAAGTAGTTATAGCATCATTTATATTTCTATACATTCAAATGTTGTCGCTTCACAATTGCATAAGTATACAGTGTCGTGTGAGATTTACTCACCTCTTGAGCTGGAGACATCAATTCAAACGACATAACAGATACCGAAAAGCACGATGACACAATGATGGATTCAAGTGGATGAGAACCAAGCTTATTGATATACCTATGAACACGACAAATAAAATTAGAATTCAATGCAACATTGAATAGAAATAACTTTTGAAACAAAAAGCAATATGAAAACACTATCTTTTTCCTTGTTTTCAACAATTGCTTGCACGGCCTAGTGGATGTTTTGGCTCAGGTTTGAACATAGGAATGCATGGCTTAAAGGCTAGAACATGCAGAGGAAGTTACAAGATAGGAATGTGAAGGGTTTTAGGCTAAAACATGGTTTTGGTCATCAAAGTGGTTCGGCCATGGGTGAGTGGGCTCGGCCTGGGGTGCACCATGACTTGAAAATAGCCGGAGAGGTGTGTGGTGGTCAGATCAGAGGTGGTGGAGGCGACCTAGTTGGTGGTTAGGGTGGTGGTTGAAGTAGATGAGGCCAAAGTGGTCAAACTAGCGTGGTTTCAAGGCATTTTCATAGTTTTTGAGGAGTTGTTCATCATGTGGGGCTTGGCCTTGGTCAAGACCAGAGGAGTAGCTGGTGATGATAGCATGGAAGATGTGTAGGAGGTGGTGGCCATTGCTATGAAGGAGAGGCCGATCAAAATTATGGAGAGAAGAAGGCAAAAATATGGAAAAAAAAAAGAGAACAAAAGTGACAAAAGAGAAGCCATTACCAAGGAAATTTCTCTAGCCGTGAAGAAGAATGAAGGAGGAAATGTTTTCTACGTGAAAAATAATGAAACTCACAGCCAAGAAAGTATATTGCACGGCCAAGAGGAGTAATGGAGAGGTTATGACAAATGAAAGGACTTTAGGAGGTGAAAAGACTTAAGTTTCAAAAGCTTTTAAAACCTTTCGTATTTCCTTTTCTTTTAAATCAAATAAAAAAAATAAATTTCTGCAAATAATTTTAAAAACCGGAACAAAGTTAAATAAAATGAAAATAAATAATAAAATTTAAAGAAAATAGAAAAAGAATAAAAGAAATTGCTTAAAAATTCAAAACAGGGTTCAAAAATTACAATTAAAACATCATTGGCTTTGGAAAAATATCTACTTCATTTTAAAAATATTCTAAAGCAAAATTTTGAAATAAAATAAACTTTTTAAACATATTAAATTTATAGAAAATAGAAAAATAATTAAAGAAATTGTTTAAAAGTTGAAAACGGAACATGAAAATTATAAATAAAATACCATTGGCTCTAGAAAATTTCTATTTCACTTTAAAACAAATAAAATGTCAAATAAATAAAATAAATAAGGAACAAAATAAAGTGCAAATGGGAATAAAATAAGACCTTAAGAAAATATAAAAATAAATAAAGAAGTTCTTTAATTAATTGAAACTGGAAATTAGAAATTTTAAACAAAAATACAACTGACATTGGAAAATGTCAATTACACTTTCAAAAATGTTTTAAAACCAAAATATATACAATACATATTATTTTACCCATATAAACATAAATTAGAACATTACATGACCAAATAAAATATTATTTATGTAATTTAAAATAAATAATTTTGTTAAATAGAGCAAATTACAGACAATAGTTAAAAAGGCGCAACTTCCACATTATAAATCGGATTTCAACGAAACGAAAAGCAATGTTCTTAAAATTTTATTTACTTTCATAATAAATGATAAAATTAAAATTTTCAAACTTTAAATTTTAAATTTAAAAGTCAAAGTTGACCATATTGACCAAAATTCACTTTTTGGAAAATATTTTTTTAGTCATGTTTTGGAATGATAATTCATATCAAAATCAAAATTTATATTTTAAAATAACAAAATTTATCCATTTCAAATAAATAAAATAAACTTTTAAATCAGAAATTCAATTAAAATAATTAAAATATACAATTAAAATAATCATGAAATACTGGGTTGTTACACTCTCCCCCACTCAAAACTTTTCGTCCCCGAAAAGGAATAAGGTACGAAGATTGAGATTATACCTAATAACTATTGTTATAGGTAAGTTTAATAAGGTGGAGATAATCTTTCCAAGATCCTTCAGAATCAAGAACACAAGCACGAAAAAAGTGAATTCAAAATGAGTATCAAAGATTATCAAAGATTAAAGAAATATTTCTAAACAGAAAGATTATAGAAAGATGTCTATACCAGTCTATAGCAAGATAAGGATAATAAGGACAACCAAAAGACAGTTTGAAAAACAAAATAAGGAAATAATTTTGAAACCATGCAAATTTCAACTTAAATAGAAAATAAATTTTTGCACAAGTTAAATAAATCTTAACTGTCTTAAATTTCATTATCTTATCATCCAATTACCTTAAATTAACAATTTTAAAACCATGGGTTTGAAAAATAATCATTTATTATACTCATAATGTACTTAATAAATTTAATTCTTCTTTATTCCTAATAAAATTAAATTTATTCCTCTCAATATATTTATCACTTATGTTAAATATACTTACACTTATTATAACTGGTTTATTTTATTCTTAGTTCCTTTAACATTATTTTGTTGTAAGTTATTCAATTACCCTTTATTATATTTACCTTTGTTAATCATTTTATAGCTAAAATTTAAGTGTATAAAATTTATTATAACCACTCAAATTTTATTTATAAAATCTTTTTTATATTGTATATTATCCAATTACATTGTTAACTTCTGAAACTAAAGGTAAGTTATATTTGAATGCAATTGTATTATACAAATGAAACTTTCCAATTAAATCATTTCATGCTTGAATATTCATCCAAAATTTTGATTTTCTTTTTATAATTGAAATTATTCTTTAAAATAAAATTTAAGAATTAAATTTCTGATTTCTTCAAACCTTTAGAGATAAATAAATGTATGTACATAGTTTATCAAATCAAATTTAAATCATATATCTGTATATATTATTAATCAAGTCATATTTTAGAAATCAAAATCAATTTGATTTCCCAAAACAAAGTTGTAGCAAGACTACAGAGCGGTCTCTTCCCTTCGAAACTCGAAAATGAATGCCGATGATGCTGCAGTAATCACCGAAATTATTTCCCAACGACAAAGAGAAGAGCACTGATTTTTAAACTTTAAAATTCTTTGGAAACATATTCTTATTCTAAAATGCTTTAAATAATATACTTTAAAACTTAAACACGAGGTTTGAAACCATCGGAAATTAAATTCTCAAATTTCTTGTTTTAAATTCATTTCAATTTCCAAATCAATTTATAAACAACTATTTATAAATTCATTTATAGAACAATAAATGATAAATCAAGTATTATCATTTCAAATAATCAATTTAAATCAATTTTATTAAGTTCCATAAATTTAATTATATATCAAAATTTATTTCATTAACCAAAATTTTAAAATAATATTGTGTCAGTTTTTTCTGTCAAAGTGTTTTAGAAATCCTATCGATAGCGTTGATCAGACGAATCGATCGGAAATCCGAATCAACATCAACAACTCAAACCACACAATATATAAAACAAAACATAGATTTACAAGTACAATTCAAAATGTTTGGAAGAATAGATTGGAAATAAAAGACAAGATGATTAATTAACAGAGTAGGGAGATGGGTAAGCTTAAGTAAATCATGGGCAACCTTAACTGGGTCAACCGTGACTTAAAGAATAAGATCAATGTGGATTTTCTGGGGTAAATCTACATTCGATCTCAAGAGATAGAGTTTGGAATAAAAAAATATATTAGCATCTAAACCAAGGATAGATATAAATCTCTGGTGAATCGATGCTAATTGTAAAGGAGTTTCCCTCCTTTACAATTCAATTTTGAAATTGGCGAGACCGCCGACTCACTAAAACGATCATTCGAAGCGGAGTTATGGGATACTTCGGAATCAAAAGAAGATGAATAGTGAGGGAAATGAATGGATTTTGGAACCGTAGGGTACGTTCCAAAATTCAAAGGAAATTCGAATCAAAGAGGAAAGATTTAAACTCGAACAAAAGTGATTCTGTAAATAATTTACCTTATATTCTAAGTTTTGCCTCAAAGCCAAAGCTCTGATACCAACTGTAACACCCAGAAATTTTCAACCATTCGCATCCGCACATGTCGGACTTGAATTGCTCAAATTACTGCATTGTGAATAGAATTTGACAAATCTCATAATATACAGTAAATAAAAATCACAGATGATAGACACACAGTATTTAATAATGCAGCGGAAGTAAAAGAAATAGTAGTTCATGAAGCTACTATGTAATATATATCAGAGTTACATAAGGTACATCAAAAGAAATAGAGTACAACAGAAGTCTCATTTTTGGCCTAATTCTTCTTCTGATGATCGATTCAACCTCTACACATAGAAGTCTACTGATACAAGAGCTGAAAAGGAACAACAGACTGAAAAAGATAAAACTAGACAAGTAGATAATCTCCAGCGATTCCAATTTCCAGAAAGTGGAAATCCAAATCTGTGAATACTCAGGCTGACCCGAGTGTAAATAAAAAATACAAACACTCGATTCAGGACATACATACTTATACAATGTAAACCAACTCATGTGAACTGTAGTAAATGTACAAATAATTTAAAGGATGCTAGGGACCGCCCATCCTCTAAGGATCCGTTAAACTATTTACTATGTAGTAGTATTGCGCTATTATAATAATGACTATCAGTAAAATAAACATACTTTAAAATAGCATTAAGGAGTGACCCAATATTTCCCTTAACACAAATAATGCCAATAGTCTATACAGTACCTGCATATCTCCTGATCGGGAGACTATGAGAAGATACTACATAGGTACGACACAAATAAAAACTCGTAGTAAATGCTCGATATGGTAGGTGACACGGCACACAAGGCAATGCTAGGGTAGATATACCAATTACGACACTCGGGCTGGTGGTAATGCAGCAGCCATATACGCCCACCTCGGAACACATTCCCAAAAATCGAAGGGGCGCCCAAACAATCACAAAAGCAATAGAATGGTATCGAAGAAATGCATCCGACCAGAGGAGCTACCCCATTTGTCCCGAAACCGCTCATGTTTCTGCCACCTTATGCCAACTCACGGGAGTAGGGTCCACGTAACATACCTCAAGGACGTCGCCACCATCCTACTTCATTCCGGAATCTCCACCGCGTACACGATTGTCAAAGTGGTTTCCAGTATCGACAGAGAGCATGCCCATATCCGATCCCGGTCTCTTTGCCAACCAATAGTTATTTTAACCCGTGGTTATAACTTTAAAATAATATTTTATACTTCAAAATAAAATATCATTTCAATCCAAATCTTTATCAAAATAAAGATTAAATCATTTCCAAACCATTTCAATATATCAACATATTATATCTTTCAAATTCAAATATTTATCATTCAAAATAAATATCAAGTCATTTCCAACCATTTCAATATATTTAATTATCATATCCTTTCAAATTTCCTTTCAAATCATTTTAATACATTAAAATATCATATCCTTCAAAACTTCATTTTTAAATCATTTAAATATCAAAATCTCATATCTTTTCGCAACTTCCCTTTTGAAATCATTTTAATATTAAAATATCATATCTTTTTCGAACTTCCCTTTTCAATCATTTTAATATTCAAATATCATATCTTTCAGAACTTCCCTTTTCAAATCATTTTTTTTGAATTCAAATACAAATATCAAACTTAATCACCTTTTAATGTTCAAAGATAACACTCATTTATTTTCAATTCAATTTGCCTTTAAATGGTTTATATTCCAATTTACTTAATTCATTTGAACCATTTAAAAGTGAAGTTATTATTCTTTCAAGTCAAGTATTCAAATTTCAAAGTTTCAAATCATTCTGAGCTCGTTTACTAAGTCAAAAGCCTTGAACATTTAAAATTTCAGCCTTTCGCAGCATTTAGAAAAAAGCTGTTATAAGTTACACTTGAAAACATTTTAATTCAGCAAAGACAGCACTTAAAAACTACTATTAAATTTCAGTTTTAGTTAAATTTTAGTTCAAAACAGCAAAGACAACATTTCCAGAATGCTGTAATAGCTCAGGTTTCAAAACAAGGGATTTAAATTCATTTTAGCAAAGACAGCAGCCCACTATAGCATTTACAGAAATGCTATAATAGACCCGAGTTAAGTTTTTAGCCTATTAGTTCAACTACAGCAACTATAGCATTTCAGAAATGCTATAATAGCTCTTTTAGTTCATTTCCAGAAACCATGGCACTTCTGAATGCTAGTAAAAGTGATTTTCAGATTTTAGTGCATTTCCAGCAATTAATAAACTTCATTTTAAACCCTTTAAACAATATAAAAATCATAATTTAACATTTAAAAATGTTCATTAACATATTATTTTTATAAAATAAATTTTTTATAATTAAATCCAATTCCAACAAGTTACTTAATAAATTCAAGTGTAAAAGTTTCTAGCCTTCACATTTTTAATAAATAAACTTGACACTTCAATTTTTATCACCATTTTTACAAATATAACTTAATTTCCATTTTTATTTATTTATATAACTCAAATTTCCTTTTTAAACCAAAAACCGAAATTCCCAGACTTAAGTTATATTTCAATAATTCAATTTAACCATTTATTTATTTAACATTTTCCACTTATAGAAAAATCATAAATCCTTTATTTAAAAAACTTTAAAATATATCTAAATCAAATTATCACAAATTTACATTTTAAACCACTTAAAATTTTATTTATATAACTCAAAGGTCATTTTAAAAGCCAAAGTCTAAATTTTCAAATTTAAGTTATATTTCAAAAATTCAATTTAATTATTTAATTATTCAACATTTTTAACTTATAGAAAAATCAAAATTTCTTTATTTAAAACATATAAAATCTATTTTAAATCAAATTTTCATAATTTTACACTTTTAAAAATATTTAAAATATTCAAATACTTTATAAAATAACCACGGGTCTGTATATAGTTTTCTAACCCAAGTCAAGTGATATGGATATATATCATTTCAATCCGCAATTTAAAAAGAAAAATCCGGGTTCTATCATTTTAAACCCGTGGTCCCAAGTCAAAATAAAATAAATAAAATCCGTTCAGGCCTATCGTTTCAGCCCATAATGATTTTTCCATATTGTAAAGTCCGTTCGGGTATGTATCATTTCAACCATAGTGATTTCTAATCTACAAGGAACTTGTAGCGTAAACAGATATAAACGAACAGTTAACAATATATAACAGTAATAGATGAGATGACATGTAATTTAACAAGTTTAACATCATACATAAATGATCACAAGCAGTTATAACATCATTTATAATTCTACACATTCAAATGTTGTCGCTTCACAATTGCATAAGTATATAGTGTCGTGTGAGATTTACTCACCTCTTGTGCTAGAGATATCAATTCAAACGACACAACGGATACCAAAAGGCACGATGACACAATGATGGATTCAAGTGGATGAGAACCAAGCTTATTGATCTTGTACACAACACATGAACATGACAAATAAAATTAGAATTCAATACAACATTGAATAGAAATAACTTTGAGACAAAAAGCAAAATGAATACACTATCTTTTGCCTTGTTTTGTACAATTACTTGCACGGCCTAGGAGATGTTTCGGATCAGGTTTGGCATGACTTTGGCTCAGGTTTGAACATAGGAATGCATGGCATAAAGGCTAGAACATGTGGAGGAAGTTACAAGGTAGGAATGTGAAGGGTTTTAGGCTAAAATATGGTTTTGGTCATCAAAGTGGTTCGGCCATGGGTGAGTGGGCTAAAGCCTGGGGTGCACCATGACTAGACAGTGGCTGGAGGGGTGTGTTTAGGTCAGGTTAGAGGTGTTGGAGGCGGCCTAGGTGGTGGTTAGGGTGGTGGTTGAAGTAGATGAGGCCAAAGTGGTCAAACTAGCATGGTTTCAAGGCATTTTCATAGTTTTGAGGAGTTTTTCATCATGGGGGGCTCAGCCTTGGTCAAGACCGGAGGAGTGGCTGGTGATGATGGCAGGGAAGAGGTGTAGGAGGTGGTGGCCGTGGCTATGGAGGAGAGGCCGATCAAAATTATGGAGAGAACAAGGCAAAAATATGAAAAAAAATGAGAAGAAAAGTGACAAAAGAGAAGCCATTACCAAGGAAATTTCTCTAGCCGTGAAGAAGAATGAAAGAGGAAATATTTTCTACGTGAAAAATAATGAAACTCACGGCTAAGAAAGTATATTGTACGGCCAAGAGGAATAGTGGAGAGGTTATGGCAAATGAAAGGACTTTAGGAAGTGAAAAGACTTGAGTTTCAAAAGCTTTTAAAACCTTTCATATTTCATTTTATTTTAAATCAAATAAAACAAAATATAATTCAGCAAATACTTTTAAAAACCGAAACAAAGTGAAATAAAATGAAAATGAACAATAAAATTTAAAGAAAATAGAAAAAGAATTAAAGAAATTGCTTAAAAATTCAAAACAGGGATCAAAAATTACAATTAAAACATCACTGGCTTTGGAAAAATATCTACCTCATTTTAAAATATTTAAAGCAAAATTTTGAAATAAAATAATTTTTTTAAACATATTAAAATTGAAACAAATAAATAAATTTAGAGAAAATAGAAAAATAATTAAAGAAATTGTTTAAAAATTGGAAACGGAACATGAAAGTTACAAATAAAATACCATTGGCTCTAGAAAATTTCTATTTCACTTTAAAACAAACAAAATGTCAAACAAATAAAATAAACGAGGAACAAAATAAAGTGGGAATGAGAATAAAATAAGATCTTAGAAAATTAAACAAAGAATTTCTTTAATTAATTGAAACTTGAAATTAGAAATTTTAAACAAAAATACAACTGACACTGGAAAATTTCAATTACGCTTTCAAAAATGTTTTAAAACCAAAATATATACAATACATGTTATTTTACCCATATAAACATAAATTATAATATTACATGACCAAATAAAATATTATTTATATAATTTAAAATAAACAATTTTGTTAAATATAGCAAATTACACACAATAGTTAAAAAGACATAACTTTCACATTATAATTGGATTTCAACGAAACGAAAACAATGTTCTTAAAATTTTATTTACTTTCATAATAAAAGATAAAACTAAAATTTTCAAAGTTTTAAATTTTAAATTTAAAAGTCAAAGTTGACCATATTGACCAAAATTCACTTTTTGAAAAATATTCTTTTTAGTCATGTTTTGGAATGATAATTCATATCAAAATCAAAGTTTATATTTTAAAATAACAAAATTTATCCATTTCAAATAAATCAAATAAAGATTTTAAATCAGAAATTCAAATATACAATTAAAATAATCACAAAATACAGGGCTGTTACAACTTCAAATTTCATATTCTCGTTCATTTTAACTTTAATTTCACTTCTAAATGAAAAGAGACTTATTTTTCCACAATATCTCATATTAATAAAATATGGTCTTTTTAAATAAAGGGATTACTAAATTAATAGAAATTTGATGTCCAAATTATCATCACAACCATACAACAATCATATAACACTAACATATTCAATATGGTAAATGTCATAACATTACTACGGATTATCCAACATATTCAAACAATCAATCAAACATCCATATCATCAAATGGTGATTATCTAACATAACAATTAAGCATGATAATCAATATAATTTAAAAAGCGGTGAGAATTATCACCTTCATATCCACTCCGTCAAACTTTAACGTAAGATTTCCGTCTCTCGCTAACGTACTATTTCCAACGTCTCGCCTTTTGCCGTTTCCTTTCCGAACTCTTTTGTTTTCCTTTCCTTTTCTTCTTCTTTTTTTTTTCTCTTTTTTTCCTTTTGTTTTTTTATATGGATAGGAGGGTACGGCCTTGGTGTGAAGGAGGGTGTGGCCTTAGGTATGGCGTGTACGAGGGTGTAGGAGGGTATTGGCTCGGGTTTTGGTGAGGTGGTGCTCGGCCTTGGGCTTAGGGGCTTGGCTTGGTGGGTGTAGGGGGTAGGCCGTGGGTTTTGGGGTGAGGAGTAGGTGGGTAGGTGGTAGTTTGGCTTATGTAAGGTGATGTAAGGTGATGGTTTGGAGTATGGAGGTGATAGCTTGAAGGTAGAAGGGGAAATGGTGGAAGTAGAGAAGGTTTTTTTTGGAATTTTATTATGAAATGAAAGTGTAGTGGAAATGAAGAGAATTGTGGTTGTATTTATAAGTGAAGATTTTTAGTGGTAAATGACATAAATACCCTCTTCATTTTTGGATTTAAATATACATTTCTTTTTATATGAAAAGAGAGATTTGATATGCATTTATGGTGATGGTAAAAATAGAAATGATTACTTTCTTAAATTTTGCATTTTAAAGAGAAGACTTTGTATTGACTTGATTTGCATTAAATGCATGGATGTATGTGTCATTAATTCCTTAAGTTAGCTTTCTTTTCACTTTTCCTTTTGCTCCTTTTCTATGTATAAGCATAACATCTCATTAATGAGATGAGAAGTAAGGTAATGATGTTGTTTTATAAAGCTTTAATTATTTTTAAATTTGTCAAATCATACTTTTCAATTTTTTATAAATTTATTTAAACTTTTCAAAAGTAAACTCCTTTTGTCTTTTAGTGCTAAATTTAAAGTGTTTAAATAGTTTGTAAACTTGTATTTATAAGTTAGAAAATGTATCAAGTTGCAACAACTTGTCGACAACTTGTTTTGGTTGAAAACGGTGTTTTTGACGACAAATTATGCAGTCAAAATTTGATGTTTTTATTAAGCTATATATTGAAGTAAACCAAACTTTAAAATGAATTTTTTACTTCTTTAAATAAATTAAAACATGTCTCTTTATATTTTAAAATCATATGAAATTAATATCAAAATCTCTAATTTTACAGTGTATATAAAACTGACAAAATGCGACAAATTTGGTTATTTTTGTAAAACGATTATTAACACACTTTTAAACCTTTTAACATACTTTTATTATCTTTATTAGATGTTTTAAATAATATTTATCTTTTTAAATGAATGTTTAAATCCATTTATTTAAGCCTTTATTTATCTTTAACAAAACTTAACTTTTGTCGATTTGTTCTAAAATCCAAATTTATACCTTTTAATTTATTAACTATAAGAATAGATAATTTATTTATTATATGTAACATATTTATTTAAGATTTAAACTCCTTTTTAAATTTAAATCGAATGAAATCTCTCATTTTCGAAGTAGCGAAATTATGGGTCGTTGCAGAAATTACTAGAAAACCATTTTTAAATAAATGTTACGAAATAAACTCTTTACTTTAAAAATTCATAAATAATTATTATATATATATATATATATATATATATATATATTTAAACTTAAAACCACTTTTAAACACTTTAAAACCTGTTATAAAACTTCCCTAAAAAACATCTCATAAAATACTTTATTTAAATATCATTTTAAGCTCATTTATAATCACAAAACTTGCTAAAAACAACATAACATCAAAATAATGTTGTAGGAGGCTAGAAGTGCTCTGTAGGTCAAAGACTGTGTTATTGTGTGATGTAAATGCTATTGGACAAAGAGCATATAAGAAGAAAGTTTGTGGCCAGTTTTCTCTATCCAAACCAATGAATTAAGATCTAAAATTTTTATAGTAGAAAGTATACTTAGTTACTTAAAACCATACATAGAAACTCCTAAGGATATTTTTTCAAATAATATTAAAATTCCCAAAACAAGGCATGTAGATGTGTCTATATAGCGAACTTTCTCGCCTTATAACTTTTCAAACTTTATTCTATCATTTCTATAATTTTTCAAACCTTTTCCTTGTTGTCCCATATGCTGTTATAAGAGTAGAGCACAACCAAATTGTATTCTTTCATAATATATATACATATCACAAATTTAAACAAGTCAAAACTCAAGGGATTCAAAGTACTACTATAGTGACTCTTTCACTCTAAACATTCACAGACATACTTCAATATCACATATAATCATACCAAAAATTTAAACAAAAAGTGTAGGCCATGATACATGTTTTGGAGGGTAATACAAATGATAATATTACATATAAAGTTATCGTTTTCTTTTCAAAGCAAGAGGGGTCCAAAAGTAATAACTTGCATTAGTTCTTTAACTTTATATTTGAACACAACATATGAATACATTATGTACTTTTCAATAGTTAGTTAACTCATTCAAACCAAGCCTACAACAAGCACAAGTACTAGAACACTAGAATAACTTTCTATCATCACCAAACAAGCCAAAGATCCAACCTTTGCTTTATATTTGCTTTCTGCCTCCTCCTCTTCTCCAATATTGCTCATGGCCATGCATGGGTGGGGCCATTGTGCTCTATTCCTTCAAACTTTAGGTTTCTGTTTTTGTCTCCTACATTATTTATGGTCTTAGCTAATGTTGGTGGAGTTTGAAGTTGATCTACATTGATTTGGAATTGTTAATGAGAAGAGAGAAGAGGATGAAATGTTATTTGTTCTATCTTTTTAATTTAGCAAATGGATTAGTGTAACATATAAAGGGCTCTATGTAGGAGTTAACAAGAGGTAACCATCACCCTTTATCCTCTATGGAAGGTCATAAAGCACCGTCCCCCTCACTTGTCAACTTTACACCTCACATTCCTTTAAAATATCTTCTACACCATGACATCATCTTACCTCACTAACCACAATTAGTTAGCCATAGCACACAAAATAATTTTAGTTGCTATAATTACACATTAATATATTAGACATGTCTAAAAAGTTTGAAAAAACTTTATCGAGTAAAAAGAAGTTTATCCATGAAACGATTTTCGGTCACATTATCGATATTTCTTTGAAATATTTATTCTTCCAAACACATTTCAAGAACAACTTTATCATCGTCATTTATTGATTAAAAGGGTTTTAGCAAGGTCATAAAACAATTTTATCGCATTTAACTAATATTCAAATATTTAAATAACTTAGATATTTAAATACAAAATGTTCAAAATTCTAGGTCGTTGTATATATCTTATATATGTGTATATGTATTTTAATTTATAAATAAAATTTTAATTAATTTATTTTAATTAAAAAAATTAATTAGATTTTAATTAAATTTTATTAATTTCAACAAAAAATTTATGCACATATGTATACTCATATCGCCTTAAACAATTCAGGACAACATAATATATATCATCATACATATTATCCATGTATATACATTTAATTAATTAAATTATTTAATCAATTCATTTATTTAATTAATCCTATTAATAAATAATATTTTTGAAATTAATTTTGTAACATTTTCGAACATTTAAAAAAATAACTTTTATAATATGTGTTTTATTTTAAATTTAATTTCTTAATTTAAAACATTTATTTTAATTTTCAAAACAATTTGAAAATCTATTTATAAGATTTGTAATATTTTTATTAATTTGAATTTAACTTTTAAATTTAAAACTTTTATTTTAATTTCCAAACAATTTTGAAATTTGCCGAAGGCCCATTTCAATTTGGGTATTTATATTAGGTAGAACCTTTGGGCTTACCCGATCCATTTAGGCTAGGCCAATAGCCAGGTAGGGCAGAGTACTTAATTACCCAAACACAACCTTAGACACTACTTTTATAGACACTCTTCTATATGGGTAGGGTTTAGTAAGTTAGCCATAATACTGCTAATTTAGACCGTATATGCTATTTGGTTCTGATACTAGTGTTGGAATTGGGCCAACATTCAGCGGGATAAATGAGTAAATTTTATAAAAAATTCATTATTGGATCTGCAATGGGTTAATATATTCTAATTTATTTAGAACTTTTCTAAATTTTCTATTAATAATATCAATATTTTATTCAAATTTATAAATAAAGTTGTATTTTATATAATTTGTATAATATTAAATATACGTGTATCATATACACATATATGTGTGCGTGCACATGCGATAGGATAATGTATACATAGTCTGACAGGCCCATATGTGGATGTTGAGATTTATATCGCAACAGACATGTTAGATCCTCGTGTTTACATTTTTTCACACTGCTTCCACTTGTTTACATTCTTTGCCATCAAATGAATCTATTCTCGTGATTCCATTCAACCATTATCCTCTTTGCATGAAGTAATTTCCAGAGTGTGGTGTATCAAGATCCCTACTGTGGCCCAACCTATTGTTCCACTAGATACATTGTCATTAGCTGCCCCAAAGAAACCCCTAGACTCTTTGGCTTCTCTATCCTCAATGGCAAAAGATCCAGTGGCGTCCCATATTAAGCATCTCTCCTCTACGCCATCCACTTCAAACACTGTTTTTTTGTACTTTGAAGACTTTGATAATGACACTGAGTATGATATGCACCAGATTGCTCCAGTCTCTATGTCTGCTACTCCAACATGATTAATTCTATGTTTGGATTAGTCTTTATAGATGTTTTTGCTTTTACTTAGTTGATTTTTCTAATTTGTGAGTTGGCATGTTTTCTTTGGTTGTGTGAGCTGTTAAAGTTACCAAGGCATCTATGCCTTACACCTGTTAAATTTATAAAGTGGTATGGCCACTATAAAACAAGCTTATCCGTGCAAAATAATAATACTCCACATTACAGAATTTTTTTATTAAATATATATGTGTGTATGTGAATAAAATGATATAATTATTATGAAATATTAATTGTAATTTATTTACATAAAATATTAATTAAAATACACACACATACTAATAAATAAAATTAATTTTAGACATTAATTTGTAAAATTATTTAGAATATTCATAATATATAAATTGAAATTTATTTATTTTTAATATATATATATATTAAATTAAATTAAATACATATTACATATAAACATATAATTAGTTGTGATTATATATGTGTGTGTATAAATAAAATTTATAATTAAAAATATTTTATTGTTATTTCGACCTCGTAATAAAAATAATTTTTTAAATTTAATTTTCAATTTTTAAATATTTTCTTAGTTAAAAACTTATAATTAATTAATAAACCGCAAAAATAATAATAATAAATTATTTAAAAATTATTTTCAAAACCATAATGTATATTTTATAGTATATAATTTTTTTTAGAATTTTATATTATTTATAAATATATATATATATATACACACACATACATACATACATACATTTTATTTACATAATCATTTTTAAAAAAAATATTAGTGTGCGTGTGTATAAAATATCCAAAAAAAAAATTATTTTTTGTATTATTGCTGAAAACCATACTAGAAAAATTAAGTTTTGTTAAGATTAAAAAATATATATTTTATAGCATTAAACTCTTGAAATTATTTAAATCCATGTAATATATTATTATTAAAATTTAAAATTTTCATAAAAAGTTTATTTTATTTTAGACCGAAAGTATGTGTAAACAGATACGCATAATTTTTTAATACACACATACATATATACTACCATTAGCATGTGACAATCCATCGATATACCGATTCGTGATATTCTTAACCAAACAATAATAGATTCATATAAAACATTATAATATAATAGGAAACTGAAATAATACCTTTCACCAATGCTCAAAGTTTGACATTGAAACGAAGAAGTGAACTTCTTGAATCAAATTCCAATCTCGAAGTTCTTAAGTTTCGAATTGTTTTGCCACCGACGATTGTTTGATTTTAATTTGTATTTAGATTGCTTGAATGTTATAGGAAAGGGATGGGGAGTGTTTGGTCAGTAAAGGAGAGGATGAAGGCACCAAAAGGTCTAATCTAAAATGGAAGTTAAGATGTTTATATAAGGGAAAGGCTAGGGAGCAAAAGTAGGATCGAGATCCTTAAATTTCTCTTACCCATTCCGTTCTTTTAAACATTCAAAATACCCCCTCTTAGCCATCTTATGGCCGGCCTTTATATCCCTATCATAGCCACAATTATCATTCCCCATATGGGCCTCAAATCCATTTCAAGTCCGAATAATATTTAATGCATTTAAATCCAGTTTGAACTGTATTGTTATCGAATATCGATGAGTGTTTATATAACTATTATATGTACACTATTTATTTCTATTCATACAAATCAAAAAAAAATTATAGTTAATATTTCAGACATGCTAATTAATTTAATACAATTACAAATTAAATAAATCGAGAGGAAAATGAATATCCAATGTATCGATTGTGTGACAAATAGGTATAAATTCGGTCAGCGATTAATATCGATTATTTCAAATATTAACATTCACACTTCACTTAGCAGGTGGTGTGACATTATGGCCAAATCTATCACTTACTTGGTTTTGGTAAAATCCAATTTTACTTTACTCAGTGTTACTTGACAGTGATAATTATTTATACCAATTCTCTTCGTCAAAACAATATAACTTTGGACTTATAGAATTTGATTATGGCCAAAATTCCAAAAACTAATATACTCAACTCTATAGTCTAAATACAAAGTTCTTGTCTCAATAATAATAATGATAATTAACCGTATTGCTCTGGCCAAAGACTTTAACTTTGAGTTGATTTCAGTTGACTGCAATACTAACCTCATATAACCGAGGAGACAAATTCTTTCTTAAATGAAAAATTTTAGAAGGAGAATAAAGAAAAGTTTGGAGTAGTGTGAAAGGCGCTATAATTATTTCAGATTGAAATTTCAGGCCAAATACTTGATTGCAAATTTAGTGGAATTGACATTTCCACCTTTAAAATTAATGAACAAAATCGTGAAGTTTTCATGATATTTTTGAAAGTGACGAAGAATTTGATTTCTAACACAAAAATCTTAGACCAAAATTCAAGACTTATGAGTTTTATTTTACAACAAAGCATCACTCCGAGAACGGATAATTATTGAATAATCTAACTCAAGAAGTTTTATGGCTCTTTTTGTGATTATGGAAACTATGACATCAATTGGGCATAAGTAATCTTAGATGATTTTGTTCAAAAGAACATTTTTAGACATAAGAACGCACTTTATCATGGTATGTATGTCACTAGAGTTTTTGTATCTTTTAGTGTCGATTTACGAAGAGAATCCATTTTACCTCGAAGAGTTTTCAATAAAACCAACATGTCTCTCATGCATATTCCTTCCTACTTTGAAACTTATGAGACTCTTCCCTAAAGGGAAGAAATACTAGCGAGGAAAGAGCAACAAGAAATTAAAAAAGAGTAATGATAAGAAGAAAGTCAGGGAATTCAGGGAGAAGATAAAAAAGAAGAGGAAGTAGAAACTTCTCTTGAAAATTTTGAGAGACCATCTCAAAGCTTAAATAAAGGAATTCTAAACAATCAAGATAAGATTATCAAATGTCAAAAGAATCCAAGTAAGGAATTCACCAATCTTTCCAATAAAGTAGAGAAGTATTTTAGAAAGATTATGAAGACACCTGATGAATCCCCATCTTCTTAGTTATCTTTTACTATCTAGTTATCCATTGTATTTTTCTAGCTTTTATTTCTTTGTATTTCCTTAGTTTAATTAATGTTATCTCCTTGTATTTTCGTTCATGCTATATATCATCTCATTCCAATCAATGAACATTTGTTCTTACTGTTATATATTGTTTTATTAGTGTTTGAAAATCATTAAAATATAATGGTATTAAGTAGAAACAAAACTATATCGAAAACTTAAAATTTGAAATTTTAGGCACATATGTCGACATGCATATTTGGATATGTCGACATACTATAGCCGTTTGGAAAATAATTTAAATTTTAAAATATTGTAACTACCATCAATTCAAATATTTCAAATGACTTTTCGCTCCTATTAAAGCCTACTTATTTTAGAAAAATTCACACATTATTTCATTTTCCATTTCTTAACATTTTTCTTAATAAAAATGTCTTCTCCACACCAAAAACTTCGTGAAAACCTTGAAGAGACACTTCAAAAATTCAAACATATTCTCTCTTTTATTCTAAGAAATCAAAGGCGTTCGGAACTAAGCCAAATGCAAATGATAAACGAGTAAGAGATGCATTTCGATGCTCTTGGTTGATTTCCTCCCCCATCAAAGAAGATTTAACCAACGACCCAGAATGCACAAAAACTAAAGACAATGAAGAATGAGATGTCATCAAAGCAAATCTAATCCTAAGATCTAAAGGTTGGGTTGAAGTCCTTAGAAATATCTTGATTTATGCTTATTTTAATTCGTAAGTGTGTATGTTAAACTTATTTATTTTTAAAATTGATATGTAAATAATTAATACCCTTTGGTTTGGATTGATTACTAAGTTTGATTTGGTGTGATTATATGGATTGTATAATAATTAGGATTAAATTAATTAAGTATTAGATTTTAATTTGATTGTTGTATTATAAATAAATAAATAAAGTTTTCTTTTTCCTATTTATTTTTGGTAATATTTAGTATATAACTTAATAATTGACCATTGAATATCTTAATATATGTCATGATTATATAGTAAATGTACGTATTTTCTATATTTATGTCTTACATAATACGTCCGGATAATATCAAATTTAATATCCCTATTTATGCCTTATGTATTTCATTTTAGTCCAATCACAGTTATATAAGTAAATCCATGTTAATCAGCATAACATATAATTCTTGATTTTGACTCTATAGTTTATAAATATATCATTTAGGGGGAGTTATTTTTTTTAATCATTTTTGTTGATGACAAAGTGGGAGAAAAGTATAAAAAAATACACATGCATATATTTAGGGGGGCTGTATCATATTTTATATATAGGAATATCTAATGTTTGTCATCATCAAAAAAGGGAAGATTATTATTACCGACGTATTGATTTTGATGAGAATAATCATATAAAATATAGATATTAATGTTTTGCCAAGGTATATATTTTATAATTCAGAATATTATGCAGGTGCTAAATCAAAGATTGTACTGTATAAAGACACAAGACAAAGTTTATGAAGACTCATGAGTTTAAAGATAGAGAAATAAAGATCCTAAGGTTATAATTTAGTGTTTAGAGTCATTAGGATATATTGTTAAAGTCCTTATAGAAATATTGGATCCTTATCTCCAATTTATGATCCTTGATATTTAAAAAAAAAAATCAAAATAAATTTTTAAAAATATTTTATAGAAGTTTTTTAGAGTTTGAAATATTTAAAAACTATGTTCATATTATTTTACAAAGTTTAGGATTTTAAGAACAATTTAAAAGAAAATTATTTTCAAAAATGACAAGGATATGTCGACATACTTATTTCTATATATTGACATATATACTGTTGGATTGTTTTTTAAATTCTGAATGGAAGTTTCTTTCGAACACAACCCTTCATGAATGGATACATCTGTTTATTTACTATATAAAGTGAAGTGAAATTGAATTTTACGTACTCAATTACTTTCTTTTTTCCCCTCCTTACTCTCTTGAAAATTCTCTTGAAAAATGTACTCTACATTCGTCAAAATCATATAGAATCAATTCGTTCTGCATTGTATTAATTCAGTGCTACCTTCTTACTATTTTGGAAACATCTCTCTCATTTCAAAGATCAAAGTGCTATCAAATATGCTATAGGGTCCGTTGTATCCAAAGTACAAGAATTTGTCTTTGGAAAAACTATCAACTTTACTTGTGCTTGTGTGGGTGTGTTTGTAGCCTGTTCAAATCAAGTAGATATGCTTAGTAGCCTGGTAAATCTATTGGGTGATTTTGTTGCCTGGTCAAATCAAGAGAGTTTACCCTCAACTCATGATACAGAAGGGTGTGTCTCGTAAACTCGAAATCAAGATTGTAATCAGGTTTGCCTTCAACCTGGTTTAAAGATTGACATTTGAAAAGAAACATGTATAAGCACTTGTATGGGAATAAATGTAGGAGAAATCCAAACCAGTATAAAATCCCTGGTGTCGTCTCTATAACTTTTACTTTACTTTATTGCTTTTATATTTATTTGTGATTGCATATGTGACTGGCTGTTATTATAATTCTATGTTGTTAATCTGCGATTTAATATTAATCTTGAAGGAAAATTAAAAGATTTAGATAAGTTAGAAAACCTATTCACCACTACATTAATGTTAAAGTAGCCTTAAGATCCACTACTCTGTAATCCACATTTGGTATTAGAGCATTAGGTTTTAAAAAAAATTCATAATTTGATTTTTGAAAATTATAAATGGCTAACAACACAGTTAATACACTTGTTAACATTTTTATAGAAGGACAATCTATCATTAGACCCCATCTTCTAAATGGTAGTGATTTCACTTATTGGTCATGTTGGATGAAGATTTATTTATAGTCTAATTATTTAGATATTTGGACTATTACACAGAATGAATATATTGAACCCAGACCGACTTTTCACAATGGACTGCTGATCAAAAGATACAGGCACTTAATAATTACGAAGCCATGAATATTTTATTTTGCTCATTGGATAAAAATTATTTAATATAGTTTCTATTTGTAAGCCTGTATATGATATCTGAAGAACATTGCAAGTTATACGTGAAGGCACTGGTAAAGTTAAACAGACTAAAATTTCCATGTTAACTAGTCAGTTTCAAAATTTTAAAATGAATGAGAATGAATCTATTTTTGACATATATTGTAGGTTTCAAGATATAGTACATTTTTTAGTATGATTAGGTAAAAACTTTTTTAAATAGGACCAAGTTAGAAAAGTCCTCAATTCACTCTCTTCAAAGTGGGATAAAAAAAATTAGCAAGGAAAATGACATTAGCATTCTAAAAATTGAAGAGTTAATAGGAAATTTAATTTCTTATGAAGCACAATTATAGGGGATAAGAGAAAGAAAGCAATAGAAAATAAATCCATTGCTTCTAATGCAATAACCGATGACCAAGATTCAGGCGATGACAATGATGAGGATATTTCCTTCATGACCAGGAATTTCAGAAAGTTCCTAAAGTATAGAAAGATGAACAACTTTCGTAGACCTGAAAACAAGATTTTCGGAAATGGAACTATAATTAGATGTTTCAACTGCGATGAACCCGGTCATCTGCAAAGAGATTGTCTGCTTTAGAATAAATCAAGGATCTTGCCAATTAATGATTCATCCAGAAAAAGAAAAAGGGCTTATATGGCAACATCGGATGATTCTGATACTACTTCAAGTGACAACGAACCAATCACCGAGGATGCAAATATGCCTTTCGCAGCAATAGTAGATTACTTAGAACAGATCAAAGGGAAGGAGCAAAAAGTAGTACTTTTTTACATTTAATTTTTATTCCATTTTTGTTTTGAATTATTAAATTTAGTAATAAAATATAGATTAATAATTATATTGGATGCATAGTGTGCGTGTATGTATTTCTATATGAATCTTTACCTTAGTTTTATTTTTGAATTTTTCTGTCCATATATACACACATAAAGAGTCTATATGTCAACATATCAGCCTAAATTTTCAAATTCAATAATTGAATTTCCCTTTCTTTTGCTTTTATTCCAAAAAGCAAAAGGCATCTTTTTGATATGTTAGTTCACTCTCTATTAAATCATCCTATCTCTATCCATTCATTCACTCACTTTATTTGAAAAATTCGTAGTATCTCTTCGTTCTCTTGTCTCCTTAACTACTCAACAATGGCCTCCTTAAGCCAACTAAAAACCATCAAAATCACAAAAAGAATCAAGCTTTCTTTTCAATGAAAACGAAGCCATCGACATTTATGTCAAATATGCTACTTCCGAAAAAAAGTTTGTTCCGAAAGATTTGTTATGTTTGACGATTTATCTTTTTATGGTCTTCATGATCTTTGTTTTCAAAATTATATTCTCTATTTAGTCAACTTTTCTCAAAATGATTTCATTTATTATCTGGATTTAGTTAAAAAATATATAAAAATTTGAATAGTGAATTTTTAGAAGGATAAGAGGGATAAGTTTGGAATAATGTGAAAGACACCACAATTATTTTAGATTGTGAAAATTTGGTTCAAATACTTAGTTCCAAATTTAGCGGAATTGACCTCTCCACCTTTCAAATTGATGAAAAAAATATGATGTTTTCAAGATATTTTTGAAAGGGACAAACAATTTTATTTCAAACAAAAAAATCTTAGACTAAAATCGAGACTTATGAGTCTCATTTTACAACAAAGCACACTCCGAGAACACAATAACCCAACTCAAAACGTTTTTAAGGCTCGTTTTGCGATTTACGAAAGTTATGACATTAGGAACAAGTCATTTTAAATGATTTTGGTCAAAAGAACATTTTTTGACAGGAGAACACACTTTATCATTGTATGTATCTCACTAGAGTTTTTGAAGATTTTGGTGTCGATTTATGAGAAGAATCCACTTTGCCTTGAAAAGTTTTAAATAAATCCAATATATCTCTCATACATATTCCTCCCAACTTTGAACCTTATGTGACTCTTTCCTAAAAAGGAAGGAAGACTAGCGAGGGAAGAGCAGCAAGAAATTAAAGAAGTGGAAGGAGAACAAAAAAGATATGGAATTCAAGGAGAAGATGAAGAAGAAGGAGAGGAAGTAGAAACTTCTCTTGAAAGTTTTGAGAGACCATCTCAAAGGTTAAACACAGGAATTCTAAATAATTAAGAGAAGATTATCAAAAATCAAAGGAAGCTAAGTAAGAAACTCTCCAATCTTCCCAGCAAAGTGGATATGTATTTTGGAAAAATTATGAAGAAACTTGATGGAAGCTCATCTTCTTAGTTAACTTTTTTAATCTAGTTATCCATTGTATTTTTCTAGCTTTTATTTCTTTGTATCTCCGTAGTTAATTCATATTATCTTTTTGTATTGTCGTTCATGCTATGCATCATCTTATTCCAATGTGAAAATTTATTCTTATTGTTATATATTGTTTTATTAGTCTATGAAAATAAGTGAAATATAATGGTATTAAATAAAAATAAAACTATATCAAAACTTAAAAATTGCAATTTCAGGCATATATGTCGACATATATTTGGATATGTTGACATATTATAGTCGCTTGGAAATTTTTAAAATTAAAATATTGTAACTACCGTCAATTCACATACTCTAAATCAACTTTTACTCCTATTTAAGTCGATATATTCTAGAAAAATTCACTCATCATTTCTTTTTCTATCCCTTCCGTTCTCAACATTTTTCTTAATAAAAATGTATTCTCCACCCCAGAAACATTGTGAAAACCTTGAAGAGACACCCTAATCATTCAAAGATGTTATCTCTTTTATTCTAAGGAATCAAAAGCATTTAGAACTAAGCCATATGCAAATGATAAAAAGAGCAGTAGAAGCATTTTGATGCTCTTAGCTGGTTGTTTCCTCCCCCATCAAAGATGATCTAAACGAATAACCCAAAATGCTTAAACACCAAAGACAATGAAGATTGGGATGTCATCAAAGCAAATCAAATCTTTAGATTTGAATATTGGGATGAAGTCCCTAGGATTATCTTGATTTTCAGTTGTTTTAATTCATAAGTGTATATATTAAACTTATTTATTTTTAAGATTGATATGTAAATAATTAATACCCTTTGGTTTGGATTGATTTGGATTGATTACTATAAGTTTGATTTGGTGTGATTACATGGATTGTACAATAACTAAGATTAGATTAGTTAAGTATCATATTTTAATTGATTGTGTGTATTATAAATAAATTAAATAAATTAAACAAATAAAGTTTTCTTTTTCCCATTTTTTATCCTTAATATTTAGCGTTTAACTTAATAATTGATTATTGAATATATTAATATATATCATGATTATATATTAGATGTACAATATTTTCTTTATTATGTCCCACATATTACATCTTTATAATATCACATTTAATATCCTCATTTTATGCTTTATGTGTTTCATTTCAGTCCAATCACAATTATATAAGTAAACCCATATTAATTAGCATAGCACTTAAGTCTTGATCTTGACTCTAAAGTTTATAAGTATATCATTTAGGAAGAGTTTTATTTTTTTTTACTCATTTTTGTTGATGAGAGAGGGGGAGAAAAATATAAAATATAAACATGCATATATTTAAGGGGAGTTATATCATATTTTATATATAAGAATACTAATGGCCTTTATAAAAACGGATAAGATTATTAATACTCAGTTACTGATTTAACCATATAAAATATAGGTACTAATGTTTTACCAAGTTATATAATATATAGTGCAAAATGTTACACATGTGTTGTACTGAAAACTGTACAGTATAAAGACTCAAGATAAAGTATGAAGCCTTATGAGTTCAAAGACAAATAAATGAAGATCCCAAAGTTATAATTTTGTGTTTAGAGTCACTAGAATATATTGTTAAAGTCATTAATAGCATCTCTGATCCTTATCTCCAATTTTCGATCCTTGATATTTTAAACAAAAATAAATTATTTAAGCACAATGTATTTTTAAAAATATTTTATAAAAGTTTTTTAGAGTCAAAAGTATTTAAAAACTAGTTCAAATTATTTTACAAAGTATAGGATTTTCAAAACAATTTAAAACAAAAGTATTTTCAAAACTTACCAGGACATACTTGTTTTTATATGTCGACGTATGGATCGTTTTTTAAAATTTTGAATGGAAGTGTAATAACCCGCCTTTTCAATCCTCAGAAGTTGACACTAATACGTCTACGGTACTCACATGCCAAACATCCAAATGTCGGAAAGATAGATTATTGGGGTGAAATAAAAGAAAGACAGAATATAATCTCGCAATGTAACGAATAGTATATAATATACCAACGGTCTTTACAAAAAGAAAACTGAACTTTAACATACATATGTAAATCAAAGTAACTAACGTATCATCAACTCAGACAATTATAACAGTCCGTCCTTATAATTAATGATAAATGCGGACAAGAACAATTAATGGAAGATAAAATACGGTAATATGTCTGGGAGGATTCAGCTCGTCTTTGGAAGCTCCAAAGTATCCAACCAAATCTAGAAAATATGCTCGGACTAACCTGAGCATCATATGAAAAATAATGCCGAGATCAGTTTGGTAAAACCGGTTGAGAAACACAATCAACTGGATTATTTAATGTAAGAAAAACCCTTCAAAAATAATGGTACCTCGTAAGACCACGATGCATATAAACGAACAGGATTTTACCTTACTTAACCAAACCATTTTTAAGAAATTTTATGATATTATAATAATGTCTAGGGTAAAATAAATGTCAAATCGTAGCCAAAATTGTTACATTAATTAAATTCCATCATTATAGATATACAACTAAATTCGTAGGGGCACGTTTAGAGATTGGATTTCAATCAATGACTGGGCTACTGAGGTACTGCCTATCACACTACACCTCTAGACAAAATGTACCAAGGTCAACAAGAACTTCTTGTACCTCAGCTACACAAAACCAGCTGCCCCTTTAACATGGCTTACCAGTTTACATCATTCCCTGCGTACTAAGGCCCCAAAACAATGTGCACCGGCCATGGCCCTACTCTCCTCATGTGCATGCGTACTAAAATCCATGAATATTGAATCTAGATCGAGGGATGATGCTCCAAATGGTTACGAACCACATAGCTTTGCCGCATATCCTTTGTTTTAGTCATTTCTGGATTGTGAGGCTTATGAGGTCATGATTACCTTTTCTTCTCTAGCTAATCCCAATTGGAATGCTAAGTGTTAAAACTGCCTTCTATGCACCATGCAATGGTAACATTCGTCCATATAAGTTGTTCAAGATAAGCACAAACCGAAGGAATTACTTCTACTACATCCATTTTGGAATCACCCTTAGGATTAGTAGCAAGTAGCATTTGCACTTCAAAGAGCTCCATCTTTGATTCCATTTTTTCGAGATGTTTTCCAAAGCATTGGATATATATATGGTTTTAGAGTGGTTATGGCTTCAAGTCATCTCATATAAGCACGCTCCCCCGCTTTTTTGTCTCTCTATAACCAAGTCAATAGTTCTGGTAAACTCAATTCAGTTCTTTTGGAAATAATAAGACAATTCATAAAAGCAGAGATTACCTCCTAACCTTTTAAGCCAACGGAATTCCTTATCATTTGTCCTAAAAGAATAATACAATATTTATATGCACAGTACAACATCATCGAAGATGACTGGGCCATATAACTCCTGTATTTTCTCCTAGATATTTCCAGAGTTATATTTTTGGCCAAGATTTGGTAGTCGGTTATTTAACTATCAAATAACAAACAATCAACATAGATTTAATTCCATGTGGGATCTACTAAGCCTCTATTAATTAATCTTTCATTAATTAAATATATTTTAAATTATTTGATTTAAAATACCTTCACAAAAGATTTTTTCACAATCTCTTGTACACCTTTCAATACTTGGAAAAATATTCATATACTTATCTCACTGGTATAAGTATATTTACAAACCATCATACTTTCAATACTTAGGAAATATATCAATATACTTTATCTCAATGATATAAGTATATTAACAAAACTTAAGAAAGATTTCTCTTTTTCCAAATTCATATTTAAACGGACAAAAAATAAATATCATTTAACACATTACTTACTCCAAACTCAAAACCATTTTTTCCTTCGGCATTAAGTACGGAAAGAATGCTTCCATGCCACCATAATTAAGAAGGATTATTTATCAAAATTAAATCTCATTCCTTTTATGAAATTAACTTTTATATGCCCATTTCATATTTAAAAATCCTTTTATAAATCTCCAAATTAATTTATAAAACTTCTTTAATAGATCTCTACATTTTATTTATAAAATTCCTTTCTACGTATAGAACTCCTTTATAAAAATCCCTTATAAAAATCCTTCACTCGTTTTTTTATAAATCATATATATTTAACAAAATATTGGTTATTATAATAATACTACTTATAAATCCATTCTCTTATTTATAAATTACAATTTATAAGTCTCTCTTTTATTTATAAATGTTATCTTTTATTTATAAATACCATTTATAAATCTCTCTTACATCATGTCATCTAAAAATCCCTTATTATATTAAGTAAAATTACCCCTTTAAAACCATTTATTACTTATAAACACCTTTATTAAATTAAATAAATTACCTTTAAATATCACAAATAAAATAATCAATCTTTAAACATCACTAATAAAATAATTAATGTTAAACATTATTAGTAAAATAATTAATCAACTTAAACAACATTAATTATATAATTTAAACAATTTTAAACAACATTAATAATATAATTAAATATCTTTAGACATCTTAAATAAAATAATTTAATATCTTTAAACATCTTTAATAAAATAGTGAATTACCTTATCTTGAAAACATTTTAATAAGATAATTAATTAACTAACTTTAGAAAAATTACTTAATTATATAAACACTTAACCTCAAATTTGTTATAAATGATAGTTAATATAAATCCTTAATTTTTCAAATTCGAAAAGAGGCTTAGCGACCACAATGGCACTTAGACAAGCTGCCATTTGTTTTCATATCTCAAAATGATTCAACTTTTAACATATGTCAATGTCATATTCAATACGACAAGGCTACCAAGCTTCTGACACTCAACAAATTAACAATCAATAGTTAACTCAACATTTATCCAATATGAATTAATCCATACATTAATTAAATTAATAAATTATCTTTACTTGGCAAGCATAGAACAGGGATTTTTTCCACTCAATATAAGTGCACAATAATCTATTTAATTCAATTTAATTGAACAGTGTTTTATTTGGCCAGATAGATATCACCGATGAAGTATAATTAATTTAACCATGTTATTATTTAAAATAACATAATTATATTCAATCACTAATATTTTATCATAAAATTATACTTCATCTAAACTATCAACAAGTTATGCCACAATGTTGTACTCGTCAATATGAGTCCAACACAAAAACCCACATGTCAAATGAATTTTTGAAGAGTGAAATATCTCATTTTTAACTTAACATCTTAATTCACATTAATTAAACAAATATAATTTTATAAATTCTTGCCAACATCCAAAGCCTGGATCAAACTCTACTCTACTCGACCCTCCTAGCATAGTATCCTTCCCTCCCTTCAAATCGCGTCTCCATGTTTTTAAAAAGAATGAAACTGCCTTGCTTCTTTCCCTTGGTTTCGTCACCTCGGCCATCATTGGTTAACGCCACCACAATCATTTGGACCGTCGACCCACACCAATTCACCCAACCGTACCTCGAGCCACTCGACGACCCTAGCCATCGACGCCGTTGAAAAACCCAAACCCCAACAATGCAAGGCATCGAAACCCTACTTTGGCACCGTGATGCGTTGCTGTCGCCACCAACTTTCTCCACTACACGAGATGGGTTCATTCATACGCTAAGATGCTACTCCGACGATCAACGCCATTGGTCCTCTGCCATGACTGTGAATCTCCCTTACCCAAGCTCGAAAAACCATGACCAAGCTCGCTTTTCCCCTCTCATTAGCATATCTGATCATCAATATGCTTTCTCAACATAGTTATCGACTTCTTTTTATGTAGAATAATGGAAAATTTTAAGTCAAGAAGAAGAAAAAAAAGAAAAGGTAAGAAGAAGAGGAGGTTCAAAATGAAGTGGTATGGTTGGCGGTTGTTTTCGTGTATACATAGAGAAGAAATATGAAAATGTAAAGATGGCTTTGTATATTTCATTTACGGTGTAATAGAATGAGTGTCATATGCTCTATTCTATTCTTTTGCAATGAAGATAATGAAATACATAGCGTGTATTTGTAAACTTTATCATGAAATGTGTTGTCTCCTTTCATGTGTGAGTGTGTGTGAGTGATTGCTTATATATATAAGCAAGGTGTGCATTGCTTATTTGTCCCCCGTGTAAATTTATTCATGCATGTGCATATAAAAAAAAGTTCTTTAGGAGCTAAGTAAACCCAAGTACAATCAATAAATGCTAAGCATCCAAAGCATGTAAGGAGTGCAATGCAAAAGGATTTTGTAAGACTGTGCTATCTTGTTTTAACTTTTGATTTAATAGTTTTATGGTACACCGCCACACAATAACACATTCGCATAGAGCCGGACGATAAAAATAAAAATATGATAGCGCCTAACAATGTGACGCGATCACAAAAATAATAATAAAATACACTTGTTATTATATTCTATGCAGTTTTGAAAATACTGACGTTTAACGCAAAATGCGTCAATCGAAAATTTGATTATTTTTCAAATTAGAATTATGGAAAAAATCTTGTAAATTAGATTATAAAAAGTTATTAAAAATCAAGTCATTTTATTAAAATTTGAGTTTCTTATTATTAATTAAATCTGAATTAAATTTGAATATTCAAATAAATTAAAGATTCCCATTCGAAAAGTTAAAATTGCGGGTCATTACAGAAAGTGTCTTTCGGACACAACCCTTCACGAATGGATACATCTGTTCATTTACTGTAAAAAGGGGAGTGCAAATGAACTTTTAACTATTTAATTGCTTACTTTCTTCCTACTCCTTACTCACTTGAAAATTCTCTTGAAAAATATATTCTACGTTCTTCAAAATCATATAGAATCAATTCATACTTCATTGTATTAATTCAGTACTACCTTTTTACTGTTTTGGAAACATCTCTCCCTCATTTCAAAGATCAAAGTGCTATTAAAGAGATATAAGATCAATTGTATCCAAAGTACAAGAATTTTTCTTTGGAAAAACTATAAACTCTACACATGTTTGTGTAGGTGTACTCGTAGCCTACTCAAATCAAGTGGGTAAGCTAGTAGTTAGGTAAATCTAGTGGGTGATCTTATGTCCATTTACCCTGGACTTATGATGCAGAAGGGTGTGTCCTGTAGCCTCGAAATCAAGATTGTAACCTGGTTTATTTTTTTACCTGGTTTAAAGATTGGCGTTTGAAAAGAAATCTACACAAGCAATTGTATGGAACTAGATATAGGAGAAATCCGAACCAGTATGGAATCCCTAGTGTCATCTCTCTAACTTTTACTTTACTTTATTGCTTTTATATTTACCTGTGATAGCATTTGTGACTGATTGTTAGTATAATTCTGTGTTTAATATAGATTTAATACTAATCTTGAAAGAAAATTTAAAAGATTTACATAAGTTAGAAAATATTATTCACCTCCCTTTAGTGTTAAATTAGCCTTAAGATCCGCCATTCTGCAATCTATAGGAGCATAGAATTCCAAGTTGAAAATGGGGCTACTCTAGTTGCACTCTCAACGGTATAGTAACACGTTAAGTTTGCTTGTAAGTAATTTCTATTATGTATCAAAATTTATTAGTGGAATAAATTATATTTCTCATTTGATAGTAAACATATATAATTCTGTTTGTAATGACAGTATTGTGAATACTTTTCATGAAAATAAAAATATTGGTTTTGGTGTTTTAGATAATAGCATATATGTACTTAATATGAATCATGAATTTGATGTTGAAAAATAAGTGATAGTTATCTTTGGCATTGTACACTAAGCCATATTAGCAACAAAAGGTTGAATAAGTCAAGAAACCAAGGGTTTCTACCATAATTTGATTCCGAACATTTGATACTTGTACATCATGTTTTAAAAGAAAAATAGCTAAACACTCATTTTGTGAGAGCAATGAAAGAGTTGATGAACACTTAGGACTAACGCATACTGATGTATGTGGCCTTATGTCTATAACTACCAAAGGTGGAACCTCGTATTTCATAACGTTCACCGATGATTTATATAGATATGGATATGTGTTTCTCATGAAACACAAATTAAAGGTCTATGTTAAATATATAGAATATAAGAATGAAGTAGAAAACTAGACTAATAGGAAAATTATAATACATTGATCTAATCGAGGCAGTGAGTACATATATATGAATTCCAAGAGTACCTAAAAGAGAATCAAATTCTCTCTCATGTCACTCCTCCATATACTCACCACATAATGGTGTTTCAAAAAGAAGGAATCAGACCTTGTTATATATGGTTCGATCAATGATGAGTGACATGGAGTTACCACTTTCTTTCCAGGAATACGTCCTAGAAACCATTGCATATATGTTGAATAACATATTATGAAAAATATATCCCTAAGACCCCAAACAAGTTAATGACTGGGAAGAAACCCTACCTAATTTACGTTAAGGTTTTGGGTTGTCCGGCTTACATTAAGAACGCAAATCCTAGTAAGATCGAGGCAAGACAGGTCTTATGTAAATTCATAGGGTATCCAAAAAATTCTCATGGAGACATATTCTATCACACCGAGAAACAAAATGTCTTTGTTTAAAGATATGCCATCTTTTTGGAAAAGGAATTTCTCTCTTAAGAAATTATTGGTAGTAATAGACTTAGATGAGATCTAAGAAAATTCCATAGAAACCAAATATTTAAATAATAATTCAACATCCATTGATAATACGCAATATATTATAAGATATAATTGGGAATATCTTCTGCAAGAGATATGCTAGGGTTTCTCATTGATGGCGAGAACACGGATAGTGTAATTTACGACGATGATCCCCTCAGCTACCAACAAGCCTTGAGAGTAAGGACTCTGTCTCGTGGCTTACTACAGTGTGATACAAATGGATTCCATGTATGAAAACAGAATATGGACTTTTGAAATTTTACCTAAAAGAGTGAATCCCATCAGCTACAATGTGGAACTTTAAAAAAAGATTGGTGCAGATGGAAAGGTTGAAACCTATTAAGTAAGGTTGGATGCTAAAGGTTTTTGTCAAATTCAAGGTTTGCATGGAATTGTCTTTTTTAAGGACTCCTTATCTACAGATAAGGAAAGGCAATGCATGAGTCAGATTCCTTATGCTTCGGTAATAGAATTGATCATGTACGCTATGCTATTTACAAGGCCAAATGTTTCTTTTGTGTTAAGTGTAGTTATTCGATATTGGTTAAGTCCATAGAAAATCATAGGACAACAGTTACAGTCATCCTTAAGTACTTAAGAAGTACCAAAGGTTTGCTTCTCATATACGAAAACAATGAACTCCTTGTGAAGGGTATTCAGACTTAAGTTTTTATAAAGATATTAATGATAATAAACCAGTCATAGGTTTGTGTTTACCCTCAACGGAAGGGCCGTTAGTTGGAAAAGTTACAACCATGAAGTTGTGGCTGATTCAACCATGGAGGTTGAATACATCGCCTTAAACGATGTCACAAAAGAAGTATTGTAAATGCGATAATTCCTTAAAAGCTACGATGATCCCGAGCATTGAATGTTTGATGCTCATGTATTGCGATGATATAAATTTCCAAGGAACTGTGTGCTAGCAAGAAGTCAAGACACATACTCCATAAGTTTCACATGATAAGGCAGTTTATTAATTATAAAGAGCTAACACTCAAGAATGTAGATACCAAAGATAACATAATAGATCCATCTACTGAGGCACTTTCCCATTATTATTTAGGAAGGTTGATTGATCGTTGTGAAATTCTCCATAATTGGCTCCAAGGGCGAGTGGAAGATTGGTGGAATTAAGGGAGTGCCATAGGGGCAATTATATAATTAGTTATATAAACATAACACTGTAAATATTTTAAATCGAAATAAAGTATGTTTTTTTATTTTATTTTCTCTTAATATGTGTTGTTATACTGTAATATAAATAACGAATTAAATACATTAAACATATATAGGTAGAAAATTCTTAGGATGAACATTTATCACTTGTAGTTAGGTATGTGTATGTAACCATGAGTATTGAATCAATACCTAAACAGTTACTCCTTAGATGTTCTTGGTTAGAATGTATCGAGAAAAGGATAGCCATACATTGGTTGAGAATAGTGTATATAATGATTTCCATATGATGGATGGTGAATTACTCATGACCGTTGGGAGCACCAAGATGTTACATACTTGTTATTATTTGGAACAATCATAGAATGACACGATGAGAGTAATCCATAGTTTAATACAACTGGGTATAAATAGCAGACCTTGGTAATGAAATATGGTATTCTTCTGACTTGAGAGTACTATCAATTTTAAGAAGGTAGACTGTACTTTGCGTATAATCAAATGCATGACATAGCAACTATGTTACAACCATAGTTGGGTACACGTTGAGCTACTTGAAGTGAACGCTACTTAAAAAGGTTAGTATCACCATAGTTTATAGTCAGCCTAAAGTGAGAATATCTAGCCATGGTAAATCGGTTAATCGGTAATATCGGATTGAATCAAAGACTTTAAAGTGGCCAACGCAATTAAATACAAATATTAATAGAGCTTTTGGTCTTAAGTCAAACTTTAGATATTTAAGCGATACAACAATGACAAAAATAATACATGTATAAAATGTCGTTACTTGGTGAGCTTACAATAAATTAGAAATTGGGTTTATCCTAAATGATATATAATTGTTGAACTTGTGCCCTATACCGTGCTTTAGTAAAAGTCGTATAGTCTTCATTATTTGATTTAAATATTAATTGAGGACCGAGTTCGCACTAGAGAGTCAACATAACTGATTTATTAATTATTTCCAAATTCGACTAATGTAATATTAATTTATAAATGTTACCAATTAATAATAAAATTTATATTAATTTTTTACGACATTTTAATATTTATGTGAAGATAAAAATCAATTAAAACATTAAATAAAAGTTATACATCGATATAATTGAAGAATGAGCTTAAATAGAATAAGTAGTTAATATATTCAAAGGGTAATTGGGCATTTGACCAAGAAATGGTCAGTGTAGGGGCGGGAAATACTAGTAAGGGGCCAAAGAGGACTTAGTCCCTCAAGGTTTGAGAGAAAATAGGAAGGTATTTGGTATCTCTTTTGCTATAAAAAACTATCCTCCATTCTTATTATCTCTGCACTCAACTAATTTAAAACTAGCCTCCATTAAACCCTTGGGAAGCTAAGGAGACGACACTACAAATTATAGACAAGGATATAGAGGAGTAAACAAAGGTGTTTGACAATCAGTTTGATTGGAAGGAGAAGGTAACCTTTTCATTTAATATATTCAAATTAAACTATATTCATATGTACACATGAAACTCACTTACATATATTTCAGCCAAACAAAAAAAATTCAAAATTAATTTTTTATAATTATTAATAAGTTAAACATTTTTCAAAAAATATATAATATAATTAGATGTGTTTTTTTATTTTTTATTTCCAAATCTGAAATGCATATGCATTAACACAACACATATATATGGATTCTATAAAAATAGTTTTGATTTCATTATTTAAAGAAAAAAATTCAATTAAATTTTGTATCAACAGTAAAACAAAATTTACGTGTGCATATATATATATATATATATATATAAATTTTCACATGAAAATTTTAGTAAAGAAATCAGTATGCAGCTTTCGGCTTCCAGAAATTTCTAAACCTTTTTTGATGTACCACAAATATATATATATATATATATATATATATATATGTTTTATTAATCCAAATAAATTGTTATATATATATGCTTTTCGAAATTACTTTGTAATATATATCTGTGTGTATATATATATTACGTATATTTTTAACAATATTATATATATTAGTGAATATAATTATTAATTAAAAAATTGTCCAAAAAGATCAATTAATGTATATTAGTGCAACTATTTTTTTTTATTTGATGTGCATAAATATAAATATGATGTCGTTGTTGACATATGATCATCATCTATATATTTATTAACCGTACATGTTCCCATATCACCCTTAGGTTAGATTATTCCTTTAAATATACTTATAAAGTTTTATTGTGAATATGAACACATTAAAATATTAAAACATAAAATTGAATTAAAGTTCAATTTAAATTAAACTAATAATAAAATATAATTATTAAACAATAACAAATAAATAAATATTTTTCTATACAATTAAATAAATTAAAAAATATTCCAAAACCCATTTATTAATAAATACTGATTTTTTTTTAAAAACCCTACTCTAAAGAGTAGAGCTAGGGAATTTAGCTGTCTGCCACACGTATCCCCCTTTTAATGCTACCCCAACCAAGAGTATCAATCCCCACCCTTTTTTTTGGTTTATTGGGGATAATAAATACTGAATATTGTTTAGTATAAATTATTATTCTTATAGTCATAAAATAGTATCTTGTGCAAATTAAGAAAATGATTTTTTTTAAGGTCGCCCTTTTAACCCCGCTACTTAACGCACTTGATCCACCATTAACAAGGAATGAACACATGCCAAGGGAGCTGATAAGAATAGCTTGTAGTCACTCTTTGTTTTGGGGTAAGGTGCAGTTCCAAATGTAAAAGGAGTTGCAAACGCAGCCCACCTAATCTTTGATTGGTTTTGTCAGATAGCCAATGGATCTATGAGTGTGTAGGAGGCATATTGTATGACATCGACGACGAGCATTGGTGAAGCGACAAGCATAACTTACGCAGTGAGGGTAACCACATAAGAAATGGTCATTAGTAGCACACCAAAAAACACTCTAGGGATGGCCCTATTCAAACCCTAGGTATGCCAATCATGCCTGCTTAAATCACGATATAAAAACCATCTATCTTGCCATCAGGGATCATGTGTCGTACCACTGGCATCGTCCCACCCGCTCAATGTGAAAGGGAGAGATCCATGGTGATGGAAAATATCGCAAATTCCACCAACTGAATGGTCATGCCACCAATGAGCGTGTCCCCTATAAGACGAGACACAGTGGTTGATCCATGATGGTATCCTTATGCAATATATGAGCCAAGTAATTAAGTCTTCCTACCTCACCCTTGTGGGAGAATGGGAACAATGTGGTCATCATTGACACGTAAATCTTACCCACATAGGGTAGGTTGCACATGACAGGGAAGCAGCAGAGGGACCCAAGCCTAATATAAAAGGGATCTCACCCTATAAATCAAATATATTCAGGGCCCCAAAGCATTGAGAATGGAGGAATATGAAGCCAACATCACCATCATAGCCAAATAGAAAAGACTCATCCATTACCATCACCATGACACCATGGTCATCTCCATCAACATCACTTAGACCAAAGTGCATTAAGTCTTCATCGAAAGGGTAGCTAAGTAAACCTCATGTTCAAGAACATTTTCGACCAGGTGAAGCTCCCGTTATAAAGTTTCACTCCCTATTCCTTGTCGATTTATGGCTTTGGGAACGTCGAGATTGTTCATTTAGGCTCAACCTTGCGTGTGGTCACCTTTGATTAGGAACCCTGCTCCACTAAAATACATATAAACCATTTTGTGGTGCACAGCCCATCTACTAACATCATCTTATATGTTAGCTAGCTTTGGCCAATCTAGATGCAGTTATGGCATATCAATAACCCATAATGAAGTTCCCTATCATCAAGGAGTCGGTCGCATCTGTAGGAATCAATGAGCCACCAAAGATTGCTAATATGCTAAGAATGGAGTATTCATGCTGCAACGAAAGGCAATAGCCTTTAGTAGTGCCAACCTGAGAGAGCATGGGAGTGCCTAATTGCTTTTGTCTATTCTAGGGACGAGCCAAGTACATTAACTCCTTCTAAGAGAGCATGAGAAATTCCAGAAGTTGCAACTCTTACTGGGGACATTAGTTATATCAAACATTTGAAAGAATGCATGAACCCCTCGTGGTTCTCACTCTTGTTAGATTACCGTAGATCAACAACCTCGAGAAGATGCCAGAGCTAGTCAATGCTCTGGTCTATGCCAAAACACGTAGCAAATCATGACAATTACATATCTCACCAAAATGAGCCTATCCTCATATAATGAGACCCACTAGTCGCTCTTGTTCATGCTATGGTCAATGACATTGAAGACCATGTATCCCTGGCTTATCAAGCCAGAACTAGGGAACTTGTTGCTACCTAGGATGAGAAACCCCATCCCTGCTAGCAAGAGGTTACAACACACATTCCCTCTCAATGACAGAGAACTCGGTTATGAGAGTCGAAAAAAGTCTACCCCCTTACATGGGTACATACGTCCGTCCTAGCAGAGGACTATATAGAGTGTACAGTCTATGCATTGGACGTGTGCCAATTTAAAGTCAGTGCAGAAAGTGATAATGATGACCCCTTAAATCCTGCATCGGAGACATCAACCTGGATGGTGGGCTGACCATAAAGCATGAATTGTTGTCTTGGAAAGTAGATTCGGACCATCCAAATCGACGTAGTGCTAGACCTAATGGTGAGAACAAAGTTGATAGAATTCGAGCATAGATGTGTTTGCTTGAGGGCATTTGACATGACTAACATAGACAACTCCATCATATTCCATGCTTAACATATGTCGATTTTTAAGATCTTAACTAACCCTACCCAAAAGGTAGCTTCTCCTACATGATTCTATTAATATGAAGAAGCAACTAGCGAGCATGAAATACTGACCTTCATGGTGCATGTTCTAGGCATAATAAGATTGTCATACATTGTCCCAACCAGAAACATACTTCATTCATAATCAACGCTTGACCTATGTTATGAAAAGCATGCTTATGCATCGCTTAAGTGCTAAACGCATATACAAAGCTTAATTTCTTGAAAAGGAAATATAATTAAACGATGAGCGCGTAAGCATGCTTAATTGGTTCTTATTGCACTTTGCTTAAATTTAAATGACGATTAAGCAATACTAAGAAAAAATATATTATTTTTAAGATAAGAAGAACTGACGTTATAGCGTAAAAGCGACACTCACCTCAAAATTTACTCATATGGATGGTGAGTAGTTATTTATATTAAGATATGACTATTTATTAGACAAACATGCACGGTTTATACTCAACTTGAGTATGCTTACTTTTAGTGAATAACGAAAGTCATATCCAACTTTTGCGACCTATGAATTTATAAGTTATCTTCAAAGTGAAATTTTACTTCTTTGTGATTAATTCATGCATAAACGGACAATGATGCACTTAATATAGTCCTTTGCATAAATTTATATTGATACGTTTAATGTGTGCTTAAAAATTAAGCAGCTCTTAGGTGGTGCTTAAGCGACTGTTAAGCAGCATTAAGGGAAGCAAGACTTCTATCGTCTTACCTCGCTTAGCGCTTAGTATAACATAGCGCTTGGCTATATTATTATAAATTGATACCTTTTAGTATTTGGAACACGGGGTAAACTTATCAAAGGATTGTGAATAAGATATTTAGTGAGCAAATTGAGAGGTTAGTAGATGTTTATGTCAATGACATGGTGGTGAAATATGAGAAGGTGGTTCGATGTTAGCCTTGGCTCATTCTTAGGATACATGGTAAGTGCCAAGGGAGTGGAGGCCAACCGTAATAAAATTTAATCTCGGCAAGACATTTGAATCACTTGTGTTGTCAAAAAATTCTATAACCTCAATGGGATAGTAGTCGTGCAATACCGCTTCATACCTTAGACAACCAGTAAGTGCATCTCCTTCTTTGACATAATAAAGAAGGGGAAGTCTTCACATGAACTTGAAGAACTGAAGCTTTATTTAGCGACAACCCATCTCTCCATGCCTATGGACAAGGAAGATCTCCACCTCCACCTCACATTTACAGACCATGCGATTAGTGTGGTCCTTGTGCAAGACAAAGAGTGTATTCAACAACCATTATATTATGCCAGCAAGAGGTTGTTGGGTCTAAGAAAAAGATGCTCCTAGTTGGTGACATAGATATACTAGTTGCTCATGGCTGCCCTCAAACTCCATTTGTACTTCTAGGCCATCACATCAAAGGCCACAACAATCAACCCATAAAGAAACTAGTGGGTCGTCATGACATAACGAGATGCCTTATAAAATGGATGGTGGAACTTAACCAGCATCATATCACATTCCCCTCTCCCCCCCTCCCCCGTACTTCTATCAAGGGCAGGCTTTAGCCGATTTCATTGTGGAATACTCGAATGTAGACAGTGGAAAGGTAGATGTATCCACTAGTCAATGCCTTTGGCAACTGTATGTTTGATAGGGTGTCCAATTAGAATGGTGTAGGAGCCGTTATGGTCCTTGCCACCCTAGATGCACATGACATATGCTTTGACGAAACGAATACGTAAACAAGTTATCACTGCTAGGTGAGCTAACTTTAGATCAGAAATATGATTTCACTTAAATGCTCTATAAGCGTAAATTTCAACCGTATACTATGGTTTAGCAAAGCTCGTATCGGCTTCGATATTTAAATTGTTTAAATTTTAATTGTGGATCGAGTTTACGCTAGAGAGTCAACACAACCACATGGATAAGTATTTCCGAGTTTGACCAATTGTTAAATTAATTTATAAATGATATAAATTAATAGTAAGTCAATACCAATACTGTATTAATTTTTTTGAGAAAAAATTAAGCGATTATCTGTGATAGGAGAAGAGCACTCATGTATTTCTGTACTTAAAAAGGAGCTACCAATAAGTCTAGTAGGTGAGTACTCACCAAAAACCCATACTATTAAAATAAAAGTAAAAATCCCTCTAAAGAAAACTAGAAAATAAATATAAAAAGCATGAAAAGAAATAAACTAAACAAAACGTGGCTAAAAAAGCCAAAAGTAACAATGGAGAAGGAGCCATGATGAGAGAAGAATCTCGTCCAATCCCCAAAGAGAAAGTGAGTAGTATGAATAACTATCGTGGAAATATAAATAAGCTACAAAAGGCCCTATACATATTGAAGCTCGTCTCATCCAGGCTCTTCCAAGGAATGAGAACATCCGAGCCAAATGTCCCATGTTAGTAGCTAAAACTAAAAAAAACCGATAGACAATGTGAGACTTAAACATATATATATGTATATAAGTCTATTAAATATATATATATATATATATATATATATGCAAGAGGAGAAGAAGTAGCATGTACAAGAAATTGTAACCTAGATATGATATGCATCATGTGATGAAATAAACCTACACATACATCAAACATACTTATGGGCAAATATGTTAATGACTTCATTCGGCTAAACCCTTAGAGTAAGCCTACAATTTCTAAACATCACAAGTTTTAAGTTGAACGCTATATTCAAAATTATAACATTTTAAAATCTATCTAATTTCCTAAATATAATATAGCATCAAATTCATTGGCTACATGTAACTTAAAAAGGTATTTAAAGTGCTATTGTTATATCTATTTTTAAATACTACATTCTTCTTAACTAAATTAATATGGGATTTAACCTTTTTAAGGTATTCATCGAATCAAATATTATAATCTTTATTATAATTAGGGTTTGAAATCCAATTAACTTTTTTTGAAGATTATATATTATATTACCTATGGGAGTACTTATATTATTAAAAAAACCTTTTAATTACTTTTAAACCGTATATACCAATATGTTATAGTAAAAACAATATCAATTACTGATCTATGAAATCCATTATAAAGAAACCTATGCCTATTCCAAAATAATTCACAATTAATATCATTCTTAGTGATATTAAAGTAAAAAATTCAATAGAATTTATAAGAATATGATTGGTGATATGACACTCAAAATATAAATGCGAAATATTTTTCATTCCCGTAGTATAGAAAATACATTTATTATCGACAACTATATTTTTCTTTTTTTAATAATTCTATAGTATTTAATTTTCCAAGTATAATTTACCACATATGTATTTTAGCTTTGAGTGGAGTATTACCTTTCAAAATATATCTATATATTTGACTTTGTACCTGAAAAATTAAGATATCTATAAAAGGAGTGCATTGTATAGATTTTATTATTATTTTCACACTATATTTTAATGCCATTTTTATTATCAATGTTATATAATTCCAATTTAACACAAAGGCAAACTTAGATAATGTATTTCCAACTAAAGTATGATTAAAACTAAATTCCCATAGAAAAATTAAATTCGATATATATATATTTCTATAATCAACACATTTTTAAAATCATTAAATTCTACTTTAAAGGGAATTACTGTATCCAACTGTCATGCCAAAAAGAGATATTAATAATCGAATGTACCACATTATTAATTCCTAATTTATAAATATCATAATTTTTTACTATAGATTTCAAAAAACAAGAATTATTATTTGTATTATTAGTAGAGAAATGTGTTGCAAATTATTAGTACCATTATACGATTAATTTAGTATTATTTCTTTTCAATTTAAATTCTCATTATTATCAGTAAATTTTCATGTTCAATTTCCTAATAAAGATGTGTTTAAATTATGTAAATTTATAATATCTAGTCCTCCCTTATCTTTATATTTATATACTTTTTCCCAATTGACTAAATATTTTAAACTATTATTAGGATTATCACCACTTTATAAAAAAATCTCCTAATTTTGTCAATTTTATCAATTACCTAATCTGAAAAATGAAAAAATGACATCTAGTATATCAATAATGCTAATGAAATAGAAGTAATAAGGACTATCATACCCGCCATTGATAAAAATATACCATTCCATTTAGTTAATCTTTTATTAATTTTATGTATTATTATTAACTAGTCATTATGTTTGATCTTGATTGCTCTTATTAATATCCTAAATAATTTATAGAAAATTTCATAATTTTACAATTTAATTTACAACCAACTTGGTTTCCTGTCTTATATATATTGTTCAAAACTAATATGAAACTCTTATAAAAATTAATCTTTATTCCAGAAAGCAACTCAAAACTACATAATATAAACTTAAGTGCTAAGATATGTCTAGGTATATGAGATGTAAAGAACAAGGTATCATTCGACAACCAAAGGATGGAATTGACATTACTCGTAATTTCATTTCCAACATTATATAGAATCTCTTTACTAGTGGCTAGTTTGAGAATTCTAGCAAAAATGTCTAACTTTAAATTAAACAAAAGAGGTGATGATGGATCACTCTTGCTTAAGTCCACATTTCGATTGAATTTTATTTCTTAATACATTATTAACCATAATACTTGAATTTTCAGTTTTAAGTAAAGACATAATCCAACCCATCCATCTAATGTTGAAAACCTTAACCGATAATAAATATTTAAGAAAATCTCGATTAATTAAATCAAAAGCTTTTGCAAAGTCAAGTTTAAAAGGGCACAACTGATATTATTTTTACAACAATGATTAATGAATTCTTGAACTACTGCTACCCCATATGTAATGTTTCTACCTTTAATAAATGCATTTTGAATAGTATCAATCAATTTATCCATTTTAGTGCTTACCTATTAGCTAAAACCTTAGAAATGATTTTAAAAGAATAATTTAATAATGAAATAGGCATGAAATCTTTTAACTCATTTGCACCCGGATTTTTGTGCAATAAGATTACATCAACAAAATTAAACCTACCTAATTTAATGATTTGTCATGAAATTCGTTCTCGATTAAATAATATTATAAAGCACACTAAAATTTTACATAAAATAATGTAGGAAACCTATCGGAGACAGGTGATTTTTTTATTTGGCATATCATCTAACAGCCCTCAATAGAAAATGGAAAATCCAGTTCATCTTAATCAATCTTAGTGTCATTATGATATAATTCATCCCAGTAGCTTTAATTCTACGCTTATTTTTAGTTCCAAAAATTTCTTTATAATAGTTAGTAAATGCCTCACTCAATTCTTTTTTATCAAAGTCCTTGACATTATTAATTACAATAGAGTTAATGGTATTATTACATTTTACCATTTGCTATTTTATGAAAAAATTTAGTACTCGTATTACCCTCATCCACCCATTAAACCTAAATCATTGTTTCCGTATTATTTCTTCCTGCGTTAGAATTCTATTTAATTCATCTTTGAAATTTAAAAGCATGTTTTTTCCAGAATATTTAAATTCCTAGTCCTTTAATTTTATATAGCTTTAGAATCTCATTTAGTAATTTATCCATTTTAGTTCTAGAATTATCGAAAACATCTTTATTCCCATTCTTAAGAAAAATTCTCAAATCTCTAATTTTTTGTACAAATATTTTAGCTATATTTCTTTAAAATTTATAATTATATTTACTCAAAAAAACCATTTATTTGCAATTAATTCTGAAAAGTTATTTTCTAACAACAACATTTTTTCAAATTTACATATTTTATTTCAATTATTTTGGTTATTACAAGATAAAATATTGGACAATGATCTAAGTAAATACTCGAAAGCCTAACCACCTTACAAATATGATATTTGTCATCCACTTCATCATTAATAAAAAAATCCACAGAAAAGTACAATCGATGGGTTACCTCTTTTATTCGACCAAGTGTACCGTCTATTGTTTAACTGTACTTCAATTAAATAAATATTAATAATGAATTTATCAATTCTTCCATAGCAGAAAATTCTCCTTCTCTAGGAATTTGTTCTCCTAAAATCTAATGACATTGAAGTCCCCATCCATCACCCACTCCAAATACCCTATGATCCAATTTAGAAATCGATCCGTAAATATCAGTAACATATAGAAATGAATCATCATCAATGTCAGAAAAAATTAAATTTATCAAATGAGATTTAGTAATAGATTGCAAACATTTAACACGGTTTTCTTTCCAACCCACCTTTCATCCTCCAGAGCTACCCCTACTAGGGAGATGAACCCAATAATTAATATAAAGATGCCATAAACTCCTATAAAATATATAATCAGGGCGTTCTTTTTTAGTTTATTGTAATAAAGCAATATCGATGTTATTATCTTTAAAATAATAACATAGTTTTACTACATTTCCCTAGATTGTGTAAACTCCTAATGTTCCAACTAATGTATCTCATGTCCAACAAATCTAACCTGCTCTAATTCCTTACTCCTAATATACTTGGTGTCTATCTGAATATCATCAAAACTAAAACCGAAACTTCTAGCAAAATACAATATATCATTAGTGGATAAACTACTCAATGTATATGGATTATATGTACTACCAAAAAGAAATCCAAATCTGAGCTAGAGCTATCAAAAGCTCTAGTGACCGCCCTATGAAGACAAGCACTCCGCATTACCGATCTAAATGCACTCGAGCTAGATCCAATCTCTCCTTGCATTATAGAATCATCCACTCCATGCAATGAAGTAGAATCCTTAGACACTCTAGCGGCATCTCTATTGAGACACACTCTCCTCCTCCATGATCTACTCGAACAAGTATCTGAATCTTGATCCCTTTTATGAAATTTAGAATCAAATCCACTACAAGTTCTTCTCTATCCTCTCTCTCTCTTATTATCATATGCTAAATCTTTGTTTTCACTCCCTAAACACTACCCGCACCATGATCAAAACACATACAAGACCCCTTATTGCATGTATTAAACTCATGAAAACACCCACTACTTTGAACATTTAAGCTAACTGAATCTTGCACATCCAGATATTCAAGCTCTACAATACATGAATTCTTATTCACATCATGCCCACTATTTGAATCTGACTCATGAATAGATGAAGTAGGACATGTCTTAAAATATTTCAAACATGAATTTTTCTAATACCCAAATTTTAAACAATTGAAACAATGAACCAAATCTCTATAATCCTTGGTTTATGGTTTCAATCAACACATTTGAAACATTTAATACTTTTTCCAGAAATCAAAGACCTTCGATGAAGTGAATGCGATTTAGTTTGAAAATTTTTATGCAAATTCTTGATAACACTTGCACAAGAACAAGTATGAAATTATACAATAAATTATGATGTAGATTTCATTGTTAGTTGTAGTATATGTTTAATCGATCAAAAGAAGGAGACAGTACTTTTATGGAAGAAGAAGAAAATCTTGCGGACGCTATTTTTCCTTATATTGTATTAATATTTTATGGCTATTTTAATATCTATTTAAAGCTTAAAATTAGATAGAATGATGTATAAAAGTTATATGATAAGTCAATCAATTTAGGAGCTAGGAATTAATTAACTAATGATAATTCAAATTGAAGTTAAACGAGATTTTGACCTTGATTTGTCAACTCTAAGTCAGCATTAAAAGTGGGCAAATGAAGATTTTACCAAATCTTTGTTTACTAGAGAAAACAATGAAGAAAAGGGTGCAAATCTTTGGCCAAAAATAGGCAAAAAACAACGTGTTAGACTCTCGACGTGACTACTTAGGTGAAACGTGTATTATCCATCTAATTAGTAAATTCATATATATACGATCACATATATTATCTTATCACCTTATCATAGTTCCGACCTTGAACTAGTTATATTCAAAAAAATTAATTATCTAATATTTATGTTTTTAAATATATTTTTAATTACTAATATTCTCACTAACATAATTATATATATACATATATATAATATATATGTATTAAATTTATTTTTTAGCTAACAAAAAAATTATATCTGAAAAGTGTGTATATATGTACACATTATATAAATAAATTAGACAAATAATTTTAGGCTAGTTAATGGCATTAAAGTAATAAATAAAAAAACTACTTTTAACCTTACTATTTTGAGTGTAAAGATTAATACATACACATGCACAGATATATATATATATATATATATATATATTCACACACACATACATATTATATATAAATTATTCATCTATATGGATATTTAAAATTTTATATATATATATATATATATAAATATATTATTTTTGGATCTCAATAACATAGTTATTTTTTATATTTTTTTTTTACAAACTCAAAACATTTTAAAATAAAAGTTTCGAATTTTTCAAACCAATTTTAAACATTCAACCAAAATACACACATACTTAAAATTTCTTGACATTGGCTGCAATAATAAAAATTAATTAATTTTTGATATCATTTTTGAGCAATTCAAAAATTTTAAATTTTAAATTTAAAACTATTTCATATTAAAGGATGAACATAAAAATTAATAATCATACGTATATACATATTTATTTATTTAGTAAATATCTTATTTATTCAGTAAATAAATTTTACATCATACTAATTAATTTATAATATTTTATATATAATTGAAATTATTTTCATATTTATATTTTAAATATATGTAATTTAAATAATATACAAAAAGATTCTATTGGGAAAAAAATTATTTTCATACTAGCTTTCTATAGATATAGTATTACATGATTTATATTATAACATTAAGTTGACATCCTTTACATTACATTGTCATATGATTGTCCGTAGGACACAATGGTTAATTTTCCCCATGAATCTCTAGGATTATTGATATATATAAGTGTGCGTGCGTGTGTGTATGTATAAATAGTTGTAGTGTTCATATTAAGAATTTTAATATCATAAGATATTAAAATATAAAATTTAAATAAATAAATTTAGGATTAAAGTATTGATAAATATTATTTTAAACATTAACAATAATTATATATTTTCATTAATAAAATATTTCAAAACTTTTTTATTAATTTAATACTAAATTTGATTTAGTATAAACAACGTATTGTTTACACAAATACAATATAAAGATATTATGCAATTTAATCAAGGTTTTAAATCTCGGATATCGATCATGTTTCGTCTCGGTGATTTTAGTGACTCAGTATCGTATCAGGGGAGATCTCGGACGAGACGAGTGCGTCTCGGATGCCAATATCAGATTTACATATCGAACCTTAAAGTTCATCTCGGGACCATATCGGCGTATATTTTAATGTTTCAAATCAGTTCATACAATACTAATATATGATAAACAATATTAAAGAACCATATCCATGAAGTTTTACACAACACTAAAAGTTTAAAACAATTAAACAATACTAAAAGTCTTAACCATGAAACTATACTTACAAATTAAATCTATTTGCAAATCTACTCTAAATTATACTGTAAATTCAAATTTTGAATTTCAATAAAATAGAAAAAAAACCTAATTTACATACCTGTAAGAAGTAGAGAGATCGATCGATGACGAAGTGGAAGAATGTCAAAAGCGATTAAGCGGTCGGAAATTGGAAGCAATCACTAGGCGTTGGAAGTTAGAAGAGGGAGTTCGACTATTTAAGCTGAGGGAGTTCGATTATTTTAAAAGGAAGTCGATTTTTTCTCTGGAGAAGAGGGAGTTCGATATTTTTGATGAGCAATGTGATTTTTGAGAAGTTTAATCGAATTATGAAGAAAAGGGCTGTCTATTTTTTGAAATTGGACTGAGACGGGCCTATATCTTTTATAAAAAAACAATATATCAGGGAGATCTCGGAATATCGTTTCGCTCCAAATATTGGCTGATATTTGGAAATTTCGACCGATATATTCGAAATGAGATATCAACCGATATCTCATGTTTCATTTCTCCCATGCCTTCAACCGAGATCTCGGTCAAGATATAGGCCGAGATACCCTAGATTTAAAATAGTGAATTTAATAAAAGATAATTTATTTTCCTCTGCTACTACTTCACCTGACCCAACAATGGTATTCGAGCAAGTAGATGATAATGGGTTCTTGCAATGTGATTTATAAACAAGCATTGTCTCTTACTCCTATATTTCCTTTGTCAAATTATTGGTATTGTGTGTGAGTTGATAGGTTACACATAAAACTTGTGTTTGATGGATATTGTTAGGTCACCCCAAAAGGAGTTTGGGCCCTACTAGCAATGATCCAAGAGCAATTTCAAAATTGGTATTAGAGCCCACATTATGATTGTGTAAATAATTAACCAACACTAAGGGCATTTCTTTTAGAAAAGTTAAAGTAGACGAGTGCTTGGAAATGGTGCTTAAACTAAAAAGAAGATTACTCTAGTTAATAACCATTATATGGAAGACCTCTCTATCTCTTGGCCCTTACTTGGCTTATTGAAATGGTCTGTTTTTAGGTTATGCCCTTATGAAAGACTCAAAAATGTTTTTGAGTCTTAGATTAATTCAATAAGCGTATTTGAATATTAAATTAATTTAAAGTTTCGACAATTAAATAATTTATTACATAATTATATAAAGAGTTATAAAATGGAAATTTAAAATTGTTTTAAATTAATTAATTTAGTTACATGATTCTATAATGGATTATAAAATATAAATTATGATTCATTTTAAATTCAAATAAATAACTATAAATTTTATATTTATAAATTAATTAAAATTTTAATTAATGAAAATGAAATACATATAAATATTTAGATATCCAAATAAATTATAAATGTTATAATTAGATGTGTTTGTGTGCGTGTATTATATGTATGAGTAAAATGGAAGGTCAAACATAAAACATATGTATGAGCTATAATTGTTATACTCGTCTCCCTTAAGCAGTCGATAATACTCTACGAAATTATTTTGAATTAGTTATTTTTGAGTAATGGTGCTCTCCGTCACCAATAATATAAATAAAGCACTTTACATAACTATGGTTGTTGAACAAACTAAATCCATAGGATATCTATGGTGATGTTTATATTATCTCTCGACAAGTAAGAATTTTATCTAACAGCTAAGCAACTCAATACAATAACAACCCTTAGGATACCGCAAGGGTATCTAATGTACTTCATGATTTGTTGAGAAAACTCATGGTCATGAAGATGAGTATAAGCGTACTAAAAGTTTGCTGAGGAGTTAGATATGAAATATAATTAGTGTTACCGTTTGTGGGGTCTATAATATGTTGAGCAAACTCAAGGTTGTAGTGACATATAAACGAATCCTAACACCCAATAAAGGAAGTTATGAAATTCTGGTAACACTTTTAGGGTTTTTAAAAGATATAAAATTCTACCGGAGCCTTAAATATAATAAATAAATCTAACAAATATAAGAATATACGTATTATTAAAATTATGTACTAAAATAAATTTGTACAATTAATATAATTGTTAAAATAGTTTATTAATTAAAATAGTCTAAAGGAAATGAATTAAAGAATGAAAAAGAAATGTAAAATATGCTAATTAATAAATCTTTTAGCAATTGTTTCTTCATGACCCAGTAGGAGTCAAATTATATACCTATTAAAAACATTGTGCCTTGGTCACTTAAATATTAATTTGCCCAGAACTATGTATTACTTTTATGAGTTTAAACTCTAAAGCGGTACAAGAGTATAAATATTTGATCCATATTCAATTACATACAAGGTAGTGTCATGAACGGTTGTATCCATGTTTTAGGAAATACCAATGAAAATGTTTCATTCGATATGAGAAAATAAACCATAGGCAAGTGTAACATCCCCTATCTGGAGGCTCGAAGCTAAGCACTAAAGATGCTGTAGTCATCTATAGTATTAAGTTTTGGTGACCAAATAATGTAATGTTAATGGTATTCATAAAATCAAAAGCACTTGAATATGAACTAAAATCACCACAGATTAAAACACTTTCTGATTACATTTCAAAACAACATTTCATATTCAAGTTACATAATCCCAAATGTATCCCAAGTTCAGATCAAATATAATTATTACATAAATACGCCAAGGGCGACATATGAAAATGCCTCCTTGGTTGACCAGAGTACTAGATAGTCATAGTTGACTTAATACAATATAACGAAATAAAAAAAACAAAAAAACTCCTAAATATAGCTAGCATCAACCTCCTGCTCATCTCCGGAAGCTTTATTCGTCCACCTACTAAAACCTGAAAATCCTCAACCGACGGTCTACTCAAATCAATTTTGAGCACCCGAGAGTTTAAGGGGAGAGATATACATCTTGGTTATATGATATTGAGTGAGACCATGTCGCTTAACGGAACGGATTTCCCCTCACTAATATCCTTTTAAAACATATCCTTTGCAAATCTTAATCCTACAGTCAAAACTGGTCAAAACAATAATATCAATATCATGAAAGCGTATAAATCAGGTAAAAAATGGATTATCTGTCCGAAAAATATAGTTTTGTTTGGCGAACTACTAACCTTTGGCTGAATCGGGCATATCAGACAAAATAAACATATAATCTAACTTCTGTTAGATACTCCTCTTCTGGACGGTCTATCCCTAACTTACTTCTTCAGGGTCAACTGATCCTAATGGTTTTACGGGCTCACTAATATCCTATCCTCACTCTGTATATTCCTTTTTGTATGTAACACCATTTTGGTCTTACCTGTGACAAAGCCCTACAAACTGGAATTTTGGACTAAATTAGTTAGGGGCTAATAACTAATGTATAAGGCACAACCCTATATCAGTCCCATTTGGTATTCTAATATCCGAGTCATTTACTTAGGGTCAACTACCCATAATTTTACCTTGAAAACCTCTTCTCTCAAATTCATTTAAACCTTTAAATCATACTTTAAACAAGAAAAATATTCTCTATGCTTTACTCAAATCACCTTGACATGTTATATATACTTTATACAAAACTTTGTTGGTGAAAAACATTTATCCTTTGAAAGTACCCCTTTCGAATCCATTTAAGTACCCTTTTCGATACAAGTAAAACCTTAGGCCAAAAGGCCAAAACATACTTTTCAAAACCATTCTTAATAAATCTTTCAAAAACGTTCAAAACATCTCTTTCGAAAGCCTTTAGAAACCTTAAACGTCCTCTTTTCAAAACACTTTAAATATGCCTTTCGAAACCTTTGGAAATATTTCGTTTATAACCTTTCGAAAACATTGGGGAACCACCCCTTAAAAACCTTTCTCTTAAACCTTTCGAAAGCCTTAAGTCCTTTACATAAAATCAAACCTTTCGAAAGCATTTGGTTTCAAATAAAACATGTGGAATACCCTTTCAAAACTATTTAAAACCTTTTCTTCAAAACATTTGGGTTTTACCTTCAACCGAACAAAGGAATTAAAACAATTAAGTCAAAAGCACTCTTCCAAAAGCTATTTCCTTAGTAAAAAAGAGACGGTGTCGAAGCCAACCCTTCGAAAGCATTAGAGAAGAGGCTTTAATTTGAAAACAAGGGCTCTTTCGAAACCATTGCTTCGAAAGGAAAAAGGTGGCAGCAAGGGGTTTCGGCCCTTCGAAAGCATTTACTTTAAACTAAAGGCGCAACCTCTTTCATAACCATTCCTTTAAAACTATTTGACCCAATCGGAAGCTAACCAAGTCGAAAGTAAAAGCAAAAACAAAGCAGGCGCATTTTCATTTAAAAACAAAGTAAAGCTTCGACCCCTTTGGAAACCCTTGTCTCGACTCTATACCTTTCTCCATTGCCCAATCCACTACGTACCAAAGCCTTTGATACCATGTGTATTCGTTTTGATGGTAATGGAGGTGGGAGTACAGGGTCGAAACATAGCTGCCGAAAGTGGCAAAACATGTTTAAACTGATTTTTAGCTTTTTAAAGTAATTCTTTTTAACTAACCTGCCTTATTTGTCAAAACATGATTGGTTGCTAATTTCTTTTCTAAAAGTATTGCCGAAATTTTAGAAATAAACAAATTAAATTATTTACAAAATACCCTTTCTCTTTTCATAAATATATAAAACATTTAAGTCTCATACCTTAAATAGTTTTATATATCTATTAAAACACTTGGAATAAATCTACAAAATTCCCATAAATCATTTTTAATATGTTTTCTAACAATATTAATTTCTGACCCAAAACATACATATATTAGCCGTAGTTAATTTTAAACCCAAATAACTATTTTCTTTACTAGAAAGTTAATACTAAATCCATATTACTTCAGAAAATTATGAAAATTGAAATCCATGTCTAAAATATCATTTATGATCATATACTAAAATTGCAAGACATTTATATGTCATTTAATAAGGTTTTTAAATTAAAATATACCATAAAATCTATATGAATTAGCATAAATCATCAACAAACATATGCATCCAATTTAGCAATGAAAACATGGCAATACCTTTGCAAATTAGCTCGAATTTAACCTAAAATCGAAATCAATTAAAAACATGAGATGTAATTATTATTCACCTTTAGCTTGAGATTAAAGAGTTGAGATTTGATCTTAGACATAGTTGATTAACTTCTTCCCCTTGATTTTATCTTTATCTTCTTCTTACTTTTCTAATGGTGGCCGACCTCTTATGTTTTTGTTTGTGAGAATAAATGTGTAAAATGAATGTATGTGAGGGTTTAGCACATAAGGATACTACTTATTCCTATATTGGCCTTGTCTACTTACTTTAACTTATTTCATTTTAATTCCCTTAGTTTATTTATTTAATGGGCATAGCTACCCTTCCATTAATCACCATTATCAATCCCTTGATCATTGCATTATTTTATTTTATTTTATTTAACTAATTAAATATCCTAAATAATTTTACTCAAAATTAGGGTCGTTACAGCAAGATACGTGTTAATGCAATTAAATATAACAATGATGTTGTTGTGTTAGAAGAAACATAGATCAAGAGCTACACGCCAGACCTAAGAATTCTATGACTTAGATTTCAATTTGATTAGTTTACATAAGTGCAAATTATTCATTGTCTTTCAATGTTAAGGATGATCAAACGCATTTCTATAAAGATTTAGTGTAGTGAAGTAAAGATTTTCTCCTTTAAACGGTTTGACCTTTCAAAAGAGAAAGGAAAAATTTGAGAATAATAATGATATTAGCACAATTAGGAAGGGTGAATAGTCATTTTTGCTTTATGAAAAGAAATCAAAAACGCAATAGGTTAATATATTTATAGATGTTTAAAATGGAAGAAAGAATATGATTCTTATTCGAAATGTTTTTTTCTTGTAGAAAATTTGTTATCTATAAGATCCACTTATTGAGTTCAAGACATTTGTCTAAAATTCTAAACTATAAATTAGTTGTAGTAAAAGAAATGAACATCTCGTAGTAAGTGGTTGAATTGAGCTTCTATTTCATTATATTGTAGTAGCGAAAATAGTAGGAGCATGCCATATGTCACTTGCCAGTGGACACATCATATTTTGAAAAATAACTTTAATGTACGGTTGTTATTATTTAGGAGTGATAACTATTTTCAATGTCGATTGAAAATAGAAGCAGCTTTGTTTTAATATGAATATTATGAACAATAAATATACGCTTTGGCATTTTGTTGAAGGTATTTGTCTTTATAACAATAGAGATATATTAGCTATATAAAACACAGAAGCATCTAAAATATTTAACAACTTATTTTGGAATATAGACTAAGTCGTATATGTTTGAGAAATAATTCTATAAGTATATGACTGTGAATCAGATGGTGTTTGTGAATTGTGAGTCAAATAATTAAGAGTAAAGCACTCTTTGATGGAGCAATAAAAGAGTTAATGAACTATTCAGACCGATAAATATAAATATATAAAGTCCAAAATATAAGATACTAAAAGTGAATCCATTTACCTCGTTGAATTCATCAATTGGATTATCTAAGATATGAACATGCATATTTAGGTACATAATTTTGATATCTATGATACGTTCATAGAATATAAAACTGAAGTAAAAAACAAAACATGTAATGAAAATAATTTTTTGATTTGATCGAATAGATGAGTATATTGAGCAAGAGTTTCAATAGTTTTTAAAAGGCGAATCAGATGCACTCTCAGTGTCACTCCTCCTTATCCACATAATGGTGTATTGACAAGGAATAATCAAAATTTGCTAGACAAAGTACGGTTAGCAAAGTTCGATTCATAATGAGTGGATTTTAGTTACTTCTTTCTACTAGGATATTTACTTAAGAGTAAGTTCATATGTTAAATTTAATTTAATCTGAAGGTATGTTTTGTGATTTCATATAAGATATGAATCAAGAAGAAACTCAATCTTTAATAGCTTAAGATATACAATTTATGTTATGAAAGTAACTTTCATAAATTTGTAACTAGATATGTTTTATGCAAGACTATAGGCAATTCATAAAATATTTTGAGTGCCTATATGACATCGAGAAACAAATTTTTGTTTAGAACATGCCATCTTCTTGGTAAAGGAATTTTTCTCTAAAGAAATTAGTTGTATTGCGACGGACTTGGATATGATCCAACATTCTTACTCATTAACAAATTACATAGATAAAATAAATTTCACTAAGCCTAAACTGGACATGGCTACATTAGAATGTCTGATAAGAATTCCTCACATTGAAGAGAAACTAAGAGTTTCTTATCAATGTCAAGAAACTAAATTGTTAGAAATAATCATCTCCTCGGTTTTCGACATGCCATGAAGAACATAAAACCCTACCACATAGCATGTTACTCTAAATTCAAAGTGGATTTTAACAAAATATGATTTTGGTAGTTATACATGAAAGGATATGATCCATTGGCCATAATTGAGTTGTCGAGAAGAAGATCAATGCGTATGGAACTGAATAAAGCAGTATTGAAAGGAAATGACCTCCTTAATTTAAAATATCGAAATTTGTAAATAAATTCTACTAGTCAATATGCCTAAGTCCATTTCAATTCTACATGAAATTATTGCTAAATTTTAACTTTGAGTGTTTACACATTAATGTTGAAACATACCTTTTAAATAATGATATAGAATACACTGTTTGCACATAATAGCTAAAATGTCTCAAAGTCAGTGGGAACGATAACACTGTTTGTATGTTTTGGATATGATACAAGAGATGGTGCACTAATGGTGTCTAACAAGCAGTGGAGTTGAGCATGTATTTTAACAAATATATCAAATATTTTGATTATCAGTCAAAATGCAGAGGAAACGTGTGTATATAAGAAAGAAAAATAAAAAGGACTAAACATTTCTAATACTATAAGAAAACAACATACTATTGATTATTCACAATGTACCCGCATTAAAATAAGTTTAGCATAGGTATTTAATTCTTGATGTAGGATTTGATAGAGACATCTTTTATACTTGGTATAAGAGAATGTTGGGATCGCACCATTCTATATACACAAATCATATTAAAATATTTAATATGGAACATATGATGTAGATCCCTTATGCATTGGCAATTCGGATCATCATATATATTATGTTATGCTATGTGGTATATCAGATCTTCTTTGTACACTTATGTATTGAACGAATATAAAGTCTAAGGTGAAATCACTAAATGGTAGTTGAGAGTGTTTTTATGTATTTATGAAATACAACATAATTATTTATGGAAATAATGAACTCCTAATGAAGGAGTGTTCGAACTTGAATTTCATAAGTAGTATCATATATAGTTAAGATAATCTTAAATTCATGTTCAATCTTATTTAAGGAGCCTTAAGTTATAAATGTTCCTAAGAAGAAGCTGTGGAAAACTCAGCTAATGAGGCTAAGTACATCCCCTTTAAGTAGTGCTGTAATGAAAGTAATATATGTGTGTGTGTGTGTGTGTGTGTGTTCGTCGACGGAAATTCTATCGGATTAGAAAACCGTCGAACGAATTTAAATTAAAAAATAACCGCAAGCGCACGGTGTACGAATGTAGCACGCGGCGAATACGGGTCGATCCGCAGGGAATTGATGATTTTAAAAATCTATTCAATCAAATTATACCAAAGTCGAAGAGGATTTGTTAACTAGAAATAAAATGAGGCTAACACTAGAAAATGCGATTCAAAAATTATTAGACTAAAGAACAATTTAGAGGCAAATCCACTCTCAAATTTTTGTAAATCAACAAACACATAATTTATGATCTCTAACTTTGATATTAAGTGAAATAATCATTGCATTTATCATAAGTATGGTTTGTTTATGTTATTAGTTAACATAACTCAAACCATCAAACTATAATACAACAATTATACCACTTACAATTCTCATGAAAAAGAAGCCAAAGCAAAAACTATTTTAAGTATGATCTATTTACTATTGTAACTAGTAACATAGATCATCAAATTTCATTTTTACTTTCATTTCATAATCAAAAATTAATTAGCAAATGTTGATGTAAATTGTGTTTATGTTGAGTAAGAATAGCTTATTTGCATAAGCAATATAAGCTATCAAACCCACTTGTATAAACTTACATCAAAATTCACATTCATGAAGCATAAACAAAGAGATCATAAATCATAAAAAATGTTGAAATTACATAAAGTTAGAGAGCTTCATCACTCCTAAATTGAAGGGCTTTAGCTACTCATTTGTGGCATTGAAGCAACACAAATAAATTTCAACATTGAAAAGAAAAGAGAATAGAAAATAAGCAAAGAAAGCAAAAGAGATTAGCTACTAACTACTTGCATAAATGTAAATCTAAGCTATGAACATAAAGAAGAAGAGAGCATAGAAATAAACATTAACAATAAAACAAAGAAAAACATGTAGAAAAGAGAGAAGAAAGAGGCTTGGAAGCCATTTTTATTTCATAGAACATTGATCTTACACTTTGATTTCTTAATTTCCTAAGTAAAATAAAAGAGTAGATGATCCTCTTCATGTACATAAGAGGGCTATTTATACATGCATAAAACCCTAATTCTCTTTTTAGGGAGCTTCCCAAAATACCCTTGAGGTGGTGTAGCCTCCAAGTAATCACTAACATTCACTAATCCCCCACTTAATATGTACATGAAGCTTTAAGTCCTTTTAGCATGTGCTTAGCTTCTAATTGGAAGTTAGGTAAGTGGGTGGGGTCCTCCATGATCTTGAACTTGAATTATTTCCTCTTCATTCCTTTGTATTTCCTTGTGCATGCATGTATCTTCATATAAGCCTCTTCCATATGCATCCAAATTCCTATAAAAATAAACAAAAAATGTCCAAGTAAAAATTCTTACATTGACACATGCACAAAAATGACCGTTTTGCCCCTGAATGATGATGAAAATATGATGGTTTGGAAATAATTGAATTTTGGTTTTAAACATGTTAAAATGCCCAAATATGATGATTATTTAAAAAAAAGATAAAATATGGATGTAAATATATGCACAATTACGTGCACATCAAATACCCCCACACTTATCTTTTTATTCGTCCTCGAATAAAGGAAAACTAAGATAAATCCGTTTTCGTAGGGAGCACGATTGCATTGAGCGTATGCAACAAGCCGTTAAACCTCTGGGTGTTCCCAGTAGGACGAGTGTTGTCTCGTGAGGGTTTTCAGCGGATACTACCCACAAAATCCAAATGCAGGATGAAAATATTTACAAATTGCAATATTTATTTACAAAGAGATGAATGCGAATTTTTTGGAAATATTTACAAATGAAGGATTTATTTTTAAATTGACACGAATAAGTTAAATACAAGTTTTGGTCATTGTCTTGAAAATTTAAGTCATTTACTCGTCAAAATTTCCAATAAGAATCAAGTTGTCATGACAGATAGACCATAGTTTGGCTAGTTGTTTCGGTTGATAACACAATGTAATTATGAAATGGATCCTTAGTTGATTAGCAAAGTTTATTAAAGTGGTATTTTCATTTCTTTTCAATAACAAGTTAGGTCAAACAAGTTAAAATAGTGCTAGGATTTCAATTGCTTGCTCTCTCATTATTTGCAAGAAAAATTACACACCTAGCTCAGGTAAACTGAGGCCAGATATACCACCCATGCACTGCCTTTCGGGCTTATGTGAGGGGAGTACAGAGCATAGCGAGTGTACACACTTTCGTGCATACACCTATCGACCGTAGGTGGTTTTTATTAAGTCTGTTCTTTTTTTTCATATGTGTTTCATACATGCATAACCGTGAGGACTTTTAAATGAGTATGAAAGCACATAATCAAAGATTACAAGTAATTCACCCATGCATAACCGTGAGGACTTTTAAATGAGAGTGAATACTTTGGATGTTATTATTTTGTTTTTTGTTTTTATATATGTATATTTTTTTTAAGAGAGAGAGAGTTTTGCAAAAATCATCTTAGCACCATTTAACTTAGAAGACAAAAATGTTATATCCTTTACTTTAAATTTACCACTTTTTAAACAATGATTTTCAATTAGAACATACTTCATAATTAACATAAATGAACCTTCCTATATACTTGTAAAACCATTGTTATTTGTAATCAAACTTCATTTTTATTTCTGTTAAGACAAACAAATTTTCAAAAATTTCAATTTACTAACCAAAACTTATACTTATCCCATAGTGTTTCTTCAAAAATAAATCAAAATGGTAAAAAGAAAATGTTTCTGAGATTTAGGAGTTTTGAGATTTTTTTTTTGAAGAAAATGAAAATTCAAAAATGCCATGAAAAACTAAAAAAAATGAAAATGAGACTCCCCCCACACTTAATTTTGACTGTGTCCCCACAGTCGATGCATGATATAATGAGTGTAACGGGGAAAAATATGTACATATTTACAAAAGAGGGTTAACATTCTTACTAGACGTAGCTTGGCTCATGAAGGATCATGAGCTCCTCCTCTTGGTAACCGGGAAATTCCAAGAAGGGTTTGAAGCGATGACCGTTGATTTGAAAATCGATCCATCCTTTGCGTTTTCTATTTCTATGGCACCATGTGGAAAAACAGTTCGTACCACAAATGGTCCGGTCCACCTTGATTTAAGTTTCCCAGGGAATAAATGAAGTCTCGAGTCATATAAAAGAACTTTTTGGTTAGGCGAAAACTTTTTCCTTAGGATTGACTTGTCATGAAAAACTTTGGTTCTTTCTTTGTAAATTTTCTCGTTTTCATACGCGTCGTTCCTAAGTTCTTCTAGTTCGTTGAGTTGTAATTTTCGATTTTCGCCAGCTTCTTCATGATCAAAGTTTAAGTTTTTTATTGCCCACAACGCTTTGTGTTCAATTTCAACGGGTAAATGGCAAGCTTTACCGTAAACTAAACGAAAAGGGGACATCCCAAGTTAGTTTTAAAAGCAGTACGGTAAGCCCAAAGCGCGTCGGTCAATTTCTGAGACCAATCTTTTCGATTTTTATTGGCAGTTTTCTCCAAGATTTGTTTTATTTGTCGATTTGAAACTTCAACTTGGCCACAAGTCTGAGGATGATATGGAGTGGATAACTTGTGGGTTATCGAGTATTTTTTTATTAAAGTTTCAAAAGAACGGTTGCAAAAATGGGTTCCGTTATCACTGATTATTGTGCGAGGTGTGCCGAACCTCGAAAAGATGTTTTCTTTAAGAAATTTCACAACAATTCTGTGGTCATTGGTTTTGCAAGGAACAGCTTCGACCCATTTTGAAACGTAATCGACAGCGAGAAGGATATACAAGTTTCCAAAGGAATTGGGAAAAGGTCCTATAAAGTCGATACCCCATACATCAAAGATTTCGATCGTAAGAATGGGGTTTAAAGGCATCATATCTCGTCGAGAAATTCGTCCAAGCATTTGACATCGATCACAAGTTTTACAAAATTCAAACGAGTCTTTGAAAAGAGAAGGCCAATAGAAACCACACTGAAGCACTTTTCCGCAGTTTTTCGAGGACCGAAATGTCCACCGCACGCTTGATCGTGGCAAAACGAAAGAACACTCCTTATTTCATTATCCGGAATGCAACGTCGGATGATTTGGTCGGGACAATATTTGAACAAGTATGGATCGTCCCAATAGAAATATTTCACTTGGGACATGAATTTGCATTTGTCCTGTTTGGACCAAGATGAGGGAGTTTCTTTAGTGACTAAGTAGTTCACTATATCAGCGTACCATGGATCGATAGAAATAGAAAGAAGTTGTTCATCGGGGAAGTTTTCATTGATCGGCAAGGAAGATGGTGCGTTCGAAAGACGAGATAAATGATCGGCTATGACATTATCGGATCCTTTTTTGTCTTTGATTGTAAGGTCGAATTTTTGAAGTAAAAGGATCCAACGAATCAAACGGGATTTAGCATCCTTTTTAGCGAAGAGATATCGAAGCGCAGAATGGTCAGTGTAGACCGTAATGTGTGAACCTATCAAGTAAGGTCGAAACTTTTCAAGCGCAAAAACGACAGCTAGAAGCTCTTTTTCAGTTGTTGTGTAGTTGAGTTGAGCGTCGTTCAAGGTCATACTCGCGTAGTAAATGACATGAAGGATCTTGTTGATGCGTTGTCCCAAGACAGCACCAACGGCAAAGTTTGAAGCGTCGCACATTATTTCGAAAGGAAGATCCCAATTGGGTGCGCAAATGACTGGGGCAAAAATGAGTTCGCTCTTAAGACGTTCAAAAGAAGAGATACAATCAGAGTTAAAATCGAAAGGAACGTCTTTTCCAAGAAGGGTCGTCAAAGGACGGGCGATTTTGCTAAAGTCTTTCACAAAGCGTCGATAAAAGCCAGCGTGTCCTAAAAATGATCGAATGTCCTTAACAGATTTGGGAATGGGTAGATTTGCAATGACATCGATTTTCGCTTTGTCTACCTCAATGCCTTTGTTTGAGATGATATGTCCAAGGACAATGCCTTGTTTGACCATAAAGTGGCATTTTTCCCAATTCAAAGTCAAGTGTTTTTCTTTACATCGATTCAAAACCAACTCGAGGTGATGTAAACATTGAGAAAAAGAATCGCCGAAGATAGAGAAATCGTCCATAAAGACTTCTAGAAAGCGCTCAATCATGTCAGAAAAGATTCCAACCATGCATCGTTGGAAAGTCGCAGGAGCGTTACAAAGTCCGAATGGCATACGTCGATAAGCGAAGGTACCGAATGGACACGTGAAAGTCGTTTTCTCCCGATCTTCTGGAGCGATTGGAATTTGGTTATAGCCGTAATAACCATCAAGAAAGCAATAGAATTCGTGACCGGCTAAACGTTCGAGCATTTGGTCGATAAATGGAAGAGGAAAATGATCCTTACGTGTTGCGGCATTTAGTTTTCGATAGTCAATGCAAACACGCCAACCCGTTTGAGTACGAGTTGGAATAAGTTCGTTAGCATCGTTTTTTATAACAGTAAGTCCGGACTTTTTAGGCACGACATGAATTGGGCTAACCCATGGGCTATCGGAGATGGGGTATATGATACCGTTATCGAGGAGCTTAAGAATTTCGTCATGAACCACATCTTTCATTTTTGGGTTAAGCCTCCGTTGCGCATCACGAGTGGGTTTGGCTTCATCAATCAAATGAATGCGATGTTGGACAATAGCAGGGCTAATTCCCTTAATATCAGTAATGGACCACCCAATTGCTTCTCTATTTTTCAAAAGAATAGAGAGAAGAGAAGCTTCTTGGTCAAGAGAAAGATTGTTAGAAATGATGACAGGACAAGTTTCGTTTTCACCTAAGTATGCATACTTAAGGTGAGCGGGAAGTGGTTTGAGGTCCAATTTCGGGAGTTTTTCGATTGCAGAATTGGGTTGAGATTCGGACTCAACTTGAAGCGATTCAAAGGGAAGAGTGTGTTCGATCTCGTTGGGGACTTCATGAAACAATTTTTCGTACTCGGCCTCGCGTTCATCGTTAAGATCAAATGTTTCGTTTTCAAAGTTTTCATGAATGGAACTAACTTCTAATGTTTGGTCACGAAGTTCGTTCGAGTGGCTTTCAAGATTGAAAATGTTAAGGTCCAAAGTCATGTTTCCAAAAGAGATTTTCATCGAACCGTTACGACAATTGATTAAGGCGTTTGAGGTGGCTAAGAATGGTCGGCCTAAAATCTATGGGATTTGACTCGCAGGGTTTGTCACGGGTTGTGTTTCGAGAACGATAAAATCAACGGGGAATATGAATTGCCCTACTCGAATGAGCACGTCTTCGACTTCTCCCACGGGCTTCTTAATGGAACGATCGGCAAATTGAAGCGTAACTTTCGTGGGTTTGAGCTCACCTAAGCCTAATTGTTCGTACACGGAGTATGGAATCAAGTTGACACTCGCGCCTAAGTCTATTAAACATTTGTTAATCGTCTTTTCTCCAATTGTACACGAAATCGTAGAGCAGTCAGGATCTTTGTATTAACGGGTATGGATTGGGACAAGACTTCACTCAAACTAGCAGCTAAGAAGACTTTTTTGGGCACTTGAGTGTGTCGCTTTTGGGTACACAAGTCCTTAAGAAATTTCGCGTAAGTGGGGACTTGCTGAACGATGTCAAGAAGAGGAATGTTAATTTTGACTTGTTTAAAAATTTCCAACATCTTTTCCATTTGGTCCGAGTGTTTCTTTGGTCGAAGACGATGTGGAAATGGAACATGATACTCGGTAGGCGGGTCTACTCGAGTAGAAGAAGAAGAATTTTGATTGTCGTTCGATTCGACGTTTGGCTCCACGTTCTGTTCTGAGTCGTTCGTTGTTTTAGAAGTATCGAGAAAAGTTCCCAGTGAATCATTTGGATTAACGACTTGATTATCGATTTGTTTACCAGAATGGAGAGTTGTGATAGCATTCAACTGGGTGACATTGCTATCTTGAACAACATGGGCTTGATTTGAATTTGCGTTTTGATTTCTGGGATTTGGAAGGGGCTGGCTTGGGAATGTTCCTCGTTCACGTTCACTTACAGACGTGGCTAATTGACTCATTTGCATTTCGAGTTTCGCAATCGATTGGTTTGTGTTTTGCATATATGAAGTCAATAAATTTTGCAAATTGCTGTTTGATTGAAGGCTTTGAGTAGTTGCCTTAGCCAACGTTTCAAGAGTTTTCTCAAGCGAAGTTAAACGTTTATCGTCTTGTGGAGGATGAGTAGAATTTGGTGGAAAATTTGGTTGTTGCGGTTGATTATGAGACGGGCCCGCAAAGTTTGGTTGAAAATTATTGGGCTGAAAGGGAGGATTCGAAGCATAATTCGGAAATGCTTGAAAATTGGGACGAATCGTATTCGTGTTGGCATTGTTTTGGTTCCACGCAAAATTCGGATGATTTCTCCATCCAGGGTTGTATGTTGGAGAAAACGGGTCGTTTTTGGTTTTATTGAAAGCATTGATTTGTTCGACGGAATTGGGACATTGATCGGCTATATGATTAGGATCGTTGCATTTATAACACATTGGTTGGGAAGCTTGGTTCGTTTGATTCGATGAGAAAATGTTGTCGAATTTTTTAATCATTGCGTCGACCTTAGCTTCCAAAGCAAAAGAAGATCCCGTCGAGTGTGCACTCGATCGTGAGTAGATTGATTTTTCGTTCGAGCGTTCCCATTGGGACGACTTTTCAGCGAGGTTTTCAAGAAATTGCCAAGCATCGTCATGATGTCGGGCAAGAAAATTGCCTTGGCACATTGATTCGAGCATGGTTCGTGAGCTGTTTTCGAGTCCATCATATAAGATTTGGCAAATCGTCCATTTTTCAAAGTTATGGTGTGGACATTTTATCAAAAGCTCTTTGAATCTTTCAAAATATTTTCCAAATGGTTCACCCTTGAATTGATGAAAATTTACAATTTCGTTTCGAATTCTACTTGTTTTTTCTAAGGGGTAGAACTTTTTTAAGAAAGCTTTTACAAATTCTTCCCACGTTTTAATTGAGTTCGAAGGTAAGCTGTACAACCATTTTTCAGCGTAATCCGTAAGAGCAAATGGGATTAATCGAAGTTTGATTCCGTCATCAGAAAGTTGTTGAAGTTTAATGGTTGCGCAAACTTGTTCGAATTTAGTCAAAAAGATGTATGGGTCATCGTGTTCGAAATTGCCAAATTTTGGAAGCGTGGCAATATGGTTCGAATGGATTTCGAAATGGTTACCCGTAGGGGCGGGTAATGTGATGCAAGATGGAATAGAAACTCTATCGGGAAAGATTCTATCCATAAGAGTTCGAGGGGCGTTTTCGTTCGCCATTTCGGGAGGATTGTCTGTTCGAGTTAAACGGTTTGTAGAAGGGTCACGAATCCAAGTATTCGTTGTTGTGTCACGAGTCCAAGTACTCATGCACAAGTGAAAGTCGAGAGGAGAAAGAAATTAGAAACGAGTTTGGAGAATGAAAGAAGATTTGAAAATGTTTTTTTTTTTACAAGGGTGAAAACTATTTAACAAGTGGGATTTATTTTCAAAAGAAAAGTTTAATTTTTATTTTGTTTTTGGTTTTTCAAAATTTTTTTTATATGTTTTTGGTTTTGTATTTTTTTTGTTTTTTGAATTTTCAAATATTTACCAAAAAGATTTTTTTTTTGAAGAAAATGGAAACTGATTTTTTTTCTTTTTTTGAAAAGATTATATATATTTTTTTTTGAATATTTTCAAAGGAAGAAAGAAAAGGATTTTTTTTTTGAATGAAAAATCAAGTAAAAATTTACAATTTTTTTTTTTTTGGATTTTGGAATTTTTAATTTTTTTTTAAATATGCATGAACTAATGCAACTAAATGAATGCAAATGACTTAATTACAATTTTCTGTCCTTAGTAGCTCCTAATCCAAAATTGTATAATCACACTTTGTTTTAAATCAACAAAAATATTTCTCAGGCAGGTAACAGACAGGAGTTATCGGTGCACCACGAATCACCGTAGCAATGCAGCCGAAGGTTTAAGTACCTTCAGAGGAACAACCAGTATAATATTTACGTATCACCGTAATTTTTATAACTGGTTATTACTCTACCGTAGCCTAGACACCAAGAAATAAAATCGTTCAAATAAAACAATTGTGAAGATACAATTAAGCCCTAAGTGAGCTCGTGACACCCTTAGGTCCAACGTCTAACCTTTATTATTAGTCAAATTCTACGATGAAATGCGTTTGTGGGCTAAGGAAAGGGTGATGAAATCCCTCACCTTATGTGAATTGGGGTATTGCCCTTAGAAAAGAAAAACAAGATGAGATGAATGCAAAGCAGAAATAAAACGTGAAATTACAATGCAACTAAAATGAAGTTTGTTTTTGTTTTTGGATTTTTTTTTTGAATTTTTTTTTTGTTATATATAAATGCAAATGCAAGCAACCAACAATGCACTAGAGATGAAAGCACAGTACCAGAGCGTGCAGATTATTAGCAAAAAAAATTTTTTTAGCGGCGATTTTAGCAAAGCAAAGCAATTATTTTTCCTTTTGGCAAGCAATTCCTTGTAATTTTCTGCTTTGACAACCTGAAATGAAAAACAAGATATATTCAACAATTTTTATTGTTATTTTTTTTTTATGTTTATCAAAGATGAAAAACAAAATAAGCGAAAAACAAAACAATTGAAAATAAAATAAATGAAAAATGAAAATTAAACAAACTTGAACTTGTTTTTTTTTTTTGATTTTTTTTTGGAGAGGAAATTTAAAAGTAGGGTTTTACTTAAAAAAAAAATTAAACCAAAAGACAATTTAAAAGCAATTCAACTCAACCTACAAAAAATAAAAATACTCGAATTACTGTTTTTACTTCAAACAACCCGGCCCACTGACTATATTAGTTCAAACAGAAACAAAAAGCTCCACCCATTAAACAATTCACTCACTAAACTTATAACCCACCCACACACTCAAGTTATTACCCTGCCCGTTTTAAAGAATACCCGGCCCACTAAGATAAAACAAATGAAGCAAAGTTCATTATGTTCATTTTCGAAACTAAACACCCAGATTCTTTCACAAAATTTCCCAAATTCTCAATTCTTACAAATTCTGTTAAATGAAAACCCCCAAAAGCCTCGTCAATTCGAAGTCAGTCAATCGCAAGATGTCAGATGAGATCGGAGGGTAGTTGTGAGTCGCGATTTTTGGGAGGAACTTCGCGGTTTCGTGATTCAGGGGTGTGCGGCACTGATTGGAATGGAATGGGTTGAGATGAGAGAGGAGCGTCGATGGCTAAGTTGCGAGTGCAAGCTTGTGGTGGTGTGACGTCGCGGGTTGATGATGATTGTGGAGTCCTGGGAATTGGGATGCGATGGAGGTTGAGTCGAAGCCGCGAAGTGGTTGTTCAATTGGGTGCGGTGCTCAGGTGATTGTCAAGGAGATGGTAAATTGTAATGGTGAGGTCAGTGGGTTCTTTTTTTTTTGGGTGGAGTATTGGGATGGTTTGGAAAATGAGTTTGAGTGCTGTAGTGGTTGAAGTGGGCAAGTGTGTGGGATGTAATCAGTGCTGTGCATGCACAGAGGGGTGCACAGGGAGGTATTGGCAGCGACGAAGGAGCAAGTAAAGTTCGATTTGGTGGTGAAGTTTGTATAGTGGTAAGGAGTATGTTTGCTGTGAGGCGAATGGTTTGCTATAGTGGGGGTAGTTGTGGAGTTGGAAGTGGAATGTGCACAGGGTAGTTATTGATGTGAACACTATTGATGGTTTGTGAACTGATGAATTGAGTTGGTTGTGTTTGTTTGGAAGAGCTGCTGTTGTGACAGTGGATGCAAGTGAGGAGTAGCAAGTAGATGTGAGTAGCTGGTGGTGGTAGGGGGGCAGTATGGTGAGTGGATATGGGTGTGATGTTGCAGTAATTCAGGTAGCTTGGTGCTTGATGGTTTGGAGATGTCAGGTTGTGAAGGTGGTTATCTGGTAACAGCAGTGATGCTGTATTAGGCAGTGGAAAAGTTGAAGTGGTGGGCTGTTTTGCTGCCTTGATGAAGTGGAGTGTAGATATATGTGGTGTGGCAGGGTGTGGCAGCAGACAAATGTGGATGGAAGTGTAGGGAGGAAGTTGGATAGAAGGCTGTGGGTATTTGAATTGGTGGTAGCAAGTGGTGATTCGTGAATTGGGGTGAACTGATTGGTTCGTGAGTGTTGTTTGCGTTTAGGGATTGGGTGAAAGTTTGGATTTTTGGTTCTGGTTATGGAGGCACGATGCAGTGCAAATGCAATGGAGAGCAGTGCAAAGGTATGTTGTTACACAAACAACTATTGATTGGCAGCAAACAGTTTGTTGTGTATTGGGTTAGTGAGTGCTTTGGAGAATAGTATTGATGAAGTTGTTGAGATGATAGAGGCAGCAGTGGTTAATGAAGTGGAAATATGCAGGAAGTTTTGGGGAGGTATGTTTGATGGTCTGGTGTGTTTGGGGATGTTGGAGTTACAATTGATAGAAGGTGAATTGGAGGAACAGACAGTAATGCAAAAGTATGTACAGAAATTTGTAAAATGAAAATTGAAGTTGTATATGAAAATTGTAAATGTAAAATGAGAACAATGGCAATGAAACCTTTTTTTTCCTTTTCAATTGAGGCTGTGTAATTTTTTTTTTATATAGAATTGCAAATAGAACTAGAGAAGAAGAACACAAACAAAAATGCAAGCACAAACACACACAACAATTTTTTTTTTCAATTCAAACAAACAAGCAATAAAAATCAAACGAAAATAATTCGAAGAATAGAAAATAAAAATCGAATCAATTCCCCGGCAACGGCGCCAAAAACTTGTTCGTCGACGGAAATTCTATCGGATTAGAAAACCGTCGAACGAATTTAAATTAAAAAATAACCGCAAGCGCACGGTGTACGAATGTAGCACGCGGTGAATACCGGTCGATCCGCAGGGAATTGATGATTTTAAAAATCTATTCAATCAAATTATACCAAAGTCGAAGAGGATTTGTTAACTAGAAATAAAATGAGGCTAACACTAGAAAATGCGATTTAAAAATTATTAGACTAAAGAACAATTTAGAGGCAAATCCACTCTCAAATTTTTGTAAATCAGCAAACACATAATTTATGATCTCTAACTTTGATATTAAGTGAAATAATCATTGCATTTATCATAAGTATGGTTTGTTTATGTTATTAGTTAACATAACTCAAACCATCAAACTATAATACAACAATTATACCACTTACAATTCTCGTGAAAAAGAAGCCAAAGCAAAAACTATTTTAAGTATGATCTATTTACTATTGTAACTAGTAACATAGATCATCAAATTTCATTTTTACTTTCATTTCATAATCAAAAATTAATTAGCAAATGTTGATGTAAATTGTGTTTATGTTGAGTAAGAATAGCTTATTTGCATAAGCAATATAAGCTATCAAACCCACTTGTATAAACTTACATCAAAATTCACATTCATGAAGCATAAACAAAGAGATCATAAATCATAAAAAATGTTGAAATTACATAAAGTTAGAGAGCTTCATCACCCCTAAATTGAAGGGGTTTAGCTACTCATTTGTGGCATTGAAGCAACACAAATAAATTTCAACATTGAAAAGAAAAGAGAATAGAAAATAAGCAAAGAAAGCAAAAGAGATTAGCTACTAACTACTTGCATAAATGTAAATCTAAGCTATGAACATAAAGAAGAAGAGAGCATAGAAATAAACATTAACAATAAAACAAAGGAAAACATGTAGAAAAGAGAGAAGAAAGAGGCTTGGAAGCCATTTTTATTTCATAGAACATTGAGCTTACACTTTGATTTCCTAATTTCCTAAGTAAAATAAAAGAGTAGATGATCCTCTTCATGTACATAAGAGGGCTATTTATACATGCATAAAACCCTAATTCTCTTTTTAGGGAGCTTCCCAAAATACCCTTGAGGTGGTGTAGCCTCCAAGTAATCATTAACATTCACTAATCCCCCACTTAATATGTACATGAAGCTTTAAGTCCTTTTAGCATGTGCTTAGCTTCTAATTGGAAGTTAGGTAAGTGGGTGGGGTCCTCTATGATCTTGAACTTGAATTATTTCCTCTTCATTCCTTTGTATTTCCTTGTGCATGCATGTATCTTCATATAAGCCTCTTCCATATGCATCCAAATTCCTATAAAAATAATCAAAAAATGTCCAAGTAAAAATTCTTACATTGACACATGCACAAAAATGACCGTTTTGCCCCTGAATGATGATGAAAATATGATGGTTTGGAAATAATTGAATTTTGGTTTTAAACATGTTAAAATGCCCAAATATGATGATTATTTAAAAAAAGAGATAAAATATGGATGTAAATATATGCACAATTACGTGCACATCAGTGTGCAAATTTATAAGAGAACTAGGAGTAGTTCACATGACTGAAAATCCAGTTACATATCACGATTTTAATAATGCAATATAGATTGCTGTGCAAACCGATAACTTGATAAGAAATCAAGAAATGTTCTTCGTATTGTGCGCCCGATAAAAGAGTTTATCGATAACGGGAAAGCATAATTGAAAAGTGGATACAAAATAATACCATAACTGATCCATTCACTAAGAACCCTTGTTAGTTAAGTTTAGGTCGATAGATCGAAGTTATGGGTACGAGGCACCATAGTTGGCCCCAATGCAAGTAGGAGATTGATAGAAAAAGGGTATGCCCTAGGGGCAATAATGTAACTTAACTCATATATGAGGAGAAGCTCGTTCGAAATGGTGCAAGAATATGGTTTGTTTTCTTTTGTATATGTTCTTATATACATATACAACGAATTAAATACCTTATACATATATATTTTGAAAATCCTTAAGAGAAGTATTTTAACGATTGCATTTACGAAGGTGTTCATAACTGTAATGACCCGATTATCCGAACCTCGAATGTCGACACTAATACAATAACGGTATTCGTGTGCCGAGCACCCAAGTGTCGAAAAGACAAAAAGTTAGGGTAAAATAAAAGAATAGAACAAGAAAGGAAGGACATGACATCAGGATCTCACAGCGAAACGATAATAAATAATATCAAAGAATAGTATAAATAGTTACTCTAAATATAGGAATTTCGGAAAATCTAAGTACTATCATCAACCTGGACAGTTATAACTGTCTGTCCTCACAACGCTGATATATATGTTGCTAATAGGAAACAACAGAAATAGAAATAAATAGATAATGGAAACCTCCAACTCGTCTTCAGAACTCTGAAGCATCCAATTAAAACATGCCGTACTCAGCCTACTTGAAATAATATGCGAAAAATTAAGAAAACAAAATACGCAAATTTAAATATCTTTTCAACCCTTTTAAAGTTCAAAAATCAAGTCTAAATGGGGCAATTTTGTACAAGAGAAGTTTTAGTCGTTTTTGAGATGCTACTTAACTTTTTACTATCTGTAACACACTTAATTTTTAATAACATTATTCAGGAGATTTAATTAGATAATTAAATCGAATAATGTAAACATTAAAGTTATAGAGGTCATACTTAATTAAATAAATGGGCTTATGAATGGTTTAAATGTTAATAATTAACGCAAGGGTATTATAGGGTAGCTGCCACACCATAATCCCAGCTCCCTTAATATTCTTTTTTCCTTACCTATCACGTTTATTTTTCAAAAACGCAAAAACGTAAGCAAAAAGAAAAGCAAAGCTGGCTATTACTAGGAAGGGAAAAATTATCCAGGAGCTAAGGAATTAAAGCAAGAAGGATAAATTTCAATCAAATCTCAAATTTCTTATCCTAATCAAGGTTAATAATAATCAATTTGATTTTCGGGTTTAAGTTTAAATCCAATATGATAATTTTAGATGATGATATGCTTGAATTTTATGATATATTATATACAAACAAGTTTGTTAATTGTTTTGCATGATTTTATGATTAAAATTGTTTATATTGAATTTCAAATGCCATAAGGAATTTATATGTTATGTAAAATATGATTTTGGAGATGAGTTTTAATTTTTATTATTTTTCAAGCTATGGAAAATTTATTATGAATTTTATGAACAATTGGAAGATAAATTATTTTAGAAGGAGGACTTAAATGATTTAATTGTTTTGCTTAATGGAAGGGATTATTTGCTTAATTAATTTTTGTTTAGATGAAATTAAGCAGCAGTTTTATTTTAAGAAAGAATTTGAAAAGTTTATGAGAACCAATCAAATGTTTTCAAATAGGCATGTTAGTTAAAAAGAATTTACTTTAAAAGACAAGTCTTTACCCATAAATTATGTTTCGCCTCTTTCAGTGGTACCTTTCGACCCTGTTCTTCCGCCTCAACCAAGTCGAAACCCACTAAGTCGAACCAATACATAAGGTATCAATATGTTGATACGTTGTGGATTGGAAGAAAATGCGACAAGTATGGTGTCAAAACCGTGCTTTCGAAGGGGTCAAAACCATTTCGCTTTCGAAGGTCTCTGTTTTATTATCTAAAGAAAAGTGCTTGCCTTAGAAAGACATATTGTGACGCCCCACCTCTATACCCACATTAGCAAAGAGTATTATTAGATAATACCATCTGCTAATACGGAGAATAAGGCTGGATAGGAGCGACCATCTATAGCCTTGCTTTAACTATCTATTGAATACATCGACAATTGCCCTTACCTAGCAGATCGACATGTCCAATGAATACCTAAAACAAAACCATAAGTGGTTGGAGGATCTATCAGAACAAAATATAACAACTCAAATGTAATATACATCACAGAACAGTAAATCATCACATGCATATATACTGATACATAACAGAGTATACAAAACGATACATGACAAGTGGTATAGCAAACCATAATATACAGACGAATCAATAATACATATTAGAGTTACAACAGAAGAGGACTCCACAAAAGCTATGACAAACAAGAAACTAGCGGAATAGTCCATGCGGAAGCAAAAGAGGCTAAGTCCAAAAGCACCTAACCTGAAACATCTCGGTCTGACCCGGGTATAAAATACACGGGTCAGTCTAGCTAAACAAATCAGTTAGATAAACTGAACGATAATGAACCTGCAAGATCATATAGTATAACAAATATCTCTAAGGTAGATAACACAATCATCTAACAAAAGATGAACATAATAAAACAAGCCTCATATCATCGGCAACATAGATAAACAAAGGATAAGAATATCCCAAAGCAAGCCAAAGGGCAAATAACAATTACCCATAAGGTATACAAGTTCCACAAGGTAATCGCTATATATCGTGTGGCTCAAAAAGACCAACACCGATGGACGATACCAAGGAATATAATCATATCAGTGAAACATCAGAAAATTCCAATTGCAACAAACCTAAATATCTCATGAGCGGTGGTGAAGAAACCACTCCAATATCTCTCGAGCGGTGGTGAAGAAACCACTACGAAAGCGCTACTAAAAGCAACAAGCCAGAAGGAGACAGTCCGAAGACACTATCCCAAAGGCAACAGACAATCCCAAATATCTCTCGAGCTGGGGAAAAGGACCCACTCCAAAAGCGATACTGAAGGCAACAAACCCAATATCACCCATGCGGCTCATAACGACCAACATAGAAAGCGATACTATAGGGCGACAAGCCGTAGTGGTGAAGGTCCGGAGGCCCAGTACTGGACACCACTAACTGGCGGAATGTGTCACAACTCTCGAAAATGAATCCGAAAAGTGTTAACGTGCGTCCCATAACCAATCGTTCGCACTAAACGGTTTACTATCCGTCAGTCGCTTTCACACTCAAAGCAGTACAAAGTTTACCTCATATCATCGATAAACCAAACCCGAAGGTCAAAACGATCAATTGAATAGGTCGGGGATTAATCAGAAGGATAAACGCACAGATTCATGGTCCGTGTTTTGCCCAACCATTTAATCACCCTTCCACTTCGCTCGAAGTGCGAAAGTGTGTGTGTGTTTTAAATAGAGTTTATAAATTGGAGAAACGAGCTTTTAAATGTGATTCGAGAGATTATTTTATAAAAACCCGTGGGTGAAGTCAAGAATAAGTTATCAAAGTCAAATATGCAATAACAACTACGAAAAAGCAACTTGAATTGATAAAATTTGGAAAACCAATCAAAATATGCAAAAATAGGCAAAACAGGCAAAACATGAGCAGGTCGGTCGACCGGTTGCAGGATTCGGTCGGCTGGCCAGATGCAGAAAGCAAAACATGGCTCGGGGTAGCAGGTCGGTCGACCAGACCTCTGGGTCGGTTGACCGGAGCCCAAATTTCTGCACTTCCAAAACAGAGGCAGGGAAGTGCCCAAGTAGCAGGTCGGTCGACCGGACCCTGAGTTCGGTCGGCCGAACCTGATGATTTGCAATTCCTGCCCTGTTTTCAATGAAATGCAAATTCTTTCCAAATCCAAAGCAATGGCACATGCATACTTGTTAGGAATTCATACCCAACACCCATGAAATCAAGAGAAGTAGATGTGAGTTCAAAACTCACCTTTTTAACTCAAGAACAAGAAGAAGAAGCTCAAATGCAAAGGAACAAGGCCAACCACTCTCTACTTCAACTCTACTAGCTTCAATCTAAGATCAAACAAATATTTCCTAAGTTTAGGTTTAGGAATTTCTGAGATTGAAGAGAGAAAGAGATAGAGAAGATGAAGAAGAGCTTACCTATGTCTTCTCTTTGATATTGGAGCAAGAATCAAGTTTGCAAAGAAGAAACTAGGGCTTGGAGTTTCTAATTCCCTTTCCTTTCCACCATTTTCAGTTGGAGCTTGAGTTTGAGGAGTGGGAATGAGTGAATGGAGAGGAGAGGGCTGAGTTAGGGTATTAGTTAAGCTAGTGGGCTGAACCCAAACCCTAAACCCAATAGAAAAAGTAGCGAAATTCAACTTACTCCAAACATATCAAAGATTATACATAAAAAGATCGCAAACGACATTTTGAACTCAATGGAAGTGGTCTTGAGTCCCAATTCGACCGTTTGCAAAAAGTAACATTTCGGACTCAAAATCCGACTAACGACGCTATATTTAATAAAATATTTATATATACACCCGATAAATATGCGTGTTGTTACACATATGCTATTGTTTTGAAAAAAAGATTAGAATGCTTTCGAAGGAGGTTATCCATTGGTTTTGAAAGTAAAAGTTAGAGGTTTCGAAAGCCTTAGTTTTCAAAACAATGAACCTAATCTCATTTTTAAAGGAAAAACATGGCATATTAAAGGAGTTTTAAAATGACTATTATGTATGAAGTTTTGGAGAACTTTCCTTAATAAAGTAATAGGTTAAATGGATTAACCGTATTTTATATAAAATGATTTCAATGATATAAAACCACAGGTGTTAGTGTTATTATGCTATTATGTTTGCTTCTTCATATGTATACATATTCGTTTTAAATTGGACCCATAGTTGTATTTTGGAGAGAAAGGGAAGAATAACCAGCTAGGTTGATCCAGTAGTGAATATAAATTGAGTTAACTCTTGAATGAGTAGAATTGCATCCAGGAGACCAGATAGACCAGAATATAGGATGCCTAAATACCGATTAGAGAAATTATTAGATAAATAGGTCATGGTAAACCCATGAAAACTATGTTTAGGAAGAGTTATTGTCAGGGGCTAATAAATTCGTAGTAAACCCATGAAAACTATGATTAGAAAGAGTTATTAGTAGGGGCCAATACGTCTGTAGTGAACCCATGAAAACTATATTCTAGTTAAGTTAGTGACATAAGTCCATAGGTTCCTAATCAACCCATAAAAACTAGGATAAGAGGGAGAACCATGAAACAATGAAGTTATTGGCATGGGCCAATAGGTTCTAGTGATACCATGAAAATTATGAAACCGGACAGGGTGTCCGTATGTATTAAACAGGTTATTAGTTAGCCCATGAAAACTAATAGGTTAACAATGACCCTAGAAACTATAACCAAGACAGATAATCAAATGAGTGGGGATGAGAAATCCAGAATTGATTTACTTATTTGCATATCATCATAATATTTTGAATTTTATGTTTAACCTTTGCGGATGCAGGAGCACAGTATACCGTTTTATACTGTTTTGGATAAGATACTAGTGAGGGGAGAACCCGTTCCACTAAGCGGCATGTTCTCACTGGATATCTAAATGGTTTGTGATGGTAGATTATTATTCATACCAGGCATTATGTCTGACTCAAAGGTTATGTTTTGTCGTAAACTCTCGGTACTCAATTGATTTTGAGTAGTTTGAGATTTGAGGTTTTCAGGTACTTCGTTAGACGAACAAGCTTTTAGATGAACAAGCTTCTAGAGATGTGCAAGAGGCATAATAGTATCTAGAGTTCTTTTCAATTTTTGATTCCACTGTGTTGTTGTAAAGGCAAAGTTGTTTAACTGCCTATATTATACTCTGATTATCCAAGAGGGCATCTTCATAGGTCACTCTTGGTGTATGTTGTAATTATTATATTTTCTCTGAACGTGGTTCTCATATTGGAAATATGTAATGAATTTAAAATGATTTTAAATGGATGTGAAAGTTGTTTTATGATTTATAAATTTTCTATATCCACGTGTCTCTGTTATAACAAATGTATCTAACATTACCGTATTTGGTCGCTAAAGATTAATAACCATGGATGACTGTAGCATCCGTAGCCGTAAGTTTTGAGCCTCCAAGTGGAAGATGTTACACTATCCAAGCTTTTAATAGCAATAACTATACATATAAAACTTTATAAATATAGCGATAAACTCATAAGGATCTCTCTACAAAGTTCTATAAACATCGCTAAAACAAAGCAATTCACAACTGCATCTACAGCAACAAGAGCTATAAGTTCACTTTCAAATCCGAGTTATATTCAAACCTAAGTTCAACTACAAACTATATGCTTTGTTCCAAGTCCTTTCTATATGTCATATAAGTCCATATGTCATATAAGTCCATATGTCATATAAGTCCATTCAAGTTCGTTCAAGTTCGTCCAAATCCATTCATACGTCACTTGTTTTCAAAGCAAGAAGTAAAACCATTGTTTTCACATGTCCATATTAATTCAAAAACATTAATAAAATAAAACATCAACGTATATATGTGATATTTTCCAATCAAAATGGTGAGATAGCTTACCTTTTATCCAGAAAACAACTAAGATCCAAGAAACCAAGTCCAAACCCAAGCTGTCCTTCCCTTCTTTTCCTTGTTTCACTTTTCTTTTGCTCCTTCTCACTCCTATATATCACAGCCTATCAAAAAGGGAGAGTTTGTATTTGATTTCATAATCAAACATGTAGAATGGTGTTGCTTAAGCTTGCACTCACCCCCCATGCCATGGAAGCTTCACCTCATGTCCCTTCTCCTTTACGTCACTTCTCTTTTATGCTAATTACATTTAAACTCTTAACATGATATATCTCTTATCCTAATAGAAGCTTCTAGAGAATTCCAAGATTTATGAAGAGGTGTGTTAATTAGTTACTAATATGCTCAGTTGATCATTAGAAAAGTGCGCAAGAGTTCGAATAACTAATATTGGTCGAAAAGCCGTTTACCAACAAACCAATTTTCGGTCACATTATCGTTTTTTCTTTGAAGAATATATTTTTGGAAACATATTTCAAAAACAAGTTTCTTATCATTACTTGTTAATTAAATTATGTTTAACAATGTTATAAAATCATATTTATAACACTTAATTTATTTCAAAATGCTTTGATATTAGAAGACGAAGTATTTGAATTTCAGAGTCACTATATTCTTCCCTACTTAGAACATTTTGTCCTCAAAATTAAAATAAAACGATAATTAAATAAAAGAAAAGAAAAAGGTATATATATATATAGCATACTGCTAAAACTATATACAAACTAAACTACAAACTGAAAGCACACTAAATGACTCTACCTCAAGCGATGAGTACATTACAAAGATGTATGATACTAAGATAAGAAATCTGGATAGGACTCCCTTAAACTATCCTCTATTTCCCACGTACAATCCCAAGCATCCTCACTCCATTTTACCTTGATTAACTTCACAATCTTAGTCCTCAATCGCTTTGTATCCCTATTAATACAAATTGTCTATCTCAAAACAGTAAAATTTGGATCAATCTTGAAGTCCTCCTCCTGTGATGCATCCACTATCATCGAAGGATCATGCACAAAATTATGCACATGAGGCCGATGAGATAGATTGTGCACACCTGATAGCCTAATAATTCAAATCTATACATGATTGCACCAATCATCAGAGAAACCTTTACAAACACAAGTCTCCAGCTGAGAACTCCAAGTCTTGGCGTCTCTCGTCTGCATAGCTCTTCTGTCAATTCTACGCTTCCTTGATTTGCGTTCGAATCTCTATAACCTTATCTAACGCCTCTTGAATCATATCTGAACCAAGCACAAGATGATCCCTAGGTTATATCTAACACAATGGAGATTTGCAAGGCTTTCCATACAACACTTCAATTGGTGCCATTATGATACTGGCCAACTATTGCTGTATGAAAACTCAACAAGTGGTAAGTGCTCTTCTTACGAACCATAAAATCTAAAATGCATGCTCAAAGAAAGTCTTCCAACACTCGGTTCACCCTTTCCGTTTTCCTATCGGTCTACGGATAGTAAGAAGTACTCAAACTAAGCTCGATCCCTAAGGCCTCATGCAAACCCTTCTAGAACTGGCTTGTGAATATCAGATCTCTATCTCTCATGATATCACAAGGAACACTATGCAATCTGACGATTTCCTTAACATATAACTTTGCCAGACTAGAAGTTGTTCTCGTTTTCTTAACAGGTAAGAAGTGCATGCTCTTGGTCAATCAATGCACGATAACCCACACATCCTCATTACCTCTTGTCGACCTATGCAATCTGTCGATGAAGTCCATGGAAATCTGCTCCCTCTTCCACTTGAGAAACTCGAGTGGCTGAAGCATTCCAACCATCTCCTTGTGGTAACCTTTCACCTATTAGAAGTTAGCACACCTGCTCATAAGGATAGAAACATCCCTCCTCATGCTCTCCCACTAGGAAGTCCTCTTTATGGCTTGATACATCTTAATGGCCCCAGGATGTATCGTCGACTTAGAGTGATGAATCTCTACTAGAATTTCATGCCTAATCCCATCAATATTTAAGAAACATAACCTACCGTTCATTCTCAAAATGACACAGCCATCCACCTTAAATCCCGGCTACCTCTTTAGTGCCTCATTCCCTCTTACATTCTTAGCTATCCTAGCAAAATGAACATCTATAAGCTGATTCTCTTCAATATCACTAATCAGAGTTGGACGAACCTCAACATTTACCATAATTGCATACCTCCTACCGAGTGCATCAGCCATGACATTAGCTTTTCCTAGAGTATACAATATATCCAGATCATAGGCCGTAAGAAACTCCAACCAACTTTTCTCCCTCATGTTTAAGTCTTTTTTGCCTATAAATACTGTTGCTAACAACTACAAGTCATGAATTGCATAATTTGATTCATGCGGCTTGAGCTGCTGACTGGTATGAGCAATAATCATTCCTTGCTCCATTAACACATCACTTAGACCCGTTCCACACGCATCAGTGTAAATAGCAAACCCGCGCCCCCATTTGGCATGGTATGAACATGAGCACTAGTCAACTTCTCCTTTAACTCTATGAGTGCTTGCTCACATTTATTAGTCCATAAAAATTTGACATCTTTTTTCATCAGATTTGTTAAGAGAGAGGTAATCTTTAAGAAATCCTATATGAATCTCATGTAATAACCACTAGACTCAGAAAGTTCCTAATATTAATTACGCTTTCTGGCCTCTTCTAGTCTTGAATGGCCGCAACCTTAGCAGGATCAACGGAAACACCTTTCGCCGAAACAACATGACCTAAAAACTAACTTCTAAACACTAAAAATGATACTTCAAGAACTTAGCCTTCAACACATGCTTTCTTAGTATTTCTAGAACAATCCTTAGATGGTGCGAATGTTCCTCCTCGTTCTTAGAATAGACTAAAATATCATCGATAAATATAAGGACAAACTTATTCTGTGCATCTCGAAAAACCCGATTCATTAGGTTCACAAAATATGCCGGAGCGTTAGTTAGGCCAAACAGAATAACTAACCACTCATAAAATCGGTCGGATTTAAAAGAGGTCAAGGGTACACTCTCCTTTTCCTCCCTCGACTGATGAAAACATGTAGTAAGATCAAGCTAAGATAATACTCGAGCTCCACGAAGCTGATCGAATAAGCATTTATACTAGACAAAGGATAATTTTTTCTAACGGTTCGTTTGTTAAGCTTGCAATAATCCATACATAGTCTTAGGGAACGATCTACTTTCATAGCAAAGACGATCCCTAACTCGAATGACTCAATCAGATCAAAACCTTATGGAACAAATCACTAACCTAATTTGTCAGCTCGAACCTCTCCTTTGAAGGCAAGCCTATGAATAAGCAAAATGACAGGCTTTGCGTCCTTTACTAAATCAATGAGAAATTTTATCCCCTGGTGAGGTGGTAAACCTGACACCTCTTTAAAGACATCTCCAAACTCCTAGACAACCATGATCGAACCCAACTCCTTTTCCTCTACAGAATAAAGAAAACTAGTCAAAAGTGAGCTAGACCTTCATAAGATACATCAGAGTTCCTCCTTCCTTCCTCAATAAGATGGTCCATGTATCAAAATTCAAAACCGCATGATATTACGACAACCAGTCCATCCCAAGCAGATCACCCACTACAAGAAAAATGGTTTTTTGCAGCTCCATGTAACAGCATTTAATTCAAAAAGCTGCAATTGTTCAAATTTACTTTCATATATAATTAAATATAAAAAAGAAAACGCTGCGTAACCACATATGTTTTGGCGGGGAGATGACTCTTTTCGCGGCCTCATTTTTATTCCTTTCGCTTCCAACCAAATAACACTTCATCTCAAATCCGCTCCAACCCTTCATCTCAAATCTGCTCCATCTCTGCAAATCTCAACTCCGCTCCATCTCTGCAAATCTCAAATCCGCTCGGCCTTGACATCGCTGGCTTGACATCGCTCTGCATCTCAAATCCATCGCTCCATCGCTGGCGCTGGCCTTGACATCGCTCTGCAAAGCTCAAATCTGCAAAGACTAGGTATTTGATTTGCGATTCCATTTTGATTTCAAGGAATCGATTTCGGCCTCGTCGATTCCTTCTTTTTGTCGAAGGAATTTGTATTGAGATAGAAATTCAACTTTGTCTTCAGCTACCCCATATCCCAAATGCGCAGCCAAAGAAAGGAAAAATTATCGCAATGAAAAAATAATATCGTGATTGAATTCGTGATTCAAGACTCTGACGGCGACAGTGGTCGGCTACAACAATGACTAGGCGACGACTCCAGTCGATAGCAACTCCAATCGATGGCGGCTGGGCAACCACTCCAATCGATGGAACAACAACTCGACTGCGATGGCAAAATATAACTCCAAGTCGCAGCTAGGGTACAGCCGTACAGACATCTGTATTCTTCCAGTCGCGATTGAATTCTTCTGAGTGAATATTTTTGACTTTAAATTATTTTTGACTTTAAATTATTTTTGACTTTAAATTATTAATTCAATTGTTGCTTAAAATTATTGGTTCGAGACCTGATTAATTTTTAACTTCTGAGTGAATTCGAGCTCCTGGTTTCATTTGAGACATTTTAGTGTAATTTTAGTTATCGAGTTTTTTATTTCGTATTTTTTTAGTTTGACTTTGATGCTCTAAGGCTTCAAATTGTTTCAATAGGTAGACATCTTTCATGTTTTACTGCATATTCATGTTTATTGTTATTTGATTGTTTGAATAGAATTTATTTTTCTAATTTGTTAGTGTACTGTTTTTTTGATAAGAAGTTTTTATAGGTTAGCATAAGTTATCCTTAATTAATAGTTTTTTGCAGTGAATTTATAAGTACCTTGAATGGGTGATTTGGATTACAGAGAAAAGCTAGTGCTTTATGTCATTAAATTAGTAGTTATTTTCTACTAAATGTTTAGATAAAGGTGAAGCTTTGCTTTTTTCCATATGTGATTAATTATCAATCCTCCTAGAAAGTAATGAAAATGAATGAGGTATACAGTGATACATAGATGTGCTTATTTTATATGGTTGCTTTTTCTGTTGTGTTTAACATAATATTATAAAATATAATCAAGTATCAACACAATTGAATTTCTTGTGTTTGCATGCATAATTGGATATTAAAATGGATCGCTTACATAATATAACAAATTTTAAGTAGTAAAAGAATCCGCATTCAATAAGATCCATTATTTTATTTTATTTTTTTGAACTGGTACTTTATATACAACAAATCATTGGGACAACATATCCCATGTCAAATAAACGTTCGAAAGCAAGTTTCGAACTTGTGACATTCTGCACTAAAGCCGAATCAATTAACCACTTGGACAAAGGTGCTTGTCATAAGATCCATTATTATTGAAGTAGTAGATGTCGCTAGTGTTGATTGTGCTCTAGATAAAGCAAATGTTGTACGATACAGTAGTCATGATCGTTTGAACACATTATGCAAGCATATAGCTAAAAAAGATTGGACATGGAACCATCTAGATTTTGATTACTTGGAATTTTCCATGCTAATAAAAGCGGCTTGCATTATCTTTTTAAATTTTGTATGTTTGACGATTTCACTCTTTTGCATTCTTGATAGTTTAGGCAGTTGGTGCGCAACATAACTAGAATTTGTTCTTAATGTTAATAATGTGGCAATTTTTAGTTTGTCATTTATGTTCAAGATGTTAAAGATTATAATATTTTTGATAGAATTTGTTGAAATATAGCTATCCTTTGTCTGTTTATGCATAACTTGAAGTTTGTTGACCTACTGTTTGGCTATTTTCATTTGTTTTTATTCTGTTTTTACAATGGGTTTGTTTTGGATTTAAATATCATCGCTTAATAAGATTTGTTTGACAATTTGTGTTGAGTTTGTTATAAGCTCTCTTCATTATTCATTATTTAGCTTGCAGAATTCGATACTCGCTTAAAGTCTAAATATTCCATTAACAAAGACACAATTTGCTTAGGTTATGAAATTAATAAAATAGAAGGAACCCAAAGTCATAGCTAAAAGAAGCTTCTAAGTTATAATGCACAACTGATTTTATCATTAGCCCATTATAGGTCAGATTTTCAACTAGTAATCACAAGGAAGAGAGAAAAGAGAGAATATGACAAGCTTTACACTAAATAACAACAGGTATGACAAACTGCGGGTATGACAAACTAAATTTATACGCTACAGGTATGACAAACTGCAGGTATCTCTGTTGTTATTTAGTGACAATTTTTCAAACTGCAGGTATGACAAACTGCAGTTAGATGCATTTATTTAGTTTGCATTTATATCTATGAGATATAAATTTAGTTCAATTTTTCAATTTGTCTGTTGTTTATTAAAATGTGAACAAATTGTGAATTGTGAGTTATAAATTTAATTCATTTTAAATATAATTGCATTTTATTTCATATTTAATTGCATTTGAACTATGGGTTATAAATATATGACACACAAACAAAACAACAAAACACAACACAGACACACACACAACACAGACACACACAACACAACATAGACATAAACACACACAACCACACTGCTGCGACACATTCTGCTACCCATACATGCATAGAATGAAAGCAATTCTGTAAGTTATTTATTAATTTTTTTGACAGTATATTTTTGTTTTGATAAAGGACGAGCAACCAAGAAGGGTCGAAGATGAGAATGCGTCTCAAGCGGTAAAGTTATTTATATTATTTGTGTGACATCATTTGAATTTGAGTTTGAATTTTTAGTTAAGTATTTAGCGTGATTGTTTTTGATTAATTTTAGTTCAGTATAGTTCAATAATTGCTTTTTTTTGATAGGCTGGTTGTATCCTGAGAGCAAACTTTTTGGAGATTTTTTGATGATTTTAGAAGCTTTTACACATGATAAAGTAGACCAGAAAGAACGTTAAGCTCTGAAAAAAAATTCATTTTCTTACCTTATTTTGGAGTGCATTCCTAACACAATATCTTCTTCTTACTAAGTTCTGACTAGGTTTATATATTATATTCATATAACATAATCACTATTGTTCTAATATTTGAAATTTTAAAATAAATTACTACCGACTAACTCGATAATGCTTAATATATCTCAATTGCATGCATGTGCACACACACCACACACACTTATGTATAGGAAGATAATATAGCATATTATTAATATTGTGTACAAGATATTGATAGCATATGAATATATGGTGTGTTACAAGCACAACTCTCCCTAGCTTTCACCATCATTTCATTTTTAGTAGTTTTATTAATGTGCTAAGTAATTTATTGAATTTCGAGTTTGAAAATCCAAAGAAATTGCTTATAGTGCATTGAGTTATACTGTAATATGTCTTTAACTTAAATATGCAATACATTGTATTGGTTTATGGAGTTTATTTTTAATTAATGAAACATATGCATTGTATGAGGACTCATTGCATGTTATTAGCATATTATTGATTCTGAACAATATAGCAATGTACATGAGATGTGCTTTAAGTCTACAAAGACAATTATCATCTTCTGAGGAAGGGCACCTCATGACTTTCAGTGTAAGTGCTTCCTGCCCCTGGTTTAGTTATTTCTTCTAATTTTTATATATTTGATGTAATGAAATTACAATATTGATGTTATTGATGATGCTAGATGGAGTTTCTAAATAAATGCTTAACCGAATTTGTTAGAAAATTATGGCACCGTAAATATTCATACATTGGTAGTTAAAGAAGAAATGCAAAGATTAAATGGTTCGTTTAGAAATATTCAGTATGTACTTGAGTCCTCTCCCCCTTCGAACACTAGAACATGTAAATTCATCATGTGATTAACAATATTATGATTTAATTAAATCTGTAAGAATTTATGAAACACAAATCAATTCCTTTAAATTAGTTTATTGTGATAATAAGGATTGTGAATAGACAAATAAATATCTCTAGATTATTGAATTTAGCTGTGACTGTTTTGATTGTTGATTGTCGTCGTGATAACTATGTTAATGATTTGCAACAATTAATTTACTTGCACTTGACTTAAAAGTAAATTATTTTGGGTACAACTAAGGTAAAAATATTTATTTCTTGCATAGCTTTAATTTAGTTTGTACATGATCTTATAGCTTGTTAACTTTGTAGACTGATACATTTGGTCAAGTTATCAACGAATGCACTGAGCACAACTTGCAACTCCTGTCCTTAATCAGGTATTTATTAATTTCCAGTGGATTAGATATCCTGAGTTTTGAAGATTAAAAAGGGGTTATCATTTAAAGTTTGTGTCTTTGCATTGTTCCTCACATAATTTTCCTCTTTTTGCACACTGCACATAATTAGTAGAAAAAAAATGCTTCTGTAATCTACCTATATTATTTCTTTTGAAAATGTTGCCTATGCATTCAATAGGAAAATATCGGAGATGGAACTAGACATTAAGAAAACTAGAAATAAGGATCAATTTTTGTTATTATATATATCACCTTTAAAAAACAAAAAAAAAGTTACCCCATCTATATATAAAAGAACATCATATAACCTATAAAACCATCCATAACTTGATTATAAGACGATGAACTTGATTTTACTATTTTTTCAGTTTTTGTTTCACTATCTGAACCAACTCAGGTTGTCCACGGTATATGCCAGCAAATCTTACTTTTAATTGCATTTATTAACAATGTTTTGATGCAAGTATTGCCTAAATTTTTTGTACTCTGGTTTGTGTATTGATAATGACTACCATTGGAACATCAATGCTAGATAAATTTGGTCCTTTCCTCTTTTTGTGATTGTTCTTTCAACAATAGGCCCCTTAAAAGTCTCGCTTCAAACTCAACATCTATAAGGAAAATTTCATGCATTGTATTGGAAAAACAAAGTTTTATAACTTTCTATCTAATATGAGTTTTTAGTGGGTTTTATTTGTATTATTACATGAGAATTGTGTAGAATGTTAGCAAGATTTTTAGTTGGTTTCTGACTATATTGGATGGACCACAGATTACTACTCTTCGAGCATCACAAACATTTAGTACGATAAATATTGTCTCTCTTCTATGTAGCTCTTAGCATTTTTATTGCTCTTATAATTTAGAAAAATAATAAATATGAAATGATTTTGTTTCTGTATACTAGTATTAGTAATGAATATTTTTTGCATTTGCTAGGCATGGCTACTAAATCAGTTTGGAGTTCTTCATGATGGGAAAAAACAGAATCTTGGTCCCATCTCAACATGTACGTTCAAATTGGAATAACCAGTGGCCTTTCTTTATGATTGTATACCAGTGCTCTAATTACCTTTTCTAACAGTATAAAACAAATAATTCAAAATAATTGATCAGTGGTTAATACTGTAAATCAATACTAAGTGATGTTTGGTTTACTATTAAAATCCCTTCTGTTTGTTTCCATAAAAACACAAACATCTTAAAACTTGCATTTTAGGATATGTTTCAAAATATACGCTACCTGCTACGTATTGGTTTGGTTGGTGGAGTTTTGGTTGGTGGAGTGTTTCTGGTTGTATTGGTTGGTCGGAGAGGTACAGGTTGGAGTTTGGTTTTTTTTGGATGGGGAAGTTTTGCGTAGTATGATTGGTTTGAGTTGTTTGATTGAAAATATGGTAGGCTGTTTTGCGTAGAAGAAAGCAGTTGTTGTTATGCATATTGGGTTGAAGTGGTTCGGAATTGGTTTGGGATGTTTGGTTTTGTGGTTGCTATGATTGAGGGAGTATGGTAGTAGTGGAGTAGAGGGGATGTAGTTGCAGAATTGGGTGTTGGAGTTATGGTGTTGAAAGTAAGAGGAGGGTAGCAGTGATTGTGTTGGAGGTGTGTACTGCAGTGGGTTTAGTTTGTATAAGCAGTGAATGGTAGAAGTATAGGCAGTGACAGTAGGAATTTGGATGAAGATGTTTGTGGGTGATGAGTTTGAAGCGGTGAAGTATGATGGTGCAGAATATAGTTTTGGTGGTGGTTGATGTTTGGAAATGAGGGGAGGCAGGTTGTGGCTATGTTGTTGAATATATTGGTCCAGGAGTTCGATGAATATCTGGTGGTTTCAGGTGGGTGTGTTTGAAGTTTGGGAGTGTGCAAAGGAGGCAGATGGAGGCAGTAGTGTGGAGATATTTGAAGTGTGGCAGTAAGGAGGTGCACTTTGACTTGTAGTGATGTTTATGTGATGGTCTGGTGGGTTGTAGATGTGGCTTTTGGCTGTGGTGACTATAGAATTGAGGAGGATGATGGGGTATGGCAGTTGAGGTAGGTGCACAGTTGGTTGTTTGCTGTGGGGAGTGGATGGTGCAGTTACAGATGGTTATGTATGAAGTAATTTGATGATAGCAGTAGTAGTTGACATAGCACATATTCTTCCGATAGAGGCGCGTTCAATGTTAACATTTTCACTCTTAGTTACGAATTTATTAACATGTTTTTTAAATGTTTTTTCTTTCAAGAATTACTTATTAACATGTTTTTTCTTACATCTTCGCAGTTTCAAAGTGAGCATGCTTATGTAATTTGACTGACTTAGCTAGTGGAGGTTGAATTGTTGAAGAGGATTAGCTTGGACTCTCACAACTCATATTTTGCTTAATTTAATATGCTATTTATGTAAAATAATGTTAATATCATATTTGCTTACAACATTATGTATGAAATATACGATTATCGTTTATTTTAAGTATGGAGTTAGTGCAACTTTATTATGTTTAATATAACATGCGAAGATTATATTTATTTATTGTGTTTTTAATTAGCTGATATTATCAGATATAAAATTTTATAGCTGGTGGGATGATTGTAAATATAAACTTTTGTGCATGGTATTTTTCATATTTAACAGCGTTTTAAAAACGCTGTAAAAAAGGAAAAACGCTGCAGATGTCAGACAAAGGGAAAACGCTGTGAAACATCCACCCATATGCAGCTATCATTAAAACGATGTAATAAGAAAACGCTGTAATATGTTGCTAATTTTGCAGCGTTTTATAAATGCTGTGATATGTCTTGACTCTATTACAGCTTGTCGTTAGAGAGCGTTCTTCATAACGCTGCGAAAGGATTTGACAGCGTTTTTAAAACGCTGCGAAAGACCATTTTTCTTGTACTGACCATAACCCATAAAACCCATAACATACATATCGCAAGGGAAGAGTTGGTCATAACATGTAACCGGAACTCCTATCCAGTTCATATTAAGATTGCCCGAACCTACAACTGGGTTTGACACACAAATAGGATTTAAAGTCATAACTAGGTCGAGTTCCATTCTATCAACCAAAGTACGAAAAATGAAATTGAAAGAAGCACCAGCATCAAATAAAACACGAATAGGAATGTCAAAAGTAGATAGAATACCTTCCGGAACCTACTTCCCCTTTACAGCTGTAGAAGTGGAAGGTGCTGAAGTGAGTGCAAAAGCTCAATGTCGTTCCCCCTTCTAGAGAATTGGGCACTCCCTAACAAAATGGCTAGTTAATGGAAGTTATAGCAGGTCTTTGGTGCAAACTATGCCTTAGCTGCCTGTAACAACCTATACGTTTATACACCATGATATTTAAATAATTAATTATTTTGTTAATTTTATCAATATGCTGATAACTCAAACTTCACAAACAGATGAATTAGGAATCGATACCACTTCCATTGAGTCCAAATCATCCGAGTGACAGAGAATGAGTATAAGCATTGATATGTTTCGGTCGACGGATTTTTAGCTAGTAGCCTACATTCGATTTGTAGATCTATCCAAAAGGTTAAATTTTGTGTACGATGGAATTAGGCCTCGAAATCTTTTCCATTAAGTTCGGAATATGGATATTTGGTTATGAAGGACAGTAAGCATACTTTATTTGGAGCTACAAATTTTTCGATAGATATTTGTGAACAATACGTGCAAAATTAACGATCGGGTGAGCAGTCTTAGATGGTGTCATATTTTATACCATCAAGGCCATAAAAATGTATGGAGTCGCAAGGAGCGAGAATCGTCTCAATCTGAGCTAGCTAGATCTCACGCTGGTCGAAAACGTGGGGTGAAAATTGGATATAATATAATTTTCTTTAATTGATTTTCATAAAATATTATCCTTTTCTATCCCGTTCTCTCTCAACTGATTATAAAGCAACGGTCAAGAGTTTTCCTGCCTTCGATCTCCTCCTATATAATGTTCCAAGCAGCATGCTTAAAGGTGTAACGTGCGACTCGGTGAGGGCGAGAAGTAGGCAGAGGCGATTGATCATTGATGGTCACTAGAGGCGAGGATCCGGCTTTGAACAACAAGGCTAGAGCTGGGATTTTAGGAGGCGGTGGATGATCGAAGGTGGCAGGGCCTGTCTCAATGGACAAGGCGGAGGAAGGAGATTCGGCTGCTGGCCTCTGAAGGGCCTCTAGTTGACCGACGCGACATAGGGTACGTGGTGAAGGGAGGCCGGACTTGGATGAACTCGGGGGAGGGGGGGTGTGAGCCTGGGAGTTAATTTAGGGTTGATTAATTAGTAATTTTCACTTAATTACTTTTATAATGTTTGAAAAATCATATCTCGTTCATACGAGGTTGGGTTGGAATGCGGTTTCTTGCATTGGACTCATGGGAACATCATCTGCGCAGTGGAACAACATTGGTCATAATTTGGATGACTAAAAAAAGGGCTAAGGTGAGCAAAACGATAACTCCACAATTAATTATCAGATACATCCCATTATTTTTGTATACCAGTTTATATGATTAGAATGACATAAGGTAATGTGGTTCATTGATATATGATCTTTGGATGGATCATTATTAACACAAGATAGCTGCTGAGATCCTAGGTTAATGTCGACGACCAGGCTATGTTATTTATTTAATAATTTCCCTATTTGATGGATTGGTTTGTGTGAATATTTGATATGATTGAGTTAGATCCTGAATATATATATATATATATATATATATATATATATATATATATGGAGATCTATTCATACTGGATTGAGTAAGAAGGGGTTGATATTGATTTATAACGTAGTTATAAATTAATTTAACCCCAATTTATAGTTTAAATTAGTGATAGAAATATTGTTATATATTTTATTACTAATCGGGATTTAAAAGAATGACTTTTTTAGATAAGCGTAAAAACTTAAAAAATGATTGAATAATTTTATAGATTGGATATATGGATTTACTTTTAATTTAATCTGACAAATTAAGTGTAGTAATTACTTAAAAGTTAGTTTTGAGTAGATGGGATATTTTATAAAAATGCTTGTACAATTTATAAAAATAGTGTGACAGAGACCTACTTGACTTAATTTTGTAAATTAAGTATACTGTGGCTTAAATGGGTTTTGAAACAAACATAATATTTTATAAAAGTATTTATGGATTTATAAAATATTATGAGGTTAAATATATTACTTAAATCGGTTTTAAGTATATAATGGTATTTTTATAAAATAATTATGATTTTATAAAAATTGTATGAAGGTGCAAATTAATTATAATTGTATAATTGAGTAATATTATGATTTTAGATGATTTATAAGCTCATGTTTGTTTTATAAATAATATATTATGCTTAGAAATTATATATTAATAAAGGGATCATCTCCTAAATTACCATATGGTATAACAGGTTGATAAACGATTGAATTGCACTGTTTTAATTCATTTTTTTAATTAGTTGAATTGGTGGAATTGATTGAATTGATTGTAGATTACAATTGAATGATAGACAAGTAGATTGTTTGATTTTTCAATTAGTTACATGTAGATGGACTGGCTGTAAATTTATTGGCATATAGTTTATGTGGGTTATATACGTCTATACTTATATATAGGTCTGGTATGTCCGAATTGGGATTACTGGAAGGAGGCATAGAATATTTTATTTATATTCATAGATATGTGATTTAAAGCGTGTATATGTAGATTTGGTATGTTCTGCTAGGGACTACAGATTGGTACAAGGGAACCCATTTTGCTTTGGGACGACATGACTAGCATACGTGGTTCTGGAGCAAGGGCAGAGAGAGACTGGGATGCTAGTCTAAAGTAGGTCAAATATTGTCTCTTAGTTCTCTTGGAGGCTTCAACGGGACCTACAGGACAACTTCTTTGAGGTGTTGGTTTTGAGGGGAGTCCACAATATAGTTGTGGCTCTCGGTAGGCCTCATGGGTAGCTAATGCAATTCAGGACTATATATCGGACCACACGAGAGCGACAATACTTTGCCGTTGTATACCCAGGTGGAAATGATATATGCAATTTGGCATTTACATACATTTTCAACATGTTAGTATCGACAACTGATAGTAAAAGGTGCTAGCAAGGGAATCCATTGTACCAGTGAGACGACACGACGTACAGACATGATCCCGGAGCAAGGGTGGAGAGAGACTGTAACGCCAGTCTAGAGTAGAACATATACTATTGCGTAGTACTATCTGCATTTCAGATGATTGGATGGGGGCCGTTAGATCGACAGGTATCCGTGGCGGACCCAACGACCAATATCGACGGGTAACGTCTTTTTCTTTAAGCGTTAGCTATTGTTATGATTATGCATGTTATATTGGTTGTTTGATTGCCATTATTGAATATTGGTTGTTGGACTTATATAGGGACGTTCATATATTACTTCTACGGTGATACATTAGGTTAATTTTGAATTTATTATGTTTAAGTCACATTATATTGGTTATGCCGACTTATTGGGTGTAAGAGAAGAGCAGGTTATAGTATGAACCCCTACTTTTGAGTTGGGTTTACTTTATTTGTTTAAGAGCAGTCAGGGTTATCCCTAAGCCACATTTGTGGAGAAGACCGGTTGTACTACAATAATTCCCTATATATTTGTATATGGATTTGATATAAAGTACTTTGAGATTTGTTCCTCTCACACCAGGCTTTATGTTTGACCCACATTTTGTCATTGTCTACTTATGTCATGACAACTCTTGGGTACTCGATTGAGTAGTTTGAGAGTTAGGTGCTTTTAGAGGTACGTTGTCAAGATAGTTGGAGCACTTTGGAGGCAAAGATGGCACTTTGGATATATACTTGATGTAGTAGTAATACAGGACAGCTAGGCTACTTATGTACGGGAGTTGTTGTATCAGATATTGTATTCCGACTATCTGTATTGATATCCATTTATCAACTACTTCCATCCGCAACGTCTCTTATATAGTGTTTATCCTATTGCTCATGTATATTCAAGATATTATATATCAGCGTTCCACTGTGAAATTTTACCGTTGTGCCTGGCTGATGTTTAGTATTTTTTTTATTTTATCCGGATGGACTATCTTATATGGTATTCAGGAGTTAGACGTTGTTAATGAATGTTAATTTAGGGTATTACAAAGGGTGGGTTGTTACACTTGGTATCAGAGCTTAGGCTCAACACTTAGGATTAGATGTCCCAGTTTGAGTCAAGCAAACTGGTAGATGAAGATATGTTGAGAGTGCATACTTGTATTTTCTACTATATAATATTGCATATACCACTTATCTTCTGGACTTAAATTTATTTCAATCAGTAGTTGCTAAGGTATAATCGTTTAGGCTATCAGTATTAGCGGACGAAATACAAGAGCGACTACGAATTGGCAGTCTAAGATGTCTATTTAGTTCAGAGATTATTTTGCCACAACGCGGGATACAAAGGAAGGTTCCAAATGGCCGTGGAAAGTTTTGAATGTGGTGTAGCCCTTTGGGAACTGTAGTAGAAGAGATTGTCTAGTAGATCATAACTTGGATTATGTATTTGATTAGGATCCGGTGGTTACCCAAAATTGAGAAATGATCGAATGCTTGACTTATATGTTAATCGTAGAGTCATTTGTGTTAGACGAGTTTGCCTAGCATTATTAAACCTTAGGCGATGGGAGTAATCCCATGTGCTGAAGTGGTATTTTCTAAATTTCAACCCATTCACATACCGGTTCTTAATCCCCAGTTTGAGCTCAAGGTCTCTAGGTGATTTCCACTAGTTGGACACGGGTTTTTCACCCGATTCTTAAAAGCCCATTTGAGTCAGATCTTGAGATCACTAGGATTCCTAAGCACAACTCTGGTCGAGCAAGGAAATTTTGGTATTCGGATCAAGGGACTGGATTAGAGTTTGCATGAGAGGAGTCAAGTGACCGATCCTAGTTTGACAAAGAGACTTTGCGAGAAAACAAAGGATTTTTTGGGCATCATATATTATTTGGAATGATCTTTATTCATTGTAAATTGTTTGGTATGATATGGTTAGGATAGCTTGTGATAGTTTAGGAACTCCTTGACTAGTTTTGTGACGATTTGGGTAATCTTCTAAGTAGCAATATGGTACTTACCTAGGCAAGCATCATAGTACACTTAGGGTATTATACTCTTATCATTGTGCGACTGAGGTAACTTTGAACCCAAGAAAGCCCAAGCATTTATAGAGAGTCATTTAATGATGAATTAATTATGAAGTTTTCTCCTTGGGGAATAAGTTCTGTTCGGGAGGGAAAGGAAAATTGAGACTTAGTTTGCTTGATTTGTTCAGGAACTTTGACAATAGGGGATCCGACATATCATCTTAATTCTTCTTTTCAGAGCGGCAGGTGTGATTATCTTTCATGTATAGCATTCATGAAAGGAGTTGCACCACTTGGAAATTGTGTCTTCTTGTGTATCGAACTGGCTCATTGGAGTTTATAGTTTACCATGCACGTTTGCGCTATTGCAAGTCACCATGTGTGTCGGTATAAACTCTTTGGTATGTTTCATATCGTGTATGCTTGTTGTGGTTTATTATTTCTTGCTATTATTTGATGGTTGATTTATTGTTATTGCTTTTTATTGTTTGCTTTTTGTAAACTATCGATTGATTTTTTATTTTTGATTGATTAACCGTTGTTGTTGCTTGTTTAGTATAATTGTGTTTGGTAAACTGATTGTTATTTTTATCTTGATTGATTGATTTTTGTTGTTGTCGTTGTTTATTGATTTGCTGTTTGTATAAGTGGGTAATTCTAGTGATGTCATCATGATGAGCCGACTAGATGAGGTGGAAGTGAATCGGAGGTGAATTAGAACTCGAGGGCCTATTTATTTTAGGGATAGGACTATGTGACTTCGGATCGATGGGGTTAAGCTTGACCATGTTTGACGGAGCTTTATACATATATATATGCCTCCAGTTACGGAGGGAATTTTTTTAATTTTTTAAAATTTTATTTTTTCTATTTACTTGATTAAAATGTCAGATGGCGTGATGTAGACCTCGCTTTGTTGTTTTTTGTGTTTCATAAGTGTGCTAGTTGTTTTCGATAGCAACATATTTATTTGGGATGCTTGTTGCATTGGATGTGTATATTGCATAGTTTGTTGCAACATATTTATTTGAGATGCTTGATGCATTGGATGTGTTTATTGCATAATTAGTTGCAACATATTTATTTAAGATTTTTGTTGCATTAGATGAGTTAGTTGCAACATATTTGTTTGAGATGCTTAATGCATTGGATGTGTTTGTTGTATAGTTAGTTGAAACATATTTATTTGAGATGCTTGTTGCATTGGATGTGTTTTTTGCAAAATTAGTTGTAACATATTTATTTGGGATACTTGTTGCATATGAATTTATTTCATGCTAGAGTTTACATGTAGATTTGCATCAGGCCATAATTGCATTCAAGGTAGGGGTGCAGGTTGCATTCGTGTAGAATTGCAAGTTGTAGCATACTTTGAATTGCATTCATGGTCAGGTTGTAAGTTGCTTTCATGTGGAATTGCAAGTTGTAGCATGTTTTAAATTGCAATCATGGTTGTGTTTTGCATGCTTGGTTTTCATTCATGCTTTGGTTTCTATGTTGTGGTGATATATATGCATTTATTGTTTGGGTAAGCATATTGTAACGATTTTTCTACTTATGCTTATATATGGTGTATATATATGGGAGTATATTTATTCTCTTTGATATACATGATTTACTTTTTGGTTATGTAAGTGAAATGCAGGTGCATGGATGCAAAGACTTGCTTGCTACTTTTAGTTTCAAGGGTTGACTTGGCTTGCTCGTAATATGGTACGTGTTATGCTTAACGAGAATTTTTGCTATACGACATGCTGTATAAGGTATATCAAACATATATATTGTTGTTGTGATGTCCTAAGATATGGGATGTCCTAAATATGAAAGGTTCCAGATATGGACTTATATTGTTTTTTTGTGCATGATTGTGGTTTTTTAGATCGAGTCGTGCAAAGTAGGTGCTGCCGAAATTTTTTGTAACCAAAGTCGAATTTGAAAGAAAAGTAAACAAGAAGGTTATTAGGCATATTTGATGGTCGAGGGAGTCGGTAGCATAGCATAGCTAGTTAACTTCTCTTTTGGATGGCAAGTTTGCACTTTTTTTTTCATTTCCGTTTCTTTGGAAACGCGTGTAGATTAGGCGTTTTGTTTAGTCGAAAGGACTTGGGAGTAAGCAATTGTACTTAGGGAATGAGCATAAAGGCCCAGAGATTAGTCCAATTCATTTTCTATTACTATGATTGTTTGAAGTTAGTGGTTCATTGTTTACATTTCGAGTAGTTATAGAGGCTCGATTAGTGAGAGGCATCAAGTTGTAGACATATGTATTTTCATGTGAATTCCCATATGTGATTTTGTGTAGGCTAGTGTCGAGGTATGATGGTATAGGACCTACTGGTTTTGATTTATTATACGTGCATGGGTTAAACTAGCGAACGATTGTTTTAACATATGAACAAGCGATGATTTAATTGTAATGTCATATATGATGGGGTTCGGCTAGGTTACATTTTTTCTTTGGAATTTCAAGGGTGAAATTCTTTTAAGGAGGAAAGAAGTAACAAACTGTATGTTTATACACCACGATATTCAAATAATTGATTAATTTAAATATTAAATTGTTAATTTTATCGATAGGCTAAAAATTCAACTTTCAAAAATGAACAAATTAGGACTCAAGACCACTTCTATTGAGTCTGGATCGTCCAAGCAGTTGAAAATGAGTATAAGCATCGATATATTTCGATCAATGATTTTTAGCTAGTAGTCTGCGCTCGATTTATAGAACGATCCAAAAGGCTAAATTTTGTATATGGTGGAATTAGGCCTCGAAACCTTTTCCATTGAGTTTGTAATATGGGTATTTGGTTATGAACAACAGTAACAATGCTTCGTTTGGAGCTGCAATTTTTTTGATAGATATTTGTGAACGATACGTGCGAAATTAACTATCTTGTGTGCAGTCTTGGATGGTGTAATAATTTGTACCATTGGGGATAGAAAAATGCAAGGAGTTGCGAGGAGTGAGAATCGTCTCAATTCAATCTAGCTAGAGCTCATGCGGGTCAAAAACATAGGGAAAAAATATGATATATTACAAATTTCTTCAATTTGATTTTCATAAAATAGTATCTTTCTCTCTCCCCGTTCTCTCTCTCTCTCAACCAACTAGAAAGCAACGGTCGAGAATTTTCCTTCCTTTAATCTCCTCCGACATCACATTTGAAGCATCGACGCTTGAAGATGTAGTGTGTGACTCTGTGAGGGCAAAAAGCAGATAGAGGTGATTGAGCATTGATGGTCGTTGGAAGCGAGGATCTGGCTTTGAACGATGAGGTTAGGCTGGGTTTTTAGGAGGCCGTGGATTACTGTAGGTGACGGGGCCTGTCTCGATGGACGAACATAGGAAGGAGGTTCGGGTGGTGGCCTTCAATGGGGCTCTAGTTGACTGACGTGACATAGGGTACTTGGTGAACGGAGGTCAGACTTGGTCGAACTCGAGGGTGAGCCTAGGTGTTAATTTGGGGTTGATTAATTAGTAATTAATTATTTAATTAATGTTGTAACGTTTGAAAACTTGTATCTTGTTCATACGAGGTCGGACTGGAACGCGGTTTCTTGCATTTGACTCATGGGGACATCATCTATGTAATGGAATAGCTTTGATCACAATCTAGATAACCGAAAAATATGGCAAGGTGAGCGAAATGATAACACTACAATCAATTATCATATAAACTCCATTATTTTTGTATACCAGTTTATATGATTAGAATGATGTAGGGTAATGTAGTTCATTGATATATGATGTTTGGATGGATCATTATCGACATAGGATAGTTGCTGAGATCCTACAATAATGTCGACGACCCAGTTGGGTTAGTTATTTAATAATTTCCCTGTTTGATTGGATTGATTTGAGTGAATATTCGAGATGATTGATTTAGATCCTCAATATATATATATATATATATATATATATATATATATATATATTCATGTTGGATAGAGTATGAGGGGTTTTATATATATCTTTATTGTAGTTATAAATTAATTTAACCCCAATTTATAGTTTAAGTTAGTGATAGAAATATTGGTATATATTTTACTACTAATTGGGATTTAAATGTATGACTTTTTTTAAATAAGCGTAAAGACATAAAATAATGATTGAATAATTTTATAGATTGGATAAATGGATTTACACTTAATTTAATCAAACAAATTAAGTGTACAAATTAATTATAGTTAGTTTTGAGTAGACAAAATATTTTATAAAAATGCTTATAGATTTTATAAAAATAGTGTGATAGAGACATACTTGATTTAATTTGATAAATTATGTATAGTGTGCCTTAAATGGGTTTTGAAACAAATGGAATATTTTCTAAAAGGATTTGTGGATTTATAAAATATTATGATGTGAGATATATTACTTAAATAGGTTTTAAGTATATAGTGATATTTTTATAAAACGATTATGATTTTATAAAAATAGTATGAACGTGTATATTTAAGTATAATTGTATAATTGAGTAGTGTTAAGCTTCTAAATGATTTAAGCTCATGGTTGTTTTATAAATAATATATTATGCTTAGAAATAATATATTAATAAAGGGATCATCTCCTAAATTACCATATTGTATAAAGAGTTGATTAATAATTGAAATGTGTTGTTTCAAGTCATTGTTTTTAATTAGTTGAATTGTTGGAATTGGTTGAATTGATAGTTGATTAGAATTTAATGATAGATAAGTCGATTGTTTGATTTGTCGATTAGTTCCATATAGATGGATTGGTTGTATATTTAACCCGCATACAATTTATGTGGATTATACACATCTATATTTATATATAGTTCTGGTATGCCCGACTTTGGTCTACTAGAAGGATGCATAGAATATTTTATTTATATTCATAGATATACGATTTAAAACATGTCTATATAATTTGGATATGTTCGGCAAGAGACTACCGATTGGTGCTAGAGATCCATTGTACCTTAGGGTGACACGACCTGGATACGTAGTTCCGGAGCAGAGGCGAAGAGAATCTGGGACGCTAGTCTGGAGTAGGTCATGTGCTGTTTTGTAGTCATCTTGGAGGCTATGATGGGACTTGTATGCCAACTTCTTTTGAGGTGTTGGTTTTCAGGGGAGTCCACAATATAGTTGTGGCTCTCGATAGGCCTTATGGATACCTAGTGACAATTCAGGATGATTTATCGACCCACACGAGAGCAACAATACTTTGGCGTTGTATACCCATGTGGAAATGATGTACGTGAGTTTGGTGTTTACATACGTTTCCTATATTTCATCATTGACAATGGGGAGTAAAAGTTGCTAGCAAGGGAATGTGGACATTATCCCAGAGCAGGGGCAGAAAGAGACCGGAATGCCAGTCTAGAGTAGGTCATATACTATTGTGTAGTACTCTTAGAGGCTACAGCGAGACCTACAAGCCAACTTCTTTTGAGGTGTTTTTTTAGGGAAGTCCATAAGTTATTTGATGCTCATGTTAAATCTCACTGGTAGCTAATGGCAATTCAGGACGATATCAATTATAGATATCCATATTTCAGTTTTTGGGACGGAGATGCTATGTCAGTAACATTGTTATATAGCCTTATTTGTTTTGATTTTCAGACGCTTTGATGGGGATCATTTGATTGACTAGCATCCATAGCGGACCACACCTACTAGCAATGATGGGTATCATCTTATTATTTGTGCATTGGCTATTGTTATGACTGTGCATGTTATATTTTTTGTTTTATTGAAATGATTGAATGTTGGTTGTTAAACTTATATAAGGATGTTTATATATCACTCATGCAGTGATACATTAGGTTAACTTTATCATAGAATGTTGTTACATTTCAGTCACATTATATTGGTTATCCCGACTTTTTGGGTGCAAGAGAAGATCAAGTTATAGTATGAACCCATACTTTTGAGTTGGGTTTACTTTATTTGTTTAAGAGTGGTCCAGGCTATCCCTAAGCACGTTTTTGAGAGGACCGGCTGTACTACACTGATTCCCAATATATTTGTATATGGATTTGATATAAAGTACTTTGAGATTTATTCTCCTCACACCAAGCTTTATGTTCGACCTGCGTTTTGTCTTATCTGCTTAGGTCATGACATCTCTAAGGTTCTTCATTGAGTAGTTTGTAAGTCAGGTGCTTTTAGAGATACGCTTTCAGGGTAGCTGGACCACTTTAGAGGCGAAGACGACACTTTGGATACATACTTGATGTAGTAGTGATACATGACTGGTAAGCTACTTATATACATGACTTGTTGTGTCAGATATTGTATTCTGACTTTCTATATTGTTATCCGTTTATCAGTTATTTCCATCCGTACCATCTCTTATATATTGTTTATCCCATTGCTTATGTATATTCAAGATATTATATATCATCATTCTGTTGTGATATTTTGCCATTGTGCCTAGATGATGTTTAGCATTTTTTTTTATTTTACCCGAACGGACTATCTCTTATGGTATTCAGGAGTCAAATGTTGTCATTTAAGGTTGATTTGGGGAATTACAAAGGGTGGGTCAATTCCCTACCTGTGGTTCTAGCTTAGGTACTTAGCAATTGGTGCCTTCACCAACGGTGATTTCGCCACTTGTTTTCCCCCCAATTGTTATATAGTTCTCGTGAGATGCCCCTTTTTCCCACACTTGTGACAAGCTAAACCAAAAATATTCCTAGGCAGTTGGAACTTCCGCTTGTTGTTCCCTACTGGTGCAGTAATAGATGGATTCGGTGCTAAGCTCTCAAACCTCAACCCTATGTTTACTGAATTTACATAAGACCCCAAGATGTGATTCATCATATGACCCTTGAGTTATGGGCGTATCCCTGTGATAACATCTAATTTCACTTTAATGGCATATCTACCAACCAAACCCGAACCTAGGCCTGTAAACGGATACTTTCGGATATGGATAGTGCTATATCTGTATCCGTATCTGAAATCGTTTTCAGATATCCGTATCCACGGATGCGGACGGATATCGGATATTTACCGGATATTTTTCGATCAGTTCACAACCGATAAATCTAAACAAATTAATAGAAAATTTTGATTTATTATAAACTTGTTTTTATACTAAATATATAGAAATAATAAATACACTAAGAAAAAAATTTAAGCACTAAAAATTGATTTTTATACAGATATTCATTTTTTTACCAGGATATAATAGTAAACGACAATCATTTTATGTACGAAAATACATAAAAAATAACTATAATCTTGATAAAAACCGAACGGATAATTATCGGATACAGATATGGCCATATCCGTATCCGTATCCGTTTTTCGGATATCGGATAATTTTTCATATTTAGGATACGGATACGGATGGATTTCGGATTTTTTGGGTACTCATTGATAGCCCTACCCGAACCAAGATAAGGCAATGAGTCGGTTATTATACTCCGCCGCTGTTATGGCCCCTGCTTTAAGTCGAGGAAGCTTTTAAACAACAAAGTCTTCTCGGCTTTTGGGACAAACTTCATCTTGAATCCCTCCTTAAATTAGGCTCAAGAACTATCATTCTCTGGGACATTGGCAGTAATAGAACTCCACAAATCCATGGCTATGTCCATCATATGCCGTAACACCAACCGACACTTCATCGCGTCATTTAGCTTCATATCCCCAAATATTCAATCCTATAATTTGATCCAAGTCTGGACTTCCAAACTCCTTACCTCTTAACGCTCATAATCATGGCAGAGCGAAGCAAAATTCACCTGAGGCCTGACTTGTAGGAACTCCTCTACAATATCCACCCTTGGTACCTCGATTGGAGCAACATTCCTTGGTTGTCGATCTCCATAATTTATGATGGAACTACCTCGACCACCTCTACCTCCTAAAGCATTGGTAGCTCTAGAACTCATGATTTGCACTACTTGAACAAAGCAGAATATATTAAGGATATGAAGGGCTATAGAATTTCAAAGAAAGAGATTATTCTTGAGAAAAAGCCAAAAAAGGGGGGTATAGGATTATAGAAAATACAAATACGCTCTCTCATATATATATACACTCGACTCATTCTAGGGTGTCGCTTACCCTATCATTAATGAGCCATAACCAACCAAAGACAAGGTGTTTGCTAAACCTTGGGCTCTGATACCAATGGAATGATCTGACTTTTTGACCCTCAAATGGCCCATAACCCTAACTTTTCGTCTTTTCGGCACTTGGATATTCGTGTTCCAAACATCCAAGTGCTGGAAAGATGAAAGTTAGGGTAAAATAAAAGAATAGGAAAAGAAAGAAAGAACACAACATTGGAACCTCATAGTGGAATGATAATATATAATATCAAAAGAATAGTACAAAAGGTTACTCTGAATACAGGGATTTCGGAGTTACAAATCTTAAGTATCGTCATTAGCCTGGACACTTATAAGCACCTATGCTCACAACATTAATATATACATAGCTAATACAAAAAAATAGAAATAGAAATAAATATATAATGGAAGCCTCCAACTTGTCTTTTGAACTCTAAAGTGTCAAAGTTAAAACATACCATACTCGGCCTACTCGAAATAGTACGCGAAGAATTTAGGAAAACAAAAACCAAGCGTCAGACATATGTCTGTATGAGAAAACCCGAGATATATGCAACATGTAACAATAACTATTGAGACTGTACAAATTCTTATAACAGTTTTCCCCTCAAAAGAAACCAACCATTCTTTAAGTTTAATATAGTGATATGATAGAAAATGTCTAGGGTACATAATATAAATCATATCAAATAGCTGTGGTGCTTACAATGGTCACACCACAACATATTCTGGGTTACTGCTAAGGTTCGTTTGCATATTCATTTTCCCATGGAGGTCTCTTCGGTCGACGCTAAATGTAATCTTCTGCACAATGGTTAGAAACTATCTCCGAGCATCGTATATCTTTAGATAAATATACCTCAAAGGAAAACATAGCTGGTTCATGCCCTAACACATGATCCCAAATATCATCAACTCCCACTAGGAACACCGATAGCATTCTCTAGGTATGGAGCTGATATATCCTATCATAGGTTTCCAAGACCCCAGACTATGCCTTGTGTCATTTTCGATATGGAATTTATATTTGGCATCTCTCACACGAGTCTTCATTACTCGAATAGAACATGAAACCCCAAATGGATCCCACATCTCGAACAGATCACGAATCACTACATGGATTAGAGCATCTCAAACAGATCTCGAATCTCCAAATATATTTCCTTTCACAACCGCTTCCAAAACGCAGAATCCATATACTAGTTTTAAAGTTGTAGTCGATAAGTAAAACACTTACCAATCCAGGACTCTTCAAAACCAATCGATGAATTTCCGACTAACTCAACTTTGGTTTGTTCAGAAGTAAGTGAAATCTAAAGGTGTTTTGTACCAATACTCCTTCTTATGGGTTCTCATCGGTATGAAATCACGAAATCTTTTGACTACTTCTTAAGTTTATATTAGGTCAAGGTCGATAATCGACTAATCGATTATCTAGTCAAAACAATTGCTTATTTAAATCAATATTCATTTACTTAATTCGTTTTTGACATTCCAACTTAACTATTCCTCGTCCAAGAGTAAAGCCAGGTAAGTTAGAGCCTTGGTTACATCAAAACCTTTCCTAGACACTTCATTCTTGAATCTCACAAATAGATAAGCCTACCTTTTTAGCTTTTAGTGTTAAATATAGTGTAAATGATTTCCATAAACAAGTTAGAAATCAACACGATTAACACGTTCGACTTACTATTCTTCGATCAAGAGGGAAGCCAGTAGGTTAGAGCTCTATTGCTTCATCTTCACTCGAACATCAATCTTAACTCTCATAAATAGATAAGCCTTATTTCGTCGGCTTTTAGTGTTAAGCATAGTTAATTACCTTTCAAACAAGTAATCGAACAATTAATCATTTAGCCACCAAGCAATTCTTAACCCCTTTTCAAAAATAGTTGTATATACTTTTAAAATGCTTGAAAATACTTATAATAGGTTTTAAAACATTTATCTAAAATATTCCTTTAAAATAAAAAGTTTGCAAAATTTATAAAACTTGGAAAAAAAATGTTTATTATAAAAACTCCTTATTTAAAAATTCACAACTAACTTATAAAATTCATAAAAACCTCAAACCACTTTTAAAATCTCTAATAATATTTGATAAACACTTATAAAAAAATGAAACAAAATAATTAAATTTAAATTTCCTTTTAATCCTTTTGAAGTTCAAAAGTTAAGTCTAAACGGAGTAGTTTTGCACAAGAGAAGTTTTGGTCCTTTTTGAAATATTACATAACTTTTTACTATCCAAGATTTTAATAGTAATAAACATACATATAAAACATTATAAATATGATGAGAAACCTCTAAGAATACCTCAATAAAGTTCCATAAACATCGCCAAAAAAGCAACGCATAATTGCATCTACATAGACTATCGCTATAAGTGCACTTTCAAATCCGAGTTATATTCCAACCTTTGTTCAACTACATCCAATGCGCTTTGTTACAAGACCTTGCCGTATGTCATAAAAGTCCATACAAGTTCATTCAAGTCCGTTCATGTCCGATCATATGTCACATGTTTTAAAGCAAGAAGTAAAACCATTGTTTTCACATGTCCATATTAATTCAACAACATGAATTAAATCGAACATCAACATATATGTGTGTGTGTGTGAGATATTTTCCAATAAAATTGGTGAATCAACTCACCTTTTATTCAATAAACAACTAAGATCCAAGAACCCAAAACCAAACCCAAGTTAGAACCCTCATTTATTTCCCTTCCTTTCCTTTTTCACTTTGCCTTTGCCTGCTTTTCACTCCTATATCCCGCGGCCTGTTGAGAGGGGGAGAGTTTGGCTTTGATTTTACATAACATAACTAGGTAGAAGGTGTTGTAATATGGTGGTAAGGGTTCACTCCAAGTTTGAGTTGATTTGGATTTGATTTGCAAATATTTTGCTTTAGGAAATTACGAAGAGGAAGAAGAAGTAGACATTTAATTTATGATAACTTTAACTTATGAATTTGTGAATTATAAATAAGTGTCCCTCTCCTTTTATAGGCTAAGACTGGTGTTGTCTTTCACGCACTCCTCCATCACCATGAAAGCTTCACCTCCCATCTCTTCTCCTTTATGTCACTTGTCCTTTATGCTAATTACATTTGTACCTTTAACATGATATGTCTCTTATCTCAATAGAAGCTTTTATAATATCCAAGCTTTATAAATAGATGCGTGTGTTAATTAGCTCCTAATGTGTTCATTTTATCATTAGACAAGTGCACGAGAGTTCGAACAACTAATATCGATGGAAAAACGTTTACCGGTAAACCGTTTTTGGTCACATTATCGATTTTTCTTCGAAGAATATATTCTTGTAAATAAATTTCAAATAATATTTTTTTATCATTAATTATTATTTATATAATTTTTAACAAGGTTATAAAAATATATTTATAATGCTTAATTATATTTCAAAATGTTTCGATATTCGAATATGAAGTGTTTGGATTTCAGGGTTACTATGGTAACCATGAGTATTAAATCGATACACACATAAATATACAAACACACACACACATATACTTGCACCTTAAATGTTCCTTATCAAGATTGATTAAGGAAAGGAAATCAACACATCTCTTGAGACTAGTGTATGTAATATTCTACATACGATGGATGGTGATTTACTCAAGATCGTTAGAAGCACTAAGGGGTTGTGTACTTATGGTTTTTGAAAAAAAATTATAAAACGACTTAAGAAGAGTCTTCTAAAGATAAATATAACTTAATCAAAATAGAAGATCTCAGGGTAACGATGTACAATAGTTAGCACTGTCAATCTTAAATATATAAACTGTACTTTGGCTATGGTCAATCACATAGTATAATGAACATACCATGAACATCATTGAGTACATGTTTAACTGCTTGAAATGAAACACCACTCAATAAAGAATTCGTCCTCTACATTATAAAAGGTTGGTCTCACTTTAATTGGTAAGTCAAATTAAAGTTAAAATCTCTAGCCGGAGTAAATGAGTAAATAGATAAATGTTATCGTATTGAAAAAATGCTTAGAAGTGACTTGCATAGTTAATGCATATATTAATAGATTTTTGGACCTTAGACCAAATTTTGAATAGTCGAGTGATACAGTGATGACAGAAAGAATACGTATACAAACTATTGTTACTATGTGAGTTTATATTAGATCAGAACTACGATTTTTCCTAAATGATGTTTAAGCGTTGAACTTGACTCCATATAGTGCTTCAGCAAAATCCATACAGGCTTCGATATTTAAATTGTTTAAATATTATCCATGGATCAAGTTCACGCCAGGGAGTCAATGCAACCACATTGTTAGTTATTTATGAATTTGACCATAAATAAAATTGATTTATATGTTATAAATTAATAAATAAATTAATATAAATGTTATATTAATATGTGCCTATTTTTATTTATTTGTTTCAAGCTTAAAATCAGACAGAATGATATGTAAAAGTTATATTATGTTCGACTTATTGGGACGATAGAAGTTAATTAATTAAACCATGATTCAAATAGGAGTCAAAGGAGTTTACTAACTTGCTAAGTCAAATATATGGTCGACCATATATGGGAGGTTTGACCTTTTACCAAGTCTTCTAGGAAAGAGAGCTGGTGGAGAAAAGGGAGAAAACTTTTGGTTGTTAATATGATGCACTCCAGCATGCTTTTAATATACAAAAATTTTGGTGTATAATCTCTCATCTATGACTACCGCCTCCTTGTCCTTGGACTCGATCTTGCAAAATCTAAGAGGAGGAAGAGAATGTGGTACTCTACGAGGAAGAATCATCAAATAACATATTGATTCTTAACCTGATAAATTCTGAGAAAGGTATATATTCAAGACCTGTTTTTTAGTTTATTTAATCATGTTAATATATATAATCATGTTATAAATTTAATTTGGCTAATTTTTATTAAAAAATTAATTTTTAAATTGCATATATGTACACATGTATACATATTATAATTATTATATACATACATCTATATATTTGAAATATATATACATATTATAAATAATTTTAAATCGCATATTATGTATTTTATAAATACGTATACATATGTATAATATATATATATACACAAAAACAAGAAACGAGCTATAGGTCCTTATTTTTAATGTTGTTATAAGAAAAGTCCCTGTAGATATAAATATGTAAATTTAGTCCCTATTTTCTGAAAAATAGAAAACTCAAGGTGCTTTGCGTTTTTCTAACAGAAAATGCAAGTTAACTTGCAACTTTTAGACTTTGAATTTTTTTAAAATTTTAAAAATTTTGAAATTTTTGAAAAACGCAAGTTAACCCACGCTTTCTATTAGGAAAGCGCAAGCTAGTTTGCGCTTTTATTTTGAATTTTTTTGAAATGTTTGAAATTTTTGAAAAATACAAGTTCAAGCTAGTTTGTGCTTTTTTATTTTAAAATTTTCGAAAATTTTGATATTTTTGAAAAGCGTAAGTTAACTTGCACTTTATATCAGAAAAACGCAAGCTAGCTTGCGCTTTTTCATTTTGATTTTTTTTTGAAATTTTTGAAATTTAAAAAAAATATTAAAAAGCGCAAGTTAACTTGCACTTTTTATAAGAAAAGTGCAAGATAGTTTGCGCTTTCTGATTTAGAAAAAATAGGGACTTAATTTACATACTCATTATCATAAGGACTTTTCTTACAATAACATCAAAAATAGGGACCTTCAGTGCAAAGCCCGATACAAAATTATATAAAAGAATCTTAGCATGTCCGTTGGGATTAGTGTACGTAATGCTCTCCATACAATTGACCTTGATCTACTCATGACATTAAAGGAACCATTAGGTTACGTACTTATGGTTATGTGGAATAATCGCAGAAAGACTCGATGAGGGTCTATTACAGGTTAATATAACTATTTCAAAATAGAAGATCTTAAGGTAATGACGTACAATAGTCTTTTGACTTGAAAGTACTATCGAACTTAAGTATGTAACTTATATGTTGATCATACGGCATGAAGACCATGTAACGGCTGTAGTTGGGTATACATCAAAACACTAGAAGTGAATAACCACACAAGGGAAGAATCATGTCCTTCGTTATAGAAATTCAGTATCAGCATAATTGGAAAATCAACTTAAAGTCAATATCTCTAGTCAAAGTAAATTTGTTAGTTGATATATATTATCAAATTGTATCAAAGGCTTCTAAGGTGACATAAGGAATTAATACAAACATTAATTAAGCTTTTGACCTTAATCCAAAGTCTAGATATCAAAAGTGATATTACGATGATGAAAGGAATAGGTGTACAAACTATCATCACTAGGAAAGATTATTTTATATCAAAAATACAATTTCACTTAAAAGGTTTGTAAGCATTAAACTTGACAATATATTGTGCTTTAGCGAAGTCCACACATGCTTCAATATTCAAATTGTTTAAATATTGATTGTGCATTGAGTTCACACCAGAGAGTTAACACAACCGCGGTGTTAACTATCACTAAGTTCTAACAATAATAAATTTAATTTATAAATGTTATAAATTTATAATAAATTACTAAAAATGTTCTATCAATATTTTCTCTGTTTAATTGTGTATTTTAAGCTTAAAATCTGATGGGATAATGTATAAAAGTTATATGATGGTTCTATTGGCATGGGAGCTAAGAATTAATTAAGTAAATGACGATTCTAATAGGAGCCAAAGAGGGTCTTGATCTTGCTTTGTCAACCATAGGTCAGTCACAAAAGTGCATCAAGGAAGGCTTTGCCAAGTCTTCATGAGCTAGAGAAAATAGTGGAGAAAATGGTGCAAACTATTGGTTGTAAATAATATAACCTCTACTCTATATTAATACTTTCTGGTGCTTTATCTCCTTAGTCACCCATCCTTACTCTTCCAAAGGTGAAGCTATCCTCTCAGCCTTACAAACTGAAGAGGATGAGGAGACTATAAAGCTCCAAGGGAAAATTATCGGCAAATAATGCATTAGACCCTCGACACGACTACATCGGTATAAGGTGTATTCCTTATTTGTTATCTAATCAACAGACACACACACACACATCTATGGACTATGTATGTATGTATGTATGTATGTATGTGTGTGTGTGTGTGTGTGTATGTATGTGTGTGTGTATGTATATGCTCACACATATTATTTTGTGATCTTATATATTTTCGACTAAGGTTTATTTATATAAAAAATAATTATTTTAATGTCCATATATGCTTAAAATAATTTTGATTACTAATATTCTTATTAACTTACATATAAGTATATATAATATTAATTACATTTTAATTTTTGGCTAACAAAAAATTGAATCAAAAATGCTTATATATATTATATAAATATTTCAAAACCAACAATTTATATCTTGTTTCAGGTTCCAAAATAATTAAGAAAAATATATTTACAATCTCACTATTATATAGATATTTTATATATATTTTAAATATTTTTTATAAAGTCAAAAACATTTTAAATTAATTTTTTGAATTTTACAAACTACTTTAAAACATTCAGTCGAATAATATGTGCATGCATGTATTATTTTCCTATTGTATTATTTCCTATTGTTGGTTGTAGCAATAAAAAATTTAATATTATTTTGATTAATTCAAAGATTTGAAATTTTGAATTTTAAACTATATTATTCTGAAGGCAAAACATAAAAACCAATAATGTTATGTGTATATATCTTTATATTTATGTATATTTAATAAATATGTAGAAATTATTTATTTAATATATGCATATTATAGCAAATAAATCATTTTGTATATAAATAATTCAAATTATTTTCATATTTATATTTTAATCACCTATATATAGTTTAAATAACACGAAAATAGGCGCAGAGAAGAAGTTGTGAAAAAATTTAGTCTTAAGGACAACAAGTTTGCTTTTTATTCTGAAGGACATTTGGTAGTGTAAACAGAAAATGATAGTTACAACTATCATTTTGTGATTTACACTAAAAAGTGTCCTTAAGCCTAAAAAATAAACTTCTTGTCCTTCGAACTAAATTTTTCTACAACTTTTTCCTTGAGCCTAAATTCCCCTTTAAATAATGTATAAATTCAGAAATCTAATGGCCAGAAAAAATTATTATCGTATTTGTTTTATAATACTACCTGATTTTTTGTGTAACATTAAGTTGACAGTGGACATAGTTATGCTAAATAATAGCGTCTATCCTGATAGGCAATTTAGGGTGTCACGTTTTTCTGAATTCTCATTTCTTTTCCTCCTTTTGAATTTCATTTTCTTTTATTTCTTAATCCTTTTTTAGATTCATGGGTACTAGTCAATAGGTGAATAATGATGATGGGTGGCAAGAAGTTACACATAAGGGTGAATTTTTTCGTAATAATGGACAGAACAGTCGCCAATTTAACCCCCCTCTTACATGTGAGGTCGGATGGGAAATTTGATGATATGAAGGGGAGAGGTGTCGTATTTACTACTAATAAAGAAGCTGGCAAAATTTCTTACGTGTGATGCCATCAGAAATAGTGGCATTGGATTTGTGCAAACTAAAGAAGTTAATGGTAAAATCAAAAGATATTTATCTGAAGAAGCGATTATAGAAGTAGAAGAAGTGTGGAAATTTTTTTTGCTATTATGTTTGGTAGGGATTAAACCATATTTTTAAGGCATTTGAAGCTTTTACCAAAAGGGTTTGGAATACAGAGGATTTTTCTATTCAAACTAGAGAAAATGATTTTTTTTGTAGTCAGATTCGCTTCGGATAGATATTGTTTCAATGTCTTAGAGAGTGGTCCTTGGTTTTTCGATAAAAGACTAATAATTATGAAGAGACTAACCCCATCGATGAACTCGGACAGAGATCTTTTCACCTCCTGTCTATGTGAGTTAAACTACCATGTTTGAGTTTTCGGCTGTAGGGCACAAAGGCATTGAGTGCCTTGCTTAGCTCTGTTAGTAAGCCGATTATAATGGACTAGGAAACTAAAAATAAGACATGTATCTCTTTTCACGAGTCGTAGTGGATGTTGAAGCCAAATTAGGGATGCCGAATGTTGTGGAAGCTGAGATTGAAGAAGGAGAGATATTTTCTCACGAAATCATATATGAAAATCCTCCTCCCAAATGTAATAACTATATTTTGGGTATTTTAAATCTCAGTTCTCTCTTATCTATTAAATAATAGTAAAGCAGAAGATTTTCTGGCTCTCTCCTTGATTCTAGGAATTTTCTCTCTTCTCCTTAATTCTCTCTTTAGATATTTTATTTTCAAATTCTTTAATTTATTACTTTACATTTATTTTACTAATTCTCTTCTATTATGTTACATTTTGGTACATGTATTTTAAAGTTTATATAATTATTTACATATAATTTATCAGCTACCTTCTAATATTTTATATTTAAGTCCGCACATTTAGGTTAATTAAATAATCCAAAATTTAAGCTATTTAAATAAATTCATTTAATATTTCTTATAAATACCAAATAGTGACAATTTAAATATGTATAACACTTAAAAAACTAAACTATAATATTAATCTTTCATTCAACTATAAAGATATATAAATCACATAAACTAATAATAAAAAATTATAGTTAATTTATTTCAATAAATTTATCATATATTTCATTGTAAATTCTACTTTAACTTCAAATACATACATTTAAAATTACCATAATTATTCACAAAATTTACCTCACTTTTCTTCTAATATTTTACTTTTCTCCCTATATGTATCAATTAATTATATGATCTAAATTTAAACTAATTAGATAAATCCAACTAATTAATGTTCGTTGATTCGTTTACTAATTTATGAAAATATCAATATGTACACCATATTCATATTAACAAAATTTAAAAAAAATGATTAATGTAAAGATACCTAAGTTATATAATTTAAAGAACTTAAAGTGTATACATAAATAATAATAATAAATCCTTTTTCACATTTCTCTTAATAAATTTATCATGAAATGCATTACAAAATTATAATTTTTGTACTCCGAATACATACATTATAAATTTTCTATAATCATTTACAGCCTTCTCTCAATTCCTTTACAATATTTAACATTTAAGGTTATATATTGTAATCAATTACTTAACTTGAAAACTATTTAAATAATTTCACTGTGCAATTTTTCACTGATTTGTCAAATAAGTTGATCAATATGAACCTTATTCATATTAACAAAAATGATGAAAAAATTCATTCAAATATATAAATACATTAATCACATAACATAAATTATATTCATAAATAATAATTACAAGTTTAAAGTTTTATTTATTTATATCAATATGTGTATCATGCATTACATTGTAAAACCCTTTTTTAACGTCAAAAACGTACATTTTGAATTTATCCAATTAGTTACAAAACACTTCACAATATCACCTACCATTATATACTAAAGTCGATATTTTCAAATTAATTATGTGATCTTCAATTTAAATTATTTAAATAAATTCAATTAATAAATTTTTGTTAATTCATCTAATAAATGCTAAGATATAACGGTTTCAATATGTATACCATATTCATATCAGCCGCAAAGGTGATAAATTAGTTTTCCACTGAAATACAAAGATACAAGTCACCTAACATAAATAATATGCACAAGAAATATTTTCATATTTAGTATATTATTCATATATCTAAATTTTTTATATTGTATTACATTGAAAAATTCTGTTTTTAGTTTCAAATACGTACATTTTAACATTTTTACAATTATTTTCTAAACCGCCCTCATTTATTTTCTATTATTTTATATTTAAATCCATGTATTCAAACTACTTACGAAATCTCAAATTTAAATAATTTAAACAATTTCAATGAATATTAAATCTATTCTTCTAATGAATCATAAAAATATATGTCAATTTTAACACATACACGCTCACATTATGGAAAATTGTAAGATTATTTTTTTATTCAGCTATAAAAATATATAGATCACATAACATTATGTACATAAACATCAAAACAAATTAATTTGTAAGTAAGTTATAATTCCTTTATATTAAGAATTTATCGTACATTATATTACAAAATTATGTTTTAGGTTCAGTATATCCACATCGAAATTATACAATTTTTTACAAAATTCCTCTCGATTCTTCCTATCGTTTATTTTCAAGTCCATGTATGTAAACTAATTACATAATTTTATATTTTATTTATTTACACAAATTTCATTAAATAATATTTTTCAGTTCATCTAAAAAATTACTAACATACGTTAGTTTTAACATGTATGTTATATCCATATTAACAAAATTGAATAAATTACTTTACTATTATATATATGTGTGTGCGCGTGTGTGCTATACAACATAAATTATAAACAAACGCAATACCAGTTTTAATTTATAGTTCATTTATTTCACTAAATTTATCATACATTATATAACAAAGTTCTCATTTTAACATTAAAGATATAATATTATATTTTACAATATTACCGTGTGCAACGCACGGGTTACACACTAGTTAAAGCATGAATTCTAAAAGCTAAGGAGGAGATACATATCAATCCAGAGGATATAAACAGATCAGATGACGATGCTAGGGATGGTTTTCAGCCTATATCTACATCAGGAAAATCTAAAACACATAACCATATTGGAATATAGTGTATATTTAACACAAGAGGACTCATGAAAATCAACTGAGAATATTGATGGTGTGATGAAAAAGTGGTTAGCTGTTAAAGGCAAATTGTTAAACGAGTTGAAAGGAATAAGTATAGTAAGAGATGCTGGTGGGTTTGTGGTCCCTGAAGCGGATGTAGTAATGCAGTCACATAACCATGCAAAGTCCATAATGCCTACAAACAAGTTGGTGAAGGAGTCTCCTGTCGTTAATATTGATTTACATAATAAGAACAATGTATCCAATGTTAAAGGTATAGAGCAAGAGTTTGTAGATAGGGACTATCAACCGTCTTCGGAGCAGCACCAAGGAGGGGTAATACAATGCAAGGGAGACAATAATTCAGTTCAATAGAAGCCTCAATCACCAACATCTCGCATCACTGGTTTGAAGCGCAATAATTCATCATCCAACTTATCCAAACTTAATCATGGGCTTTCTAAATTTTGTTTTACTGACATTTATAAAAATTTAAATAAAGGTGAATGTGTTAGTTTTGATATTAATGATGTGAATGTAGTTTTACAAGTTAAGAAACAAGCAATGAAGAGTTTCTAGGCTCCTTTGGAGATGGAAAGCACAGATACACAGTCAATATCAAAAGATGATATCATGCCTACTGTAAATGTAGGAGATAAAGAGGGTTCTGTGAATCAAAAGGAAAAAATGGTTCAGAAAGATAAGTTAGTTGAGAAAAAACTAAAATGGTTGGAAATGTTAAATAAAGATGGAGAGAATTCATAGGAGAGTCCTTGCGGTAGAAGGCTGTGTAGCCATCGTAAAAATTAATATATATATCTATTGCTTGCTGGAATGTTAGGGGTTTTCACAAACCTAGTAGAAGCTTAGAACATAATGATTTTATTTGAAAACACAATATAAGTTGAAAGTGACTGTGCTATACGATCGTGTAATATAGATAAACTACTTGTGGGTAACAATAATTAAGTAAATATTAAAGCAGTAAAGTAAATGGCACCAGATATTTTTATACTAGATCGAACTCTGGTTCTACGTCCAATCGCAGACACCTTTTGGAATTAAACTAGCAACATATACTTAACCCGACGGAATATGATTACACTGCCCGAGCAACCGAATCGGACTTATACCGTCTAAGCAACCGAATAGGACTTCTACTGTCCAAACAATCGAATATTACTTCTTTACAATAAATAAAAGTATCTGACTGTCGTATGCTCTTTAAGTAGCACCATAAGTAAATTAAGTATAACCATCCTATAATCTTCTCCTTTATGATATATAGTGTGATGTGCTTGAGAAATGTGGAAGATAGAGTGATCAACGTTTAGAAATTGTATGCAGTTTGAGTGCAAATTGAAAATAGAGAGAAAGAGATAAGAATTCATGAATATTAAAATCAGTTAAGTTAATTGTTTGTTGAATTCAAAACTCTATTTATATAGACTAAAAGTTGCAATCTTTCATGAAAGAAAACATTGAAAAGAAATAGGTGCAACCGTTGATTTGAAGATGTTTCTCTTCGATGAAGAGAAGTGTCTTTTCATATAAAAAATAGCTGTTATGAATATTCAGTTGGCTGAAAATATAATTCAGCCTTCTGAATTTGTTAATTTCGAAAATAGCAAAGAAATAGGCATTTTCAGGCCTAATTCAGCCGGCTGAATGAAACCATTCGGCCGATTGAAACTTCATATCAATTTATGAAAAGTTTCAAAATTCGGCCGTTTGAATGGTATTATTCAACCGGCTGAATTCTGTTGATAAACAAAAGTTACCATAACTCATTTGGTCGGAGCACTTGCCTTCTAAACTAGCGACTTGAGTTTGAGCCCACTCCATGAAATTTTTGAAAACTTGATTTTTCATTTAAAATATGAATATATATGTGTGTATACCATTTTGAGAAGATTTTAACATTTGTAAACTCTAGACACTACACTCTATGACTAATAATACTTTGTTTGTCACCTTCGTCTAGTCTCTATCGTGTATATCTCTTCTTGTATTTCCATATATTTTCATCCTCTTTTGTACTGTGTATCTTCATTTTGAACGTATTTGCTTGTCTCTTTTTGATGCTCATGTACCTGCAAATTAGCTTAGAGATTCTTTGGCATAATTGTATAGTAGTTGTCATTAAAATCCCACAATTGAGGTTCTAACATAAGTTGCATTGGTGTGCTTGAGAATAAATTGACTTTTGAGGAACTAACCAAGTTTGAAAACAGTTTGGCTTCAATTGGAGTATTGTTAGTAATATTTCTTATTACTATAAATATAGAATTTTTGTACTCATTGATTTGCAATCGTGGCAATTCAACTTTATTAGCCTGAGTGACTAGCACCTTACGCTAGAATTGATAAACTTTAGAGGTTTTAAGTGTAACATCTCTTTTGTGTATGCTCACAACTTTGTTGAACTTAGAAAGAAACTTTAGATTAACCTAAAAGATGATGCTTTTTATATCTTCAGACCATATATCATTTTACGTGACTTTAACTGTAATAGAAATCTTAGCAACAAACTAGGAGGCATCCCTATTCCATTTAGCAAGACCTTGGAATTGGACTATCTTATCTTTCGAACGGGTATAGCGGAAATTCCTATTAAAAGTTTTCTTCTTTCCTGGTGATTAAAGCCTAATCGCAATATTTTTACTAAAATTGATAGTGTTTTCACCAATTTGGACTTGATCAACCGTTTTTCTCACATTTCAGCTAACCATTTGCCTCCATCAATTAGTGATCATAATGCAATTCTCGTTTTTTTGGTTCCTACTATTGTCAATTACTCCAAACCTTTTTGATGAATGACTCATTGGCATTTATGTAATGACTATTTTTCTATAGTGCATGTATGGAATTTAGAGGTGTTTGGTAGGCCTCTTTTTATATTATTTGTGAAATAGAAAAACATTAAACACTTATTAAAAGAATAGGATACCATTTGGAACAATACGAAGCAAGAAGCAGAGGATTTGAGAATGAAATGCTCCTATCTGAAAAAACAACTTGAGAACGGTATAGATGAAATCATCACAGAGGTGTTTCAAAAATCGAGTACACTACTTGAGGCAGGGTTGAACAAGGAGTTAATTAATGCCAAACAAAAAGCTAAATGTGTCTGGTTATTATTAAAAGATGAAGCCTTAGTATTTTCCTATGCAAAAATGTTTCGCAAAAGATGTTTTGGCCATGTTCCAAACATTACAGCTCATTATTCGTTGGATACTAGGAAAATTACTTTCATAAACGCAGCTTTGGACTTCTACAGAAATCTTTTTGGCAAATTTAGTCAGCAAGACTCCCCAAGTGTGACATGTAAATCCGTTATTCCAAAGTATGGTGCGAATTTTTAAAATTTTTATATTTCTCAAGAAGAAATAAAGTTAGCCATTTGGAGTATTAATGATAACTCATCCCCAAGACCTGATGGTTTCACTTATAAAATTTATATGGTTCATTAGGATTTAATGAAAGATTTATTAGCACTTGCTTTGAATGACACTTTCGAGTAGGGTAAATTTATCAAGGAATGAATCACACTTTTTACACCTAATTCAAAAAAAACATAATGCCATAGGGATCTATTATTTTAGGCTAATTGCTTGATGTAATATCTTATACAAGATCTTATCTAAAGTTATGTGTAACAGATTAAACCTATTCATGGACTCTATCATTTATGAAATTCAACGTGCTTTCATAAAGGGGAGAAATATTGGTGATGGTATTTTATTTGCTCATGAAATCATTAGTGGTTTGGGCCATAAGGACAACCATAACATGTTTATGAAGATTGATTTGAAGAAAGCATATAATTGTGTTAATAGGATTGTTTTACATATGCTAAGAAGTGTTAAGTTCCTATTGAAATGGATTAATCTAATTGATGAAATGATTAACTCTCCTTGGTTTTCTATCATGCAGAATGGTTCCTAATGGTTATTTTGGAAGTATCAAAGTGCTGAGGTAGAGGGATCCCTTGTCCCTACTTCTCTTCACCATTTGTTATGGAGTGCTTTTCTTTTTTGATGGAAGATCGAGTTAGAAGTAATCAAATTAATCAAATAAAATCTCATGATAATAATATTACTCATTTTATTTATACAAATGATATTCTTATTTTTTATAGAGCAGTTTAGTCTACTAATGCTGTGAAGAAAGTTTTCTCCTTAATGAGAGAAGTGGCAGGTCTTATTTTAAATTGCGAAAAATCAAATATATATTTTAGGAAAGGGGTTTATGCAGCAGATGAAATATATAACCTACTCAACATCAACAAATGGATCTCCTGGTAAAATATCTTAGTATTCCTTTATTTAGTTCTGATTTAAAAGATATGGATTTTACTCCATTATTAGAGAAATGCAAACATAATATTAATGGTTAGAAGACTAAGTTGTTAAGTTTGGCTAGGAGAATAGAGTTAATTAAATCCACATTTTACCTGGTAGTATAGTTTTGGATGCAATGCTTTAAACTTTAATATGCAACTATTCACAAAATAAAACATGTTTGTTTAAATTTTTATAGAAAGGAAGAATTAGCAAAATTTCTTGGGATGTCATTACTAAACGTATGATGGAAGGGGGACTAGGTTAAAGAGATTGGGAGGAGTTAAATGATGCACTCATCATCAAACTCATTTGGAGAATTATTAATAAGCAAGGGATATGGTTAAACTTATGAATGAAAAATATATTGGTAACAAGAGTTTTTGGAAAATTGAACCTAGATCTGATGACTCGGGTGTATGGAAATTTTCACTGAAAAATAGACATTTGAAATGCATGAGGAAAAGAGTGTGATGGGAAATCCACTTCCATTCGGTATGATCCATGGCAGTAAGGAAGCAATCTTATCTGCAAATTAGGTATGGAAATGGCTATTCGTACAAGGACAGAACATTTGTTAGTAGATGAAATAATTGATCAAGACAGATGGAAATGTGATAGGATGAGCTTTATTTTTCATCCGTGGTCTAAAATAGAAAACATACCCATCTATCAAGATAATGATATGGATTATCGAATATGGACTTGTTGTCAAAATGGAGGATACAAGTTTAAACATGTTTGGAACTCGGTCCGCACAATATATGAGAATAAAAACTGGGCCTCATTGGTTTGGCATAGGCTACACATGCTAAAGATGGCTATTTGCATTTTCAAAGCTATTAATAATTTTCTTCCTACAAAGTATAGACTTATTCAAAGAGGCATCGCTATTGATCCTCTCTGGTCCTATGTATTAGGATTTTTTGGTGATACAATATTTCCAAAATTAATAGATTTTGGAGATATTCTCGGTATTTAGTTACCCGTTCTGTGCATGAAGGAAATGGAAAGAGAAATTAAAGAGATAGGGATTTGGAGATATTTGCCATATATATTTGATTGCTATATTTTATAAAAGGAGAAACAAAAGGAATCGAATAGGGAAATAATTGATTGATGGAGAAAATGGAATATTATCAATCAATTACATGGCAAAGCAATTAATGAGAATATTATTATTCCATGAATTGATTTATTTACATAAATCAATTGCTTCATCCCTAAGTAACTTTTCTCTATATATAAAGAGAGGCATAGAGAATGTTAAGATATCAGATGTGAGAGAACAATCTCTTGTTTATTTTTCTTCATTTCTTTACTCTATAACCTCTTCAAATAGTAATAAAGCTCTTCCCCATTAAAGTGGACGTACACTATCTCGCGATAGTGAAACCACTATAAATCTGTGTGTTCTCTCTTGTCTCTATATTTTTTTTCTGTGATCTATAATAATCTGTTTGTTCTATCACGCCAAATTGCAAGATCCTATTTTTCTGCTAAGAGGGATTGATCACCCCTCCCCCTTACAACTGGTATCGGAGCTAGATTCGCAAAGAAGGTGTTTTGGTAGAATGGCAGGAGGAGATGAAAATAGTACAAATAGTACTTTAGCGCCAGTAGTTGCTCCACACGTCAGAGGCTCCTATGTGGCTTCAGGATCACAGTTGACGATAGAGAAGTGGAATGGTGAAGGAGATTTTGAAAAATGGCAATGGATAATGAAAGCAGTTTTGAGGAGAAATCGCGTTCATCGAGTAGTATTTGATACAGAGACACTGCCTGCTGATATTTCATCAGTGGAATTAGAAGAGATGGAAGAATGGGTCTTTACTACTCTCCAGCTTGCTATGGGAAAGAATGTAATTTCTGAAATCAGTCAGGAAACCACAGCTAAAGGCATTTGGAAGAAGTTGGAGGACCTCTACATGAAGAAATCCCTAACTAACCGTCTGATCCTATTGAAGACTTTTTTCACTTATAAAATGAAGGAAGGTTCTTCAATTAAAACACACCTAAGTGTGTTTGATGACCTGTTGATGAAGATTAAATCTGTTGAGTTGAAAGTTGATGAAGAATAGAAAGCAATGATTCTGTTGTGTTCGCTTCCAGAACGATACACTGGTTTCGCTAACGGCCTTATCTATGGTAGAGATACATTGACATTAGATGATGTGAAGATAGGTTTGCTCAGTGAGGAGTTGAGAGATCAGATGAAAGAGTTTGGTGTTGGTGATAGTAGTAGAGGAAGTAATAGTAGTTCAGGTTTATTTGTTGAGAGAGGTAGAGCAGAGAAGAAAGTGAAGAATTATAGGGGGCGTTCCAATTCTAGGAAGCCTCATTGGCGGAGTAAGTCAAAAGATGGAAGGTGTCATCATTGTAAGAAATCAGGCCATTGGAGAAGAGACTGCCCAGATCTGGAGAAGAAGACTGAAGGTTCTTCATCTATTGCGATGGAGAAAGATGATAGCGATTTATTGACAGCGGTTATATCAGATGTTGCAGACCATTGGGTATTAGATTCTGGAGCATCATTTCACATGACTCCTAATAAGGATTATTTTTCTTCCTTTGATGCTAAAGAAGGAAGTTCCATCCTTATGGGGAACGATGCTACATGTAAGTCTATGAGAGTTGGTTCAGTTCGCATTCACATGTATGATGGGATTGTTCGCACACTTTCAGATGTTCGCTATGTTCCTGGTCTTCGGAAGTCATTGATATCATTAGGCCAATTGGCATCATTGGGATGCAAGATAACCATTTTCAAAGATGGTTTGAGAGTTTCTAGAGAGGCACTTGTATTGATGAAGGGTGTTATGGTAAGAAATCTGTATTTGCTGATGGGTACCACTGTTCATGGAGAATTATGTGTTGGAGTTGATACTTCTAAAAGTTTGGATGCTATCAAGCTTTGGCATATGAGACTAGGTCATACTTCGGAGAAGAACTTAGAGTTGCTTCGTAAGAAGAAAAAGATCAAGGGAGAAATCTTCAACAAGTTGAACTTTTGCAAGGAGTGTGTATTGGCAAAGCAAACCAGAGTTTCTTTTGGTGACGGTATGCATACTTCTAAGAGTGTACTTGATTATGTACATTCAGATGTTTGGGGGCCATACCCTACTGCTTCCATTGGTGGAGCTTATTTTGTTTCATTCATTGATGACTACTCGCGCAAGGTTTGGGTGTATGTAATGAAAGCTAAGTCGGAAGTATTTCAGAATTTTAAGGTTTGGTTAGCTCTTGTTGAAAACCAAATAGGAAAGAAATTGAAGATTCTTAGATCCGATAATGGTGGCGAATATGTCTCCAAAGAGTTCCTCGACTACTGCAGACAACACAGTATTAGAAGACATTTTACTACATCTGGTGATCCGCAATCCAATGGGGTTGCTGAGAGGATGAATAGGACTCTACTTGAGAAGGCCCGTTGCTTGATATTGACTGCGGGTATGTCTAAGGGTTTTTGGGCTGAAGCTGTTTCGACTGCAGCACATATTATTAATCGGATTCCATGCTCAGCCATTGGTGGGAAGATTCCAGAGGAGTTATGGAGAGGTAAAAGCACTTTATTAAGTTATTTTCGTATATTTGGATGTCCAGTTTATGTTCACAATACAGGACAAGATAAGTTGGAGCCTAGGGCCTCCAAGTGTGTTTTTCTTGGTTATACAGATGGAATAAAAGGATACAGAATTTGGAATCCAGTTACGAAGAAAGTTATACACTCCAGACATGTGACTTTTGACGAGTCAGCAATGTTTAAACCTTTGGAAGGTTTATCAGACGGTTCAGATTCAGTTGATGAGAAGGCCGAAAAGACCGAGATTCCCAACTTTCAAACCCGAAGTACAGCTATTACTATTGGAAATAGTGATAGAACAGTTGATGATACATCACATGATAGTCCACAGATTTCTTCTAGTAGTGATGGAGATGGTCATGAAGCTAGAGAGGATTCAGCTCAAGATGGAGCTCAAGGTGGAGCTGAAGGAGAGTCAGGCGATATAGTCATTCGGGCTAGTCAGAGACCAAAGAGAGCTCCAATTAGATATGGAGATTGGGATTATGCAAATTTGAGCCTTGATGATCAGTTTGAGTATGCTTTACATGTTTTTCATGATGAACCATTAAGCCTTGACGAAGCCATGAAGTCGAATGATAATTCGAAGTGGAATTGAGCTATGGAAGAGGAGATACAGTCTTTGCAGAAGAACAAGACTTGGGATTTGGTACCACTACCTCAAGGAAGCCGAGCCATAGGTTGCAAGTAGGTGTTCAAGCTGAAAGACGATGGTAGATACAAGGCAAGATTGGTTGCCAAAGGGTATTTACAAAAAAAGGGGTTGGAGTATGATGAAATATTTGCTCCAGTTGTTAGACAAACTTCAATTCGAATCCTACTTGCGATAGTTGCTGCTCACGATTTGGAGTTAGAACAACTTGATGTGAAGACTGCTTTCTTGCATGGTGATTTGGAAGAAATCATTTACATGAAGCAGCCAGAAGGATTTATTGTAGATGGAAAATCAGATTGGGTATGCAGATTGAAGAAATCTCTTTATGGTCTAAAACAGTCGCCTAGACAATGGTACAAAAGGTTTGATTCTTTTATGCTTTCACATGGTTTTAATCGTAGTACTAAAGATGCATGTGTTTATTTCAAGCATTTAAAGAATAGTAATTGGGTGTATTTGCTTTTGTACGTGGATGATATGTTGATTGCTTCTAAGGATAAAGTTGAAGTTGATGAGTTGAAGTTGAAATTAAAAGCGGAATTCGAAATGAAAGACCTTGGAGAAGCAAAGAAAATTTTGGGGATGGAAATTCAAAGAGATAGAAAGCTTGGACTTTTGAGACTTACTCAAAAGGAATATATTCAAAAGGTGCTTGCTTGATTTAGCATGGATGGAGCAAAGGCTATCAGTACACCCATGCCTTTGCATATACAGCTCTCTAACAAAGGCTCTCCGATCTCAGAAAAGGACAAGGCCTACATGAAAAAGGTGCCTTATGCGAGTGCGGTAGGTAGCTTGATGTATGCTATGGTGCACTAGACCTGACATTGCTCAGGCTGTTGGATTAATTAGTAGATATACAGCAAATCCGGGAAAATCGCATTGGGTGGCAGTGAAGTATATTTTTAGATATCTTAGAGGAACATCGCATTATGGTCTTGTTTTTGGCGGCAGAAATAAAGATTTCAACTTGATTAGATTTTGTGATTCAGACTATGCCGGAGATAAAGATAGAAGGAAGTCAACCTCAGGCTATGTGTTCACTCTTGGAGGAACGGCTATTAGTTGGAGAGCGAGGTTGCAGACTATAGTTGCTTTGTCTACTACAGAGGCAGAGTTGATAGCTGCAGTTGAGACAACTAAGGAGGCACTTTATTTGAAGAAGTTGTTGTGTGATTTGGGCTTTGTACAAGATAATTGTTTGGTGAATTGTGATAGTCAGAGTGCAATTCATTTAGCTGAAAATCTGGCTTTCAGCTCTAGAACAAAGCATATAGAGGTAAGAGAGTCTTTCCTTATCTCCATGAATGAAGAGAAGTTAGTTCGCCTTCATAAGGTTCATACAAATGACAATGCAGCAGATATGTTTACGAAGGCCTTACCTGCTACTAAGTTCGAGCATTGCTCGAACTTGATTCACTTGATGAAGTGCTAGGTGCCACATGGTGGCACTGTGGGGAAGAGAGTAACTTGGTTGAAGTTAAGAGAAGATGTGGCATTCTTCTTGTATGAAGAGATATGAGTTTATTTTTGGTTGCACAATGTTTGCCTTATTTTTTTTGAGTGTTTCCAACACTTTGTTGGTGGACGGTGGTCTTGCCGGAGTTCATTAACAAAGTGCAATGAGAGGTGGCTTTTGCAGGAACTCATTGGGAAGCATTCATTTTGGAGTATCTTGGTTTGGAAGAGATATTGTATCAAGGTGGAGATTATTAGGATTTTTTGGTGATACAATATTTCCAAAATTAATAGATTTTGAAGATATTCTGGTATTTAGTTAGTCGTTCTGTGCATGAAGGAAATGGAAAGAGAAATTAAAGAGATAGGGATTTGGAGATATTTGCCATATATATTTGATTGCCATATTTTATTAAAGGAGAAACAAAAGGAATCAAATAGGGAAATAATTGATTGATGGAGAAAATGGAATATTATTAATCAATTACATGACAAGGCAATTAATGGGAATATTATTATTCCATGAATTGATTTATTTACATAAATCAATTGCTTCATCCCTAAGTAACTTTTCTCTATATATAAAGAGAGGCATAGAGAATGTTAAGATATCAGATGTGAGTGAACAATCTCTTGTTTATTTTTCTTCATTTCTTTACTCTGTAACCTCTTCAAATAGTAATAAAGCTCTTCCCCATTAAAGTGGACGTACACTATCTCGCGATAGTGGAACCACTATAAATCTGTGTGTTTTTTCTTGTCTTTATATTATTATTTTTCTGTGATCTATAATTATCTGTTTGTTCTATCACGCCAAATTGCAAGATCCTATTTTTCTGCTGAGAGGGATTGATCACCCCTCCCCCTTACACTATGTAATTCTCATAATGAATATTGTGCTCATATATTCTTTGAATGTGGTTACTTAACATATGTTTTGAAGTGGCTTCATATTAAACTCAAGTTGTCATCCAGTCATTCTAGTATCCTTATTTTTTAGAAAGAAATTCAAAATGTGATTTATTCTCGCTCTATTTGGTTCGTATCACTGTCTCAACTTACATCTGGTTTCTTTGGAAAGAAAGGAATAATTAAGTTTTCAGAAAACTATTGTTGGATAAGCATGAAATTTGCAATTAAATTACTCAAGCTGTCATTATTAGAGCAACTAAATCTAAATCTAGAGCTAGCATTTCTAACAGGGAGAAAGATATTATAGAATAATGGGGATTCAGACTTTTGCTAACCATTGTCGAGCTATATTATCCTTGACATAGATATATATCTTCCTGAATATCTCTGATTGGATGCTTCTTTCCCTTCAGAGAAGTTCTAGAATCATGTATTACTTACATTTTCTTTCATTATACATAAATTTTTATCACATAATCTTAAATTTACATTTGATTCTTAGTTTTTACAGATTTTAAAGCTTCTAAGTTCTCGGTAATCCTGCATTATTTGTTGTCTATCTTTTAGTTTCAAGATTAATTTTCTAGTGCTTCTAATATTAAGACAGATTCTAAATTCTTACTGATTACACAACTAGTTTGTTCTCCTTTCTGAGTTGTTTACTGGCTTGTTCAGTGAAGTCCTCTGAATGCTACCTTCGATTTCCACTCTGCAATGAATTTTGTCCCGGTTATGATAGTTCAGATGCCACCATTTTCGTCAGTTTGTTTTTAGCATGTGCTGATTTTAGTAGAGTTTGAGAACCTACTTTTAGGTTTTCGTGTCCGATTATCTTATGAAGTCGGGTGCTTGTGTTGTTAACTGATTCATTGTAGAGTCCCTTGTATTGATTGTACTTGTAAATATCTTTATAAGTAACAAAGGCTGATTGAATCTCTTTGGAAAAAAACAATAAGTTTACATCATTTAATTCACATTAACATGTTATTGACTGTAGGAAATTAGTCAAACCGTCTTCATGAACATCTAGGTATTTTACATATATCTATGTATTTATATTGTTTTAATGTTCATATTGTGAATATGAATATTATAAATATTGAAACAAAAAATTAAAATACATTAGTAAATTGGTTTTTAATTAAATTATAATTAATTTTATTTTACCATTAATAATAATTAATTATTTAACTTAAATAAATTAAATAAATTATTTTAAAACTTATTCACTAAGAAAGTACTAAATTTAATTTAGTACAACAAAATATTTACACAAACACAATATAAACATCTTTGCAATTTAATAAGAGGTAAAAAATTTAAAATTCATGTTTTTACCCTGCTACTAATGCACCTGACCCACATTGTCACCCCATATGGACATGACATCTATTTTGCTATAAGCTTGGATTTCAAAGTAGCCAATAGTGAAGCTTAGTATGAAGATTTTTTTCCAAAAATGACATAAACACCCAATTGGATAATAAAAATGAAAAATACCAGAGGAAGAAAGAAAGTGCAATAAAGAGCACAAGATACTTATAGTGGTTCGGGAATAGTCCAGCCTACATCCACTTAGTTGATTTTAATTAATTATCCTTTGTTTTTACAAAGCTGTTTTTACAAGTCGGTAGTCACAACTCGGTAGAAATCCAACATAGTAATTTTTAGAGTTATGATTTTACAACTCGTCGTTGTTAGAAGTTCATAGTGAAGAATAAGAAAAAAGTCCATTTTCCAAGCACTCTCCACCTCTCTTTATAGGTGAAGATCCCCACATTTGTCTCCGAAATTGCTACATATGATATCCACGTCTTGCATATTCTTCCTTGAAAATAGCTCGACCAATCTCGATCCAAGCATTATGGATCAGCGATGAACCATGAGCCTTGAATCGATGCCAACCTGGCTAAGGTCCAACTTCGAGTTACCCCTTCACTTGCTCTGGTTTTCTCTAAGGACGGCTTAAGGTTGTGGAGCTTCATGTTTTCCATCTTCACCGAGTCTGACCTAGGTCTTTATTCATTTTCTTTGAGTCATAACTCGAGTCCTAACCATGGGGCCTGAGTTGTGAAACTTGAGTGAACTTTTTAATCCCATTTTTCCTTTGCACGATATTTACCAAGTCCTTTCATTCATTTATTCATCATTCCTTAGTCCAATTCAATTACTCAAGTCTTTTTCGAGACTATGGAAACTTGCTGATAGCACTATGCCCTTCAAAGCATGCCTTGTGAGGAGATGGTGTGCTTTGCTTAAGAACAAATATCGTAGTTGGCAAATCACTAGTAGTAGAGCTCTCTGGCTATAGACTGATTAAACCGCGATAAATCATCATGTTCCTTTAGATTCACCTGTAAATCAAAGGTCTCTCTAGACCCATCATAGCTAAGGACTCAAGTACTTGCATAAGTGTCAATCAGAAATCATAATTATTCCACGTTCCCTCAAATTTATTTATTATATATATTGTATCATATACCTTATATTGTAAATCAAAATCGTCCCGTTCATGCAGGAGCTAACTATCATATAGCAAAATCATTGTCATCTCGTGATCGTTTAGGATTTAAGTCATCATGGGTATTTCATGTACCGAGTGATCAAAAGTCAACAATTGTGTAAGTTCATTAATATCGATTAAAGCATCGTTTATAAATCATCTGAAATCGCCCATCATCCCATCATAAACAAGACCGACCGAATTTTGGCTATAGATTATTTCAATAATAATCATCAAAATGTTTCAAATAGGTAGCATTCAAATCCAAAGTCTAGTTTTCGATCTCTCTGGATCGCACGATCATTGTCTAATCGAGAGTCTGAGCTCTGATCTATCTTGATCACGTGGTCAATATCCGGTTAGCTAATGATCCCTTTGGATCGTAAAATCAATATCTAATTCAATTCTTGATCTCTCCAGGTGGTTAGTCCAATCTCTGATATTTTCAGATTGTTAACCCATATTGAGTCTGATTCGCTTACTCTATGGTGAGAGGACCCAATGACTAAGTAAGTCCATCCTTCAATATGGGGACTCACTATCATGTACAAGTCCAATCCACTCTTTCTCTAGCAAGGGACTTGCACCTTATGGTTCGTCGCCCTATCTCTTCGATCAGGAGAACCACGTTCAATCAATTCAAAAATCAATATCAAGCGGGAACCAATCTAGTGTTTTGCATTCAATAGTAGTCATCATGTTCAGATGATTTTCAAAATCAAACATTTAGTCATAAAATCCAAGTCAAAACAACAAAACAAACATTTCAAAACATCCATCCTATCAAGCATTACTCCAAGACATCCAACTCAAAGAGTGCCTAGAGACCGATTAAGGTCTCATACATATGTAAACGGCCTAATAGTAATACTACATCGGCTATCTGCGAACAAAACAATATGGGGGAATAGAACCCGACCGCCTGCCATCTTGATCATGGGGTAACCATTCTCGACCTTGATCCAAGGCCACTTCCAGATGCATTCTTTACCGATGGTAGTTTCTCCTACTGTACCACTACAATTTGTTTTCTTATGTATTGTTGTAGCCGGTCATTCCTAACCTTCTCCTCAATCAAATCTCGAAGGTGTCTACAATCATTTGTTTCATACTTGTTCAGCTCATGGAATAGAAAAAAGTTTCCATACCTCTTCTTCCAATACATGGGCTCTCTTTTCATCAATTTCTATTAGGGAATCTGCCTCCTGGTTCCAAGTGAATCCTTTCTGGGTTTCCGTAAGATAAATATAGGAGGAAAACTTTGGTTCCCTCCTTTGTTACTTTTGTCTTTTAAAGCCATCACCAGCCTTCCACTTACCTTTATCCTTTCCAAATCCGGTTTCAGATGCTCCTCCATTATCTATAACATTGAACTAGCTTTTTAAGCTTTGACGTCCTCCTAATGTAAGTATCTTTCAGCTTTATGGTAAAACTATGCAAGATCCATTTGTAGATCCCTTTCCAAAGCAACTTTAGAATCTGTTTTATTAGCAACTCCAATGACTACCATCATGAGAACCACCGATGGATACGGCTTATGAACTGCAATGGTTGCTGCATTAAATCTAGTCAGATAACTCATTAAGGTCTCTCAGGCACTCTATTTCACACTCTAAAGCATCACCATGCTTATTGGTTGTGAAATTTGAACACTAAACTATCTTATGAATTTACCCGCTAATTCGGTCCACATGCTGATGGAACTGTTTTCCAACTATCTGAACCACTAATTCATTCTACCCCTCAATTCTACGGTGAGTGTTTGGTTCCAACCCATGTTGTTGTAAGTTCGTGTTTCGACCTACGACTCAACATATGGCCTAAGGCATGCTTACTCTTATCTCAAGTCAACTTCATCCATGCCCCCGCCTGGTAACTTCGCTATCGACTTATGAGGTTGGTTTGGCATCGAGTTCAAGGTCTCCAGCGGGTTGGCTCTACTCTATTCTACACCATTTCGAAGCGTAGTCATTTCGCCTTTTGGCTCTGGTTCTGGTTTTCATGGAAACCGGTTGTCATTGTTTGTCCTATCCTTCTGAAGAATCACTCCATCATTTCATCCTAACGGGCTATCATTCTCTCCAACATTTTTGTCACCATCTTCTTCATCTCATCTCTAGTTATGTGGATGGATGGGGGTTTGATCCTCAAGACACCTCCCGACTGCCCCCTGTTCTTGTTGACTCCCTCTAATCATAGTTCTGGTGTTAGGCCTCTTTGTCTTCTTCAAATTCAAGTCTCAAATTGTCATATCCTAATGCTATTAGTGAAAGCACTAAAAAGTTCATACTAAAAATAGCACAAACACCCAATTGAATAAAAAAATTGAAAATATAAAAGAAAAAAAGAAATAGCAAGAAAGAATATAAGATTTTTATAGTGATTCGACGAATACTTTGGCCTATGTCCACTTAATTTATTTTTATTGGTTATTTTCTATTTTTACAAATATTTTTTTTTAACTCACTAGTCACAACTCGTTGGGAATCCAGTCTAGTAATTTTCAAACTTATGGTTTTACAACTCATCATTGCTAGAAGTTCAGTATGAAGAAGAAGAGGAAAGTCCCTTTTCTAAGCACTCTCTACCTCTATTTATGGGTGAAAGTCTCTAATTTGGCTCTGAAAATTACTACGCATGATCTCTGCATCCTGCATATTCTTCTATGAAAATAGATCGACCAACCCTGACCTAAGTTTCATGGATCGACGATGAACCATGAGCCCTAGATTGGTGCCAATCTGGCTTCAATCTAACTTTAAGTTACCCCTTCACTTGTTGTGAGTTCGCTCCAAGGATGACTTGATGTTGTGGAGCTTCATATTTTATATCTCTTCCTCCAGGTCTAACCCGAGTCTTTATTTATTTTCTTTGAGTCATAACATGGGTTCGAACCATGGGTCCGAACCATGGGGCCAAGTTGTGAAACTTGAATGAACTTTTTTTTATCTCATTTCTAGTAATTTGATTTATCTTGCCTTCATACTATATTTCCTAAGTCCTTTGATCCATTTATTCGTCGGTTAAAAATTCTATTCAGTTACTCAAGTCTATTTTGAGACAACGACAATTTTGCTGATAACAGAAGCCATCCTGGCAAGGAACTCAAAATTAGAATAACTCAAGTATATAGTGATGCCTCGCTCTTTGTTAATTAAATCAGCAAATGATTGCTAGTGAGGAGGAAAAATTTTAGCCATGTACGTTGATGAAGCCAAGAAACTCATCAAAACCTTCTTCGATTTCAAGCTAAAACAAGTACATATGGAGAAGAATGCCAAGGCAGACCAAGTGGCCAAGGTGACTACAAAAACCCATGAGTCCCACTAGAGATCAAAAATGAATAGTGCATTAAACAGGGGGAAACCACAATGGAAATTGGCAATGAACTACAAGATAGTTGGGTAACCCAACACTTGAATATTTAGTAATTAGGGAGATACCCTGTAGGTGCAAAGAAAAGTTACATGCTTAGGGACGATAAGTTATACTAGAGGGGATACTCCACCTTGATCCAAATTTGTGTTCCTGAAGAAAAAAAACATACTTGAAGGATTACATAAGGGCATTCATGGAGATCATGCCAAGGACAAAGCCTTGCCAAAAAGATTGACCGATAAGGGCACTATTGGCCAACCATGATTAAAGACTCCATGGACTATGTCAAGAAATGTGACCGCCATCAATGGTTAGCCAGAATCTCCAGAGCTTCCCTCTACCTGCTAATCTCGATGGCCTCCCCATGTCGTTCGACACTAGAGGATACATCTATTTAGAGATCTCTTAAATAAGAAAGGAGGATACAACCATACCATAGTCACCATCGACCATTTTACCAAGTGGGTAGAGGTGGAGCCCCACACTAGGGTCACCACATCCAAAGTTCTCAACTTTGTCATAAAAAAATTATCATCAAGTTTAGTCTCCTTAACAAGATCATTACCAACAATTGCACACAATTTAAAAGCGATTGGTTCTTTGACTTTTGCGATAGAAATGGGATCAATAAATGTTTCTCCTTCGTCGCCCACTCTCTAGAAAATGGACAAGTGGAGGTGGTAAATCGAACGAGCGGTTTGAAACCAAAGAAGTGCTTAACAAAAGCCAAAGGGAACTAGGATGAATACCTACCACTTTTTTCCTGAATGTACAGAACCTCTAGCCAAACCTCAATGGGACACTCACCCTTCTTCCTAGACTGTAAATATGAAGCAATGCTGCTTGTAGAAGTAGACTCATCTCTAAGACATCTGACCAATAGTCCTAAGAAAATGAAATATTGATGTAGCTTCATCACCAACGACCACGTTCTACGATAAGTCTTTACTTCCACAACTAACCTAGTGGCAAAGTTCTGGGAATTAGGGCCATTTATAGTCAATGTCGTACTTTCCGATAGAGTATACGGCCTCATCCATTTAAATGGATCCAACATCCCTCGAACTCGAAACCAGAGCACCTCAGGGCCTATCATATTTGATCACTCCTTGTAAGACGAAATAATAAGGCATTAGAAACATACAAGCCGCACTATAAGGCGATCGATAATTGCCATAATTTTTTATTTGTGTAAAATAAAGAAGGTACTTTAATTCTACAACACTTCAAGAACCACATGTGAGCACGATGCCATAGCTAAAAGACAAGCAGTGTAACACCCCATAGAATTTCGATATTTGTTTTTAAGCGTATTTTAGTAATTTTATCTAATAGGGGTAAAATGGTAATTTTATAAATATTGGAGCTAGATGATCGAAGTTGCACCATTTCATAAAGTAGATTTTTCTGATCTATTTCAATATAAGAATATCCTAAGTGAAGTATGTGTAAAGGAGAAATGAAGAAACTTAGAATTTGAACTTTGGAATGTTTTATCCATGTCATATGCATATTTATGCTGATATATGAGGGAGTATATGTCAACATTTAGGCAAGTATGTCGACTTATGTACATGAATAGGTTAAAAATTATGCAGTTAGGCAGTTTTTAAAGTAAATATGTCGAAATACGGACACATTTATGTCAATATATGTATGGTTAGATATTTTTTATTTTGAATTCAAACATTCTAATTTTTCTCAGATTCTTTTCCAATGCAATGTCTATTCACCTACTATATAAAGAGGTCCGGAGAACAAAATTTTAACCATAATTGCTGCTCTGTTTCACTCCTAAATTACAATCAACATATTTCTATCATTTTTACACTGATTATGACAAAATTGATATCTAAACGAACATGAAATCGGGGACTATGCATAGATATTGGTTTCGAATTGATTATGGAGTTCTTAGATCTATCTACTATAGACCGGTAAAGGATTCAATGGGTTTCACCAACATTTGGGAACACATATCAATAATTTGGGAGGGGAATCACTATAGGGTTATATAGTGTTCATATGAGAGTGATTATGTTGTTTAATTACTATTAGGGCTAATGAATGAAAATTATAAATTAGATGATTAGGGAAAATGATGTAGATATAACCCTATGTGCATTGCATGATACTGGAGTATGAATTTACGGATTAAAACAACGTCAGATTTGGGTAAATGAATTATCAATTTCATTGACTAAAAGAGGAACTTTTGTTTAAATTTGAAGTATATATTATGAGTTTGTGTACTATGTCAATTGTATTGAATTATAGGTTTATGTGCTACACTATGTTTGCTAACATTTGTATTTCAGAATGAGTCTCCGTTTAACCGATTCCTATTTTTTTATATGTTAGTCTCTGTTCAACTAACTCATATGTGTTCATGTGTTAGTCTCTGTTTAACTAACATATATATGTGTACATAGGCTAGTCTACATTCAACTAACTCATATATTTTTATAGTTAATTGAATGAATATTGATAATTTTCCTCATACTCCGTTTATTATGACGAACTAACTTTTTGGATGCGTACAAGACATATTAAGGTATATTTATAATAGATGTTAACCTTTGTATGATGTTTTGAAGTCATGTTGCAACAAAAACTTGGGAATACTTTTCATTCACCAGACTTGATGTCCGAACTCCCTCTCTACGTCATCACTTTTGGTTAATGGTATGGCCTTTGCATGTGCCACATTCGAAGGTGGTGGTTCCAAAGACTTTCCTTATGATGATTATTTATATTCTATATTTGATTTAGCAATGTGTGTTAGTGTATAAACACAATACGATTTTATACATTGTGTTATAAATTATATCTATGTTATTTTTTTGATTTATTCCATCGTGAGTACTGAAAGATATATTTGGTGCATTTAGCTTTTTATATACCATGGTTCAAAACATAATGACCTAGATGTTTTTGGCTTTTAGGTTCAAGTATGTTTATTACTTTCAATCAAAAGGTCGAAGATAATGGGTGTTTTACATTTAGTATCAAAGCTTAGGTCGGAACGAATTGAAAGAGGGTACCAGTAAACTTTAATATAGTATATTATGATATATGTATTAGTTAAAATACATATGATATATATATATATATATATATATATATATATATATATATATATATATATATATTGCGCAGTGTAGTGTGCGGTGTTTTGTTCCAGTTATCCCATTAGCCCATTCCTATATGTACTGTGTATAATACGTTGTGTTTGAATACTCTTCTTCTCTTCATCTTCTATAACATGGTATCAGAGCCAACAATTCAAATTCGAATCTGGCTAGGGTCTTTCAAATGAAATACCAGATCGATCCACCAACTGATTCGGGTATCGAAACTCAAGAGCTATGAGTGAAAATAAGGTCACAATGGATACAATTCAGATGATGCCTAACATTACCAGTCACAAATTAAATAATCTGAATTATTTGAATTGGAGCAAGATGATTCGTCTCTATCTTCGAAGTATTGATAAAGATGATCATTTAACTGAAAGCCCGCCAAAATTAGATTCAAAGGAGGAGAAGCATTTTATGTGGTTTAGGGATGATGCTCGTCTATTTCTTCAGATCAGAAACTCGATTGATGGTGAGGTTATTGATTTGGTAAATCACTGTGAATTTGTGAAAGAACTAATGGATTATTTGGAATTTCTATATTCTAGAAAAGGAAATTTAAAAGAATGTATGGTATTTGTAGATAGTTTTACAGAGCTAAAAAAACAAGAGAAAACATTGATGAATTATTTCATGAATGTTAAGAAAACATATGAGGAGTTTAATTTGTTACTTCCAATAAGTCCAGATGTTAAAGTTCAGAAACAACAAAGAGAGCAGATGGCAATAATGAGTTTTCTAGCAGGTCTAATACCTGAATTTGAATCAGCAAAGTCACAAACCTTATCCAGATCTGATATATCAGCATTAAAAGAGGTTTTCAGTCGAATTCTTCGTACTGAGATTGATCAAGTATCAAATGCTACTGTTGATAATGCTTTAATCAGTAATAGTAAGAATCATGTGCCATGGAAACCATGAACTCAAACTGAATATAGACCACCTTGGAATAACACACAAAGATCAAATGCTCAAACTCAGAATTCTCAAGTGTACAGACCACCAAATCAGAATAAGTTTTGTACATATTGCATGAAACCAAGTCATACTAAGTTTGAATGTAGGAAATTGCAATACAAAAATTCTATATCTAATGATGCCTCAAACACAACGAAGACAGTTCTCATATTTGCTGATGAATTTGACAAGTATCAAAGTATCAAGAATCAATCAAGAATGCTTTATCAGACCATGTATCTTCTTCTGTTACTACTGTTGCTACTGTTGCTAATGTGGGAAAACAAACACCAAAGTGGGTCATTGATTCTGGGGCTACTGATCATATGACAGGTAATTATCATTTGTTTTCTGATCTTCAGTTCAATGAATCAACTCCTGCTGTAATACTAGTTGATGGATCACAAACGTATGTTCAATGAACGGGAAAAGTGAATTAGCACACCCTACTTCAACTAAACTCAGTCTTATATTTTCCAAGTTTATCCTTCAATTTACTATCAGTATGTCAAATTACTCGCAACCTTAATTGCTGCATATCCGTTTTCCCTAATCATTATGTATTTCAGGATCGTATATAAAGCATATTATTGGTAGAGGACAAGAATCTAGAGGTTTATATACGCTTAGTACAATGCCACCTAAATATATTACCTGCTCAAGTATGACTTTTACTCTCAAAACTCATTATCAGTTAGGTCATCCACACTTCCATTACTTAAGAAACTTTGTCCACAATTTAGTTCTCTGTCTGCATTAAATTGTGAATAATGTCAATTGTTAAACATCATCGTGTAGTTCATATCCTAGATTGAATAAAAGAGCTAGTTCTGCCTTTGAACTAGTACACTCTGATATAGGGGGACCTTCTTCAGTTGTATCTGAAAAAGGATATAAATATTTTGTTACTTTTTTTGATGACTACTCACGTGTAACTTGGTTGTTTCTAATGAAAAGTTGATCAGAGTTATTTTTTGTATTTTGTACTTTCTATGCTGAGATAAAAAATTAGTTTAATATGTCTCTTCAAACTTTGAGAAGTGATTATGCAAAGGAATATGCATCTAGTCTATTTAACACATACATGGCTCAACATGGTATTCTTTATGAAACTTCATGTGTTGATACTGCATCACAAAATGGGGTTGCAGAGAGAAAAAATAGACATCTAATTGAAACTACTCATGCCCTTCTGTTTCACATGAATGTACCTAAAGTTTTTTGGGTAGATGCTATGGTTACAAAATGTTTTTTAATCAATAGAATTCCTTCAACATTGCTAAATTATGAGATTGCTTTTCAAGTTTTGTATCCCAACAAAATCTATATCCAATCAAGCCTAGAATATTTGGTAGTACATGCTATGTTAGAGATGTAAACTGACAACTAACCAAATTGGATCCAAAATCTTTGAAATGTATATTTGTTGGCTATTCATGACTTTATAAAGGATATAAGTGTTTTTGCCTCAGTCTTCGTAAATATCTTGTATCCATTGACGTCACTTTTGTAGAAGATGTCCAATTCTTTCCATTATCAACTTCAAATTCTTCCATTCAAGAGGAAAATGAGAATGATGAATTCTTGATATATCCTACTATATCACCTCAAGAAAATGATTTTACTGTGACTCATGAGCCTACTCAAGAAATAGAAGCAACCTTACCCGAATCTGATCACGAAGATGTTCCACTACCTGATTCAAGTCTTGACTTGCCTATTGCACTTCGTAAAGGGAAACGTCGGTGTACTCACCCTATATCATCTTTTGTTTCATATAAAAAACTACCTTCAGTCTCTTACTCTTTTATTTCAGCTCTCGATACTATTTCTATCCCCAAAACTGTTGGAGAAGCTTTATCTAAACCTGAATGGCAGAGAGCAATGATGGAAGAAATAAATGCTTTAGATCAAAACAATACTTGGGGATTAGTTCAGTTACCAGAAAATAGAAAGGTGATAGGATATAAATGGGTTTTCTCTATTTAAGTTAATTCAAATGGATATGTTGCTAGGTTGAAGGCTCGGTTAGTTGCTAAAGGATATGCTTAAACCTATGGAACAGATTACTCTAAGACTTTTTCAAAGTTGCTAAAATGACATCAATAAGGTTGTTTATCTCTTTGGCAACAAGATATAATTGGAAGCTATATCAACTTGATATTAAAAATGCTTTTCTTCATAAGGATCTTGTTGAAGAGGTGTACATAGAGCAACCACCCGGTTTTGTTGCTCAGCGAGAGAATGGAAAGGTATGTAGACTAAAAAAGCTTGTATGGATTGAAGCAAAACCCAAGAGCATGGTTTGGCAAGTTCAGTCAAGTAGTTGAAAGTTTTGGTATAATCAACAGCAAATCTGATCATTCAGTGTCCTATAAGAATTCAAATGTTGGTATAATCTTGCTAACGATATATGTTGATGACATTGTGATTACTGGAGATGATTAAAAAAGGGTTTTTAGATCTTAAAACTTTTATTCACATACAATTTCATACAAAAGACTTGGGAGAATTGAAGTATTCCTTAGGTGTTGAAGTTCTAAGAAGCAATGGACATATATTTCTTTCACAAAGGAAATATATTCTTGACTTATTAGTTAAAACTTGAAAACTGGGTGCAAAACCATGCAATATTCCTATTATTACTGATAGTTGTTTAACAAAAGACGGTGAACTATTTAATGATCCTTAAAGATATAGGAGACTGGTTGGAAAATTGAATTATCTAACTGTGACCAGACCAGACATTGCATATTTAGTTAGCTTATAAGTCGGTTCATGTGTTCACCAACATTTCATCATTGGGCAGCATTAAAACAGATTTTGTGTTATTTGGAAGGAACTGTGGGACAAGGCATCATATATGCAAATCATGGACATAATAATATCGAAGGTTTTTCAGATGCTGACTGGGCAGGATCTAAGTCAGACAGAAGATCCACTTTAGGTTTTTGTATCTTTGTTGGAGGAAATTTAGTTTCATGGAAGAGTAAAAAGCAAAATGTGTATCTCTTTCTAGTGCAGTCTGAATATAGAGCAATGGAAAATATAGGGTGTGAATTAATGTGGATAAATCTTCTCATGACCGAACTAGGGTTAAACTAGAATTACCAGTGAAGTTATAGTGTGATAATCAAGCAGCCATTAACATAGCTTCAAATCCGGTGTTTCATGAAAGGACAAAGCATATTAAACTTGATTACCATTTTATTGGAGAGAAAATACAACAAGGACATATAAACACAGGTTATGTCAAGTTTGGAGAGCAGCTAGCCGATATATTCACTAAAGCTATTAATGGTGTTCGAGTGGAATACTTATGTAACAAGTTGGGCATGATTAATATGTATGCTCCAACTTGAGAGGGGGTGTTATCAGATTTTATATATATGTGTGTGTGTATTGTGCATTGTAGTGTGTTGTATTTCATTTCAGTTAGCCCATTAGACCATTCGTATACATCATATATAATACGTTGTACCGTGTGATAGAAATAATATGATTTGCATTGTGTTTGAATACTCTTCTTATCTTTATCTTCTACAACAATATGCATATATAGTTTAGTTTCGAGTTTATGTTTACCATATCTAGTTACTACTTTATAAGGATCCAAAAATGAGTCCAATTTTACTAATAATAGAGATGAGTAACCTGACTAGATATGGCAATGGAAACAAAGCTATAGTAGTACCGAGCATGAACATTCCATTTTGGTTTTGTCATTATCTACGGGGTATAAAATAGGCCACTATTAACATAGAAACATCTTTATTCTAGTATAAGGTGTAGAGTTCGTTCGTACACTAATGTTGAATTTCCCAAGACTATGTGAGTATGTAACGACCCGCAAATCCGTACCACTTGAGTCAACACTATTCCACAACATTCAACTCAAGTTGCACAGAAATACGATCTATTTGGGATAAAGAAGAAGAGGTAGAAGAAGAAAATAGAAAACAACATCAGAATCTAACCATCGCAGCGGAATAAAATATAATAGATAATAAATAATTTTTACACAAAAAATCAAATATATCAGTTTATATATTACATCATCGGAGTACATCAATCACACTCAACATCGATAACATACAACTGGACACACAGCTACTCAACATAGCGGAATATATACATAACAAGTACGGAAGTACGTATCGTCATCCGGCTCGTCTCCTGAGCTCCACAGCATCATATCCTGTATTCTATAATACTCGGTCTGACCCGAGCATTACAGTTAAATAACACCCGAGTCAGCCTGGAATACCAGCGTGAGAAAATCACACCCAATTGATTATTAAAGTTTCCAAAAATCCTTTGAAAACAAAAGCATCTCGTAAGACCACGGCACAAATAAATATGTCGGGTTTTTACCTTACGATAGCTAAAATATTTTTATAGAAATCCTCTGATATTATAATAGGGTCTATAAACAAATACTTATAAAATAGCCGAAATTGTTACATTATTAAATTCCAGCTACTAGCCACAGAGTGGGTAATACAAACAAAACTCGTACAAGGCTCGTAGGGAGGATGGATTTCCAACTAATGACTAGGCAGTGGGGTACCACCTGTCACAGTACGTGGCCTAGATCACAGTACCGAGGAGTACGCCCGCTCCTCTGCAACACAAGACCGGGACTACCCCATACTGGATAAACCCGAGTGAGATCACCCCGCGGTTGGGATCAACAACCGCCCACTAAGCCGAAATAAAAGGGACATCTAGACAGGTATGACCTCACCCTGCTTGGGTGCTACCCATCTAGCCTTGCTGCATAACCCCTGATTTTCAGTCATTCCCATTTGATGAGGCTTGAGGCTAAGCATTACCTTTTTAGAACATATCCCTTAGAATGCCCATCGTCCACCGACGATGTTTCGCAAGCATTCATCCATACAAGTCCGTCCCGGGTTCGAACGGAACCGAAGGCACTACTCCTACTACATCCATTTTGGAAATATCATCAGGATTAGTAGCGAATAGCCCTTGCACTTCACTGCTCCATCTTCGAATCCGAACTCGTTTCTACGAAACGTACAAACCAGATCGAAGTGGTTTTCGAGAAATAAATCTCGATCCCGGTCTCTTCGAAACGATCAACGCATTTGGCCAATATTGATAGTCGGTTATTTAACCATCAATTAATATCCAAAAACAACCATCAAACAATAAATAATTTTCCAAATTATTTATTAACCTCAAAAATATCTTCACAAGATATATTTTCACTTTTCAAACCCTTTTGAAAACAGTTTTCAAAACTATCTTCCTTTCTCAGAATAAATTCCAAGTATTTCTATTTCCACTGGAATCACCAAACATAAAACTTTAGATTTTTAAAATAATTTAAAACGCTTTACTTTGAAATATACTTTAAAACCTTTAAGTAAAAAAAAATTCAATAATCTGTTAAAAATATATACTATATGAATATTTGAAAATATGGTTACTTTATAAAATATAAAACTAAATTTTCACTTTTTTAAAACAAAACACTAACTCATCTTTTAAATAATTATTACAATAATAAATTTGAAAAATATTTACTTTAGAATTTTAAACGTTTAGAAATAATAAATTTTCTAAAACATGCTTTTTAAAACAACATTAAACTTTTATCTTATATTTTAAAATTTTCTTTGAAAACGTACTTGGCTATCCAGGGAAATATACTTCTCTTCACAACCTTTAAAAAAAATCACTATTTATTTTTAAACAAAATTTCTCATTCCTTTAATAAATTCCCACCTTGAATTTATTCTTCCAAATATCGAATTTCAAATGCTTAAATCAATTTCCAACTTGATTTCTAGTTTACTTCATTTATTCAAAAATCCTTTAATTTCAGATTTTATCCCTTAATTATGATTTAAAATAATTTTAATTGAAAATTGCAATTTTAGGTTTCTCAAATTACTTCTTAATCCTTTTAAATAAATTTAAACTTTGAATTTTAAAATAATTCTTAATTCCTTTAATTGATATAACTTAAGTTTACAATTCATTAATTTCGGTTTATTCAAAATTCCTTTCATACTCGGAGTTATTTATTATTATTTTCATATTACTTCTATTTCCTTTCAATTCATTCTTAATTTATTCAAATTTCCTATAATTATTTCGCTTACAAGTTTACTTCCTTTATTTTCTTCCCAACAATCCAATTTATATATATATTTGGTAATTCATTATACCCAAATATATCCAATCAAACCATAACATTCAATATTCCAATATAACTCATCATAGAATACCACTATTCACTACAGAGAATATTAAATAATTTAAATAAATGTTGAGGGGTCCAGTTGGATCCCTCCAACCTATTTTCCCTGCATCCACAGATGTTAGCACAACATAAAATACCAATTCCACAATATACCATACTATAGCACATCAATCAATTTAACCATTCAAACAATTATTTAAATTTAATCATCTAAATTTAAATTTAACTGAGTGAGATTAACTCACCTTTGATTTCGTTGCAATCCATCCTATCTCAACTTGTTTTTTTCCCATGATTTTTCCAACCTTGTAAAATAATTAGATGTTTTATTAATATTTGAATTACTTTAATAAACCGTTTCCAAGCCAAAAATTTAATTGGCCAATGATTTAATTAAACTATAAATTTTTCCTTTCTGAAACTACTAATAAAAATAAATTATAGATTTCAAAAATCTACTTTTATAAATTTCTCAAATATTTATGAATCCTCCTATATTTTAAAATCTCATATATACTTTATAAAAATGATTTACAGATCTAAAGTTTTTAATTTCACATATATAAACTTTAGACATTCTAAATATTTCTAATTTCCTAAAATCTTAAAATCAAAACTATCCAGACCTTGCTGTTCTACATACATATATAGCTGATCCAATTTTATTTTATTTATTTTATTTATATGTATTTATTATTATTTGTATACATATATATAAGCATAATCTATGATATTAAATTAGAAATGATTACCTAGCAGATCAAACAAAACCCGAGAGGCCCAATCCATGACTTCGTCGCTGCAGCTTCGACATCCCGGTCGACCACCCACGAGTTTCTGATGTTGCAACCTTTGGATTCGAGCATCCCAAATCTTGCTATGTCCACGATGTCGACCTCACGCTGGAGCGCCGCCGCCCTTCGAGTGACGTAAACCTAACGCGCCTCCACGAACCCAAGCCCTAGTCGACCATCGCCGTGCGTACAGAAGTCAAACTTGCTATCCCATCTCGATCGCAGCCCTCGCCCGCTCTCCCTCTCCCTTAATCCACAGTCGCGAAACTCCCCTGGTTAAGATTTTAAGAGCTCGGCACTTAAAAGAAGAAGAAAAGGAAGGTCGCGATTGGATTTGTAAAGCTGCCATCTTGATTTAATTTAATTCGAAATGAGATTGAAATGGGGTAGGGAGGGGAAAAGGAAAACTCGGCCATGATTTATATTTATTTTTTTCTTTCTGATGAAAATGAATCGAAGAAGACAGATATGATTTAACGAAGAGGAGGAGACAACTAGGGCGACGGAAACAGATGCTTGGGTGGCTTGCTACAGATATAGGGTATCGGCTGAGAAGAAGGCTGATGGGAAAGAATATCTGTTTTGTTGACTTAGGTTATATAAATAAATATATGTTTAATTTTTAACGCGTTTACTTACCGTACGCTCACACAATAACTCCAAACGCTACGAAATTTGAAATCCGATAATAATACACTATTTCGGATCCAATGGAACTGGTTTCGTCGAATTCCGAGACTGTGCCTCAGAAGACTATTTTTAAATATCAATTTAAACGATATATTTTCAAAACTGAACCAAACACTTCCAAATCCAAATTTAAGGCTTTTGCTATCTTTAGTATTACCAGTATAAACTTTACAAGTTTTCAAATTATTTTTAACAGGCTTAAAACTTCAGATTCAACATTTAGCTCAACTTCCAATTATTTAATTCAATACTTTAATTATCAATAATTAGTGATATTTGAATTCAAGTTAAAATTTTACTTTTAAATATTCAAATCCATTAAATATTCCGAATTTAAATTGTCTAAAAATTCCGGGTCGTCACATTCCTCCTCCTTAAAAGAATTTCGTCCCCGAAATTACTAGTTAGGATGAATGGTCCAATACCCGTTTCTATTTTTCCCAAAATCAACTATTCAACATCTTACCCACTATCTTTTATAAAGACTCATTTCCATTCTTACTAACTTCCCAAACTTTCCCATAGTTTCAAATAATATTACTTACTCAATCATTCAAATTTCAATTTTAAATCAAATTTAAAATTATCAAAATTTTCTCAAATTTTTTCTAACTCTCTAAATTTTCAAAAAATTTCGCCAACGTCTCCTTTGCATGGCTAGCTCGGTACAACTACAAAATGGCTCTACGGCCCCCAAATCTCAAAAAGAAAACAAAAGCCAAGTCGCTAGATCCAAAAACCCAATCAAATTTCATACATAAATTTAAACAAATACCTTTTTGTCAAGCAATTCTAATTTATTATCTGAAATCAAAACCAATTTTCCTTTCTCTTTATAATACCTGCATATCCTTCTTAACAATAATATCCAATCCCAACATTCAAAAACATTTTATTGACTTCTTTTACACATTTCCAATATTTGTTTTACTTAAGCCCGTACGATGCACATATATCATCTGTACGCAATACTGAATCTGATCGCTCACTCAATCACACAATTTCACTTCCGAACTAATATCGTCCACCCGACTTCCTAGTGCGGACTCAGATCTTCTTTCTTGATCAGAAACCGTCATTCTCTTTTCATAGCCACCAACTATGATAGAGAATTTCCAGAATCAATCAAAACTCCATATCCAGGTTCGTTGTTGAAAATCGAGTGAAAAATCCTAACTCGGATCGATATAACTGTCTCGAAATTCTGTGCTCGAATCTGGATCAAATAGCTATGCGAATAAAATAATACACGTACATCCTGCGTATTTGCTCCAATTGATTATCAACTACATCAATTTCCTTTTATTCCCATTTATTTTGATTGTTATTCACTTATTCTCCCTTGACACAACTTCTAGTTTTAATCTTTTTGTATTCCAATTCCAAATAAATTCAATTTGCTTCAATTTGCAAATTAATTTCAAACCTCAATACTTTTATTCTCATCTTTTATCCAAATTTCATTTTCAGTTTTTCTTGAGTTTAATTCACTTTCCAATTCAAAATATCGAGTTCAATTCATCTCATTTCAAACAATATTTGATTAATCATTCCTTAAATTAATTTCACTTACTAATTTGTTTTTGTATCTCAAATAAAAGTTAGTTTGCAAACTTTTTCTATCTTTAATTTCTTTGAACAATATCTTTAGTTCATCATACTTTACATATACAACTTAAATTAGACCTCAACATTCAGTTATAATTTTATTTGTTTAACAAATTTAAATCATTTGTCGCTAGTGAAAATTTTTAAAAAAATAATTCTAACTCCCAAAATTTCGAATTTTTTGGCAGAGTCTCTTTTGTACGGAGAAGCTTTTGCAATTAGACAAGAGATATAAATATTTATACATCGACCCACACAGTCGAAAAATAGAAAAATAGTTCATAATTCCTATTTGTATTGCGTAGGCGTACCTTATTTAGCATTTTAAGCAAACGACTTATTTATTTTAGTTGTTAGCGGGGGCAAAACCAGTCAGCGGCTTCCAAAAACCTGTACTTACTCAATTTAAACATGTAAGTGACAAATATACAAAGCTTATTAACATTTCACTTATATATAAATAACTAAAACATGGGTTCTATAAACAGTGTATATTATATACTTCCATAAGCACATATGAAATATTTTGACACTTATTTTGAATGCCTCCAAACAATATCCAAACCATCCTGTTCAATTCAAATGATCTCACAACTCTCTTACTTAACTTAAATTCATTTTAAGTCCAAGCAAACTTATGTAAATTGAATTAATCCCAAAAGCAATCCAACTCCGATTTTCCCGAAGTCAAATCCTCATTAATATAACTTACGTTTATTAACTCAATTACTAATTTCATTTCATTTACCAAACAAGTTTTATTTAAAATCATTTCATAAAACTCGACACAACCATTTCACAATTTTACTTAAATCAAGCTTTTATTCAAATATTACTTAAGTTATTTTATTTTTCGTCAAGTTATTTCAACATTAAAACTCAAGTTATATATATATATATATATATATATATTTTATAAGCACTTTCCAAATTAAATCCCTAATTTGATTTCAGTTACCAACCAATTTCATCTACCAACTAATTTAAATTAGTTTATTATGTCAACCATTTTGAATTTCATACTTTCAATTACATTCAATTCACCAACAATCCAAGCTGAATTCATTTACACTTCATTGCTTACATTCAATTTACTTTTCATCCAAACAAGCCCATATTTATTACAATTGATTCAAAAACCAATTTTACTGGCTTCTGTTAACCCATAGAATTTACATAATCTCGTTTACGTCAAACGACAATTATTTTTATGCAAATTCAGTGATATTTACTTAAAGAATATTCATTCCAGTTTATAACTATTTTAAATTGATACCAATTCAATCTATACTTAATTTGATTTCATTTTAATTGATTCCGTTCAATTTACTTCGCATTCCATATTCTCATTCAATTTATTTAAATCCATTTATTAATCTTGGAACATTTCATATTGGTTACATCAAATACTCACTTCAAAATTTATTTGCAAACTAAACATTTGCCACATTAAATTGGTATTCGACTTTCATTTAACCAATTCAAGTTCCATCTCCATATTTCATTACCAATTAATTATTAGTTTGTTTATTCAAGGTTTATTCCCAATATTTTATTTTTATCTCAAAACCACTTTAACTATTTTACTGGAGGTTAATTTATTTTATAATTTAAGTTTTGAATTTTCCATTCACTGCCCAATATTCAAATCAATTTTATTTTGGCTTATTTATTTCTCTTCAAAATTTTATAAATCACAAACTTATTTATTTTCATACTTTCATCAGTGGACAACCAATCTCATTCACGTTTTACTTTTAACTCAGAATTATACATTTATTCATCCAATATATATTTTTATTATTCCATAAACATTTAAAATAAAATTCCAGAGTTCAAACAATTTTCCAAAATTTCAAAATCACTTTTGAAATCAACTACATCCAAATCCTTTGACAAATTCAATTATCCCTTTGAGTTTTCAAAACCAAACCCAGTTTGCAAACAATTCCAATTTAAAATATTCAGGTAGCAATTCCTCTCTTGGAAACTCGAAAATGAACACCGATGATATCGCGATCATCATCGGAATTATTTTCCAGTGACCGAAAGTGTTTAATGCTTTTATCTCTTTAACAACATTTCAAATATTTTTAATTTCCAAATCTCACAAGATTTCAAATTCAACACAAAAATATTTCCAAAATATTACTATTATTCGTCCAAGCCATTTTTGAAACCGTTTTCAAACTCAAAGGAATTTAAATTTTTCCCAAAATTCCAAATTGCAATTCCTTTAAATCTATATTCAAACATTCTCTGGAATTTTATCTCATTTCAACTTCAAATGTTTCTCTGGAATTCAATTCCAAAATTATAATCACCTTTACAGTTTACATTAACAAATCTCATTTGTATATGAAGTTCATTTCAATTTATAAATTACATTTATAATCCATATTTCAAATTCCATTTTGTTATATAAATTTATTCTTCAACTTTGGTAATAAGTTTTCAATTTCTTATTCAATTTCTACACAATAGTGTTAATAATTTAATATTATCATTCCTTAACAATCAAGCATCCAAATACTATAATACTTTACAAAAATTATATCTTTTATATACAAAAATAATTTGGGTAAAATTATTTCATTTACCCCACTTTAACACAATACTGTATCGAATTGTTCTATTCAAGTGTTTAGAGATCCCTATCAATAACGTTAATTACTCGCATTGACCAGAATCCATAAACTATTCAATAAACCAATCAACACAATATAAAATCATTTTATACTCACTAACAAATACGCGCTCATATCTATTAATACGCTCAAAATCAGTCTAGAGTACTATTGACTCTATTTCAATGAGTAATTCCTACCAGAGCCAAAGTTACCACCAACCTCGCTCTGATACCAATTGTAACGACCCGCAAATCCGTACCCCTTGAGTCAACACTATTCCACAACATTCAACTCCAGTTGCATGGAAATACGACCCATTTGGGTTAAAGAAGAAGAGGTAGAAGAAGAAAATAGAAAACAACATCAAAATCTAATCATCGCAGCGGAATAAAATATAATAGATAATAAATAATCTTTACACCAAAAAAATCAAATATATCAGTTTATATATTACATCATCAGAGTACATCAATCACACTCTACATCAATAACAAACAACTGGACACACAGCTACTCAACACAGCGGAATATATACATAACAAGTACGGAAGTACGTATCGTCATCCGGCTCGTCTCCTAAGCTCCACAGCATCATATCCTGTATTCTATAATACTCGGTCTGACCCGAGCATTACAGTTAAATAACACCCGAGTCAGTCTGGAATACCAGCGTGAGAAAATCACACCCAATTGATTATTAAAGTTTCCAAAAATCCTTTGAAAACAAAAGCATCTCGTAAGACCACGCCACAAATAAACATGTCGGGATTTTACCTTACGATAGCTAAAACATTTTTGTAGAAATCCTCTGATATTATAATAGGGTCTATAAAAAAATACTTATAAAATAGCCGAAATTGTTACATTATTAAATTCCAGCTACTAGCCACAGAGTGGGTAATACAAACAAAATTCGTACAAAGCTCGTAGGGAGGATGGCTTTCCAACTAATGACTAGGCACTGGGGTACCGCCTGTCACAGTACGTGGCCTAGATCACAGTACCGAGGAGTACGCCCGCTCCCCTGCAACACAAGACCGGGACTACCCCTTACTGGATAATCTCGAGTGAGATCATCCCGCGGTTGGGATCAGCAACCGCCGACTAAGCCGAAATAAAAGGGACATCTAGACAGGGATGACCTTACCCTGCTTGGATGCTACCCACCTAGCCTTGCTGCATAACCCCTGATTTTCAGTCATTTCCATTTGATGAGGCTTGAGGCTAAGCGTTACCTTTTTACAACATATCCCTTAGAATGTCCATCGTCCACCTGACGATGTTTCGCAAGCATTCATCCATACAAGTCCGTCCCGGGTTCGAACGAAACCGAAGGCACTATTCCTACTACATCCATTTTGGAAATGTCCTCAGGATTAGTAGCGACTAGCCCTTGCACTTCACTGCTCCATCTTCGAATCCAAACTCGATTCCACGAAACGTACAAACCGGATCGAAGTGGTTTTCGAGAAATAAATCTCGATCCCGGTCTCTTCGAAACGATCAACGCATTTGGCCAATATTGATAGTCGTTTATTTAACTATCAATTAATTCCGGAAACAACCATCAAACAATAAATAATTTTCCAAATTATTTATTAACCTCAAAAATATCTTCACAAGATATATTTTCACTTTTCAAACCCTTTTGAAAACAGTTTTCAAAACTTTCTTCTTTTCTCAGAATAAATTCCAAGTATTTCTATTTCCACTGGAATCACCAAACATAAAACTTTAGATTTTTAAAATAATTTAAAACGCTTTACTTTGAAATATACTTTAAAACCTTTAAGTAAAAAAAAACTATTTCAATAATTTGTTAAAAATATATGCTATATGAATATTTGAAAATAAGGTTACTTTATAAAATATAAAACTAAGTTTTCACTTTTTTAAAACAAAACACTAACTCATCTTTTAAATAATTATTACAATAATAGATTTGAAAAATATTTACTTTAGAATTTTAAACGTTCATAAATAATAAATTTTCTAAAAAATACTTTTTAAAACAACATTAAACTTTTATCTTATATTTTAAAAATTTCTTTGAAAACGTACTTGGCTATCCAGGGAAATATACTTCTCTTCACAACCTTTAAAAAAAATCACTATTTATTTTTAAACAAAATTTCTCATTCCTTTAATAAATTCCCACCTTGAATTTATTCTTCCAAATATCTAATTTCAAATGCTTAAATCAATTTCCAACTTGATTTCTAGTTTACTTCATTTATTCAAAAATCCTTTAATTTCAGATTTTATCCCTTAATTATGATTTAAAATAATTTTAATTGAAAATTGCAATTTTAGGTTTCTCAAATTACTTCTTAATCCTTTTAAATAAATTTAAACTTTGAATTTTAAAATAATTCTTAATTCCTTTAATTGATATAACTTAAGTTTACAATTCATTAATTTCGGTTTATTCAAAATTCCTTTCATACTCGGAGTTATTTATTATTATTTTCATATTACTTCTATTTCCTTTCAATTCATTCTTAATTTATTCAAATTTCCTATAATTATTTCGCTTACAAGTTTACTTCCTTTATTTTCTTCCCAACAATCCAATTTATATATATATTTGGTAATTCATTATACCCAAATATATCCAATCAAACCATAACATTCAATATTCCAATATAACTCATCATAGAATACCACTATTCACTACAGAGAATATTAAATAATTTAAATAAATGTTGAGGGGTCCAGTTGGATCCCTCCAACCTATTTTCCCTGCATCCACAGATGTTAGCACAACATAAAATACCAATTCCACAATATACCATACTATAGCACATCAATCAATTTAACCATTCAAACAATTATTTAAATTTAATCATCTAAATTTAAATTTAACTGAGTGAGATTAACTCACCTTTGATTTCGTTGCAATCCATCCTATCTTAACTTGTTTTTTCCCACGATTTTTCCAACCTTGTAAAATAATTAGATGTTCTATTAATATTTGAATTGCTTTAATAATCCGTTTCCAAGAAAAAAAATTAATTGGCCAATGATTTAATTAAACTATAAATTTTCCCTTTCTGAAACTACTAATAAAAATAAATTATAAATTTCAAAAATCTACTTTTATAAATTTCTCAAATATTTATGAACCCTCCTATAATCTCATATATATACTTTATAAAAATGATTTACAGATCTAAAGTTTTTAATTTCACATATAAAAACTTTAGACATTCTAAATATGTCTAATTTCCTAAAATCTTAAAATCAAAACTATCCAGACCTTGCTGTTCTACATACATATATAGCTGATCCAATTTTATTTTATTTATTTTATTTATTTATTTTCCTTTTAAAACCAGACTGACATATGTATTTATTATTATTTGTATACATATATATAAGCATAATCTATGATATTAAATTGGAAATGATTACCTGGCAGATCAAACAAAACCCGAGAGGCCCAATCCACGACTTCGTCGCTGCAGCTTCGACACCCCGGTCGACCATCCACGAGTTTCTGATGTTGCAACCTTTCGATTCGAGCATCCCAAATCTTGTTATGTCCACGATGCCGACCTCACGCTGGAGCGCCGCCGCCCTTCGAGTAACCTAAACCTAACGTGCCTCCACGCCCTAGTCGACCATCATCGTGCGTACAGAAGTCAAACTTGCTATCCCATCTCGATCGCAGCCCTCGCTCGCTCTCCCTCTCCCTTAATCGACAGTCGCGAAACTCCCCTGGTTAAGATTTTAAGAGCTCGGCACTTAAAAGAAGAAGAAAATGAAGGCCGCGATTGGATTTGTAAAGCTCCCATCTTGATTTAATTTAATTCGAAATGAGATTGAAAAGGGGTGGGGGGAAAGGAAAACTCGGCCATTATTTATATTATTTTTTCTTTCTGATGAAAATGAATCGAAGAAGACAGATATGATTTAACGAAGAGGAGGAGACAACTAGGACGACGGAAACAGATGCTAGGGTGGCTTGCTACAGATATAGGGTATCGGCTGAGAAGAAGGCTGATGGGAAAGAATATCTGTTTTGTTGACTTAGGTTATATAAATAAACATCTGTTTAATTTTTAACGCGTTTACTTACCGTACGCTCACACAATAACTCCAAACGCTACGAAATTTGAAATCCGATAATAATACACTATTTCGGATCCAATGGAACTGGTTTCGTCGAATTCCGAGACTGTGCCTCGAAAGGCTATTTTCAAATATCAATTTAAACGACATATTTTCAAAACTGAACCAAACACTTCCAAATCCAAATTTAACGCTTTTGCGATCTTTAGTATTACCAGTATAAACTTTACAAGTTTTCAAATTATTTTTAACAGGCTTAAAACTTCAGATTCAACATTTAGCTCAACTTCTAATTATTTAATTCAATACTTTAATTATCAATAATTAGTGATATTTGAATTCAAGTTAAAAATTTACTTTTAAATATTCAAATACATTAAATATCCTGAATTTAAATTGTCTAAAAATTCAGGGTCGTCGCAGAGTACTTTCTAAGTTCGAATGGAAAACTGTATAAGGGGCCTGAGTCATTTATGGAGACATGAGCATGGCTATGCACATGCTATTAGATTTTTGGTATGATAAGTTTAAGTGATGATGTAAAGGGAAAGCTTGCTTCCTGATACCTACAGGAAGAAGCTTTGAGCTTGTGGGACATTGGAATAGAAGAAGTTAATGAGAGGAAATTACTTGAACGAATTTTAAGAAGAGATTTTGAGATAAAATTCCTCTTTGAAGCTATGAGAAAGTTATACTTGAGAGGTTTATTAATCTTCGATAGGGAGAGTTAATTGAAAGGGAGTATCTCGATCAATTTAATGAGCTTGTAAGGTTTGGATTTGAGTTGGTAAATGTGGTAACAAAGAAGGCCACGAATTTTGTGAAAGGATTGAGCTCACTACTCAGAGAAGTATCGCTAAGTAAGATTCCTATAGAAGTAACATTTGAGAGTTTGGTTGAACTTGTAATGTTGAAAACTACTATGGTGGAAGTTTTTGAAGAACGATCAAAGAAAGATAACTATCAAGGCAAGCCAAAGAACTATAGAATTCAAGGGGAGAAGGTCAAAAAGCAAGTCACGAAGTATTGGAGATGTCAAATGATGGGACATGAAGCAAAGAATTGTATAGTTAGTATCTCAAACATTAAGTGTTAAAGTTGCAATCAGATGGGCTATATGAAGGAAGAATTTCCAACTTTGACATGGAACAGTGGATCGCTATGAAAGGTGTGTAGTTATTCTCTAGTTTTCCGACACAAATCTTTTTTTGACAAAGATGCATGTATGGCTATGCATGTTTATATAGATGTCGTATATGATACATATATACATGAGAAGATGATTACATTCGAAATTCCAAGGATGAAATTATTTTTTAAGTAGGGGATAATGTAATACCCCATAGAATTTCTATACTTAATTTTAAGGATATTTTAGTGATTTTATTAAATAGGGATAAAATAGTAATTTTACAAATATTGGAACTAGACGATGGAAGTTGTGCCATTTAGTAGAGTGGATTTGTCGAATATATTTCAACTATAAGAATGTCCAAGTCAAAGTTCGTATGAAGGAGATATGAAGAAACTTAAATCTAATATCTGGATTGTTTTTTCTATGTTATTGTGCACATGTATGTCGATGTATGGGGTAGTACATGTCAACATAAAAAAAAGTATGTCAAATATGGACATGAATATGTCAACATATATGCAGTTAGGCAGATTTTTTAGGGCAAGTATGTCGACATATAGACTTAGATATGTTGACATATGTGCGGTTAGGCAGCTTTTTTATTTTGAATTCAAACATTTGGATTTTCTTTTGATTCTTCTCCAACTTCCATGTCTCTTCATTTACTATATAAAGGCCTAGAGAATGAAATATTAACTATAATCACCGATCTCTTTCATTCCTAAATTATAATTAACATATTTCCATCATTTCTACATCAATTTTCATCTTCATATCTAAACAAAGTATAAATCATGGTCCATGCATAGATATTGGTTTCAAGTCGATTGGAGGAGTTTCAAATTCTGTTTACTACAAATAGCGAAGATTTAGTGGGTGTCGTCAACATTTTGGAGCATAAATTAACAATTAGTTAGCAAAAATCATTATTGGGCTATATAGTGTTCATATGAAAATAATTACGTTGTTTGGTTGCTATTACGGCTATTGAATGAAAATTATAGATTTGTTGATTAGGGAAAATGACATAGATATAACCTTATATTATAGCATGATATTGTAGTATAGTTTTAGGGATTAAAACAATTTAGAATTAGGTTATATGGATTATAAGTTTTTAGTGATTAAAATAGGAAATTTGGTTTATACGAAGTATATCTTACAATTTCCTATATAATGTTCAAATATAGAATTATATATTTATGGCCTACACTTTGTTTGTCTTACTTTGTGTGTTATGGGATTAGTCTCTGATTAACTATTCATATTTATTTATGTTTTAGTCCAAGTTTAAATGATTCATATGTGTTCTTGTGTTAGTCTCTGTTTAACTAACATGTATATGTGTGTATGGGTTATTCTACATTTAACTAACTTATATATGTCTATAGTTGTTTGAATGAATTTAGAGAGTTTTCATCATACAATGTTTACTATAATGGATTAACTTTGTGGATGCAGATGAGACAAGTTAAGGTATGCTAATAATAGCTATTAACCTCCATGTGATGTTTTGAAATAATGTTAGCAGTATATGATTAGTAGTGTTTTTTATTCATCGGACTTGATATTTGACCCTCCTCCACGTTATTGCTTTAGGTTAATGGCATGGCCTCAACATTTGTGACGTTTAAAGTTAGTGGTTTCAAAAACATTACTTATGATAATTGTTTATATTGCATAACAATGTGTGTCTGTGTGAAAACATAATGACTAATTTTTTATGTTTACAAATGGTTTTATAAATTACATCTTTATCATTTTTCTAATCCATTCCGCTGTGAGTACTGAAAGATATATCTAGTGCATTTAGCTCTTATGTACTGTAGTTCATAATAAAACAACTTCAATGTCTTCATCTTTTGAGATTTAAGTATGTTTATTGATTTAAATGAAAAGGTCAAAAATAATGGGTTGTTACATTTGGTATCAGAGCTTAGGCTTGGACACATGGAGAGAGCATACTTGTTTATTTTTATATATAGTATAATGTGTGTGTGTGCATGTATTAGTTAAAGCACATATGCATTTACCATTTAGTTTTGGATTTATGATTACCACCTCTGTTCACCATTCTACAAGATTCTGAAAAAGAATCCAATTTTACTAATTGTAGAGATGAGTATCCAGACTTTGACATGCACTGGAAACGAAGATGCAGGGGGTGTGAATATTCCACTTTGGTTCCATTCTTGGTGGAAAACTATATAATGAAAGTAAGTCATTTGTGGAGATGCAAGCATGGCCTCACATATGTAATAAGATTTTTGGTGTGCCAATTTTAAGTGATGAAGTAAAGAGGAAGCTTGCTTACTGGTACCTACAAGAAGAAGTTTTGAGCTAGTGGGACATCATAATAGAGGAACTTAATGAAAAGGAAATTATCTAGATAGATGTCAGGAAGAGGTTTGAGATAAAATTTGTGTTCGAGACCGAGAGAGAAGTTATACTTGAGAGGTTAATAAATCTCTAAAGGGAGATTTACTGTGAGGGAGTATCTCAATCGGTTTAATAAACGTGCAAAGTTTGGATTTGAGTTGGTAAATATGGCGACAAAAAAGGCCATGAAGTTTGAGAAAGGATAGAACTCACCATTTAGAGATTTAGCGCTTAGTTTGGATTTGAGTTAGTGGAAGTCTCTAAAGAATGGCCGAAGAAAGATAACTGCCAAGGCAAGCGAAAGAATTATGGAAACCAAGGTGGACAAAGTAAAAAAGCAAGCCACGAAATATGGGAGATGTGATATGAGGGGATGCAAAGCAAAGGATTGTAAAGTTAACATCTGGAAGAAGAAATGATATAAATGAAATCAGATGAGCCTTATAAAGGAAGAATGTCCAACTTTGACAAGGAACGGACATATTGCTATATAAGGTGTATAGTTATTCTTTATTTTTCAATACAAATCTTTTTATTCTTGACATGGATGCATATACTATTGTGCATGTTTATGTAGATGTTGTGTAGGATACGTGTACACATGAGAAGGAAATTGTATTTGAAATTTCAAGGATGAAATTCTTTTTTAAGTGAGGGAGAATGTTATACCTCAAAGAATTTCTATATTTATTTTAATGGTATTTTAGTAATTTAATTTAATATGGGTAAAATGGTAAATTTTGCAAATGTTCGAACTAAACGGTGGAAGTTGCGCCATTTCGTAAAGTAGGTTTTTCTAATCTATATTGATTATATGAATATCCAAATCAAAGTTTGTATGAAGTAGATGTGTAGAAACATAGAATCTAAAATCTTGAATGCTTTATCCATGTTCCTATGCACACTATTCGACATATGGGGTTGTATATCGACCTATAGACAAGTATATCGACGTATGGACATGGTTATATGGATGCATGGGAAGTATGTCGACATATGAACATGTATATGTTGACATATGTGCGGTTAGGCAGTTTTTTTCATGTCTCCTTGCATGCTATATATAAAGGCCTGGAGAACGAAATTTTAACCTTAATGACCTATCTCTTTAATTCTTAAATTATAATTAACATATTTCCATCATTCTTACATCGATTTTCATAAACATTATATGTGAACAAAGAGGAAATCGAAAGTTATGCATAGATACTGGTTTCATTTTGATTAGACGAGTTCTCATATATGTTTACTATAAACCAACAAAGGACTAAGTGAGTTTCATTGATAGTTTGGAGCACAAATCGATAATTTGTGAGTGGGAATCATTATTAGGATGTATAGTATTCATATGAAGTAACAATGTCATCTGATTGTTGTTAGGGCTAATGAATGAAAATTATAGATCGATTGATCGGAAAAAATGATGTAGATATAACCTTACGTGTATAACTTGATTTTGGAGCATAGTTTTAAGAATCAAAATTATGTTAGACATAGGTCATATGAATCATTAATTTTTAGTGATTAAAAGAGGAAGTTCGATTGAAATATGAGCTATATGTTATGAGTTCATATATTAAATTTAATTATATTGAATTATACGTTTATGGGCTAAATTTATGCTTATATAAATTTCGTGTATTTCTGGATTAGCCACTATTTAACTAATTCCTATTTATTTATGTGTTATTCTCTGTTTGACTAACACACATAAGTGTTTATTAGTCTCTATTTAACTAAATCATATGTGTTCATGTGTTAATCTCTGTTTAACTAACACATATGTGTTTGTATAGGTCTGTCTATGTTTAACTAACTCATATATGTTTATAGTTAATCGAATGAATGTAAATAGTTTTCCTTATACAATGTCTATTATGATGGACTAACATTGTGAATGTAGATGAGGCTGGTTAAGGTATGTTCATAATAGGTGTTAGCCTTCATATGATGTTTTGAAATCATACTAGCATTGTATACTTGGTAATTTTTTCATTCACCAAAGTTGATGCCTGACCCCCCCTCCATGTCACCACTTTAGGTTAATGGGGTGGCCTTAGCATATGCGATGATTAAAGATGGTGTTTCTAAAGGTGTTACTTATGATGATTGTTTATATTGTATATATGGTCAACTATGTGTGTCAATATGTAAACATAATAATTGATTTATGATGTTTATAAATGGTTTTAGAAATTATATCCAAGTTATGTTTTTGATCCTTTCTGCTATGAGTACTAAAAAATATATTAGTGTACTTATCCTTTTGTATAAAGTTGTTTAAAACACAACGACCTTAGTGTTTTTCACTTTTGGGATTGACGTATGTTTGTTGCTTTAAATCGTAGGCCGAAAATAGCAAGTTGTTAAAAGAAGCCACCCAAGAGGCTATGAGCGTGCAATGCCTCTGTCCTTGCTAGGGGTCTGCCAAGGAAAAGCCTTTATAAGAGTTCAAGAGCTCGAAGAAGTTCATGCTCATGCTTGATAGGTTCTAGATCGTTCCATGAGGATGCAAAAGCCAAGGCAACACTCCCGTCAATGCTGGAAGAACTAACGCATGGATGGAAGACCCCTAAATATGGTCTTGATTCATGCATCCCTTCTGTATTAGCTTATTCTCCTAAGAAAAGAATGGGTAGCAATGAACTATAGACCTGACCCGATACAGTCAAGGGTTTACTATTGGGGCAATTATGTAATTTATACCTAACTTAACTCTTATAAAAGAACTTGTTTGAAATGATGTATGCATCTGGTTTTTTTTCTTTTATATAAGTTGTTATATAAAGGTACAAAAAATGTATTAAATACATTAAACCTATATAAATAGAAAATCCTTTGGAGAAGTGTATTAATAGTAACAGTTAAAATTTGTACATAACCATGATTATCGAATTGACATACACAAAATAAACTAACTTTTTAAGTGTTCCTAGTCAAGATGTATCGAGAAATGGATATCGATACATTTGTTGGGATTGACGCCTATAACACTCTCCATACGGTGGACGATGATTTACTCATGACCATTATGGACACCAAGGGTTACATACATGTGGTTATTTCGAACAATCACAGGGTGAGACAATGATAGTCTTTTATTGGTTAATTTTAACTATGTCAAAATAAAAGATCATATGATGACGATGTACATTAGTCTTCTAACTTAGGAATACTATCGATCTTAATTAGGTAGAATATAGTTTGATTATGGTCAAGCACATGGCATGGCAACCATGTTATGACCATACTTCGGTACGCATCGAACTACCTAAAGTGAAATACTACTCAAGAGATGATTTGTCTTCTTCACTGTAGAAGTTCGATATCATTGTGGTAAAATCTCAAGCTAGAGTAATTTGGTTGATTGATAAATTTTATCGGATTGAACCTAATAATTTAAAATGATCTATGCAATTAAATACAGATGTTAATAGAGTTTATAATCTTAGACCAAACTATAGATATCTAAATGACACATTGTAATGTAAAGAATATGCGTATAAAATGTCATTACTGGGTGAGCTTATTACGTATTAGAAGTTGGTTTTCTCCTAAATGATCTGTAAGCATTGAACTTGCGCCTGATATTATACTTATACAAAGTCCGTATAGGCTTAGGTATATTAATTGTTTAAATAATGACTGAGGACTGAGTTCAGACCAAAGTGTCGACACAACCGCATTGTTAGTTATTTTCACATTCACCCAATGTTAATGTTAATTTATAAATGTTATAAATTAATAATAAAATTTATACAAATGTTGTATCGATATTTTATGTCATTTTTAATTATTTGTTTGAAGCTCAAAATCGATCAGAATGATATGTAAAATTGTATGTCAGTTCAACTGAAAAAAGGCTTGAATAATAGAATAAATTAATTAATTCAAGAGGAGTTAGAGGAAATTTCGAACTTGCATTGGTCAATCATGGGATGACCATACATAAAGGGGAGGCGTGGTGACTTAGTCGACTAGCACTTGAGAGAAAGAAGGAGATATTTTGATATCGCCTTAGTTATAATAGATGTCCCCTAGTTCTTTCTCTCTATATCCATCCCTTATAACCTTAGCCCCCATTAATCATTTGTGAAGTTATTGTGACACTTTGAAAACTATAACTAAAGAGGAGAAAAAATGATCGAGGAGGAAACAACGTATAAACATGTTCAACTATAGGTAAGATTTCAAAGTTGAAGGGTACTTATTTCATTTAAATACGTATCCAAGATATGTATGTATGTATGTATGTATGTATGTATGTATGAAAGTATCCATGCTAAAATTACTTGTCATCCTCATTATCATTTATGGCCATAATAATTTAAAAATAATATTTTTGAAATTATACTTTTCCACAATTAATAACTAATAAAACAGTTTGTGTGTGTATATATTGATAATGTGCTTTTAGATTTAATAAATAAAGAATATCTTTTGTCTAATCCAAATCATACACATGTACATATGTTGGGCTAAAAAGTGGAAAAATAGCCTAATCGAATAGAAGAGAGCAGATCTAAGTAGAAATAACAACAAAAATAGTAAAGGCGCATGAATTTTATAGTGGTTCGACAAATTCTATAGCCTACATCCACTTTTATCTTATTATAGATTGTTTTGTGATAAGTAAAAGGCTATAAAATTTGTTTTCAAGTTTAGAAAAGTAAGGTTAAGCCTTCAGGTGAAAAGATCTGAGTCGAGATAGAAGAAGTAAAAGAGAATAGCCAAAAGTCCTATAATGGTTGCTTTAGGCTCGGTATTTACAGAGGAATCACCCACCGAAATCACCAGATCACTGAAGACCATGTAAGGATCTAGATCCATGAGAATAAGGAGGAAGATGAAATTTTATCGTAGCACATAACCAATTGGTACTGACATAAAGCACTTCTATTTCACTTCGCCTTCCATCTTCAAGCTTTGAGCACTTTTTGGCACATAAGAACCTTTTTGTACCAAATGGCTTGGCATTTACCAATACTCTTCCTTTTTATATTGCTTTGGAGTTATTTACTTATTCCTTCGAATATGAGCCCTAGGATAATAACTTTGTAGTCCTATCACTAGGCCACAACACAGTTGCCCAAAATAGCTAAAGGCAAACCACATGGTACCGAGTCCTTTCTCAACCACTCGCTGGCGAAAGCTTTTATTTGTCACTTTGGGACATCGGCTCCTAGAGTTCCCTTCCAAGGCCATCTTGAGCTTGCTTCCTGAGTTCTTGAGCCATTTCACCTTCATCCTGACGTCCGTATTCACTTGAAGGCTGTTTGGTCTAAACGCTATACAACACTTACCTCCCAAAGTGCACTTTCGTTAAAAACGAAGCATGTTTAGGTTTAAGACAAGCAGTAAATAGTTGTATGCATGAGTCTATTATCAATCTAGGGATACTTTGAGGAGCCATCTCTATTCTGAAAGCATTCGTTCAATCGCTTTATATAGTTGATGAACTTCTTTTCACATAAAGTTTTAGATTCACATCATCTTGAAGATCATTCCATGCCTTGGTCAGGTAAAAGGTTCTCTTTTCTTTCCTTTTCTTTTTTTAAAATAAATAAATCATGTTAGTACTGAGAGATACCTATCAGTATCGACATGAATTTTCATTTGGTTTTGGCATTATATAGTTGTGGACTTAGAGTTTTCTACCCTCACCTTTTGCCTTTACCTTTTCACTCATCCTCGACTTCTTTTCTTTGGTGATTTCAGATCTCGAACCATAAACAATCACTTCGACTTCAAGCCTAAGCCACTATCTCTGGCATTTCGACCACCATCGCTATATCATTATATGAATCTCCCTCAAATTCGATTAATTCAACCCGACTCCCTAGGATTTTTGATCCCTAGATCCATAGAAAAATAGGTTTTTAAAAAGCGTCGCTGCCACGGTTGCAGTGGCATGGCTATCGTTGTCATCATCGCTGTTGACAGTTTCCAAGTAGGGAGATCATCACTTTGGTTTGTGGCCAATCACTTCCTATTCTCTTGAAAATTCCAAGCCCAAGTTGCCCTAGGAAAATGTTGGGTTGGACTCAAAGTCGACTCCAAGACAGCCTTGGGTTCACCTTGACTTGCTCTTCACTTAGGGTTGGCTCCGAGTCATGCCCAATTTATTCCTTAGGTCTTCCTAGAGTTCGACCTTAATCATGAAAGGCCATTGAATCCTATCACTTACAAAGCATTACAAAGGGTTTGGTCGAGCCATGGTCGATCATGAAGCAAAGGATAAGCTTCGATGGGATGGTTCTGGAGAACGGTTATGTCGAACGCACTCCAACATCTGAATAGTCTTACTGTCCAATATTCCAAGTTATTACACAATCCTATACCCTTGCAAAGGTAGCTCTGCACCATTCTAGATAGCATTTCTGTTATTATTCACTCCATGATAACCCATAAGATTTGACATACAGTTCCATCGTGCGATAGTGCTTGTTTGCCAACACGAGTAGGCAATCTACATAGAGTGTTCCGTACACTGTGCTCTGGACACCATACGCACACTGCATAGATTTTCACTTCACATTGCTTTGGTCAATGTTCAGAATTCGATTAGTCAATACACATTGACACCTATTGGATTCTGAGCGTTGGCCATATGGGAGTTTACTAAAGTAGAATTTCGAAATAAAACATACCTAACGTTGTTCACTTTCAAGATTTCCAGTTCAGAATGACTTATTAATCGCCACACTTCAAAATTACTTTTGAACCTTCAACTCCTCCTAAAGTTGGCTCTTCTACTGGTAAGGTTTCTATGTCTACCCTATTCAGAGCTAGGCGTTTGATTACAATTAAACTCCATGGATAGTTAGTTTTAACAGTACCTCCCCATAACCAGCCTCCTCCATTAAACGAACAACCTGGACTAAGAGTACTAGACGAACTTTCAGATCAAGCACCATCTTTATTAACTGCAAAATAGCTTTGGATGATTTGCTATTGTCATGGAATTCCAAAAAAATGATGCACTCCTTCCAACGATCGATCAACGGACTCACAATCCTCCTTGGTGGTATGCTGCCTACAATGCATACATGTGCTTAAGTGGAGCCATTCCTTCTTTCAACGAGCTTTTCTATTCATTTTATAAGAAATCAGGTTGGCTCCAACTCAAGTGCACCCTAATGGATACGCCATCCTTAATCATATGTACATCCTATTAATGATGTAGCTTTAACGACCACCAACCTTTATAGAGTTGATGTACCTTTAAACTACAAGAAGAGAGTTGACTTACCTTCTTTACTGATCATTGAAGCCTAGTGCCACTAGACGATCATCGTGGCACTTTGCAATAAATGCTCATATTTTAAGTGCAAGTACTTCTTTGTTCGTTGTCCCTACGACTTCAACCGACTCTGGTTGTCTCGATATAAGGCTTCTCCTTTAACACTCTTTTCCACACTTCGATTCTCTAGACCCAATCGTTTAATTTCCTATATATTCTCTTCGATAGATCTTCCCAAGTAAGACACCAGTGATGTACACTCCTAGACCTTAAGAACTTTGAAAAGTGTCGACGTCTGACATCATACTACTACTTATCTCCTTACAAATATGAGACTCCGCCAATATGACCTTCTAAATCTTAAGCGCTTCGTCGTTCCTCTCGAGCTTCCACTAAAAAGGACTAGGGCTTCCATTTCAAACTTTACCACACTCATGCTCTGGTAGCCTTAATCGAAGGGGAGATGAAGGCCTTGTAGGCAAAGCGAGCATTGATGAAGGCCAAGATAGAACGATGGAGGTGAACATCATCGAGGAAAAACATGAAGAGAAGGGGAAGAATCAAGAGGACCAGAAAGAGAGGAAGAGGGGAGGAATAGGAAATAGGAGTGGAAGAGCGGGTGAGAAGGAAAATGAAGATGACGACGACGATGAAGATTTTGATCAAAAATAAGGCGGGTCATATAGGGAAGGCCCCCCAAATGTACAAAAGTCCCCATCTCATCTCGCCTAAGGAGATTAGTTATCAAATCCTCCCAACTGCTTTCTAGTCTAAGTTTAACATCAATTGTCGAGGTAACTCCTTATGCCAAATCTTCATAATACATTTTTCGGCTCCTTAAGCGATTTTAGCATCTCGATCGATGTTATTCTCAAATAATATCCTTTGGGTTTCAGTTTCCAATCCCAAGACTTCCTAGCAAAGGAAGACGATACCCCATTTTTGGAACCCTCTAAACATAGCTCATAGAGCACTTAAGGTAATATTAGCGCCCCACACATTTCTAGGATCATGAACAACCATATATTGCATTCACCCTTACTTCAGTGTTCTGATATTGATACACCTCTTTTTCCTTCTTTTCAAATATAATGGCAAGAGACCATTTTCACTACCTCTGCTTAAATATCGGCGAGAATCGAGGAACCACCCTAGACCCTTATCCTCATCGCTCTAATTTGCAGCAGAAAACTAAATAATAAAAACAAAAAATAAAAAGAGGGAATGACCTAAGGACATAGAAAGAAAGAAACGTCAAGCTGAGGAGAAGGAACATCATGATCACGGGGAGAGACTTCGCTACTCACATGACCGTCAAGGGCTTACCTCTAGCACTTCCCAACTATGCCCCCAACCTCAACCTCGGCAGCTTCCGATGACATGACCTACAGTCGCCACTATATCTACCTCACAAAAATCCAAGGTTTCGACTCATCCTGCTCCACCATCACCACCATATTCGGGCTCATCCTAAACCATGACAACCAAAATGCAGACTGCCTTTCCTGACCTTTGTGTGGCAGGGGTGAAGTTTGACCATAACATTAAGGATATCCCTTACGATGTGGTTAACTATAGAGTTGGAGGGGTCACTAAACTTGTCAACCAGCTTTGCGAATGGAAGAAATTAGCATTCGTCATTTTCGAGGTTAATAGAATTAACTAGATAGACATCCAATTATTTGAATCTAAGAGGAAGACACATGATAGAACAAAATTTGACTTGGACGAACTCAAAAAGAAAAGAGATGATGCTCAAATATCGACCAAGAACTCTAAAGCATTAATCAAGAAGATTTCCAACGCATACACTCAGACCCTTTTACCCATGAAGGATCAGGTGAAAAGGCTAATTGAAAGAGTGGCGAGCTTTTAGCCTAGGTCAAGGTCAAGTAAAAGATGCTTCAGGCAATAGAGTTGGCACTTCATGTCATAGAGTTAGAACTTTAGGCCAAGTGCAGAGCTTCAAACACTCTAAGCTAATGTTGGGAGACTCAGAGCCATTCTGAAGACCAAGACAACAAAGAAAATAGAAGCTCAAGTTAACCTCGCTAGAGCAGTAAGTGGACATAATGAACTTAAAAATTGGATGACAAAAGAGAAGAAAGATATGAACTCCAACCTTTAATAGTTCTTTGCAAGCGTTATCAAAGATAAGAACCTGAAATGCTTGGGAAATAGTTTACCTGTCACTTGCCAGACGCTTGGGAAGAAGTCACGATCGTGCAGCTGCGTCTAGCGAAGGCCTTGCCCAAGATTAGTTGAAAGCCAAATTTTTGAACGTAGACGACATTTTAGTCCTGGAAATAGGTAAGGCAATCTTGACTGAATAAGACACGATTGTAGGGAAGTCGCCCTTTGATGCTCCTGTCGATCCTACCACATCAGATCAAGCAGAATCATCGACTCCTTAATTAAAAGAGCGTGCAACGTTGACTCCACTTTCTACAAGTCTAGCTCTAAGGCCACCCTTACTACGGCTTCTGCTTCCACCACTTCCACCTCCATCGAGCCTCATATTCCACCTTTCGTCACTTAACCAATGAAGTTAGCAATAAAAGAGGGTGAAATCACTAAATTCCCCGCTAAAGAAACCCTAATCATTAAAGATATTTTCCTCATCTCTCTTGTATTCGAGAAGCTTCAGTTGTCGCCTGAGGACCTCATTAACCTTTACCTCACTATTTTTGAACTTACAGGTTATCTTGCGCTTTGTCCTCCACCATCAATAATTTAAGGATTGGACCCGAACTCCATTTCACTAATTCAACCTCTATCACTATGGAACTTATTACTCCACTTCCTCCCTCCAGTTCTGACCTTGGTCCTGATTTGCAGAAGATATGGGCTCTAGAAGGATTGGAGGACATCTCTTAGTCCTTGGAGGAAGATATAAACATTACCAGTGCTACAAGCCCAAATGGTTTAATTTCCACGGCGAAGAGGGTAAAGATTGACCTCAACAAGGTTGAGGACAAAAAGGTTCCAGGATTACATGCTGGCTTAAAGAAACTAAGACTTGCTCCGAAAATTCCACCAGTTAAAATCAAACCTTTAAAAGGTAGCGGTGTTGGAGGACCATCCAAGTCTTCTGATGCTTCCATTAACAAACCTGAAGATCCTATCATCATTACATCCGAAGGAGAGACAACTTATTTAGAAGGCAACACTCTTCCGAGAGGGGAAATTCTTAAGGCAAGAAGGATTCAAAGAGACCGCGTGATGGATCTGGTTCCAAGGTTGGGAAGAGCTTTAGAAAGACGAAGTAGATGTTTGGCTTGTTTAATGTATTTTAAAGATAGTTCTTTTGGTCTTCTTTTGATGTATTTTGTTCCTTTTTGCATATAGGTCGAGCTTTTCCAGGACTAGCTTCCACTACATTTGTATAAAAAATGACTATAAATATGTAACTAACAGATGTTTAGGTAACTTGTAATGATCCAACTATAAACAAGGTTACGTGTAAAAAAGAATTCAACTTTGTATCATTTCCTACCTCTAGGAAATAATAATTTTGATGTCAATTTCTGAATACCCATTGTCGATCGTGCATGTCTTTGGGCTTTAATCGGTGTAGCCATCGACCATGCTCACTTCTCCTCGACTAGAAGTGTCTCGCCGGGTTGCAAGTGTGGTTGTTTCAGTAAAAGATTCTATTATACATTAGTTCCTATCTCTAGATCCAATGTCCTACATTCCTATCTTTGGGCATCATTCCTTGACCTTACCACTCTCTGGATATTGGTCAAAGACCAGATGTATAGGTCGAATCGTACGATCGTCCCTAATACAATAACTCTTTTAATCCGATTATGGATCGAAGAAGCCCAATGGTACCTATCTCCAGGTACCTAAACTTCTGGTTTTTCACAACACAAGATGTTTGTTTCTGTCGATAATCACATGACACAAGTTGTATTTTATAGAAAACGGTTCTATTAGTTAAAAAAGCTAACTTTATTTATATATGAAAAGATGGCAAATCTTTCCTTTCTACATCTCATCCCATCAATCAGGATTGTTTATTTACTAAAGTAAAGAACCAAATCTAAGTGAAATAGCATCGTAGTAGATCGCTATTCCACGCTCGTGGGATAATGATCCCATCAACGATCGTTGGCTTGAGACTTCCATCTCCAAGCTTCTATTTCATCGCAAAGGGACCTCCCAAATTCGGATCAAGTGCCCCTTTATTAGGAATGACCCACTTCAAAACAAGGTCCCCCACTTCAAAGATACTGGTCGGTATCTTGGTGTTGAAGTGTCGTGCTACGCTTTTTTGGTGAGCAGCTACCCTTAATTCATCCTCTTCTCATTTATCATCAATCAAGTCGTGGGATTTAAGCAAGAGTTCCTCATTCACCTTGGGATCATAGTGATTTTTTCGATGACAAAGGATTTCCAGTTCTATCGAAATCATGGTCTCGACTTCTTAGGCCATAGTGAATGGACTATGCCTAGTTTTAGACCCATGGGTCGTCTTATAAGCCCACAGTGCAATTGGAATCTCATTAATTCAGTTTCCCTTGTTTTAGTTAATCATTTCTTCAAGATGGACTTGATGATTTTATTCACCGCCCATAGTGCAAGTGCTATTGCCAAAAATCGTTTCTCAATTTTATACCGGTTGCAAAAATTCTTGAATTCAGTACTCATGATTGAGTTCCATTGCCGGTTATAATCTTCTATAGAACTCCAAATCTGCATATAATTTTCTTTATCACAAAGCTGATTGCTTTTCTCCTTATGATCATCGTAAGCGGTTCCTCTTCATCCCACTTTGTGAAGTAATCCACCGCAACAATAACGTACTTATCTTCTCCTTTTGACACCAGTAGCACACCGATTATTTCAATTTCCTAAATCGAAAAAGACCATGGGTTAACCATTTGTGTAAGCTCTATGAATGGGGCTCTCAGAATTTTCGCAAACCTCTGACACCTGTCACATCATTTGGCATAATTAACAGCATCATGGTTTATCATTGGCTCGAAGTATCCACAATGAAGGGTTTTCTTAGCTAAGGTCTACCCCTCGGTGTGATCACCATCATCACCCTTATATATTTCCAAGAGGATTTTCCTAGCTTCATCCTTGGTTATACACCAAAGTAAGGGGTTGAGGAACCTCTCCTATACAACACTCCATCTTGCATTATAAATCGAGACACTTTACAAATGAGTTTTCATCATTCGTTTCTTCCTTTCGGGAGAGTTCCCTTCAGCACATAGTCCTTGATGGAAGCCATCCATGACTCATTTTCCTTTTTTCCTTCAAGATTCAGTCGACATCCATTTAGTCGATACTTGGAGCCAATAAAACCTCCATTAGAACTAATCCCATCAACCATGCATCCCCAAAGCTAGCCAATTTGTCCCGTGGATCAACCTTTGTATTATCCTCCCTTTAGATATGAGTAGTCGCATAATGCTCTATATCGTCCAAAAGGTAGGATCAATTTCACCCTAGAGAGGGGTGAATAGGGTGATACTAATAATTATAAAAATTAATGCGGAAATATATAATAATTGCAGCACAGATAATAGTAGAATAATAAAAGCAGAAATAGAATAACATAGATTTACCCAGCTTCGGCAAAACCCTGCCTACATGCTGCCCCCAAGGTTACTACTAGAAATTAAGTAGTCAGACGCTTACACACATAAACTCATGACACCCGCTATCGACTAACCTAACTCTATGCTTGAAACCTTACCATAACTCAATTGCTGAGCTGCGAATTCTCGAACTACACTACCGTAGTTCATCCCCTAGTCACACGACTAGAATTTAATAAAAGTTTAAAAATAAAAATACAAATTAAAACTAATAAGAAATCGTAAATTAAAAAATAAAAGCCAATAGTATTGAAAACCGGCCCAATAAGAAATGTACCCTTTTCTTTCATATTATCTACCGCTTTCACTTTCGTTCAGTCCTTCATTTCTATTTCATGATTTAGGGCTTCTGGAAATTTAAGGCGGCCGTTTTTGAAGTGATTTGCTTTGCTCTATCAGTCGTCTCCTATCTTCGATTTACTTTCGAATGCTTCAAATTGGCGAGTTCAAATTGAATTGGTATGTGATTTTGTTTTTACATTCTCATTGATATGCTTGAACTCGATTCGATTCAAGTTATTGATTTGAAATTTTGGTCTGTGATATTGTTGGAACTCGACTCAGTTAAATGCCAACGATGTTAATGGTTTAAAAAGGATTCGAAATCCTATAATCTCGTTTGTATATATTTTATTTGATTTCTTCAACTGATATGCTTGTCCGTTCAATTTACGATTGAATGCTGGTGATGTCTCCTGACTTTTTCAATTCGTATATTTTCTGATGTGCTATGCTTGATTACCATGGCTTTGATTTTGACTTGTTCAATTCAATATTGGTTACCACGGCTCTGACTTTGGTATTTAAATTGTGATAATTTGGACTTTGGATTTGGTTCCGTTCTTTATTCCTTTTGACTTCGGCCACTTTGGATTTGTGATATTATTTTTATTTCGGCACTGACTTGTTCGATATTACCTGGACTTGTTCGAACTTTGCCTTGGTCACCACGGCTTTGATTCTTTGGCATTTTGAATTTTTGTTGACTGCTGTTTATTCTCTAGTTTGAACCGTGACTTGATTAATTTGTGAAATAAAAACTGCTGCTTTTCTTTGAACAGTGGCTCGCAACCGTGCTTACTATTACCATGTATATACATACATATATGTATGTATATATGTGTACGATTGTTGCCTGTTCTCTTGGCTTTATTGATTGTTCATGATTGAATGCTTTGTTGCACTTGTTTGATTGTCTCTTTATCATTGTCACTGTTTGATTTTAATTTTTGAGTATATTTATGCTTCACTTGATATCTTTACATATGTATACTTGTTTGCCCCCATGCCTTCACTTGTTCCTATTGAGTCATGAGCTTGTGCCTTATCTGTTTCACCTAAACTTTGAACTGATCATTTTGTAGTCTGTTGAACTTATGAATTCTCATGTGAAGTTCCATTTGTTTAAGATCTGGTCTTGTAGTCTGCATTGCAATATGCATGCTTTGAGCCTCTGTTTCACTAGTGGTTGTTTTGCATTGAGTTGTATTCATGTGAGCTTCAAGTTCTCCTTTGTATAGTTCATGTTGACTGGTCACGACTTTGTTATTGCTTCTGAACTTATGAACTCCGGTAGCTGTAGTATCATGTAATCTTATTCCATGAGTTCACATTGTAACTTTTATGTGTCATGTGTTTGTTCTGTTACTTTGTGACTACATCTGATGTATTTTGCTTGAAGTTACCCCTGTTGACATGTGCATTAAAAAAATTCACTTGAACTTCATCTTGATTTTGGAATTTGTCTGCACTTTGGTTGATGGTCTGGTTCATCACTGTTGTATGTTAAACTGAGTTCTTGTTGTATTCATCTAAAAGTTTTGCATTGCTTTATTTCCAGTTCTAGTGCACATGCCTAAATCTCTGGTTTTCACTACACATGTATATATGTTCAGTTTGGTTGAGCCTTTTACTTTATGCCATTGTCATGAACTTGAACTGGTTTGTTTCTAACACTGAACTTCATGCATTTGGACTGGGTTGCCTTGGCATTCTGAAACTCGAGATGTTGTCTTGTTGCAGTCTTGATTCATACTTGAGTTTGAATGGTTGAGTTGTTTTCATGTGTACACATTGAATTTTTGATCGAGGCTTGTTCCAGTCATTAAAACTTGACCATCCTTTTTTTTATGTTGCACCTGAGTTGGACCTAGCTTTGGCTCGGGTTTGACATTGTGCTCATATCGTGACTTTATTTGTATTGCACTTAAGTTGAACCTAGCTTTGGCTCGGGTTTGACCTTACTGTCCCTGCAGTTTTATTAAGTGTATATCGGTATGCACGGCCTTGTGGCATGTACAACAGTACAGCGTGCATATCTTAGGTTGTTCGTGTACGAATGGATTCAAACGAAATGACGAACAACCCTAATAACTGAGGAAAATAATATTTAAAAAGGTTATTTTACACTGCAAAAATATTTATTTTTCAATTTTACTGCATTGATGTTTGTTTTGCAGATGACTCAAATGCTGAATACAAATTGAAATGCAGTTGAAGAACAATTATGAGCGAACAAGTGATACGTTGTAAGGTGCTATGTAGATGATAATTTTATAGTGAAACATTGTGTTGTAATTTGAAATGTTGTATATATAGCGAGAGCTCAAATTTGTACTATTCAAAATTTTAATAAAATATCTGTTTGAATAAAATATATGATTGAATTTAAATTATGTGTTATTTATTTTATTCAATATATATTTATTTAATTATGTGAAAATAAAATAGTATAATTACAAATGCATTTAAATGAATATATATGTTTATTATCATCAAACAAAAATCATACACTGGCATATTCAACACAATAGATCCTGTATCTTCATCATGTAAGGGACAAGTCTCACCCCCTTAGCCTAGAATTCATTTTTAACCAGGCAGACCACTAATTAGGAGTCACTGAATACATGCAGTGTCCTTACCCTAGTTCTGTCACTATCTTGAGATCCACTATAAATGCTTCATACTCAGCCTCGTTGTTTATCTGAAAGAACTCTAGCTATAATGCATAACAAATTATCCGTCCTTCTGGGGTTACAAGCATGACTTTTGCCTCATATTTATGTTCATTGGACACTCCATCTATATAAAATTTCCATTGGGAAAGTGGGACTATATTATCTTCCTCCTCTTCTTCCCGGAATTAAATTCAATGATGAAATCCACTAACTCTTGTCCTCTTATCGCCTTTCTTGGATGGTAAGTGATATCTTACTGGGCTCAGCTTAATGTTCCATCTCAATAACCTTCTCGAAATCTCAGGTCGGTGTCGCGCTTGATTTAAGGGTTGATATGTCAAAAGTTTTATTAGATGAGCCTAGAAGTATGATCGCAACTTTCTCGAAGCAATCAACAAGAAATAAGCGATCTTTTCTGACTTTTGGATAGTTTTTTTCTAATTTGGGAAACCACTTTCTAATATAGTATATTGGCATTTGGATCCTTACCTCCTCACGTACCAATGCTGCACTTAATATATGAGAAGTCACCACCAAATAGATAAATAGATCTACTCCGTCCATGGGCTTGGAGAGGACTGGTGGTCTTTCAACATGCTTTAGTAATTCTTGGAATGGCAATTCTTCATCTAGAAAAACATTTCTTCCTCCTTTTTGAGGGCGTCGAAGAACAATATGCATTTGTCAGTTGTCTTTGAATGAACTGACTTAGCACGACAACCTTCCCTTCAAAGTTCTGCATTTCCCTCCTTATCCTCGAGGCGGTAACAGACTTTAAGGCATTAATTTGCTCTTTATTAGCCTCAATGCCCTTTTAATTCATAAAAAATCCTAAGAATTTTCCTGATGCAACTACAAGGGAACATTTTAATGGATTTAATTTCATTACATACCACCATGGCACATTGAACATCTCCGAAAGATCTTCCACGTGGTTCATTGATAGCCATGACTTCACAAGCATATCACCTACATATGCTTATATTTTCCTCCAATCTGGTCCCTGAACATGGAATTTTCCTATCTTTGGTACGTAGCTTCAGCGTTCTCCAGGCCAAAAGGCATCATTCGATAATAGTACACACCCAAATCCAATAAAAAAATTGTGCTCTTGGTATGAAACATGCATCGCTATCCGGTTATAGCTAGAGTAAGCATCCATGAAAGAAGCAGCTCGTGTTCGGTGGTCACGTCAACCAGCTGGTCGATTCTAGGTAGCGGAAAGCTGTTCTTAGGCCATGCTTTATTCAAGTCAACATAATCAATGCATGTCCGCCACTTTCCATTTGGCTTTTTGACCAGAATTGGGTTCAATACCCATTTAGGGTACAATACATCAGGTTAAAGCCATTTTACTTCAACGTACCCACTTCCTCTTTAAATACAATGGATTGCTCCAAACCTTAATCACGTCTTTTTTTCTTTACAAGAGAGTATTTTGAGTACTCATTCAGTGCAAGGCACGCTATCTCCGATGATATCCTACACATCTGAATATGTACAAGAAAACACATCTAGGTTTACTAAGATAAAACCAACCAACTCCTTTCTCATTTTGACGCCAAGCTGCAATCTGATCATAAGGACCTAGGTAGGATCATCCACATCGATCGAGACATTAATTGTCAACTAAGTTGGTGCTGCCTATATTTCCTCTGATTACTTTCTAGGATCCATTGACTTAAAATTACTTGCTATGGACCTCAATCCAGGGCTTGGGCATATATTGCTATGCATCTATAGTCTTGATGCAGAGAGCTCTCTTTGCACCCTTCCTTTTCTCCTATCAGTTTGCCTTTCTTAACTCAGTGACATAACATTCTCGATTAATGCTCTGGTCGCCTTGAATAACAACGACGCCATTCTTCATGGGAAACTTCATCATCAAGCGTCATGGAGCCATCACTACTTGAAATTAGCTAGGGTCACTCCGCCCGAAAAGGTGTTATACGCCGAGAATTCATCAACAATTAAAAATTTTAAACTTGCACAATCACGTGATCTCCTTCTCCCAAATCTACGAACAAGCCATAGTCCCGATGGGCTCCTTCACCATTCTACTAAATCCTTGAATCCTAGATTTATAAGGCTTGATGTCGTTAGGATTGATTTTCATCCGATTAAAAGTTCTTTTGAATAAGATATTTACTAAGCTTCCATTATCCACTAAGACCCGGTGCATAATAGTTGGGCCTACAATGGCCGTTATTACCATAGGATCAAAGTTTGGTGCTTCAATCCAATCAGCTGCCATGTTATGAAAGATTATATCGTCGGCCTTCGATCTCTGCTGCTTAGCTGGAGCTTCGTCTTCAATGGAAAAGTAGCTCTCCTATTGTGCATGCTTTGAAGAATTCGCATACTACTCTGTATTATTCTTGCTTGGCTCTACTGGATGAGATCCTCTGCTTATTGTATTTATCCCGATCCTTCCAATGGGTCGCTGGGCCCTTCTTCATTGGGTTCAGGCTGACTCCCTTGAGCATTTGATCCTTAGGTTCTAACATTCTGTCCATTGTCTTACTGGTCTTTAACATACTACTGTAATTTTTTCTTACGGATCAACCCTTAAAGTATATCCTTTAAACGATGACAATTATTGATAGTGTGTCCATGTGTCTCATAGAAGCGACATCACATCCCTAAGCACTTCTTAGCCTTCGTCTCCTCCCTTTGAGGCGGCTTCGTATATTTCTCCGTCCCTTGTGTGGCAAGGTATATATTATCGATCGTATCATTAAAAGCATGTATTCCTATAGCCTCATATTCCTTAGATGCTTATGGACATCATTCCTCTTATCCATGTGCCTTGATTTCTTTTCATCTAGTTATTGGTATTACCTATATTCACAACAACATTTCCAGTGCTTTCACTGGTTTGCTTTATAGCCATATTACTTTGAATTACTTCTCTTGGTCGTCTACCGCTAGCCTTCTCAAAAATCAGGTCTGCCTCTTCCAAGCACAAGAACTGGTTAGCCTTTCGATGGGACTCCTCTATGGTTGTCAGTCGCTTCATCCTCAACCACTTTCCAAAATCCATATCCGGTTGTATCCCTTGGGTCAACCCATCAATACCAAATCCTTCAGATTATTCATCTCCATGATTACAGTATTAAACATCTTCAAAAAGCCTTTGGATGACTTTTTTGGTCCTAGAGAAATGCCCAGCAAGGACGTCACATCCTTAGTCCGAGTAGCACGGAGCTTGAACTACTTCAAAAACTTCTTATTTAATTCATCAAAAATCGAAATGGACTTCGACGGGCGGCTGGTGAACCACATCGATGCAACTCCATCCAAAAAGATAGAGAAACACCACCGAACCACATCTATCACTCTGGCACCATCCATGTTCCATTCATACTTGAATAGATGATATATGGGATAAATTACCCCATTATATGACAATATCGTCAACATTATAAATTTCTTAGGATATTCTCTATAAATGGAGTTCTTCTAGGTGTGGAACCCTACTCATAATTCTTTCTCTATTAGTTTTCCTCCATCAATTGCATTATCCTATCAGAAATATGCTTCTCACAGGCCTGGTAATTTGAAAATGCCTATAAGGAGCAGCATGGGTGATTCTGCAAACGGTCTTAGTTCCCTCAATGACGTCTAGGCTCTCTTGTCTCTGCGGGGGTTTCTTTTTCGGATCTTCTATGATGCATGGCTGGTTCTGATTTGTTATTTGAGCATCGGCGTTTTTTAATCCAATATTCTATCCAACATCATTGCCGATCGTTTAGGTATAAGGTCGTGCTAGCATCCATCTTTTCAACAAGAGTCATCTGGCTATCCACCATTCTCTGATTTAGCTCCGCCATCATTCTGTTGAACTCCACACTTGACACCATCTCTGGGGGCTAAGTGTCCTTATGCTGCATTCAACGATTGGCTAGTATCTTCATCATGGCATGATGCATCATCTCCTTCGCCTACAACTACTCCAGATCTACCAGACCTCCTAGGGGCCATAGTTCAGCAATTAAATATCCAAAAAGAAGCTCTAGATCACACTTTTGGATGCTCTAATCCAAAATAATAGTAGGAGTTTAGTTCTTAGCAAAAGCAACAAAAATATTAGGTCGTAAAGTGGCATGATGCCACATTTGAATAGAAGAGAGTATATCTAAGTAGTAATAACTACAAACACAGTAATGGCATATGAATTTTTATAGTGGTTCAGCAAATTCTACAGCCTATGCCCACTTTAATCTTATTGTAGATTGTTTTTGTTAAGAGTAAAAAGGCTTTACAATTCGTTTTCAACTCTAGAAAAGTAAGGGTAAGCCTCTAGGTGACAAGATCCAAGCAGAGATAGAAGATGAAGAAGGGAATGGCTAAAATTCCTTTAATAGTTTTCTAAACTTGGTATTTATAGAGGAATCGCTCGCCAGATCTGCGAGATCGCTGAAGACTAGTTAAGGATCCAGATCCATGAGAATAGAAAGGAAGACGAAGTCTTCTCAGAGAACAAAACCAGTTGGTATCGACATGAATTATGTCGGTATCGAGATATTTTTCCTTGTACAAATCATCACTTCTTCCATTACTTCATTTAGCATCTTCGGATCTTTAGATTTGAGCACTTTTTGGCCTATATGAACTTCTTGGTACTGAAAGGTTTGGCTTTGTTTAGTGTTTGTCCTTTTCTGCATAGATTTGGAGTTGTTCACCTACTTCTTCAGATACGGGCCTTAGGATAGCCACTTTATAGTCCTATCATTTGAAACAAAACAATTTCCTAAAATAGCTCAAGGCAAACCACTCAGCATCGATTTCTTCTCAACCTCGATACCAAGAGCTTTTCTTTGTCACTTTGGGACTACAACGCTTGGAATTCCTTCCAAGGCCATCTTGAGCTTGCCCCCAAGTTCTTGAATTATTTTGTATTCATCCTAACATCCAGATTCACTTGAAGGCTGCTTGGTCTAAACACTGGGTAACAATATACATACATGCATATAAATACAAACATACATATTTCTTAAACATATAATTTTACAAATTTATAATATGTATATGTTTTCGAAATATTAAAAAATAATTTTCTATTTCAGTGATAAATGTAAATAAAAGGTTAATTTTATTCGCATATATATACAAACACATATTGAAATTCCCATGCATAAATTTTAAATTAAAAAAAATTGCTAAGCTTTTAGATCTAAAAGAAAAAATTTAACTATTTTATTTTATTTGAAAAAGTCAAATACTTTTCAAACATGGTTTTTAGATTCTTAAATTTGAATTAATGAAAATCCATGTAGATATTTATAAATAAAATAATAATATTTTAATATTGGGGGTTGTGTAATAAAAAATTTGTTATATATTTATTTTGAGAAAGTTAATGCAATTTAAAATTTGAATTTTAAACACAGTTTAAACCTAATTTTAATTAATAAAATATCTATATATTGACATTATATTATAACATATTTATTTATTATAGTGAAATATTTAATTAACTATATATATATTATATTTATATATATTAATTAAATATTATGGTCAAAATAAATTAAATGAATAAATTCTTTTATATTTGTGAAAATATAAATTCAACAATATGATAAATATGTTGAGTTACAATAACATTTTTATTGTTATAAGTTATCACTTTCACATTTATTAACTATAGGTCACAGCGGTTAATTTTCACATTATACCCATTAGTTAGTTTATACTTTAATATAGTTATAAATATTAATATTTTAAATATGAACATCATAAAATATTAAACTAAAGTAAAATTATAATTAATAAATTTAATATTAATAATGAAATACTATTATTAAACAATAACAAAAAAAATAAATATTTCAATAAAATTAACTAAATTAAAAAGAATTAAAATATTCCTCAAACTCTATTATTAATTAAAATAAATATTGTTTAGTATAAATAAATTATAATTCACATAAACAAAAAATTAGATCTTATGCAAATTAGTACATGAATTTTTTTTGTAATTTACCCATTTGACCCTAGTGTCAATGCACTTGATCCAGTAATGATATCAAAGCCTGCATTGGTTTATATGAATAATTAACAAAAATATGTAGGGCGATTATTTTGGAAAATTAATAAGATGGGTATTTAAGCAAAATGTGCTTAAACTAAGGAGAATGTTAATCTAACTAAGGGACGTTCTATAAATATAAAACCTCTCGATCTCCAGGTCGGTACTTGGCTTATCGAAATGGTTTGTTCAAAGGGTATGCCATTGTGAAAGACATAGAAGTGTTTTGAGTCTTAAATTTATTAAAATAAGTATACTTGAATTGTACATAATAAATTTAAAACTTTTTTAAATTTAAATAACACAATTTTATAAATGGTTATAAAATTGAATTTAAAATATAATTTAAGTTTATAAAGGTTATAAATAACCTAATCTAAATTAGTTCTAAAATTTAAATTTATATGAGTTATGAATATAATTTTAAATTTTTTTATACTTGCATCCATAAAGGTTATAAATAAGTAAATTAAACATAAATATTATATTTATAATTAGCTAAAAAATTTAGTTAATTAATGAATACATTATACATATATATAGCTTAATAAATTATAAAATTTAATAATAAAATATGTGTGTGTATTTATATTATAAGTACAAATAAAATAAGAGGTCAAATAAATAAAACTCGTGTGACTTAAAAGAGTATACATTGGATGTATACGGAGAAATATAACGTCATGAGTTATACTCATCTCCCTCAAATGGTCGATAATACTTTGCAAAAAAATTTAAACTAAGAATTTAAAATAATAATTCTCTCTATCATTTATAGTATAAGGTATCTTACATGCCTATGATTGTTGAGTAGCCTCAAGCCATAAATATGCAAGGTGTTGTTTGTATTATCGATAGATAAGTAAGAATGTTATATAACCTCGTTTAGCAACCTCAAGGGTTAAAATAACTCCCCTTAAGATATTGTGAACTGATGGGTATAGAGTAATTAATGTTCTTTAAGGTTTATGCACCCTTAAGGTCATAAATATGATTAGGAAAAGAAATGTTTGGTAATAAGTTATGATATAATTAGTAAAGTGTTGCTTAGCGTTTATGGAAACTACAATTTGTTGAGAATCCTCATGGTTGTAGTGATATGATAAACGGATCCTAATGCCCATTGAAGGAATTTATGAAATTACTGTATTTTTTTGGGTTTTTGAGAAATGTAGAATGTAGAGGATACTTATTAGATAATATAATAAACCAATCTAAAATGTATAAGAACATGCACGATACTATAATGGCCTACTAAAAAAAAATTTCATAATTAATATAATTGATAAAGTTATTAATCAATTGGAATATTCTAAATGAATTGGACTAAAGATTGATGAATAAATGCGAAATATACTTACCAACAAATTTGTTGGCATGTTGTCACATCAAGACCATGCAAGATCCATAATTATACAAAAACTAAAAATATTCGTGTATGGGTCACTTAAATGTTTGTTTACCCAAGACTATGTATTGCCTTCCATAAGTTTTGACCTCTAAAGGAATACAAGGGTATGGATATTCGTTCAATATTCAATCAATTAAAAAGTTGTATGATAAATAATTATATTTGTAATGTATGAATCTTGATGAAAATGTTTCACTCGAAATAGTGCAAGATCACGTGTTTAATATGATTGAATATAAGGGTCTTACCGTGATAAAAACAATACTAGACCAAATCTACAAAACAGACCTAGGATTTTGATCATTGAAATGTCAACTTCGATGCATTTTTTGTAAATCTCATGAAGTCTTAAAGTAAAGGGTCTCTCTTTTGAATGATTTAACCTTTTTCTCTTTTGAACTGTTCGACCTTTTAAAAGAGAAAAACATAGTTTAAGAATGGTGATCTTATTGGCATAGTTGGAACAAAGAGAGTGAATGGTCATATCAGAAAAAAAATTATAAAAATATATTTATAGACATTAATGAGGAATAAGGAATATCATTTCTGTTCCAAATATTTTTTTATAGAAAATTGTTCTCTGTAAGGTTTATTTCTTTCGGTATAACCGATCCTAAACTCTCAACTGTAAATTGGTTGCAGCAAAAGAAATGAATAGGCAATAGTAAATGGTTGAATAGAGCTTCATATTTTAGTCTTTTTTTATTACACCAATAGAAATAGTAGGAGTAAAGCATATGACACTTTCTTGTGGATGCATCAAGTTTTAATACATTACTTTCATGTATGCCAAATATTATTTATGAAATAATAATATATTTTGTTATGATCGGGTGTGAATACAATTTTACTTTGATATGAATATTATGAACATTCATTGTAAAATAATATATTTTTGCCATTTTTGTAATAGCATATGTTTTCAACAATAGAAATGTACTAGCTACAGCAAATACAAAAGCATCAAAAATATTTAACAAAATCAATTTTAGAACTATAAAATAAGTCATATCATTGAGAGAAAAAATCTTTAAACATACAATTATGAATCATATCGTATTATGAATTAAATCTCAAATGATTAAAGGCAATACACCCATTCGACGAGAGAGACGGAAGGAGTTAATGAACTCTTTAGATTGATCCATATGGATGTATGCAATCCAATATCAAATGACACCAAGTGTGGATCAACTTACTTCATGAATTTCATTGATGAGTTATCTCAAATATGAACATGTGTATTTGATACACAAGTTAGACATTAACCATAAGTTTGTAGAATACAAAACGGAAGTAGAAAACAAAATTTTCAAAGGAAATAAAACATTTTGGTTTGATTGAATGGGTGAATAAGAGTTTCAAAAGTACCATAATAAAACAAGGTCCACTCTTAAAGTCACTCATCCTTATGCTAAATAATGATGCATCGATAATGAGCAATCAAACTTTGTTGAACATTGTATAATTGATAGTTAGTGATGTAGAGTTACTTCTTCCTATAAAGATATGTAATGAAAAGTAAGTTGATATATTAATTTAATTTCATCTAAAAGCATAGTTTTCTATTTCATAAAAGATATGAATTAATAAGAAACTCCAATCATAAGTAGTTTGAGATACGCGGTAGTCTAATTTAGGTTATCAATTTAAGTATCGTAAACTCAAAACCAGATTTATTTTATGTAAGTCCATAGGCAAGACATAAAATGGTTTTAAATGCCTATATCACAATGAAAAAAAAGTTGTTGTTTCATGAAATGCCACCTTCATACTGAAGGAATTTCTTTCTAAAGAAATTAGTGGTAGCACGATGAACTTGGATGTAATCCAAGATTCTATCATAGTAATTGATTATATATATATATATGATGTTAAATTAATCAAGCCTTAAATGGATATAGTTAAATTAGAATTCTCGCATATTAAAGAGAAACTATGTGTTTCTTATCAATATCGAGAAAATGAATTGTTGTGATAATAATCCTCGGTTGTCAATATGCCATAGAGAGTATAGACTCTACCACATGGTCCAATGCTTTGAATCCTAAATGGATTCTAGGTACATTAACAAAATATGATTATGGTACTTATCTCCAAAAGGATATGATCCATCAGCTGCAAGTGAGTCTTTGAGAAGAAGATCAATGCAATTGGAATTGTATAAAGTAGTGTTGGAAAAATAGCTTCACTAGTTTCTAGTGTTGAAATTAGTGGAGCAATCTCACTTGTCAACATGCTTAATTCCATTTGTATTCTACATGCAATTAGCGTACAACTTGACTTTGTGTTTTGGCACATTGATGTTGAAACAGAACTTCTAATTAATGATTTAGAGGAGACCGTTCGCATACAATAGTCAAAATATCTCAAAGTCAATGGAAGCAATAACATAGTTTGTAGGTTTTTGGATATAACCCAAGAGCTAATACAACAGCTGTGTTCAATAAGCATCTAAAGGTTGTGCAAGAATTTCAACATAGAAATCAAGTAGTTTGATATCAATCACAATGCAGAGGAAGCATGTGTCTCTAAGAAAGAAAATTGAAGATACTAAATCATTTCTAATGTTATATGTGAACAACATGGCATTGATTGTTAACGATGTACCCATATTAAAATTAGTTAAAGTTTGGTTATTTAATTTTTGATGAAAGTTTGAAAGAAACATATTTTATATTTGGTATGAAAGGATGTTAGGATTGTCCCAATTTATATATATAAACACAATATTAAATTTTTTAATATGGAGCATATGATGTAGATCCTTTATGCATCACTAATAAGAATTATCAAATATGTTATGTTGTGTGGTGTATTAGATCACACTTATACACTCGGTGTATTAAGCGGATATCAGATCTGAAATAAAATCACTAAATGGTAGTTAAGATCATTCTCTAATATTTAAGAAATACTAGAGAATTGTTTGTGGAAACAACGAACTCCTTATAAAGGAGTTTTTGGACTCGATCTTCTTAGGTGACATCAAATATAGTAAGTCAATATTAAAATTCATGTACAACCTTAATTATGGAGCTTTAAGTTGGAAATATTCCAAATAAGAATTTGTCGCTGATTCAACCAAAAGGCAGAGTACATCGCCTTAAATAATGTCGTAATGAAAGAAATATATACATGTTGATTCTATTATATAAGAAAGAGAATATGAAATTCTTGGTATTCTCATCTCTCATACACTCTCAGACCGAATAGTGCATTCTCCTTGATTTTTGGTATAATTTTGCTCTTAAGCCCCCTTAATTTTTTTCAATATTCCACAAAAATACTATCATTAACATAGAAATTAATGTTATCGTTGTTCCTTTTGATAAAATACTCTTATGTACGTTTATTTTTATTATTATTATTTTGATAAACTTATAATCATTATTTCTTTCTAATCTAACAGAGATCTCTTCCTTTTTTCCATGTTATCATTGTAATTTTTTCATTCCTCGTTTGTGTTCTATCATTATTTTACATCCCTTCCATTATTTTTTTATTCATCATGTTATCTCTTACCATACTTTTGTTTCATATGTTTACTATAATTCAAAAAAAACTAAAAAATATATTTCCAGTCTAAATCAACTTAAAGATTCTATATAAATAGTTTTTAGCCAATCTCCTTAATTTTTTTATCTAACTATAATTTGGTTGAGTTCATCATTAGTTCTTCAATTTTTATTCATCCTAAAAGTATCATTTTATTCATGTTTGTAGAGATTATTTTTCTATTTGTTGCTTTCAATAGTTTCATGAATTTTTTTTCTAAAAGTCTTCAAAACAACTTGGCTTACTGACCTATCGAGCTGGATTTAAAGGTTTGGTTTTTATTCTATTACCTTTATTTTCATTTAATTTAAGGTTGAATTTTTTATTCTAGCTCTAAATATATCATTTCAGATCTTTACTTCAAATTTTGTGTTCGAAAAATTGTTTCCTTCTTCTTTTTGTTACAATTTGCATGAACATGAATAAGGTTTCCTTTATATTTTTAGAAGGTTATTGAATTTATTAATACATTGGTATCACATAATCTTTGTTACTTTGTAAAATCTATAATACATAAAGCTTAGCTATTTTTTATTCTTAAGTTTTCTATTTACATCGACATTCATCTTATTTGTGTTCGTTCAGTACGATCATGATTTTCATTTCCTTAATTCATTTTGTAAGGAATAATTAGCTTACTAACATATATATAATAGTCTTAAACTTTTTATAATACACAAATGGTAAAGTTGATATTTTTATTTTGAAATATAATTATATACAAAAATTAAATTGGGAGAAATCTCATATTTTCTTATTATTTTAGTTTCAATATGTATCATTATCAACTTGGTTTCCTTCATATCCTATAGGAGGTTATTGGATTTATTAATACATTAATATCATAGAATCTTTGATCATTTTTATAATATCCTTAATATGCAATGCAAAACTATTTATTTGTTCTCAAGTTTTATATTTACATCGACGTTCATTTGATTTGTATTTGGTTAGTACGATCACGAATTTTATTTCTTTCGTATATATTGTATAGCATAATTGGTTTGCTAACATATGTATACCGAACAATCTTAAATTATGTATAATCTGATAGCAAATTATGTTTTTCCATTTTTAAACATATGTATTTAAGAAAATCAAATTGGGGAAAATATCATTTATGAAGTAAAAGAATAGTCAAATAATAAATTTCTATGTCATATTTGAGAAAAGAAATATAAATGTATAAATATTACTTTTGTTCTGTCTTCGTACGTAACTTATTTTGAAAGTTTAATTTTAAAATGGTGTAACATAAACTTAATTTTTAGTAAAATTTTCTACTTTTTTTATACTCAACCTAGACTTATTTTTGCAATATGAGTTATTATTTATTTTAATTGTCCTGCGATTTAGTACATTTTCCTATAAAGATGCTTCATTGACCGTGAAATGTACATAAATAGCTCATATTTTCCTATTTGATAACATTGAATTTTGGAGATCCTATTGAACATAGTAGCAATTTTCTTTTATTTTTTACAAAGATTGTTTGATGCTATGTTTTTTGATCTTATTTTGCAGAAATGTTTATAAATCATTACCAACTGAAGATATGTTATTAATAATGTTTACAAGTAAACTAACTTCAAATGGAAAGAATTGTATTTAAAAGGAATAAATTGATAATATTCATTTAAATCACATTCAAAATAAATTGAGAATCATTTCAATTAATTCTCTTTTATAAACCTAAAAGATACTCTAGATATAAAAGATAGAAGGTCAAATGGTTAAACTACTAATTCCTTTCAGATTCGAAAATAATAGTATGTTTAGTTCCTTTAATATTTTTAGCTTCAAATCTAAATGCTTTATTTCAAAAAAAAAATTAATTCAATATAAATTATGTATAATTTAGTTAATTTGATAATTTGGTAATGTGTTTATTTTGTAATTCGATTTTTGATGTTATAATCAAATCCAATCGAATTTTTTAAAATTAATACGATCATATTTATGACCAGTTATTTCTTTAAGTTAGCATCAAAGAGAATTAGTATATAATAAATTATCTGATCTATTTTGTGTTTGTTTAGTTCGATCATGAATTTCATTTCCTTTATAAATTTATAAGGCATAATTGGTTTACTAGCACATATACATCAGTGTTTTTTCCATTTTAAACTATAAGTATTTAAGAAAATCAATTTAGGAAAATATCATCTATGAAGTAAAACAATAGTCAAATAATAAATTTCTATGTTGCATTTCGAGAATATTGAAAGTTCAGTATTAAATAAGTGTTCTATAAACTTAAATTTTATTTAAATATTTTATTTTGTTATACGCAATCTAGACTTACGTTTTGTAATACTAGATATTATCCACCTTAATTGACCTACGGTAATACATTTTTCTGTAGTAATGCTTCACTGACCATGAAAAGTTCATAAGTAGCGTGCATTTTCCTATTTAATGCATGGTTAACACCGAACACTTGAAGATCTTATGGAACATCTTAGCAATTATTTTTTATTTTATGTAAAGATTGTTTATGCTATATTGTTTTGATTTTTTTGCATTGTGGAGATGTTTACAAATCATTATGAATTGAAGATGGGATAATAATAATGTTTACCAGTAGACTAACTTCGAATGGAAAGAATTGTATTAAAAGGAATTAATGGTTGCTAATTTCATCTAATTTCAATTCGAACTAATTTGAGAATTATTATAGTTAATTCTCTTTTATTAATATTTAATCCAATTAGGGAATAGTTACATATTTAGTTCTTGTTTATGGACACCGCAAACGATAAACCAAAAGAGGTTAGCGAGAATTACGTTCGACGTAATTGATACATAATAATCATGTTCGATAAGTCGGATGTAATTGATACTATACCTTAATTAATAATTATTTCACATATAAAAATACTATACACTACATAAATACTTCCTATCCAACCTCTAAACCATATTTATCCACAAATGCCACAACCTCCAACCTCCAACTCAAATCAAAATTATCCGTAACGCACCCTAATTCTCATTAATGTTAATCAATTTGTGTCCACTTTTAGCTCAAAATAACATTTTATTTTTTTGATGGATTAAAATTAATTTTAGTTTTAATTCATTGTATATGTTCTTAATATACCTTTAAAAAATCATGTTGTGTAGCTCTTATTCATATTGTTTGAAACAGACAAGGATAATGTTGAATTAGTTGGAATCATCAACGTTGGAATATGCATAGTTAATAAGTCAAGTTTTTTTAAGAAGCTTAATATAGTAGCAATAATACATAGGTGCTATATACATAATTATTAGTTAAAAAATTATTGCATGATCTATAAACCTAAATGATACTCTCGATACAAAAGATACAAAATTTGACGCTCATTTTATATATTACGTATAATTCTCGTGTCATATTATTCCATATGTATTAAAGATCACGATGTTTGAAAACTACAATAATATTTTCTCTAATTTAATTAGTATAGTATAACGTCAAAATGGGTAATATTGAAAATGTGGTTTCATTAAGCTAAATTTAAATACTACCTCACTTTGAGCGTAATTTCTCTACTCTAGGTTTAGAACACTATTATCAAACAAAATTGTGCACATATTTAAATTTATATGTTAAACAAAGGATAAAACTATGTTTAACTATCGTGAATAACATTTAAAAATTAATCAAATGACATGCTTATCAATGCAGTTCCTACCACGTTAGGAACAACTGATGTTGATTCTTAATATGTTGCATAAAGCCACTATGCTCTAAAAAAATAATTATAATTTATATGCAGAGACTATTTAAGTGGATTTATCAACACATTTTTGTTAGTAGTATTCACGAAAAAAGATAATCTAAAATTTACATCCCACAAATATGTTCTTTCAACTTCATATACTATTAAATCTAAAAAATACAATATTAATCGAATTATATACTGAACCTCGTATGCATAGCACGAGTTTACTCGTATGTGAAAATTTATAAGTAAGTTATAAGTGGTTCATTCCATTGAAATCTAATAACATATTATGATTACAATATAGATTCCAATGGGAACCGATAGCTTGATAAGAAATCGCGATATGCTCTCCATAATAACACATGGCAGAAGAAAATGAGGATGTATAATTTAAGAAAGTAGATATAAATAATAATGTCACAGGTCCATTCACTAAGGCCCAATCTCAATCTAATTAGGTAGACTGATCAAAGGTATGGGAATGATGCACTATACTCGGTCCTGAGTGTAAGTGGGAGATGGATAGAGTTATGGGTGTGCTCAAAGGGCAATTATGTAATTTATATAACTTAACTCTTATAAGAGAATCTCACTCAAAATGATGTAAGCATCTAGTTTTATTTTCTTTTATGTATATGTTGTTAAATAAAGATATAAACAATGAATCAATTACATTAATTGTATATAAGTAGAAAATCCTTAGGAGAAGTGCTTTCTCGATTGTAGTTATGAATATTTTTGCAACCATGAGTTTTGAATCGATATATAACAACACTAAGGCCTTAGATGTTCCTAGTCAAGATGTATCAAGAAAAGGATATTGATGCATCTATTGAGACTCGTAACAACCCTGGTTTGGAGATTACCTAATAATAATAAATTATAACGGTAATTATAATTTAAAATTGTAATTAAAATAAAATTTTAAATTTTAAATTTTTTATTTGGAATAAACAATGAATTTTTGAAAATAAAATGAGAAAAATAATGTTTGGAACTTTATTTTATTCATTTGGGATAATAAGGATTGGTAAATAGTTTTTGTTGGGAGAAAATGCATGTATTAATTATTGCCAATTACTTATTTTAATAAAAAAATTTAAAAAAATATGTTATTAATAAAGGGTCTTTATTTAAATAAAATAAAATAGAGGAGATAAATTAGGTAAAAATTTGTTTATTTTAAATAAAAAATGTGTTTGAGAACAAATTTTATGCTTGAAATTTGATTGTTAGGAGATTTGGTTAAATAAGATGAAAATATTGGAATTTTGTTAATTTGAGTTAATAAATTAATCAAGAATTGTATTTCAAAATTAAATTGTCGAAATAAATATAAATTTATGAAAATAAAATTTTAAAAACTTTATTTTGAGAATTTGGAGTGAAAATAATCAATTTGTAATTTAATTTGGGTAAATGCAATAATATTGGAAATTTACGCCAATATTAACCATTTATTGATTTAATAAGGAGAAATATGAAGTAATTATGTATTTTATTAATATAAAAGATGAAATACCGTTTAAAAGTAATATTTTGATGTTTAAATAAAGTTAGAATGATTTACTGTAATTTATTTGACAAGAAAACAATTCTTGTATAAATATTGTATTAAAAATGGTGATTTTATAATAAAATTGTGTAATATTGACCGAAAAAATAAGGTTTTATTGTTAAAATAACTTTTTATAGTTGACACAAATTTTATTTTGTGTAAATAAAAAATTTAGTTACATAAAAATTGGTTGTACATATTTCATTTGCTTTTAAAATTTGAGAAACTAGTGTATATGCTCATAACATAGGTTAAAAGTGTGCATATCTTAACATTTTCTCCAAGTATAAATAGAGTTGCGCTTTTTGGGTTAGGTTTGGATCCATTAACCCTTAATCTGGAAACTTCTGGTAAGAAGGAAACATACGGTACGTTATTTTCCTTCTTCCTTCTAAAAAAAATTCACAGTAAAAGAAAATTAGAGAAAATAATGGCTTCCACAAACTAAATCAATTCCCACTCAAAATTGCTGCAAATTCAAGCTGAAAATCGACTAAAACGAGATAATAGAAGGTTATCTTCACCAATACTAGAGTTATTTCATCAAAAGTTTATATTGAGATATGAATTCGTTTATAATATTTTGTTTCGTGTTGCATGCTTCTGCCTCATCTTATACAGGTTATGGAGGCACTTCTTCATCACTAAAGCTTGCATCTTGACTCCAAAATAGTGCCAATCTCTGCTAAATCATCAAGGTGAGTTCAAGTTCACAAACTGCTAGCTGGAAAATGAATTTCCTATGAAAATTTTAGCTATTTCGTTTACTGTATATGATAGTCTGTCTTTTAGTTGTTTCTTAGTTTTTTTGATATCTGGTTGCTACTTTGAGCACCAATATCTCTTTGATTTTTTTGCTGAAATGCTACTGGATCTTTTCCGGATTGAAGTTTAGTTGTCAAACTCTATGCATGATGCTAATTAACTGTTAAAAGTTGAGTTCAAGGCAGAAAAACACCCAGGAAAATGTCTGTAACCTTAGGTCGACCCAGCAACCACCATGTCGACCTGAAGGTTGATCAAGCGGTCAACTTGGCTATAAGGCTGGGTCGACCCCCTTGTTGGCCCATATACGTGATTTTATCGTCTTTTGTTTTATATTTTCGCAGCACTTAGTCTTTTTTTGCTATGATCTTGTGGCCAATTCTAGTATAAATAATGAGATGTTTTTAATGATGATTATAGGCTATGATATCCATCGATGGATTAGCCAATTCTTCGAGGAATTTGAAATTTAAAATTTGAATTGAATTCGATTTGAATTTGAATATCGATTTAAAGTATTTTCTTCGTATTTCTTCGATTTCAAACACCATTTCTTCCAAATAAATTTTGAGAAAATTTCTAGATAATTTGGCTTTTGAAATCATTATTTTAAAATATTTTCAAATCATTTTAAATTATTATTAAATTATTTCCTAGTATTTTAAATATATTTATTTCCTATAATAAGGAGAGTTTTCAAATAAATGTCTACAAAATGATTTTAGAAAATTGTTTTAAAATCCTGTTTCTCAAGTAAAGTATTTTATAAATAATATACACTATTTTTACCCTTTTTGGACATACGAGAAAGAGAATTAAATGATTTAGTAAATCACGTGGTATGGGACATGTGGTTTACTTTTTTGGTTAATTCTGGACTTGTACGATCGAAACTATTCGAGGCTTTTGATTTCTGAGTTGATTACCATTTTAATGGCATGTTTTGAGTTTTATAATTCCTATTTATAGGAATTTTCTGAGATGGCCAATATTTGGCCAGTTTTATGGATTGAGATCTCCTATTTTAGGATTATGGTCGATGAAAACCATCACGATGTATTTTTATACTTGTTGATGAGATGAGGAAAGTCTTGAGACGAGATTTCCCTTTTCAGGAATTCTGGTTTATGAGAAACCACTATGAGATTTATTTGCACTTGCCGATGAGATGAGGCAAGAATGTGTGATTTCTGGTTTTTTTTTTATATGATGTGGAGTTGACTAGCGGTTAGTAAACCGTTTAGTGCGAGCATGTGGTATGGGACGCACATTAACACTTTTTGGGGTTTTATCTGAGATTTTGTAACACGTCCACGAGTATGCCAGTGCTATAGACCTTCGGGTCATCACGAGTTATGTGACTTCGGTCACCACGAGTTATGTGACTTAGGTCACCACAAGTATGACCTTCGGATCCATGAGATAGGTACCTAATTTATAAATAGCACTGGAGATGAGTTTAGCACATGTTGTATTGCTTCAGCATTGCAATCGAGGATCTGGCCAATCTGGGTTTTCTGAGTTTTCTAAGCTTTCTGAGTTTATTACGATTTCACCATTTTTGAGATATTTTAGTTACATTGATAACCTAGAGCTAAATGAGATGTTATGTATAAATAGTGATTTCATTTTTATGAGATTTGAACTCTTTTGTGAGTTCCATGAGATTTGATTTTTTGGAGATTTCAATATTTTTCTCATAAGGCTTTTCTGTTGGCTTATGTTCATTTATTGATTATCCCTTTAATGTGAACCCTTATGACATGTTAAACCCATCCATGAGATAACTTTGGGCCTTTATGGATTTTCCACCCTTGGAAGTATAAATTAAATTTTTACTTATATCATTCCTTTGTATTTATAGGAACTTTTCTTTCATGCACTTGTTTCCCTTTTATCGATTGCTAATATCAAATTCTAGTTAGCCCGACCCATATATTTATTACTCGGGTCAGACCGAGTTGCAGGGTAGATATTTAGACATGTGACTTGCTATATCTTTTGGACCACTCTATATCAACCTCGGATTGATGGCATAGTTTTCATGTTGTAGTCATTTTGTTGTGAACCTCGTGATGTATCTATGTTCTTTTGTTGGGATATATGTGTATATTGTGGTTGAATACCACTAGTGGCATGTTGTATTACGTTTGATGTATGTGTATATATATATTATTTGTGTTTCTGTTCTGTGACTTGAGATTGTTATTATATTTTGTTTCTGAATTGATCCTCTAGCCACCATAGTATTGTATCAGATAGGAATTAAATATGTCGAATACCAGAGACGAAATGGAAAAAAATGGATACCAAATCGACATATTTAGCTCTAATCTAATGCAAGACTATGATGGTCACCCTTAACCAGCCCTATTCTCCACAATAGCAGATAGAATTACCCTACAATTCTCTTGGTTAATGTAGGTCTCGAGGTGGGGCGTCACAAGACTACTGCACATAACATTCTTTTGACGATGGCCAATGATTTATTCATGACCATTGGAGGCGCCAAGGGATTACATACTTATGATTGTTTGGAACATTCACAGTATATCTTCTATTGATTAATATAGCTAAGTAAAAATAGAATATCTCATGGTAATGACATACAATAGCCCAGTGCCTTGAGAGTACTATAAATCTTAACAAGGTAGATCATACATTGCTTATGGTCAAGAACATAGCATGGCAACCATTATAGAGTCATAGTTTGGTCCACATTGAACTACTTGAAGTGAACACTAATCAAGAGAGGATTCATCTACTTTTTTACACAAAGCCAGTATCATCGTGATTGGTAGTCCAGTAAAAAATCTTTGGCTAGAGTAAATCGTTTAGTCAATAAATATTATCAGATTGAACCAACTACTTTAAAATGATCTATGCAATCAAATAGATATATTAATAAAAAAAATCATCTTAGACCAAATTATAGATATCTATAGGATAAATTAATGACAAAAAGAATGTGTGTGCAAAATATATTAACTAGGTAAGCTTATTGCAGATTATAAATTGGATGTCGCCTAAAAGATATATGAGCGTTGAAATTATGTCTGATACTGTACTTCCACAATGTTCGTAAATGCTTCAATATTTAAGTTTTTAAAATATTCATTAAGAACCAAGTTTACACAAGAGAGACTATATAACTACGTTGCTAGTTATTTTAAAATTTGACCAATCAAAAAGTTAAATTTTTAATGCTATAAAAAAAATACTAATGTTGATTAATATATTATGGCATTTTTATTATTTACTTGAATCCTAAATCGATTGGAATGACGTATAAAAGTTATATGTCGATTCAAGTGGAAAAGGACCTCGAATAATATAATAAATTAATTAAGAAGAGTGAAAGGAAATATTGACTAAGCATTGGTAGATTATTGGCCAGTCGTACAAGAAGGGGAGGCATGGTGAGTATTCATCTTGGGTTTAAGGGAAAGAAGGAGATACTTTGATATCTACTTAACTATAAATAGACAACCTCCTGTTCTTTTCTCTTTAGACTAATTCCATACAAGCCTGGACCCCATTGGGTTAGATCAGGTGCGATGGCAACGTGGAAAAGGGCGAATTCTTAAGAAAATTCCTTTTATTAAACTGCACAAGATCTTTTTTGTGTTTACATGAACAAAAATTATTTATACTAAATTACATTTAGTATTTAACTAATAAAAGTGTTTAAATAAATATTTCATTCATTTAAAATATTTGTTTGTTTTGTTAATGTTTAAACTTATATTTATCAAATATTTAATTTAAAATTAATTTATTTTGATTTGATATTTTAATGGTTCTTGATATTCATATTGACAATACAAATATCTCAACACACAAACATATAAATTATCTTAAGAGTACAATGGAAAAATTAATTGTTGTGTCCTATGGTTGATAAAATTTCACTGTGATGAATATTTCAATATAGTGTCGATAGGGATAGTTTAAATGTCTTAATTGTATTATATACCTTTATAAACAAGTATTAATTTTTCTGGCCATAACGTTATGTTTAATATAGAATAATACAAGTATGTCCATATGTGTGTATGTGTGTATATTATATATATAACATTATAAAATATTAAAAAATTATATGTATATAAATATATATATAATTAATATATATTAGGCTTTAATTTTGTAAAAATTAGCTTTTTAAAATTCGGGTAGCAAAAAATTATGTAAACAATTTAATTTTTTATTTCAGTATAATATAAGTGTGTTTGAAAAAAAAATTGAACATATTAAATATTTGAATTATGTACATATATATATATATATATATATATATATATAAATGGTTTCTGTTTTGAGCCAAAATCAAAAGCGATAACCTTTTATAATTGATTTCTACAAGGAAAACAATGTATATATAAGCATAAAAAATTAAAATCTGAAATAGTGAAAAAAAAATAAACATTAAGAACCAAAACATATATTACTGTATTTATAATATATAATAACATAAAACTTACTTAATAATATGCATAGACACACAATAGATTAGAGCTGAATATGTAAATATATTTAAACTGAAAGAATAATTAAAATATCTATTATATTTATATCTAAAATATATTTATACAACCAATTATTGAATTAATTTCAAAAATTATTATTTTATTACGATGGATGTAACGACCCTGGATTTTTGGCCCCGTTTATTTTAATAAATATTTAATCTAATTAAATAAAATGTGAACTGATCATATTAAAATGAATATGAGTTTGGAATTATTGCTATTTATTTATATAAATTGTATTTTAAAAAGGAGACTGATTTGGAAATTAAAATAAAATCTCCTAAGAATATTTAAAGTAAAATCTATCTTTATAATTAAAGGAAAATACTTTTCTTGTTATAAATATATAAATGCAATATATAGGAAATAATGTTCAAAATAAAATCAAAGCTTGTTAATGTAAAATATAAATATAGAAATAAGTATAAATGTAATTCAAACACATGAATATAACTTAAAAATTGATAGTTAATGTTATCCCGCTTTTGGGCAAAGCCGTGATACCAAAAGATTGGTCGAAAACCAAAGACAGTTCATCTCAAAGATTGATTGTACTTTGCTTCACCATGGATATCGACGAATTTTGTCCGAGCCCGGATCAGGCTACAATTGATAGAGCACGGCAAGTAAAACCAAGAAAGCCAGTGTTTCAAATTTCAAGTTAATCGGAGTTCGTATGAAAGAGATATGATCGATGCAAGTTAGCCAAAGTATGTCGTTCGAATCCATCAAGTTCGAATCCATCAGGTTCTGCGTACTTCAAATCGATCGAGTTCGAATCGATCAGATAGGCCTCCCCTCGGCTATTTTTGAATCCATCAAGTTTAGCTTTGTTCGAATCCATCAGAGGCGTGCAACTTCGAATCGATCAGACCATTCGCATCCACCGATGGACCCTACTTCGTATCGGTAAACTTCGCACTCAGGCTACTGTTTCGTATCGTTCAACCTTGTACCAATGAAGCATTTCGTATCGATCAACCAACGCTTAGTTCGCATCCATGAAGGAGGCATTCATTCGAACCCATCGGGGATCTTCAGTTCGTATCCATCACAAATATCAATACGAACTTACCATCGATGCGAACAAAGCCCCTCCCCTCGATTCAAACTAGGCAGATGCAAGTCAATGCGAGACTTAAGTAGTTGATCGATTCAAACTGTGTAACGGCCATTAATACGAACGACGCGAAACTTACGGCTACGAAACGGTCAATTCGGCGATAAAAGTGGATCGATCCCTAAAGCGCGCGCTACGTCATCACTCAGGCACGCGCGTTGATCGATTCGAAACCATCGACACGAAGGGATGGATTCGAACAGAGCAGCCTCTCTGGAATTACAAGCTTGCATCGATCATATCTCATGAACCACTAGTCCAAATGCCACGAAATTTTCACAGAAACTTCTATACAAGGTAAAGTTTGTTCCTGCCAAGTTTCAACTCGATTGGGTCATTTTTTGATCGATTCGAATGGAGTTCGAATCGATCTCAGATCGAGTCGAAACTTGGTGGGGTCGGTCGTGTGGGCCCACTCACGTGCCAGAAAAAGTCTCCCGAAGTTTGAGAGAGATCTGGGCCTCCTACGCCAATAAATAACACCCTGTAGCCTACAGAAAGGGGATCTTTTGGCCATTCAACATCCAGACTCTGCCGGATTCAATTCTACTCTTCAATACCGCTGTTGTAATCAAGTACCAGAGCTATAACTTGCTGTAATCCGCTGCAATTGACTGAAATCATCAAGTGAATTAATAAAATCATAAGCTTCAGAGTGGACGTAGGCAAGATCGTCGAACCACTATAAATCATGTGTTTCTGATTGTTATTTGTGAATTGCTGTGTTTGATATTGCTTAGATCTGAATTTTGTATTGATTATTGCTGATTTGCGTTCATAAATGGGTGCTTTCACGATATCGGGTGTTTGTGACCAATCTTGGCGCAAACATTTTGGTGCTTTCACCGAGAACAGCTGATTCAGGAGAAGTTGAATTTGAAGACTTAAGAATTCAGATCTAAAAGCTATGACAAGGCAAACAAGTAAGAGACAAAGGCCGGAGAGAAGTGAACATCAAGGAAGTCAAGAGGCCTCTTCAGGTTCGAGCCAAGCTTCAGTCTTCATCACTAGGGACGAGATGGAGACAATGATGAAGAAACAGAAGGAGTTGATCCAGAGCTTATTTCAACAGATAGGGCAACTTGGAGCATAGAATAGAGAAGCTGATGGAGTTCAGAACGGAGCAGGACTATCCGACATAGCACTTGGATTATGAGGCACGCCCATGGATAACGTTGATCCAATCTCGGAGAGAGAGAGAGAGAGAGAGAGAGAGAGAGGAGCATCTTCGCAACCCGGGAGTAGTAGAGGAGTGAACGCTCATTCAAGGGGGCAAATCCCCGAATTCCCTCGTGGACTCGGGGGGTAGGTCGAAAGTGATGAAGGAGGATTGCATCTTGGGGACAATGATAGGTTGGCGGAGATGGTTAGGCGAGCCATGAGAGGCGGATTAGTAATCAAAGATTTAGAGGATGTTAATAGGAGTCCTTTTAGCACAACAATCAGGTGAGCTAGGAACCCACCAGACTTTAACTTACCGTCGTTGGATATGTGTAATGGAAGGACAGACCCTACAGTTCATCTGATAAAATATATGAGGCATATGGAGGTGCTGGGGGCATCAGAGGAAGTTATGGCCCGGTGCTTTCCGTTGTACTTGGTAGATATTGCGGCGTTATGGTTTAGACAGCTGGAGAGCGGCTCCACAGGAACATGGGTAGATCTAACTGAGAGATTCATGAGGCAATTCAGGGTTCACATTACAAGACCGAAGAATGTGATGACTTTGGCAACTCTAAAGAAGAAAGCTGGAGAGACTTTAAGGGGTTTTCTGACGCGATTCAATGCGGCAGCAGCTTCGGTGGATCGACCAGATCCATCTATGGTTATGATGGCAGCTGTGTCCGGAATAGCTGGCGGAACAGAGTTCAAAAATTCATTAACTAAAGACCCACCTGTGGATCTAGGAGAATTCTATCACGAGGCGGAAAAGTTTTTACGTTAGAGGATGCGAACGCCGAAAGAGAGGAAGGAGAGGGAATTGATGTTTTCACAATCAAAGGCAGGAATACACCTGGAAAGGGTGCGGAGACTAGTAAAGGTAAAAGAAAGACTGAGAATGACGGTGACAGGTCAAAGCGGCTATGGAGGGAGTCGCGATTCACCACTTACTCTAAGCCGAATGAGAGTTTGGAGCGAATCTATCAGGATACCAAAGAGCAAGTTCCGTATCGTAGACCGATGCGAAGGGACCCAACTTCTGACGAAAGAAAATCAGATAAGTTTTGTGTATTTCATGAATTGAACGGTCATAACACTAATGATTGTAGGCATCTGAAGGACGAGGTGGAAGGGCATATCAGGAACGGTACGCTCCTTCAGTATGTGGGGAGGCGAACCCCAACAGTGGAGCCAGAGCGACCACCGTCTACATCAGCTAGAGGCGACCCTGAATCCGGGCACCGTTTGATTATTCATTGATCGATTGAAATAATGATGAACAAGTCGTAAATCTCTCACTGACATGGTTAAATCATTTGCACATGTGAGCGATCGCGCACGATCCATAGGCATGCTCTGAATGACTACCGACCGCACCATAGTGAGAGTTTGCACTTTGACATCCTTACTTTGCTTTTGTTTCATGTTGATTTGGACATTTAGACTCTGCTTGTTTGGACATTTCTGTTGTGGGATTCGTATGATTACTACTTTTATATTTGCAACTCTATGAAAAAAGTTTTACTGATATGCCCGTTGGATCGCGAACGGTCCACGGGCACCTCTTGTATGGCGATGAACCGCCAAATGTCTTTGATTCAGAAACTCCCCCGAACATGAACTCCGACATCGATAATGCTAAGTCCCTCCCGGACACACACAATCTCCCTCGCACGGCACACGATCGCGAACGATCACAATTTGCCTCGAACGGCACCCGACCGCGAACGGTCACGATTCACTTTTTATGTCCGACCTCGAACGGTCACAATTAGCCTTGAACGGCACTCGATCGCGAACGATCGATATCCGCCGCGAGCGGCATACGACCGCGAACGGTCCCATCTCATCATTCGCCGCGAACGGCATTGACCGCGAATGGTCACATTCCATCATCTGCCATGAATGGCATACGACGGTGAACGGTCCCGTTTCACCTCGAATGGCATACGATCCCGAACGATCGTCATTTGAGGTCATATGAAAATATCAAGTTCTTTACAGGTTGTTGACAGGATATGAACATCCAACTCAAGACATTACAAAGCACACCTTCCTACCGCAAGGCATGTTTTGGGGGGCAAATGTTATCCCGCTTCTGGGCAAAGCCGTGATATCAAAAGATCGGTTGAAAACCAAAGACAGTTCATCTCAAAGATTGGTTGTACTTTGCTTCACCATGGATATCGACGAATTTTGTCCGAGCCCGGATCAGGCTACAATTGATAGAGCACGGCAAGAAAAACCATGAAAGCCAGTGTTTCAAATTTCAGGTTAATTGGAGTTCGTATGAACGAGATATGATCGATGCAAGTTAGCCAAAGTATGTCGTTCGAATCCATCAAGTTCGAATCCATCAGGTTCTGCGTACTTCGAATCGATCGAGTTCGAATCGATCAGATAGGACTCCCCTCGGCTCTTTTCGAATCCATCAAGTTTAGCTTTTTTCGAATCCATCAGAGGCGAGCGACTTCGAATCGATCAGACCATTCGCATCCACCGATGGACCCTACTTCGTATCGATAAACTTCGCACTCAGGCTACTGTTTCGTATCGATCAACCTTGTACCAATGAAGCATTTCGTGTCGATTAACCAACGCCTAGTTCACATCCATGAAGGAGGCATTCATTCGAACCCATCGGGGAGCTTCAATTCGTATCCATCACAGATATTGATACGAACTTACCATCGATGCGAACTAAGCCCCTCCCCTTGATTCAAACTAGGCAGATGCAAGTCAATGCGAGACTTACGTAGTTGATCGATTCAAACTGTGTAACGTCCATTGATACGAACGAGGCAAAACTTACGGCTACGAAACGGTCAATTCGGCGATAAAATTGGATCGATCCCTAAAGAGCGCGCCACGTCATCACTCAGGCACGTGCGTTGATCGATTCGAAACCATCGACACGAAGGGATGGATTCGAATAGAGCAGCCTCTATGGAATTACAAGCTTGCATCGATCATATCTCATGAACCACTAGTCCAAATGCCACGAAATTTTCATAGAAGCTTCCATACAAGGTAAAGTTTGTTCCTGCCAAGTTTTAGCTCAATTGGATCATTTTTTGATCGATTCGAATGGAATTCGAATCGAACTCAGATCGAGTCGAAACTTGGTGGGGTCGGTCGCGTGGGCCCGCTCACATGCCAGAAAAAGTCTCCCGAAGTTTGAGAGAGATCTGGGCCTCATATGCCTATAAATAGCACCATGTAGCCTACAGAAAGGGGATCTTTTGGCCATTCAACATCCAGACTCTGCCGGATTCAATTCTACTCTTCAATACCGCTGTTGTAATCAAGTATCAGAGCTATAACTTGCTGTAATCCGCTGTAATTGACTGAAATCATCAAGTGAATTAATAAAATCATAAGCTTCAGAGTGGACGTAGGCAAGATCGCCGAACCACTATAAATCCTGTGTTTCTGATTGTTATTTGTGAATTGATGTGTTTGATATTGCTTAGATCTGAATTGTGTATTGATTATTGCTGATTTGCGTTCATAAACGGGTGCTTTCACGATATCGGGTGTTTGTGACCAATTTTGGCGCAAACAGTTAAAATACAAATACAAACAAATGTATAAAGCTAATATAAGTCACCATATTGAATATAACTTAAATATTGTTAGTCATAGTCAAAATACAAATATAAATGCAAACTGAAAATAAATAACAAAACAAATATATTTTTATGCAAGACCAAAGTAAGGTATAATCTGACATATGTGTTTATAAATTATTTGAGCTAGAACCAGACAAAAATAAACAAAAGTATGTAAACTATACAAATTGAAGGCCTTCATTCAAAGCCAAGTATTTACTTACAAAAACATCTTCACATACATGTGCCAACATCTACCTGCAAGAGTACTTTTGTATACAGTATGTCTTCAAATATAAAACAAAATAACAACCAGATGTACAAAAACATTATTTAAGCTAGTAATTGATAAAACAAACACTTTTACTTTAAGTGTCTTCATTCACAAGCCATGTTGACCTGCCATAAGTACAAATCTGCATACAAATATTCATCTACAGCAAAACATAATTATACTATGTAAGCCTATTAAGTAACAAAACATGTACTTGCTTCTTCTCGGCCAACTTTTTTTTTGTCAATTAAATATCATAAAAATCTGTTCATAAGGAAGGAGCTGTCCAGATGCTACCTTCCCCTATCCAACTGTTATCTTTTATATAAATGTGTATTCATCTTGTATTTGATTCATTCAGTAAACTATAGAAAGAAAAAAAGAAAACTTGAGAAAACAAAACTCAATCTTTATTCAAATCAAGATAGAAATTCCAGGCAGTTTCATACTGTTGATTCAAGACAGTTTCAAGCTTCAGATGTTCAACATCAAATTATTCTTTGTTCTGGAATTATGAAGAGTGAGTAAACTTAATTTTTAAGAGTTTTAAAGTTAATTAAACAGTTCAATCTTCATTTATAAACTGTTTGTCTATGCTTCAGTTGCATATGTTTTGAGATGCTCTATGATTCTGAATTTGGTACAAGCTTCATATTTTGATCAAACTCAAGTTATTCTTACTTAAATCATTTCTAAGCATTGATTATCAACAAAACATGATGCTAAACTTAAACTAAGATTTTTAAAGGGTGATTACAATCATTTTCATCAAGCACTTCACTGTAATATTGATGTACAGGTAAATCAAGTGATAATTTGTAATATTCAATTGTTGCAAAATACTGATTCAAGATTGCATATTGAATCTATACAGCAAATCATGATTTTTAAAGCAAAAGGATGGATTTTTAATTAAGAAATTCGAGAGCAGTTTGAAGGTGAATGAAATTTGCATTTTTCTCAATTCCTGAAAATCGAATCAATAATAATCAGTGAAACTTGACTTGAAGCAAGATTTAGCCCTTGTGAATTCATGAAAATTATCAAAAATAAAATAAATTGCTTGAGTTTTGGATATGTGATCATAATAGGGTTTAGGGGTCGTATCTGTTAGGAGTCGAATTTGCCACCATAACGTGATCGAGCTGCACGAGAATTTGGGGAATGGAGGATGGTCGTGTTGACGAGGCGTGGACGAAATATGGGCGATGCCGATGATCCCTGCAGTGGTGGCAAGGCGATTTACCGAGTGTTCGTTACATTTTTTTTATTTATTGTGCGAACAGCAAATTTTTGAATTCGAATTTTTGTTTGCGGTTTGAGTTTGGATTACGAGCTTGGTGATGATTTGTGGCTTGTTGACGTTATCGTTGTTCGCCCGAAGAAGGGAGATGTCGCCGTGCACGTGTACGGCGTGGAGGATGAAGCAGCGTCATGTCAGTGGGTATTCTCGACTTATTCTCGAGTTATTTTGATGTTTGCTTCGGGTGTTTGATCGTGAGTGCGCATAGGTTCCTGATGTTTTGATTTTACTTCAGTTTTTAAATTTGAACATACTGTTAAAAAAAAGGAAGAAGAAGAAGATGTTCAGGACACAGGGAAAGGGGGTGGAACTCGGAGTAACACTCGAGTATAACGCAGGGGAGGTCTCGGGTTTTATCTGGGAAGCCTCGGGTTTGGTCAAACTGCAGTTTTGCAGTGATGTAGAAGTTGAGTAAAATTTGTTTTAACGGATTTTTTTAAACATTTTGAGCTTAGAAAATGTTTAAAAGTTAAGCTAAGATTTTGTTTAAGTTTTAATTATTTTAGCCAAAAGCTTAACGATGATCTTAAACACTTAAATTATTTTAATTAAGAATTAATTTAGGATAAGTGTAAAGTTAATTAACTATTAAATTTGTAGTTAATAATAAAATGATTTAAAATTTAAAGAGGACTTGTAAGGGCTAACTACATTGAGTAATTAAAATTAGATGAATTATTTCTAGAAAGTAAATAAGAATAACTACTTTAAAATTTTAATTAGGGATTGATAAACTGATGTTTAAGTGATAAAATAAATTGTAATTAACTACTTAAGTTAATTAATGAATGATTAATAGTTAACTAATCAAGTAATTTAATTATGAATTAATAGTTAATTAATTAAGTAACTTGATTAAGAATTAATTATTGATTAATTAAGTAATTAACAGATAATAATTGTATAATTAAGTTTTGTTAATAAATAATTAAAGATATAAATTAATGATCAAGGAACAGTTAATTAAGTAATTAAAGTTAAATCACTTGATTAAGGAAGTAATTAATTTATAGTGTGAAATAAAATAATTATGTAATTAAGACTTAATAATTAACTAAGAAATCATTAATTAAACAATGTGAAATGAAATAGGTAATTAATTGTTAATTAATGATTAATTAAACAGAGTTAAGTGGTTAACTCTCAGGTAATTAATTCTAAATTGAAATAATTACAAATAAGGCTTAAAGATGACTGCTTATGGATTGTTATGTTGAATATCTGATTGTGATATTTATTTAATGATAGTCTGTGATGTTCTGTGATATGCTGTGTTATATCTATGATGATTGTGTATGATTCATATATAATAATGTTATGTTAATTCAATTGTTGAATTTAAATTATTTAAACTGTTTAAGTTAATTAGACAACTTGGCCTTTAAAATGGCGTTTGGATTTCGATGAGACCGGGATCGGGTGTCAATTTGATATTCCGAAAACCACATCGATCCAATTTAAAACGATAGGTCATGAATTCTAAAATGAAGATCGAGATGGTGTTTTCAGAATGCAAGGGTTATTGTCGTTGACTCTGAGGGTGATTCCAAAATGAGTGTGACGAGATAATGCCTTCGGTTTCGTTCGAACCTAGAACGAACTTGTGTGGATTGAATGCTTTCAGTATATCGTCAGGCGGACGATGAGCATTCTAAGTAATATGTCCTATAAAGGTAATCGCAGCCTCAAGCCTCATCAACCGGGAATGGCTAAAACAAGGGAGATGCAGCAAGGTTAGGTGGGTCATGCCCAAGCAGGACAAGATATTCCCCTGTCTAGATGCCTCTTTTTATTTCGGCTGTGTGGGCGGTTGCTAGCTACAACCGCGGGGTTTATGTTGTTCGGGACTGTTCAGTAAGAAATGGTTCCGGCCTTGTGTTGTAAGGGGTGGGGAGTGATCCTCAGTACGGTATCTAGGCCCCGTACTGTGACGGACGGTACCCCAGTAGCCCTGCCATTGTTGGAAACCCATTTTCCCTACGAGACCCTACGGTTTTGATTTGTATTACCCACCTCTGTGGCTAGTAGCTGGAATTTAATAGATGTAACAATTTCGGCTATTTTCTATTTACTTGAAAACCCTAGACACTATTATAATATCACTGGATTTCTTATGAAATGTTTTGGTTAGCGTAAGGTAAAAACTCACCCGTATTTATTTATGGGGAGTCTTATGTGATACCTTTATTTTCAAATGTTTTTTTTCAAAGTTAAACAACTTTAAACTGTCTACTCATACCAGACCCATGCCTGACCCGGAGTTTATATTTTTTTTCATAAGCTCTTGGGTACTCAAATATTTATGAGTAGCCAAGTGATAGGATTTGGACTTTGATTTCTAGAGGAGCATTGGAGCAGGAGTTCCAGACGTATGTAGATATCTATCTAGTTCCTCTGTGTCGGTAGTTGATGTATACTGTATCTCTGATGTATATAGTGACAGATATATGTATGACTGTCATGTGTATTGATATTGTATAACTCTGATATATGTGAAAACTATGTAATATTTATGTGATATATTATATTTTGTTCCGTTCCGTTGTGAGATTCTGAATTGTTGTTCTTTCTTTCTCTTTTATTTCTATTTCTATCCCTTTCTTTCTTAATGATGATACGTCTTTTTGGTAGTAGAAGGACGGGTCGTCACAGTTGGTATCAGAGCATAGGTTGGTGATAACCTTGGCTCTGGTAGGAATTACTCATAGAATAGAGTCTGTAGTACTCTAAAATGAGTTTGAGTGTATTAATATATATGAGCGCGTATTTGTTAGTGAATATAAAATTGTCTTTAATTGTGTTGACTTATCTATTGAGTGTTTATGGATTCTGGTCGATGTGTGGGACGCCATTTCATCGATAGGGATTTCTAAACTCTAAAACAAGGTAACCGACACAGTATTATTTTTAAAGTGGGTAAATGAAATAAATTTACCCAAAATTATATTTTGACATAAAAGAAAATATTTTTTCTGAAATTATTATACATATATTTGGATGTTTAATTGTTAATGCTACGACCAAATAAAAATTTAAAATTTGAGTGGTTTATAACCAAATAAAATTGTCTAAGTATGATTTTAATAAAAAGGAATATAACAAAAATTTAATTAACAAGAATTTAAGCCCTAGAAATTTGAACGGTGTTTAAATGAATTTAAACAAAAGGATTTGGGAATTTAAAAATCTTAGGAATGTTTGAAATGTTTTTCCAAAGATTTGAAGGCAATAATGGAGTATGGTTTTGGAAAATATTGTTGAATGTAAATTGTTTTGGGAGTAAATTGTGGAAGTAAGGAAGCACTGAACTCACTTCAGTCGCTGGAAAATAATCCTGATGATGATGATGGCCACATCATCAGTATTCATTTTCGCGTGATGGATTGCTACCAGGATAGTTGGTCATGATATTGTTTGGGCTTGTTGGGTATACAAGTTGTTTTGGAAATTTTTTTTTAAAAGGAATTTTTTTTTTGGTGAAAACAAATGTTTGGAATTTGGAAATTTGATTTGATATACCAAGTGGGTATGCGTAGTTATCATTTCAAAATGGTTTTGGAAATGAAAACCGGGCAATCGAATTCTAAAAAATTCTATCTAAATAATGTGAAAAGTTTAAATGAATCAACTATTGAGCTTATAAAGTAAAGTTGATATTAATAAGAAGAAATTGGGAATTTTAATCCGGGAACTAAAATTTAACTTAAGTAAATGAAAGTGAAGAAAATGTACTTGAATTTAACCTGAGATAAGTTTAAAAAAATTGAAATTGAATTGAACTGGATATAAAACTGGAAGGTAAAATGATTGTAATTGTGAAATGAAAATTTATACCTTAAGATAGTAAGTGTTATATATATATAATCTGAAATTGTGGTTATAAGATGAAATGACTCAAATGAGCAATATAAGCTTTTAAGTAAATAAATAAGTTTTGAGCTCATATATTGAGAAATAAAATTTGAAGGTATGGTAAGTAGCAAGATTTGACTAAGTCGAGCTGAAATAAAATTGAATTTAAATAAATTCAATCGAATTATAGATAATATTGAATGGAACAAAATTCTTACGTAAATAAATAAATGTAAACCAAAGTAAGTATTGAATTGAATTAAAATAGAATTGGAGTGAGTTGTAAACAAATCTAATTCAAGCATAAATTGAATGACCTTATTATAAATAAATTCAATAATGAATTGTTAATGTAAATTAAAATTTGAGAATGGATAAAGGAACAAACTAATCGAATAAATTAGTAAATAGTTGGGATTTGATTAAAGGAAAATCAAATCAAAGATTTAAATAGAAATTGGTGGAATAAAAAAAACTTAAGTTGTTGAGTGGAACAGTTTGAAGAAAATAAATAACTTAAGTAAATTATGAGATGATTATTTAAAATATTGGTTGTCGAGTTCAATAAAATAGTTTGGAATCAAACTTTTGAAATGGAAGAAAATGCAATGAAAAGATTGTGAATAAATTAAAATGGGATGAAATCAAGTGTAAATTGAGTTGGAATCAATTTAAAATTGTTATAAAGCTTAAGTAATTATTTATTCACAATAATATTGTCGAATTGCATAAGAAAATGGGTCGTTTGAGGTAAATGAGATTAGATAAAATTTTATGAATTATTAGAAGCAGAATAGGATGATTTTGAAATCAATTGGAATGAATTCGAGTTTGTTTTGCTTAAATGGATTATATCCAAGCGAGTAAGTTGTAAATCACTTAAACTGGAGGGAATAGTTTGAGAATTGGATGGAAGTAATTGTAATACGTGTCGAAACCTTACATATGTGCTTATGAAAATATGTAATGCTATATAAGCGTAAATGTTATAAACTTCTTATATATAATGCTTATATATTTATATCTCTTGTGTCAAATTGCAAAAGCTCCTCTGTACAAATGGAGACTCTGCCAAAACTTTTCAAAAAATTTGGGAACCAGAAATTAAAAAAATAAAATAGCAACAAAACGATTTCAAATTGGAGATTGAAATAAACTAGTGGATGAAACTAATTTAAAATAATGATAGGAATCATTTATAAATGGAAGATAGTCAATAAAATTCAATATTCAGAGTTGAAGATAAATTGAATTTACAGGGAATTGGAAATTCAGATTTAAATAAGAGGATTTAAAGGCTAAAGTGGTAGAGTAATAATATAAGAGTATATATCATGCTTATATTAAACTTAAGAAATGAGTGGTGAAATTCTTAAGTAAATTTGATATTGAGAAAATTATTCCAAGTGGATAGAAATCAAAATAATGTGAATAAAAGAATTGATATAGTTGATAATCGATGGATCTAAATACGTAGGATGTACGTATATTATTCGCATAATAATTTGATCCAGATTAGAGTACAGAATTTCGAGATAGTTATATCAATCCGAGTTAGGATTTTATACTCGATTTTCGACGACGAACCATGGATATGAATTTTGATTGATTCTGAAAATTCTCTATCATAGTTGTGGCTATTTAAGGAGAATGACAGTTTCTGATTAAGAAACCAGATTTGAGTCCGCGCTAGGAAGTCGGGTGGACAATACTAGTTCGGAAGTGAAATTGTGTGATCGAGCGAGCGATCGAATTTAATACTGCGTACGAATGATGTATGTATATCATACGGGCTTGATTGAATAGATTTTGAAATTCTATAATGAAGTTGATATAATTGGGAAAAGTTGGTACTGTAGCTTTCAGAATTGAACTGCCAGAACGGGTGTCTGGAATTCGAAATGTATTCCATGTATCCCATTAAGGAGGTTTGTCCATGATCCATCATTAGTTGTAGAACCAGTAGTTCAGGAATTTGGAAGTTAAGACGAATTTGACTGTGGTCAGGAATTCAGTTCGGATTGTTGATCATCGAGAGACAACTCTCGATAATTTTAGGAAAGCTTATCTGAACTTGTGTTCAGATAGCTAGTGATGTTTGTTAGGATAGACTGTTGGTTGTTTGTTAATATATGAATAATATGTATGTTTGAATGGTTGATATAACAGCTTTTAAATTATCTTTGTTTTAAATTTCGGGGACGAAATTTTTTAAGGGGGGAGGAATGTAACGACCCTGGATTTTTGGCCCCATTTATTTTAATAAATATTTAATCTAATTAAATAAAACGTGAATTGATCATATTAAAATGAATATGAGTTTGGCATTATTACTATTTGTTTATATAAATTGTATTTTAAAAAGAAGATTGATTTGGAAATTTAAAATAAAATCTCCTAAGAATATTTAAAGTAAATCTATCTTGTATAATTAAAGGAAAATACTTTTCTTGTTAAATATATAAATGCAATATATAGAAAATAATGTTCAAAATCAAAGCTTGTTAATGTAAAATATAAATATAGAAATAAGTATAAATGTAAGTCAAACACATGAATATAACTTAAAAATTGATAGTTAAAATACAAATACAAACAAATGTATAAAGCTAATATAAGTCACCATATTGAATATAACTTAAATATTGTTAGTCATAGTCAAAATACAAATATAAATACAAACTGGAAATAAATAACAACACAAATATATTTTTATGCAAGACCAAAGTAAGGTATAATCTGACATATGTGTTTATAAATTATTTGAGCTAGAACCAGACAAAAATAAACAAAAGGATGTAAACTATACAAATTAAAGGCCTTCATTCAAAGCCAAGTATTTACTTACAAAAATATCTTCACATACATGAGCCAACATCTACCTGCAAGAGTACTTTTGTATACAGTATGTCTTCAAATATAAAACAAAATAACAACTAGATGTACAAAAACATTATTTAAGCTAGTAATTGATAAAACAAACACTTTCACTTTAAGTGTCTTCATTCACAAGCCATGTTGACCTGCCATAAGTACAAATCTGCATACAAATATTCATCTACAGCAAAACATAATTATACTATGTAAGCCTATTAAGTAACAAAACATGTACTTGCTTCTTCTCGGCCAACTTTTTTTTGTCAATTCAATATCATAAAAATCTGTTCATAAGGAAGGAGCTGTCCAGATGCTACCTTCCCCTATCCAACTGTTATCTTTTATATAAATGTGTATTCATCTTGTATTTGATTCATTCAGTAAACTATAGAAAGAAAAAAAGAAAACTTGAGAAAACAAAACTCAATCATTATTCAAATCAAGATAGAAATTCCAGGCAGTTTCATACTGTTGATTCAAGACAGTTTCAAACTTCAGATGTTCAACATCAAATTATTCTTTGTTCTGGAATTATGCAGAGCGAGTAAACTTAATTTTTAAGAGTTTTAAAGTTAATTAAACAGTTCAATCTTCATTTATAAACTGTTTGTCTATGCTTCAGTTGCATATGTTTTGAGATGCTCTGTGATTTTGAATTTGGTACAGGCTTCATATTTTGATCAAACTCAAGTTATTCTTACTTAAATCATTTCTAAGCTTTAATTCTCAACAAAACATGATGCTAAACTTAAACTAAGATTTTTAAAGGGTGATTACAATCATTTTCATCAAGCACTTCACTGTAATATTGATGTATAGGTAAACCAAGTGATAATTTGTAATATTCAATTGTTGCAAAATACTGATTCAAGATTGCATGTTGAATCTATACAGCAAATCATGATTTTTAAAGCAAAAGGATGGATTTTTAATTAAGAAATTCGAGAGCAGTTTGAAGGTGAATGAAATTTGCATTTTTCTCAATTCCTGAAAATCGAATCAATAATAATCAGTGAAACTTGACTTGAAGCAAGATTTAGCCCTTGTGAATTCATGAAAATTATAAGATTTTTTTTAAATTGTTTGAGTTTTGGAAATGTGATCATAATAGGGTTTAGGGGTCATGTCTGTTAGGAGTCGAATTTGCCACCATAACGTGATCGAGCTGCACGAGAATTTGGGGAATGGAGGATGGTCGTGTTGACGAGGCGTGGACGAAATATGGGCGATGCCGATGATCCCTACGACGGTGGCGAGGCGATTTACCGAGTGTTCGTTACAGTTTTTTTTATTGTGCGAACAGCAAATTTTTGAATTCGAATTTTTGTTGGCGGTTTGAGTTTGGATTACGAGCTTGGTGATGATTTGTGGCTTGTTGACGTTATCGTTGTTCACCGGAGAAGGGAGATGCCGCCGTGCACGTGTATGGCGTGGAGGATGAAGCTGCGTCGTGTCAGTGGGTATTCTCAAGGTATTCTCGAGTTATTTTGATGTTTGCTTCGGGTGTTTGATCGTGAGTGCGCATAGGTTCCTGATGTTTTGATTTTACTTCAGTTTTTAAATTTGAACATACTGTTAAAAAAATTAAAGGAAGAAGAAGATGTTCAGGACACGGGGAAAAGGGGTGGAACTCGGAGTAACACTCGAGTATAACGCATGGGAGGTCTCGGGTTTTACCTGGGAAGCCTCGGGTTTGGTTAAACTGCAGTTTTGCATTGATGTAGAAGTTGAGTAAAATTTGTTTTAACAGATTTGTTTAAACATTTTGAGCTTAGAAAATGTTTAAAAGTTAAGCTAAGATTTTGTACAAGTTTTAATTATTTTAGTCAAAAGCTTAACGATGATCTTAAACACTTAAATTATTTTAATTAAGAATTAATTTAGGATAAGTGTAAAGTTAATTAACTCTTAAGTTTGTAGTTAATAATAAAATGATTTAAAATTTAAAGAGGACTTGTAAGGGCTAACTACATTGGGTAATTAAAATTAAATGAATTATTTCTAGAAAGTAATTAAGAATAACTACTTTAAAATTTTAATTCAGGATTGATAAACTGATGTTGTGATAAAATAAATTGTAATTAACTACTTAAGTTAATTAATGAATGATTAATAGTTAACTAATCAAGTAATTTAATTATGAATTAATAGTTAATTAGTTAAGTAACTTGATTAAGAATTAATTATTGATTAATTAAGTAATTAGCAGATAATAATTGGATAATTAAGTTTTATTAATAAATAATTAATTATCAAGGAACAGTTAATTAAGTAATTAAAGTTAAATCACTTGATTAAGGAAGTAATTAATTTATAGTGTGAAATAAAATAATTATGTAATTAAGACTTAATAATTAACTAAGAAATCATTAATTAAACAATATGAAATGAAATAGGTAATTAATTGTTAATTAATGATTAATTAAATAGAGTTGAGTGGTTAACTCTCAGGTAATTAATTCTAAATTGAATTAATTACAAATAAGACTTAAAGATGACTGCTTACAGATTGTTATGTTGAATATCTGATTGTGATATATATTTAATGATAGTCTGTGATGTTCTGTGATATGCTGTGTTATATCTATGATGATTGTGTATGATTCATCTATGATATTGTTATGTTAATTCAATTGTTGAATTTAAATTATTTAAACTATTTAAGTTAATTAGACAACTTGGCCTTTAAAATGGCGTTTGGATTTCGATGAGACCGGGATCGGGTGTCAATTTGATATTTCGAAAACCACATCGATCCAATTTAAAATGATAGGTCGTGAATTCTAAAATGAAGATCGAGATGGTGTTTTCAGAATGCAAGGGTTATCGTCGTTGACTCTGAGGGTGATTCCAAAATGAGTGTGACGAGATAATGCCTTCGGTTTCGTTCGAACCCGGAACTAACTTGTATGGATTGAATGCTTTCTGCACATCGTCAGGCGGACGATGAGCATTCTAAGTGATATGTCCTGTAAAGGTAATCGCAGCCTCAAGCCTCATCAACCGGGAATGGCTAAAACAGGGGAGATGCAGCAAGGTTAGGTGAGTCATGCCCAAGCAGGACAAGATATTCCCCTGTCTAGATGTCCCTTTTTATCTCGGCCGTGTGGGCAGTTGCTAGCTACAACCATGGGGTTTATCTTGTTCGGGACTGTTCAGTAAGGAATGGTTTCGGCCTTGTGTTGTAGGGTGTCGGGAGTGATCCTCGGTACGGTGATCTAGGCCCCGTACTATGACGGGCGTTACCCCAGTAGCCCTGCCATTGTTGGAAGTCCATTTTCCCTACGAGACCCTATGGTTTTGATTTATATTACCCACTTCTGTGGCTAGTAGCTGGAATTTAATAGATGTAACAATTTCGGCTATTTTCTATTTACTTGAAAACCCTAGACACTATTATAATATCACTGGATTTCCTATTAAATGTTTTGGTTAGCGTAAGGTAAAAGCTTACCCGTATTTATTTGTGGGGAGTCTTACGTGATACCTTTATTTTCAAATGTTTTTTTTTCAAAGTTAAACAACTTTAAACCTTTTACTCATACCAGACCCATGTCTGACCCGGAGTTTATATTATTATTTTTTCATAAACTCTTGGGTACTCAAATTTTTATGAGTAGCCAAGTGATAGGATTTGGACTTTGATTTCTGGAGGAGCATTGGAGCAGGAGTTCCAGATGTATGTAGATATCTATCTTGTTCCGCTGTGTCAGTAGTTGATGTATACCGTATCTCTGATGTATATAGTGACAGATATATGTATGACTGTCATGTGTATTGATATTGTATAACTCTGATATATGTGAAAACTATGTAATAGTTATGTGATATATTATTTTTGTTCCGTTCCGCTGTGAGATTCTGATATTGTTGTTCTTTCTTTCTCTTTCTTTTCTATTTCCATCCCTTTCTTTCTTAATGATGATACGTATTTTTGGTAGTCGAAGGTCGGGTCATCGCAATGGAAAATAAAAAGGATGATATAGCACGAATAACATTATATTTATATGTGTGAGTGTGTACGTGTTATAAAAGATATTGTTCATTATCAATGTACTGCCAAGAGCCTAAAACGTTTTTGGCTAAAAATTCTTTATAGAGCTTCATGTTTTCCTCACTTTAGTTGTAAGGCCATAAGCAATGCTTCATTAATGGTACTAATGGAGGCTGAAGAGTTCTCTAACGGTGTATAAAAAATGGTATGGAAGCTAGAATATATATAGCTAGAGATTTTCATCCTTTCTCCTCCCTTTTTGCTAGCCTTAGAAAATCACGCCCAGTCTCCCCATTTGAACAATTATGGCCTACGCTTGTATATGACCAAGCATGGTCGACATGCCTTTGACTCCTATTTGAACCAATGTTTAGTTATTTAATATCAGCGCATTAACCGATTGAACCAACGTATAGATTTTCATTGGTCGAAATCGAAAATAACTAAAAAAAACATGGTTATTTTAACTCTTGGGCATCAATTCGGTCCCTAGACAATATTTATGGGCGTCAATTCGGTCCCTAGACAATATTTAAACAACTTAAATACTAAAGTCTATATGGACTTTATTGAAACATAAAATTGGCCCAAGTTCAACACTTATGGACCATTTAGCTGAAATCTAATTTATGCTCTAAAATAAGCCCACATAGTAATAACATTTTGTAAATGTATTCTTTTAGATATTTAGAGTGTGGTCTATGGAAAAAAAACCTATTAATATCCATACTTAATTACATAAATAACTTTTAAAGTCCTCTCAATCCGGTAACTACAGATTAACCGATTTACTTTGATCCAGGTTTTGACTTTTAAGTTGTATACTGATTATAGTGATATTAACATTCTATTATGAAGGAGGTGATTCCTCTCTTGAATAGTGTTGCACTTTAAGTAATTCAAGATACACCTAAATCCCAACTATGGTTGTAACAAGGTCTCCTTGACAAGTATTTAACCAAAATCAAAGTATAGCCTAACTACTTAAGATCGATAATCTCTATAGTCAGAAGACTACTTATGCGTCGTTACCATGAGATTTTCTATTTTGATATATTATATTAACCTATAGAAGACTCTGGTTGAATCATTCTGTGATAGTTCAATACAACAAGTATGTAACCCCTTGGCACCCCCAACAGTCATGAGTAAATCAATGTTCATCCTATGGAGAGTGTTACACACACTTGTGTCAATGGATGCATCGATAATTAGGAACATTTCAGGAGATATTTTTTATTTTATCGATTCGATACTCATGATTACGAATGCATTTGTAACTTCAATCGATATAATGCCATTCTTAAGGATTTTCTACTTGTATATATTCAATGTAATTAGTTCATTATTTGACCATCATAGAGAGTACCACCGCCCTAGCTTGCCCTGCAGCTTGTCAGATAATCAGGTTTTCCCCAAACTCGATTCGCACACCACCCATCCCCAAATCCAGTCGCACTCGCAACGCCGCCTCGAAGCCTACAGCACCGTCGTCGCCTACAATGTCGTGATTCGGCCGAGTGTTAACTTTCTTAAGTTGAGCCATGCGCGTTTTATCCTCTGAAGGTTAGGGCATGAGTTTGAACGGAAGGGAAATAGGAGGTTTGGGCTTCGAACAGATAAGAACGAAGACCGCGATTTCTTTCGAATTCGATTCGAAGTAACCGGCCATGGATTTATTTGGGAACGGAAACAATTTCGTTTAAATCTGAAAGAAAATGGGAAGGTCGAGCCATTTCTTAAAAGAAGGGAAAAAGAAAATTGCGTGTTAGAGAAGATACAGACAATATTGGTCGACTACAGTGTTTCTGAAGTGAAGGGGTAAGGTTTGATTTGAAAGAAGGCAGCTGATGGAAAATCTTGATCAGTCAAACAAATACAAATGCAAATATTAAAAAGGGAAGCGTGTTGAAGAAGGCACCGATGACATTGATTTGATCAATTAAAGTTTTATTTAATTTTCAACGCGTTTACTCATCGAATGCTCACACAACAACTCCGATCAATACGAAATTTGAAATCCGATAATAATTCAATATTACGACCCGATGGAACTGGTTTCGTCGAATTTCGAGACTGTGCCTCGGAAGGCAATTTTTAAATATCGATTTAAACAATAAAATTTCAAAAACTTAACAAAACACTTCCAAATTCGATTTCAACACCTTCACTTCCTTCTGTGCTATGAATATAAATTTTATAAGCCTTCAAATTATTGTTAACAGGCTTAAAAACTCTAGATTTAAAATTTTAACCAACTTCAACTTATTTAATTCAATAATTTAATTATCAAATAATTTGTGATATTTGAATTCGATTAAAATTAACTTTGGAATATTTAAAATCAAATAAATATTCCGATTTTAAATGCTCGAAAATTCCGGGTCGTCACATTCCTCCCCCCTTAAAAGAATTTCATCCCCGAAATTACTAGTTAGGAAGAATGGTCCAATACCTGTTACTCTTTCCCAAACCCACAATTCAACATCTTATCAACTATCTTTGTAAAAGACCCAATACCATTCTTACTAACTTCTCAAACTCTCCCATAGTTTTCAAACAACTATCATCTGCTCAATTATTCAAGTTTCAATTTTAAATTATTCTAAAAATTTCTAACTTCCTAAATTTCCAAAAAAATTTGCCAGCGTCTCCTTTGCGCGGCTAGCTCGGTACAACTACAAAAGGCCTCTACGGGCTCCCAAATTCCAAAAGAAAACAAAACGCCAAGTGGCTCGATCAAAAACCCAATCAAATTTCATGAAGAAATTTAAACACATACCTTTTTGGTCGGGCAATTCTAATTTATTATCTGTAATCAAAACCAACTTTCCTTTCCCTATTTCATACCTGCATATCCTTCATAACAATGATATCCAATCACAATATCCCAAAAACATTTTATCGACTTCCTTACTAAGTGTCAATATCTATTCATTCAAATATTAACTTAGAATATATTTGTAATATTCAATTTCCAATTAAAAATTTACCATTCCTTATTTAAGTTTAGTATAAGCATTAAATATGTTCCTTATATTTATTTTCACCTTGCCATTTTAGTTTATATCTACTTCTATTCAAATTGATTCTTTCGTTTCCATATGAATTCAATTTTACCTTAAACTCTAAATTTTTTAACTTTATTTTTCATTAATGACTAATTCATATCATTACTTTAAATTGGTTTCCTTTACTAATTTAGTTTAGTTTCAAATTTGAATTCGTTAGTCGCTAACACAATTTTCCAAAATTTTCTAAAATTTTCTAACTCCCAAAATTTCTGAAAATTTTTGGCAGAGTCTCCTTTGTACGGAGGAGCTTTTGCAATTTGACAAAAGATGTAAATATATATACATCGACCCAACCGGTCGGAAAAACAAAAAACAGTTCATATTTCCTATTTTTATTGCGTAGGCGTACCTTATTTAGCATTTTTAAGCAAACAGCTTATTATTTAAGCAATTAGCCCAACCAAATCCGGTCACACGACTTCCCGGTACCTGTACTTACTCAATTTAAACATGTAAGTGCCAAATATATGCAACTTAACAGTATTTCACTTAGTTGCAATGATTAAACACATTAATTCTAAAAGAAATTCACACCCAACATTTTCTGTAAGCAATGTATATAGTTTTCATACTAATTCAACTGTTTCAACTAATTTATAAACCATTCTTTTAAAAATCAACCGCTTACATTTAATTTAATCTTAAGCAAACCGTACTCATAATTAATTCAATTGCTCTCAAAATCAATTTATTTAAATCCTATCGATTCTTAGAATTTTAATCACCTCTATTTACAACCAATGACAATTCATTCTATGCAATTTGACGAGGTCTATGAGAATAAATAAGTATTTATGTTTTATAACCAATTTAAATTGATTTCAACTCAACTTTATACTTAATTCTGTTCCATTTTTAAAATTTATTCACAATTTATATATTCTCGTTTTCATTGGATTTCAGATTTGAATACATTCACTTGTATTTCATTATATTAACCAAACTAGTTTCATTCAAAACCATTAACAACTTAGGTTCATCTTCATTACCAATTAAATTTCCTTTTTATTTTAATTCATTCACAACCATTTATTTAGCCCGACCCATTCCAGGCTTGCATATTACTAACCATTCCCGAATTAATTCAAATCAAGCTTTAATTTAATGGTCTTCCATTTCCACTCGTAGTCGAGCTTCTAATTATTCTCAACTTAAGTTAATTTGCTCAATTTACTCCACTTTAAACTTAAGTTCACTTCCATTTGATTCTTACTTCGATCCAAATTTATTTTTACTTGATTCAAATTCAATCCAATATCACTAAACTTGGTTTTAAGTTGAATTCAATTCAACTCTCCCCCTTATATTCAGCTTAAGTCAATTTATTTTGATTTATTCAAATTTTATAGTTAAGCTCATTTTCATTTCACAAGTAAATTTTTTTCTCTTTTATTCAACTTGATTCTATCTCAATTAAATATCGTTTTAAATTTACAATTTCCTTTGATTAGTTATTATAAAATTTAACTTTCATACTCGCCTCATTCAATTGATTACATGGCCATCTCCAATTTATTTCCACTTATTTGGATTTTATTTGCACATTCAAACCATTACTATTTTAATCCATTTACATTTTTATTCGATACATTTCAATTATATTTAATTTGTTAACTCTTCAAATTAAATTTTAATTAATAACTCAAGTTCTGAATCCACTATCCATTTCCAATTTACCACCCAATTTCATGAACTCACAATTTAATTACATTTATTTCTCCAATAATTTAAGTCGAATTTAATTTATAACTTGAGTTTTATTCCCAAACTTCATCATAAACTCACAATTCGGCTTTTATTTAACTACATTGGGTTCTCATTACATATTTCATTATCTAATTTATTAACAAATTAGTTCTTCCTTAGTTATAGTTCAATACTTGATTTTTAATCTCAAAATCTCTTCATTTAATTTTCGTAAGTTCAATTTATTTTATAATTCAAGCTTGGATTTTCATTTTTAATTTCCACTTTGTCAAAAATATTTATTTTGGGTTTTCTATTCCACTTTTCAAATTTTAGAAGTCACCACTTATGATTTTCACAATTCCATCCATTATAGGCTTGAATATATTTTTCCTTTATTTTTAACTCAAGTCTTATGCCTATTTATAACCCAAGCATATTTTATTTCATGCTTTTTTTATACGTTATTCTGGTTTATTTATTTATTCCAATTCCAATCATTACCCAACTTATTTTCCATTTATTCAGGCAAGAATCTAATTCCATTTAATAGCTCAAGTGAATTCTTTATTCCAATTCAATTTTATTTTAACTTAGATTTATTTAACTCAATTCGATTTCAACTAAATTCGAATACAACTTGATATTATTTTTAGCCTATCCAATTTATTTCAATCCAGTCAAATTTTTATTCTCCAATCCAAGTTAATTTCTTTTTAACCTTCCACTTTAAATTTAAATTTCCAACATTCAAAACTTATATTTCTTCCTGATTTTAAAATTATCTTAATTTATAAGCTTACAACTATCTCATCAGGATTTTTTTTAAACTCCCGGCTTTTGGTTTCAAATATTTTTGAAATCTCCAACATCACAAATCACATTTCTCAAAAATTTAAACCAATCCCGGTTTTATTCCCAACGAATTTCCTTTGAATTTTCAAAAACAAACAGGTTTTCCTGAACCAATCAATTTGGCAGCAATCTGTCACTTAGAAACTCGAAAATGAACATCGATGATACTGCAGTCATCACCAAAGTTATTTTCCAGCGACTGAAGTGAATTTAATGCTATATCCTTTCCCAAAATTTATTTGAAACAATTTCCTTCTAGAAATATTTTTTGAAACAATAATGCTATTATTTATCTTCAAAATACTTCCAAAATCTCTGGGGTTTAAAGTTCAAATTCTGTTTTAATTCAAATTTTAACTATAATGCATTTGTATAGTTTATGCCTATACAAATTCCCTTTTAATTTTATTTCCATTTATAATTCATATTTATAAATTTCATTTTATAATGAATTTATTCCCTTAAACTTTGGTTACATTTTCAACTTCTAGTTAAATTTTTTACACAACGATGATAATAGTTTAATATTATCATCTCTAACATCCAAGCAACCATATATTAGATGAAATAGTTTACAAAAACTTTTCTTTATATCAAAATATATTTTTGGGTAAAATTATTTCATTTACCCACATTTAAAACAATACCATCTCGATTATTCTATTCAAGTGTTTAGAAACCCCTTCGATACAGTTGTACAGACTGTGCCGAAGAAGGTTCATATGCCACTCAATAAATCAATCGACACAATATTAAAACAATTTATATTCACTAACAAATACGCCCTCATATCTATTAATACGCTCAAACTCATTCTAGAGTACTTCGGACTCTATTTTAAATGAGTAATTCCTACCAGAGCCAAGGTTATCACCAACCTAAGCTCTGATACCACTGTAACGGCCCGCAAATCCGTACCCCTTGAGTCAACACTATTCTACCAAAAATCAACTCAAGTTGTACAGAAATACGAACCATTTGGGTTAAAGAAGAAGAGGTAAAAGAAGAAGATAGAAAACAACAACAGAATCTAACCATCGCAGCGAAATAAAATATAATAGATAATAAATTATCTTTACTCACAAATCAAATATCTCTGTTTATATATTACATCATCAGAGTTCATCACTCACAGTTCAACATCAATATCATACAAATTGATACACAACAACTCAACACAGCGGAATATATATATAACAAGTAGGAAGTACGTATCGTTATCCAGCTCGTCTCCTGAGCTCCACAGCATCATATCCTATATTCTATAATACTCGGTCTGACCCGAGCATTATAGTTAAATAACACCCGAGTCAGTCTGGAATACCAGCGTGAGAAAATCACACTCAATTGATTATTAAAGTTTCAAAAATCCTTTTGAAAACAAAAGCATCTCGTAAGACCACGCCACAAATAAACATGTCGGGTTTTTACCTTACGACAGCTAAAACAATTTTTATAGAAATCCTCTGATATTATAATAGGGTCTATATACAAATACTTATAAAATAGCCGAAATTGTTACATGATTAAATTCCAGCTACTAGCCACAGAGTGGGTAATACAAACAAAACTCGTACAAGGCTCGTAGGGAGAATGGATTTCCAACTAATGACTAGGCACTGGGGTACCACCTGTCACAGTACGGGGACTAGATCACCGTACCGAGGAGTACGCCCGCTCCCCTGCAACACAAGACCCGGATTACCCCTTACTGGATAATCCCGAGTGAGATCACCCCGCGGTTGGGATCAGCAACCGCCCACTAAGCCGAAATAAAAGGGACATCTAGACAGGGATGACCTCGCCCTGCTTGGGTGCTACCCACCTAGCCTTGCTGCATAACCCCTGATTTTCAGTCATTCTCATTTGATGAGGCTTGAGGCTAAGCATTACCTTTTTAGAACGTATCTCTTAGAATGCCCATCGTCCACCTGACGATGTTTCGCAAGAATTCATCCATACAAGTCCGTCCCGGGTTCGAACGGAACCGAAGGCACTATTCTTACTACATCCATTTTGGAAATATCCTCAGGATTAGTAGCGACTAGCCCTTGCACTTCACTGCTCCATCTTCGAATCCAAAAATCGTTTTTCACGAACGTACAAACCGGATCGAAGTGGTTTTCGAGAAATAAATCTCGATCCCGGTCTCTTTGAAACGATCAATGTATTTGTCCAATATTGATAGTCGGTGATTTAGCTATCAATTAATATTCACAAACAACCATCAACCAATAAAAATTTCCCAAATTATTTATTCATCTCAAAATACCTTTACAAGATATAATTTCACTTTCAAACCCTTTTGAAAACAGTTTTCAAACTATCTTCCTTTTTCTCATAATAAATTCCAAGTATTTCTATTTCCACTGGAATCACCAAGCACAAAACTTTAGATTTTTAAAATAACTTAAAATCACTTTATTGTAAAATATATTTAACATTCAATTTATAAAAATTTACTTTAATACTTAATTTATAATAATACTTTAAACAAAAGACCAAATCATTCTTTAAATAATTATTATGATAATAGATTAAACAAAAATACTTACTTTGGAATTTACTTTTAAACACTTAAGTTAAAACTACTTTAATAATTTACTAAAAATACATACTATATAAACATTTTAAAATAAAGTTACTTAATAAAATATAAAAACTAGATTTCTACTTTTAAAAACCGAAATACTAAGTTACTTCTTAATAATTACTACTAAAATAGATTAAAAGAAAATACTTACGGAAGACTTTAAATATTAGAAATAATAAATTTTACAAAACTTACTTTCTTTAAAAACAACTTTAAAACATTTATATTTAAAATTTTACTTTTAAAAACATGTACTTGGCTATCCAGAGAAAATTTCAACTTCAATCACTTAAATCAATTTCCCAAATTGATTTCCAATTTATTTTATTTGAAATAAGTTTCTTTTACTTATCAGTTCATTTCCAAATTCAGTAGTTATGGACTTTATTATTATTATTTATATCTTTTTTTCTTTACTCTTTCAATAATTCAAATCTTAAATTCTAAATAAATGTTTGTTCTTTTTAATTAATAATACTGCATTTTAAAATTCATTAACTTTCTGTTTATTCAAATTTTCCTTTCCATTCTCAGGATTCATTTATTAGAAGTTTAAAGTCACTTTATTACTTTTCCAAGTCATTCTTAAATTTATTCTATAATTATTTTGCTTGTAATTTCACTTCTTTTATTTTTATTTCAAAGATCAAATTTATATTTTTGGTAATTCATTATACCCAATTATATCAACCAAGCCATAACATTCAATACTTCCACATAATTCATCATAGAATATCAAATAACCAGAACAGAGAATATTAAATAATTTAAATAAAAGTTGAGGGGTCCAGTTGGATCCCTCCAACCTGTTTTTCCTGCATCCACAGATGTTAGCACAATATAATCAGCCCATTCCAAAATATACCATACTATAACACATCAATCAATTCAACTATTCAAATAATTATTTAAATTTAATCATTTAAATTTAAATTTAAGTTCAGCTGAGTGAGATTAACTCACCTTTGATTTTGTTTGCACACCAATCCAAACCGGATCGTTTCCACGACTTTTAGACCTTGTCATACATTAGATGATTTTATTAATATTCGAACCATTTGAATAATTATATTTCCATTTAATAAATTTAATTTAATTGTTTTCTTAAATAAATTACTTAGTGACTAAAATGATTTAACTAGGTTGATCTGGAAAAATTTATCCCTAAATTCAGTATTTAAAATAAATCAATATATTAAGATATGTGAATGTATATTTATTTGTTTTTGAAAACACATACTCTTGTGGAAATAGTTTATATAGATTTCAAAAATCTATATACATATATGCCTATAAAAATCATCTATCTTTCCATTTTAAAATTTCTATTTCCTGAATCTTAAGTGCATATATCATTTTCTGTTTATATAAACTTATCTCTACTGCTAAAATCAACATTGAGCTATATATTTCTTCTTATTTTTTTGAATTAACAGGAACAGTACCTTGCTCCTCTGTAAAATAATTCTCGAATATATATATAAATATCCACTTAAATAAAAGAAATCACTACCTTAGGCGAACTCCATGATGCAGCCTTCAACCAAAATCGATCGTTCAACCCCGAGCGCGAACCCCAATGCCATGCTCTACAAAGTCACGTCGCCAACTCTCATCCCTACGATGATCTACAGGCATATTGACGACATCCCAGAGGCCACCATCGTAGAGAGTACTACCGCCCTGGATTGCCCTGCGGCTTGTCAGATAATCGGGTTTTCCCCAAACTCGATTCGCACACCACCCATCCCCAAATCCAGTCGCACTCGCAACGCCGCCTCGAAGCCTACAGCACCGTCGTCGCCTACAACGTCGTGATTTGGCCGAGTGTTAACTTTCTTAAGTTGAGCCATGCGCGTTTTATCCTCTGAAGGTTAGGGCATGAGTTTGAACGGAAGGGAAATAGGAGGTTTGGGCTTCGAACAGATAAGAATGAAGACCGCGATTTCTTTCGAATTCGATTCGAAGTAACCGACCATGGATTTATTTGGGAACGGAAACAATTTCGTTTAAATCTGAAAGAAAATGAGAAGGTCGAGCCATTTCTTAAAAGAAGGGAAAAAGAAAATTGCGTGTTAGAGAAGATACAGACAATATTGGTCGGCTATAGTGTTTCTGAAGTGAAGGGGTAAGGTTTGATTTGAAAGAAGGCAGCTGATGGAAAATCTTGATCAGTCAAACAAATACAAATGCAAATATTAAAAAGGGAAGCGTGTTTAAGAAGGCACCGATGACATTGATTTGATCAATTAAAGTTTTATTTAATTTTCAACGCGTTTACTCATCGAATGCTCACACAACAACTCCGATCAATACGAAATTTGAAATTCGATAATAATTCAATATTACGGACCCGATGGAACTGCTTTCGTCGAATTTCGAGACTGTGCCTCGGAAGGCTATTTTTAAATATCGATTTAAACGATAAAATTTCAAAAACTTAACAAAACACTTCCAAATTCGATTTCAACACCTTCACTTCCTTCCGTGCTATGAATATAAATTTTATAAGCCTTCAAATTATTTTTAACAGGCTTAAAAACTCTAGATTCAACATTTTAACCGACTTCAACTTATTTAATTCAATAATTTAATTATCAAATAATTGGTGATATTTGAATTCGAGTTAAAATTGACTTTGAAATATTTAAAATCAGTTAAATATTCCGATTTTAAATGCTCGAAAATTCCGGGTCGTCACAGGCATGGTTTTAAATCTCCTATATCTCGCCCGAGATCTCATTTTCACACTTAAACGAGACGAGACATCAAATCTCCTCCATATCTCCCTCGACACTCATCTCGTCCGAGATATTCAAATCTCACCCGATATATGGATCAAAATCTCAATCCGAGATCTCACCCGAAATTATACATTTTTCTTATTTTCCATAATAATTTTTATTTTCATATTGATTCAAAAGAAACTACTCAATCCAATTATAATTTACCGACTTCTTGAACATATTCTTTACTTTTTATCTTAATGAGTCATAGCGAAAGGTTTCACTTCTTTATTACGTTCAAATAAAAGGATATTATTCAAAATTACCAAATCAATTAAGCTAATCAAGCTACTACTTTTCTAAAAATATTTCTTTTTCCACGTAAATCAAGTATGGTCTCCCTTTTTATTTTTACTAAGAAAGTTATAATCATTATATAAATTTTTGACACATCAATTTTAAACACATAAGTACATCCGAGATATTCTCGAGATGCATTATAAGACCCGAGATGTCAATCTGAGATGTACACCCGATACGTACTCATCTCGTCCGAGATCTCTCCCGATACGAGATAACTTGTGTAAAAATTCCGAGACGAAACGTGACCGAAATCTGGTATTTAAAACCTTGGTCACAGGTTAATTTATTTTTGACTTCCCTGTTGATTTTGTTCCGTGCCTGTTTAACCCAACCTTTGTGTACTAAATTTTCATTGCCATATTGTTAGTCTTAGTGACTGTTTTCATTTGCAACTTGAAAGTTTGAGTCCTTGCATATGCAACACAGGAGTAAATAAATCTACAGATAGGGGAAGAAATGATGGAAAAGGTAAAATTATTCGACACTCTCAAATAAAATGTTTATAACAATATGTTTTGAACGAAATAAACTTCGTCAGATGGTTCCTAAGATGTTATGATTGTAATTAAATGCTCTCCCAAAGCAAACCCAAAAACGTTAGTCTAAATCAAAGCGTAGAAAATAACTGCAAAACATTATAGCAAACTAAAAACTAAAAAAAAATACATACTTAAACTCTTTCTTCCAGTACCTATATGAGATTTCTTGCGGTATTCAATTGCTCACAGTATAGATTTCTCCATTTCAAAGTTCCCACTACCGCTCCTATTGATCATAAATATCCCACTGGAATGCACGCTTGAAACTGAAGAAGAGGACGACAAAGAACTAGACGATATTTTAGATGAAGATTGAAATCGCAATTGATAGCACCTGAAACGACTTCCTATACTTACATTCTTCTTCTTGCTCCTCTCCATTTCAATCACTTTTATGGGAAAATTTTAAACTTTTGCATTTAAAGAAAAACATGCGAGCGACAAATGATACCACATATTCAAAATTTCTAATTCAAATAGGAGATGGTACCGAACCTTCAACCAATAAAAAATGATTCAAGTACCAACAAATATGGTCATAACATCAAAAAATAATGTAATCCACTATTAAAGTCGATAGATACAATTTTTCCCAACTTATCAAAAAATGCATTCAATTACAGTCAATAGAGCATTAATTACTAAAAACTGCCAAATATATCTTACATGTCAAATTTTTATCAATAGTGGAGGTATATTTTTGTATATTTGTCTTTTATGCATTAAAAACTTGACATGCAAGATAAATGATATGATCCCACTAATGATTAATAACTTAGAACAGAATAAAAGCAGCACCATTGATTTACTTGGTTAAAGAACGCTAAAATACATTGATAATTAATGATGGAAACAATGTCAGATTAAGTCATGAACACTTTCATTGCTTTAGAAGTTACCATTTGGATCTTTCATAGGCATTTGTAGTCATAAAAACTGCCAACGACTCACATGGGATCTTTAAGTGATCATCCTAAACTTGCTATAATAATAATTTATTTGAAGCCACCTTTCAAATTTCAAATATAAACATGGTTGTATATTAAAGTCAGCTTTTAAATTTGAAATTTCAAAAAAAAATCATGCTCATTGATTTCTCGCTATTAATAGAAATGTGAAGTGATGATGTGTTTAAATACATTTTTTATCATAGCCCACATTAGCTAAAAGAACATATGCATGTAAAAGTTCAAGTATTATTTCCATTTCCAGTAATATAAAATAAACTAAAATAAAAGAAACAAATGCTAAAACTATGAACGTTCTCAAGTTAATGGCTTTATGAATGTTCTTCAGTTGTCTACTCTTCTAGATCGTTGCTTTAGGTTCAATTTATGTCGGAAATGGTACTGTCAAATCTAATTCATTAGGTGCAAATAAAAAAGAACACACGTTGTGGTTAAATGCAGGCCTACCTGGGCATACAGATTTACTCGTTTAAATAGTGGATTTAAGATGCAAGTTTTATTTTAATTGGTTATTAATTTATATATAATCAAGAATAATAAAATTGTTAACTATTAGATTTGAATTTAATAGTGATTAAATTAATTTAATAATAATTTAATTAATTAATGTGAAAATTAGCCATTTTGGCCACTGTCTCGAATTTCGACAAAACTAGTTTCATCAGATCCGTAACAGTAAATCATTGTAGGATTTCAAGTTTCGTAGCGATCGGACTTGTTGTTTGATCGTGCAGGCTCGTCGCGTAGAAATCAATTAAATGAATTCAATTAAAATAATCTGATTTTAAAAGTTAACTTCTATATACAATGAAAAATGGGCTTGAAACTAGTTCCATTGAGCTTAAAAATATCGAAAACTTGTATTTTGATGTATTGGATGACCCATTTTCGTTTTAGAAATGAAACGGGCTTTTTCGTGTCGTTGTTACCGATTCGACCCAATTCGATATGTCCATTCATTCTTACCTATCGCTGTTAATATAAATAGTTTTTCCCAACCCTAGCAGTCTTTTATTTCTTATCCATATACGTACAATTCTATCTATCTGTTCCTTTCCTCTTTCTCAATGGCATGAATCTAATTCCCAAATCCAAACCCTAATTTCAATTTCAAATCAATTTCAAAAATTCAAACTCCTCAAACTTTGTCATATAACATATCATTGCAAAGCTCTCGATGAGCGCAATCTACTGCTGCTATTCGTTATTGCAGTCGAACCACGGTTTGACCAGAAATTGGAGATTTATTCTCGGCCGTCCATCCTAGGGTTTCGATTTCGACGGTGGATCGTCGATTATACGACGATCGAAGGGCACCAGTAGGTAGAAGGGGTCGAACAGCATGCATCCATGGTCTTCACTCAACCCAGCTGTGCTCGAAATCACCGGAAGCAGTCATTTGGTCAACGTCGGTGGCGAAGGGATTTGCTGAGGTAGAGGCTTCAGCGTGTGCCTTGGGGGTGCGGCTGGGGATGAACATCGCGATGGTGGCGTCCGATCGTAGTGGAAATACCCGTGGTGGTAGCGGCAGCAAAAAGAAGGTAGCGGCTGGTGGTCAAGTTTGTTTGCGACCGTGTCTGCTAAAGCTTCGTTTGAGAAAGTGGTACGTGAATTTACGTTATTGCCCCTGTTTGTTTTTTATTTTAATTTTGATTTTCAAACCTTCTAATTATCATAACTTTTTCATACGAGCTCGGATTTATGCACGGTTTTCTCCGTTGCAATCGTACAAAATTCCAGACATTATGGAACTAGTTTGGCTGCATTCTAAGACTGTTCTATTTTTGGACCTTAACTCGATTTTTAAATCGGGGACAAATAAAAGGATAGTGTTTTAACCCACTCAAAAATACTAAATCATTTTATATTGGTTAAATTAAATTTATGGTGTGATTAGAATTTTATTGATGGCTGTTTGGTATATTTAAACTATCTTTCAAGTTTAGTTTGAATAATATTGAATTTAATTGCCATTTGAATTCATGTTGAATTTAACTGCCAGTTAAATACCTTATAATGATAACCAGTTTATTTGTTGTGATTTATTGGTTAATTTAAATGATGATTGTGATGGATATTTAATTGTTGATATTTAGATGATTGGATATTATATTTATTTTATATGTTGTTATCACACTACAAGTTCCCTTAGTTATTGTTAGAAAAATCACTATGGGTTGAAATGATACATACCCGAATGGCCTTATAGATTAGGAAAAAATCGTTATGGGTTGAAATGATAAACTCAAGCAATTTTATGGATTTTGAATTTTACTCGGGAATGTGGGTTGAATGATATATATCGGTAAATTTAAATTATTACGGGTTGAAAATGCTATATATATCTGTATCACTTGACCATAAGGTAGAAAATTATATACAGACACTGGATTGGTTAAATTAAATGATTTTCAATCCTTAATTTTTGAATCCAGTTAAATGATATTATGAAATAAAATTTGATTTATATGAACTAAATTATTTTCCAAATCCAAGTTTATAAATATTGAAATTGAAATTGGTTTAAATGAATTGTTTAAAGAATTTAAACTTGAATCTTAAAGTTGAATTTTGAAATATAAATGAAACTTATCAAAATTGGGTTATTACAAATATTTGAATATTTAAACTTTGAAACCTATTGAATTTGAAGTGGTTTAAATTTGTAGTTTAAACATAGATTTTAAATCGATATAAATTGAAATGTTTTTTATGAGAATTTGAATTGAAACCTTTAGCCTTATTGAATTGAAATCATTGAACCGAGAATGATTTAAATTGAATTTTGGAACTAAAGTTGATTCGAATTGATTTGTGAAATTGGGAGAAACAATTCTATTTTGAAACTATTTTTGATATAAACTCTTTTAATATACAAATTCTTTTAAATATAAACTATTTTTCTCATATAAACCATTTTAATATATTAGTAATTTTTAATATATTAACTATTTTAATATATAACCTATTTTAATATACATAAACTATTTTAATATATAAATTGTTTTTAATACATATCTATTTTAATATATAAACTATTTTTAATATATAAACTATTTTAATCTATAACCTATTTTTAAAATATAAACTATTTTGATATATATTATTTAAATTTATAAACAATTTTTAATATTATATTTTTATATCTGTACTATTTTTAATGTCTAATTATTCCAATATATAAACTACCTTCGATATTCAAACTGTTTAAAGTTGGAACTGTTATGAGTTAGATATAATTGATTTAAATGCTAATATTTTGATATGATGGTTTAACCTATTTTGTGGTTATGATTTTGAAAATGAATATAATTTAAAGTAAGTAATGATTTTGAAAGTGAATATGATTTCGAAAGTGACATGATTTTGAAGTGAATATGATATTTTGATATCAATTATGAATCGGTTTTGGAAATGTAAAGGAACCAACCGGTGTCAAATAAGTGTTTGGTTGTTAAAGAGACCAGGATTGGATATTGTCATACACTCTACCAATACGAAAAATCATTTTAACAAATGTGCACGTGGTGGAAAATCCAGAACGAAGTAGGATGGTTTGGCGAATTCTGCTGTATGAGGTATGAACGCAGCCCTGACCCTCTCAAGTCAGTTTGATATGACAAAACAGGATCCACGTCGAGCCAAATAAGGTCGCTCCTCCAATCGGACACATTTCTTTGATGTAATATATGTTACTTTGTGATTGATTAGTGGCCATCCTTGATTTGATTATGGAAGTGTATCTCGAGGTGGATGGTAGTAGCTGTTATGCGTTACCACTAGTCTGAATCCGCAAAACGGTAGTATCCTGCCCAGAGTATTGCCTCGCGTGCCTTGTCATATGCCTTATCGAGCTTACTACGAGTTTGGTTCATGTCGTAGACCATGGAGTGCCCTCTGACAGCCTTCCAATTACGGAGGATTTATGGTACTGTATAGACTACGACATTTATAAAATGTGTTAAGAGGGATATGGATAAAGCCTTAATGCTATTTTAATATTTTACTTTACCGTAGATGTATTATAATAGCGCATTGTATTACATATGTAGATAGTTTAACGGATCCTTAGGAGATGGAATTCTGAACATCTCTTAAGTTATTGCACGCACGTTAGACACTGGATAGGAGATCTAAAATCCCGTAGACATCTTTGAAGCCGTTACGCTCATATTTACTTATTTTGATTTAACTTACATAAGATATTTTAGTTCTGACTTGAGTGTTTTGTCTTTTCATTATGCTCGGGTCAGTCTGAGCATTTCAGTGTTGAAGACCATTATATTTTGAAGGATGAAGATGGAGATTAGCCTACTATTTATTATATTTATTCCACTGCATTATATTATTCCGCTGCATTATTTATTTATTCTTGTGGTATGTATAACTCTGATATATTGTAAAAGTGTAATCAAATTTTATTTGTAAAACATCTTCATGAGTAGTTTATTTCATTATTATAATTTTTTTCATTCCGGTGTGAGATTCTGTGTCTTGTTTTTTTCTCTTTTCCCTTATTTTCTTATTCACCCCATTAACAATCCTCCTATTTGAATGGTTTGAGTTGACATGTGTGGTTTATTGTCGATTTAAACCATCCAAAAAGGTTGGTTGATACAATTAGTATCAGAGCTTTGGTTTAGCGATAACCTTAGCTTTGTGGGGTCTGACTCATTAGAGATAGGGTAGTAATACCCTAGAATAGTTTGCCTGAGTGTATATATATGAGAGAGCGTACTTACTAGTATTAAAAAATATTTTTATATTGTGTTAATTTATTCTGTTTAGTATTTATAAATTCTGGTAGGTACATAGGACACTATGACATCGACAGGGATTTCTAAACACTTAATAGGGCAGAACGACATAATATTGTTTTGAAATATCGGTAAATGAAATAATTTTACCTAGTATCATATTTTATGTATAAAAGAATAAATTTTATAAATGGATGAAGTTGTATGTAATATGTTTGTTTATAGGAAGTGAAATTTTATAAATATTGGTTGCATAGTAAGATTTACAAATAAAGTGAATATAAATAGGAAATTTGAGAACTTAAGTGCCGGGGTTTTAAAATTTTGGTTTTCAAATATTTTGGAACATAATGATAGTGATATTTGGAAGTATTTTGATATAAATTTTAATTTGAAAGAAGTGTTTTAAAATAATTTTAAAGGAAATAATTTTTGTACTCTCCTCTTCTATCGCTGGAAAATAATTTCGGTGATAACGGCCACATCATCAACATTCATTTTTGAGTTTCAAAGTGGGAAGACCATTGTAGCAGCTTTACTACACATTTGTTTTGATAAACAAATCTTAATTTTAAACTTCTAGATATGATTTGGATATATAAAAGATATGAGTATGTATATTATTTTAAAATGATTTGAAATGAACCTGACGTTTAGTTCTTAAGTTTCTACAAATGACGGATTTCAATTACTGTAATGAAATGAAATCTTAACTAATAATTGGAAACTTCTAAAATGAAAAATAAGAAATTAGATGCTAAATGATTAATGAAATGTATAAGAAATTGGGAATTTGTAACTTGTAAATCAAAAGATATGAAAATTTAGAACATGTAATTATTGAACATTTTGTTAATTAAATGAATAAGATAAACTTATGTAACATTCAATTACATTCTTAAAACATATATATAACCTACCAGAAATGTTTAAAAAGTTGTAATGTTAAATAGGAATATGTAATAGAATATTATACAAGTAAAACTTAAGTAATGAAAGTGTTCAAATGGAATTATTTCTATAAATAAGAATTTTGATGTACAAGAAATGTTGTAAGCATAAGTAAATGTTTTTAAATGTTAATAATTAGATTGAATTGTAAAAGGTGAATATTATCTAAGAAAATGCTTATAAGGTTAAGAAATGACTAAAATGATTCAAAAATAAGTTTATTACTAATTGACGCTACAAAAGGAAGGATAATTGTGAATTAAAAGGTAGAAACACTTAGGTATGAAATGTGTTATTCATGAATATTCATATTAATTGGAAATCAAGTTATATAGTATGTGAATTAAATTACGAGGAAACTTATATAATATTTCAAGAATTGATTTATTGATGACTTCGGATATTGAATATGAAATAATTTATGTAAGTAAATGAATGTAAACTAATAAAAGATGTCATTGTATGAATTAAAGAGAACTTAAAATATATCCGAGGTTAATAATGTGAAAAGGAACCAATAGAATAACTTAAATAATATGCAAATTTATTTGTTGTTTGGCTAATGGGAAGTTTGGGAAATGATATTTCAAATTGTTTAAGATTGTATGAATAATCTACTAAGAATTTATCTGAGGGCTCTTGAGCGTAAGGTACACTTGGTAGTTTATTTATCACCCTTGCACAATGAAAAGTTTCTAAACCTGGAAAACCATTAGTTTTTTGTTGCTATGGATGTAAGATTGATTCCTTGTTGCATATGATGGTCGTGTTGTTTTGTTTGCATATGGTTTGTGAATGATTTGCTTTTGTTACTAATTGAAATAACTAAACATTTCAATTGTACATGATTTTAGCTCTTTTGGAATATATAAGTGAAATACATGTTTATGTTATGGAAGCAATAACTACTGCTTTTGGTTTCATAAATAAAGTTGTTTGCCCAACAAATAGGTACATTTTTGGATTACTGTTTCATAGCTATATTTTATTGTTTTTCCATGGTTTGGGATGTTATATTTTTGAAATAAGATATATATACATATTGTAATTATTGATATTACTATTTTTCGGACCTATCCACGCAAAGGAGACTCTGTCAAAATTTTCCATGAATTTAGGACTTAGAAATTTTTTTGAAAGAGAAAATATTTTCAAACTTGTATTAAACTTGATATGATGATTCAACTGTTTATAAATTGGTATATTTTATTTAGAATACTTAATTATGTAAGTTTAAAGTATTTATAAATTGAATATTTCGAATAAAATTATATCAAGTTTTTTAATACCTTCTCATTCCTTTTCAAGGACGAAAAGTTTTTAGTGGAGGAGAGTATAACGACCCTTAATTTTCGATAATTAAAAATATTAAATTATATAAGATTTTGAAATTTGATATTGTGGGAAATTAAATTTTTTGATTAATTAGTGAGAAAAATAATTAGAATATGATTCAACAATGTTGTTTAAATGTTATTGACAACTATTTTAATGTATTCAATCAATTGAAATAAATGTAAAATTAATTTGGTTAAAATTGTAAATATGGAATAAATTAAATGTTGGGTTTAATGTTGAAATTATATGTAATTAATTGAAATTGGTTACTATAGAATATGAAATCGATGATGTGTTGGGTAGTTGTAATCTTTGTTTGTAAATAATAAATTTATGAATATGATTAAATTACTTAAAAGTAATAATTGTTTATTACCATATCATTATTTAATCCATTGAAATTAATTTGAAAATCAATGTGAATTAATATAATTTAATATTGTAGTTAATAAGAACTAAGATGAAATTGTAGAATATGAATGCAATAAAAGGTAAGTTAATATTATTTATATCCATATGATATTTTATGATTTAATAATAAAAGTGAGTATCAAAATATAAAAATTTGTTTGAAATTAAAATATAATTAAATGGGGTTTTATTTTAACTGCAATTGAACTTTGAAATTTATGTAATATTTAAATAGTGGATTTAACATAGAAATTTTATTTTATAGGTTATTAATTTATATGCAAGCAAGAATAATGAAATTGTTAACTATTAAATTTGAATTTAGTAGTGATTAAATTAATTTAATAATAATTAATTTAATTAATGTGAAAATTTGTCATTTTGGTCACAGTCTTGGATTTTGATGAAATCAATTTCATTGGATCTATAACAATGAATTATTGTAGGATTTCAAGTTTCATAGCGATCGGACTTGTCGTTTGATCGTGCGGGCTCGAAACGCGTTTCGACCCAATTCGATATGTTCATTCATTCATCCCTATCTCTATCAATGTAAGTAGTTTTTCCTAACCCTAACAGCCTTTTATTTCTTACCTCTATACGTACAATGTTATCTGTCTGTCCCGCCTTCTTTCTCAGTGGCAGAAACCTAATTCCTAAATCAAACCCTAATTTTAATTTCTAATCAATTTCAAAAATTTAGACTCCTCAAACTATGCCATATAATATATCGTTGGAAATCTCTCGATGAGAATAATCTTTTCTTGCTGTTCGTTTTGGCATTGAACCATGATATGGACAGAAATTGGCGATTTATTCTCGACCTTCCATCCTAGGATTTCGATTTCGACGGTGGATCGTTGATTATTCGATGATCGGAGGGCATCGGCAAGTAGAGGGGGTCGAGCAGCATGCATCCATGGTCTTCACTCAACCTAGATGTGCTCGAAATCGCCAGAAGTGGTGATTTGGCCAATGGCGGCAGCAGAGGGATTGGCTGAGGCGGAGGCTTCGGCTTGAACCTGGGGGTGCGGTTGGGACGAGCATCGCGATGGTGGCGTCTGATGTTTGTGGAAATACCCATGGTGGCGGCGACAGCAAAAAGAAGGTAGAGGGTGGTGGTCAGCTTCGTTTATGATCGTGTCTGCTAGGGCTTGTTTGAGAAGTTGATATGTGAATTTACATTATTTCCCATGTTTTTTTTTATTTTAATTTTGATTTTCAAAGCTTCTAATTATCATAACATTTCAATACGAGCTTGGATTTACGAGCAGTTTTCTTCATTGCGATCGTATCAAAATTTCGGATATTATGGAACTAGTTTGGTTGCATTCTGAGACTGTTCTCATTTTGGGCCTTAATTGGATTTTTGAATCGTCGATAAATTAAAGGTGAGTGTTATAACCAACTCACAAATACTAAATCATTTTGTATTGGTTAAATTAAATTTACAGTGTGATTAGAAATTTATTGATGGTCGTTTAGTATATTTAAATTGTCATTTAAGTTTAATTTGAATTATATTGAATTTCATTGCCATTTGAATTCATATTGAATTTAATTGCCAATTAAATATCTGATAATGATAACCAGTTTATTTGTTGTGATTTATTGGTTAATTTTAACGATGATTGTGATGGATGTTTAATTGGTGATATTTGGATGATTGGATATTATATTTATTTTATATGTTGTTATCGCACTGTAAGTTCCCTTAGTTATTACTAGGAAAATCACTATGGGTTGAAATGATATATACCCAAATGGTCTTATCGATTAGGAAAAAATAGTTATGGGTTGAAATGATAAACTCGGGCGATTTTATGGATTTTGAATTTTACTCGGGATTGCAGATCGAAATGATATATACCCGTAAATTTAAATTATTGCGGGTTGAAATGATATATATCCGTATCACTTGACCATAGGGTAGAAAATTATATACGAACACCGGATTGGTTAAATTAAATGATTTTAAATCCTTATATTTGAATCTAGTTAAACGATATTATGAAATAAAATTAATTTATATGAACTGAATCATTTTCCAAATCCAAGCTTTAAATTATTGAAATTGATATTGGTTTAAATGAATTGTTTAAAGAATTTAAACTGGAATCTTAAAGTTGAATTTTGAAATATAAAAGAAAATTATTAAAATTGGGTTATTGCAAACGTTTGAATATTTAAACTTTGAAACCTATTGAATTTGAAGTGGTTTAAATTTGTAGTTTAAACATGAATTTGAAATTGATATGAATTGAAATGGTTTTTATGAAAATTTGAATTGAAACCTTTAGCCTTTTTGAATTGAAATCGTTGAACTGAGATTGATTTAAATTGAATTTTGGAACTAAAGTTGATTTGAATTGATTTGTGAAATTGGAAGAAGCGATTCTAATTTGAAACTATTTTTGATATAAACACTTTTAATATACAAACTCTTTTAACATATAAACTATTTTTGTCATATAAACCATTTTAATATATTAGTAATTTTTAATACATTAACTATTTTAATATATAACCTATTTTAATATATATAAACTATTTTAATATATATAAACTATTTTAATGTATAAACTATTTTTTAAATATATAACCTATTTTAATACATAAACTATTTCTAATATATAAACTATTTTAATCTATAACCTATTTTTAAAATATAAACTATTTTAATATGTATTATTTTAAATTTATAAACAGCTTTTAATGTATATATTATAATATCTATACTATTTTTAATGTCTAACTATTCCAGTATATAAACTACCTTCAATATTCAAACTGTTTAAAGTTGGAACTGTTATGATTTAGATTTAATTGATCTAAATGCGAATATTTTGATATGATGGTTTAACCTATTTTGTGGTTATGATTTTGAAAATGAATATGATTTAAAGTTAATAATGATTTCAAAAGTGAATATGATTTTGAAAGTGATATGATTTTGAAGTGAATATGATATTTCGATATCAATTATGAATCGGTTTTGGAAATGTTAATGAACCAACCGGTGTGAAATAAGCATTTGGTTGTTAAAGAGACTGGGATCAGATATTCTCATACTCTCTGCTAATACCAAAAACCACTTTAACAATTGTGCACGTAGTGGAGAATCCAGAATGAAGTAGGATGGTTTGGCGAACGCTGTTGTATGAGCTATGAACGCAGCCCCGACCCCCTTGGGTCAGCTTGATATGACTTAAACAGGAGCCACGCTGAGCTAAGTGAGGTTGCTCCTCCGATCGGGCACATTTCTTCGATATCATATCTATTACTTTATGATTGATTGGTGGCCACCCTTGATTTGATTATGTAATTGTGTCTCGAGGTGGATGGTAGTAGCTGTTATGCGTTATCACTAGTCCGGATCCGCAAAACGGCAGTATCCTACCCTGGGCATTGCCTCGCATGCCTTTTCATATGCCTTATCGAGCATATTACGAGCTAGGTTTGTGTGAGTGCCCTCTGAGAGCCCTCCACTTTACGGAGGATTTACGGTTGTGTATTAACTACGACATTTATAAAATGTGTTAAGAAGGATATGGGTAACACCTTAACTCTATTTTAATATTTTACTTTATTGTAGATATATTATAATAGCGTATTGTATTACATATGTAGATAGTTTAACGGATTCTTAGGAGAATGAATCCCGAACATCTCTTAAGTTATTGCACACACGTCAAACACTGGATAAGAGATGTAAAAACCCATAGAGATCTTTGAAGTCGTCACGTAAAACTTTTAAAACCATCGTTTTAAAACCTTACACAATACCTTTAGGAATCATTGAGAACAACCTTTTTGAAAGCCTTACTTGAAAACTTAGACATCGTCTTTCAAAACCATTTAAACTTGTCTTTTGAAATCATTGGAAACTTTCCACTCATACACTTAAAAAAACTTCCGAAAACAATGGGAATCTCCCTTTCAAAACACTTATTATATACCTTTCGAAAGCATTGGGTTCAAGTAAAGGATTGTGGAAACATTGCTTCGAAACCTTTAATAATTATTCCTTTCGAAACCATTGGTTTTAACTTTTAATACAACTAATGGGTCATAAAGAACGGGGGCAAAAGCATTAATCCAAGTAAAAGAAAGATGGTAGTTTCTAAGCCTACCCTTTCGAAACCATTGTCTCCGAAACCATTTTAAAGGCGGCTATACGACCCTTTCAAATGCATTGTGAGGGCGGCTTTAAAGTAAAAAAGAGAAAGCACCCTTTCGAATACGTTGTTTTAAGGCTATAAAGAAAAGCTGCCTCAACTAATTCGAAAGGTATGAATGCGGCAGCATTGGTTTCGAATGGGTTCAAAAGCGGCTATCATTTCGAAAGCTTCTTCTAAAATGTAGGTAAGTGACAACTCATTCGAAAGCTCTTTTATAAAAACAAAGGCAAGTGGCAACTAGTTCGAAAGCTTCCATTATAAACAAAAGTAAGTGAAGGATTCAAAAGCTTATAAGATTTACTTCTACCCCTTCGAACACATGGTTTCGACACAGTCCCTTCTGCCTTTCTCCAATGCGTTACATATCAACTGCCTAATACCATGTGCATTGGTTTCGAATGGATTCATTTAGCGAAGGTATGGCGACGAAAGCTCACAGATGGAAGTGGCAAAGTGGTAAATTAAAATAAAAATGATTTTATACCTTTCAAAGTAATTTATTTTCACCTAACTTGCCTAATATGTCAAAATGCAATTGATTGTCATTCCTTTATCAAAATCCTTTTCTAAAAGGATGTCGAATTCAAAATTATCAACTAAAAAAGTTTTAACAAATGGGCCCTTCTCCTTGATAAACATAGAAAACATTTAAGTCCCTTAACCTAATTTTTTCTTAACTATAGTAAAATAGTTAGGAAAATTTCCCAAAAATCATCATAATTCACTTTTAATATGTTTTCTAGCATATATAAATCTCAAACCCAAAATCAACATATAATTACCTTAAATAATTTAAACCTAATTTTAGCTATTTTCTTTCATAGAAAATTCAAAATAAATCCACAATAACTTAGAAAATTATAAAACTTGACACCCACTGCTATTTTTTTTTTGACCATATATCAAAAATGCAAATCATTTTGATGTCATTTAATAGATTTTCCAGTCTAAACTTATCATAAAATCTATAAGAAACACCATAAATCGTCAACAAGCATATATCCATTCAAAAAACATAACATGGCATATTATTTGCAAAACTAATTCGGGTCAAACCTTGAAACCGAAATCATTAACAAAAGTGAGATGTAAATCAAATCATTCACCTTATCTTGGTGTTAAGAAGGTTGAGATTTGCCATTTGATTAATTTCTTCAAGCTTTCTACTTTCTTCCTAACTTATCTTCTTTTGATTCTTCTTAATGGTGGCCGGTCGAGCTTGTAAGGTTTTAGTTTTTTGTTTTGGAATGTTAAAATGAATAAGAGATGAAAGTTAGAAGGGTTTAGGGTATAAAAACAAAGACTATTCCCATTTTGCCCATATCATATTTTTCCTACTTGCTTATTTTATTCTCTTTTGCTTACCCGTTCACTAAGGCATGACCTCTTATTAATTAACAAATCTCAATCTATTAACCATCTACATTATTTCATTTAATTTATCTTACTAAATGTCTAAGTCAAACTTATGGTCATTGCACTAACCCACTCCTATTTTTCTTTTTATCTACATTACTAAGTTAATGGACCTTGGTGACATGGAGGACATGGTGAAAAATATCTTTTATTGTAAATATTGTATATAAAACCTATGGCCAGTATATTTCTTGTGCTGTGGATTGAAATTTATTGTACATATCTAACTATGTATTTGGATCTATGTTAAATATAAGTGTTTTATATTATATGTTGTTTTCTTCCATTGCGAGTTCAAAGTGTTTATAGTTAGACTCTAATTTGTTTTCTTGTTATTATATCATAATGACTTGTCCCTTTTTGGTCTTTGAGATGTTAACGTCGATTCATGAGTTAAATTCGAGGTTTGAAAAAGACAGGTTGTTACAAAATTAGTCAGCTATCTGGAAAAGAATATGGTACTTAGAGAAAGGGCTTTACATGGTATAGAGAGAAGAATTGTAAATGGTCGGTCAACTAATCTCCAGTCAGACCCCTGGCTTAATGGTTCTAAATTATTGGACAGCTTGGGCACTGCTGCTTTTGAAATGATGGGGATAGTGGATCTCAAAGTAAGCAATATCTTATGTGTCGATCAATGGCAACCGGGTAATATTACTCATAACTTAATTACGTCCGATGAGATAAAACAGATGACAATTTACCAAGGTGAATGTGACTACTGGTTTGGTTAAAGGCAGTGACAATTTCATATTCAAATCAGCTCTAGATCTTATCAAACAATATTATACTTTAATAAATTAGAATAAGTTTGTGTCAGATAAAATTCATAGTTCAAAAATGAAGACGAGCCTCTACGAAGCTATCTCAAATAGGTTGTCTATAAAACAAAGATTGATTCATAAACATTTAGTCCTTGATAATGACAAATGTGTATTCTACAACTTAGTAACATAAGATGCCAATCACTTGTTTTTTGAATGTAATTATTTGACATACGTCTGAAGCTAGTGTAAACTCTATAGAATTTGAGCTTCTCGCTCAAACCTTCAAAGACAAGGATGTATATAGTCATGATCAAATTAGTTACTTCAATTACAAAATGAGTAATATTAAAAAACGCAATTCAAGAATATTCTCAAACAAAATCAAAGACAATTTCACTATTTGTAGAGAAATAGAGATATACCTGAGTATCCTTATATGCTTAAATCGAATAAACATGCTAGCACATCTCAGAACTGTGTTAGATCTATAGAATTTTGGGGTATACTTTTCGATCGTGAAGAAAAACCACCTGATCCCACACTAGCCTCTTCGATCCCAATTGCATGAGTTGACGTGGAAGAACAAAAGTAAGCTCCAGATCCAAAGGTTTGCTGAAGCGTAGAAAGATTACCCGAGGTGAGTAATTTTCATCATAATTTCATTTTCTTTTCAATGGAATGGGTATGGGCAGATAGAAAGTAGGTGGCCAGTAAAGAAATCATTAAGATTAGGGTTTCCTTTTATGAAATGAATGAACTATGTACATACTTGTTTCATTTTATTTTCTGTGGCCCGTTTGTTAATTTTGGTACGTGGACCGTATTCTACTTGTATAATTCTTTTGCACACCAATAAACCAAAGCACATCCTTCAAAAAATAAATTCAAAATAGAAGTTCACCATTTAAAATCCAATATAAATATTCTTGAATTTCACAAAAGCTTAGCCTTTCCAAAATTTAATAAAATTAAAAATAGGAAAATATGCAAAAAGATAAATTTTGAAACAAAATTAAGACTGAAATACAACAATTTTTTTGAGCTGAAGGACAATGCTAATCGTAACCAGCATTCTGTATAATGTAAATTGAATATAATACTAGTTATAACTAACATTCTGTATAGTGTAAAAATTGAATACGATGCTAGTTGTAACTAGCATTTGTCCTCCAGTCAATAAATAAAACTTAATGTCCTTCAACTGACTTTTTTTCACAGTTTGTCTTTCTTTTTAACCCCCCCTAAATAAAATAGCTAAATCTGAAATTTGGATAAGCTCATAAACTACACACACACAACTTTTTTCCCAAGTTTGTCTCTCTTTTTAATCCCCCGAATAAAATAGCTAAATTTGAAATTTGGATAATCTCATAAACTATATGTGTGCGTATGTGTGTGTTCATATATAGAAATTAGGATCAACGACACGCTTTATTTAGCATCATTTTATAGTCTTCTGATATCAGTCATGAATTTCTATTAAATATTTGTTTCTTTTCTCTCTGGTCATATAAACCAAATATTTAAATACAAACTTATGGGAGGCTGCAGATGATATTAAATAAAGGGTGTTATTGATCCTAGCTCACATGCATATATAGAAATCCAGTTCAGTTCTTATGTAAAGAGTAAAAAACGAAGAAAAAAAATTATTCAAAATAAAATAAAATGCAAAATTTATTTCTAGACTAGATAAAAAAACGATATAAAAATAGCAATGAATTTACTTACCAAAAATTTAGTTGCAAATTTAATCTATTTTTGCACCATTGCAAAGTATCAAACATGCGAATAAACTTAACAACTACAAATCGCGATTAGGCGGAAATTTTGTGCAAATTCTCGAGCTAACGAAAATACAAGCACGAGAAAATACAGGGGGAAGGTAAGAGCATTAGTTGGGAAGTTGACTTCCCATCAAAAGAATCTAAACACCAAATCAATTGCTCTGTATTCATAGAAAACGCCTTAATTAATTACTCTCTTCCAAACCAAACCCATATTAAATATGTCTAAAAATCTTTTTCACTTCAAATGCAAATAACCCCTTCGAATTTTTCTCCGTTTCTTCAAGCAATTCCATTAAGAAAACACTCTTCCAACTACTCCTTTCGACCTTTCACCCATTTTTGCTCTCTTTTATATCCCTCCAATTTTATTTTATTTTCTGTACTATCAACTTCAGCTTTTTTATGTTGAGGATTTTGGGATCTGAAAGGATCTGATTTGAGTTAAAGAATGAAAATCGGGATTTGGGTCTTCTCTATTTTGTTGTTATTTCACTTGTTTGCGGAGATTGGAGCTCAGGAGGTCAATAGGAGACATCGCACAGAGAGAATTTCAGGTACATTTTTAGCATTAATCGTTGTTTATTTCTGTGCTTATTAGCGCATATCGTGTGTGAATAATTTGGGGTTTGATCTTTGGCTGTTACATGAAATGTCTATGTGCAGAAATTTGCATTTGGGAACTAAGAGTTGATTACATGTGTAGATTTGTACCCGTCAAAAATATATTTTGTCATTTTAAAATTAATGCTTAAAGTTGTGGGTTTGAACAATGAAGCATTTACGGGATAGTTTTAATTGATTATGATTACCAATTAATTTTTAATATGGAGTTTTGTGGGTTTCATACTCAGGATTTAAGTTGATATCCAATCACAGCAAAATGGTAGCTACAGTTGTTTAAATCCTAGTGCTGAAACTCTGAAAGTATATCAGCTAATGCAACCTAGTGCTTTGGTGACATGGAAGCATTAAGCAGTTGCAAATATGTGTAATGTATATATGATTACCTAAGTTAAGCTATTTCTTCCTGTTTTCTATTGCTAATTAGCTAAACATTGCTTTTCATCATTGCCATTTAACCTATAGCACTCATGATTTCATTCATCATTATTTTTAAGTGTTCCACTTCCATATGAGGTCTGCCTTGGTAGCACATTTTAGCATTAAAAAAGTTAGGTCAGCTTCCTTTATGAAAACTTTTCTAATGACCTTTTCTTGTAATTTGAAATGATGATCATGCCCCACACACAAAAAATTTCCTTCTTAAAAATGTGTATTATTTGTATCCTCAAGCTATTTCTTAGCAATGCTTCATATTCATTTAGCAAGGAAGAAGTTAATTCGGCTCTCTTTTTAATGCATACTAGCTTATAGGTGTGCACATTGCATGCAACTTCATGAATTATTTGTTGCATGCACACCATTTCTGCAGTTTTGACTATACATTTATCCAACACCCCACCCCACCCCCCCCCCCCACCCACCCCAAAAAATAAATAAATAAAAATATTTAAAAAAAAACCCACACAAAAGAGGGGGAAAAACAAACAAACAACTTTGTCGTCTCCTTGCGTATGAATGGCCGGCAAAAGCTTTCAGCTGTTAATGAGAGATGCGCTATAGTTGAAATTAAGTAGTTTGGTTATTGGTAGTAAGACTATCACTTCTCTTGCGTGAATAAACGATAAATGGAACAATTGATTATATGTGTTTACGTATCAAAATTATTTTTGGATCAAGCCAAATGTGACGTGTCTCTTATTTTCATTTCTTCTATACATACAACTCTCTTGTATTTGTCTAAGAAGCATGAAATATTCAATTTATGTATGAGTTATCAATTGCAGGAAGTGCCGGAGATGTCCTAGATGATGATCCAGTTGGACGGTTGAAAGTCTTTGTATATGAATTGCCTAGCAAATACAACAAGAAGATTCTTCAAAAAGATCAAAGATGCCTCAATCACATGTTTGCTGCTGAGATTTTCATGCATCGATTCTTGTTATCAAGCCCAGTTAGGACCTTAAACCCAGAAGAGGCAGACTGGTTTTACACTCCGGTTTACACTACATGCGATCTTACTCCAAATGGTCTTCCTCTACCTTTCAAATCACCTAGAATGATGAGAAGTGCGATACAATTGATATCGTCCAATTGGCCTTATTGGAATCGAACTGAAGGAGCAGACCATTTCTTTGTTGTACCGCATGACTTTGGTGCTTGTTTCCATTATCAGGTAGTTTGCTTGCGATCTTATGTTTTAGCAGTAGTGCAGGAGTTGTATATTGTATACATCAATTTTATTCATTGTTGGTGGAATGTAGATATATACAGATAATTATGTCAAATATGCAGCATATGCTAGTCCCAAACTTCGATTATAGATAACATTTAAAGTCCAAATTTGAAAATCAAGTATATGCAAGGATGGTATAGTATAATGGCAAAATATGTGCCTTTGTTATATATTTTGATACCATCTATAAAGCCGAATAGGTTATAACCATATACATTTGATTATGAGTGGCTTCCTTCAGATTGCAACCATGATGGAATTTTTATCTTTTTTCCCTTTTACAGGAAGAGAAAGCAATCGAAAGGGGAATTCTCCATTTGCTTTCTCGAGCTACGTTGGTTCAAACTTTTGGACAAAAGAACCATGTATGTTTGAAAGATGGTTCAATAACTATTCCTCCGTATGCTCCTCCACAAAAAATGCAAGCTCACTTGATTCCACCCGATACTCCTCGTTCAATCTTTGTGTATTTCAGAGGTTTGTTCTATGACGTTGGAAATGATCCCGAGGGTGGTTATTATGCGAGGTAATACCAATAAAATATTGTTGGAAAAAGAAAATATATTAGTTGGTAATAAATTGTTGCAGATACATATAGCATAACACAGTGAGTGTAGTTTATGAATAACTCATAGGCATGCCACATTAGGAAGGATCGATAATCATTGATATCAATTTAGCTTCTCCTAAATGAACCCATAGGGTTGCTGCAATCTAAAGAGAAACAAACGATGAAATTAATTTGGCTTGCAGGCATTTCATCCATTAGTATATTTATCAGTGTGATTTGATATCTGACTTAGCATCCATTGTTCAAACGTATCATGGGGAAAGATGCCAATAGGTTTGATTCAGTTGTTAATAGTTCAAACTACGAGATTAAAGGTCACGATTCTCCGAGATCGACACTTGTTGGCATTAATGAACCATGTTTAAAAAAATCAAAGGGAAAGGTCAAGGGCATGGTGAAACCAAAATTATTTAAAAATAGGTAGGGCTATTATGTTAGCGGTTACCGTTACCATTACCATTTTGAAAACACCTTTATTATATCCTATTTATCGGCAAACCAAAAACATGTACTATTACCATTTTTGTTACAGTCGGCGCCAATAAACCGTTTAAAACATTAAAAAAAATCTGTATTTTCCGCACTGTGCTTCATCGTGCATTCTTCGTATCACTTAATAAAAGACTTCACTTTAAAAATTAGCATTGTTAGAATTGAAATTTCAGATTGAAATTTCAGATTGAGTTTGGTCACTTGCTAAGTGAAATTAGCATTGTTAGAATTGAAATTTCAGATTGAGTTTGGTCACTTGCTGCTTCTTAACTTTAAAAATGGTAACTAATTGATTTGTCGTGGCATGGTAATGAGAAATTTACCATTACCATCCCAGTCTTAAAAATGAGTGGACAACATAAGAGCAATATGTGTAGATGAATATAACTCAAAAGTAAAAAAAGATGCTATTTCTTCTAGTATCATATGTTTATCATTTTACATTTGTGAAATAAATGGTAGGTGGGTTTCATTTAATAGGTAGAGTTTATGGTAATTTATTTCACATGTGTACAATGGTGCACATGTTATGGTGGGACAAGTAGCATTGCTGTTTGCATGTTCGTGGATTAATATAAGCACATAAACTTATAGAGAACAAAGCACAAAGATAAAACAGCAATCATAGCACGCTCAAATACTGATAACTCCACATACCATTACACTGTCAAACCTGTATTTTCTCTTGTAAACAATGTGGTCCTTTCGCAGAGGAGCAAGAGCATCAGTGTGGGAAAATTTCAAAGACAACCCTCTATTCGACATATCAACCGAACACCCAACCACATACTACGAAGACATGCAACGTGCCATATTCTGCCTATGCCCATTAGGGTGGGCCCCATGGAGCCCTAGACTGGTCGAAGCTGTCATATTCGGATGCATCCCAGTCATAATTGCAGATGACATTGTCCTTCCTTTCGCCGATGCCATTCCGTGGGAAGACATTGGGGTTTTCGTGGAGGAAAAAGATGTTCCTAAACTAGACACGATTTTAACGTCGATTCCAGTTGAGGTGATACTGAGAAAGCAGAGGCTGCTTGCTCAAGCTTCCATGAAGCAGGCTATGCTTTTTCCACAGCCTGCCCAACCTGGAGATGCGTTTCATCAGGTTTTGAATGGGCTTGCTAGGAAGCTTCCGCATGATGAGAGGATGTACTTGAAGCCGGGGCAGAAGGTTCTGAATTGGACTGCAGGGCCTGTTGGTGATTTGAAGCCTTGGTAGGGTGTAGGAGGATGAGCAAGTTTAAGTGGTGGTGTAAATTCTGTTTTTTGGTAATGTTATTGTTAGCTGTATGAAATTGGTTAATGTGCTCTTAGTAGCATATATAGAATTCAGTGTTTTGGTTCACGTTGACGTGTACAATATATCTTGTATTTTGTCGTTGTTCAAATTAATTAGATCATTTCGACCGTTCGAAGATATTGTTATATTTTTCTCTAGAGCTGAATGAACGTGGCATGTGGTTTGTATAATGTGTTTATGAACTGAATGTTTACTAGTTTTAGAGTTTAGATACAAACTTTCACGGTTCGATGGTTGAAGTAGGAGCAAAGCTTAAGCCAATGGCTTACAAGTAGAGAAGAAGTAATCGGTTTGATGCCGAATCGGAATGTGTCAAACCTCCAAATCAAATCGATTGTGAACGTGTACCGAACAGGAAAAATGGTTCAGTGGCCTCATGCACCAATCAGATTAAGTACAAAACCAGTTGATGGCAAACCAATTCATACCTATCAGATTTGATCAGACATGGAAAGTGCCTATCACCAAATTCATCACAACATCATATTTATAAATAACTCAAGGATGAACGGTATTGCCAGATATGACTGAAAGCTCAAAACCTACCGTACATAATTTTGGGAACTGTACTTTTCATTTCTTTTGAAAATCGTTGTATTTTGTATTCCTGCATTGCACTTGAGATTTATAAGAAAATAAATGATGACGCACATTGGATGTAAACAATTATTAGCCGCACCACCATAAAATACCATCACCATAAAGTTACCGTGTGTTCTATTTTTATACATTTTATAGTTATGATATATATCTTGGAACCACTTCCAACAAAACATAATCTCACATATAGCTTACAACTATAGAATACATCCTATATTTATAATGTACACAATCGTTTTGAGGTATTTGCCTATTTTTTATACAAAACATTTTTTTGTGTTTTCACTGAGAACTCTTTATTATACGAGCTTCCTAGATCTAAAACACCAACAAGGATGCCAGAAACATAAGTGCACTACAAACGGTTAGTCATGGTGAGCATCCGACGAGCACTCCTTCAATGTCCAGAATTCTTACCAGATGAGACTTAGATAGAGTCATGGTTGAACTAGATCATCAATTAGCTGTCCAACAACAGGCAATAGTGGACCGACATCTAACACACCTAGGATAATGGCAAAACGACGACACACTTTGAAGTGCGAGAAAGATCCCGACCAATAGGACGAGAAAGAAGAAAACCACACAAGATGAAGAGAAACCAAGGGACAAATGGAGTGAGCAAGAGTGCCGCTTGAAGTTGAACTTGATGAACCGTTCAAGACCAGATCGATTCTATCTGGTTCCAAATTAAGCCTAACTGTGGAAAACGCTCCATGCTTTCATTGAACTCTCCTGCTTGGGCTTAACCTCTTGTTGACGAAAGATGCAAAGACCTACGGAAGCGGTCCAGGAGGCATAGCCATGCTGAGTGACATTCTAGCCGACACAAAGACAAACGAAGAGAATGCTCTATTCGAAGAGGGAAGACCGACGGCCTTGTTTGTTGACATTCCAACTATCCCACAGAAAGGGGTCTCTTGAGGTTGTAGAGAGAATGATCTAAACGATTAGGGTGTACTTTCGATGGGAATAAGAAGAATGAGATATTAGAGCTCGAGTGAGCAGTACGTTTACAAATGAAATAGAGACTGCTAGGAACCCTAAAGATCCAGAATGCCCACCATGGAACCCTAAAGATCTAGAATGCCCACCATGGAACCCTAAAGATCCAGAATGCCTACCATGGAACCCTATAAGAGTTGACTAATCTCATAGTGTATTTACGGCGCTACACTCAGTACACGTTGATGAGAGGAGCGACATAAGAAGTTTTCTATAAATATTTACCACTACTTTTGTTGGACACGACAATGATGTGATTATATTGTCCACCATCTAGGTCGATCGGCTCATGGTCGATGTTGTGTGTAAAATTTATCGGCCAATTCTATATACACGAAGAATAACCAAAGGATGTGTACTCACTGTTGGATGTCAAACAAATGAGAGATGAGTCCTTATGCCAATACTTGACTCGTTTCAATGCCACATCCATTAGTGTCTACAATGCAGAAGCTAGTTCTGATGGCCTCATGTGGCGGATTGCATCCATATACAAAATTGTCATGGAAGCTAACTAAGGAGAAACCAAACACCTTCTAGGAATTCAAATAAGGCAACTAAGTACATAAAGATGGAAGATGTTGTGTCTAAAAGACAACATATCGAACTTAACTTGAGTTAAAGAGACATTTGACGCTACAGTTATGGTAAAGAGAGGTGGAAATGAATTTATCGAAAAGAAAAAAACCTAATAATCAAGGTGGGTCAAGTGGAAAGAAAGTCAAGAGCAAGAGGTGGAGGCCTGGCCCCAAATCTGATGCTTATATGGAACTAAATGATATCGTTGAAAACATATACTTGATCATGCAAGTTGGGTTTAAGTACAATAGGTCACTGCCCTAGAAGGGGACTGAGAAGGATTCGAATTCAGAAAAATACTGTCACTTTCACGTGTCTCATGGACATAACGCTAATGAATACCATTATCTACTCGACATCATTGTAGAGTACACGAGAAAGAAGAAGTTGCAAAGGTATATCAAAAACCCCAACGGTCTCCCGATTCCTATGAGCCAACCACTGAGGCAAGCACCGTGTGGTGATTTTTGGAACTGGACCAGCCAGCAGCGGAAGTTATGAGTGAATTTCAAAAAAAATCTCTTACTGGATCTATGTTGGGCCAATGAAGTCTAATTTATTTAGAATATTTTTAGATTTTATTTAAATTTATAAATTATATACAATTTTATTTAATTTATATTCTAAACATATAAACAAGTACATATATGTATCATATACATATATGTATGTGTGTGTATGTGTATAACAAGACATTCCATGCAAGGTATAACATGCGTGCGTGTGTGTGTATTGGGATTTACATTGCAATGGACATGTTAGCTCATCCGATATGTATTGTACGTTCAAATATACGTATGTATATAAATTTTTTATTTATTTAAATATTATAAATCTACATTTAAATACATACATACATATATATGTATAAATATAGCTTTTACATAAGTAAAATATTAGTTATATATACGTGTGTATTATTGTAATAAATATTAAAATAATATATATATACATAATATAAAAAGATTTTTTAATTATGAACTAAAATATATATATATATATGTATATGTATGTATGTATTACAAAGACAAAATAATTTATACATATGATTATATTTAAAAAAATCTCTCTATATATATAAATATCTGTATATATTAATAAAAATTATTTTTAATTTTTAAACACTTCCCGATCGAATGCACGATAGAAAGAAAATTATTATAAATTTTATTATGATTATTTATATATAAATTAATTAATTAGTCGAAATTATTAAAATACTGATAAAAAATATTTTTGTATATTATTCGAATTTTAAGTTTTCAATATTTAGCATAATAATTTGAGGTTTGGAAAAATTTTCTATAATTTTTCTTCGTAAATATTATTTTTATTAATTAATTATTTTCGGCTGTGTATTATAATAATTTTTTAAAATATAGAAATTATTTTTCGATTCTCGTTTTTTGGTCGAGAGTTTATTTCATGATAAAATAAATTTATAAAATTTAAAAGTTAATTTTCAAGGCATATTTTATTTTATATAAATTATTTAGATAGTGTATTGATTTAAATAATGTTAAATAAATAGTAAATAATTATTTTAAAATAATTTACAGCTTCCAAAAATTATAATTAATATAAATGTACATGTATAAAATATGTTATCAATTATTAGCATGAAATGATGACATAATTAAATACAAACCATGTAATTATAATTAAATGACATATTAATGTGTATATATTAATTTATAATATAACAATGAATATAAATTAAATACTTGGTTATGCATATTTGATCAATATAAGAAAAATATTGTTTTTTATGAATACATACATATAACCAATCTAGTATGTGACAACATCAATACATATAAGAATCATCACCTGACTAACAATATGATAATAATATATATGAACATTAAAATATTATTTAGAAATCATAAACCATATAATAAAGTAAAAACATAGCTAAAACTAATGTCTTTAAGCACGCCTAACATTGATGAACTCTCACTCCTTCGAAAAGATTTCAATTCGGCAGACTGTTAATTCTTGAATCGTAGACCTATGACTATCCAATAGTATTTATCTTTTGAATCAATTTAAGTCGAATTTGTTTGAGCTCTTAGAGGATGAAATTGACCAGCAAAGGAGGCGATAGTGATAGCCAAAATATATAATCACGCTAGAGTTTGAGGTCTTTAAATAGTGGATGTGAGAGAGAAAATTGTGGATCATATCTCATACCAATTCTCTCTAAACCTAAGCCATCCATCCAAGCACCTCTAATCCATTTTAGATGGTTATTACTGCCGAAATTATCATCTTATTATCATGGGCTAATATCCCATTTAAGCCCAAATAAATATTAATTAAATCTAATTTAATAGCTTATCGACATCGCATATCGACTGATATAATTATAACTATTATACACACACATAATAATATTATTCCTCGAATCATTTTCAAAATTTTATAACATTTCATAAATATTAATTAATTTAATTAATTTCTAACAATTATTAGATAATTAAATCATTTGGTCTAAAAAGAATTCATCGTTTTGGTTGTATGACTCGTCGAGTGTAAATCTGGTCAATAATTAACATTGAACTATTAGAATGATAATGTTCACACGCCACTTAACAGGTGGTGTGCCATTTTGGCTAAATTTATCGCTTAATTAGTTTTAGTAAAATCAAATTTCACTTTATCAAGCGTTACCCGGTTGTGACATATATTTACACTGATTCTCTTCGTTAAAACCATATCACTTTGGACTTATGGAATTTGGTAATGGTCAAAATTCCAATATTGTTCATATTCAACTCTATAGTTCAAATATAAAGTCCTTGATTCAATAATAACAATTATTCGGTGGTGTTAGTCTTTTCCTATTATTTTTTCTTTGTCTTTGTTTCCTTCCTTTTCTGTGTTGTAATCTCTTCTCGTTTTTGTCTCTTATTGAATATCATAGCATGTTATGATCTTTTTCTTTGTTTTTATTATGTGTGTAATAAACTGCTGGGGACCTAGGCCACCCCGCTTAGCTTTGCTAAATAAATGCTCTGGCCAAAAACTTGACTTTGAGTTGACTTGAGTTGACCGTGATAATAACCCTCTAAAACTAAGAAGACGAATCCTTGCTTGAATAGTGCTTCACTTTCAATACTTCCACTCAACCCAAATATAGTCACTCGATGGACGTCGTGTCATATTTGACTATAATAAAAGTGAAGTTTTCATATTGAAGATCCATAGTATTCCCAATTGAGAGAATTGTGAAAATTAGTCACATTGGTATTTTCTGTTTGACCTTAGTTATATTAACCAATAGAAAACTATCGAGTGAGTCTTTTCATAGTTCTCCGATAACTATCAGTACGTAACTCCTAGATGCCCTTGGCAGTCATGAGTAATATACTATCCAACATTTGAAGAGCGTTGCATACTCTACTCTTAACGGATGCATCGATATTCAATCTTGATGCATCTTGACTAGGGACATTTAAAATGATATGTTTGTTTTTATTGTAATAAATTACTCATGGTTACAACACTTTGTAACTACTATCACAAAACATATCATTTTTGAATTTTCTATTAAATATGCTTTTAATTTAATTAATCAATTAATATAACACAATACATCAAGTGTATAATAGAAAGAAAACACATTTATTTCGAACAAGATTGACCAACGAGTTAGATATATGCAACAAATTACATAATTTCCCCTAGGGCGTACCCTTAGCTCTATCAATCTTCCACTTGCACTTAGGGTCAATTATGAAATCTTATTCCAACTTTTCAAATAGGTTTCCTCAAAACCAACTGGGTCAGTCTCTCGGTGAACGGGTATGCTATATTGTGTTTAAATTATCTACTTTGACAATCAACTCTCTTCGACGTTGATAAACTATCTTTATCATATGGAACAATTCGGAGTATGTCTCTCGACTTCTAATAAGCTCTAAGTTCTGCTACGAACTATATCGCCACATTATTATCATACAATAATTTTACCAAATTTTCAACATTTGGAATCCCTCTCAGCTTAGTTATAAATTTGTGCATTTATTATACACACAGTGTTTTTATTGTGTCGCTATTCAAGTCAATGTACTAAGCATTTTCGTTGAATCAGCCACGGTCTCTTCTAGTTCAAACATTTCTAACTTAAAGATTCTTAACTTGAATTTTGTTATTGACATATTATACTCAGTATCATTTATGAAGTTTTAGTCTGAACACTCCTTCATAAGGAGTTCGTTGTTTTTGTAAACAATTCTCTAGTATTTCGTAAATACACGAGAATACTCCAAATTATCATTCGATGATATTAATTTGGACTTGATATTTGCTTCATGTATCAAATACATAAACAAATCACGATCGTAGATAACATAACATGTATGATAATTCCTATTTCCAATGTATAAGGAATCCATTTTACATGGTTGTATTAAACATTTTAATAAGGTGTTCTCGCATATCCTTTTGGGACATTTCCAATATCTTTCGTACTTACTATAAAAGACATCATCTACAAATCCAACATTGAGTATTAACACAATAAAAACTAATTTTAACACAAGCACATCGTTAAAAATTAGTAGTATGCCGTTTTCTTATGATTTAGAAATATCTATGCACCTTTTAACTTTCTTTCTTATGAGCACATGCTTCCTCTGAATTTTGATTAACAATCAAAATATTTGATATTTCTATCAAAGCATTTGTTCAATTTTGATGCTTATTAAACGACACTTTCGTATCTATTCTTGGATCATATCTAAAAAGTCACAAACCCAAATATCGCTTCCACCGACTTTGAGACATTTTGGTTGTTATATGCAAACAATTTTTTATATATCATTATTGTGAGTAAAATCCTAACCTACTTGAGAACATCGAACGGTGAATCTATTTTGTTGATTTTAACAATAGAAATTTATGGTATTATTCTTATTAATGTGTCTACTATATTCCAACTACATTTGTCTTTATTGTCCTTCTTTTAAAGACACATTTGCGGTCAAAAAGATCATATCCTTTCTGATATAACTATAAAAATCTTATTTTGATAATGTACTTGGAAACTATTTTGGATTTGCACATCGTACCATATCATAGAGTTAACACTCTTAATGGTTTAATTAAACAACCGAGGATTATTTATTCTTGACATTGATAAGAAACTCATAGTTTCTATTTAATGTATAAGAATACTCATTAGACATCGTATTTGTGTTTATTTAGGTTTAATCAATTTCATGTCATCTTTTGTATTTAGCTTAATCATTGGATCGCATCCAAATCTATTTTATACCAATAATTTCTTAAATAAAATCCTCCACTACGAAGTCGGTATTTCTTAAAACAACAGTTGTTTTTCAGTGCAATGGAACAAACATTCATAAATATTTTATGAATTGTCTCATATAAAACTGATTTTGCATTAGTTCACAATAAATTTATGTTCGCAACATAAATTAGTCATCTAATGACTATCAATCCTAAAATTCTGTTGGGATGATTCATACAAGATTTTTACTTACAATTATTACACGTAGTCTTTCGACTCACATAACCTGCCAACTCATTGGCCTAGAATATATAGGGGTTTCTTATAAACTCATATCTCATATGGTTTTGTAAAATATTATTTGGATGATATTAATTTTAACCTTGTGTACCACTCTTAAGTACATAACCTTATTAAAAGAAGTTAACTCAACTTTAGTCACAATTAATCGTGCTTTTTCCAATAAAAGTTTAATTACTACTTATCAATACATCATTATGTACTATAAGGAGGAGTGGCCTTTTGAGACATGAACTTTATTCATGTTAGGTACATACGAAACTCCTTCCAGTATACTTGTCTATTCGATTAAATCGAATCATTTCGATCACATTTTACATTATTTACTTCCATTTTATATTCTTTAGGCTTATTACAGACTTGTAAATGCATATCAAATACATATGTCTATGTCTGTGATAATTCACTGGAGAATATAGTAAAGTATGTGAAACCATTTTGATATTAATAGACTTACGATGAATACATCTATATGCATCAATCCGAAGAGTTTATCGACTCTTATGATGCTCCCACTAAATGCGTCCATAGCCCTTTAATTTTTGAGATATAATCAACCAGTATCATATGATTCATAATCATATAATAATAATAAATATTTCTCAAAATTACGCTTAGTCTATAATTCCAAAATAATTATAAATAATTTTAGATACTTTAGTATTTTCAATGCATCACTTTTGTTGTGTAAACAAATACCACATTATAGTTTTATTTTATAATGAATCATCATAATATTCATACTGAAATATAATCATGTCTATTTTTAAGTCGACATTGAAATATAATCATTATTTCATAAATAATGTTCGGTAAATTTTACAAAAATAATTTTCGTAACTTGATACAATCAATAAGTGCTATGTGATATTCTCCCACTATTTCCGCCATTACTGTAGTAGCATACTGAATTCGAAGGCCTATCATTCACTTAATATAAACTATTTATTTCATATACTGCAACTAGTTTATAGTGGAATGTTCTTTGATCAAATATCTTGAACTCAAAAAAATAAATTCTCATAGAAAATAATTTTCTATATGAAAATACATTTTGTAACAGAAATCGTATTTCTTATTCTAATATTAAGTATCAATTAATATTTTACAATTCTTGTTTCCGATGTTTCTTTATGAAGCAGAAGTGGAATTTATTCTCTTCATTCCAACTATACCTTTAAATCACATCTACTTTTGCACATTCGTTTTTCTTTATAAATGGTTGAATCATTCAAAAGAAAACCCATACTATAATATCACAATGAACTCTTTATAAAGGTGCATTCAAACATCCTTAACATATAAGGACATCAAATATGTTGCACTTTGCGTAAACTGATCAAACTAACATATTGACGATTGAGTCCGTAGATCTATATTGTAGTTTAAGTCTTGTGTTACTTTTAACACAATGTGATCATTATCGTAATCAATCAAATTGAATATTCAATCTAGCACTATGGTTTATTTGCTTATTTTAGATGAACAAATTTCATCGAAGTATCACACATTACGGACTATTATCGTTCACTACATAACACTTATATGTGATAGTATATGGATTGGATATCATTCTTATATCGCTTTTGAGTTCATAACTCATAGAATGCAATGCACGGTCTTAACCCAATAGACACATAAGCGACCAAATTACGAATGTATTAAGTAGTTGTAAAATTAGGTGCTTGCATGGGTATAGAAAACATTAACATGTAAGAATATTTAATAGTAAGTATATATATATATTATATTTATATTTGTCAATCTTCAATTTAGTTCATTTGTATATCTTAATCAATAAACGTTTTATCAATCATATTAAATGCACAAATTTATCAATGTAGATTATTATAACATTATATAGCATATGTTCTTACAATATTAGAAAGGGTTAAATGTTATCATTTTAATTTTCTAATAAGGCTCCCACCAGTCTTTTATGTTTTGCTAAACCTAAAGTCGAAACATAGAACTCTTTCAACTTCACTAGTAGGTGTTAGGATTCACCCGTCGTGGAATTTTGACCTTGAGTACAAGTTATAGCTCCATGATGATGGATAACTCCTTATCGGTTATATTATATACAACTCGTAACCCTCTGGTATTTTTTTTAATTTTATTTCGACCTTGAGTCTGCTCAACAAATTGAAATAACATTATTCACTCATACCTACCATATCGCGATGACCTAAGTATAGTATATGTATCTTGAGTCTACGCAACAAATGCATGTATTTATCTTACCTCGTCTAATAATACTACACATAACATCCCAGCTTGAGTCTGTTCAACAACTAAGGAGTATTCAAGTAATTTATTAATATATATGGTAGAGGACAACATTATATTAAAGATTCATAATCTTTAATATTTAATATTAAATAATATCAACTTATGGAATAATATAGTTCTTATCAATTACTCTCGTGATTCAAGTGTCGAACACAATGGAAATCACGGTATACTTACAATATGTATGTGTTTATCCCTTAAGTCTATTTACGGTTTCTTTAATATTCTACCTTTAGTTTAAACATTCATATTATATATGTTTTATTATTATATAAATTTTATATTTCATACTACTTGTAATAGTCTTATGTATAATATTATATTAGTTAAATCTTATTTAATTAGTATTTTAATTAATTAACATTTTAACTAATTTTATATTATTTTAATATAACGTTTAAATTAAATATTTATTACATACTATAACCTTTATGGTATTACATATAGATCTTATATATGTGTATACTCATTTAATTAATTAACCTTTAGTTTGTTTATTTAATTAATTTCATTAAGCAATTTTAATTAAATTATATTAATTTAAAAATTCTTAATTAATTTAATTAGCAATTTTAATTAAATTATATTAATTTCAAAATTCAATTCATATACATACATGTATATTTATGTTATTTTAAACATTTTAAAACAATATAACATATATCATAGTATATAATACATGTATATATCCATTAATTAATTGACTTATTTAATTTATTTATTTTATCAATCATATTAATAAATTTTAAATTTTTGAAATTAATATTTGTTTTCAAACATCTTGAGAATTTTTTATTATATTATAATTTTTATAATATTTTTATATTTTATTCTAAATTTAACTTTTAAATTTACAGTCTTATATTTTAATTTTCAAATAATTTTGAAAATTAGCCCAAGGCTAGTTTAAATTTGGGCCTTTTCAATTGAAGACAACTTTTGAGCTATGGGCTTAATAGCTAATCCTAACATGACTAATTTAAACTGCATAGGCTACTGGGCTCCGCTACTATTATTGGAATTGGATCGTTCAAGAATATAAGTTATGGATGAATTGAAAAATAAAATTCCCTTATTGATTTATATTAGGCTTATGAAGTCTAATTTATTTAGAACATTTCTAAATTTTATTTAAATAAAATCTCTTATTTTATTTAAATTTATAATTTGTATACAATTTTGTTTAATTCAGATTCTAGACAAATGTACAAGTACACAGATACACACACACACACACACACACATATATGCATGTATGTGCATGTGTAACATGCCCTTTCATGCAAGGTATAACATGCCTATATATATATATATATATATATATATATATATATATATACACACACACATCGCAACAAACATGTTAGCTCATCCAATATGTATTGTATGTTTTTCAAATATACGTATGTATGTAAATTTGTTATTTATTTAAATATTATATGTAAGTACGGATTATATATACATAAGTAAAATATTGATTTTATATATATGTATGTACGAATTATCGTAATAAATATTAAAATAATTATATATATATGTACATACATAATATAAAATGTATTTTTTAATTGTGAACTAATATACATATATATATCTATGTATGTATGTATGTATGTATGTATTACACAGACACACACACATATATATATATAATCATATTTTTCTATATATCAATAAAATTAAATAATAATTTAATTTTTAATTCTTAAACACTTCCAGATCGAATGCAGAGCGAAAAAAATTTATTATAAATTTTATTATGATTATTTATAAATAAATAAATTAGTCGAAATTCGAAAACAATGCAATGTTAATAAAAATAATTTCGTGATATATTTTTTGAATTTTAAATTTTTAGAAAATCTAACATGATGTTCTGAGGTTTGGAAAAAATTTCCATAATTTTTCTTGGATAAAATTTATTTTTATTAATTAATTATTTTCGTCCCTGTAATATAATAATTTTTTAAAAATATAAAAACATATTCTTAATTCTCATTTTCTAACCAAGTGATTATTTCATGATAAAATAATTTCTAAAATATAAATTAATTTTTGAAACCTATTATATTTTATATAAATTATTTAGATAATGTATTGATTTAAATAATATTAAATAATAGTAAATAAATATTTGAAAAAAATTACGGCCGTCGAAAATTATAATAAATGTAAATATACCTAAATAAAATTTATCATTAATTATTAGAATGAAATTATGACATAATTAAATATAAACCTTATAAATGTAATTAAATGACATATTAATTTGTATTAATAAAATAATGATTAATATAAATAAAATATTTAGCTGTTCATATCTGATCAATATGAGAATTTTTTTTAATTAAACCATACATATAACCAATCTAGTATGCGACAACATCGGTATATATAAGAATCGTCACTTAACTAACAATATAATATATATATATATATATAAACATTAATATTACTCAAAAATTATAAACCATATAGTACAATAAAAACATACCTAAAACTATTACCTCGAAGCATATGCGGTAATGATGAACTGTCTCACCTTTGAAAACTTTTCGATTCGGTGGACCGCTAATCCTTGAATGTAGACCTTAGACTATCAAATTGTAACATACCGTAAATTTGGCATTAGTTATGTAATTAGTTAATTAAGATCCAAAAATGGAATCTGTGCAAACGATGTAATTTAACTATGAACTTGTACCATTGCGTTCGTAGCGAAATTCTAAACAACTTTCATATTTGGAGTTTTACGATCGGAGTCCAAATGGAGAAGTTACGGACAATAAACAAATTCAGAATGCAAATAATTAATTTAGAAAATTAACACTTATATAATAATTCTTGGGACACACATGTCGATACATTCACAGCGACCGGTGCAACTAAGCGGTCGACCGGTTGGGACATGGCGGTTAGGGTTTTCCTTGACGGTCGGAATTTTATATAACTATATCTAATGGCTGTGGTTAATTCGAGTGCCTATAAATTCAAGCCTAACTCTCTCTTCTCTTCTTATATTTTTTTGAAAGTAGTAGCCAAGCTCTGCCATTTTTTCTTCTCCGCTATTTTCTAAATGATAAAATATAATATTTATATTACTATATATACAAATTGGAGAACAATAGAAATCAAATAAGAGAAGAAGAGAAGCGAATCAACACTACGCGATAATGAGGTTATGTGTATATATATATAATATTTGTATTTATATATTTATACTCGCCTTCAACCCCAAGTTCTTCTCCGGTCTATAATTCTAATATATGTATATACATTTTTTATACATATTTCTTGGAATAAGAAGAAAAATGAGTTGAATCAAAGGCTTTACTTCAAATCTGGAGATTTGAAATGCTTTTAGAAGGTGAGTGGGAAATTTATATATTGTTTATGATTCTGAATACATATATTTGATTTTTATGTCCAAATGAATAAGTATACGCGAGCTGTAGGCTAAAATTTGAATGTAATAAATATCGCCTACATATTCTCAGTAGATTTGATTGGATTAGTGTTCCATCTTAATCTAGAAATCAGCTCCAAAAGTTATAGATATGAATATTGATTAGATATGAAATTATATCAGATCTAAAATTGGATTGTAGATTAGTATGATTTTGATTATTATCCTAATTATGTTGAATTAAGAACTTTCGTAGTTTAATTTGTGGGAAGAACATCTACTTAATTCTTATAATTTTGACTGCATTTCCAAATTGCATAGAAAATATAGCATTTGATTTAACAAGGAATATATGCAAATGAAAAGGAAGAGATGTGTAATGTACATATTTATTCTCCGTAGTTTACACTGTCTATTCCAATAAAAAGAAAATAATCATTCATTATAACTTCAAACGAGGCCAATCTTTCCTTTTGTTCTTGATCTTTTGTTTTAAACTAGTTTATGGAAATCACAATGGAGAATCTTTCTAAGAAATGTAATTTTAGAAAATTAAATATGGAAAATAATATTCTAGCCAAAGATTTGTGACTAGAATATATTTGGTAGAAGTAGATATTTATACGTACTTATACGCACTAATAGATGTGATGATTTATACGTAACGCTTGCCTAGGAAATTAGTTATATGTTGTAATAACATTGATTTGCTAATAGGAAATAGGAGGAAAGTTTGGAAGGGTTGTAGCTCTAATTAATTGGTAATAATCGTGAAATGGATTTGAGAGTTACAAGTAATTAACATGGTAAATGAATTAATGAGACTTATATATATAAAGAAGTTAGGTTAGTAATTATGGAATAATTAGGAAAGGTTACTAATTGGAAATCGGTAAATATACATAAGTGTCTTAGGAAATGTGCAGTAGGATGATATTATTTATTATAAATAAATTGACATTTATGGAAGAAGAAAATTAAGGGAATTTATAGGTAATTGAATATTTAAGGTAATTTATATAGCCTTAAATAAATAAAAGAAGGTTAGTAAGCTAAGTCCAATATCCAATTTAAGATAATGAGGCTTAATAATAGTAAAGCCTAAGATAATATGACTTAAGTTAGTGAAGGCTAGAATAATTAATTGAAATTAGTAGGCTGGGATGCAGGGTCGGTAGAATTACACAACAACAGTCGGTCCTTCATTGTGAGGCTACCAGCAGTTGTGTACACTTCCTACTGATGTGAGACATCTTTAACGGCTTAACCATATGACCCATAGAATAATTTGGTTTAAAAGATTGGGATACGCGGTCAGTAAAGTGGCACAACGGAAGTCTGCGCTTCACTCAAAGGCTATCAACAGTTGTGTACACATATTGTTGATGTGAAAAAATCACAAATCATAGGACACTTGGGAAACAATTATGCATGATAGTATCTGCTTAGGGGTTAGAGGTATTAAATGGTTGTTTGAGAGCCACCCTCTTTCCTAATTAAAAAGTATTAAATGGTCCGAATTATCGATTAGGAGTGGTAATGGATATCTTGGGAAGGGTCCGCTTTAGATTCGAGGTATTAAGTGACTGATCTAGGATCCACCTCTTTCTATAAAGAAGTATTAAATGTCTTAGTGAGATTCCAAACGGTGTTAGCTAGATAGTACTAGCGAGGATAGATAGTACTAGCGAGGAGTCCGCTTTGGGGTTAGGTATTAAATGATAAAGGCCTACCTAAAATATAGGTATTAAATAGTCATGGGTCTGCCTAGTCCTTATAGATAAGGTATTAAATGGCATGGGTACTATCTCTCACATGGATAAGACTTTAATGATGATAGATGCATTAGTAGTATTGCTATTCTGTATTATTAAGGCCATAATAGTGGTCAAAAGTATCTGTAGCTAGGACCACTAGACCAACAATGACGATGCTAAGAGTCCGCTTCATATTTGAAGTATCAAGTGGCCGATAGACTTACATCAGTATTTTGTACCTTAGGAAGGGTAGGTAGGTGAACCATCTTAGGTAGGAATATCGTGTGTGCAATATTAGGTTGATTTGGTTAACCTCAGAATAGTAGACATGATAATTAAATGGAAACCAATCGGTATAAACTTATGTTATAGACATGGTATTAATTTTTCAATCATCAGAACGTTGTTCTGACCCCCTCCTCATTGCTACCCATAAGATATATTTAGAGGAACTGGTTACTGGAGCTGGACATGATTGGTTATTGGAGAAGTTTTCTTATCTCTCATGTTCGATGTTGATGTGACGATTCTATATCCAATGAATACCATTAATTCCAAGGTAGTAGCCCTAGTCAGTATTTATATCCTATATTGTTTCCACTGTGAGTTTAATTTTTATCCTTCTCCGATAAGCTCATGCTTATTTGTTGGTACTAAACCAACGATCTATGCTTTGATGGACTTGAGTTCCGATTCTTGTCAAAATTTAGGCTCATTAAAGTGCGGGTTATTACAATTGTCTTTTGAATTGATTTGAGTTAGAATTATTTGAGCTCCTAAAGGATGAAATCCTCCAGCAATGGAGGGGATATTGGCAGCTAAAAGGTCTAATCAAGTTAGGGTTTGAGGTCTTTAAATAGTGGATGAGAGAGAAAATTATGGATAATATCTCATACCAATTCTCTATAAGCTAAGCCATCCATCTCAATCACCTCTAACCCATTTTAGCCACCCCTTATAGATCTTATTACAATCGGAATTATCATCTTATCATCAGGGGCTAATATCTCATTTAAGCTTAAATAAATATTATTAATTAAATCTAATTTAATTGCTTATTGATATCGCATATCGATCGATATATTTATAACTATTATAAATATATATACAATAATATTTATTTGTAAAATCATTTACAAAATTTTATAGCTAATATTTAGTAAATATTAATTAATATAATTAATTTACAACAATTATAAGCTAATTAAATCGTTTTGTATAAAGAGAATTCATCATTTTGGTTATGTGACTCATCAGGTGTAAATTTGATCAGCGATTAACAACGAACTATTTGAACATTAATGTTCACATGTCACTTAGCAAGCGATGCGACATTTTAGCCAAATTTATTGCTTACTTAGTTATAGTAAAATCTAATTTCACTTTATTAAACATTACCCGGTTGTGACATATATTTACACTAATTCTCTTTGTCAAAACTATATCACTTTGGACTTGGAATTTGGTAATGATCAAAATTCCACTATCGTCCATATTCAACAATATAGTCCAAACATAAAGTCCTTGGTTCAATAATAACAGTTATTATTAACTGAAATGCTCTGGCCGGAGATTTTGACTTTGAGTTGGCTGTGATGCTAACTCCATAAATGCGGAGACGAATCCTCTCTTGAATAGCGCTTCACTTCCAATATGTCCACTTGATCCAACTATAGTCGCTCGATGGACACCGTACCATGATTTGACGATAATCAAAGCGAAACTTGCACATTGAAGATCCTCGGTATTCTCAAGTTTAAAGAACTGTGTAAATTAGTCAAATTGATATTTTCTTTTTTGTAACATCCGCCATTTTGGACCATTCAAATCGACAATAAAACCACATATGTCAGACTTGAATAATTCAAAACAACGAATTATTAATAAAATTTGGGGCAAATAAAATCAATCTCAGAATCAAAGACATAAAATATCAGAATAACTCATAGCGGAATAAAATAACTATAGTAGTTCATGAAGCCACTAGATACAGAATCTCAAAACTAATATATAATACCAAAGTCTGGAAACAAATACACTTGGAAAGTCTAGATACATAAGTTCTCTACTACAAAAGCAAAACCTGAGTGGAAATAACTGGAATGAAAATATCAAGTAGATAACTAAATCTCCGACGGATCTCTAGCTCCAAAAAGAGGATGAATCCAAAGCTGTGAAGCTCAGGCTGACCGGAGCGTAAAGCAAAACACAAAACACTTGAGTCAGGACACATATACTTATAAAATGTAAATCAACTTAAGTGAACTGCAAAAGAAATGCATCAGTGATTTAAAGGATGCTTGAGATCGTCCATCCTTTAGGAATCCGTTAAACTATCTACTATGTAGTAATATACGCTATTATAATAATGTCTAAAGTAAAGTAAACTACTAAAATAGCGTTAAGGCTTTACATTTTCCATTTTAACACATTTTATATATTCCCATAGTCTATACAGTGTCGTAATCTCGCCCGTACTGGACGCCGTCAGAGGGCCCTCCATAAGTATGGTACAAAACAAGCTCATAGAAGATGTGCTAGGGTAGATGACACGGCATAACTAGGCAATGCCAGGGTAAATATACCAATTACACTTTCGATCTGTTGGTAACGCATGGCCGCAACTACCGCCCAACTCGATCCACACTCCTGAATCAAAGATGTGCACCAAATCAATCACAATGTAATAGCATGGCTAACGATGAAGTGTGTCCGATCGGAGGAGCTACCTCACTTGGTCCGTCGATTGTTCCTGTTTTAGCCACATTATGCTAACTCACGGGAGTTAGGTCTACATAAATATACCTTTTGGATTGTCGCCACCATCTTACTTCATTCTGAAATCTCCACCACGTGCACGGTTGTTAAAGTAGTTTTCGGTATCGATAGAGAGTATGCCCATATTCAATCCTGGACTCTTTAATGACCAATCATTATTATAACCCATGGTTATATAAATTTCAAATGGTTTGTATTTAATATCAAATAATTTTCTTTCAAACCATATAAATTCCATATCATTATTCTTTTTAACATAATATTCATTTTTCCAAAGTCGTAACACCTCCAAATTCATTTATTTTAACCCCTTGGAACATAAAATTTTAGATATCATAGCACTTCAAAATGTAACCTTTAGAACCATAACATTTGGCACTAAAACCTTTTAGAAAATTTTGAAGCCTTCCTAGAAATGTCACTTTTAAGAAAATGTAGCAGTCCAGAGGTGCTACTGTAAGAATTCAAGCAGTGCAGGATTGTTACTGTAAGAATCCGCAGTAGTGCAGAACTGTTACTATAAGAAATCGCAGCAGTGCAAAATTGTTACAGTAAGAAATCACAGTAGTTTTGAATTGTTACCGTAAGAAATCGCAGCAGTTTTGAATTGTTACTATAATACTTCCTACTACAATAGTTTATATAAACAAATAGTGTATATATTTACAGTTTTTATCATAGTCATTATATCATTCCTATTATATTGCTCTAAATTTAGCTATTTGGTCATTAACTTACACTTTATTTTTCTTTTCGGTAAATAACATTTATCATTTTTATTAACCAAATTATACCATTTACATTAGTTAAAACCTACATGTCAGGTGTACGTTTTAACTTACCTTTTTTCACCAAAAAAACCATTTATCATTTTGATCACTATTACATGAAGTAAAACTTACAATTTATAGGTTAGAATAAATTACCATTATTAAGTCAAATCGGATTATTAAATTTCAACGAACCTTCATATTGTAAATTAAATTCCAAAATTTACATTTCCAACTATTTATTTCTCATAAGAATCTTAACCCGTATAAACAAATTTATAAAAATCATTACATTAAATTTTAGTTGAGATTCATTTATAAAAATCCAAAATACTTAATATTTTTTAGAAAATCATTTAAATCAACCACAGAGTCTGTATAAAATTTTGTACCCTAGGATCAAGTAAATATGGACATATATCATTTCAATCCGCAATTTTATTAATTTTTCGGGTTTTATATCATTTCAAACCCACAATCCCAAGTCAAATAAAATTGCTCAGGCATATCATTTCAGCCCAAAACAATTTTTCTTAATCTAAGTTCGGGTGTGTATCATTTCAACCCATGGTGAAGAAACATGTAGTGTGAGAACAGAATATTAAATAAACATAACAACAAATAACATAGCATGGCATATGATCATAACAGGTATAATATGATACGAAATAACATAATAAAATCATATGAAATAACATAATATAAACACAGGTGAAATTCTCAACTGGCATATAGAAATCCATACAATTCAATTGTCATCAATTCACCAAAATATAAGTATGTTGTTAAGAGTGATTACTCGACTTTCTTTGGTTAGTGAAGTGATTCAAAACGCAACACAATGACTACGACAAGCACAACAAATTACGGACAAACTTGAGTGAGAGGAGAATCCAAATTCAACGCTTTGAAAAATAAAATAAATTTCATATGTAAACAAATAATCCACATAGAAATAAAAGTAGAAAAATATATTTTTGCAAAATACATGAGAGGGCTTGTCTAAGGGGTGCATAGGCTCGTCCATAGGCTTGTTTGGGTTCGGCCATAGGGTCAGGGTTTGGGTTCGGCCATAGTTTTTTGACTAGGTTAGGCTAGGTTTTGGTGGAGAAGGCTCGGCTTAGGGTTAGGGTTTTAGTAGTGGAGGCTCGGCTTAGGGGTTTGGTGATAGTGAATATGGTCACGGCCAAGGAAAATCAAGGCGAATGGTTTGAGGAAGTTCGGCATAGGCTTTGGTTGGAGGAAGAGAAGGTGGAGGCCAAATTTGTGAAGAGGAAAAGGGGAAAAAGGAAGGAGGAGAAGTGGGTTTTGGCTAGGTTTTGTGGTTGGAGGAAGTGGAGATGGAGGTAGTGGCAAGCATGGACGAAATTTTTAAGGAGAGGAGGAAGAAAATTGTAGAGGAAAGGAGAAAGAGAGTCTAGGGTTTTGAGGAGGAAGATGAAGAAGAAAACTTACATTGATTTCTGCAGAGGCATAAATGAAGAATGAGGAATCTGGAAAACCCTATGATATTATATAGTCATCTCAACAGGTGACTTCTCATCTACTAAAGAAATTCCTAGCCCATTAGTACAAGCTCAAAGTCACAATTTAAATAAGATGAATGTAAAGGGAAAATAACTGCGTGTAATACGCCAAAAGTTGTAAATTTTGAGAAGTAGGAATCAAAATTTAACAAAACGAAAAACAAAGAAAATGTTAGAATTAAATTCATCTTCATAAAAAAAGTAAAATTTAAAAATTCAAAATTCAAAATTTTCACAGAAAGTCAAACTTTGACCAAAGTTGACTAAAATTTGAAATTTAAGAAAAATATTTATTTTATTAAATTTGGAAGAACATTTTACATCAAAACTCAAAATATATTAAATTTCCAAATTTACCAATTTTAAAATAATTATATTCAACAATTCAACGTAATCTCATATAAAATATTTCAGAAATTTTGTGGGTTATTACATTTTTGACCTTAGTTATATTAACCAACAGAAAACTATCAAGTGAGTCGTTCCATTGTTATCCGATAACTATCAGTATATAACCCCCAGGTCCCCCGACAGTCATGATTAATACACTGTTCAACATTTGGAGAGTGTTAGATATTTTAGTCTTGATGGATACATCTATACCCGGTCTCGATGCATCTTGACTAGGAACATTTAAAATGGTATATTTGTTTTTATTGTGATAAATTACTCACAGTTACAACACTTTGTAACTACTATCACAAAATATATGATTAATGGATTTTTATTAAATATACTTTTAATTAAAGTAATTAATTAATATAACACATTATATCGAGTAATTAATAGAAAGGAAACACCTTTATTTCAAACAAGATTGATCAACGAGTTAGATATATGTAACAAATTACATAATTACTCCTAGAACATACCTTAACTCTATCAGTGATAATAATGAGGATGCAAGTGCAACTGTTGTAAACGGAAGGAGTGTAGTAAGAATGATAACTAGAGGACCAATGTCGTAGATAGATGTTGGGTTGATTTGAAACGATAAGCTAAATCTCTAAAGCATGATGAGGAGTTTGTTTAAGTCATAGAAAAAGAATGAGAGACAAAACTCTTCCCCGATGATATAATAAAGGGTATGCCCTAGGGAAATTAGTAATTTGTTACATATATCTAACTTAATACCAATCTTGTAGATAATAAAATGTGTTTTTCTTTGTATTATATACTTGTCATATTGTGATCTCTTAATTAATTATTTGATTTAAATATATTAAATAGAAAATCCTTAAATGATATGTTATGTGACAGTAATTACAATGTGTTGTAATCTTGAGAAATTTATCACATTAAAAATAACATATTATTTTAAATATTTATGACATCCCGGAAATTTGGGCAATATCAATTTAATAATCTACGGTAAAAATTAAATTGATTTGATAATATTTGTTAATAATATTTGAATTAATTTAATAATCTTCTTTTAAATAGATACTTAACTGATGATTTATCTTTTAAAAGCTAATTTAAATTGTTTCTATTTATAATGTATATATGTATATAATTGTATATATTATAAATAGATAAGCTCTGTTTAAAATTAATAAATAAAGACATATTTTCTGATTTTATTTCTGATAACTTGGAAATTTGATTTAATTTAGTATTAAACTATTGAATAAATATGTATATGGTTTTAAATACTTAGAATAAATGTTTAATAGTTAGAATTTATTCTAGCTTAAGTTCAAGTTTTAAATTTATTAACAAAAAAGATTGTTTTATTTTCTTTCTAGTATAGCTTGATAAAAATAAGTAATTAAGTGATAATTTCTTTTATAAATTATTTTAAGATAATAAGGAGTTCTATTTAAACAATATTAACAATGTAATATCTTTACAATGGATTTGAAATAAAAAGGAATTGTTATTTTAAACTTATGTTTATATATATACACGTATTTTGGAAAGCTATGATTTAAAATAAAATCTTTCAACAATGTTTAAAAATAAAATAAACCTTATAAATATGAAACATAAGTGTAAACCAAGTATAGGATATAAAAATAAGCCTGAATACATAAACTTAAGAAAATGGTGATATTAACATAAGGATAAGAAACAGAAAGTAAATACAGTAATAAACCAAACAGATGACTAAAACAATTTTTATAATATGTATGTAAAATACAAAGGCAAGTAATCATGTCTATAAAATAGATATGCAGGCAAGAATCTTATATATAAAGATTAGATTAGATATGCTGCAAAATGAATTGTCAACATACACAAATAAAGATGCAGGTAGCCTGCAAATAAAGACTCAGGCAAGATCAAAGTAAATAAAATATCTATGAATAAAAATGGGTAATAGGGGACATTAAGTACAATATAACATATGCAAGCATAAGAAAGTATAGTCAACCTGTAAGGAAATGCAAAGCAAAAATATCTTTGTGCATGATAAACATATAAGGTAGTTTGTAGAGCAAGCTAAAGCAAAGCGAAGTACAAAACATATGCAGGTAAGAGAGATGATAAAATTTGATAAGTAGGGAACACAAGTACATTAGCATTAATGACACCAATTCTTAGCTGCTAACAACAGTCATTTCGAGTTGTATTTCAGCCTCCTAATACAAATATCTTGCCTGATAAAACAAATTCTTGTACCTGCAAAAAAAAATTGCTTGTCTCAGATGCCACCTTCCCATGAAACTCTTTTATATACATGCCTTTCTTATTTTAGTTCGTTCATTACTACATAGCAAATCTGAAACAATAACAAATGTTTCCATTTTCACAAACTTAAGTAATATTTGTAACTGAACATAAGCAAGAAGATTAAGGAAATGAAGGCAGACAACTTTCCAGTTTTTAAAAATCCAAAGTTTTCATACAAGCATGCTCTGTTCTTTTTCAAAAGCAAGGTGAGTAACCTAAATTTTAAAATACTTAAGTTTATATGTTGCTTAATTACTGATGTGTATATAACTTAATGCATTCCTGGGTATATGTGTTACTGTGTATGTGTTGATAGCCTGTGATACCCTCTATATTTAAGATTTAAGTTCATGCTTTGCTTTCAAAAACCTATGGTGAGTAACTTTAATTACTAAAACTTGAGGATTTAAACTTGTTGCAAAATTTGGAATAAGTGTGATTTGTATGTATGAAATCTTCTGTGCATATGGATGTGGTCTGAGTACATATTAAAGTCTCTGTAAACAAACTTATCCATTTTGTTCTCAGGCTTGAGTTGATTCAAATTATTTTACCACTTGATCTAATAGCTTTTAGGATTTATAATACAAACAGAAATTGTTTGTTTCAACATGATCTAGAGTTTAAGTTATATTTAAGTTGAATAAAAATTGAATATGGTTCTGGAAATCAAAATAACAGAGAAAAATTGAATAAGAGAAAAATCAAACACTTTAAATTATAAATCCAGGAACATATATTGAATCTTTGTAACGAAATATGATTTTTAAAATTAATATTATGATTTTCATTCAAGTGGTTTAGGTGTAGTTCGTCTTTGAACAAAAGTTGGTTTTTGGGCGATTACTGGTGATCTATGCATTTGGAGGTGGTCGGGTTGTGTGAGGAGGTGGAGAAGCTTACCGCGGTGATGGGAAAAATGTTGTGATGGTCGACCAATGACCATGGAAGCGGCGGCGGTGGTTTAAAGTTTTTAAACCTAGTTTTTGAGGTGCCGAGGTTTTCGTTTCATTCGACGTCGATGGTCGATCGAGTGCCGTGGGGTCTCGGGTGGTAGTAGGGTGGGCAGTGTCGAGTTCAGGTCCGGAGTTGCAGACGTCACGATGGTCGAGGTTGCGGAGGCGACGTGCTTTCCAGGTTTGGGGTGTTCGAAGTTTTTGTTCCAGGTTTGGATCAAGAGCTCGTTTTCAATTCAAGCGAGTGGGTGGCTTCGGTGGGGTCGTGATGGCATCTGGTGATGGTAGGCGTCATGTTGGAGTTCATGTGGGTGGCCGGAGGTGGCTGGGGCCACGGTGCACGTGCACCGTGCCATTGAAGGCTGGGTGATTGTTTTCTATGTGCAGTTTTTTGACTAGGGGAATACTCGAGTAACTCGAGTACGTGACTCGAAATCAATGAAGGGTGGGTTCGAGTTGTGTTGTTTCAGGCTTTGTAAAAAGCCTGGAAGCAGAGTTTGTTCTTGAAAAATTAATGAAACCTAAAATAAATAATAAATTTAAACATGTTAAATCCAGTTTGAAGTTTGAATTCAAGTTTACTTTTGAATTCAAATTTAAATAAAAATAAAGTTTTAAAAACAATTAAATAATGGGTTTCCTGTCAGGTTTACAACCTGACAGTTTCAGATTTTAAATTTAATTAAATCTGAAACAAAAATTTAAACCGTGTTTTAAAATTAAAAGTTCAAAAGTATTGATTCAAGTGAACTTTTGAATCTAATTTTTTTTTTAAAAAGGATGAATTTGAATTTTAAATCAAGAATTTAAAACCAAGTTTTTCAAAAGCAAGTTAAAACCCAAGTTTTAAATTCAAGGTTAAACTAATGAGTTCAAGTTTTCTCAAATTCAAATCTGAAATTTAAATCAGTTTTTTATATTTAAATATATAAAACCAGTTTAAATAAAATAGTTTGGAAAAGTAAATTTGTTTCAAATAGAATTCAAATTTGGTAAATGTTTAAACAATAATTTTTTTTTGAATCTTGAATTCAAAATGGAATTTGAATCTAAATTTAAATGTAATGTTCTAATACACATTAATATTAATGAAGTCATTAATAAAGGAATAAATTATCTTAGGAATAATTAAGATATTTGAATGATTAAATGAATAAGTTAATTAAGGATTGACTGATGTATTTAGTTTATAAAATTTATAATTTAGATTAATCTATCATTAGGGATTAATTAAGAAAGTAATTTAAGGAATGTTATTAGTCAATGAAAATAATTAACTAAAGGTTATTAATTAATATATATGGTTAATTTTGATAATTAATTTGATTAATTAGATAATCTATTATAAATTGTTAAATGTAATTACTTGATAAAAGTAATTAAGAGATTAATTACTTATTGTAATTAATTTTGATAAATGATTAATTTAAGTTAATTAATTTAGTTTAATTAATTTAAGAAGATCATTTGACAAATTGATAAGTATAATTACTTAGTGTATTCAATGGAGCATAATTACTTAAGGAAGTAATTAAAGTTAATTACTGAATGTAACTAGTAAATGATGATGTGTTAATAAAGTAATTTGGATAATTACTTTTGAAATTAATCAAGAGATTAATTAATGGAGATAATTAATTATGGGATAATTAATGTATTAATATAAGTAATTAATGATAGTTAATTACTGGAATGTTATTAATCAAGGGTGATTAATAATTGAGTTAAATTAAAGATGAATCATTTAATGTATATTAATTTAACCAAAGAAATTTAATTTAAATCTAAACTAAAGATCATTAATTAATAATTAATGATGTAATTACGAATTAGTTAATTAAGAAATAATTAATAATGGGGTGATTTATTTATGTAATTAATTAAGAATAAATGTAATTAAGTAAATGAAGTAATTAAATGTTAATTACTATAAATGATTAGGATAATTAATTCGGGAAATTAAATAAAGACTAATTACTTACTGTAATTAGAAGATGATTAATCTAAGGAGTTTAAATCAAGTCGAATATCTAGAGAATAATTAATTAATTTGATTTATAATTAATTAATGATTGTATAAGCAGGATTTATAGATGAAGTAATTAATTTAATTTACTTTAAATTAATTAGAAATAGAAGTAGTTAATTTGATTCATTTTAAATTAATTACAAATGGTATGATTATAAATCATTGCTTATGGACGAATGATAGTGATATTTCATTTGATGATTGTGAACTCAGATATGAGATGAATAATATCTATGTGACATGGATGTTTGGTTTAAGCATGATAGTATATTATTATCTGATTGGGTTGATAATTTTGATTATCTGTTTATGATGATGATGTGATTATCTATTGTGATATTGTGAATTATCTATCTGTGTGTATTGAATTATTTTGAATTAAACTGTTAAGACTAAAAATAGACAACTTGGCCCTAAAAGACACGTTTTGGATTTCGATGAGACCGGGATGGGTTTTCCTTATTCGGAACATCTGAAAACCACATCGATTCCAAATTAACGATAGGTCGTGAATCTGAAGTGAAAATGAAGATTCAGAGTGCAAGGGTTATCGTCGTTAACTCTGAGGGTGATTCCAAAATGAGTGTAACGAGATAATGCCTTCGGTTTCGTTCGAACCCGGAAAGAACTTGTATGGATTGAATGCTTTCAACACATCGTCAGGTGGGCGATGAGCATTCTAAGAAATGTTTTCTATAAAGGTAATCGTAGCCTCAAGCCTCATCAACCGGGAATGGCTAAAACATGGGAGGTGCAGCAAGGTTAGGTGGGTCATGCCCAAGCAGGACAAGATTTTCCCCTGTCTAGATGTCCCTTTTTATTTCGGCTGTGTGGGCGGTTGGATGTACACCAACTGCGGGGTTATCTTGTTCGGGACTGTTCAGTAAGGAATGGTTCCGGCCTTGTGTAGCAGGGGGTCGGGAGTGATCCTCGGTACGTTGATCGAGGCCACGTACTGTGACGGGCGGTACCCCAGTAGCCCTGCCATTGTATGAAATCCACAATCCAATAAGTGCCAACGGTTTTGATTGTATTACCCACTTTTGTGGCTAGTAGCTGGAATTTAATCATGTAACAATTTCGGCTATTTTCTATTTACTTGAAAACCCTAGACCTATTATAATATCACTGAATTTCCTATCAAATGTTTTGGTTAGCGTAAGGTAAAAACTTACCCATGTTTATGTGTGGGGAGTCTTATGTGATACCTTTTATTTCAAAGGATTTTCAAAATTAAGCAACTTTAACCTATTACTCACACCAGACCCATGTCTGACCTGGAGTTTATCTTTTTTTCTTTCATAAACTCTCGGGTACCCAAATTTTTACGGGTAGCCAAGGGATTCAGGTTAGCTTTGACGAATTCTGGAGGAGCAATGGAGCAGGAGGCTTCAGCGTTGTAGATATATATATATATATATATATATATATATATATATATATATATATATAGTTCCGCTGTGTTGGTATCTTTGAGTTATTTGTTTGGGTTGTGTTGTATTAACTAGACAGGTGTTTATAACTGTCTAATATGTGATGTATTATCTGTATAACTCTGATTGATGTTGTATATTATGTAAATACTTATGTGATTATTATAATTTATTCATTCCGGTGTGAGATTCTGATGTTGTTGTTCTTTCTTCTCTATCCTTTCTATTTTCTCACCCCTTTCTTTCTTCAAGAACGATACGTCTTCCTGGGCGTAGGAAGTCGGGGTCGTTACAATATTAATAGTCGAGATGTTCCGGGAAAAGACATTGATTTATCTATTGAGACTAGAGTATGTGACACTCTCCAAATGTTGGACAGCAAATTACTCATGGCTGCTGGGGCACCAAGGGGTTACATACGGATGGTTATTGGATAACTATGGAATAACTTACTTGAGAGTTTTCTGTTGATTAATATAACTAAGGTCAAATAGAAAAAATTTAAGTGATAACATAGTTCTCTAGACTTGAGAATACCGTTAAATCTCAATGTGGACACTTCACTTTGATTATAGTTAAATCATGACAGGATGTCCATCGAATAACGATAGTTGGTTCCGGGTTGAAACATTGGAAGTGATTCAGTAGTGAATTTGTTTCTTCGATTATATGGGATTAGTATCACGATTAACTGTAATTAACTCAAAGTCAAATTCTCTGGCTAAAGCAGTACGGTTAATAATAATAATCGTTATTGAACAAAGAATTTGATGTTTGGACTAACCAAGATGAATGTGCACGATGTTTGAATTTTGATTAAAACCAAATTACATAAGTTCGAATGTGATATAGTGTTGATGAAGAGAATTGATGTAAATAATTGTTACTCTAGGATACTGCTTATAATATTAAAATTGGATTTTACCAAAAAGATTTGTAAGCGACAAATTCAACGAAAATGTCACACCACTAGCTAAGGTGACGTGTAAACTTTAATATTCGAATTGTCCAATATTAGTCATTAGCTAGTACTCCAAAAATCACATAATTTAATTGACTTATAATCATTGTCAATTTTATAAATTAATTAATGTTTATGAAATATCAATTATTATGTTTTTATTTTAATGTTCTAATGCCATTAGTATTTAATGAAGTGCATATATACAAAAGTTACAGATATGCATATTGAAAGTGTCTTATGGATCGAACTTAATATTGCGAAAATGATCTATAATATGGCAAATATATAAATAACTATAGCTAAGCAGGTAATATAAATAACTACTGTAAAGTAAATGCAAACCGATAATTTATCATGTTTCGGACCCTGTCATACTTCAGTCCTACAGCTCCCTTTTTGGATTTTCACTAACACAAAAGCCCTCAATTAACCAGGGGAATAAGTTTACAACTGTAAGAACAACCAAATTGGACTTCGACCAACTTCTTAAAAATCACCAACTGAACTTCATTACAAATAGTAGTAAGGTGTTCGACTTCGTATGCACTTGAATAATATAAACGACTCGATGCAATACAACCTTCTTATAATCTTCTTTGTAAGTGGTATAACATGCATATTTGAAGAAATGGAAGTAAAAGATCACTTAATAGATTTGATTTAAATGCATAACTGATCAAGAAATAGCAATTTATGGCTTTGAACGCAAGTAGTGAATTCAACAAGAAGTAGAACTAGAAAGCAAAAGGAATTTTTGTTGAAATACAAAAGTGATTGCTATTTATAGAGAACGAGTAGTTGCAGTCCTTCATGAAGAGCAGCATCTGGAAAAAGTGTTGCAATCATCAATGGAGGGAAGTGACTCTTCGTGAAGAAGAAGATCCTTTTAGAAAATTCAAATAATATGGCTATCATTTGACAACCAATCGACTAGTAAAAGGGTTTTAGTCGATTGATTATGGTCGAATCTATCAATTTTAAAGCACAAAGAAAACGGTGTAAAAAGAACATGTTTTGGTCGAGTAAAAGTGCCAATCGGTTGACTTTTTTCTCATTGTAACGATCCAGAATTTAATCACTATTAAAACGAATATTTAATTTTATTTTAAAATAATAAATAAATGAATTTTTATTAAGAAATAAAACTATTTTAAACAATAACCAATGATGATAAAATCATTTTCAAGTTTTTTTTACCAATATATATAATTCATAGAGAAATAGAAAATGTGATCGAGAATTATTTTCCGAAATATTGATTTTTCATTGTTTAAGAGTTAACTAAAATTTCATAACACTATTGTAAACACACATGCATACACTACAAACTATCTTAACATGGTGTGTACATGTATATATGCATGTACATATTTGCTCACTTAAGTATATAAACATATAAGATAAAAGGAGATTTTATTTATAAAAGGTGTGTATATATATACAATAACATACAAAAAAATAATTTTTTTCAAAACAAAGGACATGGACATGAACAGTTGCATGAGAGAGAGGGGTACAAGGGTGGATGAAAATTAGGGGAAGGGGGGATGGAGATGCATGCATGTATACATATTTAATTCAAGCACTTTATATGATTTTAAATATTTTTCTAAGCCTATAATTACCCCTTTCCTCTCATATTTCTCATTTTATAATCCTCTTCATCACTTTAAATTTTCTAAGAGCTTGAGAAAATATATCCATGGTTTCTCTTCATATTTTCTAGTTTAATAAAACCACTTCTTTTCCACTTAAAACACTTCCAATTCTTGCTAAAAACACTTCTACATATACCACAACACCACACTTCCAAAATACAAGCACCATCCTCGATTAGCCCACATGGACGAGCCCAAACTCCACCAGGCCAAGCCTAAATAGCCTCTGGCCAAGCCCATTTAGGGTGTTCAAGCATCCAAAGTTTTCAATTTCATGATATCCTAAGTTGTTTTCAAGTTTTAGCAAAAGTTCGCTTTAAGTTAGTAAAGTTCCGATGAGTAAAACGGAAACGAGAATTGTAATAATAGTGACTGATACTTAACATTGGAATAAGAAATATGATTTCTATTTTGAAATGTGTTTCAATATAGAAATTTGTTTTCTATGAGATTTGTTTCTTTAAGTTCAAGATATTTAATCAAAAAACCCTCCACGGCAAACTAGTTGTAGTACATGAAATAAACAAATCTATATTAAGTGAATGATGGACCTTCGAATTTAGCACACTATTATGATAATGGTGGAAATAGTAGGAGCATGCCATATAGCATTTATTTTTGCATCAAATTATGAAAATTATTTTCGTAAAATGTACCAAACATTAATTATGAAATAATGAGTATTTTTCGATATCTACTGAAAAATAGACGTAACTATATTTCAATATGAATATTATGAATATTCATTATGAAATATGCAACAACCTGCTTTTTTAGCTATTTTTAATAATTAAATTTAAGGTGATTATTAAATGAAAATGATTATTAATGTAATTTGTTGAAAAATTTAATATTTGAAATTATTTGAATAATTAAATTCTAAATTTAATATGATAGAAAATGATGTCGTAAATTGATTTAAAATTTTATATAAATAAAAATTAAGATTATTAATATTTAGAATTGGATTTAAATGTGAAAAATTAAAATTGAATTTTTTGAATTAACGAGTAAAAATAGCCATTTTAGCGACTGTCTCGGATTTCGACGAAACTAGTTTTATCGGATCCATAAAAGTGAATTATTATAGGATTTTAAGTTTCATAACAATCAGACATGTCATTTGGTCGTGCGAGCTTAAAACGCGTGGAAACTAATTCAAAGAAATACGATAAAATAAATTGACTTTGAAAAGCTATCTTCCACATACGATCGAATTAGGCCTCGAAATTAGTTCCATTGCGTTCGGAATGGGGGTAAAACATTATAAACGTCTTACGGCACGTCTCGATTGGAGTTCGGACGATTTTAGACCTAACTATATAAATACGCACGCAAATCGAGACAATTTTACTATTATTTTATTATTTCTGAAAGCCTAATCTATGGCCGCCGCTATTATCATTCCAACGGCCAGAATTGTTCGATCTTCCTTCCTTAACATCTCTCAATCCGTTCAATGAAATCGAAAAATTCCAAAAGCAAAGTTGTAAATCTCGGCGAGCTCTCTAAATCCGTACGGTTGATTGATGGTAATACCCCATGGATTCGCCAGGATCTGGCTTTGAATGTCGTGTGTATTTTCACGTTTTTCGAGAAAATGGCGTAGCATGGGGCGGTGCAACTTATGGCGTGATTGGCTCTCCTGGAGGCGCTCGCGTAGGAACATCTTGATCATCGTTCGGTCGACGTTATAGGCGTGCGTGTGTTTGAATTTGGCATGCGTGATGGTTCCGCTGAATTCTTTGGGGAAGAAGATGGTATATTGTTTATTTTATTAATTAATTATTGTATATTTAAATGCAAATGTTCTAACTCGAATAACATTTACATACGAGCTCGGATCGACGCGCGATTTTCTCCATTGCATTCGTATCGAAATTCCGAACAACATGGAGCTAGTTTGGTTGGATTCCGAGAGTGTTCAAATTTGGGCCTTTATTTGGATTTTAAATCGTCGATAATTCAAAGGTGAGTGTTTATACGCTCACAATCGACTAAAATAATTTTATGTTAGTTATATTTATATTCTGAAGTGATATGAAATTTATTTGCTGTTGTTTGGTAAGTTTAATTGTCATTTAAATTGGTAAATGAATTAATTGATAGAATTTAAATCGACCGTTAAACAAATTTAAATTTAATCGGCAGAATATTAACCGATACGGTAAAAAATTGGAATTTGTGAATGTAATTGGCTTTATGGTTGATTGGTTGTGATGGATGCTATTGGTTGGTTTTGGTTGTTATTTATTTTGATATATCATGCCATCATCCTGTAGATTGTTTATTGCATATAAAACTGGAAACTGGATTATTTCGAATAAATTAAGAAGTAGGTTGAAATGATATATACCTATGACATCTATTTGGATTGAAATGATATATATATATATATATATATATATATATATATATATATCCTTGAAATTAAATTGAAATAATTATCCACTTGGCCATAGGTTAGAAAATTATATACGGACATCGGGTTGGTTAAATCAAATGATTTGAAAGTTGTTTGAAATTATCTAAATGATTTGATTTTTAGAATAAAATCCAATTTAGGGAAATTGAATTATTTTGAGTTGAAGCTCGAAATGTTGGAATTTAAACTTGGTAAATGAAATTGTTTAATTAATCGAAGTTTAGATTTTTAAGTTAAAAATGGAAATATGGCGAATTTTTTTGGAAGTTGATTGGTTTAAAAGATTGGACTTTTATTCGAACTCTGAATATTTCTAAGAAAATTTATATGAAATGATATTTCAAGATTAAGTTGGAATTGAAAATTTGGATTTAAAATTTGGTATTGAAAGTAAATTTTGATTTAAGTGTTTGAATCGATATTTTCAAACTGAATTTGGAATTGGAATTTAAATTGGAAATTAATTTGAAATTGGAATTTAAATTAATTCGGAATTGGAATTGAAAATTAATTTGAAATTGAGATTTAAATTAGTTTGGAGTTGAATTGAAATTTAAAGAAATTTGTGAATTGAAATCAAAATTTATGTGGAAAAGAAATTTATTCAATTTGAAATTGGAATGAATCAATTAAATCGAAATGGAATTTGGAATTAATTTGGATAGGAAATTTGGGAAGTTGACCAGTTTGACTTTGGAATTATTTTTCAAATTATTTTGATTTTCCAAACTATTTTACTATATAAACCATATTTATATTCAAATTATTTTCTATTAAACTATTTAAATATTTTCTATTAAACTATTTTTAATTATTTAACTATTTTAGACTATTTAAACTATTTTCTAAAATTCAAACTGGTTAAAGAGACGGAAATGTTTATATTTAAACCTTGGATTTAAATACGAACTAGGTTAAAGTGGAGATTATAACCTAAATTGAATTCGAATCAAATTTTGGAAGTGAAATCAATTTATGGACATATTTGATAATTTTGAATATGTGATAATTTCGAAATGGATTTGATTTTAAAGCGAATATATGATGATTTCGAAATGGATTTGATTTTGAAATGAATATGATATTCTGATATCAAGTGCAAATTATTTTCGAAATGTAAAAGAACCAACCGGTGTGTAAAAGGACGATTGGTTGTTAAAGAGACCGGGGCCTCTTATTGAAATACTCTCTTTCAATATTGGAACCACTTTGACAACCGTGTACGCGGTGGATGATATCCAGAATGTAGTGGTTAAATTGGCAACGTTTACTGGAATGAAGTAAGAGAACGACGATGGATAGCCTTGACATTCGTGTCATAATTAAAATGAATAAAACAGAAGCCTATGTCTGGCCATTGAAGTTAGCTACCTCCAGCGACGTTGATCCTTCGTATTACTATTGTGGTTTCGGATTCGATGGGTGCACTTTATTTATCGTTTGATTGATTGTCGCGGTCGGCCATGGACGGGTTATGACCAGCCAGAAAGGGTAAACTGATAGAATCCTACCTTAGGCATTGCTTCACGTGCCTTGTCATATTTATCCTTATACAAGCCCATATTACGACTTTGGTTTAAAACTGTAAAAATGTGTTAAAGTGGATCAATGTAAAGCCTTAACGCTATTTTGGTATTTATTTTACTGATAGACATTATCTATTATAGCGTAAACTATTATATATAAATAGTTTAACGGATCCTTAGGAGATGGAAAATCCCGCAACATCTCTTAAGTTATTGCACTCATATTTGTGGTATTGATTTGACTTATATAAGAGTATTTTAGTCCTGACTCGAGTATTTTGTCTTTTCATTGCGCTCGGGTCAGTCCTGAGTTTTTTTCCAACGTATTGAAGACTATTCTCTGGAGGACGAAGACAGAGTTTTGGTATATTACTATTATTATTATCCCCTGCATCATGCTATTCTGCTATATTAATATTTATCCCTGATGTATAAATATAACTCTGATAAATGTGTATAGATTATGATCAGATGTATAATAAACAGCTTTTGACTTTTTATTTGATTATTATATTTTATCGTTTTCGCTGTGAGATTCTATGTTTTGTTTCTTCTTCTCTTCTTATTTTTCTTATTTAACCTCATTGATTATCTACGTTCCGGATTGTTTAAGTCGGACATGTGTGGATTATTGTCGATTTAAACCTTCCGAAATGTGGTCGTCACAAAATAAAACTATAATTTGGTATTTGTTTTCATGATAATGCATTAAAAAATACTAAAGTATCTAAAATTATTACAATCATTTGGAATTATAGACTGATTCATAGTTTTGAGAAATAATTTTATTATATGATTATGAATCATGTAAGACTAGTTAATTAAATCTCAAATAATTAGGAGCTATGCACCCATTCAGTTTGAGCATCGTAAGAGTTGATGAACTATTCGTATCGACACAAATTGATGTATGCAATCATGAGTCTATTAACACCAAAATGTTTCCACATATTTTAGCATACTCACCGATACCGATGAGCTATCCCCGACATGGACATGTGCATTCGATACAGATATAATATGTCTATTGTAAACTCATAGAATATACAGCAAAAGTATATAAAATAACATACAATATAAGTGATTCGATTTGATCAAATGAGTGAGTATATTGGAGAAGGTTCTGAACATACCTAAAATATTCTATTTAATGATTAATTAAGATAAAATAAAATATTTTAAATTAAGGAGTTTTTAAATAATGATTAATTAAGATAAAAGAAAATTAATTTTTATTTAATCGAGTTTTTTTCTTTAATAACATATTTAATTAGAGATAATAATTTAATTAAATATTATTTAACTTAAGGTTAATTATTCACTAAATTATTGCTCAATTAGGGTTTAATGTTAATGAATGTTATTTAATTAAAGTTTAGGTATAAATAAATTTTTAATTAATTAAGGTTTAAATTATGATTTTGATTTAATTAAGACTAATTAAAGCCTAATTAAATTTTAAGTTATGATTTAATTAAAGTTTATTCTTTATAAGAAGTATCTTAAACTCTACTAGTTATTTATTTAAATCAACTTTCTTACTAAAGTAAGTTATTTTTAACCAGAGGATCTCTTATCCATGTTATTAAGTAGCCAAATGAATTAAAGTAGTTGTAATAAAACATTGGCATGTTTTATTGAAAGCAAGTCGACTTGTAGTTATCACAAATACCACAGTTCGGGAATGTGATGAATACAGGGGGGTTATTTCTGATAAGCGGGCCATGATAATCTAAGCATATGGAACGTATGTTCATATGTAAAGCTTTACACCCTATTAGTAGAATGGTCCATTATAAAACAAACAGACTCTTTAAAATTATCGAACGTTGGTTTGAAGATATCGTGATCGGATAGTAGTTGTTATTCGAAAACAACTTCGAACCAACTTAAGCATTCGAATTTGGAAATAGTGAAGTTAAGGTCTAAGGTGACGGCTTTGAAGTGCAAGGGATATTTACTACTAACCCTGTGGGCGATTCTAAATGGGTGTAGTGGAAATAGTGCCTTCGGTTCGTCCATCGTCTGAACGACTTATATGTATGAATGCTGAGATTATGTCAATATTTGGAAGACAATGTTAGCATTCCAAGAGGAAAGCGCTATATGTGAAAAGGTAAAGAAGTAGCCTCAGGCCTCATCAACCGGTAATGACTAAAACATGAGAGATGCAACAAGGCTAGGTGGGTCACTCCCATTAGGGTATGATCACTTCCATGTAGATATCTACTCATGTATGCTTTTGGTACGGTTGTTGATCTCAACCGATCGGTGATCATATTCGGTATTATCCAGTAAAGGGTAGGCCGGTCCTTTGTTGGCAGGGGTCGATAGGTTCGAACTCGGTACACAAATCTAGAGTTGTACTATTCTTATTTTTGGAAAAGAAAATGACTTGATTTTGATGGACTATATGTTGTGAAAATATAGTGTTTGTTGTGTGGAAATATCATGTTGTTTTGATGGCATATGATTACAAGTTTGTGATTGAGCTTGGATTTGTGATTTGGACGTTAAATGATATGTTTGGATATGGATATATGAATGGTTGGCTTATGATATGATGGTAGTATGTTTATGAAACCAAAACCAAGTGTATATGGGTAAATATTAAGAAATTAGCACCTTTATAGGCTGCAAAGGACTTAAAATCTAATTTGAAACCAAAGCTTGTTTTTTTCTAGTTTTGAATTTAGTAAATATTTTCCAAGTTTCACCTTTTATTAAGTTTTCAAAACTCTTCTGTTGTGTTTTCAAAACATGTCATAGCTAGAGTAGAAGTTAGATAATCAATTAGAAATAATTTCTAGCGAACTGTGCTTACAGCAATAGTAGCTATGGATGCAGTTCGGAAAATTTCATGATTTCAACTTTTGAACTGTTTTATTTTGGATTTTTTTGAAAAATCATTTCAAACCAATTAATTAAGTAATAATTTAAGTTTTATTATTTAATAATTTATTTACTTAATTATTTAATTAGAGTTAATCAATTAATTAGGTTCAGTAATTAGAAAAGTAGAAATGACTATTCATTCTTTTCTTCCCAACTGTACCTCAAATCATATTTACTCTTACACATTCGTTTTCCTTTCTAAATGGTCAAACCATTCAAAAGAAAACCCTTACTACAATATCATAATGAACTCTTTACAAAACTGTATTCGATTAACCTTAACATTTAAGGAAATTAGACGTGTTGCACTTTACGTAAATCGATCAAACCAATAATTCAGTGAACGAGTTCTTAGATTTATATTGTAGTGTTGGTCTTATGTTACATTTAACACGGTATGATCTTTTACATAATCTATCAAATTGAATACTCGACCTTATAGTACTGTTTATTAGCTTAATTCGAATGAACTAATTTCATCGAAGTATCGTACATTACGAACTGTGACTGTTCCTTATATAGCACTTATATGGGATAGTATATGGATCAGATATCCATAGTCTTGTATTTCTTTTAGAGTTCGAAACTCATAGAATGCAATAAAAGGTCTTGACCAAATAAACACGTGACCACGTTATGAACGTATTAAGTAGTTGTAAAGTTAGATACTTGCATGGGTATAGAAAATATTAACATGCAATAGACATTTAATAATGAGTATGTGATAAATTAACGTTAGTCAAATTTCAGTTCAGTTCATTTGTATATATCAATTGATAAACATTTTATCAACCATATTAAACGTACAAATTTATCGTAGATAATTATAACATTATTTAGCTAATGTTCTTACAATATTAAAAAGGTTAAATGATACCCTCCCATTTTTCTAATAAGGTTCCCACTAGCCTTTTATGTTTCGCCAAACCCTAAAATGAAACATAGAAAATTTTCTACTTCACTAGTGGGTATTAGGACTTGTCTGTCTTATTATTCTGACCTTAAGCTTGCTCAACAAATCATAAGCCCCACAAATGAAAGATAACTCCTTATTGGTTGTATCAAATACAACTCCTAACCCACGTTCCTTTGTCCTAAACTCATTTTGACCTTGAGTTTGCTCAACGGATCAAAAGAGACTATTCACTCATACCTACCATATCGCGACGGCCTAAGTATAATATATGTGCCTTGAGTTTTCTCAACAAATATATATAGTTATCTCACCTTATCTATTCAATATATTAATAATACTACACATAATATCCCTAACTTGAGTGTGCTTAACAACTAAGGAGTATGTAAGTAATATATATATATATATATGTATGTATATGTATGTATGTATGTATGTATGTATGGTAGAGGACAACATTATATTGAAGATTCAAATCTTCAATATATTATATTGAGTCATATCGACTTATGGAATAATGTATTTCTTATGAAATACCCTCGTGATTCAAGTGTGACACATCAGATATCACAGTACAGGTACATTTGTGTATGTATTTATTCCTTAAGTCTATTTGAATTTTTTTTCACCATGGGAAAAAACAAATCACACGACAGATATGCTATGTTGTCTGATTAATTACCTCTCCGTCGTTAAATCCCATGTCGGGTCATTGCACATCAGACCACAAAGATGCCCCAACATCTGATGTTCACTAGCACAACAAATAAAACCAAAATTTGTATGATCTTATAGTATCATTTCTAAAATTTCTGTTAGACAACATATAAATACTAACTAATATGAATAATTGTTCACAGAATGAAATTCAAATATTTTATTTATACGAATATTTTATTTCAAATCAAATTCAAATGCAATACTACTTTCACTATCACTCTACTTATATTTTCTAATACAATTTTCACTATCACTCTTATATATGCAACATTTTTCTATACTCTTATATATAACATTTTTTTTACTCACATGAGTTTGTTTTTGATGTTGACCTGGATTTGCTTGCTCTAGCTTGTGTCCAGCCATCTCCTGTACCCATCAAATAAACAACGCGATAAAATAGAAAATGAAACGAACCTAAATTGCAAAAATAAATTGAATTTAATATTGTCTTAGTTTATGAATTTTTTTCTCTTCTTGTTTTAGACTGGGACAAATATATATGTGCATGGACAATTTATGATATGCACAGTGTATCATAGTGAATATCATAAGGCCAAGCATTGATTAAATTTCATGAATTGTTGCAAAGGTCAAGCCCGAAGGCTCAACACAGTGCAAATGTGCACAAGGTCAAGCATAAGCCTCCTCGGGCTCAACTCAGGAGCACATATCATAAAACAAGTTTCAGCAATTTAAGCTCAAAACAAGTTTCAGCAGTGCAAGTTCAAAACAAGTGCACCAATAGGTGAAACACCAATATACTCAAACCAGGAATATATGCAACTCAAGAGTGAGATAATACAACCAGAATACTCGAATCAGGAAATGCACAGTTACACATTCACACATATATACATACATATGTTTGTGTGTATATACATGAAAATGCACACTTTCACATCCATGAAATGCAAACAAGACAAGTAGGAAAGAATTTTAAGGCAAAACTGTAGTGGACATAATGTTCAGAATTGCAGTGCACATAAATAAGAATTCAAGTGCACATAAACAAGCTCATGCAAAACTGCAGTGCACATATAAGCAACTCAAGGCAACTCAAAACAAGTTCAAATCAAAATGGTTTAGAAACTCAAAATGGTGCAGATAAAGGCATGAACAAGGAACACCAGAAAATGCACACATGAAGCATGTATAATGGTACATGCATAACAAGCATTTCATGCTATAGGTAGCAAGTATATTCCATCAAAGTGAGCATGTACATATATATATGTGTGTGTGTGTGTGTGTGTGTGTGTATGTATACTTATACATAGGCATCAAACAAAAAGTGCTCGGACAAAACAAGAAATCACAATGCTGAAGCAAGTATATACAAGCTCGAATGTACATAAGTATATACAAGTACATACAAGTATGTATACAAGAATTGCACTGGAGCAAGATTTGTAATTGAAAGTGTAACAAGAATTCACAGTGCACATATACAAGCTCAGACAAAACAACAAGTGCTGAAGCAAGTATCAAAGTGCACAAACAAGAAACCAAAGCACATGAAAGGGATTCAACCAATGTCAAGGCAGTATGCAAGTACATGGAAAAGGCCAACAATGCAACAAGGAATGCCACAAATGACAAGTGCCATAAATTAAAACAAGGCAGTTCCACAAACATTCAGGCAGCAAAGCAACGTATAAGTATTGATCAACCATCAACATTTACACATATATACACACATATGTATGTATGTATATACATGGATGATATTGGAATCAAAGTGCACTACAGCAAGATCAACACAAAATAGTTTAGTTTAAAGCAACAAGGAGAAGTAAGTGGCAGTGTACATGAAAACATAGAAGTAGATAAACAAAGGACGATGAAAACATTCTGCTCCTATATAGAAATTCTATGGACAATTTTGATAGGTAAGGAAACATATGAAAACATAGGAACGTATAGAAACATTAAAGTGTTATATGAAAACATACATACAGATAAACAAGGGACCGTTTCGACATAGGAGCGGCAAGACTCAAGTGCCTGTGCACATAGGAGTAGCTCAAGGCAACTCAAAACAAGATCAACTCAAAATGGTTCGGCTCAAAGCAATTCAGCAATTGGTTTAGTTTAAAATGGTTCAAGCTCAACCCAGCTTATATATATGTACATTGTGAGTAGAAATGGTTCAAGCTCAAACCAGCTCCAAGCAATTCAAGCAATTCAAAGTAGTTCAACTCAAAGCAAACCAGTTCAAGCTCAAAATGGTTCGCAAACAAATTAAAACAAGGCTATGCCACAAACGGCAAGTGCCACAAATTAAAACAAGGCAGTGCCATAACACATACATACATATGTATGTATGTATGTATATACATGGATGATATTGGAATCAAAGTGCATTGCAACAAGATCAACTCAAAATGGTTCAGCTCAAAGCAATAATGAGAAGCAAGTGATAGTGTATATGAAAATATATGAGTAGATAAATAAGGGACATATGAAAACATTCTGGTTTTATATAGAAATTCCAAGGACAGTTTCAACAGGTATGGGAACATATGAAAACATTAAAGTGTATATGAAAACAAACATATAAATATACACATATGTATATACATGTATGTAGAAAAGCAACAAGTATATCACTCGGTTCAAGCAGCAGGTAAAATATTTCATTTTAGTTTAATAAAACACTAATAGATAAGTGAAAGAATCATAAGTGCAAGGTGCAACAAAACAAGCAAGCGACAACCAGCGAAAAAATGAAGTGATCAAAGTCGAACTTAACTTCCCAAAAACATACAATGAAATCGAAATGAAATTATAAGGTGCAAGAATTAAATGAACAGAAATCGAAAGGACATTCACACACACATATATACATACATACATACATATACATACATACATAATGTATGTATATAAATGGAAGTTCAAAACATCCACTAACTTGGACATTAACTAATAAAGCAGCAACCAAACTCTTCACCATCACAACACATATATCTCAAAACATTTATGTACACGAACAAAATATGTTGGTCAGTGCACTTTAGTCATGTTTTTTTCATTGTCACATAAACATTCAAATCATCATAGGCAAATCAAGTTGAGATCAATACAAAATCGCAAGGGGCGGCAATCGAAAGGGAATTAGATGGCCAGGCAAATACTTTAAAATTAAAATCTTAGCATATATACATGAAAATTTAGGAAATTAATTCCTTTATAAAAAAACCAATTCATCATTGTAGGATAATCAAAGTCGAGAATAATATAAATCGAAAGAAGTACAAATCATACCAATATCAATCGAATAACACTCAACAAGGAGCCACAACCATCAATAGCCATGAAATCTAAGCAAGCAATCACAAGGAATGAAAGAACCAAGACGATTCAAATGAATTTCAAAGGGGCTGAAGCCCTCATTCCAAAAGACGCTCAATTTTCTAAGACGACGAAAAGATTTGAGAGGGGAAAAATATAAATGGGGGACAAAAATATAAAGGGGTAAACAAAAAAAAGTAGCTACAAAATAATTGAGAGGGAAAAGATGGAGCCAAAACTAAAAAATTTGATAACGTAAATCAGATGATATATAAAATGTTGTCTGAATGACAAGCATGTACATAGAGATTTCACGTGCTGTTTAGACAATAGATGATAGATTTCACAGGCTATTCGCACAAAAGATGATTTTTTCATGTGTTGTGTGAAAAAGTAGGTCAACGGAAAATCTACCTTATGTTGTGTAATCACTGTTGTCAGATTCATTTTATGGCATAGTGTTTAATGTTCCACCTTTAGTTTATACATTCATATCATATAAGTTTTATTGTTATATAAGTTTTATATTTCATATTACTTACATGATAGGCTTATGTACAATATTTTATTTAATTAAATCTTGTTTAATTTATTTTAATTAGTTATTTTTTTAATTAATTTTATATTGGTATTCCAATGCAACTTTTATATTGGACATATCTACTATAACCATTACAGTGTATATTATAACCTTTATAGTATAACACATATATCTTATATGTTTGCGCCAAAAATGGTCACAAATATCCAATTATCGATGAAATCACCCATTCACAATCACAGATCTCAGATAGCAAGTATGTAGAGAACACAAATATCAAGAACACTCAAAATGTCAAAGAAAAGCAATAGAAACACATGATTTATAGTGGTTCGGCATTGTAGCCTACGTCCACTTTGAAGGATTGCTGCTTTATCGATTTTTATTTGCTGGTTGCAATGAGTTACAACTGATTACAACAGTACAATTGAAGTGTAGTGACGATTCCGGCAGAGTAGCAGCGTAGAAGAACCAGAAGATCCTATTTTTTGAAGCTCTTGGGATGCTATTTATAGGCATAGGCTGCAAATATCTTGCTCGGATCTAGGGAGACCTGTTGTTGTGCATGTGTGGGCCCACGCGATCGATCCCAGGTGATTTCGACTCGATCCATGATCGCTACGAACAAATTTCATATCGATCAAGATCTTGTCCAATCGAGTCTAGATCGACCACGAACATTTTTTAGGTTGTACGCAAGCTCCTGTAAAAATTGGTGGCATTAGGACTTGTAGATTGTGATTTATGATCGATGCAAGTTTGGGTTTTATGTAGGCTGTTTAGTTCGTATAGATCTCCTACGTACCAATCTGTTCATATTGCTTTTTGGGCACATGCTTGCAAGCTGACGTGGCTTTAACTCCTCGGATCGATTCACTTTTCATGCCGAGTGACCAAGCCTTTCATTGGAGTGTATCTTGTTCGCATCGATCACCTCTTTCTTGTTCGCATCGATCATCGTTGCACTGTTCGCATCGATCATCGTTGCACTGTTCGCATTGTTCGCATCGATCATCGTTGCACTGTTCGTATCAATCGTTTAATAGCTGATGATTTGGGCCAATTGATGGATACAAAGTTGGGTGTACGTGATGGATACGAACAGCAGACAATTGACAGATACGAACAGATGAAGCTTGATGGATGCGAACAAATGGCTACGAATGCATGGAGGCAATCAATAGATACGAACAGATGAAGCTTGATAGATGCAAATAGATGGAGGCAATTGATGGATACAAAAGATGGAACTGGATGGATGCGAACATATGGTGGCAACTGACGGATACGAACAGACGAAGCTTGATGGATGCAAACAGATGGAGGCGAACGAATTGATTTACTTGGCTTGCATTGATCATATCTTAAGCATATGACCTCAGATTGACTTGAAATTTGAAACGTAGGTATTCACAGCTTTGCTTGTCATGTCTTGTCAATTTTATTTTGATCCAGACTTGGACAAAATTTACCGACATCCATAGCCAATCTGTACATAATTGGCAATCGAGGAGAACTGTCTTTGGTTTCCAGCTAGTCTTTTGGTATCATGACCTTGCTAAAAGGCAGAACAACACTTGCCCCCCAAAACATTCATTGCGTAGGAAAGTGTGTTTTGTAGTGCCATAAGCTGGATGTTTGTATCTTATTAATGACCTGCAAAGAAATTGATAGTATTACATAATCGTGAACGACGATTGTTCGAGACGTATGTCATTCGGGGTGTATGTGACCATTCGAGGTCGGATGTCGTTCACGGCGAATGGTGACCGTTCGTGGTCGGGTGCCATTCGTGGAGAATTGTGACTGTTCACGGTCGGGTGCCGCCTATGGAGAATTGTGACCATTCGTGGTCGGATGACATTTAAGGCGAATTGTGACCGTTCGCGGTTGGGTGCCGTTCAAGGCGAGTTGTGACCGTTCGCAGTCGAGTGCCGTTCGAGGCGAGTTGTGTGTGCCCCCGGTGGGCTTGGTATCATTAATGTCAGATTTCACGTTCGAGTGAATTTTTGACATGTTTGTTATGGTTGTTTATCGCCATCTCAGAGCATGCCATAGGACCGTTCACGATCCTGTACATATGTAAGTGGCTCAGCCATTACGGAATCACAAATAGCAGATTTACATTCAAAATGAGTGTTTCAACAAAAATGTCAAACAAAAACAAATCCAAATCCAAACATGAGAAATAGAAAACAAAAGCAACACAGAGATGTCAAAGTGCAAATACCTACACCGATGCGATTATTAGTCATATCAAAGCATGCCTTCAACTCCCCTCGCCACCGCCTTCAATTCCGACCCCTCGCCTGAGCCTCCGCCACCACCATGTTAGATCTACCGCCATAAAGGATTTGGACCTTTGGAAAATTATTCCAACCGCCTCGTAAACATTTAGGACAATTAGCCACCGTGGATGTTTTCCGTTCGTCATCCTCTATAAAACGTTGCCCTCCGATCGTCGACTGATCATCATTTTACCGTTGAATCAAAATTGATAATATGGACGACTAAGACTATTTCGTTGATTTCTAGTCAAATAGAGTATCAAATGAGAAAAGAATTTCGTCAGTCCCTTTGCACCGTCGAGAGCTTCGAATCCATATATAATTCAATAAGATTTAGACACTTTGTTTTTAATCACCTTTTAATTCATTCCTCAATCACCATTAGAGAGGGAGTGGGAAGAAGATGATAGCTAGGATTTCTCAACACTATATTTATAGACAAAAATGGTCACGTAGGGCCAAAATGGTTGTAAAAGCCTAAAAAGCCCATTTCTTGAACTTTAATGAAAATATACCATGCCATATATCAAAATATACGTTTTCGATGACACCCAATGGAACCATTAAAAACCCCTAAAAAGACAATTCTACTCAAATTTGTCTTTTGCCCCCAAATTCTATTTTAAACAATTATTTTAAAATTAACAATTAATGTGTAAAATTTGGGGATCTTTACATCCAACTCAAAGCGTGCCTAGAGACCAATCGAGATCTCGTACACATGTAAGCGATCTGAGATCATTATTATTGTCTTAATTATTCAAAATGAAAAGCAAAGCGTGGGAATCGAATTCGACTCTCTGCCATTTTGATCATGAGATTTCGAATCTCGACCCAGGTCCCTAGTTGTTGCATGATGCATTCACTGTAGATGGTGCCTGCACCATCGCAGTTTGGTTCCTCATGTACTATTGCAGCTGGTTGCTTTGAACCAGTTATTCTATCAGATTATGAAAGTTTCGACACTCGTTCATTTCATGTCTATCTAGCTCATGGAAAATGCAAACTTTCCAAACCTCCCCTCCCTATTCGCGGGTTCTCTCTTAGCTGTCCTATAGTATGAGATTTGCCCCGTAGTAACTAGGTATATCCTCTCCGGGATCTCGGTTATATCAGTGTAAGAAGAGAATTTTGGCTCTCTCATTTTCGTTTATGTTCTCCGAAGTTGTCATCGGCCTTCACTTTTTCTTATCCTTACCATGTCCTACTCCGAACGATCCTCCGTCATCCACAACATTGATCCTAGCATTCTCAGTTTCAGCATGTTCTTGATGCAAATATCTCCCAGCTTCGTGATAAAATTCCATAAGATCCATTGGTGGGTCCCTATCTAAAGCAGCCTTAAAGTCAGTCTTACTTGCAACTCCTAAAATTAGCCATCAAAATCTCCGATGGATCCAGCTTATGAACGGTGGCAGCTGCCACATTAAACCTAGTAAAGTAACTCCTCAAGGTCTCTCTAGGTCTTTGCTTCACACTTGATGATGTCGTCACATTTTTTGGTTGGGAGATATAAACTCTAAATTGTCTTATGAACTTATTCACTAGGTCAGTCCATGAGCTTATGGACTTATTATCCAGCTGTTTGAACCATGTTGCTGCTAAATTTATCATATATAATAGGAAGCACTACCCCACCACCTCCACAGATGCACCGAACACCTTCATATGTCGGATGTATCTCATCAAATGAACTGTTAGATTTGTCTGCCCATCGTACATTTTCAACGTCGGAAGCTTGAAATCGGGAGGATTCTTCACATTTAAGATATTATGGGTAAATGGATTCTTGTTTACATCGTCTAAACTTTGATCTGGGGGTTCACCATCTTTCTGATCATCTCAGCTATCTGGTTGTTGTCGTCTAATTGAAGTCCTTGACCACTAGCTGCATTCTCCCCCTCCTCCCGCTCCTGTGGGGAACTTTGACTCATACTTTGGAACATACTCCTTTGGCTGTACATCTGCATTCCGATCTACACCTTTGGCTTTATTCTATCATCTATTCCTAGGGGAAAATACTAGCACATATTCCTCTAATTATTGTGCACTTGCGTTCTGTCTTACATTCCTAGCTCTAGCATCGTTCGTTCTCGGCATCTCAGCTTGCCCTAAGCTCAATCCAACATTGCTCTCAAGTGTATTCCTCTTAGTGCCGAGAGGATTGGGGTCGCCACTAAGTGGTCTTAGTTGTGGGGACGTTGTTCCAGTTTGCTCCGCTCCAACTCCAGCTGTTTATGCCTCTGTTCCTAAACCTTAGTTTCGAATTCCAACAGCTCCAACTATTCCATGTTGTCCCATCCTTTGAAAAAATACCTCCAGCATTTCCTGTTGCCAAGTCATTATCTCATCTTGCATCTCCTTCATCATTCTCTTTATCTCCTCTATGGTCATGTAGATGGAATAATTAGAATTTGAGGACACCTCCTGGCTTCCCTCATGCTCTGGTTGACTTCCTCTAATCTTATATTTAGTGTTAGGCCTCTTCATAAATCCAAACTTTAAATCCAAGCTTTAGGTTGTGAAATCTAGCTCTTTCTAAATGAAAACACCAAAATGTTGACGCCGGAAGTGACATCAACATCCACGTATGAGATGAAAGCGCCAAGAATGTAGGGATCCAAATCAAACAAGTAAAAGCAAGAAGAAAAATAAGAACACAAAAGCACTTTTTATAGCGGTTCGACGAATTCTCCAGCCTACGTCTACTTCTATCTTTTTAATTAGTCATCTTCTCTCCGGATTACAACTAATTTTAATAGGTCTGACTACAATCTAGTGGATATTAGATTTATAATGGAGTTTTTAAAGTATGTTTGGGGAAGAAGATAAGAGTGAAAAAAATAAAGAGTGTCAATCTCCTCTTCAGTTGCCATATGACTGGTATTTATAGGGAAACTCGTCAGTAGACTCAGGAGGTCACGTAGAAAAAAGTCCAGATGCAAGTTCAAGTGTACAGAAGGGAACATGTCGGCCCAATCTTCAATAAAAACCCCTGGATACCGAGAGGTTCCTCTAGGTACCAACTTTTGGGGGTGAATGTCTTTTATCTATATGTCTTGCCTTTCTATCTCTAACTCGATGCATTTCAACCTTTTTTTTCCTGAAGATCAACCTGATATCGCTTGCATTTTCCTGCTTTTGTTGCTTTCTTCTTTGAAATCCTTAATGTTGCTTGTTTATCTTTTGGAAAAATCACTTTACCACGATTGTTTGAAGTAGTACTTGGAGTAAAAGGAGATTGAGAGTTGCCAAGTGGAAGAAAAACCTCTCGGTACCAAGTGGTCTACTAAGCCTAAATTTTCAGCAAACTTCTTGAGTCCGACCTTTCAAATCGTAGGTAGCGTGTTGTTGCATGACAAAAGATTCTGGTGGTTTGAGCAGACCAACCGTGGAAACCACGCTGATTGGTATCTTTAATTTTTCAATGTAAGTGTAAATTTTAAAATTTAACTAATTAGAACTAATATATTGTGATGAAAAGCTATTTTTGAATATTTGATAAAAATAGAAAATAGAAAAATGGTTTGTAACATTTTCAAACTTCTTAATTTTTTAACACAAAAAAGCTTATATTGATGGTGGTCTATCAATTGTATGTCAATAGTGTCCTATATCGTACAAAGTTGGTGGTAGAGATTCATGACTTTTTTGTTAATTTTGTTCTACGAGGAAATGAGATCTGAGTTCTTGCTGGAGAACCCGGGGCATATAGGAGTCCAGAGGTTTTTTTATATGATTTTGAGGTAATCAGTATACTTCTCACAATTATGCTTTCCTAAACAGCTTAATTAATTGCCGTAGATGGGGTGTTTACTGCACATTGACCCCGGGACCCGTTTACAATCCACCCTTTCAAGCAACTTTTGAAATAATTTCTGTCCTAATCCACGTTCGAAAAGTTGGGCGATTTTGATGATCTTTATAAGATCAGGGGTATTTCTGAGATTATCAGCGTCACCTAACACATATTTTCCTAATTTGCCCTCCACAGTTCGCCGTCACCTTCCACTGCTATTGCATTATAAAACGCATCAAGCTAGTCAAAACTCTTCTTAATTTCATTTCAGAAGAAAGAAAATAATGGCGACTGTTTCGAAGCTCGCAAGCCCTGGTTTAGCTTCAAACGTATGCTCCTCTAATCGATTGGAGACGAAGATCTCGACATCTGGCTTCAATTTCAGGGAAGATAAGATCGGAAAAAATGGGTTTTCGGTTGGTCTTTCGATTCGTAGAAATCGACATGATCGTAGATCTATGGTGTAAGTTATTTTAATTCTTATTTTTTTTTTGTTGATTGACAATTGAGCTGATCTGATTGTTTCAAGTGATTGCATGGTATTTATTGTACGTTTAACGAGTTTTAAAATGAGTGTTTTAGAGCTGTTTGGCAACTTTTTTTTCCCGAAGGATCAAACTCCTGACCCCATGGTTGCTAACACAACGCTATAACCACTTGAGTAAGTAGGGAACTACTTATTTTCAATTATATAAAGAGAGTTTTGAATAGTAATTTTAAGTAGATTTGGTTGAACAAAAAGTGAAAAAAGAAAAAGAAAAAGAAAAACATCTGAATGTAATTTGACTTCATTAAAATAAGCTAATTTTGGTGTTGATTGCAATGACTTGTGAATAATAAATGTATGTCAAAAATATCCACTTAAAATATTTAAAAGAATGGTAAATATTAAATAATTGGATTTAGTCATTCACTGTGTACATATGAAATTGTACTGTAAGCTACAAAATATAAATTTCTAAGCTACCCGTTTCACCTTGGTACGAGTAATTTCGGAATTTCAAACTCAGTTAAGATACTTATGAGTAGTTTTGACTAGGATATTTGACAACTCCTGGAAAGTAGTCAAAATTACTTACCCTTAACTTATTTCAAATATTCGAGAACTTCTTATAAGTAGCTTTCAAAATTAGCTAATAAGTAGAAATTCGAGGAGCAACTATTTGTTACTTATGACTTATGAAGCAATCTCATAGGCCATTTTGATTAACATCTCCACTTAGAAGTCAAATTACATCCAAAATTTTCTATTTATAAATCACTATTTAAAACTACTTAGAAGTTACTATTAAACCATTGTTTTAGGTTTAAGTTCCGGCCATCTCGGTTCGGTTTCGGCCAGAGGCAGATGAGATTAGGTCAAAATTCTGTCCCGACTTAATCCCATCCCCGCGTTGTCTTTGTAAAAGGTAAAAAATAAATCAGAATGTCTGTAGTGAGTAGGAAAGAGGGATAAAATCGAATAAAAAATCATCTATAGAGCGGGAAATTGAAAACACAATTTACCTCACAAAATCAAGAATGTAGATCAAATTCGAAATAAAAAAATAGAAGATTCGAGCATTAGACATAAATTCGAACAGCTTGTCGTCCTCGTCGTTGGCTCTCTTTTGTTCTTTTTTCTCATCTGTTGTTTTGGTCAGTTGGTAGTAGTTGGTTTTCGGGGTTAGGGTTAAGTTGGATATTGAATATAAATAAATGGATGGACTAAAGCTTAATGGGCTGCTCTAGTTTATATTTAAATTAGTTGCTCTAGTTCATATTTAAATGGGATGCTCTAGTTCATATGAGTTCAATAGTACTTTTAAATCGACTGATTTTAATTTATATTTGAACTTTGTTTACATTTAATGTTGCATGTTACATTATTATCTATTTATACACTACATTTGTATCTTGTTTACAACGTTTTATAATTATTATTTTCATTGAAAATACAGAACTCGATATCAGAGCCAAAACTGAAACTAAGACCGAAACTTCTGAAATTTCCGAAACGGGTCGAAGCTAAGAAAATTTCAATTGGTTAAAACCGAGACAGGAACCGAGTTCTCGAACCTTGATTTAAATACCTTTTAATGAGTTTTGAAATAAGTTGTTGCCAAACTATACATATAAGGAGAAAGTTTTATTCATAATCTTAAGTAGTTTTAACAGTATATTATAAATGTTCTATATATGAGAGGGTGCTTGGCAATAGCTTGAAGGTTGCAAAAGCAGCTTACAAGTCATTTATGTAATTTGAATTATTTGACAACAACTTGATTTTTTAACTTGGAAATAGCAAATAAATTGGCAAGTCATATGTAACAATAACTTGCCTATGGCTTATTTCAGATTTTGAAACTAAATTTAACACAATCTCAACTTATCTATCCAAGCACTTTCATGTTTTACTATTCACTCGGAACTATTTGTAAGTTACTGTTCAAATCTCCTCCTAGGAGGATTTAAAATAAGTCGTTGCCAAACAAGTCTAACTCATAAAGCAATATTCCTACTTGTTGTTTATTTATTTATTTTGGTATTTTTGCCACTTTAAGTGGGAACATAAATTCTTTGTCGTACTTAAGCCACAGAAGCAACCAATAAGCTAATTTCCTTACTTAAAATATATCTTCAACATTTGCGGTTACTGATTGGTTGTACAACGTTATTGTGATGATTGTTTTTTTTTTTTTGCAGCTGGTGGTTACTGTTTGCAAAAGAAGTTCATTTCAATTTTATGAGTTTGGAAACCTTTATAATTAGTCAGAACAATTTACAAGTAACATGCTTGTATTTGTACTTTGGCAACAACATGGAGGAATAAGTTACTTAGGAGTCGATAAGTCACAAGCAAATAAGAATTTACCTGTCACATGTATTGTAACAGCCCGCACCTCACTTAACGCAGATATTGTCCCAGCTTAGTTACCTCCGCCTCATGGGCCAAGTCAAGGTGTAGGGTTTTGTTCCTCAAAAGTCTTCGACGTTGTTATGAGTTGAAGGCTTTAATATATAAGCACCCACTTCATAGTGTTTTTCAGCGACGTGAGACCATTATTCTCATTTTGAAGGGATGTTACAATCTCATCTTTTAAACTAAGTTTTCCCTCCATATACATATCAAGAAGAAAGTATACGAATATTCCAACCAGCTTATCCATCCAAACTCTTTTACTTCTTATCTACTTAAAACTACTTATAAATTACAATTCAAAACTTCTTTTAAGTAGTTACAACAAAATTAGTTTTCAAATGAGGTCTAAAGCAAGTTTGAGGTTTCGACCGAAACACCGAGATTCCGGTCGCTCCGTTTAGGTTTTGGTAGGGACCAAAACGAAACCAACCCGAAATTCCGATTCAGTAAAAATTGTTGAACTTCAAATTTTACAACAAAAAGAAGTCTCAAAAAATAATTAATTTGAGTTTCAAATGCATGAGTAATTAAATTTAAAATTGTAACTTAGAAAACACATAAATTCACAGGATGTGTGAATGATGTAACTAAAAAAGTTGATAGCGAAATAATGGATAAACATTTTTTAGTGTTATAAATATTTATAATTAATCTGTATTGTTCTTTTATATCTTATTTTTCAATCATATAATTTATACGTTTTGTTTCAATAAATTAAACAAATATATGTGTAATTATATTAAAAATAAACAATGATATCTGAAACCGAAACTAGAATCGAAATTCCTGAAATTTACGAATTACATCGAAATTCCTAAAATTACAGAAGACCGAAACCGAGAATGAAACCGAGATCTCGAACCTTAGTCTAAAGCATTTTGTAATTGCGAATTATGTTTAATCATACATAACACAAATTTCAGCTTTGATTCATTGAGTTATTGTCAAATTTTATGTTTGCTTATACAATCATATAATCATTGGAGAAGAACATGATGTTTGCCAAACTCATATCACTATCTGAATATTAGTTGTGAATTTAAGATCCAAATTGAGCAAGGAATCAATTCACCCAATAAGGACTTTGCTCAAGATGTTGGAAATAAAACATCACGATTCGTAGAAGGTATATATGAGACCAACGTGGGTGAATGACTCCAGCTTTTGAATGTTTTGTGCGATGTAGTAGCTAGTTCATTGTAATATTTTAACATATGTATATGTATCTAAAATCATTTTTGAATATCAGATTTCCATATTCATTAATAGCATATGTATATGCACTTGTAATTAGTAAATGTAAAAGCACAAAGAGAAAATTTTAGTTTGTCATTAAATATTTTAGTGTTATTGCTTATAAAAATACAAGAAATGAAAAATATGATGATAAAAAATAATTTTTAGTAATGAATATTCATTTATATACGCATAATATAAATAATTGCATTGATTAAACGGCACAATATCAATCATTCATATTTTATAAAATACACATAATATATATTGCTGTTTTAACAAAAGCACAATCAATGATTAATTTTCGAATGTGGATACCATGATATCCATATCCATTATTTTCCCTTTAAATGTTGGATATATCCATTTTTTCGATATGAATGCGGATGAATTTTGAATTTTTCGGGTATCCATTGACATGCCTACCACATAAAGTAGGAAGAAGAAGTGTTGTCATAATTCTTTTAAAAGAGATGCACAGTGATTTTGCTTTCAATTGGCAGGTTATGATTGTTACAAAGCCATGAGTAAAATTATGTATGGTTTTGAGTTACATGTATTTCTTGGCAGGTTATGAACTTTCCAATCTTTATCGGTTGGTTTTTTTCTTTTAATTTTCTGTGCGTGTCTCTCCTTGTGTGTGTGTGCGTGTATAGGTCTTTAGTGCTTTTAAATATCTTAGAAATATTTATGGTGCAAAAATTGTATATGTGGTAATATATACTCTGTAGAATAGACAAATATTTTGTCATGGGAAATATTTAGAGCGACTGCTAATAAAATACAGGACACAAACAATACGTTTTTATTGAAAAACACAAATCCTGCCTTCTTAGTTCTACTTTATTGAATTTTGCATCTACTAGAAACAAACAATTCTTTGTTGGTTATCATTGAAGACAATGCATTGTGACGTGTATTAAAAAAAATTGTCGTCTTTTTTGTTGCATCACACCACACAAATTTTTTTTAAAGGTGACAAAAGAACATCATTGACGACGTTATCATGAAAAATAAAATTTTCGCTTAATGCATTAAGTTTGAATCCCATGGTCTACTACATAAGTGTTGCGCCGGTTACAGGCTTGCAATCTTTTGATGGTTGCAAAGTAGCGTGTCTTTAACCGATGCTTCATACCAGAAAATTTTAGATACAAATGAAGGAGTATCGCTTGAATTGTCGGAAATTATATCTACACCTGAGCTTAAATAACGTTTTTTGTAATATTTATGTTTCACATGATTTTCAGGCTCTTGTAAAATGTTTCTTTGTTATAATTTTTTGTCATAGATAATAATCGATTTATAGTTTTTTGATTTTGATAGCGTGCAAGCTTCCAAAAATGATGGAAATGGAATTCCAGTGACAAAGACAACATTGCATGATCTTTATGAAAAGGAAGGGCAGTCACCATGGTACGATAATCTATGCCGTCCTGTAGCAGATTTGTTGCCTCTAATTGCTCGTGGGGTTCGAGGTGTTACTAGCAACCCATCGGTAATATTTTCTATCTTTCGGAACTTGACCTTGTAATATTGTAGATATGTAAAATAAATAAAACAACTTTACGCTTGCTGTCAGTTAGAAACCTCTAAAGTTAATTTTTTTTATTAAAACGATCTTAGTTAATACATGCAACCATCGACAGCAAATCACTATTTTGGAGTTTTATGTAATTGTTCAATACTAAAGTTTTTCTAAAGTGTAAGTAGGTATTTTATCTTATTGACTTCCATTGTGTATTGCAGATTTTCCAGAAAGCAATCTCATCATCTAGTGCCTATGATGAACAATTTAGGTATATACTGGTCCGGATCTCCTTTTACTATATGTATTTCTGTGCTTCCATGTCAAGCTCTACTTGATGTATATTGAGTCCAAGTATTTTATGTTAGTACAGTTTTCTTAAATCTGTAGGCGTGCATCATGTAAACTTTCTATCCATGCTGATGTGTACTTCATTCAATTGGGATGCAATTCAACCTTTTTTGATTGAAATCACAAGTTTATAATGATAATTGAACCCAGTTTATCTTAACATCATCAATGTTATTAAATTCAGTTTGACAGTAACATTTTCGAGTCAATGCAAATATATTGATGCCCTAAAGAAAATATTATGTTCCATATTGTTAACTATGTCTGAGATAATTAGCACTAATGATTATTTAACATTTAGATTTGCCATCAGATGCTGTCACCATTACATTGATTTATCGCCGAGTTCGCATCAATATGTTTTAGTTTATTTTGTAATCTATACCAATATCGTCAGGCATCTTCTTCTCACGTTGGTTTATACTCATGAAACCGCTTCTTAAACTTCTTATTGCAAGTGAGATTCAAAGTTTAAAACCAACGTCCCATTTCCAACAGCAATCTTTACAGTGGAGGCAGTCAATTCTTTACCAAATTTTATTCGCTTAACTTGTAAATTTTCAGGCAGCTAGTATCAGCAGGAAAGGATATTGAAAGTGCCTACTGGGAACTCGTGATAAAAGACATTCAAGATGCATGCAAGCTATTTGAATCAATTTATGATGAAACTGATGGGGCTGATGGATATGTATCTGTTGAAGTATCTCCTAGGCTTGCCAATGATACAAATGGAACAGTTGAAGCAGCAAAATGGCTTCATAAATTGGTTAATTGTCGCAATGCATACATAAAGATCCCTGCAACTGCTGAATGTGTCCCTTCCATCAAAGATGTTATTGCAAATAACATAAGTGTCAATGTAACGGTAGGATCCTACTTTAACCTATTCTTATTTTACCAAAAACAAAAAAAAAGATGGAGGGGGGTTGGTGGGATGTCGACGATAAAAATCCGTATTCCTATTTTTGCAACGAAGAGATAAAATGGCATTGTAGTGAAGCAAGCCATTTTGTTCTTACTGGTCGTAGGTTCATACCCCAGGCAGAGCCTCATGGGACAATCATTTAAAGGGGCTAGTTTCTGTGGCAACCCCTTTCATGCCTTTCCTTATATATGAGCTTTGTGTGCTTATTGTTCCATCCTTATTCTAGTTTGACAACCTGATGCAGATTTATGATTAGGGTGTCCCTTTGTAGAGCTACTTTGTTGTGTTCATGTGTGCGACAAAATTTCTGTACCAAATTTGTGCATTCATAAAAAAATATACACATGTGCTATTGAAATTTCTGTACCAAATCTGCGGCTAATGCAATGAGTCAAATGAAGTTGTAGCTTTTTAATAAACACGCATTCTACTAGAGGCTGTCATTTAGGACGAATAATGTAGATTATGTCAATTAGATCCATCATATTCATACGTGAAGCAGCTTGCTAGCTGCTAATACTAACAAAATTGATGTCACATTAGTCCTAGCTCATGTATGTAATCTTTGCAACTGTCCATGTTAGTTTCAAAGATTGCATTGCATTTTCACTATATGACATGCCAAAATATATTTCATCAGTTTGTTAGTAATAATGTCAGTCATTGTGCTTTTCCTTAGTAACCAGTAAAATCAGTTTGGTACACGTTGTGAATATTTTCTGGTTACATACAACCCTAACTTCTCATTTTTTGCCATCAGTTAATCTTCTCACTTTCAAGATATGAAGCAGTCATTGATGCATACTTGGATGGCCTTGAATCATCTGGGCTCAGCGACCTCTCTAAGCTTACAAGCGTGGCTTCCTTCTTTGTTAGCCGTGTTGATACTCTTGTTGATAAAATGCTCGAAACTATTGGAACACCCGAAGCACTTGATCTCCGTGGAAAGGTAAAACTTGTGTCGTGGCTGTAATGTTTCTGGGCTTATGAGATAAAGAGAGAAATGGATTTGGTTCTCCTCTCCACTGGAGAAATAGAGAAGGGGTTCCGTGGATCATCTTACCCAACGGTTTAAATCAAGATGCTGTTATTTAGCCATTGTGAAAATATTACATGATTATACCATTTTGATTTAAACCTTTGGATGATATAGCCAATTGTCCAAATGAATGGATGAACCCCTTCTCGAATTTCTGAGTAAGGAGGAAGATCCTAGTCATATAAATGTTTGTACCTTTTTAGCTCTCATATAATATCTTAAATAAATGAAGAGACAATGCATGAGCTATTTTTATAAGTTCTGTATTAAATGCATGCAGGCAGCTGTTGCTCAAGCAGCACTAGCTTATAAACTGTACCAGAAGAAATTCTCCGGTCCACGATGGGAGGCTTTAGTGAAAAAAGGAGCGAAGATACAGAGGTTGCTTTGGGCATCAACTAGTGTCAAGAATCCTGCTTACCCTGACACTCTATATGTGGCCCCCCTAATTGGACCTGACACTGTAAGCATTATCTATTTCTCGTAAAATCTTACCATTTAAAGTTTTCTTTAATGTGATTGTTGATTAGAGCATCCACGATGAAGCTTCTATCTCAACAATTAATTTCATAAGTTTGCTTAGAGCTAAATTTACATCTGCATTGGATAAATGAGTACGCATGTTGGCTACATCATTTTGAATCACATGCTATAAACTTTTCGAAGTTGAGCATCTATAATGGATGTGTTAATTTTTACAAGCTTAGCATTACTCAGTTATCTGTCAATTTGTTTGCATCCACATACAAGTTACATTTCACTAATATTTAACAACTATACTGGACTGGTTAATTGTTGCTAGGAATCAATCAAAATTATTTAACTCTGATAAATTCTCCTTCTACCACTGTAGAGTAATTTTTATTTTTAGTTTGCTTCCGTTTTATTTTTTGTTTTCTCCACTACTTTTATAGTTTTCTCCACATTTATACAGTAACTTTAAAATCTTTGACATCGAAAATTGTATATAGCTAGCATGCTAACATATCTAATGTAGACTAATTTTTTACTCCTAATTGACTTATCCACTCGGTTTCATTTAGCATTTCCATTGTTGATGCTAACTAGCATTCTAGTAGTTGGGGAAAATAGGCCCATTTATTTTAACTTGCGTTAAATTGCTTTCTGTTAAATTGTGTTATCTTATTTTAACTTGTCAAAATATAATATAAAATATCTCAACCACTTGAATTTGGCTAGTGAAATGAATATATATAATACTGGTTAAACTTCAACATATGGATGTGTAAGTTGATAATCACTTTATGATCAATGTGTGAATATTTAGCTAGTGAAAGTTGACTAGTCCATTGTAGATGCTATTACACCTTGTATCCATGCTTTTACTCAATTGGGCGTGTTAAACATTGATCTAGTTAACGTATTCTGTATCTGAAAATTTATATAATGTTATATATATATTGAAGGTCTCAACAATGCCTGACCAAGCTCTGCAAGCTTTCATCGATCATGGTCATGTCTCGAGAACTATTGACCAAAATGTATCTGAAGCAGAAGGTGTTTACAGCGCACTAGAGAAACTTGGCGTCAGCTGGGAAGAGGTTGGCCAGATTCTAGAAGCAGAAGGGGTAGATTCATTCAAGAAGAGCTTTGATAGTCTTTTAGTCAGTCTTCAGGAGAAGGGTGACTCTCTCAAGCTGCTCAGCCTTTAATATCTGTCACTCTGTAATGATTTTATTTTGTATGCAAACTATGCTTTTGTGGACAAATGGTGTAATAAAGCTTGTTGGGTTTTATATGTAGATTCTCTGAAGAGGATCATTATGACATTTAAGCTAGAAATAAGTATTGTATTTTGAGCGGAGTAATTATTATATTGATTGTCTTTTATTTTTAAGTAAAACCGAGAGGGTCATGATCGTGCTAGGGAATGTGGCATTTTATCCCTTTATACCATTGAATTGTTGATTATGGTTGTACTGAATTCTGTAATTCTTTTCATTTTCTGTTTTGTCATTTGTCAAATTAGGCTGAATTTGGAGCTAGCGCCCAATGGGTTTTTATTTATTTAGTTAATTTTATTTTATGCACAACCATTAATTTTTAGGGAGGTAATTTTGGTCTAGTGGCCGTTTTAACTTTGGTCTAGTGGCCGTTTTAGAAAGCCTCCCATCGATTTTACCAAAAAGATGTAAACCAACATTAAATATATTTTTTCAATTAAAAGTGATGCTATATTTTTCTCAATCATTTTATATTAGTGCAAGCTAAATTGAATTTCATTCAAAAAATTTAAGCTTCATTCAAAAGAATAACTGATTTAAGCACATGTGTTGTAAATGGTAACCTTTATCTACTAAACATTGCAAGGAGAAATCAACTTTCTTTAAATAGATCAAAAATAACAATAAAGTGATAAGCAGAAGAAAACCTAATTATTCATGAATCCTGGCAATCTAGCACTTGCGCATGGTCAACCTTAGTTTTAATATCCAGGGACGAAGGAGGAAACTTACCGTAGATGCTGAAGTCGAAAGGTGGTTCATGGAGATCTAAGGTAACAAATGTTTGGCTCCGTTTGTTAGAAATGTTGATTGCTGAAATTACCCATTACCTTTGGTTACAATTTATTTGTTTGAAGTGCTTAACATGCATACATAAGAAATGTCTATTAAAATAAGCCAAAAGCATACATTTACTTGGTTATTGATAATTATTAATTGAAATAAAGAAAAAACCAGAGGAGATTGACAATTTCATCACGTAAATTCACCATAAAAACTTGCGATTGAGATGAGAACACTTTAGTATGACTTTGTGGAGCTTGTGATGGTGATTGTCAAATTGATTATTTGTTTTATCAGAAACATTTGTACCATAATCTTCTTCTTCGGCTTGTAGAAATAACTAATCATCTAGAAAAATATGACGCAAAAAAATTTATATACTGCCATACATGCAATAACTACATCTCTTTGAACCGAAAACTTGTAAGGAGGCATTTTAACCAATATTGAAAATCTTTTTTTTAATCACCAAAACTCTGTTCAATGATATTTATTAACTGAGGATGTGCATGATTGAATCTCTTCTTTTTATTTATTGCATTGTTGTTTTTAAGCTTTTTCAACCAATAATGTGTGTTTTGATAAGGTGTGAGAAATCCTCTAGTGTTTATATATGCTGTATTACAGAGGTAGTACATATCTATAGGAAAAAAATTCAGCATGTTATCATTATAGAATAAGAAATTGAAATATTTAAATTTACTTACATAAGAGGCATAGGAAAATTATCGACGTGATTGCAAATTGTTTCGTTAAGGACCCTTGAATCATCTGTTGTTCCCTCCTATCCTGTATACAAATTTCATGTCGAAATTACATATTGCCATAACATTTTGATAACAATTTTCCTATCCTCTGTCTCTAAATGGAACCTGATCATGAATCGATATATTTGCATCTACTAAAGTACCATCTAATGCTTTAACCGCTCCTTTAAAAATTCATTTTCTTAACTCAACATGAGATCGTATATTTTCAAGAGTTTTACTAAAGTCTAGCGGAACTATCATTTCTCGAGCGAATTCTTTCATGGCCATCGAAACTTCATAAAAATATTTACTTACCATTTGACCTGAATGTTGGCAACGATATCTTACAATTCGATTTCTGTCATTATGATTTATGATGGACAGAAACATTGTCATTTTCTCTTCGACATCTATATGCCTACTATCTCGAAGCCAGTTTTTTACTTGAAAGTAACGACATAACTATACAAATGATGATTTACCTATTTTGAATTTATCATACATCACAATGGACAAACCTTTCATTAGCTCGTGCATGCATTTTTTACCAGAAAGAGATGAAGTCAAAACTTTTTGACCAGTAATTCTTCGATTCTTCATCTTAAGTAATATCAAAAGTAGGTGGTGGCGAGTTTTTCTATACCGGTATTATCGTTTGATGGTCCACGTGTTGATTTGTATGGTGTTTAAGTTTTTTTTTTTTTGTTCTTAGCCCCAAGTTGTTCGTATGGATGGTTTTGAGTGTATCTATCTTTGTTTTTACTCCATCAATTCGACAACTTGGTTTCCGGTTAATAGACTGTTGTACTGTTAATATATGGACATGATATGTACTTTTTTTTCTTGTAAAGTATCCATTTAGGTTAGGGGGGTTGCAAGGTTTTAATGAGGCATATCATGAAAGTATACTTTTTTATTATTTATAAAGTACCATTTTTCCAAAAAAAACATCGTTTTCGGCATCTCCTAAAATGTCCCAAAAAAGGTCAAATATTTTCAAATTTTGATGTTTAAGTTATTATTTACGTAGTTTTAGTCACATAATGAATATAGACAAATTCAATAATCGATCTAAAGAAGTGAAATGCTTTATCATAATTGCACAAAATAGCATAACATCCAACATAAACTATGACAGATATATTAAACAACTAATGCAAATTTTATTGAAACAAACAACATGAAACATAGTTTCATATAAACAACGTGTTTAAAACATGTTACTTAAGCTTACATAGTTATTATTATTCATCCAGTTATTCAAAACGCATTGAAATAGCAAATCCTGCCTCAAACAAGTACTCTTATTTATATGCCTAGACCGTAGGTCAAGAATTCAATTTCTTTTGCGTATACTCTCTTCGTCCATGAAAGTCGTCATTAACTCAGGGTTCTTACAAAATAATATTTTAGCTTTGACATATCCTTGTTGTGATAACACACTCATGTTTTTCAATTCTTTCAAAACAACGATCACTTTAGTCAAAGAAGGTCCTTTGCTAGCCTCCTCTCTATCAATTTGTTTTTTTATAACTCCAAATAAATCTTCAATTTGTTTCTCAATCGTTTGACCGTCAAATTTTTTCCCTTTTTTCTTTTTAGATGGACGAGATGTAGCCTTAAACGAACCATTATCACCATTTTCACCATCTAACAAAGTATCACGCTCCTCGTTAATTACCAGCCCCTTAAAGAACTCATTAACTCCATAATTATGCAAACCAACTTCCTCTCCTTATGTGCTCCTTCGATTACTACTTGAGCATCCCATTGATCATCATCGTCAGTGTTGTTATCATGATTAGGTGCTAGATCATTATTAGGTGGTGGATCTGATGGTGCAGACAACCATGCAAGTGTTCCATGTGCAAGAGTGAATTCAAAAATCCCTTTTAGTAGTTCAACATTTTCTAAATGATTGTTGCGAAACTTTGCTGCTTTAGGGTATTGTTGTACAATGAAATACACATAATAAATTAATATACATATATACATATATTAATTAAATCATTACTAGGAAAGTGTACAAGTATATTTATGGACTCGCTTCAATGACCCCATTCCATTTTTTAGGGGTCCAAAGTATGGTATTTGTATCAGCATTGAATCCATGTCTAGATAGTCTAGTTATTTTTGTCCAGAGTCCATAATCAGCCCTTAGGTAATCATAACGATTTGAATTTTCATGATCGTAGTTGACGCTCCACTTTGTATTGGACTCATTTTCCAACCTTTTCCGTGAATCTTGGGTAAGTGAAACTCCTTTGTGTTCTTGACTATTGACTTCTCTTAAACATAACTCAAGAATTTTTTTTTCCATTTCATCGTTTCGTGGAAAAGCAACTTTACTCTCAAAAGTCACGTTTGATTCAGTCTCAAAGTTTTTTCCTTTAGGTGATGTCATTCTTATTAGTTTGTGAATGTTACATTTGCAATAACATTATTAATTTATGATGTTAGCTCTAACCAATAAAATAAAGAGTAATGAAATTAAAATATACTTTATAGAATAAAATATATTTTCACTAATTTTAACATAATCATAGTACACTATTGTACATGTTAATGTATTAGGAACAAAGATATTGAGCTGCTAATTTTAAAATAGAGCACCGATCAATTATTAACTTATAAAAGATATAAAAATACAAAGTACATATTAACGTTGTTTTCATAATCTTCTTTTAACTTTTTAAATATAGAGTAAATCTAAAATTTAGTATGCAATAACTTTTTTCTATTGCCTTATTTGTCAATGTGTAAAAACTTCCCTTTTATTCAAAATGTTAGCAGTAACTTGTTATTATTTTTATATATAATGAACATATCCTCATATTATGAGCTTTTAACAGAATAGATAAGTCCAAAATAGAAATAGGGTTAGGAGTGTATAGAGTCAAAATTTGGCAGATAATGAATGTTCAACATTGATGTTCGATAAATAAACCTACTCCAATATTTGAATAAAAAGCATGTCCAAACATGTTAGAACCAAACAAAATAAATACCAAATAAGATCAAAACCCTATTTTATTTTTTTAGTTTGGTAGCTACTCAAAAACGGACCATTCATTTAGCTAATCAATTATAAAATTGAAAAGGGATGGAGAATTGTACTGATAATAAACATGAAAAGGGGGGCATGGGAAAAGGAATCACTTATTGGCCAGCCAATCCATGCTTTCGAATTCATATTTTATTCTAGTAGTAACATTATGTTGCTATTTTATATATAACATGATGTTACTATTTTATATATAATGAACATAAATGATCACATAACATACATACCTAGAAAATAATGTATAGCTTAAGAATTCAATTCATAGCTTTCTAGAGTAGTTGATTATAAAACAAATAAAAATTCACTTCATGATTAAAATAATACTGTTACCTGTACAAGCTCATGTGTCTTGCTGCTCCTACTCGAAATGAAATGAACCCGTGGCTAGTACTGAACAAAACTAGTTTATATAATGAAGTACATGATAGAGTTAGAGGCACGCCCTAAGGGCAATTATGTAATTTGTTACATATATCTAACTCGTTGACCAATCTTGTTTGAAAAAATGTATTTTCTTCTTATTATATACTTGATATAATGTGATTATATTAATTAATTAACTTAATTAAAAGTGTATTTAGTAGAAAAATCCATAAATGTTATATTTTGTGATAGTAGTTACAAAATGTTGTAACCTTGAGTAATTTATCACAACGAAATAAATATACCATTTCAAATGTTCCTAGTCAAGATGCACAGAGACAAGATATCGATGCATCCGTTGAGACTAGAGTACGTAACGCTCTCCAAATGTTAGGCAGCGTATTACTCATGACTACCTAAGGCACCTAGGGGTTACGTACTAACAGTTATTGTATAACTATGGAACGACCCACTCGATAGTTTTCTGTTGGTTAATATAACTAACGTCAAATAGAAAATATCGATGTGAGTGATTTGCACAGTTCTCTCAACTTGAGAATACCGTGGATCTTCAATATGAACGCTCCGCTTTGATTATAGCCAAATCATGGCATGACGTCCATCGAGTGACTATAGTTTGGTCGAGTGGAAGTATTGAAAGTGAAGCACTATTCAAGAGAGAATTCGTCTCCTTAGTTAAATGCGGTTAGTATCACAGTCAACTCAAAATTAAAGTCTTTGGCCAGAACATTTCGGTTAATAATAATTGTTATTCTTGAACCAAGAATTTTGTATTTGGAATATAAAGTTGAATGTGGATGAGGTTGGAATTTTGACCATTACCAAATTTATAAGTCCAAAGCGATATAGTTTTGACGAAGAGAATTGGTGTAAATAAATGTCACAGCCGGGTACAGAAAATGAGTAAGCGATAAATTTGACCATAATGTCACACCACCTGCTAGTGACGTGTGAACGTCAACATTTGAATAGTTTGATGTTAATCGCTAACCAAATTTACACCCAAGAGTTACACAGCCGAAATGATGAATTCCCTTAAGATCGAAAGATTTAATTAGTTTATAATTGTTATAAATTAATTAAATTAATTAATATTTGTAAAATAATAATTATAAAATTTGAATATGATTTGAGAAATAAAAAATGTTATATATATTATAACAGCTATAAATATATTGATCGATATACAATATCGACAAGTGATCAAATTAGATTTAATTGCATAGAATTTTGGCTTGGGCTTAGATGGGTTTAAGGCCCATCATTAGGGTTGCAAATTTCAGTTTTGGGAAGGTCTAGGGGTAGCTAAAACGTAGGGAATTGGCTTGGACATAATGGGTTGAGATCAAGTGAGAATGGGTAAAAAGGTTTTCCTCCTTTCTCTCTAATACAACCATATATATATATGTATATATATATATGTAAGTATCTCTAAAATAACGATGAACTTTTTTGGTTGCCATTACCTTCTACATTGCTGATTAAAACATAGCTTTCAATCCACTTTAAAATTCTCAAATATATTTCAAATTAAAATAATACCATTAGATAGTTAGAGGTCGGTGATTTCAGACTTGCAATCTGACGAATCAAGAACATTAAAAGGAAGGGAAGTCATTGCTTCATTGTGGATTCAAAGTCATCATTAAATTGGTAATTTTAATTCATATTACAGTAATTAAATTATATTTTATGATCCTATAATGAGCAATTTCATATCTTTTTAAATATATTGCAACTATATGTATAGTTAGGTGAGATTTTTGTAAGTAGATATGGTTGTCACAAATCAGTTTGGTTATGTGCATAAGTTGTTCATTATACTATTTGATTTATGTATAGACAAATGTTGTTTACTATTGAAAATCAATTTTTGTCATTAATAATTGTTTCATATACATTTATTAATAAATTCATATATATATATATATATATATATATATATATATATATTAGGAAAATAGGCGTAGGGAAGAAGTTGCAAAAAAAATTAGTCTCAGGGATAACAAGTTTGTTTTTTAGTTTAAAGGATGCTTTATAGTGTAAACTAAAAATGATAGTTGTAACTATCATTCTATACTTACACTAAAAATTGTCTTTAGGCCTAAAAAGCAAACTTCTTGTCCCTGAAAATAAAATTTTCTCCAACATCTTCCTTGAGCCTAAAAACCTCTCTCTATATATATATTAGTGTATATTTCTCTCTCATAATAACATATATGTATATATATATGATTTAAAAAATTTAGTACACTTATTTATATATAATATGAATTTACAAATTCGAAAATTAATTATTATACATACATTCATATTTTTAAATTAACATTTATTGAATTTTTGAATTGTTTATTATATATAAATAATTATTACATTAAAAAATTAAATTTTATATTTGAAAAAATATTATATCATTTTAGAAACAATTAAAAAATTAGGATTTTCAATAAAGTATATTATTTTTAATAATTAATATTTTTCAGAAAAACTGTTTACGATTTATTAAAAATATTAATTTAATTGAAAAATTCTTCAAAATTTTTCATACCCTTTCAATCATGATCATAGAATTTCTGAAATTTAAAATTTTGATTTTTAATAATATATTATTTTATATTAAATAATTATTTTGAAATCAATGTATTTGTGTTTAAAAATAATATTTCAACTTTGAAAAATCTCCAGACTTTTTCTAAGCTCTTATGATCCTAGATTTTTGAAAATTATAAAATTTGAATTTTTATCAATAGATTATTTTATGTTAATTATTTATGGACGAAAACATTATTAATTCATAATATATACAAATTAAAATACTAAAATTATTATGTTTGCAAAACTAAGTTAATTTTGAATTATAATTTTTTTTAATAATTGTTCTCTCTCTTTCTATATATATTTGTCTATATATAAATATTTTATGTTCATATATTATATATAATATATTTATACACACACATGTGTGTGTGTGTATACATATATATTTTGTAACACATATACATGCATAGATTTGGATAACATACATAACATACAAAATGAGCTAATATGTCTATTGCGATGTAAACCCAACATCTACTTATGGGCATATCATACCTTTCACGGATTATTATTTTACACATGCACTCACACATGCACACACACATATATATGTATGATACATTTATGTATAAACTAAATCAAATAAAATTAATTTCATATCTTAATATATTTGAATTTAAATAAAATAAATGATTTTATTTAAATGAAATTTAGAAATGTTCTAATTCAGTTAGACTTCATAGGTCCAATAAAAGATCCAATAGGGTAATTTTTTTGAAATACACCCACCACTACTGTTGCGGCCTGGTCCAGCACCAACAATGGTATTAGAGCCCAATAGCCCATACGGTCTAAATTATTCATATTAGGACTAACTAATTAAGCTTGCTCACTTAGTACAGTGTCGAGAAAGGTAATGTCTAGGATTGGAATTGGATAATCAAGTACCATGTCCTACCTGATTACTGGTCTGGCCCGAAGGTGAAGTGAGCCCAAATCTTTCTCCTAATAGAAAAGGCCCAACTTAATTTGGGCCTTGGGCTAATTTTCAAAATCGTTTTGATAATTAATGTTAAAGATTTTAAATTTACAGGAAAATAGACACAGAGAAGAAGTTGCAAAAAAAATTAGTTTTAGAGATAATAAGTTTGTTTTTTAGTCTGAATGACACTTTCTAGTGTGGACAGAAAATGATAGTTCCAACTATCATTCTGTGATTAACACTAAAATGTGTCTTTTAGCCTAAAAAGCAAACTTCTTGTCCCTAAAACTAAATTCTTGTCTAACTTTTTCTCTGAGCCTAAAAACCTTTAAATTTAATAGTTAAATTTAAAATAAAACATGTTTATTATAAAAAATTATAATAGTACATAAGTTTTCAAAATGTTTGAAAATATTAATATAATAATTTCAAAATTTAAATTTATTAATAAGATTAATAAAATAAATTAATTAAATATGTTAATTAATCAATGCATATATGCATGTATCATATATGTTGATATATGTTATGTTATTTTAAAATGTTTAAGATAACATAAGTATACATGTATGCATACTAGATAAATCTTGAAATTAATAAATTTCAATAAAAATTATTTAATTGAATAAATTAATTAAAGGTTAATTAATTGAATAAAATACACATATCTATGATATATGTGTGTTACACTATAAAGGTTATAGTATACACTATAAATGTTATAGTAGTTATGTCCAATATAAAAGTTATATTGGAATACTAATTTAAAATTAATTAAAGAGTTAATTGATTAAAATTAATTAGATAAGATTTAACTAATGATATATTATACGTAAGACTCTCGTATAAGTAATGAGAAATATAAAAGTTATATAACAATAAAACTTACATGATATGTGTATAAACTAAATGTGGAACATTAAACCCAAATAGACTTAAGAAATAAATACATATGTAAATGTATATATACCGTGATTTCTGTTGTGTTTGACACTTGAATCGCTGGGGTATTTCATAAGAAATATATTATTCTATAGGTCGATATCACTCAATATATATATATATTGAAGATTATGAGTCTTCAATATAATGTTGTTCTCTACTATATATATTAATAAATTACTTACATATTCCGTAGCTGTTGAGCAAACTCAAGCTAGGGATGTTATACGTAGTATTATTAATATATTGAACATATGAGGTAAGATAACTATATGTATTTGTTGAGCAAACTCAATGTACATATACTATACTTAGGCCATCATGATATGGTAGGTATGAGCGAATAGTCTCTTTCGATTTGTTGAGCAAACTCAAGGTCGAAACGAGATTAGAACAAGGAAAAATGGGTTAGGAGTTGTATGTGATACAACCAACAAGGGTTATCCATTATTTGTGGGGCTTTGATTTGTTGAGCAAACTCTAGGTCAAAATACCAAAACAAACATGTCCTAACACCCACTTGTGAAGTTGTAAGACTTTTATGTTTCATCTTAGGGTTTAGAGAAACATAAAAGACCAGTGAGAGCCTTATTAGAAAAATGAAATGGTAACATTTAACCTTTCTAATATTGTAAGAACATATGCTATATAATGTTATAATTATCCACAATGATAAATTTGTGCATTTAATATGATTGATAAAACGTTTTTCAATTAACATATATAAACAAACTGAATTGAAAGTTGAAAAATAGAAATATAATATATACTTACTAATAATTCTAATTGCATGTTATATAATGTTTCTATACCCATGCAAGTGCCTAATTTCAACTACTTAATACATTCCTAAGCTGGTCGCTTATATGTTTATTTGGTTTAGACCGTGTATTTCATTTTATGAGTTTTTAAACTCTAAATGCAATTCAAGACTATGGATAATTAATCCATGTACTTCCACATATAAATGTTATATGGTGAACAGTCATAGTTTGTGGGGTACAATATTTCGATGAAGTTAGTTCATTCGAAGTAAGCCAATAAATAGTATTTTAAAATCATGTATTCAACTTAAATGATTTCAAAAGGATCATATTATGTTAATGTAACACAAGACCATAAACTACGAGATACCTCTAAGAACTCGATCGCTGAAATGTCATCTTGATCGGTTTACATAAAGTGCAACATATTTAATATCTTAAATGTTAAGAATAATCGAATGCGCTTATGTAAAAGGTTTGTTATGATATTGTGGTAAAGTTTTCTTTTGAATAGTTTGATCATTTGAAAGAAAAAAAACTGTATAAGAATATATGCAATTTAAGGTAAAGTTGGAATGAAGAGAATGAATAGTCACTTCTGCTTCATAGAGAAACATTAGAAACAAGAATTGTAATACTAATTGATACTTAATATTGGAATATGAAATATGATTTTTATTTCGAAATGTATTTTTATATAGAAAATAATTTTCTATAATGTTTATTTCTTTGAGTTCAAGATATTTGATCAAAGAACTCTCCACTATAAACTAGTTGCAGCATATGAAATAAGTAAACAATATTGACAATATTAAGTGAATGGTGGACCTCTAAATTTAGTATGCCATTATAGTAATGGCGGAAATAGTGGGAGCATGCCATATAGCACATAATGATTGCATCAAATTACGAAAATTGTTTTCATAAAATTTATCCAACGTTATTTGTTGAATAATGTTTATTTTTGGTATTGACTGAAAAATAGATATAACTATATTTCAATATGAGTATTATGAATATTCATTATGAAATAGAACTATATTATGGAATTTGTTTTCATAGTAAAAGTGATGCAAAAAAATACATATGTATCTAATATTATTTACAGTTGTTTTGGAATTATAGGCTAAGTTGTAGTTTTGAGAAATAATTTTACTATATGATTATGAATCATATGATACAGGTTAGTTATATCTCAAACAATTAATGGCTATGCACCCATTCAGTGGGAGCATCATAAGAGTTGATGAACTCTTTGAATTAATACATACTGATGTATGCAATCACAAGTCTATTAATACCAAAAGGGTTCCACATACTTTGTTATATTCATCGATGATTTATTACCAACATGAACATGTGTCTTAGATATACATGTAGTAAGTTTATGACAAAATCATAGAATATAAAAGAAAAGTAAATAAAATAACAGGCAATAGAATAAAATGATTTGATTTGGTCGATCAAGCGAGTATATTGAAAAGAGTTCCAAATGTGCCTAAAAATTAATATAGATTCAAGCTCAAAAGCCACTCCTCCATGTGATACATAATAATGCACCGATAAGGAATAATCAGACATTGTTGGACAATTTACGATTAGTTGTGAGTGAAGTTGAGTTAGTTTCTTTCTATAAGGTCATGTACTTAAGAGTAGTACACACGGTTGATATTATTTCATCTAAACAACAACTTACAAAATCATACAAAACAAGGATTTGTGAGAAATCCCAACATATCCTAGGCCAAGGAGTTGGCAGGTTGTGCGAGTCGAAAGATTGCACATAATAATTGTTCATGAGGGATCTTGTATGAATCTCCAAAAGTTTTTTTTGAAAGGTCTGTCATCGAATGACATATTTATGTTTTGAACATAATTTTTTTAAACTAAAATCCATTTTATAAATAAAAAGGTTCATAAAGCATTTATGAATCCCTATTCTATTTGCACTAAGAAACAATTATTGTTTCAAGATATAACAACTTTATTGCGAAGGAATTTCTTTGAGAAATTTTTGGTAGTTAAATGGAATTGGATCCGATCCACAAATAGAACCGATTATATAAAATGAATTGAAATTAAATAACCTAAATGAACACATAGCATTAGAAATCTAATAAGTATTCTCGTACATCGAAGAGAAACTATGAGTTTCTTATTAATGTCGAAAATATACATTACCCTCGGTTGTTCAATTAAACCATTAAGATTGTTGACTCTATATGTATGATGCGCAAATCTGAAAGAATTCCAACTACGCTATCAAAATATGATTTTGGTGGTCGTAACCAAAGAGATGTGATCCATCAGTCGTGACCGTGTCTTTGTTGGAAAGATTAACGTGGTTAGAATTAAATGAACAATGTGGATAAGAATAATATCGCAAATTTCAATTGTTGAAATTAGCATAATAGATTCGATCTTCAACATGCTCAAGTTAATTCATATTTAATCGCTATATTATCGCTCAATAAGACTTAGTTTTTGGTACCTATGTATTGAAACAGAAAATTCTACATAACGATTTAGAGTAAGTCGTTTACACATATTAACCAAAAATGCCTCGAAGTCAGTAGGAGCGATATTGAGTTTGTGAGTCTTTGGATATGATCTAAGAAATGATACGAATGTATCATTTTATAAGCATCATGACTAAATAAGTATTTTGATAGAAATATCAAATAGTTTGATTTTCAATCAAAGTGAAGAGAAAGCATGTGTTTATAAGGATGAACGTTAAAAGGTACATTGATATTTTTAAACTATAAGTAAACAACACGTTGATTTTAACAATATGTTTGTATTAAAATCAACTTTAGTTGTTTTAATACTCAATATTGGATTGTAAATGATGTCTTTCATAGGGAATATAAAAGATATAGAGTTTGTCCAAAACGATATACAAGAGCACCCTATTAAAAAGAGAACATGTAAGTTGGATTCCTTATGCATTAGCAATAGGAATTATCATACAGATAATGTTGTGTATGATATTGTGTTTTATTTATTTATTTGATACATGGAGCAAATATATAATCCAAAATTGATACCACTAAATGGTTGTTTTAGGTGTTCTCGCGTATTTATGAAATACTAGAACTGATTATGATGGAACGTTTGGACACAAACTTTTATAAGTGATATTGAGTATAACATGTTGATGACAAAATTCAAATTAAAATCTTTAATTTGAAAATGTTTCAAAATAAAAGTGATGTGGTCGATTCAACGAAATGTTGAGAACATTAACTTGAATAGCGCTACAATAAACCAATGTATATAGATATAAATGCACAAATTTATAATTGAGCCAAAAGTGAATCCAAATGTGAGAATCCCATAATATTTTTATAAGATAACAATGCCACGAAATTGGTCATGATAGAACTTAAAGCTCACTAGAAGTCGAAAGACATACTTCAAATCCACATGACAAAAGGCGGTTTATCAGTGTCAGAGAGTGTTAATCGAAAAAGTAGATAATTAAAACATAATAGCATACCCATTCACTAAGGGACTAACCTAATTGGTTTTGAGAAAACCGATTGAAGAATCTGAAATTAGATTCCATAATTGACCACAAGTTCAAGTGGGAGATTGATAGAGTTATGGGTATGCCCTAAAAGAAATTATGTAATTTGTTACATATACGTTAACCAATCTTATTCAGAATAAAATGTATTTTATTCCTATTATATACTTGATATAACTTGATTATATTAATTAATTAACTTAATTAAAAGTATATTTAATAGAAAAAATTCATAAATGGTATATTTTGTGATAATAATTACAAAGTGTTGTAACCGTGAGTAATTTACCACAACGAAATAAATATACCATTTTAAATGTTCCTAGTCAAGATGCATCAAGAACAGATATCGATGCATTCATTGAGACTGGAGTACGTAACGCTCTCCAAATGTTGAGCAGTGTATTACTCATGACTGCTGAGGGCACCTAGGGGTTACGTACTAATAGTTATTGGATAACTATGGAAAGACTCACTCGATAATTTTCTGCTGGTTAATATAACAATGGTCAAACAAAAAATATCGATGTGATTGATTTACACAATTCTTTCGACTTGAGAATACCGTGGATCATCAATATGAAAGCTCTGGTTCGATTATAGCCAAATCATGGCATGACGTCCATCGAGTGACTAAAGTTCGGTCGAGTGGAAGTATTGGAAGTGAAACACTATTCAAGAGAGGATTCGTCTACTCAGTTATATGTAGTTAGTATCACAGTCAGCTCAAGTCAACTCAAAGTCAAAGTCTCTGGCTAGAGCGTTTCAGTTAATAATAATTGTTACTATTGAACCAAGGACTTTGTATTTGGACTATAAAGTTGAATGTGGATGGGGTTGGAATTTTAACCATTGTCAAATTCCATAAGTCGAAAGTGATATAGTTTTGACGAAGAGAATTGGTGTAAACAAATGTCATAACCGGATAACCCTTGTTAAACTAAAATTAGATTTTTACCGAAAATGAATAAACAATAAATTTGGCCATAATGTCATTCCACCTGCTAGTGACTTGTGAACGTTAACATTAGAATCTTCGATGTTAATCGCTGACCAAATTTACATCCAAGAGTTACACAGCCGAAATGATGAATTCTTTTAAGACCGAATGATTTAATTAGTTTATAATTGTTATAAATTAATTAAAATAGTTAATATTTATGAAATATTAGTTATAAAATTTGAATATGATTTGAGAAATAAATAATGTTATATGTATATTTATAACAGTTATAAATATATCGATCGATATACAATATCAACAAGCGATTGAATTAGATTTAATTGCATAGTATTTTGGCTTAGATGGGTTTAAGGCCCATCATCAGGGTTGCAAAATTTCATTTTTGGGAAGGTTTAGGGATGGCTAAAACATAGGAAATTGGTTTGGAGATAATGAGTTGAGATCAAGTGAGAATGTGTAAAAAGTTTTCCACGTTTCCCTCTAACACAACCCTATACACACACACATATCCATTACCGTCTACATTTTTGATTAAAAAATTGCTTTCAATCCACTTCAAAATTCTCCAATATATTTCAAATTAAAATAATACTATTCAATAGTTAGAGGTCGGTGATTCCGGACTTGCAATCTGACGAATCAAGAACAACAAAAGAAGGAAAGTCATTGCTTCAACATGGATTCAAAAGCATCATTGAATTGGTAATTTTAATTCATATTACAGTAATTAAATTATATTCAATGATCCTATGATGAGCAATTTCATATCTGTTTAAATATATTGCTACTATATGTTTAGTTAGGTGAGATTTTTGTAAGTAAATGTGGTTGTCACAAATCAGTTTGGTTATGTGCATAATTTGTTTATTATACTATTTGATTTATGTATAGGCAAATGTTGCTTACTATAGAAAATCAATTTTTGTCATTAATAATTGTTTTATATATATTTATTAATAAATTCATACACACACAAATATATATATATATATATATATATATATTAGTGTATATTTCTCTCTCATAATAGCATATATGCATATATAAGATATATATGATTTAAAAAATTTTGTACACTTATTGATATATAATATGAATTTACAAATTCAAAAATTAATTATCATACATATATTCATATTTTTAAATTAACATTTATTGAATTTTTGAATTGTTTATTATATATAAAATGTTTACATCAAAAATTCAATTTTATATTTAAAAAAATATTATATCATTTTAGAAACATATAAAAAATTAGGAATTTTTCAATAAAGTATATTATTTTTAATAATTAATATTATTTCGAAAAAACTATTTATGATTTATTAAAAATACTAATTTGATTAACAAATTCTTCAAAATTTTTGTACCCTTTCATTCATGATCCTAGAATTCTTGAAATTTTAAAATTTGAATTTTTAATAATATATTATTTTATATTAAATACTTATTTTCGAAATCAATGTATTTGTTTTTAAAAATAATCTTTCAACTTTGAAAAATCTCCAGATTTTTCCTAAGCTCTATTTTATGGTCCTATATTTTCGAAAATTATAAAATTTGAATTTTTATCAATAGATTATTTTATGTTTGTTATTTATGGATGAAAACATTATTTTATTCATAATATATATAAATTAAAATGCTAAAATTATTTTGTTTGCAAAACTAATTTAATTTTGAATTATACATAATTTTCAATAATTGTTCTCTCTCTTTCTATATATATATTTATGTTCATATATTATATATAATATATTTATACATACATATGTATATGTGTGTGTGTGTGTGTTGTAACACATATACATGCACATATTTGAACAACATACATGACATACAAAATGAGCTAATATGTCTGTTGCGATGTAAATCCCAACATCTACATATGTACATACTATACCTTTCACAAATTATTATGTTACACATGCACTCACACATATATGTATATGATATATTTATGTATAAACTAAATCAAATAAAATTAATTTCATACCTTAAAATATTTGAATTTAACTAAAATAAATGATTTTATTTAAATGAAATTTAAAAATATTCTAATTAAATTAGACTTCATAGGCCCAATGTGGTAAATTTTTTGAAATACACTTACCAATACCACTGCAGGTTGGCCCAGTTCCAATAGTACATAGAGGTATTTCGGTAAGTATTGTCCAATCGAATCTAGAACTGGAATTAAGCGATGTTTTACTACCGAATAAAAGTTCAGCAGGTTGACCATGTAACACTAAATGAAACATAGATACAAACAACTTTAAAGCTTCTTAATACTAATATATCCGTTTTCAGAAGCTTAGTCAGTGCCACTTACTAAAAACAAATGGTACCTTAGTCATACCTACAGGATAAACTATTGTGAAAAGATACAACAACCGAATGAAATCCAATGAGTGATTAAGTGGTGCATCCGTTGTTGGAAATGAAGGAAAACCAGTTAAATAATTGATTGGCAAACGCATGCAAAAAATGAATTCTGCATCTATAAATAGAGTACTCCATTGTGTACTTGAAAGAATAGGGAGGAAAAAAGTAAATTCTTACTGGATAAAGCTTCAAGAGAAAACTGGTGTATCTTTGTGAGTATTATTGAGTTGTGAACTATAAGTGTGTTGTAATCACTGGGGCAGGTCCTATGTCTTTTTGAGCCATGACAAAACTTAACTTTGGGTTATTATATACAATTGCAAGTAAGACCTTCAAACGATAAAAACCATATAATATATACCAAGCACTGGTAATTTTTTTCAAAATTTAATTAATTTGTTCATTACGTCATCAAAAGTATTAAAATTACAACTTCTTAATCATTAAAGATATATGGTAAATCTAATAATAACATCGTTTAAAATTTTCTCTTAATGCATCGTTTTGAAGCAAAATCATTAATTATACCGCCTTGTTCAATATTTTCCGACAAATATTTTTCAATGCATAGAATTGATAGCACATTCAACCTATCTTGAGACATAGAAGTTCAAAAATATGATTTGAACAATTCCAGTTTGGAAAAGATTCTTTCGACGAATTCCACAGTCATAAGGATAGTCAATAATATTCTATAAGCAATCATTACATTCGAAAACATATCTATTTCTCTATCAAACTCAGCCGTTCTTGTCGAAGTCCATGGCTTGTCCGTTTCATATGATTACTTTAGAAACATTACTTACAATATCTGTGGTTCCAAACATAAATATTTTTCAATCATAGCAGAAATTTCATTCCTTTTTAACGCATTTTCAAGATTCACACAAACAATTAGTAATTCCCAGTCATCCATAATAATTAATTTTTGGGCATCAAATAAGAAACCAAATATAGCCTCAAAGGGTTTCATTTCTTCAAATATGGTCCTTAATTGGGAGAGAGAGATGTCAACTATGTGAATAAAATATTCAATCTTAAATGATTCATGTGTAGATAATTGTTCTCTATCATTATCAAATGTTTCATCAAAACATATTTTTTCTTTGAGTTTGTCGTTTTGTAGGAAACATTAGCTCGATTTCCATATCTATAGCGATTTGTTTTGGTTCTTCAATTGCTAAATTAAATCCGTTTTCTCTATATTTTAGGAAAAAAGAAACAAGACCTTCCAATTGTTTAACTACAATATCAAGACGCATATCATCTGGTTGTAACTTTTTACGTACTAAGTTTATTTTGTTTAGAACATCATGCCAAATTACCAAAGATAGTATAAATTCAAATTGTGAAAGCTCACATGTACCTAAAGTTTGAGCATCTCTACTTAGTTTTGCATCTTCTGTAATTTCTGCTGATTTGAATAAAGCTTCTCTAATTTTAAGAAGTTGTGATTTTATTGCCTTAATACTTTCAATATGACTCTCCCATCATGTGTTTGACAATGATTATAAAGTTTTTTTTGAGAAAAATCATCAATCCTTTATTAGTAGAGAAGAGCATTCCGGTATTTTATTCTACACTAGGAAATGAAGTTGTCAACATACCTGACAAGTAGCGATACCCACTCTGTATAATATGAGTACCTATAGATAGACAACTTAGAACTCAAATGTCCGAGCACCTATAGACAAACGTCTGAATTGGGTCTTTTTTTACACCATGGGAGAACTGGATTTAATTTCAACAAATTCAAACATCTGACCCTTCTGAACCAGACGTGTAAGTTAGCCTATTTTTCTACTACGAAAGCACTGGACTTATTTTTACATTTTCAGACATCTGATCCTAGGATCCAGACTTCTGATTGCCTAATTGTTCATTTTTTAAATAAAATAAAACAGCCTTTCAACTTGTATCTTTTGGATCTCTTTTTAACTTTCCATCTTTTCTTTTGTTTCTCATCATCTTCGTTCTTAAAAACGCCATATTCTCCAAAACCCTAGCTCTCGAATCATTAAAAATGGCACTAAACATTCATCAAAAAGATCAAAAAGAGGAGAATCCTCTTCCTCTACACCAACCTCAGAAGCTACCGAAGAGAAAATTAGGATTTGGATAAGAGGAAATAGTATTGTTGAGGAGATATTTGAAGATTTAATGAAGAAGATTCATAATGGTCCTTTCTACAGTTTGAGAAACTTTGATGAGTATGGACTTAAAGATCTCACAGGCGAAGCAAAAATCACAACTTTGATAGAGTATGATGATAACAAGGTGGTTATAGACCCACTTGCTATTTATATTTTTATGCAAACTTGTGTAGTAATGCATGGAAACCTCATGATGAAGAAGGATGGCTATGGAGTAGTGTTTATAGTAAAGTTATTAAAATTCATGTAAACCTTGTTGCTGTTACACTTGGTTGTGGTCAAGGAGGAGATCAAATTGATGAGTTGCATGATTATCAAAATAGAAAGAGAAATGAAATAACATATGAGATTTGGGAAGACTCCATGTTCTTTAGATCCTGGGCTAGACTTCTAAATCGAATGTTGATAAACACCATTGTTCCTAGACTAGGGAGCCATGAGAAAATTTATGAAATGATCATAAGGCTCTCTGTGCCATCTTTGGAAAAGTAGAGATTAATTGGGCTAAATTCATACTCGATGAGATTAAGGACTTTTGGCTTAGAAAAGGCAAACTATCTTATATGCACCTTATATTATGAGATTCTTTGCCTTTTTCAAAGTCAACATCATACCTTCTAATTTTGAACTAATACCAATCAAGTATAGTGGAAGAAGGTTCTTTAGCCTCATGCACTTACCTACTCACCTAGAACGTCACATTAGCTTTGAGGAATGGACTTCACGACAAAATCAACTTGGTTAAAGCTCATCACAACCAACATTACAAACCCCACCTCCTCAACAAACCTCATTTCCTTCTCATGCAATGGAACACTAAACAGAATATAACTTTGAAACCGATCTACATGATGCTCAACTTCAGTCTAATCCAAATGAATCATTTTCTGAATTAACTCTCTGAAATCAATGGATTATCATAGACAATCAAAAGCCTTTAGAGAAGAGAGTTAAAGCACTTGAGATATCCTTCTCATCTCGGATGGGAAAGATGGAACGGTCGATGGAAAAAATCATGTCATCACTTTCAAAGATGATGAAAAAGGTCATAGGATGATCAAGCTCAACTTCATCATCCTCTCCTCCAAATAGTCCACCTCCTTCACATGCTTGTACCTCACACTCTCATGAATTCGAGCATAGTGATGAAACCTCTCATCAAAAAAAGGAAAGTAACTAACAAAGTAAGCAATAATGAGGAAAGCAAAAAATCTGATTGTTGGAACTGGACCAATTTACAAATGAATGAATCACACTTTGTTCCTTTTAGAGATCAATCTATAGCAGAAGGTATAGAAGAAACAAGTGATGAGAACCGATGGTTCAGAGAATGGCCTTACAATCCTTCAAATTATTATAGTCATGATTCCTACAGGAACTATGGTGGTTCATCTTACGATGGCTATTGATTGAGACTATGAGTATTTTATTTCCCTTCAGCATTTATTTTTTCAAAACTTGTTATATGTATTATGTTTATACTATTTGTGTTTTGCATGGTTTGTGGTTTGTTTGATGTGATAGGTTTTGTGTTGTTTTTGTTTCTGTGATTATGTTGCATTTACATATATCTTTTCCCGTTTATTTTTTGATAATGACAACGAGGGAGAAATAGATCTGCATATTGATAAGGGAGATTTTAAACTTAGGGGTTAGGGGGAGCTTTTTAATCTCATCATAATATTTTTTAGTGAAATGATTGTGTATAGAATTTTAAGTTTGTCATTATCAAAAAGGGGAAGAATGTTAAAACCTCTCTTATTGGATTTTAATGACATCAACCGTACAATCATATCGAAGAATCTCTAAGCCAATATGTATGTACATGATGATATAAAAGAATCTTTAAATACAAACATTTGGAGACATAAAGACTTCGAAGACTCAATAAGCTACAACGACATATCAAAAAAGAGCTCACATGAAGACAAATATCTGTAAGAGTCATATATCTTGTGTTAATGTCTTAGATATGCATGTACAATCTTCCATGGGTGATATGAACTGAACGTTTTCTTCAAAATGATTTTAGACACTCAAACGACAATTTTCAGCCAGTTTTAAATATCCCAGGTTCCTAGACGTCTGGCAACAAAACTCAAATGTCAATGAACATGCATTTTCGAACTAAAACCTTTTGGGACTTTTATTTTCAAAAGTCAAATGTCCGACTATATAATCCAGACGTCCAAGGTCATGGTTTTTTGAACTATTTCTTTTCTGAATTTTTTTAAAAAGATGTCTGACCACTTAATCCAGACATTTGAGATGTTTATAATAGTCATAAAAGACATTCTCTTCCATTGGTTGCGACTCTTTCTTCAATGGTTTTCATCAATAGGTTGCAACTTCTGAAGGAGACTTCTCACATCTATTTATACATGGCCATGGCTAGAGTTTAATTAATCGAATTTCTTGCTTTACGATATTCTTTCTTGATCTTTAAACTCTAGTGCTTTCAAAGTGCTAAACTTGCTTTCAACATCATCAAGAACTATATGTCTATATTCAGTGGTGATCTACTTTCATAAACTCACATGCTCTCACCCATTCAACTCAAATAGGAGATTATATGAAGTTTTGTACTACATTTTGACTATTCGGGTTATCAAGAACTCATTGTAAGTCGAAGATCATTCTCATTGTAAAAGTCCTAATTCGGTGGCTTTAGGTAAGAGTAGAAAATCATGTTTCCACGTAGCTATAGGTGGTTGTAAAGCCTCTTCATCCGGGCATAAGCGAGGGTATTATTGATAAAAGCCAGAACATAGCTTCTAGGATTGGACATATGATAGGAGACCGAAATAATATAAAAACTCTAGTATGATCATTTTTTATTTTTACCTTCTTTATTCCGCTGCATATTCTCTAGTGATTAGATATATACTTTTAGCTTTTAGAGAATTATCAATACATACAATATACAATATTACATTATATATTGTATACCATAATAAACCGATCCATGTAAATTACTGTTTTTGCTTGTGACTTTCACCCTCTCTCTATCATTCATTTATGCAAACTTTGGTATTTAGAGTGGATTGAAGATTATTTGTACTAGAAAAACCCTTATCAACCTCTCTCGGTGTAACACCCCAAAAAATTTTATAAGAAATTAATTGATTAATAATAAGATGGATATTCTAGTATGGGCCTGCTTCTGGGTTGGAGGTATTACCTCCTTCATGCTCAAGAAGCATTAATATAAAATCAATTGTACGATCTATTATCATTTCCACTTCATTTACTATCGATTACTCTGTTTATATTTATTTCCCATGTTTGATCTTACTCACACGACTTTATATAAGGAATGAGTTGCAATCCAAATCTATTTTTTTATTTTAGCTATCTCGTAAAAGCTTCGGCCCAACTAGATATATCTCCTCTTTGTAGTTCATTGTAAAAATTATATAACATATGCTATTAATAAATGAAAATTTGATTTCGTCCTTTATTTTCAGATTTGATATGTGAAAAACCCTACCTAAAAACACATTTCAAACTACATCCTTATTTTTAATTTTGATAAAATAAAGTTGTTTTTTTTTCAAAAATTAAATCTGAACATTAATTTTTCTATGATCAAAATGCTTTTTTTTAAAGAATGCAAATATTCACGGTCCAGAAACTTCAAATTTTAGTAGATTTCCCGGCAAAAAAATGCAGATTACTTCCGGAGTTCTTTGAAAAAATTTGTTGAGTTCTTTGCAAAATTTTGCAGAGGATTTTACAAATATTCTGAAACTTAAAGATATGAGTTTTCTAGTATGTGTTTTTGAGAAATGACAGATGTGTATTTTAAAACTTAAAAATGATGTTTTTACGAAAGTTCCCTATTAATAAAGCAACCTGTTTTTTTTCTTAGTTTTCAAGTTGACGGTTTTAAGTAGGGGCTTTACTTTTTTGGAAAAAATTATGGTCTTGAACCTAATTAATTAGAGAAGTGGTAACAGGAAAATGGGCTGTAGGAATTTTTTACTTCTCTTTTTGGGCCTACGGACGCGGATGATTTTTTTTCGTTTGAAGGACGCGGGCATTTTTTTTCGTTCTAAGGACAAACTTATGTAAAATTTAAATTTTCGTCTTGATTTCTTCTCCACCTTCATTCTGATATTACTAATCTTAGTTCATCGATCTTCTCAATTCACGGACGCGTTTTGTACTCGATCTTCTCGATTGTCATCGATCTTCGTCGTGTTTCTTTATCGTCGATCTTCTTCGTGCTTTGGATCTTTATCAAACAATTTCTTTACATTCAGGTATATTGCTTTTATTTGTTTCGATATTCTTTTTATCTTTCTCTGATAAAATATCGTTCGATTATTAAGTATATTTTTGTTTTTCTAGGTTGCATAGTTTGTCTTCTTCCAGATTTCAGTTCCTATTTTGGATTTGTTTCAATGGCAACGTAAGATTTTATTGTGTATCATTATGTTTCTTCAGTATAGTTTAAGGTTTTACATTTTTACTGTTCATCTATCTTTCTAATGAATTTCATATGTAGTTTTTTGCGTTATGCTATATTTATATAGCATTCTTTGCTATTGTATCATTTTTTGTTTTAATTTGATTGTGCTATGTTCATTTATCATCTACTTTTTAATTAATTTATATTTCTTTCATTTAGCTCTTAATTTGATTTTGATTTGTTATTCTATGTTAATTTAACATTTTCTGTTGTTGCTGTATTCATAACGTTAAGTAAGTTTGTTAATTGGTTTTTTAATTTCTTTTGCAGTACTGATTTCTACAGTGATGAAGCAAATAGTTTGCTAGTTATTTTTGAACATAATGAGAATTGTTATTCTACTCGACTCACCACAGGCTCTTCTTTGTTTGGTGTTAAGACTGATATTTGTGAAGTTTGGCCACATCTTAGTCCATTTTCTATTGAGATATCTTATGTTCTTGAGAATAAGAATATAATCATTAATACTGATTCAGATTTGATTAGTATTGCGTGTTTTCTAATTTTCAGGAAGAGTCAATATTTTAAGTTTACTGTCAAGGAAAATGTTTGTGTTAAGGAAGCTGGTATTGCTGGTTGTGGTTTAGGCAATGCAAGTGTTCAAAGCACTTCAATTGGTAGTAATTCTGGTTCAAATAGTGATTCACATGCTGATTCTTCTTATTATTTGAAAGATATGTTGAAGAAAAGTTCTCAAAAAACTATTGTGGATTTTCTTGGTTTTTGTTTTAATGGAGCTGAGGATTTTCTGGAGTTTTTAATGGCATGTCAAATAAAAAATGGTTATGATTTGATTTTTGTAAGAAATTCTTCGGATAGAATTTTGGTTAATTGCTCTTGGTTGAAGGATGGTTGTAAGTTTTATCTTAATGCTTCTTCGGATCCTAGTCTACTCTCTCGGTTTTTTATTAGAACTTACAATTTTGATCATTCGTGTGGTGCCAGTCTTAGAGATGTTAATAAAGTTAATATTTCAAGTAGATTTGTTAAATCTTTGATTGTTGATCAAATTCGAGATGCTCCTATGAAGAAGCCAAAAGATATTATGAAGGAATTTAGAAGAGAGTACAATTTTAAACTTTCATATTATTATGCTTATAGCGGAAAACAGTTGGCTTTGAAAGAAATATATGGAGATGATGCTATATCATATAATGATTTACATTGGTATTTAGAGGCATTGCAAAAGTATAATCCTGGTTGTTATGTGGCCATGGAAGTTAATGGTTCAACTGATCAGTTTGAGGGAGTTTGTATTGGTTTTGGTGCTTGTCTACTTGGATTTAAACACTGTCGGCCATTAATATTTTTAGATGCAGCTGCTTTGAAGGGAAGACCGGGTGTTTTGTTAGCTGCTACTTCTAAAAATGGTAATCAAGGTATGAGTTTCATTTTAGTTTTGTTTTATTTACTTATTTGTTTTTGAAGTAATGATATATTAAACTATCATTGTTCAAAGTTGTACATAATTATAATGCAGCCATGTTTACACAAGAATTGTTGGCTTTATTTTATTCAATGATTGACCTGATTACACTAGTAATGTTTATGGTAGAAATGTTTACAAAAATAAGAACTAAAATTTTATGCAGCGGTAACTAAAAGACTTTAAAATAATATATGCTATATTCATATATCATTTTGAATCTACTTTAATTGTGTATAATAGAAATTATTAACATTTAATACTGGTTTTGATGTTTAATATAATTCATGTTTCTTAGTACCGAGCTCTCATTAATTATTTATTTTGTAGGTTTCTTTCCTCTTGCTATGGGTATTGTTTCACATGAAAATGAATCTAATTGGTCTTGGTTTTTATCCCATATGAAAGGAATGCTTAATGAAGATCGGTCTTTAGTTTTTATGTCCCATCGTCAATGGGGTCTCGTTTTAGGTGTTTCCAAAATATTTCCTTCTTTATATCATAGCAATTGTTTACTTCACATGTAACAGAATATTGGTACTGTTGTCAAGGCGGCTAAAGGTGATTCATCTATTATGGAGTTGTTCAAACTTTGTGCTAGAGCTTCTAATGTGTATGATTTCGGGCGATATCTTTCTAAATTTAAAGATATTGGGGGTACATCTGCATAAATTTTTTAAGAGATAAACTTTTTGACCATTGGGCAGATTTGTTTTTTCAAGGAAAGCGTTATGGTGAATATTCTTCAAATGTTGCAGAAAGTTTCAACTCATGGATTTTGGAAGACAGAGTTATGCCTATAACTTCTTGTTTGGATGGTATTCGAGTGAAAGTTATGGAGCAAATGGCGAGACGAAGAGAGGAATGTTGTTTATGGACAACATATCTTTGTCCTGTTATGGAGGAACGTTTGTCAAAGTTAGTAGATGATGGCTTTGGTTGGGATGTTTTTAAGTCTTCGGAATTTGTGTTTGAAGTTAAACCTTCTAAGTCACAGGTTTTTGATCTTAAAAATGGTTTATGCAGTTGTAATCAATGGAGAGTTACTAGTTTTCCATGTGCCCATGCAATTAAGTGCATTAACAAGTGTAGATTATCAGTTTATGATTTTGTGAAGGACTATTTTACTGTTAATGCTTTCAGATCTTCGTATGCTAATGCTATCAATCCATTTCCATATTTTGATATGCCAATTGCTACTGAAAATGATGTTTGATTAGGCCTCCTAAAGAAGTTCGTGGTGCTAGAAGACCATCTACAAAGAGGCGTGGTGGATTTGGATATTCTCAAAGTAAAAGAAACAGATGCAGTCACTGTAATGAAGTTGGCCACAACAAAAGGAATTGTCTTCGTTCTTCAAAAATTTAAGAAAATTTATGTGTTTTATTAGTGTAATTGAGAAGTTTTTTAAGTGTACAGCTGCTAAAGCTTATAGAAAAATGAAATCAGACTTTGTGAAATCATTAGAAAATAAAATGTGAAATGTTTTGGTTATTTTGTTTTAATTTCTAATATCTGTTGTTCCTCTGCCTTTTGGTATTGATATTTCTATTCAATGCTATATGTACTTATCATTTCAGTTGAATGCCAGTTGTAACTAGCATTTCATTATAATCAGTATGCATCTCTCTGTCATTGAAACCCATCATCTGTCATTGTATTGAACTGAGTAAGATTTTGAACAAGAACGAAGGATTTGATGATGATGATATACTGTTTATATGATAGTTGATTAGATTACTTAAGTGGTTTTGTAATGATTTGCCAATATAATGATGTACTGTTTATATGATATGGGGGAACATCTGCTCCCATATTTCTTCTATACTGCAATGGAATATCTTCCCTTATTGTTAGAAACATCAGTTAGAAAAAATAATTAACACCAATTTGTAAATGGGATATCTTAATTATGCAGACTGCATCTCTCTGTTTCAGAAAATAACAGAAAACAACATACGCTGCTACACAACAAACAGTGTCTTCAACAACTACTTTACTTACTGTGCAAACTAATCTCCTTACTTCAGTCACAAATGTGCATACTAGTCATCCCCATACCAATCACTTCTTCTACCCTGCATACTTCATCACCACCCCAACATCATACAACCCTTTGCTACTTAAACTACCACTATTGCTTGCTACTTCATTTCAACTACATCTTTACTTTGCTGCTGCTATACATCCCACACCCAAACTACCACCGCTAAATTGATGGCATCTCCACCATTTTCTTCATAAAGCAACGCTTCCATTATCACCATACAACAACCCACTGCCTTTGCCTTCCTAACTTACAAAAAACCACCATCTCCATCTTTCTATCCCAGCATATTCCATCTCCATAACTTCCTATATCTGCTTATCATTTCAGTTAAATGCTAGTTATAACTAGCATTACAGTGTAAACAATAGTCATCACACTTGAAACGGAGTTCAAACATTGGAAATCGTATAAAAATTCTATATGGATAAATTCACACATTATTGATCACAGTTCAATCACTGAGAAATGTATTTTTACGTAATGCTAGTTCTATCTAGCATTTTAGTATAAAACATTATTTGGTACATCAGAGATACCGTAAAAGCATTAAAAAACACATAAAAATGACACTTGAATATATCCATAGTTTATACATTGTCGTTCATGCATTGAAAACAGACAACTATAATCAAATCAAATTCAAATCAAGAAGTTCAAATTCATCTGAGCAGTTTATACACTGAGAACAAAATACAATCATTAGAAAACATATAAGACTTCATCTCAGACTCCATCTCAGATTCCCTCTTAAACTCCATATCAGACTCCATCTCAGTTTAATTAGCACAAGTGGTTCAGTTCAAATATATCCAAAGTTCTAAGAAGTTAAAATGCAACAGCTATTTTTATGTAGAATCTTTGCAGAGTTTCTCCACTGACCAACTGTATTGTGGATCATTGAGTATGCTATACACCACTACAGATCTTAGGTTTCTAAGCATTACCTTTGGATATTTTCTGGTATCTCATCCTTGTCCAGTTTTTTCATGTTTACCATGACAAAGAACGCACAATCAAGTCTGTTTCAAATATAGAAATATTAGTTAATATTACAGTAAAACCTAATGCTAAAATAATATTGCAATTTTTACTCTAGAATTCTAAAATATAGCTTTATATTTTGATCACAATATTAATCAATGCATTCATAGAGACATCATTGCTGCGTGTGGAATGTGCAACTTATACATAATCTTTTTGTTCAATAAATGTAGATCAGTGAACTGTCAATTAGCAATGCTAGTTTTAATTATCATTTTGCATATTTAATGCATTCTTCTGCAATTTAAAAATAGAAATGATAGTTTAAAGAAGAGAAGAAATGAAATTAGTTACTTACGAATTTGAATCCTGTGGTGGGCTTTTTGGCTGCAGCACTTTAAGTTTGTGAATTTCTTTATTCAGTATTCCTAATTCTGCCCATTTCGTCTTGAACATCAATTTAATTTTGTCTTTCTGCAGGAAGAAAAATTAATGTTGTATATTAATGTTAGAGTGATTTCAAAATTATACTTTTCTTACAAGAATGATGGCTTGGTTATAGCTAGGGTTTGAAGTCCTTGTTGATCTAGTTTTTGGTTTTGTTGAATCATAATGACTCCACTGCATTGTTTCATAGTTTAGCATCAACAAGCTCCAATGGTTTGCGTAATGTAGAGGGAAGAAAATTTTCTCTGTAAATTCATCTTTGACAATGACATCTATTGTTGGTATAACTATGTCTTTGATCACAGTTTGCTGGTCATGTGCTAAAGCATTCTGCACATTCATATGTATTAGAATACTTTATATTATTTTTTAACATTTATATTGAAAAGCTTATACTTACCATCATCATTGTGGTGAAGTAGTAACTGTGTTCATACATCTCTTGATTGTAATAAAACCAATCAATAAGCTGTTAAACCAAACAACGAAGGTTATAAGTTTCATGGGATAATTAATATATTTTTTTGGACCAGGAATATTAATGCTAGTATTCACTTTCATTTACATGTTTACTGCATTGTAAGCACTGAAAAACGCAAATGATCGTTTAATCAGTCATCTTGGACATTTTACATATTTATATGCGGTTTACAAATATCATTTTTAACTCCCATTCTTTCATTCAATACATTTATATGCAGTTTGAAACTTTGAATGCTAGTTTTAACTATAATTCTCTCATCCTATACACTTGTATGCACTTAAAAAACTATGAATGCTAGTTTTATCAATCTTTCTCCCATCCTATACAGTTATCTGCATTTTAAAAATACTAATGCTACTTTTAGCTGCCACTCTCTCATTCAATTCACTCATATGCATTTTGAAAAGTTGAATGCTAGGTTTAGCTATCTTTCTTTCATTTTATATATTTATATACAGTTTTTTACTATCATAATTTTAATTTGATGCATACCTGTCCATCTGTAACCCCCTCAAACAAAACGGCTTCCAGCATAGATTTCACTATTGTGATTCCTCCTTTGTGTCCTTCATCTTTTTCATATGCTACAGTGCTGTAATTGAAAATCAATAATTGACAAGTTGATTTTTCTTCAATTTTATTTAATTACAAATATAATGAAAGAAAAAATATCAGAATTCTTACTTCTCATTTTTGTTAAATTTGAAGAAAGTAAGAATTTTGTTTTGCTGTTCCTCATTGAATAATTGTAGAATACTGCCTTTTGTGATATCTTTACTCTTGTAGGTTTTACTTGATTGCGAGTACCCATCAACATCAATAATTTCTTCATTTTTAATTATTGTGACTTGTTCATCTGTTTCAGTTTCAGATTCGTGTTCATAATCTGATTCTTCATTTTGTTCTTCTTGTTTCTGTTTATTTGTATTTTCTTTCTGACCTTACTTGGTTTTAAGTTGCTGCTTTTGGTTTTCATTGTCCACATTTTTCTTTGTTTTTCTGTGAACAATTTCATATTGGCAATCAGAATCAATTTTATTCCTTCATTGGCGCTTTTTAAACCTCAAAAATAAAGAGCTTGGTTTCTTCTGTGTTTTTACATGCACTGCTGGTGATTTTTCTGTTGCCTCTGAAGGTTTCTTTTGATCCTGTTGTTCTTTCTCTTGCTACATCTTTTTAATTTCCTGAGTTATATTGAGATCAAATGATGGTGGTTCTATTTCTACTCTTGCTTTTGATCTCAACATCTTGATTTCTTTTCTCAACTGTATGACAGTGCCTTCTGCTTGTATTCTTTTCTATTTTTCCTTTTCTAATTCTTTTTCACTTTTCTTCAATTTATTTTCCAAATCTTCAATGTACTGCTGCATTGACTTAATTTTTTTTGATGTCTCTTCCAAATTTTCTATTTTGTGCATCCCAATATTCTCATTGGTATCCAGTTGGACAAATTTTTGTTGAAGAAGTGCTTTTTCATCTTCAGTCAGGCTTCTTATTTCAACAAAAATCTATGTAATAACATAAATAGTAATGAATGAGGTAACATAAAATGGATGAACTAATTTTATATATAATTGTCATTTTTCATGTGATGCTTTATCTGACTATCATTCTTTAGTAGCACCTATAGAAAATTGTATTTGTGCAGAACTGATATATGTAACTATCATTTTAAATTATGATTGTATAATAACAAAATGAAAACTGTTGATATACACTATATTATGATATATTTGTCTATCATTATATACTTCTTATACTGGTGTGAGAAATAATACATTTCTATTGTCCATGTTCATCAATGCTTCTCTTGAGATGACCCTTTTCAAGCTTGCAATATTCCACCTCCCAAATCTAGGTAAGGTAGAATAGTATGTTGCTAATGGAGATATCAAATTCACATGCTCACATAGGAAAAAGTACAAATAAAATATTACTTGTTAAAACATATAATGTGTATAATTTAATTTATAGAGATAGATGCATGAACATAAAGTTAGAATGTTGTACTTACAATTTGGAGGATGGAACAACCCGGCATGTTTCTCGGCTTTGTTTTGAAAGCCGTCAAAGCTCTAATCAATGAATGATGAATTGAAACTGGCCAAGATACTGAGTTCATTTTGTTTTGATGAAGAATATAGGGAATATATCCCCATGGTAAGTATCTTTGGTTATCAGGAAAGAAGAAGGTTATCATTGCAAGAATAATAAGCAGTTTTGGAAAATCATTTTCATGTTGAAATTGTTGTGTTTCCAGCACATTATTTATCTTTGAAATTGTAAGATCCTTTGTGAAGTGCTCTGTTGTTCCAAAATTTCTCAGTACAAAATCTTTACAATTGTCTGGAAGGATTTGTAAACTCATTTTAGATAATGGAAAAATATTTATTCCAGACAAAGGTAAGCTAAAGAGAATTGAAACATCTTCAGGTTTGATTTTTAAAAAAAAATTTCCCACTTTAAAAGCTTCGTCGTTGATAGAAAATGTTTCTATGATATCATCTAAGGTTGTTGATGATTTTGTAAAAGCAGCTATGGATAAAATTTCTTTGAAAAACACTAGCATGAATTTTTCGAAGGGTGTTTGTTTTAATTAAGTTAATTGATCCACAAGACAACCTCCTTTTTCCTTAATTTGCCTGAAATTTTTTATCTTTGGAAGTAAGCTACATCTATACTGAATTTTTTTCTTAGATACTTTCTTTGGTTTTTTTTTCCTTCAGTTGTTTTTTCTTTCTTCAATGTTTTACCTTTTGATCCATGTACAAAAAACTGTGAATGAATAATTCGGTATTTAACAAACTATAATGTTATTTTCATGTCTCATTTTTTAAATGCTTCCTTATTTTTATCTATCAATTTTTTCAACTATGAAAGCATAATTTACTAGTGCTATATGCATCTATCATTCTTTTTTCAAATGCTATATTTGTCTATCATTTATTTTTTTAATGGATGCTTCTAAAGTAGAAAGATTGAATGCTATGTTTGTCTATCATTTTTTTGATGCTATATTTGTCTATCATTCTGTAACTACTCATCATATTGTTGTCTATCAACCATAAAAAACTGAATGTTATGTTCATCTCTCATCTCATATTTTAATATGATGCATACAAATCAAATGATATATTGAACTATCATTAAATAACTATCAATACAGTAAATCAAATGATATATTGAACTATCATTCAATAATTATCATTTACTATACCATCATAACAAATACAGTAAATAAAATGATACATTCAACTATCATTCTATCATGATATGTTTGTCTATCATTTTTTTAATGCTATATTTTTCTATCATTCTATAAATATTCATCTTATTGTTTTCTATCATCTGTCAAAGATTGAATGCTATGTTCATCTATCATTTCATCTTTCAATATGGTGCATACAAATCAAATGATATATAGAACTATCATCGAATATGTATCCACCTAATTATTTTCTACCGTTTATCAAATATTGAAATGTTATTTTCATCTATCATTGCTCATTACACCCACAGTAAATAAAGTGATGTATTCAACTATCATTCTATCATGCAATGTTTGTCTATAATTTTTTTTCAAAGTTATATTTGTCTATCATTCTGTAACTATTCATCTTATTGTTGTCTATCATCTGTCAAAATCTGAATGCTATGTTCATCCATCATCTCATATTTCAATATTATACATACAAACCAAACGATGTATTGATCTATCATTCAATAACAAATCAAATGATAATTGATCTATCATTGTAAAATTATCTTTTATTTTAAAAATAAATCAGCTGTTATACCTCTGTCTTTCTTTTTCTGTTGGCGATTTCATCACTAAGTTGTTGTTTCTTCGTGTCGTCTTCATTCATAGTTTTGCATGCCCTAGATTTTTTCGTCCTCTTTGTATCTTCGTGAATATCATTCGAATCGACAGCCATGGATGAATTATTTTTTCGCCTTCTCTTTACTGCTGTACGTGTAGCATTCGAAGCCCTACTTTTTGAAATCGTAGGTTCATTGTTTATTTGTTCAGGATTTATTGAAATATTTTGATTTACGTTCATCGACTTAGATTCTGAAGTCGATTGTGCTTGTAAATCAGTTTGAGGAAGAAAATTGATGTCGGTTTGTGTTACCATTGTTTGATGAAGAAGAAATTTTGTTTGCAGAAGAAACGAAACTAAAAAAGCAGGAACGATCGACAAATTTTGACGCTTGTCCTTGAGACGGAAGTTTAATTTTAGCGTCCGTTAAAATAAATTTTATTAAATTTTTTTCTTTAAACTAATTTCTTCAAGTGGTAATTAGTTTAAAGGAAAGGCCTGATGCAAATTTTAATTTGAATGATACTGTTGAAATCTCAGTCCGCACATTCCTCCACGGGGGCAACATAGACCAAACTCATATATATGCCACACCATCCCAATAGATCTAGCTCCACCTTAAGTCTGGCTACTTAAGCCTACACTGCTAGTCACCACGATTTACGGATCTCTTGCACATTATCTATTGTCCTAGACGTTACCATCGGCTCTCATATCATATTGAAATCCTAATCTGCACATCCCTCTGTGGGGGCAAAATAGAGTTTGGTCAACACTTTTAAAGGAATCGCTTGTTGTTACATGCTACCAAACTCATATATATACCACACCACTTCCATTATTTTTCACGGTGTGAGACCAATTTTCTTTTTCAATGTGCGTCCATTACCTACACACAATGCGGGACACCCCAACAGACACAAGTTTTAAAGTTTAATCTGAATTACATTAGACTGATATATTCATATAACATTACATATATATAATGCTATATTCATATAGCATCACACAGTGCCAATCATAAATCTTAAATTTATCGCATAAGCTTTTCCTATCAAGTACCCGACAATTAAAATATGTTGTTAAAAAATAGCAATGTATGTTATTATCAATGCATATATTCATATGTATACAACTAAATCGGTCTTAAAATGCATGTTGAACAACAATGCACATGCTTAGTAGTCAACAATTTGTAAACTAATAAAAGAAATAAAGCAAACTCAATCTCTCTTTTCTAAAAAAAAGTTTAATTATATACATTGATAATTTGTCACAGATACATCATGCTAGCTACACAAATGAATCTGATAAAAAAAAGAATACCGTTAAGTCTAAGCACAAAGCAGCAATCCATGGATAAATGCATCATAGACCATCCGACATTGCACAAATATTCTCATATAGACTTCAGGTCCAACAGCAAAATACCCTTATAACATTCTCAAAGTTCAAGGCTCCGTTTCTGGACATTTCTTCTTCTCAGGCCATGAGGCAACTGCTTCTTTCAGTCTATATTATACTCATTCTATGACTTTCATATTCTACATCATCGAGATAGTCGTATATGTATGCGTAATGCTATACAAATATGATGGTATATATGTTTCATACTATGTTAATATATAATTTTGTTGTCTTTTAAGCTAAAATTGAAAACTTGTGTTCTTCATATTAAAATTATTTTTAGACCTCTAGACCAATTACCTAAACAGGAAATGTGTATTTCAAGACTAAAACAAGTTTTTTTTTGAAATTAAATTTATTCTTGGTTCAATTTTTCACTGCAAAAAACACTAGGTTATTAGTTTAATCACAGAAGCATCAGCGGTTGGATGTTGAGAAGTGCCAAATTCATTCTTTTATCATGCTAAAATTCTTGTTCCTGTAGCATATTATCAATGAACATGATTTCCACGGTGATTTGAAATTCCAAAAATACTATTATTCATCAGCGGAATCTTACCATCAATTTGCAACCTTCACTATCATTTCCTTCTCGATTATGAATTTTACTATCAATTTACCACCGATACCACGAACAAAACAAATTGAAATAAAAGTGTTGTGACTACAAAATATTTGCACTTACAACACACGTTTGTCTACTTTTTTTTATTAACTAAAAAGCAAATATCTATTAGATGCACGTAAGTACGTTTTATACTAGTTTAAAGAATGCGAATAGTCATAAGGAAAATAAAATTGTGGATGCAAAAGCAACTACAATTGAGGTATCAAATAAAGCATAGATTTTGTAACTTTCCTTTTGATGTTCTATCCAAATCCACTATATTCTTTTGGATGTAAATTTGATGCTTTAGACTTTCCTTTTTTTTAAGGACAATATAAATGATACTTAAACGAGATGTAAAATTTGTTTATTTAGAACAACTCCAATGGAATCATCAAATGAAGTATCAAATCGTGTAACTTCCATTTTGATGTTCCAAAATTCATTTTAGAAGGTCCGACCCAAACGCCAAATGAGGATGCAGAATTAGTCACTCATCTTATTGGATGCAAATTTGATGTTTAACGAGAGAAATTTGATGTTTTAAAATGGTCTTTTATGGTTGATTTAAGGGGCTATTTTTTAGAAAAATTAAAATGTTTACTTTTTGATTAAATTTGGGTTGGAACATATTAATATTTAAGAAATCATATGGATAATAAAAGTAATATTAGAGTGACCGAATGAGTGTTCTGATATTTCATTTTGATGTTTTGGATTGGAGTTGCTCTTAACCTTAATTTGTGAGAAATCAAATGGATAACCAAACTAGCGTAAAAGTAATCAAATGGGTGTTTTAATTTTTTATGGTCATGTAAATGTGCTAAATAGGCCCTCTAAGATTTTTAAAAAATTCATGAAAAAATTGCCTTTATGTTATTCATCCATCCTTTTACCTTTAGTGTAATTTTATATAATTCTCAAATATTATGCTTAAACCAATTGATTATGACGATAATATAAATCTAACCGAATCAAACGAGGCAAAACATGAATTTTATGCTATTTTGAATTTTTTAATTTGAAATGCATAATTCGCAGAAGAACAATTGAATGATTAAGTAGAAAATCTCACAGTGAAAATGCATGATATGTAGAACAACCATATACGTGTGATGTGTGGATTAAAAAAATTTCTCACAGGTGGAATGGTTTTGGTATAGTGAAAATTTTAAAATTATTATTTTATACTCGTTAAGGGTATGAAGGAATTTTTTTAAGAAAAAGATGGGTATACTCAGCAAAAACATGGATACAATTGTCTTTTTGTTATAATATATGTATTTTATAAAGTGAATATGCTTGTACATTGTTTTGTTTAGTCCCACATCGTGGGATAAGTTCAGTCCTTATTTCTGAAGCCTTTATATAAAGTAGGCCATGTAATGTAAATAGATGTCAAATTCTCAGGAATGAATAATATATCTTCTGTCTCTCTCTAATGGCTTCCTTTCTCTTTATTTTGTAACACATTATCAGCACGATCTTTTTCTCGAATGTATTGGATATTCTAATCCAGAAGATTAGATCCTTTTTTAATGTAGGAGAAGCAAACAGATTAATTTCCAATGACTCCGATAATGAGAATCGAATCAATGGAGAAGCAAACAGATTAATTTTCAATGACTCCAGTAATGAGAATCGAATCAATGGTACTTATATTTTTGACTTGTTCCACTTTTCATTCGTCGATGTATAAAACACGTTTCCTTTTAATGGAAACACGCACTTTTGCTCTTGCTATGAGATTTTCGGTTTCATTCACACATTGAGTGAAACAAAGTTCCGTGATGTTCATATTTTCATTTAGAAATAATTTAGAATTTATATGATTATATCTATTTTTTTGTTTTAACCATATTCAGATGAGGTATTCCATTATGTTCAGCTTACAAAGTTCTATTAAATTGATTCTTCATTCTTTATAAAAGTTGTGCATATATTATGGACATTATATTCTATTTCTAGCATTTGATTTGAATTATACGGCTAATGTTAATAATTACCATGCCATCTTGCTTTATTTGGTACTTGACATTCATTGAAGTATAAAAAAAAAATTGGTTAGTCCACTATTTGGTCAATGAAATTAAGCAACACAAGAAACAAAGTTTCATCAGGTTTCTATTTTATTGTATGTTACAAGTCATGTCATTTTTTTTTCTTAATCATAGGTTTCAGGGCACATACTCACGTCATTCATATTAGTGAGTATTGAAATTGATTCCATGCAAATATATATTTTTATTCAACATTTTTTTTTGTTGCCAAATTTTCTATACTTGGTTAACTTGACTTGCATATTACACAGTTTAACTGAAAAATATCATCTTTACCTTTGGAACTCCCTGAAGGAGCGTTATGACCACCAAAATATGGCCACACTTTTAAACACTAGGCATGAGTGGTTGAACTTGAAGTTTTAAGTCTTTAAATCTACTAGGAAATACAATTCCTTTATATTAAAATTACTTCTAAACTAAAATTATGTGAAAGGATTGTCTAGTAATACTAACCTGAAGTTAGATCATTTTTTCGAAGACGAAGGAAACTTCTTTAATGATGAAAATCTAAATGCAGTGATAAATGATATGGTCAAATTGATCAATAATAGCAGCCTGAAGTCTGCTATGTGGATTTTATTTTATTTTAGTTCAATAAATCAGTTTGAATTTGGTAAAGCCCAAGTTTTGATCATCTTTGGGTGTGTTTGCCAAACTATATATTTGAAGAAGTACATTTTAATATTCTCCAGAAGAGTTAATCCATATGACATACTCTTGAAGAGATGTTTTATGATTTTTATATTTCAAAATCCAAACATCCTAGAAGAGATGTTGTAGAATTATGTCAATTATGTAGAAAAAGATATTGATTATTGATGACATCCCAAAAACAATGCATATAAAGTATCTTTAGAAGTGATATGTACCACTCTAGAAGCGGTGTTTATGAAATATCCCCAGAAGTGATATTATATCATCGTATAGCACTATAAAAGAATTGCCTATAAAATATTGTCAAATGTGATAATAAATTATCTAAAATTCAATCGTCTATTGTCATGGACCCGTAGCTCCATTAGATAAATAGTGATATGTAACCTTTTACTTTTCAGAACTTACGATGAATCAAATATTATATGCACAACTATTCTTGAAGAAATATCTTTAGATATGCTCCTGAAGAGATAATCTATATGTCGTATCATAATTTTCACTAAAGCTATACACACGGTCCTGAGGAAATCTGTACCTGTAACATTCCAAGTATCCAGAAGATACTATTATTATTTTTGCTGTAATTTTATTTACAAAACTCTCAATAGAGATGTGTAGAAATGTCTATATGAAATTATAAATTATTCGTTGATAAGTAATATAATTAATGTTCAAACTTATACTTGAGATATAATTGAGGAACAAAACTTAACAACTTGAAGTTGTTCGAACCAGAAGTTCGATATGATTTCAAACCAAATGTTTTGAACATTATCATGCGGTTTTGACAGGTTTGCATTGACATTGATTTATAAATAGAAATTAATAATTTGGATCCTTGTAATAGTTTGTTCTAATAATCACTAATTCAAATGAGAAAGAATATGAAAATTTTATAATATATATATGTGATACGTGGACGCACGTATACATCCATATATGTAAATATTTAGCTAACAACCTGAAGTTTGTTATAAGCTCATCTTATAGATTATGCATAGATATTATTTAGTGATTTAAAATTCAATCAACATAAATGTTGAATGACCTAAAGTCATGTATGTATTCAAATGATCTACACAATAAGTAAATTCCTCCAATTGCTTAGATCAATGAATGAGAACAAACTCTAATAATCAATATCAATTGAATGCATTTTATGAACTAATAAAAGAATTATCCTCTTATTATTAATATGTATGATGTATTTGCTAGTAGCAATATCATAATGGATCAAAATGAGAGTCCAAAGATGATTATTATTTAATGTGACAATGTTTGTCAACATTGAGGGGGAGGATAAAGGGATACAAGCTCATTTTGATCATCAGTATTAAATATTTGTTAAAATATACAATGATGCGAGATATTAAGTAACTTGAATAAATTATCAATAATATCCCTAGTAGACTTTCTCCAATATAGATTTGAATCCCTGAAGGATCAAAATTTGTAAACCACATCTGAAATTTGGTTCCAAAATCAGTTTAAAATATTTTTTGAGTAAGTAATAAAGATGCCAAATAAAGGAGGTGAGTGTTCTTAAAGAAACACTTAAGGATGCTCTGAAAGAGATCCGTGATATGATTCTCAAATAACCCTAGAAGTGGGTTAGGTGCCTAAAACATGATAATTAAAAAGATCTCAATAAATCATGTTTAGAACTGACAAGAAATAATCATCAATGATAAATTTATAAATAATAAAGCGCTTGTGTTTATAAATGGATTGAAGATCCTGGATTAGAGAAAAACATGATTGGCCATCATGAAATTCTCCTAAATAAGAAATGTGAACCTGTAGTTCGCAACACACACACACACACACACAGATATATATATATATATATATATATATATAATAGAAAAACACACTGAAATTACTGAGGCACATGTAGTGCTACATCGTGTTAAATGCTCTAGGCATCATGTTTTTATAAATAATTGAATTGATTGAAGCAGCGAAAGTGTTTGAAACACTTAAAATACCCTGAAGGTATAAATATTGTTTAAAACATTATAAATAATGAAAGTATACAAATTCCTGAAGAATATAAATAACTTTCATTGTTATAAAGAATGCAAAGAACAAGGAGAGTAGATTTCAACCTACTTTTAAGTATTGTTGTAATGAAAATCTTGATATAAATTCATGATGAGTAGATTACTTCCTATTTTTAAGTATCGTTGTAATGAAACTCTTAATATCCATTGAAGTGATAGTTGCGATATGCAAATACTTATTAAAGTATTTGCATTTTTGAAGAATATATATAACTTTTGTAGTTATAAAGAATGCAAAAGACATGAAGTGTAGATTACAAATTTATTCTAAGTATTGTTGTAATGAAAATCTTGATATACTTCAAGATGAGTAGATTACTTCCTGCTTTCTAGTAATGTTGTAATAAAAATTTTAATATTCATGAAAGATGTATAGTTGCAATGCGCAAAACTAATTTGAAGCACAAAAAAAAATGAAAGCACATGAAGTGTTTTTCATAAAAGTAGCATACAAAATGCAAACCATATTTGAAAGAAACAATCTTTAGAAAATTTGATTGTATCGAAGGAAACTATTAATAAATTGTATTATTAATGAGATACATATTTATGGATCCAGAAGTATCTATAACCAATTTGAGTTACCGAAAGAAGAATACGAATTTAGAGGAAAATTTAGAATCAGGGGGAGCATTCATAAGTATTTTATAATACACTCTTTTTCCTTAACTAAGATTTTTCCCACTGGGTTTTTATTAGTAAGGTTTTAATGAGGCATTACCTTGATCCAAAAGTATCAACTCCCTAGCAACATTTGAAATAAGCTATAATGTATTCTTTTTCCTTATTTAAGATTTTTCCCACTGGGCTTTTCTTATTAAGGTTTTAATGAGACATTATCTTGATCTAGAAGAATCAAACGTCTTTTCAAGAAATAAAATCTCAAATATGTTATTTAAGTTAAATTATATTTTTATCCTTGACTAAGGTTTTTCCCATCGGGTTTTCCTTTGTAAGGTTTTTACTGAAGTATTAAATTGATCCAGAAGTATCAAACTCTATCTGATGCAGTAAATTATCGAAATATGACATACTATATTGTACTCTTTTCCTTCACTAAGATTTTTCCCATAGGGTTTTACTTAGTAAGATTTTAATGAGGCATTAGTTTGATCCAGAAGTATCAAGCTTTATTTAAAGAAATAAGAAAATAAAATATGTCATTGTACTCTTTTTCCTTCACTAAGATTTTCCCATTGGGAATGAGGCATTATTTTGATCATGAAGTATCAAACTCTTATGTGGAATATCATTTTTAGTATGCTATTTATGATTTCACAAGTTGCACTCTTTTCCTCGTTCAAGGTTTTTTCCCACTGGGTTTTTCTAATAGAGGTTTTTAATGAGGCAACAGACAATATCCATATCGACTGAATCGATAAATGCAAGCAAGATAATAATGAGCGGGAACAATCATCATACACGTTTCGAAACGGAAATTTCCAAATTATCCGAATATTCAAGATTTTGAAGACGCATATTCAAGGGGGAGTGTTATAATATATGTATTTTATAAAGTGAATATGCTTGTACATTGTTTTGTTCAGTCCCACATCATGGGATAAGTTCAGTCCTTATTTCTGAAGCCTTTATATAAAGTATGTCATGTAATGTAAATAGATATCTATTCTCTGAATGAATAAAATTGTTCTCTCTCTAATGGCTTCTACTTTCTGTATTCTATAACACTTTTCAGTTTTGTGGGGGCTACCTAGCAACTTTACGTGTTTATGTAGAATTAACCATGTTTTATATTGATGTTATGGTTAGACATTGCTCTAAGCCTATGGATGGGAGGAGAATTTTATGCAAAGATGGAGAATGTATCATATGATGTTCATGACCTTGAGATAATAATTTCATTAACCGAATATGACCATGTTTCAGTGTGATTGGTGAATGAACATCAAGGACTAACAAAATCATACTAGGATGAAATTTCTTGTTTGTTCAAATATAGATTCTGTACAATGTTGTCATCTCGTAGCAAGCTTAAACTCTACAACAACAATTTAAGTAAAAATTTATTCCTTCATTCAATGAATAAAATTACAATTATGCTACAAACTAGTCACAAATTGATTGAATAATAAATGCATTTACAAACAGCCGTTTTTAAGAAAAGAATTTTTTTTTTCTTAAACCAAGTTCGTACTCACATTTTCAAAGGTCTAAGATGCATATTTCAAAACCAAGGCCTCTGTGGTAAATCAGTCGCTCTTGGTATTTGGAGATGCAGTAGATATTTGGCACATCATTGCGAATACCTTATTCACCATCTATGCTCAAAACTCATCTTCTAAATCACTTCCTGACGATGATGACTTGAGGGAATTCTCAGACATGAAATGAGGAGGCAGATTAGGAAACCTCGCCACCATTCCCTTCTCAATATCTTCTTTTATTCTACTAGAATCAACTCCACTGTTCACCACCATTTTCTTCTGCATATCCCTGGTAATATCTATACAAACCTTGTCAAAAATCACAAAGAAATCCTTCACAATAACAAACAACTGAAGCTTCTGCGAATCTTTATCTTTTGAAGACCCACTTTGATAATACTCCGTAGTCTTCTTCACAATCTCCATCACCCTCATCTGCTCTCCAACCACCATTCTAAGTTCAACCTCTGCTGCATCCAAAAACCGCTTCATCTCCTTCACAAATCCATCATTACTTCCAAAAAAACTCAAAAAACGTCTCATTTCGCTCATCCTATACCCTAACAAAGAGCATGATGATACATGTGCATCGTAATCTATAGCTGCAGCCTTCTTCACATTCTTCAACTCTTCACTAACTCCTCCAACTACAGGTAGCCCATGCTTTATATACTCCTTTTCTTTCTCCTCTCTTGTTATCTTACTAATCGTAAGATTGCCACTATTGCTGTTATTACTAGCACTACTACCACTTCTTCTAAGGCTATGGTTACGATTAATTATTAAACGTTTTCCTTCAGATCGAACCACTTCCTCAACAACAAAATGGAGCAAAGTAGTCTTACCATCTGTACTCTTCACATCATAAAGCTTACATAGAGCAGCCAAATCAAACCCCTTTGCATTTCCTCGGGAAGTCCCTGCATTCATTCTATTCCCCGCCTTCAATATAGCTTCAAGAAGCTTCAAAAAAAGACCATGAGATTTGATCTCCCTGCAAGCAAGCTCGAGTGTATGTATAGACCTTTTAATATGGAAAATCTCTGAAGAGTAGGAGGATTTGAAGAGCATAGCATTGACGCGTTCGAAAGGGGATTGAATGGAGTTTAGAAGGTGGTATAGAAATGACTCTGCATCGGCTAATTTGGTGACGTTATCAGAGAAGCTTAAGATTCTGGACTCTTCTTCTTTTGTGAAGGTGATACGTGAAAGTTTTTCTAAGACGTCGGTGCTTAGGCCCTTGCCGTTGCTAAGGGCATTGAGGATTTCTCGGCGGCTGATGTTTAGGGAACGGATGATGATTGCGATGTTCTGGGATTTACGGGGATCGAGTAGAAGTATTCGAGTTGGGATGGTGGAAATGGCCGAGGTGAAGGCGGTTGGAAGAGTTGATTTGGGATTGTTTTGAGCTTTATTGCTAAAGAGGGTGTCCATGAGATCGTCATCGATTCTGCAGTGGAAAATAAAATAAAATGTAAGCAAATTTGTCTTGGCGACGATAGGACCTTTTAAAAAGAAGGATTTATGACTTGTATTTAGTGGACATCTTATTTCAGATTATGGTTTAACATAGTCAATGACCACTACTCCGGTAATAAGACATCCAATTTGAGTCCTTCCGAGAGGTTTTGAGAAGCCCTGAGCTTTGCTTATAACCATAGTTTCCATGAACTATGAGAAAAACCGTTGTCAAAATTACATTAAATGATATCCTTGTTTTTTTTGTTTATCTGAAGTAATTTCACTCAATGTTAAAATTTAACTAACTATAATTAATATAGTTTTAAAAATAAATTAATTTTGAACATTTGATATCAAATACTAATAAAATAAATGACTTTTATCACATACTTACTACAAGTGTGTAAATTTCCTGATTTTTTAAGAAAAAAAAAACAAAACTCACTCAATGGTTCATAAAGTATATGTCACTGATAATGTCACACATCTCTAAAGTTGATAAAATAATCTAATAGTTAAATATGGTGGTTAAGTTTAAGAAAATTTTCTATTAAACTGGTTCTACGAGAAAATAAAGAATGAAATGACAACCAGATACATGTTTTTTATTTCAAATTTTATTGATTGGCATCCTTGATTTTTTTTTTTTGATTTAAATGTGAAATTATTTCACTCAGTGTTAAAATTTAACAATCTTTAATCAATATAGTAATAAAAATAAATTAATTTTGAACGTTTGATATCAAATACTAATAAAATGACTTTTATCACATATTTGCTACAAGTGTGTAAATTTCCTAATATTTTAAGATAAAAAAACAAAACTCACTCAATGGTTCATAAAGTGTATATTGCTATAAAGTTAAAACGTTTAGCGGTTCCATAGCGGTGGAGACGCAAAAGGTTATAGCGGGGATAAAGTAGATGCGGCAGAAAATAGCATAAGTGCAAAAGGCTTCATTGAATATAAAATCAAATATTTAAAGTTAATTTATTCTCATTCGCACATCATTTGTATAAGGAAAAAATATTGTCTAATCTTATAAATCAAAACTGAAGAATATATGCAATCAAGATTTGATAACTGCAATAGATTTCTAATTTATGTTAAACACTTATGTCTTAAAATTAGGTCTTTATCCTAACTTTTTTATTTTGATTTAAAAAAGAAATAGTCAAATCAACATTTTATATTCATTTTACTAAAGTAGGTGCTAAAAATCCTTGATTTGGTGGATATAGAAGAAAATAGCGAGACTTAAAGCGGATTTACCTTTTAATAGCGCTATATTGAAAATGCGTAAAGTTCGAATAGCACTATGAGCTATAGCGGGAATTTGCGGAGCTTTAGCGGGGCTTTAATTGTACAGGTACGTTGGTAATGTCACACATATCCAAAGTTGATAAAATAATTTAAATATGGTGGTTAAGTTTAAGAATTTTTTATATTAAATTGGTTCTATGAGAAAATAAAGAATGAAATGACAACCAGATACTTTTTTTTTTCAAATTTAGAGACTGGCAGTTCAAAGAGGCCGGTCTAGAGGGTTTTTCAAAGCTATAAAGTTGGACCATAAATTCATGTACGTGCAAAGTTATTTCATTCTTCGAACTGTAATGTTTCAAGGTTTAAAGTCAACCGCAGTCGAGCTGCGTGGTTGGATCGGGTCTTTAAAATACTGCTTATAACCATGTACTACAACAAAAATTTGTCTGACATAATATATTGATAAATAATAATATAATTACTAAATTGCTGGTGGAAACCTTAGAAAAATTGCTGCCTCAAGTTGTACCTTACATTTATGTCAACTTGAGTGAGATTATATTATATCACTCTATACTCATTCTCCATATCATAATTGATCTATTCTTAACATCATATAATATTCAAGTGGTTTGAGAAAGTCCCATATCACAACTTTGTTAGCATGAACAAAAGAGATGCCGATAGCATAATAAAAAAACTAAGGTTAGGTTGAAATGTTACCTTATATTAAATATTTTATTTCTTAAAGGAAAATGTCAACATATATATCCACGGAAATATAATAACAATCATAAGTTATATAGTTATCCTTATGAACAATGTATAATTAGCTTTTTCCATGTGTGTATTAAGATCCACACCATTAATAATCAAATGAATAAACTTAATGATATCAAATAAGGAAAAAATGAATGATCAGGATGTTGTGGGTACAATAAAGTTTGGAAACAGGTGATTTGAGCTGACATACAACCATCCTGAATTTATAGGGCTAGAATGATTTTTCGTAATCAACTTATTGATCCATTTGTTTCGGTTAATAACTATTAACATGTGATCCAGGTGCACACTTAAACACTACCTTTTATCAACGATGGTCCGCGGATCGGATATTACTGGACAATAATAACACGGTCCATATTGCTTTATTCACCCTTACTTTAACAATTTCTATTTTTTCTCTTTCTTTTTTTTCTTTTATTGAAAAGAAAAAAAGTAAACCAAGGGTATTGTAAGTTAATGTAGCACTGATTATGATTTATGAGAAGTAAATCGAAGATAAAGAAAGAAGTCAAGTAGTACACACCTGAATGACCCATCACCGATCTTATCCCAAACCATAGAATGCTCAGCATTGGGAGGCGTAACTTTATCCCAATGCAATGGTTTCAATTTTGCTTGCGTTCTATCTCCATTTTCAGGCGCTGAAGGCAAATACGGTGGTCTAGATGGACCACCACTACTGTTAGTTTGAGGCGGTGTAGAAGGTATAGCTGCAAAAGAACTCTTGTTTGGCGGTGGCCTTGGTGGCATAGGCGGCGGTGCTGCTATATTATTTTTCATCATTGGTGGAGGAGGAGGTGGTGGTGGTTCCGGTGCTTTTAGAGGTGGAGGACGATGTGCTGTATGAACATTGCATGTTCAGATGAAATTGGATCATCCAATTTGGATGATAGTATAGAATATCAATGCAAATTAATATATAATATATGTACCTGGTTGTAATGAATTGGATGATATTCGGTTTGACTCGGATGCTATAGACGAGCTTACTGAGTTTGGAGGTAAAAGAGGAGTTTCATGTGTTTTCCTACCATACTCATGAGAAGGTTCTGTATTGATTACGCCAACATGCTGAGGACAGATAGACTGATCGTGCATGCAATTGCAATGGTTACTTCTAGCAGTGCCTACCAGATTACGCCAATATAGCACATCAAGCCCATTCTCATCAACAACAGTTCCTCTATCGACCGATTCCTTGCGATTGAAGCTTCTTTTGTGAGATTCCATAATGACTGGTCTGTTCCTATGTTTGTTTAATGAGTATCTGTGAAAAAGATAAAAGACTACAAAAGAGAGAACAAAACAGCTTGCACCGGTGGCAACAATCACTTTAATTGTTTTCTTTCCATCACCTGATTTTGAGGACGGAGTTGATGTCGATGGCAATTCGGGTGCCCGGAAAGGAGGAGGAGGAGGAGGATGTGGTGGAGGAGGATTGGAAAAGGCTGGTGTGGAGATTGATGGAAAAAATACTTGTATGTTTTGGTCATTTGATGATTGTAGTAGATGTCTTTGGTAAGTGGATGATGATACTGCCAATAGAAAATACGCAAAGAGTAGAATTCTCAAAGTATGATGGAGGAACGGAGCCATGAAGACCTTGAAGAGGCAAATTATTGAGTTTGAGAAATATGAAATTTTGGAGGGGTGTTTTATTTTTTAGTGTTCGTTGTATTAGGTATGGGAAGGATATTAGAGTTGGCTTGTTCCATTACACATTCTCCTTCTTGTATTGACTAGCTCAGAAAACGAGTGTAGTTGGTGAATGCTGAGATAATCAGATAACTGCTCAGTTTGCTCATGGTATCCTAATATGGAGTGGCTTAAATGTGGCTTAAATGCCATTAAGCCTGGTGCTTTCTCCGATAACACCATATCTCTCACAATCCCGTTCCATATATCCTAATGTATAGTAAGAAGGTAATTTGTCACACATATGTCAAATGATTATGTATACTTGAATATGACATTGCAACCAAGGCTTGTTCCAGCGAACATGTCATATTTAAGATGCATAATGTGGTTATAAAAAACAATCGTCCAATCCAACTCGTGATAGGATATGATGATAAAAAATCACGAAGCCTGCACGAATATTTCAGTTCCATTATCTTGTACTTTTATCTTGAGACCAAATCCAGGATCTGTCCGCACATCACTTCCATTATTTCTTACGATAGGTGAATATTCTTGTTTCCAATTATATGCGTTCATTACCCACATACAATGCGAGAGAGCCCAATAATAAAAGATACTTGACAAAGTTGATGAACCGTAATTCATTGATGCATATTATATTGTTATTACGCTTAATAAAAAGTTAAGAAATTAATGAAGTCAAATCACTTGATCATGATTCCTGAAAATGTTGAAACGTTCTTATGTTACCTCTACAGCAGCCGATTGAAAGGCCATAGCATTGTAGAATCAGTCTGGGTTGCTTTAAATTTCTAAAATGTTTTCACTTTGTATGCACCTGAAAGTACTAAACTAAACGGATTAATTAATAAAGTGTCAACTGGATTAGAATTAACAAATAAAAATTAAACGTAAAGAAGAAGCAAAGAGACAAACCCTTCTATGCACTATAGACATAAGAAATCTTCATATGATCTATTAATCCTGATTACTCAAAGCACGCTTGAACATATAATTCATATGAAGCAGTATCATAAAATTCTCTGTTACTGATACAATTAAAATAACTTAAAAATTACATCTCTATGTTGTTTATATTTTTAGCTTGATATGTATCTTGTCTGTTGATGTGAATTTAAACTAAATGCTTCATTAAACTAACTATACTGCATGAAGTTTAGCATCCAACCAAACAAATCAAAATAACAAATGTATTTTTGATGCTTTCAGTGTTTTTTAAAGCTGTTTTACATAGGAAAATAGCTCTACAAAATATAGTGCTTGGAACCCCCACATGATTGCTCAATTCACGTATATTGTGTGTTGAGTAAACAAAAATTACGAATTTAGACCCCCAGCAAAGATGACAAACATACAAAACTATGAAAGGAGAATGTGATGTCAGTTTGATGCATACTTCTTCAGAAAGAGTTTACAAGCTAGTTTAGTTAAAAAGAAATTGTTGGGTTGTACAAGCATAAATGTACCCGTAAAAGCACCAAAGTTTGCACTTCATAACAGCATGATATCACATCATGTTGGAAATTGTTTTAAAATAAATAGACATGTGAATTGTATAAAAATTAAAGACCTTGAAATAAGCGTGTTTATATTTTGAGTCTCACACCATAAGGATTATTAATATATATATATATATATATATATATATATATATATATATATATATATATATATATATATATGAGTTTGTTAGCTTTTAAATTGGACCATTTGGGCATCTAAATGTCATTTGCTTTTGTGTTGAGTAGGGAGTGCATGCATGACCATCAGATGCGTGCGCGTCAACTGACCGTTCCGGGTTCGGGCTTGTTGTGATGTAGCATTTACATTTTGACCGAAATTTGTTCGGCATTTCCTGACTATTATTTTATTTGAAACGGTACAATTTCAGACCTGAATTTTGAGTCAATGTTACCCCACTATTTAGTAACTTGTTCGTCTTGGTATTCCATCTATTTAATTAGTTAGACTGCTTTGCACCACTGAGCGGAATGTCGAAACGTTTTAAAGACATTGATCAAATGCACGGCTCGGCTGAAAATCATTTGTTTCTAACACATTATGAAAGTAGGAAGTGAAAACTTGGCTACTTTTAGCATTGTATCATCATAAATCGGTTAAATAAATGAACAGTAGAAAGAGTATATAACGCGCTTATAGTAAATTGCAATATGAAATCACCGAAGGAAGGTAATTTAAGTAAAATTCACTTGGTAACTTGGTCAACTATGATATTGCTCGAATAATCTCCCAGACAAGCCCGACATTCCTTAACAACAATCCTCTCCAAAGGCTCTACCCAATCTTGCATGTAGGCTCCGCAATCTTCTCCAATTTATTAAGAACTGTTTGCTTAAACCAAGTCAATATCAATTGCGCAGTTCATAAAAATATATTCTAATTCAAAATTGCTATATAAATTACCATTTTTGACATGCTTGGCTTCGATCGTATCGAACAAAGAAAACACGAATTCCTGAACCAATAGTTGCATATCAGTCGTCCCCATTGGTGACACGGAGCAAAGAAAGAAGTTGGATAAGGCGAAGTAGTTTACTCAGGGTGGGGATGAATCAATGCAGAGGGGAAAGGAGCCGAGGGAGGCTATGATACACCAGTCTGCGAAGTGTGACATCAGCGTTTCTAATTCACCATTTTACACCAGGGCGGGCCCAACAGAACTTTGGTCTTGTGGTAGCTTTACATTAATCTTGGATTCAAATAAACAACTTGCTACAACATTTTAAATAGCCTTTAAGCCTGTTACATGTGAACATGAATCTTTATTACTAATTGGCTTGGAAGCACAAACTTTTGATCCAACCGCGAACTTTTAAAATTGCTTCTATATTTATTTCTTTATTAAAGGTTGTAATACATTTGTCGTATCCTCTTTTGATGTCAGCGTCAAATACAAAAAAATCTCTCTACAGATATTATCAAGATTTAATATAACTCAAAAATAGAATATGACACTTAAGCTTCATTTACAGATTCAAATTTTCCTCTACAAATATTTATCAAGTCTTCATATTACTTAAAAATAGTATCTAACAAATAAACCACTTTACAATTTTTTTTAATTAATAATATAAATAAAATTTTAAACTAACAAAAAATTAAATATTGCAACTTAGAAATAAAAATTCAAATTAACTACATATGATTCAACACAAAGGTATGGCTAAATATTTGCGAAAAACATTTTCTTTTAAACATATTAAACAAATACAATTTGTATAAAAACAATTCAGGTACATTAATCACGCGCAAAACGCGTTCCGTAATTCTCGCTATAAATAATAGCCCTCTTGCATAGTCGGGTCCTTGTTCGTCGACCAGTTGATCCAAACCTAGGACCAACATTGTTTACACCAACCAATCCCAAAATACAATTCAAATCTATCTAACACAAAATAAAAAAAATTCGAATTTGCCCAAAATTTAAAGGATTGGATAACAAACTGAGCAATAAGAGCCATTTAGATTGCAATCCGCGAGGGTGTGAAAGTAAAATATAATCACAACTTTATCTGGCATTGTAAATATCAAATAAACTTGTATTCCCTCCCCGATTGCAAATTTTGATCCACATCCTCTTCCAATCTCACAAAAAAAACTCAAATCAATTTAGCATTCAAATCCGTCCTAAATCAACCCTAAATGATAAAAAATTACAGCTTTTTCGCTTGAATCTTTAAGAAAATGAGAAGATTCATGCGCTTTGTTTGTGGTAGTGGAGAAGAAAAGGAAATTTAGAAGTTGATAGGTCCTGTGGCATGGAGGGGACCGGGAACATGACGATGGTGGTCGCGATGATGGTGTTAGCTCGATCTCCTAGGAACGACGTAGGGTTGGTGTTGGAACGATCATATGTCGAAGGAGATGAATAAGTGTAGTGTTAGAAGATGCTACCACGTTGACAAAATTACAAGGAGGACAAGGAGTTATTGAACTTTCTTGACTTATGAATGAACAAGCTCATGATACACCCGTATCGATGATATTGTAAAAAAAAATTGGTTTATTGTTATATAATATTTACGTTTACATATACCTAATTAAAAATGACATTTATTGAAATTAATATTTAGTGTATTGATATTTAGTAAAATGAATTTTACTAAAATTACCGATTATTAAAAATCATACGTATCAAACTAACTATTAGTCAAAATTCATATTTTCGTAGACCGACATTTATTAAAATCAACATTTAGTCAAATTGACATTTAATAAAAGGGACACTTACTTAATTGATGTCTATTACAATTAACATTTAGTAAATTATAGTATAATAGATTCAAATACTTTTTTTAATTAGGCTCAAGAAGGAAAGACAAAGACTCGTGGATCTTTGGCTTTGGTATTTCACCTTTATAAAGAGATACAAAAGTGGATATCGATGAAGTGATTGCTAGCATTTTACGAGAAATTGTTTTTGATTACTTTTTAGGTTCGTACATTTTTACAATTCACATTTCTTACACATGTATATTTAGTATAATAATCCAAACTTACAATTTAAGAAATAGAATTAGCATAAAATTCAAACACACAATTATGTGGCGCATTGAATATACGTGAAGACTTCACACTCATTTCATTTTCCTCTTGGAGAGTCGGGTATTACTCTTTTAGACTTTATTATGCTAACCGATATTATTATCGGACTTAGACAGATTCATGCCAACTTACATCATGCTTTACCGAATATTAAGATAATTGACTACTTGTTGGGGTATCCAATTGAAAGTCAAGTCTCATTGAAGATACGTGTAACAACCCACACCTTAATAGACTAGAATTTCGACAAAGATAGAAACCCAAGTCCATTAGGGTACAGATCGTTGGTTTTGGTAACTGAAAAATTAAATGTTTTATCCATAACACAAACTTATACCAATTGGTTTCTATTTAAATGTTATGTCTTATTACTTACGGTTAATCCATTTAATTTCATATGCACATACGATATGCCCACCTCTTGCTGCGGCTGCTCTTCTACTATTGGCATTGCTATCTCAGTTGATGGCTCAAGGATTCTCGTCTTCCTGAGAGAGGCTCTATCGAATGTCGGGGAGACCTTCTTCTAGACTAACTCTGTATAGAGGTCCACTAAGTATTTCCTAAAGACATGAGTGAAAAGATGGCAATACAAAAATTAGGTCCGGGGAGTACCAACTCCAAGACTAATACAGTGGCTCATAATAGCACGAGCCAATTGACAGCCATACTAACCATAATGGCATAGGTGACCGTCTGTACCAACAGATAAATCTGATCAAAGCTCCCCACCTTTGGAATGATGTTTTGCTAAACTATGAGAACGATGAGGCAGGCTGTAGGTCGTAAATTATTTTACCTCCAGACGCCGATATCTCCAGAAAAGATCCACTGCAAAATCTTCGGATCAATCATCTCTACATCATCCAAATCTACCACCTCTAGGCTATCCCTAAAATTTTCGACAAAATCATCATCAGACAAATCGATCTCGACTCCCATCACTTCCAACTGGAGATTTCTGGCACCTTCATCAAAGTTGTATGCCATAATTGTGTCAATTAGACACATGCAACGCAGGTAGCATTCCCATTCAAAACTGTCGTGGCAGAGGATTGGTGCTATCTTGTCGCCATGAATAATTCCTTGAGTCTAAAGGCGGCTAAATCTCCAAATTTCATGGGTCGTCATTAAAGGAAGGTGAAATTTGCTAAAAGCCGGGTAAATGGAGATTTTCTGGTTACTCCGGTCGAGCCAAGCGATCTCTCGAGGGGTGAGAATTGGATGGCCTGAGAAAGAGTCGAAGGTTCAAGGGGTGTCAATGAGTGGAGGTCGGAGATGGGAGATTGGGTTCGGAACTAGAGAGGCATCGAGGCTAGATTTGGGGCGTAAAAATTGGAGTTTGAAAGAGGAAGCTGTTGCTGGAGTGGGGTCTACAGTAGTGAAGAGGGAGGTGGCGTCGCTTGTCATTGGCGGGGGAGGGAGAGGGGAACTAGTAGACTGATTTAGGGAGGAGGAGGTAGCTTCAGCTGTTGTGGAGAAGAGGGAAATGATGTGGGAAGGCGGCTGAACAGAAGCAACTCATAAGGTTGTGTTCCAAGTCGGGTCATGCCCTATACCCGTTAACCAGTTGATCGCTCCTAAGGAAACCGGTCGATCGCCATTGGTCGACCGTTACCGGTTGGCCCCCAAGGCTCGTCCAGTCATTGAATTTCGGGCGTAGGTCGAACCTGGACTGTCCGTTTGTGGATTAAAACCTTATAGTATGTCGATACTCGTACATTGTCATGTGATCGAAGTTGTCGGAAAGCAATTCAAATTGATAAACAATTCCATGCTTGGAATAATATTTCATAGAGCGATGTTGACCCTAGAAGATGCATTTTGGTCCTTATTTTGTACTTAATTCTTTGATTTTGAGGAAATATATAATTTCAATTCTACGAATTTGGGATTTATTAATGATAATATATATATATATATATATATATATTAAAGTAATTTGAAGAATAAACTCTAGTAATATGAACTATGAGCCCCACTTCTCTGGCCCCATTCCGGCTCCTGTCCAACTCACCGATCAATCGATAGAGGTTGTGGGTCCAAGAGGCTGGGACCCCTGGCCGGCTCAAGAACAAGCATGGAATCCATATGCTGACCCAAACCTTTCAACCCCCTACCCTCAACAGCTCTCTCCTCTACCAGTAAACCGCACTTCACCCCCCTTCCAACATAACATTATACCCCCTCCTATTGCTCATCTCCCTACACAGACACTCCCTGTTCCACAGTCCGATGAACAAGGCCCCTTGGTCACACCGACGACTGTTCGCCTGAGTTCTAGACTGGATAAAGCGGCGTCCCATCCTGGGCATAGCTACTCTGCACCGTTCAGGCTTAGACGGCCATACTCCACCACTTCGCCGACGGAATCAGCTGGTAGCACTTCTGTTGATCCTATTGGCAGGCACCATAGGCAGCAACTGTAGTCCCCTGTGCGCAAATTGTCTGTTTGTCTGTACTTGTTCTGCATTACTATATTGTAGTTGACTGTTCTCTTATTTTGTGATGTAAGACTACGTTGTAAACTCTCATCATTTTGGCCATCGATCGGGCCTGTCGATCGCGCTACTTATATATTTACTATTATCTAACCGGTTGTGTAGCAGCACGCTACACATCCGTCTTGCTCAAAAAAAAATTCTCGTTTCGTGCCATTTTCTTTGATCTAACACGATCCGAAAAATTCTTGTCCTCTTCATGATGGTGTCCTAGCTTATTATCTAGCTCTTCGAACCCTTTCCTCAATTATTTGCAGTATTCCTAACTTATACTGATCCTGCCATTAACAACTTCGAAAACTCAAAAATATTCTAGCTAATATTCTTCGTATTATTATATACGTGATATTCCTCCTATTTGTTGGTGAGTTACTCTACGCTTCCTAACAACATTCCCCAACCGAATTAACTATCATTTCCATTTCATCGTCCCCTTTAAGGGAGAAAATTTTAAAATCTTTTCAATTCTTTAAACAGGAAAAATCGTCGAGCTATACATACTCCCGGTTTAATTTTTAATTTATTTCCAAAATGAAAAACTCTTTTTTGCCCAAAAATATTTAAACCAAAATCAAACTCTTGTCTTATTATATGTTTAAGAATTTCAAAACTTTCTTTTTATACTAAAGCTTTTCAACACAACCTAATTCAATGATGTACATTTCTTATAAAAATTAAATTCTCAGGACTCTCTTACTTTCCAAACAACAGTTTTCAAATGGACCCTTAGAAAAACATAGTATTTTTATTTTTATTTTTTCACCTTTTGAGAAATTCATTTAAATATCTCGTGGTATTCTCACATAAGTCAGACTAAGAAATAGGATTTACTTCTCTTCAATAAAAATCCAATTCGTCATCTTGAGGTGATTGATGAACACTCTCTTGCATGAACTTTCCTTCCGATGTCAATAACATATAAACTCTTAATTCCTACTTGTTTGGATAAAATGTGCATCCTCAATCGACAATCCATAATCACATGGTAGCTAAGTCTCAACAATCAAGTTAAATACCACCCAGACTATAGGATCCTTCCATATGTCGTGCTCATGCTCTTTAAAATTAACACCTTACGTACAACCAACGCTACATGGGGTAATTAGGGTAGGCATGTAATCTTTAACTCTATAAATTTTCCAACTCATAGTTTCCTCATCCGTCCTTTCAGAATATAGTCGCAACTATTCTGTGGTCTAAATTTATAGAGTTGGCCTAGATATAGATAGAAAAATATAAATACGTACTCTTAGTATATCCTAATCCCTATTATCGACCACCCTAGGCTCTGATACCAAATGTAACAACCCACACCTTAATGAGCCTGTATTTCGACAAAATCAAAACCCAAGTCCATTAGGGTATAGATCACTGGTTTTGGTGACCTGTAATAAAAATGAGCATATCGGAGATCGATCAAACTAAACTCACAGCGGAAAAGAAAATATAATAGGATATAAATACCGGCAGAGGCTACTACCTTGAAATCAATGATATTCCTTCGACATCCATTTGCCTTGTCAGTATCAGGCATGGATAAGAAGACTTCTCCATCAACCATTTTGTTTTGCTCTAGTGACATGTTCCTTTAAATCTATTATATGGATTGTAATAAGGAAGGGGTGAAAACAACGTTGAGGTGATTGAAAAATTGAATGCTTTATCCATAACACAAACTTATGCCGATTGGTTACCATTTAAATGTTATGTCTTATTACTTACGCTTAATACGTTTAATTTCATATGACGTACGATATATCCACCTATCCTTCCCCAAGGTATATAATACTAACATATGCTTATTGTGCATACGCTACCCAAAACCCAACCACTTAATACTTTTTGAATAGGAAGGAGATAGACCTGACGACCATTTAATATCTCATTTCCCTAAGCGGGCCCTTCATATCATCAATGTTAGTCTATCGGTCCTAGCTATAGAGACAGATGACTTTTATATATAGCTTTATAATATATCATTGCGGCATCTAGCACTAATAATGTCTTTTCTATAACAACCTGCCTTTTCAACCTTCAAAAATCGATACTAATACATCCACAGTATTCGTATGTCAAACATCCAAGTGCTGGAAAGACAGATTATTGAGGGAAAAAGAAAGAAAGTGCAGAATAGAATCTCACATCATGACGAGTAATATATAATGCACAACAGATCTTTACAAAATAAAACTATAATATACATACATCAATCAGAGTAACTATCTATCATCATCCTAGACAGTTATAACAACTTGTCCTCATAAATGCTGATAAATACAAACAACCAATGCAACGGAAATAAAAAAAATACGTTAATACGTCTTGGAGGCTTCCAACTTGTTTCTTGAAGCCCCAAAACATCCAAACTAAATCTGTAAAACATGTTCGGACTAACCCGAGCATTATAATAAAATAATGCCCGGATCAGTCTCGTAAACCGGTGTGAGAACACATATTAAAAGGATTTTTAATGTTATAAAACCTTTCAAAATAAAGGTACCTAGTAAGACCATGCCCCACATAAACACGGACAGATTTTACCTTACAAAAACCAAATCATTTCAAATAGGAAACCTAGTGATATAATACTAATATCTAGGGTTTAAAATAAATATATAAAATAACTGAAATGCTTTCATCTCACATTCCAACATATTTGGACACAACTAAATTCGTAAGGCACCTATTGGAGAATAGATTCCATATAGTAACACGGCTATTGGGGTACCGCCTAACACAATACACCTCTAGAAAATGTAACGAGGTCGTATACCTTTCGACCTCTGTGAATCAGTACTGGCCTACCCCTTACTGTATAGTACTGAATGTGTCATTACCCCGGTTGCTTTGCAACCTTTTCCTCGAGAGCTCTCATGTACATACCAAATCCATAAATCCATAAATTGTGATCTAGAAGGGTGGTGACATACCCTAATGGGTGCAACCCACATAGCCCTGAACTATATCCCATATTTTAGTCATTCCCAGTTATTGAGGCTAGAGGCTATGTTTTACCTTTTTGAAAAATCCCATTTCGAATGCTAATACTGCCCTTCAAGCAACAATGCAATGCCAACATTCATCCATACAAGTTGTTATAGAACTGAACAAATAGAAGGCACTGCTTCTACTACGTCCTTAGGATTAGTAGCAAGTAGCATTTGCACTTCAAAGCACTTCATCCTCGATCACCTTCAAGATGTCTTCGATTCGAACACATAGACGGTTTGAAGTGGTTTTCAGATAACATATCTACTCCCGGTCTCTCTGAACTAACAATGATAGTTTTAAAAATTAGCCAATATTTGATAATTGGTTATTTAACGATCTAATAAATAAACAATTCAATTAGAGATTTAGCCATGCATGGTTAAGCAATAGCAACCACTAAGCCTCTTTGATTAATCCTTTCATTCATAAAAACCATTCTGCAAATACTTGTATCAGAATACTTTTACAAAGATATATTCACAAAACCCCAATACTCTTTTCAATACTTGAAAAATATTGATATACTTATCTCAATTGTATAAGTATACTCACAAAAATATTTCACTTTCAATACCTGGAAAACTTTTCTGTATACTTATACCAATGATATGAGTCTATTTATAAAACACCACATTTCCAATACTTAGGAAATGTACCCATATACTTATCTCAACGGTATAAGTATATTCACAAATCTTAAGAAATACTTCATTTCCAAAAACCGTACTCAATTGGTTAAAACAAATGTCATTTAAAAATATCAATCACAATAAGCCCAAACACTTTCCTCATTTGGGTGTTACGTAAATGGATCATATAGAAACTAGAGCAATATACTTACCACTACTTTCCGATTTCAAACAGTACTATCCCTCTATTAGCAATGATATCGAATAAGTTAGAAAACTATCCTTGCCTCGGCATGCATTTTTAATTCTCAAGATAGAGACGAGTTTCCATACCTTAAAATTTAGTGTTAAGTACGAAAAGAATACTTCCCTTACCACCATAATTTAAAAGGATCATTTATGACAATCAAATCTCATTTCTTTTATGAAACTCCTTTTTTATAAGTCCCTCTAAAAGTACTTAAGATCTCTTTTTATACAAAACTCCTTACTATTTATAAAACTCATTTTATAAATCTCTAGCTATAATCATAAAACTCCTTTTATAAATCCCTAAATATAATTATAAAAATCCTTTTATAAATTTGTAAATATAATTATAAAAATCTTTAAAAAATTCATTTCTTTTAAATCCTATATACTTAACACAAATCTTTATTTCCAAGATAGGACCAAATACTTTCATGAAATGATCATTTCATATATCATGGAATTTATTATTCCAAGTTATCAAACGATATAAATTTCCCTTTTATAAAATATCATTTGTAAATCTACCCCTTTCCTTATAAATACTATTTATAAATCTATTCTTTTATTTACAAAACACCATTTCTAAATCTGTTCTTTTTTATAACATTTTAAATAAAACGTGTCACAAATATTTATTCCAAATTATTTCTTCCATCTTTTAAAACAAAATTACTCTAAAATAAAATATAATACCCCTTTTATTTCCTTCAAAATCAACGTTCATTATTATAGTAAATTTTCCATAAAGATAAACACTTCCCAAAATAATTTTAAAACATTTATATATATAAATATTTTAGAAAAGAATATTAAAAGAAGCTGAAGTAAAATAAAGAAGTTCAAAAACTCATTTTAAATAAAATATCATAGAAATACCAAAAGAATCGGATTTAAAAATCATTTCCTAGATTAAAAACATTTCCAAAGCAAAACAACACTCAATAGTATCTCAAAATACTAAATTAAGGCACAAAGCTACCATAGCACTTAATTAATCTATTATTATCTTTATGACTAAAAAGGCTCAACTTTTAACACATGTCAGTGACACATCCATTATGGCCAAACTATCAAATTTTAGCATTCAATGATTCATATAATGAGTATATAATTAGAATTAAAATCAACGGATATATAATTGGAATTTAAAATCACAACAGTGAGAAATCCGGATTTCTCTACAAAATTCCCTGTATTTCATTTTAAATGCCATTCGCTTTTCAAAAATGAATATTTAATCAAACTAAGCCAATAAAACATTTCAGTTCAAAATAATAATTTTTATCTACTATATATCATTATAGCATTTATTCAAATGTGAGATAACTACCGAAATTCTAGTTGACACCAAAGCTTTTTGGGTTTGATCTAAAATCAAATAGCCTTCGATTTTAGTCTAAAATTTCAATTACTCCAAATTTGACGAAACTAGTTCCAACGCGTTGTTATCACTATAACAAGCGCAACACAAAAGACCGCTTCTCAGTTGGACCCCGCATGAAATATTTATTCATTTCATAAGTTTGATATAATTAAATATAATTATATTAACTAATTACAAATTAATCTTAATTACCCATTAGCCTCTCCCTCCCGAACTCTAATCACTCCATGCATGTGCATGATACATAGAAATACCTAACTCTAGTTGTGCATTCACCCATCCTTCCTCTTTATCCGCTCCATGAAATTGCAATCTGCTTGCACTTCAAACTCCTCATCACCCGAGCTTCCAATCCCTTACACCTAAGTCACACTCGATTCAACGTATAAGGTCGCGAATTATAGATCATCATGTCGACCATAAAAAAAGACGTGCCTCCTATTATATGATCAAGCTCCACAAATATCATGGTGACCAAGCTCCTTCGCGAGAGATGCATGTTGCCACCATCTCCTACGCCTCTCGTTGCCTAAAACTCCCGAAATTCCAAACCCTAGTTCACTGCCCATTCACGACCAAATCGCCAAACATCATTGCAAATCCTAAAATGCCTATGGATGTGTAAATCTCTTCAATATGATTCCAAAGGTTCTTGTTTTGTGATTTTTAATTGACTATTTTTTGGATATGAATTTTGAAGGAGTGGATATTGTGTTTCTTTTACGGGAAGCTTTGAAAATGAAAATAGAAAGGAATAAAGAATAAGGTAGAGTGTGTTGAATTGTCTTAGGTAATGTTTGGTTTATTATTCAATTTTCGGTATCTCGCTACACAACAACTTGTTAGTATACGGGGCACGTACGCCAAAATAAAATACGATCGTGTATTAAAATGCGATACGATCCCAAACCAATAATAATATACATAGGTTAGCTTATTCTGTAAAATTTCAAAAATACCATCGTTTGCCAAAAATTTGTTAAATGATAATTTGAATATTTTTCATATTAAAAATTATGAAAAGAATCCTATAAATAAAAATAAAAACACGCCAATAAAAACGAAACGTTATATTAATAATAGATTTTCTTATTATTTATTATCTTTGAATCAAATCCAAATATTTAAATAAATTAAATGTTCTTATTTGAAATGTTAAAAATTTTGGGTCATTATATTCTTCCTCCTTTAATGAATTTCATACTCGAAATTCCCAAATGAAGAAAAATATCTTCACATCCTAGACTTATCAAATCTCTTACTCTTAGGCTTACAAGATTAACTAATAAAAATGGATTGCTTAAACTTATAAAATCCATCAAGTTTTTAAAGCCAATTAACTAAAATGAGTTATTAAATTTATAGTTTTTTAAGTGACGGAAAATTTCGACAGCCTCTCCTATGCGTGGCTCGATGGGAAAAACTACAACTCACCATAAGTGGCATAAATCAACAGAAAACAAAACCCTAAAATTGGTCTCCTATATTTGGGGCATAAAATTATCAACAACAATATAAATGTATACCTATTAGTTGAGCAATCAAACTCATGAAACCAAAAGAAATAAGCAAGCCTTTGCTTCCATGAACCTGTATCCACTTGTAGATATCATCAAACCATATAACTTACGCTTCTAATGAAAGAAGCGCATAATTTATTAAAGCCTGTATGATGTACATATTGTAGGAACTGAGCCAACCCATAATGGAAGAAATGAATGAATTTCAAAATTCCATTTTGTATCTTTAATGGGCCTAAGAAGTCTAAATTTCATTTAGAACTTTTCTAAATTTGGTTTAAATAAAATCATATGCTTTAATTAAATTAGTTAAATGGAAGTTTAAATAAATTTAATTTTGAATGTATAGTGTATCAAATGCACCTAAAATTTATTTATAAGAGTTAATGTATAAGGAATGAAACCTTTCATGTCTTTCCCTAAAACAAGACTTAATTGAGAGCATTAATTGCATCAAATGGAGAGAGAAACCTTTCATTTTCTCTTTTTACTTGAGTTGATTGATTCATTAAATGTCAGTGATTAATAATTTATTCATGGCATAAATTATTACTATGTCCATATGTATTCTAACTTTACAAATTGACATCAAAGATTTTATTAAATTTATAAATTGCAGATTGGGATTTATTTTATTTTTGTTTTATTCGTAAAAGTAAACATATATATATATATATATATATATATATATATATATATGTATGTTGTATTATATATATATGTATGTGTATGTAGCATAGCAATCCTTGCTGAGAATAACATGCCCATGTATAGATGCTGTGATCTACATCCCAATGGACATATTAGCTTATTTTGAATGTATTATATGTTGTCAAATATGTGCATGAACATTTAATTATAAATTACAAATGATTATTTGAGTATGTGTGTGTATATATATATATGTATGTATGTGTGTATATATATTGTTGAATTAAATAATTTCTGCCATTAGAAGGAAGAATTAGAAGAAAGTGACAGCTCAAAAAATGAATTAGAATTAGATTAGGATTTTTTTACTAGTATTTATATGCGTAGGATAAGAGAGCAAACTATGCAAGTTTCTCACTAGATCTTAGCCACACATCTTCAAACCCTGATCCTATGTTGTAGCAGCCTCTAACCCTAGCTAAACCGGCGCCTATCATCTCCAAACATCATGGGTTGTAAGCCCATTTAATCCAAATTAAATATTTACAATTATATTTAACCTATTTTATCATCGATGTCTCATATCAAACAATATATTCATAACTAACATGAAGATATGCAATAATTTTATTTCTCAAATCACATTCAAATTTCTTAATTAATATTTAATAAATATTAACTAATTTAATTAATTTATAATAACTATAAACTAACTAAATTATTTGGTCCTAAAGGAAATTCATTATTTTGGTTGTGCGACTCTTGGTTGTAAATTCGATCAGCGATTAATATCGAACTATTCACTTGTTAACGTTTACACTTCACTTAGCAGGTGGTGTGACATTATGGCTAAAATTATCACTTACTCGGCTTTAGTAAAATCTAATTTTACTGTATTAAGCTTTATCCAGTTGAGACAATTATTTATATCAATTCTCTTCATCAAATTTATATCACTTTGGACTTGTTGAATTTAGTAATGGTCAAAATTTCAATATCGTCCACATTCAACTCTATAGTCCAAAAACAAAGTCTTTGGCTCAGTAATAACAATCATTATTAACCAAACTACTCTGACCCGAGATTTTGACTTTGGGTTAACTTGAGTTGATCGTGATACTAATCTCATATAACTGAGGAGATGAATCCTTTCTTGAATAGTGCTTCACTTCCAATATTTCTACTCGACCTAACTATAGTCACTCGATGGACGTTGTGCCATAATTTGACTGTAATCAAAGCTGAGCTTTCATACTAAAGATTTACAGTATTCTCAAGTCGAAAGAACTGTGTAAATTATTCACATCGATATTTTTTGTTTGACCTTTGTTATATTAACCAACAGAAAACTATCGAATGAATCATTCCATATTTATCCAATAACTATTAGTACATAACTCCTATGTGCCTCCAACAGTCATAAGTAATACACTTCCCAATGTTTGGACAGCGTTGTGCACTCTAGTCTCACCGGATACATCGATACCCAGTCTCGATGCATCTTGACTAGGAACATTTAAAATGGTATATTTAATTTTACTATGATAAATTACTCACGATTACAACGCTTGATAACTACTATCATAAAACATACCATTTAAGGATTTTCTATTAAATATACTTTTAATTTAATTAATTAATTAATATAATTACATTATATCAAGTATATAATAGAAAGAAAAAACCTTTATTTCGAACAAGATCGGTCAACGAGTTAGATATATGTAACAAATTACATAATTACCCTTAGGGCATACCCCTAACTCTATCACATATGTCATCCATACGCAATATCAAATTCGATCACTCGCTCGATCATACAAATTTTACTTTCAACTAGCATCGCTCACTCGACTTTCCTAGTGCGGACTCCAATCAGGTTCCTTGATAAACCTTCATTCTTCTTGCATAGTTATAAACTATGATAAACAACTTTAGAATCATATTAAAAATCCATATCAATTATTCGCCATTAAGAATTGAGTGAAAAATCCTTGTTTGGACCATTGTAAATTACCTTAAAATCATGTACTTAAATCTGGATCAAGAACAGTTATGCAAATAAAATGATCTACGTACAACTTACATATTTATTCCATTAGTTTCTTAGCTACACAAATTTCCTTTCATTTTAAATCACATTCATTTTTACTTATAGTATATTTCCTTTAATACTAAATCATTTATGAACCATTTCGTAAAACTTTTCTTAAGTTTATAAACATGTTATAAAATAAAACTTACGACTATCCACACTTTAAAATTTAAGTATATACTTATATAATACTCTTCTATATCCTAAGAGTGTGTGTATGTGTGTGTGTATACAATTTCAAATTTTGTTTACTTAACCAGGATGTTCAACAAATTAAACCTGCTTATGTTCTCACCATCCTTGAATTTAAGTGTTATAAAGTCTCAACTTTTTATACTTTTAACAAAAACATTTGGATCTTCGGAAGTTTTCGACTATCCAAAATCGTCGAAAATTCCATTTCATTTCAACAAATGAAAATTCCAACCAGCATATCAAAATGAGATGTGCAAACCAAATTGCCCTAATACATAGGATACATGAGTCCATATAATAACTTAACTTCAAACTTGAACACCGGGATTTTATTTCAAATCATTTTGAAAAATAATATATACATCTCCTTTTGTATATCAAATCATACATTTTGAATTTAAAACAAAATTTGTTTACTAAAACAACCCTATAGCAAACTACTATGGTAGCATTCCCCCACTTAGAAACTTGAAAATGAACGTCGATGATGTTGCAATCATCACCAGAATTATTTTCCAGCGATAGAAGTGAGTTTGGTTCTTTATATCCCCTTTAAAATCTTCCTAAAATATTTCTATTCATAAATACTTTCAAATAATGCTAATATTATTTTATCAAAATTTTGAAAAACAATTTCCAAAGACACCAAGATTTGAGTTCCCAAATCCTCAACAATTTCCAAAGATACCAAGATTTGAGTTCCCAAATCCTCAATTTTAAATCCTTTTTATTTATAAATTATATTTATAAACAATTACTTATATAATTCCACTTCAAAAATATTTATCTTTGTTTAGATTATAATAAACAACTTTTATCAAAATTAAATGCTAACCTAACACTATCACCCAACGCCTTCAAATTATGAAACTTAATTCACAAAGTTTTCGTATTTAACAATAAATGCTCATAAACTCTCTGAGCACAAACAATCAATTAACAAATAATAGTCAATGCTTCTAAACTGGATGAGCATAACTGATCAAAAAATAAATGATAATAACTGAATATTATCATTTCCTACCAAACAAACACATCATAAATTACTATATCAATTTTTGAGAATTATTCTTTTATATATACAAAATATAGTCTAGGTAAAATTATTTCATTTACCAAATAAAAAAAAATACTGTGTCATTTTGCCTTGTACAAGTGTTTAGAAACCCCTGTCGACATAATTATGCCTTCCGTATCGACCAGAATTCATAAATCACTCAACCAATTAATCAACACAATATAAAACATTTTCATAGCATAGACAAATGCATGCTTATATATATACCCTCAAACTCATTCTAGTGTATCACTAACCATATCTCTAATGAGTTTAACCCACCACCGCTAAGGTGTTCGCTCAACCTAAGCTCTAATACCACTTGTAACAATCTACCTTTTAAATCTTCAAAAGTCGACACTAATACATCCTCGATATTCACATGTCGAGCATCCAAGTACGGAAAGACAGATTATTGGGGGGAGGAGAAAGAAAAGACATAACGAAATTGAAAATCGTGATGAATAATATATTATACAACAGAACTTTAGAAAAGAAAATAAAATATATATACATCAATCAGAATAACTATCTATCATCAGCCTAGACAATTATAACAACCTATCTTCACAAATAGTGATAAATACAAACAACCAATGCAGCAGAAATAAAATAAATACTTGAATATGTCTTGGAGGTATCCAGCTCGTCTCTTGATGCTCTAAAGCATCCATACTAAATTTGGAAAGCATGCACGGGCTGACCCGAGCATTGTAAGAAAATAATGTCTGGATCAATCTGGTAAACCAGTGTGATATATAGACATCAAATGGATTTTTAGTGTTATAAAACCTTACAGAATAAAGGTATCTCGTAAGACCACGCCGCACATAAACACGGATGGGTTTTTACCTTACAAAAACAAAATCATTTCAAATAGAAAATCCAGTGATATTATAATCACATCTAGGGTTTAAAATAAATATATAAAATAGCCGAAATGCTTGCATCTCACATTCCGACATAATTGGACACAACTATATCCGTAAGGCACTTATAAGAGAATATATTCCACATAATGACAAGGCTACTTGGGTACCGGCTGCCACAGTACACCTCTAGAAAATGTATTAAGGTTGAAAATCTTTTAACCCTTGCGAATCAAGACTGGCCTACCCCTTACTAGATATTACGAATATGTCATCACGCGGTTGCTTTACAACCTTTTCCTCGATAGGTCTCATGCATATACCAATCCATAAATTGTGATCTAGAAGGTTGATGACATAACCTGGTGCGACCCACGTAGCCCTGAAGCATATCACATGTTTTAGTCATTCCCAATTGTTGAGGCTAGAAGCTATGTTTTACCATTTTAGTAAATCCCGTTTAGAATGCTAACACTGCCATCCATGCAACAATGCAATGCTAGCATTCATCCATGCAGGTTGTTCTAGGACTGAACAAACCAAAGGCGCTACTTCTACTACATCCTTGGGATTAGTAACCCTTTGCCCTCCATCTTCGATTATTTTCAAGATGTTTTCGATTCGAATGCATATGCCGGTTCGAAGTGGTTTTTGGATAACATATCTGATCTCAGTCTTTCCGAACCGATAATGATTATTTTAAAAATTAGCCAAGTTTTGATAATCGGTTATTTAACTGTTAAACAAACAAACAATTCAACCGGAGATTTAATCAAGCATGGTTAAGCACACAACAACCACTAAGCCTCTTTAGTTTATCCTTTCATTAATTAAAACCTCTTTCTAAAAATATTTGTATAAATATACTTTTACAAAGATATATTCACAAAACCTCTTTACTCTTTTTAATACTTGAAAAATATTGATATGCTTATCTCAACTATATAAGTATACTCACAAAAATATTTCACCTTCGATACTTAGAATTTTTCCATATACTAATGTCAACAATATAATTATATTTACAAAACACTACATTTTCAATACTTAGGAAACTTACCCGTATACTTATCTCAACGGTATAAGTTATTCACAAATCTTAAGAAAAACTTTGTCTCCCAATACCATACTCAATCGAGTTAAAACAAATGTCATTTAAAAACATTAATAACAATAAACCCAAACACTTTCCTCATTCTGGTGTTAATAAAATTGATCGTATAGAAACTAGATTAAATACATTTACCACCACTTCTCGATTTCAAACAGTACTATCTTCCGATTAACAATTATATCAGACAAGTTAGAAAACTATCCTTGTCTCGACACACGTTCTTAATTCTCAAGATAGGAACGTGTCTCCATATCTCGAATTTGGTGTTAAGTATGAAAAGAATACTTCCTATACCACCATAATTTAAAAGGATCATTTATGGCAATCAAATCTCATTTTTTTTATAAAACTTGTTTTTTATAAATCCCTTTAAAAACATCTGTAAATCTCCTTTTATTGTTTACAAAACTCCTTACCATTTATAAAACTCTTTTTATAAATCTATAACTCTAATTATAAAACTCCTTTTATAAATTCCTAAATATGATTATAAAACTCCTTTTATAAATTTATAAATATAATTATAAAACTCTTTGTAAAATTCATTTCTTTTAAATCCTATATAGTTAATACAAATCTTTATTTCCAAGATAGGACCAAATACTTCTATAAAATGATCATTTCATATATCACCATAAATTCGCAAATGGAATTTTTATTCCAATTTATCAAATGATATAAATTTCCTTTTCATAAAATATCATTTATAAATCTATAGTTTTATTTATAAAATACCATCTGTAAATCTATTCTTTTGTTTATAACATTTTAAATAAAACTTATCATAAATATTTATTCCAAAATATTTCCACCTTCTTTAAAAAACAAAATCACTTTAAAATAAAAGTAATACCCCTATTATTTCCTTTAAAATAAACATTCATTATTACAATTACTTTTCTATAAAGATAAATATTTTTAAAAATAATTTTAAAGCATTTACATATATACATGTTTTAGAACAGAATATTAAAAGAAGTTAAAATAAAGAATTTCAAAAACCTATTTTAAAATAATATCGTACAAATTCCAAAAGAGTCGGATTTAAAAATCATTTCCCGAGTCAAAACCATTTCCAAAGCAAAACAGCACTCAATAGTATCTCAAAATACTATATGAGGCCCAAAGCTACCATAGCACTTAACCAATGCTATTATTACCTTTACCACTAAAAATGTTCAACTTTTGACATATGTCAGTGTCACATCCAATATGGTCAAATTATCAAATTTTAGCCTTTAACAATTCATATAACAAGTATATAACTGGGCTGAAAATCAATTAGTGTATAATGGGAATTTAAAATCATAAAGGTGAGAAATCCAGATTTCTCTACAAAATTCCCTGTATTTCATTTTACATATCATTCGCTTTTCAAAATGGATACTTAATTAAACTAAGCTAGTAAAACATTTTAACATAAAACAATGACTTTTATATACTATATATCATTATAGTATTCATTCAGATGTGGAACAACTCATCGAAATTCTAATTGACATCGAAGCATTTCAGTTTGAGCTAAAATCAGATGATATTCGAATTTTAGCCCGAATTCCACATGTTCCAAATTCAAAGAACCTATTCCAGCGCATAGTTATCGCTATTACGAGCGTAATGCAAAAGGGAGCATCTCGATACGACCTAGTATGAAATAGTTATTTATTTTATAAGTTTGGTTTAAATTAAGTATAATTATATTTACTAATTACAAATTAATCTTAATTACCCATTTAAACCTCTTCCTCCCAACCTCTAGTTACTCCATGCCTATGCACGATACATAGAAACACCTAACTCTAATCGTGCATTCACCCATCCTTTCGCCCTCTCTGCTCTATGAAATCACAATCCGCCTGCGCCTTCAAACTCCTCATCGCCTAAGCTTTCAATCCCTCACACCCAAGTCAAACTCGATTCACCATACAAGGTCGCGACCTGTAGGTCATCACGTCGACCACAAAAAAAGACGTGCCTCCCATTCTTTGATCGAGCTCCAAAAAAATCAAGGTGCCCAAGCTCCTTCATGAGAGAAACACATTGCCACCATCTCCGGAGCCTATCGTTGCCTAAAGCTCCAAAATTTTCAAACCCTAGTTCACTGCCTATTCATATCAAACTGCCAAACATTTCGCAACCCCCAAAATGCCTATGGATGTGTAGATCTCTTCAATACGATTCCAAAGATTCTTGTTGCGTATTTCTTTAGATATGAATCTTTGAAGGGGTGGATATTGTTTTTCTTTTACTAGAAGCTTTGAAAATAAAAATAGAATGGAACAAAGAAGTCAGAATGTGTTGAATTGCCTTAGGTGATGTTTAGTATATTATTCAGTTTCATGCATCTCACTACACAGTAATTTGTTCGTGTACGGGCCACGAACACCAAAATAAAAATACGATTGTGCATAAAAACGCGATACGATCTCAAAATAATAATAATATACAAAGGTTGGCTTTTCTTATAAAATTTCAAAAATACCATCGTATGTCAAAAATTAATCAACTGATAATTTAAATATTTGCCAAACTAAAAATTATGAAAAAATCCTATAAATAAAAATAAAAATACGTCAATAAAAATTGAGTCGTTATATTAATACTTGATTTCTTATTATTTATTATATTTGAATCGAATATGAATATTTAAATAAATTAAATATTCCTATTTGAAATGTTAAATTTTTTGAATTGTTACATTAGCTATGTAAGGGATAGTACCCAAGTCACTTAATACATTTTTGATGGAATTAGGCAGACTCTGAACATTTAATACCTTAGGCAAGCCTCTATCATTTAATACCTAATCCAAGGCGGACTCTTCACTAATACCTATCAAGCTGACATTGCACAAAAATATCTTCAGCCACTAAGTACTTCCAATTGAAGTGAGCCTTTCTGAGATATCCTTTATCGTGTCTAACTGCTAACCCTGACCATTTAATACTTCATATAAGAAAAAGAGGCGGGACCTCAAACAACCACTTAATACCTTTCAATTCCCGAAGCATGTCCTATGTTTAGGGCATATCCCTTTTTCTCACTGGTCCTATGATTGGAGATGTCTGACATCAGTAATAAGTGTACACAACCGCTGGTAGCCTTTGAGTGAAGGGCGGACTTCTATTGTGTAACTCTACTGACCTTGCATCGCAACCCACTAAGTCCAATTAATTATTCTAAGCTTTATTATTGGAGAAAGCCCACTAATCTCTACTTTCACAATTAAGCTACAATTTATTCTAATGATAATTACACCGCCTTATAATATTTAATTGCTACCTAGCATGATTATTTATTATCCCCATAAATGTCCTTTTGTCCATAATAAAATATTATCCTAATAGATTTTTCTAAAGTCATTTATTTACTTATTCAAACCTTACCATTATTTCTTCCTTGTCTTTTCCATGGTTAATCTACTAATTGTTAGTCCTTGAGAAGGATGGTTTTGATGACAACAACCTTAGAATAAGATTATAAAATATAAATACTAACATTATAGTTTAGATATATATGTATATGTAGGATTTAACCATGTAGGTAACAAGAATGAAGACTGTACAGTATAGAGATTCAAGATATCAAGATTGAAGACTCATGAGTATCAAGATTATCAAGAGTTCAAGATTGTAATTCAGTTAAGAATTTTGTTAAAACTCCTTGAAAAGCACTGACATCTTAAAATCCAATTTATTCGTGGAATGGAATCCACTTCGAGTCTGTTAAAGGGATGTAACCCTAAGCATGATGAAACCTACGAAATATCTAGTGGAACATTGTTTTGTATCCACTAACTTTTATTCAAAATATTTTTATAGAATTATATTTTGTTTTCAAAATGATTTCAAAACCTTTCTTTTAAAAGAATCAAAAACATCTATCCCGGTTTTAAAAACTTTTAGCCTCAAAATAATCTTTATCTTCAAATTTAAATTATCCTTGGTTTTAAACTATCTTCTAAAAATAATATATTTAAATTTTAACATTTATACTTAGATTTAAATATAAAATTATAGTAAAATTTAATATGTATCAAAATATTATTCTCTATATTCATTTATGTATTTTAACTATAGTTAAGTATATTTATAAAGTTAAAAATAGTTTTAATACAAGATAGAAGTTATTTCCAAAGAAAAAAAATTATCAAAATTTCCTTTGGCATGTCGACAACCTCAAAGTACCCCTTGTCGACAAGGTGGCAGTTAAATTCAAAAATTTGAATTTCAAAAGAAGTGTCTATTCGTCGTATCCTTTCATGAATGGACATGGCTGTTACTCTACTATAAATAGGGGCAGTTTTAAATGAATTTTCATTCATATTTTTCTCTGATTTCACTCCTCTTCTTCTTTCACATTTCTTTATATATATTTTTACCATTACTCTATCGAAATTAACATTGAATCTAACTGGATCATCTCTGGTTTGATTCTCTATCACTATCTCAACAAGATTTCAATGCTCTTCAGAGTTATAGGCATCTTTGTAATAAACTAAGCGAGAAAAGGTGTGATTGTAGCCTGTGAAATTAATCAAGTGAGAAAAGGTGTGATTGTAGCCTAGGAAATCAATTGGGTGAACTTGTTGCCTGTAAAATCAAGTATCTCTACCCAGACGATTGTGAATCTGGAGTGGTGTACCTCGTGGCCTTGATATCGAGGGTGTAATTATACAATTTCTTTCGAAAGGAAATCCGTACTTGTGTGTTGGACTAGATGTAGGGTAACTCCGAACCAGTATAAAATCCGGTGTGTTCTTTTCTTTATTGCTTTTACTTTATTTCTGCATCCGTGTTTGATTTTGTGATCATATCTGTGTCTGAATATTGCATACATTTGTGTTTAAATTAACATAAACTCAAAAAGACTTAGTAATTCCTTAAAATACTATTCACCCCCTCTAGTGTTTATTCAAGCCTTAAGATCCTTAATCCGCATTTCTCACATTTGGTATCAGAGAAAGATTTTCAAAGTTTCATAATATGATTTTTGAAAAAGTTTTTAAAATGGCTATGTTTAAAAAACTTGTTAATACTAGTTTATAAATATTCAGATCATCATTGTCTCTTGAGTCTGCATACAATCAATATTCAAATTCAAGTTGTCTACCAAAATTGTATGATGTGCAGAAAACATGCTTTATGGGTGTTGAGGAATCAATCCACAATGGGCAAATTTTGGAGATCAAAAAGAATAAATGGATACTCGATAGTGGATGCTCTAGACACATGACTGGCAATCCAGATATGCTGAATGATATAATATACAAAGACGGAGGACTGTTTAACTTTGAGACAACTCAAAAGGATATGTGATTGGGATCGACAAAGTCGGTAACTCTGAAAATCCTATTATTACTAACGTTTTGCTAGCTAAGAACCTGAAACATAATCTGCTAAGTATTAGTCAACTTTGCGATAAATGATATAAAATTAAATTTGAAAAAGATAAGTGTCACATTGAAGATAATAATTCAACCGTAATATTTGAGGGAATTAGAAAAAAGAATATTTATATTCTTAGTATGAAAGTTTCAAATGATAACTTGTGTCTTTAGGCAAATACAAGCGACCCTTGGATTTGACATAAGAGATTTGGACATTTGAATTTCAAACTCTTATCTAGACTGTCAAAACATGATCTAATAAGAGGTCTCCCTAAAATAAATTTTAAAGTAGATAGTTTATGTGATGCATGTCAATTAAGAAAACTTAGAAAAAGTTCCTTTAAATTAAAAGATATGATTTCAACTTCAAAACCTCTTGAATTACTTCTACTTGATTTATTTGGTCCATCTAAAATTCTGTCAATAAATCATAGTAAATATGTTTTTGTAATTGTAGATGATTATTCTAGATTTACATGGACAATATTTTTGAAACATAAAAGTGATACTTTTGAATGTTATAAGAACTTTACAAAAAAAATTCAAAATAAACTTTCTCTAAAAATTATAACCATCCGTAGTGATCATGGTGGTGAATTTGAAAATGAAAAGTTTGAAGAATTCTGCAATAAAAAGGGAACGACTCACAATTTTTCATTTCCAAGAACTCCATAACAAAACGGAGTAGAAGAACGTAAAAATAGGACGATTCAAGAGTGTGCGAGAATTATGCTTTCAGATAGTAAATTACCAAAGTATTTTTGGACATAAGCAGTTGCTACCGTCTGCTATATTTTAAATAGAATTTTAGTTAGACCTTTAACCGATAAGACATCTTATGAACTTCTTCACTCAAAGAAACCTAAGGTATCTTATTTCAGAATTTTTGGAAGTTATTGTTTTATTTTAAATACAAAAGATAACTTTAGATAAATTTGATCCTAAATCCGACAAAGGAATCTTTATTGGATATTCTAATAGAAGTAAAGCGTACAGAGTGTTTAATTTAAGAACTAACACCATCGAAGAAACAATGCATGTTTCATTCGATGAAAGTCTCAAAAACTTTGAAGATACAAATGATGAAGAAGATTTAATCACTCAAAATCAAGAGTCAACTAAAACTAATAACGAAATTAATCATCCTAATAAAAATATTAAACTTTTAAAAGATCATCCTATAGAAAATGTACTTGGAAATACGCAAACTGTTGTTAAAACTAGAAATCAACCAAGTAAAATGAGCAATGTAGCCTTTATATCAACTATTGAACCCAAAAATCCGAAAAAAGCATCAACTAATGATTCATGGATTTTGGCTATGCAAGAAGAACTAAATCAATTCACTAGAAATGATGTTTGAAAACTTGTTCCTAGACCTGAAAATAAAACTATAATTGGAACTAAATGAGTTTATAAAAATAAAATGAATAAACAAGGAGAGGTTATTAAAAATAAAGCCCTGTTAGTCGCTCAAGGTTTTTGTCAAGAAGAAGGAATAGATTTTAATGAAAACTTTGCTCCCGTAGCAAGATTAGAAGCTATTAGGATTCTACTTGCTTTCGCAAATCATAATAATTTCAAATTATATCAAATGGATGTTAAAAGTGCCTTTTAAATGGATTTGTAAAAGAGGAAGTATATGTTGAACAACCACCATCTTTTGAAAATGAAAAATTACCAAATCATGTTTACAAACTTAAGAAAGCTTTATATGGTCTAAAACAAGCTCCTAGAGCCTGGTATGATAGACTAAGATCTTACTTATTACAATCAAACTTTGAAACTGGTAAAGTAAATAATATTCTTTTTATTAAAAGAAATAAAAATGGTATTCAACTAGTACAAGTTTATGTAGATGATATAATTTTTGGATTAACTAATCTTGAAATAAGCAAAGAGTTTTCTAAAATAATGAAAAAAGAGTTTGAGATGAGTCATATGGGTGAATTAAACTTCTTTCTAGGATTACAAATAAAACAATTAGATAGTGGTATCTTTATTAGTCAAGAAAAATATGGTAAAGGCCTAGTTAGTAAATTTGGTTTGACTACTGCAAGTGGAAAACCCACTCCCATGGCAACCAAGAGTACCTAAGCAAAGAAGATCTCTCGAAGGATGTAGATCAAAAATTATGTAGAGAAATGATTAGATCACTACTCTATATCACTGCTAGTAGACCTGATATCATGCATAGTGTTTATCTTTGTGCAAGATATCAATCCCAGCCTAAAGAGACCCACTTAAAAGTCGTAAAACGTATCATAAGATATGTTAAACACACCTTTGATTATGGCTTATTTTATCCTAAAAATGATTCTTTTGACTTAATATCTTACTATGATGCTGATCATGCTGGTTGTAAATCATACCAAAAATGTACAAGTGGAACTTGTCACTTTTTGGGGCATTCTCTGATTTCCTGCTTTAGTAAAAAGCAAAACACGATTTCTTATCAACAACCGAAGTAGAGTATATTTCTGCTGCTTTGGCTTGTTCTCAAGTAATATATATGCAACAAACTTTAAAAGATTTTGGTTTAAATATCTCAAAATCATCAATTTATTGTGATAATACTAGTGCAATAAATTTATCCAAAAATACTACTCATCATGCTCGAACTAAACATATTGATATCAGACATCATTTTCTCGGAGATAATATAAATAAGGAAGATTACTCTCAATTATATCAATTCTGAGAATCAAATTGCTGATATCTTAACAAAACCTTAAATGAACCTATATTTACTAAGTTAAGAAGAGAATTAGGTATTTATTCAATAACCGAAATATAAAATATAAATAACAAAGTATAATTAAAAAAATAAATCGAATAGGAAAAATATCAAGCACCATGTCGACAACCCCCTCCTACCCCTGTCGATATATAACAATTTTTTTTGAAATTTTCCCATCAAAATTCAAATAAGTGGTTATATATTCTTCTTATTTCGAAATTTTGATTATTATCTCTAGTCTTTCTCTGTTCTAACTTCTAAAATTTCTTAAACAATGGCCTCCTCTTCCAAATCAAACAAAAATTCAACTTTTTTGTTCCCTTCTCTTCTACTGGACCATTTCAATGAACTACGCTCGCACGAGTGATGAAAATGGAGGATTCTTTAAAGGATGCACTACAACTAATGACTGAAATTCAAGTGGTGAAACTTAGAATGGCCAAAGAACAAGAACGGTTAAGAAAAATCCTTAGAAATTTGCAAAAGTTTCTAATGGACAATTACGCTAATCCGATCTTGATTGATGAAAAATCTTTAGGAGATCAAGTGCAAGAGGACAGCGAGGAAGAAAAAGAAGAAGCTTTTATGGAAGAAGAGCACACTGAAGATGAGGACGTTTGCGTTGGCGAAGTGTGCTTTGATAAGGATGGAAATCTAGTCGAACAATGTGGAAATTTCTGTTTCCACTACCCAAATTGTTCGGTTCATAGATCCCCCATCTTCAAGGACACACATTAGTTTCTTTCTCTCTTTCCTATTGCTATATGTTCTTTCGTTCGTGTTTTACGTAAACGTAAATATAACAATAAATAATTAATAAATGATTTGTGCTTTTCTCTTTGAATTATCACTATTATAAGTATTATCATATATGGATTCTTAGTTAGGATAGTTGGTTATTAAGGACTAAGTTTTAGTTTTAGAATTAAGTGATGATTATTTATGATAACACTATCATTATAATCACAATTCATATAGTATTAGATTACGGGGGAGTTATATAGTTTGGAGTTAGTTTTTGTTGATGACAAAGCGGGAGAAGTATAAAATAGGATAGTTGGGCATAAATTAAGGGGGAGTTATTAGGATAGAAGTAATATTTTATAAACAGAGGTTGTCATCATCAAAAATGGGAGATTGTTAGTCCTTTGGAAGGATGGTTTTGATGACAACAACCTTAGAATAAGATTATAAAATATAAATACTAACATTATTGTTTAGATATATGTATGTATGTATGTATGTATGTATTTGCAGGATTTAACCATGCAGGTACCAAGAATGAAAACTGTACAGTATAAAGATTCAAGATATCAAGATTGAAGACTCATGAGTACCAAGATTATCAAGAGTTCAAGATTGTAATTTAGTTAGTAATTTTGTTAAAACTCCAAGAAAAGCACTGGCATCTTAAAATCCAATTTATTCGTGGAATGGAATCCACTTCGAGCTTGTTAAAGGGATGGAACCTAAGTAGGATGGAACCTATGAAAAATCTAGTGGAACATTGTTTTGTATCCACTAACTTTTATTCAAAATGTTTTTACAAAATTATATTTTGTTATCAAAATGATTTCAAAACATTACTTTTAAAAGAATAAAAAACATCTATCCTGTTTTTAATATACTTTTAGCCTCAAAATAACCTTTATCTTCAAATTCAAATTATCCTTGGTTTTAAACTATCTTTTAAAAATAATATATTTAACTTTTAATATTTATACTTAGATGTGAATGTAAAATTATAGTAAAATTTTATATATATCAAAATATTATTCTCTATATTCATTTATGTATTTAAACTATTGTTAAGTATATTTATAAAGTTTAAAATAGTTTTAATACAAGATAGAAGTTATTTTCAAAGAAAAACAAATTATCAAAATTTCCTTTGGCATGTCGACAACCTTGTCGACAAGGTGAGAGTTGAATTCAAAAATTTGAATTTCAAAAGAAGTGTCTATTCATCGTATCCTTTCATGAATGGACATGGCTGTTACTCTACTATAAATAGGGGCAGTTTTAAACGAATTATCATTCATATTTTTCTCTGATTTCACTCCTTTTCTTATTCCACATTTCTTTATATATATTTTTACCATTACTCTGCCGAAATCAATATTGAATCTAACTGGATCATCTCTGGTTTGATTCTCTATCACCATCTCAATAAGATCTCAGTGCTATTCAGAGTCATGGGCTTCTTTGTAATAAACTAAGCGAGAAAAGGTATGATCGTGGCCTGTGAAATCAATCAAGTGAGAAAAGGTGTGATTGTAGCCTAGGAAATCAATTAGGTGAATTTTCCCCCCTTAATTTCAAGTATATCTACCCATAGGATTGTGAATCTGGAGTAGTGTACCTCGTGGCCTTGAAATCGAGGGTGTAATTGTACAATTGCTTTTGAAAGGAAATCCGTACTTGTATGCGAGACTGGATGTGGGGTAACTCCGGACCAGTATAAATTCCGGTGTGTTCTTTCCTTTATTGCTTTTACTTTATTTCTGCATCTGTGTTTGATTCTGAGATCATATCTGTGTCAATATTTATAATATTGCATACATTTGTGTTCAAATTAACATAAACTCAAAAAGATTTAGTAATTCCTTAAAACACTATTCGCCTCCTCCTCTAGTGTTTATTCTAGCCTTAAGATCCGTAATCCGCATTTCTCACACTAATTTCATTAATCAGTCTCATTTCATCCATTTATAGCTTATTTAAATTATTGTAACTCCTAATTTATTGCACATTTATTGCCTATTCATTTTTGGAGTTACAATCCTTCCATCTTCATTTTCCCGTTCTACCATTTATTACACGAGGTATTCTAACATTCAATTTACATTTAATGCGAACATCTAATGTTTAATATGTTGTATTAATTATATTTTTATTTTGAATATTTTAGTATAGTTATATATATGTTTATGAATTAATTATTAAGTTTCCAGTATCAGTCCTTTAACTATAATATTTCATTCTATATTTTAATCTATTAAAATCATCCTTCCAAAAAGGTTTCCCATTATAACCTTTCATAAATTAACCTAAATTAAGGAATTTGCTTAGTTTGAAATTACAAGAATTATTTATTACCTTTTTTTTTATTGAAATAGACAGTGTAAATTTGGGAAAGAAAATCCATATTTTACACATCTCTTCTTTCTTTTAATTTATATTCCTTGTTAAATGAAATATTACACGTTTTCTATTAGAATTAGGGTATTAGACAAAAATTCATGGAGATTAAATGGAAAACACTTAAAACAAATTAAAATACAAAACTTACATACTAAATAGAATCAGAGCAAATTCGAATTACACAAATATTTTACAACCCAATTGTACATCTAGATAAATTCTACATCTTTATCTATATTGACTTTTAATAACTTGGGAACTGATTACCAGATCTGGGTGTAAACAATATTTCTATTCAACTACAGAATATATAAGCAGTGTTTTATGCACTTAATTCAAGCCTACAACTCTTTAGATCTTTATTTAGACATAAACATCAAATAAAATCCCAGCGTAATAAATTCTAATGTTATGAGTAAATTACATAATTCCCCACTTACCTTTAAAATCTTTTCAAATCTCCAGATCTGAATCCGATTCTTAAATCAACTCCATTTCTTTTCTAACTCCTAGAAATATGTATAAAAGTGAATACATGTACCATTAAAATTACAGGTCTGAGAAGTGATTTGAGAAGAAGGGAAATATAGATTTACAATATTGAAATTTTCTCTTTTATTTATGCAATGCTGATATGCTCCTTCTCTTCTTCAATTTATTTTCTGTAGGATCGATTTCACCCTAGAGGGGGGTGAATAGGGTGATGCTGTTAATTATAAAAATTAGTTGCGGAAGCTTAAAAAATTATTTCAACACGGATAAATCAAAATTATAGCAGCACATATAATAGCAGAATAATAAATGCAGAAATAGAATGACACAGAATTTACCCAGCTTCGGCAAAACCCTGCCTACATGCTGCCCCAAGGTTTCTACTAGAAATTAAGTAGTCACACGCTTACAACGTAAACTCGCGACACTCGCTACTGACTAACCTAACTCTACACTCAAAACCCTGCACAACTCACCCATTGAGTTGCGAATTCTCAAACTGCGCCACGTAGTTTGTCCCTTAGTCACACGACTAGAAATTACAACGGTTTTAAAAGAGAAAATACAAAGATAACAGTTTAAAAAACAATTAAAAAACCAAAAGCCCTAATATTTGCTTCTTAATCCAATATTAAAGAAAAGGGGCCGGCCCAATGTAATTAAACAAAACACGGCCTCCTTTATTTCGTTTATTATGTATTCGGTCCGATGCTTTGAAAATGGCTTCCTTTGTTCGTTCCTCCCTGATTAAAAATCAGAACTTTGAGATGCCGCTTCAATTGTTGGTCGATGTTGCTTCAAATATTTTCCTCTATCAGTGATTGCTTGCGGCTGGAAGTCGAGATTTATTGTTGCGTGAATTGGTACGTTTTTTTCTTTTTGATTTATACGGTACTCGACTTTGATTCGAGTTGTATGAGTTATTCTTCTCTGTTGTACTTGAACTCGAATATCCATTAGCTAATGATGATTATGGGTTTATATATAGTTCGATCTCCTTATTTTTTGTTCGTATATTTCATATGAATTCGTCAATTATTTTTGCTTGAATTCGTCTCGGCCACTCGATGTTTCTTGGATGTTGATGATTTCTCTGACTTTGTCAATTTCGTATAATTTGATACTTGATACTCACGTTTCTGATTCATGACTTGATCAATTTACTTGGCCACCACGGTTTCGAATCTGCACTGTTCGATCTTTGGTCTTTTTGACTTCGGCTTGTGATATTGTGATGATTTCTGACCTTCGTGGTTGAGCTTGCTACTGTTGGTTTCTGACTTGTTTTAATTTTTGTTTTCTGCTTCAACTTGTTTATCACCTGACTTCGGCACTGATTGACTTCCTTGTGTTTTAGTTTCACTGTTTAGATTTAATGCACTACATATGTGTGTGTGTGTTCATATTTGTAGCATTCTTGGCAATATCATTCACTGGTTGTTCTCTTGAGTCGCATTGTCGGTCTGTACATGTGCATTACATTTTCCACTGACATGTGCTTCAATATGCATTGAGTTTGTGTTCATTGTGATGGCACTGTCCAGTTGAGTTTGAGTTGCTGTAGTGTTGCAGTCTTTGTACAATTCGAGGCAGTTTGCATATTTGATTCATGACACTCTGCTTGGTGTTGCTGCATTGAATTTGACTTGAGAACTTTTGTGTTGTGCTTTTGTTTGGTGCACATCCTTGACCTGTTGCAGTGTTCATTCTAGCTTGTAACTGTGTCAAGTTGTTGTTTCATTGAGTTTGGTCATTTATATACTTCATGTATTTTGTTTATAGCCATTTCAATGTTGCTGATGTTTGGTTTGGATTCACTGATTCATTGTTGTAGTTGATGCCAATTGCCTCTGGTTTGAGTTTTGCTTGTATAACTTGAACTTGATCTCTAGTTGGTGCCACTGGTTCATTAGTGTTTGATCATTGATGTTGCTATGTGTTTGTTGTATATATGAGCTGCTGTGTTGATCTTGCTTGCTACCTGGTCGACACTTGCAGTTCACTAGACTTGTCACTTGCTTATGCTGGTTCATATATTTCATTTGTTGCGGACCTGTGTTGCTATGTTGCCATATTAGTCTGGTGCAGTTTTAGACCTGTAGCATTATGTTGCATATGTTTTTGCTGGTTTCATGTATATGCTGAGTCTCGTTGACATCGTCTGATATGCATTTGCTTGATGGTCTGAATGGACTGTCTAACATTTCACTTGAGACTTTATGTACTTTGCATGGCCTTTGTTGTATATTTGCTGTGCACTGAGGTTGCTCCCGACCATTTTATTGCATTTGGATTTATTTTTCGAATTACACCTGAGTTGAATCCAGCTTGTTGCTCGGATTTGACCTTGTGATGATATTGTGACATTATTTTTATTGCACTTGAGTTGAACTCGGCGTTTTGGGTTTGACCTGTGCTCACCTGTCCCTGTAATTCTATCAAGTGTATATATCGGTGTGCACAGCCTTGTGGCATATACAGTGATACACTGTGTATGTCACAAGCTGTTCGTGTATGATGAATTCAAATTTAAATGATGACAAACAACCTAAACAACTGAGGCAAATATTAATTTCAAAATCCACATTTTATTTTATACTGCAAAAATTATTTCCTTTTCAATTTTACTGTGTCAATATTTATTTTTGCAGATTGCTCAGATGCTGGATTCAATTTGGAGTGAAGTTGAAGATAAAATACAAGTTGAGTGAATGAGATGTAGTGAAGTCAAATGTAAATGTGAATCGTGATGTAATCAAAATTGTACCGTTATTGAAATTGTATATATATAGTGAGAGCTTGAAATTTGTACTATACAAAGATTGTAATAAATATTTGTTTGAACAAAATTTCTGTTTGATTTCAAATTCTGTGTTATTTATTTTTATTCAGCAAATATTAATTTAATCTATAAAAAATAAAATAGTACATTAACAAATACATTTAAATGAATATTTAAATACATTTAAATGAATATTTATATATGTTTATTATCATCAAACAAAAATCATATAATTGCATATTCAACAATCTCCCCCTTTTGATGATAACAAACATATATTTAAGATTTTGAATATGTTAAATGTATTTGATCATTGATATACTCTAATTGCTCCCCCTATTTAAATGCTTCCTCTCTACACAAAGCTCCCCCTTCATATATGCATACAATTAAAAATATGCAAATGAGCCTAGATGCAAATAGAAAATATTTGACCTTTGCTTGATTTTATTTGATAAAATCTTAACTTTTCTCTCCCCTTTTTGTTATCAGCAAAAGAGTAATAATGTTAGAGAAAGTAGAGATAAAGTGATCGATATTAATCCAACATTAAAACTCAATTGAATATAAATATTAAATTTCAATAATAAATCAAACAAAAATCATAAATACTTTGTTAGGCGCATATTCCACTTTCAGAATGATGGGAATGATGTCATCATTTAAAATCATACAGTTGTGTCTATTTATGGTATATTTATATCAGAAATTTGAATATCTACTAACCATGCATAACCGTTAGGACTTCTAAATGAGATTAGTAGTATCCTAATTTTATTTAGAAAATGAATTCAAGTATCTTCTAACCACACATAAACGTGAGGACTTTTAAATGGGATTAGAATCAACTTGTTTATTTTAAAAATCAATTTTTGATATGCGTTCCATACATGCATAACCGTGAGGACTTTTAAATGAGCATGAAAGCACATAACAAATTCCAAGTAATTCACCCATGCATAACCATGAGGACTTTTAAATGAGAGTGAATACTTTGGATTTTATTATTATTATTATTATATATATATTTATTTATTTTAAAAAAATGTAAAATGAAAAACGAATGATTCCTGTTTAAAGTACCACATATTGACAAACAATATAGAATTTTGATGAATGATGGTCGTTAGAAATATGATAGAAATAGAGATGGTCATGGAAATTTTACCAACAAAAAGTTTTGTAACTCTTGTTTAAATTTCTAAATAAATTTACTAATTATACCATCTCGAGTCATGATATATGATAAATATCAACACTCGTCACTTTTTCAATCACTATTTATCTTTTCGATAATTATTAGGGAGTCAGATTAGTCAAAATAGTCATTTAAAATCAAATTCAAAGATAATTATAAAATTAAATTTTCAAAATGATTGATCTGAAAACATGGTCAAAAATAATTTTCTCGAAGGGGTTACATGAGAAAAATTTTCTGCTATTTGAAAATTATTTGTAATGAAAAATATGCAGATATTTTCTTTGAAAAATGATGCAGTTACTAAATGTCTCAACAAAAATCACGTTCAACCAGTAATTTATCTATCAACTAGATTACCAGTGTAATCTGCATCTGAATTTCTTTTTCACTCAAAATTATCATTAATTGAATTTGATAGAACAGACCACGAAGTGTGCAACAAAATATCTCAAAATCAATTTTAACAACTTTTTAAATGACATTTTCTTGAATTTGAATTGAAGCCGTGTAAATAATCAAAAACCGTGAATATAGAGTTAGCCGTATTATAACCAAATGTATTATCATCCAACAAAACACTATTATCAATCCAAACTAATATATATGAAGTGATTCAACGACTCTAGAGATTTTTATAGTGTTCTTGGCATAACAACATAATAGGCCAACAATTAATAAGTCAGAATCAATAATCATCATTATTTCATTATCATATTATTGGCTGATTTAACTCAGATTACGGTGCAGATTATCACATTTAATATATCGTTCAAATAAATATACCATTACATGTTTTACCTTTACGATATTTTTTGTTGTTGTCCATTGTGATTCTGTCACCTTTATACTAGACTAAGGAACTTTTCTTTGTCGTCCGTTGTGTTTCTGGAACAGCCAGAATCCAGATAACACTATTGCTGTTCCTTAGCTTGCACCATACCTACACGGGAAAAGATTTTTGTGACCTATTTGTTTTTATAGGTCCATGGTTGTTAGTGGCAGAATATTTAGAAAAATAATTTTGTGGAGACCCAAAACTATTTATATATGTTCCCTTCGGCACCTAAAGTTGTTTAACTTTGAGAGATTTTATATTTGTGCCTTTTGGAACCCAAATTGGTATAGTTTTCACATGTTTGGGTCTATACCAACAATTATTGTGACTGTGTCCATATTTTCTACAAATTGTGCACATAGAATTGACTTGATTAATATTGCTTTCAACATTTTCAGATTGATTATATTCAAGTCCTTGTCTAACTGTATTAACAGTTTGCTTCCCTAATAGCATATTCAACGATATTTCGCTTTTTGAAAATTTATCTAAGGTCGTTGACAATTGTTGGACTTGTGTTTTGAGAGATTCATTTTCGTTTAACAATTGTGTGCACTTTTTAATAGAATTCTCTCTCCTAGTATTTTCACTCTCTTTCAAAATCAGAATTTCATTTTCAAGTGATTTTATATTAATTTCTGATTTTTTAATTTTTTCTTCGAATGTTGGACACTTATCACACTTAGGGATCCTACTTTAATTGTTTTTAGCTAATTGTTCAAGTTGTTCATTTAATTCTATCAAAGTATCTTTTTGTGATTCAAATTTGGCATACTTCTTCCTAAGTCATTCAAAACAGCCATTTACTTTGTGAAAATATATAAGTAGTTGTGAGTGAGTTTTGATACCTCGATTGGCTCGTCATCGTCGCTATCAGTTATATTACCTTGAAGGCACATATCTGCTTTCTCACTCTTACTGCTAGTACTTTGATTATCACTTGTATTCCACGTGGCTGCCAAACTTCTCCTTTTTGTTTTCTTTTCAAATTCGCGTCGATTTTGAGGACAATTGGGCTTGTTATGTCCGGGTTGGTTGCAGTTGTGACAGATGATTTTCTATTCTTTTGAGGAGTCTAGTGCTTTGGCTATTCTGCTTTTCAATTTTTGATTTCTAGCTGGATTTCCATATCCATGATTTCATTTTTTGAATTTCTTCATTAGTAGTGCCAGCTCTGCTGCTCCATCATCATCATCGTTATCATCATCACTTTCGATTGTTCCTTTGAGAGCTATCAATTTCTTTCGAGTATCTCCTCCTTCACCCTCTTCCTTTAAATTCATTTCTAGTTCATAAGTGGTGAGATTTCCAATGAATTCTTCAACTTTTATCTGTTTTAAATATTTTGATTCTTGAATGGCAGTCACTTTTGCTTCAAATCTTCGTGGAAGGACTCTGAGGATTTTTCGAACTATTTCCAATTCCGTGTATAATTTTCCGAGAGCTTTTGATTTGTATACGATATTGGAAAGTCGACCATACATCTCTTTGATATTTTTTTCCTTCGCCATTGTGAAGTTCTCGTATTCATTGCTTAGCATGGCAAGGCAAGATTCTTTGACTTGAGATGTTCCTTCGTGAGTCACTTCTAGTATGTGCCATATTTCCTGCGCAGTTAGACAATGTGAGACACGATTAAATTCAAATTGATCCAATGAACAGATAATAGAATTCATAGCTTTAGCATTAGCATTTTATAATTTATTTTCTAGTTCTGTCCATTGAACCTTTGGTTTCTCTATTTCCTGATTATTTTCAATTATAGTTGGCGCACTATACCCTGCCTTAACAATATCTCAAGCGTCAATGGTTTTCAGAAAAATTTCCATCCTATTTTTCTAGTAAGCATATTCATCATTGAACATTGGTGGTCTAACTATAGACTGACCCTCGGCAAAAGCATTATTAAAAGAAGCCATTTCAAAATTTTAAATTTTTAAAACAAAAATTTGTTTTTGAAAAACGATTTTTTTTAAAACAAAAGATGACTTCTATTCCTAGCTCCGATACCACTTGTAGGATCGATTTCACCCTAGAGGGGGGGTGAATAAGGTGATGTTGTTAATTATAAAAATTAATTGCGGAAGCTTATAAAATTAATTCAACACAGATAAATCAGAATTCTAGCAGCATAGATAATAGCAGAATAATAAATGTAGAAATAGAACGACACAGAATTTACCCAGCTTCAGCAAAACCCTGCCTACATGCTGCCCCCAAGGTTTCTACTAGAAATTAAGTAGTAACACGCTTACACATGTAAACTCGCGACACCCGCTACTGACTAACCTAACTCTACACTCAAAATCCTGCCACAACTCAGCCACTGAGTTGCGTTCTCAAACTATGCCACATAGTTTGTCCCCTAGTCACACGACTAAAAATTACAATGGTTTTAAAAGAGAAAATACAAAGATAACAGTTTAAAAAAAATTAAAAAACCAAAAGCCCTAATATTTGCTTCTTAATCCAATATTAAAGAAAAGGGGCCGGCCAAATGCAATTAAACAAAACGCGGCCTCCTTTATTTCATTTCTTATGTATTCGGTCCGATGCTTTGAAAATGGCTTCCTTTGTTCGTTCCTCCTTGATTAAAAATTAGGGCTTTGAGATGCCGCTTCAATTGTTGGTCGATGTTGATTCAAATATTTTCCTCTATCAATGATTGCTTGCGGCTGGAAAGTCGAGATCTATTGTTGCATGAATTGGTACGTTTTTTTACTTTTTGATTTATACGGTACTCGACTTTGATTCGAGTTGTATGAGTTATTCTTCTCTGTTGTACTTGAACTTGAATATCCATCAGCCGATGATGATTATGGGTTTATATATTGTTCGATCTCCTTATTTTTCGTTCATATATTTCATATGAATTCGTCAATTATTTGTGCTTGAATTCGTCTCGGCCACTCGATGTTGCTTGGATGTTGATTATTTCTCTGACTTTGTCAATTTCATATAATTTGATACTTGATACTCACGTTCCTGATTCATGACTTGATCAATTTACTTGGCCACCACGGTTTCGAATCTGCACTATTCGATCTTTGGTCTTTTTGACTTCGGCTTGTGATATTGTGATGATTTCTGACCTTTGTGGTTGAGCTTGCTACTGTTGGTTCTTGACTTGTTCTAATTTTTGTTTTCTGCTTCAACTTGTTTATCACCTGACTTCGGCACTGATTGACTTCCTTGTGTCTTAGTTTCACTGTTTAGATTTAATGCACTACATATATGTGTGTGTTCATATTTGTAGCATTCTTTGCAATATCATTCACTGATTATTCTCTTGAGTCGCATTGTTGGTCTGTACCTGTGCATTACATTTTCCACTGACATATGCTTCAATATGCATTGAGTCTTTGTGTTCATTGTGATGGCACTGTCCAGTTGAGTTTGAGTTGTTGTAGTGTTGCAGTCTTTGTACAATTCGAGGCAGTTTGCATATTTGATTTATGACACTCTTCTTGGTGTTGCCGCATTGAATTTGACTTGAGAACTTTTGTGTTGTGCTTTTGTTTGGTGCACATCTTGACCTGTTGCAGTGTTCATTCTAGCTTGTAACTGTGTCATGTTGCTGTTTCATTGAGTTTGGTCATTTATATACTTCATGTATTTTGTTTTTAGCCATTTCAATGTTACTGATGTTTGGTTTGGATTCACTGGTTCATTGTTGTAGTTGATGCCAGTTGCCTCTGGTTTGAGTTTTGCTTGTATAACTTGAACTTGATCTCGAGTAGGTGCCACTGGTTCATTAGTGTTTGATCATTGATGTTGCTCTGTGTTTGTTGTATATATGAGCTGCTGTGTTGATCTTGCTTGCTACCTGGTCGACACTTGCAGTTCACTAGTTGTGTCACTTGCTTATGCTGGTTCATATATTTCATTTGTTGCAGACCTGTGTTGCTATGTTGCCATATTAGTCTGGTGCAATTTCAGACCTGTAGCATTATGTTGCATCTGTTTTTGCTAGTTTCATGTACATGCTGAGTCTCGTTGACATCGTCTGATATGCATTTGCTTGATGGTCTAAATGGACCGTCTAACCTTTCACTTGAGACTGTATGTAGTTTGCATGGCCTTTGTTGTATACTTGTTGTGCATTGAGGTTTCTCCAGACCATTTTATTGCATTTGGATTTGTTTTTCGAATTACAGCTGAGTTGAATCCAGCTTGTAGCTCGGATTTGACCTTGTGCTGATATTGTGACATTATTTTTATTGCACTTGAGTTGAACCCGACGTTTTGGGTTTGACCTGTGCTCACCTGTCCCTGTAATTCTATTAAGTGTATATATCGTTGTGCATGGCCTTGTTAAATATACAGTGATACACTGTGTATGTCACAAGCTGTTCGTGTATGATGAATTCAAATTAAATGATGACGAACAAGCCAAATAACCGAGGCAAATATTAATTTCAAAATCCACATTTTATTTTATACTGCAAAAATTATTTCCTTTTCAATTTTACTGCGTCAATATTTATTTTTGCAGATTGCTCAGATGCTGGATTCAATTTGGAGTGAAGTTGAAGATAAAATACAAGTTGAGTGAATGAGTGATATGTAATGAGGTTAAATGTAAATGTGAATCTTGATGTAATCAAAATTGTATTGTAATTGAAATTGTATATATATAGTGAGAGCTTGAAATTTGTACTATTCAAAGATTGTAATAAATATTTGTTTAAATAAAATTTCTGTTTGAATTCAAATTCTGTGTTATTTATTTTTATTCAGCAAATATTTATTTAATCTATGAAAAATAAAATAGTATATTAACAAATACATTTAAATGAATATATATATATATATATATATATATATATATGTTTATTATCATCAAACAAAAACCATATAATCGCATATTCAACATTTTCTGCTCTTCTCCAATTTGCAAATACAAACTATTTTAATGTTAGGGGGAATATTGGAGAAAAGGAAATGGAAGAGCTTCGCTGCCCTATATTAAAAAAATATGAGAAGAGGAAGAAGGTGTTAGGTTTGTATTTATAGGCTTCTCGAATCAGTCGTATTCGTTAGATTATAATTATTAAATCTAGGTCGTTGGCCGAAGTTCAAATCACTACCAAAATGCCTCGATCGGTCAACTATGCCCCTATGAGCGGTCGACAGCTAAAGGTCGACCGGTGGGGTCCTAATTTAATTATTATTTATTAACAATTTTTTTATTTCTGTTCTGGTTTATTTAAATATCTAAAACTTCTTCGTTTTAACTCCAATCGTGAAACTCCAAACATGAAAGTTGCTAAAAAAAATTCGACGAACCCAGTGGTGTAAGTTTCATACCCAAATTCCACCTTTTGCTCAGATTCCATTTTTGTAGCCTAATTAACTATTAAATTATTATCGCAAATTTATAGGGTGTTACTATACAATTAGAAAACTCACTACGCAGTTTGCTTTATAATGTAGACTGAAGATTGCTAAGTTATTTGTTCTTTATATAAAGGGTGCAATTTTTACTCCTCGAGTCCTTCCACTACACTCGTGTGTTGACATGTGACAACCTTTATATATTCTTCCCTTTATTTACCTATCTTTTATGGTTAGGGAAGACCTATTATGGCATATTTATATCATTCTTTGTACATTTGATGTAACCTAGGAGTAAGTATTTAATCAGCTATAATTATGAATGTGTTTGTAATCATGAGTAGTGAATGGATAAATGTAAATAAATACTTGTCCTTAGATGTTGCTAGTCAAAGTGATTCGAGAAAGGGATGATAATTCATCCGTGAAGCTAGTGTACTTAATGCTCTCCATATGATGAATAATGATTTAATCATGTCATTAGAACACCAAAAGGTTACATACTTATAGCTGTTGTGGATCAACTACAGAACAACTCATCGATAGTCTTATATATGTTAGTTATATCTGAGCAAAAAGATAGGATCTCACATGAAAATGTGTAGTTAACTTGAGAGTACTGTGGATCTTTTGCATCAAGGCCATGCTTTGATTATTATAAAGGAAGTGCACCGGTCGAAAGCGGGTGAAATGGGTATATTTCTATAAAAAATCCTATTATGGATCTATTGGGCCTATTAAGTCTAAAGGATTTATTAGATCCAATCTAATATAGTTTTAAATAAAATGCTATCAAATTGAATTTTTATTTAAAATGTTTTAATTATTTTTATTCTAATCAATATGAGAATTATATAAAATAGAGCATATCAAATTTACTCTTGTGTGTATATATGTAACAGTTATTTGTTTAATTTAATTTAGAGATGAAAACATCTCATTTCTCTCTCTCTCTTAAACTTATTCAATTAACTAAGGGAAGAATTTGTTTTATTTGGAAAGAGAAATCTCTCATTTATCCTTCTTTAATTAAATTGATCGATTCATTAAATAACATTAATGACCAAATTTATACATGGCATATATATTGTGCGTATATCCAGATATAATCTAGGGTATATTGTATAAGTGAAACATATCATATTGAGTACATAGTTAATATGTGTATGTTTGGGTGCTGAGATTTATACCGCAATAGGCACATTCGCCCTTTATATACGCATTAGTTGTCCAAAGCATTATTTAAAATTATGTCTTTGTGTGTTTAAATATATTTCAAATATATATATATATATATATGTGTGTGTGTGTGTGTGTGTGTGTACGTATATGCACATGTATGTATTGTTAGCGAATCCTTTAATAAAATCTAAATTAATTCAACCAAGTCAACTATTTTAATTCGAGTTTTATTTTTGAAAACTTACAACGATGTGATTATGTAAAGCAATTTGAAAAAAAATCTTAATCGGTAAATTCAAATGTAAACTATATTTATATGTTAATAATTTAATGTAAGATAAAATATAGAAATTTTATAGGCAATAATGATTTGCCAAAATTATATTATATTTAAAAATAATACTATGTTGATATATATTCATTTATACATCAATACAATTCTCCTTTATTATCAGTATGTATATTTATAAAAAAATTGAAACCTTTTAATGCAAAATAATTTAAGCTATTTTAACATACATATATGTGTATATTTTTACATGCATGAACCTTAAAATAGAAACCAATTTTCAGTCAATAAAAACTATCATTAACAATTAAATAAATAATTACACAAAACAACAAAATATTCACCAGATCTATATTAAGATCAAAATCAATAGAAATTATCAATGAAAATCATCGGTAAAAAATTTCAATATCAATCCAAAACCAGTATAATTGATAACAGGTTATAATACTTTAAGATCTACACTTTTATATTTATAAGAGACAACAAATGCATATATAAATTTGTTAAAATGAATTAACCATTAGATCTACAATATCACGAAATATATGGATAAAAACTAATAGAATTTTTCCCATGTTGATCCTGCCTATCTATTTGCACCTTAAATGAAGAAAACTCGTAGATCCAATTGAATCACCTCTAGAAATTGCAGCAATATGAAACACTACCTTTGTATTTATTTAATTTGATTTTGTTAATGGAAATTTTACCAGGGAAACTATGATGATTTTAGCAATTAAGGAGAGAAGGAGAGCAAGAGAAGGAAATGAATTTGTCAGGAAGAATAAATGAAAGAAATGACTGGAGATTTGTTTTAAGGAATGATTGAAACCATTCTAATTCCTTTCTTAAAACCTTCCATCTTTACTTCTTTATTAAATCTCAATAAAATCCTCTCCCACTCCCTCTTCTACTAAGTATGGCTGGTCAAGAATGGTGTCATATGGGACCTCAAAATTTTCCAAATTTTTTTAGTAGTTAATTAATTTAAATCAAATTTAAATTTATTATCGATGTTGTATATTGATACACGCATACATAACCTTTATATATTCGCATTTTATTAAATACTAAATGCATTCAAACATCTAGTAAAATAAAATATAGTAATTAATTCTTCAAAGATATTAACTAACTTATGTAATTTACAATGATTGTAAATTAATTAAATCATGTGGTTTTTTGAAGTACTCATCGTTATGGTTGTGCGACTAAAATGTGTAAATTCAATCAGCGATTGATATTGGACAATTCGAATATTAAAGCTCACAATCACCTTAATAGTGCTATGACATTTTGGCTGAATTTATCACTTACACAACTTTTTAGTAAAATATTCAATTTTATTGTTATAAGTTGTAACATGCCACCTCTATATCCATACTATCCAAGAGTATTGCCAGGTTATACTATTTAGATAATACAAAGAATGAGGCTATATGTGGTACATATGTGAATATTACATTTGACTAACATGGGTACATATTCAAATTTCAAATAAATAACTCAACTATACGTATATAGTATCAGCACAAAGTAATAAATACATGTGCCTTCAGGATAGTACAATACACAATATACAATGAATATCAAAGAACACAGAATCAGAATCGCAACGATAATATATAATACTAAATGTATAAAGTATGTATAACATACATCACATGAATATACATACATGAAATAATGATAACTACTATATTGAATACTAGCCTTCTCCAAAGCCCACAACACAAGCTAGTCTCACTGTCCATGAACCTGAAATGTCTCGGACTGACCGGGTATTATATAAATAACATGCAGGTTAGACCATGTCTAAATCTTGAATCTATAAGGTATAGTAACACAGTATATATATGGAATAATAATCAAGAAGATAACACTATCAAAGTAACTTGAAATGACAATTATAGTATCAGTATATAAATATACGAAGATGCATGAGTTTTATTAATAGTAACATAGACAGGCTGTAAAATATTACGTCTCACAAAGCTATACACAAAGATGATATCATCGATATAGAAACACACATAATTAGAAATCAAAATCAATAACAAATGGGTGAATCATTCATATCCAGAAATCAATATAAATATTTATGCTGGAAAATGTCAATGCTCAAATAAAATCAATAATGAATAGGCTGTTTGTCTAAAAAAAAAGGTCGTTGTCCCATCGATCACATAAAGATAAGATATAGGGATTTACTATATCATGGATATAGTCTTTGGTAGTAATATAAATAGTAAACATCTATCTACCACACACAGGAATCAACTGGGAGACTGACGACGTATCTGTCTACTTTAGAAGCCTCACATGTGTCCATCTGAAACTGCTCCTACAGTCATTGATTACCTCCTCCTGGGTATCATGATAATATCCACTACATGTCACAAATATGCTACAAGAGTACACTATGCATCGATCTCGATTTGACACATTGCCTCTATAGGTAACCGATTGATGACCTAGATGACATAGGGGCAAACACACACATATGCCAACACGCAGGAATAGGCCGATACACGACCAAAATATATAAAATGGTGTCACAGATCCGGGGTGCGACCACCACGATTAGACTGCCATGTTGGATACCAGCCAATTAGGTTCATTCATGAAACATAAAGGGAGCTGAGAAAAGATAGATAGGCACATAGTACCTACTCCCGATAGCTAACTCATAGCTCCACATGAATGCCGATGCACGGCTCTATGTATCGCTGCCATATAGCTTAATACTATTGTCGACACACAGTTATATTTTCGACACATAACAATACATGATATCGCTGCCATACAACTTGACATTATTGCCGACACACGGCTCGACACAATTGTCGACAATGGCTATATACATGACTTATCGTAGTGAGTCTCTTACAAATCCCCATCACATGAGTATCATCTACTTACAATGAATAATCGAACAAATATCACAATGGTGTCCCATACCACCACATGATACTCAAACGTTTATTCACTGCTTATAAAATCCACTTAATTACCATAATATTATATATAACGAGTCCAAAGAATAACAGAAGAAATTTTAACTAAAGTCTCGTAACATATGGTATTATAACTACGTTTATTCAATTTTCTCGACACGTAGAATAAATAACAAAATCATGAAATTATTACGAATCCCTACAAAAGGATGCCATCACTATATCATATTGAATCACTAAACAAATCTACATCAACGGTGAATCATTCAAAAGATCCAATTCAGTATAAAAGAAGAGAAATAAAAAAGTAGAATAAAATAAATTAATCAAATATATATAATAATTAAATTGATATTTAACAACAAATCATTCACAATGTATAATCTTAGTATAACAATAAATACTTAGAAAATTCCTTTCTTTCTTTTGATAATCCAAAAATAGTTTGCAAAACAAACACTACGCATACGATATTTCATAATTTTCTATAATCAAGTACTATGTTTGAATAATTACAAAACATCCAAATCAATTTCTATATATTCACAATCAATTAAATACCTTTTGACAACTTGAATTATATATACAAATTACATAAAAATATACTTTGAGAACTATAAAATACCAATTAAGAACCATTTCATACCTTTCTATTTAAATTATACTGTTAAATTAATTTATTAAACTTTTAAACGATATTTACATTCATATAATATCTAAGTATATACATACATACATACATACATACATACATACGTGCGTGTATATATATATTGGAGTTAAAATATTTTTATTTCAATTTATTATAAATGAAAATATATATATATGTATATTTTAATAATAAATTACTGAAGCATGCTCACACACATATAAGTTATGCATGCGCACACATACACACACTCACACAGGATTACATACACATGTACATGTTTGTACGCATACACACTTGGCTATACACACATGCTGCACACATACAGCTCCATCGCTGTACTGGCCATCCATGACATGTCCATCAGTCGGCCGTTCCCTAGAGCAACTAAGCTCCAGGCCCTGCATTCCTCGATTGATTTTGTCCCCTTCGTCGCGGTTATTACAATTATGTCTAAGCACACAACATTATATATTCAGTCATTATTTCAATTCATATATATATATATATATATATATATATATATATATATATATATGAATTTATAGAATTAGGCATAGAATTGTGAGTGAGAACATCACCTAACACTGCACTTCTTCCTTCTTCTTCCGATTGCATGCACATAGTCTTCCAATGCACCAATGTTCTCTCTCGCGCGAGTTTATATATTGGTATAGATATACATATATCCCAATTAGGGAATTTAAACCAATTTATTATATTTTATATTGAAATTTTCTAGGAGATAGGGTTTGAGTAAGGTGATAATTTTCTAAAGCGATAGCTGAAAATGTTTTAGTTGTATTTATAGAAGAAGAGGAGACATCGGGAGATAGAAAAATATGATGAAGGAGATGTCTGAAAATGTGATTTTTAGGGTTTGTATTACTAGGCTTCAGGCTTTGCTTCTTTCTCTTTTCGTTTTCTTTTCTTTATTCTTTTCTTTGGTTTATAAAACTATTATAATTCAAGTCCAAACACAAAATCAAGTCTTTCACAAAATTACTTTCTACATAATTACAACACTGTTTATTTTATAAAAAATATTTTCTGCAGTTATATTCATTTAATTTTTGTTTAAAACCATTTACTAGTTAATTTCAAAAATACATTAATAACTCTATTGTCTTATCAAATTAAACTTTATATTATAGAAAATTCCAATTTATCCTTATTCCTAAAATAATTCATTCACAATTTCATATTTCATAATATTAAACAATTCAATCAGTATTCTTCTTATATACAATTCTTAACATTTTATTAAAATATTTCTTATCACATTCTGAATCATCTCTATAATTCCAAATAAAAGTTAATATATAACCACACTAATTATTTATCCAATATTATAAAATTCTCTAGACTTTATTTCTATATTTAATTCATTTAAAATTTGAATATTTAAAATTCATATTTTAAACCCAGCATTAAATAACTTCCAATTCAGTTTATTTCATAATTTTTAAAACACCTATTTATTCTCAAAACTATTTAATTTCATCAATTACCTTGTTATAAAATTTTGATATTTAGAAATAAATTCAATTGTTTATTTTAAATTCCAAGAATATATTTTTAATTAATTAAATACTTATTATTAATCACCCCTAAAAATCGGGTTGTTACATAAGCAGTGCCCTACCCGGTAGCAACTATTATTTACATTTATTATCTTTATCAATACTATATCGCATTTGGACTTATGAAATTTTATTTTGATTGATATTCTAAAGTCGCCCTTATTCAACATGATATTTCCAAACACAAAACTCTTAGTTCAGTAATAAAAATTATTATTAACCGTACTGCTTTGACAAGAGACTTTGAAATGACTTGGCTACAGTTGATCGTGAAACTAACCTCATGTAATTGAGAGATGAATTTTTATTAAATAATATTCCACTTCCAATGCTTCAAACCAGACCAAAAATGGACGTCATACCATGATTTAACTATAATAAAGTGGAGTGTCTACACTAAAGTTCCATAATATTCTCAAATCGAGGGAGCTTTGTAACACCGTCACTTCGAGATTGTCTAGTTGGCCTTAGTTATTATATTGACCAACTAAGAATACTCGAGTGAGTCATTTCATAGTTATCCAATAACTATTACTATATAACCCCTTGGTGCTCCCAACACAAACGACTAATATACTATTCGAAATTTGGAGAGTGTTACATCCACTTGTCTAAACAGATAAATCGATATCCTTTCTCGAAACATCTTAACTTGGAATATGTAGAACAACGTGTTATTTTCAATCAGATAAAACTCTCGTAATTAGAACAAGTTGTAGTTACCATCACATAACATATCATTTAAGAATTATCTATTTAATATACTTTAAATTAATTACATAATTAGTTATATCATAATATAACAAGTATATAATAGAAATCAAACACCTTTATTATGAACAAGATTGGTTATCAAGTTATATATATGTAGCAAATTACATAATTACCCCTAATGCATACCCTTAACCCAATCAATCTCCCATTTGCACTTGGGGTCAATTACAAAATCTTATTCTAACTCATTCAATCGGTTTTCACGAAAACTAATCGGGCTAGTCCCTTATTAAATGGATGTGCTATATTGTTTTGATTATCTACTATGTCAACTAACTCACTCTGATGCTAATAAATGCCTTTATCATGTGGAACCCTTCAAAGTATGTTTTTCGACTTCTAATGAGCTTTAGACTCTTTTACATATTATATCATGGCATTGTTATCATATAATAATGTCGTGAGATTCTTAACATTTGGAATCACCCATGCTCAGTTATGAATTTATGCATTTATTTATACTTCTATTATTGTAATGCTATTATCCGATCTTTTGACCTAGCCATATCCAGACTCATTGGACAAGTTAGACTCAATGATAAAAAATGCAGTCCAAAAAGGTGATCATAGAGATCAGAGATCAAGCACAGATAATGATATGAAGTAACAATCAAACAAGACCAAGAGATAGGCTCTTTGGAATACTCTAAGTATGGATTTGGGCTTCCCGTAGATAAGGGATTAAATCACAACACGGTAATCACGAACAATATCAAGCAACAGTTCAGCTCGGTAGGAATTGATAGCGGTCCCTAAAAACATGAAGGCAACTATGCAAACAACTTTGGAAACATGGAGCTAGCATAGAGGGGACCAACACAACCGATCACATGGTGCCACACGACAAGGAGGACCAACCAGGGCTGATCGCTTTATATTAGGTGCTGGGCCTCAAAAAATTTTGAGTGACGTCGTCTGCATCTAAAGATTCTACCGAAGAATTTTAAGGAAGGTATTCGATCGTCTACCCCTATAAATACAGAGTTTGTTATTCATTTTAGGGTCTTAATGCTGTTATTTTGCTTGTACTCCATTATATTTACAGATTCTGATCTGATCCCTCTTGTACTCGGAAATTCAAGTGACCAATAAAGTTGTTTCGTCAAAATGGACATAGTCATTCAATATTGAACCACTATAAATCTGTTCATCAATGTTTTTTTACTTGTTTTTTGCTTGTTTCCTCTGTTTTAATTTAGTTTTCTTTATTTATTTCCCTACATTCATTATGTTGGGTGTTTTTACCAACTTTTGGTGCAAACATTTTGGTGCTTTCATTCAGAACGAATTTTCAAGTTGATTGGATCTCATCATTTACTTATTGATTCCCATATTCACGAGATAAATCCAAATTTTGCCAACAAGTTTTCATTTCTACTCAGATTTGAAGAAGATCTAATAAGAAGATATTAGCCATGGCCGGAGGAAAGTCATCTACTTCCCATGCTGTTAAAGGAAATGAGGATGCTAGTGTGCAAAAAGTTGATCAGAGCATACAACGAGTTGTTTCCAATCGTTGAGATCCAGCTAACTACATTACCAAAGCAGACCTTGAAGTCCTAAAGAAGGAAAACATCTCAACCAGCAAATCCAAGCTAACATCGACCCAATGAACTAGTTGAAAGATCAGCGTGGAAAGGCAAGGAAGGAGCCTACTCCAAACTCAGGATCGGAGAACTCCTCCTTATTTATGACTATCATAGAAATAGATGCCTTAAAACGGATGCATATGGAGCTGGAGCATTCGAACCGAATCAGACGACCGACTATAGCCGATCGGCACTGATCTGTACTGAACCCCTCAAGGGGATCAGATCGAACCCTCGAATCATGGGGGAAGTCAACATGCAGGTGGTTGGGCTCACTTTAGAGGTGCCGTGATTGATCAAGGTGCTAGAGCTCAGGAGAATGTGGTTGAACTATAGCTGAGAGACGATGATGGAACTGCTACTTTGGAAATGGATCAAGAGCAAGAGAAGCCAAGGTAACGTGGCGCTGAGGCATGAATCAGGTTGCTCATGTGAGGTGGAACAGGACTACCGTCTGACACCAACTCTCCAAACACCAGACTTAACAGCTATGGTAAGGCAGCTAGTGAAAGAAAGTCAAGACTTGACCAACGATGATTGGGGACTCTTCGGTAGTCATACTCCATTCACCGACAACATCCTCCATGCAGAATATCAACGGAGGTTCCATATGCTTACGATGCCTGCTTATGTAGGAAAAACCGACTCTAGGTAACATCTCTTGAAGTGCGAATGGAATATGGACTCCGTTCGAGCCGCTGATGCAGCCAAGTGAGGGATGTTTTCCCATTTTTTCGAGAGATTTTGTGACTATGTGGTTCTCTAAGCCACCACCACAGTTAATCTCTTCATTTGATGAGTTAGCAAAGAAGTCCCTAAAGCAGTTTCGCATGAACATAACTCGCCCCAAGGATGTAATATCACTCTCCAACTTGGTCCAGGCACCGGGGGAGTCATTGAATGATTTTCTAAAAAGGTTTAATATGACTATTATAGAAGTCAGTAATTCAAAAAATGATACAATACTCATGGCACTGACTAAGAGAATCGATCCCGATTCTGAGTTTGGGGATTGGTTAACGGGAAAGCCTCCTACTTTGGACCGTTTCTTTGCAAAGGCGGCTCAATTTCTGAGGAAGGAGGAGGCCGAGCGAAGCAGGAAGAGGGATGTTGCAGGCTCATGTGCCGAGGAAGTACAACGTAATGTGTGGAAATCTGTATGTATCGTATACTATGTATATGAAAAGTAATTTTTATATATGCGATAGATTAAGATAATGAGATAATAGTAAAATAAAAAGATCACACCAGAAATTTTATACTGGTTCGGACCTCCCATTCTACGTCTAGTCCCGAAGCTCCTCTTCGGAATTTCACTGATCAAGTACCCTCGCTTCGCTCGGAGGAATAGGCTTGTTACAATGAAATCTTTCATCAAGAATGTGCTCTGATTAACACTGATATTGACAATATGTACAAGTGTTCCTATAATCTCTACTGGATTTGTATAGATATGAATATGTGCGCTCTTTGGAAATATGGAAGAAAACTGAACAAAAGCTAATGATCTTTGGTTGAAATATTGATAACAAATATGAGTAACTTGCATTTGAGTGCAAAGTAGATATAGATAATAGAATTCAGAAATTCATTACTTTAATTGTAAAATCACTGATATATTTATGGTTGTGAAAAGATCAATTTGAAGTGTTGCTACCATTTCTTTTCATTTCTGGAGTCGCTTCTATTTGGAGTAGAACTAAGTTGAAGAAGAGATGCAAAAGCAACCTTTCAGATTTGATAGTTGTGCATTTTAAAAAAATTCCCGGAGCCAAATCCAAACGTCTAGATTGTGATGACCAGACGTCGGTTATGTGTTATCTGGAAAAATTCCAGAGGCTGGGACCATACTACCAGCCGTCTGGAATATGTAAAATTTGTTCTTCTGTGTAAATGTGTGTGTATTTTATCATATACAAAACACAGGGTGATTTTACATATTATTTCTATGATTTGTATACAATTTTTTTCTCTCTACTGCTGTGATCCATGCTCCATGCTTCAATTTGTATTCTTGAGTATCTGCAAAAAAAAAGATGCGAGATATATATGTACAATTATAGCTATATGGTTTGTCGTCATCCAAACTTGCAGATAGGAGTTCCTAACAATGTGGAAGTGAAGCAGTTCGATGATAGCTATGGGAAAGTTCAAATCAATGTTCAAAACAAACCGAATGAACAAAAGAAAGGCAGTGATAGAAATCACGATCGAAGATAGGATTTTGGAAGAGGAAAGCAAAGGATGCCCTCGTTTAATGCATACATGCCATTGAATACATTGCCAGAGAATATTTATCTATCGGCTTGTAACATTATGCAGTATAGGAAGCCACTTCCAAAGGAACCAATGGAGAAGCAGAGATAGTCCTAAAAGTATTTTAGATTTCACGAAAGTTATGGACACACCACGAACAAGTGTTGCCACCACCATTATATTATTGAGAAGTTAATTCAAAAAAAAGTGGTAGCAATTTGTTAAAGCCCCGCAGGATGGTGGGCAGGGACATCCGATCCCAATCGAGGACAAGCTCTGCCCAATACTGAGGAAACTCAACGGACAGGCGGGAGATTAGTTATTAATACCGTTGTTGGAGGACCACATCCGGTCGACAAAAGCTAGAATCAAATGGAGCATTACATGAATGATATCGAATATGTTGACATTGAATGTTTCTCAAACACGGAGGACTGTGCTCCAACACAGTAGCAGTGAACTATGACAAATGATATCATATTTTAGAGTAGAGATGCAGACAAGGTGGAGGCCCCTATAATCGACCCAATGGTGATCTCGTCCATGATCGGCCCCACCTTGGTGAGAAAGATTCTGACTGATTGTGGAAGTTATGTGAATATCATTTTCAAGAAGGCATACGACCAAATATTACTAGAAGCCGAAGATCTAAAACCATGCAAAGCTCGTACTCATAGCTACGACGGTATTGCAACTGAATCGGTAGGCTATGTTGAGCGACCAGTGGAGTTAGGAGATGATAATTGAAGGAGAGTGTGGGTGCTGCCACTTGTTTTGACGGATGTGAACTCTCCGTACAATGCTTGTTTAGGCCGACCAGCCCTTGCTGAATTCAGGGTAGCTATTTTCCCTTAGTGCATGACACTCGAATTCATGATAGAGAATGGCGTGGGAATTCTCCATGGAGATCAAGTGACTAGATGTGCATGTTATGTGGCTGACTTAAGAGACGCTCAGCGAAAATAGAAAGGAAAGGTTGTGGAGAAGCCTCTTTGCATCAAAGCTAATGAAACTTAGCAATTAGTATCCGAGCCTTAGCTCGGGCACCACGGTCGGTTCTATAATGATATAGATCCAAGAGATGAAGAAGAGGAGCCCAAAAAACCAAGGCTGCATCCACTGAGCTAACGATCGACATCACGATCAGCCACGACGACCCACCATGGGTCCAGAAGATCGGATCACAGCTTAGTGCAACGATGACGAAGGAATTAGCTGGTTTTCTTCAAGTGAATCTTGATGTGTTCACTTGGACCCATTCTAATATGTGTGGGATCTCACCGACCATCGCGTTCCATGCATTGAATGTCGACCCGAGGTATGTCCCGATGAAACAAAAATGACACGGTATGGATCCGGAGAGATCTTTGCACTTCAAGAGGAGGTATATAAACTAAAAAACTATGGGTTTATTTGCAATGCTCTCTACCCAAAATGGGTATCCAATCCAGTTCTTGTGAGAAAAGATAATTGAAAGCGGTGAACATGCGTCAACTACTTAGACCTGAATAAAGCATGCCCAAATGATAGCTTTCCACTTCCAAGGATCGACCAACTGGTAGACTCAACCGCTAGACATGAACTGCTTTTATTCATGGACGCGTACTCCGGATACAATCAGATCCTAATGCACATCCCAAACCAAGAACACACCAGTTTCACTACTGATCTGGGATTATACTGTTATGTTGTAATGCATTTTGGACTAAAGAATGTTGAAGCTACTTACCAAAGACCGATTAACCGAATGTTCAAAGATCGGATCAAGCAATCAATAGAAATATAGGTGGATGATATGCTCGTGAAGTCACAACGATCAAACGACCACACCGATGACTTGGCGGAGATGTTTAGTGTTCTTTGGAAATATGAAATGAAACTCAACCCCTTGAAATGCTCTTACAGCATTACGTCAGGGAAATTCTTGGGTTTCATCGTTAACTCTCGTGGAATTGAAGCCAATCCTAAGAAGATCCAGCGATAAGAGATATCCAAGTACCGAAGATGATTAAACAGTGCATAGCTTAAATAGGAAGGTCGTTGCCCTGAGTCGATTCATCTCTGGGGCCGTGGATAAGTGCATCCTTTTCATCGACTTGATCAGGAGTGGAAAGAGGAATTTGAATGGAAAAAGGATTGTATAGATGCGTTCCAAGCTCTCATACTTTACGTAAAGAGACCCTCCATCTTATCCAAGCCACTGGATCATGAAGATTTGTATATTTACTTGGCAGTTTCAGTATATGCCATAAGCGCGGCACTGCTAGGTGAAGAGGATCAGATCCTGAGGTCGGTGTATTATGTTAGCAAACAATTGACTGGTATTGAAAGGAACTATCCAAAACTATAGAATCTTGCGTACTACCAGTTGATTGCGTCAAGAAATCTCCATGCTTATTTCCAGGTTCATCCCATCAATATCTTCATCGACCATACGATAGGTCTTACAGCAACCTGAAATGTTTGGAAGGTTAGTTAAGTGGAACATTGAATTGGGCCAGTTCGATATCACTTATCTTCCTCGAAGGGACATCTAGGGACAAGCGCTAACATATTTCATAGCTGAATTCACTGCACAGGATGACTCTTCAAAGAGCAGTGGAGAACCTACCATCCGATAGAAAATGTACAAGGATAGAGCATCCAACGGTCGGTGTTCTAGGGTCGGGATTATATTGGTAACTCCCGAGGAATGCTCGATCTGCTACACCCTAAAACTTGACTTTCCTGCAACGAATAATGAAGCTGAATATAAAGCCTTGATCGCCAGGCTTAAACTTGCTAAACAGCCGAGAGTAAAGGCATTGCAAATTTTATATGATTCTCAGTTATTAGTAAACTAAGTCAAAGGAGAATATCAGACCAAAGGAGCGTGACTTTCTCCTTACCTCAACTGGGTCCAAGAGCTGCTAACCGATTTCGAGCACTACATCATTACACACATCCCTAGAGAACTGAATGAGAAAGCCAACTCACTGGCCAAGTTGGCCAGTTCCGGGGATGCACGGCAAATGGGCTTAGTCCAGTTGAAGTACTTAATGTTTCGAGAATTGATCAGATGGAGTTTGATAGGGTCTTAGAGACAGAGATCGAGAAGGAACCGTGGATGACTTCGATTAAAGACTATTTGCAAAGGGGAATCCTTCCTGAATGGAGGAATGAAAAATGGTAGATCCTTTGTAAAGCTTTACGTACATCCTTCAAGAAGGAGTCACGTACAGAAAGGGTTTCTCCGTCCCCCTACTTCAGTGTATTGCTAACGATAAAATCAAGCAAGTATTAAGAGAAGTCCATGAAGGAGAATGTGGTGATCACACCAAAGGGTAAACCTTAACGAAGAAGATACTCCGCTATGGTTATTTCTGGCCAACTGTCAACCGAGACGCAACTGATTATGCCAGACGATATGACAAGTGCTAGTGTTTGCAAAGATTCTAAGGGCCCAAAGCCAATAAAAATCACTCAGACGGTCAGTCCATGGTCTTTTACTCTTAGGGACATCATCAGCTCCTTATCGATTTCCAAAGATGGTGTGAAGTATGCCATCGTAGCAGTTAATTACTTCACTAAATGGGCTAAAGCTGAACCTTTGGCCATGATTACAACAAAAAAAGTAATCAACGAGGAGGTTTGAAACATCATCTGTCGTTTTGGTCTACCCCCAGCATCGTAACTGACAATGGGACCCAATTCGATAATGCTGAATTCAATGACTTCTATCGTCGTCGTCATATTGAGAAAAGATTTACGATAGTTGTTCACCCTTAAACTAATGGATAGGTCGAAGCTATTAATGAAATCATAGAGTCTATTATAAAGAAGCGTCTGGAAAAGGCTAGAGGCAAGTGGGTTGATGAACCCCCATTAGTATTATGGGAATACAGAACCACCCACAAGTCTGTGACTGGCCACACTCCTTTTGCCCTTGCTTATGGCTCTGAAGCCGTGATTCTCATAGAACTTGAAGTCCCTTCTCATCGAGAGACTTGCTATGAAATCCCAGAACTAACAAAGATCCCATTTTGGAATCTCTAAACATGGTTGATGAGAAGCACGAAGAAGCTAACTTGAGGGCAGCTACACACTGACATCGAGTCGCCTAATATTGTTGATTCATGAGTTTTGATTCATGACACAAGCTTCAGAGATCATACGACGAGAATACTATACCAAAGCGACAAAAAGAGAATAAGTGTATATTATGCACTACAAAGGAGACAAGACTACAATCCAGAGATTAGTATGAATATTTTAATGTATTGATTCTTAGAATATTGTTAAGATCATTCCTCAAGTAGTCACACACATACACAAATTGATTTATATTAAGATTATACATAAATTAGTGTATACTGTGCAACTGACAACAGGTCGGCTGACCGACCAGAAACCTCGGTCGACCGACCCTGTGTCAAATGCACAGATATACATTATTTTGTATACGTTTTTAAAACTCAGCTGACCGACCAGTTTTTTAGGTCGACCGACCTGAACATAACGGCTGGTTTTCCTAAAGAGTTGTCATTGATCATGAAGAGGAATGTCTCTCAATCCAAGAGATACGGACACAACTTTTGATTGAAACTCTTCATGAAAGATTATAACTATTCTACAACTATATAAACATGTTCAAATCACTTCTACAATCACCGATTCTTGTTTATAATTCTGCAATCTATTATCTATTTATTTCTGCAAATAAAAGCTTTCATTCTAATTCAATATCTCTAGAATCTCTAAATTAATTTATATACTTCGATTCTACGAGATTATCTTCCTTCTAAATCTTCACATACACTACATATTATTGAGGATTTGATTATAGGAAATTGTACTATCAAAAGACAATCCGTGTTATTCAGAACACACTCGTCAACAAAGTATTTGTATTAAGTTGAAGTCCTCTTCGGTTGTTGAGGCGGAAAAATTCCTGTTCGGCTGCTCAGGTGTGATATACCTATTCCTCCGGGTTAAGTGAGGGGTTTAGTCTAAATCCAGAGGATATTCTGGGACTAGACGTAGAACGGAAAGTTCGAACCAGTATAAAAATTCCTAGTGTGCTTACTTTAATTTTTATTTTACTGCTATTATCAGTTTCCGCATTTATATATTATATTACACGATCCTTAGTACTGCACGTACACTTTCATTTGGTATCAGAGCAAGGATTCCTATAACCGTCACAAAGTTATTTGATTTTTTATTTTTAGTAATATGGCAACGACACAAACTAACAATGTTAGCACTAACACTAATACTAATTTCACAGAGGGTCAATCAACTTCACGACCTCCACTTTTTAATGGGTTAAATTATAATTATTGGTCAACTAGAATGAGAATCTATATGCAATTTAGTGGTTTTGATATCTGGAATATTATACAAAGAGAATACATAACTCCTACTGGAGAATACTCAACTTGGAGTAACACACAAAAACTAGATGCTACATCAAATGCAAAGGCTATGAATATTTTATTTTGTGCATTAGATAGAAATGATTTCAATAGAGTTAGCATGTGCACTTCTGGTTATGAAATATGGAGAACACTTAAGATAACACATGAGGGAACTAACAAAGTTAATTAAGCAAAATTTCTATGTTGAAAAATCAATTTGAAAATTTCAAAATGAGGCCAAGCGAATCTATAAATGATATGTACTCTAGATTTCAGGATATTCATCATGCTCTACTATCATTAGAACAAACATTTACTGATTTTGATGTTGTCACAAAAATCTTAAATTCTTTAACTGACGAATGGGAAAGAAAAGTCCTAGCCATTGAAGAAGCAAGTGATTTGTCAACATTAAAACCAGAAGAATTGATAGGTAATTTAATGTCCTACGAAGTAAATTTGCAGGCAAAGAGAAATGTAGCACAAGAAAAGAAGAATGTGGCATTTCAAGCAGAAAAAGATGATTCCGACTCAGAATCATTGCCATATGGCACTGATTGCTAAAATTTTCAAAAGTTTCTGAAATTCAAAAGAAATAAATTCAGGGGAAACAAAAATAATTCCAACAACAATATCTCAAATTTCAATAAAGGAAGAGAGAATCTTTCTAAAATACTAGAAAATTCTCAATCCACTAACAACAAATCTGGACTAGGATTTAAGAAACAAAATAAGTTTGCTAAAAGTAGAATTAATAATAATAATAAAAAGGATATTAGGAAAACAGTTTGGTCAAACACTAAAACCATTAAGATATGGATTCCAAAAACAAATAATGTTTTAATAAGAAATAAACATATCAAAATATTCATGGAAACTGTTCATAATAACAAAACCTATGTTTATAAAGGGAATTCTGAACCCGTATGGGTTTGGCTTCCTAAGATCTAACTCTTAGTACCCTAAAAAGAAACGGGTACCAACTTTTTATAAATTTTTTGCAGGTACCACATAAAAGGAGAGGAAAATGGATTTTAGACAGCGGTTGCTCAAAACATATGACTGGAAACAAAGAAATGTTGTCAAATATTATCTACTCAAATGGAGGATCAGTCACTTTTGGAGATAACTCTAAAGGTTATATCATCGGTAAAGGCGATGTCAGCAGCAATGGTACCACTAATTTACCTCTCATTTCTGATGTTTTATTAGTCAAAAATTTAAAACATAATTTATTGAGTATTAGTCAGTTATGTGATAAAGGTTTTAATATAACTTTTTCAGAAAATAAATGTAATATTTTCGATAACAATCATAACACTATTTTTGAAGGAATAAGAGAAAAACATTTATATTTTAAATATGAACATTAAAAATGATTCAAACTTGTGTTTAATAGCTAAGGAAAATGATACCTGTCTTTGGCACAAAAAATTTTGTCACATCAATTTTAAAACCATCAACAAATTAGCAAAAAATAAATTAGTTAAAGGTTTACCTGACATGAAATTCAAAACAAATATATTTTGTGATGCATGTAAATTAGGAAAATTAACAAAATCTTCTTTTAAATCAAAAAGGGTAATTTCTACGGAACAACTACTTGAACTTTTACACATGAATCTTTTTGGTCCAACTCAAGTTCAATCTATTAATCATAATAGATATGTGTTTGTTATTGTAGATGATTTCTCTAGATACACTTGGATTTTCTTCTTAAAAAATAAAAGTGATACTTTTTATGATTTTAAAGTGTTTGCTAAAAGAATTCAAAATATTAAAAGTTTGAAAATTAAAAATATCAGAAGTGATCATGGAGGAGAATTTGAAAATGAAGTTTTTGAACAATTTTGTAACAAGAAAGGTATTAACCGTTATTTTTTCATTTCCTAGAACACCACAACAAAATGGCATTGTAGAAAGAAAAAATAGAACATTACAAGAATGTGCAAGAACTTTATTAAATGGAACCAAATTATCAAAACATTTTTGGGCAGAAGCTATAGCTACTGCTTGTTATGTATTGAATCGTGTTTCTATTCGACCGTTAACTAAGAATACTCCATATGAACTTCTAAATGGAAGAAAACCAAATATTTCATATCTTAAAGTTTTCGGCTCTAAATGTTTTATTTTAAATACTAAAGATCAACTAGGCAAATTCGATCCAAAATCCGATGAAGGAATATTCGTTGGATATTCGGAACGAAGTAAAGCTTATCGAATTTTTAATAAGAGAACTCAAATTATTGAAGAAAGTTTACATGTTTCATTTGACGAAAATTTTAAATATATAAATCCAAATATTAGTATCGATTCTGATGATGAAGCTACTCAGAATGAAAATAGTAATATTAAAGAAATTGTCAATAATGATCATGATATTACTGAAAATGAAAATACTGCTACAAATATAATAAAATCTCCACCTAAAATTTTACGACATCATCCTGTGCAGAATATAATTGGAGAAGTAAATACGAACGTCAAAACCAGACATCAATTAGATCAAGTTGGTCATGTAGCTTTTCTCTCTAACATAGAACCTAAGAATATAAAAGAAGCCTCAACTGATGGCTACTGGATTCTTGCTATGCAAGAAGAACTAAATCAATTTGAACGAAACGAAGTTTGGGAACTTATTCCTAGACCAAGTGATCAATCAGTCATCGGTACTAAATGGGTCTTTAAAAATAAAGCAGATGAACTAGGAAATATAACTAGGAATAAAGCTAGATTAGTTGCACAAGGATATAATCAAGAAGAAGGAATAGACTATGAAGAAACGTTTGCTCCAGTCGCTCGACTTGAAGCAATACGAATCTTATTAGCTTTCGCATGTTTTCATAATTTTAAACTTTATCAAAGGGATGTTAAAAGTGCTTTTTTAAATGGTTTTATAAAAGAAAATATTTATGTTGAACAACCTCCATTATTTATACATGAACAATTTCCTGATCATGTCTATAAACTTAAAAAGGCTTTATACGGTTTAAAACAAGCACCTTATGCTTGGTATGATCGTCTTAAAAGTTATTTACTGAATTCTGGTTTTGAAATTGGAAAGGTTGATCAAACTTTTTTTATTAAAAGAAACAAGCATGATATTTTAATTATCCAAATTTATGTTGACGATATAATCTCTGGATCTACAAATGAAAAGCTTTGTCAAGAATTTTCTAAAATAATGACAAATGAATTTGAAATGTCTCATATGGGTGAGTTAAACTATTTTCTTGGTTTACAAATAAAACAAATAGAAAATGGAATTTTTATTAATCAAGAAAATATTGTTATAATTTAATTAAACGATTTGGTCTAGAAAACACTTTTGCCAAACCAACTCCGATGAGCACAACGATTCATCTCGACAGAGACGAAGAAGGCAAAAGTGTTGATCAAAAACTATATCGTAGTATGATTGGATCGTTATTATATTTAACAACGAGTCGACCCGATATTATGATGAGTGTTTGTTTATGTGCTCGATTTCAAGCAAATCCCAAAGAATCACATATGCGAGCAGTTAAAGTTATTATTCTTATCTAACTAAAACCAAAGATTTCGGACTATTCTATCCAAAAGAATGTCCTTTCGAATTAGTCTCATATAGCGATGTTGATTTTGGAGGACGTCGGACGGATCGAAAAAGGACGAGTGGAACGTGTCATTTCATTGGACGTTCCTTAGTCTCTTGGTTTAGTAAGAAACAAAACTGTGTTTCTTTATCAACATGTGAAGCAGAATATATATCTGCTGCTTTGGCATGTGCACAAGTCGTATACATGCAACAAACACTACAAGATTTTAATTGTTATCTTGAAAAATCTATAATTTATTGTGATAAACTAGTGCAATAAATCTCTCTAAAAATCCGGTAAATCACTCACGAACAAAACACATTGATATTCGTCATCACTTTCTTCGTGATTGTTTGAAAAAAGGATTGATAAATTTAGAATTTATTAATACTGAAAATCAAATTGCTGACATTTTTACTAAACCTTTAAATGAAAATAGTTTTATCAAACTTAGGCGAGATTTAGGAATAATGTCTTTAAAAGATTTATAAATAAAAATATGCAAAAATTTTGAAAAATAAAAATTGTTTTATTTCCGACTAAAGCGGAACTCGAACTCATGATCTCTGACTTGTTTGATAAATGTTATATTATAGCCACTTGGGCTATGGGTGTTTCTTGTTCCAGTTTACCTTAACATTTGTTTTATCTGTTTTGTTTTTTTAGAAATAACTATTTTTAGTTCTAAAACATATAAATCATACATCTACAAACGTCTTGTTGTTAAAGTTCTATGATTATTTTTAAAATTAGTTTTCTATCCACTAGTTTTTCAGCAAACAGATGATTATATATACACTATGCTTATCCTTCAATACATATACTAAGAAAAATAATACCTGAAAAATGATTTCAAACAATGACACCTATAATTCCGAAAACTCCCATCTATCATACTCATCTCCGGACGATGATGTTTCCGATCAAATTCCTGAAAATGGCCCCCATCCTACCTTTCCCATGCCTAAACGTTTCCTTGATTTCCCTTCTCCTGATAAAGACTCCCGACATGGGTGGAAACTATAGGATGAATCTCATACAGGCTATACACCTGAAAAGAAAAAAAGGAAGAATACAATGGTAATATCTCCATCCACAAACAAAAAATTGATGAAATACATCACTACCAACAACAACAAATGAATATGCAACGGGAACTCTACTATGAACAAAAAGTCACGGCAAGACGTTTAAGTTTTCTAGAAAAGATTGCCATGGAAGTTTGTTCATCAAAAAAGGATGATGTCGCTGAACCTTCTTATAGAACCCCATCCTCTTCAAATCCTATTCAAACTCCAATAGCTCCAAGATGGTCACTTATAGAAGATGTTCCGTCCCCAAACTCATGGGAACGTAAAGTTTAACGATCATTGGCTAAAACTTATATATATATATATATATATATATATGTTGTTTTTTTCAATAAGATGTATAAATATAATGAAATGATAATAAAATTTAAATTTCTATCTATTTTTATAGTAAGAGCATAAATGTGCATTTCTAACAGCGTCGGTCGACCGAAGATCCTGAGTCGGTCGACCGAAAGTATCAAATACACATTCTTTAAACAGGGTTGGTTGACCGAAGGGCCTGCACCGGTCAACCGAACCCTTCCCGAGAGTTTCAGCAACTCTCTGTTAACAAAGTCGGTCGGCCGACCCAGTATTTTCGGCCGACCGAACGTGTAGCCAGCTGGTTGATTTTACTTTTTACCTTATATTAGTAACCCATCCATTCACCTTTTCAACCTACCTCTTCACTCCTGCTTTTCCAATTTTGGTTTTTGCCCTAGCCCCCATTAATTTTTTTCTCAAATTTGTATTTTTACTTCAAAAACAATGGCTCCAAGGAAGAAATCAAAGACTACCGGTGGCTCATCTTCATCAACTCCCGTAGATACTCAAATCGCCTCATGGCTTGTCAATGACGTAGCACTTCAAAGATGGATACAACTTCAAGATGCCAAAATCTTTGAAGAATCATTTGTAAGTTATCCTGATTTTGCTGCCTACCGTATTGAAAATGCCGCAATTAAAAGCGGGCTCGATACTTTTCTAGACCATAGAAAGAATATTTTGAAGATTAACCACATTATGGTCAAACTGTTCCTTGCTAACCTAAATCTTGTCAACCCTCCTAGAAACACTGAAAATTATGTTTGGACATCGGTATGTGGCACCTCAATTTTCCTTTCCATTGATCGAATTAACCACATTTTAGGTGCTAGACCAGGTGGAATCTCATTACACGATGTAGATTATAATATATCAAGTCGTGACCACATAAGCCATTTATTTTTCGAAGATGATGCTACGAATTTTAGACAAACATCATCACTTACACCTAGAGCTAGACTTTTTCATCGTTTCATGATGAAATCCATTATACCAAGAGGCGGCTCCTACCACTTAGTATATCCTGAAAATTTTAAAGCTCTATATGCTATATGTTCGAATACACACGTCAGTTGGGCACAATTACTCATGGATGAGTTTCTATCATTTAATCAAGGCAAAATGCTTCATATTTACTATGGAGAATACATAATGAGATTGATCAATACCTTCGTCCCACATGCTCCCGAATCCGAAACCTCCAAAGTTCGTACTTTTGATTCAAGAACCATAAAACTAATGAAGTTGCCCGACGCACCTCCTAGATTCATACCATTTAACCAATGGAGTACTACTCCTCGAGAACAACTACGCCGTAGCTTCTCTACACCTCAACCATCAACTCATGCTACGGAACGTCTAACACGCCAACATTCAATTCAAAGACCAACTCTCGGAATTAGTACATAGGCGGCCATTGATATTTTGGCTCAAAATCAACTAGCCTTGGATGCCCGGCTACGAAAAATTGATGGTCGTTTCAAGAAAATCAAGGGTTTCTTCGTGAACTTATGTGATGCCTTATCATGTACTTCCGAAGTCGGTGCCTCTTATGTTGCTCCCGGAAAAAGACCAGCGCCAAACTTCTCTTTTTCCACTTCGGAGAATACAAGCTCCGGTACATCAGGAACTCACACTTCTACCGCTCAAAGACGTGGTAAGGAATATGCTCCCCCGGAAGAAAATATCCGTCCAGAATTTTGGGATTCCGATGATGATGAGGAGTGATCATGTTGTTTTACAGCTTGCTATCTTATAATTTCTAGTATTCTGTTTTTAAATATTGTGTACTAAGTAAACATCATTAATATTCCTATTTGCTTTGAATATGTACTATTTAAAACTTGATTTTTTCTTATGTTGTGTTACATGTTCCATATTTTTTAAGTATTCCTTTTTGTCGATGACAAAGGGGGAGAAATATATGAAAGCTAACAAATTTTTGCAGAAAAGTCAGAAAAATCGCCATATATTCAGGGGGAGAATATATATACTACTTCGTCACATAAGTATTGTCATCAATCAAAAAGGGGGAGAATGTTGATTCATGAGTTTTGATTCATGACACAAGCTTCAGAGATCATACGACAAGAATACTATACCAAAGCGACAAAAAGAGAATAAGTGTATATTATGCACTACAAAGGAGACAAGACTACAATCCAGAAATTAGTATGAATATTTTAATGTATTGAGTCTTAGAATATTGTTAAAATCATTCATCAAGTAGTCACACACATACACAAATTGATTTATATTAAGATTATACATAAGTTAGTGTATACTGTGCAATTGACAACAGGTCGGCTGACCGACCAGAAACCTCGATCGACCGACCCTGTGTCAAATGCACAGATATACATTATTTTATATATGTTTTTAAAACTCAGCTGACCGACCAGTTTTTTAGGTCGACCGACCTGAACATAACGGCTAGTTTTCCTGAAGAGTTGTCATTGATCATGAAGAGGAATGTCTCTCAAACCAAGAGATACGGATACAACTTTTGATTGAAACTCTTGATGAAAGATTATAACTATTCTACAACTATATAAACATGTTCAAATCACTTCTACAATCACCGATTCTTGTTTATAATTCTGCAATCTATTATCTATTTATTTCTGCAAATAAAAGCTTTCATTCTAATTCAATATCTCTAGAATCTCTGAATTAATTTATGTACTTCGATTCTATGAGATTATCTTCCTTCTAAATCTTCACATACACTACATATTCTTGAGGATTTGATTATAGGAAATTGTACTATCAAAAGACAATCCGTGTTATTCAGAACACACTCGTCAACAAAGTATTTGTATTAAGTCGAAGTCCTCTTCGGTTGTTGAGGCGGAAAAATTCCTGTTCGGCTGCTCAGGTGTGATATACCTATTCCTCCGGGTTAAGTGAGGGGTTTAGTCTAAATCCAGAGGATATTCTGGGACTGGACATTGAACGGGAAGTTCGAACCAGTATAAAAATTTCTGGTGTGCTTACTTTAATTTTTATTTTACTGCTATTATCAGTTTCCGCATTTATATATTATGTTACACGATCCTTAGTACTGCACGTACACTTTCAAATATTACAATGTTAAAGTTCGACCCAAGACCTTTGAAATTAGCAATCTTGTCCTGCAACGGATCTTTCCTAACCCCACAAACATGGGACTTAGATGGGAAAGACCATATGTCATCAATCAGAAGCTTGGAGATGAAGCTTTCAAGCTAGCGATATCAATGACATCACACTCCCTAGAGCATGAAATAGCGAGCATTTATGACATTGTTTCACTTAGTTTTGTTTCATTTTCATTCACTCGTGTTTCATTTAGAATTTGCTTTTGCATTTGAATTCAAAGCCATGTATAAGACAGACTCTGTCACTTATTTTTTAGTTTGCGGTGAAATCTAAAGTTTGCTCTATATTTGCGAATTATTTATGCATAATATAATAGTTATGATATGCAACCAACTTACATCTACATATGCCATATATAAACCAACAAGTACCTGGAGTTTGATGCCAACCAAGTACTCGGGTCCATAATCGAATTAAACAAAATGAACGTAACTCGACCGTTCATCCATTAACTCTTGTCTACCATCTGACGGACTGAGTATAAAATAGAGAATGGGTGTTACTTGACCATTTGTTAACTAATCCCATCTCTCAGATCGACAGGAAGAATGTAAAATAAAAGTGGTCGTGATATGACCGACCACACTTCAACTTTTTCCTCAGAGTTGGGGGCAAGAGAATTAGTCAAAGGAAATGGTATTTGACCATTTTCCAAAACAACTTCAGTCCCTAGAATGTAAGCTCGATTATGAACATTGTATTTGATACGACTTAAGGCGACGACCGAAAGAAGGCCTTAAGACAGATTTATCGGATCGACTCCTGAAACAATGGGCAACTAAAAGACATTGCAACTTGAATGTCGGGCGATGAATTACAAGTACATTAAATGGAAAATGTAATACCTTGAACACTTAAACAATTTTCATCAAAAGATGAATAGAAACGGAAGAGTTTTTATTTATATTCTGAAACTTGGAAACTAAGTACAAGTTTAATTTAGAAACAAAAAGCCAAAAGCAGGGGCCGTAACCGCACAATTGCGGCCTAAAAAAAGAAACTAGCTACCTAGCTACGCACTACCCAAGACAGTTAGACGGTTATTTCTCATCTTTTTTGGGATTCTTTGGGGTGTTTTTCGATGTGGATTCTGTAGAGTTACCGCCTCATCCTCTCCTCTTCGACCCACTTTTTCCCTTACCGCCTTTAGGAAAAATGCTGTCAAAGATAGGAGCAGAAGCAATTTCACTTGGGATATAGAAGGGTCGACCTCCTCTGGTTTGACACCACTCGACAATATAATTTGGTGTAGAGTAATATCCACTTTAGCACTCTCCTTCTTGACCTGTAAATCCAGCTCATGTTCAATGCCCTGCTTCATGCTAAGTTTACTAGTGTGTTTGGAGGCATGAGTCGCTACAACGTCCTCTATTTCATCTTGGACCTACTGGTCATCAGTCTTTTCTTCATTCATAGACCATATGACTTCAGCATTCGAGCCCGAAGTCTCAAGGAGTTGATTGGCAAGAGCCACTTGTACAGTGATGGCTATAGTGAACCCCGTGGTCAGCGCTCACTGTCCTAATATAACATCATCATCAGAATCATGGACAGATGCAGATGGACCAGCAATTTCATGAAGATCAATGGGTAAGCCCATGACTATCAGACGCAACATGTAAACCTTCTCGAATGTCGGAGAAGTGAGAGATATACCTTCACTAGGTTGGCCTTTGGTCGTAGCTGAATTGCCACCTTCAAGGATCGGAGACAGCCCAAAAGACTCGGGCACCCCTAATTGATCTGGATTATAACCTGTGTTCTTTTCAAGGGAATTTAAATTTAAAACATTAGCTGCTTGATTTGGAGGAGGTTCTTGAAGACCCAATCTGAAAGCTTCACCGCCATCTTTTCCCTTCTTGGTGATCGCTGGGTTATGGAGTAGACGGAGCTGAGCAGCCCTGAGCTCAATGGGCTCTTCATCGCGCATGAACTGCTCTTCATCCACTTCAGCACCACTAAGAGACTTCTTTAGATCTACAATATGGTCCCAGGCTTTATCAAGCGACACGGGGTAGCCCACTCTAAGGAAGCAGAGGTCGTGATTCATAAGGATTCACGCATTGTAATATATCAGCAATGGGTCAAACTCGTCTTTTATCTCTATCCAATCTCAGCCTCCATACCCTCTTTCTTGAGGGGCTCTATATGCACAAGTTGTCCATCAACCTCTATTTTAGTTTCGCGAGCCTCGATGGTCTCCTCGCAATATCATTGAGACTTCGACCGAGCCTCAAGTTTCTTTTACTTTCTCCTTCTCAAGCTACTCCTCAAGCTGTTTAATACAAACGGCTAAGGCATCATTATCTTTTTTTAGCACATCATTCTTCTTCTATAAAACATCTTTTTCAATGGCTAAAGTAACACTTGGACGAACGGTAATGTCCTGATGTGCATGTAAATGTGCATATTTTTACCACCATATTTAACCTATTCAAATTGAATAAATGATCATATTGGGTAATTTAACTTGTTTAAACCAAAATTCAAAATATTTTCAAATTGTCACATATTCATCTTCATATAGGAGTAAAATGGTCATTTTTATGCATTTATTAAATTGTGAAAATTTACTTGGAATTTTCTATGTTGTTTTGTAGGAAATTTGGTGAATTTTACATGTGATTTTATGATAAAATATGCATGCACAAAGAAGATACAAAAGAATGAAGATTGAAATAATTCAAAGTGAAGAACATGGAGAACCCCACCCACTTACCTTCATTTCAACTAGAGGATAATGCACATTCTTATGGAGTTTATGGCTTCATGTACACTTAAATGATGATTAGTAGAAGGTAATGATTACTTGGCCTCCACACTTTCTTAAGGCTATTTTGGGCATTCTCCAAAAATATGAATTAGGGTTTAACACATGTATATATACCCCTTATGTTTCATGTAACTCTCATCTTCCTTAGTCTCTCTTAGTTTAGTTTAGGCTCAAAATAAAACTCAAAGTTCTCTTTCTCTTTTCATGGCTACTTAGCCATTTCTTTTATGTAATTTTTATGCAACTTTAATATATTTATCTTTTCTTTTCTTGTTTATTTCCTTTCATGTTGTAATGTAGATTTACATTCATGCAAAGTAGAATAGTTCTAATTCTTGTTAATTAGCTCTCTTTTTCCATTAGATTTCATTTTTTCTTTTTGCTTTCATGTTGTTAGCTACATTTGTTAATCAAATGACAAATATGAGAGGCTGAACCCCTTCAATTTTAAGGGTAACGAAGCTCTCTAATTATGTAGCTTCAACTGTTTGTTATTTCATGTACTTTTTTTGTGCTTAATGATGATCAATGAAGTGTTTTTATTTGTTGTTCTTATTTGGAATTTGATAGCCTTTATTATTGACACCAAATAGGCTATGCTTAAACAATCACTAATGCAAACGCCTCTTCATCAAAATATGATTATGGCATAAGAAAGTGATTTGAAATTAAAATTTGATGGTCTATATTTCTAATCAATAGTTAATAGTCCATGGTTAAAATAGATTCCATTTCATTTATTTGTCAAGTTTCATGAAACTTGATAAGTACTTTAAGGGATGTGTTATAGTTTGATGGCTTATGTTGGCTAATCAATAACACAAATATGGAATACTTATGATAAACACATCAATTAAAGCACTAATGACCATAAAAGAGAGATCATGAATTCATATATGTTGAACTATGTGATCTGGAGAGTGGATTTACTCTCTAAATTGTCATTTTACTTTTATATTTGCATCTCCTTTCTTTTAGTTACTTAGCTAATTTTCTAATTCTCTAGCTTAACTTTCACTCGACTGTGGTATAATTTGATTGAACAGAATTTTTAAAATCATCAATTCTCTGCGGATCGATCCGTATTCGCCACTACTACAAGTGTACGCCGTGTGCTTGCGGTTATTTTAATTTCGAAATTCATTCGGCTACTTTCTAACTCAATAGACATTTAGCCGTCCAAACAAGTTTTTGGCGCCATTGTCGGCGAATAGTTTTGATTTTGATTTTCTATTCTTCGAATTATTATTTTTACCGTGTTTTCTGTGTTTTTGTATTTAAAGAAAAAAATTCCATTTTGTATTTCATTTTCTGTTTGCAAGACCGCTTACTGTTCATTGTTCTATATTCACTTTTGCTTTTCTTCTTCTTTTCATTAAAAAAAACACATTTCTGTGCTGTGCATCTCTGTGCATTTGCAGTTTTCTTATGCATTCAAAATTTTCAGTTTTCCTTTTTTTTTTTTAAAGTGTTGTTTGATTTTTGTGTGAATTGTGTTGTCTGCTTGTTTCTAATTTATTTTCATTTTGCAATCGCATCTTTTTGTATGAAAAAAACATACACAAAAATAAAAAAAATATATTTCATTTTCAACGTCATTTACAAATTCTACTTTGGTTTACAAATTTTCACTTCCGTTTACAACATTGATCTCTGCTTTCTCCACTGTGCATCACTGTGCACACTTCATTTCTTCCCATTTCAAACAAATCATTCAAACTGCCGACACCATCCTCTGACCACAACTCTGAACATTGCTTCATCAACTAACTTCCATCAATCACTGATCCACCCTCAACTTCTTCCTGCCGCAATCATACAGATCATAGTCATATCCCCCATCAAACAAGGACCGTCACTCAACCTCGCCAAACATCCACATACCTGCCACTGTTACATCATTCTCATCAACTTCATCTCCTCGAACAACATTTCCATTCACAACATTCACATTCACATTCACATTGCATATACTTCTGCTATTCTACCACTACCTATCGCCACTGGCATCAACTCAACAACTCCACACAACAAACCCACAGCAACAGCCTTACCGACCAACTCCAAACCCACAAAACACTTCCAACTCACTCCAGCAATCTGCCATTTACATCAAATAACCTGCCTGCGTTCATCTCCTCTTCAAACCACTTTCAAATACCCCTTCAAAAGACACCACATCACTACTACATTATCACAGACACCACATCACTTATACCACATCACTGTGAACAAACTTGCCTCTGCTATTCACATCACCTTACCACATTCACCACAAATTCTACGTGACTACTAAACAACGGCAGACCACCAAAGCCTGACCAGTTCATCTCTAGCCCCAACTGCACCCTCACCATCATTCTCAAAAACATCATCCCCTCTTCAAACTTACAACCTTGCTACCTTATCATCACTCTGTCATCTTCAAACTGCACACCTCACTACGACAGCCATCTCAATTTCATCGAGCATCGCCACAAAAAAAAAAAAAAAAAACCAAAGAAAACCGACCTGCTTCAACTCCTTCCACGAACTTGTGCGACCCTCGAAGCCCTCTCCTACAACGCACGACATTGCCTGCCTCAAACATTAGCCATCACCAGTGTACAACTGCCACCGTGACTTAGACACCCGCGATCATCTCCGACCCTCACCAAAAATCATAGGAAACAAAGAACTGGTCATCACCCAAATACGAGAGTAACTCCAACATCGAGCAGCTCCAGTCAACAATACTCACGTCGCCGCCTCAAATTCCTCCGCCGACAGCCTTCCACGATTCACTTCGCCCTCGGCTCAATCAACTCGAAATCCTCAAACCCGAAAACGCCCAATCGCCAATCGCCTGGCCACAGAACGCCCAATTCTTCAATCGCCTCGTGAATTGACCAAGTGCCAGTTTGAACATAAATTTGGACCATTTTAATTTTTAGTAGTTAAATTTGTGCTTGAATTATTTCATTTCGATCAAGTCTCGTGAGAATGTGGTGTCTGGGGATTTGATTGCGTTTTTGACTGAGAATTATCTAATTGGGTCGGTGTTGAGTTGATATTAACTGGGTCAGTATTTTCTTTTCTTTTGGTCGGTGGAGTTTAATTTGTTTAAGTTTTTATTTTTATTTATTTTTAGCTAAATTTCTTTCCAAAAACAAAAACTACACAAAAAAAAAGGTTTTCGTTTTCACTTGAATAAAAGCTTTACTTTTGTTTTCTTTTTTTCAAAACCTTTTAAAAAACAACCTGATTTGCGTTTTATTTATTTAGTGAATTTGGTTTTGGCAAGTTGTTTGTTTTGATTTCAATTTTTTTCCTTAGTTTCTTTCTCTTTAAAAAAAAGTATTTACCTTTGATTTCTACTATTTTCTTACCGTTTTCAATTTCTATTATTTTCTTATCACAAACAAAAATCATATATATATATATATATATATATATATATATATATATATATATATATCTTTGTTTTATCTTTCAGGTTGCAAAAAAACAGAAGAAGAAGGATTGCACTGCTAAGTTTGCCAAAAAAATAACTTCTCCGCTTGCTTATAAATTTTTTTGCTGCTTTTAATCCTTAAACATTGTTTTTATTTGCCTTGCATTCTTGTTTGCTTGCATAAAAGAAATTTCAAAAATAAAAAAAAAACAAAAATTCATTCGTAGTTGCATTGTTAATACACATTCAATTTTTGCTTTGCATTTCATCCTAGAATTTAATAACGGTTAGACATTGATAACTTTTAATTGTATAGTCACAATTGTTTTCTTTAAACAATTTTATTTCTTGGTGTCGAGGCTACGACAGAGTAATAACAATTTATAAATATTACGGTGATTCGTAAATATTATAGCGGTTGTTCCTCTGAAGGTACTTAAACATTCGGCTGTATTGTTACGATGATTCGTGGTGCACTAATATCCCTTGCCCGTTACCTGGCTGAGAAATATTTTTATTGATTTAAGACAAAATATGATCATACAATTTTGAGTTAACTTAAGATAAATAATTTGTAATTAGACCTTGCATTCATATAGTTTCATTAGTTCATGCATATTTAAAAAAAATTCAAAATTCAAAAATAAAAAAAAATTCTTAACTTAGTTTTTTTCCCTTTTCCTTTGAAAATTTTCAAATCAAAATTCCATAAATCCAAAAAAAAAATAGAAAATCAAAAAAAAAATATAATCTTTTCAAAAACAATAAAAAATTGAAAATCCAAAAATAAAAATAAAAACTCAATTTTCCATTATGAAAAATAAATTCTATTTGTAAATACTTTTCCTAAATAAAAAAAATCTTGAAAATGCCCGAGTTTCCTCAATTACACGAATTTTACAATAGTTGTGAAAATCCGTATAATCCGTACGATTTCACTCCAAATTCGTATGGATATTTTAACAACAACTATTGTTTAAACGATTTGAGTTTTGAACCAAAAAAATTTCAAAATGACGAACCAACCTCGAATCTCGAAAATATCATTTCATCTTTACTTGAACTTTCTACACAACAAAATCAAATGATAAATGAGTTGTGTAATTCATATTTGTACGATAACTCGAATCAAAATTTTGAAAATAATCAAAATTTGAATTCACTTCAAATTCAAACGATTTCGATGATAACCCATGCTAATTCAATTTTGAACTCCAAAATGGATTTCAAAATCAAAACGAAAATGTGATCCACTTTTCAAATAATTATGGCAATTAGAATACTCTCGACTACGATGCGATTGAAAATTATTGTGCTCAACAAATCCAAATCGAAAATTCTCAAGTTAATAAGTAAAAATTGGATTTTGTTGAACAAATAAATGAAATTTACGATGACCACATGGATTTGGTGTTCGAAACATATATGAAACAACATGAGCAACAAAACCATATACCAATGCGTGATGAGTCAAATAATAATCCATCTTTTACTCAAATCGACGATTTTAAAATAACAACTTTTGAAATTGAAAACGAAAATCTTAACGAAGTTGTTGAAAACACGATAATTGAGTTGGATTTCAATTCCTTTGAGGGTGTGGAACCAAATTTAAAATTCGATCTTCCTTTTCTCGATTTCGAAAATTTGAATACAACAACTTTGGATTTTAAACTTGAGACATGTAATAAAGTTGTTGATAATCCAACAAAGGAAGACGAATTTAATGAACATTAATTTTTTGGACTTTTGGATGACGAGTTATTAAATTCCGACGGGGAAGATGAAAATCACCATTTTGATTTTGAGATCAATTACTTTGAAAATGTTTTCAATGATAAGCTTGAATTTCAAATTGGTAAAAATAAACTTGAACTTCAATCAATTGTTTTATCGACCGCAAAAATCATCGAAAATAAAACAACTCCTACGAATTTTAATAAAATGACATTCGTTTTTCCAAATCCACGTTCGATTCCAAAATCTTTTATGATTTGATTTTCTGCACTTAAGCTGTGTCTCGCACATTTGATGAGACAAATGAATCGATCTTTAGAAGGTCGTTTCATTTACTTTTTAACCGTATACTTTCTCATCTCTTGTAAATAATAATATTTCATGTAAATATAGGATTTTTATTTTATTTTTCTCCTTTCACTTGGGTTGACTGTAGGGCACAGTCAAAATCAAGTGTGTGTGGGGAGGGGAAACTCAACTTCATTTTTATTTTATTTTTCATGGTTTATTTTTGCCTTTTCTTTTAAAATCTCAAAAAAAATCAAAACAAATTTTCTTTTGATTTATTTTTTAAAGAAACACTATAAAATAAACATATGGTTTTGGCTTATTAAATTGAAATTTTTGAAAGTTTATTTGTCTTAACAAAAATAAAAATGAAGCTTGATTACAAATAACGATAGTTTAACTAGTGTATAGGAAGGTTCATACGTGATAATTATGAAATATATCCTAATTGAAAATCTTTGTTTTAAAAGGTGGTTGATTTAAAGTAAAGGATATAACATTTTTTTGTCATCTAAGTTAAGTGATGCTAAGATTACTTTGCAAAACCCTCTCTTTAAAAAAAATTGAAAAAAAACATTTTTATATATGTAAATATTTTCTGTTCACACCTACGGTCGACAGGTGTGCACACTCGCCATGCTCCGTACCTTTCTCACGTAAGCCCGAAAGGCAGTGCACGATAGGTATATCTGGCCTCAGTTTATCTGAGTTAGGTGTATATATAAAAATTCTTTTTAATAACACCTACAGTCTACCGGTGTTCACACTCGTGTGTTCACTCGCCACGCTCTGTATTTCCCTCACATAAGTCCGCAAGGCAGTGCATGGGTAATATATCTGTCCTTAGTTTACCTAAGTTAGGCATATGTAAATATTGTTAATATCAATAAAATTTTCAAAAAAATAAGAGAGGATAAGCAAACGAAATCCAAGCACTATTTGAACTTATTTGATTTGACTTGTTATTGAAAAGAAATGAATATACCACCTTGATAAACTTTGATAATCAACTAAGGATCCATTTCATAGTTACACTTTGTTATCAACCGAAAATACGAGTTAAAATATAGTCGATTTGTTATGATAACTTTGTTTTTGTTGGAAACTTTGATGAGTAAATGGCTTAAATCTCAAGGTAACGACCAAAACCTATATTTAACTTATTTGTGTCAATTTAAAAGTGAATCCACCATTGTAAATATTTTCAAAAGCTCGCATTCATCTCTTTGTAAATAAAACTTGCATTTTATAAATATTTTCATCATGCATTTGGATTTAGTGGGTAGTATCCGCTGAAAAACCTCACGAGACAATTCTCATCCTACTGGGACACCTAGAGGTTTAACGGCTTGTTGCATACGCTCAATGCAATCATGCTTCCTACAAAAACAGATTTATCATAGTTTTTCTTTATTCGAAGACGAATAAAAAGATAAGTGTGAGGGTATTTGAAGTGCACGTAATTGTGCATATTTTTACCACCATATTTAATCTATTTAAATTGAATAAATGATCATATTGGGTACTTTAACTTTTTAAACTAAAATTCAAAATATTTTCAAATTGCCACATATTCATCTTCATATAGGGGTAAAATGATCATTTTTATGCATTTATTAAATTGTGAAAATTTACTTGGAATTTTCTATGTTGTTTTGTAGGAAATTTGGTGAATTTTACAAGTGGCTTTATGATGAAATATGCTTGCACAAAGAAGATACAAAAAATGAAGATGGAAATAATTCAAAGTGAAGAACAAGGAGGACCCCACCCACTTGCCTTGATTTTCAACTAGAGGCTAATGCACATGCTTATGGAGTTTATGGCTTCATGTACACTTAAATGATGATTAGTAGAAGTTAATGATTACTTGACCTCCATACTTTCTCAAGGGTATTTTGGGCATTCTCCAAAAATATGGATTAGGGTTTAACACATGTATATATACCCTTATGTTTCATGTAACTCTCCTCTTCCTTAGTCTCTCTTTTAGTCTCTTCTTTAGTCTCTCTTAGTTTAGTTTAGGCTCAAAATAAAACTCAAAGCTCGCTTTCTCTTTTCACGACTACTTAGCCATTTCTTTTATGTAATTTTTATGCAACTTTAATATATTTTTCTTTTTTTCTTGTTTATTTCCTTTCATGTTGTAGTGTAGATTTACATTCACGCAAAGTAGAGTAGTTCTAATTCTTGTAAATTAGCTCTCCTTTTCCATTAGATTTCATTTTATTTTCCTTTTGCTTTCATGTTGTTAGTTACATTTGTTAATCAACTGACAAATATGAGAGGCTGAACCCCTTCAATTTAGGGTTAATGAAGCTCTCTAATTATGTAGCTTCAACTATTTCTTAATTCATGCTCTCTTTTTATGCTTAATCATGATCAATGAAGTGTTTTTATTTGTTGTTCTTGCTTGGAATTTGATAGCCTATATTGTTGACATCAAACAGGCTATGCTTAAACAATCACTAACGCAAATGGCTCTTCATCAAAATATGATTATGACATAAGAAAGTGATTTGAAATTAAAATTTGATGGTCTATATTTCTAATCAATAGTTAATAGGCCATACTTAAAATAGATTTCATTTTCATTTTCTTTGTCAGGTTTCATGAAAGTTAGTAAGTGCTTTAAAGGGTGTGTTATAGCATTAATGACCATAAAAGAGAGATCATGATTTCATATATGTTGAACTATGTGATCTAGAGAGTGGATTTATTCCCTAAATTGTCATTTTACTTTTATATGTGCATCTCTTTTTTTGTTAGTTAGCTAATTTTATAATTCTCTAGCTTAACTTTCATTCGACTGTGGTATAATTTGATTGAACAGAATTTTTAAAATTATCAATTTCCTATGGATCGACCCGTATTCTCCACGTACTACAAGTGTACGCCGTGCACTTGTGGTTATTTTAATTTCGAAATTCGTTCAGCTACTTTCTAACTCGATAGACATTTAGCCGTCCGAACATGTCCATTTCAGCTTAGTGCACTTTCATTAAACACTCGACTGCTTCAGAAGAATCACTGGCTTTTTTCTAAGCATCAACCAGTTTGTACCCAACTGCTTGACCTCCTCGTCCAAGTGCTTAATTATGCTTTGTCATGGATCGCCTCAAGTGTTAAGCTAACAATTTCATGTATCGCCTCAAGAGTCCCCCCAACGGATCAGTTACTGGAGCTTTACTCGCTATAGTAATCACTTCCATGCTAGTAGGAGGAATGTTAGCACCAAATCGAATAAGAGATTCAGACCCCTGAGGCGTAGGTTGGCTAAATCATAGTTCTCGACATTGTCAGAAAGCGGGATGTTCGACAGCCCCTCATATAGATTTTTTTGAGGAAGATAAGTCGATTAATCTATGGCAGCAGAGGTTAACTTGGCTTCTTGGAGACTTGCCCTCTACGATGCTCATAAACGAGCCTCTTTCTTCTTCTCTTCTCTGAGGCAGAGAGCTGTGGGTCTTGGTAGGATCTAATTGCAGGCTTATGACTTGAACTCACATTGTCATGATCAGGCTCATTAACATTGCCCCTCACCTGGCCTTCCCTGGCAACATCTTGAACCCACTTTATTGAGGGCATGACAAGATCAAATTCGCCACGTCCTTGCCCAATGGCGCCTCTTATTTCTACAACTTCCACCTTGATGTTTCTTCGCAGTCCCGTGCCACGGCCGTCTTGTAGTAAACCGAAGATAAAAAAGCCGCTTATCGGTAAGAAGAGATTTGATGTCCCTATCCGCCATTGGTATATTTTTTGAGTGCTGAAACCACAAAATCTGGTAGGCAACAGATATAGAACCATTCATTCTTAAGAGCGCTCAGTTTGCTCCAAGTGGCGTTACGACCTAACAGTTAGTGACCAACTTGAAGAAATTGTACGAGAGGCTTCCCTTTCTCCGTTTGAGATTGTAAATGAATCTAATGTCTTCTGGAGTCGACTCACATTATAAGAATTTGAGGAATATCATATATGTGTAGTGCAGAAATGCATAGCTGTTTAGATGTAGCTGAGTTGGTGCCATCTTAACTAATGTAATATTTTCCAAATGAATGGATTGAAAGGCGAAACAGAACCTGCTTAACACATGAAATTGTTGCACACGGTATACCGCTTTGGGGGAAAGTGAGCCTGTCATGAACCAGAACTCGCACATCCCTTGTACATAATCCTATGCTTAATGTACAGTCTGCGGAGAGAGGCCTCATCGAACCTTGAAGCCACTAAATCCTCCAGATCATTTAAAAGTATGGCATATTTTAAAGCCCCAGAAGCTGGCTCGATTTCTTCTTCTAAATTCTTAGGAATTTCAAGAACTTGTTGAGAACTTTTTGGTTGTTCTGATTGATGACCCGAAGCGTGTCAAGCAGGTATTGTTATGGAGCTTTATTCAACGTCATGACTGTCATGTGAAGCGGTCTGTTCAATAGCCATGGCTACTAAATGCTTCGAGCATCTGGAACCCATAGCTATCAAACTTAGTAGATAGTCATTGTTATAAATATGAATCTGGTTCCCATGTAAAGTGAAAACTAGTGCGGTGTGGTGCAGTGTAGAAATAAACAGTTCAAAATTAAAATGACAGTTATAACGAGACTTTGGGATTCGACTGGAGTAACCGTCATCGCTGACTGTCCCAACCGGTTTCCATGTCGACGGTTATGGATCTTATCTGAGCTTCAGGATCAGTTATTGGCACGTTGGATTCCGACATTTGCATTCAAATACGTATAAGCATTCATGTTTATACATGCATTTGTATTCATTTACAAGTTCAAGCATTTGTTCGAAATGTTGAAGTAAATTAATATGGCCAAATGCACAAGTATCCGAGTCCAGGTATTCAAGTTCAAGTCCAACATTGAATATGCAAGTGTTCGTGTACAAGTTTGCTTTCCCTGCTCAAATTTCAAACAACATATGCCTATAACTGATCCCTCGACCATATTCCACAACCAATCCCTCCATCACAATCAATAACCAAACTCACGCCTAACTCAATCTTCAACATTCCTACAATGGATCCCTTTATACAACCAATCATGTCACTTTCCATCACTCCACTTCATCTTCTCCACATCAACGCTGATCCCAACATCATTCAAAACTCGATCATTCCATGATCAATCCCTATGAATCCAAACCGATCCCAAAACTCGTATGAAATAAAATCAATATCACCTTGCCTCGATTTATGTCCTAAACTCACCATTATATGACGACATGGATTAAGTTGTTGAAAAACGAAAGCTTTCCCAAATAAATATAGGTTTGGGTTCAAACTGAATTGGAGAATTGAATCGATTGCAATCGGATGTTGGGTGCGTTCGAAGACAATACAAAAAATTATAGAAAGAGCTGGAGATTTGAATCGATGATGGATTAAGATGGTGAAGTGATAGCCTTGAGCATGGTTTGATAATGGAGGATGTGAAGAAATAAAGGGGATCGATCCAGTTGCAGATCAAGTGAATCAAGTAAAGTGGGAGAAGCTAAGTATTTCGCTTATATATGGTAAAACTCTGCCTATTAACATATAGCTGCGAATTGGCTAAGTCCAAATGGGTAGAGGGATCGGATCTGATCCCCCACCTAGAGGATTTATACCGATGCTATATATATAGCGGAAAGCAACAATGCAATTATGTTTGGGCTGCGAAGAATTGACAACGACCTATAAACATGTAAACATGATTGGAAGTCGTTAACAAAGTATATATGAACGTGCACGTGTACATCCCAAAAATTCGATTTCTTGAATCGATAGAAATTGAGTTCTCACATGGATTTCTTAGAAAGGAAGTCGCCACGAATAGCCGATGCCTGCTAGCTTAACCAACGAGCTCAATGGAACCGAGCAAGACAAAGACTGGGAATTACACTCCAGAATTATACTGATAAATATCGACCAAGCGTCGCAACACACATAGAGAGATACGACGCTTCGGAAAGACACTTCAACAAAAGGGTAACGACTGTTCAGAAACCTGAAAAGAATCCTTCCCGGTGACTCTAAATTGCTTCGATCCAAAACATATCGTGTTTGAAACAAGACGTACTTTAGGGGGCAAGTGTTATCCGACCTTTTGACCTGGCTATATCTGGACTTATTGGACAAGTTAGACTCGATGATAGATAAGAAAAGCAATCCAGAGATGTGATTAAAGAGAGCAGAGATCAAGCACAGATGAAGATATGACTAACAATCAAGCGATATCAAGAGATAAGCTCTTTGGAATACTCAAAGTATGGATTTGTGCTTTCCTTAGGCAGGGGACCGGATCACATCATAGTAGTCATGAACAACATCAACCAACAGTTCAACTCAACGAGAATTGATTGATATCTCTAAAAACATGAAGGCAGTTATGGAAGCTACTTTGGAAACATGAATCTAGCATAAAGAGGGACCAACATGATCGATCGCATGGTGCCACATGGCAAGGAGGGCCAATCGAGGTCGACCAATCTATATTGGGAGTTGGGCCTCGAAATTTTCTAAGTGACCTTGTCTACATCTAAAGATTCTGCCGGAAAATTTTCAAGAAGGTATTCGATCGTCTGCCCTATAAATAAAGAGTTCATTGTTCATTTTAGGGGTCTTTACGTTGTTATTTTTCTTGTACTCCATCGTATTTATGGATTCCGGTCCGATCCCTCTTGTACTTAGAAATTCAGGTAACCAATAAAGCTGTTTCGGCAAAGTGGATGTAGGCATTTAACGCCGAACCACTATAAATTTGTTTGTTATTGTTTTTACATTGTTTCCTCTGTTTTAATTTAAATTTCTTCATTTATTTCTCTACATTCATTCTATTGGGTGTTTATACCAACTTTTGGTGCAATCAATCATTCTCTAAGGTGATGTACTTAGCATTTGGTTTAATTGGCCACTACTTATTTTTTGAAACATTTACAACTCAAAGCTCTTAACTTAAGATTGAATTTGAATTTAGGATTGATGTATTATACTCAATACCGCTTTCAAAGTTTAAGTTAACACACTCTTTAATAAGGAGTTTTCTTTTTCTATAAACAATTCTCTAGTATTTCCACATATTCGAGAGCAATCTAAACTCTCACTTAGTGATCTTCATTCAGATTTGATACTTTCTCTATGTATAAATTACATAAGTAAATGTGATATTTTAGACAACACGAAATATATGATAATTCATATTGTTAATGCATAAAGTATCCATCTTACATGTTCCATGTTAAACATTTTAATATGATGTCTAAGCATATCGTTTCAACTTCCATTTGCACTGGCTATAAAAGATGTTTTCTAAATATTATACCGAGAATTTATCAATCAGATTAAAATGTTTTTAACATGAGTACATTGTTAACGATAATAAGTTTGTTGATTGTTTATAGTTTTACAAATATTTTAGCACATTTAATATTCATCCTTGTAGATACACGCTTCATCTGCATTTTGATTGAAATTCAAACTATTTGATTTCTCCATCAAAGTAATTGCTTAGCTCTGATGCTTATCAAACAATACTTTCATATCATTTCTTGTCTTAATAAACGTTTTAAAAAATATTTGACAATTATGTAATTTATTAATTGATTTCAGGCCCCTTTATAATAAACTAATATAACTATTATTTTAGTTATTCGTAATAATTTATAACTTCTATAAATTATTTCATTAAATTATTTCGGTTGAAAGTTAAGAGTTATGCTCGTGTGACTCCTAAGTGTGAACTCAACCCTCAAATATATTTGAAAATTTTAAATTTTAGAGTGTGTATGGACCTTATTGAAGCACGGTAGTGGATATGTGTTCAATTACTTATAGATTATCAAGGTGAAATCCAACTCTTTATCTTTTAAAAAGACACCTTAAGCAACGATGTTGTGCATATTTTTTCTTATTCGTCACTATATCACACAGATATCTAGAGCTCAATCAATGTTCAAAGTTAGAATAATATCCGTAGTTGATTGTGAAGTCCAACATTAAATTACATGGTCCAATCTGATAATGTTTATTGATTAATTAATTTGCTTTGGCCAAAAACTTTGACATTAAGTTGACTATCTATTATGGTGGTACCAAATTTCTATTCAAAGGAGATATATTCTCTTTTGAATATTGTTCCACGTCAAGTGGTTCAACGTATACTCACTGTAACCTTAAAATGATTATCGATGTCAATGAGACCATAGTCAAAGTATAGTTTAGATACTTAAGATTCATAATATTTCAAGTCAAAAGAGTACCGCACATCGTCACATTTGATCCTCTATTCGATGGAATACTCACATTGAGTCATTCTATACTTAGTCCAAATAATCACATATAAGTGACCTCTTGCTGTCACCAACGATAGTAAGTCACCATCCATCGTATGGAGATCATCATGTATACTGATCATAATGGATGTATTGATACCCCATTTTCGACACATCTTGACTTAAAACATTTAAGGACAAATATTTATTGACACGATTTAGTACTCATGGTTACAAACACATTCGCAACTTCAATCAATTAAATATTTTTTGTGAGGGTTGTTTACTCGTATACATTCAACGTATTTAAAACATTACATTTGTCCCAATATAACAATATATACAATAGAAAATAAAACAAAAAACAAAAAACTTACATCATTTCAAACAAGATCCAATATAAGAATTAAACAATATAATCAAATTACAGAATTATCCCTAAGGACACCTTTAGCTCTGTCACGTTAGAGCTAACATCATTGTTGTTGGTGTATCTTCTACCGTTGACCACCACCACCACCACTTCCAAAACCAATATTGACGATCTCTGTATCAAAATTCTTCATTTTCCTCTACATCATCAATTACAACTCCAAAACAACCAATTCTACTCCTGATGACTCTGAATACATCGAAACCGAATATAATTCCTTTTACGACATCGAATAAAAATCAAGACGTCTGATTCACCTAACTCTCACAAGTCAAATATAGTATAAAATAAGATGTATTTATCCTGATACATGTTTCCTTAAATAAAAGTGGGTTCCATAATAAGGAAACCGCTGGTTTATGTGAGACTTTCAAAAAACCAGAATATGCTTGTCTTGCTTGCTACATGTTCGATATACTTATTTATTACGAAAGGGTTGTTTCCATACACCAACATTTTGATTATAATCTGGCTAGGATTCGTCAAAGATGTACTTAGTCATGGTGCTTGCATTGAAGCATAGAATAGCAAGCAGTATGCAAACGTCTACCGAGAATTTAGTGGACTACGTTATGATTGATTAAAGGCGATAATATTTGAAATAATGGCTTGTGTTGCCGCCGACATGGCCATCACATTGCAAAATTTAACACAACACAAAATATTTCAGAATTTAAGCAGTTGTGGTTTTGAGTTAAACTGATATGTTTAACAGCAACCTGGAAATGATTACCTGAACCTGGACATGACCATGGAAGCGCCACCAAAGAACGTCACAAATAAGAGCTATAACAACGACTTGAAATATCTTTAGATCGAAGAAAGATTCATGTCTTCTTTCTTTTAAACCTTGTTCATGAACGACTTTGAATTGGTCGAACCATGTTGTTGCCCATTAGTTTATGAATTTTTGATCAGGTTTGGATTCAATGAGTTGATTGCCAGAGTCTTGGAGTTTGACTTTTACTTTGTTTCGTAAGTTTATTTGGTATGCTACTATCAGATCTTCTTTGATGGTTGTTTTGCTCTTGAATGTTTCATTGGTTGATACACCTGTTCGAGAATAAATGTTAGGAAACATGCATTAATGCACATAAAATGATGTTGCACAAGTTGAAAGAAAAGAAGAGAATCGTATGCAAATTTTCTATGCTTCTTTGAATGACAAACCAAAAAAGAAGTATCCATAAATTCAAATGTATACTACATTATAGTCTATAATCGGCAGTAGTGTTTGGTTCCAGATCCAAAAAACTAAACAAAAATGAAGTTAAAAAATAGCATTTGGATAACAGTGTAGTAGCATTGTGGAAGAGAATCATATTTAAAGAAGTATGCAAATTTGTTATTTGTTTAGACACCATATGTTAGTATCTATATATACACGTATAGATATATTTTTTTTTTTTTTTTTTTTTTTTTTGAAATGGTACTTTATATACAACAAATCATTGGGACAACATATCCCATGTCAAATAAACGTTCGAAAGCAAGTTTCGAACTTGTGACATCCTGCACCAAAGCCGAATCAATTAACCACTTGGACAAAGGTGCTTGTCTATAGATATATTTTTCATCTATAAACATTAAAGTAATATACACTTATGTATAACACATACGGTGTTCATGAGACAGTTCAATATAATGACCACTTTACCAGTAACTAGTTTTTGCTAAATGAAGGTAACAGAATGTTATGGACTCTCAAGCAAGCTCCTTACTCTATATCAAAGGTATAAAAATCCTTATCGGCAAATCATCAAACAATTGCCCTCCTTTGGTGCAAAGGAATATGTTCACCGAAGGAACATGCTGCTCTAGAAAGTCTTACTAATGCTCCTATACAAAAGAGAACCTTCGTTATAGAGGTATCTTAGACAATCCAACCTATGGCCTATGCAACTCACAAAGTGAAGATGTAGATCACTTTTTCTTTTGGTGCCTTGGCGTGGGCTTTCAAAACAGCATGAACTTCACAATCCCTATGTGCATAGTTTATAAGAATGGTACTGTATCTTCATGGCCATTGATAGGGAAGGCTCAAAGAATCAACTCCATTCTCAAGAAACTTGGTTTCTACATTTGAAATGGAAGAAATGATAGAATATTCCAATTGATTCAAACAATAACAACTATCATTCTCTACTTATAACAACTTGTCCTCATATACCGAGCTGATTGGACAAATTAAACTCGACTGTCATCAAGGCCAGTAAGCCTAGAACGATGATTGTGGGGTCCATAAATCAAGTTGGATGGTAATATGAAGCCGTGATCGAAGATAGATATGCAATACATAATGTACAGAGTATGAAATATAGTTTAATCTAGAAAAGGGATCGGCTATGATCCCTCTTAACCATAGGGATCAGTCTACTTCAGCCAAACAAGTGTCATTTAATGGAAAACAATCAATATCTCGAGATCTAGAAGTCCAAAGCATATGAAACTGTAGGAGCAAGATGTGGGGACTATAGGGAGCCTACCCTAGGGATCGCACCCAAAAGGAGCAAGCAAGAGGAATCGGACCTCTTCCCTCTAGTGGGATCGACCAGAATCAGGTAACAGCATACTTTGCAGCAATAATCGAGCAATAACTCAACATCTACTAATCCAATTGGCATCAAACTTGGAGGCTAGAATACAACACGATGAAGCTTCCATAGGGATCACACTCCCAAATTCGTCGAAAATAGGGATCAGCCTCGATCCCTATTTTTTAGGATTTGGCCATGTGATCCCTTATGTCGGCCCCTATGGTTCTAGAGATCCTTCTACTGAAGTTTGAGAGAGATATTTTGTCATTTTCCTCTATAAATACAGACTTGATTGTTCGTATTCAAGATCTTTACGCTTCTTATTTCCTTATACTCTTTTGTAACTAAGGATTTTCATTCGATACCTATTGTACCCAGTTTACAAAGTGAGTAATAAAGCCATCTCTTCAAAGTAGACGTAGGAAAACAACGTCGAATCACCATAAATTGTCATATCTTAATTATTTGCTTAATTTTGATTGCTTTATTACCATATTCTCTCAGTTTACATTTAATATTCTTCACTTATTTCTCTACAAAACCTCTATTGGATGTTTATGTCTACTTTTGGTCCAAACATTTTGATGCTTTCACTAATAGTGGAACTCGGCTCTATTTGGATCCCTTTGCTGCTACTCGATTGCATAAATCCCAGGAAGAGATCTAGAATTATCTTTAAGAAGTTTATCCGTCCTATTCAGATTTGCAAAAGTCTAAGGAAAACTATCAACAGTTGTTAGGAACACCAGATCTACCTCTCAAAACATAAGAGGAAACAAGAACACTAGCTAGCATCCGACAAGGAAGCCAGAGCAATCTACCAGGAGAAGTTAATGCTACCAATCTGGTTGATGTCCAGAATCCATCTGATTCTATCACAAGGATTGATTTTCAAAATCTGATGAGAGAGCTCATGGATTGTCAGGACGTGGGTTGCCAACCTGGGTTGCTAGGACCGATCGGGCTCAATCCCTCTAGAGGGATCAGCACTACACCAGAGAAGGCATTTCATAGCGTTGAAAAAATGCTACCAAAACTTTTATTAGCGTTTCGGTAAAGGTTGCGACCCGACATGCAACTAAAAGTTTGAAATTTTTTTTTTGCGTTAGACAAAAAACAAACATATTCTAGCGTTTTTTAAATCCTACAAAAGTTTTTTTAAGCGTTTTACTTGTACTACTATATATTTTTTGTTGCATTTTTTCTCTGCTACAATATGTTTTTGTGTAATTTACATTTATTCTCATATCACTTTCAAACAATACTAAACTTATTAATTGTTGTGTAGCATATTTTAAACGCTGTTATTTACTATTAATGGCTTGTACCATTTCTGACAAACACTTATATGTGATAGTCATATTAAAACCAACAATCAATCACATAATTTTCATATTCAAGCTAGCGATCAACTCACATGATTATCATTTTCAAACCAACATCAATAAATCATATAACAATCAAACTCAAATAACTGAAAAAACATGTTAATAGCATAATCTAGTATAATATTCATAACCATTTTGATAGTAGTAATTCGACAAAATGAGCGAACTCACATACCACAACCATTCACAAACAAGTTTACACTACTAGTATGAACAAAATATTATAAGGGGTATTTCACTAGAAAGACAAACTTTGCAGTCCAATTTGTTTCTAGGACACACATACACAGAAATTAATTTCAAGGCCAAAGTCAGCAGAATAATTACTTTTAAGGACAAAGTCAGCAGTCCAATTACTTTCAAGGACATAATTTCATAGGTTTTTAGGCCTTAGAAACTAATTATTTTGCATTTTGTCCTTAAAAGTAATTATTTCAGTTGTGTGTCCTAGAAACTAATTTCACTTGCTAAAGAGGTCATTGTGGATAATTTCCACATATATATTATAATATATATAACAATTCATTGCTTAATTGCCGACTATTCTTTATTACAGTTGTTGTTCATTTCGGAAACTTCTCTTCGAAAGTCTAATGCCTGCACAATTGAAAATACAACATATAGTCAAATAATTATTCTAATTCATAGGACTTCAAATCTGATAGTTAAACAATTATATTAATTTTAACAAAACTTAGTTAATTTTTATTAACTTGGTTAACTTAGTTAATGTGTTATTATTATTATCATTATTATTATTAAAACTTAGGTCACTTTAACAACTTACCTTCCGCCAGTGTCACCAATTCTTACTTGAGCTCACATTCTTATAAAAAACTTAACAACCCATCATGAGTGTTTGTGCAATATGCATTGGATATCATTAAATATTTAGCATCTTAACTTATATCAATACCATTTCATAAGGTCAGCAGTGTAATATATTTAAACAAGATTGGACCTATCATTTGAAATGGGGGTACAAAATCGATCTTGGACTATCATTTGAAATGGCAGTAACATATACAATCATTTGAAATGGTAGTAATGTAAATGCCAAATTTATAACCTGCCGTTTTAGAAATTCATCACACAAGCAATAACAAACCTACACATCTACTATTGTTTCAACGACAAGTACCATTAAATAGGCAGTTCAAAACAAGAAAATACGATCAATCATCAAACATCAATTAATACCAGCATATCCATGCAAATTCCGTTCATCATGCTAGGTGCAGTACCCATCAAATGCAGATAACCTCTGACCATACTTTGCTGCCTTCGTCAACTGTTTTCGAAATCCTCAGTCAGTAAAACCACAGTAGCCTACTCCATGTTTCTTTCAGTCGGTGAGAGTTAATCTGAAAAAAGCTTGTTGTAGTTTAATGATCGAGTTAAAGAATTTGTATCCGACTGTATTATTACAGGTTAAAATAAAAATAAAAGTGTACATCAGAGTGGTCATGAAGCCACTTTTTAGTGGACGCTAACTCATTCCAACCTAACCTCCAAAATTTCATGTCCAAAAATTAAGCATGGTCTGCAAAACAAGACTTTTTTCTTATTCTGAAAGTGGAATGAAAATTTGTGTACGGATATAATATAGTAATGTAAATATACCTATATAGATATAGTACACTAATAACCATGTGAAAACTAACCTTACAGGCTGGTTGTTTGTATCAGACAGGCAAATCAATGAGAAACTTGCCCGCCAACCAGGAAATGAAGCACCATACCAAATACAAATGCTAAAATCAAAACAAAGGCCGCCTTCCTTTAATTGCTTTCATGATATTTTCTTTTTCGCTTTATTCTCTAAATCAGATGTAAAACTATTAAATAGTCAAATTGAAATGCTTTAGGTCACACTTTGATTACTTCATTGATTGCAAAAGAAATTCAAGGTAACACTAATTCAATTTTTTTACACTTCTACGTCTAAACCTAAAAACCAATCTTCTCTCTTGAGTCTTCTCTACCATTTTAATTTTGTTTACAAAACGTTAAATTTGGAATTATGGAACAAAATAAATATAATGAACATATCATTATGAATGGAACATTTTCTCAATTGTGATTGCAAATGAGTTTGAACCAGATGTAACTCGAATCATAAAAGAAGGGATTAGATCAGAAAAATGATTTTTGAATCATCAAATTTTAAGATTTTTGACAGCAATATTGGCAACCATAATCGAACTTTGTGACGAAAATTTTAAAACTAACTAAACTAATTAAAATTTTTAAAAAATAAAATATATTGAAATGGAAACCAAACTGGGATCTGAAACTTGACTGGTGGTTATTACATGGAGATGACATGTAAATCTTAGAACTTGAAATATGTGCATCATTTTTGTTGATGAAGAAACTTAGAATTAAAGAAGTAATATGTTAACCATCTGAAATAATTACTAGATAAGAATAATATGTTGGTCGCTAGAAAATTATATACTTTTAACCAGAAGGTGTTTTATTTTTATTTTTATTTTGTAGTACATAGTGCTCATAGCTACATAGGAATTAAATAAGTGCCAGTCTTTCAAATTTGAAGCATCTGTTTCTTTGTACTGTATCGTTATGAGCACTATAAGCTTGTGCTCAAAGTGCAATATATAAGAAGCTAAATTCCTGAACTTTTGCACTGTGCTGTATCATAAAGTGGACATCTAAAAAGTATAGTCCCAAACTCGTCATCAATTCATACCAACAACCGTATTTTTTACTTTTAGTTTTATATCTACAAAATGTGAATAATAGCCATGTAAGAATAATTATATGTTTATACTTGGAGAAAAAGTAAAATAATTTTTCTTTTGATATACCCAAATTAATAATATAACAAACAATATCCTCCTTTAGACTTAATGCCTTACTCTCATACAAGATTATTAATTAGTAATAAAATATTAACTAAAATATTTAATAATTTTGTGAAACTACTATACCAAAAGTCAAATGCTAATATATTTAGTATGTAGACAATTTTTTTGAAATAAATATTTCATGTACCTGTTGCAAGATTGTTACTCAAATTGTTAAGTATTTAGGCAATACTTGATGACTATTAGTTAAACAATCGTAATGACTACATCACAAACCGTATGTATATGTATTTGTATATGTTAGCAAAAGGTAAAGAAGGATAAAAAAACCAAAGATTACAAGCAAGAAATACAAAAATTTAATGGAGAGCCGCTCTAATCAGAATTCAAAGGTCGATAAGTCTATCACACCCGAGCCTCCTCCTCACTGTCCACCTTCTTCTTCAACCCTCAAGATGGTGCAACCTGAAATCGACAGTAAGGGATTCCAACTAGTGAGGAATCACCGAAACATGGAGAAGACTCTTCACCAACAAAATCCAGTTGCATATCACAACGAGAATCAATCGAATATGTATAACAATGGCTATAGAAGTGCAAGAATCAACAATACCAAGTCCATTTCTAATCAAAATTCGTTTAACACCTCCAAATATGCAGGCACTTTAGAAGAAACAAGAGATCAACGACGCAAGATATCAACGGTGCAGCTACAGTTCAGGGTTGAAGTAAAGGATCTCTCCCACATAAAGCATCTTCTTGGGCAGATTTAATCAGAGAAGGGGGTCTCAGTCCTGAATTCGATTTGAAATACGAAGCACCTTTAACCATTAATAACAAGAAAATGGTTGTTATGAAAGAAGGTGTCAGTAAAAGAACAGAGACCAAGTGGGGCTGCTCGGTAATAGCATATGTATATGGTAGTAGGCATTTCTATCATCATTTTAAAGCATTTGTGCAAAGAACTTGGAATCCCACAAGTAACTTTGAAATCTTCATAAGAAACAATGGTTTTTTTGTTATCAAATTCACAGCAGAAAGTGATTGTGAAAAAGCAATCAATGGAGGACCATATTTCATCAATGGAAAATTAATCATTTGAAAAAGATGGAGCAATAAAATTGCATTTGACAGAGACTTGCTATCCGCGATTCCAGTTTGGATTCGACTGCTTGAATTAAGTTTAAAATTGTGAGATAAAGAAGCTTTTGGGGCAATAGCAAGTATAGTGGGGGATCCTCTAAAACTTGATGAACCAACAACAAAGGAAACAAGATTGAGTTATGCAACAATTCTTGTTGAATTCAAAGCAAATTCAAAACTTCCTGAAGAAGCACATATAACAATGCATGATGGAGAAACTTTAGTTCAGAGAATTGAATACGAATGGATCCCACCAGTGTGTACAAATTATAATTGTTTTGGGCATTCAACTGAAAACTGTACTATTAAAAAGATCTGGAAAGAAAAACAGAAAGAATCTTCAAGCATTAAAGAAAAGGTCTTTGTGACAGAGCAAAATCAAGAAACCATCAAGGAATCAATTTTTAATGGCAATCAACATGAAGAGATTCAAGAACCTTGTGCTCCTGGAAGTTCTCTAACAGGGAAAATCAAATTTTTTGAAAATTTTAATAATAAAGGCTGCATAATGGATCTGTCTACAAATATGAATGTTTTTGATATATCCAAACAGCAGGAACTACCAAAGTAAATAATGGTAGAAAATACAGAGGATTTCTCAAATCAATTGAAGCAAACTGGAAATGATTTTTCTTCTACTGTTAAGGAATCAATCTTGGATCATGGTGCACTGCACTCCCCTAGTGTTGATATTAATGAAAATGATAACGAAACTATGGCAGAAAGCATAGATACAAATGGAATATCCACTAAAATCGAGGACATGAAAATATGCTCAAAAAACTCTCACAAAGGAATCTTAGAGGATTTAGTTCAAAAAGTCATGAAATTAATTCCAAATTCATCTTCTCCAGTAAAGAGGAGAAAAAAAGAAAAGAAGAAAAACAAAATAAAAAACCTCCAGGAAATACTATCTCAAGGAAAAGAAGAAAAATGGGGAAAAAGATGAATTCCAGGAAAAATATGTAATGAGAAATCCAAGGTGGTATGAACATCTAAAAATTCAAGACAGAAAATCATTAAAAAGAAAAGGGCATAAAAGTTCTATTACTTAGAAGAGAAAAGAGACAAAGAAAAGCTGGAAGAATACAATCCCAGTCTTTCTATATGAAGCAGTGATATACTTAGCATATCCTTTATAATTTAATATTTTTATATGTCGATAATTACTTGAAATGTTAGAGGTTTAAACTTTCCTGAAAGAAAATTAGGCCTAACTAATCTAATTTTCACAAAAAAAACCAAATATAGTTGATATTCTTGAACATAAACTAGAGGATTCAAAAATATGTAATTTCCATGGTAGCTATTTCAAAGAATTGGGTGTTATTAATAACAATAATATGGGGGGAAATGGTAGAATAATGGTAATTTGGGACCCAAATATTTGGAGTCTTAGTCGTCATTTTCTAAACTTCCAATTTATTCATTGCAAATTCATAAATAAAGGTGGATTTCAAATAAAAATCACTTTTATTTATGCTTCAAATAGTGAAAAAGAAAGAAACTTTTTATGGAATGATCTTAAGTCTTTAAACTATAACATGGTAAAATCTTGGATCATCATTGGGGACTTTAATACCGTTTTCCATTCTTTTGAAAAAAGAGGTAGAGTTCCCATTTCTTTTAGTAAATTAGAATTTTTTAATAATTTTTTGCTTAAAACAGGTTTGATTGAGCCCACAATTAGTGGGAATCAGTTCACTTGGAAATCAGGTGAATACAGGAATATTCATTGTAAACTTGACAGAATTCTTATTAATCATCTGTTTGATAATACATTTTCTAATTACCAATGTTCTACTCTTCCTCAAGCCACTAGTGATCATACCCCTTTTCATATAATTTTCTCTGGCACTGTTAATATTAGAAAAAATATTCCTTTTAGGTTTGTAAATGGGTGGACATATGATAAGAGCTATATGGATACTGTCAAAAACAGTATACTTATTAATAAACATGGTTCTGCTCAAAATAAATTTAAAAGCATACTTAAGAATATCAAAGAAAATTTAAAAACATGGAACAAAAATAGGAATAGAGATGATATTAAACTCGTTAGAAAAGAACGTGAGTCAATCCAAAACATTATAGACTTTGATAGCTCAGATAAATCTAGGATTAATCAATTTTTTCAACTTCAAGATAAATTAAGTAAGAGTTTACATGTGTAAGCTATCAACATGAGACAGCAAGCCAAGGTAGACTGGCTTACTAAAGGTGATGAATCTAGTAAATTTTTCTATGCCAAGATGTCAAATAGAAAAAAAATCAATGATATATGCAAATTGCTAGATAATAATGGAGTTACCCTGAATGATGTCTCAAATATAGAGAATATGGCAATTAAATATTTTACTGATCTATCCAACATAGTATGCTGGAACTCAGTTAAATCAAGCAGCATTTACTTCATTTAAGACCTGAGGGGCCGGAGTGGAATTCGTCGCCATTACTTTTCTTTCTGACGAGCTAAATGATCGAGACGTTAGTTTTGTGTTTATGTCTGATGCCCTTTAGGGTTTGATATTTGTATAGAAAGGTTCGGGTAGAAGTGTTTTCTACCCGATATATTATTATTTGTAAAACTTGGGCTGGGCCTATTTACCCTTTTAAAAAAAAAAGTATTTGTATATGTATGTACATTATTCAACAATATTTAGTTCTGTTTACAATCAATTTACATCTTATTTAACAAATTTGAGTATTGAAAAACATAAATATACAAAAATGTTAAGCTAAATCCTAAACGCAAATAACAAAAGTAAAAGTTTGTGAAAGTGTTACATAATTATGTTGATGAATTTGGTTATATTTCATCCATTCAACATATTAGGAAAAGTAGTGAAAAAAAGAAGAAAAAAGTGCACTATACAGTGATAAAAAGCAACGAATATGCACTATATATGACTGTAAAGGAAGGTAAGTTAGTATTGAATTATTTGATTATAACTATATAGTGTACAGTGCTAACATTAAATATAGTTGGGGTTAACCTCACATTACAGTTTTGTTAAGTTTTTATAAAATACACTGCATTAAGCGCTTAATTGGTTTATTAATCAAAAGGTAAACCATCTCAGCTACACTGTACCACCTGGCGGTGAAGCGAGCAAATCATCTCAGCTACTGCAACAATTTTAGAATAAAAAGAATGCATACTAAGTATTCAAAGCTACTAAAGGATCACTTATTCAGATAATAGGGAGCCAATTCTTTTATTATAAGGGACTGAAGAGCATGCACAAAAATACTTTCTTTTTTTCCTTTTTTTTTTCTTTTTTCCCCCCTTTTGCGACTGGACATTCAAATTTTTAAATATTCACTCGCGATCACTGCTGTTGCAAGGTGGATAAATTCGACATCCCCTTAAATTTTTCTAATGCCATTTATCAAAAAAATTCTCCTCTCCAAAGAAAATGTACTTCTAGTAGCCCAAATATTCAGTACTTTTTAAACAATTCAGAAAACTGTAACCTCTTGAGGATCAGATGTATTTGATATTGTAACCATAAGTTCAACTTCCTAAAAATATTACTCAACACATGCTTTCAACTTCGCACTATTCCACATTTCATATTGGGTCGATATAATAAATAATAAAATAAGGAAAAAGTTACTACCAAAAATAAATGAAAATTTGAAGCTCTTGGTACCAGCACTGTGACAGAATTACTACTATATATGATTAAATTAGAAAATGAGATGTTTGCATCTGATTGATTTTTTCCTCAAAAGTTTTTTTATTTTAAAATTTCGGATAGTGGATATTAATATAGAATCAACACAATGTGATTATCGATGAGTATTGAAAAGGATGAACGAGTATATATTTGTTTGGCAAAGAGAAGAGTGTCATTTGAGTTGGGCTCTTAATAGAGATGGAGCCATATACTAAAATCAGTGTTTAAAAAGTGGCGTCAATCTAATACTTACTCATGAAATGTTTAAAGGTGGCCTTTCTTAGTTTTTTTGAATAAGTAATATGTAATAAAAAGTGAAAATATTAACTCAACTTATAGATTGTGCATAAAACAAGTAGGACGCTTATCCGCCAACCGCCATATACTAAAATAAGTGTTGAAATGTTATGAAATGAAAAGTTCGATATCCAAATAATTCTTAATTGTTATTTGTGCCATTTATCGCCGATGAATGACTAATTTTACATAAAGGTTGGTAATGAAATGATACTTATCTCATGTACCATATATTGTTACTATAATGTTTAAAACAACTTTCTAACAGTACATTTAGTGATCAAATTTAGTTCGGTAAATAACATAAAGAAAAATGGAGTGATTACATACGTATATTACTCAATGTTTTCATAACCGGACCATGAATCAAACTGCGAGGACTCAGGGTTCGAGGTTTCGAGGGCTCGACCGATCGAACCGGTAAGAACCACACATACTTTTTTTAAAAATTAATACATTTAGAGGGAACGCATCAATCTTAAATACACAATAAACCAACATCTTCAATAAAAATATACGATATTAATTCATAATCCATACATTAATTCTAATATAAAAAATTAAACAAAATTTGTTACACTAGCTGCACTAACTACAAATATAAAACGGGTAGAGATTTGAAAAAATATTTTGAAACGAAGAAATTGCGCATATGAGAAAGTTCAACCGGGTTCAAATGAAAGGTTAAACCGCCAATTCAAAAGTCGAATCAAGGTTCTTGCACGAAGGAGGTTTGATTGAGTTCGCAACCTTTGACCTTCAGGGCTCGCGATTATTTGCGGTTCAACCGCGTCAGGGTCGGGTTATGAAAATTATGATATTACTTAATATTTGTACAACTGATATAGTTTTATTTCACTCAAAGGATTTGCGGCATTGCTGTGTGCTTAAACTCATGCGAAATGTATCATCAGCCATACATAAACTCCAAGGTCACATGCACTCAGATAATGAGAATGAAGTTTTAGATTTGGCTATTATCAGGCTAATAGCTTATGGTCTATTGTATTTTGCTTGATTCATCACACAAAACCTATGCAAATACGTGTACCTGAAAATGAAAAAATGAGAACAATAACTTAATGTATTACAGAGAAAGTCTTCATAGATAAATTTGCATAAGTTATTTACACATCAATATATAAAATCTGGCACGTATTAAAATAAATATAAACCCCCATTTGTAACGTTTAAATTAGGTTTCTCATACATGCATTTGACAGTAAATCCACGTAATCGAGAACAATAAAAGAGTTATATTTACACTGCATACCATTTTATTCATAAATTGCAATATTTATGTTCTGAAATATATAGTATTACAAGTGCAGGCACATATTGCGATATTTATGTTCTGAAAAAGTATTTGGCACCACAAGAATGACATGAGACTAATATTTTACAAAGGAATACAACAAAAGAAAAGGAATACAACAAATGATGTATAGAAAGTCACAAACTTTGTCAGTCTAAAAATATGTGGAGTGAACTGAGTGGTACTATAAATTATAATATGTTTTGCAAAGTTTGATGTATGGTATATAAGTTAAATATATAAAATAGTTCGAACAAAGTAACCATAAGGAAATAACATTAAATACTATTCACGCTTATTGTTTCTATTCACACTGATTCACAGTCGTAGAACCTAGTGTTACGAAACATGTAAACAGAAATAAATACGTACCGCTAATGCAATTCCGTAGTAGTATGATGATTGTCCGAGTCCAGTATCGTATACTGTTTCCTTAAAGCAGAATTGCTCTCTCACAGTAGCGCAAAAGGGTGGATCATCAACCGCTTCCCAAGGTAAAACGGATCAGGTTCTGCAAGGCCGTGCAAGCGATGCAGAATAACGGCGAACTCAAACGAAGATTTGTGGTAAAAACAGAGCGCGGAGGAAAAAGAAGATGATCAGAGAAAAAGAATTAAAAAAATTGTATTCAAAATTCTCGGATCTGCTATTTATAGGAGCAGTACGTGACCGTTAGGAAAGGTTGCGACCCTTTACCAATTGGTGTGTCATTTCAAACCGTTAATACTGTTGGATTCAAACTATTTCGGCTTCTAAAAATATAGTGTGATGCGAACCAATTCCAATAGCCCGAATGCCTAATGCCTAATGCCTAATGCCAATTGCACATTGCAAAGTGCTAAGTGCCTACAAGACGCCTCAAACGCCCATTCGCCCACGCCGCGCGTGCGTATGCGGGTTCGGGCACGGGCGCGGGCGCGTGCTGCGTGGTGCGTTGCACCACCCGCCAAGATGGTCATGCTCATGTCTCTCTTGTTGTCTCATTGTAATTATAATAGAGACCTCATCTTAATATATATATATATATAATATGATGGTTATTATATTATAAGATGTGCGACTATTCATATTCCAAGACAACAAATACTTAATTTTCCAATGCACTATTCATTAATGCTCATTCAATTTCCAACAATCCCCCACATGAATGAGTATTACTTGTTCTTACGCTTTACGAAACATTTATCATATCGGTTTAAGTAGCACACTGGCCTTGAACTTATCCTAGTGTTTATCTTCTTGACTTACTGGCGAATCAGTAGACATAGGTTTGTCTTTGAACTGTAAGCCTTTTGTGTAAATCAAAATAGACAACACGTGATAAATGTTTTCTTGTCTCCCTTGGTTCTCTGTTTGTATTCGTTTTTGCCATGAACACTAGCTTGGTCTCATGAGTGTTTTGGAGAATTTGGCCTTACAATTCTCTTTGAAGCGGCGCCTTCGCACTCACGTAGGTGATTCTATAAAAGGTTCCTTCTAATTTCCCAAATACTGACATCATTAAAAGTATCAATACTTATCCTATTTTCCAACATATAATGCACCGACTTATCATAGGAATGGCTTGAGAGTAACGGTGCTTTCAAGTTTCTCTTAAATTTAGTTGTCCCTTTGAACCTAGATATTGGGATCTCCAGTCAACTAGGTGGGGTTTCCATTTTAGAAATTTTTTTAGTTTATAGGCCTTAACCCCTTTCCCATCGATAAGATTTGAACTCTCTCTCTTGGCAAGCCTTTTGTCAGTGGATCCGCTATGTTATCTTTTGACCTTATATAGTCTATAGTGATAACTCCATTAGAGAGTAGTTGTCTTATGGTTTTATGTCTTCGACGAATATGCCTAGATTTTCCATTGTATAGTGTACTATTGGCTCTTCCAATAGCTGATCGACTATCACAATGTATGCATATTGGAGGCACATGATTGCTCCAATTTGGAATTTCTTCCAAACAATTTCGAAGCCAGTCTGCCTCTTCTGCGGTTTTATCTAGTGCAATAAATTTGGATTCCATCGTCGATCTTGCTATGCACGTTTGTTTGGATGATTTCCATGAAATTGCTCCATTTCCTAATGTGAATACATATCCACTTGTGGATTTTGTAGCATTTGAACCAGTTATCCAATTTGCATCACTATATCCTTCTACTACAGAAGGATATCTTATGTAATGTAGACTATAGTTTTGCGTATACTTTAGGTATCTCAAAACTCTGATTATTGCTTTCCAATGATTTTTACCATGGTTGCTAGTATATCTACTTAGCTTACTTACATCGTATGCAATATCTGGTCTTGTGCAATTCATTACATACATTATACTTCCTAGTATACGAGAGTATTCTAGTTGGTAAATCCCATCACCAGTATTTTTTACCCAATTTTGGTTCATATCTACTGGTGATTTTGCAATAGTTATATCATACCTTTTGAACCTTTCAAGTATTTTGGCAATATAATGTGATTGAGATAATGCATATCCCTTTGATGTCCTTAATATTTTCACTCCTAAAATCACATCAGCCAATCCTATATCTTTCATATCAAATCTAGATGATAACATGTCTTTTGTTGATCTTATTATGGCATTATTATTGCCTAATATCAACAGGTCGTCAACATAAAGACAAACAATGACATATCCTGCATCTATACCTTTTATATAGACACATTTATTTGATTCATTTATTTTGAATCCATTTGACAACATAGTTTCATCGAATTTTTCACGCCATTATTTTGGCGCTTGTTTGAGACCATAAAGTGATTTTACCAACTTACACACCTTATTTTCATTTCCGGGGCTTACAAACCCTTCAGATTGTTGCATGTATATTTCTTCCTCCAACTCACCATTCAGGAACGTGGTTTTTAGATCCATTTGATGTATTTCCAAATTTAGTATAGAGATAATTGCGATAAGCATCCTAATGGATGTTATTCTAGTTACTGGTGAGTATGTGTCAAAGTAATTTAGATCTTCCTTCTGTCTAAATCCTTTGACCACCAGTCGGGCCTTATATTTGTCTATTGAGCCATCAGCCTTTAGTTTTTTCTTAAAAAATCCATTTGTACCCTAGGGTTTTTGATCCCTTAGGAAGATCTACTAGTTCCCATGTATGGTTTTGCAGAATGGATTCTATTTCACTATTGATTTCTTCCTTTCAATAAGGAGCATCGGGAGATGACATTGCTTGTTGATATATTAGAGGTTCATTTTCTATCATATATGTATAGAAATCGGGTCCAAAGGTTTTTGACGTCTTTTGTCGTTTACTCCTTCTTGGTTCCTCTAACTTTATTTCAGCATTTCTTTCATTCGATCTTTGATCAGTATTAACCTCTGGAGGGTCTATATCCCTTACTCTCTTTTGAACAAAAGTCTCATCGGAGGCTTTCAATGGATAAATTTGTTCAAAGAATCTAGCATTTCGAGACTCGATAATGGTATTTTCATGAATGCCATCTATTTCAGATTTATACACCAAAAATCGATATGCACTACTATTATGAGCATATCCAATGAATATGCAATCTATAGTTTTCGGACCAATTTTGACCTTTTTCGGTTTTGGTATTTCTACTTTGGCAAGGCACCCCCATACTCTTAGGTATTTGTAGGAAGGTGGTCTTCCTTTCCATAATTCATGGGGTGATTTGAAAGTCTTCTTGCGAGGCACTTTGTTCATTATGTGATTAGCTGATAGTACTGCTTCGCCCCAAAAATTGTCTGGTAAACCAGAACTAATTAGCAGGGCATCCATCATTTCCTTGAGAGTTCGATTCTTACGTTCTGCTATTCCATTAGATTGTGGAGAATATGGTGCTGTAGTTTGATGAGTTATACCATTTTGACCGCAAAATTCCTCGAATGGAAATTCATATTCACCACCTCTATCGCTTCGCAAGGTTTTTATCCTTTTGTTCAGTTGATTTTCAACTTCTGCCTTGTATTGTTTAAATATTTCAAACGCTTCATCTTTGCTTCTTAGTAGGTACACATAACAGTACCTAGTGCAATCGTCGATAAAGGTAATAAAATATTTTTTACCACCTCTGGTTTCACACATCTTTAGATCACACACATCTGTGTGTATTAGGTCTAAAGGCTCGGTATTCCTTTCAATATGATGAAAATAAGTTCTCGTCAATTTTGATTCGGCACATGTTTCACATTTGTAATTGGAATCAATTGCAAACTTAGGTATAAATTCTAAGTTAATCATTTTTCGCAATGTATCAAAGTTAACATGCCCTAATCTAGCATGCCATATATTAAATGACTCAGAGATATAAACAGAAGAATCAGTTTTATGATCAATCTCCTTTGGTACAACAGTCATTACATTCATTTTAAACAGACCATCACTCACATACCCTTTACCTACATATACTCTGTTTTTAGACAAGACAAATTTATCAGAAACAAAGACCAACTTGAAACCATTCTTACTCAACAATGATCCCGCAGCTAAGTTCATGCGGATATCTGGAACATGTAGGACATCATTCATAGTAAGTTCTTTTCCAGATGTCATTTTAAGGACTATTCTTCCTTTGCCTTCAACCTTTAACGTGGAGGAGTTTCCCATAAAGAGTTGCTCTTCTTGCGTCACTGGTTTATAGTTGGTGAACATCCACTTGTTGGCGCACATATGTTTCGTAGCACCAGTGTCAACGAACCATTCTTTCATGTTGGCAACCAAGTTACATTCTGAGATTACTGCAGACAGATTCATTTCGGAGACATCTTCTAACTCTGCAACATTGGCTTGGTCTTTCTTTTTGTTCTGATTCTTTGGACCTCGACATTCACTTGCCTTATGTCTTTCTTCCCGCAATTATGACAGTTTCCTTTGAACTTCCTTGTCTTCTTTACATTCGGGTTGTTCTCCCTTTTTCTTATGTAGTTCTTTTCGGTTTCAACCACATTTGCCTTTGCCACCATAGTATTAGATGTTTTCTTTTCGGATTTTCTGTTGTCTTCTTCAATTCTGAGTCGAACAACCAAATCTTCCATTGACATTTCTTTTCGTTTATGCTTCAGGTCTTTCCACAATGGGGGCATCTTCTCTATGGCGTCTGCTACTTGAAATGATTCACTCAGAGTCATTCTTTCGTCATGTATTTCATGAATAATGACCTGCAATTCTTGAATTTGGTTGATAACTGTCTTGGAGAACATCATCTTGAAGTCCAAAAATTTGTCGACAATGAACTTCTTCATATCAGCATCTTCTGTCTTGTATTTCCTATCCAAAGATATCCAGAGTTCCTTCGATGTCTTCATTGTGTAGTAGACATTGTACAGACTGTTATCCAGTCCATTGAGTATGTAATTTTTACATATGAAGTCTGAACTCTTCCAAGCAGTGAGTGTCTCGGCCTTGATTGAGTCGGGCTCTAATTCGTCGACCGCAGGAGGATCTTCTGTGAGAAATTTGGCCAAGCCTAATGTGGTTAAGTAAAACAACATTTTTTGCTGCCACCGCTTAAAATCGACACCAGTAAATTTTTCTGGCCGTTCTCCATGCGAGAATGGCACGGTCGGTGCCACCATTGGTGCAATTTGAGAGGTGGTCATGACGGATATGTTTGCCGAAGTATTGCTTTCTTGAGCCATCGCCTGAAAGCAAAAGAACAGTAAGCACAAACTAACAAAATTCTGCTTTAAGATTGTTCACGCTTACTGTTTCTATTCATATTGATTCACAATCGTAGAACCTAATGTTACAAAACAGGGTAACAGAAGTAAATACGTACCGCTAATGCAGTTCCGTAGTAGTATGATGATTGTCCGAGTCCAGTATCGTATACTGTTCCCTTAAAGCAGAATTGCTCTCCTACAGTGGCGCAAAGGGGTTGATCAACAACCGCTTCCCAAGGTAAAACGGATCAGGTTCTGCAAGGCCGCGCAAGCGATGCAGAATAACGGCGAACTCAAGCGAAGATTTGTGGTAAGAACAGAGCGTGGAGGAAAAAGAAGATGATCAGAGAAAAAGAATTAAAAAATTGTATTCAAAATTCCACATTGCAAAGCGCCTACAAGACGCCTCAAACGCCCATTCGTCCACGCCGCGCGTGCGGATGCGGATGCGGACAGAGCCCGGGCTCGGACGCGCACGCGTGCGGAGTGGTGCGTTGCACCATCCGCCAAGATGGTCGTGCTCATGTCTCTCTTATTGTCTCATTGTAATTATAATAGAGACCTCATCTTAATATATATATATATATATATATATATATATATATAATATGATGGTTATTATATTATAAGATGTGCGACTATTTATATTCCAAGACAATAAATACTTCATTTTCCAATGCACTGTTCATTAATGCTCATTCAATTTCCAACAAATACGTAATTAAATAACACACTATTACTCATATTTGAAACAGTTTGTAATAGTAACATGTTTGAAAACCATCAGTTTTATTATAAATTGTTTGATTACCGTTAGTTTCAGTTCATTTTGACTTCACTCTGTATTACCATTTGGATGGAAATATACGTTAAGTACTGTAATCTCTATACTCCTTGTTTATTATTTCTTGGTATGTATGTTTATTAACTTTTTTTAATCTTTGCTCCACTATGTTTTTTCTTTCCATATGGAATTTACCTTTTCCTACAACTTAGGATTTAATGCCAATTAAGTCAAGAATGTTTCTACATTTTCATTTACAAATTTAAATTGTGATTATGAAGTACTATAATCGGTTAAATTTCTCATATATTATTTTGGTTTTCAATTATAGATGTTTATTGACCATCATTTTCTCATTGCTTCACTGTAATTTCTCTTTTCACAAAGCATTTGCTTCTCTCTGTCCAAGGGATATAAAACCAATTACAACATCAACTTCTTTTTTAAGTTACCGTTCATATAATCGTGATGCCTTTTCGAAGGCTCTTTTCATATGTATATAGTTACAAACCTACTATTGATTGTTAAACTGTAAAAAGATAAAGCTTAGTTGTAAGTATATATTTTCCACATGTATTTTTGACATGAAATATGATATTAAGTTATTAACATTAATAGAAAAGAAATAGCATCTCTCAACCAATTACTACTCCATCTAGTCTACTTAATTAGTTAATTATATCTGGTTTTTTAAAAAACAATAGTGCTGAACTGTGAATAATGAAAATAGTATGATCTAAACGAGGTGATCTGAATTCGTGATTCCACAATGGTAAAAGTACATAATTGAAACCGAGTATTAGTGCATCCATTTGACATAGGAAGCAATGTTGTATTGACTTAGGCATGTCTCTTTTTTCGATAAGATCTTTGACTATTTTGATTAGCTTATATTACATTACGAATGCAGATCATATGACATCCTGAATATATAGTTATTTATATAACAATATCAATTATTTTTAAATAAATTTAGCATACAGGTTTCATATAAAGTATTGCTTGGTTTATGTTATACATATTTATAATTTATTAACATATTCTTGACAGTATATTTATAGTTGTTCAATTCAAATCAAAGTAAACGCCAGTCAAGTAGAAAAATACCCACATTTTGTAATCTTAAAAATCTCATAGTTCGTTCTCTTCCTACTCGATTAGCCTTCTAAATTATTTAGGCAAGGATCTGTAATAATGTCTCAGAGCAAACCACTACTAGAACTAGCTCCAGTATATTGTCACGACAGGGTTCCAACGGCCGCCAACGAGAATTTCCAACGGCTACCAATAGCTTGTTGGCAACCGTTGGTAACCGTTGTAAAAATGCCGTTTGCGGCCGTTGGAATTATTCGTGTAAACCTACAGCCAAGCCGAGAGCACAAATCATTCCTCTCTTCCTACCAAAAACACTCAAATCCATCACCATCTTCCTCCACTCTTCTCTTTTCTTGCTCTCAGACTCCCCACGCAACCGGCAGCTACTCCGACGCCATCAATCAACACCAGCGGCCTCTCTCCATCCAAATACAGCTTCAAAATCAGGTTTTACCTAAAAATTTAAATTTTGCTAATTTTGTATTTAATTTGTTGTTATAGTTGTATCTAATGGCCTATTGATTGTTTACTATACCAAACTAAGTTCCAATTACAATTATTACCATCCAAATGTCCAAATTGTTTGTGTATATATATTATGCACATGTATACATATGTTGATAATTTAGTGTAAATGCGCATTTGAGTTAGCGTTAGATTAGTTAGGATTGATTTAAATTATTTTGTGTATATTTTGTAAAATATTAGACAAACATAAATTAGTCGAATATTTTACGAACATGAATTATATCTTTTACAAAATATATTAGCATTAGATAAGTATATAATTTAGATATATATACACATGAATTATATATTTTACGAAATAGTAAAAATCATACAATTTACTATATATTTAATAAAATAGTATAATATAAATAAAATAATGCATAATATGCTTAATTTTATATATTTAATAAAATGGTAACATACAAACAAAATTTAAATCACTTAATGAATTTTTGGCCCTGTCTGACAAGTGTTGTATATGATCGTTGTATGAATATTCGTTTTTATTGCAAAACGGATATTCATTTTCATCTGATACAATATTTGTTGGATTTGTCCCTGTATTGGACAAGTTACAAATACTATAAAGTAATTACGTTTCGTAAATCATATCGTTATAAATGGTTCACAAAATTTTGACGGCATTTCCTTTTCGTTCCTTGTGTACATGCATATGTGTACGATACAAGGAATATGGGGGAAGTGCTGCCGAAATTTTGAAAAATCATTTATAATGATATGATTTAAGAAATGTAATTACTATTGTGTTTGTAATTGGAAGTAGGATGACCGACCATCACAAAAGGTACAAAAATGTGAACAAAATATCAAGAAATATAACTTTGTATATAAACGAAAATGGATTATAAAAAACAGTAAAATCTAAATGTGTTTATCGAATTTGATTAATATTTTTTTAATATTGATCATAGGTTTTAAAGTAGGAAAAATGGTCAATTATTTTATTGATCGGAGCTGGATGTATCAAGAAGAGAAATGGAAGGCTCAATAAGTAAACATTTTCTTAACGGGGTAAATATGTTTGTTGAATTTGCTTTAAGTAATATTGAAAACGACGTAGAAATTCGTTGTCCATGTAGTAAGTGCAAATTGTTGAAGCATTTAGTACCGAACATGGTTAGGATTCATTTGCGCCAATATGGTTTCGTAACCAATTATTTGGTGTGGGATCGTCATGGAGAAATTATAACACGTAACGAAGAACAATCAATAGAGGTCATTAGTGATGAAGTTAGTACGACGAATCTCATAGAACATATGGTTGAAGATGCAGCACGATCAACGTTCCCTACTGTTGAAATTAATAACGATGATGTTAACGTTGAAGAGGAACCAAATGCTGGAGCGAAAAATATATATGATTTATTGGATGCTGCTAAAAAACCTTTTTGAAATGGATGTACCAGCGGCACTCAATTATCAGCAACTGCATTGTACGTTGCAACGAAATCAAAGTACAATCTCACAGAAGCCGGATTTACGGCTGTTGTACAAGCTGCTAAACGCCATATGCCATCAAATAATTTAATGTGTGAAAATTATTATGAAGTGAAAAACTTATGTCATCTTTCGGTTTGCCGTATCAAAAAATTGATACATGTCTAAATGGTTGTATGTTGTTTTGGAAAGATGATGTCAGTCTTCGGAATTGTAAAATATGTAATCAAGAAAGATACAAACCAAGGAAAAAAAGGGAAAAGAAGTTCCATACAAGCGTATGCATTATTTACCTATCACTCCTAGACTTCAAAGGTTATATGCATCATCTGTAACAGCGCATCATATGAGATGACACAATGTGAGAATACCTGAAGAAGGTACGTTAACACACTCATCTGATGGAGAAGCATGGAAGTATTTTGATAAGAAATATCCCAATTTCGCAGTGGAGAGCCGTACGTTAGATTAGGTTTGTGTACTGATGGATTTTCACTGTTTTCTCGGTTTGGTTCTAAATATTCATCTTGGCCTATAATCATTACACCTTACGATCTACCCCTATGGTTGTGTATGAAAACTTCATATATGTTTCTCACAATTGTTGTCCCTGGCCCTGATGATCCGACACATGGTATCGATGTTTACTTACATCCGCTAATCGAAGAGTTGAAAACATTGTGGTATGAAGAAGTTGAAACATATGACATATCGAATTTTTTTTTCTGGATGTTCGCTTCTTTGTTATGGATTATTAGCGATTTTCCTGCATATGCAATGCTTTCGGGTTGGAGTATAAATGAACAATTAGTAATATTTTCTCTTTGTACAATATGAATAAGTATAAATGAACAATTAGTAATATTTTCTCTTTGTACAGGGGCAAGTGGACTTGTCGGAGCCCGATGTCGCCATGGTTCAGCACCACTGGAATTCGAAGGTCGCCAAAAATTACAGGGAGGTAATGTCAGCTCTTAAAAAATCAAGAAAGAAACCGAACTGGATGGGCGCTTCCGTATGGGATTCTTGGATGAGTTGGTGGGAGACCGACGAGTTCAAGGTAAATCTACCAAATATATAGTTAAATATTTTGCAATTAGTAAATATAATATTCAATTTAAATTGCAGGTGGAGTCGGAGAGGAACTCTGCCAATAGAAGTAGGAATTCTGTAGCACATCGTGGCGGATCCAAGTCTTTTCAGCATCACCGTGAGGACTTGGTAAATTTATCAATTACGAATATAAACCATTATTACATTTTGTATATTAATCAGTTCAGTAATTAGCTATGAAAAAATAAAATATATAAATTATTTATTGCAGGAAAGATCGTTTGGACGTCCCGTGTCTATGATGGAGGTATTTACCCGCACCCACGCATCAAGACAAGCAGACAATGCTGGCAATATTACATATCAGTGGGATGATGACGATAAGGCGACGGCTGCATATGTATGCATATTTTAAATCTTATTTTATTAATATCGATAAGTTTAAATCCTATTCTACTAATTTTAACCTGTAATTATTTTTATTTTAGGCAAAGTTTCAGGAGGCACGGGCAGAGCTGCTTTCAGAATCGGATCGCGATGAGTTGACGGTAGAGGAGCAAGATAATATTTTCGACGTTATTATGGATCCGACGCAACGGAATAGGCGCTATTTCTATTTGGCCATGTCGGTGCACACTATAAGTATCGTACTGGTTCTCAAGGAGAATCGAATCTAGAGATCGATCTATTATGTTAGTAAGCGATTAACAAGAGCTGAAAGGAACTATCTGAAGATAGAGAAATTAGTATACTTCTTTTTGATTGCTTCATAAAAGCTCCGCCCCTATTTTCAGGCTCATCCCATCAACGTTTACACCCATCAGCTATTGCGACAGGACTTATAGCGACCTGAGACGTCTGGATTGAAGTGGAACACCGAACTAAGCCAATTTGACATCACTTATTTTCCTTGGAGAGCCATCTAAGGAAAAGCACTGGAGGACTTTATAGCAGAATTTACTGCACAAGATGATCTCCTTGAGAGCGGTAGAGCCCCTACCATTCGGTCGAAAATGTATACGAATGAAGCATCCAATGATCGTTGTTGTGGAGCTGGAATAATGCAAGTTGCTCCAAAAGATCAATCAATTTGTTATACTTGAAAGCTTGACTTTCCTACAATGAACAACAAAGCTCGATATAAAGCTCTAATTACTGGACTCAAACTCGCTAAAGAACTGGGAATAAAATCTCTTGAAATCTTTTTCAAGTCCAAGTTGGTGGTAAACCAAGTCAGGGGCCAGGCGAAAGGACAACGACTCGCTCCATACCTTATTCGAGTTCAAGAGCAATTGACTAACTTTGAGTTTTATGACATCATGCACATTCCTAGGGATCAAAACAAAGAGGCCGATTCATTGTCAAAGTTTGATAGCGTCGGGGATGCACAATAAATGGTTGGCTCCAGTCGAAGTACTAAATGCTCCAAGCATAAACCAGAGAGAAATCGACTGGGTGCTAGAGACGAAGCCTGAGAAGGGGTCGTGGATAACTCCGATTAAAGACTATTTGCTATAGGGAGTCCTTCCCGAATGGAGAAATGAAAGGCGACAAGTCCTATGCAAAGCTTAATGATATATCATTCAGAAATGTGTCATGTATAGAAAGGGTTTTTCCATTCCCCTACTTGGGTGTATCACTCGTGATGAAATAAAACAAGTCTTAAAAGAAGTTCATGAAATGGAATGTGGAGATCACACTAGGGGGCACACACTAGCAAAGAAAATACTCCCTTATGGATATTACTGGCCAACTATCAACCGAGATGTTGCTGATTACGCTAAGCGATGTGGCAAGTGCCAAATGTATGCAAAAGTTTAGAGAGATACATTGATGGAAATCACATAAATAGTCAGTCCATGGCCGTTTTCCACGTGGGGGATGTATATTTTTGGTTCCTTACCGATCTTAAAAAGTGATGTGAAGTACGCCATTGTAGCAGTTGATTACTCACCAAATAGGTCGATGCAGAACTTTAACCACGATCACAACAACGAAAGCAATCAACTTCATTTTGTGGAACATCATCTATCATTTTGGCCTTCCATGAACCATTGTAAATGATAATGAGACTCAATTTGACAGCATTGAATTCAAAGACTTCTGCCATCGACATCAAATTGAAAAGAAATTTGCGGAAGTTGCTAACCATCAAGCAAATGGAAAAGTGGAAGTTATGAACAAAATCGTAAAGTCCATTCTGAATAAACTTTTTCAATAGGCTAGAGGCAAGTGGGTGGATGAACTCCCAACAACATTATGGGCTTACAGAACCACCCACAAGTTCACGGCTGACCATACTCCATTCGCTTTTGCCTACGATTCCAAAGCCATCATTACTATTGAAATCAAAGGCCCTTCTCATCGCATGACTTACTATGACCCGAGAACGAATAGAGATCCCCTCTTGAAATCTCTAAACTTAGCAGATAAGAAACGCGAAGAAGCTGATTTGATGGCAGCTGCACATTGATATCGAGTTGCCCGATACTACAACACTAAAGTATGATGTAGGACCTTTGAAATTGGCGATCTTATCTTGAAACGTCTTTTTCCTACCTCATTGCACATGAATTATACTTTGGAAGGACCGCAAGCCATTGAATAGGCTTGGAGAAGGAACTTTCAAGCTAGCGACTGTTGATGGCTTCACACTCCAAAGGGCATGAAATAGCGAGCATTTACGACGCTATTTCACTTAGTTTATTCTTTTTTCATATCGTCGAATTTAATTTTTGAATTTGCTTTAGCATTTGATTTTCCAGATATGTAATAAGACAAATTATGACATTTCTTTCCATTTGGTAAATAAAAGTTTGAAATTTCCTTCATATCTATGATTGCTATATCACTGCATGTTAATTGCAATACCCGACTAACTAATATGACATGTCCGAGCAGGTTCTTAGAGTTTGGAGCCATCCGGTTACACAAGTTCATGAATGAACTAAATAAAATGAACATGATCCAACCATTCATTCGATGATTCTCGCTCACAACCCAATAGAAGGAGTACCTAACGAGAAATGGATGCAGCATGACCACCAAATAATCAAATTAATCCCATTAAGTGATGAGATAGACATGAATCTAAAGTGATCATGACAAGGCCGATCACTTGCTAAGACAAACCGTGGACTTAGGGTCGAATCAATCAATTAAGGAAAGTATGATCCGATTATTTTTCGAAATAACTTTAAGTCGCTAGAGTGTGGACTAGAGTATAAACATAAATTGGGTGTGCTTCAATCACCGACCAACTAACTCTTATCCCCAGAGTGTGAATATGAGTATAAACAAATGGATGAGTGCGGTTCGACCACTCATTATTCCATACACTCCGATCTGAAACCGATAGGAAGAGTATAATTCGCTAAAGATGGAATTCAACCCTAAATCCTCTAACCCAAGAACTGGGGGCAGGAGTATAATCACTTATATTGCTAAATCTGATAGCGTAACATCATGGCTTGAGCCCAATGTCTGGTACAAATCGAGGCCATGACTACACGGAGGCCATGAGTAAAAATTAATGGACGATCATCCAAATTAACGAGCAACAAATTACAAGTACATTGAATGAAAAACAATAGTTCGACTACTTAAGCAAGTTCACGTAAAATTTTAACAGAAAATAAAGAACTTTTATTTTTGCATTAAACTTGGAAACCATAGTATAAGTTTATTCAACAGTGAGGGCCATACCCGCACATGCACGACCAACAAAAAGAAAAACAGATACACAAGCTATATAAACTAAGCCAAAGTGATGGCTACTTCTTTTGCCTCTTCTCTCCTTTGGATTTTTCAGGAGTTGATCCACTCGAGCCTCCACCTATCCCTCTCTTCGATCCTTTACTACCTTTTTTAGGAGAGCTTTAAGAAGTTGGAGGGAGTTCTCTAGGAATCAACCCGCCGAGTGGAATGACTTACAGTGGGATGAGATTCGGATCATCAACGTCCAAATCAACGGGTTCAACTTTAGCTTTTTTCTTCAATGACTCATCTCTCACGATGCGCACCTTCAAGCTGAGCTCATCAGTGTCTTTAGAGGCACCCATGATCACAACATCATCACATTCATATGGCAGCGGATGATCGTCGACCTTTTCGTCAGAAAGAGCTCCAATGACTTAAGCATCGGGCCCTGAGATGTCGGTAGCCGTTGGAATTTCAGTAAATATCGGTTGTTGCACCACAGCAGCATCGCTTCTTAGAGTTTGAATGGGAGCCGCAAGACTTGCAGATTCATGGGAACAAGACAATAAGCCTATAATATTGAGCATGAAGAATAATATCTCTCGGATAATGGAGAATAGAGTGGGATACCTGTGTTCGGCTGACTTTCAATTGTCGCCAAAGTGCTCCCTTCTTGAATAGGAGTTAGCACCTTTGATTGATAGCCAGGTCTGTTCGGATCATAGCTCGAATTCTATCCCAGGCCAAACGAAATCGATGCTCTAGCTGTATAAAGTGAAGAGGGACCTTTGGGACAAGACTCCGAAGCTTCAGCGATGTTTTTCCCTTTGCCAGAGGGTGCTAAATTATCAAAGTATTGGAACCTTACAGTGGCAATATCTAAAGGTTCATTCCCACACCAGTTTCTCTTTATCCAAAGCAGCATCGCCAAGGGCTTTTTTCTACATTTCAACAATATTTTCCCAAGCCTCGGCAAGCGATTTGAGGTAACCCTTTTCCCAAGGAAACTCACGTCACAATGGATTAGGACCTTAGCATTGTATTCAAAAATCAAACGATCGAACATGTCCTTAATCTCATTCCAACTAGCCTCTTTAGCATCCTCCAACCGAGCCTCGATTTGTTCTCTAACTTCATTATGGCCAGATTCCCTTGCCTATTCCTTGAGGATTTCGATTTGAGCAATTTGCTCATCAAGTTTAATTTTTAGCTCCCAAGCTTCGACGACCTCTTCACAATACCTTTGAGACTACTATTGAGCTTCAAGATTTTCTTCCTTCACTTTCTTAAGGAGTTCTTCGAGTTCCTCAATGCGACGGGCTAGTGTTTTTCTCTTTTTGCAATATATCCTTCTCTAAAGCAAGCACACCGTTGCGGTTGAGGGCAGCGTCCAGATCCTTTTTGTGTGCCATTTACAAAAGACTAACTGCTTCGAATGTTTTTTTAGCACTCTTATTTGCCGCGACAAGATTCGCTGTCAACTATGTAGTCTTTTCATCTAGGTAATTAATTATGTCTTTATCATTGATCGTCTCTAGCTTAAGGCGATCAGTTTCATGTTGCTTTCAGTAGACGGCTCAAAGATTTTCTCAACCCAATGCTGGAATGCTTCATGCTACACAAAAACATCATTGACACATGCAAGTGAACTAGCTTTAGCACTCCTTGGAATTATATGGATAGTTGGAAGAAATTTTATCCCATCAAAGCAGATTTTAGGGAAATTTACCATAAGTTTAGCCAATCTTTCTGCCGTAGAGGCCTCAAGAGATGTAGTAGTCAAAACTAGATTAGAAGTAACAATATGACATTTTCTCGACCGACGATCGTAAGGCTGTTGAGAACTAGACGAACCCAAATAGTGCTCGGGTGTCACATTAGTTTGGGGAACCTAAGAAGTGGTCTGATCACCGCTATGGATGGGAAGATTGGGCTGAACTTCATGATGAGATGATTGAGATTTGGACTTATGTTTAGAAGATGAAGACTACCTTGAACGATGACTTCTTTCCCGGTCATCCCCTTCTTGATGCCTGCTATAGTCTGGACTGCGAATGAATCCATACTATGTCGAGGATCCCTTCAAATGATCAAATGCATGGGAATGTGACATGTAACCTGCAAATCAAACAAGAGCATATAAGTGACCATTAAATAAAAGATAGACAAAATCATGAAGTGTAGTGTGCATGATTGTGAGTGTCCCAGTGTCCCTCCGATGGACCAAGTTGTGGTCTTGGTCATAGGAATTATTTCCCCTTTGCTAGTGGTAGGAGTGTCATCATTAGTCCTAGTAGGAAAATTAAGCCCTTCAACACTAATGTTGGGAAAGTCAAAGGTCAAGATATCCTCAGGGATCAGGAGACTTGAAAATTCTTCCATCGAACTTTCTAATGGCTGAGAGAAAGGCTCTTCTTCAACAGATGCGATGACGAACGTGGGATTTTGGCAGTTTTCTCCTACAAAGTTTGGAAGCAAGCCTTTTCCCTTTTCTTGTTGGCACATGAGACTGCGTGCCTTGTGACGATTCGACCACATGCGCATTACTCGGACCCACATCATCATTGCCAGGATCATTGATGTTGTCATCTCTAATTTCGCCTTCTTCAGCATCGTCCAGAGCCTCCACGACTGGGGGCACGACAGGGCTATCAGTGCCGCCTTCTTATTCCACAGCATTTCTTTGCAACGCAACACTTCCCGAAAGCCTGATGCTGCGACCTTCTTTTAACATCCCAAAAGGAGATAACCACTCATTGATTACAAGGGATCCGATGTCTCTATCCTTAACTAGGGTAGCATGGATTGTAGAAACCGCCCTTGAATAATTATCACCTTTAGGTCGTGGATAGACACCTATAAATTTTCAAAGTATTTGTTAGTTCAAGATATGAATTGGACTAAGGAATTTGAGAATAAAGTGAAGGCAACACTTACGTCCTTCCAACCGTCGCCTCATGAAGCCAGGCGGACAACGAACATAAAACCATTCATGTTTAAAGACAGCGAGCTTGATCCAAGCACCAGTCAGAAATTAACAGTTGGGCGAAAGCTCGAGGAAAGTATAAGAAAGGCTTCACAACGTTTGAAATTATAGATAAACCTAATGTCTTCAGGAGATGGCGAGCAGAACAGAATATCCATAAATAGGAAGAAAGTGCCATGGAGAAAAACATAGCTGTTCAGATGCAGCTGATCAAGGGCTATTCCTAGATAATTTAGTATCTCTCGGATAAAAGAATTAAAAGGCGGCACACATCCACTCAACATATAAATTTACTACATGTTGTATACCTCACCAGAGGCAAGTGTACCCTGTTATTCACCGAAGCAACTAGAACATCTCCAAACAGGATCCCATGTTTAGAGCACAACCTACAGAGAGCAGCATCACTAATTTTGAAGGCCTGAGAATCCATTGGGTTATAGAAAAACATAGCACCCTCTATAGTGTCAGAGGCAAGATTTATCTCTTCCATCAGAAGTATGATAACATTAGAGAAAAGGTCAACTAACGACTGGAAATCTCTGATTGCTCAGTTTGATATTAAGGAGCAAGTCTACCAGATATAGTCGTAGAACTTGACTTGGTACCTGGATTTTTATGCTGTGAAGGTTGTCCAGAAGGCATTGTAGCTATACTCCTTGAACGTTTGGAGCCATATCTACTAAACTCAGTAGATAATCAAGATTATAAAAATTAACCGGTACCCCATGCTAGGTATAAACTAGTATGGTGCAGTGTTGCGCAGTGCAGAGATAAGCAGTTCAAAATTAAAACAAAAGTAAGTGAGGAGATTTTAGATTTCGATTAGAGTGACCGTCATCGCTAACCGTCTCAACTGGCATTTAGATCGATCGGTTATGTAAGCTTTGGGATTGACCATCGACATATCGAAGTGTAAAGTTCATTACTGAAGCCCATATGTTAAGTTTTAATTCATATTCTCAGGCCTAAATTTTTATCGTTCAATTTCAAGTTCGATATTGGATATGCAAATCGTGTTGTCCATTATAGTCATATGTTCAGGTTCATTGAGACGTGATTGGTTCTAATTGTTCACACAAGTTAGCATGGAGTGGTTTTTTGAAGGTTTCGAGCTTGGATCAAGGGCTCAAAATCGGCCAAGTCCCCATAGACGATCCCTCTTTTAAAGAAAATAACCGATCCCTATGCCAAAACCAATACAACCAATCCCTTATCCCAGTACACCAACACCGATCCCTCCATGCTCTATAAACAACCGATCCCTCGTCCACCAATGCAACCAACCCCTTCTTTCTCATATTCACATGGACCCCTCCTTCCTCCTCAAACTTCAATAATCGATCCCTTTACTTAGTTATTTTCACACTTCTACTTAAGCCTCCATCCCATTTATGAAAATAACCGATCCCTCTCCACACCTAACCACGACTGATCCCTCTCAACTTGAGTAATACCAATCCTTCCACTTAACAAACTCCCATGCCTCGTTTTCATGAATCTCCTCACTTCTTACCTTCTCCTTTCTTATCACCTCACTGAACCCAACATCGCCACCGTTCTAATCTCGAAACCTTCCAATTCAATCCATGCTTAGAGCAAGAAGCTCAACCAAACCCATCATCCCATCACAAATTAATGTTAAGTGCAAGAAAGACTACCTAAGTGCATAAAATACAAGTTACTCGAAGGGAGACGCTCGATTTTGATTCAAATCGAAGGTGGATGGTGGTCCAAAACAGGAGAGGATGGTGGATTTAAAGTTGGAAGGGGTGATTGATTCGAGGAGAGGGATCAGAGGAAAATTAGATGAGAGGGTTTGGAGTTGAGCTTGAAGAAAGCAAAGGCGAAGAAAGAAATGAAGCTAAGTAAAAGATAGAGAGGAAAATGTTAGTTTATATACGAGGCTAGAGGTATCAGCTACCATAGCTTCTCCATGAAGCCAAAAAGATTAAGTCCCCTACATATGAAGGGATCGTGTACGATCTCTCGTCTTGGGCATCCAATGAGATTCTTATATATATATATATATAAATTCGATCCCCATTATAACAAAGAAAAAAAGAGAGAAGATAGGAGAGAAAGGGATTGGCTAAAGGAGAATTATGATCCTTATTATACTAAAAAAGGGAGAAAAATGCATCGGGTACGAACCCTATATGGATGCACAGATGTATATAAAAACTATATAAATAAAGTAAATAAATAAATAAATGCAATAAAATTGCATCAAATTCAACAACAATTGGCAACAACCCATGAGCATGCAAACGCATCCGTAAGCCAACGACAAGAATGTGTACCAGAACATGCACATGAATATTCTAAAAATTCAATTTTTGAAATCAATTAAAATTGAATTCAAACCCGAAGCTTTCAAGGTCAAGATTGAATTAGATAGCTATAGCTTACTAGCCCCATAGAACCGGACATACGTAGCAACTAGCACAATATAATCTCGAATTTATACTATTGAAAATTGACCAAGCATTATGACAATTAAAGAGAGATATGACACCGTGGGAAAATAATTCGATGGAAGGATAACAACTATTCAAAAAACTGGAAGATTTCTTTCCGACGGCTCTAACTTGAATCAATTCAAAGAATGTCATGTTCAACTCAAGACATACTTTAATGGGAAAGTGTTATTTGGCATTTTGTCCTGGCTATAACCAAACTGATTGGACAAGTCAAACTTGACTGTCATCAAGGCCAGTAAGCCTAGAGTGATGATTGTGGGATCCAAAAATCAAGTGCAGATATTAATGTGAAGCCTAATGGAATTGAGAGATATGCAATACAGAATGTTCAGCGCATGGAATATAGTTTAATCTAGAAAAGGGATCGGCTATAAACCCTCTCAACCATAGGGATTGGTCTACGTCATCCAAATAAGTGAAACTCAATGGAAAACAATCGATATCTCAAGACCAGAAGTCCAATGCATATGAAACTTTGGGAGCAAGGTATGAGGACCCAAGGGTGCCTACCATAAGGATCACACCCAAAAGGAGTAAGTAAGAGGCATCGACCTTCTTCCTTCTAAAGGGATCGGCCATAATCAGGTAACAAATACACTTTGCAGCAATGATCGAGCAATAACTCAACATCTACTAATTCAATTGACATGAAATTTGGAGGCCAACATGAAGAAGCTTCCATAGGGATCGCACCCTCAAACTCCTCCAAATCGGGATCGGCCCCGATCTTTATTTCTTTGGATTTGGACCATGTTATCCCTCCTGTGGGCTCCAATGGCTCTGGAGATCCTTTTGCCGAATTTTGGGGGAGATATTTTGTTGTCTTCCTCTATAAATATAGTTTCATTTTTGGGATCTTTACGATGCTTGTTGCTTTGTACTCTTTGTAACCAAGGAATTTCATCTAATCCCTATTACACTCAGTTTACAAAGTGATTAATAAAGTTATTTCTTCAAAGTAGATATAGGCAAACAATGCCGAACCACTATAAATTTCCGTATCTTAGTTATTTGGTTAATTATGATTGATTTATTGTCATATTCTCTCTGTTTACATTTAATATTCTTCATTTATTTCTCTACAAAATCTCTATTGGGTGTTTGTGCCAATTTTTGGTGTAAACATGATTAATTATTAATTATTAATTATCAATTATTACTTCTTAATTATTAATTATTATTTGTTAATTAAATATTAAACATTAAACATTAATTTTTATATATTAGTTATTAAAATTTAATTATTAATACAAGCGCTCTCCTCTTTTTGAGAATCACTCTTTCATCAAAAAAATTAATTATTAATTATTTAATGGTAATTATTAATAAGTTAATAGTAATTATTATTAATAAAATAGTAATTATTCAATATTAATCATTAATTATATTTATTAATTATTGAATGTAATTAATAAATTTTAACCGTAATTTTATAATTATTAATAATTAACTATAATAAATTATTAAATATAAAAAATAATTATTGATTAATGATAATAATTAGTAGTTATAAATAATTTATTGATAATCCTCACTTATAATAAATTATAAATAATGATATATATAAGCTGTTATTTATAATTATGAACTATAAATTAATGTTTATAAATTATTAAGTAAGTTGTTATAAGTAAATATTTACAACAATCAAAATTAATTAGTTGTTATCAATCCCTATTACAACCGACCAAGACAAACAGTTGTTAAAAATATATTTACTACAACTAGTAAAAACACAGTTGTTAAAATATTGCAATTGGCAAGAAATGCGGTTGCTTAAAAATACGTTTATTGCATCTAGTAGGAAAATGCAGTTGTTAAAAATATGTTTACTGCAACTGGTAGAAAACATAGTTGTTTAGCAATATATTTATTGCAGCTGGTAAGAAAATGCAGTTGTAAAAATACGTTTATTGCAACTGGTAGAAAATAATAGTTGTTAAAAACCATTTATTACAACTATTAGGAAATATTAGTTGTTAAAAACCATTTATTACAACTGTCATATGACGCCAGTTGTAAATAAGTAGGTGCAATATGGTCATTTTATTATAGTGTTGTAACTTATCCTGAACTATAAAACTATTTATCATTTTCTCAATTAAAATTATTTATCTTTTCAAGCTGCTTATGAGTGTTTCCAAAGATTAAAATTCATATAAATTACTTTTATTTAGTTTTGACCGTTTATCAAATGTCGCCGAACATGCTAAAAACTGTTTTTATGCACAACACGTTTCTTTTGGTAATTCATCAAATAATATTAAAAAAAAATTCCAACATCTCATTGTATTATTTAGCTTTGGATATTTAGGATTGATCAAGAGGTACACATCGGTAATTCACTACGGAAAATATCTTCATCACACAATTAAAATCATGTTTGGCGCCTCCTTAAATGTAGTCCATACTACTTATAAGTGACTTATTTCAATTATTATGTTTGGAAACTTCTTAAAAGTAGTTTGCAAAAGTAGCTAACAAGTAAAAATTTAAGAAGCAACTACTTGTTACTTAAGACTTAAGAGGCAATATTATAGGCAATTTTGACTAAATATATTTATTTAAAAGCTAAATTACATCCAAACATTTCTACTTATAATTCACTATTTAAAACTACTTAGAAGTTACTGTTCAAAATTCTTTTTTAGGAGTTTCAAAATAAGTTTTCCAAATGAATTTGATGGTAAGAAAACATATCACATCAAAAATTAAACAGTAATCGGTTCTGTTTCTTTGGTTTTCTTCTGCTCTTTTCTTCTACCAGACTATGCAAATCTCCTTCTTAGAATTTCAAAAACTTCCTCGATATTTACATCCTTTTACATCAGAAGAACCATTGCATGGTATAGCAAATCAGCCATTTCTGATGCACTTTGGTGCTTTCCCTCATTTACAGTTAAGTTTTGTATAAGCTCTCATGCTTCATCGCTAAAAATTGGCATAAGAATCATTATTAGTAAGATAAATCCTATAATACCATTCTAGAGCTGTATTATGTGCTTTTATATAGGATATTGCAACCTTTTAACAATCTGAAGAAAGTTAAAAAAATTATGTATATGAACCAATACATGTAAAGTTATGCTAACATGATGATCATATGAGGCTCGATAAAGTTTTGTTTACTTTGAAATGCATATGACATTGTTAATAATTTTTCTTCCATACTGGTATGCGTAAGCTTCAACATAAAAGGTGACTTTAAGTTGATGCAAAAATAAAAATAATAATAGTATGTATAAGATACACATTATTCTTAAGAATATTCCATTAGCTAAGAACATATAAGTTGATAATAAACCTGATTGTGGATAAGTCAATATTCACTAACCAGCATAACCGCTTCCATTTCTACCTAATAATAACCATTTATATTTAGCATATTTTATGTAAACATTATACTTGTTAAGATTTTACATCATACGTTGTAAAAACCACTAAGAGTTTATTTTGCAGTTTGCAAGATAAGTTTCCTTTATACTTGTTAAGATTATACATCCGAAAAAAGTTAAAGATATCCATTTGTCCATATTCTTAAGAACGCTAAAGAGTAGCATTATTCTATGTAGTTAGCTAGAGGCACACTAGGGTATGTATTCATGAACAATGTAATCATGAGTAACAATTAACTTACTCTGACATTAAAATAAGAAGCTATAATTTATAGTACATGGTCATGTTCATAAATATACGAGTGAGTGGTTCTCTTAAAATTTCGAGGTTTGTCTCGCTGTGTCTTTATGAAATATCATGAATCATTGTGATATTAATGGCTATCAAGCTATCTTAGTGAAATATCAGAAATCATAGTGATTTATACATAGTTTTCCACATTCCACATATGCAAAATGTGATGGCATGTAAGATGTATCTATGCCTATCAAGATAGTGTGTTTTATTTTACACATATATTAATGGCTAAGGACATATAATAATCAAACAAAACCAGTTATGTATTTTATGTGCCATTTATTATCTGGTTTCTTATGTTCCTCACAGAAATGTACCATCATATCTCTCATACAAGCGTATATAAGTATTATTAAAATATGAATGCTTTGAATCTACGATTCATGATTCAAATCCAGTTTCGATTTAAAAAATAAAGATTAAGATTTACAATTTGACCCCCAATTTGAAGACTCCCATCATAGAAATTTATGGTGATTGTTAAAGAAATCTCAGTTTGATGTGAAGAGAATTTGAAAAATAGAATTATGGATATTGGAAAATTGTAAGTTTGCAAATTCAATATAATGTTTTCCATAATTTATTTACCAAAATACCAATAAATTTCTCCAAAATAATAATTTAAATTTAAATTTTTATTAGTTTCTAAAAACTAGTTCAATTTTTCAAAATTTACATTTCAAAACTTGAAATTTTAGAAATACATCATTGTTAAATCTGAGAAATACTAATTAATATCCAAACATAACTTTTAATGTGTACCTTTCCCATATTGAATTTCCATTGAACTCATCTTATAGTCTTAGTTTAAATATTATGAGATAATAATTTACATAATTTCAACAGTACGTATGAATGTTATTGTTCAAATTAGCTGGTAACGAAAAAAGGTAGCATAAGTGTATTTATATCAATATAAAGGGAATTTAGTTAGTTTTAATAGTAGTGTAAGTTTATCCGACAATATGAAGAGATTTTATTTGGTTTCTTAAAAATAGAATCTACTAGAAACGCAAATGAATCTTCACTGTGATAGTAACTGGACATCTTTTGGAGCATTACAAAATCATAGTTATGAATAAAAATAAAGCTCTAGTAGGCGTGAATAATATCTTATTATTTTGATTTTGTAAGCCGTTCTATTGTTGGTTGCATGCTAATGTACTATATTAAAAATACTATGTTGAAATAAATTTCATAATAGATTTAGATGTGAATGTATGAAAAAACAAAAAGTAAAATAAAAAGGTGATAGTTCTATAGTTGTAGGTTTAGAACAGACTTCATGAGGATCTTACTAATAACTTTTGGTGTCTCTTTTTGAATATTCAAAATCAAAGAGGTCTCTGCCATTCTAAATTTTGGCAGTTTAGAGTTGTAACGATCCCGATTTTTAATCAAATGTAAATTGGAAATTAAATTAATTTTTGAATTTAATTGTGAATTTATTGGTAAATTTATTTGAAAATTTCCAGAATGAAAATATATATGTATATAAATTGATTATAAATGGAATTTGGATTAGAAATTTAAGGATAAGTGTTTTTTTTAATAAATTGGATTCAAACTATATATTTTGGAATTAATAAAGATTTGTTTTCTAATTATAAGAATTAATAAAAAGTTTAAAACACTTTTCCTTTGTACTTGAATTAAATTAATTTTGTACATATTTAAATTGTGTTGGATTTGAAACATTACATTTTAAAATTTCTTATGTATATATATGTAAAAGAAAATGGATTTATTTAAATTGAAAATATAAATAGGGAATATAATACATATATAGATAACATGTCTATAAAAGCATGATATATAAATAAATTAACATAAGGGTTTAAAATGTAAAACAAATAAAATTTTAACAAAGGGTTTAAACACAATTTAACCAAAAAGCAAAAAGAGACATTTGTACAATAATTATGCAAGATAATACAAGTGTAGGCTTAATGAACATGGAAGAAACAAGTGGCATGCAAAATCATTTCTTTTGAAATTAAATTACATACATATATATGTAGGAAACAAATAGAAACCAGGTTTTTTTCTCAGGACTGGAAACTTAAAAACCAAAACCAGGCTGAGCTATACCCCTCTCAAATTCTTCATCTTCTAAACAAAAATTAAAATCAAAAACTTTATCATTCAAAGCATTTCAATAACAAACCGGGAGCAATATAAAGATCAGACAACTTCAATAAAATCAAGCCTAGGAGTCAAATTCAACATCACAGCTTCAACTCATATCCATCAAGCACAGATTAAAATCAAGCTTCTGATTTGAAAAGCAAATCTTCAACCTGAGTTTAAAGCTTCAGGCAATTTAAAACAAATGCAAAGATCAAATTCAACAACTCAACAAATCAACTTCCAGCTTTACTTTCAACCGAGCTGAAGGCCATTTTAAAAAAACCTGAAGCATGCAAAATTCAATTTGGTTTAAATAGCAAGCATGCAAGTTCCAGGCAAAACTCTCTGATTTCAGACCATTCAAGGTGAGAAAACTTTAATTATTTTTTACCCAGTTTTTTTGTGAATCCTATGTCTGTGATGATAGTGTGGATGAATGTAGATCTTTCTGTATATATATATATATATATATATATATGTTTGTGTGAGGATGGAACTATGCATGCCTGTATGTATATACTTTGTGTGCTTCAAGACATAAGCATGCCTATATGTATATACTTTGTGTGCTTCCGGACATAAGAACAACCATAGAAAAAAAATCATATCTCAAAATATAAATAGGTTTAGGTGATAACCTTTAAATGAAAATTAATCATAATAGTGTAATACAAATTTTAAAATTATTTTCAAATGTATTTATGGAATAAATATTAAGAAAACTTGAGTATTACAGTAATAAACAATTTATATCAAAAATTCAAATCTTATGATTTCAAGTTTCAGTCATTTGTCTGGATTCGTGCTTGAATTATATGAATTTTGATAATAATATTGGGATTTTTAAGTTTGAAATTCGCGGGAATTATCGAGTTGAACAGCAAATGCGAATTGGTCAAATTCTGGCGATCAATGTCGATTTGGGCGACGAGATCATTGTTAGAGGAGGTTGAAGTGTTAGGGATCTCCGGAAAATTGGTTGGTGGTTTTATTAACCACCGTGGCGCCGACACTTGGTCGGAATATGGTTTAAGGTCTGGGTTGAGTGGCTGTTGGATTTGAGGCTGGATCATCATCGATGTTGCATCGGGTTGCACCGGTCTGGAGGAAAGGAAAGAGGGAAGTTCGACGAAGCTTTTGGCCGAGATTCATGGTCGCTGATGGACGGCGTCGTCAGGGCGAGGTGGTTTATCAATTTAGGTTTCGCTCTAGGTTGGGTTCTTAGGTGCTCAATTTCGAATTCATCATCGACACGAGGTTTTGGTGGTCAGAATCTAGAGTGGTGGTCAAAGTGTACTTGTCGACGATGGCGGCGATGATCGGAGCCGTTCCGTTTGGCTGTGCATGTGCACAGCATGGTGGTGTGTGTCAGTGGTTAGGTTTCCTCGAAGAATTTGGGGTCCTGGCTCGGGTTCGTTGTCGGGGAAACTCATGGGGTTTGGTAACGAGTTTTAGAATTTTAACATAACAAAGTTTAAAAGAAAAAGAAAACGGAAGCGGGTAAGACTTCAGGGAGGTTTGTATTTGACTCGGGGAAAGACGCGAGGTGGTCTCGGTTTGGTATTGAAAGTAGTTTTAGACTTTAAATTAGAACAGGTTTTCAAAAATTTAATTAAATCAAGCTTTAAACTTTTACAGATTAATTTTTGAAGGATAATAAATGTTTTATTTTAGTTTGAAATTAGGATTAATGCAAATATTATTTAAGTTAATTGAGTTTAAATTAAGAAATTAATTTAAAAGATAATGATGTTTTAAAATTGTTATTTGACTTTAGGTCCTTAGTTAATTTATGATAATAAGTAAATTTGTTTTCAGCGGTTCATTGAAGTAAGATTTAAATGTTGTGATTAAGTAGTTAATCAAAGATAAAAGAGGTTTATCTTTAAAATTTATTAAGTTTTGATAAAATAAAGAATGTGATTAAGTAATTAAGTATAATTACTTTGTGTAATTAAAATTATAGTTAATTACTTTGGATAATTAATTTAAGGCTACTTATTGTGAATAGTTAAGGAAAAATTATTTTGAGTAAATTAATTAAGGATATTTAATTCATGATTAAATGTTAATCAACGAAAGTAATTAAGGTTAATTAATTAAGGATAATTAATTATTGTGATTAATTAATAATAATTAATTAAATGGTAATTAATTAAAAGTTAAATTATTTATGAAAGTGATTAAGGGATGATTATTAAATAAGGATTAATTAATTAATTATTGTAATTAATTAAAGGTAATTACTTAATTAAAGTAATTAATTAATGATTAAAGATTGATTAATCAAGTGATTAACATTGATTTAAGATTAGGGATAACCACTTATCGTAATTAATTAAGGATAATTAATTTAATGGTAATTAATTAATTAAGGGTTAATTAATTAATTAAAGATAATTAATTAAATGGTGAATTTAATAATTAAAGGTTAATTATTTAATAATTAAAGGTTGATGAATTATAATTAAAGATTAATTAATTTATTATTAATGGTTAATTAATAAATGATTAAAGAATAATTAATCAAAATGATTTGTAATTTATTAATGTTAATTAACCAGGATTAGTAATTCACAAGTAATTAATCTGATTTAAATTAATCAGACAATTAACTGATCTTACTTATGAATGTTTGGATTGAATTGGATGCTTTGAATTGTGTGATATCCCTGATATATGATGCTCTGTGATATAATTAAGCTGTGAAATGTAACTTATTTTTTTTTTTGAAATGGTACTTTATATACAACAAATCATTGGGACAACATATCCCATGTCAATAAACGTTCGAAAGTAAGTTTCGAACTTGTGACCTCTTGCACCAAAGCCGAATCAACTAACCACTTGGACAATGGTGCTTGTCGAAATGTAACTTATTATCTGTAATGAATATAATTTATTTATCTGCGATGTACCTGTGTTATTTATCTGTGATCTGTGAATAAAGATAAGCGTTATAATTTATACCGCTTATCAAATATATTGCTGTATTTGAATCTGTGCTGATTGATGATGTTGCACTTTTATTGTGTAAAACCCCTGGACCACACTTATACACACACAAATATGGATTGAACGAGGAAATTGGTTAAGTCACAGATTTTTGAAATGGTTTTAGAATTGAATCTTGAATCCAAATGGTTTTGGAAATGGATTGGGTTTAAAGTGAAAAGTTTTTGAAAAGGAATTCCAAAGATAAAAGTTATTTTTGAATAACTTGATTTAGTTTTGAAATTTGATTTAAATTTGAATTCAAAATTTTTAAATTGAATTCTATTTATGATTTAAAAAAGGTTATACAAGTTTTTTAAAGTGTTGTTTTGGGAATTTGAATTTAACCCAAAGATTTTAACTTGTGTAAATGAAATCGAATTTTTCCAAAACGAAAACTATTTGTTTTCAAATAATAAAAGCTTTCATAAAAGGAAAGGATTTCCAATTTGTGTTGAAAAGTTTCAAGTTTGAAAAGAAATTATGAACTGTTTTGAAAGCTATAAATGAACCTTTGTGAGAGATTATTAAACCTTGTTTGAAATCGAAGAGGATTTCTAGTGGTGTATCTTTTATATAAAAGATTTGAATTGGAAACGAGTTTGAAAGATATAAGTTAAATCTTTGATTTAAAGATTGGATGAGTTAATCCTAATTGAAATGGAAGTTATTTTGGAATCTGTGAATGGATCTTTGTGAAACTGGGTGAACTTTGTGAAATGAATCTTTTTGTTTAAAAGATTTGAAATGGTAATTTGTTTAAACCATTTAAATAAAGGTTTTGGGTTTTTAAAAGTTGTGACTTAACTGAAATCCCACATCCATATGTTTTTAAATATTGCGCTCACTATCCGGTTTAGCCGAGAGAGAACTTTGTGTCATATAACCCATTCCGAATGGTGATATGACAAAAATGGATAACATTTAAAGACCGGTGGTGAAGACCGGGTGTCTTCAAGAACGATAGGATAACCAGTCGAATGATTCTGCACTGAGTTGCTCCGATATAGAGATCTCCATATGTAATGGGGAGTCCGATCGGGATTGTGGATACCCGGATTGCAAGGGCATCTTCCTTTATTGGACGAAGTGCCTTCGGTTACGTTCGAACCCGGAACGGACTTGTATGGTTGTATGTCTGACATTACACTTTGAGATATAAAACTGATCTTTATCAAATACATTTCTGTTTGGTGGCAGAGAATTTATTCTCTTAGCTTAACACCCTTCTCTGCGACTTACGAGCTCAGAGGTTATGTAGTTGATAGTTATTAGTGATATACTCCCAATGTGGTAGTGTGACATGCTAAGTGCTGCTGTGTATTGTGATCATTTGTTGATCAAAGCATGGCTTTTGTATAAAGCGTAGCTTTGTGGACGAGACTGCATCAGGACCTCACACCTTGGAAATGGCCGAAACAGGAAAGATGCGGCAAGGTTATGAGGATTGCGCCCTTTAGGGTGTGTCATTCCCTTCTGGAAAGGGTGGTATCATGGTATGGAGCCCAGATACTTAACTCATGTGGTCACTGCAAATATATTACTTTATGATTGCTTTGTGGTTGTTGGTGTAGAGGTACCTCGGATAAAGGTCGCAAACGACCGGGGGATGGCATGCTCGAGTAATAGTTACCTAGTTACAGAGGTAACCCAGCATTGTGTTGGCAGAGAGCCGGGTAGGTTCTCGGGACGTCCCTCTATAGGCGTACCCATGTGACAGTAGGAAGTTCCTTAGCCTGACCATTTGTTGGAAATCCAATCACCAATACGTGCCTTGTACGGTTTTAGTTGTATAACCTGCCATTTACTTATGATGGCGCCCCACTGTTTAGATGATAGCTATAGTAGGAATACAATAATGGTTGTATGCTGGCTAAGATTAATATTATACTTTCGAAAAGTTTTCTGCACTATGCACTAATAATAATATCAAATGATTTTCGCGTATCAAGCATATTTAACTATCATAAGGAGAAATCTCCTCCAATTCTACGTTTGCATTGTGTGTGCGGTGGGAGGCCTAATGGTAGTTTCATTTTCCATAAAGCATTGTGGATTTCAATTTTAAATTCTTTTGATGTTTATTTTAAAGATAAACTATTTTTGTTGCTCATACCAATCCCATGACTGACCTGGAGTATATTGTTCCTTTCCTAAACTCTAGGTGCCTACAATTTTCCACACGGACGGTCTAGAGTTGGGTTTTCAGATAATCGAGTAGTAGGTGTAGATTCGATAACCTTCGAAGTCTTTGGAATCTCCTTCAGTATTTGGATGACTGGCCTTGCTTAGTACAACTTGTTTGGAGGTTCGAGCTTATTGGATTGGAGTCTTCGAAGTTTTGGATTAGAGATGGAGTTTTGGATTTGGCATTGAAGACATTGTCTTTCCGTTGCTGTTGTCTCTGTGATTGTCTTGTATCTATCTTGGATATATTGATAGTCATTTGTATTTGATATTCAGTCGTATCGTATATTGTATCATTTTTGTATATTGATATTATTGTTTCTCTTCCGCTGGGTTATTATACGTAATGTGTTATAAGCTCCGGCGAACCAGATTCGACATTTAGATCTACGGTATTGAATACGAGTGACGTATTCGGTGCTGATTTTCGAAGGTCGAGTCAGGGTCATTAGAATTAGTATCAGAGCTGAAGGTTGAAACTTTAGCTCAGGAGTATTACACATTAGGTAACTCATTAGAGATAGGGTGAAATATACCCTAGAATGAGTATATCCCTAAGATATATGTCCGTATGCCTCAGTAAATTCTCTTACTATTCACTGATAGTAAGTATGAGGGAAAGAAGAGGACGAGATAAGGGACAAGGGAGTACCACTATAAATGGTCAATACCCTGTAATAGCGGAAATAACCTTTCTCCTCAATCTCCTTTGATCCAGTTTCAAAAATTTTTGATTGCTTCGTGGCAGCTCGAGGGAGAAGCTTCGGTGTGATGGTGGCCCTACGAATCGTTGTAGAAAATCCTTACTTCGTATCTTCATCGGTTTCTTATCAGTTTTTCGATTTAAATTTTAATGAATTTGAATTTGAAATTTTAAATTTTCAATAAATTGGAAATTTTAAATTGAGTTAAATTGGTTAATAGAATATGAAGCTAAATTTGAATTGAATCAATAAAACGATATCGGTGAAAACCAAATTTGAAATTCTATTGTAATTTCTAATGAATATCAAAGTCCGAAGAGGGACAAGTTGGTATATACTTTGGGGTGTTTCGACCTAAGTTGGAATCCATATCTATTGTTTGATAAATGTGGAAGATTAAATCCATTTATCTATTGTCTGGGTCTTGATATATTCTACGAATGGTTAGTTATCCTTCGAACTAACCAATGCCCTTGCATATTCGTAGACCGGAGGACCCGAATATCTTGTGTAATATTAAATGAGTTTGTTCTCATATATATTGTTGATATTCTGATTTGGTAAGGCAAATGCAGAATAGATATTTCAATTTGATCTGGTAGAATATTCTCCATCTGTTCTTTGTTGCCTCCCTTGCAAATTTTGAGGACGAAATTTTCTTAAGGGGGGAATCTGTAACGATCCCGATTTTTAATCAAATGTAAATTGGTAATTAAATTAATTTTTGAATTTAATTGTGAATTTATTGGTAAATTTATTTGAAAATTTCCAGAATGAAAATATATATGTATATAAATTGATTATAAATGGATTTTGGATTAGAAATTTAAGGATAAGTGTTTTTTTTAATAAATTGGATTTAAAACTATATCATTTGGAATTAATAAAGATTTTTTTTCTAATTATAAGAATTAATAAAAAGTTGAAAATACTTTTCCTTTATACTTGAAATTAATTAATTTTGTACATATTTAAATTGTATTGGATTTGAAACATTACATTTTAAAATTTGTTATGTATATATATGTAAAACAAAATGGATTTATTTAAATTAAAAATATAAATAGGGAATATAATACATGTAAATAACATGTCTATAAAAACATGATATATAAACAAATTTACATAAGGGTTTAAAATGTAAAACAAATAAAAGTTTAACAAAGGGTTTAAACACAATTTAACCAAAAAGAGACATTTGTACAATAATTATGCAAGATAATACAAGTGTAGGCTTAATGAACATGGAAGAAACAAGTGGCATGCAAAATCATTTCTTTTGAAATTAAATTACATAAACATATATGTAGGAAACAAATAGAAATCAAGTTTTTTTTCTCAAGCCTAGAAACTTAAAAATCAAAACCAGGCTGACCTATACCCCTCTCAAATTCTTCATCTTATAAAAAAAATTTAAAATCAAAAACCCGATCATTCAAAGCATTTCAATAACAAATCAGAAGCAATATAAAGATCAGACAATTTCAATAAAATCAAGTCTGGGAGTCAAATTCAACACCACAACTTCAACTCATATCCATCAAGCACAGATTAAAATCAAACTTCTGATTTGAAACGCAAATCTTCAACCTGAGTTTAAAGCTTCAGGCAATTTAAAACAAATGCAAAGATCAAATTCAACAACTCAACAAATCAACTTCCAGCTTTACTTTCAACTGAGCTAAAGGTCATTTTAAAAAAAACCTGAAGCATGCAAAATTCAGTTTGGTTTAAATAGCAAGCATGCAAGTTCCAGGCAAAACTCTCTGCTTTCAAACCATTCAAGGTGAGCAAACTTTAATTTTTTTTACCCAGTTTTTTTGTGAATCCTATGTCTCTGATGATTGTGTGGATGAATGTAGATCTTTCTGTATATATATATATATGTTTGTGTGAGGATGGAACTATGCATGCATGTATGTATATACTTTATGTGCTTCCAGACATGAGAACAACCATAGAAAAAAAATCATATCTCAAAATATAAATAGGTTTAGGTGATAACCTTTAAATGAAAATTTATCATAATAGTGTAATAAAAATTTTAAAATTATTTTCAAATGTATTTATGGAATAAATATTAAGAAAACTTGAGTATTACAGTAATAAACAATTTATATCAGAAATTCAAATCTTATGATTTCAAGTTTCAGTCATCTGTCTGGATTAGTGCTTGAATTATATGAATATTTATAATAATATTGGTATTTTTAAGTTTGAAATTCGCGGGAATAATCGAGTTGAACGGCAAATGCGAATTGGTCAAATTCCGATGATCAATGTCGATTTGGGCGATGAGATCATTGTTAGAGGAGGTTGAAGTGTTAGGGATCTCGGGAAAATTGGTTGGTGGTTTTGTTAACCACCGTGGCGTCGACACTTGATCGGAATAGGGTTTAAGGTCTGGGTTGAGTGGCTGTTGGATTCGAGGCTGGATCATCATCGATGTTGCATCAGATTGCACCGGTCTGGAGGAAAGGAAAGAGGGTAGTTCGGCGAAGCTTTTGGCCGAGATTCATGGTCGCTGATGAACGGCGTCGTCAGGGCGAGGTGGTTTGTCAATTTAGGTTTTGTTCTAGGTTGGGTTCTTAGGTGCTCAATTTCGAATTCATCATCGACACGAGGTTTTGATGGTCGAAATCTAGAGTGGTGGTCAGAGTGTACTTGTCGACGATGGCGACGATGATCGGAGCCGCTGCGTTTGGCTGTGCATGTGCATAGCATGGTAGTGTGTGTCAGTGGTTAGGTTTACTCGGAGAATTTAGGGTCCTGGCTCGGGTTCGTTGTCGGGGAAACTCATGGGGTTTTGGTAACGAGTTTTAGAATTTTAACATAACAAAGTTTAAAAGAAAAAGAAAACAGAAGTGGGTAAGGCTTCGGGGAAGTTGGTATTTGACTCTGGGAAAGACGCGAGGTGGTCTCGGTTTGGTATTGAAAGCAGTTTTAGACTTTAAATTAGAACAAGTTTTCAAAAATTATATTAAATCAAGCTTTAAACTTTTCCTGATTAATTTTTGAAGAATAATAAATGTTTTATTTTCGTTTGAAATTAGGATTAATGCAAATATTATTTAAGTTAATTGAGTTTAAATTAACAAATTAATTTAAAAGATAATGATGTTTTTAAATTGTTATTTGACTTCAGGTCTTTCGTTAATTTATGATAATAAGTAAATCTGTTTTCAAAGGTTCATTAAAGTAAGATTTAAATGTTGTGATTAAGTAGTTAATCAAAGATAAAAGAGGTTTATCTTTAAAATTTATTAAGTTTTGATAAATTAAAGAATGTGATTAAGTAATTAAGTATAATTACTTTGTGTAATTAAAATTAGAGTTAATTACTTTGGATAATTAATTTAAGGCTAATTATTGTGAATAATTAAGGAAAAATTATTTTGAATAAATTAATTAAGGATAATTAATTTATAATTAAATGTTAATCAATGAAAGCAATTAAGGTTAATTAATTAATTATTCATGAAAGTTATTAAGGGATGATTATTAAATAAGATTAATTAATTAATTATTGTAATTAACTAAAGATAATTACTTAATTAAAAATAATTAATTAATGATTAAATATGGAGTAATCAAGTGATTAACATTGATTTAAGATTAGGGATAGTCACTTATCATAATTAATTAAGGATAATTAATTTAATTGTAATTAATTAATTAAGGGTTAATTAATTAATTAAAGATAATTAATTAAATGGTGAATTTAATAATTAAAGGTTAATTATTTAATAATTAAAGGTTGATGAATTATAATTAAAGGTTAATTAATTTATTATTAATGGTTAATTAATAAATGATTAAAGAATAATTAATCAAAATGATTAGTAATTTATTAATATTAATTAACTAGGATTAGTAATTCATAAGTAATTAATCTGATTTAAATTAATCAGACAATTAACTGATCTTACTTATGAATGTTTGGATTGAATTGGATGCTTTGAATTGTGTGATATCCCTGATATATGATGTTCTGTGATATAATTAAGCTGTGAAATGTAACTTATTATCTGTAATGAATATAATTTATTTATCTGCGATGTACCTGTGTTATTTATCTGTGATCTGTGAATAAAGATAAGCGTTATAGTTTATACCGCTTATCAAATATATTGCTGTATTTGAATCTATGCTGATTGATGATGTTGCACTTTTATTGTATAAAACCTCTGGACCACACTTATACATACACAAATATGGATTGCACGAGGAAATTGGTTAAGTCACATATTTTTGAAATGGTTTTAGAATTGAATCTTGAATCCAAATGGTTTTGGAAATGGACTGGGTTTAAAGTGAAAAGTTTTTGAAAAGGAATTTCAAAGATAAAAGTTATTTTTGAATAACTTGATTTAGTTTTGAAATTTAATTTAAATTTGAATTCAAAAATATGAAATTGAATTCTATTTATGATTTAAAAAAGGTTATACAAGTTTATATGGGTTTTAAACCATTTTTAAAGTGTTGTTTTGGGAATTTGAATTTAACCAAAGATTTTAACTTGTATAAATGAAATCGGATTTTTTCGAAACGAAAACTATTTGTTTTCAAATAATAAAAGCTTTCATAAATGGAAAGGATTTCCAATTTGTGTTGAAAAGTTTCAAGTTTGAAATGAAATTGTGAACTGTTTTGAAAGCTATAAATGAACCCTTGTGAGAGATTATTAAACCTTGTTTGAAATCGAAGAGGATTTTAAATGGTGTATCTTTTATATATAAGATTTGAATTGGAAACGAGTTTGAAAGCTATAAGTTAAATCTTTGATTTAAAGATTTGATAAGTTAATCCTAATTGAAATGGAAATTGTTTTGGAATTTGTGAATGGATCTTTGTGAAACTGGGTGAACTTTGTGAAATAAATCTTTTTGTTTAAAAGATTTGAAATGGTAATTTTTTTAAACCATTTGAAGAAAGGTTTTGGGTTTTTAAAAGTTGTGACTTAATTGAAATCCCATATCCACGTGTTTTTAAATATTGCGCTCACTATCTGGTTTAGCCAGGAGAGGACTTTGTGTCATATAATCCATTTTGAATAGTGATACGACGTAAATGGATAACATTTGAAGACCGGCGGTGAAGACCGGGTGTCTTCAAGAACGATAGGATAACATGTCGAATGACTCTGCACTGAGTTGCTCCAGTATAGAGATCTCCATATATGATGGGGAGTCCGATCGGGATTGTGGATACCCAGATTGCAAGGGCTTCTTCCTTTATGAACGAAGTGCCTTCGGTTCTGTTCGAATTCGGAATGGAATTGTATGGTTGTATGTATGACATTACACTTTGAGATATAAAACTGATCTCTATAAAATACATTTCTGTTTGGTGGCAGAGAATTTATTCTCTTAGCTTGACACCCTTCTCTGAGACGTACGAGCTTAGAGGTTATGTAGTTGATAGTTATCAGTGATATACTCCCAATGTGGTAATGTGACATGCTAAGTGCTTCTGTGTATTGTGATCATTTTTTGATCAAAGCATGGCTTTTGTATAAAGTGTAGCTTTGTAGACGAGACTGCATCAGGACCCCACACCTCAGAAATGGTCAAAACAGGAAAGATGCGGCAAGGTTATGAGGGTCGCGCCCTTTAGGGTGTGTCATTCCCTTATGGAAAGGGTGGTGTCATGGTATAGAGCCCAGATACTTAACTTATGTGGTCACTACAAATCTATTACTTTATGATTGCTTTGTGGTTTTTGGTGTAGAGGTACCTCGGATAAAGGTCGCAAACGACCGGGGGATGGCATGCTCGAGTAGTAGTTACCTAGTTACAGAGGTAACCCGGCCTTGTATTCGCAGAGAGCCAGGTAGGTTCTCGGGACGTCCCTCCAGAGGCGTGCCCATGTGGCAGTAGGAAGTTCCTTAGCCTGACCATTTGCTGGAAATCCAATAACCAATACGTGCCTTGTATGGTTTTAGTTCTATAACCTGCCATTTACTTATGGTGGCGCCCCACTGTTTAGATGGTAACTATAGTAGGCATACAATAATAGTTGTATGCTGGCTAAGATTAATATTATACTTTCGAAAAGTTTTAAGTACTATGGAGTAATAATAATATCAAACGGTCTTCGCATATCAAGCATATTTGACTATCATAAGGAGAAATCTCATCCAATTCTGCGTTTGCATTGTGTGTGCGGTGGGAGGCCTTATGGTAGTTTCATTTTCCAAAAAGCATTGTGGATTTCAATTTTAAATTCTTTTGATTTTTGTTTTAAAGATAAACTATTTTTGTTGCTCATACCAGTCCCATGACTGACCCGGAGTTTTTGTTCCTTTCCTAAACTCTGGGTGCCCATAATTTTCCACACGAGCAGTCTAGAGTTGCGTTTTCAGATAATCGAGTAATAGGTGTAGATTCGATAGCCTTCGAAGTCTTTGGAATATCCTTCAGTCTTTGGATGACTGACCTTGCTTAGTACAACTTGTTTGGGGGTTCGAGCTTATTGGATTGAAGTCTTCGAAGTTTTGGATTAGAGATGGAGTTTTGGAGTTGGCATTGAAGACATTGTCTTTCCGCTGCTATTGTCTCTGTGATTGTCTTGTATCTATCTTAGATATGTTGATAAGCATTTGTATTTGATATTCAGCTGTATCAGATATTGTATCAATGTTGTATATTGATATTGTTGTTTCTCTTTCGCTGTGTTGTTATACCTAAAGTGTTATAAGCTCCGACGAACCAGATTCGAGTTTGGATCTACGGCATTTGAATATGAGTGACGTATTCGGTGCCAATTTTCGAAGGTCGAGTCAGGTTCGTTAGAAGAGCGATTTCAAAAATACGTGGATTTAAGAAATTTCAATTAAGAACCAAAATATCACTCAGAATTCTATATAGAAATCATCCAGATTCACTACAAATCAGCCAAAAATCTACAACATTTTGTGCAATTTAACTAAGAATTTTTTTATATTAAAATGGACTACAACAAATTTTATAAAGTTTTAGTTAAATCCTACGATCTAACTGCGTATTTTATGTAATTATTATCAGAGCCTAATTGACTAATGATGAATTTAAAATTTAGTGAACTCTTTGAAAAGCACCAATCCATTGTCACTACTTAAGATATCTACGGTCCACGAATAAAATTTTGAAATGTTAATGTAAATTTGTAACAATCCATATTTTTAGCAATTGGATATTTAAATACTTAATTGTTAATTAATAAAAGTCAATAATTTGACATTTCGCATACCGGCAAATTAGAACTCAAGACACTTCCGTTGAGTCGGGATCGACTTTCCGAATTTAAAAGAGTATATATATATATGTGTGTATATATATATATATAGAGTCATGGCATTTTTATGATTTATGTATTAGTATCGTATTTTGTAAAAATACGTTTGTAGCTGAGTCTAAAGAGATCTCGATTGATGGCTTGAGTTTCTAGGAAGAGGACTTCATTATGAGAAATACGATTGAAGAATTTTTGGAGTTGGGCTATCCGATTGCCAAATCAATCTCAAAATGCTTGAAATTATCATCTTGGGGTGCCATCTTGGATGGTGATGAAATTTGTACCATCGGGACTATAAAAGCGAGGAGATGGGTGCCAACAAGTTTCATAGTGATCCGTTGTGATCTCTGATCGTTTGAGCTCAAAATGTGTGGCGATTTATATGAGAAATCAAACATATTATTATATAAATACCTCCTGCTCATTTCTCCAAGGTATGGTCGCCTCTCTCTTTTAATTAAATCACGAGCTTCAATAATTAGGTGGATAAACTGAGAGTGGCATGGAGTTCCACTAAGTGAGGCACACGATGTGATACCTATATCGGTTGACGTGGTGATGATTTTTGTCAAGGCATCATCTAGGGTTTTTGATTTTTGGGCATGGGGAGGAGCTCGAGGTGGAGTTGGAAGATGAGGAGTGTGGCATTGAGTTTCTCCTGGTGGCATGCATCATCCAACAAAAGTCGATGGAGCTCCGATCGACCGAGGCAATCGTAATATTCGCAATATTTTGAATGATGGGGAGGATGCAACAGGTTGGGATTGTCAATGGGTTGCTGGGCTTGATGAGTTTGGGTCTATTGCGATGAGCTCACGACATGGAGCATGTAGAAATCGACGGTGCAGAGATTAAATCGAGTAAATGGGGAGAAATCGATAAGGGAGTGAACGGTGTTGGGTTGTATATGCATGTGTATAGAAGTGCACAATTCGGGAATAAAAGGTTATGGATAATGAAGGTGATTAATTAATTAATTACTGTTAATTAATAAAGTGACTATCCAATTCGTATTTAATTCATATCTCTTGCATACTGGGTACAATCGGATGCGGTCTTTAAAGTTGAACTCGCAATAAGATTGTCTACGATTATGGTATAGGCTTGGACCAGATTTGGACATTTGATAAAATGTAATTTAGGTAAGCGTAATTATAACTTTGAATTCATATTTCAATATTAATTTCTGTAATTATATATATTTAAAAGTTTTACTTAGATGAGGTAGAATATTATATATATATATATATATATATATAAGTAATTATTTCCATATTTGATTGAACTGGTTTGAGTAGATATTTTGGATAGTTGATTGAGATCCCATATATGTGTGTGTGTGTGTGTGTGTGTGTGTGTGTGTTTATATATGTATGTATGCATGTCGTGTCCTATTCGTATTAAATAGAGTTAGATGGAGGTGATATTAATTAATAACATGGTTATAAATTAATCAAACTCTAATTTGTAGTTAGATCAATGATAGAAATATTATTATATATTTTATTACTGATAATCAAGATAATTGATTCAGATCCTGTAAATATAAATATTGTATTCTATTTATATTGAATAGAACTAGATGGAATTGATATTAATTTATAACATGGTAATAAATTAATTAGAACTCTAATTTGTACTTATATCAGTGATAGAAATATTATTATATATTTTATTTCTAACTGGAAAGTAGAAGTATGACTTTTAAAATAAGCCTTGAGGCTAAAATAATGATTTAGGCATGTTAAATTGTATTGAAATGGTGTTTATTTGGCCTTGATATTGGTTTATTATAGTGTAAATCAATAATTAACTAACCAGTGAATTCTATAAAGGTGATTTAAGAAGTTAGAAATTACAAAGAAGTATTATATTATTTAATAGGATTTGATTAAGGTTATAAAATTTCAAATATTGTAATAACATGATTTATTAACTTAAAGCCTAAGAAATAGTTTTAGAGATATGTGTATACATATATATAGAAATTATATACATAAGCTATATAATATTTTAAGGCCTTACTAATAGCTAAACTTAATTCAAATAGAAGAATTAAGTGAAAATAAGCTATGTATGATTGATAAGCAAGTGTATTATTTATATAACAAATGTGAGAATTCTATAAATAATACAAAGAAGATATAATCGTTAGATTAATGACTTAAGTAAGATGCATTTTGGTTGAATTGTTTATATGATTGTATGTATGAAGTGTTATTGATATTGAGATGATAGATCTGTTACTTTGGTTGTGTATTGCCTTTGTGTATTTAAATGTGCATGCTATGTGTTTATTAGTTCCATATAGTTGGAATGCTTATACATACATACATGAATATATACATATATACATGAATATAGTTTACATGATTTATATATGTCTATATGAATAAATATAGTTATGGTATATCCGACTCAGGGCTACTAGGAGATGCACGAAATACACACACACACACACACACACTTGAGAGAAATATGTGATCCTCTAAAGTAGAGGAAAGCACACACACACACACACATGTGTGTGTGTGTGTGTGTCACCAATAACAGAGGAGATACCAACATGCCTGGCTGGTGACAAATCATAATATAAAAAAAAAAGAAAAACAAACTCAAAGAACTTCCTAAATGTGATCTGGCAAGGCCACTGCCCGTTACACCTCAGTATCGAACTCCGACAAGGCCACCTCCCGATAATGAGGTGTTAGAAGAACCTAAATGAGATCAACACAAGAGATCTACAAACTGTTAATACCCTAGGTATTGATTCTGATGACAACAACCACATACATATTACTACTAACGTATCTCTGAGTCATGCAGTCATATCAAATATATTATGGAGACTTTTACAGAGATAAATAAGAATATAGTGGAAGCAAATGAATTACAGAAGAAGGTTAATCAGAGCAATTGAAGAACAAAACCCAATTTGAGAAGAATGCTGAAGGATAAAGGTGTTTGAAGTAATGAGGAGTTGGTTGAACTTTAGAATATCTTGTTAAAGATCTCATGGCAATTATACTTGAAGATCATCAAATTGACCTGAACTGAATCACAAAAATCCATAAATATAAGGTAATTTGAAATGCAGAAAATTTGCAACACTTATTAGTGTTGCTGTTCATTTTGCAACACACCCATGTCGACATGGGGGTACCTAGGATGTTGACATGCTAGTCGTTTTTCAGAATTTCAAATTTTAAACGAAGAGATATTTCCCTCCACTTCTTCACCAAAAGACACATCTCTTCAACCACTATATAAAAGCCTCTGAAAATGAATTTTAACTTCAAGAATTCTCATTTTTTCTTACTCCTTCTCCAAACATTTGAAACAAAATCCATTGCATCTCTTCCAATCTCCTTGCAAATCGATACTATTTCACTCCAATTCTTCACTAATTTGTAAACCACACAATACCAGAGAGTTATACTTGAATTCACATCATTCTCTCTTTGATTTCATCATATTCCTCAAAGAATTCAAAGATATATTGCCATTGGAGGTCTATAGGATCATTTATACCAAATCTGCAAAAATCTGTATTGAAGATACGACTACTTGTCATAGTTTTTTGTTGGTGATAAGGAGAAGGAACTCTTGCAGCCTGCAAAATCAAGAGGGTATGTCTTATATCCCGTGAAACCAAGATTGTAAATGTTCTCTTACCACCCGTGGAAAGCGAGCGATTATCGTGGAATTCTGCATTATAGAGTGCAGGACTAGATGTTAGATTGGTTAATCCGAACTAGCATAAAAATCTGGGTGTTATTTACATTACTGTATTTTACTTCATTACTTACTTATTCTATGATTACTTCTTTCTGTTTTCAATTTGAGTAAATACAGTTTTATATTCATAAGTAAGTAGTTAACACACATTTCACCACTTCTAGTGTCTGAATAGCCTTAAGATCAAATATTGTGTTATAGACACTCCACTTTCCAACATTTGGTATCAGAGCATTGGTTTTCAAAAGTTCATAAATTGGTTTTGAAAAGTATAAATGACTAATGGCACTAGTAACACATTTTTTAATGCTTTTGTAGAAGGGCAATCTACCGCTAGACCCCCTCTATTTGATGGCAGTATTCATGCATATTGAGCTTGTAGGATGAAATGTTATTTGCAGTCTAATGGTTTAGATATTTGGAACATTACCCAAATAGAGTACATAGAGCCTCAAACTAAATATTCAAAATGGACAAAGACCAAAGGACACCATCACTTAATAACTCTAAGGCCATGACCATTTTATTTTGCTCCATGGATAGAAATGAATTTAATTGAGTGTATATCTGTAATTATGCATATGAAATTTGGAGAATACTGCAAGTCACACATGAAGGCACCAGTAAAGTAAAACAAACAAAGATATATATGCTAACTAACCAGTTTCAACTCTTTCAAATGAAACCAAACGAGTCTATTTCTTATATGTATTCTAGATTTCAAGATATTGTACATGCCTTAATATCATTAGGAAATAAAACAACTGAAGAAGACCAAGTCAGAAAGATCTTGAATTCACCCTAGTGAATGGATCAGAAGACTCTAGCAATCGAAGAAGCCAATGATATTAGTACTATGAAAATAGAATATTTAATTGGTGACCTAATATTCCATGAAGTAAGTTGTAGATTAGAAAAGAGAATCAGGAAAATGAGAAGAAATCACTAGCACTCAATGCTATGATCGACAACGATGAACCAGATAATGATGCTGTTGATGATGATACTGAGTTTATGACCAAGAAGTTCAAGAAATTCTTGAAGTATTAGATATAAAAAACTTCGAAAATCTAACAACAATAATTCTAGAAATGGAAATGTTGTTAAGTGTTTCGAATGTGATAAACCCGGTCATTTGAAAAGAGACTGTCCCAACCTAAAGAAATTAAAGTACTTTTCAAACACTTTCAATAAGGAGAGGAAACAACATTAAATGAAAATTGGGATGATTCAGATACATCATCAAGTGATAGTGATTCAGAAATAGAAAATGCCAACATGTGCTTCATGGCAAAGGATGACCAGGTATAATAAAGAAATTACTAATGTTTTGGATGATATGTATCAGGGTTATAAAATACTTAGGAAAGAGTACGACAATAGTTTGGCAGAGATAGATAGATTAAAAATATTTAATGAAAGTTTAACTGAAGAAAAACAATGTCTAGAAGATGAAATTGAAAAACTTAATTAGTATAATGATGAAAAGGATTTGACACTTGGAAGTTTTTAAAAACAAAAAAGTGAAAATGAATCCTTAAAATCAGAAAATCTTTCAATGAAGTCACAGATCACTGATCTAAATGACAAATGACATCTCTGGACAATGTTATTCTTAACCGTAATAAGAATTTGACAAAATGAAAACTGATATTGATAAATTTAACCAAGGGAGGATAATCTAGAAAAATTATTATTTGCATCTAAGCACACTAGGAACAAACATGGACTTGGATACACCCCTAAGGCTAAATCGAAGAAAAATAATACTAAAAGTACTAAGTTTGTCAAGGCTACCAAATTCAAACCAAAACCTAGGAAATTAAAGTTAAAACCTCCAAATAGGTTCATTAATTTATGGGTTCCAAAAAGATTGGATGATATTGAAAAGGAAAAATATATTGATAATTCTATTAATAAGGTTCATTCATCTAATGATTATATTTTGAAAGGACATTCAAACTCTTCATGGATTTGGCATCCCAAAACTTAATCCCATGGACCCTAAAATAAAAAGGGTACCAGTGTGCATATTTTATAATTTTTCAGGTACCAAACAATGTGTACCGATAGCGGATGCTCAAAGCATATGACAAGAAATCAATTGAACATTGGATAAATATGAAAAGGATTTGTTATTGGCATCAGCAAAGTCGGTAACTTCAAAACTCATCTTATTATTTGATAAGTCTATTTCATGTTTTGAATTGATTTGGTTTCCCCTCATGTGTTTTATTTATATGCATTTATCTCTATATACAAACTCTACATATTGTCTAATGGTGATTTAATCAACTCTTTTTGCCTTTTTTGTTGATGACCAAGGGGGAGAGAAGGTATAAATATACTAGGCAAAATGATAGGGGGAATGCATAGAGTTAGAGCGAGTCAAATATAAAAGTATTATATTTTTTCTTTCAAATATTTATATGGTTGTCACCATCAAAAAGGGGAAGATTGTTTATACCCTAGGTATTGATTTTGATGATGGCAACCACATAAATATTACTGTTCTCTGAGTTATGCGGTCATATCATATATACTATGGAGACCTTTACAGAGATAAACAAGAATACAGTGGAAGCAAATGAATTATAGAAGAAGGTTAATCAGAGCAATTGATGAACAAAATCCAATTAGAGAACAATGCTGAAGGATAAATGTGTTTGAAGTAATAAGGAGTTGGTTGAACCTTAGAATATCTTGTTAAAGATCTCATGGCAATTATACTTGAAGATCATCAACCATTGACCGTAATCGCATCACAAAAATGCATAAATATAAGGTAATTTGAAATGCTGAAAATTTGGAACACTTATTAGTGTTGCTGTTCATTTTTCAATACACCCATGTCAACAAGGGGGTACATAGGATGTCAACATGCTAGTCGTTTTTCAGAATTTCAAATTTTAAATGAAGAGACATTTCCCTCCATCTCTTCACCAAAAGATACGTCTCTTCAACCACTATACAAAGGCCTCTGAAAATGAATTTAACATCAAGAATTATCATTTTTTTTATTCCTTCTCCAAACATTTGCAAAAAAATCCATTGCATACTCTTCCAATCTTCTTGCAAATCGATACTATTTTACTCCAATTCTTCATCGTTCTGCAAACCACACAATACCAGAGAGTAGTACTTGAATTCACATCATTCTTTCTCTGATTTCATCCTATTTCACAAAGAATTCAAAGATATATTGCCATTGGAGGTTTATAGGATCATTGTACCAGATCTACAAGAATCTGTATTGAAGATATGACTGCTTATCATAGTTTGTTGTTAGTGATAGGAAGAAGGTGTCTTGTAGCCTGTAAAATCAAGAGGGTGTGTCCTGTATCCCGTGAAACCAAGATTGTAAAGATGTTCTTGCCACACGTGGAAAGCAAGCGATTGTAGTGGAATTCTGCACGATAGAGTGCATGACTGGATGTAGGATTGGTTAATCCGAACCAGTATAAAAATCAGTGTGTTATTTACATTACTACATTTTACTTTGTAACTTACTTATGCTCTGATTACTTCTTTCTATTTGCAATTTGAGTAAATACAGTTTTATATTCATCAGTAAGTAGTTAATACACATTTCACCACTTCTAGTGTCTGAATGGGCTTAAGATCCAACATTGTGTTGTAGACACTCAGTTTCCAACACAAACAGCTCCACCAATGAAAGGATGCCTCACTGCAAACACGGATGAATCAGAAAGGAGGTCTCACTGCATACGTGGATGATCCAGAATGAACGTCTCTCTACAAACTCGGATGATCCATAGTGAGACCAAGTGCACAAATGAGATCAACAAGTAACTCCACCATAGAAAGAATGCGTCATTGCAAACATGGGTGATCTAGAAAGAATGCCTCACTGCCAACGCGGAAGATCTAGAATGAACCCTCACTGCAATCTTGTCGACAACAACCCTGAAAACCTGCAAATAGCAAACTATCACGATATTCGGCCTAATCCTATATCTGAAGATGGTACTATACAAAAAATATAAAAATAATACATATATATATATATATATATGCATATAAATGAAATTTAAATACATATATATGTATTAATGAAGTAAAATTAATAAAACTAAAGCTAAAATTATAAGACAGAAAATAAGCTAAAATAAGAGACAGACTAAAAAAGGTTCCAAGCTCATTATGCAACATCTTTACCAACTTTAAAGATGTGAAATATTTCGAAATCAAAAAGGAAAAAATTAACAAAATACGAAGTTAAAAACTATAATCTATAAAATATAAAAATTTATCCTTATGCTCCTTTAATCAAAAGAACATTATGATAACCAGTAAAATCATCATTTAAATTCGAGAAAATGTTAGTGCTATAATTATTAATGTTAAAAATATTGTTTTTTCCTAACTTAATGCTATTTCTAACCTTATTAAGATATTCTTTGAAATGAATATTTTTAGCTAATCTATATTTAGGATTTGAGATCCAGTTAAAACAAATGATGATATTATGAATATCAATCTATTAATATGATTATTATTATTAAAAAGTCTCTGGTTTCTCTTAAACCAAATATACCAACATATTATAATGAATAAACTATCTAGTAAAAATCTATTTTTCCTTTTAAACTTAAATCTTGAATTATTCCAACAATAATTACAATCAGTAACTTTAGTTGTAAGAATAAAATTAAAGATTTTGAGAGTATTATTAAGAATGTAGTAAGTATCCATACAATCATAATACACATGGTTAATATCTTCAAAAGACAAAGTGCAAAAAGTTCATTTATTATCAATTTGCATATTCTTTCTTTGTAAAAATTCAATAGTATTTAGTTTCCCATGCATGATTAACCATACATGAATCTTAGCTTTAGAAGGAGCGTTTGCTTTCCAAATAAGTTTAAAAGAGTTATTGGTAATGCCCGAGAAATTAAGAAATTTATAAAAAGAATTTGAAGTGAATTTCTTACTTTTATCCCATTCCCAGTTAATAATATAATTTTCATTATCAACATTATAGAAATTCAATCTAGCACATAATAAAAAAATTGTCTAAGAGTTGTACCTTCTAATAATCTATTAAAACTAAAGTTCCAAGGGGGATCATTATCTGAAGAAAAAACATATAAAATTAAAGAATTCTTAAAGCTACAAATTTCATAAAGCTCTTTAAATTCTACCCTAGGAAGAACGACAGATATCCAGCGATCATGCCAAAAAGAAGTATTATTTACTGAATGAACAATCGTATTAGTACCAGGGTTAAAAATCTCATGACATTTTAAGACAGATTTCCAAAAATTAGATAATTTATTGGTAACAGAAGGTGTAAGTTGGTATAAATTATTACTACCATTATAATAATGTTTAGAAATGATTTCTTTCCAAATAGAATTATCATTAATACCTTTAAATTTCCATAACCACTTCCCTAATAAAGACAAATTCATGTTACGTAAATTAATGACTCCTAAACCACCTTCCTTTTCAATTTATAAATTGTTTTCCAATTAACTAAACATTTAAGATACTATTAGAACTATCGCCACTCCATAAGGAATCCCTTCTTATTTTATCAATTTTATTAGTCATCCAATCTGAGAAAAGATGCATAGACATCCAATAGATCGGGAGAGCAGATAAAAACAGAATTGATGAGTACTAATCTACCCGCTCTAGATAAAAACCTCCCATTCCAATTAGAAATTCTATTTTTAATTTTATCTATAATAATTAGCCAGTCATCATGCTTAAATTTAGTTGGTTTAATCAAAAAACCAAGATAATCAAAAGGAAAATTCATATTTTTACAATTAAGAGTATTTGCAAATAAACCTTCAACCTTATCAACATCATTTAATACTAAAATCGAACTTTTATCGAAATTAATTTTAAGCCCTGAAAGAAGTTCAAAGCTGTATAAAATAAATTTAAGGGTAATGACATGATTAGGCAAATGGGAGGTAAATAATAAGGTATCATCTCCAAATTGAAGAACAGAGAGACCATTGCATGAGATTTCACTACCAACGCACCCTAAAGAACCATTATCAATCACTTTTTTAATAACCATAGCGAAAACATCTGCAGCTAAGTTAAGCAAAAGAGGCGATAAAGAATCATCCTGCCTTAAGCCTCGTTTAGATTGAATTTTATTCCCTAAAATATCGTTAACCATTATGCTTGGATTACCATTTTTAAGCAAATTCATAATCCACCCAATCCATTTACGAATAAAACCTCTAGCCAATAACATATCAATTAGGAAATCTCAATCGACCGAGTCAAAAGCTTTCGCAATGTCTAGTTTTAGAGGTCAGATGTAATGTTATTTTTACAACAATGATTAATGTATTCTTGAACAACAACCACTTTATCTGTGATATTTCTACCGTTAACGAAAGCAGTTTGTGAACAATCAATTAGATCATTCATTCTTTTGCTAAGTCTATTAGCTAAGACTTTTGAGATAATTTTAACAGAACAATTAATAAGAGAAATTGGTCTAAAATCTTTTAAATTTTTAGCACCAATTTTTTTATGTATTAGAATGACGGTAAAAAAATTAAATCTTCCTAATTGCAGTTTCTCATTATAAAATTCATTGGACATACTAATTAAATCAAACTTTAAAACATCCTAAAATAATTTGTAAAATATGATAGGAAACCCATCAGGTCCTGGGGCTTTATCACTAGGTATGTCATTAATAGCCTTCAAAATTTTCTCTTCAGAAAAAAGATTATCAAAATCAGAAAGGTTAATTCTAGATTTAATAGGATAAAGGTCATTCCATTTAACGTTAATTCTATGCATATTCTTATTACCAAAAATATCTCTATAATAATCAGTAAATGCCTTATTAAGATCCCTTTGATCAACAAATTCTACATTATTCACAAAAATAGAACTTATCGTATTACTATGTTTTCTATCATTAGCCATATTATGAAAAATTTGTATTATTATCACCTTCATTTATCCATTGAATTCTCTAGCTTTGTTTCCACATAACCTCTTTTTTTCTAAAATTGAATTAAGCTCTTCTTTTAAATTAGCGAGAACATGACGCTCACCAAGACTAAGTTGTCTAGTTTTTTCTATCTTGTTAATATTAAGCATTTTAGAAAGTAAATTTTCTTTTTTAATTTTAATACTACCAGAAACATTCTTACTCCAAATTTTAAGAAAATTTCTAAGATCCTTAAGTTTTAGAACAAAAATTTTAGCAGAGTTAGCCGTATTTTTGATATTATAAAAATTCATTGAAATCCAATTACTTTTAATTAGATTAGTGAAATTGGATTCTAATAGCCACAATTTTCAAATTTAAAAGTTCTATTAACAATTTTATGGTGATCATACGTAAGAATGATAGGGCAATGATTAGAATAAGTATAAGGAAAACTGGAAAAACTCTATAAATAGGAAATTTATCCTTAATTTCGTCACTGACGAAAGATCTATCTAGAAGGGCCAGAGAAGGGGATCTCTAGTATTACTCCAAGTGAATTCTCTATTAGTAAGAGGTATTTCAATCAAATTAGAATTAATAATAAATTAGTCAAATTCTTTCATAGAAGAGAAATCACCTTCCCGTGGTGAACGCTCTCCTAGAAAACGCGTAACATTGAAGTCACCCCCATAATCCAAGAACCAGAGCAAATGATCTAAACTCTAGATATTCGTTCCATAGAACTTGATGACCAATTTTCTAGTTTGGCCCATAAACATTAAATATTTTTAATAAAGAGTTACCACTGAGGTTAATGAGAATAATATGTAAAGAGTGTTGCTTAGGTATACATTGAAGAAGTTTAAAAGAATTATCTCGCCACCCTATAAGTAAACCTCCTGAAGCTCCAACAGAAGGTAAATGTGCCCAATGCCTAAAGTGATAACCACCTAATCTTCTATAAAAACGAATATCAAGACACTATTTTAGTTTCCTGTTAAGGTGCAATATCAATAAAATATCTTTAAAAATGCTTTAATTTTATCAAATTTATTTAAATCATGCAGACCCCTAATATTCCGGCTAATAATCCTCATAAATCAGAAGATCTAGCCCTCTCTATTTCCCTATATATATATATATATATATATATATATTGATATGTAGTTTAAAGTATTTATACATAGTTTTAGTATATCTGACTTAGGGCTACCGCTTGATGCATGATATCCATTGTACCATTGAGAATACATGACCGACAAACATGGTCCCAGAGCAGGGGTGGAGTGTGATTAGGATGCCAGTCTAAAGTAGGTCATATATTATTCAATGAAACGGACTGATGCTGCGATAGGACCTCCATGCCAACTTCTTTTAAGGTGTTGGTTTTTAAAGGAGTCCACAAGTCAATTGTGGCTCTTGATAGGTCCCCTTAGTAGCTAATGGCAATTCGGCATGATTTATTGATATGCAATTTAAGCATAGTTTGGTATGCCCGATTTAGGGTTACCGAATAATGGACGAAATATATTAGACGGATGTATAAATATGTGGTTCAAGTGACACACACACACACACACACACACACATATAATTATGGATGCATGGTTTTGGCAATTTATGTATATTGGTTTTGTATGCCTGACTTAGGGCAACCAGATAGTTCAAGGAACTTCAAGAAAGAATCAAGATCCACATGGGGATGATAATGCTTAAGTGTTGTGTACACGTGTCAGAAAAGATATATGCGGGGTCTAGCGATTACTTACAGTTTATGTATGTCAATGTAGACAACCGGAAGGAAAGTACGCTAGTGAGGTAATCCATCATACTATTGAGACGTACAACCTACGGATGTAGTCCTAGAGATGGGGAAGAGAGTTTGGGGCAACATTCTAAAGTAGGTCATATACTATTTTGTAGTACGAACGGGTGCTGCGATAGGACTTACATGCCAACTTTTTTTTAGATGTTGATTTTGAGGGGAGTCCATAAGTCAGTTGTGGCTCTCCATAGGTCTTACTGGTAGCTAATGACAATTCATCATCGGTATCAATTATAGATATTCGTATTTTGGTTTTGAGTATGGAGATGCTATGTTAGTGGCATTGTTATATCAAATAGATATCTACCGCACCATTGCTTATGAAGTGTAGTATTAACAATGCATTTGCTTTTCATATTCAGTAGAATGGCCTATTATAGTATGTATTATTTTAATAAGAGAACCACTATTATGTATTATCCTGACTTGTTGGTGTATGGATTAAGCAAGGCGACGTATGATTAGTATTAACCATTAATCCTTGCTCGTGTTTATTAGATTTATATAGATTGCATGTATATATAATACTTAGATATAGTTCCCTTCACACCAGGCTTTATGTCTAATCCATGTTTTGTCTTTGTCTGTTTATGTCATGATAACTCGTGGGTAATCCATTGAGTAGTTTAGGAGTCAAGTGCTTTTGGGGACAAGCTTACAGGACAGTTGGAGCATTGTGTAGGTGTGAAGTCGATATATTAGTTATGTATAATTATTGGTGATGTAGTATATGGTAGACGGGCTATTAGTGTATGAGACTTGGGATATTAGATATTATGTTCAGAACTCCATATGAATGGAGTTAATGTATTCTGACCCAGTTGCTTTCGCCAATTCAGTCTCTTGTATATTGTTTATCTGGTTTTGTTCATATATATTCCATATATTATATGTTATCTTCGCATTATGAGATTGTATTGTTGTGCCTTGATATGGTATTTTGTATTTATTTACCTTGATGGACTATATTTTGTGGTATCCAGTAGGTAGACGTTGTCGTTCGATGTTGATCTAGGGTATCACATAGGGAAGGTAGTCACGGTGGTATCCAAGCTTTGGCTCAACACTCAGGACCAAGTAGACTAGTCTGAGTTAATAAACCTGGTGGATGGAGACACGTTGAGAGAGCGTGCTTGTATTTTCCTACTATATAATACTGCACATACCACTTGTCTCCTAAACTTAGATTTATTCAATCATAAGAGGTATCTTCATTTAAGGCTATCTATATAAGCTGATGGCGTGCACGAACAACTGTGGATAGCCAGTTTGATATTTCTAGTTAGTTTAGAGACTATTTGAATACCACATAGGATGTCCCACTGCCTGCGAACATTCGAATAAACGTGGTGGGTATTGGAGGTGGTGTAGCACTTAGGGCATATAAATAAAAGGGGTTGATGATTAGGCCATGACTTGGATTGATTCTAGACATTGCTTTGAGTCTCGGTTTATTTTTAGGATCAAAATGGACATGTGGTTTAATTGTTTTTATCCATTTGTAGCAGGGTAGTTTGTCAGTGAAGGAGTATGTTAGCAAATTTAACCTTTTGGTTAAATTCAAAGTAGAGATGGGTATTATTCCTATGAAGTAGGTAAGGAAGCTTGCCTTGGATCTTAATGCATGGATTTAGGATTTATTGCGTAGTCATATCCAAAACTTGCCCCTTGTAATGTAGGTTAATTCATTTGTAATAATTAATCTTATATAGGTAACCTTGGTTGTTAAGCTAAGGTGTAATGACCGAGAGTATTACAATGAAAACTTGATGCATGATTTTTCGAGTATAGTAGGGATATTCAATGAAGTGCGACTTGGATTATGTATCCAAGTAGGATCTGGTAGTTGCCCAAAAATAAGTAAGGATCTAGCGGAGGACTTCTACATTTTTCGTTAAGTCATTTATGTTAGAATTGTTAAACCCAGTGTTAGCAAACCTTAAGTGATTGGATTAATCCTACGAACTACATTTGTGTTTTATAAGGATTTGTCCAGTCATGTACTAGTCCTTAATCCCTAGTTTAATTGCAGGGTTTCTAGGTTATTTGCACCAATTAAGCAAGAGTTTTTTCAACTGATTCTTTAAGTTGAGCAATTGATTTGGATTCTTACGGTGACTTAGAGATTTTTGAAGCATGATTATAGTCATGCAAGGAAATTTGGAAGGTTGAATCAAGGAACCATATCGGAATTTGCATAAGGGAAATCAGGTGGCTGGCCCTAGTTTAACAAAGAAATTCTACAAGCAAACAAAATATTGGATCGGGCATTTAATATTATTTTAGATGATTTTTACTCGTTGTAAAATTATTTATTATATCATATAGTTAAGATAGTTTGGAATAGTTTGGGAAAGGACTTCTCAATGAGTTTTGTGATGATTTAGTTATTGTGATGATTTGGTTAATCTTTTAAGCGACTGTATGATACTTTCCTGGGCGAGCGTCGCAATACACTTACTGTATTATCGTTATTAGCATCGTGTGGTTGAAGTGAGTTTGAACGTGAGCGAGTCCAAGCATTCCAAAATTGTCATTTTATAATGATTTGATTAGTAAAGTTTTCCCCTTAGGAGAATGAGTTCTGTTCAGAAGGAAAGGAAAGTTGAGACTTAGATTACTGAGTTTATTCGAGAGTTTTGAGGATTGATGGTCTAACATATCATATATATTTTCCTTTCCAAAGCAGGAGGCGTGATAGTCTTTCATGTATTGTATTCATGAAAGGAGTTGCACCACTTAAGCATTTTGGAAGTCAAATGGTCTCATAGGGGTTTACAGCTTGACATGCACGCTATGACTGTTATTGGTTACTGTGCATGTTGTTACAGACTTCTTGTTGAATAATTGGTTGTTTGTATGGTAATCATTATTGTTTGTTATATCTTATTGTTGCTTATTGGTTGCTTGTTGTTGGTTCATTATTGTTTGATTGTTTAATTTTTGTTGATTAATCATTGGTTAATTATTGTTGCTTATTGATTGCTTGTTGTTGCTTAATTATTGATATATTGTTTATCTTTAATTGATTTGTTGCTTGTTGTTGCTTAATTGTTGATTGATCGTTTAATTTTGTTAACTGATTTCAGTTGTTTATTGATTGCTTGTCGTTATTTTTTATTGCTAGCATACTGTATATATTTTCCTTTTCCATAGAAGGAGTGCACGATGTATTTTGTGAATTCTATTTGTATAAGAGTATAATTCTAGTGACATCATCGTGATGAGTCGACCGGGGAATATGGATGTGAACGGATGTGGCTTTTGGCCTCAAAAGCCCGTTCATATTTTTTTAGAATAAGATTACATGGCTTCAGACCGGTAGGGTTAAGCTTGTCCGTGTTTGATGGAGTTTTATATTGGTATGCCTTCAATTACTTAAGGAATTTTTTTCCTTTGTGTTTTTTGATATGTAAGAAAGCATAATGTAGCGCTTGCTTTATTTTTGCATTAGAGATCCCTGTTTCATAATTTGTTATAACATGTTTATTTGAGATGTATATAGCATTGGAGATGTTGGTTGCATTAGATGTTCTTGTTGCATAGTTTTCTATAACATGTCTATTTGAGATGTTTATTGCATTGGAGATGCTTGTTGCATAGATGTGTTTGTTGCTTAGTTAATGGTAACATGTTTATTTGAGATGTTTGTTACATGGTTTGATATAGCATATTTATTTGAGATCATTTCTATATGCAATTTAGAATGTTTAAAATCATGATATAATATTGCAATTGAATATAGTCCTCTTTGTTGAGTACATGATTAGGTATATGGAATCAGCTATGTGCTATTGGGATGCTTATTTGCTTGTATTCTCATCTAAATGGCATGCTCTTGCTACGAAAGAGGTACATAAGATCTGTAGCGTAGATAGTATGTATTTATGTATGCTTATATGTCCTTGAAATGAGATGCCTTTGCCATGGGATCCTCAGATATGAGATATGCATGTCTGTATGTTGTTTTAGGATATTTTTTTGGAGCTAGCAGCACAAAGAAGGTGCTACCGAATTTTTTCGAAACAAGAGGATTTTTTAAATCTTAAGGGTTATACGGTGTATTATGTGCTTGAAAATTTTGGTCAGTCAAGTTACATAATCTACTCATAGGAATTTCTGGGTTGAAATTCCTTTAAGTATGGAAGAATGTAACAACCCACATTTTTAATGCTTAGATATTTAAATAATTAATTTAATTATTTAATCGTTCATTAAATGAAGGTCCAAAATTTGAATTTTCACATACGGAAAAATTAGGACTCGAGACCACTTTCATTGAGTTAGGATCGACGTTGCGAATTAAAAAGAGTATAAATATCGATATATTTGGAGTCATGGCATTTTTATGATTCACAAATTTCCTATACTTATTTTGTAAAAATATATGCACAATCAAGTCTAGAGGGTTCTCGATTGATGGCTTGATTTTTTTGGAGGAAGACTTCATTATGAGACGTACAGTTGGAGAATTTTTGGAATCGGGTTATCCAATGGCCACAACGACTTCAAAATGCATGAATTTATCATCTTGGGAGATCATCTCGGATAGCAACAAAATTCGTACCATCGAGACAAGAAAAATGAGGAGATGGCGCCGATAGGTTTCAGAGCGATCTTATTTGCTGTGTTATCGTTCGAGCTCAAAATGTTTGACGATTTATTTGAGAAATCAAATAAAATAAATATATATTATTATATATTCACCACCACACGAAAGCATCTCTCTCCTTACTTTTCTTCTTTCCCCCTTTTGTAAATATCTCATGCTCGTTTCTCACAGGCATATATGCTCTTTCTTTTAATTAAATCACGAACTTCAACGATTGGGTGGATAAACCAATAGTAGCATGATGTTCCACTAGGCAAGGCACACGATGTGATGCCCATATCGGCCGATGTGGTGATGATTTTCATTAAGGCAGCAACTAGGGTTTCAGGTTTTGGGGGCACATAGAGGAGCTCGAGGTGGAGTTGTTAGATGATGGGTGTGGCATTGAGTTTCTCATGGCGGTGCGCATCTTTCGGCACAAGTAGATGGAGCTCCGATCGATCGGGGACAATCATAACATTTTGACAATAGCAAGGAATCAACAGGTCGTGGTTGTCAAGAGGGCATTGGGCTTGATGAGTTTGGGTCCATTGCGACGAGCACGCAAAAGAATCGATAGTGCAGAGATTCGTCAAGTAAATGGGGAGAAATTGATGAGGGAAGTGCATGGTGTTGGGTTATGTATGTGCATAATAGTGCACATTTGGGGAAGAAAGATTTGTGATTAATGAAGGTGATTAATTAATCAATTATTGTTAATTTATAAAGTGATTATCCAATTTGTATTTAATTCATATTTCTTGCATACGAGGTCCAGTCGAGACACAGTCCTCACCGTTGCACTCGTCGTGAGATTATCTACGACATCGTATGGGCTTGGACTGGATTCAGACACTTGGGAAATTACAGTTCAGATGAGTAGAATTATAAATCCAAATTTATATTTTTGTATAAATTCTTGTAATTATATATATTGAAAAATATTACCTAGGAGAGCTAGAATAATATATACAAGTAATTATTTCCCCATTTGATTGGACTGGTTTGAGTAGATATTTGGGATTATTGATTACGATCCCGTATATAGAGATATTATGTCATATTTGTATTGAATGGAGTTAGAGGGAGTTAATATTAATTTATAACATAGTTATGAATTAATTAAACTCTCATTTGTTATTAGATTAGTAGTAGAAATATTAGTATATATTTTGTTACTGATATTCGGGATAATTGATCAAGATCCCGTGTATATAAATATTGTATTCTTTTCATATCGAATCCAATTAGATGGAGTTGATATTAATTTATAGCATGGTTATAAATTAATTAGAACTCCAGTTTATAGTTATATTAGTGGTATAAATATTATTACATATTTTATTACCAATCGGAAATTAGAAGTATGACCTTTAAAATTAGCTGTAAGGCTAAAATGATGATTTGGGCATGTTAAACTTGTATTATAATGGCTTTGAAATTTATCTGGACTTGATATTGGTTTATTATAGTGTAAATAAATAATTAACCAACTAGTAAGTTTCTATAAATGTGATTTGAGAAGTTAGAAATTACAAAGAAGAATTGTATTATTTTATAGGGTTTGATTAAGGTTATAAAATCCCAAATATTGTAATAATGTGACTTATTAACATTAAAACCTAGAAATTATATGCATAAACTATATAATATTTTGAGGCCTTATTGTTAGCTAAACTTAATTTAAATAGAAGAATTAATTGAAAATAAGTCATAGTATGATTGATGGGCAAGTGCATTATTTTATAAAATAAGCACAAGACTTCTATAAATAAATACAAAAAATATATGGTTGTAATGTTGGTGACCGAGTAAGATGCATTTTGTTGAATTGTTTATATGATTTTACGTGTGAATTGTTACTGATATTGAGATGATAGAAGTGTTACTTTGGTTGTGTATTGCTTTTGTGCATGTATGTGCATGATATGTGTTTATTAGTTCCATATAATTGGATTGGTTATATATATATATATATATATATATATATATATATATATATATTATGGCGACCGCATTACACTATTGACACCCAATATAACTAAATAATGCGCTGCTGTCATGCCAGACTGACGTCAGATGATCGTCAAGGGTTAAAAAGGAAATAAAACATCACAGAGCCTGTTGTATATCTCCAAGCGCATGGAATAAAATATAATATACATCACATATTTAAAAACGGAGAGACAATAGTAACTAAGTGATCAAATATTTGAGTATAGATCCATAGAGTTATACAATATATTAATAGAGTTTGTACAACCGAATAAACCAAAATACTGGCTCAGAACAATAAGCAAACACTGCTAAGGCACCACAGATTCTACTGTGAGTGATAAATGACCTCAAAATACTATACAAGTTGATATAGTAAAGAACAAATGGTAAAAGAGTCATATCTGACCTATCCCTGCACCCAAAGATTTAGCACATAACATATATAATATGCTACTCTATATCATCTTTAAAATGTACTACATCCTAAGTACAGTATTGGGTGCCTAGGTATCCACGGCCTAAATTTCTACACCAGGTGACGTCCCTAGTGTGATAGACTACGAGGAAATATTCAAAGAAAATAAAACATCCACCAAATAATCCTCACTATCACTTAATGTACTTGGATATAAGACGACTTGTATGGCACAATCATAAGCTAGAGACCCAATCAAATCTTGATTCCATAGTGCCTAATCCATGCCACTTTGTAAGGTCATGAAATAGACCCACAGTCATAAGGTCAAGGGTAATCTACGATCATAAGATCTAGACATAGTCATAATCCCAGGCGGGCATCCCCAGGTACCTCCTCTACTTGAGCATAAAGGAAACCGTTGTGTGTCTACGATCCCTTCGCACATGCCTTCATAATGGAACACAATCATAACTCCATAATGATACTGGAACATGGCCGTAATTCCACTCACGAACTCTCCTTATTGAACCGCCCTTTTGCATCATAACTTCAGCTCCAGTCATTAAGCCACTATCATCGGAACCTAATTCTATCCACTATCGAGTTACCATCATCGTAGTCCCAACGCTATCACATCAAAGCCCTCCAATATCTCTTCATTACTTAATTATCAGTCTTCATCGTGCCATCACATCACCATCGAACAATGAACGAATGAATGAACACCTCCAGCATGACCTAGAGACCACATACTCCAATTCCCAAATGTTTCACTCCGACCTGATTAAAAGATTCAGGTCAGTACCAACCTCTACCACTTGATGCCAAGTTGAATACTTCATTGGGTCCCTTTACTTCCATAAAGTCCCTTTCCCTTAGTAATTCAACTCCCAAGTCACTAGACCTCCATCATCCAGGAAAGTTCTTGGTACTAAGCTGAATGTTTGATATCGAGTCCTTTACTTAGCCAAATTTTGGCTTCTAAATCATAGAACTCCTCTCTTTTGCCAAGCTAAGGCATAACTCAAAGCATTCCTACATCTTTCCCTAAGCAACCCCAAAGCACAACCTAAGTTGAATCCTACTTAATTGAATCTCCCACCAACCACTTTCTACCCATTGTGAGAAGAATTCCCTAAGCCGGTCCTGATGCATTTTGAACTGTGGGCTCTCCCCTAACTCCAAAACCCCTCCTCTAAGTGTTATCCAATTCCTAGCACTTTTTCCTTCAATTTTCCTATTTCAATTCCTAACTACCTAAAGTACTAGCAAACCATATCAAAGAAAACCCTTCCAAACTGAAATAACATCCATATACTTCCATGCACACATGCAATTCATCAAAACATAATAATCATTCAAATCCTAACCTAGATCTAACTTTTACACTCATGTAAATATGATCAAAAGGGGTCGTACAATCATTTAAAACCCATTTTAAATCATTTTGATTTCGGCTGAACGTGTATAAAATGCGATTAAAGTTAGAAAATGTTTTATTATCAAAATCATGTTAAAAACACCAAATTTTATTATATTAAATGGATATGATAGTGAGAGGTCAAGATCCACTCACCTACTGTTCAAATTTGTACTTTTTAATCCAAAAATAAAAATGGATAGCAAAGAGAACGAGCTCAAATCAGCTAAAAATGATAATCTCCAATCCTTTTATGCTGAGCACCCTTCTAATGTGTTTGGCTAAGATTAGTAAGGAAAAAGAGAAGCTTTTTTGCTAGAATTAGGTTTAATAAATATTTGGGATTGTATTGGGAAACAGGAAATGTGATTAAAGATGTCCCATCAGCCCCAATAAGGTGAAAATCTCGAAATTAGCCAGTAGGCTTTGGTCCCCGACCGATTGTCCATCGATACTGGCTAGCAACAACCAAAACTTAAAACATGCATAACTTTCAAATTGTAAGTCCGTTTTATTGTTGGGACCCCTCTACCAAACGGGAAACCATCATGCTGCAGCAATAAAAGTGCTTTTAGACCCTAACTCGGCTCCTATCAAAAGTCATAGTCCATATAAGATTTTAAGGGTAAAAATAATCACATAGAAATTGGACAAAAATCATAGATGTGGAAAAATGTTCCTAATAGTTATTTTCCAAAATTTTATAGTCATACGACCTTATATGAATAAAAGAAAAATATTTCAAGATCCTCCAATATGTAAAATACGGGTTGTTATACTCCCTCATTTAGGAATTTTGCTTCCAAAATCCCCAAATAAGTCAAAGAATAATCAATTATAGTTACCATGCATGCCTAACAATCATATACAACCATCATAAATATCAAACAAGCAACCATGCAATTAATAGTATAGATAAATTTATCCTAGCATGCGAAGTAATAAACTATCATATATGATTTCAAAATAAAATTAAATACAATAAACCGTAGGTCTTACCATGCAAAGAGTTCTGAATATGTGGCCCTCATGCTTTCCTCGATTTCCCACGTGCAACCGCTTTCTCTTTCGCCCAATTGAACCTTCACCAACTCCACCTTCTTCCTCCTAGGAGTTTCATATCATGTCCGACAATACATATTAGCATATAAGGTCTTGAAGATTTTGGTTCAAGCTCGATATCATCAGGTTGATCCGGTATAATCGTCGCACCTAAGTTGTGCATAAGCTTCCTCAAGTGAGATACATGAAAGAAATTGTGCATGCTCGCCGTCTTCTGAGGTAATTTGACCTTGTATGTTAGGTTCCTAATACTCTTTACTATCATAAAAGGACCTACGAATCTTGATGCCAACTTCCTCTTGCTACCGAATCTAATGACATTCTTCAATGGGGAAATCTTTGCAAACACCATATCACCGATAGAGAACTCCAAATCTCGATGTCTCTATTCAATGTAGCTTTTCTGCCTACCCCGAGCATCTTTCATTCATTGCCGAATGATCTCAATTTTTTTTGAGGTTTCTCTAATCATATCTGGTCTGGGTATCAGTTTCTCACTCGCTTCTACCAACATGAAGGAGCGTTACACGATTGGCCATGCAATGCTTCGTACGGTGCCATACCAATACTATACTGATAGCTATTATTGTATGCAAACTCTACCAAATGAAAATGATCGTCCTATGAGCCTCCGAAATCAGGGATCTAAGTTTACAAAAGATCATTTAATATATGATTCACTCTCTTAGTCTACTCATCCGTTTTGCGAGTGGTAAATTGTTATGGGATGCAGCTTGGTCCTCAACACCTTTTGTATGCTTTTCCAAATACACTAGTGAACACAGGGTCTCGGTCACTCACATGCTCTTTGGCATATCATAGAGTCGCACCATCCACCCAAATACAACTCAGCCAATTTGGATGTCGTTCTAGTAGACCTAATGGGATGAACCGAGTGCTCTTCATCAATCTGTCGACTATGACCGAAATGCTATCATACCTCCTCTGGTCCTTGGCATTCCATTAATAAAATCCATCGATATCTGCTCCCTTTTCCTCTTGAGAACTTCAAGTGGCTGCAATAATCCACTTGGCTTCTTCTGCTTTGCCTTTACCAATTGGCACTTTATACACTTCGAGATGAATAACTCGACATGCTTCTTCATCCCCTCCCAATAATTTTTCTGCTTAATGTCATGGTACATCTTATTACCACCGAGATGTACAGTCAACCTAAAATGGTAGCATTCTTGTAGCACCTCGTCTCACAATCCATAACCATCGGGACAAACTATCTCTCATTCTTATGGAGCAACCATCTTGGTCAAGTCCGTAATACTTTATATCTTCAGACTATACTCCTCTTTTTATTTTTGCCACAATCACTGCTAGTCTAGCATCTCACCTCTGACCAGTACTAATTCGCTCAATCAAACTACGTTTAATTGTTAAGCTCGCCAACATCTCTGGCTATAACTCGCAATGAGGTCTGCAGTCATAGCTGGAAATAATCCAACTACTTCGACTATAGGAATATTTCTCCCAAACTGGTATGTCTTCTACTAAATGCATCTACAACCACATTTCCCTTACTAGGCATACAGAAAATGTCAAAGTCGTAGGGGCCAAGAACTCCAACCATCGCTACTGTCAAAGGTTGAGTTTCTTCTAGGAGAAAAGGTACTTTAAGGATTTATGGTCCATGAATAGCTTGAACCTTTCTTCCATTAGGTAATGCCTCCATCATCAAAGCAAACACTATCGCTACCAACTCTAATTCATGAGTTGGATACTTCCTCTTGTGCGGTTTCATATGTCGACTATGTAGGTGGCAACATTTCTCCTTTGCATCAACACTGCACCTAATCTAGTACCACATGCATCTGTGTATATTGTCAGCTCCTCATTCTTGCTCGGAATGTCAATACTAGTGCACTCGTTAACCTATCCTTTAGACTCACAAACGCATGCTCGCACTTCATGTCCCAAACAAAAGTCTGATTCTTCTTCGTCAAATTGGTCAATGGTGTTGCTACTTTGGAGAAGTCCTTGATAAAACTTCTATAGTATCCTTTCAATCCTAGGAAACTCCTTGCATAAGTAGCGTTCTTAGGTTGGTTCCAATCCTGAACCGCTGCCACCTTAGCGGGATAAATTGTGGTGCTCTTATTAGAGATGACATGACCCAAGAATCTCCCTTCCTTACTCATCGATAACTTCGCTCTTAAACTTTGCTTTCTGAACACTTCAAGCATAGTCCTCAAGTGTGTCTTGTGTTCCCACTCCATCCTAGAGTAGACCAGAATATCATCCGCAAACACATCCATGAACTTGTTTAACTAATCTCTAAAGACGTGTTTCATGAAATCAACAAATTATGTCAGCATAACCAACCACTCATAAAAACCAAACAGCCTATGAAACCCAGTGATCGGCTTACACTTCTTCGCTACTCTCAACCGATGAAAACCCATCATAAGATCCAGCTGAGAAAACACCTTCATGCCATGAGCTAATCAAAGAAGTTATCAATACGTGGGAGTGGATACTTATTCTTCCTTGTCACCTTACTCTCACGGTAATCTACACATAACCTCAAAGAGCCATCCGCCTTTAGTGATGATTACCATAGGTTCACCACACTAAAATATGCTCTTACAAATGAATTCATGCTTCAAAAGATCATTCACTTGCATCTCCTTCTGCTCTATAGGCATGACTATAGGTCTGGAATCCTTCACCAATCCTATATGGAACTCAATCTCTCTATGTGGTGGTAATCCGATCACCTCCTCAAATATGTTTGGATACTCCCTTGCTATAGGCATATATGAAAACCCGTCATGTAGGATCTCAAACAAGTATAGAAAACTAACCATCACCTCGTTATCAGGCAAGCAACTTATCTCCAACCTAGGCCATCACAATCCACAACTATATGTATTTCTATAGCCAGTATATCCCTAAAATAATCCCAAACCCAACGAAATTCAAAACAAAACAATCATAAACAAAAGATCATGCATGACTCGATAAGTACCATGACAAACCACACATAGGCTTATGGAGCCTCCAACAGGGTTCGTCACAATCATAGGTCAGTTAACTATTTCAGGTTACAATCCCAATCTATCTACCAGGTTATTAGATATAAAAGATTGTGAAGCCTCAGTATCAAACAAAACACGTATAGGAACATCATAAATGGAAAGCACACCTTAATTAATGGTACTCTTCCCTTTTTCCTTCACCGAGGGAGCACTTGAAGAAGGCAGAATGGCATCCAAAGCGTACATCTCCACCACCTGTTTCCACTTCACTGGCTTAGGACAATTCTTTTGAATATGTCATACCTTGTTACATTTGTAAATTTCCTTCCTTCAGCCTTACAGTCTTTAATAAGGTGACCCTTCTCTCTGTAGTTGTAGTAAGTATGTTCCCACTTTCCCTTCTTTGTTCACCCTTGCTCTACAGTTATTTTCTCTTCCCTTTCCAATTTTTCTTGCCCCCACTGCCTTGTTGTAGTTTTGGATGTTCTTTAACCACAACAGTTGATTTGGACTTAAGGTACAAACTCTCTTGGCAAAGAGCTTTTTCAACAAGTCTCTCAAATGACCCATTGATATGACTCACTAACTTCTCCCCTAGATAATCACATAAACTAACAAAAAATTTCTCATTCTTCCTTAACGAAGTGTCGATGAAGGACATCCCGTCTTTTGACAAAGCGTCAAATTCAGCCACATATTTAGAGATAGACATGTCTCCTTACTTCAAATCGGCAAACTTCCTAAATGGCACCGACTTCTGAGCAACTGGAATGATCTTTTCCTCGAATCTATTTTGAACTAGTCCCAAGTAAACTGTTCTTCAAGTATGGCAAATATGATAGTGTTCCACCAATTCATATCTCTTCCTTGAAGCTGTCGGGAAGTCGACCTCTTTTCATTGCATAATCCAATTCAAGGTCATTAAAAGTTCTTCTATGGGTGTCCAACCAATCATGCACATCCATAGCTAATTCCATCCCTTGGAATGGTTTTCCATCAAGGATGGAAAAATCCATATTCATCTTAGTGAAATCAATTCTAGGCGCTTGCTCTTGAGGAACCACCACCAATAACAACATTCGTAGCAGTCGCTTGAGCATTTCACAGCATGTTCGCCATCATAGTATTAAATATAGTTTGAAAGTCATGGTTAGCAACCCTCAAACCTGCTCTTTTTTAACTCCCAAGATAGAGTTCCTTAAATTGTTTCTTATACGCCGACTCATTCTTGATACATAACAAGAATGATTAGTCTCCCATAAAATAAAACTGTATCAATAGTTCATGTGTGCATGCTACTTATATACTATATAAACTACTATAAAGTTTTAAAATCCAAAATATATAAATGTACATACTCTCTCGTGTATATGTACTCTCGATCCGGTCTAGGGTGATAACTCCTTCCTCATCTCTACTAGACCATGGTATTAACTGAGGTTAATCATGTAACTTAAGCTCTGATACCAAATGTGACGACCACTCTACACCGCCGACACCCAATATAACTAAATAATGTGCTGCTATCGTGCTCGGTTGATGTAGGATGCTTGTCAAGTGTTAAAATGGAAATAAAACATCACAGAACCAATCGTATATCCCATAGTATGTGGAATAAAATATAATATACATTAGAGATATGAAATAGGAGAGACGGTAACAACTAAGTGATCAAATATCATAGTACATATACATAGAGTTAACATATTAATAGAGTTTATACAACTGAATAAACCCAAATATTGTCTCATAACAATAAGCAAACACTGCTAAGGCTCCATAGTGTTGCACAATAGAATAAGCATGATATCAATATATATTATGAGAAAGCTTCATCCTACTCGTCCTGTGCACTACCACTGCATACACTTAGAGCTGTTATCTCGTCTATGTATTTAAAAATACCCGAGATAATAAGAAACAAAACATAAAAACTCAAGTCAGACAACAATCTGGTGTGAGCAATAAACGAATCTCAAAATACCATAGAAGTCGATATAGTAAGGAACAAAAGGTATAAGATTCATACCTAACCAGCCCCTGCATCTAAAGAATTAGCATATAACATCTATAATACGCTACTCTGCTATCATCAACAAAATGTACTACGTCCTAAGTGTAGTATCGGGTGTTTAGGTATCCATGTCCTAAATATCTACATCAAGTTGACATCCCTAGAGTGATAGACTATAGGAGAAATGATCAGAGCAAACATAACATCCATCAAACAATCCTCACTAACATTCAACGTGCTTAGATATAAGATGACTCATATAGCACAATCACAAATCAGAGACCCAACCAAATTTCGGTTTCATGGTGCTCAATCCATGCCACTTCATAAGGACAAGAAATAGACCTACAGTCATAAGGTCCAAGGTAATCTACAGTCATAAGATCTAGGTACGGTATTAATCTAGGTGGGCATCCCCATATATCACCTTTATATAGGCACACAGGAAATGTCTGAGTGTCCATGATCCCTTCGCACATGACTTCATAATGGAACACAATCATAACTCCATGCTTCCCATACCATAGTAGAACATAGTCATAACTCCACCCAAGGGCTCTCCTCATTGAACCTGTCATTTGGATCATCACTTTGTCTCCAGCCATTGAGCCATTATCATTAGAATCTAACTCCATCCACTATCGAGTTACAATCATCGCATACTTGAAGCTATTACATCGAAGACCTCCAATATCGCTTTGTTTCTTAACCATCAGTCTTCATCATGCTGTCACATCACCATCGAACAATGAACAAATGAACACTTCCAGCACGACCCAGGGACCATGTACTTCAACTTCCAAAAGTTTCACTCTAACTAGATCAAAACATTCAGGTCATTACCAAACTCTACCATTCGATGTCGAGTTGAATACTTCATCAACTTTGGGTCCCTCTACTTCCATGAAGTCCTCTTTCATTTGTAATCCAACTCGTACATCACAAGGCCCCAACGTATAAATAATTCATTAGTGTATGTATAGTTTAGTAGGCCTAATTTAGGGTTAATGAAAAGTGGACGAAATATATTATATAGATGTATAAATATATGGTTCAAGTGAGATATATATATCTTTGTGTATGTGCATGTGTGTATAATAATGGATACGTAGTTTGGGCGATTTATATATATTGTTTTGGTATACCTGAATTAGGGAAACCGGGTAGTGCGAGGCACTTCAAGAACGAAACACGATTCACCTGGGGACGACAATACTTCGGTCTTGTGTACATCTGTAGGAAGGTTGTATATAGGGTTTAGCACTTACATACAGTTCCAGTATGTTGGAGTAGACAGCCGGAAGGAAAGGATGCTAGTGAGGGAATCCACTACACTATTGAGATGAATGACATGTAGATGAGATCTTGGAATAGGGGTGGAGAGAGATTGGGACGACTCTCTAAAGTAGGTCATATACTATTTCATAGAATAGATAGGTATTGTAATAGGACCTATAGACCAACTTCTTTTGAGATGTTGATTTTTAGAAAGTACACAAGTCAGTTGGGGCTCTCGGTAGGTCTCTTTGGTAGTCAATGGCAATGCGACACCTGTATTGGTTATAAATATTCGTATTTTTGTATTGGGTATGGAGATGTTATGTTATTTGCATTGATATATCATTGTATTTTTTCATTTCAGATGTTTCGATAGGGATTGAGAGATCTATGGCACTGTTTCTTATGAGGTGTAGTATACCCCTTACTTGTTTTTCATATTCAGTAGCATGGCTTGTTACAGTATGTACTGTTTTAATAAAAGAACAACTACTATGTGTCATTCTGACTTGGTGTATTGATAAAGTATGAGGATGTATGATTAGTACTACCTATTGATCTTTGCTCATGTTTATTAGATATATATAGGTTGCATGTATATACAGTACTTAGAGATAGTTCCCCTCACATCGAGCTTTATGTCTGACCCTTTCTTTGTCTGTTTATGTCATGACAACTCTTAGGTACTCGATTGAGTAGTTTGAATGTCAGGTGCTTTTGGAGACACACTTACAGGATAGCTGGAGCATTTTGGAGGCATGATGTCAATATATTGGATATATATTTGTAGGTGGTATAGTACATGGAAGACAAGATATTTTGTATATGAGACTTGTGTTATCAGATATTATATTCAAAACTCCATATGAATGGAGTTAATGTATTTTGACTCAGTTGCTTCCGTTAGTGCAGTTTCTTGTATATTGTTTATAATGTTACGTTCATGTATATTCGGTATATTATGTGTTATCTTCCCATTGTGGGATTGTTTTGATGTGCCTTAGTAGTTGGTATAGTGTTTTATTTTAATTTTACCCTGATGGACTATCTTTTATGGTATCCAGGAGTCGGACGTTGTCATTCGACGTTGATTCAGGGTATCACGAAGGGCGGATTGTCACAACATTTCTACTATGTTCATAATTTTCCTCTTTCGAGAAATTACAATTCTTCCTCCAGATATGGTATTGGTTTTTAATCTCGTACGTACGTATGTGTGTGTCTGTATGTTTTGAACTATTACACAAGCTTCATAAAACCAAAAAGGTTATGTTTTATGCGTATGTGTATGCATGCATTATATGCATGTATGTATATATACATACACATATATTTGGTATACATATTATAGATGTCCAAGTCAATAGCATGCATATATAAATACAATAGATGATTTATATCTGAATAAATTTTATTGAATTCATTTAACCAACGGTTATTAATGAGTGTGTGTAGCCATTCAAATCAATCAAAATGGTTGTGTATTGGGTATCGATGTGCTGCTAGATTTTAGGAGTACAATTGAATGTAGATTATTTGTATATACACTCACTATATTAATTGTAAAAACCATGCTTTCTACATCGTTGATATAAATAGATTTAATAAAAATAAAACGTTTGAATTTGATTTATGGATAATTTTAATTTTTTAAAATATAATTTATTAACATTTAATGAAAAATAGATTTTTAATTTAATAAACTGAAATTGATTCTTTAAGAAAATATATTGAATTTGAATAAAATATTTAAATAAATATAGAATAATTTTGTTTTGTAAATAATTTTTAATGGTTGAAAAGAAAACTTTATTTGACATTAATAGCATGAATAAATCAGTGAAGTTAAAATAATTATTGAATTTAATATTTTGTATAATTTGTCAAATATATTTTTAAAACATATAGTGGGTTAATTTAAAACGAATATGCAATTATAAATAAGTGTGAGGATTAAGATTTGAATTTAAATGAAAATGGGGATTAATTAAAATTAAATTGAATTGCTTATTAATGGCACAAGCCCATGTTGACATAACCAAAACCAATTTTCTCTACTCTTTTTCCTTTGAGATTATTCCTCATCTCTCTAGAACCCTCTTGAGCCATAATCCAAAGCCCATACACATTCCATATTTCTCCCTCCCACACAAATCCTTAGCCACACAAAAGCTAAACCGAGTAAAATTGAAAATCGGCTACATACTAAAAAAATGCACCAGTGCTCTAGACCATGCACGATTGGGAGGTGTGACAATGGACTTTGGGGAGAGGAAAGGAGGCGCAATGAATTGGGGCGATAATGGGCACGATGAGCAACATGTCGCGTAAAGCGAATTGAAAGGCAACTAGGTAGGTTTAGGTGATGGGAGCAGGTAGCCATGGTGAACGATGCAGTTAGACAATTATAGCACGGGTTTTGTGAATTTAGGAGGAAAGGGGCAGAAGGAACAAAGCTTTGTTTTGGCGAGTTATTTTTATACATCACAACTATATTTTGGATTACCTATTTTCCAATAGTTTCTCATGATTTTTGTGTGACTAATGTTAGTTGAGATGCATTGAATTTGTTAGATTTATGTGTAAACTATTGTTTACTTCTTGTTATGATGAATTAAAAATTGATTGTTGAATATACATACATCACACGACATTTGAGTAATAAATAAATGCTTGTAAATAGTCGAACAAAGCACTCAAAGTTGATCCAAAAAAGGGAGAGTGAATTGAAGTGGGAAGTTTAGAAGGAAATAACTTATTTTAGAAATAAATATTGAATTTTGGAATGATATTTATTTAATATTGGAAAGCATTATTGATAATGGAAAATATAAAAGTGGATTGTTTTGGTGATTATAGAGATTTGATTTATAAGTAAATATTTGAATATGTATTTATCTACGATTATAAAAATATTTGAAGGGTTTTTTCTATAAAAAGGGAGTTTAAAATTTATATTTTGAAGTAATGAGTTATGTTATTTGGATTTAATAAGTTGGAAGTTTGTAAAAGTAATATAACATAGTAATAATAAGTTGAATGTAACATACTTATTGTATGGAATTATTATTTATCGGATTTATTATATATTTAATAAGTGAATTTTTGGAAGTGATATATTTTTGTGTTTGGTTATTTTAAATAAAAGAATTGAATTGTTTTGGAAAGATATGATATAAGACAGAATTTTAGTTTGAAAAATTACTTTTCAATGATAATAGTAATAAATAAATAAATAAAATGATTTGAAATGTAATTGCTAGTTTAAACACATTGGACGTTGGTTATTTTATTTTATGCCTTTGGGAAATATTTTAAATTGGAAGTTATATTATTGTTGGAATTTTATTTTATTTCTTTAAGAAATATTTCAATGAAGATTCTTGTTGTAAAAATAGTATTTTTTTTTTAAATTTGTTGTTTAAATAAGACAATGAATTATAAATAAAACTACTTTCATATTATTATTTTAAAATAATTAAAGGGAAATTTCAAAGTTTTTGAATTATTTTTTAAAGGATTTTAAGGAATTTTATATTGGATGAAATCCTTGTAATTAAATAAGAGGTTTGCAAATATTTTTTTTTGGAAATATATAAGGATTTTAAGGGAAAAAATAAGAGCTTTATAATTTAATCTTCTTTAAATTTAATAGTGATATTTGAAACTATATTGAAGAATTTAGGAACAATGTATTATAATAAAACCCCTTAAGAATTAACAATTAGTTCTATTGTGTGCTTTGTTTGATTTATTTTTTCTGCAATGAGGATACTTAATAAACGGGGTTGTAATACTAATTGGTATGGAACTTTCGGTAATATTTCTCCAGTTATCCTTTGGACCTATAGCATAGAATATTATTAGATGGTGCGAGTGATGTGTAAAAACATTGAGTAAACGAGCGAGCAAAACCTAGTGGTATGGGACATCAAAAATGATATTTGTACGGTTATTCCTTACGAGTAGATGACACTTAAACAGGGATAGATATACTGGGGTATTGCATGTGATGTGCATATAAAGTGACGATCGCTGGGGTGAGCATGCCTATGTGCCTATAGATGCATGACTATGGTTGTGTTCCTATACATATATATCGATGTCTATCGTTTTGTGTGCTCCTATTATTCACCAAGGAGTGAACCAGATTAGGCTAATATCCATCCTAGCGGGCTAATTGCAGGGTCGCACCCCGGATCTGTGACATACCTTGTGATTTATAGCTATGTGCTATTATTGCATGCTTTTTCCCCGTTTCAAGTAAGCAAGTAGTCTGTTATCATTTAGGGCACTTGTAGGGTAATGATCATTGCAAATCGTAAACTTGCACCTAATCAATAATGGGTTACCATGGCCTTCGAGGTACCTAAAGACTGTAGGAGCAGTGTTAGACAAGTATGTGTGTAGGCTCCTCGAGCAAGTGAGTGGCTATCAGTCTCCCATCTGGTTATGATGTGCGATAGATAGACATACGACATTTGTATACCTCCTTGAGTTTGGTATAGAATTAGGATAATTTGCTAACTATACCTAAGACTATGTCCAATGTATTGTCAATTCTTGTACCTGCCCATTATGAGATTTCATGAAGGATAATCCATTATTTATTATGTATGTTGTTGTTGTATTCTTAGTTGTGTAGATGTTTCTTTAATTCTGTGCATTGCTGTATGCATGCCATATTGTGCTTGATGATTATTATGTATTATGATGGTCGGATATGTGGATGATTCACCCATTATGTTTCTATATTACTCGAGTTGTAGCTTGACCCTACTTTTGAATGGGTGATTATACTTAAGTTTACGTTTGCGAACAAGAGTTTGGAGTGACGATTAGCATCCATGAATATTTACATCCAACATATCAGAGATACGTCAGATGTAAAAATTAAGTCAGCATTTCCCCTATGAGATTTTTCTACTTGAAAATAGGGAGGTATTTCGGTAGCAGTTTTTTTACATTCAACGTATCTCCGATACATCCAATGTAAAAAGTGTTATATCAATATTTATGGGACTTAATTTTTACATCCTACACAATCTTTAATCTCTAACCTCAAATCCAATTTTTCTGCGAACACTCTAACCTCTGACCTCCAACCTCTAATCCAGTTTGTCCACAAACGCATCCTAAGTATGATTTTGAGATATGTTGCAAGGTTAGTGAAGTTTTACGCCAGTTTCTATGATATATATTATAACAATCCGCACCATAATGGGCCTAAATTTCGTCAAAAATCAGAACCCAAGTCCATCAAAGCACAGATCGTTGGATCAAGTACCTACGAATAAACATGAGCACTACTAGAGATTGATAGAAATATAGACTCATAGCGGAAACAATAATAAGATAAGAATACTGGATATGACTACTATCTTGGAATTAATGGTATTCCATGGATAACACATTGTCACATCAGCATCGACATGAGAGAAAGAAGACTTTTTCAATAATAAAGCACATTCAGCTCTACTGACCTGCTCCACTAAATTATATCCTGTGGGTTGTAATGAGAAGGAGGTCAGAACAACCTTCTGGTGACTAGAAATATAAATTGTCCATAACACAAACTTATACCGATTGGTTTCCATTTAATTGTCATGTCCATTATGGTTAGCAACCTAACCTATCATTGCAGACACGATTACTACCTACCCCTTCCCAAGATACAAAATACTTATGAAGCCTTATTAACCCCCTAATACTTCCAAACCCTTTTGCCACGTAATACTTCTAAATATGAAGCAAACTTCTGTAATACTTTCAAAAGGAGAAATAGGAGGATCTGCCATTTAAGACCTTAATCAAGGTAGACCTCGTCATTTAAGACTTATTCCCAAGGTGGTTTCCTAAAAATATTGTTAATGGTTGGTGGGTCCTAGCTACATGACCTTTAACCACTATTCAAGGCTTCCGACATTTAATGTCCAACTATTACCGCATCTATCATCAATAAGATCGTCGCCATGTAATAAAAAGTACCCAAGCCACTTAATATCTTTTATTACAAAATAAACAGACTCTGGTCATTTAAGACCTTAATTAACCAAACTGCATTATTTAAGACCTATCCTCAAGGCATGCTCCTAAATGATACTATTGCTATTACGACCTTAGCAATGTGAGAGGATGTACCTAATCCACTTAATACTTCCAAGTGAAAAATATGCAGACTTTTGTCATTTAAGACCTTAATTAAGGTAGACTCCATTATTTAAGACCTATTTACAAAAGCATGCTCCTCGATGGTACTATCTAGCTATCATTGCTTGAAAATCTCAATGGCTACTTAATACTTCTTTTATAGAAAATAGGAGGACCCTACAGTCAATTAAGACCCCAAACCTGAAACGAACCACCCCGAGATATCCACTATCACTCTTAATTATGAATATGGCATTTCATTAGGGTACTTCTTTTGATGGGGAGGCCGACCCTTCAGCCACTTAAGACCTCAAACTGAAGTAAACCCTTTTTAAATACATACTTATTTATTTATTTGGAATCTCACTTGGTTACTTAATAATTCCATTTAGGAGAGAGGCGGACTCTTCAGCCAATAAGACCTCAAACCAGAAGCGAACCCCTATGGAGATATCCCTTATGCTCTTAATTCCAAATTTGGACCATTTAATACTTTCCAATTTAGAAAGCAAGCCCAATATCTCACGTTGTCATAGGTCTTAGGATTAGTGATATCTCACATCAGTAGTAACTGCAGCCAACTGTTGGTAGCATTAAAGTGACAGGCAGTCTTCCATCTAGTGACTCTATTGCCCTCGCACCACTAACCTTCTAAGTCCAATTAACTATCCTAAATCTTTAATTATATTATCTTATATAGACATTATACTTAGCTTACTAATTCCCCTTTTATATAAGGCAATAAGATTTATCTTAAATATTTATCTACCTGCAAATCCTCGTTTAATGCTCATAAATGCCAGTTTATCCATAAAATCCTAATAGACATTTCCTAAGACATTTATGTATGATTACTAATTTCAAGTTAGTAATTATTTACATTTATTTCATCTTTATCAGTCCCATTAATCCATTTACCTTATCAAATTATCGCAACTCCTATATTCATTACCATCTATCAAAGCTGGAACCTTTTAAATTCCTTTCTCATTAATTAATTATCCTAAATGCAAATATTAAATGTATGCGTCGTTATTAGCTTTTTATTTAATTATTTCAAGCATAGTAAATTACATACAAATATATATCTATATCAAATATATTCCAGTTATATACCTTCACATATTTTTTTTTAATGTTAAATTGTTGGAATCATATCTAAAATGATTTTTCGTCATAATATACATAAACTACTCCAAAATATAAGATTTAACTTTAAAATATAAAAGATTACATCGTTTGAAATTACAAGGAATAATCATTTCTTTTTATTACTAAAATAAATAGTGTAAACTACAAAGAATTCATAATTTACACATCGCTTTCTCTTTCTATTTCCATCTATTCTTTGTTAGTTCAAATGCTATATTTTTCTAAAGGGAAAGAAATCAAATTAATTTACAAATATTAAATGGATCTAAATTCCAACAATTCCAAATATATAAATGTTTATATTCTTACAAGATTAGGGTAATAATTCAAATTTATAACATTATAATACGACCTATTTCAAATCTTGAATAAATTTCATTCAAATCAATATCCAAATTCATACTTTAAGGGATTGATTTCTAGATCAGGTTGTAAACAGCTAAATCAATTCATAAACAAAAATATGCAAGTGTTATTTATTATATTCAAATCATATTCAGTTCATTGCCTACAACTAATTTACAGTTATCCAATCGGGCATAAAAATCAAATAAACATCAATAGGATAATTTTCATATTATAATAATGTATAAAATATTTCACTCACCTTTTAAAAGCGATCCAATTCTCTAAATCTGAAGTAGAACCTTTGATTTATCGCCAAGTCCCTTTTAATCCAAGGGATAAGTATAAAAGCGTATATACATACATTAGAATTGCAGTTTGAGAAGAGATTTGGGATTATGAGAGAAAATAGATATAAATATATAAACTACCTCAAATACGCATACGGTTGATTCTCTTCTCTTCTCTTTTTTAATAGATTTATACTCTTCTCTGATTTATATGAATATATATACAAATATCTTATCTTTATGATTTATGAAGAAAGTGGAAAAGAATAAATGGTAGAGCTTCGCTGCTGCCTTCATAAAAATAAAAGAAGAGAAGGAAGTGTTATGCCAGAATTTATAGGCGCTAGAATCAACCAGAACCATACAATTTAAAATATTAAATCTGGGACGTTGTAGCCTAGGTTTATTGTAGCTGCTAGGTCGCTACCGTTCGACCACTTTTGGGTCATCGATCGACCACCAGGGGTCGACCGTCGTCAATAATAGGTCGGCCCATGGGCCAGGGAAATTAATATAAGAAAGTTAATTTTTTCTTATTTAATTATTTTCGTTTCAAATTCGTTTTTCGTCTTTAATTTATTCGTTTGGACTCCGGTCGCAGAACTCCAAATATAAAATTTTCTCAGAATTTCGCTACAAACACAATGGTTTATGTTTCGTGTTCAAATTCCTCCGTTCGCACAAATTCCACTTTTGGAGCCTAATTAACTAACTAACTAACTAAATACCTAACTCCCAATTACAAGGTATTACATTCTTTCCCCTTTAAAAAGAATTTCGTCCTCGGAATTTTCACCAATGATTAAGTCATGGTTTTGACTCCTATTTATCCTAAACTACAAAGCCAATGAGTGTACATGTAACGACCCATACTTTTAAACATTTAAAAGTATTAAATTAAATAAGATTTTTTAATAAAATTGTTGAAAAACAAAAAAATTAAGATTTTACTGATACAAGTTAAATTATAATACAAGTTATGAGCTTAAGTAAAATTTCTACTAATGAAACATGTTTGAAATAATGTAAGGATGATAACAAATGCTAGTGTGTATTTTTAATAACATTGGTTTGAGTGAACGATTGTAAATTTTTAATTGATTGGAATAATAAATTTTAATAAAGAAAAATAAATGTTTCTTTATTAAAGAAGAAATCATATGTTTATTTATTTGAAATGTTTGGTAACTTAAAGATTGACTGTAGAGACGAGAAACTATTATTTGGTAAGAAATGTATAATTCCTATTTGTGTCCAATAGTGTATAATATGTTTAAATTAGTATTAGATAGGAAATAATTGTTCTATTTTTCATTACATTTATTCTGTCCATTTTGAAATTCATCTTTGTAAACAATTGAAATTAATGTAATTGAATAATTTCAGTTAATGGTAGAGAGTACACCAAATTGTAAATTAATAGATGTAATTAATCATAGCTTATATTTTGTGAAAATATAAGGAAAGTTGATTTAATGAAAATAACATTTATATTAAATAAAATTAACGTTTCATTTGTGAATGCAGGTTTAATTTCATTAAAATAAAGAATAGAATGATTGATTTAAAGGAAGAAACATATGCATATTTGAATTGTGTTTTAGCATATTGATGGATTACAAGAGTAGAAAAATAATTTATTTAAGTAAGTTATTTATTACTCTGCTGTATAAACAACAAATTTATAAACGTGTTTAAATGAATAAAGAAAACAATTATTATATTTTTACACATTTTAGTTGTCTGTTTTGAAATTTAACTTTGTAAGTAATTGTAATTAATGTAATTGAAATATTTCAATTAGAAGGGAAGAAAACGTCGATTACAATTAGTAGATTAATAAAAATAACGCACCTTTCGTGTCAAACAGAAAGGATGTTTTATTGGAAATAAAAGATCATTTTGGAAAAACCAAATTGAACATTTTCATTTTAGGGTAAGTACTTTTATTTACTATGCATAGATAAAAAAAACTAAATGCGTACAAATTTAAATATTATTTGAGTTAATGAAGTTAATTTGGTTAAAGTTTCACAATTGAATTTCAAAAGGGTTGTGCGATGTACATGGTCCCTTCATTTCTTTTGTTATTAATTGTTGCATCATTATTAATATTTGATCTGTTCATTTCTCTTTCTGTTTAATACCTGAGCCTAGACTTTTAGTTTATATTTAATTCTTGCTACCTTGTTTTCGCGTATATAAAATTTCACTTTCCTTTGGTTTGCAAACTTTTCCATTTTTGCGTACATTTCTTTACGCATTATTAATGCCTGAAGCTTTCAAAATAAAACGTGACATTTATTTTTGTCTCTCCACCTTAATTTTCTAATTATTAAATAACCTGCAGCTTATTTCTTTCATTTACAGTATATATTTGTGTTCATTTTTTTTGTTAAGTTTTATTGGGTTTGTTTTAGACTAATGGGCTCCTAGTAAACCAAGAGACCTAAGGAAACCTAAGAGACTTTGGTTCCTTCCTTTTAGCACATTTTGACCGTCTATTTTCCTATCTGACTAAAACCAAATACGTACAAAAAAAATTCCTTATTTGAGAAACTTTCTGCTTACTCTTCTTCTTCTTCCTCCTCAAATCTACAGAAAACTCCAAACTTCAAAACTCCTAAATCTCCAAATCAAATTCCATCCTTCCTCCATCAAAATCGTAGCTTACCTCGCTCCTCTTACCGCCACCCACCTCCATCACCACCCACAACCCATAGCCAAAGCCCCACCTTTCCTCTTTTTTTCTTTCTCTTTTTCCCTTCCCTTTTCCTCTTCCTTTCCCTTATTTCCATGGTTTCTATATTCCATTAAACTACTCCAAATCAAATATATTTTTTGAAACCGTGTATAATTTCAATGGCAACTACTTTGTTGTTGAACTTTTCTTTCTATTTTGAATATTTCTATATTAAAAAACTCCATTTTTCAAGTCCTTTCTCGGGTCCAATTTGAACGAAAATACCCCATATTGTATCAATCATATCTCCTTCAGAAATTAACCAAATTATGCGTTTCTTTTTTTTCAAACCATTTATTTTTCAAGTGGTTTAAACTTTCATTTAGATCAGTTCTACAAATTCCTTAATTTTCTATTCAAAAAACTCAAATCTTTTCGTAGTATATTTGAACATAGATTTTCAACTCAGAAAACACCTTTGTTTGTTCTGACCATAACTTCCTCTTGACATAAGCTTTTTAAGTGATTTTTTTTTGAAAGTGGAGAGAAAATAATTTAAAACAACATTCTAGTTAGTCACTTTTATAGATTCAGTAATATGTTGGTCCGTATATTTCCTAAAGTTGACCAGTGTCTGGTTTTCCGCTGTTCAAAATTAGGCATTTAATTAGATTTTGATCGTCGACAAATCAAAGGTGAGTGTTTAACCCACTCACAACTACTAAATTATCTTATATTGGTTAAATTAGATTTATGATGTGATTAGAAGTTTATTAATTTCTGTTTGGTGTTTTAATTTGTCATTTAGATTAAATTTGAATTAATATTGAATTTTATAGCCATCTACTTAATATTGAATATAATTTTTAGTTAAACACCTAATAATGTTAACCATTTAATTGTTATGATTTATTTCCTAATTTGTATGTTGATTGTGATTGATGTTATTGGTTGAAATTTTGGATGATTAGATATCTATTTATGCCTATATCTCTATTAACATTATGGGTTGAAATGATACATACTCGAATGATCTTATAGTTTAATTGTTTTGGGTTGAAATGATAAACCCGAGCGGTTTTCATTGATTTGAAAATTTTAATTTTAGATACTGGTTGAAATGATACATATATCGATATAAATTCTTGAATTTGGATTATGCATTGCAATTGAATTATTTAAAATGTTTAAGTTAAACTTCGGATTTGTTTTAGTTAGATGATTAAGATTGATATTTCGAATTATTTGAAACCTTTTAAATAATTATATTCACGTTGTACACTTGATAGGAGATGAAAATACCGTAACATCTATGAAACCATTGCACTAGTATTTCTATTTTATTTATTTTGATTTGACTTACATAAGATTTTTAGTTCTGACTCGAGCGTTTTATCTTTTCATTACGCTCGAGTCAATCTGAGCTTTTCAGTGTATTGAAGACTATTTTCTGGAGGACGAAGACGAAGATTCAATATATTATTGTTATTTATTATTCCACTACATTCTGTGTTCCGCTGCATTATTTTTTTATTTCTGATGTATGTATAACTCTGATTTGAATTGTAAAAGCGTAAGCAAATGTTATTTATAAAACAGCTTCATGAACTGTTTATTTTATTATTATATTTTGTCATTCCGCTGCGAGATTCTTGTTTTATTTTTCCTCCTTTTCTTTTATTTTCTTATTTACTCCATTAAAAATCCTCCCCTTTGAATGGTTTGAATTAGACATGTGTAGTTTATTGTCGATTTAAACCGTCCAAAAAGGTGGGTCGTACAGTACAACAAATTTTTGCACCCAAATGTGCATAAGTGCATAGTGTATAACTGTATCACCATACGAAAAATATGTATGCGGAATGATTCTAAATAGGCTCCTCCTACATGAATGCATTTCTTTTGAAAACATTTTTGAAAACATGATGCGAACAACCTACATATATACTGGCAGTTCTACATGTATGCAGCTTTTTAAAAAGCATTTCAGCATAAATCCCATACTCCAACAAATAGAAGTATGAAGCAAACAATTTTTCATCCACTTCCTACCACCCAATAATGCAACGCATCAAAAAATCGCTTCCTAAACTTTACCACAATGTCGGAAAAAGGAATTTAGACGGAGAATTTAACATTCCTACCATACTATAATCTTCCTATTCCCGTAGTACAATGGAAATTTCTTTGCTGCCCTGGATTTACCCTAAATTTTTCACGTACAAAACGCATAAGGAGCCTTATTTTCAAGCTCTAAAATGAAATCAAGTCTAAAAATAGAATTATGTGCGTCGTCGACAAGGTATGGAAATAGAAATTTCAAGGTTAAAACAAATTTTCCCTTGTTATCACTTGCACTTATCGCATTATCGACCCTAATGCACTTCTTAATTCACAAATTTTGACTCTATTTGCCTTTCTTAGGCCTAATATGCAGCCGTCAAAATCAAAGTTTTCACAAAAATATTTCCCACTTTTCAAATTTGTGTACCATTTGGAATATAAAATCTCAAAATATTTAGATGCATATTTTCCTTTGAAATCAAATTTTGAACGAAAACTCTAAAAAATAATAATTTAAGAGTAAAAAATAATTAAAATACAAAATGTTTTTTTAAATGGAAACTTTTCAAATCAAGGGGAGATTATTGAGAATATTCTCCTTCTTAAAAAATTTGATTAAACTAGTCACGGCAACGTAGTCAAAAGTCGGTTATGCCTTAAATGCATAAATCAAATCCCAAAATTCTAAAGCTAACCTTTATCCAACAATTTAACATGTTATTTAAAAATGTCAACACATCTATTATACAAAAATTTACTTTTAAGGAACACGAGCAATGATCCATGATATCGAAACAACTTTATCATGTCCTTCGATAAAATTTCCAACAATTCTAAACTTCTAGGCTTACATTGCATTTACTATTAGTTAATTGCCTTTATGAGATTCTCATATTTATATTGTTTCTATACTATACATATACATAAATGAGGGTTCACATATCATGAAACAATCACACAAGAAATGAATAGAAAGTCATAATATCGTATATGCCTTTTATAAGAGACAACTAACTATTTTACAACCCAACAACTAAAAAGAAAAGAAAAAATTCTAGAAAGGAAAAGACAACAACACCATAAATCCTAGAATAAGGCCTACGGACCACAAGTTGCCTTGCTCCTCAGCTGGAGCTAGATCCATTGCTGCAAACCTTGAATAGTAGAAGCATGGCGGCTATACACCCAAATCTCATGCCGCTAGCGCTACTAGTGTTGTTGACAACTTCGTAATTTCCATCTTCCTAAGGAAGGATCTAATGATGGCAGAAGGAACCTTCTACAAAACTGCCTCTCCATGGAGGTTCACCTATATTATCTTAAGATGAGAGTGGATAGGTGAAAATATGGAAAATGACTCTGTTGAATGCTAATCCTTGATCAACAAATTGGATCAGAAAGGTGTGAGTCCAATTGATGGTGATGCCATCAATACTAGCATAGAAGGTCTTACGCACCATGGGATAAATCTAGTTGTAAATTCCTATCATATGGATGACGTTGTACCGAATGATGCACATAATCAGAGTGGTAGTCGAACGTAGATTATCCATCTTCTGAACACCGACATTTTGGAAAAGATTTGCTGCAAAATTCTTTGAGTCAGTCACTTCAAAATAATCCAAGCCTGCGTCCTTTGCGGAGGCCTCCAAAATATCGACGAGATCATCATTAGTCAGCTCAATCAAGATATTCTTCACCTTCGAACGAATCAAACTATTGCCTCCATCGAAATTCTGCACCAATAGAACATTGAGAAGGCAGATGCAGCATGGGTAATATTCCCACTCAAAGGTCTTGAAATAGAGGATCGGTGCAAATCCTACCAGGACGAATGATTCTTCCAGCCCAAAAGTGGCGAAACCTTCTGCTCATTCCGATCTAGCCAAGTGGCCTCTTGAGGGTTGAGACCATAATGGTGCGAGGAAAAACCGGTAGTGTGGAAATGTATCTTCGGCTAAGAAGTGATCGGAGGGAGAAAATAAGTTTTAGATCTAGAGTGGTGATGGAGCGAGATCTAACGTGCAAAACTAGCACGAGGGCGAGGCTGTTGCTCTTAGGGAAAACGACATCCATGAGGAGGAGAATGGAGATTAGGTTCAGCTTGTTGAGGAAGGAGGAACGAAAGCAGGCTAAGAGGAATTTTGGACACGACTTTTATAGTCCCGTTTCAGGTTCAAGTTATGCGAAAACTTGTTAACAGCCAGACCTCTCCAGGTTTACCGCTAGGTGGTCAACCAATAGGCGGACTTTGGACGATAATTGAACCTAAACCCAATTAGGATCAGACTAAATAATAATAATAATCATTTCATGCCGTCTCCTTCGATTCGATACGATCTGAAAAATTTCTGTCATCACCATGATCATGTCAAAGCCTACCATCTAGTCCCGAACCATGCTCCAGCAATTCATAGTAGTCCAAACAAAATTACTGCGACCAACAACAATTCCAAAAACCCAAAAATATTCCATCCGCTATTTCCTACCAACTTCGCAGGATATATTTCCTCCAATAGCTGGTGGGTACAACAACACTTCAAACTACATACCCCAATAAAATTGAGCGCCATTCCTATTTTGTCTATACCTTAAAGAGAGGAAAATATGAAAACCTCGATTTTATAAACCCGAAAAATCATTGAGCTAAATATATGCTCCTTTATAATTGTTTATAAATAATAGAACTCGTTTCATACCAAAACATCCCTTAAAAGTCAAACTTATATATAAATATTTTAGGGTTTCCAAAAATCTTTTTAAAACACAAATTTGCCAAATTGGAAAACTATTTTCTTGTCAAAAATAAAAATCAAGCCTTTACTGAAATATATATATATATATATTACAAATTTCAAAAATTAATCTTTTATAAACCAAATGTTTCTTAACACGACCAACTTAGTGGTATACGTATTTCTTTGAAAATTAAAATTTCAAAACTTTGCCAAAACAAATTTTTTAAATAAATCTTTGGGAAAAGAAATCCTTTGAAAACCCCTTTTTCAAAAATCTAAGGCATTTACAAAATATATTTTATAAAAATTCTCCCACAGGTTTTAGACTAAGGAATTGACATTAATTACTCAAATAAAAATCCGGTTTGCCATCAAGGAGGTGACCAGTGAATGCACTCTAGCAATACTTGCTTTCGGACAATTACGACATACAGATTCTAATTTTCCATCCATCTGGAATAATTGTGTGTTTTCAACTAGAACTCAAAATTTAAAATTACAAGGTAGCTAGAATCCCAACTACCAAGTTGAATAGTCTCCGGGATTCTGCAATATGTCGTACTCATGCTCTTCTTCAACAGCGCTTTAAGCATCGCCAGCACTCCATGGGGTATTTCGAAGTCGACGTGAAAATTTTAACTCTAAGATACTTCCAAACCACATTTGGTTTGCCTATTCCTTCGGAGTGGAACTACAGCTACTTCTATAGTCGGAATTCTTAGAATCTAGCATAAGAATATAATATTACTAGATATGAAAATATGAATACATTCTCTCAGTTTATCCTAATTCCTCTGATCTACTAACCTAGCCTCTAATACCAAATGTAACAACCCGCACCTAAATAAACATAAACTTCAACAAAAATCGAAATCCAAGTCCATCAAAGCACAAATAGTTGGATTTGGTACCTGTAAATAAGCATGAGCATTATCAGAGATTGATAGAAATTCAAACTCACAGCGGAAATAATAATAGGATAAGAATACTAACTATGGCTGCTATCTTGGAATTAATGGTATTTCTCGGATAGCAGATTGTCAAATCAGTATCGAGCATCAGAGAAAGAAGACTTCTCCAACAGCAAAGCACATTCATCTCTAGTGACTTGTTCCTCTAAATTCTGATTGGTTTCCATTTAATTGTTATGAACATTAAAGTTAGCAATTCTAATCCAATCTTGCATTGCACACGATTACTACCTACTCCTTCCTAAGGTATAAAATACTAATGAAGCCTTATCAACCACACAACACTTCCAAACCCATTTTCCACTTAATACTTCTAAATATGAAGCGGGCTTTTATAATACTTTTAAGAAGAGAAATAGGCCGACTCTTCCATTTAAGACTATAATCAAGGTAGACCCCGTTATTTAAGCCCTATTCCCAAGGTTGTTTCCTAACAATGTTGGGTCCTGGCTACAAGACCTCTAACCACTATTTAAATCTTCCAACATTTAGTGTCCAACTATTACCGCATCTATCATCGGTAAGACCATAGCCATGTAATAAACAATACCCAAGCCACTTAATAACTTTTACTAGAAAACAGGCAAGCTCTGGTCATTTAAAACCTTAATTAAGGAAGACCCCATCATTTAAGACCTATCCCCAAGGCGTGCTCCTAAATAGTACTATTGTTATTACAACCTTAGCAATGTAAGAGACTGTACCCAAGCCACTTAACACTTCCAAGTGGAAAATAGGCAAACACTGGTCATTTAAGACCTTAATTGAAGTAGACCCCATCATTTAAGTCCTATTTCCATAAGCGTGCTCATTAATGGTACTATCTAGCTACCATTACTTGAAAATCTTATTGGGCTACTTAATACTTCTTCTATATAAAATAGGAGGACCCTACAGTCACTTAAGACCCTAAATCTAAAGCGAACCCTTCCTGAGATATCCATTACCACTCTTAGTTATAAATATTGCATCTTATTTGGTTACTTCTTTTGGTAAGGAGGCAGACCCTTCATCCATTTAAAACCTCAACATTGAAATAATCCCTTTTCTTATTTATTTATTTGGAATCTCACTAGTTTACTTTATACTTCATTTAGGAGAGAGGCAGACTCTTCAGGCACTTAAGACCTCAAACCAAAAGCGAACCCCAGTGGAGATATCCCTCACCACTCCTAATTTCAAATTTGGATCATTTAATACTTTCCAATTAAGAAAGCAAGCTTAATCTCTCACGTCGTCATGGGTCCTAGAATTAGTGATATCTTACATCAGTAGTAAGTACACCCAACAATTAGTAGCCTTAAAGTGAAGAGCAATCTTCTGCCAAGTGACTCTACGGATCTCGCATCACTAGCCTACTAAGTCCAATTAACCATACTAAATCTTTATTTATATTATCTTAGCTAGACATTAGACTTAGCTTACTAATTCCCATTTTATTTAAGGTAATAAGACTTACCTCAATTTTTTATCTACTCATAAATCCCCGTTTAATGCTCATAAATGTTAACTTGTCGATAAAATCCTAAAGGAAATTTCCTAAGACATTTATGTATGATTAATGATTTCAAATTAATAATATTTTATATCTATTCCTATTTCATCAGTCCCATTAATCCATTTACTATATCAAATTATTGTAACTTCAATATTTATTACCATTTATTGGAGTAAAAGCTTTTAAATTCTTTTCTTATTAATTAATTATCCTAATGCAAATATTATGTGTAAGTGCCGCTATTAGTTTTTTATTTAATTATTACAAGCGTAGTAAAATACATACAAATATATACTTTTGTCAAATACATTCCAGTTATATATCTTTATTATAATATTCTTTTCCATGTTAAATTGTTGGAATCATATCTAAAAAGATTACCCACTATAATTTTCATAAACTAATCCAAAATAAAATATTTCACTTTAAAATATAAAAGATTACATCGTTTGAAATTACAAGGAATAATCATTTCTTTTTATTGGTGAAATAGACAGTATAAACTACAATGAATTCATAATTTAGACATCTCTTTTTATTTTTATTTGCATTTATTCCTTGTTAGATCAGCTTTATATTTTCTAAAAGGGAATGAAATCGAACTAATTTACAAATATTAAATGGATCTAATTTCAAACAATTTCAAATATAGAGAAGTTTATCATCTAACAAGATTAGGGCAATAATCCAAACTTATAGCATTATTATACAACTAATTTCAGATCTAGAATAAATTTCATTCAAATCAATATTCTAAATGCATACCATAAGGGACTGATTTCCAGATCAGGTTGTAAACAATGCTAAATCAATTCATAAACGAGAATATGTAGGCGATATTTAGTATATTCAAATCATATTTAATTCATTTCTTGCAAATCATATACAATTATCCAATTAGGCATAAAAATCAAATAAACACCAATAGGATAATTTTCATACTATAAGAATCTACAAAATTCCCACTCACTTTTTAAAAGCGATCCAAATCTCCAGATCTGAAGTAGAACCTTTGATTCCTCTCTAAATCCTTGTTAATTCAAGAGGTATGTATAAAAGGGTATATACATACACTAAAGTCACAAATTTGAAAAGAGATTTGGGATAGGAGAGAAAATAGATACAAATATATAAATTACCACAAATACACATACGGTAGATTCTCTTTTCCTTTTATATTAGATTTCTACTCTTCTTCGATTTGTATGCATATAAATACAAATGTCTTATCTTTGTAATTTAGAAAAAAAGTGGAAAAGAAGAAATGATAAAGCTTTGCTACCGTCTTTGTAAAAATATGACAAGAAAAGGGAGGGCAAGTTTTGAATTTATGGATGCTAGAATCAATCAGAACCATACGATTTAAAATATTAAATCCAGGTCGTTGCGGCATAGGGTTATTGTAGCCGCCAGGTCACCACAGGTCGACTGCCTTTGGGTCATAGGTCAACCGTTGGGGGTCGACCGTCCCTAATAACGGGCCGGCCTGTGGGCCTAAGCAATTAATAAAAAAACGTTATTTTTTTAATTTTACTATTTTCATTCCGAATTCGTTTTTCGTCCGTAACTTCTTCGTTTGGACTCCGATCGCGGAACTCCGAATATGAAAGTCGCTAAGAATTTTTCCATGAATGCAACGGTGTAAGTTTCGTGTTCAAATTCCATCATTTGCACAAATTCCACTTTTGGAGCCTAATTAGTTAACTAACTAACTAATTATATAACTGACGCTAAATTATGGGGTATAACATATTTGCATCTACATTATAGACATAGTCTGATTGGTACATTATTTATGTAACAATTGTGTTAGTCCAAGACATTTCAGGTTCAGAGACGAAATGACTAGCTTGTGATTGTTGGGTATAGTTAGAGGCTAGTTTACAAGTTAAATAGTGTATCATTTTATATTTATGTTGCCTCGTGTATGTCGATGATGCTGAGTTTTATGTATTGGACACATGAATTGTATGAGAGATAATGGACATTCGACCTTTTGTAGACCCACTGAAACTTATGTGATGTATTGTATTTGTACCGCTGCATTATAACTATGTGTTCTCTATCATTTATTTTTATATTGTGTATTGTTCTATCATGAAATGCACTGCTTATTACTTTGTGTCAATACCATATACTTATTGTTGAGTAGTCTATGGTCTTGAAAAGTACGGTGTCACGCCAAGGGATATTCACATGTAATAGCCTAATATCGCCTCATTTTCTTTATTATCAGACAATATTACCTAGTAATACCCTTTGGTAGTATGGGTATAGAGGTAGGGTATTACCGTTGGTATTAGAGCAGGTTTAGTATGATACAGAATACAAGAGACATGAGTATTGGCCTTATATGAGACTTAGAGCCTATGTTGTGCAGTTAAAACGATTAAGGGTTCCATAGCAGTGGAGATGTAAAAAGTTATAGCAGGGATATGATGGAGGAGCAAAATGATTTATTAAATATAAAACCAAATATTTAAAGTTAATTTATTCTCATTCTCACATCGTTTGTGTATGAAAAAAATTGTATATACTTAAGTGATAGTATGAGAATACAATTACTAGGGTAATCATCTAGGGATGTATATGTATTTTTCTTACTATATAATATATTTCTTCTACCTTTTTCCGAGTGTAATTCTATGTATGAGATGCATAGAAATTGATGGAGGCTGTGTGAAGGTAGTAGTAGTTTTTCCTACCAGTAGTGTCAGCATTGATGATGAATATTAAATCTCTGTATGGTTGGAGTAAGAATGAAGTTGTTTAGTTAGGGAAGCTTTAGAAGACCCTAACCTTAATCTTGCATGCTGAATATGTTATATAAATAAGTTGTGATAATGCGAGCTAGACTTGAAAGATCCAATAGTGATCGGAGTGGTGCAACGAAGGCTTATATATTGGTTTCCGCTGAGCGAATGTGTTTGTTTTTATTAATGTGTGTTATGTTGTGGTAATAGTTATATTAATAATTATATATATTATTTAGGCTCAGTGTAGAGTATGGGATTGAGTTGGAGTATTTGCTCAAAGCTGTGAACCCATAAAAGTCTAGATGAAGCCAAGATTATTAGAGCCAATGGTCTTTCCAAAATTGCAAGATAATAAGGAAAACTATTTCATAAGAGAATATATATATATATATATATATATATATATAATAAGGTATGGAATGGGAAAAGCCTTAAGTGTGTTCATACTTGTCGATGTGTTCACAGGATCGACGTATGTTTGCCTATATTGTTATCATTGAGGGATTGGTTGATTATATTTAGATTAAAATAATATATAGAATATGTTATAATAAAAGAAAGTAAATGATTTTCATAAAGTAACAAATTATTTTATAAATGTTTGGATACAATTTCAATGTTTAATTTACCTTAATTTGTCCATTAGGTGCTTTAAAAAAAATTATCGACGCGTCTGCCTAACGTATCGATAAGGATTTCTAAGCACTATGACGAGACATTTTAATAAAATGTTTTGAAAAGAAAAGGAACACAAGGTTTGGAAATGAATACAATGTTCTGAAAAGAAAAAAAGCTTTGAGAAGTATTATGAACAATATTTTGGAAAAAGAAATGTTTTGAAACTAGTTACACAACATTTTGAAATGGGTATAATATTTTGAAAATGTTATAGTGGTATCTTGGTGTAAAAGGGGAAAATTATTTTGAGAAGTTAATAATAATAATAATAATAGGTGGTGATAAATATATAGAGATAAGCAAGTTGAGATTATTTGATGTGATTTGAAAAATGGTATGAGTATATCTTTATAATGAAAAGAGAGAGCGTATGTGTATCTATGTGTGTGTATTAAGGTATTGAATGAAAATACATGGGTTTCCAATTAAAAGTAATTTTAAAATGAGTATGTTATTCATATACTTAGAATAAGGAATTGATTATAATATATATATACATACATACATACATACATACATACATACATATATATATATATATATATATATTATAATAAATCTTATCTATGAAAATGAAAAAAATTGTAACTATTGGGTATGATTATTTTATGTAAATTACAGCGCGAAAAACAGAATACTTTGTTTGGTGTCTCATGAATCAAGATGAATTATAACTAATACTTGTGAAATGTCTTTTTAGAATATTTTTTTAACAACGAATATCATTATGAAAATATAAAATCATAGATATATTGGAAAAAAAATTGTATCTTGTGGTTGTTTAAATTCTATTTGAAGCGAATTTATGTATGTGGGATATTTTTAAGCTAAAGTTGGAGAGTATGTAAACCCATTTTTAGTTTGAGCCGAACTTGTCATTTAAAGATCGGATTGAAGAACTTCTTTACATTTAATAGAGAAAAAATTAAAAATGAATAAACTTTTATGTTAGTCGTTTCAACAAAAAATTTGTGGCTCAAAATAAGAAAATTTGATTTCATTTGAATTAAAATTTTTGAGATACAGCTATGTAAAATTAAAATTTTGTAGTACTATAGAAAAATAGCCATAGCTTTTTAACTCTTTGATTGGATTTATGCAATTTTTCTTTCGTTTGAAAGGAACGTTCAAAGGAAACAACTTTTATGTTTAGCACATTTCAAAATTTTGAAGTTTGGTAATGTAAAAATGTTTTTAGGCTTGACCCAAAATTCTGGCCTACACTTAAAATTTCTAAGCGGAAGCACCGAGGTGATTTGATCATAACTTTTAACCCACTCATCGATTTTTGATGATATTTTACTTGACTTAGAGCTAAAATAATAAGGAATAAATTTTGTTTTGGAAGTGTTGTAAAAATTTATCATTTGCTAGGACAAAATTTATAAAGAGTGGACCTACATTTCAATTCTCGTTTCAGAATTTGTATTGTTTAGTAAAACTGCTATAACGTTTGGAGCAAACCAAATTTTCAAGATACAAAAGATGTTTTAAATAGATATTTGATTATACTACAACTTTTATTTTGGAAGCATTAAATAATTTGAAGTTTTCGACACTCAAAACTTAGTTGCAAAGTCGTTGAAATGAAAATGCAACTTTGTTCTTTTGTTATATGATTGCCATACTATTTTATGTAACATATGATCTCGTATGTTTTCTACGAGCCGAGCATTGGTACATGAAGCCATTCGGGATTGGATATTGGTGCATGCTCTCTTTTTCTTGCATAAAATGAAATTAATTTGCTTAAAATGCAAAGTTAAGGTATGTGTTTATGCATATAATGATAGATAGATATATTATTATGTTATTTCCCCATGTTCTGGATACCCCATTGTTGTGATGCCACTTCGGAGATGTATACCATGCAATGACCTGGATTTTTTTAATGATTTATATAAGAATTTTAGTGAGAAAATTTAAAATTTAATTTATTTTCAACAATAAAATTTAACAAGGAAATTGAATAGTTGAAATGTGTCCATTTAAATGAGGTAAATGAAATTTATTTTGTGTCAAAATTTGTTCAAAACTTGGTCAGTATATTTTCAAGTAAGAATTAACAAATTTTGAAATATAAATATTTTTACATAGAAATGATCTAAAAAAATTCTGATTAAACCGTCAAAGTTCATTCCATCTAATTCCGACCTTTGTAGCTACTTTTATCAGAAATTATCGTTATCGTTCAAATTCGAAGTGGTATAACTAGCGACAGATGGAATTTTGATACGATTGTCGCAACAATGATTTTTGAACGCCATTAGATTCGTCTTGTCTCGTTGATCTATGTGGTATATTTGTTTTCATATATTAGCGTCCGTTATAAAACGCTAAATGCGCAAAATAGCAGTAACTGACTGTGCCACATATATATTTAGTATCATCATTTCTCTGATTCTTTTTTCTCTTGAGCTGTTGAAGTTGTCGCGCAGTAATTTCTTTAGGGCGTTTAATGTTGGCATTCATTATGAACACGGTTCATCTGTGCCTATATAATGCATAGTTTCTTCTCCGCCTTCTCATTTTTCTTGCTCCTAAGCGCTTCTTTCTATAATAAAAAAAATCATATCACGTACGTCCTCCCACCTCTTCCCTTTTTGCTTCTTCCTCCTGTTTACCAACCCGCACCCGCAACGCAGCCTTACCCCACCTCCTCTCCGGCCAAACCTGTACATCACCCATCACTAGAGCTCCGCCTCGACCTAGTCCACCTCCCCTCACCTGAACCACCTCATCACCAACAAAGCTCCGCCTCTCCTCTATCGAACAACCACGTCCACCTAGCTGCCACCCCTCCACCTTCATCGAACTCACCAAAGCCCCACCTCTCCACCGCCGTACAGCTCTAGCACTATACAACCTCCTAGCCACCTCTCCATCCGCAGCCAACACTATGCATCAACCTCCACCTGCCTGCGAGCTTCCCTCTGCCATCACCGGACCACCCCTACTCCCCTCTGCCTGCAACCAGAAGTTCATCAACCACCCCACCACCTAGAAGTCGCCCGACTCCCTCTGCCATCACCACATCACTAGCCCGCCTCTCTAGCCAGTCTGTGCAACAGAGGTAGAAAGAAAAAACGAAAAAAAAAAACAACGTTACTTAGCATAAAAAAAGGCCAGGCAACCTGTAGCAAAAAGAAAAAAAGAAAAAGAAAAACAAGAAAGGAACCCGAGCCTATCTCACCTGAGCATTGTCGTCGCAGCCGTTGTCTCATGCGAGCATGTGGCCGCTTAGCTAGTCTGTGTTGACATTTTCTCCATTTCAATTTCACACCCGGAAGGCGAAAACTTATAAATTCATGACTAGAAATCAGTTGCAAGTAAAATCATAAATCAATAAATAATTGTTAGTAGAAAATTGATGCTACCATTGACATTTGGAAATCAAGGCTAGTTTGACATTGTATGTGATATGGAAATTATGATGACATATGTTTGGTTTGAATTCCGGTTGCATGTGAAATCCATAGCTATTATTATTGTGATTATCAGTAGGTTGATTCTTATTGTATATACCTGTCACGTTGTTATTATATGAATTGATTGGATACTGAAGCTTAAACCGGGATATGGGTTGAAATGGTATATACTCAAATTTAAATTACTTGGTCTAGGATAAAAAATTAAATAATAAACATCGATTGGTCAAATAAAATTTATATTTGGATATTTACGACTTAAATTTGATATAAAGGAATAATTAAGAAATTTAACTTAAATGAAAAGAAAATTTTAAAAATTGGAATTTAATTTGAATTTATAAATTTGGAATTTATGTTGAATTTAATATTTAATTTTGAAATCTATAAAAGTTTAAATTAGATTATAAATGAAATATCAGTTGAATTGTTTTAAATATTGAAATTTAATTAAAGTGGTTATGTTGAATATTAAAGATATTTAAACCTGATAAATTGATTAGTTGAAATTTAATAGATTTGTTAATATTGTATATGTAATTAAAAATTTTAAATGAATATTTAATTGAATTAAAAAAGGGATTTTAATTGATTTTATTAAATTAATATCTAAAGATTAAAATTAATTGTTTTAAATTAAGATTTAATTAAAAGTGTTAAATTGAATACTTAAGTAATTTGTTTAATTTAGATTAAACTGAATATTTAATAAACTTTGTTTTTAAAGATTTAATTGAATTCGTTAATCTGAATAGTTATTTAAATTAGTTAATTATGTAAAAGTGAAATGATTGTTTGAACTTGAATGTTTAGATTTTATGTCTAAGTTCATTTAAGTTAAAATGAGAAGATTTTATTTGGAAATAGCATATTCTTTGATTTAATTAAATAACCAATCGGTATATAAAAAAACGTTTGGTTGTTAAAGAGACCGGGGCCTCTTATGGACATACTCTCTGTCAATATTGGAACCACTTTAACACCTGTGCACGTGGATGAGACTCCAGAATGAAGTGGTTGGTTTTGGTGTACGTTGCTGTATTTGAAGAAAGAGAACAATGATGGATAGACCCCCGCACTTGTACCAATTTGAAATGACTAAAACAGGATGGCTTGACAAGGCCAATGAGGATCGCAATCTCTAGTGGATACACTTCTTCATATTTATATCCCTACTTCGGTTGTTGTTGGTGATCACCCTTCGATTATGGGAGTGTTGGACGTGGTGGGCAGTCGCTGCGGCGATGCGTTACCACCAGCCCTGCAACCCCACCTGGTAGTATCCTACACTGGGCATTGCCTCATGTACCATGTCATACTTTTATACTTATACGAGACCAGTATGAGTTTGGTTTAGTGTTGTCGTATCACAACGAATCCCTATCCTCCGATGTACTACTGGGGCATTATATGAAAACTGTATGACAATGCTTAAAAATGCGTTAAGGTGGATTAATGTAAAGCCCTAACGCTAAGAAAAATATTTACTTTACTGATAGACATTACATATATAGCGTATCCTATAATATATAGATAATTTTACGAATCCTTAAGAGATGGAAAATCCTATAACATCTCTTGAGTTACTTTGTACATTTCACTTGAGTTGGATTTACTTACATAAGAACTTCTAGTCCTGACTCGAGTGTATTGTTTACCTTATGCTTGGGTCAGCCTAAATATTGCATTGTGTGAGCAGTGCTTAATTTGGAAGGCGAAGACTTAGTCGAGAACTCCACTTATCCAGTATTAGTTCCCTATTTCATTTTGGCTTTTATTAGTAGACTTTTATGTATTTCCAGTATTGTATAATTAAAGGCTAAACTCTGATGTATTTTATTTAGTAGCTTCATGAACTATTACGTATATTATTTATTTCCGCTATGAGATTCTGTATTGTTCTATGTGTGTGATTCAATGCTTGATTCTATTATAAAATCCTAAATTTATAATACGTCAAATCTGAACAGTTTAAGTTAGACATGTGTGATTTATTGTCGACTTAAATTGTTCAAAAAAGACGGGTCGTCACATATCATGTAATTATACATGTTGTAAATTTTTGGAATGCTCTCTGTATAAAAGAAACTACCGAAATTTTTCAAAAATTCAAACACTTAGAATATTTTCATATAATTATATTGAATGTTAAAATATAAAGTCTTTAAATGAATCTTATATATTCTTAGTATACGATAAGATGATGTAGAGGAAGTTTAGTCCTTGTTTAAGGAAAGCCATAGAGAGGATCATTTAATTCTATACATGATGGAAGCCGATGGAAGTGTCAAAAGTTAGGGTATGAACTGAGAACAACGTTCCATCTTATACGAAATTGTGAGAACACAACTTTTTAAGGGGGAAGTATATAAGAACCCTACTTTCTGTGTTGTTTAGATATAATTTAAAGAAAATAAAACGTTTGAATTCAATTTATGGATAATTTTAGATTTTTTTTAATATAATATATTGACATTTAACAATAAATGGTTATTTAATTTAATAAATTGAAATTGATTCTTTCAAAAAATATTGAAATTGAAAAAATACTTAAATAACTAGAAAATATTTTTGTTTTGCTAATAATTTTCAATGGTTGAAACGGTTTGAAATTTTTTTATTGGACATTAATTAATAAAATAAATAAATCAGCAAAGATAAAATAATTATTAAATCTAATATTTTGTATTATTTATCAAAATATATATTTAAAACATATAGTGGGTTAATTTAAATCGAAAATGCAATTACAAATAAGCAGTAAAGATTAAAATTTGAATTTAAATGAAAAGGAGGATTAATAAAATTGAATTTAAACTATAACCCATTAATGGCCCAAGCCCATGTTGACATAACCAAATCCATTTTTCTATACTCTTTTTCATTCTAGATTATTCCCCATCTCTGTAGAAACCACTTGACTCATAATCTAGAAACCATACCATCCTATATTTTTCCCTCCTACATAAATCCTAGTCACCCAAAAGGTGAAACGAAAAGGAAAAATGAACATCGACCACGTAATAAAAAAAATACGCAGTGCTTTGTGTAGAATATAGTAGTTTATGATTTTTATTTAATGATTATAAATATATATATTGAATGTGTTTGTTGTAGTAGTATTACATATCGCAGAAAGAAAGAAACAAATAAATTTTTATTGCAATAAAAATTTAATAGCACACACAATTACAACAAATGCTCCCACAATATTTTCATATCACATTTATATACACTATTCATACACAACAATTTTTACTCTCTCATACAACACATTTTTCAAATATAAAGTTTTCTAATCAAAATCTTCAAATAAACTATTCATGCACAATTTCTACTCGAATGCGATTTATATCTTCTTGCTCCTGCCCTTGTCCAGAGAGAAATCTGCTTTACCTATCAAATAGTAATGAAGTAAAAAGAAAAAAGAAAAAATTTGAAACTAAATCTTTTTATTGCATAAAATACTATTTTCATTAATAACTAAATCGTTTTCTTTTGACTTTTCAATAGGTACCATGCCTATTGTCCATCCCCTTACTTTCCCTCTTGTCTCCTTCATTCCTTTGTCCCGCCCACTATTCCTTCTTTTGGTCCTATCACCTCCACCCCGTCCACCTGACCTACCTCCACCTATATCGTCCCTACCCATTTTCCAGCATCAGCCATTTTACATCTTCCTTCCTCATTCTCAGGCTACTCTATAGGTCATGTTCACGAAGCAAAAGCTGTAGAATCTTCTCATAGGCAATCGTCCTTACTATTTAAGCCTCTGCCTTGAAATGCTGGTTCTTATACTCCCAAAAACTTTGCTTTAAACTATGTTGGAACTGCTCTGTCTCCTCCTCAAGAATTCATTGATGAAATTATTTCCTTTTGGAGGAGTACTTGAGTGGTTTCTTTTTGAGATAAAAAGTGAATTATATGGGTGTGGTAACTTATTTGAAATGTTTGTGAAAACTTAAGGGGTCCTTTAAGTTAAATCTGATGGTTCTAACTATTTCTTCAAATTTAATTATGAGGAGGACAGAATTAAAATTCTGCAATCTAACCCAATACTTAAGAGAGGCTAAATATTCGTCATAACTATGTGGAAACCGCTTTTGGAACTGTTCAAGCTTAGTAAATGTTGTCATTTGGGTCCATTTTTACAATACTCCTCATTTAACTTGGACTCTAATCGGTATTAATTAGCTAGCATGACATATTGGAAGGATAATATGTTTCAATGAGGCTACAGAGAAGCAAGAGTGACTTGAATATGTGAAATGCTTGATTGAAATCTCATCGGATAAGGAATTGCCTAACTTTATCAGTGTTAGAGAAGGAGATTGTCAGAAGTTTATATAGGGTATGCATGGATGCCTTTAATATTCACATTATGTCATTCATTTTGGCATGCTACTTGTACTTGTGATATGCACAACAATCAAACATTTCCATCCCCTTTAAAGAATCTTCCAATGCCACAAAATAAAGAAAACTTGATTCTGTTAATCTGAATGCTCAAAATCCTTTGCAGGGTCATTTGTCTAGATTTGTTAATACTGTGAGCCAAAACAAGGAAAAAAAATTAATACTCAAGTTTGGCAAAAGAAAGTTCCTACTAACACAACTTAAAAATCTAATATTTAACAAGCTAATATTATTTTAGATATAAATACAGATAATCAGTCTCTACTACAAAATGATCTCGAACAAGTTATTGCTTCAACAAAAATTAATGCTTTTATTTCTCCTCCTAAACTCGGCACTTATCAAAAATCATCAAACCGCTTTTCTGTTTTAGAAGATTCAAAAGAAGGGAAGTCTCTATTATTTCTCCAATCCATGCATTCGATGATCGTTAATCTGAGGACAATTTTTGATTTTAGGCTTTAGCAAATATCATATTTTGGTTTTAGGCTTCAGCAAAACTAATTGCCAAACTAGGCGTAGTTTCGGTTTAAATTTGCGCAAATATAGAGTGTGCAAGTGTTAAGTTTTTTTTACTACACCTTGCGCATTCCATAAATGCGCAAGCTATATTTAATGCTTGCGTAATAATGAAGTGTGCAAACTCATTTTTGAGCATTAAATAGTCAGAGAGCACAGATCTGAGTTTATTTATCAATATTTCTACTTTCTTCTCCAAACGCTTCTCATTTCCCAATCCAAAACCATTTTTCTTCTATATCCAAATTCACAATCAGCTTATTAACCAAATAATTATTAAACTATATATGGAATCATCTTCTTAATCGTTACAAAACAAATGTAATAATTAATATTTTTGAAAATTAAGATGTAATTTTGCTATTGTTGATGTTGTTGAAAATGAGGAGTTATTGATGGTACTAGTGCTAATTATTAGACAACTGTGTTGTTGTTGAAGTAGTTGTTAGTGTTTAATGAACTAGGAAACCATATTTAAGTAGTCGTAAATTGAAAACCCTAATTTACACCTTAATTGTTTATTGTTTATTATGACAGTAGACATTAATGATTGGAAATAGACGACGAAACATTGATGAAACATTTTGATGAGGTTGAAGAGAAAATCGGAGTTGCAAGTTCAATTCATATTGACTTCGATGTCGATCATGTTCTGGAAACGCAGTTCAAACCAGTACTACGTAAATTCCTTTCAGGATCATCAACCCTACACGCTCATTTATGTGAAGTTGTTTCTGCGGAAATGCCCGGTCATCAACATATAGTTGAAGGAAATTTTCTAACGCCTATACATCATGTTGGATCATCCATGCCAAGGGGAGAACGTCCATGTCCAAATTGTTATTGCAGAGATATGTATGTAGTGGTTATTTGCAGAAAGGAAAAGAATGCTAGACGAAGATTTTTGGGTGTAGTTCGTACAGCGAACATGATTGAATCTTCATGAATATGATTATTGTAATTATTTTACATGGATTGATCAACCCCTGTGCCAAAGAGGACTTGAGTATGCCCACAAACTGCAAGCTGAAATAAGTCGTTTGAAAAGTGTGAATGAAGTACTAAGAACAAACAGTGGAAGGCTAGAATGTGGTAGATGTTTAGTACTTGGTTAAGTTGTCATATTTGGATTTTATGTTGCACCATTTTATTTGTAATATGTTGTTGCGAAAATATTTCTATTTGTTGTAACCCTTAACGTGTGAAAGGTAGATAGTTTATTATGTTGCTGAAATGCATTTGATAGTATTGACTTTATTGATGAAATATATTGGTTACGTTATTATATTGATTTGCTTGCTTGATTTTTTTTTTTTAAAGATTGAGTTGACTGCTTTTGGTTGAAGATTGCCTACGGAAGCAAAATCTACTTAGAAAAAATAGGTAATAATTCATCAAATTGATATTTATAGTTATGTCAGTGAACAAAAACTATGAATGTGGTATTGGAACTTATTTTGCAGATAATGTCAAAGATTCCGACTATATTTTACTTTGATGGCGAATTGTTGGTTGGTGATGAAGGTAAACCTAGATACGTGTGTGGGAAGCGAAAAGAAGCGACAATAAAAAATCATTGTAGTTTCGAAGAGCTTAAACAAAGGGCATTTGAAGTGACAAAAGCAAATCCAATGATATATGATTTAAAATTAGCGGTGAAATGGGTTCGGGATGATGGTGCATCCGCTATTGATTTGGAAGGCGATGATGATTTGAACTCTACCTTTTCAATTGGAATGAGAGTGATAGAAATCTACCCTGTGAGAGTGGAACATGAAAATGTGGTTGAAACACAAGCGCCAGTAATCTCTGGGGATGAGTACACTTTGCTCCAAAAATGTCATCCAGCTAGTGGGTTCTGGATCAAGGGGGAAGGCAGGATCAGGAATGTGCTGATAATCAAAGGAAAACTGTCTCATAACCCGATCGGGTGCATACAACTCAAAGTCTAAAAATAGAATTAGTTGGCTCTTAGCAATCCAACCGAAGAACGAATACTCAATTTTAGGATATCCAAACATATACACTAATGAATATGGTTCCCATCTAACCACGTCATCCGCCAACAAATCCAACTCATTACGGTAAAACTGTACATTTCTAAGCGTCTCACGCCAACTCCTGGCACAATTCCACCTAGCCGCGAATGGAAGATACAGATCTAAGTCGGTAGGAATTATAATAGATGGTCGTCCAATAGAAATATGCGACCATGACTATAGTTGCAACAATATTGCAGAACCCCCTAAAACTTTTCGACGTTGGAAGACAACGTGTGACAACTCAATATACAAATAGCAGAGAATAGCACTACCTCAAGAATGATAACCATAGTCAGCCAAAACATCCAAAAATGGTAAAAATTTCAAACTTAATCCCCCTTTCGAATGATCGGGAAATAATCGACAACTCAAAAAATACAATATCACGGCATAAGTACCACGTAGTATATCTAAATCGGTCGCCCTTCAGGTAGTGGTTTGAAAAATTCACTTTTAAATTAAGTCATTGATAATTCACTTTTAGACTTAACTGCCTCTTAGGCGGAAAAAAACCAAGCAAGTCATGAGCCAATTCGATGTAATCGATATCTGAATTTTGCAAACATACCGGGTGATCGTCTGCTTTAAGACTAAAAAGAAAATGCACATCCACTAGAGTCATTGTCATCTCCCCGACTCTCGTATGTAACATATTTGCTTTCGTCCTCCATCTATAGCATAAAGCGATAATAAGGTGATGATCTAGCCGAATGTAGTTGATTTGCATAGCTTTTCAAAATCTGGAGATCTGTAGATTCGGCTCCAATCTTGGATCTTTATAGTCAATCTCCTTGAGCTTGCTCGAATGATCGCATACCTTCGCAGTTTCAACACCCTAAAATGTATAAACAAATTAAAATTAGTGCTTCATATTTGCATTCCCCTGGTTTACCAATATCGAACATTTACCTCCATTAATGTGTCGTTTTGGCTCCTATAGTGTTTTTGAAGATAAGGAACACTTCTATCTTCAGGCCCGGGAGACAATTCTACAAACAACAACAACCGTTTATCACTACAAAAATTATGTACAAAGTTAGAGTTTTGGCCATACAGATACTTTAAATCCTTTTGCATTTTGAATAAAGAAACCAAAAATATGAGTACATTCACATGGACATCATTAACACTACCTCTTCGGTTGGCAACAACAATCATTTCTACAGTAGTATTCAAATTATAATCAAGTTATAATTACCTCTAATCAACATAGACGAAGAGCTTGCTTCCATTTTATACGCAATTGAGTGGTTGTTTGAAGGAATAGACGAGGAACAATGTTTTTGAGTTTATATATTTGGATTTGGAATGGTTTTGAATTTGGGAATGGAAAGGTTTTTGGGAAGAAAGGAGATAGGGGATGAAATGAGCTCAGATTCAGCTCTCTGTTTTTTTGTGCCCAAAAATGAGCTTACGCATTTAAAAAGTGCGCAAGCTTTAAATCTAAAGCTTGCACACTTATGGAATGCACAAGATTTACATATAATTTTTTTTATAACTTGTGCATTCCATAAATGCGCAAGTAATAAACTAAAGGAGGCCTACTTTGACAATTAGTTTTTGCTGAAGCCTAGTTCTATAAAAAAAATTACGCTGCCTTGATCAAAAAATTGTCCTTAATCTGATGATACAGTAATATATGATTTGACTGTTGATGATACATCTCGTAGAAACATTACAACATCTGCCAATATTCCACTTGCTACATCTGAAATTTCTATCTTTTTTGAAAACTGCAATATCTTATCTCCTCCCATTCTCCCTCCATAATCTGAATGAGCATGTTGACGACATGCACAAGTACCCTATGCATGCTGGTGATTCAAATGAATGAAATGCCTTCTTAACTGACACCATCCCTCTCTTGTTCCAACTGATACACACTTCTCTTCTGCAAATTACAACAACTTATCTCCAATCATCCCCTTAAATGATCTGAATGTGCATGTGGATGACATACACAGGTCCTTTGTGCATGCTGGTGGTACTTATGATCGTAACCCTTCAATATCAAACATCATCCCTCTTGTTTCAGCTGATTATCCAATCTCTTTTGAAAATCTTAACATATTATCTCATTAAATTCTCGCTCATGCTGCATTCAAACACTTCAAACTCATGTTAATCTCTGTATCATGTTTCCCATGTGCACGTTAATGTTATGCACACCTATGAGCTTTCTAACACTTCTAATTCATTTAGTCCTTATGCTAAGATCGGTCCTCTTGATTTCATTCCACTTTTCAATCCAGAATTCTTATCATCTCCTGCTTCTAATTCCAGTCTTGACCAATCTTCTATTAACACCACTGAGAAAAATAATACTTCAGACAAAAAGAAAAAAAAGTCGGTACTCAAACAAAGACAGGCAAAAGAAATTCTTTGAACCAAAAGACTTGAACCCAAGTGGAGATTTTTCAGAGGATCAAACTCTTCATCTTTCGTCCAAAACAAGTAAGATTTTCATTCCAGCTATCTCAATGACCACTAGGCTTTCTGTCTCCAAAAAATATCATGTTAGACAGCATAACATTCTTGAATTTTAGGGGTGCGCACTATTATACAAAAATCCACGAAATTAAAAATCACATTTCCTCTCATCAACTTCAATTAATAGCTATATCTAAAACTAAGCTAAAAGCTGAGTTAACTATTAAAACTGCTTGTCAAATTGCTCCTACCTGGTCTCACATTTATAGCCTCATTCAAGCTTTATATGGTCGTATCCTTATTTTATGGAACCCTCAGATTTTTCATCTTAGCAACCACGTTTCTCATAGGCAATTTATTCGCTGCAATATTTCCTATCTTCCTTCTAACTTAACTTTTAATCTCACCATTACATATGTTGACTGTCAACTTGACAACTCTAAATCTAGAAGACAACAATTTCTAGACATTTTGCCTTCCTACCAAACTTCTCTCCTACCTTGGCTTTGTGTTGGAGATTTCAATAACATGCAATCTTATTCTGAAAAATCAGGTGGTAATCCTTTAATGCTAAGACACATTGCTCCTCTTAATCATGCCATTATTTAACCTAACCTCTCCCAAATTCCTATTTCTGGTTCTTTCTTTACATGGAACAATCGAAGTAGGTCTGGTAATAGAATCTTTTGCAAATTAGATAGATCTTATCTAAATTCAGTTGCTTACTCCATTCGGCCTAATATCATTTGCCACTTTCCTTCTCCAATTCTATCTGATTACAGTTTGATTATTTTAAATTGGGGCATGGCAACTATAAAAGCTCCCCTATGTTTTAATTATTTTGATGTCTGGACTAAAGGTACTGATTTTCTTTCTCTTGTAGCTCAGGTTGGAAAGCTTATATTTATGAAAATCCAATGTTCATCCTCCAGCAGAAGTTGAAACACACTAAAAATATGTTGACGGATTGGTCGCATGACAAGTTTGGCAAAGGCAAACTTCTTTTTAATAAGCTAAGGGATGAGCTACACTCTCTACAATTTGTAGTGAATTTTTTTAAATTTGAGCGTAAGCGAATTATTTGATCAGGATGTAGTATTGTCTATTTAGATATTAATGGAACTTAAAAAATAAAATCAATTATGCAGTCTCATAGAAATAATAAAAGAAATAAGAGACACGGAAGATTTAACATGGTTCAGATATGAATATCCTACATCCACGGAGACCCAACAACTTCTTTTATTCCATTAAGGAAAAGAATACAAAAGAGAGAGAAGAATAATGACGGATGCTCTCACACACTCACTTGCATATGAAGATTAAATTCCTTCATTTAAATAGTCTTAATAATGAAGGGTTGCTTGGGGAATAAGAAAATCAATTTCCTAATTACCCAAATATGTTTCCAAATTGCATGATTTGATTTCAGTAAAAATAGATTGTGTAATCTTGGTTTCCATATCTTTCCCTTGATTGATTGATTCTCCATGCCTAATCATTTATTTCTTCCTATAACAAATGCATTGACTGATTAATTGATTGACTAATTAATTAGTTTTCTTTCAAAATATCTCTCATATACAAGCTAAATTAATTGATTGACTGAACCAATTAATCAATTTCTTTCCTCCTCAACAAATAATTGAATCATCTAAATTTAACACAATTGTTACTGCAATCTATTACTTCTCAACTTGCTCTTGCTATTGGAATTGAACTTGATATGGTTAAGTAGAATAAAAGAGTTCTTTGGTATGACGAAGGTGGTAAGAACACTAAAATATTTCATAGCTCCCTCATTTTTAGAATAGCCAGCAATACCATACATTCCGTAAAGGGTCAACATGGTACGCAACACTTCTCTTCAGTTGACATTAAAGGTGCTTTTATTAACTACTTCACTCGGCTTTTAGGTGATAAATCAACTTTTGTCACCGACTTATCTCTTCTTGCTCATCCACACTTGCCTACTATCTCTAATGTCCAACCTAATAGTCTTATCTCTTATATCACTCATGATGAAATTAGAAAATCTGTTTGTGATATGAAACCAGATAGATCTATGGGTCTTGATGGTTTCTCAGCTCATTTTTTCCAATCTACATGGAATATCATCATCTTAGATTTCACAAAGGCAATTATTTATTTATTTTCAAATCCAACATTTTGCTGGGTGGAACTGATCATACTAAATTGGCCCTAGTTCCTAAATTTGATCATCCTAAAGATGTCGCTCATTTTTGGCCTATAGCATTCTGCAATGTCATTTATAAGTGTATTTCTAAAGTCATTTCTTCTAGTTTGAAGGTCTGACTTAATTCCATTATATCTGCTAATCAAATAGGCTTCTTACCGGAGAAAACCATAACAGAGCATATCCTATTATCTCAAGAATTAACGAATGAGTACAAGAAAAAATATCTCCCCTAGATATGTTCTCAAATTAAACATACAAAAGGCTTACGATGATGTTAACTGGGCAGCTATTATCTCTGTTATGTCTAAGATGAATTTTCCTTTGCCTTTTCTAGCTTGGAATTATACGTGTATATCTATAGTTAAACCCTCCTTATCTTTGAATGGGGAATGCTTTGGTTTCTTTTTCTAATAAAGGAATAAAGCAAGGAGACCCCATCGCCATGTTTATTTATCTCCATCATGGAACTGTTAACAAGCTTAATCAGTCACCGGGTCGAAAATAAACTGATCGAAATTCATCCGAAATGCAAAGAACACAATATCTCTACCTTAATGTTTGTAGATGATTTATTACTATTATCTAAACCAATAGTTCATTCTATTACAAATATTGTAAAAATGTTGGACTTATTAACAGTGACTGGTCTTGAAATTGATAAGCAAAAATCTCAAATTGGAATAGCTGGTTTATTTAAGAATGCAAATCATGAAATCCTCTCCCTAACTGGTTTACAACCCCTTGATCCGAAAGCAATTTATCTTGGTGCTCCTATATGCACATCTAGGGTTTCTACTTCTCATGTGTAACATCCCTAGTTTTTCTTTAACATTAATCAAAAATTTAATTTAATTAAATAAATAGAATAATGTTTGGCATGAAAAGGAGATGATACTATATAATGAATTGGGTTAGGCTTTAACTAATCAACATATAAGATTGTTTAACTTAAACCTAAGTTGGAGAATTTATGATAGGGGTAAAATAGGAATAAACTTCATTTCCTAAACATAAACCCTTCCACCTCATATCCTCGTTCATTTTTACATCCATATAAAACACAAACAAAGTAGAGGCCATTACTAAAGCTTTTAAAGGAAGAAAAGTTAGAGAATCAAGCTAAAGCTAAGGGGAATCAAATCGACAACTCAAATCTCAACTCTTTTTATCAAACCAAAATGAATAGTAGTATCCATCTCATTCTTATGTGTTAAATTCCATATTTTTGGTGTATTCCAAATTGTTTGATGATGATATGGTAGATTTTACCATTGTTTGTATGAATGGTAATATATTGGAATTTTTATGAAAATATTATGATAGATTTCAAGGGAAACCCTCAGTCAATGACCTCAAAAATGACTTGATTTTTGGATATGTTATGCAATAAATAATTTTGGAAATGGGTTTTTTACTTTCATAATTTTTTGAATTAATAGGAATATTTTTTAAATTTCTTAAGGTGAAAAACGAATTTATTTCGGGTTTTAATTATTTAAAATAATAAAATTATGAATTTTGCCTCGAAATTTTTTATGGTAAAGAAAATGTTATTTTAGATTTTGATGAATTTTTGGAATTTTTTCCAAGTGTTTTTGATTTACTATGACTTTTCTAAGCTAGAAAAGCTTAATAATTATATTAAAATATTAATATAATTTAATGGTTCGAAAATAATTTTGGAAATTATGAAATCTGATTTACAGCAGTTTTTCTGCAGATAAATTGGTAAAGCGTATCTCTAATCAACAGGAATTTTACAAGCAATAAGAGTTTGTGAAAATAATATACTTTATTTAGCAAAATAGTAGTTTTTACGTTAACTACGAGTCTGCCATTGTACCCCTTCATCATTATAGCCTTTTTATTGCTATAGTGTCAGTTAGCTTTCGTAATGCTATAGTATCAGTTAGCCTCCGTATTGCTACAGTACCAATGCTTTCATAGCCATGCTACAGTAACATCTGCCTCATCACTATTGCTTCCACTAGCTTTGTTTTCAGAATTTAAAACATGTATAACTTTTTAATCATAAGTTCATTTTTCTATTATGGCCACTCTCATTCGAAAGGAATATAATAGGTTAGAGACCCTAATTCTACACCTATAAAAAGTTATAGCCCAAACAAAGCTTTTCATTTTCTCTTCACCTTAGTTTCGATGGATGTGGAGGGATCATTCCGCAATAGTGGAATGCATGCAGAAGCCTCCTTTCACAATGATTCCAACCAAAGCGGAACGATTATTTTGCCTTATTCTTTTGATAATGGTGGAGGGATCCTTCCACCTTAGTTTTAATAGGTGTGATAGGGTTATGCCGCGTCGCTTTGCATTTGTAATTGAAGATAAAGATGGATAGCATTATTTGATGGTGTCGCCATGGTTGTGGCATCTCACTTGTTTTTAATAGACAAATGAAGGAGTGATTAGCCCTAGAATTGATAAAAGTTGCTTTTGGACCTTAGGGACACTAAGGAATATTTTAATAAATTCGATACCATAATTGGGGATACTAATAATTGTAAAACTTTGCCATTTACATTGAGCGACACCAATGTATGCCTTATAAAGGAGTTATGTATGCTTGGGTAGCCATATTCACTTCATTTATAACCCATAACTGAATTTTGTGGTGCTAAGGGAAGGATAACTAGCTACATTGACACAATAGTGAATAAACAATTATTTAACCCCTGTGTGAGTAGAATTGCATGCAAGAGGTCAGACAAACCAAAATATAGGATGCCCAAAACTGGTTAAAAGATTATTGATTTAAACATGTTCTTAGTTAGCCCATGAAAACTATGCCCTGAAAAATGTTACTGGCAAGGGCCAATAGGTTCTTAGTGATCCCATGAAAACAATGTCCAAAATAGGTTATTGATAGAGATCAATAGGTTCATAGTCAGCCCATGAAAATTATGACATGATAGATGTTATTGGAGAATCCAATAGTTTCGTAGTCGACCTATGAAAACTATGATTAGATGATGCTATTGGTTGACACCAATAGGTTCATATTAATACCATGAAAACTATGAAACCAGACAGATAGTCTATAAGCTTGGAACATGTTATTAGGTATCCCATGAAAACTGATAGGTTAATAGCGACCTTAGAAACTATAACTTGAGACAGATAGTCATATGAATGGGGATGAGGAATCCAAGATATATTGTATAATTGCATATCATCATATTGTGTTGTTTTAACCATTGTGGATGTATGTGCACAGTATATGGTTAATTAGTTTTTGGTTATGGTACTAGCTAGGGGAAAACCCGTTCGGCTCAGTGGCGTGGTCTCACTAGATATCTATTTGGTTTGAGATGGTATATTATTGTTCACACTAGACTTTTTGTCCGACTCGAAGTTTATGTTTTCCTCTTGAACTCTCAGGTGCTCAAAATTAATTTGAGTAGACTGAGGGTAAAGGTTTTTCAGCTTACTAGTTGACGAATAAGCTTCTAGGGATGTGCAGGAGGCAAGCTAGCTATTTAGGAGATTCTATATATTGTCCGCTGTGTTATTTGGATGTAAGGACAAATTTGTTTAGTTGCCTACTATTTGACTCTAATCAACCAAGGGGCATGTTCATAGGTCGCTCTTGGAGTATTTTGTAATAATTATAATTTCTATGAACGTGGGTTGCGTATGGGATTATGTAATGGATAAGAAGCCTCTTTATGAAATGAAATGTGAAGTTTGAATTTAAATTTTGTTCAAGAAATTTCATATTCATGTGCTTTATTTGATCACCAGTAATTAATAACTATGGATGACTGCAGCATTAGTAGCGGTTAGTTTTGGGCCTCCAAATGGAGGATGTTTCAAGTTGGTATCAGAACATTGGTTTATGTAAATTTAAAAGAAATTTAACCTAAAAAGATTTTCAAAACATAACCCAATAATCAGAGAATGAGACCGGGGTTTGGGTTAACGTTGTAGTAACATACTTGCGTTCATTGTGTGTGTATATGTATAAGTACGTATTTCCCTTTTCTCTTAGATCATTCTTTTGTATCTTATTAAAGCTCGTATGCAGGTATACAAGAAAGGAAGATATGGAGGTAGGAAACGGAATAGGAAATCTAGGTGGAGGAAGCACCACTACTAATGGAAATTCTTAACATAATACCAGGAGGAATCCGGGTCGACAGGCAAATACTAATCTAAACGCAAGAGCTGATGTAGGTGATGGAACCCCACCAGTAGGTTTGAGGATGATTTATCAGTTTTTCGTCAATTTGATGCAAGCTGGAGGAGCTAAAGGAGTAGTCGAGGGAAATGCTATGAATGTTGAGGGGCAAATCCTATGGCCCTAGTTGGCAATAACTATGCCAAGCTGAGCAGGGATTACATCAGTCTTGACGGAAAGCTGTTTTTGGGAACAGAAGATGCTATCGAAGTAGAAAACTGGTTATTGCACTATGAAAGAATTTTCGCTGACTTGGGATTAGATAATGAACAGTAGAGAAGACTTGCTTCCGGCTAGTTGCAGGGAGCCACATTATACTAGTGGAGCAGGGTTACTGTTTGAGTACTTGAAGAAGAATTAACTTGGACCGAGTTTCAAAGGATATTCGAAGAGTGGTTTCAATCCGAAATGGCTAAGTCAGCATTAATGAGGAAGTTTATGGATATAGAGCGGGGGAGATGTCAATGATCAAATATGCCACGAAATTTGATGAGCTCTCCAGATTCGGATAAGCCATGATTGACACCGTCATCAAGAGAAATAAAAATTTTATTCAAGGAGTGAAGCCAGAGATTGCTAGGGCAACCATGCCACACCTTCGTGACCCAGGAAATGTCATAGTGGAATGGCCGTTAGGAACGAAGAGATGCTCTCTACGTTTAGTAAGGGGAAGTCAGTTGAGGTCCAAGATCCCCAGGGAAAGAATTGAAAATTCTTTAAACGAAAAGCAGCTCAGAAAAGAGGAGCCATATAGAAATGGAAGGCTGATGTCGTTTGCTACAAGTGCGACAAGAAAGAACATTTTTCTCATGAATGTCGAACTAGAAAAGGGAAGAAGGTTGCAGATAAGAAAGAAGTGCAGTGCTTCAGACCAGACCAGGCATTACAAGAATCAGTGTCCAAAACCGATTAGAGTAGACAAGGGAAAAGTTTTTTGCCTTAGAACCATCTTCTTCTAGACTAACAACGACTGAGAAGGAAAAATCCATGATGGAAGGTACGCTTTTGATTCATAGTATACCAGTTAGGATACTATTTGATACCAATCCATCGCATTCGTTTATATCTCGATGTTTAGTAGATAAATTAGGTTTAGACCATCATACCTACTTACTTTCTTAAGAGTTGCGAATCCAATAGGAGTGTATGCAACTTTGGGAATGAGATGTGATCAGTTAGAATTTGACTTGTTAGGTCATAAGTTTGCATGCAGTCCGTATGTTTTTTATTTCCGGGGTTTAGGATCATATTAGGTATGGATTGGTTAGGTAGATACGATGCGAGTATATTTTTCCAAGATGGGGAAATATTGTTGAGACACCCTAAAAGCCATAACCGAATTATATACGCAGTGGAGAAGTCAGACTCAAGTCCTTGTGCATTGTTAAATGCAATGGAAGCGGAATAAGAATTAGACTGGGTGTTGGTAGGAAATTTGCATATGTTTTTCAGCCAGTGTCAAGGCTACCGCCAAAGAATGCTATCGAGTTTCAGATAGATCTTGTGCCAGGGGCAGGACCTGTAAGTAGACCACCTAGCCGGATGACACCTACCGAGATGAAAGAGCTGAAGATGCAACTAGTGGACTTGGAAGGGAAAAGCATTATTAGACCAAGCAGTTCTCCTTGGGGAATAGCTACTATATTCGTGAAGAAACCAGATAGATCTCCAAGGTTGTGTATTGACTAACGCAAGTTGAACAAAAGGACGATCAAGAATAAGTATCCTTTGTTGAGAATCGACGATTTGTTCAATCAATTGAATGGGGCTAGAGTATTCTTCCAATCAGATTTGGCAACAGGGTTCCATCAGCTAAGAGCGGTGGAGGAGAGTACTCCATTAACGGTGTTTAGGACCAGATACATGTCATATGAGTGGTTAGTGATGACATACAGATTAATGAACGCGCTAGCTTTCTTCGTGGATTTGATGAACCGGGTTTTCTAAGAGCACTTGGATAAGTTCGTATTGGTATTCATAAATGACATCTTTATATACTTTAAGGATGAAAGAGAGCATGAAGTTCATCTTAGAGCGGCACTTAGGACGCTAAGGCAGCATCAACTGAAAGTGAAGTTTTCAAAGTGTCATTTCTGAAAGAAGGAAGTTAAGTTTCTTGGTCTCGTGGTTTTAGAGATGGGTTTGTCATTTAATCCGGATAAGATCAAAGCTGTTAACAATGGAAAGAGACCAAAGACGGTGACTGAGATCAGTACTTTCCTTGGGCTTGCTGGTTACTGCTGGAGGTTTATTAAGGATTTCTCACGGATAGTTGCACCTTTGATTAGGCTGACTAGGAAGAATGTGAAGTTTACTTGGTCTAGAAAATATGAGGAAACATTCCTTAAGTTAAAATATTTATTGACCAGTGCAACTAAGTTAGTAATTCTAGACGAGAATCAAGGATTAGTAGTGTATACTGATGCATGTGGAATTAGATTAGGAGCTATGTTGATGCAAAAGGGTAAGCTCATTGCCTATGCTTCTCGACAGCTTAGACCCCATGAAGTGAGATACCCTACTCATGATTTAGAGTTGGCAGCAGTAATCTTCGCGTTAAAAAATATGGAGACACTATCTCTTGGGAGAGTGATTCGAGTTATATACTGATCATAAGTCCTTAAGATGCCTATTCTCTCAGTAGGAGTTAAATATGAGACAGTAAAGGTGGCTGGAGTTTTTAGCAGCTTATGAATTTAATATATAGTATGCATCGGAAAATGGTAACAAGGTTGTGGATGCACTTAGCAGGAAACATCAGAATGTGGCGTTAGCCATGTTGGTCGAATGTAAGGATCTTGAGTCATTGACTACGTGCAGTGTGGAGTTAAGATCTAGTGCTAGTTCTAGTCATAGTACTGCCATGTTGTCCTGCTTGGAAGTGTGACCGAGATTGATCGAATGGATTACATCTAAGCAGAAAGATGACCCAGTGTTAGCTGAGAAGATTAGAAGGCTAGAGGCCGAAGCCGAGATTGATGATCTAAGGGATATTAGTCTTAACCAGAGAGGGTAGTTGAGAAAGAAGGGACGATTGTGTGTCCCATATGTAGAAAACCTAAAGAAGGAAGTCCTTAGTGAATGTTATCGATCAAAATTTGTGATTCATCCCGGGGGGACAAAGATGTATCAGGATATGAAGAGGAGTTTCTACTGGGAAGTTATGAAGAGGGATGTTGGCTTATGGGTAAAGCAGTGTGTGAACTGTCAACATGTGAAGGCCGAGCATCAGAAGCCAAGTGGGCTGCTTCAAACTTTGGAGATACCATTTTGGAAATAGGATTCAGTATCCATGGATTTATAGATGGGTTTCCAAATTCGGATCGGGTAAATGAAAGTACATGGGTCATGGTGAATAGGTTAACCAAGAGTGCCCATTTCGTTCCAGTCAAATCAACTAGGACGATGCCTGTTTTGACTAATTTGTTTATGAAGAACATAGTTAGACTATGTGTGATTTCTAATAGCATAGTCAGTGATGGAGATGCCTTGTTCATTAGTGAATTTTGAAAGAGTCTAAAAGGAATGTTGGAAATCGAGCTTAAGATGAGTACCGCTTATCACCCACAAACAGATGGACAGACAGAGAGAGTCAATAAGGTACTCAAGGATATATTAAGAGCTTACGTATTAGATTTTGGTGGGTCTTCAGAAAACCATTTGCATTTGGTTGAGTTTTCCTATAATAATGGCTACCAGGCTAGTATAAGGATAGCACCTTTCGAAGTTTTATACGAAAGACCATGCAAATCACCAGCATGTTAGTTAGACGCCAGAGGCAGATTGGTCCTTGGTCTAGATATGGTGAGAGAAGCAACAGAAAAGATGGAGTCGATCCAAGGTAGGATGAAGGAAGCTCAATCTAGATAAAAGAGTTATACAGATAAGAGGCATACAGATCTAGAGTTCTCAATTAGAGATAGGTGTTCATTAAGTATCATCGATGAAGGGTGTGGTACAATTTGGTAAGTCATGGAAAGTAGCACTGAGATATGTTGGACCATTCCCAGTCATAGAGAGGATCGAAAAGCTTGCATATAGAGTAGAGTTACCGAGTAGTTTGGCAGGTGTCCATAATGTGTTTCTGTGTATCATCTTCATAAGTATGTACATGATTCACAGACTACTATCACTCCAAATGCATTGGAAGACTTAACAGTAGAACCTGATCTGACTTTTGTTAAGCAACCAGTTCGGATTGTAGCGAGAGATGAGAAGAGGTTAAAAAACTAGATAGTTAAGTTTGTAAAATTTTAGTGAAGCGATAACGAGAAGGAATGTACTTGGGAAACAGAAGACAAGATTAGGGATACTTATCCTAGGATGTTATGAGGGTATGTTTTATATTTGTTTTATGTAGGCTGGTAAGATATTCTAGCTTTGTTTGCATAATTGATATGCTTGTTTGTAGTCCTTACCGAATTTCGAGGATAAAATTCTTTAAGTGGGAGCCTGTAACACCCTTAATTATTCTTTCACATTATTCAAGAGATTTAATTAGATCAATTAAACAGACTAATGCGTGGCATGAAAAGGAGATATGTTTGATAATTAATTGGGTTAGGCCTTAACTAATCAACATATAAGATTGTTTTAACTTAAACATAAGTAGGAGGATTTACGAGAGGGAAAAAAATAGGAATAAGCTTCATTTTCTAAACATAAACCCTTCCATTCTCGTATCCTCATTCATTTTTACATCCATACAAAACAAACAAGTAAAGGCATTTGCTAAAGCTTTTAAAGGAAGAAAAGTTAGAGAATCAAACTAAAGCTAAGAGGAATCAAATCAACAACTCAAATCTCAGCTCTTTTTCTCAAATCAAAGTGAGCAATAGTGTCAATCTCATTCTTATGTGTTAAATTTTGTATTTTTGATATATTCCGAATTGTCTGATGATAATATGGTTGATTTTACCATTGTTTGCATGAATGGTGATTTATTGAAATTTTTATGAAATTTTTATGATAGGTTTCAAGGGAAAAGCCTTAGTGAATGACCTCCTAATGACTTGATTTTTGGATATGTTGTATAATACATAATTTTGAAAGAGTTTTTTATTTCATAATTTTTGGAATTAATAGGAATATTTTATGAGTTTGCTAAGGTTAAAAGGGTTAGGTTTTGATTATCAAAAATAATAAAACAATAAATTTTTCCCTGAAATTTTTATATGGTAAAGAATTTTTTTTCATATTTTTGGTGAAATTTTGGGATTTTTCCCAAGTGTTTTCAATTTATTATGAATTTTCTAAGCTAAAAAGGCTTAATAATTATATTAAAATATTAATATGATTTAATGGTTTGAAAATAATTATGGAAATAATGAAATCTAACCTATAGCAGTTTGCTACAAAGAATTGATAAAGTATATCTCTAACCAATAAGAATTTTACAAACAATAAGAGTTAGTGAAAAAAATATACTTTATTTAGTAAAATAGCAGTTTTATATTAATTACGAGACTGCCACTGTAACCCTTCGTCACCATAGCCTTCGTATTGCTACAATGTCAGTTTGCTTTCATAACACTACAGTGTCAGTTAGCCTTCGTATTGCTACAGTACCTATGCTTTCGTAGCCATGCTTCAGTAACAATGCTTTCGTAGCCATGCTGCAGTAACTTTAGTCTACGTAGCTGTGCTACAGTAACATCCGCCTTCATCACCATTGCTTCTGCCAACTTTGTTTTTAGAATTTAAAACATATATAACTTTTTAACCGTAAGACCATTTTTCTATTACGACCACTCTACGAAAAGGGGAACCATCGTTCAAAAGCAATGGAATAGATTAGAGATCCTAATTCTACACCTATTAAAAATTATTGCCCAAACAAAGTTTTTAATTGTCTCATCGCTTTATTTTCGATGAATGCGGAGGGGTCATTTCGTAATAGTTGAATACATGCAGAAGCCTCCTTCGTAATGATTCCAACAAAGACGGAAGGGTTATTCTGCCTTATTCTTTTAATAGGGGTAGAGTGGTCCTTGCACCTTAGTTTTAATAGGTGCGATAGGGTCCTGCCGCATCGCTTTGCCTTTGTAATTGAAGATAAAGGTGGATAGCCTTATCTGATGGTGCTGCCATGGTTGTGGCATCTCACTTTTTTTAACAACCAAACGAAGGGGTCGATAGCCCTTGAATTTATAAAATTTGTTTTTGGACCTTAGGGACACTAAGGCATATTTTAATAAATTCAATACCATGATTGGGGATACTGATAATTGTAAAACTTTTCCATTTACAACCAATGTATTACTTATAAAGGAGTTATGTATGCTTGGGTAATCATATTCACTTCATTTATAACCCATAACTGCATTTTGGGTGCTAAGAGAAGGATAACTAGCTAGGTTGACCCAGTAGTGAATATATAGTTATTTAACCACTATATGAGTAGAATTGCATCCAGGAGGTCAAATAGACCAGAATGTAGGATGCCAAAACTAGTTAAAAGATTATTAATTTAAATAGGTTCTTAGTTATCCCATGAAAACTATGGCTTGAAAAATGTTATTGGCAGGGGCTAATATGTTCTTAGTGATCCCATGAAAACTGTGTCCAGAATTAGTTATTGATAGAGATCAATAGGTTCATATTCAGTCCATGAAAACCATATCCTGAGATATGTTATTAGAGAATCCAATAGGATCATAGTCAACCCATGAAACTATGATTAAATGATGTTACTGGTAGACACCAATAGGTTGTTAGTAATCCCATAAAAACTATGAAACCGTACATATAGTCCATAAGCTTGGTACAAGTTATTAGTCAGCCCGTGAAAATTAATAGGTCAATAATGACCCTAGAAACTATAACTTAAGATAGATAGTCAAATGAATGGGGATGAGAAATCCAATATATATTGTATAATTGCATATCATCATATTGTGTTATGTTTTAACCATTGTGGCTGCAGGTGCACAGTATGTGGTAATCGGTTTTTGGTTAAGGTACCAGCAAGGGGAAAACTCGTTCTGCTTAGTAGCATGTCTCACTACATATCTATTTGGTTTGAGATGGTATATTATTATTCACACTAGACTTTTTGTCTGACTCGAAGTTTATGTTTTCCTTTTAAACTCTCAAATGCTCAAAATTAATTTGAGTAGACCGAGGGTAAGGTTTTTTCAGGTTACTAGTTGACAAATAAGCTTCTAAAGATGTGCAGAAGGCAAGCTAGCTATTTAAGAGATTCAATATATTGTCCGCTATGTTATTTGGATGTAAGGGAAATTTTTTTTAATTGCCTAGTATTAGACTTTCATCAACCAAGTGGGCATCTTCATAGGTCTCTCTTGGAGTATATTGTAATGATTATAATTTTTCTGAACGTAAGTTGCGTATAGGATTATGTAATGAATATGAAGCACCTTTTGTGAAAGGAAATGTGAAGTTTGAATTTAAATTGTTTTCAAAAATTTCATACTCATGTGCTTCTGTGTTATCAATATATCTAACATTGCTGTATTTGGTCACCGGAAATTAATAACTATGGATAACTGTAACATCAGTAATGGTTAGTTTCATGCCTCCAAATGGGGGATGTTACACAATGTCTTCCTCTTTTTGAGAAAATTATTGCTAAGTTAAGTACCATGACAAACAACAACCTTTCTCAAGTTGCAAAATTAGTAATTATCAGAAGTGTCGGGATAGCTATAAGCGCCTATTATTTCAGAATTTTTACCCTTCCTAATAAGCTAATTTCCATGCTTAGTAGGGCTTTAATCACTGCTTGTGGCATGGTAACCCTTATACGAAGAAACTTATTCCTATGGCTTCCCAAAAAGTTCTATTTCCATGCAAATATGGAGGGCTAGGCATCATAAATCTTTGACTCCGGAATCAAGCACCAGTCTCTTATTATATTAATCAAATCGCTAAAAAGAGGACCAATTTATGGGTTAAATGAAATATGAAAAATAAAAATGGTTGGAAAATGGAAATTCCTCTGGATATAAGCTGGTTTTGGCGCACTATTTTAAATCTCAGATATAAAATTATGCATATGATTAAAAGTAACCACATAGAGTCATTTTGGAATTCTCCTTGGAGTGGTAATGGTGTTATTCTACCAAACATAATTGATTATGATTTACAGTCCCTTTCTAGTATCCTTGAATCTACTGTTATGATTACATTCACTTTGGCTCTATCATTTTACCACATGTTAGGTCGACCTTTGTTAGTGCTTTGTGTAACTCAATTCAAATCATTTACACCCCTTTATCTAATATGAATATTCATCGGAATAACAAGAGTAGTCATATAATTTCTTCAATCTATAAAGCATTATTATTAAATCATCAAACAATCACATTTCCATGGTTTAAGAGAATATGGAAATCGGGCACTGAACCTAGAAAAAATATGTTGATGTGGAAAATTATCAATAATGCTATTCATACTCAAGACAATCTTTTACGAAGAGCAATAATCGACTCATCAAATTGTTTCCTTTGCTCTCAAGATTCAAAAAGTATTGGTCATTTATGTTGTAATTGCATTTTTTTGCATAACTTGTGAAAAAGGATACTTCAGCACTATAACCTTCATACTCCAATAAAAAATCACAGGTCTGAATGGTTAACAATCTATAAACTTACAAGACTGATAACTTATGATTCCAATCTGCTTTTAAAACTGTTGAAAAGGGTAATCATGGTGATTTGGGAGGAACGAAATGCTCGTTTCTTTAAGGGGACAAAACTGCCGATCTTTTCTTTATTTTGGAAATTAATGCATAGCTCGTATGCAATTAGGTTTCAAAAATAGATTAATACTTTAACTTAGTTTAGTTAAGGCATTAGTGGTTTTCTTCTTCTTTGGATTAGGTTTTTTGCCTATTTTTTTGCTTTGTTTTTTTATTTTGTTGTAATCTTTGCTTGTGGTAATAAAAGTGGAAGGTCCACTATAAAACTAGCTTGCCTTACTAAAAACGAATTAAAACTGCAAAAATATAAATACTTTTAAACTCGACATTTCCTCAGTTTATTAATTTTTCTCTTCTCATATTTTAAATAGGCACAGAAAATAACAAAAATGGACCAATACAATAGGTATATATAAGGACCAGTAAAACATGTTAATGTGGAACAAAAATTTAAAATCAAGTCAATAATGTGCACAAGCAACTTAAGATATGCATAGTTTATCACTGTACATGCCTTAAGGCGAGCAACGTAAAAGAAACAATCACATTAATTTCAAGCACTTCAAAACGGAAATGCATATACACATGTGCACATATCACACTTGCATAGATGCACAAAAACAAATCGAATACATAATATCAAAGTCAAGTTCAGGAATTACACATGTGTGCACAAACCAGCAAGAAATGCACAAGCCAGGCTTGAATGCAAGTACACAAAAGAAGGCCGAACATAAGTATAGAATCAAGTGCAAGTGCATACAAGGCCAACACAAGGCTAAACACAGATTAGGTTCAAGTGGAAATGCACATATAAGTACAACATCAATACATATGCACAAGGAACATACATACAAAAGATCATATCATAAAATATACAACATCGTCCAGAACCACAAAAGTGATCAACTTAAAGATGAGCCGAACTCAGATGCTCACAAGCACAAAGAAAACACATGGCAAGCCCAAATGGTTCAAGGTCAAAACAAGGTAGTAAAGTCATGCACAACAACAAACCAACTCAGGATAAGGCTCACAAGCAAGTACATAAGACATGCATGCACAATCAAGGCCAGAAACATGCAAGAAGTGTAAAACTCAGAAATGCATAAGAGGAAGCACAACAAACACACAACAAGTACATAGTCAAGTGCAGCACAACATACGCAAGGTCAGGTGCAACGTAGCCATGTCCAGTAATAAACACACAGACTCAAGCAAGTCAAGGCAATGAAAAACTATTCAAAGCACTATAGCATACACAAGTCTATACTGAAGATTTCAAAAGCACAAATTTAGGACGTTCAGTCGAGTATAAAGAACAAATTCAAGTAAAGGAAAATTTATGCAATATCAGGCAAAAGAACTCACAAAATATAAAGCAAAGTCAAAGTGCTAGGTTGACAAATCAAAAATCAAAATTAAAGCCAAATTGAGAAGCGATAAAATCAAAATCGATAATCATGAATTATATGAAAATCTAAGGAAGATTTTCTCATAATCAATCTTTAAAAAACCGTATTATCATCGGTCGTTTAATTAAAGTCGAGCAGGAAAAAAGATTCAACTACAATCAGAGAATCAAATTCCTACCCAACTATCAACCGCAAAGGAGCTCGATAGTGGAAGTAATCACAACCATCAATGGCCAGCCAATCAAAGAACACAACCAACAAAGGAGTAAAGGTGAAATTCAAAGTTTAATTGCAAAGCAACGGCTTCCAAAATAATAAAATCATAATAGAAATGAAAGAGGATCAGGCATATAAAAGAAAAAAGGAGGAAGTGTTTATTTTGTTTTTGGGTCGGTGTAATTTGAAAAGGGATTAGGGCATTCTATTTTATTATTGTCCTTTACCTTTAATTGTAAAACTCTTGTTTGTAACTAGGATTGAACTACGGTGTGTAGTTCGAGAAATTTTCAACTCAGGGATAGATTTAAGGTAGGGTTTCTAGGCTTAGAGTTAGAACAATCAGGTAAGCAATAGTCACAATTTATAGGGTATTTGTAAGCGGCCGATTGTTTAATCTTAGTAAAAATCTTGGGGGTAGTAGTAGGCAAGTATTGCCGAAGCTGGATAAATTAGTGTGTTGCTTATACTTTTACATTTACTTTATTATTATATGCGTTGTGATTTTTATTACCTTGAGAATTTATAATAAACCACATTCACCCCATCTCTAGGGTTAATCGATCATGCAAGTGGTATCGGAGCAGTTACTAATAAAAATGTCTAACCTTAGTTGCTGATCTAGTGAGTGTCAGTCCACCTATTTTTGATGGAACTAATTTTTAAATTGGATATCAAAAATAGAATTTATTTTAAATCTATTAATGTTAAAGGTTGGGATATTATTGAAAATAGATGTGATATGGTAGATAAGAAAAGTATTTCAATTAATGCTTATGCTATAAATATTCTCTACTCTCTAATTAATAGAGCTGAATTTAACCATATCACTATTGTTTAACTATACAGGATATCTAGAACGCTCTCGATGCAATATATGGTAGAAAAGTAAAAAACAATGAGAAACTCCACAAAAATGGTTCAATAGAAATTTTTTGATTTGACGGGATTCATAAATGATGATTCAAACAAAGACAATAGCGATAATGATTCAACAACTAACGAGATAAGTTATTTTTCATACAAAGATTTAGTTCTTTTGTGTCGCGAATTAACTAAAACTATTGATGATCTTAAATTTAAAAATAACAGATTGAAAAGCAAAAAATCTATGCATTAGAAAAATAATAAATTGGAAATGGAGCTAGAAAACGTTAATAAAATTGAAAATTCTAATTGCAAATAATGCTTGAATTATGAAAAAGAATTTGTTCATTTTCATGAAAATTGTCAAAAGCTAGAAAAGGAAATTTTGATTTTGGTGAAAAATGAAACAGAGTTGATTTGCGAAAACCATATTTTACAACAAAAGATGAAAGGTTTTAAAATTTCCAAAAAATCCAAAAGTGTGAATTTTTGAAGGGTATTAAACAATGTCAAAGAAAATTATAAAACCCTTGAAAATGAAAATGTGATTTTGAAAATAGAAAAACTGATATTATTCGAATAAATGACGAATTTGAAAAAGAAAATGTAAAGATCAAGGATTTTGAAAATTTTGAATTTGAAAAACGCTAACTTTTTGAAATTGAGATGCTTAAAATTAAGACCAAAGAACTCAAAAATGAAAATGCGGTCTTAAAAAGAAATGATTTTGAAAAGAGAGAAAATGCTATTAGTCGTTATTCAAAGCTAATAAATGAAAATAAACTTCCAAAGTCAATGAATTAAGACCAAAGAACTCAAAAATGAAAATGCGGTCTTAAAAAGAAAGATTTTGAAAAGAGAGAAAATGCTATTAGTCGTTATTCAAAGTCAATGAATGAAAATAAACCCCCAAAGTCAATGAATTTGAGTTGACACTTCGAAAAATTTCTATTGTAGAAAAAACGTTTAATATGTTATTAGAAAATCAACCTTTGCAAATAATAAAAAAGAACTTGGATCAAAAAAAGTGTCAATATATAAACAAACAACTAGTAATAAAGTCGAGGATAGAAGTTTGTTTTCCAAATGGTTGAACTGTGGCAATATTGGATATAGTTATAACAATTGTGGAAATAGGAACATAAATAAACAACTCAAACAAATTTAGGCTTCTAAGGTATGATTGTTAATATCAATTGTTTGCAATATAACAAATTCGGATACCAAAGATTCCAAATGTGAATGAATATGGTCCAACATTCTCTGCTAAGCCACATGCTTCTTCTAAAACTAAAGTACAAAGTTGGGCTATGAAATAACTACGGTAGAGGCAGATTTAGAATTGTTCTATATATGTTTGATGAGTAATAATTTCAGTGTTCCTTAGCCTAAAAAAAATAAAGTCTAAATCTACATACTAATGGTGAACAAAAAATACGATTCCAAAGGTAAATGAAGGTATGATCACTAAGGCCTAATTTTCAATTTTCTTTCCTCATTCTAAGATTTTATTTTCTAACACTACAATAGTAAAATTAACATTTATTAACCTTTGAAATTCTGATTTGCAAAATTCAGGATATTAGACAAAAAATTCTATAAGTTGTATATTTTGTGCCTTTCCAAAATTTGAACTTTAACCATTAAAAAACTGAAAATAATTAAGTATATTGTTTAAAAACTATTTTAGAACTTCCTGATACAGCTGTAGTAAATCGATCATAACTTGGACATCGTTACTCCAAATTTTGAAATTCTTGAAGTTCTCAAAAGCTAACTGATAATAGTATAACATTAGTTTTTTGAGTTTTTGCTAATTCATTTTGTAAAACCTTGAAAACTAGTAAACATGTCAGCGTATTACTTGAATTTTTTTTATTTATGCAAACAAATTGTAGTATTTAAAACATAACCTTTGATCAATTTATCATTTTGGCTTAAAACCAATTTTGTTGATTAGCAATATTAAATATATAAATCTTCCAAGCTTAATGCTAATTCAAATTATAGACTAAAAGTTTTCAAATAGTGGTTTCAAATAGATTAAATTTTCGAAAAAACAATGGTCAATTGTTTATGTATGATGATTACTTTCATTACCTTTGATGGAAACTAACAAATCATTAGTTGAAGAATTTTAGTTATGTGTGCCTTTGTTCGATTTGAATGACTTTTCTTTTTCTTGACAAAGATGAATTTGCTGAAAAAATTGAATTTTCGAACAAAGTTGAGTGATATTGTGGAGTGCACAATTTACTTGTATTATGATGCTTATATTTCACGCTTAACATTGATATTATGCACCATTCTAGCACTAAACACATAGATGTAAAACATCACTTCAGTTAAGATCATATTTGCATTGAATTTATTTCACCTGATTTTCAACTAGTGGACATTTTTTGCAGAACCCTTTCCAAAAAATAGATTCTCACAACTTCTATTGGATTTGAGAATTCTAGAAATGACATAGATTTTCCTTCTTCCATTTCAATCTTTGGATTTTCTAGTATGGAATTTACTCTGAAAAAGATGATGCTTGACTGCATGAACATTTCTGAAATTTATCAAAAAATATTAATAGTGATTGAGAAAGTGAAGGATAATGATTAAATATACTTCATAACTAAAGGAAGGATATGCTAAAATCTCTTGAAAATTAAATGCTTTGTATAGTATTTGTTGATTAGTATATATTCCATGATCATTTCTATTTCTATCGTCCTTCTTGCAATCCATACACCAAAATTTAACATAGTGTGCAAAAGTTCGTATTTCAAAAACTAAGAAATTAAACTTTTTAATTTGATTTAAATAATATATTCTATCCAAAGTACTCACTCTCATTTAAAAGTCCTCACAGTTATGCATGGGTAAATAACTTTAATCTTTAGATATGTGCTTTGATTCTCGTTTAAAAGTCCTCATGGTTATGCATGGATGGAACACTTGTACAAGAGAGGGATAAATATTCAAGTAATTTCTAACCTTATTTAAAAGTCTTAACAGTTATGCAAGGTTAGAACATGTTTGACATTGATTTCAATAACTGCTAACCTCATTTAAAAGTCACAATGGTTATGCATGATTAGATTGTGCTTAACATTCTTTTTTAATTTTAAATTTTTTTCTAAAACTTCAAAATTTTCCTTTATTAAAAAATACCACACCGCTATCTTTATATAAAACTCTCCCTAAACCACACCCCAATCATCTCTCTAAAATGAGATATTATCTAATTAATAAAATATTAGGATTTTGTTTGATTGATTGAATTTTTATTGTTTTTATCTCTATATGATTTATAGTTTCATTCCAAATTTATTACTATATCGATTATTATTTTAAGTTTTGATGATAACAAAGAATGAAAGAGGTTAAAATTTTGGTGGTTGAGTAATAACATTGCTGATATTCAGGAGTTGTTTAGTTCTTCTTTGGCATCTAGGCAATTATTCTCTTTTGACATCTAAATTTTACTTTTGTATTTAGGATTTATTTTTCATGCATCTGTGTAGGAGGGGTATAGTTGTAGGGGAAGTATTTAAATAGGGGAGTTTAACCACGACACATCAAACACATTTCTTTGGTACAAAATCTTAATATATGTTTGTTATCATCAAAAGGGAGAGATTGTAAAATATAGTGGTTTTTGATTTTTTTTTTTATGATAATAAACACACACACACACACACACACACACACACACATATATATATATATATATATATGTGTTTGTTGTAGTACTATTACAATATCACGGAAAGAAATAAACAAACAAATTAAATTTTATATCGATGAATATTTTATTTCAATAAAAAGTTAATAGTATACACAATTACAACAAGTGCTCCCATAATATTTTCATATCACATTTTGTATACAATATGCATATACAACAATTTCAAGTCTCTCATACAACACATTTTTATAGTCACATTTTACAAACACACTACTCATATACTATTTCTACTCAAATGCGATTTTTATCTTCTTGCATTAGCCATTGTCCGGATAGAAATTTGTTTTACCTATCAAATACCAATGCAATAAAAAACAAAAAGGAATTAATTGAAACTGCAAAAATATAAATATATTTAAACTCAACATTGCTTCGGTTTACTGGTTTTTCTCTTCTCATATTTTAAATAGGAACCAAAAATAATGAACATGGACCAGTACAACAGGTATATATAAGGACCATTACAACATGTTCATGTGAAATAAAAATTTAAAATCAAGTCAATAATGTGCACAAAAACCTTAAGACATGCACAATATCACTATAAATGCGTTAAGACCAATTAAAATAAACATGTACATTAATTTCAACCACTTTAAAAAGGCAATGCAAACGCACATGTGCACATATCGCACTTGCACATATGCACAAAAACAAATCAAAATACATAACATCAAAGTCAAGTTCAGGATTTACACGTATGCATAAACTAACAAGGAATGCATACGATAGGCTTGAGTGCAGCACACAAAAGAAGGAAGAACAGAAGTATAAGAGAAAGTGCATACAGGGCCAACACAAGGCTAAACACAAATCGAGTTCGAGTGGAAGTGCACATACAGACACAACATCATACACATGCATAAAGGACACACACAACATCAGATCAGATATTATACAACATGGTCCAGACCTACAAAAGTGGTCAACTCGGAGATGCACCAAACTCATATGCTCACAAGCACAAAGCAAACACAAGGCAGGCACCGACAAGGACATAAGGTTAACCCAAATGGTTGTATGTAACATCCCTCACTTTGAGGCCCAAAACTAAGCATTATGGATGTTGCAGTCATCCATTGTATAAATTTTTGATGATAAAATGCGTCCATGTTAATCATATCAATAAGAAGAAGCACATGAATATGAAAATTCTCAAACATAATTTAATAACAAGTTTTCACATTTCATTTCATAAATAAGGTTTCATATTCATTGCATAATCACATCTCATCCCACATTCAGAGAAAGTATAATTATTACAAAATACTCCAAGAGCGACATATGAAGGTGTCCCCTTAGTTGATCAGAGTTTACTAATACTTGAAAGTTATAATTTCTGTCATTACATCCATTTAAACAAAGTGAACTACATGTCGGATTAAATAAAATTCCTAATATAGCTAGCTTGCCTTCTGCACGTCTCTAAAAGCTTGTTCGTTAAATTGAAAACCTGAAATCTCTTACTCCGGATCTAGTCAAATGAGTACCTGATAGTTTAAGGGGAAGAACAAAAACTTCGAGTCGGACAAACAGTCTGCTGTGAATAATAACCTATCATCTCGAATGAATAGATATCCAGTGAGAACATGCCGCTGAGCGAAATGGGTTTTCTCCTTATTAATATCTTAACCAAAACACATTAACCATATAGTATGCTCATGCATCACAATGGTTAGAACATATTAACATAATCATATGCAATCATGCAAACATACCATGGATTGCCCATCCCAGTTTATTAGACTACCCATCTTAATTTCATTTGACTATCCGTTTTATTCTTATGTGGACTACCCATCTCACGTATAAATGTTTTTATGGATTATCTATCCCTTTTTATATGCATTATCCATCACACATGATTTCATCATCAGAGTTATGTGGACTATCCATCTCATATATTTCATTTAATTAAAATGATCTGGACTATCCATCGCACATCCGATAGTCTTCCTAGGATAACTATGAACCCTTCATCGATCATATAGAGACTATCCATCTCCGACATGATATGGATTATCCATCACACATCCAATAGTTTTCCTAAGATAACTATGAACCTATCACTTATCAAATTTTAATTCATGTTTAACCCAATCGTTCAGCCTGTGTCTATTGGTGTCCCAAATTAGGTTGTATACTCCTTAAACTTATAACATCTCAAAATGATATGCATTGGTATTGTTGAATATGCGTTTATATGATTTTTGTTTGATGATAATAAACATATATACATCCGTTTAAATGTATTTGTTAATATACTATTTTATTTTCACAGATTAAATAAATACTTGTTGAATAAATTAAATAACACAGAATTTGAATTCAAACAGAAATTTTATTCAAACAAATATTTATTACAATTTTGAATAGTACAAATTCAATCTCTCACTATTCACTATACAACTTTGATACAAATTCAATTTTACATTTACAGTTGACCTCACTACATATCACTCACACTCGTATTTATCTTCAACTTCATTCCAGTTAGAATCCAGCATCTGAGCAATCTGCAAAAATATACACTAACGCAGTAAAATTGAAAAAGAAATATTTTTGCAATATAAAATAAAATATAGTCTTCGAAAATATTGTTTGCCTCAGTTATTTGGGTTGTTTGTCATCATTTAAATTTGAATTCATCATACACGAACAACTTGTGACATACACAGTGTATCACTGTATATGCCACAAAGCCGTGCACACCGATATATACACTTGATAAAATTACAGGGACAGGTGAGCACAGGTCAAACCCAAATACAGGATTCAACTCAGGTGCAACATAAATAAAATCACGACACGAGCACAAGGTCAACCCCGAGTTTTTGAAACTGGGTTCAACACAAGGCTCAATCCAAACTGAAACTCCAGCAATTATACAACAGCGAAGAATAACCAGAGTGATGCAAGTGTCGACCAAGTGACAATGCAAGCAAAGACTCAACAACAGGAAGTCCAGATAAACAAGCAAGTGCAACAGAGAATAGCATCAATGCATAAATGCAACCTGACTTAATATAACCAGATGAACAAGACACAACAGGGTTCAATGCAACACAGTGGCAACTAAACAATGCAAACCAAAATTTACTCCAGAATGCATCAGAGTGCAAAGAGCTCGAGCATGAGATATGGAAACTACATAATGCTCAACTGGAACCATAATGAAGTCATGATAAAAACATGAATGAACACTTACACTTACAACAATGCAAATCTGATCAAAAACAGGGGCATTAAAGACCAGCAAATGAAGCAGTTAAAACAAATGTACAAATGCAGAACCACACATATGTAACAGTTTAAAACATCATAACAACAAGTACAGTGTTCCTCAAAGACTAATTCGAGCTAGAAACCAATGAACATGCAGTCAACTCAAGTACATCAACTACAAGATCAACTCGAAGCAATTGACCACAAACAGCAGGCGAGCTCGAAGTAGTGACAGTAAGCAATGTAGCAGCATGCAAATAAGACCAACAAAATACACAAACAAGACCAGAACAATCATGCCAAAAGTATGGTTACAGCATCAAGGTGATCAAGGCTAAAATCAAAGATGGCCAGAGACGAAGCTCACAGGGGCCAGAAAGTCAAAGTCGTGACTTTATCCAAAATCAAACAAGTACAAGTTGAACAATTCGTGGCCGAAGTCAAATGGATTCGAAACCGTGGTGGCCAAGCAAATTGAACAAGTCACGGTTCAAAACCGTGTTATTCAAGCAATTTGAACAAGTCAGAAATCAATCCCAAGCATCAAAACATAATCAAGCGGCCAAAGCATAGTATTGACAAATTCAAACAAATTTATACGAACGCAATTCAAGGAAATCGAACGCATATATAAACCCACAATCATCATCGGCTAAAGGCATCGAGTTCAAGCAAGCCAAAACCAGCAAAGCAAAAGGAGTAAAGTACATACCGAAATCGCAGACGAACTCGATCCAAATTGAAGCGCCGTGAGCAAATCAAGGAGCATCGAAGCCTACTATTGAACGGTATCGAGCGGAGCTTCAGTTTGACAAGCCCTAATTTTGCAAAGGAACAAAGGCCCAAATTTCACAGAAGAGCCGAAGCCCTAATTTGAAAAAGAAGATCGACCGTAAATATTTCACAAGCAAGAGAAGTGGATCGGGTGAAAAAAAACAAGGGGCCGGCCTTGTTTTTTTTAATAAAAGGGGTTTTGTTAAAGAGGGTTTTAGTTTATTAGGGTTTAATTTTTAAAGGGGTTTTTTTAAGTTTTATTTGAGCAAAAATTAGGGATTCAAGTTTATATTTTAGTTTTTGCTCCTGCTTGTATTTTTGAAGTTGTTTTTACTTTTCAAGTCAAAGAATTTGTAAATCACCACCTAGGTTGTAGGTAGTGTCAGATTTTCTAGTTAGAATTAGTTCAGTGAGCAAGGTGTGCGAGTTTGCAAAACTCTATAGGCGGAGCAACGTTTGCGAGTAAGCAAAGCTCTATAGGCGGAGCAGGGGGTGCGAGTCTAGTAAAGTGTTTGTGAGCGGGAGCAAGGATTTGCGAGTCTAGTAAAGTGTTTGTAAGCGGGATACTGTTTAATTCTAATAGAAATCTGGGAATGCAGCAGTAGGCAGGGGTTGCCGAAGCTGGGTAAATTTTGTGTGTGATTTACTTTTCAGCATATTTATTTCTGTAGTTTGTTTCTGTGTTTAATTCAAGAAAATTTGCTATAACCCTATTCACCCCCCCCCCCTCTAGGATTAATCTAGATCCTACAAGTGGTATCAGAGCACGGTATTTTTCTTTAACTCTAGAGTCATGAATTCATCAAATAATGCTTTTTCTGATGGGCAATCTATTTGTTAGGCCACCCATGTTTAACGGGAGTGATTATGCTTATTGGAAGGTTAGGATGGGCATTTATCTTAGTTCTGTTGATTATGATGTTTGGGATATTATTGAAACTGGCTATAAATCTCCCACTATAATCGTTGGTGATACTGAGATTCCTAAACCTAAGGATAGGTGGGATGCTAACGATAAGAGATTAAAAACTACAAATGCTAAAGCCATGAATGCTTTGATCTGTGCTCTTGATAAGAATGAATTTAATAGAAATTCTCATTGTAAAACTGCACAGGAAATTTGGCATACCTTGGAGGTGACACATGAAGGAACTTCTCAAGTCAAGGAGTCTCATCTAGCCCTATTCAGCAATGAATACGAGAACTTTGTGATGAACAAAAGCGAGAGCATAAAGGACATGTTTGGACGCTTTTCAACTTTGGTGTATAACGCTAGAGCGCTTGGGAAGGTATTCACTGAGGTAGAGCTTGTGAGGAAGGTGCTACGAGTTTTACCAATGAACTTTGAGGCAAAAGTCACGGCAATACACGAATCGAAAGATTTGAGTAAACTAAGCATGGAGGAGTTGATTGGCAATTTGATGACATATGAGCTTGAGCTAAAAGCAAAGGAGGAACGCAACAACTCCGAACCAAAGAAGAAGACGATTGCCTTAAAGAGCAAAGAAGAAAGCGATGAAGAAAAAGAAGATCCGATTGAAGAGCTTGCAATGGCTGTCAATAATCTTAGAAAATGGTCGAGATTCAAGCCACGCAAGAAGAAAACAGGTGGTAATAGGCCAAAAGATTCTGACAATTCCGATAATGAACCGACGTGCTTTAACTGCAACAAGCATGGCCACCTCAAACAACAATGCCCACTTCTCAGAAACAACAAAGGAAAGAAAAAGATGAAGAAGGTCTTTGCAGCAACTTGGGATGATGAAGAAGGAGAGGAAGTTTCTAACAATAGCTCAGAGGAGGCTAACTTGTGTCTCATGGCAAAATCAGATTCAGAAGCAAGCTCAGAAGAATCTAATGAGGTAGGTGACTATTCTTATGAAGAACTTGTTTTTATGTGTCTTGATCTTACTAAAGAAGTTGATGCTCTTGAATCTAAAATTGAAAAACTGAAATCTGAAAGGAGGAAATTCGCCCATGAAAATTTTAGGTTAGAAACTGAACTTGAAAACATTCAAAACCTAGACTGTAAAAATTGTAAGATTTTAGATTCAGAATTATCAAAACTTAGGAATAACTTTGAGAATCTTGAAAAAGAAAACTTGAATCTTAAGGAAATCATTGACACTAGGAAAAAAGATTTTATAAATAGATGCACCTCACTTGTCACTGAAAACACAACCCTAAAAACCAAAGTCCAAAATCTTGAGAAATCTCTGAATAACTTTTCAAGAGGAGAAAAATCATTCAACATGTTATTGGGAAATCAAATTTTTGCTAACAACAGAAAAGGACTAGGTTTTGGGAAAACACAAGCTGATGATGATGCAATAGGAAAGAGCGTCTTTGCTAGATCTGAAATAATTGGACATCGTGTTGAAAATTGTAGTCATAAGAACAAGAACACAAAATTTATACAAGTTTGGGTTCCTAAGAATTCTACAAACAAATTTCATGTCTATTGGAACAAAAATAAAAGGACTAAACAAGTTTGGGTTCCAAAAGGATTGTCTATTCACAATGCTTTAGCCACTAACAACCATGGACCTATAAATAGGTCACAAAAATCTTTCATCGTGTAGGTATGGTGGCAGGCTAATGAACAACAACAGTGTACTCTAGATTTTGGCTGTTCCAGAAACACAATGGGCAACAAAGAAAAGTTCCTTAGCCTAGTATAAAGGTGGCAGAATCACAATGGACAACAACGAAAAATTATCGTAAAGGTAAAACAGGTAAATTTGTTTTGAACGATATGTTAAATGTGATAATCTGCACCGTAATCTTAATTAAATCAGCCAGTAATGTGATGATGAAATGAATGATGTCTTTAATTCTTACTTATTCTTAATTGATATGATTTTTTTTGACTTGTTCTTATTTATGACCTTGATTTGTGCTTAAATGATGACCAATCAGATTTTCAATTTTGAACTAATCCATATAAATTTGTTCGTTCAAATGATGGTATTTTATTGATCTTTGATTACTCATGCTACACGTAGATATTTTTTTTTTGACATTTTGGTCACTGCTTGTAAATTTGCACGATTTGAAATTTCATGTGAAAGCGGTTAAAAAGGATTTTAAGAAATTGTTGAAACTTCAAGAAATTTTTTTTGAAATAATTATGATGTTGATTGACTGTTGATTACTCATGAATATAACTGTTTCTGAAACTGACACTATGATCTTTGTTTGATTGTTAACACGGTCTCAATTCAAATCCAAGAGAATTTCATTTAAAAATTATTGGAAACAATTATGAGATAATTTGTTGAAATTTCACAATCTGGTCTTTGACATCCAACGAGTGAATATTGAGTGAAATTTAAATTCAGATGTAGATTACACTGGTAATATAGTTGATAGAAAAATTACAAGTGGAACGTGATTAATTTTTGAAACATTCATTTGCTGCATCGTTTTTCAAAGAAAACATCTACATATTTTTCACTTGAAAAAATTTTTAGCAGAAATTTTTCTTAAAAACCCCTTCTAGAAAACTATCTCTGTTGACCTTGTATCAGATTAGTTATTTAAGAAAATTTGATTTATAATTATTTTTGAATTTGATTTTAAATGATCACTTGGACTAATCTGACTCCCTACTAATTATCTGAAAAGATATATAGTGATTGAAAATAAGATGAGTGTTGATATTAATCATATATTATGACTTGAGAAAGTATAATTAGAAAATTTCTTTAGAAACTTAAACAAGAGTTATAAAAACTTTTTGTTGATAAATATTCCATGACCATTTCTATTTCTATCATTTTTTCTATCAACCATCACTCGTCAAAATCCAATATAGTAGGTCAATATGTGGTATTTTAAATGGGAAATCATTTGTGCTTCAATTTATTATATTTTTATCAATAAAAAATAAATATCCAAAGTATTCACTCTCATTTAAAAGTCCTCAGGGTTATGCATGGGTGAATTACTTGGATTTTTGATTATGTGCTTTCATGCTCATTTAAAAGTCCTCACGGTTATGCATGTATGGAAAGCATATTAAAATTAATTGATTAAATAGACAAGTTGATTCTAATCCCATTTAAAAGTCCTCACGGTTATGCGTGGTTAGAAGATACTTGAATTCATTTTTAAAATAAAAATAAAAATTGTGAATACTACTAATCTCATTTAAAAGTCCTAACGGTTATGCATGGTTAGTAGATATTCAAATTTCCTGAAATAAATATACCACAAATAGACACAACTATATGGTTTTATTTGATGAAATCATTCATATCATTCTAAAGAGGAATATGCGTCAATTAAAGTATTTATGATTTTTGTTTGATTTTTTATTGAAATTTAATATTTATATTCAATTAAGTTTTAATGTTGAATTAATATCGATCACCTTATCTCTATTTTCTCTAACACTATTATTCTTTTGCTGATAACAAAAGGGGGAGAGAAAAGTTAAGATTTTGTCAAATAAAATCAAGCAAAGGTCAAATAATTTCCATTTGCATCTAGGCTCATTTGCATATTTCTATTTGTATGCATATATGTAGGGGGAGTATTATGTAGAGGGGGAGCATTTAAATAGGAGGAGCAAATTGAACGATCAAATACATTTAATACATTCAAAATCTTAAATATATGTTTGTTATCATCAAAAGGGGGAGATTGTTGAATATGCGCTTATATGATTTTTGTTTGATGATAATAAACATATATACATCCGTTTAAATGTATTTGTTAATATACTATTTTATTTTCACAGATTAAATAAATACTTGTTGAATAAATTAAATAACACAGAATTTGAATTCAAACAGAAATTTTATTCAAACAAATATTTATTACAATTTTGAATAGTACAAATTCAAGCTCTCACTATTCACTATACAACTTTGATACAAATTCAATTTTACATTTACAGTTGACCTCACTACATATCACTCACACTCGTATTTATCTTCAACTTCATTCCAGTTAGAATCCAGCATCTGAGCAATCTGCAAAAATATACACTTACGCAGTAAAATTGAAAAAGAAATATTTTTGCAATATAAAATAAAATATGGTCTTCGAAAATATTGTTTGCCTCAGTTATTTGGGTTGTTCGTCATCATTTAAATTTGAATTCATCATACACGAACAACTTGTGACATACACAGTGTATCACTGTATATGCCACAAGGCCGTGCACACCGATATATACACTTGATAAAATTACAGGGACAGGTGAGCACAGGTCAAACCCAAATACAGGATTCAACTCAGGTGCAACATAAATAAATCACGACACGAGCACAAGGTCAACCCCGTGTTTTTGAAACTGGGTTCAACACAAGGCTCAATCCAAACTGAAACTCCAGCAATTATACAACAGCGAAGAATAACCAGAGTGATGCAAGTGTCGACCAAGTGACAATGCAAGCAAAGACTCAACAACAGGAAATCCAGATAAACAAGCAAGTGCAACAGAGAATAGCATCAATGCATAAATGCAACCTGACTTAATATAACCAGATGAACAAGACACAACAGGGTTCAATGCAACACAGTGGCAACTAAACAATGCAAACCAAAATTTACTCCAGAATGCATCAGAGTGCAAAGAGCTCGAGCATGAGATATGGCAACTACATAATGCTCAACTGGAACCATAATGAAGTCATGATAAAAACATGAATGAACACTTACACTTACAACAATGCAAATCTGATCAAAAACAGAGGCATTGAAGACCAACAAATGAAGCAGTTAAAACAAATGTACAAATGCAGAACCACACATATGTAACAGTTTGAAACATCATAACAACAAGTACAGTGTTCCTCAAAGACTAATTCGAGCTAGAAACCAATGAACATGCAGTCAACTCAAGTACATCAACTACAAGATCAACTCGAAGCAATTGACCACAAACAGCAGGCGAGCTCGAAGTAGTGACAGTAAGCAATGTAGCAACATGCAAATAAGACCAACAAAATACACAAACAAGACCAGAACAATCATGCCAAAAGTATGGTTACAGCATCAAGGTGATCAAGGCTAAAATCAAAGATGGCCAGAGACGAAGCTCACAGGGCCAGAAAGTCAAAGTCGTGACTTTATCCAAAATCAAACAAGTACAAGTTGAACAATTCATGGCCGAAGTCAAATGGATTCGAAACCGTGGTGGCCAAGCAAATTGAACAAGTCACGGTTCAAAACCGTGTTATTCAAGCAATTTGAACAAGTCAGAAATCAATCCCAAGCATCAAAACATAATCAAGCGGCCAAAGCATAGTATTGACAAATTCAAACAAATTTATACGAACGCAATTCAAGGAAATCGAACGCATATATAAACCCACAATCATCATCGGCTAAAGGCATCGAGTTCAAGCAAGCCAAAACCAGCAAAGCAAAAGGAGTAAAGTACATACCGAAATCGCAGACGAACTCGATCCAAATTGAAGCGCCGTGAGCAAATCAAGGAGCATCGAAGCCTACTATTGAACGGTATCGAGCGGAGCTTCAGTTTGACAAGCCCTAATTTTGCAAAGGAACAAAGGCCCAAATTTCACAGAAGAGCCGAAGCCCTAATTTGAAAAAGAAGATCGACCGCAAATATTTCACAAGCAAGAGAAGTGGATCGGGTGAAAAAAAACAAGGGGCCGGCCTTGTTTTTTTTATAAAAGGGGTTTTGTTAAAGAGGGTTTTAGTTTATTAAGGTTTAATTTTTAAAGGGGTTTTTTTAAGTTTTATTTGAGCAAAAATTAGGGATTCAAGTTTATATTTTAGTTTTTGCTCCTGCTTGTATTTTTGAAGTTGTTTTTACTTTTCAAGTCAAAGAATTTGTAAATCACCACCTAGGTTGTAGGTAGTGTCAGATTTTCTAGTTAGAATTAGTTCAGTGAGCAAGGTGTGCGAGTTTGCAAAACTCTATAGGCGGAGCAACGTTTGCGAGTAAGCAAAGCTCTATAGGCGGAGCAGGGGGTGCGAGTCTAGTAGAGTGTTTGTGAGCGGGAGCAAGGATTTGCGAGTCTAGTAAAGTGTTTGTAAGCGGGATACTGTTTAATTCTAATAGAAATCTGGGAATGCAGTAGTAGCCAGGGGTTGCCGAAGCTGGGTAAATTTTGTGTGTGATTTACTTTTCAGCATATTTATTTCTGTAGTTTGTTTCTGTGTTTAATTCAAGAAAATTTGCTATAACCCTATTCACCCCCCCTCTAGGATTAATCTAGATCCTACATGTGGTATCAGAGCACGGTATTTTTCTTTAACTCTAGAGTCATGAATTCATCAAATAATGCTTTTTCTGATGGGCAATCTATTTGTTAGGCCACCCATGTTTAACGGGAGTGATTATGCTTATTGGAAGGTTAGGATGGGCATTTATCTTAGTTCTGTTGATTATGATGTTTGGGATATTATTGAAACTGGCTATAAATCTCCCACTATAATCGTTGGTGATACTGAGATTCCTAAACCTAAGGATAGGTGGGATGCTAACGATAAGAGATTAAAAACTACAAATGCTAAAGCCATGAATGCTTTGATCTGCGCTCTTGATAAGAATGAATTTAATAGAAATTCTCATTGTAAAACTGCACAGGAAATTTGGCATACCTTGGAGGTGACACATGAAGGAACTTCTCAAGTCAAGGAGTCTCATCTAGCCCTATTCAGCAATGAATACGAGAACTTTGTGATGGACAAAAGCGAGAGCATAAAGGACATGTTTGGACGCTTTTCAACTTTGGTGTATAACGCTAGAGAGCTTGGGAAGGTATTCACTGAGGTAGAGCTTGTGAGGAAGGTGCTACGAGTTTTACCAATGAACTTTGAGGCAAAAGTCACGGCAATACACGAATCGAAAGATTTGAGTAAACTAAGCATGGAGGAGTTGATTGGCAATTTGATGACATATGAGCTTGAGCTAAAAGCAAAGGAGGAACGTAACAACTTCGAACCAAAGAAGAAGACGATTGCCTTAAAGAGCAAAGAAGAAAGCGATGAAGAAAAAGAAGATCCGATTGAAGAGCTTGCAATGGCTGTCAATAATCTTAGAAAATGGTCGAGATTCAAGCCACGCAAGAAGAAAACAGGTGGTAATAGGCCAAAAGATTCTGACAATTCCGATAATGAACCGACGTGCTTTAACTGCAACAAGCATGGCCACCTCAAACAACAATGCCCACTTCTCAGAAACAACAAAGGAAAGAAAAAGATGAAGAAGGTCTTTGCAGCAACTTGGGATGATGAAGAAGGAGAGGAAGTTTCTAACAATAGCTCAGAGGAGGCTAACTTGTGTCTCATGGCAAAATCAGATTCAGAAGCAAGCTCAGAAGAATCTAATGAGGTAGGTGACTATTCTTATGAAGAACTTGTTTTTATGTGTCTTGATCTTACTAAAGAAGTTGATGCTCTTGAATCTAAAATTGAAAAACTGAAATCTGAAAGGAGGAAACTCGCCCATGAAAATTTTAGGTTAGAAACTGAACTTGAAAACATTCAAAACCTAGACTGTAAAAATTGTAAGATTTTAGACTCAGAATTATCAAAACTTAGGAATAACTTTGAGAATCTTGAAAAAGAAAACTTGAATCTTAAGGAAATCATTGACACTAGGAAAAAAGATTTTATAAATAGATGCACCTCACTTGTCACTGAAAACACAACCCTAAAAACCAAAGTCTAAAATCTTGAGAAATCTCTGAATAACTTTTCAAGAGGAGAAAAATCATTCAACATGTTATTGGGAAATCAAATTTTTGCTAACAACAGAAAAGGACTATTTTTGGGAAAACACAAGCTTGTATTTTTGAAGTTGTTTTTACTTTTCAAGTCAAAGAATTTGTAAATCACCACCTAGGTTGTAGGTAGTGTCAGATTGTCTAGTTAGAATTAGTTCAGTGAGCAAGGTGTGCGAGTTTGCAAAACTCTATAGGCGGAGCAGAGTTTGCGAGCAAGCAAAGCTCTATAGGCGGAGCAGGGGGTGCGAGTCTAGTAGAGTGTTTGTGAGCGAGAGCAAGGGTTTGCGAGTCTGGTAGAGTGTTTGTAAGCGGGATACTGTTTAATTCTAATAGAAATCTGGGAATGCAGCAGTAGGCAGGGGTTGCCGAAGCTGGGTAAATTTTGTGTGTGATTTACTTTTCAGCATATTTATTTCTGCAGTTTGTTTCTGTGTTTAATTCAAGAAAATTTTCTATAACCCTATTCACCCCCTCTAGGGTTAATCTAGATCCTACAGGTATGCCCAATGATCAACATCGAAATCATCATACATGGCTCCCCACCATTAATATAGTAGTATAAGGAACATACAGCATTTGTGTCGCCATAACAATATCAAACTTTTATCCAAGGTTAGAAAACAAAAACCTGATCTTATAAATCATATGGCTATCTATCGAAATTTTAAGGTTTTCGACCTTCTTAAACATAGGTTATCTTGCCTCTTTAAAACATACTTTTAGTTAGCAAAAAAAATCCTCATCACGTTGAATGGAGAATAGCGGCATCAATGCCGCTTGGCATTATCACTGAAATCAGTCACTTGCGACAAAAATACTATAAAGTTGATACTTCGGCTCTATGTTAAAATATAGGGTGTTGGCATTGACAACCCACAACATAAATTTTGTTTATACTGGAAACAAGTAATAGCGGCATCATCACCATAAAATAGTTAATATCGAAAATATTGCTTGCGACATCACTGCCTTGAGCTATGGCATCGATAGAGTAAACATGCGACATCGCCGCCATGATAAAGTTGGTATAATAGTGGTATGCAGTGTCATTTAAAACTATGGTGAAAACTTGTTGCATTGTCATACAGCATTAAGACATGCGGCTTCATTGATACCGAATGCATGAATATCGACCTTACTCATACTTCTCACTTCAACCAAGTGGATTCATTTCATACCAACTGAGATTAATATCATATGCATCCAATGGCTAACGTCGAAAGCATAACTGTGGCATAGACGATTGCGACATCAATGACGATGACGGCGGTAATCCCGTAATTAATGTAAAAACTATTCTATTTATGTTGAAAGCCTTTTCTTTTCACCTACTCTTATTCTTTGTCAAATTTCTATTGGATAACAATACACTTTTGTCCAAATCTTTTCAGAAAACTACCACAACCGGTTTTACTTTCCCAAAACATATATCAACTTTAATTAATTAATATCCTTAAATATTTATTAATTAAATAATTATATTGCATAATGAATTCATAATAAATTATAATCACCTAGGAAAAATTCTTAAAAATCACAAAAATTCAAAAATATCATATTCTTTACATATAAAAATTTTGGGACCAAAAACATTATTTAATTATTTTGAATAAATAAACCCGAGTAATTTCTACCTTATGAAATTCATAAAATATTCATTTTAACTTGGAAAATTATGAAATTAAAAATCATCTCAGAAATAATGTTCTACTCAACATATCAGAAAATTAAATCGATTGGAGATTAAAACATTAGGTTTTACCGTTAAAACTCATTCAATTAATTTCATGAAAATTTCCACAAACCATTATTATATCCAAACAATGATCATACATCTATAGCAAGGCGCAACAATCAAAATAAATTTGGCTATTACCTATAGTCAAATTTAACACAAAGATAAAAAGATGGCTGGTTTATTATTCACCTTAGATTTGGATGTTGGAGTTGAGATTTGATGATGTTTTAGCTTCCCAAGCCGCTTCCAAAATTCCCCTTCTGATTTCGTCTTCCCTAATTGTTAATGGCCAGCACTAAGAGTTTCTTTTCTTTTGGTTGTTTTGTTGTAGTAGAAATGAGAATGGGTGAGGGAGAGAGAGGGATTAGGGGAAGAAAATGAGGCTATATTCCTAATTCCCCTCCCATTCATTCTTTCTTTTATTAAGTTTAAAACATCCTACTTAATTAATTAGTTAAGGCTCGACCTTCTTACTAACCAAATCTTATCCCCTTATCCCACTATATTATTCTATTTAATCTATCCAATTTAATTTCTTGAATAATATTAAAAAAATTAGGGGTGTTATAGGCTCCCCTCCTTAAAGAATTTTGTCCTCAAATCAGTAACGACAACATAACAAGCATATCAAACAAGCAAACAATGCTAGTATGTCCTGCCAGCATCAAAGTCTATATACAACAAATATAGAATATATCATCATAATAGCTCAGGATAAGTATCCCTAATCTTATCAGCTATCCCCCAAGTATAGTTTTTCTCATTGTTACTCCGCCGGACTTTCACCAATCTGACTATCTTGCTCCTTAGCTTCCTCTCATCTCTTCTACAACTCAAACTAGTTACCTAACAAAAGTCAGATCCAGTTCCACTACTAAATCTTCCAGTGTAGTCGGAGCAGTAGTAGTCTCTGGATCATGTACATACTTTCTAAGATGGGAAATATGTAAAATATTATGGACACCTACCAAACTACTCGGTAATTTAACTCGGTACGCGAGTTTTTCGACCCTCTCTATAAAAGAGAACGGTCTAACATATCTAGGTGCCAGTTTCCATAACTTTCCAAATCGTACCACACCCTTCATTGGTGATACTTTGATGAAAATATGATCTCCAACTGAGAACTCTAGATTATTATGCCTCATATTTGCATAATATTTTTGCCTTGACCAAGCTTTCCTCATCCTAAATCGAATTAATTCAATCTTCTCTGTGGCTTCTCTTACTATATCCGGACCAAGGGTCACTCTCTCCGGTCTCTAACCAACAATGTGGTGATTTGCACAGCCTTCCATACAAAGCTTAGAAATGCGCCATTCCTATACTAGTCTGATAACTATTATTATAGGAAAACTCAACTAGGTGTAACTAGTCTTCCCATGACCCATCAAAATCATGCATATAAGCTTTCAACAAATCTTCAAGTACCTTATTGACTCTCCTTATCTGCCCATCCGTCTTTGGGTGATAAGTGGTGCTAATCTTCAGCTTGGTACCTAAAGACTCTTATAGACTTTTCCAAAATTCACTAGTAAACAAAGTATCTCTGTCACCGACAATACCACTAGGAATCTCATGTAGTCTGACAATATTCTTCATAAATAACTTTGCCAATACAGGCACCGTCCTAGTTGACTTAAAGGGAATGAAATGTACACTCTTCGTTAGTCTATCCACCATGACCTGAATAATTTCATTTCCCTGTTCGACCTTGGCAACCCATCAACAAAATCCATGGATATTGAATTCCACTTCCAAAATGGTATATCTAAGGGATGAAGCAATCCACCCGGCTTTTGGGGTTCAGCTTTAACTTATTGGCCATTCAAATACTCTTTACCCATAAGCTTATATCCCTTTTCATACCTTCTCAAAAGAAACTTTTATTCATATCCTGATACATCTCAGTTCCTCCAGGATGTATAGTAAACTTTGACCAATAACATTCCCTAAGAACTTCCTTTCTTAGGTCAACAAAATCTGAAATGTGTAACCATCCCTTCTTCCTAAACCATCCCTTCTGGTCAAGATTAAATCTTTCAAATCATAATCACAGTACCAGCTTCCGATCTACTAACCCATTTAGCTAACCATGGATCATCTCTCTATTAGAAGCAATCCTCTCAATCAATACTGATCGAACTTCTAAACAAGATAAGACTCTAGTACTTTAATTACAACTAGCAATCGATCTTAACAGCACACTATAAGTAGTCAATGCCTCTAAATCTTTCCATTCCGCCAACATAGCTAACACCACATTCTGATGTTTTCTGCTAAGTGTATCAACAATTTTAATTCCTTTTCCTGACATATACTCAATAGCGAAATAATAAGTTGCTAAATACTCCAACCATCTTTTCTGTCTCATATTTAACTCCTAAGAAAATAAATACCATAAGGACTTATGATCCATATACAACTCGAATCTTTCTCCCAAAAGATAGTATCTCCATACCTTCAAGCAAAGACTACCACTGCCAACTCCAAATCGTGAGTTAGATTCCTAACTTCATATGGTTTGAGTTGTCTAGAAGCATAGGCAATTACTTTATCCTCTTTCATCAACATAACTACCAACCTTGTTCCATATGCATATGTATACACCACTAAATCTTGATTAACATCTAGAAACTAATATGAGCGCATTGGTCAGTAAATACTTTAACTTAAGGAATGCTTCTTCACATTTATTGGACCAAACAACTTTATGTCCTTCCTAGTTATCGTAGTCATGGGTGCTGCTATTCGAGAGAAATCCTTAACGAGTCTCTGATAATAGCCAACCAATCCAAGGAAGCTCCTTATCTCGGTCACCATCTCGGGTTTCTTCCAGTTGTTAACGGCTCAACCTTAGATGGATCCACGAACAACCCTTTCTTTGAAACTATAAGACCAAGAAACTTCACTTCTCTCTTTCAAAAGTGACACTTTGAAAAATTCGCCTTTAGTTGATGCTACCTTAACGTCTCAAGCACTAGTCTAAGATGAATCTCACGATCTCTCTCATCCTTAGAATATATCAAAATATCATCAATGAACACCAACAATGACCTATCAAAGTGCGCTCGGAAAATTTGGTTCATCAAGTCCATAAAGAAAGCAGACGTATTAGACAATTCGAATGGCATTACAAACCACTCGTATGAACCGTATCTTATTCGAAAAGTTGTCAAAGGAATACTGTCCTCCACCACCTTCAATTGATTGAACCCTACCACCAAATCCAACTAGGAAAATACTTTGGCTCCACTCAACTGATCAAATAAACCATCAATTCTCGGCAAAGAATATCCATTCTTTATTGTCATTTTATCCAACTTACGATAGTCAACACACAATCTCAACGACCCATCTGGTTTCTTCACGAACACCGTGGTCGCTCCCTTAGGCGAACTGCTTGATCTAACAAAATTATTTCCTTCTAAGTCCACCAGCTGCACCTTTAACTTTTTCATCTCGATGGGAGTCATTCTGCTTAGCGGTCCACTCACGAGTTCAGCTCTAGGTACCAAATCTCTTCGAAACTCCATAGCTCATTTTGGCGGTAGTCCTATAACTAGCTTAAAAACATCTGCATACTCTTAAATAAAAACCTGATTCACTTCATCATCCACTTCCATTGCACCAAATAAAGCACGAACGCATAAACTCAAATTTTCTATCAAGCATATAATTCGATCATGGCTATTAGGGTGTCATAGTGATATCTTACTATCCAGGAAAAATATCCTAGCCTAAAATTTGCTCAACCAATCCATACCCAAAATGGTTTCCAAAACCCACAAAGTCAAATAGATATAAATTGCAGGAAAAAGCATGACTTAATAACTCGATCTTTAACTGGTCACATCTCATCCCCAAAGTTGCATAACCTCCTATTAGATTTCCAACCCATAAGGAAGTAACAAGGTATGATGGTTTTAATTCTAACTTATGTACCAAACACTAAGAGATAAAAGAATGTGATGCACCAGTATCAAATAACACTCTAACATGTATGCTATGAATCAAAAGCGTACCTCCTATCACATCCTTTTTGTTCTCCACCGTTATTAGCCTAGATGATGATGATTCCAAAGCAAAGACCTTTCCCTTTCCCACCTTGGCCGCTTATGGACATTTTTTCTTGTAATGCCCTACTTGGTCACAGTTAAAGCACTTCACATTTTGCCTTCCCATAACCGTCTCGCCATCCCTAATTCGATGATCGTTAGCATAATGCCCCTTCTTATCACACTTATAACAGATAATATTTTCTTTCCCTTTCTTGGCAGTTCCACCTTTCCGAGCTCCCTTCTTCTTAAAGAACTTCCTCTTCTTATTTTGAGAACCCTGGGTTCCCACCAATTTTTCTTTCCCAAAAGTCACAAGCATCTCCTCATTCCTTATAGCCATTTCCACTACTACATTACTCAAATCTCGAAGATGTAGCATGGTTGCTTTTGAAATCTCTAGCCTCAAACTCGGGTAAACTTCTCATTCCTCTTGATCACCGTATCAATAGTAGCATATTTGTACCTAGAAAGCTCATCAAAGTTGGTAGGATACTCCAATATGGACATATATCCTTGCTCCAATTCCATAAATTTTCTAAGCAGGGTTGACTTGGCTACTTCAAATAAAAACCTCTGCTCAAATCTTTTTCAAAATTCAACCCAAGTCGATTCCTCTTTTGGTACACATACAGTATCCTCATTCCACCAGTACAGTGCAGCACCTTGCTACTGCCTTAAATCCAATCTCCATTTCTACTTGTCATTCAACCCCAAGTCAGCAAAAATCCTCTCACAATGCAATATCCAGTTTTCCACTTCAATAACATCCTTGGACCCAGAAAAGGCTTTCCTCCATGGCTAGTGTAATCTCAGTTCAACTTAGCATAGTTATTACTAAGTGGTGTCACATGAGTAACCCTCCCGCATCAGCAGCATTCCCTCCAGCCAAACCAGCAGCTGCTCCAGCTTGCATCGTGTTAATAAAAAATTAATATATCATCCTCATATCTACTGGTGATGTTCCATCACTCACATTGGCATTTTCATTTTGATTAGCATTTGCCTGTCGACCTAGATTCCTTCTAGTAGCGGGTCGAGCATTCCTGTTGGTTGTGGTGCTTCCTCGACCTAAATTCACTCTTTAGTTGTCTGCTTCCATATTGTGCTTTCTCATAACATGCATATGAGCCTTAATAATATATAGAAGAACGGTCTAAAAGAAAGGAAAGTTACACATTCATATATAGCAAATACAAGTACATTACTATAACGTTAACCCAAACCCTAATCTTATTCTCTGATTCGTTAGGATTATATTTTCAAAAATCTTTTAAGTTTTACATAAACCTTTGCTCCGATACCAAGTTGTAAGATCCTCCACTTTGAGGCCCAAAACTAAGTGATACATATGCTGCAATCATCATAGTACTAATTTCTGGTGATAAAATACGGCTATGTTAATCATATCAATAGTCAAAAGCATATGGATATGAAAATTTTCAAACATAATTTAATAACAAGTTTTCACATTTCATTTTATAAATAAGGTTTCATATTCATTACATAATCCAATCCGATCCCACGTTCAAATAAAATATAATTATTACAAAATACACCAAGAGCAACATATAAAGATGCCTACTTGGTTGATCAGAGTCTACTACTACTTGACACTTATAATTTTTGTCATTACATCCATTCGAACAAAGTGAACAACGCAATGGATTAAATAAAACTTATAATATAGCTAGCTTGCCTCTTGCACGTCTCCGTAAGCTTATTCGTTTAGCTGAAAACTTGAAATACCTTACTCCTAGTCTACTCAAATGAGTACCCAAAAGTTTAAGGAGAAAAACAAAAACTTTGGATCAGACAAATGGTCTGGTGTGAATAATAACCTACCATCTCAAACTAATTGATATTTAGTGAGACCATGTTGCTGAGCGGAATGAGTTTTCCCCTCACTAGTATCTCAACAAAACATGTTAACCATATACTATGCTCCTACATTCACAATGGTTAGAACATATTAACATAATCATATGCAATCATGCAAACATACCCTAGATTACCTTCCTAATTTGTTAGACTATCGGTCATAATTTCATTTGATTATCCATCTTATTATTATATGGACTACCCATCTCACGTATAAACATTTTTGTCGATTATCTATCCCCTCTCATATGGACTATCCATCACACATGGTTTCATTATCAAAGTTATATGGACTATTCATCTCACATATTTCATTCAATCAAAATGATGTGGACTATCCATCGCACATCCCATAATTTTCTTAGGATGACTGAATCCTTCATCGACCATATAGAGACTACCCATATCCGGAATGATGTGGACTATCCATCATACATCCCATAGTTTTCCAGGTTAACTATGAACCCATCACTTATCATATTTTAATTCATGTTTAACCTAATCATTCAACCCATGTCTATTGATGTCCCCAATTAGGTTGTATACTCTTTAAAATCATAACATCTCAAAATGATATGCATCGGTATCCTAATTATCAACGTCGAAATCATCATACATATAGCTCCCACCATTAATATAGTAATATAATGAAAATACGACATTCATGTAGCCATAACAATATCGAACCTCTACCCAAGGTTAGAATACCAAACCTAGATTTTGTAAATCACATGGCTAACTGCCGAAATCATAAGGTTATTAACCTTCTTAAACATAGGCTATCTCGCCTCTTTAAAACATACTTTTAGTTAGCACAAAACAAACCTCATTGGCACTGAAATAAAGGGTAGCAGCATTAATGTCGCTTGGTATTATCACCCAAATCAGCCACTTCCAACATTAATCCTATAATGTCGGAAAACATTACTTCAGCTCTATGCCGTAAAACAAAAGGTGTTGGCAACGACAACCCATGATATAAATTTCCTTTATACCAAAACTAAGTAATAGCGGCATCACCGCCATAAAACAGTTAATATTGAAAGCATCATTGCATAGAGTTATGGCGTCGATATAGAAAACATGCAATCGCCGCCTTAATATAGTTGGTATTGAAATAGTGGTATGTTGCGTCATTTAAAACTAATGTGAAAACTTGCGGTATTGATATGCGGCATCATTGATACCGAGACATGAATGTCGACCTTATTCATACTTCTTAATTTAACCAAGTGGATTCATTCCATACCAACTGAGATTGATATCGTATGCATCCACTATAACTAATGTCGAAAAGCATAGTTGTGGCATTGATGATTGCGGTATCAATGACTACGACGATGGCAATCTCGTAATTAATATAAAAATAGTTTTATTTCTATTTAAAGCATTTTCTTTTCACCAACTCTGGTTCTTTGTCCAATTTCTATCGGATAACGATATACTTTTTTCCAAAAACTTTCAGAAAATTATCATAACCAGTTTTACTTTCCTAAACATACATCAACTTTAATTAATTAATATCCTTAATTAGTTATTAACTTAAATGCTTATCTTGCATAATAAATTCATAATAAATTGTAATCACTTAGGAAAAATCCCCGAAAATCATAAAAATTCAAAAATATCATATTCTTTACCATATAAAAATATCGAAGCCAAAAACATTATTTAATTATTTTTAATAATTAAACCCGAAATAAACACAATTTCCACCTTATGAAATTCATTAAATATTCATTTTAACTTGAAAAATTATGAAAATAAAAAATCATCTCTAAATAACGTTTTACCCAACATATTAGAAAATTAAACCAATTGGAGATTAAAACATTAGGCTTTACCCTTAAAACGCATTCAATTAATTTCATAGAAATTTCCATAAATCATTGTTCTATCCAAACAGTGATTATACATTCATAACAAGGCAAATCAATCAAAATGAATTCGGGTATCACCCATAGCTAAATTCAATACAAAGATTGAAAGATGGCTCACTTATTATTCACCTTAGATTTGGATGTTGGAGTTGAGATTTGATGTTGTTTTGACTTCCCTAAGCTCCTTCTTAAATTCCCCTTTTGATTTCATCTTCCCTAGATTGTTAATGGTCGATCCTAAGAGTTTCTTTTCTTTTGATTATTTTGTTGTCGTAGAAATGAGAACAAGCGAGAGAGAGAGAGGGCTTAAGGGAAGAAAATGAGGCTATATTCCTAATTTTTCCCCTCTCATTCATTTTTTGTTTTATTAAGTTCAAAACAATCTTAATTAATTAGTTAAGGCCCGACCTTATTACAAACCAAGTCTTATCCCCTCATCTCACTATATTATTCTATTTAATATATACAATTAAATTTCCTGAATAATGTTAAATAAAATCAGGGTTGTTACATTCTGGCTCAAGACAACGCAGTAAAATCATGCATAACAACAAACCAACTTAGATTTAAAGGCTCACAAGAAAGCACACAAGACACACGTACAAAGTCAAGGCAAGAAACAAACAAGAAGTGCATAACTCAGAGATGCACAAGGGTAAGTGCATACACTCAAGCAAGTCAAGGCAATGCAAAACTAATCAAAGCAACATAGCATACACAAGTCTGGACTAAAGATTCCACAAGCACAAATTTACGAACACTACAATATGTAGCAAGTTCGAGCACGCTTAGTCAGGTATTAAGAACAAATTCCCATAAAGGAAAATATATGCAAAAATTCATAGCTGAACTAGTCCTGAATTCAGATTGCTACCACAAATCTTGAGTATGCACGAGTCAACTATATCAGGCAAAAGAACTCATAAGGTATCAAGCAAAGTCAAAGAGACAGATTGACAATCAAAAACCAGAATTAAAGCCAATTTAATAATTGATGAAGGAAAAACCACAAATCGTGAATTATATAAAATCTAAGGAAGATTTTCTCACAATCATTCTTTATAAAAATCATATCATCATCGGTATTCAAATGAAGTCGATCAAGAACAAAAATTCAAATACACTTAGAGAAACAAATTCATACCCAATTCTCAACCGCAAAGGTACTCGACCATAGAAGCAATCACAGCCATCAATCACCAACTAATCGAAGAACACAACCAATAGAGGAGTAAGATACGATTGAACATTCAATTGCAAAGCAGCGACTTCTGCAATAAGACAACCTAATAGAAATGAAGAAGATTGACCGTATAAAAGAAAAAGGAGGAAGCATTTATTTTGTTTTTGGGTGGTGTAATTTGTAAAGGGATTAGTGTTTTTTATTTTATTATTGTACTTCACCTTTAATTTTAAAACTCTAGTTTGTAACTAGGATTGAACTACAGTATGTAGTTCGGGAAATTCCCAACTCGGAGATAGAGTTGAGGTAGGGTTTCTGGGCTTAGATTTAAAGCAATCACATAAGCAATAGTCTTAAGTTTATAAGGTTTTTGTAAGCAATCGATTATTTAAGGTTAGTATAAATCTTAGGGATAGCAGTAGCCAAGTATTTCCAAAGCTAGGTAAATTTATGTGCTGCTTCTACTTTTACATTTACTTTAGTATTATCTATACTATGATTTTTACTAACTTTTGAATCTATAATAAACCTTATTAAACTCTCTTTTAGGGTTAATTTGATCCTACACTCTGCACCATTCATGATTGGGAGGCACGACAATGGACTTCGAAGGAGGAAAATGTCACGACGGCCTGGGATGATGATGGGCACGACATGTAATGTGTTATGCGAGTGAATTCGAAAGGCGATCAGGCGGGTTCGGATGATGGGAATAGGCAGCCATAGTGAACGAAGAGGCATTTATGGCATGGGTTTTGCGAATTTTGGAGGCGATGGGTTAAAGAAACAAGCTTTAGCTTGGCGAGTTATTTTTATAACTCCCAAATATATTCTAGATTCCTTATTTTACAATAATTTCTCATGATTGTTGTGTGACTAACGTTCGTTAAGATGCACTAAATTGGTTAGATTTGAGTGTAAACTATTGTTTACTTGTCATTGTGATGAATTATTAGTTGATTGTTGAATATACATACATCATACGACGTTTAAGTAATAAATAGATGCATGTAAATAGTCGGATAAAACACTCGAAATTGATCCCAAAAGGGGGAGTGAATTAAAGAGGAAAGTTTAGAAAGAAATAAATTATTTTAGAAATAAATAGTGAGTTTTGGAAAAATATATAATATTGGAAAGTACTATTAGTGATGGAAAATATAAAAGTGAAATATTTTGATGATTATCGAGATTTGATTTATAAGTAAATCTTTAAAATGTATATTTATTTTTCTACAATTATAAAAATATTTAAAGGGTTTTTAATAAAATGGGATTTAAAATTTATATTTTGAAGTGATGAGTTAAGTTATTTGGATTTAATTAATTGGAAGTTTGTAAAATAATATTTTAAAGTAAAAATAAGTGGATGCACAATATTTATTGTATGGAATTATTACTTATGTGATTTATTATACATATTATTAAGTGAATCTTTGGAAGTAATATATTTTTGTGTTCGATTATTTTTAAATAAATGGAATTGAATTATTACGGGAAGGTATGACATAAGATAGAATTTTAGTTTGCTAAATTACTTTTCAACAATAATAGTAAAAACAAAATTTGGAATGTAAATGCTAGTTTTAAACACATTAGACATAGGTTTTAGGAATTCTATTTTATGCCTTTGGGAAAGTTTTAAATTGGAAGTTATATTGCTGTTGGAATTTTGTTTTGTAGCTTTAAGAAATATTTTAAATTGAAAATTCTTATTTGAAAAAATAGCATTGTATTTAATTTGTTGTTTAAAGGAAATCATGAATTATAAATAAAGTCCTTTGGTAGTATTATTTTAAAATTATTAAACAAAAATTTCAAAGTTTATGAATTACTGTTAAAAGGAGTTTAAGGAATTGGAATGATGTTTTATAATACAGACGTCCTTGTAATTAAATAAGAGGTTTGTGGATATTTATTTTTTGAACTATATAAGAATTTTAGGAAAAAAAAGAGAACTATGTAATTTTGTCTTTTTTAAATTTACTAGTGATATTTGAAATTGTATAGAAGAATTTGGGAAAATTTATTTTATAATAGAACCCCTTCCGAACAAATAAATAGTTGTATTGTGTGCATCGTTTTGATTTATTTTATCTGTGATAAGGATGTCGAATAAATGGAGTTGTAATACTGATTGTTATGGGACTTCGATAATATTTCTCTGGTAATTTTTTGGATTTGTTGTATAGAATATTATTAGATGAAGCGAGTGAAGTGTACAAACATTGAGAAAATGAATGAGTAACACCTGGTCGTGTGGGACAACAGAGTTCATATTTGTTCATTTATTCCTAATGAGTAGATGACACAAGAATGGGGATAGTGATACTGGGGTATTGCATATAATATGTATATGAGTTGTGTGCCTATATATATGTGTGTGTGCCTATATGTGTGTGTGGGGGGGGGGGGGTGGGTGGGTGGGTGCGTGCTCCTATCATCCATCGAAGAGTGAACCAGATTAGGCTAGTATCCATCCATCGGTCTAATTGTGGGATCGTGCCCCAGATCCATGACACATCTTGTATTATATGGCTGTGTGTATTGTTATGTGCTTTTGCCCTCGGTCACATAGTTCAGTAGTCTACTATCATTTGGGGCACTTGTAAGGTTGTTACCATTGCACAACATAGACTTACACTCGATGGATATTGGGTCACGATGGTCATCGAAGTAACTAAAGACTATAAGAGTAGTGCTAAACGGGCACGTGTGTAGGCTCTTAGAGAAAGAAAGCGGCTGTTAGTCTCCCGTCTGGTTATGATGTGCGATAGATAGATATACAGAATTTTTATATTTCTTTGAGTTAGAAGTATACATGAGACCATGTTTCCAATGTATGATCAATCCCCATACCTACCTATTATGAGATTATCATAAAGGATAATCTATTCTTTGCTATGTATGGTATTATTGTATGCTTAGTTGTGAGATGCTTGTTTAATCCTGAGCATTGTCATGTGCATTCCATATTATGCTTAATGATTATGTTGCTATATTACTTGAGTTGTAGCTTGACCTTACTTTTATATTAGTCGTTATACTTAAGTATTTTGAGATATGTTGTGAGATTAGTGAAGATTATGCCAGTTTCTACGATATATTGACATCTAGATTCTAGACATTCTGACTCATGTTGTAACACCCCATCTATATAGACGTCTTATATAAGAGTATTACTGAGTAATACTATTAGATCATATGAAGAATGAGGCGATATTGGGCTTACTCATGTAATATTCCCTTGTGCTAACACCGATACTGTTAACCTGCCTTTTGGCAAGGCCGTATACAGGCAGATTTAACTCAATGGATTACACGGTTATTGAGGATGGAATATTATGGCTTTGGTTTGAATGGGTGGCTGGACAATTGATTATGGATGGTAAACGTGAATATGAAGCTAGGATACAGTATAGTCGATGGACGGACGATGTCGGGTACTTGGAATATGGATTTCAAGAAAGGTCGAGTTGTTTTGGGTCAGCCAAAGGGTTGCTTTGGGTCACCATGTTGTTTTCTTCGGGTCACCATGTGGTTTGCTTCGGGTCAGGAAAGTGTTTGCTTTGGGTCATAACAGGATGTACTTTCATCAGCATAGCATTGGTTTTACTTCGGGTTCGGCTTTGGGTCGTCATTGGTATTACTTTGGGTTCTGCTTCGGGTCTGCACAGGCTTGACTTCGGACTACACTTTGGATCGGCATTGAACTAGGGGTCGGCATTTACGTGGGGTTGGCATAGCCCATGCTTCAGGTCGGCATAACTTTGGCTTAGGGTCGGCATATGCGAATGACTAGAGGTTGGCAATGGCTGCTACTTCGGGATTCACTTTGGGCCAGTGTGGCATATGCTTTGGGTCAGCACTCAGGTCGGCATTGGATTCTGGGATTGGCATACTCGAAGGGGTCGGCATACTTTGAGGGATCGATATCATTTCGAGTCGGCTATAGTTTGGCTTCGGGTCGACAAGGAGATGGAGTCGACATATGGGAATGATTAGGGGTCGGCTATGGCTGCTGCTTCAGGATTCACTTCGGGTCAACACTCGAGTTGGCAAAGGAGAGTTCATCTACGGTTGGCACACATGCTACTTGTGGTCGACACTCATTTTACTTCGGGTCATCAGTGAGTTTGCTTCGGGTCAGAACATTACTTACTTTAGGTCAGCATACGTACTACCTCGGGGCGGCGTAGATCGAGGAGTTAGCCCCTTCGCTCCTACGATTAGGCAAGCTAGGAATCCGCTAGAATTAAAACTACCAACGCTGGAGATGTATGATGGGAGGACGGATCCCGCTGTCGACCTAACAAGGTATATGAGGCACATGGAAGTACTATGGGCATTGGAGGAAGTCATGGTGTAGTGCTTCCCTTTGTATTTGATGGATATAGAAGCACTATGGTTCAGGAAACTAGAAAGCGGCTTTCTTGGCACATGGACAAAGTTGATCGAAAGGTTTATGAATCAATTTCAAGTCCACATTGTGAGACCCAAGAGTGTGATGACTTTAACATCGATGAAACAGTGGATGGGAGACTCACCTAGGGATGACTTAACTCGATTTAATACGGTAATAGCTCCAGTGGATCGACCCGATCCGTCGGTGGTTCTGATGGCAACAGTCTCAGGGATTGCAGATTATTCAGATTTCAAGATATCATTGGAATGGGATCCACCGATGGATCTCGAGGAGTTTTACCATGAAGCAGAAAGGTTTCTACGACATGAAGATGCGAAGACTGAAAAAGAGGGGAGAGAGTTTGAAGTTTATGCGGTAAAAGGTGGAGGTCCACCTAAGGAGGATTCAAACAAGAACAATATAGGCAAACAGAAATTGAATGACAGCGATAATACATCGAAAAGGCAATGGAGGGAATCAAAATTCTATTCTTACACGGATTTGACTGAAATATGGAAAGGATCTGTTTGGATACTCGAGTGCGCCTCCAGTATCGAAGGTCAGCAAAAAGGGAACCCTCCGAATGCGAGAAGGCATCGAGAAAGCATTGTCTATTCCACAAGCTGGATGGGCACAACATGAATGACTGTAGACATTTAAAGGATATCATTGAGGAACATGTGAGGAATGGTCATTTTCAGTAAGCATAAGGAATTGAGTTGTGGCTGTGGGACAGGAGGCAGTGGGACAGGAGCAGCCACCGCCCACCTCAAATGAGGATGGCACTAGATTGAGGCATCACCGTCAGCTTATTATTAGCTGATTGGATTTATGGCATGGAATAAGTAATAAACCCTGAAGTAATGCGACGAAATCACTTACACATGTACGTGATCGAGGATGATCCCTAGGCATGCTTTGAGATGATGATAAGCCGTGATGCTCAGGTTTACGAAATCTTGTTTTTTCTATTTTTTGCAAACTTTGGTTTCTTTCTTGGTAAAATGGATATTTAGTTTTCTTGGTTGTACAGTTTTTATTTTATTAGTTGAGCTCTGTAATGATTGGATTTGGATTAATGTAATGAATAATACGGGTCACGCGGTTATGGTCCCGACCGGGGAGACGGGGCAGTAACCGCGAGTTACAAGTCCCTTCGCCAGAGAGCGACGGGATAGACTTGAACACAGATAAGTCATCGATTGCGGATCGGGGATGGAGTATAACACCCCATGGATAAGTCCTCTATCGAAGAGTCAAGGCCGGAGAATATAAGTCCTCGATCGGAGAGTCGAGGCCGATAAATCCTCGATTGGAGAGTCGAGGCTGGAGAAGTTAAGTCCTCGACTGGGGATCGAGGTCGGAGAAGGATACCCCACAAATAAGTCCTCGACTAGAGAGTCAAGGCCGAAGAAGATAAGTCCTCGACTGGAGATCGAGGCCGGAGAAGGATACCCCACGGATTAAGTTCTTGACCGAAGAGTCGAGGTCGAAAAAGAAAAACCATGGATAAGCCCTCGACTGGAGAGTCGAGGCCGGTGTAGGATAAAATGACTCGACGGGGTCTATGAATTTTGATTTGGACTCGGAGAGGTCCCGGCTTTGGATTTGGACTTGGCAAGGTCCCGGTTCTGGATTACAGGACCTAAAAAGGTCTCGTACTTAGGTAAAATGATCCGAAGAGATCATGGATTCTGTTAATGGATTTGGAATGAATTCAGTACTGGATATCGACTCAGAACACTCATGGATTTTGTTAGTGATCCGGAGAGATCAAGGAATTGGTTTGGCAATGGATTGGATTCAAGATTGGATGATATAGTGATCAATGGATTATGGACTTCGGATTTTGGACTTATGGCAATACAAAACACACCTTTTTATCATAAGGCATGTTTTAGGAGGCAAAGTGTTAACCCGCCTTTTGGCAAGGCCGTATATAGGTGAATTTAACTCAATGGACTGCATGATTATCGAGAATGGAATACTATGGCTTTGGCTCGAATGGATGGATGAACAATTGATTATGGATAGTAAATGTGAGTACGAAGCCATGATACAGCATAGTCGATGGACAAACGATTCCGGGTACTTAGAATATGGATTTCAGGAAAGTTCAAGTTGCTTTGGGTCAGCCAAAAGGTTGCTTCGGGTTAGGAAAGTGTTTACTTTGGGTCATAACAGGATGTACTTTGGTCAGGATGGTATTAGTTTTACTTCGGGTTTAGCTTCAGGTCGGCATTGGTATTGCTTTGGGTTCTACTTCGGGTCGGCACAGGTTTGACTTCAGACTTCACTTTGGATCGACATTGAACTAGGGATTTACTTGGGGTCGGCATAGCCCATGCTTCGTGTCGGCATAACTTTCGCTTGGGGTTGGCATATGGGAATGACTAGGGGTCGGCTATAGCTGCTACTTCGGGATTCACTTCTGGTCCGTGGGGTATGTGCTTCGGGTTAGCACTCAGGTTGGCATTGGATTTTGAGATCGGCATATTCGAAGAGGTCGGCACACTTTGAGGGGTCTGCATCACTTCGGGTCGGCTATAGTTTGGCTTTGGGTCAGTGTTGGATCTTCAGATCAGTTGGAGATGGGGTCTGCATATAGGAATGACTAGGGGTCAACTATGGCTACTGCTTCAGGATTCACTTCGGATCGGTGTGGCAGGTGCTTTGGGTCAGCACTTGGGTCGGCATTGGATTCTGGGATCGGCATACTCGGAGGGGTCGGCATACTTGGAGGGGTCGGCATTGTTTCGGGTCGACTATAATTTGGCTCGGGTCGGTGTTGGAGCTTCTGGTCGACAAGGAGATGGGGTCGGCATATGGGAATGACTAAGGGTCGACTATGGCTGCTCCTTTAGGATTCAGTTCTGGTCAGTATGGCATGTGCTTTGAGTTAGCACTCGGGTCGAAAAGGAGAGTTCATTTAGGGTCGGCACACATGCTACTTGGGGTCGCATTCATTTTACTTCGGGTCATCAGTGAGACCGCTTCAGGTTAGAATACTTCTTACTTTGGGTGGCACATGAACTACCTCTGGATGATGTAGATCGATGAGTTAGTCCCGACGGTCACTATGGTGGTCCCATATAGATGAGTACTTGTAGCCGAGATTTCTCCTATAAATACAGCAGGCGTGGCTTCAGAAAGGGAATTCTCATTCTACTCTTCTTCATCTTCTTCTACAAAAAGCTACTCTGCCATTTTTATTTCAGAAATTCTGGATTGTAACTGTAATCAGATTTCAGTATAAATAAAATGAAATTTCTGGACTAGACGTAGTCCAGAGTTAGCCGAACCATTATAAATCTTGTATTTTTTACTGCTTTCATTTTAATTTTAATTGTTCTTCATATTATACTCTCTACATATATAATATCTGTGACTGGATATTGGTGCTTTCGCTTGCAATTGGGTGTTTATGACCAATTTTGGTGCAAACAGGTATGTACCCAAAAATCATAAACAACTCACATATACACACATAGTATCGACATAAAGCAATTAATATGTGTGCCTCCAGGATGGAACAACGCATAATATAAAATAAATCATAGAGAAAAAAGTCAATAATGTGGTGATCGCATATATAATATAAATGTATACAAATTTAAGTAGGATATTAATAGGTTTATCCCCTACAATCTCAAAACTATACAATGGATATCCAATAGCATAAGGTCATACAATCAAGAGGTAACATAATACACAATGGTATAGAATAATACACTATCCTCCATTTATACTCAACATCCACCTACCGGTCATCTGTTCTTGAACCCATAATGTCTCGGATTGACCCAAATATTATATATATAACACACACGTAAGACTACGTCTAAAATGTAGGTGTTAATATATCTCAACAATAACATCACAATATAAAACTATACATCAGTAAAATCACTCATATATAAGTCAAGTCAAACTACACTGTGTATAATGTCAAAATGGGTGAAATAATTCATGCATCCTTGTATCATTAATCATTAATATAAATAATCATAGCAACATAGGACATTCTCTTAGCAACAACCCCGATTATCTCTCAGATAGTCATAAAGTAGACATACCTAGGATTCATCATAATCATCACATATAAATCATACATGCAAGAAATATAAATATGGCATACCCTTAGTAGTCAAGGTCATCTCTCAAATAACCATAATAGATTGGAAAGGGTCTAACTCAATGCTCTTAGCATCTCTAGCTATCCTCGATAACAATGCAAACAATGTGTGGGGAGTTGCTGAACTACAAGGACTCTTAGTCCAAATAATAATCAAGAAGATTGATGATCACATAATAATCATCCAAACATTAGGCTCAAAGTAATCGTCTTAGCTCACAGCCAAAGAAATAATCACATGGTCTCTTAGACCTCTAATGATCTACTTAAATCTCAGTACGTGTAGATAGTCACCTTGGACTCTTAGTCCAAATGGGCTTGCAGCACCATATATAACTATAACGGTATCAGTCTCGATAAATGATCTAGATGGCTTCATCCACATCCATAACAATCTTATACATGTGAATAAGTAATGTCTGTATTAACAATAATCAAACGGGAGATTGACAACTCTCAGTCTACTCCAGAACCCTTCCCTACATGCTCTAAGCACTACTCCTATAGTCATCGGTTACCTCGATGGCCATCATGACCCAATATCCATCTAGTGCAAGTGTGATAACCCGGATTTTGAACTTCTGATAATTGGATAATTAAGTGATTATTACTATTGAGATACTAATTTTATTTGGTTGAACAAATAAAATTCTGATAATTAAAATATCTGGATGTATATAAATGGATTTGTACTATAATAAAAGTTGAATTATAAATATCTGGAAATGACAAATCTTATAATAAATTAACGAAGATAAATAGATATATGCAAACTCTATAACGTTGAAAATTATAAAGTGTATACATATGCAAGTATATAAGTATGTGTATAATATATATATATATATATACATATATGTATATACATATATGTATGTATGTATGTATGTATGTACGATATGTATATAAACATTTTGTTTGGAAGCATTGGTTTCACAAGCTAGTTAAAATTAATTTTATATTTTTAAAACACTTATATTTGTTAATTTAAAAAGTATTATAGCTTAAGATTTAAAATAGGATTTAATAAAAGAGTTTATTATACTTTCTTTTAAAATTACTTGAATTAATTTTGATTTGTATATAAAGATATAAACATAAATTAATAAAAATAAACATAAATATATATAACACATAATAAAATGAAATAAAGGCTTTAAAACATTTGTAAGCTTGGTATACTGACATTTAAACATTTGTAAGATAATGATAAAGGATTTAAACAAGTGCAGGCTTAATAAACATGTGTAAGTTTAATATGATTTGCAATTACAAATGGAAGATAATTACAACATGAAATTTACAAGTGGCAAGGTATGTTTTTCTTTTAAAATTATAATGTAATATCAAAGTGAGAAACCAGGCTATCTTCACTATTTTCTCTCATTCATTTTTCTAAACTAAAACCAAAAGAGAATCAAACTACTTCATCAATTTCAAACCTTTAAAATTTTTAACCTGATAAAAGAAATCAAGTACGCAACCTGATTCAAGGACAAAGAAAATTCAAAATCAAATGCAAGTACAGATCAAATCAAACGGAGCTCAAAACCTGAAGCGGTAGATTCAAGTTCAGTTGCAAAATCAAGCATGCAAGTTTAATTCAGTTTTATCAAGTCTCAGTTTTCAAATTCAAGTAATAATTTAAAGATCAAAAGCACTTCCAGGTTTCTCAAAGCCCTGGCTTCTTTGATTTTATAAAACAGGTGAGTAAACAAACAAACATTTGTTTTAATTTGTTGCATGTGGTGATTATATGAAATAATGATGTGATAATTGTTTGTATGAGTGAAAATTAGGCTTGCATGTATGTTTATATTCATATAAATGTATGTGTGCATGTCTGGACAAGGATATATCCCTTTTCTTGTTAAACAGGTTTTCAAATTTTTCAAAAATCAAGATCTCAACCTCTATTTTCTTTTGGACTTTGTTGTTTAAACAAAAATTGTTTAAAATTGTAAGATCTTAAATCTAAAAATAGTTTTAAGTATGATTGGTTTATAGATTTTTGGAAAATTAAGAAAGACAGTGAAATTTAAAACATATCAAAATCTCGACTTAAATAATTTATGTTTTTAGGTATATAATTTGTTTTGTTTTCAAAAGTCATGAATTTTAAAAGTTAAATCAGGGTTTTTAGTGTTAAATCGAGTGAGAGTTCTCGGGTTGATCGGATTTGATGTTTTGGGCTATTGCTGGTGATCGGAGGGTGGCGAGGCTTCGAGTTCGCGGCTAGAGGGAGATGGGAAGATGGCGAGTTTGGGAAAAATAGGAGTTGGATTTATCATCCATCGTAGCGGCGACTAGGCGTCGGAGTAGGGTTTTGGGATCAGTTTTGGTCGAGGTTGAAGTTTGGGCCACTGCAACGTCTCTGGAGCATCGGGGTTCAACAGACCGGGGGGAATAGTTGAGTGGATGGTCAACGAAGGTGTGAACGGAGGTTCGTGGTCTCTGGTGGTCGGCAGCGTCGTGACGAGGTGGTTCTTGGTTGATGTTTTGTTGACCCAGTTCGATCTTGTAGCTCGTTTTCAATTGAGGGTTAAGGTGGAAGTGTGGGTGGTCGGGATCGAATGTGTAGGTGAACTTCGATGTATTGGAGGTGTCGGCGGTGGTCAAAGTCGCCTTGATCAACGGTGCACATGCCCGAGGCTTGGGTGTCGGTGTTTGGAGAAGGAAGTGTAGGCTCGGGGGTGAACTCGGGAAATGATGGTGATGGACCGGCTTTGGTCTCGTGTAGCTCGCGAGTGGTTTTGCTTGCAACAAGTTTTAAAGTTTTAAACAGATTAAGTTTTCTAAAAAAAAAAAGAAACACTCGGGTCTAGACTCGAGGACATACCGGGTTGAACCCGAAGTGAATTATTTATAACAACTTTAAAATTTAAATAAAAGCAAGTTTTTGAAACTTAAAATAAATCAAGTTTAAACCTTTTTCTTAAATAAATTTTCTTTTATACATAATAATTTTATTATTTAATAATTGGTTTAAGGAAGTGGAATGATTTATGTTACATAAATTAATTAAGTAGATTCTTAAGTTTATTTAAGACTTAATTTAAATATGTAATTAAGTAGTTAATTAAAGGAGTAATATGTTTTTATATTATATGTTAATGATAAGTGATTTCAAGATTTATTAAATAAGATCTTAATAATGATTTAGAAATTAATAAAGAAAAGGTTTATCTTAAAGTTAATTATGGTCTTGGATAACTAATGAGTAATTAAATTAATGAAGTAACTAAAGAGGAATTAATTAATTAAGGATTAATTAATTAGTAAGGATTATAAATTAATTAATTAGAGATTAATTAATTGGTAATTAGAGATTAATTAATGTAAGTAATTACTTAAACGATAAATACTTAATGTAAGTATTTAGTGGATTAATTTGTTAAGGGTTAATTAATTTAATTTGTAATTAGAGGATAATTAATTAATAATTAAAGGTTAATTAATTGAGGATAATTAACTAATGGGAAAATTACTTAATGAAAGTAATTATGGATAATTAATTTAGATTGATAATTAAAGAATGATTAATTAATGGTTGTCATTAATTAATTTTAAGTAAGCAGGATTTAAAAGCAATTAAATTAATTAGAAATGGTATAATTAATTCATCTTGCTTATAGATGATTAAGATGCATTGAATGACTTAGATTATTTGATATCTCTGATATGTGATTTGTGATGCTTTGTGATATGAGATACTTTGGTTGAACTGTGATATTGTGGGTTATTTATCTGAGATGAATTCTTGTGTGAATATGAAATCCTGAATATAAATTGTATTGTTTAAACTTAAACATTTGGCTTAAAGAATAGCATTGGATTCAAAGAGACCGAGGTCGGGTATCAGTAAATACCAGAAACCACATCGATTTGTAATCTACAATAATTCTTTATAGATTTGATATGTGTAATCAATAGGCAGGAATTGAATAATTTAAGTAAACTGGACCATTGAAACTATATAGTGGTACTTAGGGATTGATTTGTGAAATAAGTGTTGGTTCTAACAAGTTAAGAACTCGTTGTGAGGTACCAGTTACCCCAGGTTTTCAAATAAGTCTTATAATTCTGTATTTTCAAATTTTATGGGTTTACTCATGCTGGTTTCCAGCCTGACCCGGGTGTTACTTTGGTGTAATGCTTGGGTCAGACCGAGTATTACATATTTTCAGGTTAGGACGTTCTAGAGCCTAGGACGCGAGCTGGATGGCAGGAACGTATGGAGTATATTCCGCTGTGTAATAGAGTTTGTATTGATGATAGTCTGGGACAGGTTGTACAACTGTCCATTTTTTAAGCATTGTTGTACTCTGATATTGTACATAAAGTAACAATTACAACTTTCTTTGTATAAATGTTATTATTTGATATTATATTTAATCCACTGTGAATGTGAGATGTTGTTGTTTTCTGTTCTTCTTCTACCATCTTTTTCTTTTCTCTTACAATCTGAAACTTCCAGCGTTCGAATTGCTCGGCACTTCTACCATGAACGTACTATTGTCGAGTTTTCGAGGTCGAAAATTTCGGGTCGTTACAGCAAGACAATGCTATGCAATGGGCACGACCCTACAAGTCCCCCGATGGTAACCGACTGCCGTCCCATGTGACACGGGGGCAATGGCCCTTAATCATATACATAAAAATATGTATTATGGATTCAAGGAGCGACCTCGCAATCAGGCCATTAAGATGGATACTAGCCAATCTAGTTTATTACTCGCTGTATAATGGGAGCATACACACAAGACAGACACACTTATGGCTCTCATCATGCTCACTCTTAACTCGTACCACCATAAATAATACCTCGTAGACAAGACCCTATCAATCAACATCAACATACAGAGAGTAATCAAGCAAGTATCAGCTCGGACACCCATACCACGCAGTGTTACTCGAACATTTACTTAATATTCGTAAATTAGACCTGCCTATTATTCTATATAACAAGTCCAAAGAATAACCAGAGAAATTTACCAAAAGTACCATACCGGACGGTATTATAACTCCATTTATTATAGTTCCTCGTTACACACACACACACACACACACACATCCATCAAAACATCCAATTTTGTTATTCATTGATTCGGAAGGGGTTTTAAAATACACTTTCCCAAAACCTTCAAAACATTCTTAAATATAATTTTCAATCGATCAAAAAATCAATTTATAAAATTTACATTCTTTTCTTAAAATCCATTTTTCATTTCAAAAATACATAGTTGCAAATTATTTAATTACAAGGAAATCTATAAATTACTATTCAATTCCAAATCAATTAAAACCCTTTTAAAAATAATTGGTACATTTTTAGAGTTCTTCTCTAATAACTAATAATAATAATATTAAATAAGTTTTATAATTCAAAATTTCCTTTAAATAATGAATTTAATTTATTTTAACTTCCCGATAAGAATTTTCAATTAAAATTAATCTCTTAAATGGTAAAATTTCGTAAATGAAAATTTCCATTCAATAAATAAATTGCATTCCACGTACCATAACCTCAAAATATTATTTTTATAAACTTCCAACCTATTAAATCCAAAATAAAATTAACTTATCACTTTTAGAAAAATATAAATTTCAAATATAATTCCATAATCCCTCTTAAACATTTTATAACCAACAATAAACGAATAAAAATAAAAATATTCAAAAATTTAGCTAATCTAATCAAATCCCAAAAATTCGTCATTTTTCAAACAATTTCTATTAATAGAAAACTCAAAACAATTCACTTCAATAATTTTCTATCACAAATAATATTTCCAATTTTAAATAAAAATCATTCAAAAATCTAATATTTATTTTCAAAAATATTTCATTTTCTTTAAATCTTCTAATTCAATTTATTCATCTTCTTCCGAACAATTACTAGTGTGATCTCATCACAATAACAACCACCCAAGCTATTTAATTCAGTATCATCCAATCAAATTTATATCGACAAACAACCCAGCACTGAACAATCAATGAATTCATAAAATATACGATCTAAATTACAGTAGTGAGTTTTCAAAAAAAAACCTCTCTCAAATAATGTAAGAAAACTCAAACAGTCATCCAAAGCGAATGCACAATCAAAAAGACATTAATCAAACAATACAAGCGTTGGAATAGATAATAGTTATGATAAGATGAATTTACTCACCTCAATCCGAAGCATTCTTCCTAACAACATTCATCGATAACCAACCTAGAAAACCCCCTTATCTCAGTCCTTCACCAACGTTAGCTCCATCGTGACCTAAAACTCGCATGTGTTGTTCTTGCCCTAGATGCCAAAATCGAATGCCCATCCACTGCGTCATTCATAAAAACTTCGGTGTCAGCACCTAAGCGCATACGTGCTCATCCCTAAGTTGAGTATTTCCAAGTCGGGGCCATACTTCTCCTGTCGTTGCCCACATCCACCCAAACGTACGTGAGCTCCACCTCCTACAAAGACTCGGTCTCGACCTCCGCCCAACCATAAACACGACTCCTCGATCGACCACCTCTCATGCGTGCCACCATCCTAGACGTGATGCAAGCCTATGCCAAGTGAACAAATTATACATTGTTTATTTAAGCGTAAAGTTGCAATTATTTTTGTTAGGGCTAAACAAATTGAGGATGAGGGTAAAGAGCGGGTCGGGTTGGTGTTGAAGGATGAAGCCAAGGTGGAGTGTCCTAGAATAGGATAGAAAATAATACGTTTAAATGGCTTAGGCCTTAATTACATTGGGCCTCATTTCACTTGAATTAAAATTCTAATTCAATCTATATTGCTTTTCATTTCTTTTCTTTCCATAACTCCTTTCAAATCATTTGTAAATAAATTTCCATTTGATTTAAATTAATTTAAACTTCACTATACTGAATATATTTCGACAACCACCTAATTTAATGCAATTCAACGCCCGCTTATTAATTTTCTACCATTTTAATTGCAAAAATTATTTACACTTGTAAAAATATTTTGTATTCAATTAAAACAATTTATAAAATTTCATTATATATTATTTGAAAATAATTTATTAATTTTATTCAATTTATTAAATCAAAATCTTTTGTTAAACAGAATTTAATTAACTAAAATTTTATTTTTAAAAGATTATATATCTAAAATTAAATTCAAACATTTTTATTTTAAATAAATTTATTAATTTATGTAGCGTAGAAAGCAAGATTGTTACTTATTTTATAATACTTGGGTCGATCCGAGACATTTCTGATTCAAGGAAAAAATGACCGGTTTATGATTGTCAAGCATAGTTGGAGGCTAGTTTACAAGTTAAATTATGTTCATTCTGTATTTATATAGCCTCATGTATGTTAATGGTGTTGATATATATGTATTGGCCATATGAATTGTATATTTTGAGAGATAGTGGGCATTTGACTTTCTGTAGATCCATTGAGACTTATGTGATGTATTATATATGTATCGCTGCATTATTACTCTATGTTCTCTATTATTTATTTTTATATTATGTATCGTTATATCCTAGAAATGCATGTGCTTATTGCTTTCTACCGATATCGAGTACTAATAGATGAGTAGTCTACTGTTTGAAAAGTATTGGTGTTAGCCTATGGGAATATTGGTACATGATAGCCCAATATCACCTCATTCTCCACAGTGTTACCTAGTATTACACTTTGTTAACATGGGTATGGAGGGAGGGTGTTACATTAATCCTCTCTTATCAATTCATCATTTTTCTATCTAATTTTTTAAAGTGGGTTAATTTTCGGTAGACGTGATCTTTTATCATCAAAATTGTCATATTCGAGCTTCGTTGCTGAGTTCTTTTTCCATAAGATTTGGTCGTATTTGGTCTGCTTGGTTCCCTTGTTCTTATGTTAACCCACTAATTATAAATCCAACTAAAAGTCTAAACCAATGTGATGTAATTTTGATTGTATTTCTAAATCAGCTAAATTGGCATTTTTTGGAAGTTTTTCGAATTTTATTCTAATTGTAACCTCATAGATATATTTTATTACTGTTGATTTTATTCCCTTTACAAATATTTATTAATTTTATAAAAATATTTCCATGAATTATTTTAGAAATTAAAATATTGTACTTTATTTTGAAAACATACATTTTATTTCTTTTGATATACCTCGACAACACTTATTTAATTATCTATCAATATTATCTTCTAATGACCAAAACTCATTCAAAATAAGAATACTTCTATAATTCCAATATCCAACATTAAACACTTTCAAAATGTATGATTCTATATATTATTTATACTTTATTTATTAATTCTTTTATATAGAAAGTAAAAAAATGTTGTTGACCAATATCTACTGTTTCAGAAAAACATAAGATGCTTCGAAAAGTTTTAAAATCCTTTGTTGAGTAAAAATTTATTTTTTTCAAGGCAATAAACTTTCCATTTCAACAATTATCCCACAATTGAGTTTGTAACAAGCTTTTTGTTAATGCTTTTCGCTTAAATGATGTTTTGTTATGCATTTTGGATGATGATAATCCTTTGGATAAATAAGTAATTTTGTTGTTGTAACTAAACTTCTAAAACCGATGCATAGTTAACTTTGAGTATGCAATAAATAGTTGTATAAGAACCATATAAAAATTAGCCAAAATCGTTACTTTTTTGGCGATCAAAATCAGCATGTATTACGACTTGCTACTAATTGCTAACATTTTAAGAAAGAGCGAAATGGTGTTGTAAAGTTATTAGTATTCTACGATAAGGACTTGTTACTAATTGGTAGTGATGCACTAATGTTACAATCGGTGAAAGCTTGGATGTTTAATGATTTCCCTATGAATCATTTAGGAGAGACATCTTATATACTTGGTATAAAGATCTATAAAGGTAGAACTAAGAGGATACTGGTTTGCCCCAATCTTTGTACAGAAATACTATACTAGAAAGATTTAATATAGAAAATTACAAGTAAGGAAATGTTTTAATACGGCATGGAATTGTCCTTTCTAAGAAGGAATCCCATCTATGGATGAAGAAAGGCAACATATCACTCAAATCCCTCATGCTTTGGTAATAGGATTGATCATGTATGTTATGTTATGTAGAAGACAAGATGTTGCTTTTGCACTAGATGCAATTAGACAATATCAATTGAATCCAAAAGAAAATCATTTGACAATAGTTGAGGACCTCCTTAAGTATTTAAGAAATACTTAGGATTTGTTTCTCATATATCAAACAACGAACTCCTTATGAAGAGGTATTTAGACTCAAGCTTTCAAAGTGATGTTGATGATAGTAAATTAGTCTTAGGCCTTGTGTTTACCCTCAAAGGAGTGTTCATTAGTCGAAAAAATTCCAAATAAGAAGTCGTGGCTGATTTCACCAAGGAGGCTGAGTACATCACCTTAACGATGCCACAAAAGAAGTAGTGTATATGCACAAATTCATCAAGGAGCTAGGAATGATCCCAAAAATTAAGGGTGATGCTCTTGTATTGTGACAGTAATGTAGCAATGTGGATTGTCAAGGAACCATGAGCTCACAAGAAATCGAGACACATCCTTTGTAAGTACCATATGATAAGGTAGTTTATTAGTAACAAAGTGGTTATTGAGGGAGTGGATATAAAAGATAACATAGCATATCTGTTCGCTAAGGCTCTTTTTCGGTCTAATTTAGGAAGATTGGACGTAGGCATGGGGATGAGGCACCACAATTGGCCCCACGTGCAAGTGGGATAAATAGAGTTTATGGTGTGCTCTAGGGGAAATTATGTGAACATTTATGTAAACTTAACTTTATAAATAATCTTGTGCAAAATAAATTATGCTTTTGGTTTTATTTTCTGTTATACATGTTATTATATAGTAATATAAATAATGACTTAATTACATTAAGCATATATAAGCAAAAAATTCTTAGGAGAAGTGTTTTATCAATTGCAATTATGATTATGTTTATAACCATAAGTATTAAATCTATATATATAAATATACATACATACATACATACATACATACATATAAACAATAACTCCTTAAATTTCCTTGTCAAGATGTATCGAGAAAAGGGTACTGATTCATCCATTGAGACAAGTGTCCATAACATTTTTCATATGATGGATGGTGATTTACCCATGATTATTGCAGGCACCAAAGGTTTACGTACTTATGATTGTATGAAACAATCATAGAATGAATCGATTAGAGTTTTTAGTAGGTTATTACAACTAAGTCAAAATAGAAGATCTTATGGTAATGACATACAATAGTCATCTGACTTGAGGGCATTGTCGATCTTAGGTAGTCAGACTATACTTTTATTATGGTTAAACAATTAGCATGACAAACTTATTACGATCATAGTTGGGTATACGCTGAACTACATGAAGTGAAATAGTACCCAAGAGAGGATTCGTCCTCATTGTTGTAGAAGGTTGCTATCATCGTGATTGATAGTTTACTTAAAAGACAAAATTTCTTGCTACAGTAAATAGGTTAATCGATAAATATTATTGGATTAAACCAAGGACTTTAATGTGGTTTATGAAATTAAATATAGATGTTAATATAGTTTTGATCTTAAACCAAACTCTATATATATAAGTGATACGGGGATGAAAAAAATAATTTGTGTACAAAATTTATTTACCACATGAGCTTATTATAGATTTGAAATTGGCTTTCGTCTAAATGATCTGTATGTGTTGTGTAACTACTCAGAATTTCGGACACTTTGTATTTAAATATCTAAATTATTTTAAAATTTTAATCTTTGGTTAAATGTAATTAAATTGATTTATTAACCTTATTAATCCCCTTTTAAATCATAACTAATGATGAGAACTTGTTTCTGAAATTTATTTACAAAAATAAATAATATGAAGAATCGATAATGTGACTGATCGGTGTATCGATAAACAACTTTTTAATTAATATAAGTTGTTTGAATTCTTGTGCACTTATCTAATGATCAAATGAAAACATTAGAACAAATTAACACATTTTGATTCATAAAGCAAATGAATTTTTCTAGAAGTTTGTTTGTAATGTTAGAACCTCAATTGTTGGATTTTAATGACAACAACTATACAATTATGTCAAAGAATCTCTAAACTAATTTGCAGGTACATGGGCATCAAAAAGAGATAATCAAATACATTCAAAATAAAGATACATAGTACAAAAGAATAAAAGAATGTATATGGAGATACAAGAAGAGATATATACGATAGAGACAAGACAAAGGTGACAAACAAAGTATTATTAGTCATAGAGTGTCGTGTCTAGAGTTTACAAATGTTAAAATCTTCTCAAATGGTATACACACATATACATTCATATTTTAAATGAAAAATCAAGTTTTTGAAAATTGCATGAAGGGGGACTCGAACCCGGGTCACTACGTCAGAAGGCAAATGCTCTAACCATTTGAGCCATGATAATTTTTAGTTACAGGTCAAATTCAGACGTCTGAATTGACCATTTCAGACGTCTGAATCTAGGAAAAAATAGCCTATTTCTTTTCTGATTTGCATGTTTCAAATTTCAGAAGTCTGAAATTTAATTTCGGACGTCTGAATATTTACAACGGCTATTTTTTTGAAAAGACATTTCCATTCATGAAGAGTTGCGACCTTTAATTCAATAGCTTTTGATGATAACTCTTCATGAACAATTACAACCATTTATTACCTATATAAACACATTAGAATCAAGTTTTAAATACATCAATTTCTATTGATTATTATTCTATTATTGAAATTCTTGATTCTAACTCATTTGTGCTAAAAATATCATTCAAATTCAAATTCTACTTTCTTAATCTTCATGCATTCATACATATATCATAAAGGAGAAAGATTATAGGAAGATTGTACTATCAAGAGACAAATTCGTGTTATTGAGAACACACTGTGTCATATACTTTATGTATAAGTTAAAGTCCTGTTCTGCTATTCAGGCAAGTGAAGTCCTCTTCAGCTGTTGAGGCGAAATCCTGTTCTGCTGCTCAGGTCCCTTGTTCGGCTGTTCAAGGGTTGTTGTATACCTGTTCCTCCAGGTTAAGTGAGGATTGTTGTTAGTGAAATTCCAGAAGGAGTCTGGGACTGGACGTAGAACGGGAAGTTCGAACCAGTATAAAAATTCCTGGTGTGCTTGTTTTATTTTTACTTATTTACATTGCTATAGTATTTTTAGTTTATTTCCGCACTAGTAAAGTATAATTCCATATAGCACGATCCGCACACCACTTTCATTTGGTATCAGAGCCTGGTTTTCTAGAGATCATAACAACATCCTAGAATAAATGGCTACAAAGAGATCTAGTCAAGGCAATAAGAAGAGGAAGAGCAATAAAGAAAAAGCAAAGGAGCAAACAAACAAATGCTTCATGGCAAAAGATAATGAGGTTAGTGGTCTAACTTCTGATGATATGATAGAAATAAATTCAGAACTTCTAGACTCTTTAAAAAGTCTCAAAAGAAAATATAAGGAAGCTCTGGAAAATCAGAAGAAAGCAGAATTCGAAAGAGATATGCTTAAAGACGAGAAGAGAATATTAGAAGAAGAACTTGAGAAAATTCAAGATTCGGACAATTCTGAACTCGCTCTATTAAGTCAAGAAATAAAAGCTCAAAAAGAAAAGAATAATGCTCTAGCTTCTGAAACTCATGAGTTAAAAACAAAAATTAAAATTGTTGAGTTAGATAACACTAGTCTCAAAACTAACTTGATGACATTACTAAAAATATTTCCAATTTTAATAAAGGGAGTGAAAATTTATCCAGGATTATTGAAAATTCTGAACCTGCTTCAAATAAGAAGGGATTAGGTTATGTTAAGAATTTAAAAGCTCAAAATGATAAAAGCGGTTTAAGCTATAAACAAGCTAAAATGCATTCATGTATACTAACTTTAGTGTTAGTACTAGTGATCAAGATAGTTTTAAAACCAGTTATAGTCATAATAGTACTTTGTTTAGAAATGATAGAAATTATTCTTCAAGTACTAAGCTAATGACTAATAGTATTAAGATATGGATTCCAGCTAATATGATTGATCATGATAAACAACTTTATATTAGCAACTATTATAAGAATGTAATTTGTAATGAAAATTATATTTATAAAGGTTCAACCACACCCAAATGGGTATGGTTTCCAAAGACCTAACCCCCCGGACCCTAACATTGTAAGTGGGTACCGAAAATTATTATTATTTTTTGCAGGTACTCAGAGAAACAAAAGGAAAAGGATAGATTTTGGAATTTTAAAGAATGTTCCATACGTTTAATAGAATTACGTGCTTACAATAAAATATGGACTTCAGTAAATATGGTAAAATTTATTTTATTTTTCCTTCAAGATTAATAATGAGTTTATCTCGTTATATACAAGATAATTAATATAATTTTATATATTCCCTCATTCTTTTTGATAATGACAAAGGGGGAGAAATTCATATGCATATTAACAGAGGGAGATATTATACTTAGGGGGAGATGTTATACTTAGGGGGAGATGTTGTACTTAGGGGGAGCTTTAAACATATTAATATTATTTTTTATATAGAATGAATATTTTTTAAAAATTGTATAGTTGTCATCATCAAAAAGGGGGAGAATGTTAGAACCTCAATTGTTGGATTTTAATGACAACAACTATACAATTATGTCAAAGAATCTCTAAGCTAATTTGTAGGTACATGGGCATTAAAAAGAGATAATCAAATACATTCAAAATAAAGATACACAGTACAAAAGAATAAAAGAATGTATATGGAGATACAAGAAGAGATATATACGATAGAGACAAGACAAAGGTGACAAACAAAGTATTATTAGTCATAGAGTGTCGTGTCTAGAGTTTACAAATGTTAAAATCTTCTCCAAATGGTATACAGACATATACATTCATATTTTAAATGAAAAATCAAGTTTTTGAAAATTGCATGGAGCGGGACTCGAACCCGGGTCATTACGTTAGAAGGCAAATGCTCTAACCATTTGAGCTATGATAATTTTTAGTTACAGGTCAAATTCAGACGTCTGAATTGACCATTTCAGACGTCTGAATCTGTGCACGTTTCAAATTTCAGAAGTCTGAAATTTAATTTCAGACGTCTGAATATTTACAACGGCTATTTTTTGGAAAAGACATTTCCATTCATGAAGAGTTGCGACCTTTAATTCAACAGCTTTTGATGATAACTCTTCATGAACAATTACAACCATTTATTACCTATATAAACACATTAGAATCAAGTTTTAAATACACCAATTTCTATTGATTATTATTCTATTATTTAAATTCTTGATTCTAACTCATTTGTGCTAAAAATATCATTCAAATTCACATTCTACTTTCTTAATCTTCACGCATTCATACATATATCATAAAGGAGAAAGATTATAGGAAGATTGTACTATCAATAGACAAATTCGTGTTATTGAGAACACACTGTGTCATATACTTTATGTATAAGTTGAAGTCCCGTTCTGCTGTTCAGGCAAGTGAAGTCCTCTTCGGTTGTTGAGGCGAAATCCTGTTCTTCTGCTCAGGTCCCTTGTTCGGCTGTTCAAGGGTTGTTGTAAACCTGTTCCTCCGGGTTAAGTGAGGATTGTTGTTAGTGAAATTCCAGAAGGAGTCTGGGACTGGACGTAGAACGGGAAGTTCGAACCAGTATAAAAATCCTGGTGTGCTTGTTTTATTTTTACTTATTTACATTGCTATAGTATTTTTAGTTTATTTCCGCACTAGTAAAGTATAATTCCATATAGCACGATCCGCACCACCACTTTCATGTAATGGATAAGAGATATTATTGTGTTAAGGGTATTAATTTATTTTGTTAAAAGTGAAGTGATGTAAAGGAGGGGATGTGTGGAGCTAAGGCTTCCATGGCATGGTGGGGGAGAGGGTGAGAACAGCTTAGGAAACACCTTATAAAGCCCATATAAGAAGAGGCATACCCTTGTTAAATAATCACAAATTCATAGAGCAAAACCAAGCTTTTTTAATGTCTTCTTCTTCTCTAATGTTCTAAGAAATTTTTTGCAAAACAATTCCAAATCAAATCAAACTTTGCCATAAGCCTTAGGATGATATTACAACACCTTCACCATGTTATATTTGGAAGATGCAAAGCCATTCTCCCCCTACACCCAATGGCCGTGAGTAAATAAAGTAAGTTTGTCTTGGAAAAACCAGTTTGAAGCAAAGAAGGACAGAAGAAAATTGTTGCAAGGTGATGATAGGAAGTGTTCTTAAGTTGATTATGTTTGAACATGTGTTTGGCTTAGATCTAAGTCGTTTATCTCACTATCTTATTTGTATATATTGCATGCATATACGTTGTGTTTGAAACATAAAGTTAAAGTTACATTAACTAAGTAAAGTTATAAACTTTGGACCCCTCATGCATTAGAAAGCAACGACAACTTTATATTGTATAACATCACTTCTATTACCCTATTAACATGTGGCATGGCTTTGACTTGATGTTTAAATGGTTGTTTGGATTATGGGTTTAATTAAAGTACGTTTGAAAATGTTTGAAGCGAGAATAGTTGCTATAAGTGCACTTCGATATCCCTTAACTTTAACTTGTGTAAACTAGATATTTATGTTCTTAAGTTGCAACAATTTGATTTGGTTTTTCTCTAAATATATTACAGTAAATAAACAGTTTGGAAAGTTATAGAAAGGGTGAACCAAAGTTGTGAAAGTTGAAGTAAAAATATGGTTATAGATATACTTTGTAATATAGCATGTTTTCAGCAATTTTTCTAAACAAATTGGAAGATATTCTTAAGGTTTTATTTCTATGATTTTTCATTACCACAAGGGTAGTACTTACTATGAAAATTTCAAGTCTTAAATCATTTATTAAAGTGGTAAAAACTAGTCACAAAGATTGTGTTTTTCAATGTTGTTCTTTAACAAAGACTTTTAACAGCATTTACAGATGTTGTACTAAGTTGCTAATGGTTTTAAGTGATTAAAAATGATATTTAAATTTGGTACTTTTCTCTAATCTTTTTATAAATTTTTCTAACATATTTTGAAATATTTTAAAGTTGGTCTGAAGTTTAAATATATTTTTAATAATTATATATTTATTTTCAAAGCAAAAAGGTTTTATAATATAAAATATGTTTTTCATCGAATTATAAATTAGTTATTTTCAAGTAATATTTTACATAGATATTGAAAATCTATTTATAAATATTTTAAAGTATTTATTTATATATATGAGTTTTGAAAATGGTAATTGACTAGGTTTAACACTAAAAGCCGACGAGGTAGACTTCTCTATTTGTGAGAGTTAAAATTAATGTCGAGTAGGGATATAAGCAATAGAGCTCTAACCTATCGGTTCCTTTTTGACCAAGGAATGGTAAGTTGGAATGTCAAAAACATGTTAATCTTATTGTTTACTTATTTATTTGAAAAGTAATTAACTTTCTTAACGCTACAAGCTGACGAAGTAGGCTTATCTATTTATGAGAGTTAAGACTGATGCTCGAGTAGGAATATGAGCAATAGAGCTCTAACCTACCAGCTTTCCTCTTGAACGAGGAATAGTTAAGTCGGGAATGTTGGGAACATGTTAATCATGCTGTTTGTTGCTCCTTTATGAAAGTCATTAGTACTATACTTAAAACTAATAGCCAACGAGACAGATTTATCAATTTGTGGGATTCAAGAATAAAGTGTCTAGGAATGGCTTTTGTATGCAACCAGTGATCTAACTTACTCGGCTTTACTCTTAGATGAGTAATAGTTAAGTTGAAATATTGGAAACAAGTTAAGTATATGAATCGTGATTTCTATAAGTGATCATTTGTAACTAGGTAGTCACTTAGTCGACTATCGAACTTAACCAAATATTATCTTAAATCAAAAGAATGTTTTAAAGATAAGTATAGGTGAAATGGTTTTGGGTTTGTAGTGACAATGTTTAAGTAACATTAGTCTTAAACTTTTTCAATGGATTTTTGAAATTACTTTGATCCTTAAAATTAATATTTTAAAGGAAATTATAAGTAAGAAGCCTTTTGGAAAAAAGATTTAAAACAAGAAATCTTGTCAATGATTTGTGAATATACTTTTACCATTTGAGATAAGTATATGAATACTTTTTAAAGTATTGAAAGGGTACAAATGAATAGTAGAAATTGATAAAAGATGTTTTATTAGATAAAAGGAGTTTTATAATAAAAGAGATTTTAATTAATAAACGACTAAAAAAACAAAAAAGGGATTAGAAGTTTCTTATGTGACTTAATCATGCTTTGTATGACTTGATCATGCGTTGTATGTTTACTTGTTCATGGAAAACATTTAGTCGTATACTTGGCACTAAAAATCGATGAAGTAAGCTTGTCTATCTGTGGGAGTTAAGACTGTTGTTCGAGTAGGGATATAAGCAATAGAGCTCTAACCTACCGGCTTCACTGTTACCAAGGGATAGCGTGAGATGAAAATATTAGAAAAGTGATAGTATGCGAGATTTGATTTCCGTATGAAATCGTTCTCATTATTGTTGAATATGACCAAAATTTTCAATTCAGTCCTGAAGAGACCAAAATTGGTAAGTGTTTTACTTATCGAAAACTACTTCAAGACTGAGATATGTGTTCTATCTTTCGGAAGTGGATTTGTTCAGGATGCTGGAATCCAAGTGTGGTTTCGAGATCTGTTCGAGATGTAGGAATCCAATTGGGGATTCGTGTTTTATTCGAGTGATGAAACTCATGTAAAAAATGGCAAACATAACCTTGACATCGGAATTGGCTAAAGATAGAGTAGGATGCATAATTTGCAGTCCCGCGATGGGGTGTATTAACTCTATATCTAGAGTATGCTTATCGATGTTGCGTTGGGAGTTGATGGTACTTGGTTCCACGTAGTTCAAGTTCGCTTTTTCAAGCATGAGCCAGTTATGTTTATCTTATGGTATAGTTTATCTAGAGTTATATAGCACTTAAAAGGTGTTTTCTTATCCTTGTGCATGGAGACTGGATTTTGGGTTAATCGAAGGGATCTCCATGGAAAATCCATTATGAAAACGTTCCTTATCTTTTTGATTGTACCCTCTAATATGCTGTTGAATGTGATGAATGTAACCATTCCAACTATGTTATATATTTATATTCTACATCCTAGACATTATCTATTATATCACCTTATGTACTTATTAGATGGTGGTAGTTTTGAAGGGATAACCGTTATGACATTCCATGCGGTGTCAATAGTACTATTATATGTTGGCCGCATATTTCTTGAGTTTCTCATAACAGACTTATGTCTGACGCTTGGTTTCTGTTTTTCCTAAATTCCTCACGTACTCCTTCAAGTTATTGAGAAAGACAGGTTTTTGTTGATGTTCTTTGGAGCGAGAGACAAGCTAGAAATTTTACATTTCATAGTATTCTTATTTCCATTGCATTACTATATTGTATATATCAGTATTTGTGCGGACAGACAATTATAATTGTCCAAGCTAATGATAGTACTTAGGTTTCATAGCTCCAAAATTTCTATATCGGGTTAAACCTTCATGTTATTCTTTTGATATTATATATTACTGTTCCACTAGTAAGATTTTGATGTAATGTTCTCTCTACCTTATTCTATTCCTTTTTCATTTTATTTTACCCTAACAATTCATTTTTTCGGTACTTGAGTGTTGACATATGAATATTGTGGATGTATTAGTGTCGACATTCGGGGGTCGAAAAGGCATATTATTAAAACTAGTATCAGAGCTAAAAGTTAAGTAAGAACCTTGGTTTTGGTGGGGTATGACTCATTAAGACAGGGTAATGGAAAGCCCTGGCATGATTTGAGTGTGTTATACCTATAAATGTGTATTTGTAATTGTTATAAACGTATACCATAAAGGTAATTACAACTGTGAAAATTAAAAATCTTATATAAGGTAACTTATCTAAGTGTGAATTGTTAAAGTGTAGTTTAATTAGTGTATGGATTATATGTTCATTCGTTACCCCTCGTTAATTTGTTTTGTCAATGCTCTCGGCCAGTTTATGAGTATTGACTATCATTTGTTGATTTTTGATCTGTGCTCAACTAGTTTATAAGCAATTTTACCTTCTATTGCATGGGTTGGGTAAATGGTAATTATAAATACCTTGAAATGAACACTTTGTGAATTTAGTTTCATGGTTTGACTATAAGGCGTTCGATCGCAATGTTGGGTTAAAAGTGGAACTTAGTAAAAGATGTTTATTTTAATCTGAGGCAAGATAAGATATTTTGTAAAATTAACAATAGTGGAAGGATTTTATATAAGAAAGTTATTTTATATAAATATGGTTTATAAAACTTGATTTACAAATAAGAAAGATTTAAATGATATTTTGAGAACTTAAATCCCAGTGCCTTTGAAATGTTTTTAAAGAATTGAAGAAAATAATAGTAGTATTATTTTAAAGTAAGTATTTAGGAAATTGAGATCATGGTACTTAGTAATATTTACAAAGTATTTGATACCGTTTTGAAATGATTTTGGTTAAGTTCAAAGGCATGACTTAGATGTACTGGCCTCACTTCTATCGCTTAAAAATAATTTTGGTGATGACATCAACATCACCAACGTTCATTTTTGGATTTCTAAGTGAGGGGATTCTACAAGGTTGTTCTAGTAAAACAGATTCTGATTTGATTCCAAAAGTATGATTTGTTATACAATATACATACATATATATATATATGTATGTATGTATGTATATTATTTCAAAACAATTTGTAATAAAACCTGGTATTTAGTTCTAAAGTTTTTCTTTGGAAAGAAATTTGATATGAACTTTTTGTATAGAAAAGTTTCATGTGTATATTATGTATGGCGCCTCAGTGTAGTGGCATGGCCTAGAATAAACAGTCGAACTTTTCATGTTTTCCCTTTTTGGGTTAAAATGTGTGTTTAATAAATTATTGAAAGTTGTTAAATGATTTCGTGGATATTGTAGCCTATGTATTATAATTGTATGGTATATATAGCATGTTATGATATGTTGTTTGATAGATTTCATTTGTTAAACTGAAACGGGATTTACAAATTTGGACGGTTGGAAACTTCCTAATCATTTTAGAACTTGAAACACAGTGCTTTTGTGAAAATATAAAAGTTGAGTTTATATAACACTTGAATCGAGAAGGTAGTAAGTAAAAACAAGTTTTAAATTTGTTCAACATCCTTACTAAGTAAATTGAATCTGATGTTATTGTATATACTCTTAGGATGTAGTAAAGTATTGTATATAAACTTAAGTTATAAAAGGTTTATAGACTTGAATTATGTTTTATGACATGATTCATAAATGATTTTAGTATTAATAAACATACTATTTTTATAAAAGAATGTGATAAAATATTGTGGTATGGTTAAGAAACCAGTTGGATAAATATGTAAGTTGTACGTAGATCGTTTTATTGGCATGACTGTTTTCGATTCAGTATTAGAATACATGATTTCAAGGTAGTTTATACAGGCCCGAACAAGGATTTTTCACTGGATTCTTGATAGAGAACACTTGATACAAATTCTTGATAAGATACCAAAGTTTTCTATCACTGTATATGGCTATGTAAGAAGAACGGAGGTTTATAATTAAGGAACCTGATCAGAGTCCTCACTAGAGAGGTCAAGTGATCTATACTAGTTAGAAGCTGAAATTTATGTGATCGAGCAAGTGATCGGATGTGATATGGCGTACGGATGATCCATATACATCGTACGGGCTTTAGTATATGCATACTATGTTTTTCTTGGCTTATGAAGAGTTTAGATGATGACTCTTTGATTTGTTATGAGGTAACATGAATAATCGACTAAGTAATATTCGTAGGCTGTTGAGGGTAAGGTCGCTTAGATTGTTTATCATCCTTATATGATAAGTGTTTTTTTGAACTTGATCAAACCGTGAGCTTTGTTTACTAGAGATCGTAATAATGTTAAGTATTTCTATGTGATTGTTTTCTTTGTTTCTCATGTTGAAATTTTGAGGATGAAATATTCTAAATAGGGTAGAATGTAACGACCTTTAATTTCGGACACTTCGTATTTAAATATTTGAACCTTTGATTAAACATGATTAAATTGATTTAATAACATTCTTAACCCTTTTTAAATCATAACTAATAATGGGAAACTTACTTTTGAATTTTTTTTACAAAAATAAATACTTTGAAGAAAAATCGATAATGTGGCCGAAAATTGGTTTATCGATAAACTTCTTTTTATTCAATATAAGTTGTTCGAACTCTTGTAAACTTGTCAAATGATTAAACGAACATATTAGGAACTAATTAACACACTTTTGATTCATAAAGAAAATGGAATGTTCTAGAATTTTCTAATGGATAAAAGATATTGACATGTTAAGGATATTAATGTATTTTGTTAAAAGCGAGGTGATGGGCATGTGTGGAGGTAAGGCTTCCATGCATGGGGGTATAATGAGCTTAGGCAACACCTTATGAAGCCTATATAAGGAGGGACATACCCTTGTTAAATAATCATAAATTCACAAAGAAAAACCAACATTTTTAATGTCTTCTTCTTCTCTAATGTTCTAAAGAAATTTTTTGCGGAATAATTCTAAATCAAGTCAAACTTGGCCATAAGCCTTAGGATGATATATGTGCGTATCGATATATGGTATCGATAAGAATTTAAATTGGATTTAAATTAAATAATTTATTAATGGGTTTGGATGGGAATTAGGTCCATTATGAACACATGCTATGGTCAGCCAAGTTTAAAGGGAGAAGGGACACAAATTTTGAATTGTCAAGGGAAAGAATGATGCTAGATCTTTGGTCAACTCTCCTTATATAAAGGAACCTAAGGCACTTTATTTTAGTTTACTTTTTGGCTTCCTCCTATACCATTTTCGGCCGTAAGTGCTTCCACCCCACATCCTTCATTTTTAATCTCTGTTCATCTCCATTCAATTAAATTCAATTAAAACAAGTGAAATCCGGTCAATTAAATTCAATTAGATATTTAAACTTGTAATTTAAAATTAAAGACTTTGTCAACATTATATTATTGTAAAGATATTTATATATAGTCTTTAGAAAAAATTCAAAATTATACATATTTGAAATAAAATATTTTAGTTAGGTAAATTGACATATATGTAAGTGTGAAGTATGTAGATGTAGATATAAATCCCAATATCTATTATGTATAAACTTAACCATGTAAACCCTATGTTATGTTGCACATTCATGCTATACACATATGAGTATATAATGATATGCTCATAATCTATATAAATATTTATTAATTAAATTCAATAATAAAATAAATTTGAAAAATAAATAAAATTGGATTTTATTTAAATTAAGTAGATTGGATCTAATGCAACCTTTAGACTTCATAAACCTAATATGATCCAAAATAGAGAAAAAAATTGAAATCTACCCATTTCACCTACTGTAGACCGGCTTGGTTCCATCATAAACAAACATCATGCACACATACATAATATAACTTAATATTTTAAATATTAAATACTTTCAGGTTTCAAATTTAAAAAAATTGTACTCTTTTATTGATATATACTGTATATGATTTAGTATTAAATTTATTATTCATGTAAACATAAAACATGATATTGTGCAAATTAATAAAAGGAATTTTTTGAAATTTATCCATTTTCCCCGTTGTCAATGCACCTAATTCAACATTGAGAGCATTAGGTACATTAGTCTCGAGGGTGAATCGATGCTCCTTTGTCGAATCACCTTGACTTGGAACATTTAAAGATAAGTGTTCATGTGCATGTGCATGTGCATGTGCATGTGCATGTGTGCATGTGTCATTACTCACGATTGCGAACATACTCGTAACCGCAATTGATTAAATGTTTACTCCTAAGGATATATTATTACATGTATAAAGTGCAATCATCAACATTTAAAATATATGCATATACAATAGAAACAAAAACCAAAAAGACATAATTTCATTCCAAAAAATGTTCATATAAAAGAGTTGAGTATGCAACTATACAATCAAAGTTTCATAATTACCACAAGAGCATACCCTCAACACTATCAACCACTACCACTTCCAACACCAAATTTAACGATCTGTTTATCAGAATTGCTCATTTCTCCTCCACATCTTCAGTAGCAACTCCAAATAAACCAATTCTACTCTTGATGATTCTGGTTATAATTATGATCTCAAATTCAATCAAGTAAAAAAACCAAATAGAATTCATTTCACAACATCGAATGAAAATCATGCAGTCGAATTCACTTAACTATGACTGATCAAAATAATAATTAAATCATGTTAGATCATATGCTAATCAAGTCATACAATCTACTTACTAAATAAAATCACCACTTGACTTACAAACTAATCAAACATTAAAAAAGTCGTCAAAATTAAGGGTGAGCAATCTTTCGTTAAACCAAATAAACCAACCAAATCAGTTTATTTCTATCGATCTAGTTTGGTTTTAAAACTAGATTGGTTTCTAACCGGTCCATAAAAAAATTAATCCGGTAATCGGTTTAACCAAATAAACCAAAATTTTATTGTATTGTGAAAATTACTAATGTTATAATACAAAAATTAAATTAGTTTAGTGATCTAAATAAATTTTATTTATCATATATGTATCAAAATTAGTATTAAAAAAATATAAAAATACTAAGTAAGAATACTTTAATCATATATTTAGGATTTTTTTTTAAGTACAATGAATATTTAGAACATAAAATTTGAACCGTTTCTAGTTTTGTTAAATCCAATGACCAACTAAACCCACCAAACTTAATTCGGTTGGGTTGGTTTGGTTTGATTTTCATTTTCATTGGTTTTATTTTGGTGTAATAATTTTCATCATCGGATCAACTAGGCCAACCAAACTCTCATCCTTATAATATGAAAGCAGCATCAAGAAGGATTGAGTGGGAGTTTAATAATCGGATCCTCTTAATCAAAGCTAAAACTTGTTATTTTCTCCTCTTTCATCTATATAATCTTCACTCTTACTCTATGATTTCCTCTAACCTTGAAACAATGAATAAGAGAGAAACAGAAAGCGAATTATTTAGATCCCTTAAAAACTTAGGTCCAATTTTATGGTTAATCTCCCACCAAATAAAGTTTAATTTTACCTCCGGTTTTTAGAAATTTCTCTTACACTTGGGCCTCACTGTACGTTTATGCATTATTCTTGAAATTATTTACTACGATTTTCGATTAACACCTTTCATCTTAAACTTATACCTTTGATGCAAATCTAATTGCACAATTGCTTCCACTTACATCAAAAATCCTCATTTTGACCAGTCACCTACTGTTTGAACCAAAAATGGCACAAACATTCAATATAAAGTAGAAGAGAATAAAAAGTGAGGAAAACAAGTTAAAATGAGAAAGAAATGAATACACAAATATTTATACTGGTTTGGCAAACTATGACCTATGTCCACTTAATGATTTTATTGCTTATCTTCTGACTCGAAGGAAGAAGTTCTTAGGGGTCTGTACAATTCGTAGGCTTAGATTTTCAGAATTCTAAGAATATGGTATAAAGAAGAACTATAGAAAAAAGATCCTGAAAAATGAGTCATACCTCTCTATTTATATATGCAGAGAGCCTAATATTTCGCACAAAAGATGTCTAGGCCGTTCTCCTTGCTGTAGACCAGTTCTCTAGAAAATAATGGTGCGACGTTATCAAGTGTTATGGGTCGATACGACTTCAAGGTTATGGGTCGGTACCGACCTCTAAGTTAGCCAAATTGGCTGCCTCCAACTCTTTGCTTCAACTCATCTTGTGGTTAGCTTTGTGATTCCATAGTTGTTTGTATCAATAATAGCATGTTTCTGAGTCCAATTTTAGAGTCGTAGAAGAACAGAGTTGTAGACTCAAGAGTTCGTAGAGATTGATAGAGAGTTGCATTGAATCAACCAAAAAATATTGGAAGTCGAGTTCTAGTATAAATGAGGGCTAGTAGGCAAGAGATGGGAAGGCTTGGTGGAGGTCTTATGGGTCAGTACAGACTTGTAATGGATCGGTATCGACCCCACACCATAGGGTTTTGGATTCTTGAATTTTTATGGAGGAATTATATTTGTGTCGTGATCTTGGTTGTTGTAACGACCCAGAATTTTGATCATTTGATTTTGAATATTTTAATTAATTTTAAATATTGAGATATTGGTTTTAAAATTTGACAACTTGAATTCAAATATAAAGATTATTTAAAATATTTGAATTTGTGAATTTAATATATAAATAGTGATTCAAATAATGGGATTTATAATTGAATGTTAATTTAATTGATAAACTGGCTCTATTTAACTCCTTATGAATTATAAATGATAACGGTGAATTCATTTTTTAAATTTATTTGCAGTAATAAAGGTTTAGATAAATGGTTAGAATAAATAATTAGGAAACTTATTTTATTTTCATGACTTGATTTTTATTGATGTATTTTTATTTAATTTATTTGATTATTTAATTTTTAAATAGAAAATATTCAAATTATCATTTGATGATTTTTTGGCAAACGGTGGTGTTTTTGTGATTTTTCAGAAATCAATAACCCACGTATATTTTTTTTGTTTTGGGGTCACGTCGCTATTCTTAGCGCGACTGCAATTTTTTTTTTCGTTTGCAGCCCATATGCGAATGAAAATCTATCAGGGGAAATGCTAGAGTTTGTAAATTAAATTTTACTCAATGCTTATCTTTAGCACACGGTTCTATCACATCTATTCTTTCTCATTTCAAAAACAAGGCCAACAATATCATTATCTTTTCTTTTCCTCTCTTCTCTACTAAGTTTGCAGTGAAACAAAGAAAAGAAAACAAATTCAAAAATCAAAATTTCAATCTATGATCAATAAAAAATTGCAAAATTTGTTCCATTGAGTTTGTTTTTCCTTGATCTTCTTGTGGGTGTGTTATTGCAGGGTGTGGCAGTGAGTAGGGTGGTCGATGAGGTCTTGAAAAATACCAGGGTTTAGGCATTCACTTGATTTAGGTGATGGGAGAACACGGGAGTTGCTGTAATGGATTCGTAGTGTCGTAGAGCATGGACGGTGGGAGTTTGGTCGTGGGCGATCAAGGAGGGGAGAGTGCGACATTTCACAAGGTTGGAACAAATGCGCTAGATTGCGTTTTCTAGAGAAGATGCGGCTATCGATTCAAGGGTGTTGGGACGATCGTTGTCCTTCAACGTGAATATCGACGCATATCATTCATGTTTTAATGGACCGTAACTCATGGGATAGTGAAGGGAAGGATCGACAATGGGAAGGTTGGTTTTAGGTAGAAGAGGGAATTCTTATTGTTTGGGGAAGATAGTTTAGTTTGTGCTTAGGGTAACTAATCTATATTTAAGTTATTAATTATCTTAATTAACACGAGAAAACTTGTAAAACCAATATATGTTTCATTCTAGTTCCAAATCGAATGTTGTCATCCATGTTGCACTCATAGCAACGATTTCTACATTTTGGAATTTGATTCGTGGAAATTGAACTTGTAAAATTTCAAGTTAAAATCGAACGTTGTTCAATTTTAGATGGAATTAGAATGCTTCGGCGATAACTAGAATTTCATTGAGTTAAACTCTGGTTAATCAATATGTTATATAGTAAATAAAAAATTATTAATTGTCGGCTTGGATGTTATGTATGCTGGTTGTTTGGTTTGGATAAATTATCATTTTTGAAAAGGGATAATGTATAAAGTGATAAAATAATATTGATTTAATATAGCTGCGTTGTTTAATTAATAACGAAAACAATGTAGTTCATTTAAGCATAAGAGTTTGGTGTTATCTATTTGGCCAAATAAACATCATCTAATAATAAACGAAAGAGTTTATTTTGAATGACATTAGTTTAGCAGAATAAAACCTTGTTCTACTATTATATAAATTTGGACATTTATTTAAGTGTCATTTGATTGAAGTTGGTTATGTGATGTGTTAACAGTTGATTGTTAATTATGGATTTGGTTTACATATATGTATGATTATGTAAATACCAGTAATTTGGAAAGTTAAATTGAATTTAACAGTAGCTTATTTAAGTACCATTGGGATCGCTTAGCTTCTTTCTGGATTTGGAAAGTTATGGATTTAAATTAGCTTCAAATTTTATAGTTTGAAGTAAAAATGTTTTAGTTTAATTATTACGTTACAAAGTGTTTTGTAAAATTATTTCTTTAGTAAAGTTAATTATTATATTTATAATGTTTCAAAATTAATTATTTTATTAATGTTGTTTAAAATGATTAATTACTTATCAAGGTTGTCTAAAGATAATAAATTATTTTATTTTTGATTTTTAAAACTAGTTAATTATTTTATTAGCACTATTGCTTGAAAGTTAACTAATTATATTTTGACGGTTGTTTAAAGTTATTTTATTATACTTATTAAAATGTTTTAAAAGTTAATTATTATATTATTTAAAATGTTGTAAAGTTTTTTATTATATTATTAAAAATGTTTAAAGTTTATTTAGTTTTATTTATTATAATCAAATAATAATTTTTTTATAAAAGAATTTCTTTATAAAAGGGATTTATTTAAAGGAGTTTATAAATTTGAACGAGGTTTGGAATTTGAAAAGAAGTTCGGTTTTGAATGATTTTAGAAAAGAGGTTTATAAATGGTTTAGCGATTTGAAAGGGAAGTTATATAAATGAGTTGTTGAGACTAATGTAAGAGTATTTTTATAAATAGACTGGAGATTGATAAAGACGCTTTATAAATAAATTTGGAGATTTATAAAGGAGGTATTTATAAAATAAAGGAGATTTATGAAAAGGATTAGTGTTTTGGGTTATTAATATCCCTGTTTAATGACACTTGGGTTTGATCATTTTAATATGATTTTGAAATAGAAAAACTTTCTAAGTGTTTGGTGAATATATTTATACCATTTTATAAGTATGTGAAAATGGTTTTCCAAGTTTTGAAAAGAATGGTTTGTGAATATACTTATACCATTGAGGTAAGTATATGGTTATATTTCCTAAGCATTGTAAATGCAATGTTTTGTGAATATACATATACTATTAAGATAAGTATATGGAAGTGATTTCCAAGTATTTACAAAGTAATTTTTATTAATGAAAGATCAATTTATAAGGCTTAGTGGTTTTCATGGATAATGTAATCTCTATTTGAATGTTTGTTTATTTGATAGTTATATAACCCACTATCAACTCTTGACCTAAATATGTAATCTAATTTTGGTGGTACGAAAATATTCCCTACTTAACGCCGATGGATTTTAATTCTGGAGATATTAAGGCAAAACACGGAAATTATAAGGAACATATACCGTTGGATATGTTATATTATACGTATAAACTCGTTTTGTTCTTCAAGGACAAATGATGAGGAGATCCATCCACATAAACGGTTAGGGGGTGATCCTCACTCTTATCTATTGTCCAATTATTTCCTAAAGAACAGGTATTGAGCATTTCGAAAGTCGATCGATTGGTTTTGAAACATTCGGTAAGCAGGGGCGTGGACTCGAAACCGTAACCACTCCAAAACCATATATGGCTTCTATGTTTGAACGAGATTCGAGATCTATTTTGGATGTTGAAATCCATGTGTGATTCCGAGATCCGTTGGGGCATGGGAATCCATGTTTGATTCCAAGATCTGTTTTAGATGTTGGAATCCTTGGGTGATTTCAAAACCCATTGGGGTATGGAAATCCATATGTAATTTTGAGATCTATTTCAAGATGTGGGAATCCATGTGTGATTACGAGCCCCGTTGGGGTATGGAAATCCATGTGGGATTCCATGATCTATTCTGGTTACGGTGCATGAGCTGGAATGTCGAACGTACCTCACCAGTGATAATAACTAAAACCAGAGATAGGATGCATGGCCAGGGGTTTACAAACCCATAAGGGTGTAGTCTCTCCTTCCTGGAATGACCTACAATTGTTATGCATGCATGGAGTGATGCATTCATCCTTGAGTGGCCAGCTATTTCCTGTTGCACATCACTAGGGATATATTATTGCTTTGGAAGGATAACTCTGATCCTTGTGCAGGAGGACTGTTCTCGAAGTACCGAGAGAACCTCTGTTGAATCCTAAATAATTAGTAAACATGCCTTAGCGATTTTTGATTATATACCTAGCATTGTTGTTCGTCGACGGAAATTTTATGGAATTAGAAAACCGTCGAAAAATTTCAAATTAAATTTACCGCAAGCGCACGGTGTATGAATGTAGCACGTGGCGAATACGGTCGATTCGCAGGGAATTGTTGATTTTAAAATTCTATTCAATCAAATTAAACCAAAGTTGAGAATTGTTTAAGCTAGACAAGGAGAGAAAAACAAATAAAAGAAAATTGATAAAAATATGAGTGTTAAGACAATTTAGAGGCAATTTCCACTCTCTAAATCACATAAATCAACAAAATAAAGTTATGATCTCTCTTTTCTTGTCATTAGTGAATTAGTTGATGTGCTTATCATAAGTATGGTATATTTGTGCTATTAATTAGTTCAATATAAACCATCAAACTATAAAGCAATCACTAATACACTTTTAAAATCTCATAAAATATGGCAACAAAGTTGAAAGCAAAATCTATTTTAAGCATGGCCTATTAACTATTAATTAGAAATATAAGCCATCAAAATTTAATTTCAAAATTCACTTCTTTGCCATAATCATATGTAAATGAAGAGGCAATTTGTGTTTTGTTTGTTTAAGCATAGCCTATTTGTTGTGAACAACATGGACTATCAAATTCAAAGCTAAACAACATCATTAAACCACTTCAATCATTCTCATTAAGCACAAAAAGATAGCATAAACATCAAATTAAGTTGAAGCTACGTAATTAGAGAGATTCATTACCCCTAAATTGAAGTGGTTTAGCCTCTCATATTTGTTATCATATGAACAAATGTAGCTTGCAACATGAGAGAAAAAGAAAAAGAAAGCAAGATAAAGAAAAACTATTCTACTTGCATGAAAAATAAATCTACACTACAACATGAAAGTAAATAAGCATGAAAAGAAAAAGAACATGTATTGAAGTTGCATAAAAAAATTACATAAAAGAGAAATGGCTAAGTAGCCATGAAAAGAAAGAAGAGAGCTTGGTTTTATTTTGAGCTTAAAACTAACTAAAGAGAGACTAAGTGAGAGGCTAAGGGAGATGAAGAGATATTACATGAAACATATGGTACTTATACATGTATGAAACCCTAATTCATATTTTTGGAGAATGCCCAAAATACCCATGAGGTAGTGTGACCACCAAGTAAGCATTAGAATGTCATAATCCCCATTTAAGTGTACATGAAGCCATTAATTCGATAAGCATGTGCATTAGCCTCTAGTTTGTAAGGAAGTGGGTAGGTGGGGTCCTCCATGATCTTCACCTTGAATTATTTCCATGTTCATTCCTTTATATTCATGTTGTGCATGCATGTGTCTTCATAAAACCACTCATATTTGAGATTAAATTCCTACACAAATATATATATATAAATTTTCAATTAATTTTTCTCAAAGAAATATATGCACACAAATGACCGTTTTGCCCCTATATAAATATGGTATGTGATAATTTGGAATTAATATGGACTTTGGTTAAAACATGTTAAAATACCCAATATAATCATTTATTTAATTTAAATAGATTAAATATGGTGGTAAAAATATTCACATTTATGTGCACATCAAATACCCCCACACTTATCTTTTTATTCGTCCTCGAATAAAGAAAAACTAAGATAAACCCATTTTCGTAGGGTGCACGGTTGCATTGAGCGTATGCAACAAGCCATTAAACCTCTGGGTATCCCCAGTAGGACGAGTGTTGTCTCGTGAGGGTTTTCAGCGGATACTACCCACAAAATCCAAGTGTGGGATGAAAATATTTACAAAATGCAAGATTTATTTACAAAGAGATGAATGTGAGTTTTTGAAAATATTTACAAATGAAGGATTTATTTTTAAATTGACACGAATAAGTTAAATATAGGTTTCGGTCATTATCTTGAAAATTTAAGTCATTTACTCATCAAAATTTCCAACAAAAATCAAGTTATCATAACAAATAGGCTATAGTTTAACCCGTTGTTTTGGTTAATAACACGGTGTAACTATGAAATGGATCCTTAGTTGATTATCAAAGTTTATCAACATTTATTTTCAATAACAAATCAAATCAACTAAGTAAAAGTAATGCTAGGATTTCAAATTCTTGCTCTCTTATTATTTGCAAAAAAAATTACACACCTAGCTCAGGTAAACTGAGGCCAGATATACCACCCATGCACTGCCTTTCGGGATTATGTGAGGGGAGTACAGAGCATGGCGAGTGCACACACTTTCGTGCATACACCTATCGACCGTGGATGGTTTTTATTATGTTTGTTTTTTTACATGTGTTCCATACATGCATAACCGTGAGGACTTTTAAATGAGTATGAAAGCACATAATCAAAGGTTTCAAGTAACTCACCCATGCATAACCATGAGGAATTTTAAATGAGAGTGAATGCTTGGATATTATTATTTTTTATTTTTATATTTTTTGTAAGAGAGAGAGAAAGTTTTGCAAAATCATCTTAACACCATTTAACTTAGAAGACAAAAAAAATGTTATATCCTTTACCTTAAATCAACCACTTTTTAAAACAAAAATTTTCAATTAGGATGTACTACATAATTAACACGTATGAATCTTCCAATATACTAGTTAAACCATGATTATATGTAACCAAACTTCATTTTTATTTATTTTTTAAGACAAATAAACTTTCAAAAATTTCAATTTAATTAGCCAAAACCATATATTTATCCTATAGTGTTTCTTTAAAAATAAATCAAAATGCTTAAAAAAAATTCTTTTTTTGTTTTTAAATTTTTTTATATTTTTTTTGTTTTTGGAAGAAAAATGAAAAATTAATCCTGAAAAATCAAAAAGACGATGAGTCTCCCCCCACACTTGATTTTGACTGTATCCCCACAGTCAACCCAAGTGGAAGGGGGAAAAAATAAAAATAAAAAGATGACCTATATTTACATGAAAACTAACAATATTTACACTAGATCAGAAATTATATCGTCAAAAAGTAAATGAAACGGTCTTTCAAAAACCGATTCATTTGTCTCGTCAAGTGTGCGCGACACAGCTTAAGCGCGAAAAACCAAACCTTTAAAAAATTTAAAGTTGAATGTTGATTTGGATAAACGAATTTCATTTTATCAAAAGTTGAATGAGTTGTTTTATTTTCAATGATTTTCAGGGTTGATAAAACAATTGCTTGAAATTTATTTTCACCAAATTCAAGTTTATCATCGATTTCAAAATCGAAATGGTGATTCAAATCATCCCCTACAGAATTTAGCAACTCATTTTCAAAAAGTCCATAAAAGTCATTTTCGTTAAATTCGACTTCCTTTGTTGGATTATCAACAACTTCATCATGTAAATCGAGTTTAAAATTCAAAGTTGTCATATTCAAATTTTTAGAAAAAGGTAGATCGAAGTTTAAATCGAGTTTCGCATCCTCAAAAGAATTGAAATCCAACTTAATTACCCTATTTTCAACAACTTGATTAAGATTGTCATTATCAAATTCAAAAGTTGTTATTTGAAAATCGTCGATTTGGGTAAAAGGTGGATTATCACTTGACTCATCACACGTTGAGATTTGATTTTGTTGTTCACGTTGTTTCATATAAGTTTCAAACAACAAATCCGTGTGATCATCGTAAATTTCATTCATTTGCTCAACAAAGTCAAATTTGTAATTATTAACTTGAAAATTTTTGATTTGGACTCGTTGAGAACAAGAATTGTCAATTTCGATAAACGGTAGATTATTATTTGATTCTTCACAAGTTGAGATTTGATTATGATTTTCACGAAAAGTTTTGTATTTTTCAAGTTATAAATCCCTGTTATCCTTTTCCATTTGGTCAACAAAATCAAATTCATGATTATTAATATGAACATTTTCATTTTGAATTTGTTCATAACCATAGTTTTCAATCGTATCGTTATTGAAACTATTCCCATTGCCAAAATTATTTAAAAATTGATTCACATTTTCGTCTTGATTTTGAAATTCATCTTGAAACTCGAAATTGAATTGGCATGGGTTATACTCGAAATCATTTGAATTTTGAAGCGAATTCAAATTTTGATTATTTTGACTTGAACTATTGCACAAATATGAGTTACACAAATCGTTTATACTTTGATTTTGCTGTGTAGAGAGTTCGAGTAAAGATAAAATGCTATTTTTGAGATTTGAGGGTTGCTCATCGTTTTGAAAAGTTTGTTGTCCAAAATTCGAATCGTTTAAAGAATAGTTGTCGTTAAAATATCCATACGAATTTGAAGTGAAATCATATGGATTATATCGATTTTCACAACTATTGTAAAATTCAAGTGAATATGGAAATTCAGACATTTTCGAGAATATGTTTGGTTTTTTTCTTATATAAAGGAAAAATATTTACAAATAAAATTTATTTTTCAAAAGGGAAATTGATTTTTGTTTTGTTTTTTTTTCAAATTTTTTCTTTGTTTTTGAAAATGTTTTATAATAATTTTTTTTTGATTTTGGTTTTTAATTTTTTTTTAGGATTTTTGAAATTTCAAAGGAAAAATGATTTAAAAATTTCAAGGGAAAAGAAATATTTACAGTTTTTTTAGTTTTGGATTTTGAATTTTTTTTAAATATGCATGAACTAATGCAACTAAATGAATGCAAGGCTCTAATTACAAATTATTTATCCTAAGTTAACTCAAAATTGTATAATCACAGATTGTATTAAATCAACAAGATAGTTCTCAGCCAGGTAACGGACAGGATTTATCGGTGCACCACGAATCACCGTAGCAATGCAGCCGAAGGTTTAAGTACCTTTAGGGGAACAACCACTATAATATTTACGAATCACCGTAGTATTTATAAATGTTTATTACTCTACCGTAGCCTAGACACCAAGAAATTAAATTGTTCAAAAAAGACAACTTGTCAATATACAATTAAAGGTTATCGATGCCTAATAGTTATTACTAATCAAATTCTAAGATGAAATGCAAAGCAGAAACTAAACGTGTATTAACAATGCAACTATGAATGGATTTTTGTTTTTGTTTTGACTTTTGGATTTTTTTTAAATGCAAGCAAACAACAATGCGATTCAAATGAAAGTAGAGATGAAAGCAGCAATTTTTTTTATAAACAAGCCCGCAATTTATTTTTGGCAGTGGAACGAAGCAAGCAATTCTCCTAATCTGCTTTGATAACCTGCAAATAAAAACAAGATATATATAGTTTTTTTTATATCAAGGAAGAAAATAACAAAAATAACAAACAAAAAAACAAAAACAAAAAATTGAAGACAATTATATTTATTATATTTCCTTCTCTTTTTCTTTTTCCCTTTTTTTCTTTAAAAAAAATTAAATCTTAAACTTAAAACAAAATGTTGACCAATATTTTTTTGTTTTTTTGTAATAGAAGAATTGAACAAAACCAAGACAAACTAAAGTTTATATATATATATATATATATATATAGAAAAGAAGATATCTTAACTAATAAAAAACAAAATTTAACATAAATTAAGACTTTGATCAACACGGCCCATCAAAAGGCCCAAGACCGCAATTTCCTTTCTCTGTTAAAATCAATAAAACCAACGACACAAATCAAAAGACTCGACGCAAACTTAAACAAAAAGAAAAAAAGAAAAGAGAAAGGGAATCGCGAGAAATTGATTGGTGAGTTCGAGTTGAGAAACAGTTCGCTGTTCGAGCTAAAATCGATCTAAATGAGATTGGGGATTGGTTGCGAAGTTGTTTCGATTCGATTGTGTGATGAAGGTGATTGCGTGATTGGAGGTCGTGAGCCGCGAGTGATGGAGTTTCGGCGATGGTTTTCAGGTTGTCTAGGAGTCGCGGTTGCTAGTCGAGTGGTGGTTGATGGCTTGGGGCTGCGGAATTTCTAGTGATGGTTGGTGTTGGTGTACGACTTTGTGGTTGTATTGATGTGGGTTGTGTTGTACAGTTGGATGGTGTTGGTGGAGCCGCAGTTTTGAGGAGTTGCTAAGCAATTTGGAGAATGCGTGAGTCACTGTTATGGATGAACTGCTATGAAGAAGTCTGATGGTGAATGAGGAGAGAATGTTTTTGAATGGGATGTAGTGGTTAGGCAAGTTGTGAAATGTAGTAGGTGAGATGTTGATAAGGTGATGGATTGTGTTTATGGTAAGGGAAGGAGCAATTGAGTTTTGTGGTATCTGTTGATTGATGTAGGGGGGTGCAGGTTGTAGGTTGAAGGTGGAAGGTGTTGGTGGGATATTGACAGAAGTCAGGTGTGTTGCTACTTTGGTGGTGTGGCAGTTTGTTGCTGAAAGGTAGTGATGGTGGATTGTTGTGGAGGAGTTGTAGCTGGGCAGTGATATGTTGAAGTTGCTTGGTGGTCTGTCAGTGGCAGCTAAATAATAGAAGTGTATGGCTTGAGGGAGCAGATGTGTATGTCGAAGGCTGTTAGAGGAGTGCAGGCTGGTTTGCAAATGCAATGCTGAAGTTGAAGTTAAAGTGTTGGGTAAATGCAAGAGCCTGTAGAAGTGTGGTATGGTATTAACTGTGATAGCAGTTATAAGAAGTGGCTAATGGGTGAGGTTGATAGGATAAGATGTGACAGCAGAGGAGTAGGTGCATGGTAGAGGAGTGTAGCTGTGGTGATTCAAGGGGATGGTGGTGATATGATAACAGAGGGTCTATGGCAATGCAGTGGTCAGAGAGACTGCTGTGATGCTAAACAGTGAGGAGTGAAATTTGTAATAGTATGTATCAGTAAGGCAATGTGAAAGCGAGATTGCAGAAATTGTAAATATAATTCAAAATGAAATGATTTTTTTTTGGATATAGTGAATGTTTTTTTTAGAAATACAAATGCAAAACAACTATACAAACAACAATCACACAATCAAAATGCAAACAAAAACAACATAACAATTTTTTTTCCTTTTATATGGAACACCCACACAAAAACTAAAACGCACAAAAATCAAATAAAAATAATTCGAAAAATAGAAAATCAAAATCAAAACAACTCCCCAGCAATGGCGCTAAAACCTTGTTCGTCGACGGAAATTCTATGGAATTAGAAAACCGTCGAAAGTTTTCAAATTAAATTTACCGCAAGCACACGATGTACGAATGTAGCACGTGGCAAATACGGGTCGATCCGCAGGGAATTGTTGATTTTAAAATTCTATTCAATCAAATTAAACCAAAGTTGAGTATTTTTAAGCTAGAAAAGGAGAAAAAACAAATAAAAGAAAATTGATAAAAATATGAGTGTTAAGACAATTTAGAGGCAATTTCCACTCTCTAGATCACATAAATCAATAAAATGAAGTTATGGTCTCTCTTTTCTTGTCATTAGTGAATTAGTTGATGTGCTTATCATAAGTATGGTATATTTATGCTATTAATTAGCTCAATATAAACCATCAAACTATAACACAATCACTAATACACTTTTAAATCTCATAAAATATGGCAACAAAGTTGAAAGCAAAATCTATTTTAAGCATGGCCTATTAACTATTAATTAGAAATATAAGCCATCAAATTTTAATTTCAAAATTCACTTCTTTGTCATAATCATATGTAAATGAAGAGGCAATTTGTGTTTTGTTTGTTTAAGCATGGCCTATTTGTTATGAACAACACGGACTATCAAATTCAAAGCTAAATAACATCATTAAACCACTTCAATCATTCTCATTAAGCACAAAAAGAGAGCATAAACATCAAATTAAGTTGAAGCTACATGATTAGAGAGCTTCATTACCCCTAAATTGAAGGGGTTTAGCCTCTCATATTTGTTATCATATGAACAAATGTAGCTTGCAAAGAAAAAGAAAAAGAAAAAGAAAGCAAGATAAAGAAAAACTAATCTACTTGCATGAAAAATAAATCTACACTACAACATGAAAGTAAATAAGCATGAAAAGAAAAAGAACATGTATTTAAGTTGCATAAAAAAATTACATAAAAGAGAAATGGCTAAGTAGCCATGAAAAGAAAGAAGAGAGCTTGGTTTTATTTTGAGATTAAAACTAACTAAAGAGAGACTAAGTGAGAGGCTAAGGGAGAGGAAGAGAGATTACATGAAACATATGGGTATTTATACATGTATGAAACCCTAATTCATATTTTTGGTGAATGCCCAAAATGCCCATGAGGTGGTGTGACCACCAAGTAATCATTAGCATGTCATAATCCCCATTTTAAGTGTATATGAAGCCACTAATTCCATAAGCATGTGCATTAGCCTCTAGTTTGTAAGGAAGTGGGTAGTGGGGTCCTCCATGATCTTCACTTTGAATTATTTCCATCTTCATTCCTTTATATTCATGTTGTGCATGCATGTGTCTTCATGAAACCACTCGTATTTGAGATTAAATTCCTACACAAATATATATAAATTTTCAATTAATTTTGCTCAAAGAAATATATGCACACAAATGACCGTTTTTCCCCTATATAAAGATGGATATGTGATAATTTGGAATTAATATGGACTTTGGTTAAAACATGTTAAAATACCTAATATGATCATTTATTTAATTTAAATAGATTAAATATGGTGGTAAAAATATTCACATTTATGTGCACATCAATTGTTGTGATGTACACTCACAAGAATAACAGCTACTTGATTATTGATATTTTCATCCTTAGACATTATTATAATATCACTGGATTTTCTAATATAAATGGTTGGGTTATCGTAAGGTAAAAACCCGTCCGTGTTTATGTATAGTATGGTCTCACGAGATACCTTTTCGTTTGAAGGTTATATAACGTTATAAATTCATTTGAGGTGTGTTCCGTACACTAGTTAACTAGACTAATCCAGATGTTATTTTCTAATAATGCTCAGGTCAGACCAAGCATATTTATAGATTTTCTTTAGTGCTCAGGAGATGAGCTGGATGCCCAAGAAGTATTTACATATTTCTTTATTTTTCACTGCATTTGTTGTTGTATTTATCAGCAATTTATGAGGACAGGTTGTTATAACTGTCCAGGCCAATCATTTATTTAGTGTACTCTGATTGATGTATGTATAGTGCGGGTTTTCTTTATGTAAAATATGTTGTATATTATATATTTCTCATCACAATATAAGATTTCGTTCTGTCTTTTCTTTTTTTTCCTCCAACATTCTGTCTTTTCGAAACTTGGATGCTTGGCATGTGAATATCTTTCTTGTATTAGTGTCGATTTGTAAAGGTCAAAAAGATAGATCATTATAGTTGTACTTGATTTTTGGGCTTTTTGGTCATCTCTCCGGGCGTTTTGCATTGAAAACTTCAAAGTTTAACTCGTCGAGTTCGTTTATATACTGCTTGATCAAAAGGCAGGATAACAATTTCTCAAAGCATGCCTTGCGAATGAAGTATGCTTTGCTCAAGAAAAAATGTGATGTCAACCTTCGATAGTTGAGCTCTTTGGCTACTTCAGTCTTGGTGAATCGTCCAATTTCTTTCGATTTTCTTGCCAATTATGTATCGTTTCAGACCTTAATAGCCTAAGACTCTAGACTCTGCCTAAGTGTTGTCTATACATCATCATAATTCCGATTTAATTTGGAGTCATTACATCACATATGAAAACCATCCCATGTTCATCCGGGATTTATATCATTATCATTTTGATTTCATTCAGAGTTATTACATATCAAAATCGTCCCATATTCATCCGTGATTCATCTGTTTCATTTCAATTTCATGGCATTCAAATCCATTTGTCAAAATCAATATATATTCGAAGGTTCGATCTCTCTAGATCGTTTCAGATTCAGTTTTGCGTAAGATTTCTCCGAATCATCTAATATCAAATTTTCGAGGTGCGATCTCTCCGGATCGTTTTATAGTTAATTTACTGTGCGATCTCTCTGGGCCGTTTATCGTTCAAATTAAGGGGACGAACCCTCCGAATCATTAATTGAGTTCGTGGTTGTTCAGGGCCGATAATTAAATCCATGGTCTCTTTGGACGGTTAATCAAATCCATGGTCGTTCGAGGCCAATAGTTAAATCCACGATCTCTCCTAACCCGATTCCACATTTTTGTGCTTTCACTGAGAAACGTGTTTCTCGGATTGCTAGGATCTCTTTATTGCTACTGGATTGGAAAAATCCCCCAAAGGAAATCTGTAGTTATCTTTAAGAAGTTGCTAATACTACTTAGATTTGTAGAGATCTAAGAAAGGCTATTAATAATAGTGAGACATACTAGATCTACTTCTCAGAACATGGAATGAAATGAGAATACTAGCATTCAGCAAGGAAACCCAAGCCATCAACCCAAAATGTGAATGTTGATCCGGTTGAAGTTCAAAATCGCAATGATTCTATTACAAGAGCCGAATTTCATAATTTAATGAGAGAGCTGATGGAGAGCCATCAACAACTATATCAACAAATTCAAACCAATATCAACTTGATGGACCAAATCAATTAGCAGCAGCGGGGAAAGCTAGAAGCGATCCACTCCTTACTCGGCATTGGAAAGTTCTAGCTCATCGGACGAATATCATAGGCATTGTCATCACATAATAGAAGAACTGGCACAGAAACTTTAGAGCTTCGCCTGCCAGACCATCATGGTCTGCCAGGACCAATCGGTGTCGATCCCTCCATAGGGATCGGTATCGATCCCTCCTCCAAAGGAGGGATTCCTCGCATACACCTTGGGAATCGAGGTGGAACATTTTCTGTTGGTTTAAATAATGGAGTTCGATTGAATGCATACTAGTACCTCCCCGGAATGATGACGGAATGAATGCACAAGATGCGCATCGGGAAGATGGTGAAACAAGAAGGCATGAAACGACCTGCATACATCAACCGGACCAATCACGTGAAAGTGGAGCACGACCATCGCTTGGCACCAACCATCCAAACGCCGGACTTATCAGCAACGGTCTGACAGTTGGTGAGAGAGAGCTATGACTTGACTAACGATGACTAGGGAATCTCGAGAAGCCATAGAATGTTTGCAATTAAATTAGTCACAAACACCCAAGAATATTTTTTTGTAGAGAAGTAAGTGAAGAAAAACTAAACTAAACTGAGTAGATAGATCAATAAGTAATAGAGAAACAACTTTAATCAGAGACACAAAGATTTATAGTGGTTCGATGTTGTATGCCTATGTCCACTTTGAATATTATCCCTTTTTAACCACATATAAATCTGATTACAGTAGTATAAAATAGCAAAACACTTGATTACAACAGAGTTTAGAGTAACAAGCAGCGTAAAGATGTGTAATAAGACAGATTATGTTATTCCTTTCCATTTAGCAAATAAAGTTTCAAACTTCCTTTATATTTATGTAGCATTACGTATTAGTTACATCACGAAATTAATTGATGACAATATGTCTGAACAGGCTCGTAGAGTTTGAAATTAATCAATTATGCTAGTTCTCAATGGGATCGAACTATATGATCTTGGTCAACTTTTTCATTTGATGACTCCCATTCATAATCCAACGGATGGGATACATAATGAGGAATAAACGTGGCTCAACCATCCGATAATCGAATAAATTCTGCCGAACCGTGGCACTAAAATAAAATAAGAGCGATCTTGACACGACCGATTGCTTGCTAAATCAAACCCCAGACCCTAGGGGAAAATCAATCAATTAAGGTGAGTACAATCCAACTGCTCTTCGAAATAACTCTAAGTCCCCAGAGTGCGGACTAGAGTATAAACATAAATTGGGTGTGAATCGACCACCCACGAAATAACTCTTAGTCCTCAGAGTGTGGACCAGAGTATAAACGTAAATCGGGTGTGAATCGATCACCCTGAAATAACTATAAGTCCCTAGAGTATGGACTAAAGTATAAACATAGGTTGGGTGCGATTTGACCACCCATCAACTAACTCTTATCCCCGTAGTGCAGATATGAGCATAAACAGATAGGTGAGTGAGGTACGACCATTCACTATTCTATGAACTTCGGACTAAGGATGGAGTTCGACTATCCAATGTCTAATCCCGCTAACCTAAGACTGGGGACAGAAGTATGGTTACTCAAAATTGCCGAATTTGACAGCATAACATTAAGGCTTGAGCCTAGCGTTTGATAGACTCAAGGCCACGACCACATGGAGGCATTGGAATAGAGCTAGTGGATTGTTACTAGAATTGATGAACAACGAATTACAAGTACAATGAATGGAAAGTAATAATTCAACTGCTTAAATACTAGTTCACATGAAAGCTTAACATAAAACAATAACTTTTATTCACATGATAGGTTTCAAAATTGTGGTGCAAGTTATTTTAAAAAAACCAGGAATCATACTCATGCAATCAGAACTAATAAAAGAAAACGACGAACAAATACCTATGCAAACTATGTACACATGGAGCCGATGTGACGGCTGTTTCCTTGATCTTCTCTCCTTTTTGGATTTTTTAGGAGTGGTGCCACTTGAGCCATAAATGTTTCCCTTCCTGGATCCTTTGCCGCCTTTTGTAGGAGAGCTTTCAAAGATAGGAGGGAATTCACTGGGAATCGACCCACCAAGTGGAATAACTTATAGTGGTACAAATTGTGGATCGTCGATGTCCACCTCGGCTTTCTCATATTTAGCCTTTTTCTTCAGCAACTTCTCCTTCTTGATGTGCTCCTTCAGGCTAATCTCATCAGCGAGTTCGGAGCTGCTAGTAGTCACAACATTGTTGGATTCAACCACAGGAACGGATCTTCAAACTTATTGTCGAGAGCTCCGATGACTTGAGCATCAGGCCCCGGTACATCAGTGATTGTCAGAATCTTTGTTAATTTCTTTGTTGCTCCACAGCAGCATCGCTTTTAGGAGTTTTACCAGTACCCGGAAGACCTGCAAATTTGTTAAAATGGGAGATAGCCTAAAACCGTTGGGCATGAAGAACAAAACCTCTCATAAATTGGAGGGTAAAGTGGAATACTCCTATCTGGCTGCCTCTCGGTAGTTGCTAGTGTGCCCCCATCCAAAATAGGGACAACACTTTGGATTGATAACCGGTCTTGTTTGGATCATACCTCAAGTCTTGCTCTGGGCCAAAGGAAATCAATGCTCCATTCGCTTGGAAAGAAGAGGGGCCCTTAGGATTGGCCTTCGAGGACCCGACAATATGTTACCCTTTGTCGAAAGGCACTAAAATGTCAAAATATCGGAGTCTCTTGGCGATAAGATCTAGATGTTCATTTCCGCGGAGCATCTCTTGCACTAATTTATCTTCATCAAACTCAGCTCCACCCAGCTTCCTCTTTTTCATCTTAATGAGACGCTCTCAGGTTTCAGCAAGTGACTCGAGAAAACCTTCGCCAAGAAAACTCAAGTCACGGTGGATGAGGACTTTGGCATTGTATTCGGTGATCAATGGATCAAACAAGTCCTTGATTTCATTCTGATCCAATTTCTTAAAATTTTCTACTTGGGTTTCAATTTGTTCCATCATCTCCTTACGGCCTTCCTCTCGTGCCTCTTCTTTAAGGGCTTCTCGTTTTGCAAATTTCTTATCGAGTTTAAATTTTAGGCTCCTAACTTCAACATCCTTTTCACGATACTTTTTGTGATTCTTCCTGAGCCTCAATCTTCTCTTTCCTCTCTTTCTTGAGAAGCTCCTCAAATTCCTCGACGCGGTGGGCCAAGTCATCTTTTTCCTTTTGCAAGGAATCATTTTCTAGAGTAAGTGCCCAGATGTGATTAAGGGAAGCATCGAGTTCTTTCTTGTGGGAAGCTTCTAAACGGCTCATTGCCTCCGACATTTCCTCGGCGCTCTTTTCCACCTCAGCAAGTTTTGTTGTCAACTCCGATAGTTCACCATCTTGGTGTTTGATTATGTCTTTATCGTGTATCGTCTTTAGCTTGAGACCACCTATTTCATATTGTCTCTCAATTGAAACTTTGGAGATTTTTTCCACTAAGTGTTGAAACGATTCATGCTGCACAAACATGCCATTAACACATGCGAGAGAACTCTCTTTGGCATACCCTGGGATCATATGTATTGTGGGAAGGAATTTAAGCCCATCGAATCAAATTTTCAAGAAAGTGGCCTTAAGTTCAGCCAACATCTCTCCTATAGAAGTATCAGGAGCAATGGTCGACAAGGAGGAATCGGAAGCGGCAATTGGATGCTTGGTCGATCTACGGTTGCGAGATTGCATAGAGCTAGAAGAACCAGAGTGTTGGTCATGTGATGTGGTAGTTTAAGGGCCGCGGAAGGGAGGCTAGTCTCCATTATACATAGGAAAATTGGGTTGATCTCCCTGGTGAGATGTTTGAGACTGGAAATTGCGCTTGGAAGAGGAGGATTCCCTTGAATAATAGCTTTTTTCCTGTCTGTGGTCCTTCTCCCTGTGCTGTCGGACTTTGAATCACGGCTGGATTGATAATGCGTTGAAGAGCCCCTTAAGCGATCAAAGGCCTAGGACTGGGTCATTACACCTGCAAATACCAAATAAGAACATGAGAGTAACTATTATGCAAAGGATTGATGAAGAGCGTGTAGTGAAGTGCACGTGGTTGTGAGTGTCCTAATGCTCCCCCGTGACAGACCGCTGGTGGTAGCCTTGCTTATGAGTGTTCTCTCTTCTTTATTAGTAGGAAGAATGCCTTCACCGCTCCTAATAGGAGAATTGAACCCTTCGATGCTTATATTTGGAAAGTCGTGGGTTATAATATCATTGGGAATTTGAAAATTTGAGAATTCCTTCAGTGAACTTTCTAAGTGCTGGGAAGATGATTCTTCTTCAATAGAAGTGATGATGAATTCTGCATCTGTGGCAGTTTTTCTTCTGCAGAGTTTATATGCCAGCTTCTTTTTTCTCTTGGTGGGTGTTTGAGATTGCGCACCTTGTGGCGGTTCGACCACAGGTGCCTTGCTTGGGCCCGCATCAGCATTGCCGGTTTTATTGGCCGGGAATCCCTAATCTCACCTTCTTCAATGTCATCCCGAGTCCCCTTGGCGTAGGGCACGATAGGATTGATGGCATCCCTTTCCTGCTCTGTGACATCTCTTAGCAATGCTGCACTTCCAGGAAGCCCAATTCTACTACCCTCTTCCAACAGCCCGAATAAAGATAGTAACTCATCGGTTACAAGAAGTTTGATGTCCCTATCTTTGATAGGGGGTAGTATGAATAGCGGCGACCACTTTTGAAAAACTAATGCCTTCAGAACATGGGGCAAACACCTGTAGGAATCCTGGATGTTAATAGATTCAAAAATATGACTTGGATTAACGGACTAAAGAATGAAGTTAAAATAAAACATACATCCTTCCAACCTCGCCTTGTGAAGCCAGGTTGACATCAAATGTAGAACCACTCGTGCTTGAACAAAGAGAATTTATTCCAAGCGCCTGTTAATACTTGGCAATTAGGTGAACGTTCAATAAAAACGTAGGAAGGACTTCCTGACCGCCGTTTAAAGTTGTAAATGAATCTTATATTCTCGGGAGTCGGCGGACGAAATAGAATGCTCATGAATAGCAAAAAGGTTCCATGTAGGAAGGCGCAACTGTTCGGATGGAGTTGAGTGGGAGCTAATCCAAGATATCTCAACATCTCTCGAATAAACGAATTGATGGGCGGTACACATCCGGCCCAACACATAAATGTGTTACGCGTCGTATACCCCCTCGGAGGGCAAGTGAGGCCTATCATTTATCGAAGTAACCAAGACGTATGTAAGCGGAATTCCATGTATGGAACACAGCCTGCGACGGGAAGCCTTGCCAATTCGAGAAGCTTGAGAATTTATTGGGTTATGTAGGAGAATAACACCTTCTACTATATCGGGAGCAGGGCTTATATCCTCTGTCGGGAGGATCGAAACATCTGAAAAAAGGTTGACCGATGGACCAAAAACTTTCGTTTGCTCAGCTTGATGATTGGGAGAAAGCCTGCCAAATCATATCCACCAATGATTCATCTTCTCTAAGCCGCTTTGATCACTGTGTCATTACAGCCTCGAGCGCCATCAAAATTATTAACAACACAGAATCCCATATCGCACCACGAAACTAAAGGAAGGAGTTGAGAAGGCTCGCTTATGTGTGAATATGTAAAGGAAATTGGCGAGAAGTTTGAAGGCAATCGAAATGGAAAGTATGGGAAGTTAGTTTGTAAACGTGAGTTGAATCACGGAAGAATTGTGTTTTTGAAACTGAGGGGAGGAGAAGAGAAGAAAAGTTCGTTTTGAATGAAGGAGCGAGATGGTTCAGTGCTTAAGAGGGAAACAAGAAAATGAAGTAAGTGAAAGTGAAGGAATGGGAAGGTTGCTTTATATATACGGACGGAGGAATCAACCTAAGTCCTTGGCACGAAGCATGGGAGAGGGATCGGCATGAAAGCTCCTTGATCCGTGCTAGCATGAACCCAAAAAAGGGGTTGGCATACATATATGTTGATCCCTACAAATACTTTAATAAAAAAAGGGAAAGAAGAAAAATAGAAAGAAAATGAAAAGAGAGAAAGGGATCGACTAAACACATGCCGATCCCTATAACAAATAAATAAATGAATAATAAATGAAAAGAAAATAATTATGAGGGTTCGGCTATAAACATGTACATAAAAAATGCAGGAGAGTTGGCAACCACCCATGAATGTACGAGCACATCCAGGAGTCAGCAACAAGAATGCATATATAAACGTGCACGTGTGTAGCCTAAAGGACCAATTTTTTGAAATTGAAAAAAAATGAAATCAAACCTGAAACCTTTAAGTTTAAGGCTAGACCAAATAACAAAACTTGTTAGCATTGTGGGACCAAACTCATGAGTATTAACTAACGGAGTATAACCTCGGATTTATACTATTGGAAATCGACCAAGCGTCATAGTGATCAATGAGAAAGATAAGCCTTGGAGGAATGGTTTAGTAGATGGATAGCAACTCCTCAGAAAGATGGATGGATTTCTTGTTGGCGACTCTAATTTACTTTGATTCAAAGCACATCATGTTCCTTACAAGACGTACTTTGGGGAGCAAGTGTTATCCAGCATTCTAGCCTGGCTATATCAAGCTGATTGCATGGGTTAGATCCGACTGCCATCAAGGTTGATGATTCCAGAGCGATGATTGTGGGACTAAGAAGCCAAGTATAAATGATTGTATAAAGTCAGGGTTGGATGAATTTGACGGATGCACAATGTAGAGTACTCAAAGCATGGAATATAGCTCAGTAAATGAAAGAGATCGATATAGATTGGCTCATAAAAGAGGAATCGACATGTTTAATCGAGAGGGATCAGCAAGCTTTACTGAAGAAGGGCCGCATGCGTCAAGGTTCAAGTGCATTCTTGCATACAATGATCAATATCACGAGATCTACTAGTCAAATCCCTATGAAATGTGGAGAGCTAGGTATATGGACCCTAGGGAACCTACCCTAGGGTTTGCATATCAAAAGGATGGAATGGTAGGGATCAACATACATCCCTATAGAGGGTTCGGCAGCAAGCAGTGCACAGGTAATATTATCAAGCAATAACTCGAGTTCCATTGGTCCAAATAACATGAAAATTAGAGGCTAAACATATTTTTCCATGGGAAAGCCACCATAGGGATTACTGCCTAAAAATCGACCAATTAAGGGATCGGTACCGATTCCTCTTCATTGAAAATTAGGCATAGCGATCCCTCGTGTGGGACCATGTGATTAGAAGGTCTTTCAACCGAAATTTCAAGGAGATTGGTGTCGTCTTCACCTATAAATACCGGCCTAATGGGTGATTCTGAGGATCTTTACACTGCTTGTTACTCTGGACTTTATTGTAATAAAGTGTTTTACTTTTCTACTGATATAATCAGATTTATATATGATCTATAAAGGATAATCTTCAAAGTGGACGTATGCATAGAACGCCGAACTACTATATATCTTTGTACTCTAATTGTAGTTGATTCTCTATTACTTGTTGATCTATCCACTCAGTTTTGTTTTGTTTTTCTTCACTTACTTCTCTATAAAAAACTATTCTTGAGTGTTTGTGACCAATTTAGTTGCAAACAGTTTCAGATTCGGTGCGCATGATTTCCCCGAATCACCTAATGTCCAATTTTCGAGATGCGATCTCTCCGGATCATTTTATAGTTAATTTAGTGTGCAATCACTCTAGATCATTTATCGTTCGAGCTAAGGGACGATCTCTTAAAGTCATTAATTAAGTTCAGGGTCCATAATTAAATCCATGGTCTCTTTGGACCGTTAATCAAATCCATGGCCGTTTGAGGCCGATAGTTAAATCCACAGTCTCTCCGGATTGTTAATTGAGGTTGTAGACGTTCGAGGCTGGTAATCAGATCTGTGGCCATTTGGGGCCGATATTCAAATTTATGGCTATTCGGGGCCGATAATCAAATCTATGGTTGTTTGGGACCGATAATCAAATCCATGGTCGTTCGGGTCGACAATCAAATCCATCGTCTTTATGAACCTTTGCTGAGCCCAATGCGCTCGCTCTTTGAGAAGAGGACTCAGCGATAAGCAAGACCATTCGCTCATGTTTCGGTGAGGTAATTTACTTCTTGCACACTGGTCATGTCTTTTCAAATGGTACTTAAAGCGATTCAAGTCCATGGTCTCTTGGGCCCTTGCTGAGCCCAATTCGCTCGCTCTCCGATGAGGGTACTCAATGACAAGTTAGCTCATCCGCTCACACTCCGGTGAGGGGACTTACTTACTTCTTGCACTTCGTTTCCGTCCCTTCGGATGGGACTTAAAGCAATCGATATGGTGCAAGTCCATCCGCTCGCTCTTTACGAGGGGACTTGCACCTTACACTCCGGTCCTGCCTTTACGGATGGGACTTTAAAGGGATTAATATCATTCATCATGTTCGAGTGGGTTTCAATAATCAAGGGTTTGTCTAATGCATTAAATTCAAATACTAAGAAACAAAAAGTCAAACAATACGATGGATTCCTCTCTGGGCATTACAATCTAACATCCAACTTAGAGCGTGCATAAAGACCAATCGAGATTCCATACACGAGTAAGTGTCTAGATTGTATTATTGCATTGTTTATTGAAAGGAAAGATAGAGTGCGAGAACCGAATCTAATTTTCTACCATTCCAATCAAGAGATGACTATCCTTGACCTCGATCCAAGGACATGTCCATTTGCCGCGGTTGATGGCTGCTCCTATTCAACCACCGCAGTTCGATTCCTTACATATTGTTGCAATCGATTATCTCTAACCTATTCCTCGATCAGATCCCACAGGTACCTGTAATCATTTATGTTATACTCATCCAGCTCTTGGAATAGACGGTATTTTCCAGATGCTCTTTCACGCACCGTGGGTTCTCTTCTCATTGGGTTTCAATAGGGAATCTGTCCCTTAGTATCTAGGTAAATCTGCTCTAGAATTTCATTTAAGTCCATGTAAGAAGAGAAATTAGATTCTCTCCTATGTCGCTTTGATCCATCAAAGCTGTCATCCATCTTTCGCTTTCTTTTGCCTTTGTTGGATCCTTCTTTGGGCGGTCCTCTCCTATCCATAATATTAATTTCTTCTTGATTGGCTTCATGATAAAACTATACAAGATCCCTTAGAGATTCTCGTTCTAATGCAATCTTAAAATCTATCTTAGCTGCTATTTTTGAAACTGCCGCCATCAAAACCATTGAAGGGTCTGGCTTATCGACCGCGGTTGCCGCCGCATTAAACCTATTAAAAATACTCTTGAGGGTCTCTCTGACCCTATGCTTCATGCTTTCTAACGTCTTTACATTCTTGGGTTGTGAGATATGGACCCAGAACTGCTTCACAAATCTATTTACTAACTCGGCTCATGTGCCATGAATCCGTTTTCCAGCTGTCTAAACCATAAGGCCACCAAACTTATCAAATGTAAAGGAAAACACCATCTCATAACCTCTTCAAACGCACCCAACACCTCCATGTGCTGGATGTCCTCATCAAATGAACCGTTGAATCTGTCTTCCCGTCGTATGTTTCCAGCAAGGTAATTTGAAATCGGGTGGATTCTTGGCGTACCAAATGTTTGGAGTGAATGAACTCCTGCTTACATCTTCTAAGCTCTGGTTAGCCAAGGCACCCCTCATAGCTCGTCTCACCAACTCAGCAAGTATGTCATCATCATTCAAAGGAACTCTAAGGTAGCATTCTCAGCCTATCCCTCGAATCTGCAAGTGAATTCTAGTATATACTCATCCGGCTGTGCTTTTGCATTCTGATCCGCGTTCAAACACTGCGCTTCAGCTCTAAAATGTACATCATTCTTTTCTAGGGCAGGACGACCGGCACCCCTGAGCCCTTGGGGCTCGGTACCGACCCTTTCTTGGGGGTTGGTATCGACCCGTACATTTGGCTCGAGGTTTTCATTCTACCCCACTTCCAAGTAGCTGTGCTCCAACTTCAGATCCTTAATTCTGATTTGCAGCAACTCCGCCTGTTCTCATATGCCCTATTCTTTTGAAGAGATTCTCCAATATTTCTTTCTGGCAAGCCATCATCCTTTCCTCCAATAAATTCATTATGGTTTCCATCTCATCTCTGATTATGTAGACTGATGGGGGTTAGCTCCTCAAGACGCCTCCTGGCTGCCCCATTGTTGATTTCCTCCAGTTACGGCCTTCCTAGTTGATTTTGTTGTCATCTTGAATGTTTGTAAGTCTCCGATCAGCGAGTTCAGATGTCTCTCAGTAAAAGCACCAAAATGTTTGAACCAAAAATTGCACAAACACCCAATAAAAAGTAGAAGAGAACAAAAGGTTAAGAAAACAAATTAAAGCGACTAAGAAATGAATGGACAGAGATTTACTGGTTCGGCAAACTCCAGCGTACGTCCATTTTTAGGATTTTATTGCTTATTTTCTGACTTGGGGACAGAAGTTTTTAAGGGTCGATACAACTCCGACGCTTAGATTTTCAAAATTACAAAAATATAGAGTAGAGCAGAACTAGAGCCAAAAGATCCTGAAAAATGAGCCATACATCTCTATAGAGGTAAAGAGCTTAATATCTTGCACAAAAGATCTCCAGACCGTTCTTCTTACTATAGGCCAGTTTTTCAGAAAATATGGGTGTCACATCATCAAATGTTATGGATCGGTACCGACCCCTAAGTTAGCCAAATTGGTTGCCTCCAACTCTTTGTTTGGCTCATCTTGTGGTTAGCTTCATGATTGCGTAATTGTTTGTATCAATAATCGCATGTTTGTGAGTCCTAAGATGGAGTTATAGAAGAACAAAATTGCATATTCAAGAGTTCATGGAGATTGATAGGAAGTTGCATGGAATCAACCAAACAACATTGAAAGTAGGGTTTTAGCCTAAAGGAGGACTAGTATGTAGGAGATGGGGTGGCTTGGTGGAGGTTTTATGGGTCGGTACCGACCACTTTTATGGATCGGTACCACCCCCACACTATGGGGTTTTGGGTCCTTGAATTTTTGTGGAGGATTTGTACTTGTGTTGTGATATTAGTTGTACTTTGGTTTTTGAGCTTCGTGATTATCTCTCCAGACGTCTTGCCTTGTTAACTTCGAAATTTAACTCGTCGAGTTCATCTGTATACTAGCTGGTCAAAAGATGGGATATCACATACTTCCGTAGATTAACTATTTACCATTTGTCACCCTGTTTTGACTTTCTCCAAAACATAAGAGTTCACAGCATTCTTAGCTACATCTATCATAAATACATTTTCATAATGATAATTCTTAAAAATCATGATTGATTAAACTTAATGTTTTTCATTACTGATTTTAGTAATTGTAAACCTTATGAAACACACATAACAAAATATACCATAATATACTTTTACTGAAAATTATCTTCTTTAGTGCACTACAAAACAATTGAAAACAGTACTGCTTATGATAAAATAGAAAATGACCATACATCCTGATATGTCTACAGAGATGTTCATGATGCATCATTCATCCAAAGAAATAAGCTAGAATACCCAAACAGGCTAATAACAGTTTGTATGCAGTACACATCATTTGGTAATTCATCAAATAGCACAAAGTAACGTTTGCAACGTCTAATTGTATAATTTAGCTCATACATCTTCAAGACTGCTCATGAGAGGTACACATCCGTACCCAGTGCGGAAAATTTCTTCATTGCACTATCAAGACATGCAATGGTAAGTAAACATATCACAACCGAACATCAAACAGTAATTAGCTCTGGCTCTTTGGTTTTCGGCTACTCTTTTCTTCTATACCAGACTGTGAGAATCTCTTCCTTAGAATTTCAAAAACTTCTTCCATCTTTACATCCTTCAACGTTAGAAGAACCATTGCATGGTATAGCAAATCGGCCATTTCTGATGCAGTTCGGTGCTTGTCCTCATTCTCAGTTAAGGTCTGTATGAGCTCCCCTGCTTCTTCACTGAAAATTGAATATGGATCGAGTTCAGTAAGATAAATCCTATAATATCGTTCCAAAGCAGTATTACGTGCTTTTCTATGTAACCTTTGGATTCAAACCTAGAAGGATTTTGTAACCTTTTAACAATTTGAAGAAAATAACAATGTAAGTTTATAAAATTATACGTACAAAGTAACATACGCAAGCCCCAATGAAGTTATGTCTTCTTAAAAATGCACATGACATTGATAATAAGTTTTTCTTCCCAACTGATTTAGCTTCAACATACAACCATGTGGACTCTACGGTTTTGCCACTTTGGAGAATATATGCTACCTTAAAAAATTTATATTAGAGTCATAAATATTAAATACTTCAACTTGATGTGAAATAAGTTCTGTCAAAAAACATCCCAACCCAGCTCCCTAGAAAATAAATGGTTTGAGTCAAACCCATTAAGATAAATGGGTTTGTCGGGCAGACCCATTTAAACCAGGTAATTAATTGGTTTACACCAATTCGACCCTTTTTTTTTACACCTAACCATTTAACCCACATAGCATTATCTCTCCTCAGATTCGCACAAAAAAATAGGGTTTCTCTCGAACATTTACCTTTTATCGGAGATTTAAGTTAATCATGTTTTTGTGCTTTTTTTCTTTTTGGGAAGTCTGCTTTGTTGGAACAAGAAGATTTGTTTCTTAATCATTATATGCAATTGGAAGCTCAGTGTTGTTATTTTTTGAAACAGGATGGACTTAAGCGTCTTGAAGATATGCTTTCAAATTCAGGTGTCCATCACCCTTCCATCCTGCAACAGGAACTTAACAAACGCAGGCTCAAATCGACTCTTGCAGTATGTATGAAACCGTTTTGTCAGTACAGGTAAAACAACCAGCAAATTAGATAAATGAGATGCATGTTTTGCAGGAGTTGTGATACTATTAATGCGATCACAAACCGCCTTTGAACAACTGCCCAAAAAGCTGCTCCACTCTCGTACTCCTGGTTGTACCCATTTATTATCTGGTGTCGGAACACAACATAAGATAAGGCAAAGAAGACAGTGATGAAAGGCCGAAGCAATGGTGTGATGACTGAGTAAATGAGGCAAGCAAGAAATACAATTGTTGCCTTGGTTCTGATGTAGCAAATTCTAAGGGTCCATCTAGTTCGAAAACAAGATTTGTGTTTTCCATTTTCAACAATATGCAAACATACGGAAGATGAATAAGGGTGAAAAACGGCCAATTAGAAATATGATTTTAACACATAAAACGGAAAACAACTTTCTTTTTTCCCGCTTTTTGATTAGTACAAGAAAGCATGTTCTATGGTTGTTATGGTAAAAGTAAATTTCTCATTACCAGTCAATCAGTTACCATTTTTAAGTAAAATCGGTATACTAGTAGAATCAGTATAGTAACAGTAAATTTACTATTTGCTACAATAATATATTTTTTAAACCAACAATACCAGTAATTTACTAGTCTATTTATAATACATGGATGTTCATGTAATACGCTGAATTATGGGCTTTTAGAAGAAAACAAATGATTAAATTTAATTTAGTAATTAAACTCAAATGATGCTAAATACACTTTTTTTTCCTTTCTCATTGATGTCTTTTATTAAATGACATGAAATACATAGTGAATCATCGTTACAGTATAAAAATATGTCAAGTTATTATTTTTTTGATAGACGGTAATTGACCGTTACCACTGCAATGGTTACCAGTTTATTAGTATAACAATCAATCGATAACGGTAAACAATTTTAGTTTACCACTAAAAACAGTACATTAACGGTAGTTGCAAAATAATAACGGCATCATTAACATAAAAACCCTATTTTCTTACCCCCTCTTCTCCTCTTTTTTGTAAAAATTATGATATCCACATCTTTCTTCCCCTCTTACGTCTTTGAAGTGCATATCGAAAATGCAAAACTCAAAACACGTGTTTTGAAGCCAAATGGACCCCAAGCTTCCAGGATCCATAGCTTCTTCTCAGTCTATCTCATTTTTGGCTAAAAATGTGTTTTTTAAATGGAAGATGATTCATGGTTTCATTCTAAAAATTTCTCCGGCCACGCCTAACCAACCATTCTTTTGCGCTTTCTTCTTCTTAATTTGGGCTACTTTGCAATTTTCTCCGTGGACCTTTTTCAAAATCCGGATGAAGTTCAGGAATGTAGCCGTTACTGCATTTTAATTGAAACAGTAATGCATTTTTGGGCTTAAAATTTTTGTTGCATTTTTGTCTAAAATGAGCTAAATGAACTAGGTTGAATTGCCTCATTAATCTAGTGGGTTGGGTTAGTCTATTTAATAAATGGATCAAACGAGTTATGTCTTTTGTTTTAAATGGGTTGGGTAATTACTACCCAACTAATTATCATCCGACCAACTGGTTTGACGGGTCTGTGTGAAATACAATCAAGAAATGAAGGAACTGGAAACTGAGGAACAACGATTGTGTATTAGGATGACAAACTAGATATGCCATGCCATGCATCAAATTAAGTTCTCAAACTAAATTAATGAATAGTCTATGACTTAAATTGAGGCTTTGCTACACTTGAAATATAGCTGTTAGACCTCCTCGTGGTTGGATACAGTAACATAGAAGTTGATAGTAAACTTCATTATAGATAAGTCAATATTCACTAACTTGCAAATCTGCTTCCCTTTCTGCCAGACAATAACCATCTATTATTTAGCATATTTTTATGGAGACTATATATTTGTTAAGAATTTACATCGTATGGGGTAAAAACTGCCGAGACTTTATTTTATACTTTGCAAGATAAGGAGTTCTTTATACTTGTTAAGATTCCACATCCACAGGAAGTTACAGATATTCATTTGTCCATATTCTTAAAAATGCATAAAGTAGTAGCATTGTTACATGTAGCTAGCTAGAGACATATTAGGACAAGTATTCATGAACAATGTACTCATGAGTAATAGTTAATTTACTCTGACATCAAAATAAGAAACTAATAGAGTATTCAGTCATGTTCATAAATATACGAGTGAGTGATTCACTTAAAATTTTGAGGTATGTGTCGCTGTATCTGTATGAAACATCAGAAATTATGGCACCTACCGGATCTTGGAAGAAAGCAAATCTTTATCGAGAAGTAATTTCTTGGTCCATGATTTCTTTCCATTTTGTTCCAACTTTATTTCAGCATTACGCAGTGAAATAGTATCCTCTAAGGAGTACAAAGTAGTCGATGCTAAATGAACTTTGTTTATCTGTCAAAAAAAAAAAATTACAGTCCATCAAAAAAAATTACAGTAACCAAAAGTGTGCGGCAAAGGGAGTAAAGAAGAAACAACAACCTGTGTGTCATCCAAAAGATCATCAATTGACGAATAATAGCACGTTTCTTCCCCCGTATGGCATGTAGGCCCATCAGGCTTTCCAAGATAAATTATCTACTAAAAACATAAAACAATTAATGCAAAAACAATCTTTGTTAGAAAATATTAAGCATTAAAGAGGACAAAATAAGAAAGTTAAGGGAAAAACTATCGTACAGAATCCCGATCACAGTCGATAAATATATCATGCACATTTATAAAATTCATTGAAGTTTCTCCCTTTGTCCACAGTGATGATCTTGAACGACTATAAAATGTTGCCTTACGAGATGTTATTGTTGTACCAAGTGCCTCCCTATTTGCAAATCCTTGCATCAGAATAGCCCCGGTGTCTACATTCTGTGCAATAGCCACAGCTAATCCTTTTTCATCCCACTTCATGTTGTCTAATATCTTTTCTACCTACAATTTATAACAATCTGTTACTGTAAAAATTCTGATGTTTGATTAAATACATCTGTTCAGAATATCAACAATAATCAAAATTGGCAAGGTTTAATTTTGGTCTCATCCCATGTTTGTGTGTGTGTATTATTACTTTATTTTTCTACTTATATCAGAAGCATTCCACTGAGTAACAAGAACGTAGTACTAGATTATGGATTTCTTACAAAAACTTAACAGAACGTTCAACAGACTTTGGAGTATGGACATAGTCATCTACATTCTACAATGCGCACAATGTGATGGCAAGTAAGATGTATCTATGCCTATGAAGCTAGAGTGTTTTGTTTTATTCTACGCAAAGATTAATGGCGAAGAACATAAAATCATCAATCAAAATGAGTTATATTTCATGTGCCATTTATTATGTGGTTTCTTATGTTCCTTACAGAAATGCACCATCGAGTTAATGTCTGACTCAACATTCCTCAATGAGAACTTTTGACTATTGAGCAGCATGTACTTTTTGGGATGAATCAATGGTCTGAAGATGTAGAATGAAGTGGTGGATTTACATCTTAAGAAATATGCCATAACTTATTATCAAAAATCTTAAGAGCATTAAGTTTGAATCACATTTCAAATCGGACCTCTCTAATTACAATTCATTTGTCAAATTATAATTCAAACTCAATTAAAATAGCAATTGAGAAAGAAGAAGAAAACACTCAAACTCAGGTTGAAATGAAAGATATCAAGATAGTTATTTGAGTCTACATTACAAGTTCGGTTGTTTCCTAAATGAAATAAGTTAAAATTAGAGAGAAAATTAAGTTTTAGGTTTTAGATGTAAAAGCCTAAACTTCCAAATCAATTTCACCAATATAAATTACAACTATAAAAAGAAGAATCAACGCATTAACATTCTTAAATAACGTTTTATTTGATAAACTACACAAAGCAGAATTTCTAGCATACAAGCATATATATAATTATAATTATATGAACTCTTTGAATCTACGATTCACGAATTAATTCCGATTTCGATTTAAAACAAAAAACATTAAGATTTACAATTTGCCCCGCTTCAAAAACCTCTCATCACAGAAATTTATGGTGATTATCAAAGAAAACTCAAATTAGATGAGAATGGAATTTGAAACATAGAATTATGGATATGAGGAAACTCTACATTCGGAACTTCGATGAAATGTTTTTCATGATTTATTGACCAAAATCTACAATACAAAATTTGAAATTCATAAAATACATCATTATCAAATTTGACAAGTACTAACCAATATCCTACCTAAACTTTTAAGATGCTCATTGTCCAAATTGAATTTTCTTTTAATTCATCTTATAGTTTTAGTTTAGATATTAATTAGTAATAATTTATATCATTCTAACAACATGTATGATTATTATTGTTCAAATTAGCTAGCATCGAAGAAATGGTAATAAGCGTATTTATTAATACGAAGAGATTTAGTTGGTTTCTTAAAATAGAACCTACTAAAAATGCCAACGAGTCTTATCTAAGACCATAATTAAATATCTTATGGAGCTTTACAAAATCATGGTTTTGAATAGTGGGGTCAAATAGACATGAACAATATCTTATTAGATATTGTTGGTTGTAAGCTAATGTACTATATTAGAAAGAATAAGTTGAACTAAATTTCAGAAAAGATTTAGTTGTCACATTGTATATAAAAACGTATAATAATAATAATAATAATAATAATAATAATAATAGTAGTAGTAGTAGTAGATGGTTGTCCCATAGTGGTTAGGTTTACAACGGACTTCATGAGGAGCTTAAGGATAACGTGTCGTGTTTTTTTTGAATATTCAAAATCAAAGGGGTTTTAAGATTTTAATAATTCAGAATGATTTTTTAAAAAAAGTACGGTTCTAAAAAATTTCAATTGAGGATCTAAAATAACACTCAAAATTCTCTGTAAAATCGCTCAAATTTGCTACAAATCTCCCAAAACTCTACAACCCTTTATGTGATTTAACAAAGATTATTATTATACCAAAACAGACTACAACAAATTTATGAAGTTTCAGTTAAATCATATTGGCCAACCACATAATTTATATAATTATTTTCAAAACCTAATCTACTAACCATGAATTTAAAATTTTGGTGCACTCTTTGTAAAGCACCAAATGCTTGTCGTTGTTTAAGATATCTACAGTTCACAAAGAAAATTGCAAAATGTCAATGCACATTTCTACCAACCATGTTTGTAATTTAGGCTCTTCTAGAAAATCACCACTGTTACCTGGATATAGTTTTGGTTCTTAATCTAATACAGATGTTTTAAACCATTACACAAGCTTCATAAAAACAAGAGTATGTATATGTTTATGTGTGTGTGCATACATGCATAATATGTATGTATGTATGTATAATACAAACATATACATATCCATAAGTACGCACGTACGTACTTACATATAGTATACATATTATACATGTCCAGGGTTATTGTATATAGATCAGACACATGATTTATATCTAAATAAAGTATACTGATTTGATTTAACCAGTGGTTATTAATGAGTGTGTGTACATTCAAATCAATCAAAATGGTTGTATTTGGTTTCAATGTGGTGCTAGATTTTAGGAGTACAATTGAATGTGGATTGTGTGTGTGTGTATCCCATTTCATTAATTCCCTCTTATCCATTCATAATTTTTGTCTCTAAAATATTGAAGTAGGTCAACTTTCGGTAAATGTGGTCTTTAATCATCTCAATTGTCACACAAAGGCTCTGCTCCTGAGCTCTTTTTCCACCGGTTGCGGTCGTATTTGGTGTGCTTGGTTCCCTTGTTCCTCTGTTAAACCACTGGTTATAAAGCCAACTAAACCCAATGTGATGTAATTTTGATTGTATTTCTAAATCCGCCAAATCGACGGTTTTTGGAAGTTTTTTAAATTTTATTCTAATCGTACTCTCATAGATATATTTCATTTTGACCATTTTCATTCCTTTCGCTAATATGTTATCAATCTTATAAAAATATTTCCATGAATTTATTTAAAAGTTAAAATATTATACTTTTTTTGAAGACATACATTTTATTTCTTTTGATATATATCAACAGCCCTCGTTTATTTATCAATATATTTATCTTCTCACTACCCAAATTCATTCAAAATTAAATATTCTATAATTCCAAATCTCCAACATCAAACACTTTCAAAATGTATGATTCTATATATTGTTTATATTTTATTTATTAATTCTTTTATATACAAAGTTAAAAAAAATGGTTTTTGTTTGTTTACCAACATCTAATTTTTTTAAGAAAATACAAAAAATGCTTCAGAAAGTTGAAAAAATCTTTCTTTGAGTGAAAAAATTGTTTTTTAGGGTAATAATACTTTCCATTTCAACAATTTATCCTATAATTGAGTTTGCAACAGGTTTTTCGGTCAATATTTTTTAGTTTTGTTATGCACTTGAGTATACTAATTCTATAGATAAATAAGTGATTTCATTTTTGTAACTAAACTTCTAAAATCAATGCATGATAAACTCGGAGCATGCAATAACTGGTTGTATAAGAACCTCATAAAAATTGGTCAAAGCCATTACCTTCTTTTACAATCAAAATTAGTACTTCCAAAACCCCTCATAATCGCTATTACAAAACTCAGAAGCAAGACCCATTACTTCGGGTGATTCTAGACTTCTAATTGATTCAAAACTACATTTCAAATTGATGTCAAAATAAATATTTCTCGCAGCAGGTTTCGATTTATCATTATGAATGAGCTAGAAGTTTTGAAGTGATTGACATTTCATGAAGAAGGTTACATCTGCAGAATTTCACTCATTCAAATATGCCTCTAAAGGGAGATTTTACATGATGGGATGTCCCCTCAGGTATGATTTTTATTTTTTATTAGTTGTTTCTGAAATACACAAACAAAACGATACAAATATATCAATGTCAATAAGATCTATTCCTAAAAATGTACTTTTTGCCAAAGAAAAATAACATACAACCAAACATAACGTAGCTAGCTAGTAAAATAATCAGATTTTATCTCATTGAAACCTTAAGTTACATGAAATATACGATACGAAGATCAATTTTTGACTACAACATTGTTTACAAAGTACAATTTACCATCTATATTTCGTAATAAAACAATAATAATAAATAAATAAATTTAAGGGGTTTAGATATAAACCTTTGAATCAAATCGGAGTTCTCTTGTTTGAAAAGATCCAGCAATCGGAGAATTAGAAGCTTGAATTGGGATAACAAAACTGAGGTTTTTCCTTTCAAATCTATTTACTGAAGTAGAGCGGAGCGGAGAGAAAAGCTTATCAGTACAGTAAAAAGCACCCGCCATTTGGTTATGCAGATTGAGGAATTTGAGAGGAAAAGGACCTAGTTAATATTTTGGCCGAGAAATCTATTTCATCCAGAGTCAAGAAAGCGAGATTCAGCCAACTTTGGCCCTCAGGGCTCGGGCATGTCAATTCATTTTAAAGATGGTCTTTGAGAATGCTATAAAGAATTGTTTTCGCCCTTTTGAATCGCAAATTTAATAAACTTTTTAATGATGTCCATTGCTGATATCTAATAATAAAATTTTAAAAACTATAATTTTACATGACAGTTTTAAATGCATTAAGAAAATATAGTTATAGCTAAAATTACGCTGAACTAGTTTGGGTATTTCTTTTTAAGTGCATTAAGAAAATGCCATTATACCAAAAAAGCCCAAAAATATGAATTGTGCATTGCATCGTTATAGTGTAATTTTTTTAACTGCATCATGGTGATGCAATTAGAATAATGTCATGTTAGTGGTTGTTTAATTGCATTACTAAGATGTAGTTATACAATATCATGTTAATGTAGTTTTAGTTGCACCTTAGTGATGTGATTTTTAACTGCATCATAGTGATGCAGTTAAAACCGTGTCATGTTTGTGCAAATTCAAATACTTTAAAAAGATGTAGTTATGCAATATTATATAGCGACAACTTAGTAATGCAGTATCATATATATTAACCGGCACCTTGGTCCAGCTACAAGGCGACAGTTGAAGATATCATCGTTAGCACAAGACAAGATTCTGACCAAGAAGATTCTGATGATATATGGATTTGATGCAATCGACGTGTTTTGGCGTTTATGTGTGGTGCGGTAGGTACGGTTCGGCACACGTCGCTCGGTCCAAGTCACTCGACGCGCGTCGCTCTGTCCAGATCGCTCGGCAAGCGTCGATCGGTCCGTTGAGTCGTCGTCGCCCGGCATGTACCGTTCCGCCGCAGGGAAGTGAAGTCACACATGGCTCGGTCAGATTGGAGCAGAATGTGTGGCTCGGTCGACGACGCAAGTCACATGCAAAAGCTGGCATTATTTTACTTCGAGATCCACTGCGAGCTACCCCCGAGTCCTTTAAGAGATCGCTTCGAGTCAGTTACCCAAATGACCACCGTTCGGCCATCCTAGGTCGGCATTTGTCGATCGGAGTATATCGCTCGGCATGCCTGGTTCGGTCAACTTGGGTTCACGTATATGGGCTAAGGCACTTTGCTCCTAGGCCTGAGAAGGAAGTCCAGCCTATCTTCGACTATAAATAGAGGGGTATGCGTGTAGTGAAAAGGCATCTTTTCCGAGAACACTGTGAGACTCTGCCATTTTTTATACTCTCCTCTTTTTAATTCAAACTTGTATTCAGGTGATTTGTTGTTTATAGATTGTATCTGTATTCAAGTGATTGAGAAAGTGATAAAGATTTTATTCAAAGTGGACGTAGGGAATTACGCCGAACCACTATAAATCTAATGTTCTCGTTTTTGTTGTTCTTTTTGCATTGAATTGCACTATTTTTCTGTTCTAATTTATTCTCTTCATTAATATCTCTACATCTACTCAAGGGTGTTAGCGACCAACTTTGATGCTAACAATATAGTTGCATCTTATTGCTTTTTAAAAGTTAGAAATGCTTTTAGAGTTGCAGTAATTAACTTCATGACTATATGCGGTCAATTATTTTTAATATTTACACATAGAGTTAAATATGTTTGTGATGTAGTTTAATATTGTTTTTTAGTAGTTTTTACATTCTTAATATCTTAAAGCTCTATTTTGGAGTTGCAGTGTTTTAGTACATGACTGTTATGCAATCAATTTCTTTTAATAATTCGATGCAAAGTTTAAATAGATCTATTTTACTTAAGTTGAAAGATGCAATTTTAAGTAGTTAATATGGTAATTAATTTGAGCATTTTTAAGCCTTAAAACTACATTTTTAAAATCTTAGTATTATGCTGATAATTTCTATCATAATTCGAATCATTTTGAAAGAGATCTGTTTCATTGTGTTTGAAAGATGCGGTTTTGAGTTATTAAATATTGTTTTAGGTAGATTTTAGCAATTTTAAGCCCTTAAATATGCATTGAAAAATGTAGAAGCTAACTACATAACTGTTATACAGTTGCATTTTTAAATTTGAAATCAGTTTTAAAATAAATTTATTTTACTTCATTTGAAAATTGTAGTTTTAAGTAAATTCAGTGATTAATTGTATATGAATTATGCAGTTTTTTTATATATTTTGAATCAGTTTTAAAATACATATAACTTACTACACTGTACGGAGTTTACATTATATATAATGTATTAAAACAGGGGTGAGAATAACAGGCGGTAAAGTAGTAGATGTTAGAGCAGAGACTTGATTTATAGAATTATTAGCAGGGACTTCTGTTCATTTTAATTATTAATAGGAAATTGTCATCAAATTCCCAAAAACGAAACTAGAAGGGTAAAAAATTGAGAATAGAGAGAACATACAAGTTTTATAGTACTTCGCCCAAATCAATTAGCGCATGAGTTCACTTTATCTTTTATTACTAATTTGATTTGCTATAAATGGTTGATTCCGAATTTGACAGAGTCTACTTGCAAAATCAATCGAAAAGTCATATTTCATGTGTTACAAGGTGCCTACATGTAGATGAATTTGTGCATCAGATTTTTCGGATCGCCCATTGAATCATTGAAACGTATAGATCCAAGTTTCTAACATGAAGGACCGGTCAAATCGACACGTTTTTTTCCAAATTTTGATCGATTGGCGCTGTCGACGCCGATTAGTGCCGATCGATTGTATTGATCAATTTTTTATCTCTTTAGTGTTGGTCGATTGTATTGACCAATCCTTTGTCTCTTTCTTCAAAAACATCCAAGTCTTCTAGCTTTGGTTCTTCAGGGGCAAAATTACCAGTAGCTATCGATAAGTACCAATCAATATGACTTCTCCAAACATGCAATTTCTTTGAACTTACAAGTAGGACCATAATAGGAGTGAAATAGGGCCCACATCAAGCTTTGGATCGATCGATACCAATTGGTGTAGATTTCTTCATACTTAGTGAAATTTTTTGAAACCGCGTCCTTAATGTCTTCCAAGCTTCTTGATCTAATCTTTCATTATTTTGTAATTCAGATCCATCAAGATATTGCTTGGTTTAAATACGTGATAACATTTTCCTTCAAAGTATGCTTTATGAAATCAAAGCATGGTTTGGATCGAGATAACTGACCAAATTTAGATCTGCAAAGATACCTCTATCGTCTGAACTGTTTTTATGAAACGTTGCATCTTCTCTGAAAATGTCGGCACATCGTTCCAGATAGTTATTGAATCGCATTTTTTCAATGGATATAAAAGCAAAAGTCATCTGCCCAAAGTCCTCAATCATTACTGAGAATTCCTGAAAACTATTCCATTCCTCGGCCAGGTAGATCTATGTTTCATTTTCCCCTTTCTTTAGTAACATCTTCATATATAACGGTACCGATCGATTTGCATTTTCTCACTTAAAAGAGAAACTTAGAAAAAGTTTATAAGTACTTCTCATTTCCAGGTCACGCTTTTCTTCTACTCTTAAGCACTTGCGACTTTGTCTTCTCCACTCGCAAGCATTGATTCGAGCTTTCCACGCCGTCCAACTCAGATCCACCTCAAGTTTAAGGAGTTGATCTATAAGAACGCACATACGAACCAACCTATTTAAATCTTGAGCTCGACTTTACCATCATTCCTCAATCTTTGACGTATTTTCCAGATCTCGAATAATCAAGGTGGGTGCCGCCGCCTTTAAGCCAAGACCCTCAAAGCAATTTCACGACTTCCATGCCATCACCGTTGCTGATCTACCCCATAACACATGTCATTCTTTTCCTTCACCACCTCCAAAGGCCTATAAGCTGCCATGAATCCCAAAGTAGACATGGGGTGGAGATGGTGAAGGAAGATAATAAATTTCCTTAGGTTGACCTTGGTGATGCCTCGGTCCTCTTGCCATCGATCGAGTTAATTTGCAAAATTGCCTCATCTAATGCACTCTTACACTTAACAAATTTAAGAGTCGGTATGTCTTAGGACATTCATCTCATCAACACTTGAATTTGGTTAGTGAATATCTGTTGTCCTGTAGAAAAACTTTGTACTACCTTGGATTTCATCCAGTTCCATTAACATAAATCTTACTCAAGAGTGTCGGAGCTTGTTTGGCAACATGAGTGTGCTATCAACATAGAGTGTTCCATACATCATGCCAAGGACAGAAGCCGCATATTTTGATATACAACCCTACCTCAGTCAATGTACAAAATCCTACTGGTCAATACACTTCGACATTCATTGGATCATATACATTGACTACACATGTGGTTTAATCAAAGTAAGTAAAGAATTTAAAATTACCTGATCATGCTCTTTCTTCAGCTTTCAATCTGAAATGGAATCTCACAAATGATCTGGGCATCTCTCTGTCGTTGTAACGGCTATCTCTACTTCTACTTCCACTCCTCTAGTAACAGCTTCTTCTTCTGCCCTAGCTTCTACCTCTACTCTTTCTTGAGCTCGGAAACCTCAATGCCATCCTGAGCAACCTCTTCAAATTTCCCCTTATGCGACCATAAGGGGACATCATGATGCCATCACTTCCGATGTTAATGATTGGCGTTATAATCCTCGACAACCCCTACTTCGAGGTTAATGGTCGCGAATCTTAGGAGAATCTATGAACATCATGGGATGCCCTATAAAGAGACCTTACTCCCTTTGCCACACCAAGGAGCTTATGATCCTCTAGAAGTCTACATAGTGTGTAACCGCTACGTGTGTTTGTTTGGGGTTATTCCTCATTTCAATCAATTTCTTAGATGGATGTTCAAAATTATGAAGCTAGCTTCAACCCAAATCCATCCAAATGGATATGTCACACTCTATTGCACACATATGAACTTTGTTAGGCACTTGGTCGGGGAGCCTACCTTCAAAGAAATCTAATATATATACAACTTCAAAAGGAAATCTTACTGCTTGAATCTCACATTCCTTGAGGTGCTCCATGACTATAAAGTTGTCATTGGATTGCACCACAAACTAAGCCATTTAAAGATGTGATTTTTTTATCATATTCCCTAATGGCATCACTTGAAGATGGCCTAGATTCAAGTCCCAATTCCCTGCATTCTATCTTACTCGAGCTTACTTCACTTAAATTACTAATCTTCTTTCCCAACTTTTAACGATATTTGCAAAAGGGTTGAGAATGCTTCTCTAGTCCAAACACTCTGACGCTTGAGAGATCTTCTAATGAATGACATAATAATGGGACACCTTCTTACTGGCCTTCGACTATGCCACTTTCAATTACTACATAATGGATAAAAGAGTCAATTATATGCACCATCTTCCTTACACTGCTTAAGCTGCTCCATGAACCGCTTCTGAAGCCATGATAGCTTGTTCAACTCCGGTTCACTGTGAGGTTATTGTTAATACTCAAGGTATTAGTTTTGATGACAACAAACATATAAATATTGTTACTAATATTTTCTCGAGTTATATAGTATATTTTGCAGGATATTAGGAATATATAATAGGTTTATAAAAGTGATGATTGAATAAAAGCTTGAAGAACTAATCAGTATAAATCAAAAGTTGATCGAGATATATTTGAGGACTCATGAGTTTTGAAGAGTTCAAGAATAAAAACACGAAGAGCTCAAGAAATTTGTGTTAATGTGTTATCGGTCTTAAATTAAATGTTAAAGACCTGAGTAGTATCATATCTTCGATTTTCTTCAATTTGAAAATTATTTTCCACTCAAAATGTTTTTATAAAAGAATAATATTTAATTTAGTTATAAAATATATTTTAATAGAAATATAGTATGAGACATTTTCAAAGTGGTTCTAAAGATATACAAATAAATCTATACATGTCAGCATATAAAATATTTGTATGTCGACATATAGACCGTTGAAGTGTTTTTAAAATTTTCATAAAAGCAACTTTTAGCACCATCCTATCGCAAATGGATGCAGCTCTTCAACCTCTATTTAAACATATACAATTATTGCACAATTTTGATTTTGAATTTTGCCATATTGATGCTTAAATGGAACTTCTAAATAATGATTTAAAAGAGATTATTTGCACACACTAGGTAAAGCATCTTGAATTTGGTAGGGGTGATAACATAGTTTGCATATTTTGGATATGGTATAAGAGTTGATACAATAATAGAACTAGACAAGCATCAAAGTTGACAAAGTATTTTAACGTAGAAACTAAATAGTTTTATATTAGTCAAAATGCAGAGGAAGCGTGTGTTTGTACGAAAAAAAATCAAAGGCACTAGATACATTTCTAAATATTATAAGTAAGGTACCTACTACTGATTGTCAACGATGTACCCATGTTAAAACCAGTTTAGTTTAGTTGTTTAGTTCTCGATGAAGAATATGATAGAGACATCTTTTATACTTACTACAAGAGGATGTTGGGATTGTCCCAATCTATATAAACAAACTCCATATTAAAATATTTACTATGAAGCATATGATGTAGATCCCTTATGTATCGAGAATAAGGACCATCACATATGTTGTGTTATCTGTTACATTAGATCTTGCTTATACACTTGGTGCGTTTAGAGAATATCAAACTTGAGGTAAAATCATTAAATGGCAGTTAAGAATGTTCTGAATATTTATGAAATACTAGGTAATTGTCTATAAAATAAAAGTACTACTTATGAAGGAGTGTTCGAACTCGAACTTTATGAATGATAACGAATATAGTGAATCAATATTAAATTCATGTTAAAACCTTAATTAAGGAGCTATAATTTGGAAATGTTTCAAACGAGAAGTTATGGCAGACTCGACGATAGATGCTACATACATCGCCTTCAGCAGTGCCACAATGAAAGCAGTATATTTATACAAATTATAAGAGAGCTAGGAGTTGTTTCTATCATTAAAATCCAATAATGTATTGTGATTACAATAATACAATATAAATTGCATAGGGAACTGAAAGCTTGTAAAGAAATCAAGGTATGTTCAACATAACAAACACGTGATAAAAGAGTTTATCCATACTGAGGAAGCATAATCGAAAAGTAGATATAAAACAATAGTATTGTAGATCTATTCACTAATGCCCCTTCTTAGTCTAGTTTTGTTTGACTGATCAAAGCACTATGCTACAAAGTGAACAGACAATAATGATCACGCAACATAAGGTATATTTTCTATTATCCCGCTATTTACCACCGTTTCACACAATATATAAAAAAAATATCTGTTGTTTGAATAGCCCTTGAAATCCCTATGTTTATGTTTATGATTCAAACAACATTTATTCTGTTGTCTGATTGAAGTTATCAAAAAATTTAGTTTTGGCTCTATATTTTCCTTCTTAATGTTTTCATGGCTGTATTCCTTAATTGTTCCCTCTTCATTTTCTTTTCATTATATCTTTACAAAATATATTTCCCTCTTTTCAAAGTTCTTCCGCTTCACAAAATTTATTTCCATCTTCTCAAAATCAAATCGACAAAACCCTAAACTTGTCTTCCATTTGCCTTTCCATTTGCCTTCGACCCGTCTTTTGGAATTAGGTTTTCAAATCGATTTATCCCTAATCGAAGCGTCGATTGATAACGAAATTGCATGCATACCTTTATCGATTTTGATGGTAATCGAAGTGATGGAACCCTAATCTGACTTGTTCAACGCCAATTCTTTGACCTGTCTTCCATTGTCAAGAGATTTTGATGGTAATTGATTGGTATGATTTCCACCCCTTTCGATTTTGTATCGTTCATAACTTGTTTCAATGTCGATGATGAAATGGGTTTTTATAGTGATTGAATCTCTATATTTTGATTGAACAATTATCTGAAACTTACATAACTTGTTCATTGTTCAAATATATTCTGACTTGTCAGCTTCATTTATGTTTTCTGATTGGTTTTTCTGATGCTGATGCTTTACTAATTTGTTCACTTCATTGTTTCTCTGTTTCGAGTATCCTTATGCTTGGTTGATTACTGCAAATCCTTTTCTTGTACATGACCGTGCCTTAGTTGATCTTGTTTGTACTTGTTGTACACTATTGTATTTCTTGCTTAGTTGATGATGAAGGCATTTTAGTCGGTTCATGACCTTGCTTTGATTCTTATGTTGGCTATTTTTCCTGATGCTTATGCTCGGTTATTTGTTTTTCCTGATGCTTCACACCGAGTGATATACTTGTTGTCTTTCCACTCACTATATACATGTATACTCATATGTGTGCGTGTGTGTGTATTGGTGTGCCATGTTATTCGTTTGTGTATTTGACTTTGAAAATTTCAATTTTTGTGTGTGTTGCTGGTCTTGCTGGTCTTGTTGGTCCATGTTCAATGCTTGAGTCTTGTCAAGGTAGTGCACTACCTTGTTCAATGCTTAAGTCTTGCCGAACCATTTTGCACCTTGAATTGTTGAATTGTCAAGGCAGTGCACACTTTTGTGTGTGTGTTCACTTTTGCTTGGTTCATCCATACATGCTGTTGAGTTGCCTTTCTACTCACTATGTACATATATACATGTATATACATATGTGTATATGCGTATATTAGTGTTTCTGATTATGTCAAAATGTGTGTGCTTGATTTTACATGTATGCTTTGAACCTATGCATCTGTAGTTTATACCAAGTAGTAGGATAACACACATATATGCTTTGAACTTCCATGGACCATGTATATACATAAAGATGTATGTATATATGCATGCACTTGTTCTATTTGGATAATTCCAGCTACGGTTTAATTTCGAATTTCTGATTTTAATTTGTTAAATTTCTAGGTTGATGCTTGAATAGATATGTTCTTGTCCCCTGAAGCTTGCTGTTTGGTTTAAAACTCAAGTTCTCATTGTTTGCCCATGACTTTTGTGTGCACCACTTTCACCATGCTTATGCGTTAATACTGGTCGAATCCCTTTGCGATTGGTTTGTACTTGTACTTGTGTATGTGCCTGGTTTGTTTTGATTATTCTGCTGCCTAGTTCAAGGATGTATTGCGATACTGTAATTGTTTTGATTGTGATTCTTTCACTTATCTGCTAGTGTTTTCCTTAAATTGAAATGAAATGGTGCATTTTTCTCCATGTACGTACATGCATACATATTTATATATGTGTGTGTGACTATGTAGTCGAATCCCTTGGCACCAGGTGTTCTCAATCCTATATCACCGCTTGATGTGTTGTTTTGTGATGTTATGTGTGGCAATGCCTTGAACAAGGCAGTGCATACACTTCCTTGTTCATGGCGATGCAGACACCTCCTTATTCGTGGCGCGATGCCATGAATAAGGCAATGCATAGCACCGCCTTGTCAAGGCAGTGTGTGCACTGCCTTGTTCACGGTAGTGCCGGTGTGCATTGCCTTGTCAAGGCCGTATGTGGTTGAATTGCTGGTCCATATTGTCAAGCAAACATATATATCACACTGGTGTATTGGTTATGTTTTGACTTTGCTAGTCTATGTTGTTAAATTGTTGAAACTTGTTTTTTCTTTAATTTGGACTTGGTCAAGGCATTGTTGGTTTTGTTTTGACTTTATTGCCCTGTAAGAACTTGTGGTTGTGCACCCATGTACTTATATATACTCGCACATTTATTAGTGCACATACTATTACACTTGCATCTCGTTTTCATCTTAGTGTCTGTTTAAAACATGAAGAGAAAACAAACCCATAAACTGGGTCAATATTAATATTCAAATTCAATTTTATTTTTGCAATTTAGATTTTTTTTCCTTTTCCATTTTACTACGTTGCTTATTTGACATATATAGGAGATGGCTGAACACAAGCTGGAGCAAGTAAATTAAGACTAACATAAAAAAAACTCGAGTGAGTGTGAGTAAAAAATGTTATATATGAGAGTGTAAAAAAATATTGTATATATGAGAGTGATAGAGAAAATTTTATTTGAATATGTAAGTGGAGTGGTAGTGGAAGTTGTATTGTATTTGAATTTGAATTGAAATAAATGTTTGTTTAAATAAATTATGATTCATTTATTTCATATTAGTCAATATTTATATGTTGTCTAATAGTAAATTCTAGAAATGATACTATAACATCAGACAACATATGGTTTTTTTGTGTTAATGCATATTAGACGATGGAGCATATCTGTGGTCTGATGTGTAATGAGATGGCACGTGATTTAACGACAGATAGATATGCATTCAAACAACGGAGTATATTCGTCGTCTGATGCCTTTTTTCTAGCAAAGGTATGGTCATGAGATTCCATAATTATTCTCAAGTGCAAGTGGGAGATCGATAGAGTTAAGGGTGTGCCATAAGGGCAATTATTTAATTTCTTGTGTAACTTAACTCTTATAGTATAATCTTGTTTGGAACGATGTGCATCTGGTTTGTTTTTATATCATATATATTTTCATATGTAGATATAAACAGTGAAGTAAATACATTAAACAAAATAAGTGTGAAATCCTTAAGAGAAGTATTTTATCTATTGCATATTTTTTCATACCATGAGCATTGAGTTGATACATACATACATGCATACATACATGTATATATATATGTATGCGTATGTAAATGTGTTTGTATGTAATGTAATTAAAAATTTACTCCTTAAAAGTTCCTAATCAAGATGTATCGAAAAAAGTCATTGATACATATGTTAAGACTAGTGTATTTAATGCTCTACATATGATGGACGATGATCTACTCATAACCGTTGGAGGCACTAAGGGGTTATGTACTTGTGATTGGTTGGAAAAATCATAGAAACTTTATACATAATATAACTAGGTTAAAATAGAAGATCATAGGACAAGAATGTACAGTAGTCTTTGGAATTGAGAGTACTGTTGATCTTAAGTGCCTAGGTTGTTGTCTGATTATGATTAAATACTTGGCATAGCGACATGTTACACCATATTTGGGTTTATATCGAATTACTTGAAATGAAATACTATCCAAGTGTGGTTTTGTCTCCTTCTTCATAGAAGCTATGTTGATATCACCGCATTTGGCAAGCCAACTTAAAGTTAAAATCTTTGGCTAGATTAAAGTAGTTAATCGATTGATGTCATCATAGTGAACCAAAGACTTTAAACTGACCTATGCAATTAATACATATATTACATTATTTTATTTATGACATTAAATTGACATTATATAATAGTACATGGCATCTTGTTGACCATAGGACCAACAGTTAATTTTCTCCTTGAACCTCTAAGGTCGTATATTATTATATTTTTGTGATGCTCATATTATGAATATAAATATCACAAATATTTAAATCATAAAATAAAATTTAGTATATCAATTTTAAATTAAATTATTAATAAATTAAATTTAAATTTAATTATTGGTAAATTCATTTTAAACATTAACAATAAATAAATATTTTATTCAAATTAATAAATTATAATATTAATAAAACTCTTTAATTAATTAAATACTAAATTAGTATAAATGAAATATTATTTACATAAATATAACAAAAGATCTAGTGCAAATTAATAAAAGCAGATATACGTTTGAGATTCACCATTTTACTCCTTGCTACCAATGCACTTGATTGAGTAGTTGTAAGGCGCATGGCACATAACCTAGTCCCATCAAGTGCTCAAAGTGCTTTTAGATTCCTAAATCTGCTACCTTAGAACCAAAAAGGAAGGGTATAGCGTTAATGGAGCTTAGCTTGTAGCGTTGGCATTTAGAAGCAAAATGGAATATTAATACTAGTTAGGATCAGGTCAAACATTAGGGCTCTATGAAAGAACCTCCATGTCAAAATGGAAATTTTGGTTCCAAGTCATATGGAAAAGAGAGGCTAACATAATAATTGTCTTGAATGCTGTTCGAGGCAAGTTTTTAGAGAGAAATTCACATCCAGGCATTCGGGACTAGAGGAACAACTATATAATGACCAAAAGAGGCTTTATGCTTTTTTATGTGTTTATATGTTTCACAAGAATAGGTAGAGTGCCATAGAAATTACGGATCAGAAGCCTACGTTACTTACGATTAAGAATATAAATATTTTTCTTCCTAATTCCTTCAAAGATAATATTTGATTTATTATCTTAGATGTGACACTTATCATTTTCAAATTTAATTTTGTAGCCCTTATCATATAGTTGACTTATGCTAAGTAAATCGTATTTTAGATTCCTAACTAACAAAACATCAGATTTGGTTGGAGTTTTAGAGTTACCGACATTGCCTATGCCAATCACATATCCTTTTGAGTTGTCTCCAAAGTTGGCCAGTCCTCCGTCTTCATAAATTATGTCATTTAATATCTTTGGATTGCCAGTCATGTGTCTTGAACCTCCACTATCAAGTATACATTTGTTATTCTTGATTTGTACCATTTGTCTATTGAGTTTTGATTCGTCAAAAGCCATGCAACACATCTGTTCCTGCACAACACACCAATTCGGTAGATAACTTGATTTTCTATAATAACAATATGAAGACTTACGAGACAATGATGTTTGGACAGTTTTGTACTAGTGTTAACAGAATTTTCGAAAATTGCCATTTTAAACTTTTTCAAAATTCAGATTATGGTAATTTTGAAAACAAATGCTCTGATACCAAATGTAGAAAATATGGATTACAGATCTTAAGGCCAGGTTAACACTAGAAGGGGGGTGAATAGTGTTTAATGGATTCTATGGAATTTTTGGAATTTTTCAAATATAATGTCGATCTTACAACTTCGCTTTCAAGTCCACATGATACACCCTCCTATCTCTGAGTCCAGGGAAAACTCTCTTGATTTAACCAGGCTACATGATCACCTAATTGATTTATGGGCTACAATCACACTCAATTGATTTATGAGCCATAATCACACCGTGTCCAATCACACATTGATAGAGAGAGACTCGATACACTTTGATCCTTTGATCTTTGCTTATGAATGATCCTATAACTCTAAATAGCACTGAGATCTTTGAGATAGAGTGGTAGAGAATCAAACTAAAGATGATCGAGTTTGATTCACTTAAAATTTTGGCAGAGTTTTGTTAAAGCATTTGAAATATAAGAGAATATTTGAGTGGAGAAGAAGGAGTGAAGAAATAAAGAAAAACTAACTTAAATTTTTTCAAAAACAATTGATATTTATAGGAGAACGATGGTTATGTCTATTCGGGAAAGGTTATGACGAATAGACATTTCTTTTTAAAATTTGAATTTTAAATTCTACAACTACCATGTCGACATGGGAAATGGGGGATAGCGACATGTCTATGTATTTTTTTGAAAATTGATTTTACTTTAAAATGATTTCTATTCTAAAACTTGTCAAAACAATATCTAAACTTTGTAAACCATGTAAACCATTTTGAACATAGTTAAACTTATAAAAGAGTTTTAGAAAGTAATCTTAATATATAACTTATAATATAAAAGTAATATTAAGAACTAAGTATAGATTTCTATAAAATATATTAAAGCCAAAATATTAAAATCAAGAGATAGTTTAAAAACAAGAGATGATTTTAAAATTAATATGATTAAAAATAGTTTTTAAATTAAGGCTGAAATATTTAGATTGATAGAGATGACTTTAAAAATATATTTTTTGAAAAAAATATTAAAAATAAATCATTTTGAAAATTTCATGCATTCCATTCCGCTACAGAAGGTCATGGGTTACATTCCACTAAAGAGGTCGTAGATTCTATCCCACTATTAAAGCAAGAAGGTGGATTCCATTCCACAATTAATATTCGAATAAATATTTTAGTGCTATTATAAAGTTTTAATATAAATCTAGACTCTATTACTTATCTTGATATCTTGAACTCTTAATACTCATAAGTCTTCAGTCTTGAATCTTTATACTCGGTCTTGAATCTTTGTACTATACAGTCTTCATTCTCAGTACCTACATATATGTATATATCCTACATATATTACATATCTAGACAAGAATATTAGTATTTATGTTTTATAAAAAGGTCTAAGGTTGTTGTCATCAAAACCATCTTCTCAGGAACTAACAAGTTCCGCTTCAATGAAAGTATTAAGTCTTCGAAGAGATATGTCTCTAAATAGATTTCCATGCAATGTCAACAAGATAAATACTTATGAGGACTCCACCTTGGGAATAGGTATTAAATGACGAAGACCTACCTAAATTGAGGTCTTAAATGGTCAGAGTCTGCCTATTTTCCATTAATAGGTATTAAGTAGCTTGGGCACTATCTCTTGCACTGGTAGACATTAATAACGATGGTTATGGGTTATAGATTGGATAATACAAAGGTCCTACTTCAAATATCGAAGGTATTAAGTGGTTGTTTAAGGACACATCTCTTTCCCTTATATAAAGTATTAAATGGTTTTGAATATAGTTTAAATGCGAAAAACATATCCTTATTTGGATTATACTGTCGAAGTACTCATATAGAAAGGTTCAAGATTTCCATTCACCAAATATTGTTGTTCTGAATCCCTTCTCGTTACAACACAGGTTAGGGAAAGAGACGATGATCAAGATGGAGACCATGATGAGAGGAGCTTGTGGCAGTAGTCTATTTATCAATTTATGCTATTTTCCGATGTACCCATTTGAAGACGACGATATATTTTTGAACATGATTATGTGACGGTTATTGTTGACATTATATTATAGTTTTGTAAGATTTGGAATTTTAACTAAAATGGGTATTGTTTATGCTATTATTCTTCTACTATGAGTTCTGTATGAATATATAAATAACTCTGTATTGTTCTTTTTACCAACTAATAGCCAGCTTTGGAATGGGTCTAACTTTCGATGGACCCTTTCTAGGTCAGGATTTATGCCTGTTTCGAAGCAGGTAGTTACACTATAGATCCTTGTGCACTTTCATTTGGTATTAAAGTAGGTATTTTCATTAACTGTAACAAAGTTTTTGAAAAATTAAATATACGAAAGACACTACTTTAGAAGGTCAATCGACAAAACATCATCCAGTTTTCACCAGGTCTAACTATGCATATTGGTCTAGACATATAAGAATTTTTATGGAAACTAATGGTTTTGAGATTTGACAAGCTACTCAAACCAAATATGAAGCACGACTGAAATAAATACTTCGTCTGATGCTTAGAAAAATGTGGAACCTAATAATGCAAAAACCATGATATTTTTTTTGTTTAGTTAGCAAAAATGAATTTTCTAGAGTTATGATGTGAAACTGCGTATGATATTTAGCATACACTTCAAATCACAAAAGAAGAGATAAACAAAGTTAAACAAACCAAAATTTATAATCTACGAAATCAATTTCCATCATTCAAAGAAAAACCAACGAAATCATTGTAAATATATATATGCAATATTTTAAACCATACAACACGATCTCATGGCATTAGGAGTTACATTTACTGAATTTGATTTTGTTACATGTATCTTAAATTCTTTAATAATTGAGTGGGGAAGAAAAGTTTGCAATTGAAGAAGCCAATGACCTTTCTCAACTTAAAGTTAAGGAATTAATTAAAAATTTGTTGTCGTATGAAGCAAACTTGTAGGCAAGAAAAAACAAAATCAAGAGAAGAAGAGTATAGATTTTCAAGCCAACAATGAAGAATCTGACTTATATAAAGATGGAATTGTGTTCATTGCTAAAAACTACAACAAATTCAAGAAATTCACAAAGGCACAAAATGGTGAAAACTCAACTTCAATCAAGTGCTACGAATGCAACAAATTCGGGCACATAAAGAAGGATTGCCCATAATTAAACAAGGAAAAGAAGAATAAATGTGAAAAGCTCAAGAAGAAAAGAAAAGCTTTTCAAGTTATATGGGATGATTCAGATTCGTCTTCTTTAGAGAATGAAAGCAATAATGACACGAAACAAGCAAGCGTTTGTTTCGTGGCAAGTAACGAGGTAAATTTCGATCTCTCTTATAATGATATTCTTGAAATTAGTTGAACTTTATGATATAAAAGAAATTTGAAGAAATTATATAAATAAAGCATAGGCAAATTAAATAGAGCTGAATTAGAAATTGGCATGCTTAAAGATGAAAATTGTATCTTAGAAGAAGAATTAGAAAATTCATAAAAATCTTGTGAAAATTTAAATTCTCAAAATACCGCTTTGGTTGACAAAACTAAGGCAAGTAAAATTGAGAATGATAGGCTTAGCCAAAAAATTTGTGAACTAAAATCCAACTTATATTTTTCAAAAAATGAAGTTTTAGAACTAGAATAAAAATTAGAGCAACTTACAAACAATGTTCCAAAATTTAACCATGGAAAATAAAGCTTAGAAAATTTGATTAAAATCTCAAAACCATCCGGTAATAAAAATGGATTTGGTTTTAAAAAGGCAAAATAAGTAATAAACAGTAATGAGAAATATAGCACTTTGTACAAAAAAAATAGGAAACCTAAAGATTAAGCAAAGATTTGAAATTCTAAAAATATAAAAATTTGGATTCCTAAAATATGTAACAAATTGATTGCATAAAAACATATAGATAGTTTCATAAAAGATGTTCATCATAGCTATACCATATTTATAAAGGTCCCAAACCCAAATGGGTATGGCTACTTTCTTGTACTAGCACATATGACCCTAACGAAGGAAGTGGGTACCAATAAGATTTCTTATTATTTTGCAAGTATCCAGTAACAAAAAGGAGAAATAGATACTCGATAATGGATGCTCCAAACAATGATAGGCAATGCAAATATGTTAACTGACATAACACACATTGATGGAGGAACCATGACATTGGAGACAACTCGAAAGGATTCGTAGTTGGAATTTGAGATGTCGTCAATGTTGGTATATTTAACTCTCCATTGATTACAATTGTGTTATTACTATAAAATTTAAAACATAATCTCTTAAGTATAAGTCATCTATATGATATAAGTTTTAAATTAATTTCAAAAAAGATAAATGCAATATTTTTTATCAAAATAAAATTTTAATTTTTGATGGTATAAGAAAACGAAATATCTACATTCTAAATATGAATATTAAGCACATTAGCAATATGTATCCAGTTGCGAATCATAATGATCTGTGGCTCTAGCACAAATGATTTTTTCATATTAATTTGAAATATCTTAATAAAAATGCTAAAAATGAATTAGTAAGAAGTTTACTAAAAATAAATTTAAAGTTAGGTTTATATGGCGCTTGTCAATATGAAAAATTAAAGAAAACTTCTTTTAAATCTAAAAAGGGAATATCAACAAAACAACCACTAGAACTACTACATTTAGATTTATTCGGTCCTACTCTAATGAGATCAATAAATCATAATAAATACATTTTTATGATTGCTTATTATTATTCTAGATTTACTTGGACTTTATTTTTGAAACAAAAAAGTGATAATTTCGAAAATTTTAAAATATTTCGTAAATGAATTCAAAGTTTAGGAAATTTAAAATTTAAAAGTATTAGAAGTGATCACGAAGGAGAATTTGAAAATGAATCATTTGGAGATTTTTGTAATAAGAAGGGTATAAGCCACAATTTCACTTTTCCATGAAAAACATAACAAAATGGTGTAGTTGAAAGGATGGTACATACCTTATAAGAATGTGCATGAACATTGCTAAGTAGTAGTAATTTACCAAAGAATTTTGGGTCGAAACTATTGCTAACGCTTGCTATGTACTCAATCGTGTCTCTTTAAGGCAATTGACAAAAATCACTTCTTATGAAATGTGTTATAGAAAGAAGCCGAAAGTCTCAAATTTTTGAATTTTTGATCCAAAATACTTCATAATAAATACTAAAGATCAATTAGGTAGATTTGATCCGAAAGCCGATGAAGGAATTTTTATTGGTTATTCGGAATGAAGCAATGCCTATAGAATATTTAATAAATGAACTAATACAAATTGAAGAGAGTTTACATGTTTTTTTATGAAGACTTTAAAATAGAATGAAAATGAAGATGAAGAAATTTTATAAATGAAACAACCATGTGTTTTAGAAACTAATTCCATTAATACCAACTCTAATAACGAAAATAACTTTGAAAATAATAACAATGAAAATATCAACTTAAGGTCTCCTCCTAGAATCGTAAAGGACTACCTCATAGATAATATAACTGGAGATGTAAATACTAGAGTCGCAACTGGAAGTCAGATAAATTAAATGGATCATATAGCTTTTATCTCAAATGTAGAACCTAAAAACTGTAAGTAAGCCGTTGAAGATGATTTTTGAATATTAGCGATGCAAGAAGAACTTAATCAGTTTGAAAGAAATAATGTTTAGGGACTTACGCGAAGATCGGATAAGCAATCCGTTATTGATACAAAATGGGCATTTTAAAAAAAGCCGATGAAACTGGTAACATAATTCAAAATAAAGCTATATTAATTGCTCAGGGGAATAATCGAGAGGAAGGAATAGACTATAAAGAAACATTTACTCCTGTTGCAAAACTAAAAGCAATCCGGATATTACTTGCTTTTGCATGTCATCGTAATTTAATTATATCAAATGGATGTCAAAGGTGCTTTCTTAAATGGTTTTATAAAAGAAAATGTTTATATTGAACAATCACCTCTATTTGTTCACAAAAGTTTTCAAATCACGTTGTCTGACTCAAAAAGGCACTCTATAGTCTTAAACAAGCACCCCGTGCTTGATATGATAAACTGAAAAGCCATTTAATAAACTCTGGTTTTTAAATTGGTAAAAGCGCTCTACGTTGTTTGTTGAAAAAGGAAAATGATAATAATTTAATCGTACAAATTTATGTTGGCGATACAATAGTTGAATCTATGAATGAAAATTTATGTAAAGATTTTGCATCTATTACGAAAAATGAATTTGAAATGTCTCATATGGAAGAATGAAAATTTATTTTTGGGTTTACAAATTAAACAACTAGAAAATGGAATTTTGTTTATAAAGAATAATACTGTAAAGAATTATTGATGTTTTTGAATGGATAACACTTCGAGTAAACCGAGTCCGATGAATACTAGTTTACATTTAGACAAAAATGATAATGGTAATGATTATAAAATACTATATAAAAGTATAATAGGCTCCTTACTTTATTTAACAGCTAGTAAACCTGACTTCATGGTGAGTGTTTGTTTGTGTGCTCGATTTTAAGCATAACTCAAGGAACCACATCATTGAGCCGTGAAACAAATTTTGCGATATTTAATCAACACCAAAGATTACGGACTCCTTTATTTGAAAGGCAACTCTTTTGAATTGGTTTTATATACTGATGCCGATTTTGGAGGTTACAAAGACAGATCGAAAAAGTATGAGTGAACTTGTCACTTTATCTATCTATCTTTAGTCTCATGGTTTAGTATCGTGGTTTAGCAAGAAACAAAATTATGTTTCAGTATCGACATCTAAGGCGAAGTATATCTTAGCCACTTTGGCTTGGGCTCAAGTTATGTAAATGCAACAGATACTTCACGATTTTAAAAAATATATTACGGAATCACCTATTTATTATGATAACACAAGTGCAATTAATCTCTCAAAAATTCTAATAAATCATTCTAGAACAAAGCATATTGATATACGTCATCATTTTCTAAGAGACAACCTAGAAAAAGAAATCATTTCCCCAGAATTTGTCATTACAGAAAACCAAATAGCTGATATTTTCACTAAACCACTTTGCAAAACAACCTTCTTAAAACTATGTAGAGAATTTGGAATTTGTTCCTTAAATGAATTATTAAATAAATAGTTTTATATTAAAGAATAACATAAAGTAACACACACACACACACACACACACATATATATATATATATATCTTAAAAAATATATGGATTAACTATGAATGTTGTTCCTTAGTTTAGAATATATTTGGAATAGCATCTCTCTATAACATTATATAAACTTTTTTTTACTGGGAAACTAATTTTTTTTACCTGAAATAGTTATTAATAAAATTAACATAAGGTAATAAACTCTACTATCTAAAATTATTATCCTATTTTTATTGACTATTTGTATTTATCCTTCACAGATTTAGTAAGGCAAATACAAATATTTCAACAATGTCAACTTCTGGAAACAATTCCTCATCTCATATTAAGAGTGTATCTTCTCTTCCAGAGAACATTGGTTTTTCTCCAAAAGGGATGAAAATTGAACTATCAATTAAATATGAAGGTCACTTAACTACTGCTTAAGATGATCGTATAAATTACGGCTCAATATCAAAGGAAAGTAATAAGATTGCAAAAGGAAATATATTGGGAGCAATTATGACATGGTGAACGCTTGAATTTTACAGAAGGAACTTTAATGGCCTTTTGTGGGAAATCACTAACTAAAAATGCTTTTGTTCCATTGGAGTCCTTCAAAACAACCATCAACTCCTATCAAAACATATGAGCCAAAACAAGCTAAATACCCACAATGAGAACATCTAAAGGAGAAACCTAGCCAATGAAAAATTAAAATAACCTTTATTGAAGCTATATTACTTATATAAATTTCTCATTAATTATATAATTTATAGATTTATTCCATATATATATAATGCAACAAAAAATGTTATTTACTTCATATTGCATAAAAATACCTACCACTAATCACAGGAGCAAATTTGAATATAATTATATACTTATATAAAACTACTCAAAGTTTTGCATTTTACAACATTCAGTCAACCAAATCCAAGCCACGGTCGACTGAACCCTGGAGCTTTCAATAATAAACAATTACAGATAAATTTACTTGATTGTTTAATGAAATTTTATTCGACTAAATAAGGGTATATTCTTGGGATATCATATTGGTTCACTTCAGTCGACTGAAACCCTCGCCTAATCATCCGAACATAAATAAAACAGTTGATTAATATTTTAATTTTAGTCGACTAAATTGCATACTACTCTCTGGAATGCAATTCCTTTGCATTTAGTCGATTGAAAATCCACCTCAATCAAATGAATATGCAGTTACTGGTTTTTTTTTAGAAAAAGGTCATGCCTTTTCTTTCAAAAGAAGGATTCTCTTTCACTTGCCTATTCCATTTTCAAACTCAATACCTAGATCTACAAACTTTAGAAAAGTATCAATGGCTCCTAGGCGAAAACTTGTAACAAATAAAAGAAAATTCTAACTCAACGAGAGAAAGCTTATTCTTCTTCAACTCCATCACACCTCGAGTTTGCCTCTGATTAACAAATTAATGAATGGATGTGGAATAGCAAGCCAACAGTAAAGCATTTCAGCAAACTAAATAACAAGTGGATCTTTCAAGAAACTTTCTACAAGATGTTGGACTTCTCGAACTTTGGGACTGAAGAGATTGCAAGAGAGAATGAGTTCTTATCCCTTACCGATAGCACCTAAAATCAGGTAAAAATTCGCCCTTTCCTTGTTCGAATGTTGTACGCAAACCTTCATGGAAGCTATTATAAACTAAAAAACGATGAAGGTTTACTTTAAAGTAGGATTTAGGTGTAGGTATTAATCTTTTTATAAAGGATTTAGGTATAATATTGGGTTGTTTGTAGTCAAAATATGATTTAGAAGGCATTGACTATGATATTTTGCTTATAATTCAACTAGCTACTTGTTTTACAAGGTACAAACAAGCAATATTTCCATTAACCTTCATCCCTAAGCTAGAATTAGCAATAAATGGTTCTTGATATGATTCTTCGTAGGACGTGTAGCTATGAGAAAATGTACGACAATATTTATAAGGTGTTGTATGCAATTTTTCAAAAAAAAGTTGAATTGGGCAAAAATTATACATAATGAGATTAAATTTTTTAATGCTTGATCCCAACATATAATGTTCAATGGTTCATTTTTGACCAAGGCTTTTGTCCACTATGTAATAAATGTTGATTCATTATCTGACTTCTCACTTCAAAAGTTATGGATCAAAAGTCAATATCATTAATAATACTTCCCTTGAGAGTGGAGCCAATTCTTTTGTACAATATTATTTTGCACGATTGGTGTGTGAGAATATTGGGTAGTCATCATCGTAGCCACAACCCTCATCACAAACATCGCCTCATCAAGAAATTGAAGAAGAAAATGTTTCCTGGTTAACAGATAGTGACAAAGGCATTTCATTAATTCAATCATCGAAAAATGTTTCTACTCAATACGCAATTCTTTAAAATCAAGTGAAATCTTCAAAAATAACAAAATCTTGTCGAAATGCAAAAAAAATTCAAGAAAAACACATTAAGCTTTCTCAAGAAAATACAGAATAAAATATATTCCTGTTTGTGCTCATCTTCACTATCTCAATTTCATGCCTCCTCCACTCACGATGAAAGTTGAATGACCTTTTTATTTCTATTTGGTTGGTTGTTTATTGGTCTGCACATTGTCTTCATTGTATGAATTATGGTTTTTGTTTGTTTACTGCATTTGTATTTGGGTCGTATTATGTTTACATGTTGTTATGTGCTGCTACGTACTGTTTGGGTTGTATTTATTTTATGAACTATGTATGAACTATCATTTTATTATGTGGATTTATTGTTTGAATTTCAAATATTTTTGTTTAAGTGTGGTTTGAGTTTTACATGTTAGTGTTGATGTCGTGCTTGAGTTCTAATTTAAATTGTTTATATATTTGTGTTTGTTGTTGCGCTATACAAATTCCTATGCATCTTCTTTTTTACTTCAGTTGTTTGTATATGGCTCGCCTTCATAATAGCTCTATTTCTTTTTGTTGATGATAAAAGGGGAGGTTATTTTACATGCATTCATATCAAACATATAGTTGTCATCATCGAAATGGAGAGAATGTCGTAACAATGTTTGTATAAATGTTTTAATGAGGACAACATTATATATATATATATATATAATATACCATTTTACATGAGAATCTAAAGACAATGATTCAAAGAAATAGGGAGAAAAACAAAATGATGAACATCTATAAACTGAAGTGAAGAGCATGTATTTGTGCTTAAATATAATTTGTAAAATCTCCTAGATGATTCAAATGCATACACACACCATTGGCACACATGAGTTCCAAATACAGAAGCAAAAGTATTTACAACCAATGTTTTACAAGACTGCATACACACACACACACACACATATATATATATAATATTTTATATAGGTTCAATCGATTGAATCCATTTTCAGTCGACTGATAGCAGTCGATTGAACATGGATTTAGTCAAATGAACCAGTCTACTAAAAAATGCACTTCAGTCTACTAAATTTTGTCTTCCTCTCGGGAATGTTTGATGTTCATATTTCGTAAACTGACTGTCATTCGCAATCGACTAAATAACCTATAGTGGTTATTTTCTAAAACAACACTTCGAAGAGTTGCGATCATTTAATGCTTCTTTGTGACGCCCCACCTCTATACCCACGCTAGCCAAGAACACTACGGTGTAGTGCTGTCAACTAGCGCGGAAAATAAGGCTGTTGAGGAGCGACCATCCATGTAGTTTCTTATCACACGGTGGCTATAAAATGATCTTCGGAAACAAATATAGAAGTAAGCATAACATGCGAATCAATCACAGATATCCATATCACAAAGGCGGAAAGAGATATGAATATATATCACATAAAAGTGTACATCAGAGTAGTGGTCTAAAAAGATCCACGATAATACAAAAGAATAGCAACGCGTGCTATACAAAAGAATACAACTATGAGTCTATATCTCAAGTGTAAACAACAAAAGCTGCTAATCTAAACAAGTAGCCAAAAGTCTGAGTAGTGAATCATTGGGGGAGGAGTCAAGCAGTAGCACCTGTAACATCTCGGCCTGACCCGAGTATTATTTATAAGAAAATAATAAACGGATCAGTCTAGCTATAAATATCAGATAACATGATATAAAATAAAAGATATGGCATAAACACAAAATATCCATACTGACATACTACTATAAGTATGCAAATAATGATCAACAGGAGATCAACCGATAAGAGATAAATCAATATCACAAGAACCTTCTCACAGATCCAAAGAGGGCATCATACCCTAAACTTGTACTCATGACAAGTCAAAGAGATAAATTCCAGAAATCACACAAGAAATCCAGAAATCATAAAAAGGGAAAGAGGCCTATCACATGACGGTCCGAAGACCATGGGGAGCTACCCCACATGTGTGAGTGGAATCACACAGATTGAGGTCAAGACTAACCAAAAAGCAGAAAGGTATGTGTGAATGGAATCACACAAGTGGTGTCTAGTCTAACCTTGCAATGAAAGAGACATCGCGCAATTGCTAGTCTAATTCATAAAGCGATCATCAAGATCAACGAGAAGTGTCAATTACACTAAGCTAGTAAATATAGAAGTTTAGCTTCATGTCCCATAACCACTTGCTTAACTTAAATATTTACGAACAAACTGTAAATCTTCACTAATAAAATTGTCACAAGAGGTTCAATCGAACAAGTCCAAGAATTAACCGACGAAGTGAACGCAAGCGTTTCATACCACTTGTTTTACTAAGTCGTTTAATTAGATTTCTCATCCGAGTGAGGTAAAGGCTTGTATATACTAATAGATTGGAAAACGGTTTAAGAAAAGAGCTTTGTTATTAAAAATAGAGTTGAAATTGTTTGTTAAAAGAGTTTTGATATTTACTACTAGTATTGAAACCTCTATATTTTAAAGTGACAAATCACAGAAGCGATTGTAGAAACAATCAATCACAAAGGTCACATTCGAAGATGTGATAAAAATCCAAGGAAATCAGCTCAGCAAGTTCTGTTGTATATTTTTCAGATAAGATCCCCTACGGAGGGGGGGTCCGGGGGGGGGGGGTGGCAACCCCCCAAGGTAGGGGTGCGGGGGCAACGCCACCGCTTACGGGGTTCGACCTGCCCGGTCAGGTCGCGGGGGTCCAGGGGGCAGCGCCCCGACAAAATGGTACGACCTAAGTGAAGGCAAGAGGCCTACAACCTAAAGCAAAATGAGGTCTAACGACCTAAGGGTTCACGCGACCTAACACAATGGCTGAGCGACCTAACTAAGTGCGCGACCTGGTGGGTAAGGAGGTCGAGCGACCTAATGTTCTTTGCGACCTAACGAGGTAGAGGGGACACGCGACCTAAAGGTACGCGACCTAAGAAAGTTCGCGGGCTAAGGATGAGCGACCTAACAAGGTTCACGACCTAACGGAGACGAGGTCATGCAACCTAACGGTCAAAAGGCCAACGACCTACGACCTAAAAGTCATACGACTTACGACCTAAAAGCCATGCGACCTACGACCTAAAAGCCATACGACCTACGACCTAAAAGCCATACGACCTAACGTGAAATGACCGAACTCCGAAGTGAAGATTCAAGGCAGTGCGACTTAGCGCGATAACACGCGAACGACCTAAGGGTTAGGTCGCGAGCGACCTAAGTACTAGGTCGTGAACGACCTAACTCCGAACACGCGAAAAATGGTCAGAACGATCTAGGAGCTATCTCATACGCGACCTACGACCTAAGACCCACCCGACCTAACTCCGAACGACCTAAAAATGGCCAGAACGACCTAAATGCAGAAATTTCGCCAAAACGCCAAAAATCGGAGTTTTTCGCCAATCCAATCCAAACCAAAAGCAAATATTCATGCTAAAGTGATAGGGAATCATTCCCAACAACCCAATATAGTTATAGACTAGATTTGTGAGATAAAAATCTCACCTTTGCTCCAAAACCCAATGAAAATGAAGAACAAAGCTTGAAGGCAAATGGAGAAGCAACCACAAGCATGAATCTGATGTCTTCTTCTTGAATTTGGAGTTGAATGTTGGAGTTGCAATAAAACAAAGACTTTGGAGTTTTAATTTCTCATTCCATTCACCATTTTTGTTGAAGCTTTAGTGTTAGGAATTGAAATGAAGCAATGAAGAAGAAGGGGGGTGGAACTTGGGCCTAATGGGCTAAAAGTCCAAACCAAAGGCTCGAGTGAAAAAGTGGTGAAATTCCACTAACCCCAAACATATCAATGTTTATACTTAGAAGATTGCAAACGACGTTTCGAACTCAATGGAAGTGGTCTCGAGTTCTAATTTGACCGTTTGCAAAAAGTAGCTTCGGATCAAAATCCGATTAACGATAAAATATTTAAATATAAAAATCGATAAATATGCAGGTTGTTACATTCTTCTTCGAAGAGTAACAGCTTTTCTAAATAGAAACAACTTTTTAAAGCTACTTTTTGGCTATTATAAATAGAATTGAGTCTATAAGTTAGATTACAACTTACTATTTTGAATTATATACCTTCTTGAATCTATTTTCTCTTAAACTCAATATTAGTCATCCACTCAAAGAATTACTCCACACACTTCCTTAATCACGGTGCACACATCTTGAATCATCAATGGAGATTAAAGGAAGCTTTGTACTACAAGTCAATATTCATGTTGGTAGAACACAATATTGGCGAAGCCAACAAATTTTTGTATCGCATATTCCTTCGGGCTAAGTAAGGGTGTTTTGGTTAGTGGAAAATTTAAAGGGGAGCTCTGGGATTGGGCGTAGGATGGGAGGTCCGAATCGGTATAAAAATCCTGATGCGATCATTTTTATTTCTACTTTACTATTCATTTATTATAGATCTTTTTATTGCATATACACTTATACACATAAGTTAGCCATATTACTATAGATCCTCATGTAGTTTCAAGTTAAGAAAACAAATGGACGTGTAACACCACGTAAAATCAACCATAAATAAATAAGTTGAATAAATTAAATTAAATAAGATACGTATAAAAATGTAAATTTTGCAAAATTGGAATTTGTCCAAGAAGTTTTTCCATTGCATTCGTGATGAAATTCCGATAAATTTCCATATATTATATGTTAAAAATGTAACTCTAACGGAAAAACTATGAATGTTTGAAGTTTCCAAATTCAAAATAATTTAAATAGAATTCAAATTCAACTAAATATTTAATTATCAAATTTGAAATTCAAAAGTTAACAATGGATAGACTGGGGGATTAAGGAAATGTTAAAATTAACATTAATAGTAAATGTTAATTGAGAAATTAGATGAAAATAACAGCGGATGAAAATCAACATTCCCGAAATAAATGGAGAGGTTGACCCTTGGTCGACCGCTAAGGGTCGACCGGTGTTATAGGGATGGTCGACCGCTCCTTATCAGGTGGCGGCTATGGTTTTTAATTTTGGATGTTTCAGATTTAGTTATTTAAATCTGACGGTTCTATTACTTTCTCACCACTATAAATAAGACGCTAGACTTTTCACTTTTATTTACATAATATTTGGGAACATTAGTGAAGCTCTATCACTTTGTCTCTTCAAGATTCAGAAAACCCCATTAGGGTTTCAAGTAAGAAATCCTATATATCTATTTTGTTTTCTATTTATTTTTCCAAACTATTATTCTCTAACTTTATGAATCTAATATATAGAAACACACACATGTATATACACACAAAAACACAAATCCCCTGTTATATATACACATACATACATATATATGTATATGTATATGTGTATGTATAAAAGAAGAAATCTGATAGAGATTATCAACAGTGTGTCAAATTCAAAGGAGGAAAGCTAAGGATATACTACAAGTGAAAATCTTAGCTTTTCTATTTTAGTAATCGATTAGTGTAATTTAGGTTTAAATATGTCTTGGGGAGTTTTGGTTTGCGAAAACCTGATATTGTAAACCTCTAAAATTCCTTCAATGCGAAATGTCAATTCTAGGTAAAATATCAATTTTTTTAATCAAAATGATGGAAATTGTGTAGATTTATAGTTTTTATAATTTTACCTTCTATTCCACTCCTTATTCTTTTTCTTTGAAATTTATTAAAGGACTTTAATTACAAAATAGTGTGTAAAGCGCAAATTTTATTCCTAGTTTATACTGCTGATTCCCTCAAATTAAATAAGAATCCCTTAATTTCTTTTTTATGTGAAAAAGAGTTGAGTAGAGCGTAAAAATTAGAACGATAAGTGTCTATTAGCAATATATTCCATTATTTTGACTTAATAAGTTGAGTTTAATTTTTAATCGTGTAGAAGTTTGTTGATTGAAATTTTTTGATATGAATATTGGAATTTTGGTATGGTTGATAATATGGAATGAGATTTATATAATTGTCGAAAGAGTTAACATTTAAACACTAGTTTAGGGCATATGTTACGCACGCTTTGAATTACTAAGCGCACAGGCGTGCACATGTTTGTGTGTATGTATTTAATTAACATATAATTATAATGTATAATTGCGTAGTTAAACTGGTTATTAATTTTATTAAATCTGCCTTGGGAAGGTAATTAATACTAAGGGAGAAATAAGAAAGATTTATTATAAGGATTGATTATGGAAATGGTGAGATGTGTGATAATATTTGTAGAGTGTGATATATATTATGACTAAGTTATAGGGATGCAAGGTCAGTCAAAAGCACACAAAATTTTACCCGACTAATTTGGCTACTAGCAGTGTGACTTTAGGGCTGATGTGAGACTTCGCATATGATAAGTAACTACAATGACGTGAGGTTAGCCCCAAATTCTATATGGTAAATTTTCCCAGCTAATCTGGCTACCAGTATGGATAGTCGGCTAATGTGAGACGTCACCATGGAGTACAATTCATAATACGAAGGACCTGCTTCAGAGATTGAAGATATTAAGTAGTTGTATGAGGGCCTATCTTTTCTCTATGTAGGAAGTAGTAAATGGTCGTGGTTATAAGTTTGGCACGATAAAGGATATCTCAAGTAAAAGCCCTCTTCAATAGGAAGTATTAAGTGACCGAAGAGATTCCATTCTATGCCAGTTAGATAGTTTCTCATGAGGAGTCCACCCAGAGATTATATGTGGTAAATGATGGGACTTGATTAAATAAGGCATTAACTAGTCTGAGTCTGTCTAATTCCCAATAGAAGTGTTAAGTGACTAGAGTACTCTCTTACATTGATATGACATTATTGATGATAGATATGGGTTATTAGGATGATACCACATTAATTACGAGCTTATATTTAGAAAGCCTTCTATTTAAGTTTAAGAAAATCCTTTGAGCTTAAATTTGAAAAGACTTATGCTGTAGGTAGATACGTAAGATATATTACTATTTAAATTATACTGCCCAAGTACTAATGCAGCATTGCTCGAGATTTTTATTCACCATACATATGTTGTTCTGACTCCTTCCTCATTACAACACAGATTAGGAAAGATGACGATGTTGAAGGCGATGGCATGGAGAAAATTTATGGCAGTTTACCTATTTATCTACTTATGTTATTTTTTGATGTACCCGTTAAAGTATAATGCTGTATTTTGAGAATTTTTATGCTACAGATACGTATGTGTTATGTATTTTATGACATTCGGTTGTTAAGTAAAATGGGCATTGTTGTTATTATATTTTATCCTTCTGTTGTGAGATCTGAATGAGTTGATAAATAGCTCCGTGTTGTTATATTTACCAACCATCAACCGGCTTCAAGATGTGTCTAAGTTTCTTTAGGCCTTTTCTGGTTTGGAATTTAGGTCCATGTCGGCGTGGGTTGTTGCGTTTGGTATCAGAGCTTAGGTTGCCCGATTAACAGGGATAGATATACATATAGGAGGAAAATTTGTTATTTTTGAATTTTTTTTTTCGAAAATCCTACCACACAAACACACACTTATTTTATACATATGCAAAAACGTTAGGCAGATCTTTGCTTCAGCATGTGATGCTGTCTTAAGAAATATAGAAGGAAAATATTGTAACTCCAAGGTTAATAAGGCAATAAATGTGCAGTAAATAGGGGGTTACAAGAATTTAGTAGGGAAATAAGGCCAATTAAAGAGATTATTAGAGTAAATATGAAAAGGTAAGAAAATCCTAATAGGAAAAAATTGGAATGAATAAATAAATGTCTTTAAAATTTGTCCTTTAGAGTGATAATCTTTTATTACGGACAATTGACATTTATAGAAATAGAAAATAAACATGTTAGATAGTAATTAGATATTAAAAAAGCAGCATAATCGTCATTAGGTAAATTATATAGCCTTAATTATATAGATGAAGGTTAGTGGGCCTAGCCCAATACACAAAAATAGATGGAAGATAAGAATCTATGTGTTATAAAGAACCGAAAGTAAGGAATGGAGTAAGATGTGAAAAAGGAGCGGAGCAAGTTCCCACAAGAAGGTGTATATTAATCACTACAAGGGGTAATCATATTTTTATGAAGATCGAGTAAGGAAGAAGGAATGTTTAATAAGAAGAACAATCCCCATGGGAAAAAAAATTAACTAAAGATTTTGGAAAAATTCCTTGAAATATTTAAATAAGTTTTCGAAGGATTTATAGATAAGTTGTTTTGAAAAGGTAAGGAAATTTAGAAACTCATAATTTAAAAAGAGTCAAAAGTTTCTGACTAAAGGTTATTGGTAAAAAGGATTTTATTTTTGAAGTTCTAGTTTAGAACTAGTTGAGTAAAAAAGTTTTTGATTTTAGAGAAAGGAATTCTTCGTTTTTAAAATAAATGTAAGATAAAGCATAGGTTGAACTCGATGATTTTTCTTCTATTTCATAAAATCGAAGTTTTTTTAATAAATTCTTTCTAAAAGGGGTGAATAAATGGAAATGAAACTTAGTTAAATGAAGGATAGAGAATGGAATGATAAAAATAACTAGGATAGGAGGAACATATCTGCATAAGAAAAATACGGAGAATAATAGCTGAATCAGGAGCTAGTTAGTTAGGAGAAATAAAAATTAAAGGCAATAATAGGGGATTTGGATAGAAATAACATTAGGAATTAATATAAAATGGGATCAGTAATCAGGTTAGAAATTAATAGGATGGGAGTTATCCTTGTCTACTCCACTCTTCATTGTTTAAAGTTATAGAAGATTGTTTTGAAAAAAAATATTTTTTTACTATTGGCAGGATTCAAAAGGAGATAGCTAATAAATTAGATAGGGTAATTCTATGAATGTTATAAGGAAAAGCATTTATGCGAGGATGAGAATTTTATATATTCATTTTATAATTTGTTTTCAAAATGGTAATAAAAGAGAAATAAATTAGGAATTCAACATGTATAGTGTTTGAAATCTACTTGCCTTGTAACTAGAAATATCTTTGAAATAATGAAATTTTCATAAGAATATGTCATAATTTCATAGAGAAATAAATTTTGATTTCAAATTTGATGTAATAAGTTTATTTGTATGAAAATAATTTGTTGAATCTTATTTTGTATGTTGTAGAAGGTTTTTGAGAAAAGAAATTATTTTGGTCTTTTATGGAATTAAGCAATTTTTTGTATTTTTGATTTAGTAATGGTTTGGTTTGATAATTGAGTTTTAAATGTTTTTGAATTAAAATTTCAAATTTAAAGAATTCATCTTTTTTGTAGAAAGTCCTTAAAAGGGAAAAGTTGGTTAGAGAAAGGAAAAAATTTCATGGCTCATTTTGGGAACTACACAATATTTGTAAATTGGCAAAAAGGGTTTTCAAGTTTATATTTTTAAAATACAGGTTTCGAATAAAGCACTTTATAATTATGAAATTTTAGTTTTAAGAATAACGAGAACTAAACCAAATATTTTATGGAGTAGATAGGTATAACTACCTAGATAAGGTAGTGTAAAGATTTTAAAATATGAATAAAATAGGAATAGTATGTACAATCTGATCTAAAAATTTGAAATCGGTCTCAAATATTTAGTTGTAGAACATTGGAAAAGTTGTGAAGATATTCTAGATTTATAATTGGGTGGTAAGTTGAGTTGCCATAGTTGACTTAGAATGTAAATTTCTATGGTTTGATTTATTTGGAGCAGTCTTCGTGTAGTAACCGTAAAGTTTCCAATTGCAAAATATGTATAAATGTGTGGCTTTTGAATTAATAAGGAATATACTAAAGAGGAAAAGAGATGTATAAGATATGAATGTTCTTTTACATTGTTTGCACTGTCATTTTCAATAAAAGAAAAAGAAACGATTCATTGTAACTTCAAACGAGGCAAAAATCTCACTTTGGTTAATTTATGGAAAATTATTACGGTGATCCTTTTTAGAAGGAAAACTTTGATAAAATAAAATGTGGAAAGGAATTTCCTAGTATAAAATTAACTTATGGACACATATGTAATCGTGCTTAACGTATAAAATAAAAATATACAAATAGCATAATTTACGACAATATTCGTATTAGTTATTATAAGACTATGATTTGGGGATATTAATTATAAATTTAGTGGGCAATAAATTTATATTTAATAGAGAATTAAAGGGAATTAAGTAGGGACTGATTAAGGAATTTAATATGATTGAGGAATTGGATCGGCATAATAAATGGATTTTGAATCTGGTAACAAGTTTAAAGGAATTTAAATGAGGATTGAATAGAGATGGTCCAACTTTGACATTAATGATCAATTATTATTGACATATTAACTGAAGCAATATATGGACCATATTTATTAGAAACCTGGAACGAGAATTAAGGAAGATGGAGAATTAAGTGGAATAACATACTAAGATGTTCATCTTAATTTAGTAAGAAGTATTATGGCTCCAACATCATTAGCACTAGTAAATAACAAATGACAACTTCTATCAAAATTTTCTTTTGGAGTTTTTATTGTTACCACTAGTTGTCTCCCTTAGGCTATTGGAAAAACGTACGATATGACAAAAGTTACGTTCCTGTTTCGTCATTGGGTCGATTTTATGGATGGGATTAGACTGCCGTACGCACACACGGGGAGAAACAACATAAATAGGGAAATAAGGACAGTTAACTAGGGGAAAACTATAGGTAAGACTCTATGTTAATGAGGAAATTTGGTTGGTAGCTTGAAATAAAAGAATGCTTTAATCCAAAAAAAATTAGGATCTTCGGAAAAATAAATTTTAGCTTGCGAAGTGACACCATTCAAGGATGACCATTCACCCTAGAGGAGATGAGATGAATATGGATATTAAGAGAATTTTCTATTAAATAAGGATGAAGAAAAAGGTAGCTGAATTTTCCACTGGGCGCTTGGCATGCCAAAAAGAAACAGACAGAATTAATTAGCCAGTGAATGAAGGACTCCAGAAGTCCTATGTAGACAAGTGAAGAAAAGTGTTAGAATTAGAAGTACGAGATATTGTTCTTATTAAAGTTTCCCCTCTTTAGAAGTCGTCAGAATTGAAAAATCGGGAATGTTGGCACCAAAAATTTGTTGGGCCTTTCCCAATTTTAGAATGAATAGGAAGCTCCGCAACAATGAAATTAGACTGGTTCGAGTATAATGAAAGTAAAATCCACCAGAGACCACAAGGACCACTCATCCTAAGCTTTTCACTGGCAAATTTTCCTCCCCAAAATTAGGTTTTGGTTGCATTGCAGTTGCTAAATTGGATGGTAGGAGATGGTTGCTACACCTTTACTATCACTTTTGCACTTATATAGAACACTTTTGCATGTTAATGGTGTTTGCATACATACTTATATGTCACGATCATACATTTATGCTAGGATTGAGCTCACTTATAGTATGTCTGCACATAAAATCACATTGCAGTTTTGGTTGTGTGAATGGTTGTTTAGATAACTTGGTTGTTTATTGCGCGTTACATTATTCGTCCCTTGGAAAGATTTTGAAGATGAAATCTTTTTAAGGGGAGAAGAATATAACCCCATCAAATCAACCATAAATCGATAATTTGAATAAATTAAATTAAATAAGATAGAGATAAAAATGAAAATTTTGCAAAAGTTGTAATTTGACCACAAATCTTATACCATTGCGTTCGTGGTGAAATTCTGATCTATTTTCATGTATAATATGTTAAAAATGAAACCCCCACATAAAAGTTATAGGCATTTGAAGTTTTTGAATTCAAAATAATTTAAATAATATTCGAATTCAAATAAATAATTAATTCTTAAATTTGAAATTCAAAAGTTAACAGTAGATAGACTTGGGGATTAAGGAAACGTAAAATTAACGATAACAGTAAATGTTAATTGAGGAATTAAATAAAAATAATAATGGCTGAAAATCAACGTTCCCAAAATAGATGGAGATGTCGACCACTTGAACTCTACCGATTGGCCCCTAGCGGTTGACCGGTGGCATAGGGACCGTCGATCGCTCCTTATTACGTGGCAGCTAAGGTTTTCAATTTTGGATGCTTTGGATTTAATTATTTAAATCCGATGGTTCTAGTACTTTCTCGCTGCTATAAATAAGACCCTAGACCCCTCATTTTTATTCACATAATATTTTGAGAAACATTAGGGAAGCTCTGTTAGTTCATCTCTTTATAATTTAGAAAAATCCATTAAGGTTTCCTGTAGGAAATCCTATACATCTATTTTGTTTTCTAATTATTTTCCCAACCTATTCTTCTCTAACTTTCTGAATCTAATATATATATATATCCCTTGTTGTATATATGTAAAAGAAGAGATCTGATAGAGATTGCCAATGACGTATCAAATCCAAAGGAGGCAAGCTAAGAATATACTGTGAGTGAAAATCTTAGCTTTTCGATTTTAGTAATTGATTAGTGTAACTTAAGTTCGAATATGCCTTGGGAAGTTTTGGTTTGCGAAAACATCATATTATAAACCCCTAAAACTCCTTTGAATTTGATTAAAGGACTTTGATTACGAAATAGTGTGTAAAGATGAATTTTATTCATAGTTTGCACTACTGATTACCTAAAATTAAATAGAAATTCCTTCATTTATTTTTATGTGAAAAAAAGGTTGAATAGAGCATAAAAATTAGAACCGTAAGTTTCTACTAGCAATGTATTCTATTAATTTGATGTAATAAGTTGAGTTTAAATTTCAATTGTATACAAGTTTATTAAATGGAATTTTTGGATATGAATATTGGAATTTTGGTATTTTTGATAATATGGAATGAGACTAGTATGGTTGTTTAAAGATTTGACGTTTAAATGCCGGTTTAGGTCATATATGTCGCACGCTTAAATTTCAAGGCGTTTGTACACACACATACATATTTGTATGTATGTATGTATATACATATATGTGTATTTATATATGTATATATTAGCGTAACTAATGTCTAATTATGTTGTTAAATGGATTATTAATTTTATTAAATCCCCTTTTGGAAGATAATTAATGTTAAATGCGAAATAAGAAAGATTTCTTATAAGGCCTTAATTATGGAAATGGTGAGATGTGTGGTAATATATATAGAGTGTGATATAAATTATAACTAAGTTATAGGGATGCTAGGTCAATCAAAATCACACGGAAGATTGCCCATCTAATCTGGCTACCAGTAGTATGACTTTAAGGCCGATGTGAGAATTGGCCTATAATAAGTAACTACGATGACGCGAGGTTATTTCCGAATTCTATAGGGTAAATTAGCCCAACTAATCTAGTTGCTAGTACATATGAATAGTTGGCCTAATGTGAGACATCATCGTAGGGTATGGCTCATAATGCGAAGGACCTGATTCAGGGATTAAATGTATTAAGTGGTTATGTGAAGGTCTGCCTCTTCTCTACGTAGGAAGTAGTAAATGGTCAGGGTTATGGGTTATGCACGGTAGAGGATATCTCGGGAAAAGGCCATCTTCAATAGGAAGTATTAAGTGGCTAAAGAGATTCCGTGCAATGTCAGATAGATAATTACTAGTGGATGTCCGCCTTGGGATTATAGGTAGTAAATGACATGGACCTACCTTAAATAAAGTCTTAAATGGTCGAAGTCTACCTGATTTCCTTTAAAAGTATTAAGTGACTCTAGTACTATCTCTTACATTGATAGGATATTATGATATATATATATATATATATATATATATAGGTTATTGGGATGATAGCAAGTTAGCTATAGGCTTACATTAGGAAAGCCTTTTATTTAAGTTTGAGAAAAGCCTTTAGGCTTACATTTGAAAAGACTTATGTTGTAGGTAAAAATGTAGGACATATTACTATTTAACTTATATTGCCCATGTACTAATGCAGTAAGGCTTGAGATTTTTATTCACCAGACATATGTTGTTCTGACTTCCTCTTTATTACAACACAAGTTATTATTATATTTGATCCAAATATTTTATAGTTAATTTAGAATATAAGTTCTTGAGTAAGCAAGATGTCATCAATGATAGTTCTTCTTTTAATGAATCCGACATGAGATGGAAAGATAATTTTTTGTAAATAGGAGTGTCCATAGTTAGGATTTTTGATATAATAAAATTAGAGAATTACAGAGGCTTATAGTTCTTAGATCGGAGCAAGTTTCAATGTTTTCCTTTCTAAGGATTAGGACAGAGTTGATGGCAGTTCAGCTTTGAGGAGGGCTTACACCTACAAATAAAGCTTGGACGATCGTAATAAGATTGGATCTTGTAATATCCTAGAATTTTATCATTTTGATTTTGAATATTTAATTAATTTAAAATATTTAAAAATTGGTTTTTAAAGTTTGATCACTTATATTTAGATATAGTGGTTATTAAGATATTTGATTTTGGAATTAAATATTATTTACATGGATTTAATAACCTTATTTAACTCCCTTTGATTAATAAAAAATAATGGTGAACCCATTCTGTAAAAATAGTTTGAATAAATAACAAGAAAATCAATTGTTAATAAAACGACTTGATTTTTTTGTAGTATTTTTGATTGAATTTATAGGATTTTTCCATAATTTTTAGTTTGAAAAATATTTGAATTTTTGTTTAACCTATATTACGAAAAACATTGGTATTTTTGAAATTTCACAGAATTAAATGATCTTTATGTTGATTTGTGATCATGTCATATTTGGTGCACGGTTGTATTTTTATTTCTATCATTCATGGTTCGTATGTAAATGAAATATTATGTAGTAGAATGCCGCAAATCCCTCTTTTCAAACTTTTTCCAAATCAAATCAAATTCAAAATTTTCAACTAAAATTTAATGGTGATATGATATGTTGTTTGGAAAGTTTGGTTTCTTTGAAAATATTGGTTTACATATGCTTGAAATAAGGTAAAGGTTTTTTTATAAAATCAAAATAAATTCAACCCTTAACATTTTATTCATTTCATTTTTTTCCCTTCAATTTTTTTTCTTTCTCCCTTCATTTTTCTATTTCATTGTTAGTAAAGAAAGAAAATGCCTCATCTTTCAAAAATTAAAAATCAGGCCATCTACTTAATAAAAAAAAGAAACCGGATCCGTTAGGATCGTAGAATGAAGGGCTTCGATTTGGTATAGTCAATGATGTACCGATCTGCATTTTACGTATCAAAGGATCGTAAAATATTTTTATTCAATCTGTATAAGGTCATATGATTCTATAATTTTGAGATATGACTCTTAGGAACAATTTACACACCTATGATTTTTCTCGAATTTCTATGTGACCATTTTGACTTTGAAAATGTTATTTGGACTATATCTTTTTATAGAAGTTGAGTTAGGGTCTCGAAACAGTTCTAATGTTTCTAATTGATGGTTTCCCATTTCGTAGAGTGGTCATAGTAGAAAAATGGAATTACAGTCAGAAACTTGTGCCTGTTTTAAGTATTTAAAGCTACTGGTCAATATTAATGTTTAATTAATTAAGCCCATTAGTGAGTTCATTAGTCCAATCAAAGAACACTATAAATAGAGGGCTGGAGAGTCAAATTAATTAATTTCCCTCTCATTTTAAATCGGGTCTAGACCCTAATTAGCTCTAGATCCATCGTAATTTCATCTAAAATCACCTAAATTGCTCTAGATCAAATTAGATAGCGGATTCAGGATTAGTCCCTCAATTAGAAGCTAAAGATCATCAAATTAATTGATTTGGAGTGCTTTTCTTTGTTGTCCGAATTAGATCTATACACAAATTGATGGGATTTGATAATTGGTGAGTGGTTTATGCCTTCTCACTATACTATAAATGTTTACGTGGTAAAATTATGGGATTTAACATGTTTTAAATTGAATTTTGGTCATAAAACCATTTTTGACTTTATTGACATGTTAATCAATGTATATGATATTCGTTGATTAGAAATCACTTTGATTTATGTTCATATTTTCATGTTATTTGTAGATCTATGTTAGAAATTGACTTGTTTATCTTATTTCGATGAATTGCATGTTAGAATGGATGAAACTTCTTGTTATGGCATGTTTGTATGTTGTGATTTGATAGTGTTTGTTAGTGTTGTGCATGCATAGAAAGATAGGTCGAAGAATTGAGCAAATTGGAAGCTAAATTGGTTGAAATTGGATGAAACTTGGTAGATGTGCCCTGAAGTATGGTGGGTAGACACGTAGTCGCAACTCAAATGGAGCTAATACATAACTTGGCATCGAGTTATTCCTATAATTTGATACCAAGTTGTAGGGATAGGCTATGAGTCGATGGTCAGCATGCATTAATATAAGATGGCTAGTTGAGGTATTCTATATCAAAGATACAAGAGATTTAGCTATGGGTTGAATATACCACCGAGTTATCTCTTGAACTAAAAGAAGGATCTTTGGATTGAATGTCATGTTATTAAGAAGGGATAAGTCAGGGTCTAAGGCATTGGAAGGGGAGTACCAGAGATAGACATTAGTTGGATAAGTGTATAACTCGACACCGAGTTATCCCTATAACTTGATACCAAGTTATCATGGTGCACGGTTTGGAGTTAAACTTCTAGGGACTATTGTTGAGGTTCTACTGATCATGATGGAAGTGTCGGCCTATTTATATCAGGTTGGATGACGATAAAATAGCATGATGAAAAGCTATGATCCTCAGATGTTGGCTCATGTTGGGAATAGGTTCTGAAGATGGCGGCTTATAAAGGAGGGAGCTGTATAATCAGAGAATGTTGAAGGGTTCCTCATAAGATTGAGCAAGAAGGGCTCAGTATCTAAATGGAGCAAAGGTGGGTTCGAGTATGCTTGGAGAGTTTGCAGTTGTACTCAAAGTAGGGGTATTTTAAGTGGGGATGTGTAATGATCCAGAATTTCAGTCATTTGAATTTCGTATATTTAATTGATTTTAAATATGAAAAGGTTAAATTTATAAGCTGAATAGATTTTATTTCAAATATTTAGATTTAAGTGGATAATTAACTTGTTGATTTAATATTTGAAATTACAGAAATAATTGAAAATCGAATTTAAGGTGAATAAAAATGATTTATAAAGTTGTAATAAATTCTAGTTAAATTTAAATGATGTTAGAGAACTATTAAAATCGAATTAAAAGTTAAATTCTAAAATTTGAATATTATAATATTTAATTGACAAGTAAAAATAGCCATTTTTCAACAGTTTCGGATTTCAATGAAACTAGTTTCATTGCATCCGTAATGTTATATTATTGTAATATTTCAAATTTCGTGTCAATCGGATTTACGGTTTATCCGAGGCAAGCTAAAACGCGTAGAAAATTGTTTAAGTGAATTTTTAAATTTAAATAGTCGATTCGAAAACCTATCTTCCAAATACGATCGAATCAGCTCTCGATATATATTCCATTGCATTCGGAATATGGATAAAACGTTATAAATGCCAGGCGGTATGCTTCGTTTGGAGTTCGGCAAATTTTCGGATGAATAGTGTTTTAGAATTTTTTATAAAATCCCCTAGATTTTCTCATTTTTCATCAAACCCTAACAGCTCTACGGCAAGCCATCATTTAGCTTTTCAATGGCTGATATCCTTCAAATTTTCTCCTCCATTATATCTCAATCCACCAGCTTTTAGCAAATATCTTCAACTAAAATGTTGAAGAGCTTACCGAGATCTTTACATCCATATGTGGATGATCGACTTTAATCGAGTAAATCATCGTCAACAGCACCGCATTCATCATCAATTCGTGCATATTTTTCAAGATAAGGGGGGTGCCGAGCTTTATGCTGTTGCGGCCGAAGGTGGGAGGGCTTGTGGCCATTCGGTTGGAGGTGACTGATCGTTGTAGATGTCGTCGAGGGAGGAGTATAAATTCGTGAAAGAATTGGCGGCTATGGGTTGTGTCCATTCGGTTTTGCCTGGGTGGGAGAAGAAACAACAAGCAGCGGCCAAGATTTTATCTTATCAAATGAACGGATGCGATGAAAAAAAGGTTATTAAAATAAATAAAATAGAAAATAGAAATTGAAACTATTATATTATTAATTCGTATAATGTTTAAAACGCTATAACTTTTTCATACGAGGTCCGTTTAGCACAAAACGAATTGCGTTGGGTTCGTATTGACGAGCACTATGTTATGGAGCTAGATTAGGATTTATTTGAGCTAGTGAAAATTTTGGTTGAAATTAAACGCTTGTTTAATTTTAATTGGAATAAATCGCTAACCCGACGACTGCAAGCAATATGGGTACAACTCACTCTTTCTAACTTAGTGATATTTTTATATAAGTGAGAAATAATTTATTTTATGATGATTGATGACTGTTTGGATGATATATGATATATTGATTGGTATTTGGATATATACCTGCCTAGTGGGGCAAATGACCCTATACGTTCCCGTGTATGAGCGGGTGACCCTTTTTACGTGCATCTGTCTTGAAGCGGAAATTGTACACATATTCTAATATGTATATTTGTTGCAGGTGACAGTTGGAGGGATCCAACTGAATTCCTCACCTATATTGATTTATTTATAGATATTGTTATATATGCTGTTATCATATGATATATGATGTTTTGGATGCTGTGATTGATGTATTTAGTGTTGTTGCAGCATTAGGCCAATTTTGGAATTTTAAAAATATAAAGTAATGATTTTTTAATTGTAAAAGGATTTTTAAGTGATCTTGAAAATATACGTTTTGTTGAATTTTGAGTTATTAAGAGATGGATTTATTTTAATAAATAAATGTTATAATTTTAATGTTACGAAAATTATGATTTTTGTGAAATATAATTGAAATGTAATTTTTGGAAGTATGAAGTTGATTTTTTTATAAAATAGTTTAAATGGTGATTTTTGAATTATTATAAAAGGTTTATATATAAGATTTATAAATTATAAATCAAAATGAGGAAATTGTAAATGAGTTTTTATAAGTGTTAAAATGAAGTTACAAATGGATTTTATAAGTGGATAAGATTTATAATTTCGAAGTTATAAAATAAATGAATTTGTAAGATAAATGATTATAAGTAATTAACTTATAAATTTGGATTTGGCATATAAATGAGATGCAAATGGAATTGGTAAATAAAAGGAATTTATACTTGAAGTTTTTATAAAATATAATTGTGAATTTATAAACATCGTTTTATAATTCCCAAAATCAAAATTGAATTTGATAAGTTAATTATTACAATTTATTAAAGGAATTTCATCCACGATTTTGGACAGTGGATTATCCTTTGATAAATGTGTAGAAGTATTAAATTTGGATAAGAGAAGTATATTCACGATTTTGGACAGTGAATAATATATTGAATAAAATGATATGCTTTGCAAAGTGAATAACCTTTTGAATTAAACAAATGTTTTGGAACTGATACTTTAAATGGATTTAAAACGGTTTAAAGATGTTTTAAAATGTATTAAGAATCGAAACCATCGATTTCAACATTCATTGTTGAAATAGACGTTTTCGAGAAGTAAGGAAATGATGGATTATAACACTGTTATTATAGTAAATGATTTTCGAATGTTTTTGTATAGTATTGGGATTTATATATCTATCATATTTTTGAATCCTTGTACTATTGATTTTGGGTTGTCGTAACGATGTTTTATACAACATTCGTTTTGACTCAAATAAATGTGTTTAAAGAGAACATTTTCCTTATAGAATAAAATATATACTTAATCATGATTTAAGTGTGCATAATATTTTCTAAATGTTGAAAATATAAATTGAATTGTGAGTTACTTATTATTAAATAAGTATATGGAAATTCCAATATAGAAGTTGATATGGTTTTGAAGATATATAATTTTAAAGATAAATTGAAGTGAATAGTTAGCAAGTGAATTAATTAAAAAAGATTAATTAAAAGGCCTAGTGATTGTATATGGTGCTAAATATTTGTTTGTTTGTTTTGATAGTTAAATAACTGACTATCAAACTTGGCCAAATTTTAGTTCCTCAACTTGATATAGGAACTATTTAGTCGTACACTTAGTATGTAGCCTTCTGTGTAGGCTTGATTATCGTTTGGGTTGAGGATGTTAATTCGTATAGTGCGAAGTGTTACTCCAATCTATCGAGCTTCCTTCTTGGCCCGAAGTATAGCAAGTTGAAAGTTGGAGACGTTGTAAGTCTATAAGACTTAGTTTCTCTGTGAGGTTGAGAAACGCTTTTGCGTTGTTGGTGCGAAGAGACCGGGATCGGTTTATCCAAAAACCACTTCGGACCAACGTATATACAACGATCGTGCAGGTTGTTTGTGATGATATTGATATTCCGTATTTTCATAGTAGGGGGACTGCTTGTTGATCATTTGGGGTTAAAATCCCAATATACATCCAGTAGCAGTGGTCTCTTTATTATGAAATATCCAATGCAAGGACTATTCGCTACTAATCCTAGGGATTTCCCGACGGGATGTGGTAGGAAAGTACCTTCGGTTTATCCTGTTTCTGGACAACTCGTATGGATGTTTGTATGACATTGCATTTCGATATACTCTGTCCATTGGTTTTTAAAAACGTACATCGGGGTGGCGGAGAAGGCAACTTCTCTTAGCTTAACATTCTCCTTGAGACGTATGAGCTTGAGGAGTGTACTTTTGTGGAAGGCAATTAGTAGTCAACGGAAATGGCCGTGTGGCATTCAAAGTGATGTGATATGTGTTTGTGAAAGGTAATCGTTACCTCGTCAGGCCTCATCAACCGGAAATGACTAAAACAGGGTTAGATGCACCAAGGTTAAGTGGGTCATTCCCAAGTAGGATATGATCATCCTCTTCTAGATATACACACACACACACACATGCTAGGACGTTGTGCACCTGATTATGTGGTTTGTATGCTTAAAGGGCCCTCGATAAAGGTCGGTAATGACCGTAGGATGACATATTCGGTACCATCTAGTTATAGAGGTGGTTCGGTCTTGTGTTGGTAGAGAAACTTTGTGATGGTTTCTCGGTACATTTTTCTAGAGATGTACTGCCGGAAGGTAGTCCCTTCACCTAGTCATTTGTATGAAAATCCAAACTCCACTATGTACCTGCCATTTTATTTGTAGAGCCTAGCATGATGGAATTTAGTAATGGTAAAAATTTCGGCTATTTTGAATATTATTTATATACTAGACACTAGTATAATATCACATGAGTTCGATACGAAATGTTTTAGTTATCGTAGGGTAAAAACATGTCTGTATTTATGTGTGGACGTGTCTTACGAGATACTTTTATTTCGATAAAGGAAAAGTTTGGTAATTTAATAAATTCAGTTGAGTGTGTTTCTCATGCTGGTTTACCAGACTGATCCGGGCGTTCTTTCCTTTTAGTGCTCGGGTCAGACCGAGTATATTTACAGGTTCAGATTTGATGCTTTTGGAGCTTCAGCAAGAGAGCTGGAGATCTTCATTTTCGTATATACGTATCTGTTTTGATTATTGATTATCCGTTGTGCTTAGTTTTTTATATTATCAACAATTGTGAGGACGTGTTATTATAACTGTCCAAGCTGATAACTTTAATTAATTGTTGAACTTTGATTTATGTATGTATATTTACAGTTTCTATTTTGTAAAGATCGTTGATACGATGCTATATGTTTTCCGCTGCGATGTGAGATTCTGTATTGTTCTGTTTTGTCTATCTTCTCTCTTTCTTCTCTTCTCTTCTTCTGTCTTCCTTTCTTTCTCTTGACTTTTCGTCAATTTGTGCTTTTTGGCTCAGACATGTGTGGATTATTGTCGATTTAAAGGGTATGGATTTTCGGGACGTCACATTTGGTACCGGAGCTTAGATTTTGTATATTCCTAAGTTTTGATGTGTACTCAGTATAGATAGGGACAGTAGCACCCTAGATTGAGTCTGAGTGTATTATATATATGAGCGCGTATTTGTTAGTGAATATAAAATATTTTATATTGTGTTTGCTTATCCGTTGAGCTGTTTGTGAATTCTGGTCGGTATGTGGGATGCCATATCTTTTCCAAAAACTTGAATGAGGTAAGTCGGCATGGTATTATTTTAAATTGGGTAAATGAAATAATTTTACCTCTATTATATTTTATATATAAAGAAACAATTTTTCAAAATTATTAAAGTGCATATGTTTGCTTGTTTGAAAATGAAAATATATATAAGTTAATGAACGATGTTTGAATAATCTAAATAGAAACAACAATTGTAAAAGAATAAATTGTGTAAGCAAATGAATTATAAAATATGGAATTATAATTAATATAATTTACAATTGTGAAATAATCTTATATATGAGAAGTGGAACTCTATGAATATATTTATAAATATAAGTTGTAAATGAAAATGGATTTAACTAAGAACTTGTGAAATTTGAATCCCGTTTATTTTGATTTTTTTTTTCAAAGTTAAAGAGGTTATATTATTATAAATAGAAAATAAGTGAAATTATATAAGTAAAAGATTTTGTAAATGCGATTTATAAATAGAAAGAATTTTTTTAAGAATATAAAGCACTAAATTAACTATTGTTGCTCGGAAATAATAAGGGTGATGACTACAACATCATCTGTATCATTTTCGAGTTTCTATGTGATGGATTTGCTACCAATAGTAAATTGAAATTGAAATTTTGTTGTGATAAACAAATTTGAATTTAAAATCCATGTAGAAATTGATACGTATAAGTAAAATAAATTTGGACTTATAATATGAAATAAAATTTTAACTTTGGTTAAGCTAATATAAATTTGAGTTAGCATATTAAATATATGATACAAAATTTAACTAAATTGAAGTTAAATAAATTGATTTGGATTTTAATTGGATTAGATAAGTGATTATATAATATGAATTTGGAAGTTTAGATAATTAAGTTGTATAACTTATACAATGAGAAAATGTAAGTAAAACCAATTGTTAAAATGGTTAAACACTTTTGGTTAGGAAAAAAAAAATTGAATTTGAATGGTGATATGATTTTGACTTAAGTTAAATAAAATGACTTTAGAGATCAAATGAAACATAACTTGAGTGATGTTAAATGGAATTGATTTCGGTATCGAAGTAAATTAATAAAGTGAATTAATGAAATGAAGTAATTAAATGAGTATGAACTTGAGTTATAAAATACATATCAACTTTAGTTGTAAAAGTGAATTAGCAAATAAACATGGATAAAAAAATGTTATTGTTAAGAAGTTGTGAATTAATAATGATATGGAATAGTGAATGTAAGTGCTAATTCATTTAAAGCTAATTAAATGTGTTAAACCAAATTGAATGAAAGTAAATTAAATTAATTTTGCTATGTTGGTTATATACGTTGGTTGTTAGTTGATTGTATAGAAATTCATATGAAATTGGATTAATTAAATTGGAAGTAAATGAATCAAAATAGAAGTGAATTTGATTTAACGTGAAAGTAGACAAATTTGAATGTAAATTAGTGAATATAAACTAATTGAATAAATGAATGTTAGTAAATCCAATGTTAATGAATCAAATGTGATTTAATTGAAAACAAATTCAATGAATATTAATGAGAAGTGAATTTATATTGATTTGGTTATGGATTTGTTGGATGTTAGTTGGATGATAGTTGTTTGATAGTTGGATTTGTTGTTTTTATTGCATTTTCTATATTGGCATATATAGTAGTTGTATTGATATATGTTGTATATTGATATTACTTTCTATATACATGTTTCTCATTATTGTTGAGTGTTTAGCAGGTGCAGATGGCGTTTGCTTCGCATTTGGAGCTCGCTTTCTTGCTATATTAGCCGTATATGCTTGCTAATAATATATAAGGTACATATCTCGGATTACATATCGTACTTTTACACTTTTTTCTCTTCGGGATGCCTCATCCTCGACGATGTGATGTATATTTGTGATATATATATATATATATATATATATATATATATATATATATATATGTTGTGATCCTACCAGGATTGAACCGCGCAAAGGAAACGCTGGGGAAATTTTCTGAAAATTTGAGGCGTTAGAAATTTTTGGAAAGTTTGGAAAAAAAATTATAACTAAAATTTGATTTTAAGTTGAAAGTTGAATGAGATTAGTTGGTTTTAAAAGATAACTAAGTAGATTTGAAAACTTAATAAAGTTTTATAAGAAGTTTAACTAATGGATTGGGAAAGTTAAACACTTAAGTGATTTTGGTAAATCTACTTTGAACGAATTATTTTGAATAGTTAATAGATTTTGTAGCTTTTCCTTACTTGGTAATTTCGAGGACGAAATTCTTTTAAGTAGGGGAGAATGTAACGATCCAGAATTTTAGTCATTTGAAATTCGTATATTTAATTAATTTTAAATATGAAAAATTTAAATTTATAAGCTGAATAGATTTTATTTCAAATATCTAGATTTAATTGGATAATTAAATTGTCAATTTAATATTTGAAATTACAGAAATAATTGAAAATTGAATTTAATGTGAATAAAAATGATTTATAAAGCTGTAATAAATTCTAGTTGAATTTAAATGATGTTAGAGAACTTTTAAAATCAAATTAAAAGTTAAATTCTAAAAATTGAATATTTTAATATTTAATTGACAAGTAAAAATAGCCATTTTTCAAAGAATCTTGGATTTCGACGAAACCAGTTTCATTGCATCCGTAATATTATATTATTGTAATATTTCAATATTCGTGTCAATCGGATTTACAGTTTGTCCGAGGCAAGCTAAAACGTATAGAAAACTGTTTAAGTGAATTTTTAAATTTAAATAATCGATTCGAAAACTTATCTTTCACATACGATCAAAACGACTCTCGATATATATTCCATTGCATTCAGAATAGGGGTAAAACATTATAAACGCCAGGCAGCACGCTTCGTTTGGAGAAAAATTTTCAAATGAATAGTGTTTAAGAATTTTCTATAAAAGCCCCTAGATTTTCTCATTTTTCATCAAACCCTAACTGCTCTAGGGCAAGACACCGTTTAGCTTTTCAATGGCCGATATCCTTTGAAACTTTCTCCTCCATTATATCTCAATCCATCAGCTTTTAGCAAATATCTTCAACTATAATGTTGAAGAGCTTCACGAGATCTTCACATCCATACGGGGATGATCGACTTTAATCGAGTAAATCGACATCAAAAGCATCACGTTTATCATCAATTAATGCGCCTTTTTCAAGATAAGGGGGGATTCGAGCTTTATGTTGTTGCAGCCGAAGGTGGGAGGGCTTGTGGCCGTTCGGTTGGAGGTGGCTGATCGTTGTAGATGTCGTCGAGGGAGGAGTATAAATTCGTAAAAGAATTGGCGGCTATGGGTTGTGTTCATTCGATTTTGCCTGGGTAGGGGAAAAAAACAAGCAGCCCTCGAGATTTTATCTTATCAAATGAACGGCTGCGATGAAAAAAGGTCATTAAAAAAAAGAAAATGGAAATTGAAACAATTATATTATTAATTCGTGTAATGTTTAAAACGCTATAACTTATTTATATGACGTCCGTTTCGCACGAAACGAATTGTTTGGGTTCGTATTGACGAGAACTACATTATGGAGCTAGATTGAGATTTATTTGAGCTAGTGAAAATTTTGGTTGAAATTAAACGCTTGTTCAATTTTAATTGGAATAAATCGCTAACCCGACGACTGCAAGCAATGTGGGTACAACTCACTCTTTCTAACTTAGTGATATTTTTATATCAGTGAGAAATAATTTACTTTATGATGATTGATGACTGTTTGGATGATATATGACATATTGATTGGTATTTGGATATATACCTGCCTAGTGGAGCAGATGACCCTATACGTTCCCGTGTATGAGCGGATGACCCTTTGTACGCGCATCTGCCTCGGAACAGACATTGTACACATATTCTAATATGTATATTTGTTGCAGGTGATAGGTTGGAGGGATCCACCTGGACTCCTCACCTGTATTGATTTATTTACAGATATCGTTATATATGCTGTTATCATATGATATATGATGTTTTGGATTATGTGATTGATGTATTTAGTGTTGTTGCAGCATTAGGCCTATTTTGGAATTTTAAAAATATAAAGTGATGATTTTTAAATTGAAAAAGGATTTTTAAGTGATTTTGAAAATATACATTTTGTTGAATTTTGAATTGTTAAGAGTTGGATTTAGTTTAATAAATAATTGTTATAACTTTTATGTTATAAAAATTTTGATTTTTGTGAAATATAATTGAAATGTGATTTTTGAAAATATGAAGTTGATTTTTTTATAAAATAGTTTAAATGGTGATTTTTGAATTTATTATAAAAGGTTTATATATAAGAGTTATAAAAGTGATATTTTTATAAATCAAAATGGGGAAATTATAAATGAGTTTTTATAAGTGTTAAAATGAAGTTATAAATGGATTTTCTAAGTGAATAAGATTCATAATTGCGAAGTTATAAAATAAATGAATTTGTAAGATAAATGATTTATAAGTAATTAACTTATAAATTTGGATTTGGCATTTAAATGAGATGTAAATGGAATTGGTAAATAAAAGGAATTTATAACTTGAAGTTTTTATGAAATATAATTGTGAATTTATACACATTGTTTTATAATTCCAAAATCAAATTGAATTTGATAAGTTAATTATTACAATTTATTAAAGGAATTTCATCCATGATTTTGGACAGTGGATTATCCTTTGATAAAGGTGTAGAAGTATTGAATTTGGATAAGAGAAGTATATTTACGATTTTGGATAGTGAATAATATATTGAATAAAATGATATGCTTTGCAAAGCGAATAAACTTTTGAATTAAATAAATGTTTTGGAAGTGATATTTTAAATGGATTTAAAACGGTTAAAAGATGTTTTGAAATGTATTAAGGATCGTAACCATAGATTTCAACATTCATTGTTGAAATAGAAGTTTTCGAGAAGTAAGGAAATAATGAACTATAACACTGTTGTTATTGTAAATGATTTTTGAAAGAAAATGTTTTTGTATAGTATTGGGATTTATATATCTATCTTATTTTTGAATCCCTATACTATTGATTTTGGGTTGTCGTAATGATGTTTTACGCAACATTCGTTTTGACTCAAATAAATGTGTTTAAAGAGAACGTTTTCCTTATAGAATAAAATATATACTTAATCTTGATTTAAGTATATATAATATTTTCTAGTGTTGAAAATATAAATTGAATTGTGAATTACTTATTATTAAATAAGTATATGGAAATGTTTTCCAGTATAGAAGTTGAAATGGTTTTGAAGATATATCTTTTCAAGATAAATTGAAGTGAATAGTTGGCAAGTGAATTAATTAATAAAGATTAATTAAAAGGCCTAGTGATTGTAGATGGTGCTAAATATTTGTGTGTTTGTTTTGATAGTTAAATAACGACTATCAAACTTGGCCAAATTTTAGTTCCTCGACTTGATGTGGGAACTATTTAGTCGTACACTTAGTACGTAGCCTTCTGTGTGGGCTTGATTTTCGTTTGGGTTGAGGATGTTGATTCGTATAGTGCGGAGTGTTACTCCAATCTATCGAGCTTCCTTTTTGGCCTAAGGATAGCTAGTTGAAAGTTGGAGACGTGATAAGTCTACGAGAATTAATTTCTCTGTGAGGTTGAGAAACGCCTTTGCGTTGTTGGTGCGAAGAGACCGGGATCGGTTTATCCGAAAACCACTTCGGACCAACGTATATGCGACGATTATGCATGTTGTTTGTGATGATATTGATATTCTGGATTTTCATAGTGAGGGGACTGCTTGTTGATCGTTTGGGGTTAAAATCTCAATATACATCCAGTAGCAGTGGTCTCTTTATTATGAAATATCCAATGTAAGGACTATTGGCTACTAATCCTAGGGATTTTTCGGCAAGACGTGGTAGGAAAATACCTTTGGTTTGTCCTGTTCCAAGACAACTTGTATGCATGTTTGTTGTCTAACATTGCATTTCTATAGATTACGTACATTGGTTTTTACAAACGTACATCAGGGTGGCGGAGAAGGCAACTTCTCTTAGCTTAACACCCTCTTTGAGACATATGAGCATAAGGGTCGTATTTTTGTGGAAGGCAATTAGTAGTCAACGGAAATGGCCATGTGGCATTTAAAGTGATGTGATATGTGATTGTGAAAGGTAATCGTCACCTCGTCAGGCCTCATCAACCGGAAATGACCAAAACAGGGTTAGATGCAGCAAGGCTAAGTGGGTCATTCCCAAGTGGGATATGATCATCCTCTTCTAGATATATCTGTACATGCTATGACGTCGTGTGTCTGATTATGTGGTTTGTATGCTCAGAGAGCCCTCGGTAAAGGTCGGTGACGACCGGAGGATGACATATTCGGTACAATCTAGTTATAGAGGTGGGCCGATCTTGTTTGGTAGAGAAACTTTATAATGGTTTCTCGGTACATTCTTCTAGAGATGTACTGCCAGAAGGTAGTCCCTTCACCTGGTCATTTGTATGGAAATCCAAACTCCACTACATACCTGCCATTTTATTTGTAGAGCCTAGTATGCTGGAATTTAATAATGGTAACAATTTCGGCTATTTTGAATATTATTTGTATACTAGACACTAGTATAATATCACATGAGTTCGATATGAAATTTTTTAGTTACCGTAAGGTAAAAACATGTCCGTGTTTATGTGTGGACTTGTCTTATGAGATACTTTTATTTTGATAAAGGAAAAGTTTGGTAATTTAATAAATTCAGTTGAGTGTGTTTCTCGTGCTGGTTTAGCAGACTGATCCGGACGTTCTTCCCTTTCAATGCTCGGGTCAGACCGAGTATATTTACAGGTTCGGATTTGATGATTTTGGAGCTTCAGCAGGAAATCTAGAGATCTTCATTTTCATATATACATATCTGTTTTGATTATTAATTATCCGCCGTGCTTAGTTGTTTATATTATCGGCAATTGTGAGAACGGGTTATTATAACTGTCCAAGCTGATAACTCTGATTGCTTGTTGAACTCTGATTTATGTATGTATATATACAGTTTCTATTTTTTAAATATCATTGATATGATATTATATGTTTTCCGCTGTGATGTGAGATTCTGTATTGTTCTATTTTGTCTATCTTCTCTCTTTCTTCTCTTTTCTTCTTCTCTCTTCTTTTCTTTCTCTTGACTTTCCGTCAGTTTGTGCTTTTGGGTCGGACATGTGTGGATTATTGTCAATTCAAAGGGTACGGATTTTTGGAACGTCACAGGATGCCCATGGTCATTGAGGGACCTGTAACTTTAGGTCTTGTGTCTATCTTTAGGCTGCAAGACACGTATTTAGCTTTGGGCTGCGAGATACTAAAGTACAATAGAGAACTATGATTTCCATTAGTCCCTGGCTTTGGAGCTATACGAGTTATCATATATTCAGGGAACAAGAAGTGGCAGTTAGGATTTTTGATGGATATTGTGGATGCTTTGGTTGTTTTTTTAGTAGGCCATCACTTATAGTTATTATGGGAAGTAGGTATTGGAGATAGGAATACATAGAAGACTGATATTCTTTATTTTGTTTCTCATATATCTTTATGATATTGTAGAGTAGCATACTATAGTGCTATATGCTAACTATTTGGTTGCAGGCATGGGTCCAATATGGTTCGTGTAATCTTGTTCCTACTATATTTATCTGTATGGTAATTTTGAATTTATAATGAAATAGGTACTTTTTTATTATTATATTTCATCCTTCGGCTATGATATTCGAATGCGTAGATGAATAGTTCTATATTTTTCTTTTTACCAACAATCAATCAGCTTTGGAATGGGCCTAAGTTTTGATGTGCCTTTTCTGGGTCTGAATTTTGGTTTGTTTCAGGGCAGGTTGTTACCTTTGATATCCGAGCCTAGGTTACCCGATCAACAAAGATAGGTATACGTATGAATGGCGTATTTATTATTTTTGGAAGTATTTTTTAAAAATCTAACTATATATACACTTATTTTAAACGTGCATAAAAACATTACGCAAACATTTATTTTGGCATATAATACTATCTTGGGAAATGTAAATGGAAAAGGTTGTAACTCCAAAGTTAATGGGGCAATAAATATGCAATAAAGAGGAAGTTACAAGAATTTAATAAGGATATAAATGGACCAATTAAAAAAGTTATTTGAGTAATTATGGAAAAATAAGGAAGGCATAATAGGTAAAATTAGAATGAATAAACAAATGACTTTAAAAATTGTCCATTAGAATTTGTTACAGACAATTGACATTTATATAAATAGCAAATAAATATTATATAGCCTTAATTATACATGCGAAGGTTGATGGGCCTAGCCTAATACATAAAAATAGATGGGAAATAAGAATCTATGTGTTGTAAACATCTGAAAAATAGGAATGATAGGGTAAATCAAGATGTGAAGGAGGAGTAGAGCAAGCTCTCATAAGAAGGTGTGCATTAATCACCACAAGGAGATAATCATATTTTTTTTGAGTAGGAAAGCAAGAAAGTTTAAAAGAAGGAACAATTAAAGTCAATTTCTAAATCCAACCCCATGAAATAGGATTTAATAAAGCATTTTCAAAAAATTCCCTGAAATGTTTTGAATAAGTTTTTCAAGCATTAATTGGGAAGCTGTTGTTTTGAAAAAGCAAGGAAATTCATAACTTATAATTTGTTGAGTCAAAAAGTTTTCAATTTTTGGAGAAAGGGGAATAAATGAAACATAACTTAATTAAATTAAGGAATAGAGAATAAAAGATAAGAATAACTAGGATAGGAGGAACATTTCCGTATAAGGAAAATGCGAAGAATAATAGCTGAAGTATAAGTCAATTAGTTAGTAGAAATATAAATAAAGACAATATTGGGAGATTTGGATAGAATTTACTTTAGGAATTAATATAAAACAGTATTAGTAATCTAGTTAGAAATTAATAGAATAGAAGCTGTCGTTGTCAACTCCACTCTTCACTATTTAAAGTTATAAAATGTGTTTTTTGAAAGGAAAAGATAATAAGTGGATGGAATTAAACGATGATAATTAATATATGAGTTGGGATAATTTTGTAAATGTTATAAGAAAAAGCATTTATGTGAGAAGGAGAATTTTATATATGTATACATTTTTCTATTTAGAACTTGTCTGAATAAGAATAAAATACCATTGAATTTAAAATGTCAATGAAAGAGAAATAAATTGGAATTGATAAGAAAAGGATTGCGAAAGATTATAGGATTTTAAATAAGACTTAAACAAGGTTATAAAAAGTATTTAGTTAAGTGACAGTACATTTTTAGTAATAAAGCAATAGATGTTGATATATATTTTTGGAATAATATAACAACTTGAAATTAGGAATTTGGCATGCTTGTGAGTAGATTGTGGTTTGAAGTCTACAAAAATAATTGTCCTATAACTAGAAGTATCTTTGAAATAATGAATGTCAAATAAAGGAAAACCTGTGACTTGCTTTTGAAGTTATAAACTCATAATAGATTTAAAAGAAGCTAAATTTCGAAAATAATAATAATATATCCTTAAAATTGTAGTCAACAAAATTTTCATAAGTATAAGCCATAATTTCATGGAGTAATAATTGTTGATTTTGAATTTAATGTAAAAGTTTATTTGTATGAAAACTATTTATTGAAAACTATTTTGTATATTATAGAAGGTTTTTGAGAAGGGAAATTATTTTACTCCTTTATAAAATTAAGCAATTTTTGAATTTTTGATTTAATAATAGTTCGGTTTAATAATTGAGTTTTAAACATTTTGAAATAAAAATCCAACTTTTAAAGAAATAAATCTCTTTTGTAGAAAGTCCTCAGAAAGGAAAAGTTGGTTAGAAAAAGAAGAAAAAAAATCCATGGCTCCTTTTGAGAACTACTTAATTTTTGAAATTGACAAAAAGGGTTTCCAAGTTTATATTTTTAAAGATAAAGGATTCAGATAAAGTACTTTATAATTATGAAATTTTAGTTTAAAAAATAGTGAGGACTAAACCAAACTTTTATATGGGGTAGATAGAGATCGCTACCGAGGTAAGACAAAGTAAAGGTTTTAGGATATGAATAAAATAGGAATCGTATGTACTACCTGATCTGGGAATTTGAGGTTAGTCCTAAATGTTATTTGCAGAATATCGGTAAATTTATAAAGATGTTCCAGACCTATAATTAGGTTATAATTAGGTTGCCCATAGAATGTGAATATCTATTTTTGATTTGTTTGGGGCGTTTTTATGTAATTTTTGTAAATCATCTAATTTCAAAATATGTATAAAAGCATGATGTTTGAATTAATAAGGGATGTACAAAAAGAGAGAGGGAAAGAGATGTGTAAGATATGGGTATTCTTTTTAGTAAGTTTACACCGTCTATTTCAATAAAAGAAAAGAAATAGCTCCTTGTAATTTCAAACAAACCAAAAATCCCACTTATGGTTAATTTATGGAAAATTATACCAGTATCCTCTTTAGAAGGATAGATCTGATAAATTAAAACATGGAAATAAATTCCCAGTTTAGAAATTAATAGCAATATATGTGTATGTCTGTATGTATAACCACGCATAACAACTAATATATATATATATATATATGTATATCATAATTTACGACCATATACGTATTAGTTAGTGATTAACCGATTAGGATTTATGGACATTAATTACAAATTTAACAGGCAATAAAATTGTAATTAATGGAAGTTAAAAAGAATTGAATGTGGACTAATTAGGGAATTTAATATGGTATTGATAGAGGAATTGAATCAGCATAATAGATGGATTTCGAAACTGGTAAAAAGATTAAAGGGGTTTAAATGAGGATTGATTAGAGATGGTCCATCTTTGACATTAATTATCAATTATTCTGGATATATTAACTGAATTAATAATGAACCACATTTATTAGAAACCAAGAAGGAGAATTAAGGACGATAAGTGATAATGGAATGACATATTAGAAATGTCCATCTTAATTGAGTAAGGATTTTTAGGACTACAACATTATTTACCCCAGTGGATGATAAATGGCGACTTCCAACAGAAGTTCTTTTAGAATTTTTGCAATTGTTACCACTAGTTGTCTCGTTTAGGTTATTGGAAGGTAATATGATATGGAATAAGATATGTTCATGTTTTATCATTAGGTTGATTTTATGGATGGGATTAGACCGCCAGATAAATATCTATACATATATGGAGAAACTGATATTTCATAAGTGCTCTTAACTAGTGATAAACTATAGGTAAGCCTAGAAGTTAATGAGGAAATTGGGTTAGTAACTAGGAATAAAGGATGCTTTAATCCCGAAGGTTTTAGTGTTTTTACTTTTTATTCCACTTCCTATTCTCATTCTTTTAATTTAATTAAGAGTTTTGATTAGAAGATGATGTAAGGTACGTATTTTTATTCATAGTTTACACTGCTTATTTCCAAAACTTTGATGGAAATTCCGTTTATATAATTTCATGTAAAAGAAGTTGAATAGAGCACAAAAAGGAATTGAAATTGTAAATTTATTGGATTATTATATTATTTTAGTATAATAAGTTGAGTTTGAATTTTATTTTATATACAATTCTATTGAATGGATTTTTCGATATTAGATTTATGGTATACTGATAATATGAAAATGGGACTTGTATAATTTTGAAAGAGTTCACATTTAAATGTTATTTTAGGACATAAACTCCACACGCTTAGAGATTCATAGGAACACACACACACACACACATATACGCATAAGAGATGTATAATTATGACCTATTAATTGCGTAGTTAATAGGCTATTAACTATTATTAAGTCTTCCTTAGGAAAGAAGTTAATTAGAAAGGAGAAATAAGAATTTTCTTATAAGGCCTCCGTGAGATGTGTGATAATATATGTAGAGAGTGTTATAGATTATGACCAAGTTACAGGGATGCGATGTCAGTCAAAAGTATACGGAAGTCTACCTAGTTAATCTGGCTACCAACAGTGTGACTTTGTGACTGATATGAGACATCACCTACAATAAGTAACTACAGATGATGCAAGGTTAGTCCCAAATTCTATAGGCTAAATCTACCCAGCTAATCTGACTAACAGTGCCTATGAATAGTCGGACTACTATGAGACTGCATTGCAAGGTACTGGTCATAATACAAAGGACCTGCTTCAAGGATTAAAGGTATTAAATGGTTGTGTGAGGGGTCACCTCTTCCCTATGTAGGAAATGGTAAATATTCCGTGTTATGGGTTAGACACTGGAGAGGATATCTCGGGAAAGTGCCCACTTCGATATGAAGTATTAATTGGCTAAAGAGATTCCGTGCAATGTCATCTAGATAGTTACCGAAGAGAAGTCTTCCTTAGGATAGGTATTAAATGAGGGGGTCCTGCTTTAAATAAGGTATTAAAAAATCAAAGTCTGCCTAGTTCCTATTAAAAAGTATCGAGTGACTTGAGTACTATCTCTTATATTGATAGGTCACTATTGATGGTAGACATGAGTTATTGAGTTAAATGCGAGATGGATATGGTATTATATTTAGGAAGCCCTTTTGGACGTATATTTGGAAAGACTTAGGATGTAGATAGAATGTAAAAGACATATTCTTATTTAAATATACTACCCAAGTACGACTATAGTAAGGTTCGGGATTTTCATTCACCATATATATGTTGTTTTGACTCCCTCCTCATTACAACACAGGTTAGGAAAGATGATGATGTTTTGAAGATGAAGGCATATAGAAAGCTTGTGGCAGTCTATCTATTTATATCATTTTCAGATGTACTCATTGGAAACTGTTTTGTTTTGAATATGATGTACTAATGATATGTAACGGTACCATGTGATTTGAATATGTAGATGAATGACTCTGTATTGTTCTTTTACCAAACAATAACCAACTTTGGGATGGGTCTAAGTTTCGATGGGCCTTTTTTGGGTTGGAATTTAGGTTCGTTTCTGGGTGGGTTGTTACATATGTCATCTTAGCTAATGGCGTGATAGTTTGATCAGCTTCATTGCTTATAGATTTTTTAGGTAAAATGTAATTTTGTATTTTCTTAAGCGGTACCTTTTAGTAACGATGATATACTGTAACGTTTGCGATTTTTCGTTGCCGAAAAACCAAAATGTTAGGGTTAAAGAAAAAGAAAAAGTAGAAGAAGATAGAACAGAACAGAAGAAATAACAGAACAACATCAGAATCTCACAACTCGCAGCGGAACAACATATAATAGATAAATGAATATCATTAAAACAAAGAACTATATCAGTTATTACATTACATTATATTTCATTACATCATCAGAGTGTACAACAACAAACAACATCAACAGCGGAAAAGAAATACTATATACTAGTAATACGCCATGCCATCCAGCTTGCCTCCAGCAACTCCTGAATATCCTGATAAACCTTAACTCTTGACTGCCCGTGTGGAAATTGGTGGGCACCCAGAGTTTAGGAAGGAAAACAATAAACTCCGAGTCAGTCATGTGACTGGTGTGAGAACTCAAAACAGTTTATCTTTAAAATCAAAATAGAGGAATATTTTTAAAGTCAATTTGCAATGCTTTTAAAAATGAGACTACCATAAGGCCTCCCGCACACACACACAATGCAAACGCAGAATCGGAGGAGATTTCTCCTTATGATAGTCAAAGATGCTTGATACGCATTAAAAAGAACATTTGATATTATTACTAGTGCATAGTGTATAAAACAATTTCGAAAGTAGAATATAAATCTTAGCCAACATACGACCATTATCGTATGCCTACTATAGCTACTATGTTCAATTGCAGGTTACCGCCACATTCCATAACAGGTTATACAACTAAAACCGTACAAGATCGTATTGTTTCTTTGGATTTCCAACAAATGGTCAGGTCAAGGAACTTCCCATTGCCACATGAGAACGCCTCTGGAAGGACGTCCCCGAGAACCAAACCGGATCTCTGCCAACACAAGGCCGGGTTACCCCTAACTGGGTAACTACTGACACGAATATGTCATCCCCCGATCGTAACCGATCTATCCGAGGATCCTCGATTTCCAACAACCACAAAATATGCAGCAACAACATAGGTTAAATATCCGGGCTCCATACCATGATACCACCTCTATCCAGAAGGAATGACATACACTAAAGGGGCGCTACCCCCTAATAACCTTGCCGCATCCTTCCTGTTTTGACAATTTCCGGGGTGTGAGGTCCGACGAAGTCTCGTCCACAAAGCCACACTTTATACAAAAGCCATGCTTTGGGTCAACAAATGATCATAGAAATGATCACCAAGATAAATGAACAAATAAATGATCCTATCACAAATGATCAACACAATGATCATTTCACAGCAACACTCAGCATGCCACACTACCAAATTGGGAGTATATCACTAATAACCTTCAACTATATAACCTCTGAGCTCGTACGTCTCAGAGAAGGGTGTTAAGCTAAGAGAATAAATTTTCCGCCACCAACAGAAATATATTTGAAAGAAATCAACTTTATATCTCAATTTGTAATGTCAGACATACAATCCATACAAGTTTGTTCCGGGATCGAACAGAACCGAAGGCACTTACAAAGAAGTCCTTGCAATCCGGATATTCACTAATCATGACCGGACTTCCCGTCACTAAGGGTGATAAAACCTCTATATCGGAGATCAGTTGATGTAGAGTAACTCGACGGTAATCCTTCCGTTTTCAAAAATATCCGGTCTTCAACACCGGTCATCGAATGCAATCCATTACGACGTATCACATATTCGGAATGGGTTATACGACCCTAAGGTCCTTTCCCGGCTAACCCGAATAGTGAGCACTTATTCAAAAATAAGTGTGGCATTCAAATTCAAACAATCACAACAAATACCTATTTAAAGGTAAATATTGATAGTCGGATTATTTAACTATCAATAGGCGTGCTCAACATCACCAAGTTCCAAATAATTTCTCAAATTATTTACTTTCCAAAATATCTTTACTAGATATAAAATTTTCCACACTTCAACATTTGAAAACAAATTTTCAAATCACTTTTCAATACTTTATCAACTTTTGAAAACAAATTTCAATCATTTTCCTTACTCGGAAATACTTTCATTTCAACATGGTTCATTTAAACCAATTAAATAAATCCTTACCGATTTACTTTATATTTACGTTCCAAATCCGTAAATCAATTCCCACACTTCAAAAATAAATCAACGTTTATTTTTAAACAATTTCCCCTTTCTTTTATAAATTCCTTAGTGAATTTATAATCCCAAAATATTTATGATATACGATTTTCAATCGATTTCAAATATTCACTTTCAATTTATCTTTACAAGGATAAATTCTAAAACGTCCACTTCACATTGGAAAAATATTTCCATACTTATTTAATACTAAGTACATCACAAATCCATTTATTTTCAATACTTAGAAAATATTCAATATACTTAAATCGAAAATTAAGTATATATTTCATTCTTTAAGAAATCATTCTCTTAAACACATTTGTTTGGGCCAAAACGAACGTTACGTAAAACATCGTTACGACGACCCAAAATCACTAGTATAGGGAATCAAAGTTTACATATATATAAATCCCAATACTATACAAAACATTTCCTTTCGGAAACCATTTACTATAACAACAGTGTTATAGTCCACCATTTCCTTCTATTTCTCGAAAACGTCTATTTCAACAATGAATGTTGAAATCTATGTATTCGATACTTAATGCATTTTAAAACGTCTTTAAAATCATTAACTTCATTTCATAATGTTCCTTCCCCAAAAACATATCCATTTTATTTAATAATATATTCACTGTCCAAAATCGTGAATATAATTCCTTTCATATATTCCTATATTCAACTTATCAAATTCAATGGATTTCGGATTTTATAAACAACGTTTATAAACTCCATTTATATTTTTATAAACTTCTATTTATAAAAAACCCTTTTTATATCTCATTTTAAATGCCAAAATCCGATTTATAAGTTGATTACTTATAAATCTTATATTTTACAAAATCTATCCATTTTATATATTCATATTTCATAAATTTATAAATCTCAATTCACTTATGAAATCCATTTTTTTTTCTTCACTTTATTACTTATAAAAACTCGTTTTATAATTCCAGTGTTTTTAATTTATAAATATCAATTTTATAAATCTCTTATATAAACCGTTTATAATAATTCAAAATTCCCAATTAAACCATTTTATAAATTAATCACTATTTATTTCAAAAATTTTAATTTGGTTATATTTTACAAAGATTATAACTTTTATAACATTAAACCTATAACGTTTATTTATTTAAAATAAATCAATTCAAAATTTTAATAAAACGTATACTTTCAAAAATCACTTTAAAATTTCCTTTTAAAAATCACAACGTTATTTTTAAACTTTAAAAATGGATCCGATGATGCAGCAGCACCAAATAGTCAATCACGACATCCAAATATCATATATCGATATGATAATCAACAAATATCAAAATATCTGTAAATAAATCAATACAGTTGAGGAATCCAGTTGGATCCCTCCAAACTGTTTCCCTGCATCCAAAAACATTAGCACAATACCAATTCCGCTCCAGTACGGAATTATCGCGGTATATGGGATTTATAGATATTATCTGCTTAATAGACGGCGCAATAGGGTCTCATCCGCTATACAATGCGGGAAAATCAACAACTGCAATATATACATATGCCAATATATATATATATTGCTATTATATATAATACCAATTTCACTGTTTATGAAATATTCGCGGTATATGTTTTTAATAAATAACATCCGCTTACTAACGGCGCATAATGTCTATTTTAAAAATCCATAAATAACAATCATCATTCAAACATGCATTCAAGAATTTTAAATATAACTATTTAAAATTAAAATCGAAACCGATTCGATTGAGTGAGAAGTTCTCACCTTGATTTCAATTTCGTTTTAGCGATTTATTTCGAATAAAATTAAACGCGCGTTTAATTTTACCCGAAATTCTCACTAACTCCAAACGACTCCAATCCAATTTCATCGCGTAGTGCTCATCCATACGATTCCAACGCTTCCTGTTTCGCGCGGTTTCGACCTCGTATGAAAAAGATATGCATTTAACAAGTTTACACGATTTTATAATTGTAAATTTACAATTTTTATTTTCAATTTTATACCAAAACTAATCCTGGCCGTTGATTTCCCTTCCTCCACATCTGGGCCGTTACCCCCTTCTCTTCTCCCTCACGTGAAAACTCCCAGGCCGTTCAAAACAACCCATAGCCGTGCAACTAGGGTTAACAACCGCACCCTCCACGAACGTCGAGAGTTCATCAAACCACCGCCATTCGACTCGTCTCAGCCTTCTCCACCTCCGCCCCAAGTGCCCTGAAGCTTGGCCCCCTCCTTCCCATGAAAAACGCGCACAAAGCCGGCCCCTTCAAACACAAATTCGCGTCGATCCGTTGCTCCATTTCCGATCTCCACCGTTGGATATCTAGTTCGTGTTGTGCTCTACAAGTTTCTAGTTGACAACTTCTTGATTCGATGTATGGATTTAGAGAAAATTGAAGGAGAAGGAGAAGGAGATGATTTTCTGGCCATTAATGAAGATAGTGGCGGCTAGGGTTTTTGGTTAGGGTTTGATGCAAAAACAAAGATATGAGGTCCTTTTATAGAAAATTCGCAAACACTATTCATCCAAAATTTTCCGAACTCCAAACGAAGCGTGCCGGTTGGCGTTTCTAAGGTTTACCCAGCGTTCCGGACACAATGGAACAGGTTTCGGAAGCTAATTCGATCATCTGTGCGAGTTATGGCAATAAACGTTCGATTTAAATTAAACCGATTTAAACGATTTTCTAGGCATTTTAGCTTGCACCGGACAAACGGTAAATCCAATTGACACGAAATTTGAAACCATACAATAATATCACATTATGGATCCGATGAAACTGGTTTCGTCGAAATCCGAGACTTTTTGAAAAATGGCTATTTTAACTCGCCAAATTAATATTAAAAACAATTACGATGCGTTTCGAGCTGCCACGCTCAAACGATAAATCCGATTGCTACGAAAATTGAAATCCGGTAATAACTAACTATTACGGATCCAATGGAACTAGTTTCGTCAAATTCTGAGACTGTTCAAAAATTGACTATTTTCACTAGTCGATTAAATATTAAAATATTCAATTTTCACAAATTAACTTTTAATTCGATTTTAAAAGTTCTAAAGTATCATTCTAACTTCAATATGATATAATAAAATTTTACAAATCATTTTCAATCATATTTAACCCAATTTTCAATTATTTCTGTAATTTAACGTATTAAATTATCGATTTAATTATCCAATTAAATCCAATTATTCGAAATAAAATTTATTCGACTCATAAATCTTACTTATTAATATTAAAAATCTATTAAATACTCAAATTTAAATTAATAAAAGTTCTGGTCGTTACATATACACACATTCTTTCCATCAAAACTAAATCACTTTAAGATATAGAAATTCAGTATTAGTTAAAATTCCAATATTATCCACATTCAATTTGACTTGTCGAAAAACAAAGTCATTAGTTCAATAGTAATATTTGTTATTAATCGTACTACTCTGGCTGTAACGATCCAGAATTTTAATTGATTAAAATTTGAATATTTAATTTATTTTAAATATTAATAAGTGAAATTTATAAGTCGAATAATTTTTATTTGAATAATTGGATTTAATTGAATAATTAAATCGATAATTTAATATGTTAAAATACAGAAATAATTGAAAAATAGGGTTAAATATGATTGAAAATGATTTGTAAAATTTTATTTTATCATATTGAAGTTAGAACGATGTTTTAAAACTTTTAAAATAAAATTAAAAGTTAATTTGTGAAAATTGAATATTTTAATATTTAATCGACTAGCGAAAATAGCCAATTTTTGAACAGTCTCAGAATTGAACGAAACCAGTTCCATTGGATCCATAATAGTTAATTATTATCGGATTTCAAATTTCGTAGCAATCGGAGTTATCGTTTGATCGTGGCAGCTCGAAACGCATCGAATTATTTTTAATTTTAATTTGGCGAGTTAAAATAGCCATTTTTCAAAAAGTCTCGGATTTCGACGAAACCAGTTTCATCGGATCTGTAATGTGATATTATTGTAAGGTTTAAAATTTCGTGTCAATTGGATTTACCGTTTGTCCTGTACAAATTAAAACGCCTAGAAAATCGTTTAAATCGGTTTAATTTAAATTGAACGTTTATTGCCATAACTCGCACAGATGTCCGAATTAGCTTCCGAAACCTGTTCCATTGTGTTCGGAATGCGGGGTAAACCCTAGAAACGCTGGTTACGGCGCGTGAATCGGAGTTCGGAATTCCCGGATGAATAGTGATTGAAAAATTTCCTATAAATACACCATTTTTTCACAAATTTTAGAAAAAAAAAGAGAAAACCCTAATTCAACTGCATAGCCGCCACCATCAATATGAACGGCCAGAATTGTCAATCCTTCTCTCCTCAATATCTCACGATCTATTCACAATTAGGCTTCGGCATCTAAACGAAAAACGTCGAGCACAAGATGAGCTTTCAATCCATACGGATATGATCGCGAATGGAGCAGTGTGGTGGTCGTTGGGGAGCCATGAAGGCAGGCCGTTCGGCCTCGATTTGCGTACGTATAGGGCGACCGAGTTGGGGGTTGTTCATGGCGTGGGTGGCTCTGGGGGAGGCGCACGCGATGGAACTCTCTGATCGTCGCGAAGTTGATCGTGTTAGGTGTAAAATTTAACCCTAATTTCTACAATATGGGTTCGGCTATACTGAAGTAACGCGCGTGATGAAGGAGATGCAGTGGACGGTCGTGATTTGGAGGCTAAGGATCATGCGGCTCTGAATGGAGATAGGTTAAAAATATAAAAAGTATGTTGTAAATTATATAAATAAAATTCGTGTAAACTTCAAATATTCATAACTTTTTCATACGAGGTCGAAAATGCGCGAAACCAGTTGCGTTGGAATCGTATGGACGAGCACTACACGATGGAAATGGATTGGAGTCATTTGGAGTTAGTGAGAATTTTGGGTAAAATTAAACGTCCGTTTAATTTTATTCGAAATAAATCGCTAAAACGAAATAGAAATCAAGGTGAGAACTTCTCACTCAATCGAATCAGTTTCGATTTTATTTTAAATAGTTAGATTTAAAATATTTGAATGCATGTTTGAATGATGATTGTTATCTATTGATTGTTAAAATAGACATTATACGCCGTTAGTAAGCGGATGTTATTTATTAAAAACATATACCGCGAATATTTCATAAACAGTGAAATTGGTATTATATATAACAGCAATATATATATATTGGCATATGTATATATTGCAGTTATTGATTTCCCGCATTTGTATAGCGGATGAGACCCTATTGCGCCGTCTATTAAGCGGATAATATTTTAAATCCCATATACCGCGATAATTTCGTACTGGAGTGAAATTGGTATTGTGCTAATGTTTGTGGATGCAGGAAAACAGGTTGGAGGGATCCAACTGGATTCCTCAACAGTTTTTATTTAAATTCAGATATTTTGATATTTGATGGATTATCATATCGATATATGATATCGTTGTTGTCGTGATTGACTATTTGGTGTGTAGCATCATTGAACCAAATTTTGGGATTTTAAAATGATTTTTAAAGTGATTTTTGAAAATATACTATATGTTTGGAAATTGATTCATTTTAAATAAATAAATGATATAATTTTTAATGTTATAAAAATTATGAATTTTTGAGAAATATAGATAAAGGTTGATTTTTGAAAATATGGGGTTAATGGTTTTATAAAATTATGATTTTTGAATTTATTATAAAAAGTTTAAAAATAGGATTTATGAAGTTTGATTATTTTATAAATCAAAATGATGAAGTTTTTAAAGGACTTTGAAGAATTTTTAAAAGAATAATATAAATTGATTTATATTAAGAGATTTATAAATGGATATTTATAAATTGAAATATTGACATTATAAAATGAGCTTTTATAAGTGTTAGGATGGATTGTGAATGAATTTCATAAATGAATGAAATTTATAGAATTTTATACGGTGAAGTTATAAATGGAATTTTATAAGCAGTAGGTTTATAGAATTTATAAAGTTATTGAAAGAAATGGATTTTGAGTAAATAAATGAATCTTATAAGTTATAAGATTTATAATTTGGGAAGTTTAAAAGAACGATTTTGTAAAATAATCGTTTTATAAGCATTTAACTTATAGTATGAACTTTTAGTTTATAATTGAGTTATAAACTGGAATAGGTTAATAAAGGAATTTATAAAGGAAATTGTTATAAAATAAATAGAAAAGGAATTTATAAACGTTGTTTTATAAATTCGCAATGACTTATTTTGATAAGTAAATTGTTGAAACCTATTAATGGAGTTATATTCATATTTTTGTCTGTGAATAATCCTTTAAAATGAAATGTATAAAAGGATGAAAATTGTTAACGTAGTATATTCACGTTTTTGAATAGTGAATAATATGTTAAAAAAAAAGTTTAGATTTGATGTTTTAAATAGAATTAAAACGATCTAACGATGTTTTAAAATGTGTTAAGATTCGAAACCATAGATTTCAACATCTATTGTTGAAATAGACGTTTTCGAGAAATAAAAGGAAATAGTGGACTATAACACTGTTGTTATAGTAAATGATTTCCGAAAGGAAATGTTTTGTATAGTATTGGGATTTATATATCTATTTTAATTTCGAATCCATATACTAGTGATTTTGGGTTGTCGTAACGATGTTTTACGCAACATTCGTTTTGGCCCAAATAAATATGGTTAAGCGAATGATTTCCTTAAAGAATGAAACATATACTTAATTTCGATTTAAGTATATTGAGTATTTTCCAAGTGTTGAAAATAAATAAAATTTGTGAATTACTTATGAATAAATAAGTATGGAAATGTTTTCCAATATAAAGTGAATATTAGAGAATTTATCTTTTTGAAGGTAAATTGAAATGAATAATTGAAATCGTATATTCATGAATATTTTAGAATGAAAATTCACTATGGAATTTATAAAAGAAAGGGGAACTTGTTTAAAAATAAATATTGATTTATTTTTGAAGTGTGAAATTATATATCTTGTAAAGATATTTTGTGAAATAAATAATTTGAAAAATTATTTGAAAACTGGTGATGTTGTGCATATCCATTGATAGTTCAATAACCGACTATCAATATTTCCCTTTGAATGGGTAATTGATGTGATTTGTTTGAATTTGAACGCCACACTTATTTTTGAATAAGCGCTCACTATTCGGGTTAACCGGGAAAGGACCATGGGGTCGTATAACCCATTCCGAATATGTGATACGTCGTTATGAATTGCATTTGATGACCGGTGTTGAAGACCGAGTATTTGCGAAAGCGATAGGATGACCTATCGATTGTCTCTGCACTGGGTAGCTCCTGGTATAGAGATTCCCTAAGTGATGGGAAATTCGATCGGGATTGTGAATACCCGGATTGCAAGGGCTTCGTGAGAAGTGCCTTCGGTTCTGTTCGAGCCCGGAACAGACTTGTATAGATTGTATGTCTGACATTACAAATTGAGATATAAAGCCGATTTCTTTCAAATATATTTCTGTTGGTGGCGGAGAATTTATTCTTTTAGCTTAACACCCTTCTCTAAGACGTACGAGCTCAGAGGTTATGTAGTTGAAGGTTATCAGCGATATATTCCCAATTTGGTAATGTGACATGCTGAGTGTTGCTGTAAATGATCATTGTGCTGATTATTTGTGATAGGATCGTTTATTTGATCGTCTATCTTGGTGATCATTTCTATGATCATTTGTTGACCCAAAGCATGACTTTTGTATAAAGTATGTTTTTGTGGACGTGACTTCGTCGAGCCTCACACCCCGTGAATGGTCAAAACAGGAAAGATGCAGCAAGGTTATGAGGGGTAGCGCCCTTTAGGATGTGTGCATTTCCTTCTGGAAAAGGGTGGTATCATGGTATGGAGCCCAGATACTTGCTCATGTTGAAAACACTTTATGATTGTGTGAATTGATTGCGAGCTCTCGGTGAAAGGTCCCAAAGGACCGGGGGATGGCATACTCGGTCAGTTGTTACTCAGTTAGGGGTAACCCGGCCTTGTGTTGGTAGAGATCCGGTTTGGTTCTCGGGGATGTCCATCCAGAGGCATTCTCATGTGGCAATGGAAAGTTCCTTGGCCTGATCATTCGTTGGAAATCCAAAGAAACAATACGAGACTTGTACGGTTTTAGTTGTATAACCTGCTATGGAATGTGGCGGTAACCTGCTATTGAACATAGTTAGCTATAGTAGGCATACGATAATGGTCGTATGTTGGCTAAGATTTATATTCTACTTTCGAAATGTTTTCCTACACTATGCACTAATAATAATATGAAATGTTCTTTTAATGCGTATCAAGCATCTTTGACTATCATAAGGAGAAATCTCCTCCGATTCTGCATTTGCATTGTGTGTGTGTGCGGGAGGCCTTATGGTAGTCTCATTTTTAAAAGCATTGCGAATTGACTTTAAAAATATTCCTCTACTTTGATTTTAAAGATAAATAAACTGTTTTGAGTTCTCACACCAGTCACATGACTGACTCGGAGTTTATTGTTTTCCTTCCTAAACTCTGGGTGCCCACCAATTTTCACACGGGCAGTCAAGAGTTAAGGTTTATCAGGATATTCTGGATATTCTGGAGTTGCTGGAGGCAAGATGGATGGCATGGCGTATTACTAGTATATAGTATTCTTTTTCCGCTGCACTGTTTGTTGTTGTTGTTGTACACTCTGATGTAATGATGATATGATGTAATGTATAAAATGTAATGACTGATATAGTTCTTTGTTTAAAGATTATTCATTTATTTATTGTATGTTGTTCCGCTGCGAATTGTGAGATTCTGATGTTGTTCTGTTGTTTTTCTATTCCGTTCTATTTTCTATTGTCTATTCCTTCTATTTTCTACCTTCTTCTCTCTTCTTCTGCCCTTTTCTTTTCTTAAACCATAACATTTCGGGTTTCCGGCCTTCGATTTCTCGGCAGTCGATAAAGTGAGTATCGATGTTGAATTTTCGAAAGTCGAAAATTTACGGGACGTTACATTTGGTATCGGAGCATATGGTTAAGCGACAACCATGGTTCTGTTGGGTATTACTCATTAGAGATAGAGTCAGTAGTACTCTAGAATGAGTTGAGTGTAATAATAGCTATGAGAGCGTATTTGTTAGTGTATATAAAAATTGTTTTGTATTGTGTTGACTTATCGGTTGATTGTTTATAGATTCCAGTCGATCTAGTCTAGCTAACTATCGTAGATAGGGGTTTCTAAACTCTTAAACAAGATAATTCGACATAATATTGTTTTAAATTGGGTAAATAAAATAATCTTACCTTGATTATATTTTTATATATAAAGAAATAATTTTTCACAATTATTAAAGTGAATATAAGTTGATTATATTTCTATTTGACCTTGTTGTTGTCTGCCAACAAGAAACTCTCTGATGAGTCATTCCATAGTTATTTGATAACTATAAGTACGTAACACTTTTGGTGTCTCAACAGCCATTAGTAATACACAATCCAACATTTGGAGAGCATTACACATTCTGTACCTTCAACGGATCAGTCGATATGTTTTCCTTGAAACATCGTGACCAAAAATATTTAAAACAAATTATCATTTTATTTTGCTATAATTACTCACGATTGCAACTATTTGTAATTACAATCACATAATATTTTACTTAAGGATTTTCTTGTTAACACTTTAAATTAATTACATAATTACTTAAATCAAAATATAACATAGTATATAAAAAATGATGTTACTACGTATGAGCAAGATTAACTATAAAGCTATCTGCATGTGACAAATTGCAAAATTTCCTTCAGTTCATAATGATTGTGATGGTGAATTTGAAAAGAATCATTAAATGAATTTCGCAACAGAAAGGGGATAAGTCATTGTTTTTCTTTCCTAAAAACATTACGACAAGTTGTTTTTGTAGAAATGAAAATTAGAATCTTATAGAAATGTGCAAGAACATTACTTAGTAGTAATTCATTACCAAATTTATTTGCCCTAAGCGATAATTGCTACTTCTTATGTGCTTAGCCGCATTTATATATGGTTATTGTTTGAAAATGCCCAAATTTGAGCATTTTGCTGAAAAGAAATAAAATTTCATATTTTGTTATTGGTCAAAAATGCTTTTTTAAACACAAAAGAAAAAATTGGTAAATTAGATCCAAAAGTAGACGAGAGTAAATTTACTGGCTATTCAAAACATAGCAAATCTTATAGGATATTTAACAAATAAACTAGTACCACTGAATAAACTCTTCATGTACAATTTTACGAAAACTTTAAAACTAATGATTACGAAAATTAATATCTTGAAATAACCAACCAACAACTATAGAACGAAGTTCTACCAAAGAAGTAACTTTTGATAATAATAAAGAAGAACAATTTGAAAATGATATAGTATTAAATAATCCACCTCAAATTCAAAAAGACTGTCCTTTTGATAATGTACTGGACTATGTAGTTAATATTAGATAATATTACTGATATATTACCGATATATCTCATATCACTCATATGTTGATTTTTTTAACATATTATATAAAATACCAACACCGATGTATCTTTTGATATTTGTTGAGATATCTCTTCGATATTTAATGTAAAATACGCGTAACTTTTTAAGAATATCGTTTATTATTTTTAATAACCTATAAATTTATTACCGAAAATTAGAATATTCAATTAATTTTAAGTATTCAAATATAAGATTATTTTAAACAAATAATCATGATTTGTATAATAAATAATAATGGTGAATTGATTTTTGAAATTCGTTTACAAAAATAGATATTTTGGATTTTCGTCGGAAAAGTGACAAAACCAATGAAAATCGGTTTTCGATAAAAATGAGTTTTTCTTAAAATAATTGTTTTAAATGTTACATAACTTATTTTAAATGTTATATAATGATAAATTGTTTTATAATATTTTTATAAATATATAAACCTGTATATAAAAATATACAACTTTATCACATTTTGGCAGATCGACGTCGTATTTTTACAGTTGTATTTTAATATTATTTAAAATGCTTTTATAGCCTAAATAAAATTGTTTTAATTATTTAGAGATGATAAGAAATTCAATTTTAGGTTTTTTATATAAATAAATAATTTTATTAAAAAATGAAAATGTGACCGTAAAACATTTGGTAAAAAATCGACATTTTATCAAACGGAAAGTATCGTAACGTTGTTGCACCTTTATTAACATGTAAATGTACACATATATATAACATGACATATAAAAAAAAATATAGAAACAAGTTTACTTTTACTAATTATGATTAGAAAATTCTAGAATATAATTAGCAAAAGTAAGGAAGATATTTTTTTACAAAAGCAAACATCAAATCATGTCATTACTTAAGTGTTAAAAAAGGAGACAAAGGACAATGTGATGTGGTGTTGATAAATGTTGAAATAGTGGTGTCACGTTTAAAAGAAATGTCCAAGGATGTTTGGGAAATTTGGTGAGAGGTTAATTTGGTAAATTTGCACTTCTTACTTTGCTTACAAACAGAAGGCTTACCTTTTCATTTCTTCACACCATTGTCTACTTCTTCTTCTCCTTCCTAAGATACTTTAATGGGCTTCTCTTTCTTAGAAAAAATAATGAAGAAAAATATAGCAAAGAGAAATAAAAATATACATATATAATACCACATCATTCCAAGATCAAAACAAGTCCAAGTTCCTCCACTTCCCTTCTAAAGCCAAAGGCCCACCCTAGTTTAACCATCAAGGCCGAGCGTCACCTTCATCCAAGTCAAGGCCGAGCTTCCAAGGAGGCAAGGAGGAGATCCAGAGACTTCGGAGAAAAGAAAAGAGAAATGTTTTCGAAGTGCCGCCGAAATCAGTTCAAGGAGCTTTGGAAAAAAAATTGATGGAGTGGAAACCAATAGTGAGCACTCAATATTCGTAATTATTAAATAACATCTATAATTATTTTTCGTATGATAATATGACCATTTAATATCTTGGATGATATATATGGATGTTTGAAAATAGGTTGATTATAGGGTTGATAACTTTTTGTGATAAATATAACCAATAATGGGAAAATCATAATTATCCAAAATCAAAATGGTTAATTAACTAACCATAGTTAAACCAAGGAAAAATAAATCCACATTAATATGTGTGTGAATTAGTAAGCCTTTTTTTGGTTTTGAATATAAAAAGGTTGAAACATAAATATAATAATAATTTAATATGGAATAAAGTGGAAAATTAACTTTTAATGTAGTTAAAATAGTTTGAAATGATTTAAAATGGTTAATTATCATATTTAAAACACTTTAAAAAGTTTTAAAAAGTTTAATAAATTTCGAAAAATTGAGCCAAATCGAGCTCGTCGCGTAGCGGCAGTTCGTAATTTTCCGACCTGATAGATTAAATCAATCTGGAGGATTCAATATAAGTCAGAATTCTTTGAAATAAGAATTTTCCGAATCCATTAGAATATAGTTATCAAATAAAAGAAGAAAATCGAGATTTCATTTAGTAGAGTTTGAAACATGTCCAAATCAAGTTTTCAAAAACATCACATTTTAGCAGTTTGGAAATCAAAGGGTTTCTTCAAAATGAATATTATTAAATCTTTAAAAATGTAATAAATTACATAAATTTGATTAAATACTTTAAAGAGTTTTAAATAGAAATATTGGACATACATGCGGTGGAATATATATTTAGAGCCGAGAAGATCTAAAAAAACTATCCACGGTAGTTTTTGCAACGGTTTTCGGTAACTTTTGTAAATCATGGTTTTAAATTAATTATTCATCCCCAATCTATTACATATTTTTTCAAATGAATAATTAAGCATTTTGCAGATGATTTGGAAGATTTATGAGTGTTTTAAAGAAGTATAAAATAAATGGTTAATGGAAAATTGTTTTAAACAATATTTGGAATAGTATTAAGTAAATGAAAATCATCTATAAAAGATCACATAAAGGATTTTAGAGTTGACCAAATAACTTAACTGCCTTATGAGTGACAGAGTGATAATCTCTAAATTCAGCCTTGGACAACCAATATTTGGGTTCTGCTCTAGCTATCCAAACTGGTCCGACAAAGGGAATAGTAAATTTGATCTACTTGGACCGCATTTTCATAAGTTAATAGAAGAGATATTTGGAGTTTTTCAAAATATGATTTTGGTGGTACAGAGAATTCCCTGGTTAAACTCTATATTAAATTCCGAGGAAGAAACTCGTACTATCCATGTGAATTTAAAAAGTGATTTCACTGTTATTCAACGAATAGTACATGTTGAATACGGAAATTGGTATTGAGTATAATTAGTCTAATCTTTATGGATCCTTTTCTACTGAATACTAATTTAGGTTTAATATAAATGATGTCTTAAATAACATCCATTTTGACCCATTTAAAAGTTATAATGTGAAAATAAGAATTCTTTTTTAAGACTTAAATAAATGATTTGGAAATGTTTTCCAAAGTAAAAGGTGAAATGATTTTGAATTATTCCAAGATTAAAGATGTTTAGTTAACCAGAGAATTTGATAAATGAAGCTTAATGATTACATATACTCTTAGAAGATAAAGGAATAGTTTAAAAGAATACATCTCCAAGAGATATTTTTTTGAGTGGAAAGATTTTTAAATTGGATGATGTTTAACAATCAACTACGTAATTTACATCTTTTTATCGATAATTGGTTCGGAGAGATTGGGTGTTTCTATCCAAAAACCACTTCAAACCAATATATATGTTCAAAAGTGAAGACATGTTAAAGACAATGATTTAAAGATGAAGATCTTCACGATGTAGGGCTACTTGCAACTAACCTCTGGGGTGATTCCCATATTATATATATATGGTGGCGGTAGTGCCTTTGTTATGAAAATCTTCATTTTGGAGGGCTACTTGCTACTAATCTCAAAGGTGATTCCTAAACAAGAAGCAGTAGGAGGAGTACCTTCGGTTTTTCCTCCACCTGGAAAACTTTTATAGATGAGCGTCTGACATTGCATTTTTAAAACCACATACATTGATCTCTACAAAAATATATCTATTTGATGGTGTAGGAGGAAACCCCGACTATACTTAACACCCTTCTTTGAGACGTACAAGCTTAGAGGTTGTACTTTTGTGGAAATCAATAATATGTTGTTATAGATGATAATGTGGCATTCTAAGTGGAATTTTCTTTGACAAAAGTAAAGTGTGGCTTTGTGGAAGGAAGAGCGCAGCTTCATGAGCCTCATATCCCAAAAATGATACGGGATACTATATGGTCTACAGAACATATATTTCAGGCTATCGGTTTTATTGATGATGGAGGAGTCCAGTAGTGTCTAGACCCTTAATAGTTTAAGTGGGAAGGTATTGGAGGCTCGACTGAGAAAGGGCAAAGCCATCGAAACGCGATGTACCATAGTAGTGTAACAATGTAGTATGGATGCTCGCTTGAGAAAGTAAATAATCATCGGGGACCAGGATTGTTATGCGTGGATTTTGCATCGGAGGAAATATCCACTAGTTCCCTATCATGTTGGAAATCCAATTCCAATACGAGCTTTACGATTTTGGTATATTCCCAAAGTAGCTGTAATGCTTTGCAAACATTTCAGCTACCCTTTTGGTATCATATACACTGTTTGACATTATCCTGGTATTGGTACCTTTTTAATATATTTATTTGGAAAGTGTTTTCAAACCAATGTTGTTAATGATAATATCAAATTTGTTTTGATAAAAAGAATTTTGGTCATCATAAGGTAAAACCTGTCCATGTTTATGTGCGGTGTGGTCTTATGAGATACCCATCTTTTCAAAGGTTTTGACTGGCATCAATCTGATCTATGACACTGTCATATACATTTATAATTTGAGTTTTCTCATGCTGGTTTATCATGCTTGATTCGGGTATTTTTAACACTCGGATCAGGTTCGAGTAGTTTTAGGTTTATCAAAAGACGCTTGGAGTTTCTAGAGGAGAGCTGGGGATCTTCATAAACATATGGACGTGTACTATTTTTCCGCTACATTTATCTTGTTTTTTTTTCATCATTTGTAAGGAAAAATTATTTATAACTGTTCAGGCTGAATCTAGGTTAGACTCATTGTATTCAAAATTTTCCGCTGTAAAAGATTTTGTGGTTAATAATATATTATTATTCCATTCGTGCGAGATTTTGTTTTCTACTCTGTTCTATGTTATTTTCTTTTTACATTTGATCAATCTGCCTTTATGGCACTTGAATTTGTGGCACATGAATACCAAAATTATATTAGCGTCGATTTTCAAGAGTCGAAAATGCAGGTTGCCTCATTTAGTATCAGAGCTTAGGTTGAGCGAACACCTAGGCTTCGATGGGGTAAAACTCATTATATATAGGGTTAGTAATACCCAAGAATAAGTGACTCATTAGAGACAGGGCTAGTAACGCCCTAGAATGAATTTTGAGAGTATTATATATATGGGCCCGTATTTATTATTGGATATAAAAATATTTTATGTTGATTAATCTATTAAATGGTTTTCGAATTCTGATCGATGCATAGAGAGCTTCATGTAATTTATAGGGATTTCTAGATACTTGAACAGGCAGATCGACACACTATTTTTGAAAGGATTATATTTTATAAACAAAAAAATATTTGTGTGATTTGGGAAATTTATAAGATGTATTCCCTTTAGAAAGTTCAATGAATAAGGTCATGATCTATTTAGGTGATGATTGGAATAATCTTCTAAGTATCGATCAGATATTGGTTTGGGCTAACCGTATCATATGCTTAGTAAATTATTCTCCTTATCATTGAAGGATCAAGGCAAGTTCAAATCCGAACAAGTTTGAATCAAGTTATTTGGATAAAAAAGGTCTTTAAGTCAAGAAATAAATGGTATCGACCTTCTGATGATGTTTTGTTATATCACTTAAGAACAGAATGGCTTTTTATATGCTGGGTGATGAATTATGGCTGAATCCAAACAAGCACGAAGTGTGCATGCAGAAAGAGCAGTAGAAGAAAAATCAAGACTAGGATCTTATGCTGGAATCTATTATTACAGATGAGTAAAGAAGGGTATTATGCAGTTCATGTAAGGATAGGAAAATAAAGGAAAAGAAGAATAGGAAAATAAAGGAAAAGAAGAATAGGAAAATAAAGGAAAATAAGAATCTTTTAGGGATGACATATTCTGTTTCAAGTGTAAAAGGCAGGGACATTTTCTACGTGAGTGCCCTAAAACAAAGAAGAAATCTAGAATTTGGTCAAGAAGGGAAAGGGTTGCTACCGTTGCAAAGGACTAGGACATATAGCTAAAGAGTGTCAAAAACGGACTTGCAATTGATGCTATGAAGGAAGACATTTAATGAAGAAATGTCTAAAGAAAAAGATAGCACCGTCTACCTCAGAAGGGACCTAAGAATATTGTGTATAACAGTATAAGTACATACATACATACATACATACATACATACATACATATATGTATATATATAGTGGTATATGATAGATTGTAATCGCTAGGAATTATCCCTATAAAATTGTAATATAAGCTAGGGTTATGAGTTGGTGTATAAATATAATATTAATTAATAAAACTCATTTTAGATTATTTTCTTCATGCATTTATTCTATCTTATATCAGATCAATTTAATAAGATATTTAAAAATAAAAAGTTTAAAGGGATGTTATAAATAAATAGCTTTATAAAAAGTGTCAAAATCAAGAAAATTATTTATGAATATATTTTATAAAAGTATATTTTGTAAAATAAAGTGTGATTTACAAAAATAAAATGATTTTGTAAAAGATGGGTTTGGAATATATATTTAATAAAAAAAGGATTTTGGGAACTCATGTCCTAGTGTTTTAAAAAAGTTTAAAAGTGATAAAAAGGAAAGTTATTTAATATAAAATAATTTTGGAATTAAATACATAAGGGAATTTATTAACAAAGAAATTTCAGAAGGATTTTGGAATAAAATTATAATAATATTATTCTAAGTAAAGGATAATGGATTTATTTTAAAAAAAAGATAGAAATATTTTGGGTGAATATTTTGAAATGATTTTCAAAGAGTTAGAATAAAAGTTAAAATTTCATGAAATGTTTTCATAAACATTTTGAGAATGTTATTAAGTATGCTGGTTGTACGTAGATCATTTCATCACGGAACTTTAAGGTGCTTACACCGGTGCAAAAAAGGATTTATCAGTCGATTCTTGACGATGAACATTGATGAGGGTTTGTGGTTAGATACTTGCGTTTTCTATCATAGTTGAGAGCTGTACAAGGAAAACTAAAGTTTTGATCGGAAAGCCTGATCAGAGTCCGCGCTAGAGAATCGAGGGATCAATACTAGTTTGGAAGTAAAGTTGTTTATTCCAAAAGGAGATCGAATCAAATATTCAATGAGGATGATTCGTGTATATCATACGGAATTGAGTTTAAAATACATATTTTAGGTTTTGGGTTGTAATTTAGAGAACGAAATTCTTAATGGGGGAAGAATGTAACGACTCATAATTTTATCATTTTGAATTGGAACATTTAGTTAATTTAAATATTCAAATATAAGATTAATTTAAACACATAATCATGTTTTGTATAATAAATAATAATGGTGAACTAATTTCTGAAATTCATTTACAGAAATAGGTATTTTGGATTTTCGTTGGAAAAGTGATAAAAATCGATTTCGTTAAAAATGAGTTTTTCTCGAAATAATTGTTTTAAATGTTAAATAATTCATTTTAAATGCTATATAATGATAATAATTATTTTATAATAATTTTATAAGTATATAAACTTGTTTTACAAAAATATACAAACTTCATTGCATTTTGGCAGATCGACGTCGTATTTTTACAGTTGGATTTTAATATTACTTAAAATGATTTTATATATTAAATAAACTTGTTTTAATTATCTAGAGATGATAAGGAATTTATTTTCATGTTTTGTTTATATAAATAAATAGTTTGACTAAAAATTGAAAATATGATCGGAAAACGTTTTGTAAAAAAATCAACTTTTTATCAAATGGAAATTATCGCAACATTGTTGCACCTTTATTAACATGTATATATACACATGGTGACGACCCGGAATTTTTAGGCATTTGAAATCGGAATATTTAATTGATTTTAAATATTCAAAAGTAAATTTTTAGCTTGAATTCAAATATTATTATTATTTAGCAATTAAGTTATTAGATTTAATAAACTAAAATTGGGTAATTTAATTATTAAATTAAATAATTTGAAGTTGGGTAAATTGTTGAATATGGAGTTTTAAGCCTATTAAAAATAATTTGAAGGCTTGTAAAATTTATATTGATAGTGTTGAGGATAATAGAAGTTTTAATATTGAATTTAACAGTGATTTGTTCAGTTTTGAAATTATATCGTTTAAATTGATATTTTAAAATAGCCTTCCGAGTCACACTCTCGGAATTCGACGAAACCAATTCCATTGAATCCATAATATTGTATTATTATCGGATTTAAATTTTCGTAATGTTTGGAGTTGTTGTGTGAGCGTACGATATGTAAACGCGCTGAAATTTGTATCGAAAATTTAATATAATAACTTGGTCCAAAAAGCTATCTTCTCCATACGATTGAATAAGGACTCGAAACCTTTTCCGTTGCGTTCGGAATAGTGGTATAACATTAGGAATGCCGGGCGACATGCCTCAATAGGGGTTCGAAAATTTGAAATATGCAAACGAGACATTTGAATATTTAAATAGTTATAAAACAATCAAGGCTCAATCCAGCCACCCTATAATTGTACCCAAGCCACCCTAGCACCTGAAGTGCGTCGACCTAGCTTATCTCCTATTTTCCTTTAAAACACGTATCTTCCTTCACAAATCAAAAATCCAGTTCGATTCAAAAGTAAATCGATAGCCGAAACTAAAAGAAAAAAAAAGAAATTTTACCGAGGTCTCAAGCATTGAAAATCGATTTCCTTCCCAGTTCAAACCCTATCCTTCCTTTTATGTTTTATAGAAATCAAAATCCTCTTTATTTTCAAAAATCGATGTCGAAAAAAAATTTAATCGAGGCCACGACTTTTTTTCCATGCCCATGTTGACTAGAGCAGCAAAGCGAAGATGGGCACGCTTCGATTGGGTAGCGGCGATTCGGTGTAGGCATGGGAGTGGACGTGACTGCGACTTAGGGGATGGCTCAAGTTCAACATCGCTGTGGGGTTCGACCGAAGGTCGTGGGTTCCTGGGTAGGGACGGTATTGTCGGCAAGCTAGGGTTTGGTTTTGGTTTTCGCGAGAGCAGTGGATGGTGAGGGGGTCATCGTCTGGATGGTGGCACGCATATGAGGAGGTGGCAGCGGCGATGTCGCAGTGAGGTAAGTCTTTTCTGTTTTGGGTTTTAAATTTAATTTTTATATATAGATTGGAATTTTATATAGGCAGAAAAGGAGATTTCAAAACCAAGATTTCATTTTTTTTAATATATATATATATGTATATATATATATACACGTATGTATGTATTATAAAGATAATTTATAGTAAAAGGAAAATTTTGTATATATTAAAGCAGTTTTTAAAAATTAAGTTAATCCTAATTTAATTTAAAATATATATGGGTAAAAATAGCAAGTATATATATAAGATCTTGGAAGAGACAGGAATTTTTGGAAAGGTTAGATTATTAGAAAAAATCTACAGCTTATTTTTATAAATATATATAAGAATGTGTTGGAAAAAAAAATAAGTACACATTTTAATCTTCTAGTTTGTTTTAAAAATAATGTATATGGTGATTAATTTGTTTAATAAACTTGTTTAATTATCTTGGTCACTAAAAATAGTCTATCAAAGGAATTCGTTTAATTAAATTATTGGTTAATTAAATTTATTAAATGGTAATTGATTAGTTCAAATGACAGTAAACCATATGATGTTTATTCAAGGTCTTAAATCGTAGAGGATCAAGCCGGTGTGGATCGGATTTGCAAATCAAAAATCAAAGGTGAGTTAATCTCACTCATATGGGTTTTAATTTAAATTTAAATGGTTAAATTTAAATAATTGGTTGAATGATTGAATTGATTTGATGTGCTATATTATATATTTTAGTATATATATAGTATATATTGGAGTTATTGTTTTTCCACATTATATAGCGGATGAGATCCTATGCGCCGCATAATAGCGGTTGATATTATACTTAAAACCCATATACCACGATATTCCACCTCGAAGTGGAATTGGTATTTTATGTTGTGCTAACATCTGTGGATGCAAGGAAACAGGTTGGAGGGATCCAACTGGATTCCTCAAAATTATTTAGATTTTTTAAAATATTCTGTGATATAATTACTTGATATCCTGTGATGAATTATATTGATAACTGGAAATGTTGGATACTATGGTTGAATTAAAATATTTCAGTGAACTGAGTTATCAAAATCTATAGAAATGGGATTTCTTAAAAGAAAATAAAAGAGTGAATTTTGAGTAAAATAATCATAGAAATTTGAATAAATTAAAAATGAATTGGAAAAGAGTAAAAAGTGTTTTTTGAATTCTGATAGATAAAATTCCAAGTGCAGTAAATGAGATTTTGAATAAATGGGAATAAGTGATTTTATTTTTAAACTCAAGTGATATTATTTCAAGAAATAAAGAATTTATTTTGAAATTCAAGGTTTGAATTTATTTAAAAGGATAAAGAAGGAATTTGGGAAATCTGAAATTGGTGTTTTCAATTAAAAAGATTTTAAATCATAATTAAGAAATAAAATATGAAGTTAATGGGTTTTGAAATAAATGAGTAAGTAAAGGAATTTGTTTCGAAATGGAGTAAATTGGAAATCAATCTGGAAATTGATTTTAGTGTTTGAAATTTAAAGGAGAATATGACTATGAAATTTATAAACTGGGTTTATAATGGTGAGATAATATATCAGTGGATATTTGAAAGAATAAATTCACGGTGGGAATTTATTTAAGGAATGGGTAAATTTGTTTAAAAATAAATAGTGGTTTATTTTAAAAAAAAAGATGTGAAAGAGAAGCGTATTTCCCTGGATAGCCAAGTACGTTTTCAGAACAAATTTAAAGATATAAGTTAAAAGTTTTAAGTTGTTTTAAAAAGTACATTTTAGAAAATTTATTATTTCTAAATATTTAAATTCTAAAATAAGTATTTTTCAGATCTACTATCGTAGGAATTATTTTAAGGTGACTTGGTATTTTGTTAAAAAAAGAAAGAGAAAAGCTAGTTTTATACTTTATAAAGTAACCTCATTTTAAGTAGTAGTTTTCAATTTAAATGTTAAAGTATATTTTATAATAAAGTGTTTTAAATTATTTTAAAAATATAAAGTTTTGTGCTTGGTATTTTCAGTGGAATAAATAGTTAGAAATTTATTTCATGAGAAAAGTGTGGTTTGAAAACTGTTTTCAAAAGGATTGAAAATGGGAATATATCTTGAAAAGATATTTTAAGGTTAATAAATAATTTGAGAAATTATTTATTGTTTGATGGATGTTTGTGAATGTTAATTGATAGTTAAATAACCGACTATCAATATTGGCCAATGCGCTGATCGTTTCGAAGAGACCCAGATCGGGATTTATTTCCTGAAAACCACTTCGATCCGGTTCGAACGTTTTCCTGAGGAAGTCGAGTTTGGATTCGAAGTTGGAGCAGTGAAGTACAAGGGCTAGTCGCTACTAATCCTGAGGTGATTTCAAAATGGATGTAGTAGGAGTAGTGCCTTCGGTTCCGTTCGAACCCGGAACGGACTTGTATGGATGAATGCTTTCAGAAAATCGTCGGGTGGGCGATGAGCATTCTAAGTGATATGTTCTGAAAAGGTAACTCTTAGCCTCGAGCCTCATCAACCGGGAATGACTGAAAATCAGAGGTTATGCAGCAAGGCTAAGTGGGTAGCACCCATTAGGGTGAGGTCATCCCTGTCTAGATGTTCCTTTTATTTGGCTTAGTGGTGCGGTTGCTGATCCCAACCGTGGAGTGATCTTACTCGGGATTATCCAGTAAGGGGTAGTCCCGGTCTTGTGTTGCAGGGGATTGGGAGTAATCCTCGGTACGGTGATCTAGGCCACGTACTATGACAGGTGGTACCCCAGTGCCTAGTCATTAGTTGGAAATCCATTCTCCCTACACGCCAGTACGGTTTTGATTGTGCCCAATTATTGTTGAAACGTGAGATGCAAGCATTTCAGCTAGATTCTATTTTACTTTATATAGACACTATTATAATATCATAGGATTTTGATAAAAAGTGTTTTAGCCATCGTAAGGTAAATACCCGACATGTTTATTTGTGGCGTGGTCTTACGAGATGCTTTTGATTTCAAAGGATTTTGAAACTTTAGTAATCCAATTGAGTGTGGTTTTCTCATGCTGGTATTCCAGACTGACTCGGGTGTTATTTAACTATAATGCTCGAGTCAGTCTGAGTACTATAGAATTCAGGATATGATGCTGTGGAGCTCAGGAGTTGAGCTGTATGGCGATACGTACTTCTGTATTTGTTTTAAATATTCCGTTGTGTTGATTAGCTATGTATTCAGTTTTGTCAGGACATGTTATGATTACTGTTCAGTTGGATGTGATGAGTACTCTGATGATGTAATGTATAAACAGCTTTGCTTTTGTGTAAAGATCAGTTATTATCTATTATATTTTATTCCGCTGCGATGGTTAGATTCTGGTGTTGTTTTATTTTCTCTTCTTCTACCTCTTCTTCTTTAACCCAAATGGTTTGTATTTCCGTTCATCTTGAGTTGACTGATGGAGAATAGTGTTGACTCAAGGGGTACGGAACTACGGGCTGTTACAGTGGTATAAGAGCTAAAGGTTAAGCGAGAACCTTGGCTCTGGTGGGGATTACTCATTGGAAATAGAGTCCGTAGTACTCTAGAAATGGGTTTGAGTGTATTAATAGATATGAGCGCGTATTTGTTAGTGTATATAAAAATTGTTTTATATTGTGTTGATTTATCAGTTAAGTGTTTATGAATTCTGGTCGATATGTGGGACGCCATTTTATCGATAGGGGTTTCTAAACTCTTAAACAAGATAAACCGACACAGTATCATTTTAGATATGGTAAATGAAATAATTTTACCCAAATTATTTTTGTACATAAAGACAATAATTTTTAGTAAATTATTATAATTATATATGGATGCTTGGTTGTTAGGAATGATAATATTAAATTATTATCATTGATGTGTAAAATTGAATAAGAAATTAAAATTATAACCAAAGATTAAGAAATAAATTCATATACAAATGGGATTTGTAAATGTGAACTATAAATGTGATCTATAATTGAAAATGAAATAAAAATTCAAGAGTAATGTTTAAATAGGAATTGAAAGGGTTTGGAATTTGGAAATTTGGAAAATTTAAATTCCTTTGAATTTGAAAATGGTTTTTAAAATTTTTGGAAAAAAATATGTATTTGATAAATATTTTTGAATTGGATTTAAAATCTAGATAGATTTGGAATTTAAAAATATTTGAAGGGATTTTAAAGTGATAAAAGCATTAAAATCTTTCGGTCGCTGGAAAATAACTTCGGTGACAGCATCATTGATGTTTATTTTCGAGTTTTCAAAGGAGGAATTGCTACTTGAATGTTTTAAATGGGAGATGCTTGCAAAAACTGGGTTTGGTTTTGAAATTCAAAGAGATACTTGAATTTACCAAAGAATTTTGGATATAATTGATTTCAAATGATTTTTGAAATACTTAAGTGATTATTGAAGTCTCTGGAATTGGTTTAAATGTTTTGAGCGTCTAAGTAATGACTTAAGCTCTAGAGGTTTAACTAAAAATGTTTATGGATTATAAAAAGATTTGGAAACTTATAAATTTTGAAAATTTCCAGGAATGGAATTAACTTGTATAAATAATAAGCCGCTTGCTTAAAAATGCTAAATAAAAGTACGCCTATGCAATAAAAATTGGAAATATGAACTTTTTTGTTTTTCCGACCGTGTGGGTCGATGTATATTATTTATATCTCTTGTCAAATTGCAAAAGCTCCTCCGTACAAAGGAGAGACTCCTAAAAAATTTCAGAAATTTTGCGAGTTAGAAAAAAAATTTGGGAAAATTTTTGTTAGCGACAAAACGATTTCAAATTGGAAATTGAAATAAATTAGTGGATGTAACTAATTTAAAATAATGATATAAATCAGTTATAAATGGAAGATAAAATTCAATATTTAGAGTTGAAGATAAATTGAATTCATATGGAAATGAGAGAACCAATTTGAATAGAAGTAGATATAAACTGGTGAAGTGAAAATAAATATAAGAAGCGTATAAAATACTTATATTGAACTTAAGAATAAATGGTAGAATTCTTAAGTAATATGGGTGTTTGGAAAATATATTGAATAAGCATTTGAGTGTAGATTTAATAAAAACGATGAGCGTTGATAAGTGAATAGAAATCAAATAAATGTGAATAAAAATAAAATTGATATAGTTGATAATCAGTTGAGATAAATACGTAGGATGTACGTATATTATTTTATTCGCATAGCGATTTAATCCAGATTCGAGCACAGAATTTCAAGATAGTTATACCGATCCGAGTTGGGATTCTTCACTTGATTTTCGATGGCGAACCCTGGATATGGATTTTGATTGATTATGGAAATTCTCTATCATAGTTATGACTATGCAAGGAGAATGACGGTTTATGATCAAGAAACCAGATCTGAGTCCGCACTAGGAAGTCGGGTGGACGATACTAGTTCGGAAATGAAATTGTGTGATCGGGTAAGCGATCAGATTCGGTATTGCGTACGAATGATATATGTACATCGTACGGATTTGAATGGAATTGATACTGAAATCTTGTAAAGAAGTGTATAAAATGATTTTGGAATGTTGTGATTGGATATTATTGCAATGTAGGATGTACAGGTATTATAAGGGAAAAGGAAAATTTGTTTTGATTTCAGAAGATAAATTTGAATTGCTCGACAAAAAGGTACGTGTTTAAATTTCGTTATGAAATTTGATTGGGTCTTTGATCTAGCCACTTGGCCTTTTATTTTCTTTTGGAAATTTGGAAGCCCGTAGAAGCATTTTGTGGTTGTACCGAGCTAGCCGCGCAAGGAGACGTTGGCAAAAAATTTCAAAAATTTAGGGAGTTAGAAAATTTTGATAATTCAAAATTTGGTTTTAAATTGAAATTTGAATGATTGAGCAAATAGTATTGTTTGAAAACTATGGAAGAGCTTGGGAAGTTAGTAAGAATGATAATGGTCTTTTATAAAAAGATAGTTGGTAGGATGTTGAATTGTTGGTTTTGGAAAATAGTAATGGGTATTGGATCATTCTTCTTAACAAGTAATTTCGGGGACGAAATTCTTTTAAGGGGGGAGGAATGTGACGACCCAGAATTTTTAGGCATTTGAAATCGAGATATTTAATTGATTTTAAATATGTAAAAGTTAATTTTTAACTGGAATTCAAATATTATTATTATTTAGCAATTAAATTATTAGGTTTAAAAAACTGAAATTGGGTAACTTAGTTATTAAATTAAATAATTTGAAGTTGGGTAAATTGTTGAATCTGGAGTTTTAAGCCTGTTAAAAATAATTTGAAGGCTTGTAAAATTTATATTGATAGTGCTGAGGATAATAGAAGTTTTAAAATTGAATTTAACAGTGATTTGTAAAATTTTGATAATGCTGAGGATAATAGAAGTTTTAAAATTGAATTTAACAGTGATTTATACAATTTTGAAATTATATCGTTTACATTGATATTTAGAAGTAGCCTTCCGAGGCACATTCTCGGAATTCGACGAAACCAGTTCCATTGAATTCGTAATATTGTATTATTGTTGGATTTCTATTTTCGTAATGTTTGGAGTTGTTGTGTGAGCGTACGATATATAAACACGCTGAAATTTATATCGAAAATTTAGTATAATAACTAGGTCCAAAAAGTTATCTTCTCCATACGATTGAATTAGGACCCGAAACCTTTTTCATTGTGTTCGGAATAGCGGTATAAAATTAGAAATGTCGGGCGGCATGCCTCAATAGGGGTTCGAAATTTCGAAATATGCAAACGTGACATTTGAGTATTTAAATAGTTATAAAACAATCAAGGCTCAATCCAGCCACCCTATAATTGTACTCGAGCCACCCTAGCACCTGAATTGCACCGACCTAGCTTATCTCCTCTTCTCGTTTAAAACAAGTGTCTTCCCTCACAAATCAAAAATCCAGTTCGATTCAAAAGTAAATCGATGGCGGAAACTAAAAGAAAAAAGAAAAAAAAGATATTTTACCAAGGTCACAAGCATTGAAAATTGATTTCCTTCCCAGTTCAAACCCCATCCTTCCTTTTCTGTTTTGGAGAAATCAAAATCCTCTTTATTTTCTAAAATCGATGTCGAAACATTTAATCGAGGCCGCCACTTTTTCCACGCCCATGTCGACTCGAGCAGGAAAGCGAAGATGGGCACACTTCAATTGGGTAGCGACGAATCGGTGGAGGCACGAGAGTGGACGCGGCTGCAACTTAGGGGAAGGCTCATGTTCAACGTCGATGTGGGGTTCGATCGAAGGTCGTAGGTTCTTGGGTGGGGACGGAAGCGTCGGCAAGCTAGGGTTTGGCTTTGGTTTTCGCGAGAGAAGTAGATGGTGAGGGGGTCGTTATCTGGATGGTGGCGCGCGTATGAGGAGGTGGCAGCGGCGATGTCGCAGTGAGGTAAGGTTTTTCTGTTTTGGGTTTTAAATTTAATTTACATATATAGATTGGAATTTTATATAGGCAGAAAAGGAGATTTCAAAACCAAGCTTTTGTTTTTTTTTTAAATATGCGACGACCCGCCCTTCTACTACCAGAAAGACATATCATCATTAAGAAAAAAAGTGATAGAAATTGAAAAGAAAAAGAAAGAAAGAACAACAACATCAGAATCTCACAGCAGAACGGAGCAAAAATATAATATATCACATAAATATTACATAGTTTTACATATATCAGAGTTATACAATAGCAATACACATGACAGTTATATATATACATCTACCACTATATACATCAGAGGTACATCATACATCAACTAACACAACGACACTAGATAAATTGCTACATACGTCTGGAAACTCCTGCTCCAATGCTCCTCCAGAAATCAAAGTCCAAAGCCTATCACTTGGCTACTCATAAAAATTTGAGTAGCCAAGAGTTTATGGAAAACAAAATATAAACTCCGGGTCAGACATGGGTCTGGTATGAGTAAATGGTTTAAATTGTTTAACTTTGAAAATCTTTTTGAAAATAAAGGTATCACATAAGTCTCCCCACACATAAATACGGGTAAGTTTTTACCTTACGCTAACCAAAACATTTTATAGGAAATACAGTGATATTATAATAGTGTCTAGGGTTTTCAAGTAAATAGAAAATAACCGAAATTGTTACATGATTAAATTCTAGCTACTAGCCACAAAAGTGGATAATACAAATCAAAACCGTAGGGTCTCGTAGGGAAAATGGGTTTCCAACAATGGCAGGGCTACTGGGGTACCACCCGTCACAGTACGGGGCCTAGATCACCGTACAGAGGATCACTCCTGACCCCCTACAACACAAGGTCGGAACCATTCCTTACTGAACAGTCCCGAACAAGATAAATCCCGCGGTTGTAGCTAGCAACCGCCCATACAGCCGAAATAAAAAGGGACATCTAGACAGGGGAAATATCTTGTCCTGTTTGGGCATGACCCACCTATCCTTGCTGCATCTCCCCTGTTTTAGCCATTCCTGGTTGATGAGGCTTGAGGATGCGATTACCTTTAGGACATATCACTTAGAATGCTCATCGTCCACCTGACGGTGTGCTGAAAGCATTCAATCCATACAAGTTCGTTCCGAGTTCGAAAGAAACCGAAGGCATTATCTCGTCACACTCATTTTGGAATCACCCTCAGAGTCAACGACGATAACCCTTGCATTTTGAAAACACCATATCGATCTTCATTTTAGAATTCACGACCTAACGTTTAAATTGGATCGATGTGGTTTTCGGAATATCAATTGGATACCCGATCCCGGTCTCATCGAAATCCAAATGCCATTTTAAGGGCCAAGTTGTCTATTTAGTCTTAACAGTTTAAATCAATATTTAGAATTTACATAACAGATATCACAGATAAATCATATACAGTCATCACAGATATATCCAGAACATATCACAAATATCATAGAATATCACCAAACAGATATCATGAACAATCAAATAAGAATCATCACTACATATCAATCTAGTTGATTAACTTAACTTAATTTATCAATTATCCAGCTTGATTAATCATTGATTGATCAATTTATTAAATTCATTTAATTACTTCATTACTCATTTAATTAATTTATTCTTAATTATTAATTTTTAATCTTAATTATTACTTAATAACCTTAATTATTAATTTATAAAAATTACTTACCCATTTATTAACCATTAATTACTTAATTAATTGTTAATTACCAATTTATTAATTATTTAATCCCTAATCAATTACTTAATTAGTTGACTACTATTTATTAATTAATTTAGCTTTTAAATAGTTAATCAAAATTCTTAAGTTCAAACTAATTAAAATTAAGATTATTAATATCCATCTTTAAATACAAATTTATTTAACCTTAAATTACTTATTAAATAAATTTACATTATTAATTAACTTATACTTAGATTAATTAAACATCTTACATAAGCAACTTTTCTTAATAAATTTCAAATCAAATCTTAGCTTAAACTTACTAACATTATTTATTTAATTACACTAGACTTTTTTTAATCAAATAGCTTAAAAGAAATATAAGCTTAACCCCAAAATGGACCCGAGGCCAATGCTGCATCACTCGAGTAGTTCCTGCTTCCCCCACCTTCTTCTTCTACATGTCTTTACCTTTTTTTTAGTTAAGTAAGTTTTAAAACGCAACAACAGTATTTTGAACATACTCACGCACCTGGTAACTCTAAGTATTCCCACCCCTTTCTTCTCGAGTGATAACACGAGACGCATCAACACCCGAAGGTGTAGACACCAAACGCCACCGTGCATGTGCATGGTGGTTCGCCGCCCCTCCGGTGGCTCACATCGCCTCCAACAAACCCCAAATCGACCTCACGTTCAACATCGAAACCCAAATCACCATAAAAAATTCGAAATCGAAAAACTCCTATCTGCTCGAATCAGTAGCTCAAACACCCAACAGTAAATCGCCACGCCCTACCAATAACGACCCCCGGTGGCGACGCCTCTTCATCCAGGCCATACCCAAACTCTCCTCGACCATCTCCTAGAATCGTGAACCACTCGATCACTCCACGGTGGTAAAATCACGCATTTACAGAACACAAAATAAAATTCAAACCAAACCCTTCCTTCGATCCAATCAACCAATCTTTGCATTAGAAATTTTCTTTAGCAGAATCATCAAGCTAGCTATACAACAAGTTTCAACATTTAAGATTTGTTGAATCTCCAGAGATTTACAAAATAGCAATTTTTTTTCATTTATAAACTACACCTTATAGACTCATCTAAAAATCTCCATTCTTGTTTTAAAAATCCTACTTTTTCATGTAGGTTCAAGCTATATAGTTGAATTAGTAATTTAAAATACTTGAATTCAACATAGGATTTTTGGTTGACCTGTAAATTAACTGGAACAGTTGATATGCTTCACTGGCAATTTGGAAACAAGTTTTAAAACTTGATTTATATTCAAACAACTTACTTGTTTTAAAACATAAGCCTATAAATGATTGAGTGGAGATATTTTATAATTTGATCATCTACTTTACTCTGTAACCTAAAGAAACTGTATATTCAACTTACATAGTACTCATATAAGAACACAGAATGATAAAACAAATACATATGCTAACATAAGATTACCAATACATCATACATACAGATCAAACTTAAGACTTAAAAGTTTTCGTTTACTCACCTAATAATAGTTGAAACAGAAAGCAAAGATCTTGTTGAAAGGCTGCAGTTGAATCCTTGAAAATCCTTCTGCCTTGATGTTGAATTGAGTTTGTAAAGACAAGATATTATTATTATTTTTCTTATCTCAGTTAGCTTCTCAAGTTTTGTAAACGAACAAAATAATATGTTTTATAAATAGAAGTGGCTTGGACAGTAGGTTATAACTGGACAACCTACATGTTTGACCATACAAGACTTTGTATTAAATACACTGCAAAATTGAAATGATATTTTAAATCTCGGCTGAAAGGATTTTCTTGGAACTGGAATTGACAAAATGTCATGCTAATTAAATGCATGTCTTCAAATATGTTTACATCTAATTAATTTTGGCTGATATTTGTTTATGTGTAAAAATATTTGTATTTAAATGTTGTGAATACTTTGTTTTCTCCATACAAGATATTTTTGCATATGAATAGGTACATTTTGTAGTTGATTTGTATACTTTGACTCCTTTGCACACATGATTACACAGCAACATGCTATTATCTTTGTTAAAGGTTTTGTGTTGTATAAATGTATTTCATAGGTAAATGTTTGGGCTAACTTATCTTATATATTTTGGGTAAGCTTATTATAATATTGTTAGCATAGTTTCTAAACTTTGTTCTATTTGTAATTAATTTCAAGCATTTGACTTATAACATTCTATTTGTATATTTAATATTTATCTCTTATGTTCATAATTATATTTTATGCTTATGTTTTGTATGTTTATGTTTATAATCACTTATATTGTTTTATACTTAAGTTTAATATTCATATTTGAATATTGATATGGTTGCCTAATTTTAAATATTATTATTTCAATTACATTTTATATGTATATTAGATTAAATATCAACAATATAGAATCTTTGATTTCAATGAATAAGACAGATTTGTTTTTTTAAATGGTTTTGAAACATTCTATTTTAAATTTTCAAATCAAAACTTCCTTTTACAAACACATATATAACTGTTAAATATCAAAGATCTCATTAGTTTATAAATTTGAAAAGCTTGTATTTCATTTAAATTAGATTAAATATTTATTAAAATATACTGTCAAAATTCCTAGTCGTTACATTCCTCCCTTCTTAAAAGAATTTCGTCCCCAAAATTTAAAACAACCGTTAATTCAAAAGCTTTTATATTAACAATCCAAACATACATATCATCCATACAATAGCAAATAATCAACAGTCAACCCTAACAAACATCACTAGTTATCCGGACATAAATCTGGATAAGCTTTCCTAAACTATCAAGAGTTTCCCAGGTATAATCTCTGGGATCCTCACTCCACTGCACCTTGACGAGTTTCACCACTTTGTTTCTGAGTTGCTTCTCGTCTAGATTAATAATCCGAACTAGATTCCTGACCACTGTCGATTCCGGCTCGACTTCCAAATCTTCCTGAACTACTAGTTCACAACTAATGATAAATCATGAACAATTCCTAAGATGGGATATATGGAATACATAATGAATTCCAGGCATCCGTTCTGGCAATTCAATTCTGAAAGCTACAACACCAACTCTTTCCTAATTTTATTGACTTCTTTACAGAATTTCAATATCTATTCAATCAAGCCCGTACGATGTACATATATCATTCGTACAAAATATCAAATCTGATCGCTCGCTCGATCATACAATTTCTCTTCCGAACTAGTATCGTTCACTTGACTTCCTAGTACGGACTCAGATCTGGTTTCTCGATCAGAAACTGTCATTCTCCTTGCATAGCCACAACTATGATAGAGAATTTTCAGAATCAATCAAAATCCATATCCATGGTTCGTCATCGAAAATCGAATGAAAAAGGCCAACTCGGATCGATATATAACTAACTCGAAATTCAGTGCTCGAATCTGAATCAAATTGTTATGCGAATAAAATAATATGCGTACATCCTCCGTATTTATATCCATTGATTATTAACTATATCAATTTCTTTTATCCACATTATTTTGATTTCTATCCACTTGGAGTAATTTTCTCAGTATCAAATTTACTTAAGAATTTCACTCTTTATTTCCTAAGTTTAATATAAGCATTATGCATACTCTTATATTATCACTCTACCACTTTAGCCTTTATATCCTTTTATATCTTCTTATTTTAAATCTAGATTTCTAATTCCATGCAAATTCAATTTATCTTTAACTCTGAATATTGAATTTTATTGACTATCTTCCATTTATAACTGATTCCTATTATTATTTTTAAATTAGTTTCATCCACTAGTTTATTTCAATCTCCAATTTTAAAATTGTTTTGTTGCCAATTTTTTTTTAGTTTCCAAAATTTTGAAAAGTTTTTGCAGAGTCTCCATTTGTTTAGCATTACATATTTCCATAAGCACATATGTATAGTTTCAACACTTATTACAATTACTTCCAACCAATTCTCAAAGCATTCCCTTCAGTTTAAGTGATTACAACTTAAACAAACTCATATTCATTCCAATTGATTTCAAAATCATTCTATTTCGCTTCTAATAATTCATAATTTTTTATCTAATCTCATTTACTTCAAACGACCCATTTCCTTATGCAATTTGGCAATATTATTGTGAATAAATAATCACTTAAGCTTTATAACAATTTTAAATTGATTTCATCTCAATTTACACTTGATTCCATCCCAATTAATTTATTCACAATCTTTTCATTGCATTTTCTTTCATTTTAAATTTTTTGATTCCAAACCATTTTATTAAACTTGACAACCTATATTTTAAATAACCATCTCACAATCTACTCAAGTTATTTATTTACTTCAAACTGTTCCACCCAATAACTTAAGTTTATTCTATTCCACCAATTTCCATTTAAACCTTTGATTTGATTTTTCTTTGATCAAATCCTAACTATTTAACGATTTATTCGATTAGTTTATTTTTATCCATTCTTAAATTTTAATTTACATTAACAACTCATTATTGAATTTATTTATAGTAAGGTCATTCAATTTATGCTTGAGTTAGATTTGTTTACAACTCACACCAATTCTATCTTAATTCAATTCAATACTTACTTGGTTTATATTTACTTATTTACATAAGAATTTTATTCCATTCAATATTATTTGTAACTCAATTGAATTCATTTAAATTCAATTTTATTTCAACTCAACTTCAGCTAAATCTAGCCATTTACCGTTCCTTTAAATTTATTTCTCAATATGAGCTCAAAACTTATTTGTTTACTTAAAAGGTTATATTGCTCATTTGAGCCATTCCATCTTATAACCACAATTTCAGATTATATATATATGACACTTACTATCTTAAGGTATAAATTTTCATTTCACCATTACAATCATTTTACCTTCCAATTTGGTTCAATTTCCATTTAATTTCAACTTCAATTTTATCTAACTTATCTCAGGTTAAATTCAAATATATTTTCTTCACTTTCATTTACTTAAATTAAATTTTAATTCCTGGATTAAAATTCCCAATTTCTTCTTATTAATATCAACTTTACTTTATAAGTTCAATAGTTGATTCATTTAAACTTTCACATTATCTAAATAGAATTTCTTAGAATTCAATTGCCCGGTTTCATTTCCAAACCATTTTGAAATGATAACTACACATACCCACTTGGTATGTCAAATCAAATTTCCAAATTCCAAACACTTGTTTTCACCAAAACAAATTTTCCCTTTTAAAATTTCTAAAACAACTTGTATACGCAACAAGCTCGAACAATGTCATGACCAACTATCCTGGTAGCAATCCATCACTTTAGAAACTCGAAAATGAATACTGATGACGTGACCATCATCATCAGGATTATTTTTGAGCGACTGAAGTGAGTTCAGTGCTTCCTTACTTTCACAATTTCCTCTCAAAACAATTTCCATTCAACAATATTTTCCCAAAACCATACTCCATTATTGCCTTCAAATCTTTGGAAAAACATTTCAAACATTCCCAAGATTTCAAATTCCCAAATCCTTTTGTTTAAATTCATTTAAACACCTTTCAAATTTCCGGGACATAAATTCTGGTTTAATCAAATTTTAGTTATATTCCTTTTTATTAGAACCATACTTAGACAATTTTATTTGGTTACAAACCACTCAAATTTTAAATTTTTATTCAACTATAGTATTAACAACCAAACATCCAAATGTATATAATTTTCGAAAAATATTTCTTTTATGACAAAATATAATTTTGGGTAAAATTATTTCATTTACCCTACTTAAAAGCAATACTGTGTCGGTTTACCTTGTTTAAGAGTTTAGAAATCCCTATCGATGAAATAACGTCCCACACATCGACCAGAATCCATAAACACTCAACAGATAAGTCAACACAATATAAAAACAATTTTATATTCACTAACAAATACGCGCTCATATCTATTAATACACTCAAACTCATTTTAGAGTTCTACAGACTCTATTCTATGAGTAATTCCTACCAGAGCCAGGTTTATTACTAACCTATGCTCTGATACCAACTGTGACGACCCGCCCTTCTACTACCAGAAAGACGTATCATCATTAAGAAAAGAAAGGGATAGAAATAGAAAAGAAAAGGAAAGAAAGAACAACAACATCAGAATCTCACAGCGGAACGGAGCAAAATATAATATATCACATAAATATTACATAGTTTTACATATATCAGAGTTATACAATAGCAATACACATGACGATTTTATATATACACACACACACACACACACATATATATATATATATATATCTACCACTATATACATCATCAACTAACACAACGGCACTAGATAAATAGCTACATACGTCTGGAAACTCCTGCTCCAATGCTCCTCCGGAAATCAAAGTCCAAAGCCTATCACTTGGCTACTCATAAAAATTTGAGTACCCAAGAGTTTATGGAAAACAAAATATAAACTTCGGGTCAGACATGGGTCTGGTATGAGTAAACGGTTTAAATTGTTTAACTTTGAAAATCTTTTTGAAAATAAAGGTATCACGTAAGACTCCCCACACATAAATACGGGTAAGTTTTTACCTTACGCTAACCAAAACATTTTATAGGAAATCCAGTGATATTATAATAGTGTCTAGGGTTTTCAAGTAAATAGAAAATAGCCGAAATTGTTACATGATTAAATTCCAGCTACTAGCCACAAAAGTGGGTAATACAAATCAAAACCGTAGGGTCTCGTAGGGAAAATGGGTTTCCAACAATGGCAGGGCTACTGGGGTACCGCCCGTTACAGTACGGGGCCTAGATCACCGTACCGAGGATCACTCCCGACCCCCTACAACACAAGGCTGGAACCATTCCTTACTGAACAGTCCCGAACAAGATAAACCCCGCGGTTGTAGCTAGCAACCGCCCATACAGCCGAAATAAAAGGGGACATCTAGACAGGGGAAATACCTTGTCCTGTTTGGGCATGACCCACCTAACCTTGCTGCATCTTCCCTGTTTTAGCCATTCCCAGTTGATGAGGCTTGAGTCTGCGATTACCCTTAGGACATATCACTTAGAATGCTCATCGTACGCCTGACGATGTGCTGAAAGCATTCAATCCATACAAGTTCGTTCCGGGTTCGAACGAAACAGAAGGCATTATCTCATCACACTCATTTTGGAATCACCCTCAAAGTCAATGACGATAACCCTTGCATTCTGAAAACACCATCTCGATCTTAATTTCAGAATTCACGACCTAACGTTTAAATTGGATCGATGTGGTTTTTGAAATATCAATTGGATACCCGATCCTGGTCTTATCGAAATCCAAACGCCATTTTAAGGGCCAAGTTGTCTATTTAGTCTTAACAGTTTAAATCAATATTTAGAATTTACATAACAGATATCACAGATAAATCATATACAGTCATCACAGATATATCCAGAACATATCACAAATATCATAGAATATCACCAAACAGGTATCATGAACAATCAAACAAGAATCATCAGTACATATCAATCTAGTTGATTAACTTAACTTAATTTATCAATTATCCAGCTTGATTAATCACCGATTGATCAATTTATTAAATTCATTAATTACTTCATTACTCATTTAATTAATCTATTCTTAATTATTAATTTTTAATCTTAATTATTACTTAATAACCTTAATTATTAATTTATAAAAATTACTTACCCATTTATTAACCATTAATTACTTAATTAATTGTTAATTACCAATTTATTAATTATTTAATCCCTAATCAATTACTTAATTAGTTAACTACTATTTATTAATTAATTTAACTTTTAAATAGTTAATTAAAATTCTTAAGTTCAAATTAATTAAACAAAAGATTATTAATATCCATCTTTAAATACAAATTTATTTAACCTTAAATTACTTATTAAATAAATTTACATTCTTAATTAACTTATACTTAGATTAATTAAACATCTTACATAAGCCAACTTTTCTTAATAAATTTCAAATCAAATCTTAGCTTAAACTTACTAACATTATTTATTTAATTACACTAAACTTTGTTAATCAAATAGCTTAAAAGAAATATAAGCTTAACCCCAAAATGGACCCGAGGCCAATGTTGCATCACTCGAGTAGTTCCTGCTTCCCCCTACCTTCTTCTTCTACATATCTTTACCTTTTTTTAGTTAAGTAAGTTTTAAAACGCAACAGCGGTATTTTGAACATACTCACGCACCTGGTAACTCGAAGTATTCCCACCCCTTTCTTTTCGAGTGATAACACGAGTCGCATCAATACCCGAAGGTGCTGACACCAAACGCCACCGTGCACGTGCACGGTGGTTCGCCGCCCCTCCGGTGGCTCACATCGCCTCCAACAAACCCCAAATCGACCTCACGTTCAACATCGAAACCCAAATCACCATAAAAGATTCGAAATCGAAAAACTCCTATCAGCTCGAATCAATAGCTCAAACACCCAACAGTAAATCGCCACGCCCTACCGATAACGACCCTCGGAGGCGACGCCTCTTCATCCACGCCATACCCAAACTCTCCTCGACCATCTCCTAGAATCGTGAACCACTCGATCACTCCACGGTGGAAAAATCACGCATTTACAGAACACAAAATAAAATTTGAACCAAACCCTTCCTTCGATCCAATCAACCAATCTTTGTATTAGAAATTTTCTTCAGCATTTTTCCTATACTCGAGAATCATCAAGCTAGCTATACAACAAGTTTCAACATTTAAGATTTGTTGAATCTCCAGAGATTTACAAAAAAGCAATTTTTGTTCATTTATAAACTACACCTTATAGACTCATCTAAAAATCTCCATTCTTGTTTTAAAAATCCTACTTTTGCATGTAGGTTCAAGCTATATAGTTGAATTGGTAATTTAAAATACTTGAATTCAACATAGGATTTTTGGTTGACCTGTAAATCAACTGGAACAGTTGACATGCTTCACTGGAAATTTGGAAACAAGTTTTAAAAACTTGATTTATATTCAAACAACTTACTTGTTTTAAAACATAAGCCTATAAATGATTGAGTGGAGATATTTTATAATTTGATCATCTACTTAACTCTGTAACCTAAAGGAACTGTATATTCAACTTACAGAGTACTCATATAAGAACACAGAATGATAAAACAAATACATATGCCAACATATGATTACCAATACATCATACATACAGATCAAACTTAAGACTTAAAAGTTTTCGTTTACTCACCTTATAATAGTTGAAACAGAAAGCAAAGATCTTGTTGAAAGGCTGCAGTTGAATCCTTGAAAATCCTTCTGCCTTGATGTTGAATTGAGTTTGTAAAGACAAGATTTTTTTTTTCTTATCTCAGTTAGCTTCTCAAGTTTTGCAAACGAACAAAATAATATGTTGTACAAATAGAAGTGGCTTGGACAGTAGGTTATAACTGGACAGCCTACATGTTTGACCATACAAGACTTTGTATTAAATACACTGCAAAATTGAAATGATATTTTAAATCTTGGCTGAAAGGATTTTCTTGGAACTGGAATTGACAAAATGTCATGCTAATTAAATGCATGTCTTCAAATATGTTTACATCTAATTAATTTTGGCTGATATTTGTTTATGTTTGTACAAAGATATCTGTATATGTGTAAAAATATTTGTATTTAAATGTTGTGAATACTTTGTTTTCTCTGTACAAGGTATTTTTGCATATGAATAAGTACATTTTGTAGTTGATTTGTATACTTTGACTCCTTTGCACACATGATTACACAAGATGCTATTATCTTTGTTAAAGGTTTTGTGTTGTATAAATGTATTTCACAGGTAAATGTTTGGGCTTACTTATCTTATATATTTTGGGTAAGCTTATTATAATATTGTTAGCATAGTTTCTAAACTTTGTTCTATTTGTAATTAATTTCATGCATTTGACTTATAACATTCTATTTGTATATTTAATATTTATCTCTTATGTTCATAATTAAATTTTATGCTTATGTTTTGTATGTTTATGTTTATAATCACTTATATTGTTTTATACTTAAGTTTAATATTCATTTTTGAATATTGATATGGTTGCCTAATTTTAAATATTATTATTTCAATTACATTTTATATGTATATTAGATTAAATATCAACAATATAGAATCTTTGATTTTAGTGAATAAGACAGATTTGTTTTCTTAAATGGTTTTGAAACATTCTATTTTAAATTTTCAAATCAAAACTTCCTTTTAACAACACATATATAACTGTTAAATATCAAAGATCTCATTAGTTTATAAATTCGAAAAGCTTGTATTTCATTTAAATTAGATTAAATATTTATTAAAATATACTGTCAAAATTCTGGGTCGTTACAAAATATATATATATGTATTATAAAGATAATTTACAGTAAAAGGAAAATTTTGTATATATTAAAGCAGTTTTTAAAAATTAAGTTAATCCTAATTTAATTTAAAATATATATAGGTAAAAATAGCAAAGTATATATATAAGATCTTGGAAGAGATAGGAATTTTTGGAAATGTTAGATTATTAAAAAAAATCTACAGCTTATTTTTATAAATATATATAAGAATGGATTGGAAAAAAATAAAACAAGTATACATTTTAATCTTCTAGTTTGTTTTAAAAATAATGTATAGGGTGATTAATTTGTTTAATAAACTTGTTTAATTATCTTAGTCACTAAAAATAATCTATTAAAGGAATTCGTTTAATTAAATTATTGGTTAATTGAATTTATTAAATGGTAATTGATTAGTTCAAATGACTGTTAACCATATAATGTTTATTCAAGGTCTTAAATCAAAGAGGATCAAGCCGGTGTGGATCAAATTTGCAAATTAAAAATCAACGATGAGTTAATCTCACTCGTCTGGGTTTTAATTTAAATTTAAATAAGTAAATTTAAATAATTGGTTGAATGATTGAATTGATTTGATGTGCTATATTATATATAGTAGTATATATATAGTATAGACTGGAGTGATTGATTTCCCGCATTATATAGCAGATGAGACCCTATGCGCCGCATAATAGCGGATGATATTATATTTAAAAACCATATACTGTGATATTCCACCTCGATGTGGAATTGGTATTTTACGTTGTGCTAACATCTGTGGATGCAGGGAAACAGGTAGGAGGGATCCAACTGGATTCCTCAAAATTATCTAGATTTGTTAAAATATTCTATGATATAATTATTTGCTATCCTATGATGAATTATATTGATAATTGGAAATGTTGGATACTATGGTTGATTTAAAATATTTCGGTGAACTGAGTTATAAAAATCTACAGAAATGGGATTTCTGAAAAGAAAATAAAAGAGTGAATTTTGAGTAAAATAATCATAGAAACTTGAATAAATTAAAAATGAATTGGAAAAGAATAAAAAGTGATTTTTGAATACTGATAAATAAAATTCCAAGTGCGGGAAATGAGATTTTGAATAAATGAGAATAAGTGATTTTATTTTTAAACTCAAGTGATATTATTTCCAGAAATAAAGAATTTATTTTGAAATTCAAGGTTTGAATTTATTTAAAAGGATAAAGAAGGAATTTGGAGAAATCTGAAATTGGTGTTTTCAGTTAAAAAGATTTTAATTCAAAATTAAGAAATAAAATCTGAAGTTAATGGGTTTTGAAATAAATGAGTAAGTAAAGCAATTTATTTCGAAACGGAGTAAATTGGAAATAAATCTGGAAATTGATTTAAGTGTTTGAAATTTAAAGGAGAGTATGACTATGAAATTTATAAACTGGGTTTATAAAGGTGAAGTAATATATCAGTGGATATTTGAAAGAATAAATTCATGGTGGGAATTTATTAAAGGAATGGGTAAATTTGTTTAAAAATAAATAGTGGTTTATTTTTAAAAAAAGATGTGAAAGAGAAGCGTATTTCCCTGGATAGCCAAGTACGTTTTCAAAACAAATTTAAAGGTATAAGTTAAAAGTTTTAAGTTGTTTTAAAAAGTATGTTTCAGAAAATTTATTATTTCTAAATATTTAAATTCCAAAGTAAGTATTTTTCAAATCTACGATCGTAGGAATTATTTTAAGGTGACTTGATATTTTGTTAAAAAAGGAGAAAAGCCAGTTTTATATTTTTATAAAGTAACCTCATTTTAAATGTTTCGAAAGTATATTTTTTTTATAAAGTATTGAAGTAGTTTTCAATTTAAATGCTAAAGTATATTTTATAATAAAGTGTTTTAAATTATTTTAAAAATCTATAGTTTTGTGCTTGGTGTTTTCAGTGGAAATAAATAGTTGGAAATTTATTTCATGAGAAAAGTATGGTTTGAAAACTGTTTTCAAAAGGGTTGAAAATGGGAATATACCTTGCGAAGATATTTTGAGGTTAATAAATAATTTGGGAAATTATTTATTGTTTGATCGAGGTTTGTGAATGTTAATTGATAATTAAATAACCGACTATCAATATTGGCCAATGCGCTGATCGTTTCGAAGAGACCGAGATCCGGATTTATTTCCTGAAAACCACTTCTTCTGGTTTGAACGTTCTCGTGAGGAAGACGAGTTTGGATTCGAAGTTGGAACAGTGAAGTACAAGGGCTAGTCGCTACTACTCCTGAGGTGATTCCAAAATGGATGTAGTAGGAGTAGTGCCTTCGGTTCCATTCGAACCCAGAACGGACTTGTATGGATAAATGCTTTCAGAACATTGTCAGGTGGGCGATGAGCATTCTAAGTGATATGTTCTAAAAAGGTAACGCTTAGCCTCGAGCCTCATCAACCGAAAATGACTGAAAATCAGGGGTTATGCAACAAGTATAAGTGGGTAGCACATATTAGGGTGAGGTCATTCCTGTCTAGATTTCCCTTTTATTCGGCTTAGTGGTGTGGTTGTTGATCCCAATCGTGGGGTGATCTTACTCGAGATTATCCAGTAAGGGGTAGTTCCGGTCTTGTGTTGTAGTGGATTGGGAGTAATCCTCGGTACGGTGATCTAGGCCACGTACTGTGACAGGTGGTACCCCAGTGCATAGTCATTAGTTGGAAATCCATTCTCCCTACGCGCCTGTACGGTTTTGATTGTACCCAACTATTGCTGAAACGTGAGATGCAAGCATTTCAGCTAGATTCTATTTTACTTTCTATAGACACTTATAATATCAGAGGATTTTGATAAAAAAGTGTTTGAGCTATCGTAAGGTAAAAACCCGACATGTTTATTTGTGGCATGGTCTTACGAGATGCTTTTGATTTCAAAGGATTTTGAAACTTTAATAATCTAATTGAGTGTGGTTTTCTCACACTGGTATTCCAGACTGACTCGGGTGTTATTTAACTATGATGCTCGAGTCAGACCGAGTATTATAGAATACAGGAAATGATGCTGTGGAGCTCAGAAGACGAGCTGGATGGTGATACGTACTTCCATACTTGTTTTAAATATTCCACTGTGTTGATTAGCTGTGTATTCAGTTTTGTGAGGACATGTTATGATTACTGTTCAGTTGTATGTGATGTGTACTTTGATGATGTAATGTATAAATTGCTTTGCTTTTGTGTAAAGATCAGTTATTATCTATTATATTTTATACCGCTGCGATGGTTAGATTCTGATGTTGTTTTGTTTTCTCTTCTTCTACCTCTTCTTCTTTAACCCAAATGGTTTGTATTTACGTTCATCTTGAGTTGACTGATGGAGAATAGTGTTGATCCAAAGGGTACGGAACTGCGAGCTGTTACACATGGCATATAAAAAAAATAACTAAACAAGTTTACCTTTACTAACTATGATTAAAAAATTCTAGAATATAATTAGCTAAAGTAAGCAAGGAAGATATTTTTTACAAATAGAAAACATCAAATCATGTCATTGCTTAAGGGTTAAGAAGGGAGAAAAAGGACAATGTGATGTGGTGATGGTAAGTATTGAAAATGGTGATGTGAATTTTAAAAGAAATATCCAAGGGTGTTTCGGAAATTTGGTGAAAGATTAATTTAGGAATTGCCACTTCTTACTTTGCTTATAAACACAAGGCCTTACATTCTCATTTCTTCTCATCGCTCTCTACTTCTTCTTCTCCTTCTTAAGCTACTCTAATGGCTTCTCATCCTTAGAAAAATAATGAAGAAAAATATAGCTAAGAGAAATAAAAATATACATATATAATACCACACCATTTCAAGATCAAAACAAGTCAAGCTCCTCCACTCCCCTTCTAAAACCCACGACCCACCCTTGTTCAACCATCAAGGTCAAGCACCAGCCTCATCCAAGTCAAGGCCAAGCTTCCAAGGAGGCAAGGAGGAGATCCAGAGACTTTAGAGCAAAGAAAAGAGAAATGGTACCGAAATGCCATTGGAATCAATTCAGGGCACTTCGAAAAAAGTTTGCTGGAGTGGAAACCAATAGCGAGTACACGATATTCATAATTATTAAATAACATCTATAGTTATTTCTAGTATGATAATATGACCGTTTAATATTTTGGATGATTTATATGGATGTTTGAAAATTGGTTGATTATGGTTGATAACTTTGTTGTGATAAATATAACCAATAATGAGAAAATCATAATTATCCAAAATAGAAATGGTTAATTAATTAACCATAGTTAATTCATGGTAATACATCTTTATTAATATGTGTGTGTGAGTTAGTAAACCTCTATATGGTTTTGAATATAAAAAGTTGAAAAATGAATATTATAATAATATAATATGGAATACAGTGGTAAAGGAGTTTTTAATGTAGTAATAATAGCTTGAAATGATTTAAAATGATTTATTATGATGTTTTAAAGATTTTAACAAGTTTCGACAAAGTTCAATGAAGTTTGAAAAGTTGAGCCAAATCTAGCTCGTCACGTGGTGGTAGTTCATAATTTTCCGACCTAAACATTAAATCAATATATAGGATCAATAGAAGTCGTAATTCTTTAAAATAAGAATTTTCCGGATCCATTAGAATATAGTTTTCAAACAAAAGAAGAAAATCTAGATTTTATTTAGTAGAGTTTGAAATATGTCCAAATAAAGTTTTTAAAAACATCGCCTTTTAGAAGTTCGAAACCAAAGGGGATAGATTCTTCAAGATGGATATTTTTATATCTTTAAAAATATAAAATATATTCCATAAATATGATTAAATATTTTAAAGCGTTTTGAATAGAAAATTGGATGTATATGAAATAGAATATGTATTTAGAACTAAGAAGCTCTAAAACACTATTCATAGTAGTTTTTGTGATGGTTTTTGATAACTTTAGCTAATCATGGTTTTAACTTAATTATCCTTCCTCAGTCTTTTAGTAATCTTTTCAAATGAATAATTAAATATTTTGAAGAAGATTTGGATGTTTTATGAGTATTTTAAAATAATAAAGGAAAATTGTGTTAAATAATATTTGGAATCGTATTAAGTAAATGAAAATCATCTCTAAAATATCATATAAAGGATTTAGATTTGATTAAATGGCTTGACTGCCTTATGGGTGACAGAGAGATAGTCTCTAGACCCGAGCTTGGCCAACTAGCATTTGGGTTTTGCTCTAGCTATCCGGACTAGCTCGACGGAGGGATAGTTAATTTGATCTACTCAGACCACATTTTGTTAAGTTAAAAGAAAAGAAATTGGGGTTTTTCTAAAGTTAAACAAGATTTTAAAATATGATTCTGGTGGTAAAAGTAATACCTTAGTTAAGCTTTGTATTAAATTTCGAGAAGGGAACTCATACCATCCGTGTGAATTTAAAAAGTGATTTCACCATTATTCGACGAATAGTATAGGTTGAAAACAGAAATGGGTATTGAGATAATTAGTCTAACCTCTATGAATCCTTTTATGCTCAATACTAATTGATTTGGGTTTACAATAAATGATGTCTCAAATAATATCGTTTTTGACCCATTTAAAAGTTATGATTTGAAAATAAGAAATCTTTGTTAAGATTTAAATAAATGATTTGGAAATGTTTTCCTAAGTAAAAGGTGAAATGATTTGGAATTATTCCAAGATTAAAGAGATTTAATCAACTAGAGAACTTGATAAATGAGGCTTAATGGTTCCATATACTCTTAAAAGATAAAGGAATAATTTAAAAGAATATATCTTCGAGAGATATTTATTTAAGTGAAAAGATTTATAAATTGGATTATGTTTAACAATCACCTACATACTTAAATCCTTTTATCAATAATTGATGCAGAGATTGGGATCATATTTGGGCGATTCTTATCTGAAAAACCACTTTGAACCAATATACGTGCTCGAAATTTAAGACATGTTGAAGATAATGGTTTGAAGACGGAGTTCTTAATGATGTAGGGCTGCTTGTCACTAATCTCTAGGGTGATTCCCATATTATATATATGGTGGCAGTAGTGCCTTCGTTATGAAAATCTTTGATTTGGAAGGACTATTCGCTACTAATCCTAGGGGTGATTCCCAAACAGGAAGTAGTAGAAGGAGTGCCTTCGATTTGTCCTTCACTTAGACAACTTGTATGGATGAGTGTCTGACATTGCATTTCTAAAACCACATGCATTGATCTCTACAAATATATATATTTTTGGTGGTGTAGGAAGTAACCTCTCCTATACTTAACACGCTTCTCTGAGACATACGAGCTCAGAGGTTGTACTTTTATGGAAATCAATAATGTGTTATTAGACATGGCAATGTGGCATTTTAAGTGGAATTTGTCCTTTTGAAAAGCAAAGCGTGGCTTTGTGAAAAGAAGAGCATGGCTTCACGAGCCTCACATCTCAGGAATTATATGGGATACCATGTCGTCTTCAGGACATATATTCCAGGCTATTGGTGTTATTGATGATGGAGGAGTCCAGTAGTGTCTAGACCCTTAATGGTTTAAATGGGCAGGTATTGGAGGCTCGATTAAGAAAGAGCAAAGCCATCGAAATATGTTATTCCATAGTGGTGTAACAATGTAGTATGGAGGCTTGCTTGAAAACAGTGAGACACCGGGGACTAGGTTTGTTATACTGGATTTTGCATCAAAAGAAATGGCCACTAGTTCCTTGTCATGTTGAAAATCCAATTCCATATGAGCTTTACAATTTTGTTTGTATTTCCAAAATTGTTGTAATGCTTTGCAAACATTTCAGCTACCCATTTGGTATCTTATACACCGTTTGACATTGTGTGGATATTGGTGCCTTTTTTATATATTTATTTAAAAAGTGTTTTCAAACCAATGTCATTAATGATAACATCAAATTTGTTTTGGTATAAAGTATTTTGGTTATCGTAAGGTAAAACTCATTTGTATTTATATGCGGCTTAGTATTACGAGATACCCTTTTTTTAAAGGTTTTGACTGGCATCAATTTGACATATGACACTGTCATATACATTTATAATTCGATTTTTCTCACGCTGGTTTATCAAGTCTGATCTGTGTATTTTTAATACTCATGTCAGATCCTAGTAGTTTTCAATTTAGCCAAAGATGCTTGGAGTTTCCAAGGGAAGGCTAGAGATCTACATCAACGTATGCACATATTCTATTTATCTGCTGCATTTATTTTGTTTTTTTTACCATTTGTAAGGACAAATGATTTGTAACTATCCTGCCTGAATCTAGGCTAGAATGTGATATTATATTCAAAAAAATTTGCTTTAAAAGATTTTGTGGTTAGTAATATATAATTATTCCATTCGTGTGAGATTTCTATTATGTTCTATGTTATTTTCTTTTTACCTTGATCGATCTGCCTTTTCGTCACTTGAATTTGTGGCATGTGAATACCGAAAATGTATCGGTGTCGATTTTTAGGAGTCGAAAAGGTGGATCGTCACATTTTCCTATGTGTTGGAGAAAATATCTTTATAAATAAATATCTTCACATTCTCAATATTTGTTTTTTGTATATGGTGAATGATAATTTGTAAACCATATTAGAGTCTCTATGCACTAATTTTATAGTTTTAACCATACGGTTTTAGGCCTTCTTCCTTAGTCTTTCAATAAAGAAAATTATACTTGTTCCATTATATTATATGTTTTTTTTCCTTGAAGACTTTACCACTAAAGGCAATAGCATGAAAGAGCAACTTCTCTTTTTAGTTATCTTTTGTTCACCATTTGCAATTCGTAAGTTAGTTTATGAAAATTCATTTTCTTAGTTATTATCATGCAGCCAGAACTAAAAATTAAGAGCGGTGGAGTTATATTTGACATATCAATAAGGAACGAGCTAAAGTAGTAATTGGTCAAATCAACATTGCTTCTTCGATAAATAAAGTGAAAATGAAACTGAAGAAAGTATAAATATGAAAATTTTGGAAAGTAATATAATTAATTAGATGATTGAAAAAACAATGAATATAGTATAAAAACGAAGAAAATAATAAAGTGTACATTATATGAATTTCTCAATTTTTATGAGTTATGATTTGCATTAAATAGAATACCTCAGTAAATGAAATATAATCTAAAAATTCTATGCAACCAGTCTTTGATAGTAACTTGAAATTATTTATCCAAATATTTGAATACATTACATCAATACAACATTATAACATGGTATAATATCATTTATAACATGTTCTACACATATATGATATTTTACCAATATTATCATGATATTTTAAAATATCTCAAACGGTACTTGATCGATAGGTAACCAATACCGATATTGACTACTTAAGTACTAGGTGATGTTAACAATAATATGAACCTCCCTTTTAGGTATTTTGATAATGACAACTATGTTAGAGTATTTCTATATCAAAATACTATAAGCTTCAACATACTTGAAAACAATGAGATACAGAAGACAAAGAAAACTCGAGAGAACATTCGAAAGAAAATCGAGCAAGAATCTCTATATGTATGTTTGAATCTTAAAATGCTTATTGTTAAAACCATGATAGTGGTAATTGCATAACACACAGACAATTTTTCAAAATAATTGTTATATCAAGATCGTCGATTTTGTGTCAATTTTCTTTTGCATGAAAATCAAACTTAAGAAATAAAATTACTCAAATGTTAAGCCAAAAAAAATATGCAATAACAATCGAATGGATGCACAACTAATAGAATAAATAGGCGCTACTATGAATTATTTTTTCTTGGGAAACTCTGGCTATGTTCCATGGACATTCAGTCATTTGGGTGAGAAATTAAGTCGATTGGTCATTTGGATAAGAAATTCAATTCACTGAATGATTATTAACAAATATTTTTTGAATAAATAGATTTTTTTACTTTTGGTACATTTCAAAAGGTCATTTGTCTTCAGAAATGTCGTTGCAACTCTTCTAAAGAACTTTTGAGCCCAATACATAGAGTTATTGAAAAGACATTTTGATAAATCATTTTACGCTTTTGCAACTATACTCTTTATTCTCTTAACATTCAAAAGCAATTGAAACTCTATCTTTCAAACATCACCCAAAGTTTTTAGCACCGACTTCTACTTTTGTGATGTATGACTTTCTCAACTTGCACATAAATTAAGTATCACTATTGAGAAGTTTATGAGAAATGTGTACTGAATTTGGCAAATTTATGCTGATAAAGAACACATCATTGCAAGCTTTCTTCTATTAAAAGTGGAAGTCATATTCGGTAAGATCAGATAAAGTCGTGTAATACATATTGTTCCGAGATAAATGGGTGCATGCTTACTGAAAATTTCCAATTAGATGAATGGAAGCTCAAATCAATATAAAAATTCTGGTGTGATGTCTCTTTACTTTTATTAGTTTTATTAGTTACTGTTTATTTGCTTCGTTATTAGAATTAACTTTAGATTGGTCATATTACATGATTCTTTAGTATATCCAAACTCCACTTTATTTGAGTTCTAATCGAACTTTGGATGTGTTTTTGAACAAATCCGATTATAGGCTAGAGATCACATTATATTCAAATGGATTGTGGTGTGTTCTTGAACTATGGTATGTTAGGCTTGTTTCACATATTAATAATTGAATTATCCTACACCTTTAAATAAAGTTTTGAAATATAATATATCTATTAAATAATAGTAAAGCAGAAGAAATTCAAGCTCTCTTATTAATTGTAGGAGTTTTCTCTACTCTCCTTAATTTTCTCTCGATATTTTAATTTTAAATTTTTATAATTTATCACTTCATAATTATTCTACTAAACTTCTAATGCCAATTTATAATCAAATACGTACTTTTAAAATTACCTAAGATTATTCACAAACGTTTTCTTAATTCTCATCTAGTATTTTACATTTAAGTCCATACAGTTAAATTAATCACGTAATTCAAAATTTAAATCATTTGATAAACTTATTTATCTAATATTCGATACATCGTGTAAATTCTAAAATATGACAATTTCAACAATATACCATAGTAGCATCAACAAACTGGTAAAATAAAACTTTCATTTGCATGTAATTAAAGATAGATAAATCACATAGCATAAACTATATACATCAACAATAATAACAAATTTATTTTATAATTCATTTATCTCAATGAAGTTATCATGTATTGCACTGAAAAATTATATTTTTAACTTTAAACACCTATATTTTAAATTTCCATAGTTACTTACAAACCCTTCACAATTCTCTTCTAATATTTTTTTTACTCATATACATGTATTTAACCAATTATGTAATCTTTATTTTAAATCATTCAAATAAATTCAATTTACTAATATTTATTAATTCATCTAACAAATCTTAAAACATATCGATTTAAGTATGCATACAACACACACAAGCAAAGATGATAAAATTGGTGTTTTTATTCATATATATATATATATATATATATATATATATATATATATATAAAGATATATGGATCGCATAACATAAATGTAAACATAAATAATAATATATTTTTAATTTATAATTCATTTATCTCAAAATAATAGCATACATTTTTAGTACAAAATTTTTGTATTTTACAGCTTTTAAAAGATAAATTTATATTTTACAACATTGGGATGTGAATGCATGGATTACTCTAATACAAATTAGGTTATGTTGACATTTTTATTTTCAACATGATAGAAAACTTACCGAACTCACAACTCAAATTAACACAACATTTTTTTGTTGCAAATATTGTAGTTGTAAACATGACATTGTTACAACAATGTGAAATTTATGATTAAGTCTAGGTTAAAAAAAGATTTACTAATTGAAACCTCACATAATGAATAAAAGTTCATTTTAGGATAAGTTGATCATATGATATTTTTCTCGACTACAACTACATACAGAGCTCTTCTCATATTTTTTTCGTCTTTCTAACATTCAGCTCCATATATTTAATTAGTTAAGCTGATCACTGATTTAAAATATTTAAATATATGTAACTACGTAATTTTCATTATTCCATTATAAATCATTAAAATTATATATACTTATATATACGATATTCATATTAATAGAAATGGAAATTCAATTTTTTTATCCATTTATATATATCACATAGCATCAACTATTTACGTATATAATAATAACAATATATATATATATATATATATATATATATATATATATTAGCAACCCTCTACCTTACATCTGAGTGTTGTATGTCATTTTAAATTATAATTTTTTTTATTTCAACAAGTTTATCAGGTAGTGCTTAAAAAAATTCAATTTTTAACAGTAATTAAAATTTAAATATTATTTTTTAACAACATTACCGTGTGCAACACACGGGTTACACACTAGTAAATATGAGTTGTTAGGCATTTAATATTGAAAATTCCTTTGTGTTATGCTACTGGAAATTGGATTATCACACGCGGCTAAATAAATTCAAGATGTAGAGTATTGCGGATTTCTTTTGTGAGATTTAAATCGAGAAATTTGACTGCATGGGCCAAGATTCAGGATGGGCGTTTGCTTTTACTTGTATCTTTATTTTATTGGTCGAAATAATCTTAGTTAGGAATAAAACGCCTAAGGCATCGATTTAAAATTCATTTCATAAATCATATTTGAATAATTAAAAATGGCTTCTTGCTGAAATGATAACTAGAAGTAAAACAGAATCATGATTCGAATAAAATAAAGAATTTTTTTTCAGCAAAAACGCAATACAAAGAAGAAAACAAAATAAAAAAGGAAAACGTCAAACTATATTTTTGGATGAGTATCATATTCGCATCCGAAGCAATTTTCAAATATCGATAAATAAAAACATTAACTGAAAATTCCGATTAAACATAATTTTTCTCTCAATCCCTTTGATTATAAAATAATGAAAAATCAAAGAATATGACTATAGTAAAAAGTTTTAAATAGTTAATGCACATTAAATTTATATAATATAAACTATTTAGCTTAATAAAATAATGAATACACATATTTCATTTTATTAAAATACACGTAAAATAAGCTGGATGATAAAATTCGAAAGAATAATTTTTGAATGGGATAACAAATTATCTGTACCTGTATTCGGTTTTTAAGATATCATATATTGATCCATTTTTGGGATAGGGATGGAGCAGATTTTTTTGGATATCATGAAAAACCTTATTCCTCGTGCATTTAATCTTCAAAGTGTAGAACATGTGTGGTTTCAGTGTCTGTGACCAACTAGTATGCGCAAGCACAAAAATATCCCGAGTAAATCATGAAATATAACAAGTTCCTCTTTAATTTTATTCCAAGTTTCATTTCAATGTACAACAAATTACTAATTAATACAACACAACCATCCGACCTCTCTACCCTTTAAAGCCTGCCTTCCTCGTAGCATGCACGCATACCATACATGCACACGATACCCAATCATCTCTCAAACAAAAGCAAAAGAGGGAAAAAAAAAAACACAGATTTTCCATAAGGCAAAAACAAACCAAAACAGACCGTCTCAAACACTCATCAAAACCATCCCAACCATTCCAATTCCAACTCCAGCACTGACGACCAGCCGCCCAACACCCGACGCAGCCGAAGGCCCAGGTCCATCAGCTGAAGCAGGCCCATCGGCCATGATCGTAGTCGTAGGCCCACCAGCTGCCGGTCCACCAGCTGCCGGTCCACCAGCTGCTCCACCATCTGGCGATCCAGCGCTTGCGCTTGGTGCAGTCGAGGTAGTCGACGCAGTCGAGGTCTCACTTCCCTTTGGGGCAGAAGCTCCACTTGCCTTCGGCGTGCTCGTGCTGGCCTGTGGTGCCACCGTGTCGTGCACCACACCCGCCACTGGCGCAACCGATGCGGACGAAGATCCACTGGTAGTTGATGCAGATGAGGATACACTAGTAGTCGGAGCGGACGAGGATCCACTGGTAGTCGAGGCGGATGAGGATCCACCGGTAGTGGGGGCAGATGCAGTTGTACTAGCAGAAGGTGCAGTACCTATGTCGGAATCGTCCTCCCACACAGGTTTACGAGGAGGAGGGGAAAACGCCGGGGTTCCGTCAGGCAGAGCCAGCTTCATCAGACCAGGAGGCACTATGATGTTATCGATCTCGAGCACGGAGAGGGTGGGAGGCTGGGTGAGCACAGTCTTGACGATGTGGGTGTTCATGGGGGCACCAGAAACGGCGGATCCGAAGACGACCTTGCCGTCGGATCCCTTCTGCATGTTAACGACGCCCATGTTGTTGGGGGCTTTGCCAATGGTTTGGAACAAGGAGTTGAAGGAGACAGGCTTATCTGTGGCGGACTGCATTTTGGCATCGTCGATGTAGTCGAGGAGGATGAGGGTCTGCAGGGCACGGATGGTGCCATTGCCGTCCAGGTTGTTTTTGGGGAACTGGTCGATGACTGCCTCTTTGAAGGCGAGGACGGTAACCTTGTCCTGCTGGGCAATGGGGTCGGTCAGGTTGGCTTGCTGGAGCAAGCTGACGGTGTATTGGTAGTCTGGGTATTTTTCAAGCACGGCTGAGATGTTTACGCCAGCTGCGGAGGAGGGTTTTATGGTGGAGAGGAAGGGGAGGAGGAGGAAGAAGAGGATGGGTGCTGCTTTGTATGCCATTTTTTTGGGAGGTCCTGATGGGAGATGTATGATTAGCAGGACAATTAGATAGGAGAGCGGAGGTGTTTATATAGGTGTTGGACGTGAAACGCAGTGCTATATTTGGGTGGTTGTTTTCCGTTCTATGGTGGAGAATTTTTTGAGTTGGTCTTTATTCTTTCTTGCCAAAAAGAATGTGGGTTCTTTAATTGCTTTTCTAAATTCAGTTGTTTCTTTGAAGGAATGAAAAGTATGTTCGTATCTATACATTTTTGCTAAAAAAGGGCTAAAAAGAACATCAGTAATGTGGTAGGGATTTAAAGCTAATAAAATATTGGAATGTTTTCCATAAATTTATTACCACTTTTTTTTTCCCACTTGAACGCTTAAGCAATAATCTTTTGAGCCAACAAAAAAAAGAAAAAGAAGAAAGAAAAAAAAAGGGAAGGATACATAAATAAGAAAAAAAGAAATAAAGAAAGAACGATATGTGAATAAGAGGCTATCGATCCAATAGGGTTTGTATAAGTTCGACATCATTTGGTTTAAGTGTGTCCCTATTTTCATTAGGATTTTGGATAGTCCATTCATGTCCTGTTAATATAGATGAGTCTATTTTCATTGGTTTTAAAAAATTTATACCAGTGGATGTTAGTGTTTTTATTACCTCATCAAGTTTTATCTTTATTTTGCGAGTATATTTTGTCATACATTTTTCTAGAAATATTATATCAAGTAGTATATTTTTACCATTGAAATTTTCAAATCCTTTTGTCTGGATAACAACTTTTATGTGTTTATAAAAATCTTGCAATGTCATTGTAAAGTTTGGTGAAATATAAACAATTCCAACGTTATTGTTCATATCAACTTCTATTGTCCCAAATATTGCTTTGTCTAAATCTTGATGTCTGTCACCAATTAGTACTATTAGTAATTTGGCTCCTATTTTCTGTCTGACTAATTCTCTTATTCCTATGACAATGAGTCCTACGTGGATTAACTTATAATTTTGTATTCTTAATTGTTTAATAGCTTCGTTAGACATTAAGTTTATAGTTTGTTGGTTTCCATCACTTAGGGAAAGAATTTCCTCCCTATGATGTCTATATAACCCTACATTTATGGTGAATATACCTGTTCTGTATAGTTCTCTTGGATTTAGAGCATTTAGTTGATTAATTGAGAATACTTCTAGGTCGTTATCTATGTTTATTATTTCTTCTAATTGGGATTGAGAATTTACAGATCTTCTTAATATGTTGTCTACCCAGGTATTTGTGGCTAGGTTATTACTTTCTGTAAGTCTGTCCATTAAAGTTCTGGATGGTCATGTAAAAGATCTTCTAATCATCATATTGTATCTAACTTCTTGAATGTTAAAAAGCTGATCTTGGTCTTTTTTCCTTTGTCGGTATCCATTGATCCTAGGTTTAAATTTGATATTCTTTCAGTTAGCTGGTTGATATCATACTCTTTTTCTTATGTAGTTTTATCTAAGTTGTTTAATTTTCTGTCTAGGTTTATAATTTGTTTATCCATTAAATCTAGTTTATCTTGTATTTGGGTTAACATTGCTATGATGGTGTTGGCCATTAAGCATAATACATAATCTACTTTACTTGTAAAACTATCTTTATTATATCCTGCTATTAATGTATCAGTTTGTCTTAATGACATGTTAACATATTCTTTAACTTTAGAATAATGTTTATTATCATATCCTATATTAGTTTAATTGTATATATTTTATTTCTTGTAACATTTGCTCAAGTTTTTGTACTTATAGTTCAAAATGTCTTTTATTTGCCTCTGATTGATTTTTAATCTATAAGATTAAGTCTTTAGATTGTATTTCAATTTCTTTGGGCTTGTTTTCTTCAATCATTTTTCTTAATGAAATTATACCTTGTTTATTTGGAAAATTTTTGAGTTGTAGCGCTTTAAATTTCTTGGTTAGTTTTTGTATGGTATTATCGAACCCATCTATTTTTTGTAATCCTGTTTTGAGATAATTTTGATTATCTTGTATTTGTCGTAATTTTTGTTTCTAAAAGTCATACTTTCTGAAATAAGCTCGACTAGTCTATAGTACTTTTCATTGTACCAATGTAGAGAATATCCTTGTTCAATGACTAGATCTGTTATGGAGTTTAGGTGATTTGATTCAGAATGTAGCATATGTTAGTAACTACTGTTTATATAACACGTATGTTTTTGTTTTTCTAATGTGATTATCATTTTTGAGGGATTGTTAATTTCTAAGTTTAGGTATTCAAATTTATTATAACTAGTTGATTCAATAGGTTTTAGTTTATTCATATTCATTGACCTTTAGCTCTGATTCCAAATGGAGAGACAGAGAATAGAGAATAGAAAAAAAAATTGTTATCATATTGCTACAGTAGAGAGAATTTTTTGTTTTTGTTGTCATGCTGCTACAGTGGCCGCTACAGTGTTTTCGATTTGCACTACTTTAGTGGCAACTTGGAGGATTTTATCCCAATGGTGCACTAAATGAATGTTTAAGTAAGGAATTAGGAACCTAACTACCTTTACCTTATTTATTATTTCAGAGTTTCTAATTTTTTACTTAACATTCTGTAGTTCTCTGTCTTAAGATTTTCACCAGTCATGGTAAAAATCCATATCAAAATCATATTCTATAAATCTATTTCTTTCTTCTTGTTGTACTAATATGTTCATCCATTCCTTATGGAATTGTTTTAGAAATCTTTGGCTTAAGGTAATTTTTTTATTTTTTGTTAGCATAAGATAATGCAATATGTCTATTTCATTTATTACGTTGTATAGGTTTAATGGAGAATCAGTTATGTCTATAAGTTCATTCACATACTTGTTTTTAAATGTGTTTGCAATAATATATTGATCTTACTGACTTAGGTTTGTATGTTTTAGAACAAATAGCAATTTTGTAAGGAATTCTTCCTCTAAATGATTTTATAAATATTCCATTAGAAAGTTTGTTATTTTGATAAACTTGATATTATTTAGGAAAGCAGACGTGTATCTAGGAATACTAAGTTACGCATGCACTATGTATAATATTATTCATTTTCTTCTTCAACCATTCAAGCATAAACCTTCGTTCAGTTTTTGAAAAATTATGAAAGAATCCTTTAAGTTGTCAATGCTCACCTTGTCACTCTAAGAGTTTCTTCCCCTAAACACCTAGCGTCCTCATGACTAACGTCTAAAACGGGTACTTTGCTCTTTCAAATGCGTTTACGCCTTTTGAATTAAACAACATATAAGATAATTTCAGAATTTAGGATAACATGAACATTACATATTTAACCACAACCCAAGAAGAAAATGAATAAGAGTCTTACCTAGGCCGCTTCACCGTTCTTCCTTGATTCTCTCATCTTAATTAATTAGCTCATGAAGGGACCAATGCTCGACATTAAAAAAGGTAAATACTAGAGTTTTTATTACAGAGGAATAAGATTACAATGTAAGAGATATGTGTTCTGAAGGCCTTACATGTCTTTATATAGCCATGCTCAGAACACTCTCGAAATACAATATGATAACTTACAGCTGTGGGTTATTGGCCCACTTTACTAACACATAATGGCGCACTTAAAAAAGAAAAGATAAAAAAGCAAGCATACACCAGACTTTGTTTTTCCATGTATGTGCTTTTAGTGGATACTTTATCTGTGCGGTAGGTTTCTGTCACATCAGTCCATTATGTCTTCATCTTCTTTTGTCTCATTACTGCTGGTAGAACCTTCTTTGTCTTCTCCTGTTAATGACATATGTAATTTCATATACATTTTTATAGTATTAGGCCTAGGATGGAAGATTTCAAAAGGCCTGTATTCTGGTTCAAATTCTTCTATGTTCTTGGAGATGTATATTTTTGTCACTGGGGATTCAGCATGTCGTTTGAAATTTTTGTTGTCTGCTTTTGTCCAATTCAGATTTTATCCAATTATGTAGGCTCTGTATTTTCATAGTGTTGTTGATCATACATCTTGGGTGTTGAGTTGTTAAGGAAATTTGTAGGCTCTTCCCAAGTCGGGTAGTCATGATCAAAGCCACGTGCTTTGATTTTTATTATATGCCTTAAAGGATCAAGGATGTTGTTGCCATAATGTGGAGAAAATGTAGATATATCCAGGTGTAATTCTGTATCAAGGACCTCTGTAAAATAGTCTGCTATTGAATGTAGAGGCTCTGGTAGTTCTGTTGGATTCTAACCATTTATATAGATAACTTTGACAAAACCATAGTTTAAGAGAGTAGTTGGATCTAAAGTAAATTTGTCATGAACAAGATATTTGTATTGTGACAGTTTAAGACTAACAAGTGGCATGGATGCAACAATCGTGCATATACAGTTTGATAAGAATTCTTTGCAATCTGCAAATTTTTTAGTGCAAGGAATATTTTGGTTTCTCATTATTTCCCAATTTATTTTGAATCCAGGAATTTTTTGTGAATATATTTTTGTAAGTAGGGAATAAATCTCCTTGTATGTTGGAGCATTTTGCTTCTTTGTATTTTGTAGAAATTGTATTTCTTTATCAAATGTTTCAGGAAAAGAAATCTCCTGACTTTTTATTTGTATTGGAGAAGCTTGTGGGATATGTCCAAGCTGTACCATTTTTCCTTTATTGGCCTCCTTTGTAATAGCTGCAAATGTTGTTTTGGGCTTTAAGCATATTTCTATAGGAGTTAGTACTTCTTCTTTTATCTGAACTCCCGAGGCTATATTTCGTATTTGTTTAATTGTGTCAGAGACTATGTAATCTGTTCCAAGAATCTTTTCAATAGCAATCTTGGCCATCTCATAAGTGTAATAGCCTTTATAATATGGTCTCCCATATTTTGGGTTTTGTTCAAGTTCCTTAAGTTTAGGAACCAGTTCTTCCCAATCAACATATATGCCAACACTAAGTCCGTTAAATAGACAATAGTGTGTAAATTTCTTTATGTATTTTGTGTCTGTAAATAATTCAACCAAAGTATAAAATATACTTAGCTTTTGTTTGTTTTCCTGTGGAGTGGTTGACAGGTTCCATATGTTGTCTAATACCATCTGTTGTTCTTCAGATAGTTGGGCATTTGTGACAAATCTGTTTTGTATATATGTCTTCAGAAATCTTTTGCTGTTTGTTATCTGATTTGTAATAGCCATTCCTATTTCTTCTTCTCTGTTGAAAAAATCACATTCTTCAAAAGAGTTAGTACAATTTTCAGAAGAGTTTAGTAGCCTTGATAATTTGTCTGGTGGTATATTAGAAATACCTTTAATATGTTCCCATATTATCCTACTTCCGCAGTTTAGTATTGCATTTTTAAATTTTAGCCATCTATTATTTATTATACTTTTCTCCTTTTTATTGTTTGCGTATTTTATTATAGACTCACAATCTGTTCTTGTGGTTATTTCTTTTGAGATATTATAAAAAGTCTAAATGATTTCAAAACATATATTATGGCTAGAATTTCATAATCTAAAGAGGTCATGTATCCCTTCTCTTTATATGTTCTTGAAGTATATTTGCATATTTTCTCAGTAGATTTAAGGTCATTTTTGTATTTTTTGCTTAATAATATTCCTTTCCATCCCAAAGAAGAGCCATCCGTTTCTATAATCAGATAGTCTGTGGCCAATGGTAACGTTAGTGGATTTAAGTTTTTTGCTAATTCTTTAATTTTTTGGATTGGTTTTATGTCTTCACTATTGAATTCCCTTTTACCTTTGGGACTTGCTTTGTTATACAAGGGTCCAGTACATTTGGATAAATTTTTTATAAATGGTCTTGCATAATTTATGAGTCCAAGAAATGATTGTAATTGTTTTAAATTTTTTATTTTGTCTGGAAATTCTAATATTTTTCTGGATATATGGGGCTATAGTTCTATTTGTCCTTTTCCTATTTTTACTCCTAGGAAATTTATGGAATTTTTAAATAATTCTATTTTCTTTTTAGAAATACTTAGCCCATGTGCTTCGAAGAGCTTAAATATTGTGTATAAGTGTGATATATGTTCCTTTTTTGTTTTCGAAAAAACTAGTATGTTATCTATATATACACATGTAAATTTACTGCAATGTTTAAATATGTCATCCATTTTTCTTTGAAATATTTGTGGGGTGTTTTTTAATTGAAATGGCATTACAAGCCATTCATAATGTCCTTCTGAACAGGTGAAAGTTGTCCATGGTATAGAATTTGGGTGCATTTTAACTTTCCAGAAACCAAATTTTAAATCAAATTTAGAATACCAATAATTATTTTGTATTTTTTTGATTAATACATCTTTGTCAGGAATACAGTATCCATCTTCATTTGTATTATCATTTAGTCTGGTATAATCCATTACCATTCTACTATGTCCTCTTTTTCTTTCCGATTCTTTTTGTACTATGAAGGTTGAGGTTCTATGTCTAGAGTCGAACCTTCTTATGATTCCTAGTCTATTTAGGATATCTATGTGCATTTTAAATTCTCCAATCATCTAGTTGTCATATTTGGGTGATCTGGTTTTGATAGTAATATCTGGGTTAATTATGTCTAGTTTACAATAAACCGAGTCTTTTTTCGAATATTTTAGTGGTTTTTCTCCTATTATTTCTATTTTTTTGAGTCTACTGATAATTTGGTTTATATCATCAATTGTTAAAATAATATTGCTCATTTTTCTTGGTTGGATCAAATCTATTTCTATATCATGTATATAGTAATTATCTGTTTCTATGTCATGTATATTTTCATAACAATATAATTGTTCTGTTGTTATTTTACTAGTTTCTTTTTGTTGGCATTGTCCTGGAATGTCACAAGTACATTCTTGTTTTTGGGTTTGTGTATTGTTATCTCCACCACGCTTCTCAGACAGAAACTCTGATATAAGAGGCGTTAATGTTGTTTTCTTGGCTATTTGTAAATAGTCTTTATTGAAGGAAAAGCTTCCATTTTCACTTAAGAGAAAATCTAATCTAAGTATTAGATTTATATTTCCTAGATTTAATTTAGTAACCCATAATTGTTTTAGGTTATAATGTGATGACCAATTAGCACAAGTAGTGTGAAATCGTAATTGTACGTTAGTAATTATATCTGTTATAATGTTGGTTGTACCGTCAAACTGGGTACTTTGTTTTGGTTTATTAGCTTTTGTGACTAAGTATTGGGGTATTAATTCAGAATTTATTGTTGAGCTGGTTGCTTCCGTATCTATGAATGCTAATAATTTAATTTCTAATCCTTTAATGTTTATTAAGGTTAGTGTCCGAAGTTCTCTTAGACATTCAGGATTACATATTAAAGGGATTTGTATTACTTCATATGTATTGGTGAGGTTATTTTCTTGTAATTCTGTTATAATAATTTTCCCCTTATTATGTTTGTCTGTTTCTTCTAATATCTTTCTTAGTTCATCTATTTCTATTTCAAAATTGTTCATTCTATCTTCTAAGGTTTTTATCCTATCTTCATTAATTTTGTTGCTTAGGAGTTTCTAAGTTAAAGTAAGTCTAGGCGCATTTATAACATAATTCTGTGTACACTTTATACACTTAAATCTTTTGTCAAAGGCTGGATACCAAGGACAAAAGTAGCATTTTGTAGTGTCAGTTCCCATTTTATATTTGAAATCATGTATACATTCTTCATGATTCATTAAATTCAAAAATTGTTCAATTAGGAAGTCTGTCAATCTTGCTTGTTCATTTGTTAGTTCTTCTATTAAAGAGTAGTCTGAATTAAAAGTGTTTTCCTGTTCTTCTAATCCTTCCAATGATACTATAGAGTATATTGTAGAAGTTTCAGATACGTCTGAGGCTACTTCAAGTAGGTCTTCTTTAACAGATTCAACTAGGTTTGATTCCCTAGTATAAAAGTTGTGTTTTTTAGGGCATGTTGAAGATAAATGTCCTTTCTCATTACATGCGAAGCATGTAATGATACTTGCATATGTTTTCTTTGGATTATATTTCCTAACATGTCTCTCTTTGTTTAAGTATTTCTTGCATTTGATTTTCTAAGGTAGTACTTCTTGGTATACTGTTTCTTAGGTTTATGCTTTTTGACAATAGGGCTTTTAGATCCATATTGTTGAGGAGTATATATTTGTGAACAAAATCCACAATTCTTTTGTTTTAATTCCCTCTGGATTTGTATATATGTACATTTATTTTTTAATTCAAAAATAATGTGGGTTATTCTAATTCCTATGTTATCATAAGTTTTAGGAATGCTAGCATATGTTTCATTCAAAGATTTATATATTTCTTTTCCTAAATCACCAGGCAGTTTAGAAAATAACCTATCTCCTATTTCTTTAGAATAATAGTTGCCGGAGGTTGTGGCATAATACAAAAATTCATTTAAGAATTTTATTATATGTTTCCAATCTAACAGTTGTATTTGTTCTAAATCTCTCATTGCTTCTTGTTGTCTAAGAGTACGTCCGGTATTTACTTCTCTTCCTGTTATTATTCTATGTACTAGGTAAGCAAAATTGTATATGTTTTCTCCTTGTGCTACTAGGGAGGCTACTTCATCTGGGAAATTACTTTTGTATGCTTCCCACATTCCTTTAGCTATATCTCCTAAATAATTCTCTGTTATTCTAACCATTTCCTCTCCTGTTATTATATTTGTGTGTTTGGCTGAATAATCTCTTGCTATTGTGGCAGCCATTGTTCTAAATATGTATCTAATAGTTGAGGATGGCATTCTGTAACATTAAGTATTACTGCATCTTTTCCAAAAAAATGTTTTTTCAGTAGGTATTCTTTTTCCTATTGTTTAAATCTTTATTTTCATTGGTATATGGATTAACATTTACTCTCGGAGGGTGTCCTAGAGGATAATCCATTTTGTGAGGGGATTCTTTTGGATAGGTCACTATAGAGCTTTCTACTTGCCCTTTCATTAGTTCTATGTGGTAGGTGTATTCACTTATTAAATCGTTATTAAGATCTTCTGTTTTTTGTTTAATTGTTTCTTTGGAGTCTTTTAAGAAGGTTTCTAATGTAAGTATTGTTTTAATCCTAATATTACTTTCATCATCAATATAGATAAATGTGTTATTGTCTATCTGGTTGTTCCTTTTAAGTTGTTGTTCCAATTCATATAGCTCGAATGGTCCAAGGACCATTCCTAATTCTTTAGGATATATTATTTTATCCATCACAAGTTTCTTTGGAGTTCAAAATTTGATTCATCATCAGTGTCAATGTCTTTTTGGTTAGAAGGTCCATAGTCTTTAAATTTTAAGGCTATCGATCCATTAGGGTTTGTATAAGTTACTGGTAAAAATCTTAAGACAGAGAACTACAGGATGTTAAGTAAAAAATTAGAAGACTCTGAAATAATAAATAAGATAAAGGTAATTAGGTTCCTAATTCCTTACTTAAACATTCATTTAGTGCACCCTTAGGATAAAATCATCCAAGTTGCCATTAAAGTAGTGCAAAACCGAAAACACTATAGCAGCCACTGTAGCATCATGACAACAAGAACAAAAAATTCTCTCTACTGTAGCAATATGATAACAACAATTTTTTTTCTATTCTCTATTCTCTGTCTCTCCATTTGGTATCAAAGCTAAAGATCAATGAATATGAATAAACTAAAACCTGTTGAATCAATTAGTTATAAAAAATTTGAATACCTAAACTTAGAAATTAACAATCCCTCAAAAAGGATAATCACATTAGAAAAACAAACACATACGTGTTATATAAACAGTAGTTACAAACATATGCTACATTCTGAATCAAATCACCTAAACTCCATAACAGATCTAGTCATTGAATTAGGAGATTCTCTACATTGGTATAATGAAAAGTACTATAGACCAGTCGAGCTTATTTCAGAAAGTATGACTACTAGAAACAAGAAATTACAGCAAATACAAGATAATCAAAATTATCTCAAAACAGGATTACAAAAAATAGATGGGTTCGATAATACCATACAAAAACTAACCAAGAAATTTAAAGCGCTACAACTCAAAAATTTCCCAAATAAACAAGATATAATTTCATTAAGACAAATGATTGAAGAAAACAAGCCCAAAGAAATTGAAATACAATCTAAAGACTTAATCTTATAGATTAAAAATCAATCAGAGGCAAATAAAAGACAGTTTGAACTACAAGTACAAAAACTTGAGCAAATGTTACAAGAATTAAAATATATACAATTAAACTAATATGGGTTGTGATAATAAACATTATTTTGAAGCTAAAGAATATGTTAACATGTCATTAAGACAAACTGATACATTAATAGCAGGATATAATAAAGATAGTTTTACAAGTAAAGCAGATAATGTATTATGCTTAATGGCCAACACCATAATAGCAATGTTAACCCAAATACAAGATAAACTAGATTAATGGATAAACAAATTAAAAATCTAGACAGAAAATTAAACAACTTAGATAAAACTACACAAGAAAAAGAGTATGACATCAACCAGCTAACTGAAAGAATATCAAATTTAAACCTAGGACCAATGGATACCGACAAAGGCAAAAAGACCAAGATCAGCTTTTTAACATTCAAGAAGTTAGATACAATATGATGAATAGAAGTTACAGGACCATCCAGAACTTTAATGGATAGACCTATAGAAAGTAATAACCTAGCCACAAATACCTGGGTAGACAACATATTAAGAAGATCTGTAAATTCTCAATCCCAATTCGAAGAAATAATAAACATAGATAACGACCTAGAAGTATTCTCAAATAATCAACTAAATGCTCTAAACCTAAGAGAACTATACAGAACAGTTATATTCACCATAAATACAGGGTTATATAGACATCATAGGGAGGAAATTCTTTCCCTAAGGGATGGAAACCAACAAACTATAAAACTAATGTCTAACGAAGCTATTAAATAATTAAGAATACAAAATTATAAGTTAATCCACCTAGGACTCATCGTCATAGGAATAAGAGGATTAGCCGGACAAAAAATAGGAGCCAAATTACTAATAGTACTAATTGGTGACAGACACAAAGACTTAGACAAAGCAATATTTGGGACAATAGAAGTTGACATGAACAATAACATTGGAATTGTTTATATTTCACCAAACTTCACAATGACATTGCAAGATTTTTATAAACACATAAAAGTAGTTATTCAGACAAAAGGATTTGAAAATTTCAATGGTAAAAATATACTACTTGATATAACATTTCTGGGAAAATGTATGACAAGATATACTCCCAAAATAAAGATGAAACTTGATGAGGTAATAAAAACACTAATATCCACTGGTATAAATTTTTTAAAACCAATGGAAATAGACTCATTTATATTAACAGGACATGAATGGACTATCCAAAATCCTAATGAAAATAGGGACACATTTAAACCAAATGATGTCGTAACTTATACAAACCCTAATGGATCGATAGCCTTAAGATTTAAAGACTATGGACCTTCTAAACAAAAAGACATAGACACTGATGATGAATCAAATTTTGAACTCCAAAGAAACTTGTGATGGATAAAATAATATATCCTAAAGAATTAGGAATGGTTTTTGGACCATTCGAGCTATATGAATGGGAACAACAACTTAAAAGGAACAACCAGATAGACAATAACACATTTATCTATATTGATGATGAAAGTAATATTAGGTTTAAAACAATACTTACTTTAGAAACCTTCTTAAAAGACTCCAAAGAAACAATTAAACAAAAAACAGAAGACCTTAATAACGATTTAATAAGTGAATACACCTACCACATAGAACTAATGGAAGGGCAGGGAGAAAGCTCTACAGTAACCTATCCAAAAGAATCCCCTCACAAAATGGATTATCCTCTAGGACACCCTCCTAGAGTAAATGTTAATCCATATACCAATGAAAATAAAGATTTAGGAACAATAGGAAAAAGAATACCTACTGAAAAAACATTTTTTTGGAAAAGATGCAGTAATACTTAATGTTACAGAATGTCATCCTCAACAATTAGATACATATTTAGAACAATGGACTGCCGCAATAGCTAGAGATTATTCTGTCAAACACACAAATATAATAACAGGAGAGGAAATGGTTAGAATAATAGAGAATTATTTAGGAGATATAGCTAAAGGAATGTGGGAAGCATACAAAAGTAATTTCCCAGATGAAGTAGCCTCCCTAGTAGCACAAGGAGGAAACATATACAATTTTGCTTACCTAATACATAGAATAATAACAGAAAGAGAAGTAAATACTGGACTTACTCTTAGACAACAAGAAGCAATGAGAGACTTAGAACAAATACAACCGTTAGATTGGAAACATATAATAAAATTCTTAAATGAATTTTTTTTATTATGCCGCAACCTCCGGCAACTATTTTTCTAAAGAAATAGGAGATAGATTATTTTCTAAACTTCCTGGTGATTTAGGAAAAGAAATACATAAATCTTGGAATGAAACATATGATAACATTCCTAAAACTTATGATAACATAGGAATTAGAATAACCCACATCATTTATGAATTAAAAAAGAAATGTACATATATACAAATCCAGAGGGAATTAAAACAAAAGAATTATGGATTTTGTTCACAAATATATACTCCTCTACAGTATGGATTTAAAAGCCATATTGTCAAAAAAAATAAACCTAAGAAACAGTATACCTAGAAGTACTGCCTTAGAAAATCAAATGCGAGAAAACCATACTTAAACAAAGAGAGACATATTAGGAAATATAATCCAAAGAAAACATATGCAAGTACCATTACATGCTTCGCATGTAATGAGAAAGGACATTTATCTTCAACATACCCTAAAAAACACAACTTGTATATTAGGGAATCAAACCTAGTTGACTCTGTTAAAGAAGATCTACTTGAAGTAGCCTCAAACGTATCTGAAACTTCTACAATATACTCTATAGTATCATTGGAAGGATTAGAAGGACAGGAAAACACTTCTAATTCAAACTACTCTTTAATAGAAGAACTAACAAATGAGCAAGCAAGATTGACAGACTTCCCAACTGAACAATTTTTGAATTTAATGAATCATGAAGAATGTATACATGATTTCAAATATAAAATGGGAACTAACACTACAAAATGCTACTTTTGTCCTTGGTATCCAACCTTTGATAAAAGATTCAAGTGTATAAAATGTACCACAGAAATATGTTATAATTGCGCCAAGACTTACTTTAACTTTGAAACTTCTAACTAACATAAATTATAATATATTGATAAAAACAAAATTAATGAAGATAGGATAAAAACCTTAGAAGATAGAATGAACAATTTTGAAATAGAAATAGACGAACTAAAAAAGATATTAGGAGAAACAGACAAACATAATAAGGGGAAAATATTATAACAGAATTACAAGAAAATAACCTCACCAATACAGATGAAGTAATACAAATCCCTTTAATATGTAATCTCGAATGTCTAAGAGAACTTCGGACACTAACCTTAATAAACATTAAAGGATTAGAAATTAAATTATTAGCATTAATAGATATGGGAGCAACCAGCTCAACAATAAATTCTGAATTAATACCCCAATACTTAGTCACAAAAGCTAATAAACCAAAGTACCCAGTTTGACGGCACAACCAACATTATAACAGATATAATTACTAACGTACAATTACGATTTCACACTACTTGTGATAATTGGTCATCACATTATAACCTAAAAAAATTATGGGTTACTAAATTAAATCTAAGAAATATAAATCTAATACTTGGATTAGATTTTCTCTTAAGTGAAAATGGAACTTTTCCTTCAATAAAGACTATTTACAAATAGCCAAGAAAACAACATTAAAGCATCTTATATCAGAGTTTCTGCCTGAGAAGCGTGGTGGAGATAAAATACACAAACCCAAAAACCAGAATGTACTTGTGACATTCCAGGACAATGCCAACAAAAAGAAACTAGTAAAATAACAACAGAACAATTATATTATTATGAAAATATACATGACATAGAAACAGATAATTACTATATATATGATATAGAAATAGGTTTGATCCAACCAAGCAAAATGAGCAATATTCTTTTAACAACTGATGATATAAACCAAATTATCAATAGACTCGAAAAAATAGAAATAATAGGGGAAAAACCACTAAGATATTGGGAAAAAGACTCGGTTTATTGTAAACTAGACATAATTAACCCAGATCTTACTATCAAAACCAAATCACCCAAATATGACAACTAGATGATTGGAGAATTTAAAATGCATATAGATATCCTAAATAGACTAGGAATCATAAGAAGGTTCGACTCTAGACATAGAACCTCAGCCTTCATAGTACAAAAAGAATCGGAAAGAAAAAGAGGACAGAGTAGAATGGTAATGGATTATACCAGACTAAATGATAATACAAATGAAGATGGATATTGTATTCCTGACAAAGATGTATTAATCAAAAAAATATAAAATAATCATTGGTTTTCTAAATTTGATTTAAAATCTGGTTTCTGGCAAGTTAAAATGCACCCAGATTCTATACCATGGACAACTTTCACCTGTTCAGAAGGACATTATGAATGGCTTGTAATGCCATTTGGATTAAAAAATGCCCCACAAATATTTCAAAGAAAAATGGATGACATATTTAAACATTGCAGTAAATTTACATGTGTATATATAGATGACATCTTGTTTTTTCAAAAACAAAAAAGGAACATATATAACACTTATACACAATATTTAAGCTTTTCGAAGCACAAGGGCTAATTATTTCTAAAAGGAAAATAGAATTATTTAAAAATTCCATAGATTTCCTAGGAGTAAAAATAGGAAAAGGGCAAATAGAAATCCAGCCCCATATATCGAGAAAAATATTAGAATTTCCAGAAAAAATAGAAAACTGAAAACAATTACAATCATTTCTTAGACTCATAAATTATGCGAGATCACTTATAAAAAATTTATCCAAATATACTGGACCCTTGTATAACAAAGGTAGTCCCAAAGGTAAAAGGGAATTCAATAGTGAAGACATAAAACAAGTCCAAAAAATTAAAGAATTAGCAAAAAACTTAAATCCACTAACGTTACCATTGGCCACAGACTATCCGATTATAGAAACGGACGGCTCTTCTTTAGGATGGGGAGGAATATTATTAAGCAAAAAATAAAAAATTGATCCTGAATCTATTGAGAAAATATGCAGATATACTTCAGGAACATATAAAGAGAAGGGATACATGACCTCTTTAGATTATGAAATTCTAGCCATAATATATGTTTTGGAATCATTTAGACTTTTATAATATCTCAAAAACAAATAACCATAAGAACAGAATGTGGGTCTATAATAAAATACGCAAACAATAAAAAGGATAAAAGTATAATAAATAATAGATGGCTAAAATTTAAAAATGCAATACTAAACCGCGGAACTAGGATAATATGGGAATATATTAAAGGTATTTCTAATATACTACCAGACAAATTATCAAGGTTACTAAACTCTTCTGAAAATTATACTAACTCTTTTGAAGAATGCAATTTTGTTAACAGAGAAGAAGAAATAGGAATGGCTACTACAAATCAGATAACAAACAGCAAAAGATTTCTGAAGACATATACACATAACAGATTTGTTACAAATGCCCAACTATCTAAAGAACAACAGATGTATTAGACAACATATGGAACCTGTCAACTACTCCACAGGAAAATAAACAAAAGCTAAGTATATTATATACTTTGATTGAGTTATTTACTGACACAAAAACCACAAAGAAATTTACACACTATTGTCTGTTCAACGGACCTAGTGCTGACATATATCTTGATTGGGAAGAAATGGTTCCTAAACTTAAGGAACTTGAACAAAACCCAAAATATGGGAGACCATATTATAAAGGCTATTACACTTATGAGACGGCCAAGATTGCTATTGAAAAGATTCTTGGAACAGATTACATAGTCTCTGACACAATTAAACAAATACAAAATAAATCCTCAGGAGTTCAGATAAAAGAAGAAGTACTAACTCCTACAGAAATATGCTTAAAGCCCAAAACAACATTTGCAGCTATTACAAAGGAGGCCAGTAAAGGAAAAATGGTACAGCTTGGACATATCCCACAAGCTTCTCTAATAAAAATAAAAAGTCAGGAGATTTCTTTTCCTGAAACATTTGATAAAGAAATATAATTTCTACAAAATACAAAGAAGCAAAATGCTCCAACATACAAGGACATTTATTCCCTACTTACAAAAATATCTTTACAAAAAATTCCTGGATTCAAAATAAACTGGGAAGTACTGAGAAACCAAAATATTCCTTGCACTAAACAATTTGCAGATTGCAAAGAATTCTTATCAGACTGTAGATGCGCGATTGTTGCATCCATGCCACTTGTTAGTCTTAAACTATCACAATACAAATATCTTGTTCATGACAAATTTACTTTAGATCCAACTACTCTCTTAAACTATGGTTTTGTCAAAGATATCTATATAAATGGTTGGCATCCAATAGAACTACCAGAGCCTCTACATTCAATAGCAGACTATTTTACAGAGGTCCTTGATACAGAATTACATCTAGATATATCTACAGTTCCTCCACATTATGGCAACAACATCCTTGATCCTGCAAGACATATAATAAAAATCAAAGCACATGGCTTTGATCATGTCTACCCGACTTGGGAAGAGCCTACAAATTTCCTTAACAACTCAACACCCAAGATGTATGATCAATAGCACTATGAAAAATACAGAGCCTACGTAATTGGACAAAATCTGAATTGGACAAGCGCAGACAACAAAAATTTCAAACTACATGCTGAATCCCAAGTGAAAAAAATATTCATCTCCAGGAACATAGAAGAATTTGAACCAGAATACAGGGCCTTTTGAAATCTTCCATCCTAGGCCTAATACTATAAAAATCTATAGGAAATTACATATTTCATTAACAAGAGAAGACAAAGAAGGTTCTACCAGCAGTAATAAGACAAAAGAAGATGAAGACGTAATGGACTGATGTGACAGAAACCTACCGCACAGATAAAGTATCCACTAAAAGCACATACGTGGAAAAACAAAGTCTGGTGGATGCTTGCTTTTTATCTTTTCTTTTTTAAGTGCGCCATTAAGTGTTATTAAAGTGGGCCCATAACCCACAGCCGTAAGTTATCATGTTGTATTTCAAGAGTGTTCTGAGCATGGCTATATAAAAACATTTAAGGCCTTCAGAACACATATCTCTTCCATTGTAATCTTATTCCTTTGTAATAAAAACTCTAGTATTTACCTTTTTTAATATCGAGCATTGGTCCCTTCATGAGCTAATTAACTAAGACGAGAATCAAGGAAGAACGGTGAAGCGGCCTAGGTAAGACTCTTATTCATTTTCTTCTTGGTTTGTGGTTAAAGATGTAATTTTCATGTTATTCTAAATTCTGAAATTATCTTATATGTTGTTTAATTCAAAAGACATAAACTCGTTTGAAAGAGCAAAGTACATGTTTTAGCCGTTAGTCATGAGGATGCTAGGTGTTTAGGGGAAGAAACTCTCAGAGTGACAAGGTGAGAATTGTCAACTTAAAGGATTCTTTCATAATTTTCAAAAACTGAACAAAAATTTATGCTTGAATGGTTGAAGAAGAAAATGAATAATATTATACATAGTGCCTGCGTAACTTATTATTCCTAGATTCACGTCTGCTTTCCTAAATAATATCAAGTTTATCAAAATAACAAACCTTCTAATGGAATATTTACAAAATCATTTAGAGGAAGAATTCCTTACAAACAAGTATGTGAATGAACTTATAGACATAACTGATTCTTCATTAAACTTATACAACGTAATTAATGAATAGACATATTTCATTATCTTACGCTAACAAAAAATAAAAAAAATTACCTTAAGCCAAAGATTTCTAAAACAATTACATAAGGAATAGATGAAAATATTAGTACAACAAGAAGAAAGAAATAGATCTACAGAATATGATTTTGATATGGATCTTTACCATGACTGGTAAAAAATTTAAAACAGAGAACTACAGAATGTTAAGTAAAAAACTAGAAGACTCTGAAATAATAAATAAGATAAAGGTAATTAAATTCCTAATTCCTTACTTAAACATTCATTTAGTGCACCCTTGGGATAAAATCCTCCAAGTTGCCATTAAAGTAGTGCAAAAACGAAAACACTGTAGCAGCCACTATAGCAGCATGACAAACGAAAAATTCTCTCTACTGTAGCCAGAAGTTCATCCGGCTAAGTAAATATGTATACTGATTTATTAATGTTATTAACTAGGTAAATATTTATATAAAAACGCTGTTCTGAGCAAACATTAAGTGATGCTTTTACCTAACTAAATATTCACAGTAGTTTATGTATTGTATAATCAAATATTTACATTATTAGTTCCCATTATAACTATATATATACATAACTTTCTAAGTCTAGTAGACCAATGTTTTACCTTAAAACCCTGGGGTGACTCTTGAAATGAAAGGAAGAAAACAAAAGAAAGGAGAATGTGTTTGTGTGAGGAAAAAAGGTATTTGAAAAGGGAATTAGCTGTAATTTATTATTAATTATATATGACAGTATTAGTTATGAGTGTGGGAAAGGGAAGAAAGTCTTCAGAAGTGAATTATTTATTTCTATCCTTCTACCCAGCAAACACATCGACCACAGGATCCTGGTCCTTATACTGTTACACACAGTAGACTGTGTAGGATCTAGATTAACCCTAGAGAGGGGGTGAATAGGGTTATAGCAAATTTTCTTGATTTAAACACAGAAACAAACTGCAGAAATAAATATGTTGAAAAGTAAATCACACACAAAATTTACCCAGCTTCGGCAACCCCTGCCTACTGCTGCATTCCCAGATTTCTATTAGAATTAAACAGTATCCCGCTTACAAACACTCTAACAAACTCGCAAACCCTACTCCCGCTTACAAACACTCTAATAGACTCGCACCCCCTGCTCCCGCCTATAGAGTTTTGCAAACTCGCAAACCCTTGCTCCCGCCTATAGAGTTTTGCAAACTCGCACACCCTGCTCACTGAACTAATTCTAACTAGACAATCTGACACTACCTACAACCTAGGTGGTGATTTACCAATACTTTGACTCAAAAAGTAAAAAAAACAAATAAAAAATAATTAAACTAATAAACAAAAACCCCTTTAAAAAATAAACCCTAAATAAAAAACCCCTTTAAAAATAAAGGTCGGCCCAATTTTCTTTCACTCGATCCTCTCCTTTCTTTTTCGCTTTGGCCCGTTCCTTTTCTTTTGGCTTGTGAGAATAATGGCGGCTCTATTGAATTAGGGCTTTTGCTCTTGCGAAAATTAGGGCTTTCTCTGGTTGCTTTGACGAGTTTGTTTCTGATTCAATAATCTTGCTCGCGGCTCTCTGATGATCGATTCTCTTGTGACTTTGCTCGTTCGCAGCTTCTCCTTTGATCGAGTTCACCGTTGCTTGGGTATGTAATTTCCTGTTTGTGCTTTTATGATTTCTCGTATTCGAACTCGATGCTTATGATGATAATTGGGTGCTGGTATTTATATGAATACCGATACACTTAAATTTGCTCGTATTCATTTACACTTTCCTAATTTTTGATTCCTGATGCGCACAGCTTTCCTGATTTCTGTGACAACTTGATACACACGGTTTTGATTTTCAATCGTTCGATTTTCCTTGATTCATACGGCAAAGAACTTTCCTCTTTTATTTGTTTTGACTTTTTCAAAGATTATACACACTTGATTTTTTAACCTGGTTAACACCTGCTTTGACATGGCTTCGGCCATCTTTGTGTTCATCCCTGTCTTTGTCTCTGGCCATCTTCTCTGGTCTCCACTTGAACATTGCATTCGTTAATATGATGTTGTCTGGTTGTTCGAACTTGTTTATGTGATTCCATGTATCACCGCACTGACTTATGTATTGTAGTCTTCATGTACTTGATATTGTAGTCTACCTTCAGTTGCTTGTTTATATGTTTCATGTGCTTGTCGAATTTACACTTGTGTTGCTTCATATACATGTGTGTCTGTTGCATTTGCTAATGTTCCCTGAGCTTGTTTGCAATTGAAAAACTGTTTTGACTTCGAACTTGTCTTCTTGATTTTACTTCACTGTTGACATTTGCTCTGCTTTGACACAAATGCTTCACTTGTTCATGCATGCTGGTTTAACCTGAACTTCAATTGATATTTTCATTGTATAATCTGTAGCTTGCATCACTGGTGCACTTTGCATCCATTCTGGTTGTTACTGCATTCATGTTATTGTGCACTTGTGATCTTTTGGTCATGTTGCAGTTGCTATGCAGTGAACTTTGTTGACATGTGCATTACCCTTGAGTCTTGTTCAAGTATCATTTGTTATCTTCACTGTGTTGCATTCATGTTGTCTTGAGTATTCGAAATATTGTGGTTCATTGTTTGATTTACTGTTGACTTTGATCATCATGTATACTCTCTGTTTTGATTTGCATTGGTGCAGTTTCCATATTTTGTGCTCGAGCTTGCATGTGTACCACTGATCATACTTGTGATATTCATTTGGGTTTGTTGTTGGTCTTCATGTGTATTTGCTTGAGTCACTTGTTCATATTGTCTCTCTGGTCTATGCATGTAGTCCATTATGTTTGATATGCTCTGTTCATCACGACTTGGCTTGAGTCTGCATTGTAGTTTGCATTATTCATGTATCACATTTGTAATTTGCATTGTTCATGGTCGTTGTGTCACTTGTGCATTGTTGTAACTGGACATGTTGCTTTGAGTTGTCTATTGCTTGGTCTTTGTTGCCTTGAATTTCTGGTTGATCTGCACTATTGGAGTGTGTCTAACCATGTTGCTTGCTGTTACTTACTTGGTGCATTGTGTAGTTGCACTGCACTGTTGCCTTGAGTTTCACTGCCATACTTGTTGTTGCCAGTTTGCCTTGTATCATTTTGCTCTTTGATCTGGTCATTGGTGCACTGTGCCTTGTACTTGGTCTCTGATCTGATTCTTGATCATTTCATGTTGATTTTTGAAATTTCACTTGAGTTGAATTCAGTTTCAAAAACTCGGGTTTGACCTTGTGCTCGTGTCGTAATTTGAACATATTGCACGTGAGTTGAACCCGGCTTTTCATTTGGGTTTGACCTGTGCTCACCTGTCCCTGTAGCATTATCAAGTGTATATCGATGTGCACGGCCTTGTGGCATGTACAGTGATACATTGTGCATGTCACATTGTTCGTGTGTGATGAATTCAAATGTGAATGATGACGAACAACCCAAATAACTGAGGCAAATCATATTTTCAAAAATCATATTTCATTTTAATTTGCAAAAATATTTCTTTTTCAATTTTACTGCGTTAGTGAATATTTTTGCAGATTGCTCAGATGCTGGATTCAAACTGGACTAAAGTTGAAGATAAAACTACAAGTTTGAGTGATATGTATTGAGGAATTTATGTAAATCGAATTGTGATGTAATCAAAAATGTATATGTATAGTGAGAGCTTGAATTTGTACTATTCAAGATTGTAATAAATATTTGTTTAAATAAAATTTCTGTTTGAATTCAAATTCCATTCAAATTCTGTGTAATTTATTTTATTCAACAAATATTTATTTAATCTATGAAAAATAAAATAGTACATTAACAAATACATTTAAATGAATATATATATATATGTTTATTATCATCAAACAAAAATCATATACTCACATATTCCACAATCCCCCCTTTTGATGATAACAAACATATATTTAAGATTTTGAATGTGTTAAATATATTTGCTCTATAGATATATCCTAATTGCTCCCTCTATTTAAATGCTTCCTCTCTACATGATGCTCCCCCTACATATATGCATATAAATATATAAATAAGCCTAGATGCAAATGGAAAATTATTTGACCTTTGCTTGATTCTATTTGACAAAATCTTAACTTTTCTCTCCCCCTTTTGTTATCAGCAAAAGAATAATAGTGTTAGAGAAAATAGAGATAAAGTGATCAATGTTAATCCAACATTAAACTCAAATTGAATATAAATATTAAACTTCAATAAAAATCAAACAAAAATCATAACTACCCTTGTTAGGCGCATATTACACTTTTAGAAAGAATGGAAATGATGTTCTAATATAAAATCATACAATTGTATCAACTTGTGGTACATTTATATCAGGAATTTGAATATCTACTAATCATGCATAACCATTAGGACTTTTAAATGGGATTAGTAGTATTCCAATTTAATTTTTAAAAATGAATTCAAGTATCTTCTAACCACGCATGACCGTGAGGACTTTTAAATGGGATTAGAATCAACTTGTCTATTTAATCAATTAATTTTGATATGCGTTCCATACATGCATAACCATAAGGACTTTTAAATGAGCATGGGAGCACATAATCAGAAATCCAAGTAATTCACCCATGCATAACCGTGAGGACTTTTAAATGAGAGTGAATACTTTGGATATTTATTTATTTTAAAATGTGAAATAAAAAACAAATGATTCCTGACTATAGTACCATATATCGACAAACTATATTTAAGATTTGATAAACAATGGTCGATAGAAATATGATAGATATAGAAATGTCATGGAATCTTTACCCAACAAAATGTTTTATAACTCTTGTTTGAATTCCTAAAGAAATTTTCCTAATATACTATCTTGAGTAATGTATGTTAAATATCAACACTTATCACCTTTTCAATCACTATTTATCTTTTTGATAATTAGTAGGGAGTCGGATTAGTCAAAAATTTATCATTTAAAATCAAATAAAAATGACTAATCTGAAAATATGGTCAACAATGATTTTCTTGAAGGGGTTATATGAGAAAAAAATTCTGCTATTTGAAAATTATTTGTATTGAAAAATATGCAGATATTTTCTTTGAAAAAAACGATTCAGTTACTAAATGTCTCACCATAAATCACGTTCAACTAGTAAGTTTTCTGTCAACTAGATTACCAGTATGATCTGCATCTGACTTTCTCTTTCACTCCAAAATATCACCAACCAAATTTGATAGACCAGATCACGAAGTGTGCATGAAAACTCAAACTCACAATTTTTTTTACAGCATTCTCTTGAATTTTATTCAAACAAACATATATGAAGTAAATCCAAGAATCTAGAGAATATAATCGGCCAACTATGTTGAACAAGTCAGAATCAAAATCATCATCTTTACAACATCTCAATATTGGCTGATTTCATTCAGAATATGGTGTAGATTATCACATCTAATATATCGTTCAAAACATACCATTACCTGTTTTACCTTTACGATAATTTTTTGTGGTTGCCATTGTGATTCTGTCACCTTTGTACTAGGCTAAGGAACTTTTCTTTGTTGCCCGTTGTGTTTCTGGAACAGCCAAAATCCAGCAAACACTGTTGTTGTTCCTTAGCCCGCCACCATACCTACACGATGAAAGATTTTTGTGACCTATTTATTTTTATAGGTCCATGATTGTTAGTGGCTGAAGCATTGTGAATAAACAAACCCTTTGGAACCCAAACTTGTTTTGTCATTTAATTCTTGTTCCAATAGACATGAAATTTGTTTGTAGAATTTTTAAGAACCCAAACTTGTATAAATTTTGTGTTCTTGTTCCTATGACTACAATTTTCAACACGAAGTCCAATTATTTCACATCTATCAAAGACACTCTTACCTTTTGCATTATCCTCAACTTGTGTTTTCCCAAAGCCTAGTCCTTTTCTGTTGTTAGCAAAAATTTGATTTCCCAATAGCATGTTGAAAGATTTTTCGCCTCTTGAAAAGTTATTCAGAGATTTCTCAAGATTTTGGACTTTGGTTTTTAGTGTTGTGTTTTCAGTGACAAGTGAGGTGCGTCTATTTATAAAATCCTTTTTCCTAGTGTCAATGGTTTCCTTAAGACTCAAGTTTTCTTTTTCAAGATTCTCAGAGCTATTCTTAAGTCTTGATAATTCTGAATTTAAAATTTTACATTTTTTACATTCTAGGTTTTGAATATTTTCAAGTTCAGTTTCTAACCTAAAATTTTCACGAGCAAGTTCTCTCCTATCAGATTTCAATTTTTCAATTTTAGATTCAAGAGCATCAACTTCTTTAGTAAGATCAAGACACATAAAAACAAGTTCTTTATAAGAATAGTCACCTACCTCACTATATTCCTCTGAACTTGCTTCTGAATCTATTTTTGCCATAAGACACAAGTTAGCCTCCTCTGAGCTACTATTCGAATCTTCCTCTCCTTCTTCATCATCCCAAGTCGCTGCAAAGGCCTTCTATTTCTTTTTCTTTCCTTTGTCGTTTTTGAGAAGTGGGCATTCTTGTTTGAAGTGGCCAGGCTTGTTGCAGTTAAAGCAGTCAATTCATTATCAGAATTGTTAGAATCTCTTGACCTATTGCCATTTGTTTTCTTCTTGCGTGGCCTGAATCTTGACAATTTTCTAAGATTATTGCAGCCATTGCAAGCTCTTCAATTGGATCTTCTTCTTCTTTATCGCTCTCTTCTTTGCTCTTTAAGGCAATCGTCTTCTTCTTTGATTCGGAGTTGTTGCGTTCCTCCTTTGCTTTTAGCTCAAGCTCATATGTCATCAAGTTGCCGATCAACTCCTCCATGCTTAGTTTGCTCAGATCTTTCGATTCTTGTATTGCCGTGACTTTCGCCTCAAAGTTCATTGGTAAAACTCGTAGCACCTTCCTCACAAGCTCTACCTCAGTGAATACCTTCCTAAGCGCTCTAGCATTGTACACCAAAGTTGAAAAGCGTCTAAACATGTCTTTTATGCTCTCGCCTTTGTCCATCACAAAGTTCTAGTATTCATTGCTGAATAGGGCTAGACGAGACTCCTTGACTTGAGAAGTTCCTTCATGTGTCACCTCCAAAGTATGCCAAATTTCCTGTGCAGTTTTACAATGAGAAATTCTATTAACTTTCTTATCAAGAGCACAGATCAAAGCATTCATGGCTTTAGCATTTGTAGTTTTTAATCTCTTATCGTTAGCATCCCACCTACCCTTAGGTTTAAGAATCTCAGTATCACCAACAGTTATAGTGGGAGATTTATAGCCAGTTTCAATAATGTCCTAAACATCATAATCAACAGAACTCAGATAAATACCCATCCTAACTTTCCAATAAGCATAACCATTCCCGCAAAACATGGGTGGCCTAGCAATATATTGCCCCTCAGAAAAAGCATTATTTGATGAATTCATGACTCTAGAGTTAAAGAAAAATACCGTGCTCTGATACCACTTGTAGGATCTACATTAACCCTAGAGGGGGGGTGAATAAGGTTATAGCAAATTTTCTTGATTTAAACACAGAAACAAACTGCAGAAATAAATATGCTGAAAAGTAAATCACACACAAAATTTACCCAGCTTCGGCAACCCCTGCCTACTGCTGCATTCCCAGATTTCTATTAGAATTAAACAGTATCCCGCTTACAAACACTCTAACAGACTCGCAAACCCTGCTCCCGCTTACAAACACTATAATAGACTCGCACCCCCGCTCTCGCCTATAGAATTTTGCAAACTCGCAAACCCTTGCTCCCGCCTATACAATTTTGCAAACTCGCACACCCTGCTCACTGAACTAATTCTAACTAGACAATCTGACACTACGTACAACCTAGGTGGTGATTTACCAATAATTCGACTCGAAAAGTAAAAACAACCAATAAAAAACAATTAAACCGATAAAGAAAAACCCCTTTAAAAAATAAACCCTAAATAAAAAAACCCCTTTAAAAATAAAGGCCGGCCCAATTTTCTTTCACCCGATCCTCTCCTTTTTTTTCGCTTTGGCCCGTTCCTTTTCTTTTGGCTTGTGAGAATAATGGCGGCTCTGTTGAATTAGGGCTTTTCCTCTTGCGAAAATTAGGGCTTTCTCTGGTTGCTTTGACGAGTTTGTTTCTGATTCAATTATCTTGTTCGCGGCTCTCTAATGATCGATTCTCTTGTGACTTTGCTCGTTCGCAGCTGCTCCTTTGATCGAGTTCACAAGTTTCTTGGGTATGTAATTTCCTATTTGTGCTTTTATGATTTCTCGTATTCGAACTCGATGCTTATGATGATAATTGGGTGCTGGTATTTATATGAATACCCATACACTTGAATTTGCTCGTATTCATTTACACTTTCCTAATTTTTGATTCCTGATGCGCACGGCTTTCCTGATTTCTGTGACAACTTGATACACACGGTTTTGATTTTCAATCGTTCGATTTTCCTTGATTCATACGGCAAAGTACTTTCCTCTTTTATTTGTTTTGACTTTTTCAAAGATTGTACACACTTGATTTTTTAACCTGGTTAACACCTGCTTTGACATGGCTTCGGCCATCTTTGTGTTCATCCCTGTCTTTGTCTCTGGCTATCTTCTCTGGTCTCCACTTGAACATTGCATTCGTGAATATGATGTTGTCTGGTTGTTCAAACTTGTTTATGTGATTCCATGTATCACTGCACTGACTTATGTATTGTAGTCTTCATGTACTTGATATTGTAGTCTACCTTCAGTTGCTTGTTTATATGTTTCATGTGCTTGTCGAATTTGCACTTGTGTTGTTTCATATACGTGTGTGTCTATTGCACTTGCTAATGTTCCCTGAGCTTGTTTGCATTAAAAAACTATTTTGACTTCGAACTTGTCTTCTTGATTTTACTTCACTGTAGACATTTGCTCTGCTTTGACACAAATGCTTCACTTGTTCATGCATGTTAGTTTAACCTGAACTTCAATTGATATTTTCATTGTATAATCTGTAGCTTGCATCACTAGTGCACTTTGCATCCATTCTGGTTGTTACTGCATTCATGTTGTTGTGCACTTGTGATCTTTTGGTCATGTTGCAGTTGCTATGCAATGAACTTTGTTGACATGTGCATTACCCTTGAGTCTTGTTCAAGTATCATTTGTTATCTTCACTGTGTTGCATTCATGTTGTCTTGAGTATTTGAAATATTGTGGTTCATTGTTTGATTTACTGTTGACTTTGATCATCATGTATACTCTCTGTTTTGATTTGCATTGGTGCAGTTTCCATATTTTATGCTCGAGCTTGCATGTGTACCACTGATCATACTTGTGATATTCATTTGGGTTTGTTGTTGGTCTTCATGTGTATTTGCCGGAGTCACTTGTTCATATTGTCTCTCTGGTCTGTGCATGTAGTCCATTATGATTGATCTGCTCTGTTCATCAAGACTTGGCTTGAGTCTGCATTGTAGTTTGCATATTCATGTATCACATTTGTAGTTTGCATTATTCATGGTCGTTGTGTCACTTGTGCATTGTTGTAACTGGACATGTTGCTTTGAGTTGTCTATTGCTTGGTCTCTGTTGCCTTGGATTTCTGGTTGATCTGCATTATTGAAGTGTGTCTGACCATGTTGCTTGCTGTTACTTACTTGGTGCAATGTGTAGTTGCACTGCACTGTTGCCTTGAGTTTCACTGCCATACTTCTTGTTGCCAGTTTGCCTTGTATCATTTTTCTCTTTGATCTGGTCATTGGTGCACTGTGCCTTGTACTTGGTCTCTGATCTGATTTTTGATCATTTCATGTTGATTTTTGAAATTTCACTTGAGTTGAATCCAGTTTTAAAAACTCGGGTTTGACCTTGTACCCGTGTCGTAATTTTGAACATATTGCACGTGAGTTGAACCCGGCTTTTCATTTAGGTTTGACCTATGCTCACCTGTCCCTGTAGCATTATCAAGTGTATATCGATGTGCACGGCCTTGTGGCATGTACAGTGATACACTGTGCATGCACATTGTTCGTGTGTGATGAATTCAAATGTGAATGATGACGAAAAACCCAAATAACTGAGGCAAATCATATTTTCAAAAATCATATTTCATTTTAATTTGCAAAAATATTTCTTTTTCAATTTTACCGCGTTAGTGAATATTTATGCAGATTGCTCAGATGCTGGATTCAAACTAGACTAAAGTTGAAGATAAAACTACAAATGTGAGTGATATGTAGTGAGGAATTTATGTAAACTAAATTGTGATGTAATCAAAAATGTATATGTATAGTGAGAGCTTGAATTTGTACTATTGACGATTGTAATAAATATTTGTTTGAATAAAATTTCTGTTTGAATTCAAATTCCATTCAAATTCTGTGTAATTTATTTTATTCAACAAATATTTATTTAATATATGAAAAATAAAATAGTACATTAACAAATACATTTAAATGAATATATATATATATATATATGTTTATTGTCATCAAACAAAAATCATATACATGCATATTCCACAGACTGGAAGAGATACTATAACTATCTCTCATTTTTCTGACGTACCCCGACCTCGTCCACTACACAATCCATGGTTTATGAGAGATGAACATGGGATGCGTCATTTAGTCCTTCATGAATCAAAGTATCATGAGGATGGGTGACAGAGAACAAATAGAGTGGCAAGTGAATTTGTAGGTTAACGATCTATAATATTAAAATTTTACCATTCCTCGTTTTACTGCCGTAGATTTATTTGTTTCTTATTTTTTTATGTAGAACACGGAGATTCGAAGGAAACCCGAGTTTTGTCTTACCACTAAAGCGACGGATCAATCTAAATCCTGTAAATAAAGAAAAACAATTCGTCATATGCAATCACATTAAAGACAATGAAGAGGAAGGGGATGGCGAAAAGTGGGACAAAGGTGATGAAGACGACGATGACAGAGATAACGAAAATATGTTTGTATGCTAATAGATACGATGTTAAATTCATTCCTCGAACATTTCATCCTTTACTATGGGTATGACTGCAATTTATATTCAAAACCAACATGATTCAAATATTTATCTTTTATAGCAATTGAGTTTTATAGGTTCGGACTGAGGTAAGACCTTAGAGAAATAGAAAAGAAGAGCTCGACAAAGTGTTACCAATCTTAAATCTTTTTTCAAAGGGAGTAAAAATGGAAAGGGAAAGAAAACAAAGGGTTTGGAGGATTTGTAATTGTTTTGTTGTCTCATTGTATTGTAGATTGTATTGATGGAGGATATGCGAATTGTTTTTTAATATATTGTTTTGCTTATGAGCTTAATGAATGATTGATGTAATCTATATTTGAGTGATGGATATAACGTATGTTCGATATATGCTTTTTGAATGTTGTGATACATCTACCCAATGATATAAGCTGATACGTGCACGGGCGCGATGCTCTAGGTTTTTTATGGTAAATTGTTTTAAGTGGAAATTAGAGAGGCATCCCTATTATACTTTCATATTGTAAAGCGGCTCCCTGTCAAAATTTCATTGTAAATCGGATCCCTGTTTTTTGAAAACGAAGAAAATTATTGCTGAAATGTCAGAAACATTTATAAATAAGTGTTGATATTTTAGCAACTTTCTCTGTTAAAGTTTCATTGTAAATCGGGTCCCTGTTTTCTGGAGACGAAGAAAATTATTGCTGAAATGTCAGCAACTTTTATAAATAAGTGCTGATATTTCAGCAATTTTCATAAACTGTGTTCACAGTGTACATAAATGTTGCTGAAATGTCAGCAACTTTTATAAATAAGTGCTGATATTTCAGCAACTTTCATACACTATGTTCAGTGTACAGAAAACTTGCGGAAATGTCAGTAACTTTTATGAAAAGTTGCATCATGCTCTGCAATAATCGTGAATAAAAAACAGGGACCTAATTTACACTGAAATTTAGTGAAGGACTTTTCATGAATTTTGAAACTTAATAAGGACCTGTGCCAATAGTACCCTTGTTTTAATCTCCCTAAACGCCAAACAGAAAAATATTTGGGTCTTACAAAGTTTTCATAAAACTGTTTGGGCCCTAAACGATTTTCGTTAAACATTTAGTTTAAAATAAAGTGACCATTTGCACACAACCATCAGAAATGACTATATTTTGCTCTATAAGTTCATTTCATTGTTCAAACAAAACGCATCAACATTCCAAGTTAATAAAATATCACAACACAATTACAGTGAGGAAGATTTTGAAAATAAAAATGCTAAATTCGATGGTTCGTTGAACACTAGTGATAACGATAAGAGGAAAACCATATCGATTCTGATGAAGCTGATGACTTATATAAAGAAAGAGAGTTACTTCAAGTATCATCAGAAACCACTACGGATAGTGATGGTCTAGGGTTAATGATGCAAGCTGTAACCATTCATCAATTAAGAGTCCAAAAATTCATATTTGAAGGATCCTGTAGTCGTTCTCATGGCAGAGGTGTATTCGGCCATATATAGATAAAAGGAGATTACGCAACCATAAAGGCAGAACCAATCAACCTTAAGGACTATTTCAACACTCCTCATACTTATGGCCAAGGAGATTTTCATCATCATTTTCGAACGAGTAATTGTTTTTTATGTACATGTTTAATGGAGTTGTTGGTCAAGGTAATTGTTCTGTTCAAAACTGTAATAACGCTAAGACCATAGGACGTTCACCTTATCAAAAAATAATATGACCATTACCTGTTATACCTTACGGGATAGCTTCTGATCCGTTGGATGAGGTTCTCCAAATGGGTGAGAGTGCCACTCTCTTAAATATAGAATAGTTTTGTATATCTATCATTGAATTATATGGTGAAGAATATTTGTAATCTCCAACGCAAAGTGAAGTCTAATAAAGCAATGGGCTAAAAGAGGGTTTTTGGGAATATTAGTAGCCTTGACTGTATGCATTGGAAATGGAAAATTTGTCCCATCGCTCTATATGATGAATTTATTGGTCATTATCCCAAAGCAACGATGATACTAGAAGAAGTTGCATAACATGACCTTCGGTTTTGGCACACGTACTCTAGGTATCCTGGTTTCGTGAATGATATTAATGTGTTACACCAATTACATACGGAAACATGCTTGCAAGCAACTATAGTATTGTTGGAAGTTCTTATGACGCAGGATACTATTTAACGGATAGAATATATATATATATATATATATATATATATATATCTAAGGATACCCTGTGGGAACCGGGTCGGCTCGCAGTGGAGTAAATTTTTTACTTTTTTGGATTTTCAATGGGCCTATATAGTCTAAATTCATTTAGAACTTTTCTCAATTTCGTTTAAATAAAATCAATATTTTATTTAAATTTATAAATAAAGTTTATTTTATATAATGTATTAGATTTTATATGTGTGTATCATACACACATATGTGTGTGCGTGCACGTACAATAGGATGACATATACATGGTTTGACATGTCTGTGTATAGATGCTAGGATTTACACTGCAACGAACATGTCAGCTCCTCATGTATACAAATAAGCTGTCTGTATGTGTGTGCGTGTATCAAAATATTGATAAATATACACACACGTATATGTATAATATAATTGTATAATTATTATAAAATATTGGCGGTAAATTATTTACATAAAGCATTTATTTAAATACATATTGTAATATCCCGGAATTTATGGCAATATAAATTTAATAATCTGTGTTTAAATTTAAATTAATTTGATAATTTTTGTTAATAAATTTAAATTGATTCAATAATCTTCTTTATTTAAAAAAATAATTAGTAACTTTATTTTTAATAAGGTAATAAACTGTTTTATACTCATAAAATGTATATATTTATATATATTTTAAATAGATAAGTTGATTTTATATTTAATTAGTGTAGCATATTTTATAATATTTTGAAATTGGGAAATTATGTTTTATTAAATAATTTAGCTTTCTAAAACTATTTTATAAAATAATTAAATGATTTTAAATATATAAGACAAATGTTTTATATGTTTAAAATATATTTTGACTTAAGTTGTATATTAAATTAAGTTACAAAAATGTTTGTTTTATTCTTTTTAAAAATATTGATTTATAAATGTAATTTGTAAATTTAATGTGAAATTTAAAATACAATTTAAAATATGAAACATGTATTCATTTAAATAACAAATAAGTTATAACCTCTTTCATAAATTTATTTAAAATGATTAAAAATGTTATATCAAATAATTAATCTGTATATTGTTTTTATTATAATAATACTTTGTTTTATTCTTTAAAAATTATTTATCTATATACATAATTAAGTATTAAAATTAATTAACTATGTTTAAACTTTCTTTAACACTTCATCTAAAATGCTAATATTTAAATGGACAAATGTAAGCATCTTAAAAACATAATCTAACATGTGTAATTTAAACACATAATAAAGTTAACAAGTGTAAAATTTGAGCCATGTTTCATGTTTTTTTTTATTTCAAAATAAATCATAAGTATGGTTACTTAAACTTGCATCTTCACATTTCTTTTTCTTTCTTCATTTTCATTCTAAATCTAAAAATTCTTTCAGCTGAGCCATTTTTCCATCTCTTCAAAAAAAAATCAAATGCATATCAAATTCCTGTGAAATCAAATTGTATTCCTCAAATCTGCAAACTTCATTTCTTCAAACCTGCAAAATCATCCCTGAAACTCATTTTCAAAAAGCAAGCAAAAACTGAAATGATTTCCTGCATTTTTTTTGAAAGCCATGCAAAATCAATACATAGCAAATCGGCATTCCATTCAAGCAAGCATCTGCATTTCATTCAAAAATCTGGTAATTAGAATCTGGAAAAGCAAGCAACCTGCATGTAAAATCTGGAGTCAAAAAGCAAGTTTTCTAATGGTTTAAGGGTTGTTCAAAGATCAGGAAGCTCAAGTTTTAAAAGCATTTCAAACAAGTTTGCAAAGGATTTTTCAAATCTGAAAACCTGTGCTCTGCTCTTTAAATCAAGTGAGTAACTAAATTTTAACAAATTAATTAAATAGTTAGAAGTTGTTTTCATGCTTTGAATAAGGAATGAATATATATATATGATGTTGCTGTGAATACATACATGTGAATGTATTTCTAGGTGCATGTTCATTATCTGGCATATTCCTGTTTTCTAAATTTTCAAACCTCTGATTGATAATCTTTTCCTTCAAATTGAAATCTCTGTTGTGATTTAAAATGCTGACTAAAAAAAATGGATGATTAGTGATAGAGATAGTTTTAAAATTTATATAAGTTGAATAAACTTTTGTTTTGCCTAGAAATATAATATAACAGAGTAATAATTTGTAAAAGATGGAAATTCAAACATTACAAAACAATGTTTCAGGTTTGTATATCAAAACTTTATACAAAATTATGATTTTTAAAGGTAAAATTTCAATTTTTAATATCAAAACCAAAGTGCAGTTCAGGTAATACTGTAAATGGAGTTTTTGGTCATGTCTGTTGCCACAAGTAGGTTGAGGAGTTGAATTTGTTTATGGAGGAGTAGGAGATATCAGAGATACTAGGAAAATTATTAGTTTGAGTTGAAATTCATTTTTGATGTTGTAATTTTAGATTTAAAGTCTTGAACCCTAGTTTTCACTGGGTTATTGTTTTTGCTTGAATTTGATCTCCTCGGTTGATCGAGTTCAACCATTTCTGGGGTATTGATAGATGGTGGTTTGAGGAAGACGTGGCCGGAGTTGCTGTCTTTCCGGTGGCCGGAATCGTGAGGATGTGGTTGTTGACAGGTATTGATTGAGTTGGAGCATCCTGTTCCAGATTTGTTGTTTGAAATCGAATACAAATTCGAGTTGATTTGGGAAAATCTGATGTTTGAGGGGAGATGGGGGGTTGCTGGCCGATGGAGATGGTCGTTGATGTTGGTCAGCGGTGGCCGGAGAGGATGTATGGGTGCACAGTGCAGTGGTGTACATGATGGTGATGTTGGGTTTCAGGATTTGCTGCCTCGTGATAGTCTTGGGGAAATTGGGTTTCAACTCGAAGTTGTATGAGTTATGACTCGAAGTAAAATATGGAGGCTCGAGTATACCTGATTGTTTTAGGTTTTAGGAATTAGCAGAAACCTGTTTCCTGATTTAAAATTTAAAAGTAGGACTTTAAAATGTAAACTTAAATCTGAACTAAGTTTAAAATTAAAATTGAATTTAGATATGAATTCAATTAGTTTAAATTTTGGGTTTTTGAAATAATTTGAATTTTTAAATTCTAGTTTGATTTCAAATAAAAACAGAAACTGTTTTCTGTTTTTAAATTTAAAAGTAAAGTTTAAAATGCAGGTTGAAATTTAAACCGGGTTTTTAAAATCTGAAATTTGAATATGAATTCAAATTAGATTGTCTGAGATTTAAAAATTTTTATGTTTTTAAATTTAAATTTGATTTCAAAACTCATAAGTGTAAAAGCATATGTGTGCTTTGGGTTTGAATTGGAAGTTTAAAATTTAAATTAGAAATTAAAAATGAGATTAAATCTGGGTTTTTTAATCTGTAATTAAATTTGAACTTCAGTTTTTAAAATAAAATAAGTTTAAATTTAAATCATTTAATTACATTGGAAGGTTAAATGATTTGAAGATTTATGGAAGTAAAGCTTTCAAGGATTTAAGTTTAAATATGTAATTAAGGTTAAGGCTGTATTTCAGTTTTGAAATTTAAAAATAATTTTTAAATTTGATTTAAATAACCTGGAATATTTAGGTGTGTTTTTAAGTTGATTTGAATTTAAAATTGATTGGGATTTAAATTCTTTTAAACTTATTTTTTTTATAGTGTTTGTTTCTTTTAACATATGAAATAAAGGTTTTGAATTGTTTTTAAAATCTTGTTTGAGTTAAAATTTGTATCCATTTTTAAAATCTCAAATTTTAAAATGAAGTTTAAATAGAATTTAAAGTAAATTTGAAACAAATTTGTTTTAAATGATTAATTAAGTAAGTAATGTTTATCTTAAAGATAAATAAAATATTAATGATTTGTGTTCATTTAAATTATTAAGTTAATTTAAGTGGGTAATTAATTATTTAATTAATTAATGTGGATGATTAATTAAGTAATTAATAATTTTTAAGTTAATTAATCAAGTCTCAATAATTATAAATTAAGGTTAATTAATCTATAATTAAGGATTGTTAATTAAATTTCAATTAATGATTAAGATTTATTAATCAAGTGATTAAGGATTAATTAAGATTGTAATTAACACTTAATTAATTAATAATTAGAGATTAATTGAATTGTAATTAAATATAAATTAATTTGTAATTAATAATGATTAATATAAGTTAATTTCTTAATTAAGTAATTAATAAATGTTAATGAAGGTCATTAACTTAAGATTATTTAAAATTAATTAATGTGATTAGTTTAGATAATTAATTAGATTAATTAATAATAATAATCATTTATGTAATTTTTTAAGTTTAATTACTTAATGGAAGTAATTAATGAGTTAATTACTTAATGTAATTAATTGGTTTAATGTGATTAGTTTTATATTAATTAATTAAGTTTAATTAATTTAAACATTTGTGGATTGATGATAATTACTTTATGTAATTAATGAGATTGTAATTACTTAGGGAAGCAATTAGTTGATAATTACTGGATGTAATGGAAGATGTTTATTTATGGAAGTAATTTAGATTAGATTACTTTGAAATTAATCAAGGGATTAATTGAGATAATAAACTAAGATATAATTTATTGATGAGTAATTAAATTTAGTTAATTACTGGATTGTTAATAATCAAGGGTGATTAATATATATGTGTGGTTTAATTGCAAATTAATTACTTGATGTAATTAATTTATATAGTGATATTAATTTAAAATGTAATTAGAAATCACTAATTAATAAAATTAATGATGTAATTTAAATTGATTAATTAAGGAATAATCAATAAATGAAGTAATTAATTAATAAAGGATTAATGTAATTAATTTTAGTTAATTAATTAATTAATAATTACAAGTTAATTATTTGCAAAGAGTTTAATATAATTAACTTGTGTAATTAATATTAAAGGCTTATTACTTATTGTAATTAGAGATGGTTAATCAGTAATGATTAATTGAAATGAATATTGAGATGGTGATTAATTAATTGATTTGTAATCAATTAATGGTTAAGTTAAGCAGGATTATAATGATGAAGTAATTAATTTAATTCATTTTAAATTAATTAGAGATTAAGTAATTAATTTAATTCATTTTAAATTAATTATAAATGGAGTGATCATTAGATCATTGCTTATGTATGAATGATTTATATTGGTTGCCTTGTATGGGTTGTAATCTCAGTTATGAGATGAGTAATGTTATATGATATGAATGCATTGGTTGCATTGTGATGAAGATATAGATCATCTGTTTATAAGATATGAATTATCTGTTGGTGATAATAATGTTAATTATCCATTGTTATGTTGTGAATTATCTATCTGTGTGTATATAGATAATGAAATGGAATTGTTTTAAACTTTAAAACAACTTGGCCTTAAAAGACACGTTTTGGATTTCGATGAGACCGGGATCGGGTTTCCATATTTGGATATCTGAAAACCACATCGATCCAAAGTAACGTTAGGTCGTGAATCTCAAGTGAAGATGAAGATTCGGAATGCAAGGGTTATCGTCGTTAACTCTGAGGGTGATTCCAAAATGAGTGTAACGAGATAATGCCTTCGGTTTCGTTCGAACCCGAAACGAACTTGTATGGATTGAATGCTTTTAGAACATTGTCAGGTGGACGTTGAGCATTCTAAGTGGTATGTCCTATAAAGGCAATCGTAGCCTTAAGCCTCATCAACCGGGAATGGCTAAAACAGGGTAGGTGCACAAGGCTAAGTGGGTCATGCCCAAGTAGGACGAGATTACCCCTGTCTAGATGTCCCTTTATTTCGGCTTAGTGTTGCGGTTGCTGATCACAACTGCGGGGTGATCTTGTTCGGAACTGTTCAGTAAGGAATGGTTCCGGCTTTGTGACGCAGGGGAGCGGGCGTACTCATCGGTACGGTGATCTAGGCCACGTACTGTGACGGGCGATACCCCAGTAGCCCTGCCATTGATGGAATTCAAAATCCAATAAGTGCCAACGGTTTTGATTGTATTACCCACTTTTGTGGCTAGTAGCTAGAACTTAATAAATGTAACAATTTCGGCTATTTCATATTTACTTAAAAACCCTAGACCTATTATAATATCACTGGATTTCCTATCAAATGTTTTGGTTAGCATAAGGTAAAAACCTTTCCATGTTTATGTGTGGGAAGTCTTACGTGATACCTTTTCTTTTCAAAAGGTTTTTCAAAATTATGCAACTTTAACTTGTTACTCACACCAGACCCATGTCTGTCCCGGAGTTTATTTCTGTTTTTCTTAAACTCTTGGGTACTCAAATTTTTACGAGCAGCCAAGAGATTCAGGTTAGCTTTGACGAATTGTGGAGGAGAAATGGTGCAGGAGGCTTCCGCGTATAGATATTTAGTTTTCCGCTGTGTTGGTATCTTTGAGTGTTTTTGTATTATGTATTGAGTTGTAACAACTAGACAGGTGTTTATAACTGTCTAGTATGTGTTGTATATGTCTCTCTGACTCTGGTAATTGTTGTATACTATGTAATACTTATGTTATTAATATAATTTATTCGTTCTGCTGTTTAGATTCTGTTGTTGTTTCTTCTTTCTCTTCTCTTTTCTATCCCTTTCCTTCTTAAGGATGAAACGACTTTTTGTGGAGAAAAAGTCGGGTCGTCTTATTTGGTATCAGAGCACTAGGTTGAGTGAATACCTAGGCTCTGGAGTGGTGTCTATCTTGAGAGAGCGTATTTGTATTTTTAATATATATATATGTATATTTATTTATTTCTACTTATTTGTTGGGATTACCTGTTCGGGTTTTTCCAATATAAGTTATAAAGGTGGATAAGGTAGTGATGTGTGTAACACAACTACCATTGGTTGGAGTTTGAATGTTTGAGGTTGGAAGTGGATTTGTCGAGACTGTAGACCTAATACCGTCTCGAGTGAATTTTGTACTGATGAAGGATTTCATCGATCTCTGAAAGAAACCTTTTAAGGTTCGGAGTCTATTTCTGAAGTTGGATGGGTAGAGTTTGGATCTGTTGGCTAGGTGGAAGCGAGTGATGATATTTTGATACCTCAGGAAGTAGTAGCTGCGTGATGAGATGCAGTGACTATGGATATTTCTGAAGATGTTTCTTTGGAACAAGAGTAAGAAAGTGAATCTTCTTGGTGTTGTGGCTGAGTCCAGCAAGGGTGTTTCTGTTTGCTTTGAGGTCAAAGTTTCTCGAAGAGCTTTGGATTGAGAATTCTTTGGTTTTGGTGTTAGCGGTGCAGCTCAGAGTGTTCTGAGTTGGTAGGAAGTCTTATGGCTGGGTAGTTTTTATGAAATGGAGTTCAGAAGCAGCAGTGTGGATCTTTTTCTTTGGTAGATTAGGTAGGCCAGCATAAGCTGTTCCGATTGGTAGAGAGAGCAGTTTCTTTGGAAATAGGCTGACTTGATCGCAAAAGTGACTTGCGAAAGTTGAGTATTCTCTTGAGTTGTTGGAGATTGTCCGGATGTCTTCAGAGAAGTCAGAAGTTTGTCCACATCTGGAGATCGAGTTTTCTTTCCAGGATTGGTACCGGTGGTTCAGTTAGTAGATGGATGGTTCTTTGTGATAGATGTTGGTGAAGAAGCTCGGGTTTCGGAGGAATTTCTGAGTTTTCTTTGTGGATTTGTGGAACCATATTTCTGTGCTGGGTTGTCTAGTCTGTGCTTGTGCTCTTCGTCCGCATTTTCTTCTACTTCTGATCAGAGTTGTGCAGCGGAAGCAGTTTGGAAGTGCTTCTGTTTTGTTTTTCCCGGATAAGGAGAAGTTTGTCCTATCTTCTGTTGTTGAGGAGTTGAGTGTGTGTTCTTGGTTTTGGATTGATCTTGACAAGATCATTGTGTTGGGTTGGATTGGTCTAGTTTGTTTCTAGAGACATCAGCAAGGGATGAGCTGATCAGTAAGATAGTAGGCAGCCCAGGATCGTCTGGATAGTTTTGTGGATTTGGGATGGAGGAATTTGGATTCTGGAGTCGGAGATCGGGTTTTGGTTAAGTTTTTCTCCGATCCAAGGAGCTATAAGTTTTGGTGAGTCTGTGAAGCTAGCTCCGAGGTGTTTTGGGTTTCTTTTATGATTGGTAAGATAAGTGTTTGGTTTTCTAGAGTTGAATTGCCAGTTTGGATAACTGGGATTCAGAGTGTTTCTCGTATCTCTGAGGGAGTACGTGTATGAGCTATTTCTGGTTGTAGAACCAACAGTCCAGGAGGTTTGGTTGTTGAGTCAGACTCGTCTGTAGTCTGATATCCTGTTTAGTTTTGTAGATATAGGTGAGATGGGAGCTCTATAGCTTAATAGTTTTGATTTGTTTGAATTCTATAGAGCGAGTATCCCGATATTTTTACCGGGGAGACTCGTGAAAGTTCTATTCAGAATTTTTCTGGATAGTTAGATTTGTTTTGATTGTGTGAATTGGTTGCTTTGGTTATTAGCATATGATTAACATATGCTGTATTTTAAAATTAAATCTTTAAATATATTATTAAATTACCTTTGTTTTAAATTTCGGGGACGAAATTCTTTTAAGGGTGAGGATTGTAATATCCCGGAAAATACAAATTTAATAATCTGTGTTTAAATTTAAATTAATTTGATAATTTTTGTTAATAAATTTAAATTGATTCAAATATATAAGACAAATGTTTTATTTGTTTAAAATATATTTTGACTTAAGTTGTATATTAAATTAAGTTACAAAAATGTTTGTTTTATTCTTTTTAAAAATATTGATTTATAAATGTAATTTGTAAATTTAATATGAAATTTAAAATACAATTTAAAATATGAAACATGTATTCATTTAAACAACAAATAAGTTATAACCTCTTTCATAAATTTATTTAAAATGAATAAAAATGTTATTATCAAATAATTAATTTGTATATTGTTTTTATTTATAATAATACATTGTTTTATTCTTTAAAAATTATTTATCTATATACATAATTAAGTATTAAAATTAATTAACTATGTTTAAACTTTCTTTAACACTTAATCTAAAATGTTAATTATTTAAATGGACAAATTTAAGCATCTTAAAAACTTAATCTAACATGTGTAATTTAAACACATAATAAAGTTAACAAGTGTAAAATTTGAGCCATGTATCATGTTTTATTTTATTTTTATTTTTATTTCAAAATAAATCATATGTATGGTTACTTAAACTTGCATCTTCACATTTCTTTTTCTTTCTTCATTTTCATTCTAAATCTAAAAATTCTTTCAGCTGAGCCATTTTTCCATCTCTTCAAAAAAAAATCAAATGCATATCAAATTCCTGTAAAATCAAATTACATTCCTCAAATCTGCAAACTTCATGTGACGCCCCACCTCTATACCCACACTAGCCAAGAACACTATGGGGTAATGCCGTCAACTAGCGCGGAGAATAAGGCTGTTGATGAGCGACCATCCGTGTAATTGCTTTGTGCGAGCAACGATATGTCAGATAGTATGACATGAAATCCGACATACCGATACAAACTCAAAGCTACTACACAGTGGCTATATATATTCTTCGGAAACAAATATGAATACATAACACATGAAAGCGTACATCAGAGTAGTGGTCAAACAAGATCTATAATGTCACAAAAGAATAGCTACAAGTGTTAAAGAATATGGATACAACAATGAGTCTATGTCTCAAATGTATACAAAAAAAACTACTAATCTAAGTAGTTAGCCAAAAGTCAGGGTGATAATCCCAGAGGTGAAGTCAAGCAGTAGCACCTGTAACATCTCGGTCTGACATGAGTATTATTTAATAAGAAAATAATAAACGGATCAGTCTAGCTATAAATATCAGATAAAATGATTTGGGATAAGAGATATGACATAAACATATGATAACCATAAATCCATACTGTGATAAGTATGTAACTGAAAATCAACAAGAGATTAATCAATATCACAAGAATCTGCTCAAAGATCAAAAAGAATGTCATACTCTTTATTTATATTCACCAAACCATAAATATTGACAATAATATCAATGCCAATCACAAAAGTTAATGACAAACAAATTCGCCAATGCAGAAATATTGATAAAAACCTATCAATGTAAATCACGAAAATTGGTGAAAACACAAATTTCATAAATCATCAATGGAAATCCAGAAATCACAAAAAGGGGGGAGACCTACCACAAAACGGGAGCATGAAAACTCACCAACACGTGTATCACAAAATGGAAAGCTATTCCATGGTTGTTAACCATTAATTTTTAGCCAAAGCTCCACAAAACGGCCCGAAGACCATGGGTCGCTACCCCACCAAATTGAGCTGAAGCTCCACAGAAATGGGGTTTAGTCTCCCTCGTAGACAAAGAGTGATCGCACATTTGCTAGTCTAAATCCCAAAAATGATCATCAACGATCATCAAGAAGTGTCAATTACAGTAAGCAAGTAAATATATAAGCTTAGCTTCATGTCCCATAACCACTAGCTTAACTTAAATATTTACGAGCAAATTGTAGATCTCCACTCGAAAATTGTCACAAGTGATTCAATCGAACAAGTCCAAGAATTAACCGGCGAAGTAAGCACAAGCGTTTCATACCATTTGTTTTACTAAGCCGTTTAATTAGATTTCTCGTACGAGTGAGATGAAGTGACAAATCACAAAAATGATTGTAGAAACAATAAATCACAAAAATTCACATTCGAAGACGTGAATAAAGTCCAAAGAATTCAATTCCAAATTCATCAAATTTGAAATACCCTTGCGACTTAACAGCCACGACTTACGACTTAACATAAGTCAACACAAGAAATCAGCGGCTCAAGAAATAACATACGGCTTAAAGCAGGTGCGACTTATCATGACCGAGCGACCTAAGGTTGGAACGACCCAATAGCCGAGCGTGCGACCTAGCATGGAACGACCTATGTTGGTTGCAACCTAAGGAGCTAGCGGCATAACTGGCCGAGCGACCTAAGTAATGCAATGACCTAAGTGAAGAGCAGGCCGACCTAAGTGGTAAGACCGAGCGACCTATGTGCTGCGACCTAAGAGGTTGTGACCTATGTGCACGCTCGAGTTAATGAGCCGAGCGACCTAACACGAGCGACCTAACGACCTAAGGCGTGTGAGAAGGCCGAGCGACCTAAGTTGCGAAGATGGCCGAGCGACCTAACGACCTAAAGGGTAAACAAGGTCGAGCAACGACCTAACGACCTAAAGGGTACAAGGCCGAGCAACGCCTTAAGTGGGGACGACCTAGCATGGCGCGACCTAAGGAGTTGCATGACATAACATAGCTGAGCAATGACCTAAGGTGCAAGCGACCTATGGGTTGCGACCTATGGCAGGTCGACCTAACTGCAGGCCGAGAATCATTCATGTGCAGGTCGAGCGACCTAGGGGTTTGAAGTGAAAAAACTCTCCCAATTTGCAACCGATCGAGCACGGACACGAGGGGATTATGCCCATAGGCTTCCCGGTCCTATTGGCTCCTCGACGCATCACCAAAAATGTGTTCAACCATCAAAGTTAGGATTTTTAAAATTTTGAACCCAAAACACTAAAAATTGGGATTTTCACCAATTCAATCCAAACCAAAAGCAAATGCACATGAATAAGTGTTAGGAATTCATACCCAACAATCAAAGATAGTTATGGACAAAGACGTGAGATAAAAATCTCACCTTTACGCAAAATCAATGAAGAAGAAGCTTGAGAGCAAAGGAAGAATCAATGGCTTCTCTTTAAATTTGGAGTTAGATGTTGGATTTGCAAATGAACTTGAGCTTGGAGTTTTAATTTCCCATTCCTTCCTCCATTTTTGATGAAGCTTGAGTGTTAGGAAATGGAAGTAAAGTTATGAAGGGAAGGGGTTTGAGCTAGAGTTAATAGTTTAGGCAAATGGGCTAAACCAAACCCAAAGCCTAAAGTGAAAAAGCGATAAAATTCCACAAACTCCAAACATATCAAAGTTTATACTCAAAAAGATCGCAAACGGTGTTTTGGACCCAATGGAAGTGGTTCCGAGTCCTAATTCCACCGTATGCAAAAAGTAACTTTTCGGACTAAAATCCGACTAACGATAAAATATAAAAATAAAATATTTAAATATTCAATCGTAAAATATGCGGGTTGTTACAGACTCCCCTCCTTAAAGAAATTGCGTCCTCGCAATATTTAAGAAGAAAATATAAGTTAACAACCATGAAAGCATATCAACACAAAAGAAATTTGAAATAAGAAATTCACCTCAAAGAGCACGGGAAAGTAAGTCCGGATGTGTTCGCTCGATGAACTCTCTAGATTCCCAAGAGCAATCCTTAGGATTTGAGGACCATTGAACTTTAACAAGCGGAACATCTTTATTTCGAAGGCGCTTGGCCTCCGAAGCAATAATACGAATAGGATGTTGCTCATAAGTTAAATTAGGTGAAACTTCAATTTCTTCCACAACACCGGGCTAAAGAATAGAATCGGAATCTCGATAGCACATACGCAATTAAGAAACGTGAAACACGTCATGAATAGCAGAAAACTGAGCCAGTAATAAAAGGAGATAAGCCACGGAACCAATACGTTCGGTGATAGGAGATGGCCCAATATATCGAGGCACTACCTTTCCCGATCGACTGAAACATACAACACCCTTCATAGGTGAAACACGAATAAACACTCCCATAGAAAATTCTAATTTCCTTCTCCGGTTATAGGCATAGGATTTTTGTCTACTCTGGGCTTCTTTCATCCTATGACGAATAAGGTCAATCTTTTCTGTGGAATCACGAATAAAATCTGGACCTAAAACCAGCCACTCGCCGGCCTCAAGCTAACAAGAAGGAGATCGGCATGGCCTTCCATAAAGTGCCTCAAAAGGTGCCATACCAATACTAGATTGGAAGCTATTATTATAGAAAAAACTCAACAAGAGAAATATGATCTTTCCAACTTCCACCAAAATCAAGAACACATGCACGAAGAAGATCTTCAAGAGTTTGATTCAGACGCTCAGTTTGTCCATCGGACTGGGGATGATAAGCAGTGCTAAAATTAAGCTTCATTCCTAAAGCTTTTTGAAGACTCTTCCAAAATCCACTAGTAAACAATGGATCACGATCACTAACAATAGAAGAAGGAACTCCATGCAATTTTACAATTTCTTTAATAAAGAGTTTGGCAAAGAGAGGAACGGTTCGATTGGACTGAACGTGAATAAAATGGGCGGATTTAGTAAGCCTATCGACTATCACCCACAAGCTATCATGACCCGAACGAGAACGGGGAAGGCCGTCTATAAAATTCATGGAGATTTGGTCCCACTTCCAAATTGGAATTTCTAAAGGTTGCAATAACCCACCGAGCCTTTGATGTTCGGCCTTAATGAGTTGGCAAGTCATGCAACACTTAACAAAGTTAGCAATATCAGATTTCATTCCCTCCCAATAATAAAGTCACTTCTTGTCCGCGTACATTTTACTACTACTGGGATGAATGGTAAATTTAGAACGATGAGAATCTTCTAAAATGTCTTTACGAAGATTACTAATATTTGGCACGATAAGTCTACCAAATTTTCGAATACTGCCACGAGAATCAATATCAAAGTCTTTCAAACCCTCAATATCAATTTTATCCCTAAAATTTTGGCCAAGAAGAGCCAATTCGGGATCTAGCTTTTGAGCTTCAAGAATGTGGTCTAAGAGAGAAGGATAAGCCTTAAGGCTACACAAAACAAGCGATGAACACAAATTGGATACATGATCTTGAATCTCACAAGTGGATAGAATTCCGAGATCATTCCATTCGGATATCATCATAGAAACAACTGCTTGTTGCTTGCGACTAAGTGCATCCACAACACGATTTCCCTTTCCGGGTGTATAAAGAATATCAAGATCATAAGCTGCAAGAAATTCGAGCCAACGTTGTTGACGCAAATTAAGTTCCTTTTGAGAAAATAGATACTTCAAAGATTTATGATCGGTGTAAATAATAAATTTTTCTCCCAAAAGATAATGACGCCAAATACGAAGGGCGAAAACAATAGCCGCGAGCTCTAAATCATGAGTGGCATATCTAGTCTCGGCTGGCTTCAATTGCCTAGAAGCATAAGCAATAACACGTTCTCTTTGCATAAGAACGGCACCCAAACCAAAGCGACTAGCATCGGTATAAACAATAAAAACTTGGTTTCCCTCGGGAATCACAAGAATAGGAGCATCGGAAATGAGTTCTTTTAATTTCTGAAAAGAAGCTTCACATTTGTCCGACCAAATGTATTTAACTTGCTTCTTTGTCAAATTAGTAAGAGGCACGAATTTTTTTGAAAAGTCCTTTATGAAACAGCGCTAATAACCCGCCAATCCAAGAAAACTACGGATCTCCGTCACACTCTCCGGTCTCTTCCAATTTTGAATCGCTTCAATCTTTGAAGGATCCACGGAAATTCCGGATTCGGAAATAATATGACCGAGGAACTTCACACGAGATTGCCAAAAGTGGCATTTAGAAAATTTTGCTTTTAATTGATTGCTCCTAAGAGTCTCCAACACAATCCAAAGATGTTTTTCATGCTCCTCCTCGGTTTTAGAATACACAAGAATATCATCAATAAAGATGAGAACAAACCGATCAAGTAAGTCTTTGAAAACTCTATCCATAAGGTCAACGAAATAAGCCGAAGCATTCGTTAAACCAAATGGCATAACAAGCCATTCATAAGATCCATAACGAGTACAGAAAGATGACAAAGGAATGCTATCCTCTGCAATACGAAGCTGATGAAAACCGGTAGCTAAGTCTAATTGTGAAAAGACTCTAGCACCACTAAGTTGATCGAATAGATCATCAATCCGAGGTAAAGGATATTTATTCTTGATAGTAAGATCATTAAGCTTGCGGTAGTCAACGCAAAGCCTAAGTGTACCATCGGATTTCTTCACAAAAATAGCCGAACCTCCCCAAGGCGAGGAACTAGAGCGAATAAATTGCTTCGTCTCCAATTCGGATAATTGTTTACGCATCTCCTCATTTTCTTTATTGGACATACGATAAGGAGGACGAGTAATAGGTTGAGCTCCAGGGATGAGATTAATTTTGAACTCAATTGCTCGCTTAGGTGGTAATCCTAAAACGGGCTCAAATATGTCGGAAAATTCACGAACAACGTGAATAAAAGAAATAATATCTTCCTCATCATCATTATCGTCATCATGAGGATTTAAAGAATACAAAGATGCAACCAAGCTGGAATATGAGTCTTTAAGGTCAATAGAAATCTGCTTAACAGATTGAGGATGTCGAAGATGGATAGTCTGCTCAGGACATAGGATTTGTGCTTCATAGCAGTTAAGCCAATCCATTCCCAAAATCATTCCAAAGCCTAAGTAGCGCTTAACGTGCAAAGCGGCTCGGAAAGAAAAATCACACAAAATAATCTCGACATCTTTACACAATAAACTAATTGTTGCGGATCCACCAACCGGATTCGCAATTCTCAAAAAAGTCATTAAACACAAAACATTCAAAGAAAAAGTATCAACAAGTTCTTTTGAAATAAAAGAACGGGACACACCCGTATCAAAAAGAACTCAAATTGGATAATCACAAAATAAAATAATGCCATCAAGGATAGAATGAGAAATACCTTTACCACGAGATGTGTTGCCAGAGGCTTGAGCAACATTAAGCTTTCCCTCCTTCCTATTTTGAAGTTTGGGACAAGAAGATAAATAATGATCTGGGCTTTTGCAATAGCGACAAGCACAAGGCTTTGAACACTTATTCGTATAATGGTCCTTAGAACCACAGTTGTAGCATTGCCCACCGCTTGAGGTAGAAGTCTTGGTTGTCGGAGGGGCTTGCCTCCCTTTCTTATTGTTGGGATAAGGACCTCTGAACTTATTAGGTATTTTCTTGTTGTTGAAGTTCGGTTTGGCACCCATAACTTCAACATCACTTTCTTTATTTGCCTCTTCAAATCGAAGAGCGATATCAACGAGTTGATCAAAAGAAACTTCTAATTTTAGAAGTAATGGCTTCTTGAGATTTTTATTCAAGCCATAAAAAAATCTTTGGTTCTTCTTCAATGGGGTGTTTATATATTCGACCCCGTATTTAGAAAGTGACTCGAAGAATGCAACCTAATCTGCCACGGAGGATTCACCTTGAACAAGGTCAATGAAACGACGAGCCATTGTTACTTTTTCAGCTTCCGGCACAAATTTTAATTCGCAGCGCTCCTGCAATTTCTTCCAAGTAAGATCCGCTTCATTTATTTCAGAAATCAGAAGCTCATACCAATCTAATGCTCTTTCTTGGAGCATACTAGAGGCCACTTGAACGCGGTGAAGATCAATAAGATTCATGCGAGAAAAGATTCAATCGCACGATCTTAGCCAAGCCTGGACTTCAATAATGGTTTCAGAACCTTTGAATTGCTTTCCACCCAAATTGGTGTATTCGCTGCACAAACGTGCAAATCCAGACCTAGGGTGAGTAGACTCCAGATTAGATCCGGCTGCTTGAGCATTCCTTACTAGATCAAGAAGCTGCTGGGCAGACATAAATACTCCATCTTGGGGACTAGCACGAGATTGACCGGCGCTGGGACGGCCAGGTAACCATTTCTCTTCCTTTTTGAAAGAAAGAAAGAAGAAGGATAAGGTTATTCACCAAATGAATATCAACCAATCTTGATAGATAAACAAGGAATCATAAAGAAAATAGGATGAATTGGTACGAAGACTCGAATTAAATCCTAAAGCACGACTCCTAAGATGGGCTTAGGATGATAATCCTTGCTAGATTATTCTACATTGTTCCGAAGATTGGCTCTGATACCAAGCTGTGACACCCCACCTCTATACCTACACTAGCCAAGGACACTACGAGGTAATGTCGTCAACTAGCGCAGAGAATAAGGCTGTTGAGGAGAAACCATCCGCGTAATTGCTTTGTACGAGCAACGATATGTCAGATAGTACGACATGAAATCCGACATGCCGATACAAACTCAAAGCTACTACATAGTGGCTATATATATTCTTCAGAAACAAGCATAGAAATAAACATAACTCAAACCAGTCACAGACATCCACATAACAAAGGCGGAAATAGATATGAATATATAACACATGATAGTGTACATCAGAGTAGTGGTCAAACAAGATCCACAATGTCACAAAAGAATAGCTACAAGTGCTAGACAAAAGAATATGGATACAACAATGAGTCTATATCTCAAATGTATACAACAAAAACTACTCATCTAAGAAGTTAGCCAAAAGTCAGGGTGATAATCCCAGAGGTGAAGTCAAGCAGAAGCACCTGTAACATCTCGGTCTGACCCAAGTATTATTTAATAAGAAAATAATAAACGGATCAGTCTAGCTATAAATATCAGATAAAATGATATAGGATAAGAGATATGACATAAACATATGATAACCATAAAGCCATACTGTGATAAGTATGTAATTGAAAATCAACAAGAGATTAATCAATATAACAAGAATCTTCTCAAAGATCAAAAAGAATGTCATACTCTTTATTTATATTCACCAAACCATAAATATTGACAATACTATCAATGCCAATCACAAAAGTTAATGACACACAAATTCACCAATACAGAAATATTGATAAAAACTTATCAATGTAAATCACGAAAATTGGTGAAAACACAAATTCGAGAAATCATCAATGGAAATCCAGAAATCACAAAAAGGGGGGAGACCTATCACAAAACGGGAGCATAAAACTCACCAACACATGTATCACAAAATGGAACGCTATTCCATGGCTGCTAACCATTAATTTTGAGCCGAAGCTCCACAAAACGGCCCGAAGACCATAGGTCGCTACCCCACCAAATTGAGCCGAAGCTCCACAGAAACGGGGTTTAGTCTCCCTCATAGACAAAGAGACATCACACATTTGCTAGTCTAAATCCCAAAAATGATCATCAACGATCATCAAGAAGTGTCAATTACAGTAAGCTAGTAAATATATAAGCTTAGCTTCATGTCCCATAACTACTAGCTTAACTTAAATATTTACAACCAAATTGTAAATCTCCACTCGAAAATTGTCACAAGTAATTCAATCGAACAAGTCCAAGAATTAACCGGCGAAGTAAGCACAAGCGTTTCATACCATTTGTTTTACTAAGCCGTTTAATTAGATTTCTCGTACGAGTGAGATGAAGTGACAAATCCCAAAAATGACTGTAGAAACAATAAATCACAAAAATTCACATTCGAAGACGTGAATAAAATCCAAAGAATCCAATTCCAAATTCATCAAAGTGGAAATACCCTTGCGACTTAACAGCCATGACTTACGACTTAACATAAGTCAACACAAGAAATCAGCGGCTCAAGAAATAGCATACGGCTTAAAGCAGGTGCGACTTATCATGACCGAGCGACCTAAGGTTGGAACGACCTAATGGCCCAGCGCGCGACCTAACATGGAACGACCTATGTTGGTTGCGACCTAAGGAGCTAGCGGCATAACAGGCCGAGCGACCTAAGTAATGCAATGACCTAAGTGAAGAGCAGGCCGACCTAAGTGGTAAGACCAAGCGACCTATGTGCTACAACCTAAGAGGTTGCGACCTATGTGCACGCGTGACTTAATGGGCCGAGCGACCTAACACGAGCGACCTAACGACCTAAGGCATGTGAGAAGGCTGAGCGACCTAAGTTGCGAAGATGGCCAAGTGACCTAACGACCTAAAGGGTAAACAAGGCCGAGCAACGACCTAACGACCTAAAGGGTACAAGGCCGAGCAACGACCTAAGTGGGGATGACCTAGCATGGCGCGACCTAAGGAGTTGCGTGACATAACATGGCCGACCAACGACCTAAGGTGCAAGCGACCTATGGGTTGTGACCTATGGGTTGCGACCTATGGCAGGCCGACCTAACTGCAGACCGAGAATCATTCATGTGCAGGCCGAGCGACCTAGGGGTTTGAAGTGCAAAAACTCTTCCAATTTGCAACCGATCGAGCACGGACATGAGGGGATTATGCCCATAGGCTACCCGGTCCTATTGGCTCCTCGACACATCACCAAAAACATGTTCAAACATCAAAGTTAGGATTTTTAATGATTTGAACCCAAAACACAAAAAATTGGGATTTTCACCAATTCAATCCAAACCAAAAGCAAATGCACATGAATAAGTGTTAGGAATTCATACCCAACAATCAAAGATAGTTATAGACAAAGATGTGAGATAAAAATCTCACATTTACACAAAATCAATGAAGAAGAAGCTTGAGATCAAAGGAACAATCAATGGCTTCTCTTTGAATTTGGAGTTAGATGTTGGATTTTCAAATGAACTTGAGCTTGGAGTTTTAATTTCCCATTCCTTCCTCCATTTTTAATGAAGCTTGAGTGTTAGGAAATGGAAGTAAAGTTATGAAGGGAAGGAGGGTCGAGCTAGAGTTAATAGTTTAGGCTAATGGGCTAAACCAAACCCAAAGCCCAAAGTAAAAAAGTGACAAAATTCCACTAACTCCAAACACATCAAAATTTATAACAAAAAGATCGCAAACGGTGTTTTGGACCCAATGGAAGTGGTTCCGAGTCCTAATTCGACTGTATGCAAAAAGTAACTTTTCAGACTAAAATCCGACTAACGATAAAATATAAAAATAAAATATTTAAATATTCAATCGTAAAATATGCGGGTTGTTACACTTCATTTCTTCAAACCTGCAAAATCATCCTTGAAACTCATTTTCAAAAAGCAAGCAAAACCTGAAATGATTTCCTGCATTTTTTTCTGAAAGCCATGCAAAATCAATACATAGCAAATCTGCATTCCATTCAAGCAAGCATCTGCATTTCATTCAAAAATCTGGGTAATTAGAATCTGGAAAAGCAAGCAACCTGCATGTAAAATCTGGAGTCAAAAAGCAAGTTTCTAATGGTTTAAGGGCTGTTCAAAGATCAGGAAGCTCAAGTTTTAAAAGCATTTCAAGCAAGTTTGCAAAGGACTTTTCAAATCTGAAAACCTGTGCTCTGCTCTTTAAATCAAGTGAGTAACTAAATTTTAAAAAATTAATTAAATAGTTAGAAGTTGTGTCATGCTTTGAATAAGGAATGAATATATATATATATATATATATGATGTTGCTGTGAATACATATATGTGAATGTATTTCCGGGTGCATGTTCATTATCTGGCATATTCCTGTTTTCTAAATTTTCAAACCTCTGATTGATTTAAAATCTTTTCCTTCAAATTGAAATCACTGTTGTGATTTAAAATGCTGACTAAAAAAATGGATGGTTAGTCATAGAGATAGTTTTAAAATTTATATAAGTTGAACAAACTTTTGTTTTGCCTGAAAATATAATATAACAGAGTAATAATTTGTAAAAGATGGAAATTCAAACATTATAAAACAATGTTTCAGGTTTGTATATCAAAACTATATACAAAATTATGATTTTTAAAGGTAAAATTTCAATTTTTAATATCAAAACCAAAGCGCAATTCAGGTTTTACTATAAATGGAGTTTTTGGTCATCTTTGTTGCCACAAGTAGGTTGAGGAGTTGAATTTGTTTCTGGAGGAGTAGGAGATATCAGAGATACCAGGAAAATTATTGGTTTGAGTTGAAATTCATTTTTGATGTTGTAATTTGGGATTTAAAGTCTTGAACCCTAGTTTTCACTGGGTTATTGTTTTGCTTGAATTTGATCTCCTCTGTTGATCGAGTTCAACCATTTCTGGGGTATTGATAGATGGTGGTTTGTGGAAGACGTGGCCGGAGTTGCTGTCTTTCCAATGGCCGGAATCGTGAGGATATGGTTGTTGACAGGTATTGATTGAGTTGGAGCTTCCTGTTCCAGGTTTGTTGTTTGAACTCGACTACAAATGAGAGTTGATTTGGGAAAATCTGATGTTTGAGGGGAGATGGGGGGTTGCTGGCCGATGGGAGATGGCCGTTGATGTTGGTCAGAGGTGGCCGGAGAGGATGTATGGGTGCAGTGGTGTACATGATGGTGATGTTGGGTTTTAGGATTTGGTGTCGCGTGATAGTCTCAGGGAAATTGGGTTTAAACTCGAAGCTGTATGAGTTATGACTCAAAGTAAAAATAAGGAGGCTCGAGTATACCTGATTGTTTCAGGTTTTAGGAATTAGCAGAAACCTGTTTCCTATTTTAAAATTTAAAAATAGGACTTTAAAACGTAAACTTAAATCTGAACTAAGTTTAAAATTTAAATTGAATTTAGATATGAATTCAATTAGTTTAAATTTTGGGTTTTTGAAAAAATTTGAATTTTTTAATTCTAGTTTGATTTCAAATAAAAACAGAAATTGTTTTCTGTTTATAAATTTAAAAGTAAAGTTTAAAATGCAGGTTGGAATTTAAACTGGGTTTTTAAAATCTGAAATTTGAATATGATTTCAAATTAGATTGTCTGAGATTTAAAACCATTTATGTTTTTAAATTTGATTTCAAAACTCATAAGTGTAAAAGCATGTGTGTGCTTTAGGTTTGAATTGGAAGTTTAAAATTTTAAATTAGAAATTAAAAATGAGATTAAATCTGGGTTTTTAAATCTGTAATTAAATTTGAACTTCAGTTTTTAAAATAAAATAAGTTTAAATTTAAATCATTTAATTACATTGGAAGGTTAAATGATTTGAAGATTTATGGAAGTAAAGCTTTCAAGGATTTAAGTTTAAATCTGTAATTAAGGTTCAGGCTGTATTTCAGTTTTGAAATTTAAAAATAATTTTTAAATTTGATTTAAATAACCTGGAATATTTAGGTGTGTTTTTAAGTTGATTTGAATTTCAAATTGATTGGGATTTAAATTCTTTTAAACTTATTTTTTTAAAAGTGTATGTTTCTTTTAACATATGAAATAAAGGTTTTGAATTGTTTTTAAAATCTTTTTTGAGTTAAAATTTGTATCCATTTTTAAAATCTTAAATTTTAAAATGAAGTTTAAATAGAGTTTAAAGTAAATTTGAAACAAATTTGTTTTAAATGATTAATTAAGTAAGGAATGTTTATCTTAAAGATAAATAAAATATTAATGATTTGTGTTCATTTAAATTATTAAGTTAATTTAAGTGGGTAATTAATTATTTATTAATTAATATGGATTGTTAAGTAAGTAATTAATAATTTTTAAGTTAATTAATCAAGTCTCAAGAATTATTAATTAAGGTTAATTAATCTCTAATTAAGGATTGTTAATTAAATTTCAATTAATGATTAAGATTTATTAATCAAGTGATTAAGGATTAATTAAGATTGTAATTAACACTTAATTAATTAATAATTAGAGATTAATTGAATTGTAATTAAATATAAATTAATTTGTAATTAATAATGATTAATATAAGTTAATTTCTTAATTAAGTAATTAAGAAATGTTAATGAAGGTCACTAACTTAAGATTATTTAAAAATTAATTAATGTGATTAGTTTAGATAATTAATTAGATTAATTAATAATAATAATCATTTATGTAATTGTTTAAGTTTAATTACTTAATGGAAGTAATTAATGAGTTAATTACTTAATGTAATTAATTGGTTTAATGTGATTAGTTTATATTAATTAATTAAGTTTAATTAATTTAAACATTTTTGGATTGATGATAATTACTTTATGTAATTAATGAGATAGTAATTACTTAGGGAAGTAATTAATTGATAATTACTGGATGTAATTGAAGATATTTATTTATGGAAGTAATTTAGATTAAATTACTTTGAAATTAATCAAGGGATTAATTGAGATAATAAATTAAGATATAATTTATTGATGAGTAATTAAGGTTAGTTAATTGCTGGATTATTAATAATCAAGGGTGATTAATATATATGTGTGGTTTAATTGCAGATTAATTACTTGATGTAATTAATTTATACAGTGAGATTAATTTAAAATGTAATTAGAAATCATTAATTAATAAAAGTAATGATTTAATTTAAATTGATTAATTAAGGAATAATCAATAAATGAAGTAATTAATTAATAAAGGATTAATGTAATTAATTTTAGTTAATTAATTAATTAAGTAATTACAAGTTAATTATTTGCAAACAGTTTAATATAATTAAGTTGTGTAATTAATATTAAAGGCTGATTACTTATTGTAATTAGAGATGGTTAATCAGTAATGATTAATTGAAATGGATATTGAGATGATGATTAATTAATTGATTTGTAATCAATTAATGGTTAAATAAGCAGGATTATAATGATGAAGCAATTAATTTAATTCATTTTAAATTAATTAGAGATTAAATAATTAATTTAATTCATTTTAAATTAATTATAAATGGAGTGATCATTAGATCATTGCTTATGTATGAATGATTGATATTGGTTGCCTTGTATGGGTTGTAATCTCAATTATGAGATGAGTAATGTTATATGATATGGATGCATTGGTTGCATTGTGACGAAGATATAGATCATCTGTTTATAATGATATGAATTATATGTTGGTGATAATAATGTTAATTATCCATTGTTATGTTGTGAATTATCTATCTGTGTGTATATAGATAATGAAATGGAATTGTTTTAAACTTTAAAACAACATGGCCTTAAAAGACACGTTTTGGATTTCGATGAGATGGGGATCGGGTTTCCATATTTGGATATCCGAAAACCACATCGATCCAAAAGTAACGTTAGGTCGTGAATCTCAAGTGAAGATGAAGATTCAGAGTGCAAGAGTTAACGTCATTAACTCTGTGGGTGATTCCAAAATGAGTGTAACGAGATAATGCCTTCGGTTTTGTTCGAACCCGGAACGAACTTGTACGAATTGAATGTTTTCAGAACATCGTCAGGTGGACGATGAGAATTCTAAGTGATATGTCCTATAAAGGTACTCGTAGCCTCAAGCCTCATCAACCGGGAATGGCTAAAACAGGGGAGATGCCGCAAGGCTAAGTGGGTCATCCCCAAGTAGGACGAGATTACCCCTGTATAGATGTCCCTTTATTTCGGCTTAGTGGTGCGGTTGCTAATCACAACTGCGGGGTGGTCTTGTTCGGAACTGTTCAGTAAGGAATGGTTCCGGCTTAGTGACGCAGGGGAGCAGGCGTACTCATCGGTACGGTGATCTAGGCCATGTACTGTGACGGGCGGTACCCTAGTAGCCCTGCCATTGATGGAATCCAAAATCCAATAAGTGCCAACGGTTTTGATTGTAATACTCACTTTTGTGGCTAGTAGATGGAATTTAATAGATGTAACATTTTCGGCTATTTCATATTTACTTGAAAACCCTAGACTATTATATTATCACTGGATTTCCTATCAAATGTTTTGGTTAGCGTAAGGTAAAAACTTTTCCATGTTTATGTGTGGGAAGTCTTACGTGATACCTTTTCTTTTCAAAAGGTTTTTCAAAATTAAGCAACCTTAACCTGTTACTCACACCAGACCCATATCTGACCCGGAGTTTATTTCTGTTTTTCTTAAACTCTTGGGTACTCAAATTTTTACGAGTAGCCAAGGGATTCAGGTTAGCTTTGATAAATTGTGGAAGAGCAATGGAGCAGGAGGCTTCCGCGTATAAATATTTAGTTTTCCGCTGTGTTGGTATCTCTGAGTGTTTCTGTATTGTGTATTGAGTTGTAATAACTAGACATGTGTTTATAACTGTCTGGTATGTGTTGTATATGTCTCTATAACTCTGATAATTGTTGTATACTATGTAATAGTTATGTTATTAATATAATTTATTCGTTCCGCTGTTTAGATTCTGTTGTTGTTTCTTCTTTTTCTTCTTTCTTTTCTCTTTTCTATCCCTTTCTTTCTTAAGGATGAAACGACTTTTTATGGAGAAAAAGTCGGGTTGTCTCACATATACACAAATATATATATATATATTATATAATTATTTTACATATTTGTTTATAAAATAATTCATAAATTTTATAATATGAAATTCAAACTAAAATTATTATTATATATATTTAAATTAATTTAAATATACATTACATATAAACATATAACTAGTTATATATATAATTATATATATATATATATATTGCTGCTGCTTTTGGCCAGATAAATTTTTAAATTTTAATTTCAGTTTTAAATAATTTATTAATCAAATATTTATAATAAATTAAAAAACATACGAAAATAATTTAAAAAAATTTAAAATTTTTATTTCCCAAACAATAATGTGTATTTTATATTATATTATTTTTTTACAGAATTTTATATTATTTACAAATGTGTATATATTTATTTTATTTATTTAACCAATTTTTAATTAGGTAAATAATTAAAATATATAATATATATATATATATGAATTTTTTATTTATTTTAATGCTAAAAGCTTTTTTGGTATGAACACAAATTTTCACATAATTTAAAATATATTTGTTATATGATTTAATCTTTGTGTTTAAATTTAATTCATTAACATCATTTAATAATATTATTTTAATCAACTTTTTTACAGTCCGTGAGCAGCAAATAAACATACATGATTATATATATATATATATAATAAATACACGGGATTATATATATGTATGTATATCCACTTATATACACAATCAACAACATGTGACAATCTATTAATGTATCGATTTGTGATATTTCTAACTAAGCAACGTATGAAACATATGAATATTGGTATATAATAATAGATTAGAAAAGTACCTTTCACCAAAGCCTAAATCCACACGTTGAAACGAAGAAACGAACCAATCTCAATTTCGAACTTGCTAGCTTTTGAATTGCCTTACTACTGAATTGAAGCAAATTGATGTGAACTAGTGCTTCGATTTTCTAGGATGTTGTAGATTTGAACAACAAAAGAAAGAGTGTAAAAAGTGTTTTCAAAGCGAGGTTTTGAGGGACTATATAAGAGAGGGAGATTAAGAGAGTGACATGAGCATCAAGATCCACTTATCTCTTTTGCCATTTCCTTCTCTCTTGAATTCAAAGTTCCTTCCCTTACTACCATCGTATGGACGACCCTAATGTATTGCCCTATAGCCTCCTATACCAAGCCCCTTATGGGCCTTAAGACCAATCTAAGCAATAACAATAATTGCTGCATTTAGTTCCAACATAATGCGCATCAATATCGTATATTGATCAACATTTTTATAACTACTATAAATAGACTGTTTCATATTTTTTAATACATCAAATAAAATTTTAGAATTAATATTTCATAAGTTTTAATTAATTTAATTAATTTATAACAATTACAAATTAATTAAATTTGGTGGAAAAGGAATATTCAATGTTGCGGCTGTGTGATTCTTAGGTGTGAATTCAGTCAGCACGCGGTTAATATCGAACAATTAAGATATTAATGTTCACACTTCAGTTAGCAGATGGTTTGATATTATAAACAAATTTATCACTTATTTAGTTTCAGTAAAATATAATTTTACTTTATTAAGCGTTACCTGGTAGTAATAATTATTTATACCAATTCTCTTATCGGAACTATATCACTTTGGATTTATGGAATTTAGTAATGGTTAAAATTTCAGTATCGTCCATATTCAATTCTATTCCAATACAAAGTCATTAATTCAATAATAGCAATTATTATTAATAGAAATGCCTTGGTCAGAGATTTCGATTTTGAGTTGACTTTGGTTCACTGTGGTACTAACCTCATATAACCAAGGAGACGAATCCTCTCTTGAATAGTGTTTCACTTCCAATGCTTCCACTCGATCCAACTACAGTCGTTCAATGGATATTGTGCTACGATTTAACTATAGTCATTAGATGGTCGAAAAGGCAGGTCATCACAAAAACGGTAGCCTTAGCCTCTAATACAGCATCCCTATTGTTTGCAGGAGTAAGATCAGCCTTGAGCAGAATTACTTCCTCTACTAGCTTAGAAGTAGAGGCCCTACCAATGCTAGGCTAGACTTTACAGAGGCCAACTCACCCTTAATATGATTGAAATGTTTTTTATTTCAATTATCTATATAACACTCTATAACAAGTAACAAATTTAAACTAAAATATAAGTACCAAAAAGTTTAAGGATCCTATGTAGTAAAACTTACTTGGAAACAACATCAATGAAAGTGTCCAAAGAAGTCATTGTCAAAGCAGGAGGAATGTAGGGAAAGTATATGTAGGACTGGGGGTTAATTGGAAAAATTCAGAGATCATTAGATAGCTCATCCTTATAGCAAGATCTACATCGTATATCCCCACATGAACAACCAAATACGAATAGAAATAGAGGCATGCTAAAAGATGAATGGCACAATCCACAGCTACGTTGAGAAGCCGAAAACCCTTAAAAGAGGCTCTATAGACAGTGTTTGTTTCTTCCTTCATTCAACGGAACCATCTTTTGGTTTCGTCCTTTGGTCTTTGAGTGGTGCTTGGAGAATCTTTATTAGGATGGGAGCGAGAACCTACACTTAATGAAAAAGCATTAGAAAGTTTGTTTTTGTTGAGAAGTCATATTGCCTATAAAGTTAAAAAAAAAAGGTATATAATAATAACAATAAACCAATACAAATAGAATATAAAACTGCATCACAATACAAAATACGTAAGCAGGAAAAGTAAACTAATAATGAATCCTATGCCCTGCTTAGATGTGGGGGCGGAGCTGTTGGCCACTTATTTGGAAAATTCTATTCCAACCCTACTTTTCACTTAGTAGCCCCCCGTTTTTTGAAAAATCTTGTAAACCCCTAAAGATACTCAGTAACCCCCAACTTCTCCCACAATTGCCCCTCACGTGATTTCTTCCTTACGTGGTTACCACGTACTGACAAGACGAGGTTAGATGGAAAACCACGTAGAGGTAAGACGAGGTTAGATAGAAAACCACGTAGAGGTAGTGCGTGGTTCAACACACAAACACGTAAAGAGCCAACATGGTTATCTTACCATCCACGTTTGACAACCACTTTCTTAAGGGTATTTTTGTCTTCAGAAAATTGTTTTTTCAAAGGGGGCTACTAAGTAAAAACACGGTTTGGAATAGAATTTGCCCTTAGAAAAATATCTGAGAATGTAAGTGATTATGAAACGAGAAAAGATGTGAGACCCTTGGAGGAAGTAGTATTTGTGTAGTAAGGACTCCTAAAAATATTTGAGTACTTGTGAATGTTGACACCCAATGTGCATACGATTGCCCTTCACTTTTCACAGAAGTTCCTCTCCACTTTGGTGAAAGCCTAAGAAGAAGCTAAAGAAGAATAATAAAAGAAAATAAATTAGCACAGGCTATTTTATGTTTAAGAATTAAAAGAAGCCAAATAGAGATGAAAGGTACACCAGTTGCCAGAAAGTAAGGTAGGAACCCATCAAGGTTTGAAATGATGAAATAATGGTCAGAGCAGGGACGAGTTTATTGAGCGAATGTGTAGAGGAAATTTTTCTAGTTTGAACGTGGTAGAATCGTGCATAGCTAGAGGTAGTATTCTCCCATAAAGAGTAAGGAAAGTCAATCTTGCGAAGAATAAGATGGTGACTAGATATTTGGCATATAAGATGTACATGCATATTAATAGATAATAAGAAACTAGAGCTAGATGGATAGGGGTTACCCCTAATTCTTCAATCCGCCCCTTAACTATAGGACTTGAAAGCAAAAAGAGGGTACACCAGATAAGCTCCGAAGTGGGAATAGTAAATCCTTACCAAGGAAGATGAATACAATTTAAGCTAGAAGTGCAACCATACGTTCTGGTAATTCCAAATTTGTTAGGATATCGAAGATTAGATCATCAAAAGCAACGGATGAAGATGGTATCCGTAGAGGAAGTACCTGGCCAACCCAAAGTACCAGGGATAATGCCAGAAGACATGGTTATTCAACAAAATAAATTGCAAGAACGTTACTTTAAAATTCTACTTAAGGTCATCATTACGTTCTATTTTTTTGGTTATCTATTAATATGTACATGTTACTCTCTAATTTTTTTCGTAGCGTACACCAAAAATATAGATAAGAGACATTTATGCACTTGATGGAAAGCGTAGTGGACATCGCAAAAAAGAGAGGAAAAGAGATGAAAACTTCTTAGCAACTGTGAAAAAGGAAGACGGAAAAATAGCAAGAAACATACCTAGATACTTGACAATGGGTTTGATGAAGACGATTGCTGAAAATAAAGCAAGAAGCAATAATTTCTCAAGAAAATACAAGTACAGAAACAAGAGCATAAAAGGAAAAATGGAAGAGGAAATTAAATTTGTATAAAGAAAGGAATAGATCACGACCATAACTATTCAAATGGTGCACCAAGTGGTATTATTTAAGATGAAAAGATGTGAGAGTCAATTGAAGAGGTGACGTGTGTAAGAGCATTTAATGCAAAAGCATCTGATAAGAAAACTAAAATGATGGATAAAGATTTTCAAATCTTCCTTGATATACATCAGTGTAGATTAAAGAGAAAGTGTTACACCCATGCTCTCACCAAAATACTTTACAAGTGGACAGGTAGAGTAAAAAGAATAGAGCAGGGAACTACACTACTAGGGAAGTATAAGGTAGAGGGGCACCTGAAGCTACATCCATAAGGAATAGCGCAAGTTCTAAATAAAAAAGAGTGGGCATCTCTAATGCCATACTATGTTATCATACATTAAAAACCACAGCTCAACCACTAATGAAAAAAACACTTAAATTTTTAGGGAAAAGCCCAAATGCACTTTAAACCAACAAACCATAAGACCGAAGGAGAAACCATGTTAGAGATCATCCCACCAAAACTAAGATGAACAAGAGTCATCGACACACAACATTGATCTTGGATATGTGACAATTATCCAATGGCATTGCTCCAAATCCAATCTAAACCAAATTATCCCACCCAAAACAAAATTGTAATCCATGTTAGCGTCAAAATTGGTCACTAACACCCAAACCCAGACGAAAGCACCAAACAACAGTCACAGATCACAGATTGAATGTATGTGGAGAGTATGATTATGAAGAACGATAAAAATTGAAAAGAAAGCAGTAATAACATAGGATTTATAGCGGTTCGGCTGACTCTGGCCTACATCAACTCCAGAAATTTCCCTTTTATTGATGTTAGAATCAATTACAGTTACAATCCAGAGTTTTTAGAACAACAATGGCAGAGCAACCTTAGTGTAGAAGAAGAAGGAAAGCAAAATGAAGATCCCCCTTTCTGAAGCCCCACATGTTGTATTTATAGACAAAGATAGGCTAGTTCCCCTATGCATGCTCATGGCCAAGTTAGCTCGGCCCATAAGTGTTAATCCAAGTACCGAACTAGGCAAGCCGAACCGCAACCAACGACCCACACAACCATGCCGAACCACGTATATTCTCTCACCATAGCTAACCCGGAGTCTTCTTCCTATCGATCCAAAGCTTCCTTATATGCGACCCAAAGTAGCCCTATGCTTGACTCGAAGTAGTTTGTTCCATAGCCCGAGTAAGATTGTATGGAATCCATACTTGTCGGATCACCACAGACCGAATCACATGACCTGATCCCTCCGAAGGCAGTCCCTTCCAAACTGAACCACCAATGTCGTCCGATCCATGACTCCCAGACCGAACAGCCAATGACAATCGACCCATACTCCTAGACAGAACGACCAATGCCGACCGACCCATGCATCCCAGACCGAACGACCAATGTCGACCGACCCACGCATCCCTGACCGAATGACCATTTCCGACCGACCCATGACTCCCAGACCAAACGATCAATGTCGACCGACCCATGCATGGTCTCCACTTCTCAACCAAGCCATATATGACCGAGCCATATATGACCGAGCCACCTGGAGCGAACGGCTGACCTACGTGGCCGAACGATGTCTTGCCGAACCCTAGCTCAGTAATCATATATATATCCTCTGTGATTGATCGTCTATTTATCCAATTGACTCAAACCCATCATAATCCAATTTCGATGAATGAGTAGTCGATTTATTTAAATCCATCTGTCCATGGCCTTGCCAAAAGGTGGGTTAACATTTACCCTCCAAAACATGCCTTGTTGTTGGAAGGTATGTTTTGAGTAGCCTCAAATCCGATATCCAAAGTCCATATGTTATCCATACTTTTTGATTCACAATCCAATCCATTTTATCCAAGTGCCATTTCCATATCCTTATCCGAACCCGCGACTGCTCCTAGTCGATATCTAATTTTGAGTCCAGTAACCAAAAGCTTGACCTTTCCGGGTTTAAATTCAAATCCATAGACCTCGTCGGATTGCTTTATCCTATTTCGGTCTCGACTCTTCGGTCAAGGATTTTTATATTCTCCGGCCTCGGCTCTCCGGTCGAGGACTTTTATATTCTTCGGCCTCGGCTCTGTGACCAAGAACTTTTATATTCTCCGGCCTCGGCTTTCCGGCCAAAGACTTTTATGTTCTCCAACCTTCGCTCTACAACCAAGGACTTTTATATTCTTCTGCCTCGGCTCTCCGGCCAAGGACTTTTATACTGTGTTCGAGTCTATTCCATCGCTCTCCGACGAAGTGACTCGTAACTTGCAATCACTGCTCTATCTCTTCGGTCGGGACCGTGATCGCGAGACTTGTAATATTTATTACACTGATCCAAATCAAACCATGCAAAATAATAGTTTTTACAGCCAGGGAAAACCAAATAAGCGTCTGTACATCCAAGAAAGAAACCAAAATTTTGAGAAAAAGAAAAACAGGATTTCACAGACTCGAGCATCATGGTTTATCATCCTCTTAGAGAATGCCTAGTGACCGTCCTCGATCCCATACATGTGTAAGTGATTTAGTCGTATTACTTCGAGTTCTATTACTTATTCAAAGCCATAAATCTATTTAGTTGATAATAAGTTGGTGTTGCTTAGGTCCAGTGCCATCTTCATTTGAGGTGGGCGATGGCCGCTCCTGTCCCACTATCAGCGCTCGATTTCTTACATACTCCTGTAGATGACCATTCCTTATATGCTCCTCAACGATATCTTTCAAATGCCTTCAATCATTTGTATTGTGCCCATCCAACTCATGGAATAGGCAACGCTTTCCCGATGCCCACTCGTATTCAGAAGCCTCCCTCCTTGGCGGCCTTCGATACTGGAGGCGCCCTCGAGTATCCAAGTAAATTCCTTCTAGAGTCTCAGTTAAATCTGTGTAAGAAGAAAACTTTGACTCCCTTCAGGCCTTTTCGAAGTGCTACCATTTTCGTTCATTTTCTTTTTTCCTTTATCATCTTTATTTGGATCCTTCCTGGGTGTACCTCTAACCCTTGCTGCATAAGCTTCAGCCTCTCTCCCTTCTATTTCAGCATGCGCATCTTCCTACCTCGAGAACCTTTCGCCTCATGGTAGAACTCCTCGAGATCCCTCGGTGGGTCCCGTTCCAATGATATCTTGAAATCTGAATTTTCTACAATTCTTGAAATAGCCGCCATCAAAACCATCGATGGATCGGCCCGATCCACCGAAGCTACTGCCGCATTGAATCTAGTTAAGAAATCCCTGAGCGTCTCTTCTTTCCAATGTTTCATTAGTGTTAAAGTCATCACGTTCTTGAGTCTGACTATATGGACCCAAAACTGTCTCATAAACCTTTCAATTAGCTATGTCCTTGTGGCGATAGAGCCACTCTCCGGCTGTCTGAACCATAATGTTGCAATATCTGTCAAATACAAAGGGAAGCATCGTGGCATGACTTCCTTCGATGCCTCTAGCACTTCTATAAGCCTCATGTACCTCATCATCTGAACAGCGGGATTCGTTCTCCCATTATACATCTCCAGTGTTGGTTGTCAAAAATCTGGCGGGTTTCTAGCTTGCCTGATTGCAAGAGCAAAGGTACTCCTATTTACATATTCTAAATCTCTATTTACCAATCCACCTCTCATGGCTCGCCTAACCATCTCTTCCAGCTTATCACTGTCGCTGAGTTGTAGTCCTTGTCCGTTGCCTCCAATCTACCCCCCGAGTTCATGAGGGAATCCTAGGACCTGTTCTTCTAGATGAGCATCCATTCCTCTATCGACACCATGTTTTTTAGCTCCACCTGACACCCCGCCTGGGATTGGATCAACATGCTCCGAGGGAGTGCCCCTATTCCTGGTGCTGCTCCTGATGGTCTTGTTTTGTTTTGAATTCCGGTTGTTCCATGCTCCTGACCCCTAATTTCAGCATCTCCTGTAGTTGCCAAACCTTGACTTTGCACCCTAACTTGTGCAACTTGTCGAAGTAGGTTCTGCATCATCTCCTTTTGTCTTTTCATCATCGTTTCCATCTCGCCTCTAGTGATGAAAATTGAGGCATGATTAGCTCCCAAGGAAGCCTCCTGACTCCGTTCACGCTAACTCCTTTCTGTCCTCTGTCTTCCAGTTGATTGCTTTGCCACACTCTTCAGAATCCATGTTCCTAGGCCTTTAAATCCAAAATCCAAGCCTCTCGATCCCCGAGTGTTAATGCTCTCAGTGAAAGCACTAAAATGTTAGCGTCAAAATTGATCGCTAACACCCATACCCAGATGAAAGCAACAAACAACAGTCACTGATCACATATTGAATGAATGTAGAGAGTATGATTGTAAAGAACAATAAAAATTAAAAAGAAAGCGGTAATAACACGGGATTTATAGTGGTTCGACTGACTCTGGCCTACGTCCACTCCAGATATCCCTTTTATTGATGTTGGAATCAATTACATTTACAATCCAGAGTTTTTAGAACAACAATGGTAGAGCAGCCTTAGTGTAGAAGAAGAAGGAAAGCAGAATGAAGATCCCTCTTTCAGAAGCCCTACATGTTGTATTTATAGAGAATATAGGCTAGTTCCCCTGTGCAGGCCCATGGCCAAGTTAGCTCGGCCCATAAGTGTTAATCCAAGCGACCGAACTAGGCAAGCCGAACCGCAACCACCGACCCACACAGCCATGCCGAACCACATATGTTCCCTCACCATAGCCAACCCATAGTCTTCTTCCTACCGATCCGAAGCTTCCTTATGTGCGACCCAAAGTAGCCCTATGCTAGACTCAAAGTATTTTGTTCCATAGCCCGAAGTAAGATTGTACCGAACCCATACTTGCTGAACCACCACAGATCGAATCACATGACCTGATTCCTCAAAAGCCAGTCCCTTCCAAACCAAACCACTAATGCCGACCGACCCATGACTCCCAGACCAAATGACCAATAACGAACGACCCATGGCTCTCAGACCTAACGACCAATGTCGATGGACCCATGCATCCCAGACCGAGTGACAATGCCGATCGACCCATGCATCCCAGACCGAACGACTAATGCCGACCGACCTATGACTTCCATACCGAACGACTAATGCCGACCGACCCATGCATGGTATCCACTTCTTGACCGAGCCATATATGACCGAGTCACCTGGACCGAACGGCTGACCTACGTGGCCGAACCATGTCACGCCGAACCCCGGCTTTGTAATCATATATACATATATATATATATATACATATATATATATATGTCATCCGTGATTGATCGTCTATCCATCCAATTTACTCATACCCATCATACACCAGTTTCGATGAACGAGTAGTCGATTTAGTTAAATCCTTCTATCCACGGCCTTGACAAAAGGTGGGTTAACAATCCACATCACACAATTCAAGACAAGCTCGATGAATGACACGTGGCAAAATCTAACGGCGACAGTTGATTATAAGAATGATATCATGCATTCACCTATAAAAGAAAAGGAATACTGTAGTAGAAAGAGCATCAAAATGAAAATTTAGTGAGAGGATTTATTTCATTGAAGAACCAAAAACATAAAAGTGAAAGACTGATTTGACGTACCCTACACCATAAGAAAATTTGTGGCACAGCCATGTGGCAAACTCGACATGGCTCTAGACCTAAAGCGTGCCACCGTACCCAAAATAATATGCTTCCCTCTCTCTCCTTCGACCTAATTTCACCCTTATTTTGAATTTCCAAATCCAATCCTTAATTCCACTCTCTCTCCAGCCTTCAACCTCAAAGCCATGAAGTAGAAGGGTTATTCACTTCAACATCGACTCTTTATTGAACAACCTCAGCGTTCAGATATGATGGCATTGTTGATTCAATCAGACTAGTTGAAGAAGCTAATGTAAGGCCCAGACTGAATAGCATTCTTTGACATGGTCGTGTTTCATATTTTTGGGTGAGGTAGTGGGGTGTTCTGATGAAGTGTAGTGAAGATAAGGTGTCATTTTTGGTGAAATGTGGAGATGATATGAAAGCAGTAGTGAATGCAGGCAATAGAAATGATGTTAGAAGATTGTAGATGAATTGTACTTGGAGAAAATATGAACTAATTGAATTGTAACTTGTTGGAATGTAAATAACTGAGGTAGAAATACAAGAATTATCTAAATAACTAAAATGAAATGAGATTTTAGCTACTAGAAATGTAAACGAACAGAAATTTAGCAAGAAAATGAACGGACAAAGAGTACAAGAAATAACAAAAGTAAATGGTAGAAATGTAGAATTAAGATTTGAAAATTCAAGAATTAACAGAAATAGAAAATGGTATAGCTACCGGCAATAGGAACAAGAACTGAAAATGCAAAGAATTAAAATAGAATAAGATTGTAACTAAAAATGTAAACTAAGGAAAACTATTAAATTGTAATGAACTAATCTAAGGAATTGAAATAGAACTGAAAATGAAAAGAAGGAAAGTTACATTTAGATTTCTCAACACACAAACATAGGCATGCACTACTATGTGTGTGTACACGCACAACCCAGGCAATCAACCACTTGACTCAACCAGACCAAGAATAACTCAACATCGACCACACTCATAATATACAAGCCCAAGCACTAGTACATCACTTAACAATGTAAAACTGCCCAAGTACTCAGCAACACAGGCCTAAAATCCCTTGTACCAGGTGTGCACGTGCACAGCCTACACACATATGCACACATTGATACACTAAAATTTCTCACTCTCAATCCTTGCTTCCATCAACCCAAGCCTCTAACACATGCCTCGCAGCCTCCAGCACCACCTCTAATGAACTTCCGGCTAAGTGTAACATCTTATATCTAGAGGTCAAAAGCTAAGCGCTACAGATGTTGTAGTCATCCATAATATTAACTTCCGATGACAAGATATGGCAATGCTAATGGTATCCATAATATCAGAAGCATATGAATATCAACTAAATCACATATTTTAAAACAATATTTTGTTGATTACATTTCAAAACAATTATTCATATCCATGTTACATAATCCCTTAACATTTCCTAGGCAATGATTAAATATATTACTTACAAAATACGCCAAGAGCGACATATGACGATGTCATCTTGGTTGATCGGAATCAATATTGTTATATATGACTTAATACATAGCGGAAATAAACAAAAATAAACTGTGACTCCTATTTAGCTATATGTCAGCCACCGACTTGTCTTCGGAAACTTTATTCGCCGAAAATTCTAAAACCTGAAAACCTTAACCCTCGGCCTACTCAAATCAATTATGAGCACCCGAGAGTTAAGGGGAAAATAACAAAAATCGAGTCAGATATAAAGCCTGGTATGAATAATACCATTCACCTCTGGTATTTTATATTAAGTGAGACCACGCCGCTTAGCAGAAGGGGTTCCTATGACGACCCAGATTTTCGGACTAGTTAAAATTGCCGAAAAATCCGTCCGTTCTAAAACTACTAATGAAAACTACCAAATTATTACACCATATTTGATAAATATTCAACATTACTAAATGTACAGGATGCAATTATACAACTTATCAGAGTAATTAATTTATTTAATAATCCTACAAGTGTGCTTTAATACATACCAAATACAATGACTATTAATCTACCACTTCACAACTCTGATGAGAGAGACAACACTATCCTTGTATGCGAACTCAATAAACAATGTAAATGCGGAATAAAATAGTAAGCAAGAAAGATACAATAACACAAGAAAAACAACAACCAATAACAGATAAACATGAAAGAGTTATATTACATTAGGGGCTGCATCACTACCACTTGTGATTGCCTACGTACCCCTATCTAATTGGGTACCCAATTAGATACATGATCATGGAGCCTACGATGCAACAAACAATATGCAATTTCCAAAACTGCCCACTTAGGCTTAATCTTCAATTTTAGATTTTCAAATCTAATTACCTTTACGGAAATTATCTCTTTGGACTTTATTCTCGAATTTTTATTTCAAAACTTTTGAAATATATATATATATGTACATATATATATATATATATATATATATATATATATTCAAATTATACTTTACCTCGCGATCTTAAATCAAACCACTTTTGAAAAGTTTATTTGGAAATCAAACCATATGCAATTAGATCGGGAGGTTTCTCCCAATAACAAGGCAATCGGGTCCCAGCCTTCGTACAATCGATAAATAAATACATCCTTCTGTTCCAAGAACGGACTATACCAAAAACATATGCCCACTTTTTAGTTATGGGTTATCCGAATCATCGGTAATATAACAAAATATTTTATATCCCAAAGCAATAAATCATTTCACACTAATATTCACAAGTACTTTCAAATCTATAATAATTTTCATTTTCCAAATCCATTCAAAAATCATCTTAAAACCATCGAGTTTAGTCCTCGAAATTCTTTCCGTTTTATAATGCACTTTTATAAAACCATTCTTTATTAAATCACTTCAAAATATTTATTCTTAAATATCTCATTTTTCACTTTTACAAGAAAACATTTCATAGCATTTCAACTTTAAAATCAATCTTCCAAACAATTCATTAAATTGAAGTGAACTAAATATTACTGCTAAACATCTTATAGTCAAATTGTGAAATAAATCACATGGTGTTAGCCTATAATTATTTTCTACGCAGCCTATGCATATGGATAATTAATTGCTCATAAACAGATCAATCAATAAATAATAATCAATGCTCATAAACTGGCCGAGTAAATCAAACAATCAATTAATGAAATAAACGCAGCAATAAATGATAATCAATGCTTCATTCTGTCAATATTTATAAAACTTTATTATATCTTGGGTTAAAATGGTTTGATATTTATTTCAGAGCATCCGGGCTTTTCCTTCAACATGTTTCGTCCCTCGTCCAAGTCCCTTCGGATCTCACAGACGAAACACGTGTATTAGTCGTTTCCGCATACCCCATTAAACATTTAACTTCTAAATTTTAAATTACTTAATTACCTTCTAAACATAATATTGAGCAAGAAAATCAAACCATTGTTTTAGAAAACGAAGTAAACACGCATTCAACAAGGGTTTTCAAACAACACTCTACGCTTAAAGTTCTTTCAACTTAGAAATGGTTTTAATGAACTTAGAATAAGAAATAACTTACTTTGGATTCCACTCCATCAAACTTTAAGGCAAGGAAATTAAGATCTAACGCATAATTTCTACCATGCTTCAGAAAAAATGAAAATTAACCCAAATTCCTCCTTCCTGATGCTTGACTATAGCTTGAAATGGAGGTGGGCCGAAAGTATAGAGAAGAAGTGGTAGAACTTTGAACTTTTCTCAAAATTAGACCCGAAAAATAGGTCATCTTCTATCTTATTTTTGACTCTTTAACTCTCAAAATTTGAAAAACATGTTAACTGAAAATTTGTTGAAAATTCATTTATTTTGAATTAAAAAAAGAATCACTTGATTATAATAAATTTTGAGGAAGATATGGTCAAAAGAAAAGAGCTATTCTCGGATTCACAAAAATAAAGCCCGAAAATATAATTCAAAGAATTGAGTTTCAGGTATAGCATACCTCAAAACTGGAAAAAGCGATCAATACAAAAGTTGTAGCTACTGGAATTTCATATGGTTTAAAAAAAAGAATCTTAATTTTGATCTGTTATGATCAAGTTATGATCAAAAAAATGGTCTATTCTCTGGCTTAAAAACTGGGCCAGAAAATACACTTGAAAGAAGTGTACTTTTTACATAGTTAACTTTAGAATGAGACAAAGTTGTCAACAAAAAAGTTTTAGCCACTAGAAAAATACAAGATTTGAAAGAAAGAATTTTGTATTTTGGTTCAGCTTTGAAGAAGTTATGGCCGAGAGAAGAAGAGGTAAAATATGGAGAAAAAAGAAGTTTGATTTGAAGAGAATGAACATTGATTTCTTTTGAATATTTTTTAAATATTTTGATATTATTTCTTTATAATTTTTTCCTATGACTTGGAAACCATTAAAAAGAAGAGGAAGAAGTTGAAGAAGCTTGAGAAAAGAAGAACAAAAAATGTGAATGAAAGTGAGAAGGAAGTGAGTATTTATAGAATAAGAAAGAAGTGGTAAATTTACCAAAATAACCTCTTACCAAATTACCAAACTAACTTTACTTCAACCTAAAGAAAACTCTACTTTTTCAAAACTTAACATCAGCTTTCATATCCTTACTTTATGTCTTAGTCACTTAAATATTAAGTAAAGAATATCAGACTATATTGGCTTTGATTTGATGTGATTTGATGTTTACTTTTTCTTACTTTATTAATTCTTACTTACATTTACTAATGACTTCTAGAAGTTTTCTAAGTGTATTTAGTAAAATTAAACTTGTTTATTTATTAAAATGTGTAATATATATGTTAAAACATGCTAGCAAAGATGTGATAACGTTGCAGCAACTTATTTTGGCCAAAACGTTGATTTCCGACAAAATGTTTTACGGCCATATTTACGTTTTAGTTAAACAATTTGTTTATGTAAACCAAATTTAAAAATAAATTTGTATAATGTTATTTAAAAATATAAACACTCATAAATTAATTAAAATAATTTATTTAACCATTGAAACTTACTTTTTTGAAATTAACATTTTGTCACCTTTGTCGATATAGGCAAATGTTAATATTTTTGTGTATACTTCTCTTTTCAAATCCTATCTAATATTGTATGAATCATATAGCTTTACCTATTTTATATTTAAAATCACTTTAAATGGTATATTTTAAAGTGGTCAAATTCTGAATCATTACAGTTCCCCCCACTAACATCTTTTTAAAACATATCTTTTGTAAATCTTTTCCTGCAACCAGAGCTGGTTAAAATCTTTAAAGCATCATTATGTAAACATACATATCAGATAACAAATGAACTATCTGTCCGAACAATATAGTTTTTTTGCTACCTACTAACCTTTGGCTGACTTGGGCCTACCAGACAATATATCAAAATTTATCTAACATCTGTTAGACACTCACCTTTTGGACGGTCTATCCTTAAATATTTGTTAAATACTTCTCTTCTGGACAATCTGTCCTTAACTTAGCATCTCCTAGGGTCACCTGATCCTAATGGTTTTGCGGGCTCACCCATAGCCTATCTATATACAAACATGTATTCATTTCTGTGTGTAATCATAATTTTAGTCTTACCTGTGACAAAGCCCTACATACTGGAATTTTGGACAAAATTAGCTGGTGCTAATAGCTAATATATAGAGCGCGACCCTATACCAGTCCTATCTAATATCCTAATATATAAGTCATTTTACGTAGGGATACTTTCCTAAAAAATTTCTTGAAAACCTTTCAAAATGATTTAAAACCTTTAAATCAAACTCAAATAAGGAAAATATATAATCTCTATGCTTTACTCAAAATCACTTTGCCATATTATATATATTTTATCCAAATATAGTTGATGAAAATATTTAAATTTTTGAAAGTCCCCTTTTCGAATCCATTTAAATATCCCTTTCGAAACCATTGAAAGAACCTCTTTCTTAACCAAGTAATTTTATCTAGGGCGAAAGGCCAAAACCTTCCTTTCGAGACCATTCTCAAAACCCTTTCACACCATTGGAAAACCTTCCTTTCAAAAGCTTTAAAAACCTTAGACATCTTCTTTTTAAATATTTAAATATTGTCTTTTGAAAACGTAAGAAAAACCTTTCCTTTCAAACCTTTCGAAATCTTTGGAATATCTTTCCTTTTAATCCTTTCGAAACAACCAGAAAAACCAAACCTTTCGACTCCCACGAAACCACTGGGAAACCACCCCTTCGAAACCATCCTTTAAAACCTTTCGAAAGCATCAAACTATGATAAACATAAACCTTTCGAAAGCACTTGGGTTCAATTTAAAACAAGTGGAAAAACACCTTTCGAAGCCATTCAAAACTGACACTTTCGAAACCTTTTTAGGTTATACTTTAATTGAGCAAAAGGGTCATTAAATCATTTAAGTCGAAATCTTACATTTCGAAAGCATTTCTAAGTAAGAAGTGATGGTTCAGAAACCTTCCCATCGAAAGCATTGGAGAAGCGGCCAAATTTTAGAAAATAAAACAACCCCTTCGAAACCATCTGGGTTGAAAGGTAAAAACGCGACAGCTAAAGGCTTCAAATCAGTCGGAAGCAATCATTTAAAACAAAAGTGCAACCATATCAAAACCATTCTTTTAAAACCATTTGACCTAGTGGAAAGCTAACCAAGTCAAAAGCATCTAAGTCAAAAGCAAGCAGGTGCACATTCCTTTAAAACCAAAGTATTTTCTTAACCCCTTCGAAACCCTTGGTATCGAGTCATTGCCTTTCACATAGGTCCACTACACTATGTGCCAGTTGCTTGATACCATGTGCATTGGTTTCGGCTGTGTCAGAGGCGAAGGTAAAGAGGCGGAACCTGGTGCCGAAAGCATCGAAGCGGTGAAAAACCTATTTATTTGTCCTTTTAAACTATTTTTTTGTACCTAAGCTTCCTTATTTGTCTAAATCTTATTGGTTTCCATCTCACTTTTTTCAAAAGTGCTTCTAATTTCCAAAATTAACAAATTTGGATTATTTGCAAAAGGCCCCTTCTCCTCTTATAAATATATAAAATATTAAGTCTCATAGCTTAAATAATTTTATATATCTGTTAAAACATTTAAGAAAAATCTACAAAAATTCAGAAAATCTCTTTTAACATGTTTTCCAACATATAAAAATTTCAGACCCAATGCTTTTATTATTTAACCGTAAATAATTTATAACCCAAAATAGTATTTTCTTTACCAGAAAATTCATATAAAATCCACGAAAATTCAAAAAATTCAGAAAATTGATATCCATCTCCAAAATATTACTTTTGGTCTGTATAAAAACTCTCAAGGCATTTAGATGTCGTTTAGTAGGGTTTTAACCTTAAAACATATAACAAAGTCAATATGAATATGCGTAAGTCATCAACAAGTATATATAATCATTCCATCATTCAAAAACGTGGCAAAACTTTGCAAAACATTTCGGATTTCTCCTTAAAACCGAAAAAAAAACAAATGAGAGATGTAAACGTTATTCACCTTAGCTTAAGAGATTAGAGATACGAGATTTGAATGAATTTGATGTTGATTATGCTTTCCCTTCTCTTTCTTTCTCTTTATCTTGTTAATGGTGGCCGACTTAGCTTTTTAAAATTTGAAAAAATGAAAATGAATGGGTAGGAGATACATGGCTTAGGGATATAGATATAAGAATGTCCTCTTTCCTATTTTACCCTTCCTATACTTCATTTTTAACTTTTCTTTTAATTCATAGTTTAAATGGCATGGCTACCCCTCAATTGTAATTCAATCTCAATCTCTTAATCAACACATTATTTTATTTTATTTATCTAATTAAACAACCTAAAAAATGTTATCAAAAATAGGGGGTGTTATAGACTCCTCTTTTTAAAGAATTTCATCCATGAAATTACAATAAGGTACACAACAAATCAATCAACAAGGTAAAACATACCATCAAACAAATCAAGATAAACATCTCTAATCCTACTCTCAACCTCCCAAGTACAGTCCCTGTCATCATCACTCCACTGGATCTTGACTATTCTGACTGTCTTGGTTCTAGCCTCTTCTAATATCTTTGCCACTATATGAACTGGCTTTCTTACTATGGTCAAATTCGGTTCTACTACTAAGTCATCTAGCACAGTCAGTGCAATAGCAGCCTCCCAGTCTCTAACACACTTTCTGATATGAGAAACATGAAAAACATCGTGGACTCCTGCTAAACCGCTTGGTAACTCAATTCTATATGCAAGTTTATCAATCCTCTTAACAATAGGAAAAGGTCCAATGAATCTCAGTACCAAATTCCTCGATTTTTCGAATCTAATCACACCTTTCATCGGTGACACCTTAATAAATACCTGATCTCCAACTGAGAACTCTAAGTCTTTCCTTCTGCTATCTGCATAGCTCTTCTGCCTAGATTGAGCCTCCATCATTCTAGCGCGAATGACCTCAATCTTTTCTACAGTTTCTTTTACTAAATCTGGACCAAGAACCAATTTATTCCTCGTCTCTAACTAACAAACGGGAGATTTGCATGTCCATCCATACAAAGCTTCAAACGGTGTCATTCCAATACTACTCTGATAACTGTTGTTATACGAAAACTAAAATAAATGTAGATGGTCTTCCTATGATCTCCCGAAATCTAGAACACAAGCTCTTAACAAATCTTCTACGATTTTGTTAACTCTCTCTGTTTGCTCATCTATCTACGGATGGCAAGCGGTACCCATCTTAAGCTTGGTTCCTAAAATTTCCTGTAGACTCTTCCAGAACTTGCTGGTGAATAAGGAATCTCTATCGCTTACTATACTACGAGGAATTCCATGTTATCTAACCACATTCTTCATGAATAACTTCGTCAAAACAGGTGCCATTCTGGTTGACTTAACAAGAATGAAATGGAGACTATTGGTCAGTCTTCCCATAATGGCCCACATACTATCATTTCCTCTATTCGACCTTGCCAACCTGTCAATGAAATCCATATAAATATAATCTCATTTCTATAACAAAATATCCATTAGCTGAAGCAATCCACTTGGCTTCTGATGTTTGATTTTTACCTACTGATAGTTCAAACACTATTTCACCCATAAGCCAACATCCCTCTTCATTCCTTTCCACAAGAAACTTCTCTTCATATTCTGATACATCTTAGTTCCTCCTAGATGAATAGTGAACTTTGAATGATGACATTCCTCCATGACTTCTTTCCTTATGTTTCCTACACTTGAAAAACATAATCTCCCTTTCTTTCTCAACCATCCATTTTGGTCAAGACTAAAATCTTTTAAGTCGTCGCTCTCGATTCCATCTCTTAACTTCCTCATCCGTTCAGCTAACAATAAATCCTCTTCCTATTTAGAAGCAATCCTTTCGATCATTACTAGTCGAACTTCCAAATAAGATAACACTACGGTTTCTCCACTAGACCCAGCCTCAGATCTCCACTGCACTCTGCAGTCTGCTAATGCTTCCAAATCTTTCCACTCAACAACCATCGCTAACATTGCATTCTGATATTTCATGCTAAGTGCGTCTACAACATTGTTTCCTTTTCCCGGTGTGTACTCAATCCCAAAATCATAAGCGGCAATAAACTCTAACCGCCTCTGCAGTTTCATGTTCAGCTCAATCTGAGAGAAAAAAAATACTTTAACGACTTATGATCTGTATATAACTCAAACCTCTCTCCTAAAAGGTAATGTCACCACACCTTTAATGCAAAAAACACTGCAGCCAATTCCAAATCAAGCGTCGGATGTCAGACCTCATTCGGTCTAAGCTGTCTAGAAGCATATGCAATCACCTTACCTCTCTACATTAGCACAGCTCGTAATCCTATTCCACATGCATCTATATAAGACACCATATCCCAATTCCCTTCCCGAACAACTAACACAGATTCATGGGTCAATAAGTGTTTCAAACTCTAAAATGCTTCCTCACACTCATCAATCTGCACAAACTTCACATCCTTTCGTGTTAGCTTGGTCATCGGTGCCGCTATCCGCGAAAAATCCTTAATGAACCTCCGATAATAACCAGCCAACCCAAGAAAACACTTTATCTCCATCGCTATCTCGGGTCTCTTCCAACTATTCACCGCTACAATCTTAGTCGGATCTGTTGACAACCCTTTCTCTGAGTCTACATGACTAAGAAACTTCACTTTTTTCTTCCAAAAATAACACTTTGAAAACTTTGCCTTCAGCTGATGCTGCCTCATCCTCTCGAGCACCACTCTAATATGAATTTCATGCTCTCTTTCATTCTTAGAGTATATCAAAATATCTACAAACATATCCAAGTGCTCTCGGAAAACCCACTTCACCAAATCTATAAAGAAAGCCGGCGCATTAGTTAGTCCGAACGACATAAATAACCAATCGTACGATCCATATCTGGTCCTAAATGCTGTCAAAGTTATAGTATCCTCTACTACTTTGAGTTAATGGAAACCTAATGTCAAATCTTACTGAGAAAATACCTTGGCTCCACTCAACTGGTCGAAAAAATATTCAATTTTAGGCAATGGATATTGATTCTTTATCGTCCTCTCATTCAACTTACGATAATCAATACATAGCCTCAACGATCCATCCAGCTTCTTAGCAAAGTGGCTGCTCCCCAAGGCGAACTACTCGGCCTAATAAAACTCTTGCCTTCCAAATACACTAACTACACCTTTAACTCACTCATCTCTGTAGGGGTTATCTTGCTTGGTGGCCTACTCACTGGTTTTGCTCCCGAAACTAAATCTATCCGAAATTCAATGGCTCGTTTTTGGAAATCCTACTACAGGCTCGAAAACAGCTACGAATTCTCTAACCATGAAAACTAGACTCAACTCATCTTCCAATTCCATAACACCCAACAATGCATACATCTCACTGCTAGAGCCCTCCATGGTATAAGCTATTCGATCACTACAATCAGGGTGTCTAAGAGATATTTTCCTATCCTGGTAAAATATCCTAACATTGTACTCACTTAATCAATCAATCCCAGGAATAATTCTGAATCCCACAAAATGAAACATATGCAAAATGCAAGCAAAAATATGACCTAACAAGTCAAACTCTAACCGGTCACATCTCAACCCTCGAATTTCATACCCACCTATTAGATTCGCAATCCGTAAGGAAGTATGTCTGCACTAGGTTAAGCTTATCTATCAAACACTACACCAAATCAACAATTTTGCAACATTTTATATCTACTAATTTCTAACACTTACAAATGTCACAAACTACCAACGGTAAAAGTGTTATGATAGTGAAAAAGTGTTGGCATAAATAAAATAGTCTTTTGTATTAACTTCGCAGTACACTGATTATGATTTGCAAGACAGATAAGCATTACAAATAGCTGGTAAATACGTAAATAACTAGTACGAATCCATGCTTCACACACAGTTTTGCCGAAAGGGAATGTGCATATTTAAATCAATGAAATTATAGGCCATTATCATTGTAAATATGGGTAACTTTCATTCTTTCGGCACAAATTCCTACAACTTTCAACATTCTGTTGTTTAATCATCAAATCTTCCTACCTATTATTCCTAATATTGCATAATATTTCACTGTGTTTAAGATAGAAAAAATAATTGACTTTTAAAAAAATCACAATAGTTTCAATTGTCTATCAATACAGACAAATTAATAACCAACAATTTCATCACATCGAAGGATATAAAATATGTAATATATGTCTAATAAATCATACATATTTATACATTATTGAGGCAACATAATAAATACAAAAAAATTTATGCAACTCTAAAATGAAATGAAAAGGAAATCTAGTAAGTTCCTGTGAAATATAATCTATGTCCAACTGAATCTAAAAAGGAGGTGTGCAAAAATGTTGTGCAAATGAAAGTTCTGATCCATGAAAAACTATCTGTAAACTGAGAAATACTTATCCCCGGATCAATGAGCATTGGAGTATATTTAAGAGCTCCAAATTGGCCATTAACATCAGTTCATGATTTTAGCAACATTTTATAGCAATTGAGTAACTTCTTTTCTTCCTTATTTTGGAAGTATTGAAAACTGTCATAGAACCGAAAACAAATAATAGCCTTAGTTACTACCTTGAATTTGACTGGCATTTTCATTGAAACTTTATTGTATCCAAGAAAAAAAATACATTTTCACACAATATCATTACTGCTCAAACTAAGAAATATTAACTATATGTGAACTAATAAAAAAAACTTACGCAGCTGCAAAAAGACACCATGATAGGAACGAGCTGGAAGATATAGTATTTGGCATCTTGTCATAACTTAACGTATAGTAAAATCCGAATATCAAAAACTTGGACATGTGACAAAATAGCAGTGATTGAAAAGAATATCAAGCACAATATTCAACAAATTATTTTTACGTAGGTTTTTTGAGCAGTGAAATACCAAATGCAATTTAATGATGATATAAGTCATTCTTGATGCAGCTGCGTAGAAAGCAATGAAGCCTAGTAAATAGCTTTATTCCGTTCATTTAGTGATGTTTTCCCAAAATAGCAACAACAACCTAAAAAAATAACAAAACTGATCATGAATAATTTTAATATCATGCTTATATAGTTTAATTAAAAAAGCCTATTTGAATTTTTGATAATATAATCAGACAGGGTATGGTGTTTCTATTTTTGGGTTGCAACCAGACAATGTATGCTAGTAAGAATAAATTGAGGGTGCATTTTAGCCAAAATATAATATAGTCGATAAATGAAATACATAGTACTATTGTTGTAGTAGAGTATTAGAACCAAGCACAAAAAAAAGTAAGTAATACAGCTTTTGCAATTAATATATGACAGACATGTAGTACTGCCGTGTTTGATTTAAGTAAAATAATGTCTGGTTTATAAACTAAATCTATTTTATACAGCTTTTACACCTGCTTTAAAGAAGGTAGTGTATTTTATCTGTTGAATATGCGATTATATGATTTTTGTTTGATGATAATAAACATATATATATATATATATTCATTTAAATGTATTTGTAAATGTACTATTTTATTTTCATAGATTAAATAAATATTTGCTGAATAAAAATAAATAACATGGAATTTGAATTCAAACAGAAATTATATTCAAACAAATATTTATTACAATCTTTAAATAGTACAAATTTCAAGCACTCACTATATATATATATATATATATACACTTTCAATTACAATATAATTTTGATTACATCAGGATTCACATTTACATTTGACCTCACTATATATCACTCATTCACTCAACTCGTATTTTATCTTCAATTTCACTCCAAATTGAATGCAGCATCTGAGCAATCTGCAAAAATAAATATTGACGCGGTAAAATTGAAAAGGAAATATTTTTGCAGTATAAAATAAAATGTGGATGTTGAAAATAATATTTGCCTCAGTTATTTGGGTTGTTCGTCATCATTTAATTTTGAATTCATCATACACGAACAGCTTGTGACATACACAGTGTATCACTGTATATGCCATAAGGCCGTGCACACCGATATATACACTTGACAGAATTACAGGGGCAGGTGAGCACAGGTCAAACCCAAAACGCTGGGTTCGACTCAAGTGCAATAAAAATGATGTCCAATATCAGCAAAAGGTCAAATCCGAGCTACAAGCTAGATTCAACTTAGGTGTGATTCGAAAAACAAATCCAAATGCAGTAAAATGTCGGGAGCAACCTCAATGCACAGCAAGTATACAACAAAGGCCATGCAAACTACATACAGTCTTAAATGAAAGGTTAGACAGTCCATTCAGACCATCAAGCAAATGCATATCAGACGATGTCAACGAGACTCAGCATGTACATGAAACCAGCAAAAACAGATACAACATAATGCTATAGGTCTGAAACTGCACCAGATTAATATGGCAACATAGCAACACAGGTCTGCAACAAATGAAATATATAAACCAGCATAAGTAAGTGACATGACTAGTGAACTGCAAGTGTCGACCAGGTAGCAAGCAAGATCAACACAGCAGCTCATATATATAACAAACACATAGCAACATCAATGATCAAACACTAATGAACCAGCGGCACCAACTCGAGATCAAGTTCAAGTTATACAAGCAAAACTCAAACCAGAGGCAACTGGCATCAACTACAACAATGAATCAGTGAATCCAAACCAAACATCAACAACATTGAAATAGCTATAAACAAAATACATGAAGTATATAAATGACCAAACTCAATGAAACAGCAAGTTGACACAGTTACAAGCTAGAATGAACACTGCAACAGGTCAAGGATGTGCACCAAACAAAAACACAACATAAAAGTTCTCAAGTCAAATTCAATGCAGCAACACCAAGCAGAGTGTCATGAATCAAATATGAAAACTGCCTCGAATTGTACAAAGACTGCAACACTACAGCAACTCAAACTCAACTGGACAGTGCCATCACAATGAACACAAAGACTCAATGCATATTGAAGCACATGTCAGTGGAAAATGTAATACACAGGTACAGACCAACAATGCGACTCAAGAGAATAATCAGTGAATGATATTGCCAAGAATTCTACAAATATGAACACACACATATGTAGTGCATTAAATCTAAAAAGTGAAACTAAACCACAAGGAAGTCAATCAGTGCCGAAGTCAGGTGATAAACAAGTTGAAGCGGAAAAGAAAAATTAGAACAAGTCGGAAACCAACAGTAGCATGCTCAACCATGAAGGTCAGAAATCATCACAATATCACAAGCCGAAGTCAAAAAGACCAAAGATCGAACAATGCAGACTCGAAACCGTGGTGGCCAAGTAAGTTGACCAAGTCATGAATCAGGAATGTGAGTATCAAGTATCAAATTATACGAAATTGACAAAGTCAGAGAAATCATCAACATCCAAGCAACGTCGAGTGGTCGAGATGAATTCAAGCAAAAGTAATTGACGAATTCATATGAAATATACGAACGAAAAATAAGGAGATCGAACTATATATAAACCCATAATCATCATCGGCTGAAGGACAATCGAGTTCAAGTACAACAGAGAAGAATAACTCATACAACTTGAATCAAAGTCGAGTACCATATAAATCAAAAAGGAAAAAATACCAATTCACGCAACAATAGATCTCGACTTTACAGCCGCAAGCAATCACTGATAGAGGAAAATATTTGAAGCAACATCGACCAACAATTGAAGCGGCATCTCAAAGCCCTAATTTTTAGTCAAGGAAGAAAAAAACGAAGGAAGCCATTTTCAAAGCAAGGAATCGGGCCGAATACATAAGAAACGAAATAAAGGAGGCAGTGTTTTGTTTAATTAAATTGGGCCAACCCCTTTTCTTTAATATTGATTATTTTTTAAACTGTTATCTTTGTATTTTCTCTTTTAAAACCATTGTAATTTCTAGTCGTGTGACTAGGGAACAAACTACATTTTGGAATATCATACACAGAATTGGAGATAGTCCGAAAAATCCTCAGAGTTCTTCCACGAAGTTTTGAAGCCAAAGTAACTGCCACCCAAGAATCAAAAGATTTTAAACAAATGAAAGTCGAAGAACTCATCGAAAACCTCACCACTTACGAGCTGGAGATGAAATTCAAGGAAGAACGTGAAGGAGGAGACACTCGAAAAAAATCAATAGCTCTTAAAGGGACAACTGAAAGTGAAGATGATGATGATAATGGTGAAGCAGAACTAGCACTATTAATAAGAAAATTCAAAAAGTGGAGTCGCAAATATGGCAATCCGGTTAAAAATCAACAAGTAAAGAGCAGATTAAACAAAGCACTAGACAACCCAGAAGAACAGAAAATCATTTGTCACAAATGCAACAAACCCGGTCATATCAAGCCAAATTGTCTCCAAAATCGACTCAGTCAAGGAAAGAAACTGAAAAGGAGAAGTAATGCAGCCACTTGGAATGAAAGCGACGAAGATGGAAGTGATAGCACTGACAGTGAAAGTGAAAAAGAAAATTTGTGTCTTCATGGTGAAATAACTGACGGTGATGATGACGAGCCAAGTGAGGTACCAAAACTTACTCATTCATAATTACTTATACATTTTCATGAGGTAAATGGGTGTTTTGAACGAGGGAGAAATATGCTAAACTTGAATCACAAAGAGATACTTTGATAGATTTAAATGAACAACTTGAATAATTAGTTAAAATTATCAAAATAAGTGCCCTAAGTGTGATAAGTGTCCATTGTTTGAAGATGAAATTAAAAAATCAGAAATTAGTATAAAATCACTTGAAAATGAAATTCTGATTTTGAAAGAGAGTGAAAATACTATGAGAGAGAATTCTATTAAAAAGTTCACATAGTTATTAAACGAAAATGAATCTCTCAAAACACAAGTTCAACAATTGTCAACCACTTTAGATAAATTTTCGAAAAGCGAAAAGTCGTTGAATATGCTATTAGGGAAGCAAACTGTTAATACAGTTAGACAAGGACTTGGATATAATCAATCTGAAAAAGTTAAAAGCAAAATTAATCAAGTCAATTCTATGTGCACAATTTGTAGAAAATACGACATAATCACAATAAGTGTTGGTATAGACACAAACATGTGAAAACTATATCAATTTGGGTTCCAAAAGGCACAAATATAAAATCCCTCAAAGTTAAACAAATCTGGGTGCCGAAAGGAACATATATAAATAGTTTTGGGTCTCCACAAAATTAATTTTCAAAATATTTTGCCACTAACAATCATGGACTTATTAAAACAAATAGGTCACTAAACTCTTTTCTCGTGTAAGTATGTTGGCAGGCTAAGGAACAACAACAATGGTACATGGATTCTGGCTGTTCCAGGCACATGACAAGCGATAAATTAAAGTTTCTTAGCCTAGAAAAGTACAAAGGTGGCAGAGTCACAATGGGTAACAATGACAAGTGTAAAATTGTCGGTAAAGGTAAAGTGGGTAACAATACATTTACCTTGAATGACGTACTATATGTTGAAAATCTTCACTACAATTTGATATCAATCAGCCAGCTATGTGATAAAGGTATGAATGTTATTTTTGATTCTGACTTGTTTAAAATTGTTGGCAAATCATCAAAAGAAATCTTATTTTTGATTCGAGTGGCCTAGACGAATTCAAACAAAAATAATTGACGAATTCATATGAAATATACGAACGAAAAATAAGGAGATCGAACTATATATAAACCCATAATCATCATCTCCTAAAGGACAATCGAGTTCAAGTACAAAAGAGAAGAATTACTCATACAACTCGAATCAATGTCGAGTACCGTATAAATCAAAAAGGAAAAAACGTACCAATTCACGCAACAATAGATCTCGACCTTGCAGCCGCAAGCAATCACTGATAGAGGAAAATATTTGAAGCAACATCGACCAACAATTGAAGCGGCATCTCAAAGCCCTAATTTTTAATAAGGGAAGAACAAACAAAGGAAGCCATTTTCAAAGCAAGGAATCAGGCCGAATACATAGGAAACGAAATAAAGGAGGCAGCATTTTGTTTAATTAAATTGGGTCGGCCCATTTTCTTTAATATTGGATTAAGAAGCAAATATTAGGGCTTTGGTTTTTTAAACTGTTATCTTTGTATTTTCTCTTTTAAAACCATTGTAATTTCTAGTCATGTGACTAGGGGACAAATTACGTGGCGTAGTTTGAGAATTCACAACTCAGTGGCTGAGTTGTGGCAGAGTTTTGAGCGTAGAGTTAGGTTAGTCAGTAGCGGGTGTCGCGAGTTTACGTGTGTAAGCATGTGACTGCTTAATTTCTAGTAGAAACCTTAGGGGCAGCACGTAGGCGGAGTTTTGCCGAAGCTGGGTAAATTCTGTGTCGTTATATTTCTGCATTTATTATTCTGCTATTATCTATGCTGCTATAATTCTAATTTATCTGTGTTGAAATAATTTTATAAGCTTCCACAATTAATTTTTATAATTAACAACATCATCCATTCACCTCCCTCTAGGGTGAAATCGATCCTACATTGTCTTCATCGAAGCCATATTATTACCGACAACATGATTTATTTTCCTTTTTTGAAGGGGAAAATCAAATCATCACATTTGTGATTTCAATGTTTAACTACATTAAATAGTTGTTAGTAAAAAAAAATCTTAGCTAGCACTTCAAACTAAGTGCACAAATATTAGATGGACATTGAAATACATTTTCATGTCAATTGACTTCACACTAAAAGTAATCATGGTGAAGAAGAAATCTACTTATCGTGTGTGCATATAACATCTTAATTTTAGAATAAAGGACATTTTAATTTTCTCTTGTAAAATATATAGCAATTAAAACAAATTTGAATTCATGTTAACTTGGAATATAAATTTTATTGTCATCTATCACTATTGTAACTAAAATTTATCTTTGAAATTTTAATAACCTAAGTCGTGCATAAATAAGTAAGTAAATCAATCGAAGAGATAAATCATTATTATTTCATAATATTTCTTCTTATATTAACAATGCTTTACATAACAACTAAGAGTAGCCCTTTTATACTATACATGTTGCATTCGATGTTTAGCGCACATGTTAATTCACCTAGCAAATATACTTATTTCCCAATTGCATAACACAATTTGGGGTCTGTTACAGGAGTGAAGTCAACTATTATAGGACATTAAGGTATATCTCATTGTCATGTTTGTCAGCCTTAAGAACGTTACTTTTTCGATAACTAAATGTATGTATTTTATAATTATACAAATATGAGCATTTTGATGATAATGTTGGTTGTAGCAAAAAGTATCTCAAGCACTTCACTAATAGTCATTTAAAATTATAACATAATGTTAACCAAACAATAAATAAAGCCTGCATTTTTCGAATATGTAAGCATAATATAATTTTTAAAACAATATATGATACATTAAGGAAATAAAATTATTGCAAACTGGAAATATAACTACATGGGTTCAATCCTAAAAGGATGCACGTGTAATTTTTCTTATGCAATATCCTATGGTTCCCCTGTGGTTGGGGTGTATAGGTTAAGTGCAGTCCAAACATGGTTGATTATTTTTTATTATGTGTATTCATGTATTTGTAAAGTTTGTAGTTCAAAGAATGAGGGAAAGAGTGGTTGCAGGCCACATCAACGGAATGTTAAAATACCAATAATTGATCTTGGATGGTATAACCGTATTCACTTTCAAAGTGCAAACAATTTTTAGTGTAAACCGCGCATGGCGCATCATGCCGTGAAGTGTGTGTATGAAGCGGCTATTGGAACAAAAAATAAAATACAAAATTTTACACGATAAGTATTAGCCATTGATTTTTTTTTACATGAGAGGTGAAAAGCAGGGGAGATCCAATAGTTAAGATCTCATGTATCCCACGTGTCACCAACTTGCATCCACATAGAGGTTCCATACACACCCCTTTATACCCCCTCTCCCACCCTAATGCACACGTGCGTATAATTTGCCAATTTTTTTACGTTTGAGTTAATCATAACTCTATCACTATGACTGTATAATAAAAAATCTAAATCCGTCGGCATTCATACCTGAAATGTGAATAAATATTTGATATCCTAAAAAAAGAATGGAGTCCACATCCAAAAATTATTCTTTTAATTTTTGTCAAGATTATAGTTTATATTATGTGCATTTTTGTACTATAAAATATATGGATTTATTATTTTATTAAGATACAACGTTATGTTGTATTTATGTAATGCATAATAGCTACTCAAAAACTATTTATTAGTGTCATATTAATTTATTTTTCTTACTTTTATAATTAGATTGAAAAAGGTTATTTAAAAAAATCTATCTATTTTTTTAATTCATTGATCGTTAGCGGATATGATAATCATCTGATATTCATCATATCCCGTATTTACAGATAAGGATATTCGAAAATGCTTTCGGATGCAAACATGAAATTATCTGCACCTGAAAAAATTTGTTGATAGGCTATAGAGCCATACATTAGACACCTATAAATATGCTAAGAACTCGGAAATGATTAAGCATGAAAAATGGGTAACAGTAAATAATACCTCGCAGGAACTTAGTATGCAAGCCTCTCTTTGATTTTGACTTGTTGCATATTTTCATGATCATAAATTATCACAAATTTTTTATTGTTGTTGTGTGAAGACTTAAAATAACATCATCAGGACTATGGTAAGCCTATATTGAAAATCCTTGCTGTTAAAATACCTTTGAAATTTTTTATTCCCTATTAGTGCACTTTAATGATAATTTAGCAGAGTTTGGGATAAACTAAAATCAACAAACCGTCATAGTTTGTGTTGAGATTAGTCCCACATCGAGGAATTTACAATATGAATTCTGCATAAATACTAAGAGACTTTCCATCACATTAACCAATTGGTTTTGTGATAATATGTGGTTCTCTAACATGGTATCAGAGCGAGTTTAATTGTATCGCACGTCACCCTCAATGAATGCCCACGTGTTTGGATGATCATACCCAACACGTGCGGATGCGTGTTGAGATTAGTCTCACATTGGGGAATTTGCAATATGAATTCTGCATAAATACTAAAAGACTTTCCATCACATTAACCAATTGGTTTTGTGATAATATGTGGTTCTCTAACAGTTTGTTACATGCTATTTCATGTAAGGATAACTGATGCATGGCATGAGTTATCCTTTTAATAAATTACAATTTTTAAGAAAAATGAAAATTTAAAATAAGTTAATTGTTACATGTTTAAAGCAGTTAACATATCGTTAGTTGAAATTGAAAATAATGTATAATTTTAAACAAATAACATACAGATGATAGCGTACAGTTTTATACACATGTTAATAATACTTATCAATTTGTATTGAACAAATAATCATTACATAAGTAGAAAATTTATTGGTTCGTGTGAACAAATTAGCAGAAATTTATATGAAACAATAAAAAAGCAAATAAGTACTCTTCTATCCAACCTAGGATAATGAAAAACACGTATAAATAATGAAAAAAAACAAATAGTAATAATGCATTCATGCAACAATAAGTTGCAAAAAGTCAACTGTAATGAAAACAATTAAAAACAAAGAAGAAAAACACATCAAACCTTTATCTATTTGATTCCGATGTTCAATTTTCACTATTACATGCACTTGAAATTTCGTTACTTCTCTAAGACACTAAAGAGATCAAAATAACATTAAATAAGAAATGAAATTCAAGTTTCAAAAAACAATTATTAGCAATTACGGTTTGAGCTCTTTACTTATTCTTTACCGACAATATAATCAGGTAATCTCCATTAGAACCCAAGTTGTATCTAATATCATTCATTAATAATATAATCTTGCATTATCCTTGATAAAACTGCACATCATTAATATTTATGATGCTAATCAAAGTGAATCAGAAAAGCATGAAAGTACCAAATGTAATATACATGCTATTCTACAACATAAAAGTTATTAAGTTTGAATTAAAACATTTATGGAAACATAGATTGAATTGGTAGGTTAGTACATGAAAAAGGCATCAAAAGAAGATGGAAACGATGTATATCAATTTATTGTAAACAAATCAATGACGAAATTATCGTACAGTCGCTTAAATAATTTTACAAACCTCACCAAAACAAATTGCTCCCAAGCGTAGATTGTAAATAGCCTACTTGCTAGTTGACATGCTGACAATTGCACCAACTGATCCACCTGGAAAAACCTAATTTAATAAAAAAAAACAAATCAGATCAAACTTAGACAATAATCAAATCAGTTTAATGAATTGTGATAAACCAATAATAAAATTAATGGAAGGTTAATAATTGAATTGAACAACGTTATCAAATGAAATCACTTTTGCCACGAAGAAGGCAGACCTAGGAAAGATTTCTTTGTCTAGTTAGCAATCTAGAAACCAATTCGAGAAGAACAAATTAGGATTTTTATGTGAGGTATGTAGACGATTGGCTAGTGTAGTCGGCCAGATCTTGTTCCCGAAGCATGATTAATAATGGATGAAACTAATTTGGTTTGGACTTGCGATTTTTGGTCATCTCGGATCCAGGTGGAGAATACAAAGGATGAGAGCAGACCAAGATCTGAAAAATACAATGTTCGGTTGAGATTCGCATAGCCGGCCGGAATAATTTGATGTCATCTCCAGTTCGTCATCTAGACGATGTTCTACTGGTCAGCAAAATCGATTTGGCATCGTCGCACAATGGAAGAATCTACCAGATACTGAATTTTAAACCCTTCCGACCTTAAGAGTTGAAGATTAAGGTTCATAATTATTAAGGTATGAAAGCATGAGATCCAATATTTCGATAGACGATCCTGTTCATGAAATTAGGGTTAGGTAAAAAGGAATAAGAAGCTATGGTGGATTAGATAAAGAGGAGCACGAAACGATGGAAAGCAAAGCGACAAATGCGACCATTCATTTTCGAAAATATTGAGATGGTTTCTGTACACTTAAATGTAACTCAATAATAATAATAATAGAGTACTGTATAGATGGATTGACAAGCGGGGTCTTCCGTGCCTTATGCATATGTGCTCTTTCCTCGCGCTTGTCGATTTTCGGCCGCATGACTTCTAATTTAATTTAGGGTTTTCTCTCACTTGCCAAAATGACGCCGATTTCATTCACTTTAACATCGATGCCGATTTCATCCATTTTAACATCAACGCCGACTTCAACAACTTCGATGAATCGCGGCTCGACTTGATCGACAACTCGGTGGGATTGACATTTCATGGCCACTATCTCACGGAGATCCTCGTGACGGCTACATCGATGACTCGGGCTCGACGTCAACGACGTTGTTTGCTCAAAATTAAGGGTGGCTCAGGCGATTGGATCGCAGCGTGTCATTCTTCAATGTCGACATTGAGAGTAAATTTCTTTTTCTTTCCCTATGTTATTTTACTTGCAAATTTCAAAAAAATTTGTATTTGGAGAATTCAATTTAGGATGAAAGTGTTTAGACTGATTATAGTACGTGTTTCAAAGGATGTAGGCTAGCTGGGTAAAATCAACATAAAAGGTAACTAGTTGTACTATTAGTATCATCAACTTGCTAGCTTGGCTTAATCAAGGAACCTCACTGCAATAAGCTATATCCTTAAATGCAATATCTTGCTAGCTTGGCTTAATTAGTTGTATTGTTTGTGCATTCCCATTCATTCCTGTAATTCAAACTGCAGTTGATTGGCAAACTGCAGATGTTTTTAAAAATAATTATTGGAATCTTCTCCTTTTTTCATTTCCAAGTTTGTATGTTTCATCTTCTTGTTTATTTTTAAAATTCTGTTACTAATAGACGGACATACTTTTTTGATATGGCTTTCTACTTACTCTTTTCCAAACATAAATTTGTAAATTACAATTTATTTGACTTTTGCATATGAAAACTTCATCACATTCATCTATCCGAGAGTACATCACATTAGCATCCTTGATAGACCACCCAACTATTCATTTAAAACACACACTTAAAGATTTAAAGCAAGGTGTTGTAAAAGCATATTCAACAAAAAATTGATTGTGTTCTATCATAGTTGGAAGTCATGTAGTGTTCTGTCACAGTTGAAAAAACAAACATTGATTGTGTTCAAATGTTTTGGGATTATTTTGTAAATGAGTGGAATGCCACGGCATTAACGCTGAGAGAGTTAATGATAAATGAAACTAATTTCAAGAAGTTATGGTGCATAGGCTTTGGCCCAAAGTGAGATTGGGGAGGTTAACAACGTCAATCTCTAGAACTGAAACTGTGCCCAGCGCCAACATTTAGGTTCATCTCTATATCCTGACCACTTCTTTTCCTTTTTAAATTTTGTTTATAATAGGGTTTTCCAACTCTGGTTTAATCAACTCCACTATTAAATTAAAGCATGATGGTGGACGAAAAGTTTTGGAAGGTTCAGGTTTGGAAGATTTTGGAGTGGGAATTGATTGATTTTGAGATGGAGACACATCAGAATATCTTTCATGCATTCTTTGATGCAGTGAAGTGGTTGTTCCGGTCTCTATTTCGCTGTTATTAACTTTGCTTTTACTCCCTAATCTTTTTTTTCTAGCAACTTTTTTTTCACTGTTTTGTAATTTTCATCTTTGCCTTTTAGCTTATTATCCAAATAGTTATCATTCAAACCTGAAGCTCAAACAGAGGTTTACCCAACTGACTTGACTTTGGACTGTTTTCAAACAAAATAAGCGACTTTCACATCTATTTTAAAGCATGTGCTGATTGATGCTATTTTTGACTTAACAAAAGATAGAGAATAGCTGTCCCAAATGTATCAACAACTCCTCAATTAGTATATACATACACGATAGATATTAACAAAGATGAATCTACTAGGAACCATGCATAGCTTTGGAAGTAATGAATTTGCTTATATAACAATGATCTTGTTTTTTTTTCCTCACACTAGTTAATATAGAGTGCACCGAGTCGAACTGCACTGCACTATTGACTCCGTGCAGTTTGTTTGGTTGCATTCCTTCTAAATATTTGGTTGCATTCCTTCTGTTTGTTTGGTTTGCACTGCACTGTCGACTCGGGATCATTACAACAACACAGGGATTTATACTATAAGTTGCATTCCTTTTGTTTGTTTGGTTATTAGTGTCAAAAGCATAGATAGTTCAATCATATTCTCTTATACATATTTCTTGCATGCTTGCAAACCAACCAAAATAGTTTAAAAAAAATTTAGTTTTCAGGCATACTTCTTGTGTGTAGCTCTATTTTGTTTATCATTTCTACACATAGCTTTTAATATTCTAAAGAATTTTATAGATCGTGAAACTGAAGTGTGTCTTGATTCATTTTTGGACATGTACCGCTATGATATATATTTGGACATTCATACCATGATAAGTCAGAACTATCAAGTATAATGTTTTATATGTTATATTGTGTTATTTTTCTATTATTAATACAAAAAATCAATTTCATGGAATGATTCCTTGTGTACCATTAAGTATTATCAAACAATATTTAGTGCATAATAATAGTAGTAGTAGTAGTAGTAATAGTAATAACAATAATATAATCAAAGTAGGATAGAAGCACGAATCAGTTAGGCACAGTTACATAAATGGATCACCTGCCATAAGGCTAGAGGCAGGTTGACCCTATAAATAATTAGACATGCTTCACGTTTCATCTCATTCACTTGCACACATAGTTATACACAAACCTTACACAAGCTTATTACCAATAAACATCATGTACATTTATAGTATTATCAATGCATCACAATCATACAAACATAACCATCTTTTGCATGTAATACTAGAACTTTGTGATCGGTCATTATGGTATGATCCTTGTTATCCATCTGTAAATCATTTTTTGCCTGTTTTTTATATTTTCTGTATGTTTCCTTTTATTTTGGTTGTTACTTGTGCATGTACTATATGATGTGCTGTTTTATTTGTATATTTTGTGAGCCTTATGTAAACTGAATTCTCAAAGTTTATGTGCGTAATCTAAACATATTCCATCAAGAAAGTTAATCAAATAGTTAAAATTTGAATTTTAGTTGATAAAATAGTTAAATTCAAATTTTGCTTAATAAAATATTTAAATAGTTACATAAATTATGAAATATGATTTAAATTTTATTATTTAGTTCTGCTAAGGTTATGGATGTTCTTTACATTTTTCAAGGTGGTGGAAGGTATTCTTCCAATCAACGTGTGCAAAATATCTGGGACAAGATAAAAAACTTTACTCCTATGCGGCCTACCTCTGATAGAATTGTTTGGGGTGAAAAGAATAATGTGTTTAAAGTTGGTGAAGTTTATGAGAGGATCCAATGTAACAGTGACATTCTGATCTGGCCTTGGTGGAAAACTGTATGGAGTAAAGATAGTAGTATGAGACATAACATGATACTTTGGAAGGTTTTGAAGGATGCTTTATTAACTAGGGATAAATTGGCTAGCAAGGGTATGAGCATTGCTGTGATGTGTCCCTTCTGTGGTATCTATGAAGAGACTGCAAAACACTTATTTTTTAATTGTGACATAGTTCTGAACAGTTGGAATGAGATCATGGCTTGCATTGATGGTGATACTCCTTCTCCTGATAGCGACGTTGAGTGGAACAGAATTCAAACCAAGACAAAGGGTAAGAACCAGCGTAAGCGCATTTTCACCGTGGCTTTAAAAAGCTTCATATATGCTGTTTGGAATGAACGTAATATAAGAATATTTGATTCTAGCAAGAGTAAGTCTGTTGTATCATTCAATCATTGGATTAGGCATGAAGTGAAGAGCTCCTTGGATATGCTGTTTTTTCATGATCCTGGAATTGAGATGTGCATGCATTTATAGTGCTCAGTCTTCTTTTCTGTCTTAGTGTGTGTTTTTGTGTCTCTGCCTTTGTGTTCTTATGTACTCCTTGTGTGAGTGTTCCTTAATGTTTCTCTGTATTCTTTGTTTTCCTTAATGTTCTTTATGTTTTCGTGTGTAATAAATTGGTCGGGGACCACTTAACCCCGTCGGCCTTGCCAAAAAAAATAGTTTAATAAATATTTAAATAATTGAATGAATTATAAGTAGTTAAAATTCAAATTTTAGCGAATAAAATAGTTAAATAATTTATAAATAGTTGAATGGATTATAATATTAGTCAATAAAATAGTTAAATAAAATATTTTAATAGTTGAATGAATCATAAAATATGGTTTAACAAGTTAATAATATAGTTAAATTTGGAATTTAGTTTATAAAATATCTAACTTTTAATTTTAATCTATAAAATATGGTTTAAAAAAATTAAAATTTTAGTTAATAAAATAGCTATAAATTAATAAAATAGTTTAATAACTTTATTTTATTTTTTATATTGGCTTACACGGATCCAAAGATCAAAAGAGAAGGACAACAAGTCCAGAGCAGAGACATCATCTTTAGTTTACACTGAACTGAAACAAGCTCATCTTGCTACCATAGAAAAGAAGATTCAGTTTGTACTGAACTGAAACAAGCTCGTCTTGCTACCAAGAAAAGAAGAGCCACGAAGAAATTTCACTGAACATGTATATAATATTGTAAGTGCTTAAATTTAATATGCAATGCTAGAATATGTGCTACTATTATTATTCTTTCTGGTTCACAAGTAGTATTTGTTATTAGTTTTTTTAACCGTATTTTCTTGTGTAGGGGAGTTGAACAATAAGTTTTGCAGTAAATATACAAAGAGCAAATAGAAAAGCTGCTTTGAGACATCGACAAGGTATGTAGCACTGATGTAGTTCAAATGTAGTATGAAGTTTTCTAATAGCCTACAATACTTGAAAGCTGCAAGCATTTGAATGTAGACTGGTCAGTCATTGATTAGGAGTGAGAATGTGGATGATGTAGCATGGAGAGAAGTGGTGGCCGAAGTGCATCCAAATGTAGATCGCTTGTTCAAAACGATAGGATAGGCATACACTGTATTGTCTGACACCTCAAAGGTACACTTAATATGTTAACTACTTATTGGTCGAGCTTCCTAGAACTATATTTTGTGTGTTTGATTTTAAGTTGTCTCTTGTTTGTTTAATATTCATCCTTCTGTGTGCATCTCTTTTATCAAAACTTGTACCTTATATGCTTTACTCGACTAATGATTGTAATAATATTATTATTATTTAAGTCTCAAAGAACAAAACATGTGTTTGTAAACTCCGAGGGTTTAGTCAACTGATGCCACAGTTGGCCTCAGTTTAGATAACTGAGGCCGCTATGGCCTCAGTTTAAAACTGAGGCAATGTTGGCTTAAGTTTATTGCATATAAGACCAGTTCTGTTAATAAATAAATAAATTAATTAAAAAACCATCTGACCAGTTCTGCATTTTACCACCTCAAAAATTCAAACATGCATATACGATGTACTTACTTTCAAGTTATCGTCCTTACATATTTGCTTGTTTTATTTAATGTCCATTTATTGTTAAATCATGTGCTATCACCTTGATTACTATTTGTCATTCTTTTTAGTATGAATTTCAATTTAATATGATATTGAATGCATGTAGGTACTTATAGAAGAAGCAGAAGAAAAAAGGAAATCGGATGGTAGTTCTAGTGGTAATGGTGAAGCAGAAGATCTTGAAAATGTCCAATTGCGGAAGTTTTTGGTTTCGATAGAAAGAAAAATTATTATCGAGCAGTAGTTCTACTTCTATGAAACAAGTAGTAAAAGCTCGGGGTGGGTTTTTTTTTCTTCTGTTTTTCCTTTTTTTGGGTATTTTCCTTCCTAGTATTTCTGAAATTTCCAACTTTTGTGTTTTTACGTAATAAACAATTCGGAAGGAATTTCATCCGCTACGTAACAGAATAAAACGGACATTTTCGCTATTTTCACCGTAATTCTGTTTCTTCTAGACTTTTATTTGTTGGTTGTTGAATTGGGCAAAGCCCAAAAAGTAAAACATTTTCTGCAAACTAGCTCCTTTAGGTTCAACTGACCATCCACACGCATTTTTCAGATTTCAAAAAAAAAAAAAACCTTAACCCTAATCCCCATTCCTCCTTCATCTTCAACATTCCAATCTCCTCCCATCTTCAACTTCTTATCGATGTTGCCATGATGCTAATTTTTATCATCACCATCTTCATCTTCCAATCGATTCTCCATTCGTCGTTATACTTTAGTAGCTGCTTCGGGGAATTGGTAATCACTGTTTTTCAATTTTCTTACTTATGTATTGTTTTTAGCTGTTGTGGCCTATAGATGGATAATGTCCTTTGTTTTATTTTACAGAACTCTTCATCTGTTAAAAAAATCGTAGCTTTCAACAGTATAGGTAAATAATTAGAAAGTAAAGACAAACAAGTAGAAAGTAAAAAAAAGGTAAAGTTCTAGCATATTTTTATCACTAATTTTACGGAGTTTTAACCTGAAAGTCTAATGTAGTTTAACCTGAAATTATCACGAGTACAATGACTGTCTAATCTAGTTTAACCTGAAAGAAAATGTATGGTTTAACCAATACATAATTTTAAGTTACTAATTTAGTAATAGTTTAATAGTAAAGAAACTATATATAAATCTCAAGGGTCAGGCATATGACTATTGTTATTTTGACATATCTTAACAACCTGCGTTAGAATATAATACATGTGCATTATCTAAGAAGTGTTAAATTTTCTCTATTATTTGTGAATAGTTGATCATTGGACAATAATGTGTTAAACTGCAAGCAGCCTGTTTATTAAAGTTTAGTTTTTTGCTCTGATCTTATGACTCTCGTTTGATTACAATTTTACACACTGAACAAAATCTAGCTTACTATTATGTTTGTCTGAGTTTGAACTTATTTATTAGATTAACATGCCATTGTATTTGTCCGATTTAGAACTTCTATCTAGGATAAACTTCTTTTAGCTAAATTGTATTTGGTTCTGTTAGTAGACTAACTAATCTCTGCATACTCCATTAATCTAATGACTGTGGGGTAGATTGTTTCAAACAGTTTTTGCTCATATTGAAGAGCAACATGGTAGAGGTGGAGCAAGTAGTCCATTTCAGTGCAGTTACGCTTCTTTACCAAAGTACATTTGTTTTTACATGTATAGTCAGATCTTCTTTTTCTCCTTTACAGTTTAAACTTTAAATAAACGTTATATATCGAAAAATGGAGTGAGGAGGTCGGATACGGAGGAAAGAGAAGGAACTGTATTTTTTATATATTGGGTTAACTATATTACACTTATATCATATTTTGCAATTTGATTGAAAATTTTCCTAATCCCGATATTTTTATTTTATCTTCACACACGCCTTGTAAGTGAGTGTGTGTGTCATCCCTATTATATTAATAATTTAAAGTTACTCAAATCATGTATCATCATGCATAAACTATGAAAGAGTAGGAAACTTGATGGTAATAGGAAAAAAATGTAAATGTAACATGTCAGCTTGTTTACCTACTAGATAAAATCGATTGAAATATTTTTCTAGAATGTACATCAAATTAACCAAGTTATATTTTTCAATACTTTTCTTCAATTATAAAGACATAACAAAAATTGATGTTTTCAATTAGGAATATGTCAGGTAAGTTCAGCATATCAAGAGAAGGAGAAGGGCAAGCTTGCTTGCTAGGGGTGTAAATGGGTCGGACCGGACCAGACGGAGGTGTGTCCTAGTTCTGTCCTATAAGAGATTCGAACGGATACGGACCGAACAAACTTTAACTTCGAACATTGTTTGTACGAGTCGGACAACGGATGGACAATGTTCGGACAATAGAAAAATATCGAACATTTTCGAACGGATATTTTTTCGTAAATTTTTTCTTGTCCTAATTCGTGTCCTAAATGGGAATCGTACGGACACGGACCGGACGTCTTACAGCCTCGGACCGAGTCGGACAACGGACTATCCTGTCCTATATACAGCCCTATTGCTCGCTGCTACTACTCAATAGTGCTAAAGAACTGATTCTATTTTGCTTTTCATTTGAGCTGCATTAAAGTTAAAATCCTTTTCACAAAGTGTGGCATCAATCCTATTTTTAATAATTACCACTGGAAGTGTTCAATATTGTACTATGGAAAAAAATCCTAAGTGCATTTCGTTTATCATGTGTTCGAAAACTATGCTGAAATTTTTTTCTTTCATTGGGTAGTGTGTAAACCTTCTACCTTATATTATTTAAGCCATGGAATTTCACCTTGTGTAGTATGCAAAATGTGATCTTTTACCTTTGCTGAAGTTGAAATAAAAACAGAGAGTCGGTTATTTAATCAAAACACGTGTAATTTCTTAGCTAAGACAGTCTACAACACCAGCTAATATGCATGTTTTAATGATACAACTATGCATTGCTTGTGCGATAATAAGGAAAAATGGAATTCCATGTTCCGTTCCACAACTTTCGGTTTTCGCCTAGTGGAATTTCAAAGTTGATGGAAAGGAAATTGGAAACTAGAATATCGATCCGTGAACGATTGGAAGAAACGTAAAATGTTTCGGTTGGTACGGAAATTTTCCATACCCACCCCTAGTAAAAGCTATAGCTGAAAAAAGACAAGCCATAGATTTGTCTTTTTGGAAATTGGAGATAGAAAGGCAAGTAGATAATCAAGTTAATGATTTCATCAAATCAATTACTTCAACTTTTGTGAAATTTATACCTAATTTGCAAGAAAAACATGTTCCAAGTTATGTGGTGCCTCCACATAAGGAAGGTGCTTCTAATTTAGGAGATTCTCATATGAACAATGATCTAAGTGCCACTCCAACCGTCTCACATAATGATATCCATTCAACTACAATGGAAAAATAAAATAAAATGTTATTGTCACAAGATTTAGAGATAGATACAACCAAAGGTTATGTTGGAGCACAAACAACTTATCATTTTAGGTAGGTGATACCGAATGTAGAGAAAGTTATTTGGGTGGTTGAAGTTCTTGAACTAGATGCACCAGTTTATGATGGTCCTCAAAATGGAATGTACAAGCTATGTGAATTTTCCGATGGAGGCTTCGTTATGTGGACAGAGTTTTGTACTCGATATTTGTAGACTTTAATTATGAACTATGTCTTATCTTTTGTTATTGCAATTGGTATTGGTATGAAATTGATAAACTATGTATTGATAACTTAATTATGTAGTGAAATTCTCTCTTGTTAATTCATACTCTGTTTTATTATTGATTATGAATACTGTTTATTAATATTAATTTGGGTTATAATTTGCTAAATTAAGATAGTATTTCATATTAGATATAGTCTACGTTATATCTTTTAACATTCCAACCATTATCTTTCAACATTCATGCTACTGATATGTGTTTATTTGTTTGTATTTATTTGTAATGCTTATAAGCGTTGGAAAATATTTCCCCCCAACGCTTATAAGCCTTGGAAGACTTTTTTCAACACTTATAAGCATTGAAAGATCTATTTTTCCAACGCTTATAAGCGTTGGCGAAAAAATCTACCAGTTGCAAATAAATGTCCACGCTCCTATAGCGACATATATAAGTACTACTGAAATTCTTGGCAATGCTTATACTTGTTGGGAATTTTTTTGTTTTGGTGTAGTGAAATAACTATATATAAAAGAATGCGATGCACCGGTATCAAATAGAACACTAACAGACATACCATGAATCTGAAGTGTACCTTCCAAAACTATCTTTCCCTTCTCTTGAGCTATCGGCTTCGAAGTAGCTGGCTCCAATGCTTATACATTGCCATTCCCATCCTTAGCGGGCTTCTTACATTGATTTTTATAATGACCAATCTGATCATAGTTGAAGCACCCGATATTCTTCTTTCCGATCACTTCTTTCGGCTTCCAAGTACGACACTCATTGGCAAAAATGACCATTCTTGTCACACTTGAAACAGACCACCTCAGATTTTCCTCTCTTAACTGCTCCACCCATCTGAGCACCCTTCTTATAGAAGAATTTCCTTTTCTGCCCCTGCCCAACCTAGACCTCCTTTTCCTCCTTCTTCTCCTGACATGTAAGCGTCTCTTCATGTCTCAAAGCTATCTCCACAACCATGTCACATAGATCTCTAATATGAATGACCTCTTTCCTATTTTACCCCACCTATACTTCATTTTTTACTCTTCTTTTAATTTTAATTCGTAGTTTAAATGGCGCAGCTACACCTTAATTATAATTCAAATCTCAATTTCTTAATCAACATATTATTTTATTTTATTTACCTAATTAAATATCTTAAATAATGTTCTCAAAAATATGTGATGTTACACTAACTCCGTTGAACTTGGTCGAAGTTTCGATTTGCTTTCCATTTCGGAATGTTGGCAGTAGGTTCCTTCTTCAAAAATCTTGGCAGGCATTATGTGGTTGTTTCATCTACTTTCCTCTTCAAGAACGACCTTGTCCTCAAGGTCGAGTGGTAGCAAAGGAGGTGGCCATGGTGGTTTATATGGTTTGTATGAGCCCTCATTGAAAATGACATTTTTGAATGTAAAGAATGTTCCCTTGTCCCCATCAATATAAATCTGGTAGCAACCTCAAGTGCCAAGCAATAATCACTTATACCCTTAATGGAATCACTTTTAAAGACAAACAAAACAACTTCTAAATGTTTCTCTTTAGTCGCACCTTTCAATTCATATTTAAAATTATCGATGTTCTCCAAAATAGTTGGTTTTTCAAAAACCTTTTCAAGTAATGCCTTTGAATCTGAATCTATATCTCCATGCTTGCATTAGAAAGTGAGTCATCCTTACCAACCAAATGACATAGGCTACTCCCATAAGAAGAATCAACATGCGCACATTCATCATGAAAATCAATAGTACAAGAACTCTATTAACCCACCTTTTGCTGAGGCAGTAGAAAGAAGATTTGACCTAACAAACTTTACGATTATCAAGCCCAGTAGCTCAAAGCGATGAATATGCGGTCCAAAAATCAAATGCAGGTAATGATATAAAGCAACGATCAACCAAGACCAAGAGATTGAATCTCCAGAATATTCTAAGTACGGATTAGTACCTCCCCTAGACAGAGGATCGATGCCTATCCTTTCCTTTAGGGAATCGATACATATTCTTAATTTTTGTTCAAACTGGGTAAGACCGGTATAAAGTACAAGAAAGGTCCCATAAGGCTACATTGCAAATCTTAATTCGTTTGGAGTTTGTATGCTCAAAGTATGGACAAATTACTTCACCTAAGAAAAGGATCAGTATAAAATGGATTGTATAAAAGGGATCGTGCAGAAGGGATCGGCATATTTCAGCAAAACAAGTGCAAATCAATGAAAAACAATTAATATCTCAAAATCCATAAGTCCAATACATATCAAACTTCGTGAGCAAAATGTAGAAACCTTATAGAGCCTACCCTAGGGATTGCAGCTCAAAAGGATAAAGAAGGGATCCGTCCTCTTCCCTCAATAGGGATCGGCTAAAAACAGGAAAATTCATATTGAAGCAATGATCAGTCAATATCTTAACATCTACACATCCAATTGATATAAAATTTGGAGCATAAGCTTTTTACAACATGTGGAATACCCTATAGGGACTGCACATTAAATGAGATACTTTGGAGGGATCCGCCCTAAATCAGAATATATGCAACATCACTTCACGGAAAACGCGATATCTCACAAACCGTAAGTTGAAATGGCACGAAATTTGGAGGGCATGTAGCTAACATCATGTAGAACCCCTCAAAGGGATCGTACCCCATTTGAACACCAAAATAGAGATTGGTATCGATCCCTAATGTGAACCACAATGAGCCTAAAAATTCTTAGGTGGCCTTGTATGGCCTGGAGGTTCTTCTGTCGAAATTTCAGCACAATCCGTGCATGCCTTCCCATATAACTACTGCAGGCATGACATCAGAAAAAAAATCTTCTTTTTGCTTCTCTTTATCTTCAATTAGGCTACATTCTGCCAATTTTAATCTTTGATTTCGAATTGTAACTGTAAACAAACCACATTACAATAAAAAGGATTATTCTAGAGTGGGCGTAGGCCAAAAGTAGCCGAAACACTATAAATCTTGTCTTTTTTTACTTGCCTTCATTTTTAGTTTATCTGTTCTTTATATTGCATTCTCTGCATTAGATACTATCAAAGATCTGTGATCAAATATTGGTGCTTTCATACAACTGGTGTTGGTGGCTGATTTTGACGTCAACATTTTAGTGCTTTCTCTGAGAAGACTTACTCCTGCGGATTTGGAAGCTAGGTCTTAGATTTGGAAGCTTGGATACTTGGACCTAGGAAGAAATGGCTAGGCAATCGACTAGGAGAGTGCTACCGGAAAGGACCAACCATGGATAGGAGGCTTCCTCAGAAGCTAGAGTTAATCAAGCATTTAACTATACCACCAGGGATGAAATGGAAACGATATTGAATGCTATGCAGGAGAGAATGCTGAAAAGATAGGTGGAGATGATGCGGAATTTACTCCAACGGATTGGACAAGCTGTAGTACGTATTAAGGGAATAAAGTAGGAGCTAATGACAACTTAGATCAAGGAGTTGAAGAAGCAGAAATCGTTGGAAATCAGAACTAGGAACATGAAATGGAGTCAATGGACAAATGAATGGAACAGAGCAGGCAGAGGCGGGCCTCGTCTATCTTAGAGGGATCGTCACTGATCCCTCCTGATGGATCAGTACCGATCCCTAAAGGCTAGGTGGCATACCCTAGGGTCTGGTTGATCGCGATGCTGGAGGACTTACGATCAATCACATAGAGCTTGGTACGAATCAGAATTTGGCTGATAGAATTCACTCTTAGACTCAAGGGGTAGCTTGGAAATGATGATAGAAGACTACCATTGGAAGACAATAACAAGCTAGCGGAGATGATCAGACGAGCTATGCGTGGAAGATTGGTGAATAGAGATCTAGAGGATGTAAATAGAAGCCTATTCACTCCTAATATTAGGAATGCTAGGATTCCATCAGAATTCAAATTACTAACATCGGAGTTTATGATGGAAAGTCGAATCCGACTATACATTTGTTGAGGTATATACAGTATATAGAAGTATTTGGGGGAATTGGAAGAAGTCTTGGCACGATGCTTCCCCCTATACTTAACGAATGTAGATACGCTATGGTTCAAATAGTTGGAAAGCGGTTCTATTAGCACATGGATGGAATTGGTCGAAAGGTTTATGAAGTAGTTTCAGGTTCACATTATGAGACTCAAGAATGTGATGACATTGACATCGGTAAAGCATGGGCAGGTGAATCACTTACGAATTTCTTAATCAGGTTCAATGCTGTAGTTGTGTTGGTGCATCAACCAGATCCATCGAATGTTTTGATAGCGGCAGTGTCAGGAGTTGCAGATAATTCATATTTTAAGATATCACAGATACGGTATTCACGATGGATCCTGGGTAATTCTACTATGAAGCTGAACGGTTTCTGCGACAAGAAGATGCAAAAGCTGATAGAGAGGCAATGGAAGTTAATACGATACGGGTGGAGAACCACCCAGTGAATGCTTAGGAAAGGATAAAGGTAAACGAAACACAATAGCTTCGATGGATCATAGCAGTAGAGGGGGAAACTAAATTCTCTTCTTACTCGAAATTGAATAAAATCCTAGAAGGATATATCTTGATACTCGAGGATGCCTTCCATACAGAAGGTCGGCAAGGAGTGAACCCTTCGAATGCAAATGTACATCAGGAAAGTGTTGTATATTACATGAGCTGGAGGCAAAATACAAATGACTATAGGCATTTAAAGGATGTCACTGAGGAACACGCGAGGAATGATTAGTTACAACAATACATAAGGACTTGGGCTACGGGGGTGGAGCAAGAGCAGCCACTGTCCTCCTCGAATGAAAATAGCACTAGATTAAGGCATCATCAGCAACTTGTCATCAATTGATTGGGATGACACTGAATAAGTAACAAACTCCGCAGTAGGATAGCTAAGTCGTTTAAATATATACGGGATCAAGGACGATCCCTAGGCATACTCTAAGATGATGATAAACCGTTGTGCTAGATTTTGTGAAATTTGTTTTTTCTCTTGTTTGCTTCGAACTCTTTTTTTCCTAGTATAATTTGAACTCTGGTTTATTGGTTGTATGAACTCTTATTTTATATTTTGGCAAACGAACTTAGGAATGCTTAAATTTGGATCACTGTAATAGATAACACAAGTCGCGGTTGTGGTCATGTGCGAAGAGACAGGATAACAATCGCAAGGTATGGGTCTTTTCGTCGGACAAACATGACGAAACAGACTTGTGTATCATGGATTAAGTCCTCAATTGGGTATCGAGGCCGAAGAATAAAACTCAGTAGGTTGTCAGGTATGGAATATGCCTGACAAGGGGTAGGTCGCTTCGCTCGAACTCGATGGATCGACCTACTTAGGTTGTCGAGTATAGATTGTGCTCGGCAAGGATCGGAGAGATCAAGGTCGTCGAGTATGGACTATATCTGACAAGAGGTAGGTCGCTTCACTTGAACGCGATGGATTGGCCTACTTAGGTCATCAAGTACTGATTGTGCTTGGCAATGATCCAATGAGATCGAGGATTTGGATTAGGATAACAACCCGAAGAGGTAATGGATTAGGTTATCAGTATCGAACAACAATGGATTTGGCTTTGGATGGATTCAGATCCAGATAAAAGAATGCAGAGAGACCGTATATTTAGATTGGATTGGATTCTGGATTGGAAAATACGGCTATCAATGGATTATGGATTTCGGGTTTTGAATTTATAACAATTCAAAACACACCTTCCTCGCAAGGCATGTGTGGGAGAGGGGGAATGTTAAACCATCTTTTTCCAAGATAGTAGACATGCGGATTTAACCCAATAGACATCACGATTATCAAGGTCAGTAGCATAGAGCGATGTTTGTGAGGTCAAAAAATCAAGTGCAGACAATGATATGAAGCGACTATCAACCGAGACCAAAAGATAGAATTTTTAGAATATTTTAAGTATGGATTAGTCCCTCTTCCAAGCGGGAGATCAATGTCTATCCCTTCACGTAGGGAATCGATACATATTCTCAATTTATGTCCCAAACTGGATTTGACCGGTATAAAGTGACAAGGAAGGGCGTACGAGGCTACATTTCAAATTTAAAATTGTTTGAAGTATGTATGCTCAAATTATGGGTAAATTACTTCACCTAAGAAAAAGATCGGTACAAAAGGGATCGTACAGAAGGGATCGACATATTTCTACCAAACAAGTGCAACTCAATGGAAAATTATCAATGTCTCAAAATTCATAAGTCCAATGCATATGAAATTTTGCGAGTAAGATGTGGGGACTCTAAGGAGCTTATCTTAGGGATCGCAACTCAAAAAGATGAAGAAGGAGGAATCTTCCCTCTTCCACCAATAAGAATCAGCTTAAAAGAGAGGACAACTCATATTGAAGCAATGATCGGTCAATAGCTCAATATCTACACATCAAATTGACATGAAACTTGAAGTATAAGCTTATTACAAAATGTAGAACACCCCATAAGGATCGCACATCAAATGAGATACTTTGGAGGGATCGGTTCCTATCCCTCCAAACCCTCTAGAGGGATCGGCTGAAATCAGAATATATGCAATACCACTTCATGGAAAACGCGATATCTCATAAACCGTAAGTCGGAATGATACGAAAATTTGAAGGGCAAGTAGCTAACTCTTGGGGAACCCTCCAGAGGAATCACACCTCATTTGGACACCAAAATTGAGATCATTACCGATCCCTATTATGGGCCCCAATGGGCATGAAAATTCTTGGGTTGCTACGTCGTGGCCTGGAGATTCGTTTACCGAAATTTCAGGCCGATCCATGTGCATATTTCCCTATAAATATAACAAGCATGGCGTTAGAAAATGATCTTATTTCTATTTCTTTTTATCTTCAAGCTAGGCTATAATTTGCCAATTTTATTCTTGGATTTCAGATTATAACTGTAAACAAACTATAGTATAATAAAAAGATTATTCTAGAGTGGGCGTAGGCAGAAATTAGTCGAACCACTATAAATATTGTCTCTTTTTACTTGCTTTCATTTTAGTTTGTTTGTTCTTCATATTATATTCTCTACATCAGATACCATCTGAGATCTGTGACTGAATATTGGTGCTTTCATGCAACTGGGTGTTGATGGTCAATTTTGACGCAAACGAACTCTTTAACATTTCACCTAATATCATAGCGAAGAACCCAAATTCATTGAGATATAAGTCATAACCTTCTAGATATTCATTTGACAATTCAACGCAAATATTCCAAATTCTATAAGGATGCTCATTGATCTTTTTTTTCTCAATCTTTGAAAGAGATGTTACTAATATGCTGCTTTGAAGGGAAATGATAGTATCACCAATATTTTTGTTGATAGGTTCGATGAACATCATTATGGTGCTTAACTCCATTGATTCCAAAGATCTCGATTGAATGCTCTAATTCGAATATTAGCCATGATGGTGATTCAAAATCTTGGGTTTGAGAGATGTTTAAGGTATCGTTAGCAACAGTCTTTGAGCTTTGGAAATGGTTTGAATTATTGGGTGGTAAGGTGGTTCTTGATGAAAAATTGGAAGTTGTTGGAGCATTTGCAGGGAGTCTTGTGGGTGCAAGTTGAGGAAATACAGGGAATGGGCAGGGTAGTGTGTGGGTTTGGAAGATGAGAACCTTGATACAGGAACTGGCTTGGAAATTGTTGCTTCGTCATTTTTTGTTATCTTGTTATCTTTCTTATTATTAAGCCATTTGGCTTCAAATAATCTAGCAAATGAAACTGTTTCACGAAAATCTATAGGTCTACATGCCAATATGTCATACCTAATTTCCTCTTTTAATCCATTCAAGAATTTCTTTAGTTGTTCTTGATCTTGTTTTAGAGGTAAGTATTGGGAAGAGTTGCTGGTGAGGTTAGAATCGGACTGGTTGTCAGAGGTTGTCCCAGTCAGCTGCTCTGATACCAATATGTAAGGCCCAGGTTGAAAAACATTCTTTGACATGGTGGTGTGTTGTATTTTCTGGTGAGGTGGTGGGGCGTTTTGATGAAGTGTAGTGAAGATAAGGTAGCAGTTTTGGTAAAATGTGGAGATGATATGAAAGCAATAGTGAATGCAGGCAATAGAAATGATGCAAGAAGATTGTAAATGAATTGTATTTGGAGAAAATGTGAAGTAGTTGAATTGTAACTTGCTGGAATGTAAATAACTGAGTAGAAATACAAGAATTATCAAAAAAAGAACTGAAATGAAATGAGATTTTAGCAACTGTAAATGTAAACGAACAAAAATTTAGCAAGAAAATGAACAAACGAAGAGTACAAGAATTAACAAAAGTAAATAGTAGAATTGTAGAATTAAGATTTGAAAATGCGAGAATTAATAGAAATGGAAAATGGTATAGCTACAGGCAATAGGAACAAGAACTGAAAATGCAGAAATTAATAAGGGAAAATAACTAAAATAGAATAAGACTGTAATTAGAAATGTAAACTAAGGACAAAGATTAAATTGTAATGAATTAATCTAAGGAATTGATAGAACTGAAAATGAAAAGAAAGATAGTTACATTTAGATTTCTCAACACACAAATACAGGCATGCACTACTATGTGTGCGTGCACACACAACCCAGGCAATCAACCACTTGACTCAACCAGACTGAGGATAACTCAACATCGAACACACTCATAATATACAAGCCCAAACACTAATACATCACTTAATAATGTAAAACTGCCCAAGTACTCAGTAACAAAGCCTGAAAATCTCTTGTATCAAGGTGTGCACCATCACAGCCTACACACAAATGCACACGTTGATACACTGAAATCTCTCGCTGTTGATTCAACCAAACTAGTTGAAGAAGCCAATGCAAGGCCTAGATTGAACAACATTCTTTGACATGGTGGTGTGTTGTATTATCGGGTGAGGTAGTGGTGTGTTTTGATGAAGTGTAGTCAAGATAAGATGGCATTTTTGGTGAAATGTGGAGATGATATGAAAGCAGTAGTGAATGCAGGCAATAGAAATGATGCAAGAATATTGTAAATGAATTGTATTTGGAGAAAATATGAAGTAATTGAATTGTAACTTGCTGGAATGTAAATAACTGAGGTAGAAATACAAGAGTCGTCAAAAAAGAACTGAAATGAAATGAGGTTTTAGCAATTGGAAATGTAAACGAACAGAAATTTAGCAAGAAAATGAACAAACAAAGAGTACAAGAATTAACAAAAGTAAATGGTAGAATTAAGATATGAAAATGAAAGAGTTAACAAAAATGGAAAATGATATAGCTACAGGCAATAGGAACAAGAACTGAAAATGCAGGAATTAATAAGGGAAAAGAATTAAAATGGAATAAGATTGTAACTAGAAATGTAAACTAAGGACAAAGATTAAATTTTAATGAACTAATTTAAGGAATTGAAATAGAAATGAAAATGAAAAGAAAGGTAGTTACATTTAGATTTCTCAACACACAAATACAGGCATGCACACTACTATGTGTAGAATATGGTGAGGCCTGAAGCATGCAAATGCAGTTGAATATATTTGTTTTTGGTGCAATGTTTAATGTGGGCCTAATACTAGTTAAAGCCCAGGTAAACCTATCCATATATGTACTGTTTTCACGTAAATATAGTGTGAGAGAATAACAAGTGACTGAGAGAATAATGGCAAGAGTTTTGCTTCAGCCGCTATGAGAGATCTTGTGTAAGCTTGTATGTATCTCTCTTTTGTTTCTCCATCGTGGTAAATAATATTCACTCTCTCTTGCCCGTGGATGTAGGCTATTGCCGAACCACGTTAAAATCTTGTGTGCTTTCTCATTTTCTTCAGTTTTGTTTTGTTACTTATAGTTACAATACAAATACTATCAAAGTATACTTCTGCTGTGTATAGACCTATAGATCCTCAATTGGTATCAGAGCTCCCGGTTTCATTTTCTGGAGTTGTGGTGGTGTTTTGTTGAGTGCACAGAAGGTGTTTGTGTTTATTCCTGAAAGCTGTTTGTGTTAAATATGAATGAATCGAGTCGATCTGAGACTGTTGAAACCGTTCAAGCACCCAAAGAGGAGAGAACAGTTTATCATAGAGCAAGGTTAGAGGTACACAAGTTCAATGGTACCAATAACTTTGGCTTGTGGAGGACTGATGTGTCTGATGCGCTTGAGCATTTGGATCTAGAAGCATGTTTGGGAACAGAGAAGCCTGATGACTGGTCGGACAAACAGTGGGAGAAGAATCAGCGACTTTGTTTGGCCGCAATCAGGGGCTGTCTAGAAACTCATATTAGAGTGAACTATCAACATGAAACCTCGCCAAAAGTGTTATGGGAGAAGCGTGAAGCAAAATACCTTGTGAAGAATGTGGCAAACCGAATTCATTTGAAGAGAAATTTGTATCGGTTTAACATGAAGAGGGATGCAGCTCTAACCGAGCACATAGATTCCTTCAATAAGCTTTTAACCGAGCTGGTCAATTATGACGAGGTCATCCAAATGTAGAAAAGGCTATATGTTTGGTGAATTCTCTTTCAGAGAAATATGAGCCCGTAATCAAGTCATTGATTCATGGCAAAGATAAGCTCACTTATGATGAAGTTGTCACCGCATTAGGTAGTGAAGAATTTCGTAAGATGCATAGAGATGACATCTTTAGAGAAGATAGTGGTGACACTCTAGTAGTGAGGGGTAGGAAAAATGACCGCAAGAAAAATGGTGGCCAAAATCATGATAAAAGTAAAGGACCCTCAAAAGGAAAAGGGCGTTTAGCTAAAGATGAATGCACATGGTGTCATGAGAAAGGCCATTGGGCTAAAGATTGTCCGAAAGCGAAGGAGCAGGACAAGAAAAAGAAAAATGCAGCGAATGTTGCGCAGTCCAACAAAGATGTAGGGGATGAATCGGATTTTTCTTTAATCACAGTGCCTTCAATTCTTTTGGCAAAAGATGATGAGTGGGTACTAGACTCGGGAGCAACTTTTCATGTGACTCCAAATAGAGAATGGTTCTCAAGTTTTACAAAATTTGAAGGTGAAGTATGGATGAGAAACCATCATTCTTGTAGCATTGTGGGTATTGGAAGCATTCGGCTAAGGTTGCATGATGGGATGACTAGAGAATTTAAAAATGTGAGATGTGTGCCGAGTATGAAAAAGAATTTGATTTCTTTAGGAATGCTTGAATCAAAGGGGATTTGAATTGATGGTCGAAATGGTGTTATGAAGGTGATTTCCGGAGCTATAGTTGTCATGAAAGGTACACGTTGTCACAACTTATATTACTTAGATGGAAGTACGGTGATTGGTGATGTAGCTATAGCTGAACAAGGTGAAGTTGCAGCTAAAGAAACTGCCATGCTATGGCACATAAGACTTGCACATCCAGGTGAAAAATCTTTGAATACTTTGATACAACAAAATTTGTTGAAAGGGGCTGCTGCTAGTAAGCTCGATTTCTGTGAACATTGTGTGAAAGGAAAGAAGACCAGGTCTCATTTCAGCAAAGGAATACATAAATCTAGTGGTGTTTTGGATTATGTACACTCGGATGTATGGGGTCCTTCCAAAAATGCATCTTTGGGAGGTAAGCATTGGTTTGTTTCTTTTATTGATGACTATTCTAGACGTGTATGGGTGTATCTTATGAAATAGAAAAGTGATGTTCTAGAAGTATTTGTGAGATGGAAGAAAGCAGTTGAGACTCAAACTGGAAGAAAAATCATAGTACTTCGTTCAGACAACGGTGGAGAGTATACGAGTGATCCATTTCATAAAGTATGTCAAGATGAGGGAACTAAAAGACATTTCACTGTTAGAGAAACACCACAGCAGAACGGAGTTGCAGAAAGAATGAATCGTACATTGCTAGAGAGAGTACGATGTATGTTATCAAATTCTGGTTTGAGCAAAGCATTCTGGGCTGAAGCTGTTACATACGCATGTTTCCTTATCAATCGGTTGTCTTCATCTGCATTGAAGGGAAAAACACCTGTGAAAGTATGGTATGGTAAGCCTGCTTATGACTATGATATGATTCATGTATTTGGTTGTCCTGCTTGGTACCATGTAAAGGATAATAAGCTTGGTGTACGTGCTGTTGAGTCAATTTTTGTTGGCATGAAGACTGGAGTAAAAGGGTTCAAACTATGGAATCCTATTGAAAAGAAGATGATCATAAGTAGAGATGTTACATTTAATGAAGGTGCCATGTTGAAGTCAAATGATGTTAAACCAACAGAAATTAGCACCAGCAGCCCCAACAGCTACAACAACCCCAAAAATGTGCAGCGTGTGAAGTTTGATGTTGTAACGCAAGCTCCAACTGCTCCTGAAATGTCAAAAACTGCTCCTGAATTGTCAAAAACTGCTGCTGAAACGGCAGAATCTGATGCTAAAATTGATGAAAATGCTGCTGACCTGAGTAGTACTGATGATTCAGAAGATGAAACAGAGATGAATATGCAAAAATCAATTGCTACAAGCAGGCCAAAAAGGGATATCAAGAAACCAAGTAGGTTTCGGGACTGTGTAACCTATGCCTTGTCAGTTAATGATGAAGGAATTCCTGAAACATATATGCAAGCTATTCATAGTGTTGAATGTGAGGAATGGAAAGAGGCTATGAGTGAAGAAATGACATCTCTTCACAAGAATGACACTTGGGTTCTTACCAAACTTCCAAAAGGCAAGAAAGCAATTGGATGTAAGTGGGTATATGTTAAGAAAGAAGGAGCAAAGAAGGATGAGGTCCGCTACAAGGCGAGACTAGTTGCAAAAGGTTATGCTCAAAATGAGGGAATTGACTATAATGAAGTATTTTCTCCGGTTGTGAAACACTCCTCTATTCGCATTTTGTTAGCCTTGGTGGCATAATATGATTTGAATCTTGTTCAAATGGATGTAAAAATGGCGTTTTTACATGGAGACTTAAAGGAGGAAATTTATATGTCTCAACCAAGTGGATTCAAAGCTTCCGGTGGAGAGGATCTTGTATGTAAGTTGAAAAGATCATTGTATGGATTGAAACAATCTCTGAGACATTGGTATAAACGATTTGATCGTTTTATGTTAGATCAAGCTTACACTAGAAGTCACCATGACCATTGTGTTTATTTCATAAAGTTGTCGGCTGAATTTGAAATGAAGAATCTTGGAGATGCTAATAAAATTCTTGGCATGGAAATTCATAGAGACAAGATGAATGACAAAGTGTGTTTATCTCAAAAGGCATATTTGAAGAAGGTATTAAAGAAGTTTGGCATTAATGAGAGCACCAAACCAGTGAGTACTCCTTTGGCTGCTCATTTTAACTTAAATGCAACTATGTGTCCTTCTTCCATTGATGAAATTCAATTTATGGTAAATGTACCGTATGCTAATGCTGCGGGGAGTCTTATGTATGCGATGTTGTGTACACGACCCGACATTTCACATGCCGTGAGTATGGTTAGTCGTTACATGCATGCTCCTGGAAAAGAACATTGGAATGCGGTCAAATGGATTTTGAGATATCTTTTGGGAACTATTGATATGAACAACAATCAATTATATGCTGGATATGTAGACTCGGATTATGCTGGTGATTTGGATAAGAGACGCTCAACTACAGGTTATGTATTCACTTTGGCAAGTGGTCCTATATGTTGGAGATCAATTCTGCAGTCAACAGTAGCTCTATCTACTACCGAGGCAGAATATATGGCTGTAACCGAAGCTTTTAAAGAGGCTATTTGGCTACAAGGTTTGTTGGATGACTTAGGAGTGGGCAAAATCAACTTGCTGTGTATTGTGATAGTATGAGTGTTATTCTCTTAGCAAAGAATCAAGTTCATCATGCCAGAACAAAGCACATAGATGTGCGTTATCATTTCATTCGAGAAGTATTAACCGAGAATCGAATTTTTTTGGTGAAAATTGATACAAAAGAGAACTCGGCTGACATGTTGACTAAAGTAGTTCCAAGTGTCAAGTTCAAGCATTGTCTTGACTTGATTAATGTGCTTGATGTTTGATAGATGATATCCAGATTGGGTGGAGGTTCTTCGGAACATTATGAAGTCTCATTTTTGAGACATGTGAATGAACTACGACAGCTTGATCTTTTGGGTACGTAGGCAGCTACTATGTGGTGCAGCTGATTATGAGGCAAATTAGAGTGGTTTGTATGTGGTCATCTCATGCTTTTGAGCATGATCTGAGGTGGAGAATTGTAGAATATGGTGAGGCCTGAAGCATGCAAATGCAGCTGAATATATTTGTTTTTGGTGCAATGTTTAATGTGGGCCTAATACTAGTTAAAGCCCAGGTAAACCTACCCATATATGTACTGTTTTCACGCAAAAACAGTGTGAGAGAATAACAAGTGACTGAGAGAATAATGGCAAGAGTTTTGCTTCAGCCGCTATGAGAGATCTTGTGTAAGCTTGTATGTATCTCTCTTTTGTTTCTCCATCGTGGTAAATAATATTCACTCTCTCTTGCCCGTGGATGTAGGCTATTGCCGAACCACATTAAAATCTTGTGTGCTTTCTCATTTTCTTCAGTTTTGTTTTGTTACTTATAGTTACAATACAGATACTATCAAAGTATACTTCCGCTGTGTATAGATCTATAGATCCTCACTATGTGTACACACACAACCCAGGCAATCAACCACTTGACTCAACCAGACCGAGGATAACTCAACATCGACCACACTCATAATACACAAGCCCAAACACTAATACATCACTTAACAATGTAAAACTGCCCAAGTACTCAGCAACACAGCCCCAAAATCTCTTGTATCAAGGTGTGCATCAGCATAGCCTGCACACAAATGCACACATTAATACACTGAAATCTCTCACTCCTCAATCTTTGCTTCCATCAACCCAAGCCTCCGACACCTGCCTGACAGCCTCCAGCACCACCTTTGAAGAACTTTTGGCTAACTCTGATGAACTTGGCCAAAGTTTGGGTTTGCTCCCCATTTTTGAATGTTTACAGCAGTTTCCTTCTTCAAAAATCTTGGCAGGCATTCTGTCGTTGTTACAGCCAAATTCAATACGATCTGAAATAGTTCATTTATAGATTGCACGTTGAAAATATCGATCGGCGGATGTAGGAGATCCTTAATCTGAGATCGGATGTAGAGTAATTTCTCAAAAAGTGAAAAGCAAAGATCGAGTACAGTTGCTTAGTACTTCTTCTTCGATCTGACAGGGTACTTTACAGAAAAAATGTTTAGTTTGTGGCCAAAGGAGACACAAAAGAAACATCGGGGAAGTTCACAGTAGCTTTTTGCATGGTGCAGTAAGTCGTTGCATCGGAAACATCAACATCAGTGGAATGCTAGTTTTCAAAGAATTTATGGTTTGAATGGACACTCAGATGAAGTTGAAGTAGAAAATGAGATGGTTTTATATCTATATAAACTAGAAGCGATGATGTTATTAAATGAAAATTGTTGAAGGGGGGCGATTTAAGTGCCATGAAGGGAAGCAAAGTCAATTTGACAACCTCTGCATACGAAGGCCTTGAACTGTGAAGAGAGGGGAATTGATAAAGGGAACATTAATAGTTGGTCGATGTTTTGGAGAGCAATTTTAGGAAGGTCATCTAGTGTTAAGATAGTGTCAAACATTGGTGCAGTTCTTCATAACACTTCATTTGATGATGAAGATGATGTAAAAGAAACCGATAAGTTCATCAAAACAACTACTAATTTCTAACCTTCAAAAATAGCTTCGTGCTCAGCAAGTTGTATTGTGTTCAAATCTTTTATAATCTACCCTTGTTCATGTACACACACATTATACATATTCTTCGTATTCAAAAATTGCAAAAATTTGTTTTTATCTACTTGCATACAGCTTGGTATAGGACCATTGTCGTTGCTTTTGCCAGTTTGGCAGATCAAGCTAAAGCCTTGGTGAGCATAAACGTAGTCGTCCATGCACAAAATATGTTACAGGTAGACTATCATAATTTATTTATTTTTAAGTAAATATCATATGCACAACCTACTAACTTGAAAAGTATGTATCACCATTTTACTAATTATAGGAGAGTGGAGCTAATCCCTATGGTATAGTACTAGGCTGGATCATGGTTGCAATATTGGAGCAGTCGCTTACCTTAAATATATCTGAACTGAATGTATGAACATTATTTCTTGTTAATATGCATTTATAGTTTTATATAGTAGACATTTGTGTTTTTTACATTATAACTCTATTTTGCTACTACTGATCAGATCAAGCGAGGGAACGTCGAGGGATTGAATCCTTTATGTTCACATTTGCTCTCATTGCAAATGCTTCTTATGCTATCAGGTATATACTCTCTGTCACAACCATTGCAGGTAAATTTTACACATGCTTTAACCAAAATTCACATTATATTTCACTTTTTTGTATGTAGCATACTCATAAGGTGCATTGAATGGTACATGATTAAAGCCAATACACCATGGTTGCTAGATGCCATTGTGTGTGTAAGCTAATTCATTTTGTAGGATCGATTTCACCCTAGAGGGGGGGGGTGAATAGGGTGATAGTGTTAATTATAAAAATTAATTACAGAAGCTTATAAACTAATATTAACACAGATCACAGAATATTACCAGCACGGAAATAAATAGCAGAATAATAAAATGCAGAACGGAACAACACAGAATTTACCCAGCTTCGACAAAAACCTGCCTACGTGCTGCCTCCAAGGTTTCTACTAGAAATTAGAAAGTCCCTCGCTTACACACGTAAACTCGCTATACCCGCTATTGACTATCCTAACTCTACGCTCAAAACCCTGGCCACAACTCAACCACCGAGTTGCGAATTCCCAAACTACGACACGTAGTTTGTACCCTAGTCACACGACTAGAAAAATTAAACAGTTTAAAGTATAAATTTAGAAAACAATTAAAATTAAACCCTAATTATAAATTTAAAGCCCCTTAAAACAAACTCCTTTAGAACATAGGCCGGCCTCCTTTGCTATTCGACCCGTCTCTTTTATTTCTTTGTTCGTAATGGCGGTCGTTCCTCTTTAGGGCTTCGTCCTTGATCAAATTAGGGCTTTCGAACTGCCGATCATATGTTGATTGATGCAATGATTCTTCGCGTGTAACGTTGATCGATTGTTGCTCACTTCGGCTGCTTCGTTGATCAAATTCTCTCCTTGATTTGGTATGTAATTAGTTTTTGCTTTCTGGAATTTGATGATAATTGCCGATGATGATTAAGGTTTTTATAGGAGTCAATTTCCCAAAATCTCGTTTGCCAGATTTCTTCAATTTTATGCTATCGGCCCTCTGATATTTGTTGAACGATGATGATTTATTTGACTTTGTCAATTTCGTAATATCGTTGCTTGATGGTCACGTTGTTGATTCATGACTTGGTCAATCACATTTGCTACCACGGTTTGAATCTGACTTTAATTTGTGACATTTGAATTGCCGTGCTCATCACGGTGTTGATTTTTGACTTCGTCAATACTTTCATTGTTTATCTCGACTTGGCTTTTTAACTGTAACAGATGCTACACTTGTTGGTTCGATTCCAGTATGCTTTTTCACTGTCGCATGCACTTGAGTTTGTAGCTTGCTACTGACTTGTTTGTTGCATTGCTGTTATTGCATTGATGATTTTGTGTTGGTTCCAATGTTGCATCTCTGACCTATGCATTCCATTCTCGTGTGTTCATTTGAGTTGTCTGCACTTAGACTTGAGCTTTTATTGTCATGTTGCATTGACCTAAACAATCCATATTATTGCTTTGATATTGCAGTTTGGTCTTGACGCAGTTGCTCTTTGTTGCACTGCATAGTGGTCTTCTGTCCATGGCACTGTTCATGTTGAGTTTGTTGCTGTGTTGATTTGAATTGTTGCATGGTTACTGGTTCATTTGATAGCACTAGCTGTTGGTTACTTGATTCAGTTGTGTTGGAACTGGATTGATTTATTTTGGCTTCACTTGTGTATACTGTGTCATTTTGTTCATCTGTATATTGCTGCAATCTTCATTGCAGTATTTTCCATTGTTCCATTCTGGTTCTTCATGCATGTTCTCTTTTCATTGCTTTGTATCATTCTTTGTATCATGTTACTGAGTTTGTTGTGTATACTTGTGGCTGGTGATTCATCTTTCTGCATTTGGTCTGGTTGCATGTGCACTATTTATATCTGCAGTGGCATTGTTTTGTTTGCATATATCACTAGCTGTTAGTTTTGGCGTATGGTCAGTGATGCACTTGGTTATTCGATCCCTGTTTGATCATTGAAGTGTCTGGCCTGATGCTGCATACATGTTTATTGCATTGACATGTTGTAGTTGGTCTTTGTATTGCTTGGTGGCATTGTGCATCTCAACTTGTTCTTGTATTCACTGTTATATTTGGGCTTCACTGAATCTTTTATTGCATACTTGGGCTGCTGGACTTGTTGTACATTGCATAGTGCATTGCCTTGTTTGTTGAAGTTGTGCTTGCACACTTGCTATTGTTGGCTGCGTACACGAGTTGGCGAGGCAGTGCACACGTGTATGAATGTACACGTGTGTATTGCAGCCACTTATGATTACCTGTCCCTGTAATATCTATGTGAACGACTTTGTGATGAATTCAAGTGTGAATGATGACGAACAACCCAAATAACTGAGGCAAATGATATTTTGAAAAACCATATTTTATTTTATATTGCAACAATATTTTTTTTTCAATTTTACTGCGTTAGTGAATATTTTTGCAGATTGCTCAGATGATGGATTCAAACTGGAAGGAAGTTGAAGATAAATACGAGTGTGAGTGATATGTAGTGAGGTGAACTGTAAATATGAAATGTGATGTAATTGTAATCAAAGTTGTATAGTTATACTGAGAGCTTGAAATTTGTACTATTCAAAGATGTAATAAATATTTGTTTGAATAAAATATTCGTTTGAATTCAAAATCTGTGTATTTAATTTTATTCAGCAAATATTTATTTATTCTGTGAAAAAATAAAATAGTACATTAACAAATACATTTAAACGAATGTATATATGTTTATTATCATCAAACAAAAATCATATAAGCGCATATTCAACAATCTCCCCCTTTTGATGATAACAAACATATATTTAAGATTTTGAATATGTTAAATGTATTTGATCATAGATATATCCTAATTGCTCCCCCTATTTAAATTCTCCCTCTCTACACAATACTCCCCCTACATATATGCATACAAATAGAAATATGCAAATGAGTCTAGATGCAAATGGAAAATTATTCGACCTTTGCTTGATTTTATTTGACAAAATCTTAACTTTTCTTTACCCCTTTTCTTATCAGCAAAAGAATAATAGTGTTAGAGAAAATAGAGATAAAGTAATCGATATTGATCTAATATTAAGACTCAATCGAATATAAATATTAAATTTAAAAAAAATCAAACAAAAAATCATAAATATTTTGTTAGGCGCATATTCCACTTTTAGAATGATGGAAATGTTGTCATCGTATAAAACTATATAGTTATGTCTATTTGTGGTATATTTATATCAGGAATTTGAATATCTACTAACCATGCATAACCGTTAGGACTTTTAAATGAGATTAGTAGTATTCCAATTTTATTTTAAAAAAAATGAATTTAAGTATCTTCTAACCACGCATAACCGTGAGGACTTTTAAATGGGATTAGAATCAACTTGTTTATTTTAAAAATCAACTTTTGATATGCATTCCATACATGCATAACCGTGAGGACTTTTAAATGAGTATGGAAGCACATAACAAATTCCAAGTAATTCACCCATGCATAACCGTGAGGACTTTTAAATGAGAGTGAATACATTGGTAATTATTTAATTTTTATTATTATTATTATTATTTATTTAAAAGTAAAAAAACGAATGATTCCTGTTTAAAATACCACATATTGACAAACTATATTGAATTTTGATGAGTAATGGTTGTTTGAGATATGATAGAAATAGAGATGGTCATGAAATTTTTACCAACAAAAGTTTTATGACTCTTGTTTAATTTGAAAAATTTACTAATTGTATCGTCTCGAGTAATAATATATGATAAATATCAATACTCATCACTTTTTCAATCACTATTTATCTATTCGATGATTTGTAGGGAGAAAAAAAATGTTAAATATTCAGCAAATTTCTAAAACACCTAAGCTGAGTCGTAGTTTACAAAAACTATTTTATGGTAGGGGTTTTTACACAAAATGTCTGCCAATTGAGAATCAGTTGAAATAAAATTTATGCAGATATTTTCTTTGGAAATATGATCTCTAATAAAATGACGTCTAACATCTATATGTTTTGTTCGTGAGTGATGTACAGGATTATTTGTGAGATCGATTGCGCTTTTGTTATCACACATTAGTGGTACACGTTTAAAATTTAGGCCATAGTCATGCAAAGTTTGTATCATCCATAAGATTTGAGCAAAGCAACCACTCAAAGCAATATACTCTGCCTCTGTTGTGGATAATGCAATACAATTTTGTTTTCTACTCGACCATGCAACTAAAAACATAAAACATGCTCTGCTAGTACTTTTTCTATCAACTAAATTTCCAGCATAATCAGCATCTGAAAAGCCTTTCAATTCAAAATTATCGTTTGATGGATACCAAAGACCAAACCGTGAGGTGTGCAACAAATATCTTATAATTATTTTAACAGTTTTTAAATGAGATTCTTTTGGGTTAGATTGAAAACGTGCACATAAGCAGACAAAAAACATGATGTCAGGTCTAGAGGCGGTAAGATAAAGGAGCGATCCAATCATACCTCTGTAGTGCTTTTGATCAACTGTCTTACCTTTTTCATCCTTGTCAAGTTTAAGTGTTGTACTCATGGGAGTTCTTGCTGGTTTAGCTTCTTTCAATCCAAATTTGTTGACAAGTTCCCTAATATATTTTGTTTGAGAAATGAATGTGCCTTTATCGCTTTGTTGGATTTGAAATCCTAAAAAAAAAATTAACTCTCCAACCAAGCTCATTTCAAAATTTTCCTGCATGACTTTTTCAAATTTATCATACAATAACTTGTTAGTAGCACCATAAATGATGTCATCAACATATATTTGAACAATCAAAAGATCATCATTTTCATGCAATAGAAATAGTGTGGTGTCTACACATCCCTTTTTGAACCCATTTTCAAGGAGATAAGAACTAAGACATTCATACCAAGCTCTGGGAGCTTGTTTTAATCCATATAATGCCTTTTTCAGTTTGTACACATTGTTTGGATATTCATGACTTTCAAAACCTTCTGGTTGTTCAACAAACACATCTTCTTTTAAAATTCCGTTAAGAAAAGCACTCTTAATGTCCATTTTTCTTAGTTTAAATCCTTTGTAACAAGCAAAAGCTAATAATATTCTAATTGATTCTAGTCTAGCTACAGGTGCAAAAGTTTCATCAAAGTCAACTCCTTCAATTTGATTGTATCCTTTAGCAACTAGTCTAGCTTTATTTCTAATTACATTTCCAGATTCATCATATTTATTTTTAAAAATCCATTTTGTTCCTATAACTGGATAATCCTTAGGTCTAGGTGCTAGACTTCAAACATTATTTCGTTCAAACTGATTTAGCTCTTCTTGCATGGCCATGAACCAGTTTTCATCATTAAGGGTTGAATCTATGTTATTTGGTTCTATTTCTGAAATAAATCCACTATATAAGCACAGATCACATAGATTTTTAAAGGATGAACGAGTTTGTATACCTGCTATAGGATTTCCAATTACCAATTCTGGTGGATGATCTGTTTTGTATTTCAGTTTTTCTGAATCCAGATTTCTTCGGACTTCTTGAATTGTGGTAGTTTCTCTAGCATCAGCAGTTTCTTTTAGATTTTCAAGCTCATCTTTTTCTTTCTCCTCTTTAACGTTGCTTTTGGATGTTTCCTGATCATCAATGCCTTCATCAAATTTCACATTGATTGATTCCACGATTGTTTTAGTCTTTTTGTTGTAGACACTATAAGCTTTGCTTCTCGAAGAGTAACCCATGAAGATGCCTTCATCAGCCTTTGCTTCAAATTTTCCTAACTGATCACCTGTATTAAGAATATAGCAAGGACATCCAAACATTCTGAAGTAAGCGATGTTTGGTTTATTGTTGAACCATAGCTCATAGGGGGTTTTGTTAAGAATCGGTCTAATCATAACTCTACTCATTACATAACATGCTGTATTTACTGCTTCTGCCCAGAGATACAGAGGTAGTTCATATTCATTTAACATAGACCTAGCCAATTCTTGCAAAGTTCGATTCTTTCTTTCAACTACCCCATTTTGTTGTGGAGTACGTGGTGCAGAGAACTCATGTTTGATTCCGTTTTCATCACAGAATTTTCAAATTCATAATTTTCAAATTCATAATTTTCAAATTCTCCACCATGATCACTTCTTAATGAAACAATAGAGACTTCTTTTTCATTTTGCACAAATTTTGCGAATTTTGTGAAGTATGAAAAAGTTTCTGATTTTTTAGCCAAGAAATATACCCATGTATATCTTGAGTAATCATCAACTAACACAAAGCAATATTTCTTACCTCCTAAGCTAGCAATGTCATTAGGTCCGAATAGATCCATATGAACTAGTTCAAGAACTCTAGAAGTGCTTACATTGTTTTTGGCATGAAACGATGATTTTTTAAGTTTTCCCAAAGTACATGCTTTACAAATGTTTTCTGTTTCAAACTCATGTGATGGCAACCCTTTTACCAAACTTTTCCTTTTCAATTTGTTTAATAAGTTCATACTAGCATGCCCTAAACGTCTATGCCATAAATTCACTTCTATATCCTTAGCTACCAAACATTTAGAGAGGGTGAGATCATCAAAAGATAGAGAATATATATTACCTTTCCTTTTTCCTGAAAATAAGATTTCTTTTGATGATTTGTCAACAATTTTGCACAAGTCATAATCAAAGATAACATTCATATCTTTATCACATAGCTGGCTGATTGATATCAAATCATGGTGCAGATTTTCAACATATAGTACGTCATTCGAGGTAAATGTATTGTTACCTACTTTACCTTTACCGACAATTTTACACTTGTCATTGTTCTCCATTGTGACTCTGCCACCTTTGTACTTTTCTAGGCTAAGAAACTTTGATTTATCGCTTGTCATGTGCCTGGAACAGCCAGAATCCAAGTAGCATTGCTGTTGTTCCTTAGCCTGCCAGCATACCTACACGAGAAGAGAGTTTAGTGACCTATTTGTTTTTATAGGTCCATGATTGTTAATGGCAAAATATTTAGAACGATAATTTTGTGGAGACCCAAAACTATTTATAATTGTTCCCTTTGGCACCCAAATTTGTTTAACTTTGAGAGTTTTTGTATTTGTGCCTTTTGGAACCCAAATCGGTATAGTTTTCACATGTTTGGATCTATACCAACAATTATTGTGATTGTGTCCATATTTTCCACAAATTGTGCACATAGAATTATGATTAATATTGCCTTCAATAGTTTTCGATTTACTATACACAAGTCCTTATCTAACCGTATTAACAGTTTGCTTTCCGAATAGCATATTCAACGATTTTTCACTTTTTGAAAATTTATCTAAAGTCGTTGACAATTGTTGGACTTGTGTTTTGAGAGATTCATTTTCGTTTAACAACTGTGTGCACTTTTTAATAGAATTCTCTCTCCTAGTATTTTCATTCTCTTTTAAAATCAGGATTTCATTTTCAAGTGATTTTATATTGATTTCCGATTTTTTAATTTCTTCTTCGAATGTTAGACACTTATCACACTTAAGGATCCTACTTTGATAGTTCTTAACTAATTGATCAAGTTGTTTATTACATTCTATCAAAGTATCCTTTTGAGATTCAAGTTTGGCGTATTTTTCCCTAAATCGTTCATAACAGCCATTTACTTCATGGAAATAAATAAGTAATTCAGAATGAGTGAGTTTTGATACCTCGCTTGGCTCGTCGTCATCACTGTCTGTAACTTCACCATGAAGGCACATGTTTGCTTTTTCACTCTCACTCTCGGTGCTATCACTTTCATCTTCGTCGGTTTCATCCCAAGTAGCCGCAAAGCTTTTCTTCTTTAGTTTCTTTCCTTGGTTTGATCGTTTTTGAGGACATTGTGGCTTGATATGACCGGGTTTGTTGCATTTGTAACAGATGATTTTCTGTTCTTCTGGGTTGTCTAGTGCTTTGCCTATTCTGCTTTTCAATTCATGATTTCGAGCTGGATTTCCGTATTTGCGATTCCACCTTTTGAATTTCTTTATTAGTAGCGCCAGCTCTGCTGCTCCATCATCATCATCATCGTTATCATCATCAATTTTGGTTGTTCCTTTGAGAGCTATCGATTTCTTTCGAGTATCTCCTCCTTCACGCTCTTCTTTGAATTTTATCTCTAACTCATATGTGGTGAGATTTCCGATGAGTTCTTCAATTTTGAGTTGTTTTAAATCTTTCGATTCTTGAATGGCAGTTACTTTCGCTTCAAAGCTTCGTGGAAGGGCTCTGAGGATTTTCCGGACTATTTCCAATTCGGTGTATGTTTTTCCGAGAGCTTTTGATTTGTATACGATATTGGAAAGTCGTCCGTACATCTCTTTGACATTTTCTTCTTTCGCCATTGTAAAGTTCTCGTATTCGCTGCTTAGCATGGCAAGGCGAGATTCTTTGACTTGAGATGTTCCTTCGTGAGTCACTTCTAGTATGTGTCATATTTCCTACGCAGTTAGACAATGTGAGACACGATTAATTCAAATTGATCTAATGAACAGATAATAGAATTCATAGTTTTGGCATTAGTATTCTGTAATTTATTTTCTAGTTCTGTCCATTGTTCCTTTTGTTTCTCTATTTCCTGATTATCTACAGTTATAGTTGGAGTTCTGTAACCTGTTTCAACAATATCCCAAGCGTCAATGGTTTTCAGAAAAATTTTCATCCTATTTTTCCAAAAAGTATATTCACCATTGAACATTGGTGGTCTAACTATCGACTGACCCTCTGCAAAAGCATTATTAAAAGAAGCCATTTTAAAAATTCAAATTTTTAAAACAAAACTGATTTTTTCAAAAAATCGAATTTTTAAAACAAATGTTGACTTCTATTCCTAACTCTGATACCACTTGTAGGATCGATTTCACCCTAGAGGGGGGGGGGGGTGAATAGGGTGGTAGTGTTAATTACAAAAATTAATTACAGAAGCTTATAAACTAATATTAACACATATCACAGAATATTACCAGCACGGAAATAAATAGCAAAATAATAAAATGCAGAACAGAACAACACAGAATTTACCCAGCTTCGGCAAAACCTGCCTACGTGCTGCCTCCAAGGTTTCTACTAGAAATTAGAAAGTCTCTCGCTTACACACGTAAACTCGCTATACCCGCTATTGACTATCCTAACTCTACGCTCAAAACCCTGGCCACAACTCAACCACCGAGTTACGAATTCCCAAACTATGACACGTAGTTTGTACCCTAGTCACACGACTAGAAAAACTAAACAGTTTAAAATATAAATTTAGAAAGCAATTAAAATTAAACCCTAATTATAAATTTAAAGCCCTTTAAAACAAACTCCTTTAGAACATAGGCCGGCCTCCTTTGCTATTCGACCCGTCTCTTTTATTTCTTTGTTCGTAATGGCGGTCGTTCCTCTTTAGGGCTTCGTCCTTGATCAAATTAGGGCTTTCGAACTGCCGATAATATGTTGATTGATTCAATGATTCTTCGCGTGTAACGTTGATCCATTGTTGCTCACTTCGGCTGCTTCGTTGATCAAATTCTCTCCTTGATTCGGTATGTAATTAGTTTTTGCTTTCTGGAATTCGATGATAATTGCCGATGATGATTAGGGTTTTTATAGGAGTCAATTTCCTGAAATCTCGTTCGTCTGATTTCTTCAATTTTATGCTATCGGCCCTCTGATATTTGTTGAACGATGATGATTTATTTGACTTTGTCAATTTCGTATTATCGTTGCTTGATGGTCATGTTGTTGATTCGTGACTTGGTCAATCACATTTGCTACCACGGTTTGAATCTGACTTTAATTTGTGACATTTGAATTGCCGTGCTCATCACGGTGTTGATTTTTGACTTCGTCAATACTTTCATTGTTTATCTCGACTTGGCTTTTTCACTGTAACAGATGCTACGCTAGTTGGTTCGATTCCAGTATGCTTTTCCACTATCGCATGCACTTGAGTTTGTAGCTTGCTACTGACTTGTTTGTTGCATTGCTGTTATTGCATTGATTATTTTGTGTTGGTTCCAATGTTGCATCTCTGACCTGTGCATTCCATTCTCGTGTGTTCATTTGAGTTGTCTACACTTGGACTTGAGCTTTTATTGTCATGTTGCATTGACCTGAAACAATCCATATTATTGCTTTGATATTGCAGTTTGGTCTTGACGTAGTTGCTCTTTGTTGCACTGCATAGTGGTCTTCTGTCCATGGCACTGTTCATGTTGAGTTTGTTGCTGTGTTGATTTGAATTGTTGCATGGTTACTGGTTCATTTGATAGCACTAGCTGTTGGTTACTTGATTCAGTTGTGTTGGAACTGGATTGATTTATTTTGACTTCACTTGTGTATACTGTGTCATTTTGTTCATCTGTATATTGCTGCAATCTTCATTGCACTATTTTCCATTGTTCCATTCTGGTTCTTTATGCATGTTCTCTTTTCATTGCTTTGTATCATTCTTTGTATCATGTTACTGAGCTTGTTGTGTATACTTGTGGCTGGTGATTCATCTTTCTGCATTTGGTCTGGTTGCATGTGCACTATTTATATCTGCAGTGGCATTGTTTTGTTTGCATATATCACTAGCTGTTAGTTTTGGCGTATGGTCAGTGATGCACTTGGTTATTCGATCCCTGTTTGATCATTGAAGTGTCTGGCATGATGCTGCATACATGTTTATTGCATTGACATGTTGTAGTTGGTCTTTGTATTGCTTTGTGGCATTGTGCATCTCAACTTGTTCTTGTACTCACTGTTATATTTGGGCTTCACTGAATCTTTTATTGCATACTTGGGCTGCTGGACTTGTTGTACATTGCATAGTGCATTGCCTTGTTTGTTGAAGTTGTGCTTGCACACTTGCTATTGTTGGCTGCGTACACGAGTTGGCGAGGCAGTGCACACGTGTATGAATGTACACGTGTGTATTGCAGCCACTTATGATTACCTGTCCCTGTAATATCTATGTGCACGACTTTGTGATGAATTCAAGTGTGAATGATGACGAACAACCCAAATAACTGAGGCAAATGATATTTTGAAAAACCATATTTTATTTTATATTGCAACAATATTTCTTTTTCAATTTTACTGCGTTAGTGAATATTTTCGCAGATTGCTCAGATGCTGGATTCAAACTGAAAGGAAGTTGAAGATAAATACGAGTGTGAGTGATATGTAGTGAGGTGAACTGTAAATATGAAATGTGATGTAATTGTAATCAAAGTTGTATAGTTATAGTGAGAGCTTGAAATTTGTACTATTCAAAGATGTAATAAATATTTGTTTGAATAAAATATTCGTTTGAATTCAAAATCTGTGTATTTAATTTTATTCAGCAAATATTTATTTATTCTGTGAAAAAATAAAATAGTACATTAACAAATACATTTAAACGAATGTATATATGTTTATTATCATCAAACAAAAATCATATAAGCGCATTTTCAACATTCAAATGCTCTACAACAGACCTCTCTTCATCTAATCTCAGTTGTACCAACTTTCGAACCATAAAAGCCTTACTAGTAGCACTCTTTGACTCATACAAAGATACCAACTTATTCCACAAAGCCTTCGCGGATTCACAACTAGTCACATGATGGAAAACTAAATCATCAAGATATTGACGAATCAAAGCAATTGTCTTCTTATCCATCTTCTTCCATTTTCCCTCATCTACATCAGAGAGTTTCTTTCCATCTCTATCAATCGGATCATGAAGATCATTGAGGTACATAACATCCTCCATCTTAGGTTTTCAAATGCCCCAATTTTTTCCATCCAAGATAGTCATCTTTGAAAACGAAATCATATCCGACATCAATAATTTTTCAAACCAAAATTACTCTAAGCTTTGTGATGATTTGTGCTCTGATACCAAACTGTTATGAAAATAGTAGCACTATGCGGAAGCTTTTATCAACAGATCTTTATCACCCAAATCACAAAGAGATAACTTGGATTGAAAATAAGATGAATTGAAATCAAAACGCAATAACACAAAATATTCCACCCAACCACCCACTTTATTGATTCACCGAAATTTTGTTTACAATTAATAGAACAAAACTAAAGTAAACAAAATACCATTGAATCAATAACCAAATTGAGAAAGAGAGCAAATACGGCTAAAATTGTTGGAGAAAAAGAACAAAGATGGAGAAGAGAATTAGTAAATAGATTTTTCATCACACTTTTACCCTTTCTTCTATTCTCTATTTATATAATCAATTACTTAATATCCAAGTTAATATTAGATGATAAAAAATAATTTGATTAGCTACTTAGAGAGAGAATTAAACATACTCAAATATGCCTATTAATTAAAGGAATAAAATCTTCTTTTTCTTTCTTTTGCATATTTATTTTCCTCTATTTGTGATTTTGTATCACCAAAATTTAACATATATCACTTTTTTATATGTAACATACTCATAAGGTGCATTTAATGGTACATGATAAAAGCCAATACACCATGGTTGCTAGATGTCATTGTGTGTGTGAGCTAATTACTCCACAATGGCAAATCTGGAACTCTTAGAGTAGCTGAGCCCCAAAAAAATTCTCTTAGAAAGGTATGAATTTGCTAATACCTTAATCTTTTACTTTGCTGATTTGAATTTTTTTCTTCTTCATTCTAGATTAAGTTATGCTTACGTTTTCTAATCAAATTTTGCTTGCTGAATTGAATGAAATTTCTGTTTGTTTTTCTAATTTTTCTTTTGCATAAATCAACTATTCTTGAATTTCTAATTGGATTATTGGACTGATTTATTAGCATTAATCTTGAAACCCAACTTATTATGTAAGAAATTAGCTTTAGCTGAAGTTACCTAACTGGCATGGTCTTAATAATCATCTAAGTAAGCTAATATATAAAAAGATGTAAACTAAAAATGCATGAACTTTAACCTCAAACTTTGGTTGGTTGTAAGTAGAAGTGGCCAATCAAAAGCAAAACTTCTGCAACTATATACTAATTAAGCTGTTAAATGTTACTTTATTAAAATAGTTAGCCAACAGTTATCGATGGTAAGCTGTTAATACAACTTTAACAAAATAGAAACGTGAACGGCAAGTTGTGCTAGAAACTAAAGTCATACCTAAACTTAGTACACTAATGCAATGAGTACAAATTAGACCCAAAAGAAACAATTAGTTAGAAACAAACTGGAAGAAGAGGTAGTTCGAGTTACTTCATCAAATGAGCATAGGATCCAAAAAAAAGCAATTAATTAGAAATAAACAGGAAGAGGTATATCAAGTTACTTTATCAAATGAGTATATGATCAATTTCATAATAAAAAGGTAATTAGTTGTGTACAAAAATTAAGAAAAAAGTTAGTTGTTAAGCTATAAAATGAAATATAATGAAAGACTTAGTTCATAAGCCAACAAATTAGTTGGCTTGTTGGTTGTCTAAATTTAGTTGTCCAAAATGTAATATTATCCGTGTATAACATAACCTAGAATAATGAGAAAACCCCACAAATTATGCTACTTAATGTTGGCTTGTTCGCGGTGTAGTTTCTGTTTACCTGCAAGTTCTTTGCGGACGGAACTGTTAAGATTAAGTGTTGACCTATCAAAGCTACAAAATTTCACAGTTAGCTGCCTTGTTAGAATCTTCATAGTTTCTTCATTGTTCACATAATTCTCTTTTCATAGAAGCATGTATAATCATTTATGTTCGCACAATGTTAATGCGTAATGGCAAGCCCTTTTATTCTTTCCCGATGAAATGCTTTCACTAGCATAACTTTAGCATTTGGCCATTCAAATTTTTGGATTTCAAATGTTCAGATGCGGAAGACCAACAACAGTCTGAAACTAATGACGATTCTGTTCATCGAGGGGAGCTTGACTTGTCATTCTAAACTGGATTCCAAGAGTAGCAGATTGATCCTCTCGTTCCTCTGCCTATGGTACAAAAGAATAGTCGATATTAATTGCATTCAGCTCATGATTTACACAGACCAAGCATGATAGTGACTCAGGAACATATGATACCGAGGGAACGTAAGTAACTCCAGTTATCACAAATGAAATCTCGTGTAGTATAAAATGTACCTAGTCTTTAAGAACTAATCAATTATGCTGGTTAAAATAATAGGTATATGCCAGTCCATTTTGAGAATATATTCAGCAAGTTATCCTTTTATGAGCTGTGGGCAATGACCAAAAGGAAATAGTTTGACTTGTGATTTATTTGGATGGTAAAAAGTGATTCGCTTCATTTTAGAATCTTTATGCGCAGTAAGTATGTGCACCTCTAGTTTCTTCAACTAACTGCGTAAACATACATAGGATAAATGCAAAACTGGAATGGTTGCTACTGTATTTGCTGGCAAAAGATGAAGAAGGTTATCTTTCGAAGGAGGTCATCAACGGAACCAGAAATATATATTATAGCATGGAACTGGAAATAAGAAGAGGTAACTAAATATATATTGCAGCATGGGCATACATTTTAATGCACTAGCTGGCAATTCAGCTATAATGTCAATACGACATTACCTCTTAATGAATTGTTCATGGCTTCATCCTACAGGTGACTATTTTTTTTAGTTATTACGTAGTTAGCAACTGTTGCTAAAGGAAACATTGACATATCACTGTTTCTTACTTAATTTATTTACTTCAAAGCTGTAATATCTTTTGTGCTTAGACATCTTTTATGCTTTTAGATTCTTCCTTTCTGTTAAGAACTACAAGTGAACTTAAAAATGCTGACAATTCTTAATGTATGTCTGCAGATGAAATGGAAGATGACGAGTGATATGATCATGCTTGCAGATGAATTTTGTAGGTAAACCAAAATTTCTACTATGTTATATGAACGAACGTATGTGTAGGAGAGTCATATTAATGATAAATTTGAAGTAGAAATTGCATATTGAAAATTGCAAGGAATGAGTGATAGCAACAAAGAAAGAGAGGTAGTGAATGAAGCCTTCTAAATTGAATCCAATGAACACAGTAGTGAATCAAGACTTTTTTAGTGTAGTGCGTTGTAAATAAATCCTAATCTTAAGAAGTTTCCCTTATTATATATAATTATTCTTTGTTGTTGTGAGAAATTCTAACTCGAGACCACTCAAATCAAAAACCCTAAACACAGCAGAAAACGAGATCGTGGTAAGAAGTGCAAAAACAACCAATCAATATCTCAATTCAAAAACTCAATACAATCAAAAACCGATCATAATCTCCAAATAAGTAATAGAAAATCAAAACAATAACGATAAAATAAATCACACATCGATTTATAGTGGTTCCACTAGCGACTTGTTGGTGTACATCCATTTTGAAAGAGTACCTTTATTAATACCAATGAGAAGAATACAAGTGATTAATTACAATGATCAAAATTCTAACAGAATTGATTTGTGGAGAAGAGAATTGAAGAAAATTAGGTTTAGGTAAACCCTAATTGAATGAGGATAAACCATAGATTAAACCCTTTAATTTTTGCTTCAGTTGTCCTGTCTTTAAATCTTGAAAATAGCTTATATAGGAGAGTATAAAACCTAAATAAAGTTCTAGAATTGCCCCTACGAATATCACAAATCTTCACACCAAAACTCGGACTGAAAATAGGCTGAAAAACGTCACAGAAGTCTGTCACTATGCGACAGACGTCTGTCATATACCTTGGGAAAATATTCCCTGACACCACAGACGTCTTTCATAAAGTGACAAAAGTCTGTCATAAGGTGACAAACATCTGTCCACATTCTCGGGTTCCAAACCCCGTAGTCACAGACGTCTGTCACTTTATGACAAACGTTTGTCGCCTGATGCTGGTTACAGTACTTCATCTTTATCGCCATATCATCCTCCTTCGAGCTCCGATTTGCGAACCGTTTTCACCATTATAAAGCTACTTTCGATCTCTTCAATTCGCCATATAGTGTCGCCAAAATTCAACACTTCATCTCGACACTATATCCATCTCCTACTCCAATGGTACCATACCATCATCAACAATCGATAGCACCAACTATCACCACTTCTACCTTCAACCAAATATGAATGCTTTCTCAATGAGCTCCGGTAAAGCCACCGCCCATTTCATTCCATCAACGAGCTCAGACAAAGCCTCTGCCCGCTAACAAAGTGTTGAAAGCGCCCAAATCCAAAACCGTCTCATGAAAAACTAAAGTGCTAAGGAGTGTAAACCATCACTCACCAAGAAGATATAATCACAATCTCTCATGATACTCTTCATCATCCATAACCAAGCTCCTCTCTCAACCGCGCCACTCCGTGGCACCTAGCGCTTCAACAAGCGAATCAAGTTCGAGCAATGCTCAAACTTTCCAACCGATAATATATTAGTGAACATATCTGCCGCGTTATCCTTTGTGTGCACTTTTCGAAAATATACTTGCTTATCTTCATCCATGGCTACTAAAAATGACTCTCTCACTTCAATATGCTTAGTCCGTGAGCTAACTTCCAAATTCTCCTCCAAATGAATTACACTGGCTACCACATCGAACATCGATCGATGCTATCATGCTCGAAACTCAAGTCACACAACAATCGCCTCAAGTAAAGTGCCTCCTTTGTCGCCTCCACCACGGCTATTAACTCCGCCTCCATAGTGGATAAAGCAACTACGGTCTGCATTCTCGATCTCCAACTTATGGTCATATCACTAAGTATGAAGACATATCCGAAAGTTGATTTTCTTAAGATCCTTGTCACCGACGTAGTCCGAATCACAATAACCAACCAACTTGAAATTATTCTCCTTACTATCGCCAAAACAAAATCATGAGATGATGTACGTCTAAGATATCTCAATATAAGCTTCACAGTTTTCCAATGCGATTTCTTGGATTAGCTATATACTGACCAGCCATCCCGATGGCATTTGCAATATCTGGCCTTGTACACGCCATAGCATACATTAAACTTTAAATCGCACTAGCATATGGCACCTTTTCCATACAAGCCTTGTCTTTCTTCAAGATAGGTGATCCCTTACTCGAAAACTTCATATGAAAAGGTAAAGGTGTATTCGACACCCTTGCATTCTACATGCTAAAACAGCAAAACACTTTCTCTATGTACTCCTTTTGAGTTAATTTCAACTCAAAACACTTTTGATTCCTTTCTATTTCCATGTCCAATATTTTATTTGCTTCTTAAAGATCCTTCATTTCGAGCTCCGATTTCAAACTCGGTTTTAACTTGTTGATTTTATTCTTATTCTTAGAAGTAATGAGCATGTCATCCACATACAAGAGTAAATACATTCAACAATCATTTATCAACTTCTTGAAACATGCAAAAGCATCCTTGATGCTTCTATTAAAATCATTTTCAAGCATAAAATGATCAAATCTCTTATATCATTGTTTAGGTAATTGCTTTAAACCATATAGTGATTTCTTTAACTTGCAAACCAAATTTGACTTACCATCCACAACAAAACCTTCCACTTGCTCCATGTAGATGCCTTCATCCAAGCACCATGCAAGAAGTGGTTTTCACATCAAGTTGCTCCAACTCCATGTCGTGAATAGCAAGTAATATCCAGATTGAAGTATTGGCACACAACCGATGTGACTATCTCATCATACTTTTTTCCCTTGCTTTGTGCAAACTTCTTAGCCACTTGTCTAGCTTTGTATCTCCCATCGTCATTCACCTTGTATATCATTTTGCACCCAATAGCATGGTTTCCTTTAGGAAGTGGAACCAAACCCCAAGTTTGATTCTTCAACAACGGTTGCATCTCTTCCTCCATAGCACAAATACACTTCGAGCTATCACTCAATTCCATGACGTCATCAAGGTCCATCGACTCATCTTGGACAACATGAAGAGAAAAATCCGAATTATCACAAAAGCTAAGATAGTTTCAATCGCCATATCTTTTGGATGGCTTTATAGCACGACGACCCACCCGACTAGCAATACCATCATTCAAACTCTTTTCGGCTCCACCTTGAACCGAATCCTTTTTAGAATCATGTACATCACCAACACTACTAGAGGAACCATGTGGACTATGTGGTGTTACATCAACTGCTTCCTCCTCACAAGCATCTCCAACTAATCTACTCTCTTTACTCCTTAGACAAAATGTGAAAATAACTTCCGTCTTCTTTGATTCACCGTGAACCAAATCCAGAACATCCGATGAGCTCTCATTCTCCTTGAACAAAGTCGACTCATCAAAAGTAACATAACGAGAACTTATTATTTTTTTTGTTTGCGGATTCCATGTCCAATAGCCTTTTACTCCATTTGTATAACCAAGCAAAATCCTCTTGAAAACTCTAGGCTCAAGCTTATCATTTCTCGTATCATTCTCATAAATCGGACTACCAAACACATGAAGATAACTCCAGTCAATGCTCTTTCCCTTCCGTACTTCCTTCGGAATTTTGTTACCGATAGCCAAGCACGAAATTCGATTAATAATATGCACCGTAGTTGACAAAGCTTCGGCTCAAAGTCTCTTAGACAAAGCCGTTGTCAATCTCAAGCATCGAGCTTTCTCAAGTGGAGTACGGTTCTCTTCGCAACAAACCATTTGATTGTTGGCCTCCTGGTGTAGTAAAATGCCTCTGAATACCATGATGCTTGCAAAACTCCAAGAATTCTCTAGAAACATACTCTCCGCCATTGTCGGACCTTAGAACCTTCAAAGATTTGCCCCTCTCATTCACAACACGAGCTTTCTATACTTTGAACTTTGCAAATGCCTCCGACTTGGTCTTAATTAAATAACCCATACCTTTCGAGAAAAGTTGTCAATAAAAGAAATATAATAGCGAAATCCCTCTAAAGAAGCTACAGGTGCCAGTCTCTAAACATCCGTGTGAACACACTCAAGAACCCTTCTCGAATCATGTTTTCCCTCACCGAATGATACTTTAGTTCGCTTCCCCATGACACTTCCCTCACAAAACTCTGGTTTGTTGAAACTCCCTCAATCAATCATCTTTCTCTTCTGAAGAATATCCAAACTCCTCTATGAGACATGGCCTAACCTCAAATACTGTAACCTAGTTGCATCCAGGGCACGAGAACAATCAACTCCCATACAATTCTCACATTCAATAGTCACTCCTTGAAGCAAATAAACACCATGATTTCTAGCACCTTTGATCACCACAAGCGCACCCTTTGAATCCCTTACGCTATCACTCAACCTAAAGAATCCAGTTGTTCCAAAGAGGTAAGAGACTTCTGAAGTCTCAGAACATAGCATACGTTAGTGAAAGTACGAACCATTCCGTCAAACATCCGAATTTGTACGAAACCAATGCCTTTTGACTTACAAATAGCATCGTTGCCCATAACAATTGAATTTCCCTCTTTATTGTTATAAGAATAAAAATAATTCTTATTCGGCGTCATATGATAAAACACCCCCGAATCGAGCACCCATTCGCTACCCGAAACATTTGATGCTACCGCCGTAAAAAAATCTACATTTCCCTCATCAACTCCACCGTTACAGATGAAGATGTTACTTCCTTCTTTGCCTTCTCCTTCTCTGGACACTCATTCTTCCAATGATCGGGTTTCTTACAAAATACAAATGTAGCACTTTCCCTTTCGTTCCTTCTACTTTCCTCTCCAACCGGGGTTCCTTAATTTAGAACGCTCATGGTTCTCCTTCGCATATCTCTCCTCCGCAAATAAACTGTGACCACTACTTCCATCACCAAACTCCTTCATTTGCCTACAACTTCTCGCTAAGAAGACCCGTTTTGAAATCGTCAAGAGTCAAAGTATCTCGGCTATAGATCAAACTATTTGAGAAACCCGTATAATGGTCCCGCAACGAATACAACAATACCATCACCTTGTACTATTCTTTAATCTTCAAATCTGTCGCCTTCACATTCATTAGCAAATCATCAAAGGTATGCAAGTGCGCCTTCAGCGAAGTACCTTCCTTCATCTTATATGTGAAAAACGTTCACAATAAGAACAAACGATTAGTTAGTGACTTTTTCATATACAACTCCTCCAACTTGTCACATATACCCTTAGAGGTAGTCTCACCAGTAATTTTGAAGATAACATTCTTCCCCATAGCAAGTTGAAGTGTAGTGAATGACCACTCTTTCATTTCCTCTCTCTCAACATCCGAGATGTCCGTTGGAAATAAACGTGTCAAACACTACCCGATGCACCTGATTCCTCCTTAGAACCGCTTTCATCTTCCATTGCCGCTTTCAAAATTATTATTGCCACTCCACTTGTTTATAATCAATTGTGATCCTGAAGCCGCATACGATCCACGTACATAAGGCGCTACACCACTTGGACTAACCATTGAGGAATCACCTGAGGTATTATCTGATTCTGGTATTTTCACAACCACTTACCAACACCAAAAGCTCCGATACCAAATATTATGGGAAATTCTAACTCGAGACCACTCAAATAAAAATCCCAAAGCACATCGAAAAATGAGATCGTGGTAAGAAGTGCAAAAACAACCGATCAATATCTTAATCCAAAAATTCAATCCAATCCAAAACCGACCACAATCTCCAAACAAGTAATAGAAAACCAAAACACTAACGATAAAATAAATTACACACCGATCTATAGTGGTTCCACTAACGTCTTGTTGGTGAACATTCACTTTGAGAGAGAATTTTTATTAATACCAATGAGAAGAGTACAAGAGATTGATTACAATGATCAAAATTCTAATAAAATTGGTTTTGTAGAGAAGAGAATTGAAGAAAATTAGGTTTAGATAAACCCTAATTAATGGAGGATAAACCCTAGATTAAACCTTTAATTTCTGCTTCAGTCGTCCCATCTCTGAATCCTAAAAATAGCTTATATAGGAGAGTAGAAAACCTAGGCAAAGCTTCAGAATTTTCCTTGCGAATATCACAAATCTTCACACCAAAACATGTGCTAAAAAGAAGCTGAAAAACGTCATAGACGTCTGCCACTATGCGACAGACCTTTTTCATATACCTCGAGAAAACATTCCTTGACACTACATACGTTTGTCATAAAGTGACATACGTCTGTCCACATTCTCAAGTTCTAAACCTGTAGTCACAGACGTCTATCACTTTGTGACAAACGTTTGTCGCTTGATGCTGGCCACAACATTCCACCTTTATAGTCATATCTTTCTCCTTCGAGTTTCGATTTGCGAACCGTTTTCACCGTTATAAAGCTGCTTTCGATCTCTTCAATTCACGATATAGTGTCGCCAAAATTCAACATTCTTTCCTTTTTTGTCGCTGTTATTTTGATTTTGAAACAATAGTAGGCATTTTAGCAAGCAGCTATTCATATTTGCCATTATCATCGCTTCTTAGTCCACCTGATTTCCATTGTTCTTTGAACTGCTCCAAAATTTATATATTCATTCAATCGGATATATATCAATACTGAGCAGGTGAGTATCTACTAAAGGAGGAAAACCAATTATTTTGAATACATTTTTTAATATCAAAGTTGAACCTTCTCATTTATTAAATCGGTTTTGATTGTTTTATGTTCTAGTTTACATAAATTGGTACACATAATGCCAAAATTACAAATATATATTGGGATGCATGCAAGTATGAATTTGTACAAACATTTTTAAAGTAAAAAAAATTCATACACAAATTGTGTGAAACTTCAAATATGTTGCTCTTACTAACACATAAAAAAGTAAATTTTACTTAAAGAATGCAAAAAAAAACATTTTTTTAGTAGTTATCTAGTAAATAGATACATAAAAAAATATTTGAGTTGCCTTAGATAGGTGATCTTTTTGATACCTATGACCCTGTAGTAGCCAATAAAGAAAGGTTAGTTATACTATTACATGCAACGAAGATATTGATGAAATTCCAACCTTGTTAGTTCCATATATATAAACGCAGTATGTGAAGACAAAAGCAAAGTAGTTCTGGCATTGTTGTCCCACATAGTGATGATAATCATGGTATTCTGTACATCCATAAAATGAGATGTATTTCACTGGAGTTTGTGAGAAGTCAAATCATGTTTAGCACTGATACATTAGTTAAAGCAAAATAAGTCAAATCAATTCATGGTAATGCACCTTATTAGTGCTTTATGAATTAGAAGTTGTCATCAAATTTCCATGCATCTTATTTTAAATAAGATATAAATATAATGCGTAGACTAAGATCGATTTCCATGTATTCGATAGTTGCCTTCATTTATATCTTCTTTGCAAAGTTATAAGCTCTTTACTTGTTGTTGATTGTAGATTGTAAAATTCTAGGTTATTTGATGTTTACACGAAGACAGATTTGAAGCACTTCTTATGCAAATTAGACATGACAAAAAATTGAAGAAACAATTGATAAAGTAGGCGTGAAGGAGCAAGGAATGACCACTTTTTAATTTTGAAAACCATACATATAATTAATGCGAAGTTTAATTAAGATCAAGGCAATTAGACAGCAAGTTTTTTATGGACATAATATTATGCAAATTCCCGGTATAAATTTGAAAAACAGTCTTCAAACAAAGCTAGGTTGTCACTATCTTTAATTGCATTGATTCACAACTACGCAAATAGATTGGCAGACATGATTCAATGAACATTTGAGAATTGTGGTGCATAGGGAAACAATCAATGTGCATCTGTATACATAGGCCATTACTTTTTGCAAGTTGTTCTAGTTGCTGTTGTTTATTGGATATAGAGTGTTTGAGGTGTCGACTATATGATATATTCAGTAATGTATATTTCAATGGATATGTAATTCCCATAATGTATATTCCAGTGGATGTATTTGCTAGTATATTTGCATAAAACTATCAGAATGCTTCTTGTTGTGAATTTAAACGCCATGGCGTAAACAATTCTTGTTAGTTCATGTATAAGGTTATTGTATTTGTGATATTATATCTTGTGTTTTTGAATTCTATCAAAAGCGCCTCAGATATTATGTCTGTGATATGAGTTATTATATCTTATTTGAGGATATCGTAGGAGAAGAAGGAAAAAAGTATTAAAATATTTTACAACAGTCGTAAACCACTGCAAAATGTAAATTCACAACGATTCTGTGTTGTTGTGAATGTAAATTCGCAACGGCTCGGAGCCGTTGCGAAATATTAGTCACTCCATGTTTCGCTACGGCTTTGGGTCATTGTGAAATGTTTTTGCAACAGCTCAAAAGACATTGCAAAATGGCTTTTTCGCTATGGTACTACGTACGTAGGATCTTTTAACATTCGAATCACGTAAATTACTATGTTTTTAATTTCCTACAATTTACATATTTTTCTTTGTTAACTTGTTAAACATCCGATAAAATTAACTTAGATATATGGCAAAGGAAAACCCTAATCTACATCGTTCCGTCGCCAGGTTGTCCGCCGTCGTCTCCACCTTCCATCCTCGCCTTCGTCCTCTTCGCTTCTAGATTTCCTGTACGAAGCTTTTCGTTATGTCTTCCCCATCCCTTCCAGCCGACAGTCTCCACCTCCCCATGATTCGACTCCAATCCTCCCTGATCTGCCTTCTGGCTTCCCATATATAGTGGCTTCCGATTCCACTCTTGAGAATGATGAAGGCTTCACTCCAGTTCGTTCAAAAAAATGGAAACGCCAAACCAAAGTCATGCAGCAACCTAATACAACTAGTCTCTCCTCCAATAATTTACAGTATAAGAATTTGAGATCCTCCCCACATCAGAACGTGTATCAAAATTATGCCCACATCAATAGTAATCTTAATCGCCCCATTCAATCTGATAATAAATCTGCTACTAACAAATGGAACTTTTCCGCTACGTCTAACCGGGCGTTGAATGAAGTTGTTAAAGGTAATAATATTTCAGTCTCTATTCCATTAAAGTTCTATCAACCCCATGAATTTAATTTGATGCAATGTGCCAAAATGTCTGTTGAAGTTGTTCAGGACGCTAGAAAACAGTGGGATAATGCTATTGTGAACTATGCAGTTGGTCCTAAACCATACTATCCATACTTAAGAGATTATATTACTAGAGTATGGAATTCCGAAGAAGAATTCTTAATATATTCTAAGGAAAATGTTTTTTATGTTATTAAATTCAACAATAAACAAGATTGTGATAGAATCTTAGAAGGTGGTCCATACTATTACAACAAAAAGTTGATGATGATGAAGACATGGCTTTTGGGATGTAACTTAACAAAGAACTCCTCAACTCTATTCCGATGTGGGTTCGTTTTCTTAAATTACCACTTGATTATTGGATGGAAGAGGGGATTAGTCGTATCGCATCGGTCCTTAGATCCCCCATCAAACTGGATAAATTCACAGAAGGTATAATAAAAATTGCGTATGTTATAGTCTTAATTGAAATCAACAACTCCTTTGATTTCCGAACAAGATTCCTATTTTATCGGAGAAGGATGAAATTATTTGGCAAGAGGTGACGTACAAATAGAAACCATCTATTTGCTCGAATTGCTCTAGTTTTGGACATTCTGATGCTCACTGCCAATTTAACAAAGTTTAGAGGCCAAAAGTCGCTCCTCAGAACTTAATTGACCAACAGTAATGAAATGAATTTTGATGATAATATTCGAAACGAAATCAATTTGGCATCCACGTTAACTAACACAGATATTCAAGTGAATTCAGTCAACCCAGAACCAGAAACTACAAATATCAACATTCTAAATGACGGCAATTACAATATCACGAAAGAACAAACAATTTATGAGTCTTAAAATGTCCAGTCGAATAATCTGTTCACGACTATTAATACAAATACAAAACATAATATTTTATCCGCAGTTTCTGATATGGATATGCAGACAAATGATAATTGTACAAACGAAGAGAATAATGTTTCTAATGAGTTGCCTGATGTGCCAATTGATCCATCTACTTTCTCTGTAACTAGGACCAGAACACTGAAACTCAATATGTCACCAGATCAAGGTATACTCGGAAATTAGATTAGAGGAAATGCCTTTTGAATTTAAATCCACTACTTCTTTGATGTTATAGAGAATCCTACATGGACCATTGTGGTTAACCAGTTGAAAGGAAAAATAAAAAGATGAAAAAAACCAAGACATCGGGGGCTGCTACTTACCCTGTTGACAGTAGCATTTCAGATAACAGTTTACAGATGGAGTTCTTTTTTTGGAACATCCGGGGTATGAATGCTCTGTCTAAACAGGTGGAAATTTTGCAGCTGCTAAATAGTAAAAGATTTTATTTTCTTAGCATTCTTGAAAATAAGTTGTCACTGGATAACATTGACGGATTTATGGCCAAAATCAATAATAATTGGAAACATTCTCATAATATTTCTAATAGCCAAAAAAGTAAAATTTTAATTTTATGGGATTCTTCACAATGGTCAAACATCATATTACATTCTAATGACCAAATCATTTCTTGTATCCTACACAATGTAAGCGTTGTTAGTTTTTTGTGCAGAATGGTCTATGCTTTCAATGATGATGTGAAGCGTATTGAATTATGGAATTATCTTGTTGAGCAGTCTAAAATTTTTAATCTCCCATGGATTGTGGCAACGATTTTAACTCTATTCTATCGACTAATGATAGAATTAATAATGGTCTTTATATTTCGATGGATGATGAGGATTTTATTGATTGCATTTCCTCATCTAATCTTATGGAACCAGATTTTACTGGTAATTATTTTACTTGGAGAAGAGGACAAAATTTTTCTATTCACAGTAAGATTGATCGTGTCTTTGTTAATTCTTTATGGACGGGTACGTTTTATCAGTTTGGTATTAATTTTGGAAATCATTCTTTAAGTGATCATTCCTTTTTTAATATCAAACTCATGATGCATAATAAAAAGAAGAAAAGAGTACCGTTCAGATATAACAACTCTTGGCATCTTCAAGTGGGCTATCACTCTTCTCTTTATGATGCTCTGAATCATAAATTTCATAGTAATCCCTTTCATATTCTCCAATGCAGACTAAAAGCAGCAAAATATGCATTGAATACTTGTATAAAAAGTTAAAAAAACATTCATGCAATGATTATTCAAATAAAAGACAAGGCTAATGAATTGTATAAACAACTTGTTCAAAATCCTTTGAATGAGAGTTTGATAGAACAATACAGTTCGACCACTGCATAGATTCATTCAATTATGAGGAAAATTGCAATTGGAAATGAGGAAAGAATGAAATTAAATTGGTTGGTTAAAGGGGATAGACCAACTAACTTCTTTTACAATAGGGTAAATGTTCATAATAACTAGTATGGGCTTGTGCTACACACACGGTCTGTTTGTGTTATTGTATACGATGATATTTTGTTTGAGCGCAAATATGTAAATGGAAAGCAAGGGAATTTTTGGAATTTCAAAAAGACGCCGAGTAAATTAGTTCAACGAATTTTCTTTATTAGTAGTAGGGATAATCGAAGGAATAATTACATTCTTAATTCTAGTGGAACATGGTCATTAACATTAGAAAAACTTGCGCAAGAAGCTGTTAACTACTTTTCAAGTCTGTTTTCAGCGTCTCAGGCCACTTTTCAATTTCCAGGCATTACTTGTAAGAAAATCCTTTCTGAAAATGCAAGGAGCAATTCATGCAAACCATTTCGATTATAGGAAATAAAAACTACCATATTCCTGATTAATAACAACAGCACCCCTGGGTCAAATGGCAATAATTCAAAATTCTACAAAGTACATTGGGAGCAATTTAAAAATGATATCTGGAATGCTATGATTGGCATTCTCCAATCATGTAAAATAATTAGAGAAATAAATCATACATTTATTTGTCTAATTTCAAAAAAACCTGATGCGATTGATATGCCTGATTTTAGACCGATTTCTCTTTGCAGTGTCTCTTATAAAATTTTAGCCAATCTTCTTTGTAATCGACTGAAACCTTACATGAATGACCTTATTTCATATAATCAGAATGCTTTCGTTCCTGGGAGAATTATTATTGAGAATTCTTACTTGCATATGAAGTTGTTAGAGGATTTAATAGGAAAAGTTCAAATAATTTTTTCCTGAAAATTGATTTGCATAAAGCCTACGATAAAATAAGTAGAGAGTTTTTTCATCACATGTTGATTTCTATGGGGTTCCCTACATTATTTTCTAATCTCATTTATGAGTGCATATCTACTCCTTCGTTTTCGATGTTAATTGATGGATCACCCTTTGGTTTTATTGAGAGTTCGAGGGGATTAAGACAAAGTGATCCTCTCCCGCCATACTTGTTTTCTATGGCTATGGAGTTCCTTTGTGGAGTACTTGAAAGGTAATATCACCCCAATTTACAATATTGATCCAATGACCACCCATTTGTTGTATGCGGACGTTATTTTAATTATGGTCAAAGCTACCATAAAGAATGCTGAATGCGTTCTACACATCTTCCAGGTTTTGAAATTTTTAACTGGCCTTGACTTAAACGAAAATAAATCTACTTTGTTTTTTAGTAAAGGAGCTAATAACAAGCAACAAATAGTTGATATTTTAGATATCGGTATTCGAAACCTTCCAGTGGTATATTTAGGCATCCTACTATCTAACAACAGACTTAAAGCAAGGGATTTTGGATGTTTAATAGACAAAATAATAAAAAATTTAATCATTGAAACAGTAAAATGCTCAAAATCAGTGGTAGAATTGAATTAGTTAAAACTGTTATTCACCCAATGATTCAATTTTGGATGCAATTCACCCACTTTCATGTGACTGTTATTCAGAGAATTAATTCTCTTTGTGCTAATTTTATATGTAAATCTAAAGCTCATAAGATGTGCTGGGATGATGTCTATAAAACTAAAAGTGAGGTTGGCCTTGGTATTCGAAAAATAGATGAAATTGCTAAAGCAGTTGTAGTTAAATTGGTCTAGAAGTTTATACAAGGTGAAACTCTCCGGGCCAAATGGATGTGTAACAAATACTGCAATTATATAAATTTATGGACTGCTACTATGAATAACAATGCATCTTGTACTTGGAAATTGCTGCTTAGAGCTGGACAATGGTATAAAGGATTAATCGATAGAAAAATTATTAATGGTGAAAGTATAGATGTTTGGTTAGACCCATGGATTAATGGCTCTTAACTGGTGGATAAATTTGGATGGAATTCCATGCCTATTACTAGTGGTAGTAATAGAAAAGTTTCTACTCTTATATTAGGTAATAAATGGTAGGATCAAATTAGTTGTGTTCCTACTCAAATTCAGAATATCGTGCATAATATCAAAATTTATAGTCAAATGCAACATGATTTTTGGTTCTGGCTTCCTAGCAGTAATGGTCAATTTAGTATGAACTCGGCCTGGAATCATATCAGAAGCAAACATGCAAATTTAAGTGGACCAGTATAATTTGGCATAAAAATTATGCTCCGAAAATGTCTACTTGCGCTCTTCTGGCTAAATTAAACAGATTGAACACTAAAGACAGAATCAGCAGATGGAATAATGGTATTGATCGATCTTGTGTGTTCTGTTTAACCCAACATGAAGACAGGGACCATTTATTTTTTAACTGCATATATTCGAGGCAAATTCTAGTAGAGATTGTGCATAAGCTTTAAATTAACATCAAAAGCTCTTCAAAAATCATCCAAATTTTGGATATTATATGTCAAAATCAGAAAAATAATCTAATGCTTAACCATCTCATGAACATTGCTTTTGCATACTTGATTTGGCACATTTGGGTTGAAAGAAACTCTCGGATTTTCAAAGGTATCGAATTGCTAGTTCAAGTGAGAACTATACTCATAATGCAAGACTGAAGTATTTAATTCGAAATTAACTAGATTCAACGAACAAATGTAAAGAACTTGAGCTTATCTTGTTTGACTTTAGCATTGCTATTAACCTAAAGTCGGAGCTCCATCCTCCTTGAACTCGAAGATGCTTTATACTTCGATCTGTCATAATTTCTGTTATCTTTCATAATTTGCGAGACTAGGATTTTCCGCCAATATTACCTTGGTTGGGTGGATTAATTAGATTTGATATTTTTAGTAAAGTTGTTTGTAGGTTATCTCTCTTCAGAAGGTGGTTATGCGAAGTCATCCACATCGGTGTTGTTTCCTGTTCATTTTTTTTGCTTTTGGTTGGTTGATCCATGTGTCTTGTCATGTTATAGTTTTTTCTTTGTTTTTTGTTTTGCTGCTCCAAGTTGATCGTATGGATGGTTTGAATGTGTAGCTTCTTCGTTTTACTCCTCCATCTATTTGACAACTTGGCTTTCTAGCATCGTGTCTGTTGTATTGTTAATATATGGACATGGTATGTACTCTTTTCCTGGCAAGGCACCTATATGGTTTAAGAGGGTTGCAAGGATTTATTGAGGCATATTATGGAAGTATATAATTACTATTTTCGTTTATGAAGTATTTTTTTTCAAAAAAAAACTTAGGTATATAAAATAGTTAATCTAATACTTCTTATTGTATAAGAACGAAGAAATACAACTACTTCTAACTTAGGCATTTTAATGTATAGTTAACTTGCTACTTCCTAACGGAATAAGCATACGATGATATAGTTACTTCAAATTGGTGTTGTGAGACAAAAAATCTGATTAACATTATATATATATATATATATGAAATTTTGACGGTTTTTTTGTTTTTTTAATGGCGTCTGTCCCACCCTCTCATCCCTTACTTTCAACTGTACCCAACGTCCTTCCCTCCTTACCTTCCACTGTTTGCAACCAGTCACTTCTTGTCCCACATGTCCCCCTCCCGCCGGACCCTCCGTTTCTTCCCCCGCAACCTCCACCAACTTATCCCTCATCGGTTAACCACCCCCTTCCTCAACTTGGTTCTGCTGCCCTTCCCATTCCAATCCCATCTCAACTACCTAGTTCTCCCCTTCCTGTCATCCCTGCGCAATGGAACTCCCTTTTCAAATCCAAACCACGCAATGCGGGTCTGCACTCGCCTGTATCTGTTCCTTTGATCTATGACGGCAATGTTCTGGTTCCACCAGATAATGTGATCACAGCAGGTAACGAAGTTTGGGGTGATTATCTGGTTGGCTTTTTTCTTGATAAGCCACTTTCTTACCTTACTGTCATTGCGCATCTCAAAAAAGCATGGAAACTAAAAGGCTCAATCAAAGTTAAATCCGATGGATATTTGTTCCTATTCAATATGTCTTGTGACGAAGACAGAAGGAATATTATTGCTTCAGACCCGATAATTATGCGGAACAAAATATTCATTGTAAAGCAATGGGATCCCACAGCAGGCAATAGTTGTAGTATGATTCGATCTGTTCCAGTTTGGATCAGGTTATCCAATATCCCCCTTTATGCCTGGTCTCATATGGGAATTAATTGGCTTGCTTCTCGAATTGGTAAATTCATGTGTATGGATGCACAAACTGAAAAGTTGGAGAGAATAGGATATTCAAAATGTATGGTGGAAGTTACATCGGATGAGGAGTTGATTGATGAGTTTCCTGTGCGACTCATGGATGGTTCAGATCAAATTGTGAAAGTTAATTATTTATGGAGACCAGAAATATGCACCAACTGTAAAGTATTTGGCCATGGAACTCAACAGTGCTTGGTAACGACAAAGGAAAATAAAGAGGAGGCAGTAGTTAAGGATGATGATAATAAAAAAAGGGAGGGACGTGATTATGAAAATGAGATGGTTTCTAAAGTCACCAAACAAAAACAAGTTTGGAGAAGGGTTGAAAAGAAGGGAACTAACTTAAATAGAGAAAATGAAAAAAGAAATGAATCTGATGAAACAGAACTCTACGCTGCAAACGAACGGGGATGTGAGAATGCTACTTTACTGAACAACAATGTCTTGAAGAACATGACAAAAAGAAATAATGAGGAAGGAAAAAGAAATAACAATAGATTCAAAGTTTTAATGGAAGATAAGTTGTCTAATGCATGCAATCGAAATGGGGACAATGTATCAGGGAAAGATTACTGTGTGAATACTTCACATTTGGAGGAAGGAGAAATAGTGGAAAACAGCATTGATGAAGTACTAGCTGAAACTGAACGTGTGCACGTAACAAACATTATGCAACCAGAAACACATGGTCTTGAAAGTAATATGACCTCAGCAGACTCTATGAATAAACATGAAACAATGCAAAAGGTTAACAGCACATTGGATATTTCCATCTCTTCACCAAGCCAAACCCTAAACTGCACAAACACTCTCATTCTAAATGCTTTAAACTGCAGTTTTATTCCCATCACTGACAATGCTGAAACTCAATTCAGAAATTCTCTAGAAAAAGATATCCTTGCTTTGTTGATGGCATTGCCAACAGAAAATGCACAACCCTATTCTTTCACTGGTGATCTGCCAGGGTGGAAATCTCTGCCCACCTCACCAAAAGCACAATCACATCAAGGAACAGGGAAACTTAGTGATACAAGACTGAAACAAAACAAACAACATAAGATTGACAAATCATCAGATCTCAGGGGATCTCCTGCAACCAGGAGCATGAAAAATGTCACTCATCAATCTCTGAAGTATACTTAATGACGCACAACCTTGCTAGTTGGAATATAAGAGGAGCCCACTCCTCCAACAAACTTGATCAAGTCAAGTATCTTATTAAACATCATAATCTCTCCTTTGTTGCCATTCTAGAAACCAAACTTAATGAGCCTCTAACTGTTAAAGCTGCTAGATATATCAATCCATCTTGGAACCTGCATCATAATCTGGATCAAGCTTCCTATGGTCGCATCATGATCATTCATAATCCTTTAGTCATCTCTCTCTCCCCTATCCTCTGCACTGATCAAGTCATGCACCTTCAAGCCAAACTTAACAACTCCTCTTCTACCTTCTTCTTGTAATGGAAGTTTTAAACGTATTGTTGACAAATAACTATGAACGGAAGAAAATTCTGTATCACTCTAAATGCAGATCACCACCAATTACCTCTTTATTCTTTGCTGATGACATATTGTTATTCACTAAACCTGATCAGAATTCTCTGGAAAACATTAAAATTACATTACACAACTTCTACCTTATGACTGGTCTTGAACTCAACTTAAGCAAATCACACATGATCACCTCTGGAATCTCTACTGAACATGAAATCCAATTATTGTCAATTTCTGGTCTCCAAGCTATTAATAACAGCATGTGCTATTTGGGTCTTCCTCTTTGCTCTTCCAGAATAACCACTGCTTGCCTCTGTATGACAAAATTTGTAGCACCATGAATTGTTGGGCCATTAGATTTCTTTCTCAAGCAGGCAGGCTCGTGCTTATCAGATCTGTCATTTCCTCTATGATAGTGTACTGGTCTAGGGCATTCATACTCCCCATCAAACTCATTAAAATGGTAAGAAAAGCAATGTTAAGGTTCTTCTGGACTGGATCCATCCATACTAGGAAATTAATTCCCTTCTCTTTTGGCATTATGGAGCTACCTAAGAACAAAGGTGGTCTTGGCATTCTTAATTTACAAACTTGGAATAGAGCTGCTATCAGTACACTCATGAATGCCTTGCTAAACAATGCTGACAACTTGTGGGTACAATGGACTAAAACCCATAACTTGGGTAGAAAGAATTTTTGGACAATGTCTGTGCCACAAAATTCTAGTTGGACATGGAGAAGCCTTCTGATGTTGAGAACATCTCTTCTACCATTTATCAAAGTTAACCTTTCTGCTTCCAGTACTGCTAACTTCTGGAATACACCTTGGATGGATGATGGTCTGATCTTAAGCAAAATCTTCAATCCTCAGTAGATCATGCAATCTGGAATTAATAGTGATGCTAAAGCAACTGATTTCATAATTGATGGCAAGTTATCACTAACATATACCAGTAACCAAGACATTAGAGCTGTTTGGAATAAGAATCAATCTATAACTTTCATTCCCACTCCGACTGATGAGATACTTTGGAAAGGAAAATCTCACTCTATCTCTTCTGTTTATAAAATGCTTGTGATCTTTCCTGCAACAACTGACATAAAATGGCACAAAGTTCTATGGACCAGAAAATCTACTCACAGAGACAACCTAATGTTATGGAAGGTCATAAACAGTGCACTACTAACCAAAGACAGATTGTTCAACTATGGGTTGCCTGTTGATCCTCTTTGCTTCTTCTGCAATATGCTTCCTGAGACTGTGAGTCACCTATTCTTTGAATGCAGTAATCTTTTGGGCTTGTGGAGTCATCTCATGACTGCAATGAGTGTTAATCATAACCATGGCATATTCAGTGTTGAGTGGGCTCTCATAGGGAAGGCAACTAGGTGGAAGAAAAATGAAAGCTTTGTGTATTTTTTCTGATCAAAAGATATCTTAACTTCGTTTGGGAAGAAAGAAATTTGAGGTGCTTTGACAACAAGTTAAGGAATAGTGACCAACTTTTGAATGCTCTACACGCCAACATTAAGATTGGAATAAAGGATTGTGAATTTGATTTCACATCCTTTGTCTCGTCTGATTGGCTATAGTGTTGTTCTCCTCTCAGTGTTCTCTTTTCTCTTGTCTTTCTTCTTATTTTTCCTTTGTGTTGTAATCCCCTCCTCTTATTCGTGTGTTTGTTTTCCGTTTGTGAATGTGAGCTTGTTCATAGTCGCTTTTCTTTTCTCATTTTTATAATAATCTGGTAGGGGACCAGTTAACCCCGCTTGCCTTTCAAAAAAAAAATTGAAAATTTAATCAAATATGTATATATTTATTTTAATTGCCTATGTTTCTTAGTTTATTAGTTTTATAGTATTCTAAATTGCCAATGTTTTTTAATATTTTTAACTTGTGAAAATTTAATCAAGTATGTGTATATATTTATTTAAATCAAGTTAAATGAATCATTTGCTACACATTACATTGAAGCTCATCAATCCATCCACTAGTGGCAGTATCCTTTCGTGATTCGACCTTGCAAGTCCTACATTGCACCTTCAGAGCATTTGGCCTCCCAATGAAGTCCTTTATGATAGAGTTAGGGGTATGCCCTGTTATCCCAACTTTTGGCAAAGTTAAGATATCCAAAATTTGCTAAGAATCAATGATTATTATTCTTGAATATCAACCATGCATTGCAGGATAACCATGGATATCGATGAATTCTGACCGAGTCCAGATTGAGCTACAATTGATAGGACATGACAAGAACGATCATAGAAGTCTGCATCTCAAATTTCAAGTCAATCCGAGTTCGTATGCTCAAGTTATGATGGATTCGAGTTAAAAGAGATGAACCTTGCTCGGTTCGAATCCATCACCCCTTCATTGGTTCGAACCCATCTAGTTCGAACCCATCAGGGCAGGCATCACGTTCGAATCCATAAGCAGAGACGACGTTCGAATCCATCAGCTAGTGCCTGCCTTGCATCCATCAACTTCGACTCCATTTACTTCGACTCCATCCAAGTGACCGTACTTCGACTCTATCAACTATGCATCGATTCGGATTCGTCCATAAGGCCATAAGACCGAATCCATCGAAGTGTTCTATGTCTTCGAATCCCAGTGGAGAGAAAGCATCGAACCGCTCCTGATCGATTCGATGGAAGTGCTAGTTTCTATCGATTCGAAGGAAGCGACTCTTCGAATCGATAGCCTCGAAACCATCAAGTAGGCACGGCTACGAACTCGGAGTCGACCCATTCAACTCGGCGAAAAGTAGGGATCGGCTCAAAGAATGGGCGACACGTCACAGGAGCATGGATTCGACCCTATGGGTTCGAACCATATCGATTCGAACGAACCCATAGGATCGATTCGAAGCAGCCAGCACGCCGAGAATCCCCATCTTGAATCGATCGTATCTCTCAATCCCTGGATCCAAATGCCATGAAATTTTTACAGGAGTTTGCCTACATGTTGAAGAATGTTCACGCCAAGTTTCATCACGATTGGACACTTTTTTGATCGATTCGAACCAAGGGTCGAATCGATCCCAATGTGGGCCCGGATCTCCAGGTTTCGGCCATGTGGGCCCCTTACGTGCCTGAAGCGGTCTACCATACTTTTGGGAGAAATATCAGCCTCCTACGCCTATAAATAGAGCCCCAGGTCATTCAGAAAAGGGGATCTTGATTTGGAAGCATCCAGGCTCTACCAGACTCTACCGCGCACTTCACTACCACCATCGTACTCGAATTTCAGGGATAAAATCCATTGTAATCCGTTGTAATCAATTGTAATCAGCAAAGAATATTAATAAAAGTTAAAACCTTTGAAGTGGACGTAGGCCGGAGATAGCCGAACCACTATAGATCGTGTGTTCTTGTTCATAATTTCAGTTTTGCTGCGTATTGCTCGCTTAGATTTGTGATTTGTGTTTGAATATTGCCGATTTATATTCCAACACTGGTGCTTTCACAACGCTTGGGGTTTGTGACCAATTTTGGCACAAACACTTTGGTGCTTTCACTGAGAAGGAACTAGCACCCGCTGCAACAGATTCAGAATTCAGATTCAAAAGTTCGAAGAAATCCGATTCAGAAACAATGACTCGACAAACAAGACAAAGAGTTGATCGGAGCCAACAAGGAGGAAGCTAAAAAGCATCCTCAGGAGCAGGAGAAGGACAAGCTTCCATCTACATCACTAGAGATGAAATGGAGGCTATGGCTAATTCATTACGCGAAAGCATGATGAAGGCTCAACAGGAGATGCTGCAGAATTTCCTCGAACAAATGAGGACGGCGAATATGCAAAACCTTGGGCCAACTACAACAACTGCGAGTGCAGGGCAAGGAGTCAGGATTACAGAAGCTAACGAAGGTCAGGTTCATGACCAGAACGTAGGAACTGAAAGTGACCGACAAGGACTTGGGGGCAGACCCTCAGGGTCCGATACTGGAAGACCAACAGACGGAGCTCAACAAGCCGGAAACAATGCTTACGCTAACGAGCCACCAGAAGAGTACGTACCAGAATTCCCTTCAAGGCTCGGGGGGCAGGATAGGAACTTGACAAGGGGCCAACCCCTAGATGGAGACGAGAGAATGATTGGCCTGATGCGACGAATCATGAGAGGAGGACTGCCTAGCGGAGGGCTTGAAGAAGTTAGTCGGAGTCCGTTCACTCCGAACATCCGAAACGCAAGGAACCCTCCAAAATTCAAACTACCAATCCTAGAGCCTTATGACGGGAGGTCAGACCCGACCATGCATATTACCAGATATATTAGGCACATGGAAGTGCTGGGGGCATCCGAGGAAGTGATGGCACGATGCTTTCCCCTATATTTGTCACATTTGGCTGCGCTTTGGTTCAGGCAACTAGAGACTGGGTCAATCAGAACATGGAGCGAGCTTGTAGACTGCTTCATGAGACAGTTTAGGGTCCATGCGACGCGACCCAAGAGCGTGATGACTTTAGCTTCGATCAAGCAAAGGGCCGGAGAGTCCATAAAAGATTTCCTACTGAGATTCAATGTAACAGTGACTTCTGTAGATCGCCCAGATCCATCGATGATTTTGATGGCGGCAGTGGCAGGAGTCGCGGAAGGCACCAAATTTAAAGATTCTCTGACTAAAGATCCACCGCAGGATCTTGGAGAGTTCTTTCATAAAGCTGAAAAGTTCATCCGAATTAGAAGAATCTCAAGCCGAGAGTCGGGAGATAAACGCCACACAAAGCGTAGGAACCTCCAGAGAACAGTCCAGAGCAGACAAGGTAAAGAGGAAACAGGATGACAGATATGATGGTCCTGATAACCGGAAGAAATTTCGAGAACCAAGATTCAGGCAGTACACTGATCTGACTACAGGCCTAGAAAGAATCTGCACTGAAACTCGGGGGCAACTCCCCTATCGAAAGCCACCTATAAGGGATCCCACTGAGCGGGAACGCAGGACTGGAAAATACTGCCTATTCCATGAGCTGGATGGGCACACTACAGATGAATGCCGCCACCTAAAGGATGAGGTGGAAGAACATGCTAGGGGTGGTAGATTGCCACAATTTGTCAGAGAACGAACAATGACAGCAAGACCTGAACAACTACCGCCTCCAAATAACAGGAACGATCCTGGATCGGGATCACGACTCGTCATCCACTGATTGAAGATGGCAAGGGCCAAGTCCAGGATTTGGGCTTTGGTCGAATAATTTTAATTAGATTTGTTTTTCGAATAAACGGTTACTCCACTTACACATGTACGGGAACCGGAGAGATCCCTAGGCATGCTCTGAGATGGAGATAAACCGATATGCCCGGAGAGGCAATATTTAGCTTTTTCTGATGTTTGAGATTGAACATCTAGAACTCGAATTTTAATAAATAAATTAGAATCTCTTGCAATAAACCTTTTGACCAAAGAGTCAGAAGATGAACATTAAATATCAATATAAAATGATCGCTTTATGACCCTACCCGGAGAGACGGGGTCCGGAGTGCAAGAAGTGAGTTACTTCACCGAAGAGCGACAGGATCAACTCACTTAAGCGTTGTTTCCCCTTCACCGGAGAGTGACAGGATGGGATCCAGCAAGAGCCCGGAGAGGCTATGATCGGTCTCGAACGACCAAGACATCGCTTAATGTTCAGATACGTTGAACCGGAGTGCAAGAAGTGAGTCGCTTCGCCGGAGAGCGACAGGATTGACTCGCTTAAGCGCTGTTTCCTCTTCACCGGAGAGTGACAGGATGGGATCCAGCAAGAGCCCGGAGAGGCTATGATCGGTCCAGAACGACCATGACATCGCTATGCGTCCTAACCAGGACCAGAGTGCAAGGGATAGAAGGCAACGCCGGAGTGCAATGGGATCTTTCTATTCAATCACTAAGTCGAGAATGGACTTAGTAAGGGTTCAGAGTAGCCATTAATAGTCCGGAGAGACTACGGAACTTCATGAATGCTGATTCGGCTTCGAACAGCCATAAACTTGATTGATAATACTGCAGCAATGAATGAAACGTGAATTTACTACACTCAACTTAAGACCATTCAAAACATACCTTTTATCAAAAGGCATGTTTTCGAGGGCAAAGTGTTATCCCAACTTTTGGCAAAGTTAAGATATCCAAAATTTGCTAAGAATCAATTATTATTATTCTTAAATATCAACCATGCATTGCAGGATAACCATGAATATCGATGAATTTTGGCCGAGTCTAGATTGAGCTACAATTGATAGGACATGACAAGAACGATCATAGAAGTCCGCATCTAAAATTTCAAGTCAATCCGAGTTCGTATGCTCAAGTTATGATGAATTCGAGTTAAAAGAGATGAACCTTGCTCGGTTCGAATCCATCACCCCTTCATTGGTTCGAACCCATCTAGTTCGAACCCATCAGGGCAGGCATCACGTTCGAATCCATAAGCAGAGACAACGTTCGAATCCATCAGCTAGTGCCTGCCTCGCATCCATCAACTTCGACTCCATTTACTTCGACTCCATCCAAGTGACCGTACTTCGACTCTATCAACTATGCATCGATTCGGATTCGTCCATAAGGCCATAAGACCGAATCCATCAAAGTGTTCTATGTCTTCGAATCCCAGTGGAGAGAAAGCATCGAACCGCTCCTGATCGATTCGACGGAAGTGCTAGTTTCTATCGATTCGAAGGAAGCGACTCTTCGAATCGATAGCCTCGAAACCATCAAGTAGGCACGGCTACGAACTCGGAGTCGACCCATTCAACTCGGCGAAAAGTAGGGATCGGCTCGAAGAACGCGCGACACGTCACAGGAGCATGGATTCGACCTTATGGGTTCGAACCATATCGATTTGAATGAACCCATAGGATCGATTCGAAGCAGCCAGCACGCCGAGAATCCCCATCTTGAATCGATCGTATCTCTCAATCCCTGGATCCAAATGCCATGAAATTTTTACAGGAGTTTGCCTACATGTTGAAGAATGTTCATGCCAAGTTTCATCACGATTGGACACTTTTTTGATCGATTCGAACCAAGGGTCGAATCGATCCCAATGTGGGCCCGGATCTCCAGGTTTCGGCCATGTGGGCCCCCTCACGTGCCTGAAGTGGTCTACCATACTTTTGGGAGAAATATCAGCCTCCTACGCCTATAAATAGAGCACCAGGTCATTCAAAAAAGGGTATCTTGATTTGGAAGCATCCAGGCTCTACCAGACTCTACCGCGCACTTCACTACCACCATCGTACTCGAATTTCAGGGATAAAATCCATTGTAATCCGCTGTAATCAATTGTAATCAGCGAAGAATATCAATAAAAGTTAAAACCTTTGAAGTGGACGTAGGCCGGAGATAGCCGAACCACTATAAATCGTGTGTTCTTGTTCATAATTTCAGTTTTGCTGCGTATTGCTCGCTTAGATTTGTGATTTGTGTTTGAATATTGCCGATTTATATTCCAACACTGGTGCTTTCACAACGCTTGGGGTTTGTGACCAATTTTGGCGCAAACTGCCCTATGGGCAATTATGTAATTTGTTACATATATCTAACTCGTTGAACAATCTTGTTCATAATAAAGGTGTTTCTTTCTATATATACTTGATATAATGTGGTTATTTAATATAATTAATTTAATTAAATGCATGTTTAATAGAAAATCCATAAATGGCATATTCTATGATAGTAGTTACAAAGTATTGTAATCGTGAGTAATTTATCATAATAAAACAAATATACCATTTTAAATGTTCCTAGCCAAGGTGCATCGAGACTGGATATCGATGTATCCATCGAGACAAGAGTACATAATGCTCTCTAAATGTTGGGCAGTGTATTGATCATGACTGTAGGGGGCACCTAGAGGTTATGTACTGATAGTTATTGGATAGCTATAGAACAACTCACTCGGTAGTTTTCTGTTGGTTAATATAACTAAGATCAAACAGCAAATAGTGATGTGACTAATTTACACAATTCTTTCGACATGAGAATACTGTCAACCTTCAATATGAAAAACTCTGCTTTGATTATAGTCAAATCATAGAACGACGTCCATCTAGTGATTATAGTTGGGTCGAGTGGAAGTATTGGAAAGAAGACACTATTCAAGAGAGGATTTGTCACTTCAGTTATATGAGGTCAGTATCATGGTTAACCCAAGTCAACCCAAAGTCAAAATCTCTAGCCAGAGTAGTACGGTTAATAATAATTGTTATTATTGAACCAAGGATTTTGTGTTTGGACTAGAGTTGAATATGTACAATATTGCAATTTTGACTATTATCAAATTCTATAAATCCAAAGTGATACAGTTTTGACGAAGAGAATTGGTGTATATAAATGTCACTAACGGGTAACGCTTATTAAATTAAATAAGATTTTACTGAAAATGAATAAGCGATAAATTTGACCATAATGTCACAACACTTGCTAAGTGATGTGTGAATGTTAACATTCGAATAGTTCGGTATTAATCGCTGACTAAATTTACACCCAAGAATTACACAACTGAAATGATGAATTTCCTTAAAACCGAATGATTTAATTAGTTTATAATTATTATAAATAAATTAAATTAATTAATATTTATGAAATTTGAATTATAAAATTTGAATATGATTTGAGGAATAAAAATTGTTATACATTTATAATAGTTATAATATACCAACCGATATACGATATCGATAAGCAATAAATTAGATTTAATTGCATAGCATTTTGGCTTTGGCTTAAATGGGTTTAAATCACATCATTAAGACTGCAAATTCTGGTTTTTACAAGTTATCGGAGACGGCTAAAACTTAGGATTAGACCTAGAGATGGATAACTAAGATTAGGAGAGAATAAATAATGAGATTATCCTAATATCTCTCTTGTAGAAGGCTATATATGGATCTCTAAACCCTTAATCAAAAACAAATTTTGCCTACCATAATTATCAAATTTGCTGGCCAAACTAATCCCCATATCAGTTCTAAGAATCTCAAATCAATTCAAGTTAAGTAAAAGCAGTATTTGACAGAAAAGGTCGGCGATTTCAGACTTGCAATCTGATGGATCGAGCATAACTAGAGAAGGGAATTCATTGATTCAAGTCAAAGGCATCATCAATTGGTATTTTATTTATATATTACAGTAATCATATCATATTTTACGATTTAATATTGATTAATCTCAAATTTGTATATATATTAATTCTGTATATCTAGTTAGGTGAGATTTTCTTAGGTATATGTAGTTGTCACAAATTGGTTTGCTTATGTATATGGATATATTATTATGTGTTATAATTTATGTATAAACAAATCAATTTGCTGTAAAAATTAAATTTTATCATCATTAATTATTTTATGTATATTTATATATTCATTCAAACATAGACTAATGTATATTTTAAACATATAATTACACATATGTATATTTATAACGTATAAATAGCTTAGAATTTTTCCTTACACCTATTTATTTATATGAATTATCAAATTTAAAAATAATTTTTTTTACATATAAATAGTTTTAGATTATTATTTATTGATTATTTTAATTGTTTGCTGTATCTAAAATAATTATTGCACTAAAAATTCGATTTTATATTTTTTAAATTACTGCATGTATGTAGTAACTCACAGAAAAAATTTCAGAATTTTTTGTTAATATTTAATATTTCTAATAATTAAATTATTTCGGTTGAACATTTCTTTTATTTATTAAAAACAATATTTTATTTCAAAAAAAAATCATGGAAGAATCTTTGAACCTGTATTTTATGATCATAATTTTCGTTAATTTTAAATTTTGGTTTTTTAATATTTATTATAATATTTTTAATTATTATGATCAAAACTATTTATTATATATATATATATAATAATAATAAAATTATAATAATATTATTTTATGTTTGTTATGCTAATTTCGATCTAGAAATAATTTTAAAAAATATATAATTATATTGTAAGTATTTGAATGTAATTAATCATTCATATATATACATTTTATTTAACTTTATATATACATACATATATATATATAGACATACGTACATATATATAATTTTAATTATTATATGTATGTATGTATGTATGTATGTATGTATAAATTTATATTTTTAATTATGTATATATATTTGTGCAAATGTTTTAAATTATATGTATATTTAATTTTGAGACTTTTAGTTATAAAATATATTTTAAATATATGTATGCATATTTATATAAATATACAATATAGATTTATGCATATATTTAGACAACATACAATACATACGAAATGAGCTTATTTGTCCATTGCGATGTAAATCTCAACATTTATATACGGGCATGTTATACCCTTTACGGAATATTATGTTACACATGCACACACATATGTATATGTATATGATACATGTGTATATATAAATTAAATCATTCAAATTAACTTTACATTATAAAATACTTAAATTTAAATAAAATACATGATTTTATTTAAAAAAAAAATTAGAATTGTTCTAAACGAATTAGACTTCATTGGCCCAATAAAGATCCAATATGATAAAAAACTGAAATACACCTACCACAACCGCTGCGGGCTGGTCCAGTTCTAACACTGCAATACAAAAAATAAAAATGATATATAACATAAATATATAATAATTTATTGCGAACGAAAAACATTTAGAGAACATGCCACATCGTTTTGATAATCCACGTAGGAAATTTCCTATGTCTTTTCTATGCTTCCCTAGGTTTGTAGAAAAAATAATAGAGGCATGGTAAAGGTGTGGGAAATTTCTTATGCCTTTAACTCTTTCAACCCATTTTTAAGCCTTTTCTACGCCATGTCTTATGTCGTAGGAAATTTTACGTAGAAAATTAAAATGTTTCTTGTATTGTTCTCAAAAACAGGTTTCATAAAACATCTCTGGAGTTATTTTTAGGAACTGCAAATATTTGAAATTCAAAGTGCAAATATTTATGGTTTAAACTATAAGTATTTGTAGTTTAAAGTAGAATTATTTGTAGCCTAACTGAATATATTTGCACATTTTACTAATAAGATGTAAATATTTGCATACACAAAAAGTTTGATTTCTTATATCAAGTTCTAGTTAAGTGCATGTTTTATTTTTGAAACAAAACAAAGAAAAATGTTATCGAAAATAATTCTAAGGGGGTTTGTGTATTAAGTTTGAAATAGTGGTGCCCTCCTAATTTCCATGTATTTCTTATGTGGTTATGCCATGAAATTTTAGATATTTTTTAAATAATTATTGCAATATTTATAGTGTCGTATTTATATGTGATTGCATACTTCCATGAGTACCTTTAATTCAATTAAGGATACTATAAACCTAAACTAAGAAAAGTATAGGATAATAAATATAAAATGAATAATATTCAAATAAAATAATAAGACAAAAAGAGAAAATATTAGGTATAAAATAGAAGTGACTTAAAAATCGATCTGACTTTTTTAAATAGGATATTATGAGAAACCTTAATACGTAATGATGTAAAAAAATCGAACATTTGGGAAAAAAATTAAAGGTTTATGCATATACCACATAATAATTTTAGTAATTTTTTTTTTTTTTTTTTGAAATGGTACTTTATATACAACAAATCATTGGGACAATATGTCCCATGTCAATAAATGTTCGAAAGCAAGTTTCGAACTTGTGACCTCTTGCACCAAGCCGAATCAATTAACCACTTAGACAATGGTGCTTGTCTAATAATTTTAGTAATTTTGTTAGACAATCTTTACAAATATTTTATATAGTACAATAACATATTTGTTAAAATTTTAACAAATATTTCAAAACATATTTCTTATATTCATGAGTATTTTTTGTTACTATAATTTTATATACATAAGCATCCAAGTGCCAAAACACTCATATATGTATGTATGTTATCGTGTTCATAATAAAATGAATTTTTTAGCATGTTTATTTGCCCGTGTCAAATGGATGCGATTCATAGATATTCATAATATATATTTACAAATCTTTCATCTTATATATATATATATATATAGCAAAGCTAATAAGGTTGATTGGTCCCCTACCAGTATAATTAAAAGCCCTCGAAACAATTACAAAAGGCCATAACAGAATAAGCCCATACAGAAAGCACTAAGGAAAAAAAAGACTAACAATAAAGGAAAAAAGGAAAAATAAAAAGAAAGGAGGAAAAGGAACATAAAAAAAACAATAAATGAGCCAATCAGAGCCAAGGCGCAAGTAATCAAATTTGAAGTCAGATTCATGCATGCCTTTAGCAATTAGGGTTTTTATTTAATTAAACAAGATGATATTGCTCCCTTTAGATTGTTGTTGAAAATTCGACAGTTTATCTCTCTCCATATTTTCATGAACTTATTGAGAATGAGCAGCAAAGCGAAAGTGCGATCATTTCTCCATCTCGTGACCTTGTAAATTAAGTTCCATTCAATCAAACTCATGCTGCTAGGGTTAGGTCTTCCAAAAACACACATTAACTTACACCAAACATCATAGATGAAAGGACGGTTGAAAAAAAGACGCAGTTGTCTTCCACCTCTTGATTGCAGAAAACACATATTAGATTAATCTCAACACGTCGCCAAGCCAAGTTAGCCTTAGTATGAGTAGCATTACGTAAAAATTTCCATAGCATTAAGTTTTTTCACTTTAGCATTATGTCTCAACCATATCCTTTCAGACCACACAAAATTAGGTTAAAGATCAAAACCAGAGATGACCTTGTATACAAGTTTTTTGTGGAATACAGCTTTCTCTTGTTAATCCAGACTATTTGATCTTTATGATCTGTTGCATTAGAGGTTAGGTAGCTCCACATAGATCTGATCTGAAGGTTGCTTAAGTATGGTAGATTGACCACGCCATCAGAAATGAAGTGAATGACTTTAGCTTCTCTATTGATGCCAAATTGCATAATGAGTTGATAAGACATACAAGTTGATGGATGTAACCTTTCTTAGACCATGGGTCATCCCAAAAGCTGGTAGAGCTAGTATGGTATGTTATTAATTGAATGTAAGGAAGAAAAGTCTGCCTCAGCTTCAAAATGCAGTGCCATGTGCAACTGCAGCTCTACGAGATCTCCATGATCCAAAAAAAGTTCACTACCTATGTCATGTGACAATGTCCACTGAACCTACATGTTGTCTTCTTTGTTAAGCAAATTATCAAAGTGTTTACCGAAAGCATCCATATTCCAGCGGATTAAATTTAGGATAAATTTTGTGTTTAGGCCAATTTTGTAAACAAATTACAAGAATAGCCCACTTTGCAAACTAATAACAAAAATAGACTGGTTTTCACCACGTAGGACGCCACGTGTGCTGGCAGCATCTCAAATGCCGCTAGTACACGTCTATGTTGCATAATAACACTGGCGGCATTTGAGATGCCGCCAGTTTGCGGCATCCCAAATGCCGCTATTTCTGCTGCTCTCTGTAAATTGTGCAGCACTTCCTCAATACCACCCCACTCCCCCTTCTCTCAACTCATCTTCAAAAAAGAACCGAACCCACCCTTCCAAATCACCAAAAATCAAAATTTCAAGCTTCCAACTACCAAAATCTAGTTAGAATTTGAACTATGGCTTCATCATCGCCCCAAGCTCATCCTATAGGTATGAAATCTATCGATTTTCTCTTTAATTGTCCTTTTTTCAATTTAGGGTTTAGGGCTAAAATTGTTCTATGATTGCAAATCTATGATTGTATAGTACAATGAAGTTGAGTACTCACCTAGAGCACAAGTTTAATTGTTTTTCCATCGTATACAATGAAGTTGTATAGTAGTAAATATATGGTTCTATATACCCAATGAAGTTGAGTATGATTATGCAATGTTATTGTGGTAGAATATGATGAAATAGCACCTGGACCGATCGATCCTAGTGTGCTTTACCTCCAACCTCAACACCACACAAACAACATCGATATGATGGAGGTACAATGTCAAATAATTTTTTATTACTTCTGCAAATTGGTGGTAATTACCATAATTGCTTTGCTCTGTTACTACATATCGACGGAGGTTGAGCCGGACGGCTTCATTGACCATTCATCAACTTTAAAGCTCGTCACGTCAGCGCATCCAGGCGTGTTCGAACTGTTAGACAGAGCTATATTTGGTGTTGTCAATAAGTTGGGATATACACAGCTCGACCGGAATCTTTTGACGGCTTTGATTGATAGATGACGACCGGAGACGTCCACATTTCATCTTATAGTAGGTCAGATGACAATCACTTTGAAAGACATAGCTGTATTGCTTGGATTGCCGATTAACGGGGATCCCATCCTGAAACCGTATTTTTCAAGAAATTATATGGAATTGTGCGAGCCCTTGCTTGGATTGGCTCCTCCAGAAGACGTGAGGTGGGGAAATGAATCGATAGTGGCCACGTGGTTTAGGGAGCAGTTGGCCGGTGATATTCCCCGTCGTGCCTCTCCTTTGCAGATTGCCCAACGTGCCCGCGGTATTATGTTGCATATCATCACGCAACGTCTTTTTTGTGATCGATCGAAGACAATAGTGGCCCTTCAATGGCTTCCATTGTTAGAAGACTTCGATTCATGTCGGCAATACTCCTGGGGTAGTATGGTGCTTGCTTTCACCTATACGGAGCTTACGAGAGTTGCTTTGGTCCAACAACGGTCCGCCGGAGGTTGTATGACTCTACTTCAGGTACGGACATGGTCATTCGTTATTGCATAGTTGAGTATTTCATAAAACCGCAACTAAAATTAAGTTTCACACTTGCAGCTTTGGTCATGAACCTACCTTCCGGTTGGTTGTATTTCTATGAAGACCAAATAATTGACAATTCAAAGCCTTATGGAGCGAGGTAAAACAGTGTTGTTAGTGTTGTTGTATCGACACAGCAAATTTGAATTTCGTATAACATGTTGCTATTACAGGTGGATTGGACCGAAGAATACAAAATGACCCCCAGACGCAATTTAACCTTCTACCTGAACGAGTTTGACGTCTTAGATTACAATGCAGTAACATGAAATCTGTATTCCGAAGCAGACCTTCATGCACTTCTGGCTATTTGTACAATGGACAGGATGTTATGGCGGGCAAAACTTATGATTTTTTTGTTTCAAAGATTTAGCATACCATCTGCCAGATAGAGTCATGAGACAGTTTGGTCTTCGACGGCACCTACCGTATCCTTCTCCATATTACATGCTTCCATACGGCGAAGATGAGCTCGAAACGATGATTGAGTTATGAAACAAACGTTTCATAGCTGCGGAAGACGAGCACGATGTCACTCTAAACGATGAGGAGTATCTTAGCTGGTACTGGAATATCACTCCTCGTTATGTGCTTCGAAGACGAGCGGAGGAACCCGAGAAAGAGGTGGCACCTTACACTCCACGAGCTCCTCTAGAATGGAATGTGGTACATATTAATATTGACAACTTATGTAGTACTTATGAAACTCATACAGGTTTATGTTATACGCAGGCGGATGGTATGTATCATGTGTTGGACATTGTCAACGAGCTTGCGGAGGAGGTTCCTGAAAAGAGCAAGGCAAAATGCTTCTCTATCAAACAAATTCTGCTATCTTGTTTGTCGAAGAACAAGATGTCAAGGCTCATCCCACCTCCGCCTCCTCCTTCTCCTGCAGTGCCACCACTTATCGAGGATATTGCCCCTCCCGCGTCGTATGAGGACATAGCTGCAGTCCCACCGGCCCCCTCACCGAAGAGAAAGTATGGAAGAAGGAAGAAAAAAGAGGGCGAGAGTTCCGTAGCGATATCTTCCTAGCATACACAACCCGTCGGGCCATCGCAACCCCCAACGGAAGGGATGCAAGAGGAGTGTAGTGAAGAGCTGTCACTGGAAGAGGAGGAATTCATGCTCAAGCCTAGAAGACCGAAGAAGAAAACTCCTAGGGAATTAAAAAAATTTGAGATGAAATTTTAGACTAACCATAGTGGACCGTGGTTTGTATTTGTTGACTGTAGTTTTTATTGATCGTTTGTGTAGTATGTTGACTGTAGTATTTACCGCTCACTGTTCGTTTGGGTTGTTTGGTTGTTAACTAATGTAGACTAGTCTTTGTCGTTGTGATTGTAGAAGTGACTCTAGTATTCCGATGTTGGTGTGAATGTTACTGGTTTTGGACTTGTATTTGATGTTGGTAAATGTAGTCATGAGCTTAGAAAGTTGCAATGGTCAAGGTTCAGATTGACCAAATCGAATAATTCTTGTATGCCTAGCTTCGTTAGCTCTTTCAGCGATCTTGGCATCCCACTTTGGAGTTAGACGGAAAATTATTTTTGTTACCGCTTCTCTTCGTTGACAAAAATAATCAACCGACCTGAAAAAGGTGCGTGCAACTAAAGCTTTGATAGGTAAAGACCTACCTCCTTTAAGAACACCGTTGAAACTTTCTGCACAATTGGTGGTCATGACATGAAATCGACCGCCATCATCTTTACACAACGCCCAGTACTCCTCGTGCGCTCCCAAACTCCTTTCTATCCAATTATGAGCCCTGATGCTTATAGTTTTTATTTCTTCACGTATTCTGATGTACTCGGCTTCTTCCGCAGCACAAGCTGCAGCATAAAATAGTCCGGTTAATCATTTTTCTCTAAACCGTGCAGCTTGAAAATTAGCTTTAAGATGTCTAGCATAAAATCTATGTTTATGTGGCAAACACCATTTCGATTCCAAGGCTGATGGTATTCCTTTCATTCGATCCGAAATGAAGGTAATTCGTCGATTGTTAACACTGTGAATGAACCGCCGCATGCAGGCAAAAAACCACCCCTAGCTATCCCCGGATTCGGACTCTACAATTGCGTACGCTAAAGGGTATAGATGGTCATCCGCATCAACAGCAGTGGCAACAAGTAGCGTCCCTTTATATTTTCCGTACAAATGTGTCCCGTCAATACATAACAACGGACGACAATGAACAAATCCTTCAATACAAGGTCCAAAGGCCCAAAAAGCTCGATCGAAGACTCCATAATCATCGGTCGTAACGTGTCCAACACTTCTCGGGTTCGATCTAGTTATTTCAGCAAAATATTGCATTAGACTACTATATGACTCAGCCCAATCACCATAAAATTTTTCCACCGCCTTACCCAAAGCTCTCCAAGCCTTCATATAACTAATTTTCACAAACAATTGTTCTTCCATCAAAACTTGTACCGTTACAGCTGTAATGTTTTGATTGACTTTCACAAAAGGTAATATTTTTGCCACTACAAAGTTAGACGTCGGCTGCTTGTGGGTGGAGTTCACCGTTGAATTAACACAGTTGTGTTCGCTAGGATATTTCCTTACAATCCACCAATTCTACTCTTATTTTTTTGAGACAATAGCATAAATTCTCCGTGGATAATTTCCATCTATATTACAAACGGCGGTGTATTTGGTTTTATTTGATTTTATTGCTTTAAAAGATACGGCATGCAAAATCGACCATTCGCTCAACTGTTATAACAACTTGGCTTTCGTCTCGAAAATCAAACGAATTTTAAATCCATTCTGAACGCTTACGGTTGAAAACATTTCATTGTTGAACCCAAGGTTTGCAACGATTGACCTTGCCATAATTTGTACATTGCATAAATCATCATCCAAAGGAACTTCCATTTCCACCTCATCGCTGTCTTCGGAAATATTGTCTTCAATCGGAAAATCATAGTTCAAAAGTTCATTGTTCACTTGCATACTACATATCCACGACATGTCGTTCTCCACCATGTTCACTAAATCCGTACTATTTACGGGGGGTGCATCATTGACATCTTCACCTTCTTCCCCGTCCATCTCAGTATCAACATCTTCATTGTTCACGTTTACGTTTACGTTTACATTCTCCTAATCAGCATTAGATTGCATAGCAGTATCGTTCGCGAGGAATCCGCTATTCAGACATACGTATTACTTTAAAACCATTACCGTAATTACTACCTACACAAATTTGATTTTTCATGAGACATACCTCTGACTAAGATCATATAATTTGGACGGAGTTGGATACATAAATTGAGACATATGGCATTGTGATGGTCCACCGGGACTAGACGGTGTTGGTCGACAAGGAAGATAACTGCATATAAGGAAGAAAAAAATTTTAAGTAGCGCACAACTATCAAATTAATATGACCTAAATTTCATAAATAAATGTTTCACCGTCCGAGCAAATGCGTAAAGCTGCCTTGACTTGGATAGGGATACGTATACTGAATGTCATGTGGATAGGTCATACACGGAGGATATCCATATAGACCTTGTTGTTGACTGTACATCGCTGTCATAGTCGGATTATGAAACTCGAGGACGCGTTTCCGCAGCTGATACTTACTGCCTCAACCATTCTTCGGTGCTCCTCAATAACACTGTTAACTTGTTGTTCTCGTACGGGTTCTTCTACTTGCAAGCGCCTAATTTTCCCAACAAACAGCTCAATTGATTTCGATGTCGCTGAAAACATTAGCTCGACATCGTCATCATCGGCTATTTTAATGGCTTTCGATCCTGAGTCCGTCGGCCAATTACACACTACATCTATGTCAAAATCTTCAGATTTTATCTTGATTGCTTTATAGATCGATTCTTTCAGCCGCATCAAATTACAACTTCTCAACACTTTAGCTGGCTTACACGACCCCCCGATATATTTTCCACAATTAAGTTCATCAACAACCAATTCTTCATCGAAATAACATATGGTCGGTACACACTTGGGAGCCATTCTACAATTTATTCAATCAACTAGTAAACTATTATCAGTTGATACCAAACAGCAAATGAAATTAAAAAAAATTGAACTAGCGTTTCCAAAAAAACATACCTGCTATAGCTAATAACTTGTCGAAGAGGAAGAATTAGATGTTGTTCCTCCTGTGGATCTGAATCCAACCAAGATTAAACTACACTTTGCAAATAATTTAACAGTTTGAAGTTTAGAATTTTAGTAGATCTAAGCAAAGTTTGGAACAAGATAAACATTAAAAGGTGGCTGTCCAATAAAGCAGCAGAACCAGCGGCATTTGGGATGCCGCAAACTGGCAGCATCTCAAATGCCGCCAGTATTATTATGCAACATAGACGTGTACTGGCGGCATTTGAGATGCCGCCAGCACACGTGACATTCTACATGGCGAAAACTAGTCTATTTTTGTTATTAGTTTACAAAGTGGGCTATTCTTGTAATTTGTTTAAAAAATTGGCCTAAATACAAAATTTATCCTTAAATTTAAGATTCCCAATCCACCTTTTTCATGTGGAATTTCAATTTTCCTAAAGGCACAAGGAATCAATTTTCTAGAGTGCATATTGCCAGTCCAGAGAAAATGATTCATTACATTTTTAATCATGCTGATCATCCTTTTAAGCAATATAAATGTTCTGGACCAGTAAACTGTCATAGAGAAAACAATTGCTTTAATTAGGGTAAGTCTACCTGCTTGACTTAAGAGTCTGTTGGCCCAACAATTCATGGATGCAGTGATTTTGGCATAAAGAGGGAGATATGGAGCATGGGCGATTCTGGAGGTGGACAATAAGATACCAAGATATTCCATAGAATCAGACATGGGCCGAACGGAAGATATTGAAAGGAGAGTGTCCGAAATTGTTGATGAATGACTGCTGTAATGATTGATGATTTATGATAATTGATCTGCAGACTAGTTATCAAGGAGGAGTGCAGAGCAGTCATTATGCCTTGAATGGAGGAAACAGATGGCTTGGTGAAGATAATGAGGTCATCAACAAACATCAATAAGGTGACCAGGGTTTTTTTACATTTAGGATGGATCAGAATTTCACCTCTAATGACAGAAGCTTTGATCAACTGAGTAAGCACTTCCATTATCAAAATGAAGAGATAAGCAGATATGGGATCACCTTGGTCGATACCCTGCTTGCTTTTGAAATATCCTGTGGACTTACCTTTGAACTTCACAGTAAAGGAGGCAGTAGATGAGTATATCCAGGCAACAATTTTTTTAGGAAAATGCATGAGTGCCATTATTTTACAATAGATTCCCACCAAATAGAGTCGAATGCTTTTCTTATGTTAAGCTTAACCATGGTTCTGAGAGAAATCTGAGACCATTTGTAGCCTTCTAGAAGCTCATGAGACAATAGCACATTGTCTAGTATACTTCTTTGAGGAAGAAAGGCTGCCCGGTTGTGAGAGATGATGGTTGGCATAACTGCTTTGAGTCTTGAAGCAATTATTTTAGTGCAGCAGGCCATAGGTTTAAAATAGTTTTGGATTTAGGAATTAGTGCAAGGTTTGTGGCATTGAAAACACCAAGCATTTTGGAGCTTTCGAACCGTGAGTGGAAAATGTTGCATTAAAGCCGTCAGGCCCACCAACGTAGTATTTTTTCATACTAAAGATGGAAAGTTTAATTTCCTCGTTAGAAACATCATCAGACAGGAGGTTGAAGGCTTCAGCGAATATATGAGGCAAATCTATTTCATTAATGTGATCAAGGGAAGGTTTAAAATTCAAAGAGTTACCCAACAAGTTCTCGAAGTATGATAAGAATGCTTGTTCAATTACTTCAGGAGTGGAACGTTGCACACCAGAATCATCAGTGACCCGTTGGACATTCTCTTTGGCATGTTTAATTTTAAGAGAGGCATGGAAAAAGGCTATGTTCCTATCACCAAGAGAACACCATTGCTGCCTTGTTTTCTGTTTAAGCATACTAGATTCATTGGTAAGAGCATCAAAGAGATAAGAGGCAAGTTTGTTTTCGGTAATGGAATCTTCCACATCATCAGGGTTGAAATAAAAGGGATTTGCGGGGTATGTGTGGGGAGGGGGAGCGGCTATTTGAATATAAAATAAAATACAATTAATGACACAATAGGTCTAAATCGTTGGATCTCGTTGTGTTCACACATTGGGTTGAAACCAAATGACAATTCAATGGTTGAGATCTATTGGTTTACTAGTCGTGGCACAATTTTGTGTTCCAATAGGTCTTTCAATATGTATATATGTTCTATGTGCGTATGAAAACATTATTTATGAGTATATATTTGTAAATTTAACGAAACGCCCATAGAGATGGTAAGAGACATACCGCAATTAATTTTTATTTTTATTTTCAAGGAAACGAATGCCATATGCAAGAGATATACATAAATCATCCTAGAAGAAAAAATGGTTGATTAGGTAGAAAAGCTATATTTGCATTTTGAAAGGTAACCAACGCATGTGAATAGTTTGAAAAAAGAACTGAAGTTGAATTACATTCGATTGAACGTGTTCAGTTCTTCCTAATTAACTCAGCATATTTCCTTGCAGATCCAAAGTATCTTGTAAGTAACTTGCACCATCCGGGTAAAATAAAGTCATATTGTTTCAAATATTACAATAGGTGCTTGCATCAAATAACTTCAATATATTTCGAACAACAAAAGCATACTCCTTACCTTATTGAAAAAAGTTCATTAAATTGCGTACATTTAAATCGTACAACTTAAACTTGCATCCTCGGTAATCTCACAACATTACAATTCATCAAAAACACTAAAATAATTTATAATGTTGCTTTGAATCAAATACAATTGAATCATACAACATAAATTACGATGAAACGTCCCAAACCAAATTTCTATCCAGTCTTTATCTTTTTCTCAGCATTAATTGCAGCATCTATTTTCTTCCAGCTTCTAAGAACAATAAGGGAGGGTATAAGAATCCACCAAAAGTTTGCTTGAATGTAGTAAAGCCAGTAATAGTATCCATTTGCCGCAAAATTATCACCAAGTAAATAAGCTGTTATGAAGTAAACCAAGCATCCATAGAGTTGGCCTAGAGATATTGCCAGTTGAAGTGTGTAATTGTAAGCCTTCTTCGTGGCGATGGCGTACCTATTCAAAATAATCAAATCAGATATTGTTGAAATAATGTGATACAAAAACGTAAAAAAAGAATAAAATGATATGTGTGTGTGATGTTAACATTCAAAGGGCTTTGACTCATTTAAGCTTAACGGTTTATATATGTAAACCTTCTGTGCTGTAGCATTATGATGTGTGAGTGGGTTGAAATATATAGTTTAGAGCATTCTTTTGATAATCAACAAAAAGGCCTGTTAGGTGGAAATATCTTATTTGTGTTGGTTTATTACTAGGCTTGTGTGTTTCAGGTATCAAGATTGATATAGGTGTTTGCATGCATACATATACATACATACATACATACATGTATTAAAATTATCTTTTGGTGATATGGGTGACACGAGATTATACGAAAAGGTTTTCACATTTTTTTCGTCTGTTAGATTTTCTGTAGATAAATACTAACAACCGTTGTCAGAACCTCAAATGGATTCAGAAAATGTTGACTTGTTGAACACAATTTTGTTTCCAAAGGTTGATGTTATAAATGGAAAAAGGTGGTATTTGTAATATTTAGATGGACGATGTTTACACTAATGTTCTTCGTAGGGGATGAGTGAGGATGATGAAAAGTACTACCCATATACAGAGGAAAAATGAATGAAATAAAAGACAGATAAGAAGGCAAAGAGGTTGATAAACAATGGCTTTGTAACATGATTTTTCCACTATCGGACTAGTTGTGAATATACAAATGACTCATGCGACAAACTGGTATATTTGTTTGAGTCGAAAAGCTCTTGTTACCGGTAAGGCAGTTCTTGTTCAAAATTTGGTCCAGTCGAGACTAAATGTAAAGAAGTTTGTGGTAGAAAATTTGAATGAGTTTCAAAATGTAATGAAGTAGTTAGTGAACATGCGTCAAATTTGATAATGAGTTATAAGCTTGTTTATTGATAAGTTCGTTTTTAGAGAGTTTGAAAAACTCTTGTTTTCAACTCTTGTAGCGCCATTGAGTAACTCAGTTGCTAATGAGGTTGTTCATTAGATACGGTTTGTAATGGTCTGAGTGAGAGGTTTAAAAGAAAGTTTGAGAGAAATCAATTCAATACATTGTTGTGGTTGCAAGGAATTCAAAGAGAAATGTAAGACAGAGAGAGTAAAAGTCACTAATGGTAGAATTACATCATGGAAAGCCATATGCTTTTATTAATGAGAAGATATACGTCACATGTGCAACAACAATGCAGTGCTTAAAGAAGAGATCAAAAGAGGGATAGCCATAGTGGCGGTGATTGTAGTAGGAATAGCGATATTTGAGCCAATGTAGTTGAAAAGAAAAAGGTTCCTTTGATACCCATTATTAGGGATGATAAGCATTAGAATATATATTTGTGCGCCAGTCTCCATAGATTTAGTGATTTTGTTCGAATAAGAAGACAGTCGTCATGATTAGGATTTAGGAAGAATACTGAACAACTCTCAATTTGCATCATCAGAGTTATTTGATTTTTCATCGTATAATTTGTGTGGATAGAGAGATCGCATGAAACATACATCCATAAACTTGCATAACATTCTATCGTCATGACTGCACTTACCAGGCCCAGATCAATGTGAAGATGGGCCTGGGCAACAATGGTGTAGAAAATATATAATAGTACCTCAACATTAAATGTAAGGTAACAGAAGTCAAACTTAGGTAGCCCCAGATCCAAGTAATATCAACTTTACCTTTCAAAAGTTGTTACTATACTTATGTAATCATAATATACTTCAGTAAAACTGGGCAACCTCCTTAAGTTGGGCCTTGGACCGATGCTCAGACAGCTTAAGCCCAAAGCTGGTCCTGTCACTTATCAGATTCGTTGCAAGGTTTTGAGAGTGGTGAAAGGTAGGCGTTGTTGGATATTTGTTTAAGTAGCTGTTGTTTTGATAAGTTCCTTTAGTTCAGAAACACGTCTTTGATTTAGTCTTTCATCACCTAGCACTTTATTAGAATCTGCTAGAAGTACTTTGCATTGTCACGTTTGCTTGTATGGCTTGTTTCTTAACAGAATGAGAAATTCCTCCTGTGTTTTATGTATTGTTATTCTCATTGAGATAATTTTTGATCTCTAACAAGCGTGTTGTGATCAAAGGAGTAATTAATGATGAAACCCCTTATAGATCGACTGATTATGTAGCCAGCAATACGAATTGAGTTTTAGTTGGAGAGCCTAGTCTGCAGTTAGGTAGAGAATTTAATGCATGCACCACTTGTCATAATCGTATCGATGATCATGTTTCTGATGAATGTCTTCATCGAGATGATGCTTGAAGTATTAATGTTGATAGTGTGGTCAGATCAGCTCAAATGATAGATGAATGTCGAGAGTTAAAAGATACACGAAAATCATGCAAATGTTTTTGTCGTGTTATAAAAGCTTTTGAGACCTATTAGTGTCCGTTCTTTGCGAAGCGAGCGGAGAATCTGAGTGGAGCATTTGAGCCTGGCATTTGAATGGAGAATGTTGCATGAACGGAGAATGCGTTTGAGCGCTGCGAGCGGAGTATTTGAAATGTATATATTTTAAAATAAAATTGATTTATATTCAATTAATTATTTGTTTTTTAATGAATAATATGTATCAATAATTTAATTAATTGAATTTTAAAATTTTAAATTGCTCGAATTCAATTCAAACCAATTCCATGATATAGAACGCTTTAATACGATCGCAACGCAAAAAACCGTGTCTCAACCAACCTCATTTGCACAAGTTATTAGTTTTAGATTTAAATTTAAATTACTTAACATTATCATATTAATTAAACAGCCACTTCACAACCCAACGCACCATATTTTTCCTGTTCCCACATCGGGTCATTTGCCCATTGCAATGCATGGGCAACGGGGACATTTTGAGTGCTGAACGATACCTATGTCTTGTGTGCCTGCATTAGTTGAAGGCCTTTATATATATGTGCGTGTGTAGAAAATAGAGGTAGGCTTGTCAACAATATCATAGATCTAGGCGTTTGCAAATATATTTCTGCTTTCTACTGAAATCATGTAAAGGCTTCCACGGCATCTTTCCACTTGTTAGATACACGTGAATCAACTTAGAAAGCAAATGGCCCATGAGTAAGAAAAAGTATTCTGTATTTTATAATTTAATAAATGTACGTGAATACTTAGATCTTTATATTAAATTATATTAAAAAAAAGTAAGATCTATCACTTTTACTTCTTTTGTAAGTAATCATTGTTTCTGTATAAACTCAGATAAGGGTTTAGTGGATTAATTAAATAGCAATCCTGGTCTATGGAGTGAAGCCAAGAGTACGTCGGGTTTAAAGACTAATTCAGTAAACTTGTTAAAAACTTTCACTGCTTACTGTATTAGAATCTCATAACAGCTTAAGCAAGCAGCATTTCAGTCAAGCAATGTACACATGGAAAAAGATCAATAGAGTAGGGAAAATATTTTCAGTAGACTAACAAGAGATATAAAATCTTTTTACTCCAATTTATCCAAATATTTAGGTGCAAGTTTATTTTATTATCATAGCAACTGTGAGTGGCCTACTTTATAAAATAATCTTGTAAACCAGAAGACCATATGTGTAAAACAGTGTTGTCGATCAAAAAATCTTACACGGCAAGGAGACAAGCAGGACCCTCAATTGCAGCAGTGATTCCTTCAACGGTGACAATTGCTGCATCTCTACCAGCGTATCTAGAGTCGCCTTTGCTATATTCTTTCCCTAAAATTCAGTCACTAAGATTGTTCGTAAATTTGTCCGTTCGTATGTACGTACATACCTTATGTATATGCTGGCAAATATAAGGCGACATGTGTGTGTGTGGAGCCTTATATTCACCAGCATGTCATTTGTCAACAAGTACATGGTTAATTACTGCCCACAAAAAGTTAAAACATAATTAAACAATAAGACTTACAAAGTTCGGCAAGGTAAGGTGTCTTCTTATAAAAATCCGGAGTGAAAGCAAAGTAACCCTCAAGGATGATGTGAGTTAAACCCGTAAATGCCCACCAGCACATAAGCCACCTCTCTATCTTTGAAATTTTTGGAACACGTCCTACAGTAACATGTTATTTTAATAATTGTTTAGCTATAACAAACAGTTGAAATATCAAATAATTGTTTAGCTGTAAATGTAATAATGTTAAAGGATGAAGAGATATGTATTGTATAATACTTGGGGTTTACTGAACAGAGCACAAAAAGGAAGTTTGCCAAGACAGTCAATATTTTGTCAACAAGGGAAAATCCCTTGAACAATATTATAGTAAGTGATTAGAGTGTACAACCGAACCAAACGATTTTGTTTAATTGCAATGGAGTTTAGATAGTTTTAAATATACCTGTAGAAAGATGAAGCTAAAACTAAACTTGGATCCAAGGTCTTCATAGGTTAATCAGGGTCAGAAAAGCTCAAATTGGGCCCAAAATTATAAAATACTAATTATTACTTTAGGACGACATTTAAACCATAGATCCCATCATGCCTAATGCGTTTGGGTTTTTCCTTGGTACTATACATATTTGTAGTATTATCAATTTTGTAGCAAGCGTTTGAGCATTCATCGGTAACAAATATGCCCAGCTAATTAATTTAAATACTGCCAGTGCTTTGTCATATTTTAAATAGTACATTTCAAGGATTCTTTATATCCATCGATTTGCACGTCTACATCATCATGTGCTTTGGCGCATCCCACAATTCATAACTTAATAAATTGTCTGTTGACAACCTAGAATTTCAAAGCTTATCTTAATTTCTTAGATGCTAATACATACCTATGATTTACTCCCACATGCTTACTATCATTTAAGTGGACCATATCTCGATCCAGGACTTAGGTATATCTATAATTCAATGTAAAAATGCTGAAAAGTGAAAATTCACATGCGATTGTTTCTGTACAAGCAATAACTAATTTTGCAAAATGTGTTTGTAGATAAGTAACTCCCGCCTAATGTTTTAAATTTCTTATTATGTGGAGAACAACATGTTATTTTATGAAAATATGTGAAATGGCCAAATATATTATACCAGATGACTGCTTTCAATAAAAATATTCATATAACAGAGTTCTGGATACTTGAACTCAACTGTAAAAGCTTTAAGCTTTTATTACACCAGAAGTTCAATTGTCAAGCGGAAATAGAATCACTGAGTATTATCGTTAAGGTAGACTCGATAACTTATACGCTACACTGCATCATTAAAGCCAGCTACAGTTTCAGTTTCTGAATTCCAGATCCAAACAGATACACCAGTGGACACGGATTCTAAACTATTTTCATCTAAACAATGTCTAATTTCAAAACAAAATCCAGAACAGAAATATCAACAAACAGTTTATGCGCATTCAAAATTTACACAGATAATAATACCTGAAACGATCCAAGTGACAACAACGACTGCAAAAGAAGAAGCAAGATAAGGAAGAAGAATCTCAGTCTGAGTCAAAGCGATCGGTACAAATCCAGGCAGCTCGAGATTTGTTGGTATAAACGGATGCGCTGCCATATTTTCCCCTCTAATCGTCAATTCTACGATGATAAAGTGAGGAATGTGAAATTACGTTATATGAAATTGCAACTATTTATGAACATTTAATATTTGAGTCATTATATGGAAATTATATTTATACACATACGAGCGGGCGGGGTGGAAGGCACCGAAATGTGGAAGGCTATGTGAATGTTTGGCGAAATTGTTGCTGCTTAGATGGAAGGAAATAAGTCCGCAGATATTCTGGCTGAATGTCTAGATTCGCGCATGGTTTTGGGTGTCATGCGTGCTCCGCGTGGCTTTTAAATGTATCTGGACGTGATAAAAGTTTAGAGCCCGTGAGGGTCATGATGCCCTACGTACAGTTCACATGATGGTTTTTGGGGGAAATGGTTTTTTTATAGCACGTCTTCATTTTTATTTTATTTTTCTTTCCCTTTTCTTTTTCTTTTTTCACATCTATTCTATTTTATTAAATTAAGGACCAACTTTTATCATAGTTTACTCTCCTCTTCTTGATTCTCCCAAATTAATTTATTTTTAAAGCCTCCTAACGATCATGCACCTCTTATTATTAATACTTGCTTTTTTAAAAGTTTCTACAATTATTTACAAGTTACTTTCATATATTTTTTTCTAATATTTTACATTCTAGCTCATGTATTCAAATTAATTACATTTTCCAAAATTTAAGTTGTTTTATAAAATTAATAAAATCAACCTTTCCATTTACATATAAAGAATATAAATCATATAGCATAAATTACATACTTTAATAATAATAATAAATTTATTCTTATACATCATCGGCTCATGTCTAATATGGTGCTGCGCTCTAGGCTAAGGTTTCAGTGTCATTGTTTCAAACCTTAAAATATCAAACATGAGTGCTTGCTTGAATCAAATACCACTCTATTTTTTTAGATAAATAAGTGATCTTCTCGAGGATGAGAACGCTCATTGAATCAAGTACCACTCTTGTTCTCATATTAATAACAGATTTATTTTATAGCTCGTTTATCTCAATAAATTTATCATACATTCCATTATAAAATTCTATTTTAAATCTAACCTAAAATGCCTACAAATTTAAACTTCTACAATTATTTACAAACCTTTCTCAATTCTCTTTTAATATTTTACATTCAAATGCACATATTTAACTAATTATGTAATCTTAAATTTAAATCATCTAAATTAATTTAGTTAACTAATATTTATTAATTCATATTATATATCCAAAATATAACAATTGCCATGTGTATACAATATTCATACATTCCAACCCAAAGGGAAAACCACCAAGCCCATGAGTTGAGGCAACCTAATTGGCAAGGGCAAAATTATTAAAAAGTAATTTTACCTATTTTAGTATGATATAAATATACTTATTTCAATTACTATGACATATTGCTTGGTGTGTGGTTGATTAATAATGATACCGCTCTAGGCTAGTGTTCGAATCATGTAGGATTATGTTTTAGAAACTCAACTTCTATTTTTTGTTTCACTACTTATTGTTTGCTCAAAATGGATAAACATGTTGGAACTTCGTATTTACGATATTCCATAATTATGATATTTTGACTATAACAACTATATAAGTCATTATTATATACTAACCTCTTTTTATACGAATCAACCAAGACCGGATTCAAATGAGCTTCAACACTTAAGTTTGTATCGAGTCCGTGTCTAGAGTTTATTCATGTTAAAATCTCTCATATATGATATATCTCGACATTGTTTTTAAAACCTTGCATACTATCAATTTTTAGTCTACATTCATACATTTGAATGCACCAAATCAAACGTCTGAATCTAGAAAAATGAATATTTTCTTTACAATATTCAGACGTCTGAATTGTTCATTTCAGACGTCGGAAAATAGTCATTTTTAGCCTATTTTCTTTCTAGTTTGAGCTCGTGCGAATTCAGAAGTCTGAATTTTTCGATTCAGAAGTCTGAATATCTATAACGGCTATATTTTTCAAATAGGCGCTTTCATTCGTGAAGAGACGCGTCCTTCATTTCAATAGATATAACCACATCTCTTCATGATAACTCTTCACGAACAAATGCATCTATTTATAATCTATATAAACACATTAGAATCATGTTTCCCAAAACATGAAATTCAATCTATTCTTACTCTACTCTCATATTCTTGAATCTAATACTCTTGTGCATTCAATTTCATATAATTTCATTCTATTGCTTCCTTATTCTTCACATATTCATATATATCATAAATGAGAAGATTATAGGAAGAGTGTACTGTAATTGACAAATTCGTGTTATTAAAGAACACATAGTGTCAATAGAACTTTATTTTGTATAAGTCATGTTCTGCTGCTCAGGCGTGTGAAGTCCTCTTCGGCTGTTGAGGCGAAATCCTTTTTGCTGCTCAGGTCTCTTATTCGGCTGTTCAATGGTTGTATAGACATGTTCCTTCGGGTTAAGTGAGGGTTGTTGTAGTTGTAATTCCAGAAGGAGTCTGGAACAGGACGTAGAACGGGAAGTTCGAACCAGTATAAAAATTCCTGATGTGCTTGTTTTATTTTTACTTATTTACATTGCTGTAGTATTTTAGTTTATTTCCACACTAGTATAGTATAATTCCATATAGCACGATCCGCACCGTCTTTTCATTTGGTATCAGAGTACTAGGCATCTTATAACCGTTGCAAAGTTATTTGATATTTTGTTAATATGGAAAACAACACCAACACTAGCATTGTCACTAACACTAGTTTCATTGAAGGTCAATCTACTACACGACCTCCACTATTCAATGGCATGAATTACAACTATTGGGAAAAACGAATGCGTATTTATATGCAAGCCAATAGTTTTGATGAATGGAATGTTACACAAGCAGAATATACTGCACCTACTACTGAATATACTACATGGATAGCTGCACAAAAACAAAATGCTTCTGCTAATGCTAAAGCAATGAATATGTTGTTTTGTGCATTAGATAAAAATGAATTTAACCGAGTTAGCATTTGTAACACTGTATATGAAATATGGAGAACACTAAAAGTCACTCATGAAGGTACTAACAAGGTTAAACAAAGTAAAATATCTATGCTTAAGAATCAATTTCAAAATTGTAGGATGAAGCAAGATGAATCTATAAATGATATGTACTCCAGATTTTAAGATATTCATCATTCTTTATTAGGACTAGGAGAAATATATTCCGACTTTGATATTGTTTCCAAAATCCTTAAATCTTTAACGGATGAATGGAAAAGAAAAGTCTTAGCTATTGAAGAAGCTAATGATCTTTCTACCATGAAACCAGAAAAGTTAATAGGAAATCTAATGTCCTATGAAGTAAATTTGCAGGCAAAAAGAGTTCAAGCTCAAGACAAGAAAAATATGGCATTTCATGCAGAACAAGAGGAATCAGATTCATAGGATGAAGATTTAGCTTTCATAGCTAAATTTTTTAAAAAAGTTTGAAGTACAGAAAAGGAAATCGAAATAATGGCAAAAGAAACCTCAACGATAAGCCATCATCCTCAGTACTAGAATGCTTTAACTGCCACAAGAAAGAGCACATGCAAAAAGATTGTCCAAAACAAAAGAAAACATATCACAATAAAAACCGAAAGGACGAGTTTAAAAGAGAAGCATTTTCAGTAACATGGGATGACTCGAATTCTTCTTCTTCAGAAAGCAGTAGTGATAGTGAAAATGAACAAGCAAACGTTTGTTTCATGGCTATAGAGAATGAGATAAATGATTTTACTTTTAATGACATGATTGAAATAAATTTTGAATTATTATATACTTTAAAAAGTCTCAGAAGAAAATATAAAGAGGCTCTAGAAAATCAGAGAAAAGCAGAATTCGAGAGAGACATGCTTAGATGAAAAACAGATATTAGAAGAAGAACTTGGAAAACTTCAAGATACTTTTACTAATGATAACTCTCAACTTACCTTATTGAGTCAAGAAATTGAAACTTAAAAGGAAAAGAACGATGCTCTTATATCTGAAAATCATGAGCTAAAAACCAAGATCAAAATGATTGAACTAGACAATACTGGCCTCAAAACAAAACTAGAGTGCATTACTAAAAATGTATCTAACTTTAATAAAGGCAGAGAAAACTTATCTAAAATTATTGAAACTTCTCAGTCTATTTCAAATAAGAAAGGTCTAGGTTATACTAAGAAATCTGTAGCTCCATCAAAAACTAAGCATGATAAGAGAAATATTTCTAAATCTAAGTCTGCCATAGTTCAACCAAAAAGGAACTAAAACTCAAAAACCATAAAAATATGGGTTCCTAAAACAAATAACAGTTTGATTAGGAATAAATATACTAAGTTCTTTATGAAAAATGTTCATAAAAATAAAAATTATTTATATAAAGGGAATACTGAATCCACTTGGGTTTGGTTTCCTAAGATCTGACTCTTAGGACCCTATCAAAAAGGTGGGTACCAATGTTATTCTTTTATTTTTTGCAGGTCCCACTTAAGAAAAGAGGAAAACGGATACTCGACAGTGGTTGCTCGAAACACATGACAAGAGACAAAAATATGCTATCAAATATCACATATTCAGATGGAGGCTCTGTCACATTTGGAGACAATTCCAAAGGTTATATCATCGGCAAAGGCGATGTGAGCAATTACGGTATATCTAATTTACCTCTCATTTCCAATGTTTTACTTGTCAAAAACTTGAAGCATAATTTGTTAAGTATTAGCCAACTGTGTGACAAAGGATTCAAAATCTCATTTTCTGAAAATAAGTATAGTATTTATGATCAAAATGAAATACTTATCTTTGAAGGTAATAGAGATAGAAATATATACGTTCTGAATATAAAAATTAATCATAATTCAGATATGTGCTTAGTAGTCAAAGAAAATGATTCTTGGTTATGGCACAAGAGTTTCAATCATATTAACTTCAAAGCTATAAACAAACTATCTAAAAATGATTTAGTAAAAGGATTACCAAAAATAAACTTTAAAGTCGATCATATTTGTGATGAATGTCAGCTAGGAAAATTAACTAAATCATCTTTTAAATCTAAGAAAGTTATTTCTACATTACAACCACTTGAATTACTACACATGGATTTATTTGGACCAACTCAAGCACAACCCATAAATCACAATAGATACATGTTTGTAATTGTAGATGACTTTTGTAGATATACTTGGACCATATTTATGAAAAATAAAAGTGATACTTTTGACCATTTTAAAGTTTTTGTCAAAAGAATCCAAAATTTAAAAGAATTAAAAATAAAGAATATTAGAAGTGATCATGGAGGAGGGTTCGAAAACGAAGCTTTTGAACATTTCTGTAAAAAGAATGGAATTTTTCACAATTTCTCGTTTCCTAGAACCCCACAACAAAATAGCATTGTAGAACAAAATTAGAACATTACAGGAATGTGCAAGAACTTTGTTAAATGGAAGCACACTTCCAAAACATTTCTGGGCAGAAGCTATAGCAACTGCTTGTTATGTGTTGAATCGTGTTTCCATATGACCTCTTACCAAAAATACTTCATATGAACTTTTTCATGGAAGAAAACCAAATATTTCCTATTTTAAAGTTTCTGGATCAAAATGTTTTATATTAAATACCAAAGACCAGCTTGGCAAATTCGATGCGAAATCTGACCAAGGTATCTTTTTAGGATATTCAGATCGAAGCAAAGCTTATCGGATGTTTAATAAAAAAACTAATACTGTTGAGGAAACTCTTCATGTATCTTTTGATGAAAATTTTCTTCCAAGTATAAGAGATGATAAAGAACTTACAGATAATATCAAAAATATTGATAATATAAATTTTGAAAATAATGAAAACATAATTGATGATTCTAGAGAAGATGAAAACGTTATTCATAACAACAATGAGTTAAGATCTCCACCAAAAATATTACAGGATCATCCTGTTCAAAATGTTATTGGAAAATTAATTCAAACGTCCAAACTAGAAGTCAATTAAATCAAATGGGCCATGTAGCATTTCTTTCCAATATCGAACCCAAAAACCCTAAAGAAACGTCTACCGATGACTACTGGATAATTGCAATGCAAGAAGAGCTAAATCAGTTTGAACGCAATGAAGTTTGGGAGTTAGTTCCTAGACCAAGTGATCAAACTGTTATTGGTACAAAGTGGGTCTATAAAAATAAGGCGGACGAACAAGGTAACATCAACAGAAATAAAGCAAGGTTAGTTGCTCAAGGTTATAATCAAGAGGAAGGAATTGACAACGAAGAAACGTTTGCTCCTGTCGCTAGATTAGAAGCAATACGTATCTTATTGGCCTATGCATGTTTTTATAATTTCAAACTTTATCAAATGGAAGTTAAATGTGCTTTTCTGAATGGTTATATAAAAGAAAACGTGTGCGTTGAATAACCTCCTTTATTCATCCATGAGAAATATCCAGACCATGTTTATAAACTTAATAAAGCTCTATACGGTTTGAAACAAGCACCGCATGCTTGGTACGAACGGCTTAAGAGCTATTTAATATCATCTGGATTTCAAATTGGAAAAGTTGATCAAACACTTTTTATTAATCATTCAAAAAGAGATATTTTAATTGTTCAAAGTTATGTTGATGACATCATTTTTGGTTCTACCAATGAAAAATTATGCCAGGACTTCTTTGATATTATGACAAAAGAATTTGAAATGTCCCACATGGAAGAATTGTCATATTTTCTTGGTTTACAAATCAAACAGTTACAAAATGGTCTTTTTATTAATCAAGAGAAATATTGTAATAATTTAATCAAACGCTTCGGAATGGAAAAAACTTCTGCTATACCGACTCCTATGAGTACAACAACACATCTTGATATAGATGAAAATGGTAAAAGTATTGATCAAAAATTATATCGAAGTATGATTGGATCATTACTATATTTAACGTCCAGTCGTCCTGACATAATGATGAGTGTTTGTTTATGTGCTAGATTTCAAGCTAATCCAAAAGAATCACATTTAAGAGCAGTTAAACGTATATTACGGTATCTTAGTAATACCAAGGACTTTGGACTTCTCTATCCAAAGGAGTATCCTTTCGAATTAGTATCATATAGTGATGCTGATTTCGGTGGATCTTGGACTGATAGAAAAAGTACTAGCGATACGTGTCATTTTATTGGAAAATCGTTAGTTTCCTGGTTTAGTAAGAAACAAAACTGTGTTTCACTTTCTACATGTGAAACATAATATATTTCTGCTACATTAGGTTGTGCTCAAGTTATTTATATGCAACAGACATTTAGAGATTTTGATATAAATTTAACAAATTCAACAATATATTGTGATAACTCAAGTGCTATTAATTTATCAAAAAATCCAATCAATCATTCACGAACAAAACCTATTGATATTCGTCATCATTTTCTTCGTGATTGTATTAAAAAAGGAAAAATAAATTTAGATTTTGTTACATCCGAAAACTAATTGGCTAATATTTTTACAAAACCACTTCTTGAAATACTTTTATTAAACTAAGACGAGGACTTGGAATTATCTCGTTTAAAAATTTATAATTTGAGTTTCTGAAACATATTATTAGTAGCATACTATTTTTTTATGTACAAGTTTTATATTGTTATTTCAATTTTTTTAAGTTAAATTTTAATTTGCGTTTTAACCATCCATCTCCTAAAAAGATGTTGTCCACATTTATTTTTTGCAATTTTTATTGCTATTTTTTTCTTAGGAGCATATTTATCTTTGATTCTCATCCACATATTTACTTTTTAAATATATGCTTTGCCCACCTATAAATTTTCTCCTCTTGCTAATTTTTTTTTCAGCTTCCTCATTATTCTGTTTTTATCTGTTAACACAACCATGTTACTTTCTCAATTACTCGCAATTGTCTTTTATTCTATGGCATCGAATAGATCTAGTTCAAAAGAACCTTATTCTATAGAGTTTTCTACACCATCTTCAGCATATTCTTCCAATTTACCAACTCCAACCCTTTGTTATGAACCTGCCCGGCATGTATCTCCAAGTACTCATACCGGTCACACTCTAGAAAAGAAGAAAGCTCGACGTTTTTTGTTCTTTGGTTCCCCGCAAACTAAACAGAAGATTGATGATATTCATCATTATCAACGGGAATTGTTAAATCTTCAACGAGAGATGTACTATGAGCAAAAAGTTAATTCACGACGTCTTAACTTTCTGGAAATCCTTGGTTGGAAAATATGCAGTTCATCTGCATCTAATGTTCATCAACCTACATCTTCCCATCACAATTCATGGAATCAGACACCGCAACGTCCTCATGTATCACCAAATTCATGGGAACATGGCAATAACTGGAATTCTTCGGAATCATCTAAGAGAAAAAAATGATAGAACCAGAAGAGCCTATGACTCCTAGACGATCATCTTCCTCATCATAGATACAAAGATCAATAAATTGTTTTTCCATGTTGTTTTTATGTTTACAATTGTATGTTTTTAATAAACAACTTATGAATATTTAATAAACTTGTCTATGCTAAGAAATACAATTTTTTCTTTCAATTCAGACGTCTGAAATTGTTAATACAAACGTCTGAATATTGTCAAATATACTTTTTTGACTTCAGATTCAGACGTCTGAATCATCCATACCAGACGTCTGAAAATGCCCAAAAATGAACTATTTGCGTTCTGTTTAAAAATTATTGAATCCAGACGTCTGAAATCAATAATCCAGACGTCTGAACAGTTCAGGCTTTTCAAATTACAGGGGCTTTTCAATTTTTTTGTTCCCACCTACCATCTTAAAACCGTTACAATCTTCTACTTTTCTCATTTTTCACCGAACTACTTCATTTTATTTCCTCTAACCCACCTTTTACACTCTTAAAAATTCAATCTTTATTATCTTTTCTTCACAAATGGCTCCAAAATATAAGAGATCTAGGGCTTCAACATCCTCATCTACTTCAAACATTGATCAATGGCTTTGGAATGATGGAGAAAAACGTCGGTTTGCTCAAATGGAAAGATCCAACTTCTTTCCCGGTGCTTTCATGAAGTATGAAGAATTTGAGCCCTATAGAATTCTTCAAATAGCTCGCTCTAATGGGTTAGAATCTCTTCTTTCTTTTTCTGCCAATAATGCGAAGATTAATCATCTTTTAGTAAAGCATTTTTATGCAAATATGAATTTGGATCATCGCCATCCTCGCAATCGTCAAGATTGCATTTGGACTATTGTTTATGGTACTAAGATTTATCTTCCACTTGTTCGTCTTAGAGAAATCCTTCAATATCCTTTAACGGGAACCGATTTTGATGATATTGAGGTTTCTCTATCTTTGGACGAACGAGATGAAGTTTCTCGCCGCTTTCTTTCTGACGATATTACTAACTTACATCTATTTAACTTCGGCCACAAGCCCATATCATTCATAGAGCTTTGATTCGCTCGGTTTTACCGTGCACCGGTAGCTATAGAGTTGTTAATAAGTGCAACTTTCATGCTCTCTATGCTATATACTCCGAACAATCCGTAGATTAGAGCCGTGTTATTATTGAAGAGTTTATGGATGTAAATCATCGTCGTTGATATAAATTTTTTCACTATGGTGCATAGATAGTGAAAATTCTTCAAAACTATGATATTTCTTTTCTGGAATTTGAATTTTCCACAATTAAAGAGCTGGGGTCTAAAATTTTGGGACTCATGAACTTACCGAAACGTCCACAAAGTCTTCCTTTTATATCATTTCAAGAATGGATCGCCAACCGTAATCAAAATCGTCCTCAACCTTCTCAACGTCATCACCCTGTTTCTACTCAAGTTCAAGAAAGAAATGATCATGAAATAGAAGTTCGCAATCTTGACTCTACTCCCCGACAAGCTTTGGTTACTCTTTCACAAAATCAAGTCAAGCTTAAGACTAAAATAGATAAGTTCAAGAGGCAATCTAATAAAAGGTTCAACTCCATTCGTGGTTTTCTAAATAAGTTATGGGAACGTATTGGTTGCACTTCCTCAACTTCTACTGAAGTTTTTGATCCGGCTTCTTTTCAGTGGTCTTCTACCTCTAGCACCAATGATGATGATAACGATGATGAGGATGAAGATAGTGATGATGAGTCAAGCACAAGGTTTTGAGGCAGTGGTATGGTTATTTTCTTATCAAAAACAAAACATTCGTAGTAATTTGCTTTTTGTTGTATTTATGTGGTGATCTCATACTAACTTCTTGGTTTGTACTGATTAATACTTCTATGACTATTAGATTATTAGTTCATACTAATTAATACTTCTATGGTTTGTCAGTATCTATGATATGTGAGTATTTCATATTTGGTATGTTCCCTTTTTGTCGATGTCAAAGAGGGAGAAAGAGTTTAACAACTATACCCTCGACAGGGGGAGCTTATAGTAAGGGGGAGTACATATAACTATTTCCTGTTATATATGCTCATATTGTGTATATATACTTATATAGTTGTCATCGTCAAAAATGGAGAGAATGTTGGAACTTCGTTTTAGGATATTTTGTAATTACGATACTTTGACTATAACAACTATATAAGTCACTATTATATACTAACTTGTTTTTACAGGAATCAATCAAGACCGGATTCAAATGAGCTTCAACTCTTAAGTTTGTATCGAGTTTGTGCCTAGAGTTTATTCATGTTAAAATCTCTCCTATATGATATATCTCGACATTGTTTTTAAAGCCTTGCATATTATCAATTTTTAATCTACATTCAGACGTCTGAATGCACCAAATCGGACGTCTGAATCTGGAAAAATGAATATCGTTTTTACAATATTCAAACGTCTGAATTGTTCATTTCATACGTCTAAAAATAGTCATTTTTAGTCTATTTTCTTTTTGGTTTGAGATCGTGCGAATTCAGAAGTCTGAATTTTTCGATTCAGAAGTCTGAATATCTATAACGACTATATTTTTCAAATAGGCACTTTCGTTCCTGAAGAGACGCGTCCTTCATTTCAATAGATATGACCATATCTCTTCATGATAACTCTTCACGAACAAACGCACCTATTTATAATCTATATAAACACATTAGAATTTCATGTTTCCAAAAACATGAAATTCAATCAATTTTTACTCTACACTCATATTCTTGATTCTAATACTCTTGTGCATTCATTTTCATACAATTTTATTCTATTGCTTCCTTGTTCTTCACACACACACACACACACACACATGTATATATCATAAAGGAGAACATTATAGGAAGAGTGTACTGTAATTGACAAATTCGTGTTATTAAAGAACACATAGTGTCAAGAAAACTTTATTTTGTATAAGTCCTGTTCGGCTACTCAGGCGTGTGCAGTCCTTTTCGGCTGTTAAGGCAAAATCCTGTTCTGCTGCTCAGGTCCCTTATTCGGCAGTTCAAGGGTTGTACAGACATGTTCCTTCGGGTTAAGTGAGGGTTGTTGTAGTTGAAATTTCAGAAGGATTCTGGGACTGGACGTAGAACAGGAAGTTCGAACCAGCATAAAAATTCATGGTGTGCTTGTTTATTTTTACTTATTTACATTGTTATAGTATTTGTGACGACCCGGAATTTCTAACAATTTAAATTTGGAATAATTAATTGATTTTGAATATTTAAAATTTAATTTTAACTTGAATTCAAGATATCCATATTTACTTGATAATTAAATCATTGAATTATATAGTCTAAATTATTGAATTATATAATTTGAAATTGGGTAAATTTTTGAATCTGAAATTTCTAAGCCTGTTTAAATAATTTAAAGGCTTATAAAATTTATATGGATAATACTGAAGATAATAGAATGGTTGAAATTTAATTTTAAGGTGATTTGTTCAGTTTTGAAATCATATCGTTTAAATTGATTTAAAAAAAATATAGCCTTCCGAGGCACAGTCTCGGAATTCGACGAAACCAGTTCCATTGGATCCGTAATTGTTAATTATTATCGGATTTCAATTTCAGTAGCAATCGGAGTTGTCGTTTGACTCTGACAGCTCAAAACGCTTAGAAACTATTTTAATCGATTTAATTTAAAATTGATCGTTTATTTCCGTAACTCGCACATATGATCGAATTAGCTTCCGAAACACGTTTCATTGTGTTCGGAATGCGGGTAAAACCTTATAAACGTCTGTCGGCATGTCTGATTCGGGGTTCGAATTTCACGGTGCGATACGAGATATTTTCAATATTTAATTATATAAACAATCGTACGCAGGAAGCTACCCAAATCAATATTTATCATCCGTTTCCCCCTCTCTAATCTTCGAGCAGAATCGAATGCATAATAAAAAAATTAAAATTATTAATGAAATCATGCCGAAGCCTTCATTCTTAAAATCAACAGAAATCGATCTAAAAAAAAGAGCATCGTGTCTCCAGGGCATGCGATCGATTAGGGCGAACCGAAGTCATTGATGCCCTCCTCTAGGAGTGATCGCGACATGAATTTGATATTTGTTGAGGTTAGGGTTCCGTCTTTGAGGGCTTGGGAAGGCCATGGCAGGGGACGAGATCAACGTCGATTTCGAGATATGGGCGACTGCGATTTGGATTCCTTGAGGGACGTGACATTGAGATCTGGAAGTCGAAATTTTGCCATGGATTCGTAGTCGATGCTGGGGGTACGACGTTGGTTTGGGAATGCATTCGCGACACTGTTGGGATAATGGTGTTTTGGCTGGGTGTCGCGAGGGTAGCAGCAGGAGTATGGGGGGTTGGTTGATCTTTGGCTTAACAATGTATATAGTAGCAGTCTGACAGTGTTCGGTCGCTGTTTGGTCACCCAAGCAGCACTAGAGGTGAGTAAATTCTTTTTCTCATAATTAGTGTCTAATACGTTTCCCCTTGTTGTTTGATTGATGTCGTCTGGATTGTGCATTGGCATATGATGGTTGTTTAAGTTTACTTGCATTATTTTCGTGAGTTATTTTGGATAACTCGCCACTATAGTTTAGACAATATTTTTCAATGAATTTGTTGAATTTTCAGTGAAGCGTGTTTATTGATATGGATTAATTGGATGATGTTGAATTGCGTATATTCGATTAATGGTTGTTCTGATGAGATCACAATAGTATGTGATCGGAATGGGGTAAATAAATTCAAAAAGTGGATTTTAAAGAAAGTGAAATATTTACGGAAATAAAAAGTAAATTTCATAATGATTTTTAATTAAAACTGGAAACATTATTTGTGATAGATAATTACTTAATGAAATCTATAAAATATAATTACTTTATGAAATTAATCAAGAAATTAATTAAGATGATTAATTAAGAAGAAATTGATTTATTTAATGAAGTAAATAAATAGATAGTTAATTTAAAGATTGAGATAAATCATTAATGATTAATATTTGTGGTTTAATTAATGATTAATATTTGTGGTTTAATTAATGATTAATTGTTTAATGTAATTAAGTTGGATAGGAAAAATTAAGATGTAACTGGAAATCCTTAATTTATATAATTAATGATGTAATTAAAGATTGATGAATTAAAATTGATTAATCCATAATAAGTGACTTATGAGAAATTAATTAACATAAGTAATTAAGGATAAATGAAATTAATATGGTTAATTAATTGATGAAGTAATTAAAGATTTCTTATTGATTATGGTTAAGAATAATTAATATCGTGAAATTAATTAAAGATAATTATTTCAATGTAAATGGGAAAATAATTAATCCAGGGGATTAATTAAGATGAATAATGAAGGTTGACTAATTAATTGATTTGGAATTAATTAGTGTTAAATGAAGAAATCTAAGAGATTGAGGTTAGAAATTCAATTAGAATCAATTGAATTAATTTGAAAGTGGTCAAATTTGTTATGAATGATGGAATGGTATTGGATGCTTGAATGAGGTGATATTCCTGATATGAAATGTTGTGTATTTCATTTTGATAATTTGGGTTAGGATGACACGAGTCTCGAAGAGGCCGGGGTCGGGTATTAGGAAATACCCTAAACCACTTCGAACTATTTTTATAGATTGATATGTGAAATCTATATGCTGGAGTGAAGTGATTTAAAGGAAATTGACTATTTAAATCTAAGCCTTGGTACTTAGGAAATGGATGTGTGGAATAAATGATGTCTATAACTAATTGTGGCTTTGTAAATTGAATCGAGTTACCCCGGGTTTATATAAGTTGTTTACTTTGGTATTCCATGTTAGTTGAGTTTACTCACGCTGGTTTCCAGTCTGACCCGGGTGTTACTTTGGTGTAATGCTTGGGTCAGACTGAGTATTACAGATTTTTAGGTAAGGACGTTTTAGAGCTCAGTAGGCGAGCTGGATGATAGGAACGTGTAGAGTATTTCCGCTGTATTATAATATTGTAAATCTGAGACATGTTGATTTGTATATGTCCAGTGTTGAATATTTGTGTAACTCTGATGTATTTAAATGTAATCGACAGATATAGTATTCTTCTGTAAACTGATATTATTTATTATTATATTTTATCCGCTACGAATGTGAGATGTTAATGATACTGTTCTTCTTCTTCTATCTCTTTCTTCTTTTTCGTAACTACCTGGAATTTTCGGGTTCGAAAATTTCGGGTCGTTACAGTTGGTATCAGAGCTGAAAGGCTAAGCGAGAACCTTGGCTCTGGCGGGAGTTACTAATTAAAATAGAGTCCGTAGAACTCTAGAATGAGTTGAGTGTATATATTTATATGAGAGCATACTTGTTATTTTGTTTTATATATATAGAGGTTTTAAATGATTTTATATAAAAGTATATTTTGATATATAAAGAAATGTTTCATTCTAATAAATATTAAGGCGATTGATTGTTAAATTATTGAAATTAAAATTAAGAAGTAATATAATACAACCAAATTAAAATTTTGAATTGGAATTAAATTAAGTGGTAGCAGGAATACAATCAAATTAAAATTAAATTGATTGAAATGAAATTCTAGAATTTGAGCTCAATAATTAAATTGTTTAAAATTAAATAAAGGTAAGTTTGAAATGGATTCAAACTGAAATTTTATCTTGAATTTATAGAAGTAAGAACAATATAAAAGGAAATAAATATGAAATTAACTCTAAGATTGAGTTTTGAATTTTCTTTGGAATGTTGTATGATGTGAAACCCAAAGTAAAGCAAATTTTAAACTTAAGTGGAAAGGTTATTAATTTGAAGGTTTAAAATTTGAATGGGAATTGGGATTAAATTCAAGCAGGATGATATGAAATTGAAGTGGATTCAATTTGAAATTAGTCCAAATTTATTTGAATAATTTGGAACTGTAAATAAAGTTGAATAGGCAAGAATCAAATGGAATTTGATTTGAAGTTGGAAAGAAATTGAGAATTAATTCAACTTGATGGAATAAATCAAGTCCAATGGAATTGGAGTTATTCAAATTGTAATTGGGTCAATTTAAATGGAAGTAGAAATTTAAATTGAATTGTTGGGGATGTGAACAGTTTGACTCTGGACTATTTTTAATATAAATTGTTTTACATATAAATTTATTCTTCCAAGCTATTAAATATATACAACCTTTCTTTTTTAAAGCTAACTTATTTTATATTTGTTTTACCATTATTTTTGGAACTATTTGACAAATTTTCAACTATTTTATAAACTAATTACTATTTTTCAACTATTTCACAAATTAATTACTATTTTACAACTATTTTGCAATTATCTAAAATTTCTGAAACTATTTAGCTATTTGTCAACTATTTTACAATTAGTTAACCGTTTTGTAGCTATTTTGCAAACTAATAATTATTTTTCAACCACTTATCTATTTTTAAAATTTTCAAGCTATTTTCTAAATATAAACTGGTCGGAGTTCAAACTATTATTAATTAAATACCCAACCGAGATAAGAATTGAAGTGATAATTCAATGGAATTGAAGCAATTGTAAATAAGCGAACGGAAATTAAAGAAAATGTGAATAGGAAGAGAAATTGATTTGTCTAAAAATCAATAAAATTAAATACGTAGGATGTACGTATATTATTCTATTCGCATAGTGATTTGATCCAGATTCGAGCATAGAATTTCAAAATGATTATATTAATCCGAGTTGGGTTTTTCACTCGATTTTCGACGGCGAACCTAGATATGGAATTGTTAATTGGTTCTGGATATTCTCTAGCATAGTTATGGCTATGTAAGGAGAATGACGGTTTCTAATTAAGAAACCAGATCTGAGTCCGCACTAGGAAGTCAGGTGGACGATACTAGTTCGGAAGTGAAATTGTGTGATCGAGTGAGCGATCAGATTGGTATAGCGTACGGATGATAAGTGTACATCGTACAGATTTGAATGAAATTGACATTGGAAGGAGTAATGAAATTTAAATGTTTGATTTTGAATAAACAAAGTTATATATCTTTGTTATATAAGATAAATCTCTCCTTGATGAATCTATTGCCAGAAGGAAAGGATTTTTGAAAGTGTTTGAAGTATAAAAGGAGTTTGTACAAGTTTGAAATGATCCAAAGTTTTAAAATTTTTATATATATAAAGGATCTTATGAGGATTTTGGAAAAGGTTTTTGGAACCTTTGTATTTGGAAAGGCTTTTGATTTTTGGGTAAAATCAATATTAAAATTTGGAAAGCCTAGTTTGAGAATTATCGATTTTGGGATAATCAATTTTGTGTAAAGAAGCTTTGAATGAGATCGTACTAGGTGTATGATTTGAAAGATACTATATGTGTATAGTATAAAGTGTTTTGATGATGGCTCTGGGGAAAAAGGTGCTCCCTTGAAATGAACTTCTCAGGAGTGCCACCGGGTAGTGCTGCCTTGAGCCCCAAAGGGGGGTTCTAAAGTTGAACCCGTGAGGAGTCCGGGCAAAACTAGTTCCTGGGGATTATGAGTAGTGTATACCATAGCGAAAGTCGTGTGTGCCGCTGAGAGCCAACAGTCTGCGTTTGATTTTATATCGGTAGACTGCGACCTATGGTAACATAGCGAAAGTCGTGTGTGCTGCTGAGAGCCAATAGTCTGCGTTTGATTTTGTATCGGTAGACCGCGAACTATGTAGGAGTGGAGAAGTTTCATTTCGACAGCGAAAATCAAAGGCCGTAGAGAGCCTGTAGTTACATGGATTTTTGCTGTGATGGCAACGTAACCCTGGAATGTAACTGCGGTCTGTTGTGGGTTACATGGCGTAATCGAGAGGCCACGGAGAGCCTACAGTTACATGGACTTTTGCTGCGATGGCAACGTAACCCTGAAATGTAACTGCGACCATGGACGGGGGTGATGATTTCCAGAGCATTCTCAACAAAGATATTTCCTCTATTTTCAAAAACTGTTTTCTATATTTTCAATAAAATTATTTTCCAAGTATTTTCACTGGATGTTGAAAATGAGTTTACCAAGCACTTGTAGATTTTCAGTCCTACGCCTGATCAACGTATGACTGAATTTCTATGAGAACAAGGATGGACTGGTTGAGACATCGAGTAATAAGAAGTATTTTTATAGAAAGCTATTTTAATAGTATTATGTGAATTTAAAAGGTATTTATAAATTTTAAAATAAAGGTGTTGGAATTTGGGGAAATGAAAGAAGATTCAAACTGGAATTATGAAAAATTTTGAATTCAGGAAAAATTTAATAAGGTGATTTTTGTAATAAAATCGAATATTGATATAAAATTTAGAGGTAAGCTAATTAGCTAAATAATTATTTGATAAAGTATGTTAATAAAATTTAACTCGGTTTAATAAAATGGGTTGTCAGTTAAAAATGGAGTTTGGAAATGAATTCAAATTGTAAATAGAATTTGACTTGGATTTGATAATGAATTAAATAAGTGGAGGTGCTAAAAAAATAAAAATAAATTAGAGTGAGATTGAAATAGTGATAGTCGGAACTATGAATAAAATTCAAGTGTGTTATAAATAATATCAAATGTAAATTGCAAGTAAATTAGATATAATAGGAGAGTTGTCGAATGAAATGAAAGTGAATAAACTTGAAATGAAACGGAATTAAATATAGGATGAGTTGAAATTAAATTTAAATGGATACTCTATTAAGCAAATATCGCCAAAATTTTCATAAAAATAGTTGTCGTAGTTGTAAACAAAGGTAGTTAAATTTATATGGGTTGAGAGAAGTTAAATAATATTGATTTTGAATCATTTGAAGTGAATATGAGCTTGTTTGGATTAAAAATAAATTGAATGTAAGAACTTGAGTTGTAAACCATTAGAATTGAATGAAGTGGCATATAAATTTGGTTGGAAGTAATTGGATTAGCTTTAAATCATATAAATCGCTTATGGAAAGCGTTTTGATGCTTGTTGCTTATGATATACATGTGTTTAGCTATTGAATATAAGTGAAATGCTAATAGATTTTCTATATACGGCACCTACATATTTAAATTGAGTAAGTACAGGTATCGGGAAGCTGTTTGGCTGGATTTGGTTGCACTGATTGCTAAAATAAATTAGCCGCTTGCTTAAAATGCTAAATAAGGTACGCCTACGCAATAAAAATAGGATATATGCACTGTTTTTGCTTTTTCCGACCATGTGGGTCGATGTATACATATTTATATCTCTTGTCAAATTGCAAAAGTTCCTTCGTACAAAGGAGACTCTGCAAAAAATTTCGAAAATTTTTGGGAAAATTTTGTTAATGACAAAACGTTTTAAAATTGGAAATTAAAGTAAATTAGTAGATGAACTAATATGAATCAGTTATACTTGAAAGATAAAATTCAATATTCAAAATTTAAAGTAAATTGAATTCGTATGAAAGTGAGGAAAAACTAGTTTGAATAGAAATGGATATGAAAACTTCTGTAAGGAAAGTATGTAAAGATTTGAAAAGGGCTATGATTGGATATCATTGCTAAGTAGGTTATGCAGGTATTATAAAGAGAAAAAGAAACTGGATTTGGTATTAGAAGATAAATTTGATTGCCCGACAAAAAGGTATGTATTTAAATTTCTGTATGAAATTGGATTGGGTTTTGGATCTAGCCACTTGGCGTTTTATTTTCTTTTTTGAATTTGGGAGCCCGTAGAGGCCTTTTGTAGTAGTACCGAGCTAGCCGCGCAAAGGAGATGCTGGCAAAAAATTTCGGGAATTTAGAGAGTTAGAAGAAAAAAATTTGAGAAAGTTTTGATAATTTAAATTTGAATTTAAATTTAGATTTGAATAAATAAAGTAAATAATGTTGTTAGAAACCATGGAAGGTTTTGAAAAGTTGGTTGAAGTAATAGTGGGTCTTTAATAAAAAAAATTGTATGGCAAGTTGATATAACTGTTTGATCTTGGGAAAAAGTAAACGGATATTGGACCATTCTCCCTAATTAATAATTTCGGGGACTAAATTCTTTTAAGGGGAGAGGAATGTGAAGACTCGAAATTTCTATCAATTTAAGTTTGGAATAATTAATTGATTTGAATATATAAAAGTTAATTTTAACTTGAATTCAAGATATTCATATTTACTTGATAATTAAATCATTGAATTATATAGTCTAAATTATTGAATTATATAATTTGAAATTGGGTAAATTTTTGAATTTGAAATTTCTAAGCCTGTTTAAATAATTTAAAGGCTTATAAAATTTATATGGATAATACTGAAGATAATAAAATGGTTGAAATTTAATTTTAAGGTGATTTGTTCGGTTTTGAAATCATATCGTTTAAATTGATTTAAAAAAAATATAGCCTTCCGAGGCACAGTCTCGGAATTCGACGAAACCAGTTCCATTGAATCCGTAATAGTTAGTTATTATCGGATTTCAATTTCCATAGCAATCGGAGTTGTCGTTTGACTCTGGCAGCTCAAAACGTTTAGAAACTATTTTAATCGATTTAATTTAAAATTGATCGTTTATTTTCGTAACTCGCACATATGATCGAATCAGCTTTCGAAACACGTTTCATTGTGTTCGGAATGCGGGTAAAACCTTATAAATGCCTGTCGGCATGTCTGATTCGGGGTTCGAATTTCACGGTGCGATATGAGATATTTTCAATATTTAATTATATAAACAATCGTACGCAGGAAGCTACCCAAATCAATATTTATCATCCTTTTCCCCATCTCTAATGTTCGAGCAGAATCGAACGCATAATAAAAAAATTAAAATTATTAATGAAATCACGCCGAAGCCTTCATTCTTAAAATCAACAAAAATCAATCTTAAAAAAAGAGCATCGTGTCTCCAGGGCAAGCGATCGATTAGGGCGAACCGAAGTCATTGATGCCCTCATCTATGAGTGATCGCGACATGAATTCAATATTTGTTGAGGTTAGGGTTCCGTGTATGAGGGCATGGAAAGGCCATGGCAGGGGATGAGATCGACGTCGATTTCGAGATATGGGCGACTGCGATTTGGATTCCTTGAGGGCCGTGACATCGACATCTGGAAGTCGAAATTTTGCCATGGATTTGTAGTTGATGCTGGGGGTACGGCGTTGGTTTGGGGATGCATGCGCGACACTGTTGGGACAATGGTGTTTTGGTTGGGTGTCGCGAGGGTAGCAGCAGGAGTATGGGGGGTTGGTTGATCTTTGGCTTAACAATGTATATAGTAGCAGTCTAACAGTGTTCGGTCGCTGTTTGGTCACCCAAGCAGCACTAGAGGTGAGTAAATTCTTGTTCTCATAATTAGTATCTAATACATTTCCCTTTGTTGTTTGATTGATGTCGTCTGGATTGTGCATTGGCATATGATGGTTGTTTAAGTTTACTTGCATTATTTTTGTGAGTTAATTTGGATAACTCGCCACTATAGTTTAGACAATATTTTCAATGAATTTGTTGAATTTTCAGTGAAGTGTGTTTATTGATATGGATTAATTGGATGATATTGAATTGCATATATTCGATTAATGGTTGTTCTGATGAGATCACAATAGTATGTGATCGGAATGGGGTAAATAAATTCAAAAAGTGGATTTTAAAGAAAGTGAAATATTTACGAAAATAAAAAGTAAATTTCACAATGATTTTTAATTAAAACTGGGAACATTATTTGTGATAGATAATTACTTAATGAAATTTATAAAATATAATTACTTTGTGAAATTAACCAAGAAATTAATTAAGATGATTAATTAAGAAGAAATTGATTTATTTAATGAAGTAAATAAATAGATAGTTAATTTAAAGATTGAGATAAATCAAGAATGATTAATATTTGTGGTTTAATTAATGATTAATTGTTTAATGTAATTAAGTTGGATAGGATAAATTAAAATGTAATCAGAAATCCTTAATTTATATAATTAATGATGTAATTAAAGATTGATGAATTAAAATTGATTAATCCATAATAAGTGACTTATGAGAAATTAATTAATATAAGTAATTAAGGATAAATGAATTTAATATGGTAAATTAATTGATGAAGTAATTAAAGATTTCTTATTGATTTGGTTAAGAATAATTAATATCGTGAAATTAATTAGAGATAATTACTTCAATGTAAATAGGAAAATAACTAATCCAGGGGATTAATTAAGATGAATAATGAAGGTTGACTAATTAATTGATTTGGAATTAATTAGTGTTAAATGAAGAAATCTAAGTGATTGAGGTTAGAAATTCAATTAGAATCAATTGAATTAATTTGGAAGTGGTCAAATTTGTTATGAATGATGGAATGGTATTGGATGCTTGAATGAGTTGATATTCCTGATATGAAATGTTGTGTATTTCATTTTGATAATTTGGGTTAGGATGACACGAGTCTCGAAGAGGCCGGGGTCGGGTATTAGGAAGTACCCGAAACCACTTCGAAATATTTTTATAGATTGATATGTGAAATCTATATGCTGGAGTGAAGTGATTTAAAGGAAATTGACTATTTAAATCTAAGCCTTGGTACTTAGGAAATGGATGTGTGGAATAAATGATGTCTATAACTAATTGTGGCTTTGTGAATTGAATCGAGTTACCCCGGGTTTAGATAAGTTGTTTGCTTTTGTATTTCATGTTAGTTGAGTATACTCACGTTGGTTTTCAGCCTGACCCGGGTGTTACTTTAGTTTAATGCTCGGGTCAGACCGAGTATTACAGATTTTCAGGTAAGGACGTTCTGGAGCTCAGGAGGCGAGCTGAATGACAGGAACGTGTAGAGTATTTCCGCTTTATTATAATATTGTAAATCTGAGACATGTTGATTTGTATACGTCCAGTGTTGAATATTTGTGTAACTTTGATGTATTTAAATGTAATCGACAGATATAGTATTCTTCTGTAAACTGATATTATTTATTATTATATTTTATCCGCTGCAAATGTGAGATGTTGATGATTCTTTTCTTCTTCTTCTTCTATCTCTTTCTTCTTTTTCATAACTATTTGGAATTTTCGGGTTTGAAAATTTCGGGTCGTTACAGTATTTTAGTTTATTTCTGCACTAGTATAGTATAATTCCATATAGCTCGATCTGCACCGTCTTTTCAAAACACCTCCAATCTAATGATCAAAGCCTAAGTGTACGAAGTGTAGGACACAGAATGTTATGTAAGTAATTTGACTGTTTATTAGAGAGCATATCGCGGATGTGATAAGTAGAAAACTTAGTGCAATAAAGTAAAGAACACCGATTTATAGTGGTTTGGTCAGAATTTCTACATCCACTATCCATTTTCATTACTTTTCTTTTAGATCGTTGGTGATTGAAATACAAAATACAATGTTTTGATGCTTAGAAGAAACTAAGTTATAGCTCTCAAAATTCATGTTCGGTGAAGTCTGGTCGGTTGTTTCTACTCTTTGAATTGTCCATCATTACTACTCCAAGCTTGGGTATTTATAGGAATAAAAATATATGAGGTTAAGGCCAAATATCTTGCCAAAATAGCTATGTCTTGCTTGGTTCGCCTGGGAGTGCTCGCCAAACCCTCAATCAGTTGGTCATGGTTCAACACATAATGACTTGGTATATTTGGCTTTTGTGTTCGGCTTGGTGATTAGCGATCGACATCACTGGGTCCGATAGTCGCTTACTGAAATAGATTTCTTATTCGGTAGTGTAACATCCTCCTACTTGGAGGTCCAAAACTATCGACTACGGATGCTGCATTCATCCATAGTTATTAATCCTCGACGGCCAAATACATCGGTGTTAGATTCATTGATTTACAAAAACACATGAATATGGAATGATATCTAAACTTCAAACAAAATCACATTCCATTCAAAATATTTTCTATTCATTACATCATCCCACAATCGCAAATCACATTCAGAGAAAATATATTTATTACAACATACGCCAAGAGCGATATATGAAGATCCCCCCTTGAATGATCAAAGTATATATAGGAAATATAATAACTTTGCCATTAAAAACAACACAGTTAAATCAAATAAAAAACTTTATATAGTTCTCATGCCTCATGCATGTCTCCGGAAGCTTTATTCATCTAATGAGGTACCTAAAAACCTTAACTCTCAAACTACTCAAAACCAATTGAGTACCCAAGAGTTAAGGGAAAAGCATAAACTTCGAGTCAGACATAAAACCTACTTTGAATAATAATCTACCATCTCAAATCATTTAGATATCTAGCGAGACCACGTCGCTTAGCAGAACGGGTTTTCCCCTCACTAGTATCTCAAAACATTTATAAAATCGTATACTATGCTCCTGCATCCACAATGGTTAAAAACATATACATTTCAAAATATTATGATGATATGCAAGCATTTTAAAACATACTGGACTTCCCATCCTCTGTTTAAATTGACCAATTGTGATAATTTTTATAGTTTTTAGGGTCACTATTAATCTATTAGTTTTCATAGGCTTACTAATAATCTTTATATAATGTATGGACTTTCTGTCCTATTTCGTAGTTTTCATGGGTGCACTATGAACTTGTTTGTGACGACCCAGAATTTTAGATATTTGAAATTGGAATATTTAATTGATTTTAAATATTTGAACGTTAGTTTAATGTGAATTTCAAATATCACTATTTATTAGGATAATTAAACTATTGGATTTAATAATTGAAAGTTAGGTAAAATATTAAATCTGGAGTTTTAAGCTTGTTAAAAATAGTTTAAAGGCTTATAAAATTTGTATTAACAATACTGAAGGTAATAGAACTTTTAAAATTGAATTTAAAAGCAATTTGTTCAGTTTTAAAAATATATCGTTTAAATTGATATTAAAAATAGTCTTCCGAGGCACAATCTCAGAATTTGACGGAACTAGTCCTATTGGATCCGTAATAATGTATTATTATCGAGTTTCAAATTTCATAGTGTTTGGAGTTATCGTGAGGTCATACGGTAAGTAAACGCGCTGAAATTTAAATCGAAAATGCAGTATAATAATAAGGTCCAAAAGGCTATCTTCTCCATACGATCGAATTTGGACTCGAAACCTTTTCCATTGTGTCCGTAATAAGGGTATAACATTAGAATGCCTGGCGGCATGCCTCGATAGGAGGTCGGGATTTTTAGCTCGATTTCGAGACGTTTGAATTAAAATTAAAATTAAAATTTTATATTGTGACCAGTCAAACAATTCACTGTAGCTTGTGATTCAACAATATCTGCCTTTCAAACATGTGTTCTTCTTCGCGAAACACACATCTCCTCTATTAAAAATAAAATGAAGAGCAGTTGTATTCGTTCAAAAAAGGAAATCTCGTTCTTCCTCTTTTTATGTTTCAGTTCAAAAAAAATTTTGTCACCCCCTTTTAAAACCTTTAAGTCGAATGAAAATCGCGGGCTTCTCTTTCCCTTCCTCCCTCCCTCATTTATTCAGTTCAAAAATAAATAAATAAAATGGCCGAAGACTTAAAAATCCTAAATCACGAAATCCAAATGAAATAAATCGTGTGTTCCTCAACATATCTTTCGATTCGAGAAATCGATCGAAATCAGAAGCCATGGCAGAGGGTCGTGACCTGATGGAAGCAAGATGGGTCAATTCGCAGGGTAAATGCTTATCACATGCTAGAGGTTCGAAATGATGTTGATCGTTTTGGGACAGCAGTGGTCGTGTGCATCGGTATATGGGTCCATGGGGAGCTGTAGTCGTGATCAAGGATTGGCCGTGGGGTTAGGTCGCGTTTGTTTGGATGATGGCAGTCGCAGATCGATCATGCGAGTTTGAGGGCGAGTTATGGTAATTTCTTGAGCCTATTTTAGTGATTGGGTTTTGTTAACTCAATATTGTTTACAGAAAGACATATAAAACAATTTTGTTCTTAATTTAACACACACACACACACACACATATATATATATTTGCAGAATAATAATAATGTAACAGTAAGTTTTATAAAACAGTGATTTAAAGATATATATGCATGCATGCATGCATGTATGTATGTATGTATGTATGTACATAATAAAATACACTGCTGTTGTTATTATAAAAAAACAGTAAAGTTAAAAGAGATTTTTGAGAGCAGGAATTTTAAAAGGCTGGTTTGGAAAGTTAAAAAATATATATCTCTACTACTAATAAAGAAAATTCGTTGAATTAATTTACGCAGCATGTTTTTGAAATTCCGAAAATGCCCTTGCTTTCTATTTGCAATACTATAAACAGCCCGCGTGTGAAGCACGGGCCAATTCTAGTATACATAAGATTTAGAAATATAAATTTTGGATGGTAATATAGGCTATTTTTTTAAGTATATACATATGTAGTTTCAAAATAAAAACAAATATTCATATACACTTTTTTTTACTTACTAGTCTAGTTTTTAAAATAATGAATATGGTGATTAAATTGTTAACCTATTTTATTTTAGTTGCTAAAAATAATTTATTAAAGGAAGTTTAGTTTAAATTTGATAGTTAGTTAATTCAATCTATTAAATGAGAATTAATTGTTCAATTGTTCAAATATTAGTAAATCCTATAATGTTTATATAAGGTCTAAATTGTGAAGAAACAAGCCGGAATGAAAGTGGATTGCAAACAAAACAAAGGTGAGTTGATCTCACTCATTTGGATTACCATTGAAATTTAAATGGTTAAATTTAAATTATTAGATGAATGATTGAATTGTCTAGATGTGATATTATATAATAGTGTGTGTGTATATTGGAGTTCCTGCATTATATAGCGGATGATATGCGCCCCGCATAATAGCGGATGACTCTTTATACCGCGATATCCCACCTTGAAGCGGGATTGGTATTTTAAATTGTTGTGCTAACATCTATGGATGCAGGGAAACAGGTTGGAGGGATCCAACTGGATTCTTCAAAACGTTGAATTTATTTTATATATTCAGCAATGTGATTTATGTGATAATCTGTAATGATTACATTGATTATACTGGGAATTGAAATTTTTGAATGCTATGGCTTGGTTGAATATATATTGGTATTTGAGAAAAATGAAATATATAAAGTTTGGATTTTTAACGTAAATAAAAAGGGAATTTTAAAGTAAAATAATTTTAGTGAATTCAATTAAATTAAAGGAATAAATTTGGAAAAGGGATCAAGGTTTGATTTTAAATCTTATATAATGAATTTAAGGAGAAAAAAAATAAGGATTTCGAATAAATGAAAAAAAAGATTTTATTTAAAATAAGGACTTAAGCAATATTGTTTTGTAAGTACAAAGAAATATATTTTTAAAATTCAAGATTGAATGAGTTTGAGAAAATGAAAGGAGAACTTTGAAATAAAGTAGGTAATTGGTATTTCTGATTTAAATAAGAATTTAAATCATAAATAAAGGTGTAAATATGGGATAAATGGGTTTTGAAATAAATTTGGATAACTAAAAGAATTTATTCAAAATAGAGTTGGTTTTGGAAATCGATTTGAAAACCGACTAAGTGTTGAAACTGTGAATAAAGGAGAACAAGATTGTGAAATTTATAAACAGGGTTTATAAAAAAAGTAAAATATTATCATAGGATAATCTGGAAGCATAAATTCAGGATTGAAAGGGTGATTGTTTAAAAATAAATAGTGGTTTATTTTAAAGGTGTGGAAAGGAAGGTGTATTTTTCTGGAAAAGCCAAGTATATTTTCAAAGTAAGATTTTTTAAGTGTAAGTTAGAGGTTTTAAAGTGGTTTAAAAACAATGTTTAGAAAGAAATTATTATTTAGTTGTTTCAAACATTTTAAAAGTAAATACTTATTAAGTTAATTATATAAGTAAATTATTTTAAAAGGTTTAACTAGTATTATTATTTAAAGATAATTATTTAATATTTATACTTTATAGAATAACTTTTGTTTTAAAATTTGTTTTGGCTTAAGTTTTACATGAGAAATTATTATAAATTTTAGAACTAGTACTTTGAATATAGTGATTTAAGTAGTTTTTATTTTAAATATTTTAAAATATATTTTTGGATAAAGTGATTTAAATTATTTTAAAATCTAAAGTATTAAGGCTTGGTGGTTTTCAGTGAAAATAAAACAAATTGGGTGGAAAATTATTCTGCAAGATAAAAAGTGTTTTGAAAACTATTTTTCAAAAGGGTTAAGGTGTAGAGAAATATCATGCGAAGATATTTTAAAATAAATAATATGGGAAATTATCAAGGCCTGATGATTTTTTGTGAATGTTGTTTGATAGTTAAATAACCGACTATCAATATTTGCCAATGCGTTGATTGTTTCAGAGAGACCGGAATTGGGATTAATTTTCCGAAAACCACTTCGATCCGGTTTGAACGATTACGTGAGGAGGACAGGAGCTTGGAGTCGAAGATGGAGCAGTGAAGTGCAAGGGCTAACCGCTATTAATCCTGAGGGTGATTCCAAAATGGATGTAGTAGGAGTAGTGCCTTTGGTTCCATTCGGACCCGGTATGGACTTGTATTGCTGAATGCTTTCAGAACATCGTCAGGAGGACAATGAGAATTCTAAGTGAATGTGTGCTAAAAAGGTAACGCATAGGCTCGAGCCTCATCAACCAGGAATGGCTAAAGGGAGGTGTAGGAAGGCTAAGTGGATAGCAACCAATTAGGGTAAGGTCATCCCTGTCTAAATGTCCCTTTTATTTTGTCTATGTGGGAGGTTGCTGATCCCAACCGTGAGGTGATCTTATTCGGACTATCCAGTAAGGGGTAGCTTCGGTCTTGTGTAGCAGGGGATCTGGGTGGATCCTCGGTACGGTGATCTAGACCACGTACTGTGACAGGCGGTACCCCAGTAACCCTGCCATTGGTGGAAATCCAATCTCCAATAAGTGCCTTTGGACTTTTTTGTATACCTATTATGTTGGAATTTAATGAATGCAACAATTTCATTTATTTGAATAAGTATTTGTATATAGACACTACTATATTATCAGAGGATTTGATAAGAAATGTTTTGGTTATCGTAAGGTAAAAACCCAAAATGTTTATTTGTGGCATGGTCTTACGAGATACCTTTGATTTCAAAGAATTTTGAAACTTTAATAATTTAATTGAGTGTGTTTTCTCACTCTGGTTTTCCTGACTGACTCGGGTGTTATTTCACTATAATGCTCGAGTCAGACCGAGTATTATGTGATACAGGAAAGGATGCGGTGGAGCTCAGGAGACGAGCTGGATGGCGAGACGTATCTCCCGTACTTGATATATTCCGTTGTGCTGTATAAGCTGTGTATTCATTTTTGTGGGGACAAGTTAATATAACTGTCCAGTATTTGGTATTGATTGTGTTGTACTCTGATGATGTAATGTGTAAAACAAATATAGTTCTTTTTGTATGAAGTTCGGTCATTTATCTATTATATATTGTTCCGCTACGATTGTGAGATTCTGATATTGTTTTCTATTTCTTCTTTTACCCCCTTCTTCTTTAACCCTAATGGTTCGTATTTCCGTCCACTTTGAGTTGAACTGTTGGAGAATGTTGTCGGCTCAAAGGGGTACGGATTTGTGGGTCATTACACGATTGCCCCCCGCCAATTATCTTAATTAATTCATGGGTTACTCTAAACCTATTGGTGACTTCAATATCTTCTCTCTTATCCTAGTTTTCATGGGTTGACTATGAACCTAGTGACAACTGTTAGTAACTTAATCTGGATATAGCTTTCATGGGTTGCACTACAAACCAATTGGTCCCTGCCAACCACTCTTTATAACATAGTTTTCATGAGAGCTCTATGAACCTATTGGTAACCCAATAACTTTCTAGTTATAGTTTTCATGGGAACCTGTCTCCCTGGCAACTTCCAAATTTAAGCATCCTTGAAAGGTGACCGTGCTATAGGATCGTGTAATATGGATAAATTATTTGTGCGGAATATACACTAAGTAAGTCAATAATTAAAGCAGTAAAAAAATGACACCAAAGATTTTTATACTGGTTCAAACTCTCGTTCTACGACCAGTCCCAAACTCTTTCTAGAATTAAACTAGCAACCCTCACTTAATCCGGAGGAATATGTTTACACCGCTTGAGCAACGGAACATGACTTCTACCGCCTAAGCAACCGAATAGGACTTCTACCGCCTGAGCAACCGAACATGACTTCTTTTACAAGCAAACAAAAGTATCTGACTATAGTATGCTCTTTAAATAGCACTAATAAGTCAATTAAGTACAATCTTCTAATAATCATCTCTTTTATGATATATAGTATAATGTGCTTGAAGAACGTGGAAGATAGAGTGATCAAAGATCAGAGACTATATGCAGTTTGAGTGCAAATTGAAAATAGAGAATAAGATATAAGAATTCAAGAGCATTAAAATCAGTTAGGTTAATTGTTTGTTGAATTTTGAAATTTATTTATAGAGTATTTAAAAGTTGCAACCATTCATGAAACATAACATTGAAACGACCCAAGTGCAACTGTTGATTTGAAGATGTTTCTCTTCGATGAAGAGAAGTGTCTTTTCATAAAAAATAGCCGTTATAAATATTCAGCCCGCTGAAATAATAATTTAGCCTTCTGAATTTGTTGAAATCGAAACCAATAATAAAATAGGTAAATTTTTCCCTAAAACAACCAACTGAATTAATTCATTTAGCCGGTTGAATATTGCGGGACATTAAAAATGTTTCAGCAAACAAACTACTGAATGAGTCCATTCAGTCGACTGTTTTTAGCCCCTTGTGCATGTGTGTTTATATATATATATATATATATATATATATATATATATATATAGACATATATACACACGCACCATTCAGGAGAGATTTTAAAACATCTCTAAATAGCATACAGATTCTAAACAATAGACTATTAGCTTCAAAAAATTCTAAATCCGAATCTATAACGAATCTCCTGCATAAATGATTAGTATACAAAAATATTGATTTATATAGTTGTCACAATCAAAATGATGAAAATCGAGATTCTAATCCTATGTTGGTCTCCCTGACCTCTTGGATGCAAATCTACTCATCCAGGAGTTTAATCAATTTATATTCACTACTAGATTAGCCTAGCTGGTTCTTCTACCCTTCATTTCCAAAATATAGTTATGGTCCATTATAATGTGAATATATTTATATTTGAAGAAACAAATATAATTACATAAGATACCACTTTTGTGGGTTTAAGATAAAACACAGTTAATCCCTTTAACCATTTATTTTTATCCAGGAAAGCTTATTCTCAAACCATTACAAAAAATCCTTTAATTTAGCCATGGGTTTTCCTTTTAAAAAATGAGTTTGAGTTACAAAACCTTTCGACACCTTCGAAACCTTGCTTCGACTTCATAGGATGACCTCCTTCGAAAGCATTAAATCTTATCTTCAAAACGTTAGGCTCCTGGCTTTTTAATACTTTAAAACATTCCTTTCGAAACCTTTCGATTGGATCAAAATATTAACATTTACTTTAGAAGCATAGCTTCGAAACTAGTTGAAAGTACCTCTTTCAACACCAGTGGAAGTAACCCTTTCGAAATTATTGAAAGTCCCCCTGTCGAAATCATTGGTTTATATTTAAAATATTATTTGGGTCAAAGTGAATATAGGCAAAAACATCTTATCGAATCCATCCTTTATCATATATAAAAATATTGAGGAAACATGATGGTGTCGGCACCATCCTTTCGAAACATAAAACATCTGGGTAAAATAATGGAAGGTTGGCTTCGAAACCCCTTTTGAAACCGTTGCATTCGAAACTCCTAACCCTTTTCTAAAGCTGCAGGAAGTGGCTTAAACTTATAAAACAAAGCACCTTTCGACAGCATTGATATCTTCAATATCATCGAAAGGCTATGTAACAGCAGCAGGACTTCGATTAGGTCGGGACCCCTTCTTTAAAAAACATTTCATAAGTAAAGGAATTCATTCGAAAGCAAACATAAGTTAATGGCAACCCTTTCGAAACCTTTTAAAACCACTTTTCGAAATCCTATGCTTTGACTTCTTCGAAGGCTTAAACAAAACAAAGGCAGATGCTTCTCTTTTTAAAACAAACCAAGGCAGCAACTCCTTCACAAGCCATGCTTTCGACACCTAATCTTTAGCCTTTCTCCAATCCACTGCGTACCATCTTTGTGATACCTTGCGTATTGGTTTCGGCTTTGTAGGTTTCGACTAGGTTGAAGGCGGAAAATCTATGTCGAAAGGTACTTCCAAAGTAGGCGAAACCATCTTTTCTGGGTAAACCTAGTTTTATACTACTTAAAGCAAATCTTTTTCTAACTAACCTGTCATGTGTCAATCCAGATTGTTGCCTTAACTTTTTCAAATTCTTTACTAAGATACTGCCGCTAATTTCAGATCTAAATCATGGTTGATTTAATCAAATTATCCCTTCCATTAAGCAAAACCAATTTTGCAAAGTAGTCTCTCTGCTAAAATAGTTTAATTTGCATAGCAAATTACTTTGGAAAATCCCAAAAATTCCAGAAATTCTCTTTCATCATGTAATTTAACCTATGAAAATTCCAGACCCAAATTCTTAATATATTTTCTAAAATAAATTTATACACCCAAATAACCATATTTTCCTTTGAAAATTCATAACAATTTTTCCATAGCTTGGAAAATTATCAAAATTGAAACCCAACTCCAAAATTATGTTTTGTACAATATAAAATTTTTCCATAGCATTTAAACATCAATAAACCGGTTTTACCCTAAAGCCTTATATAAATCCATTTAAACAATCTTGTTTAAATTAAATAAATCAATATTCTAGTATATCACCATCTAATTCACTATAAAAAAGAATTTGCCCTTAAATTCCAAAAAATATAATTCAATCCAAAATAGAGATGGAAATTATAATTCACCTTGATTTAGATAAGGAGATTGGATTGAGATTGATTTCCCCTTAGCTTGATTCTCTAGCTTTAATTGAATTCCTTTTTCCCTTAATGGCCAGCTGTTCTTTAAGTTTTTGATTTGCGTTTCAAAATGGCATGAATGGTAAAATGGTAGAAATGATACATACATACATACATACATATATATATAAGGGTAAGGGTTACATGTGAAAATTCCTAAGATACCCTTATGTAATTTGATTAGCCCAAAAACTATTTTTAAGCTCATTTAGTTAATTTATTAGGCACGCCTTAATTAAGTTTATTCAATTCTCAATGCCCTTACCACTTAACATTTACATTATTTTATTGAATTTATTTAATTTAATCTCGTGAATAATGTTATAAAAAATTAGGGATGTCACAGGCTTCCTTCCTTAAAGAATTTCATACTCGAAATTTAGTAAGAATTAAACACTAAACATAGCAATCATCTATAACGACTCATAACATCATACTAGTCTACCTGATTAGGAATTATCTATATAAATATAATAGTGACATGCATTCAAAGCAGATCATGATAAGTGTATCGAATCTTATCCTTTGTTTCTCAAGTACAGTCCTTCTCATTGTCGCTCCATTGAACTTTCACCAACTTGACTGTCTAATTCCTTAATATTTTCTCATCTCTTGCAACAACCCGAACAGGTTGTCTCATAAAAGTCAAATTAGGTTCTACTAGTAGATCTTCAAACCATGTCAGAGGAATAGTAGTCTCTGGATCATGCACATACTTGCGAAGATGAGTACATGAAGTACATTCTGGACACCTACCATACTGTGCAACTCTACTCTGTATGCGAGCTTTCTGATCCTCTCTGTAATCTAGAATGGACCAACATATCTTGGTGCCAGTTTCCCTGACTTTCCGAACCGTACTCTCCCTTCATTGGTGATACCTTAATGAAAACCCTATCTCCAACTGAGAACTCTAGGTTGAAAACCCTATCTCCAACTGAGAACTCTAGGTTTTTACGCCTTTTATATGCATAACTCTTCTGTCTGAATTGAGCTTCCTTCATCCGTTCTCGGATCAACTCAATCTTCTCTGACTCCTCCCTAACCAAATCTGGACCTATGACCAATCTATCTTCAGTCTTCAACCAACATACTGGGAATTTGCATGGCCTTCCATACAAAGCTTCAAAAGGCGACGTTTCTAACTAGTCTGGTAACTATTATTATTGGAAAATTCAACCAAATGTTAGTGATCCTCTCAAGATCCACCAAAGTCCAACACACAAGCTCTCAACAAATCCTCGAGTACCTTGTTCACTCTCTCTGTCTACCTATCCGTATGAGGGTGATGTGCGGTACTCATCTTGAACTTTGTGCCTAACATATCCTGTAGTCTCTTCCAAAATTCGCTAGTTAATAAAGCATCTTTGTTGCTAACTATTCTACTAGGAACTCCATGAAGTCTAACTATATTCTTCATAAACAACTTCACCAAAACAGGTGTCGTCCTGGTCGATTTTACTGGAATGAAATGTGCACTTTTGGTTAACCTGTCCATAATAAGCCATATACTCTCATTTCCTCTGCTTGACCTCGGTAACCCATCTATAAAATCCATGGATGTAGAATCCCATTTTCAAATTGGATTCTCTAGAGGTTGTGCTCCTTGGTCAGATGACCAAGATATTGGCGAACAATCCGCTTAGCTTCAGATGTTCGACCTTCACTTGTTGATAGTTTACGCACTGCCTAACCCACAAGCCAACATCCCTCTTCATGCCTTTTCAAAAGAAGCTCCTCTTCATATCTCGAGACATCTTAGTCCCTCCAGAATGAATCATAGACTTAGATTGATGAAATTCCCCAAGAACTTCTTTCCTCAAGTTCTCAACATCTGGATCACATAATTGTCCTTTCTTTCTCAACCATCCTCTCTGGTCAAGACAAAAATATTTCAAATCAACGATCTCAGTTCCAACCTCAAGCATTATGATCCTCTCGGCTAATAATGGATCCTCCTTCTACTTAGAAGCAATTCTCTCAATCAACACTGGTTGAACTTCTAAACAGGACAACATGCAGTACTCTGACTAGAACTAGCAGTCGATCTTAACTGCACACCACAACTGCCCAAAGCTTCTAGATCCTTCCATTCTGCCAACATAGCCAATACCATATTCTGATGTTTTCTGCTAAGAGCATCGACCACCTTTTACCTTTCCCTGGTGTATACTATATACCAAAATCATAAGCAGCCAAAAACTCCAGCCACATCTGTTGTCTAATATTCAACTCCTTCTGAGAGAATAAGTATCTTAAAGACTTATGATCGATATACAACTCAAATCTCTCACCCAAGAGATAATACCTCCAAATCTTCAAGGAAAAAATAACGCAACCAACTCCAAATCATGAGTAGGATATCTTACTTCATTTGGTCTAAGCTGCCTAGATGCATAGGCAATGACTTTTCCCCTTTGCATTAACACTGCTCCTAATCCAGTCCAACACGCGTCAGTATATACTACCAACTCTTGGTTTCCATCTGGAACTACTAACACTGGTGCATTGGTCAACAAATGTTTTAACTTAAGGAATGCTTCCTCGCATTTGTCGGACCAAACAAACTTCACTTCCTTCTTGGTAAGCCTAGTCAAAGGCACTGCTATCCATGAGAAAACTTTAATAAATCTTCGGTAGTAGCCAGTAAGTCCAAGAAAATTTCTAATCTCAGTCACCGCCTCTGATCTCTTCCAATTGTTCACAGCTTCGATCTTATCTGGATCGACTAACAATCCTTTCTCCGAAACCACATGACCAAGAAACTTAACCTCTTTCTTCCAAAAATGACATTTGGAAAACTTTTCCTTCAGCTAATTCTACCCCAACGTCTCAAGCACAAATCTAAGATGATCTTCATGCTCTTTATCTCATCCTAGAGTATGCCAAAATGTCATCTATAAACACCAATAGGGATCTATCTTAATACACTTAGAAGACTTGGTTCATCAAATCCACAAAGAAAGCAGGTCCATTCGCCAACCCAAATGACATTACTAACCACTCATACGAACCATATCTAGTTCGAAATGTTGTCAAAGGAATGTTGTCATCTGCCACTCCCAACTAATGGAACAATGTCGCCAAATCTAACTGGGAAAACACTCTGGCTCCATTCAACTGATCAAACAGATCATCTATCTTCGGTAAAGGGTACTTATTCTTTATTATCCTTTTATTTAGCTTATGATAGTCGATACACATCCTCAACGACCCATCTGGTTTCTTCACGAATACCGCGACCACTCCCCAAGGCGAACAACTTGGTCTAATAAAATTCCTTCCTTCTAGATCCACTAGCCATGCCTTCAATTCCTTCGTCTCAGTCAGTGTCATTCTACTAGGTGGTCTAATTACAAGTTCAGTTCCTAGCACAAGATCTATCCGAAACTCAATAGCTTGTTTCGGTGGTAGTCCTATTACTGGCTCAAAGACGCCTGCATAATCTTTGGCCACTCGAACCTGACTTAGATTTTCTTCCACTTCCATTGCACTTAACAAAGCATAACTACTCCGGTAGGAATTCTCTACTGAGAATATAATTTGATTATGAGTATCAGGGTGTCTCAAAGATATCTTCGCATTCTGGCAAAATATCCTAGCCTCATACTTCCTCAACCAATCCATACCCAAAATGATTCTGAAATCTACGAAATTGAAAACATACAGACTGCATGTAAACATATGACCTAACAAATCAAGTTCTAAATGGTCACATCTCATCCCTAGAGTTGCATACCCTGCTATTAGATTCGCAACCCTTAAGGAAGTAATAAAGTATATAGGTTCTAAGCATAACCTATCAACTATATACTATGATATGAATGAATGTGATGCACCGGTATCAAATAGTATCCTAACTGGTACACTTAGAATAAAAAATGTACCTTCCATCACAGTCTTTCCCTTATTAGCTGTAGTAGGCTTAACTGATGATCCAACAGAAAAAACCTTTCCTTTATCCGCCCTGACCAGCTCTGGACCTGGTCTTGTAATGTCCAACTTGATTATAATTGAAGCACTTCACATTCTTCTTGTCTTCAGCCTTCTACCCCTTGCCTGATCGACACTCATGAGCATGATGACCCTTCTTGTCACATTTAAAGCACACCAAATCAGACTTTTTCTTCTTGGCAGCATCCCCTTTCTGGGTTCCTTTCTTCTTAAAGAACTTCTCTTCTTTTCCCGAGGACCCTAGGATTCAACTGACTTCTCACTAGCACAACCAGCCAACGTCTCTTCATGGTGAATGGCCATCTCTACCAATGCATTACAAGAATCATGGATATAGGTCATGGTCATTCTAGCAAGCTCCGGTCTCAGTCCTCGAATGAACCTCTCATTCCTTCTGATGTCAGATTCTATAGTGGCATATCCATATCGTGACAGCTCATTAAACTTAGTAGGTGCTCGATTACTGACATATTACCCTGGACTAGATCCATAAACTTCCTCATCAACGTCGACTTAGCAGCCTTAGATAAAAACTTTTGCTCGAACCTCATTCTGAATTCTAAAATCGACCCATGTTAGCTCTCCTCTAGAATTTCGACAGTCACACTATTCCACTAGCGAAGCGCTGTCCCTTGCAACTGCCTAGAGGCCAGCCTCCTCTTTTCTCATGATCAAAGCCTAGATAAATAAAGATCCTCTCATAGTGCAATAGCCGATTCTCAACCTCAACTGCATCCTCCATTCCAACAAACCGCTTTTCACCTAGACTAGTGTAGTCCATGCCCAAATTAGCATAGTTATTCACAACTGGAACCATAAGATTAGCTCCTCCAACAATACCAACAATCCCCGCTTGCAATAGATTGGCTAACAAATGATACACCATCCCCGCATCTGCTGGCGGATTTCCAGCACCTATGTTGGCTTCAACATTTGGATTAACATTAGCCTGTCGACCTTGGTTCCTCCTGGTATTAGGTCAAGCATTTTCATTGGTTGTGGTGTTTCCTCCACCTAGATTTCCTCTTCTGTTTTCTGCTTTCATATCTTCTTTTTCGTAAATCTACATACAAGCCTTAGTAAGATATAGAAAAACAGTCTAAGAGAGAGGGGAACACGTACTTATATATATATATATATATATATATATATATATATATATATATCAAATACAAGTATATTACTATAGCGTTATCCTAACCCCGATCATACTTTAAATTCATTGGATTATGTTTGAAAATATTTTAGTTTTAACTTTCCTTTAAAGTTTCATAAACTTATGCTCTGATACCAACTTGTAACATCCTTCTACTTGGAGACCTAAGATTTAAGGCTATGGATGCGACAGTCATCCATGGTTATTAATCTTCAACGACCAAATATGGCGGTGTTAGATTCATTGATACATAGAAACATATGAATATTAAAAAATGTCTAAACTTTTAACCAAATCACGTTCCATTTCAAAATATTTCCAATTCATTATATAATCCCACAATTGCAAATCACATTTAGAGAAAATATATTTATTACAACATACACCAAGAGTGACATATGAAGATGCCCCCTTGGATGATCAAAGTATATACAGGCAATATAACAACTTTTCCATTACAAAAAACATAGCGAAATCAAATAAAAGAAAACTCATATAGCTGTCATGCCTCCTGCACTTCTTCGGAAGCTTTGTTCATTGAATGAGATACCTGAAAACCTTAACTCTCAAACTACTCAAAATCAACTAACCACCCGAGAGTTTAAGAGGAAAGCACGAACTTCGAGTCAAACATAAAGCCTGATATGAATAATAATCTATCATCTCGAATCATTTGGATATCTAACGAGACAACGCCGCTTAGCGGAACGGGTTTTCCCCTCACTAGTATCTCAAAACATTTATAAAACTATATGCTGTGCTTCTGCATCCATAATGGTAAAAAAACATATTTATTTATAAATATTATGATGATATGCAAGCATTTTAAAACAGACTAGATTTCCCATCCTCTATTTAAATTGACTAACTGTCATAATTTTTATAGTTTCTAGGGCCACTATTAAACTATTAGTTTTCATGGGCTTACTAATAACCTTTATATAATGCATGGACTCTCTACCCTATTTCGTAGTTTTCATGGATGCACTATGAACCTATTGGCCCCTTGCTAATTAACTTAATTAATTCATGGGTTCCCAAGAACCTATTGTTGACTCCAATTCTCTCTTATCCTAGATTTGATGGGTTGACTAGGAACCTAATGACAATTGTCAGTAACTTAATCCGAATATAGTTTTCATGGGTGCACTACAAACCAATTGGTCCCTCCCAATATAACGCAGTTTTCATGGAAGCACTATGAACTTAAAGGTAACCCTAATAAATTCCTACTCATAGTTTTCATGGGTTCACTATGAACCTTTCTCCCTGACAACTTACAAATTTAGGCATCCGATGTTTTGGTCTCCTTGACCTCTTGGATGCAAATCTACCCATCCAGGAGTTTAATCAATTTATATTCACTACTGGGTTAACCTAACTGGTTCTTCTACACTTCATTCCCAAAATATAGTTATGGGTTCATTATAATGTGAATATATTTGTATTTAAGGAAACAAACATAATTACATAAGATACCGCTCCCGTGGGTTTAGTATAAAACATGGTTAATTCCTTTAACCTATTATTTTTATCATGGAAAGCTTCTTATCATACCATTACAAAAATTCCTTTAATTTAGCCATGGGTTTTCCCTTAAAAATGAGTTTGGGTTACAAAACCTTTCTACACCTTTAAAACCTTACGTTCGACTTTATAGAATGATCTCCTTTGAAAGTATTAAAATTTATCTTCAAAATATTATGTGCCTGCCTTTTTAGTACTTTAAAACATTCCTTTCGAAACCTTTCGACTGTATTAAATATTAACACTTAACTTTAGCAGCATAGCTTAGAAATCAGTTGAAAGTACCCCTTTCGACACCATTGGAAGTAACCCTTCCGAAATCATTGAAAGTCTCCCTATCTAAACCATTGTGTTTTACTTAAAATATTATTTGAGTCAAAGTGAAAATAAGTAGAAGCATCTCTTTCGAAACCTCCTTTATCATATATAAAAATATTGGGGAAACATGATGGTGTCGCCACCATCCTTTCGAAAGCATAAAACATCCATGTAAAATAGTGGAAGGTTGGCTTCGAAACCCCTTTCGGAACCATTACCTTCAAAACCCCTGACTCCTTTCGAAAGCTGCAGTAAGTGGCTTAAACTTATAAAACAAAGTACCTTTCGAAAACATTGACATCTTCAATACAATCGAAAGGCTATGGAATGGCAGCAGGGCTTCGACTAGGTGGGAACCCCTTCCTTCAAAAACATTTCATAAGTAAAGGAACTCATTCGAAAGCAAACTTATGTTAATGGCAACCCTTTTATAACCTTTTAAAACTTCTTTAGAAACCCTATTCTTCGATTCCTTTGGAGGCTTAAACGAAATAAAGGCATGTGCTTCTTTTTTTAAAACAAACCAAGGTAGCAACTCCTTTGGAAGCCATGCTTTTGACACCTAACCTTTTGCATTTATCCAATCTACAGTGTACCATCTTTATGATACCTTGTGTATTGGTATCGACTTTGTAGTTTTCGACTGAGTTGAAGGCGGAAGCTCTGTGTCGCAAGGTACTTCCAAAGTAGGCGAAACCATCTTTTCTGGTTAAACCTGGTTTTATACTAGTTAAAGCAAATTTTTTTCTAACTAACCTGCCACGTGTCAAAACCAGATTGGTTGCCTTAACTTTTTAAAATTCTTTACTAAGATACTGCCGCTAATTTCAGATCTAAACCATGGTTAATTTAATCTAATAAGCCCTTCCATTAAGCAAAAACAATTTTTCAAAGAAGTCTTTCTTCTAAAATAATTTAATTTGCATAGCAAATTGCTTTGGAAAAATCCCCAAAAATTCACTTTAACCATGTTATCTAAAATATCAAAATTTCAGACCCAAATTCTTAATATATTTTACAAAATAAATTTATAAACCCAAATAACCATATTTCGCTTTGAAAAATCATAACAATTTTTCCGTAGGTTGAAAAACTATCAAAATTGAAACCCAGCTCCAAAATTATGTTTTATACAACATAAAATTTTCCATGGCATTTGAACATCAATAAAAACTGGTTTACCCTAAAACTGTGTATAAATCCATTTAAAAAATCTTGTTTAAATTAGATAAATCAATATTCTAGCATATCATCATCCAATTCACTATAAAAACGAATCTATCCTTAAATTCGAAAACATATGATTCAAACCAAAATAGAGATGGAAATTATTATTCACCCTTATTTAGATAAGGAGATTGGATTAAGATTGATTTCCCCTAAGCTTGATTCTTTAGCTTTAATTGAATTTCTTTTTCCCTTAATGGCCGGTCGTTTTTTAAGTTTTTTATATTTACGTTTCAAATGACATGAATGGTAAAATGGTAGGAATGGAAAATATATAAGGGTAAGGGTTATGGGCAGAAATTTCTAATATACCCTTATGTAATTTGATTAACTCAAAAACCATTCTTAAGCTCATTTAATTAATTTATTAGGCCCAACCTTAATTAGGTTTATTTAATTCTCAATCCCCTTATTACTTAACAATACATTATTTTATTTAATTATCTAATCAAATCTCTTGAATAATGTTATCAAAAATTAGGATGTTACAGATAGTCACACTACTGAACATGATATTATGTTCGATTCTAGATCGAACCAATTTATGTTGTGACGACCCACAATTTTTAAATCTTCGAATTTGAATATTTAATTTATTTAAATATTTGAATATGAATATAAATATAATAAAATCTATGTCTGAATAACTGCTCGATTTTCAACGACGTATTTTTAATCAATTTACAGGATTTTTCCATAATTTTTAATTTGAAAATAATTAAATTGTCGTTTGACAGATTTTGGAGCAGATGTTGACATTTTTGAAACTACAGAATTAGTTAACCAACGTATTTATTACTGTTTTATGATCATGTTGTATTGATTGTATTTTTATTTCTGTCGTTCACGGCTCATATGCTAACGTGATAGTGTGTGGCGAAGTACCGCAAAACTTTAAAAACAAAAACACGCAAACAACATCCCTATTTGCTTGCCATGTTTTATGAAACACTTTATTGCCTTGAAATGTGGAAACATCTTTTACATAATTGTTATATCTATAAGAAACTTCATTATAGAAGGCAATTTAATTCACATTTTCTTTCAACAAAATATGCACAGTATTCTTCTCTACATGCAAAACTACACGACAATCATATTTCCATCTTCATTTCACTTTTCCAATAACTTTCTCTACATAAAGAGTTAGCCAAAGTCACCAACACAAAAGCTGTAGAGGACGAGGAGAGCTACACTTTCGTTCATGTTTTCCTCGAGATGGTGGTGTGTGATGGTTGAGCCGGCCAGAGGTTGCTATCGAGGAAGATGCAAGTTTAAGTTGTATGGTGATGCCGAGCTTGGGATAGTGGTGTCCATCACGGAGAGAACGTGAAGAGGATTTTGTTGGCGCAAACAGTATAAGATTTTATGAAGCGAGGAGGGAGAAAAGGTGGAGAGAAGGATCAGCCATGGTGTTGTATGCATGGCTGTGTGCGTGAAGAAGAAGGGAAGGCGGGTTTGGGGAATTAAGCCTTGGGCGATGGGTGACAAATTATCTAAAACTGATTTACTTATTTTAATAGTTATTAAAAAGTTTAAATTTTGAAATTTAGTAACTCATCCATATGAAATCCGATTAACCTGTGAATTTTTGCATTAGACTCATATTGACAAGTAAAACATTTTGGTATAATTTGTTGCAGCTTTAATGAGGTATAAATTAATGAAAAAATATAATTAAGTTGATTTAAGTAAATAACGTAATTAAATTGAATAGATTATTATGGACATCTGTTTAGCAGATTCCCTATTCTGCTATTATATTAACTTGGACATTTATTTATATACTAGTTAATTTCGATTGATGTGTTATTGTCCATTAACAATTGTTGATAATAATGTGTTTGCTATTTTTTTTTGTTATTTGCATTTTTCTCGGGCAGTTTATGAGCAATTAATTTCCATTTGTTGGGTAGAAAACAACTGTCGGCTAACACCTTGTAATTTATTTTGTAATTTGACTATAAGGTGTTTAGAAGTAATATTAGTTTACTAAATTATTATAATTAGTTATAACAATTTAATATTTAAATTTTGAACTTAAATTTAAATAAGTTGTTTTGAAAAGTGATTTATATTTGTGAAAGTGTTTTATCTAATTAGAATACTTTTAGAAGTAAATATTTTTGGAAAAAAATATTAATTGACATGTTTTGTTAAAAAGATATTTATAAAATTATCATTTATTTAAACTTAAAAGGTGGAGGTTTCAATTTGTTTAAAAAGACTTTTCGAAATGATTTTGAAAAGAAATAATAATAATATGATTTGAAGTATTTGAGAGATATTATTATTTCTGTAAGAGTTTGGAATTTGTTCCAATAAATATTTGCAAAGTGTTCTACAAATATTTTTGTTTATTGCGGTGAATGTCTAAGACCAAAGGCGATTGGGAGTTTCCCCATTTTGGCACTCGTCGTGTATATTTGTTTGGTTTATTATATTTTGGAGGCGCCGAATACCACTAGAGGCTCCATTTTTTGTTTAGAGTTATACCATTCTCGAAAAGAAGAAGGGCACACTCCTAGTCATTGTCGGAAATAGTTTTGATGTATTTCTTTTTGGAATGAGTTTTGAAAATATATACTTTGAATAGAAAAACTCGGGTATTTAGTTCTAAATTATCTTTTGAAAAGGATTAAACGATTAAGCCTACGTGGGTAGATTTGGATACTGCATTTGCATGTATTATGATATGTATTTTGGGAATTACATATATGTTTGTGTATGTTGGCTCCTTGATTTCTATTTGTGGTAGGAGAACTATGTTGATCCAATCCTGTATCTAATTGGGTACTCAATTAGATATGGGTACATAGGCAGTCACAAGTGATAATGACACAGCCCTAATAATTTGAAAACATTTTCTTGTTCAATGTTTATTATTTATCATTTGTGGATGTATCTTTCATGCTTTCCATTTTACTCCGCATTGACATGTTTATTGAGTTTGTAGGAATAGAAATGATTATTATTGTCCCTCACATCAGAGTTGTGTAGCGGTATATTTATAGTATTTGAGTTTGTTATGTATTAAAGTACACCCAGTAGAATAAATGATTACTTTGATAAATTGTATTATTAAAATTATATCCTCTACATTTAGTAGTGTTATATATTTATCAAATTCTATTGTGTATTATGTTGGTAGTTATCATTTGTTGTTTTAGAATGGATGGATTTTTGACAGTTTTGACTGGTCCGAAAAATCTGGGTCGTTGCACTTGGTATTGGAGCTTAGATTAGGTGCCTAAGTAAAATTTCACATTGGGTTAGTAAATCAACATAAGAATTTTAAATGAAACTACCATAATTTGATAAATAAAAATGGGTAGGATAAGGCACTGTACCTTCTACCAAGGTTATGGCCGATAATAGTTTTGGTATGCTTAATTTATGTTAATTATTTGGTTTTCGTTATATTTTTCGCTATATGGAATTTTGGAAATGGAATTATTTTAAAAGGGGAGAAATATAACGGTCCATAATTTTTAAGTCTTCGAATTTGAATATTTAATTACTTAAATATTCAAATTCGAATTGAAGTATAATAAAATGTATGTTTCAAATAACTTGCCAAATTTTAATGACGTATTTTTAATTTAATTTATAGAAATTTTTCATAATTTTTAATTTGGAAAATAGTTAAAATTTCTTTTGATGTATTTTATGGAAAATGTTTGTATTTTTAAAACTTCACTGGATTAGTTAACCAGTGTATTTATTGTTTTTTTATCATGTCGCACTGTTACGCGCATCTTTTTTTCTTCGCGACTCGGATGCGAACTTTATAGCGTGTGATGGAGTATCGTAAAACTTTAAAAACAGAAATACAATACACACATATGCACAAACAACATCCTTTTTTTCTTACGATGTTTTATGGAACATGTTTGTTTCCTTGAAATGTGGAAATATGTTTTGAAACATAATTATTATCTGCTAGAAATTTCATTATAAAAGGCAAGCTAATTCACATTTTCTTTGGACAAAATATGTATGCTTTTCTTCTCTTCATGCAAAACTACACAACAACCATGTTTCCATTTTTAATTTTTTAATAACTTCCTCTACGAAAAGAATTAGCCAAAAGTCTCCAACATGAAAGTTGTAGAGGATGAGGAGAGCCACACTTTTCGTTCATGCTGTACTCGAGATGGTGGCGTGTGGTGGTCTTGGCGGTTCGGGGTTGCTATCGAGGAAGGTGGAAGTCCTGGTTGTAGAGGTGATACCTTGCTCAGGATAGTGGTGTCCCTCGTGCACTACCAGAACAATTGTCTTTTCCGACGGCTGCTAGCCGTCGCTAGCCGTCGGAAAAGCTATCGCTAGGCATACGTGCTTTCCTTCGATTGGCTACGGTATCGACGACTATTTGACGATGACTACTCACGACACTTTTCGACTGTTTTGTGACTATTTTCGATGTCCACGTGGCTCTAGGAAGCCATCGAAAACCATCGCAAGCTATCGAAAATTGACGAATACAGTGCCGTTGGTAGCCGTTGGAAACCGTCAGAAATCTCGGCAATTTTTTTGGTTGCTGCAGCCATTCGATTCCTGTACTACACATACATATCAAAAATCAATTTCACATATATCCAAATTCCAATATCTGAACTCAACGAACACATAATCAACTTATATCCATTATCCAACACATCCCCACCAATTCAATACTTAAAACAAAAAAACAAATACTACACGTAATAATTAACATCCAACATCCGATATATACAATCAACATCCAACACGTCAAAACAAACCAACATATCATCCAACATAGCGTCAAAATGTATCAACCACATCTAGATACATCGATTTCAAAATGGCCAGACATAAACGTAAAGTAATATACCCATCATGACTCATCGTCAGCTCCGGAACCACCCGACAAAGGAAATGACCCACGCTACCGCGCCTCAGCCAAGTGCTGGTACAATTTCACCATCTCTGCAGCACAATGGTGGTCTTTCTCCTACAGCTCCACGGTCATAACTCTACACTCCGCAATCTCTTCTTTGTCTTGAGCTTTTTAATATGCTTTCTACGAAGACCTAGACTTCAAATAATCAAGGGATATACAAAAAATTAGAAATGTATTTTAGTGGCTAGTGTAAATTAAGAAGGAACAAATAAATAAAGCATAATCATTTGTTAAAAGAATAATGATATATTTTTTCTATGACATTTTTTCTGATTATTGGTTTAAATTTATAAGTTAGTAAATTTTTAGAAATTATCGCTTGATTCCCAAAGCCATGACGCTTATTTTGCGATGTGGGTTTCATGATGGACTCAAATATCGCTTCCTCCTGATCAGTGGTCAACAAATCCCATCCCAATCCCTCCAACATCTGTGCTCGTGCTTTTGCATATTTTTCCTACAATGGAAAATAAAATATAATTGAAATTCACACAACATTATTTTAATTATTATTTATAAATAATTAATTAAATTGATTGATAATAACTTCTAATTTAAAATATGCTTACATAGGATTCGATTGCTTTATCATCACCCCATGTGTACGATATTGAGCCATCATCATTTGTTTGCTTGGTGCCAGAGTAAGAGCAAATACATCCACATACGAGATGGGAACCCGTGCCCTCTTTCTTGAGGTATTTAGTATATATTATTGTTGTTTACACAAACTTAAACAAGTTAACAACTTTTTATAATTGAAATTAATAAATTTACCAGATCCTTATGATGATGTTGGAATGATTTGGAGCCACCGCGATGTATAGCTGGGTTCTTGTTCCTATTTGCAGAGTTTCTCTCTGACTCCGCCTACAAATTTAAATTGAACATTATATATTTCAGCTTTAAATTATGTATTATATACAAGAACAACTTAAAATGATATATGATAAATTTATCTTGAATTCATCACTATTCCACCAAGCAACCAAAGCATCATACACGGTGATGTCCATCCAGTCAGGCTTCTTCCCCGATTTTCTTATGCCAGACATTGTGTCCTAGTAATTCTTAGACATATTGGAAGTCCAATGGCGTTGGAAAAGGTCAAGGTCTTCTTCCTGCAAGTTTACCGCCCTCTGTAAATTGAAATAATGTAAGGTATACATTTATACTTAATCATCAAATTGTAAAGTGGTAATGTATAAAGATATATAAATGTACACTTACAAGGAATTCCTGCCAGATACTCGCCCTAACGGGGTCTGGGATCTTACCCCATCTAGGCCAACAATATGCCATTATGCTCATGTATGCCTGCTTGGATAAACTAACAACAATCTGTGACGGCTCCAGCTCAAATCTCTTGTGTTAATTATGATACATGCCTTTAATAAATAATGACTAATTTATCATATAGAAAATATTTATAACGCTGAAGTAAATCTAATACTAACGACCCATTCGCTTTTGGTTATAGATTTATTATGGTAAGTGGTCGCTACTCTGATGGACCGCTGTCATAACCTCCTACATCCCACGTAATCTGAGTAGAAGAGAGGGTATCTGAATGGGAAGAACCGCAATGTCGAAAAAAAGACATAATACCTGTCACAAATATATCATTTTATTATGGCAGAACATAACATTTAATTATGAGAAATTATATCCTTTTTATACTAAAAAATGTAACATCAATAACTACATGAATTATCTTCTATCAAACTGTACATTATTAATTAGTCCTCGTTGTTTTCTGATTCATACTCGGTTTTGTATTCTATATTGTTTTCCTCTATAGTCTTAAATACTTCTACTAATACATTTGGTTCATCGTTTAGAGGTCCAAAATCAATTTGATCGTCGGTCGTTATTATTTCGCTATTTTCCTCGGTATCTGCTTGATAAGCTTGTTCGTTTGGAATATTCTTTTCATCAAACGTAAATCTTGCCTTCATTTTAAAAACGGACAACCAATCTGCTTATCTCTTTTTAGAGATAGATAAGGAGCATAATAAACTTATAGGGCTTGTTTGGCTAGTATAAAAGGATTGTACTTATGATAACACGATGTATGCTTTATTCAATAAGGTTATATTTCGAGTGCATGGTAATTCCAGAACTTGGAACATTGCTGAACTAGTCGCATCTAAACATAAAAAATTCCTCCATAGATCTTGTGAAATATGTCAATTGCAAAACCTGGGTCAATATGCGATAAAAATCATTTATACCAGCATTTTGAGCATCAATACCTTTAACAAACACACTGGTATTGTTAATTAATTTTTCAGCACCAAATTCTTTAGTGTTGAATTTATATCGATTGACGAAGAATATTGGATATGCTTTGACTTTTCATTTTGGTCCCATTGCAAGATGTTTCAGTCCTTCGTCGACCTCACAATTTCTCGAATCGAAAACGTAGTTCGAAAACCAATTAGTGAATTCTTTACTGATATCACCACTTGGATGTTGTGATTCGTAAGCACTGCAGATATAGATAAAATATTGCATTATAATAAATGTACACGCATATTATTTAAAAAAAATCCTTACTTAAAATTAAATAATATTTAACGAATGGTGCAACTTCAACACAATTAAGAAGAATATATATGTGCATTACATGATAATCTTTATCGTCTAATCATACTTCCACATGTTTTCCAACATGTCGGCCATGTTGTCTAAAAATAGATAACATTGCTTGAGAAAATTCTTGTTCAACGCCATTATCGTTACGCGTAGCACTTTAAAAAGATAAGTTCACTTGGTCACTGAAGTAACGAGAGAAAAAGAACGAAGCTTCTTCTTCGATATATGATTTGCAAATCGAACCTTCAACTTGTCTTTTTTGTTTAACCTTTTTCTATATATGATGTAAATACGTATTAAAAATTATTTTAGATTAAAATTTACTTATATGTGTAATTAAACTAATATTTAACATACCCAATATAAATAATACCTCTCAAATGGATACATCCATCCATATTGCACATGATCTCAAAGACGTGCTTCAAGTGGAAGATGAACAAGTAAATGCTCCATTACATTAAAGAAACCTAGAGGAAATATTTTCTCCAGTTTGCAGAGTAGTATAGGAATTTATTCTTCAAGTTTACGTAGACAATTAACTTTTAACGTAGTCGACCAAAGCTCCTTATAAAACAAACTAAGTTCCGTTATAACCGTCTAAACTTTTACAGGCAATAGTTCTTTGAAAGCGACCGGTAATAAATTTTCCATCATTATGTGAAATCATGGCTTTTCATCCCACACAATTTACCGTTCTTATAGCCGACACATCTACAAAGATTAGAAGAAATCCCATTAGGAAATCTTAACCCTTCCCCACACAGAACTTTAACTTGGTTACTGTCTAGCTTAAGCATGCTTTGAGTTTTTAGTGTCATTTGGCTTGATACTGGGGACGATTACATATTTTCTTGGGTATCACGTCTTGATTTCAAATCATCCTTAGTCTTCCCTTTAACATTCAAAACTGTACTAAAACATCATCAAACATTTTTTTGCTCATTGTGCATCATGTCAATATTATGATGAATTAGGAAATTTTTCCAATAAGGCAATTCCCAAAATATACTTTGTTCGCACCAATTATGAACCGTCGATTTACCTTGAATTTCAATTTGCTCTCCTGTTTCATGTGTCTTTGAACAATCCTTTACAAGTTAATATATATTCACTTGACCAAATCGTTGGTGTTCGCAAAGTCTCTTGTCTATTAGCTGTAAAAAAATTCTATCTTGTCTAAAAGGATGATTAATATGAAGAAAACACCGATGACAATCAAACCATGATATTTTCTTCCTACGCATTAAAGAAAATGACTATGTTTCTTCTATGCAATAAGGACAAGCTAGACGACCAGTCGTACTCCTACCAGAAAGCATTGCATATGCAGAAAAAATGCTAATAGTCCATAACAAAGAACATGCGGAAATTTTGTTTTTAAATGTCGTATGTTTCAACTCTTTCATAACATAATGTTTTCAACTCTTCAAACAATGGTTGTAAATAAAAACCGATTCCTTGTGTTGGATCATCAGAGCCAGGGACTACAATAGTGAGAAATATATATGGAGTTTTCATGCACATCCACGGAAGTAAATTGTAAAGTGTAACGATTATAGGCCAAGATGAATATTTAGAACCAAATTGAGAGAATGGTGAAAATCCATCCATGCATAAACCAGGTCTAACATTACGGCTCTCCTCTGTGTGTGATGTCTTATCAAAATTCTTTCATGCTTCTCCATCAGCTGGGTGTGTTAACGTATCTTGTTGTTCTCACACTGTGTTATCTCATATGATGCGCGGTTACAAAGGATGCATATAACTGTTGAAGCCTAGGAGTTATAGGTAAGTAATACATACGCTTGTACGACACTTCCTTTCCTTTCTTTTTTCTTGGTTTGTACCTTTCCTTGTTACATATTCTACAATTCCTCAGATTGATATCCTCTTTTCAGGAAAACATGCAGTCATTTAAACATGTATCTATTTTTCGATACGGCAAGCTAAAAGAAGACATAAGTTTTTTCACTTCATAATGATTTTCATACATCAAATTATCGGGTGACATATGTTGTTTTGCTGCTTGTACAATAGCTATAAATCCGGCTTCTGTGAAGTTGTATTTTGATTTCGCCATAATATATTCTATAGTTACTGATAATTGGGTACCGCTTGTGCAGCCATCCCAAAGAGGTTTTTTTGCAGCATCAAATAAATCATAGATCTATTTTGCTCTAATATTTAGCTCTTCTTCGGCATTAACATTGTCATCATCAACTTCAAAAGTAGGTAACATCGATCGTGATGCATCTTCAACCATATCTTCTATGGGATTCGTCGTAACAATTTCATTACCCACCTCCTCCTCTGCATGTACATGATTAGATGCTACATGTTCTCCATGACGATCCCACACAAGATAATTCAGCACGAAACCGTATTAGCACAAATGGACTTTAACCATATCCGGTATCAAATACTTCAACAATTTGCATCTACTCCATGGACAACGAGTTTCTCTGTCGGTTCCATTATCACTTAAAGCGAATTCAATAAACATGTTTACACCATTATGAAAATGTTTCCTTATTGAGTCTCTTATTTTCCTTCACGGATGATACATCCAAGTCCGATCAACAAAATAATCGACCATTTTTTCTATTTAAAAAATATGATAGAAATTAAAAAAGTATCAATCATTTTATGGATTGACATTTGATTTTTCAAATCATTTATTAGTTAATATTAATTTATGCATTTTAGGGATTGAAAAAAAATTATGAATAGAATATTAAAATTTAGTTTATTGTTTTCTACTTTGATGGTTGGTCATCCTATTTTCAATTACAAACACGGTAGTAATTACATTTTGTAAATCATTTCATTTTAAACGATTCAACAAAATTTGGGCAGCACTTCCCTTTTTTTCCATATATCGTACACAAATGTGTGTACACAAGGAACAAAAAAGAAGTGCTGCTGAAATTTTATAAACCGTTTAAAGTGAAATGATTTACAAAATGTAACTACTTTATCGTGTTTGTAACTTGTCCAATATAGGGACAAATCCGATAAATATTGTATCAGTTGAACATAGATGTTCGTTCTATGATAAAAATGAATATCCATATAATGATCATATACAATGCATGTCAGACAGAGCCAAAAACTCTCTAAGGGATATTAATTATATACAGAACATATATTTGCAAGTAATGGTGGTGATGATAAGCCAAATGCAGAACAATGCGATGATCAACAGAGGGTGGTAAAAATATGGTACTTTTAAATTACTTTCTTTCCCTTTCTTAATTGTTTTTTTTTTCTAAAAAAATAAAATAAATTGTTTTTGAGGATAATCTCCGGCCAGCCATGCATGCGCTGCTTGTAATTGTATAACTGTAGGAAGTAGTGGACTGGAAACATAAGAGCAAAGTGAAAAAGGAAGGAGAATGATGAAGCTGTTTCTACAAGGAAGATGAGGGCTTACATATTGTACTTCAGTCCTGGATTTGGTCTACAGGTCTGCACAATATTTGTTTTTTCTTATTGTTTTGTTATAAAAATCACATGAGTTGCCCGCCATTTGTTGAAATTATTTATTAAGTTGACATTGTTATTATTACTACTGCTGATGACAGTTCTTGGGCATATCATATGCATGTAGGTACGAAATACTCTTGAAAAGAGATAGAATGATCTACCGCAAGATTTAAATTCTGTATATAGTTTTAAATATACTTAAAAGTTAAAACGAGAAATATAAACATAAAGTTTATAAATATCTTGAGTTTGTGTTAGAACTTATGGCCCAACCAATACATCGAAATTTTCGACAGAAATTAAATAAATGCTAAATTTTATCAAATTGGGATTGGAACACTACAAGAAATCATGCTTTTAGTTTTATTATATAGCAGCGTTTGGATGCTAAATGCATCTATTTCTTTGGCCCAACTGTACTTGTAGCGTTTCAGTAGGTTGTAGGCGGCGGGCTTTGTTTTTTCATTCCCGCTTCCCATCTAATTTTAATTTTCATTCGTGGTTAGTGCCAAAACAAAACCTAAATTTATCCAAGTCTCAACGCAACTTCTCAAATCTCTTAAAAAAAATAAAGCCTGAACTTTTGATTCTCCAATTTCTAAAATTAATTCGACCTAGCCAAAGCTTCTCCTTGCTCTAAATCGTCGCCTCTCATCGTCAATTTTGAGATGCAGATGTTGTCCACGAATTCTGATTCTACGACCGTCGACGTTCTAAGGATTAGCAAATTACGGTTTAGTGACAATAGCTTGCGTTGTGTGACAGGATTTTTTTTTTCTAATTTTTGTTTCTAATAGATTACGAATAACCCTTAATCCCTTCCATAGCCTCTCGTGGTTTTCGTCAGTCCAACGGGAGTCCTCACGGACCCCCATACTAGTTCATGCAAGCCAAAGCCACTCTATTGCTTCTTTTACCGAATACATGTATTAATTTTGTATTTTAACTATTTATCTGCTCGATATATTGAATTGTTGAATTAAACGCTTGGTATTTGATCTTAGTGATCTTATGAGAAACGCGAGAATAATATGTGTAGATGAGTTAAGGAGTCAAGATCAAAATCGTTATATACTAATATTCAATGCGTGGGTGTGTCAATTTCCACTATGTGCAACTACGGTAGGAAATATATATGCTATTAGCTTGTGCTAATATTATACTCTCTTTATTGGTGATAATTCAATAAATGATAAGAGTTAGCATTCAATTTTCCAAGAGTGAGGACAAATCCAATCTTTATCACTATCAATTTTCCTTTGTGTGATAAGTATGGCTACTTTTAATAAAGTTCATCAGTTTCAAAGCTTGTTTTTTTAACATGCATGCTAATTTTTCTTAGATGGTCCAGTTAATAAGTGAAGTACTAAAGTTGCTAAAACTAAGGGTAATTTGGATTATCAAATTATCATTTCCCAACAAGCAATACTACACATGCTGTCCAAACTTAGTTGTTGACTTGTGGGAATAATGTGCCTGAATGGTAGAATCACACTCTATTTACTGTCCAGAAATAGAAATGACGCAAATTATTTTTTATAATGAAGTTTTATTTTTATTTTTGCAATACCATGTAACAGAGAGAATATTGCTGCATATATTATAGCAGCATACATAATCAAAATAATGAACTGATTATTGGGTTGTTACACGACCCATTCACATCAGAAGAGCAACCTGTATCCACTTTTATATTATACGTGAAACGACCCGCCTTTCTCTCCACAGAAAGACGCATCATTTTTAAGAAAGAAAGGGATAGAAAAGAGAAAAGACAGAGAAGAAAGAAATAACAACATCAGAATCTAAACAGCGGAACGAATAAATTATGTTAATCACATAATATTTTACATAGTATCATATACATCAGAGATACACACTTTATACAACACACACTAGACAGTTATAAACACCTGTCTAGTTATTCAATTCAATATACAATACAGACAAACAACTCAGAGAACACACAGCGGAATACTATATATCTATGCGCTGAAGCCTTCTGCTCCATTGCTCCTCCATAATTTGTCAAACCTAACCTGAATCCCTTGGCTACTCGTAAAAATTTGAGTACCCAAGAGTTTAAGAAAAACAGAATAAACTCCGGGTCAGACATGAATCTGGTGTGAGTAAATGGTTAAAGTTGCTTAACTTTAAAACCTTTTGAAAGAAATAGGTATCACGTAAGACTCCCCACATATAAACATGGGTAAGTTTTTACCTTACGCTAACCAAAACATTTGATAGGAAATCCAGTGATATTATATTAGGGTCTAGGGTTTTCAAACAAATATGAAATAGCCAAAATTGTTACATTTATTAAATTCCAACTACTAGCCACAAAAGTGGGCAATACGGTAAAATCTGAGGGCGCTTAATGAAGTTTGGATTCCATACAATGGCAGGGCTACCGGGGTACCGCCCGTTACAGTACGGGGCCTAGATCACCGTACCGAGGATTACTCCCAATCCCCTGCAACACAAAGCCGGAACCATTCCTTACTGAACAGTTTCAAATAAGATAACCCCGCGGTTGTAGCTAGCAACCGCCCACACAGCCGAATAAAAAGGGACTCTAGACAGGGGTTTATCTCATCCTACTTGGGCATGACCCACTTAGCCTTGCTGCACCTCTCCTGTTTTAGCCATTCCCGGTTGATGAGGCTTGAGGCTATGATTACCTTTATAGAACACATCTATCTTATAATGCTCATCGTCCACCTGACGATGTTCTGAAAGCATTCAATCCATACAAGTTCTTTCTGGGTTCGAACGAAACCGAAGGCATTATCTCGTTACACTTATTTTGGAATCAGCCTCAGAGTTAACAACAATAACCCTTGCACTCTGAATCTTCATCTTCACTTGAGATTCACGACCTATCGTTAATTTGGATTGATGTGGTTTTCGAATATCCAAATCTGGGAACTCAATCCCGGTCTCATCGAAATCCAAAACGTATCTTTTAGGTCCAAGTTGTTTAAGGTTAAACAATTCAATTAAATTCAATTCTTGAATTCACACAGCATTACCATAGATAAATATCACACATATATCAAAGATATATCCAAATATCATATACAGAATATCATAGCATATCATCCAATAGATATCAACCGAATCAGATATTCAACTCAAACAATCATCCATAAGCAACCGTTATTAATCCCTATTATAATTAATTTAATCAACTTAAATTAAATTAATTACTTAAGAATTAATTAACAAATCCTGCTTAATCAACCATCAATTAATTACAATCCATTTAATTAATCAATCATTTCTTTACATATTAATCACTCTTAATTAATTATCCATCGATTACATAAAGTAATTGTTCTTTGATTAATTTCACAAATTAATTATTCTTAACCATTATCAGTAATTAACCTTCAATTACTCTCACTAATTACATTAATTAATGACATTTAATTAATTACTTCCATTAATTAATTAATTACTTCCATTAATTAATTAATTACATTATTCCTTAATTAATTGCATTAATTAATCATGCTTAAATTAATTGCTTTCATTAATCAACTTTAATAAACATAAATAGTAATTAATTATTCTTAATTACTTTTAGTTACATTTATAAATCCATTGATTTATTACACCAAGTAATAAATCCTTAATTACTTTACCAAGTAATTATCCTTTTAAATTACTTCCCATTAAGTAATTTCCCTTATCTCAATTACCCCCAGTAATTTATTCATCAGTTACTTACCTTAAGTAATTACTCTTATCAAATCTCATTAAATAAGCATAATTAATCAATTACCATGTGACTACCTTTAATTAATTAACAAATTAATTAACTTAACTTAATCAAATTCACCTCATAAATCATAACCGAGTAATTCATCCCTTAATTACTCTTAAACCAAATTAATCCTTAATCACAGATTAATTATTCTTCATCTATTAATTAATAAACCTTAATTATTAATCAATCTTTTGATACAAAGTAATCAATCCCTAATTACTTTTATAATTAATTAATTAACCTTAATTAACTAATTAATTATCTCTTAATCATTAATTAATAAAACTTAATTATTAATTAACAACCTTAATTACAAATTAATTAATCCATAATTATCAATTAATCAATCCTTAATTACAATTAATTAACCTTAAATAATAGTTAATTAATTCTTAATTAACTTGAATTATAGATTAATAACCTCTTAATTATTAATCAAGAAAACCCAATTATTACATAATAAATTTTTATTAAGTATTTCTTAATTACTAGTTTAATTCACCCTTAATTACTTAATTAATTAATTTCTAACTACAAATTAATTAATCTCTAATCATTAATTAATCCATCATAATTATTAGTTGATTAAATTAATAATTATCCTTAATTAGTTACTTAATTAACCCTTTTTAATAATTAAATAATTGAACTTAAAATTTCTTAATTAATTACAACTCATTAAAAACTTAATTATCCTTAAGATAAACATTATCTTTAATTATCTTTGAAAACATTTTATCTTAACAACTAACTTTACTTAATTAAGTTTAAAATATAAAGTAATCATTAATTACTTACTTCTACTTATTAATTAACAATCCTTAATTTCAAGTTAATAAATTACTTTGAAAACTTTAATTGTTAATTTATAAATCATTAATCATTAACTAATTCAATTAATAAATCACTCTTTAATTATTCCATTTATTATCAAACTTATATTAAGTTTTTAAGATAAATCATTTCCTTATTAATTTCCTTTTTTATTTTATATTTCAAATTTTAAATTTGAAAATAACCTAAGGATTTAACTTAAAATATTTAAAACAAATCATACAAATTTATTTATACAAACAATTCATTCCAAAGAAATGAATTTCAAGAAATTGATTTAGCTTAATTATTTAAAATTTAAAACTTACTTTATTTTAAATTTAAAAATTGGTTAAACATTTTACTTTGGGTTTAACCCATGTATACTTGAAACAAAACCAAGTACATCATCTTTTCTTTTTAAAATAGTTTAACTTAAATTTAAAAAAAAAACTGTTTGATTAAAAATCTTAAACTATTAAAAACTTTAACAGTTTACTTAAATGCTCGTGTAAGTTCCCACTCGAGAAACATAACCCGAAACTCGATGCCTCCTTCGAGTCACTCATGCGAAAACTCGAGCAACGACCCAAACTCCCTCTTCTCTACTCCAACAAACATGACCAAACGTGAGCGTGCACGTGTACAGTAGTTCCAGCCATCATCCGCCAACGTCGCGACCCTTCCCCAGTCGACGACCACCTTCTCTGACGAATCCACCACCCAGATCGCCAATACCTCCATCAAAGTACAATCGAGCCTCTTGATTGAAAAACTAGAACAAAACAAAATTGAAGAAATCGACTCTCCGCCGATGATCGAGATGACTGGAACTCACGGCACTCATTCGAGAGCACCACCACATCGCCACGTCGCTATCCCTTGCTTCGCGATCCACTCCGATCCACTGTAACCAACGCCATCACCTCGCAAACACCCTCGACCAAAACACACAGCAAAACCCTACACCCCGTCCCTCGACCACCACAGTCACCAGAAAATTCCCTACCCATTTTTCCTGTGATCCATACTCCACTGGGCACCTCTAGACCCAACCTCACCGTGAACTTTGAAGCCAAACATCGGCAATCGACAAAAATGTCGATTCTGATCAACATAGATTATCACAACAATTACCTAACTAAAAATTATGATATTTACATTAAATAAAAATCATTTCCTATAATCACTAATTAATGTAGCATAATTGATTCTACCCATGTTTTTGATTAGCCCTGTAAAATATAATTTTTGAGATGAATACTTAATATAAATTTCTGAAACTAATTTTACAATTTACAGTACACTGCTAAAATAATTCTTTATTCAAAGATCAAAACTAAGTTCGGTTGTATTAGGTGATATGAAATTTTGTTGTGTGAGCTTGAGACTACATATTTCAGAGTAGATTTTGTTTATTCATAGACATATGTTTACAGGCATATCACAGACATCTCACATATATATACATGCATTCATAGCCATAAACTAAGCAACACAATCTACTAAATCATTCATCACATGCATCCATAACAACAGATTTTTAAAACTGTTTTAAGTTAAAATGTTTACTCACATGGGAATGCAGAGCTTTAGAAACTGGATTGAAACTTTGACCTCTGGAAACTGGAATGCTATGAACACTTTGATTTACTTTGAAAACTTTTTGCTTGACCCAGATTTACTTGCATGCACTTGAAAGTGTTACAGACTTGAAAAAAATGCATGGTTACAGGTTTTTGATTGATACAAGAGCTTGAGTTGCATCTGAATTACAGGGTTTTGAAAATGTTTCGACGAGATTGTTTTCAGGTTTCGGTAATTTGATTGCAAGCTTTGTTTTTGAGGAATAGATGACAGGCTTTGAGCATAAAACAGTTTTACAGGGTTGAGTTTTTAGAAGTGTTACAGGTTTGGGGAAAAAAATTACAGGGTAATTGAAAATCACAAGCCTTGCTTTCTGATTTTTGAAATGAATTGCAGGTTTGTGAACTTTTGATTTTTGTTTTAGAGGAGATTATAAGCTTTGAAGTTTGTTGACAGGCTTGTGTTTGATTCTGGAAAATGAATTTACAGGTTTGCCTTGTTTGAGGAATAAATTACAGATTTTGATAGAAGAGGAAGTGATTCACTTTCTGATTTGTTTTTAGAGAATGGATTTAGTTTTCACAGTCTTGAATTGAAGAATAGGAAAAGAATGAAGAGAAGTAAAAATGTGTTTATATAAAGGCTGAATGATTTTATTGAAAATAAAAGAAAACAATTTTTTTTTTTAAAAAAAATGACACTTGTACTAAACTACACCATTTGTCATTCTCATATTTTTATTTGCTAACACTTGTTAAAAGAGGCCCTAATATACTAACACTTATTACTTAACCTCTTAATTTAATTACATTTGTTTTTTTCATTAATATTTATCTTTAAAAGAATTTTAAAAGCCTTTTCTTATCAAATTCCTAATAAACAAATATATTTATAAATTAAGAAATGCTTTTCTAATTTTAAATAAATGAAACTTTTAAAAGAAAATAAAATAAAAACGAATTATCTTTTGAATAAAATTATATATAATATTGTAAACTCATTTTTAAATGATAATTCAAAAAGGCTTTTGTATTTATTCCTATTAAATAAATACTTTTCCAAATTTCCTATAAACAATTTTTTTTTAAAATAATATGAGACAATTCTTATTTAAAATAAAAATCTTATTTTTAAATTTTTTATCCATATAATTTAAATCCAAACTATATTATATTTTTGAGATATATATATTCCTTTAGATTCTATTTTTAAATTCAAATTTAAAGTTAGTTTAAAATCCAAATTTAAAGTCAATTCAAATAAATATAGATATCAATTTTTAAAAAAACCATTATTATTTGTAAATAATTTATTCTATTTAAAATCAATTAGATACACAGATAGATATATGTTTAAATAACATTTATTAAATTTGAAATAATAAGTCATTTTAAAATTTATTTATACAATAACACAACTAAATAATTATTCTTATTTAAAAACCAATCTATAATCATAATTTAAAACATCACATTACTAATTGTTTGGCTATTTATATTTGAAATAACAATTTTATCAATTTTAAACAATTTAATTAAGAGATTATCTCATTTTAAATTCCTTGAAATTTCGGGATATCACATTCCTTCCCACTTAAAAGAATTTCGTCCTCGAAATTTAAAACAAAGGTAATCCAAAGTTTTGTTTTATTTCAACCAATTCAAATATACAAATCAGCCATACATAACCAAACAAATAATTTCATGCAAACAAACAATTCAATCAAACAACTCTAGCTATGTGGACACAGATCCGGATAAGCTTCCTAAAATTATCTCGAGTTTCCTAGGTACAAACACAGGGATACTCGCTCTACTAAATCCAAACTAGTTATGCTACTAAGCTACTGAGTTCCTACTCATCTACACCAGAGATTTAACCACAGACTAGACAGATCAACAATCCTTCAGGATTACAGGATCCAAAACTAGTGATGGACCAGACACGTACTCCCTCAGAGACACGTGAAATACCTTGAATTCCAGTCTTCCAAATCGGCAATTCAACTCTTCAGACCAAAGCACTGGTCCTTACAAAACCTCAAAAGAATCCAATATACCTCGGAGCTAACCTCATAATCATATCAAATCTTATTGCTCCCTTTACCGGAGAAAACCTCAACAACAACGAAGTCTCCAACTTCAGATTCCAAATTCCTTCGTCTCTTAACCTCAAAACTCTACTTACGATCCTGGGCTATTCACAGATCCTTTCTGATTAGCTCAACCTTCGCTGATGCTTCTACAAGCAAACTGGATCAAAAACAATCCAACACAAAGATTCTCTCAAAATTTATCCAAAATCAAAATCAAACTCTACTATCAACAGTAGAAAACAACTTCTCCTATCCGGAAAAGTCAGAATAGGATCATTCACCAACTTGCCTCAGATCTTGAAAAATTCCAGTAGAAACTCTCTAATCCAAAACACTGCAACTTTCGGTTGCTTCCACTCTAGAATGGGTGCCATATTGCTTCCGCTGCACAACTCTGATCTGGTGCAGATGAGAATGTCGTCGATAAACATGGGCACAGACTAGACAACACACCCTGGCAATAAGGTTCAACTGAAGTTCCAAGAAATACAGAGCTGCTTCACCCAAAACCTTCCTCCAGAAGCTATCCTTCTACCTAGTTGAATTACCTGTAGCTTCATGAACCAAGTCAATACGGAACTCAATCTCCAATGCAGAAAAATCTCTAACTTCCTTGAAGATATCCGGAAAATCTTCGACAACTTCATACTCCTACATCCTCTAGAGATGCCTCAAACCCAAGTAAAAGATTATCTAAGATAATCACCCAAATTATCGCAAGTCACTTTTGTGATCAACTCGGCCTAAATTCCAAAGATACTGTTCTCCCTTCACCAATCAGATCAGCTTATCCACGAGCAACTAATCCATCGAAGAAACGGGTCCACTCCACTGCTTCTGATTTCCTCCTCTAGGAAACTGCTAAGCCAAAGATCTCTGTTGGAATACAGAACACTCCCGAGCTACAACGCTGCCACAGATGCCAAAGACTTCTATCCAAAGCTCTTTGATCATCAAAATCAAATCAACCAATCCCAAACAGGACCTTGAGATGTGCAGACATCTCCTCAATAAACTTGGGCCCCAAACCAGACACAAACATCTTGCTGAACTCAGGTACAATACCGAAGCAGACACACTTCCTTAAACTTGCGCCAAAAGAAAACATCTTCGGAGAGATCCATAGTCTCTGCGTCCCATCATGCAACTGCTACTTTCTGAGGTTGCCTAGATACCATCACTTGCTTCTGCCTAATCGACGGATCCAAATTCTCAAAAATCCGCTCACACGAGCGCGATCAAACTTACACTTCAATGGTAGACTCCGAACCTTAACAGGTTTCCTTCAGAGATCAATGAACTTACACCAAGCTGCAAAGCTTACTCGAGACGGTATTAGGTCTACAGTCTTGACAAATACTCTTCCAATCTCAAACATTCAAACCCCAACCATTGGTAGTCGTGCTACACACCACTACCATATCTACCTTTATAACTTATGTTGGAAAACCCGAACAGGTAACCCAACGGATAGGTATATATATATATATATATATATATATATAGTTATATATAAAAATTACAAGTACGCTCTCTCAAGAAAGAAATCACTCTAGAGCTTAGGTATTCGCTCAATCTAGCGCTCTGATACCAAGTGAAACGACCCGCCTTTCTCTCCACAGAAAGACACATCATTTTTAAGAAAGAAAGGGATAGAAAAGAGAAAAGACAGAGAAGAAAGAAATAACTACATCAGAATCTAAACAGTGGAACGAATAAATTATGTTAATCACATAATATTTTACATAGTATCATATACATCAGAGATACACACCTTATACAACACACACTAGACAGTTATAAACACATGTCTAGTTATTCAATTCAATATACAATACAGACAAACAACTCAGAGAACACACAGCGGAATACTATATATCTATGCGCTGAAGCCTTCTGCTCCATTGCTCCTCCATAATTCGTCAAACCTAACCTGAATCCCTTGGCTACTCGTAAAAATTTGAGTAACCAAGAGTTTAAGAAAAACAGAATATACTTCGGGTCAGACATGGCTCTGGTGTGAGTAAATGGTTAAAGTTGCTTAACTTTAAAAACCTTTTGAAAGAAATAGGTATCACGTAAGACTCCCCACACATAAACATGGGTAAGTTTTTACCTTACGCTAACCAAAACATTTGATAGGAAATCCAGTGATATTATATTAGGGTCTAGGGTTTTCAAACAAATATGAAATAGCCGAAATTGTTACATTTATTAAATTCCAACTACTAACCACAAAAGTGGGCAATACAATAAAATCTGAGGGCGCTTAATGAAGTTTGGATTCCATACAATGGCAGGGCTACCGGGGTACCGCCCGTCACAGTACGGGGCCTAGATCACCGTACCGAGGATTACGCCCAATCCCCTGCAACACAAAGCCGGAACCATTCCTTACTGAACAGTTTCGAATAAGATAACCCCACAGTTGTAGCTAGCAACCGTCCACACAGCTGAATAAAAAGGGACTCTAGACAGGTGTTCATTTCATCCTACTTGGGCATGACCCACTTAGCCTTGCTGCACCTCCCTTGTTTTAGCCATTCTCAGTTGATGAGGCTTGAGACTATGATTACCTTTATAGAACACATCTATCTTAGAATGCTCATCGTCCACCTGACGATGTTCTGAAAGCATTCAATCCACACAAGTTCGTTCCGCGTTCGAACGAAACCGAAGGCATTATCTTGTTACACCTATTTTGAAATCACCCTCAGAGTTAACGACGATAACCCTTGCACTCTGAATCTTCATCTTCACTTAAGATTCACGACCTATCGTTAATTTGGATCGATGTGGTTTTCGGATATCCAAATCTGGAAACTCGATCCCGGTCTCATCAAAATCCAAAACGTATCTTTTAGGTCCAAGTTGTTTAAGGTTAAACAATTCAATTCAATTCAATTCTTGAATTCACACAACATTAACATAGATAAATATCACACATATATCACAGATATATCCAAATATCATATCACAGAATATCATAGCATATCATCCAATAGATATCAACCAAATCAGATATTCAACTCAAACAATCATCCATAAGCAACCGTTATTAATCCCTATTATAATTAATTTAATCAAATTAAATTAAATTAATTACTTAAGAATTAATTAACAAATCCTGCTTAATCAACCATCAATTAATTACAATCCATTTAATTAATCAATCATTTCTTTACATATTAATCACTCTTAATTAATTATCCATCAATTACATAAAGTAATTGTTCTTTGATTAATTTCACAAATTAATTATTCTTAAGCATTATCAGTAATTAACCTTTAATTACTCTAAAAAATTACATTAATTAATGATCCTTAATTCATTACTTCCATTAATTAATTAATTACGTTAATGATTAATTAATTACATTATGCTTAAATTAATTGCTTTCATTAATCAACTTTAATAAATATAAACAATAATTAATTATTCTTATTACTTCTTAATTACTTTTAGTTACATTTATAAATCCTTTGATTTATTACACCAAGTAATAATCCTTAATTACTTTACCAAGTAATTATCCTTTTAAATCACTTCCCATTAAGTAATTTCCCTTATCTCAATTACCCCCAGTAATTTATTCATCAATTACTTACCTTGAGTAATTACTCTTATCAAATCTCATTAAGTAAGCATACTTAATCAATTACCATGTGACTACCTTTAATTAATTAACAAATTAATTAACTTAACTTAATCACATTCACCTCATAAATCATAACCGAGTAATTCATCCCTTAGTTACTCTTAAACCAAATTAATCCTTAATCACAGATTAATTATCCTTCAACTATTAATTAATAAACCTTAATTATTAATCAATCTTTTGATACAAAGTAATCAATCCCTAATTACTTTTATAATTAATTATATAAACTTAATTAACTAATTAATTATCTCTTAATCATTAATTAATAAAACTTAATTATTAATTAACAACCTTAATTACAAATTAATTAATCCATAATTATCAATTTATCAATCCTTAATTACAATTAATTAACCTTAAATAATAGTTACTTAATTTTTAATTAACTTGAATTATAGATTAATAACCTCTTAATTATTAATCAAGAAAACCCATTATTACTTAATAAAACTTTATTAAGTATTTCTTAATTACTAGTTTAATTAATCCTTAATTACTTAATTAATTAATTTGTAATTACAAATCAATTAATCTATAATCATTAATTAACCCATCATAATTATTAGTTAATTAAATTAATAATTATCCTTAATTAATTACTTAATTAAACTTTTTAATAATTAATTAATTAAACTTAAAATTTCTTATTTAATTACAACTCATTAAAAACTTAATTATCCTTAAGATAAACACTATCTTTAATTATCTTTGAAAACATTTTATCTTAACAACTAACTTTACTTAATTAAATCATTAATTAAGTTTAAAATATAAAGTAATCATTAATTACTTACCTCTACTTATTTATTAACAATCCTTAATTTCAAGTTAATAAATTACTTTGAAAACTTTAATTGTTAATTTATAAATCATTAATAATTAAATAATTCAATTAATAAATCACTCTGTAATTATTCCATTTATTATCAAAGTTATATTAAGTTTTTAAGATAAATCATTTCCTTATTAATTTCGTTTTTATTTTATATTCCAAATTTCAAATTTGAAAATAACCTAAGGATTTAACTTATAATATTTAAAACAAATCATTCAAATTTATTTATACAAACAATTCATTCCAAAGAAATGAATTTCAAGAAATTGATTTAGCTTTATTATTTAAAATTTAAAACTTGCTTTATTTTAAATTTAAAAATTGGTTAAACATTTTACTTTGGGTTTAACCCATGTATACTTGAAACAAAACCAAGTACATCATCTTTTCTTTTTAAAACTAACTTAAATTAAAAAAAAAACCGTTTGATTAAAAATCTTAAAATGTTAAAAACTTTAACAGTTTACTTAAATGCTCGTATAAGTTCCCACTCGAGAAACATAACCCGAAACTCGATGCCTCCTTCGAGTCACTCACGCAAAAACTCGAGCAACGACCTAAACTCCCTCTTCTCTACTCCAACAAACATGACCAAACGTGAGCGTGCACATGTACAGTAGTTCCGGCCATCATCGGCCAACGTCGCGACCCTTCCCAAGTCGACGACCACCTTCTCTGACGAATCCACCACCCAGATCGCCAATACCTCCATCAAAATACAATCGAGCCTCTTGATCGAAAAACTAGAACAAAACAAAATTGAAGAAATCGAATTGCCGCCGATGATCGAGATGACTGGAACTCATGGCACTCATTCGAGAGCACCACCACATCGCCACGTCGCTATCCCTTGCCTCGCGATCCACTCTGATCCACTGTAACCAACGCCATCACCTCGCAAATACCCTCGACCAAAACACACAGCAAAACCCTATACCGTCGTCCCTCGACCACCACAGTCACCAAAAAATTCCCTACCCATTTTTCCTGTGATCCATACTCCACTGGGCACCTCTAGACCCAACCTCACCACGAACTTTGACGCCAAACATCGGCAATCGACAAAAATGTTGATTCTGATCAACATAGATTATCACAACAATTACCTAACTAAAAATTGTGATATTTACATTAAAATTCATCATTTGTAAATACAGATCATATCCTATAATCACTAATTAGTTTAGCATAATTGATTCTACCCATGTTTTTGATTAGCCCTGTAAATTATAATTTTTGAGATGAATACTTAATATAAATTTCTGAAACTAATTTTAAAATTTACAATACACTGCTAAAATAATTATTTATTTAAAGATCAAAACCTAAGTTCGGTTGTATTAGGTGATATGAAGTTTTGTTGTGTGAGCTTGAGACTACATATTTCAGAGCATATTTTGTTGATTCATAGACATACGTTTACATGCATATCACAGACATCTCACATATATATACATGCATTAATATCCATAAACTAAGCAACACAATCTACTAAATCATTTATCACATGCATCCATAACAACAGATTTTTAAAACTGTTTTAAGTTAAAATGTTTACTCACATGGGAATGCAGAGCTTTAGAAACTGGATTGAAACTTTGACCTCTGGACACTGGAATGCTATGAACACTTTGATTTATTTTGAAAACTTTTTGCTTGACCCAGATTTACTTGCATGCACTTGAAAGTGTTACAGACTTGAAAAAAATGCATGGTTATAGGTTTTTGATTGATACAAGAGCTTGAGTTGCATCTGAATTACAAGGGGTTTGAAAATGTTTCGAGGAGATTGTTTTCAGGTTTTGGTAATTTGATTGCAACCTTTTTTTTGAGGAATAGATGACAGGCTTTGAGCATAAAACAATTTTACAGGGTTGAGTTTTTAGAAGTGTTACAGGTTTGGGAAAAAAATTACAGGGTGATTGAAAATCACAAGCTTTGCTTTCTGATTTTTGAAATGAATTGCAGGTTTGTGAATTTTTGATTTTTGTTTTAGAGGAGATTACAAGCTTTGAAGTTTGTTGATAGGCTTGTGTTTGATTCTAGAAAATGTATTTATAGGTTTGCCTTGTTTGAGGAATAAATTAAAGATTTTGATAGAAGAGGAAGTGATTCACTTTCTGATTTGTTTTTAGAGATTGGATTTAGTTTTCACAGTCTTGAATTGAAGAATAGGAAAGAATAAAGAGAAGTAAAAATTTGTTTATATAAAGGCTGAATGATTTTATCGAAAATAAAAGAAAACAAAAGTTTTTTTAAAAAAAAATGACACTTATACTAAACTACACCATTTATCATTCTCACATTTTTATTTGCTAACACTTGTTAAAAGAAGCCCTAATATATTAGCACTTATTACTTAACCTCTTAATTTAATTACATTTGTTTTTTTCATTAATATTTATCTTTAAAAGAATTTTAAAAGCTTTTTCTTATTAATTCCTAATAAACAAAAATTAAGAAATGCTTTTCTAATTTAAATAAATAAAACTTTTAAAAGAAAATAAAATAAAAACCAATTATCTTTTAAATAAAATTATGTATAATATTGTAAACTCATTTTTAAATGATAATTCAAAAAGGCTTTTGTATTTATTCCTATTAAATAAATACTTTTCCAAATTTTCTGTAAACAAATTTCTTTTTAAAAAAATATGAGACAAATCTTATTTAGAATAAAAATCTTATTTTTAAAAAATTTATCCGTATAATTTAATTCTAAACTATATTATATTTTTAAGATATATATTTAAATATTCCTTTAAATTCCATTTTTAAATTCAAATTCAAAGTCAGTTTAAAATCCAAATTTAAAGTCAATTCAAATAAATATAGATATCAATTTTAAACAAACCCATTATTATTTATAAATAATTTTTTCTATTTAAAACCAATTTGATACACAGATGTGTGTGTGTGTGTGTGTGTGTGTGTATATATATATAACATTTATTAAATTTGAAATAATAAGCCAATTTAAAATTTATTTATACAATAACACAACTAAATAATTATTCTTACTTAAAAACCAATCTATAATCATAATTTAAAACATCACATTACTAATTGTTTGACTATTTATATTTGAAATAACAATTTTATCAATTTTAAACAATTTAATTAAGAGATTATCTCATTTTAAATTCCTTGAAATTCCGGGATATCACGATACGGCTCTCTACACACTTCATATTCTAATTCCCCCTTTCAATGAGATCTATGGTTTCTCTTGGATAATGGAGGTCTAGGTACTACAATGGGATGCAGTGGTCCTAAGTAAGTTGCTCTTGGATATGATTATAGAACTAAGCATAGTGTTTAATTATAATACTATGCAAATTTGAATTTGTTGATGCCACTTGAACAGTATAATATTGAATGTCAGATTCAATCGTCTTGCATTACAAAATAGTTTAGATCACATTATTTGCACTCTAAAGGGCTTAAACCTCGTACATTATTTACTATGATGTAAATTTTACTCAAACCAAGTCTTAAAACATAAATTTTCTAAAAATAAAAAAGATATAAGAGAGAGTACGAAGTGGCGGGCCACGTTGGCAGCGGCCCCTGTTCACCTATGAGGGGGCAACGGTGGGAATTGCTGCCAATGGCAGCAATGTGCTGCTACATGCTAATAGGAACTGGATTGTTAATAAGAACTAAATTCACTGACAACAAGTCTCCAGATGATCCATTCCCTCCTTTATGGGGTAAGATTACATCTCTATTTTATCTTGATTCTCAATATATTATACGATGTAAAATTGCATTATCAAATCGTTTGGTATTCATATGCCAAATTAAGAGGGTATAATTTTCTGAAACAAAATAAAGCTGAAGTGATAAAATTTTAATGGAGCCGAAGCTGACAGTTTTTGAATTTAGAAACAAACCAAAGCAAACCAGTTTTATTTGGTACATATTAAACCAATTTAATAATGTGAATATAACTTGTTGAAGCAAAAAGGAATAACAATTAACTAGCTGATATGAACATTAATTATTGTTCATGTTTGTTCTTTTGTGTATAAAGCTATGTGAATTTGTGTCAACATGTATCATGCAACATAAAAAACAAAACACACATCTTTTGATTAGTTGAGTTGTAGTGAATGAAAGAGTCAACATTGGTTACTCAATTGTAAAACATTTTATTTAGTTTATAGAGTTTTCTAAACCAAATACCTAATCCATTAGTTGATTTATTTTAGTTTGTCAACCAAGCACACATTGAAGTACTTTCAAACCAAATGTAACGTCCAGCCTTTTTGTACGCTTCAAATCGACGATAAACAACACACGTCAGACTTAAACCATACAGAAGGGTGGATTGTTATGGGGTAAATAAGAAAAAGCAGAGAAAGAAAGAAAAAAAACAAAACAGAATCTTGCAGCGGAACGATAAAATATAATAACCAAATATACAGTTCATGAAGTTGTTTTACAAAATATTCGATTATACTTATATAATACATATCAGAGTTATACATACCAGAGAAAAATCAATAACAATGCAGCAGATCAGTGAATGTAGTGGAATACTATAATAACTAATAATAATAAATCTTCGTCTTCGTCCTCCAGAATACGGTCTTCCAAATCCTGAAATGCTCAGGCTGACCCGAGCGAATTTAAAAGACAAAACACTCAAGTCAGAACTAAAAGATCTTATGCAAGTTAAATCAATGGTAAATAATATGAGTGGAACGGGTCGGAGATGTTTACGGGATTTGACATCTCCTATCCAGTGTCTAACGTAAGTGCGGTAATTTAAGAGATGCTCGGGATTCACATCTCCTAAGGATCCGTTAAACTATTTACTATGTAGTAATATTTCACTATTATAATAATGTCTATAGTAAAATAAGCTTACTTTTTTCATAGCATTAAGGGGTTACCCATATAGCCCTTAACACGTAATAGTCCCAGTATTCCATCCAATATCATAGTCCCTCCTGATCGGGAAGCCACCAGAGGATACCACACGGGCTACGGTAGAAAACCAAACTCGTACAAGGCGTGCTAGGGTAGGTGACACGGCCCAACTAGGCAATTCCAGGGTAGGTATACCAATTGCTATACGGGCTGGTGGTAATGCGTAGCGCGCAGCTACCGCCCACCTCGAGCCACACCCCCAAATCAAAAATCAAAGTGGCCAACGAATCAATGCAAGAGTCAGAGTATATTGTCGAAGGGATGTGTCTGATAAGAGGGGCTACCTCCTTGGCTCGAGAATCGCTCTTGTTTTAGCCACCTTATGCCAACTCACGGGAGTCGGGTCCACGTATATACCTTAATAGAACGTCGCCACCATCCTACTTCATTCTGGAATCTCCACCGCGTACATGGTTGTCAAAATGGTTTTCGGTATCGACAGAGAGTATGCCCATATCCGATCCCGATCTCTTTGCCAACCAATCATTATTATAATACCGTGGTCATTGCAAAATAGTATATACTTTTAAAAACAAAATACCATTGCCATTTCCAACCATATCCTTTATTTCAAATAATATATACTTCAAACCTAATTCAATAATATATTATTTAAATAAAACCCGATTTCCAATCACTAGATCTTCCTTTAATTTATATAAACTTGAAATATTCTTTTAAATCATCTTAAACCCAACCACATTATGAAGTCATATTCTTAATCTTCAATTCCTATAGGTTTCAACTCAATATATTCCAAGATAATTCTTTAAATAAGTTAAATTTTCAAATAAATTCATTTCAAAACCATAATACTTTCAAGGTTATAACAACTCCAAAACAAAACACTTTGGAACCATAATATTTTAAAACACTTTAATTTCGATAAAACATTTCAATTTTTATATATTTCAGCTCTTTAAATATTCCATGATTTCCAAACAAAATATGACAATCTCATATATATCTTAACTCAATTTTCCATTATTTAGTTTAGAAATATTTATTCAATATATCCAATATCTTTTAAATAAAGCTCCAACTTAAAATATTTGTTAATCACCCTAAACCCTCATCAAGTTATAAAATCGTGCCCTTTTAAAATCTCAAATTTAATAAGTTCCAGATTTGATTTAATTACATAACATTCTTAATTAAACTATATTTTAAAATTGACTTCAAATCCATCTTCTTAACCTTAATTTATCAATACCATTATAAACTCTATATATACTAAAAATATAATTTAAATAAGTACTTAACCATACTATCTCTTTAATAAAGTCAAACTTTATTATTAAAGTTATTATATAATGAACAAAATTATACATAGCTTAAATTTAAGAATTTAACTATATATAATATTTATATAATACCAAAAATCAATATTTATAAACCCATATATTTCTTTCCAAAACCATATAAATCATTTCAAAAATATTTATATATAGACCAGGTATCTGTGTATAATTTTCTATCCTATGGTCAAGTGATACAGATATTTATCATTTCAATCCGCAATTTAAAAATAAAAATACGGTTGTATATCATTTCAAACCGCAATCCCGAATCAATAACAACAAATCAATAAAGAACTTGCAGATTTATAATGATACAAACTAAACATCCATTCATCCATCAACAAATCACACATCCTCACAACCATCATCCAAAACTATCAATTAATATCAATAGATAACTGATAATAGATAACAAGTATTTAACTGGCAGTTATATTCAATAATAAATTAAATAACGATTTAATTTAAATAAATGCAATTAACTAAGATGATGATTAAATATATACAAACAGTCATAAATAAATTCATAATCACATCAAAAATTAATTTAACAAACATAAGAAATTTTAGAAGTTGTGAGTGGGTTAAAACACTCACCTTTTGAATTTAAATTGAATTTAAACCCAAAATTTGTACAGTCTCCAAATCCGTCCGAACCAGCGTCAAAGTGTCTGGAATTCCAATGCAAACCTAGCGGAGAAAACCGCGTATGAAACGGACCTTGTACGTAAAAGTTATGATCGTTCAAACAAGCTATTTTTAAGTTTTAAATTAAATAAAAAACAACAGAAACACACTCACCTCAGAGGCCACGTCACCTCTCTCTTCACGCATCTCTCTCCAGATACTTACGTAAACCCTACAGAACATTCGAAACACGAAGCGCCGCCGACCCTAGGCAATTATTGCCTCGTCCACGCCGATGCCGACCATCGTGGCAACCCAAAAACATGTCGCTGAACGTCCTCAAGGCCGCGACCCCCCGTCAACTCTACGTGGCTTCGACCGAAGTGAAAAAAAGCAACCGCCGTTATATTTTAAACCCTAGTTGAATTTATTTCGACGATCTAGCCGTCAATTCGACACACAACCTACTTCGATGAGCCGAGCTCGGTACCCTCTACGCGATGGTACCCCTGATTTGACGATCTGACAAAGTTGATTGCGATGCAATGGAGACCGAGGATAAACCTTCAATTTCTAGCCACCCACAAACTTTGATCGAGAAACGGACTGCAGATCTGAGATGCGTATATCAAGAGCTTCGATATATAATTTTTTTTGAGGAGTTTGAAATTTCACTTTGATTTTTGAATTGCAATTGGATTTGGAATTGTCTGCCATTGAAATAAGGAGGTGAAGAGGGATTGTACACACAGACAAATGAGAAATAAAGGTAGGCTAGGGTTTATAACAGGGTTTAAATAGGTAAGGTTGAAATAGAATAAATGGACCCGATTTAAAAGCTCGCTGAACGATGAAAGGCCCGAAAAGCCCGTTCTGACTCCGGAACGAAATTGGATCAACCCGTATATCAAAGTAGATGTTTTAAAATATTTTAAACTCGATGGAACAAGTTTCAAGTCCAAATTCCATCGTTTGAAGAAGTTATGCTAAAATCAATATTTTTCAAATTGATTTCAATTGATTCCAATTTAATTGATTTTAATTCGTTTCAAGCTCGTATGATCAAACGACAAGCCGGATTGTTACAAAACTTGAAATCCTATAATAATTCACCATTATGGATCCGATGAAACTAGTTTCGTCGAAATCCGAGTCAGTGGCCAAAATGGCTATTTTTACATTAATATTCTCACACTTCATCTAAATTCTCATTTATGTAATATTTAAATATTAAATTCATTTAATTGCAATTAATCCTTTTATCATAAATTAAATTCCAATATATCGATAAAACTTAATTTCCATTCCTTTTATTCAACCAATTGTGATATTATAAATAAAATTGACATTATCTCCAATTATTAATTACAATCAGTTAAGATCTTTTCATTAGTTCCATTAATTTATTGCACTAAATTAGTTATATTATAAATAAAATTGACATTATCTCCAATTATTATCTTACCATTTGTTCCATTAATTTATTTGCGCTAAATTAGTTATTGCATTAATTCTCATTAATATAACATTAAGGTTCATTTAAGTCTAATTGATTTCCAGTTTTATTATTAAACCAAATAAACAGGTAACTTATAACAAGTGTTACCATGCCTTTAATTACACTTATGCATTCCCTATTATCAAGCAACCGTTACAGTTCTTAAGTACTTCTGCTTTTATTTAATTACATTAACTATATTATTATTATTCCATTAACTAATTAAATAGCCAATTATAACAAATTTCAACATCTCACCTGACCTTTCATTTCAATTTATCCATTTATTAAAATTCAAATTCATTAATTAGTTGAACGCTTACATTTGTTTTCATATATCCAATTTGTAGCTAAGTATAACATCTACATTATTTCCATTGATTTGAATTATATTCCTATCTTTATATTATGCTTATTATTACGTTATAAACTAGTTACTATTGTTTACCTTTCATTTACTTGCCATATTCTCATTCCCATTATTGCAACCTTTATTTATATTCATTAAAATTAATTTAAATTCCAATTCAATCAACTAATTCAACATGCAACTTAAAATAATTGGTTACAAGCTAAGGTTACACTTGAGTTTATCATACTTCAACCAATTATTATAATTACATACATAATACCAAATTCATTCAATTATTATTAATTATGCACAAATTCCTTTATTTATACAACATGTACATTTATTTACCTATTGTCAATTTAATTCCCAAGTGCAACAATTTACATTATTTCATTTTTTTGTTGTGGTTTCACTTCAATTGTCAATAATTAGTTTTTAATAACCATGGCTAAATTCATTCTTAACATTTACTTCAATACAAATTTAAAAAATTATTTCCTTTTAAATTTAATTACAAAAATTTAATTAAATTAACCAATTTATTCATCAAAATTTACGGGTCGTTACACCAAACCATATCATAAATTTCGGTTTGGTTATATTAGCTAGTTCTGTCTAGACTGAACTATGCTCAACCTACTTGCATTGGCAATTATATACCACTATATCGTCAAGTTAACATTTGAACTTTTTATTACTTGTTCAAAAATTCAGATTTTAAAGATCATGTATAATACCATTTATGCACCTTTTTTCAGCAATTTAAGTAATGGATTATCGATAAATATAGGAGTTGGGGCAATATTTGGAGCTAAATGTGAAAAGCAAGGAATGGAAGCATGAATTGCATGGGACACTTTCATGTTGTCTCCTCCGTTCATTATTTCACCTAAGGAAGTTGAAGAAGTAAGATTAAATTTACACTATCAAGTGAATATTGTTACATTTCCCCAGATCTAATACCATATATCTAAACACTTGGTTTATGAAAAAATGTAAACCTTTAGATACAATTAGTGCTAAAGGCACTATCACATCTTGAAATTATTTAGTTTTGTACTATATATTGTTTGAAACCTATCCCTAAAGTATCAGGCAATCATGATAGAATGTAGAATATGGCTGTATTATTCAAAAGATAAACTACCAAAAGAATTTTATGAATTATTATACTTCTATTTAAATTGAATGGTACAATGTAGTGCAAAATGTGGTGCTTTTGTTACAACGCTATAATTGAAAACTTTATACGTCTAGAACCATTTACAAAAGAACATCCGGTTACCTACACAATAGCCTTAACACTGTAAACAAGCATCTAGGCTGGGCTAGTACAACTAATTTGGGTAATAATATAGGTAAACCGCGGTTTCCATTTTCTTAGTATTTGGTGCATGTACATTCATGTATGTTTGTACATATAACTATCAACCTTCAAACATGTGATTTAATTTTTTTGTATCAGTTGATAACAATCTACGGAGAAGCCTTGAAGAGCACAGGGGAGAAAGTGGCAATACTCAAAGTTAAAAACAACAAATAGAAAGTTATTAGATGTATCCGCTGAAGCATAGGGTATGTCACCACTACTGCAGAATTTATATGCTTTGATGATATTATTATATAAATAAGAAGCTTGTATTGTTTAAGATCATATTCCTTTTATTCAGTGGCTTCAAAATTTGATATAAGAATTATGTTTACTTATTTCTTTGTACGGCTGCTATGTTGTCCAGGACGTCTGTCTCTTATAAGGAACCCTGACAGTCCTAAGATCCACTGCAAAGATTTGAAACCTCGATAGTCATCTAGAGTCCTTTAGGGCCTGTTTGGCATCAGAACATGTATTATCAGTTTTGCATTTTCGATATGTATTTAAAAGGTTGATAGAGGAGAAAAATGGAAATCTTAATCATTACAAAAAAGAGGAGGAAAAAAAATATATAATTTGTGATGTTGTTTGAAAAGTGGAAAAGAAGAAAAGTTGTTTTTCCATTTTATATGCTGAAACCTTTTTTCTAATTAATTGCTTTTACCCATTTCCTATTCTATACATTTTATACACACAGTTGAAAACGAAAAACATAAAACTCGTTTTCGAACCAAAAAGGCATTAGTTTGTTGGAATTTGTTTGGGTTGGATTCTAGACTATTCGTAATCCAATTTACACTCTAAAGGGCTTAAACCTCGTACATTATTTACTAAATGCAATGTTGCATCGTATAATATATTGAGAAACAATGGTTTTATAAATATATCAGGCCTTGGAAGAACAATGCAAGAATGATCAAAGAAGATTTTGTCTATAGAGATACATCACATTCTGGTATTGAGGGTGTAGAAACTGGTGCTGATGCTGCTAAGTTTCTTCTTCTTAGTACAAATTCAGTTCAGGTTAGAAATTTTCAGGAATCTAATTATTCGAATTGCCATGTATCATCGGATTTTAAGTTGCAAATTAAAGTACCATCGGATTTTGGAGTTTAAGTGTCGAGTTTTTTCTTCTTTATACATCGTTTGCTGAATAAGCACAAATTACACTTGTATCTGTACGAGTTCTTTAACTTTGATCCCTTCATTTTTATTATATTTCAGTAATAATAATAATAAACAATACTTTGAATAAATTAACTAAATTTTATACAAATTAAATACATTTATAAAAATTAATCAAGTATTATAAAAATTAACAAGGTTATAATAATAATAAACTAAGTTTGATAAAAACATTGACTAAGTTTATAATGATGATAATAATAATAATAATAACAATAGTAACAATAACAATAAACTATAGTTCGATAAAAAACTAGCTAAGTTCATAATAATAATAAATTAACCAAGCCAACTAAGTTTTATAATTAGTAATATCAATAATAAAAATAATTTAAAAAAAACTAAGTTTATAAAAATTAACTACGTTTATAATAATAATATTATTAATAATATTAATAATAATAAATTAACTAAGTTTACAATAATAATAAAAAGTTAACTACGTATGAAAATATATAAGTTTGAGATAATTTATATAAATTAACTAAGTTGATAGAGTTTAAATTTGAGATATTTTATAAGTTGAAGTTAATTAAAATATAAGTTATGACATTTTAAGTTTTAGCCATTAAAGTAATTTGTAAGTTTAATAATAGTAATAATAGTTAAACAGTAGTTTGAATACATTAAACTAAGTTTTATAAAAACTAAACATGTTTATAAAATTAACTAAGTATTATAAAATTAAAAGTTTATAATAATAAGTTAAGTTTGATAAAAAAAAATAACTAATTTTATTGTAACAATAATAATTTGTTTCAAAAAATATAATAATAATAAATTATAGTTTAACAAAAATTAAACAAGTTTACAATAATAATAATAATAAGTAAACTAAGTTTTATATAATTTAACTGAGTTTTATAAAAACTAAATAAATTAATGAAATTAATTAATTTTTAATATAATTTAGCTATGTTTTATAAATTAAACAAGTTTATCAAAAAATTAACAAAATTTTAATTTTTTACACTAAGTTAGATAGGTTTTATAAAAATTATTTAAATTTTAAAAAAGTTTAACAAAGGATGGTTGAAATACTTTAAATATGTAAAGCACTTCCATAATCATTTGTTGATTAAAACTTGTCTACAGGTAATTAGCCTTCTCGGACTGAAGATTAGCTGCAGGAAAGAATTGTGGGTAATCAAGTAATGAACATGACTCTAATTATTTTATATACTATAACATTTCATTAATACTTGTGTAAACTTGTTTATGTATGGTTATGGATTTATGTGACTCTGCTCATTTTGTCAAAAAACTATTATCGAAATGGTTATGGGTATTATATTTGATTATGTGATTAATGTGTTTTTTCAATTGTTTAAATATGATGATTATGTAATTGATTAATTGTTGGATTGATTAAGATGATTATGTGATTGATTAATGGTTTTCATAAGCCATTAACAAGAAATGGAAGCGTGTACAATATGGTACAAAATAGTTAATAAATTTTAGTAGCATTTTAAAAACGCTACGGAAATAAATATAAACAACTAAGATACGATTTTAGTAGGGTTTCAACAACGCAAACAAAACTTTTAGTAGCATTTCGGTAAACCCTACGATATGACATGCTACTAAAAGTCTGCAACTTTTTTTAGCGTTTCTAAAATCCAACAATATGTCAAGTTTTGGTAGCCTTTTCTGTAGCGTTACAAAAAGTTTGACACTTTTAGTTGCATGTCATGTCGCAGCGTTTACTGAAACGCTACTAAAAATTTTGGCAGCTTTTTGGTATAATGGATATTGTTTAAGTGTGCTTCTCTGGTTTTACCTGGAGTAGAAATGCATTTTGGTATGAAAAGGTGAAGTAACTCGGGTCAGAGGCATTTTCATCATCATTATTCAACTGTTAAGGCTAATGTTTATAGGGTGTTACAAGGATGCATGAAAGGATGTGATTCTTTGGTTTCAACTGATGTGTTGATGAATTCTTTTGATAAATCGGGTCTGAATCAATTGCGGTTTTAAGTTTATACAAGTATGGTTGTGGTTGATGGGTCAAGTCATAAATTTAATAATAATCAGATTATTGTTTATATGAGTTGGTCTGATTAGTTTGAGCGCATCTGTCATTATGAGAGCGGTACGGATTATTTGAATAAGGTTGCTTGTGATAGTTGTTTAAAAGCTGACCTTAAAGTGGTAGATACAAATTTGTGCAATAATTCAAGATTGGCAAATCACAAGCCTGGCAGTTTTGAAAAGTGGGAAAGAAAGGCAAAATTAGCCAGTGTTGGGTGTAGTATAGTTGATTTTGTCGAGCACTGAGATGTCAGCTCTAGATCGATTGATCATAAATATGTGAGGAGGATAGCTCTAACTCAAATATGGATGTCCTATTTGGTAGTATATATAGTTCATGTGCTTAAATTGTTTGTCAATTGGTGATATGCATTTCTTAGCTAAGAATTTAGGATTTATTTTTGATGATATTTAAATAGAATCTGATTTTATTAAGAGTAGGGAATTAAAACGAGTTAGAACGCTTGGAATGTGAGAGGTTTACATGATTTAAGTGAGTGTAGTAAATTAAATATTTTTCAAAATAATAAATTGACATAGTATTACTTTAAGAAACTAAAATAGAGCATCATGATTGTCGTATTTAAAGGTGCCTAGGGGGTCTTTATATCAATCATTGTTCCTACCTTCTAGCTAGGGGTAGTGCAGGAGGACTAATTAGGTTGGGAAGGTAACTTTGTTTGACTTTTGCAATATATTATTAAAGATCATTCGACGCATTTGATTTTTACCGACATTAGTGATGATTCTATACTAAATATTACAAATGTTTATGGGCCAAACTCAAAGATAGATTGTAGGAATCTATGGAACGAGTGTTTAGAATTTAGATCACTCGCTCTAGGATCATGGATTATGGGGACTGATTTTAATGTTTGAGTGAAAGATCCCTTAGGGAAAGGGATTTTGTTGCTATGGAAGAGTTTGACCAGTTTATTGTTAACTATAACTTAAATGAAATAAAATTAAGCAATATATTGTTTACTTGGTCAAATAGTAGGGAAAATCCATCCATGGCACTGTTAGATAGATTTTTTTTATAAGTGATGAAATTGAAGATAAATTTCCTACTTATAAGGTTGAGGGGCTTCTAAATATTAATTCAGATCATTGGCCAATCATCACATCTTGTTCTAACTTAAATATTGGGAATAGAATTTTCAGATTTGAAAAGATGTGCTTATTAGAAAATATTTTAAAAATTTGGTTGAAAAAATGGCTTTGTATGAATAATTATAATCGTACATTTTCATGAAACATTGCCAAAATATTGGTTAGTAAATTTAGAGATTTAATATTATTGCTTAAGAAATAGAGTAAAGATGTTTTTGGCAACATTAGAATTAAAAAGAAAAAACTAATGGATGAAATATTAAATTTAAATCAAATTGAAGAATTAAGAAATTTATTATTTCAAAAAAATATGCTTTCAAATTTAAAAGAAGAATTAAATAAAATTATTGTGCAAGAAGAAGTGATGTGGAAACAAAGATCTATAGTTCAATGGATGGATGAAGGCGATATGAATACTAAATTTTTTCATAAAGTAGCCAATGGTAGAAAATATAGTAATACCATTAATTCCATATTAGTTAATGATATTGAGATTTTTGGCCAAGCAGAACTCAGTTTTGAGTTTACCAAGTATTATAGAAATATTTTTCGAACTACAAATAGACAAAGAATTAAAACTAAATGGAATTAGCTTTACACTGAGAATACTAAGATAAATTTGCTAGGGTTAAATGATATGTTCACGGAAGAGGAAATTTTGAAGGCTATTAAGGATATGCCTAATAATAAAGCTCCAGAGCCGAATGGATATCCTATTTCATTCTATGATACTTTTTGGAATGTGTTAAAAGATGATATTATAAAAATGTTCAAAATTTTCGTAACGGTTCGCTTCTGTTAGGTAGGTTTAATTTTGCAAATGTTATATCATTACATGAGAAATTAGGTGCAAACCAACTAAAATATTTTAGGCTTATTTCATTACTAATTGTTTTTTAAAAATATAATCTTTTAGCTAATAGACTAAATACTAAAATGAACGAGTTTATAGATAATACTCATCCGGCTTTTATTAACTGTAGGAATATCACGAACGGAGTAGCAGTAGTCCAGGAATATATTAGTTACTACTGTAAAAACAATATTATTTGTGTGTTTTTAAAACATGATTTTGCTAAAGCTTAATTTTGATTTAATTAATTGGGTTTTTCTCAAAGATTTATTAATGGCTAAGGGTTTTAGTAATAGATGGGTAGGATGGATTATGTCTTTGCTTAAAATAGTGATTCTAATATTATGGTTAATGGTATTCTTGGAAATAAAATTCAATCAAAGCGTGGACTTAGAAAGGTGATCCATTGTCACCTTGTTTAACTTAGATACTGATGTCTTTTCTAGAATCATCAAATTTTCTACTAGTAATAGGATATTAGATAATATAAGAAATGAGATCAGTAGTAATGGCCATTCCGTTTTTCAATTTGGAGATGACACTTTGATTTTTACATCTCATTTGCCTAAGCATATTATTGCAGTTAAATTTATTTTATATAGTTTTGAATTTTTACCTTGTTTAAAGATTAGTTTTGAAAAAAGCTCAGTATTAGTTTTAAGTGACATAAATAATATAGAAAATCAAATTTCATGCACATTGAATTGTAAAACGATGAAATTCTCCATAGAATATCTAGGTTTTTTTATTTAGACCTCAAAAACTTAAACATATGATTGGATAACTATAATTGATAAAATTAATAAAAGATTGTCCAAATGGAATGGTAAATGCTTATCGAGAGTAGGTAGGATTGTTTTTATTAATTCAATTTTATCTACATTACTCATTTATTGGATGACATTTTATGTTTTCCTAAATGGGTAATTGACAAAATTGATAAAATTAGGAGAGATTTTTTATGGAGTGGTGATAATCCAAATTGTAACTCAAAATGTCTTGTTAATTGGAAAATGGTTTGTAAGTCTAGAATGAGGAGAGATTAGGAATTATTAACTTGCATAACTTAAACATATATTTATTAGGAAAATGGATCTCAAAATTTAATGATAATAATGAAAAGCTGCTGTGGAAAGAAATAATATTGAATCAATGTTATGGAGGCACATACAATTTGTAGAAGAATACAACTAATAATATAAATAATATGTCTCATTTTTAGGATCGGTTATATTAAATTTTGATATATATACAATATAGGTATTAATAATGTTGTACATTTTGGTAATAACACTTATTTTTGACATTAATGCTAGATTTCAGTTATTCCACTTAAAGTGGAACTTAAGAGTTATATGAAATATGCAATTTAAATATGTACCAATTTCTGACATTTATTGGCCTAATTTAAATTTTGCTTCAAAATTTAGTTTTAATCGTATGCTAATGGAAAATACTTAACACAATTTGCTTTATTGTGTGCTAAACTGAAATTATACACTATAGATAACGAAAAGACATTAAATTTTGGTGTTGGACACTACTAAGAAATATACATCTCATTCATTTTACAATTTCATAAATTTTCGAGTATTAAATTGGAAGTTTTCAAATATATTTGGAAAGTTAGTATCCCACCTAAAGCTAAAGTACACATATGGTTAATCTTACACAGGAAATTGAATAATATAGAAATTTTAAAGACGAAAATTATAATTAATGATTTATAATATTACATTGGAAAATATTATGCACTTATATTTTGAATGTAATATAAATAAATTTATTGTTGTAAAAATTCTCAATTTATTTGATTTTAATATAAATTCTAGACATATTAATCGTGAGGTGTATTGGAATAATCTTAGGTTTTATTATAAGGGTCACAATAGGTTTTTATTTAGTATTATTTACACAATTACAAGTTGGTATATCTAGTTTAAAAGGAACCAACGATTGTTTAATAACATTGTTTGGAAAATTTAATAAATATAATCTCTTTATTTAGTTTTTATTGGATTTCTAATCCTAGCTACAAATTAAATAAAAATTTAAGTTTTAAAGAGTTTCTTTGAAAAAAATTCTCGCATTGAGTTACTAAAGAATGAAATCATTATTAATAATAGAAAGAATAATATAGATTTAAATTTTGCTTCCTTAGGCAGTCCTACTAGGGTAACTTTCAGCTCATTGCCTTTATTAGGTTATTAGTTGGATAATAAAATATTGCAATATGTCTGTATTATACTTTTGATTGTTCTTTATACAGTGTTTTGCCTTGTATTTACTTTTTTCTGAACTATTGTTGGTTACACTCTTTTCATGAATTGCTTTAGTTGAATAAGCATGAAATTTTAGGTTGCAAATTCAAATGACTCAGAAAATGCAATATATGCAAATCATCACTGTGACGACCCGGTATTTTGTACCATTCGCATCCGTACTTGTCGGACTTGAATTGCTAAAAAAAATAGATTGTTGCAAAACTTCGCATATACAGTAAATAAATCAATCACAGGATCACAAACATAGAGTATTACAACAATGAGTAGTGGAATAGATAAATAGTAGTTCATGGAGCTAGTATAAAACATCAGAGTCTAAAACAAAATACAACAGAATCTCAAATACGAATGAATCCCTAATACATAAGCAATTGACGAGTCTAAACATAAATGATTATAATAAATTGAAATAACTGAAAGTTGGACAGATAAGACAGATCTTCAAGCAAAGCTCCAATCTCCAAAGGTAAGTCTCAAATGTTATGACAATCGGTCTGACCCGAGCATAAAACAAAACACAAAACACTCGAGTCAGGATTAACATTCTTATATCAGTAAATTAACTCAAGTGAAATGTCAACTGAAATACAAGTAACTTAAAGGATGTTTGGGATTTCCATCCTCTAAGGATCCGTGGAACAATATGCTACTATTATAATAATGTCTATTGTAAAGTATTGAAATAGCGTTAGAGCGTTACCCATATTCCCCTTAATACATTTTATATATTCGCATAGTCTATACAGTACTGCAATTCCTTCGTAAATTGAAGGGCTATCAGAGGGCACTCCATATGTATGGTACAAACCAAACTCGTAGATGGTGCGATAAGGCATGTGACAAGGCACGTGAGGCAATGCCAATGTAGAAATACCATTTGCACTCCCGGACTGGTGGTAACACATAACAGCTACTACCACCCACCTCGAGACACACTCCCAAATCAAAGGTGCACCCAATGGAATCACAAAAGCAATAGAATGGCATCGGAGAAATATTCCCGATAGGGGGAATGACCCTAATTGGCCGGTATTGCTCCTGTTAGCCACATCAAGCTGACTCACGGGAGTGAGGGATGCACTTAAACCTCATATAGAATCATTGCCAATCCATCCTACTTCGTTCTGGAATCTCCATCACGTACATAGTTGTTAAAGTGGTTTTCGGTATTGGCAGAGGGTATGACAATCTCCAATCCCAATCTCTTTAACAGACAAACGCTTATTTCACACTATGGTCATTTCATTTCAAATAGTTCATACTTCATATCAAAATATCATATTCATTTTCAGAATCGTAATACTTTCAAAATTAATACATTTTCGAAATCATAACATTTTGGAGATCGTAACGCTTTTGAAATCATAACACTTTTAAAATCATAACACTTTTGAAATCGGAACGCTTTCATACCATAACAGTTCTAATTTAAACAGTTTAGATATTGAAATGGTATATATATTAAAATAGTTATAAATTAAAATAGTTTATATATTAAAATAGTTATAAATTAAAATAGTTTATATATTAAAAGAGTTATAAATTAAAATAGTTCGTAGATTAAAATAATATATATATATATATATATATATATATATATATATTAAAATACTTTATATAACAAAATCAGTTTCCTCCAATTTCGCAAATCGATTCTAATCAACTTAAATTCCAAAATTCAATTTAATCAATCCTAGTTCAACAGTTTCAATTTAAAAGGTTAAAGATTCAATTCAAATTCTCAATAAACCATTTCAATTTTGTTATTGATTTCATATCCGGGTTTGAACTATAATTTCAATTCCAATAAGATTCAAAATTTAAATATTCAAACATTTCAATATAAGTTTCATTTATATTTCAACATTCAATTTTGATTTTTTAAATTGGAAAATATTCACTCATTCATTTTGATAACAATTAAATAATCTCCAATTACACCTTTAAATCAACTAAATGTTCATTTTCAATCTTAATTAAATCCGAAAATATTCATTTATTCACCTTTAATCAAAATCAAGTTATCAAGTTATAAACTCAAATCTATAAAAATCTCAAATTAATAGTTTTCAAATTAATTTCTATTTAGATATAATTTCTTAAACAAATTAAGTTACAAATCAATGTCAATTTTATCTTTCCAACTTTAATTTATTAAAGTTATTACAAAATCTATTTTTGAAAATATTAATATAAATATAATTAAATATTTTAAATATATTATATATATTAAATGAATTAAATTTGTTCAACTAAATCCATTTTAAATCTTATTTTATACATATTCAAAAGTAAAAAAAATTAAATAAATTTTTAATAATTTCTATGTTAAAAACTAACTTATAAATTTTAAAATTTCCAAACATATAATTTAAAAATCTAAATTTTACAATATAAATTATTTTACATTATGTTAAATAAATATTTATTAAAATCCCTATATTTCCTTCCAAAATCTTAAAATAATTTTTAAAATAGGCCGACGGTGTCCGTATATAATTTTCTATCCTATGGTCAAGTGATACGGATATTTATCATTTCAATCCGCAATTTAAATATTTATGGGCACATATCATTTCAACCCGTAATCTCAAAATTCAAAATCACTGATAATCGCTTGGGTTTATCATTTTAACCCATAATGATTTTCCCTTAGTCTACAAAATCGTTCGGGTATGTACCATTTCAACCCATAGGGAGTTTCTAAACTAACAGAAAACTTGCAAAGTGAGAGCAAATATGATAATAAACATAACAACAACAAGCAATTATCATCAGTAACAAATTAAATATAATATATATATATATAAATATAATATGTATACAACAGGGTATGGTGCCATATATTATAGGTGAACAATTACAGATAATGGCATATCATACTTAACAATTAAATAACTAACAATTCAAATTTAATAGCATATTTCAATCGTCATTTAATGTGAATTAAATTTACTAAATATAAGAATGTTAATCATGAGTGATTGCTCACCTTTCGAGGCTAAAGAAAACAAGAATATGATGAGGTAATCCAAGCACAAATTCCAAAGCACGGCACGATGAACACGAATTCGACGAGCAGGGTTGGTAGTTTGGAATCCATGAAAACAGACCAAACTAGCTTGATATAAACTGAACAAAATATATGGTATGTATATGTAAATTTTTCCTCTAAAACCAATTTTAAAAACATGTATTTAAGATAATATATATATTTTTTCATCTCAATATTTAAGTTAAACACATATAAAATAAAATTTCTATATATATATTTGTAAACCAAACACATGTATACTTATATAGATATATATAAACTAATATATATATATATATATATATATATATATATATATATATATACTAATATATTACCTTACACACATATCATATTTTAAATTCAATATATATATATTATAAAAATTAACATAAACATAGTTTATTATAATATATATATGAACCCATACAGATCATACATAACTTATCTAAACTTACATACATAAATGAATAGCTTATATATAACTCATATAAAATTATATACATACATACATACATACATACATACATACATATATATATATATATATATATATATATATATATATATATATTATTACTATACGTAAACAAACATAGCCTATACTTTATAAACAACGGTATATATTTATATATACACACTTAAAAACAAATGTTTAATAAACAAGTACATCATCTTTCAAAAGTTTCATATAATATATGCAGACAATCTACATATGCATACTATCAACAATATATGCATGCCTCAAATTTTATATTCAGACCAACATATATTCGTATATACACTACTATATACATATAACTTTATATAAATAAATAAAACAAAACACAGTAATACATAAAAGCAACATTATATCCTTTTATATAAAAAAATGAAAGAGAGGTCGGGTGCAGGAGTAGTTGCTCGGCAAGGCATGGGGTTTTGAGGCATAGGAAGGCTATCACGCGAGCATAGGGGCTTGGGTAGCTCGGGTTGAAGGTGACAAGCATGATCTGGTTGGGTTTGCATGCCCTGACAGTGGCTAGCTGGGTTGGCGAGGGAGGCTGATGCAGATTAAGGTCCGACAGTAGAATTCTAGAGGAGGAAAAGGGAAGAAAGAAGAAAACGCATAAAGAAGAAGAAGAAATATAGCAAAGAATAGATGTAACTAATTTTTCCCTCCTATTCCTTTCTTCACTGTTGCCTAAATAGGCTCCAATACAAGCTTCTAGATGCTAGCTGTCTGTCTCTATTCTATTGGCTAGCTTTTTGTACAGCCATATATTTTGTAACAACTAAATAAACTAAATACAAATAAAAAGAAATTGTTGTAACAAACTAGTTTGTCTTTGGTATGTGATTTATAGTAGTAGGCTGTTGCATTTTTTATGTAGTGCACTGGAGCCTTGTGTGCATGCCTGGTTTGGTTTGCAGCTTCAAGTTGTGGTGGCATATCTCTACCGTATCATTACCTTCCCCTCGAAAACGACCTTGTCCTCAAGGTCGAAAACTCTCTTTACTTTTGGATGATCCACCTGGATCGAATACAAACAAGGCCTTTTCAATTAACCTTTCTTCATGTTTTTCAAGCATTAACCCAAACAGTTTATGTTCAGTCAATTCCTGTTTTTTGGCAAATGCAGGATCTGATGCTTGCCTCACGCACAAAACCTCAAACGGCGCAATTCCAAAGGAGTACACATCTGGACAAATCTGATCTGACATGGGACTGCCTCTCTTCATGGTGGCTTTGATGGATGCACCATCTGTAGCTCCTATGTAAACCTTTCTGAATCCACCTACAGCCGGATGCAAAGCTTTATGGAATTGGTTTGTGGCTGATTTAATCTCTACAAATGAGAAACGTCGTTCGAGATTTGGAGGCACGGTCGAAGTGTAGGTTCCTGTAGTAACAGTAGTCTTGGCAGAGCCAGCAGCATAATGGGGAGTCGGAATAGAAGTTAGGGCTGGTGGGGCGTCGTCAGATCTGGTGCGATCTGAAGGGGAGGAAGTGATTGTAGAGGTAGCAGCAGCGACATGGAATGGAGTTGGAGGAGTTTGAGAAAGAGGAAGAAGTGGCGGTAACGTGATTTGCAGGCCTAGTTTCGCGGTGAGGTCCGATAATGATTGGATGATATGATTAATGGAGATTCGCATGTTGGTGATGGATGTTTTGATGTCGGAGATGTCCTTTTGTTGACTGACAAGGGTGTTTTGAATGGAGTTAATGGCAGTTTGTTGTCGGATGGTGATTTCATGGAGTTGATGAATGGATATGCTGACGGCGTGGTTGTTGTTGATAGTTTTGGCCATGGAGTCCATTAGTGAAATGACGAAGGAGATGAGGTATAGACGAAGGAGGTGAGAACAAGAGTGAAAGCACCAAATGATGCAGATTAAGGTCCGACAGTAGAATTCTAGAGGAGGAAAAGGGAAGAAAGAAGAAAACGCATAAAGAAGAAGAAGAAATATAGCAAAGAATAGATGTAACTAATTTTTCCCTCCTATTCCTTTCTTCACTGTTGCCTAAATAGGCTCCAATACAAGCTTCTAGATGCTAGCTGTCTGTCTCTATTCTATTGGCTAGCTTTTTGTACAGCCATATATTTTGTAACAACTAAATAAACTAAATACAAATAAAAAGAAATTGTTGTAACAAACTAGTTTGTCTTTGGTATGTGATTTATAGTAGTAGGCTGTTGCATTTTTTATGTAGTGCACTGGAGCCTTGTGTGCATGCCTGGTTTGGTTTGCAGCTTCAAGTTGTGGTGGCATATCTCTACCGTATCAGAGGCTCTATGTGCTGCTGCGCCTCGGAGAGGCTGAGTTCGGGTTTCGAAGAAGAAGGGAGGTCGGTGCACTAATGGTGAGGCGGATCTATGCTATCGAGGCTGGGTTCGAGTTGAGAGAGAGATGGTGATGAAGTGGTGGCGAGGTGGATTTTCTCATGCTGCTGCGTGTGCCATGTCAAGAGTTAGATGGTCAGGGCATGGGGTATGCGGAACTACCGTGGGTGTTTAGGTGAGAGGCAGATAGGCTAATGCAGGGAGGACGTGGACTCAGGCCAAGGGAGGATGTGTTCTCCTCGGCATTGTGGGCAAGGGAATGAGGTGGCTGTGGCCATAGGGGAGGTTGGTGGCCTATTTTAGTCAATAGGTGGGTGAAGGAGAAGCCGATGATGTGGGTACGAGGCGAGGTTTGTTATGGATGAAGTGGGAGAGAGAGGGAGGACAAGGGTTGTTGGTTCGACGCGTGGAAAAGAAGGATGGGAATAGCGGCGAAACACGAGAGTCAGGGAAAAGTGATGACTCGCTTTGGAGCTATGGAGATAAAGATTTTCGTATATAATATTTTTTTCTCAAGAAAAATGAACAGACTAGAAGGATAATGAACAGGAGAGAATGCCCGGCTATTGATAATATATAAAGAACGTTATATTTTATTATACATATAATATTCTCTCATAACAGAAACAGAAACATATTGAAAGGTTAACGAATAAAAATGGAACGAACCACAAATTAATAAATTTAAGGAAAAGAAAAGGTCATATATGAATAGTTGGGAATATTAATAGCTAGGTAGCTATTAACTTTACCTGAATGACAAATGAAAAGACGCAGAAAACCCAAAGGTCTAAATGCAGAACCTATATGACAAATCGTTTCGTAGATTTTACCGCGTATTGGACACCGAAATGTACAAATAATATACTGCGGAGATCATTACGATGTAACGAACAGAATGGTACATAGATACTAGCGATAGGATCATCCTATCAAAAATCGATATTCGGTACCAAAAATGCTGCTAAAACGCTGAAAATAAGATAAAAGGGGCTATAACAGTCTAGATTTGACGAAACGAATTACGACGTCTTACTCAGAAGATTATTTAGAAATTTATTGTATAAAAATGTTCAAATTTTGAAAATATTTTATTACCATCAAATTAACTGATTTTAAATTGGAAATGAAAATTACACAGCTGAATTAACTTTCATATTTTCAATATAAATTTACCATTTTCTATGTTTAGATGGACGTATCATAAATATCAAATTTAATTGTTCATTTTTCACAAAAAATTTAGTTAATTACATTATAAAATCGTTAAAATTCACAGATCGTTACAGCCACCTATTTCAACAATTTGATAGTATCTAATCAACAAAGATACAACTTATGATAGGTGAGAAATAACACATTTTGTCATGCAAAATGTGCCCAAAAGAATGGAATTTCTATTCTTTTCACGAGAATGATGCTCATGTCGACATCTTTTTCCGTAATTAGTAAGGCAATTGGTTCTAATTGAACTGAACTTTTATGTAGCCTGTAATACAATGATTTGTAGTTTGTACAAAGGGAGAAACTAGGTTAATGCTGTGGTATCGGTTAAGGATGCTCATCAAAGTATTACTCATACAAAGTGACAAGCTTATAATTTGAATAATATCCGAAAACAAAAAGGAAAATTAAAGGAGCTTTTGATACACCGAAAGACTATAAAATAAGTTCCTATAATCTTATGTAACATAAAAAACCTTTAGTGTCCACTGATTAAATTGGGATTTGTAGTTTTGGCGCAAAACTAATATAAAGGAGAAATTGGGTCATAGAGTTGGTGATTAACCTAAAAATTGGTAGGTTATTAATAAACTTGGAAAAATATGTTTGCATGTGATGAATAACATAATCTGGTAAAATAAACTAGTCTTGTATCCAGTTTTGGTTTATATTATTTGAATATTGTGTTATTTTGTTTTAAATTGCTTATGCTAGAGTAGACATATTTAGTTAGTATTTAATCACTGATTGGGGAAGAAGAGTGGGTTCAAGTGTGAGTTATGATATTTAATTTCACTATGTACTAACTGCTATATAAGTTGCCTTTGAGCAAAGAACTAACCAATTCATTTGGCCATTTCTTTATATTGCTACCTGTATTGTTTGTTAGAATTGTTGCTTCTAGTCTTGCTTTATTCAGTATCTTCTGTGTTCAATTGATGTAAATAAATAAATTAATAAGAGCATAATAAAATTGTTGGAGAAAATCCCTTCAGATGATCAGTCTAAGAGAATAAAAAACCCAATGCAGCGGAAAACAACTGGATTGTGATTGTAGTGAGGCGGAAAAACAGAGATAAACACTAAAACAGACAGTCACGGATCAATGCTATGCAGAAAAATAAATAACACCAGTATTTATAGCGGTTCCACTACCGCGAGGCGGTATACGTCGACTTGGGGAGAGAATATTTTATTAATTACTAAATATTAGAGTTACGAGATTGATTCACTTTTGGAGGCTATACATAAGAAGAATTTACAATACAGATAAAATTATGCAGAGTTTTAGCTCTCTAGGATGACTACAATTATTGTCCAGAAGCCCTTATTTATATAGCGAAGATATGAGGAGGGGCAGCTATTATATAGCAGCTCAAGCATCTGGTTCGACATCCATCTGGTTCGGCAAGATTTGGTTTGGTAATCAGTACTCCAGATTTGGATAGCCCACAACACATCTCATTTGGCACTAGTTTCCCGAACCAAAATAATGGACCGACATGCCCGAATACCAAACGAGATTTTTCGTTCGGCATCACCAAATCACCGAACGAAAATTTTGGTTCGGTCTTTATCTTCACTTTTCACAATACCAAACGAAGCTTCTCTACCAAAAGAAATTGCTCTTCAACCAAACGAACTCCACCGGACGAGACAACTTTCTTCTTCCTCAAATGAGATCAGTTGATCCTACTTTACCGAATGAGATTACTCGTTTGGCCTTCATAGCCTCGACGCCGAGCCATAAATCCCTGGACGAGATTTCTCATCCGACCTCCTCATCACCGAGCGAACTTTTTCTCTTCACCGTAGTCACTCACCTCCACCGGACCAAACTTTTGGTTCGGCCTTCCTCAATCACCGAACCATGTTCTCTTCCTTCATGCTCTGCGAGTATCTCCAATGGCCTCGCCTTCTCCAGATTCGAAATCAGGTATCAAAACTAACAAAACTTACATGACATGTTTGTCGTGTGTATCTTTATTTCCTTGAACTCTATTTTAATTTTTTATTATGTGTTATGGATGGTTTCCTTTTGATAAGCGACATTATTTAGGGTAAATTTTATGAAATGCTTATACATTATTGCATTTGCATTAATTGACACATACAATTTTGTCAAAAAGCACATGACTCTTTATTGTTTCTTTACCGAGTATAATTAAAATGTTACTTTACGTCGTTTATTATTAGTTTAGTTTATTTTTATTTCGCATATATTTGTATATAAATGTGTATTTATATATATTTATATACATGCATATGTATTGATCATACATTTTTTGTGTTTTTTAGCAACTACAGGTATAGTTGCTGAATTGGATTGATTCGGCAGATTTCGAGGATAAAGGCATTTATCACATTTTATGGCTTTTTTGTTGTATTTTTTATCAGTGGACCTTAGTTGTATAGGATTAGGGTTTTTTTATATTTTTTATATGGAGGGATATCGCTACCTATCAATCATGTTGACAGCTCCTTCTTAAAGTGTAGAATAAATTATATGAGTTATCTCCTCTACTAATCGAGGATCACTAATTTTCTAAAAAAATAAATTCAATTTTAATATTTCAAAGGTTATAAAATAATTAATAAATATTATGTAATAATGAAGCTAATTTTTTTAGTTACTTTATAACTACATCTAATTAAGAACATCAATCAGTATAGACAGTCCAATAAGATATAAAATCAGATAATTCTGGATGACAATATTTACACATATAAAATCATTCTATAAGGAATATATGACATAAATTAATTAATATATATGTAATACAATATTTTACCTAGATAAGTTACCTTAGATTCACATGTCTATCCGATTGGTCTCTTGGATCTGCAACACGGTTGCTAGAAAATGGTGTACCTATAATGACCCAATATTTTTAACATCTAAAAATAGTTATAAATGCCGAAAAAATACGCTTACAACTAATTTCAAATGTTAAACATAGTGTATATAAAATTTTAAAACTCTAAAACAACTAACAAAAAGGGAAAACCTCACGGTGAAAATTTAAAACATAATTATCATTGCAACAATTAAATATTACACAAATTTTAACATAGGATAATATTCATATCAATATATTAACTATTTAACTTAGAACAACAACTATACAAATACGATGCACGAGATATATGTAACATCTCGATATTTTCAACCATTAACATCCACACATGTCGAATTTGAATTGCTCAAAATACCAGATTTTTAATGTATATTTGGCAAAACTCAGCATATACAGTAAATAAATAAATCACAGAATCACAGACATAGAGTAATATACAATATGCGGTGGAAACAAAAGAATAGTAGTTCATGAAGCTACTATACATATATATTAGAGTTAAATAAGATACAACAGAAGTTTCGAATGCAATAGTCAAATACAAGATTAGAATACATCACTGGAATCAACTGAATAACTGCAAGCTAAAAAGATGTAGATGGATCTCCAAACGAAGCTCCAACTCCAAAGATGAGTCTCAAAAGATGTATCACTCTGTCAGACCCGAGCGTAAAGCAAAACACAAAACACTCGAGTCAGGATTAACATTCTTATATCAACAAAATCCAACTCAAGTGAAATAACAACTGAAATACAAATAACTCAAAGGATGTTTTGGGATAACTATCCTCTTAGGATCTGTTAAACTATTTACTATGCAGTTATATAAGCTATTAGAATAATGTCTAAAGTAAAATAAACTAACTTAGAAATAGCGTTAAGGCTTTACATTTTCCACATTAACATATAAATAGTGCCAATAGTCTATACAGTACCATAGTCCCTCCTGATTGGGAGGCCACCAGAGGATACTTCATATGTACCACACAAATCAAACTCGTAGTAAAGCTCGCTAGGGTAGGTGACAAGGCACAACTAGGCAATGCCAGGGTAGATATACCAACTGCACTTCTAGACCGGTAGTAAAGTGTAGCAGCCACTACCGTCCACCTTAAGCCACACTCCCAAAAATCAAAGTTGCACCAAATCAATCACAAAGTAATAGAATGGTATCGAAGGAGTGTGTCCGATCAGAGGAGCTATCCCATTAGCCCGTTGATTGCCCCTGTTTTAGCCACCTTTTGCCAACTCACGGGAGTTGGGTACATGTATATACCTCAAATAGGATCGTCTCCACCATCCTACTTCATTCTGGAATCTCCACCACGTATACGGTTGTTAAAGTGGTTTTCGGAGTTGGCAGAGAGTATGACAACTTCCGATCTTGGTCTCTTTAACAACCAAACGTTATTATAACACCAAGGTCATTTCAAAAATAGTTTATATTTCAAAACCAAAATATCATTGTCATTCCAAAAAACCAAATACGATATCATTTCCATTTCAAATATATCCATTTCCAAAATCATAGCATTTTCAAAGTTAAAATACTTTAAAACCAAAACATTTGAAATTATTATACTTAGGAAATCATAATACTTTAGAAATCATAATTTATAAATCTTAATATTTTGAAATCATAATACTCACCACTTAATCGATTTAGATAATAAATATTATATAAAATAAAATAGTTTATAAGGTAAATAGTTTATTTAAAATAGTTATAAGTTAAAAATAGTTTACATTAATATAGTTTATATTAGAAATAGTTTATATGAAAATAATTTATAAAGTAAAATATGTACATAGTTTGAAATATAATTTAAAAATACTTTATACAATAAAATAGTTCCCTCACATTTCACAAATCAGTTGCAAATCTAAACTTTTTAAGATGGTTGATCCCGCCCATTTCTTGCTAAACTTTGGATTTGCAACTGATTTGTGAAATGTGAGGGCACATTTCTTGATAAGACCTTGTCCTACCTAACTGTGATCAACCATCTTAAAAAGCTATGGAAGCTAAAAGGAGAAATATCAGTTAAATCTGATGGTACTTTGTTTCTTTTCAATCTGTCTTGCGCTGCGGACAGAAGGAAAATTTTAGAAGCTAACCCTATTTTTCTACGAAACATAATATTCATTATTAAGGCTTGGGACCCTTCCATTGGTAATAGTTGCAGTACCATAAGATCAGTTCAAGTTTGGCTAAAATTAGCAAATATTCCTATCTTTGCTTGGTCTCACATAGGCATCAATTGGTTGGCTTCCAGAATTGGAAGGTTGTTATGTATGGATTCTTCAACTGAGAGAATGGAGAGAATCGGTTTTGCTAAATGTTTGGTGGACGTGTCACCTGATTGTCAGCTTGAGGACGAGTTTCCTGTGAAAATGCTTGATGATTCAACACAGTTAGTTCAAGTCAGCTACTTGTGGAGGCCTGATATGTGTAATGAATGTAAACAGTTTGGTCATTTGGGCACATCATGTCAGAAATTTCCTCATGAAAAAGTTGAAATTAAGAAGGATGCTGCATTGATAAGGAGTTACCAAAATGAATATAAAGTGGAGAGAGAGGTAGTCATTCACCAAAAAAAGGTAAACAGGTCTGGTAAAAAGTTGCAAAAAGAAAATCAAATACCAAGGAACTGCCACATCAGTAGGAAACTGTTTTGAATCAAAGCAAGGAACTTTTTGGAGAGCATGTTGCTTCCCCTGATTATCAGTTTCAAAATGAAACAGAAAATATTGTTGCATTAGGAGATAATGATAAAAACATGGAAGATTGTTCTCCTGGCAATCTTCAGGGTGATTTTTTGGTTAGTAATAAATTTGATGTGCTGAAAGACATGGTTGAAGATGCCCAAGCTGGGTATGAAACAACAAGTGGTGATGAAAACGAGGACGGGGAAGATTCATGTGACAAGTTGGTAGGAAATGAAGGGATGGGGAGCAGAACTTCCAAAGGGAAATTAATTGAAGATGTTAATAGTGGGTTTGCCTTTGACACCGCAATTGTGGATACGCTGAAGATGCACACTATATCCTTTGTGCATGGTATCCACAACTCCTCATCTCAAGGCAAGATACAGAGGCAATTACACATAACTAACCATAACTTAAACAACCATGATGCAGCTTCTCCCTTACCCATCCCTATATTACCTTCCAAACCAATTTCCCCTTCCCCCCTTATTCTTGATCCTGATGACCATTTTTGCAGGGCATTGCAAAGCCAAATTTCTGATTTAATTTTTTCTATGCATTCTTCTCAAAATCTATCCAAACCTTCCTCTTCAACTTCTCTTTCTTTAATTCAGCCAAACCCAAAGCAACCTTATGTTTTCTTAGGAAGCATTCCTGGATGGTTATCTCCACCTTCTTCTTCGAAAGATGTAAATCAAACTTCCAGTGTCCCATCTTCAGCCTCAATCTATAGAAAAAAAAGGAAACCTTCGAATCAAACAATCCCAAATAGAACTGAGTCTCCTGTTACTAGGAGCATGAATGAAGCTGCTCTCCAATCTTTAGTTTAATTTATGTCGCATAACTTTGGAGCATGGAACATTCGGGGAGCTCACAACTTCCTCAAGCTTGATCATGTCAAGCAGTTAATTATACAAAATTAGCTGTCAATATTTGCTATCCTAGAAACTAAACTAAATCTGCCTCTTACCATTTCTGCTGCTAAGTATGCTAACCCTACCTGGGCCCTAACCCATAATCTTAGAGAGGCCAATTATGATTGTATTATGGTCATGCATAACCCTACTGTCCTCTCTCTTGATCTCATTCTTGCATCTCCTCAAATAATGCACTTCCATGCCAAATACTTTAATCCACCTTCATCCTTTTATATATCCTTTGTGTATGCTTATAATACTCAAGCCTCAAGACAAAAACTTTTTGATCTCATGCCAGCCCTAAGACAAGAATCTCATCCGTGGATTGTGGTTGGTGATTTCAACTCCTGTCTCTCTCTATTTGACAAGCATGGTGGTTTACCGCTTATGCCAAAGGATATCATCCCTTTGAACTCTACCATATTTAATTCTAATCTCATTCCTATTCACAAGGAGGGTGCTGTTTTTTCATGGAATAACAGGTCCAGGACTGGTGTTAGGACTTTCTCTAATATTAATTATTCATTCTCGAATTTCAGTGCTCTATCCTCTTGGCCTAATCTTTCTACTCTCTTGCCACCGTCCATCCTCTCTGACCATTCCCCTCTCATCACTACCACTGGTAGGAAACTCCATGGAAAGAAAAGAGGCTTCAAATTTTATAACTCTTGGTCTCTTGACCCTGAATTTATTTATATATTACAAACTGCTTGGGCTAACGTTTTCTTTGGAAACCCAAGGTATATTCTCTGTAGAAAGCTCAAGGAAACTAAGGAGGTTTTAAGGGTTTGGACTAAAGGAAAATTTGGTTGTGGCAACCTCAGGTCCACGAAGCTCAAGGAGCAACTTGGTGACGCTCAGAAGCTGATGATGGCTTTCCCTGATAATGCTGATTTGGCTGTCAATGAAGCTGCAATATCCCATGAGCTTAATCATGTGCTGGATATTGAATGTGATATGAAAAAACAACAGTCTAGAATCAAGTGGGCTACTGAAGGGGACAGAAACACCTCCTTTTTCCATGCTACTCTAAAAGCTAATCAATCAACTAACAATATATTTACCATTCTTGATGAAGCAGGAAACTTGCATTCTTCCCCTGAGGAGGTGGACAATGCCTTTCAAATCCATTTTTCAAGTCTTCTTGGTAATAGTTCAAATTTTATCCCATGTTTGGACGACCTATCTTCTGTCTATCTGCCCAAAGTCAACAATGAGGAAACAGCTAAGCTAGTGGACAAAGTAACCGATGATGAAATCAAGAATACTCTTTTTGCTATGAACAAGAATTCGAGTGGTGGCCCCGATGGCTTCAATGTTCACTTCTTCACAGCGGGTTGGGATATCGTTGGTGTGGATTTCTGTAAGGCAGTGCATAACTTTTTTGATAAATTTAAGCTACTGAAGTCGGTTAATGCTACTAACTTGGTACTTATTCCCAAGAGCCAGCTACCTACTTCTGTGTCTTCATACAGACCAATCTCCTGCTGTAATGTGATCTATAAGTGCATTTCAAAAATCATTGCTTCTAGGCTGGTTGTTGTTCTTCAGCGAATTATTTCCAAGAATCAAGTTGCTTTTCTTCCTACCAGAAACATCCTTGACAATGTTATGCTTGCTCATGAGCTCTTAAAGGGATACAACAGAGTTAATGCCACTCAAGGAACCATGCTTAAGCTTGATCTGAAGGAAGCATATGACAGTTTGCAGTGGTCTTCCATTGTCAGAACCATGTCTCTAATGGGGTTCCCAAAGGTGTTTGTTGCCTGGATTTATGAATGCATTTCGACTCCTTCGTACTCTTTATACTGAATGGAGCGAGCACTGGTTTTTTTGAAGCTAAACAAGGGATTAGGCAGGGTGACCCCTTATCCTCCTATCTCTTCATCTTGGTGATGGAAGTCTTCACTTGCTACATCAGGCCGCTGTATATGTCCAAGCAGATTTGCTATCATTCTAAATGTAAAGATGTGCAATTAACTTCTCTTCTATTTGCTGATGACATCATGATTTTTACCAAGCCAAATATTAGGTCAATTGAAATAATCAAAAGAGCACTCCATGGTTTTTACTTGATGACAGGTCTGCAGCTTAACTTAAACAAATCAAGTATTATGATTGCTGGAGTAACAAGTGAGCAGAGGCAGTTTCTTACTGCGACTGCTGGGATGAAAACCATGAACCATGATATGACATACCTTGGTTTGCCCTTATTTTCATCCAGGGTGACTATGACTAACTGCATTCCTCTTTTCCAAAGAACCACTGCTGTGATGGAGAGGTGGACCACTAGATTGTTATCTCAAGCAGGCAGGCTTGTTCTGATAAAATCAGTGTCTTTTTCTATGATGGTTTATTAGGCCAGGGCCTTTATCCTACCAACTAAGCTTCTGAAAATGGTTAGAACTGCTATGATGAGATTCTTCTGGTTTGGAAATATGCATGTTAAGAAGGTTTTCCCATGTTCCTTCTCTCTTTTTGAGAAGCCACATTGCAAAGGGGGTCTGGGATTGTTCAGCATCCCTGTATGGAATAGGGCTGCCTACAGTCATCACATAAATGCCCTTATGCAAAAGAAGGACTCATTATGGGTTAATTGGTCCTTAAATCATAATTTTGGCTCTAAGAAGTTTTGGGATATGGATGTTCCACAAAATTGCAGCTGGATTTGGAGGAGCATACTTAAATTGAGGAATGTGTTAAGGTCTTTGATCCAGATCCAATTGTCTGGTTGTACCGACTGTAGTTTCTGGCATGATCCCTGGATAGCCAAGGGCATTATTCTCAAACATATATTCACAGCCCAGCAGATATTTCAATCAGGCATTGCCAGAGATGCTAGGGCTGTTGACTTCATTGCTGAAGGCAAGTTAGTGCTCCCTTACTCCAGCAATCAAAATGTCAGAGCTTTATGGAGACAGTATGCTCATTCATTTTTTGATCTTCATGACCATGATACTGTGTTATGGAATGGCAAGTCTCATTCCATCTGCTGGCTTTATGAGGCATTACAAGGAACTGACACTATGCCTGATTGTAAATGGCATAAGGATATTTGGATTAGCATTTCTCCTAGTGGGGACAATTTGATGATATGGAAAGTTGTGAACAAAGCCTTGTTAACTAGAGACAAAATGATATCGTATGGCATGAATGTTCCCTCCACGTGTTTGCTGTGCAGTGGCCATGATGAATCTACCCTGCACACTTTCTTCCTCTGTCCTTATGTCTTGCTTCTATGGAGTAATATTTTGTGTAGCTTGGGGTTGATGTCTGCTACTGTTCATGTTGCTAACCATTGAGAGGTGGTTGAGATTGCAACAGATTGGATTGTTGAGAGAAGATTACCTTTCTTCTTCTCAATTAAAAAACTGATGAAGATGGTCTGGGAGGAGAGGAATAGGAGATACTTTGAAGGTCAGATGAGAAGCAATTTGGAGCTTTGGGCAATTTTAAAAAAGGCAATTTTGAATGGCATGACAGTGAGCAAGTATGACTTCCATCAGTAGCTTTTTGACCCTTGGATTCCTTAGTTGCTTTTGTAATATCTGTATTTTTCTGTTTTTTCTTTCTCTTGTGTTTTTCTTCTTTGTTTCCCTTATGTTTCTTCTTTTGTCTTTTAAATAAATCTGGTAGGGGTCCAGTTTTCAACCCCGCTTGCCCTGCAAAAAAAATCAAGAATTTAACTATATATAAAATAACATTTATATAATATCTAAACTTAATATTTATATAAAATTATATATTTCTTTCCAAAACCGTGGAAATCATTTTCAAAATATTTATATATACATATAGACCACGGTGTCTGTATATAATTTGCTATCCTATGATCAAGTGATAATGATATTTATTATTTTAATCCGTAATCTAGATATATACTGGTATATATCATTTCAACCCACAATCCCAAATTCAATTCAATGAAAATCGCTTGGGTTTATCATTGCAACCCATACCGATTTTCTCCTATTCTACAGATCGTTCGGGTATGTATCATTTCAACGCATAGTGATTCTATACAAACAAGGAACTTGCAGAGTGATAACAGATATGATAATAAGATAACATGCATATATCATCAATATAAATAACAGATAATGGTGTCAGATGTCACAGGTGAACATATATAGATAATAGCATATATAAAGCAATGTAAATAAAATTGGCACAGATACGGACCTTGAAATTTGAGTTACAAATCCAAGCAAAGAAAATTGGCATGAATTCAACGATCAATGCTGATAACAGAAATCGATGGAAGACATCAGAACGAGATCGATGAAGATATTTGGTATAAGTGAACACTTATATAAAACTATATATAAAATCGTATTTTAAATTCACGCATATTAAATTATATATATATATATATATATATATAGTTTAAAGTTACTGTTTCAACTTAAAACATATATTAAATCCGAATACATACATAATATATTAAAAATCATTACATATATAAACAGATATATATAGACTAATATATAAACATATATATATATATAGCTTACATACTTATTATATTTAAAATCAATAACCATGAAATCATTATACTTAATAATCTAATACATCCAACATACAATAACCACTTATATATATTATATATATAAAACACTTTAGTACTAAAAGAAAATTAAAAGCTTCAACAACAACCGCATATATATTATAAAGTATAAAACTGGGTATATAAACTCATATTGCAAGCTTATTATTTAACTAAGGTACACGTACCTTAACAGATATATATATATATATATATATATTTATAAACTAATGAATATCAACTTATATATATATATACCTGTACGAAAATAACCATAAGCAATAATATATAGATATAAAATATATATAACTAACTTATTATACATAAAACATATATACATTATAAGAATCAAAAGATCATCATATAAATAAACAAAGAAATATCTATACTGTAACTATATATAGTAGACTTATAAAAATATGCATACCCTGACATATAAAATAATTCACATAAATCTATGCATATATAAAAACAAAACGTATAAACCTATGCAGTAAGTGGGCTAGTCACGGCTATGACAAGTCAAAGCCAAAATTCATACTTTATAAATATTGCATGCATTTGCAAATACACATACACAAGCTTACCTATGAACATCATGAAAGCATGCAGTAAAATCTAGATCCTAGAACACAGCCTATCTTTCTTTATGAACGAGTATAACAAAAAAAACATACAATAACTTATATTTATATTAATGAAACAACAAATTATATAACTTTATAAATATACTTAACAAAGCATGAACATATTATAAACATATAGCAAAAGCATAGGACATAATATAAACTAACTAAGCTACAAAAAAGTGATATATATATTATACCTAACAAAACAGAGACCAAAATCATGGCTTGCTGTGAAGTGCAGATGCGGGAGTATAGGTTGGAATGCTAGGTTATGGAGGAAAAATAGCATGAGCGGCTTTGGGTCAGTGGGCGTTGAGTGCGAGGAGGCGTGAGGAAGGAGGACCGGTGGAGTTTGGTGTTGGCTAGTGTCAGGCTGCCGTAGTCGGGGAACAGTGGGCGGAGGAAGGCTCGTTGGCGATGAAGAGTGGGAAGCTCGATCGGTTGGAGATGGGTCGAGAGAGGTTGGCAGGAGGATTTTCTTGGCTATTTGCATGAAGTTTGGGTTAAAAGTGGATCTGTGAGATAAAGTGATGGGGAGGTTTTCTCAACATATAGGCAACAGGATGTTAACAGGCTACGGTTACAAGAAGATGAAATAGTTTCACAGCAAACAAATATAAGTAAAATTTGTATATAAAAATTAAACTTTGTTTCAAGTTAACGGACGAAAAGCAAACTGAAAGTAAGGTAAATGGATAGAGAAATGAACAGACGTATAATACATTGGAATAGTAAAAGTCCATAAGCTATATTTTAGGAAATATTAGAAGTTATGACGGCTGGTTTCAACCGGTAGATAATTAAATGGTTCTAGGAAAACAAAAGATTAAAATTTGGATACCGATATAGTTAACCGTTTCGCGATTTCCGCCGTATACCAGACACCGAAATACACAATTGAATATACTATGGAGATTAGCACGACGAGACGATCAAAACGGTATACAAATATCAGTTGTACGATCATCTTATCAAAAGTCGATAATTGGTACCGAAAGTGCTACAAATTTGCTGAAAATAAGATAAACAGAGTAATAGTAGTCCAAATTTGGAGAAACGAACTATGACGTCTCACTCAAAAGATGATTACAAATTTATTGTATAAAAATATTTAAGTTTGGAAAACATTTTATTATCATCAAATATTAACTGATTTGAACTAAAATAAAATTATGCAAGAAAATAAACTTTCATATTATCAGATGAAAATTTACCTTTTGTTATGTTTAATTAGACGTATTCCAAATATTATTTTTTTATTTCAAAATTCAATCATTTAAAATTTTACAAAAATTCAGTTAAATTACGTTATTTAATCTTTAAAATATACGAGTCGTTACACTCTCCCCCACTCAAAACTTTTCGTCCGTGAAAAGGAAGGAGGGAATAAAATAGAGACAACCAGAAAAATAGATTTGAAACAAAATAATATAATTAGTTTAAACCATATAACCTTCAATTTTAATTAATTTATATTCAGTAATTGATTTTAAATTCAAGGTATTTCATTAAGTTAGTTTAATTCCAATTTATAAATTCTTTCTAAACAAATTTTATTTTACTTATCCCATTTATTATTCAATCAACTCATTATTCTATTTATCTCTTTAACCATCATTTTACATTGTAAATTATTCAGTTACATATTCAACTTCTGAATGATTAAGACAAGTTATATTTGGAAAGTAATTGAGTATTATACAAGTAATTTTTTTTTTTCAATTCTGTTATTTAAGTTTAAATATTTATTAAAAATTCTGGGATTCATTTTATAATTGAAATCATCCTTTAAGAGAATTTAAGCATTAAATTTTCAGTTATCTTTAAGCCATTTAGTGAATACACACACACACACACACACTAAATATATCAAAGCAAATCTGTAAATGTAGATTTATATATTATAAATCAAGTCATACTATAGAAATTCAAATCAATTTTGTTCTCAAAACAAAACTTTAACAAGCTATAAAATGGTCTCTCCATTTCGAAATCGAAAATGAATGTCGATGATATTGTAGTCATCACCAAAATTATTTTCCAGCGACAATGTAGAAGAGTACTGATTTAAACTTTAAAATTTTTTGAAAACCATTTCTATTTGAAAATACTTTAAATAATATGAATTTTAAAATTTTAAATCCAAAGTTTGAAATCACTAGAAATTAAATTCTCAATTTCTTAATTTAAATTCCTTTCAGTTCTAAATCAAATTATAACCAACCTTTATATATTCATTATTTATATTATGCAATAGTCAATGGTTTATAAAACAATAAATGAAAATAAAATATTATCATTTCTTATAACAAATTCATTACAATTTTAGTTTCAGAAAAAATTATACTTATATATAATATAATCATACAAAATTATTTTGTTTACCATATTTGAAAACAATATTGTGTCAGTTTGCTCCCCTCAAGTGTTTTGAAAATCCTATGTGTGACGACCCGGAATTTTGGGCAATATCAATTTAATAATCTGTATTAATAATTAATTTGATTTGATAATTTTTGTTTATAATTTTAATTTAAATTGATAAATTTAACCTTTTAAAGGTTAATAAATATTTTATCAGGTAATTTTCATCAATATCTATTTAACAATTTAAAATTGTTATGAATTATTTTTCAAAGCTAATAAAATTTTATTCTATTTATAATATATATATATATATATATATATTTGATATATATTGTGTATAGAAAAATCTTTTGTTTTAAATAAAAGATTGTATTTTCAAATTGTAATATATATGTATGCATATGTTATAATTTGGAGTTGTTTTAAAATTTAATCTATTTATAATATATATATGAATGAATATTGTAATTTGAAGTTTTGTTTTAAAATTAATATTTTTCAAAAGTTAATTTAAAGATTAATTCAATTGTTTTCAAAGTATAAGACAATTATTTATTTTTAAAAATGATAGTTTAAATAAAGTTTTGTTTTGTTTTTTTTAAAAGTGCTTAATTTAAAATGGTTATAAATGTATATATAAATGTTTTAGATTTTAAATTACATGTATTAGAAATATTTTTGTATTATAATTAGTTTTAGAATATTTTCTTTAAAAAGTAAATTTATATATGCATACATAAGTATTTATTAATTTAGTGATTTAAATAAGTAAGCTTACATTAATATATAAATTAAATAAAAAAAATTATTAAAAATACTTAAGTACACATCTTAAGTCATCATTATAACATGTGTAAACATGTTAGGACATCTCAAAGACATGTGTAGGGAAATTATGAATTAAGAGACAAATGTAAGTTTTTGAACAAGTGGCCTTTATTTGAAATTTAAACATAAAGAAATTTGTTCCTCTTTCAATTTCCAATCTTTCTTCTTTTTCTCAAATTCTTTTTCCTTCTTTCATTCTTTCAAATTAATGGCTAAAACCAGAAATTTATTTTCAAAACCTGAAACTGGAAATCTTTCTTAAATCTAAAATTAAAACTAAAGGAACTGAATTTAATTAAAAACCTGCAATTCAAAAGAAATCAAGATCAACAGCAAGTTTTCAAGCAACTTTAACCTGCAACATAAAAGGGGGAGATCAAGATCTGTTCCAACATTTTAAAGCATCAAATTAAAGGAATGCAAGGATTCATTTTTTCAGATTAAAGATTTCAAGGGCCTAGAAAATTCAAAGCCTGGAATAATAAATTGAAACCTGCTCTGCATATCAAAGTGAGTAAACCTCTTAAAAACAGTTTTAATCATAGTGAAGTTGAATTTATTTTTGCATGCGATGAATTTGGCTTTGTTAATGAATATTTGTACTATCATGTGTTTATGTTGTAGATAGGAAATGCCTGAGAATAGGAAACTGTTTGTGTTCATCTCTGTTCTTTTACAAAAACTGTTTTCTTAAGGAAATTTCAAAAAAAAAAAAACTTTTAATCTAAACTATATTAGATCTTGATATATGAATAAAAGTTGTTTGTTGGTAATTTTAAAATAGTATCTGTAAATTTAAATTTACAAATAATTTTTATAATAGAAATTACAGTAAGTAATTGTTGCATGTCAAAAATTTATATCCTTAATTCTTGCTTTCGGTTGTATAGTTGGATTAATAGTTAGAAATGATGAATTTTAACATGAAATTCATAATTTTTAAGTTGATAATCTGTTGGGAATTTGGGGATGAAGAGTTTCGACAATTTGATAGATTGTTGATGATAAACTCCATGATTTGGGTTGAAATCTTGGGCGAACCAAGCTTTTGTATCAAGGATGTGGGGAAAAATATGGTTGAATTTTTCCTATGGTTGTTTTGTTTGGGATCGATCAATATAGGGTTTTGCGTTGTTCTTGGTACGGCATTGCCGTCGAGAGATTTGTGTCGTGTATAGAGGGTCGGAAGCGATCGCGATGGTGGGATGTTGAACTGGAGGTCGTGACGAGTCGATGTGGGTGTCGACGAGGTTCAACGGCGTTGGGATCATCGGTGGTGATTGGTTTTGGGGGTTGAGTTGTTTCAGATTTTCGAGCTTAAGGTCGAAATTTTGATTCGAATAAATTCTGTTCGATCAGGGTTTGGTTTCTTGCTCGCGTGCGATCGTGGGATGGTCGTTGATGGTCGCGATGCCCGTCGCTGGCCGGAGTTTCAGGTGCACGTGCACCGTGCACGGCTTTGGATCTGGTGAAGATTTTGAATTGGGAAAGACGAGTTCTACTCGAAGGGGTGTTCGTGTTTTTCGTAGGGATGACCCGAAGTAGGAGGGAGCAGGAAGGAGTCTTCGAGGCAGGCACGGATTGTTGTAGTGTTTGTCTCGAGTATTTTTAGGTTGTTTGTTTTCTGAGTAATACTGTAAAATGATATTAGGTTGCAAATTTAACTTGTGTTTGAATAAATGAAACTAAGCATTAAATTATAAAACAAGTTTATAAAGGAAACAAATTTATAAAACTTGTTCTTTGATGAAAATGTAAATCAAACCTTTAAAATAATAATTGAATTTATTTGAAATTTAAATTGTTAAGAAGTATGTTTTTGAAAGTAATTATCTAAGTAAATTTTGAATTTTAATTTAAAGAAGTGTTTTGAATTTTAATTCAAAGGAAATGTTTTCGTTTTAAAATATTAAATCAAAGTTATTAAGGAATGTTTAAAAACTAAGTTTCAATTGAAAATAAATAAGTTTAAATTAGATAATTAAAGTTTTTTAAGTTTAAAATTGATTTCCAAATGTTATTTTTTCAATAAGGTTATTGTTATAATTTTGAAAACCAAATAGAAAAATTCGTTTTTAAGTTATTAAAATTTGATTAATTGCAAATAATTTATTTATGAAGATAAATAAGATTAAATTATTTTGATATGAACTTAAAAATACTTAATTAAATATAATTTGTTAATAAGTAAAAATTTAATTAAGATTAATGTTTTTCTTAATTAATTAATGATTTTTAAATATAAGATGTTAATTAATTTTTTAATTAACTTTAAATGATTAGTTAATTATTTATTTAATTTTAAATAATCACTTAATTATGAATTAATTCAGCGTAATTACTTAATAAAGTAATTAATGGTGAATTTCTGAATGTAATTAAGTAAAGAAATTACTTATGGATGTAATTAGTGGAAATTTACTCATGGGAGTAATTTAATGGAAGTGATTAATGGATAATCACTTGATGTTATTAATTAAGGAATTGATTGATATAATTGTTTTAGAGTTAATTAATTGTGGAATTAATTAATTAAATAATTAAGGATTATTTAATGATGTAATTAATTACTTGTTAAGTAATTAATTAAGAGAATAATCATCTAATGGAAGTAATTAGAAGATAATTACTTGTGTAAGTAATTAAGGGTTAATTACTTAGTTAATTTTAGTTAATTAATTGATGTGATTAGTTAGTTAATGAATGTGATTTATTTAAGATTAATTACTAAGGGTAATTAATTAAAATGTAATTAATTAATTAGGTAATTAATTAAGGATTTATTTATTAATTTAATTGATTAATAATTACTTAATGGAGTAATTAAAGATTAATTAATTAGAGTAATTAATCAAAGGGTTAATATAGTTAATTAAGAAGTTAATTAATTAGATAAGTAATTACAAGTTGTAAATTACTGTTTATAATTAATGAGATGATTAATTACAAGTTAATTATTTAATTTATTATATGAATTATTAATTAATAAGGATTATTAGTTAATATAATTAATGAATTAATCAAGTTTGATTAATGGAAGTGGTTAATTTAAGTGTGATTAATTAATTGTAATTAATTGAGGATTAATGTAATTAATCATAGTTAATTAATTAATGGAAGTAAATGAAGGATCATTAATTAATATAATTAATGATAGTAATTAAAGGTTAATTACTGTATATGGTTAAAGATAATTACTTGAGTGTAATTAAAGTATAATTAATCAAGGAAGATTAATTAAAGAAGATCATTATGAGATGATTAATTTATTTATTTGGAATAAATTAATGAAGAAGGATTTAGGTAATCCAATTGATTTAGAGTTAATCAATTCTGCTTATGAATGATTGATTGATATTGGGTGATTAATATTGGATATTGAATGATGCTGGATGATTTGGATATCTATGATATGTGATATGCTGCTTTGTGAGATGAATGTTTGATATGAATTATCTATTGTGATAATGTGATTCATCTATCTGTTTATATCATCCTGAATATAAGTTTAAATGTTTAAACCCTTAAACAACTTGGACATTAAAATGGAATTTGGTTTCGATGAGACCGGGATCGGGTTTCCATATTTGGATATCCGAAAACCACATCGATCCAAATTAAACGTTAGGTCTTGAATCCAAGTGGAACTTAGTGAAGACTCGAGGTGTAAGAACTATTCGTCAGTATAACTCTGGGGGTGATTCCGTGATGAGTTTGACGGAGATAGTACTTATAGGTTCGAGATGGTGATTTAGAGTGCAAGGGCTATAGTTGTTGACTCTGAGGGTGACTCCAAAATGAATGCAACGAGATAGTGCCTTCGGTTTCGTTCGAACCCGGAACAAACTTGTATGGATTGAATGCTTTCAGAACATCGTCAGGTGGACGATGAGCATTCTAAGATAGATATGTTCTATAAAGGTAATCGCAGCCTCAAGCCCCATCAACCGGAAATGGCTAAAACAGGGGAGGTGCAGCAAGGCTAGGTGGGTAGCACCCATTTCAGGGTGAGGTTATTCCTGTCTAGATGTCCCTTTTATTTCGGCTTAGTGGGTGGTTGGTCGCGCCAATCATGGGGTGATCTTAATCAGGACTGTTCAGTAAGGAGTGGTATTGGCTTTGTGATGCAGGGGATTGGGAGTAATCCTCGGTACTGTGATCTAGGCCCTGTACTGTGATGGGCGGTACCCCGGTAGCCGTGCCATTGATGGAAACACATTCTTCCTACGAGACCCTACGGTTTTGTTTATATTACCCACTTTTGTTGCTAGTAGCTGGAATTTAGTAATGTAATAATTTCGGCTATTTCTTATTTACTTGAAAACCCTAAACACTATTGTAATATCACTGGATTTTCTATCAAATGTTTTGGTTAGCGTAAGGTAAAAACTTTTCCATGTTTATGTGTAGGAAGTCTTACGTGATGCCTTTTCTTTTCAAAGGTTTTTCTAAAGTTAAGCAATTTTAACCCGTTTACTCACACCAGACCCCTGTCTGACCCAAGTATTTATTTTCTGTTTTATTAAACTCTTGGGTACTCGTATTATGTATGAGTAGTCGAGGGATTCAGGTTTGCTTGACGAATTCTGGAGGAGATATGGAGCAGGAGGCTTCCACGTGTAGATATATTATGGTTCCGCTGTGTTTGTATGATATCTGTATCTTGTGATATCTTGATTTGTATAATTAGACAGATGTTTATAACTGTCTAATATGTGTTATATAAGTTGTGTACTCTAATGTAATATGATACTATGTAATATTTTATGTGATATACTATATTTCATTCGTTCTGCTGTGAGTTATCTGATATTGTTGTGTTCCTTCTTTCTTATCTTTTCTTCTTCTACCCCTTTCTTTCTTAATTATGATGCGACTTTATGGTGTTAGAAAGTTGGGTCACTACAGGTGGTATCAGAGCATTAGGTTGAATAAATACCTAGGCTCTAGAGTGGTGTCTTTTTTGGGAGAGCATACTTGTAACTTTTATATGTAACTATATATATATATATATATATATATATATATATATATATATATATATATCTACCTAAATTTGTTGGGTTATCTGGTCGGATTTTCCAACATAAGTTTTAGAGGTAGATGGAGTAGTGGTGTGTGTGTGTAACACGACTATCACTAATGGAATAGGTCCATATGTTTGAGGTTGGAAGTATTTGTCGAGACTGTAGACCTAATACCGTCTCGAGTGAGATTCGCAGTTTGGAGTAAGAATTTCTCTGATATCCGAAGGAAATCTTTTAAAGATTCAGAGTCCATCTTTGAGGTGTAAGTTTGGATCTGTCGGAAGTGCAGAAGTAAGTGATGGTATCTTGATAACTGCGTGATGAGATGCAGTATTTATGGATATTTCCGAAGATGTTTTCTCTTGAAGCGGCTTTAGAAGTGGTTGAGGAGCAGTCTTTACCTGCCGCAGGGAAGATTCGTCTATGTAGAAGTTATCTGGATCTTTAGCATGGAAGTTGGCTGTTTTGGAATTTGAGACTAAGGTCTATAAGTTGTTTCGCTTCGGCATGGTCTCATTTTTCATTCCTTAAGGAGAGCGAGTTGTTGATGCTTGGTTTGGAGCCCGAATTTCTTGGGAGGATGTCTGTCATCTCGAAGGTCCGTTGAGTGGTTTGTTGATCATTTTGGTTTTCGAGAAGCCTTTGGATTAGAAGTCTTTGGTTAGCTGTGGTAGCAGTTTCAGCTCGAAGTGTTCAGTGTGCTGACGAGAAGGTCTTTTAAATTTGCAGTATCATCGAGGTAGAGTTTGGAAGCAGCAGTGTGGCTCGTTTCTCCGATGGTTCATGAATATTTGTGGTTCTTCTTTCAGCAGCCCAGGCAGATGGTGAATGTTTTCTTGAAGGGTTAACCTTGTTTGGAAAAGCTTAAGGTTGTTCTAATTGGTAAAGAGAGGACAGTTTCTTTGGAATCCAAACTAGGTAGGATCGCAAAAGTGACTTGCGATTAGTTTGGAATTTTTTCTTGGGCAATCTTTTGTTTGAGACTGAGGGTTCTCATATGGAAATAGGAGCTACTGATGTAATCAGAAGTTTGTTTGCATCTGGAGTTGAGTTCCATATTGTTTTGGTTTCAGAAGCGATTTTGGTAGTTAGCCTGGTAGTAGGATGGTTCCTGGAGAAAGGAGAAGTTGGTGTAGCAGCTCAGGAACCTTTGGAATTTGGATTGGTCAGATCTAGTTTTTGAGTTGGATTCTGTTGTAAGGACTGAGTCAGAAGGGTCACTTAGATTTTATGGATTTGATGAACAAAGTTTCCCTGATATATTGGATAAATTTATACTCGTGTTCATCAACAGTATTCTCATCTATTCCAGAATCAGAGTTGTGCAGCGGAAGCATGGTAGCAGCTGTGCAAGGAAGGAAGCAAGTTCAGTTTGCTATTGCTTGAGAAGTAGAGCTTGTGTTCTGGATTTCGACAGATTTTGGAAAACTTTTCTGTTAGATAGGATCCAGAAACTGATTTTCTTTGGTCTAGTTGTTTCTGGAAGCATCAGCATAGGTTGAGCAGATCAGGAAGAAGATTGGCAGCCCAGGATTGTCTATTGATTTATGCTGATTTGAGATAAGGAGTTTGGAATTCGAAGTTGGAGACTTCATTGTTGTTAAGATTTCTCTAGTTAAGAGAGCAGTAATTGGATAAGATTGGATGCTTGTTCTGAGGTATTTGGGATTTCTTATCTGTATTTTTGATAAGATAAGTTCTTTTGTTCATAAGATTGAATTGCCAGTTTGGATAGCTGGAATTCATTTTATTTCACATATCTCTGAGGGAATACGTGTATGATTCATTGTTGGTTATAGAATCTACAGTTCAGTTGGATTTGGAAGTTGAGCTAGACTTGGGTATAGTCTGATGTTCTGTTCAGATTGGTGGATCTAGAGGTGAGAGGAGCTCTGGATTTTGGTGGTGTGGTATGTTTAGCTTTTGTAGTGCGAGTCTTCCAGTGATTTATACTTGGGAAACTCTAGATAGTATTTGAGATTTATTCTGATTTGTGTCAGGATAATTAGTTAGGTATGTTTGTTTGATTGCTTTGGTTGTTAGTAACTGGTTGATAGGTATGCTTGCTGATTGAAATTAAAATCTCTGCTGGGTTATTAAATTACTTCTGCTTTTAAATTTCGAGGATGAGGGGGGAGGAATGTGACGACCCGAAATTTTGGGAAATATCAATTTAATAATCTTTATTAATAATTAATTTGATTTGATAATTTTTCTTTATAATTTTAATTTAAATTGATAAATTTAATCTTTTAAAGGTTAATAATATTTAATCTGGTAATTTTGATCAATATCTTTTTAACAAATTTAAAATTGGTAAGAATTATTTTTCAAAGCTAATAAATTTTTATTCTATTTATAATATATATATATATATTATGGATAGCAAAATCTTTTGTTTTAAATAAAAGATTGTATTTTCAAATTGTAATATATATGTATTTATATGTTATAATTTGGAGTTGTTTTAAAATTTAATCTATTTATAATATATATATGAATGAATATTGTAATTTGAAGTTTTGTTTAAAATTAATATTTTTCAAAAGTTAATTTAAAGATTAATTTAATTGTTTTCAAAGTATAAGACAATTATTTATTTTAAAAATGATAGTTTAAATAAAGTTTTGTTTTGTTTTCTTTAAAAGTGCTTAATTTAAAATGGTTATAAATGTATATATAAATGTTTTAGATTTTAAATTACATGTATAAGAAATATATTTGTATTATAATTAGTTTTAGAATATTTTCTTTAAAAGGTAAATTTATATATGCATACATAAGTATTTATTAATTTAGTGATTTAAATAAGTAAGCTTACATTAATATATAAATTAAATAAATAAAATTTATTAAAAATACTTAAGTACACATCTTAAGTCATCATTATAACATGTGTAAACATGTTAGGACATCTCATAGACATGTGTAGGGAAATTATGAATTAAGAGACAAATGTAAGTTTTTGAACAAGTGGCCTTTATTTTTTCTTTTATTTGAAATTTAAACATAAAGAAATTTGTTCCTCTTTCAATTTCCATTCTTTCTTCTTCTTCTCAAATTCTTTTTCCTTCTTTCATTCTTTCAAATTAATGGCTAAAACCAGAAATTTATTTTCAAAACCTAAAACTGGAAATCTTTCTCAAATCTGAAATTAAAACTCAAGGCAAAGATCAAATCTGAATTTAATTAAAAACCTGCAATTCAAACGAAATCAAGATCAACAATAAGTTTTCAAGCAACTTTAACCTGCAACTTAAAAAGGGGAGATCAAGATCTTTTCCAACATTTTAAAGCATCAAATTAAAGGCATGCAAGGATTCATTTTTTCAGATTAAAGATTTCAAGGGCCTAGAAAATTCAAAGCCTGGAATAATAAATTGAAACCTGCTCTGCATATCAAAGTGAGTAAACCTCTTAAAAACAGTTTTAATCATAGTGCAGTTGAATATTTTTTTGTATGCGATGAATTTGGCTTTGTTAATGAATATTTGTACTGTCATGTGTGTATGTTGTAGATAGGAAATGCCTAAGAATAGGAAACTGTTTATGTTCATCTCTGTTCTTTTACAAAAACTATTTCCTTAAGGAAATTTCAAAAAATAATAATAATATAAATCTTTTAATCTAAACTCTATTAGATCTTGATATATGAATAAAAGTTGTTTGTTATTGTTTGTTGGTAATTTTAAAAATAGTATCTGTAAATTTAAATTTACAAATAATTTTTAAAAGAGAAATTACAGTAAGTAACTGTTGCATGTCAAACATTTATATTCTTAATTCTTGCTTTCGGTTGTATAGTTGGATTAATAGTTAGAAATGATGAATTTTAACATGAAATTCATAAATTTTTAAGTTGATAATCTGTTGGGAATTTGGGGATGAAGAGTTTCGGCAAATTGATAGATTGCCAATGATAAATTCCATGCTTTGGGTTGAAATCTTTGGCCAACCATGCTTTTGTATCAAGGATGTGGGGAAACATACGGTTGAATTTTTCCTATGGTTGTTTTGTTTGGGATCGATCAATATAGAGTTTGCCCTTGTTCTTGGTTCGGCATTGCTGTCGGGAGATTTGCGTCGTGTATGGAGGACCGGAAGCGATCGCGATGGTGGGATGTTGAGCTGGAGGTCGTGACGAGTCGATGTGGGTGTCGACGAGGTTCAACGGCATTGGGATCATCGGTGGTGATTGGTTTTGGGGGTTGAGTTGTTTCAGATTTTCGAGTTTAAGGTCGAAATATTGATTTGAATAAATTCTGTTCGATCTGGGTTTGGTTTCTTGCTCGTGCGCGATCGTGGGATGGTCATTGATGGTCGCGATGCCCGTCGCTGGCTAGAGCTTCAGACGCACGTGCACCATGCACAGCTTTGGATCTGGTGAAGATTTTGAATTGGGGAAGACGAGTTCTACTCGAAGGGGTGTTCGTGTTTTTCGTACGGATGACTCGAAGTAGGAGGGCGCGGGTGGAGTCTTTGAGGCAGGCACGGGTTATTGTAGTGTTTGTCTTGAGTATTTTTAGGTCGTTTGTTTTCTGAATAATACTGTAAAATGATATTAGGTTGCAAATTTAACTTGTGTTTGAATAAATGAAACTAAGCATTAAATTATAAAACAAGTTTATAAAGGAAACAAATTTATAAAAGTTAAACTTGTTCTTTGATGAAAATGTAAATTAAACCTTTAAAATATTAATTGAATTTATTTTACATTTAAATTGTTAAGAAGTATGTTTTTGAAAGTAATCATCTAAGTAAATTTTGAATTTCAATTTAAAGAAGTGTTTTGAATTTTAATTCGAAGGAAATGTTTTCATTTTAAAATATTAAATCAAAGTTATTAAGGAATGTTTAAAAACTAAGTTTCAATTGAAAACAAATAAGTTTAAATTGGATAATTAAAGTGTTTTAAGTTTTAAAATTGATTTCCAAATGGTATTTTTTTCAATAAGGTTATTGTTATAATTTTGAAAACCAAATAGAAAAATTGTTTTTAAGTTATTAAAATTTGATTAATTTCAAATAATTTATTTATGAAGATAAATAAGATTAAATTGTTTTGATATGAACTTAAAAATACTTAATTAAATATAATTTGTTAATAGGTAAAAGTTTAATTAAGATTAATGTTTTTCTTAATTAATTAAAGATTTTTAAATATAAGATGTTAATTAATTATTTAATTAACTTTAAATGATTAGTTAATTATTTATTTAATTTTAAATAATCAATTATTATGAATTAATTAAGTGTAATTACTTAACGAAGTAATTAATGGTGAATTTCTAAATGTAATTAAGTAAAGGAAATTACTTATGGAAGTAATTAGTGGAAATTTACTCATGGGAGTAATTTAATGGAAGTGATTAATGGATAATCACTTGATGTTATTAATTAAGGAATTGATTATTATAATTGCTTTCGAGTTAATTAATTATGGAGTAATTAATTAATTAAAGAATTAAGGATTATTTAATTATGTAATTAATTACTTGTTACGTAATTAATTAAGAGAATAATCATCTAATGGAAGTAATTAGAAGATAATACTTGTGTAAGTAATTAAGGGTTAATTACTTAGTTAATTTTAGTTAATTAATTAATATGATTATTTGGTTAATGAATGCGATTAATTTAAGATTAATTACTAAGGGTAATTAATTAAAACCTTAATTAATTAATTGGGTAATTAATTAAGGATTTATTTATTAATTTAATTGATTAATAATTAACTAATGAAGTAATTAAAGATTAATTAATTAGAGTAATTAATTAAAGGGTTAATATAATTAATTAAGAAGTTAATTAATTAGATAAGTAATTACAAGTTGTTAATTACTGTTTATAATTAATGAGATGATTAATTACAAGTTAATTATTTAATTTATTAAAGGAATTATTAATTAATAAGGATTATTAGTTAATATAATTAATGAATTAATCAAGTTTGATTAATGGAAGTGGTTAATTTAAGTGTGATTAATTAATTGTAATTAATTGAGGATTAATGTAATTAACCATAGTTAATTAATTAATGGAAGTAAATGAAGGATCATTAATTAATATAATTAATGATAGTAATTAAAGGTTAATTACTGTATATGGTTAAGGATAATTACTTGAATGTAATTAAAGTACAATTAATCAAGGAAGATTAATTAATGAAATCATTATGAGATGATTAATTTATTTATTTGGAATAAATTAATGAAGAAGGATCTAGTTATCCAATTGATTTAGAGTTAATCAATTCTGCTTATGAAAGATTGATTGATATTGGGTGATTAATATTGGATGACTGATATTGGATGTTGAATGATGCTGGATGATTTGGATATCTATGATATGTGATATGCTGCTTTGTGAGATGAATGTTTGATATGAATTATCTATTGTGATAATGTGATTCATATATCTGTTTATATCATCCTGAATATAAGTTTAAATGTTTGAACCCTTAAACAACTTGGACATTAAAATGGCGTTTGGTTTCGATGAGACCGGGATCGGGTTTCCATATTTGGATATCCGAAAACCACATCGATCCAAATTAAACGTTAGGTCGTGAATCCAAGTGGAGCTTAGTGAAGACTCGAGGTGTAAGAACTATTCGTCAGTATAACTCTGGGGGTGATTCCGTGATGAGTTTGACGGAGATAGTACTTATAGGTTCGAGATGGTGATTTAGAGTACAAGGGCTATAGTCGTTGACTCTAAGGGTCATTCCAAAATGAGTGCAACGAGATAGTGCCTTCGGTTTCGTTCAAACCCGGAACGAACTTGTATGGATTGAATGCTTTCAGAACATCGTCAGGTGGACGATGAGCATTCTAAGATAGATATGTTCTATAAAGGTAATCGCAGCCTCAAGCTTCATCAACCGCGATTGCTAAAACAGAGGAGGTGCAGCAAGGCTAGGTGGGTAGCACCCATTTCAAGGTGAGGTCTTTCCTGTCTAGATGTCCCTTTTATTTCGGCTTAGTGGGTGGTTGGTCACGCCAATCACGGGGTGATCTTACTCGTGACTGTTCAGTAAGGAGTGGTCCCGGCTTTGTGATGCAGGGGATTGGGAGTAATTCTCGGTACTGTGATCTAGGCCACGTACTGTGACGGGCAGTACCCCGGTAGCCCTACCATTGTTGGAAACCCATTCTTCCTATGAGACCCTACGATTTTGTTTTTATTACCCACTTTTGTGGCTAGTAGCTGGAATTTAATAATGTAACAATTTCGGCTATTTCTTATTTACTTGAAAACCCTAGACACTATTGTATGGTATCTGTATCTTGTGATATCTTGAGTTGTATAATTAGACAGATGTTTATAAATGTCTAATATGTGTTGTATAAGTTGTGTACTCTGATGTAATATGATACTATGTAATATTTTATGTGATATATTATATTTCATTCGTTCCGTTGTGAGTTATCTGATATTGTTGTGTTCCTTCTTTCTTATCTTTTCTTCTTCTACCCCTTTCTTTCTTAATTAGTGATGCAACTTTCTGGTGTTAGAAAGTTGGGCCGCTACGCTATGGACATCGTTGATCAGACGAATCGATCGAAGACCCAAATCAACATCAACAACTCAAATAACACAATATATATATATATAACATTTTTTATATTAATTACAAATACACTCCCTCACTCGACGATTCCAGAATGGATTTAAAAAAAGTATAGAGATTTGAATTCAAGGGAACCATAATTAAGGCAAATTATAACTGGAAAATAGGCTTGAATGGGAGATGAGATAATTGAATTTCAACTAGGAAGATGGATAATTTGACATAAATCATGGGTGGCCTTAACCAGATCAACCGTGACTTCAAGGATGAAATCGACGCAGAATTCTGAGGCACATCGGCATCAGATCACAAGAGATAGAATTTAGTCATAGAAGGAGATAGATAGCATTGTAAACCGAGGATATAGAAATCTTCGGTGAATCAATGCTTGTTGTAAATGAGTTTCCCCCTTTACAATCATTCTAAGATTGGCGAGACCGCCAATTTATTATAGAGATTATTCGAAGTGGAGTTATGGGATACTCCAGAATACGAATAGAGAGAGAGATAAGGATGGATTTTGGAACCGAAGGGAATGTTCTAAAATTCAAAGGAAATCGAGTCAAAGAGGAAGGAATTCAAGCTTTAAAGAAAGTGATTCTGTAACTAAAATCACTCTATATGCTGAGTTTTGCCTAAAACCAAAGCTCTGATACCACATGTAATGACCCAATATTTTCAACCATTCGCATCCACACAAGCCGAATTTGAATTGCTCAAAGTACCAGATTGTTAATTTATATTTGGCAAAACTCAGCATATGCAGTAAATAAATAAATCACAGAATCATAGACACAGAGTAATAAAAATATGCAGCAGAAACAAAAGAATAGTAGTTCATGAAGCTACTATTTATATATATCAGAGTTAAATAAGATACAATATAAGTTTCGAATACAGTAGTCAAATACAAGATCAGAATACATCATTGGAATCAACTGAATAACTGCAAGCTGAGAAGACGTAGATGGATCTCCAAACAAAGCTCCAACTCCAAAGGTGAGTCTCAAAAGTTGTATCACTCAGTCTGACCTGAGCATAAAGTAAAACACAAAACACTTGAGTCAGGATTAACATTCTTATATCAATAAATGAACTCAAGTGAAATAACAACTGAAATACAAGTAACTTAAAGGATGTTTGAGATAACCATCCTCTAAGATCCGTTAGACTATTTATACGCTATTATAATAATGTCTAAAGTAAAATAAACTTACTTAACAATAGCATTAAGGCTTTACATTTTCCACCTTAACACATAAGTAGTGCCAATAGCCTATACAGTACCGTAGTCCCTCCTGATCGAGAGGCTAACAGAGGATACTCCATAGGTACAACACAAATCAAACTCGTAGTAAAGCTCGCTAGGGTAGGTGACACGGCACAACTAGGCAATGCCAGGGTAGATATACCAATTGCACTTCCAGATCGGTGGTAACGCGTAGCATCCACTACCGCCCACCTCGAGCCACACTCCCAAAAATCCAAGGTGCACCCAATCAATCACAAAGTAATAGAATGGTATTGAAGGTGTGTGTCCGATCAGAGGAGCTACCTCATTTGCCCGTCAATTGCTCCTATTTTAGCCACCTTATGTAAACTCTCGGGAGCCGAGTCCACGTATATACCTCAAATAGGATCGTCGCCACTATCCTACTTCATTCTGGAATCTCCACCGCGTACATGGTTTTTAAAGTGGTTTTCGGAGTTGGTAGAGAGTATGACAACTTCCAATCTCGGTCTCTTTAACAACCACATTATTATAATACCTCAGTCATTTCAAAAATAGTTTATATTTCAAAACCAAAATATCATTGCCATTCCAAAAAACCAAATGTGATATCATTTCCATTTCAAATATATCCATTTCCAAAATCATAGCATTTTCAAAGTTAAAATACTTTGAAACCAAAACATTTGAAATTATAGCACTTAGGAAATCATAACACTTTAGAAATCGTAATATTTTGAAACCATAATACTTCCCACTTAACCGATTTAGCTAATAAATATTATATAAAACAAAATAGTTTATAAGGTAAATAGTTTATATAAAATAGTTATAAGTTAAAAATAGTTTACATTAAAATAGTTTATATTAGAAATATTTTATATGAAAATAATTTATAAAGTAAAATATATACATAGTTTGAAATATAATTTAAAAATAATTTATATAATAAAATAGTTTCCTCACATTTCACAAATCAGTTCCAAATCAACTTGAATTCCAAATTCAAATTTAATCAAATCTCAAATCATCCATTTCATCTCAATTCAGTTTCTCGATAAACCATTTCAAACTATATCAATTTCAAATACAGTTTTGAACCTCAAACATACTATTCAATTTCAGTATATTTCAAAGCTTTAAATATTCCACAATCTCAAAACTAAATTCAATATCCTTAAATAAAACTCAAACTTGAAATATTCATTAATCATCTTAAACCAAAATCAAGTGATAAAATCATATCCTTTAAAATATCAAATTCAATAAGTTCAAATCGATTTCATTAAATAAAATTCTTAATTAAGTACAACTTCAAATAAATCCAAATCTGTCTTCCCAGCCTTAATTTACTAAAATCGTTATAAACTCGATATTAATATAAAATTTAAATAAACACTTAACCATATTATATTTGATAAAATCAAACTTTATTTTTAAACTTATTTTATATTAAAACGAATTAATACATAACTTTAAAATCAAGAATTTAACTATATATAAAATAACATTTATATAATATCTAAAATCAATATTTGTATAATACCATATATTTCTTTCCAAAACCATGGAAATCATTTTCAAAATATTTATATATATATACACACACCACGGTGTATGTATATAATTTCTATCCTATGATCAAGTGATACAGATATTTATCATTTCAATCCGTAATTTAAATATATACGGGTATATATCATTTCAACCCGCAGTCCCAAATTCAATTCAATGAAAATTGTTTGGGTTTATCATTTCAACCCATACCAATTTTTTCCTATTCTACACATCATTAGGGTATGTATTATTTCAACTCATAGTGATTCTATACTAATAGGGAACTTACAGAGTGATAAAATATATGATATTTATATAACAGGCATATATCATCAATATAAATAACAGATAATGGTGTCAGATGTCACAAGTGAACAAATACAGATAATAACATATATAAAGCAATGTCAATAACTAACAATAGCATATTTCAATTGTCGTTTCAATTGAAATCAACATTAATCGTGGGTGATTGCTCACCTTTCGAGGCTAGAGAGACTAGAAGATGACATAGATACGAACACTGATACAGACCCTAAAATTTGAGTTACAAATCCAAGAAAAGCAAATCGGCACGAATTCAACGATCAATGCTGATAATAAAAGTCGATGGAACACATCAGAACGAGATCGATGAAGATAATTGGTATAAGTGAACACTTATACAAAACTATATATGTAAAATCATATTTTAAATTCACACATATATTAAATTATATATATATATATATTGTTCAAAATTACTGTTTCAATTTAAAAAATATATTAATCCCGACATACATACATAATATATTAAAAATCATTGCATATATAAACAAATACATATACACTAATATATAAACATATATATATAGCTTAAATACTTATTATATTTAAAATCAATAACCATAAAATCAATATACTTAATAGTCTAATATATCCAACACACAATAACCACTTATATATATTACGTATATAACACACTTTAGTACTCAAATAAAATTAAAAGCTTCAGAAACAACCGCATGTATATTATAAGGTATAAAACTGGGTATACAAACTCATATTGCAAGCTTATTATTTAACTAAGGTACACATACCTTAACATATATAAATATATAACCAAAACTAGATTATACTTATAGATATATACGTTGAATCAATATATATATATATATATATATATATAACAATTATAAACTAATGAATATCAACTTATCTATATATATACTAATATATACCTGTACGAAAATAACCACAGGCAACAACATATAGATATAAAATATATATAATTAACATACCATACTAAAACATATATACATTATAAGAATCAAATGATCATCGTATAAATAAACAATGAAATATCTGTACTGTAACTATATATAGTAGACTTATAAAAATAAACATACCCTGACATACAAAATAATTCACATAAATCTATGTATATATAAAAAAAAACGTATAAACCTATGCAGTAAGTGGGCTAGTCACGGCTGTGAAAAGTCACAGCCAAAATTCATACTTTATAAACATTGCATACATTTGCAAATACACACACACACACACACACACACACACACACACACACACACAAACTTACCTATGAACATCATGAAAGCATGCGACAAAATCTAGATCCTAGAGCAGAGCCTACCTTTCTTTATTACCGAGTATAATAAAAAAAATACAGTAACTTATATATATATATATATATATATATTAATAAAACAACAACTTATATAACTTTATAAATATACTTAACAAAGCATGTACATACTATAAATATATAGCAAAAGCATAGGACATAATATAAACTAACTAACCTATAAAAAATGATATATACTATACCTGACAAAACAGAGACCAAAAACAAGCTTGCTGTGAAGTGCGGATGTGGGAGCACGGGTAGGAATGCTTCGACTATGGAGGAAAAATAGCATGAGCGGCTTCGGGTCAGTAGGCGTTGTGCGTGAGGTGGCGTGAGGAAGGAGGACCGATGGAGTTTGGTGTTGGCTAGTGTCAGGCAGCCATAGTCGGGGAACAGTGGGCGTAGGAAGGCTCATCGGCGATGGGGAATGGAAAGCTCGGTCGGTTGGAGATGGGTCGAGAGAGGTTGACAGGAGGATTTGCTTGGCTATTTGCATAAAGTTTGGGCTAAAAGTGGATCTGTGAAATAAAGTGATGGGGAGGTTTTCTCCAAATATAGGCAACACGATGTCAACAGGCTACGGTTACAAGAAGATGAAATAGTTTCACAACAAACAAATATAAGTAAAATTTGTATATGAAAATTAAACTTTGATTCAAGTTAACGGATGAAAAGCAAACTGAAAGTAAGGTAAATGGATAAAGAAATGAACCGACATCTAATACATTGGAATCGTAAAAGTCCAAAAGCTAAATTTTAGGAAATATTAAAAGTTATGATGGCAGGTTTCAACCGATAGATAATTAAATGGTTCTAGGAAAACAAAAGATTAAAATTTGGATACCGATGTTAACCATTTCGCTGTTTTCACCGCATACTGGACACCGAAATACACAATTAAATATACCATGGAGATTAGCAAGACGAGATAAAAAAATGGTATACATATATCAGTGGTACGATCATCCTATCAAAAGTTGATAATTGGTACCGAAAGTGCTGCAAATTTGCCGAAAATAAGATAAACGGAGTAATAGTAGTCCAAATTTGGAGAAACGAACTATGACGTCTCACTTAGAAGATGATTTACAAATTTATTGTATGAAAATATTCAAGTTTGGAAAATATTTTATTATCATCAAATATTAATTGATTTGAATTAAAAAATTACACAAGAAAATAAACTTCCATATCATCAGATGAAAATTTACCATTTGTTATGTTTAATTAGACGTATTCCAAATATTAAATTTTTATTTCGAAAATTAAACATTTAAAATTTCACATAAATTCAGTTAAATTACGTTATTTAATCGTTAAAATATACAGATTGTTACAATATATAAAATCATACCGTGGACATGACCCATTCCATATTCTTTGTTCCCTTCTCTACTTCTACTAGAAAACTTACAGATATACATATAATAAAGGGAAAAGGGTCAACTATGTTTGGGGTTGTGCCAATTTCTATACACCCTAGCCACAAGAAAAACTGTGAGATATCACATAGAAAAAACCGCCTACCTACCTCTTTTGGTATATCAAGGCAATATAAATTCTACTTCCTGCTCATCTCTTACATCCAAATATCTTTTAGTACATAACATACATAACATCCATGAAACTGTTGCAACCAATGCAAGCAGAAAATAGTATTCTTACTCATCCATCATAACAAGTCATCTTATGGAGTGTGAAAGATAATAGTACACAACCATTAAACATTAACAATATTCAATGATAACCTCAATCCATCGAATAAGAAAATAACACGAATATATTGCATATATACTAATCATCAACTGTAGTAAAGCATCATCAATGTAAGTGTAAATTGTTAAATGTGTACTAATCTAATCACTGTTAACCACACAACATCAATCATCAAATAACCATACCTAACTACAAATCATTTAATAAAAATAGTGGTAGAATACCACACACCATCAAAATGTGATATGTCTTCAAACATCAAATATATGTGATGATTACAATCAATAATTAGTCATTTATTCTATGAACATATGAATAATATATTTACGACCATTTCTCTCAAGTATAAAATCATTTTGTTGTTGTTCATTACTAAAAAATCTGTTTGTTTATCACATCTTAAAACAATAGTACTTCTTTTTGAACGATAAGAAACACTTGAAATCATTTTTATACTCGTGTTTCTTTAAATACTCGTTAACATGCATTTTAAATCAAAAAGATAATAAACTTCAACAAATGGCTTCTTAAAATTTTTTATTATTATTTTACATCAAAATAATAGTATATGATATGGCAAGCAAAGCTACAGAAGCCAACGTTCCAAACTTCAAGTCAACCGGAGTTCGTATGCTCAAGATATTGATCAATCAAAATCAAGAAGACAACTTCATTCGTATCCATGGGATTTCGTATCCATTAACCCATAAGCATCTATTTCACATACATCCCTCAAGCTACTTCGGTTCGTATCCTTCATGCCTTCACTATTTCGTATCCATTATGCTTATTCTATTTCGTATCCATCGCGTTTACTCCGCTTCATATCCATCAACTGGAGCTAGTTCGTATTGATTTCATTTACACAGTTCATATCGATCGGCCTACGATCGATACGAATGCGCCACCAAACGTTCGATACGAAATAGCATTGTCTACTGAGACAAAGCAGCTGCATGCGATCGATACGAAGCAATCTCAAAGTTATCGACACGAAGTAGCTTCAGACATCGATACGAAATACAGTCGAAGTAATGGATACGTAATGAAGCGATTACCATCGAAACGAAAGAATAACTCCATGTTGATATGAACAAGGCCTGTTCAGGTGGAAGACTTGGTCAGTCGGCATAAAAAGTGGATCAATCCTAGACTATAGTGCCACGTCACTGTTGATTCGAGCTAGCATCGATACGAATAGAAAGCGATATGAATGGATTGATACCAACACGCCAACCTTTTGCAAAATAAAACATGGATCGATCATAACTCAAAATTTACAGGGCCAAATGCTACCAAATTTCACAGGAGCTTGCATACTACCTCAAGAATGTCGTTGATCGATCTCGGGCCAGATGGAGGTGTTTTTGATCGATACGAAATGTACACGTATCGATCAGGGATCGATTCTAATCAACCTCGAATCGAGCACGTGGGCTCGCCCGTATGTGAGAAGGAGTATTCCAAGACCTAATTCAGATTTTTCCAGCCTGCGCCTATAGATAGTGACCCTGGACCTACAGAAAATGGACTTTTTTGGCTTTTTTACCCTGATACTCTGTCGAATCACTACCATACTTCAGTTGTACTGTTGTAATCTCTTGTAATCAGCAAGCCAAATTAAATAAACAACAATCATTTCATAGTGGACGTAGACAATACGCCGAATCACTCAAAATTTGTGTGTTTCTCCATTTATTTTTATCTATTGATTGGTATGTTTTTTAGATCTACCTCATTTTACATTTACTTTCTTCATTTTATCTCTTCAAACACATCCGAAGAGTGTTGTGCCCAATTTTGATACAAACACTTTGGTGCTTTCACTGAGAAAACCCATCTTTTCTCCTGCTTATTGGGTCTAGTACCAATATTGGATTGCAATAATCTAAGGAGAAGATCTAGATCTCAAGCCTAGAAGTTCTTCCATCCTATTAAGATTTGCATCAATTCTAGGAGAGAACTTCACTATTCACCATAGTCACTACTAGACTACCTTAACTGCTGTAGATCCAAAAGATGGGATAGGCAGAACCCCGCACAACTTCCCTCTGCAGACCCGAATGCTACTGGACCTTTGGATCCACAAGGCCCTATCGCCAGGTAAGAGTTTCAACTACTGATGCAAGAGCTGACTCAAAGTCGTCAGCAGCTTACCCAGTAGCTCCATGCCAACGCGTAGTTAACCAATTAGCTGAATCATGAAAAGCGAAGGAGATCCAGAAGGGAGCGGGCTTCCTACTCATCTACCGAAAGTTCAGGTTCTTTTGATTACAATCACATATCCATACACCTACGGCTGGATGGAAGCTATGCACATGCTATTGGACATCAGCGTACTTTGAATCTTTGGCAACCAAGAGTTGGTCCATACACTAGCCACCAGACCGGACCCTCCTCTTGAGGAGGGACGGTTCCTTATCACACTACAAACATCCGCGCTACTACCGTTGCCATTGAGTTGGGAGCTGACACTTGGAACTGAACGGATCCAAACCATCACCAATGTGATTATACTCCTAAGCCTTATGTTCCTGAAGAGATAGAGACAAGGAGGCAAGATATGGACCGCCGACCGCGCCGGCCCATCCTCGCAATATGGAATCCGACCACACCTTTGCTCAGCATGCCCAGAATGTCCAAATGCCAAACATCCCGACAATAATCTTTCAGATGATTCGTGAAAGCCAAGGCCTCGCTAATGACGACTGGGGAATCTCCCAGAGTCTTAACCCTTTCACCAATAACATCCTTTATGCTGAACCGACTCGGCGATTTAGAATGCCAACCCTACCTTTTTATGAAGGGAGCTCTGACCCTAACCAGCATATTTTAAGGTATGAATGGTTGATGAATGTCGCACGGCTGATGTTGCAGTCAAATGTGGAAGTTTCCCAATTTCCCTAGGAGGCATCGTGACTATGTGGTTTACTTTCCTACTATCCCGATCAATTTCATGCTTCGACCAGTTGGCAACGAAGTTTGATGAACAGTTTCACATGCATGTCACAAGGTCCAAAGATGTTAATACCTTGTCTAGTGTCGCTCAAGCTCTTGGAGAGACACTCAGACATTACCTGGAGAGGTTCCATGCTGCATGCGCTAAGATTAGTAATTCTAATGACAATTCCATTCTGATGGCACTGACTAAGGGAATCGATCCTGATTTCGAATTTGGCAACTGGTTGGCCGAAAAAAATCCCTCATATTTGCAGGTTAGTCGGAAGAGTGGAAGCTTAAGGAGAGAAGTTCGAATCTGGAGACATATTCCTGTAGATGTTTATATTCAGTCTGTATCTGTTGTGTTGTCAACATGTTGTAAGGATATGATGGTTATAAACTGTCCGAGTTGTGTGGTTGTTACTCTGATGTAAAGTCTGTATATGTTATATAAGCAACAGTTTTGGTTTTCTGTAAAGATTTGTTTATATTATAGTTTATTCGATCCAGCGTGAGATTTTGATTGTTCTCTTTTCTTCTATCTTCTTTCTATTTCTACCTTCTTTCTTTCTTTCACTATCTATCTTTCCGTGCGATTTGGTTGACAAGTGTGATTTAAAGTCGGTTTAAATCGGTAAGGAAAAAATGGGTCATGACATTGTAAAAGTAACGACCCTGGATTTTCGACCTCGAAAATTTGTCACTAATATGTTCATGTAGAAGTGCCGAGCATTCTTATGATAGAAATTCCAGATTGTTAGGGTAAAGAAGAAAAGAGGTAGAAGAAGAACAGAAAAAACAACTCAGAATCTCCTATTTCGCGGTGGATCAAAATATAATATCACAAAATAACATTTAAAAAGAAAGCTGAAATTGTTTCTTTACATTCAATTCATCAGAGTTACAATCATTTACACGGACAGTTATACAATTTGTTCTAGACTATAATCAATACAACTCTCAAATATATAACGGTAAACTACATACGTTCCTTCCATCCTGCTTGCCTCCTGGGCTCCAGAACGTCCTCACCTGAAAAGCTATAATACTCTTAATTAATTAAAAATAATCACTTGATGATTGATTAAGTATAAATACTTAATGTGATAAATAAAGTGTAATTACTTAGTGTAAGTAATTAATGGGCAATTATTGGATGTAATTAATAACAGGATAATTACTTGGTGGAAGTAATTAAGGATTACTTGGGGTAATTAATTAAAGGATTAATGAATATCATCAATTAAAGAGTTAGTTAATTAATGTAAGTAATTAAGAATAGTTAAGTATTGGATGTGATTAATCAAGGTTGATTAAAGAATGTGATTAATTAAAGACTACTTGTTAAGTGTAATCAATTAAGAAGAGTGATTAATTAATGAAATAATTAAAGGATCATTACTTAATGTAATTAATTAATTAATGTAATTAGTGAAAGTAATTAAAGGTTGATTAATATGATTAATTAAAGGATAATTAATCAATATAAGTGATTATAGAATAATTAATTAATGTAATTAATTAAGGGTCAATGTAATTAATTATAGTTAATTAATTAATGGGAGTAATCAAAGGTTAATTAATATGATTGGTTTAAGGATAATTAAATTGTGTAATTAATTAAAGGCTAACTACTTAATGTAATTAAAGAATAATTAATCAAGGATGATTAATTAAGATGGATAATTAAAGGATGATTAATTAATTGGTTTGAAATTAATTAGTGGTTAAGCAAGCAGGATTTTTAGTAATGGATGTAATTAATTTATTTTATTTTAAATCAATTAGAGATGGTGTAACTAATTAATCTTGCTTGTGGATGAATTGAATGATATTGGATACCTTGGATTATGTGATACCTCTGGTATAAGATATATGTTGCTTTGTGATATGAGATGCTTTGGTTGAATTGGGATGATATGGATTATCTATCTTTGATATGTGAATTATCTATCCGTGTGAATATAGATAATAAATTAAATTGTTTTAACTTAAAAACAACTTGACCTTAAAAGACGGCGTTTTTGATTTCAGTGAGACCGGGATCGGATTTCCAAATTTGGATATTCGAAAACCACATCGATTCAAATTAAACGATAGGCCGTGAATCTCAAGTGAAGTTTGAGATAAAGATTCAGAGTGCAAGGGCTATTGTTGTTAACTCTAAGGGTGATTCCAAAATGAGTGTAACGAGATAGTGCCTTCGGTTTCGTTCGAACCCGAAACGAACTTGTATGGGTTGAATGCTTTCAGAACATCGTCATTGGTGGACGATGAGTATTCTAATTTATGTGTTCTGAAAGGTAATCGTAGCCTTAAGCCTCATCAACTGGGAATGGCTAAAACAGAGGAGGTGCAGCAAGGCTAAGTGGGTAGCACCCAAGTAGGACGAGATTTCCCCTGTCTAGAGGTCCCTTTTTATTCGGCTGTGTAGGCAGTTGGTTGCAAACAACTACGCGGTTGTCTTGTTCAGGACTATCCAGTAAGGGATGGTCCCGGTCTTGTGTTGTACGGGATTTAGGGTGGATCCTCAGTATGGTGATCAAGGCCACGTACTGTGACGGGCGGTACCTCAGTAGCCCTGCCACTGTATGGAATCCAATCTCCAATAAGTGTCATACGTTTTGATTATGCCTAACTATGTTGGAACCTGAGATGTAAGCATTCCAGCTATTTTTGTATTTTACTTGAAAACCCTAGACCCTATTATAATTTCACTGGATTTCCTATCAAATGTTTTGGTTATCGTAAGGTAAAAACTTTTCCGTATTTATGCGTGGAAATTCTTACGAGATACCTTTTATTTTCAAATGATTTTTAAAGTTAAAAAACTTTAACCCGTTTACTCACACCAGACCCACATCTGACCCAGAGTTTATTTTCTGTTTTCTTAAACTCTTAGGTACTCAAATTTTTACGAGCAGGCAAGGGATTTAGGTTAGCTTTGACGAATTATGGAGTAGGAGGCTTCAGCGTTTGTAGATATATAGTGTTTCCACTGAGTTGGTATCTCTGTGTTGTATTTTGAGATGTATGATAGGCAGGTTTTATAACTGTCTAATGTATTGTGATATAAGCTGTGTAACTCTAATAGATGTTGTACATTATGTAATAACTTTGTGATTAATATATTTTATTCGTTCTGTTGTGAGATTCTGATATTGTTTAGTTCTTTCTTTTCTATCTTTTCTCTTTTCTATCCCTTTCTTTTTTAATAATGATACATCTTTTTGTGGTGCGAAAGACGGGTCATTACGTCATTGGATCATTTCTATTCCAAGGCAGCTCAGTTCTTGAGAAGAGAGGATGCAAAACAGTCTAGGAAAAAGGATGACACAGGCCCAGTGTGGAAGGAATCCCAAGCAATGTCGCTGTGAAATAAACCGAGGAGAGTTTCGAAAAGGTGCAGTTAAATATATACAATAAACCGAATCGGCAGAAAGGTGATGGAAATCAGGGTAGGAAGCAGAATTAGAATTGCGGACTGTGACGTAGAGTTCCCATGTTTGACACATATACTTCTTTAAATACATCTTTGGAAAATGTGTACTTGCAAACTTGTAATACTATCCAATATAAGAAACCTACTATGAAGATATCATCAGAGAAATAGATTCACACTGGGAAGTTTTGTAGATTTCATAATAATTATGGTCACAACACGAATGAGTGTCGTCATCTATAGGATATTATCGAAAAGTCGATCTGAGAAAGAAAGTTGGCGTAGTTTGTTCGGACGCCGCAATCTGGAGGTGCAGGCCCATCAAATCAAATCAAATACCAAATCAAGTTAGACCGAAGGGACCTTCTCGTATCGGTGAGAGGTTAGTGATTAACACTGTTAGTGGTGGTCCTCATCCGGCGGATCGGAGCTGGAGGGAAATGGAGTCGTATGCCAGCTTTATTAGGCATGCGAGCTTCGAATGTTGTAGTAACTTGGAACACAAGGCTCCGGCCAAACAATAGAAAACGATGACAGACGATATCGTATCTCACGACAGGGATGCCGATAGAGTGGAAGCCCCAACCATTGATCCACTAGTCATTTTAGCTTCGATAGGTCCTGCTTGGATGAAGAGAATCTTAGTGGACAATGGAAGTTCAGTGAACATACTCTTTAAGCGAGCCTATGATCGAATGAAGATGGAGGCGAAAGATTTGAAGCCCTGTCAGTCTCGTATTCATGGCTTCAATGGGAGTGCGACTTTATCTACTGGGATAGTGGAGCTACCAGTGGGACTAGGAGTTGGAGAGTGCCGGGGAGTCTGGATATTGCAATTTATTGTATTGGATATTGACTCACCATACAACGCTTTCTTAGACTGACCCACCCTAGATGAGTTCATGGCTGCTATCGACCCTTGGTGTCTAACTTTGAAATTCTCTATCGACAATGGAGTCGGTGTCTTTCATGGAGACCAGGCTGCTGGATGGGCCTATTATGTTTCTGAGCTGCGGGAGGCATGGCGAAAAGAGAAGGGAAAGGACATAGAAGAATCTCTCTGTGTCCGCTTTGTGGATAATTGATAGTTAACGCTTGGGCCAAGGTCTGGGGACCACAACCAATTCGCAAGAGATCTTGACCCAAAAGATACTGAAAGCAAGGACGAAGTCAAAAACAGTCAGCCTTCTCTGACAGAGCTATGATTGATGTTCCGATAGATAATGATGACGATTCGAGAATGGTAAAGATTGGATCTCAGCTAAGCCAATAGATGAAGGAGGAATTGGTTGAATTTCTTCGGGAAAACCTCAATGTATTTGCCTGGACGCGCCCCGACATGTGCAGGATCTCGCCGGACATCGTGAGCCACACATTGAATATTGACCCGTGGCATGTCCCGATCAAGCAAAAAAGGTATGCTATGGATCTCGAGAGATCTGTCATCCTAAAGGAATAGGTGGATAAACTCAGGTCGAATGGGTTTATCCATGATGCGTTATGTCCAAAATGGGTGTCCAAACCTATACTTGTCAGAAAACCTAACGGAAAATGGAGGACATGCATTGGCTACTCAAACTTGAATAATGCCCGCCCTAAAGATAGTTTTCCACTTCCGTGAATTGATCAGCTCGTAGATTCAACACCCGGACATGAACTCTTATCCTTCATGGATGTATATTCTGGCTACAATCTGATACCGATGTACCTACCTGATCAGGTCATACCAGCTTTTTCACGGATTTGGGACTCCATCATTATAAAGTGATGCCGTTCGAACTTAAGAACGTCGGGGCAACCTGCCAGAGACCCGTCAACCGAATGTTCGCTAACCAGATCGGAAAACCATGGATGTATATGTGGACAACATGCTTGTGAAGTCATGATTCTCCACCAATCATATCAAAGACCTAGAAATGATGTTCAACATCTTCCAAGAGTAGAGAATGCAACTTAACCCATTGAAGTGTCACTTTATGGTCGCGTTTGGAAAATTCCTTGGATTCATCGTTAATCCTCGAGGAATCGAAGCCAATCCCGAGATAATCTGGGAAATTAGAAACCTTGAGACTCCAAGGACTATAAAGCAAGTTCAAAGCCTTAATGGGAAGGTTGCAGCGCTGAGCAGGTTCATTTCAAAATCCACTGACAAATGCATTCCCTTCTTCGATCTAATCAGAAAAGGGAAATAGAACTTTGAATGGACTACAAAGTGTGAGGGCGCATTCCAAGCACTGGTTTAACACCTATCCACACCACCCATTCTGTCAAAACCTATTGATCACAAGAGACTATACATCTACTTAGCGGTGCCCGAAAATGCAATTAGTGCTGCTTTAATTCGTGAGGAGGACCTGATACAATGGCCAGTATATTACATCAGCAAACGACTGCCAGAGCAGAGAGAAATTATCCAAATTGGAGAAGTTAGCTTACTGTCTTGTCATTTCCTCAAGGAAGCTTCACCCATATTTCTAGACTCATCCTATCAGTATTTACATCGACCAACTATTACGACAGCTCCTTATGCGGCCTAAGACTTATGGTAGGTTACTAAAGTGGAATATCGAGCCGAGTCAGTTCGACATCACTTACACACCAAGGCAAGCTATTCAAGGACAAGTCCTAGCAGACTTCATCGCCAAATTCACTATCCCGGAGAACTTGCACAAGACCAGTGAATCTCCCAAATATGTCTGGAAGCTACATAATGATGGTGCATCAAATGACCGATGCCAGGCGCTGGGGTTGTGCTTGAAACTCCTGAAGGCCAATCTATATGCTATCCTTTGAAGTTCGATTTTCTTGCGACCAACAATGAGGTCAAATACGAAGTCCTGCTTGCCGGATTAAGGCTTGCCAAAGATTTAAGAGTTATTGCTATGGAGATTTACTGCGATTCACAATTATTCGTGTACCAAGTTCGAGAGGAATACTAGGCTAAAGACAAGAGACTGGCTGCTTATCTTGCTCGGGTCCACGAAATATTGAATCAGTTTGATTATTATGCCATCTATTGCATACCTCGAGAACACAATCAGAATGCCGATTCTTTAGCAAAGTTAGCCAGCATCGATGAGGCACAATAAATGGGACTCGTTCCTATTGAAACGTTATCTTCCCCAAGCATTGATCAAAATGGAGATCGACTGGGTACTTGAAGCCATACATGATAAGGAATCATGGGTAACTCTATTCTGGAACTATCTCGAGCATGGGACCCTGCCAGAGCGTAGGAGTGAGAAAAGATAAGTTCTTCGAAAGGCTTCGCGGTTCACTATTCAAAATGGAGTCATGTATAGAAGAGGGTACTCTGTTCCTTTACTCTGGTGTATCGCCCATGATGAAATCAAACAGGTATTAGATGATGTGCACGAAGGAGAATGTGGCAATCACATCGAGAGACAAGTTCTTTCTAAGAAAGTACTCCGATATGGTTATTATTGGCGGATTGTAAGTCGCGTCGCATTAGATTAGCCAGAAAGTGTGACAGAAGTCATAAGCATGCTCGAATTTCAAGATCCCCACCTATCGAAATTACTTAGATGGTTAGTCCATGGCTATTTGCAATATGGGGCATCGATATTATTGGGTCTATACCTCTAGCCAAATGTGGCGTGAAGTACGCCTTCGTTGCAGTTGATTACTTTACCAAATGGGCGAAAGCTGAGCCCCTTGCTACTATCACAATGAAGAAAGTGATCAACTTTGTGGTACGCAACATTATCTGTCGGTTTGGTCTCCCACATACCGTCATCACTGATAATGGATCCCAATTCGATAGTGTCGAGTACAAGAATTTCTGTCAGCGATTCCATATATCCAGAAGAAGTTCTCTACGGTTGCACATCCTCAAGCGAATGGACAGGTCGAAGCTGTTAATAAAGTTATAAAGTTCATCCTGAAGAAAAGATTGGAGAAAGCCGGGATCATATAGGTCGATGAACTTCCTATGGCCCTATGGGCATATCGAACAACCTACAAGTCCGCGACCGGCCACACTCCATTTTCACTTTCCTACAGCTCAGAAGCTGTCATTCCAGTTGAATTGGAAGTACCTTCTCATCATGTCACTTATTATGATCCAAACACAAATGCTATATTAATTGATGAATCTATGGACTTACTAGATGAGAAGCATGAAGAGGCTGATTTGAGGGCGGCCACGCTCCGAAGTCGAGTCGCCCGATTGTATAATGCTAAGGTTCGACCCCGAACCTTTGAACTCGGTGATATCATCCTCAAGGGAATTTACCCGGAACCTTCATATATGAAACCATCATAGGAGGGACCATATGTTATTGAATGAAGACTTGGACATGACACATTCAAATTATCCACCATTGATGGGCTCACTTTGCCAAGAGCCTGAAACAGTGAGAGTCCTCATCGCTACTACACATAACAAGCTTTATTTATCCATTCAATTTGGTTTTCATTTACAATTTTTTTATGCAGTTTGAAATTTGAATTTGTAATAAGGAAACTGACTTTGCCATACTTTTTTATTTTAATAATAAAATGCAATCTCTTCGAGCCAGAGCGGTGATTCTTAAAATGCAATATGTAACCACCATAATGTATGAAGAGCTAAGTTCCACCCTACGGTGGGACTTATTTTAATAGGGAGTGACTGTGATACGACCGGTCACCCACCAATTGAAATTCAAGCTTGGGGGCAAGCCATCACACTGGAGCCAAAAAAGGATTGATACATGACAATCCTCTAACCAACTCCGGCTCCCAAATTACGATCTGGAGTATAAACTTACAAATGCGGGCTCGAAGAGGGTGGATCCATCAACCTAACGAATTCGCTCATGCTTAATCCAAGTCCGAGGAGGATGGATCCGTCCATCTAATGACCTCACTTATTAACTCAAGGTGGATGTGATCTGATTGTCCACGATCTTAATAAATTTATCGTTCCCAGAGTGCAAATGAAATCCTAAAACTCAAAACAGATGTGACCGTCCATCTGTTAACTAACCCCAGATTCCCAAAGTGAGAACTAGAGTATAAACAAAAACCGGATGTGAACCTACCACCCATGAGACAACTTTGAGTCCCCGGAGTGCCAACCGGAGTATAAATACACATTAGGTGTGATTGATCATCTACGAATCAATCTAAGTCCCCAGAGTGCGGACAAAATTCTAAATATCAAACGGGTGTGACTGACAGCCCGTAAAATAACTTAAGTTCCCAGAGCGTAGACATATCTTTAAACATTAAACGGACGTGACCGACGGCTGATGGTACAAGTGCAATCCCCAGAGTATGGATGCGATTACCAATAGATGAGCGAGTGTGATCCGACCACACGAACTTATCTCGTTTCAACTAAGTTAAGCTCGATTTATCGAAGGCGAAAATCGACTACCGATTGACCACTTCAATTTATCCCTAGGACTGGGCGTAAAACTCAAGTACTAGCTACTAATCGAGACAGTACAATATTAGGACTCGACTTAACGTTCGGTTATGACTCGTAGCCATAACTTTGAGACTTAACAACAGAACTTAGGTTTGATTCAGAGACTAAAGTTTCACAAGTATATTATATAGAAATTTGAGCGCTAGAACACTTAAGAAAATAAACACAAAACTGTGCTGAAAACAAAATGGAATTTTATTTCAACTATTCTTCGAAAGAGAAGGATAAGTAAAAAATTATTCAACGAACTCCTAGGAATAGGGGCCAAACACGCATCTATACACAACTTACGGGAAGCAAAAAGAAATTCCACCTATCTACCAAAAAAGGGAGCAAGAAGACATGTCTACTCCCTCAATTACTTCTTCTTCCTCGGCGTTGACCCACTGGAGCTACCGCTCAAGTGCCTCCTCCAGCCTTTGCCTTTTGGCGGTCGATCTCTAACCAAGGGAATTATGGTAATCTCTTCCTTCGAACTCATAGGAATTGGAATACCTTTTGAATGTGGAGTCGAAGGGATAAGAACATTCTCGATGTTGGAAGACGAGGGAGGCACACCAGTGTCAACAATTGTACCGCCGTGAGAAATCATTCATAGAGAAGCCAGACCAGGACCCGCCATACCACCTCCAATATCACTGGTCGGTTCGGTTTCTTCCATCTCAGCATTAATCTCCACTATGTCTCTTCTTCATGAATTGGTTGAGCGCCCCCAAGGATGCTGCCGGTTGGGCCTGAAGAGCTGGCCATGAATGCGCCTTCGCCCATGATGAATGGCAGGTCGGTTAGTGGTTCAATTTGATGACCAAGGAGTTCTTCCATCATCTGCTCGTCAAAAGTAAAAGTGCTCCCCTGCACTCCCTCACTTGGTGCAGCGGCCATTATTTTGGTTGCCTCCATCATAAGGGCCTCTTGCTCATGATGCAGCTCTTGGGTTGCAAGGGGGCACGACTGGTGCGACTCCTATCAATGAATAAAGGCAAGTGAAAAGGTGTTAGTGACTACTTTAAACAGCGCTCCCGACTTTGAATAAATGCGAGAAATGTTCAGAATACCTTCCCTAGATTGGCTCGCGGGTGGAGCCGAAGTAGCTTCATGGGCATGCTCGCAAGCTGGTGACAATTGCGGTTAATCATGATTGTAAGCAGGCACAGATAGAGGATCAACTGCAGGAGTGGATTCAGGATAGGTTGGCATAGGAATTTCAGAGCCCGTATCAACGCCTGAACCCTCTTCAGCCTCCGGATGCTGAGTGCCGAGTCTCTCTTTTTCAAATATGATAGTGGCATCGTGGAGAACTCTTCTCTCATCCTCATTCAGCACCTGATTCTCTAATTCGAACTCATCGATAGACTTAGTATGATGCTTTGATTTTTCATCTTCAACCAAGAGGCACCAGGCATTATATAGATGCGATGGGAAATCTTCAAGATAGCCTATATTTCGATGCTTCAGGACATTGACATTATATGTAATGAGGAGATCTTCAATGCCGCCCTCCAGCCTAGCCTCTATCGCTCTGGCCTCAATCCCAACCCTAGCCTCGGCTTCCTGAGCCTTTAGTACAATCACATTCCACACATTCCTAAGTTCCACAGCTTGATCACATGCCTCTTGGGCAGCCTTATTAGCGTCGTCCTTTTCTTTGATGACCTCAACATACTTTTCCTTGCTCATTGAGCTCCTTAAGCGCATTATCTCTCTCGGCTGTGATAGTGGCGTTTCTGTTGCCCATATCATCGACTAAAGTTAAGTGCTCTTGTCTCATCTACTTCATCTTCTTATTCGCCTCATCGATCTTCTTCAAGGCCACTGTTTCTGAGTTCCTCAAAGTGTCGTTCTCAACGGTGAGCACTTGCACTATACGGTTCTTCTAAGAAAGATCGGTTCCCAGTTTCTCAATTGTCTTAGCTCACTCGAAGGCCACCGTCGATGCTTTCTCTGCGGTCTTCATCCATTACCAATACAAACCATAAACATAATATATAGTCATGCATCATCTGTACTACCTCATTGGGAATTCGCTTTAAGTGTGGAGGAAATATGAATCCGTCGAAGCAGACATTTGGGAAATCCTTTTCAACATAGCGATTCTAATTGTCTCTTCCCCGGTAGGTTCTGTAATGGCTTTTTCGTGGTGATGGGGACCTTAGTTTTGGTCCTCCAACGTTGTTCATCGGGTCATGAAGTTCGAGAAGGTGGTACTTGACCTGAAGATTCTGAGGGTTGTTTGCCAGAACATGAAGGTTGTGTTGGACCTCTAGGTAGCGGAAAGAGCGACCGTGAACGGCGGTGCCTATACTTCCACTCCCTATCCCTACCCTTTTCCCTCTCATAGCGCTCCCTCTCTTGACTGGAGTAGACGTGATCGCATTCTCTATCAGTCTCACATCTGTAAAACTCAGAATATGAGCTAGATGAATGGCGTATAGAATGGAGACTACCAAGCTTAGATTCCTACCTCGACATCGTATCTGTAAAACGAAAAGAGAAATAGAGTTGGTCATCTCCAGTGATGAATAACTTGTAACTAGGAAATGTATAGTGTCGTGAAGTATTTGTACGCATGTGCATACCCCCCAACCAATCGGTTGTAATAGCCATATTCGGGATTTGGCTCTTCTATGTCTAAGGCGCTTTGAAGCCCCACTAACCCGGTATCTTGGTGCAAAGGCAAGTCATCCGGAATGGGGATGTCCGCCAGTCTCGCAAAGGAGCTCTCCATCTATGAGAGAGGAATCTCTTGACCAGTAAAGGGAAAGAGACTACAAAGGTTTTATGCCTTACAGATTTTTGGGAAGTAGACTTGCCTCTTCTCTTCCGCACTAAAGATCGAGGACTTCACGAAAGCCCAGCTGTGAGCTCATCTCAAGCTGTCATATTCTCATTACCGCCTTGTTTAATAATTACTATTCCAAGAGATCTCCTTCGAGTTTGTCTCATTGAGGCCGTCCTAAGAACTCCTGCGAGTCCAATGCTACTATCTCTGTCAATTAGCCTAAAGGCAACCAGATTCTAGTCTGTAAGGACTTCATTGTATTTGGCAGGCACCTTTTGAAGAACTCGTACTATCTCCTTAAACTGAGCACCTTCAGGTCATAGAATTGAAGCTGTAAAAGAAAGAAAATTTTAAACTTGACCTCAACTACTACTATCAAGTTAGTCAGCGAGGAGGCTGGGGCACTTACATCTTGCTAGCTGCCGTCCGACGAACCTCGGTAGACACCGAACGTAGAACCATTCAGTCTTAAAGTAACTAAGCTTGCTCCAAGCCCTGGTCATGACTTGACAATTTCTATCTGCTTCTAGGAAAGTAAAGGAAAGGTTGCCCCTCGACTCTTTATATTGAATAAGTATATGATCTCTTCGATCGTCGGAGGACGGAAGAGTTGCTCCATGAAGATGACATACAAACTATTGAGCAAGGCGTATCCATTCGGGTGCAGCTGAGATGGAGCGATCCTCAAGAAAAGTAGAACTTCCTGGATGAACTGGTTGAAAGGAGGAAGTGTCCGGGCTACACACATAATTCTGTTGCAGGCTATGTATCCTTTCGGGGGGTTATGGTCTCTTTCTTCTGGCCCCGGCAGTAAGACATCGTCCAGGGACAACCCATTGTGCGATAAAAACTGCTTCCGGTAGTTCATCTAAAGCAGGGCTAATAGCATCGGCTGCAATAATCGGCATTTCAATTACGGTAAGGGGTAGACTCTGGACATCCTGTAATTGTGAGCTTCCGGGATCCATAGCTATTGAACTCAGTAAAAATCATCATTAGATGGAAATATACCCATGTTCCCCCATTGTGAAGTGAATGATCGTGTTGTGTAGTGCAGTGCAATATAATAAATTGAATTTCTATAAGTTCGAAAGATAATAAAATGATTAGACTTCGAGATTCGACCGGAGTGACCGTCATCGCTGACCGCCCCAACCGTGCCATCCTGACTTCGAAGAATGATCCGTGTTAAAGTTCGTTATGCTTGTTGAATTATAGTTCCATTGTTGAGCTTTGAAGGATAGTCAAATATGCAGTTTAATGGTCAAGTCCAGATATGCAAGGCTAAAGCTCGTGGAGTCAAATGTTTGGTTATGCAAAGGGTTCGTATCCATCAAAGTGCAAGTTCGAATCGATCCCCAAAAGTCTCATTCGTATCAATCGGTAGAGGAAAATATTTTGTATCGATCACCTTAAGGCTAGTTCATATCAATCCAAACCCTTCACCCCGTATCGATCGCGGGCTGCGTCTTCGTTCGATCGGCAAAACTGATACTTGTTATCGATCACATAATTAGAATTTTGTATCTATCGCCTTGGATCGATACGAACTCCAACTATCTCCAATCAATACAAAGCCACTCCCTCTCTCGATACAAAATTCTATCTATGGCCATCGATACGAGCTTTGGTTGCTCTCAGAACGATACGAATCATAATTCTTCAATCGATGCAAGTGATCTCTCCATATCCAACCACCTTCCTTCTTCTCCAAGCAACATAAAAACCATTCCAACCTTTCTCGACCTTGCTCTGACACATCTCCGGCCTCCTCTTCACTGAAATCGTATCGAATGTGGGTAGAATGGAACATGAACTCGAGTCTTATCATTTTTTATGTGGATTTATTCATTAATTACCTAAATCGAAGTGTAGATTCGAGAGATTAAAGTGTTGTATTGATTTGGGGACGAAGGCAATTTTCAATTCTTGATTTTTCTATCGATACGAATGCAAGAGAAAAATGAAGACAAGTAAAAAAAAAAATCTAAGTCCTAAAAATACTTATATGGGTACGAGAACCAGGTAGAAAATGATTCGTCTCCCGGTCACAATGACTGATAGAAGCAGTTTTACCATCATCGATGAAGCTTACTTCGTATCCATATTCAGCCGATGTGAGGCAATCTACGTATCCATCAAGCTATCGATACGTAAGGCGAAGTAATGACTTGTTTGAACTATTCGGACCCATCAGCAATTCATCGATAAGAAATGTTCACTTCATATCCATCACTTTGAGGCCCACAAAGATTCGTAGCCATCGATACGAAATATTTCACGGAACTATTGACACACATCAGTAGTCATCGATACGAAGAATGTTTTTCAACTTCTCAAATCAATCCAGGAGGGGATCGGTATGAAGGGATACTCAAACGACCATTAAGTGTTGTTGTGACTCGAATTTCACATCAATCCAGAAGAGGATCGATGCGAAACTCGATATAAAAGAAAAGAGACTTGACAATGACTCGTGAATGTGTGAACGTGAACGAGAGTCAGGTTAAGATACGTGCATGTATGACAAATTAACATTTAATTTTCAAAACTGACACGAACTGAATGCTCACCTGATGACAATTACAATGGTGAACAACAAATTGTTGACACTCAAAACTCAATTACAACGATGCACTGCAAAATCATTGGAAATCAACAGTTTAACATTTATAATACTGTAAATCAATCAAAGGTTACATCTTTTGACAAAAAGCGACAACAATTCAACGAACCAGATAGAACTTTTTAGAATGAAGATTGCAGCTTTTCAAAGCATGTTCTCACAAGATGTACTTTAGGGGGTAAATGTTATCCCGCTTTTTGGCAAGGCCGTGACACCAAGGAATTGACTGGAAGCCAAATACAGTCTGTCTCGAATATCGATTATACACAGGTCTACTATGGATACTGGTGAATTTTGTCCGAGTCCAGATCGAGTTACAATCGAAATGATACGGCAAGCAAATAGAAGCCAACTTCCAAATTTCAAGTCAGTCGGAGTTCGTATGCTTAAGATATTGATCGATCAAAATCATCAAGACCCACTTCATTCGTATGCATGGGATTTCGTATCCATCAACTCATAAGCATCTATTTCGTATCCATCCCTCAAGCTACTTTAGTTCATATCCATCATGCCTACACTATTTCATATCCATTGTGCTCATTCTATTTCGTAACCATCGCGTTTACTCCGCTTCATATCCATCAACCGGAGCTAGTTCGTATCGATTCCATTTACACAGTTCATACGATCGGCCTACGATCGATACGAATGCGCCACCAAATGGTCGATATGAAATAGCATCTTCTATTGATACGAAGCAGCTACATGCGATCGATATGAGGCAATCTCTAAGTTATCGATACGAAGTAGCCTCAGACATTGATATGAAATACAACCGAAGTTATCGATACGAAATGAAGCCATTACCATCGATATGAAAGAATAACTCCACGTTGATACAAACAAGGTGCGTTCAAGGGGAAGACTTGGTCACTCGGCATAAGAAGTGGATCAATCCTAGACTATAGCGCCACATCACCTGATCGATACGAGCTAGCATTGATACGAATAGAAAGTGATACGAATGGATCGATACGAGCACGCCAGCCATTTGCAAAATCAAACTTGGATCGATCATAACTCAAAATATGCAAGTCCAAATGCTACCAAATTTTCACAGAATCTTACGTACCACCTCAAGAATGTCCTTGATCGATCTCAAGCCAGATGGAGGTGTTTTTGATCAATACGAAATGTACATGTATTGATCCTAATCAACCTCAGATCGATTACGTCGGCTCGCCCGCGTGTGAGGAGTATTCTGAGATCTAAGTCAGATTTTTCCAGCCTACTCCTATAAATAGTGATCCTGGACCTACTAAAAATGGATTTTTTCTGCTTTTCTACGCTGATACTCTATCGAAATCACTACTATACTTCAGTTGTACCATTGTAATCTCTTGTAATCAGCAAACCAAATTCAACAAACATCAATAATTTATAGTGGACGTAGGCAATACGCTGAACCACTCTAAATTTGTGTGTATCTGCATTTTTTCTTATTTGTTGATTGGTGTATTTGTTAGATCTGCCTCATTTTACATTTACTTTCTTCATTTTATCTCTTCAAACACCTCCAACGAGTGTTGTGCCCAATTTTTATACTAACAATAACCTTATTAAATCTCGTACTTCAGTTTTCGTAAAGTTTGTTAAATTATCGATATTTAAAAAAACCATCCCAAATCTACAAATAACCTTAATTATCATTTGTTTATCTAATACTTCCATTATTACCTACTTTATCATAGTTTATTAATTTCCAAGTCAAATCAAAGAATTTATTTTTAATTAAACGTCCAAAAATACAATTAACAATAATTATCCAATCAAGGCGTAATACATCCAAGTATATAATAACCAAATAGTCATTCATAAAACACAACATATATTAATAAATATGATTTTTCATCGATCGGTAAGTAATTTATAATTTAAACTTCAATAAATTAAATTAAATCAATTATACCAACGTGCTTTCACTAATAATGTTCAGACTCAGCAAACTCAATGCCTCGTTCGGAATTCCACCATGAGTCCAACTGAAGAAACCATGCATGGATCGAAGTTTGTATGTAAGAGATATGGTAATAAATAGTATAGGATTAAATTTGTAAATAATAAAATAAAAAACTAGTTTAAGTGTAAATTCCACTCTCCTTCTTCATTCAAGCAAAACCCAACATCATCCACGAACCCAACATCGCTGTTGATGACCTCAGTCCGCCACCACAAAATCAGATCTGGACCCAGTTCGATCTGCCTCACCACCACGCCTTCCCTTAGCCACCACTCTACCTCATGCCATCATCGGAAACCGTGCATTCGCTACCCTAGAAACCCAACACTAACAAATTGTTCTGGCCTTGCTAACCATTTCCAACTATATCCAATCATACAAATTGACTATACTCATCACCCTATACCACCTGGTACCCTACGATTGTCCTATGGTTACAAATCCACCGTTGAATTGAAAACACTAGAATCAATGGCTTTAGATCTTTTGATAATTCCACACCTTCTACCGAATATTAACATCTAATCTTGGAAAATGAACTTCACCACTTTGTTCATGTGGTTGCACCATATTAAATGATATATGATAAGGTATACTTTTGAGTTGATGTGTGATTTTTCATATTTTGAATTTTGTAGTTAGTGAAGAAAATTAGAGATAATATTCATTAAAATGAGATTAGAGGGGATTTCAGGATTAATGAAGAAGGACTAATATGACCGCTGCATCTTTAGGGTTTTTAGTTTTATTTATATTGGAAATGAGGTGGGTTCAGTAATGTATAATCGTTTAGCCATAAGTGGTTGCATATTCTATTTAAATGTTGCAATACCTCTATTTTGTAACTGTAACTATAAATCTATCAAAATTATATATCAAACTGATCAGCGTGGAATAATCTTCACAACGATTATAAATATATCAACCCATTCGGTTCTTCTTAAAAATTCATTTTTAATTACTTTAATATTAGAAGTGTCAAATTTAGGGGTCATCACAGTAGCACCTCTTGATGTTATTGTAATTAACTTGTATGGATGTAAAAGGGGCATCGCTATGGTGATATAGATAGAATGGTCAGTTATGGAAGAAGAAATTAGGAGGCAAAAAAGTAAGCTAAAACAATGAGCCTTAGATTTCCTTTGGTAAGGAGAATTGAAGAATAGATCTAGCACAATTCTCTCTTTACCAACTCAAAACTTGGACCCTCTCTTCCTTCCTTATAACCGGCCATTGATATGGCCAATGGTGGAAAAACACCACAAATACCCATCAACAATTAATATCATTTAAATCCAATTTAAATTCTTATCGATATCGTATATCGATACACATACATATACCTTTTATGTACATGCACCAATTAATTACTAATAACATCTAGAACATTTCTAAAGGCAACTCTATTTATTGAATAGACCCCATGCATGAAAAACAACAATAATTTATAGTTCTTCAATATTAATTTATTCATTCAATTTATATCTATTTTAAATTGATTAAATCAAATGGTATTTTAGAGAGTAAACATATTCAGTTGTGCCTATGCAGTTAAAGCCCCGTTAAAGCCTAGCTAATCCCCACTAAAGTGCTTAGCATACTTCAACCTCTACACTTTTTCAATTTTGCACTATTAAATAGTAGATCCAATTAAACCCTCACTATTTTCCACTATGTCTGCAAAGTAAGGGGTTTTTAGCACCCGCTTTAGCAACTTTAGGATAAAAAGGTTAATTTGACTAATTATGTAATAAACCAAATCAATAAATTTAGGGTATATGTTGCTAGACCAAAAAATGGTATAACATCTCGGATGCCAACTGTAGTAAGATATCTCTTGATTTGAAGACTTGCGAAGTCATGATGATACATTAGTTAATCTTGCTTACTTGATTGTTACATGCGTGAAGACATGATCATGAATAGATTGATCATATCGACGTGATTAATTCCTATATGAGAACAGCATATCGACATGATTAATGCATCAAGGTTTAGCTTACTACTTAGGATTAATCTTTTGATAGAAACGCTAATGAGTGGAAGACAATTGGCCTTGAGATAAAATTCATTTTGTCACGATTATTCTATATGCTCGAAGTCCTCTAAGGCCATTGATATATACATGAGTTCATATCGATTATTAAATAAGATAATCCAATAGGACTATGATATGTCATTTGTTCAGTGGGAGTAGAATACAAGGCATTGAGATATAGTAAAGTCCATTATGCATATCAATGGACTACCCATCTCGTCCTTATGTTCGAAGTCCATAGTTTATATAAATATGAATATAGAAATCCATCAAGGTCTAAGCATTTCGACTATGTTCATGTCGAGTTAGTCGTGAAAAGTTCACAGTATCCAAGTCTAAATCAATAATGTCCAAGATGGTCATAATCAAAGTCAATATGCAAGGTCAAGTTGATGTTCATTCAATTCAAAAATGATTACAGTCAAATAGATTTACCCCCAATTTGATTTAGGGTATAGGGTTTTGGCTTAAGGAGAGAAAGGGAAATGAAAATTCGACCCCTAAAATGGCCCCCATTAGGTCGTATTAATAGAGGTAGGCGGCCCCCCTCACTTCGCATCTCACGTCTTCGGTAGGGTGGATTTCGACATCATTTGACTTCGTCGGCATCACCCAAGATTTTATTCTTTAGAAGATAGCATTGCCTTGTTCCCCTATCTTCGATGTTGTTGACCATCACTACTAATGTAAGATGGTCCGATTAAGGCAATGTAGTCGTGTCCCTACGTTTATGCAATGTAAGGTTATCGACATTGCTTTGCTTTAACCTTCAATGCCCTATGAATGACGATGTGAGTCCATGTCGAAGAGCAGTGTGTCAATAACCCTGCTTTGGATTTTAGTGAGCAAGTAGAGGCACGTGTTGATAGTAGCATGCTTTCGATGAGTTGCATAAATGCAATGTGGTTATTAGCGAAGAATGATGTGACTTTGTATGACTTGAATACTATCGAAGAGCTTATAGGGTGGGATGTCGTCACAGTTTTAGCAGTCCTAGTAATTCTAACGAGATGCCTCTCCGATTCCAATCTATCTTTGATATTCAATACCTTCGATGTCATTTGAGTAGTGGTGTGATATGTTATCGAAGGAAGGCCATGTCGAAGTGATGAAGCACGTCATCAAAGATGCACGTTTCTAGCTTCAAAGGGATAGGTTGTTGACAAAGTGGTGAAGTGCGAAGAGATATCCTCGAAGAGATATGTTGTTGACGAAGAGTGGCTTTATTCTTCAATATAGAACTTAGTTGCTTCAATCCTTTTATGATATCACCATTTATCATGTCATTCCCAATATTGGAATTATATGGATAACATTTAGCCCCCTAGTATAAGAGAAGCTTTTTACTCTTTAGTCTAAAACCAGGAATTCCTCTTATTCTTTAATCTTCAACAAGACACCCTGGCCGACTTCATTTTCCTATAAAACATGAGGTAAATGACATTTTTCATTAGTAATTATCCTTTTATATTCGATTGAACTTTTGAATTAGCATTTACTGTCAAAATTGTTTTTGCGAATTTAGCTTACAACTTTATAATAAGAGTTAATAAAAATAAACTTTCAAGCATAGGCTTGAGAAATCATTTGATCAAGTTATGACTGTAAAGATAAGAAACTCTTTCCAGCATTAAGAGGTCAAAAACTAGGAAATCAATATCAGAAAATCCCAATTGGAAATCAGGATCTTAGAGATGATAGCAGAGGACCCTAAATCAAAATAATAATAGAAGACTAAATCTTTTCATCTTGTGATAATATCAGTAATTTTAAAGCCTATTTCTGGAAGTAATAGATAAGAATACAAAAAATTCATATTTGACAATAATAGGAGAAGACCAGACATCTTTTTCTGGCAATAATAGGAGAAGACAAGACATCCTTATCTTTCAATAATAAAAGAAGACCAAAATCCATATCTAGTAGTAAAAGAAGAAGACCAAAAATCCATATCTGGTAATAATAGAAGGTGACCAGAAATCCGTATCTGGCAATAATATAAGAAGATCAGAAATCCATATCTGGCAATAATAGAAGAAGACTGGAAATCCATATCTGAAAAATAATAGAAGAAGACCAGAATTCCATATCTAGACAATAATAGAAGAAGAAACAGAAATCCATATCTTGAAAATAACAGAAGAAGACCAGAAATCCATAACTGGAAAATAATAGAAGAAGATCGAAAATCCATATCTAGTAATAATAAAAGAAGACTAGAAATCTATATTTAGTAATAATAGAAGAAGACCAAAAATCCATATTTAGAAATGATAAAAGAAGACCATAAATCTGTATCTGGTAATAAAAGAAGAAGACCAAACATCCATATATGGGAACAATAATAGAAGACCAAAACTTCTTGTTTGGTAGCTAAAAATTGCATTCGTTAGAAGACATAAATAGTTCATACTTGATGGACCTTCCTTTTCAATTCTTGATTTGATTTGAAGTGCTAGTTGGCTCGGATTTTAATCGACTTGAGAGCTATACTTGGCTTTGATTTTGATTGACTTGGGAGCACTAATTGACTCTTGATTTTGATTGACTTGGGATACTAGGCTCTTGATTTTTGATTGATCTTCCTTTTAAAGATTTCGATGCCTTAGTGAGGCCTTTCATGTCCATCCACCCTTTAGGAAGTGCTTTAGTGAGGCCTTTGATGATGGCACTAAAAGCGTGGTCGGTGCTTTAGTGAGGCCTTTGATGATAGCACTAAAGACTTACTCCATCGTCCCTCTACGAGTCACTACAACCAAGTCACTAAGCAAGGGTTGGTGACTTGTAGAAACTTTGGACTATCAAAAGGATTACTCCGGCCTCCCTCTAGGAGGCGCTTCAGTGACGCCTTTGATGACGACACCAAAGGCTTATGGATTTCGATGATTGCGGCCTTTGATGGTCGGTGTAATGACCCGCAAATCTGTACCCCTTGAGTAAACACTATTCTACATCAATCAACTCAAGATGAATAGAAATACGAACCATTTGGGTTAAAGAAAAAGAGGTAGAAGAAGAAAATAGAAAACAACATCAGAATCTAACCATCGCATCGGAATAAAATGTAATAGATAATAACAGATCTTTACACAAAAGAAAACTATATCTTTTTTATATATATACACATCATCAGAATACATCATCAGAGTTCAACAACATCAATAACATACAACTGGACAGTCATATAAACTTATCCTCAAAACTGAATACACAGCGGAACAATAATCAAGTACGGAAGTACATATGCCATCCAGCTCATCTCCTGAGCTCCACAGCATTCTTTCCTGTATCCTATAATACTCGGTCTGACCCGAGCATTATAGTCAAATAGCACCCGAGTCGGTCTGGAATACTAGCGTGAGAAATCACACTCAAATTGATTATTAAAGTTTCAAAGTCCTTTGAAAATCAAAAGCATCTCGTAAGACCACGCCACAAATAAACATGTCGGGTTTTTACCCTACGATAGCTAAAACACTTTTTATTAAAATCCTCTGATATTATTGTAGGGTCTATTTACAAATACTTATATTAAAATAGCCGAAATTATTACATGATTAAATTCCAGCTACTAGCCACAATCGTGGGTAATACAAACAAAACTGTAAAAGGGCATGTAGGGAGAATGGATTTCCAACCAATGACTAGGCACTGGGGTACCTGTCACAGTACGTGGCCTAGATCACCATACCGAGGATTACTCCCATTCTCCTGCAACACAATACCGGGACTACCCCTAACTGGATAATCTCGAGTAAGATCACTCCACGGTTGGGATCAGCAACCGCACCACTAAGCCGAATAAAAGGGACATCTAGACAGGGATGACCTCACCCTAATGGGCGCTATCCACTTAGCCTTGCTGCATAACCCCTGATTTTCTGTCATTCCCGGTTGATGAGGCTTGAGGCCAAGCATTACCTTTTTGGAACGTTTCACTTAGAATGCCCATCGTCCATCTGACGATGTTCCGAAAGCATTCATCCATACAAGTCCGTCCTAGGTTCGAACGGAATCGAAGACACTACTCCTACTACATCCATTTTGGAATCATCCTCAGGATTAGTAGTGACTAGCCTTTGCACTTCACTGCTCCATCTTCGAATCCAAATTCGTCTTCCTCATGAAAACGTACAAACCGGATCGAAGTGGTTTTTGAGAAATAAATCCCGATCCCGGTCTCTTCGAAACGATCAGCGCATTGGCCAATATTGATAGTCTGTTATTTAACTATCAATTAACATTCACCAACAACCATCAACCATAAATAATTTCACCAAATTATTTATTAACCTCAAAATATCTTCTCAAGGTATATTTCCATTTTCAACCCTTTTTGAAAATAGTTTTCAAACCATATTTTCTCATGGAATGAATTCCCAATATTTATTTCCACTAAAAACACCAAGCACTAAAACTTTAGATTTTTAAAATAATCTAAAAAACTTTATCATAAAATATTCTTTAAAACATTTAAATTAAAAATTACTTTAATACATTCAAAATATATACTTTAAGAATATTTAAAATAAAGCTTCTTGAAATATAAAACCAAAATTTAATGATATTTATTTATTTATTTCTTAAAACAAATACCAAGTCACTTTGAAAAAAACTTACTACAATAATAGATTTGAAAAATACTTACTTTAGAATTTAAATATTTAAAAATAATAAATTTTCTAAAACATGCTTTTTAAAACAACTTTAAAACTTTTAACTTATATTTAAAAATTTACTTTGAAAACGTACTTGGCTATCCAAGGAAATATACTTCTCTTCACATCTTTTAAAAATAAATCACTATTAATTTTTAAACAAATTTTCTTATTCCTTTAACAAATTCCCATCGTGAATTTATTCTTCCAAATATCCACTGATATATTGCTTCGCTTTTATAAACCCAGTTTATAAATTTCATAGTCACATTCTCCTTTAAATTTCCAATTTCAAACACTTAAATCAATTTCCAAATTGATTCCCAATTTACTCCATTCTGAAATAAGTTTCTTTACTTACTTAATTTATTTCAAAAATCCATTAACTTCAGATTTTATTTCTTAATTATGATTTAAAGCCCCTTTTAACTGAAAATACCAATTTCATACCCTTTTTTCCAAATGCCTTCTTTATTCTTTCAAATAAAATTAAATCTTGGATTTTAAAATAAATTCTTTATTCCTTTAGATAATCTCACTTAAGTTTTAAATTCGTTACTCCTCTGTTTAAATCCCCTTTCCCATATTCGGTATTTTATTTATTTAAAAAACAATCACTTTTATTCTTTCCAATTAATCCTTAAATTTATTCAAACTTCTATAATTATTTTACTTAAAGACTTTCTCTTTTATTTTCCCTTTTCAAAAATACAATTCTATAGATTTGGATAACTCAGTATACCGAAATATATTAATTTCAACCATAGCATCCAATATTCCAATTATCAATGAAATTCACCATAGAATATCAAATAATCATGATACAGAATTATTAGAACAATCTATAAAATTTTGAGGAATCCAGTTGGATCCCTCCAACCTGCTTCCCTGCATCCACAGATGTTAGCACAATATAAAATACCAAATCCACTTCGAGGTGGAATATCGCGGTATATGGGATTTATGTAATATCTTCCGCTATTATGCGGCGCATAGGGTCTCATCCGCTATATAACGCGGGAAATCAATCACTCCAATATATACTATATATTACTATATATACTATAGCACATCAAACCAATTCAATTATTCAACCAATTATTTAAATTTAACCATTCAAATTTAAACAGCAACCCAGATGAGTGAGATTGACTCACCTTTAATTTTTGTTTGTAACCCAAATCCGAACCGACTTGATTTCTACACGATTTCAGACCTTGTACGAGCATTATATAATTTTATTAACACTTGGCAAAAATTGAATGATTAATTATCATTTGAATTGATTCAACAATTAACTACTATTTATCAATTTAACTAATAATTAAATTTCTAAACTAATTTTCCTTTTAATAAATTCTAAATCAAATAAGTTAATTAAACACCTTAATAAATTATTTTTTAACCTAGCCTAGTACATTGAATCTTACTTTCTTCATTTTCAACTGCATATGCAAAATAATCCACATATTTTTTTTTTAAATCCAATTTTCATAAATTTAAACCTTTTACTACCATTCCCAAAATCTTATCTATATAAAACTTCCTGCTTTACTGTGCATTTTCACTGTTGAAATTCAGATTCCCATATTTTTCCAAAATTATATATATACCTATTATTATATTAAACAGAAACCTTATATCTTGCTGTAAATTATATACATATATCTATATACATCGAATTTAATTTTAAAAACAAATAATCAAATACCTCACTGCTCAAAAGAAAACCCAGACTCCCACCTAAGTCGGCCTGCTGCTAGAACGAGATCGCGACAATCGTGACAACCACCCGGCCTTGATTTGCTACATCACACGTCGCACAACCCAAATGCTCAACCGAGTTCCTCCAAACTTCGCCTGGAGGTGCGCCCACCCTTGACAATACCAAAACCCACCACCATCCCTCGATTGGAAAGCCACAAAGTCACGAAATCCTAACCCTAGTCGAAACCATTGCGCGAGCCAGGGTCGAGCTTGAAAAAAATGCTGCCGAAATGAGTTCGAATTCGAATTGGAAACGAGGACTTAGGATTTGAATTGTAGAGGGCATTAGATTTGTTCGTCCGCCATTATTTTCTCGATTTGGGAGAAACACAAACCACTACAACACTCGATCGATGCGCTATCGAGATGAACTGCTGAGGAGAAGAACGGAGTTGTCTATGCTCGCGTTTGTTCAAGATTTCATTTCGCCATTTTTTTTTCATTTGAACTTGTTTCTTGCTGCGATAAAATGATCGACCCCTTCGTTCTATTCCTTTTTATTCGAAATGACAGCCACGTCCTTTATGGAAAGAAAATGGGAAACATGAGTAGATGGTTGTGTGAAGGAATTGCTCTGCTACAGTGATTTCGAAAGGGGGTGAAAAAGTGTTGACGTGAAATTATTTGACTGATTAAACAAGGTATTAATTTTATTTAAATTTAAATTTAAATCGACACGAATTATGCAATTCAAAATCTCGACCTCCTATCGCAGCGTGCCGCTAGGCGTTTATAATGTTATACCCCTATTCCGAAAGCAATGGAAATGGTTTCGAGCCCTAATTCGATCGTATGGAGAAGATAGCCTTTTGAACCCATTTATTATATTAAATTTCGATTTAATTTTCAGCGCGTTCACTTATCGTACGGCCAAACGATCACTCCAAACACTACGAAAATTGAAATCCTATAATAATACACTATTACGAATCCAATAGAACTGGTTTCGTTGATTTCCAAGATTATGCCTCGGAAGGCTATTTTTAAATCCAATTTAAACTAGAATTTTAAAACTGAACAAATTACTTCCAAATTCAGTTTTAACTCATCTGTTATCTTTAGTATTACTATTATAAGTTTTATAAGCCCTTAAAATATTTTTATCAGCTTAAAACTCAAGATTAAATATTTTACCCGATCTCTAATTATTATATTCAATAAATTTAACCGCCAAATTCAAACTGATATTTGAAATCCAAGTTAAACTAACTTGCAAATATTTAAAATTAATTAAATATTCCAATTTCAAATGCCTAAAAATTCCGGGTCGTCACATTCCGTCCCCTTAAAAGAATTTCGTCCCCGAAATTGCTAGTTAAGAAGAATGATCCAATATCTGTTACTATTTTCCAAAACCAAACAGTTTTATCAACTTGCCATAACATATCTTTTATTAAAGACCCACTATTACTTCGACCAACTTCCCAAAACCTTCTATAGTTTCCAACAAAATTATCTACTCCACTTATTCAAATTTAAATTTAAATCCAAATTTAAATTATCAAAACTATCTCAAAAATTTCTAACTCTCTAAATTTTTGAAAAATTTCGCCAGTGTCTCCTTTGTGCGGCTAGCTCGATACAACTATAAAATGCCTCTACGGGCCCCTAGATTTCAAAAGAAAACAAAAGCCAAGTGGCTAAACTAGAAAATCATCAAATTTCATACAAAAATTTAAATACGTACCTCTGGCGAGAAATTTTGATTTATCCTCTGAAATCAAAAATCCCAAATTCACTTTCCTAATCCTTTAGTTCCAACTAAACAATTATTTTTAAATTTCCATTTCCAAAATCCCTTATTTCAGTTTCAATTTGAAATCGTTTTGAAGATAACAAATTTTTTTCAAAAACTTTCAAAAAAATTCTAATTCCCCAAATTTTTGGAAAATTTTGGCAGAGTCTCCTTTGTACGGAGGAGCTTTTGCAATTTGACAAGAGATATAAATATATATACATCGACCCACACGGTCGGAAAAACAAAAACAGTTCATATTTCCTATTTTTATTGCGTAGGCGAACCTTTATTTAGCATTTTTAAGCAAGCGGCTTATTATTTTAGCAATTAGTGCGTCCAAATCCAGCCAAACGGCTTCCCGGTACCTGTACTTACTCAATTCAAACATGTAAGTATAAAAAATAGGGAGTTTATTTACATTTCACTCATTTTCAATAGCTAACACAAGGAATAAGAAATGCATACTAAACAATTCTTATAAACAAATTTTAAGACTTCGACACTAATTCGAATAGTTTCCAACCAAATTTTTATTTAGTTAGAATGGTTTATTATTCAATCGTTTATATTCAATTCCTTTTTAATCCAAACGAACCCAATTCACTTCAATTGATTCCAAAATCAATTTTTTAAAGTCTCTTCACATATTAACTTATTTACAAGCCATACACCTGCATTTCATTCCATTTCCGCAATTGTTTCATTCGAAGGCATTTTATTAAGCTTGGCACATTCAATACTTATAAGTTAATAATCATTTCCCAAATTAATTTAACCCAGACTTTTATTTATTGGACTTTCACTTTTACTCGAAGCCAAACTTCTATTAACTTTAAACTTAAGTTAATTTACTATCTTCAAATTATTTCAACTTCAAACTTAAGTTCACTTCCATTTAATTTGTTCTCATCAAATCAAATTCCATTTAATTCAGTTAGCCCATCCGTTTTAAATTTTTATTCACGTTCTCAATTTATCAAGATAATATCCAAGCACATACTTAACTCATTTATTCTCGAATTGGATTTTATTTGTAACTCAAATTATTTCTATTATAATCCAATTCCATTTTATTTACAACATCTCCACTTATTTTAATCCATTATCAATCCAAGTCGAATTCTATTTATAATTCGAGTTTGTTTCCAAACTTCATTATTAACTTACAATCCACTTTATTTAATCGAGTTAAATTTTATTAACATACTCTATCAAATAATTTATTTAGCTAATTAGCCTACTTCCAACTTTTAAATCAATATTCGATTTTATTACAAAAAATCACTTCATTAAATTTTCCTGAGTTCAATTTTTTTTCTTCATAATTCCAGTTTGGATTTTCTTCCAATTTCCAAAATTCCAACACTTTTATTTCGGCTTATTTATTCCTATTTTACATTTTTGTAAGCTGCTCACTTATTAATATTCATACTTCTCCATCCATTTACAGTCAATCACATTCACAGTTTACTTTTAACCAGGGATTATATATATTTTTATTTCAATGCTTTTCAATTCTTTTACAGGCTTCCGAAGCTCATTTATTCCAATTCAATACTTACTTAGTTTACATTTATTTATTTAAGTAAGAATTTTATTCCATTCAATATTATCTATACTCAACTGAATTTATTTCAATTCAATTTTAATTCACTTAACTTTAGTTAAATCTAGCATCATACCATTTTCTTTAATCCACTCAATCCACTTGAATTTAAATTCAGTAAGAACTTACTTTCACTTAATATCATCTACATCTTAATTTATTACATTTCAATTCAATTTCAACTTAATTCAAATACAACTGGGTTTTATTTTCAGTTTGATTCAATTTATTTCAATCCAATTAAATTTTTATTTCCCAATCCAAATTTAATTTCTATTTTCCCATTCAAATCACATTCAAGATTTGCTAATTACTTCTTCCAATCATCCATTAAATTTTCCACTATTTAATTTCTCCAAATTAAATTTATTCAACTTCTCACTTTAAATTTTAATTCCAACATTCAAAGCTCATATTTTCCTCCCTTATTTATAAATCATCTCAACTTTACAAGTATATAACTGACCTCATCAGGATTTTCAATTCAAATAAGGATCCAGGATTTCAAACTCGCGGCTTTTGGTTCAAATCATTTTACAACCACCATTATCCCAAAATCACATTTCTCAAAATTTTAAACTAATCCTGGTTTTTATCCCTAGCAAATTTCCTTTGAAATTTCAAAAACAAAACTAGCTCTTCTGAACAAATCAATTTGGCAGCAATCCGTCACTTAGAAACTTGAAAATGAACATCGATGATGCTGCAGTCATCACCGAAATTATTTTCCAGCGATTGAATGAGTTCAATGCTATATCCCTTCCCAAAATTTGTTTAAAACAATTTCCTTTCAGAAATACTTCTAAAACAATAATGCTATTATTTGTCTTCAAAACACTTCCAAATCTCCGGGGTTTTCAAATTTCAAATTTTGACTTGAATAAAATTTTAAATATAATTCATTTGTATAATTTATGCTCATACAAATTTCCATTTGATTATACAGGTCATTTCAAATTTTATAATTTCATTTGTTTATAATATTATCATCCAAACATCCAAGTTATACATCAATTTAAGAAAATATTTCCTTTATATCAAAATATATTTTGGGTAAAATTATTTCATTCACTCTCCTTTAAACAATACTATGTCGGTTTATCGTGTCAGGTGTTTATAAACTATTCTCGAATAGCGGCCAACTTACCCGATCAGAATTCATATTCCACTCAACCAATAAGTCAACACAATATTAAGACAATTTATATTCACTAAGAAATACGTGCTCATTTCTATTAATACCATCAAACTCATTCTAGAGTACTATGGACTCTATTTTTAATGAGTAATCCCCACCAGAGCCAAGGTTATCACCAACCTAAGCTTTGATACCAAGTGTGACGACCTAGGATTTTCAACCGTCGGTAGCGGCTCACTCGACTGGTAGGCTTTTCAACCATCCCAGCCTCGCCATGGCTTACATTGTACCTGGGTTTGCTTTTACGGCCAGCCTCTCGACTCGCAACCAACCCCAAAAGGCCTTATACTACCCCTGGGGACATGTTGGGGTAAGAGTCTCCCGTTCGCCACCTAACACAAAGCGAGAACCCCCTATCATGTTGTAATATAGCAAACTCGATCCCGGTCTTTTCGAAACGATCAGTGCATTAGCCAATATTGATAGTCGGTTATTTAACTATCAATTAACATTTACAAACAACCATCAACCATAACTAATTTCACCAAATTATTTATTAACCTCAAAATATCTTCGCAAGGTATATTTCCATTTTCAACCCGTTTTTAAAACAGTTTTCAAACCACACTTTCTCATGGAATGAATTTTCAAATATTTATTTCCACTGAAAACACCAAGCACTAAAACTTTAGATTTTTAAAATAATTTAAAACAATTTATCACGAAATATCCTTTAAAACATTTAAATTAAAAATTACTTTAATACTTATTCAAAATATATACTTTAAGAATATTTAAAATAAAGCTTCTTGAAATATAAGACTAAATTTTTATTTTATTTATTAATTTTTTCCTTAAAACAAATACAAGTCACTTTAAAAAAATTTACTACAATAATAGTTTTGAAAAATACTTACTTTAGAATTTAAATATTTAGAAATAATAAATTTTCTAAAACATTCTTTTTAAAACAACTTTAAAACTTTTAACGTATATTTAAAAATTTACTTTGAAAACGTACTTGGCTATCTAGGGAAATATACTTCTCTTCACATCCTTTAAAAATAAATCACTATTTTTTTTAAACAAATTTTCCCATTCCTTTAATAAATTTCCACCGTGAATTTATTCTTCCAATTTTCCACTGATATATTACTTCGCTTTTACAAACCCAGTTTATAAATTTCATAGTCACATTCTCCTTTAAATTTCCATTTTCAAACACTTAAATCAATTTCCAAATTGATTCCCAATTTACTCCATTTTGAAATAAATTTCTTTACTTACTCAATTTATTTCAAAATCCATTAACTTCAGATTTTATTTCTTAATTATGATTTAAAGCCCTCTTTAACTGAAAATACAAATTTCATACCTTTTTTCCAAATTCCTTCTTTTTCTTTTAAATAAATTTAAATCTTGGATTTTAAAATAAATTCTTTATTCCTTTAGATAATCTCACTTAAGTTTTAAATTCATTACTCCTCTGTTTATTCAAAATCCCCTTTCCCATATTCAGAATTTTATTTATTTAAAAAATTCACTTTTATTCTTTCCAATTAATCCTTCAATTTATTCAAACTTCTATAATTATTTTACTAAAATATTTTCTCTTTTATTTTCGCATTTCAAAAATCCCATTCTATAGATTTTGGTAACTCAGTATACCGAAATATATTAATTTCAACCATAGCATCCGCTATTCCAATTATAATGAAATTCACCACAGAATATCAAATAATCATGATACAGAATTATTAGAACAATCTATAAAATTTTGAGGAATCCAGTTGGATCCCTCCAACCTATTTCCCTGCATCAACAGATGTTAGCATGATACAAAATACCGATTCCACTTTGAGGTGGAATATCGCGGTATATGGGACTTATATAATGTCATCCGCTATTATGCGGCGCATAGGGTCTCATCCGCTATATAATGTGGGAAATCAATCACTCCAATATATACTATGTAATACTATATATAATATAGCACATCAAACCAATTCAATCATTCAACCAATTATTTCAATTTAACCATTTAAATTTAAATAGCAACCTAGATGAGTGAGATTGACTCACCTTTGATTTTTGTTTGCAACCCAAATCCGAACTGGCTTGATTTCTTCACGATTTCGGACCTTGTACAAGCATTATATAATTTTATTAACACTTGGCAAAAATTGAATGATTAATTATCATTTGAATTGATTCAAAAATTAATTACTATTTATCAATTTAACTAATAATTAAATTTAAACTAATTTTCCTTTTAATAAATTCTAAATTAAATAAGTTAATTAAATACCTTAATAAATTATTTTTAACCTAGCCTAGTAAATTGAATCTTACTTTCTTCATTTTCAACTGCATATGCAAAATAATCCACATAAGTTTAAAAAAAAATCCAATTCCTACCATTCCCATAATCTTATCTATATAAAATTTCTTGTTTTACTGTGAATTTTCACCGTTAAAATTCAGATTCCCGTATTTTTCCAAAATTATATGTATATATATATACCTATTATTATATTAAACAGAAACCTTATATCTTGCTGTAAATTATATACATATATCTATATACATCAAATTTAATTTTAAAAACAAATAATCAAATACATCACTGCTCAAAAGAAAACCCAGACTCCCACCTGAGTCAGCCTGCTGCTAGAACGAGATCATGATAATCGTGACAACCACCCGGCCTTGATTTTCTACATCACACGTCGCATAGCCCAAATGCTCTACCGAGTTCCTCCAAACTCCACCTAGAGGTGCGCCCACCCTTGACAATACCAAAACCCACCACCATCCCTCGATTGGAAAGCCACAAAGTCACAAAACCCAAACCCTAGTCGAAACCATTGCGTGAGCCAGGGTCGAGATTGAAAAAAAATGCAGCCGAAATGAGTTCGAATTCGAATTGAAAATGAGGACTTGGGATTTGAATTGTAAAGGGCACAAGATTTGTTCGTCCGCCATTATTTTCTCAATTTGGGAGAAACACGAACCACTGCAACATTCGTTCGATGCGCTATCGAGATGAACTGCCGAGGAGAAGAACGGAGCCGCCTATGCTCACGTTTATTCAGGATTTCATTTCGCCCTTTTTTTCATTTGAACTTGTTTCTTGCTGCGATAAAATGATCGACCCCTTCGTTCTGTTCCTTTTTATTCGAAATGACAGCCGCGTCCTTTTTGGAAAGAAAAAGGGAAACACGAGTAGATTGTTGCGTGAAGGAATTGCTCTTCTACAGTGATTTCGAAAGGAGGTGAAAAAGTGTTGACGTGAAATTTATTTGATTGATTAAAAAAGGTATTAATTTTATTTAAATTTAAATCGACAAGAATTATGCAACTCAAAATCTCGACCTCCTATCGCGGCGTGCCGTTAGGCATTTATAATGTTATACCCTTATTCCGAATGCAGTGGAAAAGGTTTCGAGCCCTAATTCAATCGTGTGGAGAAGATAGCTTTTTGAACCCATTTGTTATATTAAATTTCGATTCAATTTTCAGCACGTTCACTTATTGTACGGCCAAACGATCACTCCAAACACTACGAAATTTGAAATCCGATAATAATACACTATTACGGATCCAATGGAACTGGTTTCGTCGATTTCCGAGACTATGTCTCGGAAGGCAATTTTTACATCCAATTTAAACTATAGAATTTTAAAACTGAACAAATTACTTCCAAATTCAGTTTTAACTCATCTGTTATCTTTAGTATTACCATTATAAGTTTTATAAGCCCTTGAAATATTTTTATCAACTTAAAACTCAAGATTAAATATTTTATCCAATCTCTAATTATTATATTCAATAAATTTAATCGCCAAATTCAAACTGATATTTGAAATCCAAGTTAAAATAACTTGCAAATATTTAAAATTAATTAAATATTCCAATTTCAAATGTCTAAAAATTCTGGGTCGTCATAGCCGGGACCTCTTGCGGTCAATCCTTTGATGGTTGGGGACTTTTATGATCGGGGCCTTTGATGGATGGGACCTCTTGCGCTCAAGCCTTTCATGGCCGGGGTCTTTCTTTGCCCTAAGAGAACCTTATTTCTTTCTACACTTAGATTTATAAATTCCTTATTTATTCATCCATTGTTGGAAAGTATGGTCATAAATGTTCAACGTTCCATGTTCTTGGTGTGACATTGCAATCTGGCTGGCAGAGTATATAAGCCCCAAGTTGGATTACTTTATGCACAACCAAGGGGCCTTCCTAATTAGTTCCTAAACACTCATCCGTAGGATATTTGATATTTCCACGATTCTTTGGAGTACTAGGTCTCCTATTTAGAATGTTCTTTCTCCTACTTTATAATTGCAGTACTTGGTTATTCTGCATTGGTACTCAGCCATTCGGATGACCGCCTCATCTCTTAGTTCATTGATTAAGTCTAAGGATTCTTTCTTTAGCTCTTATTTTGGGCCAAATGCATACGCGATCCTCCAAAGGAGAAGGAACCTTGACTTCAATTGGAAGCATTTTCTTCACATCCATATGTAAAGGAATATGGGTATGCCTTGCTGCAGTCTTGGTAGAAGTTCTATATGCCCACAGGACACGGGATAGCTCCTTCACCCGATTCCCTTTAGCATTGTTCAGTCGTTTCTTCAAAATGGTCTTTATAGTTTTGTTAGCCGCTTTAACAGCTCCATTTGTTTTAGGATGAGATATAGACAAAAAGCTTAATAATCCCATTTTTATCGCAAAATCGGGTAAATTTCTCGCTTTCAAATTGAGTTCCATTGTCGAAGATTATCTTGTGTGGGATTCCGATCGGGTGAAATATTCCTCATTACGAATTTGAGGACCTTTCTTAACGTGATATTCGGAAGCGGTTCAGCTTCTACCCACTTTGTAAAATCATCAATGACTACCACTGCGTATATAGATCCTCGTTTAGACACTGGCAGTGGTCATATCAAGTCAATTCCCCACACAACGAAAGGCCATGAGCTTGATATAGAACTCAGTTAGCTCAAAGGTAAACGAGGAATTTTAGAGAATCTTTGGCATTTGTCACATCTTCTCACTTGATCGATAGCTTGACTAGTCATTTTAGGCCAATAAAAGTCTCACCTCATAACTTTCTTAGCCAGCTTTATTCCGTTAGAATAATCCCCACGGAATCCTTCATGAGCCTCCATTAGTAGTTCAGACCCTGTTTCTGGACTAATACATCTTAAGTAAGAGAACGAGTATCCCTTTTTGTAGAATATCCCGTTTGACATAATAAAAGTTGGGGCTTGGAATCTTATTCTTCTTGCTACTTTTTTGTCTATTGGCCGTATTTTCTTTGTTAGATATTCTGTGATAGGAGTCATCCAATTATCCTTATATCGATCATCTGTTCTTTAAGGAGTTCTACTTGAAGGATTCCAGTTTTGTCTTCTTTCTCTTTGTATGCTAAGGCTTGGGATCTGGTCATTATCAAGGTTTCATTTTCTGAATTAGGATTTTCACTTTTATACTTTGCTTTTCTTGATAGCCTATAGGCACGATTTGGGCTTTTGGTGCCCCTCGAGAACTTGCCAATTAAGCTAAAGAGTCAGCATGAGAGTCTTTGCCTCGTGGCAGTTAACATATCAAAAAAATATTTGAATTGAGTTAACATCTTCAAAATATTCTTAACATATAGTGTTAGCTTAACGTCTTTCGTCCGATATCTCCGATTCAACTGATTTACCATTAATTGTGAGTCGCTAATGATCTCAATTCTAGGGATATTTAACTGAAGGATCAGGGCAAGTCCCACTATCATTGATTTATATTCTACTGCATTGTTAGTAGTTTGAAACCCTAACTTCATTGCACAGTGCAAGCGATGCCCGTCAGGAGTTATGACCATATATATGGCTCCGACTCCTTGTTCGTTTGAGGCTCCATCTACGAACAATTACCACTTAGGTTTCAAATCTTTCTTCTTTTTTGATTTCTCCTTAATAAATCCTATGCACTGATTGATGAAGTCGGCTAGAGCCCGTTTTTTGATTAAGACTCGTGGTAGGAATTCAATATCATATTGGCTAAGCTCAATCCCCGCTTAACTAACCTTCTTGAAGTTTTTGGCTTGCTAAAGACTTGCTTAAGTGGAAAATTGTTTAAGACTTTAATTGAATGTGCTTGAAAGTAAGCCGTTAATTTGCATGTGGTGAGCAATAAGCAATATGCTAGCTTTTTTATTACCGGATGTCTATTTTTTGCATCCTTTCCTTTTGCTAGTATAATATGCTGAAACTTGGACTCCCTTTTCCTCACTTATCATCATTGAGTTGTCTGCATTTTTAGAAACTGCCTTATGGATATAAAAAAATTCTCCATCTACAGGATTGTAAAGAACTAGTGGTTTTTTCAAATGATCTTTTAGTTCTTGAAATTCCTTGCCACAATCTTCACTCCGTTTAAATTTCTTCTTTTTCTTGATCACATTGAATAATGCTATACATTTATCAGTAGCCTTGGAAATGAACCTACTCAGTACCGCCACTTCCTGTTTAGGCTCATTGCGTCCTTTCTTGTCTCAGGTTCTGCCATGTCTCCGATAGCTTAAATTTTGCTGGGATTAGCTTCAATTCATCTTGCACCGACTTTATACCCTACGAACTTGCCAGATTGGATTCCGAAAGAACATTTTTACGGGTTAAGTTTCACCTGATATTTTTGCAACACATCGAACATTCCTTCCAGGTCTTTCAAGTGGTTGCTTCTTTCTTGAGATTTGACTAGCATGTCATCTGCATATGCTTCCATGTTTCAGCCAATTTTCTCCCTAAACATTCTATTTACCAGCATCTAATATGCTTCCCTGCATTTTTCAGTCCATAGAGCATTACTTTGTAACATTAAATTTCCTAATCTATTATAAAGCTAGTGTTTTCCTCGTCAGGCTTAAACATTGGAATCTGGTTATACCTTGAATAAGAATCCATGAAAGATAAAAGCTAATGTCCACTTGTTGCATCAACTAACTGATCTATCCTTAGGAAAGGATAACAGTCTTTTGGGAATGCCTTATTTAAATCGGTATAATCGATGCAAGTTCTCCATCTTCCGTTGGATTCTTGACTAGAACTAGATTGGCTAACCACTTCGGATATAGCACCACTTAGATTAATCCATTTTCAAGCAACTTTTTGACTTCCTCCTCTAAAACATTAGAACAGACTTTATTGAATTGCCTTTTCTTTTATCAGATTGTATGAAATTTGGATCTATGTTCAAAGCATGGCACATAATGGTTGGGTCTATCCCCACTACAACTGAATGAGTCCAAGTGAACACGTCCTTACTGGACTGAAGAAAATGAACTAACTCCCCTTTAGTTTTCTTTCTAGTTCTTTTCCAACTTTTACTATTTTCATCGTGTCAATTAGGTCTATGCATATTTCCTCAAGTTCCTCGATGGGTTTTATCCTCTCTTGGTCACCCTTATAATCGAGTTCACTTAATATCCTCTCCTTCCACCTCGTCATCCACTAGGTTTGTGTCTTTTCTCTTTCTTTTCTTTTTTGAAAATTTGAATTTCCTAAACTTATGTTTGTCTTCACCGCATGCCTTTGCCTTCACTTTAAATGATTGATTGCATGAATATTCATTCAAACGCTGAATAATTTCAATTTGGATTGACTTACCTTTCACCGTGTCAGAACAAGGAATGTGGTTTCATTTTTACTGATCAAGTACATAAAAATACATTTCACGGAAGCGAAACTGCTCTCCCCTTACTTTCCCCAACCACTCTTAGTTAAAAACTTCACCATCAGGTACTTTGGTGACATGAAAGCATCAACCTCATCCAATGATGGCCTTTCAAAGAACACATTGTAATAACATGGCTGATTAATTATAACAAACAAAGTTTTGGAAGTCCTGCAGTGTAGCGGAACCCCCGTCTAGACCAGTAGCTTTATCTGCCTTACGTGGGTTAACCCTTTATTGTTGAATCCAAAGATAGGCTCAGCTCCAGCTTCTCCTCAGGAATTCCCATCTGATTAAAAGAATTCTTAAAGTTGACATTGATTATGCTTCCAGTGTCAACAAGAATTTTTGTCACCACCGAAAGCCCAATTTGAGCAGTTTTCACGAGTCGGTCGTTATTGGGATGGCAGACTCCATTCTATTCTTGTGGAGTAATGGTTAGGTTATGCATCTGAATTCGATACCTAGGGTTTTTGTGTGGTGGTTCTTCCTGGATTGATAAAATTTCTTCCTTCGCTTCCCTAATGTAATGATTTCTGGCACCTTTACTGTTTCAAGCTATATGTGGACCTCCATGGATTATATCAATTCGATTAAGAGGTGGGATGAAATCAAGCTAGACATCTTCTTCTACTACATATGCAGTGTTATTCGAGAGTTTCGCATTACTCTTCTCTGGATGGACACCTTCTTAGTTATCCTTGACAGACTCCTTTAACTGTCCGTTACAAATATTCCATTGGATTATACCTGCTAACACCCGGCATTCATTCGTCGTGTGTCTATTGGATTTGTGACAAGAGCAATATTCTTGTAGCACCCCGCCACTATACCCATACTACTAAAGTACATTACTAAGTAATGTTGTCTAGAAATATGGAGAATAAGGTTTGTTGGAAGCGACCTTACATAAATCTTGCCTCGAGCTAACACCAATATGTCATTCTTACTGTAGTCTCAATCCATCTCAAAATAAGAGATATACAATATTCGCATGAAGCAATAGTTACGTAGGTTCCTAATAGAAAAATAATGTATATAATAATTATTTACAGACACAGAATCACATGCAGAACAAAATATAATACAAATCCCATAATATAGAGTCTCAAAATAGAGTACAAAGCTTACTACCCAAAAATATACATCATAGTCATTACTGCCTAAATCTAAAATATCATATATATATGCATACAACATATACAAAGGACATACACTAACTGAAGACATAACTAATTAAAATCTCACAAAACCTAATGTCGAGATAACAAAAAGCTGCATAGTGCAAAATCACTTCAAACTTCAAACACGCACATCAATCCATGGTCAATGTCCCTGAACCTGAAATGTCTCGGTCTGACAATCCACGGTCAATCACATATCAAATAAAATGAGATATATCTAACAATAATTAACATACAAGTGATCTCAACAATACTCAAGTCTATTAAGACTATTATATGCAAATATGGCAATTCATACATAACCATTTCAAATCAATAGACAAAAGAAATCCATAGAAGTCTGATGCTAGGTACCGTCCTCTTTATGGACTAAACATAAAGGTACAGTCCCCTCCAGGACAATCATAAAAACACAACGAAACACATTATGTCACAAAATCATATCAAGTCTCTCATAGACTATCATCTTAAATATAGTGTTAACTTATTAAAATCTTTGAAGCATAAAAAGAGTATTTGATATTAAAAACACTACGAAGATCATGCAGGAATGGATTCCTGAAAATACTACAAAAAAATCACTAGTAGTTTAATCGATCGCCCACACCACACTAGCAATTCAGTCGATTGCTAACATCACATTAGCAATTTATTCAGCCGCTAACTCCGTTCTAATAGTTTGGTCGATCACTAACACTACACTAGCAGTTTAGTCGATCGCTAACAACATACTAGCAGTTTAAATCGGTCGCTAAGACCACATTGCATAAATCGACCAATAAAATATTCTTAGTGAAAATTTCTCTCTTCCAATGGGAGACTGGTAAAAAAATCTCCAAGAGTTTATCCCGCTAAACTCCTCTAGTCCATCGGTACCAGATATCCATAGCATATGTTCAACCTAATATTGCACTGCTGAGGTGCCACGCCTACTAACAGATGGCGCAAGTTGTTATGATATCAAATATACCCCATGGTACAGATTGTTGGCTCAATGGTATAGGGCTGGACACTAAACGAATACCACGACTCGGGGTGCGGCCTCCCCAGTCAAGTCGCAAATCGAACAACTAGCTTCAAAGTCTAGCCAACGAATGCACAAACAAATATAACGAGCTATAAAATAACTCGTATCTCCAAGACAATATTTATTACGAAGTGATATAAACTTCTCAAATAATTGTTACTAGAGTAACACCGTATGTCTCATAACCACTCGGTGCTACTAAAATATATACTATTAGTTAGTAAATTCCACCACCAAATACTCTATGCAAACAAGTCATATAATTAAACCATAAAGTGATAACGAATGTTCCATAACCACTCGTTACTACTATATTGTTTAAGTATATTTCTCTTTTCATAGAAAAAGCTAATGATTAGCTTGAAAGCTCACTTATGCAAAAACTCATCAAAATCACAAAAGAAATATCGAATTTATATAAGTTGTCATTATATATATATATATATATATATATATATGGTTGTTCTAAATTTCCATTAAAAGGAGATATATTATTCTCCAAACTATACTCTAAAAGCCACATAAATTTGGAAATAACATAGACTTATCTCTTTAAAACCGTACCTTTAAATAATACACTATATCTATTAACTCTATATATAAAACAGTTATTTATGTTACGTACTTCGAAATATATTCTTATAAAGAAAATATAATTATATTTGAAAAGATTATAGAATAATAGTTTGATTTGGAAATCACTCTTTTGAACACTCAAGTAGATATTGTGCAATAAAATTACGCGTAATATCATATATATCCATAATGCATTTTATGGAATAATAACCCCAGAACGAATTCATAAATTCAAGAATCAAAATGTGGAATTGACATCAAAATCATCACAAAATAAAGTGTCAAAACAATACAAAAACACTTCAAGAAGCAACTGGCCAAAAGGCAAACAAATGTGATCGATCGGGAGACACGGCACATCACCTGGGCTCTGCCCAAGTGTGTGACCTGTGCATCGGTATTGAGGACCGGTTCACCAGTAGCGTCGCATGGGTAAAACCATAGGTAATTTCTATGCCCTTCGATGGTTCGTTGATGGGGGTTTTCCGGTAGCGGATGTTTTTAACTCCTAGAGCATTGATTTTGGCCTCATGCAAACATATATTCAACTACAGTTGTAGGATTCAAGATATTAAAAATCACAAGTTTCAGCAAACAAAAAATTGCATAGCCAATATATGCAAATAACATACAAGATTGAAATCATTTAACTCTAAATTCATCCAATCCAACAACAGCAATTAGGCTTTAATTTAGGTAAAGTAGTGTGACGTAAACTCACCAATCGGACTTCTAACAACTTGCCTTGGTTTCCTATGCTTGCTACTCCTCTTCTTCTTGTCCAGTTTGCCTTAAAACTCAAAAGATACAGAACACAAAAATTGAAATTCTACAACAAACGAATTGGCGATAGGGTGTAGTTTGGATTGAGAGATTACCTTGATTTTTACCGGAATTTTCTGTAATTTATTTGATTTTAAATTTGAAGATTTTCTTTCAACATAGGTTTATAGTTTGGGAATTTGGTTTGAGAAAGCTTCTGTGTATTTTGAATGAACGTACAGGGAGGTGTTTCTCAAGTTAGAGAAATTCACTAGTTCCCTTAAATGGGCTGAACTAAATATCTAAGCCCAAACCCCTTTAACTTAAATACCCCATGAATTAAATCATTCCCTAATCTTATTTTTGCTCAACTTTAAACATAATTTTCTAAATGATTAAAATATAAAAAAAATTAATATGAATGTTCTAAAATTAAGTTTACCATCTAATCTTGATAATTAGATAATGAAATAAAATTTTAATAATCATTTAACCCTTTATTTTTATTATTGAAAATGAGACATTTTGCATTTTTCTAAAATAAGAAAACACGTATAAATCATTTTAGTAACTAAATTTATCATTTTCTCTCTAACTAAGATTGCACGTCATTTAGAAAATACTAACACACTTTTTACATGTCTTGAATCAATAATACATACACTTAAATTTGTTTACACAATATTTGCCCTAAATTTCATTGTTAAAGAAAATACTCCTTTTAATCAATTTAACATAACACTTAACTTATTAATTTTATACATAAGTTCTAACCCTTCATAAATCACCATTTTAATCTTTAACAAGATTATAACACTCTAATTTACCTAAATACACAATTTAAACTCATTTCCCAAATACACTAAAACACCAAAAATCCAATTACATAATTTCTCAAATAATATATTTTAAATTCTTACTCAATTAAATCTGGTTTGTTTAATTGAATAAATGATAAATCAAGATGAACTCAATCGGGCTGTTACAATTCTTCCCTATTCCTTGGTTCTGGGTTTGTCTTTGCCTTGTAAGAGATTGGGAAATCACCATTCCCCTTCATTGTAGCATATATGTAAGATATCAATTTGTCTAAAGCAACATGGCTTGCGTTTAAGTCTTCTTCCCACCTCGGCATTTTATGACAATGGATGTGATTAATTTTTTCCATTTTAGATTTTAGCTGAGCTTTCTCTTTGGCATGGTATATTTCATCCATTCAGATGAACTTGTCTGCTTAGAAGTGAAAGTCTTGTAAATCCTTGCACCCATGAATGTATGTTCACGTCAAAATGGGGTTTGCTCGATTAGCCCTGTTATTGTCACTAGCTTATCTCTATCGGTTATATTTTTGGCTTCTAAAGCTTGTACATTAAACCATTTAGGATAATCTCTCAATAGCTTTCCTGGTCTTTGTTTGGTGTTTTCTACAATAGTATAATCAATGGCAGAATCTTTGCAGATGTAGAATTGAGCTAAAATCTCATAAAAGAACCGATTCCAAGAGTATATAGTCTTTTCACGATATTGTTGATACCATTTATCTGCTGTCCCTCGGAAAGGGGCCGGGAAAAGTCTACACCGCACTGCCCCAGATGCATTATAAAAGTCCATCTGAATTTCAATGGCTAATAAATGGTCGTTTAGATCAGTTCTTCCATTGTATTTGATTGATGGAATCTTATTGTGAGATGGAATTTTTGCGGACATAATTTCATCACTGAATGGAGCTACTTTCTCATTATCATCGACTCTCTCATCTTGTGTCTTCTTCCCTTTGGCATTGAGCATAGCTTTGCCATTTTTGCTGCCATATCTCTCCGGTAGTCTTCAGCAGAATGTTAATTTCTTTTTTCGGGTTTATATCTCTCTAATGTAAAGTTTCCAAACAGTTCATGGGATTTTTCCTCCATTCTTCCCTGATAATCTGTCTTGATTTGCTGGTTACTTTTATTTTTCTATTGAGTTATGGCAAGCTTGCTTTTGCCTTTATCTTTAAGTTGGGAAGCATTCAAGTTTCTCCTCGAAGATTCTGCTCTGTCTCCTCTTGTAAGCTTGGTAGTCTTTGAAGATTTCTAGGCAAGCACTCCTTCCAAAAGTTCTTTCATCATCAACAGTTATTGCTCCAAAGTTTTGGATTTTTGCTACTAGTTGGTTGTACTGGTTATGATGGTTGCACGTGCTCTGTGTTTCCCACATTAAAATTAGGAGTCACATTCTCTTCTAGCATCGTCGTCTATATGACCTCTTTGGTCTAAATATTAAGTCTTCATGATCTCATTTTCTTGAAATAAATTCACTTAACTGGTCTAAATATGAAGGAGTTAAGCAACCCGAATGGGACCTCCTTCTAATGCCAAAAATAATAGACCAAAAAATGGTATAATATCTCAGATGTCAAGTGTAGAAAGATATCCCTTGATTTGAATACTTGCAAAGAAATGATGATATATTGGTTAATCTTGCTTACTTGATTACTACATGCGTGAAGACATGAGCACGAATAGATTGATCATATCATCATGGTTAATGCCTATATGAGGGCATCATATCGACATGATTAATGCATCAAGGTCGAGCTTACTATTTAGAATTAATATTATGATAGATACACTAACGAGTGAAAGGCAATTGGTCCTTGAGATAAAGTTCATTTTGTCATGATTATTCTATTTGCTCGAAGTCCCACTATGCTACGAAGTGAATCAGACAACAATGATCACACAACATAAGGTAAATTTTCTGTTATTCTACTTTTTCACACAATATACGAAAAAATCATATGTTGTATGACATAGCCGTCCTACAAATTCAGTTAAACAACATATGGAAAAATTCATTCAGACAACATTTTAGTGTCGTGCTAATTTCCCTCCTACAAATTCATTTTCTGCTTACAAATTCCTGCTTACACATTCATTTCCCTTCTTCCACTCATTCGTTACTTCAACATCCTCTCTAAACCTAATCCCCTATTCCATGAAAAATTGTTGTTATCCCAACCTTCGTTTTCACTGCCGCCCCATCCTCTAACACTAAGTCCCATTGAATAATGATACTCTCTCACTCTCAAAACCCAAGCTCTGCTTCGATTGGTATTAGTATGATTTCTGCCCCTTTTGATTTATATTGTTCTCAATTTTTATGCTTTGAGTTAAGATTGGTGCGTGATTTATATAAGTTTTATTCTCTGATTTTGCTTGAACACAAATAATAATTATTGCTGAAGATGATAATGGGATTTATATAGAAATCAATTTTCTATATTTTCGTGTGTGTACTTGACTTTGAAAAATTCAATCTTCTACCATAGATTTTTGATCATATGACTTTGAGTTTCCTAACTTTGTCAACATACGAATATATATTCAATTTTTTTCATCTTTTTGCTTTGGTTGTATTACTGACTTTGAGATTTTTGATTCCTGACATTGAGGTTTTGTCAACATACAACTTTGAGTTAAGATTTTTGATTTTTGATTCCTGACTTTGTCAACATACGACTCCGAATTAAGATTGGTTGTATTCCTTACTTTGAGATTCCCGACTTTGAGATTTTTGATCAATCCCACTGCTTTGGTTGTATAACTATTTTCTACTTGAGTACATGTATGCATGTAGATGCCTATGGATTCAATTGAGTCAGTGTATTCCTGACTTTGAGTACTGTTTTGTACCTTGAGCACTGTTTTGTACCTTGAGCACTTTGCTTCTACTTGATTACATGTATTCCTGACTTTGAATACTATTTTCTACCTTAAGCACTTTGCTTCTATTTATATGTCCCCTCCTTTATGTAGTTTGCCGATGTGTAATTTGCATTGCTTTACGTGCACTATCTTGAATTATGCCTGATGCCTGAGCTTGTATGCATGACGCATGTATGTTGGTAAGCATGTATGCATGATTCCTGAGCTTGTTTATGTGCACAATCTTGAATAACCCCTTCATGTCAGTAAGCATGTATGCATGATGCCTGAGCTTATTTGTGTGCACTATCTTGAATTCTGGCTTAGCTTGTCTTCCTGGTGCACCGTTGTGTTTCTGTATATAAGCACACTTGACTGAACCTGGTTTGCATCTTAGATGTGCATGTGCTATGTTCATTACTCTTTCATGTGCTTACGCCTTACTTATTTGTGGACTTGCAATAGTATTCTACCTAGTGTGCAGGCTTGACCGATCTAGTTCGCACATGTGCCCGACTTCATTTGACAGTTCATGTATACACTTGAGTTCCATTTGCATTACCATGTCTTGTTGCATTCTTGATGATTTAGCTAGTTGCACTTGTATACGTGCATTGAATTATTCATATGAGCACCTGAGTTGAGCCTGAGCCTACTTAGACTTGACCTCTTGTACGCACTTGTGTTGAATCCAGTTGCTCGGATTTGACAGTGTGCACACTTGCACCGCCTTGAGCCATCGGTCTTGACCCTTGCAATTGTCCCTGAGATTTTATTGATGCTCGGCCTTATGATATTCACGGTGACATATTGTGCATATCATAAGCTGTTTATGCACACTTAATTTTTGTCTCGGTCTAAAATATGAAAAAAAAAACAATATTTATCGAGGCAATATCAAATCACAATTATAATTATATTTTTGTAATTTCTGTTTGTTTCCTTTTTCATTTTACCGTGCTGTTTATTGATGGGTATAGCGAACGACTGGACATAGGCTGGAGCAAGAAGATATCAGAAACAAATTCAAGTGAGAGAAAAATGATGTATATGAGTGTGTGATATAGTGTATGAATAAAGTTGTATTGTATTTGAAAATGTAAACATAGTGGAAGCCAAATATGTGCTTTCTGAATTTGAACTGAAATAAAATATCTGTTTAAATAAAATTACAATTCGTTCATTTCAGTATGCAAATATTTGTTTCATTCCGTGAACAACATATAAGTGTAATATGTATTCATATTAGCCAATATTGTTGTCTAATAAGTAATTTTAGGAATGATACTATAACATCGGACAACATGTGATTTTCTGTTATGGCAGTACATATCAGACGAGAGGGCATATCTGTAGCCTGATGTGTAGAGACGGCATTGGATTGAACGAAGGATAGATTTGCTTTCAAACAATGTAGCATATCTATTGTCTGATGCTTTTTCGGCGAAGTGTCCCCTAAGGCCAGTGTCATATATATGAGTTCATATTGGCTATTAGATAAGAAAATCCAATAGGCCTATGATATGTCATATGTTCGATGGGAGTAGAATACAAGGCATTGAGATATAGTGAAGTCCATTATGCATACCAATGGACTATTCATCTCGCCTTGTGTTCGAAGTCCATAGTTCATATAAATATGCATATAGAAGTCCATCATGGTCCAAGGTATCTTGACTATGTTTATGTCGAGTTGGTCGTGGCAAGTTCACAATATGCAAGTCCAAATCAATAATGTTCAGCAAGGTCATAATCAAAGTCAATATGCAAGGTTAAGTCCATGTTCATTCAATTAGAATATGATTATAGTCAAATAGATTTATCCTTAATTTGATTTAGGGTTACAAGTTTTTGATTTGAGGAGAAAGAAATGAAAATTCGGCTCTAAAAATGGAGCCTTTAGGGTTGTATTTATAGAGGTAGACGACCCCCCTCCCCTACTTTGTGTCTTATGTCTTCGGCAGGGTGAACATCGGTGGCTTCTGACTTCAACGGCATCACCCCAGCTTTTATTCTTTATGAAGGTATCATTGCCTTATTCCCATGTCTTCAACATTGTTGACTATCTCCGCTAATGTAATATGGATTCATTGAGTCAATGTAGACTGTGCCCTCGCCTTTATGCAATGTAAGGTCATCAACCTTTCTTTGCTTTAACATGCAATACCCTATGAATGGCCTAGTGAATCTACGGTCGAAGAGCAGTGTGTCGGTGAGCCTGGTTTGATTTTCGGTGAGCAAATAGAGGCGCTTATTGATAGCAGCATGCCTTCGATGAGCTGCATAAACGCGACGTGGTTATCAACGAAGAGTGATGTGACTTTGTTCGACTTGAACACTTTCGAAGAGTGTAACGACCCGATATTTTCAACCATTCGCATCCGCACATGTCGGACTTGAATTGTTCAAAATACCGCGTTGTAAATAAAATTTGGCAAATCTCAAAATATACAGTAAATAATTAATCACAGAATCACAGACACAGAATCAGAATACTCGCAGCGGAATTTAAAAATACTTAGTGGTTCATGAAGCCACTATAAATAGTCTCAATCAAATAAAAATTACATAGTCTTTAATCCAAATATAGTTTTAAATCATCAGTAGAACAATCCAAATGTCCACTAGTCTTGATTTCATAAATTTAGATAAAGAACTTGAAGGGAAGTTTGCCAGCAGCTTGAAAGTGATCTACAGAAATCCTAGCTCCGGGATGAAAACTGAACTGCAACTCAGGCTGACCCGAGCGTAAAATAAAACATAAACACTCGAGTCAGGACATACATACTTATATAGTGTAAGCTAATTCAAGTGTACTGTAATATAGAGCAGGTAACTTAAAGGATGCTTGGGACCGTCCATCCTCTAAGGATCCGTTAAACTATTTACTATGTAATAATGTTCGCTATTATAATAATGTCTATTAGTAAAATAAACTTACTTTTAAATAGCGTTAAGGCTTTACATTTTCCACCTTAACACGTAATATATTCCCATAGTCTATACAGTATTGTAATCTCCCCCGTACTGGGCGTCGTCAGAGGGCACTCCATAGGTATGGTACAAAACCAAAATCGTATAAGGCGTGCTAGGGTAGGTGACACGGCACAACTAGGCAATGCCAGGGTAGATATACCAATTACGCTTTCGGACCGATGAAAACGCGCAGCGCGCAGCTGCCGCCCACCTCGAACAACACTCCCAAATCAAAGGTGTGCACCAAAACAATCACAAAAATAATAGAATGGCAAACGAAGAAGTGCGTCCGATCAGAGGTGCTACCTCATTAATCCGTCAATCGCTCCTGTTTTAGCCACCTTATGCCAACTCACGGGAGTCGGGTCCACGTATTTACCTTAAAGGAAACGTCACCACCATCCTACTTCATTCTGGAATCTCCACCGCGTACACGGTTGTTAAAGTGGTTTTCGGTATCGACAGAGAGTATGCCAGATATCCGATCCCGGTCTCTTTAACAACCAAACGTTATTATAACCCGTGGTTACAACTTTTAGAAATGGTATTTATACTTTAAAAATCAAAATAAGTTTCAAATACATTTCAATACCATAATATCATTTCAACCATCATTTATTTAAACATCGGTCATTTTATTTAATATAAAATACTATTTAAATCTATTCAATTTATTTAGAAATTAATTTGCCTTTCAACTCACATTTAAAAGTTAAATTCTTCCATTTAAAACCATTTAAAGTCAATTCCTTATTTTTATTTATTCATATTATGTTCCAAAATTTAAGCCCTTTTTCCAAAGATTATTTCCATAAATTTTATTAAAACAATCAAAATTCAGTTTTAGTAGCACTTATAAAATGCTACCTAAAGTTATAGGTTAAAACAGTCTATTTACAAAAGACAGCATTTAAGTGCTGTAATTTATTAACTTAACCATTAAGTTTTAAATTCCCAAAATAAAACTTAATATCAATTATTTTACTTAACTAAAATCTCACTTTTAACAAAATTTCAGAATTTTCCAAAATAAGTTATACTCCAAAATTTTACATAAACATTCATTTATTTAACATTTGACTCATTCAAAAATCATTATAAATAAATAAAAAAAATCCTTTAAATACATTTAAACCAGAAAATTATAAACTTTCTATTTAAAAATATTTTTTTAAAACATTTCATAAAAATATTATATAAACCACGGTTCTGTATATAGTTTTCTACCCTAGGTCAAGTGATACGGATATATACCATTTCAATCCGCAATTTACAAAAACCCCGGGTTCTATCATTTCAAACCCGCAATCCCAAGTTAAATATTTAAAATTAAACAATTAAATAAATAAATGAATAAATAATTATCGTACAGGCCTATCATTTCAGCCTATAACGATCTCAAATTTACAGGGAACTTGCAGTGATGATTAAATCAGTAAATAAACATTACATTGTATAACTGCAATAATATTACAATAGATAAACAACTGATGAGGTGTCAATTTAAAATGAGGTTTAACATCATACGTTATATCACAGGCAGATAAAATTTAATAAATAATTTACAAATACACTTGTGATAAATCACGGATATATAGGTATGTTTGTCTGGTGAGAAATACTCACCTGAATGCTGCAGAAAGTTTGATTTCCAACGATGGTAACACTTGGAAAAAAGAAAACGCACAGAAGCACGATCAAACTGATGCAGAGGCTGCGACCAGATTTATATTTTGAAAAGGGAACGAATCTAAACTAAGAAAATTTTTAACCCGAAATTCTCAAAACAAAAGGGAACGAATGGAAATAAATTCGCCCCATAGGCTCGACTACTCCACCACACGGTTAGACTACGTTCTCAAAGCTCGGTTCAAAATTTTGCCCGTTACTTACTTTCACCCCTTTTTATTTCTATAAGTGGCGGAAATACTAATAATTTAAATCTAATTCTCGACATCATAAAAGAATTTTATGCGCATAATGTTGATAATACATATACACTCACAATACTAATTATATGAACACTTCTTCACTAGTACAAAAACCCTCCTACAGCCGATTCTTATATTTGCTTATTCAATTATTATTATTAATTATTTTCCTTCTCTAACTACTGTTGCAACCTAGTTTGGACACTTATGACCCACACGCATACTTTCTCCTCCATTCATTTTTTTTATTCTACTCTATTATATTTTGGGTAGAGTTTAAATTTTATTTCTATAATAAATTGGTCAAATTCACTACTGAAAATCTTGAAGGATGGCTAGATGACATAAAGCCTTAGTTATCATTTTATGAAAAAATTTCGTGCAATTTTATTTGGAGGAGAGGCTGACATCAGTGGTAAAGGAGGAGGGCAGGGATATAGTGGTGAATGAGGAGTCATAGCCTAAGGCGGTGGAGTTTTAAGCCTTTGCGTGAACAAAAAAAGAAGAGAAAAAAATGGAAAGAAAGAAGAGGAAAGCAAAGGAGGAAGAAGGAAAAATATAAACATAGGCCATACCTGATGCTGCATGTGAGAAGAAGCTGAGATGAAATGAGAAATTATGTGAGGCTTGAATTTATAGGAGAATATTGGGTTGCTTTGTATGCAAGGAAATGGTGAATGAGATCAGGAAACAAATATATGCAGAGGTTATTGATTTTTCCAGAGGAGATTTTTTTTCCGTGAATTAAGTGTAGATAAATGGTAAGGTAGGATAAATTTCGAAGCTAAAATGCACGCTCTTTTTGATTTCTTATCAGAGGATATTTGCGTGATTTAAGGTGAACAAAAATAGGAAGGAAATAAATTTTTGAATTAACTGCACGGTGGCTTGTATTTACACAAAGAAACAGACAGGAATATTATGCAACATTTGTACACGTTTCTTTTCTCCTTTAAAAATTTTGGAAATAATTACGTTTATTAAAAAGAAGAAACGGTAAAGTTTTGGCAAAGAATTTATGACAAATTTAAACAGATATTGAATGCGTTGATAAATTTTTAGCAAAGATAAAATTTTGATTTGAACGTGTAAAAGAAGGATGCTGCATGATTTTCCTTTGATTTTTCAGAAATCTCGTTCTATAGGTGAGGAAATAAATTTCTTTCATTGATTGCAAACGTTTCCAGTGGCAAGCGTTTTATTCTGTAAATGCATTCTTACGTGCACGAATTTAGGAAGAGGAAAAACAAATATCTAGGAAATATTTGCTCTTTCTTTAAATAAGAAATAAATGTGACTGGGGTGGAGAAACAGCAAGAATTTATTGCTGAGAATGGTAAAAGGAAATCACAGATTATATACCTATTAACCAAATGAAGTTGTACATGGATTTGAAATTTTTATAAACAGCATTGATTTATAAAGAAACAGCAAAGTTTTACTAGACAAAGATTTATACCAAATTTAAAGCAAATTGAATGCGTTGATTTTTATTATTAATACGTTTTCCTATATACGTTATTTATACCATTAAATATCGTACCTTCTTAAATGCGAAATTATCAGTTTATTAATATGCTATAAATTCTTAACATTTTTTACTAAATTAAAAGGATAAAACTTTAGTTACATCTCTCTCTGATTCTTATTACCATTAAAAGGCGATTTATCATCCAAATGGACCAAATATTACAAATTTTTAAAGCAAGTATATAATCCAATTTTTTTTTTTTTTAAATTCCCATTTAGAGTTATCCTTAAACAAAGTGAAACTTTCATTTATTATTTAGCATTTTGGAAATGATTTGATCAAATTAAAATATATATAAATTGGGAAGTAAATTTTACTGGAAAGAGAAAAATAAACGTAAGAAATATGGGTAAAGAGAAAAACGCATATGAAATAGGCAAGCAGATAGGAGAATGGATACTGCGCATGACTGAGATTTAGGAGAAAATTGTGTTTTGAAAAATGCAAGAAATAAATTTTGTTGAATGGAAAAAAAATCTATGGAAATCAAATTTTTAAAGCAATGCGTTGAATTTAGAGGCAACATACTTGATTTGAACGCTAGAATATTCCTTCCCTCTAAAAACACATGCCACTGATAAATTTACTCATTTACACTAAGCTCATATTTTTAAGAATGTGTACCATAGCCATAATATTTTATGCCCAAAATATACCAAAATAACGGATTAAAATTCTATACGTTTTCTTATATATATATACGGTATTTATTCCTTAAATTTACGAGCTCTTTAAACGCGTGATTACCCGGTTCATTTATACACTAAAAAAAAATTTAAAATTTACTACTTAAATGGAATAAAATTTGTTTACATTTTTTTCTTCTGATCTATTTACCATTGACACAGAAATGTATTATTCAAAATATTACTTAACTTTAAAAGGTAGATAATCCATTTTATAGCTAAGGTAAAAATTATTGTGTTGTTTTAACAGTCCAGAAAAATAGAAAATTGGCGAACGTTTATAAAATTGAACATAGAAAAGTGTTGATTCTTATAGTAAAGAAATGGAAAAGAATATTTGATTTGAACGTTATTGGAAAAATCAATGGGTTTTATTTATTAAATATGTGGAGTCAACGGAAAGAAAATTTATTCCTTTCCCACTTAAAATGCATGTATACTGATTTATTTGATTATTTATATCCAATGTAATAAATTTAGACGCGTGAAAAACCGTTGCAAAACACGCGCCTAGTTTCATAATAAAAGTGACGCTTTTTAAATTTACGCGTTCTCTTATGTAGTAAATATACGTTAAAAATATTCCATCAATAACACGCATTTTAAACGTGTAATTAAATAGTTTATTTATACACTATTTTTTTTTTCAAATCTTATTTCTTAATCAAAACTTGATTTTGCTAGAAATTAAGTTATTTACCATCTTTGACAAAAAACCCAAATTTCCAATTAAAGTTAATTCTTAACCACGTCAAAATTTCAGAGATCTTATTATTTAATTAAAAATTTGGTCAATTGCTTTTTATAATCACTTTAAAATTTAGATTTTTATATAATAAACCCCAAAGTTTTAAAAATACAAGTGAAAAATACTTGTTAAAAATTTGGGCTGTTACACTCTCCCCCACTCAGAATTTTTCGTCCTCGAAAAGGAAGAAGGTAGGGGAATAGAAACAACTGAAAGAAAACTAAATTGAAACTTAAATTAGAATCATTAATCTAAACAATAAAAATTCAATTTTAAATTAATCATTGATTTCATCTATTTATACTTAAAATTTTAACATTTATTTATTTACATATTTACTTGTATAATATCCCTACACTTAAAAAATCATCATTTTTTTTATCCAAATTTTACACAAGGTATTATAACATTCTAATTTAAAACGTTTAATTTTAATCCAAATTTGAAATCGTAATTTAACTTAATTGTTAAAGTAAATTTACCATTTCCCAAAATAAACTAAATTCCCCATTTAGTTTCTTCTTTATTCCAAACTATAATTAAATTTATTTCTCTCAATATATTTTTCTCATCTATGTCAAATATGTTTACACTTATTACAACTGTTTAAATTTATTCTTAGTTCCTTAACATCATTTTATATTGAAAATTATTCCATTACCCTTTTATTTTATTTACCTCTGTTAATCTTTTTATAACTAGAATTTAAGTGTATAACATTTATTATAACCACTCAAATTTTATTTATAAATCTTTTTATATTGTATATTATCCAATTACATTGTTAACTTCTGAAAATCAAAGTAAATTATATTGAAATGAAATTGATTATTATACAAATAAAACTTTCAAATTCAATTATCTCAAGTAGGAATTATTTATTCAAAAATTTGTTTTTTTTTTAAATTGAAATTATTCCTCAAGATAAAATTTAATAATTAAATTTCTAATTCCCTTCAACCCATTTAGAGATAAATAAATATATGTACATAATATGTCAAATCAAATTTAAATCATATATATCTATATATTATAAATCAAGTCATATTTAGAGATTCAAATCAATTAAATTCTCAAGGTAACACTGTAGCAAGACTACATAATGGTCTTTTTACTTCGAAACTGGAAAATGAATGTCGATGATGTTGCTGTCATCACCGAAATTATTTCCTAGCGACAAAGAGAAGAGCACTGATTTTTAAACCTTTAAAATTCTTTGGAAACAAATTTTTATTCGAAAATATTTTAAATAATATCTCCCTTTAAAATTTTATACACAAGGTTTGAAACCATCGAAAATTGAATTCTCAAGTTCTGGTTTTAAATTCATTTCTGTTTCCAAATTAATTTATAACCATTTGTTTATATTCAATTATTTATATTAGACAAAACACATGGTCTATAAAACCATAAATAAAATCAAAACTATTATCTCTTGACAACTAGTTAAATTAATTATAAAATTCTGAAAATTATACTTATATATAATATTAAATTTTTCCCAAATATAGGAATAAAATTTTCAAACAAGGATAGAGATTCAAATTTGATGGATTCAAATCAAAGAGAATTTTGATTTAAAGATAAATTGGAATCAGAAGCTCCGATGATTAAATAACAGAATAAGGAATTAGATAAGTTTATATAAATCGCGGGCAACCTTAACCTGGTCAACCGTGACTTAAAGAGTCAGATCGAATGTAGATTTACCATTCGATCCGAAGAGATAGAGTTCGGAATAACCAAAGATACTAGCATCTAAACCGAGGTTAAATATAAATCTTTGGTGAATCAATGCTAATTGTAAAGGAGTTTCACCCCTTTATTAGAATATTGGCGAGACCGCCAATTCACTATAAAGATCATCTCAAATGGAGTTTTGGGATACTCCAGAAATCGAAAGAAGATGAATAGTGAGGGACACGAATGAACTTTGGAACCACAGGGAACGTTCCAAAATTCAAAGGAAATCGAATCAAAAGGAAGAGATTCAAGCTCGAATGAAAGTGATTCTGTAAATCAAATTTACCATACATTCTAAGTTTTGCCTAGAGCCAAAGCTCTGATACCAAATGTAACGACCCGATATTTTCAACCATTCGCATCCGCACATGTCGGACTTGAATTGTTCAAAATACCGCGTTGTAAATAAAATTTGGCAAATCTCAAAATATACAGTAAATAATTAATCACAGAATCACAGACACAGAATCAGAATACTCGCAGCGGAATTTAAAAATACTTAGTGGTTCATGAAGCCACTATAAATAGTCTCAATCAAATAAAAATTACATAGTCTTTAATCCAAATATAGTTTTAAATCATCAGTAGAACAATCCAAATGTCCACTAGTCTTGATTTCATAAATTTAGATAAAGAACTGGAAGGGAAGTTTGCCAGCAGCTTGAAAGTGATCTACAGAAATCCTAGCTCCGGGATGAAAACTGAACTGCAACTCAGGCTGACCCGAGCGTAAAATAAAATATAAACACTCGAGTCAGGACATACATACTTATATAGTGTAAGCTAATTCGAGTGTACCGTAATATAGAGCAAGTAACTTAAAGGATGCTTGGGACCGCCCATCCTCTAAGGATCCGTTAAACTATTTACTATGTAGTAATGTTCGCTATTATAATAATGTCTATTAGTAAAATAAACTTACTTTTAAATAGCGTCAAGGCTTTACATTTTCCACCTTAACACGTAATATATTCCCATAGTCTATACAGTACTGTAATCTCCCCTGTACTGGGTGTCGTCAGAGGGCACTCCATAGGTATGGTACAAAACCAAAATCGTATCAGGCGCGTTAGGGTAGGTGACACGGCACAACTAGGCAATGCCAGGGTAGATATACCAATTACGCTTCCGGACCGATGGAAACGCGCAGCGCGCAGCTGCCGCCCACCTCGAACAACACTCCCAAATCAAAGGTGCGCACCAAAACAATCACAAAAGTAATAGAATGGCATACGAAGAAGTGCGTCCGATCAGAGGTGCTACCTCATTAATCCGTCAATCGCTCCTGTTTTAGCCACCTTATGCCAACTCACGGGAGTCAGGTCCACGTATTTACCTTAAAGGAAATGTCACTACCATCCTACTTCATTCTGGAATCTCCACCGCGTACACGGTTGTTAAAGTGGTTTTCGGTATCGATAGAGAGTATGCCAGATATCCGATCCCGGTCTCTTTAACAACCAAACGTTATTATAACCCGTGGTTACAACTTTTAGAAATGGTATTTATACTTTAAAAATCAAAATAAGTTTCAAATACATTTCAATACCATAATATCATTTCAACCATCATTTATTTAAACATCAGTCATTTTATTAAATATAAAATACCATTTAAATCTATTCAATTTATTTAGGAATTAATTTGCCTTTCAACTCACATTTAAAAGTTAAATTCTTCCATTTAAAACCATTTGAAGTCAATTCCTTATTTTTATTTATTCATATTATATTCCAAAATTTAAGCCCTTTTTCCAAAGATATATGTACTTATATTTGAAATGATTTGAAGTGAACCGGTGTTCAGTCCTCGAGTTTCGGATTTGATTAGTTTAATCCTATCTATTGAATTTGTTGACTTGAATTATGTTAATTTGGAAACTGGGATTATTTTCTAAACCTATTATTTTAGGAACTTTGAAATTGAGATATTTAATTTGGAAGAAAATTTGGTGAAATCATATATGATTTTGAAACTGAATTGATATTGAAATAATTTGAAATTGAGAACCTTATATTATTAAGTACTTGATTTGGAAGTGGTCGAACTTATATAAAATGGATTTGTATAAGTACGAAATTGATTTGAAACCTATTGATTTAAAAGGTACTCAATTTAGAAAGAGAAATTTTATATAATCGAAGTCTATATAAGTGTGATTTGGTATACTATTGATTGGGAAAGTATTCTATTGAAAATGGAATCCTATATAAAATGGACTTTATATAAGTATGATATTTGAAAGTATTTGGAAAGGTACTATATGATATATATTTTCGAAGTAAAGATATGGAAAGTGCCTTCTGCTTGATATCCGCTTTGTGGCCACATTATGGATTCATTCTATCAATATTATTCTCTTTGAATTTTGTTTTTTCGGATGTGATACTCGAGTGTCCCACCGTGGCGTAACCCATGGTTTTTTTTCTTCTCGCGACTGCATAGCGCAACTGCCTGGCTGAGACAGCCTAGGGTACGGATTGTTTCCTGGGGGATCCAGACGTAACCATTGTGTATCCTGCTCCCTACTAGTCATCATGGTGTAACTCGCAGGGCTGAGAAAGCTTACGGATACAGATTGTTTCCTGGGGGATCCAAGCATAACCATTGTGTATCTGCGAACCATGGTTAGACAAAGGTTTTGGTTTGGTTATTTTGTTTGGGTTGTACTTTCCATATCTGTTTTTAAAGGTTTTTTCAAGTATTTTCACTGGTTGTTGAAACAGGTCTACTAAGTACTTGAAGAATTCTAGCTTTGCGCCTGATCAACGCATGACCAGAGTCTGCAAGAACGAGGATAAACTTGTTGAAACATCGAGTTATAGAAGTATTTTCGAAAGGAAAATTAGTTTCGATATAAAGGCATTTTATATAAAAGTATTTTATTATAAAAGTATTTATAACAAAGAAATTCTGTACTAATATTCGAAACTGAAATTCTTGTGGTTCTAGATTAATTATTCGTGCCCGATACTATTCCTTGAATCTACCTTATCTGCTCAGTTTAGTTATTCACCTTTATTCTGTTTTTCGAATCTACCTTCTTTCCTTGTTGGATATATCCTTTTAAAATATTGTTTGTTTATATTCTACATGGTATAATAGAAATTTTTAGTGTTTCAGAGGTTATTAATTTATCTATAATGTTGGAAGTATCTTGAAATTTTTTTTTTTATAAATTTTGGATTTAATATTTTCATTAGCTTCTTTGTAAATATAAGTAATAATGTAAATAATTGTTTTCAAAGGAGTTTTGAAAAGTACTAAAGTATTAAAGAAAATTAAATTTCAAATGAAGGTTTTAAATGAATATTTCAAGTAAAATTTGTATAGTTTAAATTAATTGTTTATCTTGTACTTCAATCTATTTTTTTCTTTCTGTTTGTTGTTATTCCCCTACCTCCTTCCTTTTCGGGGACGAAAAGTTTTGAGTGGGGGAGAGTGTAACAACCCATAAATTTTTAAAACGGTTTTTAATAACGTATTTAATTGAATTTTTGAGAAATTTTAAATAATAATATTTTGAAAAAAAAATTAATGTTTGGATTATGTATAATTAAATAAAAGTAGTCAATAAATAAGAAAACATATAAATTTAGATTACATTCCTGGTTAATTAATTTGGGCGTACGTTCGTATTAACTATTGCATCTATTGTACGCACTCTTTTATTTCATATCTTAGCTGTTAAAAATCAAATCAACACGTGCATTTAAAAAAAAAGAATTAAACCCTGCCTCCAATTCACGTGTAAAACTTTCCACTTTCATTTGCGTCTCCGTATTTAATAGGTATAAAAATCTTTGATTTCTTAACTGTTTCAAAATCTCTTCCCATCTTTATTTTTGCAATGCAGTTCAGATCTGGAAAAAAAAAGTGTAATGGGTAACGATTCGAAATTTTAGACCAATTTAAAATTCTAATTTTACTAAAATATGGAATAAAATTTGGTAGAAACAAAAATGATGGGAATAATAATAGTTTATATGAGATTTACAATTTGAATTAAAACAACAAACGTTAAAAATTTAATAATAATTGTTAATTGTAAATATTGATCTATTAAATAAAATTTAAGAGGAAACAATAGTCTAATTGTATTGTTGTAATTTAAATAAGTTAACCTCTAACAAATGAACTAAAATTGGTAACTAATGGATATGTTGAGTTATGTGAAATTATTAAATACTGTTTGATTTATTGTTAATAAAAAGAAAATAAAAAGGAAAAATATTATGTTCTGTTTATACCTCAAATGGTGGTTTTGAAATTTAGTTTTGAAAGCAAGTATGGATTTTTGATTCAAAGAAAAATTTGGTCTTAATATACATATATACACGGAAAGTTTAGTTTTGGGTATATGGTCCATTAATTATTGTGTGAATTCTAGTAGGTATATATATATATATATATATATATATATATATCGGTTAGGTTAGTATTTTCAAATATATTACTCATTTCCTTGAAGTTTTGAAACACACTGTCCAATCAACCCATCAATTGCTCTAATAATTTATTTTGGGAAATTCAAGACACAGCTGTTTTATTTGCTATCATTTTTTTTTCAAACAGTTCATTTTGTCTTTATAACGTATCCTTCCATTCCATACTTATCTTTTTCCTTTACGTTTCAAATATGGAACGTGCTGCCCAATCAGCAATTAATTGCTTTAATTTCTCAACTAAATCTAGGGTGACTGTTGCCATCCTATAATTATTTTGAATATCAAAAAATATAAATTGTATACGTTTACGTTCATTTTTGGTCACTTCTTCTATTTTAAAGTAATATATTTATTTCTTAAAAATAGTTGCATTGTGAAACACGTCTCTTCCAAATCTTCACCGTGCAGCCCAAGCAATATAATAAATTTCTTTAATAACGTTGTTGAATCAACGGTCATTTCAATTTATTATTTGTTGTACGTTTCTTTTTCTTCTTAAAAATTGGCTACGTAAACATTAATTCAAAAATAGGAAGAAATCATTCGTTTCCTATAGCCACTTCATTTGCTTTAACTATTTCACGTGATTCAAGCAGGTGACCATGTCCATTCACTCAACCTTCATCTATATTTTTGTTTTAAATTTCTTTCCTCTGTTCACTAGGGTAATTACGGTATGATTCTCAGCCTATTGGTCTGCCTTTCCTTCTTTCCTTCGACAATCAAAAAAAAACCTTTAATTATTGTCTCATTTCTTGCTTGCACGGTTACAGATAATCAATTAGTTAATTGCATGTTGTAGTCTGTTCATGCCTATTTGGTTCATAAAAATTATTAAGCATTTTTACCCAGAGCAGCCAACTCACCTACATCCTTCTATATCTATTTAGTTGCGTACAAGTTCAAAATTTTCCATTTTCTTTGATTGATAAATTTGTTGCCTTTATCTATTCTTTCACTCGTTGTCTTTATTGCTTAAAGGAAAGCAATCCATCAAAACGTGAATATTTGATTATAGCCAGCCGCTACCTATACCCAAATTTCCATTTTTATGACCGTCATTCGAATATCAAACTTATATACTTTTTGCATTCATTTCGCTCATTCAATTTTACGTTTCTTACTCCAGCTTTTAAATATTGAACTCCTCCCTTATATTTCTCGGTGGCCTTTACTTCTCTTCTCTGTTTCTTCTTTTTCTTTCTCCCCCTCTGTTAGCTTCTCAAAACCATCACTCCGCAGCTCCTCCCTGATCTTCCACCCTTCATGCTTCTCCGTAGCCACTTAGACCGTGTACTCCTTCTTTTGTGTAAGTATATTTTTTTTAAACCTATGGTATATTTTAATATATACTGTGTACGTTAGTTTATATGCTTATACACACACACACACACACACACACACACACACGTTGTTGTATGCTTAGGAAAGAAAATATGTATATATTACACACTATATTCTCTGTTTTGTTTTAAAATATATAAGTTTTATAGGGTATAAGGTACACATATATAAAGTTATATGTTGTATAAGAATATAAGTGGATTTGTACAGATAAAGCATGGGTTTATTGATATTATAATTACGTAAATACTGATTTTATATAAACAATTATATGATCTATTTTTATATATTATAGAAATTGGAAAATATGGTTTGACAATGAATATATGTTATACTGTTTATATATTTACAGTAATATATATTGATTTTGTTTAAGTATGATATAGAAAGTGTTTATAAGTTTTTTTTTTAAAATAAGTTATATTAGTTTGGATTTTACCTGTTGGGTTAGATAGGGTTACTGAGTATACATATGTATATATTTATACCTTATGTACGTTTGTGTATATATATTTGTTAATTATATTTTAAGTTATATGTTAGTTATAATATATTATGGTTTGTAGTATTCCTAATATTTTAAAATGGAAAATATATACTGTTGGAAACTTGTAATACAATCGCGTTTGTATATTTTTTATTTAAGTTTATATAACTTTATATATATGTGTGTGTATATAGTATAAAATTTTGTTCGCAAATGTCTATATGAGTATACATTAATTGGTTCTAAAAGATATAAATATATGGAGACTTGTACGAAGTGTTGAATTAAATTTAAATTTGAGATATATGATTAAATTGATTTTAATAATAAATAATAAAATTATATACATCATTTTCTGTCATATCAAGATGGTTCTAATTCGTTTTCACCAAATTCTTATCTCTCAGCTTTGTTGAATTCGTGCCAATCTAGCATTGTTTTGAAATTCGTAGCTTGTTATGTTGTCTATCTTCTCTAGCCTCTAGCCTCTAGCCTCGAAAGGTAAGCAATCACTCACGATTAACGTTCTTTTATTTATTAAATTTGGTTTCAATTGAAACGATAATCGAAATACACTGCTGAAGTTAGTAAATCTGTTATATATGCTATTATCTGTAACCTGTTCACCTATGGGATATGACACCATATCCTATTGTTTATACTTTATTTAATTACTGTTGATATATGCTTGTTGTTATATTATTATCATATCCTGTTATATTATTATCATCGGTTATCACTCTGCAAGTTCCCTGTAGTTTAGAATTCACTATGGGTTGAAATGATACATACCCGAACGGACTTTAAAATAGGAGAATTTCGTTATGGGTTGAAATGATAGACCCAAGTGATTTTCATTAAATTGAATTTGGGATTACGGGTTGAAATGCTATCCACCCGTATATATTTAGTGTACAGATTGAAATGATAAATATCCATATCACTTGACTATATGATAAGAAATATATACAGACACCGTTGGTCCATATATAAATATTTTGAAAATAATTTCTATGGTTTTGGAAAGAAATACATGGTTTAATAAATATAGATTCTTAAGACATTAGATAAATGATAAATTTTATATATAAATTTAGTAGTAATATTTGATTAAATTAAATGAATTCAATACGTAGAATTTGGTTAAGTATATATGTAAATCTATATTTCAATAGATTTTCTTGTAGTAAATTGAATAAGTAAGGTTGGGAAGGTAAATTTGGGTTTATTGGAAATGGTATTTAAATAAGAATTTTAATTAATCGATTTGAAATTATTGAATGGAAAATTTAAAGGTATGATTTTTTTAACTGGATTTTGATTTAAGTGATTTAATGAATATTTCACATCTAAATAAAAAAATGTTTAGTAAAATGCAAGTTAAGGTTACTTAAATGATATTGAATCTAATGAGGGAATATTTCAAGACTAAATAATAATGGGGTTAAATTGAAATCTATATGAAACTGTCAATTGAACTTTGAATTGTAGAATATTAAAGCTTTAAACTATACTGGAATTTAATTGGTGATTCAGATCTGTATTTGAAATCAATATAATTCAAATTTATTATTTAGATAATTTAATTGAATAAAAATTTAGTTTGAAACATTGAATATTTAAAGTTTTGAAATAATATTGAAATGTATGTATTTTGTGATTTCAAATCCGGATTTGAGATCGATAAAATATGAAATGGTTATTTAGGAATTGAGTTGAATTTTAAATTAATAATTGAGATTGGACTCAAATTTGAATTTGGAATTTGAATAGATTTGAATCGCAACTTTGAAAATGATAAAATTCGAAAATATATATATATATATATATATATATATATATATATTTTTTAGATGAAATGATATTTTGGTTTTGAAGTATAAAATAAATTGAAATGACAACGGTGTTATAGTGTATATTTCTACATTGTATTCCACGGATCCTTAGAGAATTGTTATCCCGTACATTCTCTTAGTTACTTGTATTTCAGTTGATATTTCACTTGAGTTGGATTTTTGACATAAAAATGTTAATCCTGACTCGAGTGTTTTGTGTTTTGCTTTACGCTCGGGTCAGACTGAGTGATACAGCATTTGAGACTCACCTTCGAAGTGGAGCTTTGCTTGAAGATCCAGCTATCTATCCTTTCAGTCATCCAGTTGATTGGTTCAGAAAAGTTATCTGCCCGTACTAGAGACTTCACTGCATCTGGGATATTATGATGTATTTTATTTCTAACTTTGTTTATATAGTAGCTTCATGAACTACTATTCATTTATTCCGCTGCGTATTATTGTACTACTCTGTTTCTATGATTCTGTGATTGATTTATTTACGGTATATGTTTTGCCAAATTTAAATTAACAATTCGGTATTTTGAATTATTCAAGTCGGACATGTATGGTTTTATTGTCGATTTGAATGGTCCAAAATAGCGGGTCGTTACAAGTCGCTTTATTTTTTAGTATAAAACTCGATTACTACAATTCTTTTATGATGTCACCGTTTATCGCATCATTCCTAATATTGGAACTATATGGATAACATATGTCTAAGTTCAAGTCCAAAGTGTTCAACATAAATTAGAATTATGTTCTATTCACTAAGCATAAACTGCATAGATCATGATATTTTTTAGTTTTATTATATAGGAGCGAACAAAGTTTCCTTCTTTTTACACAAACGATATATAAATAAGAAAAAAAATTCAACTTTGGAGATTTGATTTATCTCCAATAAATATTTTTACATCTTCGATATTTTTAGATATATCTTCGCTTTATTCCCGCTATAGCTTTTTGCACATCCACCGCTATAAAACCACTAAGCGCTTTAACTACACAGAGTTGTGCGACTCACATGTGTTAATTCTGTCAGTGATTAATATTTAAATGATTCAAATATTAAAATTCACACGTTACTTTTTTAAGTGGTGTGACAGAATGACCGGACTCATCGCTTACAAATCTCAACAAGAAATTCCAAATTTTAAATTTTAATCGTTGCCTATTAGTAACGATTATTTACATCAATTCTCTTCGTCAATACTATATAATATTTGGACTTATGAAATTTATTTTAGTCAAAATTCTAATATCATCCATATTTAACTCGGTTAGTCTATTAACAAATTCCTTGTTGTAGTAATAACATTCATCATTAACTGTACTACTCTACCAGAGATTTTGACTTTGAGTTGGCTATAGTTGACCGTGATACTGACCTCATCGTACAACCACGGAACGAATTCTCTACCGAATAATGTTTAACTTTCAATAATGCTTCAGATCCAACTTTAGTCAGTCGATGGTCGCTTTGCCATGATTTAATTATAATCAAAGCAAAGTTTCCACATTGAAACTCAATAATATTCTCAAATCGATAAATATATATTATCATCACCTTGAGATTTCCTATTTGACCTAGTTATTTATTAATCAATAGGAAACTATCAAATGGTTTGTCCATAGTTATCCAAGAACTATTAGTATATTACTCCTTAGTACCTCCCTTAGCCAAGAGTAGTACACTGCCTAACATTTGGAGAGCGTTAAGTACTCTGATTTTAAAGGATGTATCGATATCCTTTCTCAAAACATCATGACTATGAATATTAAATAATATGTAATTTTATGTTGTGATAATTTTCTCATGATTACAAACTCGTTGTAATTATTATCAAATCACATATCATTTAAGGAAATTTTAGTTTAATATACTTAAATTAGTTAATTAATATATCATAATATAACAAGTATATACTAGAAAATCAACTTTATTATGAAAGAGATTGGTTATAGAGTTAGATATATGTAGAAGTTTACATAATTGGCCCTAAGGCATACTTCTAACTCTCTCAATACCACGGTGTATGGCTAACTGAGGGAAACTATCGAGAGTAAAATAATGTGATCAATTAATGAATGACCTACAATATATCTCATAATGCATAAATAAAATATGGTTAGATAGTAGCATAATCAAATGAACTAGAATAAACACCATATCAAAGTACAACATGGGTTTGTCGGATTATAGAAAATAGAGTAATAGAATTTATACATCTAAATATATCAAATAAACTCTATATAACTATCTCCGTACAATAGTATTGCTAAATATCTCCATAGCATTGCACAATGGAAATAAGCAATAGCGGTTCTATATAAAAGTAGCATATAAAAGAAAACTTCAGCCTCTAGCTCGTCCTCCATACAACTCCATTACTATCTCATGCCTATCTTTCAGTATACTTATTTAGGAGTATCGAGATGATAAAAAGCAATGTAAATAACCTCGGGTCAGATAAAAGTTTGGTATGAGGGTTCCATAATCCCAAAAATGGTATAAGTGGTAATATCGTAATAAGAGCATAATGTATGGAGATTCATACCCGACCTGCTCCTACAACTAATAAGTTAGCATATAAACATTATATATGATAAACTATATGAAAGTCACTATGCTCTGATACTAATGAGGGATCCTAAGATGCTTATGCGGAATTGATCTTAAGGCTATTACTACACTAGTGGCAAATAATGTATGTCAAAAAGTTAACTTGTGAATTCAAAGTTTATCTACTCAGATCGGTAATTAGATCACAAACAAGATAGATAATCATAGAGTAAATATGAAGTAAAGTAAAAATAAGAGAAATAAAGCACATGACACGAGGAATTTTTATACTAGTTCAGATTCTTAATCCTACGTCCAGTTTGTACCCTGTACAGAATTTCCACTATTAAAACATGCTTTCAATGGTGGAAAGCACACCTTTACAATCTTGACTTCGCTCGGGTGGCAAGATACACTTTTAAAATTAACTTTCCTTAGTGGTAAGAGTACCTTTCCTTTTACAATCGATCATAGACCATGGAACGTAATTGTATCTTCAATTTGCAAATGTTGTACAATAATCCTATAAACCTCCAATAGAAATATAACTTTGAAATCATTGAGTAATAGGATGAGATCAAAGAGATAATGGTTAAGATTCAAGTACAAACTCTCTGATATTGTATGGTTTGTAAATCCTTAAAGAATTGGAGAGAAAGATTATGAACTTACAAATAGAGAGGAAGAATATTTATTGGTTCTCACAAATTATAGAAATTAAAGAGTAACAGAAAATGATAGAACTATTTTGAAAATCTTATTTTCCAAAGCCTTATATAGAGGATGAAAATATACCACCGTTGGGGAGAAGATGAAAAGACATGTCTATTTGTTTAAATTTGAAAATCTATCCAATGGTTGGTATGCTGACATATAATTTCAAAGTATGTCGACATATCCCAGCTAAATCAAAGTATGCCGACGTATAATTTTGATGATATGTGATATATTCCAACCAATTTTTAAAATCATTGTTATAACCTGTATTTTTTGATAATTTAAAATAATAAAATAAATTTAATAATGTTGATCGAAGGGCAAAATTGTCATTTTTGAGAATTTTTAATTTGAAAATAAAACTGGTGCCATTGCGGTCGTCTTATTTTTTTGATGTGCTTTGTATCTTCATTTGTTCGAATCGGAATCCACATGTGAGAGATATCGCGATTTTCGTGTTTAGGGAATTTGGAATTTTAAAATGTGCCGACTCGGCAAATTTGAACAAACACCCTATATATATATATGATCAATCATCCCATTTTGAACTTTCTCAAGTATGAATCTCTTTTCCTCTTCTCTTCTTTTAAAAATTGAAAACACTCTTTCAATTACAACATCAAATCCCCATATCTTCACTAAAATCAACAATTTAAGTATTGGATCACAGAGCGAGTCGAAGCCTATTGTATAACATCATTTAGAGTCATGAATTCTCAAATTTAGAGGCAAGCCCAATTTCAGACAGTGAGAAATTCGGAGGCTTTTGGATCATTATGAGTGGTTTATGTCTAATTTGCAATTACTCTCTTCAATCTTGAATAGTTCTAAGTAATTATGGTTTAGGATAAGGAAAATTGGATTGTGAAACTAATTACTAAAATGTAACGGAGATGTAATAATATAATCTAAAATAAAAATGAAACCCAGTGACAGGTTCAATATAAAATGTATTTTTATATGATTTATTATGAAGTATTTAAAGATATATGCATTATTTCACTTTCGATACTAGAAATGGAATATATTGAAAATATATACATCATATATATATATATATATATATATATATAGTTAGCGAAGTTCCTAATGTTTTTTAAGCCGATAATATGATTTTAATATGAATTTACCTTGACTTTAAATTATATTTTAGTATGTGTGTGTATACACATATACATACATATAAATATACATGCATATAAGAAAGTATACTACTAGAAGCAAAACCACTTCTTCTTAATGTCGATCCTATGTTGGAATGTAAGAGGTCTAAATAATGACACCAAAAAATTAGACCTTCAACATTAGAAATTGGATCAACATAACTTTTATGGCTTTTCTTGAAAATAAGATGGATAATCAATCTTTGGAAATGTTTGAAAACAGTTTTGGCAATGATTGGCAAAGTACGCCTAATAACTTTAATCAATAAAAGGGGGGATTTTTTTTTTTTAATTTGGCATTAGGCTATATGGATTGTTAACACCATTGACATAGATGATCAGCAAATAACAGTAGAATTCAAAATTATAGGAGGCCTGTGCATTAAAACTACTTTTGTTTATGTTCATAATTGAGCTTTTATTAGACATAAATTACGGGAAAAAATAACTCAACTAGCCAAAACTATTAATAAAGAATGGATGCTGTCAGGAGATTTCAATGTAGTGCTAAATACTAATAAGAAAATAGATGGTCTTACCCTGAAGCTTTCCCAAACGGCTGAATTCAACAAGTGTTTAGTCTCAGCCGGTGTTCTTGAAGCATACCATGTTGGGCTGAAATTTACATGGAGAACTGGTGAGACAAAAAGATAGCTTATAGACTAGATAGAGTTGTAGTTAATGTAGAACTATTAAACAAAGTCCCAATGCTAAATGTTACAGTCCTACCAAGTTTTACAAGTGATAATGCCCTATTACACATTCAACTCAACCACACAGCTAAAAAGGAGAAAGGGAGGCCATTCAGATATGCTAATCATTGGAATTTTTTTGAAGAGTATAAAGACATAGTTGATATCAAGAACATTCAATTGGCTGAAGGTAAAGGCCGGTACACTTTTGTCATCTTACTCAAGGAGGTTAAAAGTAGACTAAATAATTGGAATAAAACTAGACCCAAGCAGCAAGAACATCTAAATTACCGAACTAGACCTGAACCCCTTGATTCTTTTGTTAAGGAAAAATATTATGAAGCTCAAAAGCAAGGCTATGCAAATACAAGCTAGGATATCAAACAAAAAGCAAAAGTAAAGTGGCTGATGCAAGGTGATGAATGCACGAAATTTTTCTATACCAATATTCATACAAGAAAAATTGCAATTACCAGCTTAATACTATTGATGAAAATAGAAAGACAGTTACAAAATGGGAGAATTTCGAACAGGAAGCAATCTCTCACTTTACTAATTTAAATAATATGGAATTTGAAACTGCCTCACCTCAAATTAAATGCAGGATTGTAATTAATGATGATGGCTGGAAATGCTATAGGCTAGTATCACTGATATGGAAGTTAAAGAAGCTATTTTCTCGACCCACATTGATTCGAGCCCAGATCCAAAATTGGAATTCCATGTTCTTCCGAAAGCATTGGAATGACCTAAAAGACGTAATATTAGTTGCTGTTTAAGAATCATTTACAACTAGTAAAATTCTACAAGAACTGAACCACATTTTCATAACTCTTATCCCAAATATCAACAAGCCAAGAGAAATTGAAGGTTACAAGCCTATTGCATGCTGTAATATGCTACAAGATAATCAATAAAGCTTTGTGCGATAGAATATTAATTATTCTACCAAAAATAATATCAAATGCCATACCGATTTTATTAAAGGTAGAAATATCTCAAAAAATTCCCTTATAGCCCATGAATTAGTGATATGTTTTAACAAGAAAGGAGCTGATAAGGCGTGTATCAAAGTGGATTTACACAAAGGTTATGATAAAAGTAATAAAAAATTCATAATTCATATGCTTTCATGTATAGGATTTTCTGACACTGTCATCAGATTGATTGAAGAATGCATCTCTACTCCAACATTCTATATAATTATCAACGGGACTCCTAGAGGCTACATCCACAGTAACAAGGGGATTGGACAAGGTGACCCCTTATCCCCTATCTCTTTGCAATTGCAATATATTTTCACTTCAAATGGAAATTTCCTGTCATAGTGGCCTATTTTAGCCATTATACAACAATTCCCCGATCATATACCACCTCCTATATGCTAATGACTAATTATAGTTGTTAATAGTAATGCAAAGCTAGTCCAGAGCATCAAGATGATCTTCTCCAATCTATATAAATATATCGACTTCAACTTAACACCCTAAAGTTTAAATGCAACTTCAATAAATATTGAAAAGACAAAGCCACTACCCTCAGCATCCTCGAGATTCAAGGAGGAATTTTACCAGTAAAATATTTAGGGGTTCCTTTATCATCTAATGTCATATCTGATAAAGAATGTGGAAAGCTAGTGACCAAGATAAAAGAAAATTTAAATGGATGGATTTTAAAGCTTTTATCTTCTGCAGGCAGAATCACATACTATTGTAACAGCCAAAGTTAGGGTTCAAACTTTTTAGATTCAAGACTATTCTATTGATAAAATCAATGTAGTGTGTGCAAATTCCATATGGAGGGGGTGCATACATAAAGTTAGTGATGATATATCATGCAGGTCTAAGGCTGAAGGAAGAGTGGGACTTATCAATCTAAAAGAACTCAAAATGGTTTACAACTTGAAGCTTGGCTAGAAAATAACCACTTCAAACTCCATATGGTCTGAATGGATGTTCCAATAATGAGTTAAGGGTTATGCATGCTGACAATAATGCTTTAGATGTTTGGAAAAACATTTTGAAATGAAGAGAGGACCTCAGTAGTCTAATTGCTAGAAAATTCGCAAATGGCTAAGGACATAATCTCTGGTGAGACCCATGGCTATATGGTCAAACTTTAATCTCTAAACTTGGTTGGGATAATCTGGGTAGTTTGAGAGGCTATGACAACAAAGTGGATATAATCATTCATAATGACTTTTGGTGTCCTAAAAAGATGAGTTTACAACAACTACATGAGGAACTAAAATACGTCCCTATCCATTCGAATTTTTTTTGAAAAACTATTCAATATTAATTCACAATTCAAATATTCAAAACAATATCCATGTTTGGATTTCAGTTATTAAAACCTCTGAAAACCAATTATTCGATATTTAAAATTGATTAAATAACCAAAATCCAATGACCAAAATTCTGGGTTGTTACATATAGGCTTTGCCAATTTAGGCTAAATTTCAGAGACTACGTATCCGATGGAACTCTTAACTTGTAGCTCGCATATATTTTATCCTACAGTATTTAGGAGTCACTATCACTCCTACCGTATAGGAGACAGTTGATATGTCTTCTAACTATATTAGAAGACCGTTGAATTATCTTGTAAACTTGTCCCGAATAAGTAGCTCGCTTATATTTTCTCCTACCATATTTAGAAGACAGTTATTCTTCTCTCCTACCATTTTTGGGAGACGGCTGTTCTTCTCTCCTATTATGTTTAGGAGACCGTTGTTATATTCTTCTACCAATATTAGGTGTCTGTTGTTATTTCTTCTGATTATATTAGAAGACCATTGAATTGTTATGATCCACATTTCGAAAGGTTTAAGTCGACAATAATCCACATATGTCCAACTTAAACAATCTGAAACATAGATAATAATTGAGGTACTTAATTAAGAAAAATAAGAAAACAAATGTAGAATCTCGCAGCGGAATGAGAAAATATAATAATCAAATAAAAGTTCACGAAGTTGTTTATATTATACTGATTATAAATTATACAACATTTATCAGAGATGTATATATACAATGGGGATAAATAAATAATGCACTATACAACATGATGCATGAATAATAATAGTAATAATATACCAAATCTTCATCTTCGTCCTCCAGAAAATGATCTCCAATGCGCTGAAATACTAAGGGCTGACCCGAGCGTAATGAAAAGATAAAATATTCGAGTCGGTACTAAAAAATTCTTATGCGAGTCAAGTAAATATCGCATATAACATTAGTGTAATAGCATCAGAGATGTTTTCGGGATTTCACATCTCATATCCAGTGTATAACGTATGTGCAATAACTCAAGAGATATACGAGATTTTCCATCTCTTAAGGATACGTCAAAATATTTATATGTAGTAATATACACTATATATGTAGTGTCTATCAGTAAAGTATAGTATTGAAAATAGCGTTAAGGCTATTCCTATATCTCCTTTAACACATTTTTATAGGCATCGTTGTCTATACAGTACTGTAAACTCCACCGTAAACTAGTGGGCTATCAGGAAGCACTTCATAGGTACGACACACAAAAAAGTTATAGCGGACGCGATTAGGGAAAATATGATAAGGCACACGAGGCTATTCCCATGGTAGGATTCTACCGGATTGTGGAACTAGGCTGGTGGGAACGCATAGCCACAGCTACCAACCACCTCGAACAACACTCCCATAATTAAAGGTGGCCACCAATCCATCACAAAAGTAAGAGATATGGTATAGAAGAAGTATGTCCGATCAGAGGAGCGACCTCACTTGGCCTGGTTATGGATCATGTTTTAGTCATTTTAATTATGACCCGAGGGTTAAGGCTATCCATCATTGTTCTCTTAGTTCATTCCAGTAGCGTTCGCCAATCCATCCTACTTCATTCTAGATTCTCCACCGCATACACGGTTGTTAAAGCGGTTTCAGTATTGACAGAGAGTGTGCCAATATTCGGTCCCAATCTCTTTAACAACCAATCGTTATATTTTTCACACCGTGGTCATTTTATAAAATACATACTTGAATAATTTAAGTTACATCAAATTCTAAATATTAACTTCAAATACATTTATCATTTGAGATCACCTAGCTTAAACAGTTAATTTATTAATATTAACAAAATTAAGTTGTTGGGCGCTTTTCCACCCTTCACCGGACCAAGTTCACCGAACCATCCTGTCCACCGAACAACCCACTTCCCTGCATAACCGGTCCAAACCCACTCCCTAGCTCCTACCGAACCAACTCTCCACCGAGCCCTACCGGTCCAAACATCTCACCGGACCAGCTCATCCCCAAGCTACCGAACCACCTACGACCGGACCAACCTTCACTCCACCTACTACCGGTCCAAACCCACTCCCTAGCTCCTACCGAACCAACTCTCCACCGAGCCCTACCGGTCCAAACATCTCACCGGACCAGCTCATCCCCAAGCTACCGAACCACCTACGACCGGACCAACCTTCACTCCACCTACTACCGGTCCAAACAACATACCACCTCCTACCGAACCAACATGAGGAAGGCGTACCGGACTAGCACTACCAGGCCAGATTGCATCAGCTCAGGCCCACCAGCAGCCATATACATCTAAGACCCCTGCCCCCAGCCTCACTCTATAAATAGAGGGGCAGGGGTACAACAATGGCAGACAAGTTTGAGAGCTCAAGCACGAATAGAACTTTCAAACAACTTTCAGTTACTTGTAATCAAAGCTTTGTACTTGTAATCTGAATAGAAAAAGGAGAATAACATAAAAAGTGGACCTAGGCACGTTCTGGCCGAACCACTATAAATCTGTATGTCTTTTACAGTTTAGTCCATCTATTTCATATATTTGCATAAATCACCCAAATCATCAAGAACAACATATAATCAACTAAATCATACGACTTGGAGGTGTTTGCCCATTTTTTGTGCAAATGTAAGTTATTAAGTTTTATTTCTTTAATCAATTTATTAAATGACATAATTATATCCTTGAAATTACATAATAATAAAACTTAATAAAATCTTAAACTTAAACTTATCTTTCTTAGAATGTATTTACTAAAGTCATAAAATAAGTCTTTATATAATTAATTTAAAAAAATTCTAAATAAAATTTAAAACTTATATTAAAATTAAATTATTTATTAAATTAAGTATTTATGTTATATTAAATAAAAATATTTCAAATTAAAATTTTATATTAAATTTAATTAAAACCTAATTATTTTATCAATAAATTAGATTATATAAAAATTATTTTTTTAAATTAAACAAAATATTTACGTTAAACTTATAAAATGTAAATTCAAAAACCCATCTATATATTTAAACTTTAAAGAACTGATTGAATCTTAAACTAAAATTTTAAAAACTTTTTATTTGAGCGAATTAAATATAAATTAAAATTTTAATTCTTTTAAAAAATCTATTTTTTTATTTATCAAAACATTTCATATAGACCAATGGTGTCTGTATATAGTTTTCTATCATATGGTCAAGTAATATGGATATTATCATTTTAACCCGCAATAATTTAAATTTTCAGGTATATATCATTTCAACCCGCGATCCCAAATCAATAATTTCCAAATCTATAATATCGCTTGGGTATGTATCATTTCAAGGCATAACGATTTTCCCTAATCTATAGGATCATTCGGCTATGTATCATTTCAACCCATTCCTTAATTTATTCGAAATAATTTGATTTACAATTTTATGTACTGTAAACAATTTACAGGATGATAACAGGACATATATAAAATAAATAAAGATGCAAATCATTCAAATATCAACCAATAGCATCCATCACGATCAACATTCCCTAAATAGTCAATATATCACAATGACTAAATCATACGACTTGGAGGTGTTTGCCCATTTTTTGTGCAAACATTTTTGGTGCTTTCACTGAGAACAGGAGCTCGAAGCTTCAGCTTCCCCCACTTAACCCTTTTTCTATCAGCATCGTTCATTGCCTGGAAAACATGCCTTCCGGACGGAAGAAAGATGCTAACAAAAGAAAGAACATCGCAACTGGCAGTATCTCAGATCCAGTGATCAGAGACCAAGACAATCGTCCAGTTCCAACAGCAAACTTAAATCAGGCAGATCCGGCAACCCCTGCTACGGAACAACCAATTACTAGGGCGGATCTGGACAAGGTTGTGGCTGAAGTAACTATCCGCTTCGCATCTCAACAAGAAGCCTTAGTGGATCAACTCATGTCATGCTTAAGGGATGTCGAAGAAACCAACCGCAACACTGAATCATGGGGTGAGTCCCAGTCTGGAGGATCTAGGAGACGACAAGGGTCTATCTTATTCGAAGAGGCTAACAACAGAAACAGCTATGGTAGGAACCGAGCCCGGACTCAGCCCGAATTCCGGCCTGAGGAAACTCTTGGAACTGAACCCAACGGGGGAGGTACCAGGCGAGGGTCGGATGTAGCTGAGCCCGCCATGCTACCTAACTATAGAAACACAAAGGAACGGGGCCGAGCTGGAGTCCAGCCCGAAGTTGGACCCGAGGAAGTGCTGAGAAGAGAACCCAGCAGGGAAAGATCAAGGAAAGGGCCAACTGTGGCTGACCCCAGCATGCCCCTGGAAGACCAGAGGCAGCCATTAGGGAATGTTAGGAGTGATAGACGATACCATCCCTACAGGTCATCTAGACGGAATCAATCCCGCCGGGAAGAACCAAACTCATTTCTACCCGCTCCAAGTTCTGATGAAAGGTTGGCGCGATTGTTCAGAGAGTGCGTCCAACGGGACCAAAGAGATAGAGGGATAGGCGCTAGGGTAACCAGCCCCTTCACCCGTAATATCGAAATTGCCATCACCCTCCGAGAATAGAAAATGCCAACAATGGAACCTTATAAGGGAACCTCTGACCCTGTCGTACACCTACAAAGATACACACAGCATATGCTCATGAGTGGAGCAACAGAGGGAGTATTGTGTAAATGCTTCCCACTATTCTTGGCAGATCTAGTTACCTCCTGGTTCTGCCACCTACCCCAAGGGTCCATCAGCTCGTGGGAAATGTTGAAAGAAAAGTTCATCAGCCAGTTTCGCATTCATGTGGAACAACCTAAGGATGCTTATTCATCTAATATTAAACAAAAGCCTGGAGAGACAGTGCAGCAATATTTAACCCGATTCAACGCCGCAGCGGCTGTAGTTCAAGATGCCGATGAGAAACTTATCCTAATGGCCCTCTGCAGTGGCGTGCACCTGGATACTAAATTTGCTAGAAGACTAACGAAGGAAAAACCAGCTACTTTGCCTGATTTGTTTCATGAAGCTGGAAAATATATGAGACTTGAAGACGCTGCCACTGAGAGGCAGTCAGGACAACAGGCTAAGGCAACTCCAGACAGGGTTCCCGCTGCAGCAAAGGATATTCGGAGAAATGACTTTAGAGACAATGCTGGGGGCAAGAAGGGAGAAAAGCGCTTATATCGACCAGGACCAAGATTTGACTCTTACACTCCTTTGAATGAAACAATCGAAAACATCTTCCTAGCAACCCAAGACGAAGTTAGATACAAGCGCCCCCCGCACAAGAAGGAATCAGACAACGCACTCAAGTCTGGAAAGTTCTGCCGCTTCCATGAATCTCATGGACATGACACCAATGAATGCCACCATCTCCGGTACTTGATTGAAAAACACATCAGAAGGAAAAGATTAGAGTGCTATGTGAAAGGTCAGAACAAGACTTCGACTCCTGCCGATGAGAATCCAGGGCTACCCCTCCCGGAAGTAGGCGGAGGAAATCGCAACACCAGTGGCTCTAGTCAAGAGAAGATAGTGGTTCATACCGTATCAGGTGGACCACACATCGCCGACAGAAGCTGGGCAGAGATGGAAAGATACGGTAAGTCACTTAGAAACGATGAAGGCTACGTTAATTCTGTTATGGAAGAACGCCACCTGAAACGGAAAGAGAATGACGACATCACATTCAGTAGGCGTGATCTAGAGGGAAGGCAGTACCCACACATGGATCCTATGGTCATCTCTGCCTGGTTCGGTCCAGCCAAAGTTTTTCGAATTTTATTAGACACTGGGAGCTCAGTAAATATCCTATTCAAGCATGCTTTCGACAAAATAAAGCTGTCAATGAAGGATGTGTCTCACTGCAACAAACCACTACATGGTTTCACTGGAGATGCGAAGATGCCCCTCGGGCAACTGGACCTCTTTGTTGAAATAGGAAGTCATCCCCGCTCCGTTGTGTGAAAACAAACATTTGTACTAATAGAGAACCACTCGGCCGACAACGCCTTTTTGGAAAGACCAGCCTTGTCTGACTTCCAAATTGTCCTAGCCCCATGGTGCTTGAAGATGAAATTTCCAACAGATAACGGGATAGGAGAAATAGGGGGAGATCAAGACAGCTCGAGACTGCTATGTAACTGAACTTCGCAATAACCGCAGAAAAGATAAAGGGAAAAATGCAGAGACTACTCTCTGCATGAAAAGCTTGAAAGCATAGCAACTAAAGAAAGCCCCTCCTCTTCGATATACCAGTGATCCTTTTAATGAATTAGACCCCAGGGACAAAGAGGAGGAGGCCACCGCCGAGCCTGTAGGGGCTATGGAATTCGTAGCTGTGGACAAACATGACTCAAGCAGACTATTGAAAATCGGATCTCAACTAAAAGAAGAATTAAAGGATCAACTCATCGATTTTCTTCGCCACAACATGGATGTATTTGCATGGACGCACGCTGACATGACAGGAATCTCCCCAGACGTAGCATGCCACGTACTGAACATCGATCCCACCAAGGTGCCAGTAAAGCAGAAAAAGAGAAGCATGGGGTTAGAACGATCAGCAGCCCTCGAGGAAGAAGTAAAGAACCTACTTGCCAATAACTTCATACGAGAAGCCATCTACCCAGAATGGATCGCCAACCCAGTGCTGTTAAAGAAGGCTAATGGGAAGTGGCGAACATGCATCGACTTCTCCAACTTAAATGACTCTTGTCCGAAGGACTGCTTCCCACTCCCCCGAATCGATCAGCTCGTGGACAGCACAGCCGGACACGAACTCTTATCCTTTATGGACGCATACTCAGGATATAACCAAATCCCTATGCACGTCCCCGATCAAGACCACACTGGTTTCATCACTGACCGGGGATTGTACTGCTACAGAGTAATGCCTTTTGGACTTAAAAACGCTGGAGCTACTTATCAACGCCTCGTCAACAAGATGTTTGCGGAACTAATAGGACGAACTATGAAAGTTTATGTGGATGACATGCTGGTAAAATCGAGGAAAGCCAACGATCATATAAACCACCTGGACGGGATGTTTCAAGTACTTCGCCAATATGGAATGAAGTTGAACCCTCTAAAATGCTCCTTCGGAGTATCGTCGGGAAAGTTCTTGGGATTTATCGTCCATGCCAGGAGGATTGAAGCAAACCCCGAACAAGTTCGGGCATTGCAAGATATCAAGATACCATCCACTCGAAGAGAGATGCAAAGCCTAAATGGAAAAGTGGCCGCCCTAAGCAGGTTCATCTCTAAAGCAACCGACAAATGCATCCCTTTCTTCGAAGCTCTAAAGAAAGACAAAGGAAAGTTCGAATGGACTGACGAATGCTCGACAGCCTTCCTTAACTTAATCGAACACCTCCAGAGACCACCAGTACTCTCAACTCCAAATGAAGGCGAGGAACTATACCTATACCTTGCTGTATCGTCCCATGCTTTAAGCGCCGCTTTGGTGAGAGAAGACAACCGCGCGCAGCGGCCCGTATACTTTGTAAGCAAGAGATTTACAGGGGCAGAGGCCAGATACCCTAAACTTGAAAAGCTAGCGTACTGTTTGCTAATCACGTCACGGAAACTGTGGCACTATTTCCAATCTCATTCCATCATAGTTTTAACCGATCAACCCCTAAGGCAGGTACTCCACCGCCCCAACACTTTTGGGCGACTACTTAAGTGGTGCATTGAACTGAGTCGATATGATATCACCTACCATCCTCGCACCGCTATCAAGGGGCAAGCCATGGCCGATTTTATTGCCGAATTCACTACCCACGTAGGTAAGGACCAATCTGAAATAGCAAAAGATATCAAGTGGCATTTCTTTGTAGATGGAGCATTAAACGAGCAAGGCTCGGGGTCAGGTATTGTAATAATCACCCCCAGGGGAAGGAAGCTGCACTATGCCCTAAGGTTGGAATTCGCTGCCACCAACAACGATGCAGAATATGAAGCAGTAATAGCAGGACTGGAACTTGCCTTGGAAATTGGAATCAGTTCTTTATGTCTCCATAGGGATTCTCAACTTATTGTAAATCAAATACTGGGAGAGTTCCAGACTCGAGGAGAACGACTCACAGCATATCTAAAGAAGACCAAGCTGCTGCTCAATCAATTGGATCACTGTTTAATCAAACACATTCCTCGAGAAGAGAATCAGGAGGCCGACGAACTGGCAAAGCAAGCTAGCATGAAGGACGACACCGCTTCTCGAACAATAACCATCTCAAAGCAACTGGCCCCGAGTTACGAGCCAATGAATATGATAGCTGCAATCGAAGAGGAAACTTGGATGACTCCCATCCGGAAGTACTTACAAAGTGGCACGCTGCCCGACGGGCGTAATGAAGCTAAGAAAATCTTAAGGAAAGCTTCCCGCTACACATTACGAGAAGGCATCCTCTATCGGCGCGGCTTCTCTAATCCCTTATTAAGGTGTATCGCTGGAAGGGAAGCCAGGGAAGTCTTGTCCAACATCCATCAAGGAAGTTGCGGAGATCACACCGGAGGGCAGACTCTAGCAAAGAAAATACTCCGATACGGATATTACTGGCCCACTTTAAACAAAGACGCCTTAGACTTCGTCAAAAAATGCGACAGATGTCAGAAATTTGCTAAGATTCCTCGACTACCCACAAATGAGATTACTCAAATGACCAGCCCTTGGCCTTTTGCAATATGGGGAATTGACTTGATTGGCGAATTGCCAGTGGGCCGAGGCGGAGCCAAATATGCCATAGTGGCAGTTGACTATTTCACCAAATGGGTGGAAGAGGAGCCTCTAAATAAAATATCTTCTGCAAAAGTTATTAACTTCTTGATCAAAAATGTTTTATGCAGGTACGGGGTTCCCCTCAAAATCATATCAGATAATGGACTTCAATTTGACAGCGAGGAATTCACCAACTGGTGCCAAGAGCACGGAATTCACAAAAGCTTCTCATCTGTGGCTTATCCCCAGGAAAACGGACAAGTTGAAGCTGTCAACAAAATCCACAAAACTCTAATCAAGAAGAAACTTGAAAAGTTAAAAGGCGCTTGGGTGGATGAACTTCCTACGGCACTTTGGGCCTACCGCACATCTTACAGAACATCAACAGGGCATACTCCTTTCTCTTTGGCATACGGATCGGAGGCCATTCTTCCAGTTGAAACTGTAGTGCCTTCCCACCGCAGGATCCACTATAACCCAGAAAAGAACGAAGAACTCCTCCACATGTCTTTGGATCTAATTGAGTAGAGAAGAAATGATGCAGCACTCAAAGCAGCAGCTCACAAGAAAAAAGTAGCAGCACAATACAACTCTAAAGTCAACCACCGCAGCTTACAAGAAGGAGATCTTGTCCTCAAGCAGATCTTCCCGCGCCTCGGAGCGCTAGATCCAATCTGGGACGGACCCTATGTAATTCATAAAGATCTCCACAACGGAGCTTATATTTTGTCAACAGTGGACGGAGAGGTGTTCCAGAGGGCATGGAACATCCAACACATTTGTCAATACTTTTCTTAACTTGTACTGCCCATACGAAGTGAATTAACAAAGAGAATCAGTGGACGTAGGCATTTTCGTGCCGAACCACTTTAAAAATCTTGCCTCATGTTAACTTGTTCCTTTTATGTCTTGGCTACTTGTTGAGTTTTATCCTTTTCTGTTGAACAAAATCCTGCATTTCCATTCAAGACGCATCATAGCGCGGCTTCACCTGGACAAGACCTAATAGTTACTATACGAATCTATGCACTCGCCAATGAGACACTTTTGCTCCAGCATCCCTCTGCTGCGGGTTAACTCATTGCTCGCGACTGCCCTCAAAGCTAACTGTAATGAGCCGATTATAAGCCATCAAGAAGGCTGACTATAGCCGATGGCAGCGCATTACGGCATTCGGCTCGCCGACAACTGTGAACCTACTTTAAGCCCCAACATAAGGTGTGACCAGCCAGGGGTAGTTCACGGTTGACGATCGGCACCCACGCTAGCCGGCCACAGTAAATCGAATAATACCCACGATTACGGGCCATAATGGCTCGGGTAGTTACTGTGCGCGATCTTGGGTCCGATATGTCTTAAGTGCGGCTGTGGTAAAAAGATAAACTCTCCGCGGAAGCGTAAGATGGGTGACAAATGTCTCCAAGACCCACAGCTAGGGAAAGTTACTACAAAACCCGTTTGCCACGAACTTAAGCATATCGACGGCCTTCCGTGATTGGAAGTTTTACTATTTCTTATATTGTCATTTTATTTATAAAAACTTTCCTCCTATCCTCTATAACGATCCCTAAAGTACAGGATACAGAATAGGAGATGCCCACCGATGGAAATAGAAGCTCACAACTAGATGACATGACACTCAGCTGCATTCCATACTCAGATACACAAGACATTCAAAGCTACCATATACAGCTAAAACTTGAAGGGCGGTACTTTCTTCTCTTGTATATAGATACGTAGCTATAATTTATGCGCACATCACACTAACGTTACCAAACATAAGTTATTGTTTAAGCAAGAACTTAGCGTTAAACACAATTGAATCACTAGCACATGCACAACTATATTTCTTATGCAACACATCAAAGTAACAAAAGCATTCAAATATAGCAGAATCAGTTAATGTTATGAAATTACATGTCAAAAATAAAGCCGTTCATTACAAATGATACAATTACAACCCAAAAGTACATTAATGTTTTGGGACTAGTATATACAGGAATGCCAAGTAGGCCAAAAAATAATCAGCTGCAGCAGGGCTCCGCCTCTATCCTGCTCGCCCTTCGAGATCTACTTGACCGCAGGGTCAGAACTCCCAGCATGTTGGCCAGGGGTCCCACCTGTCCGATTCAGGAAAAGAATCCATCAGATAAATTATACGCAATCAAGTTAAGGAAAGATTGAGAGGGAAGACTTACCAACACATGCTCCCTGATCATCATCATCTAGCTGCACGTCTACCTCATCCGCAGCGAGCAGCCGCATGCCCTCCTTAACCGCTACCTTCTCTTCCTTAGTAAATTGGGACGTAACCACACCCATCCCGAAAGCCGTACCACCTTCCTTATCCGCATCGGCCTTAGCCTCCTCCAAAGCCCGAAGATATATCCTAGCCATGACCCGGGGATAGTCGTCCATCCAAGACAGGTTGCCCTGCTTCCAAGTTCGGAAATACATGTCCTGGAGTATCTCATCCATCATCCCATCGTTCTCCTCAAACTCTTTCATCCGGGCTTCAGAAGCCGACAGCCGTGCGACGGCAGCATCTCTCTCCAATCGGTATCTCGAGCAGTCAGCCTGAAGGGATTTCCGCATCACTTCCATCTTCTCCTTCAGCTTGGCCTGAGCAAGCTCTGCGGCCTCAAGTCTCCCAGATAACTCCTCTACCTGCTCAAGATCCGCTCTCCGAACCTCATCCACCGTTGCGATGGCCATGTCAATTCGTTCTTTGCAAACAGCCTCCATTTTTCGCAACTCAGCCTTGCTAGCCTCTTCCATGGTTTTCTTTAGTCGTCTGGAGGCCGCCTCCTGCTGGATATCTGGATAGCCTGATCGGCAAGCTGTTTGGCCTGATCAGAAACCTTTAGCCGCAACCGAATGTTAGTACTTCCGATTTCCTCTCCAGCCTTGGCCAGTCGAGCGTGATGCTCCATTAGCCTCTTGGTCTCCTCAGCCACCCGATCGATGTTTGCCTTGGCCTCATCCCCCAGGGTCACAATCCGAGTAGTAAGCAAATCGAGGTCTAAGGACTTAGCCTCATCAAGCACCCGTACCATGGGATTGCAGGGAAGAAGATGCTCACCCGTGGCCTCGTCAAAAGAAATGTCCTGAAAACTCGGGTCCAGATCCGGGTGGCCGGCGAATGGGTTGCGAACCAAACCAGGGTGGTCTATCGGTGACGGTTGGATTTTCGGACGGATGTGGGGAAGGCATAAACTCAGTGTCTTCCTCAGTAATATCATGGATAGGCTGGACTGGAGGCTGAGGGCCAGGTGAAGGTTCAAACAAAGATCGGCCCCTCTTCCTCTTTTGCATATCTTCTTCAATAACTCCGAGAAGAGGGCGATAGCCAACCACATCTCCGGGACGGCTAGTTGATGGCTTCGGTTTGGCGGAAGCTTTGAGTAGCTTGTACTGTTCAAGGCGGTGCCGAATATCTGATGTCTTGGCCACCTTACCCGTTCCTGGAATAAAAACCAAGTGTTACAAGCATGCATGAAACTATGATCCGAGAACTATGTTAAGTTAAAAGGAATAGGAAAACACGTTTATTTTACAAACCCTGAGGGGGAGTGGGATATTGCAATAAGTCCTGAATCTCATTCCAGGACGGGAGCTGGCCAAAAAATATTACTAAGTCCTTATCATAAAGGGAGTTTGCGGAAGTTAAGAATTCACCTTGAACCGTCGGAGTTGCTTTAGCTGAAATACTCTCAGAAGATAGACTGGCACCCGTCCCGGCCTTATCAGACTTCTTCAATTTCTCCACCAAGGCCGGCCCTTCCCCCAACCCCTCGAAGGCTTGACGGAAGGCATCATCCGTCCACTCTTGAATCTCACCCGCTTTCCCAGAAGTCAAGGCACCAATGCCACTACCACTCTGCCCTTCGCCACCGTTACCACCGTCACCTTCTCCATCACCTCCGCTCTCCTCCTCGCCTCTTTCTTCCTCTCCACTTTCCTCCTCCGAAACATCTGGGCATGTGCTTGGAGAGCGTCCATCAGATTTCTTAAACTTCTTTCCCCCGACGACTGGAGGTACCGAGAAAGGTCTCCTCTTGCTACTCTTCGCAGTATCCCCGTCTTTAGCTTTGGCATCCCTCTCCTCAGTTGTATCTCTCTGCTTAACCACAGATTGACGTGGCAGAATTAAGTTGTACTACAGGAGAGTGGCGTTCCTGATCAGGTAAGAAGCCGACCTATCCCATCCCGAAATGGCCTTTATTTCCGCAGCCATCTGTACCAGGCGATCATTCTCCGCGACCGCAAAGCCACCTGTCGCTAGCAATAAACAGAGGCATATAAGAAGAAGCATTGCAGTCGGGACAGAGAAATTACAAATGGAATTCAACTTACAGCCAGAAGTGAAAAGGCGAAAAGAAACGGAGTCGTCCTTGACGAAGAACCATTCCTTCTTAAACATGGTGAATTTCGAGTATAAATCCAAGACCGGCTTGAAGGACACGACCGACTCTAAACTAATGTACAGAGACCCCTTCTTGTAGCCCCTCAGATTATACAAATATCGGATTTCCTAGTTAGAAGGGGGCGCCCATACCTCCTCTGGAAGATAACGAATAGACACACTAAGATGGCGTAGGAGTTGGGCTGAAGCTGAAAAGGAGCCACCTTCAGGTAGTTAATGAAGCAGACTATCCACGCATTGATCGGAGGAATGGCCCCGCACATGCAATGGTATCAGCTATAGGCAAAATATCCTTCAGGAGGATCATACGGCATCACACCATCTCCCGGTAGCAGCATGCTCGCTCTGTCAATCCCGAAGGAACGAGCAATAACACCAAGTTGTCCCTCTTTGAGGGAGCTCGGAAAGCAATCGGGAGGAGAGATCAGAAGCTCTTGAGGGCCATATCCGTCCACAAATGACCTCGGGGCAGGTCCATGTCGCGCTGGTCCCGGCTGGACTAGGGGCACGACGGAAGACTCACTTCTGTCCGTAGATTTTCTCTTTTCTGATCGAGTTTCCACTTTGCGAGACATTTATCTGCGACACAAGAAAGTATATCGTTAAAATACATAAACTATGTAATCTAGAGTTTCACTGATAATTCAAGTATAAAAGTCCATCCGGTAAGGGATTCATTCAACACTCGGGATCCCCGAGTTCATTCAGTAAGGCCCAACCTAGAGCTCATTCGGCGTTTCAGATATGAAATCTCATTCGGCATTTCAAATATGAAGGCTCATTCGGCATTCCAACTTTCACAACTCATTCGGCGATCGAACCCTCAAGCTCATTCGGTAGTACAATATAAAAGTTCATTCGGCGGCAAAGGGGTCTCACCTGGTTCGGCTAACGCTTTGGTTCGGCGAAAATGAGAGTTTGATTCGGCAAAAGGTTTGGCTCGGTTGGTAAGGAATAACGAAAGCACGTGGCCCCTATTTATAAGCAAACCTCAACGACCGGACCAGATGGCTCGGCGCTTAAAACCGAACGAGGCTATCCCAGCAAAACAGAGCGCGACACATGCAGGCATGTGTCCCACTTTGGGAGGAAAATGTTGGGCGTGTTTCCACCCTTCACCGGACCAAGTTCACCGAACCACCCACTTCCCTGCATAACCGGTCCAAACCCACTCCCTAGCTCCTACCGAACCAACTCTCCACCGAGCCCTACCGGTCTAAACATCTCACCGGACCAGCTCATCCCCAAGCTACCGAACCACCTACGACCGGACCAACCTTCACTCCACCTACTACCGGTCCAAACCCACTCCCTAGCTCCTACCGAACCAACTCTCCACCGAGCCCTACCGGTCCAAACATCTCACCGGACCATCTCATCCCTAAGCTACCGAACCACCTACGACCGGGCCAACCTTCACTCCACCTACTACCGGTCCAAACAACATACCACCTCCTACCGAACCAACATGAGGAAGGCATACCGGACTAGCACTACCAGGCCAGATTGCATCAGCCCAGGCCCACCAGCAGCCATATACATCCAAGACCCCTCCCCCCAGCCTCACTCTATAAATAAAGAGGCAGGGGTACAACAATGGCAGACAAGTTTGAGAGCTCAAGCACGAATAGAACTTTCAAACAACTTTCAGTTACTTGTAATCAAAGCTTTGTACTTATTGTCTGAATAGAAAAAGGAGAATAACATAAAACATGGACGTATGCACGTTCTGGCCGAACCACTATAAATCTGTGTGTCTTTTACAGTTTAGTCCATCTATTTCATATATTTGCATAAATCACCCAAATCATCAAGAACAACATATAATCAACTAAATCATACGACTTGGAGGTGTTTGCCCATTTTTTGCGCAAACGTAAGTTATTAAGTTTTATTTCTTTAATCAATTTATTAAATGACATAATTATATCCTTGAAATTACATAATAATAAAACTTAATAAAATCTTAAACTTAAACTTATCTTTCTTAGAATGTATTTACTAAAGTCATAAAATAAGTCTTTATATAATTAATTTAAAAAAAATTCTAAATAAAATTTAAAACTTATATTAAAATTAAATTATTTATTAAATTAAGTATTTATGTTATATTAAACAAAAATATTTCAAATTAAAATTTTATATTAAATTTAATTAAAACCTAATTATTTTATCAATAAATTAGATTACATAAAAAAAAATTTTTTAAACTAAACAAAATATTTACGTTAAACTTTTAAAATTTAAATTCAAAAACCCATCTATATATTTAAACTTTAAAGAACTGATTAAATCTTAAACTAAAATTTTAAAAAAATTTTATTTGAGCGAATTAAATATAAATTAAAATTTTAATTCTTTTAAAAAATCTATTTTTTTATTTATCAAAACATTTCATATAGACCAACGGTGTCTGTATATAGTTTTCTATCCTATGGTCAAGTGATATGGATATTATCATTTCAACCCGCAATAATTTAAATTTTCGGGTATATATCATTTCAACCAGCGATCCCAAATCAGTAATTTCCAAATCTATAATATCGCTTGGGTATGTATCATTTCAAGGCATAACGATTTTCCCTAATCTATAGGATCATTCAGGTATGTATCATTTCAATCCATTCCTTAATTTATTCGAAATAATTTGATTTACAATTTTATATACTGTAAACAATTTACAGGATGATAACAGGACATATATAAAATAAATAAAGATGCAAATCATTCAAATATCAATCAATAGCATCCATCACGATCAACATTCCCTAAATAGTCAATATATCACAGTGATTAACAAATTATCAATAATTGGGAATTTAACCATCGGTTTAATTCCAGTTTCAATTTAACTGTTAGTTCAAAATTCATAACATATAAATTTCTATTTCGATTTCCATGTCAGTTAAATTTACCAACAACAATCAATAAATTTAAATCACTTAAGGATTTCAATTTAACCAGCATAAAAATAATTTAGTCATTTGTGAGCGTTCAAAATACTCACCTTTGTTTGAAACTAAAAATATTTTCAGCTATAAATAAATGCCAATCAATTCCCAAGTTGTAGAGACGTCGATACGATTCCAACGCCACTAGTTTCGTCCGAAACGGACCTCGTATGAAGAAGTTACACAATAATTAACATAACGATTAATTAAAAGTTAAATTAACATATTAATAATATAAAATTAAATTTGTAAAACATGTTCTCTCTCTCATCTTCATTAAATCTATATTCCAGGCCATCGCATAACCCACCCAAATGTGACAACATCCACGTGAGTGTGCCACCCGAGGCGACCAGACCATCATTAAAGACTGCCATAGCGTGCGCCACCGCTCTACACGCCTCCGCCCCAAGCGCCGACCACCCCGTCGCTGTAGTTCATGTGAAAACCAAGGAAAACGCATGTGACTTCAAGGCCAGATTCTGGTGAATTCGTGATGTAATAGCATGAATCAACCGTTTGATGTTAGAGCTCGTCAAGCTCTACAACTTTGCTTTGGAATTTTTTGAATTCATTGAACGGATTGAGAGATAAAGAGGAGAGAAGGTTGGAAGAATTTCAGCCATTAATCGATTTAGAAAAGAATGGCCATGATTATAAGCTTGGGTTTGAATGAAATGAATGGCTTATTATATAAATTTCCGATCCATTACACACCTAAATTTTCCGAACTCCAAACGAAGCGTGCCGCCTGGTGTTTATAATGTTTTACCTCCATTCCAAACACAATGGAACTAGTTTCAAGACCTAATTCGATCGATAGCTTTTCAAAATCAATTAGTTTTAATTAAATTCCTTAAATTAATTTATATTCATTTCAAGCTCGCACGGCCAAACGATAAGTCCGATCGCTACGAAACTTGAAATACTATAATAATTTACTATTGTGGATCCGATGAAACTAGTTTTGTCAAAATCCGAGACAGTGGCTAAAATGGCTATTTTTACTCATTAATTATAGTATAAAATTTCTAATTCCTAATTATTCAATTTTAAATCCAATTTTAAATGTTAACAATCTTCATTCATATTTAAGTAAAATTTAAATCAATTTTTGATATAATTTTCATTCACATTAATTCAAGATTCAATTATTTAAATAATTGCAATATTAAATTTAAACAATTTATTTATCCAATAAATTACATTATTTCAAATATAACTCATTTAACTTATGAAATTACATTTTAAAACGAATTTAAATAATAAAACAACTACTCCCATTTTGTAGTAATTCAATATTCATTATTCATTATTCAATCCTAACTATTGGTTATAAACCCGTTAATATATAGAATTTCATTTCTGCATTTGTTATCGCCAAAACCTTCGGAATTGTTTATTTCAAAATTTATTATATTCAATAAACTACGTTAATAAATCATTAAATTTAAAATTTAAGATGGTTAAAAATACGAGTCGTTACATTCTCCCCCACTCCAAGCTTTTCATCCTTGAAAAGGGGTTAAGTAGAGAATTTAACATTTGATATATTTTATTCAAAACAATCAACTTATAAAACATTAAAACCTTATTTTCAAAACCGCTACTATGCTCTCGCCATGCAACTTCGACATCGGTTTTACGAAAATTATAACTTATATATAGAAACAAGTTATAAAATTTATTAAAACTCAAAGTTTTTCTAACACTTGGATTTATGGAAAATTTCAATAGAGTCTCCTTTGCATGGCTCGATTATAAAAATTTTACAATAGAATATGTAACACAAATATATACAAACTTATCAAATATACATCTCATCTCAATGATGAGGCATCCCGAAGGGAAAAATATAAAAGCACGGTATGTAAACCGAGGTACGTACTTTATTATTAATAATACGAGCGAGTTCGCTCGTATTAAGCAAGCAAAAGCATTTAAAAACCCACATATACGTCCAAACAGCTCTCGTATGTACCTATCTCAACTCAATTCAGAATAGCAGTCACTTATGAAGACATGGAAAGCATATATAAGTTAAACCGAATCACATAAATGAATTTTGAATCCAAATCATAAGTACAAGCACACATACACAACATACAAAAATCATATACAATTAAAACAAGTAATAACAATGGTTCGTAACACAAGAAACTATCCAATCACCAATATTCATCCAATTAATTCATAACTATGTGAATTTACATTATCCAATGTCAATATTTAATTTATATATGTTTTTTCTTATTAACATTCATTTTTTTATTAACATTTAATTGGTTTTCTTCAAATTTATTCACATCTGTTTCATTCACTTTCAATTTATTCAATTCAGTTTTTTGAATTCCAGTTGTTTCATTTATGTTTAACATAATTCATATAAATTTATTTCTGAGCCATTTTATAAAATTATTTCAATTAACCTTATTTAAATTAAGTTTTATTTCGCTATCACTTAGTATATTCTTTTTAATATCAATCTCATTTATAAACCATTTCATAAAACCATTTAAATTTAATATAAACATTTTATAAGATGCAACTCATGTTTATTATTACTTCATAACTGAAGTTTATATTAATTCATTAATTCATTTAATTAGTTCATTTCATTCAAGTTCGTATTAATAATTTTACTTAAGTAAATTTTATTTTATAACTCAGTTCATATTAATACTTTTCCTTTTATCACAGTCAATTCATTAATTGCTCTTAAGTTAATTTTCATCTTTCAGTTCATTTCATTAACTAATTTCATATTCAATTAGTTATCATTCAACTTTATTGAAACTCGTTCTATTTGCATTTAATTTATTTACATCCAATATAAATTAAATTCAGCTACTCATATTAATTTTACTTACACTTATTTTTTTCGTTCGATTTCTTTCATTCCCAAATTGTATTTTATTTTATAATTCAAGTTCGTATGCATACTATTAATTCGTTGTAGAGCTTAAGTGGAATTAATTCAGTCTACCAAGTCATCTAGTTCAATTTAAATCCAATTCAATTCATTTAATATTGATTAAGTTAAATAGTATTTCATTTAATCCATTTCTCATTTTATTTAACTCTGTTTTAATATATATGTAACGACCCGTAAATTCTCAATAATATAATTTGTTGATTTAATACGATCTTGGTAATTAAAATTGGAAGAATAAAGACTTTGTAATTTAATAGTGAAATAAACGTTAAAATGAAACGTTACAATGAAATTAAAACTAATTATGAAGTTTCAAACTAATTGAAATAATGTAAATTGTTGCACTTAGTTATACATTCGAATATATGAAAACAAGTGTGAATGTTGAATCATTAAGTGTGAATATATGAAAACAAGTGTGAAATGGTCAAGGAACATTTTAGCAATAATAGTAGGGTCAGAAATAAGCACGCCATTCTCATCTTTAAAAACTCTGATAGTTTCTTTGGAATGCTTAGCTTTAAGCGTAGAATGATAGAAGTAAGTATTTGACTCCTTACATTGGGATGCTATTGTGAGAATTTTGGGCCTGATGAATTTCCCCAAGCACTTCGTGGCATGGATTGAAGCTTGTATCTCAACTGCAAGGTTCTCTTTAGTGGTTAATAACAATAATGTGGGTTACTTCCAAAGTATGCAAGGCATCACGCAGGGAGACCCAATGTCAGCTTATTTATTCATAGTAGTAATGGAAGTTCTAACTCAAATTTTTGTTCAGCAAGTCGATTCTGGCAGCTTCTCTGTTCATCCTAAATGCAAAGAGCCTCTCATCACTTCTCTTATGTTTGCGGATGACCTGGTTGTCTTCTTCAAACCCAGCATGACCACTGTTAACTCTATTATGGAGGGCCTTGATAAATTCTACAAGATTACTGGCCTTTCGATCAATTTAGGCAAGTCGGAAATGATGATTGCAGGAGTGAACAATGAAACGATAAACCAAATCACCTCTCGTACCTCCATTTCGCTTTGTGCTGACTCCACCATGTACCTAGGTATCCCCCTGGCTACTTCCAGAATAACATTTGCACAATGCACGCCTCTGTTCGAAAAAATCACTGCTAGGCTTGCTGTGTGGACTAACAGGATGCTTAGTCAAGCAGGAAGACTCACACTCATTAACGTTGTTTTGTTCTCTATGTCTGTGTATTGGTCTCGGGCATTCATCCTACCTATTAAGCTGATCAATATGATAAGAAGAGCTATGACTAACTTTTTCTGGCATGGAACTGTTATTTCAAATAAAATTTCTCCCTGTGCATTTTCCAAATTGGAGCAACCTAAATCTAAAGGAGGTCTTGGAATAAAAAACTTGCTTCTTTGGAATCATGCTGCCGTTGTGCAACATATTGACAACCTACTGAACAAAAAGGATAATATGTGGGTCAGGTGGTCTTATAAATTTATTATTGGCAATAAGAATTTTTGGACAATGAGTACTCCTCCCTCTTGTAGTTGGACTTGGAGAAGTATTCTTAACCTGAGGCATGAAATTCTACCTTGTGCGCAGAGTATTATTGGTGTCAATAGTCGTGTCTCTTTCTGGAATGACCCATGGGTTAAGGAGGGAACGATTCTTGGTAAAATGCTTAATTACAATCAGAAGATTCAAACTGGAATTGGTTTGAATGCTTTTGCGAGAAACTTTATCCAACATGGTCGTGCTGAGCTCCCATACTCGAGTAATCAAATTGTTAGACTTCTTTGGGATCAAATATGTAGTTATAATTTTGTTCAATCTCAGAATGATGGCATAACTTGGAAATGTTGCTCGGACAAGTACAAAATTGGTGGCATGTAAAAATATCTTGTTACTCGAAGTAATGCTGAAATATTCAGTTGGCATAAACGTGTCTGCTAAATCACAACTCTACAAGACAAAACCTATTTCTATGGAAAATTTTCAGTAACACTTTAAAAACTAAAGTCATTTGTGGCAGAGGGGAGTTACTATTGATACCAATTGCAGTTTCTATCATTCTGCCGAGGAGAATACCCTCCATTTGTTTTTTTCATGCCCATACGTTTACAAGTTATGGTTCTTTACTGTTAGCCTTACCACGAACAGAAGAACTGATATGGTAAGCGAAGTGGAATGGGATTTAATTCACAAGGCAACTAGATGGAAATGTGAGGCAACTTATAAGCATCTTTTCACTCTGAAGGTATTTACTACAATGATATGGGATGAACGAAATGCAATAATATTTAACAGTAAAAGGAAATCTGTATTGCAAATGAAACATGCTATTACTGAAGGGCTGAGGTCCGGAATTTTGGCCTCAAAGCATTCCTTTGATTCGGGATTCCTTGATGCCATCGGTTGTTAGTGTACTTGTCTTCTCATGATGACGTGTTTTGGTTGTTTGGTTTTTTAGTTTTTATTTTTATTTTTCCTTTTCCATTTTCCATTGGTATGCTTGTCTTCCGATTGTCTTGTTTCTATGTTTCTCCTGCTTGCCTGTATGTGGGTAGCAAGTTCTTCTATCTATGTTCTTCTCGGTATATCAATAAATGGTAGGGGTCCATTTTTAACCCCGCTGGCCTTGCCAAAATTAATGAGATAATATATGATCAATATAAATTGAAGTAAATCAGTGTTAATTAAGTAATTGTAACATTTGATTTGTAAATAATAATGAATTCACTAATGTGATTTAAAATAATAGTAACGGTTGTAAGTTACTATTTAATTGATTTATTAATTTAGTTGTAAATGTTAGATTTAGATATAAAATTTGAATGTAAGAAAATAAGGGTAAGTGTGGTGCAAACAAATGAATTAATGTATAATCTATGGTAATTGAATGAATTTAACATTTTTTAAGCAATTATGATAATTAGAGAAAATGATAGACTTGAATGTAATAAAGATAATGGTAACAACTATTATAAGTTGTCTATTTAGGCTATCAAATGAATTGGAAATCAATTGTATTCAAATGTAAATAAATGTTCATTTATGAGAATTAATGCAGTAATGGGAGGTGTGAATGTATAAATTAACTAGAAACGTAAATTTATTTATAAAGTAATAAATTGGTAAAAAGAATGAAACTAAGGTAAATTTATTTAATTGGTTTCAAACCTTAATTTATGTGTACAATTGACAAAAGTACACATTTAAAAAAAATAACATTTAAAAAAGTAACATTTATACAAATTTAAGATGTAAATGGGGGTGTATTAATGTAATGGAATATGTAACCAGGTTTATAAAGAAATAGTGGGCATAGTACAAAGATGGAAATTAAATCAAATCAAATTATGGGAATCAATTTTAATTGATTGGAATGTAATCTATAGTAAATAAATTTAATGATAAGTAAATGAATTTAATTACAATATTAGTTGAAAACTAGGATGAAATGAGAATGCATATTTTATTCATAAGGTAATATAAAAGAATGAAACCTATCTGAATGAGTTATTGAGATTTCAATCAAAAGAAATGTATACATTTGACATATTTAATAAAATAAGCAATTTCTGGAAATTTTGTATTTTCGGTCAAGTGAAAGTCAAAGTTTGACCACAGTTGAAAATTTTAAATTTGAATTTTTAAATGCTAATATTTTTATTTGTAAATGTATTTTATTTTAATATTTATCTTGCTTTTCGTTTCATGAAATTCGGATTTATACTTTTAGATTTGGATAAATTACAGCGTTTTACACGCAATAAATTTATGTGTTTTCACTATATATATATATATATATATATATATATATATTTCATGTTTTATTTCCCTATGTTTGTTTATTTAATTTTAATTTTAATTGTATAAACTTAGATTATATTTATTTGATTTATCTATTTTAATGGCAAGGAAACAAATTAATTAGGCGTATGTTACTTTGCTTTAATTGGCATACGTTACATTTGTTTTATGTCCTGCCTCTTTATTTTCCTATCTTTTATTTCCTACCTCCTTAATAAATTTCTTGCCGTGCCTACCAAAAACTGTAGCTATTCATACCCTATCAATTCACATGAAAAAGCAAGTAACTTACCCCATTTTGTTCCATTGTTTCTTTTTATTTAATAGGAAATAAATCCCTTCAAATCTTTAGCCATTTAAGCACTTAATTACTTGCCAATTCGTTGCACTTGATTAGGCGTGAATAACTCCCCTAGTATATTCTAATTCACGTACAAAAACTCTTTACCACATCTCATTTTCATTTGCATCTTCACGTGAGAAATTTTCTTGCAAGTAATGGCTTCTTTTTCTTTCGTTTTTCTATTTTTTTCTCTTCTATTTCTTTTATTTCCTTTGTCTTCCTTCAAGCTAGGCTCAGCCTCCATCTTCTTATTTACTTCTATGGTGTGCATAAATTTTATTTATTTAGTGAAGGTTTCTTTTGTGTATATACTTCTATATTTATTGGATAAGTAACAAATCAATTAAGATACGTTTTAAATATAGGCATACGTTTCTTAATTTATTTATTGCCTTTATATATTTCCTATCTTTTTATCTTCTACCATATCTATTCATAAATGCATAGCCGTGATTTTTCCCTTTTCAATCACGTACAAAGTTCTTAAACTAATCTTTTCATTTGTTTAAGAAAAATATATACAAGATCTTTTCCTACTTAAAATTGTGCCTTTTTAAATTTCCTTGCCTTTTTATTTTCTAACTATTCCTAAACTTTAGCCATTCAAATCTTTTTGTAAACCTAGCCGCCTCTTATCATTCACATGAAAAAAAGGGTTTCCCATTGTATCATTTGCGTGAGGAAGGAAAAAGTCTAGATCCATGGCTTCCTTCTCTCTTCTTTTTCCACTTTTTTTTCTTTTTCTCTTTTTCCTTTTGTTTTCTCCTTACATAGTTCGGCCTCCACCACCACAACATTACCTCCTCCTCACTATTAGACCATGTCCAAGCCCACTTGGTGGTTGAAAGCAAGGTTATGTTCTTTGATTCGTAATTGCATAGTTTAATCCATTTTCTGTTATGTTGAGTCTTATTCTTATGATTTGTGTACTTGTTATATACAAGATATGGATCTTCACTCTCCACCTACTCAAAAGTTTGGTCGTGCCTTGTCATGATTTGCGGAGTTTCAATTGTGTATCGTGAATTTTATTCTAGCTTTTAAAAGGTGAGTTTTTATCACTCTAGACATATGTACTTATATTATGGTGGAATAATGACAAGTGGATCTGTATAAATTGATATGTCATTCATGCGTGCCTATGATATGTTATATGATGTTAAATGCTGTTTATATATTTGTTACATCATCTAATATGTATTTATATGATATACTGTTCATTTTATATACTATATCTCGCACGACAAGTTTCCTATCACTATGGGTTGAAATGATACATACCCGAACGGACATTAGAATAAGGAAAAATCATTATGGGCTGAAATGATAGGCTCAAATGATCTTTATTGCATTTATTTTACATGGGATTGCGGGTTAGAAATGATAGAACCTGTATTTTTCTTTTTAAATTACGGATTGAAATGATAAATATCTGTATCACTTGACCATAGGATAGAAAACTATATACAGGCGCCGTTGTATATATATGTATATTTAAAATAATTTTTGAAATAATTTTTCTATGGTTTTGTAAAGAAATATATATGGTTTAATGAGGTATTGATTTCGGATATTTGATAAAGGTTATTTTATATATAGTTAAATTCTTGGTTTTAAGCTATGTATAAAATTGTTTAAAGTATGAAGTAAGTTTAATAATAAAGTCGATCTTATTAAAATATATTGTGGATTAGTATTTACTTAAATTATATTCTAATATAGAGTTTATATTGATTTTTATAAATCAAAGTTGAAAGGATAGTTTTGGAATTGACTTGAGATTTTATTTAATTAAGAATTTTATTTAATAAAAATCCATTGGAACTTAATGGAATTTAGATTTTAAAAGAATATGGTTTTAAAACTAAAATTCGGGATTAAGGTGGTTTAAGTAATAACATCAAGTCTAAATAAATTAAGAAATATTAAATTGTTGAAATTTGAAGTTTATATAAAGGATACTGGATTTATTAAATTAAATATTCCAAAACTAAATCATAATAAAGTGAATTTGGTATATATATATATATATATACGAATTATAAAAATTTAGTTTTGAAACATTTAATATTAAAGCTTTGAAATATATGAAATTTGAAATGGTTTATTTGAGGATTTAAATCTGTATTAGAATTGATTGCAAAATTTAAAGAAGCTAATTTATTCTCTTAAGTAAATTAATATTTAAACCATTTAAGTGGTATAGTTATATTCAAAGTTATGAAATTCAAAGTTTTATGTTTTGGAAGACTATATTTCAAGTATTTGGTTTCAAAATATTATAACTTTGAAATGAGTTTTAGAAAAGGATATATTCAAATGATATCATATTTATTTGGTTTTAAAAGAAGAAGTGATATCGTATTTATATGGCTTTAAAATGGATATTTTATTTTGATTTTAAAGTATAAATTATTTTGAAAAGACTGCGGTGTTATAATAACGGTTGGTTGTTCAAGAGACCGGGATCGGAAGTTGTCATACTCTCTGCCAACTCCGAAAACCACTTTAACAACCGTGTATGCGGTGGAGATTCCAGAATGAAGTAGGATGGTGGCGGCATTCCTTTGAGGTAAATACGTGGACCCAACTCCCGTGAGTTGGCATAAGGTGGCTAAAACAGGAGCGATTGACGGGTTAATTGAGGTAGCACCTTTGATCGGACACATCCCTTCGATATTATACTTTGACTCATGGATTGATTCGGTGGCCACTTTTGATTTTTTTTTATTTGGAGGTGTGGCTCGAGGTGGGCGGTAGCGGCGGCTACGCATTACCACCGACCCGGAAGCGTAATTGGCATATCTACCCTGGTATTCCCTAGTTGTGTCGTGTCACCTACCCTAGCGCGCCTTATACGATTTTGTTTTGTACCATACCTATGGAGTGCCCTCTGACGACGCCCAGTACGGGGGAGATTACGGTACTGTATAGACTATGGTAATATATTATGTGTTAAGAGCTATATGGGTAACCCCTTAACGCTATTTAAAAGTAAGTTTATTTTACTAATAGACACTATTATAATAGCGAAATATTACTGCATAGTAAATAGTTTAACGGATCCTTAGAGGATGGGCAGTCCCAAGCATCCTTTAAGTTACTTGTACCTTATATTACTGTTCACTGAAGTTGGTTTACATTGTATAAGTATGTATGTCCTGACTCGAGTGTTTTGTGTTTTCTTTACGCTCGGGTCAGACTAAGTGGTACAACATTTGAGACTCACCTTCGAAGTTGGAAGCTTTGCTTGAAGATCCAGCTGTCTATTTCACTTTCGGTTATCCAGTTGATTTCAGTTATCCGGTTGGTTCCAATGATGTATTATGATTCATACCTGGTTATCATGTTGAGACCTTCGTTGTATCTTGTTTGACTCTGATGTATTTATATAGTAGCTTCATGAACTAATATTTCTTACTTCCGCTGCATTTATTACTATGTGTCTGTGATCTGTGATTTATTTATTTAATGTTTATGCTGTGTTTTCCCAAATTTATTTTACAATTCGGTATTTTGAGCAATTCAAGTCCGACATGTGTGGATGCGAATGGTTGAAAATATCGGGTCGTCACAATATATTTTCTTCTAATCATTCACATTGGACAAATTTAAAAAAAAATAGTTCAATATTACTCAAATCTATAAGTTATACAACTTGATTCACTTAAAATTTCATTTTGTTAATTTATTGAATCCATTTCAAATACCATTCACTTTTATTTTAGCTTTCTTGAGTTAAACCTCATTTTATTTTCTTCATTTTACTAACTTAACTTATTTAAAATTTCTCATGTTAATTATTTTATTTTAAACCTAAAATTCAAATTTTCTTTTGTTTGCTAAACCAAAATATTCAACATTTTTAAAATTTAAAATTTTACTTTCCTATTCTAATCTATAAGTTATAACTTATTTTTATCTGTACTATTTTCAGTTATAAGTTCGAAACTATTTTCATATATTCATCAAAATCATACTTTTAATATTTTCTCATAATCATAACTTGTTTTAATCGAATATAAATTCCTTTTGGTATCAATTCTCACTCGAAAATTCGAAAATGAATAATGGCGATGCTGCAGTCATCCCCAGAATTATTTCCCAATGACCAAAGAAAGTTCAATGCTTTTATTTCTTTCTAAAATCTTTTCAAAATATATTTCTCTTAAAAACACTTTCAAATAATATTATTATTAATTTCGAAGGCTTTGAAAATAATTTTGAAAGCAATAAGATTTAAAATTTAAAATTCTTAGCTCTTAAATCCTTTTATTTATAAGCTATATTAAATATATACTTACACGAATTTCATTACCTTATTACCAAAACATTTCATTAATTTACAACTTTTTTATTTTAAACAATTCTTATTGTCACCGATTTCAATTTAATTTAATTATCGAACGCTTCGTAAAATAAAATTCACAAGGTATTCGTTTTATTTTAATTCAACCAATAATCGATGATAACTAAATATTATCATCTCCTAACAACTAACATTCATTAAAATTATCATTTTGTGCATATAAAATATAATTTAGGTAAACTTATTTCATTTACGTGATTTTAAAACAATATTATATCAACTTGCCTCGTTTAAGTGTTTAGAAACTCCTATCGATAATATAGCGTCGCGCACCGATCAGAATTCATAAACAACTCAACGGATAAGTAAAAATAATATAAAACAATTTTTAACAAAACAAGTTTGCACTCTTATGTATACACTCAAACAGACTCATTCTAGGGTATTACTACCCTATCTCTAATGAGTCAAACCCAGAAAGCTAAGGTTATCGCTATACCAGAGCTCGGATACCAACTGTGACGATCCACATTTGGGAAGGTTTAAATTGACAACAATCCACACATGTCCAACTGTGATAACCCGAATTTTTGGGCATCAGATAATTGGGTAATTTTCTAATTTAGCTACTGAAAAATACTGATTTATCAAATAAGCAAATAAATCTGATGGATACTAATATAATTACTTTAAATTTATAAATTGAATTTGGGTTTGTTTAAAATAAATAGATATTTGTTTGAGACGATTTTAAATTGGATTTTTAATTGAATTTGGAGTTGAATTTGAATTTTAAATTTGAAATTTAAAGGAAGTATACATAAATATATTTTAGTTTAAAAATATATTATATATGTGATTTTATTTGATTTTTATTTGTTCTTATTTATTTTCTAAAAGAATTTTTATATATAGATTTAGAGAAGAACTTAATAATTAGTACATAAATGAAAAGGGTTTTTATTAACATTTAAGAATTTATTAATTTTGTATAATTACAGGTGTAAACCTATTGTTGCATGTAAATACAAGTGTAATTAATTTACTCCATAATTTAACAAGTATCTCAATTATATTTATTTTCTTATATTCAAGAATATATATCATCGTTATTTCCTACTCCATTTTCCTTCTTGGATCAGTTCAAATAAAAAATAAATAAAGAAACTCATCAACAAGCAAAATCTGTAAACCAGTAAATAAATTCAAAATCTAAACAAAAACAAGAATCAACTCAGAAACCCAATCCAGAACAAATCAAACCTTGTAACAAAATATCAAAGGTAAGGAATCTATAGCCTGAAATAGTTAACCAAAGAAGAGAAATTTTTTTCAACTTTCAAACTGAAGCCTGATCAAAAGCAAGTAAAGACGGGGTTCAGTTCAACAAGCATAAGTAGATCAATTTCAAATCTAATTCAAGCTACACATCTATTCTAGATTTTCAGGTTTAAACCAATTCCAGAATTCTCGGTCAAAACAGAGTGAACAGGTGAGTAAACTTTTATATTTAAAAACAGCTTTGAATTTGATCATGTATATGTTTTGAGTGATGAATGTGTAGTATCATGATATACATTGTTGTACATCTGGTTTGCATGAATGATTATGATTTGAATATAGCCTGAATTAATTTGTATATGGTAGTGCCGGGTCTCTGTGTTTTACCGTGTCAGGAAAAAAAACATAGAAATTTTTTTATATCATTCTTCCTAAACCAATCCGAGCTTTGATCACTGAAAATAAAATGTCCAAAAGGATGTAATATCTTTTTTAAAATTTGTTTCAGGAATTTTTATCAAGTAATTTACTTCGAAAATAATAAATTGCAAAGAAAACTAAAATCAAGCAAAAATTTGGGTATCTGTAAATCATAATCTGAGGGTGAAATCAAGTTCATGCCTTAAAATTTTGAATTTAGATAATCATAACGTGATTTTTAGTTTGAAATTCATCGAGATAATCCGGGTTGAGCAAATTTGGGTTTATCGTCAATTTTAGTCGATCAACTTGATGATTGTCGGCGAAACTGTGGTTGAAGTTGGTTTGAGGGTTAACGATCATCAGAAAAATAAGTAAGAAATTTTCTGATGATCGTAGTGGCTCATCGAGGTCATTATAGGGTTTGAGTGCTGATTTTGATCGAGTTAACGTTTGGGGTTTCTATGGTGATGTCTGTACACCGGAGGGTATCGCGAGGTGAGGACAGGAGTATGGTGATATAGTGAAGCTCTGGGCGAGGCGACGCGTCAACTGGTGGTCATGGGTGACGGCGCGGTGGAGTTTTTTGTGATCGAAATTTTTGGTCCAGGTTTTGTTTTGGCTCATTTTCATTTGGAGTCGATTTTCGGCAATCTGAAGGATCGTGTCGTTTGTGGGGTTGAGTTGTGACTTGCCGGTGGTCGTGGCACGGGTCGGCGACGTCTGGTTGCGTGCGCACTTGCACATGCCATTCGAAGAGTGTCTGGGTTGTTTTCTTTTTGGAGAAGAAGGGTTAGCAAAAGGAAACTCGAAGTGATCCAGTTTTGGCCTCAAAGCAGGAATGGTTGATGGTTCGTGTATGTGTTTTGTGTTTTGCTCGGGGGTTTACCTGAGTTTTTCTGGTGATTTTATCGGAATTGACTCGGGTTAATATTTTTTATAACCTGGTTTTTAATTTTTGATAACAGCGTAAAGTTAAACCAATTCAAGTTAAACTAAAATTCCTAAAACTATTCCTTTAAACAATAATGGTTTATTCAAAGGCTTGGTAAAGTAAAAAAAAATCAGTAATTCATTTTAGCTTAGATTAAGTTAAATCTTAAGTTTAATTAAACTTAACTAACAATATGGTTAAGTACTAACTACGAAAATGAAATGTTTGTCATCAATTAAACTTAAGGAATTAAGTAAATTCGTTGGTTAATAATAATTAATTCTGAAGTTTATTAAATTCTGATGATGGTTAAATAAATTATTAAGATAGGTGAATTAAAATTAATTAAGGATGGGTGATTAGAATTTATTAATTAGTTAATAAATTGATGATTAATTAAAGATTTATTTAAGGTTAGTAAATCAAAGGTAAACAAATTGAAGGATAATTAACCAATGAGATAATTACTTGATGAAGTAGATAATTGAAAGAAAATTTCTTAATGGAAGTAATTAAGGATTAATGACTTAGAGTAATTAATTAAGGATTGATTGGTTAAGGGAACTAATTAAGGGATTAGTAAATTAATAAGTGTGATTAATTAAAGGATAATTAATCAATGTAAGTGATTAAAATAATTACTTGAAAAATTAATTAAGAATCAATATGATTAATGTGGTGGGTGAAGGTTTATTGATTTGTGTAATTATTTGTGAGTTAATTACTTATTGAAATTAAAGGATAATTAGTCAAGGGGATTAAGATGATTAATTAATGATTTAATTAATTAATGTTAAGTATGCAGGATTAAAAGTGATTAAAAGGAATTAATTTGATTTATTTAAATTCATTGGAATGGTGTGATTAATTAATCTTGCTTATGAAAAATTGAATAATATTGTATGCCTTGGATTACTGATATCCTTGATAAGTGATGCTTCGTGACAAGATATGAATTAGACTGAACTGAGATGATATGGTTTATCTATCCGTGATAAATGGCTATGTGAATATGTAATTCTGGATATATATATATATATATATTAAACTCGAACTGCTTTGTTTTAAGATGATATTGAATTCGAAGCGACCAAAGTCGGGTATTAATAAATACCCGAAACCACTTCGATTCGTAATCTATAATAATCCTATACAAATTTGATATATGAAACCAATAGACTGGAATGGAATGGTTTAAGTGAACTAGACCATTTAATCTAAGTTCGTACTTAGGAATTGATGTGTGTAATAAATGTTGTCTACATTAAACCTTTGAATTTGTAAACTGATACGAGTTACCCGGGTTTTACGTCTGATTATACTGTTGTATTCCATGTTAGATGGGTTTACTCACGCTGGTTTCCAGCCTGACCCGGGTGTTACTTTGATGTAATGCTCGGGTCAGACCAAGCATTACATATTTTCAGGTAAGGAAGTTCTGGAGCTCAGCAGACGAGCTGGATGGCAGGAATGTATGGAGTGTTTCCGCTATATTATATGGTTGTATATATCTGAGACATGTTGATTGTATCTATCTAGTGTTTGTATACATGTTGTAACTCTGATGTATTAAAGTGAAATTTGACAAGTACAGTTTTCCTTTGTATAACTGTTATTATTTGTTATTATATTTTATCCGCTGCGAATGTGAGATGTTGGTGTTTCTGTTCTTCCTTTTCTTCTATCTCATTTCTTCTTTTCCTAACTATCTGGAATTTTCTGAATCGGAAATTCCAGGTCGTTACATTTGGTATCAGAGACAAAGGTTAAGCGAGAACCTTGGCTCTGGTGGGATACTCATTAAGGATAGGATCAATAGTACTCTATAATGAGTTGAGTGTATAAATATAAGAGAGCGTACTTGTTATTTTCTTATATAAAGGTTTTTAAATGATTTCAAAAGTAAATGGATCTTATATAAGAAATAGATTATCTATTATATTAAGGAAATTGGTTGTTGTATTAATTAAATTAAAAGTAGTAGTAAGAATTAAGTGGTAATAGAGATACAACCAAATTTAAATGGAATAAAGAACAAGTTTAAAATGGATTCAAACTAAAATTGAAATTTTGAGTTTGAAAAAGAATTTTCAAAATAAAGATAATAGTGAGTTGGATTCCAGCTGCAATAATCTTGGTCATTATCATAAATGGTTATTGTGTTTAATAATAGGATGATTGTTTAATAAGGAAGTAACCATTTGATGAAAATAACTTGTAAATTAGAAAGGATGTAAATTAAAGTGGGATTCAAATTGTGAAGTTTTGAATTCTAAATTTAAACATTTGAAATTGTTTTCAACATGTTGAGAAAAAAATCATTCAAACTATTTCGAATGTAATCTTATTTTAAAATAAGAAGTTGTTTGTTAACTTTAAAGGAATTTTTTTTAATTAAAACCAAGGATGGTTTAAATTTTTATATTTGGCTTGGTGGACCAAGAAGTAAATATGTATATATGTGTGGATATACATAATATCAAAGATGGTTTGAAATAAACTCTAAGGTTGAGTTTTGAATTTTTCTTGGAATGTGCTGAGAAACCCAAATTGAAGTAAGATTTAAACATAAGTAGGAAGGTTATGAATCTGAGGTTTAAAATTTGAATGGGAATGCAAATTATGTAAATTTGACTAGATTAAGTAAATTGAATTTAACTTGGAAAAAGTTAAATAAGTTTGAATGATCAACCTGATTTGAAAATTTCAAGATGAAATTAAGATTTAACTTGGAAAGTTAAATGGTTGATTGGAATTGAGAGTATGAGTGATCTCAAATTGGGTTTGAGATTCGCAAATTAGAAATGGATGAATATTTCAAAATAATTTGAATGATACCATCCTATTGTCATTGAAAATCTTTAAACTATAAATTGGATTTGTTTAAACAAATAAAGAAATGGATTGTGGTAATATATCCATTATTAAGGTGAAATGGAATCATTTAGGACATATGATATGAATGTTTAGGATAAAACTTCAATGGCTTGGTTTCAAAACTGAATTTGGTTTCAAAACTGAATTTCAAAGATTTAGTTTTTTTTTAAAAGAAATTAAAATTATTATTTGAACTTTGAAATAAGTTAAAAATGGAATTTGGATTTAGAACTAAATGGTTTAAAGATATAAGGTAATTTGATTTAAAAGATTTAATCAACATTTGAAAATTTAACTCGAATTTATATAATTCGGGATGGTTTAAATTTGAAATTTGAATTGAATTAGTTCAAATTAAATTTGATTTGAATTAATTAGAACTGTGATGAGGATGGATAAGTTCAAAAAAATTTCAAATGGAAAATTCAAATTGGATAATTTGAAAAGAAATTGAAGTTGAATGAGTTCAAATTCAAAATGGAGATTGGAATTGGGATTAATTCAAACTGAAGTTGAAATGAATTGAAATTGGAACTAGTTCAATTGAAATTTATTTGAACTAGTAGAATTTGGGATCAAAGTTGAATAAAGTTAAATTTGGAAAGAAATTGAGGTTAATTCAACTTGAATTGGGGTTAAATCAATTTCAATGGAAATTGAAGTTATTTATATTGGAGTTAAGTCAATTTAAATGGAAGTGGAAATTTAAATTGAGTTGATTTGAAATGGTGATTGGGAAGTTGTACAGTTTGGCTCTAGACTATTTCAAAATAAATTGTTTTAGTACAAATCTATTTTTTTTCAAGCTATTTATTATATATACAACATTTCTTATTTAACCCAAAACTATCTTTTACTTATTTTATAACTACATTTGGAATTATTTAACTATTTTGCAACTGTTATATAAACTAAGTACTATTTTTCAACTACTTTATAACTACTTACTATTTTACATCTATTTTGCAATTATTTAACTATTTTCCAGCTGTCTTACAATTACTTAACTATTTTACAGCTACTTTAAAATTTATAATTATTTTTCAAACTACTTATCTATTTTAAACTTTTTAAGTTATTTTCTAAATTTAAGCTGGACAGAGTTAAACTGTTTATGATTTGTTATCAATTTTGATAAGAATTAAGGTGATAAATCCTTATGGGATTGAAGCAATTGTGAATAAGGATATAGAAATCATAAGTGAATGTGAATAGAAAAGAGGATTGATTTGGTTAATAATCAATGAAGATAAATACGTAGGATGTACGTATATTATTTTATTCGCATAATGATTTGACCCAGATTCGAGCACATAATTTCAAGATAGTTATATCGATCCGAGTTGGGATTTTTCACTCGATTTTCGACGGCGAACCTGGATATGGATTGTTGATTGGTTCTGGATATTTTCTATCATGTTTATGCTATGCAAGGAGAATGACGGTTTCTGGTTAAGAAACCAGATCTATTTCCGCACTAGGAAGTCGGGTGGACAATACTAGTACGGAAGTGAAATTGTGTGATCGATTGCGCGATCAGATTGGCATAGCGTACGGATGATATGTGTACATCGTACGGGTTTAAATGAAATTGATACTGAGAATTTGTGAATAAGAAATGTGAATGGTTTTTGAAAGGGAAGGTATATTTTGTTAAATATACAATAAATAAAAGTGGAAATTAGATATTTCTATGGTGGAAATTAGATATTTCTATGTTAGAAATTTACTTTATGAAAGTAAGTAATTTGAAAAGTGACTTTATAGAGTAATCAAATTTGAATATTTGATTTGGAATAAACAAAGTTATATATCTTTGTTATATAAGATAAATCTCCCCTTGTTGAATCTAGCTAGAATTAAAGGGGTTTAGGAAATATTTGAAGTATAAAAAAGGTTTTATACAAGTTGGAAATGATCCAAAGATTTTTCAAAGTTATATATATCTATATATATATAAAGGATCTTGTGAGAATGATTTTGAGAAAGGGTTTTTGGAACATATGGATTTGGAAAAGCTTTTGATTTTTGGGCAAAATCAATATTGGAATTTGAAAAGCCTAATTTGAGAATTATCGATTTTGGGATAACCGATTTTGTGTAAAGGAGCCTTGTATGAGATCATACTAGGTGTATGATTTGAAAGATACTATATGTGTATAGTATAAAGTGTTTTGATGATGGCTCTGGGGAAAAAGGCACTTCCTTGAAATGAACTTCTCAGGAGTGCCACCGGGTGGTGCTGCCTTGAGCCCCAAGGGGGGGTTCTAAAGTTGATCCTGTGAGGAGTCCGGACAAAACTTTGACACTTTCATCCTTTGACATTGTGACGTTCTCATACTCGCTACTAAGCATGGCTAGGCGAGATTCTTTAATTTGGGAGGTTCCTTCATTAGTCACTTTAAGCGTGTGCCAGATTTCCTACGCAGTTAGACAATGTGAGCCTTGGTTTAATTCAATTTGATCTAATAAGCAAATAATAGAATTCATAGCTTTAGTAGTAGTAGTTTGCAGTTTATTTCCAAGATTTCTCCATTGATCCATAGGTTTATCAACTTCTTGATTGCCTACCATTACTGTTGGTGTGCTATATCTCATTTCAACAATATTACATGCATCTATAGTTTACATAAAAGTATTCATTCTAGTTTTCCAATATGCATATTCACCATTGAACGTGGTTGGTTTAACTATGAACCGACCTTCAGCAAAAGCAATATTAAAGGAAGCCATTAAAAGAAAAATTTTAACTTTTTTAACAGAAATTGGGTTTTTATCCTAGCTCCAATACCACTCAGGGGGGTGAATAGGGTTTAGATATTAATGTGGAAATAAAAGTAAAAACAGAAAGTAATGCAGTAAAGATCACACATGGTTTTACCCAGCTTGGGAAAAAATTTGCCTATATGCTGCCCCCAAGGTTTCTACTAGAAATTAGGTAATCAGATGCATACAAAAATACGTAAACTTGCGATATCCGCTAACTTGATTAACCTAACTCTAAGCCCAAAATCCTGCCATAACTAAGCCACTGAATTGCAAATTCTCGAACTACAAAATCATAGTTCGTAAATTAGTTAATCTAGAGTTTAATAAAAAAAACAAAAAACAAACTAAGTAACTATAAAATAAATAAAAACCGTAATATCTTTTACGGCCCAAAACAATTTATGCGGTCCAAAAACGAGATATCCTTCTTCTTTTCAATATGGCCGATTTACATTTATCCCTTATTCTGAAATTAAGGTTCCTTCTGATTGAACAAGTTGATTCAAATTGATCGATTGAAGTGATGATTTCACTTTGGTTTGCTTCGTCTATCGATTCCCTAGCTTCGATTGCATCGGTCACTTCAATTGAGTCAAGCACTTCTTTGGTTATGGCTTTGGTATGATTTTAAGTTTGTTGTTTTAATTATCTCACCAGTAACTCGACTTAATGTATTCTGCCAATGATGATACGAGTTTAAATATGGATATCCCTAAATTTTCGTTTGTTGTTTTGAATTGAATTCTTCATGATTTAAGTACTTCCTTTGATTTCTAAATCGAACGATCTCTGAATTATGACTTGTTCATCTCTGGCTTGATCATCCTTCAATTACTTGGCATTTGAATTTGAGATATACATATATATATGCTGATTTTGGGTTAATATTGGCTTCCTGAAGTCTGACTTGTTCATCATGATATCCTCCGCGACTTGTTCAATTCATCATTCACTGATTCATTTTTCTGAAATATATGGCCTTTGATTGAATTTCCTTGACTTTGTTCAAACTGCTACTGATAATTAGCAACATGACTTGATTTTCTTAATTAATATGCTCATGTTGCCTTTGCTTAAGTTTAATCTGATGTCTCCCTGTATATACATACATATAGTATGTATATATGTGTGTGATTGCTATGGCAATGCTCTATCTACCTGAGTGCTTGCATTCTGACTTTGCTTGTATTTGTTGCATTTTTATTCTCTGGCCATAATCATTTGTATAATCTAAAGTTTGGTCGCATGTTGTGTATGAGTTCATGCCTGAATGCTTGCATATCCATGCCTGAATGCCTGATTGCTTGAACATATTTCTGTGTTGTTGGTTTCTGCATTGCACCTGAGTTGAATCTAGTCTTGGCTTGAGTTTGACCTTGTGCTAACCTGTCCTTGTGCACTTGTATTCTCTAGCCATAAAGACTTTTTGCTAGTTGCTGGTTGAGTTCCATGTCCATTTCTCTGTAATTTATTCAATGTTTGATGGGTTGATAAACTGGATGCCTTCATACCTGAACTGATATATGTGCATACATATATATATGCATACATATGTATATGTGAGACTGGTCTAGTTAAGCTGATGTATGCTCCAATGCCTGGATGCCTTTAAGTCTGGTTGCATTTAAAAAATGGTTGCATTTGAAACTCAACTTCATATACATATTGAAACCAAACATACTGTTATTCTTTGTTAGTGTATTCTGGTTCCGTCTGAAAATTTTCATGGGTCTGTACAATGATTCTCGAGACGCTGAGGCAATACACATGTGTATTGCAGGCTCTTGAGATCGAATGACCCTACCAGTGAAAAAGAAAGAAAAACAACCCAAATTACCTGAAGCAACAATATTAAAAAATATATTTTTATTTTCAGTTCAAGTTCACATTATTTTCCAGACTACTGTTTTCGAATTATATGTGACAGGTACTCAAAAGACTAGACATATACTGAAGCTTGAAGAAAGAAAAAGAGTGTGATAGTTAGTGAATTGATCAACATGTAATCTTGTACAAAATTTGTAAAGCAGTGTTGAGTCGTATATATTCAAAATGATTAGAGCTAAAAATGTGTACTATTCGATATTGTAATAAAAACAATTGTTTGAATAAAATATTTGTTTACAGTTCAATGAATATCTGTGTATTCTATTCTTACATTTGTGTTTGAATATTTTATAAATATCTATATATTTATATCTGTTTATTATCATTAAACAAAAATAATAAGCTATAGTATTCTACAGGAATAATTATGCATCGCCACACTGTAATGGATAAGAAATACAAATATGCACGTTTAGAATAACTTATTGGCAAATTGGCTTAGCGAAATAACTTTTTCACCCCCTATCTTGCCTTCCTTAACATTGAGTCCACCAATGTCCTCTATGTGTATTTGCCTTCTCATTACCCTCCATTACCATCTTCTTTTAATCCAAATCTTAGTATTTACTTTCTTCATCCTTGATCCTTCATACGAGTATACCCTAGAACTCCTAGAAGAGTATTTTAATACCGTTTATCATTCCTTTGTGGCTCTTTTTATGTTGTGCACACATGTCTAACAAAACAATCCTAAGTTCTCACTAGTATTATTTACACCCTATGGGGATTTCTTATTGCTGCTCCATGAGTAGTAACTGCTATCTTCTTTATAGCCTTATATTTTACCTTATCTTTTACCCCGTCTTACCTAAGCAGTCATTTCCATCTACTCCATATTTAAAATTTTGGTTTGGCCTTCACAAATTTTCTTTAAAAATTAACACTTAAAATCTTTAAAGCATTTAATCCCAAAACTTTTATCTTTAAAAGTACAATTCAAGAACCTTTTAGCAAATTCAAAAATAACTTGGTGTCTTAACTTTTAAAACTACAATTAAATTTTTAGAAGTTCTTTTCCTTTTAAAGACCCTTTTTAACTTTTACTTTTTAAAATTTAGGATTTTTAGCTCAAACTGTTTATTAATTTTTTTTATTTAAAAACTGAATTGTTATACCAAACCATTTTTTTTCAAAAATGTACTTTATAGTATTTCTAAACATCCTTTAATAGTTTTTAAATAATAAAAACTAGAGTGGATTAGAACAGCCCTCACTCTATCATTTTCTTATCACTCGTACTATCTCCACTTCTAGTCCTTGGCGGAGGCCCTAATGTCATGTGGGAGGGACTATTAAAAGATACTTGCAAAAATGCACACAACAATGGAAAATGTCCATTTTTCTTTGTTTTGCCTTTAATTTCCTATGTTCTTCTAATTAGATCACTAACATTATTTTTTATATAATCTTCTGACATTATTTCTAATTACTAATATTATTTGTATAAATTCCTAATATTTTTTATTTATACTTTATAATGCTATTACTAATAAACCTTCCTCCAACTAAACTGCTCTTATTCTAATTGCATTTATCTCAATTTACCGTCTTCTTAGTTGACAATTGTAGTGTGTTCGCTTACTTCTTTAATTTTGGGTTCTAGTATTATTTTCATTCTTTTTACCCCATTTCAAGTTGTACCACTTCATATTGTTCACGCCTAAAAAGAATATTTCAACTTAAAAAAATAAACTAGCTACATATGCTCTAGTATATTTTTTCCAAAGAATTAACCTTTTTTATTAAAACCTATTAATGTTATTTTCGATCCAACAAATTTTAGGTTTTCTACAAAAATTTTTTATTTAATATAACATAGTTATTTATATATATATTTTTTCAAAAATTCAATATTTTCTTACTTTTCAAAAATAGTTTTTTGCTATCTTCAAATAATTCCTTCGGAAACCATTTCAAATATTATATGTATATATATATTATCTTAAACTTTTATATTAAAATCATTTCAACTTTTATATTAAATTTTTTATATGGGGCCGGACTTAGAGTGGATTTTTATTCACCACTTCTTTTAGACTTTTCTTCTTTTCTATTTACTTTTCGACTTATCTCCTTTTTCCAAATATTAAAATTCGGTTATCATCTTTGAGCGATTACTTCACACATTCCTTTTTGAACTCGATTGCTTCCGGATATTCACTACATATAAACTCTTATTTTCCCCATATTTGGACCTATTGTACATTATCAATTGGCAATCATGCGCAGATCTACAACCATTGGGCTATCAGGGCCCCAACTAGGGAGTCACGTACTATAAAGCTTTAGGGACCTTCCATATACTACACGCTTTCTCTTTTTATGTCAACACCTCCCATACGATCTATTTCCCATGGGGTTATCGGAGTAGGTGTACATCTTCAACTTCATCTATTGTTCTGACTCATAATCAACATACCCATCTTTTCAGTGTATGGTTGCTAGTAACTTATAATCGAAATTTATAGGATTTGGCATATAATATATTTTTATTTGTAGAAAAATTATAAATATGTTCACTCAATGTTTCCCAATTAATTCTTTTAAGATCGACTAACCTAAGCTCAATACGAATGTAACAACCCATAGCCCAATGGGCCTGAATTTTCGTTAAATCGAAAACCCAAGTCCACCAAAATGCAGATCATTGGTTTAGTATCCTGCAAACAAATGAATAAATACATACCAGGTCACTATCGATATTACTCACAGCAGAATAATTAAATATAATAATCATATAAAATCAAGGCACTATCTTTGCTAGTATCTAAAACCCACCACCCCGTCAGGATCAATCGCCAACCTAGTATCATATCCTCGTCGTCATGCATACTAAGGAACTCTCGAAATGCTTAATAACGACGCCATTATAGTTTAGCCACATTTTATCTCGTCTTGGTGATTTACTACTTGTCTACTTCCTATTATGGACTCAGCTCCATGGACTATAAAGGACTCAGCTCCTCGGACTACCCTATTCATTTTGAATGATCTCTTTTATGGGTTAACTAGCCTTGCCATAAATAAACAAACTAGCAACATTTATGGTAGTGCATGACCTAACATGATCTACCCTAGTTTGAGATGTAGTCTGTTAGGTGTAACCCTGTTTTTCCCATTGAACGCACAGGACCGATGACATACTCTACCTATATATAGCTCCGCTTCTTGATTTGGTACCAACATACACTGACATAGCATCGAGTCGCTCACCATCCTATTTCTATTGCCTAATGCAATCAAGGCAATACCATGCATTTTATTGAAGCGGACTCTACTAAGTATATTCCTTCACCTAATGCTATTGTATATAACTCCACGGGTCCTATAGTTGGATATATCACACGTTAGTATAATGTATACGCAACTACTGGTTGTTCCTGATCTCGCATTCAAACTCTTACTAATGACTGTGTCATTCTTATTTACTAACCTTTAATAATTCACATCCTTCATAAATGAATACTTGAGGCTATATATATATATATATATATATATATATATATATATATATATATATATATATATATATATATATTGAAGAAAAGGTTCTTTACTAATTGACATATAAAGAACATAAATGATTTTGCCTTCTTAAAAAACCTTAATAGAGTAGTAAGGAAAAAGAGCGCAACAATCAATCGATACATACAACTTAACCTAGAAAATAAAATAAACTACACATCTTACAAACAAGATCGACCAAAACTAGCCCAAATAACAAACATGTGCAATCAACCTGATAGCCCAAACCAGACTTAAACCTAGCCGCAGTATGAAAGCTCCACGCCCCATCTTTCCATAACCTCGATTTCTTCTTCCTTGTAATGAAAAAAAGATCTAGTTTGAACTACCTGAAATACAATCACCTTGTCAATAATTCTTGCACGATGCAGCTCCTCCATCTTCTTACGTTCAAAGATTCTTCTATTCAGCTCATCCTAGGCATTATAGATGATAGTATCAAGAGATGTAAATGCAAACTTTGGCTCGATATTATGGTTGCGAAAGGAAGCTTTGAGATGTCGAACTTTGGTCGATAAATCTCCTACAAACTGAGGTGAACCCCCAATTTCACCGGAAGTAAGAGAGCGGATATCTGGTGTAATTGCACCAGAAGAAAAGATGGCCTTATGACTTGCCTTGACGGCTATATAGCACACAATGATTATCCAATTATATGCCCCTAACTCGATAATCGGTCTATGGTCGGTAATCTTTGATTTATGGCTTTATATGCACAGAAAGACATTTTTTGCACTTATGTTATACCAAATAATTGGATGCCAGTTCACTATGTGTGACTAAGCTGTAATCTCATTCCAAACATTAGAAAAGTTGAAATTTTCAGGACCAAAAATTTCCCAGTAATCTACATGCTTATGCGTGGTAATAGGAACTTGCATAATTTTATGTTGAAAATTCAAGCGTTTCTAGAAACTTATGAGGAATAAATTTATTATTTGAAATAATGAAGACACCATTAAATTAGTAGTAGAGAACATGGCAATTCTGTGCCAACCGAGAAAGTCAACTAGGGTTTTATGGTTGATCCAAGGATCAAACCACAAGGATGTAGAAGCCCCATCTGCAATTACTCCGTTGAAAAGCTTACTGACAATTTCTTTTCCCCTTGACATATGCTTCATATTATACGAAAAGTTGTTATTGAACTGCAACATCTGATAGTTAGAGCTAAGTATTTATTTTTTATTCACTATGCCCATAGGGACTACTTTGTATAGATTTCATATAATTTTTAGAAATGATGTAGTCTCAGGTCTCTAAGCAACCTCAAACCAATTCCTCATTCTTTTTTTGGTCCATATAATGTATGCCATGCAATCTTATGTGATTTTCCACCCTAGATAAAATTTGCATAGAAAGATTCAGTTTTGCTAATGACTGATGATGGCAAATGATACATAATTAACCAGTATAACACAATAAGAGCAATCACACTCTGCATCAACTGAGCCCTACCAGCAATAAATAATAAGTTGCTATCCCAACTGTGAAGTTTTGTTGTAACTCTTTGTAATAATGGGTGCATTGAGCAGAATTTACATAATCACTAGATAGTGGCACACCCAAATACTTTACTTGTAATTGAACCTCGGCTATGTTAAACTACTGTACAATTGCAACTTTATGTGGCACATAAGAACTGCAGTAAATTTTGGATTTTCATTCATTAATGTGTAATCCAGTACTAATCCTTAATACATCATGAAGTAGACATAACTCTATAGCATTTTCAACAGTAGCTTCTAAGAAAAACATGACATTATCAGCATATAATAGGTGATTCACTATTGGCGGTAACTTTGATAATGGTTTCAACCTGCTCAGGGATACTCTATCTTCCATTCTAAGTGATAAAAATTCTACTACAACACAAAATAAATAGGAGGAAAAGAGATCCCCCACCTCAGAACCCTTGTTGAGTGTATAAATCCATGGGGTAAACCTTCAATCGACACTGAAAATGTTAGTGAGCTTATGCATTCATATATTGAATCAATCAAGGAGGTAGGAAAGGCCATTGTAGATAACATGTGGCACGTAAACTCCCTGTTTACCAAGTCATATGCCTTATGTAGATCAATCTTATGCACAATTTGGATTTTACTAGCTTCTTAAAGTCCCTTATAAGTTTATGAGAAATAAGAATATTGTAGCCAATGCTTCTTCCTAGAAATTGTTTGATTCTTTGCAATTAAATAAGGTAGAAAAGGTTTAATTCTGTGACAAATAAATTTAGCTACAATTATGTATGTATGTATATTTGTATATATGTATATATGCATATATATACACATTTATATATATCTTCATTACTTTTGTTTAATTATTATGCCTCCATTGTTTAATGTTAACAATATTTCTCTAATTCTTTATGTGTCTACTTATTATTTAGTTTAAGGTCATTTACCCCTTTATTTTTAAAAGATTTAAATACGTTTTCTCATTTACTTCTCCTTTTTCCTTACTATTTTACTGTAACGACTGCCTACACCTATGGTGCAGAACAGTTGTCAAATGAAAGAAAAGAAATAAAGAAGAGGAAATAGAAGAGAAGAGAACGGAAAAGGAAGAAAAAGGAAACATCAAATGATCACATAACCTGTCACGTATCTCAATCACATCAGATAAATATAATAGCCAACACAGGTATAAGCAGTCAAGATAGCAATAACAATGTGAACTAATCATCAGAGTATAAGATCCATAAAGTTATACAATGCAGTAAAAGAGTTTATACAACTGGGAAATAAACTCAACTGATATGATGTCTCATATAGTAGTAAGCCAAACACTGTCAAGGCTCTATGGTGTTACACACGGAATATACAATAATAAACGCAAATAAAAGTATGAGTAAACATCACCTTCTATTAGTCCATCTGCAGAACTCCATACATCATTCACACCTGCTCTCAAATCTACTCATTTAAGAGTACCGGGAAAATAGGAAGCAAAACATAAAACCTTGGATTAGGCAATAGTCTGGTGTGAGCGATAAACAATCTCAAAATATTATAAAATTCAATATAGTATATGGAACAGAAGGTATACGAATCATATCTAACCTATTCCTACAAACCAAGAGTCGACAAATAACATAGATAATATTCTACTCTATAGCATTATAAAAAGGGCACTCCATACTCATTATCTGTCGAGGTGCCTAGGTATCTCCATCCATAATACCTACTCCAAACTAAGTAAATTGCCCGGGGTGTCTAAGTGTCCCTATGCACAAAAACTACCTCATGTGACGTTTTTAGGGTGATAAGTGGCTAGTGAAGCAACCATAACAAACATAACATCCATCAAATAATACTAATTGTCATCTAGTATGCTCAAGATATATGATAACTCGTATGACCCTTGATCCAGGGACTTGTGGTAATCCTAATTCTCCGTTGTACTCTCGTATCTAGCAGCCAAAGTTGGATACGCGTCGCACATCCAAAGCTGGACACTAGACCCAAAGGGTCCAGGGTAATGGATCCCATCATGATCCATGGACGTCCCTACTATACAATACCCATGCTTTGAGTACAATAGAAAACTCTCCGATTAATCAACCATCCCTTAGCATATACACATCCATCCAAACCCCATTGGATCAATACAATCTCCACTATCGGAACCAACCATGTTCCTACACTCCACGACTCCTGCTACGAGCCTCTTCGATATATGCTACCCTCACGTGCCAAAAACTAAAGATATGAAGTGTCTAATCTTTGGTACCTGCTACTCCTATAGGCCACCAACTGAAGATACAAATCCATGTTGTACATCATTTCCCATGATGCGAACAAACCAACACCTCAAGCACGATCTATAGAATCCTGAACTATCTAACTTGGAACCTACTCCCAACACAAGCCAACATCTGAAGTACCAACTCTCATGCTGAAGTGTCACATCATCACCTCACCATCTAAATCGCTCGCCCGTAGAGCAATCATATCAAGACTCCTACTCAGTCGCACTAATAGACTATCACATCACGCACCATGAAATATCCTGAATGTCCAAGCCAAAGATCGGTCAAATCACCGATCAACGATAGTGATGGACATTGACCACTCTATAGTGGTCAACAGGAACCGCTTTGGTGTTGTACTTACTAAAAACGAACAAGTACATACCAAACAGAAACGTCTGACATCCATCCTAAAGTTCGAAGCCTCATCTTTAACTTTCAGATCCATCGGCACGTATCCTAACCCTCCTCTACAACTTATCTCGCTTATTAGGTTTCCACATGTGCAAAACCCCAACGTACAAGATATTCCTCTAAAACTCGATTATCGTTAATTAGCGTTTTCAACCAAATAAGCCAAACAACCAAACATACACCCAACAAAGATACATCCATCAAAAACAGCAAACATACAACATGTATAATCTATTCATATTAATCAATATGGAAAATCATACCAACAATGGCTCAAATCTAATAGTTCCCTAACTATGGCACGTCGATGGAAAATATGTGATATTCTTTATAAATCATTTAAAAGAATTCTATTTATTTTATAAATCTAGTAGATATATAATTATAGAAAATCACATTATAAAACCAAAAATCGTTCTCGATCGTCAATCATATACTATACACTAATCATAGTCCGATGGGAGATAATATCACCCACCTCAAAGAAATCTGTTCAAACTGACGCCAAAATGTAGATCTCTCCGTCACGAGTGAAATGCCAATAGAATCGGACCTCGTATGCAAAATATATGGATAAAATATTATCGAGATTAATAAGAAATTAAATCAACCAATTTAAACAATAATTACCTTAATTAAGCTTTAAGCCTTTCTTCCTCTTCCTATCACATGTACACGAACACTACTCTACCCATTCATGCATGCACATTTTTGGAGCGATATGGAGCTACGCCCCATGAAATCGACAACCATCTACACCATCCTTCTTCTCATCGCATAATCTACTTGTCCATGCCAAAAACATCCCAATGAAGCCTCCGTACAAATCGCTTCCACCATGACCTAATCGCGATACATGAATATTATGCCTCCTATTTCTTCGCCGTTCATCCCAAAATCGATGTCATCTACTCCCCATCGCACTAGGTAATCTCTAATCTGCCTATCATCGCCCCAATCGCAGGCTAGACCAAACCCTACATTCACAGCAAGGAGGTCGATTTCAGCCAATAGCAATCGATCAAAATTCTACCACCGTCATTGCGTAGCTCTAGTCCATACAATCTCAGTGGATCCAGTTTCGCGATTTTTAATGGAACAGATTGATTGATTTTATTTCTTGAAGGGGATTTGAGAAGTGGCCATCGATTTTTACTCTTAAGAAATGAATGTTGGATGGAAAAATGAAATTTGGAGGGAGAGATTTGATTTATGATATTTATATGATTATTTTATTCCATTTATTTAAATTCTTAAATAAATGGTCATACTTTTGAGTCCGTATGATCACACAATGCGTCCAATCGCCATGAAACTTGTCTATGCACATCACCTCATTTTTTTCAGATCCAACTGTATAAATCTTGTCGCCATCTGAGATTACATATGAGGATGCTAATTTCATGCATTTTGAGATCTTTCGACCATCGTATCATCCAATCTCTAAATATAGCGATCCTTATGCTCATTTTAATTCACGACGTCAATCCGAACTCAGCGGAAGTGGTACCTAGTCCTGATTTGACCGTATGCGAAAAACCATATTTTTGGGCCTACGTTTTAAGTAATGATTAATGTTTAAATCAACTATTTAATTATCCAATTGTTAAAAATACGAATCATTACATTCTTCCAATTTTACGAAGATTTTGTCCTCAAAATTACAAAGCAAAGAGACGGTCTCCTAACCCCTAGGCCCTCAAAAACCTCCTAGATTCTGGAAAAATTCAGTAGAACCGCCTTTGCGCGACTAGGTCTGGGAAAAATCCTAATACAACAAGATATGTATATACATCTCATATCTAAGGACAACAAACATATATCATCAAATCTACACCACAGATGTCACATACCTCTTTTATAGCAAGAGTATGCCATATAGATGTGAATATAAGCGAATAAGCATCCAAATAGCACACACTTGCTTCCATGTACTGAACAAAGAGGATTAAAAGCAAATGCAACATCATTCTGTATTCATATACACTATCCTGCATGCCTAACAACTATACAACCATAGGTTATCATCTCAAATGCTAACAATCCAATCAAACATGCATACATGAGATATAACATCCAAAAGTAACATCCATGCCTATCCTAGCATGCAAAATATTAAACTATCTAGTATAAAACTATCCAATATGAAAGCCGACAATAAAACTGGAATCTCTCTAAGTGATGTGCTCTGAATAAGCGGCCCTTATGCTTTTCTCTGTCTCCCATATCCTATGGCCTTCGCTTTCACTTTTACTGAACCTATACTACTCCAGTGCCTTCCTGCTAACCTGTTATGTATCACATTTATCAATACAAATAGGCCTACGAGGAATCAAAAATATCTAGTTCAGTCTCAATATCATATAATCGATTCGGTGCCAAATTCCCAAACGTCTCTTATAAGTTCTCCCAAATCCCACTATCGAACAATGGGTCCCTACCACTTATAATGCACTTAGCACACAATGAAATCACATTATCCATCCTACACACAACTAGACAAATATAGATGTCATTCTACTAGACTTAAGGAAAATGAATCTTGCATTACTTGTCAACCAACCAAATATGACTCAAATGCTACCATACTGTCCTCAATCATCTGCAATCCATTAATGCAGTCTATAAATATATTTTCCCACTACTCAAGAACAAATAATCTCTTATCCCTACAGAACCAACAGTCTCTGTCAGGTCTGCGCTGCATCACCTCTACAGACACTACTCACTCATCTAATTTAGCCACAATCTCCAATAGTCTATCCTTACACTTTTGACTAGTACCAATCTACCGAATCAAAGTTAGTCTAGTGGTCACACTAGCCATCACACTTGGTCATAGTTCATCGAGTTCTAAAGTCATAACCAGTGATAATATCGAGAAGTTCCCACTTTAGGAATATCGCTCCCAAACTGGTAAGTCTTCCACTCGAACATCTACAACTAAGTTTCCCTTTCGGTCGTATAAGAAATGTAAAATCCATAGGAGGCTAGGAACTCTAACCATCTCTACTGGCGAGGGTCAAGATCCTTCTTGGAGAAGAGACACTCTAATGATGTGGTATTACTGAATAACTGAACCTCTCTGCTAATAGATAGCGTCTCCAAATCCCCAAAGCGAACTCTATCGCCTCCTACTCCAAATAGAGTCAGATACTTCCTCTCATGCGATTTTAGTTGTCGACTAACATGTGACAACCTTACCTTTCGGCATCAATACCGCACCTAGTTAAGTACCACGGGCATGTGTGTACTATCACCTCCTCATTCCCTCTCGGAATGAGTAACATCAATCCACTCCATAACCTCTCAGTTAGACTCACTAACGCATGTCCGTACCTCGCAACTCAAATAAAAATATGATCCTCTCTCATCAAATAGGTCAACGATGCTACTACCCTGGGTCTATTCAAATTCGAGACTATCGTAACTACAGGATCTACGGTGATGTCCTGCTCTGAAACAACATGATCTAAGCATCTCACTTCCTAACACCAGAAGTTTTACTACCAAAATCTCATCATCAATTGGTGTCTTCTCAACACCTATTATGCCATCATCAACCGTGCCTTGTGCTCTTCTTTTGTCCATGAGTGGATGAAAGTATCATCAATAAACATAAGCACAACCCACTTAAGTGACCTGTCAAAACATGGTCCATGAGATCAACAAGGTATGCTGACACATTTGTTAGCCCAAACGGCATAACAGATCCAATCTAAAATCAAAAGTAGAATACAAAATGCTATAATTGACATGCTCTTTAAATACTCTCAGTCGATGAAACCTTATTGGAAGGTCCGACTAAGAGAACATCCTCATAATGTAGAGAAGATTAAACAAGCCGTCAATAAAATGGAGTGGATACTTGTTTTTCATCTCGTTCAACTCATCACAACCAACAAGAAACACCAAAGTGCCATCCACCCTACTGAAGAACACTATAGGTGCATCCTAGCTAAATATACTCCCAGGAATGAATCATCACCTAATTAGTTCATCCGCTTCCACCTTTAGTTTCCTAAGCTCTTTGGACACCATATTCCTTAAAGGCATAACTGTCAGTCTTGCTCCTCTGATCAGATGGAAACGACACTCAATCCCCATATGGTGGTAATCCGGTCACCTCATTGAATAGGCCCGAACACTCTCTAGCAAAAGGCACGGATGATAACTCATCATGTGGAACATTGAGCGAATATGGAAAGCTAACCGTATCCCCATCCTCTATAGGTAGCCAATCACTGTTGTTTTCTCCTCCATAGCCTCAATCATCACCAAAGATCCCTCACCGTCCACCATTATTTTGTATCCCTTTCAGCCAGACCATCCCAAACCATAATAACAACTCAATTAAACCCCAAACAAATTAGTAGCAGACAATAAAAAAATCCATAACTCAATAAGGCTAAGTCTCGACAAATGATGTATGGGTTGGCTGAGCCCCTAACTAGGTCCGTCACAACCAAAGGTCGGTAATTATCTCGACTCTCCATCCCAACATCTCCATCAAATCTAGATGTGAAGGAATATGAAACCGCGACGTTAAACAAAACATGTATGGAAATGCCATAAGTGAAAAGCATATTTCAAACGGTAATGCCATTTCCCTTCTCTTTTATTGATGGAGCACTCGACGAAATCGAAACAGAAATCAATATATACTTCCACGGTCTATCCCTACTCAACTGGTTCGTGACTACCCTACTACACTAGGACAAACTCTCTCATTATAAAGCCTTCTCCATCATCTTATCGAAGTCTTCATTAATACGACCAATCGAAAGTAAGTCGGCCCAATGTTAAATTCTTCATTCTTAGAAGTAAACTATGAACTAATCCCAAGTAAATAGATCATCGAGAATCGAAGCTATAGAGGCACTGCAATAATTCATTTTTGTCCCTGGAGTCATCTAGAGGTTAAATTCTATAGCATCATCTGAATAAAAGTCATTGAAGATCTTCTCCCAAGTAACCATCCAATCTTACCTTTCAATAGCCGAATCTTTTCCAAGGAACGGCCTGCCTCCTAGACTCCCATAGTCTATATATAGTTCGGTAAAGTCGACTTTACACATTAGCACTTGAGCACCATAACCATCCAGAACAAATGGGCATTCCAAGAAATGATTCGCACTATCTCTACAAACATATCCTATCACCCAAGGTTAGTGACCCCAGTCCTTCCCGACCCTCAACTCTAAAAATAGAATCAATAGCCATATTTCTCGCATGCCAGATCATTCCGCTTCTACAATAAGGATAATCGATCTCTCATAAAGAAAATTGCATTAACAGAGCTCATGTATGCAACCCAACTCATATATTATATATACGACTATATAGTTTTGAAAACCAAATATATATAACAAATACGAACTCTCTCGTATATACACACACTCTTGATCCAATCTAAGGCGAAAACTCCTGCCCTATCTCTATTAGGCAGCGGTATCAACTAAGGTTAATCATGTAACCTTTGCTCTGATACCAAATATAATGACCGCCCAACACCTACGGTACCAAAAGAAAGAAAAAAGTAAAGAAGATGAAATAAAAGGGAAGATAATGCAAAAAAAGAAAAATGAAACATCAAATGATCACATAACCTGTCGCATATCTCAATCGCATCAGATAAAATATAATAGTCAACACATGTATACAATCGTTGAGACAGTAATAACAATGTGAATTAATCATCAGAGTATAAGATCCATAAAGTTATACAATATAGTAAAAGAGGTTATACAACTGGAAAATAAACTCAACTAACACATTGGCTCGTATAATAGTAAGCCAAACATTGTCAACGCTCTATAGTGTCACACAGCGGAAAATACGATAATAAACTCAAATACAAGAATGAGTAAATGTCACCTCCTGCTTGTCTATAGAACTCCATATGTCATTCACGCGTGCTCGCAAATCTAATCAGCTAAGAGTACCTAAGATAACAAGAAGCAAGCCATAAAACCTCGGGTTAGACAACAGTTTGACGTGAACGATAAACAATCTCAAAATACTATAAAATTTGATATAATATATGGAAGAGAGGATATATGAATCATACCCGACCTATCCCTACAACCAAAAGGTCAGCACATAACATAGATAATATGCTACTCTACAACATCATAAAAAGGGTACTCCATATTCAGTATCTATCGGGGTGCCTTGGTATCTCCATCCACAATACCTACTCCACACAAAGTAAACTATCCGGGGTGTCTAGGTATCCCTATGCACAATACCTATCTAGTGTGACATCGCAAGGATGATAGGTGGCTAGTGAAGCAACAATAACAAACATAGCATCCATTAAACAACATTAGTTGTCACCCAGTGTGCTCCAGTGAGATAGGGACTAGTGGTGATCCCAATTCTCTGTTGTACTCTCGTATCTCGCAGCCCAAAGCTGGATACGTGCCTCATTGCCCCAAGCTGGACACTAGACCCAAAGGGTCCAGGGTATATATATCCCACCATGATCCATGGGCATCCCTACTATACAATACCCCTACTTCGAGTACAACAGAAAACTCTCTGAGTCATCAACAATCCCTTAGAAATACACATCCATTCGAGCCAACTCTGAGCCATCAACAATCCTTTAGCAATACACATCCATTCTAGCCCTACTGGCTCAATAAACTTTCCACTATGGGAATCTACCATGTTCCTACACTTCATGACTCCCCCCACGAGCTTCATTGGTACCTGCTACCCCCACGAGCCGTAAACCAAAGATACAGAGTGTATGATCTTTGCCACTCGCTACTCCCATAATCCACCAACCGAGGAATCATGTTGTACATTGCCATTCCATGATGCGAATGAACCAACACCTCTAGTATGATCTCCAAAGTCCTGAACTATCCACCTCGGAACCTACTCCCAACACAAGCCAACATCTGAGGTGCTAACTCTCTTGTCGAAGCATCACATCATCGCCTCACTACCTAAATCACTTGCTCATAAAGCAATTACATCAAGACCCTAACTCGATCGCACGAATAAACTATCACATCACGCACCGTAAAATCTCCTAAACATCCAAGCCAAAGATCGGTCAAATCACTGATCAACAATAGTGATTGACATTGACCACTCTACAGTGGTCAATACCAGCCACCCTAGATTTGTACTTAACCAGAACAAATAAGTACGAACCAAACGAAAACGTCAAGTATCCATCCTAAAGTCTAAAGCCTTATCTTCCACCTTTAGATCCATCGCCATGTATCCTAACACTCATATGCAACTTATCTCGCCCGTTAGGTTTCAACATGTGCAAAATCCTAATACAAGATATTCCTCTAAAACCTGATCACTCCTAATAGACGTTTTCAACCAAACAAGCCAAACAACCAAACAAGCACCCAACGACGATACATCCAACCAAAACAGCACACATACAACATGTATAATCCATTCATATCAAGCAATAAGGAAAATCATATCAATAATAGCTCAAATCTAATAATTCCCTAAATATGGCACGTCAATGGAATATATGTGATATTCTTTATAATTTATTTTAAAATAATTCTATTTTGTTTTATAAAAAATCTAGCGGATATATAAGCATAGAAAAATCACATTTTAAAACCAAAAATCATTCTTGAGCGTCAGTCTAATACTATACAACTAATCATAGTATGATGAGAGAAAATATCACTCACATCAATGAAATCTGTCCAAACCTTTGCCAAAATGTAGATATTTCCATCATGAGGGTAACGCAAGAAAATGCATCCAGAACAGACCTCGTATGCAAAAGATATAGATCAAATACAATTCGAGATTAATAAAATAATTAGTTAGTTAATTTAAACAATTACCATAATTAAGCCTCTAACCTTTCTTCCTCTTCCTATCACCTGTACACGAACACCATTCCACCCATTCATGCATGCACGTTTTTTGGAGTGATATGGAGCTACGCTCCACAAAATCGGCAACCGTCTATGCCCCCATTCTTCTCATCGCATACTCGATTCATCCATGAAAAAATCATCCCAATCGAAGCCTCCGTACAAATCGCGTCCGCCATGACCTAATCGTGATACGCGAATGTCATGCCTTCCATTTCTTCATTGATCATCCCTAAATCGATGCCGTGTACTCCCCATCGCACAAGAATCGCAATGCTAATCTCTGAACCGCCTATCGTCGCTCCAATCCTAGGCTAGAACAAAACCTTGATCCATGGCAAGGAGGCCAATCTCGACCAACAACAACGATCAAAATTTCACTATAGTCATCGCATAGCTCTCATCCATACGATCTCAACGGATTTGGTTTTGCGATTTTTAATGGGGCAGATTGACAGATTTTATTATTTGAAGGAGATTTGAGAAGTGGTCATGGATTTTTGCTCTCAGGAAATGAACAGTAGATGACCAAATGAAATTTGGAGGGAGAGATTTTATTTGCAATATTAATGTTATTGTTTATTCCATTTATTTGAATTCTCGTATAAATGATCATACGTTCTGAGTCCGTACGATCACCCGATGCTTTCGATCGCCACGAAAATCATCTACATATATCACCTTATTTTTTTGAATCCAATGGTATAAATCTCATTGCCATCTAAGATTGCACTCCAGGATGCTAATTTTGCACATTTCGAGATCATTTCAGCCATCGTATCATCCGATCTCTAAATATAGCGATCTTTATACTCATTTTAATTCGGAACGTCAATGCAAACTCAATGGAAGTGGTCTCAAGTCCTAACTCGGCCATATGCAAAAAATCATATCTTTAAGCCTTTATTAAATTAACAATTAAATATTTAAATCAATTATTTAAATATCCGATCATTAAAAATGCGGGTCGTTATAATTAATTTCTATTTCTATTCCTTTTTAACATTTAATTCCCTACCTTGTTTTAGAGGACTAACTATACCCTTTTTATTTTAAATTATGACTTGTCTACTTTTCACATTTTGTATTTCGTTTCCGTCTTATTTATATTATGCATTTTCTTAGACTGTTTTATTTTCGCATTTGTACTCTTTAAATTAGTCTTTAGGGGTTTCTGCATTTTAATGTATTGGAATTACATTTCCACCAAATGAAAGGTTAACGCTGTAAATTTTTATATCTTACGTAAAGGGGAATTTGTGTTGTGTTTGGCATCACAACGAATTATCTTTTTAGTTATTGAATAGATAGTATAAAATATGGTAAATATCTGTATTTTATACATCTCTTTATTTTTAGGGACGTTCCTTGTTATTTCAACTGTTGTAGCTTTATTTATAATTCTAAAACTTGATAATGTATAGAAATTCACATTGCAGCAAGCTATATAATTCAATGAATTAAAAATATTACTTAAATCCCTATAAATTACCGTGATAACTCAATTTACATTTTTACTTACGTAAATCATATCAAATTCAGAATTCTGGAACTATCACATATTCTATAAATTTCAGGGACTAATAATACCCAATATTTTCCAGATCAACATGCATGCAACATACAATACAAGTTATCAACAATAGAATACGTAGGTAGGGTTTATAATTTTATTTCCCGTATACAGTTTTAGCCTACAACTCCAACTCACATTTAAGTCATACAGGAATAGATTTATAATGGTATAAATTCAATACTAAATAAAAATATATAATTTCTCATTCACCTTTTTAACGTTCCAAATCTCTAGATCTAATCCTTGTTATTTCAATTTGACTCTTTTTCTCCCAAATTTGAATGTATACACTGCAAGCATGTACCAATTTATCAGAGATCCATATTAGTATAAGGATTTGGATTTGATTTAAAATTTAGATCCACATTGACAATTTACATTGGTTTTGGCGATTTGAGTTGACCATATTCCTCTTCTCAATCATCTTTTATGATCCTCCAATTATCTAAACTATAACTATTCTTAAGAAAATAGAAATTTATGGGAGAGAAAATGGCAGAGCTCCGGGTCATTTCGAAAATATGAATTTAGAAGTGAGCGTTTATGTCTTTATTTATAGGGATTCAAATTAGTGTCAGTTGTTCAATTGAAGTGTATTGAATCCGGGCCATTTGGCCACTTGTTATTGTTGAGTTTTCAGTTGCACTGATCAACCACCCTATGCCTAAATTCGACCACCACTGGTCGATAATGGTCGACCGACATGAATCTGGGGTTGATTGATCGCATATTATTGTTGTGTTTGAATTAGCATAAGATAATTTGTTTTATTTGTTTCTTGTTTATCGTAATCGATATAGTTTTCCTCCCATTATCAATTTTCTTAACATCTAAGAAAAATTAATTATTCGTTGATTTTAACTAATTGTAATTGACGCTAATTAAATAATATTATTACCTTAATTACCTATGTAAATATTTTTAATTCAAAAACTTACAACATTAATAACCTTTTCGTTTGAACTCCAATTGAAAAACTTTATGTACAAAAATTGATTAGAAAATCACTACGAACCCAACAGTTTAAGTTTCACAGCCAATTTCTATTTTTGTAAAAATTGTATTTTTCGATGTTATCAGTTATTAATAAATTTCTTCTCAATTTGTTTTCGTAAAAATTATGGGGTGTTGTAAAGTCAGTTTAACAGATATGGACGATCTCTTAGAACAAATATCGTTAGTGTTAACAGCCAAGTCACTTCGCATGAGATGCCGACAACATAGAATCCCAAAGAATGACGTATTGCTCTCAACTGTTAACTAACGGGCGCATAATCCTTTGCATGGTTACACAGCCTATAATAAGTAATTGTGCTTGGGCGGTGCTAAATATGCTTTAAATCCACTCCTTCGAATGTTCCTCTAAGAGCTTGGGGTTGCTCCTACATAAGTTCATCCCAATAGATATGCCTTGTTGAACTCCCTCACTACAACAAACATGACCTTTAACAGTGTTTCAAAAACGCTGTAAAAGCTTTTAAAAGCATTTTTACGTATGCTGTATGTCGACATGCAGTTATATGTCAGGGATATATAATGACAATATATAAACGCGGTTAAATGTCCTTTTTAACAGCGCTTCCCTGATGTCATGAAATCTTTTAACAGCGTTTGGTTAGGTGCAGTTAGAGATGTTTCTTAGTGTTTGTTTCGTGCTAAGATAAGATTTTTTAGCGTTTTTTCAATGCTGTGATATTTATTTACAGCGTTTCGTTGTTGCAGTAAATCGTGCTTTATGTTTTAGATACAATTTAATGGCATTTTTAAAACGCTATTAAAACATTCAACGACGTTTTAAAAACACCGTGGAATGTTTCTACTGTTTTTAAAAAACGCTGTGGAATATTTCAACTGTTTTTTAAAAATGTTGTGGAATGTTTTAAAAGCGTTTTAAAAACACTGTGGAATGTTTAAACAGCATTTTAAAAACGCTGTGGAATGTTTTAATTCCATTTCAGCAAACATCCACCACAATGTACATATATACCACATTTCAAAATTAGCATATTATATCAATATCACATTTCAAAATCAACATATTATATCAATACCACATTTTGGACACATATTTGATAACCAACGTATGAAATTTCATAATCGAAATACACAATATTGTTACACCAAACATAAATAGTTTGTCATTAATAGTTCAAAAAAATATATAAAAGAAGTAGCAATAGCAAAACAAAAGCAAGTAGTACATACACTAAAACCAAAAAGTAGTTCTAGTAGAAAAAATAACTTTGATTCATAACTCGTTGCAACCTTTTTTGCATCACAGTCATCTATCTACCTGTAATGTAAAAGTAATGCTCAAGAATCAATTCATCAAAAAAGTATACACAAAGTTAAATCGGATTCATAATGCAAATACTAAATATTCATTTTGTAAAATTGTAATTATCATTCATATCTTGTATCATTATAAATCTATACAAATGATAGTGGAGGTCAATGCATCTATAAGAATAATGAATAAATTTATCTTTATGAAAAGATAAATGCATTTCGTTGTGGATTAAAAAGATAAATGCATTCTCTATTGGAGAAATTATTTTTGTGATAAAAGGGGGAAAATCACTGTAATAAAAATGATAAAATAATGTAAATGCAACAGAAAGAAAAAAAGACTAAAGTGATCCGGCAATTGGATGTGCAACCTATGCATTTGGACCAGCAAGAAAACAAAGCCTGGGCGGAACTGTAGGAGTACGCACATGCAAAACCCATGAATCATGCACTGGCATGGTAGAGTTGAAGAAACATAGCAAGAGCATGCATGTAACAGTTTATGCAGTAACTATGACACATGTTGAACAAGTGAAAATCATATATATAGGGAATAAAAGACCAACAGATTGAAAAATCAAATTGTGTTGAACTACATCACGATGCAACCAGAGGGATAGGAATGCAGATGGTTCCCAATCATATTTGTACCAATTTAAGTTTATAATTTGTAAACTAAATGGCTACTTCAACTCCAAGATCATATTTGGACTCAGTAATACTTTTCTTTTGATTACTCGGGATAGGTCCGTACATCGGTTGTTGAAATAGATTCCAATTTCTTCAACTAATAATATGCTACACCGAAATTTTCTATCTAGCTCATTGCATGAAATTTGAATATAATCTAGGATCAAATTAGCTCTATACTATACAATTTGAACAAATTGGCTAGTTGGACAAAAGTAAGAAAGTTTATTAATAATAGAAACCTATTTCTTATAACAATAGTTTCTCCAATAAGTATACCAATTCCACATTAAGTTGAGCGTTTCCATTATGCTCTTAGTGTCACATTTCTGATCCTCACTCAATGATAACTGGGGTGATAAAATTGACTTTCCTAAACTTCAAAACTACTTAATCAAGCTATCTTGTTAAGATTATAAACCTATTGAAAGGTTATTAGTTTTAATCAAGAGGTTGCGCTAAAAGAGATATCATCTTGGTAATGGTTACCAAATCAAAGAACTAGAGTGCAAGTGGTAGAATTACCAGACATCATGATTTGCAAAGAATACGGATGATTATTCAATTTGAAGGTTTAAGTTAGTTCACCATGCTGAATATGCATGATTTTTAATGATTTATTTATTAAAGCTATGCATCTAAGATTATTTTTTCAATTTGTAGACATATGCTAATTGTTGTTTTCACTGTATTCATTATAGAAGAAGACTTGCAAATTCATGGTAGAAAAGCCAACACAAGAAAATAATTTTCCTTACAAATCTGCAGATTTTACTCGCAAGGAAGCTCAAACATGTGGTATTGATTCAGAATGGGAATGTTTCTTAGAAGTTACTCTTCAATTGCAAATACTTAAGAGGAATAATATTGTTTCATGAGTCTTTTGAAGTTTTACCTACTGAAGCATAATGTATCTAATATCTTGTAAGATACTTATTTTCTTAAAGACTTGTTAAATCCATCTTTATAATTGTTATAAAACCTATAATAACTAGAACGAACATGTGCTACACATAGCACATGGGTGAAATTAATATATTTTTTCTTATAGTTGGCTAATAATGTCTATTACTATAGAAATAATCTTAAAATAGAAATAATCTTAAAAATAGCAAATGGCTACCTCAAGAACTTAAAATAATAGTTTTCGGCCTACTTCTTTCTTGAAATATAAATTAGTATTTTCACATAATAATTATGTAACACATGTAACAAATATCTCAGCATGCTTACTGAATGTTTATCTTAAATATTAGATTATAAGGATGAGTGAAGCAGTACAAAATAAAATCAATATTAAAGTATGGTTTGAGTTATCGTAAGAGGTTTTTTAATATGAATTTAAACAAATAATTATCTAGATATACAATCTTACATCTTCATCCCTCTATTTATAATATAGTAATAATTTATTCTAGTGGTTTTAAGAAAACATTGTATGTAAAAAAATTGTTTACTATTTCATAATAAATTATAACATAATGTTTTGGTTATTAAACTAAATTTGTAACAATGATTATGTATTACAAAGATCACTTCTCAGCTTTAATGATATTCTTAGAATACAGATTTCAAACTCAAAGTTAATGTAAAAATTGTAGGGTGCAAAATAAAATTAACACATGATTTTACATCTGAAAATAGATTAAATTTATACCTATTTTATGAAGTGCACACTTGTTAAAAAACAAAGAGATATTAATAAGAAATAGATAGTATTCAACCAAATCAAAAAAGTCTCGTATCTAAACAAATTTTGAATTATACTTACTAGAAATTGATTCATTATAATGTTCGCAGTAGGCCAAGCAATCGTAGTACCAAGAGCATCTTCAATGACTTCTAAATTGGACGTTGTTCTCCATAGACGTGCTTTGGAATTTTTTACAATATCTACTCAGTCCAATAATTTCCTTCCACGACAATTTCATTTGTCTCACTCAAATCGAATAGGTCACATGTGTTATATTGTTTACCACTTTTGTTCTATTATTAATCAAAAGAAAATTATATCAATAATGAAATTAAATGCCTAATATAATGATATCACACTTGTACTATAAATAAATTTTACCACTTGATGCACATTTGCTTCATCCTAGCTTTGTTTTCTCTATCAAACAAAAAAACATAAACAATAGTAGTGATTATTTTAAACTAAGTTCAGCCCAAAAATTCATTTATACTAAACTATAGTATAAATTTGAATAAACTTAGTTCATACCTGATTTTTCACAAGCATGCGAACCATCGCGTCTAATTCTGAATTTTATTTTGCATGTCGACCGTTCATTTATTCTAAAAGTTTAGCTTTAATAACGTCGTTTACCAAGTAACAAGTTGGTAGATAAAAACAGGTATTGGATAGATCTAAAGACAACATATATATTCAAAGTATCAGTTTGTGTAATTAGAAAACAAGAAATTCAAACAGCAAGTTGAGGAGTATTAAATGATAATGGGTGTCTTTAAATACATCAATGAAAAGATGTTCCTAAGAACTGCAGAAATGGAAAAACCACACATTGTAATACTTCCATTCCCTTCCTTGGTCAATATAAGAAAGAAACAATAATCCAAATCTAACAATATCACCTACATCAAGAAAATAATAATGAAACAACCAAACAAACAATCGGTACTACAATTACCATAAGATGGTAACCTGATGTATATCTTGAGGAAGCTTTCTAGAGGCAACAAGGATGGATATATACTCCCACTCACACGTCAAACAGCAATCCATCCGACAAATCATTTACTGTATAACATAGATTTTTTTCCAAAAATTTATCTTGACATAATTTACTGATATTAATATTTCAGTGGCAGGAACCTTTTTTCGGGAGACATCAAAAACACCATTGTTGTGTGCAAACCAATCATAGATCCCAAGCATCAACTATAAATCATTTACTTGCTTTATGATTGCACATACCTCTTAAACATTTACTTACTAAAATATGAAAGATGCAAACAAAAGTACTCAGTGGAAGTTTGTAGATAGTTGAGAGTACTAAAAAGATTTAGTATATTTTCCAAAGAGGGGAACATAAAAAAGAAGGCGAACCATATCAGATTTTGGTTTTATGCACCAACTAATAAAATCTGTATTTTATACTAACAAATGTCACACATTATATCCTAATCTGTCACCTATATTGATATATGCTTACCCGGTGACTGGTTGAAAAATAAAAATTTATTATTACATTAATTTTTTTATAACTATAAAACCAGTTACAACCTTATATTCTCAGTATTCCTTCTATTCCTTTTATGATTTTTTTGAATACTTTAGTAACAACCTTGCTTACTTTCAAAATACTAGTATATTTTCTTCTTAACAGATTGAATTAAACCACTATACCTCTAACTAACCCAAAATCATTTCTACATAGCATAGGATGTTGATGAAACTCACCTAAAGTAGAGACAGCGAAACTAAGCATCGCGAATAACTCTTTTCTTCATCCAAGTAGTTTGTGTTAAACGTCAGTGCGAATGGTTTGCTTATGTATTTACTTCCTTTTTTCAGTTAAACAATAAATGATTTTACTAGAATATTAACAAGTATGTAGAATTTTTGATGGAATTTGCCATATACTAGCACGTCTTCTATTTTACATGTTACTTAAATCCATAATGGTTTTAGGCAAAATAATTCGTAATTTTGATTATATAATATAAGTTTTAACTCGTATAAAACAAATTGATTATTTTTTATTCTTTGTCATTCGTAGTGAATGTTATACTACTGATGCGGAAATTCACAAAAGCATGTCGACTACACTAGTTTTAGGTCCAAGGAAACAAAACGATTATCAGCAAGTACAAGAGAGACGTATTAATCGACAAAATGGTATTAAAGCTTACAAAAATGGGGCGAATCAGTTTCATCAGTATGAAATCTGATGCTTGGAGAAATCTGATGGTGATATTTGGAGAAATCAGATATTTGTACTAATTTTTTGGTGATTCAACAATATAATCTGATGCTTGGAGAAATCTATTCTTTTTTTATTAAGCATTGTCCCTTTAGTGGAGACCGAGCAACAAAGGAAAAGAGAATACAGAAATCTGAAGGATTTGTTAGTGAATTTTACTATCTTCCATGATTAGGTAATTATTATTGTTATTTACTTCTCATATTCAGTATAATAACACTTCCAGAAATCTTAAGAATTGTTTCAAGTGGAAGTAGAAGATTGTGTGTCGAAGGAATTGAATAAACATCATCAGTTCAACGAATTTGAAGAAATACTACAGGTTTGACAGTTAGAAGTACATGGAGTTAGTGAGTTAAAGCAGTTTTTTTATATATAAAAAACCAATTACCACCACTAAGTAGAATTCCATTCATAATTTCCTCGTAAACATAATGTTACTCATAATTCAAAAACCCAGTTGTTACTTTCAAATAAATCAACTAAATATTCATAATGGGAGTACAAATTCATGGATAAAAACTGCTGGCACATGAGTGTATACATGTTAATTGAGGACAAGTCAATGAAAACATGTCACTAAATGAATAAGGCACAACTATATGAGTAAAAAATATAGAATCAAATTTTCTTTCCATAAATCAGCAAATACACAATAGGTACTGTACTATGTTATGCAGATTCAAATAAAAACTAAAAGTGACGGTAAGTTGGTCATGAAGTGTACCTGCTGTATAATACTTGCCTCGTTGTAAGTATGAGTAAATTCGAAAATTGATGGCCTGAAATCATATAGCTGAGCAACTTTAGCTATTAAATCTTATTGAAAATTTTGATAGTCAACAGCATACTACGCAACACTGTTTAAATATAAAAGTCTACTTAGTTAAGTAATTACAGTATAAGTCAAACAAAATAATGGATATAAAAAGGCGAGTTAGATTTTCTTTACTTAGAAAAGGCTATACATATGTTTGTTACCACAAATAGCAAGCGTTAAATGAATCGGTGTTAGACAAACACACATTTAATACATCAATCCTACAATTGATTGAAAATATAGTATGCTACAGCATATTTGAGAAAAAACGGCACACGTATACTAAAGACAAGCATAATATTTTTAGTTGAGGTAAAATGGCCGGGGGTGATTATTTTAATTGACAAATTAGTAACAAGTATCGATTATATACACATATACTGATGAAGTGGAACCTCATTCCCTTTTTCGATAATACGTTATACTAAGTAGCATTTTTCAACTTAGTTTCATTTTGCAGCTTAATTTGCAAACTTAGTTGCAAAATGCAACTCAGTTTTTCAAAACTGGAGTTGCAATTTACAACTTAACATTATGAAGCACATTCAGCGAGCAAGGGAAAAAAATATCAACGTAAAATACCAAGAAGACAAGCACAATATTCCAAATCCAACAAAAAAATAAGAAGGCAAAAGAAAATTATTACCAGTTGAGGAAAGGGTCTGGTCTGAAATATGAGTTGCCGATGCTTTAATTGGAATGCATATACAATGTTGTGAAGTTCCACGATGGCTGGAGCATGTATGAGCTTACTGAGTGGATGTCTACTTGCTTGGAGGAGCTAAAGTGACAAGTTGACAATGATTGAATGGAGCTGGTGTAGCTGCTTTTATTGAGCTTGGCAGAGTATATAGTGATTTGATGCATGGTGAAAGATAGTACACATGAAGGCAGCTACATTCATGCGAATAGCAGAACAATGTGATGCACAGTGAGGCGTTGTAGGTGATCAGTAGGTTGGCAACCTATCGTGCGAGAGTAGGCTTGAAAATGGATCATAATGGGACATTGCAAGGTGCTGATATCACTGGAGCAGGTTGGTGAGAGTAATCACTTTTTTAGCTTATTTAAAAAAATTGAATATAAATCCAAATAGGTGTGGATTTTATAATCACTCATGATCCCATCTATGCATATATTAGAAAATTAGGAACTATACAGAAATACAATAGACAATTTTTTTATTAATTAGCAAACAGTATTAAAAATGATATGTATTCTAATCGGTCTCTATAGTCATGGCTTTTGTAGTGGTCCAATGAAATTGAAATGTAGCACACAGAAACATGGCCTGACTATAACCATGAGTTCTATTAAATACGAATTCTCTTAAGAGTTCATATTGATGTTACTAATTCAAGATTCTAGGTGTTCCTTGTGTATCTCTTTGTGGGGCTAAAACTACAACGGCATGGATGTAGAACTAAGTATAGGGTTTAGTCAATCTATTACAAAGTCATTAAACAATGATTGTAGATGTTGTGTTTCTAAGTACCAGGTGGCATAAACCGGTAAGAGTTTCCAGCAATAAAGAGACTACGAAATAATTTCACATGTACAACTTATAAAAACAAATGCAAAATCTGTCACTTACCTGAGTCAAATTATTAACTTGATATTGAACTTTTGAATAATTTAAATAACTTCACGCTTTGTTGTTGTTGCACCTGTAGAGGACGTTTTTACTTGTATTATCCTTCGGTTAACAAAACATACAATCAACATATGTTTAATTGCACATTTATAATTTAGATGAACTCATGTCATCTGGCTCTATGTAGATTATTCAAGAAATAATATGTCATCATAGAACACATTTGGTAGTGCTGGAGCCATAATAGAAAAAATTTACTGTAGATCCTCATGACAATTCAAACCAGCTATACCTCACCAATCAGTGAAGAAATGAGGAGATCAACAAATGAAAGTAAACCAAAAGCCGATTTATATAATTACTATCGATTTGCCAAATTACAACCAAAATTGAACTTGATGATGCTCCACGCGATCTATGCAATCATATACTGACAAACAGAATTACTTTCAGGCATGATTAATACACATCTGATAGTGTTGATGCTTAATTTAAATGTAGCTCTATACAATAAAATGAAGTTAACCGTGTCAAACATATAACAGTAGAACTTAGAATTAGATCGCTAGTATATGCAAAAATTGAGATAAACCTACCACTTAAAAAATCCTGAGCATTAGGATATTACAACTAGAATCCTTGATATTATTTCAATTAGGAAAGGCAACTGAAGTACAAAACAATAGCATCATTGACATCAAATAAGGTCATTATCCCAAATGAACCACTGATATTTTTCTCCAGTCTTAAAATATCTTTATAAACTTTCAAGTCAGGCTCTCGCAATTTAGGAAAGTATTAACGAATTTACAGTCATAACATAAAAGTATTCTAAACTTCGAAATATAAACATTACAAAATTACCATTGAGTGTCCAATCAGATTTGTTATGAACGTAAATTTGCCTCTGAATTGTAATCTTCTCATCTGCTGTGAACCTTCTAAGTGATATTTTTACATATCCTTTTTCTTCTCCTCTCTTCACAAATGCACCAACACTTGCTGCTCTTCTGAGTATCTAACAAAAACAATAGTCACTATTAACTTAGTTTCTGCACTGGTGCATCATCGCAAAATATTTTTCAACACGGTCCAGCACATGTTTAGATGGAAGTTCTATGATACCAGTGTTATACTACAATGCACTAAATTGTTCCATGTGGAAACACTCCTTCAGCAAGCATAAAGTGTGCTATTTTAAATGCATTATTTATATTGTATAAGCCTTAACAACAAAGTCTTTGGAAATGAATAATATTTCCAATTGGAAAAATAATGATGAATGCTTCAAACCAAAATTAAGTCAATTGGATGAGAAATGGTACAAAGCCAAACCAAAAATTATCATCACTGATTCGTTCATGCTCTAGTCAAAGGCGGTTGTTATTTCTAGGTGGTAAACTGGAATGCCCATTCATTCAAATGCGTAACTTATGTTATTGAAATAAAAGTATTAACATGTATAAAATATAATACAATAGAAGTTTTAAAATAGAAAAATAGTCATATAAGCATATACTTGCGTTTACAACATATTGGTATCAAGTATTTCAATAAATAAACGAACACATCAGGTGAAAGCCTGGACATAGCATGCAATGAAAAGCTAACCGTCTTTATAATATAATATGTGTTGGCAAAAGCATTTAGTAATAGATGCATATCACAGTTGATATACTTACCCAAATACATCCATATGAACACATGCCTACAAACATAATCCATTAACACAATCACATACATCCCCAAGTGCACACGCACTAACCCTGTCGTGTACACAGGGAAATACATGGATGCATGAAAAACCATCCATGCATCATCGTAAGCAAAGGTACACCATCCATGAACTTGTCCACCTATGCCCAAAAAATTGACCAGTCACACAGCAAAGTAGTTAATACATATATTGTTCATTTTATTATACATTAATATACACATAGATAAATGTAAAACAGTAAAAGTGAGTTTCAGTTTGGATATATATATATATATATATATATATATATATATATATAGTAACAGATTTTCTTCCTTTCAAAAGTTGGATTATATTTTCACTTCTTGGACTTGGAATTTCATATACCAAACTCACCCATACATACTAACACAACACAAATTTTATAATAGAGTGTGTGTATGTGTGTATTTATTTATTTACACTTTCTTTCATTTCATGAGCCTTCCGACTTTCCATTTTATTTGATGGGCATGTACTTTCCTAGTTTGACCTATGTATACAGCTTTAATGCCACTGTGCATTACATATTTTATCGACATATTTCAAACAGTAGCTATATGATTTTACTTTGATTTATTTTTATATAATCTTCCTACTTTGTGCGTGGTCATGTATAGCTTCCATGAATATTTTGTTTCTTGTTCAATCAGTTTTCGTGAGCTGTTCAACAACCTTGTGAACTGTGCATCATTGTTAACTTAGATAGAATTATACACCTTCATTTCCACTTCAAGAGAAAGATAATTTTGAATAATCTACACACCTACAATGAAGAATTTCCATTATTCTTCAATATTCTTTCTTTTTTCTTCCATGATATTCATAGGAAGTGCCCTCTTCTTCCAATCACCAAACAAACGTTGATTCTTTTTTGTTTTTTTGCTGTGTGATGTAGAAATGTCAAGAAGATATAGTTGAAGCTAAGTTAATTTGTACGATTTAATTTGATTTTAAATTGTATTAAAAGATGAGCGGCACCAATGATTATTACGACAGCATTGTGGGATTAAATCAATCAGAAATCCCCTTCACCATTATCATTTATAAAAGGTAAGTTAGGAACTATTGTTGCTCACCTCTTGGTGCTGTGCAGTGGGGTTTAGGGCTAAGGTCGCTTCCACCGACGAGCCTATAATGGGGACAGAGATGAAGACAAACGGAGACGAGCCTACACTGGTGACGACTGAGACGAAGGTGGAGATAAAGACGAGCCTGCGCTAGTGACAACTGCGACAGAGACGAGATGACTACGACAAAGACGGGATGAGGATGAACTTTTGTACACTAATTTGGATTAGGGAATTGATAACTTAGGGAAATTGTTCCTTAATGGGATTTTATTGAAATGGAGGGAAAGGAAAATATTTTACCGCCTGTAATTTCTAACAATGGTTAGTAATTTACATAAAATTGTCTTTTCTTACATCAAGCCACTCAAAAACGTAAATGACTCTCATGCTAAGGAAATTAACTTTTTTTGTAGTGCATGTATGTACTACTATTGACACAACTTAATCAACCTTCAATCTTTGAGGAGTTAGCACACACCTCTTGAGTTTTTAACAACGGAAGAAGTTGCCTTTCTTGCTAATAATAAAAGCCTGGTGCTACTAAAAATTTATCGAGGCACTACATAACAAATGCATGCTTCAAGAATGAGTACTACTTCATCTGATGCCCATTTGGATTCAGTCATCTTTGGCTATCAGGCAGTAAGACCTCTTCCTTTCCATTGTTTTTCATACTTGGGTTATTACTGTCCAAGTTTCTAACTTCTTATCTGATCCCTTCATATACATTCCTGCTTAAGACAAATGATACATGCCCCAAGACTCTAAAGACCCTTAAAAGAGCCAATATACAATTCTACACTACCTCTTACCTCTTGATGAATGAGAACCCTGACCAATGTGGCTTCCTACATCCTGAACGGTTTGCCGTTATGTCCAAACTTCCACCATGAAGGAAGAGTAGCGAACATCAATGAAATAACCAATAGACTAGTGGAAGCAAATATTACTAGTGGAGTGATGTAGAGAGAGAAGGGAGAGTAGAAACGGAAACGCTTCACGAAGGAGAAAAAGGATGAGAAAAAGAGAAAGAATAAGATTGAGAAAGCGACAAGCGGTGATGATAAAGATTTTGGTCAAGGGGGAGATAGTCATACAGAGAGGCATCTCTAGAGAGTACCAAATTTCCTTCCCCATTATGTTTGAAACGAATAATAGTCACGACATCCCAATATTCGACTGAATTGAGCACGACACCAACAATTGAGACGACTGCTCTAACCGGTTACTTAGAAAATATCTTTAGCTTAACAAGTGAACTTGAAATCCTTATCGACAATCTTATTGGATAGTATACTTTAGGTTTTTGCTTCTCATTGAGGGCCTCCTACCAAGGGAGGTAAAATCCATTTTATAACCGTCTGAACACAGTCCGTAGAGCACTTAGAGCAACAACAACATTCCAAACACTTTGAGCATCATGGACGCTCATATCCTGCATTAGCCCTTATTTCAATGTTTTGAGTCTGATATGATCCTTTTTTATCATATCAGCTACAATGGGTAGAGATTGCCTTCACTACATACATCTGGCATTAGTAAGCACCAAGGAAGCACTGCTGACCTTATCATCACCACTCCTTGCATTGAGGGACTGAAGAAGAAAGGCAGAATATGGAGGAGAAGGAATACCATAAGGATAAGGAAAGGAGGAAACGAAAAGATGAAGGAAGGGAAGAATATGACATAGGGAAGAAATTTCAGTGGTTTTATTTGTTTAATTAATTGAAAATTTGTGAAAATTTTAAATAATAAAATTTGGTAATAAAAATTTAATATTTGAAATACGTCTTCTTAAAAATAGCAAATGGTAAATTTTCATCCGATAATATTGAAGTTTATTTTTATTGTGTAATTCTATTTCAATTTAAATCAGTTAAAAGTTGATGATAATAAAATGTTTTCAAATCTGAATATTTTTCCATAAAAAATTGTAAATCATCTTCTGAACAAGACGTCATATTACATTTTTCCAAATTTTGAAGGTTATTGCTCCGTCGATCTTATTTTCGACGAAAAAACGGCATTTTGGTTTGACGACGGTCCGGGTCCGACTGATCTCGATCGTCGACCCCTGGTTCAGCCGCAACGCTAGCGGTGCGGTATTCAGCGGCGTGGTGAGGAATGGCACCCCCTCGGGAGGAGGGTCCGGTTTGGAAGCTGGCTGACGGACCAACTCTTATTTGTCCAACGGTCAATATCGGTTGGTTTCCAGCGGATGGCATACGACCCTCATCTAACCGGGGTCGTGGGGGTCGGTTATGATAATCAGAAGATGAAGAACTTTCGCTAGAAGAGCGATAAGCACGATCTCTCGTGGATCGTTTTCGTTTCTGGCGATCCAGCTGGTTGATTAGCTCAGCGTTGGCGCGTAGCTGTTCTTCTAGTTGTCGCCGACTCTGGGTCAGCTCTTGAAGTAACAACTGCAATTCTTGTCGGGTAACCGGACCCGATGGTTCTGAGTGCCCAGCGGCATCTTGATTAGGTGGAGGCAGAGGGGCAGGATTCTGTCTATCCTGTCCTTCTTGATTGACGGCGTTCGAGGTGGTTCTTGTGCTAACCATTTTTACAGTTGAGTTCCTTTCCTAGACTTTATGCAAATCTGAATAGAAGGGAAGAAAGTTGGATTTAACAATCTGGATCTCTCTCTTAGATTTATTCAATCCGGTATCGATGACAGATCCAACGAGCAGGAGAAAATCTGGGTTTTCTCAGTGAAAGCACCAAAGTGTTTGTGTCAAAATTGGGCACAACACTCTTCGGGAGTCGTTGAAGAGATAATAGTCAAGAATGCAAGTTCAAAACAGATATTATCTAACAAAAACTCCAATCAACAGTAAAGTAAATGCGTAGACAAGCGATTTATAGTGGTTCGGCGTGTTGCCTACGTCCACTATGAAGTTTTTTGATGTTTTATTGATTCTCTTTCAATGATTACAAGTTGTTACAGCGATCCACAGCAAGTTACAACTGGAAATTCGAAATCAACAATAGAATTATGATGTAGGATGATGGAGATCTTGATCCGGCAGAGTTTCGGCGTCTCAGAGTCAGAAGACCCCTTTTCTGTTGGCTATGGAGCTCTATTTATAGGCGTAGGCTGCTGGTATCTTGCTGAAAACTTGGGAGACCACTTCTGGCACGTGAGGGGGCCCTCACGTACGGTCTCGGGAAGTTTGGGCCTACTTTGGCATCGGTTCGAACTCCATTCGAACCGATCAAGAATTCATCCAATCGAGGTGAAATTTGGCGAGGACATTCTTCAACATGTATGCTAGCATCTTTGAAAATTTCATGACATTTGGATCAGTAGATTGGGAGATATGATGGGTTCGAAATAGGATTCACGGCACGGCTGTTTGTTTCGAACCCATGGTTTCGAAACGATGGTTTCGAATCCATCATGGCACGCGACTTCGTGGTGACGTGGAGCGCAAGTTTCGAACCGATCCGGACTTCGCTCCGTGTTGACCGCTTCGACTCCGTGTATCTCGGTGATTTCGAACCGATGGAAGACACGTGGGTTACCCAGTGGGTTCGAACAAGGCAACACAGGATGGGTTCGGAGAAGGCCTTTGTGGTGAGTTCGAAGCATGGCTCTATGATGGGTTCGAACACGACTTCAGGGATGGGTTCGAACGAAGCTTATGTATGGGTTCGAAGCATGCATGTCCGATGGTTTCGAACTGAGGCAGCCGAGTATGGGTTCGAACCAGCTACTCTCTGACGGGTTCGAGGTCGAGGCATCCCGAGGGTTTCGAAGGTGATGGTTTCGAACTTGATGGGTTCGAAGTGATGGTTTCGAACTGGGGCGTGACGATGGATTCGAAGACAACCATCATCATGGGTTCGAAATCAGTGTGTTCCCTCCAAGTTGCCTCGATCATAACTTGAGCATACGAACTCGGATCGACTTGAAATTTGAAATGCTGACTCCTGTGGCCTTTCTTGCAGTGTCCCATCAATTGTAGCTCATTCTGGACTCGGATAAAATTCAGTGATATCTATGGCGAAGGAAAATACGATCAACCTCTGAGGCGAACCGTCCTTCCTTTTCAATCGCTCTTTTGGTATCGCGGCTTTGCCAAAAAGCGGGATAACATTTTGCCCCCCAAAGTACGTCTTGTGGGAACATGACGTGCTTTGAATAGCTGCCATTTCTATCTGAACAATCATTGCTCTCTTTTTTGTTGAAACTCGTATGCTGTATTGCCGTAACCTTGCGTTGATATGATTGATTGCTGTATAATAGTGCTTAGCCGTTGGCTGTCGCATTTGTAACGGGAATAATGTTTGATCCCTGTGAATATTCAAAATCGAATGTTAGTCCGACATGTATGCACATATGTTAATTTGGACCTTGTTAACGTCGTGCGTCCACGAGTCGTTGTCAGTTTGGTTTGCTGCAGAATTTCGTATCGATTCTCTCCTGAACCGATTTTGAAATTTGAATTGAGACAACGCTTGGTGGTTGTTGTGGAAATTTCCTCCGTATCGATCCTCTCCTGAACCGATATTGAAGGTTGAAGAAATAGAATTTGTATTGCGCAAGTGTAATGTTTTCGAACCGATGCACTTGAGCGTTGATGGGTTCGAAATTTGTGTTTGTACGGACGCGGTATGCCCGTGCAATGATGGGTTGTGTGAATATGAGATTTCGAATCGATGCATTGGAGCATTGATGGATTCGAAATTGACATTCGAAACGGTCTGAAAATATGGAGTATACTTGTGTGGTGATGGGTTCGAAATTGTCATTCGAACCGTTGTGAAAGGATGGTTTCGAATTAGTAGTTCGTTCCTGTGGTTTCGAAAATGATCTTCGAATCGATGATTTGGATGGGTACGAAACCATTGTTCACGGCAGTGGTCCGTGTGCTTCACACGATGGAGCCTCAAGCGTATGGGTTCGAAGATTGGTTTCGAAACGATTCTGCATTCTGACCTGTTGCAATCGGTCAACTTCACCGGAACTCGAATCGTCCCGGTCATCATCAACCCTCCATATAAATAGCAGTGGACCTCCCACTTTTTCACTTTTTACTTTTTCACTGCGCTCTTCATCGCTTCGAAGCTTCTAAGGAGAAAATACTGCGTCGTGTTTTCGAATCCATCAAGATTTAAGACTTAAATCTCTCGAATCCATTGTTTAAACTGGGTAATTAGCCTCGGATTCAAGCGACGAAGTTATTTCAAAACCATTTCTCTTCATCGATTGCATAGCTTCGAGATTGGCAAAACCAGATCTGGTTTGGGAGGGATTCGAATCGATGTGTGGGCTCGAGTTCGAAGCGACGACGGTGGTGTGTTTCCATTGGATTTTGGATCGATCCTTGGAATGTCCTTGTTGGGATGCGTAGTTCGCACCGATTGGGGGATTCGAAGGATCCTTTCGAATCGATGGATTCGAACCCATAGGCTATCGCTTCGAAGTCTACAACCTCGTATCGATTCGAAGTGGATCGTTTCGAACGCGACCGATGTCAAGTTAAGGGTTTCTGTATCGGTTCGAATTTGTCATTTGGCCATCGTTTCGAAGCGCGCCTGAATGCATGGTTTCGAAACGATGTCAGGATGGGTTCGAACGCATGGGTTCGAAGCACTGTCATGATGGTTTCGAACGCATGGGTTCGAACGAAGTTTGGATGGGTTCGAAGGAAGAGGTGTTCGGTTGGGTTCGAACGAAGCCTCTGTGATGATTTCGAACCCTATATGATGGATTCCAAAATTTGAAATTTTTCAAGCACAACTCCAACGAGCTTCATTCCTGCATATTTGGACTTGGATATTGAACTGCATATTTGATTGCCTTTTGAAGCTCGTCGATGGAACTATAACAACTTATATTCGAACTGACTTCCATCATATAAACGATTTAGTGATGACGGTCAGCGATGACGGTCATTATTGCTGAACTTCGTAGCTTTGTCGTTTGAATGTTCACTTTAACTCTGCAACATTTGTTCAAGTAATGCATGGCATGGTACCACACACATTCATACACTTTACACTGGGGAACACACGGGTTCTTTGTCGTCTAACGATGGTTTCTCCTGAGTTAGCTAGTTATGGAACCTTCAAGTTCACAGCAGCAGGAGATTCAAGGTACAGCCCCTCCGAGGCTAGAAGTTCCGGATATAGATCCTGAGATCATCGGTCCGGCTCCGGACGAACTTCCTGATGCGTCGTTCATTGCCAATCCATCAGATTCCGTTCCATCGAATATCTCTGAAGACATGTTGGGAAGAATTTGTTTGAGGCACGGCTTGTCACTGGACGATGTATTACTGCCGGGGCCGAATGATAGACCACATAATCCGCCAGAAGGGTATACAGCATTTAATCGCCACGCGTGTGCGGCCGGGACACTTCCCCCGTTCAACGAGTATATAAGAGAAGTATTGTCGTTTTTGAGGATCGCCCCATCTCAGTTGCATCCGAACGGATATGCGTCGATCAATAGCTTGTTCATTGCATTTATGGAATGTCTCCATCGACCGCCGCTTCCAATCGAAATTAGATACTTGTTCAACTTCAAAACTCGTGGTGATTATCCTTCTTTCACATTTCTGGAGGCGGTGAGAAATTGTCAAGTGGTCACCGGATCCTGGACAAGGCTGAGTTACTATAGGACAGAATGGTTTTATGTCAGATGTCCTCCAGGATTTGCCCGACGATGGTTATTCAGACGTGAGTATAACCGAATTCTTAAATAGTTACTACGACAATTGCTGCCGAAGTGGAACTTATATTAATTTTTTCTTTTTACAGCAACGATCCCGCGACCCGAAGGTGAAGAGTTTAAGGAGATGGTGCGAGTACTTCGAGGAGTCCCGAGCGAAGATAGGGACATCGAGTTGCTTTTGACCGATAGGAATCTCCGGACCTTTGGGTTGATTGAACGAGGACAGAGTATAAGGTTTGAGGTGGCACAAAGGATCGTTCCTAAGAAACGAGTCAAACATAAGAAGCCCGAAGTTGTCATAGCCGAGGAGGCTGACTCTGAAAGAACTCATACTGACGATGAGCCGCTGATCGAGCCTACGGATGTAGCTTCGGATGTCGCTGAGCAGAGAAAAGGCAAGGCTGCCATGGTTAAGTCAACTAAGTGAGGGAGACGGAAATCGGTTGTCACTGCCCGGTCCTCTTCCGGAGTTAGGATCTCTGAGATGTCTCCTCCACGTACTGAAAGTCTCTATGAAGGGCTTGCCGACCTTCCAATCCCGGAAGATGTGTCTTTTCAACATGATGCCGGGTTGGAGGAGTTCCATCGTAATCTAGAATTGAGCGAGCCTCTTATTACTAGCGAGGTCGACATTTCTGGTTGGTCGGGGGGAATGCATATTCACACACACTTCACGACACTGCATAACCTTTGATTGTAAACTACCTGATTCGAAGAGTGACTAATTCGATTTTACTTTGCTTTGCAGATACTATGTCTAAACGAGGTTCAATGCTTGGGAGTCTTCGACATGCCCGCAAGTCTTCTTATTATGATTCGCGCAGGCGAGAGGGGGATAGAGACTATGACCAAGGACGCTCCGGGTATTATGACCAGGGACGTTCCGGATATTCTAGTCATGAGAGATACGATTCGGACAAGGGCCATAGGCGTCGATCGCGATCGCGCACCCCTCCTTCCAGAGATCCTGTACAACCTCCCGTTCGCGTCCCTCGTGATTCTTCTCGACATGTGTCGGTTTCTCAAGCTTCTAGATCTGAGGTGACGGCGCCGATAGTTGCGGAGGAACCTCCTACTGAAATCACGGGAGAAGGAGCGATTAGGCTTGCGCAGCTGAAGAGAGAGTTCCCGAATATCTGCTTTGACAATTATGTCTTTCCCCCGAACTTGAAAAGAATCCCACCGGAGGCCGAGCGGTGGGCGCTTGATTACGTGCACGATTTCTACGCACAATACAAGGTGTGGTACAAGGCGGCCGAACCTGCATCTATACACGGCTTACTAACAAAAAACAAGAAACAAGTACCTATCTACCAAAACATCTACTTGTAAAGCTAGTCTATTTCTTCCTTTTTTTCCTCTTCCTTATTAGTGGTTCATCATTATCAGAATCACTAGCGACAGAAATTCTTTTTGAGTGCCTCCTCTTCGGCGGTGACTCTTCAGCTGGGGGCATGATATCGATGTCCTCCTCAGAGCTCGAATCTACAGGGAGGCTTCCCGCCGGAGGAGAAATCAAAGCTTGATCTATCAAAAATTAAAGTCAAGAAAGAGCCCAGAACCAAAGTACCTAACGGCCCAGGACACCCAGATCCCAATCCTAAGATTCCTACTTTGTCTTTCTTTTGTTGTATTTCGATTTCCTTTTTTACATAAGCCATGCTTATGCAGGACCGACCCTTACAACTTTTGTACAAAAAGTGGTTGTAAATAAAGATTATTGTTTTCTATACAACCTTTTTTCATATTTATATTTCTACACTTTTATTTTACTTGTCTATATACAACAGCCTGCATATATAATATAACTGCCTATAATGTGATCTACTTATATTATACATGCATGTGCCTATACAATTATATTACTTACTATAACTCTGTAAATAAAAGTAACTTTCTATGATTTCTCAGTTATATTTCATTATGTAGTACTATCTACCATTGCCAGAGTATTTCCATTTTGGAAAAACAGATATTGTTATTCGGTTGATCATCTCTGTGACAAATTTTGTTCATCCTCGGCTGAGTTCATAGTCATAGGAATGCTTAACTTCCCACCATCTCCTATCTCCAGAAAACAATGTTCCAAATGTCTGTCTTGAGACACCATATTTCGATCTCTCCTAGCTTTGGGTGTTGATCGAATTCGTTCACTAATCTTATCCCTTGCCATTGGATAGGCGTGTCTTGCTAGGCCGTGAGTGATAGGTAAACCAATTACTCATCATTCCCTATCTCTAGGGATCAATGGTTTAGATGTTTATCTTTGAGCATCTTTGTTCAACCTTGCCAATCCATGACATAGATTGAAATAGCTCCTCAACCATCATCATTTTATCTTCAACCGAGCATGTTCTACCGAGCTGCAAACATGGCCGTGGAAATTCCAATTATACATCGATTCCTGTCTCCAAGAATGAGTGTTTCAAGCGTCTATCTTCGAGCCCCTACCCTCAATATCACCTATATCTGTGTGTTGATCAAGAATATTCATCAACCATCATCGCTTATCCTCGGCCGACGATGTCATGTTAGGCCGCAAGCATTGTTGTGAAATTACTGGTTATATGCCAGTTCCAATCTTTAGAACTGGTGCTTAAGACGCCTATCATTGGGCATGCGCTCTCTGTCTCACCAACCTCTAGGTGTTGATTAAGAGTATTCTTTCACCAGCATTGCTTATCCTTAGCCAAGTACATCCTACCAGATCGCAAGCGAAGTCATTATAACCTCGATTGTGCACCGATTTCTATCTCTGAAAACTAGCACCTCAGTTGCCCAATTCTAGGCAAACTTCATTGAATTTTCCTAGCATTGGGCATTAGTCAAGACCTAATAGATAGGAACAAATTGTCCAATCGACCCTTGTGAGTATACTCCTTTGTCTTAAACCTAGATCAAAGGTATTGGTCAGTACCTATCTCTAGGTACCTGATTGTGCTACGAATTGTGTAGCACAAGATTTCTCTTATAAGAACACGGCTCCATTAGTTCAAGAAGCTTACTTTATTTATAAACAAAAGAGGTGGAAAGTCCCGCCTCATTGAATTTCCTTCAATTCATTAGGGTGGCTTATTTGTATAAAATAAACTGAATAAATCTAAGTGAAATAGCATCACAATAGGTGGCTGAAAATTCCATTTCCAAGCTTTAGTTTAATCGCATAAGGACCTTCCAAATTCAGACCATGTTCCCTATACCTAGGAGAACTCGTTTCAAAACATGGTCCCCCACCTCGAAGGTATGACTCTGGACCTTGTTATTGAAATGTCATGCTACTCTTTTTCGGTGTGCATCTACCCTTAATTCAGTCTCTTCTGGCTTTTCATCAATCAAGTCTAGGGACTCGGGCAGGAATTCCTCATTCACTTTGGGATCTAGTGATTTTTCCGGTGATAATGAACTTCTAGTTCTATCAGAATCATGGCCTCTATTACGAAGGCCAGATCAAATGGAGTATGCCCAGTCGTAAAGTTGTACGTCGTCCTATAAGCCCACAATGCAAGTGGAAGCTCATTGACCTAGTTGTCCTTGGTTTTGGTTAACCTTTTTCTTCAAGATGGATTTGATGATTTTATTCGTTGCCTTCACTTGTCCATTCGCTTGCTGGTGCGCTACTGTTGAAAAGCTTTTCTTGACCTTGTACCAATTACAGAAATCCTTAAAACTTGTACTCTCAAGTTGATTTATATTGTCAATTATAATTTTATAGGATACTCTAAATCTACATATTATGTTCTTCATCACAAAGCTCGTCACTTTCCTCTTTTGACCGTGGCAAGTGGTTCTTCTTCAGCCCACTTTGTGGAGTAATACATTGTAGTTATAGCATACTTAGCTGCTCTTTCGACATCGGTAGCACATTGATTATATAAATTTCTCAAACCATAAATGGTCAAGAACTAACCATTTGTGTAAGCTCTTTGGATGGGGTACTCAGAATTTTTGCTAACCTTTGGCATCAGTCTCGCCGTCTGGTGTAATCAGCAGCATCATGGTTTTTTGTTAGCTAGAAGTATCTGTAGCGAAGTATTTTCTTCACTAATGTCATCCCCCTAATGTAATCACCACAGCCACCCTCATGGACTTCCATAAGGATTTTCCTAGCCTTATCCTTGATTACATACCAAAGTAGGGGGTCGAGAAACCTCCTATATAGCATTCTTCTTACATTATGAGTAATGGAGCTTTATAATGGAGTTTTCGTCGTTCGTTCTTTCCTTTTGGAAGAGTTCCCTTAAATAAATAGTGATTCATTGGGGTCATCCATGACCCATTCTCCTCTTCAGCCACCAAGATCTAGTCGAAGTCCATCTGATCGATGCTTGGAGTCGACAAAATCTCCACCGGAACCAATTCCCATCAACTGCACATCTCCAGAACTAGCTAGCTTAACCAAAGAAATGACATCCATATTCTCCTCTCTGGGATGTGCATAATCATGTAATGCACTACGTGGTTCAACAATTCCAACGTCTTCACTAGGTAAGGAGCAAGTCTCGCACCCTTAGCATGGAAGATTTTTTTACCTAACAGATCACCAACTGGTAGTCATCAAATATATATAGTATCCATACCCTTAGTTCCTTCGCTATTCTGAAACCTGCTACCAACGCTTCATAATCAACCTCGTTATTTGTTATAGGGAAAATTAACTTTAGCATGTAGCAAACGAGCCATCCTTCTGGAGTCACAAGTACCATTTCAGACCTTGAATTACATTCATTGGAAGCTCCATCAATGAATAATTTCCATCGAGAAAGTGTGACCATATCATCTTCCTTTTTCCCATCTTGGATGATAAATTCAGCGATGAAATATGCCAACACTTGTCCTCTTACCCCCTTACTTAGATGGTAAGTGATTTCATACTAGCTAAGTTCAAAATTCCATTTCAATAACCTTCCCAATGCTTTGGGTCGGTGCAGTACTTGCTTTAAGGGCTAATCTGTTAGAACTTTATCGGATGAGATTAGAAGGGTGGTCATAACTTTCTCGATGTAATCAACAAGAATAAGCGAGCTTTTCTAGCTTCAGATAGTTCTTTTTATCCTTGGTAAATCGCTTGCTAATGTAATATACTATCCATTGAATCCTTGTGTCTTCATGTACCAATGCTGCATTTAGTGCATAAACAGACACTGCCAAATAGATAAATAATTCTTCTTCTTATGACCAGTGGTCTTTCCATATGCCTCAATAACTCTGCAAAAGCGTCCTAACATTCCTTCGTCTAGACGAACTTTCCTTTCTCCCTTTTGAGAGCATCTAAGAATGGTATACATTTATCAGTTGCCTTTGAGATTAACCTACTCAGCGTGACAAACTTCACATTCAAGCTCTACGTCTACCTTCTTGTGATTGAGACAGTTACATTCTTCAAGGCATCAGTCTACTTCGAATTAGCCTCAATGTCCTCGAATTCATGATAAATCACAGGAACTTTCCCGATGCAATTCCAAAGGAATGTTTCAACGGATTTAATTTCATCCCGTACCTCCATAGCATATCAAACATTTTCGAAAGATTATCCATGTGGTTCGCTGCTAGCCGTAACTTCATGAGCATATCATCCATATACTTCCATTGTCCATTCGATTTGGTCCGTGAACATGGAATTCACTAATCTCTACGAAGTAGCTCATGTGCTCTTCAAACCGAACGTCAATACTCGATAGAAGTATAATCCCAAATCCACTATATAACTTGTGTGCTTCTGATCTGGAACGTGCATCGGTAACTGGTTATAGCTAGAGTAAGCATCCATGAAAGAACGTAACTCATGTCCGCCAGTCCCATCTGCTAGATGGTCGGTTCTAGGCAACGGGAAGCTGTCCTTCGGGAAATCTTTATTTAGGTCTGAGTAATCAACGCATGTGTGCCACTTCCCATTTGCTTACTTGACTAACGTAAGACTCGATGCCCGTTCAGGGTAAAAGCGTCATGGATAGAGCTATTAGCTTTCAACATATACACTTCCTCTTCCAATGTAGCATATAACTCTAGACCCAGACTACGACGTTTTTGTTTACAAGTGGATATTTAGGATTTATATTCAGTGCCTAGCATTTTATTTCTGGCACTATCCTACACATACCTTAATTTGTCCAAGTAAATATATCCAAGTTTGCTTGAAGTACACTAATGTTTAATGGAGGAATTTCAATCGAGTTAGAAAATCATCGAAAAATTTCAAAATAAAATTTACTACAAGCGCACGACGTACAAAAGTTACTACGTAGCGAGTACGGGTCTACCCAGGGAATTGTTTGTTTTAAAATTTTCTAATCAATCAAATTAAATCAAAAGTGGAGATTATTTTGAAAACCAGAAAACTAAGCATATGTTGAGATTAAAAATTATGTGATTAAAATTCAATTTAGAGGCAAATCAACTTTCTTATATTTTGCACATAAATCAACATAAAATCAAATGATGATCTCTTTTTAATCGAAGTAGGATTAGTGATGTATTTATCATAAGCATGGCTTATTTGAGTTATTAATTAACACAAATCCAATCATCAAACTACAGTACTACTCTAGTCATACTTTTCATATCTTATGAAACATAGCATGGAAAATGAAACCAAAATCTAGTTTAAGCATGAACTATTTACTATTAATTAGTAACATAGATCATCAAATTTTGATTCAAACTTCACCTCATTGCCATGATCATATTTAGACGAAGAGGCAAACTGTGATTAATGAGATAAGCATAGCTTATTTGTTGTGAACATAGTAGGATATCAAATTCAACATAAAACACAAATAAGCAAAAACATCCACTATCTCATAAAGCATAAAAGAAATAATACATAGAAAATTTATGTTGAAATTTACATGATAAAAGAAAGCTTTATTACCCTTAATTTGTAGGGGTTTAGCCTCTCATTTGTGTTATCATTTCAACACATAGAGATTTCAATATTGAAAATAGAATAAAATAGAGAATAAACAAGGAAAAAGAAGATTAGCTACTAAAAGGAAATGAACTAAATCAGTGCATAAATGTAAATCTAACTATAAACATTACGTGAAAGAGAGCACAAGAATAAAAATGAGCATAAAAGTAAAGAAACACAAGTAGAAAAGAGATGAGAAAGTGGCTAGAAAGCCATTTTTATTTCATCAAACATAGAGCTTACAACTTTTATTTTTCATTTCCTAACTAATATGAAAAAGTAGAAGATATATTTACATTTACATAAGAGGGCTATTTATACATGCATAAAATCTTAATTCCATTTTTAGGGAGCTTCCTAAAATGCTCTTTAGGAAGTGTGGCCACCAAGTAACCATTAACCACTAACTAATCCATCATTTAATGTGAATGAAGCTTTAACCTCCACCTAGTTATCCATTAGCTCCTAATTGTACATTTAAGTAAGTGAGTGGGGTCCTTCATGATCTTGAACTTGAATTATTTTCTCTTCGTTCTTTTGTATTCCCTTGTGCATACGTATATCATCATGAATCTCTTTTCCATATGCATCAAAATTTTCTATAAAAATCATAAAAATTTCCAAGTAAAATTCTCAAATTGACACATGCACAAAAATGATCATTTTGCCCTTGAATGAAGATGAATATATGATGATTTAAAAATAATTAAATTTTGGTTTTAAGCATGTTTAAATGCCCAAATACGATATTTATTTAAGTAAAAATAGATAAAATATGGATGTAAATATATGTACATTTACGTGCACACCAAATTCCGCAACACTTATATTTTTATTCGTCCTCGAATAAAGGAAAAATAAGATAAGTCTGTTTTCGTAGGGAGCACAATTGCATTGAGCGTATGCAATAAGCCATCAAACCTCCGATGTCCCTAGTAGGACGAGTGCTGCCTCGTGAGGGTTTTCATCGGATACTACCCAAAAATTCCAAATGCAAAGTGAAAATATTTACAAAGTGCAAGATTTATTTACAATACGATGAATGCAAGTTTTTCAAAGTATTTACAAATGAATGGTTTACTTTCAAATAGACACAAATAAGTTAAATATAAGTTTTGGTCATTAACTTCAAATTTTAAGTCATTTACTCGTCAAAATTTCCAATAAAAATCAAGTTATCATAATAGATAGGCTATAGTTTGGCTAGTTATTTCGGTGGACAACACAATGTAATTATGAAATGGATCCTTAGTTGATTTTCAAAGTTTTTCAAAGCGGTATTTTCATTTCTTTCCAATAACAAGTCAAATCAAACAAGTTAAAATGGTGCTTGGATTTCAATTGCTTACTCTCTCTTACTTGAAAATTTTATTGATATTAACGATATTTACATATGCGTAACTCAGGTAAATGAGGCTAGATATATTACCTATGCACTGCTTTGTGGACTGATATGAGGAGAATACAGAGCGTGGCTAGTGAACACACAAGTGTGAACACTTATCCTCTGTAGGCGTTATTAAAAAGAATTTTTATACACACACACCTAACTCAAATAAACTGAGGCCAGTTTACCGATCATGCACTGCTTTTCAGGCTTATGTGAGAAGGGTACAGAGCATGACGAGTGAACATATGACTCTAGGCGTAAAAAATATATATACATATATACAAATATGTTTTTTTAATCATATATTTTTTGTTTTTTCCAATTTTTTGAAAGAGAGAGTTTTGTGAAATCATCTTAGCACCATTTAACTTAAAAGATAAAAATGTTATATCCTTTACTTTAAATTTACCACTTTTTTAAACAAAGATTTTCGATTAGAACATACTTCATAATTAACACATATGAACCTTTCTATATACTAGTTAAACCATGGTTATTTGTAATCAAACTTCATTTTTATTTTTGTTAAGACAAATAAATTTCTAAAAATTTCAATTTATTGACCGAAAGTTAATTCTATTTCAACGGCATCATGTGGAAAAACAGTCTGTACCACAAATGGTCCGGTCCATCATGATTTAAGTTTCTAAGCGAATAAATGAAGTCTTGAGTCGTATAAAATAACTTTCTGGTTAGGTGAAAACGTTTTTCTTAGGATTGACCTGTCATGAAAAACTTTTGTTCCTTCTTTGCAAATTTTCTCGTTTTCATACCCGTCGTTCCTAAGTTCTTCTAGTTCGTTGAGTTGTAGTTTTCGGTTTTCGCCAGCTTTCTCAAGATCAAAGTTTAAGTTCTTTATTGCCCACAACGCTTTGTGTTCGATTTCAATGGGTAAATGGCAAGCTTTACCGTAAACTAAGTGCAATGGGGACGTCCCAAATTTAGTTTTAAAAGCAGTACGGTAAGCCCAAAGCGCGTCGGTCAATTTCTCAAATCAATCTTTTTAATTTCTGTTGATAGTTTTCTCCAAGATTTGTTTTATTTGACGATTTGAAACTTCAACTTGCCCACAAGTTTGAGGATCATATGGAGTGGATAACTTGTGGATTATCGAGTATTTTTTATTAAAGTTTCAAAATATCGATTGCAAAAATTGATTCTATTATCATTGATTATTGTGCGAGGTGTGCCGAACCTTGAAAAGATGTTTTCTTTGAGAAATTTCACAACAATTCTATGGTCATTGGTTTTTCAAGGAACGGCTTTGACCCATTTTGAGGCGTAATCGACAGTGAGAGGGATATACAAGTTTCCAAAAGAATGGAAAAAAGTTCCCATAAAGTCGATACCCCAAACATCAAAGATTTCGATTGTAATAATGAGGTTTAGAGGCATCATATCTTGTCGAGAAATTCATCCAAGCATTTGACATCGATCGCAATTTTTACGAAATTCAAACTAATCTTTGAAAAGAGAAGGCCAATAGAAACCACAATGAAACACATTTTCTATAGTTTTTTGAGGACCAAAATGTCCACCGTAGGCTTGATCGTGGAAAAACGAAAGAACACTCCTGATCTCATTATCCGGAATGCAACATTGAATGACTTGGTCGGGGTAATATTTGAACAAGTATGGATTGTCCCAATAGAAATATTTCACTTGGTACATGAATTTGCATTTTTCCTGTTTGGACCAAGATGAGGGAGTTTCTTTAGTGACTAAGTAGTTCACCATATCAGCGTAACATGGATCGATAGAAATTGAAAGAAGTTGTTCATCGGGGAAGTTTTCATTGATTGGCAAAGAAGATGGCGCATTCGGAAGACGAGATAAGTGATCGGCTATAACGTTATCAGATCCTTTTTCGTCTTTAATTGTAAGATCAAATTATTGAAGTAAAAGGATCCAATGAATCAAACAGGATTTAGCATCCTTTTTAGTGAAGAGATATCAAAGCGCAGAGTGGTCCGTGTACCTAGTAATGTGTGAACCTATCAAGTAAGTTCGAAACTTTTCGAGCATAAAAATGATAGCTAGAAGCTCTTTTTCGGTTGTTGTGTAGTTGAGTTGAGCGTCGTTCAAAGTCATAGTCGCGTAGTAAATGACATGAAGGATTTTGTTGATGTATTGTCCAAAGACAGCACCAACCGCAAAGTTAGAAGCGTTATACATTATTTCGAAAGGAAGATCCCAATTGGGTGCGCAAATGATTAAAGCAGAAATGAGCTCGTTTTTGAGACGTTCGAAAGAAGAGACACACTCCGAGTTGAAATTGAATGGAACGTATTTTTCGAGGAGAATCATCAAAGGACAAGCGATTTTGCTAAAGTCTTTCACAAAGCGTCGTTAAAAGCCAGCGTGTACTAGAAATGATCGAATGTCCTTAAAAGATTTGGGAATGGATAGGTTTGCAATTATGTCGACTTTCTCTTTGTCTACCTCAATGCCTTTATTTGAGATAATATGTCCAAGAACTATACCTTGTTCGACAATAAAGTGATATTTTTCCCAATTCAAAGTCATATATCTTTCTTTACATCGATTTAGAACTAATTCGAGATGATGTAAACATTGGGAAAAGGAATCACCAAAGATAGAGAAATCATCCATAAAGACTTCTAGGAAGCGTTCAATCATGTCGGAAAAATGCCAATCATGCATCGTTGGAAACTGGGAGGAACGTTACAAAGTTAGAATGGCATACATTGATAAGCAAATGCACTGAATAGACACGTGAAAGTCGTTTTCTCTTGATCTTCGGGAGCGACTGGAATTTGGTTATAGCCGGAATAACCATCAAGGATGTAGTAGAGTTCGCGGCCGGCTAAACGTTCAAGCATTTGCTCAATAAAAAGAAGAGGGAAGTGATCCTTACATGTTGTGGCATTTAGTTTTCGATAGTCAATGGAAACACGCCAACTTGTTTGAGTACGAGTTGGAATAAGTTCGTTTGAATTGTTCTTGGGAATGGTTAGCCCAGACTTTTTCAATACAACGTGAATTGGGCTAACCCATGAACTATTAGAGATTGGGTAAATGATTCCGTTGTCGAGAAGTTTAAGGATTTCATCATGCACTGTATCTTTCATTTTTGAATTAAGCCTTTGTTGTGCATCACAAACAAGCTTGGCATCGTCGATTAAATGGATGCGATGTTGAACAAGAGTGGGACTAATTCCCTTTATATCGGAGATTGACCATCATATTACTTCCTTGTTTTTCGAATGAATAGAAAGTAAGGAGGTTTCTTGATAAAGAGAGAGAGAGTTGCGAAAATTATGACGGGCAACGTTTTGTTATCACCTAAGTATGCATACTAAAGGTGATCGGGAAGTGTTTGAGGTCCAAATTTGGGAATTTTTCGATCAAAGTGTTGGGTTGAGATTCAGACTCAACTAGAAGCGATTCAAAGGGAAAAGTATATTCAATCTCATTGGGAATTTTGTGAAACAATTTTTCGTACTCGATCTCGCGTTCATCGTTAAGATCAAGTGTCTCATTTTCAAAGTTTTCGTGAATGGCACTACCTTCCACCGTTTGGTCACGAGGTTCATTCGATTGGATTTCAAGATTGAAAATATTGAGATCCAAAGTCATGTTTCCAAAAGAGATTTTCATCGAACCATTACGACAATTGATTAAGGCATTTGAAGTGTCTAAGAATGGTCGGCCTAAAATCAATGGAATTTGAGTTGCGGGATTTGTCATTCGTTGTGTTTCGAGAAAGAAAAAATCAATAGGGAATATGAATTGCCCTGCTCGAATGAGCACGTCCTCTATTTCTCCCACAGGCTTCTTAATGAGTGATCGGCGAATTGAAGTGTTACTTTTGTGGGTTTGAGCTCACCAAAGCCTAATTGTTCGTACATAGAGTACAGAATCAAGTTGGCACTCGCACCTAAGTCTATCAAACATTTGTTAATCGTATTGTCTCCAATTGTGCATGAAATCATAGGGCAGCTAGGATCTTTGTATTTAACGGGCATGGACTGGGACAAGACGTTGGTCAAACTGGCAGTTAAGAAGACATTTTTAGGCACTTGAGTGTGTCTCTTTTGGGTACACAAGTCCTTAAGAAATTTCATGTACGTTAGGACTTGTTGAACGATGTCAAGAAGCAGAATGTTAACTTTGACTTGTTTAAAAAATTTCAATATCTTTTCCATTTGGTCCAAGTGTATCTTTAGTCGCAGACGATGTGGAAATGGAACAAGATACTCGGTAGGCGGGTCTACTCAAGTAGAAGAAGAATTTTTATTGGCATTCGATTCAACGTTTGGTTCCATGTTCTGTTCAATTTCATTCATTATTTTGGAATTGTCAAGAGAGGTTTTCGGTAAATTGTTTCGATTAACAACTTGATTTTCGATTTGTTTACCGGAACATAGAGTTATGTAGCATTCAATTGCGTGACATTGCTACCTTGGACAACATGGGCTTGATTTGAATTTGCATTTTTATTTCTGGGATTTGGAAGGGGCTGGCTTGGGAATGTTCCCCATTCACGTTCACTTACAGACGTGGGTAATTGATTCATTTGCATTTCGAGTTTTGCAATTGATTAGTTTGTGTTTTACATATATGAGGTCAATAAATTTTGCAAATTGATGTTTGATTAAAGGCATTGAGTAGTTGCTTTAGCCAACGTTCCAAGAATTTTCTCAAGTGAAGTTAAACGTTTATCGTCTTAGGGAGGGTGAGTAGCATTTGATTGAAAATTTGATTGTTGCGACTGATTATGAGAAGGACCCGCAAAGTTTGGTTGAAAATTGTTGGGCTGAAAGAGAGGAGTCGATGCATTATTCGGGAAAGCTTGAAAATTGGGACGAATAGTATTCGTGTTGGGATTGTTATGGTTCCACATAAAATTTAGATGATTTCTCCAACCAGGGTTGTACGTCGAACAAAACGGGACATTTTTGGCTTTATTGAAAGCATTTATTTGTTTGACTGAATTGGGACACCGATCGGCTATATGATTAGGATCATTGCAATTATAACACATCAGTTGGGAAGCTTGGTTCATTTCATTCGATGAAAAAATGTTATCGAATTTTTTAATTATTGCGTCGATCTTAGCTTCCAAAGAAAAAGAAGATCCTATTCGAGCTTGTACTTGACGTGAGTAAATTGATTTTTCCTTCGAACGTTCCCGTTGGGATGATTTTCCAGTGAGATTTTCAAGAAATTGCCAAGCATCTTCGTGATTTTGGGCAAGAAAGTTGCCTTGGCACATAGATTCAAGCATGGTTCGTGAGCTGTTTTTGAGCCTATCATATTAGATTTGGCAAATCGTCCATTTTTTGAAGTTATAGAGTGGACATTTTATCAAAAGCTCTTTAATTCTTTCAAATATTTTCCAAATAGTTCTCCCTTGAATTGATGAAAATTTACAATTTCGTTTCGAATTCTACTCGTTTTTTTCAAGGAGCGGTTTCTTTAAGAAAGAATATACGAATTATTCCTAAGTTTTAATCGAGTTCGATGGTAAGCTGTACAACCATTTTTCAGCGTTATCCGTATAAGCGAATGGGATTAATCGAAGTTCAATTCCATCATCGAAAATTTGTTGGAGTTTAATGGTTGCGCAAACATATTCAAATTTAGTCAAGAAAATGTAGGGGTCATCGTGCCCGAAATTATAAAATTTCGAAAGTGTGGCAATATGGTTCGAATGAATTTCAAAGTGGTTAACCGTAGGGGCGGGTAACATGATCCAAGATGGAATAGAAACTCTATCGGGAAAGATACTATCCATAAGAGTTCGAGGGGCGTTCTCATTTGCCACTTCGGGAGGATCGTCTGTTCGAGTTAAACGATCAGTTGTTGAGTCACGAGTCCAACGATTTGTTATTGTGTCACGAGTCCAATTACTCATGCACAAGTGAAAGTCGAGAAGAGAAAGAAGTTAGAAACGAGTTTAGAGAATGAAAGAAGAGTTGAAAAACGAAGTGAAAATTGTTTTTGTTTTTTTTTTAAAGGAAGAAAAATATCTACCAAGTGAAAATTATTTTCAAAAGAGAAATTTTGTTATTATTATTTTTGGCTTTTCAAATTTTTATATGTTTTTTGTTTTTGAATTTTCAAATTTTCAAATATTTACCAAAAGGATTTTTTTTTTCTTTTTTAGCAAATGGAAATTTGATTTTTGTTGAATATTCAAAAAAAAATTGTTTTTGAAAAGATTTTTATTTTTGATTGAAAATTTTCAAAGGAAAGATTTAAAAGGATTTTTTTGGATAAAAAAATTAAGTAAAATTTACAATTTGTTTGGATTTGGGATTTTTTAAATATGCATGAACTAATGTAACTAAATGAATGCAAATGACTTAATTACAATTTTCTGTCCTTAGTAGCTCTTAACCCAAAATTGTATAATCACACTTTGTCTTAAATCAACAAAAATATGTCTCAGCCAGATAACGGACAGGGTTTATCGGTGCACCACGAATCACCGTAGCAATGCAGCCGAAGGTTTAAGTACCTTTAGAGGAAAAACCACTATAATCTTTACAAATCACTGTAATATTTATAAATGCTTATTACTCTATCGTAGCCTAGGCACCGAGAAATAAAATTGTTCAAAGAAAATAATTATGAAGATACAAGTAAGGCCTAAGTGAGCTCGTGACACCCTTAATTCGAATGTCTAACCTTTATTAGTCAAATTCTACTATGAAATGCGTTTGTGGGATAAGGAAATGGTGATGAAATCCTTCACCTTATGTGAATTGGGGTACTGCCCTTAAAATAAAACAAGACAAGATGAGATGAATGCAAAGCAAAAATTAAACGTGAATTTACAATGCAACTAAAATGAAGTTTTTTTTTGTGTTTGTATTTTGATTTTTTTTTATAAATGCAAATACAAGCAACCAACAATGCAATTCAAATAAAAATAAGGGAAAATGGCACGAATGGAATTTATTAGCAATTTATTTTTAAGCGACGATTTTTTTTAGCAAGCAAGCTTAGTAGTTTTAGCAAGCAATTCTTCCTTTAATTTCATGCAACCTAAAAATTAAAAACAAGATATATATACAATTTTTTAAGGATGAAACTTAAAACGATTCAAAACAAAATAATTTTTTTTGACAAATGATTTTATTTTTGTCTTTGTAGAGAAGAAAACAACCCAAAGGTTAAACAAGTTGAGTAAATTGAAAAAAGGAAAAGTAATAAAAAAATCAATAAAAAAGAAATAAAAAAAAAGAATTTCACAAACAACCCGACCCAAAAATAAAACAAAACCAACCCAATTTTTTTTGTTCCTAATTCAAAGCATAATAACTGTCTGAACAAAAATCTCTCGTTTTCTACCAAAAAACAAAATCAAAATTCCTCAAAAGTATGGCTATCGCGATTCAAGAATTAGAAATTCACAAAAGAAAAATCAAACTCACGACAGCGTGTTCGAGTCAGGCATTCGATTCGTGTCGTAGCGGAGTTGATTCGGTGATCGTGAGTTCAGTTGGAGGTCGCGTTGTAGGGTTTTTCTATTTAGGCGAGTGGAGGCGATTGCTTGTTTAGGTGTTGAGGAGATGTTCAATGATCAATAATGGGTTTCTTGCCATGTGATGGAGGAAGAAGGCGGTAGGAATTTTGAAAATGGCTGCTCTGATGTTATTGGAAGCAATGGTCATGTATGTCGATGGTGATGCTGTTAGATGAAGGAGATGCGTTGTGGTTCATGATTTGGATATGTGTGATGAGCAGTGAGTGGTTTGGAGAAATTGATGGTATAAGTTTTATTGTTGTACTTTGGTCAGTTGACGAGTGGTTCATTGTATGGTGGAAAAAGTTAGAAGTCTATTCTTCAAAGGTACATGACAGTTTATGGAGGTTTGTAGCAGTAGCTTCAGGTTGTTAGTGCAGCAGTAACCTGAAATGAGATTGTGTATATGTTTTTTTTTAATATGAAATGCAATTGCAAATGGAAATAGAACAACCGCAAACACACAATGACAAACGCAGGCAAGAATTAAACAAATTTCTTTTTTTAAATGCAAACAAACACACAAATTACACACACAATAAAATCAAACAAAAATAATCCGAATAATAGAATACCAAAATCAAAGCAATTCCTCGGAAACGGCGCCAAAAACTTGTTTAACGATAGAATTTAACCATCGAACAATTCCCTACGGATTGATCCGTATTCGCTACGTACTATATTTTGTATGTCGTGCGCTTGCGGTAAATTTTATTTCGAAATTTTTCGACGGTTAGAAAACTCGATAGAAATTCCACCGTTAAATAAGTTTTTGATTCCATTTTTAGGGAGCTTCCTAAAATTCCCATTAGGAAATGTAACCATCAATTAACCATTAGCCACTAATTAATCCACTATTTAATGTGCATGAAGCTTTAACCTTCACTTAGTTGTCCATTTGCTCCTAATTGTACATTTAGGTATGTGGGTGGGGTCCTTCATGATCTTGAACTTGAATTATTTCCTCTTCATTCCTTTGTATTCCCTTATGCACACATATGTCATCATGAATCCCTCTTTCATATGCATCAAAACTTCCTATAAAAATCATAAAAATTTCCAAGTAAAAATTCTCAAATTGACACATGCATAGAAATGACCATTTTACCTCTGAATGAAGACGAATATATAATGATTTGAAAATAATTAAATTTTGGTTTTAAACATGTTTCAATTCCCAAATATTATATTTATTTAAACAAAAATAGATAAAATATGAATGTAAATATATGCACATTTACGTGCACATCAACTAACAGATTAATTTTTAAATCTAGTGTTGAGTTGAGATCTGATCTTATGGACCTAAGTAGGATCATCCATATCAATTGGAATGTTGATCGTTAGCTTAGCTGGTGTTGTCCGCACTACCTCTGACTGCTTCCTGGGATCCATTGACTTAAAGAGTTTGCAATGGTTCTCAAATCAGGGCCTAGGCATTAATTGCTATGCATCTGTGTTTTTAATGTAGAGAGATTTCCCTTTCTCCCATCGCTCTGACTCTCTAAGCTCAGCGACATAACATTCACAACCAGCGCTCTGGTTACCTTATATCGATTTGACTCCATTCTCAATGGGAAACTTCATAATCAAGCACCAAGGAGCAAGTACTATTACAAAATCAACATGGGTCGGTTGATCCTAAAAGGTGTTATATCTCGAAAATTCATCCACAATCACAAACTTCTGAACTCGCATAATCTTGCGGTCTCTATCTCCTAACTCCACGGACAAGTTAGTAGTACCAATGGGTTCCTTTGCTCCATCGATAGATCCTTGAATCCGGTATTTACAAGGCTTGATGTTATTTGAACTTATTCTCGTTTGATCAAAAGTATTTTTAAATGGAATATTTACTGAGCTTTTGCAATCCACTAAAACTCAATGCACAATATCAGGAGATATCACGATTGTTATCGCCATAAGATCAAAGGTTGGTGCTTCAAACTTATTAGAATCCCTCTTTTGAAAAACTATGTCATTCATCATCAACCTTTGTTGTTTAGTCGATGTTCCATCCTCGGTGGCGAAGCGGCACTCTTATGGTATATGCTTCAACAAATTCGCATACCACTCCATCTCATTCCAGCTTTTCTCCACTGGATGTGCTCCTCAAGCTTTCGTGTCAATACAATCCTTCCATTTGGTTGCCCGGGCCCCTCTCCATTGGGTCTGGGCTGGTTCCCTTTGGGATCCAGACCTTGGGGTCTAACGTTCTGTCTTCAATCCTATGACTCTCTAACATATTGCTGCAATTTCCTTTTCCATATAAACTCTTAAATAAAATTTCTGAGATGCATGCACTCGTTCATGTTGTTCTCATGAGTTTTATGGAGGTGACAATACTTCCTAGAGTGCTTTTCTGCCTCTGTCTCCTCTCTCCTAGGTAGCTACTTGTACCTTTCTATACCTTGTATGGCAAGGTATATGTTTTCGAGCGCATCGTTTAGAGGCATGTAATCCTCTAGTCTCATATACCTTTCTCATTGTGCCTCACCTTCATATTTTTTACATGCTACTGTGCAAGACGGATCGGATTCTCAGGCGGGTGCAGGGGAATAATGGAAGCCAGCAGCGCCTATTCTATTAGTAAGCGTGAGCGACGACTACTTTCGATGCAGAGTCTTCCGAGGGAAGATAGATTAGAAGGAAGGTCGCTAATGCATCTACTAGGTTGGAAGAAGCAACCTGATATGCTTGAGTTCGCTTCTCCCCTGAACTAGTTGTGTTAACCTTCGCAATTAATATACTAGGTCTCTCAAACTAATATACTAGATTTCTCCAAGGCAGGAATCATCCTTTTCTTCTAGTTGGCTAGCCTTTGATTCTTGGGAAAGTCGCTATCGATAGATAATCTGTAGAAAAGAAGCCTTCATATAGGGGATTTTGGTTTATTATTAGGAATTTCCGTAAGACTAGGACTATAATACAAGTTAGAAGCGATAACGAAGCCAAGCCCCTCTTTTTCGAAAGCCCCACAACTAGCCACTGGCTTATACCACCATCAAATCAAATTGGCCAAAGGTGTGCATGAGGCGACCAGTATATTAGCGAAAGACCCCCTAACGTCAGAGGCTGACCGTTGAGCTCACTCTGGCCTCGTATGGCGGGCTAGCCATTACACATCACTTGCTGACCAAGACCGATACGCCCCGGTAGTCTGCCCTGCTTATCATCCAACGGAGCTTAGAAGAAGGTGGAAATGAATAGCCAAACCAACCTAACTGGCTAGTCAATCTCATTGATCTTATCGGCCGGCAAACCGGAGGTGGACTTTCGCTAAAGAAAATGGCTATCCTAACGAAAGACACCCCTTAGAGTAGAAGAGAAAGAAAGGATTTCTAACACCCCCCCTCGCAAGAGCGCTTGATCAGTGAGCTATTATGCACTCTTTCAAGGGTGGATGCTTCTAGGCAAACTTCCTGGCTGTCTCTACAACGTTTAAATAAGTTTGATTTTTCATTGGATCATAAAAATCCGCCTTTCGAAGATCTGTTCCTTCTTTTTGGGATCAAAAATCAATTGCAACGATTTGATAGATCGCTCATTAGGATAGATATAGATAAATAACCCACGACTACCTACTTCAAGTGAAAGGTAGGGTAACGAAGTACCCACCTTGGGGTCGGATGTCCTTTTGGGGAGCTACAGTAATTACAAGCTTAGCTAGCGCCATACCTATAGTAGGAGATACAATAGTGATTTGGCCTTGGGGTGGTTTCTCCATGGACAATGCTACTTAAATTGTTTTTTTAACTTTAGGACGGAATCATCTCCAAAGATTTCAGTTAGGGCAAGAATAGTATATTAATTGCCCCATTAATAAGACACATCTCAATAAAATCATTCTCAATTCTCGTTGACCCCTAATATACTGGGCTCCACCATTTTGTGTTATTGTCTGAATATTCAGATAAGACCATTCTAATGGACACCAGAATATCGAATCATGAACAAGGAAAGGCATGAGAATGAAAGAAATATTGGCTAGTGATTGTGAGGCCCCAATTCTTGATTGGAAGGAACACCAAAGGCCTCTTCCCTTCCCTATCTATCCAAGGGAGGGAAGGGCAGAGCTTTTGGTTTTTTCATGTTTTTAAATAGGTGAAAAATGAAAATAGATGGGGAGTGCCTGATTGAATTGATCAGGTCATGTAGGGACATATTGTTTTACCCACTCCTCCAAATAGTCTGATTTTTTCCTCCCCGACGATATCCAAAAATTTAATATCTTCACATGAATTAGTGGGGAAATTCGACACCTTTGCTTTCAGGGAAGATAAGGTTTTGAAAGAATGTAGTAGGTGTTGAACGAAGTTTTCTCGCTCGTTAGAGGAAGTGAACCAACAACAAAAGATTCCCTTCCAGTGGCACTAGAAGCAGCAACGATACCCTTGGTTTTGATGGAGCTTAACCCCTCTTCCAACGATTCTTCTTTTTAATGAAAATAACACGGAACTAGACTAAGGATGTCATCTGTTGTGCCCCTTAGTCCATCTTTATTCAATTTTAGATATGTCTGAGGATTCGCATTGCTATGCTTTTTTGCATCATTCCCCGTATCACTAATGCAATGATTCCTCTTTCTTGGGTTATCAGAATTCATTATGTTCACAACTACATTTCTTTTGCTCTCACCAGATTGTTTAATAGCTACATTGCTCTGAATAACTTCCTTTGACTGTCTACCACCATTTTTTCCAACAACCTGGCTTGCCTCCTCCAAATGCAAAATATGGTTTTCCTTCTAGTGGAATTCTTCCATAGTTTCATCCTCAACCACTTCTCAAAATCCATGTCTAGATGTATCCTTTGGACAAAGCCATCAAAACCATATCCTTATTTGGATTATTTACTTCCCTGACCATAATGTTAAATCTGCTCAGAAAGCCCTTCAACTACTCTTTAGGTCCTTGAGAAATTCCCATCAAGGACATCAGATCCTCGGGCCAAGTAATGTGGATCCTGAACTGCTCTAAGAGCTTCTTAGTTAATTCATCAAAAGTTGATAGATTTCGGTATGAGCTAAGTAAACCACATCAAAACAGCCCCATCTAAAAAGATAGGGGAACATCTGAATCGAACTACATCTGTCGCGGTAGCACCATCCATGTGCCACTCATACTTGAATAAATGTTTCCTGGGGTCAGTCGTCCTATTGTATAATAGTATTGAAGGCATCATAAACTTTCTGGGATATTCTTCCTACAAGAAGTATTTAGTAAATGGAGTACTACTTGGAGCGGAACCCTATCTTCGTTCTTTCTCCAACGGTTTTGCTCCATCAACTGCTTTATCGTATCGGCAATGTGCTCTTCACTAGCCTATTGATCCGAAAAACGATTTTCAGGAGCTGCGATAAGTATTTGACTTCACAAACGGTCTCATTTTGCTCTTGGACATTTGGGTTCTCCTGTATCTGGGAGAACCACTTCTTTGGATCTTCTCTAATGTCTAGTTGGCTCCGCAATGGTAGTTTGAACCCTAGCATCTTGAATTCTACCATCCAACCTAACTTGATTGCTAGCATCCTGCAAATCTTCGTCGAAATCTGATAAATTAATGCCTTCGAGCCATAGCCCCTTTGAGATCCTTAATGGTACCGACTTGATTTTGGTCGGTACCGATATGAATTCCCTTAGCTCTAGTAGTCTACTCCTTCATATTTAGTTTCCATCCCTTATGATTTGACCAGAAACGGCTAAATTTCCTTCCTTCGAATCAGAAGGTGAAGCTTATCTCTTACTCCTCCTAAGCCATTGAGACTATTGGATTAGCAAGGCAATGCTAGCATCGATCTTGTTAAGGAGAGTCATTTGACTATCCACCATCCTATCAAACTCCACCACCATCCTATCAAACTCCACCTTTTTCACCATCTCCTATGGGGTATATGGTTCCGGCAACATGACAACTTGTTAGTTAGTCACCTCATTATGATGGGAAGCTTCGTCTGCTATAACAGAAAATACTCTAAATCTACCAGATCTTCTAGGGGCCATCGGTTCCAATATTAAATTCCTTTAGACTTAGAATAAAAACCTTCTGGATCAAACTCCTAGATGCTCTAATCCATAATAGATGGCTAGATCTATACCTAAGAAGCTATATGCTCAATGAAAGCCCCAAAAATGTTGGGTTAAAAAGTGTCACAATACCTAAATCCAAATTATAAGAGATAGATCTAACTACAAGCAATAAAAAAATAGTAGAAAAAATGTGAATTTTATAGCGATTTGACTAACCAAAGGTTTACATCCACTTTAATCTTTCTAAGAATGGTAAAAAGTACCCTCCTTATTGACAAATCTGAGTAGAAAAGAAGATGAAGAATAGAATAACCAAAATCCTCCCTAAGTTACTATGGGCATGCTATTTATAGGTGAATCGCCTAATGAAGTCGCTGGATCATGAAATATCATGTAAAGCTAAAGATCCGATAAAGTAGGAGGGAAGTCGAATTCCTCCATAGCACAAAATCATATCGGTACCGACATGAACCATATCGGTACTGACTTGATTTGTTTAGTGCAAATCCTTTAACTCTCCTATATCTTATCTCCTAGCTTCAACTCTTCAAGTTTCATTCACTTCTTCCTTAGAAATAATGTCGATATAGAGAATTTATAACACATCTAGAACTTGTCCTTTTCTATAGAGTTTTTTTGAGTTGTTCGCCTAATCCTTCAGAAATGGGCCTTGGGATGGTCACTTGACCTAACTAATCATTAACCAAGTCAGCTAGTGGGCACAAAAACATCTTGGTGCTGACCTGAAAGGTGGTTGGTACCAATCTTTTTCCTTGTACCATCTTGCACTGTAACGAACCGTATTTTATGTATCGGAAGATCGTAAAACTGTTGTCATTAGGTTGATAGTGTTGTTAAGTCGTTTAGAATTTAAGTTGTTTGGAGCTTAAGTCGTCCAGAGATGAGTCGTCCAGGGTTGGGTCGAGTTGTAGCATGAGTCGGTGGAGCGACTTAGAGGATGGAGCGACTTAAGGAAGGTGACCGACCTATAGGAGTGAACGACTTAGGAGTTAACGGCTTAAGTTAGTAAGCGGCTTAATGTTTAGCGACTTAAGGAATTCACGTGTTGAGGCTTAGGTCGTGTGTTGGATTAGGTCGTGAACGAGTTAAGGTTAGGTCGGCTATGCCGTGTTATAGTTAGGTCGTTCGAGCAACTTAAGGCAATAGGTTGAGTCGTTGAGTCATCCAAACGACTTAGGACTTAGGTAGAAATGCGGCAGTGTGTTAGGCCGCTAAGTCGTATCCTGTTGAGTCTTAGGTCATTCCTAAGTGTTAGACCGTGTGTGTTAAGTCGCGCGCATGTGTTAAGTCACGCATAGGCTTGAGTCGGTAGGTCGTCTCCTGTGTTCAGTGGCTTGAGTCGTTAGGTCGTGTTTAAGCTAGGTCGTGTAGAGGGTTGAGTCGGTAGGCCGTGGGGTTGATGAGTCGTAAGTCGTGGGTCTTGATGAGTCGTGAATGACTCATAGAGGCGAACGACTTAAGGATTCGGCCTATAAATATACGGCCTTATCTCACTTTTTGGGATCCGGATTTTGAAGCGACGAAGTGCTACCATTTTGAGAGCTCGAGTACTACACTTCTTCACTTCTTTTCTCTACTCTAATCTAGTGCTTTCTTCCATCCATCTAAATCGAAGATCCAAGAGCTTAGATTGAAGATCTTCATCCATCGAAGAGAGATTTCATCGTTTGAATCGAAATTTTGTCGGATCAAGCTAGATCCTTTGTTGTCCAGATCTGGAGTTTGTTGCTCTTGAAGTGTTTTAGGTGATTCGGTGAGTGGTGGTTATCTCTCACACGGACCCAAAGGAGTATATTGGATCGGTGGCTTGTTTGTGTGTTAAAGATAGTGATTTCATGCATTTTCCTTAAGTCTGCATGTAGATCCATCGTTCATAAAGTTTTGATATCTACTCTACTACATGTTAACCTATGCTAGTTCATTCATCAAGATATTACTTAGAATTCATGCTTGCTAGATTTGGACTCTTTATTTACGAAATTGCCATTATTGTTATAACTGTTTATTTAGATCTTGTTTGAATGATTGATTACTTGGATTAATGATTGATTTGATTGATTGTTAGAGGTTAGTTGACTTATGGATTTGATTTGGACAAGTTGGTCGAAGATGATTCAAAAGCCAAATGGAAAGGCTCTTGAATAAGGAAGCTGCCCGTGGCATATGAAGCGGATGATAAAGCTCATATGGATAGATTTGATGATAATGTTGAGATGGGACTTTGCTATGATACGATGAAGCAAAGCATAATGTTGAGATGGGACTTTTCTATGATGTGATGAAGCAAAGAATGATGTTGAGATGGGACTTTGCTATGATGCGATGAAGCAAAGCATGATGTGAGAAAGCCTTGGTTTAATCCAGACGGGATCATCCCAAGCATGTTGATAACTCGGTGATATGGTTCGAGTTTGTGGATAATGGTTGGCTCGAGAGGCGCTTGAGCTAGTATGAGAATAATCGTCGAGGAGGATGACTAGAAGGCTGAGATCTCACCGTTGCTAAAGGTTCTAGCATGCTCAAAGCAAGAGTACGCTGGGCAGATTCGATAGTCCCAAGACGAATAGTTGATGGTCTAGTACTCTGGGAAGATTCGATAGTCCTAGGCACGGGTCACGACGACGTGCGGAGTTATGTCTAGAACCGGGGTTACCATTAGCCCTTGACGGACGAATGAAATAATGAGCCGGTCATTCAATTAACGGTGATAACGAAGCAATGATAACAGTGATAGCCAGAGTCATGGGTGTTTGGATGCTTTGGTTGTATCGTCACTCAGTCTCAAAAGCGATGTTTTGTGGGTGCCTAGCTGATCTTGGTTTAGGCCTTGGGGGTTTGTACTTGGAAAACATCGACCTTGACTCGAGTAATAATTGCTTTACTTTAATTGTCTGCTTTGCTATGTTTGTTTCTGCTTAGTGTGTCTGGGGGCTATCACTGTAGAAAGAGGTGGAGTGGGATGGTTGGGTTCCTATTCCTTTTTATCCTTTATGCTCTTTTGGTATGTTTGATAGTTGCTTTACCGCTTACTAGGACTTTTGTCTGACTCAAGGTTTTATGTTCAACTCTTATTACCTTGGGCCGTTCATCCGTTTTGGGATGGGCAGACTAGGTAGCAGGTGACAGGTGCTGTTCTTAGTGACCAACGCTGTTGATGACGAAGACGAGCTGGAGGCTTTTGCATATTGTTTTCTTACTATATGTACTGGATGTTCCGTTGTTGGTATCTACTCTGAGTGATATGTAGTGAGGCTTGCTGTATTGACTTTTCAAATTGTTGTACCAAACTATTATGAGTTTATATGATGAGATTCTGTTCTATGGAGCTTCACTATGTATACTTTTCTATTGTATTTTATCCATGCGCTGTGAGTAATACGATAGAGTTTATTGTTTTACCTTACCTTGATGATCGTCCATGGCGGCCTGGCACACTTTACAGCGCCTTATTTCCTTGTTTGGTGCAGGAGTCATGGGCGGTCGTCACATGCACTCTAACTCCTTAAAGCTTCTTCCATTAACAATCCAAGCTTGCCTTTATATTCTTGTACCCGCTCGCCTTCATCCTTACGTCCAGATTCATTCGAAAGCTAATTTGTCTTGAAGTTGGATAATAGTTAAAACTACAATATATTGGTAAATATTGCATAGTTCGACTTGAAAGCCCTTGGTTCAATCAGATAACATTTATGATCAACCAATTTACTCTAGCCAGAGATTTTGACTTTTTATTGACTACTAATTACAATGATACTAACTTCTACAATGAAGGAGACGAATCCTCTGTTGAGTATTATTTTACTTCAAGTAGTTCAGAAAGTAGCCGACTATGGTCGCAATATATTCATGATGTCATATTATTGTCCATAATCAAAGTACAAACGTAGGTCAATAATACTTTCAAGTATGATGACTACTAGATATTGTTACATGAGAATTTTTTTGGCTTAGTTGTTTTGACCTATCGAATGCCCTAGTTGGGTCATTTGGTGTTTGTTCTAAAGAAACACAAGTACGTAATCCCTTAGTATCCCCAATAGTAGCGAGTGATTCATTGTCCATCATATGAAGAGAATTATGTACACTAATCTCAATGGATGTATCAATATCCTTTTTTCAATACATTATTACTATGAATAATTTAAAGATAAATATTTTAAATATTCTATTCAAAACTCATGTTATGAACATATTTCCAACTGTAGTCATTTAAACACTTTTCCTACAAAGTTTCTAGTTGTATGTAATAATGTATCCAAATTATTACTTACATCATAATATAACAATACTTATAATAGAAAATAACCAAAAGCATACTTTATTTTGAACAAGATTCTCATAAAAGGGTAAAGTTACATAAAATTTACATAAATTCACCCAAGGAACGCCTTTAACTTTATAAATTTCCCATTTGCACTTGGAGCCAATGATGGAGCCACATGCTTATACCTTCGATCATCTATAAAAAAGTAAACTAAGAAAGGGTCTTAGTGAATGGATGTTTAATTGTTATCTTTAGTCTCTACTCCCTGTGATCTCAATCTCTCGATCGCTGATAAGCTGTCTTATCATGTGGATTTCATAAAGTATGTGTTGTGAGATTCGATCGCTTGGAAATTAGTATTGTTGCATTATCATCATAATACATTAGCATCAAAACTTCAATACTTGGGATCACCCCTAGTTCTTTAATGAATATATGTATCATAATTACTTCTTTTGCGGCATTGTTTGAGTCAATGTACTCAACCTCCATGGTCACCTTCACCTCAATTCCCATACTATCCAAGAGTGCTACTAAGTAATACTATCAGATAAGTAGAGAATGATGAGACATGAGGTACGCATATGAATATTCCCTTAGGATATGTTATCCCATTTTTTGGACAAAACTGGAATATCAATGTTGTGTGCGTTTCCACCACGACCGGAGTAAGAAGAAGCAAGCAAGCGTGCATAAGTCAGGGATTTCACTCAAGTATGAAACAAGATCTCATTCGGCATTCGAAACTCCAAAAGCTCATTCGGTATTCCCAGCTCCAACCCACCATTCGGCACCGGACCATTCGGTGCCGGACCAACGTCTCACCAAGCCAAAACTCCACTGCCGAACCATCTCAACCTCCATCATCCTACCGAACCCAAGCTCCACCGGTCCATAGCATTGCCGAGCCAATCCCTTCTCCACATAGCCGAATCAACCTCTCCCCCTACCACCGAATCAAACCAAGACCGGACCACCGAACCAAGGCTTCTCCATCCTTCTCTCCAAGCACGACCGAACCAAGCTCCGCCGAACCAGATGTGCCAGTCCAGATTGCTTCAGCCTAAGCCCGCCAGCAGCTATAAACATCCAAGACCCCTGCCTCCGGCCTCACTCTATAAATAGAGGGGCAGGGGTACAACAATGGCAGACAAGTTTGAGAGCTCAAGCCTGGAAGGAACTCTCAAACAACTTTAGATACTTGTAATCAAAGCTTTGTACTTGTAATCTAAAGAAAAAAGGAGAATAACATATAAAGTGGACGTAGGCACGTTCTGGCCGAACCACTATAAATCTGTGTGTCTTTTACAGTTTAGTCCCTGCTTTTTATATATTTGCTTAAATCACCCAAATCACTAGATACAACATAAAATCAACCAACTCATACGACTTTGTGTGTTTGCAGCCATTTTTTACGCAAACATTTTGGTGCTTTCACTGAGAACGACCAGCTCCCGCTACATCGGATAGAAGTTGAATTTGAAAATCTAAGAGTTCAGATCTAAGAGTTATGACGAGACAAACAAGTAGAAGGCAAAGGCCAGAGAGAAGTGAACACCAAAGAAGTCAAGAGGCTTCCTCAGGAGCAAACCAAGCTTCAACCTTCATCACCAGGGATGAGATGGAGGCTGTGATGAGAAGACAAGAAGAGATGATCCAGAACTTGCTTCAGCAAATTGGGCAACTTGGAGCACAAAACCAAGGAGCAACTGGAGTTAAGAACGGAGCAGGACCATCTGGCGTAGCACCAGAGCTAGGGGGCACCCACACTTGGAGCATGTTGATCCAATCCCAGAGAGAGATAGGGGCCTCTGAGCAACCTGGTAAGGAATGAACGCTCATCCAGGGGGCAGGTAAAATTCCCTCCTGAACTCGGGGGGCAGGTCGAAAGCGATGAACAAGTCGCAAACCTCTCACTAGCACGGTTAGATCATTTACACATGTAAGCGATCATGCACGATCCATAGGCATGCTCTGAATGACTACAGACCGCACCATAGTAAGAGTTTACGCTTTGACATCCTCGTCTTGCTTTGATCTTGACTTGAACATTCCTGTTGTGGAATTCGTATGATTATTGCTTTGATATTTGCAAATTTACTTGTATGCCCGTGGATCGCGAACGGTCCACGAGCACCTCTTGCATGGCAACGAACTGCCAAAGTCTTCGATTCGGAAACTCCCCCAAACAATGAGTCCAATACTGATAATATTAAGTCCCCCCCGGGCACACTCATTCGCCTCGAACGGCACCCGACTTCGAACAGTCACAATTCGCCTCGAATGGCACCCGATCGCGAACGGTCACAATTCGCCTCGAACGACACCCGACTTCGAACAGTCACAACTCGCCCCGAACGGCACAACTCCTCTCACCTCAAATGGCTCGATCGCGAACGGTCGTCATTTGGGGTCCCCCACTTGACCGCGCACTGTCGCACTTTACCTCGAATGACTCGATCCCGAACGGTCGTTATTTGAAGTTGAGCGCTTGACCTTGAACGGTCACATTTCACCACAGATGACTCGATCCCGAACGATCAATACATGGATTTACGCACTTGACCGCGCACTGTCGCACTTTACCTCGAATGACTCGATCCCGAACGGTCGTCATTTGAAGTTGAGCGCTTGACCTTGAACGGTCACATTTCACCGAAGATGACTCGATCCCGAACGATCGACGCATGGATTTACACGCTTGACCGCGCACGGTCGCACTTCACCTCAAACGACTCGATCACGAACGATCGTCATTTGAAGTTAGGCGCTTGACCATGAACGGCCGCGCTTCATCCCAAATAGCTCGATCCCGAATGATCGTCATTTGAGGACATGTGAAACTATCAAGCTCTTTACAGGTTGTCAACAGGATATGAACATCCCGCTCATGGCATTACAAAACACGCCTTCCTACCGCAAGGCATATTTTGGGGGGCAAAGTGTTATCCCATTTTTTGGACAAAACTGGAATATCAATGTTGTGTGCGTTTCCACCACGACCGGAGTAAGAAGAAGCAAGCAAGCGTGCATTAGTCAGGGATTTCACTCAAGTATGAAACAAGATCTCATTCGGCATTCGAAACTCCAAAAGCTCATTCGGTATTCCCAGCTCCAACCCACCATTCGGCACCGGACCATTCGGTGCCGGACCAACGTCTCACCAAGCCAAAACTCCACTGCCGAACCATCTCAACCTCCATCATCCTACCGAACCCAAGCTCCACCGGTCCATAGCATTGCCGAGCCAATCCCTTCTCCACATAGCCGAATCAACCTCTCCCCCTACCACCGAATCAAACCAAGACCGGACCACCGAACCAAGGCTTCTCTATCCTTCTCTCCAAGCACGACCGAACCAAGCTCCGCCGAACCAGATGTGCCAGTCCAGATTGCTTCAGCCCAAGCCCACCAGCAGCTATAAACATCCAAGACCCCTGCCTCCAGCCTCACTCTATAAATAGAGGGGCAGGGGTATAACAATGGCAGACAAGTTTGAGAGCTCAAGCCTGGAAGGAACTCTCAAACAACTTTAGATACTTGTAATCAAAGCTTTGTACTTGTAATCTAAAGAAAAAAGGAGAATAACATATAAAGTGGACGTAGGCACGTTCTGGCCGAACCACTATAAATCTGTGTGTCTTTTACAGTTTAGTCCCTGCTTTTTATATATTTGCTTAAATCACCCAAATCACTAGATACAACATAAAATCAACCAACTCATACGACTTTGGGTGTTTGCGGCCATTTTTTACGCAAACAGGATAACAGTGGCACATATTTGTACATCGAATAAATAACTCACATATATGTACACAATAAAAACCAATAAACACATCTGCCACCAGGATAGATACAGGAATATCAGAGATCGCATAGTCAATCGCAATGATAATTTGTATGTATGTTCAATATACATAACAAGAATATACCTACATGAGATATACGATACAAGATAATAAAATCTATACTAAATATCTACTCTCCTATATCCCCATTAAACAAGAGTCGATCTCACTGTCCCTGTACCCGAAATGTCTCAAACTAACCTGAGTATTACAAATAACATACTGGTCATACTATGTCTATGATGATGATTAAGAATAAAGTATGTGAACGGCAACTAGATATAAGTCATAGATATGTATAAATCAATAGCTCATATAAACCATATAGTCAAATGTAATATAAATCAAAACCATCATATCATAAATATAAATCCATATAGGATATCACAAAACTAGTGGTTATGGGAATCAAATCATAGTGTATAGGTCATGCCACCCAACAATGTCATAATGTTTGGGTGACGCCACCCAAACAAATCATAACATAGCTATCTGACATCTCCAAGAGCACCTAGGATATTCTCCCTAATCCGCTCTAATATGTAGGTGAGGTGCATAGGTAAAATATGTACTTGTCTGCCATTTAATGTAGAATTATAAAGGAGATAGACAGCTACCTCGTCTGCTGTAGTAGCCTAGGGCTACACCACCCTAATCTACTCCTATAGTCTTTAGTTACTAACCCGGTATCGTGAGTATATCCACTGCATGTCATAAACAAGCTACAAGACTGTGCTATGCATTGATCATGACTCGGATCATAACCCCTATGGTTACAGACTACTAGCCTTCATGAGAAAAGGGGCTAGGGCTACATCACCCTAAAGGGTACTTCGCCCTTCACTAAAATACCACAATGCACATCTAATACAACAAAAAGTGCCACAGATCTAGGGCTTGACCCCACGATCAGGCTGCTAGGGTGGACATTGGCCACCTGGTTACCACTAACTCCTAATCATAACCCAGAGCACTTCATCGTAGATAAGTAGATACTATCTAGAAATATATCCATACATATGGGCACACTTACATAACTCAATATTTATAAACATACTCTACTCGAGCATATAAACTTTCTATTCCCCGAGCATCACATTACTTAAGAATAATCTATATTCCGATCCATTAAGTGTCATTTACTTACATTGAATAACCGAATAAGTATCACTTTGGCATCCCATACCACCATGTCAGACTAGTCCGTTTATTCAATGCCTATAAACTAGACTCAATTCACTCAATATCTCTATGCAACACGTCCGAGGAATAACTGGAAATATGTTACCGAAAGTCTCATACCAGAGGTTATCACTAATCTGTTTACTCAACTTCCTCATCACATAGAAAAGGAAACCAATGTATAATATTAAAAGTAATTATTTAATATACAGACTATATACAAAAGTGTAATAATTATTATATATAACAAAATATAATATTAGTTTGCATTATAAATTGATACTCAAATAAATATACAAACACTACAAAATTATCTAATAAGTCATCTTATAAATTTTTATTGCTATTAATAATAATGATTTCTATAAATAAGAAATTCATTATTTTATAAATTATCTATTAGTAATACAATTAAATTACTTTGTTTAATGAATAATTATTTTAAATAACAATCTCTTTCATGTATATAATATATATAATAGTGTTTAGGTGTATTTATATTATATGTATTTATTTTAATTTATTTTTTATTTTTTAGTAATAGAGAGGCAATCGGTCGCTTAAGCGATCTCAACCATCGGTCAACTAGTCAGGCACCAGGCATGTGAATATTTTTGCTTGTAAATCGTGTATCTCTGACGATCTTCTCCAAAATTCCTCCATATCCATCAACATTCATCTCTATGCAGCCGTTTTCCGTCATTTAATGATCCAATCAACACCCAATTAAGAATCAGTTACTCAATTCCAATAATTATATGATCAAAGAATAGGAATTACTATGTTTCAATAATGAGTTCGAAATGAGATACATATGCATATCAACATTATAGACATCAAATTCATACTTATATAGGCATATATATGAGCTAAATTACTCGACTTTGATCAAAGTTGCACAATTACACTTCTAGCTCCTTCTTACTCCTCTTTTTCCTATAACACCCTACATTTTTATATAATTAAATAAAATCAATTGAATTAACATAATTGCAAAACAGAATATAAATGTCAAATATATGCATTTAAGAATTAAGAGGTTACATTGATTTACGCACGTAATGAGTGTGTGATTAATTGACGCATCAATCAATTAAATGGGAAATTAATTAAGAGATATTGAGGCGCCAATTAGTCAGAGAATATGTCACTTTTATAACATTAATTAATTAAGAGGAAGGGAAATGTATGTGGAGAATAAATTAAATGATAACATACATATTAATTTATAGTTGACGCAATCAATCAATTCAGAAATTAATTAAAGACATTAAGCATCAATTAATAAAAGAGGAAAACTTATATGTCAATTAATTGGTAATGAATTGGCGGTTTAAATAAATACAACTAATAAATGTGTGATTGAGTGACGCATAGGAATTAATTTGGATATCGATTAAAATGGAAAAACATATCACTCAATTAATTGGCAATCAGTTGAGCGTTTTAAAAAGGATGTCAATTAATCAAAGAATATGCCCTTGTTAAAATAGCTAATAATGTAAATTAATTAGCTAGAAGAAAACGTCAGTTATAAGATTATTTGTTTCCAAGTTAAAAAGAAAAAAAGAATTGGAATGCGTACAAAAATCAAACGGAGTAATTAAGTTCATGATGAAGGCAAGTTAATAAGAATAAATCAAAAAATATAACTTTTATACATAATCAATTAATAGAGGAATTAATTGACGTGTTCAAATACGTAAGAAAATATAACGTATAAAAATCAATTAATATTGGATATACATATATGCATGTATGTATGGTCTAATTAATTAGGTAATTAATGGGGTAATCTTATATAGAAGGAAACGAAAATTTATAGGGTCACATAACAAAAGAATAAATGAACAACATTAGAGAATTATACGTTATAAGCTAACGTAAAAAATCAATAAATGATGGCGAGAATTTTTTTTAGGATTAATCAAATGGTTTATATTTGTTCACTACACCTATAAATTAAACGTAACTTAACACTATCCCACATTATTTTCTCTGAATTAGCCGTTGTCATTTACAGCAAACTCTTCTTCTCCCTCTTCCTTTCTCCTCTATCAATCAAATCTTTCCCCAAACAAAAAATAAAATTAAGCAAGGATATACATACAAGCAAATTAGAGAATTGTGCAAATAAATTAGGGAATTTACAACGAATTAAAAAGGGGAAAAAGCATAGCAAATTAAAACAGATAGAGATTGAAGCTAAGAACGACATGTGAGAGCATTTAATTATTTTACATTTATAATATATATTATCATTGAATTTGCGCTAGATAATTTATTCCAGTAATTAATTCTATTAGTTATGCAAACACTGTAAATTTTATTTGTATTTAATTAGGCTTGACAGTTAGCAAAGGCGTAGGCCTAAAAGTAAGAAATTTACAGTTATTTACATCTATTTTAAAAGTCATAATTTGGCCTTAGTAATGGTTCCTTTTATTCCCTTTTTATCCGAATAATATAGTTAGAAAGAGAATTCGCGGTTATTGATTAAAATACTAGACTTCATAGAAGTAGATGTAAAATAAGAAAATTGGAAAATTGGAATAAAATTAGAAAAGTGGAATTCTGCAATAAATTACACCGAACAGAAACAATAAATTTATCTAATAATTTAATTTGGGAAGTAAGAAATAGATTAATTGGTTGGTTTAGAAACTAGAATACATTTCTGTAATTTAATAATTAAAAGATAACGATAAATATAACTGCAAGAATAAAAAGAAAGAAAAAGGAAACTACTGTAAAATAGAGGGACCGTTGTATTTTACTTAGCCCAAAATAATAAAAGAAATATCTTGCAGTTACTAATTATTAATTATAGTATTATTTTGTATTAAATTATGAAATAAATTTTAATATAGCTTTCACAACCAACTAAATAAAATAGAATTACTTCGTAGAATAAAAGAAAATAAAGTAGAGTATGAAATGAATCAAATAAATTATTAGATAAGAAATTAAGGTTGTGAACAACAAACGAATCTAAGTCTGCATTTACCACACAGACTATACAAAAGGACATTTATTATGATAAGTTAATTATATAATAAAAGAGAATTAAAAAGAATTCTATATTACAATAAAAGAATACGGATGAGAACAGAAATGAAGCACTTGTAATTATATACAGATTTTAAAAGAAATGATAGTGACAATTACAAGTATAATTATAACATAAGTTATGATTATACAAAAGAATAGAAAGGCTTGTTTGGGAACTTAGAATAAATAAGCAATGATGGCAAAGATAAATAGTAAAAGCTTATTTTAGATTTCTATTAAATTAATAAGAAAATAGAACTAAAATGCTTATTTAATAAACTTTAGAATTAAATTATGTTAATAAGCAAGAAGTGGCAATACCAATAGCCAAAAGCGAGACGAGGGCAAGAATATGCTAATTATGGTAAATAAGTAGCCAACAGAATAAGAAAATAAACTAAACGCAAATAAGATTAGACTTAGGGTCTAATAAAAGAATTGAGATGCATTTGAAGCAGCCCAAAGGATGAAGCGCCTAATGAAGCATTCATTACGGATTTTAGAAATGGAGAAACCCGTCCAATGAGACTTCAACGAGACATGAGGATACTCTAGGATCGCCCTCTGGGTAGGCCTAACGAAGCTGCATCCCCAGAAGCAAGTCTGTATGTGTTCCATCTAAAGAGTATGCCTTGACAACATTTGCATTGCAGGCCTAACGAAGCGGACCTTGTTAGGCAGTCAGAAACGCATGGTGTTCGGAGTAGGGTATTCGTATGTACAGTAATTACAAGTAAGATTAAGGATAGTCGCATGCGGATATCGGCCAGCATAAAGACCAAGAGCGATTTAGGGAAAGACTAGAGTTAAACCAACAAGCTAATGATTCTTTCACTATTGAGACATTGGATGGAGGGGCACCGTCAATTGGATGTTAGATTGTTTGCAGTAAGCCACGACCACTTAACTCTTTAGAAGTCTTTCGATTAGTTGAGGGGTGGCTGCATGGGCCATAGCCATGATGAGAAAAGAGACAGACCAACTAGAATATCTGTATTGTAGGCATAACGAAGCTGTCCTTTATAGTTATAGAAAATCCCCCATCGAGTTCCGTACAAGGTAGACCTTGTTGATGGGATTTAGAGAGTAGATAGAACGATTACGTATAGTCCTTAACGTATGCACTAGGTGGTGCATTGCGGATGTCCGAGCATTAGTATAGACTAATGCGGAAGCAGTTTTACGTTTTCACAGTAGACGGCGTAATATTTGTATTGTAGGCCTCACGAAGCTGTCCTTTACAGATGTAGTCACAGGGCACTATAGGAGCAAAATGACAAAGTCCTTTGCGAGGAGGATACGGAAGGTACTATAGGTAGTACCTAGGACCAATACGGTCACTGGGCATATAGCTACATACATACATACATTAGTTATTAGGTTTTACTCTACTATAGAGTAGATGGGCATGGTTCATGAACAGAGGCGAGAGTATTGTAAACCTGATAAACCTAATATAATGATAAATGGAAATAAAATGGTATATATCAAATTGAGCGTAGAAGTGTATAATTATCCATTCGCCATAACTTTAGTTCTGACCTCCTCCTTATAACACCCTACATGTTAAGTAGATAGCAGAGACTTCCCAGCTGTAAGACACTTGTCTAGAGAGTGTTCTTATATTGGTGAGTAGTTACTTATTATTATATTTTAGTCAATCCCACTGAGATAAATTATTGAGCTCTGATATATTTGTCTTTGCCTATTTGCAGGATACCAAATACCCAACTCAAGCTTCAGTGGGCTTGGTTTTTAACATTTTTATGAAAAATCCGGACCACTGAAATTCGGGTTGTTATATTTGGTATCAGAGCCTAGGTTTAGGGTTCCAAGATAGATAGTGAGTTACGTATTTGTATTTTTGAATAAAATATTAATATGTTATGTACTAAAATCCAAATAGTCCACAGCCATAGATTTTAACATGTGGAAAGTTTTTAGAAGTATATTTATGCGTAGTTTGTTAGTTGGGTTTGGGATGCCCCAAGTATGTTAAGCCCTATGTTAATTACCGATTTATAACATACAAATAAGTCACGTTTTAAGAGGAGATAGGTATCCATTTGTTATAGGAAGTGGAGAAGTTCCCTAAGGATAGTAGAAAGAGTGTTTTTTATTTTGAAAGAAATAAGCAGTTTTAGTAAGAAGAAAATTCACTTTATGTCTAGCCCAATAAAATGAAATTTTTGGAATTGAAAACTTGAAAAATATAATTGTCAATATATTTGAGGAAGTAAATATTGGGGTTTCGAAAAAAAATGGTATGAAATTTAAATTGGTTTTTATATGATGTAAATTTTGTTAAAACTGAAATTCTTTTTGAAGAATTATAAAACATGTATAGCTCGCTAGTTTCCTTAAAGATTTTAAATATAAAAACCTAGAGTGTGTTAAGTATCGAAAACATAGGTTATAACATTTATTGTTGTTATAGAAGCTGTTGGTAAAAATAAAGGAAGCATAGACTATGACAATGTTGTTATAATAGGTGACTTCCAAATGAAATATTTTCAACATACATATGGGATTTATTCATATTTATTTTAATTGAATCCATAAACTAGTATTTTTGGATTGTAGTAACGGTGTTTTGCGCAACATCTGTTTTGACCCAAATGAGTTTTGGAGATAATTTCTAAAGTGCTTTCTATGTACACTTATTATTTAAATAAGTATATGAAAATATTTTATAGTTATAAAGTAGTTTTGAAAATGAGTTCTTGTGAAAAAAATAATGTACTATAAATTAATGAATTTAGTAGGAAATATCTTATCTAGGTGAAGATAGAGTAAACATACTTTAATCTATTGGAATGAAATGGATAATGATATAATTTTATATGAATCATACATAAAGATGTTTTGTGCATGTTATAAGGAATACATGAAAGAGATGTATAAGATATGAAAATCACCATATTTTGTATACCTATTTTGATAAAATATAAAATGAATTCCTTATAATTTCACACAAATATGAAATCCTCCTCTAAAGGATTCATAGAAGGTTTAAGCATTAAGGGTTTCTCATAAGAGAAAGTAATTCCAATAAATTAAGGTATATAACCATTAAGTGTAGTAAGTTAGAAACTCCTTCAAGGTTAAGTAATTGGAAGAGTATGAAAGTTAAGAGATTTTTGGTAAAATAATTGTTTTCATCTACTCTAGTTTTAGTAAATTTGAAATTCTATGAAAAAAGGATATTTTGAGAACATGTGAGGACTTTTTTTTCATCAAGAAAAAAAAGGAGAAAGATGGTTTGGTGGAAAAGTAAATAAGTTTTTGAAAAGATAAAATTTTAAGTAATCCAGTACCTTTGAATTTAACAGAAAACTTCAAAACAACACTTTCAAATGCAAGAATTTTAGAATTTGATGTTTCAAAAATTTAGAAGCTTTAATTTTGAAGTAAAATGATAAATACCAAACTGAACCAGACTTTTAAATATGGAGTAGATAGGAATCATTTCCTAGGTGTAATTGGAAAAGTACAAGGCTGTAGCAGAAATTACTCCTAGTAGTAATAATAAAAGTTCCTGTAAGGTGTATAGGACACTAGTGAAAACCTAGAAATGTTGCTTTACGTGTGTAGACTATAGAAGAATAATGAAGTGATATTGGTATGATAGTAAGACACGTGTGGTAGGTAACGTAGACCTTAGTTGGGAAAAAATGAAGGGAAAAGAGATAATTTCCCCAAGCATAGTTATCTTTTTAGATAGAGACTACGTAACCCTTATCCATTGCAGTAAATGAGACTTAGTTATTCCTTTTTGAGTATGGAATAGAAGTGATGAATAGATCGTATTCGTCATGAGTAATACAGCGTATGTTGTAACCAGTAATAGGCGGTAGGAGGAGCATATGAGTTACTTGGATTCCTAGAGTAGGACCTTTCTGTGTCAAAGTGGACATGGTCTTAGACCTCCTTGCCCTAGATGATAGCCGTGTTTAGTTGTTGTATAAAAAAAGAGTAAAATCAGAAAAAGATAACTAAAAGTACAATAACAAATTTAAAGAAAGCGATAGGAACGTCAATTGAAAATTTTAAAAAGAGATAATTTCTTATGTAAACTGTGCTTGGAGAAGTAAATAATTTTTTTTTATAGAATAGTAGCCTGAATCCCAAGTACGGAAGAAGATTTGAGCAAAAGAAAATCAAAGAAATATGAAGTTTTTCCGTTTTCTACCTTCTTTCTTACATAAGAGATCTGTGACGCCCCACCTCTATGCTCACAATGACAAAGGGTATTAAAAGAAATACTGTCTGTTATTATGAAGAATAAGGCTGGATAGGAGCGGCCATCCGTAGTTAGGCCTTACATTAGTATTGGTTATTTCGATAAGAGTGGTATATATTTTTCGTTTTTCATCTCTTATTTATTTACTCCCATCGACATACCCAATTCCAATATAAAACGAACTACGATGGTTCATAATAGTTTTGGACAATAGATATAATAATAACACATATAATATAAATGCGGAACACAGATAAAACAGAAAGTCTCATATATATAATAACTGATGTCGGTTACAATACATGTGATACAATACATATGATACAACTACAACTGTCGACTCTGAAAGTTACATATACAAGTACATTATCGTAAATAATATACATGAATATACAACATCCTATACTAAGACAACTACTCCAAGAAAAGACTTCATAGCTCCAGCAGCAACCCAAAGTAAGATATCAACAACCTGTAAATACTCGGTCTGACCCGAGTATTAAATTCAAAAGAAAATAATACACGGGTCAGTTTAATTCAAACTCAATTATTAATGCACAGAAGCAATAATAATTAAATAGCAATTAGACGACAGTAAAAATAAATTTACCTATTCGATTCTTAAATAAAGAAATCGGATAATGGTAAATATAACACATAACGGTGTTAAACAACAAATCAACAAATTCAAATTATTGAATTGGACACACGAAACAATTTAAACAATTGAAACATCAATTAAAAGGTCAACACGGGTAGGGCTGCAGTACACGCACGCGTGTACTGCCTCGCCACTACGGCATATGAAAATACGCAAAAGATCCATAAATCAAAAGCAATTAGAATATCAATAAAAGCAATACCGTGTGGCTGCAGTTCACGCTTGCGTGCACTGCCTTGCCACTACAGTGATGATGTACACAAAAGCTCAATGAATCAAAAGTAAACGGCATCAACTCAAATCAAAATGAACCAGATGGAACTGCAACAGCAAACACAGCATCCATCCAGTAACTATCAAATGAACAAAGTGCATATGAATGCACAATGAAAGTTCACAAACAAGTACAAGGTCAAATCCAAGCTTGAAAGCTGGATTCAACACAGGTGCAATTCAAAAAGCAAATAAGTCTTGAGTGTAACCAAGGCCACGCAAGCTATATACAGTCTCAAGTTAAAGGCTGCGACACTACGATAACTACGAGTGATCATGTAATCAAGAGCAGACACTACTGGAACTGTCTTGAAGACCAGAGAATACAAACTACAACATCAAGTACGGCACATACGCACGCAGTGTACAGGTACACTAAACTGGATTGTGCTAAAGAAGAAAGCATATCAAGGCATGCAACCTGAACAATATGGAATGCAAACGATTACAGCAAGGATGAAATTCGAGTCTACACTTGAGCATGCAATTAAAACATGCAGTGGCCACGAATACACAGAAGTAGCACAGGTCAGATATATAATGGCCGAAGTTTACAAAGGAAAGGTACAGTCAACTCAAAGCCATATGTAGTGAAAACAGAGTCAATGCTCAAATAGAAGCATTAGTCAGGTCAAGTGCAGCCTCTACATGACGTATACAAGTAAATGAAAAATCAATTAAACGAGTACACATGAACTACGCGGCTCCATGAAACAACATTTCAACACTACAGATGCTAACAAAGGCCAGGCACCGTGCAGACCGACTACAAGTAATTCGAAAATCACGTGCAGACATAACCAGTGATACCAGATCACACTATGCAACTCAATTCAACATAACAAACATGCTATAGTTCAAAATCGTGGAACCACAATGTAAACTCAAGTGAATATGCAACGTGTACACAAGTGAATGCAACTGCCTTCCAACATGCTCAAAGCTCAACTGGGCACATAACTACAAGTATGCAGTAGCAAACAAATCCAGACCAATATCATAATGAAAACTCAAGTCACAAGTGCAGACAACATTTGAATACATTGAAATTGAATGAACCAGACTCAAGTACATCAGGTCAGAGACCAAAGAATGGCTATACACAAAAATAAAACATTAGTACACATGACCACTGCAACAAAACTCCACCAAGAATATAGCAAGTTTGAAGATAAGGATATACAGGTCAGTGGAAACAAAACAGTAATGCTCCGGGATGAACACAGATGAACCATTAACAAAGTCAAAGAAATCAATGTCGAACAAATTCTTACAGGCAATAGAAAATCAATTTTTTTATCAAGGTCATGGTCAACGCAAAGCAAAACCGAAGTCACGGCGAAATCGTCAAACCAAATCAAAGCCGTGTTTTATCAAAATTGAACAAGTCAAAAATCAAAGCCGTGGCCAAGAAAGCATACCGAAGTCAAAGGAAATCAACACCGAAGCAAAATCGAAAGGCCAAGATAAATCAAGTAACAAAGGATTATACGACTTCGAATTAGATGTGAGTTAGAAAATCACTCACCTTTGCCACGAATTGGAGCAGCTATGTTCGAACTGAAGAAGAGTCGAAACCGTGGCCCTCACAAGATGAATGATCGACAAAAGCTAGCAACGAGAAACATCCTTTGATCGATCCACAGCAAGCGGCGACCACGAATGTCACAAAGCCCTAGTTTTCACAGGGGGACGAAGAAGAGAACAAGGCCGCCATTTTTGTTTAGGGTTTGTTCCTCTGTTGGATTTTAGCTTAGGGTTTTTTCAAATGAAAGAAACCGAGTATAGGGATGGAAATATTGGCCTTGGATAAATTCACATACCAATTAAAATGTGGCCCAATATTTAATTGAAGCTCGCAAAACACTTTAGCATATTTTCAACAGAATTTCAGCTGATTTAAAACTCCCAATTGCAATACACCAACAGATTAATCGTTTAATGACGATAACAAATTAACAACAAAACCCCGGGTTGTTACAAGATCGAATTCAGAAAATTAGATTTTTATGAAATTCGAATATTTAATGTTGAATGGTAGGGTTTGGATGCAAACTTCGTTGAACTACACCTCTATTTAATAGGAGCGTGGGAAAAATTGGATAAAAAGTGTTTTAAATTTCAAAAGATTGCATTCATATAAAAGTTGCAAGTATATTTAGGATGTGTGCATTATGTTTTAAAAATAAATTTTTAAAGAAGTAAGGCATTCATATAGGAGGTACCGCTTCGAAATTCATGTACATGCATATATTTTGTATTGAATAATACTTTTATACAAGAGCAAGGGTGGTCGAAAAATTGGATTTACACAAAATGGATATGATTAATGCAAGGAATTACATAATTTTATCGAATTTCGGGGACTTCCTAAAGGGTGGGAGAATGTAACATCCCGCATTTTTATATAATTGAATAAAATAAACTAAATTAGCATATTTGCAAAACAGAATATAAATGTCAGATATTTGCATTTAAGAATTAAGAGGTTACATGGATTTATGCAAGCAATGAGTGTGTGATTAATTGACGCATCAATTAATTAAAATGGAAATTAATTAAGAGACATTGAGGCGTCAATTAGTCAGAGAATATGTCACTTTTATAATATTAATCAATTAAGGGATCTTCTGATAAAGGAAAGTGTATGTGAGGAATAAATTAAATGATAACATACATGTATTAATTTATAATTGACGCGATCAATTAATTAAGAAATTAATTAAAGACATTAAGTAAGCGTCAATTAGTAAAAGAGGGAAACTTACATGTCAATTAATTGGGTAATGAACTGGTGGTTTAAATAGATACAACTAAAAAATGTGTGATTGAGTGACGCATAGGAACTAATTTGGATATCGATTAAAATGGAAAAAAGTATCAATTAACTAATTGACAATCAGTTGAGTATTTTAAAAAGGGTGTCAATTAATCAAAGAATATGCCCTTGTTACAATAGCTAATAATGTAAATTAATTCGCTAGAAGAAAACGACAGTTGTAGGATTATTTGTTTCCAAGTTAAAAAGAAAAAAAGAATTAGAATGCGTACAAAAATAAAACGGAGTAATTAATTTTATGATGAAGGTAAGTTAATAAAATAAATTAAAAAGTATAACTTTTATATACAATCAATTAATAGGGTATTAGTTGACATATTCAAATAGGTAAGAAATTATAACGTATAAGAATCAATTAATATTGGATATACATACGTGTGTGTGTGTCTATATATATATATATATATATATATATATATATATATATATATATGATCTAATTAATTGGGCAATTAATGGGAGAATCTTATTTAGAAGGAAGCGTGAATTAATAGGGTCATATAACAAAAGAATATATGATAACGTTGGAGAATTATACGTTATAAGCTAACGTAAATAAATCAATAAATGAAGGTGAGAATTGTTTTAAGGATTGATCGCATGGTTCATATTTATTCACTACACCCATAAATTGAACGTGACTTAACACCAGCCCACACTATTTTATTTAAATCAGCCGCTGTCATTTATAGCAAACTCCTCTTCTCCCTCTTCCTTTGTCCTCTATCAATCAAATATTTCCCCAAACAAAAAATAAAATTAAGCAAGGATATAAATACAAGCAAATCAGAGAATTGCGCAAAAAAATCAGGGAATTTACAGCGAATTAAAAAGGGAAAAAAGCGGAGAAAAGCGTAGAAAATTAAAAGGGATATAGATTGAAGCTAAGGACGATATATGAGTGAATTTAATTATATTCTTTTACGTTTATAATATAATTATCATTGAATTTAAGTTAGATAATTTATTCCTGTAATTAATTCTATTAGTTATGCAAACACTATAAATTTTATTTATGTTTAATTAGGCTTGACAGTTAGAAAAGGCATAGGCTAAAAGAAAGAAATTTATAGTTATTTACATCTATTTTAAAAGCTACAATACACTGTTCCTTTTATTCCCTTTTTACATGAATAATATAGTTAGAAGGAGAATTCGCGGCTATGGATTAAAATACTAGACTTTATAGAAGTGCATGTAAAATAATAAAATTGGAAAATTGGAATAAAATTGGAAAATTGGAATAAAATTAGAAAAGTGCAATTATGTAATAAATTATGTTGAACGGAAACAATAAATTTATCTCATAATTTAATTTGGGGATTAAGTAATAGATTAATTGGTTGGTTTAGAAACTAGAATACATTTCTATAATTTAATAACTAAAAGATAACTATAAACGTAACTGCAAGAATAAAAAGAAAGAAAAGGGAACTAGTGTAAAATAGAGGGACCACTGTATTTTACATTAGCCCAAAATAATAAAAGAAATATCTCGCAATTACGAATTATTGATTATACTATTATTTAGTATTGAATTATGAAAATAGATTTAAGTATAGCTTTTGCAACCAACCAAATAAAATAGAATTACTTCCTAGAATAAAAGAAAATAAACTAGAGCATGAAATGAATCAAATAAATTATTAGATAAAAAATTAAGGCTGTGAAAAATAAATGAACCTAGGTCTGCATTTACCATGTAGACTATATAAAAGGACAGTTATTATGACAAGTTAATTATATAATAAAAGAGAATTAAAAATAATTCTATATCATAATAAAAGAAGACAGACTAGAACAGAAAAGAAACACTTATAATTATATATAGATTTTATAAGAAGTAATAGTAACATTTACAAGTACAATTATAACATAAGATATGATTAAGTAAAGAATAAAAAGGCCTATTTGGGAACTTAGAATAAATAAGCAATAATAGCAAAAATAAATAGTAAAACCTTATTTTAGATTTCTATTAAATTAATAAGAAAATAGAGCAAAAGATGCTTATTTAATAAACTTAAGACTTAAATTATGATAATCAGCAAGAAATGGCAATACCGATAACATTCCCTATTAGATCAATGGTGGTCTCGCAATAGTCAAAAGCGAGATGAGGGCAAGTGTATGCTAATTAGGGTATATAAGTAACCAACAGAATAAGAAAAGTAAACTAAACGCAAATTAAAGGACTAGACTTAGGGTCTAATAGAAGTATTGAGATGCATTTGGAGCAGCCCAAAGGATGAAGCGCCTAATGAAGCAGTTCATCATGGATTTCAGAAATGGAAAAGCACATCCAACTTGGTATTTTTGAGCTTCAAAGAAGTACGAGACTTCAATGGGACGTGAGGATACTTTATAAAATCTTGATTTATAAAATAATCGTTTTCATATAAAACTTAATCAATTTCTACTTTTTATAAACATCAACTTTATTAAAGGGTTTCTAAAACATTATCTTACTTTCATAAAAGTGTATTATAAATGCTATTTACAAAAATAATAAATCAATTTCAAAAAATCTAACATCCCGTAACAACAAGCAAGCATTAAATTTTAAAACTTCTTTACAAAAATATATAATGTATGCATATCAATAACATGTTATAAAAACACAATTTTCAAAACTCCTAGTAGTAACTTTAATACTGAAGAAAATGCAAGGACTTAATACCAATAATTACAAATTTAAAATAAGTAATCATCAACCAAGCATGCATAGATATTAATAAACATTTAATTTTCTTAGTAGAACGCAATTTATTCGTTTCCATTGTTAACTCTGATTACTAATGGTTCATAATATAACAATCTATACTAAGCCACCATAGGAAAACCATTTATATTTTATACATAATAGATGGTAGTAAATATTATTATACTAAGAAAAATATAAATACATCCTTTGATGATTACCTGGTAATCATCGTATGATATATATTCCTATTATCCTAATTAAAAACTAACTACCCACCACATCCAAAAGGACATGAACATTAAGTCTCGTATAGACCAATGATTCATGTCTCTTATAAATGATGTATTGTTCTAAACTTTCTCTGATACCAATTGTAACACACCCACCTCTATAGCCATACTATCAAAGAGTATTATTGAGCAATACTATCAGATAAGACGGAGAATGTGGTAATATAGGGTGCATACGTGAATATTGTATTGGGCTAACAATGGTACGTATTTAAACATCGAATAAATAACTTATATATACGTACATAGTATCGGCACGAAGCAATAATACTATTTGCCTCTAAGGTAGAATAATACACTACATACAAGAATATCAGAGATCAATGAGTCAATCGTAGCAATAATATATAATATATATATATATATATATATACACAAGGTATGTTCACTATACATAACATGAATATACCTACATGAGATTATTCAATATGAGATAATAAAATTAATACTGAATACCTAATCTCCTCTATGCCTAATAAATAAAAGCTGGTCTCACTATCCCTATACCTGAAACGTCTCAGACTGACTCGAGTATTACAAATAACACATGGGTCAAAGTATGTTTATAATGATGATTAAGATTAAAGTACGTGAATAACAACCAAATATAAGTCACGAATATGAGTAAATCAATAGCTCAAATAAATCATATAGTCAAGTGTAATATAAATCAAAACCATCGTATCATAGATAGAAATCAATAAAAAATATCTAGAACTGGTGTAACCGGAATCAAACTGTAACATATGGGTTACACTACCCAATAATCTCATAATGTTTGGGTTATTCCCCGCAGTCAAATCACAACTTAGCTACCTGACATCTCCAAGAGCACCTGGGTTATTCACTTGGATCCGCTCTAATACTTAGGTGAGGTGTACAGACAAAATGTACCAATCTACTATTCAGTGTTGAACCATAAGAGAGACTGAAACCTACCCTGCCTACTTCAAGAGCCTAGGGCTAAACCGTCTCGATCTGCTCATACAATCTTCAGTTACCAACTGGTATCGTGACTATATCCAATACATGACATAAACATCCTAAAAGACTATGCTATGCATTCATAATGACCTGGATCACAGCCTATATGGTAATAGACTGCTAGCCTTCGTGACTAAAGGGGCTAAGGCTACAACACTTTAAGGGCTACTTCGCCCTTCACTAAAATACCACGATGCACATCTAATACAACAAAAAGTTTCACTGATCTGGGGAGTCACCCCACGATCAGGCCACCGGGGTGGACACTGGTCATCTGGTTTCCCACCAACTCCTAATCATAACTCGAAGCACTTCATGATAGATAAGGAGATAATATCTATAAATATATCCATACATATGGCACACCAACATAACACAACATTTATAAACATGCTCTACTCGAGAATATAAACTTGCTATACCCCGAGCATCACATTACATAAGAATAATCTGTATTCCCATCCATTGAGTGTCATTTACTTACATTGAATAACCGAATAAGTATCACTTTGGTGTCCCATACCGCCATGTCATACTAGTCCGTTTATTCAATGCCCATAAATTACACTCGATGCTTTTATGTAATAAGTTCGATGAATAACCGAAAAAGTGTTACCGAAAGTCCCATACCAGACGGTATCACTAATCCATTTGTTCAAATTCCTCATCACATAGAAATTGAAACCAATAAACAATATTAAAAGTAACAATTTAAATATACAGACTATATGCAAAAGTGTAATAATAATTATCTATAACAAAATATAATATTGGTTTGCATTATAACTTGGTACTTAAATAAATATACAAACACTTCATAATTATGCAGCAAGTCATCTTATAAATATAGCTATTAGAAATAATTACAAGAATATTTAATGATTTTCATAAATAAGAGATTCATTATTTTATAATTTATCTATTAGTAATACAATTAAATCACTTTGTTTAATTACTGATTATTTTAAATAATATTCTCTTTCATTTATAATACAAATATATATATATATATATATATAAAAGTGTTTAGGTGTATTTATTCTATATTTATTTATTTTATTTTGTATTATTTTTTTAGTAACAGATAGGCAACCGGTCGACAAATCGGTCTCGACCATCGATCGACCGGTAGCATTCGGCTGGTCGATTGAAGAGGTCGACTGGTCAGGCACGTGAATATTTGTGCTTGTAAATCATACATCTTTAACCATCTTCTCCCATATTCCTCCATCTCCATCAACAATCATCACTATACAACCCTTCTCCATCATTCATTGATCCAGTTAATACCCAATTAAGAATCGGTTACTCAATTCCAAGAATTATATGATTTGAGAAGGGAAATTATTATGTTTTGGAAATTGGTTCAAAATGAGATCTATAGGCACATCAACATTACAGAAATTAAATACAAGTTTGTATAGGCATAGTTATGAGTTAAACCACTCACTTTTGACCGAAGTTGCAAAATTACACTTCTAGCTCCTTCATACTCCTTTTTTCTCCCTTAATGCTTCTCTTTTTGCCTCTTACTATGGATGCCTTTCTTCCTTAAATTGATGATCAATTCTTGAATCAAAGCTTACTATGTGGTTTTAGAGATCATCAAGAAGCTATTATTTTTATTCTTGAAACCTAGAGATTTTATTTGATTTTAGTTTGAATTGCAGGGTGGCAGAATTTGGGGGTTATAGTGATTTTCTAAAGTAAAAAATAAATAAATATTGATGTTGCATTTATAGACGGGGAAGAAACATCTAGAGTTAGAAAAGTCTGGAGATGGGGAAAGATCAAAAAACATGATTTATTGGTTTTGTTCTTAGCTTGTGAGATTTGGGCATCTTTTCATTTTCTTCTTCATTTTCTTTGTTTGCCTTTTCTTCTTCTTCCTTTAATTCATGAAACAAAATATCCGAGCCTGATTAGAAATCAAATAATATAATATTTTATTTCCTACCAACCAACCAACCATGTTAGAAACTTATTTATTTATTTAAATTCATTACTAATAACATTTCCAAACTTCACTGATAAACACTTTCTTTTATCAAAATAAATTCCAAGCTTATAAAATTTGATTTATCATTTTATTCTAAATAATTGCTTCAAATATCATGTTTTAAGATTATTAAATAGATTATTAAATCGTTATTCTTTTCATAATCAATTCTTATTATTTTAATAAAATATTTATTACCTAATTTTCAATTCATTTCCATATTTTTAATTCATTTAAATTTAATTAATCTATATTCAAATTTTAAGACTATTCACTAATTAATATCTAAATTAATTTATTTCACAATCTTTTAAATAAATAATTATTCTCAAAGCCCTTCAATCTCATCGTTAATTACTTTATTATAAATTACCAATATTCCTTATTAAATCACAAATTATTCTAGCTTAATCTTTAAAATCCATTTTAGCCAATTAGAAATTATTATTAATTTTTTTAATTGCCCTCAAACATCGAGTTGTTATAAAACTTTTCCAACTTACAACCCCATCATTGGGGTAAATAGGTATCCCAACACCAATTTACTATGATCGACATCACTTTGAAAGCTTGGGTCAGATCAAACTTTCATAAGGGGCTAGTTTTTTTCCATATATTAAAAAAATCCTAAATATTTTTGAAATACTATAGGATCTTAATTGTTGTCTAATGATTTTCGCCTGGATATGATTGATATCGACTAACTACACCTAGTATAAAAGCAACATCTAGCTTGGTACATAGCATATCGTACATTACGGATTTTTTTATCGAAGCATAAGAAATCATAATCAAACATTATCTCTCCTCATCCATAGATGTGAAGTCTTTCTTGGAAAAAATAACTCCATGCCACACTGGAACATTTTCATGCTTGGAATTTTCCATACTAAACCTTTTAATATGGTATTTATGCACATCGATTGTGACAATCCCAATATCATTTTAGATCTGTTACTATAGATTCTTATTCCAAGTATATAAGATGTCACCTACAAATCTTTCATCGAAAAATTATTGGAAAACCAAGTTTCATTGGTTGTAACATCGGTAAATCGTTACCATCGAATATTAAATTATCAACGTATAAAACTAAGATTGTTACAATGTTTTGTTCTTTCCTATATGTTAGCTAAAAAATTAGTCTAACACTATCTAGTTGATAGTCTTTGTAGAGATTATGGTCGTATATAGCAAAATCAAATTAAATCAAACACAAAATAAATGTAGAATTGTAAGAAAATTAAAAAGAAAGAAAGGAAAGAAAGTGGTCTATAATGGTTTGGTTATGCCCACTTCCACTTTAATGATTCTTTATTGCTATTATTCACTAGATCTAGAAGTGACTTTAATTATAATCTCAAACTCAAATAGAAATTGCGATGGAGGCGTTTACCTTAGAAATAGAATAACAATTTGCCAAAAGTCAAAAGTCCTTTTTTTGTTGCATATAATCCTTTATTTATACCTTGAATAGGTTGTAAATGGGCTTTTGGATCGTCACAGCCGGTGCAGTTAAAGCGCTTAGAAACTCCATAGTGGCAGAGGAGAAAAAAGTAATAGACATGGATATAGTGGAAAATTGCAGAGGTGCAAAAGGCTTCATTAGATATAAAACCACATATTTAAAGTGGAAATTAGCCACAAGGGCCTCTTTAGCAAGTGGAATTAGTTTCTAGGACACACAACTGAAATAATTACTTTTAAGGACAAAATACAAAATAATTAGTTTCTAAGGCCTAAAAACCTATGAAATTATGTCCTTGAAAGTAATTGGACTGCTGACTTTGTCCTTAAAAGTAATGATTCCGCTAACTTTGGCCTAGAAATTAATTTATATAGATGTGTGTCCTAGAAACTAATTGGACTATAAAGTTTTCCCTTTTAGTGAAATGTCCCATATTTAAAAGTTGATTTATTCTCATTCTCATGTCATTTGCATAGGAAAAATAAATATTGTTTGATCTTATATAATATACTAAAAAATATCATGATTTATGCAGTCCAGATTCGATGACTATAATAGATTTCTTACTTATATTGAGCACTTATACCTTAAAATTAGTCTTTACACAAACTTTTTTGATTTGGTTCAAAAGAAAACTAGGAAAATCAACTACTAAAGCGGGTGCTAAAACGCCTAGATTTAGCGGGTGTAGCAGAAAATAGTAATAGCGGTATATTGATAAAGCATAGTGGTTGAAGAGTGTTATGCGCTTTATCGGGGATTTTGTAGGGCTTCAACTACACAACGTCATAGTACAACGGATTCATCAGATGCTCAAATCTAAAAAATAGGAAAAAGACCAAATCAATATACATGATTTAATCGATCGGTACAAATGTATATAGGGATCGGTATCAATCCATAATTCTTATGAATTTTCCTTTGTTTTCTTCAAGCTTGCTATCTTACCTCTTATGTAGATCTTCCTTCAATGATTCCAAGCTTGTCCCCTACAGAATGATGACTGAATGAAGGGAATTTTATAATAACCTGCCATTTTCGACCTTCTGATTTAACACAACTGATGTGGGTGCCATACGTCATAAAGGCATCACAATTGGTCTGATATCCTACACGAAATTGATATAAAATAAATCTCTCTATGTAGTGGTAATTCGATCACCTCCTCAAATACGTCTGGATACTCCTTCATTATGGATATCGATGAAAATTTGTTATGCCGGATCTTGAGTGAATATAGAAAGCTATCAGTCACCTTATCGTTTGGTAAGCAACCTAACTTTACCTTGCTCCCCATCCATCCCAATCATCACCAACAACCTCTCACAATCCACCATGAGCAAGTATCTATGAAGCTAGTCGATCCTTGAAATAATACTGAAGATAAAAACCCAAAACAATGTAATCACAAATAAATATGCATATATGACTTGATAAGACCAAATAACAACAAACCATACACAGACTAATCGAGCCTCGAACATAGTCCATCATAATAAAATATCAGTCAACTATCTGAAGTTTCAATTCTAATATATCTAACAAGTCACTATATATAAAGGAACATAAAGCCCTGTATAAAAAAATTTGAATAGAAACATCATAAATAGATAGCATACGATGAATCACAATGCGCCTTCCCCTTCCCTTTCTGCTTCATGGATGGATCATTCAATGAAGTAGGAATAATGTCCAGAGCATATGCTTTCACAATTTGCCTCTCCTTTTCTACTTTCAGACAACCCTTCTTCATAACCCTGCATTTTTTGCAGTAGAAGCTCTTCTTTCTCTCATCTTTGCAGTTCTTACTCAAATGTCCTTTCTCACCACAATTACAGCAAGCAGGCTCCAATTTTCCCTTCTTTTGGCCATCTTTCCCTTGAGTCTACATCTAGCCTTACTGTTGTTCCACTTATGTTTCCCACTGTCACTGCCTTGCTTCTCCCTTAGAAGCCACAACATCATTCTTCGACATTGGGTAGCGACTTTCATACCTCAAAGCCCTACCCATGACTTTCTTGAAGATCTCACCAATGTGACCGATCATCCACTTACTAAGATAGTCGTTTAGACCAGAAATGAACATCTCATTTTTCTTTAATGTAGTATCGAGAATAAACATCCCAAATTTTGAAAGCATATCAAACTCAGCCATATACTAAGAAATGGATAAGTCCCCTTACTCCAAATCAGTGAATCTCCTAAAAATCACCAACTTCTTAGCCGTCGGTATAGACTTATCTTTGGATAGAGCTTTGAACTAGCCCCAAGTAAAGAGATCCTCGATTATAGCCACCTTTACCATATTCCACCAGTTCATTTCCCTTCCTTGGAGTTGTTGAGAGGCCAACTTCCTTTATATAGCACCCTCTAACTCCATATCATCAATGATCTTATCACAAGTATCAATCCAGTCTTGCACTTTAATGGTCGACTATATTCCAAGGAAGGTTTTCCCCTTAGACTCGCATAGTCAATATTAAGCTTAGCAAAAGAAGACCTTGGCACCTACACTTGAGCACCACAACCCACAATAGAGGAAGCAACTCCTTAGGGATTTTGAAGCATGTTCCTCATAATATCATTGAACATAGCTTGCAGTTCGGTAGTAACTGGTCAGTACCTTATAACAAGGATAAAGCAGCACCTATGTGTAGTGTGCGACTTTACTATATATATATGTATGGATGTATGTATGTATGTATGTATGTATGTATGTATGTTACTAATATGCAGTTTTGAAAACCAAAATATATAATAAATACGCCTTCTCATATATCGCTTAATCCACCCTAAGGTGAAAACTCAAACTATATTTTTGATAGATAGAGGTTTTAACTTAGTTAATCATTAACCTGCAACTGTGATACCAAATATAATGACCGCTCTATAACTCTAGTACCTTATATACCTACAAAGTGTGCTGTAATGGCACCCAATACATGCAGAGTGGCAATCAAAGGTAAAGTCACTGATATAAACAAGTACCCGTCGTATATCTCACAATGGAGAGGATAAAATATAATAATAACATAGATTATATATATATGAATTGGTTAAATTTATCTTATCTTTGACCATATTCAAATATATTTGATTATTATTGTTGACTAGAAATTTAGCCAACCTTGAAATTACAATTAGGAGTTGATGATAGAAAAGGTTACTCACTTATATTTTAGTTAATAAATTGTAAATGAAGGAAATAACATGGTAATAAATGCTAAAACAAGCAAAGAGACACAATTTAGAGTGGTTTGATCAAGAATGACCTACGTCCATGATAATAGTAATTTCTATTGCTTTGAGTTTTTTAGTTACAATTGTTAGCTTATGGGAGACAATAATAAGTGCAATAATTGAAAATTTTGTACTTGCCCAAGTGCACTAAGTGTTATTATAGCAGTTAAAATGTGGTTCAAACACCACAGATCGATATTCCAATCCTTAAGTTTACCCTCTATCATCAATGGCATTGAATGGTTCGAATGCGGGACGGCTAGGGTGTCAGGTTAGATGAACGGTCCAAATGTTAGACATTTGATGGACCATAACAAAGCATATTGTCATCAGATGGGGTGGCATAGAGACAAGATGTTGTTGAATAGTAGCCACTTTGCTATATGGACAGTGAAGGGCATGGATTGGTTGTTGTATAGTGCCAACTTTATCAGGTGAAAAAGGTTTTGTATCCTAGTATTTTCAATGGAAGAGAATATAATAGTTTCTTCTTTTTGCAAGGGGGTCGGCCAATTTTGGAAATGGCCTACCAAGATAGGACAAAACAAGGGATATAGAGCCGGTAGGCCCTTGGATATGTTGTGGGGCGATAAGGACTAAGGAGCCCAAAGACGAAACTGAGAGAGTGGCTTACGTTATGCGGGGATGTACTCCTAAATGAGCTATTTCCCAACTAAGAATAATGTTTTGACGAGTGTCCACCCATTGGGAACTTTAACTAGTTGGGTGGCTATCTAGAGCTCTTCCTTATTATGAGGAAGGCATTGTCATTTTTCATTTACATAAGCACGTTAAAAATAATGAGATAGGTTTGGTGATTCTGAGGTCATGTGAAGTAAGGCAAGGGCATTAGGAATCTGATGGGCGGCCTGTTTGTTGCATTGTGAATAAAGGGAGAAATATGCAACACCTCAATCTTGCTACTGCAGCCAGAGACGAACTTGTTATTCATGCATTAAATGTGCATTTCATGCTATCTACAATCGCCTTATTATTGGTTATGGCGATTCGACTCTTGATATGGTTCAAAGATGTGACGGTAGATTTGATAAGGTAACTAATTTTTTCCTAGACGATCCAAATCGCTTTCACCCGTCCAATCCAATGGCATAGATTGAACACTAAAGTTATATAAACTAAAGCCACTCACTATTTTCATTTTTTTACTGAGAATTCTGCAACTAAATAAGCTTCCTTATTCTCCGAGTATTCTCACAAGATCTTCGCTTATTCCATCAAACCTTCCTCTAATTCTATCACTAAGTTCATCTTTTCTCTTGCACTAATTTTTGACATTGATTTTGTGATTGATCCTTGAATGCTATTTCTTTATGAATGTTTTTTTTTATTTTGTTCTCTATTTCCCCACTACTCATTTTATTTTGAGAGTTTCTATAGTTGAGAGGGTCCCTGAGAAAGGTGTTGATCAACCAATGTTGAGATGTCGATGTTGATCGATCAACGTGTAGAGATTCCCCAGTCACCATGCTTAGATAAATGTCAAAATTACCAAACTGCCCCTCCAACTTTGGTAATGAAGAAGAGGCTTTTTATATGGTGTTTTGGGCTTGACCCGTGCACTATATTGAGTTTAAAGTATAGGGGATATTGGCTATACGACCAACATAGGATTACTATGACTTTTAAGCGAAGAATGTAGCACATCGGTTGACCTTGTGCTCATGGTGCATCTTTGTAGGGTGTATCACAGTCTGGGACAGTCATGCCCACACTTAGGGGAAGCATGCCCTAAGTCTAGCTCATTATTATGCTTCAGCCGAGCCGATTCAATAACTAGGTTGCTCTTAACTTTTACAGATGACCAAAGGAAAAAATAGATGGGACGTCTACTGGCGATTACACCTTCACAATGGGCACATCCAAGGGTGATGAGGATAAGAATGATCTATCCATAACATTAGCTCGATATGGAGTGCAATGGATCGAGCTACTTGACCTCTTGATTATAGATATGCCAAATAAAACCATGTAGACTATTATACCTGGTTCCTACCTTACATGCGGTGCAGGTGTCATTTCCACTTCACCTCTACTTCATCCACTTCATAAACACCTACCAAATAGATCTCATGCAATTCTCTTCCAATAGTGACAACCATCTGATGGGCTTTACATCGTCTTCCATAATCTTAAGATTGCTATACCCAGCCCGCTCTTCATCACACATATGTTCAAGTTATCAAGGTAGGTTCTTGCTCTCGAAGGTTGGTACTATCATCTACAGGCTTACAACCTCTTAGCTTTCTTTTATATCCTCCCAAGCAAGGTCTTTTAGTATCAAGAATGATAATTATTTATGCCAGCAATAATCAATCCCGTACTTTAGGTGCTGGAATTCAAGTCCCTACGTATTATACATGCCCCTATCTTAGACATGATTTCTGCAATTTTAGGGTTTTTAGCTCTTTGTTGCTTTAGTGTCTCCAAATGAAATTAGAGAGAGTATGGTTAACTTTGTAGTATAATGACAAAATAGCAAGGATGGCCAATGATTCAAGGAACTTGGCCCTGATTCTTGCTGATGAGAACCTATAATAAGTGGGGTTGTTGGGCCTTGATCAATCGAAAAGGATGAAGGAAAGGGCCCCTCGCGTTCTAAGGAGCAGACCTACGGTGCCTGCTAGGGTGGAAATAAGGGGACCTCCATGGGCGGCTATGGTGGACATAAGGAGGAGGAGGCCATGGAGACCGATCAGGGACATGACTTTGGCCTGGATTGCCATGGTGAGGAGGGTGAGTTGGAGATTTATGAGCCTCAGCTCTATGCATATTTGAAATGAGAAATAAGGGTACTACTATTTCCAAGAGGGCCTATTTTGGGGGTCATGGCTAAAAAATGCAATGGATGCTAGATTTCCAATTATACAAGAGCTCCTAAGACACCTGAGGCAGAGAAGACAGGCCGATTGGAAATTGGCTCAAGCATGTCAAAGAGCACGAACTGTTCCACTGAAATTCCTCATCCCCCGGGTTCCTCCCACCTAAAAGACACATATACTGTGCCCATTTGTGCACCAACTTCTAAAAGGGAATAACCTAGTAGTTATGACATAGAGTTCTTTGCACCGCCTTTGATTGGGAGGAGGTGGGGGAGCCAAATTAAGGGTAGATCCATCTAGTTTTCTTATACTCTGTCCCCCTTTACTTTCTTCTTTCTTCTTATCAAAATTGACTAACACTTGCCTCCTTTTTTTTATTTCTACAATGGTCTAACTGAATTTTTCCACGTTGGTCAATTCTGCCAATGTTGGGGAAACTGACGTGCAATAGCAACAACAGTAGTAAACACCTCCCTTCCCCTAACAGTCTCAACTATAAGTATCCACCCTTGCTATGGAAGCATCCAACCTTTGGTAATTTTCCATAGTCGTATCCTACCACCCACAATACGTATCCATTTGGAGCTCTCGTCAGTCCTGACTTTGTTTGCTTCAAGAGGCGGAGGATCAAGGAGGAAATAGATGACTCCAACGAGGGCCTACATTCCGTTTTTATAGAGAGGTGGTGTTGTTAGGACCCCTGCAATATGTGGTAGGTGCTTTTTCATGGTCTAGGAGGTGGATGAGATAGCTTTTCTCGGGTTTATCTAGACCTTGGAAAGAGCGGGCTCGGAGGTCCTTCCCCAGTCTGATCAGCCAAAGTCAAGTTGGACCAATCACAACTTGGACTTGGGGCGAGAGGCTAATGTTTAGGAACCTTTTCTGGTAAGGTTCTTACACTTGGAGTTTCTTTCTCAATTTGCTTCTATTAACATCACTTTCTTTTGTAAGTTGGGTCTTTCACCCTTCAAACCCACCGAGAAGTGGTGGAACAAAAGAAACATGGTGAAGGAAGCCAATGTCGGATGTCTAGACCAAGAGAAGCTAGAAAAATTCGTGAGGAGGCTACAAAGATAGTAGCGACGTGGGTACAATCCCAAGGGCATGGGCGGAGAAGGTGGCCTAGAGGGAATGGGTCAAGGTAGAGCTAGATCGATTAAGGACCTAAATAGAGGACAAGGAGAAGAAGGTGGAGGACTTAAAGGCATTAGTTCTTTTAACACCAATGCTGCATAAACCTTTGAATTCCATGAGGAGGAGAGAGAAAATTAGAAGGGGGGCATAATGCAAAGATGACAAAGATGCTCAAGATATTTTTTGATGCCAACTATCAATTGACCTTAGTCATTCGCTTCTTTAGTTCTGACCTATATGCCAAAGTTCAAATGGAAGATCTTAACACCAAAGTAGATTGCATGTCTAACAGGCGCCTCTAACAACTCGCCTCTTAATGTTGTCCCCATGGTCGATAAGTCGATGACTTGTGATGATGACTACCATATCGTTGAGAGATGAGTTTAGGCTAGTCTTTGTATGTATTTTTTCTAAGATGAGCTAGACCCCCCTTATTTATTAAACACGATAACTATGTAATTTAGTGGCTGTTTCTACCGAAATGTAGTATGCTTTTTACTTTCTGTTAGCATCTTACATTCATTTATATTAGGCTTACTTTTATTTTGTATCGAATGGCTTAGGTGTCCCTCGACTTTGATAAGAAAACAATAGACTTGGGCACTTAAGCACAACATGGCAAGTAGGTAAAAATGAGAACAAAGAACGAGAGAATGAAGAACATGCTTATCTTTTTTGTTGAGATATGCGAATATGGTTTTGTGATATCAGACCATCATGTTATTGATCTGCTTACTAAGTGATTGTTGATGGACCTATAATGACCGGGCTTTGCTAGGATGAGTTGGACTTAGCTATTTGAGGTAGATAGTTCAACGGAAGTAGAATTGGGATTGCTTCATGGGAAATCAGATAATCATCTTGACACCAATGCCTTGCCCGACTATAGGGATGGGTATCATCAAGGGAAAATACATCGGGGCCACGGCGTGGGTGGTCACACCATATATTCTTTAATTCCTCTAGCATAGAAGGGGGCATTGTTAGACATGTACATCTTCTCGGAGCAGTATGCCATAAACGCATGAATCGGGCCACTTTATGGCCAGTTATGCCATTACTGCACTGGTGTCCCATCCTATTATAGGGACGAGCAGCATCATGAGAAAACATATCGAGACCATGGGGTTGTTGGTCATGCCATCTATTTAACGATGCCTCCAACATGAGGGAGAATCATTTGGCTTGCATATCCTTATAGATCAGTACACCATAGGTGCTTGAATCGGGATCATTTCATGGGTGGTCATGCCATCAATTTATCGGTATCCCCATCACAAAAAAGAGCATTGTTCGACTCACACATCCTCGTGGCAAGGTTGATATTTGCAGCTTCCCCCAATATAGGCATATGCACTATGTGGTCGTACACCCTTGGGATGGCTAGTTGAGTTTTTGTCGCTTTCCCCCAATGTAGATTAAGGCATTGTGCACTCATACCCTCTTGTAATTTCTAGTTGAGTGTTTTAGCTTCCCCCTAATACAAGTAAAGACGTCGTGCTCGTGTCCTTTCGGGGTGGCTAGTTTAGTGCTTATAGCTTATATGATTGATAAATGCCATGATGATGAATTTACATGTTTATATCATACAAGAAATGATATGTTACATGGAATTGATTACCTCATAAGATGACATAGATGTTTGGTCATGCCTTATAACAACGGCTTACAAAATTTCTCTAAATTATATATAATAAGCCTGGAGGTGTTCCAGGTTTCAAATGTATGACAAGTGAATTCCGTTCAGGTGGGTAAGGCGTAATCCCCACTAGCTAAAATAGCTCCGATAGTGTAAGGCACTTCTGATTTTTGCCCCAGTACTCCTTCAATCGAGTTCTTATATTTGCAAAAATCAAACGCAACACTAATTACCTATGATAAATATGTGCAGCTCTACCCTGGAATTGTAATGCTTCACCACTTATCATTTGTAAACTTCGGTTTGGTGTTTGACCTCAGCTCTTCTTTCCTCCATAGCATCAATCCCAATATGAGGAGTTCATTCTTCTGCTCAGGGTCATAGGTAAAGCGCTTTGGAGATGTGACATTCACTTCTATGGGTAGCATAGCCTATACCTGTAGGCTAATCAGAAGGGAAAAGTGTTTTATTGAAATCCATCTTAAGGTCTTGTATGATCAAAGCACCAGTAGTAGGTCTTCAACCCAATTTCCCTTAGCCTTAGTGAGGCGTTACTTTATTGTTGAATTGATGGTTTTGTTTGCGGCTTCTACTAATTTGTTTGCTTGAGATGGGCGATGAATGAGAAAAAAATTCAATCCCATTTCTCTTACTGTAACTTTTGAATAGTCCACTTTCAAACTTGGTACCCTTGTTAGTGATTATCTTCTTCGGAAGCCCAAAATGGAATACTATGTTCCTAGTTACAAAACTGAGAACGTTGGGTGCAGTGTCCATGGTTAAGGGCTTAGCCCCAACCCACTTTGTAAATGATCAATGTTGACGATGGCATGGTTGTTTCGCATTGGGGATTTTTCCAATCATGTCAATACCCCATGTGTTAAATGCCAAGGGGATGTTAGCTTCAAAATAAATTTAGGGACGCACTTGGGATCTTCATGAACCATCGGTATCGGTCACACTTTTTCACATAGTTCATGGAATCTTAGATCATCGGCCTATAATAACCATGTTTGGCAACTTTTTTTGCTAATCTTTGCCACCCTCCCTCGATATAATCCCTAAAAAAGCCGTCATGCAACTCCTCTAGAATGTGTCTATATTCCTTAGTAGTCAAGCAGCGCTGGAGGATGAATTGAGTAGCCACCCCACCCTTGATATTGCTTACTGTCCTTAGTGTATAATAAGGGGCCTAGTGAAGAACCAGTTGGGCCTCCTTCCACTCTGCGTTAAATTCCATGCTTGTTAAGTGCTACATGCTAAGTGCTTCTATAGAGGATCATCCGTGTGTTTAGTGATTCATTACCAATTTCCATTTAGTTTCGCCTAGCTCCTAACTTGGTGTAGACCGCTCTTCCAATGGTACATGTGGATCGTTTTCCTTAGGTTTGATCACTGCCTTAGTCAACTGGCCAGCCTTTGCATTTTTTTCCCATGGTATCTATTCCAAGTTGAAATCAAAGAAGACGATGATAAGTTTCTTTACTTATGCAGCACAAAGGGCCGGTGTTTTTCCTTTGACTTGAAGGCACTCACAGATTTGATTTATAACTAGCAAGAAATCACTGAACACATGGATTGATTCCTATTGCCATTTTATGACCGACATGATGGCTTCATATTTAGTAACATTATTTATTTCTTTAAAATTCAATTGTATAGCGAAACAAACCTCCTTTGCCCTAAGAGTGATGGGGAGCATATCACCCCCACCCTTTTTTCATCGGATGCCCCATTGACATAAAATTGGCATGACATTGGTTAGCTCTATTCCTTCCTCACCATTGTCTGAGCTGGAACATTCTATAATAGAATTGATCATAGATTGGCCTCTAATGGGTGTGCGAAGATAGAAAGTGACATGATCCTTTCTGACTCTACAGACCACTTCAGGAATCAACTTGTTGTATTTAGCTGACTTAACACTAGTTTCAGAAGTTCGTTGGTGAGGACCTTTACGGGATGTGCTTGGAAATATGAAAGGAACTTATAGACCTCTATTAGTAGTGTAACACCCTTAATTTTAACTAACATTATTCGGGAGATTTAATTAGATAAATTAAATAGAATAATATAATGTGTAGTGTGATAAGGAATTAAGATTTGATAATCAACGCGATCGAGCCATAATTAACTAATTAATTGGTTAATAAGATAGTTTTGTGACTTATGAATAACAGATAAATCATAGGAGTAATTTAGTAATAGAAAAAAATTCATACCTTAAATCCTCCTTCTCCCTTATCATTCTCACTTTCACAAATCATATGCAATCAAAAGAATAAAAGGAGGTCGGCCATTGCTAAGATGGGAATCATGAAAAATCTATAGGAGATTCAAGAGCAAAGATAGGGAAACTAAATCACTCATCAAATCTCAACTCTGTTATCAAAATCAAGGTGAATTATAATCAAATCCATCTCATTTTTTAATATTTTGATTGTTAAACTTTGGTTTAGATTTGAAACAAAATGGATTGATGATTAGATAATATGTCGGATTTTTCCATGTTTTGAAATAATGATGAATTTAATGGATTTCATGAAATTAAATGATAAGTTTAAGAGCTAAACCTTAATTAATTATCTCTAAATGATCTTAATTTCTGATATGTGATATAAAATGATATTTTGGAGATGGATTTTTAATTTCAAAATTTTCAAAGTTGAAATAATATTTTATGAATTTTCAAAGGAGGAAATTGAGTTTGTTTTGGGTTTTAATTATTTAAAATAATTAAATGTGGATTTTGGCCCTAAAATTTTTATATGATAAAGAATATTATATTTCTGAATTTATGTGATATTTAGGGATTTTTCCCAAGTGATTTCAACTTATTATCAATTTATTATGCTAGATAAGAATTTAAATGGGTAGTTAATTAATGATGTTAATTAATTACGGCGATATATGATTTGGAAGTTGAAAACTGATATGCGATAGTTAAAGTGAAAAGAGAATATAAATTTTTATGGAAACCAATCATATTTAACAAACTATTGGGGTTTGGTGGAAATTATACGCTTTATTAAGTAAAAAAATAGTTTTCTTGTTAATTACGTTATGCCACACTACCTATATTGTCGATATGCTTATCCACAGCCAAGATGGTTGACGTCAATGAGGAGGGCAGCCATGCCAACTACTTATATAGTTATAGAGTGATTCCAATCACATCGAAGTCAACCTAGGCGGCAATACAGCAATGACGATGTGATCACTGCACCTCTTCACCTATATTTTAATTGGTGCCACATTTATCCTTGTTGCATATAATCCTTTCTACATTGAGGCAGAGACGCCATGCATTAACAACTTCGACAATGTTGTGACTTCGACTATATATATATATATATATATATATATATATATATATATATTATACGGCATTATCGCCGAAGTTATTGAAGTCGACACTATTTTAAATAGGTGGATAGCCTACATTTTATGACAGCTGACACCATCATTTTCAATAAGGATTTAAATTCGATCTTCGACCTTGGATAGAAGTCGACGAAGGGTATTGACTTAAGATCAAGTAATTATGAGACTTGAAAGGTTATTTATTAAACACAATTAAATGATGGATGTTATATGTTCTTATGTTTATTTGATCAGTTATTATACATGTCTTTATTATCATACTCACATCATTTATAACCCATAATTGTATTTTGGAGAGTTAAAGGGCAGAATAACTAGATAGGTTGACCCGATAGTAAGTATAAACGGAATTAACTCACGACTGAGTAGAATTCCATCTAGAAGATTAGGTAGATTAGAAGTATATGATGCCCAAAACTGATCGAAAGATTATAGATTTAGACAGGATATTGGAAGGGTCAATAGGTTTATAGTCATCCCTAAAAACTATGTCCTAAGAAATGTTATTGGAAGAGTCCAATAGGTTCCTAGTAATCCCATGAAAGCTATGACAGGATGATGTTAGGGATAGAAATCAATAGGTTTATAGTGATCCCATGAAATCTATGATTTAAGAGATGTTATTGGAGAATCCAATAGGTTCACAGTAAACCTATGAAAACTATGATTTGAAGGTTAGTGGTCGAAGTCAATAGGTTATTAGTCATCCAATGAAAATCAATAAGTTGATAGTGACCCTAGAAAAACCATAAATTGAGACAAATTGTCGGGTAAATTTAGGATGGGTAATCCAGGGTTTATTGATGTTGCAAATCATCATATATTATTATGTTTTAACCATTGTGGATGCAGGAGCACAGTATATGGTTATTGTATTTTGGTTAAGATACTAGTGAGAGGAAAGCCTTTCCAATTAGCGACGTGGTCTCACTAGATATCTATTTGGTTCGAGATGGTAGGCTATTATTCACGCCAGACTTTTTGTTTGACTCGAAGTATTTGTCTTTCCCCTTAAACTCTCAGATGCTCATTAAGTAGATCGAGAGTAAGAGTTCTAAGGTTTCCATTAGGTGAATAAGCTTCCGAAGACATGTGTGGGAGGCTTCTAGCTAATAAGAGTTATTATCTGATCCGCTATGTGTTTAATTTTGTTTGAAAATATGTAAGGGTAAAGTTGTAATATTCCATATTATTTAACTCTAATCAACCAAGGGTGCATCTTCATATGTCACTCTTTTAGTATTTTGTAATAATTGTAATTTCTTTAAATGTAGGTTTACAAATAGGATTATGCAATGAATATGAAATATCATTTGTTAAATGAGATGTGAAATTGATATTAAACCGTGTTGAAATTTTTTCATATTCATATGCTACTAATTATTGATATGATTAACATAGCCGCATTTTATCGTCGACAATTAATAACCAGGGATGACTACAGCATCCATAGTAGTTAGTTTTGGGCCTCCGAATAGGGCATGTTACAAGTTGGTATCACAGCACAAATTATGTAAACTTAAAAGAAATTCAAACCTAAAAAGATTTTGAAAACATAATCTAAAGAATAAAAGAATAAGATTGAGATATGGGATGACGCTATAGTTACGTACTTTTATTTGCTATATATATATATATATATATATATAAGTATGTATTCTCCCCCTTTCTTAGATCATTCTTTTGTATCTTACTAAGGTATGCAAATTTACGAAAAAGAAACATATGGAGGCAGGAAACAGAAGAGTGAGTCTAGGTGGAGGAAGCACCATAACCAATGAAATGCTCGACCTACTACTAGAAGGAATCCAGATCGACATGCAAATACTAATCAAAACACAAATGCCAACAACGTGAGTGTTGGAACCCCCATAGTAGATATGGGAACTATGTATCGGTTCTTCATCAATATGATGCAAGTAGGAGCAGCTACAGGAGTTGTAGGAGGTAATGCTGCTAACACGGAAGGAGCAAATCCCTTGGCACTAGTTAGCAATAACTATGCCAAGTTGAGCCATGATTACACCAGTTTGGGTGGAAAACCTTTTCTAGGGACTAAGGATGCTGTAAAAGTGGAGAACTTGCTATTACACTATGATAGAATTTTGTTGATTTGGTTTTGAATAATGAGCAGAAAAAGAGATTAACATCGAGGAAGTTGTAGGGTGCATCGTTGTACTGGTAGAATGGAGTAATGATGGGAGTGCCTTAGAAGGAATTGACTTAAGAGGAATTTCAAAGGAGATTCGAAGAAATATTATTTTCTAAAATTGCCAAATCGGCCTTGCTTAGGAAGTTTATGGAACTAGAGTAGGAAGAAATGTCGGTGATAGAATATGCCACTAAGTTTGATGGGCTATCCAGATATGGATATGCTACCATTGACATCACTATTAAGAGAAATGAGAAGTTCATCCAAGGGTTAAAGCCGGAGATCGCTAAAGCAATCATGCCATATCTCTGAGATCCGGGTAATGTAGTGGTAGAAATAGCCATAAGGAACAAGGAAATTCTTGCGACTTTTGGAAAAGAAAAACCGATGGATACTAATAATTCTTATGGTAAGAAGAGGAAAGGAAAATTTGATCTTGTCTGCTTCAAATGTGATAGGAAGGACACTTTGCTCATGAATGTCGAACTGGCCAGGGGAAGAAGGCTGTGGAGAAAAAGGGAGTGAAGTGCTTCAATTGTGACCAGATAAGGCACTATAAGAATTAGTGTCCAGATCTAGTTAGAGCCGACAAAGGAGAAATTTTCTCTTTAGAACAATCGTCTTCCAAACCAACTGCCGCTGAGAAAGGAAAGTCTGTGATGGAAGGTACCTTTTGATTCATAGTATATTAGTTAGGACACTGTTTGATATTGATGCATTACATTCATTTACATCTCAATGTTTGGTAGATAAGTTATGCGTAGAACCATCATACCTAGTTACTTCCTTAAGGGCTGTGAAACCAATAGGAGGGTACGCAACTATGGGGATAAGATGTGATCAGTTAGAACTTGATTTGTTAGGTAACGAGTTTACTTGTAGTTTGTATGTATTTAATTTCTTGGGCTTGGGATCATATTAGGTATGGATTGGTTAGATAGGTATGACGCTAGGATATTTTGCCAAGATTGGGAAATATCATTAAGACATCCTAATAGTCATGATCGAATCATATACTCAGTGAAGAATTCGAGTTCAGGTGTTAGCACTATGTCAAGTGCCATGGAAGTAGAAGATGAAGTTAACTGAGTTTATGTTGTAGGAGAGTACACAGATGTGTTTGAGCCTATTACAAGACTACTGCCAAAACGTTCTATTGAGTTCCGTATAGATCTTGTGCTAGGATATGAACTAGTAAGTAGACCACCTAGAAGGATGACACTTGCCAAGTTGAAGGAGTTAAAGGTGAAACTAGTGGACTTGGAAGGAAAGAGTTTTATTAGACCAAGCAATTCGTCTTTGGGAGCATCCTTAGTATTCGTGAAGAAGCCTGACAGGTTGTTGAGACTATGTATTGATTATCGTAAGTTGAATGAGAAGACTATAAATACTAGGTATCCTTTGCCTAGAATCGATGACTTATTCGATCAGTTGAGTGGAGCCAAAGTGTTTTCCTAGCTGGATTTGGCAATAGGGTTACATGAACTAAGGGTGGAAGATGATAGTATTCCGTTGTGTCGAATGAAATATGGTTCGTATGAATGGTTAGTGATGCCATTAGGGTTAACAAATGCGCCTGCTTTCTTTGTGGATTTGATGGACCAGATTTTCTAAGAGCACTTGAGTAGGTTCGTGTTGGTGTTCATAAATGACATTTTGATACATTCTAAGGATGAAAGAGATCATGAGATTCATCTTAGAATAGCGCTTGAGAGATTGAGGCAGCATCAAGTTAAAGCGAAGTTTTTAAAGTGTTATTTCCAGAAGAAAGAAGTGAAGTTTCTTGGTCATGTAGTTTCAAAAAATGGGTTGTCAATCAATCCAGCTAAGATCGAAGCTGTTAACAGTTAGAAGAGACCTGAGATGGTGACCGTGAGCAGAAGTTTTCTTGGACTAGCTGCCTATTATCGGAGACTTATCAATGATCTCTCGTGGATAGCGGCGCCTTTGACTAAGCTAACAAGAAAGGAAATGAAATTTACTTGATTCGATAAATGTGAGGAAGCATTCCTTAAATTAAAACATTTGTTGACCAATGCGCTTGTGTTAGTCGTTCCAAATGGGAATAAGAATCTTGTACGAATGCATGTAGAACTAGATTAGGATCTATGTTGATGCAGAGGGATAAAGTCATTGCATACGCTTCTCGATATCTCCGACCGCATGAGGTAGGATATCCAACTCATGATTTTGAGTTGGAAACGATGATCTTCGCATTAAAAGTGTGGAGGCACTATCTTTAAGGATAAAGATGAATTGTACACTGATCGTAAGTCTCTAAGATATTTATTTTCTCAGAAAGAGTCGAATATGAGACAACCTAGGTGACTAGAGTTGTTGGTGGCTTATGATTTCGATATCGAGTATATGCCAGTGAAAGAAAATAAGTTGCAGATGCCCTTAGAAGAAAACATCAGAATGTAGTGTTTGCTATGTTGGTAGAGTGGAAGGATCTTGAGGCATTGACTTCTTGTAATGTGCAGTTAAGATCGACTACTAGTTCTAGTCAGTGTACTGCCATGTTATTCTGCCTTGAAGTTCGACCAGTATTAATCGAAATGATTGCTTCTAGGTAGAGAGATGATCCATTGTTGGCTGAGAAGATTAGAAGGCTTGAAGGTGAGACTAAGATTGATGATTTAAAAGATTTTAATCTAAACTAGAAGGGATGATTGAGGAAGAAAGGACGATTGTCTATTCCATATGTTTGTGACCTAAGGAGAGAAGTTCATTAGAAATGTCATCAATTATGATTCATCCTAGAGGAGAAAAGATGTATCGGGATATGAAGAAGAGTTTCTTTTAGGAAGGTATGAAAAAGGATGTAGATTTATAGGTAAGGCAAAGTTCAAATTGCCATCAAGTGAAAGCCAAGCATCAGAAGTTGAGGGTAAACATACCAGTTTGGAAATGGGATTCGATATCCATGGATTTTATAAACGGGTTGCCAAGGTCAAATAGGAGAAATGAAAGTATTTGGGCCATCGTGGATAGATTGACCAAGGGTGCACACTTCATTCCCGTTAAGTTAACCCGGATGGCACATGTATTAGCTAAGTTATTTATGAAGAATATTGTTAAACTGCATTGGATTCCTAATAATATAGTAAATGACAGATATTCTTTATTCACTAGTGAATTTTGGAAGAGTCTACAGGACATATTAGGTACCAAGCTTAAGATGGGTACAGCTAATCACCCATAGACGGATGGATACATAAAGAGATTAAAAAGGTACTTGAAGATTTGTTGAGAGCTTATGTACTAGATTTTAGTGGGTCGTGGAAAGATCATTTGCACTTGGTTGAGTTTTCCTATGATAATATTTATCGAATCAGTGTAGGATGGCGCCTTTCGAAGCCATATATGAAAGGCCACGTAAATCACCAACATGTTGGTTAGAGACCAGAGATTGATTGGTCCTTGGTTTAAATATAGTAAGAGAAGCCATAGAGAAGATTGAGTTAATCTAGGATAAGATGAGAGAAGCTCAGTCTAGGCAGAAAAGTTACGCAGTTAAGAGTCGTAAGGATCTTGAGTTCTCAATTGGAGACTATGTTTTCAGTAAAGTATCATCGATGAAAGTTGTGGTATGGTTTGGGAAGTTAGGAAATTAGCATGAAGATATGTTGGACTGTTCCCTATCATAGAGAGGATCAAAAAGCTCGCGTATCGAGTAGAGTTACAGAATAGTTTGGCAGTGTCCGCAATGTGTTTCATGTATCTCATATTCAAAAGTATGTGTATGACCAAGAGGCTACTATCGTTCTGACTGCACTAGACAACTTAGTTGTAGAGCAGTATTTGACTTTTGTGAGATAACTAGTCTAAATTGTAGCAAGAGACGAGAAGAGGTTAAGGAACAAGACACTCAAGCCGATGAAAGTTTAGTGGAGCGACAAAGAGAAAGACTGTACTTAGAAGACAAAGGACATGATTAAAGAGACTTATCCTACACTATATTGAGGGTATGTTCTATATTTTTTGTATATAGATTGTTTACTGGTTAGATAAACTATTATTATTGTCATATGATGTTACATATGTTTACATGTTTGATATGCTTAATATATAGTCCTTACCGAATTTCAAGGACGAAATTCTTTAAAGAGGGGAGCCGATAACACCCCTAATTTTAACTAACATCATTAAGGAGATTTAATTAGATAAAGTAAATAGAATAATGTGATATGTAGTGTAATAAGGAATTGAGATTTGATAATCAACATGGTTGAGCCATAATTAACTAACTAATTAGTTAATAAGATTATTTTGTGACTTAAGAATAAGGGTGTAAATAGGTCAGACCGGACCGGATGGAGGTGTGTTCAGTTTCTATCCTAAATAAAATCGAACCGAACATGGATCGGACGAGATTTATATTCTTACAATTTTTGTTGTCCTAGCTCGTGTCCTAAATGAAATCGAACGGGCATGTACATATGTTTTCGGACACGAACTCGAACGGACACGGACGGACACTGTTATTTACATCAAATTTTATGTTGTTTAATATAATTTTCATCAGCTATATTATTTTTATCAATGTGTATTGAAGTATAAGCATGTTATGAATCTTACTCAATTAACCGACCAAATAGTTGCCATATATATTTTGAGAAAAATAGAGGATATATTGAATTATAAGAAATTCGGACGAATTCGAACGAGCACGGACCGGACGAGATTTTTGCTCGTACAAATTTTGTTGTCCTAGCTCGTGTCCTAATTGAAAATCGAACGAAGTCGGACAGCCACGGACACGAACGGGCATCGGACACTCGTATAAAATTAACAGCCCTATTTAAGAATAATAGATAAATGACAGGGGTAATCTAGGAATAGAAAAACCCTTCATACCTTAAATCCTCCCTCTCCCTATCATTTTCAATTTCAAAAAATATAAGCAATCAAAAGAATATAAGGAGATCGATCATTGCTAAGGGTGAAATCACGAAAAATCTAAAGGAGATTCAAGAGCAAAGTTAGGAAAACCAAAACACTCATCAAATCTTATCAAAATCAAGGTGAATAATAATCAAATCCATCTTATTTTATTTATATTTTGATTGTTAAACTTCATTTTAGATTTGAAACCGAATGAATTGATGATTGGATGATATGATATGTTTTATTTTGCCACGTTTTGAAATAATGATGAATTAAATGGACTTCATGAAATTAAATGCTAGGTTTAAGAGCAAAACCTTAATTAATGATTTTCTAATGATTCAAAATTTTGATATATGGTATAAAACGATATTTTGGAGATAAGTTTTGATTTCATAATTTTCTAAGTTGAAATGAATATTTTCTGAATTTCCAAAGAAGGAAATTGAGTAATTTTCGAGTTTTAATTATTTAAAATAATTAATTGTACATTTTGGCCTTGAAATTTATATACGGTAAAGAATATCATATTTCTAAATATATGCGTGAATTATTATGCTAGATAAGCATTTAAATGGTGGTTAACTAAGGATATTAATTAATTATTGTGATATATGTTTGGAAGTTGAATACTGATATACGGTAGTAAAACTTAAAAATGAATGTAAAGGTTTGTTGAAACTAATCATATTTTGATAAACAAATGGGATTTGGTGAAAAGTATATGCTTTATTAACTAAAAAATAGCTATCTTGTTAATTATAATAATGCCACACATCTATATTGTCGCGGCACCTATTCCATAGCCATGATTGTGAGGACTCTGAATTTTGGACAATTGAAATTTGAAAATTTAATTAATTTTAGATATTTGAATGATGGTTTAACTTGAATTTCAAATATTATTGTTTGATTGACAATCAAAATTATTGAATTTAATTTATTGAATTTGGGTGAAAATTTAAATCTTCAGTTTTAAGCTTGTTAAAAATAATTTAAAGGTTTGAAAAATATATATTGATAATACTGAAGTTAATAAAAGCATCAGAGTTGAATTTGAAAAATGATTTGTTCAGTTTTGAAATTTTATCGTTTGAATCGATATTTAAAAATAGCCTTCCGAGGCACAATCTCGGAATTCGACGAAACCAGTCCCTTTGGATCCGTAGTATTGTATTATTATCGGATTTCAATTTTCGTAGCAATCGGAGTTGTCGTTTAGCCTTGGCAGCTCAAAACGCATAGAAACTATTTTAATCGATTTAATTTGATATTGATCGTTTACTTTCGTAACTTGCGTATACGATCGGATTAGGACTCGGAACCTTTTCTAATGCATTTGGAATAGGGGTATGATATTATAAACGCCTAGCGGCACGCCTCGGTAGGAGTTCGGGATTTCGAGTTAGGTAATACGAGATATTTTGAATATAAAATTTTTTAAAATCAAGCCATACCTTCCTCCACACGCTAACGTCTCGTCCTTGCCTCCCTATTTCTTTACAAATCTCACGCAAATCATTTAAAAAGCAGAAACAAAGAAAAAAAAACCCAATTCATTAGCAACGAAGAAAAAAAGAACAGAACGAAAGGAGAGCGAATTCAAATCGCCTATTTGGGTTCAACGTCGGCAAGGGGGAGGAGGCGTGTTCGTGGAGGCTGGCATGGGCTTAAGGCTCGTTGCGCGATTGTGGGAAGGGTGGAAATGGCTGGAGCATCGTGAGTTGGATGGATGTCGATTTGGCGATGTTTGAACTTGGCGACAAAGTACTTTGGTGATGGCGGGTATTTTGGTGGTAGGCGAGATTGACGTGCACACATGAGCAAGCACGCTAGAAGAAGTGTATGATCTGGGCAGTGGAGGCTGTGACCTAGGTGGTCGAGGAAGGGTTTGGCAGCAAGCTTCAAGGCCTCAATTCGTGAGGAGATGACGCGGTGGCTGCAACTAGAGCTAAGGTCGATCGAAGCTGATAATGTAATCTCTACAATGGTTCGTCAAGCGTATTAATGCATGCGTGTGCTCGCGAGATGGATGGGCGACGACACGCGTGGTATTGGGTCATCAATTTGGAGCAAAGTCGCGATGGCGATGAGCATCTCGAGGAGATGTCTGATAGCAGTAAGGTATTGAGAAATTACATAGTTTATTTTATTCTTCAGTCTCGATTTTTAAGTAATAAAAACATATAGACAGAAGGAGTTAAATTTTATATATATGAATTATCTATACAGAAACGTATATAGGTTAAATTATGTGGAAACTGAAAAAAAATATGCAGTTTTCAATTTTATACGTATGCAGAGGTAAAATGAGTAGCAGTTTTTTTTTTTTAAATATATAGTTTATTTATGTAAAGGAAAATTAGATAAAATTGAATTACTTTTAACTACTAAGGATAATTTGTTAAAAGGAAATTTAGTTTTAAATTTTATTTTAGTAAGAATAAAAGTAATTGGATGATCAATAGTGTTAGTTTAAAATAAAATCATTGGATGATTAATGTTATCCCGCTTTTTGGCAAAGCCGCGATACCAAAAGATTGATCGAAAGCAAAGGACAGTTCGCCTCAGAGGTTGATCATACTTCCGTTTGCCATGGATATCACTGAATTTTATCCGAGTCCAGATTGAGCTACAATTGATAGGACACGGCAAGGGAGACCACAAGAGTCAGCATTTCAAATTTCAAGTCGATCCGAGTTCGTATGCTCAAGTTATGATCGAGGCAACTTGGAGGGAACACACTGGTTTCGAATCCATAATGATGGTTGTCTTCGAATCCATCGTCACGCTCCAGTTCGAAACCATCTCCTTCGAACCCTTCGAATCCCCCACGGGTTCGACTCCATTACTTTCGAACCCATCGGATCCATCCATACTCGGCTGCCTTATTTCGAATCCAACGGACATGCATGCTTCGAAACCATCCATAAGCTTCGTTCGAACCCATCCCTGAAGTCATGTTCGAACCATCACAGAGCCATGCTTCGAACCCATCACAAAGGCCTTCTTCGAACCCATCCGTGATGCCATGTTCGAACCCATCCTGTGTTGCCTTGTTCGAACCCACTGGGTCAACCAACGTGTCTTCCATCGGTTCGAAATCACCGAGATACACGGAGTCGAAGCGGTCAACACGGAGTGAAGTCCGGATCGATTCGAATTTTGCGCTCCACGTCACCACGAAGCCGCGTGCCATGATGGATTCGAAACCATCGTTTCGAATGCAGGGGTTCGAACCAGACAGCCGTGCCGTGAACCCTATTTCGAACCCATCATATCTCCTAATCTACTGATCCAAATGCCACGAAATTTTCACAGATGTTTGCATACATGTTGAAGAATGTCCACGCCAAATTTCACCTCGATTGGATGAATTCTTGATCGGTTCGAATGGAGTTCGAACCGATGCCAAAGTGGGCCCATACTTCCCGAGACCGTACGCGTGGGCCCCCTCACGTGCCAGAAGTGGTCTCTCGAGTTTTCAGCGAAATATCAACAGCCTACGCCTATAAATAGAGCCCCAGGGCCAACAGAAAAGGGATCTTCTGACTCTGAGACGCCGAAACTCTGCCGGATCAAGATCTCCATCATCCTATATCATAACTTGATTGTTGATTTCGAATTTCCAGTTGTAACTTGCTATGGATCGCTGTAACAACTTGTAATCATTGAAAGAGAATCAATAAAACATCAAAACGCTTCACAGTGGACGTAGGCAACACGCCGAAGCACCATAAATCGCTTGTCTACGCATTTATTTTACTGTTGATTGGAGTTTTTGTTAGATAATATCTGTTTTGAACTTGCATTCTTGACTATTATCTCTTCAACGACTCCCGAAGAGTGTTGTGCCCAATTTTGACACAAACACTTTGGTGCTTTCATTGAGAAAACCCAGATTTTCTCCTGCTCGTTGGATCTGTCATCGATACCGGATTGAATAAATCTAAGAGAGAGATCCAGATTGTTAAATCCAACTTCCTTCCCTTCTATTCAGATTTGCATAAAGTCTAGGAAAGGAACTCAACTGTAAAAATGGTTAGCACAAGAACCACCTCGAACGCCGTCAATCAAGAAGGACAGGGTAGACAGAATCCTGCCCCTCTGCCTCCACCTAATCAAGATGCCGCTGGTCACTCAGAACCGTCGGGTCCGGTTACCCGACAAGAATTGCAGTTGTTACTTCAAGAGCTGACCCAGAGTCGGCGACAACTAGAAGAACAGCTACGCGCTAACGCTGAGCTAATCAACCAGCTGGATCGCCAGAAACGAAAACGATCCACGAGAGATCGTGCTTATCGCTCTTCTAGCGAAAGTTCTTCATCTTCTGATTATCATAACCGACCTCCACGACCCCGGTTAGATGAGGGTCATATGCCATCCGCTGGAAACCAACCGATATTGACCGTCGGACAAATAAGAGTTGGTCCGTCAGCCAGTTTCCAAACCGGACCCTCCTCCCGAGGGGGTGCCATTCCTCACCACGCCGCTGAATACCGTACCGCTAGCGTTGCGGCTGAACCAGGGGTCGACGCTCAAGATCAGTCGGACCCGGACCGTCGTCAAAGCGGTCATACTCCCGAACCATACGTCCCAGAGGACTATGAGCCCAGAAGGCAAGATGTGAACCGTCAGCGATATCCGGTTCAAACTCGAAGTATGGAGCGTGACCATACTCCGGCGCAAATGCCGGATCTTTCAACTATGATACGTCAGATGATTCGTGAGAGTCAGGGATTCACAAACGACGATTGGGGGGTTTCCCGAAGTCACACTCCCTTTACGGACGACATTCTTAATGCTGAACCCCCACGGCGATTCCGAATGCCCACTCTGCCCATGTATGAGGGAAACTCCGATCCTAATCAACATATTCTAAAATATGAATGGTCAATGACAGCTGCCAGAGCCGACGACGCTGTGAAATGTCGTAGTTTCCCCATATCCCTGGGGGGCATCGCCACCATGTGGTTCACCCGATTGCCACCTCGATCCATCTCCTCATTCGACCAGCTGGCCACAAAATTCGTTGAGCAATTCCGCATGCACGTCGCAAGGCCGTAAGATGTCAACACTCTATCTAGTATCACACAAGCTCCCGGAGAGACGCTCAGACACTACTTAGAAAGATTCCATACTGCGTGTGCGGAGATTAGTAATCCAAATGATAACTCCATCCTTATGGCGTTAACTAAGGGGATCGACCTCGATTCTGAATTTGGCAATTGGCTAGCTGGGAAACCACCTGCGTCTTTGGACCGTTTCCATGCCAAAGCAGCTCAATTCCTGAGACGGGAAGAAGCGAAACAGTCTAGGAAGCAAACTGACGCAGGACCAAATGCGGGAGGAACCCAAAGCAATGTTGCAATAAAACAATCCGGTGAGAGCTCCGGAAAAGTTCAGTTGGACATTAAAAATAAACAAGCTCGGCGAAGAGAGAGCGTGAATCTAATTAAAAAACAAGATCAAAATCGCGGTCCGCAACGCAAAAATCCGAAGTTCGACGGTTATACTCCTTTGAATACTTCATTGGAGGACTTGTATTTGCGGACCCGTAATGCGATTCAATATGAAAAACCTGCTCCGAGACTGTCGTCAGAGAGACAAATCCAAACAGGAAAGTTTTGCAGGTTCCATGAAAGCTACGGGCACGATACGAACGAGTGTCGTCACCTACAGGATCTTGTTGAAAAACTGGTCAGGTAAGGGAAACTGGAACAGTTTGTGCGGACACCGCAGCCCAGAGATGCGGGCCCATCCAATCCGTACAATGAACCCGATCGACCGAGGCATGAGGACTCCAATGGTCCTCGCGGGAGATTGGTGATAAACGCCATCAGTGGCGGACCGACTTTCTCAGGAGCCTGGAACGACGAGGATCTTCGTCACTGTCACACATGACAGGCTCATTCAATCTATGAATATTTTGCAATTTCATTTACATTCTGAAATTTGATTTTGTAGTAAGGCACTGACTTTGCCATATTTTCTTATTTCAGCAATAAAACATTATCTCTTCAAGCTAAAGCTGTGATTCATCGAATACAACATTCAACAATCACGACACACGAAGAGCTAAGTTCCATCGAACAATGGAATTTATTCAAATAGCGAGTGACTGCGTTACAACCGGCCACTCACTAAGTGAAACCCCAGCTCGGGGACAAGCCAACACATCGAAGGCTGAACCGGACCAACACACGACAGTCCATTCCATAATTCGTTCCCGGAGTGCGAACGGACTCCAACTTCCCACTGCGCGAATTGGAGTATAAACATTTAACAATTCGTTCCCGGAGTGCGAACGGACTCCAACTTCCCACTGCGTGAATTGGAGTATAAACATTTAACAATTCGTTCCCGGAGTGCGAACGGACTCCAACTTCCCACTGCGTGAATTGGAGTATAAACATTTAACAATTCGTTCCCGGAGTGCGAACGGACTCCAACTTTCACTGCGTGAATTGGAGTATCAACATTTAATAATTCGTTCCCGGAGTGCGAACGGACTCCAACTTCCCACTGCGTGAATTGGAGTATAAACATTTAACAATTCGTTCCCGGAGTGCGAACAGACTCCAACTTCCCACTGCGTGAATTGGAGTATAAACATTTAACAATTCGTTCCCGGAGTGCGAACGGACTCCAACTTCCCACTGCGTGAATTGGAGTATCAACATTTAACAATTCGTTCCCGGAGTGTGAACGGACTCCAACTTCCCACAGTGTGAATTGGAGTATAAACATTCAACAATTCGTTCGCGGAGTGCGAACGGACTCCAACTTCCCACAGCATGAATTGGAGTATAAACATCAATTCAAAGTTCCCTGAGTGCGAACCGAAGCATCAACACCTACTCCATGATCCCCAAAACATGAATTGGGGTATGAACATAAGTTATGGGTTCCCGGAGCACGAACCGAAGCATCCGTGCAAACTCCATATTCCCGAAGTGCGAGTTGGAGTATAAATTTCGATTCCGGGTTCTTGAAGTACGAACCCAAACATACATGTTTTATCCAAGCTCCCGGCGTGTGAATTGGAGCACCAACACCAAGTCAAAGTTCCCGTAGTGCGAACTAAAGCGTTAATACTAACTCCGAGTTAGTAGAGTGCAAGTTGGAATGTGAACACCATTCCCAAGTTCCCGGAGCGCGAACCATGTTACAAGCATCAATAACACTCGAACTCCTGGAATGCAAACCAGGTCATCGATCTCAAATTATTCTAAGTCCCCGGAAGGCGGACGTGTGCTCAAAACTTGCAACAAGTGCGATCAACCATTATAAATACAAGTGTTGTTCCCCAGAACTGGGGGGCACGAAAGCTAAATATTACTCACTAACCGAAGTGATACAACGTCCGAAGTTCAACTCATTCATCAATCACGACGTGTGACCAAGATCTTCAGAATTGGAAAATGAGACGAACTCTACTTAAACGATAAAAACACAACAAGTACACCGGACCGAAAACAAGGCATTGCAAGTACTTAAGCACAAATAAAACAAGAGTTGAAACAAAGAAATAAAATTTTATTTCAACTAACTTAAAACGAGGACTTACACGCATGTAAGTTCTTCCAAAAAGAATGCCTACTAGCAGGGGCCGAACCTGCATCTATACACGACCTATTAACGAAGAAAAAAAAACGAAGACAAGTGCCTATCTACCAAAACATCTACTTGTAAAGCCAGTCTATTTCTTCTTCTTTTTCGTCTTCCTTATTAGTGGTTCATCATCATCAGAATCACTAGCGACAGAAATTCTTTTTGAGTGCCTCCTCTTCGGCGGTGACTCTTCGGCTGGGGGCATGATATCGATATCCTCCTCAGAGCCCGAATCAACAGGGAGGCTTCCCGCCGGAGGAGTAGGGGGGACTGGATCTATGACGGAAGATGGGATAGTGCCACCCGACGACACTACCCTAGCAGATGCTGGACTATGCGCCGTCGTGATGCCACCAGCGCTACCACTGTGCCCCGCAGCTTCTATTTCAGCATTGATTTCAGCCAAAATTTCCTCATCTCGAGCCGCTTGAGCCTGGCGGGGGGCATCCGCAGTTTGCATCGAAGAACTTGAGGTCGGCAGGGGATCACTAACGATGATAAACTGTAAGTCCGTAGAGAAACCGCCCTGCTCACCGAGCAGCTCGCTCACCATCTGTTCCTCGAGAGATAACCCACTCCCCTGTGCCGCCTCGATCGATACCGCAGTTACAGCAATAGCCTCGGTAGCGATGGCCTTATCCCTTTGGCTTGATTCTTGAGCCGCGACTGTCGGCACAACCTCCGTCACTAGGCAAAAACAATAAGTTATCAGTAACTTCTTCAAAACAAACTCTCTATTTGGAAAACGCTTGAGATAACTTAAGAGTACCTTCCCCAGTTTGACTCGCAGACGGCTGAACGGCCTCGGAAGTGTGCTCATGGATAGGAGATAAGCGCGGCTGCTCCGGGTCGTAAGCAGGAACAGGTGGCAAGCTGACCGCAGATACAGGCACCGACGAAGGCGATGTGATGACTTCAGTAACATCAGAATGGTGCTCAACACCCGATCCCTCTCCGACTTCCAGGGAATGACCACCCATCATCTCCTTCTCATGAGCAATGATAGCGTCATGAAGGACCTTCTTTTCATCCTCAGTCAATAGCCGGTTCTCAAGTTCGAATCGGTCAACCGATTCGCCCGGATGCGCTTCCTCCTCTTCCTCGACCAATCGTTCCCAAGCACCGCGGAGGTGAACCGGATAATCTTGAAGCCATGCCAAGTTCCTGTGTTTCAACACGTTGGCATTATAAGTTATAAGCAAATCTTCAATATCGGCCTCTAGCCTGGCCTCTGCTTGTTGAACTTTCTCCTCCACCTCTGCCTCGACTGCTTGAACTCTCGCCACCGCCGCATCCCTGTCGGTGCGGAGAATCACAGCTTGTTCACACGCCTCTTGGGCTGCGCTATTCGCATCATCCCTTTCCTTGGCGATTTCGGCGAATTTTGACTTAAGCTCGTTCAACTCCTTCAGGGCTGCGTCCCTCTCTGCAGTAACCAAGGTGTTTCGATGACCCATATCCTCAACCGTTGCGTAGTGCTCGCGTTTCATCCTATCCATGATTGCCTGGGCTTCATCGGCTCTCTTGATGGCCTCTATTTCAGATTTACGAGATGATTCAGCCTCAGTATTCAGCACTTGAATGATGCGGTCTCTTTGTGCTAACTCGGCTTGCAATTTTTCAATGGTGGTCGCTCGTTCGAAAGCCAAGGCCGATGCTTTTTCGGCCGCCTTGTACCACACCTTGTATTGTGCGTAGAAATCGTGCACATAATCAAGCGCCCACCGCTCGGCCTCCGGTGGGATTCTTTTCAAGTTCGGGGGAAAGACATAATTGTCGAAGCAGATATTCGGGAACTCTCTCTTCAGCTGCGCAAGCCTAATCGCTCCTTCTCCCGTGATTTCAGTAGGAGGTTCCTCCGCAACTATCGGCGCCGTCACCTCAGATCTAGAAGCTTGAGAAACCGACACGTGTCGAGAAGAATCACGAGGGACACGAACGGGAGGTTGTACGGAATCTCTGGGAGGAGGAGGGGTACGCGATCGAGATCGACGCCTATGCCCCCTGTCCGAATCATATCTCTCATGACTAGAATATCCGAAACGTCCCTGGTCATAATACCCAGGACGCCCCTGATCATAACCTCTATCCCCTTCGCGCCTACGCGAATCGTAATATGAAGGCTTGCGGGCGTGTCGAAGACTCCCAAGCATCGAACCTCGCTTAGACATGATATCTGCGAAGCAAAGTAAAATAGAATTAATCACCTTTCAAAACTAATAGTTTTCAGTTAAAGGTTATGCAGTGTCGTGAAATGTGTATGAATATGCATTCCCCCCGACCAACCGGAAGTGTCGACCTCGCTAGTTATAAGAGGCTCGCTCAATTCTAAATTACGATGGAACTCCTCCAACCCGGCATCATGTTGAAAAGACACATCTTCCGGGATTGGAAGGTCGGCAAGCCCTTCGTAGAGACTTTCAGTACGCGGAGGAGACATCTCAGAGATTCTAACTCCGGAAGAGGACCGGGCAGTGACAACCGATTTCCGTCTCCCCCGCTTAGTTGACTTAACCATGGCAGCCTTGCCTTTTCTCTGCTCCGCGACATCCGGAGCTACATCCGTAGGTTCAGTCAGCGGCTCATCGTCAGTATGAGTTCTTTCAGAATCAGCCTCCTCGGCTATGACAACTTCGGGCTTCTTATGTTTGACTCGTTTCTTAGGAACGATCCTTAGTGCCACCTCAAACCTTATACTCTGACCTCGTTCAATCAGCCCAAAGGTCCGAAGATTCCTATCGGTCAAAAGCAACTCGATGTCCCTATCTTCACTCGGGACTTCTCGAAGTACTCGCACCATCTCCTTAAACTCTTCGCCTTCGGGTCGCGGGATCGTTGCTGTGAAAAAGAAGAAATTAACATAAGTTCCACTTCGGCTACAATTGCCATAGTGATTATATACAAACTTGGTTATACTCACGTCTGAATAACCATCGTCGAGCAAAGCCTGGAGGGCATCTGACATAAAACCATTCTGTCCTATAGTAACTCAGCCTTGTCCAGGATCCGGTGACCACTTGACAATTTCTCACCGCTTCCAGAAATGTGAAAGAAGGATAATCACCACGAGTTTTGAAGTTGAACAAGTATCTAATTTCGATTGGAAGCGGCGGTCGATGGAGACATTCCATAAATGCAATGAACAAGCTATTGATCGACGCATATCCATTCGGATGCAGCTGGGATGGGGCGATCCTCAAAAACGACAATACTTCTCTTATATACTCGTTGAATGGGGGAAGTGTCCCGGCCGCACACGCGTGGCGATTAAATGCTGTATACCCTTCTGGCGGATTATGTGGTCTATCATTCGGCCCCGGCAGTAACACATCGTCCAGTGACAAGCCGTGCCTCAAACAAATTCTTCCTAACATGTCTTCAGAGATATTCGATGGAACGGAATCTGATGGATTGGCAATGAACGATGCATCGGGAAGTTCATCCGGAGCTGGACCAATAATCTCAGGACCAATATCCGGAATCTCTAGCCTCGGAGAGACGGTAACTTGAGTCTCCTGCTGCTGTGAACTTGACGATTCCATAACTAGCTAACTCATGAGAAACCATCGTTAGACGACAAAGAACCCGTGCGTTCCCCAGTGTAAAGTGTATGAATGTGTGTGGTACCGTGCCATGCATTACTTGAATAAATGTTGCAGAGTTAAAGTAAATATGCAAACGACAAAGCTGCGGAGTCCAGCTATAATGACCGTCATCGCTAAATCACTTATATGATGGAAGTCGGTTCGAATAGAAGTTGTTATAGTTCCATCGAGGAGCTTCAAAAGGCAATCAAATATGCAGTTCAATATTCAAGTCCAAATATGCAGGAATGAAGCTCGTCGGAGTTATGCTTGAAAAATTTCGAATTTTGGAATCCATCATGTAGGGTTCGAAACCATCACAGAGACCTCGTTCGAACCCAACCGAACACCTCTTTGTTCGAACCCATGCGTTCGAAACCATCCTGACGTAGTTTCGAACCCATGCGTTCGAACCCATCCTGAATCCGCTTCGAAACCATGAAGTTAAACACGCTTCGAACCGATAGACAGACGGCAAGTTCGAACCGATCACTGCTTGACGAGTTCGAACCGATAAGGAAACTTCAACTCCACATCATCCACTTTCGAACCGATCCGCTACGTATCGATACGAAGTTGAGGACTTCGAAACGATAGACCATGGGTTCGAATCCATCGATTCGAATGGATCCCTCGAATCCCCCAATCGGTGCGAACTGCGCATCCCAACAAAGACTTTCCAAGGATCGATTCGAAATCCAATGAAAAGACGCCACCGTCATCGATTCGAACTCAAGCCCACGCATCGGTTCGAATCCTTCCCAAACCAGATCTGGTTTTGTCAACCTCGAGGCCATGCAATCGATAAACAGAAATGGGTTCGAAATCACTTCGCCGTTTGAATCCGAGGCTAATTACCTAGTTTGAATGATGGATTCGGGAGGTTGAAGGCTTGAATCTGGATTGATTCGATGATACGACACAGTGTTTTCCCTTTTTATGCTTCAAAACGATACGTTGCGCAGAAGAAGAGCAAAGTAAAAAGCAGGCAACAGTAAAAGTGAAAGGTGAAAAATGCCGTGGTCTTTGCTATTTATATGGGGAGTTGGATGACTGAATCGATTCGCGTGCCGGTGGACTCGACCGTTTACAACAGGTTAGAATGCAGAGCCGGTTTGAAATCCACTTTCGAACCCATACAGTTTGAGGCTCCATCGTGTGAAGTGCGCTGACCCCTGCCGTGAACAAAAGTTTCGTACCCATCCAAATCATCGATTCGAAGATCAGATTCAAAACAACGAAGCGAACTACTAGTTCGAAACCATCCAAATCATCGTTTCGAATGTCAGTTTCGAACCCATCACAGCACAAGTATACTCCATCCATTCAGACCGGTTCGAAAGTCAACTTCGAATCCACCATAGCACGAGTATACTCCATCGGTTCAAATGTAGATTTCGAATCCATCAATGCTCCAACGCATCGATTCGAAGTCTCATATTCACGCAACCCATGATTGCACGGGCATATTGCATCCATACAAACTTGGATTTCGAACCCATCAATGCTCGAACGCATCGGTTCGAAACATTACACTCGCGCAATGCAAATTCGATTCCTTTAACCTTCTACATCGGTTCAGGAGAGGATCGATACGAAGGAACCTTTCAAAACAACCATCAAGCGTTGTCTCAATTCAAATTTCAAAATCGATTCAGGAGAGAATCGATACGAAATTCTATAGCAAACCAAACTGACAACGACTCGTGGACGCACGACGTTTACAAGGTTCAAATCGACATATGTGCATACATGTCGGACTAACATTCGATTTTGAACATTCACAGGGATCAAACACTCATCCTATTACAAATGCGACAGCCAACGGCTAAGCACTATTATACAGCAATCAATCACATCAGCGCAAGGTTACAGCAGTACAGCATACGAGTTTCAACGAAAAAAGAGAGCAATGATTGTTCAGAGAGAGATTGCAGCTATTCAAAGCACGTCATGTTCCCACAAGACGTACTTTGGGGGGCAAAATGTTATCCCGCTTTTTGGCAAAGCCGCGATACAAAAGATTGATCGAAAGCAAAGGACAGTTCGCCTCAGAGGTTGATCATACTTCCGTTTGCCATGGATATCACTGAATTTTATCCGAGTCCAGATTGAGCTACAATTGATAGGACACGGCAAGGGAGACCACAAGAGTCAGCATTTCAAATTTCAAGTCGATCCGAGTTCGTATGCTCAAGTTATGATCGAGGCAACTTGGAGGGAACACACTGGTTTCGAATCCATAATGATGGTTGTCTTCGAATCCATCGTCACGCTCCAGTTCGAAACCATCTCCTTCGAACCCTTCGAATCCCCCACGGGTTCGACTCCATTACTTTCGAACCCATCGGATCCATCCATACTCGGCTGCCTTATTTCGAATCCAACGGACATGCATGCTTCGAAACCATCCATAAGCTTCGTTCGAACCCATCCCTAAAGTCATGTTCGAACCCATCACAGAGCCATGCTTCGAACCCATCACAAAGGCCTTCTTCGAACCCATCCGTGATGCCATGTTCGAACCCATCCTGTGTTGCCTTGTTCGAACCCACTGGGTCAACCAACGTGTCTTCCATCGGTTCGAAATCACCGAGATACACGTAGTCGAAGCGGTCAACACGGAGTGAAGTCCGGATCGATTCGAATTTTGCGCTCCACGTCACCACGAAGCCGCGTGCCATGATGGATTCGAAACATCGTTTTGAATGCAGGGGTTCGAACCAGACAGCCGTGCCGTGAACCCTATTTCGAACCCATCATATCTCCTAATCTACTGATCCAAATGCCATGAAATTTTCACAGATGTTTGCATACATGTTGAAGAATGTCCACGCCAAATTTCACCTCGATTGGATGAATTCTTGATCGGTTCGAATGGAGTTCGAACCGATGCTAAAGTGGGCCCATACTTCCCGAGACCGTACGCGTGGGCCCCCTCACGTGCCAGAAGTGGTCTCCCGAGTTTTCAGCGAAATATCAGCAGCCTACGCCTATAAATAGAGCCCCAGGGCCAACAGAAAAGGGATCTTCTGACTCTGAGACGCCGAAACTCTGCCGGATCAAGATCTCCATCATCCTATATCATAACTTGATTGTTGATTTCGAATTTCCAGTTGTAACTTGCTATGGATCGCTGTAACAACTTGTAATCATTGAAAGAGAATCAATAAAACATCAAAACGCTTCACAGTGGACGTAGGCAACACGCCGAACCACCATAAATCGCTTGTCTACGCATTTATTTTACTGTTGATTGGAGTTTTTGTTAGATAATATCTGTTTTGAACTTGCATTCTTGACTATTATCTCTTCAACGACTCCCGAAGAGTGTTGTGCCCAATTTTGACACAAACAATTAAAATTACTAAAACGAAAATTGATTATTCAATTATTTCGAATATTAATAAATTGTATAAATGTTTATACAAGGTTTAAAATGGGGAAACAAGCCGAAATGGAAAATGGATTGCATGCATTATTAAAGGTGAGGTCTTCTCACTCAATCAATATTGTTCTGATTTAAGTTTTGAATGGTTAGATTTAAAATTGATTGACTGTGTGCTTGGATGATTGATTTATAATAATTGTTCACTGGGTGATATTATATATATATAGTAGTATATAATATATATTGGAGTTGTTGATTTCCCGCATTATATAGCAGATGAGACCCTATTGCGCAGCATAATAGCGGATGATATTTATAAATCCCATATATCGCGATATTCCACCTCGAAGTGGAAATGGTATTTAATTATTGTGCTAACGTCTGTGAATGCAGGGAAAGAAGATTGGAGGGATCTAACTGCATTTCTCAAATATTTGAATTTGTTTCAATATTGTGTGTTGTTTATTTATAATTCGTGTGTGATTATATTGTGATTTCAATCATTGTAGGCTATAATTTAGCCAAATATATTTTTGGTATCATAGGATACCAGAAATAAATAAAATTTAATTTTTGAAATTTAGTAGAAAATTTATAGTAAATTAATTTTATAAAATTGAATAAATTTAAAGGAAGGAATTTATTTCAAAGGATAATAAATTTGGTGTTTGAAATAAATTTGAGAATCAATTTGAAATTTGATTGGTGTTTTGAAAATAAATTAGAAAATCAGTTTGATATTGATTGGGTAAAAATAATAAATAATTAGGAAATCGATCTAAAATTTACTTGATGTTTAAAAGTAAATTTTGGGAAACCAATTCTGAAAATGGTTTTGGTGTTGAAAGTGAATATTTGGGAATCGATTTGAAAATCGTATATCAGTGGATATTTGGGAATCTAAATTCACAATGGGAATTTTATAAATGAAAGGAAAATTTGTTTTAAAAATAAATATTGTTTTATTTTTTAAAAAAATAAGTGGAAAGGAATTTACGCATTTAGAACGTAAATTTGAAATAAATCCAGAAGGATTTATAAATTGTTTTGAATGAACCATTTTAGAATGGAAGTTATATTTTCCCCGTAAAGCTGAGTATGTTTTCAATATAGTCTATAAATATGAAATTGAAGTTGTGAAGATGGTTTTAAGGAAAGATTATTTTGGAGAAATTATTCACTTGGGTTATTTTAAAAATCTTTAAAATAAAGATTTATTTTGATATAGAAGTGGTTAATTAAAGATTAATGTAACGACCCGATATTTTCAACCATTCACATCCATTATAAGCGTATAGGTAGACACTCATGCCGAAATTGAATTGCTCAAATTACCGTGTTGTAAATAAAAAATTGGCAAATCTCAGAATATACAGTAAATAATAATCACAGATCACAGACACAGAGTATTTAATAATTCAACGGAAGTAAAAGAAATAGTAGTTCATGAAGCTACTATATAAATATCAGAGTTAAATAAAATACAACAGAAGTTTCAATATGACAACTAAGTACAAGTTGAATACAACAACAAAACCGAAATAGATAAGAGTAGATAAGCATATAAGCTCCAGCGATTCCAATCTCCAGTAAGTGGAATCCAAATTTGTGAATAACTCAGACTGACCCGAGCGTAAATAAAAATACAAACACTCGAGTCAGGACATACATACTTATACAATGTAAACCAACTCAAGTGAACTGTAGTAAAAGTACAAGTAACTTAGAAGATGCTTGGGACAGCCTATTGTAACAACCCGCATATTTATCGATTTTATATTTAAATATTTTATCGTTCGTCGGATTTTGGTCCGAAAAGCTACTTTTTGCAAACAGTCGAATTGGAACTCGAGACCACCCCCATTGAGTTCAAAATGACGTTTGCGACCTTTTTGAGTATAAACTTCGATATGTTTGGAGATAGTTGATTTTTGCCACTTTTTCACTTAGGGCTTTGGTTTGGGCTGAGCCCAATAACTCCACTTATGTATTCAGTCCCAACCCCTTATCCTCTTCATTCCTTCATAATTTCCTTATACATTCAAGCTTCATCAAAAATGGGGGAAGAGAAAAAGAATTAGGAAATCGTAAGCCCTAGTTTCCATTTGCAAATCAATTTCTAGCTCCAAACTCAAGAAGAACCCATTGGTAAGCTTCTCTTCTTCTTCTCCAACTCTTCCTCTCTTTGATTTCAGAAATTTCCTAAACCTAATTTAGGAAGTGTTTCTCTTTTAAGCTTAGACTGAAGCTTCTTGAGTTGTTATTGAAGAGGAATTGATCTTAGCTTGTTTTTAAAGCTTCTCCTTCATTGATTTGGGTTCAAAGGTGAGATTTTTATCTCACATATATGCTTATATTTATCTTCGATTGTTAGGTATGAATTCCTAATACTTATTAGTGTGCAATTGCTTTTGATTTGGATTGATTTGGTGAATATTTCAATTTTTAGTGTTTTGGGTTCAAATCTTTAAAAATCATAACTTTGATGTTTGAATGTGTTTTTGATTGTGCATCGAAGAGCTTATAGGGCCGGGTAGTCGATAGGCATAAACGCTTAGCGCCGTTGCTCGAGCGAATGCAATTTGATCGAGTTTGCACCTCTTTTGAAATAGGGCAGGGGAGTGCTGGCAACAGGTTCGGCCGACCGAGCCCCTGGGCCGGTCGACCGACCTGCTACACAGGCACTTCCTGCCTCTGTTTGGAAGTGCCGATTACAGGCCTCGGCCGACCGAGCCCCTGGGTCAGTCGACCGACCTGGTGCCCCGGGCACTTCCAACCCCTGGTTCGGTCAACCGACTCAGGGAGTCCGGTCGACCGACCTGCTGCTATTTGCCAACTATGCCTATTTTGCCTAGTTGTCTGAAATTCCAACTTTAATCGACTTGTGTTATTTCCCTATCTGTTGTTATCATTTGTTATTGACTTTGATGACTTATTTTCTTCGGGAATTCTTGGAATATCCATTTCGATGGATTCGGTATCGATTTCTTTGGATTTTATTCACATTTTCGAATGTGAATCTTAGTGATTGGTTGTTCCTACAATCTTCTTTGTGATTTGTCACTTTAAAAATATAAAGGTTTTCTATACTAGTAGTAAATATCAAAACTCTTTCTTCAAATGATTTCAACTCTATTTTATTACAAAGCTCGTTTTCTTAAACCGTTTTCCAATCTATTAGTATATACAAGCCTTTACCTCACTCGTATGAGAAATCTAATTAAACGACTTAGTAAAACAAGTGGTATGAAATGCTTGCGTTTACTTCGTCGGTTAATTCTTGGACTTGTTCGATTGAATCTCCTGTGACAATTTTCTAGTGGAGATCTACAATTTGTTCGTAAATATTTAAGTTAAGCTAGTGGTTATGGGACATGAAGCTAAGCTCATATATTTACTAGCTTATTGTAATTGACACTTCTCTTTGATCATGACGATCATTTTATGTTTTAGACTAGCATGTGCGATGTCTTTGCTTGTGACTCATTGGATGTACCGTTTGCACTACATCAATGATATGCTTTTGATACATTGGATGTACCGTTTGCACTACATCAATGTTTTTGCTTTTGATTCATTGGATGTACCGTTTGCACTACATCAATGATATGCTTTTGATACATTGGATGTACCGTTTGCACTACATCAATGGTTTTGCTTTTGATTCATTGGATGTACCGTTTGCACTACATCAATGATATGCTTTTGATACATTGGATGTACCGTTTGCACTACATCAATGCTTTTGCTTTTGATTCATTGGATGTACCGTTTGCACTACATCAATGATATGCTTTTGATACATTGGATGTACCGTTTGCACTACATCAATGTCTTTGCTTTTGATTCATTGGATGTACCGTTGCACTACATCAATGATATGCTTTTGATACATTGGATGTACCGTTTGCACTACATCAATGTCTTTGCTTTTGATTTATTGGATGTACCGTTTGCACTACATCAATGTATTTGCTTTTGATTCATTGGATGTACCGTTTGCACTACATCAATGATATGCTTTTGATACATTGGATGTACCGTTTGCACTACATCAATGTCTTTGCTTTGTGATTCATTGGATGTACCATTTGCACTACATCAATGTCTTGGCCATCCTTTTATTGTGATTTCTGGATATCATGTGTTGATTTCTGGAATTTATGTTTCACCAACTTTTACGATTGGCATGGATATATATATGTCATTTATTGTGGCTTGGTGAATGGAATTAGGAGTATGACATTCCTTTTTATCTTTGAGAAGATCTTTGCGATATTGATTAATCTCTTATTGATTTTTCAATTAGTTATTTATCACAGCTTGGCATTGTGATTATTATATGTTTAGTCATATCTCTTATTCTATGTCATTTCTTCTGATATTTATAGCTAGACTGATCCGTTTATTATTTTCTTCTTATAAATAATACTCGGGTCAGACTGAGATATTACAGGTGCTTCTGCTTGACTTCTCTTCTGGGGTTATCATATGATCTTTTGGCTAACTACTTAGATTAGTAGTTTTTGTTGATACATTTGAGATACAGACTCTATGATGTATACTTATTCTTTTGTCTTGCACTTGTATCTATTCTTTTTGATATTGTGGATCTTGTTTGACCACTACTCTGATGTACACTTTCATGTGTTAAATTCATATCTATTTCCGCCTTTGTGATATGAATTATCTGTGACTGATTTGTGTTATGCTTATTTCTATATTTGTTTCCGAAGATTATTATAGCCACTGTGTAGTAGCTTTGTGTTTGTATCGGTAAGTCGGATTTCCTCTTGAAAATTAAATGCATGTTTTACTGTCTGACATATCGGCGCTCGCGCAAAGCAATTACACGGATGGTCGCTCCTCAACAGCCTTATTCTCCGTGCTAGTTGACAGCATTACACCGTAGTGTTCTTGGCTAGCGTGGGTATAGAGGTGGGGCGTCACAGCTTGGTATCAGAGCCAAACTTCGGAACAATATGGAATATTGTAGCAAGGATCATGTCCTAAGTCTTTCTTAGGAGTCGTGCTTTAGGATTTAATTCGAGTCTTCGTACCGATTCATCCTATTTTCCTTATGATTCCTTGTTTTATCAATCAAGTTTGATTGAAATTTATTTTGAGAATAACTTTTTCCTCTTCTTTCTTTCTTTCTTAAAGAAGAGAAATGGTTAGACCTGGCCGTCCCAGCGCTGGTCAATCTAGTGCTACTCCCCAAGATAGAGTTTTTATGTCTGCTCAACAACTTTTGCATCTTGTAACGAATCAAGAGTTTATTTATGCTTTGAGTAAGAACCCCGAAATGGTTCTACCTTTGAAACTTGAAGTTTCTTTCAATCAGCTTGTGGATGTTACTCTTCTTCATGGAGAGGTTGGTAAAGGAAGCGTTTGTGATATTGGGACTTCCAAGAAGAGGCATATTAAGTTCATGAGCCTTAATCCCAATAAGAGAGTGAAGCAAACTACTTTTGTAGCAAAGACTCCAATCCCTAATCTCGGAGGATGCTACAATTGTAATTCTAAGGAACACTATGCGAATATGTGTCCAAAACCCCATTCTTGTCGCTATTGCAAGAAACCGGGTCATCTTTTATCTACATGTCCCAAACTTTTGAACAAGGGCATGAGAAAGCTAAATATTGTGCAAGCCCCTAGTGGCACTTCTCGTGGTCAAGGTATTTCTCATTTAATCCTTGATTACATTTATTTTGTGATCTTCTTATTTGAGTTCTTTTTGATATGGGTTTCATCTCACTATTTTATATCAAAAGAACTTGTTGATTCTTTTTCTTTGAAAATATTTTGGGCTTGATGTCTTCCTTGAGGATTGCGAATCCGGTTGATGGATCCGCAACACTCAGTTTGCTTTTTATTGATGTCGAAATTATTTTACGTGATTTTTCTTTCCGAGCCGATTTTTACTTAGGCTTCGGAATTTACTTTTGTAAGGATTGGCTTAATTATTGTGAAGCGCATATCCTATTTGTCCCGTGTGGACTATTCATCTTTGACATTTTCAATCTGTTAAGCAGATTTCTATTTTTCCTTTATGATTTTGATTCCAACTTGATGGCATCATTTTATTCCTTAAGCCAACTTATAAGGAAAGTGTTATTTCTCTCATTCATGTAGTTTGAAAAGTTTTTCGGTATTTTTGAGCTCGTCTTAGGAATTATCACCTAAGTAATCTTTTGTGTGGTGCTATGGTCTTTCTAGTTCGACCTTACCACCGATTTTCATTTGGCTACGAGTTGCGGGAATCAGCATTCCACCTACCGCATTCCACACTCGTTATGATTCTTATGAATGACTTATTTTGTCATTCAGTTTGTCCAGCTTATTTCATTCATCTTACAAATTGAATATTCTATGAATATTTCGATAAGACCATTCTTGTATTTATTGATTTTGGATGAAACTAGTAATTTAAAATTTTGCAAATCATTTCCATAAGATTTATTTATAAGTAAAATTGGATTTTGTTCTTGAAACGAACAAAGAATATTCTTAAAAGTTTTTAAGAAACATGTTTATTATCTGGAAGGCGATTTTGTGATTTTATTGCCCGTTGAGTGCTTTAAGAATTTTGGTCGATGCGCTTGATCAACGTTATCGATAGGAATTTCCTAAACGCTTTGATGAGACAATCAAATACAGCAAAATTCACTTCAAATAAGTAAAATTTTCTAAAAAGATGATTACACAAGTTAATTGTAATTTTGAAAATTTTAGTTTTTGGGAAAGAAGATTATTTGAAGGAATTCTTTGCCGATACTCTTAATCTTGTGTTTTCCGAAGGGAACCAAGACTTTGCTATTTGTACCGATACTAGTCGTATTGGTTTGGATGCCGTTCTCTTGCAAAGGAGAACGTGCTATCACTTGTGCTTCTAAATCATTATAGCTTATCGAGACTAGATATGCCACTCATAATCTAGTGCTCGTGGCTATTGTTTTTACTTTTACAAATTTGGCATCACCATTTTTGGATGAGAAATTTGTTCTCCACCTCGATCATGCATCTTGGGAATATTTATCTCTCATAAGGATCTTCATGTTGACTCGAGTTCCTAGCATCTTATGATCTTGATATTCTTTTATTCCTGAAAGGGAAATCGTGTTGCCAATGCGTTTAGTCGTAGGCAACAAGTTGTTGATTCTTTGATGTTGTCTGAGTGGAATTATCTTTTTATCAAGTTCATCGAACGTTTTGACGTACTTCGTTTTATTGAGTTTCATCTCACCTCTTTTATGGACTAGCGTCCGATGTTCTTTTATGGTGTTCGGTTCATCGGATGTACTGTTATTATACTACATCGATGTTCCGTCTTATCTGAATCAATGGATGTACCATTATTATACTACATCGTTGTTCTGGTTTATTGGTTCATTGGACGTACCGTTTTTGTACTACGTCGGTGTTCCGAAATTATTCGAACTTTGGTTCATTGGACGTACCATTTTTGTACTATGTCGGCGTTCCAAATTATTTGAGTTTCTAGTTTCTCGGGCGTACTGTTATTATACTACGTCGTTGCACCAGCTCAATTTTCTGCTAGTCTTGACGTTCTCCACGTCTTTTATCTACGGAAATGCCTTAGGGATTCCGGTTTTTATTCTTGAGCCCGGTAATATTGTGGAAATTGAAGTTTCACCAGATTTGATTTTTGAGCAACATCCTATTCGAATTATTGCTTCGGAGGTCAAACGACTTCGAAATAAAGATGTTCTTCTTGTGAGAGTTCAATGGTTCTCAAATCCTAGGGATTACTCTTGGGAATCTAGAGAATTCATCAAGCGATCCCGTTCGTGCTAACTCTTTCGTGCTCTTTATGGTGAACTTCTTATTTCAATTTTCTTTTGTGTTGATATGCTTCTATGGTTGTTACTTCTTATATTCTTCTTAAGTATTGTGTGGATGCAATTTCTTTAAGGAGGGGAGTCTGTAACAACCCGCATATTTATCGATTTTATATTTAAATATTTTATATAAATATTTTATCGTTCGTCGGATTTTGGTCCGAAAAGCTACTTTTTGCAAACAGTCGAATTGAAACTCGAGACCACCCCATTGAGTTCAAAATGACGTTTGCGACCTTTTTGAGTATAAACTTCGATATGTTTGGAGATAGTTGATTTTTGCCACTTTTTCACTTAGGGCTTTGGTTTGGGCTGAGCCCAATAACCCCACTTATGTATTCAGTCTCAACCCCTTATCCTCTTCATTCCTTCATAATTTCCTTATACATTCAAGCTTCATCAAAAATGGGGGAAGAGAAAAAGAATTAGGAAATCCTAAGCCCTGGTTTCCATTTGCAAATCAATTTCTAGCTCCAAAATCAAGAAGAACCCATTGGTAAGCTTCTCTTCTTCTTCTCCAACTCTTCCTCTCTTTGATTTCAGAAATTTCCTAAACCTAATTTAGGAAGTGTTTCTCTTTTAAGCTTAGATTGAAGCTTCTTGAGTTGTTATTGAAGAGGAATTGATCTTAGCTTGTTTTTAAAGCTTCTCCTTCATTGGTTTGGGTTCAAAGGTGAGATTTTTATCTCACATTTATGCTTATATTTATCTTCGATTGTTAGGTATGAATTCCTAACACTTATTCGTGTGCAATTTCTTTTGGTTTGGATTGATTTGGTGAATATTCAATTTTTAGTGTTTTGGGTTCAAATCTTTAAAAATCCTAACTTTGATGTTTGAATGTGTTTTTGATTGTGCATCGAAGAGCTTATAGGGCCGGGTAGTCGATAGGCATAAACCCTTAGCGTCGTTGCTCGAGCGAATGCAATTTGATCGAGTTTGCACCTCTTTTGAAATAGGGCAGGGGAGTGCTGGCAACAGGTTCGGCCGACCGAGCCCCTGAGCCGGTCGACCGGCCTGCTACCCAGGCACTTCCTGCCTCTGTTTGGAAGTGCCGATTACAGGCCTCGGCCGACCGAGCCCCTGGGCCGGTCGACCGACCTGGTGCCCCGGGCACTTCCAACCCCTGGTTCGGTCAACCGACTCAGGGAGTCCGGTCGACCGACCTGCTGCTATTTGCCAACTATGCTTATTTTGCCTAGTTGTCTGAAATTCCAACTTTAATCGACTTGTGTTATTTCCCTATCTGTTGTTATCATTTGTTATTGACTTTGATGACTTATTTTCTTCGAGAATTCTTGGAATATCCATTTCGATGGATTCGGTATCGATTTCTTTGGATTTTATATTCACATTTTCGAATGTGAATCTTAGTGATTGGTTGTTCCTACAATCTTCTTTGTGATTTGTCACTTTAAAATATAAAGGTTTTCTATACTAGTAGTAAATATCAAAACTCTTTCTTCAAATGATTTCAACTCTATTTTATTACAAAGCTCGTTTTCTTAAACCGTTTTCCAATCTATTAGTATATACAAGCCTTTACCTCACTCGTATGAGAAATCTAATTAAACGACTTAGTAAAACAAGTGGTATGAAACGCTTGCGTTTACTTCGTCAGTTAATTCTTGGACTTGTTCGATTGAATCTCCTGTGACAATTTTCTAGTGGAGATCTACAATTTGTTCATAAATATTTAAGTTAAGCTAGTGGTTATGGGACATGAAGCTAAGCTCATATATTTACTAGCTTACTGTAATTGACACTTCTCTTTGATCATGACGATCATTTTATGTTTTAGACTAGCATGTGCGATGTCTTTGCTTGTGACTCATTGGATGTACCGTTTGCACTACATCAATGATATGCTTTTGATACATTGGATGTACCGTTTGCACTACATCAATGTTTTTGCTTTTGATTCATTGGATGTACCGTTTGCACCACATCAATGATATGCTTTTGATACATTGGATGTACCGTTTGCACTACATCAATGTTTTTGCTTTTGATTCATTGGATGTACCGTTTGCACTACATCAATGATATGCTTTTGATACATTGGATGTACCGTTTGCACTACATCAATGTTTTTGCTTTTGATTCATTGGATGTACCGTTTGCACTACATCAATGATATGCTTTTGATACATTGGATGTACCGTTTGCACTACATCAATGTCTTTGCTTTTGATTCATTGGATGTACCATTTGCACTACATCAATGATATGCTTTTGATACATTGGATGTACCGTTTGCACTACATCAATGTCTTTGCTTTGTGATTCATTGGATGTACCGTTTGCACTACATCAATGTCTTGGCCATCCTTTTATTGTGATTTCTGGATTTCGTGTGTTGATTTCTGGAATTTATGTTTCACCAACTTTTACAATTGGCATGGATATATATATGTCATTTATTGTGGCTTGGTGAATGGAATTAGGAGTATGACATTCCTTTTTATCTTTGAGAAGATCTTTGCGATATTGATTAATCTCTTATTGATTTTTCAATTAGTTATTTATCACAGCTTGGCATTGTGATTATTATACGTTTAGTCATATCTCTTATTCTATGTCATTTCTTCTGATATTTATAGCTAGACTGATCCGTTTATTATTTTCTTCTTATAAATAATACTCGGGTCAGACTGAGATATTACAGGTGCTTCTGCTTGACTTCTCTTCTGGGGTTATCATATGATCTTTTGGCTAACTACTTAGATTAGTAGTTTTTGTTGATACATTTGAGATACAGACTCTATGATGTATACTTATTCTTTTGTCTTGCACTTGTATCTATTCTTTTTGATATTGTGGATCTTGTTTGACCACTACTCTGATGTACACTTTCATGTGTTAAATTCATATCTATTTCCGCCTTTGTGATATGAATTATCTGTGACTGATTTGTGTTATGCTTATTTCTATATTTGTTTCCGAAGATTATTATAGCCACTGTGTAGTAGCTTTGTGTTTGTATTGGTATGTCGGATTTCCTCTTGAAAATTAAATGCATGTTTTACTGTCTGACATATCGGCGCTCGCGCAAAGCAATTACACGGATGGTCGCTCCTCAACAGCCTTATTCTCCGTTCTAGTTGACAGCATTACACCGTAGTGTTCTTGGCTAGCGTGGGTATAGAGGTGGGGCGTCACACCCATCCTCTAAGGATCCGTTAAACTATTTATTATGTAGTAATATTTCGCTATTATAATAATGTCTAACAGTAAAATAAATATACTTTTAAATAGCATTAAGGCTTTACATTTTCCACCTTAACACGCAATAGTCTCAGTAGTCCATCCAGTATCAGCATATCTCCAGATCAAGAGACTATCCTAAATACTCCACGGGCAACGGGAGAAATCCAAACTCGTAGTAAAGGCTCGGTATGGTAGGCGACACAGCACACAAGGCAATGCCAGGGTAGATATACCATTTACGATACTCAGGCTGGTGGTAACGCAGCAGCCACATACGCCCACCGCGGAACACACTCCCAATCAAAATCGGAGGATGACCATCTAATCAATCACAAGTATGAGTATAGTATCGATGAAATGCGTCCGCTACGAGGTGCGACCTCAACTGGTCCGAGACCGCTCCTGTTTTAGCCACCTTATGCCAACTCACGGGAGTTGGGTCCACGTAATATACCTCAAGAACGTCGCCACCATCCTACTTCATTCTGGAATCTCCACCGTGTACACGGTTGTCAAAGTGGTTTTTGGTATCGACAGAGAGTATGCCCATATCCGATCTTGATCTCTTTGCCAACCAATCATTATTATTACCTGTGGTTATAACTTTAAAATAATACTTTTTTTTCAAAATAAAACATCATTTCAAATCCAAATCTTTATCAAAATGAAGATTATATCATTTCCAAATCATTTTAATATATCAAAATATCATATCTTTCCAAAACTTCATTTCAAACCATTTCAATATATTAAAAATATCATATCTTTCCAAAACTTCATTTCAAATCATTTCAATATATCATATCTTTCCAAAACTTCATTTCAAATCATTTTTAATATATCACATCTTTCCAAAACTTCATTTCAAATCATTTCAATATATCATATCTTAAACATCTTTAAATTCAAAGATAACATTCATTTATTATCATCTCAAATCACCTTTTAAATAATTCATATTCCATCAATTTAATTCATTTAAAACATTTTAAAAGTGTAATTATTATACTTTCAAATCAAGTATTCAATTTCCAAAGTTTCAAATCATTTTGAGCTCATTTACTAAGTTAAAAACCATAAACATTGAAAATTTCAGCCTTTCACAGCATATAGAAAAAGCTATTATAAGTTATACTTGAAAACATTTTAATTCAGCAAAGACAGCATTTAAAACTGCTGTTAAAAACTCAATTTTAGTTGAAAATTAGTTCAATTCAGCTAAGACAGAATTTCCAGAAATGTTGTAATAGCTCAGCTTTCAAATTAAAGGTTTTTATTAGTTTCAGCAAAGATAGCATACCAATACAACAATTACAGAACTGCTGTAATAGGCCTGAGTTCGATTTTAGCCTATAAGTTCAACTACAGCAACTACAACATTACAGAAATGCCATAATAGCTCTTTTTACTCGGTTTTAGTTCAATTTAGAAACCATGGCATTTCTGAATGATATTAAAAGTGAATTCCAGATTTTAGTGTTTTTCTAGCAAATAAATAACTTCATTTTAAACTTTTCAAACATTTTAAAAATCATAATTTAACATTAAAAATGTTCATTAATAATACTCTTTTAATTTATGATTTTTATATAGTAACAATTACAGAAAAATCCAAATTTCCAACAAATTTCACTTAACAAATTCAAGGGTATCATTTTCTTTTCTGCACATATTTAACAAATGAATTTAACACTTACGTTTTATTTTCATTTCACAAATTAAACTAAATTTCCAATTTTATTTAATTAACTTAAACCTTTAATTAAAACCAAATTCTCCTTTCCCAGTCCAGTTATATTTTAAAGTTACAATTTAAGCATTCATTTATTTAACCACTTAAATTCACAGAAAAATCAATAATACTTTAATAAATCACTTAAATTAAAATTTAAATCAAATTATCATATTTACCATTTTCCAAATATAATTAAATTCCCATTTTATTCGTATAACTTAAATATCATTTTAACCAAAATTCCAAATTCCAAATTCCAAACTTAAGTTATATTTCAATAATCCAATTTGACCATTCACTAATTACATTTTTAACTCATAGAAAAATCATGATTTCTTTATTTTAATAAAAATGTATTTAAATCAAATTTCATAAATTTATATTTTTAAAATACTTAAAAATATCCAAAACACTTTGTAAAATAACCACGGGCCTATATGTAGTTTTCTAACCTAGGTCAAGTGATACGGATATGTATCATTTCAATCCGTAGTTTAAAATGAAAAAATCCGGGTTCTATCATTTCAAACCCGCAATCGAAGTTAAATAAATTAAATAAAAACCTTTCAGGCCTATCATTTCAGCCCATAACGATTTTTCCCTATTCTAAAGTCCGTTCGGGTATGTATCATTTCAACTCATGGCGATTTCTAATCTACAGGGAACTTGCAGTGTGGTAAGCAGATATAAATGAACAATAACATTATATATAATAACAGATGATATGACATGAAATTTAACAGGTTTAACATCATATATAAATAATCACAGGCAGTTATACGTCATATGATTTTCTACACATTCAATTGTTGTTGTTTCACAACTGCATAAGTATAAACGTCGTGTGAGTTTTACTCACTTTTTGGTGCTGGAGATTGCAACATAAATGACACAACGGATTCAAGAAGGCACGATGACACAACAATAGGCTCAAGTGGGAAGAGATCCAAGCTTAGAACTTGTTTTACAACCCAAAACAAAACAAAATAATATTACAACTCAATACAACATTGAATAGGAATAACTTTGAAATAAAAAGAGATATGAATGTCAAATATTTTGCCTTGTTTTCTATAATGCTTTGCACGGCCTAGGGGTTTATCTAGGTCTGGTTTGACATGGCTTTGGCTCAGGTTTCAACATAGGAATGCATGGCATAAAGGCTAGAACACGTGGAGGAAGTTACAAGGTAGGAATGTGAAGGGTTTTAGGCAATGTATTGAAGTTTTGGTTCAACAAAAGGGTTCGGCCATGGGTCCTTGGGCTCGGCCAGTAAAGTGTGGGTCAGCTCGGGGGGTTGAAGTGGTGAGTAGGGGTCTGGACAGAGGTGGTGGTGGCAGCCTAAGTGATGGTGGTGGTGGAAATGAAGGAGATGAGGCCAAAGTGGTCCAACTAGTTTGTTTTAAGGCTTGTTGTTGCATATTTGAGGGGTTTGGTCATCTTGAATGGCTCGGCCTTGGTCATGGCTGGAGGTATAGGTGGTGGTGATGGCAGGGAAGAGGTGTAGGGGGTGGTGGCCGTGGCTATGGAGTGGAGGTTGAGCAAAACTAGCAAAGAAGACAAGGCAAAAAGTATGAAAATGAGAAGAAAAGAGACCAAAAGAGAAGCCATTACCAATTTTTTTCTCCTAGCCGTGAATGAATGGAGATGAGAACTTTTCTTCACGTGAAAATAATGAAAATACACGGCTACTCAAAATATTACATGGCCAAAAACATAAAGGAGGGGTTATGGCAAGTGAAAAGACTTTAGGAGGTGAAAAGACTTAAGTTAAATAAGCTTTTTAACTCTTCATATTCCTTATTTCTTTTTAAAACAAATAAAAAAATAATTTCAGAAAATACTTTTAAAAACCAAAAAAGGTGAAAAAATATGAAAATAAATAATTAAATTTAAAGGAAAATAGAAAAGAATAAAAGAAATTGTTTAAAAATCCAAAACGGTGTCCAGAAATTACAAATAAATCACCATTGACTTTGGAAAATTGTTTACTTCATTTTAAAAATATTCTAAAATAAAATTTTGAAATAAAAGGATTTTCAAAATATTTTCAAAGTGAAATAAATAACTAAATTTAGAGAAAATAGAAAAAGAACTAAAGAAATTGTTTAAAAATTGGAAACAGGACATGAAAATTACAAATAAATATCACTAGCCTTATAAAATTCTATTTTACTTTAAAACAAATAAAAGTTAAATAAATAAAATAAATAAGGAACAAAATAAAGTAGGAATGAGAATAAATAAATTCTTAAGAAAATATAAAGACAAATAAAGAATTGCTTTAATTATTTGAAACTAGGAATTAAAGTTTATAAACAGAATATAGCTGACATTTGAAAATGTCAATAACACTTTTAAAAATGTTTAAAACCAAAATATATACATAGCATGTTATTTTACCCATATAAATATAATTATAACATAACATGACCAAATAAAATATTATTTATATAATTTAAAATAAACCATTTTGTTAAATACAGCAAATTACACACAATGGTTAAAAAGGCATAACTTTCACATTATAAATCAGATTTCAACGAAACGAAAAGCAGCGTTCTTAAAATTTTATTTACTTTCATAATAAAAGATAAAACTAAAATTTTCAAATATTAAAAATTTAAATTTAAAAGTCAAAGTTTGACTATTTTAACCAAAATTCACTTTTTGGAAAATTATTCTATTTAGTCATATTTGGAATTCTAATCCATATCAAATCAAAGTTTATATTTAAAATGACAAAATTTATTCTTTTTCATAAATAAAGCTTTTAAATCTAGAAATTCAATTTAAAAATAATTGTAAAATACAGGGTTGTTACAATTAAATTGATATTGTTTAGAAAATGGTTATTCAAAATAGTTTTATCTAAATATTTCCAAGTATATATCTTGGATAAGTGATTTAAAGTGTTTTAAAGTATTTGAACTCGACAGACTTTCAGTGGAAATAAATAACATCGGGAATCTTATTCCGCGAGTGAAAAGTGAATTTGAATTTTGTTTTCAAATGGTTGAAGTATTAAAAATATATATCTTGTGAAGATATTTTGACAATAATAATTGGGAAATTATTTAAATCTTGGTGATTGTTGTGAATATTTATTGATAATTAAATAATCGACTATCAATATTGGCCTTTAAATGGCATTTGAATTTCGATGCGACCGGGGGTCGGATTCCAAGTGGATATCCGAAAACCACATCGAACCTTTGTGATTGTGATAGATCTTTTATTTAAAAATAAGAGCTCGTTATTCGAAATAGCCGGGAGAGGACCTTGTGTCATAAAACCCATTCTAAATAACGACACGACGAAATGAGATTGTATTTGAAGACGGTGTTGAAGACCGGGTATTTTCGAAAGCAAAAGGATTACCTGTCGAATGTCTCTGCACTAGGTTGCTCCGGTATAGAGACTTTATCACCTTTGTGATGGGATTCCGGACGTGATTTGTGAATATCCAGATTTGCAAGGGAATCTTTGAAGTGCCTTCGGTTCCGTTCGATCCCGGGACGGACTTGTATGGATGTGTGTTTGACGTTACACTTTGAGATGTAAAGCTGGTTTCTATCAAATACATTTCTGATGGTGGCGGAGAATTTATTCTCTTAGCTTAACACCCTTCTCTGAGACATACGAGCTCAGAGATTATGTAGTTGATGGTTACTAGTGACACATTCCCAATCTGGTAATGTGACATACGAAGTGCTGCTGACCATTTGTTGATCAAAGCATGACTTTGTGAAAAGTGTAGCTTTGTGGACGAGACCTCATCGGACCTCACACCCCGGAAATGGTCGAAACATGAAAGATGCGACAAGGTTATGAGGGTCGCGCCCTTTAGGGTATGTCATTTCCTTCTGGAAAAGGGTGGTGTCAGGTATGGAGCCCTGATATTGAACCTTTGTGGTTACTGCAAATACTTTTCTTTGTGGTTGTTGGTGTAGAGGATCCTCGGATAAAGGTCCAAAAGGACCGGGGGATGGCATACTCGAGTAGTAGTTACCTAGTTACAGAGGTAACCTGACCTTGTGTTGGCAGAGATCGGGGTAGGTTTTCGAGGCTTCCCTCCAGAGGCGTACCCATGTGGCATAGGAAGTTCCTTAGCCTAACCATTTGTTGGAAATCCAAAGAAATAATACGAGCCCTTTACCATTGCAATTGTATAACCTGCCTCTTCAGGAGGTAGCTATAACAGGCATAATATTATGGTACCTATGCTGGCTAAGATTAATATTATACTTTCAAAATGTTTTCCACACTATGCACTAATAATAATATTAAAAAAAAGATTTTGCGTATTAAGCATGCTTGACTATTATAAGGAGAAATCTCCCCCAAGTGTGCGATTGCATTGTGTGTGTTCCGGGAGGCCTTATGGTAGTTTTATTTTCCAAAAAGCATAGCGGATTTATTTTTATTTTTATTTTCTTTGTGAAAATAATTGTTTTTAAGATCTCACACCAGTCCCACGACTGACTGGAGTTTATTGTTCCCTTTCTAAACTCTGGGTGCCCATAATTTTCCACACGGGAAGCCTAGAGTCAGGTTATCATTATTCAGGAGCAAAGTCAAGAAGTTGCTGTGGAATCAGGAGTTGGAGCTGGATGGCGAGGCATATCACTTATATATGCAATATTTCTTTCCGCTGTTTGTTGTTGTACACTGATAATGAAATGTAATGTAATGCAATAACTGATATAGATCTTTATTTTAAAGATATTCATTTGTCTAATATATTTGTTCCGCTGCGATCTGTGAGATTCTATTATTGTTTCTGCTTCTTCTTCTAACTCTTCTTCCTTAAACCCTAAAGACTCATAAGTTTGTTCCTCTTTGGGCTGAATTGTTGTGGAATTTTGCCAGCTTAAATGGGGTACAGATTTGCGGACCTTTACAAGTGGTATCAGAGCATTTGGTTAAGCGATAACCTTGGCTCTGTTGGGTGTTACTCATTAGAGATGGAGTCAGTAGTACTCTAGAATGAGTGTCAGAGTAATAATAGATATGAGCACGTATTTGTTAGTGAATATAAAATTGTTTTATATTGTGTTGATTGGTTTGTTGAGTGGTATATGGATTCTGGTCAATACGACTAATTAACGTTATTGATAGGGATCTCTAAACACTTGTACAGAACAAATTCAACACAATATTATTTTAAATAGGGTAAATAAAATAATTTTACCCAAACTATTTTCATATATAAAAGAAATAAATTTTCTGTGAATTATTATAATATAGGGTTGCTTGGTTGTTAGGAAGTGATAATATTAAACGATTATCATTGATTATTAAATAAGAATTGAAATCATAACAAAGAGTTAAGAAAATAAAATCCATATACAAATGAGAATTGTAAATTGTAAATGTGATTTGTAATTTGAAACGTAATTCCAGAGACTGGGAAAAGAATTTGAAAATTTTGGAGACTTGGAAAGTTTAAATCCCTTTTGGTTTGAAAATAATTTTCAAGGGTTTGGAAAATATGTTTTGAAGGGATAAAAAGCTCTAAACTCTTTTCAATTGCTGGAAAATAATTCTGATGATGATCGCGACATCATCGGTGTTCATTTTCGGGTTTCCAAAAGAGAAATTGCTGCCAAATTATTTTAAATGGAAGTTGTTTGGAAAATTTGGGTTTGGTTTTGAAATTCAAAGGATAATTTGAATTGATTTCATAGATAATTTTGAAAGGTAAGACTCTGGAATTTTATAAAAAAATATATTTTTGGAATATCATTAAGTTGATAACTGGTAAAGTTTGAAGTTGTTAAAATAAAAATCTAACTTAAAGAGAAGTTGGATAAAAGTAAATAAGGAAGCGAAATGAGTTGGACAAAAAAGTGGATTGGAATAAAATCTATTAAGGTGGAAAAAAATAAATTGTGAATGAATAAGTAAATTTGCAATTGCAAGTACATGAAGGTGAATTGAATGTTGAAATTCATTTCGGATTTGTAAGTAAATAGAATTGGAATTGGAATTGAATTTGGCTTGTATTAAACAAAGTGAAATATTGAAATAAAATTAGTAAATAAAACTAAATTAAAGGAATGATGAAAATGAATATGATTTGAAATGAATCGAAATTCAATAATTGTAAACGAAAGTAAATATATTAACCGAGGTAAATAAAATTAAATTTTAAATCAATTGGAATAATATGGGTTTGTTTAAAATTAAAAATGAATTGAATGTAAGCAGGTGGGTTGTAAACCCTTCAAATTGAATGAAAATGGTATATGAATTAATTGAAAACAGTTGAATTAGTATTAAAACTATATAAATTGCTTACGGAAAGTGTTTAGTGTGCATTGCTTATAGAATTCATGCGTTTAACTATTGCAAATAAGTGAAATGTTGTTAAACTTCATATATATGACATTGACATGTTTTATTTGAGTAAGTGCAGGTTCAGAGAAGTTGTTGGGCCGGATTTGATTGCGCAAAATGCTAATTAAATATGCCGCTTGCTTAAAATGCTAAATAAGATACGCCTACGCAAAATAGGAAATATGCACTGTTTTTGTTTTTTCCAACCGGGAGGGTCGATGTATATATATTTATATTTTTTGTCAAATTGCAAAAGCTCCTCCGTACATAGGGGACTCTGCCAAAATTTTCCGAAAATTTTGGGAGATAGAAAAAAAAATTGGGAAAAATTGTTATTAGCAACAAACGATTTCAAATTGAAAATTGAAGTAAATTAGTGAATGAAACTAATTTAAAATAATAATATGAATCAGTTATAATTGAAAGATAAAATTCAATATTCAAGGTTGAAGATAAACTGAATTCATATGGGAAAACTAATTGAATAGAAGTAGATATGAAAACTTCTGTAAGGAAATGTATAAAATGATTTTGAAGGCTATGAATGGATATTATTGCTAAGTAGGATATACATGTGTGTTAAAGACAAAGGATAAATTAGGATTTTGATTTTGAAGATAAATTTGAATTGTCCGACCAAAAAGGTATGTGTTTAAATTCCCGTATGAAATTTGATTGGGTTTTTGATCTAGCCACTTGGCCTTTTGTTTTCTTTTTGGAATCTGAGGGCCTGTGGTGCCATTATGTAGTCGTACCGAGCTAGCCGCGCAAAGGAGACGCTGGCGAAATTTTTCGAAAATTTAGGGAGTTAGGAAAATTTTTGAGAAAATTTTGAAATTTTAATTTGAATTTTGAAGAAAACAATGTTGTTTGGAACTTATAATTGAAGTTGAAAAGTTAGTGGAATTAATAATGAGTCTTTAATAAAAGATTTTTTTTGGTAAGATTAAAACTATTTGGTTTTGGGTAAATAGTAAAAGGGTTAAGGATCATTCTTCCTAACTGGTAATTTCGGAACGAAATTCTTTTAAGTGGGGAAGGATGTGACGACCCTGAATTCTGGACAATTGAAATTTGAAAATTTAATTAATTTTAGATATTTGAATGATGGTTTAACTTGAATTTCAAATATTATTGTTTGATTGACAATTAAATTATTTAATTTAATTTATTGGTGGTGAATATTTAAATCTTTAGTTTTAAGCTTGTTAAAAATAATTTAAAGGTTTGAAAAATCTATATTGATAATACTGAAGCTAATAAAATCTTCAGAGTTGAATTTGAAAAATGATTTGTTCAGTTTTGAATTTTTATCGTTTGAATCGATATTTAAAAATAGCCTTCCGAGGCACAGTCTCGAAATTCGACGAAACCAGTCCCCTTGGATCCATAGTATTGTATTATTATCGGATTTCAATTTTCGTAGCAATCGGAGTTGTCGTTTAGCCTTGGCAGCTCAAAACGCATAGAAACTATTTTAATCGATTTAATTTGATATTGATCGTTTACTTTCGTAACCTGCGTATACGATCGGATTAGGACTCAGAACCTTTTCCAATGCGTTTGGAATAGGGGTATGATATTATAAACGCCTAGCGACACGCCTCGGTAGGAATTTTGGATTTCGAGTTAGGTAATACGAGATATTTTGAATATAAAAATTTTAAAAATCAATCCCTACCTTCCTCCACACGCCAACGTATTGTCCTTGTCTCCCCATTTCTTTACAAATCTCATGCAAATCATTTCAAAAGCAGAAACAATGAAAAAATATCCCCAACTCATTAGCAACGAAGAAAAAAAAAGAACATAACGAAAGGAAAGCGAATTCAAATCGCCTAATTGGGTTCAACGTCGGCAAGGGGAGGAGGCGTGTTCGTGGAGCCTGGCATGGGCTTAAGGCTCGTTGCACGATTGTGGGAAGGGTGGAAATGGCTGGAGCATCGCCAATTGGATGGATGTCGATTTGGCGATGTTTGAACTTGGCGACAAAGTACTTTGGTGATGGCGTGTATTCTGTGGTAGGCGAGATTGACGTGCACACATGAGCAAGCACGCTAGAAGAGGCGTACGATCTGGGCAGTGGAGGCTGTGACCTAGGTGGTCGAGGAAGGTTTTGGCAGCAAGCTTCAAGGCCGCAATTCGTGAGGAGATGACGCAGTGGCTGCAACTAGAGCTAAGGTCGATCGAAGCTGATAATGTAATCTCGACAGTGGTTTGTCAAGCGTATTAATGCATGTGTGTGCTTGCGAGATGGATGGGCGGCGGCACGCGTGGTATTGGGTCATCGATTTGGAGCAGAGTCGCGATGGCGATGAGCATCTCGAGGCGATGTCTGATAGCAGTAAGGTATTAAGGAATTACATAGTTTATTTTATTCTTCGATCTCGATTTTTAAGTAATAAAAACATGTAGAAAAAAGGAGTTAAATTTTATATATATGAATTATCTATACAGAAACATATATAGGTTAAATTATGTGGAAACTGAAAAATATAATATGCATTTTTCAATTTTATATGTATGCAGAGGTAAAATGAGCAGCGGTTTTGTTTTTTTAAAAAATATAGGTTATTTATGTAAAGGAAAATTAGGTAAACTTGAATTATTTTTAACTACTAAGGATAATTTGTTAAAAAGAAATTTAGTTTTAAATTTTATCTTTAGTAAGAATAAAAGTAATTGGATGATTAATAGTGGTAATAGTGTTAGTTTAAAATAAAATCATTGGATGATTAAAATTACCAAAACGAAAATTGATTCTTCGATTATTTCAAATATTAATAAATTGTATGAATGTTTATACAAGGTTTAAAATGGGAAAACAAGCCGAAATGGAAAATGGATTGCATGCATTATTAAAGGTGAGATCTTCTCACTCAATCAATATTGTTCTGATTTAAGTTTTGAATGGTTAGATTTAAAATTGATTGACTGTGTGCTTGGGTGATTGATTTATAATAATTATTCACCGGATAATATTATATATATATATATATATATGGTAGTATATAGTATATATTGGAGTTGTTGATTTCCCGCATTATATAGCGGATGAGACCCTATTGCACCGTATAATAGTGGATGATATTTTATAAATCCCATATACCGCGATATTCCACCTCGAAGTGGAATTGGTATTTAATTATTGTGCTAAGGTCTGTGGATGTAGGGAAAGCAGGTTGGAGGGATCCCACTGGATTCCTCAAATATTTATATTTGTTTCAATATTGTGTGTTGTTTATTTATAATATGTGTGTGATTATATTGTGATTTCAATCATTGTAGGCTATAATTTAGCCAAATATATTTTTGGTATCGTAGGATACCAGAAATAAACAAAATTTAATTTCTGAAATTTAGTAGAAAATTTATAGTAAATTAATTTTAGAAAATCGAATAAATTTAAAGGAAGGAATTTGTTTTAAAGGATAATAAATTTGGTGTTTGAAATAAATTTGAGAATCGATTTGAAATTTGATTTGGTGTTTTGAAAATAAATTAGAAAATCAATTTGATATTGATTTGGTAAAAATAATAAATAATTGAGAAATCGATCTAAAGTTTACTGGATGTTTAAAAATAAATTTTGGGAAACCAATTCTGAAAATGGTTTTGGTGTTGAAAGTGAATATTTGGGAATCAATTTGAAAATCATATATCAGTGGATATTTGGGAATTTAAATTCACAATGGGAATTTTATAAATGAAAGTAAAATTTGTTTTAAAAATAAATATTGTTTTATTTTTTAAAAAAAAGTGTGGAAAGGAATTTACAGATTTGGAACGTAAATTTAAAATAAATCCAGAAGGATTTATAAATTAATTTGAATGAACCATTTTAGAATGGAAGGTATATTTTCCCTGGAAAGCCGAGTATGTTTTCAATATAGTCTATAAATATGAAATTGAAGTTGTGAAGATGGTTTTAAAGAAAGATTATTTTGGAGAAATTATTTACTTGGGTTATTTGAAAAATCTTTAAAGTAAAGATTTATTTTAATATAGGAGTGGTTAATTAAAGATTAAATTGATATTGTTTAGAAAATGTTTATTCAAAATAGTTTTATCTAAATATTTCCGAGTATATATCTTGGATAAGTGATTTAAAGTGTTTTAAAGTATTTGAACTCGACAGACTTTCAGTGGAAATAAATAATATCGGAAATCTTATTCCGCGAGTGAAAAGTGAATTTGAAATTTGTTGTCAAACGGTTGAAGTGTTGAAAATATATATCTTGTGAAGATATTTTGACAATAATAATCAGGAAATTATTTAAATCTTGGTGATTATTGTGAATATTTATTGATATAAATAACCGACCATCAATATTGACCTTTAAATGACATTTGAATTTCGATGCGACCGGGGGTCGGATTCCAAGTGGATATCCGAAAACCACATCAAACCTTTGTGATTGTGATAGATCTTTTGTTTAAAAGATCAAAGTGGAAATTGTTGTGATTTGTTGAAATCTGAATATAACACTTATTTTTAAAAATAAGCGCTCGTTATTCGGATTAGCCGGGGGAGGACCGTGTGTCATAAAACCCATTCCGAATAACGACACGACGAAATGGTATTTTATTTGAAGACAGTGTTGAAGACCGGGTATTTTCGAAAGCGAAAGGATTACCTGTCGAATGTCTCTGCAGGTATAGAGACTTTATCACCTTTGTGATGGGGATTCCGGACATGATTTGTGAATATCCTGATTTGCAATGGCTTCTTTGAAGTGCCTTCAGTTCCGTTCGATTCCCAGAACGGACGTGTATGGATGTGTGTCTGACGTTACACTTTGAGATGTAAAGCTGGTTTCTATCAAATACATTTCTGATGGTGGCGGAGAATTTATTCTCTTAGCTTAACGCTCTTCTCTAAGACGTACGAGCTCAGAGGTTATGTAGTTGATGGTTACTAGTGATACATTCCCAATCTGGTAATGTGACATAGGAAGTGCTACTGATCATTTGTTGATCAAAGCATGACTTTGTGAAAAGTGTAGCTTTGTGGACGAGACCTCATCGGACCTCACACCCCGAAAATGGTAGAAACAGGAAAGATGCGGCAAGGTTATGAGGGTCGCGCCTTTTAGGGTATGTCATTTCCTTCTGGAAAAAGGTGGTGTCAGGTACGGAGCCCTGATATTTAACCTTTGTTGTTACTGCAAATACTTTTCTTTGTGGTTGTTGGTGTAGAGGATCCTCGGATAAAGGTCCCAAAGGATCGGAGGATGGCATACTCGAGCAGTAGTTACCTAGTTACAGAGGTAACCCGGCCTTGTGTTGGCAGAGATCCGGGTAGGTTCTCGGGACGTCCCTCCAGAGGCGTACCCTTGTGGCATAGGAAGTTCCTTAGCCTGACCATTTGTTGGAAATCCAAAGAAACAATGCGAGCCATTTACGATTGCAATTGTATAACCTGCCTCCTCAGGAGGTAGCTATAGCAGGCATAATATTATGGTACCTATGCTGGCTAAGATTAACATTATACTTTTGAAATGTTTTCCACGCTATGGACTAATAATAATATTATAAAAAGGATTTTGCGTATTAAGCATGTTTGAGTATTATAAGGAGAAATCTCCCCCAATTGTGCGATTGCATTGTGTGTGTGCCGGGAGGCCTTATGGTAGTTTCATTTTCCATAAAGCATAGCGGATTTCTTTTTATTTTTATTTTCTTCATGAAAATAATTGTTTTTAAGATCCCACACCAGTCCCACGACTGACCTGGAGTTTATTGTTCCCTTTCTAAACTCTGGGTGCCCATAATTTTCCACACGGGCAGCCTAAAGTCAGGTTATCATTATTCGGGAGCAAAGTCAAGAAGTTGTTATGGAATCAGGAGTTGGAGCTGGATGGCGAGGCGTATCACTTACATAGGTAATATTTCTTTCCGCTGTTTGTTGTTGTACACTCTGATAATGAAATGTCATGTAATGTAATAACTGATATAGTTCTTTATCTTAAAGATATTCATTTGTCTATTACATTTGTTCCGGTGCGATATGTGAGATCTGTTATTGTTTCTGCTTCTTCTTCTACCTCTTCTTCTTTAAACCCTAAAGACTCGTATGTTTGTTCCTCTTTGGGCTGAATTGTTGTGGGATTTTGCCAGCTTAAATAGGGTACGGATTTGCGGGCCTTTACAATGATAGCCAACGTCGACATGGTGGTAAGCGCGTGACAACTACTTAGATAGTTGTGGAGTGATTCCAACCACTTCGAAGTCTACCTAGGGGGCAATATATCATTGATGACGAGGTCACTGCACCTCTTCACCTACATTTTAATTAGTGCCGCGTTTTATCCTTGTCGAATGTAATCCTTGTTGCATTTGTTTTAAATAACCAGAGATGCCACGCATTAACAACTTCAACAATGTTTTTGACTTTAACACTTTGTGTATATATTAAGCAACATTGTCGTCAAAGTTATTAAAGTCGACACTGTTTTAAACAGGCGGATAGCCTACATTTTATGAAACCTAACACCATCATTTTCGATAAGGATTTTAATACTTAAAAGGATTTAAGTTTGGTCTTCAACCTTGGATAGAAGTCAGCGAAGGGTATTAATGTCACATGTTTTAAGGTTTTTAATAAAGGTGGAGAGCCTTAAGCTTCTTAGTCGGCACTATATTATCATCGACATTGATCTAAATTGACCTATTTAAAGCGGTGGCCGTATATCTTTTTCGAACATAAACATGGAAATCCATAAAGTGATTTATAAATGGCATAAGACTTTGGTAATACAAAGAGCTATATATATTTCCTTGTATTAAATATGGATTAAGGTTATTAATCATATATCATTTCGCAAATGTTTTCAAGTAATTTCATAAGGAAAGTCCAAGTTTTGAGCTAAATTTACCAAAGGGAATATTACTTAAGATTAAGGAATTATGAGACTTGAAAGGTTATTTATTAAACATAATTGAATGATGTATGTTATATGTTATTTTGTTTATTTGATTAGTTATTATGCGTGTTGTTATTAACATATTCACATCATTTATGACACATAACTGCATTTTGGGGGTGTCAAGGATTAGAATAACTAGCTAGGCTAACCCAGTAGTGAGTACAAGCGGAACTAACTCTTGAGTGAGTTGTATTGCATCTAGGAGATCAAGTAGACTAGAAATATAGGATTCCTAGAATTGATCAAAAGATTATTGATTTAGACTGGATATTGAAGGTTCCATTAGGTTCATAGTCATCCATAAAAACTATGTCGTAAGAAATGCTATTGGAAGGGTCCAATAGGTTCCAAGTAATCCCATGAAAATTATGTCTGGATGATGTTATTGGTAGAAATCAATAGGTTCATAGTGATCCCATGAAAACTATGATTTAAGAGATGTTATTGGGGAATCCAATAGGTTTATAATAAGGCCATGAAAACCATGAGTGGAAGGTTATTAGTAGGAAATAATAAGCTCTTAATGATCCCATGAAAATATGAAGTTGGATAGATTGGACCTAAGAATTGAGACAGGTTATTGGTCAGCCTATGAAAACTAATATGTTAATAATGACCCTAGGAAAACTATAAATTGAGACAGATTGTTAGGTAAATTTCATATGGGTAATCCAGGGTTTATTGCACGTTACAAATCATCATATATTATTATATTTTAACCATTGTGGATACAGTAGCATGGTATATGGTTATTGTATTTTGGTTAAGATACTAGTGAGGGGAAAAACCCATTCCCCTTAGCGGCGTGGTATCATTGAATATCTATTTGATTCGAGATTGTAAATTTTTATTCACACCAAATCTGACTCGAAGTCTTTATATATCCCCTTAAACTCTCGAATGATCATTTGAGTAGATCGAGAGTGAGGGATTTAAGGTTTCCATTAAGCCAATAAGCTTTTGAAGTTGTGCAAGAGGCATTCAAGCTAATTAGGAGTTCTTATCTGATCCGTTATGTGTTTAATTTTTTTTGAATGTATGTAAGGACAAAGTTGTAATATTGCCTAATATTTAACTCTAATCAATTAAGGGGCATCTTCATATGTCGCCTCTTAGAGTATTTTGTAATAATTATAATTTCTTTGAACGTAGCTTTATGAACGAGATTATGTAATGGGTATGAAATATCATTTGTGAAATGGGATATGAAAATTTGCTATTAAACTATGTTGAAATTTTTTCATATTCATGTGCTGCTGATTATTGATATGATTAACATAGCCGCATTCTATCGACGAGAATTAATAACTATGATGACTGAAGCATCCTAGGAGTTATTTTTAGGTCTCAGAATTGGGGACGTTATAAATATGCAGAAAGTTGGCTTTTCCAATATTTTGTATCATGTTTCTGGGCTCGATAACCTTTTGCTGACAAAGTATATCATTTGCTAAATCTTTTCTTTATCTTGCAACAAAATAGCACAGATTGCATGATTAATGAGTACATTTAGTTGGCTTTTCCATTTTTTGTATCATGTTTCTGGGCCTGATAACCTTTTGCGGACATAGTATATTAGTTGCCGAATCTTTTCTTTATCTTGCAACAATGTAGCACTGATTGCATGATTAATGACTACAATGTACATGTAGAGATCTTCCTTATCCATAGGTTTGGAAAGTATGGTAGGGGCATGGCAAGCATTTTTTAAATTCTTCAAAGACTTTTGTGCAATGGTCAGTCGACATGAATGACTTTCCTTTCTTAATAAGGCCGATGAATGTGATGCATTGTTCCATTTCCCGAGACATGAAGTAGCCATGACCATCCTATTCAAACTTTGTACTTGCTTAACTATGCATGGGATTTGCGTGTATTGAATTTCCCAAATCTTGTCGGGGTTGACTTCAATCCCTTTTGCACTAACCACATACCCAAGGAATTTTCCATTGCGAATAGCAAATGATCACTTCTTAAGATTCAACTTCATGTTATATCGGTGGAGGATACCAAATGAATCGGCCAAGTTCTGCACATTCCTCCTGACGTTCTCTAACTTGACCAACATGTCATCCATAAATACTTTCATTTTTCTTCCAATTTTCTCTGCAAACATCCATTATTGAGCCACTGATATGTGGCCCCTGCATTAATAAGCCAAAACTACATTGTTATGTAGTAGTGCCTCATATTTGTGAAATAAGATGTGTGTTCTTAGTTTGGACCATGCATGTCTATCTTGTTGTATCCGGGGAGAGACCATAGAGGTGAGTATCTTAAGTTTAATGGTTTTTTCTATAAGTTGATGAATGCTCATAGTGGGAAGCTATTCTTTAAGTAGGCTTTGTTGAGTTCAAAGAAGTCAATGCACGTTCTCCAAGCCTCACTTGGCTTTTGAACTAAAATTAAGTTGGCTACCCATACTGCTACTTAGATTCGTAGAGGAAGCCATTGCTGGAAAGCTTTTTTGCTTCCTATTTTAATGCTTTGTATCTTTTTCGGTTAAGGGGTCTTCCCTTTTGATGGACGGGTTGAGCCTTTGGGTCGGTACTTAGCTATGGTAGATGATGGAGGCGCATATGCCAGTCAATTCAGCATGTCCCATAGCGAACATGTCCCTGCTTTGAATCAAGAAGTATATTAGCTCACCATAACTTATGTGTTTAATTTGTTGTCGATCTGGATAATCTTATCGAAGTTCTCATTGTCTGCAATCAAGGTCAAAAGTGGCATGGTGGGTCCACCATTTGGGTTTGTATCTCCCATTGTAACGACCCAGAATTTCTACCAATTAAAATTTAAATATTTAATTGAATTTAAGTATTAATAAGTGAAATTTATAAGTCGAATAATTTATTTTTCGAACATTGGATTTAATTTGGACAATTAAATCGATAATTTAATATTTAAACTTTCAGAAATAATTGGAAATCGGGTTTAATATGATTGAAAATGATTTGTAAAATTTTATTTAATCATGTTGGAGTTAGAGTGATGTTATAGAACTTTTAAAATTGAATTAAAAGTTTATTTGTGAAAATTGAATATTTTAATATTTAATTATCGACTGAAAATTAGCCAATTTTCGAACAGTATCAAATTGGACGAAACTAGTTCCATTGGATTCGTAATAGTTTGTTATTATCGGATTTCAATTTTCTAGCAGTCGGAGTTTTCGTTTGATCGTGGCAGCTCGAAACGCATCGAATTTTTTTTAATATTAATTTGGCGAGTTAAAATATTCATTTTTCAAACAGTCTCGGATTTCGACGAAACTAGTTTCATCGGATCCTTAATGTGATATTATTGTATGGTTTCAAATTTCGTGCCAATCGGATTTACCCTTTGTCCGGGGCAAGCTAAAACGCACAGAAATTAGTTTAAATCGGTTTAATTTAAAATCGATCATTTATAGCCGTAACTTGCACAGATGATCGAATTGGCCTCCGAAACACGTTTCATTGTGTCCGGAACGCAGGGTGAACCTTAGAAATGCCAACCGACACGCTTCGTTTGGAGTTCGGAAAATCCAGGATGAATAGTGTTTTGGAATATTTTCTATATAAGCACCTCAACAATTCATTTTGCAAAAGAAAACCCTAAACCTAATTATCAATGGTCGGTCGCCTCCTACAGTTTTAAAGGCCAGAAATTGTCCATTTTCTTCCCCTCCGATCTCTCAATCCGCAAAGAATTAGCCTTCGAGTTCTAAAGCAAAAGTGTAGAGGACGAAGAGATCTCGCTATCCAACGGTGGAGATGGGAAATGGTGGAGCATGGAGGCCGAAAAGGGGCCGCGTTCGTGACCGGTTGCGCATTAGTTTCGAGGAGCGTGATGAGGATGAGTTGCATGGGGTTACGGCTGAAGATAGTGTTTGTGATGGCCTTTGACGTGGTATACTTTGATCGAGTTCTAGGTGTTCGATTTGCTTGCAAAATTGAAACCCTAATTTCGGCTAGTATTGGGTTCTTGCATGATTCACCTGGGAGAGTGAACAGGGAAGAGAAAGAATAGGGGACGACCTGATGCAAGGGAGTGAAATCGTGCGGCCTAGGTTTAAGTCCAGTAATTATAAAAGAAATAGTAAATAGTTATATTATTTTTTAAATCGTATAAACATTAAAACGTTGTATCTCTTTCATACGAGGTCCGTTTTGGACGAAACAAGTTGCGACGGGTTCGTATTGACGAACAATACGCTATGGAGCTAGATTGGAGTCGTTTGGAGCTAGTGAGAATTTCGGGTAAAATTAAACGCGCGTTTAATTCTATTTGAAATAAAACGCGGAAAACTGAATTTAAATCAAGGTGAGAACTTCTCACTCAATCGAATCGGTTTCGATTTTAATTTTAAATAGTTAGATTTAAAATTATTGATTGTATGTTGAATGATGATTGTTATCTATTGATTGTTAAAATAGACATTATGCGCCGTTAGTAAGCGGATGTTATTTATTAAAAATATATACCACGAATATTTCACCGTATAGTGAAATTGGTATTATTTATGTACTTGGAGTTGATTTCCCGCATTATATAGCGGATGAGACCCTATTGCGCCGTCTATTAAGCAGATAATATTTTTATAAATCCCATATACCACGATAATTCCGTACTGGAACAGAATTGGTATTGTGCAAACATCTTTGGATGCAGGGAAACAGGTTGGAGGGATCCAACTGGATTCCTCACCAGTATTTATTTGATTACAGATATTTTGATGTTTGTTGATTATCATATGATGATATATGATGTTTGTTGTCGTGATTGACTATTGGGTGTTGTTGCATCATCGGATCCATTTTTAAAGTTTAAAAATAAAAATTAAGATTTTTTGTGAAATATAACCAAAAGGTGATTTTTTAAAATAAATAGATTTATAAAATAGTTTAAATTTGGATTTTTGAATTATTATAAAGGATGTATATAAAGATTTTTAACATTGATACTTATAATATATATATATATATAATATTGGAATTTTAAAACAAGTTTATTAAGTGTTAAAAAGAAGTATAAAATGGATTTCATTAAAAATTATCGATTTATAAATTGTGAAGATTATAAAATGAATAGATGTTGTAAAATAAAAGATTTATAAGTAATCAACTTATAAACTGGATTTTGGGCATTTAAATGGGATATTAATAGAAATTGTTAATAAAGGAGATTTTATAAGTTGAAGTTGTTATAAAATATAAGTGAATCTTATAAGTAATAGAAGTTTTAAAAAGAACGATTTTGTAAATAAAAAAATTGTAAGTATTTAACTTATAATATGGACTTTTGGTATATATTTGAGATATATAAATAGAATTGGATTAATAAAGGAGATTTATAAATCGAAGTTTATAAATAAAAATGGAATTTATAGACATTGTTTATAAATACGAAATCAATGGAATTTGATAAATTGAATATAGAAATTTATCAAAAGGAGTATATTCGTGATTTTGGATAGCGAACTATTCTTTATATAAAATGTGTACAAATATTGAATTTGGTTAGTGAAGTATATTTGCGATTTTGGGCAGTGAATATATTATTAAATAAAATGGATATGTTTTGGAAAATGATATTATAAAATGAATCTAAACGATTTAAAGATGTTTTAAAATGTATTAAACATCGAAATCATTGATTTCAACATTCATTGTTGAAATAGACGTTTTCGAGAAATAGAAGGAAATGGTAGACTATAACACTGTTGTTATAGTAAATGATTTTCGAAAGGAAATGTTTTCGTATAGTATTGGGATTTATATATCTATCTAAATTTTGAATCCCTATACTAGTGATTTTGGGTTGTCGTAACGATGTTTTACGCAACATTCGTTTTGGCTCAAATAAATGTGTTTAAGTGAATGTTTTCCTTAAAGAATGAAATATATACTTAATTTCGATATTAAGTATATTGAATATTTTATAAATATTGAAAATAAATGGATTTATGAATTACTTATTAATAAATAAGTATGGAAATGTTTTTCCAATGTGAAATGAAACGTTTTGAGAATTTATCTTTTTGAAGACAAATTGAAAATGAATATTAGAAAACGATTTGGGAATCATATATTCATAAATATTTTGGAATGAAAATTCACTATGGAATTTATAAATGAAAAGGGGAATTTGTTTAAAAATAAACGTTGATTTATTTTTGAAGTGTGGGAATTAATTTACGGATTTGGAACGTAAAAATAAAGTAAATCGGTAAGGATTTATCTAATTGGTTTAAATGAACCATGTTGAAATGAAAGTATTTCGCATAAGGAAAATGATTGAAATTTGTTTTCAAAAGTGGCAAAGGTGAAAAGTGATTTGAAAATTAGTTTTCAAATGTTGAGGTGTGGAAAATATATATATCTTGTAAAGATATTTTGGAAAATAAATAATTTGAAAAATTATTTGGAATCTGGAGATGTTGAACACGCCTTTTGATAGTTAAATAATCCGACTATCAATATTTACCTTTAAATAGGTATTTGTTGTGATTGTTTGAATTTGAATGCCACGCTTATTTTTGAATAAGCGCTCACTATTCGGGTTAGCCGGGAAAGGACCTTGGGGTCGTATAACCCATTCCGAATATGTGATATGTCATAATGGATTGCATACGATGACCGGTGTTGAAGACCGGATATTTTTGAAAACGGAAGGATTACCGTTGAGTGCTCTGCATCAGCTGATCTCCGATATAGAGGTTTTATCACCCTTAGTGACGGGAAGTCCAGACGTGATTAGAAATTATCCGGAATGCAAGGACTTCTTTGTAAGTGCCTTCGGTTCTGTTCGAGCCCGGAACAGACTTGTATGGATTGTATGTCTGACATTACAAGTTGAGATATAAAGCTGATTTCTTTCAAATATATTTCTGTTGGTGGCGGAGAATTTATTCTCTTAGCTTAACACCCTTCTCTGAGACGTACGAGCTCAGAGGTTATGTAGTTGAAGGTTATTAGTGATATACTTCCAATTTGGTAGTGTGGCATGCTGAGTGTTGCTGTGGGATGATCATTGTTTGATCATTTGTGATATGATCATTTGTTTGATCATTTATCTTGGTGATCATTACTTTGATCATTTGTTGACCCAAAGCACAGCTTTTGTATAAAGCGTGGCTTTGTGGACGAGACTTCGTCGGACCTCACACCCTGAAAATGGTCAAAACAGGAAGGATGCAGCAAGGTTATTAGGGGGTAGCACCCCTTTAGTGTATGTCATTCCTTCTGGATAGAGGTGGTATCATGGTATGGAGCCTAGATACTTAACCTATGTTGTTGCTGCAAATTTATTGCTTTGTGGTTGTTGGAAATCGAGGATCCTCGGATAGATTGGTTACGATCGGGGGATGACATATTCGTGTCAGTAGTTACCCAGTTAGGGGTAACCCGTCCTTGTGTTGGCAGAGATCCGGTTTGGTTCTCGGGTCGTCTTTCCATAGGCGTATCCATGTGGCAATGGAAAGTTCCTTGGCCTGACCATTTGTTGGAAATCCAAAGAAACAATACGATCTTGTACGGTTTTAGTTGTGTAACCTGCCATGGAATGTGGCGGTAACCTGCTATTAAACATGGTAGCTATAGTAGGCATAAGTGCGGAATGCCTATGCTGGCTAAGATTTATATCTTTATTTTCGAAATGATTTTTTCCTACACTATGCACTAGTAATAATATCAAATGTTTCTTTTTAATGCGTATCAAGCATCTTTGACTATCATAAGGAGAAATCTCCTCCGATTCTACGTTTGCATTGTGTGTGTGTGCGGGAGGCCTTATGGTAGTCTCAATTTCTAAAAAGCATTACGAATCTATTTTTAAAATTATCATGTTCTTTGTTTTAAAGATAAACTGTTTTAGTTCTCACATCAGTCACATGACTGACTCGGAGTTTATTGATTTCCTTCCTAAACTTTGGGTGCCCACCAATTTCCACACGGGCAGTCAAGAGTCAGGTTTATCAGGATATTCTGGAATTCAGGAGTTGCTGGAGGCAAGCTGGATGACATGGCGTATTCACTAGTATATAATAATATTTCTTTTCCGCTGTTTGTTGTTGTTTGTTGTTGTACACTCTGATGATGTAATGTAATGTAATATGATGTAATGTAGTAACTGATATAGTTCTTTGTTTAAAGATCATTCATTTATCTATTATATGTTGTTCCGCTGCGATTGTGAGATTCTGATATTGTTCTGTTGCTTCTTTCTGTTCTGTTCTATCTTTCTCTCTCTTCTTCTACCTCTTTCTTTTTCTTAAACCCTAAGAATTCGGTTTTCCGGCATTCGATTGCTCGGCAGTTGATACTGTGGACGTATTGATGTCGGTTTTCGAGCATCGAAGAATCGGGTCCTTACAATGTGGTATCAGAGCATATGGTTAAGCGACAACCATGGCTCTGTTGGGTATTACTCATTAGAGATGGAGTCGGTAATACTCTAGAATGAGTTTGAGTGTAATAATAGATACGAGCGCGTATTTGTTAGTGAATATAAATTGTTTTATATTGTGATGATTGGTTTGTTGAGTGATATATGGATTCTGGTCAATACGAGTAATTAACGTTGTTGATAGGGATCTCTAAACACTTGCACAGAAAAAATTGACACGATATTGTTTTAAAATAGGGTAAATGAAATAATTTTACCTCGATTATATTTTATATATAAAGGGAATAATTTTTTAGAATTATTAAAGTGTATATGAATTGATTGTTTGGTTGTTGAAAATATAAGATATATGCAAGTTAATAAAAGTTGTTTGAATAAGTTGAATGAAACATATTGTAAAAGAATAAATTTTATAAGCAAATGAATTATAAGGATGAAGTTATAATTAAAATTATTTATGGTTCTTTACATTATAAGAAGTGAAATTATATAAGTAAAAGATTTATAAATATGATTTATATTCTGAAAATAAAATTCCAGAGAAGTGTCTTGAAAGGATTTGATATTTTGGAGAATTGTTTTGGAGAAATTAAAGCTCTAAACTCTTTTCGGTCGCTGGAAAATAATTCCGATGATGATCATGACATCATCGGTGTTCATTTTCGGGTTTCCAAAAGAGGGATTGCTGCCAAATTGTTTAAAAGAAAGTTGTTTGGAAAATTTGGGTTTGGTTTTGAAATTCAAAAGGGAAATTGAATTGATTTCAAAAATGGTTTTGAAAGGTTGAAAAGACTCTGGAATCCTATTTAAAATATTTATGGGAATGATAAATGAGTTGATAACTTATACAATTTGAGTTTTAATAGAATAAATTTAACTTAAAGGTTGGAGTTGAATTAAAGAAGTATAAGTAAATCAATAAAATCCAAGTTGAAATAAATTTGAGTTGTCCTCAAAGACATGTGATTTGAAATTTAACAAAAAGAAAGTTAAATAAATTGATTTGGATTTGATAAGATGTTTGAAATGGAATATAACTTAAGTGATGTTGAATGAAGTTGATTTTTGGTGTCAAAGTAAATTAATAAGTGAATCAATGAAATGAAGTCATTAAGAATTTGAACTTGAGTTATATGAATGAAATTCAACTTTATATTGTTAAAGGAATTAGCAATTGAATTGAACTAATGAATTGAATGTAAATAAAATTGATATGGGATAATGGATGAAAGTACTAATTCATTAAAAGCTAATGTTATTAGAAGTTGAATAATTGAATGAAAATCAATTTAATATAAACCAATTGGAATTAAAAGTGTCGGACCAAATTGAATGTAAATTGAATAATTTGGTTATGTTAAATAAACATTGGTTGTTATTTGATTGTTAATTGATTGGGTAAAATTCATTAAGTGTTAATAAAATTGAATTAGCGAAATTGGAAGCTAAAGTAATTGAATCCAACTTGAAAGAAAATGAACTTGAATAGAATTGGATTTGATTTGGATTGAAAGTGAATTAATGTGAATAAATTAGTGAATGTATACTAATTGGAAAATGAACAAATGAATGTTAATAAAATCCAATGTAAATAAATCAAATGTGATTAAACTGAAAATCAATTCATTGAATATTAATGAGAAGTGAATTTATATTGACTTGTTATGGATTTGTTACTTTGATCTCATTTTGCTATGTTGGCACATGTAGTTTTTATGTTGCATTTGCTATATTGGCATATGTAGTTGTTGGTATATGTTGTATATTGATGTTATTTTCATATATACATGTTACTCATTTGTTTGTTGAGTGTATAGTAGGTGCGGATTGCGCTTGCTTCGCATTTGGAGCTCGCTTTCGTGCTATATTAGCCGTATATGCTCGCTAATAATAAATAAGGTACATATCTCGACTAAATATCGTACTTTTACACTTTTTTCTCTGCGGGATGCCTCATCACTTGATGAGATGTATATTTGTGATATATATACTGTCATTTTCTTTTCGGATCGAGCCGCACAAAGGAGACTCTGGCGAATTTTTCCGAAAATTTAAGGCGTTAGAATATTTTTGAGAAAATTGGAATTTTTTTTTTTGAAAACTAAGTTGGATTTGGAAACTTAGTAAAGATTTTGTAAGAATTTTAACTATGAATTTTGGGAAAGTTAAAACACTTAAGAGATTTGAAAAATCCAATTTGAATGGTTTGTTTTGAAAAGTTAATGGATTATGTAATTTTTTCTTACTTGGTAATTTCGAGGACGAAATTCTTTTAAGGGGGGAAGTATGTAACGACCCAGAATTTCTACCAATTAAAATTTAAATATTTAATTGAATTTAAGTATTAATAAGTGAAATTTATAAGTCGAATAATTTATTTTTCGAATATTGGATTTAATTTGGACAATTAAATCGATAATTTAATATTTAAAATTTCAGAAATAATTGGAAATCGGGTTTAATATGATTGAAAATGATTTGTAAAATTTTATTTAATCATGTTGGAGTTAGAGTGATGTTATAGAACTTTTAAAATTGAATTAAAAGTTTATTTGTGAAAATTGAATATTTTAATATTTAATTATCGACTGAAAATTAGCCAATTTTCGAACAGTCTCAGAATTGGACGAAACTAGTTCCATTGGATCCGTAATCGTTTGGTATTATCGGATTTCAATTTTCGTAGCAATCGGAGTTTTCGTTTGATCGTGGCAGCTCGAAACGCATCGAATTTTTTTTAATATTAACTTGGCGAGTTAAAATAGTCATTTTTCAAACAGTCTCGGATTTCGACGTAACTAGTTTCATCGGATCCGTAATGTGATATTATTGTATGGTTTCAAATTTCTTGCCAATCGGATTTATCATTTGTTCGGGGCAAGCTAAAACGCACAGAAATTAGTTTAAATCAGTTTAATTTAAAATCGATCGTTTATAGCCGTAACTCGCACAGATGATCGAATTGGCCTCCGAAACACGTTCCATTGTGCCCGGAATGCGGGGTAAACCTTAGAAACGCCAACCAAAACGCTTCGTTTGGAGTTTGGAAAATCCAGGATGAACAGTGTTTTGGAATATTTTCTATATAAGCACCTCAACAATTCATTTTGCAAAAGAAAACCCTAAACCTAATTATCAATGGCCGGCCGCCTCCTACAGTTTTAAAGGCCAGAAATTGTCCATTTTCTTCCCCTTCGATCTCTTAATTCGCAAAGAATTAGCCTTCGGGTTCTAAAGCAAAAGTGTAGAGGACGAAGAGATTTCTCTATCCAACGGTGAAATGGGATATGGTGGAGCGTGGAGGCCGAAAAGGGGACGCGTTCGTGACCGGTTGCGCACGAGTTTCGAGGAGCGTGATGAGGCCGAGTTGCATGGGGTTACGTCCGAAGATAGTGTTTGTGATGGCCTTTGACGTGGTATACTTTGATCGAGTTCTAGGTGTTCGATTTGCTTGCGAAATTGAAACCCTAATTTCGGCTAGTATTGGGTTCTTGCGTGATTCACATGGGAGAGTGAACGGGGAAGATAAAGAATAGGGGACGGCCTGAAATGACCCTCTCTTTTATACCTAAATTTTTTACTTAGGATTTTTCTTTTTACATAGTGATATATATATATATATATATATATATATTATCTTATGAATATATATATATATATATATATATATTCTGAAGCCCAGAGTCATTTTTTTTCTTTTCCAAGTAAACAAACTTTATCCAGGATCAAAAGTTTTACCAATATAAATATATCAGTGTATTCACCAGGATATGCACACACATATGAAGATGCATGTGCCTCTCTTGTTCAATCAGAGTTATGGTAAAAACAAGAGGATAATTTAATTGATTAAATTTAATCAATTCTCACATAGTTACATTCAACACATGTAGTAAAATTACTTCCATATGGGCATCAGCCTGATTTTTAGTCTTGATTACTGGGTAGGTTCCTTATGAAACATGATTCTAAGAAATCAGATAATTGTGTGATATTTATGTTCAAAATTTAATGGTGTAGTGCTTGTGCTCTGAAAATGATATATGTCTTTATCATTTTCTTTGTTTGCTTTTCTATAAATCTGCCCAGGATTGCAACTCTTTCCTGGAAAACTTTTTAAGTAAAATACTTTATTTCTAAAGTTTGATTCTTTCATGTCATGATGTTGCACTCAATAAAATGCAAACCAGGGTGAGTTTCCTAAGACCTGCAGCTTCTTCCTTTATTAAAGAATAAGATATAAAACATTTACATAGTGTAGTATTTGCATTTTAAAAACATGCAGACACATAATACATTTTCCCTATGCTTTCAAACTTTTGCATTCACTTGTCATAAAGCAAGATTGACTATATTGTTCTTAGAGACCTAACTGTTTCTTCTTTCTCAATACTTAAAATTCTTCATAGACTCAAGATTGACTAATACATTATAAAGTGTAACCCTCCCATTCACATAACATTCTTACTCAGTTTACATACAGAATTAAGATAAAGCTTTTCAACATACCAGATAAAGAAACCCAGATTTTTTTTTTAACTCTGGTTACAAGTCAAATTCTTAACAGAATACTTAACCAAATATCCAACATCATTCAGTGCTTACTACCATGGAAATTTTGAAATATCAATACATGCAAATTTCATCTTTTAAGCTCTTATCTATCTAATTCTAGCATGCTATAATCTTCTTCTCAATGCCTTGCTCCTACTCCTACTTAGAGGCTGCTGTTCCTGAAAAAGCATTTGAAGCTGCCCCGTATAAATGAGACACCCCATATTCCATTAGCACATTAGGGTCAGACACATGTCTGGTATGAGAAAATCCACTAAAACAATTTATTAATTAAATTAAAATTTAATTAAGTGCATATGCATATAGTTCTGCCTTTTAAAAACAAATAATGCTGGTGTGCATGTTCTATGTCATTGCATGTGCTCACTTTAATCTTTTTTTCCTTCAGAGACTTTATATAGATGGGGCATATTCATTCATACATACCATTCAGTCGTGAATCAAATAATCATCCACACAGAACAGAAAAATCACCAACATGGGTTAAATCATTTATTCCCTCCACATTTTTTTATTTCAGGGAAAACTCTAGTCCTCATCATATCAAATACTCTTTCCTTGATATATTTATCTACCCTGGTCTCATCTGCAATCATATGAATCAATGGACACACTGTAATGAACTAATTCACTCCATTACACAAAGATCTTAGGACTTAAACAAGTCATGTGTCAACTTGCATTACTCAAGAACACAAGTCATTCCTGCAGTGATCTTGACCACATTTCCTAATCAGGTTCTCAGGTACTTTCTCTTTTAAATTTTTCATGGAAAACTCATTCAGTGAATCATTTCACTAAATCAAGCATTCATCTCATGTCATTCTACATTATTCATATAAACAAACAGAGGCAATCAATCAATTTAAATATTGGTATCTATGTAAATGATTTTTGCATATATAAACACGTTCTTGCAACTTAAAAGAGGTATAGACAACTATCATTGGTTTGTGGCTTTATGTGAAGGCTTTTTTTCTTCTTCTTCTGTTGCAAACATCTGTGCTTTAGTTAAACTCAGATTGACCAAGCTTCCTAAATCACAAAAAAAAATTGCTGAGTATATGGGTATTGTGTATTTTCTTTGAATCAGGGGTATCAGCACATAGGCAAACCTACTGCACCCCCAATTCCTTTTCATCTTAAGCCTCAGCACATATACATGTGTATATTGCAGCTCACATGCTCATCAATTCTTCTGGGTTGAGCCAAAACCAACAGTACTTGCCTATTTCAACATTTTATTTTCTGGGTATTTATTTATATTTCTAATTAGTATCTTATCAAAAAGAGATCTGGGTTTTTAAGATGCTTATTTATGCACACTGATCATATTTAGAATATTCACAAAATAAAACAAACAGAACAACAATCTAGCATTAAAGCATTTTTAATTTCTGAAAGACAATCACATACTCTTTTTAAGAAAAATTAATTTATAAACTGGCTGCCTTCATTAGGACTTAGTGCCTTAAATTCTTTGAGTGAATTTTCTCACCTAACTCTCTTCTTTGCTTCCTTAGTTAATTGATAAACTTCTGCCTTTTGCCTCAGCTCTCTTCCTTCACTTGCCTTATATTTTATATGGTGTGTTTATTATATATAATTTTCAAAGTTCTTTTGGGGAGGAGAGGAGGCTGCTGCATATATATATGCAGTGTTCTCCTTAGGGTTTTGTGTATTGGTTAAAGCCATTTTTGCCCACCAGAAAATTATGTTATCTGCATTTATTTGAACCCAATATTCTACCCTCCCTGGCTTAATTTGGTGAAGAGAAAAGTGGTTATCTACTTTGGTTATTTTCAGAAATCTTATTTTTCCATAGAATGCTTTTTCTCCTGTCTATTTGCATGCTAAAGGTGTGATCTGATTTCCAACAATATATATTATATATTTATTTTTCCTCTTTCTTAATTCAGCCCATACAAAATACATTTTTGTTTTTCTCCCTTTTCTATTTTTAGCCTTCACTTTCTTATCTGGTGCTTCCTTTTATTTTATTCACAAGAGGATTGCTTCTTTTCACACCTTCATTCTTTCTGCTTTTATTTAAAAACATATTTGTGTGTTTCATTTTACTAGTTTGAATTCTAATACTTAAATAGTGTACTTACATATATGTTTTACAGACAATAACTTATATACATATATACATCTATATTATTTATACTGACACACACATGCACATGTATACTTAGTTACATTTTTATATATTTTTGCATATAGCACATTTGAGGGTTTTCTTTATTTATCTATAAATATATACATATATTTTCCAGACATAGCATCATGTATTCATTCATAGTATCCAGGGATCTAGCTTTACTCATGTGTATTTTCTGTGCACCAATGCACATCATTTTATTACACCATATCAAGCTATCTCATCTTTCCCTTAAAAATGGTTTTAAAAACTATCTTAAAATTATTTTAAGCTTATTTATATTTTCCAAAATAAATTTCTAAAATCTTGGGTCATTACATACACCCCACCTTTTAGAAATTGTGTCCCACAATTTTTTTCAGCTTACATTAATCTCAAGCTTAAATCAGAAAACAAGTATTCTTCAACCACTTAGATTTTTAGTTCTATCATAATAATTAAAAATACATGCATCCAAAAGAAAAGCAAATTAAAAATTAGAATTACCTCTAATCTGAAAATAGCTTAGGGCAGTTCATCTTAACTTTGTCTTCTAATTCCCATGTGCAATCACGGGGATCAAGACTCCACTGTACTTTCACAAGTTTCAGTGATTTATTCCTTAATTTCTTCACATCCTTTGCCATAATTCCCACTGGATCTTTCTCATAAATCAAATTAGGATTTATTTGCACTTGGGTTGGGGTCTCTAGAATTTCTGCCTTGTCATGCACCCACCTTCTCAGTTGTGATACATGAAAAACATCATGTATTCCTTGCATGTTTTCTGGCAACTCCAACTTATATTCCAAGGAACCAATTCTTTCCAGAATTTTGTACGGCCCAATATATCTTGGGGTTAACTTGCCTTGTTTTCCAAATCTCAGTACATTTTTCATAGGTGAGATTTTGATGAAAACAAAATTTCCCACTTCATATTCTACCTGCTTTCTTCTCATGTCTGCAAATTTCTTTTGCCTATCTTGTGCTGCTGCCATCCTTCTCCTTATCAACTCAATTTTTTCCTTAGTTTCTTGTATATACTCCGGCCCTAAAATGGCCTTTTCTCCTGCTTCTACCCAACAAACAGGTGACAAACAAGGCTTACCATATAAGGCTTCAAATGGAGCCATTCCTATGGTGCTTTGATAGCTGTTATTGTATGAAAATTCAACTAAATGAAGATAATCTTCCCAGTTGCCCCCAAAATCCAATACACATGCTCTCAACATGTCCTCCAAAACCTTGTTTACTACCTCAGTCTGCCCATCTGATTAAGGATGGTAGGCAGTACTTAAGCATAGTTCACTTCCCATTGCTTCTTGAAAGCTTCTCCGGAATTTTGAGGTGAAGATGGTATCCCTATCACTCACAATGGTTTTGGGAATGCCATGTAACTTTACCACTTCCTTCATAAAAACTTGAGCTAATTTTGGTGCTTTCCTTTCTGACTTGACTGGGATGAAATGTGCTACTTTGGTTAGCCTATCAACTATCACCCATATGCTTGTATTTCCTCTCTTAGATCTAGGCAGTCCATCTATGAAATCCATAGATATATCTTCCCACTTCCACTGTGGTACACTAAGAGGCTGCATCAACCCTGATGGCCTTTGGGTTTCAGCCTTGACTTGTTGGCAAGTCATACATTTGGCAATATATTTAGCTACATTTGATTTCATCCCCTTCCACCAGAAGTCTCTTTTCAAATTTTGGTACATCTTTGTGTTGCCTGGGTGTATAGAATATTTACTTCTGTGATATTCATCCAATATCTTCTTCTTTAATTCTATGTTCTCTGGCACACACATTCTATTTTGGTACCTTAAATAACCATTTTCATCAATATGGTGATTCATCACTTCCTCCCCTTTTGAGGTGAGAACTTTCTTCTCTAATAAGTTTGCATTCTGTTCTTGCATTTTCCCTACCTTCAAAATTAAATCTGGTTGAAATGTCATTAAGCTTAACTTCCCTTTATTTTCTTGTGCACCATGCATCTGCACATCCATGTGCACACAACCATTCTCCCCAATTTCTAACTCAGTCAGGAAAGACAAGTCCTTAAACTCTTCTATCATCATCATAGCCAATTTAGCATGCTGTCTACTTAGAGCATCTGCACTTTGTTTGCTTTGCCTGGTGTATAGAGTATGTTAAAGTCATAGGCAGCTAAAAACACCACCCATCTATGTTGCCTCATGTTCAAATCTTTTTGTGAAAATAAATATTTTAAAGATTTGTGGTCAGTGTAAAGTTCAAACTTAGTTCCTAACAAATAATGTCTCCAAAGTTTCAAAGCATATATCACAGCTGCTAATTCAAGATCATGTATGGCATATCTTGCTTCATGGGGTTTGAGTTGTCTAGATGCATATGCAATGACTTGGCCTTGTTGCATCAACACTGCACCCAAGCCAAACCCACTAGCATCTGTGTATACAACTAATTCTTCATTTCCATGAGGTACTTTTAAAATTGGAGCATTCACTAATGCCTCCTTCAACTGTTCAAAAGACTTTTCACATTTTTATGACCAAACAAAAGCTTGGTTCTTCCTGGTTAGGTTAGTAAGTGGGGTAAAAATTTTTGAAAAATCTTTTATAAATCTTCTATAATACCCTGCCATCCCCATAAATGACCTCACTTCACTCACAGTGCTTAGCCTCTTCCATGCTTGAATAGCCACTACTTTATTGGGGTTCACAGAAATTCCTTGGGCAGATATAACATGGCCAAGAAAATGCACTTCCTCTTTCCAAAATTCACATTTTGAGTATTTTGCCTTTATGACTTTTTCCCTCAGTCTAGACAAAACCATGTGCGGATGACTTTCATGCTCTTCCACTGTTTTGGAATAATTTAAAATGTCATCTAAAATAAGCACAAATTTGTCTAAATAATCTCTAAAGGTTCTATTCATTAAATCTACAAAGTATGATGGTGCATTGGTCAAGCCAAATGGCATAACCAAAAATTCATACAACCCATATCTAGTGTTAAAGGCGGTGTACTTGATGCTTGATTCTTCCACCTTCATTTGATGAAAACCAAATGCTAAATCTAGTCTAGAGAATACTCTTGCTCCAGCCAATTGATCAAAAAGATCATCTATTCTTGGCAGTGGGTATTTATTTTTAATGGTTACCTTGTTTAATTCCCTATAATCTATGCAGAGTCTCAAGGTACCATCTTGTTTCTTAACAAATACCACTGGTGCCCCCCAGCAAGAATTACTGGGTCTTATTAAACCCTTATTTTCTAATTCTTCTAATTGTTTCTTTAATTCTTTTAGTTCATTTGGCCCCATTCTTGTTGGCTTTTTAATCACTGGGCTTTCTCCTGGAACTAAATGAATTTGGAATTCCACTGGCCTATGATTTGGAACACCATTAACCTCCTCAAAAACGTCCAAGTATTCATTGACTATGGGAATTTCCTCAATAATATGTTCACTGATATCTTTACCCAAATCAATCAAATGACACAATTTTATTCCCTTAGACTCTTCACACAAAATTGTGATCCTCTGGCTTCCATGGTTTTGCAATGATATGGTGGACGAGTCTAAGTTAATTATGGCCTTGAATTGCCTTAACCAGTCTACTCCCAAAATGACACCTATGTTTGGGTAATTTAAAACATATAAATTGGAAATAAAAGTATCTCCTCCTATGTTTAATTCCACATCCACACAAATCACGTTTAAAACACTAGAACTTCCCAGTGGACTTTGTATATGTAAAGGGGTTTCAACCAATATGCAACTTAATTTCAGCATTTTAACTAAGTCATAGGAAATTAAAGAATGAGTTGCCCCAGTATCATATACTACTGCTATGGGTACACTACAAATAAATAGTATACCTTCCACTTGTCTGTGTTCCTCAGCATTGGTCTCCACTATTTTGCCTTTTTCTCCCAAGTTTGCTAATTTTCCTTGCTGCTTATTCTCAGGACAATTTCTTTTCATGTGCCCCTCTTTCCCGCATAAATACACTTGTAAGCACCTCCTTTCAATTCTGGACATCTTGGTTTGATATGTCCTTCTTTTCCACATTGATTACACACAATTTTCTTCTTGGTTTCCTTAGCTTTAATATCCCCAGCAGACTTGTTACTGGCCTCTTCTTTCTTCTTATCATAAGGATGATATCTCCCCGTACTCTTCTTACTATTATTGTTCTTGAAATTTCTGAATTTTTCCCTTTCCTTGTCATGCTGCTCCAATCTCAAAGCTAAGTCTATCACTTGGTCAAAGGTCCTGTCAGCATAAGGTAATATAGCCCTGCTAAGTCCTGGGTTCAAACCTTTTATGTACCTATCATTTTTGGATGCTTCCTCTGCCACCAGCATTGCTCCATATGTGGAAAGTCCCTCAAACCTTTGAGTGTATTCTGTGACAGTCATAGTTCCTTGCCTAAGTCTAATAAATTCTTCTAGCAAGGTAGCCTTAGCTGATGCTGGTACAAACCTTGCTTCCAACATCTCCTTGAATTGATTCCAAGTGATTTCATTCTCATTTCTTCCTGCAATGATTACTTCCCACCAGCTTAAAGCTACTCCTTTTAGATGTCTTGAAGCAATTTGCCACCTTCTTTGATCATTAAGTTGCATGTCATTAAAAATTCTATCCAATGTTCTCAACCATGCTTGAATTTCCATAATACTCTATGTCCCTTCAAAGCTTTTGCCTCCTAAATGAGTATATGTCTTGAGTAATTTTGAGAGCTCTTCATGGGGATTTTCTTGCCTTTGTCCTGCCCCATCCCTAAATGCTCTCACTAAGTCTTGCAGATTGACCATTGGTGGTACATTGGAAGATCCCGCTCCCTAATTTGGTGGTCTTCCTGCCAAAGTTTGCTAATAACAATTTACAAAGCTGGTTAGTTTGATTGGTAATTTAATTATTTCAGTGGTTTTATTTTCGCTAAAAACATTGTTATGTATTCAGTCTCTTTAGATTTTTTTTTCCTATCAGAGAACTTGATCTTTATTTCTGCTATGTTTAATAACACAGCTCTGATACCAAATGAAATGACCCTCTCTTTTATACCTAAATTTTTTACTTAGGAGTTTTTTTTACATAGTGATATATATATATATTTATTATCTTATGAATATATATATATATATATATATATATTCTGAAGCCAGAGTCATTTTTTTTTCTTTTCCAAGTAAACAAACTTTATCCAGGATCAAAAGTTTTACCAATATAAATATATCAGTGTATTCACCAGGATATGCACATACATATGAAGATGCATGTGCCTCTCTTGTTCAATCAGAGTTATGGTAAAAACAAGAGGATAATTTAATTGATTAAATTTAATCAATTCTCACATAGTTACATTCAACATATGTAGTAAAATTACTTTCATATGGGCATCAGCCTGATTTTTAGTCTTGATTACTGGGTAGGTTCCTTATGAAATATGATTCTAAGAAATCAGACAATTGTGTGATATTTATGTTTAAAATTTAATGGTGTAGTGCTTGTGCTCTGAAAATGATATATGTCTTTATCATTTTCTTTGTTTGCTTTTCTATAAATCTGCCCAGGAATGCAACTCTTTCCTGGAAAACTTTTTAAGTAAAATATTTTATTTCTAAAGTATGATTCTTTCATGTCATGATGCTGCACTAAATAAAATGCAAACCAGGGTGAGTTTCCTGAGACCTGTGAATGTTACAGCTTCTTCCTTTATTCAAGAATAAGATATAAAACATTTACATAGTGTAGTATTTGCATTTTAAAAATATGCAGACACATAATACATTTTCCCTATGCTTTCAAACTTTTGCATTCACTTATCATAAAGCAAGATTGACTATATTGTTCTTAGAGACCTAACTGTTTCTTCTTTCTCAATACTTAAAATTCTTCATAGACTCAAGATTGACTAATACATTATAAAGTGTAACCCTCCCATTCACATAACATTCTTACTCAGTTTACATACAGAATTAAGATAAAGCTTTTCAACATACCAGATAAAGAAACCCAGATTTTTTTTAACTCTAGTTACAAGTCAAATTCTTAACAGAATACTTAACCAAATATCCAACATCATTCAGTGCTTACTACCATGGAAATTTTAAAATATCAATACATGCAAATTTCATCTTTTAAGCTCTTATCTATCTAATTCTAGCATGCTATAATCTTCTTCTCAATGCCTTGCTCCTACTCCTACTTAGAGGCTGTTGTTCCTGAAAAAGCATTTGAAGCTGCCCCGTATAAATGAGACACCCCATATGCCATTAGCACACTAGGGTCAGACACATGTCTGGTATGAGAAAATCCACTAAAACAATTTATTAATTAAATTAAAATTTAATTAAGTGCATATGCATATAGTTCTGCCTTTTAAAAACAAATAATGCTGGTGTGCATGTTCTATGTCATTGCATGTGCTCACTTTAATCTTTTTTTTTTTCAGAGACTTTATATAGATGGGGCATATTCATTCATACATACCATTCAGTCATGAATCAAATAATCATCCACACAGAACAGAAAAATCACCAACATGGGTTAAATCATTTATTCCCTCCACATTTTTTTATTTCAGGGAAAACTCTAGTCCTCATCATATCAAATACTCTTTCCTTGATATATTTATCTACCCTGGTCTCATCTGCAATCATATGAATCAATGGAAACACTGTAATGAACTAATTCACTCCATTACACAAAGATCTTAGGACTTAAACAAGTCATGTGTCAACTTGCATTACTCAAGAACACAAGTCATTCCTGCAGTGATCTTGACCACATTTCCTAATCAGGTTCTCAGGTACTTTCTCTTTTAAATTTTTCATGGAAAACTCATTCAGTGAATCATTTCACTAAATCAAGCATTCATCTCATGGCATTCCACATTATTCATATAAACAAACAGAGGCAATCAATCAATTTAAATATTGGTATCTATGTAAATGATTTCTGCATATATAAACATGTTCTTGCAACTTAAAAGAGGTATAGACAACTATCATTGGTTTGTGGCTTTATGTGAAGGCTTTTTTTCTTCTTCTTCTGTTGCAAACATCTGTGCTTTAGTTAAACTCAGATTGACCAAGCTTCCTAAATCACAAAAAAAAAATTTGCTGAGTATATGGGTATTGTGTATTTTCTTTGAATCAGGGGTATCAGCACATAGGCAAACCTATTGCACCCCCAATTCCTTTTCATCTTAAGCCTCAGCACATATACATGTGTATATTGCAGCTCACATGCTCATCAATTCTTCTGGGTTGCGCCAAAACCAACAGTACTTGCCTATTTCAACATTTTATTTTTTGGGTATTTATTTATATTTCTAATTAGTATCTTATCAAAAAGAGATCTAGGTTTTTAAGATGCTTATTTATGCACACTGATCATATTTAGAATATTCACAAAATACAACAAACAGAACAACAATCTAGCATTAAAGCATTTTTAATTTCTGAAAGACAATCACATACTCTTTTTAAGAAAAATTAATTTATAAACTGGCTGCCTTCATTAGGACTTAGTGCCTTAAATTCTTTGAGTGAATTTCTCACCTAACTCTCTTCTTTGCTTCCTTAGTTAATTGATAAACTTCTGCCTTTTGCCTCAGCTCTCTTCCTTCACTTGCCTTATATTTTATATGGTGTGTTTATTATATATATTTTTCAAAGTTCTTTTGGCGAGGAGAGGTGGCTGCTGCATATATATATGCAGTGTTCTCCTTAGGGTTTTGTGTATTGGTTAAAGCCATTTTTGCCCACCAGAAAATTATGTTATCTGCATTTATTTGAACCCAATATTCTACCCTCCCTGGCTTAATTTGGTGAAGAGAAAAGTGGTTATCTACTTTGGTTATTTTCAGAAATCTTACTTTTCCATAGAATGCCTTTTCTCTTGTCTATTTGCATGCTAAAGGTGTGATCTGATTTCCAACAATATATATTATATATTTATTTTTCCTCTTTCTTAATTCAGCCCGTACAAAATACATTTTTGTTTTTCTCCCTTTTCTATTTTTAGCCTTCACTTTCTTATCTGGTGCTTCCTTTTATTTTATTCACAAGAGGATTGCTTCTTTTCACACCTTCATTCTTTCTGCTTTTATTTAAAAACATATTTGTGTGTTTCATTTTACTAGTTTGAATTCTAATACTTAATTAGTGTACTTATATATATGTTTTACAGACAATAACTTATATACATATATACATCTATATTATTTATACTGACACACACATGCACATGTATACTTAGTTACATTTTTATATATTTTTGCATATAGCACATTTGAGGGTTTTCTTTATTTATCCGTAAGTATATACATATATTTTCCATACATAGCATCATGTATTCATTCATAGTATCCAGGGATCTAGCTTTACTCATGTGTATTTTCTGTGCACCAATGCACATCATTTTATTACACCATATCAAGCTATCTCATCTTTCCCTTAAAAATGGTTTTAAAAACTATCTTAAAATTATTTTAAGCTTATTTATATTTTCCAAAATAAATTTCTAAAACCTTGGATCATTACACGGCCTGATGCAAGGGAGTGAAATCGTGCGGCCTAGGTTTAAGTCCAGTAGTTATAAAAGAAATAGTAAATAGTTATATTATTTTTAAAATCGTATAAACTTTAAAACGTTGTATCTCTTTAATATGAGGTCCGTTTTGGACGAAACAAGTTGCGACGGGTTCGTATTGACGAACACTACGCTATGGAGCTGGATTGGAGTCGTTTGGAGCTAGTGAGAATTTCAGGTAAAATTAAACGCGCGTTTAATTTTATTCGAAATAAAACGCGGAAAACTGAATTTAAATCAAGGTGAGAACTTCTCACTCAATCGAATCGGTTTCGATTTTCATTTTAAATAGTTAGATTTAAAATTATTGATTGTATGTTGAATGATGATTGTTATCTATTGATTATTAAAATAGACATTATGCGCCGTTAGTAAGCGGATGTTATTTATTAAAATCATATACCGCGAATATTTCACCGTATAGTGAAATTGGTATTATTTATGTACTTGGAGTTGATTTCCTGCATTATATAGCGGATGAGACCCTATTGCGTCGTCTATTAAGAGGATAATATTTTTATAAATCCCATATACCGCGATAATTACGTACTAGAACGGAATTGGTATTGTGCTAACATCTTTGGATGCAGGGAAACAGGTTGGAGGGATCCAACTGGATTTCTCACCAGTATTTATTTGATTACAGATATTTTGATGTTTGTTGATTATCATATGATGATATATGATGTTTGTTGTCGTGATTGACTATTGGGTGTTGTTGCATCATCGTATCCATTTTTAATGTTTAAAAATAAAAATTAAGATTTTTTGTGAAATATAACCAAAAGGTGATTTTTAAAATAAATAGATTTATAAAATAGTTTAAATTTGGATTTCTGAATTATTATAAAGGATGTATATAAAAGATTTTTAACATTAATACTTATAATAAATAAATAAATAAATATATAAAATATTGGAATTTTAAAACAAGTTATTAAGTGTTAAAAAGAAGTATAAAATGGATTTCATTAAAAATTATCGATTTATAAATTGTGAAGATTATAAAATGAATAGATGTTGTAAAATAAAAGATTTATAAGTAATCAACTTATAAACTGGATTTTGGGCATTTAAATGGGATATTAATAGAAATTGTTAATAAAGGAGATTTTATAAGTTGAAGTTGTTATAAAATATAAATGAATCTTATAAGTAATAGAAGTTTTAAAAAGAACGATTTTGTAAATAAATGAATTATAAGTATTTAACTTATAATATGGACTTTTGGTATATATTTGAGATATATAAATAGAATTGGATTAATAAAGGAGATTTATAAATCAAAGTTTATAAATAGAAATGGAATTTATAGACATAGTTTATAAATTCGAAATCAATGGATTTTGATAAATTGAATATAGAAATTTATTAAAAGAGTATATTCACGATTTTGGATAGCGAACTATTCTTTATATAAAGCATGTAAAAATATTGAATTTGGTTAGTGAAGTATATTCGCGATTTTGGATAGTGAATATATTATTAAATAAAATGGATATGTTTTGGGAAATGATATTATAAAATGAATCTAAACGATTTAAAGATGTTTTAAAATGTATTAAACATCGAAATCATTGATTTCAACATTCATTGTTGAAATAGACGTTTTCGAGAAATAGAAGGAAATGATAGACTATAACACTGTTGTTATAGTAAATGATTTCCGAAAGGAAATGTTTTCGTATAGTATTGGGATTTATATATCTATCTAAATTTCGAATCCCTATACTAGTGATTTTGGGTTGTCGTAACGATGTTTTACGCAACATTCGTTTTGGCTCAAATAAATGTGTTTAAGTGAATGTTTTCCTTAAAGAATGAAATATATACTTAATTTCGATATTAAGTATATTGAATATTTTCTAAATATTGAAAATAAATGGATTTGCAAATTACTTATTAATAAATAAGTATGGAAATGTTTTTCCAATGTGAAATGAAACGTTTTGAGAATTTATCTTTTTGAAGACAAATTGAAAATGAATATTAGAAATCGATTTGGGAATCATATATTCATAAATATTTTGGAATGAAAATTCACTATGGAATTTATAAATGAAAAGGGGAATTTGTTTAAAAATAGACGTTGATTTATTTTTGAAGTGTGGGAATTAATTTACGGATTGGAACGTAAATATAAAGTAAATCGGTAAGGATTTATTTAATTGGTTTAAATGAACCATGTTGAAATGAAAGTATTTCGCATAAGGAAAATGATTGAAATTTGTTTTCAAAAGTGGTAAAGGTGAAAAGTGATTTGAAAATTAGTTTTCAAATGTTGAGGTGTGGAAAATATATATATCTTGTAAAGATATTTTGGAAAATAAATAATTTGGAAAATTATTTGGAATCTGGTGATGTTGAACACGCCTATTGATAGTTAAATAATCCGACTATCAATATTTACCTTTAAATAGGTATTTGTTGTGATTGTTTAAATTTGAATGCCACACTTATTTTTGAATAAGCGCTCACTATTCGGGTTAGCCAGGAAAGGACCTTGGGGTCGTATAACCCATTCCGAATATGTGATACGTCGTAATGGATTGCATTCGATGGCCAGTGTTGAAGATCGAATATTTTTGAAAATGGAAGGATTACCGTTGAGTTGCTCTGCATCGGCTGATCTCCGATATAGAGGTTTTATCACCCTTAGTGACGGGAAGTCCGGACGTGATTAGAAATTATCCAGAATACAAGGACTTTTTTGTAAGTGCCTTCGATTCTGTTCGAGCACGAAACAGACTTGTATGGATTGTATGTCTGACATTACAAGTTGAGATATAAAGCTGATTTCTTTCAAATATATTTCTGTGGGTGGCGGAGAATTTATTCTCTTGGCTTAACACCCTTCTCTGAGACGTACGAGCTAAGAGGTTATGTAGTTGAAGGTTATTAGTGATATACTTTCAATTTGTAGTGTTGCTGTGGGATGATCATTGTTTGATCATTTGTGATATGATCATTTGTTTGATCATTTATCTTGGTGATCATTACTTTGATCATTTGTTGACCCAAAGCACAGCTTTTGTATAAAGCGTGGCTTTGTGGACGAGACTTCGTCGGACCTCACACCCCGAAAATGGTCAAAACAGGAAGGATGCAGCAAGGTTATTAGGGGGTAGCACCCCTTTAGTGTATGTCATTCCTTCTGGATAGAGGTGGTATCATGGTATGGAGCCCAGATACTTAACCTATGTTGTTGCTGCAAATTTATTGCTTTGTGGTTGTTGGAAATCGAGGATCCTCGGATAGATTGGTTACGATCGGGGGATGACATATTCGTGTCAGTAGTTACCCAGTTAGAGGTAACCCGGCCTTGTGTTGGCAGAGATCCGGTTTGGTTCTCGGGTCGTCTTTCCAGAGGCGTACCCATGTGGCAATGGGAAGTTCCTTGGCCTGACCATTTGTTGGAAATCCAAAGAAACGATACGATCTTGTACGGTTTTAGTTGTATAGCCTGCCATGGAATGTGGCGGTAACCTGCTATTGAACATGGTAGCTATAGTAGGCATAAGTGCGGAATGCCTATGCTGGCTAAGATTTATATCTTTATTTTCGAAATGATTTTTTCCTACACTATGCACTAGTAATAATATCAAACGTTTCTTTTTAATGCGTATCAAGCATCTTTGACTATCATAAGGAGAAATCTCCTCTGATTCTGTGTTTGCAGTGTGTGTGTGCGGGAGGCCTTATGGTAGTCTCATTTTCTAAAAAGCATTGCGAATCTATTTTTAAAATTATCCTATTATTTGTTTTAAAGATAAACTGTTTTAGTTCTCACACCAGTCACATGACTGACTCGGAGTTTATTGTTTTCCTTCCTAAACTCTGGGTGCCCACCAATTTCCACATGGGCAGTCAAGAGTCAGGTTTATCAGGATATTCTGGAATTCAGGAGTTGCTGGAGGCAAGCTGGATGACATGGCGTATTCACTAGTATATAGTATTTCTTTTCCGCTGTTTGTTGTTGTACACTCTTATGATGTAATGTAATGTAATATGATGTAATGTAGTAACTGATATAGTTCTTCGTTTAAAGATTTTTCATTTATCTATTATATGTTGTTCTGCTGCGATTATGAGATTCTGATATTGTTCTGTTGCTTCTTTCTGTTCAGTTCTATCTTTCTCTTTCTTCTTCTACCTCTTTCTTTTTCTTAAACCCTAAGAATTCAGTTTTCCGGCATTCGATTGCTCGGCAGTTGATATAGTGGACGTATTGATGTCGGTTTTCGAGCGTCGAAGAATCGGGTCCTTACACCCATGCAAGTTTCAAGTCGGTTATCATCGTTATCTTTCATGTTTATTTCTTAATCATGTTGATCCAATGCATGGATCATCCATTCAATGAACTCCTTAGTCGAGATGGACGTCGTATGTGAACCTAAGAGCTCTAGTTGCCCTCGCCTCTCATAAATGAGTCCGTCGATGTTAATAGGGACAAAGTTGTTGTGTTGGCTCTTCCTGCTCTCCGTTCGTATTGAAACTTTCTCATTCCAAGTTGCTATAAGCTCTCTTGTCTTGTCTAGGATGGCTAGGTGATTTGATCCCTACCATCCCTGCCCCTGGCACAAAATGGAGCTACATGGCTCTCACATTCTCTCAAGTGCAGGGGTGATACGATAGCTTTCCCAACCACTTATGTGCCACGAGTAGCCCTGGCATGAATGGGAGTGTTGCATGGGCCCATCATTCTCTTTGGTTCACCATCGATGAGTGTCATTATTCTTGCTGCAAAAAAAGGGCTTCCTTCTTAGCTTGTTGCAATGGGATGTTATAGTAGTCTTTGCTGGCCTACTAATTACTATGAACACACTGTATACCTCCCTTGATGAGAAACTTCATGGCAAGCTGCTAATATGCCATTACTGTGTCTAGGTCTACCAGTGCTGGTTTTCTTATTAAGATGTTATAAAAAGATGAGGAATCTACTACCAAAAAGTTTACTAAATTTTTATAGAGCAGGGTTTCTCACCGAAGGTGACTAAATGTTAAGTCAATCCTAAAGGAACAATCATAACACCTCCAAATCCATAGATAAACAAGGCACTAGATGTGAGTCTTGAAATTTGTACATAGTTGGTCCAAAGAGTGAACATTGCCTTCTTGAAGATGCAAAAACCAATGTGAGGAGGTGGAGAAAAACAGAAGACACTTTTGCATTGTAAGAGAGTGGGATGTCTTGAGTGATGGAGTTAAAAGTTGTAATGTGGCCAGATGGATCTGCGCTTCTGTCATATCTATCAATTGGAGGCAGGTCATACCTCCCCTGGATGTATAACCTTAAGATATCTTTGGAGAAGGGTTCCTTATTTTCATCAACAGATAAACGCTTGTTGTCATTGTTCTTAGTCTTGATACTTAGCATCTTATGTCATAAAGATGCCATCTCTTCTCGGGGGCCACCCTCCGCATGATTCAGGCGACGCCGACCCCTTACCAAGGAACGGCTTCTTAGGTGTCTTTTAAGTAAAGGAGATATATGACGCTGATATGGTGATGGGGAATGGTAATGAAAGAGAGCAATGGGTGACCTCCTGTTTCTATAGACAAAGGGTGATCTGGACTGTTGAGACCGCCTTTCAAGGGATATGGGTTAGGGGGCATCCCTCTAGTGCCAGGAGTAAACTGAGAGTTTTCGTTGCTGGTAGGTTATGGCCCATCCGCCATCATTAAGATGGTCTAAGTTCAAGTCATGCTTCCCATCCACTACGTGAAGGTGGTCAAATGTAGGATGCCTTTATAACAGGAGAGCAACAGGCTACCTGAGCTCCTTGATTTAGTGCTAGTTCAAGTAAGAGGATGTCAGGAGAAAAGTCTTGTTCATGCATTGTAGAGAGATCTCTATTTCTTCCAAGAGCTAACATAACAGAAGTCTCCAGCATAACCCCCTCATAAGCATCATGCATTATGTTGAATATGCTAGGAATAGTAAGCTAGATAGGAGTATGATCTATCGCTGTGGGGATGGTTAGACAGTAGTTAACATTATCTTGAGCATCCACTTGGGCTCCGACTCCGAATTGATTCAAATCATGGGCCATCTGCCCAATAAAGTTAGACCATTGACCAAGCTCAACCATAAGTCGTGCTCAAGTCAAGTATAAAACAAATGATGCTAGCTTCAGTAATGCCATTGATGTTGTTGTCGTTTGAGTAATCAGCCTAATGGTCACCATTATTCTTCATAGTCATTTTTAAGTAGATACTAGTTTGTAGAGAAGAAATGCGATAAAAGTTTAGAGCTTTTAGGAGAGGCCCTCCTTCTAGTACCAATATGTTGATTAGAAATTTAGCCAACCTCTGATTTGCAATTAGGAGTTTGATATTGGCAAAGGTTACTCACTAATATCATAGTTAATGAATAGACAATAAGGGAAAGAACAAGGTAATAAATGCTAAAACAAGTAAAGATACACAAGGTTTAGAGTGGTTCGATCAAGAATGACCTATGTCCATAATGGTAATAATTTCTGTTGCTTAGAGTTTTTTGGTTATAGTTGTTGGTTTATAAGAGGCAATAAAGCAATGGATGAAAATTCGATCCTTGTACAAGTGCATTTGAATTTTTATATATAGCAGTTAAAATTTGGTCTGGATGACTCAGATTGATATGCTAATCCTTAAGTTTCATCTCTATCATTGATGGCTTTGAATGGTTCGAATACGGGTTAACTTGTTGTCGTTCGGTTAAATGGTCGGATGATGGCTAGCTTGCAGACTTTACCAAAACATGCTATTGTTAAATAGTGCGGCATAGGGACAAGGAACTATAGAATAGTAGCATTGCTGCTATATGGATAGTGAAGGACTCTTAGTGCTTGCTTCATAGTGCCACTTTTGTTAGGTGAACGTTGTCGTATATGACAATCTTTTTAGTGAAGCAATGCAGGGTCATTGCATCTTTTTATAAGGCGACCAGGTGCTTTTGGCAAAGTCCTATCGAGTTAGGACAAAATAAATGATACGGAGCAGATATGACCTTAGGTATTTCGTAGAGAAGTAAGGACCAAGGATCCCGGAGAGGAGAGTGGGAGAGTGGCTTCCACTATGTAGGCAGGTACTCTTGGACAGGCAACTTCCTTACTAAGAACAATGTTTTGATGGACGGCGGCTCGCTGGGAACTTTAATTAGTTGGGCAACTATCAGGAGGTCTTTCTTTGTAATAACCTGCACCGAAAGAAGTCTAAATCCCGATCCAAAAATGGCCCATCAAAACGTAGACCATTTCCAAAGCTGGCACTTGGTTGGTAAAAGAAAAATGCAGAGTTATTTATCTATTCATTCAAAACTCACAGGAAAAGGGTAAAATGTAATAGAGTAAACAGTACGCATTTTATTTTAGAATTAAAATGCCACAAAATAAAACCATAAAATAACGTCAACAATAACTGTTATATCATCTTGTTCAAAGATACATTTTTAACATCAAATGGGTACATCAAAAAATAGAAGAAATAGATAAATAGACTACTGCCATAAGCTCTCTCATCGTCATCTCCATCTTGAACATTGTCTCCTTCCTAACCTTTGTTGTAACGAGGAGGAAGTCAAAACAACAATTGCTAATGAATAGAAAATTTTGAACCTTTCTATATCGGTACTTGGGTAGTATAATTTAGATAAGGATATGTCTTCCACATTTCAAACTATACTCTAAACCATTTAATACTTCATATAACGAAAGAGGCGGTCCCTCAAACAACTACTTAATACCTTCAAGCCTCAAAGTAGATTTTCCTATAATCAATAACCCAAAACTATTGTTATTAATGTTTACTAAGACGAGAGATGTAACCCAAGCTACTTGATACTTTTTAAAGGAAAATAGGAAAACACTGACTATTTAAGACCTCAATTAAGGCAGGCCTCCATCATTTAATACCTAGTCCCAAGGTAGACTCCACATAGGTCTCTATCTAGCTGACAATGCATGGAATTCTCTTAAGATGCTTAATACTTCTTGTCGAAGTGGACCTTATTAAGATATCCTTTACCGTGCCTAAAGCTAATCCCGACTATTTAATACTTCATATAAGGAAAAGAGGTGGGCCCTCAAACAACCACTTAATACCTTCTATTCTTTGAAGAAGGTTCTTCGTATTATGACCCATACCCCACAGAGACGTCTCACATTAGTCCGACTATTCATAGAATCTTGTAGCCAGATTAGCTTGACAGAATTGGGACTATTCTCACATCATCCGTAATTACTTATTATAGGTCATGTCTGACATTAGCCCTAAAGTCACTCTACTGGTACTGACCTCGCATCCGGATAACTTAGTCATGCTTCATGACACCCTATAAGTGTATAATCACACATCTTATCATATTTATTAGTTAGGCCTTATAAGAAATCCTTCTTATTTTCTTAACTAATTACTTTCCTAAGGGTGATTTAAATGGCAATTATTAACTTAGTTGACTACGCAATTAATACATATGCACGTTATTTACACTAGTTTATATACATATAAGTACATATTTATTAGGCGTGCAAAGATTGCGCCCTAAACTAACGTTCAGATGTCAAATCTTCCAATATTATACAAGTCTCATTTTCATAATAACATTTTTACCATAAATCCAATATTCCAAAATAAAATAAATAGACTTGTACTTAGAGTCCGATTCCAACTTATTTTATATTAAAACAATGGAATAAAACCATATTAACGGAAACTTACAATTTAACAGGTTTTACGCTCTATTCAACTCCTTTTTACATAAAATTAGACAAGAGAATTATTATTCAATTTGTAGAAATAGGCAGTGTAAACTACGAGTAAGAATTCATATCTTACACATTATTTCTAAATGTAATCCAAAGAAAAGGAATAAGAAGTGGAATAGAAGGTAAAAACATATATTGCAAAATCCATAAAAACTCTATTATTTTAATACAAAACAATTAAGATTCCAACCTAAGAATTGACTTTTTGCATTGGAGGAATTTTGGGTTTTTTATTGTGATGTTTTCGTAATCCAAAACTCCCCAAGGCATATACCAAATCCAAACTACACGATTCAATTACTAAAATAGAAAAACTAAGATTTCCACTCACAAAAGACCTTAGCTTTGCATTCTCTTATATTTGGCACGGCTATAATGAACCCTTTCAGATCTCTTCTTTTCAATATATACAACTAAGGATTTGTATATAAGTTATATTTAGAAAAATAGAGGTTTGGAGAAGAAGAGATTGAGAAATAAACAATAAACAAAGGTAGATATATAGGATTTCTTACCTGAAATCCTAATAGAGTTTTCCAAATCTATGAGGAGACAAACCGACAGAGCTGCACTAATGTTCCCAAAATATTATGTTGAATAAAAGTGAGGGGGTTAGGCTCTTAATTATAGTGGTTGGAACACACCAGAACCGTTAGATGAAGGTCGGTTAAAAATAATAAAATCTGATACGTTAAAATAGCCAAAACCCTAACCGCCATCAGCAGGCAGCGCTCCACCGCCTACCCACTGGTCGAGCGCTGGCGGTTGACCGGTCATAGGTAAAAGGTCGACCGCTCCCCTAATTCTGGAAATATCTTAATTGTCATTGATATGTCTTTATTTAATTCCTTAATTATAATTTAATGTTAACATTAACCTTAACGTTTATTTTAACCCCCAATTATAATTACCGTTAACTTTTGAATTTGAAATTTGGGAATTAAATATTTATTTAAATTTGAATTCTATTTAAATTATTTTAAACTTGAAAACTTCAATCGTCCATAACTTCTTCGTTTGAGCTCTGTTTTAATAAATATTATATATGGAAATTGATCAGAATTTCGCTACGAAACCAACAACATAACTTTCATGGTAAAACTCCAACTTTTACAATGTTCCATTTTTACCTCTATCTTATTTAAACAGTTTATCCAATTTATTTAATTATGGTTGATTTTATAGGGTGTTACATCTTTATCGATAGGAATCATTGTCTTCTGTGGTTTGTATAGGCATTTTGAAGATAATGAGATGGGTGAGGTCATTCGAGGGTTATACGAAGCGAGACAAGACATTGGGAAGCTTACATGCCAACCTTCTTATTGCTTCGAGAGAAAAGTGAGCAACACTTATTTTCGACTAGTTAAAACAAAAAAGCAATTTTTTCTTTGTGACCTAGATTAAAAAAACAATTTTTTTTTCATGGCCTTGCTCTTAGAAAAAATCATTGGTCGAACCAAATTTAAATACAATAATAATTTTATCATATATGTACATAATTTAACATATACATATGTATTTTTTTATATAAACAATTTATTACTTATTATAAGGCCAAACATAATTATTGGCTAAAAATTTGGTCAACGCCCCCAAAATAATCTGAAACAAAAGTAAAAATGTAAGCATCTGAATATAAGGGAGAAAATACTTGATTTTTAGAGTTGTTTGGCCAAATCTTGTGCCCATGTCCATTATTCAATATTATTTTGAGTTTTTCTTGTTTACACAATCAAACTACAATGATTATATGATTGAAATAGATTAGTTTTGAATTTGACAACAAATCCTTGCTCAAGAATCCGATAAAGTCAGTTGTCTATTTTTAGTTATTGTAGGGTCTCTATTTATAGATGAATTCAAGCATGAAAGTCCCTAGATCTAGTTTGAATGAGAAAATATCTCCAGATCTGAGTTTCTAGCAAGATGAATAGGTAAAAATAGTTTTCGATAGTTATTATCATTCGACACCAATGGACATGAATTGGTACTGACCAATGCCTTTGCCCTTTCCTTTACTTTCCTCTTTGATATTGTCCAATTATTTAAGCTTGAATGGTTGGCTCTTCATAGCACCATTATTCGGCATTGATCCATATGGGTCGATGTCTATCGATGTCATACTTTGCCGTTGTCCTTTCTTCAACTTCAAGCATTGAGTTCATAGGAGTAGAGTGGGTCCCACTTGGTTATGAGATTGATCCGTGTCGATCAATGTGAGTTTCTCCATACCTAGACAAAAGTTTGTGATCTTCATTCTTGATATCTTCCAAGCTTTTTGATCCGTTCCTTCATCATTTCGTAATCCAGATCCATAGCTATGTCACTTTGTTTGAACACTATATAACACTTGCCTATTGCCCCTAAAGTATGCTTCTGTGAAAACAAAGCTGCTTTGAATTGAGACATGAGACTGAATTTGGATTTGCAAATGCACGTCCATCATTTGAATCCTTTTCATGAAACATTGCATTTTCTCTGAGAATATCGACATGACATTTCAAATAGCTATTGAATTGCGTCCTCTCGGCAGATATAAATGTTGAAGTGTTCTATATGAGCAAGGGTCATCAATTAGAACATAGTCCTAAATCTTGAATTCTCATGCTTGTCACCAGTCGGCATCCCTCCTCTCGAGATCTAAGCTTTAAAGGTGGGCACCACCTTAGCCTACATGTCATTGCACCTATTCTTCGACCACAACCACATATTTACCATCAATCAATATGCAACTTCTTGTCATCATCCCTCCTTATCAACATGGTTTCCTCCCACAATCTCAAGAATATCAAATTCCATAATATTCTTGGGAAGGGAGATAGTGAAGGGGAAATAGCATTTTGGTTTAGTGTTGGTGATGGATTGATTTTCTTGACCACCAATTGAGACGATGCGAGAAATCATCTTTCCAATGCATTTGAACACTTGTCGGATTTAACAGTCATTACATTCTAGGACATTCACCCAATCGACACTCAAAATTGAATAACGCATACCTACATTCTTGAAAAGAAGAGCTTCGTACCATTTTGGAGATCATCTAGTTTCGTTAACGTTAATCCTACATTAAGAGGTAACATCAAAAACATAGTTCCATCATGTGCACGAGCTCGTTTGCCAGCATGAGCGAACTATCTACATAGAATGCTTTCGTTCATCCTACCAAGGACCTAAGACACACATTGTATATACTAAATCAGATATCACTGCCCCACTCGATAGCATAATCTGATCAGTCAATACATGTTAACATCTATTAGATCCTCTATTTTGGCTACATGGACTTAATCAACGTAAGTTTTGAACCATACCTGACCATGCTTGTATCTTAAGCCTCCAGTATAATATGGACCTTAGACCCTCCCAATGTACGTCTACTGCAACTGCAGGTCCTTCCGTACCTTATCATACTCCACTAGCAATAGGTTCCACTTGTGCTTTGGCTTCTACTTTATCCTCTTCTAGAGTTAGGCAATCATGAAGCCAACCTCGGCAACCAGTGCCACTAGCTCCTTGCGTGCCAATGGAATATGATATTGCTTCGAATGTTGGCTTGGCGGTAGTTATGATCCTCCACAGATCTCTGAATTCTCCAACGTTAAGATTAACAGCCAAGACCGTTAAACAAATGGCACGACATCCTTCTAGGAGAATCTCTAGTTCTGCTACTACCTTAAAGAGCACAAGATCCTCCAGAAGGTTACATAGCCTGTAATTGATATACGTGCCTCTCTAGAGTCCTGCCCCCATTCAATCATTTCTTAAGTTCAACCCTCTAATTCTTAAAATTCGCTCCAACCTAATTGCACCAGAACAGGTATGTTGGTTTGAATTTAACATACATGATCTTTCTTTGTCAGTTAGGCAGAGTGCTTACCTTTAAGTAAATGCGATATCTATACAACTTCTAGAAAAGGTTCGATAACCCATCCCATACTTTCTTGGAGTAGTACCATGGCTGTCAAATAGTCATCAACCTCTACAACAAACTCGGTCACTTTAAAAATGAGTACTTCTTCGTCCGATGCCCAACTGGTTTTGTCTAATTGACTGTCTGGATGTAAGTCCCAATTCTTCACATCCCGCTCCATCATACTTTACTTCACTCAAGTTACTAACTTTCATTTTTATATTCTTTGACATATATTCCTCAAAGAATCACAAATGCTTCTCCTGACAAAGCACTTCAATTCTTGAAAGATATTCTAGAGGAAGAAAGAAAAGTCTGAACTTCATCAATGACCTTCAATTGCAACATTTCTAGTTGTAGGACAATGGTCTAAGAGTTGGCTATATGTCTCCTACATCAAGAGTCGCTAAATTGCTCCGTTAGTCGAAATCAATCCTCCGGTCCTATGCATCATCAAGCTTCACTCACGATAGAGGATGTCAATGACACAAGTAAGGATAGGAAGAGAATATATTCGAGGATGGAGATATAAGAGAAGAAAAGTAAGAAGAAGATGATGATGAAGAAGAAGGTGAAGAAGTGAATGAGGAGGACAAAGATAATGATGAGCTAACTGGGAAGACTTCCCTAGAGGAAGGATTCACTCCACCTGCCCCTAGCATCCTTAAATTCAAAATTAGAACCTCATGGCCAGCTACCAAACCTCATCAGAGTCTATTTGGGGATCGTTTACCCTCCTAATTGTTGAGGATATCTATGGTAACCTAGTAGACCTTAACTCTACTTCTGAGTTCGACTTGAGAACTTCATCGCATCACATACCCAAAATCCAAATCAAAATGTTGCTGATGCTCCCCAGCCTCTTCAGGGACATGACATTCTACTTCATATCCTGACCGAGCATGGTCCGTAGAATCAATATGGTACACCAACATTTCATACAACACTTAGGATCAAGGGCACGTTCACTCTATAGGCATCCTAATCTGATTGCAATATCTAATTCAATTCTCCTCTTCATTTTTGATACAATTTTGGATCGATGTCCATGTCAAGAGATCCAATAGTAGTCATCCTTTTATTCATCGAGCCGACCTTACTATTGCTAAGATACTTCTCACGAGTCTGACAGCGAAAGATCCAAAAAGAAAGGAGAGGGAAAGAGAAGAAAGAGGTAGGTATGAGGAGGATAAAATATGGCGCTACTTCAAGCATGAGAGATCAAGAGACTCTTCGACTCAAAAAGAAATTCTGGTTTTCCCCATCGAGATCGATCCCATCTCCCAAGGGCTTAGGATCCATACTTCGATAAGCCCCATTCTTCGAAAGGGCAAACTCCATCTCCACCTCCAATTTCTAATGTTCCTATCACAAGTGACATTCTAAACTCTCATGCTTTAGCTCCCGCTCAACAAAAATCCAAAGCCACTCTCTCCTCTACCTCATTCACACAATAAAGGACGGGAAAAGAACACATCACTACAACCACTACTTCACTTCCAACTTTTCAATCCCCATCCACAAGGTTTTATTAAAATGAAATCTCATCCACCTCGAAATGGACTTTATTGGGATTCGGTTTATGTACAATGTCAAAGATATTCCTCTAAAGGGTCTGGTGGTTGGATTATCCCTTCATAAAGTTCTGCTGGAGCAATATACTCTATGGAGGAAACTTTCCAAGAGCTTAGCAAATCTCAATTGCAAGAATTACTTAATCGCAGCAACTAATGAGATGGAGAGTGAGAAAGATGGGAAGATCAAGAAAAATCTCTCCAAATAGGTTGAAAATCTTAGTAAAGAGCTAACTGCCAAAGACATGGTAGAAAAGGAGGTTGAAGAAAAGCACAATTGAAATCAAGACATTAAAATAAGATGAAGATGCTAGACAAATAGGTTTAAGCAACTCATGCTTGCACGAGCGACTCAGCTAAGGAGAAGGCCATACTTCAAACAAAAATGGACGTCGACATTACGAATCTACAACTTGACTTAAAGAATGAAAAGAACAAAAAGGTTGAGGCTATTGAGATGGCCTAATCTCGCACTGAAGAGGTATCCAACCTACAATGGGAAAAGAAAACCCTTAAGGATAGACCGACAGAGCTAGAAGCTTGCCTCCCCGAGTGGAAAATGAAAAATATGAGTTTAAAACAAGATTGATACAATCATCCTACGCTTTTATGTCAATGCTGTTAGATTGGGCAACATTAGATGGTTGGAAATGACTATCTCGAGACTCTGACTGAAGCCTACGAGGGAATTCTAATCAAGAGAGGGAAGAAATAGGAGGACAATCGATAAAGAGGTGATCAAGACCCTCCTCTTTAATGATTTTGATCTAAAGGCCCTAGCTGAGGGCCAAGCAATGTAGGCCACCAAAGCTGCTTCTCTTGCATAGGGACCACTGAGGATCTTCCCGAGTCAAGCTCCAAGGACTTATTCGAAGACACTTTTCCTATCTTCAAGGAGCCCTGGGTGGCGGTAATTATCTCTGTGGCATCCATCTCTGAGGTCATCTGCATTCCTAGCACCTCCACTCGTCACTGCCACTGCTATTCAACTTCTGGGGAATACAATCTTGAAAATCCTGGCTTTATGCCACCTTCGACTAGCCCTAATCTTCCATTGTTATCTCCAATTTTCGAGGAAAGGGAAGTCAATACACCTTTGCACACTCTTACGTCGACTCCTGGAGGTATATCTCTAACATCACATGTCTTTGCAAAGATTCAGATGTTTTCTGAAGATGTTTCTAACCATGTTGTCTCTATTTGCCATCTTACATGTTAGCCTACTATCTTCGCACTCCCAGCCCTCCTCTAGCGAAGGTCCCTCGATGACTGCTTTTGTCACAACATCTGTTGTCATCCAAACTTCCTTTTCAATGTCCAACTCCTCCTCCGAGTCTACCATGGTCCCAATATTGAGTAGATCGATGCTTTAAGAAAGGAAGCTTTGGATGAACTCGATGCGACCAACGATGATGAAGATGAAGTTATCATTATCAAAGACATAAGGACTAAGCTTTCCATGGTATTGAGAAAGGTTGTTGATGTCAATAAGTTGAAGAATGTCATAATCGAGCACGACGCATGGAAGATCCAAACTCCATTGTTCATATATTTGTTGAGTCTTCCAACTCTTATCTTGCCTTCTTCCATCCTTAACCCTAAGATGACCGGTGGATCTCCCATAACTCGCACTGGTTGCGACAATGACCATGATTCAGAACTTGTTCAAACTGGTTTGGTCAGTCAAAGATAGTCTAGAAAGACAAAAGGAAGTCCACACCATCCAAAAGGGAAAATAAGAAGGAGAAAAGGGGGAAGTGATGAATGGCTGTCTACACCTTGATGGAGATATTTACTATTTTATCATTTTGCATTTTCTAGTACATAGGCCGTTGATGTACGTGCACCCGTAATTTTGTGCTTTAGAAATATGTTGTAAATAAAGGTTATTTACTATTCAACTCTTATCGTATTTACTTTATTGCACATTTTATTTTCATTCCAATGTACTTGCCTGCATGTGTAAGTATATAACTATTTTTAATGAAATTACTCATATATCATACTTGAAGGAATTGACCCAATCGGAAGTAGGTGAAATAAGTAGATATTAATCTTTTTCCTACCTTAGATCTATTGGGTCTATGAAGTCTAAATGGTTATTAGATCCAATTTAATATATTTTAAATAAAATCATTATTATAAAAAAAAGTTTGAATTTAATTTAAATTTAAATGTATATTGTAATGAGTGTATTAACTCATGAGGGAAAAGTGTAGGTAAAACATATAAGTATCCTATATTGCTAATGTGATCGTATATAATTGTTGGGATTTACACCCCAATGGACCCATTTAACCTTTTATCGATGTCTTTGTTGTTCATGGGTTATATATGTGTGTGTGTGTGTATGTATATGTATATATATATAATTAAGGAATGGTTTAAAATTTAAAATTACAGTTTTACATAAAAATCATTTAATAAAATTAGAGTCAAAATAAACATACACATTCATATATCAATGCATGAATAATTGTAAACTATGTCTAGAAATTCAAAACAACATATGTATGTAAAGATTAAAATCTAATATTTAAAATTTTAAAGTTACCAAATTTATATCCAACTTTCAACTTACCAAGGAATCAAATGGTTTAAGATATTACATGAAAGTCTAGTTAAGGATTTTTAAATTGAAATAACTTTTTCACTTGTGTAAACAACAAACAAATAAAAGTAGACAACAACTAAATAAAATATATTCAAATAAAACCATGTAACACATAAAGATGACAATGGGGTGGGTTGGGGTGGGCTTTTTTTGCCCCAAACCTGCCCTAGATTTTTTAAACATTGTCCCAAACCCGTCCCGTAGATCCGGTGCGGGTTTGGATTTTCATCTCATACCCAGAACCCATACGGGTGAGGGTATACCCACTCCGTCCTAGCCCAAGACCCAGTGAGGCTTTACATATTCATTAAAAATTATATACTAATGTACATATATTTACTTATTTTATTTGTAACAGAGATTGTTACTAAATGATAATATATATATAATATCAATGTGTGTATTATGATAAGTAAGGTAATTATTAACGCGCCTTTTGTCAAGGCCATAAATAGGCAGATTCAACCTAACCAACTTTGCGATTATCGAGGCCAGAATATAATGGATTCAGTTTAAATGGATGATGTTCACTTGGATAGGTGGGTCGACATTCATTAGAGGGATCGGTCTCTAGTGGATCGACAGAAAGATATGGTTCGGTATGGATATGTTGTTCGGTCAGGAAGATATGGCTTGGTTTGGACGTGTCGTTCGGTCAGGAAGGTGTGGTTCGGCACTTGGAGGTGGCTCGGCCTGAGAATTCGGAAAATGTGGGTCGGTGGAAGCTCGTTCGGTCGGCCGAGTATGGTTCGATCAGAATGCTCGTTCGGTCGGCTAGTCACGGTTCGGTTAGATATGGGATTGGCGTAGGTGGATTGGCATGTGTGGATCGATCCAAGGAAGTATACCGGCAGGAAGGCTAGGGACTAGCTTAGGAATGGGTCGGCATCGAGTGGCTCGGTGTTGGAGTATGGATTACGGCTCGGCCTAGGTGGTCTAGCAAATGCCGCTCGGTTAGGGACGAAGGATGTACATGGCTCGGCCTAGGTGGTCCAGCAGATGCCGCTCGATCGGGGACGAAGGACGTACATGGCTCGGTCATTGGTGGTGTAGGTCGTTCGGCATGGATCGATCGGTGTGAAAGTATGGCTCGCCTATGGCCTTGACAGGCCGGGACAACTTAGGAAGCCCAGTAACTCAGGTTTTGCCTATAAATACAGCATGCGGGGTTCAAAAAAGGGATCTAGATTCTGTCTCCATTCATCTTTTGCACAAAGCCTACTCTGTCGTTGTTATTCTAAAAACTCTGGATTGTAACTGTAATTGATTCTAACATTAATAAAAAGGAAATTTTCAGAGCGGACGTAGGCCAGAGTCAGCCGAACCACTACAAATTCCTGTCTTTACTGCTTTCTCCTTAATTTTGGTTGTTCTTCGTATTTATACTCTCTACATATATTCTATCTGTGAGATGTGACTGGTATTTGGTGCTTTCACTTGGATTTAGATGTTAGTGACCAATTTTGGCGCTAGTATTTTGGTGCTTTCACTGAGAAGGCAAGCACTCAAGGATTTTGAAGCTAGGAACTTGGATTCTAGGAAGCAATGGCTAGGCCACCAACAAGGAAGCAAGTGATAGAAAGAAGCAATCAAGAGGAAAGTCAAGAGGCTTCCTTTGGAGCTGGAGCAGGTCAAGCATCCATCTACATCACCAGAGATGAGATGGAACCGATGCTGAAAAGGCAGGAGGAGATAATGTAGACTCTTCTCAGACAATTTGGACAAGCAGGAGCTGTAGGATTTTAGATCCATGGAGCTAGATCAGAAGCACTCAACCAGCAGGCAGATGGAGTGGTTCAGTAGGGGGCAGCCCCCAATTAGCAAACGGCTATCAATTTTGATAGACCTAAACTCGGGGGTACACCACCGGGAAATGTTGGACCAATCCATAGAGGGATACTAGATGACGTTGTGCGGCCAACACCAACAGGAATACCGAAGTACGTGATGAGGAGTATGTGCCAGGATTCCTTCGTGAGCTTGGGGGACAAATTAGAGGTAACACACAAGGATTGCAGCTTGGCGACAATGGTAGATTTGCGGAAATGGTCAGATGAGCTGTGAGAGGTGGATTGGTAAATAAAGGCTTGGAGGACGTGAATAGGAGTCCCTTTACTCTTACTATCAGGAAAGCTAGGAACCCACCGGATTTTAAGCTACCAACGTTGGAGACGCATGACGGGAGAACGGATTCTACCATTCACTTGATGAGGTACATGAGGCATATGGAGGAACTGGGGGCATCGGATAAGGTCATGGCTCGATGCTTCCCTTTGTATTTGATAGATATCGCAGCTATATGGTTTAGACAGTTGGTGAGTGGTTCTATTGACACTTGGACGGTGCTGATTGAAAGGTTTATGAGGCAATGTCGGGTCCATATAGTTAGACCCAAGAACGTAATGACCTTGACATCGATGAAATAATGGAAGGGAGAGTCGCTCAGGGATTTCTTAACCAGATTCAATGCGGCGGCGGCTTCGATGGATCGGCCCGATCCATCGATGGTTTTGATGGCAGTAGTTTTAGGAATTGCCGTTAATTCGGATTTTAAGATTTCATTGGAACGGGACCCACCAAGGGATCTCACGGAGTTCTACCATAATGTCGAAAGGTTCTTGAGGTAGGAAGACACGTAGGCTGAGAGAGCAGGGAGAGAAGCTGAAGCTTATTCAGTAAGGGATGGAGGTCCACCCAGAGAGGATCCGATTAAAGATGATGAAGGAAAAAGGAAAATGGATGTAAATGGTAGCAATTTGAAGAGGCTGTAGAGGGAGTCAAAGTTTTCTTCTTACATAGATTTAACCGAGACTCTAGAAATGATTTACTTGGATACTCGAGGATGCCTCCAGTATCGAAGGCCAGCAAGGAGGGAACCTTCTTAATACGAGCGGGTATCGAGAAAGCATTGCCTGATCTATGAACTAGATGGACACAAGATAAATGACTGTAGGTATTTGAAAGATACCGTGGAGGAGCATGTAAGCAATGGTCATCTGCAATAGTACGTAAGGAATCAAGCTATAGTAATGGAACGGGAGCGGCCACCGCCTGCCTCTAACAAAGGTGGCGTTGGATCTGATCACCGCCAGCTTGTTATCAACTAAATGGTTTTATGGTTCTGAATAAGTGATAGAACTCAAAGTAATACGATAGGGCCACTTACACACGTACGTGATCGAGGACGGTCCCTAGGCGTGCTCTAAGATAACAAAAAACGTACTGCTTGGGTCTATGAAATCATGTTTTCTTTTTGTTCTTCTGCAAACTCTGGTTTCTTCTTTGGTATTTTGGACATTTAATTCCTTTTGTTGCATGAAATTTTGCTTTGATAACCGAATTCTGTAATGATCGGATTTGGGTCAATGTAATAAATAATACAGGTCTCGCGATCATGGTCCTGACCGGAGAGACGGGGCAGTAATCACAAGTTACGAGTCCCTTTGCCGGAGAGCGATGGATCGAACACACTATAAAAGTCCTTGGCTGGAGAGCCGAGGCCAGAGAATATAAAAGTCCTTGGCCGGAGAGCCGAGGCTGGAGAATATAAGAAGTCCTTGGCCGGAGAGCCGAGGTCAGAGAACATAAAAGTCCTTGGCCGGAGAGTGAAGGTCGGAGAACATACAAGCCCTTGACCAGTGAGTCGAAGCTGGGGTAGGGTAACACGACCCGGCGAGGCTTACAGATTCAAATTTAAACCCAGAGAAGTCAGGGAGTCGAATTTCGGCTTAGGATAGATGGACCCGGTGAGGTTCTGGATTTGGCAAAGGACTCGGAGCGGTCTCGAATTTGGATATCGACTCAGAAAGGTCATAGATATGTCAATTGGATATGGATGGATTAGAACTCGGTTGTTTGGTTCGGATGGATATGGAATCGGATAAGGATTTGGTCACTGGATAGGAATTGGACATCGACTCAGAGCAGTCGTAGATTCTGATAAGAATACGACAATGGAACCCAGATAAAATGGATTGGATTATGAATCGGAAGGTATGGTTATGGATAACCTGTGGACTTTGTACATCAGACTTGAGTTTATTCAAAACACACCTTCCAATAGCAAGGCATGTTTTGAGGGGCAAATGTTAACCCGCCTTTTGTCAAGGCCATAAACAGGCGGATTCAACCTAACCATCTTTGCGATTATCAAGGTCGGAATATGATGGATTCGGTTTAAGTGGATATTGTTCATTGTATAGGTTGGTCGGCATTAATTAGAGGGTTCGATCTCTAGTGGATCGACAAAAAGGTATGGTTCGGTATGGATATGTCGTTCGGTCATGAAGATATGGCTCGGTTTGGACGTATCGTTCGGTCAGGAAGGTGTGGTTCGACGCTTGAAGGTGGCTCGGCCTGAGAGTTTGGAAAATGTGGGTCGGTGGAAGCTCGTTCGGTCGGCCAGGTATGGTTCGGTCAGGATGCTCGTTCAGTCGGCCAGTTACGTTTCGGTCAGATATGGAATTGGCGTAGGTGGATCGGCATATGTGGATCGGTCCAAGGTAGTAGATCGACAGGAAGGCTAGGGACTGGCTTAGGAATGGGTCGGCATCAAGTGGCCCGTGTTGGAGTATGGATGACGGCTCGGCCTAGGTGGTCCAGTAGATGCCGCTCGGTCAGGGACGAAGGACATGCATGGCTCGGCCTAGGTGGTCCAACAGATGCCGCTCGATCAGGGACGAAGGACGTACATGGCTCAGTCATTGGTGGTGTAGGCCATTCGGTATGGATCGATCGGGGTGAAAAGTATGGCTCGGCTATGGCCTTGACGGGTCCAGACTACTTAGGAAGCCCAGTAAATCAGGTTTTGCCTATAAATACAGCATGCGGGGCTTCAGAAAAGGGATCTGGATTCTGTCTCCTTTCATCTTTTGCACAAAGGCTACTCTGTCATTGTTATTCTAAAAACTCTGGATTGTAACTATAATTGATTCTAACATCAATAAAAAAGGAAATTTTGAGTCAGCCGAACCACTATAAATTCCGTGTCTTTACTGCTTGCTCTTTAATTTTGACTATTCTTCATATTTATACTCTCTACATATATTCTATCTGTGAGCTGTGACTGGTATTTGATGCTTTCACTTGGATTTGGGTGTTAGTGATCAATTTTGGCGCTAACAGTAATAAAAATGAGCTGTATGATAAAGTTCAAGAAAAATATGCATAAGTTATTATATAATTATTAGTGATGCAACTTAATGCCATAAAACTCATATATCCATGTTAAAATACTAATGTATAAAAGAATTAACAAATCATCATTATAGCAATAAAGCAATTTTATGAGATCTCGGTTGTGCGGGCCAAGTTAGGGCAGGTTAGCCAAGCTCCGACCTAAAACCTGAAGCTCTTAAGAACGGATCTTGGATCTATCTGCCCCGATGACCTAATGGGGATAGTCTGGACGGGTAAAAACAGGGGCAGATCTACTAGGTTTAGACCCTAGACCCGTCTCATCACTATCCCTAGTAACATGTGTATTCTTGTGCAAGTTTTAAAAATCAAAGTTGTTTTCAATCAAAAATTGTTTTCATTTAAATTAATCAAAACTATTTTCAACCAAAAAATGTTTTAAAACCATTTAACATATATCTATACTATAAAGCAAAACCCCGGTCAAACCGGTCAAAGTGAAGCCTTTTTGGCTATCCCCGTCTTACCCCTGTTGCAAACGCCAGCTTCAAACAAACTGCTGGGTCACTTTCGACATTTACTCAACCGACTCCACCCACGTTCCCCGTTTCACTCGCCTGTTCTTCCCTTTTCATCCTTTTCCTCACCATTTAACTTCCTCCTCTACTTCCCTTCTCCTCTCCGTTGAAATCGTCCAAACTGCTGTGTCACTTTCGACATTTACTCAACCGACACCACCCACGTTCCCCGTTTCACTCGCATGTTCTTCCCTTTTCTTCCTTTTCCTCTCCATTTAACTTCCTCCTCTACTTCCCTTCTCCTCTCCGTTGAAATCGTCCGCCTTCCCATTTTCTCCTTTTTTCCCCACGACAGCCCTAACTTTATCTACTTCTGTTCCTCTCCAGCTTTCTGTACGCCGCCTTCGCAGAACAACAATGCTGTGAACGTGAAAAAAATGAAGCAGGGTACTGTCGGCAATTTATTTCCCCACGTTCTAGAACGGTTCCTCCTTTACCACAATCGCGCATGTCTTCTCATTTTATAACCTTCGTCGATTATTCATCATTCCCCAACTCTAATGGTAATTATATCACCCTAATTTATCCACTAAATTCGATTAAATCCTATTTTGTTTCTGACTGAAACCGTAATTTTATTCTTTTACAATTTTTAGATGAAATTCTAGGGCTTCAGTTAAGTTTTCAGTGAAGCTCCAATAATAAACCGATGAACAGGAAGCGACGGTTGACAGCGACGAGTTGGAAGATAAACGGCTTTGTTCAAAAACGTGAAGAATTGAAGGAAGACAAATAGGTATTGTTCATATATTTTCGATTAAAGTTCCACTGTTTTATGATTTTTAGTAGATTTTACTTCAAAAACTTCTTGACAATTTATTATGGTAAACTGATGCTAATCGAAATATTATTCATATAAACTTAGGAGAAATTTTTTTTATCTATTGTCAACGGTCGTGCTTTGTTGTTGATTTCAGTTGTGTATTATTCGATTTGTTTGGTTTCTTTTGCAACTGCAGATCAGTTATGTATTGGTTTTACGAAGGACGGAGTTGAAGTTGTGATATGCTTACGGATATGAAATGGAGAGTCGGCAACTTTATAAGAAATTAACCAGTGAGGAGAGGGGTTAACAGATACAAAATGGGGGAATTACTAAACAGGAGATGTTCAAAGCCAGGTATCATTAACATTTTTGGTATCAATCGTTTGTTTTTTCACATGGTTTGTAATGATTATCTGCGTTTGAGAAGGTGTTTACCCCTAAATTTCTTCTTTTATGACAGAACTTACCTTATGATTATTCTAAAATCCTAATTGCTTTTGCCAGAGTTCAAAAATAATATTCTGCGGCTATTAGGAGGACCGATTACAGATAGCTTTATAGTATTTATGAGTTGAACGTTCAAATGAAAACCTATATGTAATTGCTGAATCATCAACTTGCTTATTTAGCAGCACACTCAAACTTGGTAATCATACTTTACTGCTGATAAATTTCTATAAGCTTAATCTACTGTTCTAATGTCTTTGTTCAGTTGGCAATAATATTTTGTAACTGTCCCAATTATATCAATCTCATTTTATAGTTTTAATTATTTATTTGATTTCACATGACAATTAGGAAGAATGAATCTTCAATCAACTAAATCTAAAATAAAATACATATTTACAAGATAAATTGATTTATATATGTATATGTAAAGAAAACCAAACACTGTAGAAAATATTATACAGTACATGATGTCGACATTGTGCTAAACAACGTCAAGAATTTGCATCCCCAGGTATATTCAGATCTTTTCTATTTACTGTATTATTCAGTCTCCAAATTATTAAAACTTCGTTGATGAAACACAAAAGAAAGTGGACATAATTATCTTTTTTAACAACTACCATAGTTTAATACAAAAAAATAATCTAACTGTTACAGTTTAATAAACAACATATTATCATAAACAAAGGACAACACTGAATGATGTTGTTTAGATTTTCATACCTGATGCATTTCTTATGTGTTATGTGTTGCCGAATTCACCTGCAACAAATATACAAAAGATAATGAATACTCAACTAATATTTGTTCACTAGAATCACATCTATGTTCCACAAGTTTGGACACTATTTATCATGTCAATTAAGCCGAGTTTACTCAATTTCAGACTTCAAAAAGTGGACGAAAAAAAGGCCGCTGGCAAAATACATAAAACGATTCATGCAATTTCGACTATTATGTAAAACATTACTTTTCATTTACATATACGATTTCTACCTATAACTATATAGACTTGAAAAAAAATGCCAAAAAACTTTGTGATTTGAAAATAATTATTGATATTTGTACAAAAGAAATTCAAATAAATGAAACACCAAAACAAGAATTAAATAATAACAACTGAAATATAGTTCGTCGGAAGTTTGGAATTTCAAATTTTAATTGCAAGCATAGATAGAAATGGAGTAATAGATGCTAGAAGGGTGATTTTGTCATTTCAAATTGATATTGTCGAGTAATATGAAATGAATTAAATTTATTAATAATAGAGGTTACTCATGACAGAATGAAATAGTTTATCTGATGTATTTTGTAGGATTTTATGAAGTTCCAAACTACAAATTCTTCTTCCAAGATCTTCGCATCATCTCAACTGAAAACTAGAAACTTCAACCAAGTGAAAATTTAATTTTAGGTCTTAAACATTTTCAGCAAAAACCATGTAAGGTATCAATCTTCTAATTCTACATATTAAATTTTATACTTTTTCTTTGTTTACAGATGATAGCATGGCCATTTTGATGGCTTTCCAGGCCCAAGAACTTGACATCATAGGTTTGACGACAGTGTTTGGTAATTGTCATACTGAAGTTGCCACTCGCAATGCATTACTTTTGGTACATAACTGTCTTTCAATATTATTATTTTTTAACTACTTCTTTATTTGTTCTACTGTCGAGCATATCCATGATTATATGTTGTTTACATCATGCAAAAGGATACTGTGAGACAGCAGGACGTCCTGCAATACCAGTAGCAGAAGGTAGTCATGAGCCACTAAAGGTATTTTACCTTTCTAATTTCAGAAATAGTGCAATGCACATGGCTTGCATGAAGTATCATAATACAGCTACATGTTCAATATATTGTTCTAATTTAGTTGGAAATTATAGGGTGGGATGCCCCGTGTTTGTGACTTCGTACATGGAACTGATGGTTTGGGCAATTTATTTCTGCCGCGCCCTTCAGGACAAAAAATTGATAAAAGTGCGTCTGGGTTTTTGGTTGACAAAATTTCTGCATATCCTGATGAAGTTTCTGTGCTTGCATTGGGACCTAAATAAAATAGCTGCCTTTTGTTTTAGAAATTAGAAAGTTCAGCTTAAAAATTATGTAAGGATGGAGCATGTCATGCGGTTCTTTTCTTGAAAAGTTTGTTTGATTTTTTGCTGCTGTATGTATATATGACCAAATACATGACTGTGTAACGTAATGAGTTACAAATAAAAGGATTTAGTACTACACTATAATATTTAGTCTAATGCACTGAAAAGTTTTTTCGTACTATTGAGTTATATCTTTTGTTCTGTACTGTTATAAAAATATAACATGGATTTTGTGGTTGAAAAGATTGCAAAAGTCAACAACAGGTTTTGAGTGTTTGGATTTTACAGTGTACTGTTATAAGTGTGTTTGGCTTTGTTATATTTAGGACACATGGGTTGAGTAGAGATTCTTAACGTACTGCATGCAACAATGGGATTATGATATAACTACTATATGTTGTCAGGTTTGTACACACCGCATCCATTACAGTACTTTCTTCATTTAACACTTCGTCGTTTGGCGCCAAACCAATTTTGTTAAACCCTATCATCAGAGGAAGAGGTGCCGGCTACAGGGGAAGAATCGACCGATGATTCAACTGAGGTTGTGGAGGTCGCATTAGCCTTCACGATAGTCGCGGTTGACGAGGAGGTCGCCACAACTATGGTTTGAAATAAAAGTGGGCTCAAGTAAGTGCAGTACAATGTTGGACATCTCATAAAGCCAGAAAGATCGGCTAAGTGAATTGGTAACATTGCATTTGTCTTCGTGTCTTTAGGAATATTGAACTGCCTTAGTTTTAGAATTTGTTTATAGATGTTTGTTTCTGTTATGGCTATGTATGCAAGGAATACTAGGTAGAATAATTTGTTCAAAAGAGACGCATAGTTAGTTGAATGCCAACAGGTTGAAAACTTATTAGGCTAATTCAATTGATAGACCTTAAATTCGTTTCCTCAACCTCATATCAAATCTAAAATTTGAGTTATTGTAGAATATATTTACACTCTTTTATTGCTGGATCTATAGAAATTAGGACTTAATTTTCTTATCTTCATTTGGCATAAAGGAAACAAGAGTGCATGGAGTTAACCATATATCATTTTCTTTAGTTAACTAACTGTTGCTCTTCCCAAAATGAGATTGTTATTGTGATAATAGTACTGACTGCGTTCTTCTTCTTCTTATATATGCAAGTACAATGTATGTAATAGTTGTAGGTGTGCTATATACATACATACATTGGTAGAAGATGCTTGGAAGTAATTCTGGATGGAGATGTTTCAAGAGGGAAGAGGTAGAAAATTTGAAAAAAAAAAAGGGACAAGTGAAAGGTATTCTGGAGCAAATTTGAAGTGAATTAGGAGCTTTGTCTTTAAGACAGACTAATTGTTTATTGGGTGTGTTTTACTCCCACATATATGAAATGAAATCTATTATCTATGATTTTGTTTTGCTTCAGATGTACTTTCTCAGATAACAAACTAAATCTATTATCTATGATTTTGTTTTGCTTCATATGTACTTTCTCAGATAACAAACTCGGTAAAATAAGTATTTATTTGGTAATGGTGGTTGCATGGCTTGCACTGTCAACTTATTATATATGTCTGTTGGTTTTTCTTATGGGTTTTGAACAGACATTTGAAGTTGCAATAAACGTTCAATTATCACAATGTTCATGTTCGTTTCTCATTTTAAGTGAGCCGCTCATGCATTGTTATCGTTTATCAAATTAACGTTGCACAATTACTGTAGTATTGTATTTACTCAAACTTATGAATTTAGGCGTAAAGCATCGTTATGTTTCTTAAACCAATAAACTCAAGCGTGGTTATGGGGTAAATTAGCTAGACTAATTTAAGCTAAACAACATATGCAACTAATGTTGCAACAGTTGACTAATATTCAACAAAAATGTCATCGACTTTAAATGAATTTAATGATCATTAATTAGGAAAATACAATAAAAATGTTTCAAACAACTTATAAATTTGAATTCGTTCATGCTCTCCTTACATTTGATATGCATGCACAAACCATTTACAATAATACACATATCAGTAATTATGCTAATTTTCAACAAATAATCCGACTTTACAACTTTGAACATATGTAAAAATAATAATAATAAAATCTTTCATCCAAACGCAAAGCACGTGTTATGTGTTTAATATTTTTTACTCAAGTTATAAGAAGCAACTTCTACTCAGAGTTGCCCTTTTTTTTAAAAAAAGGCCGAAACTCATCACTATAGACGATGATAGATACCTAATATTGTTAATAGTATTCTCCATAAATTCTTTTTAAAAAATGCATTGTTTGTGTGGATTTGTTGTTTTTCAAATACTGCATCAACAAATGAATGTTCATTTTATTACATTTCTTGCTGCATCAATCTACTTCCTGGCCGCTTCAAACTTCTCATTCGGTGCTGGCCAGCCTATATAATTAGACCAAAATTCATATATAGCTGTATACTACTGCAACTGTACAGAAAAGAAGGGAAAATATAAAACACACACACACATACACCCACACACACACATATATATATGTGTGTGTGTGTGTGTGTACATATGTACGTATGTGTGTCTGGGTCTATATATATCACCAGCATAACGGTAGCACACACAAAAATTTTCACATTTCCTTCTTGGCACACGTCCAACGGACATGCCATCATACTCGTATATTTAATTTAAAATTATTCAATAAAAAAAAGCTGATTTCAAAACAACAACAAAATGGACCGAAAGAAAAAATTATGAGAAGTGATTTAGATGTTGAAACGTGGATGAGAAGTGATAAAGTAGTAAGGAATTAGTGTTACATGGTTCATTGGAGGGTTTTCCTATTACATATACACAAATATACATATACAAACATATATACACATACATATGTATATACATACATACATATGTATACGTACATACGAACATATATGCATATGTATATATTGCAATAATTAATGATATTTACCTATTGGTTTTCATTACTTAATAGTAGTTTTTTAGCATGCTAAATCTTTTAAGCTCGGAATAATTTGTTTACTTTTTTACGGTATAAATCTTCTTAAAATAACGTAGTTTTGAAATTGTGAAAAATAGGTACAATATTTTTTTTTAGAAAGTAGACCTAAGGACAGTAGGTTTTTTAGATCGTGACAATGCTAAATTATAACTAATATTCCGTATAATGTAGATTGAATATAATACTAGTTATAAGTAGCATTTTGTTCTTCAGTTCGAAAATAAGACGCAATGTTCTCTAATCTATTTTTTTTCTTTTCTTTTTTCAAATTGTGATCGTCTTCGTCGTCAGCGTTTAAAATTTTGAAAATTACGACGTCAGAAGTGAAAAATCAATCATATGAATAAGTCAAATGATTGCTCCTTCGTAGATTAAGCACGAAGACATTGCGCGTAGTAGTCCAGAATGTTCTCCATCCGTCCCTTCCACGTATATGCGTCAACTGGCATTTATCATTTCTTTTAAATAAAAAAGAAAAAATCAAATCATAAAGGAGTAAAAGAATTGATAAAATAAAAATGAATCAAACAACGCTAAATCTGCAGTCGATCGCATGCAAATCGATAAAATGCTTCAACTTCTTCCAGAAGCCCTCGATCTACGCCGTCATCACCATCACCTCCCCCTCAAACCCCACCCCACAATCCGTGAAAACCGCCGCCGATTCCAACGGCGGTGAAGATCCCGAATTCGAAAATCAAATATTCAAATTCAACCTAGACGGCTCAAATCTCACGTTAGAAATCGATCTAATGCTTCAAGGAAACATTCTAACCCTATCCGGTGATCGCCTCGTCGGAAAAGTCACCGTTCCAGTAATCGATCTTCTGAAAGGAGGAGGCGACGGATTCGTTAGACATGTCAGCTACCAGGTCATCGGAAATGACGGAAAGGCTAACGGCGTTATGACGTTTTCGTACGAGATCAAACAAAAGGTGGTAAAGTTACCCGCGATTCACGATAACAACGTTTATCCGATGCCAGCTAAACAAGACCCCTATGTACCACCATATCAGCAATATCAAGCAACTATGGTGCATCAACCGCCGTCAAATCAGCTGTATCCAACGGTTGAGCTGTATCCGCCGCCACAGCCACATCAGCAGTACACGGTGGGAGGAGACGTCTGTCCACTGCCACGTCAGCAGTACAGTTTTGAGCAGCAGCCGGCCGCTAACTGCTGCTATCCACCGCCACCACGGCAGGAGTTGGATAATTGTTATCCGAGGATACATGCAGAGAGAAGTTATTACGTGGACCCTCGTATGACAGGACACGTGGCACAATCGTCACCGTCAGTTCCATCAGCTTGTTTTTATCCTACAGTCGACCAGCAGGATGGATACGGTTTCCGGCCAGAGACTAGGGATAGGAGGTTATGGTGATTGGCTCTGGTTCATGTGATTTTAAGTTGGGGTGATGATGTATAACGTATGTTTTTGATAGCGATGTGAATGTCTGCTGATTCCAAGTAAGATTTCTATATTTATTATACCTTTTAGGGTATTTTCGCTGATCTACTTTCACTCTGCAAATTGTTGTTTTTTGTTCTTGTAAAGTTCAAGGACTGAATGCTCAAGGATTGAATGTTCAAGGAAAAAATGAGTTGAAATGTGTATTGAGCATATTTTTGGCCTACTTAAGTTGCTTTGCAGCCTTTGTTACTAAAAATGGTATTGATGCAGTCGAATTGGTTCTCTCTTCTTCTAGAAGATAAGCAATTAAGTGTTTCTTTAAAATGTAAAAGAAGTCAGATTCATAAAGTTCACTATTAATTTAAAGCTAGAATATCAACCATATGGTGTCACTAGTACCATAAGTCATTTTGAAAATAATGTTCTCCCATGCAACATTACATCAATGCAACATTGCATTTGCAATTGCATGTAGTAAATCATCTACAAAAATATTATGGCATGAAGTGGAGTGCACTACGATCTGTGATATCATTGAATTGGTGTGCTTTTATTGTGCTCTTATACCCGTATGAAACATTACACGGGAAATAATGGTAGTTCACGAACAAATAAGAGGTTTCAACACAAGCACAGAAGATAGAACGTGTAGAAGTATGACTTCAAAAACTTATGATAAATTGAATAGAGTTTTTTGGAATCAGTGGAAACACCACAGACCTAGGTTGAATTAGTAGAATAAATAACCATTTGTCAAAATTCTTATTTACCTATTGAGTGCCAGACCAGTTCTATTATTTGGGTTGGTTTACAGGAAACTCAGGGTGCGTGCGTTAGCAAGGAAATGTTATCGGCTTAGACGTCGGTCTGACATGTCCAAAGCTTTGTAGGATCGATTTCACCATAAAGGGGGGTGGATAGTGTGATACTATCAATTATAAAAATTTATTGCGGAAGTTTGTAAAATATTTCCAACACAGATATATCAAAATTATAGCAGCACAAATAATAGCAGGATAATAAATGCAGCAATAGAACAACACAGAATTTACCCAGTTTCGACAAAACCATGCCTACGTACTTCCCCCAAGGTTTATACTAGAAATTAAGCAGTCAGACGCTTACACACGTAAACTCGCGACACCCGCTATCGACTAGTCTTAACTCTACGCTCAAAACTCTGCCGCAACTCAGCCACTGAGTTGCGAATCCTCGAACTACACCACCGTAGCTCGTCCCCTAGTCACATGACTAGAATTTACACAAGTTTAAAAGATAAAATATAATTTTAAAACAATTATAAAACAAAACCCTAATTTTATAAAACCAAAGCCCAAAATGTCGGCCCAAAATAAAAGATATTCCTTTTCCTTTTATATTCTATCGGCATGTATTGCTCTGTGAAAAAATGCCTCGTTCCTCTTGTTTATTCTTCTTCGTTCCAAATCAGGGCCGTGTGATTTTGGAGCGTCAATTGCTGGTCGTTCCTTAAATGGGTTCAAAGCTTCTTCAATTTAGCTTGTGGTCGCTTCTAATTAGTCGAGTTTGATTGTTGACAGAATTGGTACGTCTGTTCCTTTTTTATTTATAATATACTTGACTTTGATTCGATTTTTATGATTTATTCTTCTTTGTTTAGCTCGAACTCGAATGATCAACTGACGATGATGTTAATTGTTTATATAGGGTTCGAACCCCTATATTTTCGTTTGTATATTTTATACGAATTCGTCAAATAATTTAGCTTTGAATTCGTCTCGGCCACTTGATTAATATTGAATGATGGTGATTCTTCTGACTTTTTCAATTTCGTATATATTTGTGTTACTTGGTTGACACGACTTTGAATTTTTGATTTGAACTTCGGCATTGCTTTGACTACGGCCATGGTGATTTGTGATGATATTTTGACTCTGTTCAATTTCTCATGGCTTCAACTTGAATTTTGTCATTACCTGATTTCGGCACTGTCACTGTTCAATTTGAAATTATTGTTCAATTTGAAATTATTGACTTGATTTGAAACTGTTGTTGACATTATTTGAAACTGTTGTTGACATTATTTGATTTGCTATCACCTGATTTCGGTCATTTCTGAAATTCACGACTTGATTATTTTTGTGTCTTCATTTGCACACTGCTGTGTTTTCACTGGTTTGCATTGGAGTTTTACTGCAGTTGTATTTTGATCCATCGATGATGATGTCTGCAGTAGCCTATCTTGTGCACGTATGGTTCTATATTTAACTACTTCATCTGGTGGTAACTGTCAGCATAGTCTGTTGTGTTTGAAACTTGAACATGATTTTGTTCTCGAGTCGTGTAGCTCATGTGGTTGAACTACTCTGGTTTCATGAAATCTGGTTGTAGTTGAGTTTGAACCATTTGTTTCAACTACCATGTGTATATATGTGCACCTCGTTCATTGGCTTTGGCTTGTCTTTGGTCATGGCTGGTCTCTCTGGTTTTGTGATTTGTCGAGCACCTGAACTTTTATCATTACTGGTGTGTTTATCTGCACTTGTATTAATCCATATCATTGTGTATATTGCATTCATCACTTTGCATTGGTCATTGTATATCCGTGCTCTGGTCCTTGGAGCCTGTTTGCACTGCATATATATATACACACACATGATGTTTCACTGTATTCATTAAATCTTGCTCCGTTTATTCCAAAAAGTTTTGTCCGTTTGCATGTGTTGTTAGTTTTGCTTGGTCAACACTTGCTGTTGGTCTTTGGTGCACTTGCCCATCTCTGTTGATTGTCATTTTGAACTGCTGCACTGTCTGATTGTATTTGAGATGAGTTGCATTATGTTGAGCTCGTCCACTGTTCACTGCATATTGATACACACACACACACACACACACACACACACATATATATATACACATACACACACATATATATATATATATATATATATATTTATACACACACACGCACACACACACGCACATATTATATATATCAATACATGTATGCTGTGTACTTCATTTTGACTATGTTGTAACTATTGTGGGTTGCTTTCCTCTGATCAGTTTGCATTGTTCTCTTGTTCACTTGTATCTAATGTTGGTCTGTCTCGACTGTTTGGTTGCCATATCATTTGAGCTCATGTGCACTGATCAGTTCATATTTGTGGTCTTTGTTACATATATGTGTCAGTGTTGCATTCTGTTGTGTCTGTTCTTCGTTTCAATGGTGCATGTGCTTATGCCTTCATTTCCTGTTGACTTTGGACTTATATTTGGATTGCACCTGCGTTGAATCCAGCTTATAGCTCGGGTTTGACCTTGTGCTCATTTGTTGTGACTTTATTTGTATAACACTTGAGTTGAACCCGGTTTTTGATTTGGGTTTGACCTTGTGCTCACATGTCCCTGTAACTTTATCAAGTGTATATTGATGTGCACGGCCTTGTGGCATGTACAGTGATCCACTGTGCATGTCACAAGCTTTTCGTGTATGATGAATTCAAATTTAAATGATGACGAACAACCTAGATAATTGAGGCAAATAATATTTTCAAAATTACATTTTATTTTCCACTGCAAAAATATTTTCTTTTCATTTTTACAACGCCGGTGTGTATTTTTGCATATTGTTCAGATGATGGATTCAATCTGGAATATAGTTGAAGATAAATTTAGAGTGAACGAGTGATATGTAGTGAGGACAGTTATGTAAATTGAAAAATTGTGATGTAATCAGCTTTGTACTGTAATTGAAATTGTATATATATAGTGAGAGCTCAAATTTGTACTATTCAAAATTGTAACAAATATTTGTTTGAATAAAATATCCGTTTGAATTTAAATTCTTTGTTATTTAGTTTATTCGGCAAATATTTATTTAATTCCGTGAAAATAAAATAGTACATCAACAAATACATTTAAATGAATATATACATATATGTTTATTATCATCAAACAAAAATCATATGCTCGCATATTCAACAATCTCCCCCTTTTGATGATAAGAAACATATATTTAAGATTTTGAATACATTAAATGTATTTGATCATTGATAGACTCTATTTGCTCTCCCTATTTAAATGTTCCCTCTCTACACAAAACTCCTCCTTCATGTATGCATGTAAATAAAAATATGCAAAGGAGTCTAGATGCAAATAGAAAATATTTGACCTTTATTTGTCAAAATCTTAACTTTTTTCTCCCCTTTTTATTATCAGCAAAAGAGTAATAGTGTTAGAAAAGTAGAGATAAAGTGATAGACATTAATACAACATTAAAACTCAACCGAATATAAATATTAAATTTCAATAAAAAATCAAACAAAAATCATAAATACTCTTTTTGATGCATATTCCACTTTTAGAATGATAGGATGATACAAAAACCATATAGTTGTATTTATTTGTGGTATATTTATTTCAGAAATTTGAATATCTACTAACCATGCATAACCGTTGTGACTTTTGAATGAGATTAGTAGTATTCCAATTGTTTTAAAAAAAATGAATTCAAGTATCTTCTAACCATACATAACCGTGAGGACTTTTAAATGGGATTTGAATCAACTTGTCTATTTAATCAATAAATTTTGATATGTGTTTCATACATGCATAACCATGAGGATTTTTAAATGAGCATGGAAGAATATAATCAAAAATTCCAAGTAATTCACACATGCATAACCGTGAGGACTTTTAAATGAGAGTGAATGCTTTGGATTTTTTTTAAAAAGAATATGAAATGAAAAACGAATGATTTCCTGTTGAAAATATCACCCATTGACAAACTATATTGAATTTTGATGAGTGATGGTCGTTAAAAATATGACAGAAATAGAGATGGTCGTGGAATTTTTACCAACAAAAAGTTTTTATAACTCTTGTTCAAATTTCTAAAGAAATTTACTAAATATACCGTCTCAAGTTATAATATATGATTAATGTCAACACTCATTACTTTTTCAGTCATTATTTATCTTTTCGATGATTAGTAGGGAGTCAGATTAGTCAATGTAATCATTTAAGATCAAATCCAAAAATAATTATAAAATCAATTTTTCTAAAAATGACTAATCTGAAAACAAGGTCAACTATTCTCTAAAGGGGTTTATGAGAAAAATGTCTGCTAATTGAAGATTATTTGAAACGAAAAATATGCAGATATTTTCTTTAAAAAAATGATGCAGCTACAGAATGTCTCAACATAAATCATGTTCCACTAGTAATTTTGCTACCAATTAGATTATCAGTGTAATTTGCATCTGAATTTTTCTTTCACTCGAGATTGTCATTAATTGAATGTCATGGACTAGACCGTGAAATTTGCAACGATTTCTTGTAATCCTTTTTTCAATTTTTTAAATGAAATTCTTTTGGATTTTAATTGAAGCCGTGTAAACAAACAAATAATGATCATAGTGTCAGAACAAATATATCCATTTTTATCATGAGTAATCAGCAATCAATAAAACATCATCATTAGTCCAAGAAAATCTAAAGTTCAAAGAAGATTGGTCAACATTTTGAATAAGTCAAAATCAAAATCATCATCCATTTCTTTATAACATAACTGGCCGATTTAAATTCAAATTATGGTGCAGATTATCACATTAACTATATCGTTTAAAATAAATATACCATTACCTATCTTACCTGTACGACAATTTTTCGTTGTAGCCCATTGTGATTCTGTCACCTTTGTATTAGGCTAAGAACTTTGATTTGTTGTCCGTTGTGTCCCTGGAACAGCCAGAATCCAAGTAACACTATTGTAGCTCCTTAGCCTGCTACCATACATACACGATGAAAGATTTTTGTGACCTATTTGTTTTTATAGGTCCATGATTGTTAATGGCAAATGATTTTGATAAATATGTTTGTGGAGATCCAAAACTATTTATATTTGTTCCTTTTGGCATCCAGATTTGTTTTACTTTAAGGGATTTTATATTCGTGCCTTTTGGAACCCAAATTGGTATAGTTTGCATATGTTTGGGTCTATACCAGCAATTGTTTTGATTATGTCCGATTTTTCTACAAATTGTGCACATAGAATTGACTTGTTTAATTACATTTCTAACACGTTCGATTGATTATACCCAAGTCTTTGCCTAACAGTATTAACAGTTTGTTTTCTTAATAGCATATTCAACAATCTTTTACTTTTGGAAAATTTTCCTAAAGTCACTGACAGTTGTTGGACTTTTGTTTCGATTGATTCGTTTTCGTTCAATAATTGAGTGCACTTTTTGATAGAATTTCTCTTCTTGTGTTTTCACTTTCTTTCAAAATCATAATTTCATTTTCAAGCAGTTCAATTTTGATTTCTGATTTTTTAATTTCTTCTTCGAATGTTGGACGTTTATCACACTTAAGGCACTTAATTTGATAGTTTTAACCAATTGATTAAGCTATTTACTTGATTCTATCAAACTATCTATTTGTGATTCTATTTTGGCATATTTTTCCCTAAGTCTTTCAAAACAGTCGTTTACTTCGTGGAAATATATAAGTAATTCTGAGTGACTAAGTTTTAATACCTCGCTTGGCTCATCATCATTGCTATCGATTATATTACTTCGAAGGCACAGATCTTCTTTCTCACTCTCACTTCTAGTACTTTTATAATCATCATCACTTTTATTTCACGTGGTTCCAAAACTTCTTCTTTTTTATTTCTTTTCTTGGCCGTGTTGATTTCGAGGATAATTCTGCTTAATATGATCGGGTTTGTTGCACTTGTGACAAATGATCCCGTGTTCTTCTGAGTTGTCTAGTGCTTTGATTATTCTGCTTTTCAATTGTTGATTTGGAGCTGGATTTCTGTATTTGTGGTTCCACTTTTTGAATCTCTTTATTAGTAGCGCCAACTTAGCTGCTTCATCATCATCATCCTCATCACTACCGTCTTTTACCAATCCTATTAAGCTCGTTCCTTTAATTGAGTCGGTTGAGGAGGATTTCTCATTGTTGTTGACTTTTGCACCATATATTGCATCAAAAGTTTTCCAAATTTCCTGTGCATTTTTACAATGAGAGATAAAGTTAAAATTATCTTGATTAATATGAGAATATAATATATGCATAGCGAGAGCATTAATCGAGTTAATTTTCTCGTCTGTTATATCACACCCATTTTCAATAACATTCCAACATTTAACATTAACAGATTTTAAATAAAATTCCATTTTTCATTTCCAATTCAAAAAATCTGTTCCATCAAAAATAGGAGGGATAATACTTGACTGACCCTCAGAAAAAGTAGCCATTTTAAAAATTCAAATTTAAAAAAAAGTGTTCTTTGAAAAATCAAACCCTTTTTTGAAAAACAAAAATTGGTTTTTGAAAAATAAAATTTTTAAAACAAAAATGGCTTTTGTTCCTAGCTCTGGTACCACTTGTAGGATCAATTTCACCCTAGAGGGAGGGGGGTGAATAGGGTGATACTATTAATTATAAAAATTTATTATGGAAGTTTGTAAAATATTTTCAACATAGATATATCAGAATTATAGCAGCACAGATAATAGCAGAATAATAAATGCAGAAATAGAACAACACAAAATTTATCCAACTTCGGCAAAACCCTGCCTACGTGCTGCCCCTAAGGTTTCTACTAGAAATTAAGCAGTCAGACGCTTACACACGTAAACTCGCGACACCCGCTATCGACTAGCCTTAACTCTATGCTCAAAACCCTGCCACAACTCAGCCACCGAGTTGCGAATTCTCGAACTACACCATCGTAGTTCGTCCCCTAGTCACATGACTAGAATTTACACAAGTTTAAAAGAGAAAATACAAATTTAAAACAATTATTAAACAAAATACTAATTTTATAAAATCAAAGCCCAAAATGTCAACCCAAAATAAAATATATTCCCTTTTCCTTTTATATTTTGTTGGCCTGCATTGCTCTGTGAAAAAATGGCTCGTTCCTCTTGTTTATTCTTCTTCGTTTCAAATTAGGGCTTTGTGATTTTGTAGCACCGATTGCTGGTCGTTCCTCAAATGGCTTCAAAGCTTCTTCAATTTAGCTTACGGTCTCTTCCAATTAGTCGAGTTTGATTGTTGAGAGAATTGGTACATCTGTTCCTTTATTATTTATAATATACTCGACTTTGATTCGAGTTTTATGATTTATTCTTCTCTGTTTAGCTTGAACTCGAATGATCAACTGCCGATGATGTTAATTGTTTATATAGGGTTCGAACCCCTATATTTTCATTCGTAAATTTTATACGAATTCTTCAAATAATTTAGCTTTAAATTCGTCTCGGCCACTTGATTAATATGGAATGATGGTGATTCTTCTGACTTCTTCAATTCGTATATATTTGTGTTACTTGGTTGACACGGCTTTGAATTTTTTATTTGAACTTCGGCATTGCTTTGACTTCGGCCATGGTGATTTGTGATGATATTTTGACTCTGTTCAATTTCTCATGGCTTCGACTTGAATTTGTCATTACCTGACTTTGGCACTGTCATTGTTCAATTTGAAATTATTGACTTGATTTGAAACTGCTATTGACATTATTTGATTTTCTATCACGGGACTTGGTCATTTCTGAAATTCACTACTTGATTATTTTTATGCGTCTTCATTTGCACACTGCTGTGTTTTCATTGGTTTGCAATGAAGTTTTACTACAGTTTTATTTTGATCCATTGATGATGACGTCTGCTGCACTATGCAGTAGCCTAGCTTGTGCACATATGGTTCTATATTTAACTGCTTCATCTAGTGGTAACTGTCAGCATAGTCTGTTGTGTTTGAAACTTGAACATGATTTTGTGCTCGAGTCGTGTAGTTCATGTGGTTGAACTACTCTAGTTTCGTGAAATCTAGTTGTAGTTGAGTTTGAACCATTTGTTTCAACTACCATGTGTGTATATGTGCACTCGTTCATTGGCTTTGGCTTCTCTCTGGTCATGGCTGGTCGCTTTGGTTTTGTGATTTGTTGAGCACCTGAACTTGTATCATTACTGGTGTGTTTATCTGCACTTGTATTAATCCATATCATTGTGTATATTGCATTCACCACTTTGCATTGGTCATTGCATATCTGAGCTCTGGTCCTTAGAGCCTGTTTGCACCGCCTATATATATACATGTTGTTTCACTGTATTCACTAAATCTTGCTCTGTTTAATCCAGAATTTTTTTTCCATTTGCATGTGTTGTTAGTTTTTCTTGGTCGACACTTGCTGTTGGTCTTTTGTGCACTTGCTCATCTCTGTTGATTGCCATTTTGAACTGTTGCACTGTCTGGTTGTATTTCAGATGAGATACATTATGTTGGGCTCTTGACCACTGTTCTCTGCATAAATATATATATATACACACACACACACACACACACACACACACACACACACACACATGTATGTTGTGTACTTCATTTTGACTATGTTGTAACTGCTGTAGGTTGCTTTCCTCTGATCAGTTTGCATTGTTCTCTTGTTCACTTGTATCTAATATTGGTCTGTCTCGACTGTTTGGTTGCTAGATCATTTGAGCTCATGTGCACTGATCAGTTCATATTTGTGGTCTTTGTTACATATATGTGTCAGTGTTGCATTCTTTTGTGTCTGTTCTTTGTTTTAGTGGTGCATGTGCTTATGCCTTCATTTCTGGTTGACTTTGAACTTATATTTGGATTGCACCTGCGTTGAATCCAGCTTATAGCTTGGGTTTTACCTTGTGCTCATTTTTCGTGACTTTATTTGTATAGCACTTGAGTTGAACCCGGCTTTTGATTTGGGTTTGACCTTGTGCTCACCTGTCCCTGTGACTTTATCAATTGTATATTGGTGTGCACGGCCTTGTGGCATGTATAGTGATCCACTGTGCATGTCACAAGCTGTTCGTGTATGATGAATTCAAATTTAAATGATGACGAACAACCCAGATAACTGAGGCAAATAATGTTTTTAAAATTACATTTTATTTACACTGCAAAAATATATTCTTTTCAATTTTACTATGTCAGTGTGTATTTTTGCAGATTTCTCAGATGCTGGATTCAATCTGGAATATAGTTGAAGATAAATTTTGAGTGAACGAGTGATATGTAGTGAGGACAATTATGTAAATTGAAAAATTATGATGTAATCAGCTTTGTATTATAATTGAAATTGTATATATATAGTGAGAGCTCAAATTTGTACTAACAAAATTGTAACAAATATTTGTTTGAATAAAATATCCATTTGAATTTAAATTCTTTGTTATTTTTTATTCAACAAATATTTTTTTAATTCCGTGAAAATAAAATTGTACATTAACAAATACATTTAAATGAATATATATATATATATATTACCATTAAACAAAAATCATATACTCGCATATTCAACAAGCTTGAGCAGAGTACCAGCTTCAGCCCAGTTCAGTGACCGCAGGGTAATGAACCGTTGGTGTTAGAAGTGTAGGAGGCCAACGACTAATTCCCCTTAACCATCCTTCTCTTCATCACACCACTTCATCATATTCTTCTTCACACTCGTATCATTCTTTAAATAATGTTCAACACTAGTTCTGACAATGAAGATTAAGTTATGTTGTCGTCCGCACATGAATTTCTTGATGGACTAAAGCGTGGAAATACTCCAATGCACACTTCAATTTACAATGGAATGCATTGGGTTTCTAATATTTTATTTGGACAATAAGGACATTGTCCATAGAATTTTACAATGAAAAGGCTTTATTTCATTGCATTGTGTGACCTCTTACAAGCTTACCGTCTGACGGCTATAAAAGAAATTACATTAAAGAAATAGTAGCAATATTCTATAAAACATAGCTCTAGCTCTTCCGACGCGTTAGTAGTATTATTTGTATTTATTTTCACGATGTACTAAAAGTAACATTGTTAATGTTCAACGTTATAATTAAATCCGATGACAACAATTCAGCACTGTATCAGAATAAATTAACAATTTAAATAGATACTATTTATTTTTCTAAAATAGTATCAGAGCTATAGATGGTACATACATAGATGCATACATGCCAGTGATAGTGCTCAACCACTTATTGATTGAAAAGGACATGTGACACGATTTTAGAGTTATTATGGTAAAGACAAATTTACTATTACCATACATATAATAAATAGTTGGTAATTAATATTGAGCTACATTCTATCGGTACAACAACGGTAAATTTACTATTCTTAACGGTAAAGAAATGTCAAAATCAGTGTTAGCGGTGTATTACAAATCATGTTGATTTTGTTTATTCGCTATAATAATTAATCCTAACCATGGAAAATTTTGAAGAAATGTCAGATTTAAGAAGTTATTTTCAGTATTATCCATGATAATGTTCCTTATTTTAGTTTTTTTTAACTTCAAAATCTAAGATTAGCAGCGTTCTTGTTTCATGCTATTGTACATAATTTGTGATGAATTAAGAAATTTTATACATCATTTAAAATAAATTGAAATGTTGATATAATCATCGATGAGATTTGAATTGGTAACAAAATAATTATCATTTTATCATTATCATAATCTTAATGCAATAAAATTTTAATGCTACTGTATTGGTAATTTACTGATTATCAATCAACAATTTATCGGTTTATCGTTATACCAATGACCATTTTATAAACGGTAACGGAAGATTATGGGTGGTCATTTTGACTTACAAATAGTATTGATTGCTTATCGGCATTATTTAATCTTTTCTTATTTATGTTATTATAAACTATTACATCTTTATTATTGTTTATCTTATGTTTATACTAATTAATTAAAAGCAATCACAGTTAACAATAATTATTACAACACAATCTCATAAGAATACACTTTTCAAATGCCATTTCGTAACTAAAAGATTCATTCTCCTTTCACTAACTTGTCAAATCCAGCATTTCTCAATAAAGAAAGGTGGGAGATGAAGCATTTAGTCGATAATAAAGCACGCTAATGATTTATGCCACACTAAATTGATGTTCTTTCTGAGTCGGGTTTTATTACTTTGGAGATTCTTAACCAATTGATGTCTACTATCACTTAGAAGATGAATAAATCTATCATAATATCCCTTTTGCGAACAAAAAACACACCCTCATTTTGGTTGCTCACTTGTTGACACATAAAATGCAACATGAATAAAATGCATAAGAATGTATACAAACATACATATAATATCTTAATATGTTAATTAGTTGACAATAAAAAAATATTTTATCAAAATTGTTACCGATAAATTATTCATCGTCTCATAATGGACTTAAATGATGAACTGTACTAAAGAACGATAGAAACAATGTCCTAATAATACAAACATCTAAACAATACAAATAACTTCTACGTGGAGATCTTCAACTATAGAATCGACAATCACCTCTACTTCGCTCCGATGAGCATTTACGACCATTCAAACATACAAACAGCATCCAAACAAGCATCAAACACATTTGATCATCATCCAAACATACAAACATATATCAAATCATTTCAAATCATCTTAAAGCACATCCATAACGTAACCTACCATCTATATGATTCATTACACATCAAAACAAAATGATAAAATCACTCCAATCTTGTTTTGAATTCAGATTTGATGTTAAAACAGTCTAAAAGCATATTTTTAAACTTTAGAAATGAGTTCAAATATGTCAAAACACATAGATACATATATAATAAGTTGTAAGATGATAAGCCACTTACCAATCATCCAAAAATCTAAGATTGCATGCGAAATGAAACAAATCCAAGAATAGACCCCAAAATTTCATCTTTCAAAATGTAGATTTGGAAATCTCTTGTTATTCTATTCTTAATCTATAGATTTGGTTTGGTTTGGAAGAGATTATAGAAGGTTTTGGCTAAAAAGAAGTTTAATGAAGATTTAGTATATTTTGGGATGATAAGAAAATGATCATGGGAGACTATGGCATCTCAATATAACCCTAAATCCCAAAATAGATTGTTAGGCCTAACTCAAGCCTCACTAATTATTCACTAAGCTATCCCAAAAATTATCTAACTTCAAATGACTATATCTTCAAGTTAGAAAGACCAAATTGCTATTTTGATTACTTATAGAAAGGGAAATAATCATATCTTTCTAATGTAAGTGGTCTTGAATGCTAATTCAGTTCCTATCAAAAGTTGCAGCCATTACAAGTTTGCAGGGGTAAAATCGTCTAGTAAAATTTCTAAGGATAAAAAATATAAATACTCAACACCACTCAAAGTTATATTGTCATATGATCCAATATGAATTAAAAAACAATATTTTACGATCGTTCGATATGTAAAATACGGGTCTTTTACATCAAAATTTTCAGCCCTACTTCAATATGTCCAAGCATGCGAGTTAACTTAAACCCAACTACTCTACGCTATGATCACATAGGTAATCTAGTTAGACACCAAGGTACCGATCGTAGCAATTTTCAACCCAGTTTGAGATGGCGTCACGTCCGAAAGCATCTGACGCATCGGACACGTCAAGCATAGGGCCTATGCGTTTATTTTGTTTGGCTCAACCGTTAAAATTGAACGGTTGGCATCAGATGCCCTGGATGCATCTAACGCCAACGGTTAAATCCCTACGGTTCACCATAACGTTTAAAAATTTAACTCTTATATACTTACTACCACTCTCTCTTCTTTACTCTCACCAAAATTAGGATAAAATTACCAAAATTTAACTTCAAATCCACTAAATGCAATCAAGTTTTGATGTAATTTTTTTTACATTCATCTCCATCTCATTTCGTTTATATTACTTATTTTTTCTTTTTTTAAAATATTTTTTTGAGCTAGATAATGACCGAAACTGATCCGAAAAGCTCTCATGATGTCCTAAGAATTGGCACAGAAAAACTACAATGGAATTCTTGCGTTGCATCATTCGAAACAACAAAAAATCCGCCTATGAGTAAATTACAATGGCACTAAATGAGGCTTCTGTGGCCATCCTGAAAAAAATAATGGTAACAGACGATCAAATTCGCTACAAATACGAGTGACTAAAGAAATAGTGGCTAATATGGTAGATTTTGTGCAGCAGAACAAACTAGGGATGTGATTCAATGAGGGAAATTGTTAGTGGAAGCGAGCAATGGTGGCCGATCGTGTGAAGGTAATTTTGTCATCTTTTCTTTTGTTTACGAGTTAGTACTAAGTTTTATTGCTCTTTTTTTAAGAGTTTGGTACCACAATTGTAGAGTATAGAAAAGAACCAATAGCCCATATTAGGAGTCACTACAATGGATTTTCTAAGATGCCATTGCAACAAGAGATGGTGCTTTCACATCTGGTGTCACAAAAGAACAAGTCGAGATTCAGCATTTTTCTCCTCTAAAACAAACCACCAACATATCGTCTAATGCAACACGATGATTTAATGGATTTTATATTCCACTTGAAGACCTCAACACACAACCGTCACAACAGTCGACACCAGCGCATGGTGGAGGTTCATCTTCCAAAGTTTGTATGCCGAAAGAATGCACCCTAAGTTCCTAGCATCATTATTACTTTCTACCCTTAGTTCTTATCATTTGAAATCTATAATTTCATACAAAACAATTGAATGCGATAGTCTTGGTTAATTTTTTTGTTTGAGAAAATTTTGAGTTATTTTAACACAATTAAGTTGTTACAATCAAGTAAAATATACATTCTAAAAGTTAGTGTTTACTAATGTTAAAGAATGTTTGCCACTGAACATAAATTAACTATTTTAATGTTTTATATTTTGCATTTACATATAAATTAAAATAAAAATGATATAGAAGAGCATTATGAAAGTGTCCAGGACAGCTAATTTAATGGTAGAAGCGTGGAATCAGAATATATATCGTGAGTTCTTTTCCGATTATGACAATATGATCTTTTTTCTTCTCGTAGTGTTTAAAAATATTGTATGCTCATAATTCATCATCCTTTATTTAAGTAAAGTTACATTAGTAGTGTCTTTACATGTTTGCAACAAAATTTAAAATATGATTTCATTCACCATCTGTACATTTACATTTAACATTTTTGGTCTAAGGAATTCATTTGTACATATTTTAATTTTAATAAAATTAAATGCACGTTTTAATTGAAATGTTTGTTCAATTTTTGTAGGTTTCAAGTCCTAATTTTCAACATTGTCATTACATGGATCCGTTCGTAGGTGTGGATCATGAAGAGGAATAGAGAATTTGGTGCAAATAAATTCTTATACAAATCAATACAACCTTGGAAACCTAAAAGTGAAGAACGAAGCTTTATTTTCTACATGGATGAGCACAACATGCCCACTTAAAGATGGATCATAGTTAAATAAAATTAACTACTTCAAATATAGAATTAAATATTCATTTATGATTAATTGAAGAATAATTTGCTAAGGGGCATCAGGTGTATTTCTCAAAGAAAAATTACGGTTTTGAGCATGTATAAATATCATTCGATGTAAATTGAATGAGGAGAAATTTTGGATGCAAAATTAGGTCTCAAAATCACAAATAAAATTTCTTCCATCTTTCCTTCTTTTTTTTATATCTTCTTTGTTATTTCTTGCTTTTTAATTTTATACTCTTTTATTTCATGCTCTAATTTATTTATGTAATTTATTTAGCTTAATTTCTGTTATGCAAGTAGATCGGCTCTCTTTTGCCTCATGCGATAAGTGTAAATTTCTTTACTTTATGTGATTATTGTAGAATTTTGCTTTATGGAAGTATCGTGGCTCTCTCTTATTTTCAATTTTATTTTTGTTTAATGTTGAAATCTACAAGTATTATTGTTAAATTATTTTTTTAGCCGAGTAAATTTCAACCAGAATTAGAAGGCTAAAATGAGAACGACTAATAATAAAGATTAAAGTGGACGTAGACTGAAGAATTCACCGAACCATTATAAAAATTGTGTCTTCTTTTCTACTTTTACCTTTATTTTATTTGAACTAGTGTTTTCATCTGATATTTAGGTGTCGGTGTCATTTTTAGCTTCAATATTTTGGTGTTTTCACTGAGAACGAACTAGATTTCACAACCAAGAGCTTGGATCTAGAATTTGGAGAAGATGAAGAGGCATAATGCTAGATCTATAATTGGAGGAAGTCAATCAGAGCATGAGGGCAACGAGGAGGTGTCCTCAAATTGTAATTAATCAATCTATGTGACCAGAGGGGAGATGAAGAGAATAAAGAAAGAAATGCAAGATGAAAGACTGGCTCGATAAAGGAGATAGATGGAGTTTTCCAAAGGTTAGGGAAACAAGGAATAACTAGAGTTACTGGAATTTAGATCCAAGGACTAGGAACTAACGTAGGAGCACCTGGAGTCGGAGTGAAGCAAACTAGAATAATACCCCCACAACCAAAACTAGTCGGTACCGACCACTATCCTCTCGATACCGAGAGGAATTTACTCCGCGGCACGGTCGATTTGGATCTAGGAGGAGCACTAATGCCTGGAACGGGTGACGATACTAGAGCCAAAGAGGCAGATCAGAATGTGAATACACTATAGCAGGAGCTGTAACCAGAAGCTCGCCATAGGAATAGGAGGAAGAATTAAGTTATGGAACGAAGATTTCTATTGGATGATAACCCCATGATCGGGATGGATTGGATTCAGGTTCGATTTCCTTATCTCGCCTTTTATTTGAAATAAATGATGCAATACCACTATCAGACTGCTTACATGTGTACGGAATCCTAATCAGTCTATAGGCACGCTCTACGTTGGAAGTTTGAAGGTGATCCTTGACAGGATTAGATGGTTTGATGTGTTCTAGATGCCCTAACTTAGGCTTCATGAGTGATGACCGACACCGATTAGGAAACACCAACGGAGATTGATGATCCTCTCATGGTAGTCCCGTCCAAAGAGATGGGGCGATGACCACAAGAAGTAAGTCCCCTTACTGAAGAGTAAGTGGATGAACTTGATTATCATTGAGTCCCCTCCCCGGAGAGCGTGCAGATTGGATCGGCAAGCATCTGGAGAGATCAAAAGTAAGTCCGCTCACTAGAGAGTGAGCAGATGGACTTGCTTGTTGTTAAGTCCCCTGGCCGAAGAGCGAGTAGATTGGGCTCAACAAGAATCTGAAGAGATCGAACCCTAGATTGAATGTTAAAAGATTCGAAGAGATCGAACCCCATATCAGATGTAGAACGATCCGGAGAGATCGCACACTAGTTAGATGAGACCCTAGATTAGATAACACCTTGGATTGAATGGAACCTGAGATTGGATGTTAGACAATCCAGAAAGATTGGATCCTAGAATAGACGTTGACTTGAGCTTAGGATTTGGACGCCTTGTAGTTAGAGTAAAACAGATGAATCTCGGACGAATACATGACGATTTTGATATACGATATGATAACTTCGAATGAAACTAGATTGATTATGATTTATGACTAACACTTAAGAAAGGACTAGAATCCTTAGCTATGATTGTCTAAAACGATCTTTGATTTGCAGGCGAATCTGAAGGAACCGGATGATTCATCGAGTTTGGGATCGATGGATGGTTGGAGAGCTCAACTCTCAAAGATTGACTACTATTGAAACTTGTTTTTTAGCAAAGAACATCTTACATTCTTAAGGCGTACTCTGCAGGGCAAGTGTTAACCCGTTTCTAAGTCAAGTAGATTTTAACCAGAATTAGAAGGCAAAAACAAAATGAAAACGACTAATAACAAAGGTTAAGTTGACGTAGGCCGGAGAATTCGCCGAACCACTACAAAAATTGTGCCTCCTTTTTTGCTTTTACCTTTATTTTATTAGATTATGTGCTTTCATATGATATTAAGATGTTAGTACCATTTTTAACGTCAACATTTATAATGGAAAATATAAGTAGCCAACCCCTTCAATTTAGAGGTAATGAAGCTCTTTTGGTTCATATAAATTAACAGAAAGGTTTTAAAAGTGATCATTTTTTATTTTGAGCATAATGTTGATTTTGATCTTGGTAAAATGTTGATGTTTACATATGATATTTGATAGCTTCTGCTCTTTGATTAGCATAAATAGTCTATGCTTAAATCAATAATAAGTCTGAGTTTTATTTTAATCTAAACTATATGATTTTGATTGTTGTGTTGCAAAAAGAGTTGAAATTAATGCTTTATGTTACTTTCTTTGATTGTAAATAAATCATCAAGTGGATTTTATTTCCAATATCATAATCATTTTCAAAAGATTGAACAAGTAGGTTAGTTTGTATATTGAGTTTTTATGAAACTTGAATTATAAACACACTCGTCAACTCTTAATGTGTACACAAATTAATTCTACATAATGTGGAAAAGAAGCTAAAATTATCTTATATTGATTTGAGTGAATATATGAACATATATATATATACACATATCCCTAGATTTTTCTTTTATTCCATCATATTCTCACCGTTCAAAATTTCTAGGTTTTTATACATATATTAGTAATTTTCACTTTAAAATTTCAAGTTTACTTTATTTTACAAAAATTTAAATATTTGGATTAAATTGATTGAGTAAAAAAATTAATAGCTTTCTTGTGCTTCGACCAGTACTTACAACCATATTATTATTGAATGTTATGCATTTACAGTAAGTATATCGCGATCGCATATCTAATTCAACAGAGAAGTCTCGAACAAGTTTCGATGCCATTGCCTAAAAAAACTATTTGGTGTTAATTTATTTTAAAGATTACTTTTTATTTACTTTTCTATTAAAATAATAATAATGAAAAACGCGTAGTCCAACCCATTTTCAGTCTGTTTATTCCATTTCCTTTCATTAAAAAAAGAAAATCCCAGTATTAGCCCAGTTTATTTAACAGTCACACCTTCTTTACTCCGCACATCTTTCTTGTTCCGTAATGTTTTTCCTTCTTCGCCAATTTCCCTTTTCTTGATCTAACTTTAACTTATCCTACAACATTGACTATAAAAATTCATTTGAACAAGGCATGTCAATAGATAACTGAAATATCTAAAATTCGTCCGCATCCGTATTCAAAAAATGGATAATTAACCAATCTCCAAAAAAAGGGATATGGATGTAGATACAAAAGAATACACATCTGAGAATTACTCATTCGATTTTTATTAAGATTATAGTTAATATTTTATGTATTTTAGTACAACGATAGACATGTTTTATTTTATTTATTAAGAAAATAGTTTATATTTTATGGATTTAATGCATATTAATCGCTCAAAACTATTTATTATCATTATATTTGTTTACTTTTTCACACTTTATAATTAATGGAATTGAAAAAAAATGCTAAACCAAAATTTTCTCTTTTATATTCCTCGATTTATCTATCGTTAGTAGAAAGAGTGATTATCTGATATCTGTCTGTATCAAAGAATGTAGATATCCGATATTCGAAAATGATTCGGATGAAAATGCGGATATGACATTATCAGTATTCGAAAATATCCATTTACCGACCTAATCATTCTGCATCGTCCTTGCAACCACATTCCACATCTTCCTGGGTTTTCCATTACAAGGTTTGCAAACCATACCTAACTTTCATTCAATCCATTGCTTTTATTTACTCTGTGCTCCTTGATTAATAAAAATCTTACAGATCAATAACATCAGTGCAATGTGAATCTACATGTCACATTTAGTCCCGATAATTCAATGTTAAATATGATTTCATAACTTATTCTTCTTTCAGGATTTGCATAGTTCTTTGATCTGCATACCTTAATATTAAACAAAACCTAATTTGCAACTTTTTATTTTTATTTTTTAAGTACGCTTTTTCTTCCTCTTTCGGTATAATTGTTTTTATTTCCTGATCTTTTCGATTTTAAATTTAACATTTTAAATTAAAGTTTTTTATTTTTAACTTCAAAACAGATTTTGAAAATTAGCTCAATGTCCAAATCAATTTGGGTCTTTATATTAGAGAAATTCTTTTGCCTTTCCTCACCCTTTCAGGCCAACAACTAGGAAGGACATGGTACTTGATTATCCAGACCCAACCCTAGACACTAATTTTCTAGAAACTCAACTAAGTGCGTAGATTTTAATAAGTTAACCCTAATACTGTTAATTTTCGCCGCATAGGCTATTACGCTATGATACCATTTTTTTGCATTGAGCCAGCATGTAGTGGGTTAAATGAGTATTTCAAAAAGGTCCTACCATTTTGGACATTCTACTCCTTGATTTATCACTCCATGGGTAGTACAACCCAAGAGAAGGGCATGTTTTATGGCATGAGATTATGGAGCGTTGATAGGAAGTTCGATCTATGGGATATGGAGTTGGAAGCATATAGTACCACACACATGAGGTATGTGAATGAACGGAGATGATAGATATAATAGTGGTAGAACCATCTGTTAGAGATGATAGGGGTTACAACAAAATGGATGGGGTTCCAATTTACCATAATTCTCCCAAAAGGAGCACGGTCTAAGTTGTCGTGATAAGGCCAACCAGGACTGATGTTATGCATGGCTGTATTAATTGTTTCTGGACCCAATTTGTTCTCAAGTATAGCCATGAATCTAATTTTGTGCTTAATCAAGAGTGACATTACTTCGCTTTACTTTGATATGTCATTTGCTTCTCTTATATTCCAGCTAGATATGCCTTCAATCATCAAAGATATGGAGTGAGTTCGAAGTGTAGATAGATTGCATGGTGGTGTTATAGCTTCTGTTAAATAAGTGCTATTATCAATGGAGGAGGAGGAGAGATTGTTCGATGTGGGGTGATTTGTGCAATATCAATGAGAATTCCCTTATCCATGTCCAAGCTAATAGCCTTGAATTTTTTGCTAGTAACAGGAGTGGAAGTGATAGGCACTTTTCCCACCTGCCTTTGAGGTATTACTTGTTGAGGAGGAGTTTGCATGCGGTATGGAGATGTAATTTGAGGGGTTATTTATTTTGTTAGTTTTGTCTTCGTGGATGTGTGAAGGATCAGTAGAATTTGGTTCCTCTAGATCTGAAAGAACGTTGAAGCTGTTTATTAGTGCAGTTAATTGGCTGCATTGTTGTGTTGGGGTTTGGTTTGTTGATGAGCATCATCTATCTTGAAGAAGAACAAGGAGCCATCAGATTTGACCTTAATCCCATCAAGATTATGCCAGACTAACTTGAGATGTTGTGAAACAATAGAATAAGAGAGTTTCCTAACTAAAAAGAACCTCAGAAGCTCACCCCCAATATTTCTTTCCCTCCTTCATTACTTCAACAGAGGGTATAAGTGCATTATTGCATGAATATTAGAAATAAACGCTTCTTTAATTGTATTGATTAGTGTTTTGAGGGAGTTTCTTAAATATTATAGACCGAGATGGGGTATTCCTTCCTTGAGTTGATTGATCAGGGGTAGCTTGAGTACCATAGATTGGCAAGGATGGAGGTTGAGCGAGGTTAGAGGTTGGGAGTGGTGGAAAGTGATTGTTGTCCACATTGGTGGTCAGAGAAGGAGTAGGTTAGATGTTTGTAGTGAAGTTAGGTCAGAGGGGTTTTGGTCAAAGATGGTGAAGGCCCCAAGTGGTTGGATGTCTATGGAGGAGGTGGAGGAGGGGGTGGTGTAGGGGGGTAGAGGATTGGGTTTGGGCGGCTTGTCCGGTGGGGTGCATGCAAGGGAGGGGGAGGCGAATTAGGAGAAAGGGGCGGCTGAAGGTTAGAGTTTGTAGAGTTCCCTATGGCTAAGCAACAAGCACTGATTGAAGTAAAAAGTACCCTAAATCCCATTCTTGCACAATTATTTAAACTAACCTAACGTATGTGTGTATACACAATTTATAATAGTTATATGAAATAATAGCTTATATACATACATACACACACACACACAAACACACACACACACACACATATATATATATGGAAAACATATACTTACATATTGGATGAGCTAATATATCCATTGCGATGTAAATATCAACATCTGTACACGAGCATGTTATATCAATTGATATGTTACATACGCACACACATATGTGTATATGACACACACAAAAATATATATTAAACAAAACTATATAAATTTGGATAAAATAAAATAAAATTGTTGAAATAATATTTAGAAATATTTTAAATGAATTAGACTTCATCGGCACAATATAGATTTGAAAAAGTTTTGAAATTCACCCATAACTTCCGCTATGGGCTGGCCCAGTATCAACATAAAATTGGTACATCAAAATATATGAAAACGGAGATAAATAGATAAACTTCCATAAGTCTTCATCACCGCCTCCGTCTTCTCCATCGTCATCGTTTCTCCTAACAGTGGGTTTTAATGAGGAGGGGAGTCAAAACAGCAATATGTGGTGAACGAAAATATCAAGTCTTACCATAACAGTACTCGAGAAGTATCATTTAGATAAGTAATATGTCTTATGCATCCTATATTATACCCTACTAAGAATACCTCCAACTGAAAGCCCAAAGGCTCTTCCAGTCCAACTCCATAACGTACCTTCAAATGTAGATCTAAGGCCCATTTTCAGTCCAACGCAACTATCATCAATCATATCCTGACAATGTGGGAGAAAATCCTCGAGACACGTAATACCTCTTTAATGGGAATTGGACATGCTTTGAACATTTAATGCCTATACCTTAGGAAGATCCTTGTTATTAAATACCTAAACCCAAGACGGATCCCTCTTTGGTACTCCCTAACTATCATCGCACGAATCTCATTAGGCTGCTTAATACTTCTATATGAGAAAAGGCGAACCCTACAATATCCATTTAATACTCGATCCCGAAGTGAACCCCTCTCGAGATTCCTCACTACTGCATCTAAAAGATAGCCTCAACTATTTTATACTTCTTAAGTGGGAAGGTGGCGGACCCTACAGCAGCCACGTAGTACTCCCAACCCAGAAGCAAGCCTTACATCATATGACCCGTAATCCAAACTATGACGTCTGACATTAGTCCAACTATTCGTAGGTGCTGGTAGCCAGATCAGCTGGACAGACTTACCCTATAGACTTGAGACTAACCTCCCATCTACTGTGGATACTTTTTATAGCTGATGTCTCACATATATCTCAAAGTAACACTTCTGGTAGCCAGATTAGTTGGGCAGGCTTTTGTGTGCTTTTGAATGACCTCGCATCCCTATAATTTAGTCATATTTCCACTCTCCTAACATATTAGCGCGCGCACACACACACACACACACACACATATCACCACATTTTACATTAAGGTCATACATATTACCATATATATGTGTATGTGCATATATATACCACCGCATTTTACATTAAGGTCATACATATTACCATATATTTGTGTGGGGGGGCATGTGTGCGTACATATTACAATATATATGTGTGTGTGTGTGTGTGTGTGTTTATATATATATGTATGTGTATATATATATATATATATATATATATATATGTGTGTGTGTGTGTGTGTGTATCAGCACATTTCACATTAAGCTCATATTTCACATTTCGCCTTTAATTATGGATTGATTTCCATAATCATCCTGAACTTCCTTCGTAAGGGTTTAAAGTTTTTTACTAACTTATATATTCTATACTGGACGACTAATGCGTTATTATGTTATTAATATATTTGTACGCCAATATGTTTATACATACATAATTCAGACTAATTAAATATTCCTAAGCATGTGAAGATTTTCGCTTCCTATACTAAAAGTTTAAAATGTCAAAACTTCCAAATTCATACAGGTATAACTCTATACAATAACTTTCAAAGCAGCTAATATCCTTAGCCAAACAATAGACTTGCATTAACAAAATAGAATCAATTATCAAACTTATTTTATATTAATGTAGCAGAAGCAGCGCCCATATTTCAAGGAATAAAACTTACAATTTAAACCCTTTATATTCTGTTCAACTTTCACAAATATAAAAAAAGGGATTCATATTTAAATTACAGAAATAGACGGTGCAAACTACGAATAAGAGAATTCGTACTTTACACCTTATTTCCTAACTTATTTTTTTGGACCCTTAGCACAACAATAGAGAAAAGTTGGAAGTGGAATAGAATATAAATATCCAAATTGCAATGATAAAACAAATTCTACTATTTTAATATAGAACAATTGAGATTCCAATAAACCTAAGAATTGACATTTCATTTGGGGGAAATTTGGGTTTTAGTCTTAGGGTTTTCATGTATAAAATTCCTTAAGGCATGAAACAAATCCAGACCTCTTCTTTACAAACACAAAAAATATGAAAAACTAAGATTTCTACACATATTGTTTCCTGCTCCCTTTGGATTTGATCTATGCCCTTGTCTAACTATTCCTTCAGGTTTCTACTATATAGAATATACAACCATTCAATTGTATATACATTATATTCAGAATTTAGAGTTTAGGGAAGGATAAGAATAGAAAATTGTTAATATATATAAACCTACTACCTCTTTCCCTTGGATTGAATCCTTGAATCTAATCGTGGAAGAAGACCAACGGAGTTTCCTTAGTGTCCCAAACATTTTTGTGAATAAAAGTTGGGGACTAGCCTCTTATCTATAATAGCAAGAACATGTCAGTACCGTATGATTGAAGTCGATTTATGTTTGCACAAAAAATGGACAAACACCTCCAAGTCGTATTATTTTAGTTGAGTATGTGTGATTTTCAATGATTTTAGATGAGTATGTAAATATGAGAAAAGTAAGGGCTGAAATGTAAAAGACACGCAGATTTATAGTGGTTCGGCCAGAATGTGCCTACGTCCACTTTATATGTTATTATCTTTCTTCTTCCAGATTACAAGTACAATGCTTTGTATACAAGTGTATGAAAGTAGTTTGAAAGTTCCTTCCTTGCTTGAGCTCTCAAACTTGTCTGCCATTGTTGTACCCCTGCCCCTCTATTTATAGAATGAGGTAGGGGGCAGGGGTCATGGAAGTATATAGCTGCTAGTGGGCCCGGGCTGAAGCAATCTGGCCTGGTAGCGTTCTGGTTCGGCGAAGCCTTGGTTCGGCCGTGTTGAGGTCTCTGAGATGGTTGATTCGGTAGTGAGCTTGGAGGTTGGTTCGGTTGTACGTGGTCCGGTCATGGTGGTCCGGTGATGAAGAGGTTGGTTCGGCATTGATGTGGAGATTGGTCCGGTTTGGTTGTGTGGTATTGGACCGGTGGTGATTGGTTCGGTACCAACCTCGTTCGGTAGTGGGATTGTGAGGGGGAGTCTGGTTGCCGGACTAGGTTGGGAATGCCGAATGAACCCATGCCGAATGAACCACCATGCTTGAATTGCCGAATGGATTTTATGCTAGCATTGAGCCTTGTGTCTGCCGAATGGATTGGAGGTTACGAACCCGGGTGTAACTGACGCTTCTCGGTCTCGAGATCTTCTGGGTGAAAATCCGCCCAACATTTGCCCCCCAAAGTGGGGCACGTGCTTGCACGTGTCGCGCTTTGTTTCTCGTTGGTGGGAAGACTCGTCTTGTAATGTCATGGGCTGGATGTTTATATCTTGTGGATGTCCTGCAAAGAGATTTATAGTTTTAGTGTGGTTTCAAATAACGACCGTTCGGGGTCGAAATATTTGTGATCAAGTGAACTGTGTCGCTCGGGACGAGCAAGTGTGCCCCGAAGGGGCTTAGCATCGTCGATGCCAGGTTCACGTTAGAGTGGGTCCCTGGGTCGTTTGCCAAGGTGGCTTATCGCCAGCTCAGAGCATGCCTAGGGATCGTTCGCGACCCCGTACATGTGTAAGTAGCTTAGCCATTTCACAATTATCAAATATCCATTTGACCGATGGGCTTAAAAATGCGTGTCAAAGTGTAAATTCCCACGATGATAGGGTTAATGACCATTCAGAGCGTGCCTATGGACCATTCGTGGTCGCGTACACGTGTGAACGATTTAATTCATGCTAGTGGGAGTTTTACGACTTATTCATCGTTGTCATAATCTTATTTTATTAGTTAGTTCTGGAGTTCGGTACTTATCTGAGTGAAGCGCCTTGCGTGCCCCCTGTTTCTGGTTTCTGCTGGTAGAGACAGTTTTATTCGGTTGTTGGTTGGACCGGTACGCTGGTCCGGTATGTTGGTCCGGTAGGCCGAACCAGCTGGTTCGGCAATCCTGAGTTTGCCTATATATAGAGGCTACCCCCCTTAGTTTTCCCTTACCGAACCAAAGAGAGCCGAATCAATTTTTAGCCGAACCAAACTTCTGCCGAACCAAGCTTATACCGAATTAGGTATATATTCTTTTGCCGAATGGTTTTTTATCACCGAATGAATATGGTTGCCGAATGCACACGAAGGGTTTTGTTTTACCGAATGATATGTATACCGGATGTGTTTTTTAGTGCCGAATGGACTTATGACCCCATTGCCGAATGAACTTAAGTCCCTAGTGCCGAATGAGCATAAGACCCTAGTGCCGAATGAACTTTGTATTCGGTCTTTGGGTGGAATTCTGGACTTATGTATGCTTGCTTGTATTCTTGTTCTAACATCATGTTTTTCACTTTTGTGTATGCAGATAAATGTCTCGCAAGGCGGAAACACGATCAGACAGACGGAAATCCAAGGATGGAGGAGAGTCTTCTTCTGTGCCCCCAGCCCAACCAGGATCCGGGCAACATCGACCTGTTCCGAGGTCGTTGGTGGACGGACATGGTCCACAGGAACTTCTGGTCTCCCCTCCCGACTGCTTTCCTAGCTCCCTAAAGGAGGAGCAACTTGACGTTATATCCCGTTCCTTTGGGATAGACAGGGCTCTTATGCTGTTACCGGGGGAGGGGGTCATGCCATATGATCCCCCTGAGGGGTACTTCGCTTACAGCCGTTACCATTGTATGTGCGGGGCTATTCCTCCAGTCAACGCCTGGATATTAAGCTTCGTCACTTATCTGAAGGTGGCTCCATTCCAGCTCCAGCCCAACTCTTATGCCATTCTGGTTTGCTTGTATGCTATCTTCCAGAAGAGATACGGGCGTGCAGTTGGATGATGAGGATCAAGCGGCGGATGCTGGTGAGTTATTCTTTTCCCTTTCTTTTCTTTCCGTGTTTTCATAACTTGATCGTTTGTTTAATGAATTCCTCTTCCGATCTGGACAGGTGGGACTTCAGATCCACATGCTGGGGGCTCCGATCCTGCGGCTAAGTAGGCTGGGGGAGTTGGTGATGGAGTGTGGATGCATCTGCCATCTTTTTGTTTCTTTTTTTATCACTGTTCATGTTAATCTTTGATATGCAACTGTAATAGAATTATTTGCAAAGAATAACTTCGTGTGATCTTATAATATAAGCTGATTTTGTCATGTTTAAATGTTGTTGCTATCTTTATGTGCTGTGTAAGAAGTATAATTATGTATATGCCTGTGATTCCACTTGTGTTTGATGTTAAGTTTTTGCTTGAAATATAATTTCACGTTTTGCAATGTCAGTGTATGAATAAGTTATAGTTACGCATTTATGTACAAGAGAAGAGAGTACCGCCCTTTATGTTTTATTCGCAGGCGGTAGCTTTGAGTGTCTTGTGTAACTGTTCACGGGTATAGCAGAGCGCCCTGCTACCCAGCACGCAGGCTTAGAGCCTCATGAGTGAATGTTTCCTATTTGGTTTCCTGTACTTTAGAGTTTGTTATACAGGATAGGAGAAAAATATTTAAATGAAATGGAAATATAGTAAAAGTAAAACTTCCAGTCACGGAAGGCCGTCGATGTGCTTAAGTTCGTGGCAAACGGGTTTTGTAGTCACTTTCCCTAGCTGTGGGTCTTGGAGACATTTGTCACCCATCTTACGCCTCCGCGGGGAGTTTTCTTTTTTACCACAGCCGCACTTAAGACACATCGGAGCCGAGATCGCGCACGGTAACTACCCGAACCGTTATGGTCCGTAATCGTGGGTATTATTCGATTTACCGTGGCCGGCTAGCGTGGGTGCCGTTGGCCGTGAACTACCCCTGGCTGGCCACACCTTATGTTGGGGCTTAAAGTAGGTTCACGGTTACCGACGAGCCGAACGCCGTAATGAGCTGCCATCGGCTATAGTCGGCCTTTATGATGACTTATAATCGGCTCATTACAGTTGGCTTTGAGGGCAGGCGCGCAATGAGTTAACCCGCAGCAGAGGGATGCTGGAGCAAAAGAGTCTCATTGGCGAGTGCATAGAATCGTGGCGTACCTGTTAGGCCTAGTCTAGATGAGGCCGCGGTGCGTCTTGAGTGGAGATGCCATAGGATTTTGTTCAACAGAAAGGGATAAAACTTAACAAGTAGCCAAGACATAAAGGAACAAGTTAAAAAGAGACAAGATTTTTTAAAGTGGTTCGGCACGAAAATGCCTACGTCCACTGGTTCTCTTTGTTAATTCACTTCATATGGGCAGTACAAGTTAAGAAAAGTATCGACGGAGGTGTCGGATGTTCCATGCCCTCTGGAACACCTCTCCGTCCACTGTTGACAAAATGTAAGCTCCGTTGTGGAGATCTTTGTGAATTACATATGGTCCGTCCCAGATGGGGTCCAGTGCCCCGGGGCGCGGAAAGATTCGCCTGAGGACAAGATCTCCTTCTTGTAAGCTGCGATGCTTGACTTTGGAATTGTATAGTGCTGCCACTTTTTGTTTGTGAGCTGCTGCTTTGAGTGCTGCATCGTTTCTCCTTTCCTCAATCAGTTCCAAAGACATGAGGAGGAGTTCTTCGTTTTCTTCTGGGTTGTAGTGGATCCTACGGTGGGAAGGCACAATAGTCTCAACTGGGAGCATTGCCTCCGATCCATATGCCAAAGAGAAAGGAGTATGTCCCGTTGATGTTCTGAAAGATGTGCGGTATGCCCATAGTGCCGTAGGAAGTTCGTCCACCCAAGCGCCTTTTGACTTTTCAAGTTTCTTCTTGATTAGGGTTTTGAGAATTTTGTTGACAGCTTCAACTTGTCCGTTTGCCTGAGGGTAAGCTACTGATGAGAAGCTTTTATGAATTCCATGCTCTTGGCACCAGTCGGCAAATTCTTCGCTGTCAAATTGGAGTCCGTTGTCTGATACGATCTTGAGGGGGACTCCATACCTGCACAGAATGTTTTTGATCAAGAAGTTAATAATTTTTGCTGAAGATATTTTATTTAAAGGTTCCGCTTCCACCCATTTGGTGAAATAATCGACTGCCACTATAGCATATTTGGCTCCGCCTCGGCCCGTTGGCAGTTCGCCAATTAAGTCAATTCCCCATACAGCAAAGGGCCAAGGGCTGGTCATTTGAGTAATTTCGTTTGTGGGCAGTCGAGGGATCTTGGCGAACTTCTGACATCTGTCGCATTTCTTAACGAAGTCTAGGGTATCTTTGTTTAGTGTGGGCCAGTAATATCCATATCGGAGTATCTTTCTTGCCAAAGTCTGTCCTCCAGTGTGATCTCCGCATCCTCCCTGATGGATGTTTGTTAATATCTCCTTGGCTTCCCTTCCGGCGACGCATCTTAATAAGGGGCTAGAGAAGCCACGCCGGTAGAGGATGCCTTCTTGTATTGTGTAGTGGGGAACTTTTCTCAAGATCTTCTTGGCTTCGTCACGCCTGTCGGGTAGTATGCCATCTTGCAAATATTTCCGGATAGGAGTCATCCAGGTTCCTTCTTCGATTGCAGTTATCAGATTTACTTGTTCGAAACTTGGGGCTAGCTGCCTTGAGATTACTAGTGCTCCGGGAATGGTGCTGTCCTTCATACTAGCTTGCTTTGCAAGTTCATCTGCCTCTTGGTTTTCTTCTCGAGGAATGTGTTTGATTAGATAATGGTCCAATCGATCGAGCAGCAGTCTGGTTTTCTTTAGGTATGCTGTGAGCCGTTCTCCTCGAGTCTGGAATTCTCCTAGTACCTGGTTTACGATAAGCTGAGAATCACTATGAATACATAAGGAATTGATCCCAATTTCTAGGGCCAGTTCCAATCCCGCTATTACTGCTTCATATTCAGCATCGTTGTTAGTGGCCGTGAACTCCAATCTTAATGCATAGTACAACTTTCTTCCCCTGGGGGTGACGATCACAATACCTGCCCCCGAGCCTTGTTCGTTCGATGCTCCGTCTGCAAAGAGGTTCCACTTGATGTTTTTTGCTACTTCGGATTGTTCCTTGCCTTCGTTGGTAGTGAATTCGGCAATGAAATCAGCCATGGCTTGTCCTTTGATAGCGGTGCGGGGATGGTAGGTGATATCATACTGACTTAGTTCGATGCACCATTTGAGGAGTCGCCCAGAAGTGTCAGGACGATGGAGCACTTGTCTTAGTGGTTGATCGGTTAGAACCCTGATGGAGTGAGACTGGAAGTAGTGTCGCAGTTTCCGGGACGCGATCAATAAACAATATGCTAACTTCTCAAGTTTAGGATATCTGGCTTCTGCCCCCGTAAATCTCTTGCTTACAAAGTAAACCGGACGTTGTGTGCGGTCTTCTTCTCTTACCAAGGCGGCGCTTAGAGCATGAGATGATACAGCGAGGTATAGGTATAACACTTCATCTTCATTTGGAGTTGAGAGTACTGGTGGTCTCTGAAGGTGTTCGATTAGGTTGAGGAAGGCTTTTAAGCATTCGTCGGTCCACTCGAACCTCCCTTTGTCTTTCTTGAGTGCTTCGAAGAAAGGGACACACTTGTCAGTTGCCTTGGAAATGAATCTGCTTAGGGCGGCCACCTTTCCGTTTAGGCTCTGCATTTCTTTTCGAGTGGAAGGTATCCTTATTTCTTTTAAAGCTCGGATTTGTTCAGGGTTTGCTTCGATTCCTCTGGCGTGGACGATGAATCCTAAGAATTTTCCCGATGATACTCCGAAGGAGCACTTTAGAGGATTCAGCTTCATTCCATATCGGCGAAGTACCCGAAACATATCGTCCAGATGGCTTACATGGTCGTTGGCTTTCCTGGACTTCACCAACATGTCATCCACATATACTTCCATAGTACGTCCTATCAGTTCTGCGAACATTTTGTTGACGAGGCGTTGATAGGTAGCTCCAGCATTTTTGAGTCCAAAAGGCATGACTTTGTAACAATATAATCCGCGGTCGGTGATGAAGCTAGTGTGGTCCTGATCGGGAGCGTGCATGGGGATCTGGTTATATCCGGAGTATGCATCCATAAAAGATAGGAGTTCGTGCCCAGCTGTGCTGTCCACGAGTTGGTCAATTCGGGGAAGTGGGAAGCAGTCTTTCGGGCAAGCGTCATTCAGATTGGAGAAGTCAATACATGTTCGCCACTTTCCATTGGCCTTTTTTACTAGCACTGGGTTAGCGATCCATTCTGGGTAGATGACTTCCCGTATGAAGTCATTAGCAAGTAGATTTTTTACTTCCTCATCAAGGGCTGCTGATCGCTCTGCCCCCATGCTCCTCTTTTTCTGCTTTACTGGTACCTTGGTGGGATCGATGTTCAACATGTGGCATGCTACGTCTGGGGAGATTCCTGTCATATCGGCATGGGTCCACGCAAATACATCTAAGTTGTGGCGGAGAAAGTCAATGAGTCGATCCTTCAATTCCGTTTTCAGCTGAGATCCGATTTTTAATAGTCTACTTGAATCATGCTTATCTACAGATACGAATTCCATAGCCTCTGCAGGCTCGGCGGTAGCCTCCTCCTCTTTATCCCGGGGGTCTAGTTCATTGAAGGGATCGCTTGTGTATCGAAGAGGAGGGGCTTTCTTTAGTTGCTATGCCTCCAAGCTTTTCATGCAGAGAGTAGTCTCTGCATCTTTTCCTTTATTCTTTCTGCGGTTGTTGCGAAGCTCAGTTACATAGCAGTCTCGGGCAGCGTCTTGATCTCCTTCTACTTCTCCTATTCCGTTGTCTGTCGGGAATTTCATCTTCAGGCACCAGGGGGCTAGGACAATTTGGAAGTCAGACAAGGCTGGTCTCCCCAAGAAGGCGTTGTAAGCCGAGTGGTTCTCTATTAGCACGAACGTTTGTTTTCGCACCACGGAGCGGGGATGACTTCCTATTTCGACGAAGAGGTCAAGTTGCCCGAGGGGCATTTTTGCATCTCCAGTGAAACCGTGCAGTGGTTTGTCGCAGGGAGACACATCCTTCATTGATAACTTCATTTTGTCGAAAGCATGTTTGAACAAGATGTTTACGGAGCTTCCCGTGTCTATTAGAATCCGAAAAACTTTAGCAGGGCCGAACCAGGCAGAGATGACCATAGGATCCATATGTGGGTACTGTCTTCCTTCCAAATCGCGTCTACTGAATATGATGTCGTCGCTCTCTTTTCGTTTCGGTTGGCGTTCTTCTGTGACGGAGTTAACGTATCCTTCGGTATTTCTAAGCGACTTGCCGTACCTTTCCATCTCTGCCCAACTTCTGTCGGCAATGTGTGGTCCTCCTGAGATGGTAAGGACTACTATCTTCTCTTGACTAGAGCCACTGGTGTTGTGATTGTTGCGACTCCCTCCGCCTACTTCTGGGAGGGGTTGCTTTGAGTTCTCATTGGCAGGAGTTGGAGTCCTGTTCTGACTTTTCACATAACGTTCCAGTCTTCTTCTTCTAATGTGTTCTTCGATCAAGTCCCGAAGATGGTGGCATTCATTGGTGTCATGTCCGTGGGATTCGTGGAAGCGACAGAACTTTCCGGACTTGAGTGCGTTATCTGATTCTTTCTTGTGCGGGGGGCGCTTGTATCCGAGTTCGCCCTGAGTGGCTAGGTAGATGTTTTCGATTGTTTCATTCAAAGGAGTGTAGGAGTCAAATCTTGGCCCTGGTCGATATTGGCGCTTCTCACCCTTTCTGCCCCCAGCATTGTCTCTAGATTCATTTCTTCGAGCGTCCTTAGCTGCAGTGGGAACCTTGTCCTGAATTATCTTGCCTTGTTGCCCTGGCTGCCTCTCCGTAGCAGCGTCTTCAAGTCTCATATACTTTCCAGCTTCATGGAAGAAATCAGGCAAGGTAACTGGTTTTTCCTTAGTTAATCTTCTGGCAAACTTGGTGTCTGGATGCACACCACTACAGAGGGCCATTAGAGTGAGTTTTTCATCGGCATCTTGAACTGCTGCCGCTGCGGCGTTGAACCGTGTTAGATATTGTTGTAGCGTCTCTCCGGTTTTCTGTTTGACATTGGATAGAGAATAAGCATCCCTGGGTTGTTCCACATGGATGCGGAACTGGCTAATAAACCTTTCTTTTAACATCTCCCATGAGTTGATGGATCCTTGGGGTAGATGGCAGAACCAGGAGGTAGCTAGATCTGATAGGAATAGCGGAAAGCATTTACATAATACTCCTTCTGTTGCTCCACTCATGAGCATATGCTGGGTGTATCTCTGCAGGTGTACGATGGGGTCGGAAGTTCCTTTGTAAGGTTCCATGGTTGGCATTTTCCATTCCCGGGGGGCGATGGTAGTTTCGATATTTCGGGTAAAGGGGCTGGTGACCCTAGCGCCTATCCCCCGGTCCCTTTGCTCTCGTTGGACACACTCTCTGAATAATCGTGCCATTCGTTCGTCAGAACTTGGAGCGGACAAAAATGAGCTTAGTTCTTCCCTGCGGGATCTATCTCGTCCAGATGACCTGTAGGGATGGTACAATCTATCACTTCTTGCATTATCCAGTGGTTGTCTCTGGCTGCTCGGATGCATGCTAGGACCAGCTACAGTTGCCCCCTGCCTTGATCTTACCCGGTGGGGTTCTGCTTCGAGCATTTCCATGGGGCCAACTTCGGGCTGGGTTCCAGCTTGGCTCCGTTCAGCAGGGTTTCTATGATTCCTGTCGATAGTTTCTTCGAAGAAGGAATACCTTTGCTGTCTCCGAGATCCTCCAGATTGAGACTCATCCCATGATTCAGTGTTGCGGTTGGATTCTTCAGCATCCCTTAAGCGTGACATAAGTTGGTCCACTAAAGCTTCTTGTTGGGATGTGAAGTGGTTGGTTACTTCAGCCACAACTCTGTCTAGATCTGCCCTAGTTATTGGTTGTTCGGTGGCAGGAGCTATCAGATTTGCCTGGTATCTATCTGGTGCTGCTGTTGAAATTGGATGATCCTCTTGATCTGGGGCTACTGGATCCGGAAGACTGCTAGTTGCGATGTTCTTTCCTTTGTTAACATCCTTCCGTTGCTTGGAAGGCATGATTTCTAAGCGACGAACGTCGTTATGAGGAAGAAGGTTGAGTGGGAGAAGCTGAAGCTTCGAGTTCAATTCTCAGTGAAAGCACCAAAAATGTTTGCACAAAAAATGGACAAACACCTCCAAGTCGTATTATTTTAGTTGAGTATGTGTGATTTTCAATGATTTTAGATGAGTATGTAAATATGAGAAAAGTAAGGGCTGAAATGTAAAAGACACGCAGATTTATAGTGGTTCGGCCAGAATGTGCCTACGTCCACTTTATATGTTATTATCTTTCTTCTTCCAGATTACAAGTACAATGCTTTGTATACAAGTGTATGAAAGTAGTTTGAAAGTTCCTTCCTTGCTTGAGCTCTCAAACTTGTCTGCCATTGTTGTACCCCTGCCCCTCTATTTATAGAATGAGGTAGGGGGCAGGGGTCATGGAAGTATATAGCTGCTAGTGGGCCCGGGCTGAAGCAATCTGGCCTGGTAGCGTTCTGGTTCGGCGAAGCCTTGGTTCGGCCGTGTTGAGGTCTCTGAGATGGTTGATTCGGTAGTGAGCTTGGAGGTTGGTTCGGTTGTACGTGGTCCGGTCATGGTGGTCCGGTGATGAAGAGGTTGGTTCGGCATTGATGTGGAGATTGGTCCGGTTTGGTTGTGTGGTATTGGACCGGTGGTGATTGGTTCGGTACCAACCTCGTTCGGTAGTGGGATTGTGAGGGGGAGTCTGGTTGCCGGACTAGGTTGGGAATGCCGAATGAACCCATGCCGAATGAACCACCATGCTTGAATTGCCGAATGGATTTTATGCTAGCATTGAGCCTTGTGTCTGCCGAATGGATTGGAGGTTACGAACCCGGGTGTAACTGACGCTTCTCGGTCTCGAGATCTTCTGGGTGAAAATCCGCCCAACAATTTAAAATAATAAAATCTGGTTTTTTCATGCCTATCAAAACCCTAGCCATAGTACACCCACTGGTCGACCGCTCCACCCTAGGCGGTCGACCAGTCCTATTGATTTAGGAGTATATTTATTGTTGTCGTTTCTAATTAATTCCTTTCTCATTTTTCTTATTGACGTTAACATTTGTTTAACGTTTTCTTATACCCTAAGCTTTCCTTCAAGGTTAAAATATATATTACCTTTTTAAATTTCAAATGTTAAATGTTATTTAATTTTTAAATTCAAATTATTTAAATTCGAAAACTTCAGACTTCAATAATTTTTCCGTTTGAGCTCCGAACACAAAACTTTATATATAAAAATTGATCAGAAAATCATCATGAAAACAATGGTGTGAGTTTCGTGGCCAAATTCCGATGTTTTCAAAATTTCCATTTTTAGCCTTATTATTAATTTATTAATTCTTATTAATTTTTACGAGGTGTTACATTCTCCTCCCATTAAAAAGGATTTCATCCCCAAAATCTCCAAAGGACAGATAGTATAATACGCATTCTACATCCTATTATATAACCAAGATATCTATACAATGTTCTACTCCGCTAAAAGTACAATTTGATTATGTGGGCAGCATATTATAGGTGAACTCAATCCTAGCGTAAATGCAAGATCGTGACATATAGGCATGTATGCGAGTATCCTAAATATGCATATGATTCCACATGAGTGTAAAAATAATAGTAAAAAGTGTTGCAACTACCCCCTATCATCCAATCTAGCAACTACGACGCAACCAAAAACCTAAATTTTAAAGAGAGAAAGTTTACTAGAGAAAAGTTTAGGATGAGAAGCCTTCATCTTCTCTTTGGTTTCCCACATGCTTTCCAGTGAGTTATCTCCCCATTGTAGTTGGACCAGCCTAATTTCTTTGTTAAGAAGCTTCCTAGTTCCATGCTGCACTATGAGCATAGTGGCATTGGGTGCTATTTTCTATGTTTCTATATCAACTAACAGGTCAGGCTCTACTATGGTGGCGGTGTCATGTAGACATTTCCTCAAGTACGAAACATAAAAGACGTCATGGACTCTCGCTAACTTATCCGGCAGCACCACTCGATATGCAAACTTTCCTCTTCTTTCCAAGATCGAGAAAGACCCAACAAACCTTAGAGTTAACTTCGCCGACATACCAAACCTCATAATCTTCCTAAGAGGAGAAACCTTAAAAAATACCATGTCCCCGATTGAAATCTCCAATTTCTTTTTTAGCCTATCAACATAGGACTTTTGATTGTCCTATGCGGCCTTCATTTTTCGTCTAATTATCTCTATCCATTTCAAGGTCTCACAAATTAATCCAGTATAAGTCGAATTTTGTCAGTGGTTTCCCACCAACAATTTGGCGATTGCATGGCCTCATGTACATGGCTTCAAAGGGTGCCATGCCAATCGTCGCTTAGTAACTATTGTTGTATGTGAACTATACTAAGGTAAATGTTGCTTTCAATGTCCTCCAAAATCCATAATGCAAGCCTCAAAAAATCTTCCAAAATCTTATTTACCCTTTCAACCTAACCGTCGGTCTATGGGTGGTAAGCAGTGCTAAGATTTAACATCGTTCTTAAAGCTAACTGTAGACTCGTCCAAAGTTCGCTAATGAATATGAGGTCCCTATCACTAACAATGCCAACTAGAACTCCATGCATTTATACCACTTCTTTAATATAAATTTACATAATGGATGCTGCTATCCCATTGCTTCTAACCAAAATAAAATGGGCACTTTTAATGAGTCTATCCACTATAACCCAAATAGCTTAATTACCCTTTAGACTCCAAGACAACGCATCTATAAAGTCCATTTATGTATGCTTCTACTTCCATATCAGCACCTCTAACAGCAATAACAATCCTCTGGGTTTCCCTTGTTCCGCCTTTACCTTTTAGCATGTCAAACACCTAGAGACAAACTTCGTTGTCCTCTTCTACATCACCGTCTAATAGAAAATTTGCTTCATATCCCTATACATTTTGTCTCCTACGGGGTGAATGGTTTTCCACGAATGGTGACACTTAGCCATAACTTCCACCAAAAGAACACAAAGGCATTCATCTCTTCTTAAACATCCACTTTCGTCGTTCGCATACCTAGCGCCATGGGGGAAATGCTCTCTTCTACTTAACTTGTCCAAAGTACCTATTATCATCACATCTTTCTTTTGTTCTTGCCCGATGTGGTGCATCAACATTGGCCTTACATCCATACTACCAGATAGCTTAGAATCGGCTTCGATGGCAGTTGGAAATTGAAATTCAAGAGGAGCTCCTACTACCTCCACTCACATATATCACCTATAGTAGTATGCCTCCAACTAAAGGCGTCGATGACAACATTCCCTTTTCCAGGAGTGTACTATATCTTAAAATCATATGATGCTATGAATTCCATTCACCTTTGCTGCCTTATATACAAATCTCTTTGGGAAATAGATATTTAAGGAATTTGCAGTCGGTGAATTATTCAAACTTTTTCACTAAAAGATAGTGCCTCCACATTTTTGAAGCAAAGACGATAGCTGCTAACTCCAAGTCATAAGTTGGGTATCTTTTCTCATGGTCCTTAAATTTCCTACTTGCATAGGCTATCACCTTGCCCTCTTGCATAAGAACAGTTCCCAGTCATGTACTGCATGCACTAGGGTAAAAAGTGAAAGACTTCGTCCCATTCGAAATAGTAAGTATTGGCGCACTAGTCAACGACTCCTTCGGCTTCTTGAATGCTCTCTTACATTTTCATCCTATGCAAAAACTAGATTTTTCTTGGTTAAGCAAGTTAGTGGGACTGCTACCTTGGAAAAGTCCTTGATGAACTTCTTATAGTAACCTCCCAACCCAAGAAAACTCCTAACTTCCGTGGCGTACTTCAGAATCTTCCATTCTTGAATAACTTCTACCTTTGCAAGATCCATAAACAATCCCTTCTCTGAAGTAATGTGACCGAGAAATCTCACATTCATTTTCCAAAAAATGACACTTTGAGAATTTGGCTTTTAGTTGGTGCCTTCTTAAGGACTCTGGTGCCTCCACACTGTGATTTTCGTGCTCACCTTCACTTTTAGAGAATACTAGAATATCATTTACGAAAACTACGATGAACTTGTTTAGCTGCTTCGTAAAGACTCTACTCATCAAATCTACAAAGTACGCATGGGTATTTGTCAACTCGAAAGGCATCATTTCCCATTCATACATACTGTTTGGATTGCAAAATGCGGTCTTCTATTTGCTATCTTCAGCTATCCTCAATTGATGAAATCCAGTGGCCAAGTCCAATTGAGGAAAGATTTTGGCTCCAATAAGCTAGTCAAATAAGTCATCAATTCTAGGTATGGGTTACCTATTTTTCTTGGTTAGCTTATTGAGCTTTCAATAGTCAACGCAAGACTTTAAAGAAATGTCTGTCTTAGTGGCAAAAACAACGGGTGCTCCCATTCAGAAGTACTATGACGAATAAATCCCTTATGCAATAGCTCTGAAATTTTCTTATCCAACTTTGGCCTTTCTTTGGGGCATATGCCTTAATGGCAACACGACAGGTCTAGTTTCCTTCTTCAAAACAATTCCAAACTCTGTCTCCCTTCTAGGTGGAAGACCCGAGACTTCTTCAAAAATGTTGGAAAATTCTCAAACTATGGGCACAGACGAGAGCTAACCTTGTAATAGTTTCAACTAATATAAATAACTTGACTCGACCGAGTTTTGGGCTGTATAACGAACATCTATATCTCGTCCCTTACAACTCCTTAACCAAACAAACCTATATTAAAACAACTAATACATCCCTAAGATAAGTTCATACCCCTCATAACCAGGAACACACGCATTACGTATAAAATCAATGTAACATATATCCACAACTAGGTCTCTACAAATCAAAGAAAGGTGTATCGACTCCCTAATAGGATTTGACATGACTATTGGGTTGGCGACAACTTGGATTTTTAGAATCAAGGATTTAACTACATTTATTTCTATGAATGAATGTGATGCTTCCGAGTCAAATAAAGTAGGAATAGTATTCCTGGGAATAATAGTTGTACCTTCCAAAGTAGCATTTCCTTGGTCTCTAGGATGAGGTTTACTCGAGAATGGTACACCATCGATGGCATAAGCTTGCCACCTTGTCCCACTTTTGCTAGCTTCAGACCTCGATTCTTGAAGTGTCCCTCCTCATGGCAGTGGTAGCATCTCCCTTTGAACTCCTCTCATCAAGATCACCTTGCAATCGTTAGCAACATGTCCCTTCTTATGACATTTATGGAATGCCACACTTCCTTTCTTGATCCTTCCTTTGGCCCTCCTGTCCACCCAAAATCCTCATTTCTTATCTCCACTTTTATTTTGCCCCGACCCCAACTTCTCCTTCTCCATAATACCAATAACTTTAGCAGGGCCATTTCAATAATTATCTCATAAGTGGCACCTGCAAGTACTTGGTCAAAAGAAGCTCACTATGTGGAGAATTTAGGCCTTTAACGAACTCCATTGCCTTCTTCATGGGGTATCGATCAAACTTAATCCAAACTTAGCCAATTTCATGCACTTACTAATATACTCCTTCAAAATGGAGTCTCCTTACAATTTGCAAACTTACTTCATCTCTGGACATGAATCATGAATCAAAGTGAGCTTTGAATTCAGCCTAAGTGATTCTCCCCTCGGCATTCTCCTCAGCCAATATAGTCCACCAATCTAGCGCCTCCCTTTGTAGATGCCATGCGGCTATCCTCATCTTGATCTGGTCTTCCCATCTAAGCTCCTGAAATAAACATTCACGTCATTAATCTAAGCCTTCGTTTCTATAAAACCTTTAGCTCCCGTACACACCATCGCCCCATATTATGGAAGTCTTTACACAATTTAGGAAATCCTAGTGGCAAGGTGCTGCTTCAACAAGCGGAGAAGCTAGTGCTGCTGGTGCAGCTTGTTAAGGAATGAAAACTTGCCCTACATGCCTTAGGTATTGTTTGAACCATTCAAGCATCCCCTTAATGATGGGTATTTCATGGGTAGAGGGGTTCCCATTCTTAGAGGAATGGTTTTCATTCATAATTAACTGTTTGTAGGTTCAAACTTTTTACTTACAACTTCTAAGAGAGTATTATTTGCTGAAATAAAAATTTGCCTAGTGTACTTGTATATGTTCATAAAAGTATATGTGTGTGCATGTGTAGTAGGGTTTTTGAACAATACTTTCAAAAATAATAAACATGCACTCTTATGTATGCTTTCGGTTGATTGGGTAACCTGAGCTCTAATACCAAATGTAACAACCCACCTCGAAACGGACCTAATTTTCGATCCAATAAAAGCTCAGCTAATGTTAGGCCCATTCCAAAGCTAACTTTTGGTTAGTAAAATTGATACAATGAACAATATATAGAGCTATTTATCTATGCTATTAGAATCTCACAATAGAAGGAGTAAAATACAATAACTGAAATAAGTACCAATTTTACAAAAATCCAAATCATAGAAACACAACATATCATACGAAAATATTCATAATACAACATCTCAAAATAACATCAATATATCTAAAAGTGGGTACATCAAAATATATGAAATATATAGATAAATAGATAAAGTGCCATAATTCTTCACCACCGCCTTCGTCTTCTCCAATAGAATTGTTTCCTTTATTCTGTGGGTTGCGTGAGGAAGGGGTTACAATAATAATGTCCGGTGAATGAAAATATCAGGTCTTACCATAATAGTATTTGAGTAGTATCATTTAGATAAGTAATATGTCTTATGCATTCTATATTATACCCTACCAAGAATACCTCCAATTGTAAGCTCGAAGGCTCTTCTAATCCAACTCCTTAACTTTCCTTCAATTGCAGGCTAAAGGCCCTTTTCTAGTCCAACACAACTACCGTCAATCATGTTCTAACATTGCGAGAGAAAGTTCCTAAGCCACTTAATACCTCTTTAATGGGAAAGACACACTCTGACCATTTATTACCTATACCCTAGGCAGATCTTCGTCATTTAATACCTATACCCATGGCAGGCCCCTCTTTGGTACTTCCTAACCATCATCGCATGAAATCTCATTAAGCCACTTAATACTTCCTTATTGGAAAAGGCAGACCTTACAATAGCAACTTAATACCTCGACCCCGAAGCGGACCCTGTCCAAGGTTCTCCACTACCGTATCTAAAAGATAACCTCGATCATTTAATACTTTTGAGTAAGAAGGAGGCATACCCTACAACATTCACATAATATCGCCAACCTAGTAGTAGGCCTTACGTCTTCTGACCCATAATTCAAACTGTGACATCTCACATTAGCCAGACCATTTGTAGTGTTAGTAGCCAGGTTAGCTGGGAAGACTTACCCTATAGACTTAGGACTAATGTCGCATCCACTATGGGTACTTATTATAGGTAATGTGTCATATTAGTCCTAAAGTAAAACTGCTGGTAGCCAGATTTGCTGGGCAGACTTCTATGTGCTTTTGATTGACCTCGCATTCCTACAACTTAATCGTATTTCCACCCTCCTAACGTACTATCATACTATACATAAATATTTGAATATATATATATTTAAACATATACATACATATATACATACATATATACATACATATGTATGGATGTATGTATATGTATATGTACATATATATCACCACATTTCGCATTAAAGCCATATATGGAAAACTCGTTATTCCGCCTTTAATTATGGATTAATTTCATAATTATCCTTAACTTTCCTAAGGGGTTAATGTTATTTACTAACTTGTTTATTCTATACTACACGATTAATATGTTATTAGTATATTAATACACTGATATATTTATACATACATAATCTGGGCTAACTAAATATTCATAAGCGTGCAACGATTTTCGCTTCCTATACTAATCTTTTAAAATGTGTAAAATTCCAAATTCATACAAGTCTAACTCCATACAATAACTTACAAAATAGCTAATATCCTTAGTTAAACAATAGACTTGTATTACCAAAATAGAATTAAATATTAAACTTGTTTTATATTAGTATAATAGGATAAGCGCACCTATTTCAAGGAACAAAACTTACAATTTAAACCATTTATCTTATATTCAACTTTTACATATACAATGAAAAAGAGATTCATATTTAAATTATGGAAATAGGCAGAGCAAAGTACAAATAAAAGAATTCGTACTTTATACACCATTTCCTAACTTATTTTCTTTCTAAAACCCTTTAGCACAACAGTAAAGAAAAATTGAAAGCCGAGTAGTATATAAAATATTCAAGTTGCAATAACAAAACAAATTCTACTATTTTAGTATAAAACAATTGAGATTCCAATAGAACTGAGATTTCATTTTGGGGAATTTTAGGGTCTTAATTTAGCGTTTCATGTACAACATTCCCCAAGGCATAAAACATATCCAAACCTTTACTACACAAATACTTAAAATGTAAAATACTAAGATTTCCACCCATAGATGGCATCCAGCTTCCTTTGGATTTGATCCACACCCTTGGCTAACTTCTCCTTTAGGTTTCTTCTTTATAGAATACACAACCGTTCAATTGTATATACATTAGATTAAAAATTTAGAGTTTTTGGAAAGGTAAGAATAGAAAAACGATAATATATATATATATATAAACCTGTTACCTCTTTCCCTTGGATTGAAACCTTGAATCTAATTGCAAAAGAAGACTAACGGAATTTCTCTAGCTTCCCCAGTATTTTTGTGAATAAAAGTGAGTGGGCTAGCCTTTATTTATAGTGGTTGCAACACATCAAGACCGTACAATTTAACTCGGTTTAAAATAATAAAATATGGGTCGTTCATGCCTATCAAAGCCCTATTCGTAGTACACCCACTGGTCGACCGACGCAATAGAGGTGGTCGACTGGTCCTATTGATTTAGGCATATAATTATTGTTTCCATTTCTAATTAGTTTCTTTCCCTTTTTTCATATTGGCGTTAACGTTTGCTTATATCGTAAGCTTTCCTTCAGCCTTAAAATATATATTACCTTATAAATTTCAAAGTTAAATGTTATTTAATTTTTAAATTTAAATTCACATAAATATAAATTTGAAAACTTCAAGCATCAATAACTTTTATGTTTGAGCTCCAATCGCAAAACTTTATATATAAAAGTTGATTAGAAAATTGCCATGAACACAATGGTGTAACTTTCATGGCCTAACTCCAACATTTGCAATTTTAACCTTATTATTAATTAATTCTTATTACTTTTTACAAGGTGTTACAGTTACCTGATTGTGATAATTATTTACACAAATTCTGGAATTTGGTAATGATCAAAATTCTAATATCATCTATATTCAACTTTATAGTTCAAACATAATGTCTTTGTTCAATAAAAACTATTATTATTAACCTAACTGCTTTAGCTAGATACTTTGACTTTAAGTTGACTTCAATTGACCGCAAAACTGACCTCAGATAACTAAAGAGACGAAAACTCTTTTGAATAGTGTTTCACTTCCAATGCTTCCACTCAACTCAACTATAGTCGTTCCACGGACGTTTTGCCACGAATTAAGTATAACCAAAGCAGAGTTTCCATACTGAAGCTCGATAGTAGTCTCAAATTGAGGGAATTGTGTAATATTTTCACATCGATATTTTATATTTTACCTTAGTTATATTAATCAACGGAATCTATCGAGTGAGTCATTCCATATTTATCTAATAACCATCAGTACGTAATCCTTTGGTTCCCCTAGTAGTTCTGAGTAACACACTGCTCAACATTTGGAGAGTTACGTCTTTAGTCTCAACGGATGCATCAATATCCAATCTTGATACATCTTGACTAGGAATATTAAAATGGTATGTTTATTTCATTGTAATAAATCACTTATGGTTACAATGCAGTGTAACTACTATCACAAAAAATAACATTTATGAATTTTCTACTAAATAAACTTGTAATTAAATTAATTAATTAATATAACATATTATATTAGGTATATAATGGGAAGAAAACACCAATCGAGTTAGATATATATATAACAAATTACATATTTGTCCTAAGAGCATACCCCTAACTCTATCAATCTCCCACTAGCACTTAAGTTCAATTATAGAATCTCTATCCCATCACTTCAGTCGATTTGATGAGAACAAGTCAAGTTAAACCCTTTGTGAATGGATCTGCTAAGTTGGTTTAATTAACGATTCTATCAATCAACTCTCTTCGACGTCGATAAATACATTTATCATGTAAAACTATTTGGAGTATGTTTCTCGACTTCTAGTGAGCTTTTATCATTACATTGTTATCATATAATAATGATGTAGTATTATTAATACTTGGAATCACCCCTAACTCTTATGATGCTCCGTTGAAGGGTACTTTGCCTTTAATTGTCTGAGATATAATTTACTAGTACCATACCATGCATAATCATATAATCAAAAATTATTTCTCAAAACTGTGGCTTAGCCCATAATTCCAAAAGAATAGCAAATAAATTTAGATACTTATGTATTTTCAATACATCACAAATACCGGTACTATAGTTTTATTTTATAACGAATATTCATAATATTCATATTGAAATAAAACTATGTCGATTTTCAATCGACATTGAAAATAATTATTATTTTATAATGTATGGTACGTATTATGAAACAATTTTCATAACTTGATACGAAAAATAAGTGTAATATGGCATGCTTCCACTATTTTAGCCATTACTATAATAGCATATGAAATATAAAGCTTCATTCAATCACTTAATATAGATTATTTATTTCGTCTGTTGTAACTAGTTTACAATTGAATATTTTTAGATCAAACATCTTAAATTCAAGGAAATAAACCTCATAGTAAAAAATTTATATGTGAAAATAATTTTCTTAATAGAATTGTATTTCTCACTCCAATGTTAAGTATCAATTATTATTTTACCATTCCCGTTCCTGAATTTCTTTGTAAAGTAGAAGTAACCATTCACTCTCTTCATCTCAACCGTGTCTTAGGTTTCATCCATACGTAAATATTTGATTTCCTTTCTAATTGGTCAAATCATTTGAAGGAAATACTTGCTACAATATTGATAGAGTAATGAATATGAATTAGGTGCAATTATATAATTTGCTACATATATATAGCTCGATAACCAATCTTGTTTGAAATAATAAGTGTTTTCTTCCTATTATATACTTGATATAATATGTTATATTAATTAAATTAAAAGTATATTTAATAGAAAATCAATAAATGGTATGGTTGATGACAGTAGTTACAATGCGTTGTAACCATAAGTGATTTATTATAATAAAAAAACATACTGTTTTAAATGTTCCTACTCAAGATGCATCGAGGTTGGATATCGATGCATCCATTGAGACTAGTGTAACAACCATGGATACTGATGCATCCATTGAGACTAGTGTAACAACCCTGTCTTCGAAGCAGTAATATTATATAAATTTAATTTAAAGTATCCTAATTCAATTTTGATCACTAGTATTTTGGAAATAAGGTTTATTTAAATGAAATCTAATTAATAATAGTTTTTTGTTTTAATAAATTGAATTATTTAATAAAATAATTTTCACAAGATGAATACATTTGTTTATATTTGTAATAGTCCGTCTTTTTGTACGTTTTAAATCGACGATAAACCACACATGTCAGACTCAAACCATATAAAAGGGCGAATTGTTATTGGGGTGAATAAGAAAAAGGAAGAAAGAAATAAAACAAAACAGAATCTCACAGCAGAATGACAAAATATAACAATCAAATAACAGTTCATGAAGCTGTTTTACAAAATATTTGATTATACTATACAACACATATCAGAGTTACACACACCGGAGAATAATAAATAATGCAGCGGAATGGTATGAATGTAGTGGAAGAATATAATAAATAATAGTGTTACAATCTTCGTCTTCATCCTCCAGAAATAAATCCTTCGAATCCTGAAATGTTCAGACTGACCCGAGCGAATTGAAAAGACAAAACACTCGAGTCAGAACTAAAAGATCTTATGTAAGTTAAACCAACGGTAAACAGTATGAGTGGAACGACGTCAGAGATGTTTACGGAATTTGACATCTCCTATCAAGTGTTTAACATGAGTGCAGTAACTTAAGAGATGCTCGGGATTTACATCTCCTAAGGACCCGTTAAACTATTTGGTATGTATTAATATTTTTCTATTATAATAATATCTGTAGTAAAATAAACTTACTTTTAAATAGCGTTAAGGAGTGGCCTAATATTTCCCTTAACACGTAATAGTCCCAGTAGTCCATCCAGTATCAGCGCATCTCCAGGTCGGGAGACTACCCTAAATACTCCACGAGCTACGGGAGAAAACCAAACTCGTACAAGGCTCGCTAGGGTAGGCGACATGGCATACAAGGCAATGCTAAGGTAGATATACCAATTACGCATCCGGGTGGTGGTAACGCGTAGCAGCTACTACCGCCCGCCTCGAGCCACACCCCAAATCAAAAATCAAAAGTGGCCACTAAATCAATCTCAAAAATCATAATATAATATCGAAGGAGTGTGTCTGATAAGAGGGGTTACCTCCTTGGCCCGAGAATCGCTCCTGTTTTAGCCACCTTATGCCAACTCACGGGGGTCGGGTCCACGTATATACCTCAATAGAACGTCGCCACCATCCTAATTCATTCTGTAATCTCCACCGCATACACGGTTGTTAAAGTGGTTTTCGGAGTTGGCAGAGAGTATGATAACTTCTGATCCCAGTCTCTTTAACAACCAAACATTATTACAACACCGAGGTCACTTAAAAGTAGTTTATACTTCAAACCAAAATATCATTTACATTTCAAAACCAAATACAATGTCATTTCCATTTCAAACCAATAAAATATGATATTGTTTCCATTTCAAAAGCTCATCAATAATATATTATTTCCCTTAAAAACCCAAATCAATAATATGATATCATTTTTATTTCAAATATATCCATTTCTAAAACCATAACACTTTCAAAGTTATAATATTTCGAAACCAAATGCTTGAAATATAACCTTTCAAAACATAAAACTTTGAATTTCATAACTTTGAAACATAATTACTCCACTTAAATGGCTGATATATTAAATTACTTTATATAATAAAATAGCTTCTTCAATTTCACAAATCAATTCCAAATACATATTTGAACCCCAAATAAACGATTTCAATTTCCATATGTTTCAAAGCTTTAAATATTCCACCATTTCAAAACTAATTCTTTGATAATTCCATAAATATCAAATTCAATTACTATTATTTAGATTTGAAATGTTTACACAATAAATCCAATATAATTTAAGTAAAACTTTTCAACTTCAAGTAACTAGATATTCCTTCAATTTATTTAACATGGTATATTCATTTAGATCAACTTGATATTCATTTAAATCACTCTAAACCAAAATCAAGTCAAAAAAATATACCCTTTGAACTCTCAATTTTATTTAAATTTCAAATCAATTTATTCGAGTACAATTCTTAAATAATTAATTCAAATCAATTTCATATTTATCTTCTAACCTAATTTTTTTTAAAGTGATTATAGACTCTATATGCAATATAATTTAAACAGATACTTAACCATATTATATAAAACAATCAAACTCTATTATTCAACTTATTTTATATTTCAAAACAAATTTATACATAGCTAAAAATCAATAATAAAATAACTTTTTATATAATATTTAAATCAATGATATAAAACCATATATTTCTTTACAAAACCATAGAAATCAATTTTCAAATATTTTTATATATATAGACCATGGTGTCTGTATATAATTTTCTATCCTATGGTCAAGTGATATAGATATTTATCATTTCAGTCCGTAATTTAAAATATAAATACGGTTATATATCATTTTGAACCGCAATCCCGAATGAAATAAAAATGCATACAACTTGTAGTTTATAACAATAAAAAATACAAAATCCATTCATCCAATATCAATCATCAACCATTTATCACAATCATCATCCAATTAAATCAATAACATCAATATAAACAGATAATAAACAACAGGTATTTACTGGCAGTTTATATTCAATAATAAATTAAATAAGAATTTAACTAGCAGTTTATATGCAATAATAAATTAAATAATAATTTAACTGGCAGTTATATGCAATAATAAATTAAATAACAATTAAATCTAATAAATACAATTTAACTGAGATGATGATTAAAAATATGCCAAACAGTTATAAACAAATTTTTAATCACATCAAAAATAAATTTAACACACATAAGAAATTTTAGAAGTTGTAAGTGGGTTAAAACACTCACCTTTCGAATTTAAATTGAATTTAAATTCAATTTAAACCCAAAATTCGAATGGTCTCAGAATTCATCCAAACCAACGTCAAAATGTTTGGAATTTCATTACGATGCCAATGCAAGAAACCGCTTGTGAATTGGAGCTCGTTTGTAGAAGTTATGTATATTAGAACAAGTTGAAATTTAAAAAAAAATATAAAACAAAAACAAAAAGAAGATCACCACACAATCAGACACGTCAGTAGCCTTTCTATCGTAACCCTAACAGCTTCATCTCCAACCCAAAATCATGTTCGAGCTCACCAGACAACTGCTCCGCCTCTACGAACGTCCCGCCGCCCAAGCTCGCCGCAACCACCTCGACACTGCCGCCCAACCCCAGCCTCGCCCGCTCTCTCGCGACGACCCCACGGTGCCCAAAAGCAACAGCCGTCGCCACAACAGCCCAACCATAATCGAATTTTCGCGGCCAATCTACCCGTTGAATCATCGAGCAAATCACGCCGATGCCATCCCCTCATTCCGCTCTATACAACGACATCATTGATTTGATGATCCGTCGCAGTTGATCACGATGCAACGGACGACCGAGAATAAACGAGCCAATTCTGGCTACAAAGAAATCCAGATCTAGAAACGAACAGTGGATTTGACTTGTGCTAGTCAAGAGCTTCAAATCCATATATAATTCGATATATATTGAGGAATTTGAATTTTTGTAGAAATTTTGGGATTTGCAATTGACTATGAAATTTAGAGTTTGTCTGCCATTGAGAAAGTTGAGTAATTGGAATTGTACGTACAGAAAAATGAACATAAGAAACAGGCTAGGATTTATAATGAGGTGTATATATGCAAAGCTGAAATTAGAATGGACCGGACTTATTTGGATCGAAAGTTGAACCCTAAATAGCCTGAAAAGCCTGTTTCTGCTCCGGAACGAAAATGGATCAACCCATATATCAAAATAGATGTTATAAAATATTTTAAATGCAATGGAATAGGTTTCAAGTCCAAATTCCATCGTATGAAGAAGTTATGCTAAAATCAATTTATTTCAAACTAATTTCAATCAAATTGATTTTCTAGGCGTTTCGAGCGCGTACGATCAAACGACGAGTTCGATCGTTACGAAACTTGAAATCCTACAATAGCTCACCGTTACGGATCCGATGAAACTAGTTTCACCGAAATTCCAGTCAGTGGCCAAAATGGCTATTTTTACATTAATTAAGTAAATTAATAATTAATTAAATCAAATTTTCAATTTCAATTTTATAATTGACAATTATTATCATTTTTAATTTCTTATTCATTTTCACTAATTTAAAAAATTTAGATGTCAATTTAGAGATGATTAATCTATCAATTTCAGTGTTAAATCTCAATTTCATTTAAATTCAGAAATTATAAATTTAAAATTCCAAAATCCATTTATTTACTTTTAAACCTTGTTATTCAAGTCTTTTATTTCAATAAGGATATAATTAACATTGGTTTATAACATGGTACATTAATATTTTCCAATTTCATCTTAATTTCTATTTACGTAATATTCAAATATTAATTTCATTTATTTTTTAGTTAATCCAATTTATTAAATTTAAATTAATAAACCTTGATTCTCATTCTTTTTTTATTCAATCAATCCTTATCTTATTCATACTTTATTATCAACCAACAATTATTACAATTAATTACCAAACATTGATTTTTTTCTAAATTTTAATTTATTCCCGATTTAATTACCAAAATATTTATTAAATTTATAAAATTTAATTATCATAAATTTACGGGTCGTTACAATATTGGTTTAGTGGATAATTAAATTCAAAGAAACAATATTGGATTGAATGGAATTGTGTCGTGTCGATACACACACACACACACACATATGTGTGTGTGTGTATATAAATGTTTACATATATATAAATGTGTGTGCATGCGCACATATTTTTATTTTGCAAAATGAAGTGTAGATCAATTCCAATTAAATTAAACTATTGCGCTATGTCGCACTATATCACACTGATAGTTGACTACCATTATTATTTCCTTAGTGATGATCATTTCTTCAGAGGCTTTAGGATATATGTTTAGTACCTTTTGGGTTCTAGAGAATTTTGAATTGTTATTATCGTATTTTCATTGACATTCCATTTGAGAATTGATATGGACTTATGAAATGGTGATTTGATTGATATATTGGCATACTTTTATTCTGGGATATTTATTCTAAGTCATATGTGTACGATATCAGTAGTCGGACCCGTTTATTTTTATAACACGCTGGTCTGGCCGAGACTCTATAGGTATAGGGATTCATTGACCTCTAGACTTTGGGCTAGAATTGAAGTAGACTATTTTGACTATTTTAGCGTACTTTGTACTTGTATATATTGATATCTAGGAGTTATATCATGCATATTATGTAGTAGTTGTTGTGTACCTAATATAGTAGTTTGGATGTGATGTATATATATATATTATGTGGGTCTAGTATAGATATTTTGTAAACTCATCCTTTATTATGAATATGATGTATATTACTCCATTGTGATCTATGATTTTGATTTTGATTTATTTTATATTTTATATTATATATTATTCTAAATATTTTAATCGATGTGTTTATTACTTTATATTAAAACCGTACATGTTAAACAAATTTCAGTTTAAATCCTAAAAAGATAATAAAGATAGTGTTAGTATAAAGTTATATTCACATTAGATCGCCTTTAACCTACCGTATTATTAGATGACATTATCTATAATGTTCTTAATAATATGGGTATAGCGATGGGGTCATTACAGCTTGGTATTAGAACCGTGTTTAGAACATTATAGAATATAATTAACAAAGAGTCGAGATCTAAACCTAGTGAGACCTAGAGTCCTGTCCTCGGGGGTGTATGTTAGATAGGAATTCAATTATCTACTAGGGATTGGAATATAGAATGATTAAAAGGATAATCATTTGGGTCGTATTTTAAAATTCTTTCTTTAGCAAATAAGTACAACTTAGTCAGTGAGAATAACTTCCTTTTGCCTATTTTAATGCGTAGTAGTCCATTGTTTAAGTAAATATGAGTTTTAGGAATTTAGCAGTAGAACAATTTTAATAATTCACCTTTCTTTTGATAATTTTATATTGATGAGATGTTTTGAAACTTGAACTACATCACACACAAACTTGATTATATATTGAAATTAAAAAATTAGGCTAAGAAAGGACGTTGAAAAGGATTTTGTATTTACTTAAATTCATTTTTTAAATTTCAGAAAATCTACAAAGATTTTGAAAATTCATTTTAAAAAAAAATTAAAATTTTGAAATCCTTCAATTTTGAAAATAAATTTGATTTATCATATTTCATATAATTTGAAATAAAAAACCTTATAATTGTTGTTTGGATTGATGTTGAAATGATTTGTTGAATATCATTTGAATGTTTGATTATAGCAATGTCTGTCCAAAGACTAGAAATTTTGTCGGTATGTATGCTTTTTCTCCTTCCTTTTCTTTGATTATTTGCATTACTTAGACAATCTAACACTTGGATTGCACTCTATACTCAACATTTAACACTCAGACTTCATATTCAAATGCACTGAGATGGATATTTAAGAAGGTTTAACTCACTATAGACAAGAATTAATATTTCTAAAACGAAATTTCTTGTTCTATTTTGTTCTTTCCTTTTCCCATAATTGTTTAGTGCTTTTGTGATGTATAACAAACTCATTGAAAAATTGTTTATAGCATAGTGATGATTCATGGAGCGTTTTAAAGCATGTTATACCTTAAAAAATGATTTTAATAAAATACAAAGTGTATTTAAAATTAATTTCAAAATCAAAGCGTCGAATATTTGAATTTTCGAAAACATTAAAATTAGCTTTGATATATATATATATATATATAATTAGATTTTAAATGTTTTAAAGTAATTTTGTTATTTGAAAAAAAAAGAAGGCTTTTGAATATTCAAAAGGTTTCAAAGAAGGGATTTTAAATATTTTTAAAGAGTGATTTGTATTAAATAGTCCAGATGTATTTTGACAGTATTTCTACTACTGATAATTTCCTAAATTGAAAGAAATGAAGTTATTTCCACAATTGGAAATAGTTTTTGATGAATCAGATATATATGTGTGAATGTTGAAAATAAATATTTCATACAAGCAAGCATATGCTTTGATAAAATATAAAATTGTTTTATAAAGTGAGTGAAAACATATTTTAATAGTTTATTTTAGTGTTATTATGTCCGTTTAGTCCTTTAAGAATTCTGATCGATGCGCCCGATCAGTGTCATCGATGAGGACTCCTAAATGCTTATACGAAGCAGTGCGATATAATATTTATGAAGTGCTGAGTAATATTTTACTTTGAATTGTATATTGTTTTATGAAGTAATATATTATTATTTTAGAAAAAGAATTGAAATTGTTAAATGATACTTGCAATATCTATATACGTAGGAAAGATGAATTAAAGTTTCAATTTAAAAACTTTAGAATTAAACTATATTTCGGTAAGACTTCTTGAATGATCGAGAATAATATCTTAAGTAGTGTTGATTATTTGGAATTTAATTTTTTGAATCCACCGTAAAATGTTTGATTTTGGAAAACATCATAACATGTGTACAAGGGGCATGGTTACAACATATTTTCTTGTTTTCAGTACACATAGTGGCATGGTTACATATTATCATTTAGGTGAGTTAACTTGTTAGCCTCAAATCATGTGTATATGTTGACTTGAATTATAACAATAGTAGCATGTCATGATTCAGTTATGCATAGTGGCATGTTCATAGAATTTAAAGTCCACGATTTTATGTTTCAGGATCTCAGTCATACAACATCGTGTTTTTCATGTTTTAAGTCCATAGCAACATGTTCTTGCTTCAAATTATATAACAACGTGTTGTCTTGACTTGAACAATAGCATGTGCTTGTTTGCTTATATACCCATGTACGCGCTTCTTGCGTTAAAGTACATAACATATTGAATTTGTGTAACGACCCAGAATTTGACCTCTTAAAAAATGACATTTAAGATGATTTTAAATATAAAATATATAAGGTTATACGATTTAAAAAATATTAGATATGATTTGGAAAGAGAAGTATGAACAAAAACAGTAACATTTACCTATATCGACAAATGTGGCAATCCTGATTTCAGAAAAGTAAGATTCAATGGTTAAATAAATTATTTTAATTAATTTATGAGTGTCTATATTTTTAAATAGAAATATACAAATTTAATTTCAAATTTGGTTTACATAAATAAATAGTTTAACTAAAACGTCAAAATGTGACTGTAAAACATTTGGTCGAAAATCAACATTTTATCGATTAGAAGTTGTCGCAACGTTGTCGCACCTTTATTAGCATGTTTTAACACATATATTACACATTTTAAATAATAAAACAAGATTAATTTTACTAAACATGATTTGGATATTCTGGGATATAATTAAGAAAAGTAAGTAATTAACAAAAGTAAAAAAGTAAACATAACATCAAATCACATCAAAACCAAACCAAATAATCTATTTAGCCACCTTTCCGTCCAAATACATTTGCTTAGCTCTTAAGTGACTATGACATATAGTAAGAAGTGATAAGTGATGGTAAGTGTTTAAAAAGTAAGTTTACTTTAACTTTAAGTAAGGTTATTTTGTCAATTTGGTAAAATGATATTTTGGTAACTTGCCACTTTTTTCCCTATAAATAGCCATGCATACCTCTTCCATTCTCACACAAACCATTCTCTTCTCTTCTTCTTCTTCCTTAGAGCTTTAATGGCTTCTTCTCTTCCATTTCCTAACTAACTTTTTCAAAACCATATCAAACAATGTCAAACTCCACCAAACTTTACCGAAGACCTTAGTATATCACCAAAACATGGTTTAGAATCCAAAAAAAATGAAGAATGAAGGAGGATGGCAGAGAACCTATTATGGACGAGCCTTAATGGATGTTTAAAGTTGGTGGCCGAGCACTTTGAAGCATGGTGGAGGAGTTTAGGTGATGGTTTGGTGAAGTTAAGATGATTTAGTGAAGTGTTGTCTCATATGAATGTTGGTAGGAAGAATTGGTTAAGTTAAAGTTGAGTACTCAATGTTTATTTGAAGTTAAATCATCCATATAACTCTTTTAATATGTCCATTAAAACCCTTGAATAAATTATACGAATGTTTGATAACTTAGATGCAAAATTGGTTGAGTATGTTATTATTTATGTGGTGGATAACTTGTTTGATAAATGATAAGAGAAATGATTAGAAATTAACCATAGTTAATTTAATAAGAATTTAAATCCATATAAACATGTGTATGAAAACTATTTAGCCTCTTAATAATTTCAAAATATCTAAAAAGATTGAAAATGATATTATAATAACATAACATTATTATATGAAATAAGACGAAAAATGAGTTTGAAATGATGAAAATATTGTTTTAAATAAGTTAAAATAGTGTAAATATGGTTTTAAACAAATTTGAAGTGTTCCGGAAGTAATCGGAAAATTGATCAAAATCGAGCTCGTCGCGTAGCGGCAGTTCGTAAATTTCGGCCCGTAACTTCAAATTAATGTAGAGAATGATTTATAATTCGAATTTCTTCGAAATAAAAATTCTTTTGATTCACAGTGATAATAGTTTTCCAACGAAGAAATAAAATTGAGATTTCACTAAGTAGATTTTTGAAATATGTCCAAAACAATTTTCTAAAAACATTACGGTTTTGTGGTTTGGAATCCAAAAAGGAATTTCTTTTAAAATGATATTTTTAAATGTTTTAAATATATGAAATAAATTCTAAAAATATTTTAAAATGTTTTAAACGAGATTTAAGTTGAAAAGATGAATTTTGTTAAGTCGTTTTGAAGAATATAGCTTTTAAAACACTATTTGCAACACTTTTTGCAGTAGTTTTACTTTTGAAATGTAGTTTTAAGCTTAACAATCCTTTCCTAAGTCTTTTGCGAATGATTTTAAAAGAATAGCTAAATAATTTAAAGATGATTTGGAAGTTTTAATAAGAGTTTGAATAAATGGTTAAAAGGAATTGTTTATACAACTTAAACAAAAAGTGGAGAATATTGAATGTAATAACAAACTGACTATGTGAAAATGACTAGTACATTTATCCCGTCTATGAGATCTGGAAAGATTAAATAAGGTCAGTAACGACCGGGATGATGAAATATTTTGTACCATCCAGGAAGGGTAAGCCGGTTCTGTGTTGGTTTAGGTGCCGAGTATCTCGACCCTAGTTGCATCCCTCTAGAGGTAACCTGTCGGAAGGTTGCGCTTACCTTGTCATTTGTATGGAATCCATTTTCCATAGGTGCCTTCGGATTTGTTTATAGATCCTATTATCTGAAATTTAATAATGGTAACAATTTCGGCAAAGATTAATAAGTTTATTTGCAAATGTTTTCAAAGAATGTTATTAGAAATAATATAAAATGTTTTATTTATCATAAGGGAAAAACCTGTCTGTGTGTATGTGTAGGCATGGTCTTATGAGATACTCTTTCTTTTTAAAATAATTTTATTTCCAAGGCTGATATAAGACGCTGTCATTTATTATTTCAAGTATCTCACGCTGGTTTATCAAGCCTGATCCGGGTATTTTTAATACTCAGGTCAAATCGAATAGTTTTAGGTTTAGATAAAGACGCTTGGAGTTTCCATAAGAGAGCTGGAGATATTCATCATCGTATGGACCTATTCTATTATCTGCTACATCTATTGCATTTGTTTATTGTTTTCAGCATTTGTAAGGACATAGGTTTATAATTGTCCAGGCTAAATCTAGATTAGGCTCTGATATTGTATTTTAAAATTTTCCGTGTAAAGACTATTATTGAAATAATATATGTTATTCCATTCATGTGAGATTATGTTCTATTTTTATTTTCTTTTTCACCCCCTAAAGGTCCATCTTTTCATTCAATTTGGGTTGGTCATGTATGATTTGTTGTCGACTTAAAGGGTACGAGAAAATGGGCCTTTACAACTTGTTAAATAGCAGCATGCTTATTTTTACCAAATGTGATGATTTCTTTGCAATTGCTTGAATGGTACACAAAGAAATATCAACCTGTACTTGTTTTGTGAAATGCAAAGTAAATGAATCAGAAATAATATTTTCTTCTTAAATTTTGGATCAATTTCAGAGTTATTAAAGGTTTGAATTCAAATTGTGAAATATTTTTGAAACACAAGTAAATTTGACACAACCCATTTTGTTGTGCTTTATTAATACGGACGTAACTTTTGATTCTATGGTCCGATTTGGGTGAATTATTTTCATTTAAGAGATAGTTTGAAAGAAAATAACTTTTATGTTTGTTACTTTACAAAATTTTGAAGTTTAATAAAGCTAAAATGTGTTTAAATAAGTCTAAATTTCTGGCCTGAATGTGTATTTTCTAAAGTTTGACGTTGTATTCATTTGACCATAACTTTCAAATGCTTCATCTAATTTTGACGATCTTATAGTTTTTGAAAATCTATAACAATAATAAAAAGTTTTATTTTTAAAGTTCGGCAAAATTTTAAGGTTTTTGTTGCGGGTTTGTAAGGTGGACCTGCAAATTCAATGTCGTTTCAAAATTTGCAATGTTTATTAAACACACCTATAACTCAAGTTGTACTCCATATCTTATAATTCAAAAATTACTTTAGAAGGTTAAAAAGCTATGCAAAAACTCATCTTTTGGAACCATCGTCTAATTTTGTGTTATTGACCACTAAAAACTTCATTGAAAAGTTGTTTATGTATGTTCTTTATTGAAAATTGCAATATTATTAATTTTTTATATACATGAGGTTTATATTTTTATTTGAATTAAATGTAAGTATAAAAAGATTACTTGAAGTGGATTGTTGCCCAAACTTTCTTTTTCTCGCATATAGCTAAATAAATTCTTTAAATGCTAAAATAAAGGTAAGCTTTTAGATTTAATGTAGAAATGATAGAAATAGTGTGATATATTATATTTCTAATCGTGTGGTCAATGTATATTGTTTATATTATATTTGTGAAATTGCAAAGCTCTCTGTACAAAGGAGACTCCGTCGATTTTTTTCAGAAATTCTAACACTTAGAAATTTTTTGAAGTTTTTTTCATATGCTAAGAAATAAAAGTTAATAATTGAGTTTGCATTAATTTATAACATATGATAAGATTAGCTCTAGTGTTAATTACTTAGTGAACTGAACGAGTTTTAACTTGATTATAGAATTCGAAAGAGACATAACGTTGGTATTTGTGAGTGACGTCTCCCTATAAAAAATTGCGACGATGTAATTTTCATAAGGGGGATGTCTGTAACAACCCTGGTTTCGAAGCTGTAATATTATATAAATTTAATTAAAATAAAGTATTTGAATTCAATTTTCATTATTAGTATTTTGAAAATAAGGTTTTATTTAAATTAGATCTAATTAATAGTAGATTTTTGTTTTAAAAAATTGAATTAATTAATATAAAATTTCAGAAGATGAATAAATTAGTTTATATTATTTCATTGGATAAATAAATACAAAGAAACAATATTAGATTGAATGGAATTGTGTGCCGATATATATGTGTGTGTGTGTGTGTGTATTTTGCAAAATGTAGTGTAGATAAATTCCAATTAGATTGAAACATATTTCTAAATAAATATAGGAGTTATTTAAAGGAAAGAAAAATAAAATAAAAATGAATTAAGAAAAAGGGCTAGATTGAAAATTTAAAACTATCCTTAACTAGACTAAAGCCCAAGCCCATTTATTCATTCCCTATTTCTAATTTTGTTATGCTAGCCTGAATCCCCAAATATATTGACTCCTTTTCATCCATCCCCAAAAATCAAAAATCAATTCACATTGTAATGACGAAGAAAAAAATCCTTAATTTTTAAATTCGCGTTGGAGAAAATTGGAGGTGACACCGACGCCGAAGAGCTGCGTCGTTGGGGTTGCATTATGATGTGGCAATATCAGGTGGCGCCTAAGCAAGTGTGCGACTTAGGCTTGGACAGAGGTAGAGCTCATGGCGACGACTACCGCAGACATCGCAACTTAAAGGTGATGGTTTTTGGCGACGTGCGAAGTTCTATGCTAGTAGTGGTTGATACAACTTTGGGTGGAGCTCAACGGTGGCTGTTAGAGGCTAGTAAGGTTTGAGTAACATAGGTAGATGGAGGTGCTGCGATGTGGCAGGCAAAGTGACGTTAATGTTTGTCATGCTCTTTCTATTCCTTAAATCGGTGAGTTGTTCAAACTCACGAATTCTATCTCTATTCCTTTGCATGATTGTGATTATCATTTGCTAAATTGGTTGAAGTTAATTTCTCATTTACATCAGTATCTTGTTGTTATACATGCAATGAATTGTCTTATCATTGCATATGTTTTGATGGACTTGATTGGCTTAGAATATTAATTACTTAAATGGTTTGATAGTATAAATTCATAAATGTTAATCTCTCCGTTGGTGAATTAAAATTTATTAGTATGTCTATACTTGTATATCATCGTGTATCAGAGTTGTCGGAGAGCAACTTGGATCTCTAAGAAATTTTATATTATGGAATGATAATTATAGGGAAATGTTGGCTCTAAAAGATGCATTTTGGATGGATTTATTGTTTAAATATTTTATAAGATTCTCAAATTAAGATTTTGTCTATTTTTATCCTTACTGGAATATAGTTTATAGAATATAGTGAAATTAAATTAAAATCTTAACTTATTTCTTATTCCAAATTTTCTATTCAAAGCTTTTAAAAATGACTAATATTTAATTATAAAACCTTTTAAATTTACTATTTAAATATATGTAATTTATGAAACTGTTTTAGAGGAAAAATATAAAATATAATATTATTTTATAAAAGCTATTATAAAAGTATAGTTTCAGTTTCAAGTGATTTTTAGTTATAAAAGAGTTTTAAGTGATTTTGAAAGTGTTCAAAAGCCTTAGTGAATAAACAACTTTTCCTTACAAATGAATTTAAGGATCTAAAAGTGATTTAGAAAATTAAATATTTGTCTATAAAAAAATTTAATATAAAACTCTGTCATATTATTTATTATGGATTCGGAATTTTATCGAGATTCGTTTTTTTCTATTAAACAAGAAATTTTAATGAACAATTGAACTGTCGGATTGGTACGAGACTTTTCTTACAATTCTCTCACTTATTATTATAATTTGTTAAATAGAGTTCGAGTGAAAATTGCTAACTTTTAGTAAATACTTGAATTTAATATCTGGTATGGAACAATAAGTTAAATTCTTGTGATTACTTAAGTGATAGTAATTCACATTTTACAGTTGTATTATCTTAGGGTGTTTGGAGACCGACAGATCCACGAGAGATGATGACTTATTTTTCATTGATGTAAGATTCGTTACTTTTTTTGATTTAGGTAGGCGGAGCTATTTCTTTTTGTTAGTTTTGTTATGGTATGACACGACTTCCCTTTCTTTCTTAGGAAGGTGTCATATGTAGGCCTGTTAGTTTATTTTACAGCTGAACAATGTTTGCCTACTTATTTTCATTAGGTAAATTCTCATAGTTTTGTCATAAACACTGCTACTTATTTCTTATCGTTAGGAGTCGTGGTATTTACTTGGTAGTCTATTTCTTTTCGTTCGACTATTGCGCTATGTAGTGGGGTTTATTTACTTTAGTTAGGCCTCATTTGCGCTGTATCACACTGATAGTTGATTATAATTATTATTTCATTAGTGATGATCATTTCTCTAGAGATTATGGGATAGATATTTAGTATCTTTAGGGCCACCATATTTTCGATGACGTCCCATGTGAGACTTGATGTGGATTTATGAAATGGTGATTTGATTGATATGCCATATTTTAATCATTTGTTCTGGCATACTTTTATTACGGCATATTTATTCTAAGTCTTATGTGTACGATATCAGTATCACCTCACCTTTGGAGTTTTGGCTAGCATTGAAGTAAACTATTTTGACTATTTCAGTTTACTTCATACTTGTATATTTTGATATTTAGGCATTATGTTATGCATATTATCTAGTTGTTATTGTGTACCTGATACGATAGTTTCGATATGATTTATATATTATGTGTGTCCAGTACTGATATTTTGTAAACTCACCGTCTATTATGTACATGATGTATATTATTCCATTATGGTCTACAATTCTGATTCTGATTTATTTTATATTATATACCGTTATGAATATTTTAATCAGTGTGTTTATTAATTTATATTAATATTGTATGCGTTAAAAAAAATTTAGTTCAAATCCTCAAAAGATAATAAAGACGTGTCAGTGTTAGTACAAAGATATATTCACATTAGATCCCCCTTAACACTCGTATTCTTTGTATTATTAGACGATATTAGTTGTAATATTCTTTAACAATATGAGTATAGTGGTGGGGTCATTACAACTAGAGTATGTAACGCTCTCCAAATATTAGGCACTGTATTACTTATGACTGATGTGGGGCACTATAATATTTGTTATTATTTATGAAATGTTTTATTCAAATTTTCAATTTTTGAAAAATCTTATATGATATTTTGAAATTTGAAATAATTTTTCATAATTTTTTCAATCAAACTCTATTTTTTATTAATTAATAATTATTTGGCTGCTAATTGTAGTAATTTCTAATAATAGAAAAATTGATTGTTTTTTAATTTTAATTTTTACGCGTAGAGGTTTTCTTGTGATAAAATAATTTTATAAAATTTAAAAAATTAATTTTGAAACATATAGATTTATTTTGATATTGATAAATAATTATAAAATATATACTGTAGTTGTTGAAATTATTATTATACTAAACATACGTGAATAAAGTTATAGGATCAATTATTATCGTAGAAATATAATATAACTAAATATGAACCATACATACATACATAGTATAATAAAAAAATATTATTATTATTATATCTAACATTCAGCTGAACATACCTGACATGTATAAAAAAAATTTAGTGAATACATAGATATAACCAATCTCGATTGTGAAAACAACAATACATATAAAAATCTCATCATACTAACAATACTATATATATAATGAAATATTAAACAGAAATTATATGATATAATATAATGAATAATATATCAGAGAACTTGAATTATTTTAAGCTTGATATGATGGTGCTCCTATGGATTAAAGTAGAACAACAATAAAAGGTAGGAATGGTAGCAATTTTTTTTTCTATTAGGGTTAGAGGTGTTTAAATAGTGGATGGAAGACAGGGAATAATTGATCTCATCTCATACCAATTCTCTCTCAATCTGAGCCATCTAAAACTCCACACGCCTAACCTATTTGAGCTCCTTTAGTCCTTATTTCAACCGAAAATCGTCACCCATCATCATAGGGCAAGATCCCATTTAAGCCCATGAAAAATATTATTTAATTTAATCTAATTTAATCACTTATTGATATCGTATATCAATTGATATATTTATAACTCTTATAAATTAATTTAATAATATTTATTCCTCAAACCATAATCAAAATTTTATAATTAATATTTCATGGATACTAATTAATTTATAATAATTACAAACTAATTAAATCGTTTGGTCAAATGAAAATTCATCATTTCGGTTACGTGACTCGTCAGGTGAAAATTTGGTCAGCGATTAACATCGAACCATTCGAATGTTAACGATCACACGTCACTTACCAGGTGGTGTGATATTTTGGCCAAATTCATTGCTAACTTGTTTAGGTAAAATCTAATTTTACTTTACTAAGCATTACTAGGTTGAGACTTTTTTTACACTATTTCTTTTCGTCAAAATTATATCACTTTGGATTTATTAAATTTGTTATTGGTCAAAATTCCAATATATTCCGTATTGAACTCTATAGTTCAAATACAAAGTCCTCGGTTCAATGATAACAATTATTATTAACCAAAATGCTCTGGCCAGAGAATTTGATTTTGAGTTGACTTGAGTAGACCATGATACTAAACCCATATAATTGAGGAGGCGAATCCTCTCTTGAATAGTGTGTCACTTCCAATACTTCCACTCGACCCAATATGGTCACTTAATGGATGACATGCCATGGTTTTCTAAAGTGGAGATTTCATACAGAAGATAGATGGTATTATCAAGTCGAGAGAACCATGTAAATTAGTCACATCAATATTTTCTTTTTGACCTTAGTTATATTAACCAACAAAAAACTATCGAGTGAGTCATTCATGGTTATCCAATAACCATCAATACATAATCCCTTTGTGCCTCCAGTGGCCATGAGTATTACACCGCCCAACATTTAGAAAGCATTATGTACTCTAGTCTCAACAGATGTATAGATATCCAGTCTCAATGCATCTTGACTATGAATATTTAAAATGGTATAATTACTTTTATTGTAATAAATTACTCATGATTACAACAGTTTGTAACTACTATCACGAAACATACCATTTAGGGATTTTCTATTAAATATACTTTTACTTAAATTACTTAATCAACACAACACATTATATCAAGTATATAATAGAAAGAAAAAACCTTTTTTGTTATGAACAAGTCTATCTATCGAGTTAAATATACATAACAAATTACATAATTGTCCATAGGGCATACCCTTAATTCTATCAATCTTCCACTTACACTTGGAGTCAATTATGGAATCTTATTCCAACCTCCTCAATCGATTTTCAAAAAACCAATTGGGTCAGTCCCTTTGTGAATGGGTACGCTATTATATTTCAATTATCTATTATGTCAATCAATTCTCTCCAACGCTGATAAAATGCCTTTATCATATGGAACAAATCGGAATACGTCTCTTGGCTTCCAGTGAGCTCTAAGTTCTGTCATGAACTATATCATGACATTGTTTCCATATAATAAAGTTATGTAATTCTCAACATTTGGAATCACCATCGGCTCAGTTATAAGTTTATGCATTTATATTTATATACATTTTTTTGCAGTGTTATTCAAGATGATTTACTTAGCCTTTTTTTTTATTGAATCAGCCACAGTCATTCATTTGGAACATTTCCAACTTAAAGATTCTTAATTTGAATTTATTGTTGACATATTATACTCAATATCACTTATGAAGTTTGAGTCCGAACACTCCTTCATAATGATTTCATTATTTCTATAAACAATTCTCTAGTATTTCATAAAGACACAAGACCACGCCAAACTATCATCTAGTGATATCAATTTGAATTCGATATTTTCTTCATGTATTAACTAGATCAACAAACCACTATATCATAATCAACATAACATGTATGATGATTCCTATTGCCAATGCATAAGGAATTCATCTTATATTTTCCGCATTAAACATTTTAATAATGTGTCCTTGCATATCGTTTTGGGATATCCTTGATATCTTTTATACTTGCTATAAAAGACATCATTTACAAATCAAACATTGAGTATTAAAAAAAACTAAAACTAATTTAAACACATATCAATAACAATCAGTAGTGTGTTGTTTACTTATGATTTAGAAATATCTGTGTACCTTTTAACGTTCTTATTATGAACACACACACTTCTTCTGCATTTTGACTGATAATCAAACTATTTGATTCATCTACCAAAACAATTGTTCAATTTTGACGTTTTTCATAATGATACTTTCGTCTTCATTCTCGGATCATATCCGAAAACTTACAAACTCACTGTCGCTCTTACTGTCTTCGAGGCACTTTGGTTATTATGTGTAAACAGTTTACTCTAAATCATTATTCGGAATTTTCCACTTCAACACATATGTACCAAAACAGAAAGTCATACTATGCGATAATTTTGTGAATAAAATTTGAACCTTTTGAGCACATCGAATGGTGAATATGTTTCATGAATTACAAAAATTAAAATTCATGGTAATATTCTTATTAATGTGGCTTAATATATTCTAGCTGCATTTTGCCTTCTCTTAACGACACATTTGCAGCCAATGGATTATATCCCTTCGAATACAATTATCGAAATCGTATTTTTTTGATAATGTACTTTCCATTTGGGATTAGCATATTGTTCCATATCATAAAGTGAATACTCTTAATGGTTTAATAAAACAACCGAGGAGTATTTATTCTTAACATTGATAAGAAATCATAGTTGCTCTTTAGTACACAAGAATACTCATTAGACGTTCTAATGTATTTGTTGTCATTTAGGTTTGGTTAATTTCATTTCATCTCTTATCATTAGTTTTATCCTTGGTTCTATCAAAATACATTTTGTACCGATAATTTCTTAAAGGAAATTCCTTCACTACAAAGTTGGTATTTCTTGAAACAACAGTTGTTTCTCAGTGCAACGGAATGGGCATTCATAAACATTTTATGAATTGCCTTATATAAAAATGATTTTGCATTAGTTCATAATATATTTATGTTCACAACATAAATTAGTTATCTAATGACTAATGTTTCCAAAACATTATTGAGACGATTCATACACGATCCCTCACATACAATTATTAGTGCGGTTTTTCGGCTCGCACAATCTGCCAACTCTTTAGCCTTCGATATGTAGGAGTTCTCTTCCACACCCTTATCTCTGATGGTTTTGTAAACTATTCCTTAGATGATATTAATTTTAACCTTGTGTACTACTCTTATACATACCTTATAGAAAGAATTTAACTCTGGCTTCACTCATCTTTAATCGTGCGTGTCCAACGAAGTTCGATTACTCCTTATCAATACATCATTATGTATTACAGGGAGGAGTGATCTTCTAAGACCGAACCTTTAATTCATATTAGGTACATACAGATCTATTTCCAATATACTCACCCATACGATCATTGAATCATTTATGTTGCATGTTATATTAGTAACCTTTGTTTTATATTCTATGAGCTTATCACAGATTTATACACGTGTTTTAAATACACATGTTCATGTCTGTGATAACTCATCGGTGAATATGATAAAGTACGTGGAACTATTTTGGTATTAATAGGCTTACGATCGAACATATCCATATGTATCAATCCGAAGAGTTTATCAACTCTTATGGCACTCACACCAAATGGGTGCATAGCACTTAATTGTTTAAAATATAACTAACAATTGTCATATTATTCATAATCATATAATAAAAATTATTTCTCAAACTATGACTTAGTCTATAATTCCAAACTAATTGTAAATATTTTAGATACTTCACTTTTTCCAATGCATCAATTTTGTTATGAAACAAATACTACATTATAGGTTGACTGCATAATGAATATTCATAATATTCATACTGAAATAAAACTGTGTCTATTCTTTAGTCATCACTGAAGAATGTATATTATTTCATAAATAATGTGAGGTACGTTTTACGAAAACAATTTTCGTAACTTGATGCAATCAATAAGCACTATATAGCAGGCTCCCATTATTTCAGCTACTATTATAATTGCATATAAAATTCAAAGGTTCATCATTCACTTAACATAGATTAATTATTTCACATACTACAACTAGTTTATAACGGAGAGTCCTTTGATCAAATATCTTGAACTCAAAGAAATAATTCTCATAGAAAATAATTTTCTATATGAAAATACATTTCGGAGTAGAAACTTTTTTGTGATTCAAATATTAAGTACCAATTATTATTATTACAATTCTCATTTCCAATGTTTCCTTAACGCAGAAGTGACTATTCACTCTCTTCATCTCAACTATACCTTAAATCACATCAACGCTTGTAATTCATTTTTCTTTCTAAATGGTTGAACCATTCAAAAGAAATGACTTACCACAATATCATAACAAACTTTTTACAAACATGCATTTGATCATCCTTAACATTTATGAACGTCAAATATGTTGCACTTTGCGTAAACTAACCTAACTGACATTTTAGCGATCGAGTTCTTACATATATCTTGTAGTTTTGGTGTAGTGTTACATTAACACAATATGATCTTTATTGTAATCAATCAAATTGAATACTCGATTTCACAGTACTATTTATTAGCTTATTTTGAATGACTAATTTCATCGAAATATTGTAAATTACAAACTATGGCCATTCACCATGTAACAATTATATGCGATTCTATATGAATCAAACATCCATAGTCTTGTAATGCTTTTGAGTTCAGAACTCATAGAATGCAATACATGATCTTGACCAAGTAATGCGCAAGTGACCAAATTCGAATGTGTTTAGTAGTTGTAAAATCAAGCCCTTGAATGAGTATTGAAATAGTAACATGCAAGAAGCACTTATTAGTAAGTACTGTTATATTTTTATTTGTCAATCTTCAACTTTGTATATCTTAATTGAAAATGCTTTATCAATCATATTAAATGCATAAATTTATCAATGTAGATTATTATAATATTATATAGCATATGTTATTACAATATTAGAAATGTTAAAAGTTATCATTTCATTTTTCTAATAAGGCTTCTATTAGTTTTTTATATTTTATCAAACTCTAAGTCGAAATGTAGAAGTCTTTCAACTTCACTAGTGGGTGTTATGACTCGTATGCCTTGAGATTCTGACCTTGACATAAGCTCAACAAATCATACGCCCGCATATGATGGATAACTCCTTATCGATTGTATCACATATAACTTCTAACCGGTGGTACCTTGTCCTAATCCCACCTTTACCTTGAGGAAAACTCAACAAGTAAAGTGGGGTTATTCACTCGAATATATCATTTTGCGATGGCCTAAGTATAATGCACGTACCTTGAGGAAAGCTCAACAAATACGTACGGTTATCTTACCTTGTCTATTCAATATATTGATGGCACTATACATAACATCCTTAGCATGAGAAAAGTTCAACAACTAAAGAGTATGCAAGTAATCTATTAATATATAAATGATAGAGGACAACTTTATATTAAAGATTCACAATCTTTAATATATTACGTAGAGTGATATCGACTTATGGAATAATGTATTTCTTATAAAATACCATTATGATTAAAGTGTCAAACACATCTGAAACCATGGTATACATACTAAACATATATATTTATCCCTTAAGTCTATTTTGGGTTTCTTACTGTTCTAACTTTTGTTATACATTTAAATTATATAATTTTTTATTATTATTTTACTTTCATATTTTAATTATTTTATTTTAATTATTTTATTTAAATTTAATATAATATAATATTTATAATTAATACTTATTATATACTATGACCTTTATAGTATAACACATATATCTCATATATATGTATTTTCATTTAATTAATTAACCTTTAATTAATTTTTTAAATTAATTAACCTTTAATTAATTTGTTTAATTAATAACCTCTAACTTATTTATTTAAATAATTTTAATTAAATTTTATTAATTTCGAAGATCATACTATATACATGCATATATACTTATGATATCTTAAACATTTTAAGATATCATAACATCACCAAACGCATATAATACATGTACATAAATTTTCATTAATTAACTTATTTAAATAATTAATTTATTTTATTAATCTTATTTATAAATTTAAAATTTTGAAATTAATATTTTTGAAAATTTTACTATATTATAAATTTTATAATATATGTATATCTTATTTTAAATTTATCTTATATTATAATTTTCAAACAATTTTAAAAATTAGCCCAAGGTCCAATTCAAATTGGATCATTTCTATTAGGGACAACTTTTGGACTATGAGTCCAAGGCCTAATATGGTTAGTTTAGACCACATAAGCTATTGGACTCTAATACCACTGTTAGAACCAGGCCAGCTCACAACGGAAGTTATGGGTGAATTTAAAAAAAATCCCTTATTGGATCTATATGAGGCCTATGAAGTCTAATTTATATAAAACATTTCTAAATTTTATTTAAATAAAACTCTTATTTTATTTAAATTTATAAATATATAGTTTAATTTAATTTGTAGTTTAATGCATAGAAGTATACACATATGTATCATATACATACATGTATGTATGTGCATGTGTAACATGTAAGCCCGTGTAACATATAACATGCCCGTGTATAAATATTGAGATTTACATCGCAAACCGCAATGGACATGTTAGCTTATATAACATGTATTGTATGTTATCAAAATATATGTATGTTTTTAAGCTTGTTACTTATATAAATGTTATATATATAAGTATATGTTAATTTTATTTAAATAATTTTACGTACATGAAAATATTATATATATATGAATATATATAATTTATATATGTATAATATTATTAATTTATATACATATATTATTATTATATGTATTATAATAATATATATAATATATTTTCCTTTACTTAATAATTTTTATAAATTATGAACCAAATATATATGTACATCTACAACAACAAAATAATAGTTTTTTATTTTATAGTGTGTATATATATATATACATATAAAAATATTTATAATACATACATACATATATATATATATATTTTAAAAAAAATTATAATTCTAGATCGTAAGTATAACACTATAAAATTTTATTATTAGTTGTAATTTAAAATATATTATAGATAAAATATTAATAAAAAATATTTATGAAATATTTTATTCAAATTTTAAATTTTCAGAAAATCTTATATGATATTTTGAAGTTTGAAAAAAAATTCCATTGTTTTTTGGTCAAAATCCATTTTTTAAATTAATTGTTTCTGTCTGTTAATTGTAGTATTTATAAAAATAGCAAAACCATTTTTTTTTTTTAATTTTCAATTTTTAGGATAGATCTTTTCTTATGGAAAAATAATTTTATTTTTTTGTATGATTTATTTAGATAGTATATTGATTTAAATAATATTAAATAGTAATAAATAATTATAAAAAATATTTTTAAGCCATCAAAAATTATTGTTATTGTAAATATACATGTATAAAATTATGGGATTAATTATTATCATGGAATGATATTATAATTAATATAAACCATATATATAATTAAAAGATATATATATATATATATATATATGCATGCATGTATGTATGTATATAAAATAGTATTATTATTATTATATTTAAAAAATTAGTTGTACATATCTGACATATATAAAAAAAAATCTTTTTTTAAGTGAAAACATACATAGCCAATCTAGATTGTGACAACAATAATACATATAAGAACCTTATTTAATTAATAATATAATATATTTTTTTTTTTAAAAACTCAACCCAGAGCCCTGATGAAATCGAAGGGATAGGAGGTGCCCCCTCCTGCCTGGTCCGACCACAGACAGTTGGGATTTAAGCCAGCCCAGCACAGAGATTTGATGCCCCCAACCAATTTTCGTAGGATTTATGGGGACCCACCTCCGCGCCTTAAAATTGGAAGTAGGGCAGACGGGTATCGAACTCGCGCCCTCGTTAACAGAAAGCAAGTGTCTCAACTACTGCGCCACTACTATACACATAATGAAATATTATTCAGAAACTATATGCTATAATACAATGAATAATATACCTAAGGACCAATGTCTTGTAGCACACCTTGTAATGGTGAACTCTCTCCTCTTATAATCTTTTTGATTCGACAGAGTATTATCCTTGAACAGCTGACCTTCGACTATCAGATAGTAATTGATCTTGAATTCATTTAAGCTTATATAATGGAGCTCCTAGGGATTGAAATCAGCCAGCAATAGATGGTAGAAATGGCATCAAAAAAATTTCAGTTAGTGTTAAAGGTGTTCAAATAGTAGATCAAAGAGAGAGAATAGTCGATCTCTTCTCATACCAGTTCTCTCTCAATCTAAGCCATCCAAAACCTCATAAACCTAACTTATTCGAGCTGCTCACTTTAGACCATATTTTAGCCGAAAATAATCACCCATGATCGTGGTCCAAGATCCCATTTAAGCCCATAGAAAATATTATTTAACTAAATCTAATTTAGTAGCTTATCGATATTGTATATCGATTGATATATTTATAACTCTTATAAATATATTTAACAATATTTATTCCTCAAATCATAATTTTATAATTAATATTTCATAAATATTAATTAATTTAATTATTCTATAATAATTATATACTAATTAAATCATTTGGTCAAAAGAGAATTCTTTGTTTTGGTTGTGTGACTCACCAGGTGTAAATTTGGTCGGCGATTAACATCGAACTATTCGAATGTTAACGTTAATACATCACTTAGCAGGTAGCGTGGCTTTTTGGCCAAATTATCATTTACTTGGTTTCGTTAACATCTAATTTCACTTTACTAAACATGACTCGATTATGAATTTTTATTTACATCAATTCTCGTCGTCAAAACAATATCACTTTGGACTTATGGAATTTGATAACGGTCAAAATTCCAATACCGTCCACATCAAACTCTGTAATCGAAGTCCTTGGTTTAATAATAACAATTATTATTAACCGACATGTTCTGGCTAGAGACCACTACAAATTTTTTGAATCAAACACTGAAAATTAAAGACCGTACATTTTCCGTCTTTAACTAAAAACCAATTAGAGGCCAAACAATTCAGCCTTTAATTTTTAAGTTAAAGACCAAAAATTAATCTTTATTCTATTTGTAAAATTTAAGATGTTTTGCCAATAATATTTCAGTTTTAACTTAATCCCGCATTTAAATAACTTAGTATCAATTGTTGACATTTCTTAACTTTTTTAATCTAATAGTCAAACTTAGTGATCCATATCATGTTAAATTGGACCTCGTAATATAATAAATAACTTTTTTGATATCCTAAAAATTGCACCAATCTCCTTAATTAATCTCCCCACTCATGCTATAACTTTTCCATCCCCTTTCTTCTTATGCTACAGGAGAATTTAATCAAATTTGAGGCTACTAACTTGTCGTCTTATTTATGCTCAAATTGCTCCATAAAATCAATATGAAATTATCATCTTCTTTATGCTTAAAAAGGTAAAGATTTCTATATCTAGTTTTGTAGACATTGGAATGAGGGATTCGACATCATTTTAGGATTTTAATAAATGTTTTCTGTTGAACCCAATTTTTTAGTGAGTGAATGGTAGTAGCTTAAATTTCACAATGGAGAACCGAGCCAAGAACTCAAGAATGGTGAGAGATCAGTATGTACATTTTATTGTCTTTGTTCCATTGCAAGTTTCTTCATAATTCACATTTTTTCAATTTAGTATTATGAATAATGACATGTATTTTTTTAAAACCATCCCAATGCTTAGGTATTCAACCAACAGGGCAGGTTGAGTTAATCGAAGAGTTTGTAAAAGAGGAGCAAGCAGATATTGAAAAGGGAGCTAAAGCAGCCAGAGCTTCAGGATAGAAACACAACGCTTGGAGAAATTAACTCATGAGCTGTGAAATGAGGAGTATTATTGTGTAATGCATAAAAAGTGTATAAAGCAATCAATTACTCTCTTAGACAATCATGGCCCAGAACTTTATTTCGAGATTTGACACTGCTTTCAAGTGGGTTGATTATGGGGAAAAATTAATATTTCTTATTATATTGTTGAAGAAATTAAACTAGTGAGGTGATTTCATTATCAACGAAGTCTACTTATTCTTTCCATAAGTCAATTTGAAATTTATGGTGACAGTGGTAAGCGTAGTTTCACCGAATTTGAATTTCTCTTCTTTGAACAATGCAGCTTCAAATTCAGCATGTGGTTGCTGTTAGTTTGAGGAGAGAATGGTGCAAGGACAAATTTTACAATATTACTACGAACAATTTTGAATTGTAATTAGCCCACTAAGGCTTTGTTTAAGTTAACATTATGTAACTATACTGTGATTTTTGGGCTAGTAAGGACCTTGGATTCATTTGGGTATATATTTGTGTAAATTAATTTGCAGGTTGATGAATTTAAGAAGTTGCAAAGAAATTATACAATTATACCTTGAATATTTTTCAAAATTGATCAATTACACTTATGAATGTTGAATTGTTATCCAAACATAAGCATGTGTGTATACACATACATTTAAATATGTATGTAGCTTGAGACTGATTACAAACCATATACCAGTCTTTAAAATTCAGTATTTACAAATTTTAAGGCTGACTTTCGGTCTTCACTTTTTAAGACTGAAATCTTGGTCTTAAATTCTTTTTTTTAGACTTAGGAATTAGTGGCTGAATCTTTTGGTCTTCAATTAGTCTTTTAAGTGTTAATCAAAGATCAAATTTGTTAATTAGAGACAGAAATTTCCAATCTCTAATTCAATGAATTTTGATAGCGACTTTGGCTTTGAGTTGGCTTGAGTTTACCATGATACTAATCCCATATAAATGAGAAGACAGACCCTCTCTTGAATAGTGCTTCACTTTTAATACTTTCACTTGCCCCAACTATAGTCTCTCGATGGATGTCGTGTCATGATTTGACTATAATTAAAATGGAGCTTTATATTGAAGCTCGATATATATTCTCAAGTCGAGAGAACTATGTAAATTAGTCGCATTGATATTTTCTACTTTGACCTTAGTTAAATTATCCAATAGAAAACCATCAAGTGAGTCATTCCATAGTTATCCATAACTATCAGTACGTAACCCTTGGTGACCCTCGCAGCCATAATTAATACACTGCCCAACATTTGGAGAGTGTTACATACCCTACTCTCGACACATGCATCAATATTCAATCTCAATGCACCTTGAATTGGAATATTTAAAATGATACGTTTACTTTTATTGTGATAAATTACTCGCAGTCCCAACACTTTGTAATCACTATTACAAAACATACCATATATGGATTTTCTGCTAAATATACTTTTAATTAAACTAATTAATATAACACATCATACCAAGTATATAATAGAAAGAAAAACATCTTTTATTTCAAAAAAATTGGTTATCTAGTGAGATATATAACAAATTATATAGTTGCCTCTAGAACATATCCCTAACTCTATCGTCCACTACCATTAAATTTAAGTCGGTGTTAAGTTAATCATATTGAAATCCTCGGATCTAGGAGGGTTTTTCATTTCGACGTCGCAGCGACTGCCACCGCATGCCATCATCGTCGACGTCGTCTTGTCATTGGTGATGCCCAGGTCAACGTCGTCGATTCACATTGTCCATAATTCAGGACTTCGCTTCAAATGGCCAAATTGGTACCTAACTTCTTGAGGAGAACATGGGCTACATAAGGCTAACACTAAGCAATCTTGGGGCTACATCCAAGTCTTCCATATTTTATAATGGTTGGTGCTAGCTCTATGTTGTCAAAATTCTTGCTTTGGGCTTTTCCCATAGTCATCCCTAATTCAACATGTGTGACGAGTTTTAATATATAAGAGTGGTTCGACTCATTACTGTCGAGCCATGGTCAAATGTGGGTCAATTTCCCAATTTCGTTGAGTTAGTTCTAAGAGATGGTTGCATCTAATGCACTCCGGCGTCCGAATAGAACTTACGCCCCAGCACTTCTGGTTGCTTCACAACTCTAAATTTTTACGAAGATATTATATGTTGCTCTGAACAATGGCTCCGCTATCATACACTCTGTGATAAAGGGTAAAATTCGACACATAGTTCTATCGTGCGATGGAACTCGTTTTCTAGCACGAGCAAGCTTTCCACACAGTGCTCGCATACTGTTGATCTTCAATATGGAAGCTCCACTTTGACTATAGTTAAATCATGGTACAATGTCCATCAAATGATTATAATAAGATCAAGTGGAAGCATTGGAAGCGAAACACTATTTAAGAGAGGATTCATCTTCTCGGTTATATGAGATTAGTATGATGGTCAACAGAAGTCAACTCAAAGTCAAAGTCTATGTCCATAGCATTTCAGTTAATAATAATTGTTATATTGAACCAAGGACTTTGTGTTTGGACTATTGAGTTGAATATGGATGGTATTGAAATTTTGACCATATCCAAATTCTAGAAGTCTAAAGTGATACAGTTTTGACGAAGAGAATGGGTATAAATAATTGTCATAATCAAGCAACACTTAATAAAATAAAATTGAATTTTACCAAAACCAAATAAGCAATAAATTTGACCAAAATGTCATATGACCTTCTAAGTGACGTGTGAACATTAATATTCGAATAGTTCGATATTGATTGCTGATTAAATTTACACCTAAAGAGTAACATGACCGAAGCACTGTATACTCCTTTAACTGCATGATTTAAATAATTTGTAATTGTTTTAAATTAATTAAATTAATATTTACGAAATATTAGTTATAAACTTTTATTTTGATTTGTTAAACAATATTAGTAAATATTTTTATAATAGTTATAAATATGTTAATCGATATATAATATCGATACACTTTTAAAGTGGATTTAAATGCAGTATAATGTGTTCGGGATAGAAATGGATTTGAAGCCCATATAGGGGAATATTTATTTAAACCATCCAGGAGGGTGCGACCATGAGATGGCTATAGGGTTGAGCTTTGATATTTTAAAGGAAGAGATCAAGTAAGAAAAGAAAGGGGATCATGATTCTATTTTGTCTATTTATCCTCTCCTTTATACATAGATCATAACCCTCACTTTTCCACTATTTTTTGGAGCCTCTATCCTTCTTCTTGCTGTCAGAAATTATTCTCTACCCTCTCCTCCATTTTCAAGCTAAAAATAAAATAAAATAAAAGCTATTCGATTGACTATGCTCATTAGTTAAAGAGCTAGTAACTTGTTGGATTGGAATATGATTCAAAGGAGCTTGTACCTTCGTTTCAACATGCATTCAGTAGGCTTTAGTAAAGGTATGTCACGGATTCACAAATATAAATTAAATTTATATATTATATTATGTTTAGATCGATAGATGATGAACCTAGCATATCGACGTACCGTTACATTTTGCTGGTTATTATGTATGTGTTTATACGATTATAAAAAAATCGACATGTATATTAACCCCATGATGCTCACGGCAATATTTAAATAAAATTGAATTTTAAATTTTAAATATTAAATAATATTATGTAATACATATAATTTTCACAAATACAAATATTATATATCATATCATATAATTATGTTTTAAAATTTTATATCATTAGTTTACACCTGAAATGATTTTGAAAAAATTATTATTTTTACATATATGTTAGTTAAATATTATATGGATTAAACAAATTCAATAAATCTATAACATCAACAAATATATCAAATAAAATATATTTTAAATTTTATAAAATTAATTCTTTATATAATAAGCTTTCGACGGCACGAAAATTATTTTTAATTTAATACATACAAATATTTATAGAAATTGATAATTGATTTTAAAATTATAATATATATGGATAATTTTAAAATTTAAAAAATATTGTTAAGAATGTAATAGAATATTAATATATAAAGTTTTATGTATGGAAACATTTTATTTTTACTTTTATTGAATTTCGAACGAATTTTAATATCCAAAAATATTAGAAAACCACATTTTGTTCGGTTGTGAGTATTTTTAACTATGCATATATATAAATATAAATTTTCATATACTCATATTTTCCATTTGTGCATTAATTTATATATTTATTAGAAAATTATTTATAAATTTTAATTATACATAGCAGATGTTCTTATAATATGAGAAAGGTTAAATGTTACCATTTTATTTTTCTAAGAGGGCTTATACTAGTCTTTTATGTTTCTCCAAACCCTAAGACGAAACATAGAAGTCTTTCGACTTTACTAGTGGGTGTAGGACTCATATATCTTGGGATTCTAACCTTGAGGAAAGCTCAACAAATCATACTCTCATTTAAAATGGATAATTCCTTATCGATCGTATAACATACTACTCCTGACCTTGTGATCATTTTCATAATTTCATCTTTAACTTGAAGAAAACTCAACAAATAAAGGGAGATTATTCACTTGTACCCACCATTTTATAACGGTCTAAGTATACTATACATAACTTAAGGAAAACTCAACTAAAATGTATTATCTTCTTACCTCATCTAGTTTATATACTAATAATACTACACATAACATTCCTAGCTTAAGGAAAGCTCAACAACTAAGGAGTATGCAAGAAATTTATTAATATATAAATGGTAGATGAAAACTTTATATTAACGATTCAAATCTTCAATATATTTAATTGAATGATATCGATTTATGGAGTAATGATATCGATTTATTGAGTAACTTATATAATAGTCTTATATGTAATATTATATAAATTAAATCCTACTTAATTAATTTAATGAATTAAAAATTTAATTAAGCATTATATTATTTAATTATAACAAATTATATTGAATATATATAATATTACCTTTATAATAATACATATATATCTTTTATATATATATATATATATATATATATATTTGTATGTAATTTAATTATTAATTAAATTTTAACTAATTTATTTAATTAAACATTTTTAATTAAAATTTTATTGATTTCCAAGGTTCTTTTATATGCACTTGTTAACTCATATTGTCTTAAATAATTCATGACAACATAATATATATCATTACGCATATTACATGTATATGTATTTAATTGATTGACTTATTTAATTAATTCATTTGTTTCATTAACCTTATTAATAATAACATTTTCGAAATTACTTTTATAAAATTTTCGAATATTTTAAAAAATTATATTATAACTTATATAATATGCATTTTATTTTAAATTTTATTTAAAATTTGAAATTTTAACATTAATTTTCAAAACAATTTAAAAATATATATTATAACATTTATTATGATTTTCTTATTTTAAATTTTATTTTAATTTTAGTTTCATTTTTTTTTAAATTAGCTGAAGGCCCAATTGAAATTGGGCCCTTTCGATTAGGAGCAACCTTTGGACTCACATAACTGTTTAGGCCAAGTTGTTAGCTAGGTAGGACATGCTACTTGATTACCCAATAATCCAGCTTAGACACTGCCTTTCTTAAACATTCTACTAATTGGGTTATAAGAATAATTAGTTAGCCCTAATATGACTAATTTAGACTGCATAGGTTATTTGGGCTATGATACCAATGTTGGAACTGGGCCAGCCCGCAATGGAGGAAATGAGTGAATTTCATGAAAAACTCACCATTTCAGATCTTTATTGGGCCTATGAAATCTTATTCATTAGAACTATCACACCAATTTTTGATCAAAAATAGAGCACGGTCAAATTAAAAAAAGAACTACTTATAGTGAAAGGGCCTAAAAATATGTAACAGGCTAGATAGAGCCCTAGAAAACACTAAACATGAAGTCCAGTAAAATGAAGTAAACATGATTAAAAGGTTAGCCAAGCCCATAATTCAGTAGTCACCCTAAGCGATAAGTAAGTCGTACCATGAAATGTACTGCATATATCCAAAGTTTGTAAAATAACTATAGCACTGTAGTAAAACAGACAAAAATACAAATGAGAATCGTGCTGCCACAAAGCAAAGTACACTCGAACTTCCCGAAGTCAACGCAGCTTACATATTAGATTGTGCTGCCAACTTCGACAAACACTGCACCACCATACCTTCAGGTGATGCCATCATTTCCATAGGGAAAAACCATTTCCAGAACCTGCAATACCATTTATAGAACCACATTTGCGACATAATAAAATCACAATGTAACACTTGAGCAGAGCACACTTCTATTAATATGACTGGCCGTGGTGTCAAAATAACTATACAAGCAAAAAGGAACCCAACCAAACTAATTTGCGCAGTAAGAGGAAAATTCAAAATGACAACATCACACATGAAAATTACGATGCAATATTTCCATAATGCTCCACCACTTATGGAGGCATTCCACCATATAGGAAACTACACGGTAAAATTCAAGCATATCAAACTAAACTAAAACTATTAGAATAGCTATGTTTCATGATCTACTTGATTGTCAAAATGCCAAGTGTAGAAGCAGTCACCTAGATATATAAAACACAACGCCAAGGTCAAACTAAATGCTCAAATGTGAATTAAAATAAAGAAACCGCATTTCGTTCATTAACCGAATTGCTCATGTGCATCGACCACTCCATAGAAAGAAACCACTCTAACACACAAAACCGTGCATCTATTATTTGGACAAAGCGTTGCTATCCTAATTAGACTAAGAACACGTATCACAACGTAACATCTCCAAGATTGAACTGCACCACAGTAAGGAAACTGGATCACATCACCCAAGTTCAGCCCCAAACACCACTACCACAATGACTACTGTAGCGGCCCAGGATTTTCGACCCTCGAAAATCGACATTAATACGTTCACTGTATAACATGCCGAATATTCAAGTGCCTGAAATACCGATTGCTAGGGTTGAAGAAGAAAAGATAGAAGAAAAGTAACAGAACAACATCACAAAATGTCACAAACGCGGCCGAACAAAATATAATATATATAAAAAGATTTTATATACAATAATTATAACTATTTTGTACTTACAATCATCGGAGTACGACAATCAATACATTAACCTGACAGTTATAATAATTTGTCCTCACACAACAGAAATATAAACCAAGTACAGGGATACTTTTCTGTCATCCAACTCGTCTCCTGATCTCCATAGCATTCTATCCTGAATCTGTATACTCGGCCTGACTCGAGTATTATAATAAAATAACACCCGAGTCAGTCAGGAAAACCAACGTGAGAAAACACACTCAATTTGGATTATTAAAGTTATCAAAATCCTTTGAAAAACAAAGGTATCTCGTAACACCACATCACACATAAACATGACGGGTTTTTCCCTTATGATAACCAAAACATTTGATATCAAAATCATCTGATATTATAATAGTGTCTATAAAAAATAAATAGAAAATAGCTGAAATGCTTGCATCTCACATTTCAGTATAATTGGGCACAATTAAAACCATACATCAGTTATTCGAGAATGGATTCCATACAGTGACTGGGCTAATGGGGTACCGCCCATCACAGTACATCTCTAGAAAAATGTACCGAGAACCTCGCCGGGATCCCCTGCCAACACAAAACCGACCTACCCTTAACCTAGATAGTACCGAATATGTTATCACCCTGGGTGTTCCCACCCCTAAAATCAAGCGCTCACTTTTCCATGCACAACCATATATTCAATTTATATATATTTCTGAGGGTATCTAGAAAGGTGACAACATACCCTAATTGGGTGCAACCCACTTAGCCGTGCTGCATCTCTTCTGTTTTAGTCATTCCCAGTTGATGAGGCTTGAGCTAACGTTCACCTTTCAAGAAAAATTCCACTTAGAATGCTCGTCGTCCTCCAATGACAATGATCCGCTAGCATTCGTCCATACAAGTTATCCTGGGTATGGAGAAACCGAGTCGCCGTCTTCACCATCTTCATGATATCATCATTCATAATGTTCAAACAGGATCGAAGTGGTTTTTGGATAATTAAACCCGATCCCGGTCTCTTCGAAACGACCAGCGGATATGGCCAATATTTGATAGTTGGTTATTTAACTATCAATATAACATCCATAAGCAGTCACTAGGCCCATATTATAATTTCCCAAAATTTATTTTCAAAATATCTTTATGAGGTATATATTCAAATCCCTTCCAGATTTTCAATATATTTTCAATATTTAAGATAACTCAAATACTTATATCCATATCAGGATTTTTCAAACCATCCCATATTCCAACACTTAGAAAAATATTTAAAAATATATCTTTCTAAACCCCTTACTTATCAACACTTAGGAAAGTTCCATTTATTTCTCTTTTCTTAAAATCCATTACAATTTATATTGTAAATTCCTTAACTCATTTATGACAAATTCTATAAGTTTTGGGGTTCCTTAATTAATTACCTTTAATATTTCCAAAGTCAAACACTTGTCCATAATTCCAAATATCCATTTCTAACTTCTTTTATGATTCCTAATTCATTTTTCAAAGTACACTTTTATTTGAATACTTCGGGAATTTTCCTTACATTTTCCCAAATTCCATGTTGAGAATTTCTCTTATAACCCCATCTACCAAATAAACCTCGTTTCCAAATTTCGAGAAGATTTATAAATAAATTTAAATCATTACAAAACTATATATATAATAAGTATTTAAAAAATAATAATTTATTTTTAAAGCATGTTCAAGTAATTATTTAAAATATCGAAAACTCTTTTCATAAACATCAATAACTCATTTTTAGATAAACAAATCAATTTTCAAAGCTAATTTTAAAAATTAGGATTTATTGAAATAAATATTAAATATTTGAAAAATTCACTTTTCGACGTATTTCAATTCCACTCTTCAAAATTTAATAGTTTGATAAATAAAACTTCCCTATTAAAAACAACTTAATTTCTTAATAATAAAGTATACTTTTGAAATCTCAAAAACCAATTAAATTTATAAATTCATCTCGATTCCCAACACATCGCTTACATTCCGATCTCCGTAACTATTTCCACTTTTCAAAAATAGTATCTGCTATTTTTCCTCAACCCTATTTCCATACCCTAATATAAATTCACCCTATGAATTTTATATTTTCAAATTATCATCTGATATCGATTTTCTTTATTTATAAACATCGTTTATAAATTTATAACTCCCTTGAGTTTCACTATTTTATAAAAACAATTCTCATTTTTAAAATCTCGTTTTATAAATCCATTCCTTTATAAATCCCACTGATTTTTCAAATCTATTTTGTTATCGATTTAAAGCTCTTATCCATATTTTTAAAAATATCCTTTTAAAATCCATAGTTAAAAATTCCTTATATAAATTATTTTAAAAGCTCTATTAAAAATATTTTTCGAATAGTTAAGTACAAATCTAAAAATCAAATTATTATTTTATCCAACTCGATTTCCTTTAAAATAATCCAAATTCCAATATAAATTTTTTAATATCTAAATCCCTTTTAATTCCTTCAAATTCAAAAACAATATTTATGGTATTTAAAATACCAAAATTCAGGCCATGCTACTATAGCATTCAATTATACAAATCACAATAATAATCTATAATTGATTATTCTAACACATCATATATTACTATATATGGAGAACAATCAATATAAATTTGAGGAATCCAGTTGGATCCCTCCGACCTATTTTCCTGCATCTAGGGACGTTAATACAAAAGAATATACATCCCACTTTGAGGGGGATATCGCGGTATATAGGGTCATTCACGATTATGCGGGGAGCATAGGGTCTCATCCACTCTAATGGCGGGAAACATATCCAACTTCTAATATATATAAATATATATAATATCACATTCAACTAATAATAATATATCAACCAACCAATCATCCAATAATTAATTAACTAGTAAACCAAATTGAGTAAGATTTAACCACCTTGATTTTCGAAGCTGTTAATCGTTCCAATTCTAAATTTATTCGCTTCATTCGATTTATGACCTCAAAATAAATAGGTAAAAATATTCTCGGTATTTGGTTTATTAAATAATATTACTCTCCTAATTACAGTAATTAAATTAACTAATTACGTTTTAAAGTAGAATTACCTTAATCAAACGAAACCGCTTCATCTACAAACAACATCAGTCTAAGTTTAATCCAGGCGAAGCACATGGTTAATGGAGCATCTTCTATTCACCCATAGGATGACAACTGTATTACAACTCCTTCATTGAAATCGTGTTCAACCAGTTAACATCGGGTTTAAGCACACAAATTCAACGGGCAAACTTCCCATCGTCAACTAGGTTGCGACTGCTGCTGCCCACCGATGAGTGCGACTCCGCCTCGTAAACCACTGCCAGCTTCCGACAACTCGCCACCGACCACCTCAACTGTTTAGACCCCATGCCTTCCCTTCCAGCATTCCAAGGTTCAAACGCGATATCCATTCAAATGCCTCACGCCTCTGACAGCCGCCTCCAAGTCACATCACTCAGCCGCTTCTAAGTCGCCTGAATAATCGAAAGGAAGAATTGATTCAAACTCTTCATACCAGGTCGCGCATATCTTGGTTTTCCCCAGCCGATTCCTTGCTTGCGATGCCCATCCCAGGTCGAGCCCTCCTCAAATCGAGCGTGCCTCATCGCGATTTCGATCGCGAAACTATTGGTTTTTTATTATGATTTTGAATTTGTTCTTTTTTTAAAATGTCGTTTATCTTTCGCATAGAAGGAGATAGGGAAAGATACGTGATTATAACTGGAAAGATGTGCTTGTTCCAGAAGGTTTGACCTTGAAGATATATCAAATATTATTTATCAAAATATCTTGCTTAGATATAACTTAAAACTTAGAACTCCTATCGAGTCGTGTTGCCTGGTGTTCCTAAGCTTATACCGCTATTTCGAACTCAATGGCATAAGTTTCGAAGCCCAATTCGATCGTGTGTGGAAGATAGCTTTGTAAATCAACTATTATTAATTAAATTAAATTAAATTATTTTTAGGCGTTTTTAGATCGTACGACCAAACGGTAAATCCAAATGCTATGAAATTTGAAATCTGATAATAATTTACTATTATAGACAATGGAACTGGTTCGTCGAATTCTAAGACTATACTCCGGATCGCTATTTTAACGCGTCGATTAAACCAATGATTTTAAATTTTTACAAAATCACTTGAAATTTCAGTTTTAAAAACTTATTGACTAATTAAAATTCCAAATCCAATATTTAAACCATTTAACTATTCAAAATGAAACGACGAAAAATCCGGGTCGTTATATTCCTTCCCCTTAAAAGAATTTCGTCCTCGAAATGCTAAGGTAGGAAAATTGCTCCAAACCCATTAACTTAACAAAACCCACATAGTTAAAACTCGATATTCACTTTTCTAAACCCTTAAGTTTCATTCAAAAACATTCATTTTTCATTTCCAATCCCAAACCCTTTTATTTCAACTACAATCAAAAATCAACTTTTTAGTTAACAAAATTTTCCAAAATTTCCGAAGTTTTTTGGCAGAGTCTCCCTTGTATGAAGAGCCTTTTGCAGTATGGCATAAATGATAGAAATGTATACATCGACCCACACGGTCGGAAAACACAATAGATATCAATATTTATATATTTGCGGTATTTAATCCGAAAACGTACCTTTATTTAGCATTTTTGAGCGAGCATGCTTATTTTATATGCAATTATGCAACCCAAATCTAGCCCAATAGCCTCCCGGTACCTGTGCTTACTCAATTTGAATCACGTAAGTTTCATAAATATGAAAATCAATAACATCTCATTCCTTTAACAACTTTAACACGTAATTTTTCACTAACAACCATGTCATAACACAATTTTTTTAATATCCACAAGGTTCCAACATTTGATTATTCTTTTCAATCGATCTATATATCATTTCATTCAATTCAAATGATTTACAACCCAGTTATTTGCATTCAATCCATATTTATATCAAACAAACTCATATCCATTCCAAACTGATTTAAAAATCAATTTATTCACTTTCAATTAATTTGTAGAATTTTATTTACTTCCGTTTTCGTTGAACGATAATTTTTCCATGCAAATTCGACGGTATTAATTTAATAGAATAATCATTTCAGTTTATAGCTATTTTAAGTTGATTCCAAATCAATCTATATTCAATTCTGTTCCATTTCAAATTGATTCTCAATCAGTTTATTTACATTCCATTCACATCCACATTCATTATATTGAAATCCATTTTATTTTGCCCGGAATCATTCCATGCTACTTCATTAAATAACCATTTCACAAATTTCTTTTGAGCCAAGCTTCCATAAAAAAAAAATATTAACTCAAGTTAATTCATTTATTTCAAATTATTTCAACTCTATAACTTAAGTTTATTACTCTTGCAACCAAATCCCCTTTTCATTTTCAGATTGATTCTCATTCAATCAAATTTCATTCCATTTTACTAATTAATTTAATTAGTTGATTCATTTATTCCACTTCAAAACTTAACTTCATGCTCAAATTCATTTAATTAATATCTGAAGTCATATTCAATTTATTTACACTTAAATTAAATTTATTTATAACTTAAGTCATCATCATTTCAACCCATTTATATTTTATTCAAATATATTCAACTCGCTTACTTTTTAAGTTGAATTTAATTTATAACTCAAGTTCCATATTCAATTTTAATTTTAACCCATAATCCAATTTACCTAACCAAGTTAAGCTCCATTCCCATATTCAATTAACTAATTTATTTAGCCAATTAGTTCACTTCCATTTTATAACTCAATATCTAATTTTCATTTCACTTCATTTAATTTCTTGAGTGCTAATTTATAGTTCAAGTTTGGATTTTATTTCTTTCACCAAAATATTATACCGTTTTTATTTTGGTTGTTCTATTTCATTTTTTTCCAGTTTAATGTGTTACACAACTTACTTTTCACATTTCCATTTAATAACATAAATAATAGTTATACAATCATTTTACAATTCCAAATATATATTTATATTTAATTCAATTCAAATCCAACCTAAATTTTTAATTAACTTAGCTTAAGTTGATCTCCATTCGTTTCACTTACCTAAGTTAAAATTTAATTTAAAATTCAAATTTCACACTTTCCTTTCTTATTAAATCCATTCTCAGTTTTTAGGTCCACAACTTATTGCCTCATGTTCTTCCCAACATTTTAAATTAAAATTCCAGAACTCAAACACTCGGTTTTATTTCAAATCATTTTGAAATCACAAATATCCCAAAACAGACTTTTTAAATTTAAACCAAATTTGGATTTTATCCAAAATAAATTCCCTTCGAAATTTCCAAAGCAACCCCTGTTTTTAAACAAAAATCCCATGTCAAATTACAACGGTAGCGAATCTGTCACTTAGAAACCTAAAAATGAATATTGATGATGCGGTCGTCATCACCTGAATTATTTTTCAGTGACTGAAGTGATTCAATGCATCATCACTTCCAAAATCATTTTTTACATCCAATTTAATCAATTTCTATTTTAAACCAATTTCCACTCAAAACTATTTCCAAAAATAATACACTTATTATTTTTCCACACTACTTTGAGAAACATTTTTTTCAAACCTCCCGGGATTCGAATTTCCAAATTCTGGCTTGAATTCATTTTAATTATAATTTATTTGTATACTCCATACTTACATAATTTATTTTTGGTTTATATAAACCATTTCAAATTTTAAAATCTGATTAGATTATAATATTATCAATCAAACTCTTCAATATTATAATAACTTCAAAAAATTATTTTCCTTATCTCAAAATATAATTTGGGTAAAATTATTTCATTTACCCGTTTCAAGACAATATTGTGTCGGTTTACCTGGTTCAAGTGTTTAGAAACTCCTATCGATTTAGTGGCGTACCACTCCACGACCAGAACTTATATGCCACTCAACATATAAATCAACACAATATAAAACAATTTATATTCATAAACAAGTACACGCACATATCTATTAATACACTCAAACTCATTCTAGGGTACTACTGACTCTATCTCTAATGAGTAATCCCCACCAAAGCAAAGGTTCTCGCTTAACCTTCAACTCTGATACCAAATGTAGCGGTCCGGGATTTTCGACCCTCGAAAATTGACATCAATACGTTCATTGTATAACGTGCCGAATATTTAAGTGCCGAAAATACCGATTACTACGGGTGAAGAAGAAGAGCTAGAAGAAAAGAAACATAACAACATCACAAAATCTCACAAACGCAGCAAAAATAATAATAATATATAATAACATATTTATACAAAAGAATCTGTAACTGTTTTATACTTACAATCATTAGAGTATAACAATCAATACATTAATCTGGACAGTTATAATAACTTGTCATCACATAGCGGAAATATAATCCAAGTACGGAGATACATCTCTCTTATCCAGTTCGTCTCCTGAGCTCCATAGCATCCTATCATGAACTTGTATACTCGGTCCGACGAGTATTATAATAAAATAACACCCGAGTCAGTCTGGAAAAACAGCATAAGAAAAAACACAAAATTTAAATTATTAAAGTTATCAAAATCCTTAACAAAGGTATCTCGTAAGACCGCGTCACACATAAACACAATGAGTTTTTCCCTTACGATAAGCAAAGCATTTGATATCAAAATCAACTGATATTATAATAGTGTCTATAGAAAATAAATAGAAAATAGCTGAAATGCTTGCATCTAATATTTTGGCATAGTTATGCACAATCAAAACCGTATGGCGCTTATTGGAGAATGGATTCCATACAATGACTGGCCTACTGGGGTACCGCCCATCACAGTACATCTCTAGAAAAATGTACCGAGGACCTCGCTGGGGTCCCCTTCCAACACAAGACCTACCTACCCCTAACCTTGATAGTATCGAATATGTTATCACCCCGGGTGTTTCCACCCTTAAAATCGAACGCTCACTTTTCCATGCACAACCATATCTATAATTTATATATATTTCCGAGGGTATCTAGAAAGGTGATAACATACCCTAATTGGGTGCGTACCCACCTAGCATTGCTGCATCTCCCCAGTTTTAGTCATTCCTGTCTGATAAGGCTTGAGGCTAACGTTTACCTTTCAATAACAATTCTACTTAGAATGCTCATCATCCTCCAATGACGATGTTCTAGTAGCATTCGTCTATACAAGTTGTCCTGGGTCTGGGCAAACCGAGTAGCCATCTTCACCATCTTCACGATATCACCATTCGTAACGTTCAAATCAGATTGAAGTTGTTTTCGGATAATTAAACCCGATCCCAGTCTCTTCGAAACGATCAGCGTATTTGGCCAATATTTAATAGTTGGTTATTTGTCTATCAATATAGCATCCATAGGCAGTCACTAGGCCCATATTATCATTTTCCAAAATTTATTTTAGAAATATCTTTATAAGATATATATTCAAATCCCTTCCAAATTTTCATTATTTGAGACAACTCAAATACTTATATCCATATCAGGATATTTCAGACCATCTCTTGTGTCAACACTTAGAAAAATATTTAAAAATATACCTTTCTACGCCCCTTACTTCTCAACACTTAGGAAAGTTCCATTTATTTCTCTTTCCTCAAAATCCTTCACAATTTATATTATAAATTCCTTAACTCGTTTATAACGAATTCTATAAGTTTTGAGGTTCCTTAATTAATTTCCTTTAATATTTCCAAAGTCAAATACTTGTCTATAATTCCAAATATCCACTTCTAACTTTTTTTATGAATCCTAATTCATTTTTCGAAGCTCGCTTTTATTTAAATACTTCAAAAAATTATCCTTACATTTTCTCAAATTCCATGTTGAGAATTTCTCTTATAAACCCCATCTGCTGAACAAACATTGTTTCCAAACCTCGAGAAGATTTATAAATAAATTTAAATCATTAAAAAACTCTCACTCTCTTTGTGTGTGTGTGTGTATATATATATAATAAGTATTTAAAGAATATAATTTATTTTTAAAACATGTTCAAGTAATTATTTAAAATATCGACAACTCTTTTTATAAACATCAATAACTCATTTTTAGATAAACAAATAAATTTTAAATGCTGATTTTAAAAATTATGATTTATTAAAAAAAATATTAAGTATTTGAAAAATTCACTATTCGATGTATTTCAATTCCACTAGTTCAAGATTACATGGTTTGATAAATAAAACTTCCCTTTTAAAAACAACTTAATTTCTTAGTAATAAAATATATTTTTGAAATCTCAATAACCAATAAATTTATAAATTCCTCTCGATTCTCAACACAACGCTTTTATTCCGATCTCCTTAACTATTTCGACTTTTCAAAAATAGTATCCACTATTTTTCCTCAACCTTATTTCCATATCCTAATATAAATTCACCATATGAATTTTATATTTCCAAATTATCATCTGATATCGATTTCCTTTATTTATTAACATCGTTTATAAATTTTATAACTCCCTTGAGTTTCACTTATTTATAAAAACTAATCTCATTTTATGAATCCATTTCTTAACAAATCCCATTGATTTTTCAAATCTATTTTTAATATCGATTCAAAACTCCTTATCCATATTTTTAAAAATATCCTTTAAAATCCATAGTTAAAAATTCCTTATATAAATTATTTTAAAAGCTTTATTTAAAATATTTTTCGAATATTTAAGTACAAACCCAAACATCAAAATATTATTTTATCTAACTCAATTTCCTTTAGAATAATCCAAATTCCAATATAAAATTTTTATATCTAATATCCATTTTAATTCCTTCAAATTCAAAAATAATTTTATGGTATTTAAAATACCAAAATTCAGTCCAGTGCTACTATAACATCCAATTATTCAAATCACAACAATAATGTATAACAGATTATTCTAACACATCATACATTACTATATATGGAAAACAATCAATATGAATTTGAGGAATCTAGTTGGATCCCTCCCATCTATTTTCCTGCATCCATAGACGTTAATACAACATAAAATTATCAATCCCACTTCGAAGGGGATATTGCGGTATATAGGATCATCCGCTATTATACGGGGCGCATATAGTCACATCCGCTCTAATGGCGCGAAACATTTCCAACTACTAATACACACACATACACATTCAACTGATAATAATATATCAATCCGACCAATAATCCAATAATTAATTATTATAAATTAACTAGTCAACCAAATTGAGGAGATTTACTCACCTTGATTTTCAAAGCTGTTAATCGTTCCAATTCCAAATTTATTTGCTTTGTTTGATTTATGACCTCGAAATATAGAGGTAAAAGTATTTTTGAGATTTGGATTTATTAAATAATATTACTCTTCTAATTACAGCATTTAAATTAGCTAATTACATTTTAAAGTAGAATTACCTTAATTAGACGAAACCGCTTCATTTACAAACAACATCAGTCTAAATTCAATCTAGGTGAAACACAAGGTTAATGGAAGTAGCTTCTATTCACCCACACGACGACAACCGTAATACAACTCTTTCATTGAAATATTGTTGAACCAGTTAACATCGGGTTTTAGCACACAAATTCAACAAGCAAACTTCCCATCGTCAACTAGGTCGCGATGCCGCTACCCACCGATGAACGCACCTCCACCTCCTGAACCACCGCCAGCCTCCGATAACTCGCCACCGACCATCTCAGCTGTTCAAGCCCCACACCCACTCTTCCACCATTCCCAGGTTTGAATGCGATAACCATTCAGCATTTGTAGTTAGAAATCGATTCAAACCATGCCTCTGACAACCGCCTCCAAGTCACGTCGCTCGGTCGCTTCCAAGTCGCCTGAAGAAGCGAAAGGAAAAATCGATTCAAAATCTTCGTACCAGGTCGTGCGTACCTACGGTTTTCCCCACTTGATTCGTTACTCGCGATGTCCATCGCAGGTCGAGGCCTTCTCAAATGGATCGTGCGCCTCGTCGCGATTCCGATCGCGAAACTATTAATTTATTTTTTATACCGTGATTTTGATTTTGTTCTTTTTTTGAACTATCGTTTATGTTTCATATAGAAGGAGATAAGGAAAGATACATGATTATAACTGGAAAGATGTGGCTTGTTCTAGAAGGTTTGACCATGAAGATATATAAAATATTATTTATTTCTCAAAATATCTCCTTTAGATATAATTTAAAACTTAGTGCTCCTATCGAGGCGTGTCGCATAGTGTTTTGAAGGTTATACCACTACTCCGAACTTAGTGGAATAAGTTTTGAAGCCTAATCCGATCGTATGTGGAAGATAGATTTTTAAATCGACTATTATATTAATTAAATTCAATTAAATTATTTCTACGTGTTTTCAGATCATACGACCAAATTAAATCCAAATGCTACGAAATTTGAAATCCGATAATAATTAACTGTCATGGATCCAATGGAACTAGTTTCGCCGATTTCTGAAACTGTGTTCCGGATTGCTATTTTAACACGTTGATTAAATCGATGATTTCAAAATTTTACAAAATCACTTGAAATTTTAGTTTTAAAAACTCGCTGACTGAATTAAAATTCCGAATCCAATATTTAAACCATTTAGATACTCAAAATCAAACGACGAAAAATCCAGATCATTACAACTATGGATAGCGTCGCCCATTAATGCTAGAAGAAGGCTCAAGCAATCCAAGCATAAAACACAACACTGGCCTTTTGGGATGTGTATGGCATCAAAACAACCATAAAATAAAAATTCACCAATTTCAAACAACAATATTTCACATATTATCCTGCCAAAATCTATATTTCCCCACCTAAAGCAAACTTTCACGATTGTGGCCACATCAGCAATCTATGCACACCACAGTAGTTAACATATGGAAGATGCATGGCAACATTGGACGGTGGAGGACGAACGTAGAGGAGTGACATCAACGATCCATGAGAGAATTTCTATTATAAATAGAAATGTACTATAGCAGATAAAAAGACTTTTGATTAATTCTCTGAAAAATTACCTTATATTACTGTACTCTTTTCTTCCATTAAAATCATTGTAAGGGAAAAGAAAGGTAATAAAGGATTTGACCCGTGAATGTAGAATTTCTGAAATCCGAACTACATAAATTTTTGTGTCCTTTACTTTACTGCACTTGTTACTTTCCAGTTTTAGTAGATTCTATTTTACTTTTATTTGGCTAAGTTTGGCACCTAAGCTAACCTAGGCATTTTAACAAACAATTTAAGCATCTCTTCATGATTTTGTAAACAACCCGCAACACGGTTAGTTACTACACTAAAGGCAAATTTGATATTACTTATATTTGTCGATTCACAACAAATAGGACAATATGAGATATAATCACTCCACTTGAAATCTAGTGTTGTGAGATGAAAAACCTCACTTACATTTTGACGCTAGAAGGAAGGTCCCTTTCCAGCAAACCATGATCAAAGTCTTAACCTAACCCACTTTCCAACACTTTTCAAGGAACCCTAAACAGTGCATATAGTAAATTCTTCCACTCCCCCACCATAAGAGTTTGAGCACTAGTGTCAAACTAAACAAATCATTAGCCATCTCATCGGAAACAAACCGTCAACCCCAACGAGCAGTACTAGACTTCATCCTTCAAGCACTCAGCACTTACGTTGATCAAATCAATGAAAGGACATCTGGTAAGTTAGTAAGCCGAACACTACACCAGAAAAACTATTTTGCCATAGCTCTAAGCCATGGCTAAATAATTTGTCCATGACCCAAAGCCATGGAAAAATGAAAAGTGGCAAAAAAAAATTGTCACGTTTCTAAACCGTGGCAAAATTACTGTCAGCCACGGCTGGAAGCCGTGGCTCAATGAAATTTTGCTACGGCCTAGAGCCGTGGTAAAATTTTATTTTATTAAAATAAGCCATGGCTCTGAACCATGACTGAATGAACTGAAGCACAAACATCACAACATCACAAATAAATTTCAGAAAACGAAATAAAATTAATCACGGCTCTGTATAAAAACTTCAAACTACACAAGCAAGCTAGAATAAAAAATAGCCATACAGATAAATTAAGCATAAACAATTTACAGCTTTATTTCTTTAGTCATATACTACTATAAGATAGCAGTAGCGCCAGTTCTCAAATTTCAAAGAAATCCAACCAAACTCGGTTCTAATATCAAACCTTATCACTAACCTTTTTGGTTAGAGAGTTGATTTCAAAATTAGATGTTCGAGATTCTGTGGGAACATTTTTTATTTCTTAACAATATCAGATCTGTAAAGTTGCGTCTAAAACCTCAAAATTACATTTCATCACCAATATAACAACCAAAAGCTGAATCATCAGCAATATACGAAATACAAATAACCAAATAACACTACACTAAAGGTAAATTGGTTTAAATATAAATAGCTTGCCGCTGCCATCAGGATAAAGAAACTAAAACATAAATTATATGGGTATTTTATATCTTCAAGCTAAACTTTTCTGCGCCACAACTGAAAATTATAGCAAAAGATACATCGCTTGCAAATCAAAGATTGTCACTCTGCTCATTGCATAAAGCTAGAAAATAGCAACCTCAATGCAATCAGGAAATCCATAGAAGAAACTTGTGGTGATTCATCACCGTATATACGACTTGCAAATTGGACACGTCCTTTTTCTTCTCGACCATGCATCAATACACTGCAAGTAAAGGACATGAAATCATCAAATCCAATTACCCATGTCTTATATAAACCTAATCACAGGTTTTCATACTCTTATTCAGAGTATGGAAACCTAAAAACAGAAAGCATGTGGACTAGAAAGTAGTTTTACAAAATCAAAGAAGATAAAGTCTTATTAATCTTAAAAGGTAAAGCAGTGATCACGAGAAGAAGAAAATTCTTACATCTTTATGGAATTTATGCAAGCAAGATAAATGCTGAACTGTATCTCCTATAGCAGGGGTCTCAAGGCATACAGCACATGGCTCCTCGGTGTTTGCATTCTACTTGTGATAATCAACAAAAAAAATAACAGAAACTCCAAAATAACCAATAACTAACTGACATATTAAGTTAAAAAAATAATTATCATATAGAAGTGCACCTGGATTTTCGATTGTGGCAAGTTATTGATTTGACTCTGAAAAGCACCGTCGTGTTGATGGTTATTATCATCCAAAGGCAGCAACATCTCATAATCATCCCTGAATGGAAACTTTTAGCTGTGCGCATTATTCAATTATTTTTGTTCAAATTACAAAACTTGAAACAATCATGCATTATGCCATTTAATATGAAAATATTTTTATATAAGAAAAGGCTTAAACAAAATACAATACAAATTTAGCTTACTTTCCAGGTACAGGTAAATATGATAATCTTCTCCTGAGTAATTGATAATTCTAAAAATGTCTGAACATTTATGTTTGCATATATATTAAAATCAATTACCAACATTGTTCAACAAAAAGTAATGGATATGGATAGAACAATGTAAATATGTAGAATAAGGTACGGATGTTCTAATATACCCCTCATGCTACTTAAGTGGTTAAACTTGAATTCCATCCAGTAAATTTAGCCTCTGATGTTCATTTTGTACATTTACACCCCTTTATTTCACATTTAATGATAATCTATTAAATGCAAAAAATAGAGCAGGGACTTATGCCTAAAAAATTTAAACGTGGTGTGTGTACTTACTCATTAAAGTCCCGCTGAGTGTTACGAAAGTTATTGAGTCTTGTTACACCAGCATCGAAATTGTTATTTGTCATTTCCATTGTCTGCAAATTAAATAATAGATGCAAGATGCAATAGAAAAACTAATAACTAATAGTGAAACTAAAAATAATGAACATGATAATCAATAGCAGCACACACACATACGCGTGCACACAAGTAGAATTTAGTCTGCTGCTGCTCAAAGGTAACATAAACAATTGAACAAAAATAAAGTTTTCATCTTTTTGGACATCTTGGATAAAAAAATGATCCACATTTGCAATAAACTAAAGTTGACTTGCACACAATCATCAACAAGGTTAACTAATATAACTAATTTATCAAGATTAACATTGATTGAACACGATTTGATTTTCACACCATTTACCAATTTACTACCAGATGTACGATTAAGAATCTGAAAAATCGTTGACATCACACATTGATTCAAACAAAGAGGGATAAGCTTGCAGCTAATGTATAAAACTGAAATAAAAAACCCTTTGTGTCATTATATATAAGTTACCGTATTATGTGTTCTGTGGAATTCCCTCAAAAAAACCAAGCTACTAAATTGCCGAGAAGGATTTCAGGCACGCCTCTGATTAGCCTGCAAACAAAAGGATAGAACACAAAATTCGAGTAAAATAAATCATGTATAACAGGAAATTTCCAAAAGCAATAAAACTGTATTAATCGAAATGGTGCATTTTTTTGGCTATATCTTTGTATGTGTCAAACAAAAGCAGATGATTGGGATTTTAGAAAAAAAGAATTGTATTGATCGAAAGGGGCATGTATGTGGATGCTTTATTTTTATCAAAATAAAGTACAAATCCAACAAACAAAATCTAACTACACTTGCATCAAAAATAGTTCGCAGCAAAAATTAATTTTAGTGAATTTACAACATATTTGCACTTTGCATTCCTAAAATAATAATTGAAGGGGATATATATGAAAACAACTTCTAGCATCAAAAAAGTCTTGACAAGCAAATAGGCAGTTTGAGCCACGCTTTTGTGTGTGCATTCTGCAAAACTAAAATAGGCAGTGAGCTATATCAATAATACACAAGATTTACAGTAGAAAGTGTCAAACAAATGGTGTTATCTAGTAAGAATCAAATTTATATCAATGGCTGAATTCAGTTTGAACTGTTGAATGCTGCCATGAATTGACAAATATGTATTTGAGTGGCATCAGTATTTCATAAAACTACAATATCCATTAAAATTAAGACCATAAAAATGACATTTAGCACATATCTTTCAATGAAAAAAATAGAACAAATTCAGCAATCTATGAAATTACAATAGTGCATACCTTTTTAAGTTAAACATATTCCTTCCCTATACAGTTCAGACACCGTTGTATCCTGCAAACGTAATAACTAAGAATATCTCTCTATTCGTTATAAGAAGAAATGACAAGAATGACATATTTTAAACAATACCCAACTCAAATACAAAATGATAAACACGAACCTTTTCCCATCACAAGTTGGGCAAAGACAAGGATTGGTAGCAATCGGATCATAAAGAGGAGAGCTATAGTGGAGTTCGCTTCACACAGTTTGCAACTATGATATCCTTTACCCTTGCGTTCGAAACAAGGTGGAACAATCTTCTTCTACAAAACCAAAACAGCACAAGTATTTACCTTCAAGAAAACTATAGGTGAAGCATTACTGCTGTCATTACTCTTTTCGATTCGGAAATTGACTGAACTGTTTTAATCGCAACTGTTGAAGTAATAGAGAGCGAGAGGAAGCCAGCAAAAACATAAGCTGCTACAGAGCCTAAAGCTTTCTGAGGATTAGGGCAGCCTTTATCCATTTGGGAATTTAACATAGCTTTGTAGATTAGTTTTCTACTCAAGTGTTCAGTAGAATATGCTGGCCACAATACCTAAAATTTCACAGAAAAATTACAGATTTAACCTTATACAAATAACTCAAACAAGCTGCTATCAAAACAAAAGAGCGGTCTAATTCAAAAGTATGCTCTTCTTAGTTAAAAGTTAATAGCTTAACTGACATATGCGATCTCATTACAAAAATCAAATCGTGCAACTTATAGGACTAAATTTGATGTAATCTTCAAATAAAAACAGAAAGAAAAAACTGTTTTAGGAATCTTCTAAGCAGCAAGAACTGAAATTTTGGTTAATTCAATTGCTAGTTGAGAATGATAAAAATCTCTATTTTTCCATAATATGCCCTCTTTGCATACTAACTCTACCTTATTGACTATGGAAGGGAGAGAACATTTCAAAAAAAAGTCATGCCAGTTTTAAAACAGTCTTGTATAATAAGACTTTGTAAGACCATCTAGTTATTAACTAGTGCTTCAGCTATACGGTGGGACAAACACAATTCCAGTATACATTTTCTCAAAGATTATTCCCAGTTTAGTAGCTTATCTTATTTGAAAAGAAAAAAAAAGTAATCGGAAGAGTGGATTTTGAAAGAGTAGGCTATGAGGTAGGATCATGTAATATGGAATAACGGAATAGTCTAGGTAGATAAAGTAGGTAAATGTAAGGAGACACCAGGATTTTATACTGGTTCGGACTTCTCGTCCTACGTCCAGTCCCTAAGCTTTACTTAGGAATTTTACTAACTAACACCCTCACTTCACCCGGAGGAATAGGTTTACAACTTACCTGAACAACCGAACGTGATTTCTTGCCTCAACTACCGAAGAGGACTTCAACTCAATTACTAAAATACAATATTTGACTTGTTGTGTTCTTATCAACACTAATGAGTCTAATGTAGTACAATATTCTTATAATCTTATCCTCGAGAGTATGCAATGTGATTGTAAAGATTTAGAAAATGTGAATTGCTATGAATCAAAAGAACGTTATAAACAAAAACAATGATCAAGTAATAGATTAGTGATTGCTTTGAAAATATCTAGAAAATATGAACAAGAGAATAGTTAGATTAAAGTAAGAAAATTCGGTGAATTAAATGATGTTAGAATCATGTATATATACTTGTAGAAGAGGTGCATATGTTGTCAAAAGGTTGCAAACAAGATATGCCTCAATTTTCATTGATGAATGGTTGCAACTCTTGGGAGGAAGAAGGTGTCTTTTCAGAGAAAATTCGCAGGTTCAAATTCAATCGACTGAGCATGGAATTCAGTCAACTGAAAATATGAAGTAAAATTTTCGGGACCAAATTCAGTCGACTGTGCAGAAAATTCAGTCGACTGAAACTGTGCATGTGTATAAATTTGTTCCAGTTTCAGTCGACTGACTGTTCCTGTTCAGTCGACTGAACTCATAAAACCTGCATAGTTAAAACTTAATTGAAAAATGAAGTTTATAAAAAATTTCTAGTGTTCGTGCAAGCTTCATGAGGATAGATTTTAACAATACATCTAGACTAATGACATATGTAAAAACATACTTTAAGTTTGTTTGGTTTTCATCTATCTTCCTTTAGCATTTGTATATATTTCTTCCTTGTTTGTTAAAGCACATTGTCATTGATCAAAACCTTCGCGTATCAATATTCTCCCCCTTTATGATTGATGACAATACTGATTTATTCTAGAGACGATTTACTTATTTTCTCCCCCTGAATGTATGCACTATCTTTCCTATAAAACAAAGTTAGTACCATAGATTTTCCCCCCCTTTGTCATCGATAAAAAGGAAGAACTAACAGCAGTAATAATTTATCAAAACAATCACTGAAGCATAGAGAATATTTACATAATCATGACTGAATAAAAATAAAAATGTTGTGACAGACAAGCATAAAATGACTTATTTATACAAGCCACTAGAAAATTAAAAATACACATCAAAACAAAAAATCACTCATCTCTATCCCAGTCATATGAACCTTCTCTTCCTGTTGGTTCACGTAGGGCTGTCAATGGGTCGGGTCGGGTCGGGTTTGGGTCGGGTCAAGTCGGGTTCGGGTTGATTTTAAATGGGTCGGGTCAACCCGTTTATTAAACGGGTCGAAAACGCTCAACCCGAACCCGACCCGTTTATAAACGGGTTGACCCGACCCAACCCGTGTAACCCGATTATAAATGGGTCGGGTCGGGTCGTAAATGGGTCAGGTCAACCCGTATAAGGTGTAAACGGGTCGGGTCAACTCGTATAAGGTATAATTGGATCGTAAATGGGTCGGAACGGGTCGTAAACGGGTCGGGTCAACCCGTATAAGGTACAAACGGGTCATAAACGGGTCGGAGCGGGTCGTAAACGGGTCAGCTTAACCTATATACTGTATAAACGGGTTGTTAACGGGTCAGTTTCGGGTTGGCGGGTCAACCCGAAACCCACCCGTTTATAAACGGATCAAATTCGGGTTGACCCGAAAATGACCCGCCAATTAAATGGGTCGGGTTAACCTGCTAATTTTCGTGCGGGTTTCGGGTCGTGTTTCGGGTCGTGTAGGAAATTGACAGCCCTAGGTTCACGTATGACGGGTCCTCCTGTTGGTGGTCTATGTGCTCTTCCTCCTTGGCCACAACTAGCTCCGCTAGCGCTGCTACTTGTATGCTCTTCGGATGTCGTCCATGTAAACGTAGGTGCCGAACGTTTGCCGCAAGATGTTGAAGCAGTAGTGGTGCTTGAGCACGAGATTGCATCCCAAAGCTTGTTGAAGAATCCTTTGATTTTGTCAAGCTTATGATCTACCTTTTTAAGACGAGTGTCAAGAATTTGTTGATTTCTTGACAATATCACCAAAGATTGGTTGGTAGTGAAACTTAGGTCAACAAGACGAATTTCATCATCTTGCTCGAGATGTTCTTCGTGGCGAGGTTGAGTAGATTGTTGTTGTTCTTGATGCCTTACTTCCAATTCGGCGAGTGATATTATGCGTTGCATCCCAAAGCTTGTTGAAGAATCCTTTTATTTTGTCAAGCTTATGATCTACCTTTTTAAGACGAGTGTCAAGAATTTGTTGATTTCTTGACAATATCACCAAGGATTGGTTGGTAGTGAAACTTAGGTCAACAAGACGAATTTCATCATCTTGCTCGAGATGTTCTTCGTGGCGAGGTTGAGGAGATTGTTGTTGTTCTTGATGCCTTACTTCCAATTCGGCGAGTGATATTATGCGTGGAGGTCGAGATGGGAGTTGCATTAGGCTTATGGTCCGGTGGTTAATTTGATGGACCATTGTATTGTCCGACTCAGGTAATGGCGTATCAACATTAGGGAGAAGTCGCATGATGTACTCTCCAAAGTAGATAGTGCGCATTTTGCCATTATTAAAAGTGAGAAACTTATCAAGAATAAGTTGTACCCAATTAACTTGTATATTGCCAAAAATAGCATATAGAGCTCGATAGTTATTTAGGTAGACACTTTCGTACGAGCCCGTGCGAGAAGTAATCGTTCTCATTAGAGTTTTATGGAGGATTCTCGCCATAGGTCGAAGGGAGGTGGACTTAAAATCCCTGAAGTTGATATTATCATCCATAAATCGATGGTTGATGTTGTCGCGAATGTGTGGATTGAATTCTATCTCCTCTAGCTTTCTCCAGACATTTGGAGACTCTAAAATGTGTGCTATTCTATTCAAGGAAAACCAAACTTTCTTTCCACACACCATACTCCAAACACTATTGTTTGGATTTCTTGGAGTTTGGTGTCCAAGATTAAGATTAGCATAAAATAATATTACCATTACATGATTAATGGCATGGTCATTTCTTTTCAAATCTAAAAGAGAAATTAAACCTGCCGGATCTGTTAACGCTTGGATGTTGTAGGTTTGAAAACTTTGAAAATCAACGAAAGAATGCTCGAAAATTCGAGAATTCTTCATCTTGTTCCATCGAGTGACAACGGTTCCATCATAAAGCCATTGTGCTATTTGAGCATCAATTGGCTCGAATGATGAAGAAGATGAAGCTCTTGATCTTTTTGGTGTCATTTGGGTGAGAATTTAGTTGATTTTGAGGAGTTTGGGGGCTAGGGTTTCGAAATTGATTTGGAGAAGAAAGTTTGTAGGAGGTAAAAAGTGAATAGGTAGGGTAAAATCTGGTGGTTAAAAGGAGAAATTTTGCCTGGGAAGTGGCGTTCAGTCGACTGAATGTTCTGTTCAGTCGACTGAATCAAAGGCCGAAATTTTCTGTGATAGATTCAGTCGACTGAACATTACATTTAGTCGACTGAATTTTTTGCTGAAATTTTCTGTTGAATTTTTAGTCGACCGTGCAGATGATTCCAGTCGACTGAACTATGTAAATATTGTTTTCTGTCATATTTTCAGTCAACTAAGCAGGGGAGTTCAGTCGACTGAAACATGCATTTTGTTGTTTCAGTTAATTTTTGAAATTAAACAGTTTATTTAAAGAAATGGTTACAAAAATATTGATGTAACAACATACAAATATTTCAAAATTTAACTATTTCTTTGAGGATGGACTTGGAGTCTTCTTTCCTTTATTCTTCATGTAATTTATATCCCATGAATTCGGACTATATTGAGGAGTCTTAGGAGACATCCAAGGATTCATAGGATCGACTGGTGTACGATAAGATGAAGACGGATCAAATGAGCTAACAGGGCGAGGTAGGGGTTCAGCCACTTCGTTCTTCTTTGATCCATAGAAGCGTAAACCGATTTGCTCTAGGAAGCTCAAACGTCTTGCAGTAACTCAAAGTATAGCTCTCGTTGAAGATCTATCTGTTGTTGTTGAAAGTGATGAATTTCATCAATCTTTCTTTTTGTGTCAGGTGAAATAAAGAGTCCGCGTTTCGCCTTTTTAGATTCTGGTGTGAAACCAATACGATAATTTTCCCATTTGTAAACCGGCTCATGTACTGGTGTTGGTGTGGGAAGTTTTGGCGACGTTGGAGTGTTATCAACTGACGAGGTGATATTGATTGGAGAGAAAGAGTTGTTGGACGACATTTTTAATTTTAAGATTTTATTAGTAAAATCGAGATGTGAAAATAAAATATTTTTAAGAATTTATTTATAGTAGAATTTTACCAAACAAATAATGGTTATAATTTATTAAGAATTTTTAACCGCATATGGTAAGGAGAATTTTGTTAAAATGTATGGTTCTTATTTAATAATTCAGTTTAAAAATGGGTGGTCTATAAGTTATATAATGTAGCATATAACATAGCTGAAAATATTTGAAATTCTTATTCAGTCGACTGAGCATGTTGTTTTAGTCGACTGAAATGTGGGAATATTTCTAATGTATTTCTAATTAATATCTTTAAAGGATATTATACCTAATTCTCGTCGTAGTTTTATAAAGGAGTTTTCTAATAGAGGTTTAGTAAATATATCGGCAATTTGATTTTCGGTAGAAATATGTTCTAAATTAATTATTCCTTTTTCGATATTGTCACGTAGAAAATGGTGACGAATATCTATATGTTTTGTACGAGAGTGATTAACCGGATTTTTAGATAAGTTTATTGTACTTGTATTATCACAGTATATTGTAGAATTTGTTAAATTTATATTAAAATCTTTAAGTATCTGTTGCATGTATATAACTTGAGTGCAAGCTAAAGCAGCTGATATATATTCTGCTTCGCAGGTGGAAAGCGAGACATAATTTTGTTTCTTACTAAACCAAGATACAAGTGATTTTCCAATGAAATTGCAAGTACCACTTGTACTTTTTCTATCTGTTCGAGATCCACCAAAATCAGCATCACTATATGATACTAGCTCAAATGGACACTCCTTTGGATAGAAAACCGAAATCTTTAGTTTTGTTAAGATATCGCATTATTCGTTTTATAGCTCTTAAGTGTGAATCTTTAGGATCGGATTGAAAACGTGCACATAAACAAACACTCATCATTATGTCAGGTCTACTAGCGGTTAAGTAAAGTAAGGAACCTATCATACTTCTAAACAATTTTTGGTCTACACTTTAGCCATTTTCATCTCGATCGAGATGTATAGTTGTACTCATAGGAGTAGGCTTAGCAGAAGTGTTTTCCATGCCGAATCATTTAATTAAATTAGCACAATATTTTTCTTGGTTTATAAAAATTCCATTTGTTAATTGTTTGATTTGAAGTCCGAGAAAATATGATAATTCTCCCATATGAGACATTTCGAATTCATTAGTCATTATATTTGAAAATTCTTTACATAAATTTTCATTTGTTGAACCAAAAATAATATCGTCTACGTATATTTGAATTATTAAAATATCTTTGGTAGTAATTTTTAATAAAAATCGTTTGATCTACTTTTTCAATTTTAAATCCCGAGTTTAATAAATAACTTTTAAGTCTTTCATACCAAGCACGAGGTGCTTGTTTAAGACCACATAGTGCCTTTTTTAATTTAAAAACATGATCCGGATATTTTTCATGTATAAACAACGGAGGTTGTTCTACATATACATTTTCTTTAATAAAATCATTTAAAAATGCACTTTTAACATCCATTTGATAAAGTTTAAAATTGTGAAAACATGCAAAGGCTAATAGAATATGTATTGCTTCAAGTCTTGCAACGGGAGCAAAAGTTTCTTCAAAATCAATACCTTCTTCTTGATTATACTCTTGTGCTACTAGTCTTGCTTTATTCCTTGTTATATTACCTTGTTCGTCTACTTTATTTTTGTAAATCCATTTTGTTCCAATTACTGATTGAGTATTAGGACGGGGAACTAATTCCCAAACATCGTTACGTTTAAATTGTTTTAATTCTTCTTGCATTGCGATAATCCAATAATCATCTTTTGATGCTTCTTTTGGAACCCATTTGATTTAGTTGATTTCTTGTTCTAACTTGAGAATTTATTTCTCCTATTATATTTTGAGTTGGATGATCTCGTAATATTCTAGGAGGAGATCTTAGTTCATTATTATTATTTTCAAGGTTTGTTTCTTCTATATTTATTAATTCTTCATCATCATTTATATTTAAATTTTTATTAAAATTTTCATCAAAAGATATATGCAAAGTTTCTTCAATTAAGTTTGTTCGTTTATTAAATACTCGATAGGCTTTGCTTCGTTCTGAGTATCCTACGAAAATTCCTTCATCAGCTTTTGAATCGAATTTTCCTATTTGATCTTTTGTATTTAAAATGAAACATTTTGATCCAAATATTTTAAAATAAGATATATTTGGCTTTTTATTATTAAATAGTTCATAAGAAGTATTTTTAGTTAATGGTCTAATTGATATTCTATTTAATACATAACATGCAGTAGCAACGGCTTCTGCCCAAAAATGTTTTGGTAGAGAACATCCATTTAACAATGTTCTTGCGCATTCTTGTAATGTTCTATTCTTTCTTTCTACAACTCCATTTTGTTGAGGAGTTTTAGGAAAAGAAAATTTATGATTTATTCCTTTCTTTTTACAAAAAGTTTCAAAAACTTCATTTTCGAATTCGCCTCCATGATCGCTTCGAATATTTTTAATTTTCAAATCTTTAGTGTTTTGAATTCTTTTGACAAATGTTTTAAAATGCTCAAAAGTGTCACTTTTATTTTTCATAAAAATAGTCCATGTATATCTTGAAAAATCATCAACTATTACAAATACATATCGATTATGATTAATGGATTGAACTTGTGTTGGTCCAAATAAATCCATATGTAGTAATTCTAATGGTTGTAAAGTCGAAATATTTTTCTTAGATTTGAAAGATGATTTCGTTAATGTTCCTTTTTGACACTCATCACAAAGATTTTTTATTTTAAAGTTTATTTTGGGTAAACCTCTTACTAATTCATTTTTAGAGAGTTTTCTAATGGTTTTAAAATTTATATGACAAAATCTTTTGTGTCATAACCAAGGATCGTTATCTTTGGCAAGTAAACACATACTTGAATTATGATTAAGATTCATATTTAAAACATAAATATTTCTATCTCTATTTCCTTCAAAAATAAGATTTTGGTTTTGATCAAAAATACTACATTTATTATTCGAGAAAGTTATTTTAAAACCTTTGTCACATAATTGACTTATACTAAGTAGATTACGTTTTAAATTTTCAACTAATGAAACATTTGTTATAAAAGGTAAATTTGATGTACCGTAATTGTTCACATCTCCTTTACCAATGATATACCCTTTTGAATTGTCTTCGAAGGTAACCGAGCCACCATCAAAGTATGTGATGTTTGTAAGCATATCTTTGTCTCCGGTCATGTGTTTTGAACAACCACTGTCTAATATCCATTTTTTCTTTTTGAGTGGACCTGAAAATAAATATGAAATTATTGGTACCCACCTTTTAATAGGGTCCTAAAAAGTTGAGTTTTAGTAAACCAAACCCAATTTTTAGTATCCTTTTTATAAATATAGTTTTCATTATGATGAACATTATCCATAAATGTTTTAATATATTTATTTCTTATTAATACATTGTTAGTTTTTGGTACCCAAATTTTAACTACCTTGTTTTCTACTTTTGTTTTAATAGTTTTCTTTGGCAATATTTGTTGTTTTGAATCCATATTCCTCTTAAAATTTGTATCTTTCTTTTTAGGAATTTTTGACTCCTTTTTATATCCTAATCCGTGTTTACTTGAAGAGGATTGAGAATTTTCTAAAATCTTAGATAAATTTTCTCTTCCTTTGTTAAAGTTAGAAACATTTTTAGTAATGTTATCTAATCTAGCTTGAAAACTATTATTTTCTAACTCAACTTGTTTAATCTTAGTTTTTAACTCATGATTTTCAGAAGCAATTATATCATTCTTTGTTTTTTGAGTTTCAATTTCTTGACTTAAAAGTGATAATTGAGTTTCTGAATTTGAATGAGATTCTTGAACTTTTTCAAGTTCTTCTAAGATTTTCTTTTCATCTTTTAACATATCTCTTTCAAATTCAGCTTTGTTTTGATTTTCACGAGTTTCTTTGAGTTTCTTTTTAAGAGTTTTTATTGTGCTTAAAAGTTCAGTGTTTACTTCAATTAAATCGTCGAAAGTTAAATTATTTACCTCAGATTCCTGAGCCATGAAGCATACATTTGTCTGTTCATTGTCGCTATCACTATCATTTTCGAATGAAGATGAATCTGAATCGTCCCATGTGACAGAAAATGCCTTCTTTTTGAATTTATCCTTCTTGTTTTTGTTGTTGAAGTTTTTTTGATTTTCCTTCATTTGTTCTTGACATTCTTTTTGCATGTGTCCTTTCTTATGACAACTGAAGCATTCTATATTTGAGGATGAAGGTTTGTTCAAGAAATTCTTTTTGAATTCGTTTTTGTTTCCTTTTCTATACTTTAAGAATTTCTTGAAATTTTTGGCTATAAATGCTAGATCCTCATCTTCAAACTCTGATTCTTCCTTTTCCGCATGAAAAGCAACATTCTTTCTTTCTTGAGCTTGATCCTTTTTAGCTTGCATATTTACTTCATACGACATAAGATTTCCAATCAATTCTTCTGGTTTCATTGTAGATAGATCATTTGCTTCCTCGATTGCTAGTACTTTTCTCTCCCATTCATCAGTGAGTGAATTTAGAACTTTAGACACAATGTCAAAGTCCGTGTATCTTTCTCCTAGTCCGATTAGAGCATGATGAATATCTTGAAATCTTGAGTACATGTCATTGATGGATTCATTTTGTCGCATTCTAAAATTTTGGAATTGATTCTTCAGCATAGATATCTTTATTTGCTTAACCTTGTTTGTGCCTTCATGTATGACTTTAAATGTTTCTCATATCTGATATGCAGTAGTACATATGCTAACACGGTTGAATTCATTTCTATCCAGGGCGCAAAATAGCATATTCATAGCTTTGGCATTTGCACTAGCTTCATTCTTTTGAATTTGTGTCCATGTAGAATAATCGGTTGTGGGTACAACGAACTCTGCTTGAGTAGCATTCCAGGCTTCGAAACTTGTTGCTTGCATATAAATCATCATCCTTGTAGCACAATAATTATAGTTTAATCCATTGAATAGAGGAGGTCTTTGGGTAGATTGTCCTTCCGCAAATGTAGAACTATAGGCAGATGTTGTGCTTGTACTTGCGTAATTTTCCATATTATCAATATGTCTAATAACGGTGTTATGGTTATAGGACGGCCTTGCTCTGATACCAATTGAAAGAGTAGGCTATGCGGTAGGATCGTGTAATATGGAATAACGGAATAGTCTAGGTAGATAAAGTAGGTAAATGCTAGGAGACACCAGGATTTTATACTGGTTCGGACTTCTCGTCCTACGTCCAGTCCCTAAGCTTCACTTAGGAATTTTACTAACTAACACCCTCACTTCACCCGGAAGAATAGGTTTACAACTTACCCGAACAACCGAACGGGATTTCTTGCCTCAACTACCGAAGAGGACTTCAACTCAATTACTAAAATACAATATTTGACTTGTTGTGTTCTTATCAACACTAATGAGTCTAATGTAGTACAATATTCCTATAATCTTATCTTCGAGAGTATGCAATGTGTTTGTGAAGATTTAGGAAATGTGAATTGCTATGAATCAAAAGAATGTTATACACAAAAATAATGATTCAAGCAATAGATTAGTGATTGCTTTGAGAATATCTAGAAAATATGAACAAGAGAATAGTTAGATTAAAGCAAGAGAATTCGGTGAATTAAATGATATTAGAATCATGTATATATATTTGTAGAAGAGGTGCATATGTTGTCAAAAGGTTGCAAACAAGAGATGCCTCCATTTCCGTTGATGAATGGTTGCAACTCTTGGGAGGAAGAAGGTGTCTTTTCAGAGAAAATTCGCAGGTTCAAATTCAGTCGACTGAGCATGGAATTCAGTCAACTGAAAATATGAAGTAAAATTTTCGGGACCAAATTCAGTCGACTGTGCAGGAAATTCAGTCGACTGAAACTGTGCATGTGTATAAATTTGTTCCAGTTTCAGTCGACTGACTGTTCCTGTTCAGTCGACTGAATTCATAAAACCTGCATAGTTAAAACTTAATTGAAAAATGAAGTTTATAAAAATTTTCTAGTGTTCGTGCAAGCTTCTTGAGGATAGATTTTAACAATACATCTAGACTAATGACATATGTAAAAACATACTTTAAGTTTGTTTGGTCTTCATTTATCTTCCTTTAGCATTTGCATATATTTCTTCCTTGTTTGTTAAACACATTGTCATTGATCAAAACCTTCACGTATCAACAGATTTATCCATAATTGTGACAAATGTTTGAGCTGATCAAGCTAACGAAACAGGCACATGATACTTACAAACAAACGCACGGCAACACTGATAAGCTAAACTTAGTAAACCAGCTGAAGTGCGAAATGTATTTCTCTAGTTTCTCCCCTATTAGGTACCTCATATGGCTAGCAACATGGCCACCAAATATGTTGTTGCTGTGCATCTCAACAGCTAGTTGCTTCTTGTCTTTCTTGAAGCCCCTGAATCTCTTCTCTTTGTGGAGAACATTAAGGCCACCATCAAGTGCTCTATGCGTATTAAATAAGTTACTTGCCTACTTAAAAGAATATTGGTTTAAAATAAAGAAAGAGAACCAAAAATGGAAGAATAATAGGCATGTTATCAAATTATTAACATTTGTTAATAGTGTAAAATAGAACTTAAGATGTTCTTCCTAATACATAATGAAATATATAACCATGCAATCATTTTCAGGAATCTTGATATGATATATATGTTTAAATTTCAAGTATATGACAAACTTCAGCTTAATTCACCTTTTGCTGGCAATTGACAGGATTATAAATATCTCTGTATTATATTATAAAATTTGATAACAATACATATGTACATATCTCTACTATTAATAAAGAATATTCGTTGAACTAATTTACTCAGTGTCTTTTTGAAATTCCAAAAAGTCCATGCTTTCCGTTTAAATATTTGCGCTCAAACAAAATATCAACGTATACAATAACACAAATAGCCCATGTGCGAAGCACGGGCCCATACTAGTATTCATTAAATAAACAATTAGGTAAATACATATATATACACCTAATATATAAAACTATCTACTCAAACTCACAAAACTAAACACATAAAAACAATAGAAACAAACACGTCAGCCTTATACATATTTGAAGACACACACAACTCTCACATTACATATATTTATATATATTATAATGTATATACCCACGCATTCCAGGCAGCACCATGGTACCAAACACACAATACTGGTAACAGACTAATTTTCATAGCCACGAGCACACCACACTAACATATTAATTTGTAAACAATCCAGCAAACCAACCAGCAAAATATATGTTTGCGTACCTGATATCTGCCACAGTTTCTTCTTCTCCCTGTTTATCTTTCCATCTCCACAACGTGTACATTTACACAAAAACTTCATTGTTTTACACGCCCATTGTGTGATACGGAGCTGGGAACTACTAAATCACTTCACTTCTTCGCTAATGGGTCTCTCTCTACCAGTCCATCGCGCCAACACCTTCACCTGCATCCCCCAGACGCCCAATCAAAACGCGTCAACATCAATCGGCTACAGGTAACATAAATATACCGCGTCTCCCCTATAATCGTTCCTTCCTAAATTTGCGCCAGAGGTGCTCCTCTCAAACCCAAGTACAACACAATAACCGCTACGTCCTACCACAGCCAAAATCGCCGCCAATAATAAAACCTAGGTCGTAACCCAATTTTTCAACGATGACCGCACACCCTCAAATTCAAATCAAAATTTCTCCATCACTCAATAAGGCTAACACTCAAATATCATCGATAAATTCGTTAAAGACTTAAGAGAATTAAAATTTTAAAGATTAACAACCACTTTTGCTTAAAACAAATTCTCGACGGTTTGTTGGGGGATAATACCGCGATGGGGATTTAGGTGAAAATTAGTGAGAGTTAGGACGTGGAATGGAAATTATTTAGCTAGGGTTCGCGGATTAATTTTGGAAGGGGGCGTATGTGAGCTTCACATGCATACGGTGGAAAAAGAATTCAGTGGAACGGTTTACGGCCATTGCTAAATTGCTATGCTCAGAAGCCATTATATTTTAACCGTGGTACAATTGCCACAGCCCGTGATCGTGGCAATTCTTTCATATTGGGATATGGTAAAATTAATAGTATGGTGTAGTAAAAATCAGAACATATCTGCAAACTCTCATAGCTCCAAGCCCGCCGCCAACTTTCTTCTACTACACAAAATGTGCAGACAGAAGAAAAACAAGACATTCCCATCAACGAGAATGGTAATGTTGGTGTACTCGACTTGAGATCAAAAATAAAGGGCAAAGAGCCGATAAACCCAAATATGAAGGGAAAATCTACAAATATCAACCTACCACTGTCGGAGAAGAACAAGAACTAGACTGGGCAGGAGAATAAGGCGAAGTCAGCCTATAAAGATGCCTCATCATGCATCAGCGAAAAAAATGATGAGACAAGAGAACTGAAGATTTGTATGGAATATTTGAAAAAAATGTGCTAACAAAGCGATAAGGGAAGTGGAAAGGAGAAGTGCTCATCTCCATTCAACAAAGCCATTATTGAAGTAGATTTCTCAAACGGCTCCCGGGTTCCAATCATTGAAAAGTATAATGGATTAATAAACCCAATCAATCACTTATGTACATTCGAGTATTGTATGGACATTCTGAAAGTTGGAAGGCTGGTTCGCTGCAAACTATTCCCAATATACCTCACGAGGGCAGCATTAAGACAGTTCAGAAGATATGCCCCAGGAGAAATCCATTCTTAGAAGTAGTTATCTACAAATTTCCGTAAATAGTTTCACACTGGTCGCGAAAGATCCTCGGACCCCATTTACCATATCCTCATTTAAGCAACGAGAAAATGAAGCTTGCGAAGTTTCATTAAATGTTTCAAAGAAGAGGCAACAACAATCGGGGTCACAAGTAAAAAAGTGCTTTTGCTGGCAGTGCACTCTAGAATAAGAAGAAATACTGATGTGTCAGACAAGAATAGCAAAAAGCCACTTAGCAGCATGCAAGCCTTTTATGAAAGGGCTAGTAATTACATATGAATTGAAGTGGCAAAAATTCAGGAAGCGTTTTAGTTGAAAGGGTGGTTCAGACCACTAAGGAAAGGAAACGAAGGGAAGAAACATATAACAACCCACCGATGAAGAGACCAAGAGAATTTAACTTCACAGTCAAAACTCCGCTCACCCATGCACCTAGCCAAATTTACGAAGTAACCAGGACAAGGTTAGCTTATAATGTACCTAGTAAAGGGAAGAAAGCAAAACCCAACAAAGAGGGTGCATATTGCAGATTACACAGAGTCAACAGATATCATACTGATAATTGCCACTACCTAAAAATTAATAAAAAAGCTGATCCAAAAGGGCTATTTGGGAACCTATGTGAAATACGATTCTGCTACCCCAGTACAGAACCGGACCCCGGACCCCAGTGAAAGTTTGTGTAAAAGAGCCGGTTCTTCGACTCAGAAAGTTGACATTAATACGTCCACTGTATCAACTGCCGAACAATCGAATGCCGGAAAACCAAACTCTTAGGGTTTAAGAAGAAGAAAAAGATAGAAGAAGTAAGAAAGAAAGAAAAGGTAACAGAAACAATATCAGAATCTCACAATCGCACCAGAACAACATATAATAGATAAATGAATATCTTTAAAACGAACTATATCAGCTATTACATTACATCACATTATCATTACATTATCAGAGTGTACAACAACAAATAGCGGAAAAGAAATACTATATACTAGTTGATACGCCATGCCATCCAACTTATCTCCAGATCTCTACAGCACCTCCTGAATTCCAGAATATCCTGATAAACTGACTCTAGACTGCCCGTATGGAAATTGGTGGGCACCTAGAGTTTAGGGAGGGAATAATAAACTCCAGGTCAGTCATGAGACTGGTGTGAGAACTTAAAAACAGTTTATCTTAAAAAAAAACAAAGAAATATTTTTTAAATAGATCCGCAATGCTTTTAGAAAATGAAACTACCATAAGGCCTCCCGGCCACACACACAATGCAAACGCAGAATCGGAGGAAATTTCTCCTTATGATAGTCAAACATGCTTGATACGCAAATTTCTTTGATATTATTACTATAAGTGCAAAGTGTAGGAAAACATTTCGAAAATATAATATAAATCTTAGCCAGCATAGACATTCCGCACTTATGCCTACTATAGCTACCATGTTCAATGGCAGGTTACCGCCACATTCCACGGCAGGTTATACAACTAAAACCATACATGGCTCGTATTGTTTCTTTGGATTTTCCAACAAATGGTCAGGCCAAGGAACTTTCCATTGCCACATGGGTACGCCTCTGGAAAGACGCCCTGAGAACCTAACCGGATCTCTGCTAACACAAGGTCGGGTTACCTCTGCAAAAGTAGGTAACTACTGACACGAGTATGTCATCCCCCGGTTGTAAACAACCTTTGTCCGAGGATCCTCAACCAACAACAATCACAAAGTCGTATATATTTGCGACATTCACATAAGTTAAGTATATGGGCTTCATACCATGATACCATTTCTATCCAGAAGGAAATGCACATACCCTAAGGGGCGCTGCTCCCTATAACCTTGCTGCATCTTTCCTGTTTTGACCATTTCGGGGTGTGAGGTCCGACGAAGTCTCGTCCACAAAGCTACGATTTTCACAAAAGCCACGCTTTGATCAACAAATGCTCAGCAGCACTCAACATGCCACATTACCAAATTGGGAATATATCACTAGTAACCATCAACTACATAACCTTTGAGCTCGTACGTCTCAGAGAAGGGTGTTAAGCTAAGAGAATAAATTCTCCGGCACCAACAGAAATGTATTTGATAGAAACCAACTTTACATCTCAAATTGTAACGTCAGACATTCATCCATACTAGTCCGTTCCGGGATCGAACGGAACCGAAGGCACTTCCAAAGAAGCCTTTGCAATCCGGATATTCACTAATCACGTCCGGAATTCCCATCACAAAGTGTGATAATATCTGAGATCAGCCGATGCAGAGACATTCGACGGTAATCCTTCCGTTTTCGAAAATATCTGGTCTTCAACACCGATCTTCAAATGCTATCAATTACGACATATCACTATTTGGAGTGGGATTCATGACCCAAAGGTCGTCTCCCGGCTAAACCGAATAACGAGTGCTTATTTAAAATAAGTGTAGCATTCAAATTCAAGCAAATCACAACAAATACCCATTTAAAGGTAAATATTGATAGTCGGTTATTTTACTATCAATAGATATGCACAACATCACCAAATTCCAAATAATTTTCCCAAATTATTTATTTTCCAAAAATATATTTACAAGATATATTTTTCCATACTTCAACCATTTGAAACAAATTTCATCACTTTTCACCTTTACAACTTTTGAAAACAAAATTCAAATCATTTTTCGTACGCGGAAACACTTCCAAATATTTATTCATTTTCACTGGAAATCTGTCGAGTTCAAATACTTTAAAATAATTCATAACACTTATCCAAATTATATCGCGAAAACGCTTTGAAATAAAACTATTTTTCTTTAAACACTTTACTTAAAATATTAGTTATAAGAATATTACACCAATATTACAAATAACTTAAGTCCAAACTAATTTTCAAAATAAAATTAGTAGATAGAGTATAACTATTTAAATAACTATTTTCTAGAACAATTATTGAATGAATCTTAGAAATAATCTTTTCTATATCAACTTAATAAATCTTTACTTAAAGGATTTAAAACAATTTAAGAAGTTAATTTCTCCAAAGTATCCTTTTCACAACCAATTCTAGAATTATATATATATATATATATATATATATATATATAAATAAATTTCAAAGCTATTCGGAAATTTTATTCGACTTTCCAGCGAAAATACACTTTCATTTCAAAATGGTTCATTTAAACCAATTAAATAAATCCTTACCGATTTACTTTAAATTTACGTTCCAAATCCGTAAATTTATTTCCACACTTCAAAAATAAATCAATGTTTATTTCTAAATAAATTTCCCTTTTCTTTATAAATTCCATGTGAATTCACATTTCTAAAATATCCATTGATATACGATTTTCAAATCGATTTCAAATATTCACTTTCAATTTATCTTTAAAAGATATAATCTCAAAACATTTCACTTCATATTGGAAAACATTTCCATACTTATTTAATAATAAGTAATTCACAAATCTATTTATTTTCAACATTTGAAAAATATTCAATATACTTAATCACAATTAAGTATATAATTTATTCTTTAAGGAAAACATTCTCTTAAACACATTTATTTGAGTCAAAACGAATGTTGCGTAAAACATCGTTATGACAACCCAAAATCACTAGTATAGGGATTCGAAATTAAGATAGATATATAAATCCCAATACTATATAAAACATTTCCTTTCGAAAATTATTTACTATAACAACAGTGTTATAGTCCACCATTTCCTTATTTCTCGAAAACGTCTATTTCAACAATGAATGTTGAAATCTATGGTTTCGATACTTAATACATTTTAAAATACCTATAAATCGTTTTAATTCTATTTAAAATATCACTTCCCCAAAACATTTCTTTAATATATTATTCACTGTCCAAAATCGTGAATATACTTCGTTAACCAAATTCAACATTTCTACACATTTTATTTTTGAAGGATTATTCACTGTCTCAAAACATCATAATTTTTAATATAAACTTTCAACCTGAATTTTCAATAATTAAATATTTATTTATTTCTGGTATCTAATGATACCAAAATTATATTCGGCTAAATTTTAGCCTTCAATGATTTCAATCACAAAGAAAATCACATAGAGATTATAAATAATCAACACACAACTTTGAAACAAATTCAATTATTTGAGTAATTCAGTTAGATCCCTCCAACCTGTTTCCCTGCATCCACAGATGTTAGCACAATACCAATCCCGCTTCAAAATGGGATATCGCGGTACATGGGTTTATATAAAATATTATCCGCTATTATGCGGCGCAATAGGGTCTCATCCACTATATAATGCGGGAAAATCAACTCCAAGTACATATATAATACCAATTCCACTTCAAGGTGGAATATCGCGGTATATGTGTTTAATATAATGACCTCCGCTTAATATGCTGCGTATAAGGTCTATTTCAATACAACAATTAGCAATTTATCATTCAATCACACAATCAAACAACTTTAAATTTAACTTTTTAAATTTTTAAATCGAAACACAATTCGATTGAGTAAGAAGTTCTCACCTTGCTTCCAATAGCGGTTTTAGCGTTTATTTCGAATAAAATTAAACACGCATTCAATTTTACCCAAAATTATCACTAGCTCCACTCTATTCCAATCTAGCTCCATTGCGTAGTGCTCGTCCATACGATTCCAACGTAAGTTCTTTCATCCAAAACGGACCTCGTACGACAAAGATATCGCGTTACAAAGATTACACGAATTTTAAATAAATTAATTACTATTTTCTTTTTTAAATTTTAACCTAATTTCAATCTGGGCCGTTGATTTTTGTAACATTAGATCATGGTCGCATGAGATCTTCTTCCTCCCTTCCCAGTTAATTCACGCGAAAACAAACCCATGGCCGCCTACTTCATAAATTTTCGCGACCTCCCACAATTGATTTCAGGTCGATCGAGCACATTCATTCGAAAGGCCATGACGAGCTCCCCCATCACCACCAACGCCGACGAACTTGGTCACGGCATGCCCCTAGAAATCTCGTTCGAACATGGTGACTTTGAGCGTCGATTGCCGATGATCCACTTACTCAAAATCGATCACAACCGTTGAAGTTGTAGATCTCAATACGCTCTTCAACTTTGTAGTTAATAACTTTTTGAATTGATGCGTGGATTAGTAGAGAAAGAGGGATGAAATTCGAATGTTTTCGGCCATTAAAAATCAAGTGGCGGCTGTAACCAGAAACCCTAGGGTTTGTGCAAAATGAAAGAAATGAGGTCCTTATATAGAAAATTGCGCGCAATATTCACCCGAAATTTTTCCGAACTCGAAACGAAGCGTGCCGCCTGGCATTTATAATGTTTTACCCCTATTTCGAACGCAATAGAATATATATCGAGAACCAATTCGATCATATTTGGAAGATCGGTTTTCAAATCGACTATTTAAATTTAAAAATTCACTCAAACTGATTTCAGTGCGTTTTAGGTTGCCCCGGACAAACCGTAAATCCGATTGACACGAAATTTGAAATCTTATAATAATTTAATATTACGGATCCGATGAAACTAGTTTCGTTAAAATCCGAGACTGTTTGAAAAATGACTATTTTTACTCGTCAATTTAAATGTTAAAATATTCAATTTCTACAAATTAACTTTTAATTTAATTTTAAAAGTTCTATAACATCATTCTAACTCCAATATGATTTAATACAATTTTACAAATCAATTTTAATCACATTAAACCCAATTTCCAATTTGTAACGACCCGGAATTTTGACGATATATTTTAATAAATATTTAATCTAATTTAAATTAAATATAAGCTTGTCAATGTTTAACTTGATGAGATTTTGGATATTTAACAGTTATATGTTTTATAAAAGAAAGTTGATTTGAGAAATTTAATACTTCAAAACCATTTAAAACAAAATCGGTTTTATTTAATAGAATCAAATCAAAGATCATTATTTTATTTTTTAATTTATATGAATACAATTTTAGTTTTTAAAATGATAAGTTTTAAAATAAACAAACATGAAAATATTAAACGTAAATATGGAAGTGCAAAACAATATAGGTATAAACATTCAAAATTAGTATAAAACATAATTATAATTATAAGATGTAATCAAAGTAATATAAATATACAAAATATAAATTATAATTTGACATATATAAATACAAGTATTTTTAGTCAAACAATGATCTTCAAACTTCAAATTAAACAACACAACATCCTTAATAAAAATGAATGTAAACTAAATATGAACAAATAAATGCATTTCCTATATACACATATACATTTGTACAGCAATTAAGTTTTGTCCAGAGAAAAATTTATAAACTAAAAATGAATGTAAACCAGTAATAAACATATTTGTGCTCTTGTACAAATATAATGAAAACAAAGTGTCTGTATCTTACAAAATACAACTACTTGTCAGAGAAAAATAAGACAAGCCATACATATGCACAAACAAAACAGAAATCTGAACATTTACTACTTGTTAAGCATAAATGAAGCATTCATTAAATGAAAGCAAATATGAAACTGAACAATTGAAAATGTTCAAACATCTTTGTCCAGTAAAAAGAAAAAAATTAAAACCTGTATCTTACTAACATGTTTGGCCGAAAATGATAAATATCTTGTACAACAAAGTAAGTAACAATAAATATCTTTGTACCAAATTTGCATCGGACAGTAAACATTTATTACTTGCTACCATAATTAAAAGCATAAGCATTAACTAGCCTAACATCTTGTTTTCACAAGTACATGCAGCCGAGATCACAAAATCATTTCATATTTGCAGTAAATGTAATACTAAGATTTTTGTTTGGTCAAATATGGTGGCTGGCCAGTTATCTCCTATATTATTCAAAGTAGCTTCTATATATATATATCTACCATATCTTTATATTCGTATATAAAACTCAATAAAAACTTAAAACAAACCTGAGAATCAAATAAGGAGAGAAGATAATCATCTGTTCCTTTGCAAACGGGAAATTAATTTAAAACAGAAAGCTAAAGAGAGGGCTTCAGGAAATTCTTCTGCAGTATTCTTCATTAATACTTTATCTTCTGTTTTAAAAGTTACTTGGTGAGTAAACCTATTACTTTGATTAATCTATGAATTCTGAGTTGTTTTATAGTTTGAATAAGAACTTGTATTATTTCAGTGCACTGCAAGTAACTTGGTAACAGTTTTTGTTTCTATATCTTTTGATTTCAGGACCAAAACAATAGGGGATTTGTAATATTCTTTTTGCAAATATTTTGTACATAGGAATTTAGGTTGGATATACATATAGGGAACTGAAAATCATGTTCTGAAGTTAAGTCTTGAAGGTGACAGTAAAGTTCAAACATTGATTGTTCATAGTTTACTGTGGAAACAGTTAATATGTGTAAACTCAAGGATGTTAATTTGTTAATTCAAACTCGTATATTAAATAAACACACAAAATTTGGGTTTTTAAAATACAGATGATGATTTTTAGCTCCATATTTATGGAAAGGTTTGAATATGAACAAAAATTACTTTCTTTTCAATTACAGTAGACTCAATTAATTTTAATCGTTGAAATTTCATATGAAGCAAGTTTGAAGATATAGTAACATAGGAAAAATGTTAAATATTTTTTTTAATGTAAGAATTTGGAGAAAGGAGCAAGTATAGGGTTTAAGACTGTGTTTTACTGTGTACCGTTAAATTCATGATTTCGGCAATATGAATGGATCGAGTGACTCGAGATTATGCGTGAGGGCAGATGAGTGTGTGGTTGAGCTAGGGCCGGAGACCCAACGCCTCCGATGATCGCCGATGATTGGTCGAACGATTTCTTTTCAGTGCGTTCGTATGGTGGTTCGAGCTATAGATCATATTTTGATTTAAGCTTGTAATTGAAAATCTGGGCGTCGTTTTCGTTTGAGTGGGTGATTTGGGGTTTGTGGGGCTGTCGTGAGTCACCGCAGGGAGGTGCGAGCCACCGTGCACGTGCACGGTGGCGATGGAGGTGGTGCTTGATTTCCTGTCAGTGTGACGCGCACCGGGTCGTGCTCGAGTCGACTTACTATATTTTTCGGGTGTGTATACGAGATGGGTGCGTAAACATTCACTGATGTTTTGACTTTAAAAATAAGGTTAAACTTAGCTTACTGAAGAAAAAAAGTGAAGGAGAAGAAGGGTTCCAGGAGAATTCTCGGGGTAGTTGGCGTGTTACTCGAAGCTACACTCGAGTGAACGTAGGGGCGGTATCGGGTTTTTCCCAGGGAAGTTTTGGATTTGTTTGATCTGCAGTTTTGTTTTTTTTCTTTGAGATGAGGTTCAGGCTAATTAATTCAAGAAATATTTTACAATGAAATTATTACTTGATTACTGTTTAAAACTAGTAATTTGATTAAAGGCTTGTATGAAACTCAATTAACATTAAGGGTTAGTTGTAATATTAAATTGATTTCCAGATTTTATGTAGTTTTCTTTAAAATGTTAATTAAGTCGATTACTTAACATTTATTATGTTTTGAAATAATTAAGAATAATTATATTATGATTAAAGTTAGAATTAGATAACGCTTAAGAAATTACTAAATTTAGAAATAACTACTTCAGTTAATTAATTAGGGATTTATAATTAAGAGAAATCAAGTGATTTAAATAAATGAATAAAAGTGTGATGAATTAATGATTGATTAAGAAAATAATAGATAATATTTGGATAATTAAGTTTTACTGATAATTAAAGATATTAATAAATGATCAAGAAACAATTAATTAAGAAATTAAATCACTTGATTAAGGAAGTAATTGATTAATAATGTGAAATAAAGTAATTATGTATTAAGACTAAATAATTAATTTAGGAATTATTAATTAAACAATTTGAAAGGAAATAAGTATTTGATTGTTAATTAATGATAATTTAACAGAGTTAAGCGGTTAACTCTCAGGTAATTAATTCTAACTTGAATTAATTACAAATAAGACTTAAAGGAAATTGCTTATGAATTGTTGTGTTGAATATCTGATTGTAATATTTATGTGATGATATTCTGTGATGCTCTGTGATATGTTATGTTATATCTATGATGCTTGTACATGTTTTATCTGTGATAAATGCTATGTTAATTCAACTGTTAGATTTAAATTATTTAAACTGTTAAGCTAATTAGACAACTTGGCCCTTAAAATGGCGGTTGGATTGGATGAGACCGGGATCGGAAGAATCAAATTTGATTCTCCGAAAACCACATCAATACAATTTAAACGTTAGGTCGTGAATCCTGAAATGAAGATTGAGATGGTGTTTCCAGAATGCAAGGGTTATCGTCGTTAACTCTGAGGGTGATTCCAAAATGAGTGTAACGAGATAATGCCTTCGGTTTCGTTCGAACCCGGAACGAACTTGTATGGATTGAATGCTTTCAACACATCGTCAGGCGGACGATGAGCATTCTAAGTAATATGTTCTATAAAGGTAATCGTAACCTCAAGCCTCATCAACCGGGAATGGCTAAAACAGGGGAGATGCAGCAAGGTTAGATGGGTCATGCCCAAGCAGGACAAGATATTTCCCTGTCTAGATGTCCCTTTTTATATTTCGGCTTAGTGGGCGGTTGCTAGCTACAACCGCGGGGTTTACCTTGTTCGGGACTGTTCAGTAAGGAATGGTTCTGGCCTTGTGTTGCAGGGGATGAAGGGAGTAATCCTCGGTACGGTGATCTAGGCCCCGTACTGTGACGGGCGGTACCCCAGTAGCCCTGCCATTATTGGAAATCCATTTTCCCTATGAGACCCTACGGTTTTGATTTGTATTACCCACTTTGGTGGCTAGTAGCTGGAATTTAATGAATGTAACAATTTCGGCTATTTTCTATTTACTTGAAAACCCTAGACACTATTATAATATCACTGGATTTCCTATGAAATGTTTTGGTTAGCGTAAGGTAAAAACTTACCCGTATTTATTTGTGGGGAGTCTTACGTGATACCTTTATTTTCAAATGTTTTCAAAGGTAAACAACTTTAACCCGTTTACTCATACCAGACCCATGTCTGACCCGGAGTTTATTTTTGTTTTTCATAAACTCTCGGGTACCCAAATTTTTACGGGTAGCCAAGGGATTCAGGTTAGATTTGACGAATTCTGGAGGAGCAATGGAGCAGGAGGCTTCAACGTTGTATATATATATATATATATATATATATATATAGTTCCGCTGTGGTAGTATCTCTGAGTCATATTGTTTGGGTTGTATTGTATTGAGTGTATTAACTAGACATGAGTTTATAACTGTCCAGTATGAGATGTATGATCTGTATAACTCTGATTGATGCATTAAACTATGTATTATTTATGTGATATATTATATTTTGTTCCGTCCCGCTGTGAGATTTTGATGTTGTTGTTCTTTCTTTCTCTATCTTTCTATTTTCTCATCCCTTTCTTTCTTAATGATGATACGTCTTTCTGGTGGTAGAAGGGCGGGTCGTCATAGTTGGTATCAGAGCGAGGCTGGTGATAACCTTGGCTCTGGTAGGAATTACTCATAAAATAGAGTCAGTAGAACTCTAAAATGAGTTTGAGTCTATTAATAGATATGAGCGTGTATTTGTTAGTGAATATAAAGTTGTTTTATATTGCGTTGATTGATTTATTGAGTGGTATATGAACCTTCGTCGGCGCAGTCTCGAAAACTGTATCGAAGGGGTTTCTAAACACTTGAATAGAGCAATTCGACACAATATTGATTTTTAAAGTAGGGTAAATGAAATAATTTTACCCAAATTTATATTTTATTATAAAAGAAGTATTTTTCTGAAATGATTATATATTTGGATGTTTGGTTGTTAATACTACAACCAAATAAAAATTTAAATTTGAGTGGTCTATAAACAAATAAAATTGTCTACGTATGATCTTTAATTCAAAATGAATATAACTAAAATTTGATTAAACCAGAAATGAAGTCCCGGAAATTTGAAAGTGTTTAAATGAATTTAAACAAAAGGATTTGGAAATTTAAAAATCTTGGGAATGTTTGAAATGTTTATCCAAGGATTTGAAGGCAATAATGGAATCTTGTTTTGGAAAATATTGTTGGTTATGATATTGTTTGTGGTTGTTGGGCATGCAAGTTGTTTCAAGATTTTCAAAAAGAGAAAATTTGTTTTGGTGAAAACAAGTGTTTGAAAATTTGACTGGATATACCTGATGGGTATATATGGTCATCATTTCAAAATGGTTTTGGAAATGAAAACCAGGAAAATTGAATTCTAAGAAATTCTATTTAAATAATGTGGAAGGTTTGAATAAATCAACTATTGAACTTATAAAGTAAAGTTGATATTAATAAAAAGAAATTGGGAATTATAATCCCGAAATTAAAATTTAACTTAAGTAAATAAAAATAAGAAATATACCTGAGTTTAACCTGAGATAAGCTAAATGGAATTGGAATGAAAAATGAACTTAGTTGGCTATAACATTTGAAGGTAAAATGATTGAAAATTGTGAGGTGAAAATTTATACCTTAAGATGGTAAGTGCTGTATATATATATATATATATATATATATATATATATATATATATATATATAAAATCTGAAATTGTGATTATAAGATGAAATGACTCAAATGAGTAATATGAGCTGTTAAGTAGATAAATAAGTTTTGAGCTCGTATATTAAGAAATAAATTTAAAAGTTTGTAAGTAGCTAAATTTAACTGAAGTTGAGTTAGAATAAAATAGAATTTAAATGAATTCAGTCAAGTTATAAATAATATTGAATGAAATAAAATTCTTATGTAAATCAAAGTAAGTATTGAATTGGATAGAAGTGATGTGAGTTGTTAACAAATTTAATTTTCAAGTGTAAATTGAATAATTGATTATGAATAAATTCAATAATGAATTGTTAATGTAAATTAAAATTTAAGGATGGATAAAAGAATAAACTAATCAGTAAGTAGTTGGGATTTGATTAAAAGAAAATCAAATCAAAGATTTAAAATGGAAGTTGGTGGGATAGAATAAATTTAAGTTGTTAGTTTGAAGGAAATAATAACATGAGTAAATTGTGATATGGTTGTTTAAAGTATTGGTTGTTGAGTTTGATAAAATGGTTTGAAATCAAACCTGTTGAAATGAAAGAAAATGCAACGAAAGGTTGTGAATAATTTAATTAGGATGGAATCAAGTGTAAATTGAATTGGAATCAATTTAAAATTTGTTATAAAGCTTAAGTGATTATCTATTCACAATAATATTGTTGAATTGCATATGGAAATGGGTTGTTTAAAGTAAATGAGATTGAATAAAATTCTATGAATTATTGGAAGCAAAATAAGATGATTTTGAATATGAGTTTGTTTTGCTTCAATGGATTATATAAGCAAGTAAGTTGTAAATTCCTTTTAATTTAAAGTGAATGGTTTGAAAATTGATTGAGATTAATTGGGTTGAGGATTGGAACCTTACATATGTACTTATTGAAAATATGTAATGGAGAATATGTCAAAGCTTTTCAGAATTTGAAAACTATATAAAAAAAAATTTACAACAAAACAATTTCAAGTTGGAAATTTAAAATAAATTAGTGAATGAAATTTATTTAAGAGAATGATAAAAATCAGCTATAAATGGAAGATAGGGAATAAAAATTTAAATATTCAGAGTAGAAGAAATTTGAATTCACATGGAATTAGCAATCCAAATTGGAAATAAGTAGAATAAGAAGATATAAAGGCTAAAGTGGCAGAGTAATAATATAAGAATATATATAATGCTTATATTAAGCTTAAGAAATGAATGGTGAAATTCTTAAGTAAAATCTTGAGAAAATTATTCCAAGTGGATAGAATCAGAATAATGTGAATAAAAGAAATTGATATGGTTGATAATCAATGAATATAAATACGTAGGATGAACGTATATTATTTTATTCGCATGACAATTTGGTCCAGATTCGAGCACAGAATTTCGAGATAGTTATACCGATCCGAATTAGGATTTTTCACTCGATTTTCGACGACGAACCATGGATTTGGATTTTGATTGATGCTGGAAATTCTCTATCATAGTTGTGACTATGCAAGGAGAATGACAGTTTCTGATCAAGAAACCAGTTCTGAGTCCGCACTAGGAAGTCGGATGGACGATACTAGTTCGGAAATGAAATTGTGTGATCGAGCGATCGGATTTGATATTACATACGAATGATATATGTACATTGTATGGGCTTGATTTACAATAAATATTGGAATTCTGTAAAGAAGTCAATAAATTTGGAAAGAGTTAATACTGTGGATTCCAGAACTTAATTTCCAGAATGGATGTCTGGAATTTATTGTGTATCCCATATATCTCAGGAAATTTGTTCATGATTCATCATTAATTGATAAACCATTAATTCAGGAAATTGGAAGTTGAGTCGAATTTAATGGTGGTCAGGAATCTAGTTTGGATTATTGATCATCGAGAGACAAACTCTTGATAATTTTAGGAAAGCTTATCCGGATTTATATTCGGATAACTAGTGATGTTTGTTAGAGTAGACTGTTTGTTTGTTTGCTATTGTATGAATGATATGAATGTTTGGATGATTAATATAAAAGCTTTTGAATTTACTGTTGTTTAAATTTCGGGGACGAAATTCTTTTAAGGGGGGAGGAATGTAACGACCCGGAATTTTGACGATATATTTTAATAAATATTTAATCTAATTTAAATTAAATATAAGCTTGTCAATGTTTAACTTGATGAGATTTTGGATATTTAACAGTTATATGTTTTATAAAAGAAAGTTGATTTGAGAAATTTAATACTTCAAAACCATTTAAAACAAAATCAGTTTTATTTAATAGAATCAAATCAAAGATCATTATTTTATTTTTTAATTTATATGAATACAATTTTAGTTTTTAAAATGATAAGTTTTAAAATAAACAAACATGAAAATATTATACATAAATATGGAAGTGCAAAACAATATAGGTATAAACATTCAAAATTAGTATAAAACACAATTATAATTATAAGATGTAATCAAAGTAATATAAATATACAAAATATAAATTATAATTTGACATATATAAATACAAGTATTTTTAGTCAAACAACGATCTTCAAAATTCAAATTAAACAACACAACATCCTTAATAAAAATGAATGTAAACTAAATATGAACAAGTAAATGCATTTCCTATATACACATATACATTTGTACAGCAATTAAGTTTTGTCTAGAGAAAAATTTATAAACTAAAAATGAATGTAAACCAGTAATAAACATATTTGTGCTCTTGTACAAATATAATGAAAACAAAGTGTCTGTATCTTACAAAATACAACTACTTGTCAGAGAAAAATAAGACAAGCCATACATATGCACAAACAAAACAGAAATCTGAACATTTACTACTTGTTAAGCATAAATGAAGCATTCATTAAATGAAAGCAAATATGAAACTGAATAATTGAAAATGTTCAAACATCTTTGTCCAGTAAAAAGAAAAAAATTAAAACCTGTATCTTACTAACATGTTTGGCCGAAAATGATAAATATCTTGTACAACAAAGTAAGTAACAATAAATATCTTTGTACCAAATTTGCATCGGACAGTAAACATTTATTACTTGCTACCATAATTAAAAGCATAAGCATTAACTAGCCTAACATCTTGTTTTCACAAGTACATGCAGCCGAGATCACAAAATCATTTCATATTTGCAGTAAATGTAATACTAAGATTTTTGTTTGGTCAAATATGGTGGCTGGCCAGTTATCTCCTATATTATTCAAAGTAGCTTCTATATATATATCTACCATATCTTTATATTCGTATATAAAACTCAATAAAAACTTAAAACAAACCTGAGAATCAAATAAGGAGAGAAGATAATCATCTGTTGCTTTGCAAACGGGAAATTTATTTAAAACAGAAAGCTAAAGAGAGGGCTTCAGGAAATTCTTCTGCAGTATTCTTCATCAATACTTTATCTTCTGTTTTAAAAGTTACTTGGTGAGTAAACCTATTACTTTGATTAATCTATGAATTCTGAGTTGTTTTATAGTTTGAATAAGAACTTGTATTATTTCAGTGCACTGCAAGTAACTTGGTAACAGTTTTTGTTTCTATATCTTTTGATTTCAGGACCAAAACAATAGGGTATTTGTAATATTCTTTTTGCAAATATTTTGTACATAGGAATTTAGGTTGGATATACATATAGGAAACTGAAAATCATGTTCTGAAGTTAAGTCTTGAAGGTGACAGTAAAGTTCAAACATTGATTGTTCAAAGTTTACTGTGGAAACAGTTAATATGTGTAAACTCAAGGATGTTAATTTGTTAATTCAAACTCATATATTAAATAAACACACAAAATTTGGTTTTTTAAACTACAGATGATGATTTTTAGCTCCATATTTATGGAAAGGTTTGAATATGAACAAAAATTACTTTCTTTTCGATTACAGTAGACTCAATTAATTTTAATCGTTGAAATTTCATATGAAGCAAGTTTGAAGATATAGTAACATAGGAAAAATGTTAAATATTTTTTTTAATGTAAGAATTTGGAGAAAGGAGCAAGTATAGGGTTTAAGACTGTGTTTTACTGTGTACTGTTAAATTCATGATTTCGGCAATATGAATGGATCGAGTGACTCGAGATCATGCGTGAGGGCAGATGAGTGTGTGGTTGAGCTAGGGCCGGAGACCCAACGCCTTCGATGATCGCCGATGATTGGTCGAACGATTTCTTTTCAGTGCGTTCGTATGGTGGTTCGAGCTATAGATCATATTTTGATTTAAGCTTGTAATTGAAAATCTGGGCGTCGTTTTCGTTTGAGTGGGTGATTTGGGGTTTGTGGGGCTGTCGTGAGTCACCGCAGGGAGGTGCGAGCCACCGTGCACGTGCACGGTGGCGATGGAGGTGGTGCTTGTTTTCCTGTCAGTGTGACGCGCACCGGGTCGTGCTCGAGTCGACTTACTATATTTTTCGGGTGTGTATTCGAGATGGGTGCGTAAACATTCACTGATGTTTTGACTTTAAAAATAAGGTTAAACTTAGCTTACTGAAGAAAAAAAGTGAAGGAGAAGAAGGGTTCCAGGAGAATTCTCGGGGTAGTTGGCGTGTTACTCGAAGCTACACTCGAGTGAACGTAGGGGCGGTATCGGGTTTTTCCCAGGGAAGTTTTGGATTTGTTTGATCTGCAGTTTTGTTTTTTTTTCTTTGAGATGAGGTTCAGGCTAATTAATTCAAGAAATATTTTGCAATGAAATTATTACTTGATTACTGTTTAAAACTAGTAATTTGATTAAAGGCTTGTATGAAACTCAATTAACATTAAGGGTTAGTTGTAATATTAAATTGATTTCCAGATTTTATGTAGTTTTCTTTAAAATGTTAATTAAGTCGATTACTTAACATTTATTATGTTTTGAAATAATTAAGAATAATTATATTATGATTAAAGTTAGAATTAGATAACGCTTAAGAAATTACTAAATTTAGAAATAACTACTTCAGTTAATTAATTAGGGATTTATAATTAAGAGAAATCAAGTGAATTAAATAAATGAATAAAAGTGTGATGAATTAATGATTGATTAAGAAAATAACAGATAATATTTGGATAATTAAGTTTTACTGATAATTAAAGATATTAATAAATGATCAAGAAACAGTTAATTAAGAAATTAAATCACTTGATTAAGGAAGTAATTGATTAATAATGTGAAATAAAGTAATTATGTATTAAGACTAAATAATTAATTTAGGAATTATTAATTAAACAATTTGAAAGGAAATAAGTATTTAATTGTTAATTAATGACAATTTAACAGAGTTAAGCAGTTAACTCTCAGGTAATTAACTCTAACTTGAATTAATTACAAATAAGACTTAAAGGAAATTGCTTATGAATTGTTGTGTTGAATATCTGATTGTAATATTTATGTGATGATATTATGTGATGCTCTGTGATATATTATGTTATATCTATGATGCTTGTACATGTTTTATCTGTGATAAATGCTATGTTAATTCAACTGTTAGATTTAAATTATTTAAACTGTTAAGCTAATTAGACAACTTGGCCCTTAAAATGGCGGTTGGATTGGATGAGACCGGGATCGGAAGAATCAAATTTGATTCTCCGAAAACCACATCAATCCAATTTAAACGTTAGGTCGTGAATCCTGAAATGAAGATCGAGATGGTGTTTCCAGAATGCAAGGGTTATCGTCGTTAACTCTGAGGGTGATTCCAAAATGAGTGTAACGAGATAATGCCTTCGGTTTCGTTCGAACCCGGAACGAACTTGTATGGATTGAATGCTTTCAACACATCGTCAGGCGGACGATGAGCATTCTAAGTAATATGTTCTATAAAGGTAATCGTAACCTCAAGCCTCATCAACCGGGAATGGCTAAAACAGGGGAGATGCAGCAAGGTTAGGTGGGTCATGCCCAAGCAGGACAAGATATTTCCCTGTCAAGATGTCCCTTTTTATATTTCGGCTTAGTGGGCGGTTGCTAGCTACAACTGTGGGGTTTATCTTGTTCGGGACTGTTCAGTAAGGAATGGTTCCGGCCTTGTGTTGCAGGGGATGAAGGGAGTAATCCTCGGTATGGTGATCTAGTCCCCGTACTGTGACGGGCGGTACCCCAGTAGCCCTGCCATTGTTGGAAATCCATTTTCCCTACGAGACCCTACGGTTTTGATTTGTATTACCCACTTTGGTGGTCAGTAGCTGGAATCTAATGAATGTAACAATTTCGGCTATTTTCTATTTACTTGAAAACCCTAGACACTATTATAATATCACTGGATTTCCTATGAAATGTTTTAGTTAGCGTAAGGTAAAAACTTACCCGTATTTATTTGTGTGGAGTCTTACGTGATACCTTTATTTTCAAATGTTTTCAAAGTTAAACAACTTTAACCCGTTTACTCGTACCAGACCCATGTCTGACCCGGAGTTTATTTTTGTTTTTCATAAACTCTCGGGTACCCAAATTTTTACGGGTAGCCAAGGGATTCAGGTTAGATTTGACGAATTCTGGAGGAGCAATGGAGCAGGAGGCTTCAGCGTTGTAGATATATATATATATATATATATATATATAGTTCCGCTGTGGTAGTATCTCTGAGTCATATTGTTTGGGTTGTATTGTATTGAGTGTATTAACTAGACAGGAGTTTATAACTGTCCAGTATGAGATGTATGATCTGTATAACTCTGATTGATGTATTAAACTATGTAATATTTATGTGATATATTATATTTTGTTCCGTCCCGCTGTGTGATTTTGATGTTGTTGTTCTTTCTTTCTCTATCTTTCTATTTTCTCATCCCTTTCTTTCTTAATGATGATACGTCTTTCTGGTGGTAGAAGGGCGGGTCGTCACACAATTGTTTTTGTAATTTCAAATATTGAATTATCGATTTAATTATCCAATTAAATCTAGATATTCGAAAGAAAATTTATTCGACTTACAAATTTTACTTGTTAATATTTAAAATCAATTAAATATACGAATTTCAAATGACAGGAATTTTGGGTCGTTACAAACTTCCCCCTTAAAAGAATCTCATCCTCGAAATTGCCAAGTAAGAATAAGTTACAGAATCCATTAACTTTTTTTTTAAAACCATTTGTTCAAATTAAATTTCTAATTCATTTAAAAATTTTAAATTTTCCAAAATCCATAGTTAAACTTCTTACAATAACTTTACTAAGTTTTCAAATCATACTTAGTTATCTTTTCAAAACCAACTATATCGTTTAACTTTTCACTCCAAAATCAAAGGAAGAAGGAAAATAATTGAATCAGACCCAATTATCATGAGGAACAAAATTTTCATTGTTAAGCAATGGGATCAAACTGTTGGGAATAGTTGTAGCACAATAAGATCTGTACCAGTTTGGGTTAAACTCCACAATATACCACTTTATGTGTGGTCCCATCTCGGAATTAACTGGCTTGCTTCACGTCTTGGTTCATTTATGTGTATGGATGCTCAAACTGAAAAGTTGGAGAGGATAGGATATGCAAAATGTATGGTTGAGGTTACACCATCTGATGAACTCCTGAATGAGTTTCCTGTAAGATTAATGGATGGATCAGAGCAAATAGTCACAGTAGAATATCTTTGGAGACCTGAAATTTGCATTAGTTGTAAAGTCTTTGGTCACAAGACAAAATTTTGTCTGAAAATGGAACTGAACAACAAAGGAAAGGCAGATGCTAGACTTAAAGCAAGTAATGAAAGCATGGGGAAGGAAATTATGCATGGTAAAGTTTTGAAAAATGTAAAACACAAGCAGGAATAGAAAAAAGTGGAAAACAAAGGAGTTAAGATAATAATAGACAAAGAGAAAAAAAAAATCAGCAGATGAAATGTCAAAAATGACAGTGAATGATGGTGATGGGGTTGGCAACAATTTATTGTTTGTTTCAACTACCAGAAGTATGAATAAAGATAATACTTTAACAACAATGTTGGGGGAAGTCTCGGTCACAAATAGATTCAATGTGTTGATGGATGAAAATTTAACTGAAGAATGCTATGTGGATTGTAACAATGTTATAGGTAATGAGCTCAGTGAAGACAATAACTAGTTGGAAGAGGGAGAAATACAAGGAGTCAAGCACAATGCTGTTGTTGTTATTGAATTAGATCCAATAACAAGTAATATGCAAACTGAAAGAAAGGATCTTGAATGCAACAAATCCAAAGATAAATCAATCCAACCTTCTCAGAGCCTGCAAGCAAATATTAACATGCCTAAATTAATCAGTAATAGTGGTCAATCTCCTTTACATTCCAGAGTTGATATTGCCATGCATGAAAACAACAGAGACTCAACAGATATATCATTCTTTGATGAAACAATGTTCAGACATGCACTGGAAAATGACATTCTTTCATTGTGCATGAAAGAAACAGCAAGTAACAACAACAATCAATACTCATTCAATGGTGTATTACCGGGATGGAAATCAACCCCAACGTCACCTACCAAATCACAATCTCCCAATTTAACTAGTCTGGATAGAAAGAAAACAACAAGAATTAAAAAACAAGACAAGGCAAAAAGAAGCACTGATCCCAGAGACTCTCCTGCAACCAGGAGCATGAAAAATATCATCCACCAATCCTTACTGTTTTCCAAATGATGCACAACCTTGCCATTTGGAACATAAGAGGGGTTCATACCACTAACAAGTTAGATCAAGTTAAGTACCTCATATCCCAGCACAAGCTCTCTTTATTTGCCATTCTGGAAACCAAACTAAATGAAACACTTACAGTGAAAGCAGCTAAGCACATTGAACCATCTTGGACATTACATCACAATTTGGCTCATGCTTCTTATGGCCGCATTATGGTGATTCACAATCCCACAGTCATTTCCCTAACCTCAATACTCTCCACTGACCAAGTCATGCACTTCCAAGCTAAAATGAACAATACCCAAATTTCCTTCTACCTAACCATTGTTTATGCTCATAATTCTCTGAACTCAAGACAAAACTTCCTTAATCTTCTTCCTGCTTTCAGGCAAACATCCCATCCCTGGCTTGTCTTTGGGGACTTCAACTGCTATTACAATTTACATGACAAGCATGGTGGATTACCTCTTCTACTCAAAGACATATTCCCCCTCAATAAAGCCATTGATGAATCCAATCTTCTCCCTATTGCCTCCTTAGGAGCTAAATACACTTGGAACAATAGGAGTAGGTCTGGTACTAGAATATTCTCAAACATTGACCACTCTTTTTCCAATCTCAAAGCCTTAACCACTTGGCCTTCCATGTCAACTTTTATCCCAAATCCTGTCCTTTCTGATCACTCCCCATTAATCTTCTCCTCGGGTCAGATGATATTAAAAGGAAAAAAAAGCTTTAAATTTTATAATACTTGGATCAATGAACCTGAGTATGCTAATATTATCATTAAATCCTGGTCTGGAAAATTCTATGGTAATCCTATGTACATTTTTTGCAGAAAATCAAATGCAACCAAAGAAGCCTTAAGAACTTGGGCAAAGGATAAATTTGGTAATGGGTCTCTTGTTTCATCTCTGATCAGACAGAAACTCAATGAAGCTCAAGACTTAATGCTGAGTAAACCTGATGATGCTGTAGCTGTTGAGAATGAAAGAATCCTCTTTGATCAACTGAATGAAGCTCTATCAACTGAAGGCAAAATGAGGAGACAACAACTAAGGCAAAAATGGGCACAAGAAGGGGACTACAACACTGCATATTATCATGCTGCAACAAAGATCAAACATGCAAGGGAGCAGATCACTCAAATTCATGATGAGTTTGGTGTCCTTCACTCTAATCCTTCTGCTGTTGACCATGCCATTCTACAATATTTCAAATCCATGCTGGGAAACAAAGGTGATTTCACTCCTTTTTTTGATGAACTTGACCATGTGCAACTGCCCAAACTGAATCATGATGAAGTTAACAGTCTAATAATCAAGGTAACAGATAAAGAAATTAAGGACACTCTATTTTCCATGAACAAACATTCATGTGGGGGGCCTGATGGCTTCAACTTAAACTTCTACATCCATAGTTGGGAAATCATCAAGGATGACTTTCTTAAAGCAGTCCACAACTTTTTCAATAAATCAAAATTGTTACTTGAAGTCAATGCAACAAATATGGTGCTCATTCCTTAAATGCAACCACCCTCTGCTGTTGATTCCTTTAGACCCATCTCATGTTGTAATGTGATTTATAAATGCATCTCCAAGATTTTGGCCTCCATAATTGTTCCTGTTCTTTCCAGAATCATCTCTAAGAATCAATCTGCTTTCCTGCCCAAGAGGAACATCATTGATAATATCTTACTTACTCATGAACTTCTGAAAGGGTATGGACGTGCTCATGCTTCCAAAAATGCTTTGTTGCAGCTTGATTTAAAGAAAGCATTCGATAGCATACACTGGAGTTCTATTGTGAGGATTATGGCTCTGATGGGATTTCCTAAAGTATTTGTGGCATGGATTTATGTCTGTATTTCCTCCCCCACCTTCTCCATCAAATACAATGGCTCTACTTCTGGATTTTTCAAGAGTAAGCAGGGGATCAGGCAGGGGGACCCCATCTCCTCTTACTTGTTCATTCTTGTTATGGAAGTACTGACTGTCATGTTACATACAAACTATGAGAACAAGGAAATTTGGTTTCATTCTAAATGTAAATCACTGTGCATCTCCTCACTGCTTTTCGCTGATGACATTTTGATATTCACTAAACCTGACACACGATCTTTGGACAAAATCAAAGATACTCTTCACAGTTTCTACCTTATGACTGGTCTTCAACTCAATTTTAATAAATCCCATATTCTAATTTCTGGCTTATCATCTGAGCAAGCAACATCTTTATCTACTTCCTCTGGCATCCAAACTATGAACAATAATATGACATATTTAGGCATCCCACTCTGCTCCTCAAGAATCACAACTGCCAATTGCTTGCCTTTATATGATAAAATCTGCAGCAAAATGAAATGTTGGGCCAATCGATTTCTCTCTCAAGCTGGTAGACTTGTTCTTATCAAGTCAGTTATATCATCCATGATGGTGTATTGGAGCAGGGTTTTCATTCTTCCCAATAAACTTGTGAATATGGTGAGAAATGCTATGCTAAGTTTCTTCTGGACTGGCTCTATTCTAAATAAGAAAATCATCCCCTGCTCCTTTTCCATCATGGAGCAGCAGATACACAAAGGTGGCCTTGGAATTCTCAATATGCACACTTGGAATAGAGCTGCCATGAGCTCTGTTCTCAATGATTTGATAGCTGATAAAGATTCTTTATGGGTTAGGTGGACCAAAATTCACAACTTGGGCAGTATGAATTTCTGGACCATGATAATCCCACCTAATTGCAGCTGGACTTGGAAGAGCTTGCTGAACTTAAGGCCTTATCTTTCCCCATATATCAAAGTGTTGGTCTCTCCTACAAGCTCTGCTAATTTCTGGATAGTTCCTTGGATGGCAGATGGCTTTATTCTTGGCAATATTTTTACCCCACAGCAAATTGTCCAGTCTGGTATTAATGCTAATGCAAAAGCTTCTGATTACATTCATGATGGTAAGCTTCTTTTGCCTTATACTAGTAACCAGGATATTAGAGCAGTTTGGAACAGTTTTCAGCATAATATATACCACTCAAGTACCACTGATGAAATTCTTTGGAATGGCAAGCATCACTCTATATCCTCTGTTTATAAACTGCTTGATAAAGCACCTGTAGCTTCTGCTATTAAATGGCACAAGGTTATTTGGACTGTTAATTCTAATGCCAAAGATAACTTAATGATGTGGAAGGTTATAAACCAAGCGCTCCTGACTAAAGACAAACTATTGACTTATGGGATGGCAGTTGATCATAACTGTGTCATCTGCAAGATGCAATCTGAAACTGTGGATCACCTGTTTTTTGATTGCAGTGAGCTACAGGGAGTGTGGGATAGACTTCTGAGTAAAATGAATCTTAATCATATTCAGGCACAATCCAGACTTGATTGGGATCTGATTGGCAAAGCAACTAAATGGAGAAAGAAGGATAGGTTTGTGCACTTTTTTATGATCAAAAAGTACTTGGCATTAATATGGGAAGAAAGAAATCAGAGAAGCTTTGAGAACAAATCTAGTAACAATCATCAGCTATGGAATGCATTGAAGGCCAGCATCAGGATTGGAATGTGGGAGAGTAAATTTGATTTCAGTGGTTACTTTCCCGCTGACTGGCCTTAGATATTTTATTTCCTTTTTATTTCTTTTTGCTCTTCTCTTCTTTCTGTGCTGTCCTTTTCTTTTTCTTTCCTTATGTGTTTTTGTCCAGTGATGTTTGTGTGTGCCTTGTGACTTGAGCTTGTTCTAGTCACCTTTGTTTTTTTTCCTTTTCTTTTTTTTCTCTTTATCAATAAACTGGTAGGGGACCAGTTAACCCCGCTTGCCTTGCAAAAAAAAAGTTATAGTTTTCAAAATTTTCCAATTTTTTCAAAAATATTCTAACGCCTTTAATTTTCGAAAAATTTCGCCAGCATCTCCTTTGCGCGGCTAGCTCGGTACGACTACAAAAAATGGCACCACGGCCCCCAGACTTCAAAAAGAAAGGAAAAAGCCAAGTGGCTGGACAAGAAAATCATCAAATTTCATACTGAAATTCAAATACATACCTTTTGTCAAGCAATTCAAATTTTTATCTTCGAAATCAAAATCCAAATTTCCTTTAATCCACCTTTATATCCTTTTTCATTCAATCTCACATTATCAATTTCATTTGAATTCAATTTACAATTTCAATTCCATTTGTATTCAATTTACCTTCTGAATATTGAATTTTATCAATTATTTTTCATCCACAACTGATTCATCTTGCTATTTTTAATTAGTTTCTTTTACTAATTCATTACAAGTTCTAACTCATTTCATCTTGCACAATTCAAATTGGTTTTCGATATTCAGTTTTCAATTTTAGTTTTTATACTTTTGTTCATTCCCAAACACAATTCACTTCACCATTTCGGTTTATAACCACTTATATTTAAACTGGATTTCAAATTCCATATGAATTTAATTTACCCTTTATTTATAAATGTTGAATTCAATTCATTTCAACCATATTAAATTTGTCATTTCTTCAATTAGTTTTACTTACAAATTTTATTTTAATACTTAGCTTCATTTGATCCAACTTTATAAATTTTCAATTTACTTGCAATTTCAAGATGAATTTCAACATTTAGTTTCCAATTTCATTTACCCGCAATTGTAAATTCATTCATTCATAAATTCATTTCCATAATTCAAACTCAATTTCAATTCATTTGTTTCTACCCCAAATTTATTTTTAACCCAATAAATTTTATTCCATAACTATTTTTATCAGTCTTTCCAACATTTCAAAACCATTTTTGAAACCAATTCAAATTATCCTTTGAATTTCAAAACCCAAACCCAAATTTTCCAAACAGCTTCCATTTAAAACAACTTGGCAGCAATCCCTCTTTTGGAAACCCGAAAATGAACACCGATGATGCTGCAGTCATCACCGAAGTTATTTTCCAATGACCGAAAAGAGTTTAGAGCTTTTATCCCTCTAAAAACATTTTTCCAAACCCTTGAAACCATTTTCGAACTCAAAAAGGAATTTAATCTTTTCCAAATTGAAAATCCTTTCAAAACATTTCCAAATATTCCTCTGGAATTTTACTTCAAATTACAAATCACATTTACAATTTATATTCTCCAATTCTATTTGTATGTGAATTTATTTCTTAACTTTGGAGTTACGATTTCAATTTCTTTTTCAACATTAATGATAATAATTTAATATCATCACTTTATAGCAACCAAGCAATCATATATTATAACAATTCAAAGAAATTTTTTCTCTTTTATATATGAAAATAATTTTGATAAAATTATTTTATTTGCCCTATTTTAAAACGATATCGTGCCGAATTTGTTCTGCACAAGTGTTTAGAGATTCCGATTAATAACGTTAATTACTCTATTGACCAGAATCCATATAACACTCAACAAACCAATCAACATAATATAAAATAATTTTATATTTACTAACAAATACACACTCATATCTATTATTACACTCACACTCATTCTAGAGTACTGCTGACTCTATCTCTAATGAGTAATTCCCAACAGAGCCAAGGTTGTCGCTTAACCAAATGCTCTGATACCAAATGTAAAGGCCCGGTTCTTCGACTCACGAAAGTTGACATTAATACTTCCACTGTATCAACTGCCGAACAATCGAATGTCGGAAAACCGAACCCTTAGGGTTTAAGAAGAAGAAAAAGATAGAAGAAGTAAGAAAGAAAGAAAAATCAACAGAAACAATATCAAAATCTCACAATCGCAGCGGAACAACATATAATAGATAAATGAATATCTTTAAAACAAAGAACTATACCAGTTATTAAATTACATCACATTATCATTACATTATCAGAGTGTACAACAACAAACAGCGAAAAAGAAATACTATACACTAGTTGATACGCCATGCCATCCAGCTTGTCTCCAGATCTCTACAGCACCTCCTGAATTCCAGAATATCCTGATAACCTGACTCTAGACTGCCCGTGTGGAAATTGGTGGGCACCCAGAGTTTAGGAATGGAACAATAAACTCCAGGTCAGTCATGGGACTGGTGTGAGAACTTAAAACAGTTTATCTTAAAAAAATAAACAAAGAAATATTTTTTAAATAGATCCACAATGCTTTTAGAAAATGAAACTACCATAAGGCCTCCCTCATATACACACAATGCAAACGCAGAATCGAAGGAGATTTCTCCTTATGATAGTCAAACATGCTTGATACGCAAATTTCTTTGATATTATTACTATAAGTGCAAAGTGTAGGAAAACATTTCGAAAATATAATATAAATCTTAGCCAGCATAGACATTCCGCACTTATGCCTATAGCTACCATGTTCAATAGTAGGTTACCGCCACATTCCATGGCAGGTTATACAACTAAAACCGTACATGGCTCGTATTGTTTCTTTGGATTTTCCAACAAATGGTCAGGCCAAGGAACTTCCCATTGCCACATGGGTACGCCTCTGGAAAGACGCCATGAGAAGCTAATCGGATCTCTGCCAACACAAGGCCGGGTTACCTCTACAACAGTAGGTAACTACTGACACGAGTATGTCATCCCCGGTTGTAAAAAACCTTTATCCGAGGATCCTCAACCAAAAATAATCACAAAGTCATATATATTTGCGACATTCACATAAGTTAAGTATTTGGGCTCCATACCATGATACCACTTCTATCCAGAAGGAAATGCACATACCCTAAGGGGCGCTACTCCCTATAACCTTGCTGCATCTTTCCTGTTTTGACCATTTCGGGGTGTGAGGTCCGACGAAGTCTCATCCACAAAGCAACGCTTTTCACAAAAGTCATGCTTAGATCAACAAATGCTCAGCAGCACTCAGCATGCCACATTACCAAATTGGGAATATTTCACTGCTAACCATCAACTACATAACCTCTGAGCTCGTACGTCTCAGAGAAGGGTGTTAAACTAAGAGAATAAATTTTCCACCACCAACAGAAATGTATTTGATAGAAACCAACTTTACATCTCAAATTGTAACGTCAGACACACATCCATACTAGTCCGTTCCGGGATCGAACGGAACCGAAGGCACTTCCAAAGAAGCCCTTGCAATCCGGATATTCACTAGTCACGTCCGGAATTCCCATCACAAAGTGTGATAAAATCTCTATATCTGAGATCAGCTGATGCAGAGACATTCGACGGTAATCCTTCCGTTTTCGAAAATATCCGGTCTTCAACACCGGTCTTCAAATGCTATCCATTACGACGTATCACTACTCGGAATGGGATTCATGACTCAAAGGTCCTCTCCCGGCTAAACCGAATAATGAGCGCTTATTTAAAAATAAGTGTAGCATTCAAATTCAAGCAAATCACAACAAATACCCATTTAAAGGTAAATATTGATAGTCGGTTATTTAACTATCAATAGGTATGCACAACATCACCAGATTCCAAATAAATTTCCCAAATTATTTATTTTCCAAAAATATCTTTACAAGATATATTTTTCCACACTTCAACCATTTGAAACAAATTTCAAATCACTTTTCACCTTTACAACTTTTGAAAACAAATTTCAAATCATTTTTCTTACGTGGAAACACTTCCAAATATTTATTCATTTTCACTGGAAATCTGCCGAGTTCAAATACTTTAAAATAATTCATAACACTTATCCAAATTATATCGGGAAAACACTTTGAAATAAAACTATTTTTCTTCAAACACTTTACTTAAAATATTAGTTACAAGAATATTATAACAATATTACATATAACTTAAGTCCAAACTAATTTTCAAAATAAAATTAGTAGATAGAGTATAACTATTTAAATAACTATTTTCTAAAACAATTATTGAATAAAATCTTAGAAATAATCTTTTCTATATCAACTTAATAAATCTTTACTTAAAGGATTTAAAACAATTTAAGAAGTTAATTTCTCCAAAGTATCCTTTTCACAACAATTTCTAGAATTATATATATATATATATATATATATATTCAAAGCTATTTTGAAATTTTATTTGGCTTTCCAGCGAAAATACACTTTCATTTCAAAATGGTTCATTTAAACCAATTAAATAAATCCTTACCGATTTACTTTAAATTTACGTTCCAAATCCGTAAATTTATTTCCATACTTCAAAAATAAATCAATGTTTATTTTTAAACAAATTTCCCTTTTCTTTATAAATTCCATGTGAATTCACATTTCCAAAATATCCACTGATATACGATTTTCAAATCGATTTCAAATATTCACTTTCAATTTATCTTTAAAAGATATAATGTCAAAACATTTCACCTCATATTGGAAAATATTTCCATACTTATTTAATAATAAGTAATTCACAAATCTATTTATTTTCAACATTTGGAAAATATTCAATATACTTAAATCACAATTAAGTATATAATTTATTCTTTAAGGAAAACATTCTCTTAAACACATTTATTTGAGTCAAAACGAATTTTGCATAAAACATCGTTACGACAACCCAAAATCACTAGTATAGGGATTCGAAATTAAGATACATATATAAATCCCAATACTATATAAAACATTTCCTTTCGAAAATCATTTACTATAACAGTGTTATATTCCACCATTTCCTTATTTCTCGAAAACGTCTATTTCAACAATGAATGTTGAAATCTATGGTTTCGATACTTAATGCGTTTTAAAACACCTATAAATCATTTTAATTCTATTTAAAATATCACTTCCCCAAAACATTTCTTTAATATATTATTCACTGTCCAAAATCGTGAATATACTTCGTTAACCAAATTCAACATTTCTACACATTTTATTTTTAAAGGATTATTCACTGTCCAAAATCGTGGATATATCTCCTTTAATAAGATATAATAATTAACTTATCAAAATAAATCGATTTCGGATTTATAAAACAATGTTTATAAATTCCATTTATATTTTATAACAACTTCAACTTATAAAATCACTTTATTAACAAATTATATACATATCCCATTTACACGCCAAAATCCAAATTATAAGCAAATTACTTATAATTCTCTATTTACAAATTCATTCATTTTATAACTTCACAAATCGTAGATTCTATTCTTTTATAAAATCCATTTATAACATCATTTTAAAACATCTTTAAAACTCTTTTATAGTTCCATCACTTTGATTTATAAAAATCCAATTTTTTTAAATCTTATATATAAAGCTTTTATAATAAATTCAAAAATCACCATTTAAATTATTTTATAAAATAATCAACTTCATATTTCCAAAAATCACCTTTCAACTATATTTCTCAAAACATCATAATTTTTAATATAAACTTTCAACCTGAATTTTCAAAAATTAAATATTTATTTATTTCCTGTATCTAACGATACCAAAATTATATTCAGCTAAATTTTAGCCTTCAACGATTTCAATCACAAAGAAAATCACACAGAGATTATAAATAATCAACGCATAACTTTGAAACAAATTCAATTATTTGAGGAATGCAGTTGGATCCCTCCAACCTGTTTCCCTGCATCCACAGATGTTAGCGCAATACCAATCCCGTTTAAGGACGGGATATCGCGGTACATGGGTTTATATAAAATATTATCCGCTATTATGCGGCGCAATAGGGTCTCAACTGCAATATAATGCGGGAAAATCAACTACAAGTACATATATAATACCAATTGCACTTCAAGGTGGAATATCGCGGTATGTGTTTAATATAATAACCTCCGCTTAATATGCGGCATATAGCGTCTATTTCAATACAATATTAGCAATTTATCATTCAATCACACAATTAAATAATTTTAAGTTTAACTATTTAAAATTTTAAATCGAAACACAATTCGATTGAGTGAGAAGTTCTCACCTTGCTTCCAATAGCGGTTTCAGCGTTTATTTCGAATAAAATTAAACACGCGTTTAATTTTACCCAAAATTATTACTAGCTCCAATCGATTCCAATCCAGCTCATTGCCTAGTGCTCGTCCATACGATTCCAACGCAAGTTGTTTCATCGAAAACGGACTACGTACGACAAAGATATCGCGTTACAAAGATTACACGAATTTTAAATAAATTAATTACTATTTTCTTTTTTAGATTTTAACCTAATTTCAATTTGGGCTGTTGATTTTTGTAACATTAGATCATGGCCGCGCGAGATCTTCTTCCTCCCTTCCCAGTTAATTCACGCGAATACAAAACCATGGCCGCCTATTTCATAAATTTTCGTGACCTCCCACGGTCGATTTCAGGTCGATCGAGCACCTTCATTCGAAAGGCCACGACGAGCTCCCCCATCACCACCAACGTCGATGAACTCGGTCGCAGCGTGTCCCTAGAAATCTCGTTCGAACATGGTGACTTTAAGCGTCGATTGCCGATGATCCACTTACTCAAAATCGATCACAACCGTTGAAGTTGTAGATCACAATACGCTCTTCAACTTTGTAGTTGATAACTTTTTGAATTGATGCATGGATTAGAAGAGAAAGAGGGATGAAATTCGAATGTTTTCGGCCATTAAAAATCAAGTGGTGGCTGTAACCAGAAACCCTAGGGTTTGTGCAAAATGAAAGAAATGAGGTTCTTATATAGAAAATTACGCGACACTATTCACCCTAAATTTTTCCGAACTCGAAACGAAGCGTGCCGCCTAGCGTTTATAATGTTTTACCCCTATTTCGAATGCAATGGAATATATATCGGGAGCTAATTCGAACATATTTGAAAGGTAGGTTTTCAAATCAACTATTTAAATTTAAAAATTCGCTCAAACCGATTTCAGTGCGTTTTAGCTTGCCCCGGACAAACCGTAAATTCAATTGACACGAAATTTGAAATCTTACAATAATTTAATACTACGGATCCGATGAAACTGGTTTCGTCGAAATCCGAGTCTGTTTGAAAAATGACTATTTTTACTCGTCAATTTAAATATTAAAATATTCAATTTCTACAAATTAACTTTTAATTTAATTTTAAAAGTTCTATAACATCATTCTAACTCCAATATGATTTAATACAATTTTACAAATCAATTTTAATCACATTAAACCCAATTTTCAATTATTTCTGTAATTTCAAATATTAAATTATCGATTTAATTATCCAATTAAATCTAGATATTCGAAAGAAATTTATTTGACTTACAAATTTTGCTTTTTAATATTTAAAATCAATTAAATATACAAATTTCAAATGACAGGAATTCTGGGTCGTTACAGTTTGGAAGGAAACCTGACCAACCTTATTGCATCCATTCATGGAGGACCTCTCTAACAAGATAGAGTAAAAAGGCGTAAGAAAGGTATATGCAAGAGGCCCATGCAAAACATCGAACTATATATCACATCAAGGCAAAGCAGTTCTAGATATCACTTTTATCTCTTCAGATTCAGTTGGAGTGATATTCCACATTCATATCCTCTTATAATAACCGTGTAGATCCCAAACTACATAATGGAAAAGTTCTTTGTGGATTAAGGTAGTTCTGTGAACTCGTGCACTTAAAACCCTGCTAAAGCCCCGCAAAATCCGCACTACAGCACATGGAACTCTTCGGTCACTACGCTATACCGATTTAGTGCTATTAAACAATAGATCTGCTTTAAGCCCCATTATTTTCTTCTATGCCCGCTAAATCAAGGCTTTTTAGCATCTAGTTTAATAATATTAATATACAAAGTTTGATTTGACTAGGTCTTAACCAAATCAATAGAGTTAGGGTAAAGACCTAATTTCAAGGCACGAGTGCTGAACATAAGTTCGAAATCTATTGTAGTCACCAAATATAGTCTGCATAAATCATGATGTTCATGACTTTGGTTATATAAGATTAAACATTATTTCTTTTTCCTATAGAAAGGGTATAATAATGAGAATAAATCAGCTTTAAATATTTAGTTTTATATCAAATAAAGCTTTTTGCACATCCTCTATTTTCCGCCATATCCCTACTTATTACCATTATAACCTTTTGCACCTCCTCCGATATATAACAGTTAAGCACCTTAATTGCACAACTGTGAACGTTATCTTCAAAATAGCTTTCAATAAAATGGATTTGCTGAGAGAAATTTTGAAACCAATCCTTCAACCGATATATGGTTTTAACAACACAGCGATAATCCTAATGGGCATAGCAAGACTGTTCTCGTGACTGTTGGAACTTCCCCACTTCACAAGTCCTTTTATGCAAACTTTTTTATCACTGACCACCAGTCTCCATACAATACTTTCTAAGGGAGACCTGCGCTAATAGACCTTGTCATAGTCATTTCACAAAAGGACTTGCTCATAAAATTCCCCACCTCAGTAGTGGTAGGAAGCGTAGGGGGAGAATAATTATTAGATAGGGAATTATATAATGTAACTATGAATTCTACAATAAAATTGTTTAGAACTATACTGTTGTGTTTTCTGAATTGAATAAAATAAAAATAAAAAAATGAAAACCCGGTTAAAATAACCACAACAGAATTAAGTTCCAAGGCAAATACTGAAACAGGTCATTCTATGACCATAGTACCCACGACAAATTCTAAACGAACCTATCTACACATGACCAAAACAGTTGAATATAACTTGGTGTAAGTGCAGTATTTGTCAAATAATCTCTTTAAAGAAAGTACTGCAAACTTGCCCGAAAATGATAAAGCAGAGAACTAGTAGATCCTAGGCCGGGGATGAAAAGCAAGGACCTAGAACTATTGGACGATTTGGAAGAAATAAAGCTAGATCCATCTAACCCCATTAAGACGGTAAAAATCGAAAAGAATCTGACAAATAAGCTACGGAAAGAATTGGTCGGTTCCTTGAAGAATTCAAATAATGAATTTGCTCGGACCCATCTGGACATGATAGAAATCGACCCTGCAACCATATGTCATGCTCTCAATATAGACCTCGATGCGCTTCTTATGAGACAAAAGTGTCGGACACTAGACCAGGAGAGGTACAACATGCTTCATGAGGAAATCAAGAAGTTAAAAGAGAATGATTTCATTCATGCAACATATTATCCAAAATGGTTATAAAATCCTGTGTTAGTAAAGAAGCTAAATGACAAGTGGAGGACATGCATAGATTTCACAAACCTCAAAAAAACTTCCAAAAGAATAGCTTCCCATTTCTTAGAATAGATCTGTTGGTGGATGCAACAATCAGACATGAGTTGTTGACTTTCATAGATGCGTAATTAGGTTATAATTAAATAACAATTTTGAATCGACTAGGAACACACAAGCTTTGTAACCGACAAAGGGATTTATTGTTAAAAGGTAATGTCGTTTGGGCTTAAGAATGCAGAAGTAACATACCAAAGGCCAGTCAAAAGAATGTTTGAGGATGAAAATAGAAAAGTTTGTTGAATTTTATGTAGACAACATGTTAGTGAAGTCTAAAGCCATGTCAAATCATGTGAAGGACTTGGAAGAAACCTTTGCGACTTTAAGGTTATATGGAATGAAGCTTAACCTGTAAAAGTGTATGTTTACAATATAGTTAGAAAAGTTCCTAGAGTACATAGTAAGCCCAGGGGGATAGAGGCCAATCCGAAAAATATTAATTCAACAAAAGTGATTAAGGTACCAGAGAAGCCTTAAGATGTGATGGGTTTGAATGGAAAGGTAGTGGGCCTGGACAGGTTCATTTCCAAAGCCATAGACAAATGTATCCCATTTTTTGACCAGATAAAGAAGGGAAGGAACTTTGAGTGGACCAAGGAATGTGAAGAAGCCTTCAAAGTATTGAAATCCCAGTTGGCCCATCCCCCCATATTCTCCAAACTAATCCCAAATGAGAACCTATACATATACCTAACAGCAACGGATCAAGCAATTAGCGCTGCAATTATAAAAGAGGAGGAAAGCTTTTAACATCCTATATATTTTACAAGCAAATGTCTTAGCGAAGTGGAGTTGAGATACACAGTAATCGAAAAGCTAGCATACAACCTACTACTGACAGCAAGAAAACTTTGGCCATACCTTCAAGCGCACCCTATAAAGGTTCTAATGAATAAGCCCTTGAAGCAGATACTATAAAGATCGAAGACATCAAGGTGCCTTCTAAAGTAGGCCATTGAAGCGAGCCAATATTATATTACATACTACACTAGTAAAGCAATTAAGGGGCAGGCTTTATCGAACTTCATCGTAGAATGCACCCTACAGGAAGAACAATCTAGTGTAGAATAAGAAGATGTCCTGCTAGGATGGAGATTATATGACGATGATGCATCCAACAAGCAGGGGGCATGAATATGCTATATACTATTACCTTGGATAAGCAAAAATTCTATGGAGCAGTTCAGCAAGAATTTAACGCAACCAATAACGTTGCAGAATATGAATCACTGGTTTAAGCATGAAAATGACGTTGATGATAAAGGTATCCCATCTCAAAATTCATAGAGATTCTTAACTTAAAAGTTAATCAAGTACAGGGGAGTTATCAGGCAAAAATTTAGACTTTTCCCAAGTATGTAGAATTAGTTAAGGAATCACATTCTCGGTTTGAGTGGTTCCACGTCGAACAAATCCCGAGGGGAGAAAACTCGCCCGCAGACTCCTTGGACAAGATGGCAAGCACTAAGATTGCACATGGATGAAGGCAGTTCCATTTTGGCAGTTACTAGAGCCAAGCATTCCTAAATCCCAACAGGTCCTAATGTTGACCAAGTCACAATGATCTTGGGGCCATATAGAATAAGGGCAAGAAAGACGAAACAAGACCCAAGGGAATATACCCTATCAACTACAGGTCAAGATGAAGCAGAATCGTAGATGACCCCTATCAAATGTTTTTAATTAGAAGGTATCTTCTGATAAACAAAAATGAAGCTAGAAAGATAAGATATTAAGCCCCCAACTATACCTTCTTTGATGGAATACTTTGCAAAAGAGGATACTCCACCCCTTATTTAAGATGTTTAACTAAGGAAGATGGAGTCAGAATTATGGGAGAGGTTCATGAAGGATAACGTAGAGACTAATCGGGGTAGTAAAAATGGCAAAAAAGCTTTTGAGGTAGAGATATTTGTGGCCGATGGCATTAGATGGTTCGCAAGAATTTGTACGAAGATGTGATAGGTGCCAAAGATTTTCAAGCATACCAAAACTTCCTTCTCATGAAACCCAATGGTCAGTTCATGGCTATTTAACATGTGGGGAATTAATCTTATAAGGCCTCTCCTATGTCCAAGGAAGGTGTAAACTATGCTGTAGTGGCGGTAGATTATTTCACTAAGTGGGTGGAAGCTGTGCCCCCTACGACAATTACAGCAAAGAAGGTGGTCACATTTGTAGATAGAAATATTATCATGAGGTTAGGAATCCCTTATAAAATAGTGTCAGACAATGGGACCCAGTTCGAGAGTAAGAAGTTCATCCGATCCGTGTGAGAGAAACAGAATCATAAAAAGTTTCTCCTCTTTAGCTCACCCTCAGGCCATGGGGCAAGTTGAGTCGCTAATAAAACAATGAAGAAACTACTGAAAAACGGTTAATGAAAGCTAAAGGCAGAGGAGTAAAAGAGCCTCTGGCTTTGTGGGCATATAGAACATCAACAAGATCCCAAACAGAACACATTCCATTTTCCCTTGTATATGGATATGAGGTCATGCTTCCAATTAGATTGAATATACCATTAGATTGGTGGCTATCCTATGCGGTGGGAAGGAATTCATGCTAGGAGGAACCTGCCTTGGACCACATACAAGAAAGAAGGGGTGAAGCTGCGGTGAGGTCTGTTGTCTATAGACAGCGAATGGAAAAGATTTACAACTCACGTATTAAAGAAAGAAAGTTCTATAAGGGAGTTCTAGTATCGAGAAAACTAATGGTTAAACACTAAGATCCTACAAAGAGGGTGCTAGGCCCAGATTAGGAAGGACTGTTGGTTATTGCAGAGCTATGTGAGCATATCATCTCTCCATACTCGATGGAATTTTGGTTTCAAGAACCTAAAACTCTGAACATCTCAGGCCATATTATGTTTGAAATACTTTTCCTCGATTGTAACCCTTCAACATGTAAAAGATCATTAATGATTAGTTTGTGCAACAAAAGCATTAACTGGATGTAGAGATAACAGACAGCTCGAATTAGTATAAAAATCAATGTGTATAGTTTTCTTTTTGTATACTTGCAAATTATATGAGCTTCAATTCTGAAGCTCGGCTTGTCAGCCACAAACTGCTATGGAAGTAGGGATAATAGACGACCCGAACCAATTGTTAAAAACATGCACATGATAAAAAAAGGGTTATAAATACATGACCCGACTTCTCAATCAAAACACAATTAGTCTACACCAGTAACGGAGTGAACCATGCCAAGCACACTATAAAAGAATGAGCTGGACTGAGTAGTCCATTGAAGAAAGCATAAGAACTAGGAAGGAGAAGAATGGTTTTAGACCAAATTCCAAAAAAAGAGGAGAGAGTAAATACAACATAAAGCCCTTCGGGTAAACACTAAAGTTATAATCTATTTTTACCTACACCTACTCTTTCACACATCATGCGTATATATAGAATATCACAACTTGAGTGTAATGCTAAATAAATTACATTCATTTAATCAACAAGGGTTACAAATGCTAAGTACACTACGAATCCGAGTCCGAGTTGGAGTGATCACTGACGGTGACTCTCCTATCGTGTGAATGCCTCTGAGTGTAAACCTATATTCTAGCAGACGACATAGGACTTAAGATAGAATCTCCTATAGGGTTATAAGATTAAGGGAGGTATGTCGATCTGGAAATTACTACTGATAGTGATGTCGGATGCTACCAAAAGTGACATGGGGATCATAGTTGGCCCCTGCCCAGTGGTTATCAAGATCGCATTCGTTAAACATGTAGTCGTTTTGATTGTAGAGAAAACTTAAGTCCAAGGTCAGTGCAAACTATGAAAACACTCAATCGCATGTTTTAAGGAAATCTTTTCCATGGCATGCTTAACCGTTTCTTCTTTAAGATTCCCGGCAAGAGCAGGTACCATATGCATAAGCGAAGTTGGACGAAAGAAAGATGTAGCCAAAGTCAATGTTGTCGAATCTGAGCGCACGTCTCCTTAACATAATGTAACGACCCATAATTTTTTATAATTTAAAATAGTGAATTAAATAATATTTTTGCGATTTAATATTGGAAGAAATTAAAATTTATAATGATAAAAAGAATTAGAATATGATTTTATATTATTGTTTGAATGTTATTAACAACTATTTTAATGCAATCTCAATCAATTGAAATAATTGTAAAGTCAATTTGGCTATAATTTGTAAATAAGGAAATAAATTTAATGTTGTATCCAATGGTGAGATTCTATGTAATTAATTAAAATTATTTAAACCTAGAATGCATATTAATGTGTATTTCAATGACATCGTTTCAAATGTAATTAATGGATGGGAATACCAAGAGTTAATTGTAATAAGGAGTATAACTTGGGAATATAAGTGGTAGAAAAATAAAAGTTAATGATTTTATTTGTGTTAACGTATGTTAGGAGATATGTTTATGATATTAATTTGAATTTCTACTAATAACATGTATTACAGTAAGAAAAAAAATGATAATATATGTTAGGTGTATTTAATAACATTGTTTGAATGTAATTAATAACGGTAATTGTAATAATAAATGTTAATGAAGAATAAAATGAATAATTTCTTAAAAGAGAAAAACATATGATTATTTATTTGAAATGTGTTTTAGCATAGAGTAAGAAATTAATTATTTGTAAGTAAATTTCTAACTCATGTTTGTAACCATTAGTGTTAATAGATATGTTTCAACTACAATTTAAGAAAAACAATTGGATTAACTATCTTCCTAGTAATCAGCGTATATTTTAAAATTTAATTATTACAATTAATAGCAATCAAAATATTTCCATTAATAAGAAATAGAAGTGAATTGTAATTAACTAGTGATATGTGCAACTTACATTTTATGTTAAAAATATAATAAGTATTTTAATGAGAAATATTAAGTTAATTGGTGCGTTCAATATTATTAATTATGTGCAAAAAAAAATAATGGTTAAATTAACATATATTTATGTGTATATTTGGAGTTAATGAAATGTATTGAAGGGAATATACATTTTAAAATTGAATTTCAAAAGTTGTTTCCAGTATACTAATCCTTCCATTCTGATTAATCTATTACCTTACTCTATTCTACTGCTATCTCACGTTTTCATTGACCCCTCTCTTTTGCATATTTCATTCCATTCGTTTTTTTCATTTCTGCCATAAACTGAATTATTAATGAGGCGTTACTTTGCATTTGAAATGAAATGTGTATGTGCATTAATTCGTGAATTCATTTACATAAACTATTCACTCATGCATTCATTCATTTCCCTTCAGAAAAATAAACAATCTTTTCACTTAGCACATCAGTCTAAACTGAATTAAATGCTCTGTTCTTTCTTTGTGTAATGAATAGTCATAAATATGTTAGAATTTCATATTCCACTATTCACATTCATTAATCTTTTCATTTATTTATCTTCTCAGATTTCAACCACCCCTTTCGTTTATTTATTTCTATTATTATTATCTTTTATTTATACATGCCTCTTTTGGTTATATTTCATTTTTTTACTCATGAGCCTTGCCTGGAAACTTTCATGTTAATGAAATTAATTGAGGTAGCACACGTTTTTAAATTTTATACAAAAAGTTTTGCTTGCTTTGTAAACATGTCTTTTAAAATTCAAATGTGTATCTTTCATTCTTTATTTAATACCTGCCTTGTTTCTTTCCTCGTTTTTCTTTGTTTCTTCATTTTCAGTTATTCCTTCTTCTTTTCTTTGAAGCCACATTTTTCCAAACCTGAGTTTCATTTTATATTATATATATATATTAACCTTTCTTAACCTCCCTTCTTCCTCCCTTCTTCTTCTTCATTTTCTTCTCTTTTCCAAACAGAAATTTCTTCAAATCTACATTTTTTTTCTTCTTCTCCTTTCCATAATTTCTCCTTTAAATTTAGATTATACAAACTACTCTGTCTTCTTCAAAACCTTCAAACAAAAAAAATAAAAAAGAGAATCAAAGTTAAAAAAAGAAAGCAATGGTAGATCCAAACCTAATTAGATGAAGGGAAGCTAAAAAAGTGAGTGATTCAACCCACTCATGGAATACTAAAATTTGCATTACAAGTTAAATAAAATTTATAATGAGATATATAAATTTTTGATTGATGTTTGTTGGTTTAAATTGGCGTTTAAATTGATATTGAATCTGAATTGGCATTAAATTAAATTGGCATTTGATTCTATATTGGAATTTAACTGATAGTTACACCTTGATATTGATAACTATTAACTGTTCTAATAAATTGGTTGATTTGGATGTTGTCTGAAATGGTTGCTTATTGATTGATATGTTAGATATATGGTTGTTTATTTATTTTACTATGTCCCTGCTATCATCTTGTATATTATCAATATCATTTAAATGCTCATCTAAATCATTTTAGAATTGGATAACCAAGACATTTAAATGATGGATTGAAATGATGTATGCCCATACAATTTCTTGAATTTAGATTATATATTGGAATTGAATTATTTGAAAGGTTTAAGTTTTTATTTGAACTTTGGATTTATTTTAATTAAAGTGATTAAAATTAGTACTTCGAATTATTTGAAATCTCTTAAATAATTATATTCACGTTGTACACCTGATAGGATATGGAAAATCCCGTAACATCTTTGAATCCATTGCACTCATATTTTATTTGAGATCGATTTGACTTACACATGAATTTTTTCAGTTCTGACTCAAGTACAATGTTTTTCATTATGCTCGGGTCAGCCTGAGCTTTTCACCGTTAAATACATTATTCTGGAGGATGAAGATGGAGTTTAGTATTATATTATTATTTTATCTCATTGCATCATGTTGTTCCGCTGCCTTATTTTATTATTATTCCCGCTATGCATAACTTTGATATATTGTAAATGTGTAATCAAATCTTATATGTAAAACATCTCCATGAACTATTTGTTTGATTATTATCTTTTTTCATTGCATTGTGAGGTCATGTGTTTTGTTTTTCCTTTTTTCTTTAATTTTCTCATTTTCCCTATTAATAATCCTCTCTTTTGAATGGTTTGAGTTGACATTTGTGGTTTATTGTCGATTTAAATCATTTAAAAAGATCAATCGTTACACATAATTAACCTGCTTGATAAAAGTACGACGCATGAGCTCAAAGTTTTAATGACCTGTAATTTTTGATAATTATAAATATTAATTTAAATAATATGCTGGTGTTAATATTTGAAGAGATAAAAATTTGTGATTTATTAATAAGAAAAATAACTACAATGTAATGTTAGTAATGTTAACGTAAGGGATTGATAACTATTTCAATGCAATTTCAATTAATTGAAATGATTGAACGTATAAAATAGGTTATAAATTGTAAATAAGTAAATAAGCCAAATGTTGTACTAAACGGTGAAATTGTATGTAATTGACCGAAATTGGTTAATATAGAATAAATTAATCGGTATGTGAATTTATTAGCTTGGTTTGTAAACAATAAAATAGAAATATTTGAAATTGTATGTTGTAACAAATCATTAATTATAAATTTCACTATTTAATCCGTTGAATTTTAATTGGAAATCAATTGTAATTAACCTATTTAAATACTGCAGTTAATGTGAATTAAGATGGTAATTGTGGAATATTGATGTAATAAATGGTAAATCAAAGTTAACTATGGCCATAAAGGAATGATTGATTGATCAAAAAGATTGAAATCAAAATAAATCAATTTATTGGGATTTAAATTATAATTAATGAATTTATTGCAATTGAAATTCGAACGATGTAACTAGCGCAATATTAATAATTGAATTGACATGGAAAATTTATTTATAAAGATTTAAAATTACAAGTTAACCAAAAATGTTAAATAGCTATAAAATTTGAACTCGAAAAGTGATTTAATTAATTTAATAATAATTTATTTAATTAGCGTGAAAATTGTCATTTTGGCTACTGCCTCAGATTTCGACAAAACCAGTTCCATCAAAACCATAATGGTTAGGATTTCAAGTTTCGTAGCGACATGACTCAAAATGCACAGAAATCAATTTATTTGAATTCAATTTGAAATAAGATGATTTTAGAAGCTAACTTCTTCACACAATGTAATTAGGACATGAAACATGTCCCATTTACTTTAAAAATATTGAAAACATCTATTTTGATATATAGAATGATCTACTTTTGTTTCGGAGGCAGAATAGGCTTTTGGGTCGTTATTGTCAATTCAAATCGGATGTTATTCATTCTTATCGGCCTTTGTTCATATAAATAGATCTTTCTAAACCCTAGCAATGTTTATATTTCTTATCTCTGTACGTACAATTCATTTTGTCTCCTTCTCTCTTCCCAACGGCAGAAACCATTCAGATTACAAAACCTAAATTCAATTTTCCAAATCAATTTCAAAATCAAACTTCTCAAAAGCCTATCGTATTATATACCATTTCAAATCTCTCGACGAGCGTAATCCATTGGTGCAATTTGTTTTTCTAATCGAATCACAGTTTGTCTATAAATTAGTGATTTAGTTTTGGCCGTCTGTTGCTAGGGTTTGTTACTAGTCGGTGGATCTTCTTCTGATCGGTGATCGGGAGGCGGCTTTGGTAAGATGACGTCAAGTAGGTCATGGATCTAGGTTTGCTTGTGTTCATAGTGCTTTGATTTCGCCTGGAACGGTGTTTAAAGCAGCGGCGGAGATGAGCGCCTCTGGCGATCTTTGAGGTGGCGCACGGCCATGGTGGGTGCGGCCAGGGATGAGGAGGCCATCAGAGTTGTCAGATCCAGATGCAGGGCAGCGAGTTAGTCGGTGTTCATGAGTTTATGGTGGTGGCTCAGTTTTTCTTCAAACGAACGAAGAAAGTAGGGTTTCGAACATGGTTCAACTGATGATGACGTGTAAGTAAACGTGTTATTATTTGTCTCGTTTTAATTTAATTTTTAATTTTCCAAAATTCTAATCGTCATAAGTTCTGCATACGAGGATGGATTTATGCGTGGTTTATTTCACTGGGATAGTATCAAAATTCCAGACTTTATGAAACTGGTTTGGATGAATTCCGAGAATGTTGAATTTTGGGCCTTATTTTTGGATTTCAAAACGACTTAAAATCAAAGGTGAGTGTTTTGATCCACTCACGACTACTAAATTATCTCATGTTAGTTAAATTTTATTTATGATGCAATTAGAAATTGATTGGTTGATGTTTGGAAACTTTAAGTTGTCATTCTAGTTAAATATGTCTTTTATTGCATTTAATCGTCATTTAATTTAATATTGAATTTAATTGTCAATTGAATACATGCTGATGAAAATTAGTTAATTGTTGTTATTTATTGGTTGATTGAATGGTGGTTGTGATGGATGTTTGATTGTTGATATGGGATGACTGGATGTTATATTTTTATATAATTATAACACTACAAGTTCATTATGGTTTGAAATGATGCATACCCGAACGATCTGATAGATTAGAGAGAAATCGTTATGGGTTGGAATGATAAACTCGAGCGACTTCATGGATTTGAAGTTAAATTTGGGATTGCGGGTTGAAATGATATATACCCGTATATTTTAAAACTATTATGGATTAAAATGGTAAATATCCATTTCACTTGACCATAGGGTAGAAAATTATATACGGACACGGGATTGGTTAAATTTAAATGATTTTAAATCATTAAAATTTGAATTTAGTTAAATGATATTCTGAAATAAATTGGATTTATATAAACTGGACTATTTTCGAAAATCCAAGTTTTAAATGTTGAAATTGGAATTGGTCTTAATAAATTATTTAAAGGATTTAAATTGAAATTTCGAAGTTGAATTGTCAAATATAAGTGAATTTTATCGAAATTGAGTCACTGAAAATGTTCGAATATAACTTTGAAATCTCTTTAATTTGAAGTGGTTTAAATTGATAATTCAAACATGGATTTGAAATCGATATTGATTAAATGGTTTTAATTGAGAATCTGAATTGAAAGTCCAATCTTAGTTAGTTGATTTGAAAGCTCGACATGGTCCAAATGTTTTGAAATGAAAGAAATGGCTCCGATATTAATTTCAAATTAATTATTTTAATATAAACAGTTGAATTATTTTAAACTATTTTAAGCTATTAAACTATTTTAATCTATTTTAAATTGTTTAAACTATTTTAATCTATTTTAAATTGTTTAAACTGTATTAAACTATTTTAAATTATTCAAATTATATTAAACTATTTTAATCTATATTTAAACCATTTAAATCATTTTAAAGTATTTTAAAGTATTCAAACTATTTTAAAATATTTTTAAACTACTTTTATCTATTTTAAACTGTTAAAAACCATTTAAACTATATTTAAAGTATTTTAACCATTTAAAAGCTATTTTAGCTATTTTAAAAACTATTTTAAACTATCTAAACAAGTTCTAAATTTCAGACTGTGTAAAGTGGAAATGAATATATTTAAATCCTTATTTACAAGCTAACATAGTTGAATGACGTTATAACCGAGTTTGGATTTAATGATATTTTCTGGTGAAATGACATATTTGATTGAATATGATGATTTTTAAATGTGATTTAATGCAACAAGCCTAGTTTTAGTGATTATCTATAAGCATTAAATTATAACGGTAGTTATAATTTAATATCGAGAATTAATAATTATTTTGAGAATTTAAATTGTTTATTTGGAATAAACAATGAATTCTGAGAATAAAAAGGGAAAATAACATTTTGGAACTTTATTATAGTGGTATGAGTTAATAATAAGTGGAAGATGATTTTTATCTAATGATGGTGCAATAATTTTATTAATTATTATCTTTTGCTTCTTTTAATAATTTTTAAAAGGAGTACTTGATCTTTAAAGAGTGTTATACTACATAAAAAGGTGAAATTGGGTTTAAAAATATAAATTGATCATAAAAATTGATTTTAAAATGATTGACTACATTTTATTACACAAGAAGATTATTTTTGTATAATTTTTGGAGTTACAAATAGTGATTTATGCAATTATAAGTGTAATTGGCTATTTATTTAAAAATAAGGGTTTTTAATAATAAAAATATTTTTATAACCAAATTTATTTTTTATTAAGTACAAAATAATTTAATTAACATGTAAACTTGGTTTCATAATTTTATTGTGTGAAAACTTGGAGTATTGGTTGGTTGAATTCATTTCATTAGTGTACATATGTTTTAAGGGTTAAAATGAATTAATTTAGGCTATTTCTTTTATTAATGGGACTTGAGCCCATCTAGTCACTTAATATGTAGAAATAAATGAGGAATATCTCATTCCTTCTATGTGCATTTACTTCTTTTTACTGCCAAAATTTCAAAAAGCTTCATATATTGAGAAACTCATTTTCTCTTGTAAACCTTAGCTAAAAATCATAAAATTAAACTCAAATCTTGCGTTTTTAATATCAAATTGGAGCCAAATCAACAGGTAATCAAAATCTAAAACCATTTACAAAAATCAAGTTTTGAAAGTGTTTATCTGTTAACAGTACTTGTTTCTTCTTGCATGTCTTTGTTTCAAGTTTATACAGGTTTTTGAAGCTCAAATTTAAGCAAAACTCCAACCTTTCAGCTAATAATTCAAGTTTTTTCTCAAGTATAGCAAAGCGAGTTATAAAAAATCACAAATTCTAGCCTAGTAAAGCTCAAATCATCAAAAACGGTGAATAATTTGCTCTTTATAGTTATTTTATCTCAACTTGTAAACTGTTTTCTGTTGCTTCTTCGAAAGCTTATAACTTTTGATTCCGGCTACGAAATACTACCGGATTTCTTCCAGATAGTAGTTTATATGTTGACATTTGTCTCTGCGAAATTTGGTTGAAAAATATTGTCATTTGAGTGTTCTAAACATTGTTGTAAAATCAACAAAAACCCATATTTTTGCCTGGACATGTTTTGTTTGAGTTGCTGCAAACATGGCCTGAGTCCATGTTTGAGACAACATAACTCTTTCACTTCTTACTGAATTCATCGTTTCTTTTTTTATTTGAAACATAAAGTTTTCTACTATATGCATAATAATTTTCAGCTCAATCTGAGTCATTTGGTCCTCTGGTTTTAGCCTATAAGTTGAACCCATGATGGTTTTCAGGCCTAGGCACATTTTTGTTTTTGAACTGATGCAAACATGAACTGAGTCCATGTTTGTGACAGCACAACCTTTTCATTTTCAGTCGGAATTCATTGATTCTTTTTTTTTGAAATATGAAATTTTCTAGTAGTGCATACCAATTTTAAGCTCAATATGAGGTCGTTTGGTCCTCTGTTTCGGGTCTGCAAGTTGAACACAAGCAGGTTTTCAGGCCTGGGAACATATGTTTTTGAACTGTTGCAAATATGGCTTGGTGCATATTTGAGACAGTGTAACTTTTTCATTTCTAGTCAGAATTTATTGATTTTTTTTTGTTTGAAAGATGAAGTTTTCTACTATATGAAAACCAATTTTCAGCTCAATTAGAGGTCGTTTGTCCATTTGTTCCATGTCTATAAGCTGAACCCGAGAGGGTTTTAGACCTGGGCAGAATTCAACATGGCATGAGTAAATGTTTGAGATTTCATATCTTTATCATTTCATATCGAAATTCAGTGAATATTTTTCCAGTTCATTAATAAATTGTTATACTTTTAGTGTATTAAATTTTAAAACATTCCGAGGTTATTAAGCCATCCAAATTATGTCTGAAAGTTGAACCCGGAGAAGATTTTAGACCTGGATTGCATTTATGTAACTTTTTCGTCCGACTTTTGACTTTTACTCCATGTTTTTGTGATGTTTCTAAAAAAATTTAGGCCTCGATGCCTATCAATTGGCTAGCTAAGTTTTGATGAATTTGAAATTCAAATTTGAACTGAACTTGAATTGAATTTGAATGACGGTTTTGAGTGATTTCTTTGATTTCCAGCATGGATTTTTCCAAAAATTTTTGAAATAAATTTTAAAATAAATTGGCATTTAAAATAATTACTATATATAATATTTTTAAATTATTTTAAGCTATAAAGTCTATTTATTCTCTCTAATAAAGGAATTTTCAAATATTGTCGTCAAAATTGATCTTGGAAAATGGTTTTAAAAGCTTGTTTTCTCAAATAAATTATTTTGTATATAAAATACACATTTTTACACTATTCGAGCGAATGAGAAGGAGAATTAAATGGTTTGGTAAAACATGTGGTATGAGACACATGAGCTTATCTTATTGGTTAATTCCTGACTTGTCCATTTTATCATTTTGACATTCGAGTCGAGTTTACCGATGAGATGAGGTAATCTTTTTACTGCTTTGAGTACGAAATTTATTAAACTGTTGTGTACGAACGTGTGGTATGGGACGCACCTTAATACTGTTTGGGTTCCCATCCGTGAGTTTGTGACACATTTGTCATTGCGGCGTATTGCCAGTATTGGACCTTTGGGTCATTGTCATTACGGCGTTTGCCATTGCGGCGTATTTGTCTTCAAGACGTTTATCATTATGGTGTTTGCCATTGCAGCGTATTTTTCATTGTGGCATATTTGTCATTGTGACGTATTTACCTTCGGGCGAGGTACCTATTTTGAGAGATCGATACTTGGCGGGCTTCGGCTAAAAGCACGTGCAAAACTATTGAGATGATTTCATTGATTATTGTGATTTCCCAAGTGTATCGCCTCTTTCATGGTTGGCTATTTAAGTCGTTTTATATTTATATATGATGATTACCTTATGGGAATTTGAGTTGCCTATATTATCGTTATTTGAGATTTGCCTTTTGGCGTATTATTTGGGATTTGCCTATTAGCGTAATTATATAAGATTTTCCTTTTGGTATTTATTTGGGATTATATTCTCCTATGTTGGAGATTTATATTTGATTGTTTTATGGCGTATTTTGAGATGATGATTTCTTTGAGATTATTTTGAGTTTGTCGATATGGCGGGTTTGAGATTTCTCCTCTTTGGAGTTATGTTTTTCTTCTAAATCATATTTGATGTTTTGTAATACACCGATGAGATGAGGTGTGCTTTTATTGTGAGATTTTTTATGAAGTTTTATCGCCTTTGAGTTGCATTCATGTTTAGTGATATCCTTATATCACTTGGAATTTCTATACCTACTTAATTGTGCCATGTGAAGTAACCATATAACTTTGAATTATTCCTTCTCACTTGAGAAGATTATCACGTTACCTTGTGCTTATATTATCGATTATCCTTGTAAATTGATTTGTTTTGCTAGATTGACCCGTGTATTTTATACTCGAGCCAGACTGAGGTGTTTCGGGTTTGGTACCCTTATAGACTTAGCCTATTCTGCTTCCGCATGGACTTTTCTGCTAGTTTCTGTTGTAGCTTTTGTGTAGTCCTTTTGTTGCTACTTTGATATGAATATTCTTTTGACACGTGTTGGTATTATGGTTGTCATACCACATATGTGATGTATCATTTTGTATACTCTATTATGCATCGGTATATGTGTGTGTATATATGATTATCTGCTGTTATGTGATATGTTTTGCATTTGAGTTGTTGTATTTTGCTCTGATAGATCCTACAGCCACCTATGGCTTTGTATTAAGTATTGTTGGATATGTCGATCCACTAGAGCTAAAACATGGAGCATTTATTGATGTATTCAATAGATATTTAAGACAAGGCTATAAACGGTCGCTCCTAACCAGCCCTATTCTTCGCATTAGTAGATGGTATTACCCAGTAATACTCTTTGTTAATGTGGTTTTCGGGGTGGGGCATCACATTTAACCAATTTTGTCGATATGATTTCAGAAATGAATATGATTTCAAAAGTGATATGGTTTGAATTGAATATGATATTTTGATATTAATTATGAAACAGTTTTGTAAATTTAAAAGAACCATGCGGTGTGAAATAAGTGTTTGGTTGTTAAAGAGATCGGGATCAGATATTGTCATACTCTCTGACAATACTAAAAAACACTTTAACAATTGTATACGTAGCGGAGATTCCGGAATGAAATATGATGGTTTGGCAAACGATTCTATATAAGGTATGTACGTAGCCCTGACTCCTATGAGTCCGCTTGATGTGGCTAAAACAGGAGCTATACCGGGCCAAGTGAGGTCGCACCTCCTATCGGGCACATTTCTTCGATACCATATTATGACATTGTGATTGGTTGGTGGCCGCCCCTCGATTTTGATAATGGGAGTGTGTTCCGACACGGACGGTAGCAGCTGCTACGCGTTACTACCAATCCAGGAGTGTAATGGTAGAATTCTACCCTGTCATTGCCTCGCATGCCGTGTCACATGCCTAGCGCGCCCTTTATGAATTTGGTTTGTACCGTACTTATGGATTGCCCTCTAATAGCCCTCCAGTTTATGGAGGAATTACGGTACTGTATAGACTACGGGAATATATAAAAATGTGTTAATAGGGATATGGGTAATGCCTGAACGCTATTTTAATACTTTACTTTGCTGTAGACACTATTATAATAGCGTATTGTACTATGTATGTAGGTAGTTTAGCAGATCCTTAGAAGATGGAATCCCGAACATCTCTTAAGTTATTGCATGCACGTTAGACACTAACTAGGAGATGTCAAACCCCATAAACATCTCTGTGGCCTTCACACTCATATTTATTTACTATTTATTTAACTTACATAAGATCTCTTAGTTCTGACTCAAGCATTTTGTCTTTTCAATTCGCTCGAGTCAGTCTGAGCTTTTCAGTTTACGCGAAGACCGCTTTTCTAGAGGACGAAGACGAAGATTTAATATTGTTACTATTTATTACATTTATTCCACTGCATCATGTTGTTCTACTGCGTTTATTTATGTATTCTCGTTGTATTTAACTCTAATCTATATTGTAAAAGTATAATCAAATTTTATTTGTAAAACAGCTTCATGAACTGTTTATTTGATTATTATATTTTTTTCATTCCACTGTGAGATTCTGTGTTTGTTTTTCTTTCTTTCTCTTGTTTTTTCTTATTTACACCATAACAATCATTCCATTTGAATGGTTTGAGTTTTACATGTGTGGTTTACTATCGATTTAAACCATCCAAAAAGGTGGGCCATTACATTTGGTATCAGAGCTTTGGTTTAGCGATAACCTTAGCTTTGTGGGTCTGCCTCATATAAAATAGGGTAGTAATACCTTAGAATGAGTCGGTGAGTGTGTGTATGTGTGTGTGTGTATGAAAAAGGTATTTGCTAGTGTTATAAAATGTTTTGTATTGTGTTAATTTGTTCTGTCTAGTATTTGTAAATTTTGGTCGGTACATAGGACGCTATGACATCGATAAGGATTTCTAAACACTCAATAGGGCAGACCGACACAAGATTTGTTTTGAAATATTGGTAAATGAAATAATTTTACCTAGAATTAAATGGATAACTTTTATAAATGAGATAGTTGGATGTTATATATTTTTGTTAGGAAGGGACATTTTATAATATTGATTTAAAAATAGGATTTACAAATAAAGTAAATATAAATTGAAAATTTGTGAACTTAGGTTTCGGGTTTTGAAAATTGATTTTGAAAGATTTTGGAATATAATATTAGTATTATTTGGAAGTATTTTCTGATATAAAATTTCAGTATGATTTGAAAGAAATGTTTTAAAGGAATTTTAAAGGAAATAAGTTTCTGCACTTCCCTCTTTGTCGTTGGAAAATAATTTCGGTGATGCACCATCGACGTTCATTTTTGAGTTTCAAAGTGGGAAAATCGATGTAATAGTTTTACTACACATTTGTTTTGATAACGAATCTTAAATTTTAATATCTAAATATGATTGGATATATATAAGTTATGAGTGGTGTCTGTATATATATTATATTAAATGGTTTGAAATGTAACCCGGAGTTTAGTTCTTAAAACTTTCTGATAATTAGTAGCTTTCATTTATTATAATGAAACGAAATCTTGACTATATTAATAATTAGAACTGCTAAAAACAAAAAATAAGAAATTTGATGTTAAGTGATTTATGAAATATATCAAAAATTGGAAACTTGTAAAATTTAAGAATAACGAAATTTAGAAGATATAATTATTAAACATTTTATTAACTAAAGTGAATGAGATAACTTATGTAACTTTCAGTTTCATTCTTAAAACATATATATATATATATATATATATATATATATATAACTTACCAAATTATTAAAAGTTGAAATGTTAATAAGAATATGTAATAGGATATTATATAAGTAAAACTTAGGAAATGAAAGTGTTCAACGAAGTTATGTTTGTAAATGAAGAATTAAGAGGTATAAGAATGTTATAAACTTAATTTAATAATTTGAAATGCTAGTAATTATAATCAATAAAAAGATGAATACTGTAAGTAAATGATTATAAACTTAAGTGGTGTTTGAAGCCAATTATAATTAAAGTAAATAGTAAAAGTGAATACTATCCATTGAATAATTGAAAATGTTGAAATGATTTAGAAATAGATTTAATATTCAATAATACTATATCTGGAGACTAGCACCATTGTCCAAATAGTTATGTGATTCGACTTTGGTGTGAGAGGTCATAAGTTCGAAACTTGCGTAGCATGATTCGAACGTTTATTGACATGTGATATATTGTCCCAGTGACATGTTTTATATAAAGTACCATTTAAAAAAAGAGAGGAAGAAATGAATGTGAAAAAAATAATCTATTAATGGCATTAAATTGTAAAGAGACTTACACAATACTAGATATCTAATAATTGAAATGGAAATAACTTATGTAAGTAATGAATGTAAAGTAATGAAAAGAGAAATTGACATTGTATATATGAATGGGAAATGAATTTGTAAGTAATAAATGTAAATTAATGGGAAAATAGATTTGTACGAACGAAAGAAAAAATGAATGAACAGTAAATGATGTGAAACGAGATTTTTATGAATAAACTTAAATAACATTTGAATTTATTGGTTGTTTGGCTTATGGGATGTTTGGGAAGCGATACTTTAAATTGTTAAGAATGTACAAATAATCTATTAAGTTTTATCTAGGACTGTTGAGTATATGTTATACTTAGTAGTTTATTTATCATTTTATACGATTAAATATTTCTGAATTCAGATAGACCATCTTTTGGTTGCTTTGGATGGATGGTTAATTACCTTGATTTCATGTGATGATTGTATTGTTTTGTTGCAAGTGTCTACTCCTATGTTGTGTTGGTTTGTTTGCTATTGATTGAAACAACTTAGATATTTCTCTTTCTACACAATTCTAATTCTTTTGGACTATATAAGTGAAATACAGGTTTATGGAAGCAATATCTACCGCCATTGGTTTCATAAATAAGTGTTGTTTGCCCGACAAATAGGTACGTTCTAGGATTATGGTTTTCAAGCGAAATTATATTTTTTTCCCGTGGTTTGGGATATTTTATTTTGAAATACAATGTATATAATATTATTTTTGATATTATTATTTTTCTCGGACCTCTCCGTACAAAGGAGACTCTACCGAAATATTCCATGAATTTTAAACTTAGTTAATCTTGTGAAAATAGAAATGTTTTTCAAACTTTTATTGAACTTGAAATGAAAAGATTTAATTGTTATAAATTGATCTATTTTATTTAATTTATTTAATTATGTAAATTAATTGTTTATGAATTGAATACTTTGAATAAAATATATTAATTCTTAGTTCCATCTTTTCCCTTCTTTTCCTTTTCAACGATGAAAAGTTTTGAGTGGAGGAGAGTGTAACATCACGTAATTTTCGATAATTAAAATTATTAATTTAAATAAGATGTCGGTGCTAATATTGGAAGAAATAAAAAATTATGATTTATAATAAGAAAAACAACTAGAATGTAATGTTAGTAATGTTAACTTAAGGAAATTGATAACTATTTGAATGCAATTTCAATTAATTGAAATGATTGAACATATAAAATTGGTTATAAATTGTAAATAAGTAAATATGCCAAATGTTGTACTGAACGGCGAAATTGTATGTAATTGATTGAAATAGGTTAATATGGAATAAATTAATCAGTATGTGAATTCATTAGTTGGTTTGTAAACAATAAACATAGAAATGTTTGAAATTGTAAGTTGTAATAAATCGTAAATTATAAATTTCACTATTTAATTCGTCGAAATTTAATTGAAAATCAATTGCAATTAACCTATTTAAATATTGCAATCAATGTGAATTAAGATGGTAATTGTAGAATATTGATGTAATAAATGGTAAACCAATTTTAACCATGGCTACAAAGAAATGATTGATTGAACAAAAAGATTGAAATCAAAATAAATCAATTTATTGAGATTTAAATTATAATTAATTAATTTATTGCAATTGAAATTGGAACACTGCAATTTGTGCAATATTAATAATTGAATTGACATGGAAAATTTGTTTTTAAAGATTTAAAATTACTAGTTAACCAAAAATGATAAAATTTCTTAGTTATAAAATTTGAATTTGAAAAGTGATTTAATTAATTTAATATTTATTTATTTAATTAGCGTGAAAATAGTCATTTTGGCCAACATCTCAGATTTCAACGAAACCAGTTTCATCAGATCCATAAAGGTGAATTATTGTGGGATGTCAAGTTTTGTAGCAATCAGACTTGTTGTTTGATCGTACAAACTCGAAACGCGTAGAAATCAATTTAATTGAATTCAATTTGAAATAAGCAGATTTTAAAAGGTAACTTCTTCATATAATGGAATGAAGACCTGAAATCTATTCTATTTAATTGAAAAATATCGAAAACAGCTATTTTGATATATAGGATGATCCACTTTCGTTTCAAAGGCAGAACAGGCTTTTCGGGTCGTTATTGTCAATTAAGATCAATTCAGAAGTTATTCATTCTTATCGGGCTTTGTTCATATAAACAGATCTTTCTAAATCCTTGTAGTCTTTTTATTTCTTATATTTGTACATACAATTCCTTCTGTCCTCTTCTCTCTTTTCCGTTGCTAGGGTTTGTTATTCAACAGTGGACCTTTGTCTGATTGACGATCGAGAGGCCGCGTTGGGAATGTAAGGTCGAGCAGGTCATGGATCTAGGTTTGCTTGTGTTCATAGTGCCTTGATTTGCTTGGAATGGCATTTAAAGCGGTGGCAGAGGCGAGCGCATCTGGCAATCTTCGAGGTGGCGCACGGCCATGGTGGGTGCGACCAGGGATAAGGAGGCCATCAGAGTTGTCAGATTCGGGTGCAGGGCCGCAATTTGGTCGGCGTTCGTGAGTCTATGGTGGCAGCTTAGTTTTTCTTCGAATGAACAGAGAAAATAGGGTTTCGAACGTGGATCAATCGATGATGACGTGTAAGTAAACATGTTATTTTATTTGTCTTATTTTAATTTAATTTTTAGTTTTTCAAACTTCTAATCGTCATAACTTTTGCATATGAGGTTGGATTTATGCGCGGTTTGTTTCATTGGGATTGTAATGAAATTTCAGACATTATGAGACTATTTTAGATGAATTCTAAGACTGTTGAATTTTGGCCCTGGTTTTGGATTTGATATCGATTTGATATCAAAGGTGAGTGTTTTGACCCACTCACAACTACTAAATTATCCTATGTTGTTTAAATTGAATTTATGATGTGATTAGAAATTGATTGGTTGATGTTTGGTATATTTAAATTGTCATTCTAGTTAAATATGACTTTTATTTCACTTAATCGTTATTTAATTTAAGATTGAATTTAATTTTCAATTGAATACCTGTTGATGAAAATCAGTTAATTGACGTTATTTATTGGTTGATTGAAGGTGAATATGATGGATGTTTGATTGTTGATATTGAAATACCGGATGTTATATTTTTATACTATTATAACATTACAATTTCGTTGTGGTTTGAAATGATATATACCCAAACGATCTGATAGACTAGGGAGAAATCGTTATGGGTTAAAATGATATACTCGACTCGGGCGATTTGATGGATTTGAAGTTAAATTTGGGGTTGCAGGTTGAAATGATATATACCAGTAGATTTTAAAATTATTGCTAAGTGAAATGATAAATAATCATATCACTTGACCATAGGGTAGAAAATTGTACAGACACTGGATTGGTTAAATTTAAATGATTTTAAATCATTAAAATTTGAATTCAATTAAATGATACTTTGAAATAAATTGGATTTATATAAACCGGCTTTTCAAAAATCTAAGCTTTAAATGTTGAATCGGAATTGGTCTTAATAAATTGTTTAAAGGACTTAAATTGAAATTTCGAAGTTGAATTGTCAAATATAAATGAATTTGATCGAAATTGAGTCATTGAAAATATTTGAATATAACTTTGAAATCTATTTAATTTGAAGTGGTTTAAATTGATAATTCAAACATGGATTTGAAACTGATATTGATTAAATGGTTTTCATTGAGAATCTGAATTGAAAAACCAATTTTAGTTAGTTGATTTTAAAGCTGGACATTGTCTAGATGTGTCGAAATGAAAGAAATGGCTTAATTCTGATATTAATTTCAAATTAATCATTTTAATGTAAACAATTGAATTATTTTAAACTATTTTAACCTATTTTAAACCATTAAAGTATTCTAATCTATTTTAAATTATTTAAACTATATTAAATATTTTAATCTATATTTAAACCATTTAAAGTTTTTTAAAGTATTTAAACAATTTTAAAATATTTTAAACTATTTTAATCCATTTTAAACTATTAAAACCCATTTAAACTATATTTAAAGTATTTTAACCATTTAAAAGTTATTTTAACTATTTTTAAATCTATTTTAAACTATCTAAACTTATTCTAAATTTCAGACTGTGTAAAGTGAAAATGTATATATCTAAATCCTTGATTTAGAAGAGAATAGGGTTAAATGATGTTATAACCCAAGTTGGGATTTAAATGATATTTTCTGGTGAAATGACCTATTTGATTGAATATGATGATTTTTAAATTAGATTTAACATGTTTTGTCGATATGATTTCGGAAATGAATATGATTTCAGAAGTGATATGGTTTGAATTAAATATGATATTTTGATATCAGAAACGGTTTTGGAAATTTAAAAAAATCATCTGGTGTGGAATAAGCATTTGGTTGTTAAAGAGACTGGGATCAAATATTGTCATACTCTCTACCAATACCGAAAACCACTTTAACAACTGTGTACGTGGTGGAGATTCCAGATAGGATGGTTTGGCGAACGATTCTGTATGCTGTATTTATGTAGCCCTGACTCCCGTGAGTCAGCTTGATGTGGCTAAAACAGGAGCTATACCAGGCCAAGTGAGGTCGCACCTCCTATCGGGTGTTGCGACTTTTCTATTGTTTAGAAAAACACTAAATTCTGCAAACGTACAGGCGTGTAGTATGCAGGTCGAACATGGGGAATTGTATTTCAAAATAATTGAAATCCATAGTTAAATCTTAGGTGTGTTAAACAAATTCGACGGTGAATTTGAACAGAAAATAAAAACAATAATATACCCCGAATCGATTCCGAAACTAATCGAAATTGCAATCAAAATATAAAATTGTAAAAATCAGAACAGAAATTGAAATTGCGGATGAGAAAATAACAGTGCAAACAACTGAAATATTTATTAACTAACTGAAAGGAGTGCATAAAATAACTAAAAACAAGAATAAATAAATTGCTAAATCTAATCAACAATTCTACTTATTCTGTTCGAAAATGAAAACATTGCTGAATTTGAAACTAAACTTGAAGAAGAGTGATGGGGTAAGAGATGATTTTCCATCTGCATTGCTCTCTCTATTTAAATACTTCAGCCTCCACAAATAACCCTACTATTTAGGTCCATGTGCTTGATATTTGGAGAAAAATAAAGCCACCTCACTTTGAATTGGTCTTTGCTTTGTTTTTTTATTAACAAGTGGCCTTGCTTTGAGAGATTTTCAGGCTAATCTTTGAAAGCGTATTTTCAATATTTGCATTTGCCTTCTTGCATGAATAGTACACATGTTGGTGACGTGAGATTCATTTCTTCATGAATGATATGTACTTTCTCTTCGAATTATTCGGTACTCAAAATGTTGCACTCTTTTTTTTGCGTGTCATTTGAACCATTGGACGGCACAGCCGATTAATTTCAACGTTGCACTTCGGAATCTATAATCTGCAAAACCATAACAAAATACCCGTATAATATCGCTTTATTAAAATAAAAATATATGAAACAAACGGTTTAAAATGCAGAAAAATATGTTCATCAAATACCCCCACACTAGAACTTTATTCGTCCTCGAATAAGCAAGAAAATATAACTAACTAAATCCTTTTTCGTAGGAAACACGATTGCATTGAGCGTATGCAACAAGCCGGTAAACCTCTAGGTGTCCCTAGTAGGACGAGTGGTGTCTCGTGAGGGTTTTCAGCGGATACTACCCACAAAATCCAAATGCAGTATGTGATGATTCTAATGTACTACATGAATGCAAAATTTTAACAAATGGAGACTCGATTTACTTCAGGATAGTTGAAACAAAATAATGTATATCAATTTTAGTCAACTTCTTCAAATTTTTGGTTCCTCACTAATCACAAATTTCAATATAACTCAAGTTTTCATACATTAGATTCTAGTTTGGCCAGTTGTTTCGGTCGATAGCATAGTGCAGCTATGAAATAAATTCTTCACTGTTAATCATAGTTTTTTTTTCAAAATGGTATTTTTCATTTCCATTTGTATAACAAGCCAAATCAAAAAAGTCAAGAAGTGTTTCGGTTTCAAAGCTTAGTCTCTCTTTACTAATTTTTTTTACACCTAACTTTTGGACCAAGATATACCACCCATGCACTGCCTCGCGGGCTTACGTGAGAGTTGGGACAGAGCTTGACGGATTGTGCAAACCGACGCTGACTATGTCATAAAAGGTCGGTAATCCTTAGGTGATTATTTATTTAATTAATTATACACCTAACTCAGAATGCTGAGGCCAGATATACCATCCATGCGCTGCCTTGCGGGCTTACGTGAGAAGAGTACAGAGCGTGGCGAGTGCACACTTTCATAAGTGTGCACACTTATTGACTCTAGTGTTTCTTCTTCTTCTTATTATTATTATATATATATATTTTGAAATTAACTAAAGAGAGTTATGCAAATCAACCTAGCATTACTTAACTTCAATGATCTGAAATGTCAACGCATGTACTTTAAATCTGCCACTTTTTTTTAAACAAAGACTACAGTTTAGAAAGGATTTCATAACCATCACATACGAACCCCCTTATATACTAGCCTCACTATTATCGCTTGTAATTCAACTTTTCATTATATTTTACATTTGAAATTAGTGATTCACAAAAAATTTCATCAATTAACTTCAACTGCTTACTTACTTTGTCTTGACTAATTAAAAATAAATCGAAGACCTGAAAATAATGGGAAATGAGAAAAAAATTAAAAGGAAAACAAATAATGAGATGATATTTTTTTATATGATGCCACACTATGAAATATGAACAAACAGAATGAGATATGCGTCCCCCCACACTGGAATGGGACAGTGTCCCAACTGTCAAATGGAATGCAAACGCAAAACAGAAAAATAAAATAAAAAATATACAACGTGATATGTACAAGATAGTGAGTGGCTTATGCCGAGTAGCTGGGTTCATGGAGATCCACGAACTTGTCGTCCTCGTGTTGTTCAAACTCTAGAAATGGCTTCAAGCGCTGTCCATTGACCTTTGAAATGGAACTGTCCCTAGGATTTTCAATTTCAACCATAAGGGTATACTGTTTTCACAATATATGGACCTAATCATCGAGATCTAAATTTGCCCAAAACTAAACGAAGTCTGGAATTATATAAGAGAACTTTCTGACCTACTTCGAATGTCTTACGAAGTATGGATTTATCATGATAGAATTTAGTTTTTACTTTATAAATCTTTGCATTTTCATATGCTTCATTTCTTAATTCTTCTAAGTCTGACAATTGTAATTTACAATGCGATCCGGCTTTTACTACATCAAAATTAAGGTATTTGATTGCCCAAAGTGCACGGTGCTCGAGCTCAACAGGTAAATGGCATGCTTTTCCAAAGACCAACCGTTATGGTGACATTCCTAGATTGGTTTTATAATCTGTGCGAAATGCCCAAAGGGCGTCTATCAATTTAGATGACCAATCTTTTCTGTTGGAGGTAACTGTCTTTTCAAGAATTTTCTTAATTTGTCTATTGGAAATCTCGACTTGACCATTAGTATGTGGATGATATGGAGTAGATAGTTTATGAGTGATAGAGTATTTCTTAAGAAGAGATTCAAAAGCACGATTACAAAAATGAGAACCGTTATCACTTATAACGGCTCGAGGTGTGCCAAAATGGGAAAATATGTTTTCTTTCAAAAATTTGACAACAACTTTATAGTCATTCGTTCTAGTGGGAATGGCCTCAACCCATTTAGACACGTAATCTACTACAAGTAGGATGTAGAGATTTCAAAAAGAATTAGGAAAAGGACCCATGAAAGCGATGCCCCAAACATCAAAAATTTCGATGACAAGGGTTGGGTTTAGGGGTATCATGTTACGTTTGAAAATACGACCTGTTTGTTGACATCTAGCGCATTTGGAGCAAAATTCGTGGGCATCACGAAAAAGAGAAGGCCAATAAAAACCACGCTGTAACACCTTGGCAGCAGTTTTCTTTGCTCCAAAATATCCTCCATGTGCTTGATTATGTGAAAAAGAGAGGATGCTATGGAATTCATGTTCGGGGACACATTTACGTATGATTTGATCGGTGCAATATTTGAAGAGATAAGGATCTTCCTAACAAAAGTTTCGAACATTGGAGAGAAATTTTTGTTTATCTTGTTTTGACCAATGGAAAGGTGTTTCATTTGTGACAAGATAATTTACGATGTCCGCGTACCATGGTGCACTGGAGAGGGAAAGAATTTGTTCACGGGGAAAATGATCGTTGATTTGAGAGTTATCGTAGTTTACATGAACAATACGAGAAAGATGATCAGCTACGACATTTTCAGAACCCTTTTTATCTCGTATTTCTAGGTCAAACTCTTGAAGAAGGAGAATCCAACGGATTAAGCGGGGTTTGGCAACCTTTTTCATGAGTAAATACCGCAAGGCGGCATGATCGGTGTAAACTATGACCTTAGAACCTATGAGATATGATCTAAACTTATCGAGGGCAAAGATAACTGCTAAAAACTCTTTTTCCATGGTTGAGTAATTCAATTGAGCTTCATTAAGAGTTTTGCTAGCATATACTGACTCAAGGAAGTTTATCGATTCGTTGGCCTAAGATGGCTCCAATTGCATAACCAGAAGCATCACACATTAATTCAAAAGGCAAAGTCCAATTTGAATGTTGGATGATAGGTGCAGTGGTCAAGATCGATTCAAGGGTTTCAAAAGACGTTTTACATTCATTGGAAAATTCGAATTTAACGTCTTTAGCCAGAAGATTCGAAAGAGGTTTTGAAATTTTCGAATTTTTTTTAATGAACCTCTTATAAAATCCTACACGGCCGAGAAATGAGCGAATGTCCTTTACGGACCTTGGAGGAGGAAGGCCAACAATAAGATCAACTTTAGATTTGTCAACTTCTAGGCCATTTTTAGAGACAACATGACCTAGTACTATTACTCGCTTAACCACAAAATGACATTTTTCCGAATTAAGAACAAGAGATTTCTCCGTACATCGCTTTAAGACACGTTCTAAACGAAGGAGGCACTGATCAAAAGATGACCCACAAATTGAAAAATCGTCCATGAATATTTCTGAGAAATCCTCCACCATATCAGAAAATATACCCATCATACATCTCTGAAAGGTAGCGGGAGCATTACAAAGACCAAAGGCATGCAACGATAAGCGAAAGTTCCGTAGGGACATATGAACGTTGTTTTGTGTTGGTCCTCTGGCGCAATGGAAATTTGATTATAGCCGGAGTAACCATCAAGAAAACAATAATATTCATGACCGGCTAAGCGTTCGAGCGTTTGATCAATGAAAGGGAGGGGAAAATGATCTTTTCTTGTTGCTGCATTGAGTTTTCGATAGTCGATGCAGACACGCCATTTTGTTTTTACTTTTGTCGAAACAAGTTCGTTATTCTCATTTTTTGTCACAGTGATTTCAGACTTCTTTGGCACAACTTGTACCGAACTTACCCAAGTACTATCAGAGATAGGGTAGATAATGTTATTGTCTAAACATTTGATAATTTCTTTCTTTACCACTTCTCTCATATTAGGGTTTAATCGCCTTTGAGCTTTGCGAGTGGGTTTAGCCTCGTCGACTAAATGTATTCGATGTTCAATGATTGATGGACTAATTCCCTTAATGTCAGCGACTACCCATCTTATTGCCTCTTTATTTTCCTTTAAAATTTTCAAAAGTTGTTCTTCTTGGTCGTTGATGAGATCGGGTGCCAAGATTATAGGGAAATTTTCCGAAAAATCTAAGTATGCGTACTTAAGATCGTTTGAAAGAGGTTTGAGGTCTAATTTAGTGCGTACTTCTTTTGAGGCTTCAGTGGGCATCAACTGATTGAATTCTAATGAATTATGAGAAGAGCGGAGCGTATCATTTAATCCATACATGTATTTATCTTCATTTAAATTGGAATTAAAATGATCTAGGCACATGTTAAGAGACTCCGTAATTTCACTAAAATCATTTTCTACAATTGTTTGGATCATGTCAACTTCTTCTATTTCAAGATCCCTTGGTTGTTTGTTAAGATTGAATATATTTAGTTCAATGGTTAGGTGCCCAAAGGAAAGTCGGAGTTGACCATTCCTACAATTTATGATGGCATTTGATGTTGCTAAAAATGGATGACCTAATATCAAGGGAATCTGAACGTTAGGATTTGAGACAGGTGTGGTCTCTAGAACTATGAAATCGATTGGGAAATATAATTGCTCGATTTGTATCAAAACATCTTCAACTGTGCCCAATGGTTTTTTGACAGATCGATCAGCTAGTTGAATTATGATGTTTGTAGGTTTTAATTCCCCTAGTCCAAGTTGACAGTACACAGTATAAGACAAAAGATTCACACTCGTTCCAAGATCGAGTAAGGCATGACTAATGTGAGTGTTACCTATTTTACAGCCGACTATAGGACAACCGGGGTCCTTATACTTGATTGGGTAGGGATTTGAAAGAACTGAGCTAGTGTTTGCAATTAGAAATGCAGTCTTAGGAACGTTAGTGGCGTGTTTTTGAGTACACAGCTCTTTCGAACGTTTGGCGTGTTGAGGAATTTGGTCGATGGTATCAAGAAGTGGAATATTGATCCGAACTTGTTTGAAGATTTCAAGAATTTGGTCAAAATTAGTCGGCTTCTTCTTTTTGTTGAGTCTATAAGGAAATGGAGCTACGAGTTTATAGACTCGTTTGGTAGTTTTTTCATTCAAAGAAGAAGGTGTGATATTAGAGGGTAAAGATAAGGGAGCTGACATGTTGGGGTTACCAACATCAGAAACTGAAGAATGGTCGGGATTGCCGACCTTGGATGAAGAATTAGAGTTGTTTGGATTGACAACTGTGGGTGTTGACCGAGTTTTATAATTTTGAACAAGGGAAGACTTAAAAAGGACGTCAAGGTTGCCGACATGGTTGTCCACCTTCTTTCCAGACCTTAATGTGGTGACAGCATTAACTGGATTTACATCTTCGTCCTCACAAAGATTTACTCCTCAAGAGTTATACTTTGGATTCACTTCGGTTTGACTAGGCAATTTACCTTTCTCATTGATTTTCATGAGATCCTTCATCATTATCAACATTTGTTCATTTTGTTTGGTGATTTTCTCAATTCTTGCATCTTGGTTAGTGATTTGTTCATTTTGTTTAGAGAGTTGTTTTTCCAATCGAGCAATTTCTTGTGAAGGCTGAGAATGTTGGGTTGACGGATTGAAATTAGGATGCTTGTATGGTTGATTCGAAGGTTTTGTTTGAGGAGTTGGTTGTGAATTTTGAGCATTAGATGTTGGGGCTCGATAATTCGGATTTGGTATCATCGGATACATATGTGGTGCATTAGCCACATTGTTAGGATTTGACCACGAAAAATTTGGATGATGCTTCCAGTTAGGGTTGTATGTGGATGAATAAGGACTGTTTTGAGTTATAGCATTGATTTGGTCTTGTGTGTAGTAATGGGGCAGTCCTTCTCCTTCTTGAGAAGTTTGGGCATCTAGAGGAAGATGTGATAGGTCAATGGCATGTACTCCGCTGTTTGGAGTACGAATTGGAATACGAATTATTTCCCATTGCATATCCTTTTCCGAGTACTCTTCCAAAAATTCCCAAGCTTCCTCGTCTGTTTTTCCCATGAATTCTCCTCCACACATTGATTCAAGTTGGGATCTTGTTTGATAGTTAAGCCCTTCATAAACGATTTGGCATAAAATGTGTTTAGGGATTGCATGATGTGGGCAACTATATAACAATTGATTGAACCTTTCAAAATATTTTGAAAAAGTTTCTCCTTCATTCCAAAAGAATTGGTTGATTTCAGTTCGAATTTTAAGAGTTTTGTGGAAAGGAAAAAACTTCTTTAAAAATATAGTAACGAAATCGTCCCAACTTTTAATTGAATTTTTAGGAAGAGAATTAAGCCATTTTTCGCACTTTCTAGAAGTGCAAATGGAATAAGCCTTAGCTTGATGGATTCATTAGAAAGTTGTGGCATTTTAGTTGTAGAAGCGTATAATTCAAATTCACTAAGAAATTCATGTGCATTTTCACACCCAGTGAATTTTGGTACCCCTTGGATAAAAGAATGTTTTAGCTCAAAATTATTTCCTTCGGCAGGTGGAAATGAAATAACCGAAGGTTGAACAGTCCGTGTTGGATAGCATCGGTCTCTAAGGGATAATCGTCGGTTCTCATGAAATTCATTATTTCCAACATGTGATTTAGGTGATAATTTTGGTGAATTGTGGTGTGAACTGTGTTGTGAACCGTTTTGTGAACCGTGATAGCTCATATTAGTTTGATTTGAAATTTTCGTTGATTTGTTTAATGAAATATTTTGGCTTTCTAAACGGTTAAAATTATTTCTTGCCCAAACGCGCATAAACCAATCAAGGTGTAATAGCCAAAAGTAAATTTATAACAGTTTTTAGTTGGGCACCTGTAGAGTAAAAAAATACTTGCAGAGGGGCACGGCTGTCCGTCCAGTGCAACTGAGCAGTGCTAGTGATTCAAACTCCACAGTGTGCGGTTGCTATGTTGTTGCTACCTGTCAGATATCTAAGAGCTGATATCCTTAGAAAAAAATGAAATTGCAACCATGTGTTGTTGATGCAATTGAAGCAATGCTAACAAAGCGTGAAGCAAGTGAAAAAAAGAACAAAACGTGGAGCAAGCGAAAAATATCTTGTTTAAAGGAAAACCAACGTATGTAACTAATGGGAGTTTAAGGGCATAAAGTGGCAACTAGTGTATGCACACTAACGTATGCTGGAAATAGAGAAATCCAATGAACAAGTGTGAATGCTTGTGCTAAACAAGAACTAAATGAACAAGTGTGAAAATATGCAGATCATGATTCGAAAATGTGAGAACATGAAAACTGGTTGCGTGAAAAATGGTTGGACATTGGACACGTGATATAAAATTAATTGTGGATGAAAAGAACGAATGTAAATTGAATGCAAAAGAATGTAAAAGCGTAAGTGAAAAATATAACGTGAGATACTAAAATAAGAGTAATGTGAGCTGTGTACGTAAAATGCAACTGACTAATATGCAACGAACGTAAGGAATCGAAACAGCAAGAATATGCAGCAAATGAAAAGAAAAAACGAGTTTTTTTTAAAAAACTGAAAAACGAAAAAAATGGTTTTTTTTGAAAACTAGTGCAAAAATAATAAATTAACACAAATAGACTTAAAAAACGAAAAATCGAAAATTTCAAAATAGCAACTCCCCGGCAACGGCGCCAAAAATTTGTTGCGACTTTTCTATTGATTAGAAAAACACAAATTTTAATAAATTCTGCAAGCGCACAGGCGTGTAGTATGCAGGTCGAACATAGGGAATTGTATTTTAAAACAATTGAAATTCATAGTTAAATCTTAGGCATATTAAACGAATTCGACGGTGAATTTGAACAGAAAATAAAAACAATAATATACTCCGAATCGATTCCGAAAATAATCGAAATTGCAACCAAAATATAAAATTATAAAAATCAGAACAGAAATTGAAATTGCAGATAAGAAAATAACAGAGAAAACAACTGAAATATTTATTAACTAACTGAAAGGAGTGCATACAATAACTAAGAACAAGAATAAATAAATTGCTAAATCTAATCAACAATTCTACGTATTCTGTTCGAAAATAAAAATACTGCTGAATTTGAAACTAAACTTGAAGAAGAGTGATGGGGTAAGATATGATTTTCCATCTGCATTGCTCTCTCTATTTAAAGACTTCAGCCTCCACAAATAACCCTACTATTTAGGTCCATGTGCTTGACATTTGAAGAAAAATAAGGCTTCCTCATTTTGAATTGGTCTTTGCTTTGTTATTTGATTAACAAGTGGCCTTGCTTTGAGAGATTTTCAGGCTAATCTTTGAAAGTGTATTTTCAATATTTGCATTTGCCTTCTTGCATGAATAGTACACATGTTGGTGACGTGAGATGCATTTCTTCATGAACGATATGTACTTTCTCTTCGAATTATTCGGTACTCAAAATGTTGCACTCTTTTTTTTTGCGTGTCATTTGAACCATTGGATGGCACAACCGATTAATTTCAATGTTGCACTTCGGAATCTATAATCTGCAAAACCACAAAAAAATACCCGTATAATACCGCATTATTAAAATAAAAATATATGAAACAAACGGTTTAAAATGTAGAAAAATACGTTCATCATCGGGCACATTTCTTCGATAACATATTTTGATTTTGTAATTGATTTGGCGGCCGCACCTCGATTTCGATTATGTGAGCGTGTTTCGAGATGGGCGGTAGTAATTGCTATGTGTTATCACCAGTTCGGGAGTGAAAATGGTGGAATCCTATTCTGGTACTGCCTCGCGTGCCATGTCACATGCCTTATCGCGTACTACGTGTTTGGTTTGTACTGTACCTATGCTATGCCCTCAAATAGCCCTCCAGTTTACAGAGGAACTACGGTACTGTATAAGCTATGTGAATATATAAAAATGTGTTAAAGGGGATATGGGTAACACCTTAATGCTATTTTAATACTTCACTTTATTGTAGACACTATTATAATAGTGTATTGTGCTATGTATATAGATAGTTTAACGAATACTTAGGAGATGGAATCCAGAATATCTCTTAAGTTATTGCACACACGTTAGACACTGGATATGAGATGTCAAACTCCATAAACAACTCTGATGCCGTAACACTCATATTTACTATTGATTTAACTTACATAAGATCTCTTAGTTCTCACTCAAATGTTTTGTCTTTTCAATTCTCTCAGGTCAGTCTGAGCTTTTCAGTTTATAGAAGACTGCTTTTCTAGTGGACGAAGACGAAGATTTAATACTGTTATTATTTATTGTATTTATTTTGCTGCATCATTTTTTTTCGCATCAATTATTTATTTATTCCTATTGTATGTATTTCTGAACTGTATTGTAAAAGCGTAATCTAATGTTATTTGTAAAACAGCTTCATGAATTGTTTATTTGATTATTGTATTTTGTCATTTCACTGTGAGATTCTATGCTTATTTTTCTTCCTTTCTCTGGTTTTTTCTTATTTATCCCATAAAATTTCTCCCTTTTGAATGGTTTGAGTTTGACACGTGTGATTTATTGTCGATTTAAACCGTCCAAAAAGGTGGGCCGCTACAAAAGTCTTCCAAAATATATGTTTTCATCTTCTTAGTTTTTCTTTGAAAATGGGCTAAACAAATTGTAGAAGTAGGAACACTTCTCAACCTTCATACAACTAGTGAAGTTTTTCAATTGTTTTTCATAAACAATTTTCAGTTCGTCAAATTTATTCTGATAATATGCTGTGTACTACTTCTTCCATTAGGAAGCTTCATCCATGTCTATACTAGAAGGAGGGGCAGGAGCCACTTGGGAATAAATCATTTTAGGATCGTCTTCCTTAGATAGTTAAAGGGCCACCTGGTTAGGCAACTCCTCATTTTTTTTCTTTGAGTTTTTTAATCTCATCTTCATAAATGATCCTGTAACAGCTCTTTGCATCTTTTAATAATGTTTCCTATTTGGCAATACGATCTTGTGCGAGCTTAAGCTTCTACTCAAGTTCTTCTATCGAAAAGCATTGCTTGGTAATGCAATCATATTGCCAAATGTTGGCCTATTTAGACTCTTCAAGCTCATGAGTTTGCTCCTTGTGCTTTGATTGCAGTTCTTCCCACACTTCATTAATAGTTTGGTTCTTTTCTCTAATGACGTCCGCATTAGCCACCTCAAATTCTTTAACCTGGGTTTCATAATCCTCGATTACAAGTGCAGAAGCCATTCTTTTCAAATGAGAAGTATAAAGAACGTGCGTGAGGCATCTATCTTCAAATAAATCAATCAAGGTAGCTTTGATGGAAGAAATGACCGCAGTCTATAACTATGAAGTAAACATGTAGGAAATCAACGAACAATCAAACATGAAAGACATATACACAAAGGAAAATATCATATCAATTAAAGAGTTGAAAATACATAAGACAAGAACCACTCTCGCTCACGAGAAAGTCTATTTTTGAACAACAGCAAATGGGGGAAAACTAAAGGAAGAAACTCATCCTTTAGTAAAACATTCCATCTATGCAGTACTAATTCATCAAGCGTGTCTCTCCGATGAATGACTCAAGTAATCCTGAACAAAAGCCCCTAAGACTCTCTCTTTAATTGCGCTATAGACCTCTTAAATTCATTTCCCCTTCTATGTACCAAGTCAATTTTCGTTGACTAGATTGATATTCTAGACACTCGATGTGCTTCCTAAGGTGTTGAAATAAATTATCCTTCTTACATGACTTCGACCATAAAGTTTCCTCAACATTAACTTCTGTTACCTAGAAAGAAAAGGTAGGAGAACATGAATTCAAAATACATTGCTACATGTAAATAAAAAAGAAAACAAAAAATAAAACATGATAAAGTAAACAACTAATATCACATAAACCCACTATCTACTTATATGCAACTCAAAATGTAACAAACTAGCGAGAACATGAAAAAAAGGAAAACAAAACAACAAAATCTTTCAAACATTTACTTCTGCATTCCATAAGGATCCCGAAAAGGTAAGTCCAATATATGCTCCTGCATTAAAATGATTCTACTCGGTATCGAAGTCGTCAAGCACCACCTCTTCCTCAATTTCCTTAGAAGAAGAATCAAGAATCCCTTTTATCTCTTTGGACCATTTTCTCCTGCAATAGACCAATGCGTCCATTATAGCTTCTAGATCTTCAAGAAAATCCAAACTAATTTTTGCATCCATTATGTCGAGCCAATCTACAAAAAACCGCCTCTTGACATGTGCATAAATTTTCTATAGGATGTTGAAGATTTTAGCATCGAGCTCCTTTTCTTTTCAATAAGTTTCTTCTTAAATTCCTTGGCTCTCTCCTTCCATCTGTCAAATCTTTTCCTGCCTTGACTGCCAACACCTTAGCATCCTTAAGGTTCTCATTAACACCATCAAGCAATTTGGTAATCTCTTCCAATCTAGTCTTAGCATCCTTCTCCCTCTATGGTCCCGCCTCTATATCCTATCTCAATCAGGTAATCTCAACCTGATCCTTAGCCAATACCGATTCTAAATCCATAAGTCGCTTATGCAACACCAACCCAAGGTCATACCTTCGGTATGACGACATAATAAATCATAAGGAATACTTCTAGATCTCAACTAGATTAAGTTGATTAATGAATAATCGACAAATTGACTTGAAATATACCATGATGAATGCTAAGGAAAATGTCCTCAGGGAGTGAAGGAGGGGATGCCACCAAAGTAAGAGGTAGTTTAGTTATATCATCAATGATAAGGCACCTCATACATTAGGTTATATCAGAAATGGCACTCTCCCTTGAGATAGGTAGTAAGTGGGAAGAAGGAAGAAGCAGACTAATATGAGGCACCTCGATTGGAGCAGGTAGAATAACTTTAGAAGAACGAATGTCAACTTTTCGCCTCTTGATCGGGTCTTCTAACATGATCAAATCATCTTCGGATCTCTTTGAATCTTTCTTCTTTAGTGCAACAACCAACTTCGAATATATGGTGCGTAAACAATTTAAGTAAAATGCGCTAAATATACCAAGCAGTGCAAAATAAAGCATGACGAAGAAAAGAAACACATAAAAATCAAAATACATACAACTAAAATATACCGCTCAATACAGCCGTGTCAAAAGCATAAACAAAAATGGAATGGATAAAATGGTAATGGGTGGAGGAAATTATGTTTATGCAGTAGGTCTTCCATGAACAGATTAGAACACTTGTGAACGTCCACACCACAACTAAGCACCGTCTACGAGATGAAAATAACTCTCATTTGCCTTTAGAAAAATCATGAAAATAAATAAAATAAAATAAAATTTAAGTTAGTAAAGGAAGTATCGGGAGATATAATAAGAAAGAAAGAGCAAGGCGGTACCAGGTTTCCCAAATAAGGGAATGAAGCCATCTTGGTTCAAAATGAAAAAGAATTGACCCGGCCATTTATAGGTCTGAGGCTGAGTCGCAAAAAAGAGATTTGGTAGCTTGAATGTATTAAAATTCGATGCATCCCAAGGTTAGGTTCTTATACATCATATATAAAAAGAGCATTCTCGACAAGAAGAAGGAGTTAAGTTTTCGACGTAAAATACGTAGGTGTAAGCTAAGAGGTTATAAGATATAAGGGTTAACTGAACATGGAATAGATCAACTATAGCCAACCATTCTTTAATAGTGGGGTGTAAAGGAAGATAAAAGCTACATTGGATGTGTTTCCAAGTAAGCGAAATATACCTCTCCTAGGGCAGATGAATATGTCTGAGGGTGTAGGGAACCTAAACCCGAAGCTCTCAATTCCAAACTTAGTCAAGATTTCTTTAGCCTGACTTTCCACACAGATAGTAGAGGTTAGATTTAGAAAAGATGAATCACGTCCCGATGAACCGGGAAGATCATCGGAAGCCATTGATAACTAAAAGAAGGGGTAAATTAAAATCAAAATTTACAAAAACCACTTCAGCGCAAATAGTAGATAAGTAAAGATGAGGAATTCATATAAAAGATGTATCAAATTAAAGAGCAATATCACTTAATTAGCTTATTCAATGGTTTAAAAATGTATGTGATTGCACAAACAATTTGAAGATCAAATGATAAACTAGTAAAACCCTAAGAATGGTTTTCTCAAAATAACAGAAAAATATACCAATTTATATTAGTAGTTCTGCTAAACAAACAATTTTGATTGGCCGCCTAAAACACATAAAGGAAGAAAAAAAGAAGCGATATAAATAGCTTATAGATTAACGATGGTCCAGGCTTGATAAGAAGGAATTGAAGTAAAAACCGTAAATTGCCTAAGGTTTCTTTTATGTTTATTGAGCAACCAAAAGCGAAAAAGAAGAAGAAAGGAGAAACAAGTACAAGTTAATTTAGAGGATCTCAACCCTTGAATCCAAATAACACTACTAATTAGGACCACTAGATGGTAGTGATGAGAAGGGATCTTAACAAAAAACTAAGAAAATTTCATGAAAACTAAAATGACATGTCTGATCAGGTACAAAGAGCATGGCCATTCATATGGTAACATATATAAGAAGCATTTAATGTGAGATGAGTGATGGACTAGATGGTAAGAAAAATAGGCACTAACTTGCGTTGGCGCAGACTTGTGGTATCAAATATTACATCCATTTTTGATCACAAGGTATGGATACAATCCAATTGTAACAACCCAGAATTTTTATCGTCTTGAGTTTTGAATATTAAAAAATTAATATTCAATAATACGGTATTTTAATCAGAATAAATCCTTGATAAATAACAATTAGTAATAATTTACCATTTTAAAACCAAGATAATATTTTAAATTTCCAGATTTTAATTATAAAATAGAAAATTGATTTGAATTTGTTATATATGTATGTAAACTTCACTATTTCAAATTTATGATAAAAAATCTGTATGTATACACACACACACACACACACACACAAAGCTTTGTGATGTTTAAAAATATATATAAGTGTATATATATATGTATATTTTATAAGAATAGAGTACATGAATATATATGAATATCTATGTATGAAATGTATGATGGTAGCATTCAAACGTATGACAAATATATATATGTGTGTGCGTGTCTGTTTTTAAAAATTAGTTTTTATGCAAATATGTATAAATGTATATGTATAAATATGTAAGTATGCAAATATGTATATTAGAATGTATATATTTCTACATATATATTTATACATGGGAAAAACATCATGATGGAAAAACATAAAACCAAATCACATAATAAATCAAATCAAGCATAATAAATCAAGTCGTGCACATCACCTATAAAATCAAGTCAAATAAAGATCAAATCTGCCCAAAAACAAAAAAGAAAGAAAAAAGATTTGAAGCCTGTACAAAACCTCCAGCCACCCTATTGCTTACCTTATACACTTTCTTTCTCATATATATATATATATATATATATATATATATATATATATATCTGTGTGTGTGTGTGTGTGTGTGTGTGTGTGGCCATACTTGTTCGCACGTATAAAAAAAGGGAAGCAAAACAAAGATCTGCCATTAAAACAAAGTCTGGTTAGGTGTTCAAAGCTTGGAGGGAAGGATTTAAACAAGCAGTAGGGTGTTCCTCACATTTCAAAAACAGTGAGTAAAACACTTAAGATTTGTTAACTGTATATTTCATACATATCTATATAACTGTGATTAATGGTGAATCGTTGAAATAGGTCATGTAGATATGTATCTGCTGTGAGTATATGTGTACGTATGAATGTATTCAACATGGTTTATCGACTAATCACTGTATATCTTCCATATAAGATCTCGTGTTCATTATTTTTGTTTAAAAACAATGTTAACTTTCAACTTTAAAAAATCAATATCTCATATCCATTCAGTTTTAAAGTATGACTCCAAAACAAAAATTACTTATTTTTGAGTATAAAAAAATTTAAAACTTGTTTCATTTAATTTCATCAAGTAGGGAGAGAGGAAATAACATTCAACGGTGAATGGTCTAATTTGGTCAAGTTCTAACTTTCATAATTTAATGTATGAATCATACACTTGTGATTGCGATTGAAAAATAGGATTTTTAAGATTGGTTTGAAGACTTATAGTGGAGTGTAGAAGGAGGAATTGGAAGTTGATCAGAATTGGGTGAAATGTCAAATTCTAATAAAGTAATTGATTTCAATTATCGGCGTCTGGCGTGGAGGTGAGTTGAGTGGTGGCGCACATGGGAAAAATGTCACGATAATTTTTAGTTGTGTGAATAGGCGAGGCGATTTGAACTATGGTTTAAGGAGCTTGGGTTATGGCGCATAGTTTGGTGGCATTTGTAGCCAGGATAGACAACCGGACATCGTGCAGTGGGATGGAATGAGGCAGCGTCGATGTGGGTCACGATGGTATAGGTGACGAGGGCTAACGTGGACAAAGGAAGTGGTAGTTTGGGAATGTTCGAACTGGAGTGTGACTTCGTGATGGGTTCGGGTTGTCGAAATTGGAAGGAGGGAGGCAGTAGGTCCAACCGGTGGTGCTATGCGATGAGGTAGAGCGGGGGAGTTTTTGGGTGGTTATAGTTGGTCAGAAGATGGAGCAAGTTGGTCGTGCACGTGCACATGCATGTGTGCATGGAGGTGGGGGTGTTTGCAAGCTGCAGGTAGGAAAAATTAAAAGGAGCTACTGTGTTGATCACGTGGATATTTGGGTCGACTTGGGGATGATGGTTCATGGCGCTGCATTGGTTCGGGTTTCAAGAAGTTAGGAAATTGAAGAGTTAGTCATGTGCTCGAATTTAAGTTCCAGGCTAAAAACAAAAATGAAATGGAAGGAGAAGGAAACACTGCGCATTTTTTTAGAGTGGGTATTGGGCTTTGGCCTATTCGTTATTTGAGGAGGGGTATTTAACTTCTTAAGATTTATTTTAAATATATATATATATATTAAAGCTAGTAAACTATGAAATGGGATATCTCAAGTGTTTTAAACCCGATCAACACGACTCTTTCTACATTCTACTCGTATGGACGAGCATAACATTATAGTGTAATTTGTGAATTGCTCCGGACCTGTGAAAATTTATGACTTATTTAAACAGACAGATTTTTTTAAATTACGCTATTAAATTAAATAACGTCATTAAATTTATATATGCTAATTACTGATGTTTATTTAGCAAAATAAATTACTATTAAGTTAAATTGGATCGGATATTGTAAGTGGACATTTGTTAGTGGAAATAAATCACCGTTCCGCTAAATTATTTGGACCCTGTTAAGCAGAATAAACCATTGTTCTGCTATTATTAATTGGATAAGTCAAATTTGGACATTTATTTAGCAGAAATAAACCCCGTTCTGCTATTACAACTGTGTGGACACTTAGTTACGTTCCTATCAAAAGTATTGGATAAGTGTTTTATTAACGATTAATTGTTAATTATGAAATTAATTTACATATGTGATGTTATGTGTATACTTGGATAATAACTTGATAGTTACTGAAATTAATAGTGACTTGATTAAGTACCATTGGAGTTACTAAGCCTCTTTCCACATTTGGGAACTGGTTTTTGAATCAAAGTTATTTTAAGAATGATTATTATTTATTAAAGATATTCTAAAGATAATTAATAATCATTTGATAATGATTTAAGTTAATTATTTTATGATTCTTAAAATTTATTTAAAAATATTTAATTATTTTTTCCAAGGTTAATTAGTTATTTAAAATGTTTAAAAGTATATATTAATTTCAAGTTATTTTAAAGTAGTTGGATTTAAAACTTAATTATTATTTAAGAATCAATCAATATTAAAATATTATTATTCCAAAGATAATTGGTTTAACTATTAATTATGTTTTAAAAACATTGTATTATATAGTAAACCTTTTATGAAAGAGTAAATTTTCCTAAATTAAACTTGGGAAAATTTATATAGAAACTTTATAAGTATTATTTTAAGATAATTATTAAATAAAGTTTTCGAAAAGTAATGGTATGCTTTCATGGCATAACCGGAGGTAGAGATTGTCTACAGTTAAGTTTGGATTTCTCTGGGATAGAGACGTAATCATTGAGTTGCGAATCTAAGGTTGATACCGTAAAGTACTTTCCATATTTATTTAAAAATGTTTTTTAATATTATTAAAGGAAATAGTTTGTGAATATACTTATTCCTATGAGACAAGTATATACCTTTGACTTAAAGATTTAATTTATTGAAATTTAGATTAAATAAGAATTTGTGATTTCCATGGGAAATGAAATCTTTGGTTGAATGATTGTTTATTTGATAGTCAAATGACCGACTATCAAATCTGGACCTAAAACATAACTTTAGAAATATCTAGGAGAAGCACGGAAATTATGTGGTATAGTTACCTTTTGAGGTGCTATGCTATACGTATAAACTCGTTTCGTTCTTGTAGGATGATTATAAGGAAATCCTTCCACTAGCAGTTAAGAGATGATCTCTGATCTTATTCTCGTATGTTTATTTGCTAAAGAACTAAGGTTGAGTTTATCGAAAATATCAAACATTGTTTTTAAGAGACCGGGATCAGATTTGCTTCATTACAGCATGATAGGGGGTTCTTGCTTCGTGTTTGGTGGTGAGCAGGAGACTCTTACCCCTACTTATCAGAGTGGCTTGGTTGCAGTCGAGAGGCTGGCCGTAAAAGCAAATTCAAGGTACCAATGTTTTGCACGGCGGAAAGTGGCCGCTATTGATGGTTGAAAAGCCTAGACTGTGACATCATGGTATCATAGCTTAGGTTGAGCAAATACCTAGGCTTTGGTGGGATAGAACTCATTACAGATAGGGTTAGTGATTCCTCAGAATGAGTAACTCATTAGAGATAGGGTCAGTAGCACCCTAGAATGAGCTTAAGTGTGTGTATGTGTGTGTGTGTGCCTATATATATATAGTGCGTATTTGTTAGTGATATAAAAATGTTTTATATTGTGCTATTTTTCTGTTTAGTGGCTTAAGAAATCTGGTCGGTGCGTTCGTCCAATGTTATCGATAGGGATTTCCTAAACACTCGGACAAGACCAATTGAAACAGTGTTGTTTTAAAATGGGTAAATGGAATAATTTTACTTAGGAATATATTTTGTATATAAAAAAAAATTTCCATAGTTATGCTTGGTTGTTAGTGGTGATAGCATACCATCATTATCATCTAGGATTTGAACGGTCATGCTAGTCCATTTTATAGCATTGACTATTATCCATAAATCTATCTTGAATCTTCCTTTGGACATCTAGATTGGGTAATGGAAATTTTAGGAGCACTGAAATGAATACCTTGTGAATTAAGTTTCACAATGTGAATATAAGGCCTTTGTTGATAATTTTGAGTAAAAATTTGATTTCTAATGGTTGTTTATTTAAAAGAGAATTTGAATATTCTAGAGTGAATATTTGATAAATATTAAGCCTGAAATGATTAAGTTTAAGTAAATGTTATTAAAAGAAAATTTGGGATATTTTGAAATAATATTTGGAATAATTGAATATAAAGGTTAGTTGTATTAAATAGGGATTTGGTAAAAGAAGTTTATAAAAGAAAACTTAAATATTTCTGGAATAAATACTTGAAAATGATTTATATAAGAAAGCTAGGATACTTTTGCGATACAATATTTGGTAATGATTTCCTTTAAATGGAAATGACTTATAAATTTGATTTATTATAATATTCCTTATAAATAAAAGGAATTTGAGAATTTAAATCCCGAAAATTTTAGCAAAATGGTTTTCAAGGTTTAAAGGGTTAAGAATAACATTGAGAATATTTCTGAGTTTCTTAATAGGGAATTGTTTCCTAGGACCTTTCTATATAATGTTTTAATAGGAAATTTTTTGGTTCAATTTCAAAAGTATGGTTTGATTTACTATGAAGTAAAAAAATTATATTATTATTTAAAATGATTTTAGAGAAAGGAAATAATAATTTTATTTTGAGGTAGCTTTGGGTCTTAAAGAGGTTATGGGTGTACTAATATTTTGGAAAAGAGTTGTTAGAAATATATTTAAGGATAAATATCTTTGAAAAAGAAATTTGGTGGGAAAATGGGCATTTCTTTGGATTTGTTTGGGAAATAGTCCCAATCTGTTTTATGATGATCAGAATAATCTTCTAAGTGATGGTCGGATGTTTGCTTAGACAAATGGTATTGTGCATTTAGTATATTATTCTTTTTGTCAATGTACAATTGGGATGAGTTTGAACCTGCATGAATCCATAGAAAATTGGAATTGGATATTTTTTTGAAATATTTTGCTAGAAATATATTTATGATATTGTTTCAAAAAAATGGGTTTGAAAAAAGAAAGTGATTTTTAGTCAACTAGTTCAAGTGGCTAGAAAATAACTAAAAATAGGAAAGAGATACGTTCGAATGGTAAACGTTCTCCTGAGTATTATCCTTCTAGCAAGGGAATATATGATACTGTTTGGTAGTACCAAGTTCCTTGGTATAATTTTGGGGTTACACGGTCTAACTAACTATATATATATATATTTCTATGGATTAAATATATAGTATCGTTACAAAAAGTGTATTGAATAAAAACCGAGTGTTTTAAATTCTTAAGTGAATTCAAAGTAAAATTTTGAACTATGGTTTTGTATACACTTAGAGGATGATAGGGGATTTTATAAGTTAACCTATGTATTATAAAAATATTTTCATAAATAATTTAGAGATAATATAATTGGTATTAGGAATAACCTAGTAAATAAGTGCGTGAGATGGACATAGATCATTTCTTCTTTCCATATAGTTTGATCAAATATTCAAGTACAAGGCTTTGAGGTGTTTCACACCGTTCCGAATAGGGATATATTGCTCGATTTTTGACAGAGAGCATTTGATAAGGGTTCTTGATATGGAACTAAGGTTTTCTAGCATAGCTACAGCTATGTAAGGAAAGCAGAGGTTCTTAATCAAGGGGCCTGATCAGAGTCCGCATTAGAAAAGCGGGTGAACGATACTGGTTTAGAAGCGGAGTCATGTATTCGAGTAATGGTTGAATTTGAGTCGATATATGTATTATCTATGGACAACGTGCGGGTTTATGAATAATATTGAGTGTTTTTATACTGGAAATTTCGGGGATGAAACTCTTTTAAAGGGGAGGAGTGTAGCGACCTGGAATTTTTTTCGTCTTGAGTTTTGAATATTAATTTTTAATGTTCAATAATATTGTATTTTAATTAGAATAAATTCCTGACAAATAACAATTAGTAATAATATATCGTTTTAAAAACAAGATAATATTTTAAATTTCTAGATTTTATTTAGAATATAAAAAATGATTTGAATTTATTATATATGTGTGTAAACTTCGCTATTTCAAATTTATGATAAAAAATCTATATGTATATATATACACAATGCTTTGTGATGTTTAAAAATATATATAGTGTATATATGTATATGTTAGAAGAATAGATTATTTTATTTTATTTTGAAAATAGATTAATATAAATTCTTTAATTAGGCTGTGCGGCCCAAAGCCTTTACAACGATTTGGTAATAATCAGTTTTACAAGACAAAATTCGATACAAACTGAAAAAACCTAAAACATTCCTTTTTTAGGTCTCATGGCGGCTTTCAGTTCGCTTCTCGATTTTATTCGATTGACTCCTTCAACTTCAACATGTCCAATTGTCGTTGTTCTCGTGCCATTGCAGTGGTAAGTATTCTCGTCGGAATTCGATCAATTATTGAGCTGATATCTCTGTTGATTTGATTATATGAAGAATAGATTATATGAATATATATATATATATATGTATGTATATATATATATATATATGTATGTGTGTGCGTATGAAATGTATGATGGCAATATTCAAACTTATGACAAATATATGTATGTATGTATGTATGTATGTCTATGCGTGCATGTGTGTATGTGCGTGCGTGTGTTTTTAAAAAGTAGTTTTTATGCAAATATGCAAATATGCAAATATGTATAAATGTGTGTATATATACATATATATGTAAGCATGCAAATATGTATATAAGAATGTCTATATATCTACAATATATATAAATATATATATTTAATTATTTATACATGGGAAAAACATCATGATGCAAATATAAAATCAAATCACATAATAAATAAAACCAAGCATAATAAATCAAGTCAAGCATATCACCTATAAAATCAAGTCAAACAAAGATCAAATCAGCCCAAAAACGAAAAAGAAAGGTAAAAAGTAAATGTGAAGCCTATACTTAACCTCCAGCCATCCTATTGCTTGCCTTATAAACTTTCTTTCTTCTATATGTTTGTGTGTGTGTATATATATATATATATATATATGGCCACACTTATTCATATGTATAAAAGAAAAAGAAGCAAAACAAAGATCTGCCATTAAACAAAATCTGGTTAGGTGTTCAAAGCTTGGAGGGAAGGATTTAAACAAGCAGTAGAGTGTTCATCACTTTTCAAAAATAGTGAGTAAAACTAACGCAGCGTAGGAAGCGAATTCGAAGATGTAAATCGAATCCGTCCAGGATTTCACACGATTAGCGGAAATAATCGTTGAATCGATGATAAATCGATGAATTTAAGAATACCGAAAGGCCCAAATCCATTGATCACGAAGATACCGGACTTTAACAATCTTCGACACGTTGATCGCGTACGATACCGTGAGAGAAGATCTTCAATTCTTCGAACGTTAATCAAGTGCACTTGATTCCGTGAATTGGCTTCAACAATCGTTGATTCGAGCGCACTCGAATGCCGAAAGTGTAGATAGGAGATTACACTCAACTACCAATTTGAATGGAGGCACAAAGCACAAACCAAATTTTATTCAAAATTCCACACCTTTACAAATGACCTCACATCCCTATTTATAGAGATTTACAACTCAACACACGACTTAAGAAAATTACAACACAAGCGACTTACAAAACAAACGACATAAGAAAAATACAAGAAACGACTTTAAAAAAAACTCGTCCGCGACCTAACTTCAGCGACTTAAGGAATTGGTAGGCATTCAATCAGCGTCCTAACTGAAGCTTCGCGACCTACTGGATTTTGTTCGCGGCTCAAAGAATCTCGCGACCTAAAGGCAGCTGCTCGTGACCTAAAGAAAACTGCTTGCGACCTAAAGAAAGTCGTTCGCGACCTTCTTCTTCTTTGCGACCTCGGTTTTTCGTTCGCGAGCTATCAAAAGTCGCTCGCGACCTACAGGAGCTTCTCGCACGCGCGACCTAAGGAGTACTGCAGCGCGACTCAAGGCGGAGCGACCTAGGGTTTCCCCGTGACTCAAGGTAAGTCGTTCGTCCCCGAATTCACACTTTCCTCTTCTTCGACATGCTTATTCTCATGGTATGGAATTAAGTATTTGACGTTGAAAACGTCGGCAGTATGGATATGATCTGGCAATCTTAACCGATACGCATTATCATTGATCTTCTTTATGATTTCTAAAGGACCAATCTTCCTAGCAGCTAGTTTATTGTAAGTACCAACAGGAAAACGATCCTTGGTTAATACTGCATATACAAAATCTCCTTCCTTTAAGTCGACATGTCGTCGTTTAATATCTGCGGATTGTTTATATCTCTCATTTGACTTAAGCAATCGTTCATGAACGGTTCTGTGACAGTCCTGTAACCCAGTCACAAAATCACAAGCTTGCTTAACAACTCCCCTCTGATATGGCACGGTCTTCAAATCTAACGGTCCTTTCGGAATTGCTGAATATACAACTTGAAACGGACTGAATCCAGTACTTCGATTGACTGCATGATTATGTACAAACTCCGCTTGACATAACTTCATATCCCAGCTCTTCAAATTGTCTTTCCCAAGACCTCTCAATAAGTTTTCCAATGATCGGTTAACCACCTCCGTTTGCCCATCAGCTTTCGGATGGTAAGCGCTACTAAAATTCAGCTTCGTTCCGACCATCTTCCACAAACTCAACCAAAAATGGCTTAGAAATCTAGTATCCCGATCAGAAACAATAGATTCAGGTAGCCCATGTAATCGACACTTCTTTAAAGAATAATTGAGCAACTCGGACGGCATCAGCTGTCTTCTTACACGCTATGAAATGTGCCCTTTTTGAAAACCTATCCACCACAACAAATATAGAATCATTCCCCCTTTGAGTTCTAGGCAAACCCAAAACGAGATCCATGCCGATATCAACCCATGGTATGGAAGGCACGGGTAATGGCATATACAATCCCGCATTTGTAGCTGTCCCTTTTGAAACTTGACAAATATGACATCTACGTACAAACTTTTCAACTTCCCGCCTCATCGAGGGCCAATAGTAAGACTGAGAAATCAACTGCAATGTGCGATCCCGACCAACATGTCCTTCTTCATGCAACTCTTTTACAATTTTCATTCTCAAGCTGCAATCCGGTACGCACAATCGATTCCCCTTGAATAAGAATCCATCTACCAACACAAATTCATCAGTACTCCCATCCTTGACTTTCTCAACAATCTTCGTAAAATAAGGATCTTCTTCAAACAACTCTGACAATAGTTCAAATCCTGTCACTTCAACCTTCATTGTCGTCAACAAATGATTCCTCCTGCTCAAGGCATCAGCTACGCGATTCATCACCCCTGATTTGTGCTTTACAACAAAAGTAAACTGCTATAGATACGCGACCCATGAAGCGCGTCTGGCTGAAATTTTGTCCTGCCCTTGCAAATGTTTCAAAGCTTCGTGATCTATATAAAGAACAAACTCCTTCTGAAACGGATAATGTCTCCAGTGTTTCACAGCTTGAACAATCGCGTAAAACTCCACATCATAAGTGCTATATCTCAACTTGGCTCTATACAATTTCTCACTGAAATAAGCAACTGGTCTTCCATTCTGACTCAATACTCCACCAATCCCAACCTTTGAAGCATCAGTGTGCAACTCAAATAACAACTGAAAATCCGGCAAAACTAGAATTGGTGCTGACGTCAAAATGTCTTAACCTTTTCAAAAGCTAACTCTGCTTCCTCTGTCCACACGAACTTCTTTCCTTTTATGCAATCGGTTACAGGTGCCATCACACTGCTAAAATGTGGAATGAATCTTCGATAAAAAGATACCAATCCATGGAAGCTCCTCACTTTAGTAATTGTCTTGGGTTGTGGCCAACTCCTGACAGCTTCCACTTTACATTCATCCACTTGAATACCCTCCTTCGACAAAACATATCCCAGAAATAAAACACTGTGCGTCATAAACACACACTTCTTCGTTGCTGCATAGAATTGCTCCTGTCGTAGAATTAATAGTACTTCTCGCAAATGTTGGACATGCTCTTCCATACTCCCACTATAGATCAAAATATCATCAAAGTAAACTACCACGAACTTCCCAATGAATGGTCTGAAAATCTGGTTCATCACTCTCATGAAAGTACTAGGAGCATTTGACAAGCCAAACGGCATAACCAGCCATTCGTATAGACCCTCCCTAGTTTTAAAAGCAGTCTTCCACTCATCACACGGTCTAATACGAATCTGATGGCATCCACTCTTCAAGTAAATCTTTGAGAACACAACAGCCCCACTCAACTGATCAATCAAATCATCGAACCTCGACATAGGAAACCTGTATCTCACAGTGATCTTGTTTAGAGCCCGATTGTCCGTACACATCCGCCAAGTCCCATCCTTCTTCGGTACCAATAAGGCTGGCACTGCACAAGGACTCAAGCTCTCCTGAACACTCCCATGTTCTAACAACTCCTCCACCTGCCTTCTTAGTTCCTCATGCTCCTTAGGACTCATTCGGTAATATGGCCCGTGAGGTAATACTGCTCCTGGCACAAGATCAATCTGATGCTGTATATCCCTCAACGGTGGTAATTCTTTGGGCAGCTCTTCAGGAAACACATTCTCGAATTCTTCCAACACTGGTTTGACTTCCTCTGGAACTACAACAGATTCAGTAGCTTCACGTCCAATCAACAAAAACACCTCTGGACTCTCCTCTACTTCTCCAACAAACTACTTCAAAGTCAACAAAGTCTTCAACTCCTCAATCTCTTCTGACTTGCTCTCTCCTTGCTGTCTCTTCTTCGGAACTAAAATGATCTTAACACCTTCAAACATAAAGCTGTAGCTATTGGTTCGACCATCATGTTGCACTGCTCGGTCATACTGCCATGGTCTTCCCAAGAGCAAGTAACGAACATCCATCTCCACTACATCACACCAGATCTCGTCTTTATACTTCTTCCCAATCGAAAGTGGAACATGAACTCGCCTATCCACCTTCAACCTCTCCTCCTTTCCTTAACCACGCTAACTTGTAAGGATTTGGATGCTTCTCCGTCTTCAACTTCAACTTTCTCACAGCTTCGGTAGAAATGATATTGTCACAACTTTCCGCGTCAATCACAATTTTACACACCTTCCCCGGTATAGTGCATGTCGATTGAAAGATATTACTCCTCAACCAACTAACCTCCTCTTCCTGCTTCGGTGTCAAACATGATCTCCTCAACATTAGATTACATCCTTCATCTCCCGACGCGATATCCTGTTTATCCTCCTCAGCTAGACTAGAATAACCTTCATCAACATCCTCACTTTCTGCTTCAGAAATCATAGCTCGCCTCTTCGATTTCGAACATTCATTGCTCTTGTGGCAAAATTCTTAACAATTAAAGCACTTGATACTATTGTTGACATTGGTCTTTGCTACCTCATTGACAACCGGTTTAGTAACAGCCTTTGTAACAGTAGTATTGCTACTAGCTCCCTTCACTTGATTGTTGGAATTTGTAAACACACCACCTCCTCGTCTTCCTTGCTTCTCCCAAGCCAACGCTTTCTGCTGCGCTTCAGCCACAGATCTAGGGTCAAACATATTTACCATATCCTAGATCTGGATCCTCAACCCCCCAACAAATCTAGCGGTCAACTGTTCTTCCGTCTCCATGATGTCATTTCGAGCAATCAATTGATAAAACTCATCAGCATAATCATTAACAGTCTTTGTCCCCTGCTTCAGGTTCTGCAAACGTTGGTACATTAGAGATTGATAATTGTAAGGTAAGAAAGTAGCTTTCATTAACTTCTTCATCTTCTCCCATGAAACGATCTTTGACTTCCCCATTCTCTCTCGTGTAAGTTTAGTCTGCTGCCACCACGCCATAGCTCTCCCTCTCAATCTCGTAGCAACCAACTTAACTTTGCGATTCTCGGGAACTTCTTTGAAGTCAAAAATTTCCTCAACATTTGAAACCCAATCCAAAAATTCTTCCGCAACCATACCACCCTTGAATTCCGAAATTTCCATTTTCATTCCCGATTCCCATCTACGGTCATCTTCATATTCTCTAGCTCGACTCCACACTTGACCTCGATCTCGGTAATGAACACTTCCTCTATCACCATCAAACTCCTCATCAAAATCTGACGCATCTCGTTGTCGATCATGACCACCAATATCTCTACCGCCACCATTTCTTCGATCTACATTCCTCTAATCACGATAATCCACATCTCACCGATTTCGTTCATCAACATTCCTTTCACGATCTTCAACGTTCCTACGATCATGATCTCCTCTTCTCTCCCGATCTGACTGCGGTGAAACTCTGTTTCCCCATGACTCGATTCAGGTGAAACCCTTCTTCTACTTTGATTCATTTCAAGCATCATTCTCTCTAATCGACCAATCCCTTCATTCAACTTCTCAGTGAAACTCTCGTTGATTCGTTGCTCCATTTCATCGGCCTCTTCTCTTCTATACAAAGCATTAATATTGCGATGACGTTGAGCTCGTCTCGGAGGCATGATTGAACTTCAACAAATTCAAAAAAAAATCAATCGCGTTTCAAACCTTGACCCAAAATGATATGGATCGAAACTCCCAACTTGTTGCAACTTCACGATGAACACCAAACTTCTCAACAATTGCAAATCTGATCTCCAAACTACAAATTCTCGAAACCCAATTCTCCAAATGATGCAAACATCTTACAATCTAGCTCTGATACCAAACTGACGCAGCGTAGGAAGCGAATTCGACGATGTAAATCGAACCCGTCCAGGATTTCACACGATTAGCTGAAATAATCGTTGAATCGATGATAAATCGATGAATTCAAGAATACCGAAAGGCCCAAATCCGTTGATCACGAAGATACCGGACTTTAGCAATCTTCGACACGTTGATCGCGCACGATACCGTGAGAGAAGATCTTCAATTCTTCGAACGTTGATCAAACGCACTTGATTCCGTGAATTGGCTTCAACAATCGTTGATTCGAGCGCACTCGAATGCCGAAAGTGGAGATAGGAGATTACACTCAACTACCAATTCGAATGGAGGCACAAAGCACAAACCAAATTTTATTCAAAATTCCACACCTTTATAAATGACCTCACATCCCTATTTATAGAGATTTACAGCTCAACACACGACTTAAGAAAATTACAACACAAGCGACTTACAAAACAAACGACATAAGAAAAATACAAGCAACGACTTAAATAAAAATCGTCCGCGACCTAACTTCAGCGACTCAAGAAATTGGTAGGCATTCAATCAGCGACCTAACTGAAGCTTCGCAACCTACTGGATTTTGCTCACGACTCAAAGAATCTTGCGACCTAAAGGCAGCTGCTCGCGACCTAAAAAAACTGCACGCGGCCTAAAGAAAACTGCTCGCGACCAAAAGAAAGTCGTTCGCGACCTTCTTCTTCTTCGCGACCTCGGTTTGTCGTTCGCGAGCTATCATAGGTCGCTCGCGACCTACAGGAGCTTCTCGCACGCGCGACCTAAGGAGTACGGCAGCGCGACTCAAGGCGGAGCGACCTAGGGTTTCCTCGGGACTCAAGGTAAGTCGTTCGTCCCCGATTCCTTTATTGGCTTCGTGGTTTCTTGGTATGGGATGCGCTGCATCAAAAACACTTAAGATTTGTTAACTGGTTATTTCATACATATCTATATAACTATGATTAATGATGAATCGTTGAAATATGTCATGTAGATATGTATCTGCTGTGAGTATATGTGTCCGCATGAGTGTATTAAACATGATTTGTCCACCAAACACTGTATATCTTCCATTTAAGCTCCTCTATTCATTGTTATTGTTTAAAAGCAGTGTAACTTTCAACTTTTAAAAATCAATATCTTCATATCCATTTAGTTTTAAAGTATGATTCCAAAACAAAAATTGCTTATTTTTGAATATAAAACAATTTAAAATTTGTTTCACTTAATTTCATCAAGTAGGGAGAGAGGAAATAACATTTAATAGTGAATGGGTCTAGTTTGGTCAAGTTTCAACTTTCATATTTAATGTACGAATCATACATTTGCGATCACGATTCAAAAATAGGATTTTTAAGATTGTTTGAAGATTTATAGTGGTGTAGAAGGAGGAATTGGGAGTTGATCGAAATTGGGCGAAATGTCAAATTCCAGCGACGTAATTGATTTCAGTTGTAGGCGTCTGACGTGGAGGTGAGTTGAGTGGTGACGCACATGGGAAAAATGTCACAATAACTTTTAGTTGTGTGAATAGACGAGGTGATGTTGAACCGGAGTTTAAGGCGCTTGGGTTATAATGCTCGGTTTGGTGGCATTTGTGGCCAGGATAGATGATCGGACTTGGTCGCAGTGGGCTGCGAGTAGGCGGCGACGATGGGGGTCATGATGGTATAGGCGACGAGGGCTAATATGGACGGAGGAAGTGGCAGTTTGGGAATGTTCGAACTGGAGTGTGACTTTGTGATAGGGTCGGGTTGTCGAAATTGGAAGGAGGAAGGCAATAGCTCGAAGCGGTGGTGATATGCGATGGGGTAGAGTGGGGGATTTTGTGGGTAGTTATAGTTGGTCGGAAGTTGGAGCAAGTTGGTCGTGCACGTGAACGCGTGCACAGAGGTGGGGGTGTTTGCAAACTTCAGGTGGGAAAAATTGGAAGGAGCTACTATGTTGATCGTGTGGATATTTGGGTCGACTTGGGGATGACGGTTCATGTTGCTGCATTGGTTCGGGTTTTAAGAAGTTTGAGAATGGAAGAATTAGTCATGTGCTCGAATTTAAGCTCCAGGCTAAAAAAATGTAAAAAAATGAAATGGAAGGAGAAGAAAACAATGCGCATTTTTTAGAGTGACGTATTGGGCTTTGGCCCATTCGTTATTTGAGGATGGGTATTTAACTTCTTCAAATTTATTTTATATATATATATATATATTAAGGCTAGTAAATTATGAAATAGGATACCTTAACTATTTAAAGCCCGATCAACACGATTCTTTTTGCGTTCTACTCGTATGAACGAGCACAACATTATAGTGTTATTTGTGAATTGTTTTGGACCTGTTAAAATTTTATGACTTATTTAAATAAACAGATTTTTGAAATTACGTTATTAAATTAAATAACGTCATTAAATTTATATACATTAATTACATATGTTTATTTAGAAAAATAAATTATTGTTGAGTTAAATTGGATCGGATATTGTAACTGGACATTTGTTAGCGGAAATAAATCAGTTCCGCTAATTAAATTAATTGCACCCTATTTAGCAGAATAAATCATCATTATGCTATTATTCATTGCATAAGTCAAATTTGAATATTTATTTAGCAGAAATAAACCCTGTTTTACTATTACCATTGTACGGACACTTGATTACATTCTAATCGATAAGTATTGGATAAGTGTTGTATTAACAATTGTTAATTATGAAATTAATTTACATATGTGATGTTATGTGAATACTTGGATAATAATTTGATAGTTACTGAAATTAATGGTGACTTGATTAAGTACTATTGGAGTTACTAAGTCTCTTTCCACGTTTGGGAATTGGTTTTTGAACCAAAGTTATTTTAAGAATGATTATTATTTATTTATGATATTTTAAAGATAACTAATAATCATTTGATAATGATTTAAAGTTAATTATTTTATGATTCTTAAAAGTTATTTAGCACTATTTAATTATTGTTTCCAAGGTTAATTAATTATTTAAAATATTTAAAAGTATATATTACTTTAAGGTTATTTTGAAATAATTGGATTTAAAAATTAATTATTAATTAAGAATTAATTAGTCTTAAAATATTATTATCCCAAAAAATAATTAGTTTAAATATTAATTATGTTTTAAAAACAATATATTATAGAGTAAACCTTTTATAAAAGAGTAGTTTTTCCTAAATTAAACTTGGGAAAATTTATATAGAAACTTTATAAGTATTATTTTAAGATAATTATTAAATAAAGTTTTCAAAAAGTAATGGTATGCTTTCATGGCATAATCGGAGGCAGAGATTGCCTACAGTTAAGTTTGGATTTCTCTGGAATAGAGACGTAATCATTGAGCGACTTCATGGTTGATACCCAAGAGTACTTTCCATATTTATTTAAAAAGGTTTAAATATTATTAAAGGAAATGGTTTGTCAATATACTTATTCTTATGAGATAAGCACATACATTTAATTTATTGAAATTTAAATTAAATAAGAATTAGTGAATTCAGTGGGAAATGAAATCTTTGGTTGAATGATTGTTCATTTGATAGTTAAATAACCGACTATCAAATAAAGACCCAAAACATAATTTGGAACTATCTAGGAAAAACATGGGAATTATATGGTACAGTTACCGTTTAAAGTGCTATACTCTGTGTATAAACTCGTTTTGTTCTTCTAGGATGATTATAAGAAAATCCGTCCACTAACGGTTAGGAGATGATCTCCGATCTTATTTTCGTCTGTTTATTTCCTAAAGAACCGGGGTTGAGTTTACTGAAAATATCGAACGTTGTTTTCAAGAATCCAGGATCGGATAAGTTATCTGAACACGACTTTGATCCGATGAATACATTTTTGAAACGAAGACAAGAGCATGGAATTTAAGATGAAGCATTGAAGTGCAAGGGCTAATCGCTACTAATCCTGAGGATGATTCCAAACCGGAAGTAGTAGGAATAGTGCCTTCGGTTTCGTTCAAACCCAAAACGGACTTATATGGATGAATACTATCAGTACATTGTCATTGGACAACAATGAGCGTTCCAAGTGCAAATTCCTTAAAAGGGTAACCGTAGCCTTAAGCCTCATCAATCGAGAATGACTAAAAATCTGGGGAGATGAAGCAAGGCTAAGTAGGTCGCTCCCAATTAGGGTATGTTTATCACATTTATAGATACCCTTGGATATTATTACTATGGTGAATGGAAGGTACTCGGTAAGCGTGGGAATACCCGGGATGATAGCATATTCGATTTATCCAGGTTAGGGGTAGTCCAGTCTTGTGTTGTAGGGGGTCTCGGCATGGTCCTCGCTATATTTTTCTAGATTTGTAGTGTGATAGGTGGTACCCCGGTGCCTAGTCATTTATATGGAATCCATTCTCCAATACATGCCTTTACGGTTTTAGTTGTGGAGCCTAGTATGCCGGAATTCAATTAATGTAACAATTTCGGCTATTTGAATAAGTATTTGTACTTAGACACTATTATAATATCATTAGATTTTCTTTAAAAGGTTTTGGTTACCGCAAGGGAAAAACCCATCGTGTTTATGTGTGGCGTGGTCTTACAGTATATCGTTGATTTTAAAAGGATTTTTGAAAGTTATAATGAATAAATTCTTTGTGATTTAAATTCTCACGCTGGTTTTACCAGACTGACTCGGGCGTGGTTTTTCCTATATCCTCGGGTCAGACAGAGCATATTTCTAGGTTTAGCTGGAAGGATTGGAGCTTTAGAAAAGGAGCTAGAGGCCCAGAGACGTATTCACGTAGATGATTATTTTTCCATTGCATTATAGTTGTATTTATCAGCAATTGTGAGGATATGGTGTTATAACTGTCCATGCTGAATAGGTTGGTATACTCTGATTGATGTCTGTATATGTATAAGTTACAGTTTTGTCTTATGTAAAGATTTATTCTATATTATAGATTATTCGTTTCGCTGTGAGATTCTGTGCTGTTTCTATCTTTTTTTTCTTACTATCCGTCTTTCTGTTCAATTTGGACTAGACCAGTGTAGTAAAGTGTTAGATCAAACTGTATGGAAAAGTCGTCGTGACACCATTTAACAAAAGAACTGCGAAGTATAGTGAAATGACCCAAAAAATATGCAACGGACTAGACAGATCCTTTGAAAACACTATGCACAAAGTCTAGTAAAAATGACTAAAAGTTAGCTAAGCCCATAACACAGTAGTCTCCTTGAGTGGCAAGTATGTCGTACTATGAAACGTACTGCATATATCCAAAACATTTAATACAACTATGATACTATAATAAAATAGATAGAACTACAAATAAGAATTGTGCTGCATAAAGCGAACTAAACACTAGAATTTCCCCGAGTCGGCGTAGCCAAGATACTAAACTACATTTCCACCTTCGAAAACATTGCGTCGTCATACCTTCAGGTGGTGCCATCATTTCCTAGGCCACAAATCATTTCCAAAACCCACGTCATCGTTCATAGAACCATTTTTTCCACATAATAAAATCACAATGTAACATTTAAACAAAACATGCTTCCATTTTATACGACTGTGCCATGACGTCAAAATAATTAAACAAGCAAAAAGAAACCCAGCCAAACCGATCTGCACAATAAGGGGCTAAGTCAAAATGGCAACATCACACAAGAAAATTGCAGGGCGGTTTTTCCATACAAGCCCACTACTTATGGAGTCATTCCACCATAAAAGAAAATAGCGCAGTAACGTTCATGCATATTAAACAAAACTAAAACTACTAGCATAGTTATGTTTCACAATCTACTTGATCGTTCGAATGCCAAGTGCCGAAGCGGGTCACTAGATATATACGCCGCAACACTAAGGTCGAACCAAATGCTCAAACGTGAGTCAAAATAAAGAAACTTCACTACGTTCATTAGCCGAACTGCTAATGGGCATCGACTGCTCCAAATAAAGAAACCACTCCAACACACATAACCGCACACCCATTATTCTAACAAAGCCCAAACTTGGCCCCAAACACCATTACTGCAATGACTACGAACACATCGCTTATTCATACTAGAACAAGGCCCAAGCAATCCAAGCATAAAGCACAACGTCGACCCCATGAGATGCATATGGCATCGAAGCAACCACAAACCTAACAATTCACCAATTTCAAACAACAACATTACAAATTCAAATCATCCCGCAAAAATCCAAATCATCCCCCAAAAGGCAAATTTCCCTCTTATGACCACGTGAATAGTATATGCATATCACAATAATCAATAGATGGAAAACGCTTGGCAACATCGGATAGTGGAGGAAGAATGTAGAGTAGCGACGTCAACAATCCGTGAGAGAATTTTTGCTATAAATAGAAATATACCATAGTAGAGAAAATGACTTTTGATTAATTCTCTAAAAAATTAGCTTATATTCTTGTACACTTTTCTGCCATTAAAATAATTGTACGAGGAAGAAGAAAATAATAAATGATTTGACCCGTGGATTAGGATTTTTTAAAATCCAAACCACGTAAATATGTATGTCCTTTACTTTACTCCACTAATTACTTTCCACTCTTTGTAGATACTATTTTGCTTTTATTTTGTTAAGTTGGCACCTAAACTAACCTAGGCATTTTAACAAACATTTAAGGTGTCTCTTTAAGATTGTGTAAGCAACTCACAACACGATTACTATACTAAAGGCAAAATTAATATTACTTAAATCTACCGATTATAGCTAATAGAATAACAGGAGATCTAATCACTCTACTTGAAATCTGGTGTTGTCAAATGAAAAATCTCACCAACAAGAACTTTTCTAAATTTACTTTTAATAAAATTGCCGTTTTAGTTAATTTTATAAATAAAGTTTTACTTTATATTATTTTATATTATGTTTGAATATGTGTATCATATATAATATGTATGCAAGTGCACATGCAACATAATAAATTGTGCATTGTTTGACATGTCCATGTATATGTGCTAGGATTTTATAATAACTTACACTTTAATAAGCTCGAATTTCGACTTAATCGAAACTAAAGTTCTTTAGGGCACAGATCATTGATTTTGGTAACCTGTAGTAAACACAAGTATACCAGAGTGCGATTAATATAAAATCATAGCAGAATTGAAAAATATAATATAACATATGTATTGACTAAGGCTACTACCACAAAATATTATTTCTTGGATATTTAATTGCCTTGTCCGCGCCGAGCATGAATAAGAAGACTGCACCATCTATAGTTTTCGACTTTCTCCAATATGCGGTCCTTCTAAGTCTGTCATGTGGGTTGTTACGAGGAAGAGGCTCAGAACAACATTCCGCTGATTGGAAAATTACATACTTTACCTGTACCATTAATTTATGCCAATTGGTTTTCATTTAAGTGTCATGTCTATTATTCATAGCTAATTTTAAATCTTATGTGCGTGTACGATATGTCTATCCTAACCTATTTATGTTATAACTATATAAGTATATGCCTATCCAGATATATGTATAACCGTTTTACTACCCAAAAGCCATAGCCACTTAATACTTCTTAAATAGGAAGGAAGTAGACCCAACGACCATTTAATCCTTCGGTACCTAAATCGTACCATCCGCAATGTAAATACTAGTCAATCGTTTCTAACTACAGAGATCGATGACCCTCATATACGGTTTTATAATTTATAATTTAATAGTCATACTACTAACGCATCTCAAAGACCCATCAAAGAGCTAACCAAGCCACCTCCAATAAACTAATTTTCATCTAACCATTTACTTTGAGGTATGTGCGTATTCCATACATATTTTGCACTAGTAAAAAACAAAATCCATCAGGGCATAACCCAAGTCTTTGCTACCATTCGCTCGGTACCACTGGTGGTCATAACATATATGCCAAACTTACTACTAAATATCGGTACAAAATACACAGCCCGCTGACCTAAATGTATAATTGAAGCTATATAATTTCCTACTATGAAAATTATATTGTCTTCTACGTGTATTTAATAGTATTACTATTTACTTATTAGCTATGTAGTTATTCTTATTTTATACATTTAGGCTTCGGTTTCCTTGTTTCCTTCTTTATTTAATAAATGTCCACTGTCCATGATTATTAGTCATTAATGTCAAAATTCGATGATCTTTAATTTAATTATTTACCCGTTTCAAAGTCTACTTATTAAACATGTTTAATTTCCTCATCAATGCCACGTCGAGTTCTCTAATCAGTCCATATTTAATTTCTTTAACTCTCCATTGGCTACAAATTTATTACCCATTAAATTTGTAGTTAGTGTCCATAATTTTGGAATTACTATTCCTTCTTTTTTAATCCTATAATTTAATGTATTATAATAACTAATACAAATATTTTCACAAATTATGCTATATATGTTTCTATTTTAAATCGATATGCATGGTTTTACGTATGTGTATGCATATGCATATGCATATATGTATATTCTTATTTTATAATTATTAGTTCCTAACTATATCATTCATTTCCATGTTTTAAAATATCATAATTATCCTTTAAAAAGAGATTATCATTATAACTTTCCATAAATTATCTAAAAATTAGACTTTTGCTCCGTTTGAAACTACAAGGAATTATCTCTTTTCTTTTATTGAAATAGAAGTGCAACCTATAGAGAAGAATATCCTACAATACCATACTTTACACATCTCTTTCCTTTTAGGATATTCCTTATTAATTCAAATGATGCACTTTTATACATATTTTAGAAATTGGATAATTTGTGGAAGTTACATGGAAATAGATATAATTAAATTATACCCTGCTCCAAATAAACTAAAATATAGAAATTAACATTCCAAGTCAACCAGGGCAACTTAATTTACAACCTAATTATAATCTGGAATAGACAAACATTCTACAATAAAAAATATTCGGGACTGAATTTAAATTTCCAGATTAGGTTGTACATACTATGCATATTCTAATTGCCTATTTTATAGAATATGTAAGAGATATTCCTATGCTTTTATTTTAAGCCTGCAATTTTGGCTCTGAAGAATTTTGGATTGTTATCACCATATTTTCTATGATAGTCCATTTGAGACTTGATATGGATTTGTGAAATGGTGATTTGGCTTGATATACCTTATTATGGTTAATTCATTTTAGGCATAATTTGAGATGACTTATTTTATGGTTAAGTCACAAATATATTTGTGAGATGGTGATTTTGATTAATATGCCTTATTATTATGATTTTGGTTTCGGGAATATTTTTTATTATGACTTGTTATTATTTTTAAGTCATATAATTACGATACCAGCATCTCATCTCTTTATTAGATATAGTCTAACCCGTTTATTTTAAAATAATTGGGTCAGGCCGAGACTCTACAGGTACAGGGACTCGTTGATTTTTGGACTACCTTTTGATTTGTGCTAGCACTGGAGTAGACTATTTGGACTATTTTAGTTTACTTTATCCTAGTATATATTGACATTTAGGAGGATATGTCAAGTGTATTATTTAGTAGTCGCTGTATACCTAATACATTACTTTGGGTGTGATGTATATAGTACGTGTGTCTAGTAGTGATATTTTGTAAACTCATATTTATTATGTATATGATGTATATTATACCTTTGTGATACGTGACTCAAATTTTGATTTATTTATATTATATATTGTTCTGAATGTTTCTAAATTAGTGTGTTTATTACTTGGTATTAATACTGTATACGTCAAATTTTAAGTTCAGAACCTCAAAAGGTAATAAAGATGTGTCGGTGTGAGTACAAAGATATATTCACATTCGATCGGCCTTAACCAGCCGTATTCTTTGTGTTATTAAAAAATATTACTTGTAATGTTCTCTAATAACATAGGTATAACGGTACGGTCGTTACAATAGTCATTTTGTACCTGATACTGTATTCTGGATGCAATGTATATATTCATATGGTCTAGTACTAATATTTTGTAGACTCACATCTTATTATGATACATGATATATATTATTCAGCTGCGATTTGTGACTTTGATTCTGATTTATCTATGTTATATATTATTTTAAATATTTTTAATCGATGTGTTTATTACTTTGTATTAATACTGTGCACATCAAAATTTTCAGTTCAGATCCTCAAAAGGTAATAAAGACGCATCAGTGTTAGTGCAAAGGTATATTCATATTCAATCGCCCTTAACTAACTGTATTCTTCGTGTTATTATATGACATTACTTGTAATGTTCCTTAATAAGATGGGCATAACGTTGGGTTCATTATAGATCTTATTTAGGCATAATAATTAAATAAAATCCAATGATACAAATTTCAATGTTATAAATAAATTATATAATTTCTCACTCACCTTTTAAGCTTTCTAAAGCTCCAAATATGAATTTGTTCCTTTACTTGACTCATTTTCTTTTCAAATCCAAAAGAATATGTGTAACAAGGTGTATACATACTATTAGAATTATAGATCTGAGAAGAAATTTGGGGTTAAGGGAAATGTAGATATATAATTATAAAAGTTACATTTTTCCGCAGTATTGATTCACTCCTTCTCTTCTATTTTCTACCCTTCTCTGATTTTTTTTTTTTATATATATATATATATAATATTTTATAATTGTTAGAAAGAGAGGAGAAGGGAAAATGGCAGAACTTCACTGCTTTGATTAGAAAATATGAGAAGAGAAGTGAGGAGTTAGGCCTTTATTTATAGATGCTCGAATCAATCATATCCATTAGATTAAAATAATTAAATCTGGTCCATTAGCCAAGGTTCAAACCCTTGATGTCAACCTCTAACCGGTCAACCGCCCCTATAAACAATCGATCGGCTTAAGGGGGTCGACCATGGAGTCCCATATTTATTACTTTATTTCCTTTTTTCGTTATCTTATTATTTTCGCTTTGGAAACTTCAAATGCTAATAACTTTTTTGCTTGAGCTCTGATTGTGAAACTCCAAATATGAAAGTTGTTTAGAAGACTACCATAAACACAATGGTGCAAGTTTCATGGTCAAATTTGTTCCTTTGCTCAAATTTCATTTTTGGAGCCTTATTAATTATTGTTAATTTTACGGGGTGTTACATTCTCTCTACTTAAAATAATTTTGGCTGTAAAATTCCTAAGGGTTTAATAATGTGACATAGCACGCAATCAATCTAAGCTATCCAAATAATTATTGTACAACAAATTTTACAGCCAAATGTGTACAAATGCATGATGTATCATATCGTATAAGACATGCACGTATAATGACTCTAAATCGGCTCCTTCTATATGAACACATTCTTTTAATAACATTTTAAAAGTATGTGCAAACAACCTTTGTATACTAGTAGCTCTGTACGTATGCAAGTTTTCAAAAATCAAAAAACATTTTTCACACTTTCGCGAGTAAATGTGTGGTTCAACCAATTTTGCATCCAATCACTACCATTTAAAACCTTGCACACAATTTCAAATTTCCAAAATTTTTGAAAATTTGGTTATTTTGAATCCATACTCCTATGCCGAAAAAGGAAACTAGATGGAAAATTTTACAATTCCACTATTCTTTTGGATATCTATTCCGTTGTACCTTAGAACCTTTTCTCCCGCCCTCAAAACTTTTCCAACTTTTCCAAGTTCAATTTGCATAAGAAGGTTAATTTTGGGATGTTAACATATAATTGTCCTAAGCACAAGTGTCATGTCACTATCAATAAGGCATGGAATAGAAATTCCAAAGCTAAAATAACATTTTCCCTTGTTATTATCTATGTTTAGTATACTGTCACACTTGTTGGACAGTAAAAATTCATATTCACTAACACATCGACCTGCCCTATGTTATGCATGTGGCACTAGAAAATTGAAAAAAATTCATTTGCCATCAAAAATCCTTTCCCCATTCCACTCACCTTGAAAAATAGTTTGAAAAAATAATTAAAATTTCTAAAAGCATTTAAATACCTTTTTTCAAAGGCTCTTGACCAAAGTTTTCTAAAAACATTTGAACTCAACTTCTCAAAAGCATTTAAATTTAAAAATTCAAAAGTATTTGGACAAAATTTTTCAAAGCATTTGCCTCTCCATTCTTAAAACAAATCAAACCACGTCTTAACATAATAGGGACTTAGTCTATAATTTAATATATATGATTGACCCTAACTTTGTGCTATCAATTTTAGATTTAGGGAATCTTTTTTGTTCTAAAACAACAAACTACCTACAAGTGTATATATAAATTTTAGCTTTTAGCGCATAAGGATAGCGACCCGTGATTTCACAATAACCTTTCCCTGTGCTTCGTTTACTAAAATTTATTTTTTTCAAACTTCTAACGTTTTTAAATTCAAGAGTTTAAAATTTATAGTGACCAACTTAATTTCCTAATTTATTTTATAAACTTTCAGTCTTACCTACATTTATCGCTAGTTAAGCGTCCTTATGAGATTTCCTTATTCACAGTGTTTTCTAGTATATTCATATAGCGGTCAAAGCTTATCTGTACCATCAACACAGTAATATAATAAGAACATATCTCATATCATATAATATGCTTTTTCAATATCATAAGGGAGATAACTAGCGATTACAACCCAAGAAGAACATTTTGCTGGAAGTTGTCATTCATCATTAACTAAGGTTAATAAGGTTGTGGCTCAAACATTCCTTACTAAAGTAAGATGGAGATTTCTAGTATGTTATTCAACTATGACTCAACTTACCTCTATAACTTCTAATAAATAAGGTCCATCCATTACTTCAATTATTATACCTAACTATGAGATAAATTGTGCATTCCTAGGTAAGAAATTTAAACTGTGCACATTTAGAGTAACTCTTCAAAAAACAAGCTTGGTGGAATAATTTTCCTACCTCCTGTCTTGCCTTCTTTAACCTTGAGTCAACCAAAATCATTTATGTGGGTTTGCTATCTTATTACTCTCTTCTCCAATTATATTGCTACTTTTTTAATCTTGACGGTGTCCTCAAACTTTGGTATTTATTTTCTTCGTCCTTGATCTTCCATGCGAGTATACCCTAGGAATCACAAAATTGTACTTTAATACCATTCCCCATTCCTTTGAGGGTTCTTCTCATAACTTCTACACTTATCTAATAAAATATTACTAAGTTCATACCAATATTCTTTATATTCAATGAGGATTCCTTGTTGCCACCCTATGAGCTTTCTTAGCTATTTTATTCATAGCCTAAACCTATATCCTATCTTATCCAGATAGTGATTCATGTCTGCTCTACATTAAATTTGGTTTGAGTATCATCATTCTTTGTAAAACTAAAACTTCATAATTATGAAGTACCTAATCCAAAACTTTTATCTTTAAAAATATAAACTTAGAAACCTTTTTATCAAATTCAAATATTGCTTGGTCTCTAAAAGGAGCCTTGAAAAATTTTCCTTTCCTAACCAACTTTACTTTTCTCAGGATTTTCTACAACAGAGAATTACTTCTTTTAAAATTAGGATTTTTAATCAAAACTCAATTATCATACCAAATCATGTTTTTTTAGAAACATCTTCTATAATTTTAAACAATCAAACGTGGAGTAGACAAGGATAACTTCCATCATATTATTTTCTTACTACTCATGCTATTTCCACTTCCACCTTTGCTCAAGATTTTAATAGCAAAAGAGGGTGACTTCTAAAAAATATGAGCAATTGTTGCATCTATCTAAGCAACTATCTACAATATATGGCACAATTTCTACATAGTACATATGGAATTTATCCATTCTTCCTATCCTATTCCTATTGCTTTTCTCCTATATTATTTCTAACTAGATTACTAATCCTATTTTATATAGATTTCTAATGCAGTTTCTATCTAAATTTCCTAATATTGCTACTATTTATATTACTCCTACCTAAATGGCTTCTACTTCAGTTGTTATTCTCCATATTTACTTTATACGAGAATATTCCTCCTATCTTAGTTATCTGGCATTCTTACCCATTTATTCTCTTATCCCATTTTAATCAAGTACAATTTCCATTTTTCTATCCCTTAGAGAGAATTTAAAAACCTTCAAAATTATGAAAGTAGGAAAAATCATCGAGCCAAACCTACACTCTATTTTCCATTCATTTCAAAAACAAAAAACCCCTTTTACCAAAAACCTTTAGATCGAAAACTTTTGACGCAACAAATTTAAAAGTAAGTATTTCAGAATCTGCTTACTTTTTCAAAACTACAATTTCTCAATAAATTCTTTGAAAAACCCATTTGAAACATTTCAAGAAATTTCCAAAAATCTTTTTGTCGAATTCTTTCTCATGGGATTGGATATAGAAATTGACTTTAGTTGTCCATTCTTTAGGACACTCCTTCCCTACTCATCTCCATCAAAAATCTAGTATATCTTCTTATGGTGATTAGTGTACGCCTTCTTACGGGAAATTTCTCCACTCCTATTGTTCCTAACTTTTCGATATTCACAGCATATAGTTTCTTGCTTCGCATTTATCTAGATGAAATGTGCATCTTCAATTGGCAATCCATCAGAATCCACAATCGTAACGCAATCTATACCCAACAAAGAAGTCAAGTACCATCCACCCTCTGAAATTCTTCTATATGCCATGCTCATGCTCTTCTTGGTCTACCCCTTGCGATATGACCTCTGCCCTGTGGGGTAATCGGGATAGGAGTTTAAATTTAACTCTACTTAGAATATGGTCGCAACCACATCTATAATAAGAATTTATAAAGCTTGGCATACAATACACATGCATGCACACATACATGCATATATATATATATATATATATATATATATATATATATATATAAGTAAAAAGACAAATATGTTCTCTCAGCATGTTCTAATTTCTGTAGTCGACTAATCTAAGATCTGATTCCAAATGTAACAATCTATACCTTAATGAGCCCAAAGTTTGACTAAATCGAAATCCAAGTCTATTAGGATGTGTATCGTTGATTTTGGTTACCTATAATAAACACAATATATTAGAGCGCGATCAACATAAGCTCACAGTGGAATTGAAAAATATAGTAGAACATATGTACTGACTAAGGCTACCAATTTGGAATATTATTCACTGGATATTTAACTACCTATCTTCGTTGAGCATGAATAAGAAAACTTCACCGCCTATGGTTCTAGTCTTGCACCAGTTCAGTCCTTCTAAATCCATCCTATGGGTTGTTATGAGGAGAGAAGTCAGAAAAATGTTTGGTGATTGTAAAATTACGTACTTTACTCATACCATTAACTTATGCCGATTGATTTCCATTTAAGTATTATGTCTATCATTTATGGCTAACCTATTAAATCTTATGTGCTTCTACGATATGCCTATCCTAACCATCTCCAAGGTATAACTATACAAGTATATGCATATCCGCATATATGTCTAACCGTTTCACTATAAAAAAAGCCATGGCCACTTAATACTTCTTAGATACGGAGGAGGTAGACCTAACAGCCATTTAATACCTCAGTCCCTAAAGCCGGCCCTACACAACGTAAATGGTAGTCAATCAGTTCTAGATATAGAGACCTATGACCCTTATATATGGCTTTATAATTTATAATTTATTGCCATACTACTGAAGCATCTCAATGACTCATCTAAGGGTTAACTAGCCCACCTCCGATAAACTAATTTTCATCTAACCATCTATTTTGGGATCTGTGTGTATCCTATAGGAACTCTACACTAGTAGGAAGCGAAATCCATTAGGGCATAACCCAAGTCTTTGCTACCACTCGCTTGGGACTGTTGGTAAGCATAGCCGGTATGCTAGACCTACTACTAAATACTGATACAAAATACTGACATAGTTCGCTGACCTTATACAACTGACATCACATTTTAGATTGACCTCAGTAAGTCAAGAAAAAAATTCCCCTTTCGATTATTTAATACTCTCATTAGAAATGAAGCAAACCTTATTTCCTTAAATGTACCAAGCCATTTAATACTTCAAATCAGAGGCAGATCCTCGGTATATTTTCACCCACTTATCCGCAACACATATCCCTTCCTCATGGGTCATATAGTTGGAGACGTCTCACATCAGTAGTATTTATATACCACTGCCTATAGTCTCTAGGTGAAGGCAGACTTGTACTGTGTAACTTTGCTGACCTCTCATCCCAACTCAATAAACCATATCTATCATCCAAAGCCTAAGTTTTAGGCTAGGGCCACTAGTTCACTTTCATTCTAAATTTATAATTGAAGCTATACAATTTCCTACTATGAAAATTATATTGCCTTCTATGTGTATTTAATAATATTAATATTTACTTGTTCGCTACGTACTTATTCCTATTTTATACACTTAGGCTTGAGTTTCCTTGTTTACTTTGTCTAATAAATATCCATTGTCCATAATTATTAGTCTCTAATCTCAAAATTGGATAATCTCTAATGATATTTATTTGCCAGTTTCAAAACCACTTATTCTGCCTATTCAATTTCCTCATCAATGCCACAATAAATTCTCTAATCAGTCCTTATTTTATCCTTCAACTCTCTATTAACTATGGATTTGTTGCCCATTAAATTTTTAGTTGATGTCCATAAATTTAGGAATTCCTATTTCTTCCTTTTTAATCCTATAATTGTTAACTGGGTTTTTAACTAAGCAGAAATCAACAGAAGATAGAGTGCCAAGATGAAGACCAAATGACTTAAAACCTAGAAGATAGGATCATAAAGGCTATATAAACAAGTCAGGAAAAGTTGAACTAATATGGATCTAAGTCAATAAGTCGATACCGAGTTATGGTGCTTCATAGTTGGGAACTCAACTTTGCACAAGCCATTGTCTAACAATTATGTGCGAGCCCGATCAATTTCATGAAGTCTCGGGCGACTTATCTCAAGAAATGAAGAGTTAGCTCTAGTAAATTGTAGAACAAGCCAAGTCATGAAGAGACGATCATCAAAACAAGCCTTTAGACTACGAAAACACAAGTAGCACCTTAAAATGAAGGATGAAGCATGATCCAAGAGGAATTGCTAAGTTTCCCCCTAAGGGGATAACTTGGTATTAAGTTATAGGGATAACTCGGTACTGAGTCATCACTTCAACTCGTGGCACTTCCAACTTTTTCATATAATCTTGGGCTGATGTGTTAGACCTCTCTGGTAGCTGGCTTTTGATCCAGTGTGACCGCAACCCTTACAAAAACAAACTATAAAGTAACCAATAAAGGATCTGGTTTCTACCATCACTATGCGGAAGCCCTATCTCTTCTTTATCTCCTTCCTCTAGTTAATAGTCACCAGGGCAGCTACTTTAGGCAATTTTAGGACTTAAAATTGGTCTAACCGCTATACTTTTGACTCATTCTCTCTTAAACCCTTTGTAATCTCAAGAAAACTTTATCAAATCTATAAGCAATGAAGCTATAAAATGGACATAGACCAAAGATTATTGAACCACTATAAAATCTCATGTCTCTCATTCTTATTCATGTTTGTTTTCTTTTACTTTTACTTTTACTATCATCTGCAAGATCTAGATCTCACAGGTTCGCTACAACCTATTCTTCGGTGTTGATCCATTTTTGGCGTTAACATTTTGGTGCTCTCGTCGAGAAAATATGAGTCTAGGCTTATATCCAGCTTGCTATTTTGGATTAGAAGAGATCTAACGGTTAGATTAAGGGAATCTCTTTTGAATATTTGTAGGCTTGTTGTTGGAGATCAATGCAACTTAGAAATAGAGAACTGCTTCCGGAAGATCCACAAGAGCAACAGTTGGTGGTGATGAAGCAAACCCCTAACAAACCGAAATTAACAACACTAAAAATCACCCAAGGAAGGTTAATACTAGAAATCTAGCATTAGGATCCTCCACTCAACAAGAAGTTGTAACCAAAGGGGAGCTTAACCAGATAGTTAATGAACTTAACTAGAAAATGATCAATAGCCAAAAGGCTCTCATGGATAAGATTGATCCTTTGCTAGAGCTACAACCACTAGTTACCCCGAGAACTAGACAAGAAACTGCAGCTACTATAAACAATAGAATTCCTCTATTAGGGCCTGAACAGGAGAAACTGTAAACAAAGGCAAAAGGAGATCGCTGTTGGAGCTGCATGAATAATAGAAGGAAACGAAAGTACTTCTCCTACTGGAAAACAGCCTGCTGCAAATCTAAATCTTGGAGAGAACACTCCTTAAGTGAACAACACAACGATTGTTCTAACTCTGAAGATGACATGCAACTTGATGGTGATGGAATGGAACTGAACGCTGATGTAAACAGGAAAAATACTGGAAGTGAAGTTCAAACTGCCTCGTTAAGACCAATCGTTCGTTGAAGGAAATCTACAGGAGTTATTTTATCAGATAATGGCAAACCTAGGCTTCAGCTTGTAAACCGAGACCGTTTGCGGAGTCAAACACTTGGCATAGCCCCTGGCGACTGACCTATAGAATATCATGCCAGTGAGAAGTACATCGCCGGCATGGTCAAACGGTCGACGGAGGAGAGTAGGAGTAGAAAGAATGAAGACTGAGGTTCTACGCCAAGCGAACTCCATCATTGAAAATGTTCTAAGAGAAGAATATCCTAAGAAGTTCACTAAGCCGACTATGCCATCAGATAATGGAACGACGAAACCTAAATAACACTTATATAAATATGAGTGGAATATAGGTTGAGCTAGGTGATGTATGATGTCCACTGTTGATGTTTCCCTATCTTTTTTGAAGGTGTTGCATCCATGTGGTTTACTAGACATGCACTGAAGTCTATTTCCACTTTCGACGAATTAGCAAAAAAAATCGAGAGCAGTTTAGACTTCATACTACATGACCAAAAGACGTGATGCCCTTATCTATCATTTTTTAAGGACCCAATGAGTCACTGAAATGTTATGAATCAATTTAACATCGTAATTACTGAGTTAAGCAATCTAAAGGAGGATATGATTTTTATGGCTATGGTCCAAGCCATTCACCCAGATATTTCGGTAGATGGATTAAAATGAAACAACCCACTTCTATGGAGGAATTCCACCAAAAGGAAAACCGGTTTTTAAGACTGGAGGAGGCATGTATAGTCAAAGGAAAAACTATCGGTGAGCAACCAAAGGAAATGGTTTAGAGCAATGTCATGGTTACGCAGGATGGAAACAGTTCTGGAGCTACAATAGGAAACACATGAAAGGATTCAAATTAGAAAAAAAGCAATTGAAACTCTGGTAGGCATGATGAAATCAAGAAACATGTAAGGAATCGTAGACCTGAGGATTATACGCCGTCGAATGATAGCATGGAAATTTTTTATCTTTCCACTCAGGGAACTGAGCGATACAACAAACCGCTCGAGCGGGAAACGTTTGAACAACAAAAAAATCGAGAAGGTTTTGTCGCTTTTACGAAACTCACGGACATAATACAAATGAGTGCCAATATTTGAAAGACTTAATTAAGGAACTGATAAGGAACAACTGACTCTAACAGTACGTGAAGATATCATAGATGTCCGTCCAACCTGCTAGACCCCAAGCTCCGAGCAATCAAGGAAATCAGTCCGGACCCAACAGAGAAGGGCCTCGTCGGACCGATCAGAGACTCATCATAAGTACCATCATTGGAGGACCTTACCCAACGCAGATGAGTTGGGGAGAGATGGAGCGATATGCTAGTTCTTTGAAGCACGCTCCTAAAGAAACTTGTTATACCATTGAAGATGACACCCTAGCCAAACAACAGAAGTTGATAACTGATGATATCGTATTCTAAAATCGAGATACCTGAAGGTATAAATGCGCCATCTCTCGACCCAATGGTGGTAGCAGTTGGAATGGGGCCAGTAGTTGTGCATAGAGTGTTGGTTGGTAGTGGAAGTTCATTTAACATCATTTTTAGAAGAACGTTTGATCAGATGAAGAGCAACATAAAGGATGTGACCGTTTGGAGGACAAAGATTTAAGGATTTAAATGAGAACAAAACAGCCAGTCGGGTCAATTGACTTGCCTGTAGAATTTCAAGAAGGAAAATGGGGATGGTTCTTCTTTAGAACTTTGTGATAATTGATGAATTCTCAACTTACAACACTTTCTTAGGCCGACCGGCTCTTGCTGATTTCAGAATAGCTTTGACCCCATGGTGCCTTATAATGAAATTCCTAATGGAGAATGAGGTTGGAGTTGTAAGAAGAGACCAAAGAGCTGAAAGAGAATGTTATGTCATCGAATTGTGCGAAGCCAAATAATGTGAGAAGGGGAAGAATGTAGGGAAGACTCTCCACATTCATGACCTGCAATCATAGCAGTTACAGAACGACCTCTGCCTTAGGACCATAGCCGCTTGGACAAGACTATGTACAAAGGAGCAATAGGAAGCACCGACGAAATTTACGGTTGCTATCCTTGTCGACATGGATGACCCAGCTTGGGTCTTAAAGATAGGCGCACGGCCTGGAGTCAAGATGCAAAATGAACTGATGAAATTTCTTCGTGCTAATCTAGATGTGTTCGATTTTACACATTTTGATATGTGTGGGATATCACCAAAGATAGCGTGTCACATACTTAATGTCGACCCAGGTCACACTAGTAAGGCAGAAGAGACACAATTTGGGTCTGGAGTGATCTGTTGCATGGTTTAAGAAAATGAATAAGTTGTTGGCCAACGGCTTTATCCATGACATAACATATCCTGAATGGGTGTCAAACCCTATATCGGTCAAGAAATTGAATGGGATGTGGCGGACTTGCGTCGACTACTGGGACTTGAACAAAGCCTGCTAAAAGGATAGCTACCCACTACCTAGGATCGACTAGCTCATTGACGGAACTACGGGGCATGAGCTGTTCTCATTCATGGATTCCTACTCAGGATACAATCAAATTATGATACATGATCTCGACCAGGAGAACATTGGCTTCATCACCAACTTGGGACTGTATTATTATCAGCAATACAATTCAGCTTAAAAAATGCTTGTGCCACTTAACAAAGATTAGTGAACGCAATGTTCGAGAATCAGATCGCATGGACGATGGAAGAATATGTTGATGAAATGCTTGTGAAATTGCGAGTATCTAGAAATCATCAAGGTAATCTCTTAAAGATGTTTGAAATCCTTTGGAAGTTTAGAATGAAATTGAACGCCTTGAAGTGCTCGTTTGGTGTTTCATCATGAAAATTTCTCGGATTCATAGTAAATGCAAGGGGCATTGAGGCCAATCCAGAACTGATCACTGCATTACGGAATGTCAAATCCCCATCGATAAAAAAGGAGTCTAAAGTCTAAACAGGAAGATCGCAACATTCAGCCGCTTCATATCCAAAGTGATGGATAAGTGTACACCATTCTTCGACACATTGAAGAAGGATAAGAAGAACTTCAAATGGAATCAAGACTGCCACACAGCATTTGAGGAACTACTTTGATGCATGGAAACACGGTCGGTTTCTAAAGTAGCAGATGGAGGAGATATATTCATCTACATGGCAGCGTAGAGGTTAGGATTCAATGACTCGTCTACAACATTAGCAAAGTTTTCAACAAAGCTGAACGAAATTACTCAAAGTTAGAAAAGTAAGTGCATTGCTTGTTGATAGCATTAAGGAAGCTACAACCGTATTTCCAAGCTCATCCCATCAAAGTGTTGATGGATCAATCATTGAAGTAGGTACTTTACTGACCCGAGACTTCAGAATGACTTCTGAAGTGGAATATTGAGTTAAGCCAGTATGACATGACTTTTCATCCCTGGAGAGCAATTAACAGACATGCATTATATGACTTAATCGGCTAAGTTCACAATTCGAGATGATGAGAAGGAGGAGGACATGGCGGTTTTAGCATCACAATGGAAAATGTTTTTCGATGGTACATCGAACGAGTTCTTCCCAGGAGGGGGAGTTGTGCTTGAAACTCCCGAAGGATGGTCGATATGTTATGCTTGAAGGTTAGGATGCCCTACTACTAAAAACGAGGAGGATAATGAGGCGTTAATAGCAGGGTTGAAGATTTTGAAGGAAATGAGAATTAAAGCTTTCCATATATACAACGACTCTCAGTTAGTCATCTGTAAAGTGAAATGAGAGTATCAGGCTAAGGATGTGAATCTCGCCCCTTACCTGTTAAAAGCATGGGAATTGCTCAACGATATCGAGCACTACACAATAATCCATATTCCTGAGGAACAAAATGTAAAGGCCGGTCACTTGTCTAAATTAGCTAGTTTCGGAGATGCATAGCCCCAAGGACTGGTTCTAATGGAAGTATAGTTGGATCTCAACATAGATCAAATTGATGTCGACTAGATTCTGGAAACCATAGAAAAGGAGGAATCGTGGATGACGTCGATCAAGGACTACCTACTAAAAGGAATACTCCCGAGGGACCGGAATGAACAAAAGAAGCTCCTTCGGAAGGCATCATGATTTCTAATGAAGGATGGGGTACTATACCGAAGACGGTTCTCCGCTCCTTTACTCAGATGTGTGACCAAAAATGAAGCCAAGAATATCCTCATGGAGATTCACGATGGCAATTGCAATGACCACACCGAAGGGGGCAAACATTGGCATAAAGGCTCTCTGATATGAATACTTCTGGCCAATAATAAACTAGGATGAGACAAACTATTCCAGATGATGCAAACGACGCCAGAGATTTGCGAAGATTTCGTGAACCCCATCTATGGAACTTATGCAAATGGCTAGTCTATGACCGTTTGTAATTTGGGGGATTGATCTAATTGGCATGTTACTAACAGCAAAAGGAGGGGCTAAATACACCATTGTTGCAGTTGATTATTTTACAAGATGGGCCAAAGTGGAACCGCTTCCTATGATTAGTACTAAAAAAGGGATTAACTTTGTAAATAAAAACAATATTTGCAGGTTTGGAATGCCATAGAAAATTATTATAGACAATGGAACTCAGTTCGAGAGTGCCAATTCAAGGACTTCGACAAGCGTTACCAGATCAAGAAAAGCTTTCTCGTGGTAGTGCATTCCCAAGCAAATGGAAAAGTAGATGCAGTGAACAAAATCATCAAATCCAACATAAAGAAGAGGTTGAGGAAGCTAAAGTAAATGGGTTGATGAGCTTTCGCTTGCACTATGGGCTTACAATATGACACATAAATCTATGACTGGACACTCTCCCTTCACTTTAGCTTATGGCTCGAAATAACTGGAAGTCCCCTCTTATCGCACAAGGCATTTCAATCATTGAGACAATGAGTAACTACTGCTCGAATCACTTGACTAGATCTATGAGAACTGAAGGGAAGCTAAGCTTAGGACTGCTGCTTACTAGAAAAGAGTGGCACGACACTTCAACACCAAGTTCAAAAATGTACCATCGAAGTGGGAGATCTCGTCCTAAATGGATCTTCTCGAGCATGGGCGCACTTGGCCTAAATTGGGAAGGACCCCATGTGATTAGCCAGAAGCTTGGAAAAGAAACATTTAAGCTAACAACGGTCGTTGCAATTCCCATTCCCCATGCTTGGAACAACGACTCGCTATAGCATTACTACATTTAATATTTATCTATGTATTTTATGTTTTCACAAATAGGCCATCCCATGGCACTAGGGGGATTATAAATTGGTAGAACTTGCCTTTCCTTTTATTAGTAATATATCTCACTTCTTGAACCAACGGAAATGCATTCTTATAAGAAAACCTCTGAGTCGACGAGGAAAATCGATCCACGCCTTCTAAGAACTAGCATTACTCTGGCAACTTCGGGAAGGCCCGTCTCCTTATGCGCCACCAATAAGCTGCATGTCGCTGCTTGAACCGATGGAAACACATTCAAGTACACAATACTCCTTATGTGCCACCAATAAGATGTACATCACTGTTTGAACCAATGGAACCACATTCGAGTATGCAATACTCCTTATGCGCCACCAATAAGCCATATGTTCGTAGTTTGGACCGATGGAACCGTGTCCAAGTATGCTAAACTCTTTGTGCGCCATCAATAAGCCGCACGTTGCCTTTGGAACCAATAGAACCACGTTCTTGCAAGCAAAAAACATCCTATATGATCGAGAATATACTTACCAATCTCCGAATTGGGAAGTATTGACCTTCAAACCACCGGATCGATGAAAAAATCGATTCGAAATTTCCTAAGTACCCATGCTTCCCCGACAACACTGAGAATTCTTTTTATTCTCTTGTAATCGATGTTACTCCAGTAACACCGATAGCTCATCCAAACTTTCTAAGCGCCGACATTGCTCCGACAACGTCGGGAAAGTTTTATGTCACATGATTGTGGAAATCAGCATTGCTCCAGAAATGTCATGAAAGTCCAAATCGTTGGATCAACGTCAACATCGGAAGAAGGTCCAAGTACTGAGCGGTTCGAAAGTTTCCAAAGACAGAAATTAATATGCGAACATGGTCTTGACACTGGACTTGGAGGAGTTTGGTCACAGTCAAGGAACAAAATGCTCGGAATTAAACATTGGAACCATGGGTTCCCGGAGATAGGAGCCTATTGCGTGACCTTGATTAGGGGCAACTGAATGAGTTGCCTATAACAACAGATCTAACCAATAGCTTGAATCCTGAGTTTGGAGTCACCGGCCCTATGGAGCAAAGGGCATATATATGCCAACACATGATCTAGACAGGCTAAATCGAGATACACAATAATTCTGTTATGCCGAACGGAGTATTTTGGCAAATCATAATAGAGATAAATAATATAATACGCTAAATAACTGCAGGAATAGGATTTACATCAATAGAGTTATGGTAAATAAAGATATAGCACAGGCATAGAAGTATATGATATAGGAAATTGCAAAACAAGCAATCATACTATGTACACAGGCAGTTATTTATAAAGGAGCACAGCACATAGAATGCGAGAATAGTACACAAGAGAGATTATAATAGAAATGATAATCTTTCATTACTAATACCATTTTATGTATACACTCAACATAGAGCAGAGGCTGTTCCCCGACAACACGACTAGTTACAAACATTACACAACAAAAAACCAAACAAAACAGAAAGTCCAGACTCTATGCTTGTACAGACTCAATCGACTCAAAAAACATACCAAAACCATAAATGCTTCACTCCACTGGAATTCGGTCACATCATCATTTCTTTCCAACGTAGCCACCTTTACCATCCTTGCTCGGACGAATCAGAATCTTCTTTCTCTTGCTTTCCTTGCCAAGGGCAATGATAGATTCCAAGGATGCACTATATGTGTGTGTGAAACTTAATTATATAAATTTATTTAATTTATATGGAACTAAATTAATTTATATGAAACTTGACTAAATTAGTTATTTTTTATTAAATTAAATTGAATCATATAAATTTTAGTTAATTTTATAAAATTTAGTTAATTTATATAATTATATGGAAACGATATCAATAACATATGGAATTTCTTGAAACAGATGTAATTTTTTTAAATACTTTACACAACAATTGCATATATATTGTTATAAACTTATTAATTTTTATAAAACTTAATTTTATAAACTTATGTAATTTTAAAAAATCAGTTAGCTTATTTAATTATTATAAAACTTAATTAACATAGTTACTTATTTTAAACTAAATTGTTGTTGTTATTATATTATATTATTACTATTATTATTATATATATTATATTATTCTTATTGTTATAAATTTAGTCAATATTTATAAACTTAGTTAATTTTTATAAAACTTAGTTAAATTTATAAAACTTAGTCAATTTTTATAATAATTTAATAAAAATTTCAAAATAAAGAACCTGATTTTTATAAAACTAATTTTTTATAAAACTTAATTAAATTTCATAAACTTATTTAATTTTGAAAAAGCATTTAGCTTATTTAATTATTATAAAACTTAATTAACTTAGTTACTTATTTTAAACTTAGTTAATTTATTATTATTATTATACTATTATTATAGTATTATTTTACTACTACTACTACTATTATTATTATTGTATTATATTATTATTATTCTTTAAAATTTAGTTAATTTTTATAAACTTAATTTATTTTTGTAAAACTTAGTTAACTTTTGTAAAACTTAGTTAACTTTGTTAATTTTTACAAAAATTAGATAATTTTTTTAAAATTTAATCAATTTTACAACAATTTAATAAAGATTTCAAAATAGAACATGATTTTTATAAAACTAAATTAATTGTCATAAACTTCAGTTAATTTAATCAAAAATTTAAATTTTGTTTGTTTCTGTAAAACTCAATTAACTTAGTTAATTTTTATATAGCTTAGTTAATTTTTACACCCTTCAATTAATTTTTATAAAACTCACTTAATTAACTTAGTTGAATATTTATAAGACCTAGTTTATAAATTAGTTAAATAATTTTAGTTAATTTCTATATAACTTAGTTAAATTTTATAAGAATTAGTTAATTTTTATAATCTTTTAGTTAATCTGGTTAAATTTATATGAAACTTGTTAACGTAGTTAACTTTTATAAAAACTAGTAAATTTTTATAATTAAGTATTTTTTTTAATTTTAATTATTTTTTATATAACTTAGTTATCTTAGTTAACTTTTTATACTTAGTTAATTTTCATAAGTTTATTTACATTTTATAATTTTTTATTAATATTTGGATATTAATTTAATTTTATAAAACTTAGTTAATTTTTAGAAAATTATTTAATTTTTATAAAACATGGTTAGCCTAGTTAATTATTATAAACTTTGTTAATTTTATAAACTTATCGAATTTCTTGAATTTTCGGTAGCACCTCTTTTGCGCAGTTAGTGTTTTCCCGCACATCCAAATTCAATATACGTTTACAAGATCAAAACAAGATTGATTTTATATCATATATAACAAAATATATTTCATAATAGCGTACACATTCAAATGCATAAAAACATACCTTTCATTAGCAACTTTAGCTTGCAATCTTCCATATTGCAAAGGATTGTTTTGTGTACCTATATAACAAAGTAAAGAGAATAATTAGGGTGAAAATCTACAAAAGAGTTATGTAATTATGCAAAAGGTGTGAATGCCAATATTACTTATCAAGCATATTTGCACACTTAGAGAAAGAGCGCAAGTTGTTCCATAAGATGAGTGAAAAATGAGCTTGATGATAATTTATGCCATTTAGTCAGTAATTGTTGTTCCATTTAGTTAACAAAACAACTAAGTTTAAATTTATAGTTAATAAAATAACTACATAAATTCAAGTAATGTACATGTAACAACTCAAACAGCAGTAGGAGGCAGCAAGAAAACAAATTCCAAGGGAAATTAGTTTAGCGCTATTAGTCAAAATAAAACGTAATGAAAATGAAACTAACCAATTAGTCAGGTGCTACTGCTTCAAGCATTGTTGATTCGGAAAAAGTTGCATGTTCAGCAATTATAAACCCGGTAAAAATAGTTAGAATAAAAAACAAAGCATTACGACGTCGACGGGTTCAAAATTGGAACCAATTTACATGTAATCAGTAAAATAGTAGAAGAAAGGAGAAAACAAGTAAATCCCATTAAGATCACGTACGACAACAGGGAAAAATAAAGCACTGACCACATCTTTTGGTTCATTGGGTTCATTACGAAGACCTCACGTAAGACCCTAGGTTGTAGTTAACAAACAACTGTTGCTTCTGCAATCTTTCTTAAAAATGCTTGTATAGCAGCTTCTACTTCTCTTTCAGCACGTCAACATCATTAAGTGTCTTGAAATTTGAGGAGCCTTCGTAAAAGCATGCAGTCAGTACAATGGCAAGTATAGCTGCTTTTTGGATTTCACTATCTATACTATACTATTAAAGATGTCATTAAAATCACCTCTCGTGCTTTTGCATAATGATGATACCCGAAACTACACAAATTGAAGCAATGAAAAGCCATGAAGGGCAACAATAATAGGACTGATACTGAAACATATATTTAGCGGAGTAAATACCTAAGATATATACAACGGATCAATATAACTATATGGCAAAGTCGAGAACTACAACTTACCAGGTTAACCTAGGCTAGTTGGTAATTTTGGTTTTTTATAAAAACTTATAACCAGACTAAAATAGTCAAATTTATGAAAAGTTCATAATAGAATTCAAGGACTCACTTAAAAAATTTCATAAATATTTAAAAAATCATGATTTTATTGACATTTGATGATGTCCTTAGCTAGACTCTAGGAAAATAGAAATACACAAAGTAAGTTTAATAAAATGAACACTGAGAGTTATAGTTAGCATATTTTTATGTAAAACAACTCTAAACCCAGTGCAGCCTACAAGTTTCTTCAAATTACCTACTCAAAATCACACTGCTTGTGAAAACACACATGTTTCTTTTTGCAATCCATTACTTAGTAAAAATAAACATTGCAGCCAACAAAATATTGTTGATCTCAAGATGGATAATTTGAAGTGGAGGTGAATTGCAGTAACTTTTTGGATGTAAATAAAAATGTTGTTCTATTAAGCTAAAAATAATAATATTGCCACCTTTTGAAAAGACTACCAGTGCAACTGGGAGTGAACATGCAAACCAAAAACTTGTATACAACGACAATGACCCAGACTTAGAAAGTGGTCTATTTGAGGTATAAGATGTAGTTCTCTATTTAGAAATCATCGACGTTTTGTAGGATTAAAATATAAAAAAGAAAGTCAAGCACACTTTCAAATATTTTAAGTTCAGCCTCCAATCCATTTCCATAGTCAAACCTAAGAAGTATTCTAAATTTTGGTTAGTGAAGACAATGAAGACAATTTCAAACTGACATTCGAAGTAGCCATAGCTTGATAACCATCAATATTTTTGCAATATTAGTCAGTGAAGACAATAAAGAGGAAGGTCATCTTGAGTTAATGAAAGAGATTCTGAATTACTATAGACTTTCAATTTCTAAGAGACGATTCAACATTATTTTGAACTTTTTTAAAAAGAAATGAATTATATAAATGCACAAACATTTGACAGATTTGAAATTTTGATGGTACTTCTTAGTAAATATGCTTAAGAACTATAAGATTTATCCAAAAAAATTATTTTGACTTGAGAAGAAAACCCGGTTAATACGATTTCATGTTTCATGCTTTGGTTCACTTATGAGAAGCCTAGTGGGCAAGGTATCGGGTGAATATAGAGCATCAACATGCATAGGTGCATGATCACCTACACTTTTAATTATTGAATATAAATCGATGAAAGGAGTTATAAGGCAAGGAAAATTAACAAAAGTATGCACAACTAAGTTGCAAATAAACCACCATAAAAAAGAATTTTGAGGAAGTAGACAGACTAGTTCGATGTTAGTTGAAATCTTATGTATGTGTTGATTGTTTAACTGTATACGGGACATTCTCTGCTCAAAAAAGTTTAGCAGTCTGAATACAAGAAGAAATAAACAAGAGAATACCAGAAAAGAGTAATTAATGCATGGAAATCATCATGGTTCCCATAGGTAAAGATCAATTGGTTGCATAAATAATTTCACATGTCACAACTTCACTTACCGATTGGATGAACTATGAATCACCATTAGCATATAATGCAACATTCAGACCTGAAAACCTATTACAATGATATTAAATATCAAAATCAATGCATTATAGCATAACATAAAATAAAATTTTAAATATTTATTCAACACAACATACGAATATCTTCATATCCATTAATTTTGAGAATGAAATAGGAAACTTGCAGTCGATTTTACTATGCAGTATAAATTCAACTAATAGAATTTCGTGCACCTTTTTCAAGTTCCCAAAATGTGCCATAGGACTACTTTCAATATAGTATTATGCATATAAACTTAATGGAGCACTAAAAGGGGAATTTGGAATTCGATCATCGGATATCCGACTGTTATTAGTTCGAAAGTAACACTATATGACTTGCTATTTAAGAAGCGCATTAATAAGAAATGACTAATATACAATTGAATATATCTAAAATATCTCATTGCTATAAAATTATTGAAATTTAATTTTTGATATATTGATAAAGGTTTATTGACTTTTATTTGTCACATAAACTTTTCCTATATTATTGTAAATATATAATATAATTTAATTTTTAGCGAACATCTTTCTGCCTTATGCTAACCATAGTTTATTTTGGATTGAATTTGATGTTAGCTTCATTAGCTATTTGTGGATTATATGAATCGATTTTTCTATGATGGCATCAATATATTTACATGTCTATATAAAACATTTATATCCCAAAAAGAAAACTAGGATTAATATCATTTCCAAATATTCTTATTACTTAGCAACAGAAGTTGCATGGACATAACATATATTTCACATAGAACAAAATAAATATAAGGTTTTATGGAGAATAACGAACGTTTCTTAATGATTTGAATTTATTATTTGAACAAAATAAATATAACAATATTAAACTTGCAAAACACACAAGATGGTGTCTAGAGAATCAATTTCAAAAAAAAGTGGCATACTTACTTCTCACCTAGTTCTTTTCTAGGAATTTATAACATTCTTCAAATAATATCACTTGCCAGATAACACCAAATCATTGTAAGATTTGTCTAAAGGAACTTTAGAAGGGATTATGCATGTTATTGGTTGCCCTTGCGGATGGTAACCCAATCAGCCTGTATTGATGAGAAGAAACAAAAAAATGTAAATTAAAAAGGGCTTGATAAGAATGCATCAAAAAATGTAAAAGAACATCAACTTGTGAACTATAAAATGGATGTTATAAGAAACATGTAGGTACTAACATATCAACTCTCAATCTCTAATAAGGAAATGAAAATATACAAGCATGACACAAGGAAACTACACCTTGGCAACAATTTATAGAAAGGGTACTATTTTCTAAGTCAAATTTAGACGGGAAATGGCCTATTAGCTGATCTTTACGTGGAATGGAAATGAACAAATAGGAATTATTAGTTTAGAAGTGCATATGATTTGTTTAATTGTGGTTTTGGTCCAGAAGGTTTATATCATTTAGCTTCATAACTGAGGTTAGTTTTAAGTAGATGCTACTATAATTATCATCATTTTTACTTATATCTATATCGATCAATGAAAATAAGAAATGCTTTTATGTTTTATATATGGGTTCCTAGACGTCATGTACTAGGTATCGTATGTTATTACATATTCTCTAATTATATCCACTAAACCAAATTCATAAATTAATCATCTTCACTTTTCATTTCATGTTTATTATAGGCATTCAACATTATAAAAGAGTAATAAAAATTAAGCTCGAGGCATTATAAATTTTGTAACCGAACCTAATCTAGGGTAAGAAATAACTCAATTTATGAATTGATAAACCGAACCTGAATTTTTATACCTAGTTTTTAGAAAGCTCTCCTCAGCTGGAATTTGACGAATGGAAAAGCTAAATTGTATTCTACTAAAGTTGGACACATCTTGTAAGCAACTAAACCTACAATTTATATTACTGAGCTGAAAGCCTAGAAAAATCAAGTTAAGGCATCTTTGAGATAAGATTTTAAGGGAAAAGGGATAACTAGAATAACGAATGAAGAAATCTAGAGAAAAATCTTGTTTCTTTTTGGATGTAGGAATGGAACAGCAATACTGACCTCACATGAACGATTTTTTTAGGGGGAAGATACAAATAAAAGGTGGCAAACAAAAAATATATCTAAATCTAAGCTGTTTTGGGCGGCAAACAAAGAAAGGAGTTAAACCTTAATGCATAATTGACAGCGTTGTAGGCATATAAGTTTCTTCTCAGAATTACTTTTGACAGCAATCGAAAATCAAATGCTAAGAAATGACGCTGTCAGAATTCGGTTTTGTTGTAGTGTCGACTTGATTCGTTATTGAGAAGCTCGACATTAGGTGAAAATCGTAGGATTTAGAATGGTTTGATACAGGAAGAAGCCTTTTGGAATGTTTCAGTTCGTAGCGGAAGTTATGCCCAGAGATTCATGTGAAGTTATGAATTAAATGAGTGTAGTTATAATCCACAGGTTACAAGGCTGTGTGAATAAGCGCACAAGGAAGAACAACTATGCGAAGCAAATTTACAGGCTATGTCAGCAAAACATTGAAGTCCTACCATCTTAATATAAGGTAATAATACAACATTGCATAATAATATATAAATCCAATTGCTAGTTGGATTACATATTTGTGCAATATTTCTAAGCTTCCAATAAACAGCTCAACAACCCATTATAAGAATATATTCAGTTCTTGCTCCAGTTAGAAATAGCGAGTTCGTTTGTTTTCATGCATATTTCATCTACCAAAAGCCAATCAACCACAATAAAAAGGTAGCTAAGAGTATTGGCGATTGCTAAGAGAAATTAGAAAGAGAATAATGATGCATACCTCCCTTGTGGATTTGTTCCTTTTTTAATCCAAAGAAGTATGGTGCCATCCTGAAGCACATCTTGATCATACATAGACTTGATGATCTCTCGAAATATTTTCATTAATTTTTCATCCTCGTAGCATCGAACGTGTACTTTGTACAAGAGTTCAAGCTCAAGCTTTACACATTGCACAAAAAGCATTCAGAAGTCCATACCATGTTTTCACCTGAAAGGAAAAGGAAGACAAAGTTAAACATAAATCTATCAAAATTATATTAGCTATTATTGGTAGCATTGACAGTTGCCGTAAATATTGCTACTTACAGTAAGAAAATCCTATAATCAACACAAATATTTAATTTGGTGTTATAGATAGAAATATATGAATATAATGCAAAACTGTACGATAAATTACAAACTAAGCTGTGAAAAATCATATCCAACGGTATGTACACATTTTATGAAGCCATCATACACCTAATAGTTGAAATGTCAACTATGGTACACTTTTTAAAATAAACAATATAAACAATAGGTCATAATCTATGTTCTAAAAACCTTAATCTATTGGGCTTTGCTATGTGTTTCACTTATTCAAAGTGAAGATAGGAAACAATTAGATATTTGATATCCAACAGTTGAAAACTATTTCACCTTTTGTAATTCAATGATAAGGTAAAGTGCAACTTAGAAAATAGACTTTTATATCCATTAAAGAAAGTCAATGCATTGCTAGTAATTCAAGTTTATAATATATAATGAAATAAATTATCTAGAATTAACCCTTGCGTATGAATAGAAAATAACTACTACCACACAATTCTGTTTTACCTTCTATGCTTATTTCAGAAGGAACCATAGTATGTCGATTTCAATTTCTCCATTAAGATCATAAACATCACATCGTTCTTTTGATTATCCCCTTGAAGGTGTTTTAATCTCCAGTCGTGACTACCGCACAATATTTTTTAAACACCATTTAAATCACTACTATATTGTATTCTTTGTACTTGATATCGAAACCATATCAGATCGGGTGTTCCCAAACACGAGACATGGGCCATCTCGCCTTATGTGTAGGTAATGCAATTTCGGGAAAGAAAGTGGAGTACTTTGGAGAAACTTTGTAGGTATCAGATTATGAGGGACTTGATTTAAGATTGGAGATGTAAGGTTTTTTTTAGGGAGAATTGGAGTAGGAGAAAAAGGAATTGCAATTTTAGGAAAAGAATTAAGGCTTTTATGTTGGTGAAAAAATGCGAATAGAACGAAAATAAAGCATAAAAGTAAGCGGGAATGTGAAAATTATATTGCCCGCCTTTTTACTATGTCCACACGCTATTATTTTTAGTAGCCTTACTGAAGCAATAGCATGATGTATGAGGAGGCTTTCATTTAATGCTATTAAAAATAACTTGTCTTATAGTGATCATTTCTTCTTCTTGAGACACGGATACATCCTTATAATTCTGCAATGCTACTATCTACTCAAAGTCAAACCCAGGCTCATAGATTGAGACAGAAATTGTAACCAAATTCACTATGGAGACAGTAGTGGAAGTGGTAAATGTGGCAATGGCTCCCGAACCCTATGTAGCTGGAGGAGGTGGTAGAGATGGTTGAACTACAAGTTAGGAAACGCAGTTGTATAGTTTATAAAGGATTTTGGAGTGAACTGGGGCTTTTGGAGCACTGGAGAAACAAGGGAAATATTCGAATCAAGAGTTTGATCGTGAACTTCAATTTCAAAACCCCCTTCACTAGTTTCCATTTCAGCAAGCCGCTCGATGATTAGAGGAATATACAACCCGCATCGCTACTTGCTCTTAAGGTTTAGGAGCAAATATCTCCCCCTGATTCGAAGAACTCGGGACGACAATAGCTTTAGCAGCAGCCTTAGCAGTGTCCTTCTCTTTCTCTTTCCTTAAAGTTTCCCTTCCAACCACTAGAAAGTCTTTATCCTTATAATTAAGATAAGTGGCCGTGAGTTCCTCTTTAGAGCAGTTGTCCTTGGCCCGCTCTGACTTGATTGGTACTTCTTGCCAAATGATAGGAAGGGTCTGGGGATAGTTATCTCCTAGCACCTCAAGCTGCCTTTATTCGTCGTGGAGAAAGTGCAGAAATGTAGCACAGTGGTATCCATTTGACTCACTACCCCATCATGCTCTCTCTAAAGGTCCGAAAGCTTCGACCTCTTAACTAAGTGGTTGGTTTAGAGTGTCAATTTATCATATTCAGCCTTTTCTACCACCTTGGCTAGTTTTATATTCTCCTCGCGAAGTCGAAGGAGTTTAGCGGTCTATTCAACAATGGTCACGGTAAGTTTGGCGATGGTCTGGTTTTGGGCCTTGACGGTATTCTCTCCAGCAGTGACTTGCTCCTTGAGCTTGAACGACTCCATATGGGCATCTTTAAGTTGATTCTTAATCATGAGGAGTGCTCTGTCATGAGCCTGGCTTGCTTTCGTCAGTAATTTGTTGCTTGCAGCCTTTCCCTTCAGGGCGACGTCCCTATCAAGCCTTGGTTGATCTCTCTCGTTATTACGATCCTTGATCCTTTAATCGAAGTCATCTCTTTCTACTTCAAATAAGAGAATTTGTTGGTAGTTGACTCAGTTCACGTCAGAGAGAGATCATACAAGGCGATGCCATTCAAACCCGGCTTCTAAGTCCTCACAGGTTATCTCGAGATTTCAAAGAGAAGTAGCTCTATTTGTATGCTTATAGTCTGATCAAATTTGACCTCATGTAGAAACAGATGTGGGAACGCCCTAAAGCTAAGAAGGATGCAACAGTAGTTCGTACTTCTCATGCATTTAGAAGAAGTAGGAGCAGCAAGGGTTATAGCCTGATAGGATAGGATTTCTTGCATTGCAGTAATCTAAGCTTCGGTGCGAGGAGGAGCAATGGATGATGTGGTCCTCCAACGATCCTGCAAATCCTTGAGGCGCTTGTGAATATCACCAAGGGCATCACCATCCCTTCTCCTTTTCTCTCCCCTCTCATGGTCTCTCTCCAAACGATGAGCTTCATCATCAGCTTCTCTATCCTCATCTTTCTCCTCTCCTCTTTAGTTTCATGGTAAGTACGACATGCTAGATATGGAGTCTGATCCTTGTAAGAGTTGGAATGTTGGTGCAATTGATGGAGTAGATGCGACCCACGGAACATGAAACTAAAAGAAGAGTGAAGTTAACACCTTGGATTCTGGAACTTAACCCGATGTTGAAATGTGTGTCTGTGATCCTAAAGTGGATTGTGTAGTGTCCATGACCCCTTATATATCCTACAAACCATATCGGCATGATTTCAGAGTTGGAATCCTTCCACCCTCACTTATGAAAGCACCAGAAGATAAGTTGATATGCGAGCCAATCTCGCCTATAATCTCACGAATTGAGAAATCCCCAAATTCATTTAAGTTAATGGAGATGTCTCTTAGAAAATATGAATGCGACGTATCTCCAACAGAGTTTCAATAGCTTGGCCCTAAATTGATTAGAGAATTTTGGTAGTTTGCTATTCTTGAGGAGAAATGGGAAGCTTAGGACTCAACTCCTGGGTATTAGAAATTTTAGAGAAGGTATGACAAGAAGATTAGGGCTCATCCCCGGCGATTCACCACAGAACTCATCTCCTTCCTCAGTGGCATGAAAGTCACTGTCATCATCGTTATATGTAGCCTCTTCCTCCTCCTCTTCCATGACCATCTTCTGTTTCCTTTCTTTCCTCTAAAATGGTTCATCCTCTTCCTCTGGGACCGAGGACATCCTACGTTTCTAATCCCTATCTCTCATAATATCTTCTCAAGAAGGTAAAACTATGTCTGCTTTAGGAACTCCATCTGGTTGAACACCACTCAATGGACCGACCATATTCCCCTGAGCATACTCATCAGAGTAACTAGTAGGGGAAGAAGAATGAGTTAGCATCTTAGACCCACTCGAATTTGAAGTTCTTCAACCAACGCAAATCTTTCAGGTGCAGTAAGCCAAACCTTCGAAGGTACTAATTTTCCAAAAGAAACTCAACTGAGCACTCAGAAGTTCTCACGACTTTCAAGAGTTCAATCTTTTCCTTGAGTTCACGATTGCTTTCCTGCCTTAGGATAGCTACAATAATGTATAGAAATTTAGAGATGTAAACCATCCTAGCAGGGTAGGAGCCAAGGAATAGAGGCATACTTCTTGATATCTAGAGACGATTGAAGTCCTCCGGACACCAAACGAAAAAATTACATTTTTAAAAGCTAGCCTATTTGTTGTGAAGATCTCCTATCAGCTTGCATCCCCTCAAAGCTTCTATAATTATGAAGGAATGACATTCTTGCCTCCTCTTGAACTATAGGAGGAATATTAGCTCATTAATCCTTGGAGGTTGGCCAAGCCTGATCATGAACATGATATACAATGAACTCAGGGGCGCATAACCATTGAGATGAACTTGAAACGGTGCAAGTCCTAGTTCCTGAAGCACCGCCATCAAGAATCGATTGAAAGGTGATATGGCACCACCAAAGCACATGTACGGATTGCATGTAGTAAAACCTTCCAAGGGACTTGTGCGAGCTCATCTCGAGTGGGTAATTGAACATTGCTCTTTGGAATGTTGTGTTGCATGCATATATTTCTAACCGATCTTGTTGATAGAATTGAGGGCACTTGTTCTAGAGGATTAATCATGATTCTCATCCCACGAGGCATCTGATTGGGCATAGGCCCAATAGGAACCAACGTGCCATAGAATTCAGAGGAAACAGGTTGACTTGGACCTATAGGAATGGACGAAGAAATTGGAGTAGTTAATGATCCAGTTTCTGAAAGTATGGATGCTCCTTCGCCAAGTTTGCAGCGAGATGACCGACATATCATTGTAGAAAATAATGCTCATTGATCACGGTCAGGTACGCTTTATTTTGAATAGAATTCCTATGTGATTAACGCTTGGATCTCAAAGTATTTCAAACTGGATTCCAAGTGTTGACCACGGGAAAGCGTAGTGTGTTATCTATGCAGAATGCATCTAGTGTCCCAAACGCCATGAACGCACCATCCTGTGTGGATAACTCGCTCGTGTTAACAAAAAAATCCGCATCATCCTTTTAAATTTCTTTTCCATACTTACCTTTATCGATTGACTATTGATAACGGATCAATTGTCCGAAGCAATGCAGAAAACTTTTTCTTTTAAGGATCATTGGAAATGCAACAATGAAAAGTCATTGCGATGCAACTCTCTAATATGTCCAAGTCCAATACGAATCATCGTATTAGAATTTGTTCAACGGTCAATGCTTAGCCAATTTCATGGAAGAAGATAGTTGACGTCAGAGTACACATCATGCCCTTAGAACCTCGCGTATTCGAGCGAGGAAAAACCTAGCTTCACCAACAATCCAATACACTCTCGAACTCAACCATCCTTCTCCAAATTAAAGTCCACTGAGACCTGATCGTCGATATTGCAACCACCGTCCTACTGAAAACTCAAATCCAACCTTCAAATTCGAACCAAGAGATAACTCGACCTAGGGTTTTGAAATGAATTGGGTCTGAGAGTTGAAGGTCGAGAACTCAGAAGTGGCGACTTTAGTAAGTGGTACTAATCGGGCTGAAGTAGCATCAGATAGTGGTGGCCTAGGATTTAAGCAGTGGTGGCAATAGAAGGAGCATGAATTGGCTGAAGGCTGGGAAAGTTCGGGTCAGTTGAAAGCAGGTGAAGGCTTGAAAGGAATGAGGAAAAAGTAGAGCAGGCGAATAAGAAGGCTTGGCTTCAACAACTCAAGTAGAAACAAATTACAAAAATTTCTTAGTCTATAACTTGGTACCGAGTTATCCATCTTTTCCTAGGTCAATTCAAAATGAATATAGAGATCTTACATACCAAATTAAAGCACTAAGTGATCTCTAGAATGAAGATTACATTGCCAAAGCAGCGAATTGGGATTTAGACTGAAACCACAGCAAACAACAAGTTAGTAATTGTCTAAGTAATAGCGATGTATCGAAACGGAATCCAAACGATCAACTAGAATTCGCAGGCTAATGATCAAGGATTTTTCTTATTCCAGAGCACATTTTGTTTTCAATGAAAGCATACTCTGAAGAAAAATGTTAACTGAGTTTTTAACCAAGTAGAAATCAACAAAAGATAGAGTGTCGAGACGAAGACGAATACGACATGACTTGAAACCTAGAAGGCGGGCTCGTATAGGTTATTGAAATAAGTCAGGAAAAGTTAGACTAATATGGAGCTAAGTCCATAACTTGGCATCGAGTTATAGCTGTAACTCAGTATTGAGTTATGGTGCTTCGTATTTGGAAACTCTAGCTTTGCATAAGCCATTGTCTATCTATTATATGTGAGCCCAAGCAATTTCAAAAAGTCTCAGGCGAATTATCTTAAGAATTGAAGAGTTATCTCCTAGTAAACTGCAGAACAAGCCAATTCATGGAGGATCGATCATCAAAGCAAGCCATTGGACTATGAAAACACAAGTGGCACTTTAAAATGAAGTATGAAGCACGATCCAAGAGGAATCATTGCGTTTCCCCCTAAGGGGATAACTCGGTGATGAGTTATAAGGATAACTCGGTGATGAGTTATAAGGATAACTCGGTAATGAGTTATAGGGATAAGCCGGTACAAGTTATCACTTTAACTCATCACTTCCAACTTTTTTCGTACAATCTTGGGCTGATGTCTAGACCTCTTTTCTAGTGGGATTATGATCCAGTATGACTAAAACCTTTATAAATACAAAACATAGAGTAACTAAGAAAGGATCTTGTTTTTTCCATTACAATGTGGAAGCTCTGTCTCTTCTTCGTCTCCTTCCTATACTCAGTAGTCACCAAGGCACCTAATCTAGGAAATTCTAGGACTTAGAATCGGTCTAACCCCTATACTTTTGACTCATTCTTTCTTAAAATCTTTGTAATCTCAAGCAAACTCTATCAAATCTATAAGCAATGAAGCTATAAAGTGGACGTAAGCCAAAGATTATCAAACCACTATAAAATCTTGTGTCTCTCTTTCTTATTCCTATTTTTTTTACTTTTACTATTATCTGCTAGATCTAGGTCTCACAGGTTCCCTACAACGTATTCTTGGCGTTGATCCATTTTTGGCATTAACAGTAATTTAATATGCTATAATAACTAATACAAATATTGTCATAAATTACACTATATATGTTTGTATTTTTAACCAAATATGCATGGTTTTACGTATATGTGTGTGTGTGTGTGTGTGTGTCTGTGTGCATATTCTTATTTTCTAATTATTAATTTCTAAATTCGAGCATTCCTTTCTACGTTTTAATTTATCATAGTTATGCTTTCAAAATGGTTTATCATTGTAACTTTCCATAAATTATCCAAAATTTAACTTTTGCTCCATTTGAAATTACAAATAATTATTTCTTTTCTTTTATCGAAATAGATAGTGCAACCAATGGGAAAGAATATCCATACTTTACATATCTCTTTTCATTTAGGTATATTCCTTCTTAATTCAAACGACGTACTTTATATATATTTTAGAAATTGGATAATTTGTGGAAGTTACACGGAAATAAATATAATTAAATTATACCCTACTCCAAATAAATTAAAATATAGAAATCATATTCCAAGTCGACTAGGGAAAACTAACATACAACCCAATTATAAATCTAAAATAAACAAACATTCTACAATAATAAATATTTATGACTGAATTTAAATTTCCATATTATATTGTACATACTATTCGTATTCCAATTACCTATTTTATAGAATATGTAGGCGATAGTCCAATACATTTTTTTAAGCCTATAATTCATCGGATCTTATTTAGGCATAATAATTAAGTAAATTTCAACAATATAAATTTCAATGTTATAAATGAATTATATAATTTTTCACTCATCTTTTAGGCTTTTCAAATCTTCAAATCTGAATCTATTCCTTTACTCGATTCCTTTTTCTTTCTAATCCAAATAAATACGTATAACAAGATGTATACATACTACTAGAATTACAGACCTGAGAAGAGATTTGGGGTTAATGGTGTCATAGATTTATAATTATAAAAATTACATTTGATTCGCTCTTTCTCTTCTTCTCTTTTATTTTCTACCCTTCTTCGACTATATATGTATATAATATTTTATAATTTTAAAAATAAAGAAGAAGAGTAAACGACAATCTTCGCTGCTTTGATACGAAAATTTGAGAAGAGAAGTGAGAGATGTTAGGCCTTTATTTATAGGCGCTCGAATCACTTATATCTATTACATTAAAATAAATATATTTAAGCCGTTGGCTAAGGTTCAAACTCTAGCCACCAATCCTTAACTAGTTGACCACCCCTTATAAGTGGATGACCGCTAACGACCGACCAACCCAAGTGAGAGGGTCGACTGTAGGGTTCCGCATTTATTATTATTTATTTTCTTTATTTAATTATTTTCGCTTTAGAAATTTCAAACATTAATAACTTCTTCATTTGAGCTTCGATCATGAAACTCCAAATATGAAAGTTGCTCAAAAAAGTGCCAAGAATGCAATGGTGCATGTTTTGAGACCAAATTTCATCACTTGCTCAAATTCCAGTTTTGCAACCTTATTAATGATTGTTAACACGGGTGTTACAGATTTACCCTATAACGGACATGTTAGTCCCTCTAATATTTTATGTGATGTCTAAATGAATATATATGTGTGTGCACGCATCAAATGTTATGTGTGTGTGTGCGTGCGTGTGTGTATATATATATACAATTATATATTTATAAAATACTTCTTTTGAAAATAGGTTCTTTGTTGATGACATATAAAGAACATTGTTGGTTTTGCCTTCTTAAAAAATCTTACCAAAGTACTAAGGAAAAAGAGTGCAATAACCGGTCAATAATACAAACCCATCGCTAGTTACAAGTACATACACCAAAAAAACATAATATCACTTACATTAATAAAATCAACCCAATCAAGCCAAATAACATAACATACGTGATAAACCTAGCCACATCACCTTGCATCTTTTAGCTTCACTCCTCACTGCTTCAAAAAAAGCCCTCTCTTCATTCATTGTAATGGAGATAATCTTTATGAACCACTAAAGTAACACTAGTACACAATATGTCTATTGTCTCATCTCATTTGCTTTGGTTGTGTTTGCAACTGAAGCAAATAGTATCATTTGGTTCGGTCTCACCTTACTAACCGAAGCAATAGGCCATTGCAAACCAATATGTCATTCATTTGCTTTCATTGTATTAACTGGGCATGTGCGTTTTCATAAATAACCCAAATCAAGGTGAAGGAGGTAGCGCATCATCGAGATTTTCTTAATGATATTGTGTCCTTGAATAGATATAAATTTCTCTCAAAAACATCTATGTATTATTGGTTATTTGTCCTAATGTATGAGAGTCCTTCATATATATTCATTAGTTTGAACAAATTATATGATGATCTTAATGATTTATATGAGTTGAATGATTTGATGTGATGCGTTGCGATGCCAAGTTCATGGTGGAGCACGGTGGCTATGCATCAACCAGGACATAATTATCATATAATTTTTGATTAATACAGGAATATTTTGTTGATTAAGACATCTTCTTACAGAGTTTTTGGTTGACATGTACTAATTTTGAGTCTACGATACAGGTAAAAATGAAGGAAATTGAATTCAATATTTGCTTGAAATAAGCTAACCCTAAGTGTTGTGTAAGTTAAAAGCTAGTTGTACCTTGTAGTAAGTGTGATGCTGGTTAAAAGCTAGTCCTATCATAAACATGTATGACGTGACCATGTGTTTCATCTTCTTCCATTCAATATCACTCAGAAAAACATTCGTAATTCATACTATATTTGTACACAGGCAAATTATTTGAGAAACTTTTATACCCTTCAATGCATACTTTTCTAGTTTTCTAAGTTAAAATTTAAAGAAGCAACTTGCATTTGCCTTTGAGCAATCCCAGTAGTTGTGCTATTATATGAGTACTGTTCATTGCTTGCAAACCCGATGTTGACAGTTTTGTATCAGAATAATGAAATAGCTCAATAATTTATGTTCATTTCACTTAAATTTTTTTTAGAGAGATTTGTATTTAATAAGTAAATTTTTAGAAAAACTTATCATAGAATTTTTATATTAATTACAATCTAATTCAAATGAATAACATTGATGTTGCAAAGAAGGTTGATATCAAAGTTAAAGAAAGATGATTTGTTATTTAAGTACAGCCAAAGCTCTGATAAATCGTAGTTTCTTAGGGCCTCAAATTAGTTGAGACGACCCTGCAGTAGAACACTGTCCATCAACTACAGTAGTGCCTTGTGCCTTTACAAATATAATAAAAAATGGCTAAGTAGAGTAAACCCTAAAATTGAATGTCATGTATAACATCATCTATGAGAAATGGAAAGTTGAACAGGTTGCCAAGGAAAAAATGTTTGAGAGAAAGAGGCTCTGTAGAATGCATTCAAACATTATATTAATTCACATATAAGGTGCATTAGTCCATATATAAAATACATCAATTTGGTTTTATGAATCTTGCATTTTTTATTACTTCATTTCAAATGTATGATATGGATTACTTGGCAAATTTAATCACAAATAATGATGAGTACATTAAAATTAAGTATATACATGATGAGATAGTAGATTTAACCAGAATGACTGTAGATTTGAGAAATAATGTTTTGAGTCAACAGCCATGGAAGTTGTGCTGTTTTGTTAGAGCAAAGAAGAAGACATTGAAAAAAAATTGTTTTATATATTTCAGCTGTACTTCTTACAGAAAACAAACACCCTTATAAACTGGGTGCATACATGTTGGGCCAACAGGCCTTATTATCTTTGAAACTCATTTACAAATATCTATGTCAACACCCCTCTTCAAGTTGGAGGGTGGTTATTAATCATGCCCAACTTGGATAATATTGGTCTCAGATGAATGCCAGCTAGGGGCTTGGTTAAAAAATCTGCTAATTGCTCTGATGAAAAAGTGTGCGAAAGAGATATCAAACCTTCCAAAAGCTTTTCTCTAGCGAAGTGGCAATCGAGTTCTATGTGTTTTGTTCTTTCATGAAATACAGGATTGCGGGCAATGTAAATTGCTGCTTGATTGTCACATTTCACTGGTATAGGTGTAATGCCCTCCACCCCTATCTCATTTAACAACCTACTCAGCCAAGACAGCTCAGCACAAACACGTCTCAAGGACCTATATTCAGCTTCTGCTGATGACAGTGAAACACTTTGTTGTTTTTTAGACTTCCAAGAAATCAAATTCTGCCCTATAAAAATGACAAATCCACTCACAGATCGACGAGTATATGGGCAAGAAGCCCAATCTGCATCACAAAATGCCTTCAACTGAAAGTCATCTGAATCAGTGAGAAGAAGTCCTAAGTGAGAAGTACCCTTAAGGTATCTCAACACATGGAAAGCAGCATTCATATGGGGATGTCTTGGTGCTTGCATAAATTGGCTAAGGAACTGTACAGCATAAGCTAAATCTGGTCGCGTATGTGTCAAGAAATTAAGCTTACCAATTAACTTTCTGTATTGAAGTGGATCATCTAGCAAAATTCCTTGATCTGGTTGTAACTTCAAATTCATTTCTAGAGGGCTGGTAGTAGTAGTCAATTTTTCACAAGAAAATTCTTTAAAAATCTCGTGAATGAACCTTCTTTGACTCATCACCAAGCCATGTGAAACCGGAATAAATTCCAACCCTAGAAAAAAATTTAGAGAGCCTAAATCCTTAATTTTAAATTCTGCATTTAGAAAAACTTTGAGTGCATCCATCTCTACCAAATCATCCCCTGTCATCAAAATATCATCAACATAGACCGCGACAAACACTACAGAAGAAAACGATCTTTTATAAAAAAAAGAATAATCATTCATAGATTGTTTATAGCCTCTTGATTTCAGAGAAGTGCTCAGTTTAGAATACCACTGTCGTGATGCTTGTTTCAAGCCATATAGGGATTTTTTTTAGCAAACAAACCTTGGACTGATCATTCACTTCAAGCCCTGGTGGCACCTTCATGTAAACATTTTCATCTAAATCTCCATGTAAAAAAAGCGTTATTTACATCTAATTGGAATATATTCCACTTCCTTTTTAGTGCCACTGAAACTAGAGACCTCACCGTGGTCATCTTGATGACAGGTGAGAACGTCTCACTATAGTCTATCCCTTCTTTTTGTGTAAAACCCCTCACCACCAGTCTTGCCTTGTACCTATCTATCACTCCATTTGCTTTTCGCTTTATTTTATAAACCCACTTGCAACTTATAGCTTTCTTTCCCTTTGGTAAATCAACAATATCCTAAGTATGATTCAGTTCTAAAGCTGCAAATTCCTCCTTCATGGCTTGCTGCCAAACCAAATGTTTGCAAGCTTCTGCATAAGAAAAAGGTTCAAGTTCTGGCTCATAGTCAACATCAGTGATGCTCATTGGAAAACTGATTGTAGAAGTGAGAGTATGAGCTCAAAAATGGTGAGTGTCGGTGATAGCTCCACATACATAATCAGATAAGCGAGAAGGAGGTGCATATCTTCTGCTGGATCTTCTCAAGCTTGGATGCAAAGAGGCGTCTGATTGAGATGGAGAGGATGGAAAAGATTCTTTTGACGGTGTTTCTATATCTTCAAAAGTTGTAGGATGGGAGGAAAACATATAAGTGCCAGGTTGTGTTTCGATGGGTATTTTTGCAAATGGAAAAACAGTTTCATGAAAAACTACATCCCTAGAGAATTGGATTTGGTTTGTCTCAAGGTTATACACCTTGTATGCTTTCTTAGCAAAGGGATAACCTAGAAAAACACTCGGGGAAGCCCTAGCCATGAACTTATCTCTTCCTTGCCTCAAAGTCGATGTAAAGCATAAGCAGCCAAAAGTTCTCATGTGATCATAATTTGGTCGTTTTTGAAAAACAATCTCATATGGTGTCTTTTGTTGAAGAAGTTTCGAAGGCAGTCTATTGATGATGTATACTGCAGTCAAAACGCTTTCTCCCCAAAACTTGAGAGGAAGTTTAGACTGAAACATGAGTGCCCTTGCTACCTCTAATATATGTCTATGTTTTCTTTCTACTACCCCATTTTGCTGAGGTGTTTCTGCACAAGAAGTTTGATGCACGATTCCTTTTGAAAGAAAGAATTCTGATCCCGCCCTGCTGCATCCAAGCTCTAGTGCATTGTCGGTTCTTACTGCCCTTATTTTTTTACTAAACTGAGTTTCGACCATAGAAATAAAATTCTTAATCAATTCAAAAGCTGAGCTTTTAACAGACAATAAATGCAGCCACGTTGCTCTACTGTAATCATCAACTATAGTTAAAAAATACCTATAACCATCCAAGGTAGGTACTCGATATGGGCCCCACACATCAATATGAATCGTATGAAATGGATGCACTGTATTTATAGAGCTATTTGGAAAAGAAAGTCTACGTTGTCTAGCTTGAGCACACACATCACAAAACTGCAATTCAGCTTTATCACATTCATTTGCAGTAACAACATTTAAAGTGCTCAACTTATATGAAGGCAAATGACCAAGTCTCATGTGCCAAACTTTAGTTCCAACATGACAAGCAAACAAATTATAATTTTTCAGTATACCTTCTGCCTTTGTCTTTGACTGTTCTGTATGCATTAGAAAAAGATTCCTATCAGCTTTACCAATCACCATCTGTTCCTTCGAAGTTGGGCCCTGCAAAACACATTTTCCTTCTGTGAACAAGACATTGCAGCTCATATCTCTTAATAATTGTCCTACTCATAAGAGATTGCACTTGAACATTGGAACATATAACACATCATTCAAGATCAAGTTTGCAGGGAGGTTTACAGTTCCAATAATATGTACTTCTACAACTCCTCCGTTTGGCATAGAAATCACAAAGGGCCTCTCTAATTTTCTTTTGTTAGTAAACAATGTGATATCGCAACTCATATGACAGCTTGCACCACTATCAATTATCCAAGAAGTTTTATTAAAAAAACTTTCATAGGAGCTAGTACCTGCAAAACCTGCGAAAACATCTTGTACTATCCCTTTTCCTTTAGCATTGCTAGCATTCAACAGCTCTAGTAACTGAGCAACTTGATCTGGTGTGAACTCCGATCGAGCTGTTCCTAATGCCGAACCAGATTCTGAACCTGCATTGTCTGTGTGTGAAGCCGAACCAACAAATTTTCCTTCATCTTGCCTTTTCTTATTCTTAAGCTGCTTGTTTTGTGGAAATCCAATAATGAAATAGCATCTTTCTATGGTGTGATTTGTCTTTTTGCAATTAGTGCAGTAAAGAGGCTTTCGGTCACCATTGCTTCGAGGATTCCTAGTTGATCCTCCATTTGAACCAGTTGTCGCCATCATAGCTGCAGAATCCGACATGTTTCTTGTGTTTGCCTTAACTTCTCTTTGTGTTTCGTCTTGTGATAGCAATGAGTATGCAAGGCTCATCTCTGGAAGTGGATTCATCATGAGAATTGTGCTACGCACGCCTGCGTACACGTCATTGAGTCCCATTAGAAAGTGAATCAGACGTTGATCTTCCTCGTACTTTACAATTTTATCAACTGAACCACATGTACATGCTGGAGCTCTGCGCAGGCTATTAAGTTCATCCCAGAGAGACTTTGACTTTGTGAAAAAATCAGATACGGTGTTAGTGCCTTGATCTAGCGAGTTGAGCTCCTTTTGCACAGCATAAATCTGTGCGTTGTTTGATTGACCAAACCGAGTCTGTAGCTCCTTCCATATTCCTGCTGCAGTCTCAATGTATAACACAGATCTGCGAATTTCATTGCTTAAACTGCTAATCAACCAAGAAATAACCATATCATTACATCGTTCCCATAAATGAAACTTATCTGAAGTCTTGTCTGGTCGTGCTAGGGTTCCATCTATGAATCCAGCCTTGTTATTTGCCGAGAGAGCAATCCTCATCGATCTGCGCCATTCTCCATAGTTCTTGCCATCAAAAGGTGGAGTAACTAGAACAAGGCCTGGATGATCACTTGGATGTAGATAGTGTGGATCGCTAGAATCAACAACTTGAATCGCCATGTGAATCTAAATCTACGAAAGGGGGAAACTGGATAAATGAAACGAAAATCAACAATCAGCCTAAAAGGCCTGCTCTGATACCATGTAGATTTGAGAAATAATGTTTTGAGTCAACAGCCATGGAAGTTGTGCTGTTTTGTTAGAGCAAAGAAGAAGACATTGAAAAAAAATTGTTTTATATATTTCAGCTGTACTTCTTACAGAAAACAAACACCCTTATAAACTGGGTGCATACATGTTGGGCCAACAGGCCTTATTATCTTTGAAACTCATTTACAAATATCAATGTCAACAATGACTACTTTACTAGACTTATCCCTTATGTTATAAATTTAATCTCTTGAACTATGTACTTAATTATTGATATAATGTTTCTGAGTGTTTCCTTTTGTTGCGGTTTTACAATTTGCATAATTTTATAAGCTGGGGTAGCTGCAACAGGGTTTCTAATGTTCGGTGAATCAACAAAATCACAGTTCACGTTGAATTTTCCTAGTCAATATTTATCGGAGTTTAATTATTTCTTGTCTAATTGCTTACATCAATCTTCCTGATATCAATATAAGAATTCAACAAAATTAATTTAGAAACTAGACTATTAATTCATAGTTTTCGATTATTGCACGAACCTGCTACTGCACATTGCAATATGAAATAGAGACAACACATTAATTTATTTTCCTTACGTGCTTATGTATTTTAAAGCAAGTATGTTTTACTGTCATACTCAAATTCAAATCAAACTGACTACATCTTCATCACAGGTTTACATTATACTTATGTTTACTTAATATAGTATTTATGTGTGTTTTAGGTTGTGTATTCACACCCAAAGTATGCTTTGACGATGACTGTTGTTGCACTTAGTATAGAGGAGCTATTACCTCCAAGCAAACAAACTCATTCTAGCGTTGTGATGATCAGAACAATGCTTGTTTGCTTAACTTTAACTATGTCATTATGTAACGATTCGGATTTTTTTAAGCATTTATTGCAATAATCAACTAATTTTAATTATTGAAATATTAATTTTTATAAGTCGATTAAATAAATTTTCTGATATTTAAAAATATATGAATATATAAAATTTGGAAAACTATAATAAATTTGAAAACGCTAAATTCTGAATATGATAAAAATATATATCTATATGTATGTAAGCTTCACCATTCCAGACTTATATGTGTGTGTGTGTGTGTGTGTGTGTGTACGCATGCATGCATGTGCTTCATGAAGGCATTTCAAAATTATGTTGATAAAAATATATTAAGTATATATTTATGTATATATGTCTATATAAAATAGTGTATATAAATGTATAATTTTGTATATGGTAAAAATATATGTATTCGAAAATGTATGTACATACAAACATACATATATGTGTGTGCACACATGAAGCTACATGATGACAACATCAAAGTCAAGCACACCAAAACATAAAATAAAGCAAACTAATTAAATATCAAATCATACCATAAAATCACATCGGCCCATACAAGAAATTAAATTGATAAAAGGTTGAAAAAAATACGAAAGATGGAAGCCTGTACAATCTCAACCTCCTTTTTGTTTCAGCGTCCCCTCTCATTCACATGTATATATAGAACCATACTTGTTCAACTGTTCACTTATAACATAAAAAAAAAAGAACCTGCCATTAAACCTTGTATCATCTCCCCTATACATGTTTTTGAATAAAACAGTTAAGTCTTTGTAGCTTCAAAAATCAATACCTCGCCGTCTACTCAGTTTTAAACTATGATTCCAAAAGGAAAGATGTTTGTTTGTGAGTATAGATTATTTTAAAATTTGTTTCATCAAATTTCATTGAGCATGGAGGAAGTTATAAACTCCAATTTACAATAAGTGGTTCAGTTATGACCAAAATTTAAACATCAGAATTTAATCAAAAGTTTAAATGGTTGTGTTGGTAGTTGAGAAACCTGATTTTTGAAAATGGTTTGGGAAAGTTTCGAGCTGTGTGGAGGGACAGATTGAGGGATAGACATAATTAGGGGAGGTCCCAAATTCAGGCGATATGATCGATTTCAGGTCGAGGGGTTGGACGTGGAGGAAGTTTAAGGGGTGGCGCATCTGGGAAAAATAGCGCGGTGATTTTTGGTGAGGCGTGGAGGCTAGTCGAGGTCGATATAGGGTTTTATGTGGGTTTTGGGTTGGCTTCGAGTTCGAGGAAATGGCGATGACGAGAAAGAAAGGGGGACGGGCGCATGGGGGGGGAAATGTGGAGGTGATGTTGGTGAACCTCTGGGTGAAGTTTGGTGGGGAACGGTGGATGTGGATGGCGAGGAGAGGCGATTGAATGATAGGGTTTTGGTTCCAGGTTTTGGGTTGCAATGCGAATTAGCGATCTGGAGGTTGGCCGAGAGTTCCAGGTGGCTGGAGGTGATGCGGCGGCCGTCGGTGGTTTGCGGGGATGATCGGCAGTGTGATTCGTGGGTCGGTGGTCGTGTACACGTGCATAGGCTTGTGCACGTTGGTTGAGTTTCAAAGAAAGAGACGGGAAGAGAGAACGGGCTAGCTTTTGGGTGGGTAATGAAAATATAAAATGGTGATGGTTTTTATAAATTGTTTAATTAAAATGCAAATCCTTATAAATTTCATATCTCATTCGTTTTAGGTCCAAATCCAACGCGGTCAGTCGCGTTGGGTTCGTATTAACGAGATCTTTACTAAGAAATCAAATTGGTTGAATTTAGAGCTTGTAAATTTTTTAGTTAAGTTCAAACGCGTTCGAATAATCGGAATCAGGATGCGAAAGCGATAGAAAATAAAAATAAAAGGTGAGTGTTTTAAAGCACACGACGTACTATAATATTTTTATGTTATTTAAATTTAAATTTATGAAGTGATTTAAATTTGTTGATTGTTGTTTGATAATTTTTAATTGACATTTAAATTGACGTTTGAGATAACCGATAGAAATTTAAATTGATGGTTAAATTCAATTGGAATTAAACTGTTAGCAAAATTCCTGATGATTGATAACTAGTAAATTGTCGTGTTTGATTGATTGTTTGGATGGTTGTTTGTGATGAATGCAAATTGGTTGAAATATTAGATGATTGAATGTTTATTTATTTTATATATCTTGTATCACCTTGTAAATTAATTAACAGTATATAAAACTGTTAATTGAATTATTTCGAATGAATTAAGAAATAGGTAGAAATGATATATACCTATGACACTGTGATTTGAATTGAAATGATTTATATCCATCCTTGAAATTAAATCAAAATAACCGATCACTTGGCCATAGGATAAAAAATTATGTACGGACACCAAATTGTTTAAATTAAATGACTTTAAGATTTTGATTTCATTTAAATTGATTTGATTTTTAGAAATAAAATCGAATTAATGGGAATGGAATCATTTTTGAACTCAAGCTCGAAATGTTAAAAATGAACTTGACAACAGGAATTGTTTAAAGAATCGAGTTTGGAATTTTGAAGTTATAATTGAGAAACCATTTGGATGATGAAAGTTGATTTGTTTAAGTGATTTGAACTTTTACTCGAACTTTGAAATAAATCCAAGTAAAAGTAATTTATATCGATATTTCAAAAATTGAGCTCGGAATTGAATTATTGTTAAAGATTTGAACCTTAAATAGAATATTGAAGTTAAATTTAATTTAAATGATTTAAATCGATATTCTGAAATCGAATTTGAATTTATATAAATCGAAATGGTTTAAAATTGAAATGAAATTAATTTAAATTGGAATAGAATTAAAATTAGCAGGAAATTTAAATTGAAACTGGATTAATTTGGAATTGAAATTGAAATTTATTTGAATTAAAACTGGAATCAAAGTTAATTCGAAATGGATTCGGAATTGAATCGATTTAAATGGAAATGGAAATTGGAAGTGATTTGAATTAGGAAATTTGGAATTAAATCAGTTTGACTTTGAACTATTTTCAAATGAATTATTTAATATAAACTATTTAAATCTATCTTTTTGAATAGTCAAATTGATTTGATTTTCCAAGCTATTTACTATATAAACCATTTTAATAACCAAACTATTTTCTACTAAACTATTTTAACTATTTTAAAACTATTCAAACTATTTTCTAAAAAAAATACAAACTGGTCAGAGTGGGAATATTTATATTTAAATGATGGATTTAAATGCTAATTAGGTTCAAATGAAGTTATAATCTAAATCGAAATTCGAAACGATTTTGAAAGTGAAATCGAGATATTGGAGTGAAATGATATTTCAAGCTAAAATGACGTATAGAACTGAATATGATTTTGAAGTAAATAGGATATTTCGAAATGAAATTGATTTTGAAGCGAATATGATATTTTGATATCAAGTATTAATCGTTTTCAAAATGTAAAATTACCAACCGGTGTGTAAAACGACGTTGGTTGTTAAAGGGACCAGGGCCTCTTATTGGCATACTCTCTATCAATATTGAAACCTCTTTAACAACTGTGTACCGGAGGAGACTCCAGGACAAAGTGGTTGGATTTGACATTGTTTGTTAAATTTGAAGAAAGAGAACGATGATGGATAGACCTCGACACTTGTGCCAATTTGAAATGAATAAAACAGGACGGCTTGACAGGGTAAGTGGGCTAATTACCTCAAGTGGACATCCGTTCTTCGATTTTCTTAGACTCGGTCCATATTATTACTCTTGTTGTAGTTTCGATTGGTGCACCTTGATTTGGGATAGCCTCACTTTGACTCGATATGGGATGGATGGACGCGTTGAACAGTCATTGCTATGATGCATTACCACCAGTCCTTGGACCCGAATTGGTAGTATCATACCTTAGGCATTATCTCACGTGTCTTGTCATACTTTTATCCCTATACGAGACCCTTAAGATTTTGGTTTAGTGTTTTCGTATCACGGCGCATCTGTATCCACCGACGGTTTACTGGTGTTTTATATGCAAACTGTACAACAATGCTTAAAACACGTTAAGGGTGATCAATGTAAAATGCTATTTTGGTATTTATTTTACTGATTAGACATTATGTATGTTGCGTATTATACTTATAAATATTTTGACGGATCCTTAAGAGATGGAAAATCCCGTAACATCTCTTGAGTTATTGCACGCATGTTATACACTGGATAGAAGATGTGAAACCCTATAAATATCTCTAACGCCACGACACTCATGTTATATGTGATATCGATTTGAGTCATATAAAAATATTTTAGTCCTGACTCGGGTGTTTTGTCTTTTAATTACGGTTGGGTCAGCCCTGAATTTTCAACGCATTGAAGATTATTTTGGAGGACGAAGATTTGGTATATTATTACTATTATTGTTCCTGCATTATGTTGTCTGCTGCATTACTTTATTTATCCCTGATGCATATATAACTCTGATAAATGTTGTATAAATTATAATCAAATGTACAATATAAATAGCTTCATGATCTGTTTATTTAATTTTTATATTTTATCGTTCCACTGCGAGATTCTGTGGTTGTTTTTCTTCTTCTTTTCTTATTTTTCTTAATTAACTTCATTGATTATCTATATTCCGGATTGTTTAAATCGGACATGTGTAGATTATTACCGATTTAAACCTTCCGATATACGGGTCGTCACGGTTGGTATTAGAGCTTTGGTTTAGCGAGAACCTGGGCTTTGATGGGGTAACTCATTAGAGATAAGGTCGGTAATACTCTTTAAAACTGATTTTATTTTCCAGCGATAAGGTCAGTAATGGTTCCTAAGTGATGGAGTACTGTAGAAACAATTTGATATTGAAAGTTTATTGAAAAACAGGTGTTGTTTTGGAAATTTTGAGGGAATTGTTTTGGATAAAATCAACTTGATTTTGAAATTCCAAAGAAACGATTTGTTAAACCAAAAGCTCTAGAATTTTAATACTAATGTTGAGAAAAACATCAGGAAATAAGTTATGAACTTATAGATTAAGAATGATTTTATTAAGTAAGAAACGTATGGAATTTGAATTTTGGAATTAAATTTTAACTTGAGTAAGTTAAAATGAACGAAATTTAACTTAAGCTAAGTTAAACAAAATTGAATTGGATTTGAAACCATATCAAATTAAATTGAACATAAAAAAATTGGATTGTGAAATGATTATATAACTGTAAGTTATAAAATTTTGAATGGAATACAATTTAAGTGAAAAATAATGGGATTGTGAATAAATAAGTTTAAATTACTTATAAATTTGAGTAAATGAAAAAGAAAACCAATTAAATGGGTTAGCTGACTGGTTAAAGGAATGAAAATTTGAATTTGAATTATAAATCGGAATTGAACCCAAGCCAAAACCAAATGAAGTGATTTTTGAGATAAAAATCAGATTTTTAATTTGGAAATGAACCGACAAATTAAGTAGCGATTCGAATTGTAATCGTAATAACTCCATGGTATAAATATAGATTTGGGTTGTGGAAACAAAATCGATGATAATCATAAATTTATGGTGTTAGAAAATATTTTGAAAATATTTTTAGAAATTTTTGTTAACCAAAGGTTGATTTTTGAATTGAATTTGAAATAAGGGATTTTGGTTTAGAAATGTAAACTAATTATTTTGGGTTGGAACTAAAGGAATTAGGAAAGTGAAATAGCAAATTAACCAAGTGGGTTTTCGGAAAAAAAAGTTAATGGGTTTGAATTATTCGTCCTATCTTAGCAATTTCGAGGACGAAATTCTTTTAAGGGGGAAAGAATGTAACGATCCGGATTTTTTTAGCATCTGTTATTGGAATAATTAACTAATTTTAGTTATTGAAATATTAATTTTTATAAGTCGATTAAATAAATTTTCTGATATTAAAAGTATCTGAATACATAAAATTTGGAAACTATATTAAATTTTAAAATGCTAAATTCTGAATGTGATAAAAAGATATATCTATATGTATATAAGCTTCACCATTCCAAATTTATGATAAAATATCTATATATACTTATATATATAAATGCTTCATGAAGGCAATTCAAACTTATGATGACAAAAATATATGAGTATACATTTATGTATATGTGTCCATATAAAATAGTGTATATAAATGTGTACTTTTTTATTTGGTAAAAATATATGTATTTGGAAATGTACATATCTACGTATATGTGTGTCCGTATATACACATGAAGCTACATGGCCACAACATCAAAGTCAAGCACACCAAAACATAAAATCAAGTATACTACATATCAAATCATACCATAAAGTCACATCAGCCCATACAAGAAATCAAATCAGTGAAAGGTTTGAAAAAATATGAAAGATGGAAGCTTGTACAATCTCGACCTCCTTTATGTTTCAATGTCCCCTCCCATTCACATGTTTCAATTGTTCACATATAACATTAAAAAAAAAAGAGAATCTGCCATTAAACCTTGTATCATCTTCCCTGCATGTTTTTGAATAAAATTAGTTAAGCCTTTACAACTTCAAAAATCAATATCTCACCATCTACTCGGTTTTAAACTATGATTCCAAAAGGATAGATGTTTGTTTGTGAGTATAGATTATTTTAAAATTTGTTTCATCAAATTTCATTGAGCATAGAGTAATAAAACTCCAATTTACAGTAAGTGGTTCAGTTATGACCAAAATTTAAACATTACAATTTAATCAAATGTTCATATGGTTGTGATGGTGGTTGAGAAATTTGATTTTTGGAAATGGTTTGAGAAATTTTCAAGCTGTGTGGAGGGAGAGATTGAGGGATGAACAGAATTGGGGTAATGCTAAATTCAAGCGATGTGATCGATACCAGGTCGAGGGGTTGGACGTGGAGGAGATTTAAGGGATGGTGCACTTGGGAAAAATAGCGCTGTGATTTTTGGTGAGGCTTGGAGGCTAAATCAAGGTCGATATGGGTTTTAGGTGGGTTTTGGGTTGGCTTCGAGTTCGAGGAAATGGCGACGATGAGAAAGAAAGGGGAACATGCGCATGTGGAGGTGATGCTGGCGAACCTCTGGGTGATGTTTAGTGGGGAACGGTGGACTTGGATGGCGAGGCGAGGAGAATGAATGGCAGGGTTTTGGTTACGGGTTTCGTGTTGCAGTGCAGATTGGTGATCTGAAAGTTGGCTGAGAGTTCCAGGTGGCTGGAGGCGATGCGGCGGCCATGGGTGATTTGCGGGGATGATCGACGGCGTGATTCGAGGGTCGGTGGTCGTGTACACGTGCACAGAGTCGTGCACGTTGGTTCAGTTTAAAGAAAGAGAGGAGAGAAGAGAACTGGGAAGAAAGGTTGATGGGCAGGATTTTGTTCGTAGGCTAGCTTTTGGGTGGGTAATGAAAATATAAATGATGACTAGTTTTTATAAATTGTTTTATTAAAATGAAAATCCTTATAAATTTCATATCTCGATAATTTTAGGTCCAAATCCAACACGGTCAGTAGCGTTGGGTTCATATTAACAAATTTTCGGTTAAATTCGAACGCATTCGAATTTAAACGGAATCAAGATGCGAAAGCTACAGCAAAATAAAAATAAAAGGTGAGTGTTTTAACGCTCATGACGTACTATAATATTTTTATGTTAATTAAATTTAAAATTATGTAGTGCTTTAAATTTGTTGATTATTGCTTGATAATTTTTAATTGACATTTAAATTGATGTCTAAGAAAACTGATAGAAATTTAAATTGACGGTTAAATTTAATTGGAATTAAATTGTTAGCAAAATTCTCGATTATTGATAACTAGTAAATTGTTGTGTTTGATGTTTGTGATGAATGCAAATTGGTTGAAATATTGGATGATTGAATGTTTATTTATTTAATATATATCATGTGTCACCCTATAAATTAATTAACAATAAATAGAACTGTTAATTCAATTATTTTGAATGAATTAAGAAATAGATTGAAATGATATATACCTATGACACTGTAATTTGGATTGAAATGATATATATATATATATATATATATATATATATCCACCTTTGAAATTAAATTGAAATAACCGATCACTTGACCATATGATAGAAAATTATATATGGACACCGGATTAGTTAAATTAAATGATTTCAAGATTTTGATTTGAAATTATTTAAATTGATTTTATTTTTAGAAATAAAACCAAATTTATGGGAATGGAATCAATTTTGAACTCAAACTCGAAATGTTAAAAATGAACCCGACAATAGAAATTATTCAAAGAATCAAGTTTGGAATTTTGAAGTTATAACTGAGAAATCATTTAGATGATGAAAATTAATTTGTTTAAATAATCTAAATTTTTACTCGAACTTTGAAATAAATCCAAGTAAAAGTAATTTAAATCAATATTTCAAAAGTTGAGCTCGGAATTGAATCATTTTAAAAGATTTGAATCTTAAATAGAATATTGAAGTTAAATTTAATTCAAGTGATTTAAATCGATATCCTAAAATCAAACTCAAATTTATATAAATCGAAATGGTTTAAAATTGAAATGAAATTAATTCAAATTGGAATAGAATTGAAATTAGTTGGAATTGAAATCGAAATTGGATTAATTTGGAATTGAAATTGAAATTGAAATTGATTTGAATTAAAATTGGAATCGAAGTTAATTCGAATTGGAATCGAAATTGAATCGATTTAAATGGTAATAGAAATTGAAAGTGATTTGAATTGAGAATTTGGAATTAAATTAGATTGACTTTGAAATTATTTTCGAATAAATTATTTTAATATAAACTATTTAAATCTATCTTTTTAAATATTCAAATTGATTTGATTATCCAAGCTATTTCTATATAAACCACTTTAATAATCAAACTATTTTCTACTAAACTATTTTAACTATTTAAACTAATTTAAAACTATTAAAACTATTTTCTAAAAAAATCAAACTGATTAGAGTGGGAATGTTTATATTTAAATCATGGATTTAAATGCTAATTACGTTAAAATGAAGTTATAAATCTAAATCGAAATTCGAAACAATTTTGAAAGTGAAATCGAGATATTAGAGTGAAATGATATTTCAGAAAATGACATATCAAACTGAATATGATTTTTGAAGTAAATAGGATATTTCGTAATGAAATTGATTTTGAAGCGAATATGATATTTTGATATCAAGTATGAATCATTTTCGAAATGTAAAATTACCAACCGGTATGTAAAACGACGTTTGTTTGTTGAAGAGACCGGGGCCTCATATTGGCATAATCTCTGTCAATATTGGAATCACTTTAACAACTGTGTACGGGGAGGAGACTCCAAAACAAAATGGTTGGATTTGACATCGTTTGCTGGATTTTGAGAAAGAGAACGATGATGGATAGACCCCGGCACTTGTGCTAATTTGAAATAACTAAAACATGATGGCTTGACAGGGTCAAGTGGGCTAATTACCCCGAGCGGACATCCGTTCTTCTATTTTTTTAGACTCGGTCCATATTATTACTCTTGTTTTTTGTTTCAATTGGTGCACCTTGATTTGGAATACCCTCCCTTTGACTCGATATGAGATGGATGAACGCGGTGGGCGGTTATGGCTATGATGCGTTACCACCAGCCCTACAACCCGAACTGGTAGTATCCTACCTACCTTGGTCATTTCCTCACGTGACTTGTCATACTTTTATCCCTATACGAGACCGCTAAGATTTTGATTTAGTATTGTCGTATCACGGCGCGTCTCTACCCACCGACGGTTTACTGGTGTTTTATATGCAAACTATACGACAATGCTTAAAAATGCGTTAAGAGTGATCAATGTAAAGTCTTAACGCTATTTTGATATTTATTTTACCGATTAGACATTATTTATGTAGCGTATTCTACTACATATAAATATTTTGACGGATCTTTAAGAGATGAAAAATCTCATAACATCTCTTGAGTTATTGCACGCACGTTATACACCGGATATGAGATGTCACTACAACAAAAATATCATTTTACAACGGGCAATGTCCGTTGTAATAGGAATTTCACAACGAGCCAGCGCCTATCTTATTAGGTGACATTGTTAGATCCAGAAGATTTTACAACGGTTCAAAACCGTTGTAAAAGCATGCTGTAGTAAACTTTTTACAACAGTTTGTAGCCTTTGCAATAGCATTATTTACAACTATTTCTGTCCGTTGCAATAGCATCATTTACACTTGTTTTTTCCCATTGCAATAAGGTCTTTTACAATTGTTTTTTCCCATTGTTAAAAAAATTCAAATAAGAAAAAATATGTAAATACTGTTACATTACACTTGCAAATTTAAAATTTATTTGCCATTGAAACCAAAATATTATACCAATAACAAACATATTCGTTCATATCTTTTAAAATAACAAAAAAGATTTATAATTCTATATGTCAAAATAATTCATGTAAACTTTGTCTTTTATAATAAAAAAATCATGCAGAAGAAATGTATGTATATATATATATATATCTACCAAAACAATAGAAATATAAAAAATATATGATTCGTCCAACTGTGTATGCCTTGACCCTTGAATTTTAGGAGCTTGAACCCCCGCATCAACTCTTTAAGTAACATCCTGCTCATACAGATCATGAATTTTCAATCCATTAGAATACACAAAAAATTAAAAATGAACATATGCATACTGAAATGTTAGCAAGTAAAATACTTTTTATCATTGGTATTTATGACAATGAGTGGAAAATAAACTAAGAAAATTCATGGTAACATGGTAAAACTCAAAATGAGCAGTTTATTAGTTATACATAATATGTATATCTTTACATAAATAAATACATAGAAAACAGACACAGAACCCACGTGCCAACACCCTGTACACACACGCATATAATTATATGTACAACACGGCCTATATCATAACTCACTTCACATATACTCAGACTTCTAACCTGACATACAACGCACACATGTAACTTGGACAACCTGACACACAAACGCACACGCTTAACACTAAACCACATGACACGTATGCACATTAAAATACCACAGCCATTTATATACAAGTTCTGACTTTAACAATCCTTACTTTATCACAAAACACACGCACATAATATCATTTGAATATAACACAGTAGATAAACTATATATATATATAATATACTCCATTTTAATGTACTTTAGTATATATGAAAAGTGGGTTTTAGTTTGGATCTTCAATCGCTGTTGTGAGTTAACATTGTTATATGTAAATATATACTTTAATACATATACATATGTAAAAGGACTTTAATATATCCGTATTTACTTCATTGAATGCTCACACTAACGCAACACATTGTTATATGTATACGTGCTTTCACACTTGCATCTTCAACCACTAAAGCATAGGGAGAGACGAAAATGCATATATAGACATGCATGCACCATCCAAAAAGCACAGCACTGGGTAGAACTCACGCAAACACACTTATACATATGACTTGATCTTGATAAAACTTGTATAATGTATGACTAATCACTCCAAGACACGAAGAAATCGTTGTTTTCAAGAATGTTTTCCCCTTCTTTATCACAACGGGTAGAACGAAAACTTACTTTCAAAATACAATGGAGATTAATCTGAGCAAGTTGTGATTATTTGCTCAGATCAGAAGAAACTCTCAGAAGTTTTCAGACAAGTTTGATACAGAAGAAAAAAAATCGGTTCTTTTCTGCGTTGATAGAATGCTTAGTTATATAGGGAATGAGGTGTCTATTTGAACGGTCGCGACCGTTAGAAAACGGTTGTTACCGTTGGCTGTTGAATTTGAATTCAACAGTCAAGAAAGCGTACCGTTTAGGACGGGACGCTGCACCCTGGACCCCTGCGACCTGACCGGGCAGGTCGTCGAACCCCGTAGCGGAGGTGTTGCCCCCGCACCCCACCTTGAGGGGTTGTCACCCCTTGAACCCCCTCCGTAGGGGATCTTATTTGAAAAAACATTCAACACTTGATACATAGTTCATAAGTTCATACACACCCAACAATATTGCACCGCACATGCACAGAGGAGATGCCAAAAATATAACAGAGTCGTGTATGCAAGCTCCTTAGCACGTGTATATTTTCCACTTGATTTTTGATTTCCCCGTTATCAATTCAATGTGTATCATTAACTGATTCAACTGTCCACAAGAATCACTTTCAGGTCTTGTATTATAACGTTTTTATTACCAGGAGTTGTGTGTTTTATTTCAGTAACTGGTTTAATAATAAGAGCACACATGCCATCATCAGTTCGGTATCAAAACAAGCATCTACAGACATAGTTGTGAGTTAGCATTACTTACCTAAAATGAAGAGTTGCTCTTACTCTCCAATGCCCCAACTCACTACTCCTTTAGCTCTTCAATGTGAATGCTTTCTATTTCAAATTTTTATCCAACTCTTAAATTACTTGATTGCTGCTTGGCCGCTTGAATCAAATTTTATAGAGCAGGAATCCAATTTTCCACAGTTTGTTTGGCCTCTTGAATCCATCTTCACAATATTTATTTCTAGAGAATCAGTTATACATATAAAATTCAAGTTGATACACTGATTCAAACTCACTGAGCAAGTACTAAATCCTCTCTGTGACATCATCTTTATACACCATAGTCTAACTATAACCAAATGATTAAAAGGCTACAATAATCATATAGCTAACAATGATCATAACATCCATTGAAATGCAAAATAATACAGTAAAACTGAGTAAAAAACGCACTTATGCATAATATCAAACATCTCATTTCCGATTTTCTTGAGCGTGTCATCGAACGTGCTGATGCTTTTGTTCTTAGCTCTTAGTATAGGATCTAGATATTCTTTCAATGGAGATTCAAATAAAAGATCCTTAGCTACAATTCCAAACACAAAAATAGTAAAATCAGCTTCATTTAAATAATAAAACATAAACAGAATCACGCCTACAGGACCGTGATTGTCTACGTCAGTCACACCTGCTCCAACATCAATCGAGTGCTCCCACGCCAATATAGATCTAGGTGCTATGCGAACATAGGAACTGTCAGGAATCGAAATGCTTAGATCGGTTGGAAAGAGAGCTTCGCCTCGAGCGGGAACCTTCGTTTCAACAGTGTTGTAGACGAAAATCATAAAAATGAACTTCGAAGTCATCGATGTCATGAAGTGAAATCAAAAACATGGTTACGGAAGAGTGAAATTACATGTACAATAGCCGGTAGAGAGGAGGATGCATGAGAAGGAGTGGTTGCGTTTTCGGACAGCTTTTTAATTTTGAGAAACGGTGGGTTTTTCTGCAAAGCGGCGCCATTGAAATTTGGGGATGACGTTGCTTCCAAGGATGAAGAGCAAATCCAGGGTTGATTATATTAGGGTTGTAAATAAGCGGTAACGTGTAAAGAAGTTAATTAAAAATTAGGCGGATTGGAGCCAAAATTTTGAAATTGAAGGGAAAATTACAGATTGAAATCATAAATTTTATTATTTACATTAGATAAAAAGTTGAGTATATTGAAAAAGACATTTACAGTGAAAAACCTCTAGATGTGTACTAAAGTAGCAGCAGCGGTAGTAATAATAATAATATTTGTTAGATTTTGAAGTTTTTGAAATTTGAATACTTTTTATAAAATTTAAATTTTTTGAAACTATAAATTATTTTCTCTTATAAATTTTATGAGAATTTCAAATTTTTATTTTCAATTTTATGAAATTTCTTAAACTTATTATAGAAATGTTCAAGTTTTCAAATTATTTTGAAATATTACTACTTAATAATAAATATTTAATAGTATAATTACTTCTTATTATTAATTATTTAATAATAATTATTAAATTTTAATAATAATTATTCGATACTAATTATATAATAATAATAATAATAATAATAATTTAATAGTAATTATTTAATATAGGGAGAAGGCGTCTGTTGGTGGTGACTGTTCGAAATGAACAGATACCGTCCAAACAGCCATACCCGTTTGCTGTTTGAACTCAAATTCAAATAATAAACGAAATGTATCATTTTTGGATGGGGTGCTGCCCCACACCCCCACCCAGGGGGTTGCCACCCCGCAGGGACCCCCCTCGTAGTGGCAATTAATTTAAACAATTTTATGAAAAACTGCCAACAAGTCTTGTTTGTTAATTATTAAATATTTAATAGTAATTATTAATTACTAATTCGTGCTTATTACTTCCTAATTGTAATTGATATTAATTATTAAGTTTTACTTATTATGTATATTTTATTAATTAATAGTTATTAAATATTAATAGAATTATCAGTGGCTAACTATTGTATATTTAATATTAACTATTAAATGTTAATTATTAATTATTACTTCTTGTTTATTAATTATTAATTATTAAAGATTAATTCTTATTTACTAATTATTAATTATTTAGTGAATACCAAGGCATCTGTTACAACGGGCAAAATAAAAGGCTACTGAAAATAAGTTTATTACAACTTCCTAAAAAAACGTTGTAAAAGACGTTTATTGAAATTAACGTTTTTTGACTGTTGTAAAATTGCTGTTTTAATATTAAATATTTAATGCAAAATATCAATTATTAATTATTTAATATTAATTATTTTACTAAGTATTAATAATATTTATTAATTATTTAATATTAATTATTAATTATTTAATATTAATTATTTTACTAAGTATTAATAATATTTATTAATTATAAGTCATAAATATTAGCTATAATTTACTAATTACTAATAATTAACTATAGTAAATTATTAATATAAAAAATATTGATTATAGATAATACTTAGTAATTATAAATTATAAATAATGACCTATGTACATTATCATTTATAATTATTAATTATAAAAATCCATTATAAATTATTAAGTAAGTTTGTACAAATAATCAAAGATAATGATGATTAATATTAATCTTATTAATTATTAATAATTAAATATTAATAGTTCGTAATAATCAATAATTTTGAAGAAAGCATTGTAATTATTAATCTGCGGTCGTTGTAAAGTTGACATCTATTACAACGGGCAAAAGAAACTAGTTGTAATAGACATCTATTACAATGGACAAACGGGGATGAAAACCGGTATCTATTACAACACGAACAAAATAATTGTAATAGGCATATGTTACAACGGTCAAATTAATAACGTTTTAATAGGAGTCTATTACAACGTGCGAAGTAAAAGAGTTGTTGAAAAGTGGTATCTAATGCAATAGGCCTGAGAAAAACCGTTGTAATAGGTTTATATTACAATGGGCATTTGAAGACCTTTGTAAAAATGAGGTTGTAATATGGTATTTTTGATGTAGTGTATGAAACCTCGTAAACATCTCTGACGCTATGGCACTCATGTTATATGTGATATCGATTTGACTCATATAAGGATATTTTAGTCCTAACTCGAATGTTTTGTCTTTTCATTACGCTTAGGTCAGTCCTGAGTTTTCAACGCATTGAAGATTATTCTGGAGGACGAAGACGAAAATTTGGTATGTTATTACTATTATTGTTCTTGCATCACGTTGTCTACTGCATTACTTTATTTATCCCTGATGTATATATAACTCTGATAATGTTGTATAAATTATAATCAAATGTAAAATATAAACAGCTTCATGAACTGTTTATTAGATTATTATATTTTATCTTCCGTTGCGAGATTATGTGGTTGCTTTTCTTCTTCTTTTCTTATTTTTGTTAATTAACCCATTGATTATCTATATTTTGGATTGTTTAAGTCAGACATGTGTGGATTGTTATCGATTTACACCTTTCGAAATGTGGGTCGTCACATATTATCCCTTCCTTTTTATGGTGAGTGCTTTCAGTGACCTTGCATTTTGATATTTACTGAATACAAACTATTCAGGGAATATGATATATACATTTACAGGTCTAGTCATGGTGTTACTTCGATCCCTATTCATTCTGCTTATGGTAAGCCTTAACATCTCTTTAATTTAGTGCATCATAACTCTATCAATGGAAGTTATACCATACGTTGCTAATGATAATACTTGCTCCACTTTAGTACTTTGTAAAATTATTGATTTTTTTAATATATATTTGTAGGCACACGCTCTTCTTAACTACTTCCATAATCAAAGACGTGGAGGTGCTAGTAGGGTATGATACTGACTACATTCATATTTATTGATCAGTTTGGTGTAATTATACATTCAAAATCTTGTACAGCTACTATGCTAATTTAGCCTCATCATTGACATATGAAATCATCTTTGCAGTTTGTATGCTTAAATCTTTAGAAAAGAAAAAATTGGTCGTGAGTTTATCAGTAAAATAATCAAAGATCACTGATTCTTTTTTTTGTTGTAGCTAAATTCTTGTATATGCATAATTTATTGTTGTATACGCCAGCTTATTATAGAAAATATGAACCTTGTAAGTTGAATATGTGCATCGATATGTGAGTTGAATTTTTTCTACAATTAATTTTTTTGCTTCAGCTTACATTTGCTTTCGAAGAAATTGATCTTCTTTTGCCTTGATTGTTATGTAACAACCCAAGCAAATAGAAAATGAATATTTGATGATAGACATAGATTTGCTTCGGTTGTAATGTAAAAATAGAAGCAAAAGCCTTAATCAATTGCTTCATTTATTTAAAGAACCTAAGCAAATAGCCTCTATTACTTCGGTTCAATAGCTGAAGCAACAGGTTTTAGCTTGTTGCTCGTTTTCATTTGCTACAGTTGTTGAACAGTAGCAACATAGGATAAATAACCTAGCAAATGACATGTTCTGTGGTAGCGTGATCACTTCCTTCTTGATGATTTTTCTCTTTCTTTTTGTTCTTGTTTCCCTATCATCCAAAAACAAAAATAGTAATTAATTACTCGTTAACATAATAACACAAGACCTAAAAATAAAACTTTTTATTTTTTGACAAAAAAATGTTGCGGAGATAGGATTTGAACCCGTGATCTCAAGGTTATGAGCCTTGTAAGCTACAAACTGCTCTACTCCATGCTAAAGAACTAGGAACTAACGGGTTGGCCCGAATCGACAGCATTCAGCCTATTTATGGAATTGGAATTCCCTCCATGTCTATATTAGGGCACTCACCCTAACGACTAATGGCTTTCATTCCCTCTCTCTAATCCCGCTTTTTGTTGAATTCGACGATTCAAGAGTTCCACAATCCACAAGTACAGTACCGAAAGAACAAAAGGAGAATTACAATCGAAAGGTAACGGGGAGACAGGAGTAAAGACGGCAGGCGCATCTAGCTCATTGCAAGTTCGTATTCTCCTTCTTTTTGAAAATCCTTCAGTTTCTTTCTGCCTAAATGTGGTAAATCGACGTTACTAGGGATACAAAAGCAAAGTGTTGCATGGCATCCTTTTTTTAAAAGCTTCTTTGAACTGCCATATCTCGTCCAGGAGTACACCACCAGTGACATATGGAAGCCCTAATTTGAGCTGGAAGAAAGAAAAAATGAATTTACAGTATTAGCATTTGAAGAATAGAAGGTCGTGAGATTCTTCCTCCTGGCGACACAAAGAAAGCAGACTATCTATTTGACATTTTCTTAGAATTTATTTCATGCCAAATGACCTGACGCAAATCTAAAGTACGAGCTCTAATGCGTATTTGGTTCCAAACTGATTTAGAATTGAACTTCTGTTGTTCTTTAATTGTCTGGTAATCCTCTTGATGTTGAGAATCAAGTGTAATGCCCATTATAAGATGTTTTATTTCTCTTGTCTCTAGTTATAATTCTAGTCGCAATTGGTTGCGTTGAATAATGCTAGCTACTGTATTTTCTATAGTGGTAAACATAGAAATTCTATGCCAGCCCTACAGTTCCACCAATGTTTTGTAGTTAACCCGAGGATCAAACCACAAAAAAGTTATAGCACCATCTACTATAACTCTACTAATAATTCCTGCTACAATTGCTCTATTTTGCAAAATGTGCTTCATGGTAACAGAATAATTATTGTTAGTTTGCATAATCCAATAGTTCGTGTGTTTGAAATACTTGTCTTTCATCCATTGTGTCCACAACCTTTGCTTTATGAGTAAAGACCCTATTAATTTAATTATGCAGTAGTTCTTCAATCAAAATTTCTCCTTAGTACAATTTGGTAGAGTTAATGGTATGCCCTGGGGGCAATTATGTAATTTGTTGCATATATCTAACTCGTTGACCAATCCTGTTCGAAAAAGGTATTTTCTTTCTATTCTATATTTGATATGATGTGGTTATATTAATTAATCAATTTAATTAAAGGCATATTTAATAGAAAATCCATAAATGACATATTTTGTGATAGTAGTTACAAAGTGTTATAACCGTGACTAACTTATCATAATAAAAAAATATAACATTTTAAATGTTCCTAGTCAAGATGAATTGAGATTGGACATTGATGTATCTGTTGAGACTATAGTATGTAACGCTCTCTAAATGTTGCACAATGTATTGCCCATGAATGGTGGGGCACCTAGGGGTTACGTACTGATAGTTATTGGATAACTATTGAACGACTTACTTGATAGTTTTCTGTTGGTTAATATAACTAAGGTCGAATAGAAAATATCGATGCGACTGATTTATATATTTCTCTTGATTTGAGAATACTATGGATCTTCAATATGAAAGCTGCGCCTCGATTATAGTCAAATAATGGCACGGCGCTGTCAGGTGACTATAGTTTGGTCGAGTGAAAATATTAGAAGTGAAGCACTATTCAAGAGAGGATTCATCTCCTCAGTCATATGAGGTTAGTATCATGGTCAATTCAAGTCTACTCAAAGTCAAAGCCTCTTGCCAGAGCATTTTGGTTAATAATAATTGTTATTATTGAACCAAGGACTTTGTTGTTAGACTATAAAGTTGAGTGTGGATGATATTGAAATTTTGATCATTATCAAATTCCATAAATCTAAAGTGATATAGTTTTAATGTAAAGAATTGGCGTAAATAATTATCACTATTAGCTACCGCTTATAATAAGTAAAATTGAATTTCACCAAAAGATGTGTAAGCGATGAATTCAGTCAAAATGTCGCACCACCTGATAAGTGACGTGTGAATGTTAATATTTGAATTGTTCAATATTAATGGTTGACTGAATTTACACATTTAAGTCGCACAACCGTAATGACGAATTCTCTGAAAAACCACATGATTATTTAATTTATAAAAAGTTGTAAATTAATTAATATTTGTGAAATATTAATTATTATTTATTTTATTTGATGTTTGGGAGTTATTTGTAGTTATTTGAATGCATTTATAAAAGTTGTATTTGCGTGCATTGATATATGATATCATTGTAATTAAATAAAAGAAATGCGTTAATTTCTGGAATCTTATGTCATTTGATAACATATAATTTTCAGTCATACCATGTAGGAAATAGGAGTGAAAAGAGAAAGTTAATCAAGAGAATTAATTTGAGAAGTTTTAATTAAAGAATGGGAAAGGTTTCCCTCTTTCAAATAAAACATATTCTCTAATCCATTATGTACGTACAATTGAGTTTCTTATTTTTCATTCTTCTTTCTGTAATTTTTCTGGTTCTCTGCTTCTCTAATGGCTGAAAATATGAGATCATCTATGTCTTCAATTATTCCTAAAATCAAATACATATAAAATCAATTATGAAAAGTGGTTTATTCCTCTTGATCCTTGCATCTGGAGGCTGATTTCTGAATGTAGGAGATTTGATTCATCATTCAAGGTGTAAATCATTGGCTTCATTTTTGGTAATTCTAATTTCATTTATTTGTATACTCATCATGTTGAAATGGTCCAGAGTTATTTATATTAAATATCTTCTATATTATCATGTTTAAAAAGTTTAGGTTTATTCACATTATATCTCTTCTATCTTGTGTATTTGTCATGTAATATAACTTAGATCACATTTTGTTCATCTCATTTAATTATATGATTATTATGTAGATATAATTTGAATCTCTCCTTATTTACATATCATTTGACTATATGTTTATTATGGTTGACTTCAAATCCTTTATCTATTTTATTGTGTGCCCCCTTTGTACAGTCAGATCTGATTTATCATACAAAAAATTTGTTTATCCCCAAGTTGTCCAATATTTTTTTCTGTCATTGTTTTGGAATTGTAAATAAAGGAATGTGAAAATATTTTATTATGTTTTAATGTTGTATATAATTTTTTTAACATTTGTATACATAAACATTAATAAACTATATTTGTTGGTAGTTTAATACGGTAAAAGTAATATCCAATGTTGCATAATTAATTTCCAAAATGATTTAATTTTACTTGTTTTAGTCGTAAAAGTAAAATTTTCCTTTTGTCTTAGAATTCATAAATGGTCATTTATGTAAAGTTATAGACTTTTATTTCATACCTAAGATTAAAAGATTGAATCATATTGTTAGCATTAAATTTAAACATATACGTTGCTTAAATTGCAATCTTCATACATATATATAAATATATGTGTTATTTTAAAATGAATACGTAACTTGCAATTATTTATACATCTAGATATAAATGTGTTTATGTTATTTTAATCTAAATCAAAAAAGGACCTTTTTGTGGAAGTGTAGAATTTAATTTCAAGATCTTCCTTAATTGAAACCTTTATTATAGCTATCAATTCTTGTTTTGACAAACTCATATATATAGGAAAAATTATTTTAACTCGTGTATGTATAAACTTATCAATTATTATACATGTATATTTTATTACACAAAAAAACTTGGACAACCAAAACATATGCAAGTTCTATTGTAAATGTCATTTAATATGCCGTTCAATGTAATTATAAAGAGAGAGAGAAACGTAAAGGTTTCTCTCTCTACATTTATAGCCTTATCTTTCCTCAATTTATTATACATGTCAAGGGAAAGAAAACCAAAGTTTTCCGTCTCTAAAATTTCTCATGCTTAGTTACACAAATATAAACTTCTTATATGTTACACTTATATTTCACAACATGAATGTATTTGATACATTCATTCCATTACACATAAATATGTACATAAGAGTATATTTGATATATTCTAATTTACAAACACATTAAATTAAAGTAAAACTTTATTTATAAATTAAATTATATTGATTTTATTTAAAAGAAACCTAGAAAAATTCTAAATGAAATCATAGGCCCATTAGTGATCCAAAATGGTAAAAATTTTGAAATTCACCCATTTTTTCTGCTGCGAGCTGGCCCGGTTCTAACAATGGTATCGTAACCCAATAGTCTATGCGGTCTAAATTAGTCATGTTAGGGTTAACTAATTAAGCTTGCGCACTTAGTTCGATGCCTAGAAAGGTGATGTCTAGGATTGGAATTCGGTAATCAAGTACCTTATCCTACCTGGTTACCTCCCTGGCCCGAAAGGTGAAGTGAGCCTAAAGGTTGCCCCTAATGGAAAAGGCCTGATTTGAAGTGGGTCTTGGACAAATTTTCAAAATAATTTTGAAAACTGATTCAAGATTTAAATTTTAAATTTAAAATAAAAACGTGTTTATTATAAAAAGTTATAATATAACATAAATTTCAAAATGTTTGAAACTATTTAAATATTAATTTCAAAATTCAAAATTTATTAATAAGATTGATAAAATTAATTAATTAAATGAGTTAATTAATTAATACTTATATGCATGTATTATATATTTTGATATATGTTATGTTATTTTAAAGTGTTTAGATAACATAAGTATACATGCATGTAAGCTAAATTTTGAAACTGATATAATTTAATTAAAATTGCTCAATTAAACAAGTTAATTATAGGTTAATTAATTAACTAAAAAAACATGCATATATAAGATATATCTTTATAATATAAAGGTTATAATAGATATTCCAACATAAAAGTTGTATTAGAATACTAATTGAAAACTAATTAAAGAGCAATTAATTAAATAAGATTTAATTAATAAAATGTTATGCATAAGATTATTGTATAAGTTAATTAAAATATAAAAGTTATATAATAATGAAACTTATATAATATGAGTGTATAAACTAAAGTTGGAAAATTAAAGAAACCCAAATAGACTTAAGGAATAAATACATATGTAAATGTAGCGTATATGGTGATTTCTGATGTGACACATAAGTCATGAGGGCATTTCATAAGAAATACATTATTTCTTAAGTCGATATAACTCAATATAATATATTGAAGATTATGAATCTTCAATATGATGTTATCCTCTACCATGTATATATTTTAATAAATTACTTGCATACTGCATAGTTCTTGAGCAAACTCGGGCTAGGAATGTTATGTGTAGTATTATTAATGCAATGAATAGACGAGGTAGGCTAATTATATGTATTTGTTGAGAAAACTCAAGGTACATATTATATACTTAGGCCATCGTGATATGGTAAGTATGAGCGAATAATCTCTTTCGATTTGTGGAGCAAACTCAAGGTGGAAATAAGATTATGACAAAGAAAAATAAGTTAAGAGTTGTATGTGATACAACCGATAATGAGTTATCCATTTTTTGTGGGGCTATGATTTGTTGAGAAAACTCAAGGTCAAAATACTATGACAGACGAGTCCTAACACCCACTAGTGAATTCAAAAAACTTCTACGTTTCATCTTAGGGTTTGGAGAAACATAAAAGACTAGTGGGAGCCTTATTAGAAAAATGAAATGGTAATATTTAACCTTTCTAATATTGTATGAACATATGCTGAATAATGTTATAATTATCTGCAATGATAAATTTGTGCATTCAATATGATTGATAAAATGTTTGTCAATTAACATATACAAACGAACTGAACTGAAAGTTGACAAAAGGAAATATAATGCCTACTATTAAATTTCTATTGCATGCTAACGTTTCAACACCCATGCAAGTGCCTGATTGTATAATTACCGAATACATTCGGGGTTTGGTCACTTATGCATTTGTTTGGTTAAGACCAGTTATTGCATTTTATGAGTTTCAAACTCTAAAATCAATACAAGACTATGGATATTTGATTCATATACAATTGCATATAAATATTATATGGTGACTAGTCAAACTTTGTAATGTACAATATTTCGATAAAATTTGTTCATCCGAAAAACCAAATAAACTTTAGTGTGAGATGGAGTATTCAATATGATTGATTACAAAAGGGATCATATTGTGTTAATGTAACACAAGACCAAAAACTACAAGATAGATATAAGAACTTGATCGTTGTAATGTAATTTTGATTTGTTTATGTAAAGTGCAACATATTTGATGTCCTTAAATGTTAAGGATAATCAAATGCGCTTTTGTAAAGAGTTTCTTATGATATTGTAATATGGTTTTCTTTTGAATAATTTGACCATTTGAAAGGAAAATGAATGTATAGGAATAGATGTAATTTAAGGTACAGCTGGGATAAAAAGAATGAATAGTCACTTCTGCTTCATAGAGAAACATTGGAAATGAGAATTGTAATAATAATTGATACTTAATATTGGAATAAGAAATATAATTTCTATTCCGAAATGTATTTTCATATAGAAAATTATATTCCATGAGAATTATTTCTTTAAGCTCAAGATATTTGATCAACGAACTCTCCACTGTAAATAGTTGCAGTATATGAAATAAATAATTGCATTAAGCGAATAATGGACCTTCGAATTTAGTACGCTATTGTAGTAATGGTGGAAATAATGGGAGCATGCCATATAACACCTATTAATTGATCATAGTACGAAAATTGTTTCCGTAAAACTTACCATATATTATTAATGAAATAATGATTATTTTTTTGTATCGACTGAAAAAATAGACATAGCTACATTTCAATCTAAATATTCTTTGTGAAATAAAACTATGACGTGGTAATTTTTTTTATAAAAAAGTGATTCGTTGGAAAATACAAAAGTATCCAATATTATTTATGGTTGTTTTGGAATTATAGACTAAGCTGTAGTTTTTAGAAATAATTTTATTGTACGATTTTGAATCATGTGATACTAATTAATTATATCTCAAACAATAAAGGGCTATGCACCCATTTAGTGGGAGTATCATAAGAGTTGACAAACTATTCGGATTGATACATATAGATGTATGCAATCATAATTCTATAAGTACCAAAACAGTTCCATGTATTTCATCATATTCACCGATGAGTTATTGTCGACATGGACATGTGTATTTGATACATAGGTAGTATGTCTACGGTAAACTTATAGAACACAAAATAGAAGTAAATAAATAACATCAATAAAAATGATTTGATTTGATCGAGTGAGTGAGTATATTGGAAAATGTTTCGAATATACCTAAAATGAATAAAGATTCAATATCAAAATTACTCCTCCGTGTGATACGTAATGATGCATCGATATTAAGCAATTGAACTTTGTTGGACAATGTATGATTAATTGTGAGTGAACTTGAGTTGGTTTCTTTCTATAAGGTAATGTACTTAAGGGTATTACATAAGGTTAATATTATGTCATCTGAATAACATTTTATACAATTTTACAAGACAAGGGTATATATGAAACTCTAACATATCCTAGGCCAAGGAATTGGCAGGTCGTGCGAGTCAAAAGATTGCACGTAATAATTATTCATAAGGATCTTATATGAATCTCCCCAGAAGGATTTTGAAAAGACTGTCATTGGATGACATATTTATGTTTCGAACATAATTTTTGTAAACTGAAACTAAATCAATTTTATAAATAAAGAAATTCATAAAACGTTTATGAATACCTATTCTATTGCACTGAGAAACAATTATTGTTTTAAGATAAACCAACTTCATTGTGAAGAAATTTCTTTGAGGAATTATTGGTAGTAAAATGGAATTGGATATGATCCATGAGTAGAACTGATTATATGAAATGAAATGAAACTAACTAACATAAACGAACACATGGCATTAGAATGTCTAATAAGTATTCTCGCACATCTAGAGAAACTATGAGTTTCTTATTAATGTCGATAATATACAATCCTAGATTGTTTAATTAAACCAATGAGAATGTTGACTCTATATGGTATGCTACACAAATCCGAAAGAATTCCAAATACGCTATCAAAATATAGATTTTGGTGGTCGTAACTGAAGGGATATGATCCATCGACGTCGATTGTGTTTTTATGAGTAAAACTAATGCAGTTGGAATTAAATGAGTAATGTTGATAAGAATAATATCGCAAATTTCAATTGTTAAAATTGACGTAATAGATTCGATATTCAACATGCTCAAGTCAATTTGGATTTACTCACAAATTCATCGCTTGATAAGTTCTAGTGTTTTAGTACATATGTATTGAAACAGAAAATTCTAAATAACAATTTTGAGTAAGCTGTTTACACATATTAACCAAAAATGTCTCAAAGTTAGTGGGAGCGATTTGAGTTTGTGAGTCTTTGGTATGATCCAAGAAATGATACGAAAATATCATTTTATAAACATCAAGATTGAATAAGTATTTTGATAGAAATATCAAATAGTTTGATTTTTAATCAAAATGCAGAGGAAGCATGTGTCCATAAGAAAGAACGTTAAAAGGTACATTGATATTTCTAAACTATAAGTAAACAACAAGTTGTTGATTTCAACGATGTACTTGTGTTAAAATCAGCCTTAGTTACACAAATATACACTTCTTATATGTTATACTTATATTTTACAACATGAATGTATTTGATACATTCATTTCATTACATATGAATATGTACATAAGAGCATATTTGATATACTCTAATTTACATACACATTAAATTAGGATTAATATTTTAAATAGGCTCCAATAAAATAACTTATCATGAGAATAGGCTCCGTTCAAAACTATTTACAAAAATAAGCTTCTTTTTCTATTCGTTCATCTATATGCGCACTCCAAATGCACGCATGTGAAAAATTCCTTCATGCGCATATATGGAATGCGCAACGAGTGGGCTCCAAAATTAGATAAGTATGAGATGATTAAATCAGTGCGCATTCCATATATGCGCCTAGAGGAATTTATCACATGCGCATACTTGGAGTGCGCATATAGGTGAGCGGAGTTCGTAAATAGTTTGAAACGGTGTCTATTCTCACGATAAGTTATTTATTGGAGCCTATTCCAAAATTTTACCCATCAAATTAAAGTAAAACTTTATTTATAGTTAAATAAAATATTGATTTTATTTAAAAGAAACTTAGAAAAGTTCTAAATGAATTTAGACTTCATAGTCCCATTAATTATCCAAAATGGTAAATTTTTTGAAATTCATCCATTTTCTCCGCCGCGGGCTGACCTAGTTCTAACACAATTCCCCCTTCAATTTTTGGTCTGCATAGAAAATGCCATCCTATTTTGTGAGCAAGAGAAATTTTCACATAAAGCTTCTTTTTTTAATGATAGAACTTGGTATGTGATAGATAAGTAGCCGATACAGAATAGTATGAGTAATAATACTTTGAATCAATTGAGCTCCCCCAGCGCTTGGTAGCAGATTGCTGCCCAAATTTCTGGCTTAGTTGTAATTTTTTGCAATAGCGGTTGAAGTTGGGGTGCATTAATATAATCTGATGATAATTGAACACCCAAATACTTGATAGGCAAACTAGCTTCAAACATGCCCAAAGCCTAAAATATTTCTTGCTTATTTTCTACATATCCACTGAAAACTTTAGACACTAATTAATTAATTTTAAATCCAATTGTATGTTTCAAATCATCCAAAATCCTCTTATAGTCATGAGCATTATGGACATTAGCTTCTAAAAAAAACATAACATCATCCGCATATAATAAGTGCGAAATGTAGGGCTGAATGTTAAATATAGGCTTTTAATTTCCTCATGCTGAACTGTCCTCCACTTTCAAAGTTAAATACTCCATGACAATACAAAATAAATAAGGCGATGGAGGATCTTCTTGTCATAAACCAATATTGGAGTACATAAAACTATGGGGAGTACCTTCAACGGATATTGAAAAGGAGGGAGCACTACACATCAATTGATTAATGTAATAAGAGAATGTGAGAAACCTGTAGCTAAGAGCATATAGCAAACAAACTCCCTATTAACCATATAATAGGCTTTTTGTAAATCGGTTTTAATACACATCTTTGGTTTTCCTGTTTCTTAAAGTCTCTTAACATCTCATGAGCTAGTAGACTATTTTCACCAATATTTCTACCCAGTATAAATGTTGATTGATTAACTACAATCGGAAAAGCCTGAAAGTATTTTGTTACGTTGCAGATAATTTTGGCAACAATTTTATAAACTACATTAGCACAAGCAATTTTTCTATAGTCAACAAGGGTTTGAGGCTTATCTTTCTTGGGGATGATAGTTAAAAAGGTATGATTTAAGCCTCTTGCCAATTTTCCATGTTGAAAATTTTCTGAAATTGCTAAAAAGTGATCATCTTTCAACATCACCTAATGCAACTTAAAAAACTTTGAGGAAAAACCATCAGGAGCAAGGCTTTATGCAACATGTATTGAATCCAGTGCAGCTATGATATCAGTATAATCAATTGGAGCAAATAAGCGTTATTTACCTATATCGTTTACTTTCATTCTTGGTTCTATGGGAGTAAAATAAGTTACAGTTGGCCCATTATAAAGATTAGTATAATAGTTCAGAGATTCTTGAACAATTATATCTTTATTACAAATATATTGTCCCCTTGAATTAAGGATTGCTTGAATTCTATTTCTATGCTTTCTCGTGGGCATCCTTACATAGAAAATTTTAGAATTTGTATCACCCTCTTGTAGCCACAATGTTTTGCTTCTCTGCATCAGATGTTTATACTACATTTTCAGATGATGTTTTACTTCCAAGTTTATATGCATCATTCTATCATACACATGTACATTCTCCAAGTCTTCATATACTTATGCAAACGCCTAAGAATAGTCCTCTTGAAGTCTTTTCATTACATCATTTGCTCTCAAATTCCTATTTTTTGCCTTTAGGTTGATTTTTATCTTCTTGGGTTAATAGATAGATCTGTGTAAAATCCCACCATGTTGATGCTCTGAAACCCTATACTACACACTGTTCACATCCTTCTAAATTGTAACTTGCTCAAAAATACAATCTTATATTTGTATATAAATATGTGGAAATAATAATGCTAATAATTTATATAAAATATTAAAGATGAAATTGTACAAATGTTCATTTATATAAAATAACAAAATCATTTAATAATTAATATAAAATAATTTTTAATTTTTTTGGTTGCTACTGCAAACACGATGTGACGACTCGAAATTTTGGATATTTGAAATTAGGTATTTAATTGATTTTAAATATTTTAAAGTTAGTTTTCACTCGAATTTCAAATATCACTATTTATTTGATAATTAAAATTTTGAATTAAACTACTGGAATTGGGCAAAATATTAAATCTTGAGTTTTAAGCTTGTTAAAAATATTTCAAAGGCTTATAAAATTTATAATGATGATACTGAAGACAATATAAGTGTTAAAATTGAATTTAAAGGTGATTTGTTCAGTTTTAAAAATATATCGTTTAAATTGATATTTAAAACTAGCCTTCGGGGGAACAATCTCGGATTTCAACAAAACTAGTTCTATTAGATCCATAATAGTATATTATTATCAGGTTCAAAATTTCGTAATGTTTGGGGTTATCGTGTGGTCGTACGGTATGTAAACGCGCTGAAATTCATATCGAAAATTTAATATAATAACCGGGTCCAAAAAGCTTTCTTCTTCATACGATCGAATTAGGACCCAAAACCTTTTCCATTACATTTGGAATATGGGTATAACATTATAAATGCCTAGCGGCATGCCTCGAGTGGAGATCGATATTTTAAGGTGCATTATCGAGATGATACAATTTTAAATTTAAATTTTAATTAAATATGTTGATTGGTCAAATTCTTTTCACATTAAAACTTTTTTCCTCTCCACTTTAGTCCACTGTAGCTTTGTTGATTCAAACACGTATCCTACCTTTTCAAACACGTACACTTTCTTGTCCCCCCTCTTCTTTTATTACAACCGAGCTTCTCTTCTTAAAAAGAAAAAGAAATAGCCGCCTCTTTTTCCTAATTCAAATCAAATCGCGATACATATTTCAAAAAAAAGAAAAAGAAAAAAAGAGAGTTGAATCGATTCTCACTTAAGAACAGAAGAAGCTCACGTTCGAAGTGGGCATGAATCGAGTTCAACTCAAGCTCGTTTGGGTTTTAGGGCAAGCGAGGTGCTAGGGAACAGGTGAAGGCGCTCGTCTGTAGCAAGCCGCTCGACTGATGGCACTGCGACTTTGGGTCGGCGTTCGAACTTTATCGAAGTTGGGTTCGATAGCGGTGTAGCTGAGACCGGAGTCGAGTGATTCAATTCAAGCTAGTGGAAGGAGGCGGAGGACGAGGCCGGCACAATGGCTTTGAGCTGGTGGTTTTTCCTGTAGCTGTCGCGATCGAAGCGTGTATGTGTATGCAGTAGGATTCGATCTGGAGTCGAAGTTGTTCGATGGTGCAGTAAGTTATACGCTGTTTTTATTTAGATTAGATTTAATATATCTGGGTATGTATAAATATCGGTTAGAAAGAGGAAAAAAAATATAGAACTACGGTAGGTTTAAAAATTTTGATTTCAAAATAGTAGATTTTAAATATTGATTTTGAAAACAAGAAACTTTTTATGTCAGAGAAATAAATATATCGAAAGAGGGAGAAAATTTATTACAGTAAGGAATAGCAGCAGTTTTACTTTTCCTTTTAATATAAAATATATATAAATATAAGATTTTGAAAATATAGGAATTTTTAAAGGTTGTGAGGTTTATATAAAAGAAATTAGATTTTTAAACTTGTATAGATTATTTTTATGAGTATATATACATAGTTTCAAAAGAAAAATAAACGTACATATAAAACATTTTAAAATTTATTTGGTTATTTCAAATATAGTGTATTAGGGAGATTAACTAAATTAATTAAATTTAATAAATGGAAATTGATCATTTGATTAGTTCAAATATTAATAAACCGTAAAATATTTATACAAGGTCTGAAATCATGAGGAAACCAGTCGGGTGGATCGGTTTGCAAAGCAAAAATCAAAGGTGAGTTAATCTCACTCATTTGGGTTACCATTTAAATTTAAATAGTTAAATTTAAATTATTGATTGATCGATCGAATTGACTGGATGTGATATTATATATAATAGTATATATGTATATATTGGAGTGATTGATTCCCACATTATATAGTGGATGAGACCCTATGTGTCCCGCATAATAGCGGATGACCCTATATACCGCGATATCCCCCTCGAAGTGGGACTGGTATTTTTATATTATGCTAGCATTTGTGGATGCAGGGAAACAGGTTGGAGGGATCCAACTAGATTCCTTAAAATGTGGGAATTTATTTTCACATTCGGTGATACGTTTTATTTTATAATATATGATAGATTATATAAATTATATTGAAAATTGAAAATATGTAATGCTATGGTTTGACGAGATATATTTTGGTATATTGAGATATCTAAAATATAAATATTGGATTTTTAAGTAAAATAATCATAATGAATTTGGAAAATCAAAAGAATGAATTTGGAAAAGGATAAAAGTTTGATTTTAAATCCTATCAAATAAATTCCGAGTATGGGGAAAGAGTTTTCGAATAAATGGGAATAAATAATTTTGAAACTTAAATGATATTGTTTTAAGAAATAAAAGATTTATTTTTTAAATTCAGATTTAAAATGGTTTGGGAGAATTAAAATGGGAGAATTTTGAAATTAACTATGTAATTAATATTTCAAATCTAATTAAGATTTTAAATCTAAATAAAGGAGTGAATATGGAATTAATGGGTTTTGAAATAAATTTGGATAATAAAGGAATTTATTTTAAAATGGAGTTGGTTTTGGAAATCGTTTGAAAACGGACAAAGTGTTGAAAATGTTATTAAAGGAGAATGAGATTGTGAAATTTATAAATAGAGTTTATAAATAAAGCAAAATATTTATCAGAGAATAATTTGAAAGCATAAATTCAGGATGGGAATTTATAAGGAAAGGGTGATTTGTTTAAAAATAAAAAGGTGGTTTTATTTTTAAAGGCGTGGAAAAGAAAATTTATGTGATTGGGACGTAAATTAAACTAAAAATAAATCGTGAAGGATTTATAAATGGTTAGACGGTTATATTAGAATGGAAAGTGTATTTTCATGAAAAGCTAAGTATATTTTTAAAAGAAGATTTCTAAGTATAAGATAAAAGTATAAAGTTGTTTTTAAATGAATGTTGTAACAGCTCGCAAATCCGTACCACTTGAGTCAACACTATTCTACATCAATTAACTCAAGTGGAACAGAAATGCGAACCATTATGGATTAAAGAAGAAGAGATAGAAGAAGAAGGAACTAAACAATATCAGAATCTCACAGTCGCAGCGGAATAAACTATAATAGTAAATATAGACCTTTACACAAAATGAATCTATATCTGTTTTATACATCATATCATCAGAGTATCTCATACAACAATATTTAGCAATCAGACAATCCCATACAATCATAGCAGCGAATATATATATAAATACGAATAATACGTCTCGGACTCCAGCTTCTCTCCAGCTCCATAGCATCCTGACCTAAACAAATAATACTCGGGCTGACCCGAGCATTATAATGAAATAACACCCGAGTCAGTCTGGAATACCAGCTGATAATAATACACCCAAATTGATTATTAAAGTTTCAAAAATCCTTTGAAAACAAAAGCATCTCGTAAGACCATGCCACAAATAAACATGTCGGGTTTTTACCTTACGATAGCTAAAACACTTTTTATAGAAATCCTCTGATATTATAATAGGGTCTATATACAAATACTTATAAAATAGCCGAAATTATTACATCTATTAAATTCCAGCTACTAGCCACAGAGTGGGTAATACAAAACAAAACTCGTACAAGGCTCGTAGGGAGAATGGATTTCCAACAATGACTAGGCACTGGGGTACCCCCAGTCACAGTTCGGGGCCTAGATCACCGTACCAAGGACCACGCCCGATCCCCTGCAACACAAGGCCGGACCCATCCCTTACTGGACAGTTCCGAATAAGATCACCCCACGGTTGGGATCAGCAACCGCCCACTAAGCCGAAATAAAAAGGGACATCTAGACAGGGATGACCTTACTCTCCAGTGGGGGCTAACCACGAAGCCTTGCCGCATATCCCCTGATTTTCAGTCATTCCCATTTGATGAGGCTTGAGGATAAGCATTACCTTTTAGAACATTTCACTTAGAATGCCCATCGCCCGTTTGACGATGTTCCGAAAGCATTCATCCATACAAGTCCATCCTGGGTTCGAACGGAACCGAAGGCACTGCTCCTACTGCATCCATTTTGGAAATATCATCAGGATTAGTAGCGACAAGCCCTTGCACTTCACTGCTCCATCTTTGACTACAAACACGTTTTTCCCACGAAACGTATAAACCGGATCGAAGTGGTTTTCGAGAAATAAATCTCGATCCCGATCTCCTCGAAACGATCAACACATTTGTCCAATATTGATAGTCGGTGATTTAACTATCAATTAATATTCACAAACATCCATCACACAATAAATAATTCCCAATTATTTATTTCCTCTAAATATCTTTAAAAGATATATTTCCAAATTTTCAAAACTCATTTGAAACCAATTTCCCAAAGATCTTCCTTTACAAGGTAAATCCTTTACCATTTAATCCCATTGGAAATAACCAAGTTCAAAACAATTTAGAATTAAAACAATTAAAACACATTATTCTGAAATATATTTTAAAATATGGAAATTTACTACTAATTATTACTCAAAAATAAAATTTCAAATATGTAAAGTAAAACCATTTATTAGGATAAAGATCTTGATTGTAATAAGGGTTTAGTTTAAACTAAACTTATAAGTAAAGTTTTAAAAAGGTTAATACTACTCTCAATAACTTAGGTCAAAACTAGCCTTTTTAAACAAATCCATTTGTAAAAATAGTTACTAAGGTATTCATAAAAATTTACTATAGCTAATTTATTAATAGTTACTTTAAAATAAAAAATTTCAAACAATCCTTTATACAAGTTTGAACTTTAAACTTTCTTTCAATATAATCTGTTTAAAACTCGAACTCGGTTTTTTCCAGGGAAACTTACTCCCATTGAAAAGACCCAGAAAATCCTTCTTATAAATTCTGCCGATTTATCTCAATTCAGATTTATGTTTAATAACATAAATTTCCTTTTCATGTTTGAAAATAACTTCCTTCGAAGCCCAACATATTTTTCCCATTCCCGGAAATCCACTTCAAAGTATAGGTTTAATTTTTTTTTTAATAAACTGGTATAAGTTATTTAATGAAAAATCATACTTAAGGAATTTCTTAAACAAACATCTACCTAAATTTCAATAGTTTAACATAGTATTTCAAAATACATTTTTATATTCATTTTAACTGCTAATTTATATTTGGAAAGTTTTGTTGAAAACATATTTTAAATCTCCAGGAAAAACATCATCAAATAACCCAATCGTTATTCAACACAATTGGTAAAACCTATACTTTCACATTTATCAACTGATAAATTTCCCACCTCATTTATAATTCCAATTTACAAATTTCATTCTTTATCCAAACCAAATCCATTTTTTTTCCTTTAAATCCTTTATTTAACAATTTATTTTATTTTCTTAAAAACCCAATTAAATCCATTTATAATTAAAATTTTGGGTTTATACTTATGCAGCAATATATCAATTCAATTTAATTTCAGATTTATCAATCACAACATATAAACAAATCGCATCATCAATTATAAAAATATTTACTACATCGTGAGGAATCCAGTTGGATCCCTCCAACCTGTTCTCCCTGCATCACAGATATTAGAACATCACGTATATAAATATCAATCCAGACTGATAACAAAAATTATATTCAACTAATCACACATATATTTAAATATTTACTACTTAAATTAGCTAGCATCCAGATGTGAGTGAGAATAACTCACCTTGAGTTTCGATGAGCGTTCGAAATTTAAATTAAACTGAACGACGTTCGATTTAACTCAAATTTTTACTTGCTCAGAATGAATCCAGAACTGCATCACTGCGTAGCACTCTTTACCGCGATTCCGACGCTACCAAATTCATTGAAATCTGATAACGTATGTTCAAGTTATAGATTTCTAAAGGTTGCATATATATATATATATATGTATGTATGTATGTATGTATGTATGTATGTATGTGTGTATGTGTGTATGTGTGTATGTATGTATATATATAGACAAACACACACACTAACATAAATAAATTTACTTTTCATTTTACCAACAAAATCGTAGCCATGCAAAATCACAGCCAATCGAGGCCGATCATCTCGTCTTCCTCATGCAACTTCCAGGCAACATACGAACCCAAACATCGCAAGCTAGGGCTTCAACCGCCTCCCTCTACGCTCCGCTCTACAACGATCAGACAACGTCATCGTGAAGCTCACCACCACCTCCATCTTCGACCGGAAGCTCGAGGAGCTCGACGCCCCCATCACATCAAATAACACGCGCGAACGCATGTACTTCGCGGCCCCCTCCAGGTCTCTACGCCCCACCGAGCTGCATCTCTACCGTAGGATCTCTATAGCTTGAAGAGCTCGTCGAATTTCCAGTTGAAGATCTGGCCTAAAATCGCTTGGACCGAGAGAGGAACGTGGGAGACTGAGAGATGATTTCGGCCATTAAAAGTTAGAAGCGGCAGCTGCGTATAAACTAGGGTTTGGCCCTAAAAACGTATATATTCATATATATATATATATATATATATATATATATATGTATGTATGTATGTAAATATAATAATATTTTAATGTTAAATTAACTCTTAAGAAAATTTTCAAACGAACTCCGAATCTTACGTGTCGATAGGCGTTTCTAGGGTTTTTCCGCGTTTCGGACACAATGGAACAGGTTTCGTAAGCTAATTTGGTCATACGTGTGAGTTACGGAATTAAACGATCAATTTTAATTTAAACCGATTAAAACGATTTCGATGCGTTTCGAGCTGCCACAGTCAAACGATAACTCCGATTGCTATGAAAATTGAAATCCGATAATAACTAACTATTATGGATCCAATGGACCTGGATTCGTCGAATTTCGAGACTGTGCCCCAGAAGGCTATTTTAACTCGTCTATTAAATCGAGCGATTTTCTGCAATAATCGAAAACGCTCAAAATTTTACCTTTAAAATTTTATTATCTTAATAATAAATCATATAAAATTTATAAATCACATTAAAAATTATTCTGACTCATTCCCATATCTATTTACCTCCATATTCACAATTTATCCCGATCCAATATTTAATTATTATTATTTAAATTCCAATTGGATTACCATATTTGGAATTATATGTAATTTATTAATTCCACCCAATTCTTTTTATTTTAAAACTAATTCAAAATCTACATTGAACAATTAAAATGAATTAAATGTTCAAAATTCAATGTCCAAAATTCCGGGATGTTACATTCCTCCCCCTTTATAAAAATTTCATCCCCGAAATTTGCTAGGGTAGAAAATATTTCTAAACCCACTTGCTTACCCAACTTACTTGGTGAAAAACTTATATACACTTCCCAAAACCCTTTAAATCAAATCCAAACTCATTTGCTTTATTTATTCTAAAGCTTTTATTCCAACATCATTTCAAAACACTTCACTAGTAAATAAAATTTTCCAAAATTCTCAAAAAATTTCTAACTCCCAAAATTTTCAGAAAATTTTGGCAGAGTCTCCCCTGTACGGAGGAGCTTTCGCGATATCGCGATACAGATAAATATATATACATCGACCCACACGGTCGGAAACCGAAATATATCACAATATATATATCATTTTCCAATTATATTTGCGTAGGCGTACCTTTTTAGCAAATTTTTAAAGCAAGCGGCTAATATAACGCATATACGCGCTCCAACTTTATCGAACGCCTTTCGTACCTGTACTTACTCAACAAACTCATCAGTTTTCAAAGATATGAGCATTTTATTTCCAATATAATGTAAGCCAACATATCCATTTACATCCCAAACAACACTTTGCATAATTTCATAAGTAAATCATATTTTAAAGCATATACAAAGATCCTTTTTTAATGCTAAACTCCAAGTTATTTCACACAAAGGATTTTATATATAAGTTTTGCTATGTTCCATTCATATTCTACCCCATTTTCGAATTGATTTCCCAGTCAATTTCCTTTTTAATTTGATACATTTGCACTTCTATTATGATTCACTTACATTTATACTCAAATCCATTTATTAAGATTTTAGCCCATTCTACTTTCATCCAAACTAACTTCATTTTATTTCACTTGAATGATTTACATTAAAGTTTACTATATATCATTCATATTTATTACTACCAATTCATTTCTACTTCAATATGATTAACATATGCCTTACTTACATTTCTTTATTTTAACTTACATTCCCAATTTGATTAACAATCAAATTTTATCTTAAACTGGAAACATTTGCATTTCTTTTATGATCCATTTTCATTCATATGCAAAATCACTTAATAACATTTCAATCCGTTCCAATTAATTCAAAACCAATTCAGTTGCTGTTTAAACAACTCAATTCTGAATACATGCAAATACTCATGTCATTCAAGAAAAAATAATCACCACTTAAGCTCATAACCATTAAAATTAATTCTAGTTTAAATTTATATTAATTTTATTCAATTTTGCATGGTTCACAATCCAAGCATTCTTGCTTTATCACATTTATTGAAGTAAATCTCCAATTTTATATTTCCAATCCATTATCCATATAGGTTTATATTAATATCATTCAAATTTGCTTTATATACGACTCATACAACCTTATTTTATCACATCACAATAATTAATTAAAATTCTCTTCACTTGCATTTCAATGCTTATTATCTAAACAAATTTATCCAAGACAACATTATAAAGCTCGGCCACAATTATTATTCAATTTGCTTAAGTTCTTCCACAATATTTTCATTATCTTCTTATATAAATCTTATTTTATTCTCATTTGATTATCATCCAAATCAATTCCAATCCATCTACAAATATTGATGCACTTTGTTTATTTATTTAATCCATTTTTTTTAGATTTATTTTATTAACAAAGAGACCACTTTAAATTATTTCACTCATTGGAATTTATTCAAACCATCACTATTATAACCACATTTCATTATTCATTCACACTCTTAATCTTTTTATTGCCAAACTAAATTCCATACTAGAACTAAGTTTTTATTTTTCTTTTCTAAATTTTCTTAACAAACCACCAAAATTTCATCCATGCCAATACAAATTCCACTAAATTTGGTTTACACTAAATTCATTTCAAGCTTCCTTTTTATTAAATTTTAGCTTACGCTAAATCCATTCTCAAATAATTCCTTTGGATTTTGTTGGGTTTAAAATTTAGTTATTCAATATCATTTCAACTAAATTAAACTTCCCTTCAACTCGATTCTTTTCCCCAAATTTAACTCAAGTCTAACTAAATTTATTTAGTCAACTTAGATTCATTTCATTTCTTTTACTATTTTAAATAGAAATTAATTACATTCAATCTTATTCATAACCTAGTTGAATTTTGATTTTGATTAAATCCAAATTCAACTCAATTCCACTTAATCAAAATTAAGTCTAATTCAATCCAATTTTAATTCTCCATATACAAGTTCAAATTTATTTACTAACTTAAGTCCATCCACATCCTTTATATTTTATATTTTCATCGTCTTATTTCAATTCATATTTCATTTGAGATTAGGTATGAATCCACTATACTATTCAACTATTTCCCATTTGTGATCATCATTTCATTTTCTATTTATAAGTTCACCCAATTATTTACTTCAAAGTTTATATTGCTCATTTTAATTCATTTACATCTTATAATCACAATTCCAAATTCTATATATATATATGTCTGAATTATTAAGGATATAAATTTTCTTTCACCTTAATCCTTTGCAAATTTTAAATCCACAATTCCCAGATAACAAGTATAACACTTAATAGCTTATGAGTACAATTTATTGTACAACGACCCATGATTACCAAGTTATTTTACATTTCAATTTAATCCAAATCAATATAATTCTAAGTTCAATTTATTTAACTTATCCCAAGTTAAATTCAAATTTTCTATCCACTTCAATATATTTTATCCACTTTTGATAACTCAAGTTAATATTTAATTCCAAGATTAAAAATTTCATTTCCTTTTTATTAATATCAACTTCATTTAATAAGTTCAATGGTTGATCCATTTTAACTTTACACATTATTCAAATAGAATTTTCCAGAATTCAATTATCCGGTTTTATCCCAAAACCATTTTGAAATAGTAAATAACTCATACTCTCCTGGTATATCAAATCAAATCTCCAGATTTCCAAAACAACTTGGTTATACTAAAACCATTTTCCCCATTTTGAATTTTCCAAAACACTTGTTATACCCAACAAGTCTCAAACAATATCATAACCAATCATTTTGGTAGCAATCCATCACTTTAGAAACTCGAAAATGAATTCTAATGATGTGGCCAGCATCATCAGGATTATTTCCCAGCGACTGAAGTGAGTTCAGTGCTTTCTTACTTCCCAAATTCATTTCAAACAATTTCCATTCAAAAATATTTTCCAAAATATACTCCATCATTGACTTCAAAAGCTTTGGAAAACATTTCAACATTCTCACGATTTCAAATTTCCAAATTCTCTATTTAAATGCATTTAAAACACCTTTCAAATTTCCGGGGTCAAAATTCTGGTTTAAATCAATTTTAATTTCACTTCTTCTTATTTAAAACATATTTAATTAATTCTATTTGGTCATAAACCAATTTAATATTTTAAATTCTTATTTGTTATATCATTTCAAATTTTAGATCATATTTCAGGTTCTTATTTGATTATAGTAGGAACAACCAAACAAATAATATAATAATTGAGAAAACCATTTCTTTTATATCAAAATATAATTTTGGGTAAAATTATTTCATTTACATGCTTTAAAAATAATACAATGTCGGTTTATCTTATTTAAGAGTTTAGAAACCCCTATCGATACGGTTGTACTTCCCGTGCCGACTAGAATCCATAATCTCTCAACCGATAAGTCAATACAGTATAAAAAAATTATATCCACTAACAAGTACGCTCTCATATCTATAAATACGCTCATCTCATTATAGAGTACTATTGACTCTAATAAATGAGTAATTTCCCCACTAAAGCCTAGGTTGTCGCCAATCTAAGCTCTGATACCAAGTGTAACAGCTCGCAAATCCATACCTCTTGAGTCAACACTATTCTACATCAATTAACTCAAGCAGAACAGAAATACGAACCACTATGGATTAAAGAAGAAGAGATAGAAGAAGAAGGAACTAAACAATACCAGAATCTCACAGTCGCGGCGGAATAAACTATAATAGTAAATATATACCTTTAAACAAAATGAATATATATCTGTTTTATACAACACATCATCAGAGTATCTCATACAACAATATTTAGCAATCAGACAATCCCATACAATCATAGCAGCGGATATATATATATATATATATATAAATACGAATAATACGTCTCGGACTCCAGCTCCTCTCCAGCTCCATAGCATCCTGACCTGAACAAATAATACTCGGTCTGACCCGAGCATTATAATGAAATAACACCCGAGTCAGTCTGGAATACCAGTTGATAATAATACACCCAAATTGATTATTAAACTTTCAAAAATCCTTTGAAAACAAAAGCATCTCGTAAGACCACGCCACAAATAAACATGTCGGGTTTTACCTTACGATAGCTAAAACACTTTTTATAGAAATCCTCTGATATTATAATAGGGTCTATATACAAATACTTATAAAATAGCCGAAATTGTTACATCTATTAAATTCCAGCTACTAGCCATAGAGTGGGTAATACAAAACAAAACTCGTACAAGGCTCGTAGGGAGAATGGATTTCCAACAATGACTAGGCACTGGGGTACCACCTGTCACAGTACGGGGCCTAGATCACCGTACCGAGGACCACGCCCGATCCCCTACAACACAAGGCCGGAACCATTCCTTACCGGACAGTTCCGAATAAGATCACCCTTCGGTTGGGATCTGCAACCGCCCACTAAGCCGAAATAAAAATGGATATCTAGACAGGGATGACCTTACTCTCCAGTGGGGGCTACCCACGAAGCCTTGCTGCATATCCCCTGATTTTCATTCATTCTCATTTGATGAGGCTTGAGGCTAAGCGTTACCTTGTAGAACATTTCACTAAGAATGCCCATCGCCCACCTGACGATGTTCCGAAAGCATTCATCCATACAAGTCCGTCCCGGGTTCGAACGGAACCGAAGGCACTACTCCTACTACATCCATTTTGGAAGTATCCTCAGGATTAGTAGCGACTAGCCCTTGCACTTCACTGCTCCATCTTTGACTACTAACACGTTTTTCCCACGAAACGTACAAACCGGATTGAAGTGGTTTTCGAGAAATAAATCTCGATCTCGGTCTCTTTGAAACGATCAACGCATTTGTCCAATATTGATAATCGGTGATTTAACTATCAATTAATATTCACAAACATCCATCACACAATAAATAATTCCCAATTATTTATTTCCTCTAAATATCTTTAAAAGATATATTTCCAAATTTTCAAAACTCATTTGAAAACAATTTCCCAAAGTTCTTCCTTTGCAAGGTAAATCCTTTACCATTTAATCCCATTGGAAATAACCAAGTTCAAAACAATTTAGAATTAAAACAATTAAAACACTTTATTCTGAAATATATTTTAAAATATGGAAATTTACTACTAATTATTACTCAAAAATAAAATTAAAAATATGTAAAGTAAAACCATTTATTAGGATAAAGATCTTGATTGTAATAAGGGTTTAGTTTAAACTAAACTTATAAGTAGAGTTTTAAAAAGGTTAATACTACTCTCAATAACTTAGGTCAAAACTAGCCTTTTTAAACAAATCCATTTGTAAAAATAATTACTAAGGTATTCATAAAAATTTACTATTGTTAATTTATTAATAGTTACTTTAAAATAAAAAAATTCAAACACTCCTTTATACAAGTTTGAACTTTAAACTTTCTTTCAATATAATCTGTTTAAAACTCGAACTCGGTTTTTTCCAGGGAAACTTACTCCCATTCAAAAGACCCAAAAAATCCTTCTTATAAATTCTGCCGATTTATCTCAATTCAGATTTATGTTTAATAACATAAATTTCCTTTTCATGTTTAAAAATAACTTCCTTCGAAGCCCAACATATTTTTCCCATTCCCGGAAATCCACTTCAAAGTATAGGTTTTAATATTTTTTTAATAAACTGGTATAAGTTATTTAATGAAAAATCATACTTAAGGAATTTCTTAAACAAACATCTACCTAAATTTCAATAGTTTAACATAGTATTTCAAAATATATTTTTATATACATTTTAACTGCTAATTTATATTTGGAAAGTTTTGTTGAAAACATATTTTAAATCTCCAGGAAAAACATCATCAAATAACCCCATCGTTATTCAACACAATTGATAAAACCTATACTTTCACACTTATCAACTGATAAATTTCCCACCTCATTTATAATTCCAATTTACAAATTTCATTCTTTATCCAAACCAAATCCATTTTTTTTTACTTTAAATCCTTTATTTAACAATTTATTTTATTTTCTTAAAAACCCAATTAAATCCATTTATAATTAAAATTTTGGTTTTATACTTATGCAACAATATATCGGTTCAATTTAATTTCAGATTTATCAATCACAACATATAAACAAATCGCATCATCAATTATAAAAATATTTACTACATCGTGAGGAATCCAGTTGGATCGCTCCAACCTGTTCTCCTTGCATCACAAATATTACCACATCACGTATATAAATATCAATCCAGACTGATAACAACAATTATATTCAACCAATCACACAGATATTTAAATATTTACTATTTAAATTAGCTAGCATCCAGATGTGAGTGAGAATAACTCACCTTGAGTTTCGGTGAGCGTTCGAAATTTAAATTAAACCGAACGACGTTCGATTTAACTCAAATTTTTACTTGCTCGGAATGAATCCAGAACTGCACCACTGCGTAGCACTCTTTTCTGCGATTCCGACGCTACCAAATTCGTTGAAATCTGATAAAGTATATTCAAGTTATAGATTTCTAAAGGTTGCATATATATATAATATATATATATACATACACACACTAACATAAATAAATTTACTTTTCATTTTACCAACAAAATCGTGGCCATGCAAAATCACAGCCAAAAATCGAGGCCGATCATCTCGTCTTCCTCACGCAACTTCCAGGCAACATACGAACCCAAACATCGCAAGCTAGGGCTTCAACCGCCTCCCTCTACGCTCCGCTCTACAACGATCAGACAACTTCATTGTGAAGCTCACCCCCACCTCCATCTTTGACCGGAAGCTCGAGGAGCTCGACGCCCCCATCACATCAAATAACACGCACGAACGCATGTACTTCGCGGCCCCCTCCAGGTCTCTACGCCCCACCGAGCTGCATCTCTACCGTAGGGTCTCTAGAGCTTAAAGAGCTCGTCGACTTTCCAGTTGAAGATCTGGCCTAAAATTGCTTGGACCGAGAGAGGAACGTGAGAGATTGAGAGATGATTTCGGCCATTAAAAGTTATAAGCGGCGGCTGCGTATAAACTAGGGCTTGGCCCTAAAAACGTGAATATATATATATATATATATATATATATATATATATATATATGTAAATATAATAATATTTTAATGTTAAATTAACTCTTAAGCAATTTTTCAAACGAACTCCGAATCTTACGTGCCGACAGGCGTTTCTAGGGTTTTCTGCGTTCCGGACACAATGGAACAGGTTTCGTAAGCTAATTTGGTCATACGTGCGAGTTACGGAATTAAACGATCAATTTTAATTTAAACCGATTAAAACGATTTCGATGCGTTTCGAGCTGCCATGGTCAAACGACAACTCCGACTGCTACGAAAATTGAAATCCGATAATAACTAACTATTACGGATCCAATGGAACTGGTTTCGTCGAATTCCGAGACTGTGCCCTGGATGACTATTTTAACTCGTCTATTAAATCGAGCGATTTTCTGCAATAATCGAAAACGCTCAAAATTTTACCTTGAAAATTTTATTATCTTAATAATAAATCATATAAAATCTATAAATCACATTAAAAATTATTCTGACTCATTCCCATATCTATTTACCTCCATATTCACAATTTATCCCGATCCAATATTTAATTATTATTATTTAAATTCCAATTGGATTACCATATTTGGAATTATACGTAACTTATTAATTCCACCCAATTCTTTTTATTTTAAAACTAATTCAAAATCTACATTGAACATTTAAAATGAATTAAATGTTCAAAATTCAATGTCCAAGATTCCGGGATGTTACAGAATGTTTTAGAGAAATTATTATTTAGTTGTTTTAAATTTTTAGAAGCAAATATTTATTAAGTTAATTACATAAGTAAATTATTTTAAAAGATTTAACGAGTATTGTGGTTTAAAAGATAATTATTTAATATATGTACCTTATAGAATAACTTTTATTTTAAATTTATTTTTGGCTTAAGTTTTACATGAGAATTTTTTCATAAAATTTCATAACTAGTATTTTAAATAAAGTGCTTTGAGAAGTTTTTATTTTAAATGTTTTAAAGTATATATTTTTGAATAAATTGATTTAAATTATTTAAAATTATAAAGTATTAAGACTTGGTGATTTTCAGTGGAAATAAAACAATTAGGTGGAAATTTATTCCGCGAGAGAAAACGTGATTCGAAAATTTCAAATTATTGAAGTATAGAAAAATATCCTGCGAAAATATTTTGAAATAAATAGTTTGGGAAATTATTAAGGCCTGATGGTTGTTGTGGATGTTATTGACAGTTAAATAACCGACTATCAATATTGGCTAATGCACTGATCGTTTCAAAGAGACCGGGATCGAGATTAATTTATCGAAAACCACTTCGATCCGGTTTGAACATTTGCGAATGAAGACCGTGAAGATGATGAAGACGGTGATTCGGTTTGTCCGGACCCAGGGCAAATTGTATTGATGAATGCTATCAGAACATCGTCAGGAGGACAGTCAGTATTCTAAGTGAATGTGTGCTAAAAGGGTAACGTATAGACTCGAGGCTCATCAATCGGAAATGGCTAAAACATGTGAGGTGTAGCAAGGCTAAGTAGATATCAACCAATTAGGATAAGGTCATCTCTGTCTAGATGTCCCTTTTTATTCGGCTGTGTGGGCAGTTGCTGATCCCAACTGCGGGGTGATATTTTGCGGACTATCCAGTAAGGGGTAGCTTTGGTCTTGTGTTGCAGGGGATCAGGAGGGATCCTCGGTGCACTGATCTAGACCGGGTACTGTGGCGGACAGTGCTCCAGTAGTCCTGCCATTGTACGGAATCCAATCTCCAATAAGCGCCTGTACGGTTTTGATTGTGTCCAACTATAGCTGGAACGTAAGATGCGAGCATTTCAGCTAGATTCTATTTTACTTTCTATAAACATTATTATAATATCAGACGGATTTGATAAAAATGTTTTGATTATCGTAAGATAAAAACCTGACATGTTTATTTGTGGCGTGGTCTTACAAGATACCTTTGATTTCAAAGGATTTTGGAAACTTTAATAATTCAATTGACTATGTTTTGTCACGTTGGTTTTCCAGACTGACTCGGTTGTTATTTTACTATAATACTCGGGTCAGACCAAGTATTATAGAATACATGATAGGATGCTATGGAACTCAAAAGACGAGCTGGATGGCGAGATGTATCACGCGTACTTGATGTATATTCCATTGTGCAGTATTAGCTGTATAGTCATTTTTGTGAGGACAAGTTAATATAACTATCCAGTATTTTGCTATTGAATGTGTTGTACTATGATGATGTAATATATAAAACAGATATAGTTCTTTTTGTGTAAAGATCGGTTATTATCTATTATATGTTGTTCCGCTGCGATTGTGAGATTCTGATGTTGTTTGTTTTCTCTTCTTCTACCTCCTTCTTTTTCCCTAATGGTTTGCATTTCCATCCACTTTGAGTTGATCTGATGGAGAATATTGTCGACTCAAAGGGGTACAGATTTGCGGGCAATTATAGTTGGTATCAGAGCTGAAGGTTATGTGAGAACCTTGGCTTTGTTGGGATTACTCATTAGAGATAGACTTAGTAGTACTCTAGAATAAGTTTGAGTGTATTAATAGATATGAGCGCGTATTTATTAGTGAATATAATTTTTTTATAATGTGTTGACTTATCGGTTGAGTATTTATGGATTCTGGTTGGTATAGACTGGACAACTATATCGATATGGATTTCTAAACTCTTAAACTAGGCGAACCGACAGGGTAGTGTTTTGAAATAGGGTAAACGAAATAATTTTTGGCCAAAATTATATTATATATATAAAGAAATAATTTTTGTAAATTATTATAGTATATATGGTTGCTTGGTTGCTAGGAAATGATAATATTAAATTATTATCATTATTGTGTGGAAATTGAATAAGAAAATGAAATCATAACTAAAAGCTAAGAAATAAATTCATATACATATGGATTCATAAATGTGAATTATAAAGGTGATTTATAATTGTAATGGTATAAAATTCCAAAGTAATATTTGAATATAAAGATTTGGAATTTGGAAATGTGAGAATTAATTTCTTTGAGTTTGGAAACAATTTTTAAAAGGCTTTGGAGGAATAATAGTAATATTATTCGAAAATATTTTTAAATCGGATATGAGATCTGGCGGGATTTGGAATCAAAAATACTTGAAAATGTTTTAAAGAGATAAAAGCACTAAACTCTTTTCGGTTGTTGGAAAATAATTTTGGTGATGACTGCAGCATCATCGAGGTTCATTTTCGAGTTTCCAAAGGAGTAATTGCTACCTAAATGTTTTAAATTAGAGTTGTTTGCAAAACTGGGCTTGTTTTTAAAATTCAAAGGATAATTTGGTATGCAAATGAATTATGTATATATAATTGATTTCAAAAATGATTTTGAAATACTTAAGTGATTGTTAAAGACTCTGGAGTTGGTTTAAAATGTTTATGGGGTATAAATAAGTTTGGGAACTTATAAAAATTGAAGTTGTTTAGATAAAATTTAACTTGAAGAAGATTTATTTAAATAAATATGAAAACGAAATAAGCCGGTGAAGTAAACCAATTAAATGAAGTAAATTAAAGAGATTTGTGAATGAAATGCAAATAAGTTGGAAAAGTTATAGAAGTTTAAATTTTGAATTGAAACTGAATTTAACTTGGATTAAGTTGAATAAAAGTGAATTTGAGAAGTAAGTCTAAGTAGACTAAGTGAAATTGTTATTGAAATAAAATTTATTAGTTGGAAATAAATTTGTGAATGAACAAATGAATTTACTTTTGCAATTAAATGGAATTGAAACTGAATATTAAAATCCAATTTAAATTGTGTCATATAAAGTGAAATGGAAAAAGTAGTCACGTTGGGCTAAATAAAACAAAAGACTAAAAATAAAATTAGTAAGTAAACTAATACATTTAAGTGGGAAAGGAAATAAATCGAAATTGAATATTGGGATGATATTTAATTTAAATTATATAAAATAAAGTGAAGTTGTAGATTAATTCGAAGTGGACTAAAAATAATTAAAGTTTGGAAATAAAATCCATTGAGATTTAAAATAAATAAGTATATGGAACTAATTAAAGAACTGATTAATTAAATATGGTTTGAGATGAGATGAATAGAATTCAATATTTAAAAATGAAAGGTAAATTGAATTTGTATGGAAATTGGAGATCCAATTTAAATAGAAGTAGATATAAACTAAAGTGGTGAAGTGAAATTAAAAATTTAAGTTTGTAAAATATTTATATTGAACTTAATAAATGGATGGTAAAATTCTTAAGTAAAATTTTTATGGGAGAAATATTCTAAGTTAATATTTGAATGAAGATTGAGTAAAATGTGGAGGGGAAATTGAGAATGGGTGTACATGAATCAAAATAGATGTGAATAAAAAGAGAGAATTTATATAGCTAATAATCAATTGAGATAAATATGTAGGATGTACATATATTATTTATTCGTATAAAGATTTGATCCGAATTCGGGCATAGAATTTCGAGATAGTTATATCAAACTGAATTGGGATTTTTCACTCGACTTTCAACGTCGAACCATGAATATGGATTTTTGATTGGTTCTGAAAATTCTCTATTATAGTTTATGTCTATGCAAGGTGAATGACGGTTCCTGGTCGAGAAACCAGATCTGAGTCCGCACTAGAAAATCGAGTGAACGATACTAGTTCGGAAGTGAAATTGTGTGATCGAGTGAGCGATCAGATTGGATATTGTGTATGGATGATATATGTACATCGTACGCACTTATGGAAAGCAAATGTTGAAATTGTGTAAAAGAGAGTGAACAAAATGATTTTGGATTATGTGATTGGATATCATTGCTAAGTAGGATATATAGGTGTTTTAAAAGGAAAGGAAATTGGTGTCTTTGATTTCAGAAAAAATATGAATTGCCCGACTAAAAGATATGTATTTAATTGTCATATGAAATTTGGTGGGTTTTTTGATCTAGCTACTTGGAATTTTGTTTTCTTTTGAAATTTGAAAGCCCGTAGAGGCATTTTGTAGTTGTACCGATTTAGACGCGCAAAGGAGAAGCCGACAAAATTTTTCAAAAATTCAAGAAATTAGAATTTTTTTGAGAAAATTTAAAAGTTGGACTTTAAGTTATAATTTGAGCTAATTGAGTCAATAATATTGATTGTAATCAATGGTTGAGTTTGGGAGAGTTATTAAGGATGATAGGGTGTTCTTAATAAAAAGATTGTTTGGGAAGTCATTGAAACTGTTCGTTTTGGGAAAGTAGTAAATGAGCATTGGACCATTCTTCTTACATAGTAATTTTGAGGACGAAATTCTTTTAGGAGAATGAATATGACGACCCGGAATTTTGGATATTTAGAATTGGGTATTTAATTGATTTTAAATATTTTAAAGTTAATTTTAACTCAAATTTCAAATATCACTATTTATTTGATAATTAAAATTTTGAATTAAATTACTAGGAATTGGGCAAAATACTAAATCTTGAGTTTTAAGCTTGTTAAAAATATTTCAAAGGCTTATAAAATTTATAATGATGATACTGAAGATAATAGAAATGTCAAAATTGAATTTAAAGGTGATTTGTTCAGTTTTAAAAATATATAGTTTAAATTGATATTTAAAACTAGCCTTACGAGGCACAATCTCTAATTTCGACGAAACCAGTTCCATCGAATCCGTAATAGTATATTATTATTGGGTTCAAAATTTCGTAATGTTTGGGATTGTCGTGTGGCAGTACGGTTTGTAAACGCGCTGAAATTCATATCGAAAATTTAATATAATAACTGGTTCCAAAAAGCTATCTTCTCCATACGATTGAATTAGGACCCGAAACCTTTTCCATCACGTTCAGAATAGGAGTATAACATTATAAATGCCTAGCGGCATGCCTCGAGTGGAGATCGAGATTTTAAGTTGCTTTATCGAGACGATACAATTTAAAATTTAAATTTTGATTTAAATATGTTGACTGGTCAAATTCTTTTCACATCAAAACTTTTTTTCCTCTCCATTTTAGTTCATTGTAGCTTGTTGATTCAAACACGTATCCTGCCTTTTTAAACATGTACACTTTCTCATCCCCTCTCTTCTTTTATTACAACCGAGCTTCTCTTCTTAAAAAGAAAAAGAAATGGCCGCCTCTTTTTCCAAATTCAAATCAGATCGCGATACATATTTCAAAAAAAGAAAATAAAAAAAAGGGAGTCGAATCAATTCCCACTTAAGAATAGAAGAAGCTCACGTTCGAAGTTGGCACGAATCGAGTTCGGCTCAAGCACATTTGGGTTTTAGGGTACGCGAGGCGCTAGGGAACATGTGGAGCCACTCGTCTGTAGCATGCGGCTCGACCGACTGGCGCTGCGACTTTGGGTCGGCATTTGAACTTTATCGAAGCTAGGTTCGACATCGGTGTAGCTGAGACCAGAGTCGAGCGATTCAACTCGAGCTAGTGGAAGAAGGCGGAGGACGAGGCCGGCGCGGTGGCTTTGAGCTGGTGGTTTTTCTTGTAGCTTCTGCGATCGAAGTGTACATGTGTATGCAGTAGGATTCGATCTGGAGTCGAAGTCGTTCGATGGTGTAGTAAGTAGAGGATGTTTTTATTTAGATTTGATTCAATATATCTAGGTATGTATAAATATAGGTTAGAAAGAAGAAAAAATATAGAATTACAGTGGGTTTTAAATTGTTGATTTCAAAATAGTAGATTTCAAATATTGATTTTGAAAACAGGAAACTTTTATGTCAGAGAAATATATATATACCGAAAGAGGGAGAAAATTTATAACAGTAACGAATAGCGGCAGTTTTACTTTTCCTTTTAATTGAAAATATATACATATATATAGGATTTTGAAAAATATAGGAATTTTTAAAGATTTTTGAGGTTTATATAAAAGAAATTAGATTTTTAAACTTGTATAGATTATTTTTATGAGTATATATACATAGTTTCAAAAGAAAAATAAATATACATATAAAACATTTCAAAATTTACTTGGTTATTTCAAATATAGCGTACTAGAGAGATTAACTAAATTAATTAAATTTAATAAATGGAAACTAATCATTTTATTAGTTCAAATATTAATAACCCGTAAGTTTTTTATACAAGGTCTAAAATCATGAGGAAACCAGTCGGGATGGATCGGTTTGCAAAGCAGAAATCAAATGTGAGTTAATCTCACTCATTTGGATTACCATTTAAATTTAAATAGTTAAATTTAAATTACTAGTTGATTGATTGAATTGACTGGACGTGATATTATATATAATAGTGTATATATATTGGAGTGATTGATTGCTCCATTATATAGTGGATGAGACCCTATGCGCCCAGCATAATAGGGGATGACCCTACATACCGCGATATCCCCCTTGAAGTGAGATTGGTATTTTTATATTGTTCTAACATCTGTGGATGCAGGGAAATAGATTGGAGGGATCCAACTGGATTCCTCAAAATGTTGGAATTTATTCTCAAATTCGGTGATATGTTTTATTATATGGATTTTATTGGAAATTGAAAATATTTAATGCTATGGTTTGACTGGTATATTTTGGTATATTGAGATATCAAAAATACAAAGATTTGATTTTTAAGTAAAATAATTATAGTGAATTTGGAAAATTAAAAGAATGAATTTGGAGAAGGATAAAAGTTTGATTTAAAATCCTATCAAATAAATTCCGAGTATGGGGAAAAAGTTTTCGAATAAATGGGAATAAATGAATTTTTAAACTTAAGTGATATTGTTTTAAGAAATAAAAGATTTATTTTTTAAATTCAGAGTTTAAAATGGTTTGGGAGAATTTAAACAGGAGAATTTTGAAATTAAGTATGAAATTGATATTTCAGATTTAAATAAAATTTTAAATCTTAATAAAGGAATGAATACGGAATTAATGGGTTTTGAAATAAATTTGGATAAGTAAAGGAATTTATTTTAAAATGGAGTTGGAAATCGATTTGAAAACCGACTAAATGTCGAAACTGCGATCAAAGGAGAATGAGATTGTGAAATTTATAAACAGAGTTTATAAATAAAGTGAAATATTTATCAGAGGATAATTTGGAAGTATAAATTTAGGATGAGAATTTATAAGGAAAGGGTGATTTGTTTAAAAATAAAAAGGTGGTTTTATTTTTAAAGGTGTGGAAAAGAAAATTTACGGGATTGAGACGTAAATTAAACAGGAAATAAATCGAGAAGGATTTATAAATGGTTAGACGGTTATATTAGAATGGAAAGTGTATTTTCCTAAAAGGTTAAGTATATTTTCAAAAGAAGTTTTCTAAGTATAAGATAAAGGTTTAAAGTTGTTTTTAAAAGATATTTTTAGAGAAATTATTATTTAGTTGTTTTAAATTTTTAAAAGTAAATATTTATTAAGTTAATTATATAATTAAATTATTTTAAAATATTTAACGAGTATTATGATTTAAAAGATAATTATTTAATATTTGTACCTTATAGAATAACTTTTATTTTAAATTTAGTTTTGGCTCAAGTTTTACATATGATTTTTTTTATAAAATTTCATAACTAGTATTTTAAATAAAGTGTTTTAAGCAGTTTTTATTTTAAATGTTTTAAAGTATATATTTTTGGATGAAGTGATTTTAATTATTTAAAAATCTAAAGTATTAAGACTTGGTGATTTTCAGTGGAAATAAAACAATTCGGTGGAAATTTATTCCGTGAGAGAAAAAGTGATTTGAAAACTATTTTAAAAGGGTTGAAGTGTAGAAAAATAACCTGCGAAGATAATTTGAAATAAATAATTTAGGAAATTATTAAGGCCCGATGGTTGTTCTGGATGTTATTTGACAGTTAAATAACCGACTATCAATATTGGCCAATGCGCTGATCGTTTCGAAGAGACGGGGATCGAGATTAATTTTCCAAAAACCACTTCGATCCGGTTTAAACGTTTGCGAATGAAGACCGTGAAGATGATGAAGACGGTGATTCGGTTTGTCCAGACCCAAGGCAACTTGTATGAATGAATGCTATCAGAACATCGTCGGGAGGATGGTGAGTATTCTAAGTGAATGTGTGCTAAAAAACGTAATGCATAGCCTCGAGCCTCATCAACCTGGAATGGCTAAAACAGGGGAGGTGCAACAAGGCTTAGTGGCTCGCAACCAATTAACATAAGGTCATCCTTGTCTAGATGTCCCTTTTTATTCGACGTGCGGGCGGTTTCTGATCCCAACCGCGGGGTGATCTTATTCGGACTATCCAGTAAGGGATAGCTCCGTTCTTGTATTGTAGGAGATCGAGAGGGATCCTCCGTACGCTGATCTAAACCAGGTACTGTGACGGTCGGTACCCCAATAACCCTGCCATTGTATGAAATCCATTCTCCAATAAGCGCCCGTACGGTTTTGATTGTGCCCAACTATTGCTGGAATGTGAGATGCAAGCATTTTAGCTAGATTCTATTTTACTTTCTATAGACACTATTATAATATCAGACGGATTTGATAAAAATGTTTTGGTTATCGTACGGTAAAACGTGATATGTTTATTTGTGGCGTAGTCTGACGAGATACCTTTGATTTCAAAGGATTTTGGAAACTTTAATAATCCAATTGACTGTGTTTTCTCACGCTGGTTTTCCAGACTAACTAGGGTGTTATTTTACTATAATGCTCGGGTCAGACTGAGTATTATAGAATACAGCATAGGATGCTATGGAACTAAGAAGACGAGCAGGATGGCGAGACGTATCACACGTACTTGATGTATATTCCGTTGTGCAGTATTAGCTGTATAGTCACTTTTTGTGAGGACTAGTTAATATAACTGTCCAGTATTTTGCTATTGATTGTATTGTACTATGATGATGTAATGTATAAAACATATATAGTTCTTTTTGTGTAAAGATCAGTTATTATCTATTATATATTGTTCCGCTGCGATTATGAGATTCTGATGTTGTTTGTTTTCTCTTCTTCTGCCTCCTTCTTTTTCCCTAATGGTTTGCATTTCCATCCACTTTGAGTTGATCTGATGGAGAATATTGTCGACTCAAAGGGGTACAGATTTACGGGCTGTTACCCCGAGAACAAAATTAATTATTTTTCTTATTTTAATTAATAAATAATTATAAATATACAAACACATATGCATATACACACACACACACATATATTATAAGATTGATGTTAGCTGACTTGGATCTCACAGCACATAAAAAATAGTTTATTTTTTGGATTTATAAAATAATATCTTAAATAAAAAATTATGAAATAATTTCAAAACCGATCGAAATTAAGTACTAAAATCTTTAAAAATTATTTTTAAAATCTAAAAATTATGTAATTTTATTAAATAAAATTTCATAATTAATTTAAATTACATTAATACGTATATATTTATTTATATATCTATATATAATCAATTTCTAGTTAAATAAATAGTAATATTAATATTTAAATATAAAGTAAAATTTTATGCCAAATTATTGTTGTACGAAACAAAATTTTTAGAAATTTTAAATATATAATTATTTGAATTTAATCTTTAGGATATAATTTATTAATTGATAAAATCATATCTAATATTATTTGATTAAAAAAATGATTTTTTAGGCCATGACTTTAATACTAGCAAACATACAAAATAATTTTTTTTAATATATAGATGCACAAATATATTCAGCCATCCAATATATGATAGAACATCGATACCCTAGATTCATAATATAATCTAATAATCACAATATATTACAATATATATAATAATATTAAATAAATCTGTAAACATTTTGAACAATACCTTTCACTAAGGCCTAGAGATCACACTTTGAAATGATGAAATGGCTTCTAGAATCAAATTTCAAGTTCTAGAGTTGTTGGCTCCCGGACTGCTTTACCATTGACGATCCCATTGAATAAATTTGGTGTAAGGAGCTTAGATTTCTTTTAGGTTTAAATAGGGGTTTGCTGGTTGAAATTTGCAGGAGGAAGGAGAGAAAAAATTCTATAAGTAAATGGTGTAGAGAGTGACATATAAATAGAAACTCAAATGGAGAGAGAAGTAGATTACCTCCTTATCTCTCTTGTTAATTCCACTCTTCTAAACCATTCAAAAGCATCCCTCTTTTACCAAAATTTGGCTGGCCAATCCAAGCTATTTCGACCGAAATTTGCATGCTACATATAGGTCTCAGAACACAGTCTAAACAATGTTCGTTGCATTTAAATCTAAATTTAAACGCGTACCAACGGTGCATATCGACTAATATATTTATAAATATTATACATACATTGGTTAGCATTGTTCAACCCATCAAATAGAAAATTTTGTAACCAATATTTTATAAATATTAATTAGTTTATGACAATTACAAATTTATTAAATCAGGTGATAAAATGAATATTCATCGTTTCGGTTGTGTGAACCTTATATTTAAATTTGGTTGTGATTAATACCAAACAATTCGAACATTAACATCCACATGTCACTTAGCAGATGGTGTGACATTAGATCAAATTTATCGTTTATTTGGTTTAGGTAAAATCCAAATTTACTTTATTAATTGTTACTCGATTGTGATAATTATTTACATAAATTCACTTCGTCAAAACTATATCGCTTTGAACTTATAGAATTTGATAAATGGTCAAAATTCCAATATCATCCATATTCAACACTATAGTCCAAATGCAAAGTCCTAGGTTCAATGATAACAATTATTATTAATCGAATTCTCCTGGTTAGAGCCTTTGACTTTGGGTTGACTTCAGTTGACTGTGATATTAACCTCACATAATCGAGGAGACAAATCTTCTCTTGAATAGCGTTCTACTTCCAGTACTTCCACTCGACCCAACTATAGTCATTCGATAGACCCAATGCCATGATTTAACTATAATCAAAATGGAGTTTCCATATTGAAGCTTGATAGTATTCTCAAGTCTAGGGAATCGTGTAGTGTTGTCACATTGATATTTGTTGTTTGACATTGTTATATTAACCTACAGAAAACTATCGAGTGAGTCATTTCATAGTTATCCAATAACTATCAGTACGTAGTCCTTAGTGTCCCCAATAATCATGAGTAATACACTAGCCAATATTGAAAGAGCGTTACATACTTTAATCTCAACGGATGTATCAATATATAGTTTCGATACATCTTGACTATGAATATTTAAAACAACATGTTTATTTTATTGCGATAAATCACTCATGGTTACAACACATTGAAGTTACTGTCAAAAACATATAATTTATGGATTTTCTATTAAATATACTTTTAATTAAATTAGCATAATATATTAGATCTAGTATGTAATAGAAAGAAAACATCTTTTATTTCAAACAGGATTGGTTATCGAGTAAGATATATGTAACAAATTATATAATTGTCTCTATAGGCTACCCCTAACTCTATCACATATCACCCCCTTCCCGCACCCTATATTTGGTCGGCACATCCATAGGACTCATGGGATTGCACTCTACTTCAAACTATATCAACTAATTTATATTTAAATCAAATTCAAATATACATCGAAATCGTATATCGATATGCGTGTATAGCTTTTGCATAAGCACTATTTTCAATACCAATCAACACAAATCAAAAAAAAATTATAGTTAATATTCCACAAATATTAATTAATTTAATTAATATACAGCAATTATAGTTTAATTAAATCAGATAGTATTCAGAATATTTAACATTACAGATGTATGACTCTTAGTTGTAAATCCAATCAGCGATTAATATCAAACAATTCGAATATTAACATTCGCACATCACTTTAACCATTGATGTGACAATTCATTCGAATGTAGTGCCTAAGTGGTTTTAGTAAAATTCCAATTTTACTATTTTAAGCGGTCTCCAATTGTGTCAGTTATTTACACTAATTCTCTTCATCAAAACTATATCACATTATGCTTTATAGAATTTAGTATCGGTCAAAATTCTATTATTGTCCACATTCAAATTGCATAGTCCAAACACAAAGTTCATGGTTCGGTGATAACAATTATTATTAATCGAACTGCTCTGGCTAGAGACTTTGATTTTGAGTTGATTACAGTTGACCTTGATACTAACCTCATATAACCAAGGAGACGAATTCTCTATTGAATAGTGTTTCACTTCTAATGCTTCAAATTAGACCCAACTATAGTCGTTCGATGGGCGTCACACCACGATTAACTATAATCAAAGTGGAGTGTCCACAATAAATTTCAACGGTATTCTCAAGTCGATAGAATTGTGTAATATTATGACCTATTTTCTGTTTAACCTTGGTTATATTAACCAACAGAAAACTATCAAGTAAGTCATTCCATGGTTATTTAATAATTATTAATACGTCACCTCTTAGTGCCTCTTGCAGCCATATGTAATACACTGCCCAACATTTGAAGAGCGTTATGTACTCTAGCCTTAACAGAGGTATCAATATCCAGTCTCGATATATCTTGACTAGAAATATTTAAAATGATACGTTTATGGTCATAGTGATAAATTGCTCGTGATTACAACACGCTAAAATTACTATCACAAAGCATATCATTTATGGTTTTCTATCAAATATACTTAAATTAAATACATAATCAATATAATACATTATATCAACTATATAATAGAAATTAAAACATCATTTATTTCGAATGAGATTTTACTACAGAGTTGATAATTTATATTAACTACAGAATTTTCCTAGGACATATCCTTAACTATATTGCTGTTATACATACATTCAAATAATTACCGAAAATATCAAAACATCAAATAAATTAATAATTAATATTTTTTAGATATTAATTAATTTACTTAATTTATAATATTTATAAACTATTTAGATCGCGTGATTTTTTAAAGAATTCACAAACGTGGTCGTGTGATCCAGTAGTTTGAATTCAATCAAGGACTAATATTGAATAATTCAAATATTAATGTTCACACGTTACCTTAGCTGGTGTTATGAGAGTTTAGCTGAATTCATTACCTACAAATCTTTTTGGTAGAATCTTATTTCATATGTCCTTAAGCAATACCTTTGAGTAATGATAATACACACACATTCTCTTGGTCAAAACTATATCACTTTAGAGTATATGACATTAGTATTGGTCAAATCAATATTATCCACATTCAACTTTGTTAGTCCAAAATAGTCTTTGGGTCAATAATAACATTTATTATTAATTGTACTACTTTGGCCGGAAATTTTGTATTGACAATAGTTGACCTTGATACTAATCTCATACAACTAAGGAATCAGATTCTCTATTGAATAGTGATTCACTTTCAATGTTTCAACTCAGACCTAACTATAGTTTCTCGATGGGTCGCCATATCATAATTTAACCATAATCAAAGTGGAGTATTGACATTGAAGTTCCGCAATATTCTCAAGTCGATGAAACTATGTAGCATCGTCACGTTAAGATTTCTTGTTTGGCCTAATTGTTATCAACCAACATGAAACTCTTAGACGAATTACTCCATAATTACAACAACATGTACGTAACTTTTTGGTGCCCCCTACCACGTTACTCAACATTTTGAACGTGTTACACACTCTGCTCTCAACCAATTAACCGATATCCTTTTCTTGAAACATCTCGACCGTGAATCTTTAAAACAAAATATCATTTTATTTTGTGATCAATTATTAATGATTGCAACTGTTTGTAAGTGCAATCACATAACATTTTAATTAAGGATTTTCTTATTTTACATTTTAAATTAATTACTTAATTAATCATATCACAATATACTAAGGTATATGAACAAACACCATTATCGCGAATAAAATTGACTACATTGTTAAGCATATGTAACAAATTACATAATTGCCACTGGGGTATACCACTAACTCTTTCAAATATCACATACCTTTTGTTCTTAACAAATACATAAATTAAATCTACATAATATTGAAAAAGGCCAAAATTATCTTCTGTTGATTTGAAAGAATACGAGAGCGGATTTATCTTTAGATTATTCTTTTATTTCATCATTTTTTCTAACTTTAAAATTTCTAGTTTTCTTTTATAAAAGTTAATAATTTCCAGTTTAAGATTTCTAGTTTATTTTATTTAACAAAGCCTTAAATATTTGAGCAACTTTTATCGAGTAAATAAAAATTAATCGATCTCCGTATAATTCTATCCGCACTTGCATACATATTGATATTATATGTTATGTGCTCGATGTATTTATTACGACATTGCATTTTCATACTCGATAGAAAAGCATCAAATAAGTTTTTAATTGAATCAGACAACGCGATATCAAAATAATTATCGCAAGTGCACGACGTATAATAGTAATACGTATGTAAGTATGGATTGAACCATAAGGAAAACGATTAACTTTTATTTACTCAATAAAATTAACCCAAATATTTAAAGGCTGGTAAAATAAAATAAACTAAAATTTTTAATGTAGAAAGCATTAAATTTACGCTCATGTTCCTTCAAATCAGCATAATATAATTTTGATCTCTTTTCAATACTGAGGAGAATTAAGTTCTATATATTTTAGTCAAAGACCACTAGCTTACTGGTTAGTGGTATCACGCACTAGGCATAGGTTCTGGATATGGTGGGTTCAAACGCTTGAGACATCAAAATGTGTACTTTGTTTGAATAAAGTACCACTCTTACTATAAAAAAAATTATGTATATATTCAGAGCAAAGAGTATGTGCTATTAAAACAAGATATATAAACCATCAAATTCAGTACACTAATAAATCCACTTATTCAATCTTTAAAAAATGATTATGATAATGAAAGAAAATGTATGTGAGCATGATCTATTTATAATCAAAGATCAAGTAAAATAAGCCATAAATTTTAGCTATACTTTCAACATATATAGTAGTCAAAATCATATAGTTTAGACAAAAATAAAATTTGAGTTTATTATCGATTTGAGTATAGTCTGTTTATGATGATCAAGTAATATAGGCTATCAAATATCATATATAAACATCAACATCTCACTAAGATCCAAATCAACATAAAGCTCAAAATAAAAAGAGATCACAAATGAAACATTTATGTTGATTTACATGAACCAAGAGAGCGTTATTACCAATAGATAGATGAAAGGGCTTTAGCTGCTCATATTATTCACAATACAAATAGATTTTAACATTAAACAAAAAAGAAATAGCAAATATAAAAGAGTAACACTACTTGTGTAGAAGAAAAATCTACACTAATTTGAATAAAGTAAAGATATTTAAACTAATTTCACCCAATAAAAGAGAGCAATCTACTTGCATAAAGGAATAAAGTAATTGAAATTCATAAGGTAAATTAGAGCATTAATAAAAGAGCATAAAATTAAATAGTATAAAATAAAGAAAAATGTGTTAAAATGAACGGGAGATGGAAAATATTTAATTAGTGACCGAGAGGCCTAGTTTTGCATCTAAAATTGTCCTTACTCGTGTTGCATACGAAGTTACTTATACATGCTCAAAACCAAATTTGTTTTCTTGAGGAATACCCTAAATGCCCCGGAATGTGCTCTAAGTAACCATAAACAAGTATTTAATTCTCAACTTAAAGTAGCTTTTTTCAATTAACTTTGATTTATCTTTAAGTTGACGTGTTGTACACATCCATGTAGAAAATAAAAATTCATTCTTCACCTTTTTTGATGAAAAAAAAAATCTATTTTTCACTTTTGAACTTCAAAAGTTTCTAGTTTATTTTATTTTACCAAACTTCAACTTTTTTGGTTGGTTGAGTAAATATACAATTAATTGTTTTTCTTGTGTTTCAATCCATACTTAGAGAGGAATTACTATTATATGTCATGTATTTGCATTGTTTATATATTGTAATTTTCAAATTCAATGGAATAACCAACAAACATTGTCTGATTTTCTAATTGTTTTTACTAAAGTTTTCCACCTTCGAACTTGAGTTGTGCTTATAATATCTCCATGTGTATTCTCGCGGTTTCCCGTCAAACCCAAAAGGTTACTAATTTTGTATAGAAATTGTTAAATAGGAGAATCGATATTAATATGCAATAGAGTATAGAAATAACAACCGTAATTGAAAAGTTGAAATTTTGATGAATTTAAGATTTGGTCAGTCGTTACTATACAAAAAGAGCTCAACATTCAACGTGTTTTTATTTTTGTAAATTTTCAACAGCTGAGAACGATTCTCTGCAAATCGTTTATTATCGAAAACAAAACTCCAACGTTCAGATGTCAGAATTATTTTATTTTTTATCACGCAATCTCTAGCATTTTACTTCAACTCTGATGGAAATTCAACAGATCAATCTTTCTATAAGGCTCAAAAACTATTTTCTCGTACTTCTCTTTCTAGGGTAGTTAAAGGGAATATCATTTTACTTTCTTACTAACATGTGTAAAAAATACATACAATAAATTTTTACATACTCTTTTTAGTACCAGATTTTTTAAAAGGCTACCAAAGACATCATTTCGACTATTTTCTGCATGATGAATAACCGTCTATCAATACCATTTTTCACGACGATCAATCATCAAACAACAATAATTTGATGGTTGATGACCGTGGAAAATGATGTTTGTCGGCGGTTGTTCGCCGTGCAAAATGATTTTACGTGGCGGTTGATTGTCACAAAATTTATAAAACCGACTGTTACCAACACACTAAATATAACGAAGTAGTTCATAGCCTTAAGTTATTATCTATTTGTAAAAGTCGTTCACTATTTTACAAATGCGTAATCTATGAAACTAAACAACACGCGTGAACTTAACACAAACAAATTTCAATTTGATTTTGAGGCTTGACATATAGTAACCATACCTTCCAAGCCAAAAGATCCTTGTAACGTGGCAGTGCTTCTATCCGATTAAAACAAATTTTATTTCCTTCGCTCCTAAGTCATGACAATAATGACAAAAGAAACTCTTTTTTATCTCACGTACCAAATATTGGTAAAAAAGATGAAAAAGATGGATTCATAAGTATTTTGAATTTATAAGTCATTATTTTTGAAACCATCTCTTTCTACTTCTGGTCTTCATGTTAGTCCATTATTTTCAGCATCCACTTGAACATTTTGCTACGCACTTTTCTACTTACGCCAGCTGCAGTTTTTTCTCGTTGTGCGTCCAAGGCATACAAAGAAAAATGTCTGGAAAATATTTATCGCTATATTTGGTCATTAATATGGTATGCATGGTTAAGAAAATATTTGCTAATTAGAACCCTCTAGCATTAAATTTTTAAATCAAAACATAACATCATTCATATCGGTATGATTTTGATAATCAATGCGTCTTCGTGATTAAAGATACCTACATCTTCATGGTTCATTCGTTTTTTATTTGGGTTTTTAAACCATACCAAAGAATCAAACTAAAATGCTTTTTTTTATATTCGAGTTTGAGTTGCAACTCGGTAACATCAGTTGTTCATGCGTTTTAAGTTTAACCGGTTGACATATGAAGATAAAAATGAACTCATCAGGCTCCTGGCTAAGTTCTTCCTTATCTTTTTAATAGAAGCTAAACAGACCATGAACAACTTATATATCCCTTACTGATTTAATTCGTGGACATGAGAATATAATTTCAGAAAGAAGTATACCTAACATACTACTCAACATAATGCAAAAATGATAAGGAAATGATATAGTTGATAAACTAGAACTATTCAACATAATGCAAACATGAGAGCATAATTTGAGATAATTCCAAGCACCAAAAGTGATATAACCAAAATATATGTTCAAGTATGGGTTACGGTATCTGTATGGTTGCTAAATCAACAATTGTTATCTATAAACCGTTTTTATGTAAATACCTTAATTAACTAGGGAGTACCAATGAATCCAATCTCAAACTCCATACGTCAAATTAATACGTCAAATTAACAGCACCATGGTAGAATTTGAATTCAAGTTTTAACCATGATATGGTACACATCTACACTAATAAAACCGTTAAATACATAATATATTCTTTATTTTATATGTATTCCACCAAATAAAAACTTCAAATAAAAAAGAACAAAAAGTTACATGTAAATCATGGTGGTTACGAGTATAGGCTTAGGTAGTCAGAATTAAAGTGGAGCTAGACCATGATACGTAGGTTTGAAAGAATGATACGAGAACAAGTCTTGATATGATACTAACGTAAAATTAGCATAGTGGAAGATGCATGAATGAATGTGAGTTAAATAGGAGATTTGATGGTGTGTACTAATACGTACAGATTGAAAATAGTGAAAATTAGGGATACGTCATTATTTTTAAATTTTACTAGACCCACATCCTTCTAAACTTTGAAATACAAATTATATCTTTGAAATTATTTAGCCGAGTCACCGCTGAATCGTCATAACTGGATATCATGGTTACATAAACATTTCCAATATTGAAAATGTGATATCTTTCAGTAGAATTATCGGATTTCAATTTAGTTTCTACCATTAAATCATAAATTTTATTATCTTTCTATTAAGATCGATATACGAAATATTTTGATAATTTTAAATATTCACAAGGGAAATATTTCTTGTCCAATATTTGCTTAAATATGTCTGGCAAATATTTACATATTTGCTAGCAAATATTTGCCTGAACTTCCTCGGACGAATATTTGCTGGAAAAATATTTGCTTGGATGCAACCTGAATTCGTCCAGGCAAATATTAGCCCATGTAAAAAAATTGATCAAAACATATGACATATGTATCTATTACATAATAAAATAATAAAATTTGTGATTTAATGGTGAAAACAAAATTTAAATTCGATAAATTTGCTGAAAGATATCACGTTCTTAATATTACAATTTAACTTCACATAATTGTTGGAGAATTTTGCGGTTCGAGGCGAATTTGACGGTGATAGAGATGAAAACAATGCTGTATTTCCGACTTCAAGGATCTATGGAATAGATTCTTTCAGACAATAGTTCAATCCAACAGGTATAAACGGGTTATCGAACTATCGACTTTCAGGATTCAATGAAGCCCTATAACAGCGTAATCGGATTCAAAGTTTGTAGACTTTGATCCGACCAAGAACACTTCAGAAACTGTATCTGATGATGCAATTTATAGACGTGAGGAGGTGTCTATTCGCCAAGCGTCACGACCGTTTGCAACGGTTCGCAACTGTTGCAAACAGATTCAAGCTTAAACGTCGCGACCTTTCATTTGCAACGTTCAGAAAACGTTACTAATTCCCGCCTTTATTCAAATTTAGATTTTTCGGTTCTGGCCCGTTACTGTTCATATATGATCCAAAAATATTTTGGGATCCAAAACCCGTACCCGGCCCGGCTCGGTTCGGTCGGACGGCGGCGGCGCGCGCGTGGTGTTGCATGACTTCTCTTCTCACAACAAAGAAAACATGTGGGAGCCCCAAAGCCCCAACATCCACTTGAGAAATCTTTATTTATACAAATATCTTGTATAAGTTTCTATGATGTGAGACTAATTCTCTTCTACCTCTTTACTTCTTCTCTTCTAAAAACAAAACCCAAAGCTTCTTTGAAAATTTTACAACAATCTCCCCCAATTTTCAAAATAAGAAAATAAATAAATAGGACGGATGCATCACTAGAGTGACTTCCTACATACCCAAGTGGGATCAAACCTATGTAATTCTAAGATCAAATTTTGCATCATCGTGAAAACCAACACATAAATAAAAGGTATCTTTTGGATTTGAACTTTTACGTAGTGTAAACCATTCAAAGCCTTATCGAGATTCTATGGTGAACGAATCTTGAACTAAGTATCCCTAATGATAAAACTGGAACAATCACACATGTTGATTTCCTTAGGTAAAGTGTTCTGTATTGCTCAGCACGTTAATGGCCATGTGCTTAAATCCTGCTTCATGAGTCTACTTAGAAAGCGGTCTTACTTTCCTAGGAAATGGCCTGATTTCCATACTCATATAGGTAAGTCTCTTAAGGTGTTTCTGCGATACACCTTTTAAGGTTTCTAGACTTATTAAGGATACATATCCATCCTTTGTTCTTGCAGAATCCAACACTAAATATTATGGAAATATCTATTTAGTGTTCCATAACCATTCTCTTAACTTGTTGGTACCCATTGAACTTTGTCTATCCTTTTCAAGACATAAGTTGAGTTTCTGTTAAGGATGATTAACCTTCATTCACAGACCTTAGTCCCATTTCTTGTGACTTTATAGAAACCATTGCCTTTGGAAGACCTTTTGTAAGTGGGTCAGCCAAGTTTTTCTTCGTTTCTATGTAGTCAACAGTTATAACTCCTCTTTTGAGCAACTGTCTCACCATTTGATGTCTTACACTCACATTTCTAGACTTTCCATTATATGTCTTATTAGACACATTGTATATCGTTGCTTGATTGTCACAGTTAATCATGACTGCTGGAGATGGCTTCTTCCACAAAGGGATTTCCATTAATAAATTCCTAAGTCATTCCGCTTCTTTACATGCATCTGCTAATGCAATCAATTTTGACAACATTGTTGAGTCAGAAATACAGGTCTGCTTCTTGAAAGTCCAAGATACAGCAGCGCCTCCTAATGTAAAGATCCATCCAGTCGTAGACTTGGATTTTGATTCTACATTGTTCCAAGTTGCATCACTATATCCTTCTATTACAATAGGATATCATTTATAAGATAAACCATATTCAATGGTTCCTTTCAAATAAGCTAAAACTCTGGAAATGGCTTTCCAATGTTCGAAACCTGAATTACTCGTAAATCGACACAATATACTTATAGCATGTGCGATATCTGTTCTAGTGCAATGCATAACATACATAAGACTCCCAATAACACTGGAATACTCTAGTTGAGAGATAGTACGTCCAGTGTTCTTTTCTAATTTAATACTAGGATCTAACGGAGTTGGTGTTGGTTTGTCATCGTAATGACCATACTTTTGTAGGAATTTCTCTATGTAATGAGATTGAGTTAGTGTTAACTCCCCCTCTTTCCTAACAATTTTAATTTCCAAAATTACATCAGTCTCTCCTAGATCTTTCATATCGAATTTAGAAGATAGAAACTTTTTAGTTTCATTCACACAGGATATATTGGAACCAAATATTAGCATGTCATCAACGTATAAACATATTATAACAATACCGTTGTTATCCGATTTGCCATAAATACATTTATCAGCGTCATTTACAATGAATCCATACGACGGTGCAATTTTATCAAATTTCTCATGCCATTGCATGAGAGCTTGCTTCAGGCCATAAAGAGATTTCACTAATTTTTAAACTTTCTTTTCTTGGCCTGGGGTTTTGAAACCTTCAGGTTGTTCCATATATATCTCTTCTTCTAAATCTCCATTTAGAAAAGCAGTCTTTACATCCATTTGATGTATGACTAATTTATGAATTGATGCAAGTGCAATTAAACAGCGTATAGAAGATATGCGAGCAACTGGAGCATATGTATCAAAATAATCTACTCCATGTCTTTGCTTATATCCTTAGCAACTAATCTGGCTTTAAACTTATCAATGGATCCATTTGTATTCAACCTTTTCTTGAATATCCATTTACATCCTATAGGTTTAGCACCAGGAGGTAAATCAGTTAAAACCCAAGTTTGATTTAACATTATGGAATTCATTTCATCATTGATAGCTTCTTTCCAGAAATTAGAATCTCTGGAACTCATAGCTTCAGAATAAGTTTTGGGATCGTCATCGACGTTCATTACATATTTAGTCACATTAAGGACTTCGTCCTTACTGCCTTCTACAAGATATGTAATGAAGTCAGGACCATAGTCCTTCTTTATTCTTGCTCTTTTACTTCTCCGTTGTTCAGTACTATTATTTGGTACTGACACTTCCTTGCTGTTTTGAGCAGGAGCATAATCATTGTCATTGATATCATTAGTCAGACTAGGTTCTGGACTAGATGATCTCAATGGGATCTCAACAGTTTGATTTTCAAAAAATTCTACATCTACAGATTCTATAACTTCTAGGGTGTCAAGAATAAGAAATCTATAAATTATATTATTAAGTGAATATCGTATGAAAACACATTTAAATGCTCTATTTCCTAACTTTGGTCGTTTAGGGTCTGGTTTTCTAACATATGCTAAGCAACCCCAAACTTTAAGTCTAGTTAGGTTAGGTTTTCTATTAAACCATAATTCATAAGGAGAAATATTATTCTTTTTAAGTGGTACTCGATTTAAAATATAACATGCAAATAACATAGCATCACCCCATAGGTTATAAGGTAAATTAGAACTTATGAGCATGGCATTAACCATTTCTACTAAAGTTCTATTTTTCCTTTGACCAACACCATTTTGTTATGGTGTATATGGAGCAGTACATTAGTGAATTATACCTTGTTGTTTACAAAACAAGGTGAATTCATTTGAGAAATATTCACCACCACAATCTGAATGTAATATTTTAATTTTAACTCCTAATTGTGTTTCGACCTCTGCTTTGTAAATTTTGAATTATCAAAAGCCTCATCTTTAGTTTTCATTAGATACACATATGCATATCTAGTATAATCATCAATGAATGTTATATAGTATTGGTTACCACCATAGGTGATATGACTTTTTAAGTCACCTACATCACTATATACCAAATCAAGAAAACCAGTTTTTCTTTCTACGGATTTAAAGGATTTTCGGTGTATTTTTGCTTGAACACATATTTCACACTTAGAGATGACATCTAAATCACAATCAGAAATTAATCCTAATTTATTCATATTTCTAATGGAATTATAATTAACATGTCCTAATCTACCATGCCATAAATTAATAGAATCAACAATATAAACAGAAGATTTCTTTATTAGATTCAACTTAATCATGTCGTTACAAGAGTATCCCTGTCCAATGAATTTACCATTCTTAGACAACACTAGCTTATCGGACTCATACACCATCTTGAATCCTCCTTTGTTAAGAAGGTATCCAGAGACCAAATTCTTACACATATCAGGTAAATAAAATACATTGACTAATGTAAGAACTTTTCCTGAGGTGAGAGGAAGTTCTATAGTGTATTTTCCCAGAACTTTACTTGGAACCTTATTTTCTCCAGTAACTTCGTCGGCTTCTCCTTTATTTTCTTCGTAACTCTTGAAAAGATTACGGTCTTTGCAAATGTGAATGGTTGCTCCAGTATCGAACCACCAATCATTATCATTGCCACTAACGGAGTTCGCCTCTTGCACTACAGCCACAAGCGAGTTTTCGACCACATTCATTTTTTGTTGTTTCTTCCGCAGACGACAGTCTCGGGCATAGTGGCCGGCCTTGTTACAAAAATAACAAGCACCTTTCTTTTTGTTGTTGGTTTTGCAATGATTTTTCTTCTTAAACTGTGTCTCGTTCTTTGGCTTTAATTTATCGGTAATTTCAACATTATTTGCCTTAGAATGAGACTCAGTTTGCGAATTATCATCTAGATCGCGTTTACGAGAGTCTTCTTCAATACGAAGATAACGCTGCAAACCGTCTAAATTATAATCCGTTTCCGCATGTTTCATCTTTTTCTTATAATCATTCCAACTATGCGGAAGTCTAGAAATTATAACTCCAACAACAAAAGATTCAGGGAGATCAATTCCAGCATCTTTAAGTCGATTCACCAACAGTAAAATTTCGCTTACTTGTCCAATTATGGACTTATTGGTGACCATTTTGAAATCCATAAAATTAGAAATAAGAAATTTTTTATTACTTGCCTCGGATATGCGGTACTTATTCTCCAGAGCAGTCCAGAGTGCCTTCGCTGTTTCCAAGGTTCTATGAGCATTGTAGACTGGGGTAGATAACGCATTCAGAATATGGCCTCTGCATAGGAAATCGTCCTCTTTGCGCTTTGCACATTTAGCCTTTAGAGCAGCATCATCTGTATCAGTTTCCTCCGAGATTTCTTCCAAGTCATTTTCCAAAATGTAGAACAACTTGACGGTGACCAGGAAAATTTTTATTTTCTCTTGCCAACGAGTGAAATTGTCGCCATCAAAACGCTACAATCGAGTTAGATGCTGATTCATGACTTGCAGAGCGCTCAAATCCTTCAATGGTTGAAAGCTATTGTCTGAAATTTGTTGGAGAATTTTGCGGTTCGAGGCGAATTTGACGGCGATAGAGATGAAAACAATGTTGTACTTCCGACTTCAAGGATTTATGGAATAGATTCTTTCAGACAATAGTTCAACCCATCAGGTACAAACGGGTTATCGAACTATCGAATTTCAGGATTCAATGAAGCCCTATAACAGCGTAATCGGATTCAAAGTTTGTACGACTTTGATCCGACCAAGAACACTTCAGAAACTGTATCCGATGATGCAATTTATAGATGTGAGGATGTGTCTATTCGTCAAGCGTCACGACCGTTTGCAACGGTTCGCAACTGTTGCGAACAGATTCAAGCTTAAACGTCGCGACCTTTCATTTACAACGTTACTAATTCCCGCTTTTATTCAAATTTAGATTTCCGGTTCTGGGTCCTTAACGGGCCGAAATCTGGTCGGTTACTGTTCATATATGATCCAAAAAAAATTCGGATCCGAACCCGTACCGGCCCGGTTGGACGGACGGCGGCGGTGCGCGTGTGGTGTTGCATGACTTCTCTCCTCAAAACAAAGCAAACATGTGGGAGCCCCAAGGCCCCAACATCCACTTGAAAAATCTTTATTTATACAAATATCCTGTATAAGTTTCTATGATGTGAGAGTAATTCTCTTCTACCTCTTTACTTCTTTTCTTCTAAAACCCAAACCCAAAGCTTCTTTGAAAATTTTACAACAATAACTGCCTATACAAAAAAGAGTTAAATAGGGTAAATAATTACAGAGATTGAATTTGTATTTCAAAGTTTGAAGGAGTGTAGTTCTAATTTTATTTAAACAAAGCAATGTTAGTCAAAAGTTCTCTTGAAGATAACAGTCTCAGAACTTGGTCACATGCAACAATAAAAGATTTCTTTTATGAAAAGACACTAACCAAATTCTACATTGCTCCCACGAAACAATGTGTGATTCAAATTTAAAAAGTGAAGCTTTCCAGTGTAACAACAAAACACAAAAACTAATAAAATAGCTAAATACATAACATGCTATTTATTTTACAACTATAGTCTATAAATATCCACCAAATAAAAATTTCAAATAAAACAGAACAAAATAAAAATGCATGTTCTAAAACCTGGAACCTAGGGTCCCTTTGGTTTCATTTTGTATTTTGAGTTTTGTGTTTTCAACCTGCATTAAGAAATAGCAAGAATAAGAGAGAAGATTTATAATTCTTAGCCAATGCGACGACCAACGGAAAATGAAGGAGTTGGATTGTTTTTCGGGCTTTTGTTATCCTTGGAAACATGAAAAACAAAATAAACTTGTTTTCTATTTTACGTGTTAATTTCATTTTTCAAAATTGTTTGTTTTTCAACAATACGTACAACGGACGCGTTTTTGTATAGACGAAAACACAAAACTAAAAACGACAAGCCAAACGGAGCCTTAGTTTCTCTAATCAGACAACAATACAAGTAGGCTAAAAGTACGAGTAAGGAGATTAAGTTTTGCGTTAGAATAGACATTTTCCCACTAAATTTTTATTGTTAGTTAGAGCATCCACAACGAGTTCTACCTCCAATATTCAGGAGGCTGACTATCAAGAGCGGAAGAGATTTAAAATGTCCAATAGTCGGCTTTTTATTTAATAGACATTTTATCTAATGAATAAGCGCATGAAGTTATAACAATTAAAATTTATTTAATAAGATTGTTGAACGTATATTAAATAAAAAGGACGTCCGACTTCAAGCGTCTATCAAATAAACTTGTAGAGGGTTGCATCCTGGATGTTATCCTAGATATTCAGGGTAATGCTTCATATTCATGGTGAAAACTGAGCATGTTGGACCAACTAAAACCTAATAAGATTAATCTGCTTCAAGCGGTGATTATTGCACCCGACCACATACTAGATTCATCATGACCCCAAAAATATTTATCCTCCTAGGTTCCTCTGTTGAATATCGACTCCATATATCCCTGATCCTCTATCCCTCATCACTCAAGCATATCTCAACCTAACAATACAATTATTTCAGTGATAAATAGTATAAAAACTAATATTATATCCATGTGTAGTAAATTCATACAACCATTTCCTCTGAACTTTGAAAAAACTACACCAAAACCCAATTCCTACTGCATGTTTAGCTGTACATAACTATCTTCTCTGAACCAAAAACAATAAAATTGAATAACTTTATTGACTAAATCCAATCATGATCCATACTTTATAAAGTTAATTGTATCCACGTTTAAGTTCGTAACTCATTCCTATGTAACCAATGATTAAGTTGGAATCACAAGGATCAAATAGTGCAAAACTGAACTAAAAAGGTATTCTATTACTGGGAGATATTTTTTACTCTGAAAACAGTGCAAATAGGACAACTTCATATTTTTATAAAAAAAATAAAAAAATAAAAACATTACAAAATTTGCACTAACGTAAATACGAAATAAATGTATGAATTCTCCTCAATTATATTACATGTATTATCAACTGTTTATAGATAACTTATTAAAACTTAAAAGCAATATACAATGTATATTTTAATATCATTGATTGATTAAGCTTGGTAGTTAGTAGCAAGTCTATTCAATATTCAGCACCAAGCTAACCCGTTTCACATATCATTTGTTTAAAACCATATTGCACAATTATATTTCAATATGCATATTATTGCAAGTTGTTAGAAAATAATTAGCAGGTGCCAGTCCTGAGAACAGAACAAAAACTAGTGCCAATGCTCCCTACCACTCTACTTCCTTTTATCTTTTCTTCATACTTTAATTGTTGATATTATCATATGACTGACCTATAAATATCTCTCGTTTGCACTATCTATTATATCATTCCACCTTCTCAAAAATTTCAAGTATGGCAACAAAAAAATTCTGGAGCATTCTAAGAATAGCTTTCTACATGATTAGAAAGGGATTGGTCTCGAAGCAAAAATTAATGCTAGACATGAATCTTATGATGAAGAGAAGCAAAATCGTTGGAAAATCAATAGGTAAAATCATGTTCCTCCACCATAGCGACAACCCGACCAGTACATCAAGTGGTCGTGTTATAGGCATACATGAATACGAGTACTCATGCACCAATAGCCCAAACCCTGTATTTTTTCATGCAAAATCAAAGCGCAAGCATAGTTATTTTCCATGCATGGGTGCAGCTTCAACTGATGAAAATGATAGCGACCCATGCTCTGTAATTGTGCTTCCTAGAATTGATTATTCACCACAATGTGCACATGATATGAGTGAATTCGCTCCATCTCCATTCTCGGTTAGAGTTTCCAATTTTTCTATGGCGGAAGAAGGAGATGGGCTGAGCAGCGAAGTGGATGACAAGGCAGATGAGTTTATTAGGAAATTCTATCAGCAACTACATGGTCAAGGAAAGATTGCAATGGCGCAAATTCAAGAGGATGAATATCAAGAAATGCTTGCTAGAGGAGTTTAATATGAGTTGCATTAATATTTCGATGTGTATGCATATTATAAATGTTTATATTATGTATTCAATGATGCAGTACTTTGTCATTAAGATTGATCAAATGAGTTGGTTGATTGTTTGTGGTTTTTATAATAAATATATTACTCAATTTAAAATTATATGAGTTATTCATACTCAATACATGCTGGAAATATAATAAAGTAATCAATTTAATTCTGGAATGTAAGAATTTCTAGCATGTATACGATAGATATGTCGGATTAATATTTATTTCCATTAGAGTGGTTTTGTATAACTTAGAAACTACTTTGTTACAATTTTTTGCAAGGGCATGTATTTACAATTTATACTTTTTATATAATCATTGATCCGGTATGTTAGAATTTTCAGCATGTATATAATATATATGTTGGATTAATATTTACTTCCATTAGAGTGATTTGTATATCTTAAAAGCTAATTAATTTGTTGCATTTTTTGCAAGTTTATTTACCGTTTATACTTTTTATGTAAGTATTAATATATAATTATTGATGTTTTTTTTCTTCTTAAAGTTTAAATCTAAACCCAACATTAAGAACATCTTCAATCCAGCTACCTTGTAGTTGGAAACAACATTTTGTTGGTAGAAAGAATAAAATTATTAAAGCCTGTACGGCTGTACCCAGATAGCTATTTAGTTAATTGAAATCGGTAGTTAAGAGACCTAATCGAATAATTACTCCTATCCAAATCATCTTGGAATAGGACAAAAGGTTATTGGATAATATATAGGTGAAAATCCAAATTATAATAAAATGCAATGCTCTAAACGTTGGAAAATATATATTATAAACAGAACAGAATTAACATTATCATAACATTTTCTAAGATACCCCATATGAATTAGCATACAAACACATGTATTAGGAAAATATTAATGTCAAATTTCTTCTAATTCTTCAATAGTTGATAACTTTCTACTTAGTTTTTGTACTCGAACAGATTTATTTTAATACAGAAGAAGACGAACCTCTGAAGTTAGAATGTAAAAAAGCCTCTACGAGACCTTTCAAATTGTACGGATCTAAATGTATGATTCGATACATATATTATAAAACTTATACACAAAATAAGTCCTTATGGTTCCTTTGTAATTTGAAATTTCTGCTGTAATTTGGAATCTAATGAGATATAGCTCGGTAGGAAATGATTTGATGATATTAGGTGGCAATAAATGAAACGATTCAAGGATTAAAGTGTCGGACTTTAACATGAATGAAAATTTATAATAAAACATAGACTGTTAGTCATATATCAAATCATATTACCCATAATATGATTGATTAGGATAGTGTGACCCACGTTAATTACATGATATATTATACTGATTACTGAAGGAACACGGAGTTTGATCACCTACTCTTATGTCATGTAGTTCACCGCATAAGGTACATGTTAGCAAAAAAAATATGTAAATTTTGAGTACCAAATGTAGCGACTCAAATAGATAGGAGTATCATTTTTTGTGCGTACCACCTCCCAAGGTATAATCCTAGGATATACAGCTCCAATACATGTAACATTGCCATGCAGACCAAGTAAGTATTTTCTCTTCGATATTAAGTGTTTTTCATAATGTTCATGAATTATATGTTCAAGTTTAAGTAACTAATTATGCATAACAAGACAAGTTATATGTATTTTAATCATATAAGACCAATCTAGTTGAGGAAAAAACCAAAAAAAGAAGGGTGGTGGGAGGGGAAGGTTGGCATGGTTTTACAAGAAAAACAAAATCAAATATGACTGCTAAATCACTACATACATATAACAGTAAACAAAACACGCATACTTTGTTTTCGTGGCTCGTAATGAACCAAAGAGTTATTAACACAGGATAACAACAGTGTGAATTGCTTGGGCGACCCCCATTGCTGCTTGGGTTAGTGCTTTCGTACCAACCAACCCAACTTTCGGTTCCTTTGCGTAGTTCAATGAAGCAAATGAACCCTGTTGAATTTGTTCTAAAAGGTCAGTGGTAGTTATCCAAAAAAAAAAGTATGCAAATAAGCAAATAAAAGGAAATAACTGGTTGAAAAAGAGATGTATGAGGTTTGCATATGATCATAAAGATATTCTGAAGTTGGAATCAAATTGGAAAATGATTTTAAATCGTGAGATATAAAGAAGTAGCTTACAACAACAGGATCCAACATCCATGATGATTTAATAATTTAATCATGTTTACACAGTCTATGTAATTAACCAAGATAATTATACCACACATCAGCGAAATTGTTAACGATCTAGTGGCTGTAGTTGAAGTTTTTTTTTTCTTTTCCAATATGTTACAAGTTCAAATTCAATCCCTCCTAATTATATCATCGGTACTTTTCTCCTTCATGTTCCAATATTTTATGATCGTTGGTTTAGGTTACCAATTAGCTAGGACCAGCTCTGATACTATGTTTAGAACTTTGGAAGAAATCATTTAACCATGATCAAAATTTAAAGCAAGAAATGTTTTTGAACTTAAAGTGAACGAAGATAGTGTTGTCAAGAACAACACTAAGTAAACAAGTGAAATGGAAGCACACAATCAACAAATCAACTCGAATCAGGAGACATTACTCGTTGTGTTTTGAGTAATAAAGTATTCGCACTCCAGTTTCTATATTATTTTTTATATTGCATTAGGTCGTTAAAAAAATGGTGCTCATAAGAAAATTAAGTACAAGCATAGCTTCTAAAAAGGACACGTAAATACACAGTGTTAGGTGTGGTAGTGTTTTAAGATATAAATACTAGCTAAAGCGCACGGTCTTAATCATATAAATATCAAGAGCTGGTAAAATATTGGAACTTTCTTTTGTTTGCGTGTCCCGTGGTTCATAAAGCTTTCGACACATTTATCGAAAGTGAAAGCAGTTTTAGATAAACAATACGAGATTAATGGGATTATACAAGTTGGCAATATGCATATAACATCACGTCCTTATCTTCTAGAAAACTTTAAGTGGTAGCTCTGGCAAACTATTGCAACACAATATAATTTGAAGTACGTTAAGTTTAATTATTTATTCCGAAACAGGAAAAGGGGAAAGCAGAAGCACCATTAAATTACAAGGCATGCATTCGTCAAGTTTATGTTTAATTTGAAGTACGTTAAGTTTAATTATTTATCCAAATTCTAATTTATTTACGGTAAGTTGGTTTTTCTGTATGTTCAATTTCTAAAGTTGAACGGTTGCACATATATTGAGAAATTGCTATCGAAATTAGCAAGATGATAAAAACAATATAAACCCATTAGAATAATAAGAAACAAAAGCAGGAACTGGTTCGCCTGATAGCTACCGAATTGAATGTAGGAGATGCTAATCTCTGATGGAATGGATCAATCTTGAATCTGATATATATCAAATATGAAGAAAAATATATTCGCTCTCTAGCTTATCAACTTTGTGAAAAATATGATGAACAGAACAAGTTGTCTATTAATGCAAACATATTAAAATCATTTGTTCCGAATTCAATGCAACATTGAAAGCAAGTTTGGCACAGAGTATTAAATTAAGTGATTAACAATTTACATTGGATATGATATAAGCAGTTGTCGTAAGTTTTCTATAACCACTACTAGAATCTGCTGTATAGTGTCCAGGCTTTGTGTCGGCAATAATCGGTTAAAAAACGCGGCCGATTCTAGTCAATTCTAGCCGACGCAATATCGTATTACAGAAGCAAAAACCCGCGAGCAGATTCTCATTTTTTCTTCCCTCCCAATTTCACGTCAAAACCCTCCTTCTCGTAACCCACCGCACCGCCGTCACTGCCGTCTCAAGTCAACATCTAGCCCCCGACGCTCTCCAAAGCTCTCCAGTACCTCCTTTCTTCCCGATTTCAGTTTATTTGAGGTATGATTTAAACCCTAAATTTTGAAATTAGTTGATGGTAGATTAGAAATTGGTGATTGGTTGGTATTATTCGATGATGTTACTGTTTTAGACTGGTTTGGAAATATAATTTTGACATTGTCGGCTTGAAATTAGGGAAATTAGAGAAAATTGTTGATTATCAATTTGTAATTGTTGATTATTGCATATGGCTTGATGTTAAAGGTGTACATTAGTTGATGATAAAAGGTATTAGTTGATTTAGTATTAAAAAAAATTCTATTTTTACTAATTATATGTGTGAACGACTTATTTTAGCTTACATAATCGGCAAATTAAAAATTAATATAGTTAAACGAAAGTTAAATTACGTTGTAAAATTTCAAATTTAGTTAATAAATATTTAAATAGTTGAATGAATATTGTTAATTATAAAAGTTTTATTTTTTAAACCCCTTAGAGAACTTTTGGCCCCATCTGACAAGTGTTGTATATGATCGTTATATAGCTGTTCGGTTTTTCACAGAACGGACATCTATATTCATCTAATACAATATTTATCGGATTTGTCCCTGTATTGGACAAGTTACGAATACAAATACAGTAAAGTATAATCACATTTTTAAATCATATCATTTTAAACGATTCATAAAATTTCGATAGCACTTCCGTTTTGTACTCTGTGTACACGTATTTGTGTACGATACAGGGAACAAAGGGGAAGTGCTGCCGAAATTTTGTGAACCGTTTAAAATGATATGATTTACGAAATGTAATTACTTTATTGTATTTGTAATGGGAAGTAGGATGGTCGACCATCAAAGTTAAAACAATAAAGCAAAAAGCAAAAAATAAATCGAATTGATTATTTGGATTAATAAACGATAAACTTTATTGTGTTTCTAACATTAATTTTAAATCAGGAAAATGTTTGATTATTTTCTCGACCGTAGTTGGATGTATGAAGTCAGAACTGGTATGAAAGGTTCAATAAAGAAACATTTCTGTAACGGTGTACACGAATTTATTAGAATGTTTATAATTCAAGTTAATTTCAATATGCAGGCTGCCGTACATGTTGAGCCCCAAGTTCTGGATGTGTTTAGAAATCATTGGAATCAAAGAATGAGAAAAAATTATAGAAACACGATAACTAAAGCAAAGAGTGCAAGAAAAAAGCCAAGTTGGATGAGCGCTGACGTATATAGTGAGTTTCTTCAGCTCTGGGATACTCCTGAATTCAAAGTAAGCTATCCACTTTCGAATTGTAATTTAAATTTTTTAAGATTTCGTATATTAGTTGCATTAATATAGTTAACCTTGTGTTTAAATGTATAGGAAATATCAACGCGGAATCGCGAAAATAGGAATAAGAATACTGCTGTACATCGTGGTGGCTCGAAATCTTTTCAGCAACATAAAAACGAATTGGTAAATTTATAAATTATGTTTATAAATATCTGTAATATTATTTAATCATATTGGTAACATTGTTTATTCATATGTATATTTTTAGTCTAAGAAGTACAATCGCGAGCCTACGATGGCTGAGTTGTTTACTGTCACACATGCTGTGGAGGAGACAGACGAGGAAGGAAATGTTTCGTATAGATGGACAGACGCCAAATCTCAATCTGTAATGGTAAACATGCTTATCCGTAATGATAGTGCTTGATAATACTTTATTTCACAGCTAAAAAATCGTAAATTAATTTTTTTTTATGTCAAACTTTTATTTATAATCGCAGGAGTCATATGAGGCGGAGCGGACACGTGCGGCGCAGACCACCGGACGTGAGGAGTTGACCGTTGAGGAGTTAAATCATATTTGGGACATCATTGTAGATCCGTCTACGCGAAATAGGCGATATAGTTATGGAAATATGGAGGTAAACTGCTTCATTAACTAATATATACATTTAATTAGATATGAAGCATAAATTATAACTAGCTATTAACTATTTCACAAACGATATCGTCCCAGAGGGCTTACAGGAGATCGCAGGCAGAGGAGGAGATAACTTTGTTGCGTCAGCAGGTTGCGGAGATCAATGACTGACGGAAGAGCAATGCTTTTGCATAGCAGCTCGACGCGCATATCGCGGCATACCTGGCAGAGGATGGAAGAATGCCTGGAGAGGATGCGTCTGGAGATGATGAGTAGGTAAGGATGTGCTTGTTACATTTTTTCCGTCGTTTTGTGTTGAACTTATTGTTGTTTGATGTATGATGATGAGTAGGACAATGATGTATGATTTGTTTGATAGTACTTATATGTATTGTTGAGTATGATGTATATTAGTGAACGTTGTGTTTGATTGATGAGTTTTTGGACATATAGTTATTGTTTAATGAAAAATTATGAATGTTATGTTTGATTGATGAGAGGTTAGTGTTATACTTGTGTTGGAAGATTGAAAGTTGTTATAGTTCGACGGAAATTATTTATATTGTGGTTTGAGGGCGCAAACAGCAGCTGTTTACAAACAGTAGAACACAGGCTTGCGTCGGCGGTTTGGTTACAGGATTGCGTCGGCTAGAATCGGCTGTTTGGTTACAGGATTGCCTCGGCTGGAATCGGCTAGTTACGGCCAACAGAATTTTGAAAAAAAATGGCCACGTGGATTTAGCCGTCACCTCCCGACACTAAAGTGGTGACGAAGACGACGCAAAACCCGACTCGAATGCTTAGTGGTGACGTCTAATTTTGTGTCGGTTTTTAGAATCGGCTTACATCGGCTAGAATCGGCCGGCGTCGGTTTTCTGTCTACGCAAATACCGATTTTCCTTGTAGTGAACAGAAATATATTCATCATATTTTATAATATTTATTTATGTTTGACTGTAAGAATAAAATTATATATATCATGTTTTATTGATCATTGCACTACAACATTGAAATACAAAAGTTAAACGCTTCTTCATCATTTGAAAAGAGGAAGCATTAATTATACTTTTAAACAAATAAGATATCTGGGTGGAATTATACTTGAAAAGCAGCACTGCTAACTTTTTGATTATCCAAATAAACAGGTCATGATGCTTTACACTAATTTTATTTCACATATACTATTTGGTAGTTCTCCAAAAGAAATAATTTCAGGCTCCAAGCAAATCTCATCAGAAATATTACAAACTTGTTCAAAATAAAAAAAACATTGGAGTAGTTGAACTTAAAAAACTGAAAACATTCGAAGCTTATGTCGACGAGTTCTCATTGTTCGAAGGAGAAAGAAGTTTGTAGCCAGGCAGAAAAAGCTTGCTATAGCAAAATAGTCGACCGTCTCGCCTCACCCAGTCGACCGTTTGCCTGTAGCAAATTCTGTACTCGAGAGTTTTCTAGCTGGGTATAGTTGACTGTCCTAGGGGCAACCATTCGATTGTTTGTAATTGAAAAATCGACTAATGTGCTACTACATGAAAATGGATTGAACTGAAATGAATCAATCGACTGACTATCCTGGTTAGTCAACTGATTGACTGCTGTAGAGAATTATCAAAATACGCCTAAAGTATGTTTTCCATTGGTATTTTCGTCATTTTCATTATGATTCTCGTGTACTATAAAAGAGAAGTTGAGAACAGCACCGAGGTAATCTTTAGGAGGCTAGGGTTTGTTATACTATTCTAGGGTTCAACCGTTGCTATTTTCTTATCTCTCAACTCCACAAAATCAATTCTCAAGGAAACATTATTGTAAATCAATCCCTATCTTCTGCATTAGTAAAAGATCCTTCCAAAGTGGATTTATACTTACACGACATTGGTGGAACCATTATAAAATCTCAGTGTCCGTCGTATTAGTGGAATCATTATATAATCTCGATGCAGTTTATTTATTTTTGTTTTTATTGCTCTATCTATTATTGTGATCAAGGTTTTAAATATCGGATTTCGGTCACGTTTCGTCTCGTAATTTTTACACAAGTTATCTCGTATCGGGAGAGATCTCGAACGAGATGAGTACATATCGGGTGTACATCTCGGATTGACATCTCGGGTCTTATAATGCATCTCGAGAATATCTCGGATGTACTTATATGTTTAAAATTGATGTGTCAAAAATTTATTTAACGATTATAAATTTCTTAGTAAAAATAAAAACGGTAACATACTTGATTTACGTGGAAAAAGAAATATTTTTAGAAGAGTAGTAGCTTGATTAGCTTAATTGATTTGGTAATGATTGAATAATATCCTTTTATTTGAACGCAATAAAAAAGTGAAACCTTTCGCTATGACTCATTAAGATAAAAAGTAAAGAATATGTTCAAGAAGTTGGTAAATTATAATTGGATTGAGTAGCTTCTTTTGAATCAATATGAAAATAAAATTATTATGGAAAATAAGAAAAATGTATAACTTCGGATGAGATCTCGGATTGAGATTTGATCCATATATCGGGTGAGATTTGAATATCTCGGAGGGAGATATGGAGGAGATTTGATGTCTCGTCTCGTTTAAGTGTAAAAATGAGATCTCGGGCGAGATCTCGAGCGAGATATAGGAGATTTAAAACCATGATTGTGATTGTTGGTTATTTTGGATTGATAAATTTGTTAATTGATTATTTTGCATCACATGTGCTAGTCTATTTGGAATTTCCGTTGATTTTGATATTACTTTATGTAAAGATGGATTTACTTGTTTATTGATTAGATCTATAAGTTCCCTTACATTTGATGTCATAACATCAAAGTGCGCTTAAGGTGTTTATTTAAATGTCGGAATTGGATAATGACATAACTAATCCAGCAAAGGGTACTAATGGTAGTAGTAATGTGAAGCTATATATAGGGGACTATTTGTGGCATCAGGATCAGAATTGGCTATAGAGAAACAAAATGGTGACAATGATTTCGAAAAATGACAATATAAGATGATGACAGTTCTAAGAAGGAATCAGATACATCGTGTTGTGTTTGATACTTATTTGATGCTGGTAGATATTTTGGAGGTTGAGAAGTAAGAGATGGAAGAATGTGCATTCACCATACTTTAACTTGCTATGGAAGGAAACTTAATATCCAAGATTAGCGGTGAGATCGATGTTAAGGTCATTAGGGACAAGTTGGGGGCAGTTGTATATGAAGAATTTACTCACAAATCATATGATCTTGTTACAAGCATTTTTCACATATAAGATAAAAGATGAGACTTCGTTGAAGGTGCACTTGAATACATTTGATGGTTTGCTAGAAGATGAAAGCAATAGACTTAAGTATACTGGAAGAGCAAAAGGCTATAATCTTGTCACATTCGCTATCGAAAAGGTATATGGAGTTTTATAACAGTTTGATTTATAGTTAAGATATACTGACTCTTGGTGATGTCAAGGTGGGGGCTTCTTAGTGAGAGTTGTATGATCAAATAAAAGAGTTGAGTGGTGGTGGTGGAGGTTGTGAGTTTTATAACAGGATGTTCATCTGTTCTTTTTTTTTTACTGTGAGTGTCTACTGGTTATTATATATACATGCATACGATTGTGTTTTTGGATAAAGCAATGATATATAACAAGTGTATATGCGTGGTTCTCTAAATATGCGTATGTATATATGGGTTCAACATAGCTGTACTTCTTCTCTATTATTGTTTCAACTAGAAACAGTTAAGCTTCAAAATTTTAAAAGTAGATATCTCAACATCTGTTGAGTTTTAAATCTTGATATCAAAACGAAAGATATTTGTATTTGAGTATAGAATACATAAAAAATTATTTCGATTAATTTTATTGAGCATAGAATGAAAAAACCTTATGTAACAGTGAATAGGTCAATATTTTCAGAAACCCAATTATCTTAATTTACTAAAATGATCATATATTTGTGATCATGAATGAAAAACATGATTTTTAAGAGTGATTTGGTAAATTCTAGTGGTGTGTGAGAGGAGAAAATTGAGGATGAACGGAATTGGGATTTTCATCGAATTCAAACGTCATAGTCGATTCCATGTGGTGGCGGCTGGCATGGAAGAGCATTAGGTCGTAGGAAGTCAGGGGAAAATGTCGTGGAAATTTTAAGTTGGGTGCATTGGCATGGCGAGGTTGATTTAGGGCTTAACAGTGCTTTGGGGTGGTCTCCGGTTCGTAGTCAACTACCACGAGGAGAGAGAGAGAGAGGGAGGGTTGCGCATCGGGAGGGGGGGGGGAGGATTGGTAGAGGAGATGAAGGCGAATCTCTGGACCAAGTATGGTGCTGGATGGCGGGTTATGGTGTTGATACGCTAAGATTTTGATCAATGACAATGAGCTTCAACAAAAAGGAAGAGATATGTGCAAAGCTAAAGAAAGAACGATGAAGACCAAGAATAAACATAAGTATGATTTTTTTATAGGTCTTAGTTTAGATTTATTGTTAAAATCTATTCTCAAGGGGATTGCACAAACACTAGAACACACTAGAACACATTTTATAAATTTCATTTTTTAATACACATTCACTGTGCACAGTTTAGTAGTTCAGTCGACTGAACAGGGATGACCAGTCGACTGAACCTGTTACACATATACAACATGTACAGTTTCAGTCGACTGAAACACCCTGCTCAGTCGACTGAATTTGTTCCTGAAAATTTTCCTTCATATTTTCAGTTGACTGAATTCTCTGTTCAGTCAACTGAATTTGAATCTGCGAATTTTATCTGAATGGACACCTTCTTCCTCTCAAGAGTTGCAACCATTCACCAATGGAAATTGAAGCATCTCTTGTCTGCACTCTTAGCCAACAGATGCACCTCTTCTACAAGTATAAATACATAATTCTAACATCTTCAATTCACCGAATTCTCTTGCTTTAATCTTACTATCTTCTTGAACATATTATCTAGAAATTCTAAAAGCAATCACAAATCTATTGCTTGAATCACTGCTTTGTTTTTAACATTCTTTTGATTCATAGCAATTCACATTTCCTAAATCTTCACAAACACATTGCATAATCTCGAGGATAAGATTATAGGAATATTGTACTACATTAGACTAATTAGTGTTGATAAGAACACAACAAGTCGAATATTGTTTTTTAGTAATTGAGTTGAAGTCCTCTTCGGTAGTTGAGGCAAGAAATCTCGTTCGGTTGTTCGGGTAAGTTGTAAACCCATTCCTCCGGGTTAAGTGAGGGTGTTAGTTAGTGGAATTCCTAAGTGAAGATTAGGGACTGGACGTAGGACTAGAGATCCGAACCAGTATAAAATCCTGCTGTCTACCTTGCTTTTACTTACATTATCTACCTAGACAATTCCGTTATTCCATATTACTCGATCCTACCGCATAGCCTCTTTCAATTGGTATTGTTAAAATCTATCCTCAAGAGGCTTGCACAAACACTAGAACACATTTTATAAATTTCATTTTTAATACACATTCACTATGCACAGTTTAGTAGTTCAGTCGACTGAACAGGGATGACCAGTCGACTGAACCTGTTACACATATACAACATGTACAGTTTCAGTCGACTGAAACACCCTGCTCAGTCGACTGAATTTGTTGCTGAAAATTTTCCTTCATATTTTCAGTTGACTGAATTCTATGTTCAGTCGACTGAATTTGAACCTACGAATTTTCTCTGAATGGACACCTTCTTCCTCTCAAGAGTTGCAACCATTCACCAATGGAAATGGAAGCATCTCTTGTCTGCACCCTTAGCCAACAGATGAACCTCTTCTACAAGTATAAATACATAATTCTAACATCTTCAATTCACCGAATTCTCTTGCTTTAATCTTACTATCTTCTTGAACATATTATCTAGAAATTTTAAAAGCAATCACAAATTTATTGCTTGAATCACTGCTTTGTTTTTAACATTCTTTTGATTCATAGCAATTCACATTTCCTAAATCTTCACAAACACATTGCATACTCTCGAGGATAAGATTATAGGAATATTGTACTACATTAGACTAATTAGTGTTGATAAGAACACAACAAGTCGAATATTGTTTTTTAGTAATTGAGTTGAAGTCCTCTTCGGTAGTTGAGGCAAGAAATCCCATTCAGTTGTTCGGGTAAGTTGTAAACCTATTCCTCCGGGTTAAGTGAGGATGTTAGTTAGTGGAATTCCTAAGTGAAGCTTAGGGACTGGACGTAGGACTAGAGATCCGAACCAGTATAAAATCCTGCTGTCTACCTTGCTTTTACTTACATTATCTACCTAGACAATTCCGTTATTCCATATTACTCGATCCTACCGCATAGCCTCTTTCATATGGTGGCGCGGTGAGTCGCTCAAGTGGGATGTCTTGTTTCCAGTCCTTGGGTGGAGCGAGTTCGATATTGAATCGAAGGCTATGGCGCGTTTCCAGGTGGTCAGGAGGGGTATGAGGTCGTGGGCGAACTTGTAAGGGGGATCGGCGTCAAGAATTGATGGCCAAAGGTGATGTGCACGTGCACGTTTCGTGCATGTCTCCTGGAGTTCGAAAGGGAGTGAGGAAGAAGGGGTGGAACGGGGAAGAAGAGTGGGAATGGATCGTGATTTATTTGGGCTTGGGTCTGTTAAGAAGAAATTGTATCAAATCTTATATTTTTTTAATCTATAAAAATATTGAAATAATAATGACTTGTCCGTTTTAAAGTCCAAACAACAAATAGATTTTTGTAAGGAGACCCTATCGCCGAGTATCTGTCTGAACGATTATCGACTAATTTTTTTGACGGTAAAAATTTAGCGTTTTTTTAAAAAACAGGCTATGTTAACGAATAAGAAATTTCTTAGTTATCAATTTTATGTTAGTTAATAAATATTTTATTTAATGAATTGTTTAAAATTTAAATTTGTTAGAATAAATTATTCCTCAAATTGATGAATAATGTGGATTAAAATGTAATTTGGCTCAGTTAATTGGAAATAGTTAATTTTTGAATTTATAAATGGGGTAATATGAGCTATAAATTGCTGACTGAGTTAATGATCTATGTTGACTAATATTTCTCTTGGATTTTGATTTCAATTATCCTCTGTCTGTGTCATTTAATGATAAGTTAAGTTGAATTGAATATGGATAATTGGGTATTTGTTTAGCGAAAATCAATCACTGTTCCGCTAATTTTGTTAATTGGACCCTATGGCAGAATAAATCACCGTTCTACCATTAATACTGAATATGTGTGTTTCGATATTGACCAGTAGAAATAAAACCTTGTTCTGCTGTTATAGTTGTTCGAACAACTATTTATTATTCTGATATTTATATTGGGCAATATGCCATTGAATTAATTGTAAAAAAAATAGATTATGGTGGATATCAATGTCTGTTATTTTGGATTGTTATGTAATGAATGGTAATTTGGCTAAGTACCATTGAAATTAATAAGCCTTTTTTCCGATTTCGAAGTGACTTATGAAAAAAATTGTTTTAAAGATAACTATTATTTCTTTATGATATTTTAAAATTAAATAATAAATATTTTTGACAATGATTTAAAGTTAATTATTTTATTATTCTTATAAATTATTTAAAAGTATTTGATTATTGTTTCAAGGCTATTTAATTATTTAAATTGTTTAAAGTATATAAATTTATTAATTAAAAGTTATTTATAATGATTTGGTTAAGGTTAATTATTAGTTAAGAATAAATTAGTATTAAGATATTATTTTATTTCAAAGACAAATTTATTAAATATTAATAATGTTTTAAATATACTATATTATATAGTAAACTTTTATGAAAGAGTATTTTACTTAATTAAAACTTGAAAAATTTATATTGAAACTTTATTAGTATTATTTTGAAAATTATTAAATAAAGTTTTCAGAAAGTAATAGTATATTTTCATGGAGAAACCGGAGGCAGAGAGTGTCTGCAGTTAAGTTTTTGACTTCTCTAGGATAGAGACGTAACCATTGATCTATGAATCCATGGTTGATACTGTAGTGTTGCTTTCCATATTTATTTTAAAAGGGTTTCAAATATTTTGAAATGAATGGTTTGTGAATGTACTTATCCGGTGAGATAAGCATATACTTTTTTGATTAATTAATATAAATTTATTGAAATTTTAAATTTAATAAGGCTTAATGCTTCTAGTTGGAAATGAAACCTTTGATTTGATGATTGTATATTTGATAGTTAAGTAACCGACTATCTAATCTAGACCAAAAACATAACTTTAGGGATATCTAGAAGAAACACGGGAATTATGCAGTACAGTTACCATTCGTGGAGCTATACTGTACGTATAAACTCATTTCATTCTTCTAGGACAATAATAAGATAATCCATCCACTAACAATTAGGAGGTGATCTCCGATCTTATTTTCGTCTATTTATTTCCTAAAGAACTGGGGTTGAGTTTACCAGAAATATCGAACGTTGTTTTGAGGAGATCGGGATCAGATAAGTTATCGAAAACCACTTCGATCAAAGGAGTACGTTTTCGAAGGGAAAACAAGAGCATGAAGTAGAAGATAGAGAACGCTACTAATTCCGAGGATGATTCCAAAACGGATGTAGTAGGAATAATTCCTTCGGTTCCATTTGGACCCAAAATGGACTTGTATGGTAGAATGCGATCAATACATTGTCAATGGAGGATAATGAGCATTCCAAGTGAAAATTCCATAAAAGGTAATCGTACGTCTAGCCTCATCAACCGAGAATGACTAAAAAGCAGGGGAGATGCAGCAAAGCTAAGTGGGTCACACCCAATTAGGGTATGTTTATCACTTTTCTAGATACCCTCGAATATTATTTCTACTATACATGGAAGGAGCTCGGAAAGAGTGGGAACACCCAGGGTGATAACATATTTGGTCTATCTAGGTTAGGGGTAGACTGGTCTTGTGTTGCAAGGGACCCCGGTGTGGTCCTCGATACGCTGTTTCTAGGTGTGTACTGTGACAGGTGGTAGCCCAGTGCTTAGTCATTTGTATGGAATCCATTCTCCAATACGTGCGTTTACGGTTTTGGTTGTAAAGCCTAGTATGATAGAATTTAATTAATGTAATTTTTTTAGCTATTTTAATAAGTATTTACTTAGACACTATTATAATATCAAAGGATTTGATATGAAATGTTTTGCTTATCGTAAAGTAAAAATCCGTCGTGTTTATGTGTGGCCTGGTCTTACGAGATACCTTTGATTTTCAAAGGATTTGACAACTAAATAATTCAAATTGGATGTGTTTTCTCAAGCTGGTTTTACTAGACTAACCCGGTCATGGTTTTCCTATATGCTCGGGTCAGATCGATCATATATCTAGGTTTAACTGTAAGATTGGGACTTCAAGGAAAAGAGTTGGAGCCCAGAGACGTATTCACATAGATGATTATTTTCCGTTGCATTTCAATTGTGTTTATCAGCAATTGTAAGGATAGGTGTTATAACTGTCCATGCTGAATAAGTTAGTATACTCTGATTGATGTCTGTATATATATACACACACACACATACTAAATACAGTTTGTTTTATATAAAGATTTATCCTATATTATAGATTATTCATTTCCGTTGTGAGATTTTATGTTGTTCTATTTTCTATCTATCTTCTTTCTACTTTCTTCTCTTGCTATCTGCCTTTCTGTTCAATTTGGATTGGATAAGTGTGGTAAAGTATCAGTTCGAACTGTACGGAAAAGTGGGTCGTGACATCATGGTATCAGAGCTTAGGTTGAATGAATACCTTGGCTTTTGTGGGATAGAACTGATTATAGGCTGGGTTAGTGATGCCCTAGAATGAGTAACTCATTAGAGATGGGGTCGGTAGCACTCTAGAATTCGTTTGAGTGTATTTATATATACCAGAGTGCGTATTTGTTAGTGATATAAAAATGTCTTATATTGTGTTGTTTGTTCTGTTGAGTGGCTTAAGAATTCTGGTACGTTTGGCTAACGTTATCGACAGGGATTTCCTAAACACTCGAACAAAATAAATTGACACAGTATTGTTTCAAAATGGTTAAATGGAATAATTTTACCCGGAATCTGTTTTATATATAAACGAAATTTTCCATAGCTATTCTTGGTTGTACTTCGGTGTCATGGGTGATAGTATTCCATCTTTATTATATAGGATTTGAATAGTCATGCTCATCCATTTCTGAGCATTGACCATTATTCATAAAATCTGTCTTGAATCTTCCTTTGAAAATCTAGACTGGGTAATAGGAAATTTGAAAACATTGAAACGGGTACCTTATGAATTAAAATTCACAAATTTGAATATAAAGCATACGTTGATAATGTAAGTTAAAATTTGATTTCTAAGGCTATTTATTTAAAAGGAAATTTGAATATTCTAAAATGTATATTTTAGAAATATAAAGGTTGAGTATAAAAGTTGGTTGCAATTAATTAGGTTTAATAAAAGAAAGTTATTAAAAGAAAACTTAGATATTTCTGAAATAATACTTAGGGAATGGTTTAAATAAGAGAGTTAGGATATTTTTTAGGGAATGATTTACTTTAAATGGAAATGACCTATAAATTGATTTATTAAAATAGACCTTATAAATAAAAGGAATTTGAGAGTTTAAATTCCAGTGATTTTGACAAAATGGTTTGCAAGGTTTAAAAGGTTAATAATAGTAGTTGAGAACATTTTTGAATTTCTTGATAGAAAATTGTTATTACTAGGACCTTGCTATATAATTGTTTAGGTAGAACAATTTTGATTCAGTTTCAAAAGTATGGTTGGATTTACTATAAAGTAAAAATGTATATTATTATTTAAAATGATTTTGGAGAAAGGAAATAATAATTTTATTAGAGATAGCTTTGGGTCTTGAAGGGTTTTTGGTGTACTAATATTTTGTAAAGAGTTGCTTAGAAGTATATTTAAGGGTAAATATCTTTGAAAATAAATTTAGGGGGAAAATGTGCATTTCCTTAGATTTAGTTGGGAATAAGTCTAGATTTGTTTTGTGGTGATCAGAATAATCTTCTAAGTGACAACGGATGTTTGCTGAGGCGAACGGTATTGTGCACTTAGTAAATTATTCTCTTTATCATTGTGCGATTGGGACGAGTTCGACCCGATCGAATCTAAAGAAAATTGGAATTGGATATTTCATTGAAATATTTTGATGGAAATATATTTAAGATATTATTTCAAAATGGGTTTGAAAGAAAGAAGTAATTTTAAGTAAACTAGTTGAGCCGCCCCAAAGATTACTAAATTGGGTAAGAGATGCGTTCGGATGGTAAACATTTCTCTTGAGTATTATTTTTCTTGTAAGGAAGTATGTAATACTGTTTGGTAGCACCCCAGTTCCTTTGCATAATTTTGGGGTTACTCGGGCTAAATATATACATTTTCTGTGGATTAAATATATAATATCGTTTCAAAAATTGTTTTGGATAAAAACAGGGTGTTTTAAAATTCTTAAGAGAGTTCAAAATAAAACTTTGAATTATGGCTTCGTATACACTTAGAGGATAATATGGGATTTTGTAAGTAAAGTTATGCCTCCATAAATTAGAGGTAATATAATTGGTATTAGGGATAACCAATTGAATAAGTGTGTGAGGTGGACATAGATCGTTTCTTCTTCTCATATAGTTTTGATCTAACATTCGAGTACAAGGCTTTCAAGTGTTTCACACTATTCCAAATAAGGATCTATTGCTTAATTTGTTATGGTGAGCATTTGATGAAGGTTCGTGCTATGGAGCTAAGGATTTCTATCATAGCTATAGCTATGCAAGGAGAGAAGAGGTTCCTAATCAAGGAGCCTGATCAAGGTCTGCACTAGTAAATCGGGTAAACAATACTGGCTTGGGAGTGAAGTCGTGTATTCGAGTAGTGATCAAATCAGATTCTGTACATGTATGATCTATGGACATCATGCAGGCTTATGAATAATAATGAGTGTTTTATACTAGAAATTTCGAGGACAAAGTTATACACACACACACACACACTGAAAAATGGAAGGAGTAATAGATAAGAAAAAATTATATATGAGAATATAATAAGAAGGAATGTAAACCATAAAGTTTATTTTATTTAAAATGGAATGAGGAGACCTGTAATGCTTTGAGTTTTAAAATTAAAAGGGAATTTACTAAGTAAATAAAAGAGAAAAATAATAACAAAAAAGAAAATCATGTAAGAGAAAAAAATTATACAGGCAAAAGAAAATAAGCAAAAATGAACACAGACATATATATTAACTAAAGCATTGTCTGGCCTAAAGGAGGAAAGGCAAAAACATTTAGCTTGATTTATTTTCAAGATTTCAAGCCACCAAAAGGTTCAAAATCACTTCATTCCCTTGTCAAGCCATCACAAAATGTTGTACGTATACATCACCTTTTCACTTCTTTGCATAAACATGAAAATAAAGCCTGTGCATATGCCACCTGTTAGTATGCTTACAGCTTCCTTCGTACTTGCTGCATACACCTCCTTCTCTTTTAAATACATAGCCATGCTTTTTCATTCATACGCACTTATAAAAAAAAGAAGCAAAACAAAGATCTGCTATAAAAAGATCAAGGGTTCAAAGCTTGGAGACAAAAACATGGTGTTCATCTGTTCTTTTTTTTACTATGAGTAAATCACTTTGTCTACTGGTTATTATATATACGTGCATATGATTTTGTTTTTGGATGAAACAATGATATATGTAACAAGTGTACATGCGTATGTATGTGTCGGTTCAACATCACTGTACTTCTTCTCCGTTATTGTTTCAACTAAAAACAGTTAAGCTTCGAAACTTTGAAAGTAGATATCTCAACATCTATTGAGTTCTAAATCTTGATATCAAAACGAAAGATGTTTGTATTTGAGTATAGAATACTTCAAAATTTATTCCGTTTAATTTTATCGAGCACAGAACGAGAAAACCATATGTAGCAGTAACTAAGTCAATATTTTTGTCTTAATTTACTAAAATGATCATATGGTTGTGATCACGATTGAAAAACACAATTTTTAAGAGTGATTTGGTAAATTCTAATGGTGTGTGGGAGGAGAAAATTAAGGATGAACGGAATTGGGATTTTCGTAGAATTCCAAAGTCATGGTCGATTTCATGTGGTGGCGGCTGGCATGGAGGAGGGTTTGGCCGTGGGAAGTTAGGAAAAAATGTCATGGAAATTTTTAGTTGGGTGCATTGGCATGGCAAGGTGGATTTAGGGCTTAACGGTGCTTTTGGGTGGTCTCAGGTTCGTAGTCAAATATGACGAGGAGAGAGGGAGGGGGTTGGGCATAGGGGGGTTTGGCAGAGGAGATGAAGGCGAATCTCTGGACCAAGTCTAGTGGTGGATGGCGGGTTGTGGTGGAGCGTCGAGTCGTTCAAGTGGCTATTCTTGTTTCCAGTCCTTGGGTGGAGCGAGTTTGATTTTAAATCGAAGGCAGTGGCGCGTTTCCGGGTGGTCACGCGGGGTGTGAGGTCATGGGCGAACTTGCGAGGGCGATCAACGTCAAGAATTGATGGCCAGAGGTGATGTGCACGTGCATGCTTCGTGCATGTCTCCTCGAGTTCGGAAGGGAGTGAGGAAGCATGGGAGGAATGGGGAAGAAGAGTGGGAATGGATCATGATTTATTTGGGCTTGGGTCTGTTAAAAAGAAATTCTATCTAATTTTGTATTTTTTTAATCTATAATAATATTGAAACAATAATGTCTTGTCCCTTTTAAAGTCCAAACAACAAACGAATTTTTGTGATGAGACCCTATCGCCGAGTAGTTCCGTTTGAACGATTATCGATGAGTTTTCTGCACGGTAAATTTTTAATGTTTTTGTAAAAACAGGCTAAGTTAACGAATAAGAAATTTTTTAGTTATTAATTTTATGTTAATTAATAAATTTGTTATTTAATGAATTGTTTAAAATTTAAATTTATTAGAATAAATTATTCCTTAAGTTGATGGATAATGTGGATTAAAATGTAATTTGGCTTAGTTAATTGGAAACAATTAATTTCTGAATTTATAAATAGGGTAATATGGGCTATAAATTGTTGAGTGAGTTAATGATCTATGTTGACTAATATTTCTCTTGGATTTTGATTTCAATTATCTTATGTTTGTGCCATTTGGTAGAAAAATGATACTGATAAGTTAAGTTGAATTGAATATGGATAATTTGGTATTTGTTTAATGAAAATAAGTCACTGTTTCGCTAATTTTGTTATTTGGACCCCTATGGCAGAATAAATCACCGTTCCGCCATTAATACTGAATATGTATGTTTGGATATTGACCAGCAGAAATAAAACCCTATTCAGCTATTATAGTTGTATGGATATCTATTTATTATTCTGATGTTTATATTGGGCAATATCCATTGAATTAATCGTAAAAAAATAGATTGCGGTGGATATCAATATCTGTTATTCTGGATTGTTATGAAATGACTGGTAATTTGACTAAGTACCATTGAAATTAATAAGCCTTTTTCCGATTTGGAAGTGACTTTTGAACAATATTGTTTTAAGGATAACTATTTTTTATTTATGATATTTTAAAATTAAATAATAAATATTTTTGACAATGATTTAAAGTTAATTATTTTATTATTCTTATAAATTATTTAAAAGTATTTGATTATTGTTTGAAGGCCATTTAATTATTTAAATTTTTTAAAGTATATAAATCTATTAATTAAAAGTTATTTATAATGATTTGGTTAAGGTTAATTATTACTTAAGAATAAATTAGTATTAAGATATTATTATTATTATTTCAAAGACAAATTTATTAAATATTAATGATGTTTTAAAAATATATTTTATGTAGTAAACTTTAACAAAAGAGTATTTTACTTAATTAGAACTTGGAAATTTTTTATTGAAACTTTATATGTATTATTTTGAAAATTATTAAATTAAGTTTTCAGAAAGTAATAGTACACTTTCAAGGCGAAATCGGAGGCAGAAAGTACCTGCAGTTAAGTATTGGATTTCTCTAGGATAAAGACGTAACCATTGAGCTGCGAATCCATGGTTGATACCACAGTGGTGCTTTCCATATTTATTTTAAAAGGGTTTCAAATATTTTGAAATGAATGGCTTGTGAATATACTTATCCTGTGAGATAAGCATATACAGTTTTGATTAAGTAATATAAATATTGAAATTTTAAATTAAATCAGGCTTAATGTTTTCAGTGGGAAATGAAACCTTTGATTTGATGATTGTATATTTGATAGTTAAGTAACCGACTATCAAATCTGGACCCAAAGGATATCCGGAAGAAACACGGGAATTATATGTACAATTAACGTTCGTGGTGCTATACTATATATATAAACTCGTTTCGTTCTTCTAGGACAATAATAAGGAAATCCATCCACCAACATTTAGGAGGTGACCTCCGATCTTATTTTCGTTTGTTTATTTCCTAAAGAACTGGGTTGAGTTTACTGGAAATATCAAACGTTGTTTCGAGGAGACCTGGATCAGATAAGTTATCCGAAAACCACTTCGATCCAACGAGTATATTTTTGAAGAGAAAACTAAAGCATGGATTCGAAGATGGGGCATTGAAGTGCAAGGCCTAATCACTACTAATCCTGAGGATGATTCCAAAATGAATGTAGTAGGAATAATGCCTTTGGTTCCGTTCGACCCAGAACGGACTTGTGTGGTCGAATGCTATCAGTACATTGTCAATGGAGGACAATGAGCATTCCAAATGAAAATTCCTTAAAAGGTAATCGTAGCCTCTAGCCTCATCAATCGGGAAAGACTGAAAAGCAGAGGATACATAGCAAAGCTAAGTGGATCACACCAATTAGGGTATGTTTATCACCTTTCTAGATACCCTCGGATATTATTTCTATGATACATGGAAGGAGCTTGGAAAGTGTGGGAACACCCGAGGTGATAACATATTCGGTCTATTCAGGTTAAGGGTAGACCAGTCTTGTGTTGTAGGGGATCCCGATGAAGTCCTCGGTACGCTATTTCTAGACGTGTACTGTGACAGGTGGTACCCCCGTGCCTAGTCATTCGTATGGAATTCATTCTCCAATACGCGCCTATATGGTTCTGGTTGTAGAGCCTAATATGCTGGAATTTAATTAATGTAACAATTTCAGCTATTTTAATAAGTATTTGTACTTAGACACTATTATAATATCAGAAGATTTGATATCAAATGTTTTGGTTAGTGCAAGGTAAAAACCCGTCATGTTTATGTGTGGCATGGTCTTACGAGATACCTTTGATTGTCAAAAGATTTGAAAACTTAAATAATTCAAATTGGGTATGTTTTCTCACGCTGGTTTTACCAGACTGTCCCTGGCATGGTTTCTCCTATATGATCGGTGAGACCGAGCATATTTCCAAGTTTAGCTGGAAGATTGGAACTTCAAGGAAAAGAACTGGAGCCTAGAGACATATTTACGTAGATGGTTATTTTCTGTTGCATTTCAGTTGTGTTTATCAGCAATTGTAAGGATAGATGCTATAACTGCCTGTGCTGAATATGTTAGTATACTCTGATTGATGTCTGTATATATGTATATTAATTACAGTTTGTATTATATAAAGATTTATTCTATATTATATATTATTCGTTTATGCCGTGAGATTCTTTGTTGTTCTATTTTCTTTCTATCTTCTTTTTACTTTCTTTTCTTGCTATCCGCCTTTCTGTTTAATTTGGACTGGACAAGTGTGGTAAAGTGTCAGTTCGAATTGTACGGAAAAGTGGGTCGTGACACTTTCACTTAGAACAGGGATTCTTAGAAGTAGATCTAGCTTAGTAATATGGATTAGAGCATCCAAAAGTTAGATCCAATCGTTGTTATTGCAGACTAAAGCGATGTCCCCTATGAGATCTAGAGCTGTTGTTGGTGGAGAAGATGAAGCTTCTCACTGCAATGAAGAAACTAACCAACCAACGGCTACTTTGCTAGGACAATCTGCTCCACAAGAAATGGTGATAAAGGTTTAGTTTGACATAATGATGGCTGAACTAAACAAGAGGATGGTAGAAAGCCAGAAATCACTTCTTGATAAGATGGATGTAGATATTGCCTTGTTGACCTAGAAGTCTCAAAGGCTTAGGAAAAGCGATGCTTCATCTTCTAGTTCTTAAGAAAATATTAATATGCATACGATCAGAAAAAAAGGGACAGGAAGCAAAACTTAAAGGAAAAGATTGTTGGAGCCTTAAGGAAGACCATAGGAGAAAGTGGCCAAGTATCAACTAATGCTAGTGTGGTCCATACCAACATGAAATAGGACGGTACAAGATGAATAGTGGAGGTCTTAGAGTTTAATTATTTTATGTCATCAACTTATTAAATAGTGAATATGAATTACAGGACACTGGCAACGACATTAGGCAGAATGTTGGATTGCAAAATATCAGTGCTCAAAAGACCACCACAAAACTAGTCAGGCGTCAAAGAGGATCCGGATGAGTGGCTCTCCCGGAGAAAGGAGAGCTGAGACGTCACCAAGCGAACTGAGACCATTTGGGAGTCAAACAATCAAGGCTGCTCCTAATAGTTGTTTTTGGGATCGTTGGCTATAAGTAATATATTGTTGATATGGTGAAGCAATCGATGGACTAAAACCGATGGAGGAAGAATAAAAAGTAAGGTTCTTCACTTGCAAGACTGCATTCACATAAAATATCCTACGGGAGAAATATCCTAGGAAGTTCGTAATGCCTACGATATTGTCATATAATGGAATAACGAATCCTACGCGACATCAATTAAAGTATGAGTGGCACGTAGACGGTGCCAGAGCGACTAATGCAGTAAGATGTAGGTCTTTTCCATCTTTTTGGATGGAGTGGCTTCGATATGGTTTACCTAGATTGAGCCAAAATCCATATCAACGTTTGATGGCTAGCAAAGAAATTTATGGAATAGTTTAGCCTCCACCTTGTCGGACTATTGTCGAATATCAATCAAGGCCCCGAAGAGACTTTGTAGGAATTTTAAGTAGATTTAATATTCCCATGATAGAAGTGAATAACCTGAAATAAGATTTTTTGCTAATGACATTGGTCCGAGGATACATGTGGACACAGCTTTGGCAAATGGTTGAAGATGAAAAAACCATCTACCATGGAGGAGTTTTATCGGAGGGCCAACCAATATTTTCACTTGGAAGAGGCATATATGGTTGTGAAAAGGGTGGTGGTTTACCATTGAAGGAAGTTGTGCAAAGTAATGTAGCTATGAAGCAAGAAAATGAGTGTCATTAACGTTGCGATAAATGTGGGAAATGGCAATAACAATAATAGTCAGAAGAAAAGAAAATTTTCGATCAAACCAGTACTAAGAACAGAATGACCAATTCACTAATCGATTGCAAGTCGAATTAACGGTCTCCTACAAATCAGGACGCAGGTGATAGAATAAGTGATGCTAAGAATGATAATATGGATAATATCTATCTTGCTTGCAATGGACGAAAAGGTATAATTTGCCATCTTGAAAGAAGACAACGGAAGATGGAAGACGTTATGGGATGTATTGTCGATTCCACTTCACTCATGGACACAATACTAACTAGTGTCATCACATGAGAGATGTGATTGAGGACGTGATATGAAATAACAAGTTGCAACGGTATGCGAGAGATTCGTAAGATGGTGGAAGGATGCTAGACCTTAAGGGCAAAACGCTTGTAGGAATCAACCTAGGTCTAGCAGAGAGGTTCCCAGGTGATCGAATGAGAGGATCATGATTAATACGAATTGAAGGACCTCATCCAGTAAGGAAGCGCTGGAATGAAATGAAATGGTATGGAACTTCATTGAAGCATGTGCCCCAGGAAATCCTTTTTGTAGTTGAAGATGGAGCTCTGGCAAAATAGTTAAGAGCAATGAAGGATATTATTGTGTTTCTTGATAGAGATTCTTACAGGATCGAAGCGCCAACACTTGATCTCATGGTAATTACATCCATTATTGGATCAGCTACTATATGTTGAGTGTTAATTGATAATTGAAGCTCAGTTAACATTCTATTCAAGAAGACTTTTAATTAGATGAAAATTAGTCTGAATGATATAATGCCAAGTAAATTTAAGATTCAAGGATTTATCGAAGGGCGAAGGAGCCTGTTAGAACTGTTGATGTATCAGTGTAATTAAGTGAAGGAGACCGCAAAATTATGCAAATGCAAATATTTGTTATTTTTGATGAGTTTTCGACGTACAATGCACTTTTGGACTGACGGGCCCTTGCCAGTTTCAAAATAGCACTGGCTTCTTGGTGCATAATGATGAAGTTTCCAACAAAGAATGGAGTTGATGATATTCAATAAGACCAAAGTGCAGGTTGAATGTTATGTTGTTGAGCCCGGAGAGATGAAGCCATGAGAGAAGGGAAAGAGTGCAGAGAAAGCCCTATGCATCAAGACCGCGGATGCATAGCAATCAATGCTCAGGCCCTATTTTGGGAGCCATAACAAATTCTTTGAGTTCATGGATCCTCGAAAGAAACCAAAGGATGAGTGAGCAACGCCAGTAGAGCTGATAATTAACACCTCGATCGATATGGATGATCCTACTCGGGTCTTTAAGATCGGATCTCAGTTTAGCACCAAATTAAGAAAGGAGTTGATTGATTTTCTTCGAGAAAATCTAGATGTATTTGCCTGGACATATTCAGACATGTATGGAATATTGTCGGAGATAGCATGTCATGTGTTGAATGTGAATCCAAAACACTCTCCTGTGAAGAAGAAGAGATGCATTTTAGACCTAGTGCGATCTATTGCGTTGAAAGAAGAAGTGGATAAGCTGAAGGCAAATATGTCTTTATTCGCTATGACTTATATCTTGGATGGGTATCGAACCTCATATTGGCAAGAAAGTCAAATAAAAAATAGTGGACATGCATAGATTATTCGGACTTCAATAAAGCATGCCCAAAAGACAGCTTTCCACTGTCGAAGATAAACCCGCTTGTGGACTCAACAACCGGACGCGAACTGTTATCCCTTATAGATGTGTATTCCGACTGAAGTTAAATAACAAGGCACGTTCCAGATCAGGAGCTTATGAGTTTCATCACTAATTTGGGTATGTACTGTTATCGAGTTATGCCATTCGGTTTGAAGAACACTTGACCTACCTAACAACCATTGGTAAATAGAATGTTTGAAAATAAAATCATGCAGACTATAGAAGTATATGTGGATGGTTTGCTTGTGAAGTCACAATTAGTGACAAACCACATAAATGATCTATCCACAATGTTCGATGTGTTGTGGAGGTACGGGATGAAACTGAATCCATTGAAATGTTCTTTCAAAGTCGCACCGGGGAAGTTCCTGGGTTTTATTATGAATTCAAGTGGCATTGAGGCTAATTCGGGGCAGATTAATGCCTTGAAATATGTAATTATCCCTAAGACAATGGGGGAAATGTAGAGCTTCATTAGGAAAGTCGCTGTGGTGAGCCAATTTATCTCAAAAGTGATCGATAAGTGTATACCATTCTTCGATGCTCTCAAAAATTAAAAGGGAAAGTTTATCTGCAAAAAGATTATCGGGATGCTTTCTAGGAATTGCTAAAACGCATGGAGAGACCACCGATCCTAACGAAGCCTTTAGAAGAAGAAGGCTTGTTTATATATTTAGCAATATCTGCTCATGTGCTGAGTGTAGCCTTGATACATGAGGAGATGAAAATCCAAAGGTCTGTAAACTATATCAGTAAGCGATTTACTGTAGCAAAAAGAACTATTTGAAGTTGGAAAAGCAGGCGAACGCTAAGTGATTGCTCAAGGACACTACGACCATATTTCCAAGCTCATTTGATAAAGATGCTGACGGATTGTCCCTTAAAGAAAATACTATACCGACCCGAGACGTCGGGATGATTATTGAAGTGTAATATTGAGTTAAGCCAGTATGACATAACTTACCATCATAGAAGGGCAATAGGTGGACATGCGTTAGCTGATTTAATCATTGAGTTTACCATCCGAGATGGATAAAAAGAAGATGATATGGTACCACCTATTCAATAGAAGTTGTATTTAGACAGAGCTTTTAATGAACGTCATTTTAGGGCAGTAGTGGTTCTCATAACCTCGGACGAATGAATGATATGCTACGCAATAAAGCTAAAGTTCCCAGCAACAAACAATGAATCTACGTATGAAGCATTGATAGCCGAACTCATGATAGCGAAGGAGTTGGGAGTTGGGACATTTCATGTATACAGTGACTCATTTGGTGGTTTGCCAAGTAAATAAGAAATTTCAGGCTAAGGAGCGAGAATTACCCCTTACCTGAAATGATGTTGGAATTGTTGAAAATATTGAATACCACAGCTATTAATGGCACACGATGCAAAAAGACGCAAAGCCTTCCCGGAGCCTTGGCGCATGACAAAGAAAATGGCACACGGTTTTTTAATTTATTATGCACGTATAATATTTTAAAATTTTAATTTATATAACAATTAATTTAATAACTTCAATATAATTTATATTTTTTACTAAAAATGCTACTCAAATTTTTTGTAAGTGAGAACATAGTCTAATGAAGACTTCTTAACTTAATCTTCTTCGGTCCGAGCCAGCTTGGGCACAGGCCAACCTACCAAAAACTACTCAAGAATCAAAAATAGGCCAGCAAGTCTCCATCGACTGTCGTCCAAATTGGACCTTTGTCTTCCCATTTTCTCCATGGCATTTCAAGTCGGCGGCCATGCCAGTGCACCCCAAAGCAGCAGCAACATCCAACTCATCAAGCAAAGCAAGACATCTGTACTACTCGACCCGGCCCCCATCATTTGACCACCTCCTATAACCAATTAGCTTCAAAACAGTCCGTCTCCTTGAGCCCCTCCCTCGGTCCGTCTACCGATCAACACGTCTCTAGATTGCCTCAAGCACGACTGCCAACCTAGCTCCGATGCAGCCCCGTAAGCAATCCTATAATTGGTCCTCCATATCATTTTTAGCAGTGCAACCATACTTTCCCCACTTGGTCCGCTCCTTTAGCACTACCCCTGGCAAATTTCACAACTTTCAATATCCTTGGAAAAATCTAGCATGCTTGGTCTGCCTCGCCATATCAGCATGCAAGCAAGGCCAAAAAAGAAGTACAACCAAGCGTGTCTTATTCTGACACAACACGTTGTGCAACATTTTGCCACTGTGCATGAACATTGCCTCATTGGTAAAAACATGGCATGTATCTTACATGATTTTCCCTGTTGATGTTGATCTCAACAGCCATTCCTTCACTTCGCTAACTGACCCTTAATAAACCCGATTAATCAAATCTATAACATAATGCCTTTCCAACTGGTTTTATGACATCATCTCGGTCATCCCAGCATCAGTTTCAACCACAATAAATACACCATGCATGGAAACTTCAAAGCGGTTACTCACCACCCACCAAGGGTCGACAATTCAAAGGTTGGCCGCCTGTTAAGGTTCAAATATTTACAACTTGATCGCCACCAGCCAAAGGTCGACTATTTACAACTTGAGCACCACTTGCCAAGGGTCGACTATTCATAGGTTGGTCACTACCCGCTAAGGGTTGACAATTCAGAGGTTGGTCACCACCCGCCAAGGGTCAACTATTAAGAGGACACATCAACCACTCACGATCCCCTGTCCTCGGCTTAGCATCAGACAAAATATTCTTACAGTTGCCCAACATTTACAATTCTAAGTTCAACATACCATCAAGATTAGCAACAACATTAGTCTTGAGCCGCCAATTTTATATTGTTGTATCTCTTGTAATTACCTGTAATTGTAAGAAAGCCATATGATAAAAGAAATTCCATTAACCACTCATGATACCTCATCCTCATCTTAGCATCAAAGAATATTTTCTTACAACAACCCAACGTCTACAGTTTAAGCATAACAAGCCCTCAAGATTAGCAGCAGCATTAGTCTTGAGCCACCTGTTTTATGTTGTTATTGATAGAGTTAGGGGTATGCTCTATGGGCAATTATGTAATTTGTTACATATATCTAACTCGCTGATCAATCATGTTCGAAATAAAAGGTATTTTCTTCCTATTATATACTTGATATAATGTGATTATATTAATTAATTAACTAAATTAAAAATATATTTAATAGAAAAATCCATAAATGATATATTTTGTGATAGTAGTTATAAAGTGTTATAACCGCGAATAATTTATCACAACGAAACAAATATACCATTTTAAATGTTCCTAGTCGAGATGCATCGAGACTGGATATTGATGTATCCGTTGAGACTGAAGTACATAACACTGACCAAATTTTGGGCAGTGTATTACTCATGACTGCTAGGGGAATCTAGGGGTTACGTACTAATAGTTATTAGATGGCTATGGAACGAATCACTCGATAGTTTTCCATTGATTAACATAACTAAGATCAAACAGAAAATATCGATGCGACTGATTTACGCAGATCACTCGACTTGAGAATACTGTGGATCTTAAATATGAAAGCTCCGCTTTGATTATAGCAAAATCATGGCATGGCGTCCATTGAGTGACTATAGTTGGGTCGAGTGGAAGTATTGGAAGTGAAGCACTATTCAAGAGAGAATTCGTCTCCTCAGTTATATGCGGTTAGAATCACAGTCAATTTAAGTTAACTCAAAGATAAAGCCTTTGGCCAGAGCATTTCGGTTAATAATATTGTTATTATTAAATCAAGGACTTAGTATTTGGACTAAAGTTGAATGTGGATGAGGTTGGAATTTTAACCATTACCATATTCCATAAGTCCAAAGTGATATAGTTTTGACGAAGAGAATTCGTGTAAACAAATGTCACAACCGGGTAATGCTTATTAAACTAAAATTGGATTTTACCAAAAATGAGTAAGCGTTAAATTTGGTCATATTGTCACACCATCTGCTAAGTGACATGTGGACGTTAACATTAGAATAGTTCGATGTTAATCGCTGATCAAATTTACACCCAAGAGTTACACAGCCGAAATGCTAAATTCTCTTAAGACCAAACGATTTAATTAGTTTATAATTGTTATAATTAATTAAATTAATTAATATTTGTGAAATATTAATTGTAAAATTTGAATATGATTTGAGAAATAAATAATATTATATATATTTATAACAGTTATGAATATATCGATCGGTATACAATATCGACAAGCGATTAAATTAGATTTAATTGCATAGTATTTTGGCTTGGGCTTAGATGGGTTTAAGGCCCATCATTAGGGCTGTTAAATTTTGGTTTTGGGAAGGTCTAGGGTTGGCTAAAACATAGGGAATTGCTTGGAGATAATAAGTTGAGATCAATCGAGAATGGCTAAAAAGGTTTTCCTCGTTTCTCTCTAATACAATCCTCTATATATATGTGTGTGTATGTATGTATGTATGCACGTATGTATGTATCTCAAAAAATAATGATGAACCTTTTTTTGGCTGCCATTACCTTTTACATTGCTGATTAAAACATAGCTTTAAATCCACTCCAAAATTCTCAAATATATTTCAAATTAAAATAATACTATTCGATAGTTACAGACCGGTGATTACCGACTTGCAATCTGACGAGTCAAGAACAGTAAAAGGAAGGGAAGTCATTGCTTCAACGTGGATTCAAAGACATCTTTAAATTGGTAATTTTAATTCATTTTATAGTAATTAAATTATGTTCTATGATCCTATAATGAGCAATTTCATATCTGTTTAAATATATGCTACTATATGTGTAGTTAGGTGAGATTTTGTAAGTAGATGTAGTTGTCACAAATCAGTTTGGTTATGTGCATAATTTGTTTGTTACACTATTTGATTTACGTATAGACAAATGCTGTTTACTGTAAAAAAAATCAATTTTTATCATTAATAATTGTTTTATATATATTTATTAATAAATTCATATATATATATATATATTAGTGTATATTTCTCTCTCATTGTATTATATATGCATATAATATATATATATATATATGATTTTAAAATTTTAGTACACTTATTTATATATAACATGAATTTACAAATTTGAAAATTAATTATCATACATATATTCATATTTTTAAATTAACATTTATTGAATTTTAAATTGTTTATTATATATAAAATAATTATCACATTAAAAATTCAATTTTATATTTAAAAAAATATTATATCATTCTAGAAACATATAGAAAAAATTTAGGATTACTCAATAAAGTTTATTATTTTTAATAATTAATATTATTTTGGAAAAACTCTTTATGATTTATTAAAAATAACGGTTTAATTGAAAAATTCTTCAAAAATTTTCATAACCTTTCAATCATGACCTAGATTTTTTGAAATTTTGAATTTTGAATTTTTAATAATATATTATTTTATATTAAATAATTATTGCTGAAATCAATGTATTTGTTTTTAAAAATAACATTTCAACTTGAAAAATCTCCAAATTTTTTCTAAGCTCTATTTTATGATCCTAGGTTTTTGAAAATTAAAAAATTTGAACTTTCAGCAATAGATTATTTTATGTTAATTATTTATTGATGAAAACATTATTTTATTCAAAATATATACAAATTAGAATACTAAAATTATTATGTTTGCACAATTAAGTTAATTTTGGATTATAAATAATTTTTAATAATTGTTCTCTCTCTTCCTATATATATTTATCTATATATAAATATTTTATATTCATATATTATATATAATATATTTATACATACATATGTGTGTGTATTTTGTAACACATATACATGCGCATATTTGGACAATATACATGACATATAAAATACGCTAATATGTCTGTTGCGATGTAAATCCCAACCTCGAAATATGAGCATATTATACCTTTCATGGATTATTATGTTACACGTGTACTCATACAACACATATATGTATTTTTATAAACTAAATCAAATAAAATTAATTTTATATCTTAATATATTTGAATTTATATAAAATAAATGATTTTATTTAAATGAAATTTAGAAATATTCTAATTCAGTTAGATTTCATAGGCCCAATAAAAGATCCAATACAGTAATTTTTTGAAATTCGCCCATAATTTCCACTGCGGACTCGTCCAGTTCCAACAATGGTATCAAAGCCCAATAACATATGTGGTCTAAATTAGTCATATTAGGGCTGACTAATCAAGCTTGCCCACTTAGTACGGTGTCTAGAAAGATAATGTCTAGGATTGGAATTGGATAATCAAGTACCCTGTCCTACCTGGTTACCGGCCTGACCCGAAATGTGAAGTGAGCCCAAAGGTTGCTCTTAATAAAAAAGGCCCAATTTAATTTGGGCCTTGGGCTAATTTTCAAAATCATTATGGAAAGTAATGTTAAAGATTACAAATTCAATAGTTAAATTTAAAAAAAAAACATGTTTATTATAAAAATTATAATGCTACATAAGTTTTCAAAATGTTTGAAAGGATAATGATATTTTCAAAATGTTTAAAATATTTATTAATAATTTCAAAATTTAAATTTATTAATAAGATTAATAAAATTAATTAATTAAATATGTTAATTAATTAATGTATATATGCATGTATTATATATGTCGATATATGTTATGTTATTTTAAAATGTTTAAGATGACATAAGTATAATTGTATGTATATAAGATAAATTTTGAAATTAATAAAATTTAATAAATTTTTTTTAATTGAATAAATTAATTAAAGATTAATTAATTAAAATAAAACACACATATATATGATATATGTGTGTTACACTATAAAAGTTATAGTATACACTACAAATGTTATAGTAGATATGTCCTATATAAAAGTTATATTGGAATACTAATTTGAAATTAATTAAAGCGTTAATTGATTAAAATTAATTAGATAAGATTTAATTAATGATATATTATACGTAAGACTATCATATAAGCAATATGAATATAAAAGTTATATAACAATAAAACTTATACGATATGTGTATAAACTAAATATGGAACATTAAAGAAACTCAAATCGACTTGTGAAATAAATACATATGTAAATATACATATACCGTAATTTCTGATATGTCTGACACTTGAATCGCTGGGTATTTCATAAGAAATATATTATTCTATAAGTCGATATCACTCAATATATATAATAAAGATTATGAATCTTCAATATAATGTTGACCTCTACCATATATATATATATATATTAATAAATTACTTACATACTCCTTAGTTGTAGAGCAAACTCAAGCTAGGGATGTTATGCGTAGTATTATTAATATATTGAACAGATGAGGTAAGATAACTATATGTATTTGTTGAGCAAACTCAAGGTACACATACTGTACTTAGGCCATCATGATATGGTAGGTATGAGTGAACAATCTCTTTCGATTTGTTGAACAAACTCAAGGTCGAAATGATATTAGAATAAGGAAAAATTGATTAGGAGTTGTATGTGATACGACCGATAAGGAGTTATCCATCGTTTGTGGGGATATGATTTGTTGGGCAAATTCAAGGTCAGAATACCAAAAAAAAACGAGCCCTAACACCCATTAGTGAAGTTGTAAAACTTCTATAATTCATCTTAGGGTTTGAAGAAACATAAAAGACTAGTGGGATCCTTATTAGAAAAATGAAATGGTAACATTTAAATTTTCTAATATTGTAAGAACATATGCTATATAATGCTATAATTATCTGCAATAATAAATTTGTGCATTTAATATGACTGATAAAACGTTTGTCAATTAACATAAATAAACAAATTGAATTGAAAGCTGACAAATAGAAATATAATATATATTTACTAATAATTCTAATTGCATGTTATATAATGTTTCTATACCTATGCAAGTGCCTTATTTCAACTACTTAATACATTCGTAAGTTGGTCACTTGTATGTTTATTTGGTTTAGACCGTGTATTGCATTTTATGAGATTTTGAACTCTAAATACAATTCAAGACTATGGACATTTGATCCATATACTTTCACATATAAATGTTATATGGTGAACAATCATAGTTTATGTGGTACGATATTTCGATAAAGTTAGCTCATTCAAAGTAAGCAAATAAATAGTATTTTAAGATCATGTATTCAACTTGAATGATTTCAAAAGGATCATATTGTGTTAATATAACACAAGACCATAAACTATGAGATACATTTAGGAACTTGATCATTGAAATGTCATCTTGATCGGTTTACATAAAGTACAACATATTTGATGTCTTAAATGTTAAGAATAATCAAATGCGCTTTTGTAAAAAGTTTGTTATATTATTGTAGTAAGGTTTTCTTTTGAATAATTTGACCATTTGAAAGAAAAATGAATGTATAAAAATAGATGTAATTTAAGATAGAGTCGGAATGAAGAAAATGAATAGCCACCTCTGTTTCATAGATAAACATTAGAAATAAGAATTGTAATACTAATTGATACTTAATATGGGAATTGAAATATGATTTTTATTCTGAAATGTATTTTCATACAGAAAATTGTTTTCTATAGCATTTATTTCTTTGAGTTCAAGATATTTGATCAAAGAACTCCCCACTGTAAACTAGTTGCAGTATAATAAATAAGCAAACAATATTAACAATATTAAGTGAATGGTGGACCTCTAAATTCAGTACGTTATTATAGTAATAACGGAAATAATGGGAGCATGTCATATAACACCTAATGATTGCATCAAATTATGAAAATTGTTTTCGTAAAATGTACCGAACATTATTTGTGAAATAATGTATATTTTTGGTGTTGACTGAAAAAAAGATATAACTATATTGCAATATGAGTATTATGAATGTTCATTATGAAATAGAACCATATTTATGGAATTTTTTGTTCATAGTAAAAGTGATGCAACAAAAATACACATGTCTAATATATTTACAGTTGTTTTGGCATTATATACTAAGCCGTAGTTTTGAGAAATAATTTTACTATATGATTATGAATCATATGATACAGATACAAGTTAATTATATCTCAAACAATTAATGGATATGCACTTGTTTAGTGGAAGCATCATAAGAATTGATGAACTCTTTGAATTAGTACATATTGATGTATGAAATCACAAGTCTATAAATACCAAAAAGGTTCCTCATACTTTATTATATTCATCAATGATATATTACCAATATGAATATATGTATTTGATACACATGTAGTAAGTTTATGATAAGATCATAGAGTATAAAAGAAAAGTAAATAAAATAACATACAATAGAATAAAATGATTTGATTTGGTCGAATAAATGAGTATATTGGAAAGAGTTCCAAATGTACCTAAAAAATGAATATATATTCAATCTCATAAGTCACTCCTCCATGTGATACATAATGATGCATCGATAAGGAGTAATCATACATTGTTAGACAATTTACGATTAATTGTGAGTGAAGTAGAGTTAGTTTCTTTCTATAAGGTCATGCACTTAAAAGTAGTACACAAAGTTGATATTATTTCATCTAAATAACAGTTTACAAAATCATACAAGATAAGGGTTTGTAAGAAATCCCAACATATCCTAGGCCAAAAAGTTGGCATGTTATGCGAGTCTAAAGATTGCACGTAATAATTGTTCATGAGGGATCTTGTATGAATCTCCAAAAGTTTTTTGGAAAGGTCTGTCGTCAAATGATATATTTATATTTTAACATAATTTTTGTAAACTAAAATCAGTTTTATAAATAAAAAGATTCATAAAGTGTTTATGAATCCCTATTCTATTTGCACTATGAAACAATTGTTGTTTCAAGAACTTCATTGTGAAAGAATTTCTTTGAGAAATTTTTGGTAGTTAAATAGAATTGGATCTGATCCAAAGATAGAACTAATTATATGAGATGAAGTGAAATTAACTACCCTAAATGAACACATAACATTAGAATGTCTAATAAGTATTCTCGTACATCGAAGAGAAACTATGAGTTTCTTATTAATGTCAAAAATATATATTACGCTCGGTTGTTCAATTAAACCATTAAGGTTGTTGACTCTATATGGTATGATGCGTAAATCTGAAAGAATTCCAAGTACACTATCAAAATATGATTTTGGTGGTCGTAACTAAAGAGATGTGATCCATCGGCCGAGATTGTGTCTTTATTGGAATGACTAATGTGGTTGGAATTAAATGAGTAATGTTGATAACAATAATATCGCAAATTTCAATTGTTAAAATTAGCATAAAGATTTGGTATTCAACATGCTCAAGATAATTCAAATTTACTCACAAAAGTTTCGTCGATAAGACTTAGTGTTTGGTACATCTGTATTGAAACAGAAAATTATAAATAATGATTTAGATTAAGCTGTTTATACATATTAACCAAAAATGTCTCAAAGTTAGTGGCAGAGATATTGGGTTTGTGAGTCTTTGGATATGATCCAATAAATGATACGAATGTATCATTTTATAGACATCAAGATTAAATAAGTATTTTGATAGAATTATCAAATAGTTTGATTTTCAATCAAAGTGAAGAGGAAGTGTGTATTCATAAGAAAGAACGTTAAAAGGTACATTGATATTTCTAAATTATAAGTAAACAACACGTTGTTTATTTTAACAATATGCTTGTATTAAATCAACTTTAGTTGTTTTAATACTCAATTTTGGATTGTAAATGATGTCATTTATGGTGAGTATAAAAGATATAGGGATTGTCTCAAGATGATATACAAGAGCACCCTATTAAAAGGAGAACATGTATGTTGGATTCCTTATGCATTAGCAATAGGAATTATCATATACATAATGTTATGTATGATATTGTGTTTTGTTTATGTATTTGGTACATGGAGCAAATATAAAATCCAAATTGATATCACTAAATGGTTGTATGAGGTATTCTCGCATATTTATGAAATACTATAGAATTGTTTATACAAACAACGAACTCGTTATGATGGAACTGTTTGAACACAAACTTTTATAAGTGATATTGAGTATAACATGTCAATGATAAAATTCTTGTTAAAATCTTTAATTTGAAAATATCTCAAAATAAAAGTGATTGTGGTCGATTCAATGAAATGTTGAGAACATTAATTTGAATCGCCCTACAATAAACCAATGTATATAGATATAAATGCACAAAATTATAATTGAGCTAAAGGTGATCCAAATGTTGCGTATCCCATAATATTGTTATAAGATAACAATGTCATTAAATTGGTCATGATAGAACTTAAAGCTCACTAGAATTCGAATGACATACTTCGAATCGTTCCACATGATAAAGGCAGTTTATCAGTGTATAAAAGAGTTAATGTAACAGCCCGCTCATCCGTACCCCTTGAGTCGACACTATTCTACAACAATCAACTCAAGTTGTATGGAAATACGAACCATTTGGGTTAAAGAAGATGAGGTAGAGGAAGAAAATAAAAAACAACAATAGAATCTAACCATCGCAGCGGAATAAAATATAATAGATAATAAATGATTTTTACTCTAAATCAAATATTTCTGTTTATATATTACATCATCAGAGTACAACAATTACAGCTCAACACCGATATCATACAATGGATACACAACAACTCAAACAGCGGAATATATATATAAAACAAGTACGGGAGATACGTATCGCCATCCAGCTCGTCTTCTGAACTCCACAACATCATATCCTGTATTCTATAATACTCGGTCTGACCCGAGCATTACAGTTTAATAACACCCGAGTCAGTCTGGAATACCAGCGTGAGAAAATCACACCCAATTGATTATTAAAGTTTCAAAATCCTTTGAAAACAAAAGCATCTCGTAAGACCACGCCACAAATAAACATGTCGGGTTTTTACCATATGATAGCTAAAACAATTTTTATTAAAATCCTCTGATATTATAATAGTGTCTATAGAAAGTAAAATAGAATCTAGCTGAAATGCTTGCATCTCACGTTTCAGCAATAGTTGGGCACAATCAAAACCGTACGGGCGCGTAGGGCGAATGGATTCCAACTAATGGCTAGGCACTGGGGTACTACCTGTCACAGTAACTGGTTTAGATCAGCGTACCGAGGAGCCACCCTAACTCCCCTGCAACACAAGACTGGAACCATCCCTTACTGGACAGTCCCGAGCAAGATCACCCCGCGGTCGGGATCAGCAACCGCCCACTAAGCCGAAATAAAATGGACATCTGGACAGGGATGACCTCACCCTCCAGTGGGGGCTACCCATGAAGCCTTGTTGCATAACCCCTGATTTTCAGCCATTCCCATTTGATGAGGCTTGAGGCTACGCGTTACCGTTTTAGAATATATCCCTTAGAATGTCCATCGTCCACCTGACGATGTTTCGCAAGCATTCATCCATACAAGTCCGTCCCGGGTTCGAACGGAACCGAAGGCACTATTCCTACTACATCCATTTTGGAAATATCCTCAGGATTAGTAGCGACTAGCCCGTGCACTTCACTGCTCTATCTTCGACTCCGAACACGTTTTTCACGAAACGTACAAACCGGATCGAAGTGGTTTTCGAGAAATAAATCTCGATCCCGGTCTCTTCGAAACGATCAACGCATTTGGCCAATATTAATAGTCGGTTATTTAACTATCAATTAATATTCACAAACAACCATCAGCTAATAAATAATTTTCCAAATTATTTATTTATCTCAAAATATCTTTACAAGATATATTTTCACTTTCAAACCCCTTTGAAAACAGTATTCAAACTATCTTCCTTTCTTAGAATAAATTCCAAATATTTCTATTTCCACTGGAATCACCAAGCACTAGATTTTAGATTTTTAAAATAATTTCAAAACACTTTAATTGTAAAGTATTTTTACTATTTAATTTAGAAATTTTACTTTAGTACTTAATTTAAAATTATGCTTTAGAAACAAATTAAAATAAGTTTACTCCATAAATATAACTTGATTTTCTTCTTTAAAAAAATACTAAATCCTTCTTAAAATAATTATTACGATAACAGATTAACAAATTACTTACTTTAGAATTTATTTTAGAATAATTAAATTCAAACTACTTCAATAATTGATTAAAAATATATCCTATATGAATATTTGAACATAAGGTTACTTTATAAATATAAACTAGGGTTTCAACTTTAAGACAGAATTACCAAGTTCCTCTTTATAAATTATGACTATGGTAATAGATTTGAATAAATATTTACTTTAGAATTTAATCATTTAGAAATAATAAATTTCCAAGAACATACTTTGTAAAACAACATTCAATCATTCATTTTATTTAAAAACTTACTTTGCAAACGTACTTGGCTATCCAGAGAAATATACTTCTCTTCACAACCTTTAAAAATAAATCACTATCTACCTTTAAACAATTTTTATCATTCCTTTAATAAATTCTCACCTTGAATTTATTCTTCCAAATATCCAATTTCAAACCCTTAAATCAATTTCCAATTTGATTTTCAATTTACTTCATTTATTCCAAAATCCTTTAATTTCAGATTTTATTCCTTAACTATGATTTAAAATACTTATAATTGAAATACCAATTTAGATTTCTCAAACTACTTCTTATTCCTTTAAATAAATTTAAAACTTTAAGTTTTAAAATAATTCTTTATTCATTTAAATTAATATCACATAATATTACAACTCATTAATTACAGTTTATTCAAACCCTTTTCTTGTCATACTCGAAGTTATTTATTAGTATTTAACATATTTCCGTTTTTTTTCAATCCATTCTTAATTTATTAAATTTTCTAAGATTACTTCGTTTATAACTTTACTTCCCTTTATTTTCTTTCCAAAATCAAATTTATATATTTTCGGTAATTCGTTATATCCACATATATCCAATCAAATCATAATATTCAATATTCCAACATATTCATCATAGAATATCAAGTAATCACATCAGAGAATATTAAATAATAAATGTTGAGGGATCCAGTTGGATCCCACCAACATGTTTTCCCTGCATCCACAGACGTCAGCACAATATAATACACCAATTCCAAAATATCATACTATATCACATCAATCGATCCAATCATTCAAACAATTATTTAAATTCAATCATTTAAATTTAAATTTAACTGAGTGAGATTAACTCACCTCTGATTTTTGTTTGGCTATCCATTCCCATCTCGACTAAATCCTTCCCATTTTTGGACCTTGTATAAATATTTATGCAATTTATTAACATTTGAACTAATCGAAAAATAAATCATCGTTTATTAATTTCTTTTAGAATAATTAAGTTTTACCAATTTCTTTACTTCTATTTGACACTACATATACTAATAAAGTAACCTGTCTAGATTTTATATATATATATATATATATATAATAAACTATAGATCTACCCAACTGCTAAAATCAAATACTATTATATATATTTCTTCCGCCTATACACATATTTATAATATTTAAATAAAAAAATAGAAGTTTATATCATTACTTCAATTATATTTTTGTTGCATCCTATAGTATTTAAAGTAAATTACAGAAATCACATGTCCAAAAGTACTATTATCTCTATAGCATTCCCAGTTTAACAAGCATATTCGAATAAACTAGAATAAGCTTACTTTTTTTTTTTAAGAACGGAATGCTTCAGAGAAGATATAAACTGAAACCTTGATTGAATAAAATAAACCACGATAAAAATTGCAAACCCTAAAATGAAACGAAGAAGAAACAGGCCGCCGCCTCAACGAGCAAATTTGGAACCGACATGAACTAATTCCCCTCCTCGGGCAGCCATTGCGCGCATGCTACTGTGCCGCGATTCCACCTTAAGCCTCGGCACTGGCAAGCCCCGCATCTCGAATCCCTCCCTCAGAACGATAGCGCACGCCACGACGAAGAACACGTCTTCCCCCATCAATTCGAAGGCCGTGACCCCAAGCCGATCGCAATCGAATCGACGCCGCCCCCTACGCAAGCGCGCACGCGAGCTTCAGAAGCTTGATTCGATTAATTCGAAGTTGGGGAGGGTGTGTCGGCCATTTCTATCTTTTGTTATTTTATTTTTTTTCTTTTTTCTTTTTTTCTTTTGGAACTCGTTCGATTACAGGAGAAGGAGAAGGGTATTATTATTTTCATTCGTTAGGCCCTTGGCTTCCTAAAGAAGACTCGCGGGACATAGAAGAAAAGGAGTAGGCAAGACACGATGTTTTCAGAGTATAGGGTGGCTTGTCTCAGAATAGAGTTCGGCCTAGTTGAAGTTAGGGTTGCAGATGTGAATTTTGATTTGATTTTGATTTATTTATTTTACTTTATTTTTTATATTGAAATTTCGATATAAATTTCAACACGCTTACTCATCATATGCTCACACAACAACTTCAATTGCTACGAAATTTGAAATCCGATAATAGTACAATATTACGAATCCAATGGAACAGGTTTCGTCGAAATCCGAGACTGTGCCTCGGAAGGCTATTTTTAAATCCAATTTAAACAATGAAATTACAAAACTAAACAAATCATTGTTAAATTCAATTTTAACACTTCTATTATCTTCAATGTTATCAATATAAAATTTTATAAGCCTTCAAATTATTTTCGACAGGCTTAAAACTCCAGATTCAACCTTTAACTCAACTTCAAATTATTTAATTCAATAATTTAATTATTAAATAATTAGTGATATTTGTAATTCAAGTTAAAATCACTATATTGAATATTTAAAATCAATTAAATATTCCGATTTTAAATGCTTGAAAATTCCAGATCGTCAGTTAATCAACAAAGTAGATAATTAAAACATTATAGCATATCCATTCACTAAGCGACTGACCTAATTGGTTCTGAGAAAACTGATTGGAGAAGTTGGAATTACATTCCATAATTGACCCCAAGTGCAAGTGGGAGATTGATAGAGTTAGGGGTATGCCCTAGAGGCAATTATGTAATTTGTTATATATATCTAACTCGCTGACCAATCTTGTTTGAAATAAAAGGTATGTTCTTCCTATTATATACTTGATATAATGTGATTATATTAATTAATTAACTTAATTAAAAGTATATTTAATAGAAAAATCCATAAATGGTATAGTTTGTGATAGTCGTTACAAAGTGTTGTAATTGTGAGAAATTTATCACTATGAAACAAATATACCATTTAAAATATTCATAGTCAAGATGCATCGAGCTTAGATATCAATGTATCCTTTGAGACTAGAGTACGTAACGCTCTTCAAATGTTGGGCAATGTATTACTCATGAGTGTTGGGGGCACCTAGGGGTTATGTACTAATAGTTATTGGATAACTATGGAACGACTCACTCAATAGTTTTCTGTTGGTTAATATAACTAAGGTCAAACAGAAAATATCGGTGTGACTGATTTACACGGTTCTCTTGACTTGAGAATACCATGGATCTTCAATAAGAAAGCTCCACTTTGATTATATCCAAATCATGACATGTCGTCCATCGAGTGACTATAGTTGGGTCAAGTGGAAGTATTGGAGTAAAGCACTATTCAAGAGAGGATTCGTCTCCTCAATTATATGCGGTTAGTATCACAGTCAATTCAAAGTCAAAAACTCTGGCCAGAGCATTTTGATGAATAATAACTATTATTATTGAACCAAGGACTTTGTATTTGGACTATAAAGTTAAATGTGGATGAGGTTGAAATTTTGACCATTACCAAATTCCTTAAGTCCAAAGTGATATAGTTTTGACGAAGAGAATTGGTGTAAACAAATGTCACAACCAAATAACGCTTATTAAACTAAAATTTGATTTTACAGAAAATGAGCGAGCGATAAATTTGACCATAATGTCACATCACCTGCTAAGTGACGTGTGAACATTACATTAGAATAATTCGATGTTAATCACTGACCAAATTTACACCCAAGAGTTACACAGCTGAAATGATTAATTCCCTTAAGACCGAACGATTTAATAAGTTTATAATATTATAAATTAATTAAATTAATTAATATTTATGAAATATTAATTATAAAATTTGAATATGATTTGAGAAATAATGTTATATATATATATATATATAACAGTTATAAATATATCGATCGACATACAATATCGACAAGCGATTAAATTAGATTTAATTGCATAGTATTTTGGCTTGGGCTTAGATGGGTTTAAGGTCCATCATTAGGGCTATAAAATTTTGGTTTTGGGAAGGTATAAGGTTTGCTAAACCATAGGAAATTGGTTTGGAGATAATGGGTTGAGATCAAGTGAGAATGGGTAAAAAGGTTTTCCTCGTTTCTCTCTAATACAATCCTTTCTGTGTGTGTGTGTGTGTGTGTGTGTGTGTGTGTGTGTGTGTAATGATGAACCTTTTTTTGGCCGCTATTACCTTCTACATTACTGTTAAAACACAGCTCTCAATCCACTCCAAATTTTCAAATATATTTCAAATTAAAATAATACTATTCGATAGCTAGAGGTCGGTGATTGTGGACTTGCAATCTGATAAATCAGAAACAGTAAATGGAAGGGAAGTCGTTGCTTCAACGTGGATTCAAAGGCATCATTAAATTGGTAATTTTAATAAATATTAAAGTAATTAAATTATATTTTATGATTCAATAATGAGTAATTTCATATCTGTTTAATTATATTACTACTATATGTATAGTTAGGTGAGATTTTATAAGTAAATGTAGTTGTCACAAATCAGTTTGGTTATGTACATAATTTGTTTATTATACTATTTGATTTATGTATAGACAAATATTATTTACTATAAAAAATCAATTTTTGTCATTAATAATTGTTTTATACATATTTATTAATAAATTCATATATATTAGTATATATTTCTCTCTCGTAATAGCATATATGCATATATAAGGTGTGTATATATATATATATATGATTTAAAAATTTTAGCACACTTATTTATATATAATATGAATTTAAAAATTCAAAAATTAATTATCATGCATATACTCATATTTTTAAATTAACATTTATTGAATTTTTAATTGTTTATTATATATAAAATAATTATTACATTAAAAAATAAATTTTATAATTTTAAAATTATTATATCATTCTAGAAACGTATAGAAAAAGTTTAGGATTTTTTCAATAAAGTTTATTATTTTGAATAATTAATATTATTTTGGAAAAACTATTTATGATTTATTAAAAATAATAATGTAATTGATAAATTCTTTAAAAAAATTCGTAACCTTTCATTCAATATCTTAGAATTTTTGAAATTTGAAAATTTGGAATTTTTAATAATATATTATTTTACATTAAATAATTATTGCCGAAATCAATGTATTTATTTTTAAATATAATATTTCAACTTTGAAAAAATTTCAGATTTTTTAAGCTCTATTTAATGATCCTAGGTTTTTGAAAAATAGGAAATCTGGATTTTCATCAATAAATTATTTTATGTTAATTATTTATGGATGAATACATTTTTTATTCATAATATATACAAATTAAAATGCTAAAATTATTATTTTGCAAAACTAAGTTAATTTTGAATTATAAATAATTTTGAATTATTGTTCTCTCTCTTTCAATATATATATATAAATGTTTTATGTTCATATATTATATATAATATATTTATACATATATATGTGTATGTGTGTGTGTGTATTGTTACACATATACATGCACATATTTGGACACCATACATAACATTAAAAATGAGCGAATACGTCTGTTGCGATGTAAATTACATCATCTACATATGGGTATATTATACCTTTCACGGATTATTATGTTACATATGCACTCACACATATATGTATATGAAACATTTATGTATAAAATAAATCAAATTAAATTAATTTCATATCTTAATATATTTGAATTTAAATAAAATAAATGATTTTATTTAAATGAAATTTAGAAATGTTCTAATTCATTTAGACTTCATAAGCCCAATAAAAGATCCAATAGGGTATTTTTTTTGAAATTCATCCATAATTTCCACTGCGGGCTGGTCCAGTTCCAACAGTTATATCTCTTGTAATTACTTGAATTGTAAGAGAGTTGCATAATAAAAGAAATTCATAATAAACATAGGCATCTCTGTTAAACCACTCCATATCTTTTATCATTTACCCATTAAATGCTCATTTCAGCTCTTAAATTGTACTATTAGCAAGTGACATTCAATTCCAAGGTTGACGAAAAATACAACATTCTGATGCTAGAAGGTTCAAACTACCAATCTTTTGGTAGTAACCTCATATGCAAGCTCATTTTGCACTTAGTATCTAATACCAGTATAAACTATGACAACTGCGAGTGCAGTCTCGCTCGCCCCTCCGATGATGGGAAGACACCTTAGCAAGGGGAATAAGCCTCCCACCGCTTGCAAAGCATGCCCCTCCAATATGTCATGATCGACTAGCCTCATGAAGAGACTCGAGGGTGGGATGACCATCATCGTGATCTTGATCTCCACCTCACACCTTGGAAATCCCTGAGACCCAACACTCATGTCAATATCCAGAGTAGTCCCTCCGCGGGATGCCGAGTGAATCACTCCTCCATCTTCACTCTCAAAGGTTACCGAGAGCAACCATATACCCGTCTACATGTTTGGGGGCATCCGAGATCAACTGCCAATGATTTTATCCAGGTTGTTCCCGAGCTCATGGCATGTTGTGAAGAGAGCAACGAAGTCTTTAGAGCTTACATTTTTCAACACTTTTATTAATGCTATCTAACGAGGATGATTTTTCATATGCTCATTATCTTGTTTGAATACCGTCACCCTTCGTTGCCCAACCGTGCATGTTGTCGCTTACGTCCTATCCCGCAAGCTATCCATGATGATGAATTTCCGAGAATTCATTTCATTGTTAGGGAATGTCCAAGTTATCCAACGAAGACGAGTTTTCAAGTTCTCATTGGCTTATTTGGTGACTACTACCCTTTGTCGCCCAGAACCATGCGAGCCGTCGCTCCCCTTCTAGCCGGTACGTTATCCACGAGGATGAATTTTGGGAAATTCATTTTCTCATCGGAAAATGCCCAAGCTATCCGATGAGGATAAGTTTTCATGTGCTAATTACCTTTTTTGAGGACCACCGGCCTTTATCATGTAGGACCGCACGAGCCGTCCCTTCACCCAGGTTGACAGACTATTACGAGGATGAATTGCCGAGAATTCACTTTCTCGTTGAGGAATGCCCAGGCTATTGATCAAAGTTAAATCACCATGCATTTGTTTCTTTGTTTGGGGACTTCCCCGAAAATCTGGATGAAACGTCTTTCCTTTATGCACCGAGGCACATTGGCGAATGGATGCATGGCCGTAACGATCCATATCTCTCGTCCACGATGCCGCGCATCCTTCGAACATGATTGGACACTATTGTCTAAACTGGCGCGATTAGCCCGAGTGACGTTGGGGTCCGACATCCATAGTGTGCCTATGTAAAAATAAGTCGGGTCAGCCTCCTCTTGCAACATATCACCTAGGAGGAACTTTCAAGCTACTCAATGTTTCAAACTGAAACCACCTACCAGCAAATCAATACACAGATAAGTTCGCTTTTAACAATTTTTATCTACTAAGTTCTTTAGAATGACAAGGCCAGCCGCCTGTGTAACACCCCATAGTTGAGAAGCAATCAATTGATAATAAAATAATAATAAATAATGAATTTATTTGAGATTTAAATTAAGAATTAAACTTCTGGTGTAATATTGGAATTAAAAAGGACAGATTTGTTAATATAGATTTGAATTATTTAGTAAATGGTTTAAATAAAATTATGGAAGATTTCTTTTATAGAATAAATAGAGTTATAATTTGTAGAAAAGTGATTTTACAAAGGAAATGATTTGGTAAAACAATTAACTCATATTGGGCTTGAGTGTGTATATATTTCATAAAACAAATAAAAGAGGAAAATGGAAAAGAGAAGAATAAAAGCCCAAAGCCCACCTCAAAATATTTACCAAATTCTAGAAATAAGATTCGTGAGATTTCCAAAAGCAAGAAAAAGCTAATCTTTGGACATTTCTACTTCAATTATAAATATAACCTAGCCAAAAACACTTGTTCGTTTAGAGATCACTTCCTCCTACTTAACCTTATCACCGCAATAATTAAGAAATAAATCAAAATAATGTCCACATATTAAATTAGATTTAAATTTCTGCTTCTCACCGCGTCTACACCAAGTAGCAATAAAACAATTTAAGAGTTGGATATCAATTTGAAAAGCAAGGATTCACGGAGAAGAGCATGAGCAGTTCTGTCAATTGGGTATTGAAGAATAAGTGAAGTTTCGTTTTAGGTGAGTAATGCTAATTCACAGCTATGTCTATAAATGTTTATAAAGTGATTGTTGCTTACGCGTTCCGTTTATTGAATCCAATTTCTGAAATAAACACACATTTCCTGATAATAGAAACGTTAAAATACTATACTTGAAAGTGATGTTTAGGGATGTTTGAATCACTAAATGGTAAACACTAAACTGATAATAGGAGAATCAAAAACTATCTAAGAAATATACTTGATCCAAGGGAGCTTGCGTATCTATTTCTGTTCTATTTTTAGTATCGCCTCTATTTGTGTGCAGTGCAACATTTCATAGGAAGTTTGTATGGTTTTAAACTGTGTGTCAAGTTGTTCATATTTGCGTGTTTATACGTGAGTTCTACCATGTGATGAGCATTGTATTTGTGAATGTGTCGAGCTTTTTGGTGCTGCACACATGCCTATGCATATATTTTTGTTTGTCTCTTAGCATGTGCAGGCCGGTCCTAAAAGTTTTGGTACCTAAAGCCAGTTTGCAAAACCAAGACCCTTATACAAAAATTAAAGCTATTATCGTGAATTAAATTGTCAAAATAATTTATGTAGTTTAAAAATAATAAAAAGAGGAACATCTCATAAATTTATTGTTGGGCGAATTCTCACCCAGAGGATCTCAAGACCAAGAAGTCACAAGTTTTACCCGGGCTCGCAACCTCCACCTCGTTCAGCAAACACAAGGCTCAACGTAAGCATAGGAGCCCATCTGGCATTCTCAGTGTACAAATCCATTCGGGCATGAGTCCATTCGGCATATCCTATGTCCCATTCGGCACGACCCATTCGGCAGCCATCAACCAACTTCATCCGGTCAAGCCCCATACCGAACCAGACCCTACCGGTCCAGTCACTACCGGTCCACCAGCCTTCATGCCCCTATGCCGAACCATGCTCCTCTCACGAACTCCACCGATCCACAAGCCTTCACCGAGCCTGGTTGGTACCGAACCAACTCACCTCCAAGACCGAATCAACTCCATGTAAACCCATTACCGAATGGCACATATCCACCCATCACCGGACCACCATAGCCGGACGAGGCTACCACCGGTCCAACCTCAGCACGGCCGAACCAAGGCTTCGCCGAACCAGAAGATTGCCAGTCCAGATTGCTCCAGCCCGGGCCCACCAGCAGCTATACACTTCCAAGACCCCTGCCCCCTACCTCACTCTATAAATAGAGGGGCAGGGGTACAACAATGGCAGACAAGTTTGAGAGCTCAAGCAAGGAAGGAACTTTCAAACTACTTTCATATACTCATATACGAAGCATTGTACTTGTAATCTGAAGGAAAGAAGATAATAACATATAAAGTGGACGTAGGCACATTCTGGCCGAACCACTATAAATCCGCGTGTCTTTTACATTTCAGCCCCTACTTCTTTTATATTTATATACTCATCTAAAATCATTGAAAATCACATATAATCAACTAAATAATACGACTTGGAGGTGTTTGTCCATTTTTTGTGCAAACATTTTTGGTGCTTTCACTGAGAGTAGAACTCAGGCTTCATCTTCTCCCATTCAACCTTCTTCCTAACAACATCGCTCGTTGCTCAGAAATCATGCCTTCCAAACAGAGAAGGGATGTTAACAAAGGAAAGAACATCGCAACTAGCAGCCTTCCAGATCCAGCAATCGCAGATCAGCCCACTTCAACAGCAGTACCAGATGAAAATCAGGAAAATCCAACTGGTCCCGCAACGGAACAACCAATCACTACGGCAGATCTGGACAGGGTTGTGACTGAAGTAACTAACCGCTTCACATCCCAACAAGAAGCTTTGGTGGACCAACTCATGTCACGCTTAAGGGATGCTGAAGAGTCCAACCACAACACTGAATCATGGGGTGAGTCCCAATCCGGAGGATCTCGGAGGCAACAAAGGTCTTCCCTCTTCGAAGAAGCTATCAACAGGAACAACAATGATAGGGGCCGCGCCCGGACTCAGCCCGAATTCCGACTCGAGGAAGCCCTTAGAACCGAACCCAGCGGGGGAGGCACCAGGCGAGGGTCGGATGTAGCTGAGCCAGTCATGCCACCTAATCATAGAAACCCCGCTGAACGGAGCCGAGCTAGAACCCAGCCCGAAGTTGACCCCATGGATGTGCTCGAAACAGAACCCCACAGGGGAAGATCAGGGCAGGGGGCAACTGTAGCTGGTCCTAGCGTGCATCCGAGCAGCCAAAGACAACCACTGGATAATGCTAGAAGTGATAGACTGTACCATCCCTACAGGTCATCTGGACGAGATAGATCCCGCAGGGAAGAACCAAGCTCATTCTTGTCCGCTCCAAGTTCTGACGAACGAATGGCACAATTATTCAGAGAATGTGTACAACGGGAGCAAAGGGACCGAGTGATAGGCGCTAGGGTCACCAGCCCCTTTACCCGAAATATCGAAACTGCCATTACTCCCCGGGAATGGAAAATGCCAACCATGGAGCCTTACAAAGGAACTTCCGACCCCATCGTACACCTGCAGAGATACACCCAGCATATGCTCATGAGTGGAGCAACAGAAGGAGTATTATGTAAATGCTTTCCGCTATTCCTATCAGATCTAGCTACCTCCTGGTTCTGCCATCTACCCCAAGGATCCATCAGCTCATGGGAGATGTTAAAAGAAAGGTTTATTAGCCAGTTCCGCATCCATGTGGAACAACCCAAGGATGCTTATTCTCTATCCAATGTCAAACAGAAATCCGGAGAGACGCTGCAACAATATCTAACACGGTTCAACGCCGCAGCGGCAGCAGTTCAAGATGCCGATGAAAAACTCACTCTAATGGCCCTCTGTAGTGGTGTACATCCAGACACCAAGTTTGCCAGAAGATTAACTAAGGAAAAACCAGCTACCTTGCCTGATTTCTTCCATGAAGCTGGAAAGTATATGAGACTTGAAGACGCTGCTACGGAGAGGCAGTCAGGGCAACAAGGCAAGATAGTTCAGGACAAGGTTCCCACTGCAGCTAAGGACGCTCGAAGAAATGAATCTAGAGACAATGCTGGGGGCAGAAAGGTTGAGAAGCGCCAATATCGACCAGGGCCAAGATTTGACTCCTACACTCCTTTGAATGAAACAATCGAAAACATCTACCTAGCCACTCAGGGCGAACTCGGATACAAGCGCCCCCCGCACAAGAAGGAATCAGATAACGCACTCAAGTCCGGAAAGTTCTGTCGCTTCCACGAATCCCACAGACATGACACCAATGAATGCCACCATCTTCGGGACTTGATCGAAGAACACATTAGAAGAAGAAGACTGGAACGTTATGTGAAAGGTCAGAACAGGACTCCAACTCCTGCCAATGAGAACTCAAAGCAACCCCTCCCAGAAGTAGGCGGAGGGAATCGCAACAATCACAACACCAGTGGCTCTAGTCAAGAGAAGATAGTGGTCCTTACCATCTCAGGAGGACCACACATCGCCGACAGAAGTTGGGCAGAGATGGAAAGGTACGGCAAGTCGCTTAGAAATGCCGAAGGATATGTTAACTCCATTACGGAGGAACGCCACCCGAAACGAAAAGAAAACAATGACATTGTATTCAGTAGGCATGATTTGGAAGGAAGACAGTACCCACATATGGATCCCATGGTCATCTCTGCCTGGTTTGGTCCAGCTAAAGTTTTTCGGATTCTAATAGACACGGGAAGCTCCGTAAATATCCTGTTCAAACATGCTTTCGACAAAATGAAGTTATCAATGAAGGATGTATCCCCCTGTGACAAACCACTGCACGGTTTCACTGGAGATGCAAAAATGCCCCTCGGGCAGCTTGACCTCTTCGTCGAAATAGGAAGTCATCCCCGCTCCGTTGTGCGAAAACAAACGTTCGTACTAATAGAAAACCACTCGGCTTACAACGCTTTCTTGGGAAGACCAGCCTTGTCTGACTTTCAGATTGTATTAGCCCCCTGGTGCCTGAAAATGAAATTTCCAACAGACAACGGAGTAGGAGAAGTAGAAGGAGATCAAGATGCTACCCGCGACTGCTACGTAACTGAACTTCGCAATAACCGCAGAAAGAATAAAGGAAAAGATGCAGAGACTACTCTCTGCATGAAAAGCTTGGAGGCATAGCAACTAAAGAAAGCCCCTCCTCTTCGATACACAAGCGATCCCTTCAATGAACTAGACCCCAGGGATAAAGAGGAGGAGGCTACCGCCGAGCCTGCAGAGGCTATGGAATTCGTATCGGTAGATAAGCATAATTCAAGTAGACTATTAAAAATCGGATCTCAGCTGGAAACGGAATTGAAGGATCAACTCATTGACTTTCTCCGCCACAACTTAGATGTATTTGCGTGGACTCATGCCGATATGACAGGATCTCCCCAGACATAGCATGCCACATGTTGAACATCGATCCCACCAAGGTACCAGTAAAGCAGAAAAAGAGGAGCATGGGGGCAGAGCGATCGGCAGCTCTTGATGAGGAAGTAAAGAATCTACTTGCTAATGGCTTCATACGGGAAGCCATCTACCCAGAATGGATCGCTAACCCAGTGCTAGTAAAAAAGGCCAATGGAAAGTGGCGAACATGTATTGACTTCTCCAATCTGAATGACGCTTGCCCGAAAGACTGCTTCCCACTTCCCCGAATTGACCAACTCGTAGACAGCACAGCTGGGCACGAACTCCTATCTTTTATGGATGCATACTCCGGATATAACCAGATCCCCATGCACGCCCCCGATCAGGACCACACTAGCTTCATCACTGACCGCGGATTATATTGTTACAAAGTAATGCCTTTTGGACTCAAAAATGCTGGAGCTACCTATCAACGCCTCGTCAACAAAATGTTCGCAGAGTTGATAGGACAAACTATGGAGGTATATGTGGATGACATGTTGGTAAAGTCCAAGAAAGCCAACGACCATGTAAGCCATCTGGACGGTACATTTCAGGTACTTCGCCGATATGGAATGAAGCTGAATCCTCTAAAGTGCTCCTTCGGAGTATCATCGGGAAAATTCTTAGGATTCATCGTCCACGCCAGAGGAATCGAAGCAAACCCTGAACAAATCCGGGCTTTAAAAGAAATAAGGATACCTTCCACTCGAAAAGAAATGCAGAGCCTAAACGGAAAGGTGGCCGCCCTAAGCAGATTCATTTCCAAGGCAACTGACAAGTGTGTCCCTTTCTTCGAAGCACTCAAGAAAGACAAAGGGAGGTTCGAGTGGACCGACGAATGCTTAAAAGCCTTCCTCAACCTAATCGAACACCTTCAGAGACCACCAGTACTCTCAACTCCAAATGAAGGTGAAGTGTTATACCTATACCTCGCTGTATCATCTCATGCTCTAAGCGCCGCCTTGGTAAGAGAAGAAGACCGCACACAACGCCCGGTTTACTTTGTAAGCAAGAGATTTACAGGGGCAGAAGCCAGATATCCTAAACTTGAGAAGTTAGCATATTGTTTATTGATCGCGTCACGAAAACTGCGACACTACTTCCAGTCTCACTCCATCAGGGTTCTAACCGATCAACCACTAAGACAAGTGCTCCATCGTCCTGACACTTCTGGCGACTCCTCAAATGGTGCATCGAACTAAGTCAGTATGATATCACCTACCATCCCCGCACCGCTATCAAAGGACAAGCCATGGCTGATTTCATTGCCGAATTCACTACCAACGAAGGCAAGGAACAATCCGAAGTAGCAAAAAACATCAAATGGAACCTCTTTGTAGACGGAGCATCAAACGAACAAGGCTCGGGGGCAGGTATTGTGATCATCACCCCTAGGGGAAGAAAGTTGTACTATGCATTAAGATTGGAGTTCACGGCCACTAACAACGATGCTGAATATGAAGCAGTAATAGCGGGATTGGAACTGGCCCTAGAAATTGGAATCAATTCCTTATGTATTCATAGTGATTCTCAGCTTATCGTAAACCAGGTACTAGGAGAATTCCAGACTCGAGGAGAACGACTCACAGCATACCTAAAGAAAACCAGACTGCTGCTCGATCGATTGGACCATTATCTAATCAAACACATTCCTCGAGAAGAAAACCAAGAGGCAGATGAACTTGCAAAGCAAGCTAGTATGAAGGACAGCACCATTTCCGGAGCACTAGCAATCTCAAGGCAGCTAGCCCCGAGTTTCGAACAAGCGAATCTGATAACTGCAATCGAAGAAGGAACCTGGATGACTCCTATCCGGAAATATTTGCAAGATGGCATACTACCCGACAGGCGTGACGAAGCCAAGAAGATCTTGAGGAAAGTTCCCCACTACACAATACAAGAAGGCATCCTCTACCGGCGTGGCTTCTCTAGCCCCCTATTAAGATGCGTCGCCGGAAGGGAAGCCAAGGAGATATTAACAAACATCCATCAGGGAGGATGCGGAGATCACACTGGAGGACAGACTTTGGCAAGAAAGATACTCCGATATGGATATTACTGGCCCACACTAAACAAAGATGCCCTAGACTTCGTTAAGAAATGCGACAGATGTCAGAAGTTCGCCAAGATCCCTCGACTACCCACAAACGAAATTACTCAAATGACCAGCCCTTGGCCCTTTGCTGTATGGGGAGTTGACTTAATTGGCGAACTGCCAACGGGCCGAGGCGGAGCCAAATATGCTATAGTGGCAGTCGATTATTTCACCAAATGGGTGGAAGCGGAACCTTTAAATAAAATATCTTCAGCAAAAGTTATCAACTTCTTGATCAAAAACATTCTGTGCAGGTATGGAGTCCCCCTCAAGATCGTATCAGACAACGGGCTCCAATTTGACAGCGAAGAATTTGCCGACTGGTGCCAAGAGCATGGAATTCATAAAAGCTTCTCATCAGTAGCTTACCCTCAGGCAAACGGACAAGTTGAAGCTGTCAACAAAATTCTCAAAACCCTAATCAAGAAGAAACTTGAAAAGTCAAAAGGCGCTTGGGTGGACGAACTTCCTACGGCACTATGGGCATACCGCACATCTTTCAGAACATCAACGGGACATACTCCTTTCTCTTTGGCATATGGATCGGAAGCAATGCTCCCAGTTGAGACTGTTGTGCCTTCTCACCGTAGGATCCACTACAACCCAGAAGAAAACGAAAGACTCCTCCTCATGTCTTTGGATCTGATTGAGGAAAGGAGGAACGATGCAGCACTCAAAGCAGCAGCTCACAAATAAAAAGTGGCAGCACAATACAATTCCAAAGTCAAGCATCGCAGCTTACAAGAAGGGGATCTTGTCCTCAGGCGAATCTTTCCGCGCCCCGGGGCACTGGACCCCATCTGGGACGGACCATATGTAATTCATAAGGATCTCCACAACGGAGCTTACATTTTGTCAACAGTGGACGGAGAGGTGTTCCAGAGGGCATGGAACATCCGACACCTCCGTCGATACTTTTCTTAACCTGTACTGCCCATATAAAGTGAATTAACAAAGAGAATCAGTGGACGTAGGCATTTCCGTGCCGAACCACTTTAAAAAAATCTTGTCTCTTTTTAACTTGTTCCTTTATGTCTTGGCTGCTCGTTAAGTTTTATCCCTTTCTGTTGAACAAAATCCTATGGCATCTCCACTCAAGACGCACCACGGCCTCATCTGGACTAGGCCTAACAGGTACGCTACGATTCTATGCACTCGCCAATGAGACACTTTTGCTCCAGCATCCCTCTGCTGCGGGTTAACTCATTGCGCGCCTGCCCTCAAAGCCAACTGTAATGAGCCGATTATAAGTCATCATAAAGGCCGACTATAGCCGATGGCAGCTCATTACGGCGTTCGGCTCGCCGGCAACTGTGAACCTACTTTAAGCCCCAACATAAGGTGTGGCCAGCCAGGGGTAGTTCACGGCCAACGGCACCCACGCTAGCCGGCCACGGTAAATCGAATAATACCCACGATTACGGACCATAATGGTTCGGGTAGTTACCGTGCGCGATCTCGGCTCCGATGTGTCTTAAGTGCGGCTGTGGTAAAAAAGAAAACTCCCCGCAGAGGCGTAAGATGGGTGACAAATGTCTCCAAGACCCACAGCTAGGGAAAGTGACTACAAAACCCGTTTGCCACGAACTTAAGCACATCGACGGCCTTCCGTGACTGGAAGTTTTACTTTTACTATATTTCCATTCCATTTAAATATTTTTCTCCTATCCTGTATAACAAACTCTAAAGTACAGGAAACCGAATAGGAAGCATTCACTCATGAGGCTCTAAGCCTGCGTACTGGGTGGCAGGGCGCTCGGCTATACCCGTGAACAGTTACACAAGACACTCAAAGCTACCGCCTGCGAATAAAACATAAAGGGCGGTACTCTCTTCTCTTGTACATAAATGCGTAACTATAGCTTATTCATACACTGACATTGCAAAACGTGAAATTATATTTCAAGCAAAAACTTAACATCAAACACAACTAGAATCACAGGCATATACATAATTATACTTCTCACACGGCACATAAAGATAGCAACAACATTTAAACATGACAAAATCAGCTTATATTATAAGATCACACGAAGTTATTCTTTGCAAATAATTTTATTACAGTTGCATATCAAAGACTAACATAAACAGTGATAAAAAAGAAACAAAAAGATGGCAGATGCATCCACACTCCATCACCAACTCCCCCAGCCTACTTAGCCGCAGGATCAGAGCCCCCAGCATGTGGATCTGGAGTCCCACCTGTCCAGATCAGAGGAGGAATTCATTAAACGAACGATCAAGTTATGAAAACACGGAAAGAAAAGAAAGGGAAAAGAATAACTCACCAGCATCCGCCGCTTGATCCTCATCATCCAACTGCACGCCCGCTTCCTCTGCAGCGAGTAGCCGCATCCCCTCCTTCACCGCCGCTTGCTCCTCCTTTGAAAACTGAGCAGTAACCGCACTCAAGTTGAAAGCCTCTCCGCCTTCCTTACCCGCATTCACCCTGGCCTCCTCTAAAGCCTGGAGATACACCTTGGCCATGACCCGAGGGTAATCGTCCATCCAAGACAAGCCGCCCTCCTTCCAAGTGTGGAAGTACATATCCTGCAGCATCTCATCCATCATCCCCTCGTTTTCCTCAAACTCCCTCACCCGGGCCTCGGAAGCTTGCAACTTGGCGATGGCGACGTCCCTCTCTGATTGGTATCTCAAGCAGTCAGCCTGGAGTGACCTCCTCATTTCCTCTTCCTTCAACTTGAGGGACCTCCTCATCTCCTCCATCTCCTCCTTCAACTCGGCCTGAGCCATCTCCGCAGCCTCGAGCCTCCCTGACAACTCCTCTACCCGCTCGAGATCCGCATTTCGAACCTCATCCACCGTTGCGATAGCTATGTTAATCCGTTCCCTGCAAGCGACCTCCATCTTCCGTAATTCCGCCCTACTGGCCTTCTCCATGGTCTCTTTCAGACGCTTGGAGGCTTCCTCATGCTGAGAAATCTGGATGGCTTGGTCGGCGAGTTGCTTGGCCTGATCGGCAACCTTTAACCTCAACCGAATGTTAGCACTCCCGATCTCTTCCCCGGCCTTGACCAACTTAGCATGATGCTCCATTAACTTCTTGGTCTCTGCGGCCACCCGGTCGATATTAGCCTTGGCCTCATCCCCCATGGTGACTACCCGTGTAGTAAGTAAATCAAGATCTAAAGATTTGGCCTCGTCCAGCACTCTTACCATGGGGTTGCGGGGAAGGAGGTGCTCGCCCGTGGTCTCATCGAATGAAATGTCCCGAAAACTTGGGTCTAAATCAGGATGACCGGCAAAAGGGTCACGAGGCACGGGGCGAGGCACATCGGGACGCCTTATATGAATGACAGTAGAACTCTTGGAAGGAGGAGGAGGGGGGCAGGGCTCCGTGCTCTCCTCCGTAGTATCACGAGGAGGCTGAGTCGGGGGAGGCAGAGTAGGAAGCTGCGAAGCAGAAGAAGACTCAAATAAGGAACGGCTCCGCTTCCTTTTCTGAATACCCTCTTCGATGACCCCAAGAAGAGGGCGGTAACTGACTACATCCCCAGTGCGATCAGTAGAAGGTTTCGCGGAAGCTCTCCTCGACTTAAATTGTTCAAGGCGGTGTCGAACATCCGACGTTTTACCCGCCTGGCCTGCCCCTGGAATAAAGAACAAGTGTTACGAACATACAATAATCCGCAATTCAAAGAATGTGCTAAGTTAAAAAGAAAGAAAAGTGAGGAAACACATCTATTATACAAACCCGGCGAAGGAGTGGGATACTGCAATAAGTCCTGGATCTCATTCCAGGACGGAAGTGAACCGTAAAAAATTTCTAAGTCCCTATCGAAAATGGAATCGGCAGAAGACAAAAGTTCACCTTGCATCGCCGGAGTCACCCTAGCTGAAGCCACAGCTTTGCCGGTTTCCTTTGCCTTCTCCGTTTCCTTCTCCTTTCCCTTCTCCGTTTCCGACTCTCCCTCCGACTCCCCGAAGGCCCGACGGAGAGCCTCATCCAGTTCGAGGTCTTGTTCAGAGGTTAGAGCAGCAACACCACTACCACCTTGACCGTCGCCATCTCCTCCACCCTCCGACCCTTCTCCAACTTCGCCTCCTTCCTCCTCTTCTACACCTTCCTCCTCCGGGACAGTCGGGCAAGTACTTGGAGAAGGGCCATCGGACTTCTTCAGTTTCTTCCCCCCGACCGCAGGACGCGCTGCGAAAGGCTCCCTCTTACCGCTCTTTACCGTAGCCCCCTCCTTAGCTTTAGCAGCCCTCTGCTCAGCCGTATCCCTTTGCTTAACCACGGACTGGCGCGGTAAGATCAAATTATACTCCAAGAGGGTTGCGTTCCTGATCAAGAAAGAGGCCGACTGGTCCCGTGCCGGAATAGCCTTTAGTTCAGCAGCCATTCGCACTAAGGAATCGTCCTCCACGACTGCAATACCACCTGTCGCTAGCCAGAAATAGAAGCATGTCAGAAAAAAACACTACAGTCAAAACACATGAACAATATAAATGAAATCAATCTTACAGCCGGAAGTGAAAAGGCGGAAAGAAACAGCATCGTCCTTGACGAAGAACCACTCTTTCTTGAACATGGTGAACTTGGAATACAAGTCCAGGACTGGTTTGAAGGGCACGGCCGCTTCCAAGCTAATATACGGAGACCCCTTCTTATAGCCTCTCAGGTTGTACAAATATCGAATTTCTCGGTTAGAAGGAGGACGCCCGTACCTCCTCTGGAAGATAACAAAGAGGCTCACCAGGATGGCGTAAGAGTTAGGCTGAAGCTGGAAGGGAACCACCTTCAAGTATGTGGTGAAGCTTACTATCCAAGCGTTGATAGGAGGAATGGCCCCACACATGCAATGATATCGGCTATAGGCAAAATACCCCTCGGGAGGGTTGTACGGCATGACACCGGCCTCCGGCAGTAACATAAGCGCTCTGTCAATCCCGAAGGAACGGGATATGACATCAAGTTGCTCCTCTTTCAGAGAGCTAGGATAGCAATCAGGAGGGGAGACGAGAAGCTCCTGGGGACCATACCCATCGACTAGTGACCTCGGAGCGGGTCCGTGCTGTGCTGGATCTGGCTGAGCTGGGGGCACGGCAGAAGTTTCTCCGCTATCCCTGGATTTCTTCTTGCCCGATCGAGTTTCAACTTTGCGAGACATTTATCTGCATACACAAAAGTAAAAAGCATGATGTTAGAACGACAGTATAAACAAACAAGCATAAATAAGTCCGGAGTTCCACTCAAAGTCCAGACACAAAGTTCGTTCGGCACTGGAGGTTCAAGACCATTCGGCACTAGGGTCTTACGTTCATTCGGCAGTACAAGTTCATGTTCATTCGGCAATGGGATCTGACTTCCATTCGGCAATGGAATCTGAGGTTCATTCGGCAAAACAAAGCTTCCGTGCCCATTCGGCATAAGCCCATTCGGTTATAGAGTTCATTCGGTAAAAGAGTATATACCTGATTCGGCGAATATTTGATTCGGCAAATATTTGGTTCGGTGGACTTTTGATTCGGCTTCCTCTTGTTCGGTAGAGAAAAACTAAGGGGGGTGTAGCCTCTATATATAGGCGAGCTCTGGAATACCGGACGAGAACCTACTGCCGGACCAACCCCATGCCGAACGAGAACCTATCACCGGGCCAACAACAACCGGACCAACAACAACCGGACCAACTATGTACCGAATGAAACCTTCCATACCAAACCAACCTCCAAACGAATAAGAATATATGCCTACTCGAAACCGAATGAAACTGTCTCTACCAGCAGAAACCAGAAACAGGGGGCATGTAGGGCGCCTCACTCAGATAAGTCCTAAACTCCAGATCTTACTAATAAAATAAAGAATATGATAACAATGGATAAGTCGTGAATCTCTCACTAACATGGGTTAATCATTTACACGTGCACGCGACCACGAACGGTCCATAGGCACGCTCTGAATGACTATTAACCCTATCACCGTGAGAATTTACACTTTGACATCCCTTTTTAAGCTCACCGGTTAAAAGGATCCTTGATTCTGATAATTATGAAATGGCTAAGCTACTTACACATGTACGGGGTTGAGAACAATCCATAGGCATGCTCTGAGCCGGCGATAAACCACCTTAACAAACGATCCAGGAACCCACTCGAACGTGAACCTGGCATCGATAATGCTAAGCCCCCTCGGGGCACACTTACTCACCCCGAACGGCACAATTCACTTCATCGCGAATATTTCGATCCCGAACGGTCGTTATTTGAAATCACACTAAAACTGTAAATTCCTTTGCAGGACATCAACATGATATGAACATCCAGCCCATGGCATTACAAAAACAAGCCTCCCTACAACAAGGAAACAAAGCGCGACACATGCAAGCACGTGCCCCACTTTGGGGGGCAAATGTTGGGCGAATTCTCACCCAGAGGATCTCAAGACCAAGAAGTCACAAGTTTTACCCGGGCTCGCAACCTCCACCTCGTTCAGCAAACACAAGGCTCAACGTAAGCATAGGAGCCCATCTGGCATTCTCAGTGTACAAATCCATTCGGGCATGAGTCCATTCGGCATATCCTATGTCCCATTCGGCACGACCCATTCGGCAGCCATCAACCAACTTCATCCGGTCAAGCCCCATACCGAACCAGACCCTACCGGTCCAGTCACTACCGGTCCACCAGCCTTCATGCCCCTATGCCGAACCATGCTCCTCTCACGAACTCCACCGATCCACAAGCCTTCACCGAGCCTGGTTGGTACCGAACCAACTCACCTCCAAGACCGAATCAACTCCATGTAAACCCATTACCGAATGGCACATATCCACCCATCACCGGACCACCATAGCCGGACGAGGCTACCACCGGTCCAACCTCAGCACGGCCGAACCAAGGCTTCGCCGAACCAGAAGATTGCCAGTCCAGATTGCTCCAGCCCGGGCCCACCAGCAGCTATACACTTCCAAGACCCCTGCCCCCTACCTCACTCTATAAATAGAGGGGCAGGGGTACAACAATGGCAGACAAGTTTGAGAGCTCAAGCAAGGAAGGAACTTTCAAACTACTTTCATATACTCATATACGAAGCATTGTACTTGTAATCTGAAGGAAAGAAGATAATAACATATAAAGTGGACGTAGGCACATTCTGGCCGAACCACTATAAATCCGCGTGTCTTTTACATTTCAGCCCCTACTTCTTTTATATTTATATACTCATCTAAAATCATTGAAAATCACATATAATCAACTAAATAATACGACTTGGAGGTGTTTGTCCATTTTTTGTGCAAACATTTATAATTGTTTCTAAAAGTCAATATGCTAATTATAATAATTAAAAATTTACATTACAAGAAATAATTTAACATTTAATCGGAAAAATAAATATAACGATCAATTACTGTTTGACTGGTTGAACCATTAGAACTTTTGACCTTGCATCAATACGGTTCACCTCACGGTTCGATCTATGGTTTATAGAATACATGTTTTTAGAGGAATAAGAATCTATGCATGAGATGGAAGATTGCCAAATGCTTATACATTGTCTTCCTTTATGTCAGGTAAAGTGTTTGGTTACTCATGACAAATTCATTTTTAATAGAAGATGGAGTTATCGTGAGCGTTGCACGTCAAAATTTTGAGTACATACGTTAATTATAAATCATTCTAACAACCAATTCTTTTATTTTATGCACATATTAACCCAAATAAAGCCTTGCTATCCTCGTCCTCCACTATTTCCACAAGCGGTACTAGTCTTTTTTGATGAACATTCACATTCTATACACAAAACCAATGAACAAGTGCAGTTGCAATATTATCCTAAGTTTGTCTAAACAGATTGAAATCATTGATTAATGCAGAGATATTCAACTCCATCCGTTGCTCAAATTCTTCCTCCACATCCTACTTACCCCCACCACGACCACCATTTTATGAGTGCATCTAATTATCAATTAAAATTTTATGAGTGCTTGCTCCATTTGACAATTACCTTTCCTATTTTCATCATAGATTGGAGTACCGTATTAAAAAAAATTAATGTAATTGTCAAACAACCAAACAAGGGTAGATCAAAGACTCAAAACAATCAAAGAAATCAACTTTTACAAAACACAGTTACACAACCTACAAAACCTAGATCAATTATTCTGCAATAAATTAAAATTATATGCCAACTATCAGACAAGAGTAAAGAATTTAACACTTTTAAAAACTAAAGAAGATGTGCCTGTAATGATGCTAGTGATGGAGTCGTTGGTTGCACTCTGAATTTTCGGAATCTGGAGTCGCCAGTCTGAATTGGAGTTGCCGCTGCCCTCTGAGTCGTCGTCGAGTTGCCACCATCGAGTAGCCGCCGTCAGAGTCTGGAGTCGCCGCTACCTTTTCCTGAGTCACAATGCGAATTTTGTTTGTTTGTCGTTGCCTGTGTCGTTCAACAAAAAAACTGGTGCCCTAGAATTTTTGCGGCCCAAAGCCATTGCTTCTCTTGCTCTGCCAAAAGGCCGACCCTGGTTATGTGGATGCATGTGTCAGGTTGTCTAGTGCATGCGTGTGTTTGCGTGTGTATACGTGCAAGTTTAAGTGAAGTAGGGAGGTCAGGCCGTGTTGTATATGAAATATAAGAGGGCGTATGTACCTGGTAGTGCGGCATGGGTTCCTATATATGTTTATTTGTGTATGTATATTATGTATGGTAAACTAAAATAAATGTATATATTTAGACGCACTTAAATCAATTACCAGTTTATATATATACACACATATAATAAAAATATTATAAAGGTTAATAAATAAAAAAGGAAAGAATTTGTGTGTGTGTATATTATTCAATATTATTTTGCAACAACTAATACTATATTATATATTGTTATAGAAAACTTTATTTATATTCTTGCGTAAAGATTTTATTTTATTTCGATATTTTTTCCATTTCTGTGTGACGAGCAATTTGAATAAACGGTTTAGTGATATTGTCTGGTATAAGACTTGTGGTAATACTTTCCTGGTTGTTCGTCAGACTTGTTATATAGAAATATCGAGTGTGGATTGAGTGTAGTTTACAAACATTGAATAATTATTCGAATAACATATGGTGGTATGGGATGCTGTTATTTTATTCGTTTGATTGTTCTTTGTAAGTAAATATCACTCAAACGAGGATATGCTCATAGGTATGTAGAGATACTCGCTGCGTGAGTATATGGTAGGCTGGTTTTACTTATGCGGGTCTTGAGTTGTCCTACGGTTGGAGGTATATACAGCTATAGGTTAAGTATTATATAACCATCCACCTTGGGTTCGACTCCCTGTATGTTGCAGGAGTGAACCAAATTGGCCAGTATCTATCCTGGTGGCTTGATTGAGAGGTTGCACCCCAATCCATTAAACCTTGTTTATGATTATGTTTAGCCTTGTGCTAGTGTTATGTGTGGTGCCCTGTGTCGCATATGTCAGCTGTCGGTTATCTTAGGGAATAAGTATCGGTAGTCATAGCCGAAGTGGCTACGCGTTGTTGAGCCTATGGTGGATCTTCGTCATAATACCGAGAAAGAAGAGGTTAGGGTAACCGATGACTATAAGAGTCATGTCATGTGGACCACGTATGGCTCCTGGAGCAAGTAGACGTGCTGACAGTCCCCATTTGGTTCTGGTATGTATGTGAGTGTAGTGGGTTGACATATGTTATTCTCATTCCAATAATGAGTTGAATATGCTAGAGATTATGTCTAAAGTGTATTTAGTTCCCGTATATCCATACTTTGCTAATTTGGTTTTTAGCCTCTATTTATTGTTTGTGATTTGGTTTGTAATTGGTTCTAACTTAAGATTCATTTGATGATGAATTGGATGATCTGATTTGTTAGGCTATCTCCCTTTATATTTATTGCTTATGATGTTTAATACTATAATGGGTTATTATCACTGCCATTATACTATATGGCATTATATTCAGACATAGTCTGACTCGTGTGTTCTTTGTAATACTCGGGTCAGTCCAAGCGACTTCTAGTGCAGGTACTTAGTGATGATGGAGCTTAGTATGGACCTATGAGGAAGCTAATAGGAGAGATAGAATGATACATTCTCTACCCATTTTGTAGCTTTATTGTATAGTGGTTGATGTACTTAGTGATATATCATGTGTTAGGCTAATGTTCATCATTTTGTATCCCGCTGGACTATGTACTGTATGATATTATATTATATTTTATCTACTGTGTTCGGACTTTGTATTCCCTCATTGATTATTATTATCGTTGATTATGTATTGTTCATCTTGGAGGCACGTGTGTTATTGCCTTGTACCGAGACCGAGCACAAATATGGTAAGTGACACATTATTGAGATACATACCGAGGTTGGTTTAAGGGAATATCCATGTGTATGCTCCATATCGCTTCATTCTTTGTATTACTCAACACGAGTCATTAGCCTAGTTGGACCTTGGGGACATTGTCCTTTGGGATAATGGGTAGATGGACTAAATATTACCTAGGTGTACATGATGATTACAGGGTGTAGTCATCTGGGTGTGTACTTGTTATTTGTCACTATTTTATATATATGCGCATTATATCAATATTATTTAGCTAATCTAATATGCATCTCACTTCAAGCGCAGTGAGATTTGGCTAGAACATGCTCAGGTCGGGGAGAACTAGGTCAGCCTTCTTGTACTAGATTTGGTGGAGTGTTTATGTCCACTGAGCAACTCATGGAGCCGCTGAGGAGTATCCTTTCAATGGCACTGAAAGTGTGATCGGAGTCCAAGCCTGGATGAAAACATGTGAATGCATTTTCACATTTATGGAGGTCATGGATCATCAAAGGGTCTAAATTGCTTCTAGCCAATTGCAGGAGATAGCTCTTAATTGGTCTGAACCACTTGTAGCGGAGGTTGATGAATCATAAATGCCATCAGAGGAATTCAAGAATAAATTTGAGAGGAAGTTCCTACCAAAGGTAGAGAAAGCAGTTATGGCTCACAAATTCATTGATTTGAAACAACATACAAGTCCGTGACTAAATATATAGCAGAGTTTGAGCCTTATCCAAGCATGGAAAGGAGCTTATTAGCACATTTATGAAGAAGAATCATAAATTTGTCTATGGTTTAAGGAAGACTTTGAGGAAACCTTTCCTTCTTTAGTTAGAAACCACTTTTGAGAAGCTTATGGATGTTGCACTGGGACTTGAGAAAGAAGAGAAAGGCAATAGTAAGGAGGAATAGTTGAAGAGAAAGGTATCTATTGGAAAGAAGCAAAGCTTTCCATTCAAAAAGAAGAATTTTGGGTTCCAAGACAAGAAACAGGCGAGAGTTGACACTTCTAGTTCAAAGGTTCTTGGTAAAGATACTATTAAGTGTTTCAACTATGGAGAGAAGGGCCATTACTCAAGGGAGTGCACTAGACCTCATTGAATCACATTTTCGAAGAAGTATAGAATGTGTAACAAAGTAGGACATCTTAGCTACACCTGTCTTGAAGCTGGGAATAAGACAGCAAGGCTGAATGCTCTTGAGGCATGAAGGGTACCTTTTATGGAAAAAGGAAAGAAACCTGCAGTTCTTGAAGGTACGATTCTAATTAAAGATTTCCCTATTAGAGTTCTATTCGATACAGGAGCGTCACACTCATTCATATTGAAAGAGCTAGTGGATAAATTCTATTTTGGTGTGGTTTACCTAGTCACATCTTTGAGGATTGCAAATCTCATTGGTGGATACAAGACTCTCAAGATGTTATGCAAAAATGTTGAATTGCTTTTGGATGGTTATTCCTTTTACTGTGATTTACATGTGTTTGAATACTTAGGGTTTGGTATTAAACTCAGAATGGATTGGATCGAGCGATAAGAAGCATACTTTTTATTCCCTAAAAGCCTAAGCCATCCTGATTCAAAAGAAAGAATCCATATAATCCTTGAATATATTAATGAGGGTTATGGAGGATCTTGTTTTGCTATTGAAACTCGAGATGAGGATGAGATCGCTCTGATTTCGATAGTTAAGAATGCCCTAATATCTTCAAGCTATTTACCGATTTACCTCCTAAACGAGCTATAGAGTTCCGAATGGACCTTGTTCCTAGAGATCAACCAGTAAGTAAACCTTCGACTAGAATGTCAGCAAAGGAGAATGAAGAGTTGAAGAAGCAACTAACAAATTTGGTGCAGAAACATTTCATAAGATTGAGTAGTTCACCCCGAGGAGCCGTAACAGTATTTATAAAGAAGGCAGATGGTTCTTTCAGGTTGTGCATCATTAAGGAAACTTAATGACCTGACAATCAAGAATAAGTATTCTCTCCCTTGAATTGATGATATGTTCGATCAGTTGAGCGGAGCTAAAGTATTTTTATAGATGGATTTGTCTACTGGATTTCATCAGCTCGGGATAGCAGAAGACAACATTCCATTAATAGCGTTCAGAACCAAATATGGCACGTACGAATGATTGGTGATGCTATTTGGTCTAATGAACTCTCCTACTTATTTTGTAGATCTAATGAATATAGTCTTCGAGGAATATTTGGGTAAGGTCGTCTTAGTATTCATCGATGAAATTTTAGTATACTCTAAATCTAAAGAGGAGCATGAGATGCACCTAAGAATGGTATTGGAGACATTAAGACAAAATAAGCTAAAAGCCAAGTTCTTCAAGTGCTATTTTTTGTAGAAGCAAGTAAAGTTTCTTTGCCACGTTGTTTTAGTAGAAGGTATCTTTGTAGACCCCGCTAAGGTCGAAGTGATACAGACTTGGAAACGGCCAAAGACTGTATCTAAGATTAAAAGTTTCTTGGGATTAGGTGTTACTATCGGCGATTCATCAAGTACTTTTTGAAGATAGTTCAACCATTGACTAACCTCACCATAAAAGAGTTTAGTTTATATGGACATACAAGTGTGAGGAAGCTTACCAAAAGTTAAAGGAGCTGCTTGAAGGTAATCATAATTTGGAAGTCTATACTGATGCTTATGTTTCAGGCTTTAGCGCAATACTTATGTAGAAAGGAAGAGTCGTAGCATATGCATCGAGGAAATTAAGACGAAATGAAGTTAAATACGCTACACATGACTTAGAGTTAGTTATAATTGTGTTCATGTTAAAGATATGGCAACACTACCTACTTGTAGAACGATTTGTATTATACACATATCAAAAATAGTTAAAGCACCCATTCACACAAAAAGATTTGAATATGAGACAACAATGACAGTTGGAATTTCTAGCAACCTATGATTTCGATATCCAGTACTCCTGGTAAAGGAAATTGTGTTGCTATGCATTGAATAGAAAGCACTAAGCTGTTGTCTATATGGCGACAGTGGAGTGGAAGGATTTAAAACTTGTTTCCACATGTGATATTCGAGATAGAGGCTTAGATGTTAGTTCTGGAGTGATGTTGGCTAGTCTTATTACCCAATTGTCATTGGTAGATAGAATAACAGATGCTCAATAGTGAGATCATTCCACTCTTGCAATTATTTAGAAGTTGGAGTCTGGAGAGGATGATGATGTGGATCTCCCTAGTTATTCCTTGGATACACAAGGCTACTTACGGAGAAGTGATAAACTAGTTGTATCTTACTTAGATAATCTTTGTAACGATGTAATTGATGACTATCACCGATCACGTTATACATCCATCCCAAAGGAAGTGGGATGTATATTGACATGAAGTGCCTATACTACTGAGAAGGGATAAAGCACAATTTAAGGAAGTATATGAAAGGATGTATGACTTTTCAGCTAATTAATGCTTGAACATCAAAGACCCGGGGGTCTTCTATAACCGTTGGAAATTCCCCAATGGAAGGGGTATCAAGTATGAGGCATTAGTAATCAATAATTTACTTATACATATCCCGTTAGAATAGTTTAACCCTTGTGACTCTAGGTATCGATTGACTTTGTGGATGTGTAACCATAGTCTAACAACATATGGGTAATAGTGGTTCAACTGACTAAGTTAGCACACTTCATTCTAGTGAAGTCAACTCGAACCATACCACACTTGGCCAAGCTGTACGCGAAGGAAGTAGCGAGACTACGTGGAGTTCCCAGCTCCATCTTTTGTGACCATGATCCACTATTTCCTAGTCGATTTTGGAGAAGCTTTCAGGAAGTGTTAAGGACTAAAATGAATTTTAATACAACCCATCATCCCTAAATAGATGGCCAGATGGAGCAGGTCAACCAAGTACCCGAGGATTTACTTTGTGCCTGTGTTTTGGATTTTGGAGGAAGTTGGGAGGATTATCTCCACCTTGTCGAATTTGTTTACAACAACTATTTCTAGTTCAGTATTGGCATGACACTATTTGAAGCTTTATATGGAAGGTCGTGTCGATTACCAATATGTTGGTTAGAGGCAGCAGACAAGTTTTTTCTTGATCCTGATTCTATGAGGGAAGCTACAGAGAAGATAGAGCAGATCAGACAAAGGATGAAACAGGTCCAAGATTGATAGAAATCTTATGCAGATCGCAGAAGGAGACAATTGGAGTTTGCAGTTGAAGATTGGGTAGACGTGAAAATATCTCTATTGAAAGGAGTAATGGAGTTTAGTAAATCAAGGAAGTTGGCACCTCGATATGTAGGACCATACAAGATTATTGAAGGTGTTGGGCCGATGGCATATGTAGTAACATCGCCTTACAACTTTTCCGGTATTCACAACATCTTCCACGTGTCTCTGTTGAGGAAGTGTTTGAGGGACACAGAGATAGTTATTGAACCTCGAAACATTCTAGAGATTGAGATGTCTCCTGACTTGACTTATGTGCAACATCCGATTCGTATAGTCGATTTGGAAGTCTGTCAGCTTAGGAGAAAGAAGGTCCCATTGGTGAAGATGTAGTGGTCTGATAACCTATTAGATTATACCTGGAAGACCAAAGAGCAGATGATACGGACTTATCCTGAGTTATTTAGAGATGCACATAAGTCAGGTATGTAATTTATTTCTCATCTGTTATTTATTAATTAATGATGTAGGGGGATAGAATATATCAAGATAGCTGTAGATTTCTCCCAAGTAAGAACTGCGTGGATGCAATTTTTTTAAGGGAAGTTTGTAACAACCCATAGTTGCGAAGTGATTAATTGATAATTAAATAATAATAAATAATGAATTTATTTGAGATTTGACTTAAGTATTAGAATTATGGTGTAATATTGGAATTAAAAAGGATAGATTTGTTAACATAGATTTGAAATTATTTAGTAAATGATTTAAATAAAATAATTAATTAATTAAATAAAACCATGGAAGATTTCTTTGATAAAATAAATAGAGTTTTAATTCATAGAAAAGTGATTTTACAAAGGAAATGATTTGGTAAAGTAATTAAATAATATTGGGCTTGAGTATGTATATTTTATAAAACAAATAAAAGAAGAAAATGGAAAAGTGAAAAAGCTCACCTCAAAATATTTACCAAACTCAAGATAAACCGAACTCCAGAAATAAGATTCGAGAGATTTCCAAAACCAAGAAAAATCCAATCTCTTGACATATCTATTTCAATTATAAATATAACCTAACCTACGACACTTATTCGTTTATAAATCACTTCCTTCTACCCAAACCTTATCACTTCAATAATTCAGAAAAAAATCAAAATAATATCTATAAATTAAATTAGCTTTAAATTTCAGCTTCTCACCACCTCTACACCAATTAGCAATTAAGCAATTTAAGAGTTGGATATCAATTTGAAAAGCTAGCATTCACAGTGAAGAGCGGGAGAAATTCCATCAATGAAGCATCAAAAAATAAGTGAAGTTTCATTTCAGGTGAGTAATGCTAACTGACAACTATATACATAAATTTTTGTACTGATACGGAAGTGATTGGTGCTTATGCTTTCCATTTATTAAATCCAATTTTTGAAACAAAACACACAATCCCCTGATAATTGAAACTTTAAAATACTAGATGATGTTTGAATCATTAAATGATATATGTTGAACTAATAACAGAAGAATCAAGAATTAAGTAAGAAATATACTTGATCCAGGGAAGCTTGCGTATCTACGTCTATTTTATTTTTAGTATCAACTTTGTGTGTGTGCAATGCAAGGTTGCATAGGAAACTTTATACACTATCAAAATATGTGTCTGGTTGTTCATATTTGCGTGTTTATACATGAGTTTTCCCCTGTGATGAGCATTGTATTTGTGAATGTGCTGCGCTTTTGGTGATGCATGCATGCCTGTGCATGATCTTTTATTTATCTCTTAGTATGTGCCTGCGTGAAAAATAAATAATAGAGTATTTAAATTTGTCTCGTTAGATAAAAGCAAACCAGCACAACATAATGACTAGTTTGTTCATGCAATAGAGAAAAGCAATGAACATTTATTTATGACTAATCCTATTACAGATTTTCAACAATAGACATGTGTGTTTGTTTTGTTAATAAATATTATTTTATTTATTTATAGTATTTCTATTTACCTTTTGTTAGTGCCAAAATTGGTCACTAACACCCAAATCTAAATGAAAGCACCAAATCACAGTCACAAATTACAGAGCGAATGTATGTAGAGAGTATAAATATGAAGAATAGTAAAAATTAGAAAGAAAGTAGTACAACAGATGATTTATAGCGATTCGGCTGGCTTCGGTCTACGTCCATTCCAGAAATTTTTTTTTATTGATATCAGAATCAAGTACAATTACAATTACAATCCAGAGTTTTCAAAACAATAATGACAGAACAACCTTAATGGAGAAGAGAAAGAGTAACAGAATGAAGATCCTCTTTTCTGAAGCCCCGCTTCCTGTATTTATAGGCAAAGTCCTGATTACTGGGCTTCGTGAATGGTTCAGGCCCATCAAGAACTTCGCCGACACCCAACTCCATCATTACGACTGACCCTGGGTTCTAAATATGCCAGCCTGAATTTCCTAGGCAATGACCCAAAGAAATCAGTTTGACTCGAAGTAACTTGCTCTTATACTTATGTCGACCCACTCTTCCATTCCTAACTTTCAATTATGCTGATCGACCCCATATGGCCGAACCACTAGAGGCTGACCCACCTATCACAATTCCTCCGAAGCCAAATCACAAAGGACCGAGCCATATGACTCCAAGGCCAACCCCATGCCATAGTGTTGTCTTGATTCCCAAATCCGACCCGAAGAACACCCATAGCCGACCCGAGCTCCATCCAATGCCGACACAAAGTAGTTTTGACCATGCCGATCCCATCTCTGAATACATGTCGAATTGATCTTCACGTGTCGATCCGCTTTGACTTATCTACCCTGACCGACCCTACATGACTGACCCACTAAGGCCGAACCATATATGCCAAACTACCGATGCCGAACCATATCTGGCCGAGCCACTTCTTTGCCGACCTAGAGCACTCCTCGAGGCCGATCCACCTTCTACCGAACCACTCCAGTATGACCGAACTACCTTCCTACCGACCTACTTCTTTGCCCATCCAAAGTCTTCCCAACACCGACCTTAAAACCAAACTACCGATCCACGTCAACCTGACTATCTTGACCGATCCACACACGGCCGATCATACATACCGGTCCATTGATACCGACCCATTCAGGCCGAGCCACTCGTGACTTTCCACCCTTGAACGAGCCACCTTGATGTTTCTCCCTTTAGTATACCGACCCGAGGTATTCTAGATGCCAAGCCAAATTTTTCACCGATCCCAAGCAAATATACCGAATCCTAAGCCAATCAATCCATGACCCGAAGTAAGGTTAAGTGCGACTCAAAGGAAACTCCAAGCAATCCGAAATGACCCGACTCCTGTCGAAACATGTCTTTCATGTACCCCACACCTTTTGTCCATCGACCATGCTCAACCATGGCTTCAAATTATTATTTTTAGTTGAGTATCCGTTCATCCATTTGAACAAAATTCATGATATTCCAGCCTCGATAACCGTGAAGTTGATTAGGTTGAATCTGTCTGTTAACGACCTTGTCAAAAGGCGGTTTAACATTTGCCACCCAGAACATGCCTTGCAATAAGAAGATGTATTTTGAATAGCCTTTAATCCATGATCCAAAGTCCACATTCCATCCATAGGCATACCATCTGATACGCAATCTAATCCGTTTTATCTTAGTGCCATTTCCGTATCCTTATTCCAATCTGCAATTGCTCCGAGTTGATATCTGATTCCGAATCCAATAACTAAACCCTAAGCCAATTCCATAGCCATCCGAACGTGTCAACCGAGTTTTAATTTATTCATGTCCAATAACCAATAACCAAGTCCATGACCACTCCAGGCCGATATCCTATTCCGACCTCGACTCTCCGGTCATGGTTTTTATGTTCACCGATCTTGGCTCTCCGGCAAAGGACTTTTTAATATTCTCTGGCCTCGGCTCTCCGGCCGAGGGCTTTTTAATATTCTCTGACCTTGGCTCTCTGGCCAAGGACTTTTTATATTCTCTGGCATCGGCTCTCCAGCCAAGTACTTTTTATATTCTCTGGCCTTGGCTCTCCAGCCAAGGACTTTTTAATATTCTCCGACCTCGGCTCTTCAGTCAAGGACTTCTTTTTTTCTCCGGCCTCGACTCTCCGGCCAATGACTTTATAATATTCTCCGGCCTCGGCTCTCTGGTCGAGGGCTTTTTATATTCTCCGACCTCGGCTCTCCAGCCAAGGACTTTTCATATTGTGTTCGAGTCCATGCCATCTCTCTCTTCAACAAAGGGACTCGTAACTTGCGATCACTGCCCTGTCTCTCCGATCGGGACCGTGATCGCGAGACCTGTAATATTTATTACATTGATCCAAATCCGATCATTCGAAATAAGAGTTTTTAGAGCTAGGAAAAACCAAATAAATGTCTGCACATCCAAGGAAGAAACCAAAGTTTTTAGAAAACAAAATGAAAAAAGGATTTCATAGACTCGAGCAACACGATTTATCATCGTCTCAGAGCATGCCTAAGGACCTTCCTCGATCTCTTGCATGTGTCAGTGATTTAGTCATATTATTTCGAGTTCTATTACTATTCAAAGCCATAAATCTATTTAGTTGATAACAAGCTGACGTTGCCTAGGTCCAGTGCCATCTTCGTTCGAGGTGGGCGGCGGCCGCTCCTGTTCCACTGCCACAGCTCGATTCCCTACATATTGCTGTAAATGACCATTCCTTACATGCTCCTCAATGATATCTTTCAAGTGCCTGCAGTTATTTGTGTTGTGCCCATCCAGCTCATGGAATAGGCAATGCTTTCTCGATGCCCGCTCGTATTAAGAAGGTTCCCTCCTTGCCGGCCTTCGATAATGGAGGCATCCTCGAGTATCTAAGCAAATCCTTTCTAGAGTCTAAGTTAAATTTATGTAAAAAGAAAACTTCGACCCCCTTCGAGGACTTTTTGAAGTGCTACCGTTGTCATTCATTTTCCTTTTTCCTTTATCATCTTTATTTGGATCCTCCCTGGGTGGACCTCCACCCCTTACTGCATAAGCTTTAGCCTCCCTCCCTTCTCTCTCAGCCTACGTATCTTCCTACCTAAGAAACCTTTCCACCTCATGGTAGAACTCCTCGAGATCCCTCGGTGGGTCCTGTTCCAATGAAATCTTGAAATCAGAATTATCTCCAATTCCTGAAACTTTCGCCATCAAAACCATCGATAGATCGGGTCGATCTACCGAAGCCACCGCCGCATAGAATATGTTTAAGAAATCACCGAGCGACTCTCCTTTCCATTGTTTCATTGATGATAAAGTCATCACGTTCTTGGGTCTAACTATGTGGACCCCAAACCGTCTCATAAACCTTTTAATCAGCTCCGTCCATGTGCCGATAGAGCCACTCTCTAGCTGTCTGAACCATAATGCTGCAAAATCCATCAAATACAAAGGGAAGCATCGTATCATGATCTCCTCCGATGCCTCCAGCACTTCCATATGCCTCATGTACCTCGTCATGTGAACAATGGGATCCATTCTCCCGTCATACATCTCCAATGTTGGTAGTTTGAAATCTGGTGGGTTTCTAGCTTGCCTGATCGTAGGAGCAAAGGGACTCCTATTCACATCCTCCAAGTCTCTATTTACCAATCTGCCTCTCATGGTTCTCCTAACCATCTCCGCCAACCTATCACTTTCACCGAGCTGTAGTCCTTGTCTGTTGCCTTCAATCTTCCCACGGGTTCACGAGGGAATCCTAGGACCTGCTCTCCTAGATGAGAATCCATTCCTCTATTGACACCTTGTTGTACAGCTCCACCTAGTAATCCGTCCGATATTGGATCAACAAGCTCCGGTGGAGTGCCCTCTAGTCTTGGTGCTGCTCCTGATGGTCCTACTCTGTTCTGAATTCTGGTTGCTTCGTGCTTCTGACCCCTATGTCCAGCATCTCCTGCAGTTGTGTTCCCTTGACTTTACACTCCGACTTATGCAACTTTTTAAAGTAGGTTCTGCATCATCTCCTCTTGTCTTTTCAGCGTTGGTTCCATCTCGTCTCTGCTGATGAAATCAACGCCTGATTAGCTCTCGAGGAAGCCTCTTGACTCCCCTCATGCTGACTCCTTTCAGTCCTCTATCTTTTGGTTGATTGCTTTGCCATAGTCTCCAGGATCCAAGCTCCTCAGCCTCTAAATCCAAAATCCTAGCTTTAGAATCCTTGAGTGCTAGCTTTCTCAGTGAAAGCACCAAAATGTTAGTGCCAAAATTGATCATTAACACCCAAATCCTGATGAAAGCACCAAATCATAGTGACAAATCATAGATAGAATGTATGTAGAGAGTATAAATATGAAGAACGGTAAAAATTAAAAAGAAAGAAGTAATAACAAAGGATTTATAGTGGTTTTGCAGATTCCGGCCTACGGCCACTCTAGAAATTTCCATTTTATTGATATCAGAATCAAGTACAGTTACAATCCGGAGTTTTCAAAATATTAATGGAAGAGCAGCCTTAATGGAGAAGAGAAAGAGGAACATAATGAAGATATCCTTTTCTGAAGCCTTGCCACTTGTATTTATAGCCAAAGTCCTGATTACTGGCCTTCCTAAATGGTCCAGGCCCATCACGAACTTTGCCAACACCCAACTCCATCATTATGACTGACCTTGATTTCTGGATATACCGGCCTGAATTTCCTAGGCAATGACCCGAAGCAACCCTACATTTGACTTGAAGTAACATGCTCTTATACTAATGTCGACCCACTCTTCCATTCCTAACTTTTAACTATGCTGACCGACCCCATATGGCCAAACCACTAGAGGCCGACCCACCTATCACAATTCCTCTAAAGCCGAACCACAAAGGACTAACCCATATGACTGCAAGGCCGGCCTATTCCATAGTGTCATCCGGATTGCCAAATCTAACCCCAAGAACACCCATAGCCGACCCGAGCTCCATCCAATGCCGACCCAAAGCAGTTTCGACCATGCCGATCTCATCTCCGAATACATGCCTAATCGATCACCATGTGCAAATCCACTTTGACTTACCTACCCTGACTGACCCTATATGACCGACCCACTAAGGCCGAACCATATATGCCAAACCACCGATGCCGAACCAAATCTGGCCGATCCACTCCTTTGCCGACCTGGAGCCCTCCTCGAGGCTGATCCACCTTCTACCGAACCACTCCAGTATGACCGAACCACCTTCCTATCGACCTACTTCTTTACCCATCCAAAGTCTTCCCAACACCGATCCTAAAACCAAGCTGTCGATCCATGTCAACCTAACTATCTTGACCTATCCACACACGGTCGATCCATACATACCAGTCCATATATACCAACCCATTCAGGTCCAGCCACTTGTGACTTTCCATCCCTGACCGAGCCACCTTGTTGCCGCTCCTTTTACTCCATCGACCCAAAGTATACTAAATGTCGAGCTGAAGTTTTCACCAATCCCAAGAAAATATACCGATACCAAGCCAATCACTCCACGACCCGAAGCAAGGCTAAGTGCGAATCGAACAAAACTCCAAGCAATTCGAAATGACTCGACTCCTATCAAAACTTGTCTTTCATGTACTCCACAACTTTTATCCATCGACCATGCTCAATCATGGCTTCAAATAATTATATGTAGTCGAGTATCCATTCAAACATTTGAACCAAGTACATGATATTCCATCCTCGATAACCATGAAGTTGATTACGTTGAATCCGCCTGTTTATGGCCTTGCCAAAAGGCGGGTTAACACCTTTTTAGGAGTTAAATGATTCTCACCCTTACCCAAACATGAATCATTGTATAAGTTGTAAAGTTATGCATGATATTTTACTACCAATTCCATTTTACAACTGTTTCAGTTTTTATTTTCATTGCGTTATTTTTAGGTTTAATGCATATCTCACTATACTTTTACTAACATTAATATTCAAGTCTATCCTTTTGTTTTCTTCTTGTGTATTCACATGAAAGTTTTTAAGGGGAGATCTGCATATTTACAAACTCTAGAACATATTTTTCAGCTGATATTTTCACCCTTTATTCTTTTGGAAATCATGGGTTATATAAATAGAAAGATAGTTCAACTCTGGTAATATATGCCTTGTATTATGTGACGACCCCTATATTTATATAAATGTAGTCTGTTATTTATTTATGTGTGCCCAAATGCTATGTAATTTAATGTGTGCATGTGTTGCATATAAATGATGTCCGTGTGTTTAAGTGTTAGAGTGTGAACTATCAAAAGATAGACCTTCCTTATATATATGCTATATATGTGCCTGTGTACAAATTTTAATATATGAATTAGTGTTAGTCATAAATGTTAGTACAAGCATTCTTATGTTTCACCTATACATAAGTTGGAGTTACGCGCACATGTGTATTTTTTCCTATTGGTGTTGTAGTGGTGTTTAGTGTTTAGTAAGTGCATATGCAGCAGGTAGTCTAGTGTTATGTGTGTGCATGTGTCAGGTTGTCTAGTGCATGTGTGTGTTTGCGTGTGTATAAGTGTAAGTTTAAGTGAAGTAAGAAGGTCAGTCCGTCTGGTATGGGACTTTCAGTGACACTTTCCTGATTATTCATCGAACTTGTCATATAGATATATCCAGTGTGGATTGAGTGTAGTTTATGAACATTGAATAATTATTTAAATAACATGTTGTGATATGGGATGCCGTTATTTTATTCGTTTGATTATTCTTTATAATCACTCAAACTGGGATATGCCCATATGTATGTAGTGATATTAGCAGCGGTGACTATATGGTAGACCGGTGTTTACTTATGCGGGTCATGAGTTAGCCAATGGTTGGCGATATATATAGCTATAGGTTGAGTACTATATGACCATCCACCTTGGGTCCGACTCCCTGTATGTTGCGAGAGTGAAACTGATTAGCCAGTAACTACCCTGACGTCCTAATTAAGGGGCCGCACCCCCAATCCATGACACCTTTTTTATAATTATGTTTAGTCTTATGCTAGAGTTATGTGTGGGGCCCCTGTATCATATAGGCCAGTAGTTAGTTACTCTGGGGCACAAGTGTCGGTAGTCATGGCCGAAGTTGCTACATGTCATCGAGCTTATGGTAGATCATTGTCACGATACCAAAAGAAGAGATATTAGGGTAATCAATGACTTTAGGAGCCGTGTCATATGGACCACGTGTAGCTCCTGGAGCAAATAGTCATGTTGTCAGTCTCCCGTCTGGTTCCAGTATGTATGTGAGTATAGTATATTGACATATATTGTTCTTATTCCTATAATGAGTTGACTATACGAGAGACCGTGTCTAAAGTGTAGTCAGTCCCCGTATATCCATACTTTTCTGATTTGATATTTAGAGATAGCATCTGTTTATTGTTTATGATTTGGTATGTGATTGATTCAGACTTGTGACTCATTTGAGTATGATTTGGGTGATATGGTTTGTTAGGCTATCTCACTTTACATTTGTTACTTATGATGTATTATAGTATTTTGGGTTATTATCATTGCCATTATACTATATGGTATTATATTCATACATAGTCTGACCCATATGCTCTCTGTAATACTTGGGTCAGTCCGAGCTACTTCTATTGCAGGTACTCGGTGATGATGGAGCTTAGTATGGACCAATGAGGAAACTAATATGAGAGATAAGATGATACATTCCCTACTCATTTTGTAGCTTTATTGTATATAGTAGTGGTTGATGTACTTAGTAATATATCATGTATTGGGCCAATGTTCGTCATTTTATAGGCCATTGGACTATGCATTGTACTGTATGATATGTATATTATATTTTATCTAATGCGTTTGGACTTTGTGTTCTCTTATTTATTATTATTATATATGAGGTTGCGTATTGTTCATCCTGGAGACACATCTGTTATTGCCTTGTGCCGAGACCTAGCATAAATATGTTAAGTGACACATTATTGAGATACATACCAGTGTTGGTCCAAGGTAATATATCATGTATTGGGCCATTGTTCGTCATTTTGTAGGCCATTGGACTATGCATTGTACTGTATGATATGCATATTATATTTTATCTAATGCATTCTGACTTTGTGTTCTCTTATTTATTATTATTATATGTGGTTGTGTATTGTTCATCTTGGAGGCACATCTGTTATTGCCTTGTACCGAGACCGAGCATAAATATGATAAGTAACACATTATTGAGATACATACCAGTATTGGTCCAAGGGAATATTCATGTGTGTTCCCTATGTCGCTTCATTCTCCACATTACTCGACAGTATTACGTAGTAATGTTCTTGAGTAGTATGGGTATAGAAGTGGGGGTTTTGTAGCCCGTCTTACCATTATCACTCTCGAGGAAGCCATGCACCCTCCGATTTGAGCTAGGACCCTTCCACCGCTATGCACATGACTTCTTGTCAACTAGGAGAACTCATGGGAAAGCATGCACTCCCCCTCAATGCTAGTGCCGCTAGCCACTCGACGCTTGGCAAGCACCTAGCTCGTATAAACGAACAACCGAGCTCAGCCCGTCGCATAACAATCTTACTACTTGGCATATTTTAAATATTCTTTACTGAAATAATACGGGAACATCCCAAACAATGCTTCACCCAGAAGAACCTCCAATCCCCATAGTGCTTAAGTTCGAACTAGGACCACTCATCGACAAAGCAACAAAGTGAGGCTTAACTGCCGCACATCATCCCCAGCACCTAACAAGCTCCCGGGCGGCACGATCAATGGTCGTTTTTGACTCACTTAACCTACTCAGGTAGACGGTGAAAAAATTTGATCAGACCGGCATAAATGTTTGCTAGCTATTCGAGATACCTACCCTACGAGTCGAAAGTAGGAAAAACTACTATAACCAGTTTCTCAAACAATAGATTTGCAATAAAGAATCTATTTTATTTAGTTCAACGGTGTGTGAGTATAATGCCCGCCCCTCTAGGCTTATAGTGATTTTCAATCGCTAAATAGTTAAAAAGAAGAAAAAGTGCAGAGAAGAAGTAGGTCAAAAGTTCTTCCAAAACATGCCAGTCCGCACTCTTATCATCGCCTAGAAAGCGTCCGACAGTGGAAACGATAAGGAACTTATTGAAGGAATGTGCTACCACCACCAATGCCTTCAACGTCGAATCTTAAAAGAGATTGTGAAGAGCGCCCAGGAAACCTCACCAAGGAATAGACCAAGACCTCATCGGTAACAAATGAATCAAAGGCGCCAACTCCTACTATTTCCAAAAGGGCGTGTAAAAGAGTCCAGACAGACTTAAGGTAGGGAAAATAGGAGCATCAAAGCAAGAAAGGCCTTAACCTTGCTCAGACCCATATCTTTAGATTGACGTTCGATCAACGTTAGAACTTTGGCCAGGGGACCCGGGTCCCAACCAAGGACAAGATCCATCTCAAGCAGTCAAAACTGAAGAGCAACTATCTGAACTACCATCAAAAAATACAATTTGTCAACCAAGAAGGCTACCACCTTTCTAAACCCCACTAAATATGAGAAAATTCCAAAAAAGTTTGACAAGAAGCCAAATTCTTAAGAGCAATGCGAAAGAAACAAACAGTGAAAGCCAACTGTTTTTTACCAAGAGAAAACCGTGTAGAGTTCAAATTTACAGATAAAATTACATGGCCAATGCTATATGGGTCTAGAGTAGAAAGGAAAAGGGGTATTTATATGCCACTCCCTTCAATCGCATCTGTTGCAATCTAAAAGGTAAATGTAATCCTGACCATTAAAAAATGATAAGTGCTTATCACACCACACAAGTGGGCGAAAACATACCTTTATGGCACGTCTCGAGAATACAACTATCATTACTAATGACACAAGGCCATGTGGATAATGCATTAATTGCACACCAGAATCATCAGTCTATATAGTCTTTTAGATTCCAAAAGACTGGGCCTGCTCATTGGCTGGAAGGACAAAATATTACTCAAATTTTTTATAAGTAAGAAGATAAATAATTGAGGTTTCTTAACTTAATTCGCTTCGGTCCGGGCCACCTATGACATAGACCAGCTTACCCCGAGCAACCCGAGGATCAAAAACATGTCAGCAAGTCTCGTTGAACCGCCGTCTAGGTTGGACCGATGTCAGCCCATTCTCTTTATGTTACTTTAAGTCGGCCCTCGACTAGTGCACTCTAAAGCAATGACTATAGCCATCTCATCAAACAATGTAAGGCATCTTCACTACTCAGCCCAGACCTTATCCTTAGACCCCCTTTTATAAATAGTTGGCTCCAAAATTGTAAAAATTACTAGCGGATGCTAGGCGGTAAGCAAGAACGAGGGATTAACCGCCTAGATGGGGATTAATCGAGGATTAATCAAAGCTAGGTGTTTTTGATAAACAAATTCATTTTGGATAAAATTTTAGTATTTTGTTTAGTACTAACCGATCGACAATGAGATATCATGGATTTAGATGGGTTCGGAAGCAACCACGGAGGTAAAATCACTTGAAACAAACATTTTAATGCTTATAAGACGCATCAAGCCTAAGTTGGCGCATAGATGGTGCCTATTATTCTATTTATATGCTTAGATAATGTAGTAAGCCTCATCTAGGTGAATCATACAAAAACATAGACGGTAAGGCTAATCTCGCACCTTGGCGGGAGCCTGGAAGGATTTTTATAGCAATGGCTGACTCCTAGACAGCCCATCTCCTCGATCACCTTCGTTGGCCCATCCGTCGATTAACGCATCTCTAGATTACCTCAGGCATGACCTAACAACCCAGTTCGATATAGCCTCCACAAGCAATCGTATAGTTGGTCCTCCATATCATCCTGAGAAGTGCACCCATATCTACCAAATCGGCCCTCTCCGTCAGCATTATCCCTGATAATTTCCTACCTCATTCCATATCCTTAGGAAAATGCTGGCCTGCCTGGTCTGCTGCACCACATCAGCATACGCAAACATTACCTGAATAGTAAGAGCATGGCATGTATCTTATAGGGTTTTCTTATTGATATTGACCTCAACCGCTGATTCTTTTCACTTCGCGGACCGTCCCTCATCAAATTCGCTAAATTAAATCTACAGGACAACACCTTTCCAAACGGTTTTAATACATCATCACCTCATGCATGAAAACTTCAAAGCAGTTGGTTGCCACCCGCCAGTCACCCACGATCTCGCGTCCTCAGTTTAGCATCAAGCAGTAGATTCTCACAACAACCCACAGTTTATAGCTCTATGCCCAAAAAGTCATCAATATTAGTAGCAGCATTAGCCTTGAGTCGCCTATTTTATCTTTTTGTATCTCTTTCAATTCCCTGTAATTGTAAGAGAGCCATATAATAAAAGGAATTCACAGCGGACACAAGCAGCTCTGACAATTCATTCGATATCTTATGACATTTACCCATTAAATGCTTATTTTAGCTTTTAAATAAGATGACTTTGCTTCTCGTGGTCCAACTCTGAGGTTGATGAAAAATGCAATCAACAAAAACAATATTATAAGACATTTTGTGAAAAAACATCATCAAATATAATATCATAAGCATATAATTTCAAGCGTAATAGTCTTCCAAAGTCAAAATCCAAGATAATAGTATATATTACTTATAAATTATATATTTGAATCTGATTTTGCAATCATATTTTATAAATCGATATTTACATCATCAGATTCATAAGTTTCAACATTTGTCTTATATCGATTGACAATTTATTCGATGCGCTCATAATAGGAATAAACAGTTCAAAGTATATTGGAGATTGATTTGAAAAAAGCATCGATTCAAGATCATTTTTTTGATGCAAAAATAATTAGAATACAGGAAAATGGACGCAGGGAAGAAGTTGCGAAAAAAATTAGTCTCACGGACAGCAAGTTTGCTTTTTAGGCTGAAGGACATATTTTAGTGTAAACAGAAAATGATAGTTACAACTATCATTCTATGATTTACACTAAAATATGTCCTTCAGTCTAAAAAGCAAACTTCTTGTCCCTAGAACTAAATTTTTCTACAACTTGTTTCTTAAGCCTAAAATCCTCATTAGAATATATATTTTGAAGTTTGTTTAAGATTAATTCGGGAAATGCGACCACTCGAGATTACTTGTTCAGTGCAAGAGTGGTATTAGACATGATGGGTCGAATATGGACCCAATACAACGATTGCCGATTCTAGCCGGGTTGGGTATTGTTATGTCTAACTTGTATAGTTGCATATTTTAAAAACTTAACATGGCCCAAGGTTCGATCCAAGTCTGATTGGGTAATAACACTAAAAATGCATATATAATTTTGTTCATTTTTTGTCTAAGCTTCTAGGTCAGATCAGTTTTTCATGTTGTTTTTAACACCTAGGCCTGATCCAAAACCCACTAGGTTCAAGTTGGGTTTGGTTTGAATTTGCAGATCTCGGATCTAATTGTCCGATGCGGAATAATATGAATATATAGTTCAAAATTTATTGGAAATTAGTTCGAAGTGTAATAGTATCATCGTATAAAAAATATATAACGCATTCAACCATGGTAGAGATTAGTATGGATTGTGAATTTTTTTTAAAAAGAAATGAAGTAATAATGAAATAACAAAAATGCATGTCATTTTTGCACCGTGTGTCATTTGCATTGTAAGCGTCATTTATGCCATTCGATTCGTCTTTCCATGTGCAGCGCGTCATACAGAACAAAAGCGCAAACGCCGCGCCATGCATTGCACCAAGGCACACACCATAGCGCGTTTTTCATAACTAGATGAGCACCTATCAAGCCAAGGCGTGTAGAAAGGACAAGCATTAAGCTAGTTCATCTAGGTACTGAGAAGAATTGACGGTCAAATTATACTAGAGGCTTGAAGACTTAAAGATGTTAGCTAAAATGGAGGAACAACCACATATTGCACAAGGGAATCATGTTGGTATCGACATGATTTGTGATATAGAATAACCTCGTCTTCCACTCTATTCTCATGGATATGGATGCTTACTTGGTCTTTCATGATCTAGCGATTTTGATGGGTGATTCTCTTATAAATAGCAAACCAAAAGCAACGATTAAAAGACTTTTGGCCTCCATCTTTTTCATCTTCTACTCTCCATCCAACCTTATCATTTTGGAGCTTACTTTTGTTATTCTAGACCTGAAATCAATGCAAAACTCTTGTGCTAGTGACAATTAATCTCAAATAAAATTACAATGGACGTAGCCCATAGATTTTTCCAAACCAATATATAACCCCTCACGTTTTTGCTAATTTCTTGTCTTTTGATTAGATATATCTTGTTTCTAGTAGACTTGGGGTGTTGTGCCAATTTTTGGTTCAATAGACACTTGATAGGAGTTATTTTTCCCCTTATGTCGACAATGAAGGAAATGCATTTTTTATGAAAAATGGTAATATTTGTATGTCTATAGGTTTGGCTCTATGCGAATTTAGATATTTGATGGTGTAATTCAAGGCTCACTAATGTCCGATATATCTAGGACTTCAGAAGTCTTTTATTTCTTTGGGATGGTCGGATTCTTTTAGTTGCAAAACCACTATAGAAAAGGATGGCTAGAGGATTTCTGGGCTAGCACTTGCGTTGATGAAAGGCGAGAAGATCCATAGTTTTTATTTTCTTAAAGGAGTGACCATTGAAGGTGAAACTTATGTTGGTGTTGATAGTTTAAGGGATTTAGATGTGACGAGATTGTAGCATTGGTGATTAGTTTCGTGTTTAAGAGAAATCTTCGAAAGCAGAAAATGACTGATGAGAAGAGCTTCAGCAAGTCAAAGTTTTGCGAGGAATGTGTCATAGGTAAGCAATTGAATTTATCACTCGGTGAAGGAAGGCGTGGTTCTAGAATGCTCTCGAGTATGTTCACATGGATGTATAGGGACCAACACCGCTAGCTTCTTTGGATGGAGCTAAGTATTTTTTATCTATTACTAATGAATTTTCTTAAAAAGTTTTGGTATGTGTAACGAAAGCTAAGTCAGAAGCATTTGAGAAGTCCAAAGAGTGGAAAGCTCTTATTGAGAATAAGAGTGTGAAGTCTTTAAATGTGTTGAAATATGACAATAGCGGGAAATATATTTCCAAAGAGTTCTTAAGTTATTCAAATGGCATGGAATTCGAAGACATTTTACTACATTGGGTGATCTGCAATCAAATAGGATTGCAGAAAGGATGAACCGCACTCTATTAGAGAAAGCTCGATGTGTGAGATTGATATCAGATTTTCCGAAGGGATTTTATGCCGAAGTTTAGTCAATCCAATTCATATTGTGGTTCAATTTCGTACTTGGCTATTATTGGAAAAATTTCAGAAGAAGTGTTGAAAGGAAAGAGTATTTACTTGAGTGATTTTTGTATATTTAGTAGTCTACTTTATGCGCATGATTTGGGAAATGATAAGCTTGAGCCAAGGGCATTTAAGGGAGTTATACTAGGCTACATGGATGGTATGGAGGGATATCATATTTGGAACCCAAAAATTAAAAAGGTGATCAACTCCGTCATGTTCCTTTGATAAGTCTGCTTTATTTAAAGGAAAGGAGAAATCCTTAGATGTTTCAGATTTGATCAACAACATATCAAAGGAGATAGAAATTATTCTCACTTTTCGATCTAGTAGTAGAGTGAATGATGTTGAGGGTGGTAAGGCGGTTGATTTTACATCACATGATAGTCCACATGTTTCCTTTAGATACATTGTAATGTACTTGATTTTAAAGAGAGCTTGGTTCAAGGTGGATCCGAAGTTGAAACAGTTCAAGACAAAGTGGAGACGAGTTCAAGCGATGAAATTTCCAAATGGGTAGATCTTTGCACTATAGAGCGACCTGTAAGGTATGGAAATTCAAATTATCTTAGTTTTAATGATCGTTTGAACCATTTTCTTTTTGTTATCGAAGATGAGTCGACGAATCATGAAGACGTCCTGAAATCGAGTGATATATAACTCGAAATGGATTTGTTCAATGAGGAAGAGATGTAATTTTTGTACAAGAATGAAACTTGGGATTTTATTCTACTTTCGAAAGGTAGTCATACTACTTGGTGCAAAATGGATATACAAGGTAAATGACAATGGATGATTCAAATCTAGATTGGCTGCTAATCGATTTGCTAAAGAGAAGAGAAAGGAATATGCTAAAAAAATTGCGTTGGTTGTGTGTTATACTTCAATTTAGATCATATTGGCTACAGTTGCAAGTCATGACAGGTGTTAAAGCAACAAGATGCAAATACCGCTTCTTGCTTGATGACTTGGATGAAGACATCTACAAGAAGCAACCAGAAGAATTTGTTGTAGAAGAGAAGTCAAATTTGATGCGCAAGTTAAAGAAGTAACTTTATGGTTCGAAGCAGTTTTTATGCACTGACACAAAAGATTTGATCATTAATGCTTGATATTAGTTTTGATAGAAGAATGAAGGATGCTTGTGTTTATTTCTAGCGTTTGAAAAAAGGTTGTTAGGTGTACTATGTGGATGATATGCCCATAGCTTTAAAAGACAAGAATGAAATCAACAGGTTGAGATATTCTTTAAAATCAAAAATTTGATATTAAGGATCATGGTGAAGCAAGAAAATTTTGGGTATGAAAATTGTTAGCAATCGAAAGCAATGTGAGTTGAAATTGACTCAAAATGCATATATTAAGAACGTGTTTTCTCAATTTACCATGGACACGGAAAAGGTAGCTAGTACGCCATTACCTTCACATGTAAAGCTTTTGTCAAGTGAATCATCAATTTCGGAGGAGGACAAGACCTACATGGAAAGAATGTCATATGCAAGTGTGGTGAGTAGAATATGTACCCAATGTTGTCTACAAGGCCATGTACTACAAACATCATCGGGGTGGTTAATAGCTATATGGCTATTCAACGTAAATCGCATTGGGAAGCCATGATGATTATTTGAGATATTTCAAAGGGACTTCTAGTCATAGTCTTGTGTTTGACGGCAATATTGGTATGAGTTGCAAATTTTTTGGTTATTTTAATTCGGACTATGTAGGTGATGGAGATAAGATAAAATAAACTTCTGGATACGTATTTACTTTTGGTGAAACGATCTTTAGTTGGAGATCTAGATTGTAAACTACAATTGCTCTATCGATCATAGAGGCAAAGTTGATTCCAACGGTTGAAGCAACAAAGGAGACACTTTATTTTTGGAGGTTGGTGTGTGACTTGGGATCTATAAATGATATTATTGGTGTGTACTATAATAGCCAAAGTGCTATCCATTTTGACAGAAAATTTGGCATTTTTCTCTCGAAGAAAGCATTGAGGTAAGGGAGTCTTTTCTAGTTGTCGTTGATGTAGATAAGCTCATTTACCTTTGAAAATACACACAAAATATAATGAAATGGATATGCTGACATTATTAATACCTCGGTTATTAATTTTGATAACAACCTTGATAATAATAATACATTCATATAAAATATGGATACAAATTTTTTGCTAAGTTATGTAGCATAAAATGCAGGATATTATACAGGTGTCGAATCAAAGACTGTACAGTATAAAGACTCAAAGTATAGACATGAAGACTCATGAGTATAAAGATCAAGATATGAAGATTTCAAGACTATAGTATAGTACATAGAGTCATAGAATATTGTTAAAGTCCCTGGTAGCAATCTTTGATCTCAATTTCTCATTTTTTTATCCTTTAATTTAAAAAAACGTAATTTAAAAATATTTTATACAAGTTTTCCAAAGTTTGAAATGGTTATAAACTATGTTTAAATTATTTACAAAGTACTAAAATATTTTACAAAGCATAAGATTTTCAAAACATTTTAAGATAAAATAATTTTCAATATTCTAAGGGATATGTCATCATATCCATATATAGTATGTCGACATACATGCCGCTAATTTGAAATTCAAATTTTAACATGAAGTTTCCATTCGTCGTAACTCTTCTCGAATGGATATGTCTGTTTATTTTCTATATATATGGGTTTTCAAATGAAATTTTTAACAACTAATTTCTTATTATCTTCTCTTCATTTACTCTTCTAAAATTTCTAGTGAAAAACTTATTCAAATTTTCACAATTTCAACCAGAGTCAATTCAATCTTCATTATATTGATTCCCTATTGTTTACTCTCTGATTTCAATCATCTCTCTCTCTCTCAATCAAATATAAAAGTGCCGTCCAAAAGGCTATAGGACCCATTATAACCAAAGATCAAGAAATTATCTCCCAAAAAACCATCAAACTCTAGTTGTATTTGCTTGGATGTGATTGCAGCCCATTTAAATCAATTGGGTGTGCTTTATATCCCGAAATTTCGAGTGGATGTGTTTTGTAGCCCGTCCAAATAAAGTAGGTGTACCCTAAGCCCACAAAATCAGGAGGTTGTGTTCTCATAGCCTTGAAACGAGATTGTGTTGGGTCTACCTTATGCCCGTTAAAGATTGACATTTTGAAAAGAAATTTGTATAAGCAATTGTACGGAACTGAATGTAGGGTAACTCCGAACCAGATACGATCCTTGGCGTGATCTCTTTAATTCTACATTTTACTTTATTGCATTTAAACTTATTTGCGATTGGTTATTCTACATTGTTTAATAATAATCTTAAAATAATTTAAAAAAAAGATTTACAAAAATTAGAAAATACTATTCAACTCCCCTCTAGCGTTTAATTAACCTTAAGATCCATAATTCCGCAACCCATATTTGGTATCAGAGCACTAGGTTTTCAAGAACTCATAATTTGATTTTTGAAAAGTTTAAATGCTAGTAACATTTGTAATACTTCTATAGAAAAACAGTTTTGTGAAATAAATATGTTATTAAAAACTAATTGTTTTGAAAAGTCACTTGATTTCTTGGAAAGGTATGATTTTGAATTGCAGGAACACGTTTGTTATATGGCTAATGGTGAACAAACACTTGAAAATCAAACATCACAAATCAAGGACAAGGGGATATTGGATAGTGGATGCTTAAGACACATGACTGTAAATCCAGAGATCTTAAGAGATATTATCTACAAAGATGGTGGATCAGTTAAATTCGGAGACAACTCAAAAGGATATATGATTGGCGTCGACAATCTCGGTAACTCTAAAACTCCTACTTTTCTAATATCTTGCAAGTTAAGAATCTAAAACATAACTTTCTTAGTATTGGTCAATTGCGTGATAAAGTTTTTAAAATTAAGTTTGAAAAAGAAATTTTGCATATCGAAGATAATGAGTAAAATATTATCTTTGAAGGTAATAGAAAATGTACATCTATACTTTAAGTATGAAGGTGTCCAATGATAACTTATGCCTTTTCGCTGAATCTAATGACCCGTGGATTTGGCATAAAGGTTTGGTCATTTGAATTTTATGCACCTTTCTAAAATTAATAAATATGAACTTGTTAAGATCCTTCCTAAAATGAGTTTTAATGTCAATAACTTATGCGGCGTCTATCAATTAGGAAAACTTCGTAAAAGCTCTTTTAAATCTAAAGACATGAATCCACTTCTCATCCTTTTGAAATTCTTCACCTAGACTTTTTCGGACCTTCACAAATACAACCGATAAATCACGATAGATATATCTTTATAGTTGTAGATGGTTTTCTTGGATTTACATGGACAATCTTCTTGAAACTTAAATGTGAAGCTTTGAAATGTTTAAAATTTTTACTAAAAAATTCAAAATCAAATATCAACTAAAATTAAAATGATTAAAAGCAATCATAGAGGAGAATTCGAAAATGATCTTTTGAAAACTTTTGTACTAAGAAAGGAATAACATATAATTTTTCATTTCCAAGAACATCACAATAAAATGGAGTAGTAGAACGTAAAAATAGAACTATACAAGAATGTGCTAGAACAATGTTAAATGATAGTGAATTACCTACAAATTTTATGGGCTGAAGCAGTTGCTATGACATGTTATAGAATTTTAATAAGACCTTTAACGAAGAAAACTCCCATATGAATTATTTTATAATAAAAAGCCTAAACTATTTTATTTTACAATTTTTGCTAGTAATTTTTTTATATTAAACAGAAAAGATAATGTAGATAAATTTGATGCTAAATCAAATAAAGAAAATTTTATTTCTCTAATAGAAGTAAAGCTTATAGTATTTTCAACACCAGAACTAAACTATTGAAGAAACATTACATGTTTCATTTGATGAAAATTTTAAATTCAATAATTCCAATTTTGATGAAGAAGAAAATATTGATAAAAATAATGAAATTACAAATAATAAAATCAGTTTCTCTGGAAATAATAATAACTCCGAAAATTTACATTTGAATAAACGATGAAAATATTTGAAAGATCACCCTATTACAAATAAGAAATCAATTAAATAAAATGAATAATGTTGCTTTTATCTTAACTATGGAACCCAAAAATCCAAAAGAAGCATCATTAGTTAGTTTCTAGATTCTTTCTATGTAAGAAGAACCGAATCTGTTTACCAGAAATGATATTTGAGAATTAGTCCCAAGACCTGAAGAAAATCTGTAATAGGAACTAAAATGGGTGTATAGAAATAAAATTAATGAATAAGGAGAAGTTATTTGAAATAAAGTACTTTTAGTCGCTCAAGGTTATAGTCAAGAAGAATGTATAGATTTTGATGAAACTTTTGCTCCTATAGCTATATTGGAGGCTATCAAATTTTACTTGCTTTTGCAAATCATAATAACTTTAAATTATTTTAAATGAATGCTAAAAGTGCCTTTTTAAATGGATTTATTAAAAGTGATGTCTATATAAAACAACCCTACTTTTTGAAGATGAAAAATTCCTAATCACGTTTACAAATTAAAGATAACGTTACATGGTCTAAAACAAGCTCTTAGAGCATGGATGATAGATTAAAATCCTATTTATTACAATCTAATTTTGAAATATAAAAGATAGATAATACTCTACTTATTAAAAGAAATAATAATGATATTTAACTTATATAAATATACGAGGATGATATTATTTTTGGATCAACAAATGAATAATTAAATAAAGAATTTATAGATATAATGACCGAGGAATTTGAAATGAGTCATATGGAAGAACTAACATTCTTTCTAGGACTACAAATAACTTAATTAAATAATGGAATTTTAATAAGCCAAGAAAATATGCCAAAGACTTAGTTAACAAATTTGGTATGTCTAAATACTAGTGGAAAACCAACTCCTATAGCAACAAATAAGAAATTAAGTAAAGAAGAAAACTCAAAAGATGTAGATAAAAAATTATATAGAGGTATGATGGGATCATCACTCTATATAACTGCTAGTTGACCATATAAAATGCACACCGTCTGTCTATGTGCACGATATCAATCTCAACTTAAAGAAACTCATCTAAAATCGGTAAAAAGAATATTAAGATATGTGAACAATACCCTAGACTTTGGACCGTTTTATCCAAAAGATGGTTCTTTCAATTTAATTTCATATAGTGATGCCGACTATGCTGGATGCAAATCACACCGAAAAAGTACAAGCAGAACTTGTCACTTTCTAGGACATTATCTTGTTTTTCGGTTTAGCAAAATGCAAAATTATGTATCTGTCCACAGCAGAAGCAGAATATATTTCAACCGTATTAGCCTGTTCATAAGTTATTTATATGCAACAAACGCTAAAATTTTAAATTTTACCATATCATCAATATACTATGAAAACACTAGTGCAATAAATCTATCTAAAAATTCAACATATCACGTTAGAACCAAACATATAGATATAAGACATCATTTTATGAGAGATAACATAAATAAGGAAGTAATTTCACTCAAATTTATAAATACTGAAAATCAAATAGCCGATATTTGAACAAAACCATTAACTCAAACATTTTATTATTAAACTTAGAAGAGAGTTAGAAATATGTTCATTCTCTGAAATATAAATATAATAAAAGAAAAATAAAAAATCAAAATTACAATACGTATGTCGACATACTCCTACCTCATATGTCGACATATATTGGTAATTTCAAAAAATAGATTTCCCTTTTGAATTCAGAATTCGAAACGCAAGTATATAACCACCAAATTTCAAAATTAAACTCACTTCCCTATCTTTTCTCTTCTGTAAATTCTGAACAAAAATGAATTAATGGCATCCTTGAGTTTCAAACATCCGAGAGAGAATGCACCCTTTTCCTTCCAAATTCCCACTCTAGGCCCCTTCCAAACTACCACTGTGGCCAAAGTAATCAAAATTGAAGAAGACCTAATGCATACAATCAATATTCTTTCAAAAATAGAGTTTGTTCAACTACGCTTCTTGAAAGAACAAGAGAAGCAAGAACGAATTCCTCATAATCTCCAAAAATATCTATTAGATAATCCAACGAATCCAATTGTAATCAAAGAGGATAATCTTTGTCATTCACAACCTATGAATGAGGAATAGGAAGAAGAAGAATAAGAAGAAGAGAAAGAGGAAGAGGAAGAAAAGAAAGAGGAAGAGGAAGAGGAAGAGGAAGAGGAAGAAGATGTTGATGATGTTAAATGTATGGGTGAAGTATGCTTCGATTGAGACGTAAATCTCGCTGAACAAAAGGGGAACTTTTGTCTTCACTACCCTTTCCGTCCTACCTACAAGCCCCTGTAATCAAAAGAAAACCATAGACTTAAGTTTGCTTTGTATTAGTTTGGTTTGCTAGGATTTGGTTTGATTTGGTTTGGACTATTTGAATTTGTATGTTTGATTTGTTTTGATTGACTTGTGCATAATTGGATTTGTTTGAATTACATAAATGAAATCTGTTATCATACATCATCATGCTTAATAAAGGAATAGTGTATTGTTTATCATATATTCATCATGTATATTATTTATTATTGGTTTCGAATCTATAGTCTCTAAGTATTTCATTTTGGGGGAGTTTTTACTTTTCACCCATTTTTATTGATGATAAAGGAGGAAAATAAAATAAAATATAAATATACATATATTCAGAGGAGTTATTTAACTCAAGGGGAGTTATATCATATTTTATATATACATAATATTAATGATTTTCGTCATAAAAAAATAGGAGATTGTTAATACCTCAGCTATTGATTTTGATGATAACAACCTTGATAACAATAATACATTCATATAAAATATAGATACTAATGTGTTGCCAAGTTATATAGTATACAAATGCAAATATTATACTTATATGGTATAAGCACTCAAAAATGGACATGAAGACTCATAAGTATGAAGGCCAAGATATGAAGATCTCAAGACTGTAGTATAGTATATAAAGTCATAGAATATTGTTAAAGTCTCTGGTAGCAACCTTTGATCCCTATTTCTCATTATTTACCCTTTAATATTAAAAACAAAATATCATTTTAAAATATGCTTAAAATATTTTATAAAAGTTTTTTAAAATGTTTATAAACTATGTTTAAATTATTTTATAAAGTATCAAAATATTTTACAAAGCATAAGTTTTCAAAACATTTTAAAATAAAAGAACTTTCAATTTCAAAGGGATATGTTGACATATCCATACATAGTATATCGACATACATGCCGTTAATTTGAAATTCAAATTTTGAAATGAAGTATTTATTCATCGTAACTCTTCGTGAATGGACATGTCTGTTTATTCTCTATATATAGAGGGTTTCAATGGAATTTTTTAACTATTTTCTTATTATTTTCTCTCCTCTTACTTTGCCAAAATTTCTATTGAAAACTTATTCAAATCTTCTCAATTTCAACCAAAATCAATGAAACCTTCGTTATATTGATTCTCTACTATTTACTCTCTAATTTCAACCATATTTCTCTCTCAATCAAAAAATCAAAGTGGTGTCCAAAAGGCTATAGGATCTACTATAATCAAAGATCAAGAAATTGTCTTTGAAAAAACCATCAAACACTAGTTGTATTTGCTTGGATGTGACTGTAGCCTATTTAAATCAATCGGGTGTGTTTGGTGGCCCGAAAATCCGAGTGTGTAAGCTTTTAACCCGTCCAAATCAAGTGGATGTTCCCTAAGCCCGAAAAATTATGAAGGTGTGCATCGTAGCCTTGAAATCGAGATTGTATTGGGTTTGCCTTCTGCTCGATGAAAGATTGACATTTTGAAAAGAAATCTATACAAGCAATTGTACATGATTAGACATAGGGTAACTCCGAACCAGTATAAAAATTTCTGGTGTGATCTCTTTAAGTCTCTACTTTTTTACTTTGTTGTATTTATACTTATCTGCGTTTGAATATGTGATTTTTCATTCTGCATTGTTAAAAAATAATATTAAAACAATTTGAAAAAAGATTTACAAAAATTAGAAAATACTAACCACCTCCCTCTAATGTTTAATTAGTAACAAGATGCATAATTTCACAACCCATAGACAATGGAATTGCCGATAGGGAAGTTCGAGCATTGTTCAAACTTAATTTACTTGACGAAGTGCTATTTGTCACTTGGTGGCATGGTTTAGGGAGTAGATGTAAGATGGTAATTGTCTTTTAATTAGACGGTTATTAAATGAAAATGGAGATTGATATAATGGCATAGTATCATTGAGTATATCGAGTCGAAGTTGAGATTAAATACAGTATCGAGATGGAATGTTGAATTTGACGATGCTATATTAATGAAAAAGTATAGGATTGAATAAGCTTTCGAATAATTTGTGATTTGGAGCTTGTTTGGAGGAGCTATCATGATTTAAAGAAGGAGGAAGTCTCTAGTCAGTCAAAAAAAGCTTGCTACAGCAAAATAATCGATTATGTGGCCTCAACTGGTCGACCCTTGTTTCTTGAGCAAACTCTGTAGTTTATCCCAAGAGTTTTCTACATGAATATAGTCGACTGTCCAAGAAGCAAATCGACTGTTTGAAGGGCTAGACGATTATTTGCCTCATAATAGTTGGCTGATGAGATGTTACTTGAAGATCGAAATGAACGGTCACCTAACTACCCTGATCAGTCGACTGATTTGTTAACTACCCCGATCAATCGACTAATTGGCTGATGTTGGTATTTCTCAGGACGGATCTAAAATACTTTTTCAAGGGTATTTTCGTCATTTTCATTGTAACTCTTATGCTATAGAAGAGAACTTGAGAACAGAATTGAGGTCATCTCTGTAAGGCTTAGATTTCTTATATTGGTCTACGGTTTCCACCACTACTATTTTCATTTTTTATCTCCACAAAGTCAATTCTCAAAGAAAAATTGTTGTAAAACGGCCTCCCTCTGTATTGATAAAAGCTCTCCTCAAGATGGATATACACGATGTTAGTTGAACCGCAATAAAATCTCGGCGTCACTTATTTATTTATATTTTTATTGTTGTTTCTCTATTATTGTGATTTTTGGTTGCATTGAATTGAGAAATTGTCTGGTTGATTATTTTGCACCATCTGTGTTGATCCGTTAGGAGCTTCCGTTGACTTTAATGCTAATTTGTGTTTGAAAATAGACTTATTTGTCAATTGATTATATCTATAAGTTATCTTACATCTTTATGTGATACAATTAAGAAAAAATCAACGATAATAGCATCCATTTTTAGTGCACGTACTTTGTGGAAGAGAGAATAGGATAAACTCCAAATGAATTATTTTGAATCGGTCAATTTTAAAAGCAAACCGAGGGAAAGAGTTAGCATATAATACGTCAAGCACCATGTAAGAGTTAAGAACATGGTGAGACCAAGATAACTTTCTTGAAAATAAAATCTAACCGTTGTGATCGTTTTGATATCAACATGCATAACTTATATAATACAGTCAATTAAACCATTTAAATCTTTCTTTTCAGAACACTTGAGTAATCTAAATGTCATATGTGATTTACCTATTAAACACCACAAGGAAGTATGCACCAACCCCATAATATATACTTCAGCTGATACAAAACAATTACGCTGTTAGGATTCGAACTTCTACCAACTCGATTAGTTTACGGATGTCTAACCACTAGACAGCTCTTTGGGGGATTTAAGTCGTTTAATCTAAAGAGCCAGCTTAGAAATGTTAAACGAGAAATTTTAGGGTGATAACAAGAATAACATATCACACTGACATACATTTAGCTAATCTATATACATGGAAGAAATGAGGCAAAATTTGTTCGGAATTTTCATTTCCTTCTATGGTACCGTTTTACCATTCCATGCCGTTAAGTTAAAATGAGACCAGCGTGCAGCAACATCATTCTACCAAACAATGCATGGTAGAATAAGCTGGTTATTAATCATCATGGTCCAAAATTAAGCCCGCTAACAGCATCCAATAATTGAGCGATAGTATACCCCAATAGAAACATCACAACTATATTGATAAAGACCGTTTGGATGGGAAGTTAAGGTATGAAATATGAATCATAAGATAACTGTTCTCTATCAATTCCACCAGGCGCTATGAAGCACTGACTAGAATCTCCAATTGGCATGGGATTTAATAAATAACTAGTGCGAATCCGTGCTTCGCATACGGACCACACTCAACCTCTTATCATCATAACATGTTTAAATGATTTATATGGTTCATTGATTAAGAAATCGTGATTTTTTTTTTATCAATTTTCAAATAAAATTGCATTTTGTCTAAAACTTGTGTATAAATCTTTGAAAACAGTAATGCAAATAGTATAGTGCTTGATAAACAATTGTAAAATATCAAGCAAAAATGATTTCAAAGATAAAATTTCCACACAATACACATATAAATTACACACATATAAATTTATTGTGTCATCAGCCGTTGCTCCATGCATCGGCTGTATTATATGTAACTTCATTTGGTGAGATACCTTTATCAATCATTTCCTTTAATACTTGATGTCGTTGATTTCATTTGCTGCTTCGGTAATAACTATCTATAAGAGCAGTGCATGTAACAACATTTGGTTTACACTTGACCATTGATCCAAAAATGCCAAAAACAACGTTGACATGATTCATGAGAATGCAAGTGTTGATGATGATCCCATAACTGACTGTGTCTAGGAACACATTATGCAGCATCATATTATTGTAGAATGATAAAATTAGAGGATAAAGAGATTTATTTCTGTTTTGAACGATTATTATGAAAATATGCTAAATCTAAAGCATACATATTTTATGTCTGAAGTGTTAGAACTAACAACCATTATTCAACAATATTTATTTTAATGTGAAGAATATCATTGTATTTCTTTTACAGTAAAAGCAAATTCAATATAATAAGAAATATATAATTGTATTTAATACTTTTGAGCTTTCTGGTTCCATTTTTAATTCCATCTAACATTGTTGCTGTATTTTGGTAATGTTGGATTTCACCAGACTTGACTGCAATTTGTGAAAGTAGAATCAGAGGCTGAAAATTTTCGAAACAATCAACGACATAGATTAGTTAAAAGAAATAAAGTCAAACATATTTAATAACTTTAATAATACGAATAATCCGAAAAATTATGATTTTAAAATTTTATTTTAGATATCAACAATAATATCATTGGAAAGCATATTAAATTTGAGATTTAATAGTGAAATCGATTCTTAAATTCAATTAATGTAGAAAAAGTTATCACATTTCAAAGTTTAGAATAAAGAGAAATAAAAAACGTGACTGTTCATTTTTCAAACTGCGAAAGAGGCATATGTGCTCTTGAAATTTAGCTCAATAATAATATTACAATATAGATCAAGGCAGTACTACTCCTCCACTGATGCTAAACCGTACCAGCAATTTTCAGGATATTGCCGTTTAGCAAAATAAAGAAAAGAGCTTAAAAGTTGCTAAAGCTTTTCTTACAGTGGCGCTTTTGAATCCACTAACTTATTTCCAGCATAGCTATAGTCGATTGTAGTTCAATATATCAATACAAACAACTCACTACAAAATAAACCTTAACCATCAATATGTAGACAAGTGTATTCACGGCTTGCTTTTAAATTCCTTGTCTTTGTTCCTTACGGTTGCTTTTCTCGATCCCTCTCTTCTTTTTATGAGTTCACTTTTCTGCTTTTCTTAGTGGCTAATCTTTCCACATTTGAATATTGAAACGTTTTCTTTATACCTCATCACATATACACCTTTGCTAGAATAGTTCCGCTGCATGCTTTTCTGAGAAAGGAAAAATGCATGTTAAGTTATCCATTCGTCATTCAATACATAGACTATTTAGAAATATTTTACAAAAAGGAAGTACACCTCCAAAGACAAGTCAAAATCAATCAAACAGTCAAATTTTTAAGTATTGCTATGCAAAAAATTCAGTTTCTCCATGTGAATGAACCTCATATTTCCGATGATTTTGAAAAGAAAAAGAAAAAGAAAACGTTCCTATCAATATGAAATAAACAAAATACAAGTTTGAAATTTAAAGTAAACAAAGTTGAAACCAATGTATCCTAATATGTTATACGTCTAGTATACCAAAATAGAGAATAATAAATTATAAACTCGTCGCACAAGTTTATAACTCAGATTTCCACTACACTGGAATTCTGTATTGATTATTATAACAATATGAATGTTGTAAATAAGTTATGATAACAACGTTATGCTATTTTGAATAAATAGTATAACCCGAATAACGGATAGAATATAGAATAATGTATATAAATATACAAACAGACTAGAATTCTAACCGGATTATGTCTGAGGCTCGTCGTAACGATTTCCTTAAGAATTTTATTTCAAAATTCTCTCAAGATACAACAGACGAATTCTACTCGAAATTGTAATGAGTATATCACTCTGTGATTTGAGTATAAGAACAACAGTTATCAGAAGAGAAGATATTTGGATTGGAAATTCAGTGAGGAACGTGATCAGTTTTCCTCCTTATTTATAGTTGGTCCGTATTCCTTCGAACGGTCGCGTCTGCACCCGTTTGTCCAGACGATCGCGCCCGTTTCTGTTGCTGTTTATCGTTTGCGCCTCCTCAATCGGGCCGCACACGCTTCTTCAGTCCGGTCGCACCCGCTCGCTTCAGAAGTCGCACCTCCTCAGTAACCCGCGTCCGTTTATGAACAGTCGCGTCTGTTCATTAGCCTGCAACCGTTAAAAAACCCGACCTAGTTTTGTGGTAAAATTAGGATCATATTAGACCCAAACCCGGACCCGGGCCCGGGTTGGTCGGACGGACAGCGGCGCGCGCACGCGTGTGTGGTGGAGATGCATGATCTCCCTCCTCATAACGAAGCATACATTTGGGTGCCCTTAAGCACCAACACCTTCATTCCAAAGCCATATATATATTGGAATGGCTTTGCAAATTTGGCGATGTGGGACAAGTGTATTTCATTTGCACTAGGAATTCCAACAGTCCCCCACATAAATGATAATATACTTTTCCCCCACACAAAACGAAATATCACAGTATATATGGAATTAATGCTTTATCGTGGATAAGTAGATACTTCACTTTGAACTTTCCCTAGTTAAAATTTATCGGATTTACTTGGCTAATCGGTGAAATATTTCATCTTGAACCATCAGCCTTTATTGTATATCCAGACAATAAGCTTTACGAAGCATTGATTCCCTTCTCATCCAATTTCTTGGTTGTGTTCATTTTGGTCCTGAACATTACTTGGTTCTGCGAGTGTTATAGAGAATTTAAAGCCTTGTAAAATTCTCATAGAGCCGACCCAGCTCACACTTACATAGGTGATCGCAACCATTAAGAGTATCCTACAAATACCCCACTTGTTATTTCCAAGATATGGTCATCATTAAAAAACATAGTTTTAACCTATTAATACTTCTGTAGGCATGCATTTATATTTTGCACCATAGGAATGGAATATGACTATGTCCAAATGCATTACGTCTTGAGTTATTCAGAATTGATTTGCCTATTGATCCTAGTCCGTGGGATCTCTAGTCGCTAGGATAAGTTTCCGTATAAGATAACTCTTTGTGGTTTAGGCTTTTAAACTCATTCCACTCGATGCGCAGTCAATTTTCTCTCTTGATAAACCATTAGTAAATGGATCCGCTAGGTTATCATTTGTTCTCACATAATCTATGGAAATAGTTCCATTTGAGAGTAACCGCCTAACTGTGTTGTGACGTCGACGAATATTTCGTGACTTTCCATAAAGTTGTGCGTTCTGCTTAGCGCAGCTTGGTTATCACAGTGTATGCATATGGCCGGTACAGGTTTAGGCCAAAATGGAATATCTTCTAAAAAGTGACGAAGCCATTCCGCTTCTTCGCTTGCTTTATCTAAAGCGATGAACTCCGATTCTATAGTGGATCGAGCTATGCATGTTTGTTTAGTAGATTTCCATGACACTGCTGTCCCTACTAAGGTAAAGACATAACCACTCGTTGATTTTGATTTTTCTGAATCAGCAATCCAATTTGCATCACTATATCCTTCTAAGACGGCAGGATATTTTCCATAATGTAAGAAATAATTTGTGCTATTTTTTAAATATCCAAGCACTCTCATTAGTGTTTTTCGGTGTTCCTTCCCTGGATTGCTTGTATACCTGCTCAATCGACTTACTGCATAAGCTATATCTGGTCTTGTGCAATTCATGAGATACATGAGACATCTTATTACACGAGAATATTCCAGTTGCATTACACTCTCATTAGTGTTTTTATGCAGTACTTCTGATGGATTAAAAGGTGTATTTACTCCTCTAATTCCAAAATTTTGAAATCTTTCAATCACTTTTTCTACATAATGTGATTGAGATAACTCAATTCCATTAGGTGTTCTTATTATTTTTATTCTCAAAATAACATCTGCAACACCCAAGTCTTTCATGTCGAAATTGTTGATCAACATTTTCTTTATGGTCTCAATTACCTGAGTATTTGGACCGAATATTAGCATATCGTCCACATATAGACAGATCATCACATATGATTGTCCAATTTGTTTATAATAAACACATTTGTCACATTCATTTATACGAAAACCATTTCTCATCATGACACTATCAAATTTTGCGTGCCATTGCTTTGGAGCTTGTTTTAGTCCGTATAATGATTTGACTAATCTACAGACTTTGTTTTCATTTCCTTTGGAAATAAATCCCGCAGGTTGCTCCATGTAAATTTCCTCATCGAGATTTCCATTTAAGAATGCTGTTTTTACATCCATTTGATGAATCTCTAGATTATAGATGGATGCAATTGCTATTAACATTCTTATAGAGGTTATTCGTGTTACCGATGAATATGTATCAAAAAATTCTACTCCTTTTTGATGATATCCTTTGGCTACTAATCTTGCTTTATACTTGTCGATGGAGCCATCTGCTTTCATTTTCTTCTTGAAAATCCATTTGCAGCCAATTGGTTTTATTCCTGGTGGAATATCAACAATTTCCCAAGTTTTATTACTTCGAATTGAATCAATCTCACTTTGGATTGCTTCTTTCAAACATGAGGATTCCGAAGATGACATTGCTTCCTTGTACGTTTGAGGTTCGTTTTCTAACACATAAGTGAAAAAATCCGAACCAAATGTCTTGGAAGTCCTAGCCCTTACGCTTCTTCTTGGCTCAACTTCCTCAATCTCATGATGAGTTTCATCTTCATGTGAATTGCTTAATTCTTCTCTTGTCCTTTTAGGGATATTATTTTCTTCATTTCTTTTGTGCGGAAACACATCTTCAAAGAATGAGGTATCTCTTGATTACATGATTGTATTTACATGAATATCAGTTATATCAGACTTGAATACCAAAAATCTGTAGGCACTACTATTTTGGACTGGCCTAAGATAATAACAATCTACTGTTTTTGGTCCAAGTTTGACTCTCTTGGGAGGCGGAACTGGAACTTTTGCCAAGCACCCCCACACTTTGAGGTATTTAAAGCTTGGTTCGTATCCTTTTCATATATTTTATTTGAAATTGTTCCTGTTTTATTGTGAGGAACCTTATTTAATATATGATTAGACATATTTATGGCTTCCCCCCACAAGTTCGTCGGTAGACCAGAAGTTAAAAGCATTGCATTAATCATATCTTTTAACGTTCTGTTCTTCCTTTCGGCGACACCATTTTGTTGTGGTGAATATGAAGCCGTTGTTTGATGAATTATACCATTTTCGGCACAGAACTGTTCAAATGGTGATTCATATTCTCCACCTCGATCAGATCTTAGAATCTTGATCTTTTTATTTAACTGTTTTTCTACCTCAGCCTTGTATTTTATAAACGCTGTTATTGCTTCATCTTTACTATTTAAAAGATATACATAGCAATATCGCATATAATCGTCAATAAAAGTAATGAAACACTTTTTTTCACCTCTTGTAGGTAGTGATTTAAAATCACATAAATCTGTATGTACCAAACCTAATGGTACGGTGCTTCTGTCAACAGATTTAAATGGTTGTTTGATCATTTTTGCTTCTACACATATCTCACATTTGTAGTTCTTATCTACTTGGAATTTTGGAATTAATCCCAAGTTTATAAATGTTTTCATTTTGCGGAAATTTATGCGTCTCAATCAATCATGCCATAGTAAAATTTCGTACTCAAGCAAATAAGAAACTTCAATTTTATTAATAGCACAACCAGAATACATATTTTTGTTGCCGACAATGGCTACATTTGCCTTAAACAGGCAATCACATAAATATCCCCTTCCTATATACATTTCAGCTTTGGACAGAACCATCTCGCCTGACTCGAACGCCATCTTGAATCCCTTCTTTGATAGGACTACACCAGAGATGAGATTCTTGCGTATGTCTAGAACGTGAAGCACATCATTCAACTTAACAGTTTTTGCAGAAGTAAACTTGAGGATTACTGTGCCACTGCCTTCGATCATGGAAACTGCAGAATTACCCATGTAGAGTTTTTCTTCGTGATCGAATTTCTGATATGTAGAAAACATGGATTTGTCAGAACAAACATGACGAGTAGTGTCTGTATCTACCCACCATTGGTTAGGATTCTGAGCCAGATTGCATTCAGATACCACCGCCGAGAAGTTGGACTCGTCCACTTCCATGTTGTCTACTATATTTGCCTCTTTGTTGCGGTCCTTTTTGAGTCTGCAATCTCTAGCGGCATGTCCAACTTTTCCAGAAACCCAACATTCGCCATTAAACTTCTTGGTTCGTTTGTTGTCTTTTGCTTTGTTGTTTTGAGCTTTCCTTTTCTTCTGGAAATTCTTCTTTTTGTTTTTGGTCTTTGACCCTTCAGCCACAAATGCCTCATCGCTTGGTTTTGTAACTGCACGGTTGTCTGCCTCAATTTTTAATCGGACTATGAGATCCTGTAAAGAGATTTCCTTCTTATTATGCTTTAGATGGTTGCGTAATCTCTCCATAACGGCGGCAGTTTTCCCGTGATGGCTTCAACCAAAAATGATTCTCCAACTTTATGACCTTCCGCTTCGAGTTTATGAATGATTATTTGCAGTTCATGCAGTTGAGCAGTCACCGGTTTGGAGTCAACCATCTTGTAGTTCATGAATTTGTTTACAATGAATTTCTTAAGACTGATATTCTGCGTCTTATACTTCGTGGTAAGTGCATTCCAGAGTGCTTTTGATGTCTTTAAAGGCTGATATACTTTGTATAGCACCTTATCGAGATAATTTAGAATATAGTTTCTGCATAAAAAATCGGAATGCTTCCACGCATTCACCTCTGCTTCCTTGCCTAGTGCAGGAATCGGTTCCTCCTCCTCGAGGTACTTTTGCAGACCGAGTGTGGTGTGATAAAACAACATCTGATTCTGCCATGTCAAGAAATCATCACCATCTCCCTTGAACGGTTCAGGTCTGTTGTGAGTAGTATTCTTTGAAAATTCTACTGTTGCCATCTCTGTTTTAGTAAGAAAATAGAAAAATTCTTAAGATGTTAAGTATACCAAAACATAGAATAATAAATTATAAACTCGTCGCACAAGTTTATAACTCAGATTTCTACTACACTGGAATTCTATATTAATTATTATAACAATATGAATGTTGTAAATAAGTTATAACAACAGCGTTATACTATTTTGAATAAATAGTATAACCCGAATAATGGATAGAATATAAAATAATGTATATAAATATACAAACATACTAGAATTCTAACCGGATTATGTCTGAGGCTCGTCGTAACGATTTCCATAAGAATTTTATCTCAAAATTCTCCCAATATACAACAGACGAATTTTGCTCGAAATTGCAATGAGTATATCACGATTGGAAATTCAGTGAGGAAAGTGATCAGTTTTCCTCCTTATGAACAGTCGTGTCTGTTCATTAGCCTGCAACTGTTAAAAAATCCGGCCTAGTTTTGCAGTAAAATTAGAATCATATTAGACCTAAACTCGAGCCCAAGCTAGGCCCGGTCGGAATGCGGCAACATGTGTGGTGGAGATGCATGATTTCTCTTCTTACAACAAAACATACATTTGGGTGTCATTAGGCCTCAATACCTTCATTGCAAAGCCATATATATATATATTGGAATGACTTTGCAAATTTGGCGATGTGGGACAAGTGTATTTCATTTACGCTAGGAATTCCAACAATACATTTGATAGCTCAATATCTGGTGATATAAATCAAATAGAAACCATGTGAAAAATACCCATGATACCGCAGGAAATATCAGCTTTAACCATGTGGAGCAGAAAATTTCTTTATGCGGTAGAACAATTTTCTCCTAAATAGATATTCATACAGCCATGCAGCCCATATAATAAAATTGTAAAAAATAAAAAATATGTAAAAGAGAAAAAAGGTACTCTACTTGCCTTAAGCAGGTAAAAAGGACTAACAGTGGAAAACTTAAGAACCTCTTCTTCCTTAATGATATAGCATTCCCCTCTGCTATATATACCCACCTAAATTCCACTTAGTCGGTTCCATGTAAAAGTCATACCCATAACATACATTCACAAATCACAATCAAAACAAACCCATTCCCACAGTAAACTTTAACTTAGTATTCATATTCTTCAATTCAGGAATTAAATCCACCATCTTGTTTTATAAGTATGAAGAATAAAGCTTCGACATTCCTAAAAGATGTATACACAGCCATTGTTACTGCACTTAAGGCAAAATCATTGGCAGTGAAGAACAAAACCAGTGCCATAAAGACAAGGCTGATCATATTTGGACTGCTTCGAAACAAAAAAGTTCTGATGAGTGCAATTTCTCACAAGATTCACGCACTAATGGGTAAAGAGAAAGAAAAAGATGATGGTCAATGCTCAGAGGACAACAGAAGAGCTATTTTTGTACATAATGCAGCACAAACTGCCACAATTTCCGAACCAGTGGAGCATGAGGAAGAAGAAAACGACTACCCTGACCTGAGGCACTCACTATTTGATTCAGAAGATCTGGATGATGAGATTGGTGATGGAACCGGTTCGGCCGTAGATTTGGTCAAAAACCATAGGGAAGATGGTGAAAATTTCAGTTTAGAAGAGGAAATAGATCTCGTAGCCGATGTGTTCATAAGGAAATTCCATAGGCGGATGAAGTTGCAGAAGCTCGAGTCATTCAAGAGGTATCAGGAAATGCTCAGTAGGGGTGTCTAGAATATCTGTAGCGAAAATCAGGTATTATTGGCAATTGAGTAAATAAGTTGTGTGGTTATTTCATCTTTGGAGACATGAAAAAGCTTGAGATAAAAGACTACGAGCACGTACCAATTGATCTCAGTGTATTTCAATATGGAGAAGTATGTAAGCCTGAATGCATCTCAGAGATAACGTTTTTCTTTTTATTGGATAATATTACTTCAAAAACTCATATGTTAAATGAATACATTACATAATCTAGCATGATTTGCCAATATTCAGTTGTATGTTCGTGATTGTAAATCAATAAGATAGTCGATGATCTACGTATGTGATATCAAATCAATTGGAAAATCTGTATTATAAAAGAATTATTCGATAAAAATTATACTACGGAAGTATGAGATTTTTGTAGGAAATTAACTTGCATCATGTAGTGGGTTTAATAAGGGTTAAAATATGGAAAAGGGGAAACTAGAGGAATTAAGTGGTATATATGAATTAGATGTATATAAGACTATATATATCTTTGTTACATCAGTATGCACAACTCAAATGCATACCTTATTGAAAGATAATAATGAATTCAGTCTACGTAGACACCTTACGTTGAAATTCAACAATGTATTAGAACCTCACATAATTCGTTGGACTGACTAGTTTGTGTGAGTATATTAATTAAGGAGACATCAAAAGCGTGACGGAGCTAATAAAATGATCGAAGTTCAAGCACCAGATTTAAGAGAATGATACAATGATGTTTCATGATTATAACACATCAAAGAAAAAGCATTATCCTAGCACATAATACAATACAAGCCAAAGTGAGGATTGTTAAAGCTGATGTTTTGCATCATATGGTGTGGATTAAATACGAGTCACCATTGAATAATCTTCCACAGAGTGATATCTATAAGTCATAACATGTAATATTGAGGTTTCATTTGCGATATATGTGTGCGCGTGCACATGTAAATGCGCACATACACGCATGTGTGCATGCGTGTGAATATGTGCAAGCAATAGATCCAATTTTGCACTGGATTCTTAATATATTTCCACTTTTTTTTTTCAACAAAACGAAAAATGATGCAAAAGCTTTCCACACAGTAAATAGACACTTGCATTAATTATAAGACATTTTGCATTATGGAATGAATAAATGTTGATGGTTTAACCAATTACGTTGTCATATGATTTTTTTGTCATAGTTCTAAATGATGTTGCCAAATTACACGGCGGAGTGTTTTATAGTGCTTTTACACTTTGACAGCGTGATAAGATGTTCTTTATAAAATATCCAATATAATATTAGTGACAAAAGTCATAATGATCCTTAATATCGAAAGCAGAAAATGCCTGTCTAAAACAAAACACGTATTCACTGATAGGCCTGCCATTCATATATGAACATGGAAAAGCAACTTGAGCATAATCATTCATATACTTAAAACATCCATGATAGAGACATAAATATTGCTACACTATGAAAGCACATAATTGGCTATCTTTAGTAAAGACTTCAACCAGTAATATTTCTTACTCCAAAATTGGATGGATAAATACATCAATGGAAATGTTGTCACTTGTCAAGCATACAAAATTTCAAAGAAATAAAGGGTGAAGTATTAGATCTTGGGACTTACAGCTGTAGAAAAAAGTAGCGCAGTAGCTTGTAAGTAATTGCTCTAATTTGCTGCTTAATGTTTATCTGTGCATGTGCATAAAGTATAATACATGTTCAGTGCCATGCACATCAGCACATGCACTCTCTTAAAGCTCTATGATAAGTAACATAAGTTTGAGATTTATGAACTAGATAAGTAAATGTAGATGGGGAAGTAAGAATGCATTGTTGGGAAAAACGGACCTTAACAAAATATTACGATATTATACATGGAAATTCAGTTAGTTAGCGATTAATTGACAATTATAGGTTAGACTAAGCGTTCATTTCCAATAAGAAACTGACCACTCAAGTGCATATATTCAAACAGATCATGCCTATTAACCTGACTTACAACGTCATTCATAGGTTATGCTACTTAACATGGCATAAATTTGAATTGCATCAACTCTGTTTGCATAACATGATGCACATACGATTCAAGTAAGAGCAATTATAGCCCGTTTTTTTTTTTTTTTTTTTTTACAAATTATAATAGGTATCATTTTTCATTTTCGCCACAGTAATTTCTCCTTAATCAGACTCGGTTGATCATGCTCGCAACAAGTGTATTCATTATGTGTAGACACCAAATTACCCAACAACATATGGAGAAAATCAGTTTCTCAAATAAAATAATAGGAGCATTAATAATCGGATATTACTACAGAAAAAGTGAATACGTTAAATATCATATCAACTTACATTGAATGTACATATAAAAACGACAAAACAGACTAATATTACCTCGAATTCTGTTCACCATCATCGATCATCAGATCCACTCAACTTCCGTTGCTATTAACACTTACCACTTGAAAATCGTACAATAAATCAGTATCTAGAAAGATTTGAAAGAATAAGAGTCTTGAATTTTATTGCTGAAGAATTTGTTTCAAAATAGAATTTCATACAAAATAATATTGAGAAGAGTTGTTATTCTCGGCTACACAGCAGTTACAATATATACTATTACATATTAAGTTTTGGGCTGAATTGATATAAAGGCCCAAGATCATTTTACAAAAGAGAGAAATAATACAACCCGTTGGACCTCTAATCAATGGTTGAAAGATGATTTCGGTTGATATAATCTGATGCCTCTTCACAGTGTTAACTGCATATCCTAATACGTCCCCTCAAAACCTAAGACGATTAGGGTTTGCGGCGATTTAGATCCAAATAATTTCTGCTTAGATTCGAGCAAAACTTTGAGATGAATAGAAAGCCAAGATGAAATACTGGTCAATTGCTATCTTTAGATAGCAATTGATTGGAGATTTAGCAGCCGCTCTTTCGAAGTTGATGAGAATTAGCAGCAGCTCTATCAAATTTGTCGAGACTATGTCTTTCGACAACTTAGAATACAATGAAAGTTGATATCTTTATAATTTATCTGCCCTCTGGTGAAAGGAAGAATTTCTGACCGGACATCCTGATGTGATTGCTTTACAGCTTTGGTGCCTTTGACTAGTGAGTCTGAGCTTGTTCGAAAAGAATACGACATGGCTGTTCACATGCTTCCAGTATGTGAATAGTCATCAGTATTCTTAACCTTCAGTCTCTCTCTGAATCGATTGAAGCTATTTTTTGAGAGATGCTTTGTTAGTATGTCTGCTGTCTGGTAAGTGGAAGGTATGTGGTTTCCATGAAGTTTTCCTTTTGCTACTTGTTCACGAACAAAGTAGATGTCCAGTTCTACATGTTTTGTTCTTGAATGTAGTACTGGATTGACTGTAAGATGCACAACACTTAGATTATCACACCAGATGGTTGACTTATTTTCAGATTTGACTTGTAACTCTCCAAGTAATGATTCAATCCATATGATTTCTGCTGTAGCATTTGCTACACTTCTGAACTCAGCTTCGGTACTTGACCTTGATACGGTGGATTGTTTTTTAGAACACCAAGATATAGGACTGTTGCCTAAATATATGCAGTATCCAGTTGTGGATTTCCTGTCATTTAGGTCATTAGCCAAGTCGGCATCCGCATATCCACTGATGCTCATTGACTTACTTGCCTCTAAGATTAAACTATAGTTTAGAGTTCCTTTGAGGTATCTTAATATTCTTTTAACTACCTTCCAGTGATCATCTGTAGGATTTTGCATAAACTGGCTTGCTTTCTTTACACTGTATGCAATATCTGGCCTGGTAATAGTGGCATACTGAAGTGCTCCAACAATGCTTCTATATTGCCTGTCATTAAGTATTGATTCTCCTTTGTATTTAGACAGATGCAAATTACTGACCATAGGTGTTGATATAGAATTAGCTTCATGCATTTTTGCTTTGTGTAGAATCTCTGTTATGTATTTCCTTTGACTTAACTGGATCTTTGCATTTATGATTCTTCTGACATCTATTCCCAGAAAGTAAGTTAAATTGCCAAGATCTTTGAAACTGAACTCTTGATTGAGATGCTTTATTAGTCTGTTAATCTCTTGTTCATTGTTACCCGTAATAATAAAGTCATCAATATATATTAGTACATATATTATCATGTCTTTACTAAATTTTATAAAAAGAGAGCTGTCAAATTTGGTTGATTGATAACCAAGTCTGATCATTGTTTCCTTTAATTTATCAAACCACACTCCTGGTGCTTACTTTAAACCATAAATTGCTTTGTGTAGCTTGCACACATAATTTTTCTTTCCACTCTGTTTGAAACCTTGAGGCTGTTCCATATATACCTGTTCCTGTAAAATGCCATTCAAAAAGCATTATTTACATCAAGTTGTCTAATGGTCCAATTTCTATGTAAGACTATGGTAATAACAATTCTAATAGTAGCAGGTTTCACAACAGGTGAAAATATTTCATTGAAATCGAAGCCACTCTGTTGTGAATATCCCTTGACTACTAGTCTTGCCTTATACTTAGAAATTGTGCCATCGGCATTTCTTTTTAATCTGTAGGTCCATTTACACCCTACAACATTTTTGTCCTTTGGTTTGAGAACAAGATCGCATGTCTTGTTCTCCATTAATGCCTGATATTCCTCATCCATAGCACTTTTTCAGTTTTTATTTTGCATGTCTTGGTCATATGTGGTTGGCTCCTCTGCATCTAGAACAGTATGCTAAATTTTTGGTTTAAATATACCACTCTTGGATTTGGTTATCATATGATGATTTGTTCTGCCAGTGCTTTGTTGTTGAGTAACTCTTTCATCTTCAGATTGCATGTTTGATTCTGTGCTTTGCATACCGCTTTGATTATGATGAGTAGTTAATTCCTCAGTAGTCCTTTGTTGAGATTCATGATTAGTTGCACTAGTTGAGATTGCTTGATCATTTGCTAAATCAAGTCTGATGTTGGAGTATGTTCTTTGAGAATCTGAGCATACTGCTTCTTGATTTATGATGCCTTGAGTTGACTTTGCTTGAGGTTGAATTATTTCAACAGGTGGAATTGATACTGGAGATATAGATTCTTTTGCATTATATACTTTACTATTTACTTTAGTGTTTGCTTCTCTAAATGGAAAAGTTGTTTCATTAAATACAACATGTCTGGAAATGAATATCTTTCCATTTTTGTCTAGACATTTATAACCCTTTTTATTGCTAGCATAACCTATAAAAGTGCAAGGTGATAATCTGAAATCTAACTTGTGAGTATTATAAGGTCTAATATATGGAAAACATAAACAGCCAAAAACTTTAAAATTATGATAATCTGGACTAGCGTTTGTCAAAATTTCTATTGGACATTTTAATTTTAGAATCTTTGAGGGTAGTCTATTTATTAAATAGACTGCTGTGGCAAAGGCATCTGGCCAGAATTTCCTTGGCATAGATGCTTGTGCCAGAAGAGTAAGGCCAGTTTCTACAATTGGTCTGTGCCTTCTTTCAACAAGTCCATTTTGCTCTGAAGTGTATGGACATGTTGTTCTATGATTGATTCCTCCTTTTTGAAAATACTCCTTTAATGGTTGATATTCGGTTCCACCATCTATTTGCATGATTTTAACTCTGCAATTTGTTTGATTATCTGCTTGTGCTATGAACTGCATAACTGCATTGTGAGTTTTATCCTTTGTTTTCAAGAAATATATCCATACATATTTAGAGAAAGCATCCACAAAAAATATATAGTATTTATATCCATAATCAGCATGAATTGGGGCAGGTCCCCATAAGTCAGTAGCAACTAGTTCAAGGGGCTTACTGTAACAGGTTTCTGAATCTAAAAAAGGCAATTTATGGCTTTTACACATTTGACAATAAGCACAGATATATGGCAATGATATGTCATTAAAGAAAATATTGTTTTTACTCATTACATGCTTGATAATATTGACATTTGGTTGTCCAAGTTTACAATGCCATTTGTCGAATGTCTCATTCATTTCTTGCTGTTTGAATTCTGAGTTATTACACCACTTTCTTTCAACAACTGTATTTCTTGAGTTATCCACTTTGAACTTGTACAGTTCTTTACACTACTTACCTTGCAAAAGTACTTCCTTAGTTAGAATGTCCTTAACTAAGAAGTTATGTGGATAAAACTCAAAATATACATTGTTATCTTTTGCAAATTGTGACAAACTTAGTAAGTTTTTCTTGATATATGGAACTCTCGATAAATTATTCAAGTACAATTGCTTTCTTCCCATGATATATGACTTACCAGTGTGTGTAATTGCAATAGATTTGCCATTACCCATGTGAATAGAATTCATACCTTTGTATTCCTTGCTTTCAAGGTTTAAGTTGCTCAAGTTATCTGTAATATGATTAGTTGCACCTGAATCAGGATACCAATCTTCATCTTGAATGTGATCAGACTTTATGCTTCCAGTTTGAGAATTCTTTATCTCTGATTGATTTGCTGATTCAGGTTGCATGTGTGCCATGTTTGCACTTCTTTGTGTGTTTTTTCCTTGTCCTGGAACATAGTTGAGATTCAATCGGAAGTAACATTCTGCTGCTGTATGTCCAATTTTCTCACATATTTGACGTTTTGGCCTGTTGTTGTTATTCCATCTGCCTCTTCCCTTTGACCTATTAGAATAACCACCTCTTTGGGTAGGTTGTTCTCCTCTGTTATTACTTTGAGCTTTGCCTTTATAATTAGTAGCAAAGTTGACAGATGAATCAGATTCTTGGGGTTTCTTAATGTCCATTCTTGCTTCATGAGAAAGTAGAATAGAGTGTACATCAATAAATGGTAAGTTTCTCTGAGATGTGAGAACTGCCACAACTGCTTCATACTCATCACTGAGGCCATTCAGTATTGTCATGATTTGTTCAGAATCAGATACCTTTTGATTTGCAGTCTCTAATGCATCACAGATTGACTTAATTTTGAATAGATACTCTCTCATGTTATAACTTTTCTTCTTAATATTGTGAAGTTTTCTTTTATAGAATAGCACCTTTGCTGCAGATTGAGAGTTAAACACTCTTTCTATTGTAGATCATATCTCATATGCTATTTTGCAGCCTATTACATGAGTAAGAAGGTTTGCATTAATAGATGACAGTAGCCAAGAACATATTAATCTATCTTGTCTGTGATGATTAACATATTATTCATTACTGATCATTTTGTTTTGTTGATCAGCAATGAACATTGGTGGTACTGGCATGGTTTCTTGAACATATTCTTAGAGACCATATCCTTGAAGCGCTGTTTCAACTTGTAATCTCCAGAGGAGATAGTTATCCTCACTGAGATGAACTGTGGCAAGCTGACTCTAAGGGCTTACTATTGTCTTGGCCAGTTTCTCAACACTGGATGCAGTGTGTTGTAAATCACCGCTATTGGTGGGTGCTCCTGAATTTGCTTCATCTCCCATGACGATCTTGAAATCTCAGAACAAATGTTGAGGAAAGAAAAAAAATGAGAGATGGTAAATCTTATCAAAGGTGCAGAATCAGGATCTTGATTAAGATACTTTCAGGTAAGTTGCAACCAGCAAAGAAATTCAAATGATGATTTCTTTTGCTCAGGATAGCACTTTCTTGATTTCGATTGTTTGATGGCTTTGAATTCTTGATTCTGTTTTCTAAATTTTGATTTCTGTTTCTTTCAGACTTGTTGTAAATCCTTTTGCAGCCATATTTTTTTTAAAAAAATTGGCGAGGCAGATGAGATTGGCGTTGAGTCTTCCTCTCAAGTGATGAGATTTAATCTGATGAGAGAATTATACGAAACTTCAAGTGATGATTTTGATAATCTCTGATGAGTTTCCTATTGCTGATTGTTTTTTAGTGCTGTTAAGCACAAAGCTCTGATACCATATAAAGATTGAAAGAATAAGAGTCTTGAATTTTATTGTTGAAGAATTTGTTTCAAAATAGAATTTGATACAAAATAATATTGAGAAGAGTTGTTATTCTCGGCTACACAGTAGTTACAATATATACTATTACATATTAAGCTTTGGGCTGAATCGATATAAAGGCCCAAGACCATTTTACAAAAGATAGAAATAATGCAGCCCGTTGAATCTCTAATCAATGGTTGAAAGATGATTTCGGTCGATATAATCTGATGCCTCTTCAAGTGTTAACTGCATATCCTAATAGTATCAAATGTTACAAAAAGAAAATGATAAGGAGTTATGGAAAACTTTAAGTAATAACGTAGAAATAATCAGAGATAACTCAATAATTTACGTCACCGTCGTTGGTGTTAGAATTCTAAAAAATATATAGTGAATGAGATATGTCCCATATCGTCAAAAATATGTTAATTTTCTGATTTATATAGTATACTCTCAATATTTATATTGCTCTTTAGGGTCAGGTAATTTTGTACGAGAAGGAGGATGGATTAACGCACGCCACCACCCGACCGACTGAACCAGGTGTAGGTCCAAGAAGAGTGAATCATGTTATATTTTTGTTGTACAGAAGTCAACGGTTTCTACTATTTAAATTCAAGAAAAAGCGACTACTGGAATGAGACGCAATAGTTTCTGACAGTTACAAACGAAGAGGCACGACTGTTGCGAACAACAACTGTTTTCGGCCGTTGTAAAAGAAGAGGCGCAACTGTTGCGAACAACAACTGTTTTCGACCGTTGCAAACGAAGAGGCGCGACTGTTGCAAATAGTAATGCTTTTTGGCGTTGCAAATGAATGGATGTTACTTTTCTCAACAGGTGTAGCCATTGGGAATTCGGCTATAAATAAGGAGGAAACCCGATCATATTCCTCACTCAATTTTAATTTCGAATTTTCTCTTCTTTATCTTGTTTCTTAATATCTACAATCCGTACTCTTTTGCATATCACACAGAAGATCATACACATCACAATCTTGAGCAGATCACGTCTGTCGTATCTTGGGAGATTTTGAATAAAGTCTTAAGGAAATGGTTTCGACAAGCCTCAGATGAAATTTCCTTCTTCAACCGGTTAGAATTCCAGTTGATTTATGTATATATAGTTTCGTTTCTGCGTTGCTATTTCTTTAAATGGTATAACGTTTGATTTATCGCTATAGTTATTATTGCTATAGTTGTTAGTTTGTTGTTGTAACTAATTACTACATACTTATTGAAATAACTAATACAGAATTCCAAAGTAGTGGAAATCTGAGTTGTAAACTTGTGAGACAAATTTATTATTGATTAGTCTCTGTTTTGGTATAGTAGATGTATAAAATCTTAATACTTTCCTGTTTTCGCTAAAACAAAGATGGCAGTTGAACTATAAAAAAAGGCTACTACTCATAACAGGCCTGATCCGTTCAAAGTAGATGGTGGTGACTTCATAACATGGCAAGATCAAACGCTATTTTATCTCACCACACTCGGTCTGCAGTGGTATCTCGAGGAGGAGGAACCGATTCCTGCACCAGGCAAGGAATCAGATGTTGATATGTGCAAGCACTCCAATTTTTTATGCAGAAACTATATTTTGAATTGTCTTGACAATGTGCTATACAAAATATATCAGCCTCTAAAGACAGAAAAAGCACTCTGGAATGCACTTGCCATAAAGTATAAGACGCAGAATATCAGTCTTAAGAAATTCATTGTAGACAAATTCATAGACTACAAGATGGTTGACTCCAAACCGGTGACTGCTCAACTGCATGAACTGCAAATCATTATTCATGAACTCGAAGCGAAAGGTTATAAGGTTGGAGAATCGTTTATGGTTGAAGCCATCACGGAAAAAATGCCGCCGTCATAGAGAGATTACCGCGACTATCTAAAGCATAAGAAGAAGGAAATCTCTTTACAGGATCTCATAGTCCGACTAAAAATTTAGGCAGATAACCGTGGAGTTACAAAACCAATTTAGGAGGTGTTTATGGCTGAAGGGTCAAATACCAAAAACAAAAAGAAGAATTTTCAGAAGAAAAGGAAAGCTCCAGACAACAAACCAAAAGACAACAAACGAACCAAAAAGTTTAATGACGAGTGCTGGGTTTGTGAAAAAGTTGGACATGCCGCTAGAGATTGTAGACATAAAAAGGAACGCAACAAAGAGGAAAATATAGTAGACAGCTTGAAAGTAGACAAGTCCAACTTCTCGGCAGTTATATCTGAATGCAATTTGGTTCAAAATCCTAACCAATGGTGGGTAGACACAGGCGCTACTCGTCATGTCTTCTCTGACAAATCTATGTTTTCTACATACCAGCAATTCGACCACGAATAAAAACTCTGTATGGGTAATTCTGCAGTATCCATGATCGAAGGAAGTGGCATAGTAATCCTCAAGTTTACTTCTGGAAAAACTATCAAGTTGAATGACGTGCCCCACGTTCCAGCCATACGCAAGAATCTTATTTTTGGTGCAGTACTATCGAAAAAAGGATTCAAAATGGTGTTCGAGTCAGACAAGATGGTTCTGTCCAAAGCTAGAATGTATATCGAAAGGGGATATTTATATGATGGCATATTTAAGGAAAATGTAGCTGTTATCGGCAATAAAACTATGTATTCTGATTACACTATTAATAAAATTGAAGTTTCTTACTTGCTTGAACACGAAATTTTACTATGGCATGATAAATTGGGACACATAAATTTTCGAAAAATGAAAACATTATCAAACTTGGGATTAATTCCAAAATTCCAAGTAGATAAGAACTACAAATGTGAGATATGCGTAGAAGCAAAAATGGTTAAAAAATCATTTAAATATGTTGATAGAAACACTGAACCACTAGGTTTGGTTCATACAGATTTATGTGATTTTAAATGGTTACCTACAAGAGGTGGGAAAAAGTACTTTATCACATTTATTGACGATTGTACGTGATATTGCTATGCATATCTTTTGAATAGTAAATATGAAGCAATTGCATCATTTATAAAGTACAAGGCTGAGGTAGAAAATTAGTTAAACAAAAAGATCAAGATATTGAGATCTGATCGAGGTGAAGAATATGAATCACCATTTGAAAAGTTTTATGCCGAAAATGGTATAATTCATCAAACAACAGCTTCATATTCACCACAATATAATGGTGTAGCCGAAAGGAAGAACAAAATGTTAAAAGACATGATTAATGCCATACTTTTAACCTCTGGTCTACCGACGAACTTGTGGGGGAAGCCTTAAATATGTATAATCACATATTAAACAAAGTCCCTCACAATAAAATAGGAACAATTCCATATGAAATATGGAAAAGACACAAACCAAGCTTTAAATACGTCAGACTGTAGGGATGCTTGGCAAAAGTTCCAGTTCCGCCTCCCAAGAGAGTCAAACTTGGACCAAAAACAGTAGATTGTTACTATCTAGGGCCAACCCAAAATAATTGTGCCTACAGATTTTTGGTATTCAAGTCTGATATAGTTGATATTCATGTAAATACAATCATAGAATCTAGAGATGCCTCATTCTTTGAAGATGTGTTTCTACGCAAAAAGAATGAAGGGAATAGTGTCTCTAAAAGAACAAGAGAAGAATCAAGCAATTCACATGAAGATGAAACTCATCATGAGATTGAGGAAGTTGAATCAAGAAGAAGTGTAAGGGCAAGGACTTTCAAGACATTTGGTTTGGATTTTATCACATATGTGTTAGAACATGAACCTCAAATGTATAAGGAAGCAATGTCATCTTCTGAATCTTCATGCTGGAAAGAAGCAATCCAAAGTGAAATTGATTCAATTCTAAGTAATAAAACTTGGAAAATTGTTGATATTCCACCTGTAATAAAACCTATTGGTTGTAAATGGATTTTCAAGAAGAAAATGAAAGCAAATGGCTCTATCAACAAGTATAAAGCCAGATTAGTAGCCAAAGGATAACGTCAAAAAGAAGGAGCAGACTTCTTTGATACATATTCGTCGGTAACATAAACAACCTCAATAAGAATGCTAATAGTAATTGCATCGATCTATAATCTAGAAATTCATCAAATGGATGTAATGACAGCATTCTTAAATGGAGATCTCGATAAGGAAATCTACATGGAGCAACCTGGAGATTTTGTTCAAAGGAAATGAAAACAAACCAAAAATGTTTGCGCCAAAATTGGTCACAAACACCCAACCATCGATGAAAGCACCAGTTCGCAATCACAGATTACAAATAACAAGTACGTAGAAAATTAAAAATGAAGAACACTCTGGTAATCATCAAGTGAATATCAATAAAGTCATCAAACTTCAAAGTGGACGTAGGCCGGATTGCCAGTAGATTAGTAAAATCACTATACGGACTAGAACAAGCTCCAAAACAATGGCATGCAAAATTTGATAGTGTCATAATGAGAAATGGTTTTCAAATAAATGAATGCGATAAGTGTGTTTATTATAAACAAATTGGACAATCATATGTGATGATTTGTTTATATGTAGATGATATGTTAATATTTGGTCCAAATACTCAGGTAATAGAGATCATAAAGAAGATGTTAATTAGCAATTTCGATAAGAAAGACTTAGAAATTGCAGACGTTATTTTGGAAATCAAAATAATAAGAACATCTAATAGAATTGAATTATCTTAGTCACACTATGTAGACAAAGTGATTGATAAATTTTGAAATTTTGGAATTAAAGGAGCAAAAACACTTTTGAATGCATCAAAAGTACTGCATAAAAACAATAATGAGAATGTAATGCAACTGGAATACTCTCGTGTAATAGGATGTCTCATGTATCTCTTGAATTGCACAAGACCAGATATAGCTTATGTAGTAAGTCGACTTAGCAGATATACAATCAATCCATGAAAGGAACAATGGAAAGCACTAATGAGAGTGCTTGGATATTTAAAAAATACCACAAATTATTCCTTACATTATGGAAAATATCCTACTGTCTTAGAAGGATATAATGATGCAAACTGGATTGCTGATTCAAAGGAATCAAAATCAACGAGTGGTTTTGTATTTATCTTAGCAGGGGCAGTAGTGTCGTGGTAATCTACTAAACAAACATGCATAGCTCGATCCGCTATGGAATCGGAGTTCATCGCTTTAGATAAAGCAGGCGAAGAAGCAGAATGACTTCGTCATTTTATAGAAGATATTCCATTTTGGCCTAAGCCTGTACCGTCCATATGCATACACTGTGATAACCAAGCTGCGCTAAGCAGAGCGCACAACTTTGTGTATAATGGAAAACCACGACACATTCGTCGACGCCATAACACAATTAGGCAGTTACTCTCATATGGGATTATTTCCATAGATTATGTGAGAACAAATGATAACCTAGCGGATCCATTTATTAAAGGTTTATCAAGAGAGAAAATTGACTACGCATCGAGAGGAATGGATTTAAAAGCCTAAATCACCAATAGTTATCATATACGGAAACCTATCCTAGCGACTGAAGATCCCACGGACTAGGATCAATAGGCAAACCATTTCTGAGTAACTCAAGACATAATGCATTTGCTTGGACATAGTCCAACTCCATTCCTATAGTGCACCATATAAATGCATGCCTATAGAAGTATTTAAAGGTTAAAACTACGTTTTTTAATGATGACCATATCTTGAATATAACAAGTGGGGTATATGTAGGATACTCTTAATGGTTGCGATCACCTATGTTAGTGTGAGCTGGGTCGGCTAGGGCTGTCAATGGGTACCCGAAAAATCCGATATCCGTCCGAATCCGTATCCGAAAATATGAAAAATATCCGTTATCTGAAAAGCGGATACGGATATCCGATATCCGAAAAGCTTTTCGGATACGGATGTGGTTATAGTGGTATCCGTATCCGAAAAATATCCGTCCGATTAACTGATGCATATTTATATAATTTAAAATAAGAAAATAGGGCTATGAGTGTTTAACTTTTGAATATTTTTGGATACACATACATATATTAGTATAAAACAATGTTTTATCACCATATTTTTTATTTCTTTGTTCTTTTATAAACAATAGTACAAAAAATGTTTTATGTTGTTCTAAACTTTTTCGTTTATACCTTTAAATTTATCAATTATTGGCGGAGCGGATAAATATCCGATATCCATCCGTATCCGAAAATTAAGCGGATACGGATATCCGATATCCGAAAATTAAACGGATACGGATATCCGATATCCGAAAATGATTTCGGATACGGATATGGCACTATCCGTATCCGAAAGCATCCGTTGCCAGCCCTAGGGTCGGCTCTATGAGAATATTAAAGGCTTTTATTCTCTAAAAACACTCGCAGAACGAAAAATTATTCAGGACCAAAATGAACACAACCAAGAGATTGGATGTGAAGGGAAATAATGCTTTGTAAAGCTTATTGTCTGGTTATACAATAACGTCTGACGGTTCAAGATGAAATAATTCACCGATTAGCCAAGTATATCCGATAAGTTTTAATTAGGGAAAGTACAAAGTGTAATATCTACTTATCCTCGATATAGCATTATTTTCATATGAACTGTGTGATATTACACTTTGTGGGGGGAGACATATATCGTCATTCATGTGGGGGATTGTTAGAATTCTTAAAAAAATGGTCAATGAGATATGTCCTACATCGTCAAAAATATGTTAATTTTTTGGTTTATATAGTATACTCTCAATCCCTATATTGGCTCTTAGGGTCAGGTAATTTTGTGCGAGGGGGATGTCATATATGGCCATGGACTAACACACGCGCGCGCGCCGCTGCCCGCCCTTTCGACCAACCTGATCACTTTCCTCACTCAATTTTAATTCTGAGTTTTCTCTTCTTCCTTTTCATTTCTTAATATCTACAATCCGTGTGCTTTTGCATATCACACAGATGATCATACATATTACAATTTTGTGCAGATCACGTCTGTTGTACCTTGGAAGACTTTGAATAAAGTCTTAAGCAAATTGTTTCGACAAGCCTCAAACGAAATTTCCTTCTTTAACCGGTTAGATTTCTAGTTGATATATATATATGTCGTTTTTGTTTCTGTGTTGTACTATTTCTTTAAATAGTATAACGTTTGATTTATTGCTATAGTTGTTAGTTTGTTGTTGTAACTAATTACAATATACTTATTGAAATAACTAATGCAGAATTCCAAAGCAGTGGAAATATGAGTTGTAAACTTGTGAGACAAGTTTATTATTGATTAGTCTCTGTTTCGGTATACTAGACGTATAAAAGTTGGGAGGGTATCGATGAATAGGGCTAGAATTAGGAGAGGGCGATTTTTACAGCATAACTGATAAATAGCATTGTTACTGACATTTTTTGGCACGTAAGATCATTTTTTATTTCCACTAGCTAACTAAATTTAAAATATTCTAGACATGCTCTACAATTAATAGGGATTTTAATAGATATCCAAAAAATTCGAAATCCGTCCACATCTGCATTCGAAAAGCGGATTAATATCCGACATACGAAAAAACGAATGCTGATGCGGATATAAAGACATCCGCATCTGAAAATTATCCATCCGATATCTTTTATGATTGTTGTTTAAATTATGTGTATTTTAGTACAGTGAAAGATATTTATTTATGGTTTAATTAAGTTGGAATTTTATACTATAAACACTATATGCATATTAACTGTTCAAAACTATTTATTATCATTATATTTATTTATTTTTAACACTTTAATAATCAATATGACTGAAAAAGTTTATGTTAAACTAAAATTTACCATTTTGTATTTGTTGATTTATCGGTCGTTAGCAGATAGGATAATTATCTGATACCCGTCCGTATGCACAGATGTGGACATCCGATATTCGTAAATGATTTCGAAAGCGGATGTGGATATGACACTATCTGCATCCGGAAGTATCCGTTGACAGACATATCTACAAATAATATATACCGTTTTGTATTTTATCCATCGTTTATTTTTAATTAATCTTCTTCTTCTTCACTTACATTTTTTTCACCAAGTTCAAATTAGCTTTCAGTAATGGTGAGAACCAAAAACACATTCCGGCTTTTAGATCAAAAATTCGTCGAAAAAGTCATGGCAAGGTAATAATTTTTGGTTGCGGTAAATCTTTTTTCTTTTAATTTGAAAATAATTGACACTGATGCCTTGTTAGAAGAAATGATATCATATTGTTGAATTTATATAAAACGATGGGGGTTGATAAAATATATAAGCAGTAACGATGGGACTTTGCCAAATTTTAAAATTTAGTCCGGCGATATAAGGTCATAAACTTGTTAAAGTTTCAAGAATGGAATGGCTGTGTCGATTTAATTTTGTACAGTCGACGTGCACTCATCGAAAATAGGATGAAGTTTCGAGAACAATATACTATCATCGAAGAAATAGTTCTCAGACTGAAGCAACCTATCGACAATAGATATTTGATAAATGGTTATCGAATTAAATTCATAATTTCGACGTGGGGGATACCAAATTTGCTTGACATTTCCACTGACCACCCTCCAAATGTTTTATCAACTCAAATAAATTTAAGCAAAGGCAATAAATATGCAATACAAAGGTCGAGTAAAATTGAAAATTTTGGTGAAGAGGGGTCTGAACTTTAATTTGATTTAGAAATGTTGACATTCAAATTAATGTGTAAAACAATATAATTTTTTAAAATTATCTGTTTATTTTGTTGAATAAAATCTATGTTACAAATGTTTTCTTAAGCAATAACTTTTGAAATTTCATCTGCAAATAGGTTTAATTTCTCCATATTATTGGTTTAAGTTACAAACCGAAGAAGAAGAATAATGAAAATTAAAGTAAACTAGGATAAAAAATAAAGAGATAAATTTATCAATTTACATTATAATTATATAAGGGGGGTTATTTTTGTTGATACCTCTCAAAGTAAAAAAAAACTTTTTTAGAAAAATTGGTCCCCTCTTAACCAAAGTGGAGTATCAGTAACAATAACCATTAGTAATTGGGAGCACTGAATAATTATGTTATTCGGCTGGACAGACTACAAAAAATGGGCATTATTCGCCGCGCAGAGTTTTCAATAAACAAACCTGCTGTTGACAAGCCTGGCCCATATAGTAAGCAACATAGGCCATTGCCTAGGGAAACAAAAGAAAGGGGGCAACGAATAAAAAAATTGTTTCTCTTCTTCACTTCTTCACGCACGCCACAACCAAAAGGAGAAAAACGTCACCGCGCCACTTGTTGCCTATGTTGCTAACCCCTTGCACTACACCTTCTTCTTCCTTCAGTCTGCCTGCTGCCCTGGCCCTTGGTGTGTCGAGTTTACCACTCCAATTTTTCAGCTAAACTCTAGGCCTGATTGCCTAAATTGAATTTGACAATGTAAGTATATGTATAAATGTTTAATTAAATTATAGTCGCAGATAAGTATAGTTTTGTGATGTTGAAACCAATGTGTGCTTCCCTCTACAGTAAACTGCCTAAGCCCTAATTTGATTTTCCTTAATATGATGTTGTCTCTATTTGATTAAATCACTTACAATTTCTCACTAAATAGCGACTTAAAATTTTATCTTACGCTACTTAAATCATGTTAATTAGCTATTGATTAATCAATTGTTAAAATAATTATTATTGAAAAATAATTGGTGAAAATTTATTGAGATTATTTGAATTATTACATTATTCAATATTAATAATGAAATGTAAAAAAATAAAGGATGACACAATTAAAAATTACTATGTTAATATTGTTTTATAACTTAATTTGGGATAGGAATCGAATGTTAGGTGTGGCTCGCATTGCATTAAAATGGATGTGTAGATTAGATTATGATTAGTCTCGTATCGTAAGATATCCTAAAGAAGATAAGCATATATATAACATTGGTAGCATGTAGCAACAATGGATTTCTTTTGTCACAATAATGTTGTCATGAAAATACATGTTCTCTAAGGGAAATGTAGAGATATCCAATCACGATGTTTGCACCAAAAGAGCTCCGTTCAGTGGTCTTGCCTCTTTTACACTAAATGAAGTGCGCGTATGGTGAAGATGCAAAGGGGTGCTAAAAATTTCATTATGGCCTCAGAGTCGATGGTTCGAGGAGACAAATATAATGCAACGTCGACCTAAGTATGCTACAGGATTTGGCTTGAGCTCAAGATTCTCATTAAGGTGGAGTTATATGTTAGAACACAGCCTGTTCCAACCATAAAACAGCTTGGCCCAACCGCTGAGAGGTGGTAGCGACTTAATCTGAACCGTCAAGAGGTGTTAGCGACCTTAACTTCAAGTTGAATCGAGAAAATGATCGTTAGGGTGGAGATCCGTTAGGTGTGACCCACATTGTATTAAAGCGGGTGCGTAGGTTGAACTATGATTAGTCCTACATCGTAAGATATCCTAAAAGAGATAAGCATATATATGAGATTGGCAGCATGTATGATTTCTTTTGCTACAATAAATTATTGCTATGAAAATATATGTGCTCTAAGGGAGATGTAGGGATATCCAATGATGACGTTCGCACCAAAAGGGTTTCGTTCAGTGGTCTTGCCTCTTCTACACTAAATGAAGTGCACGCATGATGAATATGCAAGGAGGTGCCAAAAATTTCAACATCGAAGACAAAATTATAGATATTAAAATAGAAAGAAAAAGCAACGGAAAGATGAAGAAGTGAAGTCATTAGCTGGCTCAATATTAACTTTATTTCATGCCAAAAGTAGAAAATCTAAAACTTCAAGTCAAATCAAAGAAACTAATTGGGAACCTATAAACGAAGAGCCTATAAATGAAAATGCTGAAGTAGAAGTTAAGGAGGAGGAATATAGTGAAAATGTTAGTGGTAATTTTAATGATCAAGATGTTAATGATGCAAATACAATCGATCTTGAAAAGGATGTTGATATCAATTATGTGTAGGATTGTGGGGAATAATTACTGATGCCAAAAGAACAATGCTAATTCAACGAGGTCCGATCAAGATTATAAAAGAAAATGATGTGTTTCCAAAAAGAAAGACTGACAGTAGACATTTTCTTTAAAACATTACATTGGTATTTATCCACACAGAGAAGTGCATGAAAGAAAATAGCTTGTGTATTTAAATGAATGCCATAAAATTTATTGTTTTTGTTGCAAGCTTTTTAAGCATACAAAAAAGGTATCACAATTGGCCGATGAAGGATATAGTGATTGGCATAATTTATCTAAAAAGCTAAGGAAGCATGAAAGTAATCCATCACACAATGCAAACTTTATAAAATAGGTTAACTTACACATGGGTCTTCAACAAATGAAAACAATTGATAAAGCAATGAAAGATCAAATTGATCGAGAGAGAGACAACAATGGAAAAAAGTACTCATGTGCATAATTGGTGTTGGCAAAACCCTTTATAGAAATAACTTTCCATTTCAAGGATCGAATGAGAAGATTTATGAGAAAAACAATGGCCTTTTTCGCTAACTCATAGAATTTGTGGCCGAATTTGATCCAATTATAGAAGATCATCTTAGACGTGTAGTAAACAATGAAATAAACAATCATTATCTTTATCACAAAATTCAAAATTAATTGATAAGTTTGTTGACCAATAAGATCAAAATAACCATGTTTATAAAATTAAAAAAAGCAAGGTATTTTTTCATCATTCTTGATTGCACTTCAGATTTGAGTCATAAGGAGCAAATCTCCATTATTATAAGATGTGTGAATATCGATGACATAATCATATTAAGGTGGAAGAATTTTTTCTTAGATTCATAACCGTTGATGATACATCCAAACTTGGCCTTTTTAAAGAACTTGAAAAAGTTTTGGATAATCTAACTTGATATTAATGATGTGAGAGGAGAAGGGTATGATAATGGTTTAAATATAAAAGGTACATTATTAATTTAAATAGGGTGATCTTGAACTTGATTTGAAACACTTGATTATTGTATTAACTATTTTTATTGAATTTGCTATAGGTAAAAAACAAAGGGTATAGAAAATGTTACTTAATGTAAGTCCTAGAGCCTTCTATATTTCACGAGGATTCATGGTCTAAATCTTATTTTATGTGATATGGCCAAATTATGTATGGAAGCTTGAAACTTTTTGCATATATGCAAAAGATTTATACTTTATTTTCTGATTCAACTCATCGATAGAAAATACTTTAAACTCATGTGAAAGTTTTGCTCCAAAACCATTATCCGCAATTCGTTGAGAAAGTCATATTGAAAGTATTAAAGCAATAAGATTTCAATCATCAGAGCTAAGAGGTGCTTTGATTAATATTGCAAATAATTCCAAAGATGACGTTGTGATGACAGAGGCTAAGGATTATGCCAAAATGCTTTGGAAAATTTTGAGTTTTAATAGCTTTTGTATTATAAGATATTCGATAATATTAATTGAGTAAGTTAAATACTTCAATGAGATAAAATGGACATTGAAGATGCGATCTCAAAAAATAAAGAGCTTGTAACATATTTGGAAACTTAGAGAAGATAGATTTGAACACATGATGAAGGAGTCCAAAGAAATTGCAAATGATGTTGGCACTGATCCTGAATTTTTGAAAAGAGTATTATACGTAGAAAAAAGCAATTTGATGAGGATATCTTAGAGAAATATGATAGACAATCACCTGAAGAAAATTTTATAATTACTTATTTTTTTACATAAAATAGATCAAGCTTTAACTTCACTTAGAGACCGTGGTCTAGAATTTTTGGTTTTTTGTTAAATTTGAAATTCAAAATTGTTAATAACGAGCAATTGAAGGACAATTGCATGAATTTTGAAGGTTTTTGACACACGATGAAGAGTAAGATATTTGTGGTAAGAAGTTGTTTTATGAGCTTCAACAATTAAAAGGAATTCTAGCATTTGAAATAACCTCATCAATTGGTATTCTTAATTTTTTAAGGTCTTATCGAGATGTAAGTGGGTTTCTCAATGTTTGGATTGCTTATTGATTTTTTTTGACTATTTCCATTATGGTTGTTTCGGCGAAAAGAAGCTTTTCAAAATTAAATTGAAAAAAACATACCTTTGGACTACTATGTCGTAAGAGAGATAAAGTGAACTAGCTATGATTTCAATTGAAACAGAGTACTTAGATATACTTAATTATGAAGAGATAATAAACGGGTTTGCTTCTAAAAATGCAAGAAAAAGTTGCTTCCGTTGATATCTATTGATACGTTGTATATCAAGTTGACATTTTGATTTTTTGATACGTAATCCAATGTTAATTTATTTTATAGGATTTGGATGTTATTTTGCACATATAAACGTACTATTTTTTATTTAATAATGCGGAAAATAATAATTTTTTAATAGACTATGCTATCCGAAATGTTTGGGCCGGCTGTGGTAGTTGATAATTTTCAATCGAATGTACTGAAATTCTTCTAGGTCACGTTTTTATAGTTTTCAGGCTTTCAGCTCTCAATCTCCTTACAAGCCATGTCTTTGGATACACTGATCAACGATGGCATGAGCATTCACTTTTCACTATAATTTTCGAACAAATGATCGAATGAGCTGAAACCCAACATGACAATTTGATCTTCTACCTGGAAAGCTTGAATATTTTTCATTTTCAATTACAAAGTCGTTCAAAATTTAGGATCAACTATTATAATTACAAAGAAATGTTAGACTTGAATTTGCACTAAATAGTTTGCAATGATGAATCTACTTTTAATAGAGAATGTATTAACTCATGCATCATTAGGGCATTATTGGGAAGAAAATCCCAACAACTAAGCATACATTTAAAAAGCGCCTATCTTTGGACGTACATTTAATGGACGTTTGTATATTAGACGCTCATTTAATGGACGCCTAAATTTTAGGCAATGATTATATGGGTGTTTAACCATTAAATTCATTACATGTTTTGTATTTAAGCGCTCATTTAATGGACGTCTATGTTCTCGCATTAGTTAAATCGACGCCTAAGACCGTGCATCCACTTCCAATTCAGTTTCCCGAGTTCAGAACTGAAGATTCAGATCCTGGATGCATCTTTTGGTGTGCTCTTATTGAATATTCGCCCTTAAATAGGTGCTGTGGGAGTTGCTCTTAGCTTAGTATAAAATGGAAATTAAGATCCACCCCTTATTTCTAAGTTTAATACCTAGAAAACCTTCTCAAAAACAAGTTTCACGAAACACATTTGTCAATATTTGTTGGAAATTTTTTTCTTTATGAAGTGAATTTATTAAAAAAATTAAATAAAAATAGGTTAATGGTAATTTTATGAACCATTATTATAATTGAGCCATTGTAAGTTTATAACGGTAATATATTTATGAATCATTATTATAATTGAGCAGTTACACTTGCACAACAGTAATATATTTATGTGGCATTATTATTGAGTCGTTACAAAAGCTAATGGTATTACGATATTATTTTAAATGAGAATAAATTAAAATCCATTAACATTCCATCACTTTAGTAACGTATACAATTTACATTCTGCCTATTTAAACGATAGATAGACAAAAGATAAAGGATAACAGACATTTTTCTTTTCCTTCTTCCTTCAATAAAACTAAACCCTTGAGTAGTATTTCAAAGTGCAAATCAGAATCGACTTTGTCAATGCAAACAGGTTGATATTTTTTCAAATTAGAGAAGATGTTTTATCCTAGAGACGACGGTGTTTGTTTTTCAGAACTGCTTTGCACCTTCAAGCAGAACGCTGAAACGTCTTCAAGAGAGTGACAACGTACACGACCTAGACGAAGTTCATTGTTCCCAACAATTTGAAGACGTTCCAGACAATAATGAATTCTACTGCAACTATTGATGATGCTACACCGACCCCGGTGTTTCACATCCCCATGGTCGCTTCTACGCCCTTTAGATTCGAGGGCCTCCATTTCAAGTGCTGAAGGCAAAAGACAGAATTTTTTTTACGATAAGGAAGGTGGTTGGTGTGCTCGCTGCAGAAAAGCCGACAATACCAGAGAAGTCCCTAAAACTGATGCATAACAACTGCAGATCTGGCAGGAACAAACCTAAAAATTGCAGAATTAGACAAAGCAGAATTACCTCTGCAAGACTTCATACTCAGTGGATTGAGTGACGATCTCTACGACTACTACAATTCGAACAAGACAGCCAAGGAAATTTGGGAGGCACTGCAAAAGAAGTATGATACAGAAGAAGCTAGAGCAAAGAAATATGCATTCAGTCGCTACCTCAAATTTTAGATGACGGACGACAGGTTAGTAGAGACGCGGTCTCATGAACTTCAGAAAATAGCTCATGAGATCATCTCCGAAGGTATGGTTATTGATGGACAATTCCTACTTGCTATTTTGATAGATAAACTACCCCATAGTTGGAAGGATTTTAAGAATAATCTCAGAGATAAAACTAAAAAATTTTCTATGGAAAGCTTGATAACTGCCTCCGTATTGAGGAGGAATCACGTACACAAGATATGAAGAAAGAAGTGCTTGCTATTATAAGCAACACTAATAAAGCTGTAGTAATTAATTTAAAGTACCTAGAATCGAATGAGATTCAATCTCCAAAGCCAGTCCTTCTTATAATACATAATGATGTGTCGATAATAAGTAATTCAACTTGTTGGACAAAGCACGATTGATGATGAATGAAGTTCAGTTAAATTCTTTCCGTAAGGACATATATTTAAGAATAAGTACATAAAGTTAAATTAATTTCATCCTAAGTATAATTTACTAGATCATACAAGATTCAAGTTTAAAAGAGACCACTATATATCCTTTTTCATGGAATTGATAGGCTGTATGAGTTGAAAGGCTACACGTAATACTTGCTAATGAGGGATCTTGTATGGACCATCCTAATGGAGTTCGGGACCGATCAATATTGATTGACCTATTTATGCCATAAATATAAGTTTCATAAATTTAAAACTAAACTGATTTTATACATATAAAGGTAGTGCATAAAATGTGTATGAATACATATTCCACTGCATAAAGGAATAACAATTATTTTAAGAAACGCCAACTTTGTGATGAAGGAATTTCTTATAGAAATTATTGGTAGTAAAATGGATTTGGATACGACCCAAAGATAAAAATGAATGAATGAAATTGACCGAACCTAAAAGAACATAACTAATTACAATGTCTAATAAGAACTCTCGCATGTCAAAGAGAGACTTTTCTTATCGATGCCGAGAAAAAGAATTTGCTCAGTTGTCAATAAATCATTAAGTGTATTGACTTTACCATATGACCCGATGCATAAATCTGAAATGGATCCTTGGTACAGTATCAAAATATTATTTTGATAGTTATGCCCAAAGGGATAAGATCCATCGGCCACAAAAGTGTCTCCAAGAAGAGCACCAATGCAGTTGGAATATGGTAAGCTATGTTGGTAGAAAAACATGATAAATTCAATTATTGAAATTAACGTAACAGATTTGTCATCAATGTACTTAAATTAATTCTAATTTTACTTGCAAAATTATTGCTCGATATGATTTTGAGTTTTGATATAACTATACTTAAAGGGAAATTCTAAATAATGATTTTGAATATGATGTTTGTGCTTAATAACCAAAGTGTCTCAAAGATAGTAGCAGTGATTCTAAGTTTGTGGGTTATTAGATTGGATCCAAGAATAGATATGAACATATCGTTCAAAAAGAATTAGAGTTAAGCAAATATTTTAATAGAAAAATCTAACATTTTAACTTTCAGTCAAAACACAGAGGAAGCACGTGTCTATAAGAAAGAACTACAGATGTACTAAAATATTCCTAAAACTATAAGAAAACAATAAACTTATGATAATTAACGATGTACCCGTGTTTAAATCATTTTAGTTTGGTTGTTTAATTTTCAATATTTGATTTAAAATTGACTTCTTTTATGATCAATGTAAAAAAGGATGTTGGGAATGCCTCAAAAAGGATGCACATAGACACCATTTTAAATTTTTTAATATGGAGTATGTAAGATGGATTCCTTATGTAATAGCAATAAGGATTATTATACATGTTATGTCGTCAACAGTATCGCAGTTTTATTTATGTATTTGATACGTAAAGCGATTACCAAATCCAAATTAAGATTACTGTATGATGGTTTAGGATGTTCTTGAGTGTTTATGAAGTACTAGAGAATTATTTATAGAAACAATGAACTCTTTATGAAGGAGAGTGTAGACTCGAACTTCATATGTGATATCAAGTTTAGTATGTAAATGAAAAATTCTTTTTCAGTCTTAAGTTAAGCACTTAAGTAGGTTATGTTCCAAACAATTAGTAGTGACTGATTCAACCAAAGGCTAAGTACATTGGCTTGAATAGCACTATAATGAAAGAAATATAAATAAATGCACAATTTATAACCGAGCTAGAGGTGAATCTAAATGTTGAGAGTCACATGTCATTATTATATGATAATAATGTCTTGATACAGATCACAGAAGAACCTAGAACTCATGAAAAGCCTGAAAATATGCTCTGAAAGTTCCATGTGATAATGACAGTTTACCAATATAGGATAAAGTTTATTAATAGAGTAAATAATTAAAACAACATTGCATACATGTTCATTAAGGGACTGAACTGATTAGTTTTTGAGAAAACCGATAAAGGAGGTGGAATAAAATTCCAAGTGAGAGATTGATAGAGTTACATCTATCTAACTTGATAATCAATCTTGTTCATAATAAAGGAGTTTGATTTTTATAATATACTATTTTATTATAGTATAATTAATTTAGTAATTAATTTAAACTGTACTAAATAGGAAATCCTTAAATGATATGTTATAAGATAGTAGCTACTGATGGAACTGTACTAGTTGAAAGTAGGTGAAACAGGTAGATTGCAAAAAATTCCTATTTTTGTATATATTACGGCGATGAAGTCAAAGGGATTATTGGATTCAATCTAATGAAGTTTTAAATAGGAACTTTGTGACAACTCGCAAATCCACACAATTCAAGCTGACAATAAGCCACACATGTCCAACCCAAATTGAATGGAAAGACGGATAGTTATGGGAAAGAAAGAAGAAGAAGAGAAGAAGAAACTAAAACAACATAGAATCTCACAATTGCAGTGGAACAACATATAATATAATATAAATGAACTTTACAAAAGAGAAATTGTAATATAATTTACATACATCCATTAGAGTACAACAAAAATTCACTAATCATTAGGCTAGACAATTATAATAACATGTCTTCACAAATGCTGATAATTTAAACAATAATGTAGTGGAAAATAAACATATACGTCAATAGGACCTGAAGACCTCCAGCTCATCTGCTGAAGCTCTAAAGCATCCAAATCTAAATATGTAAATATGCTCCGTTTAACCCGAGCATTGAAAGGGAAAAACGCCGGATCAATTTGGTAAACCAACGTGAGAAAACGCATCTCAACTGAATTTTAAAGTTATAAAAAAATTCTTTATCAAACAAAGGTATCTCGTAAGACAATGTCATACATAAACACAGACGAGTTTTTACCTTACGATAACCAAAACATTTGATATTAAATCCTGTTATATTATACTAGTTTCCAATATACGAATAATACTAAAATAGTCAAAATTGTGACATTGGTTAAATTTGACGGCATAATAGGTTTACAAACAAGATGGTAGGCACATATTAGAGAATGGATTTTCATACAATGGTAGTAAGGGACTACCTTTCGCATAATACATCTATAGATGAATTTACCGAGGATATACAAATAATCCTCCGCATCTGGAAAGCCTAGTCTATCCATATTTGGCACTCATACATGGCCTAGATAGAAACCAAATATGTCATCACCCTGGTCGTTACCGATCTATTCAAGATGTCTCGTAGCATACACAACATACCCAAAATATAGAGGGTAATCTAGAAACGTGATGATCATACCCTAATGGTTGCGAACCACATAGCCTTACGACATACCTTATTTAAGCCATTACCGGGTGATGAGGCTTAAGGTAATGTTTACCTTTCGCATAGGACATTCCACTTTGAATGCTACACTACCATTACATGATCACACAACTAATTTCTACAAATGTATAACTCCTGAGCTCGTTCGTCTCAGGAAGGGTGTTAAGCTAAGAGAAGTTGCCTTCTCCGCCAGTAAACAAATGATACGTTTATAGAGATCAATCAATGTAGTTAAAAATGCAATGTCAGACATTCGTCCATACAAGTTGTCCATGAACAAGACAAACCGAAGGAACTCTCCTATCACATCTTGTCGGGAATCACCCCTAGGATTAGTAGTGAGAAGTCCTTGCATATCGAAGATTTTCATAACAAAGCACTACTTCCACCACATATATAATATGCATCGTAGGTCTAGTGGCAAGTAGCCTTGCATAATGAATATATCCAACTTCAAAAATCATCATCATAAACCTGCATTTTCGAACACATGTATTGGTCTAAATTGGTTCTCGGATAAATCCGACCCCGGTCACTTCAGATCAACAACAATAAAGAGGCCCTCAATCTCATATGGAAACCAAGTCTCATAGACTTATCACGTTTCCAACTCTCAACTTGCAATTCTTTGGCCAAGAAGGAAGCCCGGTAGATTGGAGTAATATAAACATTCCATACTACTCGAATCAATATTCTTAATCCAAACGATAACCAAGCCTACTCAGTCGGCTTCGTGCCAAGGGCACGACTAATCAGTTCCCACATCAAGTCAGGGAACCAAGAATAGCCAAATTTGATAGTCGGTTATTTAACTATCAAAGCAACAAACAAAATCTAGCCCATAAGCAGTCACTAGCCCATTTAATTAATTTTTATTAATTAAATCGGTTTTCAAATATTTACGTCAATTATCTTTTAAAAAGATATATTCTCAAATCCACTTTAATCTTTCGATATTGGAAAACATTTTCATATAAATATATCAACAGTATAAGTATATTTAATAGCACTACCATTTTGGAGACACGCCTAATAGATTTCTATAAACGTATAAATCCCGAGTTCATATGCCTCCGTATGGGTTTTAATATAAGAATCAATGCTTCCTGCACCACCAAGCCTTTAGTACGATCATAAGAACCATTTCATGTATTTCACAATGGAAGGTCAAAACACAATTTATTGGACCAAAATGAATGTTGCGTAAAACATCGATACGACAACATAAAAACACTAGTAAAACATTTCCTTTCGAAAATTATTTACTATAACAACAGTGTTATAGTAAATGCCTTCCATATTTCCCCGAAAATGTTTGCTACAGCAGTGAATGTTGAAATCCATGTTTTCGATATTAACACATTTTAAATCACCTTTTGAAACTATTTAAACTCCATTTCAAATTATTGCTTTCAAAACTTTACTTTTAAAGATTATCACTTTAAAAATCATTAACTTCATCAAAAATATTCCTATAAAAGATTATCTAACTCTTAAAAACTTGAATGTATTTCCTTTATATAAAAAACCATATTTAAATCTCAACACAAATCATTTCAGTATTTATAAAACTATGTTTATAAATCACGTTCCTATTTTATAAAATATCTTTATTTATAAAATTCTATTTATAAATCATTCTTTTATAAAAAATCATTTTACTATCAAAATCCACTTATAAATCCATTTCTTTATAAATCTAATTTATTTATAAAATCACTTATAAATCCATTTACAAATAAACTTCAAACCCATTTACAAAATATTTACAAATTCCTATTGTAAATCAATTTCTTTATTTATAACATATCGCTTTTATAACCCATTAAAAAATATCTAATAAAAAAATTTCACAAAACTATACTTTTATAGCATTAAAAATCATACTTTTTATTTGTTTAAAAATAAATTCATTCCTTTTAATAATTTAAAAATTATTAAAATATACATACTTCAAAAAATCACTTTGAAAATCATTTCAATTCAAATCACTATTTTATAGTATTTCAAAATACTATAAATATAGCCCAATGCTACTATAGCACTTAATAAGCAAAAATATATGTATGTCATCAAATATGGCATCCAACACATCAATATCAAAATATATGAAAAGTAAAATCAATAGTGTAAGGAATCATGTTGGATCCCTCCATCATGTCCCCCTGCATCCTTACAGTATATAATAATCAAATAATATAAATCAACCGCTTCGAGGTGGGATTGTATACAAAGGGTCATCCGCTCACACACGGGAACGTAATAGGGTCCCATCCGCTCCAAGGGTATGACTCTATCCAAACCAACTAATAAAATAGTAAACCATCCAAATAATCAACAATCGTCATAAATAAAATTATCCACAGAAATTCCAATAATCACAAAAGCGCCCTGGTTTGAATTAAAATCGAACAAGTGTTCAATTTTTACCCAAATTTCTACTAGCTCCGAATCCATCCAATCCAACACCATAGCGTAGAATTCGTTGATACATCGCAATGCAACTCATCGCGTTCAATTTGGACCTCTTATGAGTTTAATATGAATTAATGAACGTTTTTAAATAATTAAATAAAATTAAATTTTAATTAATTAAAACTTTAAACTCAAACTTACTTCCCTCCATCCTTCTCTCTCATGCATGCTCGTATGCCTCAGGAACCCAAAACTCGACTGCCTTTGACCATCCATCGCGCCGCCCCTGTCCCACAATCGCTTGATCCGACATTGCCACCATTTCGCCCCTACCCTTCTCCATCCACGGCCAAAATGCACCCCCCTCGATCGCCATAAACCACGCCATCAAATCAAACGTTGGCCACGAATGGAGCAAAATTGCGACTCCAATCGTCAATGATTCGACGATCCAACCATTCATTATGTCGAGCTCGTCGAGCTCTACGACTTTCCTTCTCGTGCCGCGGCCTGCCATTGAGTGGATGATGACAAATGGGGGGAGGAGGTGGGCTATTTTAGGCCATTGGAGTTTAACGGCGGCTGCGACCTAGTTAGGTTTTTAGTTTTTCAAAATGAAAATGTTTAGGTCCTTATATAGAAAATTTCGCGGCATTATTCATACACTGAACTTTTGAACTCCAAACGAGGCGTGCTACCTGGCGTTCTATATGTTATACCCCTATTTCGAGCACAATGGGACTATTATCAGGACCCAATTCCATCATATACAGAAGATAACTTTTCAAACACAATTATATTAATTTAATTTTCTTTAATTAGTCTCTACGTATTTTGAGCTTGCACGATCAAATGATATGTTTGATCGCCATAAAATTCGACGGCATATAATAATTCACCATTATGGAACCAATGAAACTGGTCTCGCCAAAATCCTAGACAGTGCTCCGGAAGGCTATTTTTACATGTTAATTAAAACGAGTTATTTCAAAAATAAATTTAATAGCTCTTAAATCCAATTTAAAAGTTTACTATTGATGCCAAATACAGGCATTAACACTCAATAGAATCTAGTGGAGATTAAATGAAGAATAAAATTAAAACAGAGCAGAAATTGTAAATGAACACACATAACTTTTATAGTGGTTCAGCAATCTTGTCTTACATCCACTTTATATTTTTATTAATTATAACATCCCTCTACTTGAAGGCCCGCAATTAACGGCTATAGATGCTGCAACCATCCATAGTTATCAATCCTCGATGATCAAATACGGCGGTGTTAGATTCATTGATACGTAGAAACACGTGAATATGGAAAAAATTTAAAACTTCAAACAAGATTACGTTTCATGTCAAATCATTTCCAATTCATTACATATTCCCATAATCATAATTCACGTTCAGAGAAAATATACTTATTACAACAAACGCTAAGAGTGACATATAAAGATGCACCCTTGAATGATCAGAATTATACAGGCAATATAACAACTTTGGCATTACAAAACACATCGGAATCAAGTAAAAGAGAACTCCAAATATTTATTATGCCTCCTGCATGTCTCCGGAAGCTTTATTCATCTAAGAAGATAACATGGAAACTTTAAATCTCAAACCACTCAAAGTCAATTGAGTACCCGAGAGTTTAAGGGAAAAATTAAAACTTCGAGTTAGACATAAAGCCTGGTATGAATAATAATCTACCATCTCAAATCGTTTAGATATCTAGTGAGACCACGCCACTTAGCGGAATGATTTTCCCCTCTCTAGTATCCTAATACCTTTATAAAACCATATACCATGCTCCTGCATCCATAATGGTTAAAAACATAACCATTTTAAAATATTGTGATGATGCGCGTACAACTTAAAACATTTTGAATTTCCTATCCCTTTTTTAGTTAACTCCTTGTCATATTTATAGTTTAAGGGTCACTATTAGTTTTCATAGACTTACTAATAACCTGTATTTAATTTCTAGACTCCATGTCCCATTTCATAGTTTTCATAGGTGCTCTATGAACCTATTAGCCCCTGCCAATTAACTCAACACTACCACTCCTGTGGGTTTAATTAATTCGTGGGTTCACATGAACCTATTAATGACTTCAATAACTTCTTCCTTATCCTTGTTTTCATGGGTTGACTAGGAACCTATTGACAACTATCAATAACTTAATTTGGATATAGTTTTCATGGGTTCACTACAAACCAGTTGGCCCCTGCCAATCAATTTTTATATCATAGTTTTCATGGGATCACTATGAATCTATTGGTAACTCCATTAACTACTTAATCATAGTTTTCATGGGTGCATTATAAACCTGTCTTCTTGACAGCTTCTATGTTTAGGCAACCAATATTTTGGTCTCCCTGACCTCTTGGATGCAATTCGACTGACCGGGAGTTTAGTTAATTTATATTCACTACTGGGTCAACCTAGCTGGCTCTTCCGCCCTTTTTATCCCCGATATGCAGTTTTAGGTATATTATAATGTGAATATATTTATATTTGAAGAAGCAAACAACATAACATAACAATACCACTCTTATTGATTTAATATAAAACATGGTTAATCCCTTTAACCTATTATTTTATCAAGGTAGCTTCACCTCAAAACCATGCAAAAACTCCTTTAATTTAGCCATAGGTCTTTCCTTTAAAAATTGAGTTTAGGTTATTAGTTTTTGAAAAATAAACATTTCGACTCGTTCGAATTCTAGCTTTCAACTTCATAGGATACCCTCCTTTGAAAGCATAAAAATCTATTTTCAAAACATTAGGCTCCTACCTTTCGAATACTTTAAAATCTTTCTTTCAAAGCCTTTCGACTATAGAAGCATAGCTTCGAAACCATTCGAAAGACCATTCGGAACCATTGAAGGTTACCCTTTCGAAACCATTGAAAGTCCCCCTTTCGAAATCATTGGAAGTATACCTTCCGAAGCTATTGGGTTTATATTTAAAATATCATTTGAATCACAGTGAACATAAGCGAAAGTACCCTTTTTGAAATATTTCCTTATCGTATAATAGCATTGGGGAAAAATTGATGGTGTCGAAACCATCCTTTTACCCCTGGGTAAAATAATAGAAGATTGGCTTCAAAACCCATTCCGAAATCATTGCCTTTGAAACCCCTAACCCCTTTCGAAAGCAGTTGGGAGTGGCTTAAATTTATAAAACAATAAGTACCTTCCAACATCATTTATAAATTCAATACCATCAGAAGGCATCTAGTTACAAAAGGGTTACGACTTGGTCAAAACTACCCCTTCCGAAAGCATCATTTTGAAAACATAGTAATTCCTTCAGAAGCTAGTTACTTAAAGAAAAAGGCGGCAGCTCTCCTTCGAAAGCTTTTCCTGAAATACCCTTTCTCAAGCATTGGTTTTGACTACTTCGAAACCCCTTTGTAAACAGGCAAGCATGTTTTCTTTTAAAAAAAACAAAGGTGTCAACACCTTCGGAAGCTATGCTTCGATACCCTACCTTCCGCCCTTCTCCAATCCACTGGGTACCAACTAAGTGATATCATGTGTATTGGTTTCGTAGTTTCGACTAAGAATGTTTTGACTAGGTTGAAGGCGGAAGCTCTGGGTCGAAAGCTCCTTCCAAAGGAGGCGAAACCTACTTTTCTAAGCAAAAGGCTGTTTTTACTAAATAAGCAAATTTTCGGTAACAAACTTGCCCACATGTAAACACTTGATTAGTTACATTAAACTTTCAAATTATTTTTCTATTATTTTTCGCATTTTCTCAGATCTAAAAACTGAATAACATTTAATAAATAAGCTGTATCAACCCGACATTTTCAGCCATTGCAGACACACATGCCGGACTTGAATTGCTCAAAATATCGCTTTGAAATAAATTTGGAGCAAATGAAATACAATCACAGAATCACAGACATAGAAATATTAGAATAACTCGTAGCGGAATATAAAATACATAGTAGTTCATGAAACTACTACGACAGAGTCTCAAACCAAATACATAATACAGTCTGAAAACAACATAATAGAAATCCCAAATATAGAGAAGTTCACTAATACATGAGATAAACTAGAACAGCTGAAACAAAAAGTAGATATAAATGTAGATAAGCAGAAACTTCAGCAAAGACCAGCTCTAGGAAGAGAATCCAAAGCTGTGAATACTCAGGCTGACCCGAGCGTAAAGTAAAACACAAAACACTCGAGTCATGACAATATATACTTATATAATGTAAACCAACTCAAGTGAACTGTAGTAGAAATGCACAATAAGTTAAAGGATGCTTGGGATCGCGCATCCTTTAAGAATCAGTTAAGCTATAAATTAAATACATCCCGTGGTTAAAATTTCAAAATGGTATTTTATACTTCAAAATCAAATATCATTTCAAAATTCAATATCATTCAAAATCCATTTCAAAATATCATATCTTCCAAACCACGTTCATTTTTATTTAATTTAAATACCATTACAAAACACATTTCAAAATAGTTTATATTTCGAAACAAATTACTTCATTTTAAATCATAAAAATGAAGTTATTATATTTAATAATTAAATTTATAAAATTTTAGTCTTTCAAAATTCTTTTATTCGCTTAATTTATTAAAACAGATGAAAATTCAACTTTCGCAGCATTTAGAAATTGCTACAGAAAGTTACATTCAAAACGGTTCAATTTAACAAAAGATAGCATTTAAAAATGCTGTAATAGGGTTGCATTAGTTTCAAATAAAACTTAGTTAAATTCAACAATTATAACATTTACAAAAATGATATAATAGCTTTTAATTAAACTTAGCCATTTGGTTCATTATTATCAACTACAGCATTTACAAATGTTGTATTATCATTTACATTAGAAATAATAGCATTTCAGAAATGTAGTTAATTAACTACAAATATACAGTATAATTTCACAAACATTTATATTTTTATTTAAATCATTTTTAACTTATAAAATCGTATAATTTCACTTTTAAAACAATCATTCAAATACCCTTATGTTCATGATTTTATAAAGTTAAATCTCCATTCAAAAATCAAAATTTAATAATAATTCACTTATTAAATTCCAACATTAAATTTTAAATTCATTAAATTAAATTTAACTTAACACTTAAGTTTAAAATTTTCAAATATAACTTAATTTCATTTTTATTTACTTAACTTAAAATTCACTTTTAAGCCAAATTCACAAATTTCCAATTTTAGTTATATTTCAAAATTTCAACTTAAATATTCATTCATTTCACATTTTAACTTTATTCAAAAATCATAATATATTATAAAATCATTTTAAATTCATTTAATTCAAAATATCATAAATATATCATATTTTCATATTTAATTTAAATTCCATTTATCACCAAATTATAATTTTCAAAATAACTTACATTTCAGATTTTCTAACTTTACCATTTATTTATTTCACTTATAAATTTTCAGAAAATCAATAATGCTTTACATAAATCATTTTTAATCAAATTTAAATCAAAATATTATAATATTTACATTTCTAAAATATTTTAAATTTTTTAGAAAAACATATTTTAACAACGGGTCTGTATTTCATTTTCTAGCATAGGTAAATTGATACGGGTAATATATCATTTCAACCCGTAATTTACGAAGAAAACCCGGGTTTGATCATTTCAAACCCGCAATCCCAAGTAAATGAAAATAATTGAAAATCATTCAGGCCTATCATTTCAGCCCATAATGATTTTCTCCTATTCTAAAGTCCGTTCGGGTATGTATCATTTCAACCCACAGTGATTCTAATCTAAAGGGAACTTGCAGTGTGATAAACTGATAAAAATAACAGAACAGCATAATATAACAGTAACAGATGTTATAACAGGTGTTTAAGCATGGGTGAACATCATATAATCATAATATAGCAGGGGTAACATGATAATGCATTTTACAGATTCAAAAAGGGTCAATTTACTAGTTATATATGTACATATTGTCTGGTGAGAATAACTCACCTGTTTAAGTTGGAGATGGCAAACAACTACACCCAACAGAGATCCATAAAAGCATTGGAGAACGATAATGATTTGAGTGTGAGAGAGACAAGACTAAATGCCTTGAATACATGAGACAAAACAATTCAAATAAAATGAATAACACTTCACAAAAATTTAAACAACACATAAATTCATGCACAAAACATCTCCAAACCACTTGCACTTGCCTTCAACCTCATATGCTTCATCAATGGGCTATAAAAGCACTGTAATGGGACGGTTTTGGATCGGGTTTTGGGTTCAACAAGTCAGCCATACATAGGAAAAGCTGATGCAAATGTATGTGTGCATGGAACTACAACTACAAGGCAACACAAGTGGATTCAAGGCAACATAAGTCACGACCACAAGCAGATATGGGCACGGCCAGGTCTGGTGGGGTTAGCTACAGGTATGACAGAGGTGTATGGGTCAACTTTGGTAGGCAGTGTGGTGTATGGGTCGGCCAAGGAGGAGTTTGAGGTGGTGAAGGCAAAGAAGCTAGGCAATGCGCATTTTCAAGGTGGATATTGCAATTTTTGTGGAGTTTGATCAACAAGTGGTGCATGGACATGGATGGGAAGTGGGCTGGAGGTGGTGGCAGCCTGATGTGGTGGTGGTGGAGGTGGCCATGGTGAAGGGGGAGCAAGGGCCGAGCATAAAAGAGGAAGAAACAAGTGCAAATCAATATAAAACAATGAAAAATATTTAAATAACTCATATATATTTATATATATTTAAATAACTTAAAATACTTATAATTTCAGTTAAATTCGAAAATATAACAGATGAACAAAATATTAATAATTAAATATTAATTAGATATGATTAAAATAAGAAAATAGCACAGAAAATGAAAAGTAGTCTAGAAAATTTGAAATTAAACGGAACAAACTTTGAAAAATTTATATGTACATGAAAAATATTTATAAATAAAGATAAGAAAATAAATTAAAAATGCATTCACAAAAATTAATAAATAAATTTTAATTAAATATAATTTAATTGAAGAAAATAGCAGAGAAATAGAAACTAGCCTTTAAAAATAGAAAATAAATTCAATAAGCTTTTGAAAAATCTTATCATAAAAGACAAAAATATATGTAAAATAACATATAATACAAATTAGGATAAGATATGACAAATAAAAATGTTATTTATATAATTTAAAAAGAAGAATATTGTTAAATAACTCAATATACACACAATATTGTAAAGGGTATAACTTTCACAATTTAAATCCAATTTCAATGAAACGAAAAGCAGTATTCATGATATTAAATCTATTTTCATAATAAAAGATAAAATTTAAGAATTCAAATATTTAAAATTTAAAAGTCAAATTTGACTAGATTGACCAAAATCCACATTTTTGGAAAATATACAATTTATTCAGGTTTGAAATTATCATTCACACGAAATAAAAATTTATATTTAAAATAAAAAATTTATTCATTTTAATAAATATAATAAAAAATTAAAATAATTCACAAAATTCAGAGTTGTTACATTCTCCCCCACTCAAATCTTTTCGTCCTCGAAAAGACGAACAAGGAAAAATAAGGGAAAGCAAGATAGAAAAAGCAAATAATACCTGAAAAAACAATTCCGGATTCGAAGCACGAACGCTCTCCTCCATCTCCCAAGTACATTCTCGATCATCAGTACCCATCGTACTTTGATCAGACTAATAGATTTCCTTCTTAGCTGCTTCGTACCTATGTCGACAATACGATGTGACTTCATCTCGACAGTCAGATTTAGGCTAAATATCCAAACTATCAAGAGCAGAAGTCTTGAACAAAAAGAGATAGGTCAAGAAGATACCAGAGGAGATGTGAGACATGGAATACATCATGCACTCCAGAAAGTTTCTGAGGCAAATCTCGACGATAAGCCAAAGAACCTACTCTTTCCACAATGCGGAAAGGATCTTCGAAGAGGGAAAAGGTAGAAATACTTAGAAGGGAAAATAGGTTGAAAGACAAGGATGAACCATATTATTAAAACTATATGAACTTCAATTAAAAAATTTATAACATTTTAAACATTTTATAATATGATGAATAGTCATTTGATTCAATTTTAATAATTCGAAGTAAACAATATTTAAACAATTTAAATCATGATTAGAATATCCTTTATATAATACTTCACCAAAATAATTTTTATAACTCGATGTCTTAACAAGTTTACTTTCGTTCCTGCAGACTCTGGCCATGCGTTGATCAGGCGCAAAGCTAGAATTCTTCAGGTACTTAATAGACTTGTTTCAACACTCAGTGAAAATACTGGAAAACTAATTTAAAAACAGATATGAAAAGTACAATCCAAACAAATCAACCAAACCAAACAGTTGTCTAACCATGGATCGTAGATACACAATGGTTATGCCTGAATCCTCCAGGAAACAATCCATATCTGTATGCTTTCTCAGCCCTGCGAATTACGCCATGATGACTAGTAGAGTGCAGGATACACAATGGTTACGCCTGGATCCCCCAGGAAACAATCCGTACCCCTAGGCCGTCTCAGCCAGGCAGTTTCGCTACTAGTGCGACCTACATAGAGTGTAGGATACACAATGGTTACGCCTGGATCCCTCAAGAAACAATCCGTACCCCTAGGCCAGCTCAGCCGGGCAGTTGCCCTATGCAGTCGCGCTCGTAAGACCATGGAGATCGCCATGGAATTCGATGGACACTCGAGTATCATATCCGGAAAACCCAAATCAGAGAGAATAATATCGATAGAATGAATCCACAGTGTGGCCACAAAGTGGATATCAAGCAGAAGGCACTTTCCATATCTTTACTTCGAAAATATGTATCATATAGTACCTTTCGAAATCACTTTCAAATATCATACTTATATAAAGTCCATTATATAAGATTTCATTTCAAATCGAATACTTTCCAAAATCAATAGTATATCAAATCACACTTATATAGACTTCAATTATATAAGATTTCAATTTACAAGTTGAGTACCTTTACAAATCAATAGTTTCAAATCACTTCATACTTATACAAAACAATTTCATACTTATACAAATCCATTTATATAAGTTCGATAACTCCCAAATTGAAGTATTTAAATAAACAAGGTTCTCAATTTCAAACCATTTCAATATCAATTCAGTTTCAAAATCATATGCGATTTCGCCAGATCATTTCTTCCTAATTACATATATTCAGTTTCAAAGTTTCTTAAAACAATAGTTAGAAAATAATCCAAAATTCCAAATCAACAAAATTTATGTCAAACAAATTCATTTCCATTTCAAACATATATTCACTTTCAAAAATCATAATACTTTCAAAGTTATAAATCTTTCGAAACCAAAATACTTAAATCATTACACTTTGAAAATCATAACATTTAGAAATCATACATTTGAAATCATAAAACATTCCTTTAATTATTTACATTTCACAAATTTGTTCAATTAAACCCAAATCTAAAATTTCCAACTTTAATTCAATTCAAACCATCAGTTTCAATTCAATTTAGTTTTTCAACAAAACCACTTCAAATATTATCAAATTTCAAATAAAGATTTGATCCATAAACTAAACTATCCATTCTTTAATATATTTCAAAGCTTATATATACCATATTCCAAAACTAAATTTTATAATTTCATATATCTTAAATTTTTACTTCACTATTACTTAGTTTTGAAATATTCATTTCATAAATCCATCATTTTTAAATAAACTCAAATTAAAAGTAAACCAAATATCCTTCATACAAATATAAACTTCAATTGTTCATTTATCAAAATCAATTATCATTTTAAATTCACATTCTTTATCAAAATAAAGATTAAATCATTTCCAAACCATTTCAAACACCAAAATATCTAAAATAGTTACTAAGTTTATTACCATCTTTTTTTTTAAATCTTCAAACTATTATTTCTATATGAAAAATCAAATTTACCATTGGAAAGATTATTATTCTATATATATACTTTATTCAAAACGTTTCAAATCTATATTTCATACCAGAATAATTCAAAATAGTCTTATTTATTTCACTCAACAAACAGTTTCAAACTTATATAAATCATATTACTTTATACATTAATCATACAAAACTAAACTTATATTCTTTATCAAATACTTTATACCTTTCAATATTTCTTAGCTTGAAAAAGTTAACCTTGATTTGGGAGTACTCGAACCAAAACAAATCTGAATCTCGAGGACTGAACACCGGCTTATTTTAAATTATTTCAAATATATATATATATATACATATGTCTTTTGAATATCAAACCGTACTTCAAAATCTGAAATCAAAATTTGTTTCACAAAATCACTCGCATAGCAAAGCTACTAGAGTGGCTTCTCCCCTACTCAGAAACTCGAAAATCAATGTCGATGATGCATGTATTCATCACCGAAATTATTTTCCAGCGATATAAGTGGGTTCTAGACTTTATTTTCTTGAAAATTATTTGAAATTACTTCGAAATTGTTTGAATTCATTTGAATACATTGGAAACATTTTTATTCGGAGAAATATCTTTAAATCATATTATTATTATATATATTTCAAATCTTAAAACCAATTTCAAAACACCGGAGTTCGATCCCTCGAAATTCAAAATTCAAAACCCTTCAGTTATAAATCATTTTATATAAATCAAATTCTTATAAATTTTCAAAATTTCAAATCCTTTTGAAATTTCAAATTTTCATTTAAAAGATATATAATCTTTATCGAAAACATTTCACCTTTATATACCAAATAGGATCATCCTTATCAAAATAATAATTTCGATGTATGCACAATTTCAAAAGACAACCAAATACAAATTTCCAAAGAATGATTCAAGGATGGATTTCAGAACAAACAGAGATTCTAATTTAGAGGAACCTAATCAAACAGAATTCTGGTTCGAAGATAATCTTGAATAAAGATGAGATAATTTAATTACCAAATAGAAGATGATAAGCTTATATAAATCACAGACGACCTTAACCGGTCAACCGTGACTTTAGGAATATAATCGATTTGGAAATCTAAGGCAAATCAACAATCGATCGCCAGAGGTAGAATCCGGGTAGAGCAGGAAATATATAGCATTGTAAACCGAGGATATATAAATCTCCGGTGAATCAATGCCAATTGTAAAGAAGTTTCACCCCTTTACAAATCATTCAAAGATTGGCGGAATCACCGATCTTGAGAGAGGTCATTCCAAAGTGGAGTTATGGAATGCTCCAAAATCAAAATGGATAAAATAAGGAATACAAGACTTGATTGTAGAACGAGTGGGAGTGTTCCAAAGTTCAAGGAATCCTAATCGATAAGAATCCTAAACAAGAGATTTTTAACAAGGTGGATACAGAAGGAATGAAGCTCAGAAAAATCTTGGTTTCAAAATAAGAAGATTTTTATACCAAAATAATCTTCAAAAATCCTTTAAAACCATTTGAAAATCATTTTATACTTCGAAAATATGTTCTCTCGTAAAGAAAGGATTTTGAGATTGATTTCACTCATTCTAGGGTATTTCTACCCTATCTCTAATGAGTTTTGCTCCGCAGGCTAAGGTGTGCCTAAAACCAAAGCTCTGATACCAAATGTAACAACCCGATATTTTCAGCCATTGCAGACACACATGCCGGACTTGAATTGCTTAAAATATCGCATTGTAAATAAATTTGGAGCAACTGAAGTACAATCACAGAATCATAGACACAGAAATATCAAAATAACTCGCAGCGGAATATAAAATACATAGTAGTTCACGAAGCTACTACGGCAGAGTCTCAAACCAAATACATAATACGGTATGAAAACAACATAATAGAAATCCCAAATACATAGAAGTTCACTAATACATGAGATAAACTAGAACAGCTGAAACAGAAAGTAGATATAAATGTAGATAAGCAGAAACTCCAGCAAAGACCAGCTCCAGAAAGAGAATCCAAAGCTGTGAATACTCAGGCTGACCCGAGCGTAAAGTAAAACACAAAACACTCGATTCAGGACAATATATACTTATATAATGTAAACCAACTCAATTGAACTGTAGTAGAAATGCACAATAACTTAAATGATGCTTAGGATCGCCCATCCTTTAAGAACTAGTTAAACTATAAATTAAATACATCCCGTGGTTAAAATTTCAAAATGGTATTTTATACTTCAAGATCAAATATCATTTCAAAATTCAATATCATTCAAAATCCATTTCAAAATATCGAAATATCATATCTTCCAAACCATATTCATTTTTATTTAATTTAAATACCATTACAAAACACATTTCAAAATAGTTTATATTTCGAAACAAATTACTTCATTTTAAATCATAAAAATGAAGTTATTATATTTAATAATTAAATTATTAAATTTTAAAAATTTTAGTCTTTCAAAATTCATTTATTCACTTAATTTATTAAAACAGATGAAAATTCAACTTTCGCAGCATTTAGAAATTGCTACAGAAAGTTACATTCAAAACAGTTCAATTTAACAAAAGATAGCATTTAAAAATGCTGTAATAGGGTTACATTAGTTTCAAATAAAACTTAGTTAAATTCAACAATTATAACATTTACAAAAATGTTATAATAGCCTCTAATTAAACTTAGCCATTTGGTTCATTATTATCAACTACATCATTTACAAATACTATATTATCATTTACATTAGAATTAATAGCATTTCAGAAATGCAGTTAATTAACTTCAAATATACAGTATAATTTCATAAACGATTATATTTTTATTTAAATCATTTTTAACTTATAAAATCATATAATTTCACTTTTAAAACAATCATTCAAATACCCTTATGTTCATGATTTTATAAAGTTAAATCTCCATTCAAAAATCAAAATTTAATAATAATTCACTTATTAAATTCCAACATTAAATTTTAAATTCATTAAATTAAATTTAACTTAACACTTAAGTTTAAAATTTTCAAATGTAACTTAATTTCATTTTCCTTTACTTAACTTAAAATTCACTTTTAAGCCAAATTCACAAATTTCCAATTTTAGTTATATTTCAAATTTTCAACTTAAATATTCATTCATTTCACATTTTAACTTTATTCAAAAATCATAATATATTATAAAATAATTTTGAATTTATTTAATTCAAAATATCATAAATTTATCATATTTTCATATTTAATTTAAATTCCATTTATCACCAAATTATAATTTCCAAAATAACTTACATTTCAGATTTTCTAACTTTACCATTTATTTATTTCACTTATAAATTTTCAAAAAATAATAATGCTTTACAAAAATCATTTTTAATCAAATTTAAATCAAAATATTATAATATTTATTCTAAAATATTTTAAATTTTTTAGAAAAACATATTTTAACAACGGATCTGTACTTCATTTTCTAGCATAGATAAAGTGATACGGGTAATATATCATTTCAACCCGTAATTTACAAAGAAAACCCGGGTTTCAAACCCGCAATCCCAAGTAAATGAAAATAATTGAAAATCATTCAGGCCTATCATTTCAGCCCATAATGATTTTCTCCTATTCAAATGTCCGTTTGGGCATGTATCATTTCAACCCATAGTGATTCTAATCTAAAGGGAACTTGTAGTGTGATAAACTGATAAAAATAACAGAACAACATAATATAACAGTAACAGATGTTATAACAGGTGTTTGAGCATGGATGAACATCATATAATCATAATATAGCAGGTGTAACATGATAATGCATTTTACAGATTCAAAAAGGGTCAATTTACTAGTTATATATGTACATATTGTCTGGTGAGAATAACTCACCTGTTTAAGTTGGAGATGGCAAATAACTACACCCAACAGAGATCCATTAAAGCATGAGAGCACGATAATGATTTGAGTGTGAGAGAGACAAGACTAAATGCCTTGAATAAATGAGACAAAACAATTCAAATAAAATGAATAACACTTCACAAATATTTAAACAACACATAAATTCATGCACAAAACATCTCCAAACCACTTGCACTTGCCTTCAACCTCATATGCTTCATCAATGGGCTGTAAAAGCACTGTAATGGGATGGTTTTGGATCAGGTTTGGATTAGGTTTTGGGTTCAACAAGTCGGCCATACATAGGAAAAGGTGATGCAAAGGTATGTGTGCATGGAACTATAACTACAAGGCAACACAAGTGGATTCAAGGCAACATAAATCACGGCCACAAGCAAATATGGGCACGGCCAGGTCTGGTGGGGTTAGCTATAGGTGTGGCAGAGTTGTATGGGTCAACTTTGGCAGGTGGTGGTGGTGTATGGGTCGGCCAAGGAGGAGTTTGAGGTGGTGAAGCCAAAGAAGCTAGGCTATGCGCATTTTCAAGGTGGATATTGCAATTTTTGTGGAGTTTGATCAACTAGTGGTGCATGGCCATGGATGGGCAGTGGGCTGGAGGTGGCGGCAGCCTGATGTGGTGGTGGTGGAGGTGGCCATGGTGAAGGAGGAGCAAGGGGCCGAGCATAAAAGAGGAAGAAACAAGTGCAAATCAATATAAAACAATGAAAAAGGTGAAATAGAAAAAAAGCATTTACCAAAGTTTTTAAACAAGGAGAGGCCGAAATTTTTTCTCAGGAGAGAAGAAAAATGTTTTACGTGAAATGAAAAGTGATGGTCGGCTGAATAGAGGAGGTTAAGGCAGCCTATCGAATGAAAAGTTAAGTTAGAATGTGAAAAGGTGGAATATAAAAGGCCTTAGGAAAATAAAAAGCCACAAACCTTTTCAAATTTCTCACATATATTTATATATATTTAAATAACTGAAAATACTTATAATTTCAGTTGAAATTCGAAAATATAACAGATGAACAAAATATTAATAATTAAATATCAATTAGATATGATTAAAATAAGAAAATAACACAGAAAATGAAAAGTAGTCTAGAAAATTTGAAATTAAATGGAACAAACTTTGAAAAATTTATATGTACATGAAAATATTTATAAATAAAGATAAGAACATAAATTAAAAATGAATTCAAAAAAATGAATAAATAAATTTTAATTAAATATAATTTAATTGAAGAAAATAGCAGAAAAATATAAACTAGCCTTTAAAAATAGAAAATAAATTCAATAAGCTTTTGAAAAATCTTATCATCACTTTAAAAATATTTAAAAGACAAAAATATATGTAAAATAACATATAATACAAATTAGGATAAGATATGACAAACAAAAATGTTATTTATATAATTTAAAATGAAGAATATTGTTAAATAACTCAATATACACACAATATTGTAAATGGTATAACTTTTATAAGTTAAATACAATTTCAACGAAACAAAAAGCAGTATTCATGATATTAAATATATTTTCAGAATAAAAGATAAAATTTAAGAATTCAAATATTTAAAATTAAAATTTAAAAGTCAAAGTTTGACCAGATTGACCAAAATCCACATTTTTGGAAAATATACAATTTATTCAGGTTTGAAATTATCATTCATACAAAATAAAAATTTATATTCAAAATAACAAATTTATTCATTTTAATAAATATAATAAAGTTTTCAAATAAAATAATAAAAAAAACAATTAAAATAAATCACAAAATTCAGGGTTGTTACATAAGCCCTTCCCATTAAGAAAGCGATTAAATGATTTAGGTCCTCCTTTCAAAATAATTTGATCTCCATACAATATCAGTTAGTAAAAATCTCCAAAAATTCCAGAAATTCACTTTAATTATGTTATCTAACATATCAAAATTTTAGATCCAAATTCTCAATATAATTTCTGAAATTAATTCATAAACCCAGATGACCATATTTTCCTTTGAAAATTCATAATTAATTCTCCACGTCTTGGAAAATTATAAAAATTGAAACCCAACCCCAAAATCGTGTTTTTCACAACATATAATTTTTCCAATGCATTTAAAAATCATTTAACCTTGGTTTTTTTCAAAAACCGTGCATATCTCCTTTTAAACAATCTTGTTTAAACTAAATAAATTATAAATCAAGCACATCATCATCCACTATATCATAAAAATGAATTTACCCTTAAATCCGAAAACATATGATTATAAAATAGAGATGTTGTGATTATTATTCACCTTAGATTGGATAAGAAAATTGGATATTGATTGAAATTGATTTCCTCTAACTTGATCCTAAGCTTTACTTGAATTTTCTCTTTTATCTTCCTCCTAATGGTCGGTCTAATTATAGCTTACATTCATTTGTTTTGCTTATGATAAAATGGACATGAATGGCATAAGGATAATAGTATAAGGGTGGAAAATGTGGGTGGCAATGACCCTAATGCCCTTTTGATTAATTAGTTAATACCTAACCATCTATAAGCTCATTCATTTTGATAAGCACTACCATTAAATTTATTAACGAACCTCATTCTCCTTATCACTCTACATTATTCTATTTAATTTATTATAATTAAATCTCCTGAATAATGTTATCAAAAATTCAGGGTGTTACAGGCTTCCCTCCTTAAAGAATTTCATCCTCGAAATTCAATAAGGACTAAATACTAAACATAGCAATCATCTGTAACGACTTCTAACAATCATACTAGTCTATCCGACTAGGAATTATATATATAAATCTAATATAGACATACCCTCAAAGCAGATCATGATAAGTATCTCGAATCTTATCCTCTGTCCCAAGTACAGTCCTTCTCATTGTCGTTCCACTGAACTTTCACCAACTTGACTATCTTGTTCCATAATCTTTTCTCATCTCTCGCAACAACCCAAACTGTTTGTCCAAGAAAAGTCAAATTAGGCTCCACTACTAGTTCTTCCTACCCTGTCGGAGGAATAATGGCCTCTGGATCATGCACATACTTGCGAAGATGAGACACATGAAATATATTATGGACACCTGCCATATCGCTCGACAACTCTACTCTGTATGCGAGCTTTCCAATCCTTTATATAATCTAGAATGGTCCAATATATTTCGGTGCCAGTTTCCTTGATTTTCGAATCGTACTATACCCTTCATCGGTGATACCTTAATGAAAAGCCTATCTCCAACTGAGAACTCTAGGTCTTTACACCTCTTATCTGCGTAACTCTTCTATCTAGATTGAGCTTCTTTCATCCATTCTTGGATCAGCTCAATCTTTTCTTATGCATCCCTTACCAAATCTGGACCTAAGACCAATCTGTCTCTAGTATCCAACCAACACATTGATGATTTGCATGGCTTTCCATACAAAGCTTCAAAAAGCGCTATTCCTATACTAGTGTGATAACTATTATTATAGAAAAAATCAACCAAATGTAGGTGATCCTCCCAAGATCCACCAAAGTCCAACACATATGCTCTCAACAAATCCTTAAGTATCTTGTTGAATCTCTCTATTTGCCCATCTGTCTGAACGTGATACGCGGTACTCATCTTGAGCATAGTGCGTAACACATCTTGTAGACTCTTTCAGAATTCGCTAGTGAATAAAGCATCTATGTTGCTGACTATGCTACTAGGAACTCCATGAAGTCTAACTATGTTCTTCATGAATAACTTCACCAAAACATGTGTCGTCCTGGTCAACTTTGCTGGAATGAAATGAGCACTCTTGGTCAATCTATCCACAATGACCAATATACTCTCATTTCCTCTACTTGACCTTGGCAACCCATCTATAAAATCCATGGACATCGAATCCCATTTTCAAACTGGAATCTCTAGAGGCTGAAGTAACCCACTCGGCTTCTGATGTTCAGGTTTCACTTGTTGATAGTTTACACACTTCCTAACCCACAAGCCAATCTCTCACTTCATGCCTTCCCAACAGAAGCTCCTCTTCATATCTTGATACATCTTCATCCCTTCAGGATGAATCGTTAAATTGGATCGATGCAAAGTTACATGTTTCAGTTTGTTAGAAAATAAATTGAAGCTCAATGAGTTGGAGGAAGTGAAAAGGAAGATGGGAGGCCAGTAGTAGTTGATAAGTGACGCAGCTTAGACCAGGCTCGAACAGTTTAGATACCAAACTGTCACAACCTATCCAGGATCTTCCTCACGAAAGGATGATTTCGTGTCAAATAAACCGATAGAATGATAAATGCTCAGTTCCGTTGATTGTGATGATGCCGGAATCTAGCTATCTCCAACCCGTTGATCTCGCAAGATGCTGTGTTGAAAGATCTACAATTCGATCATTGATCACTCGTAAGTGATACCGAGAATTGGCTTCAAATTCGTTCATTCGCTCACGAATAACCCGAAGATGGAAAGAAGAAGGAGATCACACTCAACTTCCAACAATGGTGGCCAAAGCTCACACAAATTTATTTCAAAATCAACCCATCTTTACAAATGACAACACACCCCTATTTATAGGAAATTACAACACACACATGCGACTTAACACCATACGACTCACGACCTAACACATACGACTTAACATCAGACGACTCACGACCTAACACATACGAGTTACAATATCACACAACTTAACCACATACGAGTTACAATATCACACGACTTAACAACATACGAGTTACAACATCACACGACTTAACAACATACGAGTTACAACATCACACGACTTAACAACAATGCGACTTACAACATCACACGACTTAACAACATACGACATAAGAAATCAGCATACGACTTAAGAAGATAGCACAGCTTCATGCGACATAAGAGAACAATGCGGCATAACTAAGCGACTTATAGAAATGCGACTTAAGGCAAGCGACTTAAGAAATGCGGCATAACTGAGCGACTTATAGAAATGCGGCATAACTGAGCGACTTATAGAAATGCGACTTAAGGCATGCGACTTAAGGCAGGCGACTTATCATGGTGCGCTGCATCATCCTCCCATGGTTGAAAAGAATTCGACCCCGAATTTACACTTTTCTCTTCTTTGACATACTTATTCTCATGATATGGAATCAAGTGTTTGACGTTGAAAACGTCGGCAGTATGGATATGATCCGACAATTTTAACCGATAAGCATTCTCATTAATCTTTTTTACGATTTCCAAAGGGTCAATCTTTCTAGCAGCTAGTTTGTTGTAAGTACCAATAGGAAATCGATCCTTAGTCAATACTGCATATACAAAATCTCCTTCTTTGAACTCAACATTTCGTCGTTTAACATATGCGGATTGCTTATATTTCTCATTCGCCTTAAGCAATCGTTCCTGCACAATCTTATGGCACTCTTGCAATTCATTCACAAAATCACTAGCTCGTTTGATCACTCCTTTCTACCGTGGTACTATAGATAAATCCAATGGCCCCTTAGGGATTGTTGAGTAAACGACCTGGAATGGACTGAACCCAGTGCTACGATTAACTGCATGGTTGTGTGCAAACTCAGCTTGACATGGCTTGGAATCCCAACTCTTCAAATTGTCATTCACAAGGCATCTCAATAGATTACCTAGGGATCTATTCACAACTTCTGTCTGTCCATCCGTCTGTGGATGATAAGCACTACTAAATTTCAGTTTTGTCCCGACCATTCTCCATAGACTCATCCAAAAATGACTCAGAAAACGAGTGTTTCTATCCGATACAATAGATTCAGGCAACCCGTGAAGACGATAGATCTCTCTGAAGTATAACTGTGCGACATTAACTGCATTTGCAGTCTTCTTGCATGCGATAAAATGTACCATTTTTGAAAATCGATCAACCACCACGTAGATAGAATCATTACCACGTTGCATCCTGGCCAAGCCCAATACAAAGTCCATACTAACATCCACCCATGGTTTAGTAGGTATAGGCGACGACATATATAAACCTGCATTTGTTGCGGTCCCCTTTGAAACTTGACAAATATGACACCTCTGAACGAACTTTTCAACCTCCTTCCTCATTGACGGCCAAAAATAAGACTTTGAGATCAACTGCATAGCATGGTCGCGGCCCACGTGTCCTTCTTCATGTAATTCTTTGATGATTTTCATTCGTAGACTGTAATCTGGAATACACAACTGATTTCCTTTGAATAGAAAACCTTCAACCAGCATATATCCAGCCATGTTTCCTTGCTTGATTTTGTCTAGGATTTCGAAAAAATATGAATCTGAAGTAAGAAGATCTGGAAGTAAGTCAAAACCCATCACCTCTATTCGCATGTTGTTAGTAAATTATTCCTCCGACTCAATGCATCGGCGACGCGATTAGTTACTCCAGACTTGTGCTTTATGACGAATGTAAATTGCTGCAAATAAGCTATCCACGATGCATGCCAAGCTATAATTTTATTCTGCCCTTGTAAATGTTTCAATGCTTCATGATCTGTATACAAAACAAATTCTTTATGGAACAAGTAATGTCTCTAATGCTTCATGGCCTGTACAATAGCATAAAACTCCACATCATAAGTACCGTAACTCATTTTTGCTCCAGAAAGTTTTTCACTGAAATAAGCAATTGGACGTCCATTCTGACTCAATACTCCTCCGATTCCAACTTTGGACGCATCTGTATGTAACTCAAATAGTAACTGAAAATCTGACAACACTAGAATCAGTGCTGAGGTTAAAAGTTCCTTGATTTGTTCAAAAGCAGATCCTGCCTCTTTCGTCCATGAAAACTGCTTTCCTTTCATACAATTAGTAACAGGAGCCATTACACTACTAAAGTGCGGTATAAATCTTCGATAAAATGAAGTTAACCTATGGAAACTTCTGATTTCTGTTATAGTTTTGGGCTGTGGCCAATTTCTGATTGCGGCTACTTTACTCTGGTCCACTTGTATCCCTTTCTTAGACACGACATAACCCAGAAATAAAACACTTGGCGTCATGAACACGCATTTCTTCGTCGCTGCATAGAACTGTTCTTGACGAAGAATAGTTAACACCTTTCGCAAGTGTTGAATGTGCTCCTCTATGCTAGCACTATATATCAAGATATCATCAAAGTAGACTACAACAAACTTCCCGATGTAAGGTCTGAAGATTTGATTCATCACCCTCATAAATGTGTTTGGTGCATTAGATAGACCAAATGGCATGACCAGCCATTCATATAATCCTTCCTGAGTCTTGAATGCTGTCTTCCATTCATCACCTGCTCTTATGCGAATTTGATGATAACCACTCTTAAGGTCAATCTTAGAAAAGATTACAGACCCACTGAGTTGATCCAATAGATCATCAAGTCTTGACATAGGAAATCTGTATCTGACAGTTATTTTGTTGAGTGCTCTGCTGTCTGTACACATTCTCCATGAACCATCTTTCTTCGGTACCAATAGAGCTGGTATAGCACAAGGACTGAGACTCTCTCGAACATGCCCTTGCTTAAGCAACTCCTCAACCTGTCTCCTCAACTCTTCATGTTCTTTTGGACTCATACGATAATGCGGCCTATGCGGTAAAACAACACCTGGCACTAGATCAATCTGATGTTGTATATCCCTCAGTGGCGGTAATTCCTTGGGTAATTCCGCAGGAAAGACATCTTCAAACTCATTTAACACCGGTCTAACCTCCGCAGGAATTTCAAGATCTTCACTTATTTCATACCCAATCAACATAAACAATTCAGCATTATCTTTCACTTCTTTAACAAATTCTCTCGTAGATAATAGACTAGTTGATTCCACTTTCTTCTCTGACTTGCTTTCACTTTGTTCACGCTTCTTAGGAACTAAGGTAACTTGGGTACCTTCGAATATGAAACTGTAGTTGTTGGTGCGACCATTATGTTGTACAGCTCTATCATATTGTCATGGTCTTCCCCATAGTAGATGACACACATCCATATTGACAACATCACACCATATATCATCTTTGTACTTCTTCCCAATAGAAAATGTAACAAATGCTCGTCTTTCCACTGTCACTTCTCCACCTTTCTTTAGCCATGCCAGTTTGTAAGGTCTAGGGTGTTTTTCAGTCTTCAACCCTAACTTCTTGACGGCTTCTTCAGAAATAATGTTATCGCAGCTTCCCGCATCAATAACAAATCGACAAACCTTCCCCAAGATAGTACATGTAGACTGAAAGATATTGCTTCTCAGCCAACTAGAATCATTCTCATGCTTTGGCACTAAACAAGACCTCCTTACCATCAAGTTACATCTTTCGTCTCCTGACACAACTTCTTCATCTTCATCAAACTTCGATGGTTGAGAATAATCAATTTCAGCTTCCACATCCTCATACTCACATTCCTCTGCCACTAATGCTCTCTTCTTTGGCTTTGTACATTCATTACTTTTATGGCCAAACTCCTGACAATTATAGCACTTGATACTGTTATTGACCTTTGCTTTAGCGGCTTCATTGACAATTGGTTTATTGACTGCCTTGGAAACATTAACACTGCGACTAGCACCCTTATACTGGTTGTTAGAACCCGTAAACACACCAATTTCTCGTCTCCCTTGTTTCTCCCAAGCTAGAGCTTTCTGATGTGCTTCAGCAACAGACATTGGATTAAACATATTAACCATGTCTTGAATTTGCATTCGTAACACTCCAACATATCTAGCCGTTAGCTGTTCCTCGGTTTCCATAATATCATTCCTTGCAATCAATTGATAGAATTCATCTGCATAGTCATTCACTGTCTTCGTCCCTTGTCTCAAATTCTGCAAACGTTGATACATAAGAGATCGATAATTGTATGGCAAGAAAGTCGCTTTCATCATCTTTCTCATCTTCTCCCAAGTGACAACTTTTGATTTTCCCATTCTCTCCCGAGTTAGTTTAGTTTGTTGCCACTAAGCCATAGCTCTTCCCCTTAGTTTTGTAGCAACTAATTGGACTCTGCGATTCTCAGGCACATCCTTGAATTTCAAAATTTCTTCAACATTCGACAACCAATCAAGAAATTCTTCTGCTTGCATACTACCTTTGAATTCTTGAATTTCCATCCTCATACCTGACTCTCATTTACGATCATAATCTGAATCCAGATATTGATTTCGCACTTGGCCTCGATTTCGATAATGAATACTACCTCCATCACCATCTTCCTCAAAATCAGATGTATTTCGATATCGATCCTGACCATCTACGTCCCTACGACCACGCATGTCCCTTCTACCCTGTCTTTCAACATCACGATATGGTTCATTTTCGAACCCACGTTGAGTTCTTCCCTCTTCATTTCGGTACCCATGGTGGTCTCGCATCATTGAAACTGATGATTCTCTCCTATCTCGATAAGACCGGGGTGACATCCTCCTTTCTTCCGAAACCGATGGTGAAACCCTGTTTCCATCCTGGTTCGAAACTGGTGACGTTCTCCTTTGATTTCGAATCATGTCGTTCATCAATTTCTCCAATTTTTCAATACCCTCATTGAACTTTTCATTGATACGCTGCTCCATCTGCTCAGCTTCTTGTCTTCTATACAAATCTTCAACATTATGATAGCGATTAGCACGTCTCGGAGGCATGATCATTAAACAATCTCGTTTCTGTCTCTGATTTGGCTTTGATACCAATTGACGCAGCTTAGACTAGGCTCGAACAGTTTAGATACCAAACTGTCACAACCTATTCAGGATCTTCCTCACGAAAGGATGATTTCGTGTCAAATAAACCGATAGAACGATAAACGCTCAGTTCCATTGATCGTGATGATACCGGAATCTAGCTATCTCCAACCCGTTGATCTCGCAAGATGTCGTGTTGAAAGATCTACAATTCGATCGTTGATCACTCGTAAGTGATACCGAGAATTGGCTTCAAATTCGTTGATTCGCTCACGAATAACCCGAAGATGGAAAGAAGAAGGAGATCACACTCAACTTCCAACAATGGTGGGCAAAGCTCACACACAAATTTATTTCAAAATCAACTCACCTTTACAAATGACAACACACCCCTATTTATCGGAATTACAACACACACATGTGACTTAACACCATACGACTCACGACCTAACACATACGACTTAATATCAGACGACTCACGACCTAACACATACGAGTTATAATATCACACGACTTAACCACATACGAGTTACAACATCACACGACTTAACAACATACGAGTTACAACATCACACGATTTAACAACAATGCGACTTACAACATCACACGACTTAACAACATATGACATAAGAAATCAGCATACGACTTAAGAAGATAGCACAACTTCATGCGACATAAGAGAACAATGCGGCATAACTGAGCGACTTATAGAAATGCGACTTAAGGCAGGCGACTTAAGAAATGCGGCATAACTGAGCGACTTATAGAAATGCGGCATAACTGAGCGACTTATAGAAATGCGACTTAAGGCAGGCGACTTATCATGGTGCGCTGCATCAATAAGCGATGTTATGTTTTACTGTATAAGCTGTATTTTCATACTTATTGATGTGTGATCTTGAGGATTCGATGTTATTAGCATGAGTAATCAACATACATGTTGGATTTGGTGAATGCAGAAGGAGCAATATGCAATTGTGGTTTTGTTTATTCTTAACATTTTAAACTCCTAAGGAAAAAACTATGCTTGAATTTGGAGGAAGATGCTTTCGCAATCCATAAGCCATTCTTAATTTTAGGAGATTTCGATTGTATAAGTCCAACGAAGGAAAAATCAGGTGGCAATTCAGTTCCATTCAGCAAGATGAAAGAACTTGATGGCTAGATGATAAGAGTAGGAACTTTAGAAATGCCAATGCAATGATTTAACTTTTCTTGGTTGTCAGGACCAGAAAAGAATATTATAACCAAGATTGATAGGGTTTTCGTGAATATGCTATGGATGCAGAAGTTCAGTAATACTAAGGCAAGCCATCTCTCTTAAGGGGTAAGTGACCATAGTCCTATAGTAGTTTCATTAGTAAATCAGACTCGAGAGACTACATTACCATTTAGATATTTGAATCATTGGTATATGTATGAAGATTATAATGACATTATCTTATAAGGATGGAACAAGGAATTTGAAGGTATGCCAATGTTTCAATTTCTATAGAAATTAGAAGTCATAAAACAAGGACCGTAGATTTAGGCCAAAGGGAGAAATGATACGTGCAAAGAGGTTGAACAATTTCGAACTTAATGTACGAAACTCCAGCTTCGATTGGAGACTGACAAATCCGAAGAAGTAAGAGCTCAAAATGAAATTTATGAAAAACCATCTAGCCATACAACAACATTTAGTAGCCACGAAGCAAAAACAAAATGTGATTGGATATTTCTAGGTGACGAGGCATCATCATTTTTTTATGCAAAAATATCTAATAGAAAATGCTTCAGCAACCGAAAGCATGACTTTTTTGTAAATAGAGAACTATGCACCAGCACTGAAGAATTTGGAAATAATGCAGTGAAATTCTATGAAGATCTTTTTAACCAGAAGAAAAAATTTAGGATGTCAAAGGTGGTGTGCAAGAATATAATCACGGACTATGGTAGGAATTATTTATCTAATCGTATAGACCAATATGAAGATGTTATTAAGTGTTAAAGATGACTAATCGCCTAGCCCAGATGGATTCAACGCCAAAGTTTACAAAATTCTTTTGGATATTATCAAAGATTCAATGCCGAAAATGATAAACGAGACTTCTTAATGGTTAAGATTTTAAAAGAAATTAATCATATTTTCTTACATCTTATACTCAAAAACCCAAAAGCTTCTTCAATCTAGCATTTTAGACCCATTGCCTGTTGTAACATGACTTACAAAATATTAGCTAAAGTTTTGTGTAATAGAATGAAACATTTTATGGATCTTTTAATTTTTGAGAATCAACATGCCTTTATTAAAAACAGACAGATAGAGGATATGCATATTGTTTGCTCACGTGGCGGTAAGAGGGTTTGGAAGGAAGGGGAATAGGAATATGTGTATAAAGATCGATATTCGCAAAGCATATAATTCTAAGGACAGATGGTTTGTTGTTTACATGATGGGAAGCATGGGCTTCCTAGATAAAAGGTTACGAATCATTGCGGAGCTCATCAATTCCCCTACTTTTTTTGTAATTAATCAAGGTGGGTCGATGGGTTATTTTTTAGTGAAATAGGTTATGCTAGGGAGATCTGTTATTGCTTCTCTCTTTACGTTTGTGATGGAATACTTCAAGTTATCAATAGAGAAAAAAGTAGAAGCAGGAGAGATTACTTGGTTTCATATGGAAATAACAAGACAACACACATCATAATTGCTGATGACATACTAATTTTTTCTTGAGTTGATGTAAAGGTGGTAGAAGCAATTGAAGAAGTTTTCAAGGGCTTGTATGAATGTGGTGGACTTCAATTAAAATGTGAAAAGTCTCATGTTTTCTTTGGAGAAGGTGTGGCAAATAAGAATGAAATTGTTGACATGCTTAATATCAACCAAGGAGTATTGTCGACCAAACACTTTGGTATTTCACTCACAAGTGTAAAGTTGAGAGATAAAGAGTGTGGATTGTTTTTGGAAGATCTAAACAATGCAATGGGTATAAAGTTAGTTTAGAGAGTGATTAATAAAGATGGTAAATGGGCACGTTGGATGCATGAGAAGTACATAAGAAGTAAATAGATTTGGGAGTTAGATATCAGATCTGAACATTCTGAAGCATGGAAGTTTGTGTTGGGGGTGCACCATTTAGCATAGCAATATATGAAGAAGAGAATAAAAGATGGAATGTCTACATCACCGTGGTTCGAACCATGGCTACAAGGCGGTAGGATACTAAATAAATTAGATAATAATTTGGTTTATGTCACAAGAACTCAAAGAGCCTTGGTTGGGGACATTATGGACAATCTACAGAGTCCTAGCAGGTATAGTTCCTTAGGTTCACTAACAAAAGAAATTACAGCCGAACAGAATTATAATGATTGCAACGAGGACTACTGGATATGGTCTTGCACTACGAATGGAAATATATGTTTAGGAAAGTGTGGAATACAATTAGAGGTTGTTCAGACAACAAATCATGGGCAAGTTAGGTGTGGCACAAAATACATATACCCAAATGACAGTGTGCTTGTATAGAGCATTAAGCAACTACTTGCCAACCAAATATGATCTAACCAACATTATATTAATGTGAACTCGTGTCTTATGTTGTGAACATGATGAAAAAACATTGCACTTATTCTTAAAATGCAAATATTCAGCTTTCATATGGAAATGGTGTCGAATCAAGCCTAAGTGGCATGCTGCTCACATAGAACAACTGGTGATAAACAATGAAATTGAACATTTTACAAATAGGTTCAAGGCAAACATTAAGAGTTTTAACATAACAAAACTTGTCCTATCTACCACAGTCTGGTGTATGTGAAGGAAAATAATAGAATGCTTAATCATGTTCATAACACAGTGCACACTATTTCAAAAACTTTTCGAATACATTCTCTCAATAAGTCCTAATCCTAAGGGAACTTTGAAACTACGCTCTGATTCCAACTATGACAACCTGCATCTCTCGACACACCGATCCTAAGCTTAGTATAACTTTTGGACTCGCGTCGTGTTGAGAAATGTGAGCTGTCGGGTTTTTATATAACATTACAGAGACTAAAACAACAGATATAATATAAGATATACTAGCTTTCATAACACACAATGGAAGGAATAAAACATATAATACTTGAAAACATCAATCTCGGAAAATATTCAAATCACAGTCTTAGAAAATTAGTATGTGGTCCACAAAAGAGTACATAGAAAATATCACTCCAAGTCTGATACAAAAAATAAGATGTACTGATAAGATAGATAAATACATGGAGGTAAATAGGATAAAAAGCAACTTAAAAGATGAGCTTGCCTCTCTGAGTATCAAGAATAGGTCAATCACCTGCTACCATGTCCACCTATGGGAAAAAAGGATGAAAATGGTGGGTTAGGCAACAATCTGGTGAATGAGTACAAGTTTAATATATGGTAAACATGAGCAGTTAAATTTAACTCTACACTAAGTGACATAAGGTGTGTTATATGTCTGTGTATTCCTATGGTCAATTTCTTAAAGGTTTTGGTCCGATGTACACCTACACTACAACGGTGCAGGCTACGATAGTGGATCAAACTATAGATCGAACTTCATTGTTTAACGATCGACCATTGCTCCTAGAACTACTCGTTATCGAAACACCGCTCCTATGCTACTATCACGGCCACTCTAGGCTATTGGGGAATGAATCTTCTCTCTAACTACAACTACCCGAAACTTAACAACGAATCAAGTGGGAATCCAACATCTGAACTCTCGATTGTAACATACATCGCTTATTGCATGCTCCAAGATCCAACATCTAAACTTTATCACGTCCTGTCAGTATCCATGCGTTCCAGAACTTCCATCATGTCGGGCCACATTTCATCTGGCATTGATCAATGTTGCGCATCTACCATAGAACCTCCTATGAGTCTCATTTGCAATAAAAATCGTCCTCAGTTGACTTCCCATTAGGTAAAGAAAATTTACCCAACACTCACTACATCAAAACAGATAAATTCTAACATTTATAAGTGTTACAAATAATTTCAGTAACACTTTTTAAGTGTTACTAATGGACTGTGAGGAATGAAGCGGTCAAATTTGTAACACTTATAAGTGTTACAAACATACGTATTACTAACACTTATAAGTGTTGGTACCTAAATATACGGTGATGCTTATAAGTGTTGGTAACGAAATATACGGTAACACTTATAAGTGTTGTCACAGAAATATACGGTAACGCTTATAAGTGTTGGTAACGAAATATACGGTAACACTTATAAGTGTTGGTACAGAAATATACGGTAACGCTTATAAGTGTTGGTAACGAAATATACGGTAACACTTATAAGTGTTGGTATAGAGATACATGGTAACGCTTATAAGTGTTCGAAAATGATTATTTAGTAACACACACACACACACACACACACACACACATATATATATATATATATACACACACCAAAACTTAAACGCAAAGTTTAAATATAAACACACTGCAAATAATGGTTTCCATATCACAAATAATTCATCATACATATTCAATGCAAAGTTTAAACTCTCTGCAAATGTAGTATAATATATCATAAACAATTATTTACATATCTAAAATACCACAATGTCATATGTTCAGATATTATTACAACATAAGCTTCAAAAAATATATTTCAAAATACACTTAAAGTTTAACTTACGGTTAACCTAACCATTCATGATCATCCACTCCAAACTCTAATGGTTTTGAATATTCTTCAACGTCCAGTACAACAATCCAAAGCATCCTTCTTCAAGTTCCTGTATTTAATATAAACACTCAATAAAAACTTTTTTTGGTGATATGTTCAGTATCTCACTAAACTTTTTTTTTTTGGTTATTAGACCATGCAATCTTTAATCAAATAACTCTTTGCTACTAATAGATGAATAGTCGAACTTACCACGAAATTATATAGAATACATGAATATGCTGAACCTGATCGACATTTATACAACTGTGTAAATTTTCATTTTCCATGTAACCATATTGATATGTTAGGCATTCAATGTGGAAGTAAAATGATGTATTTTGATATAGAGCCGAGTTTATTAGGCATTGTTGTATTCATGGAACTACTGGCTCATTAGTTGCACATGTATCAAACTTAGCAGCATTTGTGACCAGAGAGAAGTTGACATACAGAATAACAACAAATTCCTGGACAACTTTAGATTGGAAACAAACAATTTACTCCTACCAGAATATCAAACATTTAGCTATCAATCATTTTACACAAGCAAACGCGCCTCTTATAATAAAACTTAGTTTTTGTCACTGTCGCATTATTTCAGCTGAGATTTTATATTCATACATGTCCATTTTGCAATAACTTTGTTGCATTCGAAAGCCTAACCATATTCAGTGTTTATACATTCATGGTCCCATTGAGCCAAAGGGAGAAGCCTTATTTAAGTGAATAGCTTTCAATAACTTAAACCTTTGATTAATAGTTGGTGGAATATGGCTGCCAGAAAATATCAAAATTCTATCTTTATACAGTCTGCAAACATATTCATATATGATTTACACCTGGAGATCCTTTAGATTGCTTAAATCAGATTACCTATTTTGCTTTCCAAAAGAAAATATATAAAAATTAGCTTTTATTTTAGATTACAACTTTTATAAGTTAGTTTTTAGCCAACTGGAAGTTGGTTTTTAACCTTAAAAGTAGATTTGGCTACTGTTAATTATTTTCTTAACTTATACATGAATATTTTACCAATAAGACATTTAGACTTTGACTTTTTACAAGTAAGTAGTTGATGGGAGTAAATTTTGCTTTCACTTCCTTGTAACAGCTAAATGGATTCAACCGCACAATAATGCATGCACTTATAGAAATGTCTGATTTAGAAAATTCAATAGAGGAAAAGGTATTAATCATTGGCTAAATATTAATAATTCAATAAAAAATTCAATAGAAGAAAATTCGATTGATAGGTTTTTTTAGAATGGTTAAATATTAATAATCATTGGCTAATGGTGTAATCGTGGACCATCAAATGCTAGGGTATGGGTAACCGATGAGAAATGAAATGTAAAATATAAATAATGCTGGATTAATTTGTAAAAGGTATTTTTGTAAATCCAATGTATGAATTTGTGGTACATGCATGTTGTTATTTGTCTTAACATGCGCATGCCATTTTGAAGTTAAGATTTAAGTACTCTGTTTTCTGTGTTCGATGAAATTGCAGCTTGATATTTTCATTTCTAATAACTTTGTTGTTCTATTAACACATACTACAAAAAAATGATATTTTGAAACCAAAAGTCCATTTAAATCGTTTTAAGAGAGGGCTACACACAGTAGAAAAGCTCTACAACCTCCTTGCTTTTATATGCCCCTTTCAGGTCCTTTCACTTCTCAATAAACATACCCTTAAATAGGGAGAATTTTTTTTGCGTTACTTGAAAATTGACAATTACAAAACAAATACCAAATATTTGATCACATCTGAGCCAAATGTCAATGGTAAGTACTTCGGTTTGCTCACCAAAACTAAAATTATTATGGTGGTTTAAATACCTAGAGTCAGCGTGAGAAACCCATCTCGAAAACTTGTGATCATTACTCCACACTATGAATAATTATTTGGCACACACTATAATGCACTTTTCTCCTGTTTCCTTCTCCAGTGCAAAGACCTAAATATTTGAGCTTATTTCCATCAAATTTAAAGTCGACTTTGTATTTGCTAATGGCATTATCGTATAAGAACACTCAGCATCCCTTATTTTAATTTTTTTCATGTTCAAAATGCCACTAATCCTGTAATCAATCATAACAGAATTTTAATAAGTGATCAATAATAAGGGAGCTGCTACTCTACCCAAAGTATAGTGCATCTGAATCAAAGGTGGGTTTCAGGGAGGTTACAAATGATCTAAAGGATATAATTATTTTAGGTGAAATCGGTAGTTTAACTTCCAGGTGATTAAGAACTTTCGCCATAGTAAACATAAAGTACTAAATGAACCAAGTAATAAAACCCAAACCTCGAGCCTTGAATTAGTTCATAGAAGAAAGGACGAAGACGGAAGTTGCGTGGATGACGAGCCTGCAACTGCTTCCCAAATCACCACAAATCTGTACCAGTCGAGCCCCAACCCCATTCCCAAACCGACTACAGACGTTGTGTTGAATTTCATCGTCCCTAATTCAATCCCAACCTCCCTCAGTTTGAGCAACAGATCCAATCGCAACCGCGACTTCAATCGTGAATTCACACCTCCCTCGCCTGACCACAAATCCTTCGACCTTACCACAATAACTACGAGCATCGACAGCAACTAGACCCAAATTCGAGAAATTCGAACCGCTCAAATTTCCAAACATCGACTTCCAATAAATGAAGTTGAAACTAATTAGGCCTGGATTTAATTCAGTGCGATTGAGGGAGAAGAATGACGTTGGATTTTCTGCGAGGAAGAGCAAAACCTAAATTAAATTTTAGGCAGCCAAAATAAGTTTAGGAATGGACAAGCGTAGGAAAAGGGATTGTACTTACAAATCACAAAAGACTCATTTTGTTATTAAATTATTTACATTTTTATCAATTATTGTAACACTTATATGCGTTGGAAAAATTAATGCAGAAGACTATTTATTTTTACTAACACTTTTTAGGTATCCTAACACTTTTTTACTGTTAGCGGTCTGTGACATTTATAAGTGTTAGCAATTGACAGACATAAAATGTTGTAAAATCACTTATTTGGTGTAGTGACTGCAATGTCATAGTGTCATCTCATAGAGAACTAGCTCCCCTATAGCTCCTAGCATGCATACAAATAGCCTCATATAAGCTCATATGATGAATAACATTTTATTTATTTTTATTATTAACCCAGGCCTTAGGCTGGGGCTTAGATTTTGCATTTTATGTGTTAACTGGTCGACTGGTCGTAGGCTAAAATTTAGGGTTTGTTAATTTTTTAATGTCGATTTTACTTCAGTTAATTTGGTTTTCCAATGCAGTTTACAGTAAATCCTAATCATTAATTTTAACTAATCTATATTTCTCAATTTCATTTCAATTTAAATTGTTCAATCTAGGGTATATTGGTTTTAGGGTTTATAGATTTAAAAATTAAAGGAATATTAAGTTTACAGATTTTAGAATTTACAGTTAAGTAATTAAAGGGTGTACTAGCACAAGCATTAGATTTATCAAATTATAGTGATCTCAATTTCTATCCTAGATTACAGATTTAAATTTAGGGTTTTACAGTTTCTATTTTAAATTACTACCACCCTAAATCAATTAGAGTAGATTAAACCTAATGTAACACCATGCTCTTTTACGGTAATGAATCAAAATGAAATTTAATTAACAAATAGTAAACAATGGAAAATGGAATTTTTGCAAATGTCAAAATTTGGTACGAAACTTACGCCGTTTTGTTCTTGGCGATTTTCTGATCAATTTTCATAAATATACTCTTTCGATTGGAGTTCAAACGAGAAAGTTATTAGATTGTATATGTAAATTTGGTAATAAATCAATTAAGAATAATTAGATGTTTATAATTGTTAACATTTTGTTTAACGATGGATTTTCTATCGGTTTAGAAAATCATAGATAAATTCAAATTAAAATAAACGCAAGCGCACGGCGTACGATTTTAATACGTGGCAAGTACGGGTCGATCCACAAGGAATTTTTTTAAGATTTTAAAATTTTCTAATCAATAAAATTAAACCAAAAGTGGAGATTGTTTTGAAAACTAGAAAACTAAGAAAAAGTTGAGATAAAAATTATGTGATTAAAATTCCATTTAGAGGCAAATCCACCTTCTTATATTTTCACATAAATCAACATAAAATTAAATGATGATCTCTTTTTAATCTAAGTAGGCTTAGTGATGTATTTATCATAAACATGACCTATTTGTATTATTAATTAACACAAATCAACCATCAAACTATAATACAAATCTAATCCTACTTTTTCAAATCTCATGAAACATAGCATAGAAAATAAAACTAAAATCTAGTTGAAACTTGATCTATTTACTATTAATTAGTAACATAGATCATCAACTTTTGATTAAAACTTCACTTCATTGCGATGATCATATTTAGATGAAGAGGTAGTTTGTGATTGATGAGATAAGCAAAACCTATTTTTTATAAACAAACTAGGCTATCAAATTCAACATAAAACACAAACAAACATAAACATCCATTTTCTCATGAAATATAAAAGATAATACATAGAAAATTATGTTGAATCTACATGATTAAAAGAAAGCTTCGTTACCCCTAAATTGTAGGGATTTAGTCTCTTATTTGTATTATCATTTCAACACATTCAACATTGAAGATAAAAAAGGAAGAAAAAAAGAAGATTAATTACTAAAAGGAAATGAAATAAAGTAAGCGCATAAATGTAAATCTAAACTACTAACACAAGAAAAGAAAGAATGTAAATAAAAATGAGCAAGAAAATAAAATAAGAACAAAGTAGAAGGAAAAGACAAAAGGCTTAGGAAGCCATTTTATTTCTCATATGATTTGAAACTACAACTTGCATTCTAATTTTCTAAGTAAATTAAAAGAGAAGAAGATATTTACTTGCACATAAGAGGGCTATTTATACATGCATAGAATCCTAATTTAATTTTTAGGGTGCTTTTCAAAATGCCCTTGTAGGAAGTGTGACTACCAAGTAACCATTAGCCACTAATTAATCCATCATCAAATACGCATGAAGCTTTAACCTCCACTTAGTTGTTCATTAGCTTCAAATTGTAGATTTAGGTAAGTGGGTAGGTGGGGTCCTCCATGATCATGTATTTGAATTATTTTCATCATTCATCCTTTTTATTCTCTTGTGTATGCATATATCTTCATGAAACCCTCTTCCATATGCATCCAAATTCCTATAAAAATCATAAAAAATGTCCAAGTAAAATTTATCAAATTGACACATACACAAAAATGACCATTTTGCCCCTGAACGAATATGAATACATGATGATTTAACAATAATTGAATTTTGGTTCAAACATGTTAAAATGCACAGATATGCCATTTATTTAAATAAAAATAGAAAAAATATGGATATAAATATACGCACATTTACGTGCACATCACATTTAAATTAAGATCTCAAAGGATTAATAAATGAGTAAGAACTGATAAGAAGCAATTAGCTAAGGAAATTAATCAACGCAATCAACTAAGGAAGGAAACAAATGAACTAAATCAAGGAACAAAACAAATTATCGCTTGAAAACATACATAGGTCGCTGTGAATGTACCTAGGTCGACCATGAGTGATTGACCGTAGGGGTGGGCGATTGAGCCGTATATATATGACGGTGGTAGTGGATTTTCTTTTTAAACTTTTGAGATTTAATTAGTTTGCTCCGACGGTTAGCGCTGATTTGAACCTCTATAAATTAGGACCTAAGGTTTCACTTCCAACTAATTATTTTTCTAATAAAGACCGAAGCTCTATCACTTTCTCTTCTCCTTCGAAAATTCTAAATACACAAAAATAGAATAGATTGCACGTATACACTTTAGAGAAGAAATAAAAAAAGCATAGAGGATAGGAAATAGGTTCAAATCAAACTGCAACATTAAAGGTAAACTTCAGATGAACCTAATTAGTAAATATAAATCTATTTTCTCTAATCTAATTTCTAATAGATCTATATAAATGTTATTTGTGAATCAGAATAGGGAGTTAAAAATGGAGAACACAAATAACAAGGTTTAGATATGAATTAGATTTAGAGATTTGCGAGAGCTAAAGTAAAGTGAGTAGGAATATTATATGTTTATATATATATATATATATATATTAGATTATATCATTGCAGATCTATTCCTATATGCCCAAGAATTGAATTAAAATTGCAAGTGTAATGATTAGAATTGTAACGGCAAGTGTACAATGATCGGATTTAATTCTATAATTGCGTAATGATTAGTTTTATTTCTGTAATTACATAATGATTGATTTAATTATATAGTTTCCTAATGATTAGATTTAATTGGTATGTTGAAAACAAGTTAAAAGAATAAAATTATAAAGAATGCGCAATGATTGAGAACTTTTTTTTATTTGATGGACATAAATTAAGTTGAAGTAAACTTCATTTTCTTATTTGGAGATTTTATGATATTTTAATGTATTGGAACTTGAAATGTTGCAAGTGGATTTCCACATATTATCAAGTTAAAAATGAAAAAGGTGTGTAGAATAACAAGGAATGCACATATGAAATAAAAAGGAAGAAATGTACAAAGTAAGGAAAATTTTTGTGTTTTGTACTGTCCATTTCAAGAGAAATTAAAAAGGCAATCTCTTGTAATTACAAACACTGCACAAACACCTCCTCTTTTGATAAAATGGAAATTTACTACATTAACATATATTGAATTGAAATTTATTTCCAATACATAAATATTTCGTAAATCCCAAAAGTTAAACATTAGGCAAAAATAAAGTAAGAATACCAATTAAAATGAAAGAAAGAGGCTTTGAGGAATAGGAAAGAAAAAGAATAGAAAATAAAATGGGAATAGAAATGTTAGCTGGAACCAAAAAGCAAAAAGGAATGATATTAAGAATTGAAAAAGAAGAAGTAAATGAATTTGAAGAAGGAAAAGATAAACACATAATTAAATAAAGATCTAAGGCCAAACATAAAAGATGTTGGAGGCAATTAAGAAAGTGTAAGAAGAATAAACATGCATGAATATTAAATATGTACAAATGTAGCCTCAGATATTCGCTTATAACGGGTGTGGATGGATATAATTTAATGGAGATAAATTATAAAAAGTAAATTACATAAGGTCATTAGAGTCGGTTGGAATATGAAAACATATCCAACCATAGGATTCATGGGGAGTATATGCTTGCGTATAAAGAAGGGATACAATTAGGTTAGGACTGTGCTTGAAACATAAACTCTGTAAACGTAAGCAATTGGCCAATCTGTTAGGCGGATGCCGAGGTTTGACTCGCACGGTCAAATTAGGTCTACTTTAAATTTGTTGGAGGTGGTATTGCCCTCATTGCATTAGGCAATCTAAACGGACAGTGGTTAGGATCAGACATTATGTAACATCTTGTAATAACGGTTTAAAAAGCAAGGGGTAGGGGTTGCATAGGTCCTAAGTCTGCCATCGGTCCCTTGCAGTCAACGGGAAGGACATGGTTACACCTATTTGTTCATCACCGCCTACCAGGGTTGATGCAATTGGGTATTACAACACCACGGTTGTTTGTTAGTTTGGTTGATAAGGCATGGCTAGTTAACCCATAATGAGATTCCTTCAAAACATGGATGGGATGGTTTGTGGAGCCTAGCCCACGTAATAGGAAGCATAGAAAGTAGAAAATCCCAAAAGTGAACATGGCTTAATAGAGGAAAGGTCGGTGATGTGTATTGTAGGATTTCATTGAGATATACGATGGCGAGATTGTGACACAGTGAGGCGATGGATTCTAACAAGGTGTTGAACAAGAGATACTAATGGGGACAATATCTAGGTCCATTAAGGGACCGTAAGATATATACATGTATATGTATATGTATATATATATGTGTATATATAGATATAAATCTACACGGATGTAGATGAGAATAGTACGTATGCAGAGATGGAGTTAAAACGACTAATAATATAATCAGACATAACATGAAATAGTGAACAATCAGCATAAGCTAGTGTTATGTATAAGATGTATAATTTTCCAATCCTTAGAATGTTGTTCTGACCCACCCTCATTACAACCCACAGGATAGATTGAAGGACAAATACTAATGTTTGGACATGTCAGTGCTGACAAGGACACTTGATTTTGGAAGTGTCAAACTTTGGTTAATACTTATGTGATCTACTATATTTTAAATTATTTAACTACAAGTTATTTTTTTAGAGATTTAATATGCATTCTTTTTTTTATCTACAAGATACCAAACCAACGATTCGTAGTTTGGTGGACTTGGATTTTTGATTTAGCGAAAATTAGGGCCTATTAGGGTGTGGGTTGTTACTTTTAGTATCAGATCTTAAGTTAGTAGATCTTGAAAAGTTTAGGAAACATTGAGTGGACTAATTTATATTTTGTCTATAAATATAATAGACGATAAATCCTAATAATTCCAACTATAGAATAGCTACATATGGGAAATTCCTGAAGATGGACAACACATAACTCTCTAGTCGGGCCTTGGTAGCCCAATGGTTGTAGATCCCTATATGATTGCCGATTGATGTTGTATAGTAGATCTAGATAAATTATAGATTGTTGAAGATGTGGAAATTCCTAACAGGTAATTGGATTTTCAATATTGAGAAAGCAACAAGTTAATAAATTGAAGGAAAGATGTTCTTAGGTGAATAATTAGAAATCCGCTTTGAGTCCAAGCCAATAACAAGAAGTTTTTAAAAAATTGTGGAAAAGTATAGATTGTATACTTAAAAGGGGTTTTTAACAAAAATATTAAAATATTAGATTTTGGCAAAAAATATTTCCATGATAAAAAAATTTGTTAGAAATGTGTGTGTGTGTGTTTAGTTAAACCGAAAATTTCCATAAAATGGTTTTACAAAAGCAATACGTTTGTTTCTCAAAAACAAAAGCAATATGTTTGAAAAAAATTTATAGAGCATGTCTAGCTCACTAGTTTCTTTGTAAAGAAGGAGAAGTGTAAATATAAAGCTCTAGTACACTTTAATTTGTTAAAACCTAAAAATTTCAATGAAGAAAATTTTGTAGAAAGATATTTCTTTTGAAAAGAAATATAGAGCAATATAGCTCATGGATTTTTCTATGCAATGAAAAAAAAATTAAGTTGTAAAGTTAAATTTTTTAAGGGTGGACAATAGGAGATGGTACAAGTTTGGAATAGGGTGAATAATATAAACAAGAAGATATAAAACCCTAAATCAAAGCAGAAGCAGACATTGTGGTGGTTCAGGTGAGAAGACGGTAAATTAAGAGAAAAACAATTGGAATTGGTGCAGTTTAGGTAGAGGAGTTATGTAACACCTCTAATTTTTAATGACATTATTCAGGAGATTTAATTAGAATAAATTAAATAGAATAATGTAGATAAGGAGACTGACATTGATAAATAAATATGTAGTGGCCGTGCTTATTAAATTAAATGAACTTACAAATGGCTAAGTGTTAGCAAATTAAACATAAGGGCATTAGGGTAAATTGCCGCCCATATTCCCACCCTTATACATTTCCCTTATCCATACGCGTTCATTTTATCATAAGTAAAATTTTATAAAGGTAAGAAGAAGAGCCAGGCCGACCATTATGAAGAAGAGAAGAGAAAATCAAAGTAAAACTTAGGATTCAAGCTAGAAGAAATCAATCTCAATCAATCTTCAATTTCCGTATCAAATCTAAGATGAATAATAATCACAACATCTCTATTTTTTTAATCATATATTTTCAAATTTAGGGGATAAATTCATTTTTATGATATATTGGATGATGATATGCTTGATTCATGATTTATTTGATTTAAACTAGGTTTAAAAGAGTTTTGCACAGTTTTAGATCAAAAATGAGATTAAATGACGTTTAAATGCCATGGGAAAATTTTGTGTTATGAGAAACATGATTTTGGAGTTGGATTTCAGTTTTGAGAATTTTTCAAGCGGTGGAAAGATTATTATGAATTTTCAAAGGAAAGTATGATTATTTGGGTTTATAAATTTACGTGGAAAATATATTGAGAATTTGGGTCTGAAATTTTGATATGTTAAATAACATAATTAAAGTGAATTTCTAGAATTTTAGGGATTTTTACGAAGTGATTTAGTAAGGAAATTAAATTAGCTTAAAAGGAGGATCTTAATTATTTAATTGTTATGTTAATAGGAAGGGCTTATTTGTTAAATATTGCTTAGTTTTAGATCTAAGAAAATGCGGCAAATTTTAGTAAAATAATTTGAAAGTTTAAGATAGCCAATCAGATGATTAAAAGTGGGCAAGTTAGTTACAAAAGGTTGCTTTATTTGCTAAAAGCAGCCTTTTTCTCAGAAAAAGGGGTTCCGCCTTCTTTAGAAGGACCCTTCGATTCAGACCTTCCACCTTCAACCTAGTCGAAACCTGTAAACCAATACACATGGTATCATTCCGATGGTAGGACATGTATATAGTGGATTGAAGAAAGGCGGAAGGTAGGATGTTGAGAGGTAGCTTTCGAAGGGGTTGGTTTCTTTGTTTTTTTTGTTTTAAAAGAATAGCGCTTGCCTATTTACGAAGAGGTTTTGGCATAGTCGAAACCTATGGCTGCGAAAGGTATTTCCAAAAGAGGCTTTCGAAAGAGAGCTGCCGCCTTTGTTTTAAAGAAGTAGATTCCGAATGGGTTACTTAGATATTGTTTAAAGCTTTCGGAAGGGGTAGTTTTGACCAAGTTGAAACCCTTTTGTGAATTGATGACCTTTCGATGGTATTGAAGACATCAAAGCCGTCGAAAGGTGCTCTTGTTTTTATAAATGTAAGTCGCTTCCTAATGCTTTCGAAAGGGTTAGAGGTTTCGAAAGCAATGGTTTTGGAAGGGGTTTCGAAGCTAACCTTCAATTGTTTTACCCAAATGTTTTAAAGCTTTTGAAAGGATGGTTTCAATACCATTAAACTTCCCCAATACCTTGTGAATTAAAGAATGGTTTCGAAAGAGATGCTTTTGCCTAAGTTCACTTTGATCCAAAATGATGTTTTAAGTATAAACCCAATGCTTTCTAAAAGGGGACTTTCAATGGTTTCGAAGGGTAACCTTCATTTGTTTCGAAAGGGTGCCTTCAAATGGTTTCAAAGCTATGCTTCTATACTTATATGATAATACCGTAACATGGTCGAAAGGTTTCGGAAGAGATGTTTTAGTATTTGTAAGGAAGGAGCCTAATGTTTTAAAGATGTATTTTTATGCTTTTGAAGGAGGTCATCCTATAAAGTCGAAAGCAAGGTTTCGAAGGTGTCGAAAGATTTTAAAACCCAAATTAAAATTTTGAAAGAAAAACCTATGGCTAAATAAGGGAGTTTTGAGATGACTTTAAGTATGTAAATTTGAAGAAGTATTGCATTGATAAAACTATAAGTTAAAGGGTTAACTATGTTTATATGAAATGTATTTCAAGGACCTTTAACATACAGGAGTGTTATTGTTAAATTGTTATGTTTGCTTCTTCAAATATGAGTATATTCACATGATAAAGAACCCATAACTGTATTTTGGGGATAAATAGGTAGAAGAACCAGCTAGGTTACCCCAGTAGTGAATATAATTTGATTAAACTCCTAAATGAGTAGAACTGCATCCAATGAGTCAGAGAGACCAAAGTATAGGATGCCTAAACCTTGAAGTTGTCGAGAGATAGGTTCATAGTAAACCCATGTAAACTATGATTATGTTGTTATTGGGGGTAACCAACAGGTTTATAGAAAACCCATGAAAACTATGTATTAAGGTAGGTTGGCAAGGGCCAATTGGTTTGTATTGAACCCATGTAAACTATATCTGAATTAAGAATTGGCATCAGTCAACGATTCCTAGTCAACCCATGAAAACTAGGATAAGAAAGAAGTTAGGAGAAGTATCGGTAGGTTCCTAGTCAACCCATGAAAACTAGGATAAGAAAAGAGTTACTGGATAAATCCATAGGTTCCTAGTCAACCCATGAAAACTATGATAAGGGATTAGTTATTGGAATGACTAATAGGTTCAAAGGGACCCATGAATTAATTAGGTTAACTGGAAAGGGCTTATAGGTTCTTTGTGATCCCATAAAAACTATGAATTAAGACAGTGTGTCTATGTATTATGAAAGGTTATTAGTAATCCCATGAAAACAAATAGGTTAATAGTGACCCTAAAAACTATAATTATGAGAGGGTGTCAACTTAAACTGCGGATGGGAAATCCAAATTATTTTATATATGTATATCATCATAATATTTTGAAATATATGTTTTTAACCGTTGTGTATGTAGGAGCACAATATATGGTTATATAAAGGTTTTAGGACACTAGTGAGGGGAAAACCCATTCCGCTAAACGGCATGGTCTCATTATATTTCTAAAAGGATTGAGATGTTAGATTATTATTCATACCGGGCTTTATGTCTGACCCAAAAATTTTGTTTTCCCCATAAACTCTCAGGTACTCAATTGATTTTGAGTAGTTTGAAATTTAGGGTTTTCAGGTTCTTTCCTTAGATGAATAAAGCTTCCATAGGCATGCAGGAGGCAGTTACATTTTTAGTGTCATCTTTTTCCACTGTGTATTTTGGATGTAAAGGCAGATTTATTAGCCTTATTATATCTCTGATCAACCAAGCGGGCATCTTCAAATATCGCTCTTGGAGTATGTGTAATAATTATATTTTGCTGAACTTGGTTATTGTTTTTGGGATTATGTAATGTACATCAAATATTTTGAATGGAATGTGGAAATGTGTTTTTGATTTGTTAAATTTTTTTCCATATTCTTTTGATCTGTGTATCAATGAACCTAGCACTGTCGTATTTGGTCGCCGAAGATTAATAACTATGGATGACTGCTGCATCCATAGCCGTTATTTTTGGACCTCCAAGTAGGGGAATTTACAAGTTGATATCAAAGCATAGGTTTATGAAACTTTAAATGAAGGTTAAACCCAAAAGTTTTTGAAACATAACCCAAAGAATTTGAAAATATGATCGAGGTTTGGGTAAACGCTATAGTAACGTACTTGTGTTTGATATATAGGTACATATTAAGTGCATGTTCCACTCTCTTTTAGACCGTTCTTCTGTATCTTACTAAGGCTCATATGTAGATTTACGAGAAAGAAGATATGGAAGCAGGAAATGGAAGAGGAAATCTAGGTGGAGGAAGCACCACAACCAATGGAAATGCTCGACCTAATACCAGGAGGAACCAAGGTCGACAGGCTAATGCTAATCAAAATGCCGAAGCCAATGTAGGTGCTGGAAATCCGCCAGTACATGCGGGGATGGTGTATCAGTTGTTGGTTAATCTTTTGCATGCTGGAGTTTCTGGTAATGTTGGAGGAGCTAATCCTGTGGCTCCAATTAGGAATAGCTATGCTAAGTTGAGCAGGGACTATCCAGTCTAGGCGGAAAACCGTTTATGGGAACAGAAGATGTTGTTGAAGTTAAGAATTGGCTGTTGGGCTGTGAGAGGATATTTACTGATTTAGGCTTGGATCATGGAGAAAAGAGAAGGCTAGCCTCTAGACAGTTGCAAGGGTTAGCGCTTCACTGGTGGAACAATGTGACAGTCGGAGTTCCAGAGGAAGAGCTGACATAGGCTGATTTTAGAAGAAGGTTTGAGTAGAGGTTCTTATCTGAGTTTGCCAAGTCGGCACTGATGAGGAAGTTCATGGATCTTATTCAAGGAGATATGTCAGTGATCAAGTACACTGCTAAGTTTGATGAGATGTCACGATATGGATATGCTCTGGTTTGACACTGATATCAGGAGGAATTAGAGGTTCATTCAAGGACTGAGGCTAGAGCTGGCTAGAATGACTATGACTCATGTCAGAGAGCCTTGTAATGTGGTGGTAGAGATGGCCATTCGCTATAAGGAGATGCTTACTGTTTCAATCGGGGAGAAACTAAATGAATCCTATGATCCTCCGGGAAGAAGAGGAAATTCTTTAAGACGAAGGGAAACTAGAATAGGGAGGCTGCCAAGAAGGCAAAGGCTGATTTGGTGTGCTTCAAGTGTGATAAGAAGGGTCATTATGCCCACGAGTGCCGGACGAGCAAAGCGAAGAAGCCTACAGAGAAGAAGAATGTGAAATGTTGCAACTGCAACCAAGTTGGGCATTATAAGAACCAGTGTCCAGAGTAAGTCAGACTGGACAGAGGGAAGGTTTTTGCTATTGGACCACCATCTTCTTCTAGGTTTATTGTAGCAGAAAAAGGGAAAACTATGATGGAAGGTACGCTTTTGATTCAGAGTATACCAGTTTGGATACTATTTGACGCTATTTGATTTGTTAGGTCATAAGTTTGCATACAGTCTGTATGTTTTTGATTTCGTAGATTATGGAATCATTTTGGTTATGGACTGGTTGGGTAAGAATGAGGCTAGGATATTTTGCTCGGATAGCGAAATATCACTGAGGCACCCAGATAGTCATAATCGAATCAACTTCTCGGTGGAGAACTCCAGTAAGAATGTTTGTGCTTTGTTAAATGCTATGGAGGTTGGAGAAGAGTTAAGTTTGGATCGAGTAGTAAGGGAATTTGCAGATGTCATTGAGCCGGTTACGGGGTTACCACCATAATAAGAAGTTGCGTTTAGGATAGATCTTGTGCCAGGAGCTGAACTGTCAGTAGATCACCTAATAGGATGATACCGACAGAGATGAAGGAATTGAAGGTGCAGCTAGTAGACCTGGAGGGAAGGAATTTTATTCGACTAAGAAGTTCACATTGGGGAGCGGCTGCAGTAATCATGAAGAAACCAAATGGGTCAATAAGGATGTGCATCGACTATCGTAAGTTAAACGAATGTACGATCAAGAATAGGTACCCTCTGCCAAGGAGAGATGATCTGTTGGATCAGTTGAGTGGAGCCAAATTGTTCTCCCAATTGGATTTGGCGATGGGGTTCCATCACTTGCGAGTAGCGGAGGATAGTATTTCATTGGTCGCATTTCGAACTAGGTATGGTTCGTATGAGTGGTTGGTGATGCCATTTGGATTGACAAATGCACCTGCTTTCTTTGTTGATTTGATGAACCGAATCTTCCGAGATTATTTGTATAGATTTGTGTTAGTATTTATAGATGACATTTTGGTATACTCTTAGGATGAGAGGGAGCATGAAGGTCATCTTAAAGTTGTGCTAGAGACGCTGAGGCAGAATCAGCTAAAGGCAAAGTTTACCAAATGTCATTTTTAGAAGAAAGAGGTTAAGTTCTTGGTCATGTGGTTTCAGAGAAAGGATTATCAGTGATCCAAATAAGATCGAAGCTGTGAGCAATTAGAAAAGAACAGAGACGGTGACCGAGATTAGAAGTTTTCTTGAACTTTCTAGCTACTACTGGAGATTCATCAAGGATTTCTCATGGATAGCAGCACCTTTGACGAAGTTGTCCAGGAAAGATGTGAAGTTTTTTTGGTTCGACAAATGTGAGGAAGGGTTCCTAAAGTTAAAACATTTGTTGAACAATGCTCCAGTGTTAGTAGTTCCAATTGGTAACCAAGGGTTGGTAGTATACAATGATGCATGTTGGACTGGAGTAGTGTTGTTGCAGAAGGGCAGAGTCATTGCTTATGCATCTAGGCAGCTTAGACCGCACAAAGTAAGATATCATACTCATGACTTAGAGTTGGCTGCGGTAATCTTTGTCTTGAAGAATTGAAGGCATTATCTCTTAGGAGAGAGATTTGAGCTGTATACCGATTATAAGTCATTAAGGTATTTATCCTCTCAAAAGGAGTTGAATATGAGGCAACAGAGGTGGTTAGATTTTTTAGTTGCTTATGATTTCGATATAGAGTATACCCCTAGGAAACGAAACAAGGTAGTGGATGCTCTTAGTAGAAAACATCAGAATGTAGTGTTAGCGATGTTGGCAGATTGGAAGGATCTAGAAGCCTTGGCCAGTTGTGGTGTGCAATTGAGATCTACTGCTAGTTCTAGTCAACATATTGCATGTTATCTTGTTTAGAAGTTCGACATGTATTGATCGAAAGGATAGCTTCTAAGAAAAAAGAGGATCCCGTTTTAGCCGAGAGGATTACAAGGCTTGAGATGGGATCAAAGATTGATGACCTAAAGGATTTTAGTCTTGACCAAAGAGGACAGTTGAAAAAGGAGGGAAGATTATGCATTCAGGATGCAGAGAGCTTAAGGAGGGAAGTTCTGGAGGAATGCCATCGATCGAAATTTACGATTCATCCTGGAGGGACCAAGATGTATGAAGATAGAGGAGCTTTGATTAGGAAGACATGAAGAAGGATGTTGGCTTATGGGTTAGGCAGTGTGTTAACTATCAACAACTGAAGGCCGAACATCAGAAGCCGAGTGGGTTACTGCAGCCTTTAGAGATTCCCGTATGGAACTGAGATTCGATATCCATGGATTTCATAGATGGGTTGCTAAGGTCAAGCATAGGAAATAAGAGTATATGGGTTATTGTGGACAGGTTAACCAAGAGTACCCATTTCATTCCAATAAAGTCGACAAGGATGGCACCAGTTTTGGCGATGTTGTTCATGAAGAACATAGTTAGACTTCATGAAATTCCTAGTAGCATAGTCAGCGACAGAGATGCTTTATTCACTATCGAATTTTGGAGGAGTCTACAAGAGGTATTAGGTACCAAGCTCAAGATGAGTACAACATATCACCCATAGATGGATGGGCAAACAAAGAGTCAATAAGGTGCTCGAGGATTTGTTGAGAGCTTGTGTATTGGACTTTGGTGGATCTTGGGAGGATCACCTACTTCTGGTTGAGTTTTCCTATAATAATAGTTATCAGACTAGTATAAGAATGGCGCCTTTTGAAGCTTTGTATGGAAGGCCATGCAAATCGCCAGCATGTTCGTTGGAGACTGGAGATAGAGTGGTCTTAGGTCCGGATTTGGTTAGAGAGGTGTCAGAAAAGATTGAGTTAATCCGAGGATGGATGAAGGAAGCTCAATCTAGACAGAAGAGTTACGTAGATAAGAGGTGTAAAGACCTAGAGTTCTCAGTGGGAGACAGGGTTTTCATTAAAGTTTCACCGATGAAGGGTGTGGTATGATTTGGAAAGTGGGGAAAGTTAGCCCCGAGATATGTTGGACCATTCCAGATTACATAAAGGATTTGAAGGCTCGCATACAGAGTAGAGTTGCCGAGCAGTTTGACAGGTGTCCATAATATATTCCATGTGTCTCATCTTCGCATGTATGTGCATGATCCAAAGGTTACTATTCCTCAGACAGAGTTGAAGGAATTGGTAGTAGAGCCTGATTTGACTTTTGTTAGACAACTAGTACGGTTTACAGCGGGAGATGAGAAAAGATTAAGAACAAGATAGTCAAGTTGTGAAAGTTCAGTGGAGCAACAATGAGAAGGACTATACTTGGAAAACGAAGGACAAGATTCGAGATGCTTATCCTGATTTTCTTTGATGGTATATTTATATTAGATTTATATGGATATTTACTAATCAGGTAGACTAGTATGGTTGTTTGGAGTCGTTATAGATGATTGCTATTTAGTCCTTACTGAATTTCTAGGACGAAATTCTTTAAGGTAGTGGTCGTGCTTATTAAATTAAATGAACTTATAAATGGTTAAGTGTTAGCAAATTAAACATAAGGGCATTAGGGTAAATAGCCGCCCATATACTCACCCTTATACCATTTCCCTTATCCATACATGTTCATTTTATCACAAGTAAAATTTTAAAAATGTAAGAAGAAGAGAAAAGCTGGCCATTAGGAAGAAAAGAAGAGAAATCAAAGTAAAGCTTAGGATTCAAGCTAGAAGAAATCAGTATCAATCAATCTTCAATTTTCTTATCCAGTCTAAGGTGAATAAAAATCACTACATCTCTATTTTGTTTTAAATCATATATTTTCCGATTTAAGAGATAAATTTGTTTTTATGATATATTGGATGATGATGATATGCTTGATTCATGATTTGTTTGATTTAAACAAGGTTGTTTAAAAGAGTTTTGCACGGTTTTAGATCAAAAAATGAGATTAAAAGATGTTTAAATGTCATGAGAAAATTTTATGTTATGAGAAACATGATTTTGGAGTTGGGTTTAAATTTTGAGAATTTTTTAAGCTGTGGAAAGATTATTACGAATTTTCAAAGGAAAATATGATTATTTGGGTTTATAAATTACTTAGAAAATATGTTAGGAATTCGAGTCTGAAATTTTGATATGTTCGATAACATAATTAAAGTGAATTTCTGGAATTTTGGGGATTTTACAGAGTGATTTAGTATGGAAATTAAATAGGTTTAAAAGGAGGACCTAGATGATTTAATAGCTATGTTAATAGAAAGGGCTTATTTGTTAAACGCTACTTAGTTTTTGATCTGAGAAAATATGGCAAATTTAGTAAAATAGTTTAAGTGTAAGATAGCCAATCAGATGATTACAAGTGGGCAAGTTAGTTACTAAAAGTTTACTTTATTTGGTAAAAACAGCCTTTTGCTCAGAAAAGGTGTTCCACCTTCTTTAGAAGAACCCTTCCATTCAAACCTTCCGCCCCCAACCTAGTCGAAACCAGTAAACCATATAGATGGTATCATTCCGATGGTATGATAGGTACGTAGTGGATTGGAGAAAGGCGGAAGGTAGGATGTCGAGAGGTAGGTTTCGAAGGGGTTGGTTCCTTTATTTTGTTTTGTTTTAAAAGAAAAGCGCTTGCCTATTTATAAAGGGGTTTTGACATGGATGAAACCTTTGGTTGCAAAAGGAATTCCGAACTAGGCTTTCGAAAGAGAGCTGCCACCTTTGTTTTAAAGAAGTAGCTTCCAAAGGGGTTACTTAGATTTTGTTTAAAGCTTTCAAAAGGGGTAGTTTCGATCAAGTCAAAACTCTTCTCTGAATTGATGACCTTTCGATGGTATTGAAGATATCAAAGCCGTCGAAAGGTGCTGTTGATTCTATAAATGTTAGTCGCTTCCAAATGCTTTCAAAATGGGTTTGGGATTTCAAAGGCAATGCTTTCGGAAAGGGTTTTGAAGCTAACCTTCAATTGTTTTACCCAAATGTTTTAAAGCTTTCGAAAGGATGGTTTCAACACCATCAAACTTCCCCAATACCTTTTGAATTAAAGAATGCTTTTGAAAGAGATGCTTTCACCTAAGATCACTTTGACCCAAAATGATGTTTTAAGTATAAACCCAATGCTTTCGAAAGGTGGACTTTGAATGGTTTCGAAGGTAACTTTCATTGGTTTCGAAAGTGTACCTTCAAATGGTTTCGAATCTATGCTTCTATACTTATATGATAGTTCTTTAACATGGTCGAAAGGTTTCGAAAGAGATGTTTTAAAGTATTCGAAAGGCAGGAGTCTAGTGTTTTAAAGATGGATTTTTATGCTTTCGAAGGAGGTCTTCCTATGAGGTCAAAAGTAAGGTTTCGAAGGTGTCGAAAGGTTTTAAAACCCAAACTCAAATTTTAAAGAAAATCTATGGCTAAATAAAGGAGTTTCAAAATGACTTTAAGTATGTAAATTTGAAGAAGTATTGCCTTGATAAAAATATAAGTTAAAGGGATTAACTATGTTTATATGAAATGTATTTCAAGGACCTTAGTGGTATTGTGAAATTATTATGTTTGCTTCTTCAAATATGAATATATTGACATGATAAAGAACCCATAACTGCATTTTGGGGATAAAGGGGTAGAAGAACCAATTAGGTTAATCCAGTAGTGAATATAATTTGAGTAAAGTTCTGAATGAGTAGAATTGCATTCAGTGAGTTAGAGAGACCAAAGTATAGGATGCCTAAATCTTGAAGTTGTCCGGCAGATCGGTTCATAGTAAACCCATGAAAACTATGATTATGTAGTTATTAGGGGTAACCAATAGGTTTATAGCAAACCCATGAAAACTATGTCCTAAGGTTGGTTGGCAGAGGTCAATTGGTTTGTAGTGAACCTATGGAAACTATATCCGGATTAAGAATTGACATCGGTCAAAAGGTTCCTAGTCAACCCATGAAAACTAGGATATGAAGGTGAGTTACTGGATAAATCTATAGGTTCCTAGTCAACCCATGAAAATTAGGATAAGGGATCAGTTATTGGAATGACTAATTGTTTAGGGGGACCCGTGAATTAATTAAGTTAACTAGCAGGGGCCTGTAGGTTCTTAGTGATCCCATGAAAACTATGAATTAGGACAGGGTGTCCATGTATTATGAAAGGTTATTAGTAAACCCATGAAAACTAATAGGTTAATGGTGATCCTAAAAACTATAATTATGACAGGGTGTCAACTTAAACTGGGGATGGGAAATCCAAAATGTTTTATGCATGCATATCATCATAATATTTTGAAATGTATGTTGTTAACCATTGTGGATGTAGGAGCACCGTATATGGTTACATAAAGGTTTTAGGATACTAGTGAGGAGAAAATCTGTACCGCTAAGTGGTGTGGTCTCATTATATATCTAAAAGGATTGAGATGCTAGATTATTATTCACACCAGGCCTTATGTCTAACTCGAAGTTTTTATTTTCTCCTTAAACTATCTGGTACTAGTTGATTTTGAGTAGTTTGAAGTTTAGGGTTTTCTGGTTCTCTTCCTAGATAAATAAAGCTTTCTGAGGCGTGCATGAGGCAGTTAGTTATTTAGAGTCATCTTTTTCTACTGTGTAAATTGGATGTAAAGGCAGGTTTATTAGCATTATTATATACTCTAATCAACCAAGGAGACATCTTCATATTTCACTCTTGGTATATGTGTAATAATTATATTTTGCTAAACATGGTTAACGTTTTTGGGATTTTGTAATGAACATCAAATATTTTGAATGGAATGTGGAAATGAGTTTTTGATTTATTAATTTTTTTTCCATATTCTTGTGATCTGTGTATCAATGAATCTAGCACCGTCGTATTTGGTCGCCGAAGATTAATAACTGTGGATGACTGCAGTATACATAGCCCTAGTTTTGGGCCAAGTAGGGGGATGTTAAAAGTTATGAATGTGTTAATAATAAAAGTTAGTTATGAAATATAAATAGAAATGATATTTTATTTATTGTAATTATGTTAGGATTTGACCTACTTTAATTCATTGGAATGAAAAGGGATAACGGTATATGTTTCTATGAATCAATCAAGTTATAAATAATGGTGTTTTGTTTGAAATAATAAGGAATGTAAATGTAAAGAAAGAGATGTACAAAATAAGAGAAATCTCATGTTTTGTACAGTCTATTTCGGCAAAGAAGTGAAGTATAATTCCTTGTAATTTCACACAGAACACGAATCCTTTTTTAAGTGATTCATAGAGAATTATAACGTTAATAATTCTTCTTGAAAGGGGTGAGTAGTTCCAATGCATTTAAGTATAGGATCCTTAAGTATAATAAAAAGAAAAGTGTAGTAATTAGAAATTTTATAAGGGATCATGAAAAGAACTTATCTTAAGTAATTAAATTTGTAGCAACATAGAAAATTAAATGCATAACAAAGAAAAAGTAGAAATTTTCCATTGTTGCGCATATTTGTTGCGAGTATCTTTTAGAAGTCCCCCTAATATGGTATTAGAGACTCCACTAAAGGTTGGAATTGGAGATAGGAGGGATAATAGAGTAAGAGTTGTTCTTGTCTACTCCACTTTTAGTATTTAAAAATGTACAAAGAGATGCTTTGGGAAAATTGCAAAGTGCATTTTTAGAAAAGAATGGTCTGGTGTAACAAATAAATTTTTGAAGGAAAAAGTTAGTGAGTAGTTGGATTAAAAATCCAAATTTTTAAGAAGTAAAAGTTAAAAGGATCTCTTTGAAAAGAAAAGGTTAATTTGAATGGAAAAAAAAGAAAATTTCAATTAAGTTTTGTTAACATTCTCTTTTAGGTTTAATGAATGAGTTAAATTTAAAAGATTGTAAATTAATATTTTATATGGTTGAAACACCATGTATTTTTGAATTTGAAAAAAGGGTGTCTAAATTGTACTTTTAAAGACAAAGGTTTTGGGATTGAGTGTTCCAAAAAATTTGAAGTTTCTAATTTTTGAAAAATAATGTAAATATCAAACCAAAATTTTAAATATGGAGTAGATAGGAATTAGTGCTTAGAAAAGATAGGGTAAAGGATAAGGCTATGAAGAGGATAGAAATGATTACTCATGGAAAAGTAATAGAGAACCCTATAGAGCATAAAGGATAATGGTAAGAACCTTGAAATACTTTGTTCGACAAGAGTGCAAGATTTGAGAATACCATCCAGGAATTTTGATTAAAAGAATATAGTAGTAGCAAAGGATTATGAGGTGATAAATACTCATGGAGGATATTGGTAGACTCAAGTTAGGGGAGCAAGAAAGGAAGTAAAAAGGCTATTTCCTCAAACTTAGTTGCCATTAAGATATGAAGATTGTAAAAGGAGGACCTGTTAGAAAGGTCAATTTTAATCTATAGTGGTAGTAGTTAGTAGTATTGTGTTTCTTTCCAATATGTTTTCTTTTTATGGGTTGTAAGTATTGGTTGTTGTTATGAACTGCGTACATTTATGGAAATATTCCTTTTTATGTGTTTTCTATGTGGACCGCTTTGAGAAAACAATAAACATAAGGAAATTTCAGGAGGTCACTTAACTAATATGAGGAAAAAGAAGATAATTGAAACTAGAAGTTAAGTAATAAATTAAGAAAATTTATTTAATCAACTACTAAATAAAAGAAAATTGAAAATGTAGGTTACGAAAAGAATAGGAATATTTCAAAAAGTAAATTTCAGCAGGCAGAGGATAGGGGTATGTTAAGGCGGGCCACGGGTCAATATTCCTGTTCCTCTAAGATTGAAATTTAAAATTTAACTTGGTTGCTGGTTGATGCTATAAATAAAAGAAAGTTTTTGAAAGAAAACTTAAAACTTACCGTGTAAGTTAAGAGAAGTCCACTATGGACATTGATTGTTGGCTAAACCCCGATTTCTTGAGATGTGGGAAATTTTTATTTTGAAAAACCTATATATATGTATACTTTGAAAAACAGAATATTTTTGCAAATTATTTTAAATGATTTTTATGAATATTTTAGAAAGTAATACAATAATATTTTTGAACAAAATAGAAATTTTCAAATTTCGAAAATGTCACATACTTGACATTGGGGAATAGTTGAGATCATGTTTAGTATGGATTTTAAAGTGTAGTAGAAGTGGCAGTAAAATCAAATACGGTTAGAAACTAAGGAGAAAACTGTTATAGTTAGGGAATCACTTTCTCATATGTTGTTAGTAACAAAAGGATGACTTTTGAAAATAGTAAGGCTTTTGAACTTTAAAACAAAAAAAATTAACTTATGCGAACTGTACTTCGAAAAGTTGCAAGAGGAATGGGGGCAAAGGAGAAGATTCTAAGATACAAGGGAAAGGGGTACATAAGAAAAGGATGAAAATATAGAATATTCCATCAAGACCATTTCCTAGCATAAGAAAATAGGTTAAGAAAAATGGATTTTTTCGAAATTTAGATGTTAGCAATGGTATGCTAAGATTTTGGATAGTATGGATTGGATGCAAAATTGGTTAAACTATACTTCTAATCGTAGATGTATGTGAAAACTTGGACGAAAAAGGAAATTTTTTGTTTTCAAAGGTTGCATACATTTATAATTGCCAATATATTTGTCGTTTGCATCCTATTATCGAAAATTGGTTTAAAAGAAAGCATTCATATAGGAGGCGTCAATTTGGATTTTTCGATTTGCATATCATATACATTGTGACACACCATGCATCGTACCTGATTTGTCAAAAAATTCGTTTTACATTAATTGCTTATTAGTATAGAATGGATGAGCGTTGGTTTATATAATCGAACCATTGCTGAATTTCAGGGACGAAGTTCTTTTTAAGAGTTAGAGAAGTAACACCCTACGTTTTCACGGTAATTAATCAAAATGAAATTTAATTAAAAATAAACAGCGGAAAATGAAATTTTTGCAAATGTCAAAATTTGGCTACGAAACTTCCATCATTGTGTTCGTGGTGATTTTCTGATCAATTTTGATATATAAAATTTTCCTATCGTAGTTCAAACGAGAAAGTTATTAGAATTTGAAATTTTAGCATCGAAAGTAATTATATATGTAAATATGGTAACAAAGTCAGACCTATTAGATGTTAATAATTGTTAACATTCAAATTAATATCTCGGAGGTTAATAAAATGAGTATGAATTGATAAGAATCAATTAACAATGGAAGTTAATCAACAAAATCAACCAACGAAGGTAACAAACGAACCAAAATCAAGGAACAGAACAAATTTTATAGTTGCATAATGATTAGACATAATTGGCACTTTGGTGACATTTGAAAAAAATAAAATCATAAGCGTTATGATTAGAAACTTTTTTTTATTTGACGGACATAAATTAAGTTGAAATAAACTTCATTTTGTTATTTGGAGTTTTTTTTTGATATTTTAATGTATTGGAACTTGAAAAGTTGCAGGTAGATTTCTGCATATTATCAAGTTTAAAATAAAGAAAAGTGTGACATTTGGAATAACAAGGAATGAATATATGAAATAAAAAGGAAGAGATGTAAAAAACAAGGAAAATTTTCATGTTTTGTACTGTTTATTTCAACAGAAATTAAAAAGGCAATCCCTTGTAATTACAAATACTTCACAAACACCTCCTCTTTTTGATAAGACATGGAAATTTACTACATTAACATGTATTGAATATAAATTTAGTTCCAACCATTAAAATGTAGTAAATCCCAAAAGTTAAACATTAAGTCAAGAACAAAGTATGAATGCCAATTAAAATGAAAGAAAGAGGCCATGACGAATAGGCAAAAAAATAGAAAAAATAATGGGAATGGAAATGTTTTTTGGAACCAAAAATAAAAAGGCAATGATATTAAGAATTGAAAAAGAAGCGGTAAATGAATATGAAGAAGGAAAAGATAACCGCATAATTAAATGAAGACCGAAGGTCAAACATAAAAGATGTTGGGGCAATAAATAAAGTGCAAGAAGAATAAATATATATATATGAATATTAAATATGTACATATGTTGGCTCCGATATGCATTTATGACAGGTGTGGATAGTTATGATTTAATAGAGATAAATTATAAAAAGTAAATGACATAAGGTCATTAGAGTCGGGTGGAATATGAAAACATATCCAACCATAGGACTCGTGGAGAGTAAGCTTGCATATAAAGAAGGGATACCCTCAGGTTAGGACTGTGCTTGAAACAAAAGCTTCGTAAACATAGGAAATTATGCAGTACCGTTAGGCAGATGTCGAGGCTGGACTCGCACAATCAAAATAGGTCTGCTTAAAATTTGTTAGAGGGGGTATTGCCTTGAGCAATCAAAACGAATGGTGGTGAGGATCGGACATAATGCAACATCATATGGTACCAGTTTAAAAGGCAAGGGGTAGGGTTTGCATAGGTCCCGGGTCTACCATCAGTCCCTTGCGATCAGTGGAAAGGAAAACGTTGCACCTAACCGATCATCACCTCATACCAGGGTTGATTCAATCAGGTAATGCAATGCCACTATTGTTTGTTAGTTTGGTTGATAGGGCAGGGATAGTTAACCCATAACGAGATTCCTTCAAAACATGGATGAGGTAGTTTGTAGAGCCGAGTCCACGTAACAGAATGCAGGCAAAGTAGAAAATCCTCAAAGTGAACACGGCCTAATGGAGGAAAGGCCTTCGGTGTGCACTATAGGATTTCCTACAGATATATGATGGAGATATCATGATACAGTAAGGTGATGGATCCTAATGAGGTGCTAAATAAGAGATACTAGTATCTAGGTTTATTAGGGAAACATGGGCTATATATATAGTTATTTATATAAATCTACGGGATGTAGATGGGAACGTTTCATACATAGAGATGGGTTGAAACGACTAATAATATAATCAGACATAACATGCAATAGTGAACAATCGACATAAGCTAGTGTTATGTATAAGATGTGTAATTTTCTAGTTAGTAGAATGTTGTTCTGACCCCTCCCCCCCCCCCCCTCATTACAACCCACAAGATAGATTAAAGGACATGTACTGGTGTTTGGATATGTTCGGTGCTGACAAGGAGACTTGATTTTGGAAGTGTCAAACTTTGGTCAGCACTTATGTGATCAATTATATTTTAAATTACTCCACTGCAAGTTATTTCGTTAGAGCTCTAGTATGCATTCTTTTGTTTTATTTTCAAGATACCAAACCAACAATCTGTACTTTGGTGGACTTGGGTTTTTGATTTAGCAAAAATTATGTCCCACTAGGATGCAGGTTGTTACAACTAACTATAATAATCATCTAATAAAATTTGCTCTCATTCACCTTTTGTCTATGCTCTTCCAACTTGCTCCGCTTGAGAATCACCCTTCTTATGCTTGCTCCTTATAAATCCGAGATTGTATTTCTTTTTGTTTGATTTAAAAATGATTTTTAAAGAATTCTTAGGGTTAGATGAGAGATTAGATTTGGATAGAGTTTTAGTACAGTAAACATTTACGTTCCATTTAGGGTTGGGTTAGGCTTAAATTTATAGCGTTTTGGAATTAGTTTAGGACCTTGGATGTAAGCTAGAGAATATTTAGGGTGATCATGTATGCACAGCAGAACTTGGTGATGACGCAATCAGTCTAGTTCATTCGAACACGTCACCAATCGTTTGATTTTACATAGTCTACGATTGACTACTTACCCTTTTGGGTTGACCGATACCGGTCGACCATCGACCATCCTGGGTCGAACGGTCGTAGTGAATTTTTGTGGTGCTTTTATTTTTAAATTTTATTCTATTTTCAAACTTTCCAATGCCCATAACATCCCCATACTAACTCCGATTTTGAAGTGTTATATATGAAAAATGTCTACGAAATCACTATGAACGCAATGATATGAGTTTTGTAGCTAAATTCAAAAGTTTGTGAATTTTTTATTTTAGCCTTTGTTTTATTTAACTTTAATTTTTCGTTAAATTTTCATAGTGTTACATTCTCCTCCTTTAAAAATATTTCATCCCTGAGATCTCAAAGGACGTAAAAATGTAACTTATACATGCAGCAACTAATAGCTACAAACATCCATCATCCACGGGCAATCATTAGAAATTTTATAATATAATATGTACATATATATGCAACGTGAAATGCATGTGAATCTATACTAATGCAAAAAGTAGGCGGTATCACGATCTAGTCAACCTGTTGTCATGCAAATGCTCATGCCATGCATCCAAACATATACAACATTCTAAGTAAGTATACTGGCAATTCTATATGTATGCATAACCATACAACCCATATGCAACATCCTATGCATAACATCCACTAACATAATAACATTCAAGAGATAATACGTTACCTAATGTGATATAACTAAAGGATGTACTGTACTAAACGTGTAAAAGAAAACTATCCAAACAATATATTCGTTGGCATCCATCATCCATAATAGGTCATATTGATATGTTTACAACCATTCCTATCATCCAATGGTCTCTACCGAAAGGGTATACCAACTAGGTCCTACACATAAATTTTGTATACTTATAAGAATTAAATTGGAAACATACCAGAAAAGAGTTATGGGTGGGTAGCGTGGATCTTCTCCTTAGGCTCTATGTACTATCCACTAGATCATCTCCCCATTGGACTTTAACAAGCCCGAACTTATTGAAGAGTCACTTTGCACTATACTTAAGAATACGAGTCGGTCGACCGCTACCAGGTGACTGGTCATAGTGAATTTTTGTGGTGTTTTATTTTTAATTTTTATTCTATTTTCAAACTTTCCAACGCCCATAACTTCCATGTACTAACTCCAGTTTCAGACTATTATACATAAAAATTGTCTAGAAAATCGCTACGAAAGCAATGGAATAAGTTTCATAGTCAAATTTGGAAGTCCATTAATTTTATTATTTTAGTCCTTGATTTATTCAAATTTAATTTCCCATTAGATTTTTGGGGTGTTATAAATCTTTAATATAAACGTTGTCCTCTACCATTTATATATTAATAGATTACTTGCATACTCCTTAATTAAGCTTTCCTTAAGCGAGGGATGTTATGTGCAGTACTATAAATATATAGTATAAATGAGGTATGATACCATTTGTATATCGTAGCCCAAGTGTATTGAAGTCAATGGGAGTAGGGGCAAGACTTGCGAATTATTATGATCCACTTATAGATTTAAACAAGCTTCAATGAGTTGGAATAAGTGTTTTGATAAGGTAATCAAACGGTTTGATTTTTATCCATAACATAAGGGAAGTGTGTGTACCGGAAAGAACAAGGTATTGCTATAGTGTTCTTAGTAAATATGTCGATGAGTTATTATTGATTGGATATGAAATTTCGTTATTGCAATCGGTAAAAGCTTGTATTTCTAAGAACTTATCCATGAAGGCTATAGGAGGTGCAGCCTATATACTAGGTATAAAGATCTATAAAGATAGATCCAAGTGGCTGCTGGGAATGTCTCAATCCCTATACATAGATACCAGTCAGTATGGAGAATACCAAGGACATAAAATGTTCAGATGCAGTCTGGAATCATCCTTTCGAGAAGGCACTCCTCAAACCGATGAGCATAAAGAGCATATGAAGAGGATACCATTTGCATCACCAATCAGTTCTATAATGTACGATATGCAATGTATAAGACTAAATATGGCTAAGCATAAGCTAATACTAGCCTATTCCCCTAGAAATTCATTGAAATGCCATAAAATGTACACTTAAGGATTTGAGAAATACTAAGGACTTGATCCTTATACATAGGAATGGAGAACTCCTTTTGAAGAGCTACAAAGACTTTAGCTTTCAAAGTGATATCGACGACAGTAGGTCAAAGGTTACATCTTTACTTTAAATGGTGAGACCTTTAGTTGTAAAAATTCCAAACAAGAAATGATAGTAGATTCTACGATGGACGCCAAGTACATCACCCACAATGAAGCAACTAAGGAAGTACTCCGGATGAGTAAATTTATGAGTGGGCTAGGAGTGATTCTCGACATGGAGAATCCAATGACAGTATTTTTTGACAGTATACGGCATTGGAGATCACAAAAGAGCCTACAACATACAAGAAATCGAGACACATTCTTTAAAAGCTCCACCTTATTAGAGAGTTTGTCGAGAAGAAAAATGTTATGACTTAAAGAGTAAATACAAAGAGTGACATAGCAGATCCATTCACGACGAGACTAACTCGGTTAATTCACATCAAACGATCGAAGGTATACGATTGGGATTACATAATTATCCCAAGTGCAAGTGAGAGATTGATAGAGTATGGGGTATGTCCTTAGGACAATTTGTAATTTACTGTAAATTATTAACTCTGTAATAAAATCTCATTCGAAATAAAAGGTGTTTTTCTTTCTATTATATACTTGGTATAATATTTATATTAATCAATTAATAAATTTAAGTATATTTAATAGAAAATCCATAAATTATATGTTTTATGATAGAAATTATTATAACGATGAGAAATTTATCACAACGTATCAGACTAGATATCAAAACTAGCATTCTAAACCTTACTAATACTATAAGAACATCTATTATGACTTAGTGTGTTGATCTACATAATTAAATTTGCAGAAATATATCTATACCAAAGTTGATTTCTAAAAACCATACCTAACTACCTAGAATGACCAAGAGCGATTATGATATCACTCACATACAAACCCATATGGCCATTGATAACTGAACTACAAGGGTTACTGTAACAATCCGCCTTGAAATGGACCTGGATTCCAATCTAGAAAAGGCCTTTCAAAACTTAGACCCATCTAAAAACTAGCTATTGATTGGTAAAAAGAAAAATACATAGCTATTTAGCTATGCATTTAGAATCTCACAGTGGAAGGACAAAATATAATAATTATAAGAAACCAAATTTATTCAAACTTCAAAATGACAGTGAAAACCATAACAAAATATCCATATTCACCATTACATATCTATGGTACAATATTCTAAAATTGCAACATCATTTTTGTTTCACGGTATATCAGAAACTATAGAAAATAACAAGTGAATAAATAGACTATCGCCACAAGTCTCAACAACGTTTCCGCTTTCGGCATCGCCCTTCATAACCTATGTTGTAATAAGGAGGGAGTCAGAACAAATATGTTCGGTGAATAAAAGTCTCAAGTCTTACTATATTAGTACTTGGGTAGTAAAATTTAAATAGGAATACGTCTTACATTTTCTACATATGTCATAAGTCTTTTCAAATATAAGCCTGGGTGTTTTTCGCAAACTTAAATAAAAGGCTTCTTATATATATGCCCATAGCCAACTTGATATCAACCCAATAACCCATATATATCATCCATAATATCTTATCAATGCAAGAGAAAATACTCAATCATTTAATGCCTTTTAATGGAATTAGGCAGACTCCGACCATTCAATACCTTTATTTAAGGAAGGTCCACATCATTTACTACCAATGATGACTCCTTACTAGTAACTTCTAGCTGACATTGCATAGAATCTTTTTGGCCACTTAATACCTCATGTTGAAGCGGGCCCTTCCCCAAAATTCCTCTACCATGCCTAATCCATAATCTCAGCCATTTACTACTTCCTACAGAGAGAAGAGGCCAACCCTCACTCAACCACTTATTTCCTTCGATCTTTGAAGCATGTCTTTTGTATTATGACCCATACCCTATGATGATGTCTCACATTAGCTCGACTATTCATAGGCACTGGTAGCCAGATTAGCTGGGCAGATTTACCACATTGAATTTGGGACTAAACTCATGTTATCTAGTTACTTATTATAAGCGATGTCTCATATCATCCTTAAATTCACGTTGCTGGTAGCTAGATTAACTAGACAGACTTCCATGTGCTTTTGAATGATCTCGCAACTGTATAAGTTAGTCATAATCTATATACACTCTTTATATGTTGTCACACATATCACCGTTTCCATAATCAAGACCGTATAAGAGATCTTTCTTATTTCGCCTTTAACATTAATTACTTGCCTAAAGGGGATTTAACAAAATTAATAACCTATTTAACTACGCAATTATATGTTAATTACACTAATACACACACTCATATACACCCTGCATATGCACCTTGTAATTTCTAAGCGTGTGGAATTTATGCCCCAAACTAGCGTTTAAATGTCAACTCTTTCAACAATTATACAAGTATCTTCCCAAATTATCAATAATACTAAAATTCCAATATTCATATCAAAAATTATAGTCGACGGAATCGTATACAATTAAAATTTAAAATCAACTTATTACATCAAAATAATGGAAAATGTTGATATTAGAAACTTATAATTTCAATTTTTACACTCTATTTAACTCCTTTTTCATATAAAATAAACAAAGGATTTCTATTTAATTCATGGGAACAAGTAGTACAAACTACGAATTAAATTCATACCTTACACACTATTCCTTAATCAATATCCTTTAATCAAATTCAAAGAAAAAGAATAAGGAGTGGAGTAGAAGGTAAAATGGTCAAAACTGCAAATCGACACTGTTTCCATTATTTTGACATAAACAATTAAGATTCCAAAATAAAATTGATCTTTCCCATTGAAGGAGTTTTGAGGGTTTATAATATGATGTTTTCACAAAAAAAACTCCAAGGCATATTTAAACCTAAACTATACTAATCAATTACTAAAGTAGAAAAGCTAAGATTTCTACTCACGGTATATCCTTAGCTTTGCCTCCTTTGGATTTGACACGCATTTAAAAATCTTTACCTGATTTCCTATTTATGACACACACACACATGCGTGCGCACACCACTAGGGATTCGTATGTACTGTGTGTATATATATATTAGATTCCGAAAATTAGAGAAGAATAGATGAAGAAAATAAATAGAAAACAAAATAGATATAAATGATTTTTTACCTGAAACTCTAATGGAGATTTTTTGAATCTCTAAATTGATGAACTGTTAAAACTTTGCTAGAGTCCCAAAATATTTTATGAATAAAAGTGAGATGGCTAGGCTCTTATTTATAGTGATTAAAATGCACAAAAAATGTTGGATTAAGGTTGGTAAAAAATAACATAATCTAGTATGTTAAATATCTAAAATTCTTAGCCACCACTCAATAACACATGTCGACCATCGCTACCCACCAGTCGACCACCAGCAGTCGACTAGTCCAAGGGCACTGGTCAACCAATATGTGTTATTTAGGGAAGATTTTGCGCCATTGCTTTTTAATTTATTTTCTTTCTAGTTATTATTTAACATTAACATTATTTTTAACGTTTACTTAACACCCAAGTCTAATCATCGTTAACTTTCAAATTTCAAATTTAAGAACCACTTAATTATTTGAATTTGAATTCTATTTACATTATTTTAAATCTGAAAACAACAAACTTCCATAACTTTTTTGTTTGAGCTCCATTTCATAACATTAATATGGAAATTGATTAGAATTTTACCACAAACGCAACGACATAACTTCCGTTGTCAAATTCTGACTTTTGCAAAAATATCTACTTTTAACCTTATCTTATTTAATTAATTTATCCATTTTATTTATTTATTATTAATTTTTATGAGGTGTTACTGTTAGACCTACTAAAGAGACTGACCTCAAACTCAAAATTGCTTATAACAAATGGATTACAGACATAGAAATCACCTAAGTTTACATGTTGTCTACGTTTGACAAACTGTTGTAGAGACAACATGAAAACAAGAATGTCTATCAAACCTTGAATAGCCTAAAAGCTCTGTAGGTGCAATATCCTTCCACAATGTGTGAGCTTTCGAAGAAACTATTCAACATGAAGATGTCGAACGACATGAAGGTGGACGACTATGTCTTAATGATGAAAGGCTATATTGATAGACTTGTTCAATTAGACGTGGTGATAAGAAACGAGCTACAAGTGAACTTGATATTATGGTCTCTTGGTCCATAGTTGGAGTCATTAATATCAAACTATAATATGAACCAGCTGAATGTAAGCCTTGTGGAGATGCTCAATATGTTGAGTTCATCCGAGTCATCATCCAAGGATCAAGGGGCAGTGCTAGTAGTCCAGGGAAAAGCATCATCTTCGAATGGTTCAAAGAAGCTAAAACAGGGTAATAAGAAGAATAAGAAGACTTCTCCAACTAATAAGGTAAGTGTCATCACTGTCATAAGAAGGGTCAATGGAAATTGAATAGTCTGAAGTATTTAAGGATTGTCAAGGAGAAGAAATTGAATAGTTTTACTGCTCCTACTGGTACATTTATGATTCGAAATTGTTTTGCAGTCAATAAGTTATTTTATGTTTTAGATATAGGATCTAGAACTTACATTTGTAATTTATTATAGGGACTTAGGAATAGGCGTTATGTGATAAAGAAAGAAATGAGAATTCAATTTGCTGATGGATCTCTAGTAGATGCAAATGTAATTGGAGATTATCATCTAGCTTTTCCAAGTGGATTAGTTTTAATTTTAAATAATTGCTATTATGTGAAAAACTTTATTTATGGAATAATTTTAGTACCTTTATTTTATGAGACTGGATATATTTTTCATTATATGGATAATATTATGAATATTATGTTGAAAATAAATAAAATCTGGAATGCTGGTTTGGGAATTTTTGTTATTAATGCTAATTATGTGTATGTTGTGAATAACTCTTTTAATGTTCACATTAATAATAACTACCTATGGGACTGTAAGCTAGGTCATATAAGTGCGAAATGACTACACAAATCTAATACCAAAGGTATTTTACCAACATTTGATTCTGAATCATTTGATACATGTGAGTCGTGTCTTAAAGAAAAAAATGACGAAGCATCCCTTTAGTGGGAGCAATGAAAGAGTTAATGAACTCTTTGGTCTCATATACACTGATTTATGTGGCTATATTTATCAAAGATAATTCTTCTTATTTTGTAACGTTTACTGATGATTTCTCAAGATTAGGATATCCATATCTTATGAAGAACAAATCCAATGTCTATGAGAAATTTACAGAACATAAAAATATATACAAAGTTAAGGCAAACCATAAGATTAAAATACTTCGATCTGATCGAGGAGATGAGTATGTTGGACAAGAGCTCTAACAATACATAAAAGATAAGGGGATTATGTAAACCTCCATTTGGAGGCCCGAAAATGAATGCTACTGATGCTGCAACCATCGACAGTAATGTTATCTGATGAAAAAATGAGATCAGTTAATAGTATCTTTAATATCAGAAGCATGGGAATATGAAAATTTTCAAAACATAATTCATATATTCAAATTTTCATATTCATTACATAATCACATTCATTACTTAGGTTCGAAAAAAATATAATTACTACAAAATACTCTAAGAGCGACATATGAAGATGCCCTCTTGGTTGATTAGAGTTTACAAATTGATAGTTATACAATCTATCATTACATTCATTCAAGCAAAATAAAACAACAATACAGTAGAAAAAAAAGCTCCAAATATAGCTATTCCACCTCCTGCACGTCTCTGGAGGCTTATTCGTCAAATCTGAAAACCTGTAACCCTTATTTTCGGCCTATCAAGTGAGCACCTGAGATTTTAAGGGGAAAAACAAAAACTTTGAGTCCGACGAAAAATCTGGTTTGAATAATAATATACCATCTCGAATCAAATAGATATCTAGTTAGACCACACCATTGAGTTGAACGAGTCCCCCCCCACTAGTATCTTTTGAAAATATGTCAATCATAAATCATGCACTGCAACCACAATGGTTAGAATATAACATAAAACAATCTTATGCATGCATGCAACATGGGTAAATCTGACCAGTCTGTCTCAATCAATGTACTATATCTCCCTACATCATTGTCTTCCAAGGGTTACTACAAACCTCCATGGTGACTCGAGCCTATCAGATATACCAAAATCTCTAAATAGCGTTAAGAGGAAAATATGTTTTCCATTGAACCTAATTTTATTAGGGTCACTCTGACTATCTGTCTAACTCATAGTTTTTCCTTATGTCACAATGAACCTATTTGTTTTGCAGGTCAACCAATAACCTATCTAAGCTATAAGTAACCTTCTGTACGTAAACCAACTTTTAGTATTTACCCTTGACAAAGCTTCATGCTCTCGAATCATGGACCTTTATTAACTGGGGCTAACAATTGAAGTATAGGGCATGACCCTACACTAGTCCCACATTATTTGGTTTTCCAAATCCATGAGTCAAAATATCTATTATAATTTATCTAATGGTGACAAAAGTAATAATTTTCCTATAAAAACATGGGCTAAAATAACCTTTTATTTCCTTGAAAACATTTGTATTTATAATGGATCTACCCCTTAAAATCATATTTTAATACAAGGAAAGCATAGACCTTTAGTTACTCAAAGTCTTATGCCAAAATACAATCTTCTTTGACATAGCTTTCTGTACATTCGGTATTAAAAATGAGGTTTTTGATCCTCTAAAACCCTGGCAATCAAGCCTTTAAGTAAAGCTATCAGATTTAAAAACATGCGGCATTTATACCGCCAAAAAGAGTTCGAGCCTCTACTTATGGATTCTCTAAAGAAGTATTCTGATTTGTAAAACTTAAGGCTATAAGCCGAAATATGTAGATGTCAAATTTATAAAATATATAGGTTGTCGTACCTATAAAAGCTTAGCTTTCGGTTTGCAAAACATGGTTTTCTAGCCAATAAAACTAGGATATCGGATTTGTAAATATACTACATTCATGCCGCTAAAATAGATATTGAAAATATAAGAGATAAGGAGTGCCGAGTTTAAAACAGTGAGGGTACCAATCCCCTAAACATTGGAAGGTGTCGAATCTTCAAAATAGATTGATGTCGGGCTTTTAAAGAATCATATAGAGTTACGAAACCCTTGGGTGTCGAATCTCTACAACTGTAGATACTGAACTGCTATAAACATGGTATTGGACTTCTATATAAACCGATACATTACTAATCTACATGGTAGATATCGCATGTATCATTTTATATATGTTCGAATTTATAAGCAGATACTAGGTATCAGCTTTTAACAGGGATGTCGGACCTCTATGTTGACGACTTGGCATTTTTGTAAATAAACTTAAAACTGATTTATTTCTTTAAAAGATCATTTCTTTCCACCAAATTTTATCCCTTATCAACTTTCTATTGGATAGCAAAATGCTTTCTATTTTCTTTTCTGGAAACTACTGGAAGATCGGTTTACTTTCCCAAAACCATTTGCAAACCTATTTAAATAATATTATTAATTAATACTAAATAATAACCTTCAAGCTTAAACAATTTATAGAAAATCATAACCGCTTGGAGAAAATCCTCAAAAATCAGAATTTATGTATTTTTAACATATAAAAATTTCGAGACCAAAATATTTATTTAATTGTTTTTAGTAATTAAAAACCAAAATAAACCTTTTTTCCTCTTAGGAAATTTACAAAATATTCATAAAAACTTGCATAAATTATGAAATTAAAAAATCATCCCCAAAATAATGTTTTACATTATCCCAAAATTTCAAGTGATATGTGGTTCGTAAATTAGGTTTCTGCCCTTAAACTATCAAATTAATTTCATATAAATCCAATAAATCGTCATTTAATCATATAATAAAGCAATCAATCATAACATGGCGTAACATCACACAATAATTTGGAAATGGTCATAAATCCAAAATTAAGCATATAAAAGTGGGATGGTTAACTATTATTCACCTTAGATTGGATAAGAGGATTGAGATTTGGAGTTGATTAATTCCCTTTAGCCTTTTCCCTTGAATGTTTTAGATTTCCTCTTCTATTCCTCTTGTTAATGGTCGGCCTCTATCTTTGTATTTGATTGTATAAGAATGAAATGATAATGAGGGAGGTGCGTTTAAGATATGAAGATATTGTACTATTCCTATTTTGCCCCTCTCATTATTCCTCTTCTTTTTAATATTTTAAACTATCTTATTACTTGATTATTTAAGGTATAACTAATTTAATTATCAAACCTTATTCTGCTTATCACAATACATTATTTACCTAATAAAATCTCCTAAATAATTTTAATTAAAATTAGGGGTGTTATCGGCTCCATTTCTTAAGGAATTTCGTCCTCGAAATTACAAAAAGGAATATAACAAAAATATATAACGAGTTTGGAATATACCATCAAAACAATTCAGGATAAGTGTCCCTAATCATGTTCTCTGTCTTTCAAGTATAGTCCTTCTCGTTGTCACTCCACTGGACTTTTACCAACTTCACTATTTTGTTCCTTATCTTCTTCTCATCTCTAGCCATGACACGAATTGATTGTCTAAAAAAAGTCATATTTGGTTCTAATACTAAATCTTTCAATGTTGTCGAAGTAATAGTAATCTTTGGATCATGAACATGCTTACTAAGATGAGAAACATGAAAAAAACTATGGACTCCTGTCGGACTGCTCGGTAACTCTATCTAATAAGCAAATTTCCTGATCCACTATATAATAGGAAACAATCCAATATATTTAGGTGATAATTTCCCTGATTTTCCAAACCGTACCACACCCTTTATCGGTGATACTTTGATGAAAATATGGTCTCCAACTAAGAACTCTAACCCCTTATGTTTCTTGTCTTCATAACTTTTCTACCTAGACTGTGTCTCCTTCATCCTTGCTTGGATCAACTCAATCTTCTATGTGGCTTCTCCTACTATATCTGGACTAGGAGTCAATCTATCTCTAGTCTCTAACCAACATGCTAGTGATTTGCATGCTTTTCCATACAAAGCTTCGAACGATGCCAAACCTTTACTAGTTTGGTGTCTATTATTATAGGAAAACTCGACTAAGTGAAATTGGTCTTCCCATGACCCTCCAAAGTCTAATACACAATCTCTTAACAAATCTTTGAGAACTTTTTTAACTCTTTTCGTTTGAGGTACTCATTTTAGCTTAGTATCTAATACCTCTTGTAGACTCTTCTAGAATTCATTAATGAACAAAGTATCCCTACACTGACTATAATACTAGGAATCCCATGTAGTCTAACTATATTCTTCATAAACAATTTAGCCAAAGTAGGTATCGTCCTTGTCGATTAATGGGTATAAAGTTTGCACTTTTGGTCAGTCTATCTATCACGACCCAAATACTTCCATTTCACCTATTCAACTTTGGCAACCCATTAATGAAATCCATGGATACAGAATTCTATTTCTAGATTGGTATATCTAAATGTTGAAGCAATCCACTTGGCTTCTGAGCTCGGTTTTGACTTGTTGGAAATTCAAACATTGATTTACCCATAAGCCTACATCCTTTTTCATACCTTCCCAGAATAAACTTCTTTTCATATCTTGATACATCTTAGTTCCTCTAGGATGAATAGTGAACTTCAATCGATGACACTCCCTAAGAACTTCCTCCCCTAGGTTACCACCATCTGGAACACATAACTGTCCCTTCTTTCTTAACCATCCATTTTGGTCAAGAATAAAACCTTTCAAATCATCAATCTCGGTTCCAACTTCAAGCCTCCTAATCCGTTCAGCTAGTAATGGATTATCTTTCTGCTTAGAAGCAATCCTTTTAATCATTACCGTCCATACTTCCAAACATGTCAACACAACAGTTTCCTAACTAGAACTAGCCATCGATCTCAACTGCACATCACAAGTAGTCAATTCCTCCATGTCTTTCAATTCGGCAAACATAGCTAACACTACATTCTAATGTTTCTGCTAAGTGTATTGGCAACTTTATTTCCTTTCCCTAGCTATATTCAATTCTAAAATCATAAGTTGCTAAAAATCTAGCCACATTTGATGTCTCATACTCAACTCCTTCTAAGAGAATAATTACTTCAAAGACTTATGATCCGTCAATAACTCGAAAAGAGAATAATTACTTCAAAGACTTATGATCCGTCAATAACTCGAATCTTTCTCCCAAAAGATAGTGTTTTAACACCTTAAAAGAAAAGATTACTACTTCCAACCCTAAATCATGAGTCAGACACCTCACTTCATGTAGTCTAAGCTATTGAGAAGTGTACTATTTGCATTAATACAGCTCTTAATCCTGTTCCACATGCATCAATATACACAGTTAGATCTTGATTCCCATTTGGCATAACTAAAACATACACATTAGTCAATAAATGTTTCGGCTTCAAGCATGCTTCCTCACAACTATCGGTCCAGACATATTTAACATCTTTCCTTGTTAGTTTAGTCATAGGTGCTGCTATACAAGATAAATCTTTGATGAATCTCCAATAATAACCAACTAGTCCAAGAAATCTCTTTATCTTAATTACAGACTCGGGTCTCTTCTAATTATTAATAGCTTCAATATTAGTTGGAACTACAAATAACTCTTCTTTTAAAACTACAAGACCAAGAAACTTCACTTCACTCCTCCAAAATTGACATTTCGAAAACTTTGCTTTTAGTTGATGCTACCTCAACTTCTCAAGTATTATTCTTAAGTGAGTCTCATGATCTCGCTCCTTCTTAGAATATATCAAAATGTCATCTATAAACACTAACACAAAAATATCCAAATGCTCTCGGAAGATCCAGTTCATCAAATCCACAAAGTAAGCAGGCGCATTGGTCAGTCCAAAGGGAATGATCAACCATTCAGACGAACCATACCTTGTTTGAAATGCCATCAAAGGAATATTGTCCTTTGCCACACTCAATTGATGGGATCTATTACTAGATCCAATTAGGAAAATACTTTGGCTCCACTCAACAGATCAAACAAATCATCTATTCCTCGAAAAGGTTACTGGTTCTTTATCATCCTCTTTTTTAACTTATGGTAACAAATAAACATCCTCAACGATCATCCAGTTTCTTCACAAACACCATGGCCGCTCCTTAAGGCAAACTGCTTAGCCTAATATTCCTTCTAAGTCCACCAACAGCACTTTTAACTTTTTCATCTTAGTAGGTGTCATTCTGTTAGGCAATCCATTTATGGGTTCAGCTTCAGGTAAAAGATATATTCTAAACTCAATAGATCTTTTCGGTGGTAATTCTATAACTGGTTCAAAAATATCTGCAAACTCTCTTACAATAAAAACCCAATGCAACTCATCTTCCTCCTCTATTGCATCCAATAAAGCACACCCATCTAAACTTGAATTCTCCACCGAGAATCAATTATTAGATTGCTACTATTAGGGAATCTTAATGACATCTTCCTATCCTAGAAAAATATCCTAACATCATATTTGCTTAACCAATCCATATCTAGAATAATCCCAAATCGTACAAAATCAAACACATGTAAATTACATGCAAATGCATGACCTAATAATTCAAATTCTAAATGGTCACATCTCATCTCAAGAGTTGTACACACTTTTAACGGGTTCGCAACCCTTAAGGAAATATTCTGGTATAAAGGCTCCAAACTAAACTTATCTACCAGAAAATGCGAGATAAAAGAATGTGATGCACCAGTATCAAACAATACTTTAATAGGTATACCACGAACCAAAAGCATACCTCCCATCACAATGTTTCCTTTCCCCTCTATAGTCAACCTAGACACAGTTGGTTCCGAACCAAACACTTTTCCTTTATCCGCTGTAACACCCCATATTTATTAGTAGGAAATTTAATTAGTTAAATAAAATAAAATAATGTAAGATGATTAATGGATTGAGATTTGATTATAACCAAGGGTAGCCATTCCATGTTAATATGTAAATCAAAATGAGATAGCATGAATAAAATGTGTTAGGAAATAAGTAAGGGGTAAGATAGGAAAAGGAGGTTTCCTAATACCCTAAACCCTTAGGAAAATGAACACACCTTCATTTCAATTTATCACAAAAGAAAACATAAAAACCAAGGCCGAATATCATTAGCAAAGGAGAAGAAGAGAAAGCTAAAGTTTAAGGAGAAAAATCAAATCAACTTAATCAAGATCAAATCTCAACCCTAATCACAAAGTTAAGGTGAATAATTGCTACATCTTACTTTTCTTAATGATTTTCGATTTTAAGGTAAAATCCGAATTATTAGCATGAATATGCTATGTTTTTGAATGATTAAATGATTATGTATGTTTGTTGATTATTTATGCTTATTCATATAGATTTTATGATATGTTTTGATGTGAAAACTCTATTTAATGACATCCAAATGCCTTACAAATTTAGATTTAGATCAAAAATGATATTCTAGAAATGGTTTTCGATTTTAATAATTTTATAAATTAATGTGGATTTTACATTAATTTTATAGTGAAGAAAATGATTTATTGGGTATAAATTATTTACGGCTAAATACATATTTATTTGGTCTGAAATTTATATATGTTAGAAAACATATTAAATAGGATTTTACGAAATTTTTATATAATTTTTTAAAGTGTTTTGATGAATACATAAAATTATTTAAGGTATGAGACTTAAATGTTTTATATATTTGTTTAAGGAGAAGGGGTATTTTATAGGTTAAAATTGTTATCTATTTCTAAAATATTGGCAGCACTTTTGAAAAAGATATTTAGCAACAAATGAAAATTTGACAATCGTAGCAGCTAGTTGAAAAGTGTTTCCCTTTTAAGCTAAAAACAAAATTACATGATTTTAGCATGTTCCGCCGCTAGGGGATCTGACTAGGACATTTCGCCACCATACTTTCGAAACCAATGCGCATGGTATCAAGTTACTTGGTGCGTAGCATAATGGATAAAGGCGGAGGGAACATAGTCGAAACACAGGGTTCCGATGGGGTAGAAGCATGCCGTGGTTTTAAAAGAAGTAGCGCCTGCTTGCTTTCGACGACATAGCTTTCGACCTAGTTGGCTTCCAACTAGGTCAATTTATTTTAAGAGGTTGCGCCTTTGTTGAATTAATAGCTTTTGACTTTGTTTGCTTTTGACTTTGTTTGCTTTTGACTAAATCAATGGTTTAATGGTTGGTTTCGAAATAATTGCACCTTTGTTTTTAAACAACTGCTTTCGACTAGGTCAAAGCCTTTGCTGTCACTTTATACTTTCGAAGTAGTGCCTTCGAAAGGGTTGTTTTGTTTCATGAAAGCCCTGATGCTTCTCCTATGCTTTTGGAAGGGGTGGTTTCAACACCAATGCTTCTTTACTTAAGTATTAGCTTTCGAAAGAGTATGCTTTCGACCCTGTTGCTTGTGCCCTTAGTGATTTTAAAGAATAACCCAAAGGTTTCGGCTAGTTTAGTGTTGGATGATTTCGAAAGATGCTTCCACATGTTTTAAATTGAACCCAAGTGCTTTCGAAGGGTTTAAGGTTTTGATGCCATTGAAAGGTTTTAAAGAAAGGTTTTAAAGGGGTGGTTCCCCTGTGTATTCGAAAGGCTTTGAATGATTGGTTTCGAAAGGGTGGTTCCCCAATGGTTTCAAAGGGTTTAAAGGAAAGACTTTTCCGATGGTTTTGAATGGTTAAAAGGAATGGTTTTTCCTATGATTTTGAAAGGCAATATTAAATGATTGTAAAGAGGGAAGTCTAAGGTTTTTAGCTTTCGAAAGAAAAGGTATTTTAATGGTTTTGATAGGTTTATAGAATGGTTTGAAAGGAAGATTTTGGCCTTTCGGTTTAGAAGGAAGGCTTTTGCATGGTTTTGAAAGGAGTACTTTCAATGGGATCGAAAGGGGTATTTTCAAGTGTTTAAATGTTTTAATCAACAAAGTTTTGAGTAAGTATATATATAGCATGGCAAGGTGATTTTGAGTAAAGCATAGTATATGTATTTTCCTTGTGTGAGTTTGATTTAAGGGTCTTAAATCATTTTGAAAAAGGTTTTCAAGGAAAATTATGGGAAGGGATCCCTACGTAAAAATGATACAGATAGTAGAATACCAGATTGGACTGGTATAGGGTCGCACGCTATACATTAGCTATTGGCCCCAACTAATTTTGTCCAAAACTCCAGTGTGTGGGGTTTTGTCATAGGTAAGACTAAAATAATGATTACATATAGAAGAGAATATATATTTGTATACAGATATTTTTCCACGATAGGAAAATATCACTTAGACACCCTGACTGTAGTGATCGGATAGTTTATGCTATAGAGAATCCTAGTTGTGAGGTGAATGTTTTGTTGGGTGTTATGGAGTTAGAATACGAGTTGAATCGAGTTTTTGTATTTAGAGAATTCGAGGATGTCTTTGATCTGTTAGTTGGATTGCCGCCGAAACGAGCCATTAAGTTTCAGATTGATTTGTTGCATGGAGTAGAACCGGTGGGTAGGCTGCCATGCAGAATGACCCCTACAGTAATGAAGGATTTGTAGGTGTGGTTGGTGGATTTGGAAAGCAAGAGTTTTATTAGGCCGAGTAGCTCACCTTGGGCAGTAACTACAGTGTTTGCTAAGAAGGCAGATAGATCATTAAGGTTATGTATCGATTATGGTAAGCTGAATGAGAGGACGATAAAGAATTGATATCCATTGCCGAGAATTAATGATGTGTTCGATCATTTGAGTGGAGCCAAGGTATTTTCTCAGTTGGATTTGGCTATGGGTTTCCAGCAGCTTAGGGTGGTAGAAGATAGTATACCTTTAATGGCGTTTAGGACCAGATATAGATCGTACGAATGGTTAGTTATGCCGTTTGGATCAAATAATGCACCGACATTCTTTGTATACTTGATGAACCGAATTTTTAGAGAGAACTTGGAAGATTCATGTTGGTGTTCATAAATGATATTTGATATACTCTAAGGCTGAGAAAGAGCATGAAGTTCATCTTAGAGTGGTTCTTGGGACTTTAAGAGAACATCAACCGAAGACAAAATTTTCGAAGTGTCATTTTTAGAAGAAGGAAGTAAATTTTCTTGGTCATGTAGCTTCGGAAAGAGGATTAGTAGTAAATTCAACTAAGATCGAAGCAGTGAATAGTTAGAAGAGGCCAGAAATAGTGATCGAGATAAGAAGTTTTCTTGGATTCGCTGGATATTATAGGAAGTTCATAAAGGATTTTTCGCGGTTGGTAAGCATTCCAGAGATTGAAACACTTATTGATCCATGCACCTGTATTAGTGATTTTGAAGGGGACTCGTGATTTAGTAGTTCATACAGATGTATATAGAACTAGGTTAGGAGCTGTACTGATGCAGAGGGGTAAACTGATTGCTTATGCTTCTTGACAGTTTAGATCGCATGAGGTCAGATAACCGACTCATGACTTGTAGTTAGCTGCATTCATTTTTGCTCTGAAGGTGTGGATACTTTACCTTTTAGGAGAAAGGTTCGAGCTTTATACGGATTATAAGTCATTGAAATACATGTTCTCTCAAAAGGAACTGAACATGAAACAATAGAGATAGTTAGAGTTTATTGCTGCTTATGACTTTGGGATTGAGTACACACCAAGCAAAGGTAACAAGGGTGCAGATGCGCATAGTAGAAAGCATCAGAATGAAGTGCTAACTATTGTAAAGGCCCGAATTTCCATACCATTTGAGCCGACAATAAACCACACATGTCCAACTCAAATTGCATGAATAAGCAGATCTTTAAGGTGTGAAAATGAAAATAAATATCGAATAGAATCTCACACGAATGGAATAGTGTATATAATATTGAACAATATCTTTACAGCGGAATTTTTTTAAAGATACATATATATCAGAGTCTAACTTAAATTCAGCTTGGGTAATTATAAACATGTCCTTACAAATGCTAACAAACATCAAACAACTACAGCGGATAATAGAATACGTCCATGCGCAGATGAATATCTCCAGCTCTCCTCTGAAAACTCAAACCATCTTCACTAAAGCTAAAACTACTCGGATTTGACCAGAGTATTGAAAATACCCAGATCAGGCTTGATAAATCAGCATGAGAAACTCAAATAAAAATGACAGTGTCATACATCAGTCTTGGAATAAAATCCTTTGAAAAGCAAGAGTATATAATAAGACCATGCCCACACATAAACACGAACGGGGTTTTACCTTATGATAACTAAAACATTTTTATATATTAAAACATTTGATATTATTTCTAATGACATATCTTTGAAAACACTTGCAAATAAACTTATTAATCTTATTCGAAATTGTTACATTATTAAATTCCAACATACTAGGTTCTACAATCAAATTCAAAAGCACTTATTGGAGAATGGATTTCCTACAAATGACAAGGTAAGGGACTACCTTCCGATAGTACACCTCTAGAGGGATGCACCTTGGGTGCAGATGCTGGGCGCCTAAACCAATACAAGACCGGCCTACCCCTCAAGTTGGATAATACCAAATATGTCATCACCCCGACCGTTAGTGACCTTTAACGTGTACACGAGTCATACATTCACCACATACATAGACATGTGTAGAGTAAATCTAGAAGGATGATGAAATCTCCTAATTGGGAGCAACCCACTTAGCCTTGCTGCTTCTACCCTGTTTTTGTCATTTACGGGTGATGAGGCCTGAGTTAAACAATTACCTTTCGCATAACACATCTTCTTCACTTTTAATGCCACATTGTCATTCCTTTGATAACACTATTGACTTTCACGAACATACAAACTATGAGCTCGTACGTCTCAGAGAAGGGTGTTAAACTAAGATAAGTTGCCTTCTCCACCACTAAGCAGATGTACATTTGTAAAAGTGAACGTTATGATCTTAGAATGCAATGTCAGACATTCGTCCATACAAGTCGTCCAGGAATAGGAAAAACAGAGGGTACTCTCCTACTTCATTAGTAGCAAGAAGTCCTTGCATCAGAGATTTACATAACATAGTACTACTGCCACCATATGATGTGGTAATTTTCACCTCGAGGGACTAGTGGAAAACAGTCCTACATCATAAAAATCTCCAACATAAAAATCATTTGTCTTCAAATGCGTTTTACTTCGAACGTAGATTGGTTCGAAGTGGCTTTTGGATAGGAATCATCCAAATCCATCCTAGGTTTCTTCGAATCCAATCATCGATTAAAAAAATGTTAAGTTCATATATGATTATCAATCATCAATTAATTACTTTATTTTTCCATTTAATCAAATATCTTCTTAGATATATTCTTTTCAATTTATTTCTTTTTCTTTTTCATGAGTATATGGAATCATTAAGCCTCATTTATCAAATTACTTGATTTTTTACCTTTCTTTTTATCTAGAATAATTTCAAATCAGTTCATCTTTTACTCAGGAAAACATTTCCAAACCATTCATTAAATTTTAATCAAAGGCTTCTTATATTCAAGTTATAACTTTTAACTTAGGGACAATATTCCCAAAATCATTCATTAAATCTTAATCAAAGATTTTTTTCTTGACTTCAAATCATATTCTTGCAAATCGAAGATTTTCATAATAGAGCACTACTGCCACATTAATTACGGTAAATTTCACCTCCAAGGACTAGTAGCAAGCAGTCTACATCATGAAGATCTTTTCTTTTATCAGCAAGCAGTCTCCTAATTATGGTAAATTTGTTCCACCCCTCGTCTAAAACATAAAGCAAAGGCCAGGTAAGTTCAGAGCACTGCTTGCTCCATTTCTAACCTTAGTTACCCGCCTTGTTTTACAGTTTAGTTCTCACGGATGGGACAAATGTACCAATCATTTCTACATACTCAATTTGTTATTATATTCAATATCCTTCAATTATTGTTTAAGTGTTATAAACAATTCCTCTTAACCATTTATTCAAACTCTTATTAAAACTTCCAAATTATCTTTAAATTACTTAATTATTCTTTTAAAATATTTCACAAAAGATTTATAAAAGAATTGTTTAGTTTAAAATTATGTTTCAAGAGTTATTAAAAACCGCTGCGAAAAGCATTGCGAAAATTGTTGCAAATATATTTTAAAAGCTATATTCTTCAAAACGACTTTTATATCATTTAGAAATCCATTTGGAAAATTTATTAAGTGGAATGTTATTGAAAATTCTGTTCTCTTGAATTTTAAAAAATGAATCATTTGAATCATGGTTTTTTGAGGGAGATATGATAGAATGAAGAAAAGGTATTGTCAGATTGACAAAAATAAAGCCCGAAAATGCACTTCAAAAAATTACGTTTCAGGTATATCAAATCACAAAACTGGAAAAGGTGATCAACAATAAAGTGGTAGCCACTAGAGTTTTATATGATTTGAAAAAAAATATTCTTAATTTGGATCGGTTATGATCAAAACAAAATGGGCTATTCTTTTTCTTAAAAACTAGGGTAGAGAATACACTGGAAATAAGTGGATTTTTGACATGGTAATATTTAGAATGAGATAAAGTGGTCAATATGAAAGTTGTAGCCACTGGAAAAATACATGATCTAAATTTTTTTTTGCATTTTGGTTCTATTTTGAATAATTTATGGCTGAGAGAAGAAGAGGTAAAAATATGGAGAAAATGTGAGTTTGGTTTGAAGAGAACGAACATTGATTTTTTTTTTGAATATTTTGTAAATATTTTAACATTATTTCTTTCTAGTTTTTCATATGTCCTGGAAGCCATTAAAATGGAGAGGAAGAAGGTGTAGAAACTTGAGAAAAGTAGAAAAAGAAGTGTGAATGAAAGTGAAGAAGGAGGTGGGTATTTATAAAAAAAAGAAAGAAGTGATAAATTTACCAAAATAACCTCTTATCAATTTACCAAACTATCCTTACTTCAACCAAAAGAAAACTCCAATTTTTCAACACTTAACATTATCCTTTCACTTCGTACTTTACGACTTGGTCATTTAAAGATTAATTAAAGAATATCATAACTATATTGGCTTTGATTTGATGTGATTTGATGTTTACTTTTATTACTTTTGTTAATTCTTACTTCCTTGTACTAATGACTTCTAGAAGTTTTCTAATCTTATTTACTAAAAGTAAAACTGATTAGCATTAAAATATGTACATTTATATGTTTTAAACGTGTTATCCAAGGTGCAACGACATTGCGACAACATATTTTGAACAAAACGTTGATTTTCGACAAAAGTTTTACGATCACATTTTAACGTTTTTGTTAAACTATTTATCTATGTAAACAAACTTCAAAATTGATTTGTTATTATATTTAAATAATTAAAACAAGCATATTTGACTTATAAAATAATATAAATCAATATCCAAATCTATTTATAAAAATACGACATCGATTTATCGATATGCGACGAAATTTGTCAACTATTATATAACCCGCATTTTATATATTTGTCAAACCATTATAAATTAAAATACTATTTTTTATCAAATGAGTTTGATATCGATTATATCTATATATATATATATATATATTTAAATGGAATTATTTATCCTTTAAACAAATTTCATGAATATTTATCATACTTTATCGGAATTCGACTTTTTTCAATTTTACAATGGAAATCCAAAATCTTTATTCAATATCAAAAATAAGTTTGCCATTCTTATTTATCATATAAAACTTAATTATTTAAGTTTGAAAATTCTACATTTAAATATTTAAAATAATTAAATATCTCATTTTTAAAGAGGTAAAATTACGGGTCGTTACATCTTCCTCTACTTAAAAGAATTTCGTCCCCGAAATTACCCTGCACCTAAACCCACATGTTTCACCTAAATCATTATTTCACAAACTTAAAACCATAAAATGTATCCAAATCATCCGTATAAAATATCTGATTTGATCTTCTATTTGAATCCATAACTTTATTTCCAAACTAGTATCAATCCTCCGATCCTCTAATGCAGACTATGATCAAGCTTCTAGATCAGATACACTAGCTTTCCTTGCATAGCTCTCAACTATGATAGAAAACTCGAGTAACTAACCGCAAAATATCATCAATGCTCGCCGTCAAGAAATCGAGTGATAAATTCTTTTCCGGTTCGGTGTAAACACCTCAAAGTTACGTACTCAGATATTAGATCAAAATTTGTGTGACGAAATAATTTATGTATAAATTGCATATTTATTCTTATTGGTTTTTCTCAGTTGTAAAATTCTCTTTATTCGCATCCTTTATTTTTCACATTCAATATTTTAGTATATTTTCTTTAATACTAATATTATTTATGAATCATTTCATAAACTATTGCTTAAGTTTATTATATCTTATGAACACAACAACGTAAATCCATCACTTTTAAAAACTTAAGTCCAAATCCTTAGTTAATGGTAGAATTCATTAATAAAACTTTTTTCAGGTTATAATTACATTTTTAAGAGTCGTGATTTTACTCAAGTGTATAAATAGTTCATGACTTAAATTTATTTTTGTATAATACCCTTTTACATCCTAATAGTTTATATATACATCCTAAATTCTCAATTGGTTTCATATCCGGGTGAATTAAAATTTGTTGTAGATTGCTATCATTTCAAATTCATAATTACAAAATTTATTTCTGATTTAATGATATTATGAATTTCTCCACTTTTGAATCCTTTTTATTTATAATTACATTTATAATTTATACTTATCCAATTTCATTTACTCAAAATATTTCACAATTGTTTATCTTTTACCAAAAGTTTTCATAAATTCCTTAGCTTTGAGTTTGGTGTGATCCGTAAATTTTCAGTTATCCAAAACGGTCGAGAACCTCGCTTAATCTTATCAATTGGTGCTTCCAAATTTACCTTTGGTTTAAACAATTTTATAAATATTACTAATCAATTTATCAATTAATGATTCACATTATATTTTTAACTTAAGAAAATTATATAGATCGAGTAACTCCAAAATAATACCAAGGAACTGGGTACTACAAATAGTATTTTATATCCTCTTAATAAGAAGAGTAATACTTAAGAGAAGTGTTTACCATCTGAACACATCTCCTGTCCATTTTTAGTTTATTTTTGAGCCGTTCGAATTAGTTATCATAAAATATCTCTTTTTAAAATCCTTTAGAGATTACTTTTGTTTATAAAACCTGTTTTATAGATTCTTTTTATAAATTCATCTTATATCAATCTTCATTTAAATTACCACAATTATTTTAAATTACTTGAATTTAAATTCTCATTCCTTTTGTATAATCATTTTCTATTTGTTAAATACATTTTTATCTTATATGTTCATTTTTTAAACAAATCTTATTATCAAACACCTTATACTCAAACTGTGAAATTCTAATCACAAATGTTCATATTTAAATTTCACTAATCTTGATTTCTAACTATATAACTTTTCAAAATATATACTTTGTAATCAAAATATAATCTTAGATAAAATTATTTTATTTACCAATTTTCTAAAACCAAACATTTATATATAACATTAACAAATACGTGCTCATATATAATACTCTCAACTCATTCTAGGATGTTACTAACCCTATCTATAATGAGTTACTCATCCTAGGGTATTACTAACCCTATCTCTAATGAGTCTTTACCCCACCAAAGCCAAGGTTCTCGCTTAACCTTTAGCTCTGATACCAAATGTAATGATCTAGGCTTTTAAACCATCGATAGTGGCCACTTTTCATCATAGCTTACATTGGTACATCACGCTTTGCTTTTAAGGCCAGCCCCTCGACTTAAAGCCTAACTGGCAAACCAACCCTTGATACTCGATCGCAGGGACATGTAGGAGTAAGATTCATCCATTCACTACCTAACAAGAAGCAAAAAAACCCTATCATGTATCAACCTCACTAAGCAAAGAAGATACTACGTCCATATGTAGATGAATATCTCCGGCTCTCCTTCTGAAACTCAAACCGTCTTCAATAAACTTGAAACTATTCGGATCTGACCTAAATATTGAAAATACCTGGATTAGCCTTGATAAACCAGCGTGAGAAACTCAAATATAAATGACAGTGTTATATATCAGCCTTGGAATTAAATCCTTTGAAAAGAAAGAGTATCTCATAAGACCACACCCATACATAAACACGAATGGCTTTTTACCTTATGATAACTAAAACACTTTTATATATCAAAACATTTGATATTTTTTCTGATGACATATCTTTGAAAACATTTGCAAATAAACTTATTAATCTTAGCCAAAATTGTTACATTATTAGATTCCAGCATACTAGGATTATAATCAAGTTCGAAGGTACTTATTGGAGAATGGATTCCATACAAATGACAAGGTAAGGGACTACCTTTCGGTAACACATCTAGAAGGATGCACCTAAGGTCCAGATACTGGGCGCCTAAACCAACACAAGATTGGCCTAACCCGCATGTTGGATAGTACCGAATATGTCACAACCACGATCGTTACCGACCTATAACGGGTACCCGAGTCATACATTCACCACATACTTGGGCATATGTAGAGTAAATCTAGAAAGACGATGACATCTCCTAGTTAGGTGCGACCCACTTAGCGTTGCTGCTTCTAACCTATTTTGTCATTTCCGAGTGATGGGACCTGAGATAAACGATTATCTTTCACATACCACATCTTCTTCACTTTTATTGCCATATTGCCATTCCTTTTATAACACTATTGACTTTCACGAACATACAGCCTCTGAGCTCGTATGTCTCAAAGAAGGGTGTTAAGTTAAGAGAAGTTGCCTTCTCCGCCACTAAGTAGATGTACATTTGTAAAGTCAACGTTATGAACTTAGAAATGCAATGTCAGATATTCGTAAATATAAGTGGTCTAGGAATAGGACAAACTGAAAGTACTCTCCTACTGCATTAGTAGCAAGAAGTCCTTGCATCATAGATTTTCATAATAAAGCATTGCTGCCACCATATGATGAGGTAATTTTCACCTCGAGGGACTAGTGGCAAATGGCCCCACATCATGAAGTTCCCCATCTTCAAAATCATTTGTCTTCAAATGTGCTTTACTTCGAATGTAGATTAGTTTGAAGTGGTTTTTGGATAGGAATCATCCAAATCCGTCCTCGGTTCCTTCGAATCCAAACATCGATTAAAAAATGTAAAATCATATATGATTATTAGTCATCAATTAATTACTTTATTTTTCCATTTAATCAAATATCTTTCTTAGATATATTGTTTTCAATTTATTTCATTTTATTTTCCATTAGTATATGGAATCACTAAGCCTCATTTATCAAATTACTTGGTTTATTTACCTTTATTTTTATCTTGGAATAATTTCAAATCAGTTCATCTTTTACTTAGGAAAACATTTCCAAATCATTCATTTAATTTTAATCAAAGATTTCTCATATTCAAGTTATAACTTTTAACTTAGGGACAATATTCCCAAATCATTCATTAAATCTTAATCAAAGATTTTTTTCTTAACTTCAAATCATATTCTTGCAAATCGAAGATTTTCATAACAGATCACTATTGCCACCTTAATTATGGTAAATTTCAACTCCAGGGACTAGTAGAAATCGATCCTACATCATGAAGATCTTTTCTTTTATCTTGGAAAAAACTTTAAATATGATTTTTTTTTGAGCATTCGGGCTTTCCTTTCGATCTGTTCCGCCCCTCTTCTAAAAGATAAAGCAAAGGCCAAGTAAATTCAGGACACCGGTTGCTTCATTCCTAACCTTAGTTACACACCTTGTTTTACCGTTTAGCTTTTATAGGTGGTACAAACATACTAGTCGTTTCCGCATACTCTATTTGTTATTATATTTAATATTCTTCATTTTTTTTTTGGCATGGCCAGCCGGTTTTATAGTGGACCGTCCACTTTTTATTACGAACGTAATAACAACATAAAGTACAAGAGTAAGGTAGAGACACCTTAACTACTATGGTAGAAGAAAAAAATACAGCACAGGAGTGTGACAGAATGTCACAGCAACAAAATAACTTACGAAGACTAAGTCTCCTCCGAAGAGGTAGAACCACCAACGACATCTTCCACCGGGGAAGAGACCAAGGGGCCGTCCCCAAGAAGACCAAAATATGGGCGAATTAGGATGGCAATACAAGGATCATAAATCTCAACGTCAGAGGAGTAAATAAAGGATCGATCCCAGGTAGTGTCAGCAAGCATGACAGAATTCAATTCGGCATACGATCCATCCATGTCAAGAATCAAGGAATCTCCATTAGGTCTGTAATAAAGGCGTCGTAGATCCATGAGATCAGCAGAAATGTATCTAAAGTAGGATTCGTCCACGGGGTTGAATCGCAAATCAGAACGGCGATCAGCCCAACATCTCTCAGACTCAACCCAAGAAACGGGCGGCTGTGGCGAAGCAAGATCCTGAACAGCAATGGAGTCAACAGAAACACCACTACGGACAATGGAAGCAGAAGGGGAAGCCGGCATAGCAGTAGCAGAAAGCGGACCATGGATAGTGATAGGAGCTTCAGGAGGAGGAGCAACCAGAGAGACTTTGGGAACCCACTTCCTGAGCGGAGGCCAAGGCAGAGGGATCTTAGGCGCAACAACAGATACATCAGAATGCGTGCAGGTAGATACTAAGTGGCCAAAGGAGTGACAAGAGGAACAAATGTCTGGGACCCACCCATAACATACACGGACATCGACAACATGGCCAACAGCTAGCTGTACAGGGATAGAGGAAGGGAGAGGCTTAGAGGGGGTAATCTCTATCAGGGGTTTAGCGTACACCAGTTTTTCACGCGCAATCGTATTAGCATCAAAACATCTCAATTTACCAACGTTGCAAGCAAGCCAATTCAAACCAAGCAGCGGATGAAGAGCAGATGGAATCTGAGAAAAATAAACCCAAACTGGTATAGAAAGGACTTGTTCACGTGCACTGGCTGCCGTTGGAGACCAAGGAGTAATAATAAATGGTTTCCCATCAAAAAAAGAAGGCTCAGCCTCAAGCACACGACTGCGATCCATAGAGGAGGAAAACAACAAGAAATACATGGAGTTAATAAGTTTAACATTAAGATCACCGCGTAGCCGCCAAGCCCTACGCAAAACAGAAGCCACATCATGGATGCGTTGAAGAGGGTCCAAAAAAAACCAACCAAATAATCCGACCAATAGTCCAAACCAGCTTGCATAACATTAGGAGGAGGAATCATCACTCCATCAACCTCAACGATATCAAATTCTACTGGTTCATAGACACCTGCATTTTGGGGCAGAGTTGAAAATAGCGACGGCCAAGATTTGGGACATGTCGGGGAAGGGACAAGTGGAAACTGCTCGACAGCGGGAACACCAATAGAGACGGCACACAAGGGATGAGTACTAGCAGGGGAGGCCACAAACAATATATCACCAGAACCCAACACATTGGAACCTAATTTCTCACGAGCATTTAGACATACACCTGGTGTACATCCAACAAAACTCGAGAGATTAATAGCAGTTGATCGTTCCTCACTTCCAGACACATCAATAACCACTCCAATATCACCAGGGATAACAACCTCATTGTCGAGCAAGGATGCAGGACAACTATCAGATATATTAACTGTACGAATCGAAACAGGTAACAACTCAGGGCACTCATAGTTACTAACATCAGAAGCTTGAACTGCATTCACGTTAGATGTCAACGGAGGGAACTCAGAGACAGAGAGCAAAGGCGGTGAACACGGGGACGTTGCAAGAGGTTTCTTGAAGGACCTACCAGATCTAGTAGAAGAAGGCGTAGAAGAGAGAGCAACGGGGAGGGCTGGAAGAAGGGGAGAAGAGGGCATGGTCATAACGAGGGATGGAGAGGAAGGACGCAATAATAGGAAGCTACGAAGATCTGGACAGAAAGGTAGTTGCAGAGGTCGCCATGATTTCTTCAATTATTGTTTAATTATTATAAACAATTTCTCTTAATCATTTATTCAAACTCTTATTAAAACTTCCAAATCATCTTTAAATTACTTAATTATTATTTAAAATCATTCACAAAAGATTTAGGAAAGAATTGTTAAGTTTAAAACTACGATTCAAAAGTTATTACAAACCGCTGCGAAAAACATTGTGAAAAATGTTACAAATATATTGTAAAATCTATATTATTCAAAATGAATTTTATATCATTTAGAAATCCATCTTTGCAAATTAAATCTCTTTAAAAATATTTTAAAATACTTTTAGAATTTATTTCATATTTTTAAGATATTTAAAATATCAGTTTTATACTTTGCTCACTTTGCTGCAAAAGCGCGATTTTTCTGGAAAATTATTTTGGACATATTTCAAAATATACAAAATGAAATCTTGATTTTCTTTCTTTATTTCTTTAAACATATTTAAATGTTTATAAAACATTTCTAGCTCATTTTAAAACTATTTCCAAAAGGTTTAAGCATTCCATATACACCATTTCATTTTCAAAAGAAAAGTGATTTCCTTTTTGCTTATCGATGTATATGAACGTTACTTGGTAAAACAATTTAAAAATCATATCAAACAATCAATACTTGATGATCAAATCATACATAAGCATCCATAGCAATCATATTACTATATCAAACATGTATATATAAAAATGTAGATGTTAAATAGACTTTCTCACCATAAACCAAAGCGATAAACTTTCTGCCATCATTCTAATCAACCAACACTTCATTATCTACTTCCTACTCCATTAAATACTAGCAAACAACACCCTATTCCTTCCAATAACTTAGCAAGGGCTTTAGATGAAGGTTGGCCGAAAGTATAGAGAAGAAGTCATGGAGCTTTGACTTGAATTCTTAAAATTAGATCCAAAAAATAGGTTATCTTGTATCTGATTTTAGGCACTCCAAATCTCCAAATTTGAAAATTTTATTAACTGGAATGTTATTGAAAATTATTTTTTATTGAATTAAAAAAAATCATTTGAATCCATGTTTTTTTGAGGGAGATGATAGAATTAAGAAGAGGTATTGTCGGATTGACAAAAATGAAGCTTGAAAATGCACTTCAAAGAATTAAGTTTCAGGTATAGCAAATCTCAAAACTGGAAAAAGTAATCAACATAAAAGTTGTAGCATTGGAATTTTATATCATTTGAAAAAAAAAATTCTTAATTTGGATCAGCTATGATCAATTTATAGTCAAAACAAAATAGGCTATTCTCTATTTTAATAGAAAGAAGTGGATTTTTGACATGGTTATGTTTAGAATGAGACAAAGTGGTTGACATGAAAGTTTTAACCATTAGAAAAATACATGATTTAATAAAAAGAATTTTTCATTTGGTTCCTAGTTTAAAGAAGTTATGGCCGAGAGTGGAAGAGGTAAAATATGGAGAAAATATGAGTTTGATTTGAAGAGAATGAACATTGATTTTTTTTGAATATTTTGTAAATATTTTGACTTTATTTCTTTCTAATTTTTTTTATGGCTTGGAAGCCATTAAAGAGAAGAAGAAGAAGAAGAAGAAGGTGTAAAAATTTGAGAAAAGAAGAAGAAGAAGTGTGAATGAAAGTAAAGAAGGAGGTGGGTATTTATAGAAAAAGAAAGAAGTGGTAAGTTTACTAAAATAACCTCTAAACAAATTACCAAACTACTAAACTATCCTTTCTTCAACCTAAAGCAAACTCCACTTTTTCAACACTTAACATCATCCTTTCACTTCTTACTTTATGCCTTAATCACTTAAAGGTTAATTAAAGAATATCATAATTATGTTGGCTTTGATTTGATGCGATTTGATGTTTACTTTTCTTAATTTTGTTAATTCTTACTTACTTTTACTAATGACTTCTCGAAGTTTTCTAATCTTATTTTGTAAAAGTAAACATGATTAGCATTAATATATGTACATTTATATGTTTCAAATATGTTATCCAAGGTGCAATGACGTTGCGACAACATACTGTGAACAAAATGTTGATTTTCGACAAAACGTTTTACGGTCACATTTTAACGTTTTTGCTAAAGTATTAATCTATATAAACCAAACTTTAAAAATAATTTATTATTATATTTAAATAATTATAACAAGCATATTTTACTTGTAAAATAATACAAAATAATATCCAAATCTATTCATAAAAATACGACATCGATTTATCGATATGCGATGAAATTTGTCAACTTTCATGGAACACGTTTTATATATTTATCAAACCATTATAAATTAAATTACTATTATTATCAAATGAGTTAGATATAAATTATATATATTTAAAAGGAATTATTTATCCTTTAAACAAATTCCATGAATATTTATCCTACTTTATTGGAATCTGACTTTTTTCAATTTTACAATGGAAATCCAAAATCTTTATTCAATATCAAATATAAATTTGCCATTTTATTTATCACATAAAACTTGATTGTTTGATTTTGAAAATTCTACATTTGATTATTTAAAATAATTAAATATTCCATTTTCAAAGTGGTAAAATTACGGGTTGTTACACTTATGATAGCAGAATGGAAAGATTTGGAAGCGTTGTCGACTTTCAAAGTGCAGTGGAGATCCGAGCTGAATTTAGTGGAGAATCTGCTATTTCATATTGTTTAGAAGTCCGACCGGTACCGATTGATAAGATTTCTTCTAAACAGGAAGAGGATCCAATGCTAGCTGAAAGGATCAGGAAGTAAAGGGATGGAACAATGATTGATAACTTCAAGGACTTTAGTCTTGACCAGAATGGGTGGATGAGAAAGAAAGGAAGATTATGTATTCCCGATGTAGGAGACATAAGAAAGAAGTTTTGGAAGAAAGCCATTGTTCAAAGTTCACTATTCATCCAGGACTAAAAAAATGTATCAGTATAGGAAGAGAAATTTCTTCAGGGAAGGAATGAAGAGGGATGTTGGCTAATGGGTGAAACAGTGTTTGAACTGTCAGCAGATGAAAGCTGAACATTAGAAGCCGAGTGGATTGCTTCAACCATTGGATACTCCGGTATGGAAGTGGGATTCTATTTCTATGGATTTTATTGATGGGTTACCAAGATTTAGTAGAGGAAATGAAAGCATATGGGTCATAGTGGATAGATTGACCAAGAGTGCTCATTATGTTCTAGTTAAGTCAACTAGGAAGGCACCTATTTTGGCGAAGTCGTTTATGAAGAATGTAGTTAGGCTGCATGGAATTCCTAGTTGTATAGTAAGTGATAGAAATTCTTTGTTCAGTAGTGAGTTCTAGAGGAGTCTACATGATATTTTAGGAACCAAGCTCAGGATGAGTACCACTTAACATCCACAGACCGACGGAAAAACGGAAAGAGTTAACAAAATTTTGGAATATTTGTTGAGAGCTTGTGTATTGAATTTTGGGGGATCATGGGAAGACCATCTAAATTTAGTCAAGCTTCCATATTGCAACAGTTATCAGATTAGTATTGGGATGGCACCGTTTGATGCTTTGTATCGAAGGCCATTCAAATCTCCCGTTTGTTGTTTAAAGATCGGGGATAGATTGGTTTTTGGTCCGGATTTAGTAAGATAAGTTGTAGAGAAGATTGAGTTGATTCGAGCTAGGATGATGGAGACTCAGTCTAGGCAGAAAAGTTATGCAGATAGAAGAAGGAAAGACCTAGAGTTCTCTATTGGAGATCATGAGCTTAATAAGGTTTCACCGATGAAGGGTGTGATTAGATTCGGAAGATTGGGGAAGTTACCACCAAGATATGTTGGACCTTTTCATATTATTAAGAGGATCGGGGGGTATAGAGTAGAATTACCGAGTAGTTTGGCAGGAGTTCATGATGTTTTCTATGTATCTCATCTGAGGAAGTGTGTTAGGGATCCAGACACTACTATAGCGCCGACTGTTTTACAGACTTAGTAGTGGAACCAAATTTGACTATAGTTAAGAAGCCTATCCGGATTGCCAAGAGAGATTAGAAGAAGTTGAGGAACAAGGCAGTCAGATTAGGGAAAGCTCAGTGGAGAGATGATGAGAGAGAATGTACTTGGGAGTCTGAGAGTAGGATCAGAGACGCTTATCCTGATTTTTTTGATGGTATGTTTTACCTTTGAAAGTTTCGATGTGTTTCTTATTGTAATTTTGAAGACGAAATTCTTTAAGGATTGGAGATTGTAACACTCCATATTTTACAGTAACATTATTTAGGAAATTTAATTAGTTAAATAAAATAAAATAATGTAAGATGATTAATGGATTGAGATTTGATTATAATTAGAGTAGCCCTGCCATGTTTATATGTAAATTAAAATGAGGTAGCATGAATAAAATGTATTAGGAAATAAGTAAGGGGGATAGGAAAAAGGGGTTTCTAATACCCTAAACCCTTAGCAAATTGAACACACCTTCATTTCATTTTAAAGTCAAACCAACTTCATTAAGATCAAATCTCACATCCTAATCACAAAGTTAAGGTGAATAATTGCTACATCTCATCTTCTTAATGATTTTTCATTTTAAGTTAAATCTGAATTATTTACATGAAAATGCCATGTTTTTGAATGATTAAATGATCATATCTGTTTGTTGATGACTTGTGCTTATTCATATAGATTTTATGATATGTTTTGATGTGAAAACCATATTTAATGACATCCAAATGCCTTGCAAATTTAGATTTAGATCAGAAATGATATTTTAGAGACGAGTTTCAATTTTCATAATTTTCTGAATTAATGTGGATATTATATTATTTTCTAGTGAAGAAAATGATTTATTGGGTTATAAATTATTTACGACTAAATAAATAATTATTTGGGTCTAAAATTCATATATGTTAAAAAACATATTAAATAGGATTTTCTGAAATTTTTATAGAATTTTCCAAAGTGTTTGGATGAATATGTAAATTTATTTAATGTATGGTACTTAAATGTATTATATATTTATTTAAGGAGAAGATGTATTTTATAAATTAAAATTACTGTTTATTTCTGAAATATTGGCAGCACTTTTGAAAAAGATTTTTAGCAACCACTGAAAATTTGGCAATCATAGTAGGTTAGTTGAAAAGTTTTTCTCTTTTAAGTTAAAAACAAAATTGCATGATATTAGCATATTCCACCACTTTCAACACCGGGGGTTCCGACTAAGACATTACACAACCATACTTTCGAAACCAATGTGCATCGTATCAAGTTACTTAGTACGTAGCATATTGGATAAATGTGGAGGGTATATAATCGAAACACATGGTTCCGATGGGGTTGAAGCATGCCATGGTTTTAAAAGAAGTAGTGCCTGCTTGCTTTCGAGAACGTAGCTTTCGACTTAGTTGGCTTCCGACTAGATCAATTGATTTTAAGAGGTTGCGCCTTTGTTGTAAGTAATATCTTTCGACTTAGTTTGCTTTTGACTAAATCAATGGTTAAAGGTTGGTTTTGAAATAGTTTCACCTTTGTTTTTAAACAACTGCTTTCGACTAGGTCGAAGCCTTTGCTGTCGCTTCATACCTTTTGAAGCAGTGCCTTCGAAAGGGTTGATTTTTTTTATAAAAACCCTACTGCTTCTCCTATGCTTTAGGAAGGGGTGGTTTTGACACCAATGCTTCTTTACTTAAGTATTAGCTTTCAAAAGAGTATGCTTTTGACCCTGTTGCTTGTGATCCTTAGTGATTTTTAAAGAACCCAAAGGTTTCGACTAATTACTGTTGAACAGTTTCGAAAAATGTTTCCACATGTTTTAAATTGAAATCAAGTGCTTTCGAAGGGTTTAAGGTTTTGATGCCTTGAAAGGTTTTAAAGAAAGGTTTCAAAGGCGTGGTTCCCTTATGTATTTGAAAGGCTTTGAATGAATGGTTTCGAAGGGGTGGTTTCTCAATGGTTTTGAAAGGCTTAAAGGAAAGGTTTTTCCAATGGTTTAAAAGAAAGATTTTTCCTATGATTTTGAAATGCACCGTTTAATGGTTGTAAAGAAGGATTTCTAAGGTTTTTAGCTTTCATAGGAAAAGGAATTTCGATGGTTTCGAAAGGTTTATAGAATGGTTTCAAAAGGAGGATTTTGGTCTTTCGGCCTAGATGAAAGAAAGGAATTTTCATGGTTTCGAAAGGAATACTTTCAATGGGATCGAAATGGGTACTTTCAAGTGATTAAATGTTTTCATCAACAAAGTTTTGAGTAAAGTATATATATAACATGGCAAGGTGATCTTGAGTAAAGCATAGAGTATATGTATTTTCCTTGTGTGAGTTAGATATAAAGTTTTTAAATCAATTGGAAATAAGTTTTCAAGGAAAATTATGGTGTAACAACCCAAAATTTAACCCGCAGTAATTAAATAGTTAATCAATTAAATAATAAAATAACTTTGTGAAATTATCAGAATAGAGTGATGGGAGTTGCACCATTATGTCCGTGGTAATTTTCTGATCAATTTTCATATATAGAACATTAGAGTTCGAGTTAATATGAGCAAGGAACGGAATAATCAAAGAAATGTAAATAAATAACACAGGTCGACCGCCCGATCGACCCACCTTGCCTTTTGGCAAGCGAACGAACGTACCGGGGCCTATTGGTGACGTGTTTCGCATTCTTCTGACCAACTCGGTCCATCTATTTTTGCATCTGATGGCTCCTATTTAGCCTATGACGTGGTTGCATCCTATTCAATCCCCAAATCCAACTGTCCGAGATCCACTTCTACCCCTATAAATAGACCTTAGACTTAACATTTTTCTCATTCTAGGTTTTCTTCAATTAGGTTCACCTTTCTAGGAAGAACCATAAACAGAATAATTTTTTCAAAGGAGAAAATCGTTATAAATTAAATTATTTTACAACACCAAGTGGATCTAGGAAGACCAAAGGAAGAGCTTAGGACCAGAGATGAGTGATTGTAATAATTTAAAATTTCCTTATGTAATTTAAAATAATAGGGTTTCCAATAGTTTTAATTTTATTACGATTTTTGGAATAGCTTTTTCAGTAGTTTGTTTGTAGTGTTTAGAATTATTTTCAGTCTACTTCCTTTCAGCTATTCTTTTCAGTAAATTTAGTCTATTTCTGTTAATTATAGTTTTTCCATTTATTTTCAGTTTATTTACAGTATTTTAGTTTATTTACTGTTATTTATATGTTATTTACATCATCTTTCTACGCTTTGGATTTACTTCTATTTTTAGTTTTCTTTTATTTCTCCTTCTTCTTCACGTATAAATTAGAATAGAATTAACGCGAAATTGAATTAAATTATAAGAATTCTGAAATAACGAAAGATAAGATGTAAATTATAAAGACTGTAATAAAATAGAATTAAGACTGAATTTATGCCTAATTATGATATTAATTGGACTGAATTAAAGAGATTGACATATTTACATTTATGAGATGTAAATTATAAGGACTGTAATATAAATGGAATTGGACTAAAACAATGCCTAATTATGATTAGAATTGGACTAATTAATTGGCCTAGTTATAACTTAGAATTATAACTAAAAAAAGAGTAAAAGATGAAAGAGGCTTATTTTCACACTTACACCTTAGGTTAAGTAATCAGCATGATTATAACGTAGGTTATAATGAGAAAAAGAACATTATAAGGCTTATTTTAGGACTTAGGATAAATTAATAAGCACACATAGCAGAGAAAAGTGTATACCTAAGTTAATAAGCAAAGAGGAAAGTAGGACCTATACCAAATAACATTCTCTATTAGACAAAACGGTGGTCTCACATTAGCCTAAAGCAAGAAGAAGGCATGCTTATGCTAAAAAGGGTAGTAATTGGTCAATTAGATGTCCAAATCACGGGGGATTTGGATAAAGGTTGCAACTAGATATTGTTTGGATGACGGGTCAATACCAATAATATTTCCCCTATTTTATATGGACATACGGTGATCTCACGTTAGCCTGAAGTGGGATGAGGGGCACGCTTATGCTAGAGTTTGAGGTAATAAGAAGACCCAATAGGTGGAGCAAAAGGTAGCGTGGGCATGGTGGCAGTTAGGCATGCGACTTCCATTCGGGTGCTCAATAATAGCTATGAGTTCCAAGCGTTTTGTATGGGTGTCTTTCGTAGACACCATTGCCTTCTGTTTTGGGAGCTATATATGTCATCCGGTCCATAGTAACATTCTGTATAGGGAGTTATATATAGTGTATAGCCCACAGTAAATTAATGCCTTTTGTGTAGGGAGCTATATGTGTCGTCTGGTCTACAGTAACATTTGTGTAGGGAGTTATATAGCAGCTAGTCCGTAGAAAGGTACTATAGAGTAGCAGGCGGATTAAAAACGATAGGATTAGGGTTACATCCTAATCAGGAATTCAACCTAATCAAAGCAGAAATCAAGGAAAAGTGCAAACAATCAAAATTAACCTATTTTATAAGTTGAGCAATATTTAATCGTGATTATTTTCAGTTTATTTATTTCCTACTTTCTTTAGTATCCTTATGTATGCTAGAACTGTTGTAGAGTCTGTTGCTTTTATCTTGCTTAAAGATTATAGTAATTACTAACATTCACTAAACTTTTAGTCTGACCCACTCCTCTATTTTTCCCTTTCCTCCCACAGGAAATCAAGGGAGAAGTCAGTAGATTGTTGTTGCTTGGCGGTTTCTTGGAGGAGTTGTCCACTGTGTATTTCTTTTATTTTCAGCATCTGTTCTTTCTACGTACTGGCTAATTTTGAGAGGATGTATTGTATTCTGATATTATTTGAGACTTTGGCTTTTTGGATTTCACGAGACTTGTATGGGTATTTTGTCATATGATGTATTGGGTATTTGGTGACTTATATATTATAGAATTTGATTTTTATCAAAATGCTATACTTGTTTCCACTGCGTTATTATTATCTAATTTTGTCTTGTGAATCTTAGTCTCTACTAGTTTTAGTTATACCTACACCGCACCATACCTTTTAGTGTGTCCTTTTGAGCATACTAAGGGGTGTGGGGTGTTACATTTGGTGTCAGAGCCTAAGCTTACATGATTCCTAAAAACTTGTTTCAAAAGTAATGTATTTTCCAAAATAAACTGTTTTAAAAGTATTATTCAGAAAAGAACCCTTAAAAATAGTTTTTAAGTATAAAAGAGTTTTTATAAAAATCCCCTCAAAGTCCAGTTCAATCTTCTTTCGATTCTCTCAAGCATAAGTTTTCTTCTCTTTTCCTAGTATGGTTGACTGGTTCCGTAGAGCTACGGTACCAAAGATGCATGGGCAAGCACCCAATACAACACCGGTAGGTGGAAATCCCTTTAATCCACCCACAACCAATTTTTCTAAGCTATCCAAGAACTTCACTAGTCTAAGAAGGTAGAAATGAAGAGAAGGTGTTTCAATTGTGGATAGCTTGGTCACTTTAGTAAGTTTTGTCCTTAGAAGATGGGGAAGGGAGCAAGTGCACCTACAGCGTAGATTCAGGCTTTAGATGTAACACCTTTTAGCAGCGGACCGGATCGAGGTAGGAAGATTTGGTTTCTATTCCTGATTTTCACATTCAGACTCTTTCCGATCCTAGAGCATCGCACTCTATCATCTCTAGTTCTTTGGTAGATTTTTTGCACTTAGACATCTCTTTAGTAGTGGACCCCATTTTTGTTTCAAACCTCATGGGAGGATCGACACTCTTGTCTATGCATTGTAGGGGTTTGAAAATTTATATCTTAGGTGTAGAATTTAACCTTGACACCTATCTTTTGGGATTTTCGGGGTATGGAATGGTTTTGGAAATGGATTGGCTATCAACATATGGATCTATATTAGATTGCGAGGAGAGAGTCGTTAGACTAGAGACATGTGTCAGTAGGACATTCAAGATTCCTTGCGACCCGCAAGCATCGGTTATGTTGAGTTTTCTTTATTCTCTCGATTCATCATCATCAGAGTTAGATTCGGTTCCTATCGTCAGAGATTTGTCCCAAAATCTTTGAGGAGGTTAGGGGACTAAGCCCCCTCTAAAGAAAGAGATTGACTTAAGGATTTCTCTTGCTAGCCAGTAGCATTACCCTTAGGGCATATGGCACCTAAAGAAAGGAAGGGATTGAGCAAGAAGATCCATGAGCTATGGAGAAAGGTTTCATAAGAAGAAACATATCGGAATAGGGAGTGCCTATCGTCTTCGCTACCAAAGCAGGTGGTTCTCTTTGACTTTGCATTAACTATAGAGAATTGAATAAGCTCACAAAGAAGGACCGTTATCCACTCTCTAGGATAGATGATCTTTTCAACCAGTTAGTTGACTCTTTAGTATTCTCCCAGCTTGATTTAGCCAATGGATTTCATCAGCTTAGGGTTGCTGATGACATCATAAATAAGACCACATTTAGGACACCCAACGGATGCTTTGAGTGGTTGGTTAGGTCTTTTGGGCTAACCAATGCCCCAGCCTATCTTGTTGATTTGGTGGCCATAATTTTAGATATGTCCTAAAATATAGTTCGTGGTGGTATTCGTGGTCGACATTTTGGCATTTTCAAGAAGTATGGGAAAGCATGTTATTTATCTACAAGAGGTTCTTTGTACGCTTCGTGCTCATCAGCTGAAGACAGAGTTCTTGATTATTAGGGCATAGAGAATGTCTGCATATGGTGGAGATTTAAGCAACGATTTTGAACATTTAGGATTCAGATTATGGAAATCCAAAGAGAGGTAGGAAAAGGTTAGAGATGTACAATAAAATTCGATAGATATGCAAAGAAGAAAGTCCATGTGTAAATAATTGTAGAAATTATAATTGTCTTAGATAAGTGGATTTGACAATGATGCCTTAGAATAGATATGGGTATACAAGAGGAATAAGAGTAAAAGCCTTTAGTTTAAGAAAAGTACTCCTAGGTTAGTAAGGACAAAATCCACTTTATGCAAGCCCAGTAAAATGAAAATTTTGAAATTTAAAAAGCTGGAAAAAAATGTAATTGTTAGTTGAAAATTTTCATTGTTACTATTCTCTTTTAGAAAATAAATATGGGGTTTTTAAAGAATGGTATGAAATTTAAGTTGATTTTTATATAATGAAAAATTGGAATTATTTTTGAATAATTATGGAGTATATGTATATATAACTCACTAGTTTCATTGCAAGTAAAAAAAGATTTTAAACATAAAAATCTAGAATGTATCAAGTATCAAAAAAGTAGATTACAACTTTTACTGTTGTAATAAATGTTTTCATGGAAAATAAGTAGAGCATAGGCTATAACACTATTGTTATAGTAAGTGACTCACAAGAGTAATAAGTTTACATAGGTATATGAGATTTATTGATATTTGTTTAATTAAGTCCATACACTAGTATTTTTTGGGTTGTAGTAACGGTATTTTACGCAACATCCATTTTAACCTAAATAAAAATGTATTTTAAAAGGTAATTTCTAAGTATAGAAACAAAATGGTTTGTAAAGTATACTTGTTATTAATAAGTATAAGAAAGTTTTGCAGTTATGGAAATATTAAAACAATTTTGAAGATGAGTTTTTCTGAAAGGAAAATGTGTAAGTTAGATATTAGAAAATATTTATCATGAAAGAATATATTTTAAACATATTTTAATCTATTGGAATGTGAAGAATAATGGTATGATTTTCTATGAAACTGATAAAAATGTTTTGTGCAAGTTATAAGAAATACATGAAAGAGATATACAAGGTATGAAAAGCATCATATTTTGTATAGCCTATTTTGAAAAATATAAAATAAGTTCCTTGTAATTTCACATAAAATGAAATTCTCTTTTAGAAGGTTTATAGAAGATTTTAGTGTTAATAAATTCTTATAAGAGAAAGTAATTCCAATACATTAAGATACAAGTCTGTTAGGTGTAATAAGAAGCTGTTTTAAAAATACAAAAAGGATATTTTAAAGATATTTTAAAAGAAAATGGTTTGATGAAAATGTAAATAAGTTTTTGAAACGAAAAGCTTAATAAAAGTAAAATTTGAAAACTTATTTTTTATAGAAAACTATAAAAGTCTTTAAAAGAAAGAGCGAAATAAGTTTTAGACTTAAAAATTTGAACGTTTTTCCCTCTAGGTTTGGGAAATAATATGAAGTGACCAAGTATTTTTGAAATTAGTAGAAACTGAAAAGATAACACTTTTAAAGACAAAGTTTTTGGGATTTGATGTTTTAATTTTTTTACAAACTTTAGTTTTTAAAACAAGGTGATAAATACCAAGCCAAACTCTTAAATATGGAGTAGATAAGCTTCATTTCCTAGGAGTAACGGAAAAGATGTAAGAAGATAGCAGTAATTACTTTTAGAAGTAATAATGAAAGTTTTCATAAAGAGGATAGTACACCAGTAAGAACCTAGGAATGTTGATTCATGAAAACCAGTAAATGAAATTAATGGGATAGTAAGATAAGCATGGTTGAGAATGAGTATTCTTGATTTTAGAAGAACTTGGGAAAAACATCTTTCTTTAGTGAAATTCATATGGTAGTAGTTTTCAAGCTAGCATTGTAATGACAGCTTTTGAAGCTCTTTTTGGAAGGCCATGTAAGATGTCTTCATGTTGGTCGGAGTCCATGGAAGGTTGCTTCTTGGTTCGGCATGGTTAGAGAGATTTGGAGAAGTCTAATTTGATAAGGAGAAAATTAATATCTCATATCCATGTCTCTTTGATAATAGTTTTAGAATTTTGTTTTCCATCTTTAGTTTTGAATAGACTCTTTCCTTTGTTATCCTTTGGGAGGGTAGAACTTAGGATTTAACCTATCGATGGTAGAATTTGATGTAAACATGTTAATAAAACAAGTTGTGAATGATGTGTGCTAGTGGTTGCAAGTGTTTGCTAGTGAATGCCAATGGGTGCATATAGGTACAGTAGACACTATTACTCTTTAGGGATCGGCCTAACTAGGATACTAGAGCATATGCATATGGATGTATGTTTGTAGCATGTATATAGAATTATCGGTATCATTAGGAATTTTTTGCATCCATTTGAATACATGGCACATACATGATTGCATAAACGGAGGTCAGCTGAATCAGTAGACCGCCTAATCTTTTGCATTAGCTAGGGATATTTACACTACACAAATTGCATAAGTATCATAAATTGCATTGGAAATACTTAAGGACAATGGATGAATTGTTGATGATTGAGTAGTTGGTTGTAGAATTGCATGAACATTTAGTACATTATTTTATGCTTAGAGATTTCGAGACAAAATCCCTTAAGGAGGGGAGAAACAACCCGAAATTTAACCCGTAGTAATTAATTAAATAAATAAATAATAAAATAACTTTGTGAAATTATCTGAGTTAAGTCATGGGAGTTGCACCATTGTGTCTATGGTAATTTTCTAGTCAATTTCCATATATAGAACGTCAGAGTCTGAGTTAATATGAGAAAGGAACGGAATAATCAAAGAAATGAAAAAGAAAAAAATAACACAACATGACCTAGGCAAGGGGAGGTCGACTGCCCGGTCGACTGGCTTTGCCTTTTGGAAAGCGAACGAACGTTCCTTCATTCAAACGTTCCAAAGCTTATTAGTGACATGTTTCGCATTCTTCTGACCAATCCGGTCCATCTATTTTTGCATCTGATGTCTCATTTTCAGCCTATGACGTGGTTGCATCCTATTCAACCCCCAAATCGAACGGTCCGAGACCCACTTCTACCCCTATAAATAGATTGCTAGACCTAACACTTTTTCTCATTCTAGGTTTTCTCCAACTGGGTTCAAATTTCTAGGAAGAGCCCTAAACAAAATAATTTTTCCAAAGCAGAAAATCATTATAAATTAAATTATTTTACAACACCAAGTGGATCCGAGAAGACCCAAGGAAGAGCTTAGGACCGGAGGTGGGTGATTGTAATTATTTTATGATTTCTTTAAGTAATTTAAAATAATAAGGTTTCCAATAGTTGTAGTTTTACTAAGATTTTTGGAACAGCCTTTTTAGTATTTTGTTTACAGTTTTTAGAATTATTTTCAGTTTATTTCCTTTCAGCTATTCTTTTCAATAATTTTAGTTTATTTCTGTTAATTATAGCTTTTCCGTCTATTTACAGTTTATTTACAGTATTTCAGTTTATTTACTGTAATTTATACGTTATTCACATCTTCTTCCTACGCTTGGATTTACTTCTATTTTCAATTTTCTTTTATTTCTCCTTCTCCTTCGCATATGTATTAGAATAGAATTAACGTAAAATTGGATTAAATTATAAGAATTCTGAAATAAAGAAAGATAAGATGTAAATTATAATGACTGTAATAAAATGGAATGAAGACTGAATTTATGCCTAATTATGATAGTGATTGGACTGAATTAAAGAGATTGGCCTATTTATAATTATGAGTTGTAAATTATAAAGACTATAATATAAATGAAATTGGGCTGAAATTATGCCTAATTTGATTAGAATCGGACTAATTAATTGGCCTAGTTATAACTTAAAATTATAACTAAAAAAGAGTAAAAGATGAAAGAGGTTTAATTTCACACTTAGACCTTAGGTTAAGTAACTAGCATGATTATAGCATAGGGTATAATAAGAAAAGAACATAATAAGGCTTATTTTAAGACTTAGGATAAACTAATAAGCACAGATAGTAGATAAAAGTGTAAAGGCTTATTTAAATAATTTACCTAAGTTAATAAGCAAAGAGGAAGATTTGTACCAAATAACATTCTTTATTAGACGAAACGGTGGTCTCATATTAGCCTGAAGCGAGACGACGGCACGCTTATGCTAAAAATGGTAGTAATTGGTCAATTAGAAGCTCAAATCATGGGAGATTTGGATAAGGGGCGCAACTAGATATTGTTTGGATGACGGACCAGTACCAACAGCATTTTCTCTATTTTCTATGGACATACGGTGATCTCACGTTAGCTTAAAGTGGGATGAGGGGCACACTTACGCTAGAGTTTGAGGTAATAAGAAGACCCAAAAGGTGGAGCAAAAGGTAGCATGGACATGGTGTCAGTTACGCGTGCGACTTCTGTTCAGGTGCCCAGTAAGAGCTATGAGTTCCAAGCACTTAGAATGGGTGTCTTTCGTAGACACCATTGCCTTCTGTAAGGAGCTATATATGTCGTCTGGTCCACAGTAACATTCTGTGTAGAGAGTTATATATAGTGTTTGGTCCACAGTAAATAAATTCCTTATATGTAGGGAGCTATATATGTCGTTTGGTCCACAGTAACATTCTGTGTAGGGAGTTATATAGCAGCTGGTCTGTAGAAAGATACTATAGAGTAGCAGGCCGATCAAAAAGGGTAGGATTAGGATTACATCCTAATTACAGGATTAGGAATTTAGGCTAATCAAAGCAGAAATCAATGACAAGTGCAAACAATCAAAATTAACCTATTTTATAAATTGAATAATATTTAATCATGTTTATTTCCAGTTTATTTCTGTCTTACTTTCTTTATTATCCTTATTTATTGTAGAAATGTTGCAGAGTCTGTTACTTTTATCTTGCTTAACGACTCTAGTAATTACTATCATTCACCATAATTTTATTATGACCCACTCTTCTATTTTCTTCTTCCCCCCATAGGCAATCAAGGGAGAAGTCAGTAGATTGCTGTTGCTTGGCGGTTTCTTGGAGGAGTTCTCCACTATATACTTCTTTTATTTTCAGCTTCTGTTCTTTCTATGTACTAGCTTATTTTGAGAGGATGTATTGTACTCTGTTATTATTTGAGACTTTGGCTTTTTGGATTTCACGAGACTTGTATAGGTAATTTATCATATGATGTATTGGGTATTTGGTGACTTATTTTTATCATTTTATATTATGGAATTTGATTTTTAGAAAAATACTATAACTGTTTCAGTTGCGTTGTTATTACTATTATTATCATCTAATTTTTGTCTTGTGAATCTTAGTCTTTGCTAGTTTTAGTTAAACCTACAGCGCACCATGCTTTTTAGTGTGTCCTTTTGGGCATACTAAGAGGTGTGGGGTGTTACATATGGAAAGGGATCCCTAAGTAAAAATGACTCAGATATTAGAATACCAAATGGGACTGGTATAGGGTCGCGCCCTATACATTAGCTATTGGCCCCAACTAATTTTTTTTCAAAATTCTAGTGTGTAGGGATTTATCACAGGTAAAACTAAAATTATGATCACATACAGTAGGGAATATATATTTGTATACAGATAGGTTATTGGTGAGCCTGCACCCCGCAAAACCATTAGGATCAGATGACCCTAGGAGATGTTAAGTTAGGGACAGACCATCCAGAGGAGAAGTATTTAACAAATAGTTAGAGACAGATCGTCCAGAAGAGGTGAGTCTAACAGGTGTTAGATAAATTTTAATTATATTGTCTGATAGGTCCAAGTCTGCCAAATGTTATTAGTTAGCCAAACAAAACTATAGTGTTAGAACATATAGTTTATTTGTTACCTTGTATGTATGTTTACATAATGATGCTTTGCAGTACTTAACCAGTTTTGGTCGTAGGAAAAGATTTGCAAAACAAAGATATGTTTAAAAAAGGATGTTAGTGAAGGGAAACCCGTTCTGCTAAGTGGCGTGGTCTCATTTAACATTAAATAACCGAGATGTGTAATATTATTCACACCAGGCTTATTTCTGACTCGAAGTTTATGTTTTCCTCTTAAACTCTTAGGTGCTCAAAATTGATTTGAGTAGGCCGAGGGTTAATGTTTGCAGGTACTTAATAGGATGGTGAATAAAGCTACCAGAGGCAAGCGGGAGGCTAACGGATAACTATTTAGGAGTTTTAGTGCTTGTTTTTTTAATTTGCTTCCGTTATGTATATTAAATCAGTTATGATTATACTACTCTGGTCAACCAAGGGGGCATCTTCATATGTCGCTCTTGGCGTATTTTGTAATAAGTATATTTGATCATTGTTCAGGAAATGTTTTGGGATTGTGTGATTTGAATTTGGAACATGTGTTTTGAAATGAAATGGAAAATTCTGTTTTGGAATTTGTGATTTTTTTTACTTCTGATAGTATAGATACCATTAACATAGCCTATTTAGTCGTCGGAAGTTAATACTATAGATGACTGCAACATCTGTAGCACTTAACTTTAGGCCTCTAGATTGAGGATGTTACAACTTGGTATCAGAGCATAGGTTTATGAAATACTTTAACCAAAAATAACTTTTGAAAAACATAATCCTTAGGAATTAAAGTTAAGATCGGGGTATGGAATAACGTTATATAGTAATGTACTTGCATTTACTATATATAAGTATACGCTATATTTATAGTCTCCTATCTTTATTAGGATATTCTTCTGTATCTCATGAGGTTTGAATATAGATATGGATTTGAGAAGAGGGAATCTTGGAGGAAGCACCACCACAAACGGAAATGCCAGACCGAATACTAGAAGGAACCAAGGTCAGGCACAAGCTAAAAATGTTGGTGCACGAGTCCCACAAGTGGATATGGGAGTCATGTATCTGTTTTTCGTGAACAAGATGTGAGCTAGAATTGCATCAGGAGTTGTTGGAGGGAATGATGCTGGAGGAGGATTTCAGGAACCTCCAATAGGCAACCATTATGCTAACTTGAGCAGAGATTATGCTAGGCTTGGAGGGAAGCCGTTTATTGGAACTGAGGATTCCATATAGTTGGAAAATTGGCTACTACACTGTGAAATTATTTTTGCTGACTTGGGGCTCGGTGATAGCAGAAAAGGAGACTTGCTTCAAGATAGCTTCAGGGAGCTACTTTGTTTTGGTGGAATACTGTGACAGCTGGTGTGGATGAGGAGACCATGAAATGGGCAGAGTTTAGGAGGAGGTTCCAAGAAAGGTTCAAGTCGGTGATGGCATGGTTAGTTTTGATTCGAAAATTTGCTGAGCTAGAGCAAGGGGAAAGGTCTGTCCTGGAGTATGCTTGAAGGTTCGAAGAATTAGCTAGATATGGTTATGCCACTGTTTACACAGTGATGAAAAGGAATGAAAAGTTTATTAGAGGATTGAAGCCCGAGTTGGCCAGGGTTACCTTATCGCATATTAGAGATCATTGTGATGTGGTAGTGGAGATGGCGTTAAGACATGAAGAGATGCTTGCTTATTTGGAAAAGCAGAAGGAGAAGGAGGTTGAGGTTGGAAAAGGCCAAAAGAGGAAGTTTTTCCACAAGAAGGGTGCTCAGAAAGGGAGAATGGCAAAGAAAGGAAAGTCCGAAGTGGTTTGTTTTAAGTGCGACAAGAAGGGCCACTATGCTCATGAGTGTCGTACTGGAAAGGGTAAGGAGGTGATCGGAAAGAAGAATATCAGGTGCTTGAATTGCAATCAGATAGGCCGCTATAAGATTCAATGCAAGAAGTTGGTAAAGGATGGAAAGGGCAAGGTCTACGCATTGGAGCCTGCTACTTTAAAGCCAACAGTGCAGGAGAAGGGAAAGGCAGTTCTGGGAGGTATGCTTCAGATTCACGGTATGTCTGTTAGCGTTCTGTTTGGTACTGGTGCATTGCATTCTTTTATATCTCGATGTTTGGTAGATAAGCTTAACCTAGAACCCATATATTTAGTTACTTCCTTAGGAGTTGCAAATCCAACAGAAGGGTATGCGACACTTGGTATGAAGTGTAACCACTTAGAGTTTGATTTGCTAGGTCACACCTTTGTTTGATGTTTGCATGTGCTTAACTTTATAATGTTCGGTATTATATTGGGTATGGATTTGTCAATTGAGTATGATGCTAGGATATTTTTCCACGATAGGAAAATATCGCTTAGACACCCTGACTATAGTGATCAGATAGTTTATGCCGTAGAGAATCCTAGTTGTAAGGTGAATGTTTTTTGGGTGTTATGGAGTTAGAAGAGAGTTGAATCGAGTTTTCTTAGTTAGAGAAATAGCGGATGTCTTCGAGCTGGTAGTTGGATTGCCGCCGAAATGAGCCATTGAGTTTTGGATTGATTTGGTGCCTGGAGTAGAGCAGGTGCCAAGTAGGATGACCCCTACAGAAATGAAGGAGTTGTAGGTGTAGTTGGTGGATTTGGAAGGCAAGAGTTTTATTAGGTCGAGTAGCTCACCTTGGGGAGTAGCCGTAGTATTTGTTAAGAAGGCAAATGGATCGTTAAGGTTATGCTTCAATTATCATAAGCTGAATGAGAAGACGATAAAAAATTGATATCCATTGCCGAGAATTAATGATTTGTTCGATCAGTTAAGTGGAGCCAAGGTATTTTCTCAGCTGGATTTGGCTACAGGTTTCCGTTAGCTTAGGGTGGTAGAAGATAGTATATCTTTGATGGCATTTAGGACCAGATATGGATCGTAAGAATGGTTATTGATGCCGTTTGTATTAACTAATGCACCGATATTCTTTGTAAACTTGATGAACCGAATTATCAGAGAGCATTTGGATAGATTCGTGTTGGTGCTTATAGATGATATTTTGATATACTCTAAGGATGAGAAAGAGCTAAAGTTCATCTTAGAGTGGTTCTTGAGGCTTTGAGCGAGAATTAGTTGAAGGCTAAATTTTCGAAGTGTCATTTCTGGAAGAAGGAGGTGTGGTTTCTTGTTCATGTAGTTTCAGAAAGAGGATTAGTAGTAGATCCAACTAAGATCGAAGTAGTGAATAGTTGGAAGAGGCTAAAAATAGCGATTGAGATGAGAAGTTTTCTTAGATTGGCTGGGTATTATAGGAGGTTCATAAAGGATTTTTCATGGATAGCAGCATCGATGACCAGGCTAACGTGAACGGATGTGAAGTTTGCGTGGACTGATAAGTGTGAGGAAGCATTCCAGAGCTTGAAACACTTGTTGACCTATGCACCTGTATTAGTTGTTCCGAAGAGGAATCAGGATTTAGTAGTTTATACAGATGCGTATGGAACTGGGTTAGGAGCTGTGCTGATGTAGAGGGGTAAAGTGATTGCTTATGCTTCTAGACAGTTTAGACCGCATGGGTTTAGATAACCGACTTACGAATTGGATTAGCTGCATTCATTTTTTCTTTGAAGGTGTGAAGACATTACCTTTTAGGTTAACAGTTTGAGCTTTATACGTTTCATAAGTCATTGAAATACTTATTCTCTCAGAAGGAGCTGAACATGAAACAACAGAGGTGGTTAGAATTTATTACTACTCATGACTTTGGGTTTAAGTACGCACCCGGGAAAGGAAACATACTTGCAAATGCGCTTAGTAGAAAGCATCATAATGAAGTGCTAGCTATGATAGCAGAATGGAAAGATTTGGAAGCGTTGTCGACTTGCAAAGTGCAGTGGAGATCCGAGGTTGAGTCTAGTGGGGAATCCGCTATGTTATCTTGTTTAGAAGTCCGACCGGTACCGATTGAGAAGATTTCTTCTAAATAGAAAGAGGGTCCAATGTTAGCTGAAAGGATATGGAAGTTAAGGGAAGGAACAGAGAGCGATGACTTGAAGTACTTTAGTCTTGACCAGAATGGATGGTTGAGAAAGAAAGAAAGATTATGTGTTCCAGATATGGGAGGCATAAGGAAAGAAGTTTTGGAAGAAAGCCATTGTTCGAAGTTCATTATTCATCCAGGAGGAACAAAAATGTATCAGGATTGGAAGAGAAGTTTCTTATAGGAAGAAAAGAAGAGGGATGTTGGCTTATAGGTGAAACAGTGTTTGAACTGTCAGCAGGTGAAAGCCGAACATCAGAAGCCAAGTGGATTGCTTCAACCATTGGATATTCTGCTAAGGAAGTAGGATTCTATTTCCATGGATTTTATTAATGGGTTGCCAAGATCTAATAGAGGAAATGAAAGCATATGGGTCACAGTGGATAGATTGACTAAGAGTGCCCATTTTATTGAAGTTAAGTCAACTAGGAAGGCATCTATTTTAGCGAAGTTGTTTATGAAGAATGTGGTTAGGCTGCATGGAATTCCTAGTAGTATAGTAAGTGATAGAGATTCTTTGTTCAGTAGTGAGTTTTGGAGGAGTCTAAAGGATATTTCAGGAACCAAGCTCAAGATGAGTACCGCTTACCATCCATAGACCCATGGGCAAACGGAAGGAGTTAACAAAAACTTGGAAGAATTGTTGAGGGCTTGTTTATTGGATTTTTGGGGACCATGGAAAGACCATCTACATTTAGTTGAGCTTTGTATAACAACAGTTCTCAGACTAGTATTGGAATGACACCGTTTGAAGCTTTGTATGGAAGGCCATGCAAATCTCCCGTTTGTTGGTTGGAGACTGGGGATAGGTTGGTTCTTGGTCTAGATTTAGTAAGAGAAGCTGCAGAGAAGATTAAGTTGATTCATGTTATCCCGCCTTTTGGCAAGGCCGTGACACCAAGAAATCGGCTGAGAACCAAAGACAGTTCGACCCGGAAAATAGTATGAAAGTTACTATGTGATCGTGTAATATGAATAAACTACTTATGCGGGAATAAGTAAGTAAATAGTAAAAGCTGTAAAGTAAATGACAACAGAGATTTTTATACTGGTTCAAACTCCCGTTCTACGTCCAGTCCCAGACTCCTTCTGGAATTCAATCGATACCCTCTCTTCACCCGAAGGAACAGGTATTACATTGCTTGAACAACCAAACATGACTTTCTTCCTAGACAACCGAATAAGACTTCTACTGCCTGAGGATACTACAACAGGACTTCAAATACAAGTGTAAATGTTTTTGACTGAATATGCTCTGTAATAGCACTGATGAGTCAATATAAGTACACCCTTCCTATAATCTTCTCCTTTAGGTATATAGTATAATTTGTGAAGAAAGGAAGTCTAGTTGACCACACAAGAGTATGCTTGTGTGTTCGGTGATCAAATAGTTTGATTTGTAAAACTTGAAAGTAAATAGCAAGAATATAGAGTTTAGAAATCAAAATAAGAACTGGTTAAGAATGGAGTTGAAATTGCTTGTTATTTATAGTTGTTAAAGGTCGCAGTGATTAGTGAAGAGTTGTCATGAATCATAATAGAAGCAACTGTTGAAATGAACGTTGTTTCTGTTCTGGGAAGAGAAGCAACCTTTCAAAAACTAGCCGTTATTTTTAAATCAAACTTCTGAATTAAAATTCAGCCTTCTGAGTGTAGCGAAATAATAAGGCAGCACCGAAACAGTGCATTTTTGACCTTATTCAGACGTTTGAATATTATGTTCAGACGTCTGCATTTGCTATTCAAAATGTGTTTTGCTTCAGCATTCAGACGTCTGAATTTATGATTCAAACGTCTGAATTCTGCTAATTCAGACATCATTAAAACTTCTTTTGAAAACAAGGCGTGTATTCAATAGCTTGTTCATATGTACCAATTAGGAGAGATTTTAACATATATTACTAACTAGACACAGACTCAATAACCTATAAATGATTACGTCCATCAATTTGGAATCTGGTCATCAATATTTTCCTGTAAAACTTGGTTAGAAAAACACATATAATTGTTATTATCAAAATATCAGGAACTGAGGTTCTAACATTCGTCCCCATTTTGATAATGACAACTATGAAATTATTGGTTATTAAATGATAAATTCTCTTGTCATTAAAACTTGGTTAGTATGAAAATATAAAATTTCTCCCCCTGAATAAAATAATTCATGCATCAATATTTTTACCTTTTCCTCCCCCTTTATCAGTACTAAAAAGGAATTAGTGACTAAAGTAGAAATGAAATATACATAATATGATAACATCACAGAGAATGAATGGAGAGGAAATATACAGCTGATTTAAAATAAAACACAGTGTTTCAAATGACAACATCACAGAACATAACATAATACTTAAAACAAGGAAACTAGATTTGTAGTAATAACACAACATAACAAAAAGATAGAGAATAATCCATACCACTTCAAAATTCCTCACTATCCTCAACTTGTTCATCATCTTCTTCTTCCTCTTCTTGGTCGGAAGACCAAGTGAATGGTGTCGGAGTATGTCGCACGTCGGTAGACGAAGAAGATGCATATGAAAGCTTATCCCAAATTTTGTTTAAGAAACCCTTGATGGAATTGGATTTCTTATTCATGTTTCTTTCCATGCTCATCATTTTTTTTGAAGCATCTTTTGATTTTGCGAAAGAGTTCTTAAAGCTTGCTTTGGTGTTGCATCTTCTCGAATTTCTTGAATTTCCTCACGGTCTTCTTCTTCTTGTTGTTGATGAGCAGGTTGAGATGAAGATGAAGAAGGTATGTTAGGATGTGACGGTTGACGAATACCACGATTCCGGTTGTCGATCCATTGATGAAAGGGAATGATATCATGAGATGGAGGTCACTTTGGTAATTGCATTAGCCCTGAAGTTTTAGAGCCAAGCACACTTATGGAACAACTTTCTGAATCAGGCATTTGAACTCCACATTGCATCAATATCCTCATGATATACACCCCATAATGCAGGTCTTATATTTCTTATGAATCGTCACATTTTGAAATTCATCCAATATAATTTTCCCCTAGTTGACTTGTTGGTTAGAATAAATAGCATAGAGTGCTTGGAAATCCCTTTTGTAAATTTTGTCATAGCTACCTGTTCGGGATTAAAGAGATTGGATGAGGCCACGATGGATATTCGAGCTTGATGATGCAACTTTGTTGAAATCAAATTCGTCATGTCATCGGAAAGAAATCTATGAGATACTTCGTCTCCATCATACATATCCGCATCAACATGGTCAATGTTTATTGCTTCATAAGGACTTCTTAAAATATAGCCTAATCTTTGTAATGGGAGAAAGATTTTTACGCTACATACCATCATCCAAACACAATCCTCTCTATTTTGGGGATTATGATGATCTAAATTCATATTTGCATAAAATAATTTGACAAGTAGATGATTGATTTTCAAGTTATTGAAATCATACCCAATTAATGAATCGAAATGATTTGACTCCGCCATTTCTCTAATCCTATAGCCGTTGAATTACAAAAATTGCATAAAAGCTCCTTCAAAGATTTTGGTGTTCTTCATTGTGTTGAATCTTGCAATGGCTGTGTCATTGTGAAGCCAAGATCTAATTTGTGATTCGGATGGTCTGATTGTTGATTCTCTTGATCTCTTGGTCGTAGGAGGCATTTTGTTTTGAATTTTTGGAGGAAGATTTTGGATTTTTAATGGTGTTTTAGGGTTTAGGGAATGGGTTGGTGAAGTAAATAATGAAGAGATGCGGTGAAAAATGAGGAGATAAGAGAGTAAAGTTGCAAAAGTAGGTGGATTAAAAGGTGCAGGCCCCATTTTAAAAATTTTGCCTGCATTGAAACAGACGTATGTTTTCAAAACAGGCTTCTGTTTTGATCATTTTGACAAGCAGAAAGAAAATAGTGTATTTCGGGCTTGATTCAGACGTCTGAAATATAAAAACAGACGTCTGAATCTGGGTAGAATTTTTTGCCCAGATTGACAAATCAGATGTCTGATTTGATAATTCAAACGTTTGAATTAGCACAGGATGCTAATATCAGCTATGTTTTTAAAATAAAATAAAAACTTTATTCAAATTTTTATAGAACATGACCATCATAATAAACAACAAACAAGATTTTATGTAAAATTCAACATGCAAAATAAGAGAATAAAACAGAAACTAATTGTTGAAAGGAGAGTCATCAAAATTCCTTGGTTCGACCTTAGTGTTTTCTTTGAGTGGTTTGAGAGGAGACCGGTAGTTCTGATGAGCCGGTGATCCAACCGATTATCCACGTTCCCATGAGTTTAGTGACACATAAGGACGTTGAGGTGAATGAGCGATCGTCTGATTTTGAATCGTAGTGGAACCATAGAATTTGACGGCCTTTTTCTCCAACGAATTTAGTTTTTTCCCTTGAATTTTTATTCATAGTAAAATTCTCTCTGAATATTCAAAGTTTCCTGTTGATAATGATGGATATCATTAATCTTTTCTTTGGTTGATGGAGAACCAAAGTGAAGTTTCCTTGGTCGTTTTAGTTCCAACATGTAACCACTATGGTTAATCGGAGCCTTTTCATGACAAGGAGTAGGAATAGGTAATGACAATGATCCCGAACTAGGAGATTCAAAGTTGAGGTGGAAGAATATTCAGAGTTTTCATGAGAAGACATATTTGAGAATAAAACAAATTTTGGTTTGAAACTAAGAAGAATTGAGTATGAATTTAAATTTTTTGGAAGCCAAATATATAGTGAATATATAGCTTAAAATTAAGAGGTGTTTCTGGTTAAAATGATTATAACTAATTAAATTCAAAACCATTGAAATTTCTGGTTGAAAGACAATTTGGTATAACAATCATCTTGCTAAAAATAGATAATAATAAAATCTATAAAATCAACTGAAGTATAATCTATAAACAAGAGATAAAAATAGCAAAATGGTAATTACAAGGAACTTTCAGCCAATAGTGCAGAGATCAAATCCCAGCAGCCCAAAAAAATTATTTAATTTATTATAATTACAAATCTTTTTAAGAAATAATACGTAATTCTCTTCTTAGTTTTATAAAAATATTTTTATTCGAAGGTTTTGTAAATATATCAGCCAACTGATTTTCAGAGGAAACAAATTCTAATTTTATTAAATCCTTTTCAATATTATCACGAAGAAAATGACGACGAACGTCGATATGTTTTGTTCGCGAATGATTGACTGGATTTTTAAATAAGTTTATAGCATTAATATTATCACAGAAAATAGTAGATTTAGATAAATTTATTCTAAAATCTTGAAGTGGTTGTTGCACGTATATGACTTGAGCACATGCTAAAACAGCAGAAATATATTCTGCTTCACAGGTCGAGAGTGAAACACAGTTTTGTTTTTTTGCTAAACCAAGATACTAAGGAACGTCCAATGAAATGACACGTCGCACTCGTACTTTTTGTAACCGTCCGACATCCTCCAAAATCAGCATCACTGTATGATACTAATTCGAAAGGACATTCTTTCAGATAAAATAGTCTGAAATCTTTGCAGTTGCTAAGTTATCGTAATATACGTTTCACTACTCGCATATGTGATTCTTTAGGATTTGCTTGAAATTGAGCACACAGACAAATACTCATCATTATGTCAAGTCTACTAGCAGTTAAATAAAGTAGTGATCCAATCATACTTCAATATAATTTTTGGTCAACACTTTTGCCATTCTCATCCCGTTCAAGATGTACTGTTGTACTCACTGGAGTTGGTTTGGCCGAAGTATTTTCCATACTAAAGTGTTTAATAAGATTGCTACAATATTTTTCTTGGTTAATAAAAATTCCATTTTCCAGTTGTTTAATCTGTAATCCAAGAAAATATGATAATTCTCCCATATGTGACATGTAAAATTCTTTGGTCATTATGTTTGAAAAATCCTGACATAATTTATTATTAGTAGAACCAAAAATAATATCATCAACATAAATTTAAACGATTAAAATATCATTTTTAGTTTTCTTAATAAAAAGTGTCTGGTCAACTTTCCCTATTTCAAAACCAAAATTTATAAGATAGCTTTTAAGTCGTTTGTACCAAGCACGTGGTCTTGTTTCAAATCATATAAAGCTTTCTTAAGTTTATAAACATGATCTGGAAATTTTTCATGTGTTAAAAGAGGAGGTTGTTCAACAAAAGAATTTTCTTTAATATAGCCATTTAAAAATGCACTTTTAACATCCATTTGATAAAGTTTGAGATTATGAAAACATGCAAAGGCCAGTAAGATTCGTATTGCTTCTAGTCGGGCGACTGGAGCAAACATTTCTTCATAGTCAATTCCTTCCTCCTGATTATATCCTTGTGCAACTAATCTAGCCTTATTACTTATTATATTACCTTGTTCATCAGCTTTATTTTTAAAAACCCATTTCGTACCAATGATAGTTTGATTACTTGGTCTAGGAACTAAATCCCAAACTTCATTTCGTTCAAATTGGTTTAGCTATTCTTGCATAGCTATAATCCAATAGTCATCAGTAGAGGCTTCTTTAGCATTTTTAGGTTTTATATTTGAAAGGAATACTACATGGCCCATTTGATTAAGTTGGCTTCTAGTCCTAACATTTCAATTAATTTCTCCAATAACATTTTCAACAGGGTGATCCTTTAATATCTTAGGAGGAAATCTTAACTCATTTTCATGATTAGTAATGTTTTCATTTTGAGTAATGGAATCATTCAAAGATTTTTTAGTATTAGTATCTGTGACAGTCTTAGTAACAATCTCATCATCATCACTTTTATTATTAATTTCGAAATTCTCATCGAATGAAATATGAAGTGTTTCTTCGATTATTATAGTTCTTTTATTGAAAATTCGATAAGCTTTGCTACGTTCCGAATATCCTATGAATATTTCTTCATCGGATTTTGGATCGAATTTATCAAGCTGGTCTTTTGTATTAAGAATAAAACATTTTGAACCGAAAACTTTAAAATAAGATATATTTGGGTTTCTTCCATTAAAAAGTTTATATAGAGTATGTTTTATAAGAGGATGAATGCAGACGCGGTTCAAGACAGAACAAGCAGTTGCTACGGCTTCTGCCAAAAATGTTTTGGTAAAGTGCTTCCACTTAATAGATTTCTTGCACATTCTTGTAAAGTTCTATTTTTTCTTTCTACAACCCAGTTTTGTTGTGGTGTTCTAGGAAAAGAAAAATAATGTGAAATTCCCTTTCTATTACAAAAGTGTTCAAAATTCTCATTTTCAAATTCACCTCCATGATCACTTCTAATGTTCTTAATTTTCAAACTTTTGAGATTTTGAATTCTTTTGACAAAAAAATTTAAATTTTAAAAGTATCATAATTATTGTTCATAAATATAGTCCAACTATATCTTGAAAAATCATCTACTATTACAAACACATATTTATTATGATTTATAGATTGAGTTTGCATTGGTCCAAAGAGGTCCAAATGCAATAGTTCAAGTGGTTGTAATGTAGAAATATTTTTCTTTGATTTAAAAGATGATTTTGGTAATTTTTCTAATTGACAAGCATCACAAATACTTTTTACTTTGAAATCCATTTTAGGTTAACCTTTTACTAAATCATTTTAAGAAAGTTTACTAATAGCTTTAAAATTAATGTGACAAAATCTTTTATGCCATAACCAAGGATCATTTTCTTTGGCTATTAAGCATATATTTGAACCAAGAATGATTTTCGTATTTAAAACATATATATTTCTATCTCTATTACCTTTAAAATAAGATTTTTATTTTGATCAAGAAGTTACACTTATTTTCAAAAAAGATATATTGAAACCTCTGTTACAAAGTTGGCTGATACTAAGTAAATTATGTTTTAAATTTTTAACTAATAAAACATTTGTATTAATAGGTAAATTAGATGCATCGTTATTGCTCACATCGCCTTTGCCGATGATGTATCCTTTGGAAATATCTCCAAAAGTGACAGACCCTCCATCTGAGTGGATATTGTTAGTCAACAGGTCTTTATTTCCTGTCTTATGTTTTGAGCAACCACCGTCTAATATTCATTTCCCTCTTTTCTTAAGTGGTACCTGCAAGAAATATGAAAATGATATTGGTACCCACTTTTTGTTAGGGTCCTAAGAGTGAGGTCTTAGGAAACCAAACCCAAGCGGGTTCAACATTCCCTTTGTAAATAAAATCTTTATTATTGTGAACATTTTCCACAAAGGATTTTATGTGCTTGTTCCTAATTAAATAACTGTTGATTTTACGAACCTAAATTTTAATGTTCTTAGAATGTTTTGGAATATTTGGAACATTATTGATTATAACAGGATTACTTTTCTGAAAATGATTTTCAAAAGAGTTTATTTTCTTAGGTAGATTATTTGAACATTTCTTATAGCCTAAGCCCTTTTTATCCGACACAGTCTGAGAATTTTCTAAAATTTTAGAAACATTTTCTCATCCTTTATTAAAATTTAAAACATTCTTGGTAATTCCTTCTAACTATGTTTTGAGACTAGAGATATCTAATTCTAATATTTTAACATTTGATTTTAAATCATGATTTTCAACTTGGAGAGAGTCATTCTTTTCTTTTTGAGTTTCGATTTCTTGACTCAGCATAGAATTTTGAGAAGTTGTATTAGAATAAGATTCTTGAAAAGCTTGAAGTTCTTCTTATAAAATATTCTTTTCATCCCTTAGCATTTCAACTTCAAGTTTGGTTATGTTTAACTTTTCACTAGCCTCTTTATATTTCCTTTTGATGTTTTTCATTTTATCTAATAAAACTAAATTTATCTCAATTAAATCGTCAAAAGTTAAATCACTTACTTCATCATTTGTAGCCATAAAACAAACATTTGCTTGTTTATTGCCACTGTCGTTGTCGCTATCTGATGAGGAAGAGGATTTTGAATCATCCCATGTTACTGAAAATGCCTGCTTCTTTTTGTATTTTTCCTTTTTGTGTTTGAACTTGTCTTTCTTCCGATCAGGACAATCTTTCTGCATGTGACCTTTCTTGTGACATCCATAGCATTATATAGTAGAAGTTGATGGTTTGGTGCTGTTTTTGTTATGTCCAAACCAAATACTCTTTTTGAACTTCAATTTTTTTTTGAAATTCTTTGCGATAAGAGCCATATCTTCATCATCTGAATCAGATTCTTCTTTTTCTGCTTTGAAGCTATTGTCTTTTTATCTTGTGCCTGTACTCGTTTAGCTTGGAGATTAACTTTATAAGAGATTAGACTTTCTATCAACTCTTCTGGTTTAATGGTTGAAATGTCATTAGCTTCTTCAATTGCTAAGACTTTTCGTTCCCATTCATCCGTTAAAGAATTTAGGATTTTTGAGACGATATCAAAATTAGTAAATTTTTCTCCTAATGCCAAAAGTGAATGATATAAGTCTCGAAATCTAAAATACGTATCATTTATAGATTCATCTTGCTTCATTCTAAAGTTTTGGAAATTGTTCTTAAGCATAGAGATCTTGCTTTGTTTAACTTTGTTAGTGCCTTCATGTGTAACTTTCAATGTGCGCCATATTTCATAGGCTGTATTACACATGCTAATTCTATTAAACTCATTTTTATCTAGTGCACAAAATAAAATATTCATAGCTTTTTCATTTGCAGTAGCATCTAGTTTTTGTGTGTTAGACCATTCTGAATATTCGGTAGTAGGTGTGTGATGTACAGTTTGACAGATATTCCATGTGTCATAACCATTCGCTTGCATATAGATTCTCATCCAAGTAGCCCAATAGTTATAGGTCAAACCATTGAAAAGAGGTGGTCATGCAGTGGATTGACCTTCATTAAAACTTGTCTTGGTGTTACTTTCCATATTACTAAAATATCAAAAAATGTGATACAGTTAAGAGATAACCTTGTCCTGATACCAAATAAAAGTTACTATGTGATCGTGTAATATGAATAAACTACTTGTGCAGAATAAGTAAGTAAATAATAAAAGCAGTAAAGTAAATGACACCAAAGATTTTTATACTGGTTCGAACCCCCTTCTACGTCTAGTCCCAGACTCCTTCTGGAATTCAATCGAGACACTCGCTTCACTCAAAGGAACATGTATTGTACTGCCTGAACAACCGAATAGGACTTTTCCGCCTAGACGACCGAATAGGACTTCTACTGCCTGAGGATACTACAACAGGACTTCAAATACAAGTGGAAATGTTTCTGACTGAATTTGCTCTATAATAGCATTGATGAGTCAGTATAAGTACACCCTTCCTATAATCTTCTCCTTTATGGTATATAGTGTAATTTGTGAAGAAAGGAAGTTTAGATGACCACACAAGAGTATGCTTGAGTGTTTGGTGATCAAATAGTTTGATTTGTAAAACTTGAAAGTAAATAGCAAGAATATAGAGTTTAGAAATCAAAATAAGAATTGGTTAAGAATAGAGTTGAAATTTCTTGCTATTTATAGTTGTTAAAGGTTGCAATGATTAATGACGAGTTGCCATGAATCAGAATAGAAGCAACAGTTAAAATGAACGTTGTTTCTGTTCAGGGAAGAGAAGCAACCTTTCAATAACTAGCTGTTATTTTTAACTCGAAATTTTGAACTAAAATTCAGCCTTCTGAGTGTAGTGAAATAACAAAGCAGCGCAGAAACATTGCATTTTTGACCTTATTCAAACGTCTGAATATTGTGTTCAGACGTTCGAATTTGCTATTCAAAATGTGTTTTGCTTCAGCATTCAGATGTCTGAATTTATGATTCAGATGTATGAATTCTGTTAATTCAGACATCTTTAAAACTTCTTTTGAAAACAAGGCGTATATTCAATTGCTTGTACATATATACCGGTTAGGAGAGATTTTAACATATATTACTAACTAGACACAGATTCTATAACCTGTAAATGATTAAGTCCATCAATCTGAAATCTGGTCATCAATATTTTCCTGTAAAACTTAGTTAGATAAACACATATAATTGTCATTATCAAAATATCAGGAACTGAGGTTCTAACATGGTATACACAGGTTCGTTATGGATACCGGTAAATTTTCCCTGAGTCCGAATCGAGCTACAATTGATCTGACACAAAAGCAAAGCTATGAAAGCCAATGTTCCACATTTCAAACCAATTGGAGTTCGTATGCTCAAGATATTGATCAATCAAGGTTGAAAAATCCAACTCAATTTGTATCCATCCAATATCGTATCCATTCCCCAAGAAGATTCAGTTCGTAACCAACGCCTACTAACTTCCTTCATATCCATCAAAATGAAGCTATTTCGTATCCATCATGTTAACAATACTTTATATCCATCAACAAATGTCCATTTCATATCGGTCTTCCTCCTTACATCTCGTATTGATCTCCTACCATCAATACGAACAGCAACAACCACCGATCGATATGAAGAAAGCAACATGAAGCATCGATACGAAGGTAGCCTCAAACTATCGATACGAAGTTGCATGTAAGCATCGATACGAACAAAGCCAAACATGACCGATGCAAAATAGTATCGATACAAAGACGATAATGTCATACAAATCCAAACTTGCATCGATCATAACTCGAGATCTACATGTCCAAATGCCGACAAATTTTTGCAGGAGCTTGCCTACAGCGTCAAGAATGTACTAGATAAATTTCAGCCAAAAAGGACCAATTCTTGATCGATATGAATTCCATTCGTATCGCTCTCAGATCGAGTCAAAACCGCCTAAACTCGATCTCGTGGGCCCACCCACATGAGAGAAGATCTTTCGAGATCTAGGCGAGATATTTGCTGCCTATGCCTATAAATAGCGACCTTAGACCTACAAACAAGGCACTTTTGGCCTCCCTACACCGATACTCTGCCAAAATTGCTATTGCACTTCGATTGCACTGTTATATTCTCTTGTAATCAAGGAGTGAGGTTTAATAAACATCATTCATTTTATAATGGACGTAGGCGATAGGTCAAACCGCTCTAAATTTGTGTATTTCTTCATTTTTTCTTATTTGTTGATTGGTGTGTTTGTCAGATCTGCCTCATTTTACATCTATTTTCTTCATTTTATCTCTTCAAACACATCCGAAGAGTGTTGTGCCCAATTTTGGTACAAACACTTTGGTGCTTACACTAAGAAAACACAGCTTTTCTCCTGCTCCGTGGATCTACTACCGTCATTGGATTGCAAAAAACTAAGGAGGAGATCTAGATCTGTTGTCCAGTGATTTCTTCTATTCTATTCAGATTGCTCCAGATCTAAGAGGAACTACATTCATGGTGAATTTCGTATCTACATTTTCATATCCATGAAAATATGATTTTTTTCGTATCCATATTTTCATATTCATGAAAATATGATGAATTTTGTATCCATATTTTCGTATCTAGAAAATATGGTGATTTTCGTATTCTTGTTTCGAATCCAGAAAATACGAAGATTTTTGTATCCATGTTTTCAAATCCAGAAAGTATGACAACATTCGTATCTATAGAACTTTGTGTCGATAATTTTTTATATAGATCGAATTTCGTATCGATCAGTTTTCGTATCGATTGAATTTCATATCGATCAGTTTTCGTATCGATCAACATTCGTATCGATCTACGTTTGTATCTATCAGTTTTCATATCGATCAACATTTGTATCGGTCCAACTGCATCCAATCGTATCGATACTCAACTACACTTCGTATCGATCCAGCTACGTCCTATTTGTATCGATACTCAAATACACTTTGTATCGATCCAGCTGCGTCCAATTCGTATCGATACTCAAATAGACTTTGTATCGATCGAGCTGTGTCTAATCCATATCGATTCTTAGATACCACTTCGTATCGATCCAGCTGTGTGCATTTTGTATCGATCCTCGGATACCACTTCGTATCGATCCAGCTGTGTGCATTTTGTATCGATCCTCGGATACCACTTCGTATCGATCCAGCTGTATGCATTTCGTATCGATCCTCAGATACCACTTCGTATCGATCCAACTGTGTGCCTTTCATATCAATCTAAGTGCCACTTTTCGAATCACTCAATTTCACTAACATGTATTATGAATTCAAAGCTCAATTTAATGAAGGATCAATCCATCCATGCTTCTGATCGTTCCATGACTGAACGGGACAAAGGGGATTACAGCAGAAAATGCTGAATTGCAATCAAGGAATGGGTAAAGAAATACTACTCGACCGGTGCTCCCAGAGGCTGGAGAACCTAGCTAATACACTAATAAATAGAGTTGGTTAATATATCATGCTTCTAAGGTGGACTGCAACTTTCCCCAATTGACCAGCTTCTAAACTCCTGAATTGACAACTATGGCACGATGGCTAATATGACAACTGCTCTGCACTGTCTACTCTGCCAACTCAGAGTATAGCTGATCACCACTGAACCATCTTTAAATGCCCGCATCCTAATCATTCCACATCCATATGACTAACAGCATGGCATACAACCTCAAGACGACTTACTTAATACCCTATATAGGTCTCCTATCTAGATGAAAGTTTGTGACAATCACCAATCTATCAGCCCATCTTAACCAGCTCGTCGTCCAATCGGCGTTACCAACCACTCAAATGTTGGAAAATCATGCATGCATCATTCACCAGTATTAAAAGACCTTGTATCCATAGAATGGACCTGATCATAATGAAGATTGGAGAATCTTCCTCAATTGAGACATATTCATTGAAACCATCCTACCTGTAGAATTTCCATTGGAAATTCAACATGTTGACTATGTCAGTATACAATGGAAATACAACCCCCGACGCTACCTCATGAAGTGAGAATGTCGCATGGATTCCACCAAGAGCGATCAAATACGGATGTCTTCCCTCATTCCTCAAAGAAGACCGTCAATCACTGTTAGACATACCAGTTCTATTTCTCATATCGCTGAAGGGAATAAAGAAGCTGACAGCCAACGAATTGATCAAAGTCCACAGCCGGTTGCTGCCAATACCCATAAATGGATTCATCACAAGAGCTTATTTCCATACTTTGATGAGAGAACTGGTGGATAGCCTCCAATAACTACACCAACATATCCAGGCCAATATTGAGTTTATGAACCAGATGAAGGATCAACATGGCGAGATATGGAGGGAACCTACTCCATACTCTAGATCAAAAAATCCTCTTCCTTAGATGGCTACTATGGATGCCAGCACCATAAGGTTAATCCGGAAAGGAAAGCTTCGAAAATATGTGCAAGCCTCATAAAACGACTGGCAGGGAACACCGACCCCTATCAATCAAGAACTTTGATTAAACTGAACCACTTGCATTAAACTTCCAACTAAGGAGGGCTGGACCAAAGTGTAATAACGAGCATACAACCCTCCTTCACTTATCAATGAGATTTGATCTAATCTCTTTTGAATTATTTCTATTTCAATTTCATCTATGTTGTGAAATATGACCGACTTGAATTAACTTACTTGCAAATGGTGCAGGTAACCGAGTACTTAAGGTTTGGTGCCAAACAGCCTCCGTGGGGTGTGATCAAGTCATTGAGGTATCATTATGACAAGCATGATTCAACCACTCATTAGATACTATATGCTCCTGACTTGAGGGCAGTGCATCAAAGCTGTGTAGTTAATGCCCCGCTATTACCCCGCTACAACCCCGCTATATCTCATAGCGGATTTCTACCGCTACGATTTTTCCATATAGCCCTAGAATATAGCCTTTCCGCTTTAATCCCCGCTATTTCCTCTATATCCCGTTATTTCCGCTATATTCCACTATTCCCGCTATATCTTTATTAATTTAATGAATTGAAAATTTGCATTTATACATTATAAAATTATGAAACTAATTTATTTGATATAATTTTTAATATATTTTTAGAAATGAAAGTACTCTAATATTCTACCAAACTCAATTATGTTATATAACAGTTTTTCGTTTATTTAAAGTATATTCACACATGTTTTCATTTAAAATTATTTATGTATTATTTATAATTCAATTGAATGATAATTTTTCATTTAATTACCATTTATATATTTGTAAAAACATTAAGTACGAGTTTTATATGCTATTTTAGAGCCATCCGCTATATCCCGCTATATCCTCGCTGTATCCCCGCTAAGACTTTTTGTACCTCCACCGCTTTGGATCTACCGAGCGCATTAGCTACACAACATCAAAGTAGGGGAGAATGACAAGGTCAGGACTCTAGTACGAAGTGGATGCAACCGACTGTCCACTTATCTGCTTACACAATTTAATTAGAAGATCTGAGAAAGACTTGGAGTTATATGTCCCAACAATGCACTCTCCGTCTCATACATGAAGCTCGCCAAAATACTTATGCTTCTTCTGGTGCCCGGTAAGATCGAAACCACACCAAGGTGGACATGATGTGACCACCTATACATCCAATCCTACATTAAACACTTGGGGCTATTTGAGAACACATGTTTAAAGTGGATATGATTTGACCATTCACTCTCTAGTTTGCGTCTGTGATTCGGCAAAACAATCATGCCTTAAACCGACTTCATCAAGGGCCAACCCTCAATTTAAAGTCATCAACGACTGATTGCCTACTCACTAACCATCATTAGCCATCATTTCAACTCTCTTCCTCGGCTCGATTGGAAGAAAGCAAAGTACGAAGTGGATGTGACTCGACCATCTTCTCTCCAATTTTTACACTTGACTTAAGGAAAAATACACAACTCAAAGTGGATGTAGTTCGACCATCCTCTCCTCGAGCTAAAAGCTTGCGAGAACACTAATCTTACTCCTTAGGCTTAGAAAAAGCAGAATCCAAATGAACATGGACGTTATCTAACCGTCCATAAACTAAATCTCATCCTTCATTGAGGGCAGATAAGTGGGAAGTAATCGGGATCCTACCGATCACTCGTTAAGTGAAACCCTGAGCTCAGGGACAAGCCATCAAACTACAGCCAAAAGAGATTGATACACGACAATCCTCTACTAACTCCGACTACCAGAGTGCGAGCTGGAGCATAAACTTAAGGACGTGGGCTCGAGGGGGGTGGATCCATCCACCTACTGACTTCACCCATGTTCAACTTATACCCAAGGAGGATGGATCCGTCCATCTAACGACCTCGCCTTTCATACTTACAAACGAGGGCTTGAGGAGGGTGGATCTTCCCACCTACCGACTTCACCTATGTTCAACCTATACCTGAGGAGGATGGATCCGTCCATCTAACGACCTTGCCTTTCATATTTATAAGCTCGAGGAGGGTGGATCCGTCCATCTAACGACTTCGCTTGCCTACTCAAGGTGGATGTGATACGACCGTCCACGTACCTGCTCAACTTCTTGTTCCCGGAGTGTGAACAAGATCCTAAAGCCTAAACAGATGTGACCGACCATCTGTCAGCCAACTCCAGATTCCCGAAGTGCGAACTAGAGTATGAACTTTAATTGGAATGGATGTGACTGACCACCTATGAACTAACTCTAGTCCCGAGAGCATGGACTGGAGTATAAACACCAAATGGCCATGACTGACCACCCATCAACTAACTCTGGTCCTGAGAGCATGGATTGGAATATAAACACCAAATGGGTGTGACTGACCACCCATCAATTAACTCCAGATTCCCAGAGTGCGAACTGGAGTATAAACATCAACTAACTTCATATTCCTAGAGTGCGAACTGGAGTATAAACATCAACTAATCTAAGTCCCGAGAGTATGGACTGGAGTATAAACATCAGCTAACTCTAAGTTCTTAGAGTGTGGAGTGGTGTATAAACGTCAACTAACTCTAAGTCCCCAGAGTGTGGACTAGAGTATAAACGCCAACCGGGTGCAAATGACCACCCATCAACTAACATTGATCCCAAGAGCACGGACTGGAGTATAAACACCAAATGGGTGTGACTGACAACCCATCAACCAACCCCAATCCTCAAAGCATGGTTTGGAATATAAATACCAGAAGGGATGCGATTTGACTTCTCATCTATCAAATCTGATTCCTCAGCAAGTTCTGTAGTACAAAAAGCAAATGCGGTTCGACCATCTGCTTTCCAATTCTTCCCCTGACATTGGGGCAAACTTATTTCCCAAATTTGGATGCGATCCGGCCATCCAGCACTAAGCGGGCACGACACGACCGTCCATACATCAACTCTTGTCCCTGGCACGGGACCCATAACATAATTTTATAGGGATGCACTACAAACCTACAAGACAAAATTTCTTCCTTGATTCGACAGGGAGACGCAGATTCACAAAACGAACCTAGCCGAACGTCTTATTCTAAATGGATATGACTACCCAACCTACTGCAAATGAACGTGACACGACCATTCATCCGCTAACTCTCGCCTATAATCTGATGGGTTGTGCGTGCAAAACGGACGGATGTGACCTAACCATCCGCCAATCAGTTTCTTCCTAAAGTTCAGTGGGAGAAGCATCAAATTAAAGTTGTTCTAATGTGATTGACCACACTTTGACTTTTGCCCTAGACTGGAGGCAGAGGAACTGAAAATGCGGTCCGACCATTTTCTATAAGAAAAATCTTAGTCCCCAGAGTGTGGGCAGGGGTATAAAAATCAAATAGATGTGATGAATGCCCTTTAGCTAACTCAAATCCCTAAAATGCAACTACGAGCATAGATAGACGAATGAATGTGATTCAACCATTCATTCACCAACTCTGACCTAAACTCGACATGAGGAGTATAAACTCACTACATGTGTAATTAGACCATCCACGAACTAACTCTGCTAACCCAAGACTAGGGACAGAAGTACAAATCACCGAAAGAAAAGAAAGATGACTCGATGCATCTACAGCTTAGGTTCCTTTACAACTTAAGGCAACAACTACAAGGATGCCTTAATGCCAACTAATCAGAACGACACACGAAGTTACGGGAAACCATATCGTACCACCGGATCGATAGGCAATATCAATCTGCACCTTTCATATCATACCAATGGATCGATAGGAATTGAGGTTCGAGCATTCTACATCGTGTCACTGAATCGACGACCAATACGAATCCTCTTTGACTACAAATCAACGTGACCCGAGCGTCCATCAAATACCTTCGACCACCAGAGCATGGATAGTACCACAAATGACTGTGACTTGACCATTAATCCTCCATTACCTTCCTTCGATCCATCAAGAAGAGCAAGAGACCGAATGAGCATGACCTAACTACATTTGAGTTGACTTTATCCCTAGATTTGATGGGAGAATGTAAACAAAAATGGACGTGGTTGATCGCTCAACTCCAAATGAATGCAACATGACCATTCATTCATTGACTCTTACCATGATCCGACTAAAAGAGAAATTCAAAACAAATGCAACCTAAACGCTTGCACACCAATTCTTGCCCTGGATTCCATAAGGGAAGCATCAATCCTGCAATGGATCTGACTGGACGATTCACTCTTCAGTTTCTGCCCAGAGTATGGCGATATAAGCTGTGAAGTGAATGTCATTGACCATCCAGAAATTAGCTCATGTTTGAATGTCAGCATAGCAACGAAATATTCTGCCTAGGGGAAAGAACTAGGACACAATGTAGGATAAGGCATGACTCAGCCTTCCATTGGTTACTCGATCCCATGGTTCAGTGGGATAGAATGCAAAAATGAAGCGGACATTGTCTACCTTGCCACTTATTGAGATATTCCCCAGACTTAGGGGCAGGCGCAAGAAATAAGATGAATGTAATTTGATCGTTCATCAAACAACTCTGGCTCTTATAGCCAGGACAATAGTATAAACATAGCAGAAGCAAGGCTAGATCATTCGCATAATACTTCCATCAATCAAAGACTAGGGGCACGAGTGTGATCATCTAAGAGCAGGATACGACTACTCAATCCTACAGCTCGTGTCTAGTATTTATAACAACTTGAAGTTACAACCGAACAGATGCTTAGAGATAGAATCATCAGATCGACGCCCGGACTTATGGGAAACTGATCATCATTATGACCGTTTCGATGAGCAATGGATTGCGAGTACATTGAATTGAAAGTGCATTGCTCGGAAACACACGTAGATTCAAGCTCATAGCTGGAGCCAACTATGTTGTAGCACGCGATACAAGGCTAAACTCTACTAAGCCTTTGATTCAACATCCCTATAAGCCTGATTATTTACCATTGCAAATAAGCACATGAAGTGCCTACGGCCCATAACGAGTTTTGAAGATCAGAACACAACTCATCACGATGATGATGAAAGGTTTAACTACTTTGCTCCAACTGAATCTTGATGTGTTTACTTGGACTTAACCTCATATATATATATATATATATATATATATATGTGTGGACTCTCACCACATATTGAGAACCCTACATTTAATGTCAAATCGAGGCTAGTCTCAATGAATAAAAGCGATGCGACGTGGATCCAGAGAGATTTGTTGCACTTAAAGAGGAGGCTAATCTGCTCAAAACCAGTGGGTTTATCCACGATGCCCTCTAACCAAAATGAGTATCCAATCCTTCACTTATAAGAAAAATGAGCAGAGAGTGGCAGATATATGTCACCTACTCATATTTGCATGGGTTATGACAAAGCACAGCTTTCCACTCCTAATTATCAACCAAATGATGACTCAACCATCGGACATGAATTACTCACATCCATGAATGCAAACTCTAGATACAATTGGATACTGAATCATGTCCCAAACCAGGAATACAACTGTTTTATTATTAACCTGAGCCTATAGTGCTATGCTGCAATCCACATATAAAACTTAAGGACACTGGTGCTACTTACCAAAGTACGGTTAACAGATCGTTCAAAAATCAGATCAGCTGGTCGATGAAAGTATATATGGTTAATATGCTCGTTAGATCATGACTATCAAACGACCACATTGATGACTTGGTAGAAATATTCAGTGTTCTCCTAAGAATGCGGAATAAAACTCGATCCTTTGAGTTGCTCTTTCAGTGTTGCATCAGAAAAATTCTTGGGTTTCATCATCAATTCTCATGGAATTGAGGCTAATTTCTAAAAAATTCTAACAATTAAAGACATTTATGCACCGAGGACAACCAAGCAGCTCTAATAGATCGCTTAGAGAATTTTATCCAAGTTGTTGGACCGCGAAGAAATATACAAAAATTGGGCCATGTCAATACGTGCCATAAGCATCGCATTGCTATGTGAAGAGAAACGAATCCAAAGACCAGTAATGATGAAAGCTAGCCACTGACAAGCTCACCTCGTTAACGTCTGTATCGACTAGCCGTTATGATAAGTCTTATGGAAACCTTAGATGTCTGAAAGGTTACTCAAATGGAGTATCAAGCTAAGCCAATTTGATATAACTTATCTCCCTCGAAGATGTATCCATGGTCAAACATTAGCATACTTCATATCTGAATTCACTACATCAGATGATTATCCGGAGAACAATGGAGAACCATCCAACCGATGGAGAACGTACACAGATGGACCTTCTAATAATCAGCTTTCTAACGTCGAAGTTGCACTAGTGAATCTTGAGGAATGATCGATCTGCAATGCCCTAAAACTCAACTTCCTTGCAACAAATAATGAAGTTAAGTATGAAGCCTTGGCCGCCACACTCAAACTTGCTAGAAAACTAGGAGTGGAAACTTTACGTGTCTTATATGATTTCTGGTTAGTAGTATGCCAAGTCAGGGAAGATTATCTAACTAGGGGGCAATGCCTTGCTCCTTATCTTAGCTGGATCCAAAAGTTACTATCCAACTTCGAGAATTACACCATCAAGCACATCCTTAGAGAACAACCTGAAAAGCCAAGTCACCGGCCAAGCTAGCCGGTTCTGGGGATGCACAGCAAAAATACTTTGTCCCAGATGAAATACTTATTATTCTAAGCATTGACGTATGAATGTCAACTAGATCTTAGAGATGGATCTAAAAAAGGGGTCAAGGATGGCTCCTATCAAAGATTATCCACAATCGAGGATTCTTCTTGAATAGAGGAATGAGAAATGGCATATCCTCTGTGAAGCATCACTGCATGATTATGTCTAGATCGTTCAACTCCATCGATACATGGCATTACTCTTGTATCCATCAACCTGAGACCCAATATTACGTATCCATCGATACGAAGCATACATTCCAACATCTCAGATCAATCCAGGAGAAGATCGACACAAATATAGGACTTAAAACAACCATCGAACGTTGTTACAACTCGAATTTCACATCGATCCAGGAGAGGATCAATGCGAAACTCAATCCAAACCAAAACTATAGAACTTGACAACGACCCATGAACATACAAACATGAACGGGAGTCAGGTTAACATATGTGCGTGTATGACGAAGTAATATTCGATTTTCAAAGTTAACGGGGATTGAATCTCACCTGATGACAATCAAAACAGTAAACAAAAAATCACTAGCACTCAACACTCAGTCACAACAAAACACTACATGATGATTGAAAATCAACAGTTTGACATCTACATCATTGAAGATCAATCAAAGGTTGCATCTTTCGATGAAAAGACAACAACCGTTCAACAAGTCAGATAGAACTTTTTAGAATGAAGACTGCAGCTTTTCAAAGCATGCCATGTCCTCATAAGACGTACTTTGAAGGGCAAATGTTATCCCGCCTTTTGGAAAGGCCGTGACGCCAAGAAATCAGCTAAGAACCAAAGACAGTTCATATCAGAAAACGGTATACATAGGTTCGCTATGGATACTGGTAAATTTTGCACAAGTCCAGATCGAGCTACAATTGATATGACACGACATGCAAAGCTATAAAAGCCAATGTTCCAAATTTCAAGTCAATCGGAGTTCGTATGCTCAAGATATTGATCGATCAAGGTTGAGAAATCCAACTCTATTTGTATCCATCCAATTTCGTATCCATTCCCCGAAAGAGATTCAGTTCGTATCCAACGCCTACTGACTTCCTTTGTATCCATCAAAATGAAGCTACTGCGTATCCATCATGTAAACAGTACTCTGTATCCATCAACAAATATCCACTTCATACCGGTCTCCCTCCATCTATCTCATATCGATCTCCTACCACCGATACGAACAGCAACAACCACCGATCGATACGAAGAAAGCAACATGAAGCATTGATACGAAGGCGACTTCCAACCATCGATACGAAGTTGCATGCAAGCATCGTTATTTATAGAGCCACACATGACCGATGCGAAATAGTATCGATATGAAGACGACAATGTCGTACAAATGCAAACTTTCATTGATCATAACTCGAGATCTACAAGTCCAAATGCTGCCAAATTTTCGCAGGAGCTTGCATACAACGTCAAGAATGTACGAGATAAATTTCAACCAAAAAGGATCAATTCTTGAATGATACGAATTCCATTCGTATCGCTCCTAGATCGAGTCAAAATCGCCTAAACTCGATTCTGTGGGCCCATCCATATGAGAGAAGAAATTCTTCGAGATATGGGCGAGATATTTGCTGCCTACGCTTATATATAGCAACCCTAGACCTACAAAATAGGAACTTTTGGCCTCTCTGCGTCGATACTCTGCCAAAATTGCTATTGTACTTCGATTGTACTGTTGTAATATCTTGTAATCAGCGAGTGAAGTTCAATAAACATCATTCATTTCGTAGTAGACGTAGGCGATACGTTGAACTACTTTAAATTTTTGTGTTTTTGCATTTTTTCTTATCTGTTAATGGGTATGTTTGTTAGATATGCCTCATTTTACATCTATTTTCTTCACTATATCTCTTCAAACACATCCGAAGTGTGTTGTGTCCAATTTCGGTACAAATAATTCGAGCTAGGATGAAGGAGGCTCAGTCTAGACAGAAAAGTTATGTAGATACAAGAAGCAAAGACCTAGAGTTCTCTATTAGAGATCATGTGTTTATTAAGGTTTCACCGATGAAGGGCATGATTAGATTCAGAAGATCATGGATGTTAGCACCAAGATTACTTAGACCTTTTCGTATTATTAAGAGGATCGGGAAACTCGTGTATAAAGTCGAGTTACCGAGTAGCTTGGTAGGAGTCCATGATTTTTTCCATGTATCTCATCTGAGGAAGTGTGTTAGGGATCCTGAAACTACTATAGTGCCGACTGTGTTAGAGGACTTAGTAGTGGAACCAGATTTGACTATAATTAGGAAGCCTATCCGGATAGTCGAGAGAAATTAGAAGAAGTTGAGGAACAGGACAGTCTGACTAGTGAAAGTACAATGGAGAGATGATGAGAGAGACTATACTGGGGAAACTAATAGTAGGATTAGAGACGCATATCCTGATTTGTTTTGATGGTATGTTTTACCTTTGAGTGTTTTGATGTGTTCCTTATCATAATTTGGAAGACTAAATTCTTTAAGGAGGGGAGATCGTAACACTCCATATTTTTTAGTAACATTATTTAGAAAATTTAATTTGTTAAATAAAATAATGTAAGATGATTAATGGCTTGCGATTTGATTATAATTAAGTGTAGTCGTGCCATGTTAATATGTAAATCAAAATGAGATAGCATGAACAAAATGTGTTATGAAATAAGTAAGGGTAAGATAGGAAAACAGGGCTTCCTAATACTCTAAGCCCTTAAGAAAATGAACATACCTTCATTTCATTTTATCACAAATGAAAACATCAAAATCAAAGCTGACCACCATTAACAAAGGAGAAGAAAAGAAAGCTAAGGTTTTTACAATCAACTTAATCAAGATCAAATCTCATATCCTAATCGCAAAGTTAAGTTCAATAATTGCTACATCTCATTTTTCTTAATGATTTTTAATTTTAAGGTAAAATCCGAATTGTTTACATGAAAATTCCATGTTTTTGAATGATTAAATGATTATACATGTTTGTTGATGATTTATGCTTATTCATATAAATTTTATGATATGTTTTGATGTGAAAACCCTACTTACTGACATCCAAATGCCTTGCGAATTTAGATTTAGATCAGAAATGAGATTTTTGAGATGGGTTTCAATCTTCATAATTTTATGAATTAATGTAGATTTTATATTAGTTTTCTAGTGTGGAAAATTATTTATTAGGTTATTAATTATTTACAGCTAAATAAATAATTATTTGAGTCTGAAATTTATATATGTTTGAAAACATATTAATTAGTATTTTCTGGAATCTTTATGGAATTTTACAAAGTGTTTTGATGAATATATAAAATTATTTAAGGTATGAGACTTAAATGTTTTATATATTTATTTAAGGAGAAAGGGTATTTTATAAATTAAAATTATTGTTTATATCTGAAATATTGGCAACACTTTTGAAAAATATATTTAGCAACCAATGAAAATTTGACAATCATAGCAGGTTAGTTGAAAAGTGTTTCTCTTTTAAGTTAAAAACAAAATTGTATGATTTTTGTATGTTCCACCACTTTCGGCACTAGCGATTACGACTAGGACGTTTCGCCACCGTACTTTCGAAACCAATGCGCATGGTATCAAGTTACTTGGTATGCAGCGTATTGGATAAAGGTGGAGGGTACATAATCGAAACACAGGTTTTCCGATGGGGTTGAAGCATGTCGTGGTTTTAAAAGAATTAGCGCCTACTTGCTTTGGACAACATTGCTTTCGATTTAGTCGGCTTCCGATTATGTCAATTGATTTTAAGAGGTTGCACCTTTGTTGTAAGTAATTGATTTCGACTTACTTTGCTTTCGGCTAAATAAATGGTTAAAGGTTGGTTTCGAAATAATTGCACCTTTGTTTTTAAACAATTGCTTTTGACTAGGTCGAACCCTTTGCTGCCGCTTTATACCTTTCGAAGCAGTGCCTTCGAAATGATTATTTTGTTTTATAAAAACCTAGCTGCTTCTCCTATGCTTTCGAAAGAGGTGGTTTCGACACCAATGCTTCTTTACTTAAGTATTAGCTTTCGAAGGTGTACGCTTTCGACCCTGTTGCTTGTGACCCTTAGTGATTTTTAAAGTATTACCCAAAGGTTTCGACTAGTTAGTGTTGAATGATTTCGAAAGATGTTTTCATATGTTTTAAATTGAACCCAAGTGCTTTCGAAGGGTTTAAGGTTTTGATGCCTTCAAAAGGTTTTAAAGAAAGGTTTCGAAGGTGTGGTTTCCCTATGTATTTGAAAGGCTTTGAATGAATGGTTTCGAAGGGGTGGTTCCCCAATGGTTTAGAAATGTTTAAAGGAAAGATTTTTCCAATGGTTTTGAATGGTTTAAAGGAAAGTTTTTTCCTATTATTTTGGAAGGCAATATTTAATGGTTGTAAAGAAGGATGTCTAAGCTTTTTAGCTTTCGAAGGGAAAGGAATTTTGATGGTTTCGATAAGTTTATAGAATGGTTTTGAAAGGAAGATTTTGGCCTTTCGGTTTAGATGAAAGGAAGGGTTTTACATGGTTTCGAAATGGGTACTTTCAATGGGATCGAAAAGGGTACTTTCAAGTGTTCAAATGTTTTTATTAAAAAAGTTTTGAGTGAAGTATATATAGCATGGCAAGATGATTTTAAGTAAAGCATAAAGTATATGTATTTTCCTTTTATGAGTTTGATTTAAAGGTTTTAAATCATTTGGAAATAGGTTTTCAAGGAAAATTATGAGAAGGGATCCCTAAGAAAAAATGACTTGGATATTAGAATACCAAACTGGACTAGTATATGTACTTTCCATGTGTATTGGTTTTGGCTAAGGTGGAGGTGGAAGTACCTAGTCGAAAGGTGCTGCCGAAAGTGGCGAAACAGCAAAACATGGTAAAATTGATTTTTAAATTTAAAGTAATTCCTTTTTAACTAACCTACTTTGTTTATCAACATATAATTGGTTGCTAATTTCTTTTCCAAAATCTTTCCAAAAAGTGCTGCCAAATTTTTAGAAGTAAATAATTAAAAACATTTACAAATTGCCCATTTTCCTTTTATAAACATATAAAACATTTAATTCTCATATCTTAAATAATTTCATATACTTATTAAAACGCTTAGGAAAATTCTCCAAAACTTCCCATAAATCACTTTTAAAATGTTTTCTAACATATTTAAATTTCTTACCCAAAATGTATATATAATAGCCGTAATTAATTTTAAACCCAATTAGCTATTTTCTTCACATGAAAATTCATAATAAATCCACATTAATTCTATAAAATTATGAAATTTGAAACTCATCTCAAAAATATCATTTCTTAACATGTACTAAAATTGCAAGGCATTAGGATGTCATTTAATAGGGTTTTCACATTAAAACTTATCATAAAATGCACAAGAATTAGCATAAATCATCAACAAGCATATATATCCATTTTAACAATCAAAATATGGCAAAACATTTGCAAAATAATTCAGTTCTCAATCTAAAATTGAAAATAAGAAAACATGATATGTAACCTATATTCACCTTAGCTTGTGATTATGGAATTGAGATTTGACCTTGAATGGATTTGATTAATCTTCCGTTTGATCTTTATCTTTTCTTCTTCTAGCTTTTTATAATGTGGCCGGCCTCTTGGTTTAATATTTTGATTGTAAGTATTAGAATATGTCTTATTCCTATTTTTCTCTTGCTTAATTTCCTTACTATTTCATTTTATTTTCATTTAGTTCATTGGTTAACTAGGCACAGCTACCCTTTAAAATATACAAATCTCAATCTCTTAACCCTTTAGGTTACTTTATTTAATTTAGCTAATTAAATTCCTTAATTAATTTTAATCAAAATTAGGTCGTTACAGATTCCTTTCCTTAAAAAATTTCAACCTCGAAATTAGGATAAGGAACACATCAAAGCAATCATAAAGGTAAACCATGAAACAAGTCAGGATAAGCGTCTCTACTCCTCTTAGTTTTCCAAGTATAGTCTCTCTCATTGTCGCACCACTGGACCTTAACTATTCAGACCGTTTTTGCTCCTTAGTCTCTTCTCATGCCTCGCGACTATACGAACTGGCTTCCTAACTATAGTCAAATTCGGCTCCTTTACTAAGCCATCTAACACAGTTGGTGCTATAGTAGTCTCTGGGTCTCGAATACACTTCCTTCGATGAGAAATATGAAAACATCGTGGACCCCTGCCAAACTGTTCGATAACTCAACTCTATATGTGAGTTTCTCGATCCTTTCTAAAATAGGGAATGGTCCAACAAATCATGGTGCTAATTTTCATGATTTTCCGAATCGAATTACACCCTTCATCGGTGATACAGTGACGAAAATATGATCTCTAATTGAGAACTCTAAGTCTTTCTGTCTTCTATCAGCATAACTCTTCTGCCTAAACTGAGCTTCCTTCATTCTAGCTTGAATCAACTCAATCCTTTCTGTAGCATCTCTATCCAAATCCGAACCAAGAACCAATCTATCCCCGGTCTCTAACCAACAAGCGGGCTATTTGCATGGCCTTCTATACAAAGCTTCAAACTGTGCCATCCCAATACTAGCCTGGTAACTAGTGTTATACGAAAACTCGACTAAGTGTAGATGGTCTTCCCATGATTCCTCAAAATCTAGCACATAGGCTCGTAACAAATTTTCCAAGGCTTTGATAACTCTTTCCATTTGCCTATCGGTCTGTGGATGGTAAGTAATACTCATCTTAATCTTGGTATCCAAAATCTCCTATAGACTCTTTCAGAACTCGCTAGTGAATAAGAAATCTCTATCACTTACTATACTACTAGGAATTCCATGCAGTCTAACTACATTCTTCATTAAAAAAATAGCTAAAACAGGTGTCGTCCAAGTTGAATTAACTGGAATGAAATGGACAGCCTTGGTCAACCTGTCCACTATGATCCATATGCTTTTATTTCCTCTGTTATATCTTGGCAACCCGTCTATGAAATCCATTGAGATCGAATCGCACTTCCAAATTGGAATATCCAAAGGTTGAAGTAACCTACTTGGTTTCTGATGTTCGGCTTTCACTTGCTGACAGTTCAGGCACTACTTCACCCATAAGCCTACATCTCCCTTTATACCTTCCCAGAAGAAACTTCTCTTCATGTCTAGATACATTTTAGTTCCTCCCGGATGTATAGTGAACTTCGAACAATGACATTCCTCAAGAACTTATTTCCTAATGTCTCCCACATTCAGAACACATCATCTTCCTTTCTTCCTTAACCACCCATTTTGTTTAAACTAAAATCTTTCAAGTCATCGCTCCCTGTTCCATCCCTCAACTTTCTGATTCGTTAAACTAATAATGGATCCTCATTTTACTTAGAAGCAATCTTTTCGATCATCACCGGTCGAACTTCTAAACATGACAACATAATAGTTTCCTTACTATACCTAGCTTGAGCTCTCCACTGTGTTCAACATGTCGTCGACGCTTCTAAATCTCTCACTCGGCTATCATCGCCAACACTTCATTCTAATGTTTTCTGCTAAGTGCATCTGCAACTTATTACCTTTTTTTGGTGTGTACTCATTACCAAAGTCATAAGCGGCTAAAAATTCTAACCACCTCTGTTGTCTCATATTCAACTCCTTCTGAGAGAATAAATACTTCGGCGAAGTATGATTCGTATACAGCTCAAATTGCACTCCCAAAAAGTAATGTCTCCACACCTTCAACATAAAAGTTATCGTAGCCAATTCTAAATCATGCATTGGATATCTAACCTCATGCGATCTAAGCTGTCGAGAAGTATAGGCAATCACTTTACCTCTCTGCACTAACACAACTCCTAATCCTATTCCACATGAATCTGTATACACTACTAAATCCTTATTCCCTTCGGGAACAACTAACATAGGTGCGTTGGTCAGTAGGTGTTTCAACCCCAGGAATGCTTCCTTACACTTATCGGTCCAAATCAACTTCACATTCTTTCGACGTTAGCTAGTTCATTGGTGCTGCTATCCACGAAAAATCCTTTATAAACCTTTGATAATAACAAGCTAAGAAAACTCTTTATCTCGATAACTGTCTTGGGTCTCTTCTTATTATTCATGCTTTGATCGTAGCCGAATCTACAGACAACCTTTTCTCTGAGACTACATGACCAAGAAACTTCCCTTCCTTCCTTCAGAAATAACACTTCCAAAATTTCACTTTTAGCTGATGCTGTCTCAACGACTCAAGCACCACTCTAAGATGAACTTCATGCTCTCTTTCATCCTTAGAGTATATTAGAATATCATTTATGAAAACCAACACGAACCTATCCAAATGCTCTCAGAAAACTCGATTCATCAAATCTACAAAGAATGCTGGTGCATTTGTCAATCCGAATGACATTACTAAGCATTCGTACGATCCATATCTAATTCTAAGCATCGTCAAAGGAATACTATCATCTGCCACTTTAAGCTGATGGAAACCCTATTGCTAAATCCAACTGGAAAAATACTTTGGCTCCACTCAACTGGTCGAACAAATCGTCAATTCTAGGCAACGAATATCGATTCCTTACCGTCTTCTTATTCTACTTAGGATAATCGATACATAACCTTAACGTTCCATCTGGCTTCTTAGCAAACACTGCGGCTGCTCCCCAAGACGAACTCCTTGGTCTAATAAAATTCTTGCCTTCTAAATCCACCAACTACATCTTTGGTTCCCTCATTTCAGTAGGTGTCATTCTGTTTGGCGGTCTACTCATTGGTTCTACTGTGGGTACTAAATCTATCCGAAACTCAATAGCTCGTTTCGGTGGCAATCCTATTATTGGTTCAAACACATCTGCGAATTCTCTAACTGCGAAAACTCAGTTCAACTCGTCTTCTACCTCCACAACATCTAACAAAGCATTAACCTAAAAACTAGGGTTTTCTATGGAGTACACAATCTGATCACTACAATCAGGATGTTTAAGAAATATTTTCCTATCATGGCAAAATATCCTAGCAACGTATTTACTTAACCAATCCATAGCAAAAATAATTCCAAACCTTACAAAATAAAACACATGTAAACTGCAAACAAAGGTATGACCTAACAATTCAAACTCTAGGTGGTCGCATCTCATCCCAAGAGTCCTCCTATGGAATTTGTAACCCTTAAGAAAGTAACTAGCTATGAGGATTCTAGGTTAAGCTTATCTACCAAACAATGAGATATAAAAGAATGTGATGCACCAGTATCAAATAGAACGCTAACTGACATACCATGAATCATAAGCGTACCTTCCAACACATCTTTCCCTTTTCCTTTGTTGTTGGACTCGAAATAGCTGGCTCCAATGCAAACACTTTGCCCTTTCCATCCTTGGCTGGCCCCTTGCATTGGTTCTTGTAATGTCCAATTTGATCGTCGTTGAAGCATCTAATATTTTTCTTCCCGATCACCTTCTTTCCATCTCCTGAGCGACATTCATTTGCAAAATGCCATTTCTCATAACATTTATAACAAATAACCTATGCCTTCCGTTCTTGGCAGCTCCACCCTTCTGAGCTCCTTTACTATGGAAAAACTTTCTCTTCTGACCCTACCCCACTTGGACTTCCTTTTCCTTATTTCTTTCCAGAAAAGCAAGCATCTCCTCATGCCTCAAATTCATTTCCACTACAAAATCACATGGATCCCTAATATGCGGCAATGTAGCCTTAGCAAGCCCAAGTTTCAACCCCCTAATGAAATTCTCATTTCTCTTAATCATAATATCAACAGTAGCATAGCCATACCTCGCTATCTCCTCAAACCTTGTTGCATACTCAAGCACAGTCATATCCACCTACTCTAACTCAGCAAACATCCTGAGCAAAGTTGACTTCGCAATCTCCAACATTAGCCTCTCCTCAAATCTCTTTTTGAACTCGGCCCAAGTCATGGTCTTCTTATTAACTCCGATCGTAACACTGTTCCACCAGTATAGCACTGCTCCTTGTAACTGTCTAGAAGCAAGCCTTCTCTTCTGCTCATCATTGAGCCCCAAATCAGCGAAAATCCTCTCGTAATGAAGTAACTAGTTCTCTACTTCAATTGCATCTTCAGTACTAATAAACAGCTTTCCTCCCAACCAGACATTGTCTATACTCAAAACACCACAGTTTTTGACCACCAGAGCTCCCGGCTTCCCTCCTACAGAATTTCCTTCAACTACTCTAGCAGCAACTCCTTCTTGCATCATGTTGACAAAGAATTGATACATTGCTCCCATGTCAACTTGCAGGACTCCAGCACCTACATTTCCAGCTTGTGCCTGACCTTGGTTCCTCCTCGTATTTGGTCTAGCATTTCCATCAGTTGTGGTGCTTCCCCCACCAAGGTTAAATCTTCCACTTCTAGCATCCATATCTACATTCGACCCTTCGTCGGATACAGAAGAATGGCCTAAGAGATATAAGAAGATATAGATATAGCGTATACTTATATATAGAAAATACAAGTACGTTACTATAGTGTTATCACATGCCCCGACCTTATCTACAATTCCTTACGATTATGTTTTCAAAAATCATTTTAGTTTAAAAAAATTCATAAACCTATGCTCTGATACCAAGTTGTAACATCATCTATTTTGAGGTCCAAAGCTAAGCGCTACAGTTGCTACACTCATCCATAGTATTAACTTTCGGCGACAAAATATAGTATTGTTAATGGTATCCATAATATCAGAATCACATGAATATGAAACAAAATCTCATATTTCAAAAACAACTTTTCTAATTAAATTTCACAAAATCATGTTTCATATCCAATTACATAATCCCAATCATTTTCCAGGTTCAGATCAAGTATAATTATTACAAAATACGCCAAGAGCGACATTTGAAAATTCCCCTTCGATGATCGGAGTACTAAATCGAAAAAAACTATCTTAATACATCACAGTGGAAATAAAAACATAACACTCTTAAATTGCTAGCATCAGCCTCCTGCTCATCTCTGGAAGCTTTATTCATCACCTATGAAAACCCGCAAATCCTTAACTCTCATCCTACTCAAATCAATTTTGAGCACTAAGAATTTAAGGGGAAAACATAAACTTCGAGTCAGACATAAAGCAAGGTGTGAATAATAGTATACATCTTGGTTATCTAATATTAAGTGAGACCATGCCGCTTAACGGAACGAGTTTTCCTTTTAAAAACATATCTTTTGCAAATCTAAATACTACAACCAAACTGGATAAAACAATAACATCAAAATACTATAAGCATACAAATCTGGTAATCAATGGACTATTTGTCGGAACACTATAGTTTTGTTTGGCTAACTACTAACCTTTGGTTGACTCGGGCCTACCAGAAAAAAATAAAAAAACAGTCTAACTTCTATTAGATACTCTTCTATATGGTCTGTCTCTAACTTCTCCTAGGTTCAAGTGATCCTAATGGTTTTACGAGCTCACCAATAACCTATCTCTACTCTGTATATTACTTTCTATGTATAACATCATTTTAGTCTTACCTGTGACAAAGCCATACACACTGGAATGTTGGACTTATATTAGCTAGGGCTACTAGCTAAAGTATAGGGCGCGGCCCCGTACCAGTCCCATATGGTATTCTAACATCTGATTCATTTACTTAGGGTCAAATATCCCATTAAATTTTCCTTGAAAACATTTATTTCAAATTGATTTAACCCTTTAAATCATACTTAAACAAGGAAAATATACTCTATGCTTTACTCAAATCACTTTGCCATGTATATTACTTTACACAAAACATTATTGATGAAAATATTTAAAACCTCTATTTAAAACCTTTAAACAATCACTTTCAAAACCTTTGTAAGTACCCCTTTCGAAACCATTGAAAGCACCCTTTTCGATACAAGTAAACTACTTTACTTTATAACCTTAGGCCGAAAGGCCAAAACATACCTTTTGAAACCATTTTCCATAAACCTTTCGAAAACATTGAAAACATCTCTTTCGAAAGCTTTTTAAAACCTTAGACATCCTCTTTTCAAAACACTTTAAACATACCTTTTGAAAAAATTGTAAACACTCCATTTAAACACTAAGGTAAATCTTTCGAAAACATTGTGGAACCACTCTTTTGAAACCTTTAACATATTCCTTTTGAAAGCATTGAGTACTATACATAAATCAAACCTTTCGAAAGCATTGGGTTCAAGTAAAAACATGTGGAACAACTTTTCGAAACCATTTAAAACCATTTCTTTAGAAACCTTTGTCTTTAAATTTCTAAATCCCAAAAGGGTCTTAAAATAACTAAGTCGAAAGCAACTCTTTCGAAAGCTTTTTCCTAAGTAAAGAAGTGGATGGTGTCGAAACCAACCCCCTCGAAAGCATTGGAGAAGCAGCCTAGGGTTTAAAGCGAAAGCACCCTTTCGAAGGCATTGCTTTGAAAGGTTGAATGCGGCAGCTAGGAGTTTCGACCCCTACAAAAGCTTCTCTATAAAACAAAGGCGTAATCTCGTTCAAAACCATTATATAAAACCATTTGACCTAATCGAAAGCTATCTTATTCGAAAGCATTCTTTTCGAAAGCAAAGCAGGTGCATTTCCTTTCAAAAGCACAGCAAGGTTTTGACCCCTTCGAAACCTCTGTTTCGACTCCATACCTTTCTCCTTTCTCCAATCCACTGTGTACCAAGTCTTTGATACCATATGTATTGGTTTCGACAAAGGACCAAAGGTAGAGGCGGAAGTATCTAGTTGAAAGTGCTGCCGAAAGTGGCGTAACATCAAAAACATGGTAAAACTGATTTTTAACTTCAAAAAGTAATTCCTTTTCAACTAACCTGCTTTGTTTATCAAAATACGATTGGTTGATAATTTATTTTCCAAAATCTTTTTGGATTTTCAAAAGTAAATAATTTAAAACATTTATAAATTGTCCATTCTCCTTTTATAAACATATAAAACATTAAAGCCCCATACCTTAAATAATTTTATATACTTATTAAAACACTTGAGAAAATTCATCAAAAAATCTCTTAAGTCGTTTTTAATATGTTTTCTAACATATTTAAATTTATTACCCAAAACATTTATATAATAGCCATAATTAATTTTAAACCCAAATAACTATTTTCTTCACTAGAAAATTCATAATAAATCCACATTAATTTAAAAAATTAAGAAATTTGAAACCCATCTCTAAAATATTATTTCTAACCTTATACTAAAATTATAAGGCATTAGGATGTCATTTAATAGGGTTTTCACATTAAAACTTATTATAAAATCCATATGAAATAGCGTAAATCATCAACAAGCATATATATCCATTTTAACAATCAAACATGGAAAAACATATGCAAAATAATTCGGATCTCAATCTAAAACTGAAAATAAGAAAACATGAGATGTAACCTATTATTAACCTTAGTTTTTGATTAAGGAGTTGAGATATGACCTTGAATGGATTTGATTGATCTTCCTCTTGATCTTTGTCTTTACTTTTTCTAATGGTAGCCGATCTCTTGGTTTAATATTTTGATTGTGAACGTGTGAAATGAATGTGCATGAGGGTTTAGGGTATTAGAATATGTCTTATTCCTATTTTTCCCTTGTCTAGTTTCCCTTGCTTTTTCATTTTAATTTCATTTAGTTCATTGGTTAACTACGCACAGCTACTCTTTAAAATATACAAATCTTAATCCCTTAACCCTTTACATCATTTCATTTAATTTAGCTAATTAAATGTTTTAATTAATGTCAATCAAAATTACGATCGTTACAATAACATAGAACAATTCTTTGCATGCATGCAACATGGGTAAATCTGACGAGTCTATCTCAATCCGTGGACTATCTATCCCAAAATCATAGTTTTTCCAAAGTTACTACAAACCTCTATGGTTGAATCAATCCTACCAAATATACCAAAATCTCCAAATACTATAGGGTGGAAACTGGACCGGCCGTCCGAACCTAATTTTCTTAGGGTCACTTTGACTATCTTTCTAACCCATTGTTTTTCCTAGGGTCACTATGAACCAATTAGTTTTTTAGCCAACCAATAACCTATCTAAGCTATAAGTTCCATTATGTCTATAAACCCACTTTTAATCTTTACCTTTGACAAAGCCCAATGTACTAGAATCGTGAACCTTTATCAACTGGGGGCCAACAGCTAAAGCATAGGGCGCAACCCTACACCAATCCTACACTATCTGGTTTTCTAAATCCATGAACCAAATTATCCCATCATACTTTATCTAATGGTGACAAGAATAATAATTTACTTATAAAACCTTGGGCTAAAATACCCTTTATTTCCTAGAAAAATTTTGTGTTTATAATTGATCTATCCCTTAAAATTATACTTTAATATAAGGAAAACATAGCCCTTTACTTAATCAAAATCTTATGCTAAAATACAATCTTCTTTGATATAACTTTCTGTCCCTTCGGTATCAAAAAGGAGGTTGTCGAACCTCTAAAACACTTGGCTATCAAGCCTTCAAGTAAAGCTATTGAATTTAAAAATATGTGGCATTTATGCTATCGAAAAAGTGTCAAGCCTCAGCTTATGGAGTCACTCAATAAGTATTCTGATTTGTAAAACATAAGGCTATAATGCGATTGTCCAATTTCTAAAATATATAGGTTGTTCTACCTATAAAAACTTAACTTTCAGTTAGTAAAACATAAGGCATTCTAGCCTATAAAACTAGGATATCAGATTTGCAAACATACTGCATCCATGTAACTAAAACAGATATTGAAATATATAGGACAAAGAATGTCAGGTTTAAAACAGCGAGGATGTTGATCCTTTAAACATTTGAAGGTGTCGAATCTTTAAAATAGAATGATGTGTTGATTCATAGGTTTTGATTCATGACACAAGCTTCAGTGATCATGAGACGAACTACAAAGAGAATACTATACAAAGGCGACAAAAAGAGAATAAAAGTATATTGTGCACTACAAAGGAGACAAGACTACAATCCAGATATTAGTATTAATATTTTATTATATTGAGTCTTAGAAAATTGTTAAAATCATTCCTCAAGTAATCACACACATACAAATAGTTGTATATTGTTTTATACTTGAAAAAATATGATCTATGCACATAACATCAGGACGGTCGACCGACCAGTAAACTCGGCTGAGCGAACCTGTTATTAGTGCACAGATATGCTCTGTTTTTGCATGATTTTAAACTCAGCTGACCGGCCAGAATTTTCAGTCAACCGACCTGGAAATAACGGCTATTTTTCTGAAGAGTTACGATCGTTCGTGAAGAGGAAAGATATGGTCACAACCTTTGATTGGAACTCTTTATGAAAGATTGTAACTATTCTACAACTATATAAACATGTTTAATTCATTCCTACAATTACCAATTCTTATTTATAATTCTGAAATCTACTCTCTATTTATTTCTACAAATAAAAGCATTCATTCTCATTCAATATCGCTAGAATCTACGAATTAATTTATATACTTCGATTCTATAAGATTATCCTCATTCTAAATCTTCACACACACTACATATTCTTGAGGATTTGATTATAGGAAAATTGTACTATCAAAAGACAATCTGTGTTATTCAGAACACACTCGTCAACAAATTATTTGTATTAAGTTGAAGTCCTCTTCGGCTGTTGAGGCGGAAAAATTCCTGTTCGGCTGCTCAGGTGTGGTATACCTATTCCTCCGGGTTAAGTGAGGGGTTTAGTCTAAATCCAGAGGATATTCGGGGTGTGGACGTAGAACGGGAAGTTCGAACCAGTATAAAAATTCTTGTTGTGCTTACTTTAATTCTTATTTTATTGCTATTATCAGTTTCCGCATTTATATATTATATTACACGATCCTTAGTACTGCACGTACACTTTCATTTGGTATCAGAGCAAGGTTATCCTATAACCGTCACAAAGTTATTTGATATTTATTTCTAGTAATATGGAAACGACACAAACTAACGATGTTGGCACTAACACTAATACTAGTTTCACAGAGGGTCAATCAACTTCACGACCTCCACTTTTTAATGGTATAAATTATAATTATTGGTCAACTAGAATGAGAATCTATATGCAATCTAGTGGTTTTGATATCTGCAATGTTATACAAAGAGAGTACAGAACTCCTACTGGAGAATACTCAACTTGGAGTAACACACAAAAACTAGATGCTACATCAAATGCAAAGGCTATGAATATTTTATTTTGTGCATTAGATAGAAATGAATTCAATAGAGTTAGCATGTACACTTCTGGTTATGAAATATGGAGAACACTTAAGGTAACACATGAAGGAACGAAAAAAGTTAAATTAAGCAAAATTTCTATTTTAAAAAATCAATTTGAAAATTTCAAAATGAGGCCAAATGAATCTATAAATGATACTCTAGATTCCAGCATATTTATCATGCTCTATTATCATTAGAACAAACATTTACTGATTTTGATGTTGTCACAAAAATCTTAAATTTTTTAACTGACGAATGGGAAAGAAAAGTCCTAGCCATAGAAGAAGCAAGTGATTTGTCAACATTAAAACCAGAAGAATTGATAGGTAATTTAATGTCCTACGAAGTAAATTTACAGGCAAAGAGAAATGTAGCACAAGAAAAGAAGAATGTGGCATTTCAAGCAGAAAAAGATGATTCCGACTCAGAGAATGAAGATATGGCAATGATTGCTAAAAATTTCAAAAAAGCTCTGAAATTCAAAAGAAATAAATTAAGGGGAAACAAAAATAATTCCAACAACAATATCAACAGTAGCAAACCATCATCTTCAGCAATGGAATGTTATGAATGTCACAAGAAAGGTCACATGATGAAGGATTGTCCAGAACGTAAAAAGAGCAATTTTAAGAAGGACAGAACCAAACGAAGAGCTTTTTCAGTCACTTGGGACGACACAGACTTATCATACTCATCAGAAAGTGAAAGTGACAATGAAAATGAACAAGCAAATGTGTGCTCCATGGCTTCGTCAGACGATGTAAGTGATCTTAGTTTTCAAGATTTAATTGAAATTAATTCTGAATTAGTAAACTTAGCAAAGCAACTTAAAAAGAAAAATAAAGATTTACAAAGAAAATTAGATAGGACAGTCTTAGAAGTAGATATGCTGAAAGATGAGAAGAAAATATTAGAAGAAGAACTTGAAATTTCTCAACAATCAAATTCTAACTTATCTTCTCAAATTTATTCAATATCTGAAGAACTAGGAATTCAGAAAAATAAAAATGATGTTTTATTTTTTGAAAATAATAGTTTAAATTCTAAAATTAAAGATTTAGATTTAGAAAAATCTAGTCTAAAAATAAAATTTGATGACATCTCTAAAAATGTCTCCAATTTCAATAAAGGAAGAGAGAATCTTTCTAAAATACTAGAAAATTCTCAATCCACTAACAATAAATCTGGACTAGGATTTAAGAAACAAAATAATTTTATTAAAAGTAGGATTAATAATAATATTAAAAAGGATATTAAGAAAATAGTTTGTTCAAACACTAAAACCATTAAGATATGGATTCCAAAATAAAATAAAGTTTTGATAAGAAATAAACATATCAAAATGTTCATAGAAACTGTTCATAATAACAAAAACTATGTTTATAAAGGGAATTCTGAACCCGTATGGGTTTGGCTTCCTAAGATCTAACTCTTAGGACCTTAAAATGAAACGGGTACCAACTTTTTATAAATTTTTGCAGGTACCACATAAAAGGAGAGGAAAATGGATTTTAGATAGCGGTTGCTCAAAACATATGACTGGAAACAAAGAAATGTTGTCAAATATTATCTACTCAAATGGAGGATCAGTCACTTTTGGAGATAACTCTAAAGGATATATCATCGGTAAAGGCGATGTCAGCAGCAACGGTACCACTAATTTACCTCTCATTACCGATGTTTTATTAGTCAAAAATTTAAAGCATAATTTATTGAGTATTAGTCAGTTATGTGATAAAGATTTTAATATAACTTTTTCAGAAAATAAATGTAATATTTTCAATAAAAACCATAACACTATTTTTGAAGGAATAAGAGATAAAAACATTTATATTTTAAATATGAACGTTCAAAATGATTCAAATTTTTGTTTAATAGCTAAGGAAAATGATTCCTGTCTTTGGCACAAAAGATTTTGTCACATCAATTTTAATACCATCAACAAATTAGCTAAAAATAAATTAGTTAAAGGATTACCTGACATGAAATTCAAAACGAATATATTTTGTGATGCATGTAAATTAGGAAAATTAACAAAATCTTCTTTCAAATCAAAAAAAGTAATTTCTACAGAACAACCACTTGAACTTTTACATATGGATCTTTTTGGTCCAACTCAAGTTCAGTCTATTAATCATAATAGATATGTGTTTGTTATTGTAGATGATTTTTCTAGAACACTTGGATTTTCTTTTTAAAAAAATAAAAGTGATACTTTTTATAATTTTAAAGTGTTTGTTAAAAGAATACAAAATATTAAAAGTTTGAAAATTAAAAATATCAGAAGTGATCATGGAGGAGAATTTGAAAATGAAGTTTTTGAACAATTTCGTAACAAGAAAGGTATTAACCATAATTTTTCATTTCCTAGAACACCACACTAAAATGGCGTTGTAGACAGAAAAAATAGAACGTTACAAGAATGTGCAAGAACTTTATTAAATGGAACCACTTTATCAAAACATTTTTGGGCAGAAGGTGTAGCTACTGCTTGTTATGTATTGAATCGTGTTTCCATTCGACCGTTAACTAAGAATACTCCATATGAACTTCTAAATGGAAGGAAACCAAATATTTCATATCTTAAAGTTTTTGGTTCTAAATGTTTTATTTTGAATACTAAAGATCAGCTAGGAAAATTCGATCCAAAATCCGATGAAGAAATATTCGTAGGATATTCGGAACAAAGTAAAGCTTATCGAATTTTTAATAAAAGAACTCAGATTATTGAAGAAAGTTTACATGTTTCATTTGACGAAAATTTTAAAAATATAAATCCAAATATTACTATCTATTCTGATGATGAAACTATTCAGAATAAAAACAGTAATACTAGTGAAATTTTTGATAATATTAATGAAATTACCGAAAATACAAACATTACTACTAATATAATAAAATCTCCACCTAGAATTTTACGGGATCATCCTGTACAAAATATAATTGGAGAAGTTAATACGAACGTTAAAACCAGACATCAATTAAATCAAGTTGGACATGTAGCTTTTCTCTCTAACATAGAACCTAAGAATATAAAAGAAGCCTCAACTGATGACTACTGGATTCTTGCCATGCAAAAAGAATTAAATCAATTTGAGCGAAATGAAGTTTGGGAACTTATTCCCAGACCAAGTGATCAATCAATCATTGGTACTAAATGGGTCTTCAAAAATAAAGCAGGAACTAGGAATAAAGCTGGATTAGTTGCACAAGGATGTAATCAAGAAGAGGGAATTGACTACGAAGAAACGTTTGCTCCAGTCGCCCAACTTGAAGCAATACGAATTTTAATGGCGTTTGCATGTTTTCATAATTTTAAACTTTATCAAATGGATGTTAAAAGTGCATTTTTATATGGTTACATAAAAGAAAATGTTTTTGTTGAACAACCATCTCTTTTTTATCATGAAAAATTTCCGGATCATGTTTATAAACTCAAAAAGGCTTTATACGGTTTAAAGCAAGCACCTCGTGCTTGGTATGATCGTCTTAAAAGCTATTTATTAGAATCTGGTTTTGAAATTGGTGAAGTTGATCAAACTCTTTTTATTAAGAAAACTAAGAAAGATATTTTGATAATTCAAATTTATATTGATGATATTATCTTTGGATCGACAAATGATAAGTTATGTCAGGAATTTTCAACTATAATGACAAATGAATTTGAAATGTCTTATATGGGAGAATTGTCATATTTTCTTGGATTACAAATTAAACAAATTAAAAATGGAATTTTTATTAATCAAGAAAAATATTGTTATAATTTAATTAAACGATTTGGTCTGGAAAACACTTCTGCCAAACCAACTCCTATGAGTACAACGATTCATCTCGATAGAGACGAGGAGGGCAAAAGTGTTGATCAAAAACTATATCACAGTATGATTGGATCGTTATTATATTTAACAGCTAGTCGACCTGATATAATGATGAGTGTTTGTTTATGTGCTAGATTTCAAGAAAATCCCAAAGAATCGCATATGCGAGCAGTTAAACGCATTATTCATTATTTAACTAAAACCAAAGATTTCGGACTATTTTATCCAAAAGAATGTCCTTTCGAATTAGTTTCCTATAGCGACGCTGATTTTGGAGGAAGTCGGACGGATAGAAAAAGTAATAGCGGAACATGTCACTTCATTGGACGTTCCTTAGTCTCTTGGTTCAGTAAAAAACAAAACTGCGTTTCTTTATTGACATGTGAAGCAGAATATATATCTGCTGCTTTGGCATGTGCACAAGTCATTTATATGCAACAAACACTTTAGGATTTTAATTGTCATCTTGAAAAGTCTATAATTTATTGTGATAATACTAGTGCAATAAATCTTTCTAAAAATCTTGTCAATCACTCACGAACAAAACATATAGATATCTGTCATCATTTTCTTCGTGATTGTTTGGAAAAAGGATTGATAAATTTAGAGTTTATTAATACTGAAAATCAAATTGCTGACATTTTTACTAAACCATTAAATGAAAATAGTTTTATCAAACTTAAAACGAGATTTAGGAATAATGTCGCAAAATGTTTAAAACAAAATTTTTTTCTGACCAAAGTGAGATTTGAACCCATGACTTCTTACTTGCTTGTTATATGGTGTATTATAGCCACTTGAACTATAGTTGTTTCTTGTCTTAATCACCTTTTTAGTTTAAACTGTATTTTCATAACACTATTTTTACAAATTATTTTGCTATTAATTACCTGTGATGAGAATTAAATACTAATTCTTAACCACTTGTTTTTGAGTAAACAAATACTTATATAAACTATGTTCAGTTTTCAAACAAATACTAAGAAAAGTTTATATTCAAAATTATTTGAAAATGTCATCTAACAATGATTCTTTCAATTCCGAAAACTCTCGTTTATCGTATACATCTCCGGACGATGATTCCGATCGTATTTCTGAAAACGGACCCTATCCTATTTTTCCCATACCTAACCGTGTCCTTAAATTCTCTCCTTCCCCGGATAAAGACCCCCGACATGGCTGGAAACCATGGGAGAACACTCATATCGGTTATACATCGGAAAAGAAGAAAGGCAAGAATGCTATGGTCATATCTCCTTCAACTAAACGGAAAATATATGAGATACATCACTATCAACAGCAACAAATGGATCTACAAAAGGAGTTATACTATGAACAAAAAGTTACGGCAAGACGTTTGAGCTTCCTAGAACGGATGGCCATAAAAATCTGTTCGTCGAAAACGGAAGACATTATTAAACCCACATCTAGACCCTCAACCTCCTCAAATCCTGCTCAATCACTAGTAGCTCCTACGTGGTCACCTATAGAGAATGGTCCATCTTCGAATTTGTGGGAACGTCGATATTAACAACCGGTGGCTAAGCATTCTTTAATATATATATATATATATATATATATATATATATATATATATATATATATATATGCTGCTGATTTTCTATAAGTTGTATTAATATTATTCAAAAATAATAAAATTTCTCTTTATACAATTTTTTTAAACCAAAACAAGCATATCTGGGCAGAACAACAGTGTCGGTCGACCGAAATCCTGAGTCGGTCAGCCGAATCCTTCCCGAAAGCTTCTTTTGTTCATTTAACAGAGTCGGTCGGCCGACCAGACATTTCGGTCGACCGAACGACATAAAACTAGTGCTACCGGTTACAAATTTTTAACCCACCCATTCATTTTTTCACCTACCTCTTCATTTTCACTTTCACAATTTCAGATTTTTACCTCTGATTTCATTGAAATTTTATCAAATTTAAATGCCTCCTAGAAAGAAAACTAAATCTACCGGTGCTTCTTCATCAACTGTAGTGGATTCTCAAATAGCCTCATGGCTTGTGAGTGATAAAGCACTCGAAAGATGGATAAAACTTCAAGATGCCAAGATCTTCGAGGAATCCTTCGTAAGTTATACCGATTTCTCTTCTTACAGTATTGAAAATGCCGCAATTGAAAGTGCGCTTGATACTTTTCTTGACCATAGAAAGAACAATTTGAAAATTAACCACATTATGGTCAAATTATTTCTTGCTAAACTAAACCATGTTAATCCTCCTAGAAACACTGAAAATTGTGTTTGGACGTCGGTATGTGGTACGGCAATTTTCCTTTCACTAGATAGAATAAATATATTTTGAATGCTCGACCGGGTGGAATATCGTTACATGATGTGGATTGCAATGTAATGAGACGCGACCAAATAAGCCATCTCTTTTTTGAAGATGATGCTATAGATTTCAGACAAACATCATCTCTTCAACCAAAAGCATGAAATCCATTGTTCCAAGAGGCGGATCCTACCATTTAGTGTATCCTGAAAATTTTAAAGCTTTATATGCTATATGTGGGAATATACGAGTCAGTTGGGCACAATTTTTTATGGATGAGTTTCTCTCATTTAATCAAGGCAAGATGCTTCATATTTATTATGGAAAATATATAATGAGATTAATCAACAACTCAGTCTCACATGCTCTAGAATTCGAAACTACCAAAGTTCATAATTTTGATTCAAGGACCATTAAATTAATGAAGTTGCCGGATGCTCCACCAAGATTTATAAAATTTGATCAATGGCATGCTACTTCTAGAGATCAACTACGCCGTAGCCATTCCACACCACATCCAACCACTCATTCTACGAAACACTTAATTCGCCAGTCCACAATTCAAAGACCAACACTCAGACTTGGTACGAAAGCTGTTATCGATCTTCTGGCTCGAAATCAATTTGTTTTAGATGCCCGTCTACGGAAAATAGACGGAAGATTCAAGAAAATCAAAGGCTTCTTTGTTAATCTTTGGGATGCGTTATCATGCACTTCTGAAGCCGGTGCCTCTCATCTTGCTCCCGGAAAAAGACCAGCACTAAATTTTTCTTGGTCAACTTTGGAAAATACAAGTTCAGGAACTCATACTTCTCATACTCAGCGTCGTGGTAAAGAACAAGCTCCTCCTAATGAAAATATTCGTCCAGAATTTTGGGATACCGACGACGGTGAGGAGTGATCTTGTTGGATTATTTCTATTTTGTTTTTATTGTGAACAATATTTCTATTATATGCTGTGTTAAGTAATGTATCATTAACATTTTACTTTTTTTAATTCTATGTTCCTAAATTTAATACATGATTTTGTATTTTTTTTACATTTTATGCATCATAAGTATTCCTTTTTGTCGATGACAAAGGGGGAGAAATATATAGAAGCTAACAAGTTTTTGCAGAAAAGTCGCCATATATTCAGGGGGAGAATTACAATATATACTACTTCGTCACATAAGTATTGTCATCAATCAAAAAGGGGGAGAATGTTGATTCATAGGTTTTGATTCATGACACAAGCTTCAGAGATCATGAGACGAACTACAAAGAGAATACTATACAAAGGCGACAAAAAGAGAATAAAAGTATATTGTGCACTACAAAGGAGACAAGACTACAATCCAGAGATTAATATTAATATTTTATTATATTGAGTCTTAGAATATTGTTAAAATCATTCCTAAAGTAGTCACACACACACATGCAAATAGTTGTATATTGTTTTATACTTGAAAAAATATGATCTGTGCACATAACATCAGGACGGTCGACCGACCAGTAAACTCGGCTGACCGAACCTGTTATTAGTGCATAGATATGCTCTGTTTTGTGCACGATTTTAAACTCAGCTAACCGGCCAGAATTTTCAGTCAACCGACCTGGAAATAACGGCTATTTTTCTAAAGAGTTGCGATCGTTCGTGAAGAGGAATCACTTTCAATCCTAGAGACATGGTCACAACCTTTGATTGAAACTCTTCATGAAAGATTGTAACTATTCTACAACTATATAAACATGTTTAATTCATTCCTACAATTACCAATTCTTATTTATAATTCTGAAATCTATTCTCTATTTATTTCTATAAATAAAAGCATTTATTCTCATTCAATATCGCTAGAATCTCTGAATTAATTTATATACTTCAATTCTTATCCTCCTTCTAAATCTTCACACACACACTACATATTATTGAGGATTTGATTATAGGAAAATTGTACTATCAAAAGACAATCCGTGTTATTCAGAACACATTCGTCAACAAATTATTTGTATTAAGTTGAAGTCCTCTTCGGCTATTGAGGCGGAAAAATTCCTATTCGGCTGCTCAGGTGTGGTATACCTATTCCTCCGGGTTAAGTGAGGGGTTTAGTCTAAATCCAGAGGATATTCTGGGACTGGACGTAGAACAGGAAGTTCGAACCAGTATAAAAATTCCTGGTGTGCTTACTTTAATTCTTATTTTACTACTATTATTAGTTTCCGCATTTATATATAATATTACACGATCCTTAGTATTGCACGTACACTTTCATGACGTTGGACATTTAAAAGAAACATGTAGAGTTACGAAACCCTTGGGTGTCGAATCTCTACAACTAGAGATATCGAACCCTTAAAACGTGATGTCAGACTTCTATAAAAACTGATACATCAAACATGTATCATTTCATATTGTTAACCAGGTTTTTAACCCAAAAGAAACCAATAGGAGTTAGAACGTCGAGGAGAAGATAGAACAACGTGAAACTTGGCAATAAAACTCAAAACGACTAAAAAAGAACTCATGGAAGTATGGACCAAAAACGAACTAAGGAATTCGGCCCAAGTTAAGGAACCTTACTTCAGTATCGAATACAGATGTTTTACATTGGCACCTTCATACTTAGGATAAGTGATTTACTATCATCATATGTATATTCATGAAGTTTCATAGATTTCCAAAGAGCTTCTCTTTAAGAATGAAGACATGGCAATCCAAACAACAGAGTAATCTAAGTCATGGAAGAACGATGATCAAGACTCATCAACGACCTACCAAATTACATGATGAGCATCTAAATGAAGCAAGAAACTCAAAAGAGTTTCATCACCCAAAGCCTAAGGACTAGATTCAGTACCGCATCAAGGGTCTTCATTCAACACCGAATCTAGCCCTTAACTTGGGTGATCACCATCTTCCTTGTGCTACCTTGGGTTACCTCCTAGACTTCTCTGATAGCATGCTTCTGATCCAATATGGCTGCTAACAATATAATACAAAACTAAAAGCAACTAAGATCGGATCCGGATTCTGCCACTACTACACAGAAGCCCCTGTCATTTCTTCAACTCTCTCTACTCCATAGTCACCAAGACAGATCCTTTAGGTAATTCTAAGATATAGAATCTGTCTATCACTTATACTTATGCCTAACTCTCCCTCAGTCACTTTGTAATCATATTCTATCATGTTCAAATCAATAAGGAAAGTTACTAAGTGGACGTAGGCCCAGTTAACAGCTGAAGCATTATAAAAATATCTATTCAGATTTAATTTTCTTTAATTTTGTATTATAGTTGCTCTGTTCTAACAGGGCTGGTGCTTTCACATCATACTCCAATGTGGTGCTTTATTTTTAGGTTAACATTTTGGTACTTTAATTGAGAATAGTATATCTTGGCTTAGATCCAACTCTCCATTTTGGATCGAATAAGTCTAGAAGTTAGATCCACAAATTCTACTTTGAAAAGAGTTTGAAGACTTTCCATTGAAGATCATTGGTAGGAAGAAAGATAAAAACTTATAGGAGATTTGCTGGTGCAACAATTGGTAGTATTGTACCAAACCACCAGCAGGTTGAAGTCAATAACATTACAAATTTACCCATAGGGACCGTCAGCATAGTAATTACTGAACCGCCCCTGGCTCGAGGATCATAGCCGATTCAATAAGGATTTAGACCCTAAGAAGAAGAGTTCAGGGGAGAAACATCCAGCACTGACAAAGATTATGGTGTCTGTCCCTGTTAACATGGATAACCCAACCCGAGTCTTAAAGATAGGATCACAAATCGGAAACAAAATGCAATGGGAATTGATCAAATTTCTTCGTACCAACCTGGACGTGTTCGCTTAGATGAATTCCAAAATGTATGGGTATCGTCAAAGATAGTGCGTCATGCACTTAATATCGATCCCATGTACACTTCGATGAGGCAAAAGAGAAGCAGTCTGGGTCTGGAGCGATCCGTTGGGCCGAAGGAAAAGGTGGATAAGCTATTGGCTAACGGCTTCATCCATGATTCAAGTTATCCTAAATGGGTATCAAATCTAGTTATGGTTAAAAAGTCAAATGGGGAGTGGTGAACTTGTGTTGACTACTCATACCTAAACAAATCTTGCCCAAAGGATAGCTTCCCGCTCCCCAGAATCGACCAGTTAGTTGACGGAACCGCATGACACAAGCTGCTCTCATTCTTGGACGCCTACTTAGGATATAATCATGCACAAAATCGATCAGGAGAAAATCAGCTTCATCACCGACCTTGGATTGTATTGTTACTGAGTAATACCATTCGGCCTAAAGAACGCCAAGGCAACTTATCAATAGTTGGTGAATACAATGTTCAATGATCAGATCGGAAGAACAATGGAAGTATATGTGGACGACATGTTAGTCAAATCATGTGTGTCTATAAATCATTTGGATAACCTCTCGAAAAGGTTTGAGATTCTTCAAAAGTATGGAACGAAGCTTAACCCGCTGAAGTGCTCTTTCGACGTAGCATCTGGGAAATTTCTGGGTTTCATCATGAATGCTAGGGGCATTGAAGCTAATCCTGGGCAAATCACCGGCCTATGAAATGTCACAGTCCCTACGACCAAAAAGGAATTGCAAATTCTAAATGGAAAGGTCGCAGTGTTGATTAGATTTATTTCCAAAGGAACAGAAAAGTGTATACCATTTTTCGACACATTGATGAAGGGCAAGAAGAATTTCGTGTGGAATCAGGCCTACCATACCACCTTTGGGAATTATTGAGACATATGGAGACCACAACTGTTTTGTAAAAACTAATGGACGCGGAAGACCTATTCATTTATCTAGCTGTGTCAACTCATGCTATGAGTGCAGAACTGGTACATGAAGATGCCAAGATCCAGCGACCTATCTACCACATCCGTAAAATATTCACTGGAGCCGAGAAAAACTATCCGAAGTTGGAAAAACTAGCTTATTGCCTATTTATCACATCAAGGAAGTTACGACCATACTTCCAGCCTCATCAAGTCAAAGTGTTAACGGATCAACCTTTGAAGCAAGTATTGTACCGCCTAAAAACATTGAGGCGACTTCTTAAATGGAACATAGAGTCGAGTCAGTATGATATCATTTATCACCCCAAAAGGGCAATCAATGGACAGGCATTGGCAGATTTCATCGTTGAGTTCACTATATGAGATGGTGAAAAACAAAACACTCCAGAAGTAGTGTCATAGTGGAAGCTGTTGTCCATGGTGCATCAAAAAATTCCTACTCAGGAGTTGGAGTTGCTCTCAAAACTTCTGAAGGACGGTCTGTTTTCTACGCTCTAAGTTTGTCCTGCTATAAACAACGAGGCAAAGTATGAGGCATTAATAGCAGGACTGAAAATTGTGAAGGAATTAGGAATAAAGGCTGTGCACATCTATAGTGACTCTCAGCTAGTTGTTGTCTGTTAGGTGAAAGGGGAATATCAGCCAAAGGGGCAAACCTTGCTCCTTATCTGTCAAAGGCATGGAAATCGTTAAACGATATTGCACACTATACCATAAGTCATATTCCAAGAGAGTAGAATATAAAATAAGATTACCTAGCTAAATTATCTAGTTCCGGAGAAGCATAGTCAATGAGGCTGGTTCTAGTTGAAAAGCCCATGGCTCCTAGCATAAATCAAATGGACGTTGATTGGATTCTAGAAACTACAAATGGAGAGGAATCATGGATGACACCGATCATAGACTCCCCATGGATTGTAATGAGCGGAAGAAGCTTCTTTGAAAGGCAACATGATTTATGCTACAAGACGGATGCTCAACAGGAGGGGATTTTCTACCCTCTTACTTAGATGTGCAACCAGTAGCGAAGCCAAGAGGATCCTTTGAGAAATTTATGAGGGCAGCTGCGGAGACCACATCGAGGGGTATACATGAGCAAAGAAGGTCCTCCGTTATGAACACATCTGGTCATCAGTCAACCAAGATGCAGCAGACTATGCCAAAGGTTGCGATCGGTGCTAGAGATTTGCCAAAGCTACGAGAACCTCATCCACAGAGCTAACGTAAATGCTCAGATGGTCGTTTGCAATCTAAGGAATCAATCTAATTAGCATATTACCAATAGCTAAAGGGGGAGCCAAATATGCTATCATCGCAGTTGATTACTTCATTAAATGGGCCGCAATGGAGCTGATGTCCACCATCACTGCTAAGAAAGTAAGTAACTTCATTAATAAAAATATAATATGTAGGTTCAGAGCACCACAAAAAATTATCTTAGACAATTAAACTCAGTTTGAGAGTGTCGAATTTAAAAACTTCTACGAGCATTTCTAGATCGAGAATAGCTTTCTACGGTGGCAAACCCACAAGCAAACGAATAAGTGGATGTAGTAAACAAAATCATCAAATCCACCATCAAGAAATGGCGAACAAAAACTAAAGGAAATTGGTTTGATGAACTTCCTCTCATAGTATGGGCTTACAGAACGAATCATAAATTAGCAATCGGGCACTCACATTTCGCCTTGGCATACTGTTCAAAAGCAATGTTTTCGGTGGAACTGGAAGTCCCCTCTCATCGAAGAGGACACTTCAATCAGAGTGATAACGAGCAGCTCCTGCTTGATTCACTTGATCAAATCGATGAGAGGTGAGAGGTGAGAGGAAGCTGAACTAATGACTACTGCTCACCAAAAAAGGGTAGCGAGAAACTTCAACTCCAAGGTTCGCAACCGTACCATCGAAGTGGGAAATCTTGTCCTGGAATGGATTCCCACTTCGAAAGCACTTGGACCAAATTAGGAAGGACCCCATGTGATCGGCCAGAAACTTGGAGATGGAACTTTCAAGCAACAACGGTCAATGGAATTCAAATTCTAGGTGTTTTGAATAGCGACTCATTATGACACTATTTTATTTAGTATTTATCTATGTATTTCCTATTTTTGCAAATAAGCCTCCCAGGGACACTTGGGGAATTTTAATTTGGCAGGGTTTGCCTCTCTTTTTTTGTTAATAAAATCATTTTGGCTTCTTAAACCAATTGAAGTGTGTTCATGTAAGTAACCTGCTGAGTCGACGGAGTTAGATCGGCTTAAGAATCATCCATTCGCTACTTGGATCGGTGGAACCGCATCCAAGTACACTCCAGCCACATGCTTCTTGAACCAATGGAACTGCATTCGAGTTAGCTACCAGTTGATTTAACGGAAGAAAATCCACCCAAACCGTCGACCGATGGGAAAAACTATCCTTGCCTTCTAAGAACCAGCATTGATCCATCAGCACCGGGAAGGCCCAACCCCCGTGCGCATCTATATGCCGCGCTTCGCTTCTTGGACTAATGGTACCACATTCAATAAGCTTCCATTGTTTTTTTCGCTTGAACTGGTGGAACCGCATTCAAGTGCACTCCATTCCTTCGCTTTATGGGCAAGTGGAACCCGCGTCTGAGTAAGTATACATTCTTTTTGCTACTTGAGCCAATGGAACTGCGTTTAATTGCACTCCATCCCTTTGTTCTTCGACCGGTGGAACCCCGTCTGAACAAGCATCCATTTAGTTTAGCGCTTATACCAATGGAACCGCATTCAAGCATACCCCGAATCATTAATATTACTCTAGTAGTATCATCCTTCTGTCAAAACCTCCTAAATACTGACGTTGCTCCCACAACATCGAGAAATTTATCAATTGCAGGATTAGTAGAAACCAGTTCCCGCCTCCGAAAACTCAACATCGCCTAGATATCGGCAACATTGAATGAAAATCTAAGGGTTTGAGCTATCCACGTGTCTCAAGAAATGGATGTTGATATTCGGATAGAACCTTAATACGGAACGTGGAAGAAATCAACCAAATCCAAAGTACAAGATGCTCAGAATAAAGTATTCATACTATAAGTCACCGGAGATAGGAGCTGTAATACATCTTTGACTGGAGGCAACTAGAAAGTAGCCCAGAGTACCGGGTCCTATAACATGTGTTCGAGGTAAGTAGCCCTATGGAGTAGGGGGCGCACACACATTAACACTTAGCCACAATAAGGATACTCCACAGTTTTGGCACACCGAACAAAGAACCTTGGCAATGAAAACAGAACCGAGTAACGTAGTAAACTAAATAACTACAACTTACACTATTAACACCATTCACATGCATAGAATTGCGATAAATAAACACATCGTATATCGCACAGACAACTGGTATATGAACATGAATAGTACGCAGAACATAAAAAGTACGCAGAAGAGATAATAGTAGAAATACTAATCTTTTCATTGCTTATATCACTTTATGTACATAATTAAACAGTGAGGGCCGCTCCCGCACAATGTTGGCCTGTTTGGACACCAAAAGAAAAAGTACAAACTCACCGACACAACAACAAAAGAAAGGACACTAAGTACAGACTCTATACTTGTATAAAAGACACATGAAAAAAAGACCACCAAAACTCAGCTCCACTGATGCTCGAGCCCGTTAGTTCTTTTCACTTTTATCTCCTCCTTTGTTGCCTGTGCTAGGGCCGATCTAAATATTCTTCATGCTATTTTTACCGGTCTCTTCCCTTGTAGCGGGACCAGACCCTACCGACCTTCTAGCAACCACACTTTTCTCCTTGGGCACCTTCAGCGTGATGGTAGTGAGAGTCTTGCATTTTCTCTCTCCTTTCTCCTTCTTCACCTCTAGCCCTCGCTAGTATACAATCTTCGTGTTGTGTCACCTTATTTACATCGGTTGAGTTAGAAAACGAAACAAATAGTATCATTTGTGTCGACTCTTTCTTAACAACTGTAGCAATTGGTCAATGAAAAACATTATAAAGTAAAAAAATTGCGACATTGTTTGCATTTGTTATACTTAGAACAGTAGCAAATTGTGTAAAGCAAATACAACTTTATTTTTAATAATTAAATTTTATTTAGCGGTCAACAAAATTTACTTCCCATTTTCTTTTTTATATTCCCGCTTCATATTACCGTTTCACAATAGAAATCAAGTTTCCTAATTCGTATGCTTGAAACCTAAATTTTTATCTCTATTGAAACATGCAAATTGAAAAAAAAAATCATAAGATTTCATGAGTCGGTGATTGGAAGGAAAATATAGATTGTGAAATCAAAATCAAATAGGGGCTACGGGTTTGATTCGGCGATTTGAGGATTAGGGTTGTATTGCCGATTGGATGTGTTGTGAGGAGTTTGGTCAGGTTACGAATTAAGGAGTTGGAAATGTCGATTAGTTGAGGCTACTGTGAAGGGTTAAGTCACAATTTGGTTTGGGGTTGTGAAGTTTGTCGAAGATCGTCGATTTGGGCATTCGGGTTGTGGAATTTGTAGGATGGCTTCGATTTCGGTTTGCGGATGGTTTTAGTGGCAGAAGTTTGTTGTGGGGCAGGTGATTTTGAGGTTGTGCTTTGGGTATGCAGTGTGATTGAGCAGTTTTGGTGATGTAGGATGGTGATGGTGATGTAGATTGATTGTTGTAGATGAGGAAGTGCGGATTTGGGTCGTGAGAAGAAAGTTCGGTAGCAGTAGATTGATGGTTTTGGGTGCTTTCGGGCAAGGAGAAATTTTTATCCAAGTGAGCTAAAAATATATTACAATTTTGTGTTTAGTTAGCTAAAAATTTCTATTATAAAATATTGACATATAGATTGATGGTTTTGGCCATGACATTTGTAGTTGACAAGCATCCTATCTATAACGATTTTTATACTTGGTGTAGAAATCTACACAGCTGTAGAATTGCACTTGACAATGTAGAAATGACTCATTGCTAATTCCCAGTTTTGTTTTCATGTCATGTCATATAGTTATGTTTCCATGATTTTTCTTGTTATTTCTTCTTAACATAGGTGGCAAGAATTACACTTAACATTGTAGAAATGACTCATTGTAAATTTCCAAGGCTTTAGGTCCAAGTCAAACTTTTTGAATCTATGAAGGAAATTAAATATGTGAAAGAAAGTGAAAAAAATAAAATATTAAAGCTAGAGAATAGTTAAAATCAACAAAACTTAACTGGTTAAGAGGTTTTCTCTAGGAATTGAAGTACATCATTTCTTTTTCAATTTCAAGCGGTAAAAAACCATTCGTAAATGATCACTTGTATGGATATTTATGATGAATTTAAACACAAATCAAAAGATAAGTTTAACAAACTAAACTTCATAATAAAGCATACATAAAAAGTTCTTGACAATTGAAAGTTGAAGCTATAATATTTGGAGCTATAGTTTTTAGTAAAAAAGAAAGTATGATGCAGAGATAGGAGAACTCACATAAGTACTGAGTTGCCAAACAAACTAGATAAATTGTCATGCTTGAAATAAAGAGGGTGTAAAGGTACAGAAAAATCCGAAGGATTTAGCACTAAGAAAATATTATTTTCTCTTCCCGATCTTATCAAAGGATCCCTCCTTGGATCATTGACCATTTGATAAATTTGGATGATGAAAGGTGCCACTTGTAATTGAATATCATGACAGGTATTATTGTTCCTACTAAAGGCACCACAGCTTCTAAGCAACTTTCTTTTTTTTCATTTGCCTCTTTACCATGAAAGAATGGACCAAAAATCGTCATTTGAACTTTTTCTCCATCATCCACCTTTCTTCCCATAGCCAAATCTCCGACTTAATATTATTATTTATATGTATTCCCTAATAAACTAAAGTACCAACACATATTTCTCCAAACTTTACATTTGTTCCTTATCCGCAAGCATGAGGCTAACATGTAAAACTCCTGCATCAAATGATTTTCCAAGTATTTAACCATTACGATTACAACACTGAGTTTACGTAGAGAAACATTTGAATATAATGTACCACTCTAACTTGAACGCTCAACTTAGCAGCAGTAAACTATAAAAAATGGAAGTATTTACCACATCAAACCTTACATTCTCCTAGTTAGAAACTATTATTCAATTGGAGATATACCTTTTGAATATCCTTAGTAATCATCGATATAGTTTAGTTTTCAATAAGATCCCAACTTATATCGGCTTTAGATGGTAATATAACTTGTGAAATGTTCATTTCTATATTATTTCCTTTCAACTTAAATATGATACACGGATGGACAAATTTTTTATTTTTTTTACATTGTTCTCTTTACCCCATCATACTTCATTGTCTTCACTCCCTTTAGTCAAACATCAATATTTTTCCAAGGACTTAATAAAAGTTTCAAACGAAATGCATATTTTAATCTTCTAATTCAACGTCTATTTTTAAAATTTCACTATTTCAGCTGTATTAAATTAGGCGTGCGGTACTAAATTATAGTGTAATTTTAGTAACAAATTGCAATATTTCGTAAATCCATCCATAGAAATATGGTTCCCATCAATACATTTTTTTGAAGTGGTATCTATATTTGAATTAATTACCTAGGGTTCGCAGTCCTTTAGGTGCTCAGCAGCAGGATATGTTTTTATCCGAAGTAGAAAGCAGTGTAGTGGACCCAACTTGGTTCTTTTAAGTCCTAACCAAGTTTCTTCTTTTTCTAAAAAAAAAGAACAAAGAAAGAAACCGGGTAAAGTCATTTGATGGTGTAGGTTTACTTCATCCCATTCACCAGATTTTGGGGCACCTCCTTACTCTACTTTTCACACACAGACACAAATATACAAAATAATAATTATGATTCGCAATAATGTGGAATTGCATAATTGAAGGAGAATATACGACAAATGCTTCTGATACTATAAAAAATTTCTTGGTTCTCTTGAAAAAGTTAGAGAAGCCATTGAAGTTGATCATTTGCAGAGAGTGAAGAAGGAAATGCAGGGTTCGATAGTCACTTGACCATGCAAGTTTTTATGAGCTTGAAGATGCACCATACATTTAGGGATGGCATCAAATCTATTATTGCTGTGACCTTTTAGTGAGTTTCCACATATGTTGTGGTTTGACTATTGATGCATTCCTTTGTTGATACTTTGGTTTAGAATTGTTTGCTCTTCTTGACTGCAAATGTCGTGGGTCAGTGTTTATACTTTCCTTTGTTAATATTTTATAGTTAATATATACTTTGGCTAGTGAGCATGTGAGGGAGTAGTGAGTCAGTTAGCTCTTCCTAACATCAAATTTTTATACTTTTGTTTAGATCTTTCAAGTCGACATGTGTCCTAGCCATATGGGAATCGGAAGAGCATAATAAGGGTCAGTGTTTATACTTCCTTTGTTAAGAGATTCTTATTATAAAATATCAACTAAGATATGTTTTGCCTACAGGTTCTCAATACTTGGAATGTTTAATAAGGAATTTATATGTAGTAATTGTTGTTTTATGAAAATAAACTAAAATGAAACTAAAATATTTATTTATTAGTGTGTGACACCAATGGGTGGGTGCCTCTTGAGGTTGGTATGCTGATCTTCTACATTTTGTAGAAAATGATTTATCATTCATTTATTTTTTAAGCTTTTTCTGCACTTACATTGTTTCTATGCTTGGTAAAGTAGATAGACTATTTATAAATGAAAAATGCTCTGAAATTTTTCCTACGATTAGTGCAATTCAATCAATGATCTTCCCCTATTATTATTAAAGTAAACATATACATATGCATGCTATCAAAATTTTCACATAATGCAATATTATTTAGTTAATCTTGATTTTTTTTCTTTCGCTTATGATGTTTATAAATTTCCATATTATTTTTCCTTGCGCGAATCATTGAATTCATGCAGGCCCGATGTAATAATGCTTGGCCTGATTCAATTATGACATATATGGTGCATCAAAGCTTCAAACTGTGATAGGCTAAAACCTAAAGGTATTACACTTATATTGTTCAAGGCAGTGCACTGCAATGCCTTGAAAGGCAATGCTTGCACTTCATCACTGCCTTGAAAGGCAATGCACTGCCTTTTACAATGCAGTGCTTGCATACTGCCTTAAACAGCAGTGCTGGAGCTCAATAACTACGCATTTGGACATGTTTTTAATCAAATTGTTATGTTTTAATAGCAAATTACTCCTAAAGTTCTTTTGATAATTACAAATAGAAAATTGTTCAAAATAATCTTGTAAGTGTTTCCACTTCATCGGTGCTTATTTCTCAATGCGTAGACTCTTCACTCGGTAGAGATGATCTCGATGTGGAGGGTGATTTTCAGTTTTAGATACACTACTAGATATATGCTTTATGAGAAAATAAAGTGTTTCCACCATATGTGCTTTAGTCCTAAACAAATGTCTTACTATCCTATATTTGAGTGTTTATTTCAATACAAAGTTACATCTTGACTTGACAATTTCTATATCATCTGGTCTTTTAAGTCTAATAATTTTGAGAACTTTTATGAATCTGGCAAAGGAAAATTACTCTACAATAAAAATATTACTATTATAAGTCACAATAGTAATATCACTATTGTAAAAAAGTCACTCTTGAACAAAAATACAGTAATCTTACACTTTCTGGATTTGGGAAAAGAAAAAAATTGGAATGTTTATAATTAGTCTAAAGAAATATACCATGTACTTTCAACAGCTTTTGGAATAAGATTCAAGTTCAGTGTGCAAATGTTGATTTTTTTTCTTACTGCTGTCTAAAGTTAAATAAATGGGTTACAAGAACCTTTTCTAAAAAACTACTCTTAAATAAGCATACCTTAAAAAAGAAAGTCTTTTAAAAGGATGGAGAAAAAATTCATGCAATGGGACTGTAATTTGATTGAATTACTTAATCTCCTTATTCAAAATGTTTTACAACTGGATTATAATATATGTTTCTACTCATTTGCGGTTCTTTATACTGCATTTAGTTGTTGACAGTATTGTTTGGGTAACGTAGTATTGTTTTCAGATTATAGCACCTTATCACATTGATAGTTTTGAGGTATTCTTAATGTAGTATTGTTATCCATCTTCAGATTGTTTGTTGACAGTAGTCACAAACCTTAGGTTGATTTGATGTATTCTATACCTTATCATGTTGACAGTTTTGAGGTTGCTTTGATGTAGTTTTGTACCTTATCGTGTTGATGTATTATGTACCTTGTCCATTTTAATATCTATTTGATTCAATTTAGCTTTAACACATTTTAATCTATATGTGCAATCAAGCATTGTATTTGGGTTTACACTAAAAAGGCGATTAAGGCGACAGGCTTGATAGTGAAGGTTGCTCAAGGGATTGAAAGATGGTTGAATTAATTTCTGCATCATTTTGTTAGATTCGATTTCCCAAGGAATATTTGACATGGATAAAATATGACTTGATACTGAAGGTATATATGTTACTATTGTATTAGTTTGTATTCATTTGCTTGTATACCTGTTACTATTGTAACTATTTGACATAGACAAAAATATGTTTCATTGCAAAATTATGTAGTATTGAGTAAAGACTTATTCCTTGATTAACATATGACTTGATACTGAAGGCAAAGATGAAACGTGTCTGGGCTAGCTCTTTTGAACCAAAAGGAAGATTGTTTGTGTCGGTTGTAATAAACAACTATAGCAGCATACCACACTTTTGAAGCCAAATGTCAGTCAATTGCGACGGTTGTTATAAAGAACTGCAACAACAAATAGGTCTGCCGTGTTGATTATAATAAACAACCATAGCAACATGCCACACTTTTGAAGCTTATTGCTAGTCTATTATGATGGTTATTATGATGCACCATAGTAAAAAATAGGCTTGCTGTGTCGGTTGTTATAAAAAACCGTAGCAAAAAAATTTGCTTCTTGCGACGGTTTAAAAATCGTAGCAATAGGTGTATGCCTATTGTGACGTCTGCATTTTCTACGGTTGTTGAACCGACATAATAAGGGATAAACAATTGATGCAAATGACTTTTTTGTAGTAGTGGCTTTCCTTGCCTCCTCCAATCTCTCCACTATGGTCCTTTGGTCAATCGGTCCCGACTCGGTAATAACTACCACCACCACGTCCGCAGATGCGGGAACGTCCTCTTGACCTTGCAGTGCTTCTATTTTTTCAGAATCGGGCCCAGGCTTGGATCCAGAAACTGGGATCGTTCCAGAAGCCACTAAGGAAACGGTGGTCGAAGCAGTGAAAATAGCAGTAGCTCCTACTAACCCAAGAGACAAGATATTTCTATAGTGGTTCGGCTGTTAATAAAGAATACGTCCACTTTATAGCTTTTACTGATCAACTTGCTGTTACAAATTAGTTTCAATTGTAATATGATTCTTCTTTCCTAAATTAGATCAAACGACCATCATTAGAGACAATTGAAAGGATCTCGGTTGCTTTTTTAATGGCTATTGTGAGATAGAAGAAGAGTGAAGAAACAATGGAAGGGTTTCAGCAGAGATCAAAGTAGATTCTTTTTCTGTTGTAGATGAGATGGTATTTATAGGAGATGGAGAGCACTTGGCCCAGAGCTGCTTTTCCAGAAGCCTGCATTCACTACACAGAGGAAGTCCAGAAATATTGAAGGTCATCAGAGCAAAGTATTTAGATCGATACCAATCCGATCCAATTGGATCGGTACCAATCCAAATAGTTAAGCATTTTTAATGCTTTGACTACTTGGTTGTATTTCTTGCCTGCTTACGATGCTCTAAATGTAGTTTTGAAGCTTGTTGACTTGTTTGGACGATGATTCACCTATATGTTAGATTGAATTGGTATCGGAGTCGGATAAGTCTTCACTTCTTGGACTCGGATGCTTGGAATGTTATCAAACTCTGTATATAAGCTTAGTGGAGACCTAGGAGTGTAAGGCAAGTAGAACAAAGATCCAATAAATTAATATTTTGGATCTGTACCGATCCAATTGAATCGAATCGGTACTGATCCGAAATGTTCGCCTTAAAATGACCCAAACTTCTTGGGGTCCTTTATCTTGTACCGTTAGGCCTTCCGATCAAACCTTGAGTCGTTCTGGTTTAATCTGAACGTTCTAACTTCTTTTGAATTCTGCTGCGTTAAAAAACAAGTTAACATTTTCCTCCAGAGTAGCTTTCATTAAAAACAAGGTATGCTCTAGAATTGTTTATCTTTAGGTTTCTATTTTAAGGAGTTTCATTGGTCGTGTTGAGCTATCTTGTGATATGTTGATGAGCTATTCATCTTTCAATGTGGATCTTTATTGCTCGTGATTACTTAGTAATTTGGACTTGAGTTTCTTAGGCATGTATACGAACATCGAGCAGGTCGCATAGTGAATTTTAGGACTATTTGGACGAGTTAATTTGGATTGGATCGATAACGATCCAAGTACTTTATAATTTTTTCAAAGTTTCCTTTTTTTCTTTTTTTATGTATGAGCCGACCCACCAGTTTAATTCATTTCCATTCGATCCCTCACTTCTCCAGCCGATCCAACCTCTCCAACCCTAGCTAGCTGATCCAAGCATTCATCCCTCAAGGAGCTGTCACGGTCGATCTCCACCACCAGGGCCATCAACCACCGCCTCCTAAAGCCATTACTGATGATTAGAGCAAGGAACCTCCGTCAAAAACCCCTACTTCAAGAAGACTGCTGATCTGATCCTTGTGAACTTCTAGTTTTAGGTCTCCCTAAACTAAAGATCGATTGAACTTTTCTAATTTGAAGGTTAGTAGCATGGATTTTAGTGTATTGCTACATTAACGATCGGTGATGAAGTTGTGTTGGTGACAGATACAGTGGAAGAATCGAGTTGATTGTGACTTTGTGGAAGAAGATAGCAAATCGAGTCTTGAATTTTTCACGAAACGAAGCTGGGGTATTGCTCCGGTACTCGACATATTTTGCTATCTTCACCAACAGAGTCAGAATTGACTTGCACGGAGTAACACAGTCGATCCCGGCACATCTTATGGATTGATTTTGTTTTTTCTTGGAGGTGATAATAGCATAGGGTAGCGTCTTGTGTGCAAATCATGATGTTATCCAGAGAACTAAAATCGACTTATGTTGAGAATTCTTTACTTGATCTAGACCCATCGATCTTTATACACTCGCTTCGGATTAGTCCTTTCATTGCATGGTCAGTGTACCTGGAATAGGAAGGGCTTTCCGTGTCATGTCGGACAATGGATCCGTTATTGATCGATAACGGATAAGTATAGGAGAAATGAAATCAATAGGTGATATGGATTGTTGTTTCTGGTGTGAATGAGCAATATACACAGAATGGTTTGTTCACAGCATTCTAGGACACTGGAATCATTCTCACTTAGATTACACATCACACACACTCCCGGTTGACACCTGGAATTCGATCGATGGCTGATACACGTCTATTTTCTCATGGATTTCAAGTGTCAACCACAAAAGGGTTTATAGTTTAGAGATTAGGCGTACTTGACCATTTTGAAAACAAGCTTTCCTTTATAGAATGATGCGCAAATCTTCCGAGTGCAAATCAGCTGAGGGAAACTCACCTCTTTCTGAAGCGGAGTCATTGCCAATCCCAGCTGGATCTGCGCTTCCAAAACTTACAGTCAATATGGTTGTCTGATTCCAGTTGGTCCCATCATCGATCGCACTCCTCCTAATTTCAGAGTCTTACTTGATCCTTAGAGAAAGCTCATACAATTCTTACATAGAGGATGTTGCAAAGCATTTGCTTGAAATATGGTATCATAGAGGACAATGTACTTCTGCCATCGAGATTAGAATTGGCTCATAGGCCACATTCTGGATATATGGCTTGCCACCGACATATGTGCATGTATGGTGTAGTGCCCCTATTCAATCACTTCTTAATGACAACTCTTCAGAACATAGGGTTGGCTCCATTCCAGATTCTTCCAAACGGATAACCTACGTGCTTATATGGTTTGTTCATGCAGACGCTTAATTGTGCCTTGAGCTTCGTAGAGCTGCAGTACCTTCTATTGTTTAAGAAGAGATAGCTAATCCATCACTAGTTTATATTAAAGCGCGGTGTAGCTAAAAACTTATACTAGATCTTCCCAGCAAAGTTCCTTCATTTACGAATCGGTTCTTTTTTGCTAAGTGTCCAGAGGGATTCACCCGTTTATGGACTACGGCGGGTAAGTCTCCTTTACCATGCTTGGAGTTTCCTTTAATTGCTACAAGTTTTTTGAACGGTCATATATTCTATGCAATTCTTCCAAAAATTAACAAGGACCCGACACTCGGTTATATTCTTAGCGCCTTGAAAGCGGTCGATTCTCAGGAGCGCACGATTAGATTCTTGCTCACAGATGAGAACCACCTGGGCTTTTACACCCTGGGAGATCCGTTGAATTCGTTAGAGCTCCTTCCTGCTCTAGAGTCCGAACTCGTTTTGTTTCCTCTTCCCATGACTCTGGTGAAGATGTTGATGACGACGAAGAAGAAAGTGGCTCATCCGATGGGTCAGAGAAGACTCCTGAGGATATACAAATTCAAGTCAGGGTTGATAACCTACCAAAAATTCTATCGATTCCATAAGAGAAAGAGGAAGAGTTTATTCAATAAAAAGGCATGGCTTCGCTTATTAGAGAAAAGGAAGAAGGACAAATTAGTGAGGAGCATCCTTTAAATGAGGAAGAAATAGATTAGGAAACTAATGACGGTGATGTCAAATTAGGCGAAAAGACCTTGGAATTAAGCCCCAGTCATGCACCTTCACCTTCTTTGAAAGAGCCTATTGAAGGAGCTTCTCCCAAGACTAAGCCTGTAACCAGCCTTCTTCTGGAAGTTGTTAACATTAATTTGGGAGAAACGAGTGACATTTTTGTGAATATAGGTGACTTGATGGATGACTTTGCTTTGGTTTCGAAAGGGTTGCCTTTCCGGTCTATATGGATCATCCCTGTAGGGAGCAATATTTTGACATTAGTTGGTGATCGATCTGGTTTGTGTATTCCACTGGGGTCGCTAAATTGCAACATGCTGTTCATTAGTATCACACACTTTATATTATTTTTATACTTTTTAAAGGATGTTTTAGTTCATCAAACACCTTTTTCTTAAAGCCATTTTATCGCTTGCTGTAGGAATCATGTCTTGTGGTTTTTACAACGATCATGATCGAGCTTTGGAGTTTCAACGTTCGTAGAGACACTCTTCTAGGTACCATGCTCCCGGGGGACTGATGAGGAGGGGGAAAGGAGGAAGGAGAGGGAGGAAGAAGCGCGTCGCCATGCTAAGAAAGATCAAGGCCATGATAGGGGTAGTGGCAAGAGAAGTGAAGAGCCCGACTGAGCAAGGAGATCCGTCAAAGAGGCCGAAAAGAGACCAAGTGCAATAATCCGCTTTACAGACTCCTACTTCCACTGGGATAAATGTCCATGCTTCCAGTGTCATGACCTCTTTCACTCATACTATCATGACCGCCTCTCCCTAGATTTCTAAGTGAGCACCTTACATTCCTCATGCTAGTCCCCCACATCTACAAGCTGCATTCCCTAATTTGTTCTTAAGGGGGTTGTTTTTTATAAGCTCAATCTGAAGTTGATTCATGCCAAATCTTATTCACCCCATTTCCAAGCAATTTTGAGCAGTTTGGAGCAAGCTAAGGGGTGGAAAAAAATTATGTTTGCAGCTGTTAACCATTAATCAGAACAACTATAAGGAAATCCTCTCATTTGAGTCCAAAAAGAATGTACAAGAAGCAGCTTGCATATCATGACGCGGAAATCGAGAGGCTAAAGAAAGAAAGAGATGATGCTCTCAAGAGGGAGAGAAAACGTGTTGCTTTGCTTAAGGAGCTAAAAGAATCTACTGACTGAGCCACAATCATATTTAGAGATGACATAAAGAAGTGCCATACTGATGAGGCTGCTTTAAAAGAAAAGTTGAGGATAAGCGAGACAATGGTTGAGATGTAGAAGAAAACCATCAACGAGCAGGCTCAAGAAGTTGTCTCTCTTCGTGAACAAGTTTCGAATTTAGATGCTGAGAAGAAACAGCTGGCGATAGAGAAGGCTAACGCAGATGCCAGCTTTTCAAAGCTTTCAGATACCTTTACAACGAAGATCGAAGGCTTGGATACTACTATTTTGGGATTCTATGTCAACTCTGTGCTGCATCAGTGGAGTCTTAATTACTTGGGTCTGTTGTTCCATCGTAAGCTTGTCATAGTCTAGGAAGAAATTCTGGCCCGATTTCAAGACATGGGTGGTAATTATATTGAAGAGGAGTTGGTTTAGGCATATCTGAATAAAGAGTCCGCAAACCTTTAAGAAGGGTCAGGAAATCTTGAGACTAGAGAGGGAACGAGAAGCTATTGATGACGCGGCCGCTGCTAAGACTATAATCAGGCATTTTCGTTCTGGCCTTGGTGAGTCGGCTTCACATCTTCACGCTGATGAGTGGATCGTTTCTACTTCTTCCACGATTATTCAGTTACTAAAAGAGGGCAACGGCAAGGGCTTCGAAGTTGTGGAGCATGAACAGACCCCCAAAGCAAGTAATTTTCTTGTCTCTCTCATGTTTGAAGACTTCCAATTTACACCTGATGAAATGGCCGACATAACCGCCCTTTATTCTGATATTATAGATCAACCCTCTCTTTCTGCCGAGTTGCCTCCTCCTCACGGTGCCAGATCTACTTCCATTCTGACCGCATCAATCGTCGTCTTCGCCTCTAGCTCGTAGCTCGGTTCGCACTATGAGTAAATTACAGCGCTGCATGGTTTGGACGACTCCTCTGTATCTAAAGAGGAGGGTTTGGCAGCTACTGACACATAGGAGCAGGCGTACCAAGCTAGCCAACCAAAAAAAGTAGAGACCGAGCAGCAGATGGTACCAGTGAAGAAGGAGAAGGTTGAAGAGCAAAAAAGGTCGTTAAAGAGTTCTCACAAATCCGACAAGCACAAAGGCAATAGAGGATCTGCCAGTGGCAGTGTTTCAAAAAGCGAGATCTCCCTAGGAGTAGAGAAGCTCGAGGAGTTGCCGACTAGAGGCGGGAAAGGCAGTAGAGGAGGAAGCAAGAAGAAGCCTTAATCTGTCTATGCATTCGTGAAGTGGAGCTTTTGATTTTTGGTTCTTTTTGTACAAGTGCATAATTTGCTCTTAGCATTTCTTCTTGTTGTTGCAACAGTGGTGTTTTTATTTTCCTATTCTTGGCCGATATTGTGTGGCTACCGCCCCCGCTACTTGTTGTTGTACATGAAAAACATTATAAGTAATAAAACTGTTGAAATTTTGATTGAAACTTCACATGTCTACTTATCTACATTCCATGCACCATTGTCGTTTTATACCACTTTTTCTTATTCAGCACTGTTTTATTTAGTCCCATAATTATTGCCAAAATTCTTTATTTAGAGCAACAGAACTGTGAAGTATTTGCTATTTTGGTCAAGTGTTGGCGTATGCGCATCCTAATTTACAGGACTGTTTACTCCGAACACTTGATTTGAGATTGGGTGCTCCTGGTAGTCTTCCGGATGCCCTAGTCGAGTTTATACAGTAGCTCCTATCTTTGGAAACTTCTAGTTTTATCGTCCTCATTTTAGATTTCCCATTTTAATTTCAAACTTAAGATATCCATGAAGCTTTTTGGCGGCCTTACGATGAGTAATTTACACACTTAAGTGATTTACGCACTTAAGTGATCGATGATGTCAGAGCATTATCGATTACTTGAAATTTTGTTAAGTGATTTCACTATAATGCTGACATTCAGGCTATTGCACACAAGTGTCGCTCCTTGGGGTGCTATTTCCTTGGCTTCGGAAGCGGTGTGAGGCTTCTTGTAATATGAGAGTTCCTCGTCTTTGTATGCAATTTTGGTGATCCAAGTAGTGGTGTGCAGCTTACGAATTGCGCATAGTGGGATCGAGGCCTGCTCGGTCTTAGTTTTGCAAACCAAGAAACAATGCATGGCTTCGAGATGCACAGCTTATGAGATGTGCAACTTAGGTAATTATGTTTGCTTGGACGTGATTCCATATTCCAAGAGGCAATGCGCAGCTTATGGAATGCGCATCTTTGACTCGGACCTTTCTGGTGTCGCCGGAGCAACACCGGTTCTTAGAAGGACGGGATTGAGTTCCGTCGATCAACGGTTTGAGTTAATTTTCTTCCGTCGACTCGATGGGTAGATGGGGAATACTTGAACATGGTTCCACTATCTCAAGTAGTGATCGAAAGGTTTTGACTCGATTTGACCCCATCAACTCGACATGTTACTTATATGAACACAGTTTTATTGGTTTAGAAAGCAAAGCAATTCCATTAATTGAAACAGAAGTTGGGCAAGTTCTGCCTATTTACAATGCTTCCGGTATCCCAAGATGGCTTATTTGTAAAAATAGGAAATACATAAGATAATTCTAGATAAAGTAATGACGAAGCGATTCGATGTGCTTGGAATTTGGATTCCATTAACAATTGTTAGCTTGAATGTGCCATCCCTTAGCTTCAGGAGGCGACGGTTCATGGCGCTAGTGGAGCATTTGGCCGATTACATAGGGCCCTTCCTGGTTTGGCCCGAATGTTCCTGGTACGGGATAGGCTCATTTGAGGAGAAGGTCTCCTATTTTGAAAGTATGGTTACGGACCTTAGGGTTGAAATGTCGTGTGACCCTTTTCTGGTAAATGGCAGTCCTTAGCTAGGCTTCTTCCCACTTCTCATCGACCATATTGAGCGACTTAAGCAGGAGTTGTTTATATGCCTTTGATTGAAGTTTTGCCTTCGATGAAAAGGGACTTCTAGTTCGATTGGAATCATTGCATCTGAAACATATGCCATGGCGAATGGAGAGTGTTTGGTTGCAAATTTGAGCGTTGTTCTGTAAGCCCATAGTGCAAATGAAGTTCATCAACCCAATTTCTTTTAGCTTTAGTTAGCCGCTTTTTGATGGTGGACTTGATGATCTTGTTTACTACCTCCACTTGACCGTTTTCCTATGGATGTGCAACAGTGGAAAAGCTTTTCTAGAATTGGAAGCATTTGCAAAAATCATTGAATTCGGCGCTTTCAAATTGAGTCTCGTTATCTGTGATAATTTTTTATGCCACTCCAAACCTACAAAAAAATATTTTTAGTGACATATTCAATAACTTTCTTTATGGAAATAGTGGCCAGTAGTTCCATTCGGCCCATTTGGTGAAGTAATCAACAATGATAGCGTTTTGGCTCCTCCTTTGGCTATTGGCAATACACCAATCAAATCGAACCCCATATTACGAATGGCCATGGACTGACCATCCGTGTTAGCTCTATTGACTGAGTTATTTTGATCTTACCAAATCTTTGGCATTGGTCGCACCATTTGGCATATTCTGATGCATCGCGGTTGATCGTTGGCCAAAAATACCTATATCGGAGAACTTTCTTTGCAAGGGTTTATCCTCTGGTGTTATTTCCGTAGTTACCTTCATGAGCATCCCTAAGGATTCTTCACGCTTCATCATTGGCTACACACCTGAGCAAGGGGTAGAGAATCGCGTTCGGTAGAGTATTCCATCCATTATTACGAAACGTGGTGCCTTTCGAAGGAGCTTTCCATTGATTCTTATCTATAAGGAGTGATCCTCTGAGCAGATAGTCCTCGATTGGTGTCATTCATGTCTCTAGTGCTTTGGTCGTTTCAAAACTCCAATCAATATCAATCTTGCATATGCTTGGAGCAGCCAGAGTTTCAATCGGAACTAGTCCCATTGATTGAGCTTCTTCGAAACTAGCTAGTTTAGCTAGATAATCCGCCTTCGTGTTTCGTTCCCTCGGGATATGAGATATGGTGTAACGCTCGATGTCATTCGGCAATTCCTGCACTTTGGATAGATATTAGGCGAGGTTCTCTTCCTAGGCTTGATATTCGCTTCTTACCTGATAAATGACAAGCTAAGAGTCGCTATAGATATGTATGGAATTTATCCTAAGTTCTTTCACCACTCTCAGCCCAGTTATCAATGCTTCATATCTGCTTCATTGTTTGTTGCAGGGAATTCAGAGTGTAAGGCATAGCAAATGGATCATCCTTTGGGAGTCTCGAGCATGACTTCTGCTTCCAAGCAAAAGTTGTTAGATGCATCCTTGACGAACAACTTCAAGTGTGTCTCCACTTACGGAGTAATTTTTTGTTCGTTATCCCATATTGTAAACTACCAATGAAGTCTGCCAGCGCCTGCCCATTGATTTCCCTTCAAGGATGGTAAGAGATTTCATATTGACTCAATTCAATGTTCCATTTGATAAGCCTCCCAGAGGTCTCGGGGGGGTACAACACCTGCTTCAAGGGTTGATCTGTTAGTACTTTGTTCGGGTTTGCCTGGAAGTATGGTCGTAACTTTCTGAATGCGATCAAGAGGCAATATGCTAGGTTTTCCAACTTTGGATAGTTCTTCTCGGCTCTAGTGGACTGTTTACTGATGTAATATGGGTCGCTGGTACCTCTTCACACACGAGCATGACACTTAATGCATAAGGAAAGACTAATAAGTAGACAAACAAGTCTTTTTCATCTACCGACTTGGATAGGATTGGTAGAGTCTCCATATGTTGTAGCAATTCTTCAAAGGCAGTCTGGCAAGTCTGATTCCATTCGAAATTCTTATTTCCCTTCTTTAGGGCATCAAAGAATGGCATACATTTGTCGGTTGCTTTTGAGATGAACTGGCTTAGCGCTGCAACTTTTTCATTCAAGCTTTGTAACTCCTTGTTTCTTAGGGCCTCGACTTTCCACAAAGCAGTAATTTATTCGGGATTAGCTTCGATGCCTCTGGCAGTTACAATGAATCCTAAAAACTTTCCATATGCTACCTCGAAGTGATATTTAAGTGAATTGAGTTCCATTCTATACTTATGGAGTATCTCGAACATTTCAGCGAGGTTATCCAAGTGGTTTACGGCTATGCGCAATTTGACTAACATATTATCTACATAGACTTCCGTAGTCTTCCCGATCTGATGCTTGAACATGGTATTCATTGATTGTTGGTAAGTTGCCCCTGCATTTTTAAGCCGAAAGGCATCACTTTGTAGCAGTATAACCCCAGATCAGTGATAAAACTGGTGTTTTCATGGTCGGGTTCGTACATCATGATGTGGTTGTATCTCGAGTAAGCATTCATGAATGATAAAAATTCACATCCTGGTGTCCCATCCACAAGCTGGTCGATTCTAGAAAGTGGAAAGTTGTCCTTTCGGGAGGCTATGTTTAAGTCTGAGTAGTTGATATGGGTTTTTCATTTTCCATTGGATTTCTTGACCAAGACCGGGTTGGATACCCATTGGGATAAGTGTATCACAGATAAAGCCATTCACATCAGCTTATCCACTTCTTCTCTCAGCGCTTTGGACCGTTCGGGTCCTAGGCTGTGCATCTTCTACTTCACTGGTGTATATTTAAGATCAATACTGAGAGTGTGGCATGCAATCTTCAATGACACCCCGCACATATCAGAATGCGTCCATGCGAAAACATCTAGGTTGGCATGAAGAAATTTGATTAGTTTGTATCACATCTTGTTTCTAAGATGTGACCGAATTCTCTGGACCCGAGTCAGGTTATCCATGTCGACCGGGACAAGCACCGTCAATTCAGCTGGTGCTACCCGATCCTAACCCTGAACTCTTCTCTCTAGAGTCCAAAGCCTTGTCGAATCAGCTATGGTCCCTAAGCCAAAAGGGGGTCTATAGTTGCTATGCCATAGGTTTACGAATGTGGAGTGTTCTCCCCATATTCTTCCCCTTTTCATTTCTTCTAGATACGCGCAGTTCTGCGATGTAGCATTCTCTAGCGACACTTTGGACTACTTTGATCACCCCAGCTCCATTCTATTTTGGATTTTTCATGGTTAGACACCATCGAGCTAAAGCAATCCTAAAGTCTGCCAAAGCAGGCCGACCCAAGAAAGTATTATAGGCGGACATCTCATATACGATCACAAAGGTCTGGATGAGGACGACTCTTCGATAGCCTTACCCAAGTTCTAAGGGCAAATCAATTGTTCAATAGGTTGCTTAGGTTCACCGGTGAATCCCTAGATCTTTGTTCGATAATCAGATGTGTCTTTTATATTGATCTTCATCTGTTCAAATGTGTGTCTGAACAGGATATTGATAGATCTGCCACTATCCACCAATACTCGTTGGACTATGGCTGATCTGATTCCTACCATCATGACTATGGGGTCGAGGGTCGGAGCTTCTATTCCTTTAGTGTCTCAATTTCAAAATACTATATCATCGTTCAGGGTTCTCTATTTCTTGGTAAGAGTTCCATCTTCAATCATAGAGCTCAAATCTATCGACCAATATTTCAACGAGGTTGCATATCGCTCCATTTCTCCCCAACTTTTCTGCGTGGGATGAGGTCCTTAGATATCGTTGCAATGATGAATCTTTGGTCGGTTCATCTAGATCCCTTTTCCCTAGTCCCATCTTGGTTTCCCCAATCTCTAGGAGCTTTGGGTGCAGTAGGCTATTCAGGATTTTTTGGTTTCCTTTTTAGGCGGCTTCTTGTACTACTCCGTCCCTTGTGTCACAAGGCAGATGTTTTTTGAAGTACATTGAGCGGGGTGTAGTCTTCGGGCCTCAAGCCTTTAAGTCGCTTGTTACCTCTATTTTGCTTGTTGGAATTATGGTTCTTCCTTTTATGTTTCCCATCCTTTCCTATGTTTCCCACAGCAATTCCGAAGGTATTTGCGCCTTGGTTAGCTGCTATACCACTCTTGGCAGCGTTGGTTGGCTGTGGTTAGAAGGTTTTCCTTCTAGCTCCTCCACCTCTTCCAATCTCAAGCACTGGCTTGCCTTTTGGTTAAAGTCCTTCCTAGTGGTAGGTTGTTTCATTTGACCCATTTTTTGAACTCGGTATGGGGATGGATAACACGGTCAAGGGCCATGAAAACCATATCTTTGTTTGGGTTACTTACTTTAGTCATCGCGGTGTTAAACCGACTCATAAAGGATTTCAAAGATTCATTTCTTCCTTGGAATAGACCAGGTAAGGACATCATATATTTTGGTTGGGCCGTGTGAAGCCTAAACTTATCAAGCAATTTTGTTACTAATTCATTGAAAGCGGAGATGGATTTTGGCGGGAGCCTGGTGAACCGTATAGAAGCAATTCCCTTAAGAAAGATAGAAAAATATGTATATCGAACAACATTTGAAGCATTTTCTCCATCCATGTACCAACTATACTTGTAAAAGTGAGGTTTCGGATCTTTAGTTCCAATGTAAAATGGAATAACTGACATAGTAAACTTTTCAGGGTACCGTTCATCTAAATTGTCATCGGTGAAGGAAGTCCGGCTCAGAACGGATCCTCATTCCTCATCTCTCCTATCCTTACTTTCGTCCATCATGTACTTGATCATATCCGCGTTATACGCCTTTGATGTCTGTTAGTCTGTGGGTCGACTATCAGGGAGTATGCCAAGTGTTTGATTTTGCAAACAATCTTGGTAAGTGGGTTAAAGCCTAGGCTCTCCTATCTTCGGAAGAGCCACTCCCTCGAAGTTCCATAGCCTTGCGGTTACTCGAGTAGGGGAAATCTAGACCTCCCTACCAGTACTGAGTGCATTAATATATTTTTTCCAACTTTTCGTTGTCGAGTTTCTCACCATCTTCAGAGTCGGAGAGATCCACTTCTATATCTTCCTGTTGGGTTTTTGCCTCTAGATTCAAGTTTGTAGCAGGTTGCTTTGTAGTTGATGGAGTGCTTGCATTTCCTTCTATGTTGATTCCTGCAGCTCCACATGATACTCCTTTTTGCTTCTACCTTTCGTTTATCCTATTTAGGCCGGAAATGGAAGATTTTTCCTGCTCCATGGCGACCGTAGGCTCTAGCATGGTTCTTGGCGCAACTAGTGATTTCAAGGTTAAGAGGGCATTTAATTTGTCCATAAGAGCTTTTTGGCTGTTCTCCATTTTTGGTTGATTTCAATAACCAACTTATTTAATTTGCCTTTAGTGACGACTTCTTTTGCTGAGTAGAAGATCCCGGAACCCGACCTCCAGTGTTAGCTCTAGAATTCACTCCAATTAATGGATATTGGCGTCATTGACTTCACTTAATAAGGATGGGTCTCTTATCCATCTATAATAGATCCTATGGATCTTTCAGAAGTAATTCTCTTTCTCCCCACCATTGATCTTCAATGGCATGCTTCAAACTTCCTAGAGCCGATTTGGTGGGTCTAGTCTCTGGATCTGACGGATCCAAAGAGGAAAACTAGATCTATGCACGTGTTAAATTCTATGTGAAAGCACCAAAATGTTCACCCAAAAAATGGATCAACACCTGGATTGAGTGTGAAAGTCCAGTTTTATTTATCAAGGTAAATAAAATAGAAAAAGCTATAGTAAATCGTAGAAAAAGTAAAGAGACAAGAGGTTTTATAATGATTCGGCTGTTAACTAAGCCTACGTCCACTTTACAGCTTTTACTGATCAACTTTCTGTTCAAAGGAGTTTTCGATTACAATATGATTCTTCTTTCCTAAGTTAGATCAAGCCACCATCATTACAGACAGTTGGAAGGATCTCAATTGCTCTTTTAATGACTGTTGTGAGGGAGAAGAAGAGTAAAGAAACAATGACAGAGTATCAGCAGAGATAGGAGCAAATCCTTGTTCTGTTGCAGATGAGATGGTATTTATAATAGTTGGAGAGCACTTGGGCTAGACCCGCTTTACCAGAAGCCTGCATTCATCATGTAGAGGAAGTCCAGAAAGATTGAAGATCGTCGGAGCAAAGTACTTGGATCGGTACCGATCTGTTCTAATTGGATCCGTACCGATCAGATCTAATTATTAAATATTTTTGACGATTTGACTACTTGGTTGTCTTTCTTGCCTAGTTACGATGCTCTCTATGTAGTTTCATAGCCTGTTGACATGTTTTGAAGATGACTCACCTATAGGTTAGTTTGAATTGGAATCTGAATCGGATAAGTCTTCAATTCTTGAACTCGAATGCTTGGAATGTTGTCTAACTCTATAGATAAGATTAGTGGGGACCTAGGAGTGTAAGACAAGTGGAACAGAGATAAAGCAATATTTCGGATCGGTACCGATCCAATTAGATCGGATTAGTACTGATAAAAAATGTTAGCCTAAAAATGGCCCAAAATTCTTGGGGCCCTTTATCTTGTACTGTTAAGCCATTCGATCAAGTCTCGAGTCATTCTGGTTTAATCTGAATGTTCCAACTACTTTTGAATTCTTTTGAGTTGAAAACGCGGTAAACATTTGCCCCTAGAGTATGCTTTCATTGAAAACAAGGTGTGCTCTAGAATTGTTTATCTCTGGGTTTCTGTTTTAAGGAGTTTCATTGGTTGTATTGAGCTATCACATGATATGCCAGTGAGCTATTCAGCTTTTAATGTGGATCCTCATTGCTCGTGATTACCTAGTAACTTGGACTTGAGGTTTTCTGGGATGTGTACGAACATCGATTGGGTCGCGCAGGGAAAATTTAGGACTATTTGGAGGAGTAAATTTGGATCGTACCAATCCAAGTGCTTCATAATTTTTTCAACGTTTCTCTTTTTTTCATGTACGAGCCAACCCTTCACTTTGATTCATTTCCAGTCGATCCGATCCCTCACTTCTCCAGCCGATCCGACCTCTCCAACCTTAGCTAGCTGAACAAGCATTTTGTCCATCAAGGAGCTGCCACTGTCGATCTCCATCACCAGTGCCATCAACCGACACCTCCTGAAGCTATTTTCGATGATTAGAGTAAGGAACCACCGCCAAAAATCCCAACTTCATGAAGACTACCGATTCAATCCAAGTGAACTTCTAGTTTTGGGTCTTCCTAAACTAAAGATCAATTTATCTTCTCCAATTCGAAGGTTGGTATGTAGATTTTAGCGTATTATTGCATTAGCGATTGGTGATGAAGTTATGTTGATGATAGATACAATGGAAGATTCGAGTTGATTGTGGCTTTGTGGAAAGAGATGGCAAATCGAGCCTTGAAAATTTCACGGAACGAAGTTTGGGTTTTGCCCCGGTACTCAACATGTTTTGCTATCTTCATCCACAGTTATAATTGACTTGCATTGAATTACATGGTTGATCCTGGCACAGCATCTTGCAAATTGATTTTGGTTTTTCTGGGAGATGATAATAGCTTAGGGTAGCCTCTTGTGTGCAACTTGTGCTTTTATCACCTTCCAGAGAATTAAAGTCTACTTATGCTAAGAATTCTATACTTGATTCGGACTCATTGTTCTATATACGCTCGCTTCGGATTGGTTCTATCATCACATAGTCGGTGTGTTTGGAATAGGAAGGGCTTTTCTTGTCGCTTCGAACAACAGATCCATTATCGATCGTTGATCGATAATGGGTAAGTATAGGAGAAATTAAATTCTATAAAAAATTCTCTAAGTTCCTAATTCGGCACCGAATTAAATCCCTTAATTAGGTACTGAATTTATCCATTTAACCCTGCTCAACTCTAACTTACCAAATTGGAACCACATGCCGATCTAAAGCTTTAAGAAAATTTCGAAGCAAAGACTGCAGTGTCGTTACAAAGAATTGAAATTCAAATTGGGTTTGAGAATGGATAGCTGATCAGGGGTCAATCAGTTGCGAACAACATCTCGAGATGGAATTTGAGAATCCATCGAAACTCATAGATAATAATACAAAACTTACCTTGTTCTAGAGCATGCTTTGTTTTCAATGAAAGTATACTCTGGGAGGCAAAAATTAACTGGGTTATTAACCTAGCAGAAATCAATAAGAGTTAGAACGTTGATACCAAGACAAAACAACGTGAAATTTGGCAATAACACTCGGAAAGACTAAAGAAAGAACTCATGGAAGTATGAACTAAAAATGAGTTAAGTCACTAATTCGGCCCGAATAAAGGAACCATAATTCAATACTGAATATATGTGTTTGACTTTGACGCCTTCATACTTGACACAAGTGATCTACTAGTCATCCTATGCATATTCATGAAGTCTCATAGATTTCCAGAGAGCTGTCATTAAGAATGAAGACGTAGCAATCCAAATGATAGGATAATCCAAGTTATGGAAGAACGATGATCAAGATCCATCAATGACCTACCAAATTGCATGAAGAGCATCTAAATGAAGCAAGAAACTCAACACAAAGAGTTTCACCACCCAACCCCAAAAGATTAGATTTTGTACCAAATTAAGGGTCTTAATTCGGCACTGAATCTAGCCCTTAACTCGGGTGGTCACCATTTTCCTTGTGCTATCTTGGGTTACCTCCTGGACTTCTCTGGTAGCGGGCTTCTGATCCAATATGGTTGCCACCACTATAATGCAAACCTAAGAGCAACTAAGATCAGATTCAGATTCTACCATTACTACACAGAAGCCCTGTTATTTCTTCAACTCTCTCTACTTCACGGTCACCAAAGCAGTTCCTTCAGGCAATTCTAGGACTTAGAATCTGTCAGTCACTTATACTTATGACTATCTCTCCCTCAATCACTTTGTAATCATATTCTATCAAGATCAAATCAATAAGCAAAGTTATAAAGTGGACGTAGGCTTAGTTAACAGCCGAACCACTATAAAAATCTTTGTCTCTCGTTTACTTTTACGTTTATTTCTATTATATTTTCTCTGTTCTTAAAGAGCTGGTGCTTTTCCATCACACTCCAAGGTGTTGATCCACTTTTTGGGTTAACACATATAGGTGCCGAACTTATAGGCACAATGCCAGGTATCATCTTTTAATAGGGATGTCGGAGCTCTATGTTGATGACACGGTATTTTCTTAAATAAATTTAAAACTGATACATTTCTTTAAAAAGACTTTTTCCCACCAAATCTTATCCCTTATCAACTTTCTTTTGGATAGAAAAATACTTTTATTTCTATTTTGAAGACTGCTGGAAGATTGGATTACTTTCCAAAAACCATTTGTGGACATATTTAAATATTATTATCAATTGATAGCCTTTCTAGCTTAAAAAATTATAGACAATTGTAAGCACTTGGAAAAAATCCTGAAATACTAAAAATCAGAATTTACAAGCTCTTTAACATATAAAAATTTCGAGACCAAAATATTTATTTAATTATTTTTAATGATCAAAACCTGAAATAATCCATTTTTTCTCTTAGAAATTTACAAAATATTAATAAAAACTTGAAATATTATGAAATTAAAAAAACTTTTCCAAAATAACGTTTTATACATCATCTCAAAATTTCAAGTCATTTGGAGATCATAAATTAGGTTTCTACCCATAAAACCTATCAAATTAACTTCACATAAATCCAATAAATCATCATTTAATAATATGATGAAGCAATCAATCATTACATGGCATAACATCACAAAATAATTCGAAAATAGTTACAAATCTGTATTCAAGCATATAAAAGTGAGATGGTAATCTGTTATTCACCTTAGATTGGATAAAGAGATTGAGATTTGGAATTGATTAATTCCACTTGGCTTTTTTCCTTGAATGCTTTAGATTTCCTTATATTCCTCCTTTTAATGGTCGACCACTATCTTTGTATTTGATTGTATGGGAATGAAATGATAACGAAAAAGGTGGATTTAGGATATAAAGATACGGAACTATTCCTATTTTCCCTTCTCATTATTCGTCTTCTTTTCTATGTTTTAAACAATCTTATTGCTAGATTACTTAAGATACAACCAATTTAATCATCCATTCTCATTCTTCTTATCACACAACACCAATTTATTTAATTTATCTAATTAAATCTCCTAAATAATGTTAATCAAAATTAGGGGTGTTACAAATTATCTCTCAAGTTACACTACGCTATACTCCACAAGAAAAAATTATTTAGAGCAAAGGAATCATACCTTATTAGATATGGTTCATTCCATGATGAGTAATGCTCAGTGGCCTCTTTCCTATTGGGGAAATGCGCTAGAAAACGCAGTGCATTTGTTGAATTTGATAACCATGAAATCAGTGCGTTGGATGCTATATGAGATATGGCATGGGAAGAAGCCCCACCTTAATTATTCGAAGGTGAAGGGTTGTCCATCCTATGTTAAGAATGTCATCCCTAACAAACTTAAGGCAAGATCAGCCTTATGTAAGTTTATAGGATATCCTATGAACTCTAAGGGATATCTTTTCTACAACGCTGAAAAACAAAAGGTTCTTCTTTCCATTGTCTTTCTAGAGAAGGAATTTTATAAAAAGAAATTAATAGTGAAGTTGTAGACTTGGATAAGATCTGAGAAACTAACATGGAATCCAAACAAGTGGGAGAACCAAATTTACCTCTATAAGAAAACATCGACTTATTAGAAGGTCTAATAGGGAATCTCGTGCACTAAAGAGATGCTATAGTTTTCTCGTGGATGGTTAGAAAGAAGACCGCGTCATAGATGATGACACTCCTCACTCATTCCAACAAGCACTACAAAGTAAAGACTATGCATCATGGCTTGGAGCTATGTAATACGAAAAGGATTCCATGTATGAAAACCAAATATGAACTTTCGTCGGCATACATGGAGGGATAAAACCCATTAGCTACAAATGGATTTTTGAGAAAAAGAGAAACATAGTTGGACAAGTGGAGACTTACAAATCAATGCTAGTTTTAAAATAATTTCATCAAATTCAAGGCATTGATAACGACAAAACATTTTCGCCCGTAATAATGCTTAGGCCTATTTGGAAGTGAAAATGGCATTTCTAAATGGTGATTTAGAATAGACAATTTATATGTCATAGCCCAAGGTTTTCAAGGTCAGTAAGAGTGAGGCAAGGCTTGTAAGTTAGTACGATCAATTTATGGACTTAAACAAGCTTTAAGAAGTTTGAATAAACGCTTTGATAAGGTAACTGAACAGTTTGTGTTTCCCCAATGGAGAAACACCTTCAATTAATTTGATGTGGGGTTGTGCATACTTGATGTATAACACAAATGTATAATGATAGAGAAATAAGAATGTAATAGAGTAAAATACGCACAAATTTATAGTGGTTTGACCAAAAGTGCCTATATCCACTGGTTATTTTTATTGGTTTCTATGACGACCGCTCTATACCACTAACACAGATAGTAACTAAATAGTGCGCTACAGTCGTGCCCAATCGATATAGGACGATCATCAAGATGAATATTAACAAACATAGAATATAACCTTTCATATCTTATAGCGCATGGATAAAATATAATATCACAGATATAAGAGAAGTGACATGATTACTATGCAAACAAATCATCAGAGTATAGATCCACCAAGTTATACATCAAATGGCATGGAGTCTATACAATGAAAACAAACTCAATAAATGTCTCAAATACAAGTATAAGCAGTCGTTGCTAAGGCTCTCTAGTGCTACACAGCAGAATAAGCATAGAATCCAAATAATTATATAATACGAGATAGCTCCATCCAGCTCGTCCTCCGAACAGCTACTACATCACCTAGACATGTTATCTTGTCTACTCATTTAATAGTACCCAAGATAATAAGAAGCAAAGCATAAACCTTAGGCCGGACAATAGTCTGATGTGAGCGGTAAATAAATCTTAAAATACTATATAGGTAAATATGGTAAGGAGCAAGAGTACACGAACCATAACTGATATGTCCCTGCAACCAAAGAGTTGGCACATAACTTTATAATATGCTACTCTACAGTATCATAAAAGTACAATACAGAATACCATAGTGGATGTCCAAATATCCCTACCTCTAGTACCTACTTCCAATGATATCCCCAATTGATTGCCCACTAAAGGAAAGCAACCATAGCATCCATCAAACAAGACTCACTATCACTCATCCTTGCGCTCTAAATTTATAATAACTCGTATGGCCTCCTTATTGCCAGGGACTAATGGAAATCCCGGTTCTCCATCGTACTCTCGTTTCTCATAGCCCAAAGCTAGATACGTGTCTAACAACCCAAAACTAGACACTAGACCCAAAGCCACATTGTAGGATCTAGATTAACCCTAGAGGGGGGGGTGAATAGGGTTATAGCAAATTTTCTCGATTTAAACACAGAAATAAACTGCAGAAATAAATATGCTGAAAAATAAATCACACACAAAATTTACCCAGCTTCGGCAACCCCTGCCTACTGCTGCATTCACAGATTTCTATTAGAATTAAACAGTATCACGCTTACAACAACTCTACTAGACTCGCAGACCCTTTTGCTCCCGCTCACAAACACTCTACTAGACTCGCACACCCTGCTCCCGCCTATAGAGTTTCGCTCACTTGCAAACACTGCTCCCGCCTATAGAGCTTTGCAAACTCGCACGCTCTGCTCACTGAACTAATTCAAAATAGGCAATCTGACACTACCTAACCTAGGTGGTGATTTACTAACTTTTTGGTTCGTAAAATAAAAAACAATAAATCAATAACCCTAAAACAATATTAATAAAAGCCTTAAACAAAACAAAACCCCCTTTTTATTTTTAAGAACCGGCCCACTTCCTTATTTCACCCGATCCTCTTTTTTTATCTTCGTTCGTGAGAAATAATGGCGGCTTCGTTCCAGTTAGGGCTTCGTTCCCTTTTGATCCAGTTAGGGCTTCGGCTCTTCGTTGCAATTAGGGCTTCGGTTCTTCGTTGCAATTAGGGCTTTGGTTTCTTCTATTGATCTGTGATTGGTTGCCCTAGCTTGCTTGCAGTTGCTCGATCGAGTTTTGATGCTTGTGAATTCGGTATGTACTGTGTCCTTTTGCTTTTCTAAATTGATACTTGAACTCGATGCGTCTAAATGCCGATGATGATTAGGGTTTTAATAGGATGAATTCCTATATTTGCGTTCATATAAATTTGATTGAATTTGTCAAATTCTTTATCTCGGCCACTTGATGATGCTTGAATGATTGAGATCGATTCTGACTTTTTCATATGCGTATTTTTGTTTCTTGCGTCCCACGGCTTTGATGTTGACTTGTTCATATTTCTTGCTTGGTTGGTCACGGCTTTGAATTGAATTCGTGATTTGTGATATTTGACTTTGTCAATTTCGTATATTTTCGACTGTTGATTAGTTGATAATTTGAGTCTGCAATGTTATTCTTTGACTTGTCTACTGTCACTTCTTCGAGCTAAATTGTTGTTTGTGGTCAATTGCTTCGAGTTGATCTTCTAGCTGGTGCCAGTTTGCTGTGACATTGTGCATTTCATTCTGTTTGATGTTGCACTTGGTTATTTTGTTCATCTGTGTATTGCTGCAATCTTCATTGAGCTTGTATGCTTCAAGTTGCCTTGACTGGTTCATACTTGTTGAACTGGTTTTGGTTGTTGCAGTATGTTACTGCATTTGGTCTGAGTCACTTGTATCCATTTTCGAGTTGCATATTGATGTTGTATATGTGATGCATTCATTACTGCAATACTTGTTGCACTTTAGTTGTTCACCATGTTGCATTCACTCCATTTTGCATTGCATTTGTAATTGATGCAGTTTTGACATTTTGTCATGTTGTAGTATTCATTGTTGTTGTGTTCCTCACTGATGCATTGTTGTAACTTCATCTTGACTTAGGCTTTTCACTGTAACAGATGCTACACTTGTTCATGTATATATTCTTGGAGTCTGCAACTACACTGTGTACTGATGGTCTTGAGCACTTGTACATTTGTTCACAACTGCTTCGAGTCATTCTCTTCTATGTTCACTGGCCTGTACTGCCTTCACTGTCCACTTGAACTGTTTCACTATGGTTTCATTCCTTGTAGTTGTATTTGAGTCAGTGCTTCACCATATCACTTTTTGATTGATGCTGCATCACTTGTAGCTTTGATCATGTTTCAGTCATGTTTGAACATAGTTGCATTATGTTGGCCGAGCTTTGATCAGTTGCATTGTTCATGTCATGTTCTCTGTTCATTGTTCATTGCACTGTGTTGCATTACAATCATTACTTCCTGTTCCCTTCATGTAGCTTGTTCTTTACTGCCTCTATTATGTATGCATTTGCATACTGCTGTTGTTTGAATATTGTTGGATGCCATCTTCATGTACTCGATATTGTGGCATGTTTGTGGCTGAACTTGTATGCATCATATATGCACTGTGCACTAACTTGAGTCTGGTTCTTCACTTGGAATTGCACTTCCTATTTGTTGTCATGTTCTTGTGCTCGAGCTCTTTGCATGCTTCATGTGTGCATTTGAGTTGTTTGTGTCAGTTGCTTGTAGTCTTCGCCATGTTGCAGTTTGTAGCTTTCATGCATTTTCTTTGACATGATTTACTTCACTTGAACTTGGTTATTTGTGTAGTCTTCGAGCATGTTGCCACTGTGTCGTTGTGCACTTTTGTGCTTTGCCCCATTCACTGTTGCTGTTTGGTCATTTTGTACTTCTCTTATGTACACTTGCACCTGTACTTTGACTGTTTGCAACTTGACACTGTTGTACACTTGCTCTTGTTGGCTGCGCATACGAGTTGGCGAGGCAGTGCACACGTGTATGAATGTACACGTGTGTATTGCAGCCACTTATGGTTACCTGTCCCTGTAATATCTATCAAGTGTATATATCGGTGTGCACGGCCTTGTGGCATATACAGTAATACACTGTGTATGTCACAAGTTGTTCGTGTATGATGAATTCAAATTTAAATGATGACGAACAACCCAAATAACTGAGGCAAATATTATTTTCAAAAAAAAAAATATTTTATTTTTGAATTGCAAAAATATTTCTTTTTCAATTTTACTGCGTTAGTTTATATTTTTGCAGATTGCTCAGATGCTGGATTCAAACCGGAATGCAGTTGAAGACAAAAAATACGAGTGTGAGTGATATGTAGTGAGGTTATCAATGTAAAAATATTTGTGATGTAATCGTGATGTAATCAGAAATGTATATGTATAGTGAGAGCATGAATTTGTACTATTCAAGTTTGTAATAAATATTCGTTTGAATAAAATATTCGTTTGAATTCAAAAACTGTGTAACTTGTTCTGTTTGAATTCAAATTCAAATTCTGTGTAATTTATTTTATTCAACAGATATTTATTTAACCAAATACATACTATACAAAATATTTGTTTGAATAAAATTTCTGTTTGAATTCAAAATCTGTTTAACTTGTTTTGTTTGAATTCAAATTCAAATTCTGTGAAATTTAATTTTATTCAACAAATATTTATTTAAACTATGAAAAATAAAATAGTACATTACCAAATACATTTATATGAATGTATAAATGTTTATTATCATCAAACAAAAATCATATAGCGCAAAGCGCATATTCAACACACATGTCCAGGGTATACAGATCCTCATTATTAATCCATGGGCGTCCCCACTTATAATACCCCTGCTTTGAGTATAATAGAAAATACTCCAAGCATCAATGATTCCTTAGCACATACTTCTAAGCCCACCTTTGCTCCATTTGGATACCAAGCCCATCTTGCTCAATCCAATTTCTATTATTCACGAGGAGCCCGTCTATATTCCCCAATCCAATGGCTCACCCCTTTACGAGTGGCCATGTTTGGAACCTACTCTCAAAAGAAGCCAACATCCGAAGATTCTAACTTTTCATCATGCCGTTACATCGTCATCCAACCTGATATAAACGAGCCAACACCTCCAGCATGACCTACAGAGCATCCTCTACCTGTCCTGAAAATTTCACATTCATATCGTGCAGTGTGATAACTCAACACCGAGTTATTAGTATAAATTGGTGCCTAGTTATACACTTAACCAATTATTGGCAACCTTCTTTTCTATGCCTCCAGTACTCTTCTCCAAGTGCTTTGGACCTCGACTCATCCATCCTAGATAACTCAGTCCCAATCCAAAGCTCCATCTTCAAGTTCTAGGGATAACTCGATAGTGCCCTCAAGCCTTAGCCAAATATCTACATCTTTGCTATATATTACCTCATATAGACACACTCTGTCATCCATGGTGACCACCAACTCATAGACTTTACGATTATAACTTATCATCGACTCATCCCTATGAGTCAGCACCAATCTTCCCTTTAACTCCACTTGAGGTGCAAGTTTTCCTGTAGGCTCCTAGTATGGTCCAGACCCCTCCTCAACTTTTCATCCAATTTTGACAAACTTTGCCTTCGATTTGCCCAATTCATCAATCTATCTTCCTATGCGTCCAAAACACTAACAAACAATATCAAAGCACAACATGCATTCACAGCCAATCACGTGGGAATACATAGAACTATGGCAATCATACAATTTCTAACCCAATTCTACAAAATCAATGAACATATGGGTATAAATAAGATGAATCACAAGGCAATTTCTAAAGAATCATGTTATATGTCATTGATTTAGGCACTAACATATATCAACATGCTATTTAAAGTTAGACAAGGATTTTTATATCAAAAATCATGTTAAAACTATAGTTCTACCATATAAACATACATAGGATAGTGAGAAGTCATAAACCACCCACCAATTACCAAATTCTACAAAATTTGGATGTATCCAATCCGAAAATCAGCTAATTTGATGATCTCTACTAAATGAAGATCTAATCCTTAATCAACAATCTAATTTGATTTAAAGAGAAATTTGGATGTACTAGGATGGATTTAGGGTTAATTAGGGTTTAGACCTTATTTAGAATGAGAGGGAAAAGTTCCAATTTGACTCCTATAGCCTCTGTTTATAGTAATCTCTAATTAGACTAATGAGCTTAATTAAAAAATAATCCTAGCCAGTTGTTATCCAAACTGAAATCGTGCATAACTTTCCAACCCTAAGTCGGTTTTTCTACTATTACCACTCTACAGAAAGGAAAACCATCATCTTGAAGCAATGGAATCGGTAGGGACCCTTATTCGACTCCTATAAAAATTTATAGCCCAAACAAGGTTTTTAGGGTCAAATTGGTCACATAGAAATTCAAGAAAAATCATAGGTATGTATAATGTCCCAAAGAGCCATATCGCAAAATTATAGAATCATATGACCTCATATGATTTAATATAAATATATTTTACGATCCTCCGATGCATAAATTACGGGTCGTTATAATTTCCTTATAGATTAGGTTTAAAATGGTTGAAATGCAAAATACAATGATTTGAAATGAAATATGGAGCTTCTCTAATTCTGTTCGGTGGTAGTTGGCAGTTCCCAAAGTTGTCCCCCATTGTTGCCGGAAGCATGGATATTTTAAAAGTGAAGGTATAAGGATGCCAGGCCGATAAAATAGGTAGTTTCCTTACATCACATCCTCGGTTCGGTTATTTCCATATGGAAGATAAGATTTGGAACTTTCATATATTCAAGATAGCATTTCCTTATATGCTCTGTTTGGCTCGTAGGAGGATGGTTTGGCAATGTTTGGTTCGGTAGGTCGACATAGCTGCAACCTTAGCCACGTTCTGGCTCCAGCACGCCTTGGTTCGGTGACCGTTGAATAAGCATCTATGTCTGACAGTCTCTCTACTAAATAAGAACTCTTGTAATTTTTTGTTTTGTAGTTAGGCCATCAGACAGAAATTTCTGTCTGGTAACTTAACTACCAAAAATGTGAGTTGGAGAGGCCTTTTCTTTGCCTATTTCTTGCATAACTCAAGAAGCTCCTTACCTCTTTGTTTAGGGAACCTAGACACTAATGCCTCTTATAACCCCATATTGAGTGCTATCAGCCATTAAGTGGAAATTCCAAGCACACTTCGAAATACAGAGTATGCTTTGTTTGTCATTCTTCTTGGAGTTCATTGTTACCATTTATGCTATCTCCTATGGTTTCCTTCACTTCATTTCTCCTTATTCAAAATCATAATGCTTCAACTTCTTAGTCTTACACCTATCTTGTTCAGGTATAATTCTACTCGGTGATTCCCTACTGAACAGAACTTGTGTTCGGTCCTTGTATGTCCGGTGTCGAATAATACATGCTGCCTATACAAAGTCCCAACCTCCATCCATACACACTTTATCTTATTTTACTCCAACACCTTCTTTCCGCACCTTTTCATCTCTTAACATGCCAATGCATAGATTTTTCCTCTAAATCATACCAAATTTCAATTTTTTTCTCCATTTATCTGCTATGTAATAAGGCATGATTTCTCTCTTGTTAATTTCAATGCCTAGTGCATCAACTTAGCTGTTGATTCCCCTTATTCCCTAATGCTTTTGTTTACTAAAATCTGGATAAGGGGTCTCTATTACGATTGATAGTTAAAACCCATAAAACACTTAGTTTGAGACGCTCTGGCCCTAGGTATAATAGATTTTTTCTAAAAAAAACCTTCACGTTTTAAGATATTAAGTATTGTTCAGCTAGGGCCCTTAACTACCAAACAAACACAGGCCGAACCAAAATGATTGCAATGGGTGTGAGGCCATTCTAGGTTCTGTAGTTACAATCTACTCTCTCATTTTTAATCTCGTTTGGTGGCTAAGATATCATTTTGCATTCAGATAGGATTATTTAATGGTTTTTTATTGTTTAACTTTATCAAGCATAATATGTAGGCAAATTTTAAGGTCATGGGTCATTCACAGCCTGACCAACGAGATAAACATATAGGCTCTTTAGATCCGTCTTCCCTTTATTTATTATTTCCACATTATTCTTTTAATGTTCTATTGCATTTATCATGGCACATATGCATGTTCTACAATGAAATTTGACACCGGTTGATAACACAGGCATATCAGATCGTTGCCATACTCGCTCATCGAGTGCTGTAGAAGCTCAGGCTCCTTCCTCTTCTGCTCTCATCAATCCTACATCATCGAGGCATAGGGTTAGTCAATGAAATTCAACTCTTTCTTTAGTTTATGGATATGACCCTTCATAGTTGCTGGGTGATCCTATTGAGTCGGTGGCTTCTACTATGTTTTCCAGGAAATTGGACACTATAACTGCTAGTCATGGATTATCAAAGGGAGATATGCTTTGGCAAATACTTGACCAACGGGATTATGCTCTTCCTGACGGATGCATGGTTTATTTTAGGCATCACTACTAGGTAGCGCCCCACCTCACCTTCATATATGGGTTGCAGGGTTCCTGGTATATTTGAAGATTGCTTAATTACAACTGCAACTAAATGGCTATTTCAAGCTTTCCCTAGCCTTTTTTCATCAATGGACTTCAAATGTATACGAAGGAGTGCGGTTCGCTTAACAAATTCCTACCTCTATATCTATCTTTAAGATGTTTAGATTTTTAAAAACTCCATAGACATGCAGAAGAGAAATGCTATCCCCACTCGAACCAAGACATAACTTTTACCAAAAGATTTTTATGATCTTTTTATGTTTTTCGACTAGCCTATACATTATCTTTATGCGAGAGCTCCTAGACCCTCCCATGTATAGGTAAATCAGGTTCTTATATTCTATCAAAGCAAGGTGGAGGGCTCCCTTTCCTTTATCTCGAGGTGGGTAGTAGGCTTTAGCCTGTGGAGGATTTATATTTGAAATACAATATTCTAAAGTTTGAATACTTCTTTATTAGGGATAATTCTCCTTGCTTTCATAAGTGACACTCGAGATGTAGTTCACACTTATCTGCCTGTTTATATTCCTTTTACTTAGGAACTCTTGCGTTAGCCATTAATCCTTCGCTTGACAGTTTCCTTAGGTTTTGGTGAAGGCTGCAACGGGTAAGATTTGTAGGACATGCTTGGGACTTTGAAGAGAATCCTGATGGAGTTAAAAGAAGTCCTCTATTTGGTGATGGATGATAATTTAAGACAACTCGGGTTGCTAGTGAGGGGTGTTCCATTGGGAAAGCCAGAGCCCCTTCAATATGGAGACCTATAAAAAAAGGGGAAAGAAGAAACTTCTAAGGTGGACAAGATAAGTGAGGGAAAAACTTCTCAACCTTTCACCCTTACTGTTAACTTGGTTTCTGCACCACCTGGTACTGGTACCGCAGTGTACATCGTTGTTATGGAGATAGAGTTTGATTCTTTCTAGATTGAACCCTATGTAAGTGGCCAGCAGAAATCTCTAAGGAACTGGGAAGATGTTGGTATTGATAATAAGGTCGTCGAGGGCAAGAGCCTGCATTCTCATGACAGCGATGCCACCACCTTTGACCATAGTGAAGCTTATTCTTCCATTAATATTGGCCTTAATCCCTTTTCTAATCTTGATTTTGAGTAGGCCCTAAATAAAATATTTAGGACGAAGAGTCTAGAAGAGTTTCTTTCTGGGGATATCACGATCTTTAATTATCTACAAGACCCATAATTGGGGATTGGTTATGGGGACTCTGCATAACTAATGGAGATCCAACAATAGCAGTAAATACACAAGAAATTTGAGGGTTGGTTTGAATGCTTCACACTTCGCACTCACACATACCTTATCATCGCTGCACCGATGAATTTTCTTTGGTACGATATGGTCCTAACACCCCATTCTTACTGTTTTTGCGAAAGCATGAATTTAAGGTATAGCAAGCTTCAATCTAAATTTCAGCAAATAAAATGGGATGACCCTCTAGTGGAGGCTAAAAAGGTAGCTTCTACTTTTGGCCAAGCAAGAACGTCGAGAAACTAGAAATGAAGCTTAAAATAGGGGAGAAAGTATCCTATCGTTCCTCTAATGATAAGGCCGATTGGGATAGATGGAGTGATTCCCAGAAGTGGTCTCGCTTCTCTAGAAAATCAAGGTCTCGAACACTTTCCCTCTATCCAAGTCTCCAAAAGCATCGACTTTTACCCTTTCGAAGTCGGAGCCATCCAAGTAACATGAAAGAATAGACAAATGCGGGGGTGTCCTAACTATTAGGTAGACTTCTACTTCGAGAGTTGTCTTAAAGGATAAGGAGAATGAGAAAGATAAGGAGGAAACCACCGACCCTAGCGATCCCAACTTTGATGAATTTTAGCAACCATACCAGCCAAGGGATCCTATAACTCGACTGTTAGCTAATGCCCTCGCTGCCTCTTTTATTAATGTAATTGAACTTCTTAGGGATAGACTTAAAGGAGTAAAGATGCTAAAGTGATAAAAGTGAGTGAGGAGTTTAGAAAAATGTTAAAATAAATTTGTGGATCTTTGAGCTCCACAAGAAATTGCAAGAAAAGGATAAATCGCATTGAAGGTTTTGGAGGTGTTAGAAGGGTCTGAGGCTGTGGAAATTGAGAAACTTAAGAACGCTCATCTCAAAAAACATGTAGAAGCTAAAAAAGGACCATGTCGTTGATGTCAATGCACTAAGGGACAAGTACAATACCAGAGCCAAAATATTGTAGAGCATCGCGGGATCTTCAAATCCAACGGTGATGATGGATTATCAAGCGATGACATGGCGGCAAATCAAGTTCAAAGGGTCAACATTCACGCACATTTTTCTATGCGATGGTGGAGCCGAGCTCACCGTGCCTCTGGGCGGTGGTGCCGTTCGAATGGCGCTGCTCGATCAAGTTCTAGGGCATCGTGGGTGGTGCAGCATCGAGGGGTTGAACGCATGCATGAGGACCGTGAAGCACTGGAACAAAATCGCATGAAGGAAGAAAAGAAAAGAACCGGCAAAGATTGATTGAGACGAAATCGAACGGCTGTGATGAATTGAGGTTAAAAATAAAACAAAAATTATATATTAAATTATAATTTAAATCGAGTGATGTTTAAAACGTCGTAAATTTTTCATACGAGGTCCGTTTTTGACGAAACAAGGGAGTTGGGTCCATATTGACGAGCACTACATTTTAGAGCTGGTTCAGAGTTGATTGGAGTTGGTGAAAATTTTGGGTAAAATTAAACGCTCATTTAATTTTATTCGGAATAAAACACTGCAACTACTATTGGAACTAAAATGAGTGCAACTCACTCTTTTTGACCAACCAATATTTTTATACAAGTGAGAATAAATTTATTTTGTACTCATTGATGATTGTTTGGATGATATATGATATATTATCTATATATTAATTGGTATTTGGATATGTTCCAGCCTATTGGAGCAGATGAGACCTTATATGTTCCCGTGTATGAGCGGATGAACCTTTTGTATGCACATCTGCTTCGAAGTGGACATGTACACATATTCTCATATGCATATTTGTTGTAGGTGATAGCTTGGAGGGATCCAACTAGATTCGTCACCAATATTGGTTTTATTTACAAATATTATGATATGTGCTGCTATCATATGATATATGATATTTCGGATGCTGTGATTCATGTGAATCATCTTATTTAGTGTTGTTGCAGCATTGGGCCTATTTTGGTAATTTAAAAATATTAAAGTGATGATTTCAATTTAAAAATAGATTTTCAAGTAATTTTGAAAATAGATGTTTTATTAAATTTTAAATTGTTAAAGGAAATGAATTTATTTTGAATAAATAAAAGTTATAATTTTTATGTAATAAAAATTACTATTTTTGTCAAATATAATCATAATATGACTTTTGAAATATGAAGTTAATTATTTTGTAAAATAGTTTAAATTGAGATTTTTGATTTATTATAATTGGTTTATGTATAAGATTTATACAATTGAATTTTTATAAATCAAAAATGATGGAATTATAAAGGATTTTGTAAATGTTAAAATAAAGTATAAATGAATCTTATAAGTGAATAAGATTTATAATTTATGAAGTTATATAAAGTGATGAATTTGCAAATAAAGAGATTTATAAGTAATTAACTTGTAATTTGGATTTTGGCATGTAAATGAGATAAAAATAGAATTGGTTAATAAAGGAATTTAAAAAATAGAAGTTTTTGTAAAATATAAATGTGAATTTATAAACGTTGTTTTATAGATCCGAAATCAACTTATTTTGATAAGTTAAATATGAAAGTTATTAAAGGAATTTCATTCACGATTTTGGACGGTTAATAATCCTTTAAATTAAATTTGTAGAGGTATTGAATTTGGTTAGAAATTATATTCACGATTTTGGACAGTGAATAATCTTTTAAATAAAATAAATAATTTTTTTGGAAGTGATCTTTTAAATGGAGTTAAATGGTTTGAAGATGTTTTAAAATGTGTTGAGTATCGAAACCATATATTTCAACATTCATTGTTGAATAGACGTTTTCGAGCAGTAAGGAAATAATGGACTATAACACTATTGTTATAGTAAATTATTTTCGAAAGGAGATGTTTTGTATAGTATATGGGATTTATATATCTATCTAATTTTTCAAATCCCTATACTAGTGATTTTGGGTTGTCGTAACAATGTTTTACGTAACATTCATTTTGACCTAAATAAATATGTTTAAGAGAATGTTTTCCTTAAAGAATAAAATATATGTACTTAATCGTGATTTAAGTATATGTAATATTTTATAGTATTGAAAATAAATTGATTTGTGAATTACTTATTATTAAATAAGTATATGGAAATGTTTTCCAATATAGAAGTTGAAATGGTTTTGTGATTATATCTTTTTAAAGATAATTTGAAGTGAATATCCGAAAAAGTGATTTAATTAATAAAAGATTAAATAAAAGGGCCTGGTGATTGCATATGGTGCTACATATTTGTTTGTTTGATTTGATAGTTAAATAACCAACTATCAAATTTGGCCATTTTAGATCCTCGACTTAATATGAGAACTATTTAGTCGTACACTTAGTACGTAGCCTTCTGTGTAGACTTGATTATTGTTTGTGTTGAGGATGTTGATTTGTGTAGTGCGGAGTGTTACTCCAATCTATCGAGCTTCCTTCTTGGCCGAAGGATAGCAAGTTGAAAGTTAGAGACGTGATAAGTCTATGAGACTTAGTTTCTGTGTGACGTTGAGAAACGCTTTGCGTTGTTGGTGCGAAGAGACCGGGATCGGTTTTTTCGAAAACCGCTTCAGACCAACATTTATGCGATGATTGTGTAGGTTGGTTGTGATGATATTGATATTTAGGATTTTCATAGCGGAGGACTGCTTATTGATCGTTTGGGGTTAAAATCCCAATATACATATAGTAGCAGTGGTCTCTTCATTATAAAATATCCATTGCAAGGGTTATCGCTACTAATCCAAGGGATTTCTCCATAGGATGTAGTAGAAAAGTACCTTCGGTTTGTCTTGTTTCTAGACAACTTGTATGGACGTTTGTCTGACATTGTATTTCTAAGATTACGTGCATTGGTTTTTACAAATGTACATCAGTGGTGGCGTAGGAGGCAACTTCTCTTAGCTTAACACCCTCCTTGAGACGTATGGCTTAAGGGTTGTATTTTTGTGGAAAGCAATTAGTAGTCAACGGAAATGGCCGTGTGGCATTCAAAGTGACGTGATATGTGATATATGCAAGGTAATCGTTACCTTAGGCCTCATTAACCGGAAATGACCGAAACAAGGTTAGATGCGGCAAGGCTAAGTAGGTCGCTCCCTGTAGGATATGATCATGCTCTTCTAGATATATTTCTTCCTGCTATGGCGTTCAGTATGTAAGTTAATGTGGTTTGTATGCTATGAGGGCCCTCGTGAAAAGTCGGTAACGACCGGAGGATGATATATTCGGTATCATCTAGTTACATAGTTAGGCCGGTCTTGTGTTGTGATGTTCCTCGATGCATTCCTCTAGAGCTTTACTACCGAAAGGTAATCCCTTCACCTGGTCATTTGTATGAAAATCCAAACTCCACTGCGTGCCTGCCATTTTGGTTGTATTACCCACTTTGGGCAATGCTAGAATTTAATCAAAGTAACAATTTCAGCTGTGATTAATATTATTTGTGCATAAACACTATTATAATATAAGATGATTTGATATGAAATGTTTTAGTTATCGTAAGGTAAAAACATATCAGTGTTTATGTGCGGGCGTGTCTTACAAGATACTTTTTCTTTGAAAGGAAAAGTTTGTAATTTAATAAATTCAGTTGAGTGTGTTTCTCACACTGGTTTATCAAACTGATCCTGGCATTCTTCCCTTTCAATGCTCGGTTCAGACTGAGTATATTTTCAGGTTTAGATTTAGCGCTTTTGGAGCTTCAGTATGAGAGCTGGAGATCTTCATTTTCGTATGCATGTATCAGTTTTTCTTAGTGATGTTCATACATGATAAGGGGTTCTCGCTTCTTGTTAGGTAGTGAATGGATAACTCTTACTCATACATGTCCCTTAGATCGAGTATCGAGGGGTTGGTTTACTAGTTTGGCTTACAGTCGAGAGGCTGGCCGTAAAAGCAAAACGTGAGGTACCCATGTGAGCTACAGTAGATTTTATCCACTATCGATGGTTGCATAGCCTAGATCGTCACATGTGGTATCAGAGCTTAGATTTTGTATATTCCAATGCTTTGATGTGTACTCAGTATAGATATGGTCAGTAGCACCCTAGATTGAGTTGAGTGTGTTATGTATTTGAGCGCGTATTTGTTAGTGATTATAAAATGTTTTGTATTGTGTTTGCTTATCCGTTAAATTGTTTATGAATTCTGATCGGTATATGGTCATGTTATCGATAAGGATTTCTAAACATTTAAAAGAGGAAAGTCGACATAGTGTTGTTTTGAAATTGGGTAAATGAAATAAGTTTACCTCGATTATATTTTATATATAAAGGGATAATTTTTTCAGAAATTATTAAAGTGTATATAAATTGATTGTTTGGCTTTTTGAAAATGTGTATATATATATAAGTTAATAAAAGCTGTTTAAATAATCTAAATAAAAACAACAATTGTAAAAGAATAAATTATATAGGCAAATGAATTATAAAGTATGGAAATATAGTTAAAATGATTTACAATCGTGAAATAATGTTATATGTAAGAAGTAAAACTGTATAGGTATATTTATAAATATGAGTTATAAATAAAAATGAATTTAAACTAAGAATTTGCAAATTTCGAATCCCACTGATTTTGACAGTTGTTTTTCAAATTTAAAGAGATTATATTATTATAAATCTAAATAAGATAATTAAATTTGGATCCAATGTAAGAAAGTGTAGAAGATTTATAAATGTGATTTGTAAATATAAAAAAAGAACTTTAAAAGAATTTAAAGCACTGAATTCACTGTCATTGTTGGGAAATAATAAGGGTGATGACTGCGGCATCATCAATATCATTTTTGAGTTTTTGTGTGATTGATTTACTACCAATAGTAAATTAAAATTGAAGTTTTGTTTTGATAAAAAAATTTGAATTTAAAATCCAAGTTGAAATTGATAAATATAAGTGAAATGAGTTTTGGGCTGATAATATGAGATAATAAATTTGAGTTAGCATAATAAATATACGATTTTAAATTTAACTAAACGAAAATTAAAATAAATTGAATTAGATTTGAACTAGATTAGATAAGTTATTGAAATGGAAATTAAACTTTTAAGTGATTATTTAATATGAATTTGAAGGTTCAAGTAAATAAGTTGTATAACTTATAGAATGGGAAAAGGTAAGAAAAACCAATTATTAAAATGGTTAAACAAATTTGTTAAGTAAAACAAAATCTGAATTTGAATAGTGATATAAAAATTGACTTAGGTAAGAGTTAAATAAAATAGAGTTTGAATTAAATTAGAAGTGAACTTAAGTTGTATAATTAAAGTAAATGTAAGTGAGGATGAAATGAAATGTAACTTAAGTGATTTTGAATGAAGTTGAATTTGATATCAAAATGAATTAATAAAGTTAAGTGATGAATATGAATTTGGGTTATATAAATGAAATTCAACTTTAGTTGTTAAATGAATTAGAAATTAAATTAATGAGTGAATTAAATTAGTAAATAAAATATGGATTGAACGTTAATCAATCGAATATAAATAAATTGTTATAGAATAATGGATGTAAGTGTTAATTCATTAAAAGCTAATGAAATAGGAAATCGAATAATTGAACGAAAGCCAATTAGATATTAAACCAATTGAAATCAAATGTGTTAAACCAAATTCAATGTGAGTAAATTAAATAAATTTGGTTATGTTGGATAGGAATTGGTTGTTAGATGTATGTTGGTTGATTGTATAGAAATTCATATGAAATTGAATTAATGAAATTGAAAACTAAATAATTGAATTCAAATTGATAGCAAGTGAATCTAAATAGAATTGAATTTGATTTAATTCGAAAGTGAACCAACTTGAATATGAATTAGTAAATGTAAACTAATTGAATATGGATAAATGAATGTTAGTAAAATCTAATGTAAATGAATCAAATGCGATTAAACTGAAAATCAGTTCAATGAATATTAATGAGAAATGAATTTATATTGATTTGGTTATGGATTGATTGGATAGATGTTGGTTTGTCGGATGTTAGTTGGATGATAGTGGTTTGATGGTTGGATTTGTTGCTTTTGATTGCATTTGTTATATTGGCGTATATAGTTGTTATATTGGTATATATTATATATTGATATTACTTTCTATATACATGTTTCTCATTTATTTGTTGAGTGTTTAGTAGGTGCGAATGACATATGCTTCACATTTGGAGCTCGCTTTCATGCTATATTAGCCGTGTATGCTCGCTAATAATATATAAGGTGCATATCTCAAATTACATATCGTACTTTTATATTATTTTTCTCTACGGGATGCTTCATCCGCGAAGATGAGATGTATATTTGAGATACATATACATATACATATACACACACACACACACGTTGTGATCCTACTACGATCGATCCGCGCAAAGGAGACTATGGTGACATTTTTTAGAAATTTATGGCGTTGGGAATTTTTTGAGATTTTGGGGAAATTTTTTTGATAACTAAATTTTTTGATTTTGAGTTATAATTTGAAACGATATTAGTTGGTTTTGAAAAGTATAACTAAGTATGAATTAAAAACATAGAAAAGTTTTTGTAAGAAGTTTAACCAATGGATTTTTGAAAAGTTAAAAGGTTTAAATAATTTTGATATCTAGTTTGAAAGAATTGTTTTGAAAAGTTAATGCATTTTGTGATTTTTTTTCTTACTTGGTAATTTCGGGGACGAAATTCTTTTAAGTAGGGGAGAATGCAACGACCCAGAATTTCGGTCATTCGGAATTCAGATATTTAATTGATTTTAAATATTCACAAGTTAATTTTATAAGTTGAATAACTTATATTTTGAACATAGGGATTTAATCGGATAATTAAATTATTAATTTAATATTTGAAATTGTGGAAATAATGGGAATTTGAATTTAATGTGAATGAAAATGATTTATAAAGTTGAATTAAATTCTATTTGAATTAGAATGATGTTAGAGAATTTTCAAAATTGATTTAAAAGCAAATTTATAGAAATTGAATATTTTAATATTTAATTTACGTGTAAAAATAGTCATTTTTCACGCAGTCTCGGATTTCGACGAAACTTATTTCATTGGATCCGTAATGTTATATTATTGTACGATTTTAAATTTGGTGTCAATCGAATTTACGGATTGTCCATATGAAGCTAAAACGCGTAGAAATTTATTTAAGTAAATTTTAATTTAAATATTTCGATTCGAAAACCTATCCTTCAAATACGATCGATTTGGCTCCCAATATATATTCCATTATGTTCGAAATAGGGGTAAAACATTATAAACGCCAGGTGACACGCTTCAATTGGAGTTCGAAAAAATTTCGGGTGAACAGTGTCGTAAAATTTTCTATAAAAGAGCACAACATTTCACAATTTTCACTCAAACCCTAATATCTAAACCTTAGCCGCCACTAACATTTCGATGGCCAGAAAACATCATTGTTCTTCTCTCTTTTTCTTCCAATCCGTCAAACTATTCGAAAAATCTTCAACTACAATATTGTAGAGTATCGCGAGATCTTCAAATCCAACGGTGATGATGGATTATCAAGCGACGACGTGGCGTCAAATCAAGTTCAAAGGGTCGATATTCACGCACATTTTTCTATGTGATGGTGGAGCCGAGCTCACCGTGCCATTGGCAAGTGGTGCCGTTTGAATGGGGCTGCTCGATCAAGTTCTAGGGCGTCGTGGGTAGTGCGGCATCGAGGGGTTGAACGCGTGTATGTGTATCGTGAAGCACTGGAACAAAATCGCGTGAAGGAAGAAAAGAAAAGAAGCGGCAAAGATTGATTGAGATGAAATTGAATGGCTATGATGAATTGAGGTTAAAAATAAAATAAAAATTGTATATTAAATTATAATTTAAATCAAGTGATGTTTAAAATGTCGTAACTTCTTCGTACAAGGTCCGTTTTTGACGAAACAAGTTGCGTTGGGTCCGTATTGACGAGCACTACATTTTAGAGATAGTTCAGGGTTGATTAGAGTTAGTGAAAATTTTAGGTAAAATTAAACTTTCGTTTAATTTTATTCGGAATAAAACACTACAACTACTATTGGAACCAAAGTGAAAACAACTCACTCTTTCTAACCCACTGTTATTTTTATATAAGTGAGAATAAATTTATTTTGTACCGATTGATGATTATTTGGATGATATATGATATATTATCTACACATTGATTGGTATTTGGATATATTCCTACCTATTGGAGCAGATGAGACCCTATACGTTCCCGTATATGAACGGATGACCCATTTGTATGCGCATCTGTCTCGAAGCGGACATTATACGCATATTCTCATATGCATATTTGTTGCAGGTGATAGGTTGGAGGGATCCAACTGGATTCCTCACTAGTATTGTTTTTATTTACAGATTTTGTGATATATGCTGTTATCATATGATACATGATGTTTTAGATGCTGTGATTGATGTGAATCATCTTATTTAGTGTTGTTGCAGCATTGGGCCTATTTTGGTAATTTAAAAATATTAAAGTGATGATTTCAATTTAAAAAAGGATTTTCAAGTGAATTTGAAAATAGATGTTTTATTAAATTTTGAATTGTTAAAGGAAATGAATTTATTTTGAATAACTAAAAGTTATAATTTTTATATTATAAAAATTATGATTTTTCTGACATATAATCAAAATATGATTTTTGAGATATGAAGTTGATTATTTTGTAAAATAGTTTAAATTGAGTTTTTTGATTTATTGTAATTGGTTTATGTATAAGATTTATAAAATTGAATTTTTATAAATCAAAAGTGGTGGAATTATAAAGGATTTTGTAAATGTTAAAATGAAGCATAAATGAATCTTATAAGTGAATAAGATTTATAATTTGTGAAGTTCTAAAAAGTGATGAATGCGTAAATAAAGAGATTTATAAGTAATTAACTTATAATTTAGATTTTGGCATGTAAATGAGATATAAATAGAATTGGTTAATAAAGGAATTTTAAAAATGGTAGTTTTTGTAAAATATAAATGTTAATTTATAAAAATTGTTTTATAAATCCAAAATCAATTTATTTTGTTACTATTAAAGGAATTTCATCCACGATTTGGATAGTGAATAATCCTTTAATTTAAATTTGTAGAAGTATTGAATTTGGTTAGAAATTATATTCACGATTTTGGACAGTGAATAATCTTTTAAATAAAATAAATTAATGTTTTGGAAAGTGATTTTTCAAATGGAGTTAAATGGTTTGAAGATGTTTTAAATTGTGTTAAGTATCGAAATTATAGATTTCAACGTTCATTATTGAAATAGACGTTTCCGAAAAGTAAGAAGATGGACTATAACACTGTTGTTATAATAAAAGATTTTCAAAAGGAGATATTTTGTATAGTATATGGGATTTATATATATATCTAATTTTTAAAATCCCTATACTAGTGATTTTGGGTTATCGTAACGATGTTTTACGTAACATTCATTTTGACCCAAATAAATTTGTTTAAGAGAATGTTTTCCTTAAAGAATAAAATATATACACTTAATTGTGATTTAAGTACATGTAATATTTTCTAGTGTTGAAAATAAATTTATTTGTGATTTACTTATTATTAAATACGTATATGGAAATTTTTTTCAATATAGAAATTGAAATGGTTTTGTAATTATTTTTTTTTAAAGATAATTTGAAATGAATATCTGGAAAAGTGATTTAATTAATAAAAGGTTAATTAAAAGGGCCTAGTGATTGTATATGGTGCTAGATATTTGTTTGTTTACTTTGATACTTAAATATCCAACTATCAAATTTAGCCATTTTAGTTCGTCGAATTGATGTGGGAACTATTTAGTCGTATACTTAGTACTTAACCTTCAGTGTAGGCTTGATTATCGTTTGTGTTGATGTTGATTCGTGTAATGTGGAGTGTTACTCCAATCTGTCGAGCTTCCTTCTTGTCCGAAGGATAGCAGGTTGAAAGTTGGAGACGTGATAAGTCTATGAGACTTAGTTTTTGTGTGAGGTTGAGAAACGCTTTTGTATTGCTGGTGCACAGAGACCGAGATCAGTTTATCCGAAAACAAGTTCGGACCAATATTTATGCGATGATTGTGCAGGTTGGTTGTGATGATATTGATATTAAGGATTTTCATAGTGGAGGACCGCATGTTGATCATTTAGGGTTAAAATCCCAATATACATATAGTAACAGTGGTCTCCTCATTATGAAATATCCATTGCAAGGGCTGTCGCTACTAATCCTAGGTATTTCCCGACAGGATTGGTAGGAAAGTACCTTCGGTTTGTCATGTTCCTGGACAACTTGTATGGACGTTTGTCTGACATTGCATTTCTAAGATTACGTACATTGGTTTTTACAAACGTACATCAGTGGTGATGGAGGAGGTAACTTCTCTTAGCTTAACACCCTCCTTGAGACGTATGAGCTTAAGGGTTGTATTTTTATGGAAGGAAATTAATAGTCGACGGAAATGGCCATGTGGCATTCAAAGTGATATGATATGTGATATATGAAAGGTAATCATTACCTCAGACCTCATCAACCGAAAATGGCCGAAACAGGGTTGATGCGGTGAGGCTAAGTGGGTCGCTCCCATTAGGATATGACCATCCTCTTCTAGATATATTTCTTCTCGCTATGACGTTCGGGAAGTAAATTAATATAGTTTGTATGCTATGAGGGCCCTCGTGAAAGGTCGGTAACGAACGAAGGATGATACATTCAGTACTATCTAGTTACAGAGATAGGTCGGTCTTGTGTTGGTGGAGGTTCCTTTGCGATGTTCCTCGGTGCGTTCCTCTAGAGATGTACCGCCAGAAGGTAGTCCCTTCACCTGCTCATTTGTATGGAAATCCAAACTCCACTACATGCCTGCCATTTTGATTGTATTACCCATTTTGGGCTATATGCTGGATTTTAATCAACGTCAAAATTTCGGCTATGATTATTATTATTTGTGCAATAGACACTATTATAATATAAGATGATTTAATATCAAATGTTTTAGTTATCATAAGGTAAAAACATGTCCATGTTTATTTGTGGGGGTGTCTTACAAGATAATTTTGCTTTGAAAAGAAAAGTTTGGTAATTTAATAAATTCAATTGAGTGTGTTTCTCACTCTGATTTACCAAACTGATCTGGACGTTCTTCCCTTTCAATGCTCGAGTCATACCGAGTATATTTACAGGTTTAGATTTGGTACTTTTGGAATTTCACTGGGAGAGCTGGAGATCTTCATTTTCGTATACACGCATCTGTTTGTTATCCGTTGCTTAGTTGTTGTATATTATTAGTAATTCTGAGGACAGGTTATTATATCTGTCCAGGCTAATGATTAGTGATTGATTATTGAACTCTGATTGCTTTATGTGTATACAGTTTCTATTTTGTAAAGATCATTGATATGATATTATATGTTTTCCTCTGGGATGTGAGATTCTGTATTGTTCTGTTTGGTTCTATCTTCTCTCTTTCTTCTCTTCTTTTATTCTCTCTTCTTTTCTTTCTTATGACTTTCCATCAGTCTGTGCTTTTTGGGTCGGACATGTGTAGTTTATTGTCGATTCAAAAAGTGCGGATTTGCAGGTCATCATAGACAAGGTTGAATAGCTCCTAGGTAAGACCTGCTTTAGATGTAGTGGAGGGAAATCTAATATGGTGGATTATTACCAGTGCTCATGGCCTCTATTCATCAAAGGTTGGTTAAAGAGGATAAGAAAGCTAGTAAGCAAGGAAGGCCTATAGTCTTGATGCTGTTGAGGCCCACTTCTCTATTTATAAAAAAGAGGCTATATGCCTAGGCTACATCAAGTTAGCGGCTAACGAGACTACTTGAAAATGGCAAGAGGATGAGGGAGCGAAGAAAGATGGCAGTTCCACTTTATGGGCTATTGCTCAAGGTCAGATATCCTGCTACCTATCTATTACATCACCACAAATATATTGACGCTCCATCTTCTCCTAAAGGTGGTAAATTTGGTTTATATAGCCCATTGGCCATATTTAGTACATTTGAACTCGTTTAGACAAGTCCGTATATGATAATTCGCTTCATTATCATGTAGATGACACAATCATAATGTGCCCCTCTAGATTTATGGTGCCGTCTAAAGTTTAACTATCGAGGCCTATGCTTATAAGTCTATTTGACTTCACAGAGGAAGAAAACCATGAAGAAATGATTGTAGCTCTTAAGGACGACATCGAGCTTGTGATCATAGGGTACACTGAAGAACCAGAGGATTTTTGATAGGGATAAAACTCTCAGATCAGGCAAGATGGCTTGATTCCCTAAAGAGTTTGCCAGAGTTAAGCTAGAAGTAGCAAAGGAGCTTAAGGTAATAAATAAAATGAAAACTGACCTCGACGCAAGTGCTTAACGCAAAGCTAATGAGGAAAAGAAAGGGAAGAAACTCACTAGATCCAAGCAGTCTGAGAAGAGCCACTCATCCAAGTCCAAGTGATGGTTGCATTTCCTCTGTCTGAAATTATTCATTTCTGTTTTTGTGTACTAAGCATTCAGACTGTACACATCCAATTTTGATGACTTTTATGAGGGTGTGTGCGCATTGTTTTCGATAGTTATTACTTTGTGATTTGGATATTTGGTTGTTTGATAATGTCTGATATTGTGATTTTACATAGCTTATTTTCTCGTTATTTCCTATTATTCTCATTTATTTATTTATATATGCATATTTCTTTGAGCCATACACAAAACTTTCTTATAATGATGAGTATACAATCACAACCTGAGATTTTGAGGATGGCCATTAGTGATGAACAACTAATTTCGATGGCCACATCTTGACCATGGGCAAGTCCGGTTCATCACCGTCGACCAACGTCTTTGGCTCGATCACCAATGGTGAACTACCCAGTCGGGGGTTATGTCCTGACTAAGGATAAGTCCATTCCACCATTTCTAGATGAAGTTTTCTGGGCCAATCATCAGTGGTGAATTACCTAGTCTGTGGTCATGTCTTGACCATGGGTAAGTCCGATCCACTAATACCAAAAAAGTTATTAGATTGATCATCAATGGTTGACTACCCATTCGATGGCCATGTCCTGACCATGGGTAAATTCGATCCACCATTGTTGGCCAGAGTTTTGGGGTCGATCGTCGATGGTGAACCACCCAGTTGGTGGTTATGTCCTGCCATGAGTAAGTTTGGTCGGTCATTACCGATCGAAGTTTTTTGGCTAATTATTAATAGTGGACTACTCTGTCAATGGTCATGTCCTGACCATGGATAAGTCAAGTTCATAATTGCCAATTAGAGTTTTTGGGTCGATCATTAGTAGTGAATAACCCAATTGGTGTCATGTCCTGCCCATGGGTAAGTCCGGTTAACCATTGCTGGCTAAAGTTTTTAGGCCAATCATCAGTAGTGAGCTACCTATTCGTTGGTTATGTCCTAACCATGGGTAAGTTCATTCCACCATTGCTGATTGAATTTTTTTTATGAGGGAAAATTCAAAGTCATTGTGACATAGCCTACTCCCGAATATAAGTGATTTCATCTCAAAAAGCTTTTAGAACACTTAAGTGGTATAAATGTGAACTCTGCGAGTTTGGTCATTTAAACCTATCCCTATTATCTGCCTAAGGGATATGGTTAGTCGCAGCAAACAATTACACCCTATCTTTTAAACTAAGCATTTATAACCTTCCATGTGTAATAAAAGACACCTTATACAATAAGATTTAATTGAGTGCACATTTTATTAGTGTTATCCAGGTTTTTAACCCAATGGAATTCAAAGGAATTCAAAACATCTACATTAAGTCAAAACAACTCGAGAACCAACCAGAAGAAGGAATCAAGAAAGACACAAGGAGAAAAAGGCAAAAATTGCCTTAGGTGATGGATATCCATCATGCATGGATCGCCAGCGACCCATAAGCAGTGCTCGTCGGTTGTCCATTCTTCTTGCATCATGAAACATTAATTTTTCTACGCACCCCTGCCAAGTTTCACGATGTTCCAAGCTAGTTAGACCGAGAAGTGAGTGTTCATCTGATTCCAAAAATAGTTCAATGCAACTAGCACATGAATCATCATCAAGATAAGGCATCTAGTCATGAAATTACATGAAGAGTGTTCGTCAATAGAAATTCTATCGGTTTAAAAAACCGTCGAACGAATTTATGATAAAAATTTAACCGTAAACACATGGCGTACAAAAGTTAGTACGTGGTGAGTACAGATCGATCCGTAGAGAATTGTTAGATTCTAAATTTCAAATCAATCAAATTAAACCAAAATTGAGAGTGATTAGCTAAAAATGTAAGAAAATGACAAAAAGAAAGTGATAAAAAAATGAGAGTGGAAAGACAACTTAGAGATAATTTTCACTCTCTAGATCATATAAATCAACACAACATGAAATTATGATCTCTCTTTTTTGGTCATTAGTTGTTTAATTGATGTGCTTATCATAAGTATGGCCTATATGTGTTATTAATTAGCTAAACATAAGCCATCAAATTATAACACACCCCTTAAACCACTTACAAACTCATATCAAAAATGATAATAAAGTTGAAAATAAAATCTATTTTACGTATGACCTATTAATTATGATTTAGAAATATAGACCATCAAATTTTGATTTTAATGTTCACTTCATTACCATCATCATATGTAAATGAAGAGGTAAATATTGTTTGTGATTGTTTAAGCATAGCTTATTTCGTGTCAATAATATAGGTTATCAAATTCAAAGCAAAAACAACAAGTTAAACAACTTCAAGCATTGTCATTAAACACAAAATGAGAGCATAATTACAAAATTATGTTGAATATGTATAATTATAAAGCTTCATTATCCCTAAATTAAAGGGTTTTATCCTCTCATATTTGTTACCATATCGACAAATATAGATTGCAACATAGAACAAAAACAAGAAGAAAAAGAAAGCTAAATGAAATAATAGCTAATTAAAAAGAAATAAAACTATTCTACATGCATGGATAAATGAAACCACACTACTAGCATGAAAGGGAATAAACAAGAAAAGAGAAGTGCATTTATTGAAATTGCATAAAAAATCACATAAAAGAAATGGCTAAGTAGCCATGAAAAGAAAGAGAGATTTGTTTTATTTTTCCTAAACTAATGAGCTAAGAGAGCCTAAGGGAAGAGAGGAGCTAATTACATGAAGATAAGGGATATTTATACATGTTTGAAAATCCTAATTCATTTTTTGGAACTACCCAAGCTACCCTCTTAGGAAGTATGGAGGCCAAGTAATTATTAGTATCAAATAATCATCATTTAAGTGTGCATGAAGCTTTAAACTCTATTAGCATGTGCGTTAGCCTCTAATTTGTACATGAAGGTATGTGGGTAGGTAGGGTCCTTCATGATCCATTAAATGAATTATTTCCATCTCCATTTCTTTGTATTCACTCTTGTGCATGCATATACCTTCATGAAACCACTTGTATTTGAATTTAAATTCCTACAAAATAACATAGAAATTTTCAATTAAATTTTAGAAAATTAATATATGCATAAAAATAATCATTTTGCCTCTATATGAAGATGAATATACGACGATTTGAAAATAATTTGAATTTTGCTTTAAACAATTTAAAATACCCAATATGATCATTTATTTAATTTAAATAGATTAAATATGGTGGTAAAAATCTGCCCATTTACGTGCATATCAAACATACCCACACTTATCTTTTTATTCGTATTTGAATAAAGAAAAAAAACTAAGTCCGTTTTCATAGGAAGCACGATTGCATTGAGCATATGCAATAAGCTGTTAAACCTCTGGGGGTCCCTAGTAGGACTAGTGTTGTCTCGTGAGAGTTTTCAGTGAATACAACCCACAAAATCAAAATGCAGGATGAAAATATTTACAAAATGCAGAATTAATTTACAAAGAGATGAATGCGAGTTTTTAAAAATATTTACAATGAATGATTCACTTTTAAATCAACAAAAATAAGTTAAATATAGGTTTCGTTCATTATCTTGAAAATTTAACCCATTTACTCATCAAAATTTCTAATAAAAACAAAGTTATCAAAGCAAATATATTATAGTTCAACCTGTTATTTCGGTTGATAACATAGTGTAACTATGAAATAGACCCTTAGTCGATTATCAAAGTTTATCAAAGTGGTATTTTTATTTCTTTTCAATAACAAGTCAAATCAAACAAGTTAAAATAGTGCTTGAATTTCATTTGCTTACTCTATCCATTTTTTCTTTTGAAAATTTTATTGACATTAACAATATTTACATATGCCTAACTCAGATAAACTGAGGCCAGATATATTACCCGTGCACTGCCTTGCGGACTTATGTGAGGGGAATACAAAACGTAGCGAGTGAACACAGAAGTGTGAACACTTATCGATTGTAGGCGTTATTTAGAAAGAATTTTTATATACATACACCTAACTCAGATAAACTAAGCCCAGATATACCGATCGTGCACCGCCTTTTGGGCTTACGTGAAAAGGGTACAAAGCATGAACAGTGAACACACGAGTGTAGACACATGACTATGTATTTATTAAGAAAAATACATACATACATACATACATACATATATATAAGAATTTTTTGTTTGTTTTTTTATTTTTTTTATTTTTGAAGAGAGAGTTTTGCAAAATAATCTTAGCACCATTTAACTTAGAAGACAAAAAATGTTATATCCTTTTATTTGAATTCACCACATTTTAAAACGAAGATTTTCAATCAGGATATTTCATAATTAACATGTATGAACCTTACTATATACTAGTTAAATAATCGTTATTTGTAATCAAACTTCATTTTTTTGGGGACAAATGAATTTTTCAAAAATTTCAATTTAGTTAACTAAAACCATATATTTATCCTATAGTGTTTCTTTAAGAATAGATCAAAATGCTTAAAAAAAATATTTTTTTTTGAGATTTTTTTTTTAGAAAAAAAATCTGGAAAGAAAATATAAAGATAAACCATGAAAAATCGAAAATGATGACGAGTCTCCTCTAACACTAGATTTTGACTGTATCCCCACAGTCAACCCAAGTAGAAGGAGAAAAATAAAACAAAAATAAAAGGATGACCTATATTTACATAAAAATGAACGATATTTACACGAGATCTGAAAGTATATCGTTAAAAAGTAAATGAAACAGTCTTCCAAAGACCGATTCATTTGTCTCGTCAAGTATGCGAGACACAGCTTAAGCTCGAAAAACTAAACCATAAATGATTTCAAAGTTGAATGTTGATTTGGGAAAACGAATGTCGTTTTATTAAAAATCTTACTAGTTGTTTCCTTTTCGATGATTTTCGAGGTTGTTAAAATTATTGATTGAAGTTTAAGCTTATTTTCACCAAATCGAAATTCAAATTTATCATTGAAAACTTTTTCAAAATTGTTGATTTCAAAATAAAAATGGTGATTTAAATCTTTCCCTTCGGAATTTAACAACTCATCTTCAAAAAGTTCATAGAATTCATGTTCATTAAATTCATCTTCCTTTGTTGGATTATCTACAACTTCACTACATGTATCGTGTTCAAAATCCAAAGCTGTTGTATTTAAATTTTCGAAATCGGAAAAAGGAAGATCGAAATTTGAATCGAGTTTCTTACCCTTAAAAGAATTGAAAACCAACTCAATTACCGTTTTTTCAACAACTTCATTAAGATTGTCATTTTCAATTTCAAAAGTTGTTATTTGCGTAATATTTTGTATGTTTTGGTCAATAAATTTGTGTGATCATTGTAAATCTCGTCCATTTGTTCAACAAAATTCAATTTATAATATTGACTCGAGAATGTTCAATTTGGACTTGCTGAGGACAAAAATTGTCAATTACAACAAACAGTGGATTATTATTTGATTCTTCGCAAGTTGGAATTTGATTTTGTTTGTCATGAATTTTTTGTACGTTTCACGCAACAGATCCTCGTAATCTTTTTTCGTTTGCTCAACTAAATAAAATTCATGATTATTAATTTAATAATATTCAATTTGAATTTGTTGAGAACAAAAATTGTCAGTCGCACCATTATTGAACTATTCCCATTGCCAAATTCATTTAAAAAGTGGTTCACATTTCCATTTTGAGTTTGAAATTCATTTTGGAGTTCGAAATTGAATTGGTATGGGTTATAATCAAAATCATTTGAATTTTTAAGTAAATTCAAATTTTGATCAATTTGAAATCCTTGACTTGAGTTATTGCACAAATCGTTCAAAAGTTTAGAACTCCTTTGAATTTGTAGTGTAACGAGTTCAAGTAAAGTTTCCATTCTTGTTTCGAAAGTTGAGAATTGATCATGATTTTGAAAATTTTGGTGGTGCAAAATCCGAATTGTTTGTACAATAGTTGTTACTAAAATATCTATAAGAATTTGGTGTGAAATTATATGGATTATATTGATCTTCACAACTATCGTAAAATTCATGTGAATATGGAAACTCGGACATTTTTAAGAATGTTTTTTTTGCTTTTTTGGATTTTTTTTATAAAGGAAAACTATTTACCAAAAGGAATTTAATTTATTTTCAAAAGGGAAACTGATTTTTGTTTTGTTTTTTGGTTTTACAAATTTTTTGTTTTGTTTTTTTGAAAATTTCAAAGGGAAAAAAAACTAAGTTAAGAAATATTTATAATTTTTTTTAGTTTTGGATTTTGATTTTTTTAAAATATGCATGAACTAATGCAAGGTTAATTACGAATTATTTATCCTAACCCAAAATTGTATAATCACACTTTGTCTTAAATCAACAACATAGTTCTCAGCTGGGTAACAACACGATTTATCAGTGCCTCCATGAATCACTGTAGCAATGCAGCCGAAGGTTTAAATACCTTCAGAGAAACAATTCAATGTTATATTTATGAATCACCATAATATTTTTAACTGATTATTGCACTGCCGTAGCCTAGACACTAAGAAATTAAATTGTTGAAAGAGAACAAATTGTCAATATACAATTAAGAGTTGTCGATTTCTAACCGTTATTAATCAAAATTCTAAGATGAAATGCAAAGCTAAAATAAAATGTGTATTAACAATGCTACTAGAATGAAATTTTTTTTTTTCTTTTTGAAATATTTTTTAAATGCAAGCAACCAACAATGCAATTCAAATAAAACTAGAGATAAAAGCAGTAGTTTTTTTTAAGCAAGCAAGTGGTTTATTTTTTACAAGCACTTCTACGAAGCAAGCAAATTTCCCTATCTGCAATGGCAACCTGAAACAAAAAAACAAGATATATACAACTGCTACTGCTATTATTATTATTTTTTAAACAAATTAAAACAAACCTAATTAAAACAACACAACAAATTTTAAAACCTTTTTTCTCAATAAGACAAAACAAAAGAAAAAACAAAGTAAACAAAACAAATTAAGGAAAAACTCTTTTTTTAACAAGGATGAAAATAAAAACAAATTAAACAAAGCAAGTTAAACAAAAGAAAAGAAATTAAAAGAATTTTTTTTAAGTGCAACAAAAAATCAAGCAAACTCAAAACTAAAATTCAAAACAAAACAAGTTAGAATAAAAAATGAAAACGCTCAAACTCAAAAGGATTTAAAACAACCGAAATAAAATCAAAACACATTCACACATTTTTTTATTTTACATATATATATATATATATAAATAAAAGAGGGCCAACTTCACCAAGCAACACAAACCTGGCCTACTTCAAATTGAATGAAACTAAATCAACGAAACACAAACAGAGTCGAAACCAAATCAAAAGCCCTTTTTTATTCTCAAATCGAATTCGCTATATCCAAACTAAATTAAAGAAATTTCAATTGCTGTGAGGAATGATGTGGTTGTAGGCGATGTCATGGGTTTTGGGTTGAGACGTTCGCTTCGAGTCGATTAGGGGATTTGCAGAAGTTGTTGAAGTGATGGATGGATGGATGGAAGCGAGTTTCATGGCGATGGAGTTGGAGTGTCAGGTGAAGTTCGATTTAGTCACGATGTTAGCAGAGGATGGAGGTGTTGCTGTTCTGGTGGGCGGTGAAGCTTGCGTCGAAGTCATTCGTGAGTGGCAGAGTGTTGTTGTTGTATGATGTAAATGGTAGTTTGGTAATATGGCTTTGATGGTTGTAGAGTGATGGGAGTTTTGGTTGAGATGATTAAGGTAGGCACTGTTGCAAGGGGATGGATAGAGGGGTGAGTGTGTAGTTGATGATATAGTGATGATATTGTGATGGAAGTGGGTTTAGGGTTTGTGCTTGGGGTTAGGATGATTGTACAGTGATGATCAGGGGTAAGGTGACTGGATATATGGTTGTCTGGAAGGGGATTGTTCGAGTGCCGTGTTCATTGGGTAATGTTGGGTGATGGTTGCTGGTTCGAGTATTTCGGAGGTGGGTGGTTGGCGATTTTCGAGTGATGGGTTAGAATTTTTTTTTTTGGGTGGCAATGTAGAGAACTAGTTGTAGAGTGTTTGTGAGCAACTGGAATGCGTGGCTTGTGGAATGCAGTGTCTGATGTTATGTTTGGTGGTTTGTGTAGAAGGGGGATGGAAGGTGAACAGTGGTCGGTAGGCAAGTTCTATTGGAAATACTGATGTGTTGTCATTATCATGATGTGATGGTCAGTGAAGGTGGATTGTTTGTGAGCTTGGTTTGTAAGCAGAGGATTGGTGTGTTGAGTGTGGTGAGGCACTGGAGAAGTGGTATGCTAGAAGTGATGTCTGAAGCTATCGTAGAGGAGCAGTTTGGGGGGAGGGAAGGGATGGAACAATATGTGTAGCAATGGTGGAACAGAAATGTGGTATTGTAATGGTATGTAACGGAACAAAAACGTGGTATGTAACTCCAGGAGCCGTCAGTTGTATTGTAATGAAAGCTGTGTAACCAAGAAATATAATAGAACTAAAGTTGTAAACACGTTTTGTATTAAATGCTCTGTTGAAAAGTTTGCAACCAAAGTAGAACAAATTCATAAAATGCACAGAGCATAGTGAGAGCGATCAAATGTGGAATGCACATTTTAAAGAGAAACAAGTGCATAAATCAAGTAGAACAAATACAAATGCAATGGAATTTTTTTTTGTTTTTTTGTTTTGAAAGAGAATGCAATGTGAATAAAAAACAAGCAATAAATAATCCCACAAATCAAATCACATAACAAACATACACACAATTTTATTTATTTTTAGATACAAACACAAAAAACAAATACACAAAAATCGAACAAAAATAATTCGAAAAATGGAAAATAAAATCAAAACAAATTGCACAGCAACGGCGCCAAAAACTTGTTCGTCGACGGAACCATTGAACGAATTTATAATGAATTTTTACCGCAAGCGCACGACGTACAAACTTAGTACGTGGAGAGTATGGGTTGATCCACTAGGAATTGTTAGATTCTAAATTTTTATTCAATCAAATTAAACCAAAGTTGAGAGTGATTAGTTAAAAATTGTAAGAAAATGACAAAAAGAAAGTGATAAAAATATGAGAGTAGAAAAACAATTTAGAAATAATTTCCACTCTCTAGATTATATAAATCAACACAATATGAAATTATGATCTCTCCTTTTTGGTCATTAGTTAGTTTAATCGATGTGCTTATTATAAGTATGACATGTTTGTGCTATTAAGTAGCTCAGCATAAGTCATCAAACTATAACACACCCCTTAAACCACTTACATACTCATAAGAAAAATGACAACAAAGTTGAAAATAAAATCTATTTTTAGTATGGCCTGTTAAATATGAATTAGAAATATAGACCATCAAATTTTGTTTTCAACATTCACTTCATTACCATCATCATAAGTAGATGAAGAGGTAATTATTGTTTGCGATTATTTAAGCATAGCCTATTTGGTGTCAGCAATATAGGCTATCAAATTCAAATCAAAAACAACAAGTTAAACCACTTAAGCATTATCATTAAGCACAAAATGAGAGCATAGATTACCAAATTATGTCGAATCTATATAACTAGAGAGCTTCATTACCCCTAAATTGAAGGGGTTTAGCCTCTCATATTTGTTTACATATCAACAAATATAGATTGCAACATAGAAAAAAAACAAGAAGAAAAAGAAAGCTAAACAAAATAAAAGCTAATTAAAAAAATTAAAACTATTTTACTTGCATGAATAAATGAAATCACACTACTAGCATGAAAGGAAATAAACAAGAAAAGAGAAGAGCATGTATTGAAATTGTGTACAAAAAAGAATTACGTAAAAGATATGGCTAAGTAGCCATGAAAAGAAAAGAGAGATTTGTTTTATTTTTCCTAAACTAATGAGCTAAGAGAGCCTAAGGGAAGAGAGGAGCTAATTACATGAAGATAAGGGATATTTATACATGTTTGAAAACTCTAATTCATTTTTTAAGAACTACCTAAACTACCCTATTAGAAAGTGTGGAGGCCAAGTAATCATTAGTATCAAATAATCATCGTTTAAGTGTGCATGAAGCTTTAAACTCTATTAGCTTGTGCATTAGCCTCTAATTTGTACATAAATGTAGGTGGGTTGGTGTGGTCCTCCATGATTCATGAAATGAATTATTTCCATCTCCATTCCTTTGTATTCACTCTTGTGCATGCATATATCTTCATGAAGCCACTTGTATTTGAATATAAATTCCTGCAAAATAACATAGAAATTTTGAATTAAATTTTAGAAAATTAATATATGCACAAAATGACCATTTTGCCCCTATATGAAAATGAATATATGACGATTTGAAAATAATTTGAATTTTTGTTTAAATAAGTTAAAATACCAAATATGATCATTTATTTAATTTAAATAGATTAAATATTGTGGTCAAAATATGCACGTTTACGTGCACATCAAAGAGCATCTACACAAGGCGGGGAATGTGATCCAATTGAAATGAGCTAAAGACACTCTAACTCTATGGATTGCTTGTGATCCATCTACAGAGTTGGGTCGCTATGAAATTTCTTCAGTATCTTCGTACCATCAAGTGTGGTCTTCTATCAAAGCAATTTAATCAATAGCTCTCCAATCCCTATAAATACTCGCACGTATGAAATAAAAGAAGGATCTTCTTCTGGACTGGCAGTAGAGACTCTACAGAAACTATTCTTCACTCTTCCCCTCCCACACAGCGGTCTCTAAAGGGTTCACTGTGATTCTCCAATGAACTCCAACATTGGTGACTTGATCTAGCTTACAAGGACCTATCAAATTGCAATCAGATTCAGCTTGAAATTGCAGTCAGTCGATAACAAAAGTTATAAAGTGGACATAGGCTTCATTAACAGCCGAAGCACTATAAAAACTTTTATCCTTTTACTTTACTTGCAAGTTATTATTCCTTGTTTCTATTTAATTTACCTTGATAAACAGGGTTGGTGCTTTCACACTCAATCCAGGGTGTTGATCATTTTTTTGTTGAACATTTTGGTGCTTTCGCTGAGAATTAAACTCAAGTTTAAATTTAGCTATCTACTTTGGATCAGATAGGTTCAGAAGTTAGATCCTCAATGTCTATTCAGAAAATTTGCTATTGAGAGTTAGTGGCACCTAGAAGAAGGAGAACTACTTCTGGAAGATCCATAGGAGCTACCATTGTCAGAGAAGAAACAAACTCTCAGCAGATTGAAGTCAACAACCACAACAATATACAGTTAGGAACAAACTTCAGAGGTCAGATTCCAGAATCCTCTATTCATCGTGAAGTTGTCACTAGAGATGAATTAAATAAAATGGTTGACGAAATTAATCAAAAGATGGAAAACAGCCAAAGAGCTCTCATGGACAAATTAAATTCCCTATTGACCTTACAGCCGCATGCTACTCCAAGAACCATTACAGAGCCGCGGCCACCATGGAACAAGAAAATTCTTCCGCTTCTGACCAAAACAGGAGAAATGGGAAGCAGCCACATAAAGGAGTAATATGTGGAACCGTAGGAATCAATATGGAAGGAAACAAAAACACTCCACCAACTAAAAGGCAACCAGTTATAAACTTGAATCTAGGAGCAGAAACCCCATGACTCAAAAGATGGTGAGGAACTTGATGACAACAAGTTGAAAGGAAATACCAATGCATTCAGTGATGCCAAGGAAATCCAAACTGCCCATCAGGTCAACCGCAAAGCCAACGAAACCCTAAGAGAGTGGCTCTCCTAAAGATAGGAGATCCTAAGCTTTAACCCACTCACTAAGATCGTTTGCAAAGCCATACACCTTGTGTAGTTACTGACAGCTGACCACCGGATTATCGAACATCTGAGGCATATATCACGGACATGGTCAAGCGACTAATAGATGAAAGTAAGGATAAAAGGGACGATGAATGGAGATTGGCTCCAACTTGGACTCCTTTTATTGATGACATTTTAAATGAGCGCTAACCCCAAAATGTTCACTATGCCAACTATTCCATCTTACGACGGATTGAGAGACCCAAAACCCCACTTATATAATTACAGTTGGTACGTGGATGGAGCAAATGCTTTGGATACCGTTTGATGTAGATGTTTCCCGATTTTTCTGGAGTGAATCGATTCCACGTGGTTCACCAAGCTTCTGCCAAGATCCATCTCCACTTTCAATCAACTAGCAACAAGATTCCTTGACCAATTTAGACTTCACATAGCACAGCCAAAAGATATGATGTCCTTATCCGGTTTATTCTAGGGATGGAATGAATCTCTGGAGTCTTTCATGAATCGGTTCAAAACCGCGGTAACTGGAGTAAGTAATTCGAACAAGGATATGGTTTTCATTGCCTTAGCCTGGGAAATTCACCTTGAAACTGAATTTGGGAAATGGATCAAAATGAAACAACCCACTTCTAGGAAGGACTTTAACCGAAAGGCGAGCTAGTACTTGAGATTGGAAGAGGCATAGGAATTAGAAAGGAAATCTGCTAACTTAAAACCAACCAACATTGGGTAGAGTGGTATGGCGATAAACCAAGATATAAACACCTCCAGGGCAATTGAAGGGAATGTAGGAAAAAATGGGAATTGGAAAAGGAAGAATCATAATTACAACACGAGAAACGAAAGTAGCAAGCGACTCAAAGGTTTGCGGCCTGAAGAATACACCCCGCTCAACGATACTCCTGGGAACATCTATCTCGCGACACAGGGGACAGAAGAGTATCAAAAGCCACCTAAAATGGAAGCAACTGAATAGCAAAAGTGTTCTAGAAAGTACTGCCGCTTCCATGAGACACATGACCACAACATGAATGAGTGTCGTCACCTGAAGAACTTGATTGAGGAGCTAATTCAGGAAAACAAGCTTCGGCAGTATGTGTGGAAACCACTAAATCCTGACCTACCCGTAGCGCCTCAAGCTCCTAGAAACCAAGGAAACCAAGATGGAAGCAGCAAAGAGGGACAAGGATGGACTGACCAAAGGCTCATCATTGGAACAATATCAGGAGGGACCTATCCCGTGCAGAAGTGTTGGGGAGAAACGGAGCGGTATGCGACCTCATTAAAGCACGCTCCAAAAGATGCATGCTTTGCGATCGAAGATGGAACCCCTGCTAAGTAGCAGAGAATGCTAAACGATGACATAGTATTCCAAAATCGAGACACTGAAGGAATAGAAGCTCCAACCCTCCACACCATGGTCATGACAGTAGGAATCAGACCCGCTATGGTCCGACGAGTATTGGTAGACAGCTGTTGTTCTGTGAATATCCTTTTCAAATGCACCTTTGATAAGATGAAGATCAATATGAAAGATGTATCCGTATGCCAAACAAAGATTTAGGGATTCACCTATGAACCCAAACAACTTGTCAAAATGATTAACTTACCCATAGAACTCGGAGAAGGTGACCGAAGAGTCATCCTCATCTAAACCATTATGACCGTGGATGAAATTTCCACCTACAGTGCCTTCCTTGGGGGACCCGCCTTGGTAGATTTTAGGATTGCTTCAGCTCAATGGTGTCTAACTATAAAATTTACGATGGAAAATAGGGTCGGGGTGATGAAAGGAGACCAAAGTGCAGCTATGGAATGTTATATCATGGAACTACGTGAGTCTAAAAGGATAGAAAAGGGGAAGAATGTGGGGAGAACTCTCCATATTCGTGAATTTATCGAATATCAACTACAGAGCTGCCTCTGGCTTGGGGACCATAGCCGATTAGATATGGTTTGGACCCTAGAAAAATAGTTCGAGGGAGGAACGGGTAGGACCGGCAAAATTGTGGTGCCCGTCCCAATCGATATGGATGACCCGACACGGGTCCTTGAATTTGGATCGCATCTTGGAAATATGATGTGATTAGAACTCATCAAATTTCTTTACGCCGATCTAGATGTATTTGCTTGGACGCATTCGAATATGTATGGGGTGTCACCGGAGATAGCCTACCATACACTTAACATTGATCCCAAGTATAAGTCGGTGAAGAAGAAAAGGCATAGCCTAGGGCTCTAGCAATCCAAAGCGCTAGGAGAAGAAGCGGACAAGCAAATGGAGAATGGCTGTATCCACGATGCAACTTACCCTGAATGGGTATCTAATTCGGTTTTGGTCAAGAAGTCCAATGGGAAATGGAAAATTTGTATCGACTACTCAGATCTGAACAAAGCTTGTCCGAAGGACATATTTCCTCTTACCAGAATTGATCAACTTGTGACGGGATGGCTGGATATAAGTTGCTATCATTTACGGATGCATACTCGGGGTACAATTAGATCATGATGCATGGACCGGATCAAGAAAATACTAGTTTCATTACCGATCTGGGACTATATTACTACAAAGTAATGTCATTTGGTATATATTTGAAAAAGAGAGAAAAAATTTCAAAAGAAATTTTTGATTTGAAAAGACAAAATGATTTATTACAATCCTCCTTAGATAATTCAGAATCTCAAAATTTCCTTCTCGAAAATGAGAACTGTACGTTAAAAAACGATAATTTTAAATTAAATGAGAAAATTGATATTTTAAGTAATAGTAATATTTCTTTTGAAAATATTAATTATGACTTTAAAGCTAAATTTGATAAACTTAACACTGAAGTCACAAAATTTAATAAAGGTCAAAAACGATTTAAACATGATTTTATTCAGTTCTAGACCTTTACATGATAAAAGTGGTTTATGATATAATGAAACTAATCGTAGAAATAGCATTAGATACGCTTTCATTTACGGTAAAAATGTTAGTGCTATTACTAAATTTCGAGTAAAGTCTAAATCCAATTTTTATAGAAATTCAAATGCTGCTATGACCTATAATGTTGATAATTTCTCTAGAAGTACAAAATCATTGAAGGGAAATATGAATAAAAGTTATCTAAGTATTTGGGTTCCTGTTAATTGAAAAAATAGAGAAAAATACATTGATGATTATTTTGATATGGTAGTTAATAATGAAAATTATATTTTTAAAGGTTCAACCACACCTAAATGGGTATGGTTTCCTAAATATTAGGAAATTATAAGAACCTTAGGTATCGAATGCTTTAAATGTTAATTTTTTTGATACCTTACATTATAAGTAGTAGTTATTTTATTTTATATTGTTCTATGTTAACACTTATATGGAATATAATTTATGTCATCATATAAACTCTCCTTTTTGTCGATGACAAAGTGGAAGAAGGATATTTCTCTAACACTATTTGTATGAATAAACGATGCAAGCACATATTAAGGGGGAGAAAATATTAATTATTTACAGAAATATATAGCATAGATTCAGGGGAAGAAATCAATAACACAATTACAATAATATATTCAGGGGGAGAAAAGAGTTAACAAAGCTTGTCGAAGATTCGTCCATAGCAAATGGAGTTGTCATCATCAAAAAATAGAGAATGTTGGATTACAGGTTTTGATTGCTGACATGAAACGACAATTCACGAATCTACAACTATAATAACATCCAGACTCATTGGCTAAATATATGGTCTATATAGTTATATATTTTAACAAGAGTCATCAAATATGTATATAGAGCCTAGTTTAGCGCTTTGTTAAAATCTTTCCTCAAGAATTATCATCCACATTCAAACAAACTTGCATGTATATTTTAATCAAAATCAAGTTTTCAAAAAAAAATGCATGGAGCAAGGCTCGAACTTGAGTCACTAGCTTGGAATGCAGGTACTCTAACCAAATGAGCTACTGTAGTTTTTTCTTAACAATAGAATTCGGTCGACTGAATACAGTCAGTCAGTCGACTAAATACAGTCAGTCAGTCGACTGAATCTGTGCATTTTAACATATATGTGCATGTTCTTAAATTCAGTCGACTGAATGACCCGAGTCAGTCGACTGAATTCTGCAACAGTCATTTTTTGTGAAAAGACACTTCTTTTTTTAAATAGCCTTCTTCCTCCCCAAGGGTTTCAACCATTACTATTCACAGAGATCTCTTCACCAGCAGTAGCAATTCCTTAACTATTATATATATGCAACAATTTCAAGATCAAATCACTTCACTTACTTGCTTATACTTGAATGATATTTTCTAAATTAACTACTCTCTTGAATTTATACATTCGTTGCTTACGTATTCATTTCCATATTCTTCAAGCAATTTGAAACTTCCTAATCTTCATATACACATAACTACACACATCATACTTGAGGAAAAGATTATAGGAAGGGTGTACTACAAGTGATAAATCTGTGTCATTAGAACACACAAAAAGTGAAACAATATTTTGTATTTGTTGAAGTCCTGTTCTGCTGCTCAGGCGTGTGAAATCCTCTTCGGCTGCTGAGACGAAATCCTGCTCTGCTGCAGGTTCCTGTTCGGCTACTCAGGGGTTGTATAGACATGTTCCTTTGGGTTAAGTGAGGGTTGTTGTTTTCGTGAAATTCCAGAAGCAGTCTGAGACTGGACGTAGGACAGAGCTCCAAACCAGTATAAAAATCTCCGGTGTATTTTTATACTGCTTTTATATTCCGCACTATTTATTGTATACCTACCATCACTATACTCTGTATTATCGTATATCCATATTACACGATCCATAACATAAAACACTTTCAGTTAGTAGTTGACTTATAGTACTATTCCATATAAACACACATTTTATATTTGTTAATGTACAGTCTTTGATTGTTGCTTCTTCTTGACTTGGGTAAAACAGATTGAAGCTTTCGGATTATTTATCACTTAAACCATCTACCTCCCTTTGTAAACTCTTTATGTAACTGCATGTCTCCTTTAGTAAATTTGCTGCTGATACCTAATATTATTTATACACGCACAAGTATTATAACAAGTTAGTAGTAGACTTATAATACTATTCAATATAAACACGCATTTTATATTTGTTGATGTACATAGTCTTTTATTGCTGCTTCTTCTTGACTCGAGAAAAATAGATTGAAGCTTTCGGATTAATTCGGTTATCTCTTCATCGTTGATTTGAGTAGCTACATACATTGGGTAAAAATCACTTAGAACTGAGCTGATACATAGAGGAAAAAAAGCAAGGATGAAGACGGATGAGTTTAAAGTGAATGTGGCTTGAATAAACTAGTAGGAAGTATTATAATTATAGAGGAACTTAAATGGGCCCACTTAGCGTCCTCTAGGTCCAAGATTGAGCCATTCGGCCTACTAACCTCATTTAGCCAAGAAATATTTTATACCAATGATGCCTGTTTTTGAGAATGGTAAATACTTGCATGCATATCTATAATCAATATTATATATGAAATTTAATTGTGCGCTCCATTGATTATCAAACATCAAACGATTAAACATCACTTTGGATTTTCTTTTTCTTTTTTTACCTCGGACTAAGAATTGTGGCTGACAGATAATGAGATGATTGATATTATCTAAATTATTGTACTATATTAAATGAATAGGAAGGCTGCGAATTAATTAAGTTGAACAAAAAAGGTTCATTATTTTCACGAGAAGAACAAATTGTGTTATTTCTAGGTTGTCTGTATGTTTTGTATAGTCTAAAATATAGAAATATAACATTCTATAATTCAGAAAAATTAGTGCATAGAAAGTGGTCGGATATGTCATAGGGGTTTGGGTTCCATGCGGTATATTTTATTGTTTAGATTGAAGTTATCCTAATTTTGAGAAATTTCAATTTTATTTTATAGCAGCGCATACCTGGTTGATGTCACTAAACTTGATTTCTTATGTTGTACGTAAAGCATGGGTAGTTTCTATATGGACCAAAACAGAACCTTCTTCTTCTTGAACATGCCATAAGCATGTGGACCAAAATAGAGCCTTCTACTTCTCATACACTGATTATTGGCCATCATCAGCAGTTGATGGTAATGACAGCTCTGACTGTACTTTATCTGGTCTGAATGACTTTATAACAAGTAGGTTAGTAGTGAATGACTAATACATTATCTGGTCTGAATGACTCTATTACCTTTTAAGTTCGGCTTTAAATATCTGTTTTTATAATCGACGGGAGATTCAAAGTATATATTCTAGATATGCAAGTTTCAAAAAGAACTGAGTACATAGCTATATGTGCCAAAATAAGTATAATCTATTGATTTACCCTTCGGACTAATTTTGCTAGTGTATCAAGAAATTGATGCTGGGTTGTGTTAAATAAATGAATCAAATAATTACTAGAAAGACAAGTTGCATCAAGTAGAAAAACAATAAAATTTGTCAGTGCTACCAGAATCAAGTTACATTGGTGTCTTCAAATCATGGAATGGTCCTAATTGCTGCAACAAATGGTAAACTATTTACTCTTTCTTTTCTTAAGGATAAGCCAATGAGCCATTTTAATACGGTTGTTTATACCAAGAGTATGTATTAAGAAAAATAATTATAGGCTTATGTATTTATTATTTTGTCAAGACTGTAGTGACTTATGACCCCAACACAGGTCGTATTACAGACCTGTCACTCCATGATGAACTAGTTTACCATAGTATCAACACGGTAGGCAGGTCCGAGCTAATGGTTGGACAAATTTCTCCAGTAATATGCAAGCTGTTGCGTCTTTCTTCACTTATTCTTGCAGCGTGGAAGCAAATTATAGGTACGATTCCAAAATGTATGGGGATGTCCTTACCCTTTTTTGTGCCATCTTGGCCTTGTCAGAAATCATCTCACTGGCACCATTCCCGGTGACTTCGGCAGGCTTACCACTCTTACCATGCTTAATCTTGTTGACAACAAGAAAGGTATGTACTTAATTTAAGGATATTTATTATTTTTCTCTCCCAATAAATGAAAGTTTCAAACTATTGTCTGAAATAATGATAAACTGGAACCTACATCTGTTAAAAAATATTACTTATAAGCAAAAGAAATCACTTGATAGTAATGCCATAAGCTGCGGTTGATCATAAAGGACATATTGACCTCTGGTATATATACTAACCTACTCGTCGAATATTTAATATGTACCATAGTTTATTTTTTCATTGGCATGTATAATGCAGTGAGATGGCACATCAGGATTCAAAGAAAGAAGTTGAGAAAGTTACAAAAGGCATGCAACTAAGTGAAAGGGCTTCCTTTGGTTTCATTTACGAAGAACTTATTGATATTAGGCGGATGTTATGGCTAAGGGATGAGGGTTGGATGCCCAAATGATTAAGGTACTGATAAATTAGACTTTTGACAAGTACTATTCTAGTGAGTTCACTAGCTATTTGGATAAGTTCCTATTATGCTCACATGATTCGGTTCGTTGCATTCATTAGTCAATGATTTAACAATATACCACCTTAAAGAATGAAGTATACTTATGATTTGCAAATTTTACTTTTACTACTAACAACCTTTTCATACTATTATTCAATTTTTTTTTACTTTCTACATTACAAGCTGCCTGGTATAATCAGTAACTACACTATATCAAAATTAACTTAGTTTATAATAAAATAATAATAATAATAAATATGAATTAACTAATATTATATAATAAGTTTTATAAAAATTAAATAAGTTTACAACAAGTAACTAAGTTTATAATAATAAATAATAATAACAAATAATAATAATAATTTAACCAATGTTTATGAAAATTAACTAAGTTTATAATAATAATATTAATAATAGCAACAACAATCACAATAGCAATAATAGTAATAAATAAACTAAGTTTGTAAAAATTAACTAATTTTCATTACAATTAACTAGGTTTATGATAGTAATACTAGTAATACTAAAATAATAATAATTCAGCTCAGGAATTCACTGGTCCGTCCGGTTTTCAGAGTTTAGTGCTTTGTTCCGATGGTGAGGAAAGAAGATCAATACCCCTGTAAGTTTGTCACCAGGACAAACTCCAAATGTTGTGCCCACTGTGAAATTCATGTCCAATATTCTTGATCCATCGAGTGGGTCAAATGCTACGCTAAATCCACCTGCATATGAATTTCACATTAGCTAAGGTTTATTTTTCAAAAAAATAGAAAACTACTCCTGCAATATATGCAGCAGCGTGAGAAAAAAAATAAAAGTAAGGGCCGTGCTGCCTGTAAGGCAGCAGTAGGCAGCAGCTACAGGGCAATATTTCAACACGGGAAAAAAAATCATTGACTTGACTTCAGTTTAATTTCATAAGCTAGGCCTATATGTATTGCAAATACTTGTAAGAGTAATTGACTGTAGACATGAAAACAATTGAAATATGAGTCTATACATTTTCGATCTGCATTTTTTTGAATTACACTATATATTTGGGCCAAATGGGTAATACCATAATTGTTGCAAAGAGTATTAACGCTTCGTTTCGCCTATTGATTCATTTAAATTATTGAACAGATGCAGGTGCGATGTTGTGTGTGCTTGTGTAAGTTTGGGTGTGTGTGTAATTTGGTGCATGTGTGTATGTGCACTTGTATTATTAAGAAAAAGCAAACACGGACTGTTGTAATGCAACATGCAACAAGACATTATCTTCATGCATTTAAGGAAAATTTGATGTTTAAAAAAGTTATGTAAATCTTCATCCATGTAATAATACAAGGTACTCTCAATAACCTGTAATTTTCATCACAGTTTTATATGATTATTTTTAAATTGTTCTGAATTTTCAGAAAGTACTACTAACGACCGAATACATGCATGAAGAAAGGCTTTGAGCAGTTCAAGGTTTTAGTGATGCATTTGATACTTGTAAACGTTAACTTTGAACTATGTTGTCTTTTGTCATCATGAATATGTATTGAATTTGGTAACTCGTGTATTGAACTTATTTTTGTTAGTTCATACTTTATTTTGTTATCATGAATATATGTTACATTTGCTGATTATTATATTTTTTTCGTTCATATACTGTTCAAATTGTTGTCTATTTATAGAAGATTCATTTTGATTGTTATTATTAAAATGTAATGGTGGGGTGCATCAAATATATAATAAAATAAAGCATTGCTCCTTAAAAGCGTTATAACTATATAACATAAGTGCTATAAAAAGATAATGTAATGTATGAGGTTACTGTCAAAGAATAGTAGCAAATAGAGGTTATTGTATGTATACATTTTATAGCGGTATATATATGCTGTAAATGGATGTAGAATGTACTATAAACATGTTGATACATAGCGATTACTTTATGTTATGAAATCATGCTCTTTCATAGCGGCTTTTTTGTGTTATAAATGTGCAATTCTTTTTTATAACATGTCGATATACATCGTTTATCAAAACGTTATAGTTGTGTTTAATAGCGGCTATATGCCGCTATAAAAAACTGTTTTTCTTGTAGTTAGTGAACCTAATGTATTTAAAATGTGAATTAATATAAACAAGAGCGAAGCCAATCATTTTGTATGCAAGAAAAAAAATGAATATTTATAATCTAGAAATAAAGTCTTAGTGCCTCTTTTAAAAAAATTGACTTTTTTGGGTAAAATCTCTCATATAACTTAGTTTCGTTTTTCTAAAATCAAATTTATTCAATTTCGGATAATTTGCAACAAATATATGGAAGAGAAAAAAAATGCATACCTTTACGTTATCGGCTGAAACCAAGATCATCTTGCTTTTTCAAAGTTGAGTGTGTTGGTTTTTATTTTATTTTCCTCAATTTATTTATCTACTTGATAACTTTAATTGTTATTTTATGCTTAGTGTGTTGTCAAAATCCTTAAGTTTAAGTCCCTCGAACATATATAAGAATCAATTTCAGAAAGTAAAAATATCATAAAGTAATAAATGTTACATATATACTAGAATAATGCATATAATGCCCCCTTTTATGTGGCCAAATTTAAGATGACCCTAGAGATCCATTTGTTAAATACTCGATAGAAGGACCTCTATTTTGTTCTGTTGTGGATTTAAATACTCAATGATCAAATGATGAAAAATAGATGACCACCATGTATATACTTTCAAATAATTCAACGTCTCTTTTAAGTGCTATTATTATCAAACTACTCTATTTGACTAATGCTCGATATTTGCTTTTAGTATTTTTGCGCTCTACCGTTGGTCCAAGCTTCGCTTTCCGCATTCAACCATATGATTAACAAATACACGTGTAATATTGAAAGAAATTAAAGCTAAGTGGAACTTGTAAAGTTTGAATAAACTGTAACAAAGAAACAACCGTTCTCTACCGGCAATGTAATAAAGAAGTAATTTGTATTATACATTTAATCACAGTTTACTTTTATTTAATGACGATAATATAATATCGTATTTGAGTTATAAAATACAACCCCATTTTTGAATGGGAATAGAGGATAAGATTTTTAGCAGAGTAAGTTCCCTCTGTGTTGCGTAAAAGACACACATCAAACAAATTCTGCTGGCAACGATTTAAATAAAGATAAAATGTATTTAAATTGCAAGACATGATGAAGCCAGTTCTCTTGGTATCTGGATATTCTATTAGATGTAGTCAAATGCTTGGTCAGAGTATGATAACTTTTTGAATACAATAACTACTAAATTATGTAAAATTAAACTGGTCAGAAACTAATAATGATCTCACGTCTAACATTACTCCTCAACCAATTAACTGCTGAAATTATGACCGCATAAGTTTCCATCACTGGGAAATTTTAGAGCCACAAATATTATTAAAAAAAATTCCTCGATTACTTAAGCTAAATTAATCAATCGGTACAGTATAACCGAGTTTCATCTCCCATATCAGTTTCCTGCAAATAATGCATGATCTTAGGCAAGTAAACTCTACAACTCCAGAAATATACCAGTTTTTTTTGTAAAAAACTGATAGCAAATGAAGTAAATGTAACAAAAAACAAAAAAATTAAATTAAAAAAAAACTATTGTAAGTTGATGATAGTATAGTTAGAACAAAAAAGTAATTTGATTGATTATATTGTCATTTCATCTTTACAAGTAGAAAGAAAAGAAAAATTGGAAGAAGAAAAAAGCTATACATTCATCTTTCTTCTTACAAGCAACCATTTGCTTATACTATTAACCTTCTTCTCGGAGATAGTTTCCAATCTAGGCTTCCATTGTCTCCCTTTCATAGCTCTATACTCCTTCTCCAACTCTTCATTATCGCAAATCCTCAACTTCGTCCTCGGCTCTTCACTGCCCTTGGGTTTGAAGCCGTCGCCATTATTATGATCTTCGTCGTCGCTTCTAACCCTAACCTGAAGCAAGCCTCGTTCGTTCTTCGTGACCTCGAAGCTCCAAATGGAAGACTTGGTGAGAGCCATGAAGGAGAGCACGGTGTTGAAGAAGTTAGTGGGAAGGAGGAAGTAGCTCTGACCGAGCTGTAGGCGGTCGTTGGGGGATAAAGAAGTGAGCTTGTGGCCGATGAAGAAGGAGTCGGAGTGGCAGATTTGGTGGGAGGGGTGCTGAGAAAGGAGGGTGGACGCGGGTATTGGGTGGGTGTAGGTTTTCGTTTTGCCGTCGGTGGAGATTACGCGGATCGTGGAGGAGGAGGGGGTGGAGGTGGTGGTGGGGATATTGAAGCAATGGGGGAGGAGGGATTGGAAGGAGATGATGGGTTTCATTGTTTGTTTTGGAAGGATGTTCATTTGTTTATTGGTGGGTTGGGTGGGTAGTGGTGGTGTATTTATACTGAGGTGAGTTTGGGTTTGAATTCTTTTTGAGGTTGATGTCATGTGGTTGTTTTTTTTGTATGAAAGCCCTAGTGATTTTGGAATTTGCATCGTTGGTGTAAGAGCGTTTTTGAATGGTCTTTTGAATCAATAACTGAAAAATACATACTCTAGATTGCAAAGTTGGACTTCTAAATTGTTTATAGATTATTTCAAAAGCTTGAATGTTTTTTTCAAATATGTAGCATTCATTAGCAAATTTTTGATATAAAATCTAATGCCCAAAATTTTGATTCTTAAATTATTTATGTACATTTATTTTATTTAATTTGTCCTTTTTCCTATAAACTCTCTTTTCGATTTCTATCTTCCTCTTTTTATTTGAAATACTTTCCAATAAAATTATCTTTTTTAATATGATTTTTCAATTAAAAAGTTGTATATTCAAAATTTGAAGTAATTTCAAGAACTTTTAACTTCTCCGGCTTTTAAAAGTCAGCAAGAACATATTTTATGTACAAAAAATTATTTTATTTTAGAAATGTCTTGCACAATAAAACAAAATGGCATTAGATAAATGATAGAAGATGAAGATTTAGCAGATAATTTCAATTGTGATGATCACAAAGGAATTAATTTCATTTTTATGTGTTATAGTCTAATTTTCTTCAATAGATCAATTATAGATACATATTTTAGATTTTTTTTTTTTTTCATTCTTCAATAAATCAATCCACGATCAATTCAGCCACGATTTGAAAATCTAGAGCTTCACAAATGAATGGGAAAAGGAATACTTATTTGATGACTGTGTATGTTGTTGAGAGACGGTGAGCTTCAGACTTACTAACGACTTGAATTTTTTACTTTTTCTTTGTAGAGGCATTCGAGAGAGAAATAAGCATTTTGAATTTTGGGTGTTCTATTTAAGCGAAGAAAATAGTATTTGATAGTAGAAAGATGAAAGCTGAATTGTTTAAGGTGACCTTTAGTTTTGATGGCCGGAAGAAAAAACTTGGATGCTTGTTTTAGCACAGTTTTTTAATTTGTTTACAGTTTTTTATTCCAAATCTAAAATATTTTTAAAATATATAGTTTTCATCTACGGCACTAATATCTAAAATTTTAATTCTTAAATTCTTTATACACAATTAACTCTATGTCTTTGATATAACTCATTTATTTATATATTATTTTGAAAATGCATTATTTATGATAATACTATTGACGATTATATGTACATTGATTAATATCATTATATCTTATTCCTTGAAGCTAACATCATTTAAAATAAGTATTTTTGATTAATAAAAGACAAAAGATATCAAACAAATTTTGACCCATTGCTATTTGCTTCTTTCTAGTAACTAGAGGGCTATAAATAGAACTATTTAGTAATGGTAAATCTATTAACCTCCATGAATTTCTTTTCTCGCTCCAAGTCAAACTAAAATAAGGTATTTCCTCTTTTTCTTTCATACATTTCATACAATAACGTGTTTATTTCATTTCTAATTTTAAGTCTCAATGGAAAAATAATTAAATGATCTATTTTTATATGTAATTCTTGTTAATAAAACCCATTCCAAGAAAATTTCAATTTAATTTAACTTATTTTAGATATTGACTTAGTCTAAGAAAATCAAAATTATTTTCAACTTGAAAACCAATTAAAAGATTTATTATTGACGAAAATTTTCATTTCTTCACAAAGTTCATTTAAAAAAAAGTAATGGTAAAAACAAGAGATAAACATTAACTGCAACATTCATGAATTGAGGAAGGAGGAAAACAGACGGAAATAAATGACAGGTAAATAGGCACAAGAAAGAAGTTGTAAAAATACTTAGTGACAACAAGTTTGCTTTTTAGTGTGAAGGACACTTTTTAGTGTAAACTGAAAATGATAGTTACAACTATCATTATACGATTTACACTAAAAAGTGTTATTCAGCTTAAAAAACAACTTCTTGTCCTTTAAACTAAATTTTTCTTCAACTTTTTTCTTGAGCCTAAAAACCCCAATAAATGAGCAAGAGAGAAATATAAAAAAAAGGATAAAAGATAAAATTAATATAAATTGGGGTGTGTTTACGCAAATTATCAGATGTTACTATATTTTAAAACAGTGTGATGGAAAAAGAAAACTGTAGGATATTGATTTAGTAATTTAGTAAACCACGGAATATGCTTCAAACCCACATATACTATCCCGTCGTCCTTAACGAAGGTCCACAATCTGTGATCTTTTATCATCAATAGCAAGGGCCTTTAATTATACTGTTATGCGTATATAAACTAGCGATCCCCAATCATCATCAATTATATATTATTCATTAATGATTGTAAACCCTAATTTCGAAAATCCCTAATATATATGTTATGCGTTAAGAAGCGACATTGCTTTCTATGATGTTTCAAACGGTTAATCGATATTGTAGAATATCTTATATACAAAGTCTATCTAATACACAGACTGAAAAAGAAAACGAGGTAAAAGAAAAAAGAAAAAGATCCCCAGAACAAATGTTGTGCGTATAGCTTGTCAAATCGAAATTAGAGAACAGAAGAGCTTTAAGCCTTTACCGATCTTTATTAAAAACAATAGACTGGAATAACATACGTAAACATAAAGCATAGCTAGAGAAGTAGTGAAGCGTGTGGCACGGATCTAGCTGTTGCAATATTATATTTTATCGAGTTTAACGTATGCAACAGGCGTTAAAAATGAAGAAAAGAAAAAGAGAAGAATATAAAATCGAGTGAATTGAATGTCTGACCACTGACTACAGTCAACTTTCTTGGTTGTAGATTGAAGGCAGTAGCTGCTCCTCTTTTACAGTCTCTCCTCCTTTTTCACGCTTTGACCGTTCTTTTTCCTCGTTCTTTTGTCAGTCGCTAATTTTCAATTATTTAGCCGATAATGAATCGCTCGGAATGCTTCAATTTCTTCTTTCTTGGTTCTTCTCATTGAATATCGTTTTCATGACACGTATGTTCTAGAACGATCATCTTCCTTCTAACCTTACTTCACAATACATACGGCTACGTAAATATGTTATAAACCTGGAAGAGTACTAGTTGTCTACACTCAACTCTTTGTCTTAAGTTACAAATAAAAATTACGTGCACCATTTTGTTCTTCTCTAGAAGTGTATACGCTTATACTCTCTGCTGGGTAGGGTCATAATATATGACCAATATAATTAAGCAACTAATTTAGAAGTGTTTGTGACTGTGTGGAGGTCCAACACGTGCAGGAGAAGAGAAGGACGTCTAATTGCTCCACTTACTTTTTAACATCATCACTTATTTGTAACACCGCCCTTTCGATTTTCAAACTATATGACTCTATTACTACTACTACTTAATGAGTATCGTACACCATCGTTGTCTTCTTTGCACAATTTGTTTAAGAAGACTATTGCATTTGAATTCTATGGAAGAAAAAAAAAAATGTAAATAAGAAAGTAAATAAGGTGTAAGAGTAATGGTTGAGATGCATTTATCATCTTACTTTTTATATACATAACCCTACCAACTCATCCATTATTTTTTGACCATTTAAGTTGCGCTTTTAACAGATATATACAAATTGCATTTCATTTCATAGAGTGAAGACAAAAGCGTAGACGTATGCTTTGTAAGTAAATGTTAATCTAAGTCTTATGCTAATTATTCTGTACTGGTAGGATAAAAGCAGAGAAAGACAAAAGAGGGCAAGGGTCTTTGACTGCTTTAGTATTCATTTGTTGAGAAAGGAAGAAAAGTTGGAAAAGTAACAGTTGTACTAGTATTTCAAGAATAAGACCCAGATGGGGATAATAACAACTTTATCCCCCTGATGCTGTGCACGAGGGACCTATCTCTTTCTTTGAACTATGTTCTAGTTTTTCATATTCCCCCCTCTTTAAACTTTTTCTTTGCAACTTCCACCTTGCACGGTTGCTAAATGAATGGGTTTTAAATAAAAAGGTGTTTGAGTATATAGACGTACAGATTGCATTAGTTAGGTCAAAGAAGTGAAAGGACCGACGTTGCTTGAGGTAGTATTTTACTATAAAAAACGAAACAGACAGTGATCGTAAAAACGATATGTATTTTCGTATCGTACATTTTACGCTTTATTCTGTAATCTTATACAAAAATCTACTCTTGTAAATAGAAGCAAAATTTTCACACAAAAGAAGAATAATGTAATTGCCAACGCAATTAGCGGGGAACGATGGAAACAAATATCTTAGGTTGCTGTCCTTGCTCCTGGAAATTGGAAAGTATGACCCCGTTTGACTTATCGTTTTTAGTTTTGTGTTTTCGTTTATACAAAATCATGTCTGTTATATATGTATTGTTGAAAAAGAAACAATTTTGAAAAATGAAATTAACATGCAAAATAGAAATCAAGATAATTTTATTTTTCATGTTTCAAAAGATAACAAAAGCACAGAGAACAATCCAACTCTTTCTGTTGTCCGTTGGTCGTCACAATTGATAAGAATTATAAATCTTCTTATCTTATTTTTTGCTATTTCTTAGTGCAAGTTGAAAACACAAAACTCAAAATATAAAATGAAACCAAACGGACCCTAAGCTTTTGATTTTTTTCTTTTTTTGTTAAAAAAGAGTCGACTCGGCATCAGAAATTATTTCGAACACTTGGTCGACGTTCATTTGTTCGATGAAGAAATATATTTCCACGAGTTTTGTAAGACATTTACCGATGAATTCCCACCAAGCGATTACCGACGAATTACTTATGTCCTTCCCTTCAAACTGGGAACAAATTCTCTAGATAATTGAGGAATGCTACCTACAAAAACCTTCTGACGTATTTCCTACGACAAGGCATTTGCCGACGAATTCCCTACGAGCAATTCAGACAGATTACCTATGACATTACCTCGCATTTCTTAACATATCCCTTCAGAATTGCAGGCGAATACCTTATGAATTTGAAATGCGTTAGTTGAATTCTTAATTACCAAACTAGATTTGTCCAACGCATTCCCCATGCTAACATGTTGCATATTTAAGTAAATTTAAGCGACCGACGCATTACATGAGGTCATAGGTTCAATTCACTGAAACATCATAATGAACTCTGCTTGAATAAGTATCACTCTTGTTATATAAAAAAATAGCCACATAGTCTTGCCGAACAGGTAGTGTCAACAACAAATATTTTTACAGAAAATTATATAACATAAAACCAACCAGTAACTGCGTAAAGATAAATGAAATAACCACAAAACATATGTAATAAACTTACAAATGTCAAATACAAAAACATGAATATCCAACAACTACTTACAAATGTCAAACATCGCACAGTCTACCACAATCATTGTCTGCGTACGACATATACACCAATAGAAATACAAAGTTTTATCGACGCTCAAAATTCGTCGGTAAACCTTTTACCGATGACTTCATCGTCATCGGTATAAACCTCATGGAAAAATAGGGTTAGACGACTTATCGACGATAAGCGTGACTACAATACCGCGACTTGGCGACGACTATGTTTTCAACAACTATGTTTTCAACAACTTGTTAATGACCATATTGCCGACGACTTTCCGACAACTTATAGATGCTGACCAAAAACGTAAAATATGGATTTTCCGACGACTTGTTCAAACCAAATTTTCAGCAATTTTGTTGCTCTTATTTCCCTCAAACCGCAACCAAAAAAGCCATTCTAATAGTGCCACACAAACAAATATAACACCAAAGCAATAAATATATATCGGAATATACGTAATAAAATTGTAACGACCCGGAAATTTCAAATCCCGAAATTTCCAGATAGTTAGGAAAAGAAGAAAAAAGATAGAAGAAGAAGAAGAAACAGAAAACCAAACTCATAATCTCACATTCGCAGCGGATAAAAAATAATAACAAATAATATTCTTTACACACGAAAGTTGTATCAGTCAATTACATTTTAATACATCAGAGTTACAACATTTCACAATCACTGGATAGTAAAAACAATATGCCACAAATAAATATATCACAACGGAATACACTCCATACGTTCCTGCCATCCAGCTTGCCTCCTGAGCTCCAGAACGTCCTTACCTGAAAAATCTGTAATACTCGGTCTGACCCGAGCATTACGTCTAAGTAACACCCGGGTCAGGCTGGAAACCAGCGTGAGTAAAACCATCTAACATGGAATACAAAAGCATAGAACTTAAATAAATCCGGGGTAACTCATATCAATTTACAAATTCACAAATTGTTATAGACATCACTTATTTCACACATCAATTTCTAAGTGCCAAAACTTAGATTAAATGATCCAATTCACTTAAGTCATTCCACTTCAGCCTATTGGTTTCACATATCAAATTACAAAGAATCGAAGTGGTTTCGGGTATTTACTGATACCCCACTCCGGTCTCTTCGAATTCAGTACCATCTTAACCCAATTTATTCAAGTGAAATATATTCAACTTTAAAATAAAAGATGTCACCTTTTTACACAGCAATTCATCATTGATAGATAACCACATTATCATTGTCCACTCAGAACATATCATATCACAAAGCATTTCGTATCAGAGATATCAACCAATTCAAGACATTTAACATCATCCCATCATTCATAAGCAAGATTGATCATTTCCAAAATTAATTTAATTTATCTCTAATTAAATTAATTACTATTCTTTAGTCACTTAGATTACCTTTGCTTAACATTAATTAATCACAAACTAATTAATTTATTATCCTTTAATTATCCATCTTAATTAATCACACTTGATTAATTATGTTCTAATTACGTCAAGTAATTAGCCATTAATTAATTACAATAAGTAATTAATTCTTTATTACTTTCACTAAGAAATTATCATTAAATAAAACACATTTAGAAATCTCCCAATTATTTCCTTCCTTATTAAATTATTTCTTAACCACTTCCATAATCATAAATCAATTTCATTAAGTAATTATTCTTAATTACAGTAAGTAATTAACTTTTAAGTTGTTTTACTAATTAATCCTTCTTAATTTGCCACAATCCTTTACTAGTTAAAGATAAATCCTTTGTTCACATTAAAAAACTATTTCACTCATTAAGTTCATAAGAAACCATTTTGAAATCAATATTATATGATTTACTTTAAACAAAACAATTTTAAACATTAAAATTTACATTTACCATCTTAAAAAAAATAGTCAATCTTTGAAACTAAATTTCCATTCTAAACTTATTTATCTTAAACATATTTAAGAAATTAGTTAAATATTCATTTTAAAATATCCCTTTAAAAACTTGTTTCTTTGCTTTATAAAAATCTGGTACACCTCTTAAGTAATTAAAACCAGACAACTAAACTACCCGAGCCAAATACGAGTATTTCTCGTATCATCCTCTTCGAGACATAACGTAGACAACACGAGATTGAACTCGAGAAAACAGCCTTCTCTCTCACCTGATACATCGTACACGTGTGCACGATGCATGGCGAACTATGCGACGCTGACCCTTCCTTCGGCCTTCTCCAAATCGCCGACGACCAGGTCAAACCTCACGATCACCCAAATCAGTGAAATAGAGCAGAACTCAAATTCGAGCCAAAAACCCAAAACTGGAACTAAACACTATCATCAACTCTTCCTCGCCGTCGATGATCTCCACCTCCAGATGACACAAAACTTCGTTTGAAGCCTCATCCCGACCCTCGTTTCCCCCACGATCGGCCTCTTCCGGTGCTCCCACGATGAAGCGGTAACCATCTTTCCGATCTTGACAAAAACCACTCGAAAACCCTACATCGACCAAAACCCAACGCCTCGACGAACTAGAATAGCTTCAACTATTTTTCCCAACCTTGTCAAGCCCCCAGCTCTCTACAGCCAAGTCCCGATTCATAACAGTGTCGTCGATCACCAGAGAAAGCTTTAAATCCAAAATCCATTCACCACATTGTTGAATATGCGCTTATATGTTTTTGTTTGATGATAATAAACATATATATATATTCATTTAAATGTATTTGTTGAAGATGGCCAGAGACGAAGACAGGGATAAACACAAAGATGGCGGACGCCATGTCAAGAGCAGGTGTTAACCAAGTCAGAATTTAACTCAAATTCGTATCTTTGAAAAAGTCAAAGAAAATTAAAAAGGGAAAGTTTTTGCCGTATGAACCAAAGATAAATCAAACATTTGAAAATCAAAGCCGTGAGTAACAAGTAAAAATATCAGGAATGTCGTGCGCATCAGGAAAACAACAAATTGGGAAAGTATCGAATTGATACAAAGGAATTCAAGTGTCTCGAATTCATATAAATACTGAACCCAAAACTCATCATCGGCATCGAGTTCAATTGAAGCAAGCAATTAAACCAACAACGAAAAGAATACATACCAATCTATTGAACTCGATCAAAGGAGCAGCTGCAATCTCGAAGTTCACCAGAATTGATCATCAGAGAACGAGCGAGCAAAAGTAACGCAAAACAGTGAATTGATCATCAGAGAGCGTGCGCAAGAGCACCACTAATTCAAATCTAACAAAGCCCCAATTTGGATCGCAAGAGCCAAAGCCCTAATTTCAGAAAGAAGAACGGCCGCAATTGTTTCAGAAGGAAGAACAAAGGATCGGGTTAAAAGGGACGGCCTTTATTGTCATAAAGGGAATTTGGTTTTATTTAGGGTTTTATTAAAGGGGGTCTTTTAATTTGAGCAAAAATTATGGATTCAAAGTTGTATTTTAATTTTTGCTCCTGCTTTTATTTTTGAAGTCTGTTTTTCTTTTCGAGTCACAGTATCGGTAAATCACCACCTAGGTTGTAGGTACTGTCAGATTGTCCAGTTAGAATTAGTTCAGTGAGCAGGGTGTGCGAGTTTGCAAAACTCTATAGGCGGAAGCAGAGTTTGCGAGTTTGCGAAACTCTATAGGCGGAGCAGGGTGTGCGAGTCTATGAGAGTGCTTGTGAGCGGGAGCAAAGGTTTGCGAGTCTAGTAGAGTGTTTGTAAGCGGGATACTGTTTAATTCTAATAGAAATCTGGGAATGCAGCAGTAGGCAGGGGTTGCCGAAGCTGGATAAATTTTGTGTGTGATTTACTTTTCAGCATATTTATATCTGCAGTTTATTTCTGTGTTTAAATCGAGAAAATTGCTATAACCCTATTCACCTTCCCCCTTTAGGGTTAATCTAGATCCTACAAGTGGTATCAGAGCGAGGTATTTTTCTTTAACTCTAGAGTCATGAATCCGTCAAATAGTGCTTTTTCTGAGCGGCAATCTATTGTTAGGCCACCCATGTTTAATGGGAATGATTATGCTTATTGGAAAGTTAGGATGGGCATTTATCTTAGTTCGGTTGATTATGATGTTTGGAATATTATTGAAACTGGCTATAAATCTCCCACTATAACTGTTGGTGATACTGAGATTCCTAAACCCAAGGATATGTGGGATGCTAACGATAAGAGATTAAAAACCACAAATGCTAAATCCATGAATGCTTTGATCTGTGCTCTTGATAAGAATGAATTTAATAGAATTTCTCATTGTAAAACAGCACAGGAAATTTGGCATACCTTGGAGGTGACACATGAAGGAACTTCTCAAGTTAATGAGTCTCGTCTAGCCTTATTCAGCAATGAATACGAGAACTTTGTGATGGACAAAGGCGAGAGCATAAAAGACATGTTTGGACGCTTTTCAATTTTGGTGTACAATGCTAGAGCGCTTGGGAAGGTATTCACTGAGGTAGAGCTTGTGAGGAAGGTGCTACGAGTCTTACCAATGAACTTTGAGGCAAAAGTCACGGCAATCCAAGAATCAAAAGATTTGAGTAAACTGAGCATGGAGGAGTTGATTGGCAACTTGACGACATATGAGCTTGAGCTAAAAGCAAAGGAGGAACGCAACAACTCCGAACCAAAGAAGAAGACAATTGCCTTAAAGAGCAAAGAAGAGAGCGATGAAGAAGAAGAAGATCCGATTGAAGAGCTTGTAATGGCTGTCAATAATCTTATAAAATGGTCAAGATTCAAGCCACGCAAGAAGAAAACATCTGGTAATAGGTCAAGAGAGTCTAACAATTCCGATAATGAATTGACGTGCTATAACTGCAACAAGCCTAACCACTTTAAACAAGAATGCCCACTTCTCAAATACAACCAAGGAAAGAAAAAGAAGAAAAAGGCCTTTGCAGCAACTTGGGATGATGAATAAGGGAGGTGACTATTCTTATAAAGAACTCGTTTTTATGTGTCTTGATCTTACTAAAGAAGTTGATGCTCTTGAATCTAAAATTGAAAAACTAAAATATGATAGGAGAGAACTTGCTTGTGAAAATTTTAGGTTAGAAACTGAACTTGAAAATATTCAAAACCTAGAATGTAAAAAATGTAAAATTTTAGATTCAGAATTGACAAGACTTAAGAATAACTCTGAGAATCTTGAAAACGAAAACTTGAATCTTAAGGAAATCATTGACACTAGGAAAAAAGATTTTATAAATAGATGCACCTCACTTGTCACTGAAAACACAACACTAAAAACCAAAGTCCAAAATCTTGAGAAATCTTTGAATAACTTTTCAAGAGGCGAAAAATCTTTCAACATGCTATTGGGAAATCAAACTTTTGCTAACAACAGAAAGGGACTAGGTTTTGGGAAAACACAAGTTGAGGATGATGCAATAAGTAAGAGTGTCTTTGATAGATGTGAAATAATTGAACATCGTGTTGAAAATTGTAATCATAGGAACAAGAACACAAAATTTATACAAGTTTGGGTTCCTAAGAATTCTACAAATAAATTTCATGTCTATTGGAACAAGAATGAAAGGACTAAACAAGTTTGGGTTCCAAAGGGTGTGTTTATTCACAATGCTTCAGCCACTAACAATCATGGACCTATAAAAACAAATAGGTCAAAAAAATCTTCCATCGTGTAGGTATGGTGGCGGGCTAAGGAACAACAACTGTGTTCTCTGGATTTTGACTGTTCCAGAAACACAACGGACAACAAAGCAAAGTTCCTTAGCCTAGTACAAAGGTGACAGAATCACAATGGGCAACCACGAAAAATTATCGTAAAGGTAAAACAGGTGAAGGTATATTTATCGATAAATTAAATGTGATAATCTGCACCATATTCTGAATGAAATCAGCTAAATATTATGATGTTGTAAAGAGATGTTTTTTTGATTCTTACTTGTTCAACATAGTTGGCCAATTATATTGATGCCAAAAACACTATTCTTTGAATTACTTCATACATATACGTTTGGATTAAACATAGTGTTTTGCTGGATGATAATATTTCTGGTTATTTTTGGCTAACTCTATTCACGGTTTTCTGATTATTTACATGGCTTAAATTCAAATTCAAAGAATGTCATTTAAATTGTTGTTAAAATTGAGTTTGAAATTTTTGATGCACTCTTCATGGTCTGGTCTATCAAATTTAGTTAGTGATATTTTGGAGTGAAAAAGAAATTCAGATGCAGATCATACTGGTAATCTAGTTGAAAGAAAAATTACTAGTGGAACGTGATTAATTTTTGAAACATTCATTTGCTACATCGTTTTTCAAAGAAAATATCTGCATGTTTTTTCATTGCAAATAAATTTCAAATAGCAGAATTTTTTTCACATATAACCCCTTCGAGAAAATCATTTTTTGACCATATTTTTAGATTAGTCATTTTTATTTGATTTTAAATGACAAATTTTGACTAATCCGACTCCCTACTAATTATCAAAAAGATAAATAGTGATTGAAAAGGGGATAAGTGTTGATATGTAACATACATTACTCAAAAGAGTATATTTTGAAAATTTCTTTAGGAATTTAAACAAGAGTTATAAAACTTTTTGTTGGGTAAAGATTCCATGACCATTTCTATATCTATCATATTTCTATCGACCATTGTTTTTTCAAGAATTCAATATAGTTTGTCGATATGTGGTACTATAATCAGGGATCATTTGTTTTTCATTTCACATTTTTTTGTAAAAATAAATAAATATCCAAAGTATTCACTCTCATTTAAAAGTCCTCATGGTTATGCATGGGTGAATTACTTGGATTTTTGATTATGTGCTTCCATGCTCATTTAAAAGTCCTTACGGTTATGCATGTATGGAACGCATATCAAAATTAATTGATTAAATAGACAAGTTGATTCTAATCCCATTTAAAAGTCCTCACGGTCATGCGTGGTTAGAAAATACTTGATTTCATTTTTTTAAATTAAATTGGAATACTACTAATCCCATTTAAAAGTCCTAACGGTTATGCATGATTAGTAGATATTCAAATACCTGATATAAATGTACCACAAGTTGATACAATTGTATGATTTTATATGAGAACATCATTTACATTCTTTCTAAAAGTGGAATATGCGCCTAACAAGGGTAGTTATGATTTTTGTTTGATTTTTATTGAAGTTTAATATTTATATTCAATTTGAGTTTAATGTTGGATTAATATTGATCACTTTATCTCTATTTTCTCTAACACTATTATTCTTTTGCTGATAACAAAAGGGGGAGAGAAAAGTTAAGATTTTGTCAAATAGAATCAAGCAAAGGTCAAATAATTTTCCATTTGCATCTAGGCTTATTTGAATATTTCTATCTGCATGCATATATGTAAGGGGAGCATCATGTGGAGAGGAAGCATTTAAATAGGGGGAGCAATTAGAGTATATCATTGATCAAATACATTTAACTCAGTCAAAATCTTAAATATATGTTTGTTATCATCAAAAGGGAGAGAATGTTGAATATGCGCTTATATGTTTTTGTTTGATGATAGTAAACATATATATATTCATTTAAATGTATTTGTTAGCGTACTATTCTATTTTTCATAAATTAAATAAATATTTGTTGAATAAAATAAATTACACAGAATTTGAATGGAATTTGAATTTAAACAGAAATTTTATTCAACAAATATTTATTACAATCTTGAATAGTACAAATTCATGTTCCCACTATACATATACAATTCTGAATACATCACGATTCTATATTTACATTAATAACCTCACTACATATCACTCACACTCGTATTTTGTCTTCAACTACATTCCAGTTTGAATCCAGCATCTAAGCAATCTGCAAAAATATTCACTAACGCAGTAAAATGGAAAAAGAAATGTTTTTGCAATATAAAATGAAATATGATTTCTGAAAATATGATTTGCTTCAGTTATTTGGATTGTTTCATCATTCACACTTGAATTCATCACACATGAACAGTGTGACATGCACACTGTATCACTGTACATGCCACAAGGCCGTGCACATCGATATACACTTGATAATGCTACAGGGACAGGTGAGCACAGGTCAAACCCAAATGAAAAGCTGGGTTCAACTCACATGCAATATATTTAAAATCACGACACGAGCACAAGGTCAAACCCGAGTTTTTGAAACTGGATTCAACTCAAGTGAAATTTCAAAAATCAACATGAAATAATCAAGAATCAGATCAGAGACCAAGTACAAGGCACAGTGCACCAGTGATCTACAGATTATACAATGAAAACATCAATTGAAGTTCAGGTTAAACTAACATGAAACAAGACACAGAGCAGAGCAGTGTGCAACTCGAGCTTCAGAAAGATCAAAGACAGCAAACAATGTGCACCAGTCCAGCAGATACATGAAGTGAATCAAGTTCAGGTCAGACAAGTCAGTAGTGTGCAAATGAAGATCACAAATGTGCAACACAGTGAAAATGCTCAATGCACCAATGAACAGAGAACATGCATGAAGAACCAGAAGTACAAGTGCAGGCAAGTGCACAACTTCACAACAAACAAGGCAATGCACTATGCGGTGTACAACTACAAGCCCAAGTGAAACCAAACCGCAAAGCCAAGCATGATACAGGTATGAACCGAGAATAAGGCAACAGTGAATGGCAAATAACGCACAATGAACTAGTAGAGCAAAATCCAAACAACTCAAGTGCTCAGTGATCAAGCATACAACACAGTAGTGTACATGAATACATGGAGACAAGATACACAAGTTCACATGTACGCAAATACCAGAGATACAAATGCAAGACAGTAACATGCAGTTTTGCAGTGATACAAATGCAACACAGTGGGATCCACATGCAAGCCATCAAGTATACAATACAACAGTGACAAACATCATATATAGAAATGCCCAACACAAATGGCCAGAGAAACTCACAAAGCACATGATATGACAATCAAAATACTTGAAGACTACAACATCAAGTAGAGACCAAGTTCATATGCAATGAGAAGACCATAAAGACAACATTCAGTGCCAACATGTCCAGTTACAACTACAAGTCCAAGTTCGAAATCGAAAAATGCAGACTAACAGCTACATCAAAAGCAAACAACAACTCACATGTTTGAAACCACTCGGGTGCAACAGTGAAGCCATAAGAAATAAAGAAATGCAGATCAATGATATCAAGTCCAGTGATGTAAACAGTGAACAACAATGCAATGTTCAAGTGGAGACCGGTGAAGATGGCCAGAGACGAAGAAAACACAAAGATGGCCGACGCCATGTCAAGAGCAGATGTTAACCAAGTCAGAATTCAACTCAAATTCGTATCTTTGAAAAAGTCAAAGAAAATTAAAAAGGGAAAGTTTCTGCCGTATGAACCAAAGAGAAATCAAACATTTGAAAATCAAAGCCGTGAGTAACAAGTAAAAATATCAGGAAAGCCATGCGCATCAGGAAAGCAACAAATTGGGAAAGTATCGAATTGATACAAAGGAATTCAAGTGTCTCGAATTCATATAAATACTGAACCCAAAACTCATCATCGGCATCGAGTTCAATTGAAGCAAGCAATTAAACCAGCAACGAAAAAGAATACATACCAATCTATCGAACTCGATCAAAGGAGCAGCTGCAATCTCGAAGTTCACCAGAATCGATCATCAGAGAACGAGCGAGCAAAAGTAACGCAAACCAGTGAATTGATCATCAGAGAATGTGCGCAAGAGCACCACTAATTCAGATCGAACAAAGCCCCAATTTGGATCGCAAGAGCCGAAGCCCTAATTTCAGAAAGAAGAACGGCCGCAATTGTTTCAGAAGGAAGAACAAAGGATCGGGTTAAAAGGGCCGGCCTTTATTGTCATAAAGGGGATTTGGTTTTATTTAGTGTTTTATTAAAGGGGGTCTTTTAATTTTTAATTTGGGCAAAAATTATGGATTCAAAGTTGTATTTTAATTTTTGCTCCTGCTTTTATTTTTGAAGTCTGTTTTTCTTTTCGAGTCACGGTATTGGTAAATCACCACCTAGGTTGTAGGTACTGTCAGATTGTCTAGTTAGAATTAGTTCAGTGAGCAGGGTGTGCGAGTTCGCAAAACTCTATAGGCGGGAGCAGAGTTTGCGAGTTTGCGAAACTCTATAGGCGTAGCAGGGTGTGCGAGTCTATGAGAGTGTTTGTGAGCTGGAGCAAGGGTTTGCGAGTCTAGTAGAGTGTTTGTAAGCGGGATACTGTTTAATTCTAATAGAAATCTGGGAATGCAGCAGTAGGCAGGAGTTGCCGAAGCCGGGTAAATTTTGTGTGTGATTTACTTTTCAGCATATTTATATCTGCAGTTTATTTCTGTGTTTAAATCGAGAAAATTGCTATAACCCTATTCACCCCCCCTTTCTAGGGTTAATCTAGATCCTACACACATAAATTCTCTTTCGATTATAAGTTAAAATTTTTGATTTAACTTCTAAAAATCATGGTTTCTGATGGAGATTATAATTATATAGGTGAATCCAAGAATTATTATGCTTGAGTTTTACCTATTTATAGTTTTTCACTATCTTTTCAATATTTCCAGAATTGTACTAAATTTTTTCACCTAAAAATAGTTTAAATCTTAGTAAATGTGCAATCAAACATAATTCGTTTGAAGTCCTAAGTTTAATAGAGACTAGATAGGGAGAATTGGAATTTTTGATTTAAATTTTGAACTCTGTAACTTAAAACAGAGGTGATACAGATATATTCATACATGTACACAGGTTCCTGCTTTCATATATACATATTTCCAGATCTACACAAACTTACATACATAATTTCAAACATGCACCCAATTTTACTTTTAACATTTACCCCATGAATTCAAATTAAACTTTGTTTTAAGCATAGATTACTCACAGTATTTGGTTTAAACAGAGTAAATGTTTTTTTCTTTTCAAACATGCATCATTTTCAGGTATACGTATACATGCAAGCAAATTTTTACATCCAAACTTCAATGATTAATGCATAATGATCAAGATACAGATAGATTTGAAGGGTAGTTTACTCACCAAATAAAGAACAGTGAACTTATTTCTAGTTCCAGCTTTAAATTCCTTTGATCTGAAATTTCTATACTTATTAATCAGCACTGTTTGTTGTTGAATTGCTCAGATTGAAGTTGTATTTGAACTATGTTTGATTTCAGGTTTGCTTCATTATCTCAAGTTGAAGAATGTAGGCTTTTGATGATTTGATTTTGTACTTGAATTTTCCTTCAGGTTCTGTTGTTAATTTCCTCTTCTCTCTTTTTTTCTCTGTGCTGTTGTATTTGGGTTTTCAGATTTTAGTTTGCTAAGTTTTGTTTTTGAGCAGAAGAAAATGATAATAGAGGGAATTTAATGATATATATAACTTTGTTTTTCTTTGAATTATTATTATTAAAAAAAAGATGGAGCTAATCACACTTGTCACTAAACATATTTCCTTTGCTTACATTTGTTATAATACAAAGAAAATTTGTTTTTATGTGTAAATCCATGTTATATATGTTTTTTATGTGTATTTATATAATATTTTAAATTTAGCTTTTATATTATAAATGTCTTTTGTGTTTAAAAATTTAAATTTTATCTTAAATTAATCTTACTTAATTATATTAATATATCTTTAAATGAAAATAACAAACTATATACTAATAAAATCATATACATATATATTTTATATCCAATTTGTTTAAGATCATTGAATTTCCAATTTAAATTCAAATTTAAAAATACTCATATAAAATATATACATTTAAATACTTTTATTTATCAAATTTTATATATTTACCAAATGGAATCAGTATTTCAATGATTTAAAATCAATTAATTATCCAATTAACAGATATTAAAAATCCGGATTATCACATTCCTTCCCCCTTAGAATCTTTTCGTCCTCGAAAAGGAGCGAAACTAGAATTTATTAAAATGCTTAAAATCAGATAAATTTCCTTTGATCATTTTTAAAACACTTTTAAAATTTATATAATATTACGTAAATAGTTTATATGAAGATACTTTTATAACTCGATGTCTCAACCAGTCCATCCTTGTTCTCACAAATATTCGGTCAAACGTTGATCGGGCATAAGACTGAAAATCTATAAGTACTCGGTAAACCAATTTTCAACATCCAGTGAAAATACTTGGAAAATATTTTACTGAAAATATAAAAAACATTTTTGAAATCGAGGAAATATCTTTGGTGAGAATGCTCTGGAAATCATCACCCACATCCATGGTCGCAGCTAACCCGATGGTTATGTTGCCATCCCCCATAGATAACTGTAGGCCTCCGCGCCCCTCGATTACACCATGAAACCCGCTACAGATCGCAGCTACAACTGGGGTTACGTTGCTACCACAGCAAAAACCCACATAACTGTAGGCCTCAACGCCCTCGAATTTCGCTGCCAAAAGAATGAAACTTCTCCACTCCACTCGACCATAGATCACAGTCTACCGATGTTACGGTTCCTTCCCAGCAAAATCAAGCGTAGACTGTTGACACTCACCTCCACACGATTTTCGCTATGGTCTACACAGTAGATCGCGGTGATGTCGAGTTACATTGTCGTCACAGCACAACCCAAATGCCTCTGTAGGCATCAGCGCCCTCGACTTTCGCTATCCAATAATCCTCAGGAACTAGTTTTGTCCGGACTCCTCATAGGATCAACTTTAGAACCTCCCCCTTAGAGGCTCAAGACAGTACCAACCTATGGTACTCTTGAGAAGTTCATTCAAGGGAGCGCCTTTTTCTCCAGATCCATTTTCAAAACACTTTATATTATACACATATAGTATCTTCAAATCATACATCTAGTATGAATCACATATAAATCTCCTTTCTCAAAACCGATAATTCTCAAACTAGGCTTTCCAAATACTTCAAAAACTTTCAAAAATCCTTTCCTTCCGACAATAGATTCAACAAGGGGAGATTTATCTTATATAACAAAGATATATAACTTTGTTTATTCCAAATCAAATATTCAAATTTGTTTTCTCTATAAAGTCACTTATCAAATTACTTACTTCCATAAAGTAAATTTTTACCATAGAAATATCCAATTTCCACTTCACTTCATCATATATTTCTCAAAATATACCTTTCCTTTCAAAAACCATTTCACATTTCCTATCCACAAATTTACAGTATCAATTTCATTCAAACCCGTACGATGTACACATATCATCCGTATGCTATATCAATCTGATCGCTCACTCGATCACACAATTTCACTTCCGAACTAGTATCGTCCACCCGACTTCCTTGTGCGGATTTAGATCTGGTTTCTTGATCAGAAACCGTCATTCTCCTTGCATAGTCATAACTATGATAGAGAATATATAGAATCAATCAACAATCCATATCCAGGTTCGCCGTCGAAAATCGAGTGAAGAAAATCCCAACTCGGATCAATAAATAATCTCGAATTTATGTGCTCGAATTTGGATCAAATCACTATGCGAATAGAATAATATATGTACATCCTACGCATTTATCTTTATTGTTTATTAGCCAAAAAAATTCTCTTTCTATTCACATTCACTTTGATTTCCATTCACTTGCTCACAATTGCTTAAATCCTCATTTGGATTATCACCTCAATTCTTATCTCAAATGGATATTTAATCATAAACAGTTTGAACTCTGTGCAGCTTAAATTTAGAAAATAGCTTGAAAAGTTTAAAAATAGATAAATAGTTGAAAAATAATTATTAGTTTGTAAAATAGCTGTAAAATTGTTAAGTAATTGTAAAATAGTTAGAAAATAGTCAAATAGTTATAGAAATTGTTAAATAATTGCAAAATAGTTGTAAAATAGTAATTAATTATAATGTAGTTGAAATAGTAATTAGTTTATATAATAGTTGAAAAATTGTTAAATAGTTCCAAAAATAATCGTAAAACAATTATAAGATAGTTTAGGTTTAAAAAGAAAAGTTGTATAGTAAATAGTTTGGAAAAATAGATTTATATTAAAACAATTTATTTTGAAAATAGTCTAGAGTCAAACTGTTCAATTCCCAACCTCCATTTTCATGAACTCAATTTAAATTTCTACTTCCATTTAAATTCACTTAATTCCAATTTAAATAACTTCAATTTCCATTGAAATTGATTTATCCCCAATTCAAATTGAATTAATTCTCAATTTCTTTCCAATTTCAAATCAAATTCCAGTTGAATTTTAAATCTATTCAACTTTAAATCACAATTCCAAATTATTCAAATCAATTTGGACTAATTTCAAATTGAACCCATTTCAATTTCGAATCAATTCCAGTTTGAATTAATCCCAATTTCCATTTGAATTTGAACTCATTCAACTTCAATTTCAATTCAAATTAATCCAATTCAAATTTTCCATTTGAATTTTTAAACTTATCCATTTTCAATCACAATTCCAATTAATTCAAATCAAATTCAATTTGAACTAATTCAATTTAATTCAAATTTCAAATTTAAATCATCTCGAATTATATAAATTCAAGTTAAATTTTAAATGTTGATTTAATCCTTTAAATCAAATCAACTTATATCTTTAAAACATTTAATTTTGAATCCAAATTCTATTTTTAACCTATTTCAAAGTTCAAATAATAATTCAATTCTTTTTAAACAACTAAATCTTTTAAATTCAGTTTATTATCAAATTTCAATTCTGAAACCAAACCTTTGAAATTTTATCTTAAACATTCAAATCTTAAATCCAAAATGATTCCATTTTATCTTAATAATGGATATATTACCTCACTCAATTTCTTTCATTTATTTAAACAAATCTGATTTCAGCTTAAAGATTATTAATAACAACAGGATAGTATCATTCAAATTATTTTAGAACATCCATCCATTTCCAATTTCTAGATCTCAAACCCATTTTGAGATTACACAAATTCCCAATTCAAATTAACCATTTAATTTCTCAAGTTAAATCCCAATTTCATCTTGAAATTTCCAATCTAGGTTGCTTGTTAACTTATTTAACTTTCCCAAAGCTAAATTCAAATTATTTAATCCAGCCAACCTTACCCAATTTGAATTCCCATTTCAAATTTTAAACTTCACATTAATAATCATATAAGTTCAAAAACTTATCACCTTGGGTATCACATCTCATTCCAAATTTTAAACTCAACATTTAGAGTTTATTTCAAATTATCTTTGATATTATGTATATCCCTCATGCATACAAGGTTATTTCCTTTGCACATCAAGTTACACCTTGAAATTTTAAACCAGTTTTGGTTTTCAATCCAAAACAATTTTCTTTTAGGCTTTTAACAATTCTTATTTCAAAATAAGATCACCTTCGAAATATTTTGAATAATATTTATTATTCCTCTTAACATTTGAAAATAATTTCAAAATGTTTCTAGACTTAGAATTCAAAACTTCTCAACTTACATCCTTTCTAATTTACAAGTTATTCTCATCTAATGGTTACTTCCTTAAGACATTTATTTGTTTATTGGAAAACAATCATCCCATTTAAACACAATAACCAATCTATTTTCTGGTTTGAAACCAATTTTAATCGATCTTATTTGTATAGTTCATTTTATCCAATCCTTATTTGGACATGTGTGTGTGTGTGTGTGTGTGTGTGTGTGTGTGTGTGTGTATTCCTTAATTTCTTATTTAATAACCCGTTATTGCTTTATATATATAATATAAGCTTTTACAAAAATTCAATCATTAAAACCATTTTTTTTTAAATCTTTATATAAGAAAATAACAAGTACGCTCATATATACACACACACACACACAACTCATCCTAGGGTACCATTGACCGTGTCCTTAATGAGTAATCCCATCAGAGCCAAGTTCTCGCTTAACCTTTGCTCTGATGCCCACTATAACGACCCGGAAATTTCAAATCCCAAAATTTCTCGATAGTTAGGAAAAGAAGAAAAGAGATAGAAGAAGAAGAAACAGAAAACCAAACTCAGAATCTCACATTCGCAGCGGATAAAATATAATATCAAATAATATTCTTTACACAAGAAAGCAGTATCAGTCAATTACATTTTAATACATCAGAGTTACAACATTTCACAATCACTGGACAGTTAAAACAACATGCCTTAAATAAACTACAATATATCACAACGGAATACACTTCATACGTTCCTGCCATCCAGCTCGTCTCCTGAGCTCCAGAACGTCCTTACCTGAAAATTTGTAATACTCGGTTTGACCCGAGCATTACATCAAAGTAACACCCGGGTCAGGCTGGAAACCAGCGTGAGTAAACCCATCTAGCATGGAATACAAAAGCATAGAACTTAAATAAACCCGGGGTAACTCATATCAATTCACAAATTCACAAATTTTTATAGACATCACTTATTTCACACATCAATTCTAAGTGCCAAAACTTAGATTAAATGATCTAATTCACTTAAGTCATTCCAATTCAGCCTATTGGTTTCACATATCAAATTACATAGAATCGAAGTGGTTTCGGGTATTTACTGATACCCGACTCCGGTCTCTTCGAATTCAATACCATCTTAACCCAATTTATTGAAGTGAAATATATTCAACTTTAAAATAAAAGATGTCACCTTTTTACATAGCAATTCATCATTGATAGATAACCACATTACCATTGTCCACTCAGAACATATCATATCACAAAGTATTTCATATCAGAGATATCAATCAATCCAGACATTTAACATCATCCCATCATTCATAAGCAAGATTGATCATTTCCAAAATTAATTTAATTCATCTCTAATTAAATTAATTACTATTCTTTAGTCACTTAGATTACCTTTGCTTAACATTAATTAATCACAAACTAATTAATTTATTATCCTCTAATTATCCATCTTAATTAATCACCTTTGATTAATTATCTTCTAATTACGTTAAGTAATTAGCCTTTAATTAATTACAGCAAGTAATTAATTCTTAATTACTTTCAAGAAGAAATTATCATTAAATAAAACACATTTAGAAATCTCCCATTTATTTCCTTCCTTATTAAATTATTTCTTAACCACTTCCATAATCATAAATCAATTTCATTAAGTAATTATTCTTAATTACAGTAAGTAATTAACTTTTAAGTTGTTTTACTAATTAATCCTTCTTAATTTACCATAATCCTTTACTAGTTAAAGATAAATCCTTTGTTCACATTTAACAACTATTTCACTCATTAAGTTCATAAGAAACCATTTTGAAATCAATATTATATGATTTACTTTAAACAAAACAATTTGAAACATTAAATTTACTTTTAACATCTTAAAAAAAATACTCAATCTTTGAAACTAAATTTCCATTCTAAATTTATTTGTCTTAAACATATTTAAGAAATTAGTTAAATATTCATTTTAAAACATCCCTTTAAAAACTTGTTTCTTTGCTTTATAAAAATCTGTTACACCTCCTAAGTAATTAAAACCAGACAACTAAACTACCCGAGCCAAATACAAGTATTTATCATATCATCCTCTTCGAGACATGACGTAGACAACAAGAGATTGAACTCGAGAAAACAGCCTTCTCCCAAACTTCTCTCTCACCTGATACATCTTACATGTGTGCACGATGCACGGCGAACTATGCGATGCCGACGCTACCTCCGGCCTTCTCCAAACCGTCGACGACCATGACAAACCTCACGATCACCCAAATCAGCGAAATAGAGTTGAACTCAAATTCGAGCCAAAAACCCAAAACTGGAACTAAACATTATCATCAACTCTTCCTCGCCGTCGATGATCTCCGCCTATAGATGACACAAAACTTCGTCTGAAACCTCGCCCGACCCAAGCCTTCGTTTCCCCCACGACCGGCCTCCTCCGATGCTCCCACGATGGAGCGGTAACCGCCTTTCTGATCTTGACAAAAACCACTCGAAAACCCTACATCGACCAAAACCCAACGCCTCAACAAACTAGAATAGCTTCAACTATTTTTTCCAACTTTGTCAAGCCCCCAGCTCGCTACAGCCAAGTCCCGATTCATAACAGTGCCGTCGATCACCAGAGAAAGCTTTAAATCCAAAATCCGTTCACCACATAAATTTTCTTTCGATTCTAAGTTAAAAAATTTGATTTAGCTTCTAAAAATTATGGTTTCTAATGGAGATTATGATTATATAGGTGAATCCAAGAATTATTATACTTGAGTTTTGCCTATTTATAATTTTTCACTGTCTTTTCAATATTTCCAGAATTGTACTGAATTATTTCACCTAAAAATAATTTTAAATCTTAGTAAATGCATAATCAAACATAATTCGTTTGAAATCCTAAGTCTAATAGAGACTAGATAGAGAGAATTGGAATCTTTGATTTAAATTTTGCACTCTGCAACTTAAAACAGAGGCGATACATATAGATTCATACATGTACACAGGTTCCTGCTTTCATATATACATATTTTTAGATCTACACAAACTTACCTACATAATTTCAAACATGCATCCCAGTTTTACTTTCAACATTTACCCTATGAATCCAAATTAAAATTTGTTTTAAGCATAGATTACTCCCGGTATTTGGTGTAAACAGAGTAAATGTTTTTTTTTCTTTTCAAACATGCATGCATCATTTTCAGGTATACGTATACATGCAAGCAAATTTTTACATCCAAACTTCAATGATTAGTGCATAATGATCAAGATACATATAGATTTGAAGGGTAGTTTACTCACCAAATAAAGAACAGTGAACTTATTTCTAGTTCCAGCTTTAAATTCCTTTGATCTGAAATTGCTATACTTATTAATCAGCACTGTTTGTTATTGAATTGCTCAGATTGAAGTTGTATTTGAACTATGTTTGATTTCAGGTTTGCTTCATTATCTCAGGTTGGAGAATGCAGGCTTTTGATGATTTGATTTTGTACTTGAATTTTCCTTCAGGTTCTGTTGTTAATTTCCTCTTCTCTCTTTTGTACCCGATGAAATAGAATGAGTTGATAAATGAAATCGTACCCGATGAATTACAACCTCACTTAACATCACCGACGACATGCTTACTCTCTATACGACCAACTACATACAAATTGCCTTTTTTGATTAACCTTCACTGTAAAACTGTAATTGATGTTGATCATCTTCAATTATATTGGGACAAAAAGAAAATAATAGGGAAAGTCAATCAATTTAGAGTTCATCCATCAAAAGTAAAACAACTAAAAAAACCAAGTACAAATAGAAGATATTAGAGATAGAAAATAGAGGTAGGAGAAAGTCAGTCAATTACCTCTGTTTTAATTTTTATTTTGTGAACCAGTCGACCACCATTACTGTTTAAAATTACTATGTTAAGAAATGGAGTTTGGGGCACGGACGTGGGGATGAAGTTGATAACTGTTGGAAAGTGGGGCGAGAAATGATATTTGTAGGGAGAAAGATCATTATACCCATAGTATTTTCGTTGGGAAATCATTTTTGCAAATAGGAATAGATAAATTTGACAAATAAAAAAGGCTTCACTTGCCCAAGTATTTGCTTTATGTATAAGAAATATATAGATCTAGATTAAATGTGTACGGATCTACAAATTATGAATATATATAATTGTGTATGTGTTTATATATCACCACAAATGTGTAAAAATTTTGTAACTCAAATCTGTAGGTACATGCTCTTACTTTTGTTCAAACTCTAAAAATTAAATGACACTTGAGTACAGATTTCACACCAAAAAAAAATCAATTTAAAGACTATGAAGTGAAGACCTATTTTTTTCAGTCTTTGATTAAAGACTTATCAAAGACCGAACAAATTCAGCTACTAGTTTCAAAATTTAAAGACCGAAGTTCAGTCTTTGATTGGTTTATATAATTCAAGATGGTTCAAAGACAGATTTTCAGTTTCTAATTTTGCTCTTATTAATCTTGCCACTACTGTATATCTAATGGTTGCTATTTTGTTAATCTATTTGATCCAACGATTTAATTTAACGATCCTTGTGATATATATAATGTTTAAAATTTTAGCAAATAATTATTAGTTTAAATGCACATCTTATTCCACGTACCTAAAATCAAGGCCATCTACAACCTTATTCACGCAAGAACAGATCTACTTTTCCTCTTAAAATTTATATTTTTCTCCACTTCTCTTATTCAAATTGAATTTTTATTTTTCCTCATTAATAATGGTTTCGCTTAGAAACCCAACTATCCAATTGACTTCCATCATCCCTGTGCACACAAATTGTGTTTCTCTGTTGTAATCTAGGTTATGAACCACAAATAACTATTTTGAAACTTCTGGCTTTTATAAAGGGTTCGAATGTTTCACGGACGAATGAGCTAAAATTTCTTATGCATAGATTATGGTGGAATGCTTTGAAACAAAGTATTAGAAGCACATCCACAAACTTAAACTACTTCATATCAGTAGCTTTTCAATACTTCAAAAATTATTAAACTCGTACTCTATGCCGTAGTTTTACATAAATATTTACATATAACTGAAATATCCTCGTAGTTCTATGTTTACTAGCAGTTTATGTTTCCTATGAGTAGACTAAAGAAAAATAAAAAATTCTAAACCTCTCTTTTGGGTGTTGGCTTAGCTATATTAGGGGTAGGCTTAAATTATTTAGGAAAAACATGTATATTTTCAAGTCCAGTAAATACAAAGCACAAAATAATGTGCAATTTCTCTTTTTACGAATGCTTATTTTGTTTGGTGTGCTTTATTTTGTTACTTATTTTTTTTTAAAAAATTAAAGGAGCTCACATGTTTGATTAAGTGTAATGGCATGGATGATACAAAGTCTCATAGACAATAACAAGGAGCATAAGTTTCGACATGTTGGAATCACTCAGTTGAATATCTCAATTGTTGGACCCACTACTTTATTTGGACTCAATATGGCTGTGTTTTTGTTAAGCATAAAGTGGTGAATTGGGACATAAGTCTTTTTTTTGTTCAATTTGAAATTTTATATGTGAACCTTTACCAAGGACCTTGATATTTGGGATATATTGTACTTGTAATTTCCATTTGGATGTAATGCTTAGTATACAATTGGACTCGTATCATGTTACATGAGATTATTGCTTTATTTTCACTAGTAATAATAATAATAATATAACGTTGGCTGTTATAAATATGATTTAACTTTTAAATAAGTACACATATTTGAACCTATATTCAAATAATGTTGTTACTTATGTGGGCAATTTAAATTAATATAAGATTCGTCTTGAATTTCACATAGTTTGTAACTGATTGGAGACTGAAAATCGGTTTCAAATATTCAGTTTTTAGAAACATTTAAAACCGAAATATCAGTCTTTAAACATTAAGACCGAAAAGTTCAGTCACAAATTAATTTTGGAACTAGAGAATCAAAGACTGAAAGTTCGGTTTTAATTCGGTCTTTAAAATTAATTTAAAGACGGAATTTATTAATTAAAGACTGAAATGGTTAGTCTTTAATTCAATTATTTTTTGTAGTGTTAGTATATGATTCCATAGTGCTACAATTTAGAGTCCTTATCATAGCAATATGTGATTGACTTTATTCTCTCTTTTTTAGTACGAGAAATACTAGAATAGTGGACATGATACCATCATCTTGGATGGTTCAGAAAAAGGAAGTGGATGCTCTCATGACTAGGAAGCAAAAGGACATATGCTACAGGTATTCTATCATTCCCTTCTCTCAAATTACCATATATATTTTCTACTATGTTTTGCTTAAGCACATACAAGCATGGCATCATATTTTTATAACTATGTTTCTTCTTCAAAAGTTTTATTGAATGCTTTAATTATTAAGTTACTTATTGTATATCATTAAAAGCCTTAAAACGAAAGTTTGTACTTAAAGAAATAAACAAGTAAAGGAGATTTCTTGCTTATAATGTCGGTGCACAAAACTCCATATTATGCTTTTTGCACTTTGATATACATATGCAAATAGTGAGCATTTCCAGTTACCATTTTACGCTGGCACTGCTTTCTTATCTACCTCACTAGCAGTGCTTTCTTCACTGCAGCAATGATTGTGATCCATGTTTGGCTGTGTAGTATTCATTTTAGGCTAACGAGAAAGGTGTGACAAAGTCGTTGGAAGTAGTAGATGAAGGCACTGAAATGACGCTGTTTGTGAATAGACCCAGCATAAATTTAGAAAAATAAATGAAGTGGACTAGCATGATTTATTTGTGTTACTGCAGATAGGTCACTTTTCGTTACTCTGGCAGAAATTGGCAATAATTTATGATACGATTTGTTCAAATTTGTAGTTAGTTTAAGAAAGCGGCTCAAATAATAATAAAAGGAAAAAGGGTAAAGAAAATGATGAATCATTTAGTAGTTAATAATTTCATTGCTTAAAATTGATAATTTGTAATAGCCATTATCTGAGTAAAAGGAGAAGTGTTTTTTCATTGTCTTTCACTGATACGCACATCTCTCTATTCATCATCTCAACCGCACGTGCAATCCAAGGGCTGGCATCTCTTCATAGATTTATTTCAGATCATGGGCTAACTTGTTTAAAGCCCAATGCTCATATATATAAATTGTTGTTGCGTGTATTTTTCAATTATCACTGTTGATTGTAACTAAGATAATAAAACAAACTCTTCATCAAATATTTGTATCATATTACTTTTCTGACTTGGTATCAGAGCACGTGAAAGGCTTAACAACCATCTATTCATTTGATCAAACACCATCATAACAGTATCATCATTTGGGTGATCACCATCACAGAGACTGCGTCTCATCATCTGAAGGGTGTGTCAGGGACATAATTCTGTGCCGTGCCAACAACTGTGGCTGCAGCAGAATCAATTCAAAACAATTCAATCAAGAAAATCAGAAAACAAAGAATTCAAGAAATCAAGAATCATCTCAAAATTAAAGAAAGTGCCCTCCTGCACGACATATCAGATCAAAGAAAGAAAGAAAGTTGATCATCATCTATGTCCACGGTAGCATCAGTTTTACTGTGAGAAATTCTTGACTTAATACCTTTATTTTTCTGTTTCCAATTGAATAGTTTCTACTACCCTGCATTTCTATTGCTTTTCTGTATTCTTCTTGTTTCTGAAATCATCATGAGTGAAGAAATGAATAATCAACCCCAATTATCAAGCACAAGAGTATCTCAAAACCAACCACAGTCAGATCTGGTGAATGATCTAATGAAGACCATAATCAAGCCTCAGAGCCAGATGATATCTATTCAGCTTGATGAATCAAATTTTTTGCTCTGGAAATTACAAGTTGAAACATCCATCAAAGGTTATGGATTAGAGGATTATATTCTTGGTACAAGAATTACTCCACCAAAGTTTGTTAAAGATAATGAAGACAAACTGGTGCCAAATCAAGAATACATAGCACATCAAAGGCAAGACAGCCTTGTATGTGCATGGATGATGTCATCCATAAGTGCATCAATTCTGCCACAACTTATAGGCTATAAAACTGCTCAAGAAGTATGGACAACAATTGAAAGAAACTTCACTTCTCAGTCATCTGCAAGAATCATGCATCACAGAAGACAATTACAAAATATCAGAAAGAATGATATGTTAATGAATGAATATCTGCTCAAAGTCAAAAACTTATGTGATCAACTAGCTTCAGCTGGACACAAAGTATCTGAATCAGAGCACGTACTACATATAATTAGTGGTCTTGACAGTGAATATGAAGTTGTTGTGGCCATCATCTCCACTATGGAGCCTACACCACCCTTACAGATTGTGTATTCTACCCTTCTTTCACATGAAGGAAGGATAGAACACAACAAAACTATAAGTTCAGATATCTCTATCAACTACACATACAACAAAAGTAAACAAAACCCAAGTACCAAAGGTCAGTTTAATAACTTTCAAAGGGGTGGACCATCCAACAGAGGAAGAAGAATATGTGAGAAGTATGGCCATGGGGCAAATAAATGTTACTTTAGATTCAACAAGAACTATACTTCTTCACAACAAGGTAGCAGTGCAAACTTAAATCTTGTCACTGTGCCAAAAGACAGCAGCTCAAATCAAGCAGAAATTCTAAACACTGAAACTACAACAAATGATGATACTGGAGATGACTGCTGGTATCCAGACTCAGGGGCTACTAATCATGTGACCAATAATCTCAACAATCTAAACTTGGGAAACAAAGAGTACAAAGGTACATAAAATCTTTTTGTTAGTAATGGTAAAACTGTGCACATTACACACACTGGAAATGCAAGAATACATGGACCTAGACAATTTCTTCTAAGAAATTTGTTAAGGGTTCCTTCAATTAAGAGAAATCTAATGAGTGTTTACCAATTTGCAAAAGATAACAAAGTTTACTTTGAATTTTATCCAAACACATGCATAGTTAAAGATATACTAACACAAGAAATTATCTTGTAGGGAAAAGAAAACAATGGATTGTACATATTTGATTTTTCAAATTCAAAAATCTCAAAGAATAAGGGAAATACTCATGTAATGAATGTTTCTGGTGATTCTAAAAATTGTAGCAAAATTGATTTGTGGCATCGCAAACTGGGTCATCCCAGTATAAAAATTGTAAAACATGTCATGAGTAGTAATAACATTTCATCTAGTAACATCCCTGATTCTTGCTTTTGTACTTCTTGCCAATTGGGAAAGAGTCATAAACTTGCATTTCCAGATTCACACACAAGTTACACAAGACCACTTGAATTAATTGCTAGTGATCTATGGGGGCCAGCACCTATTATCTCAGATTATGGTTACAAGTATTACATATCTTTTATAAATGCTTATTCAAGATTTGTATGGATATACATGCTGAAGTCTAAATCTGAAACCAGTAATATAGCAATGCAGTTTATTAACAAGGTTGAAAATATGACTGGGAATAATGTTTGTACATTTCAGTCAGATGGTGGAAAAGAATTTTTTCCTTTAAAAATTTTCTTTGAAAAGAAAGGTATTAATCATAGGACTACATGTCCATACACATCTGAACAGAATGGAATCATTGAAAGAAAACATAGACATATTGTAGAAACTGGGTTAACTTTACTAGCACAAGCCTCTATGCCATTAAAGTTTTGGCCAGAGGCATTTAACACTGTTGTACACTTGATAAATATACTACCAACAAAAACTCTTAAGTTCAAATGTCCACAGGAAGTTTTAACTAAAATTAAACCAGATTTTGAGCATCTAAAAATATTTGGATGTCAATGTTGTACCTGTTTAAGATCTTATAACAAACACAAATTAGACTTCAGGTCTACTCCTTGCACCTTCTTAGGATATTGTAATAAACAAAAGGGGTATATGTGTTAAGACAACAAAGGAAGAATATATATATCCAGGCATGTAAGATTCAATGAGCAGGTTTTTCCATATAGCAATGCTGAAGCAAAAATCACAGAAAAAAATGAGAAATTCAAAATTTATGATTCCTGATCCACCTGATGAGATTGAAGTTCTGCCTTCAACACAGCCTATAAGGGATGACATCAGTACAAGCTATCAACACTCCATGACTGCTAAAGAGTCAGGTCAAGAGAAAGCTACACATGAAGATGATAGCAACAATCAGAATTTTCAAAGTCATGAAACAAGCAGCTCAAATCATGATCAAGCCACCAGAGATGATACTATGGCCTACAGCAGTTCAAACAGTAACTCTGACAACATTGTCAGAAATAATATCAATACCTAACCAATGTTAACTAGAGCAAAATGTGGTATTTATAAACCTAAGATTATCAACAATATGGTTGTTCAGGAAGAACCTTCATCCTACATAGAAGCTGTTCAAAATGATAAATGGAGAGCTGCTATGCAGGAAGAATATAATGCTCTAATTAACAAAGGAACTTGGGATCTGGTTGAGAAACCAGAAAACAAAAATATAATTGGGTGTAGATGGATTTTTAAATTAAAGAAAAATGCTGATGGATCAATTTCTAAATATAAAGCAAGGTTGGTTGCAAAGGGGCATTCACAACAGCATGGGTTTGATTTTTCAGAAACTTTTTCACTTGTTGTGAAGCCTTCCTCAATTAGAGTCATTCTAACCATTGCCTTAAGCAGAAATTAGACCATCAGACAATTAGATATTAATAATTCTTTTCTCAATAGTGTATTACATGAAGAAGTATTCATGGAGCAACCAGAAGAGTTTACTCAGAAATCAGACAAAGAGCTGGTGTGCAAACTCAATAAAGCGATCTATGGCTTGAAACAAGCTCCAAGAGTTTGGTTTGATAAACTCAAGTCAACACTTGTGAAATTTGGCTACAACTCTTTAAAATCTGACAACTCCATTTTTACTAAAATTAATGAACTTGCCACCACTTATATTCTAATTTATGTTGATGATTTTATTATTACAGGGAGCAGTGAGGCAGAAATTAAGAAAATCATTGCAATGCTTAACTCAGAATTCTCAATTAAAGATCTGGGAGATCTGAATTACTTTCTAGGAATTGAAGTACAAAGAATCTCAAAATCAGAAATACATCTCAATCAAAGGAAATACATTTCAGAAATATTATCAAGAGCCAAAATGGACAAAGCTAATCCCCTACCAACTCCAATGGTTGCAAGTCTTCAACTATCAAAATATAAGGGTGAAGCAATTCAAAATGAAAATCAGTACAGAAGCTTAGTTGGTGCACTTTAATATGTGACTATAACAAGGCCAGACATATCATTTTGTGTTAATAAAGTTAGCCAGTATATGCAAAATCCTTTAGACAGTCACTGGAAAGCACTAAAGAGAATACTTAGATATCTCAAAGGAACTATAAATCATGGTCTTATCTTAAAATCTAGCTACACACTTAACATAAATGCATATGCTGATGCAGACTGGGGAACAGATACAGATGATCGAAAGTCAACATCTGGCTACTGCATTTATTTGGGTAAAAATCCTGTATCATGGAGTGCAAGGAAGCAAAACACTGTGTCAAGATTCAGCGCAGAGGCCGAATTTAAGTGCGTAGCAAGTACTGCATCAGAAGTCATGTGGCTAGAGTCACTTTTAAGTGAACTCAACATCAAATCAAACAAAAAAGCCACAATTTGGTGTGATAATGTTAGTACAATTTCTCTAACATCAAATCCAGTTCTTCATTCGAAAACCAAACATATCGAATTGGATCTCTACTTTATCAGAGAGCAAGTAATTAAAGAAAAGTTGAGAATTGGATACATACCATCTCTGCATCAAAAGGCAGATATACTTACTAAACCATTATCGAGGTCAAGTTTTACTAGATTAAGTGAAGAACTCAACGTTGATGCAGCTAACCCAAGTCAAAGGTCTTAAAGATTAATCTTCATACCAGATTGATGTTTGATTCTGCATGCTCTCCTCTGAAGAACGTTTATTTTCTGTTTGAGAAGATCTATCGCCTTGAGAAGAGCAGCCGCCATTATTTGAAGAGCAGACGCCATTATTTTTCCTTTCTAGCAAACCCTAGACTATTCGGGTTTGAGGGGGGAGTAGAAGGAGAAGTGTTTTTTCATTGTCTTTCACTGATCCGCACATCTCTCTATTCATCATCTCAACCGCACGTGCAATCCAAGGGCTGACATATCTTCATAGATTTATTTCAGATCATGGGCTAATTTGTTTAAAACCCAATGCTCATATATATAAATTGTTGTTGCGTGTATTTTTCAATTATCGCTGTTGATTGTAACTGAGATAATAAAACAAACTCTTCATCAAATATTTGTATCATATTACTTTTCTGACTATCTGAAGCTCAAAATATCATATTTGTACTGAAAACTGATAATAGCTTTAAAATATGTTGGAAACATGGAACAAAAATGTTGCATCTGTACTGATGAGAAATCAAATCACATCTAGAAAAATAAAATAAAATAAAAAATTGCATTGATGTTATTTCGAATAGGAGCGATTAGATTAGCGAGAACATAAATAATTGAAAATAGATAAAACGTACTAGCATGATTTACTTGTGTCGGCACAAATGGGCCTATTTTTGTTACACTACCAGAAAATTGACCTTGATTGTATTATCTTTGTTTGAATTTGTAATTGGCTGGACAAAAGTGGTGAGATGAGACGGTTATTTTATCATGTAGTTGGGAATGGACTTGTTCTATCATGTGATGGTGAGGATGGCGATGGCAATAAGGCTACTTTTGAGGATGGCACTTGGGATCGAAATTATATGTACTCCTCTGATTTTTCGAAGTTTGATCCAGATATTGTGGCTCATTTCTTAGGATTTCTCTATGTTATGGGGCCTAGTCCCTATGTTGTTGACAATGATCCCCTCTTTCGGGAGGTCGTCTAGTTTTTTTGATCGTACAGTGGAATGTCCACTATAAAACCATGTTAGTTGCTCTGTGCATTTACAGAACACGTGTTTCTTTCATTTCTATACAGTGGCACGGTGTACTATAAAGCCGGCTAGCTTTGCTAAAATTAATAAATAAATAAAATAACATAAAAGCTTAAACTTCTTATTTCATTGTAGAAATAGATTGATAATTTTCATGATTGCAGATCCCAATTTTTAAATTCTCATCACTAAAATTTCTAATCTCCACCGAAAATCGCTCGTTCTTCATTAGCTTACATCTCACTAATGATTCCTCATCCTTATCTCTATCAAATTATACTTTGGATTCAACTATTTTCGGAATTTAACTTTTTATTCCAATGTAAACCCTATTGCTATTGATGAAGGTGCACACATCTAGTACACCATTTTGATGCAAAATATATTATGGAACATTTGGACGACTTGAATCATATTGATCGAATTTTATTTTATATATGATGGGAAATATACATTTTACTACGAGGAATTACACACTATGGGCTTGGGCATTTTGAGGCAGTTGTAGATATGGATTTCACTCTGTTTTATAATTGGAATTCAACTATAATGAAATATTTATACTAAAGCTTAGATGTTGCTATTGTTAAACGAGCTTACCGCATAATTTTATTGAGCTTCTACAGGTAAATATTCTTACAAAATATTTCTGCAGTTAACATTTTATTTATTCTTTGCAGCATTGGTTTTTCGAGTACATGATTGTATGCAGATATTTTATTGAAGAAAATGTAAGACAAACATCATACCATCGGCCAACACGTGGAAAAAAAAAGAATGGGTGGAACATGCATGGTAAATCATCAGATCCTAGTTCACAATGCAATGAAACATACTTGGATCGAGAGAAAAATATTAATAATATTCTACTTAAACATTTTGGAATTTCATCCATGAAAAGTTTCTAGAAGGAAGCTTTAGAAGCTTGGTTAGCTCATAAGGACTGCTTGGTTCTTGCTTCTTGATCATTTAGTTGGGCCTTCACAAATAAATTTGGCTATTTGAAGGACTAGATAAATTCTTTCACAGTACTGAGACAATTTGCATGATTTTGTATATACCGCACAGGTAAATCTCCCTGCTTTCAGATTACAGCAATATTAAGTGGAAAGGTTGCAATCGTTATTTCGCCCTTGATAAGTTTGATGCACAGTCAATGCTTGAAGCTTTCAAAACATGGCATACACTACAAGAACGACACCAGTTAGCGACGGCTTTTAGCCGTCGCCGGCCGTCGCTAGCCGACGCTAAAAGCCGTCGCTATATATGTCGTCACCCAATAGTGTAGCGACGGCTTTAGCGACGGCTCCGTCACCAAAATAGCGACGGCTAGCGACGGCTAGCGACTGCAAATGTGCCACGTGGAAATTTTTCCAACGTCTAAATGTCGTCGCTAGTCGTAGCTCGCCGTCGCTAGCCGTCGCTAATCTGTGCAATTTGACCGTCGCTAGCCGTCGCTAGCCGTTGCAAAACTGGGTAAATTTTCAGTGCACATGCACAGCCCATATACACCTCAACCAATCTGAACCAAACAACCACTATACACTATAGTCATCAAGTATAACCATCATATATTTATCATATAACATAACTATACATTCAAACAATATAAAATCCAACCAAATCTCATTTTCAAATCCAATAATCGGAATATGTAAATAGTAAACCGAAATTCTACATAATATCCCGACATATATATACATAATATCCAACCAAATCCATCAACTAGAAGTCGTCAAAATATATGTACATAATATCCTGAAATATATATACACCATACCAACCAAAATGTGTATATACCAAACTATCAGCAAACAAACATACCTACTCCTCGCCATCGATGCCGTCCTCTCCAGGCATCCTCCCAGGCTGTTGCAAATAGGCCGCAATCCGCTCATCCAGCTGTTGCTTAAAGAAACTCTTCCTCCAATCATTTATTTCTTCAACTGTCGCTCTCAACTGAGCAATCTCCGCCTCTTGCTGCGACCTCTTGTATGCACTCTGCATTCTCATGGCCTATAAAATAATTCATAATTATTTATATATTAGTATATATATATATATAATATTATTAAAATTGTTAAACTATTCATACGCATGATTAAATTTATATATTAGTACATGTCAAAATTTACCTCCACATTTCCATAGCTATACCGTCGACTGGTCCGAGAAGGCGGGTCAATAATAGCATCCCAAATATGGTTCTCCTTCTCTAACGTAAGCTCTTCCTGACCAGTGGACTGTGCTACACGAGCCCGCTCTGCTTCGTACCTCTCCTACGATTACAAACAATTGCTTTACACGATAAAAACCGAATTTCAAAATTTTGAAAATAAAATAAGATAAAATATTGTTATTAACAGTAAATTAATTTACCATTACGGATTGTGATTTGTCATCCGTCCACTCGTACGAAACATTGCCCTCTTCGTCGGTCCTCTCCAAAGCATGTGTGGCCATGAATAGCTCGGCCATAGTGGGCTCGCGGTTGTATCTCGCGGCCTGAAAATATATAAATATTATTGCTAATCTGATTATAAAATATTGTAATAAAATGTAAACACAGTTTATAAATTTAATTACCAGCTCTCTCTTATGCTCCTGAAAGGATTTGGAGCCACCACGGTGCAATGCAGGATTTTTATTCCTGTTTGCCCGGTTCCGCGCAGATAGCTCCTACAAATTAAGATAAATTATCACATATATATCTTGCGAGATTTATATTAGATTTAAATAACAAAGCAAACATATATTACCTACTTTTACTGCCGGACTGTCGCAAAGCTGAAGAAAATCATTCCATACACCCTCGCCCATCCAGTTTGGCTTTTTCCCTGAATTTTTGGCCTTGGACAGTGTATCCCTGTAATTTTTTTTTATTCGTTTGTTCCAGTGATTTAAAAAAATGTCCAAGTCATCAGGGTCGACGCGGACTGCAGCCTGTAAATTTTAAGTTATAAAGATTATATTAATTTACAACTGAAATTCAAACTACTACTTACAAGTAAATCCGCTTTTATGGCGTTCTAGACATGAGGGGGGATGTCGTCCCAGCGAGGCCAACAACCATGCATCCGGCTCTGAAAAGCCTTCCTCGAAACCTGTAAAATATAATCTGATGGCTCCACCTCAAAGCCACTGCAAAAGTTATGATATACATATTTAGTGGATTTTAAAACTTATACTTTAAATAAAATTGATACTTACCCAGCACTTCTAGGAACAACTTCTGCAATCGGGCGTAAGTCCGGTGCAGTGCCACTACCACCTGCACCGGGAGATGGGGATGGCGTGCCACCACCATCTCCACTCCGTCTCCTGCCAGACATATCTGCTGTAGAAAAACAATATCATCACAGAACAATTATACAAATTCACTACTACATATCATGTTTCAATCACTTTCACAGAAACAATTATAAAAATTTACTAGTACAAAACATGGATAAAAATTATATAAATAATCATCACAGAACCATAATAGAAATTCACTACTACATAGCATGTTTCAATCACTTTCACAGAACAATTATAAAAATTTACTAGTACAAAACATGGATAAAAATTAACTAAATGATCATCACAGAACAATTACAGAAATTTACTATTACATCGAATGTTTCAATCACTATCACATAACAATTATATCAATAACGATCAGTCTTCATCGTTTTCTGATTCAGATTCAGTCTCGTATTCTATCTCATTTTCTTCGGTACTTTCAAATGCATCAAATAGGACGTTCGATTCATCATTCAAAGGCCCTACATCAATATCATCAGTTATTATTATTTCTGTATTTGATTCAAGATCGACTTGATATGCTGCTTCATCTGAAATATTATTTCCATCAATCGTAAACCTTGGTTTCGTTTTGAAAACAGCGGACCAATCCGCTTTATCTTTTTTCAAAGATGGATACGAAGAAAAATAAACTTGTAACGCTTGCTTGGCTAACACAAAAGGATCGTATTTATAGTAGTGTGATGTATGCCTTATTTCAATAAGTTTGTACTCTTTATGCACGTTGATTTCGGAACCAGGAACGTTACTGAACCAATTGCACTTAAATAAAAAAACCTTTTCTAAAGGTTCAACATAATATGTCAATTCTAGAATCTGTGTTAAGACGCTGTAAAAATCTTTTAAATGCTCATCTGGATCATCACTGCCTTTGACAAATACCCCGCTGTTATATGTTAATTTTTCAGCACCGTAATCTTTTGTGTTGAACTTAAACCCGTTGACGAAAAATATTGGATAAGTCTTCACATTTCTTTTCGGTCCAATCGTAAGATGTCTTAAGCCTTCATCAACGACACAGTTTCTTGGCTCATAAACATAGTTCAAAAACCATTTGGCAAATTCTTTGCTGAGATCGCCAGATGGATACTGTGATTCGTAGATACTGCATATATGTAATATGTGTTATTATTATTATGTACATACAAGTAAATTACAAGTGAATTAACTATTACCTGACAAATGGTGCGACTTCGACACAATTTAAAAGAACATACGTGTGCGCTACATGGTGGTCTCTATCGTCCAACCATATTTCCACACATTTTCCACCTGGTCTACCATGTTGTCTAAAAACAAATAACATTTTTTGAGAAGAATTTTGTTCAACGACTTCCTCATTTCGAGGAACAGTTACAAACGATAAGTTCACATCGTCCTTAAAGTAGTGAGAGAAAAAAAATGAGGCTTCTTCTTCAAGATACGATTTGCATATCGAACCCTCAACTCGGACTTTTTGTCGAATCTTCTTCTTCAGATGATTCAAGTACCTATTAAGATATTTATTACATATTTAGATATAGAAATTTAAATTTGAAATTGACATGAACATTGCATATGTTAATTTACCTCTCAAATGGATACATCCATCCATATTGTACAGGACCTCGAAGAAGTGCTTCGGATGGAAGATGAATAGGTAAATGCTCCATTACGTTAAAGAAACCAGACGGAAGTATTTTCTCCAGTTTGCATAGCAATATGGGTATTTCTACTTCAAGTTTACGTATACGGTCCACCTTTAATGTTGTCGAACATAGCTGTTTATAAAACAAACATAACTCTGTTATGACGTTCCATACTTTTACGGGCAACAGTTCTCTGAAAGCCACGGGGAGTAAATATTCCATCATGATATGACAATCGTGACTTTTCATCCCACTCAATTTATTATTTTTGAAGTCAACACATCTATGAAGATTGGAAGAAATCCCATCGGGAAATCTTAATTCTTCCACCCACTTTAGGACGACTTTTATTGCTTATTGTCTAGCTCATAGCATGCTTTCGGTTTTTTATTGTCATTAGGCTTCATATGAAGTTCCGGGCGCTTACAATAGTTTGCTATATCAAGCCTCGAATTCAAATCGTCCTTGGTTTTGCCCTTTACATTCAAAATTGTATTAAACAGATTATCAAACACGTTCTTTTCGTTGTGCATCACGTCAGTATTATGTCGGAGTAAGAGATCTTTCCAATATGGTAACTCCCAAAATATGCTTTGTTTGCACCAATTATGAATGTCTGACTTTCCTGGGATTTCAGTCTGGACTCCAGTTTCATGTATCTTTGGATAGTCTATTACAATTTCGTATATTTCCTCGCCTGACCAAACTTTAGGTGGTTTCAGATTCTCTTCTCTGTTAGCTATGAAAATTTTCTTATCTCTTCTAAAACTATGATTGGGATGAAGAAAACACCGATGACAATCAAACCACGAAACTTTCTTCCCATATCATAATGAAAATGCTCGTATTTCTTCCATACAATAAGGGCATGCTAGACGACCGGCCGTACTCCAACCAGAAAGCATCCCGTATGCAGGAAAATCATTAATCGTCCATAACAAAGAAGCAAATAACCGAAAAAAATTTCGTTGATACATCGTAAGTTTCGACTCCATCATTCCACAGTTTCTTCAACTCCTCGATCAATGGTTGTAAATAAACATCAATTCCTTGAGTTGGATCATGAGGGCCGGGAACGACAGTGGTGAGAAACATATATGGTGTTTTCATACACATCCATGGAGGTAAATTATACGAAGTAACGATAATTGGCCAGGATGAATATTTACTACCAAACTGTGAAAATGGTGAAAATCCATCCGTACATAAACCAAGTCTGACATTACGACTTTCCACAACAAATGCGGGATAAGTCTTATCGAAATGTTTCCATGCTTCACCGTCGGATGGATGTATCAAAGTTCCTTCTTCCGTTGTTCTCACACTATGCCATCGCATATGACAGGCCGTAGCAGAAGACGCATATAATCTTTGAAGTCTGGGAGTGATGGGTAAATAATGCATTCTCTTGTACGGGACTTCTTTCCCTTTCTTCTTTCTTGGTTTGCATCTTTCTTCGTTACATATTTTGCATTTTCTGAGGTCGATGTCGTCTTTCCAATACAACATGCAACCTTTCACACATTCATCTATCTTCTCGTATGGTAGACCGAAAGCGGACATCAATTTTTTTACTTTATAATGACTATCGCACATCAGATTGTTGGGTGGCATGTGTCGTTTTGCAGCTTGTACAACTGCTGTAAATGCAGCTTCCGTAAGGTTGAATTTTGATTTCATACTTATGTATTCGACGGTTGTTGAAAGTTCGGTTCCGCTTTTACATCCGTCCCACAACGGCCTCTTAGCAGAATCCAACAAATCGTATATTTTTTTAGCTCCCGCAGTCGGTTCTTCTTCGACATTTTCGTCTTCATCGACAACTTCCGTTGTAGGAAACATTGATCGTGCTGCATCATCCACCATATTTTCTATCGGGTTCGTCATCATATTACTGTCCTCTAAAACTTCAGTATTAGGTGTAGGTTCAACAAGTTCTCCATGACGATCCCAGAAATAATAATCAGGCACGAAACCATATTGATACAAATGTACTTCAACTATATCCGGTTTCCAATGCTTCAAATGTTGGCACTTACTACATGGGCAACGAATTTCTGTATAGTTTCGGTTATTAGATTTAGCAAATCTAATAAATTCATGTACACCGTTGTAGAAATGTTGCTTTTGATGCTTTCTTTCCAGTTCTGACTTCATACATCCAGTACGGTCGAGAAAATAATTGAACATTTTTCCTGATTTGAAAAATGTATGTTAGACAATTTAAATGATTAATTTACAACCATTCTCCATTGTAAAAAGTTCATCGTTACAGGAAAATCAAAATATAAACTTCACTTTATTTTTTTATTTTTGGGTATTTTGATTTTCACTTCGGTGGTCAGTCATCCTACTTCCCATTACAAACACAATAATGTAATTATATTTTATAAATCATTTCAGATTAAACGGTTCAACAAAATTTCAGCAGCACTTCCCTTATGTTCCCTGTATCGTACACAAATGCGTGTACACAAGGAACGTAAAGGAAGTGCTGTCGAAATTTTGTAACCGTTTAAAATGAATTGATTTATAATATGTAATTACTTTATTGTGTTTGTAACTTGTCCAATACAGGGACAAATCCGACAAATATTGTATCAGATGAATATAAATGTCCGTTCCGTTACAAAACGAACATCCATATAACGATCATATACAAAACTTGCCAGACGGGGCCAAAGACAATCTAAGGGATAAAGAAATTTCTTTAAATTTTATCAAATATTATTGTTCTTTTCAAATTTTGACAATGTTTCAACTATTTATATTTTATTTCAAAAATTTGTGTATTTAAATTTTAGTTCAACATTCAATTAACAATTTTACTTCAATATTAATTTCTTTATTATTTTCTAACGACATAGATTTTATGTGACTATTTGTTGTTGTTATATTCATTTCTTAATTTCTTTACAAAATCGATTTTAGTACAATATCAGTTGTTTTTAAAGTCATTTCCTAATTTTTTTCAAATAAATTATATATTTGCAAAAATTTTAATGTTCTCATATTCATTTTTTAATTTTTTGTACAAACTTTATTTTTTACAATATATACAACCTTTTGCATTTTGTCCGTCGCTAGCCGTGGCGATTCATCGCTAAAATTATCAAAATGGCAATCGCTAATCGTCGCTAGCCGTCGCTCAATCAACAGGGTAAATAAAACAATTATCAATGAATATAATTAGAAAACAACAAATTCTAATTATTGAACAGATAATTAGAAAACAATAAAAAACTAATTATTAAATAAAAATTTGTCAATTTAAATTTACTTAACAACTTAAATTTGTAATTTATCAATTTCATAAACTATGAAATACTTTCATGTAAATTTATCAATAACCAAGTTAATCATTAATATACACTATTTTTTCACCTAAAACAACTAACCATGTTAATCGCCAACACTAATTATCTACATCAACCATTTATTCAACTTCATCATGATGAAATAATTAATATGTACTTAATTCAAGTTCATGATAATAAACTGATTAATCTACCAAATCAACATACAACACTACTAATACCTAATTTAACAACACTACTAATACTCAAATTAACAACAAATCTAAATTTTACAACAAATCATAATTGAATTAGGGTTTAAACTAAACCTAAAAACATCAAATTTACATTCAAACAAGAGATTAGAAGCATACCGATACAAATTTGAGTGATTTGGAGGCTTTGAAGGGTTGGGCGCCGGCTGGGGTGACGGGGGGCGACGGAGTTGGGGAAGGAGGAAAGATTTGGGGAAGGAGGAAAATGAAATCTGAGCTCTCGGCCTGCATCTGTATAGTTCGATTTGCGACGGCTAGCCACGGCCGGTTTTTTTAGCCGTCGCTAGCCGTCGCCCACCTTCGTCGCTAATCGAAGCCTTTCCTGTAGTGATAGCTGATTTCTTCCTAGGATCTAGTCAAACAGATAAAACTATTGAGCAGAAGGCCATGAGCAGCATGCACAAAATAGTATATGTTTGTCCAGAGACAATATTAAGGTGGTAGCCTTTTGATTGACATATCCATCCACTTTAATTAAGTATTGTAGCCATCCGATTAAGTATTTTTTTTGCAGACTGATGGACCCATTTGTAAGGCTTGCTGAAAACCATGGGATTGCACTCTTTGCTATTGATGAAGTTCACTGTGTTTCTAAATATGGGCATGACTTTCGTTCCGATTATAGGTATTCCTATCTTATACAAAGCATATTCCCTATTGAATTCACCTATTTGTAAACCACAATTCTCATTGTATATTGCAAGTGTTTTTGCATTCTACATTTAGTGCCAATGTGTTACCGATGCATAGGTAGCGTCTCAATTGACACACAAGGAGAGTATTTTTCTTCTAGTATATTGGGTGCTTATCATAATTCATATTTGATGCTATCATTAAACTCTAAGGTATATGTCTTTGGTAATTTGAAGGAAGACCCCTATAGGTTCTCTAGTTGAAAAACACCATGGCAAAAGTTGTACATTACCCCATAAAGGGATTATATTCAAGTTACCATTGCCAACATGATCTTCTCCTAAGATATATTGTACTTTGTAGAACTATATAACTGTGATGGATACAAATATCTAAAATCCAAGGGCAGCTTGATTTTATTTCAGATTTAGCACATTCACATTGTACTGATTTTTACCTTTTCCCAAAAGAGGGATTTCTTGCAGTATAAATTTTTATTTTGGAAAAAGGTTGAATGTTTATAGGATAAAAATATCTAATTTTAGGTTTCTCTCTACTATTTAGGAGATTGTCCGTGTTAAGAAAAAACCTTCAATTCTAGCAATTTGAAATTCCTCAAACTTGATATACCAATAATGGCCCTGACAGCTACAATTAAGAACAATTCCAGTTTGGGATGACATCATCAAGTCTTTGCACATGTCAGAAGAAGTGAATCCTAACATCTTTTTTTCGACCAAATCTTCGATTTTCAATGAATTTTTTTTAGTTACAACCAATAAATATGTTTTGGAAGATACCATCGAACCCATGTATCATTCATTTTGGACGCATTTTATTTATATTTTACGTGAAACTCCAACCGTTGAATGAGAAGAGTTAGAGTAACACCACTCTATTAAGTTTTATAAAAATTAGTTTTATAAAAATCATGTTCTCTATTTTGAAATCTTTGTTAAATTGTTATAAAAATTGACTAAGTTTTATAAAAATTATCTAATTTTTATAAAAATTAAATTAGTTGACTACGTTTTGGAAAAATTAATTAAGTTTATAAAAATTAACTAAATTTAGAAGAATAATAGTAATATAATAATAAGGGTAATAAAAAAGGGAGAATTAATTTAAAGGACAAAGATTTGTATATTTTTTGACTCAAGGACACGACCTCAATATTTTTACCATAAGGACAAACATTCTTCTAAAAATTATTCATAAGGACAAACATTTTTCAAAATCATTCATAAGGACATCAAAACTGCTACTGAGCTAAAACTGATACCTAAAACTGCTACCGATAACTACAAACTGATACCTAAAAACTGCTATCAATAACTAAAAACTGATACCTACATAAAGTTGTCCTTCGGGATAAAATATTGAAGGTCTGTCCTTGAGGCTAAAAGGCTGTGAAATTTTTTCCTTGGCAATAATTTCCTGAATAAAATAATTTAATAATATTAATAATATAATAGTAATAACAACAAGAACAACAAATTAACTAAGTTTAAAATAAGTAACCAAGTTAATTAAGTTTTATAATAATTAAATAAGCCAAACTTTTTATTAAAATTAAATAAATTTATAAAATTTAATTAAGTTTTATAAAAATTAATAATTTTGTAGCAATATACATGCAATTGTTGAATAAAGTATTTTAAACAAAATTTACATCCATTTTAGGAAATTCCATATGTTATTGATATCGATTCCATATAGTTATATAAATTAACTAAAATTTATCAAATGAACTAATGTTTTTATATATATATATCAATTTAATTTTATAAAAATTAACTAAGTTAGTCAACTTTCATATAGATTAAATAACAGCGAATAAATAACAATTAGTGTACCACATACAAACCAAAATATTCTGCAGATCTGTATACCATTAGTAGAAATTAGCAACTGCACTAAGGATAGGATAAATAATACAAAATAGAAAAATTATAAAAAAATGACCAAAAGCTCAGAAGCAATGAAGAATATCGCATGAAATCTCGTATGTTCAGACAAGGTAAATTCGATATTCATCATCGTAGTTAAATTAGTTTAAGAACCGAAATGGAAATCTCTTAGAATTAAAAAATTGTAGACAATCAACATGGCATCATTCAGACCGCCCGTCAGCTTTGAATATGTAACAATCCGTAAATTTTGGGTAATTAAAAATAGTTGACTTAATAAGATTATGTAATTAAAATATTAAAAGAAATAGAAATTGATTATTTAATGTGGATGTAATAACTAATTTGAATGTTAAAAAAAAGGTAATTAAAGCTAAATTTTTGATAGATTGAAGGAGATTTAAGAATGTGGTATAATATAATGAATGGAAATTGAGTAAGACCATGGTCCTGTAAGTAATTGTAATTTTGGTCTGTAGACAATAAACTTATAAATGTAGTTAAAAGTAAACGGTGACAATTATTATGTGTTACATGTTTATTTATTCTATTAAATTGAAATGAGAAGTCAATTTTTAATAAATATAAACAAAAGTTACATTTGTGTGAAATGTAATATAATGTTTAAAAGTTGTTAAATTGGAGTATATTAAGGAATGAATGGTTAATTAGGTTTGTATAGTAGTAATGGACTTAATAAAAGTGAATTTTAGAATTTTTCCAATGTAAGTTTGGAATTTGTTTGTAATTTATTTTTCAAATGCAATAAATAAACAATTTTCGAAAATTTTATATTTTGGTCAAAATTTGAATTTTCAGTTTAAATTAAAAAAATTTGAATTTTTAAATTTTAATCTTTTTCTTTGTAAATGTATTTTATTTTAATATTTAACTTGCTTTTCGTTTCATGAAATTCCGATTTATACTTTTAGATTTGGATAAATTACAGCGTTTTACGCGCAATAAATTTATGTCTTTTCATTATATATATATATATATATATATATATATATATATATTTGATATTTTATTTCCCTATGTTTGTTTCTTTAATTTTTATTTTATTTTTAATTTAATTGTATAAACTTAGATTATATTTATTTGATTTATCTATTTTAATTGGCATACATTACATTTGTTTTATTTCCTGCCTCTTTATTTGCCTATCTTTTATTTCCTACCTCCTTAATTAATTTCTAGCCGTGCCTACCTAAAACTTTAGCCATTCATACTATATCAATTCACATGAAAAAAGCAAGTAACTTACCCTGTTTTGTTCCATTGTTTCTTTTTATTTAATAGGAAATAAATCCTTTCAAATCTCTAGCCATTTAAGCACTTAATTATTTGCCAATTCGTTGCACTTGATTTGGCATGAATAACTCCCATAGAAAATTTTAATTCATGTACAAAAACTCTTTACCACATCTCATTTCATTTGCATCTTCACGTGAAAAATTTTCTTGCAAGTAATGGCTTCTTTTTATTTTTTTTTTATTTTTTTTTTCTCTTCTATTTTTTTTTATTCTCTTTGTCTTCCTTCAAACTAGGCTCAGCCTCCATCTTCTTATTTACTTATATGGTGTATATAAACTTTATTTATTTAGTGAAGGTTTCTTTTGTGTATATACATCTATATTTATTGGATAAGTAACAGATCAATTAAGATATGTTTTAAATGTAGGCATACGTTCTTAATCTATTTCTTGCCTTTATATATTTCCCACCTTTTAATCTTCTACCATATCTATTCATAAATGCATAGATGTGATTTTCTCCTTTTCAATCACGTACAAAGTTATCAAACTCCTCTTTTCATTTGTTTAAGAAAAATATATACAAGATCTTTTCCTACTTAAATTGTGCCTTTTTAAATTTATACGTTTCATTTATTTATTTATTATTATTTATATTTCTGTCTTCTTATTTACTTGTACGGTGTGTATAAACTTTATTTATTTAGTGAAGGTTTCTTTTGTGTATATACATCTATATTAATTGGATAAGTAACAAATCAATTAAGATATGTTCTAAATGTAGGCATACGTTTCTTAATTTATTTCTTGCCTTTATATATTTCCCACCTTTTAATCTTCTACCATATCCATTCATAAATACATAGACGTGATTTTCTCCTTTTCAATCACGTACAAAGTTATCAAACTCCTCTTTTCATTTGTTTAAGATAAATATATACAAGATCTTTTCCCTACTCAAATTGTGCCTTTTTAAATTTCCTTACCTTTTTATTTTCTAACTATTCCTAAACTTTAGCCATTCAAATCTTTTTGTAAACCTAGCCGTCTCTTATCATTCACATGAAAAAAAAGGTTTCTCATTGTATCATTTGCGTGAGGAAGGAAAAAGTCTAGATCCATGGCTTCCTTCTCTCTTCTTTTTCCACTTTCTTTTTCTCTTTTTCTTTTTGTTTTCTCCTTACATAGCTCGGCCTCCACCACCACAACATTACCTCCTCCTCACTATTAGACCATGGCCAAGCCCACTTGATGGTTGAAAGCAAGGTTATGTTCTTTGATTCGTAATTGCATAGTTTAATCCATCTTCTGTTGTGTTGAGTCTTATTCTTATGATTTGTGTATTTGTTATATACAAGATATGGATCTAGACTCTCCATCTACTCAAAAGTTTGGTCGTGCCTTGTCGTGCTTTGCGGGGTTTCAATTCTGTATTGTGAATTTGATTCTAGCATTTAAAAGGTGAGTTTTTATCACTCTAGACATGTGTACTTATATTATTGTGGAATAATGACAAGTGGATCTGTATAAAGTGATATGTCATTCATACATGCCTGTGATAAGTTATATGATGTTAAATGTTGTTTATATATTTGTTGCATCATCTAATATGTATTTATATGTTATACTATTCATTTTATATATTGTATCTCACACTACAAGTTCCCTATCACTATGGGCTGAAATGATAGGCTCAAATGATTTTTATTGCATTTATTTTACTTGGGATAGCGGGTTTGAAATGATAGAACCCGGATTTTTCTTTTTAAATTACGGATTGAAATGGTACATATCCGTATCACTTGACCTAGGTTAGAAAATTTTATACAGGCCCATGGATAAAATTTTATAACAGTTTTCTAAAATTATTAAGTATTTTGAATTTATAAATATATAGAAATGTAAATAAAAAGTTGATTTAAAGATTTAGAATATAAAGAGATATTGGTTTTCTATAAGTTAAAATTTTATAAGTTGATTTTGGTTTTTGATTGTAATGAAAAAAATCTTTATTTGGTTTTAAATTTGTAATTTAAAGATTTGGAATAAAATAAACAACTTAATAATGAAAATTGATTTAATGTAGAATTCTAAATCTAGCCTAGTAGTTGGAATGAATTTTATTCCATGAAGCGGATGTGTTTGTATAAATGGGTTTACAGTGATTTTCTATAAGTTAAGTTGTATAAGTTAATGCATAAAATATAATTTACATATATATGACTTAACTTGATGATTGGAAATTGGTTTCCAAATGGAGATTTTAAGTTAAGAAAATAAGGTATTTTAAATTGAAGAAACACGTAAATTCTTAATTAATGAAAGAAACATGTAAAGTTTTAATTAATGAAAGAAAAGTGTAAGTTTTTAATTAATGAAAGAAACGTGTAAAGTCTTAATTAATGAAAGAAACGTGTAAGTTTTAATTAATGCAAGAAACATGTAAAGTTTTAATTAATGAAAGAAAAGTGTAAGTTTTTAATTAATGAAAGAAACGTGTAAAGTCTTATTTAATTAAAGAAACGTGTAAGTTTTAATTAATGCAAGAAACATGTAAAGTTTTAATTAGTATGGTATTGATTAAATTAATAAATGCCCTTTACTGTAATAGGAATGTAAATTAAAACGTACATTTGATAATGTAAGTTTTAATTAGTGTAATATTGATTAAAATGATAAATGCTCTTTATTATAATAAATATAAGTTAAAACGTACATTTGACATGTAAGTTTTAATCAATGTAATGGTGTATTTTAAATTAATTAAAATGACAAATGTTACTTACTGTAATAATAAAATGTAAAGTTGATAATGTACATTTGATATGCAAGTTTTAATTTATGTAAATGGCATACTTTAAATGATTAAAATAATAAAGTTTTCTTTATTGTAATAAACATGTAAGTTAATAAGGTACTTTTAACTTAACATAAGAATTTTAGCTTTAAATTGGATATTACAGTAGCATAGTTTATTTAACTATAAGGCTATGATAAAATGACCATGTTAAATTTGTAAGCATATCAATTCTTTGATTTTATAAAATGTTAAAGTGGAAAGTATTACATTCCAAAAATGCTATGACTCCTTAAGGTAACATTTCCAAAATGCTATGATAATTTAAAGGAATATTTCAAGTTTAATAAATTAAAGGAAATATTCAATGATTTGGAAATTTGGGTTTTATTTAAATGATATATTATTGAATTTGTTTTGAAATGGAAATGATACTATTGTGATATGGTTTTGAAATGAGTGATATTTTGGTTTTGAAAGTATATTCTAGTTTGAAAGAAATGATATGATTTGAAATGGATATGCTAGTTTGGTTTTGAAAGTACAAATTATTTTGAAATAAATATCCATGGGTTATAATAACGTTTTGTTGTTAAAGAGACCGGGATTGGAAGTTGTCATACTCTCTGCCAACTCAGAAAACCACTTTAACAACCGTGAGTTGGCATAAGGTGGCTAAAACATGAGCGATCGACGGGTTAATTGAGGTAGCACCTTTGATCGGACACATCCATTCGATATTCTACTTTGACTTTGGATTTATTCGGTGGCCACTTTTGATTTCTTTGATTTGGGGGTGTGGCTCGAGGTGGGCGATAGCTGCGGCTACGCGTTACCACCGACTCGGAAGCGTAATTGGTATATCTACCCTGGCATTGCCTAGTTGTGTCGTGTCACCTACCCTAGCGCGCCTTATACGATTTTGTTTTGTATCATACCTATGGAGTGCCCTCTGACCACGCCCAGTACGGGGGAGATTACGGTACTGTATAGACTATGGGAATATATTATGTGTTAAGGGCTATATGGGTAACCCCTTAACGCTATTTAAAAGTAAGTTTATTTTACTAATAGACACTCTTATAATAGCAAAATATTACTACATAGTAAATAGTTTAACGGATCCTTAGAGGATGGGCGGTCCCAAGCATCCTTTAAGTTACTTGTACCTTATATTACAGTTCACTTGAGTTGGTTTACATTGTATAAGTTTGTATGTCCTGACTCAAGTGTTTTGTGTTTTTCTTTACGCTCGGGTCAGACTGAGTGATACAACATTAGTGATTCACATTCGGAGTTGGAGCTTTGCTTGAAGATCCAGCTATCTATTTCAATTCCAGTTATTCAGTTGATCCCAGTGATGTATTCAGCTTTGTACTAGATTATTGTATTAAACTCCTATTGTATCTTGTTTAACTCAAATGTTTTATATAGTAGCTTCATGAACTACTATTTCTTTACTTCCACTGCATTATATTACTCTGTGCCTGTGATATGTGATTTATTTGTTTACTGTATATTCTGAGTTTTGCCAAATTTATATTTACAATTCGGTATTTTGAGCAATTCAAATCCGGCATGTTTGGATGCGAATGGTTGAAAATATCGGGGCGTTACAGAATATTATCATTGAGGGAATACGAACGGAGTTTTGAATTGCAATGAAATTTAATCGAGGGAGGAAACATGGAGAGCGTTAGGAGAAAGAACGTATAAGATTTATTCTTGGTACTAACGTCTAAGGTTTATAAGAGCAGAGATTAATTTCTAGTAATGGTCCATCTTAGACTTTTTTGATTTGGAGAGAAAGCTTGTTGGCATTAGACATGATGCAGTGCCACAATACCATAATTTATGCAATATAGGGGTGCCACATCACCATGATTGCACTGGACTGGCATTGGACTGGACATGGTGCAGTGCCACATCACCATGTTTGAACCAAATTGATTTCAGAAATAACGGATCACCTGAGGTATCTTCCAAGTTGATTAATGATCGTGCCAAAAATAGAGTTTGCTGTATTCATACATGTCTTTATTTATTAATATATGTGTGTCACGTCATGTTTGAAACTATCCAGTATAAAAGAAAATAGATAAGTTGGTATGTTTGCGTATGTTATGTGAACTGCTTCATTGCAAAAAGAAATTAATTGTTCGTAAATAAAAATAACTTTTGTGGCCCAAGTAGGTATATGTTAGTAATCTATATTCTAGATGTTTAGTTCTTACAAGTATGTCATACTTTAGCAAATTCTACATTGAATGTATATTTCTAATAATTGTCTAGTATGCACCGGTCATAATAGCATACAAATTGGTTTTATTTTTGTTGGGTGAACTGTTTCTATTATTTGGGTCAATGACAATTTGTTTCTAAGGCAACCGGTGCTTGTGTGCATCGTCACCTTTCTCGTTACCCTAAATTCGTGTATTTAGCTATGACTATGACCCGTTGTTTCTTTCCTCTTGGTGTATACTTGTCCAACTGTGTACTGAGTCATTTTCATTATGTTTTTCTAATCAATCGTTCTAGTAGTATATTCATTAACTTATTATGGCTGATCTGATTGCGAATCATTCTGATTGGGCCTAATATCCCAAAGCAAGCTTGCTGTTTATGCACTCTTGTACTACGATAGCTTGCTGTCAAGTCCAAAACATCCATGCCCTCACAAGACCATAACTTATAATTGAGCGCCTGAGACAAGTAGTATTGCTGGCCTATAAAATTAAAGCCTGTAGTATAGCATAAACTAAAGCTAAAGAAAATTTATGTAAACTAGTATTGGTGGTACCTGAGACAAGTAAAACATGGCTATGTCCCAGGTATATGAAATTGAAGCACACCTGAGAGAAGTCATGTTCAACATAGTATATTGAGATAGTGAGCATGCTCAACCAGCCTGTAGGTGGGCGAAGTATAGCAAACCAGACTGCTAAGATGCTCAGCAACGTGCACTGTTTCTAACGTACAGAAGCAGATTTCTTCGACCTACGTATATGCTGTGATGAAACATTGACAATTGCAATCGCAATGTTATATCAATGCAGCAATAGAAGTGTAATGTACATGCTGAGAGTTGACATGTGTCATACTTGGGTTAGATGCATGATGATCTGATATGAAGATCTAAAAAGTTACGGACCGTCACACTTCGAGTTAGTCTTTTGGATGTTTCATAGTTATTTTGAGTGATTAATTCATAAAGTTTCTGTTTGAAACCATGATGTTTACTACTTATACATTTCTACGTTTATGACATACGCACGTATGTGCTTCTTTTTGACTGGTGTTGTATGATACTTTTGAGGTTGCTACATGATGTCGCACTCTTTCCCTTTCAAATCGGTCATGCTTGCATTAATGTATTGTCTATCGACATTCATAAGTCTTTATTTTTTGTATGTATCGTTTTGGTTAGCTACAGTTGTATGTATTGTTGCTTTTTGTCACAAATATGTATATGCTTATTCCTCCGTGTATGAAATATTATGGATATATATATTTTGTGGTTTGGCTTATGACTCCTGTAATTACGTACATTACAATGTGATAAGTGTAGTTTTTTAGATTGTTGCAATATATCGGTTGAAATAAGTTTCGTAGAATTGAAAATTGTAAGCTTGAATGTATATGGCAATAAAAAAATGCAGTGGAATTTTTTTAAAGCATTTTAACTATGCTATGAAAAGAAAAATTGTTACAGCTTTGATATACTATAGCATTATGCTAGTGCTATACAAAATATTTTGCAAGGATTAAACAGTTTTCATAGCAAAAAACAATACTACATAGATAGTGATGAATTTTCTATAGCGTTTCAATGCATAATAAAAGATTGATATAATATTTCCATAGCATTTTTAGGCGTTATAATAATATGGCAAGTCAATATATTATAGCAATTAAATGATGTCATAATTGCAAGTATCAAAAAACACAACTCTATGTAAAAGTTCTATTGCAAGCTTCAAAACACAATAGAAAAGTAGTTGCACTGATACGGCCCATCTAAGATGGCAACAAAAACGATGTTAAAAGTCTATTTTTCAGTGCAATTTTAAAACGCTATTGTATCTATCCGACTTATTACAACTTGTTGATCTATGACATTTATAGAAATGCTACAGAAGGCTTTAATAGTGGTTTTTAAACGCTATAAAAAGGTTTGTTTGTTATAGCGTGAGGAGGAAGAAAATGGCAGAATTTCATTGGTTTGAACATTTTTGAAAAAATGTGAGAGGCTGGCCTTCTATTTATAATGGTTAGGATACGCTTGGACCGTACGATCAACATTTATTAAATTTGGATTGTTCGAGCCTTTAGAAACCCTAGCAGCCTCCACACAAATAGTCAACCAATCCGTCTTGCGCGGTCGACCGGCCCAATAAGGGCAGTCGACCGGCTTTCGATTCCTCGCACCAATTTACATTAAATATTAAGTTACATTTATTTTGTACTTATTACCCGTTTTATTACTTAACATTAACGATTTCTTAACATTTAAGTTTTATTATTTAACGGTGCTTTAACTTTAAGTTTTGAAATATTTATTTTGACTTATTTTCGATTCAAAATTTTTAAACGTCGATAACTTCTTCGTTTGAACTTCGATCGTAAAATGTTATATATAAAAGTTGCTCAAATGATCACAACGAACACAAAGGTGTATGTTTCATGGCCAAATTCTGGCATTTACATAAATTTCATTTTTAGGGTGATATTTAATTAATTTCTCTTAACTAATTTCTTATCAATTTAATAGGGTGTTATACCATGACAAAGACCCCACCATTGTATGTTCTTTTAATTGTCAAAACTCAACTGTGTGAAATTTGAAACCGTTTATGTACAAAATTGAACAGTTCCCGTATCTAGTCATCGGTCTAAATGCGAATGTTCAATAATTTGTTATGTAACTTCATTATCAAAACTTCCAATATTTTTTATTTTATGTTATATATGATATTTTATTAAGTCATCAAAGATATATATATATTGAATCATACTTGCATATTTCCTAAACTAGTCCTTAAATCCTTTACTAGGGGAAACATCTGCATTTGCTTCTTCGGATTGACTAGTGAACAACTAAGAAGGACAAAGAAAAATATATAACACGAAGAAAATATTCTTTTTACATATCAAATTAGATCTGATAACTCTTCACAAGAGCATGAATGATTTGGCCAAATTGAAATCCTTAACTAATTCGGAATCTCCATTCTTCCATTTACCAGACGGACATTTTGAAAATTTAATAGAGAAATACCGGGTGAATCAACCATGTCATCATTATTATGACTACTATTAAGATCTAAATTAATAGGATATTCCAAATAGTAACTAAAAAATGTGGATGCGTCTTCCACAATGTATGCTTGACAAATAGAACCTTCAACGTGTGTTTTTTTATTTCACCTTCTTTTTTAGGTCATCCAAATACCTGTATACGAAGATTTACAATACGAAATTTACAATATTATAATGATTAGTCAAAAATTTAATTAAATTTATATTATACATACCTTTCGAATGGATACATCCAATGTAACGATAGCGATTTTTCGTTGCCGAAAAACCGAACCATTATGGGTTTTTTTTTTTTTGAAAAAGAAAGAGGTAGAAGAGAGAAGAGATAGAAAATAGAGAGGAAAGAAGATAGACGATTTTTTTTGAAAACAGAGAATTTTTAAAAATAGAAGATAGAAGAATTTTAAAATAGAACGGGACAGAAGAAAACAACAGAACAGAACAATATCAGAATCTCACAATTCGCAGCGGAACAACATATAATAATAAATGAATAATCTTTAAACAAAGAACTATATCAGTTATTACATTACATCATATCATCAGAGTGTACAACATCATACAACATCAACAGTGCAGCGGAAAAAGAATACTATATACTATTAATATGCTATGCCATCCAGCTTGCCTCCAGCAACTCCAGAATATCCAGAATATCCTGATAAACCTAACTCTTAACTGCCCGTGTGGAAATTGGTGGGCACCCAGAGTTTAGGAAGGAAAACAATAAACTCCGAGTCAGTCATGTGACTGGTGTGAGAACTCAAAACAGTTTATTTAACTTTAAAATCAAATAGAAGAATATTTTTAAATCAATTCGCAATGCTTTTAAAAATGAGACTACCATAAGGCCTCCCGCACACACACACATGCAAACGCAGAATCGGAGGAGATTTCTCCTTATGATAGTCAAAGATGCTTGATACGCATTTAAAATAACATTTGATATTATTATTAGTGTATAGTGTAGGAAAAATTCATTTCGAAAGTAGAATATAAATCTTAGCCAACATAGACATTTCGAACTATGCCTACTATAGCTACCATCCAAACAGTGGTGACCACCATAAGTGAATGGCAGGTTCTACAACTAATACCGTACAAGTTTCGTATTGGGAATTGGATTTCCAACAAATGGTCAGGCCAAGGAACTTCCCATTGCCACTGAGAATGCCTCTGGAAAGACACCCCCGAGAACCAAACCGGAACTCTGCCAACACAAGGCCGGGTTACCCCTTAACTGGGTAACTACTGACACGAGCACGCCATTCCCCGGTCCTTTAGGACCTTTTCAACCGAGCGCTCGATATCCAACATCACACCATAATAAATAGAGTGTTTTCAACATGAGTAAGTATCTGGGCTCCATACCATGATACCACCCCTTTCCAGAAGGAAATGCACATACCCTAAGGGGAGCTACAGCAACCCCTAATAACCTTGCCGCATCTTTTCCTGTTTTGACCATTTCCGGGATGTGAGGCTCGACGAAGTCACGTCCACAAAAACATACTTTATACAAAAGCCATGCTTTGGGTCAACAAATGATCAACACAATGATCACTAAGATAGACGATCAAATAAATGATCCTATCACAAATAATCACCACAATGATCATTTCAGCATCACTCAGCATGTCACATTACCAAACTGGGAATATATCGCTGATAACTTCAACTATATAACCTCTGAACTCGTACGTCTCAGAGAAGGGTGTTAAGCTAAAAGAATAAATTCTCCGCCACCTCAGAAATATATTTGAAAGAAATCGACTTTATATCTCAAATTGTAATGTCAGACATACAATCCATACAAGTCTGTTCCGGGCTCGAACAGAACCGAAGGCACTTACAAAGAAGTCCTTGCAATCCGAATAATCTCTAATCACGTTCGGATTTCCCATCACTTATGGTGATCTCTATACCGGGGATCAGCCAGTGCAGAGACAATCAACAAGAAACCCTCTCGTTTTTCGAAAATATCCGGTCTTCAACACCGGTCTTCGAATGCAATTCATAACGACGTATCACATATTCGGAATGGGTTATACGACCCCATGGTCCTTTCCCGGTTAACCCGAATAGTGAGCGCTTATTTTAAAAAAAATAAGTGTGGCATTCAATTTCAAACAATTCACAACAAATACCTATTTAAAGGTAAATATTGATAGTCGGTCATTGAACTATCAATAGATATGCCAGCATCAACAGATTCCAAATAATTTTCCAATATTTAATTCCAAAATATCTTTAGAAGATATAACTTTCCATATTTCAAAAAAAAAATAAATCAATATTTACTTTCAAACCTATTTTCCCAATTCCTTTTTATAAATTCCATATTGAATTTATATTTCCAAAATATTTATGAATATATGATTTCAAATATCCATTTTTCAATTTATCTTCAAAAAGATAAATTCTCAACATATTCACTTTATATTGGAAAACATTTCTATACTTATTAAATAAGTAATTCACAATCTTTTATTTTCAACCTTGGAAAATATTCAATATACTTAAATCGAATTAAGTATATAATTCATTCTTTAAGGAAATCATTCACTTAAACATATTTACTTGGGCCAAAACGAATGTTACGTAAAACATCGTTACGACAACCCAAAATCACTAGTATAGGGATTCGAAATTAAAAAATAGATATATAAATCCCAATACTATACAAAAACATTTCCTTTCGGAAATCATCTATTATAACAACAGTGTTATAATCTACCATTTCCTTTTATTTCTCGAAAACATCTATTTCAACAATAAATGTTGAAATCTATGGTTTCGAATCTCAACATATTTTAGAACATCATTAGATCGTTTTAATTCTTTTTTAAAACATCATATTCCAAATAATTCTTTAACATAATATTCACTATACAAAAACGTGAATATATTATTAATAAATTTCATTCCTTCTATTCCTTTTATTTTAAGGAATTATTCACTGTTTAAAACATGAATATAACTCCATTAATAAATTAGAACAATTTACTTGTCAAAATAAGTCGTTTTGAATTTATAAAACAACGTTTATAAATTCTATTCTATTTATTTTACATCAACTTCCTTTTATAAATTTTCTTTATTAACCTGTCTCAATTCATATCACAATGATATACTAAAAATTCATATTATAAGTCAAATACTTATAATTTATTTATTTACAAAATCATTCCTTTAAACTTCATAAATTTATAATCTTATAACTTATAAGATTCATTCATTTATCCAAAATCATTCCTTTAATAACTTTATAAATTTTATAAACCTACTGCTTATAAAATTCTATTTATAACTTCACCGTTATAATTCTATAATTCCATTTCTATTTATGAAATTTATTTTCAATTTATTTTAACACTTAGAAAAGTTCGTTTTACAAATTCTAATGTTTTTAATTTATAAATATCGATTTATAAATCTTTTAATATAAAACAATTTATATTATTCTTTTTGAAACATCTTCAAAGTCTTTCATAATTTCATCACTTTGATTTATAAAATAATCAAATTTCATAAATCCTATTCTTAAACTTTTTATAATAGATTCAAAAATCCCAGTTTAAATTATTTTATCAAATCATTAATCTCATATTCTCAAAAATCACTTTGAACTACATTCTTCAAAAATCATAATTTTTATAACATAAAAATTATAACGTTTATTTATTTGTAATAAATCAATTCCAAAAAAAATATTTTATAAACGTATACTTTCAAAAATCACTTTAGAATCCTTTATAAATAAAAATCGTTATTTTTTTAAACTTTCAAAAATGGATCCGATGATGCAACACATCAATATTCAATCACAACTTTCAAACATCATATATCATCCATGATAAACAATCAAATATCACAATATTTAAAACAATAAATATTTGTGAGGAATCCAGTTGGATCCCTCCAACCTGTTTTCCTGCATCCACAGACATTAGCACAATACCATTCCGTTTCAAGACGGAATATCGCGGTACATGGGATTTTATAAATATATATCCGCTTACTAACGGCGCATAGGGTCTCATCCGCTAAAAGAAAATGCGGGAAATCAATCAACTGCAATATATACATATGCCAATATATATATATTGCTATATATATAATATAATACCAATTCCACTTCAAGGTGGAATATCGCGGTATATGTGTGTAATAAATAACCTCCGCTTACTAACGGCGTATAGGGTCTATTCACATCCAATAAATATATATAACAATCATCATTCAAACATTCAATCAACACAGTCAAACAATTTTTAAATCTAACTATTTAAAATTTAAATAAACAATAGAAATTCCTTTTGAGTGAGAAGTTCTCACCTTTGCTTTCTATTTCGCAGTCCATCCATTTCCGCTTGTTTTCCTTGTTTTATACCTATTTTAAATTATTTACACAATTCATTAATATTCAATATAAATCGAATAATGAATTTTCATTTCATAGTTTTATTTAATTTGGCTAAGGATTTGGGTTTACTAAAAATTTATTCTTAGCATAATAATTCGAACTAATCGAATAAATAAATTTCTTTAAAATAGATTAAATTGATTTATTATTTAGTTTAGAATCAAATTTCCTTTAATAAATTTCATCAACTAACAAATTTTGATTTTTAAGCTAATACTTTTAAATTTTAACAAATCGAACGATTTATTTCTTAAAGATGGATTAAATTAACTAATTATTAAATTCCCCTTTTTAAATAATTGTTTTCAGCAATTAAAACTATTAAATTAATTTATGGTTAAATCTTTTAATCCATTATTTAATTTTAAACTAATAATTAAATTTTAAACCCATTTTCTTTTATAGATTTATAAATTGAAATCACATACATTTTTTTTTCTTTTTATTATTCTTAATTAAAAACTGCAATGTATTTATAAATCTTTAAATTAAAAAGATAGACTGTTTTATCCTTACAAAAAAAAAAAATCGAATCTGTATATATATAGTTTTCAAATTAAATTGAATCAGAAATAAACAAAGGAAAAAATTCGAATACCTCACTGGAACAACTCAGCACAGGAAGCATCAGCTTCAATCTCACGCGTGCTCCTCCCCAGATCTGCCGTTCACGTTCCACGGCGCCACCCTAAAATCCAACTCGAACCCCAATTTTGCGGCGCCAAGGCGAGCGCCTCCACCTGCCGTTGCTGCTGCCGTCCTTCATCGTGAGATCCAAAGCCCCTCAATTTTCTTTTCCCACGCCTCCTTCAATCGAGTCTATCGATCCACTCAAGCTCGCGATGCCTCGCGAAACCCTGGCACCCTCATCATCAATCGCGAGTTCGCCCATTGAACGAAACTGCTGCCCAGATTCGAATCCCCCTTTTCTTTTTTTTTTCTTTTTTTACAGGCTTCGGCCATTTATAAATTTCATTTTGAACGAATGTGAGAAGGAGGAAGACTTCGATTTTCTGAAAACAGTTTTGAAAGGCACGAAGTCCTTTTTTTTTTTTTTATTTGAACGAGCGGCCATTACGAACGAGATTTATTTTTCTCTACTTGAAACTATTGCGTGATAAAGAACGAAGAGGAGACAATGGTACGCGATTATCAGGGAGTAGGTCTGCGTTATAAAATGAAGTAGGGTGGCTGATGATTTGACCATTTAAATATTTAAATTCAAATTGAATTTGATTCGAAATTTCAACGCGTTTACTCACCGTGTGCTCACATAACAACTCCGAAAAATACGAAGTTTGAAACCCGGCAATAATTCAACGTTACGGACCCAATGGAACTGGTTTCGTCGAATTCCGAGGCTGCATGAAAAATGACTATTTTTAATTATCAATTTAAACGATATAAATTCAAAATTGATCAAATTACTTTGAAATTCGATTCTGAAGCTTCGATTATCTTCAATATTATCAATATGAATTTTACAAGCTGTTGAAATATTTTTAATCAGCTTAAATTTGAAGATTCAAATTTTTATTCAACTTTTAATAGATTAAATTTTATAATTTAATCACCAATTTCAAAGTTATATTGAAAATTCAATCCAAACCATCATTCAAATATTAAAATTTAATTAAATATTTTCAATTTAAAATTTATTCAAAATTCTGGGTCGTTACAATCTTCCCCCCTTAAAAGAATTTCGTCCCGAAATTGCAAGTTAAGGAGAAAATGGTCCTTAAGTCGTCTACTATTTTTCCAAACTAAACAGTTTTATCAACTTACTAACCTAGATCTTTTTATTAAAGATTCATTTTCATTCCAACAAGCTTTCCAACTTCACTTATAGGTTCAAAACAATATTGTTTACTTCAAAATTCAAATTTAAATTCAAATTTCAAACTTTCAAAATTTCTCAAAAATTTTCTAACACCCTAAATTTTCGAAAAATTTCGCCAGCGTCTCCTTTGCGCGGCTAGCTCGGTACGACTACAAAATGGCACCACGGCCCCTCAGAATCAAAAAGAAAAAAGAGAAAAGCCAAGTGGCTAGAGAAGAAAGTCACCAAATCTCATACTGAAATTGAAATACGTACCTTTTTGTCGAGCAATTCAATTTTAACTTTGAAATCAAAATCCAAATTCCTTTATACACCTGTATAACCTGCTAGTAGTAGCATCCAAACCCAAATACAATATTCAAACCAATTTGCCAATTCTATTGCAAAATTTCGATATATGTTTCTTATACGTTTTTCACTTCACTATTGAAGTTACATATCTATTTCATTGAATTTTACATTTCAATTCAATTCACAATTTCAATTCCATTCGAATTCAATTCTTAATTCCAAACATTGAACTCTAACGATTAACTTTCATTTAGTAATTCATATTACTACTTTAAATTAGTTTCATCCACTAATTCATTTCAATATTCAATTCATCTCGAATTTACTGAATTACTAACAAAGGAAATTTCAATTTATTTCTTTTACTTACTTGAATTTATATACAAATTCAAATTTATTTTCAAATTTAGCTCACAACTAAACTTTAATTTAACTAATTCAAATTCCAATTCATTAGTCCATGAATCAATAATTTATCAAGTTAGTTTACTTGAATTCAATCCATTTTATTTAATTCCATATACTAATGATAATAATTCAATATTATCACTTCCTAACAATCATGCAACCATATACTATAATAATTCATAGAAAATCATTTCTTTTCATACGAAATAGTTTTGGGCAAAAATTATTTTATTTACACGATTCAAAAACAAATTTATATTCACTAACAAATACGCGCTCATATCTATTATTACTCTCAAACTCATTCTAGAGTACTGCTGACTCTATCTCTAACGAGTAATACCCAACAGAGCCATGGTTGTCGCTTAACCAACAGCTCTGATACCAAATGTAACGATAGCGATTTTTCGTTGCCGAAAAACCGAACCATTATGGGTTTTTTTTTTTTGAAAAAGAAAGAGGTAGAAGAGAGAAGAGATAGAAAATAGAGAGGAAAGAAGATAGACGATTTTTTTTGAAAACAGAGAATTTTTAAAAATAGAAGATAGAAGAATTTTAAAATAGAACGGGACAGAAGAAAACAACAGAACAGAACAATATCAGAATCTCACAATTCGCAGCGGAACAACATATAATAATAAATGAATAATCTTTAAACAAAGAACTATATCAGTTATTACATTACATCATATCATCAGAGTGTACAACATCATACAACATCAACAGTGCAGCGGAAAAAGAATACTATATACTATTAATATGCTATGCCATCCAGCTTGCCTCCAGCAACTCCAGAATATCCAGAATATCCTGATAAACCTAACTCTTAACTGCCCGTGTGGAAATTGGTGGGCACCCAGAGTTTAGGAAGGAAAACAATAAACTCCGAGTCAGTCATGTGACTGGTGTGAGAACTCAAAACAGTTTATTTAACTTTAAAATCAAATAGAAGAATATTTTTAAATCAATTCGCAATGCTTTTAAAAATGAGACTACCATAAGGCCTCCCGCACACACACACATGCAAACGCAGAATCGGAGGAGATTTCTCCTTATGATAGTCAAAGATGCTTGATACGCATTTAAAATAACATTTGATATTATTATTAGTGTATAGTGTAGGAAAAATTCATTTCGAAAGTAGAATATAAATCTTAGCCAACATAGACATTTCGAACTATGCCTACTATAGCTACCATCCAAACAGTGGTGACCACCATAAGTGAATGGCAGGTTCTACAACTAATACCGTACAAGTTTCGTATTGGGAATTGGATTTCCAACAAATGGTCAGGCCAAGGAACTTCCCATTGCCACTGAGAATGCCTCTGGAAAGACACCCCCGAGAACCAAACCGGAACTCTGCCAACACAAGGCCGGGTTACCCCTTAACTGGGTAACTACTGACACGAGCACGCCATTCCCCGGTCCTTTAGGACCTTTTCAACCGAGCGCTCGATATCCAACATCACACCATAATAAATAGAGTGTTTTCAACATGAGTAAGTATCTGGGCTCCATACCATGATACCACCCCTTTCCAGAAGGAAATGCACATACCCTAAGGGGAGCTACAGCAACCCCTAATAACCTTGCCGCATCTTTTCCTGTTTTGACCATTTCCGGGATGTGAGGCTCGACGAAGTCACGTCCACAAAAACATACTTTATACAAAAGCCATGCTTTGGGTCAACAAATGATCAACACAATGATCACTAAGATATACGATCAAATAAATGATCCTATCACAAATAATCACCACAATGATCATTTCAGCATCACTCAGCATGTCACATTACCAAACTGGGAATATATCGCTGATAACTTCAACTATATAACCTCTGAACTCGTACGTCTCAGAGAAGGGTGTTAAGCTAAAAGAATAAATTCTCCGCCACCTCAGAAATATATTTGAAAGAAATCGACTTTATATCTCAAATTGTAATGTCAGACATACAATCCATACAAGTCTGTTCCGGGCTCGAACAGAACCGAAGGCACTTACAAAGAAGTCCTTGCAATCCGAATAATCTCTAATCACGTTCGGATTTCCCATCACTTATGGTGATCTCTATACCGGGGATCAGCCAGTGCAGAGACAATCAACAAGAAACCCTCTCGTTTTTCGAAAATATCCGGTCTTCAACACCGGTCTTCGAATGCAATTCATAACGACGTATCACATATTCGGAATTGGTTATACGACCCCATGGTCCTTTCCCGGTTAACCCGAATAGTGAGCGCTTATTTTAAAAAAAATAAGTGTGGCATTCAATTTCAAACAATTCACAACAAATACCTATTTAAAGGTAAATATTGATAGTCGGTCATTGAACTATCAATAGATATGCCAGCATCAACAGATTCCAAATAATTTTCCAATATTTAATTCCAAAATATCTTTAGAAGATATAACTTTCCATATTTCAAAAAAAAATAAAATCAATATTTACTTTCAAACCTATTTTCCCAATTCCTTTTTATAAATTCCATATTGAATTTATATTTCCAAAATATTTATGAATATATGATTTCAAATATCCATTTTTCAATTTATCTTCAAAAAGATAAATTCTCAACATATTCACTTTATATTGGAAAACATTTCTATACTTATTAAATAAGTAATTCACAATCTTTTATTTTCAACCTTGGAAAATATTCAATATACTTAAATCGAATTAAGTATATAATTCATTCTTTAAGGAAATCATTCACTTAAACATATTTACTTGGGCCAAAACGAATGTTACGTAAAACATCGTTACGACAACCCAAAATCACTAGTATAGGGATTCGAAATTAAAAAATAGATATATAAATCCCAATACTATACAAAAACATTTCCTTTCGGAAATCATCTATTATAACAACAGTGTTATAATCTACCATTTCCTTTTATTTCTCGAAAACATCTATTTCAACAATAAATGTTGAAATCTATGGTTTCGAATCTCAACATATTTTAGAACATCATTAGATCGTTTTAATTCTTTTTTAAAACATCATATTCCAAATAATTCTTTAACATAATATTCACTATACAAAAACGTGAATATATTATTAATAAATTTCATTCCTTCTATTCCTTTTATTTTAAGGAATTATTCACTGTTTAAAACATGAATATAACTCCATTAATAAATTAGAACAATTTACTTGTCAAAATAAGTCGTTTTGAATTTATAAAACAACGTTTATAAATTCTATTCTATTTATTTTACATCAACTTCCTTTTATAAATTTTCTTTATTAACCTGTCTCAATTCATATCACAATGATATACTAAAAATTCATATTATAAGTCAAATACTTATAATTTATTTATTTACAAAATCATTCCTTTAAACTTCATAAATTTATAATCTTATAACTTATAAGATTCATTCATTTATCCAAAATCATTCCTTTAATAACTTTATAAATTTTATAAACCTACTGCTTATAAAATTCTATTTATAACTTCACCGTTATAATTCTATAATTCCATTTCTATTTATGAAATTTATTTTCAATTTATTTTAACACTTAGAAAAGTTCGTTTTACAAATTCTAATGTTTTTAATTTATAAATATCGATTTATAAATCTTTTAATATAAAACAATTTATATTATTCTTTTTGAAACATCTTCAAAGTCTTTCATAATTTCATCACTTTGATTTATAAAATAATCAAATTTCATAAATCCTATTCTTAAACTTTTTATAATAGATTCAAAAATCCCAGTTTAAATTATTTTATCAAATCATTAATCTCATATTCTCAAAAATCACTTTGAACTACATTCTTCAAAAATCATAATTTTTATAACATAAAAATTATAACGTTTATTTATTTGTAATAAATCAATTCCAAAAAAAATATTTTATAAACGTATACTTTCAAAAATCACTTTAGAATCCTTTATAAATAAAAATCGTTATTTTTTTTAAACTTTCAAAAATGGATCCGATGATGCAACACATCAATATTCAATCACAACTTTCAAACATCATATATCATCCATGATAAACAATCAAATATCACAATATTTAAAACAATAAATATTTGTGAGGAATCCAGTTGGATCCCTCCAACCTGTTTTCCTGCATCCACAGACATTAGCACAATACCATTCCGTTTCAAGACGGAATATCGCGGTACATGGGATTTTATAAATATATATCCGCTTACTAACGGCGCATAGGGTCTCATCCGCTAAAAGAAAATGCGGGAAATCAATCAACTGCAATATATACATATGCCAATATATATATATTGCTATATATATAATATAATACCAATTCCACTTCAAGGTGGAATATCGCGGTATATGTGTGTAATAAATAACCTCCGCTTACTAACGGCGTATAGGGTCTATTCACATCCAATAAATATATATAACAATCATCATTCAAACATTCAATCAACACAGTCAAACAATTTTTAAATCTAACTATTTAAAATTTAAATAAACAATAGAAATTCCTTTTGAGTGAGAAGTTCTCACCTTTGCTTTCTATTTCGCAGTCCATCCATTTCCGCTTGTTTTCCTTGTTTTATACCTATTTTAAATTATTTACACAATTCATTAATATTCAATATAAATCGAATAATGAATTTTCATTTCATAGTTTTATTTAATTTGGCTAAGGATTTGGGTTTACTAAAAATTTATTCTTAGCATAATAATTCGAACTAATCGAATAAATAAATTTCTTTAAAATAGATTAAATTGATTTATTATTTAGTTTAGAATCAAATTTCCTTTAATAAATTTCATCAACTAACAAATTTTGATTTTTAAGCTAATACTTTTAAATTTTAACAAATCGAACGATTTATTTCTTAAAGATGGATTAAATTAACTAATTATTAAATTCCCCTTTTTAAATAATTGTTTTCAGCAATTAAAACTATTAAATTAATTTATGGTTAAATCTTTTAATCCATTATTTAATTTTAAACTAATAATTAAATTTTAAACCCATTTTCTTTTATAGATTTATAAATTGAAATCACATACATTTTTTTTTCTTTTTATTATTCTTAATTAAAAACTGCAATGTATTTATAAATCTTTAAATTAAAAAGATAGACTGTTTTATCCTTACAAAAAAAAAAAAAATCGAATCTGTATATATATAGTTTTCAAATTAAATTGAATCAGAAATAAACAAAGGAAAAAATTCAAATACCTCACTGGAACAACTCAGCACAGGAAGCATCAGCTTCAATCTCACGCGTGCTCCTCCCCAGATCTGCCGTTCACGTTCCACGGCGCCACCCTAAAATCCAACTCGAACCCCAATTTTGCGGCGCCAAGGCGAGCGCCTCCACCTGCCGTTGCTGCTGCCGTCCTTCATCGTGAGATCCAAAGCCCCTCAATTTTCTTTTCCCACGCCTCCTTCAATCGAGTCTATCGATCCACTCAAGCTCGCGATGCCTCGCGAAACCCTGGCACCCTCATCATCAATCGCGAGTTCGCCCATTGAACGAAACTGCTGCCCAGATTCGAATCCCCCTTTTCTTTTTTTTTTCTTTTTTTACAGGCTTCGGCCATTTATAAATTTCATTTTGAACGAATGTGAGAAGGAGGAAGACTTCGATTTTCTGAAAACAGTTTTGAAAGGCACGAAGTCCTTTTTTTTTTTTTTTTTATTTGAACGAGCGGCCATTACGAACGAGATTTATTTTTCTCTACTTGAAACTATTGCGTGATAAAGAACGAAGAGGAGACAATGGTACGCGATTATCAGGGAGTAGGTCTGCGTTATAAAATGAAGTAGGGTGGCTGATGATTTGACCATTTAAATATTTAAATTCAAATTGAATTTGATTCGAAATTTCAACGCGTTTACTCACCGTGTGCTCACATAACAACTCCGAAAAATACGAAGTTTGAAACCCGGCAATAATTCAACGTTACGGACCCAATGGAACTGGTTTCGTCGAATTCCGAGGCTGCATGAAAAATGACTATTTTTAATTATCAATTTAAACGATATAAATTCAAAATTGATCAAATTACTTTGAAATTCGATTCTGAAGCTTCGATTATCTTCAATATTATCAATATGAATTTTACAAGCTGTTGAAATATTTTTAATCAGCTTAAATTTGAAGATTCAAATTTTTATTCAACTTTTAATAGATTAAATTTTATAATTTAATCACCAATTTCAAAGTTATATTGAAAATTCAATCCAAACCATCATTCAAATATTAAAATTTAATTAAATATTTTCAATTTAAAATTTATTCAAAATTCTGGGTCGTTACATCCAACCTTATTATACTGGTCCTTGCAGTAAAGCTTCAATTGGTAAATGTACATGTAGATGTTCGGTGCAATTGAAAACTCCCAGAGGAAATATTTTCTCCAATTTACACAATATTTTTGGTATATAATTTTCTAGTTGTTGTAGACGAGTTCTGTTCAGCGTAATCATTGAAGAATAAATTCAGCTCGGTTATTGGCATCCAAACATTTGGTGGCAACAACTCTTTAAATGCCATCGAGAATAAAGTTTCAATATGACATACGTGACTTTTCATACGCGACATCAGATGGTCCTTCATATCAACACAACATTTCAAGATTGAACCAATCCTATCTGAGAATCTCAAAGAATCAACCCACTCCAATAGTTTTCTACGTTGGTTGTTTTTCAACTAATAACAAGCTAATCGTTTGAAATTTGGACATTTATCATAATTTTTCAGCAATGGACGATTAAAGTACAATGCAAATCCTTCTTGGACTTCAAATTATCTTTCGTTTTTCATTTCACATTCATTATCATATTAAAGTAATTCAGAAAAAAATTCTTCTCGATATGCATTTCGTCGAGATTATGTCGAATTTTTAAGTGCTTCCAATAAGGTAACTCCCAAAATATACTCTGTTTGCACCAATTATAAATTTGTCCTTTACCAGTGATTTTTGGATCTTTGCCCAACTCGTGTACTTTTGGATAATCTTGAACGAGCTCATATACATCTTCACTATTCAAAACGCTAGGTGGCACTAAAGTAATAATGGTATTTACTCTGAAAATTTTCTTATCAAATCTAAAACGATCATTTTGATGCAAAAATTGACGATGACGATCCCACCAACATTATTTACCATCAAATAATAATCGAAAAGATTCTGTTGAATCTTTGCAAACGGGACAAGCAGTTTACTAGTTGTACTCCATCCCAAAAGCATCTCATATGTTGGACAATTGCCTATCATCCATTATAATGGTGCAAACCTTTTGAAAGTATTTTTCGACACAACATAAGTCGCAGTGCCCTCTGTCCATAGTCTTTTCATTTCATCCAGTAAAGGCTGCAAATATGCGTTTATCCCGATTTTATGATTTCTTAGTCCTAGAACTATTATAGTTAAAAATAAGGCAGACCAAAATGGATACTTCATTTTTAGCGAATACCAATTTTCTGCCAATATATTATCTGGTGGAAGCATTTCCTTATAAAGACTAAAAATTGAGCAAATTAGATTTTCATATGCGTTGTATGTGCATTTTATAGTGATTAATCTAGATGTCACTGACAAATGTGTTACTTTACATCTATTATACAACGGCCCTTTTGAAGCTTCTAATAGATCAAAAAACTACTTCGATTCTGAGTTAAGTTCATCTTTTATTTCATGTTCATTAGCCCACATACTTGGACTAGCGACATCATGAACCAATTCTATTATTCTATATTTTGTATTAGGTTCTTTAAAATCGACATTAGTATTTTCGAATTCGTCGTCAACTATCACCATCAACTCACATCTTGTCTCGACTTCGCTATAAAATTTCCACAACGTAGTTTGACATAAAACCCTTTATCTGCAAATGTAAAGCTGCAATATCATATTCTTGGAATTTTACGTAATGACATTTACCACATGGACACCAAATTTCTTTCATTTTGTTTTATCATTAAAAACAACCTTTAGGAATGCTTCACACTTCCACACCTTGACTAAATTACAATGATACTTTTTTTCAAACTTCTTATACATCCAACTTCGAGCTTTTAAATAATTCCTTCAGTACTCAATGAAAATAAGTAAAAAAATACAATATCATACACCATTAAATTTTATTTTATAAAATTAATACCATAAAATATTATTTTCTTTCTCTAATTTTTATTATTAATATCATATATGTTAATTTTTTATTTTATTATTAATACTATACAAAAAAAATTCTTTTACTAATATCATATACTACTATTTATTAATCACTAACTTTAACAATATATTAATTAATATATTATTTATAATACCATTAATTTTTATCTAATTATTAATGCCATACATTATTGTTTTCTTTTAATAATTTTTATTATTAATATCATATACGGTAAAATTTTATTTTATTATTGCAACAACCCACCTTTGCTGGGTGGAAATTTAAGCTTGTTTCGAGATAGGTTGTTACAATTATTAATACTATATAATAAAATTTTCTTTTACTACTATCATATATTTCTATTTATTAATAATTACAATATATTATTTAATATATTATTTGTAATACCATTAATTTTTATTTAATTGTTAATATCATATAATATTTTTTAATAAAATCATATACTACTATTTCTTCATTGTTAATTTTTAATATATTATCTTATATTATATTATAATGAATTGTACAATTAAGTAAATGATAATGACAAGAGTAAACCATGATTTAACTAGCCGGCTATCCTACCTCCCATTACAAACATAAAATTATGTACCTAATTCATAAATTAATATTTTTTTATCACAAACGATTCATTAAATTTCGGCAGTACTTCCCCTTATTCTCTGTAATGTATGCACAAAAATGTACACAGAGAATAAAATAGGAAGTGTTTTCAAAATACCGCGAACCGCCTAGAATAAAATATTGACTAACAACTTACGCATGTATTTTTATGTTTATAACTTGTCCAATACTGTGACATATTCAACGAATATTGTATCAAATGAAAATTGATTTTTGTTTTATTAAAAATAAATATTAATGTAACGATCATATAAATGGGTTCTCATCAGTTGAACCAAATTACCAAATTAAAGTATAACGTAGTTCCAAATTCCTTTATATACCTATACATTTTTAATCAACAGTTTATGATAACATATATTTCGACCTTAACCATTCCATATCAACTAGACTATTGACATTTCAATTAATAAAATTAGAGAAATATAAATAGGTATTATGAATATAAAGAACCATACCGATGAAGCTTTGAAGGCCAAAGGAAATAGAACGAATATGCCTTTGGACGACAACGGTGTCGATGGAGGCTTGGGGGCATCGACAGTGGTCTAGCGACATCGATGGAGGCTTGTGGGTGGATTGTCGACGGGTAGGTGGTGGATTTGCTGGGATCTTGACGGTGGAGGCGTCGATGGAAAAGTGAAGGAGGCCGGCGGCTTGGGGGTGGAGGCGCATGCGGCTTGGGCATAGTCAAAGCGGGGAAGGGTTTTAATTTGTGATTTGGGTAAAGTGAATTGGAAAAGTCGGGTCTGGGTTGGGAATGGTGGAAACATATTTTTGAAAAATTCACGATGACTTCTCTGACGTGAGAAGGTATCTTTATTTTATTAAATAATCGTTCGTATGTCGGCAAAAATTTCAACGACGTATCGACGCAACTTTTCTTTTGTCCACTTAACGATAACTTACCGACGACACAACTTCAAGTCATTGGTATACGTCGGTAACGTTCGTCGATATATAGTTCATTTTCTAGTAGTGATATAACAACATGCAGTATCCACGTAATATACATGCCATAAATAAAATATATAAAAACTCATGCAATAGTGATAAGCCATTGTCGTCCCAACGCTACTAAATCTCTCGCAGTTTAGTCATGAAGTCTGTCGCCGTCGTCAGCTACTCATTGATATTGCTCTTCTCACTCCTCAGACCTTGAATTTCGACATCTTGCGTATATACCTCGGCCTTATATCTTCTTCTCTTTTGCTTGGCGATGGCTCTAACAGCATACACATCGTCTCGAACTCATTTTAATATATGTTAAATTAATTTAAAGGATAATTAATAGACATGACACATACGATTAAATTTAATTAAATTTGGAATATTACCATAGGAGCATTTCCAAAACATAGGTTATTTATCTGTCTCAAACTCCCAAGCATCTTCAATCAATATTGATAGAGTTAAGGGTATGCTCTAGGATCAATTATGTAATTTGATTATATAATTTAACACTTATAGTGAATTTTGTTCAAAATAGTGTATGCTTTTTGTTTTATATTCTATTATATATATTGTTATATTATGATATAGATAATGTTTAAACACATTAAATATATATGAGTAAAAAATCTTTAGGAAAAACATTTAATTATATTTTCAATTCTACCTCCTTCTATTTGAAGGTGTTTTTTTTTTCATTGTTCTGATTTTAGTTTCATAATGTAGTTTCTATTCACTGAAAACAAACATACTAAAAAATAATGACCAAAAAACAAATTAATGTTAACCTACCATGATGTTTGAATAAAATTTAAACTTAAAATATGATAACTTTTAAATTGATTAATAAGAAAGGAGATGAAATATATAATATATTTTTGATTCTAAAATAAATGAAATGAAATACATTGTGCATATGTGAAAAAAAATTAAAGAAATAATTTCGGTAAGCTAAACAATATCGATCTATCTTAAGTTAAATGAAAACCAAAACAAAATTCGCAATGCGTATGCCGAAAATCAACATATGAATAACTACGAAAATTTGGACAAAATCATGTGTTATTTTTATAATAATTTATTTTGACATGTTAAACTTGTATTAATAATGCTGAAAACATTGATTGACAATTCAGATACATCACAAGCTTCAGATATTATAATGAAATATTTCCTACTCGACCAAAATTTTATAAATTTATTTACGCCGTTAAAATTTGTGTATCAGATGTGTTTTGTAAATCTCGTAGCACTTAAACGCATGTGTTTGCGTATGAAATATAAGACATAAATGAGATAATCAAGTTTTGTATAGCAGTTACATCAAAGAAAAATTAATTTTGAATTCAATAAGTAATATTATTAAAGTGGTAATTTATGGTAAAAGACAAATTTTTAATCAGAATGCAAACACCGATATTTAAGTATTCAACTGTTAATGTTCAGCATTTAGCATTTTAAACAAACCAAACCTAAAGAAAGATCGTAATTATTAGGCAATCAAACAAAGTCATAACCAGTAAATTGGCAAGCAATTGAAGCTAATACTAATTTGAAACGATCACAGACTAAAAAGTAGTAGTCGTTGATGCTCGCGCCACACCACAGGAGTTAAAATGACATTGTGTTACTTCTCGTTTTTAGTTGAATATAAAGAGTTCACAAGTCAGCATATCCTTGCACGCGTGCATTTGTAGTGTTTTTCCCAAAGCAAACATGTGAATCAAGACATAAGGCAAGAGGCGTCATTCCATGAAACTAATAAAGTTCACGTGCAGGCGTAGATGGGCAAAAACCAAACCCAAGGAATCTTCTAAATTTCTCAACTCTTCATATCTTATCTTATCTTTGCCTGTGAAGGAATTGTTGTTAACTAGTAATTTATTTAATGAAACTATGATGCTTATATCGAATACACAACGGAATCCTCCTTTTTCCTTGGTATTATTAAGGTCTCATTAGTGGGTGACAACTGACACAGCTTTGGTATTTTATTTGATCACTAAACAAAAATTGGTCAATTTTTTGATGGTTATGAGTAATTGGAAAATCGTGCTAAGAAATCCCCTGCCTATCAGAAGCTTTTGATAGCTCATTAAAAAAAAATCATAAAATTTAATGATTCATCGATGAAAACGTTTATGATTTTCGATCATCATTGATAATTTATTGCATTCTAAAATTTAGAAGTGTAAAAGACGAATGACTATAGTAGCTTGTTAATTAAAAGTGTAAAAGAATCGCACTAATGGAGAATTTAGCAGAAAAAAACAGCCTACTAATTCAGACTAACAACAAAATCATGCTCGGCAGTGCTCTTTCCATTAGGAAACTTTGTAAACCAACGGTTTCTTTGGGAATAGTTTGAAGATAAAGTCCTATCTTTTTTTTTAACTAAGGACAGCCATCTTACTTTTTCGGGGAGAAGAACAAACTTTTGTTAAAAATATAGAAGACATTTAAAAGTTTTGTTTTAAGACATGTTAAATTAGAGCTTCCAAATTTTCACACGGCTAAACGTTGGAGAAGTTGGTCTCCCTGACGGCACAACAGCACTCTCGACTGGATATTGCGAAGGAGCTCCACAAATGGAATGGCCTTATGCCATGAAAATTGATCAAAGCAATGTTGATTAGGGGAAAAGAAGATATCTATCAGTAATGATATTTTGCAATATAAATTTATGTCCTTTTATAATATATATATATATATATATATATATATATATATATATATATATATTCTTCTAATGCTATTTTAGTAGCGTTATATTAAATATGCATTTTTTAGCATGTGATATTATTTCATAATAAATTTTTATGGATTGTAGTAATAGTTTATAAACTACAGTAACAAATTTTGAACAGAATAATATTTTTTAGATCAAATATGTATTTTAGCTCACAATGTTATTTTATAGTTGCATTTATGAACTATAATAATAGTTCATAAACTATTTTAGCATTATTTTTTATTTGTAGCAGTCATTTAAGAATTTTAATATCATTTGTTAGATAAATTGTGTAATTTAGATTACTATTTTATGGTAGCATTTTTTTAACTATTACATCATAAAGTTATATATCAGCGACAACTTTATTATTACTATTATTATTTTAATGATTCTACCTTCAAATAAAATTTGGGTAATTTAATTTAAAGGACAAAGCAGCAAAGATTTTTTGCTTCTACGACAGACAGCATGTACAAAAATTAGTCAAAATGACACTTTCACGCATAGGTCAAAATCATTGCTCCCTGTGCCATCGCACCTCACGTCACCATATCCTACGTTTCCGCACCCGTACACTGCTTAACAGTCGTCGCTTTTCATAACCACCATCTCTATGGCCGCAGCATTATCAAAATCTAACTCTAAAAAATAAAATCACGCACTTACTCGCCGTCTACCATGCCGTTTACATCTTCCAGCTAATAACAACACCATTTCTTATCTCATCTTTCTCACCAATCATTAATTGATGCAAAAATAGTAACGGGTAAGAAAATGATATTGTGTAATATCATTATATGAGAAAATAATGTAAAAAATAATACAACAGCTACAAAATGCTACCGAATCGTATCATTTAACCAAAAAATGATAACATAAGGTAAGGTCAGCATTATACGATAAAATTAAAATATGATTGTTGTATTCTTTTTTTAATTTGGTAAATACAAAGCCGGTACTACACGGTAGCATGATAAACCAATTTATAAAATTCAGCATGATAAATATTTAAAAAATTAAATTGAACGATGCCGCCTTTACAAAGCTATGTTGTAGAATTATGAATTTAATTTATGAAAATGATACTAAAAACACATAAAAAATAAAATAAAAATGATATCACTTTTTTAAAAAAATCATAAAATGATACTATAGATTAAAATTTTAAAAAATTAATTCAAAAATGAGACAACAATTCATAAACCATACCACAAGTCAAGAAAACATTAACATACTTCATGAACTAATACTACAATTCATAATGCTATTATAAAATGTTGGTATAAGATACAATATGTAAATCACCTAAAACAAACTGTAATTGTTTATAAACTACTACTACAATTTTAAAAAAGTTACAGCAATACATAAACCGCGACTATAATTCTTGAAATGCTACTAGAAATAAGCATTATGAACAGAAATATACATAACTATATTTACTTAAAAAACAGAAAACGATAATACACCGTATAGTTACTATACGCATTTAAAATGAAGTTACAATTGTTTGTAAACTGCTAGTACATTTTTTTTTAAAAACGTTATAATTCGGAAACATACCACAATTCATAAAATATTACTATAGAATAGCATTATAAACAGAAATATACATAATTAAATTTATTTAAAGAAACAAAAAATGATACTACACGCATCTAAAAAGCAACTACAATATAAACTGCAACTATAATTTTTAAAAAGTTAATGCGGTTCATAGGATGTTACTATTAAATAGCAAGACGATTGGAAGTATACATGATTCAATTTATTTAAAAAAAAACAATGTACTACACAGTAGCGTTACTACACAAAAAAAAGATGATATATAATGATATTACAAAATGATGAAATCACTACAAGAAAGAGGCTTATTTCCGATGGCAAAAAACAATCGGTGGCTGTCGGAAACTGATGAGCGCCGTCGGAAAAAGCCGTTGGAAATCAGGTCGCCACCATACATTGTTTTCGACGGCTTTCCGATGGCTCCGTGTTAGGTTTCTGACGGATCCCAACGGCAGTTTTCGATGGCTTCCAACAATCACCTTGTACATGTGGTGAGTCACGAATAAGCCATATAGGTGTCGGAAGCCATCAAAAACCGTTAGTAGGCAGCCGTCGGAAGCCGTTGAAAACTGTTGGTTGTTATGTGCAAATAAATCGTTGGAAATCTGTACTGTTTTTTCGTTTCTGCTGTATTCCTATCTCATTCAACATATACATATCAGTATATATCGTAACTCAATTTTACGCATATAAATTCACATATATGAGTCCAAATCACATACAAAACATTGATAATAATATAACCATCAATATTTACAAGAAATCAAACTCCAACAATCAATCATACAACCAACACATCACATAATAAACATCCAACATCACAAAATGTATCAACCATGTCCAAAAAACCCAACACATCATCCAACAACTCCTTAAAATATATCAAACATATCAAAACACATCATCATCACCTTCTCTAAGTGCATATATGTACAATATCTCAACACGAACTAAAAAATCATACCTAACAAGCCTCATCATCGCCTCCGGAACCACCTGATGAAGGAAACTTGCGATGCTGGTGTAGATACGCAGCAATGCGCGCGTCCAACGGTATCATCTCCACAGCATGATGGCTGTCCCGTTCCTCCAGCTCATCAATCCTACCTTTCAACTCTTGTGTCTCTACAAAGTTCTGAGCTTTTCTATAGGCGCTTTGATTGTGTTGAGCCTGTAACACTTATACGATTTTATAGAGGATTTTTGTCTAATGGCTAGCAAAAAATATAGGCTTAGCAGTCGCTATAACCGTGTGAGATATAAGATTAGCAGCCGCAATAACATTGTGAAATGAAATAGTATAGAAATTCAAAGACATTATTACTTTACTTGCTTTGGTTAAATTGAGAATGGTTGGCATGTCTTCACAATCCAGTGTTTGTGCATGTATATATTGAAGATAAATAGAATTGATAAGAAAAGATGTTACATGGACAGATTATCGTGATTGCATTCAGATCTAATTTTGCTTGTGTTTGTTTTTGAAATTTCATCGTGATAATCTACCTATTTTAACCTATTTTATTATATTAATTATAAGATCTAATTTTAGTCTTATCTTAAATTATAAACATATATCTAATTTGTCCAAATAAAATTCGATCTGACTCAATTTGAATATTAGTTGGTTGGGGTGATCAAATATCAGTTATTGCAATTTTTTTCTAAATTTTATACCTAGAGGTATTTTATACAAAATCACTAATTCGGTTGCATCTTATTTTTTAAGCTATATTAATTAATATTTTAAAAAGAATTCTTTTTGTAGTAGGTATTCATATATTATTTATCTCATTAGTTAACTACATTTTGGTGCGCGATTAACCTAAAAGCAATTTTCAATAAACAATTTCAAGTTCGTTGCAGTTGAAAGACTTGTAAACAGTCAAATCTAAACATACTAATCATTGCATCTTGGTTGCCAAAGCCATAACGCCTATTCCGCGTTGGTGGATCCATGATAGCTTTAACATTCGCGTCTTCCTCATTTGTAGTTAACTAATCCCGTCATGTTTCTTCAAGCAGCTGCGTTTGTAGTTGGATAAATTTTTCCTACAATTCCATATAAAATTATTATTGAAATTAATACTTCATTATTTTAATTCTTTATAACTAATTAATTAAACTGATCATTAATAACTTGTAACTTAAAATATGCTTACATGAGCCTGTAGTGATTTTGAATCATGCCATGTGTATGTGATCGTGCTATCTTCATTTTCATGCTCGATGGCATGAGTATGTGCAAAAACATCCGTGTAGGAGATGGAACCGTGACGCTCTCTTTCCTGAAATTATTATTATGTACACAAAATTATACAACGTAATAACTGTGTATAATCGCAATTAATAAATTTACCAGCTCTTGATGGTAACGTTGGAATGACTTGGAATCACCGTGGTGTGTGACCAGATTCTTATTTCTATTTGCAGAGTTCCTCTCCGACCCTGCCTATAAGTTGAACAATATATTTCACAATTTATAAATTATATATTATATGCGGAACAAGCCAAAGTGCTATTTTTACTTATCAGAATATATTCTATATAATATGTGATAGGTTGTAAATGAAACTTCAATTTAAATAATTAATAAAAGATTAGTAAGCTTACCTTCGCTTCATCGATGTTCCAGTGAGCAACCCAAGCTTCCCACATGCTTGCGCTCATCCAGTTGGGCTCCGTTCCCTTTTTTTGCAGCTGACATCGTGTTGCAGTAGTTCTTTCTCATTTTCTTCATCCAATAGTTTCTGCATAGGAGATGGTCAAGTTCTTGCAAATCTATTGCCCCCTCTATGTTGAAAAAATATAAGTTATACATTTATACTTAGTCAGCAAATTGTACAATGGTTATACATAATGATATACAAATTTACACTTATGAGGAAGTCCTGCTAGATACACACAATGACGTGAGCTGGGATGCTATCCCACGTTAACCAGCAAGCGGTCATCATGCTCCTATAAGCAAGCTTGGAAAAATCAAGAACAACTACTGATGGCTTTAGCTCAAAACCATACCTGCAACAAATTGTAAATATTGTAAATATGATACAGATCTTTAATAAATCATAATTAATATATCATACAAAAATATTTATGATGTTGAAATAAATTTACTACTTACCTAGCCATTTTAAGGAATAACGTCACTACGTTACACTCTATCAGCTGTGATTGGGCGCTATCATAACCTGAATAGGAAGAACACCGATGTCGAAACGACATAATACATGTCGCAAACATATCATTTTATTATGGCAGAACATTGAGAGAAATAGGGGTATGCCATATGGTCAATTATATAATTTGTTACATATATCTAACTCGTTGACCAATCTTTTTCGAAATAAAGGTATTTCCTTTCTATTATATACTTGATATAATACGGTTATATTAATTAATCAATTTAATTAAAAATATAGTTAATAGAAAATTCATAATTGGTATGTCTTGTGATAGTTACAAAGCGTTGTAACCGTGGGTAATTTATCACAATGAAACAAATATATCATTTTAAATATTCTTAATAAAGATGTATCGAGACTAGATATCGATACATCCGTTGAGACTAGAGTACGTAACGCTCTTCAAATATTGGACAGTGTATTATCATGACTGTTGGGGCCACCAGGGGCTACATACTGATATTTATTGGATAATTATGGAATGACTCACTCGGTAGTTTTTGAAAGGGACAACGGATTAAGGATCTTAAGACTAATTTAACACTAGAGGGGGATGAATAGTGTTTAATGAATTCTAAGACTTATATGAACTAACTTAAAATTATGACACAAACAAACGCAAAACTTAATCACAGAACAATTAGAGAATCAAACACAAATGCAGAAAGTAAATAAAATACAATAAAGGGAAAGAACACACCGGATTTTACACTGGTTCGAAGTTACCCTTCATTCAGTCATGTACCAAGGCAAACCATCTCATGTAGATTTTTATTATACCAATGTCGAGATTACATCCTCAATTTCCAAAGGCCTTGAGGTACCCTCATGTCTCACGAGTTTGGGGCAAACTCTTTTGATTTACGGGCCACAAGATTACCCAATTGATTTTCAGGCACAACCACACCTTAGAGAGAGGCTCGATAAAAATTTGATTACAAATCGATCCTATAACTCTGAATAGCACTTTGATCTTCGAGGGAGGGCAGAGGATCAAACAAGAATGAGATTCTAATTTGATTCACTTGAAAATTCGGCAGAAATTCGGCACGATCATAAAAATATGAAAATTTTAAAACATGGATTTATGGAGAAGAAGAAGTGCAGAAAATATAAAATTAGTTAGTTAAAAAATTCGTTTATGAAGACTATTTATGAAGCACCAACGGTCATAACCATTCGTGAAGAGATTTAAACGAATAGACACTTCTTTCGAAAATTGAAACTTTTGAATTCTACGGTCACCATGTCGACATGAGGTATCCCATGATGTCGACATCCCTATGTTAAAAACAATGTAAAATTTATTTTGTAAATGGTATAGAAAGGAAAAAAGGATGATATGATTCTGGAGTAAAAACAAGAGTATATTTAAAAACAAAAACAAAGGATATTTTAAGGCTAATACATCTTTTTGAAAATCATTTGAAAAAATAATTCTTAAGGATAAAACATTTTGAAAAACAGTTTTGAAAATCATTATGAAAAACCATTTTAAAGTAGTTTTGCAATCTTCTTCCTGCAGAGTATCTCATCACATCAGGACTCGAGAACTTGTAAAAAAACCAAGATGTTCGTGGGTTTGTAAGCCACTTGTCGTAGGTTTGTAAGCTACTTGTCGTGGGTTTGTAGCCACTAAGAAGGTAGAGATGGGTTCCATCCCAAATGAAATTCAAAATGAAGATTTCCATGCTATTATGAAGTTTTAACAAAAAAACTAGACATATATCTTGAAATATTGATCTCGATACTCATGAGTCTTCAAACTTGATTTCTTCATTCTTGATCTTTATACTATATAGTCTTCAATAATCAGTACCTGCCTTATATATATCCTGCATAATAATATTCATATATATCTAGACAATAGTGTTAGTATATAAGTTATAATAAAATAAGTTACAAAGGTTGTTGTCATCAAAACCACTATCTCCAGTTCCTAACAGTTTTCTGTTAGTAAACGTAACTAAGGTCAAGCAAAGAATATCGATGTGACTAATTTACATAGTTCACTCGACTTGAGAATACAGTTGATCTTCAATGTGGAAGTTCCTCTTTGCATATAGTTAAATCATGGCACGAAGTCCATCGAACGACTATAGTTGGGTCAAGTGGAAATATTGGAAGTGAAATATCATTTAAGAGAGGATTCGTCTCTTTAGTTTTATGAGGTTAGCATCACGATCAACTGAAGTCAACTCAAAATCAAAGTCTCTGGCCAGAGCATTTCGGTTAATAACAATTGTTATTATTGAACTAAGAACTTTGTGTTTGGACTATAAAGTTGAATGTGGATGATATTTGAATTGTGACCATTACCAAATTTCATTAATCCAAAGTGATATAATTTTGACGAAGAAAATTGGTGTAAATAGTTGTCACTAAAAGGTACTGCTTGAATGTTTGTGAAATTTGATATTACTGAAAAGACTTGTAAGTGATGAATTCGATCAAAATGTCACACCACCTGCTAAGTGATGTGTGTACATTAATATTTGAACTGTTCAATACAAATCGCTGACTGAATTCACACCTTTGAGTCACACAACCACATTTGTGATTTCTTCGAAAACCACACAATTTAATTAATTTGTAAAATATTTCAAATTGATTAGATTAATTAATATTTATGAAATATTAATTATTATTAATTTATTTGATGTTTTGAATTTTGTTGGTAATTATTTAAATGCATATATAAAATTTATATTTACATATATCGGTATGCGATATCGGTATAATTTTGAACATATTTTAAATAATAAAATAATTACGTAAAAAATTCTTTTATTTGAAAAAACTGCACATTTGGAATGTGCTTGAATCATATAATGCCGACAGGAGGAAATCAAGCAAGGGGATTGATTGAAATTTAAAAAAGGAAATTAAAGGAGGAAGTTTTAATAGGAGAATAGGAAAGGTTCCTTCAATTCCTATTAAAAAAATCTCCTCATTTTAAGAAGTACACAGAATGTGATTTTCATTTTTGTTTTCTTTTCTTCGTCTTCTCTATCATTCATTCATGGTTGAAACTTCATCCAAAAAAACCATCACAACAATTTCAAATCAACATCAAACTAAAAAAAAGGTGGTTCATCCTTCTCTTGTAAAGCAGGATGGTGATTTCTTTGAAATATGAGGAGAAACCATAAATTAAGGTGTGATGAATGGCAAGGTCTATTGGATCTAGAGAGTTATCAATCAAATCTAGGTATTGTTCTATCACTCAAGGTGTTTCTACATGCTTCATCCTAAGGTAATTATATGTTCGTATAATTCTATGTTTGCATATCTTATAATTTGTTCTTATCTCCTTAATCTCTATCTTTCTCTTCTATTCATACTTGTGAATTTGAATCTTGATATGAATATCTCCATTCCCTTGCTTGAATCAATTGTTCTACCATGTTAAAACATCAAATGTTTTCTTTTGTTCACTACTATTTTGTTATGAATTATAACATCTCACTTTCTATCTCATGTATGATTGTTTGATTAATTAATTTTGCCTAGATTTGGACCTTCTTAATTTTATTTTCTGTACTCTATGTGATTGTTTGCAAAGTTTGTTTAATCTAGGTCTAGATCTTCTTATCTCAAATCCATATATGCTTATGTTGTTTGATTTTTTTGTTTAGAAAAATACATAACATAATTGAACTTTGGATTTTTTTAATTTGTAATTCAGTTTTTCATATCAAAAAGTTTGCACTTGAAAATTTAGATATGGGTTGCTATGTAATTAAAACTTGGTAATAATCAGATCAATTAATCTTTGTCATCCAATTAATATGATGCTTTAATTGTCATGTTTCAAATCATTCTAATATAAACTCTTCGTTTTAAAAGAAAAAGGAAAACATTAAATCAATGATATATATTTCATGATTTGCAATTCCATCTAATTAAAACTTATTTCTTTGCATAAAAAGGAAGGATTTTTTTAACGATTGTTTAAACCATTTTCATTAATCTTAAAATTCTTTGATTTACTACTTGTAATTGAAATGAAATCTATTTTATATGAACTACTATGCTAAGCGTTAAATGTATATGTGTTTGTGTGTATTTATAGTATATATATACATATGTATGTATTTATATATTAATAAATAAATAAATTTGTTCATGTTTAGGATGACAAAGGCATATATAGATAAAAAATGTGTCCATTGTGGTGTAAATCCCAACACCTATGCGATGTACAGTAATTTCGTACATTTTTTATGTTGCACTTGTTGAATTTGGATGATTCAAATGTTCATTAAAAGGGAAAGAAATTAATTAATTGATTCAATCAAATCAATTAATTTAGCTGATATATGGAAGGATATTTTAAGGAAACTAATTAATTAGTAAATCAATTAATTAGTCTGCTATATGAAGAAATAAATTATTAGGCGTGGAGAATAAAGGAAAGATATGAAAACGAAGATCACACCATCTATTTATACTAAAATCAAATCACGCAAATTGGAAAGATATCTGCGTAATCAGGAAATTGATTTGCTTAATCTCCAAGCAACCCTTCATTATCAAGTCTATATAAATGAAGGAACTTTATCTTCATATGAACAAGCAAGTGTAGTATCCACCATTATTCTTTCCTCTTTCTTTTGTACTCTCTTCTTTAGTGAAATAAAAAGTTGTTGGGTCTTCGTGGACGTAGGATATTCATATCCGAACCACGTTAAATCTTCCTGTCTTCTATTTCTGTTATTTTTCTGTGAGACTGCATAATTCTTTTTAAGTGTCATTGATATCTAAATAGGCAATACTAGATTCTGAACAAATAAACCGCTTCCGCTCAAATAAAAAAAAATCACTACAGTTTGGTATCAGAGCTAGTGTTATTGTTTCTGTTTGGATATTAATGGCTACTTCTAGTAAGTCTGTTGGCAGATCTGGTGTCAATTATGGAGTAACACGTTTTGACGGAAAAGGAGATTTTGGTACTTGGAAGATGAAGATGGAGGCTGTATTGAAGAAGGAGAAGACTTACAAGGTTGTTTCTGCGCTTGAGAAATTGAAAGATATTGATGCAGCTGATTTGGAAGAGATGGAAGATGAAGCTCTTACAACAATTCAGTTGAGCCTTTCAGATGAAGTTCTTAGAGAATTCTCTCAAAAGAAGACGGCGAAAGAACTATGGGATGCATTATCGGATGCATATCAAGACAAGTCTCTCACTAATCGGATTATTCTTCAGCAACAACTTTATTCGTTCAAGATGAAGCCTGGAGCTGATCTCATGGAGCATGTAGATGCTTTGACGACTTTGATTATGAACCTGAAGGCAGCGGAAGTTGATATTACTGATGAGGCTCAAGCTGTGATCCTCTTATGTTCCTTGCCTAAGGAGTATACTGCTTTTGTTAATTCCATGATTTATGGCCGCAGTAAAATTAGCCTATCTGATGTAAAGGCTGGTCTTCATAATGAAGTATTAAGAGGTAGATTGGCGAGCACTAGCTTGGATAGTAATACTGAAGGCTTATCTGTTCAGAGAGGTAAAGGCCAAAGCAGGACGAAGAAAGGTGGAGGACGGAATTATTCACGGTCTCAGTCTAGGGGGCCTAAGAACTTGACTTGCCATTATTGTAAAAAACCAGGGCACTTCATAGCACAATGTCCCAAGCTTGAAGGTAGAAGAAAAGATCCAAAGCAAGCTTCAGCTTCTACATCAGAGAAATCAGATACAGAAAGTTACACCGATGTATTTACAGCTTCTGGCTCTTCTGGGAAGAGCAACTTATGGTTGATTGATTCTGGCGCATCCTATCATATGACACCTGATAGGAACTGCTTTTCCACTTACCGTGAAATTGATGGAGGAGAAGTTCTGATGGGCAATGATGCTTCTTACCGTATGGTGGGTGTTGGTAGCGTGATGATTAGGATGTTTGATGGTGTTATTCGTACGATCACCGATGTTAGACATGTACCTGATTTGAGGAGGAGCTTGATTTCTGTTGGGGCATTAAGTAGACTTGGCTTGAAGATTGTAGTGGAAGGAGAGAAAATGAAGATATCGAAGGGTTCCATGATTGTTATGAGAGGTGTGAGGGCAGGAAATCTTTATCTACTAAAGGGCACTACTGTAATTGGTGAATCGGCTTCTGTTACATCTGTTGATTCGGATTCTTCCAGATTATGGCACTTACGGATGGGTCACATCGGTGAGCGCAGCATGGATGAGTTGAGAAAACGAGGATTGATTGATGGAGTTCATCATTCAAAACATGGTTTTTGTGAAGAATGTGTTCTTGGAAAGCAGACGAAGATTTCTTTTGGTACAGGAGAGCATAAAGCAAAAGCTGTCTTGGAGTATGTTCATACAGATGTCTGGGGTCCCTCCCTTTGTCCGTCTTTAGGTGGAGCCAGATATTTTGTTTCATTTATAGATGATTTCTCTCGTAAAGTATGGGTATACTTTCTTCAGTCAAAGAGTGAAACCTTTGCCAAGTTTCGGAAGTGGAAATCTATGGTTGAGAAGCAGTCAGGGAAGAAATTGAAAGTTCTCCGTTCAGATAATGGCGGTGAATTTGTATCACAGGAATTCATCGATTATTGTGAGTCTGAAGGCATTAAGAGGCATTACACCACACCAGGCGACCCTCAGTCCAATGGAGTTGCAGAAAGGATGAATCAGACATTATTGGAGAGAACAAGATGCCTTAGACTGACTGCTAAATTGAAGAAGGGATTTTGGGTTGAAGCTTTATCTATGACGGCTTTCCTCATCAACCGCACACCTTCCACTGCCATAGATATGAAGATCCCTGAAGAAGTATGGAAAGGAGAGCCTGTCAGCTATTCATTTCTCAAAGTGTTTGATTGCCCAGCTTATGTGCATGAGAGCAAAGGGAAGTTGGAACCTAGAGCTCGCAAGTGTATTTTTCTAGGTTACAGGAGAGGAGTGAAAGGATATAGGTTGTGGTGTCCTATTAGCAAGAAGATCGTTATGAGCAGGCATGTGACTTTTGATGAGAAGGCTATGTTGAAGGTGGAGCCTTCCTCATCGGATGACAATGAGAGGACATGTGAAGAATACCAGACACAAAGCAAGTCATCTGTTGATTCTTTCCATAAACGTTCAAATAGTGTTTCCGATGACACCGTGGTTGATGAGGATAATATCGATGTTGGTACAGAGGATCAAACTCAAGGTGGAGCTCATTCGGAACCTAGGCCTGTCAGACAAAGAAGAAAGCCTAAGTGGCTTGATGAGTTTGTTGGATTGAGCATTGAAGATATTAACTTCGATGATATGGCAACATATGCTTTGAATGTTGTCCATGATGAGCCCTGTGATTATAGAGAAGCTATCGCATCAGTTAACGGTTCCAGTTGGTTAGTTGCTATGGAGGAGGAGATTGAATCATTGCAGAGAAATCATACTTGGGATTTGGTGCCTCTTCCCACCGACAAGAGAGCTATTGGATGCAAGTGGATCTATAGAGTGAAAGACGGCAAAAACGATAATCTCAGATACAAGGCAAGGTTAGTCACAAAGGGGTATGTTCAGAAGAAAGGGGTAGAGTATCATGATATCTTTGCTCCAGTGGTTAGGCATACTTCTATTCGTATTCTTTTGGCATTGGTTGCTCATTATGATATGGAATTAGAGCAACTAGATGTCAAAACTGCATTCTTGCATGGTGATCTGGATGAGGAGATTTATTTAAAGCAGTCGGAAGGGTTCATTGACAGTAGCAGGCCAGACGATGTTTGCAAACTCAACAAATCTCTATATGGACTGAAGCAGTCTCCTAGACTATGGTATAAGAGGTTTGATAAGTTTATGCTTTCACAGGGATACTCCAGAAGTTTCAAAGACCAGTGTGTTTATTTCAGGAGATGTGATGGTGATATGATTTATTTGTTGTTATATGTTGATGACATGCTGATTGCATCTCGGAGTATGGCCAGAATTAAGGAGTTGAAAGCGGAGCTCAGTAGAGAGTTTGACATGAAGGATTTGGGAAAGGCACAAAGAATATTGGGTATGGAGATAAGCAGGGATAGGAAGCGGAGAGAGTTAAGGCTCACTCAAGCTCAGTACATCGAGAAGGTCCTCGCTCGATTTGGAATGGAGAAAGCTAAACCGGTTGGCACTCCATTAGGCTCTCATTTTAAGTGGTCAAAAGACTTATCTCCCTCATCGGAAGAAGACAAAAGGTATATGGCTGATATACCTTATTCTAGTGTTGTTGGTAGTCTTATGTATGCAATGGTGTGCACAAGACCAGATTTGGCTCATGCAGTGGGTGTTGTGAGTCGATATATGTCTAACCCAGGCAAAGAGCATTGGCAAGCTGTGAAGTGGATTCTTAGATATCTTCGAGGCACTTCTTCGGTGGGCTTGTTATATGGTGGAGTGGATGGTGACATCTTTCTTAGAGCATACTGTGATTCTGATTACGCTGGGGATAGAGATGCTAGGAAGTCAGTGTCGGGCTATGTTTTTACACTTGGCATAGGCTCGATTTCATGGAGATCAAAGCTGCAATCTATCGTAGCTTTATCGACTACCGAAGCAGAGTTGATATCGATTGTGGAAGCAACAAAGGAAGGATTGTACTTACTTCAGTTGTTGGATGATCTTTCAATGGTGCAGCAGACAGTAGAGCTATTTTCAGACAGTCAGAGTGCGATTCATCTTGTAGAAAATCAAGCTTATAGTTCACGGACGAAGCACATTGATGTTAGAGGTTTCTTTCTTATGCTTGAGAAAGAACGAAGAAAGATCAAATTGTTGAAGGTGAGTACTTTGGATAATCCTTCAGATATGATGACAAAGTCACTTCCTAAGGACAAGTTTGAGCATTGCTCAAACTTGATCAGTTTGATACCTGTTACTTGAGCGCCATGGGGCGCTAGATCCAACAACTTATATGTTGATTATTTGATGATAAGGTGATGAAGAGAGATTGTTATATTTGAATCAAGGTGGAGTGTTGAATTTGGATGATTCAAATGTTCATTAAAAGGGAAAGAAATTAATTAATTGATTCAATCAAATCAATTAATTTAGCTGATGTATGGAAGGATATTTTAAGGAAACTAATTAATTAGTAAATCAATTAATTAGTCTGCTATATGAAGAAATAAATTATTAGGCATGGAGAATAAAGGAAAGATATGAAAATGAAGATCACGCCATCTATTTATACTAAAATCAAATCACGCAAATTGGAAAGATATCTGCGTAATCAGGAAATTGATTTGCTTAATCTCCAAGCAACCCTTCATTATCAAGTCTGTATAAATGAACTTTATCTTCATATGAACAAGCAAGTGTAGTATCCACCATTATTCTTTCCACTTTCTTTTGTACTCTCTTCTTTAGTGAAATAAAAAGTTGTTGGGTCTCCGTGGACATAGGATATTCATATCCGAACCACGTTAAATCTTCCTGTCTTCTATTTCTGTTATTTTTCTGTGAGACTGCATAATTCTTTTTAAGTGTCATTGATATCTAAATAGGCAATACTAGATTCTGAACAAATAAACCGCTTCCGCTCAAATAAAAAAAAATCACTACTTGTACTATACACACGGACGCATGTGATGTGCTCATAATCATTTGCAATTAATTAAATCAAATTGGACTAATACATTACTAATAAAATGTTCAATTGAAATGTTAAGATGTTTATTTAACATATTATTAGTCTTATCAGAGTCAAAAATGAGAGGTTTCACTCTCTTCGATTAATGTTGTTTGCTCTCTTAATTAATTGCATAACTATTAAAGAAGGAAACTAAAGGTTTCCTTCTCATAATATTTAACAAGTAACTACTACACATGTGAGTGTATGTGATACACTCATTCATTTAAATTTATATAATGTTCAAACCCTTTTGAAGTTTTATTCACCATATTAAATAAAATGCTGATTTTATTTAAAAGAAGATTTAGATAAGATCTAAATGTATTTAGACTTCATCGTCCCACTAAAGATTCAAAATGGTAAAAATTTTGAGATCCACTCTTTTTCCGCTGCGGGCTAGCCCAGCTCCAACAACGGCATCAAAGCCTAATAGTATATGCGGTCTAAATTAGTCATGTCGGGGCTAACTAATTAAGCTTGTGCACTTAGTAAGGCGTCTAGAAAGGTGATGTCTAGGGTTGAAATTGGATAGACAGGTACCGTATCCTACCTGCTACCTGCCTGGCCAGAAAGATGAAGCGAGCCCAAAGGTTTCCTCTGATAGAAAAGGCCCTATTTGATTTGGGTCTTGGGATAATTTTCAAACTAGTTTTGAAAATTAAGACGTGATTTTAAATTTAAACAAAAACATGTTTATTATAGTTGGTTATAATATAACATAAATTTTCAAAATCTTTGAAAATGTAATGAAAATTTCAAAATGTTTAAAATTATTTAAATATTAATTTCAAACTTTAAAATTTATTAATAAGATTAATAAAATAATTAATTGATTGATTTTATTAATTACTATTTATATGCATGTATCATACATGTTGATATATGTTATGTATTTTAAAGTGTTTAAGATAACATAAGTATACATGTATGTATATAAGCTAAATTTTGAAATTAATATAATTAAATTAAAATTATTTAATTAAATTAAAGGTTAATTAAATAAATAAAAATACGCATATATAAGATATATGTGTTATATTATAAAGGTTAACGCTATAAAGGTTATAGTAGATATGCCTAATATAAATGTTGCATTGGAATACTAATATAAAGTTAATTAAAAAGTTAATTATTTAAATTAATTAAATAATATTTAATTAAATAAAATATTATACATAAGGCTATCATATGAGAAATATGAAATATAAAAGTTATATATAATAAAACTTATATGTATGAATGTATAAACTAAAAGTGGAACATTAAAGAAACTCAAATAGACTTACGAAGGGAAAATATGTAAACGAACGTATACCTTTATTTTTGATGTGTCTGACACTTGAATCACGAGGGTATTTTATAAATCGATATTACTGAATATAATATATTAAAGATTATGAATCTTCAATATAATGTTGTCCTCTACCATATATATATTAATAAATTACTTGAATACTTCTTAGTTGTTGAGCAAACTCAAGCTAGGGATGTTATGTGTAGTATTATTAATATATTCAATAGGCAAGATAAGATAACTATATGTATTTGTTGAACAAACTTAAGGTACATATACTATACTTGGGCCATCGCAATATGGTAGGTACGGATGAATAATCTCTTACGATTTGTTGAGCAAACTCAAGGTCGAAATGTGATTAGGACAAGAAAACATGCGTTAGGAGTTGAATATGATATAACTGCAAGTGACTACTGTGTGGCTAGTTATCACTTAGGATCGTGTAATATGTAATGTATTATAATCTAAATGTAGAAACAGGTAATAATAGTAAAGTAAATAAGAATAAGTACACAAGGAATTTTTATACTAGTTCGAACTTTTCATTCTACGTCCAGTCCCAGATTTCCCTCTGTAATTTCACTCAATAACCCCTCACTTAATCTGAAGGAATAGGTAAACAACACATGAGCAACGGAATAGGATTTTTCCGCCTCAACAGCCGAAGAGGACTTTTCCGCCTGATACAAACTAACAGCACTTCTAGAATTTGAAAAAAGTTGTTTGACACTTTGTGTTCTTGATAACACTGATTTGTCTTTGATAGTACACCCTTGCTATAATCTTTTTCCCAATTATATATTGTATGCACGAAGATTATAAAGGAAGATATTGCTTAGAATCGAAGAATATGTTAACTAATTCAGAGATTCAGGCAATATATAGATTGTGATTGCTTATAGAATGCAGAGATAGATAGTAGTGAATATAGCAAGAAATTAAAATAAAAATTGATGATTTGAGAAATGATTCTAACGTGTTTATATAGCGAACAAATAGTTACAACTATTCACGAAGAGTTTCAATCAAAAGATGCAGCCATATCTCTTCAATTTGAATTGTAACTCTTCGCAGATAAAAGCGTCTCTTCAGGAAAAATGTCTGTTAAAGTCGGTCAATCGACTGAGCAAAAATGATCAGTCTACTTAATATTCAAAGATAGTGTAGAAGCAGAGCATATCTGTGTACTGAGCATGGTCAGTCAACTGACTTGGTTGTCAGTGCACAATTTGCTTTTTTGAAGAAATTTGAATTTTAAAAAAACTTTGATTTTGTGTAAACTACTTGAGAATAGATTTTAACAATTTCAAACTACATCTAAGATTAAAAACTTCAATAAATAAACATACTATACTTAGATTTGAAGTCTTATCTTCGTTGTAGTTTAATAGCATATCTCATTCTACTTTTGTTGCTTGATCGTATAATCTCATCACTTGATCGTTTAAGCTTTTTGTCATGAATCAAAACTCATGATTCAACATTCTCCCCTTTTTGATTGATGACAACATGTTTTAGATGATATTATCTTTTAAGAAATATATAACGGAAGTTATATATATCTCCCCCTGAATATCTGGCAACATATCTAATCCTGCAAAAATAGTCATACAAATTTCTCCCCCCTTTGTCATCGACAAAAAGAAAATAAACAATAATTCCATCATTGCGAACTAACAGCATAACAATAATAAAAAATATTGTTTCGAATTGTACCGAGTTGTTTATACAAGCTCATAAAAAATAGTAGTAGAATGTTTGTAAAAAAAATAACTTACTACCATCAAACAAGAAATATCAATATCACTCATCAGAGTCTGACTCTGTTTCTTCTTCCACTTGCATTGGTCCTTTGCCTCGTGAAGAACTTTCCACAAATTGTCTTCCACCCCCATTTCCACTAGTGTCAGAACTTTTATGTTCTTCGAATGTAGACCAAGTGGAACGAGGTGCTGGACGTTTGCCAGATCACGATGTGAAGTGCCTGCAGTTGTGAAAGATGAACAAGAGATTGCATCCCATAAAATCACGAAAAAGCTTTTGATCTTGTCAAACTTGTTGATCTTCTTGTCAAGATTCTTGATGCGAGAATCCAAAATGACTTGATTACGAACAATAGATCAATGGACTCTCGGGTACTTTGGGATGGGGTTGTGGTACGAATGTCATCTTTTTGTTGCTGTGGAGTAGCAGCTTGCTGACGAGGTCTCGATTGCCAATCTTGAAAAGACATGATAGTGAGCGGTCTAGGAGGCAATTTCATTAGACTAATTGTGCTACTATTTAGAGTTTTAGTAGTGGAGGTATCAGATTCTAGAATAGGAATGTGTAGGTTCATAAGTAGCCGCATAATATACTCGCCGTAATAGATGATGTTCATTTGACTTTGGTTGAAGGATAATAATTCGTCAAGGATAAGCTTAGGCCAATTAATTTGAACATCTCCCCAAATGCATATAAAGCCCTATAATTCTTCGAATATAGAAGCTCATAAGAACCAGTACGAGGAAGAATTGCACGCATTACGGCTCGATGCATAATTCGAGCTATAGGGAATAAAGCGATAGATTTTAGTTCTGTCATGTCGTCTTCCAAAAGTCTAAGACTTATTTCATCTCGTTCGTCTATAGGAACATTTAAATCTTCTAATGGTATACCATTTGTTGGTGTTTGAAGATTGTGTCCAATTATATCTAATGATAAGAATAGTTGTTGACCACAAACTAAACTACATATGCAATTGTCACGATTTCATGGATTTTCGCGTAAAAGAGTTTTACTATTGTATGATTAATTTTGAGATTGTTTTTGATTATGGTCAAGAAAAGATTCTAAACGACTTCTTCTTGCAAGCTTTTGAATTCTATATGCAGCAAAATTTGGAAACACAACAAAAGATCCTTCTGAAAAACGAGCTTCCTTCATTTTGTCCCATCTTTGGATAGCGGTGGCATCATAAAGCCATTGAGCTATTCGGGTATAATAGGTTCAGAGGAAGAGAACAAAGCTTTTCTAGATCGTTTAGGTTGTCTTGGAGCCATTTGAAAGTATAATTGAGTAAAGATATTTGAAATTTTTGAGAACTAGGGTTTTGAAATTTTGATGAGGGAAAGTAAAAATGAAGAGTTAAAAAGAAGAAGGTAGGTTAAAAGGGTAAAAAGTAGATGAAACAGTGATTAATGTACCCAGATGGCCTATTCAATCGACTGATCGAATTAGATCAGTCGACTGAAGTAATTTCTTGAAATTTTCTCTTTGTAGATTCAGTCGACTGACCTAATTCGTTCAGTCGACTGAATGCTCTTTTGCAGCATTATCAGTCTTTTTGAAATTGTTAACAAGTAAATTAAAATATATTCAATATATTAATCAGTGAGGCGTTCAAAATAGATTGAAATAAATAAAACATAAAGCTTAGTTAAATGAAGAAGAAGTGGATGAATGTGGAGTCTTGCAATCTTCTCGTTCAACTTTAGTATTTTCTTTGTATGATTTCAATGGAGACCAGTGATTTCCACATTTCCACGAATTTAGAGACACGGGAGGAGGTTGTGGTGACTGATGATATGAAGACATTGTGGGTTGATGAACATCGGATGAAGACGAGCCGTAAAATTTCCAGCCAAGTTGCTTCAGAAAGCTAAGTTGTTTTGAATTTATCTTTTGTTCATAGTACATTTGTCGCTAAATTGCTATTGATTCCCTTTGATAATGATGTAAATCATCAATCTTTTGTTTTGTTAATGGAGAACCAAAGAATAAGAAACTATATGCCTTCTTTTTTCTGGAGTATATTCAATATGATAATTGGATGGCCTGGCCGGTTTATGACGTGGAGTAGGTGTAGGTAAATTAGAAGATGTGGATGAAGGTATGGAGAAATCAACAGAGGAATATGCAGAGCCATGAGGAGAGTTTTTTTGGAAGGACATTGTTGTATGAAAGAAATAATATATGATTAAAGCAAATGAGATGGAGAGATAAACAGACACTCTTCAAGTATATATAAGGGAAAAAATCGTAATAGATAGATGGAATAAAGGATAACCAAAAGATAATTGGAGGAAGAAAATAACTAGAATTTTTTTATGGTTGTGAGAAGAGTGAAAATAAGTAAAGAAAATATATTAAAAATCAATTGTAAAACAACAAATAATGAAATGTTAAAGGCATAGAATTTCCAAGCTAGAGATGCCGAGTTCAAGTAACAGCAATGAATTATTTTTTTAAATTTATTGAAGAAATTTAAATATTATAATTCTTTTAAAGACGCTATACCTAGTTCTCTTCTCAGCTTTATAAAACAATTTTCATTGAGTGGTTTAGTGAAAATATCAGCTATTGATTTTCAGAATTTATAAATTCTAAATTTACTATATCCTTCTGAATTATCACGAAGAAAATGATGACGAATGTCAATATGTTTAGTTCGTGAGTGATTGACAGAATTTTTAGATAAATTTATTGCACTGGTGTTATCACAATATATTAAAGATTTATTTAATTTTATATCAAAATGTTGCGGTTTTGGTTCCATGTAGATTACTTGAGCACATGCTAAAGTTGTAGATATATATTCTGCTTCACATGTCGATAGTGAAACGCAGTTTTGTTTCTTGCTAAACCAAGATGCCAAGGATCGTCCGATGAAATGACAAGTTCGGTTTGTACTTTTTCTATCTGTTCGACTTCCTCCAAAATCAGCATCACTATAGGATATTAATTCAAAAGGACATTCTTTTGGATAAAAAAAGTCCTAAATCGTTGGTCTTGTTAAGATAACGAATAATACATTTTACTGCTCGCATATGTGATTCTTTAGGATTTGCTTGAAATTGAGCACATAAACAAACACTCAACATAATATTAGGTCGACTAGCAGTTAAGTATAGTAAGGATCCAATCATACTACGATATAGTTTTTGGTTGACACTCTTACCATCTTCATCTCTATCGAGATGTATAGTTGTACTCATAGGAGTTTGCTTGGCAGAAGTGTTTTCATACCGAAACATTTAATTAGATTATTACAATACTTTCTTATTAATAAAAATGCCATTTTGCAATTGCTTAATTTGTTGTCCAAGAAAATATGATAGTTCTCCCATATGTGACATTTCAAATTCATTTGTCATGATAGTTGAAAATTCCTGATATAATTTTTCATTAGTTGAACCAAATATAATATCATCAACATATATTTGTATAATTAAAATATTTTTTTTAGTTTTCTTAATAAATAAAGTTGATCAACTTTTCTAAATTCAAAACCAGAGTCCATTAAATAGCTTTTAAGCCGGTCGTACTAAGCACGATGTGCCTGTTTTAAACCGTATAACGCTTTCTTAAGTTTTTATAAAAGTGATCCGGAATTTTTTCATGAGCAAAAAGAGGAGGTTGTTCAACATAGACATTTTCTTTTATATATCCATTTGATATAATTTAAAGTTATGAAAACATGCAAAAGCCAATAGATACGAATAGCTTCTAATCTCGAAACAGGAGAAAACGTTTTTTCATAGTCTATTCTCTCTTCTTGATTATGTCCTTGTGCTACTAATCTAGCTTTATTTGTAGTTATATTACCTAGTTCATCAACTTTGTTTTTGAATTACCTATTTTGTACCAATGACGGATTGATCACTTGGTCTAGGAACTAATTTTCAAACTTCGTTTCTTTCAAATTGGTTTAGTTCTTCTTGCATGTCTATAATCACATAGTCATCAGTGGAGGCTTCCTTAATATTTTTAGGTTCTATATTAGAGAGAATATGACCCATTTGATTTAATTGATGTCTTGTTCTTACATTTGAATTTACTTCTTCAATTATATTTTGAACATGGTGATCTCTAAGAATTCTCGGAGGAGATCTTACAAGATTTTTATTATGAACAATGTTTTCATCTTCTCTAGTATTATTAATGTTGTTATTTTGAAAAATAATATCATCATCTTCTGAATTATTTGTTATGAGTTTTTTAGAATTATTTTCCAAGTTTGTAATATTAGAGGAAATTTTGAGATTTTCATCGAATGAAACTTAAAGAGTTTCTTCGATTACTTTAGTTCTTATATTAAAAACTCGATAAGCTTTGCTTCTTTTCGAATATCCTATGAATATTCCTTCATCGAATTTTGGATCAAATTTGCCAAGCTGATCTTTAGTGTTAAGTATAAAACATTTTGAAACAAATACTTTGAAATATGATATATTATGTCTTCTGCCATTTAAAAGTTCATATGTGGTATGTTTTGTTAGTGATCGAATAGAAACACGATTCAAAACATAACAAGCAGTTACAACAGCTTTTTTTCGGAAATGCTTAGGTAGAGTGCTTCCATTTAATAAAGTTCTTGCGCATTCTTGTAATGTTCTGTTTTTCCTTTCTACAACTCGCTTTGTTGTAATGTTCTAGAAAAATAAAAGTTATGATTAATTCATTTCTTGTTACAAAAATGTTCAAAAGCTTCATTTTCAAATTCACCTCGATGATCACTTCTAATATTTTTAACTTCTAAATTCTTTATATTTTGAATTTTTTACAATAATTTTAAAATTCTCAGAAGTATCACTTTTATGTTTCATGAAAATAGTCCATGCATATCTTGAAAAATCATCTATAATGACAAACATATATCTATTATGATTAACAGATTGAACTTGAGTAGGTCCGAAGAGATCCATATGTAGTAGTTTAAGTGGTTGTGTTGTAGATATGATTTTCTTAGATTTAAAAGAAGACTTTGTTAATTTTCCTAACCGATATGCATCACAAATATTATCATTTGTTGAATTTCATATCAGGTAGTCCTTTTACAAGTTTATTTAGCTATTTTATCAATAGTATTAATATTTATATGACAAAATATTTTGTGCCATAGCCAAAAATCATTTTCTATAGCTACTAAACACATGTTTGTGTCATGATTTGTATTCATATTTAAAATACAAATATTTCTATCACTTTTACCTTCAAAAATGAAATTGTGATTTTTATCAGAAATATTGCATTTATTTTCTGAAAAGGATATATTAAAACCTTTATCACATAACTGACTTATGCTTAATAAATTATGTTTTGAGTTTTTAACTAATAAAACATCAAAAATGGGAGGTAAGTTAGAGATACCGTTATTGCTCATATCACCTTTGCCGATGATATAACCTTTTGAATTATCACCAAAAGTGACTGATCCTCCATTTGTGTAGACAATGTTAGTTAACATACCAGTCATGTGTTTCGAGCAACCGCTGTCTAAAATCCATTTTCCTCTCTTTTTAAGTGGTACGTGCAAAAAGTAAAGATTAAGTTGGTACCCACTTTTCTTTTTAGGGTCCTAAAAGTTAGGTCTTAGAAAACCAAACCCAAGCGGGTTTCGAGTTTCCTTTATAAATATAATTTTTATTTTTATGAATAGTTTTCATAAATGTTTTGATATATCTATTCCTAGTTAAATTGTTATTTGTTTTTGGAATCCATATCTTAATAGTTTTGAGATCTTTAGAAATTGTTTTCTTAATATCTTTCTTAATTTTGTTTTTAAACGTATTTTTAAACTTTCCAGATTTCATTAGATTCTCAATTTTCTTATATCCTAGTCCTATTTTATTTGAAGTAGACTGAGAATTTTCTATTATTGTAGAAAGATTTTCTCGTCTTTTATTGAAGTTATAAATAATTTTATTAATATCTACTAACTTAGTTTTGAGATTAGATTTTTCTAACTCTAATAATTTAGTATTAGATTTTAAGTCATTAATTTCTACTGATACATAATCATTTTTATTCTTCTGAATTTCTAATTCCTGAGTTATCATATAAAGTTGAGATGTTAAATTAGAATTAGATTCTTGAGATATTTCAAGTTCTTCTTCTAGAATTTTCTTTTCATCTCTTAACATATTAATTTCTAATTCAAATCTATTTAGTTTTCCTCGTAACCTTTTATTTTGCTTTTTTGTTTGTTTTGCAAAGTCCACTAGTTTTGAATTAATTTCAACCAAGTCTTCAAAACTTATTTCACTTACATCATCACTTGTAGCCATGAAGCATACATTTGCTTGCTTTGTGTCACTGTCACTTTCTGATGATGAAGAAGAACCTGAATCATCCCATGTTATTGAAAATGCTTTCTTCTTGAATTTGTCCTTCTTGAATTTATTTTTCTTTTTCCGTGGACAATCTTTCTTCATATAACCTTTTTTATGACATTCATAACATTACATGACAGAGGATGATGGTTTATTGATATTATTGTTGTTATTAGAGTTATTTTTGTAACTCCTGAACTAGTTTTTTTTTTTGAATTTCAAAAACTTTTTGAAATTTTTAGCAATAAGTGCCATATCCTCTTCATTTGAATCGGGATCATCTTTTTCTGCTTGAAATGTTAGACTCTTCTTATCCTGTGCTTGAACATTCTTTGCTTGCAAATTCATTTCATATTTCATTAGATTTCCTATTAACTCTTATGGTTTCATAATGGAAAGATCGTTTGCTTCTTCAATAGCTAAGATATTTCTTTCCCATTCATCCGTTAATGAGTTTAGGATTTTTGATACTATTTCAAAGTCAGAAATTTTTTCTCCTAGTGACAATAGTGAGTGATATATATCTTGAAATCTAGAGTACATGTAATTTATAGTTTCGTTTGGTCTCATTTTGAAATTTTGGAACTGATTTTTCAGCATAGAGATTTTGCTTTATTTGACTTTGTTAGTTCCTTCATGAGTTATTTTTAGATTTCTCCATATCTCATAAGCAGTTGTACACATACTAACCCTATTAAACTCGTTTTTATCTAATGCACGAATAACATATTCATAGCTTTAGCATTTGAAATAGCATCAGTTTTTTGTGCAGTAGTCCAAGTTGAAAAATCTTTTGTTGGCATGGTAAATTCATTTTGGGTAATATTATAGGTTTCAAACCATTAGCTTGCATATATGTGCTCATTCTAGTTAACCAATAGTTAAAGTTAAGTCCATTAAATAGTGGCGATCGAGCAGTTGACTGGCCTTCAGTGAAAGTAGAGTTAATGTTAATGCTAGAATTGGTGTTACTATCCATATTACAAAAAAAATATCAAATAACTGTGTTACGGTTATAGGATAACCTTGCTTTGGTACCAAATGCAAGTGACTACTGTGTGGCTAGTTATCACTTAGGATCGTGTAATATAGAATTTATTATAATCTAAATGTAGAAACAGATACTAATAGTAAAGTAAATAAGAATAAGCACACCAGGAGGTTCAAACTTTCCGTTCTACATCCAGTCCCAGACTTCCCTCTGGAGTTTCACTTAATAACCCCTCACTTAACCCGAAAGAATAGGTAAACAACACCTAAGTAGCCGAATAGGATTTTTCTGCCTCAACAACTGAAGAGGACTTTTCCGCTTGATAAAAACTAACGGGAATTCTACAATTTCAATAAAGTTGTTTGACACTTTGTATTCTTGATAACACTGATTTGTCTTTGATAGCACACCCTTTCTATAATCTTCTCCTCAAGTATATATCGTGTGTGTGAAGATTAGAAAGGAAAATATTGCTTAGAATCGAAGAATATGTTAATTAATTCAGAGATTCAAGAAATATATAGATTGTGATTGCTTGTAGAATGCAGAGATATATAGTAGAGAATATAACATCAAATCAAAATAAAAATTGATGATTTAAGAAGTGATTTTAACATCTTTATATGGTGAACAAATAGTTACAACTATTCATGAAGAGTTTCAATCAAAAGATGTAGTCATATCTCTTCAATTTGAATCGTAACTCTTTGTAGATAGAAGTATCTCTTTAGAAAAAATGATTGTTAGAGTCGGTCAGTCAACTGAGCAAAAATGATCAGTCTATTGAATATTCAAAGATAGTGTAGAAACAGAGCATATTTGTGTACTGAGCATGGTCAGTCGACTGGTTGTTTTTGGTCAGTCGACTAACCAGATTGTCAGTGCAGAGTTTGCTTTTTTTTTATTTGAATTTTAAAACAACTTTGATTTTGTGTAAACTGCTTGAGGATAAATTTTAACAATTTCAAACTATATCTAAGATTAAAAACTTTAATAAATAAACATACTATACTTAGATTTGAAGTCTCATCTCCTTTGTAGTTTAATAGTATATCTCATTCTATTTTTGTCGCTTGATCATATAGTCTCATCACTTAATCATTTAATCTTTTTGTCATAAATCGAAACTCATGATTCGACAATAACCGATAAGAAGTTATACATCATTTGTGGGCTATGATTTGTTAAGCAAACTCAAGGTCAAAATACCAAGACACACGAGTCCTAACAACCATAGTGAAGTCGAAAGACTTCTATACTTTATCTTAGGGTTTGTAGAAACATAAAAGACTAGTTAGAACCTTATCAGAAAAATGAAATGGTAACATTTAACCTTTCTAATATTGTAACAACATATGCTAAATAATGTTATAATTATCTAAAATGATAAATTTGTGCATTTAATAAGATTGTTAAAATGTTTATCAACTAAGATATACAAATGAATTGAAGATTGAAAAATAGAAATATAACATATACTTACCAATAAAAGATTATTGTATATTAATGTTTCAACACTCATGCAAGTGCTTGATTTTATACTACTGAATACATTAGTAGTTTGGTCACTTATGCACTTATTTGGTCGAGACCATATATTGCATTTTATGGGTTTAGAGCTCTAAAAACAATAAAAAAACTATGGATATTTGATCCATATACAATTGCATATAAATGTTATATGGTGAACGATCAAAGTTTTTAATGTACTATATTTCGATGAAATTAGTTTATCTGAAAAACCAAACAAACCTTAGTGCATGGTCGAGTGTTTAATCTAATTCATTACAAAAGATCGTATTATGTTAAATGTAATACTAGGCCAAAACTCTAATATAAATCTAAGAACTCGATCACTGAAATGTTAGTTTGATCAGTTTACATAAAGCAGAACATACCTAATGTCCTTAAAAGCTACGGATAATTGAATGTGCTTTTGTAAAGAGTTCGTTATGATATTGTAGTCAGAGTTTTGTTTTGAATGGTTTGACTATTTAGAAATAATAGCGAATGTATAAGAGTGGATATAATTGAAGTACAGTTGGGATGAAGAGAGTGAATGGTCAGATTTTCTTCATAAAGTAACAATGAAAATGAGAATTGTAATAATAGTGATTGATACTTAACATTGGAATAAGAAATGCGATGTCTATTCCGAAATGTGTTTTCACACAGAAATAGTTTTCTATGAGATGTATTTCTACGAGTTTAGATAATTGATCAAAGAACTTCCCGCTGTAAATTAGGTTTAGTATATGAAATAAATAAACTATATTAAGTGAATGATGGACCTCCAAGTTTAGTACGCTATTATAGTAATGGCAGAAATAGTGGAAGCATGTCATATAGCACTTATTATTTGCATCATATCATGAAAATTGTTTTCATAAAATGCACCGAACATTATTTATAAAATAATGACTATTTTTCGGTATCATTTGAGAAATAGACATAACTATATTTCAATATGAATTTATGAACATTCGTTGTGAAATAAAACTAAAATGTGGTGTTGTTTTCATAAAAAAGTGATGCATTGGAAAATACAAAAGTATCTAATATTATTTATAGTTATTTGGAATTATAGACCAAGCCATCGTTTTGAGAAAATAATTTTATTATATGATTTTGAATCATATGATACTGGTTAATAATATCTCAAACAATTAAGGCTATGCACCCATTCAGTGGGAACATCATAAGACCTGATGTACTCTTTAGATTGATACATACAAACTTATGCAATCGTAAGTCTATACCAAAATGGTTCCACGTACTTCATCATATTCCACGATGAGCTATCATCAACATGGACATGTATATTTGATACACATGTAGTATATGTATGTTAAACTCATAGAGTATAAAACAGAAGTAAGTAAAATAACATGCAACAGAAATATGAGTGAGTATATTGAAAAAAGTTACGAACGTACCTAAAAATGAATGAAGATTCAATTTAAAAAATAAATCACTCCACCATTTGATACATAATGATGCATCGATAAGGAGTAATCGAACTTTGTTGAACAATGTGCGATTAAACGGAAGTTGAGTTAGTTTCTTTCTATAAGGTCATGTACTTAAGAGTAGTACACAAGGTTAATATTATTTCATCTAACTAACGGTTTACAAAATCACATAAGATAAAGGTTTATAATAAATTCCAACATATCTTAGGTCAAGAAGTTGGCAGGTTGTGCGAGTCGAAAGATTGCACGTAATAGTTATTTATGAAGGATCTTGTATAAATCTGCCCAGAAGGATTTTGGAAAAGACTACCATTAGATGACATATTTAAGTTTTGAACATAAGTTTTGTAAACTAAAACCAAATCAGTTTTATATATAAAGAAATTTATAAAATGTTTATGAATACATATTCTGTTACACTAAGAAATAACTTGTATTTTATGAAATACTAACTTCATTGTGAAGATATTTCTTTAAGGAATTATTGGTAGTAAATGAAATTGGATACGATCCATAGATAGAACTGATTGGATGAGTTGAAATGAAATTAATTAATCTAAACGAACACATCTTATTAGAATTTCTAATAAGTATTCTCGCGCATTGAAGTGAATATGAGTTTCTTATCAATGTTAAAAATATATAATCGTCGGTTGTTTGATTAAACCATTAAGATGTTGACTCTATAATATGGTATGATGCACAAATCCGAAAGAATTCCAAGTACGCTATCAAAATATGATTTTAATAGTCGTAATTAAAGAGATGTAATCCATCGGCCATGATTGTGTCTTTACGAGCAAGACTAATGTAGCTGGAATTAAATGAGTAACGTTGATAAGAAAATATCGCAAATTTCGATTGTTGAAATTAGCGTAATAGATTCGGTACTCAACGTGTTCAAGTTGATTCAGATTTACTCACAAAATTACCACTTGATTTGACTTTATGTTTGATACGTATGTCTTGAAACAAAAAATTCTAAATATTGATTTATAGTAACCTATTTATACATAATAACCAAGATGTCTTGAAATAAATGGAAGCGATATTGAATTTGGTAGTCCATGGATATGATCCAAGAAAGTATAGAAAATACATTTTATAACCATCAAAATTGAAAAAATATTTTGATAAAAATATCAAATAGTTTGATTATCAGTCAAAATGAACAGGAAACATGTATTCATAAGAACGTCAAAAGGTACATTGATATTTCTAAACTATAAGTAAACAACACGCTGTTGATTTTAAACGATGTCCTTTTGTTAAAATCAATCTTAGTTGTTTTAATGCCCAATTTTGGAGTGTAAATGATGTCTTTTATAGTGAGTATTAAAGATATTGAGAATGTCCCAAATCGATATGCAAAGACATCTTATTAAATTGTTTAATATGGAACATGTGAGATGAGTTGCTTATGCATTGGCAATAGGAATTATCACACATGTTATGTTGTCTACGAGATCTTTATTTTTTTTTGTATATTTGATACATGAAGCAAATATCAAATCCAAAATGATATCGCTAAGCGATTGTTTAAAGTGTTCTCATGTATTTATGAAATACTAGAGAATTATTTTACATGAACAAAAAAACCTTATGAAGGAGTGTTCAGACTCAAACTTCATAAGTTATATGAGTATAGTATGTCAATAATAAATTCAAGCTAAGAATCTTTAGTTGAAAATGTTCCAAATGAAAGACCGTGACTGATTTAATGAAAAGGCTAAGTACACCGCCTTGAATATTTCCGCAATAGAAATAATGTATATAAAATTATAAGTGCACAAATTTATAACTGAGCTGCTTTCAAATGTTGAGAATCTCATAACATTGTTATATGATAACGATGTTGCGATATAATTCATAACAGAATTTAGAGCTCACTAGAGGTCAAGAGGCGTACTTCGAATTTTTCCATATGATAAAACAGTTTATGTTGGGGAGAGTTGATTGACAGAGTGGATAATTAAAGCATAATAGCAAACCCGTTCATAAAGGAACCGACACTAGTACACAATTTATCTGTTGTGTCGCCTTATTTGCCACGGTTTAGGTAAAAACAGTAGCAAATAGTATAATATGCGACTGTTCTTCTTCAAAATCATAGCAGTTGTTCTATGAAAAGTAGAAGAAAATTTAATAAAAGCAATTTGCGACGATTTTTGTCTATAACCGTAGCAAGTACGTTGTTATCTGTGACTATTATTTGCATAATCGTAGCAAATACCTATTGCAAATGCAACTAAAAAATTAAAAAATAATTTGCGACGATTGTATAAAACGGCAGTAGTAACTGCATAAGCAAATTGGGACCGTTATGCTTCAGCCGTGGCAAATGAACGTAGAATTTTCATGAAATCGTGCATACCCTAATTTCAGTTCTCTATAAAACAAAAACTATATCTGTTGCTCCTTCATCTCAAATTGAACTTCCGTTTCAAAACATCGAAGAATATCGCATATTTACATCTCAAATCAAACTGCAGTATTTCCCAAGCCTACCTCCGTCTCCACCTGCCTACCTCCATTTCAACATCTCAAATCGCAAATTAAAATCTCACTGCCTACCTCCATTTCCGCATTTCTGCTGCCGCCAATCTGAGATTACCGGTAGGCATGCAACTTTGAGTTTATTTTTTGTGGATTAGTTTCTGGATTTTGCAAATTAAGAATTATGGGTTGAACGATTATGGGTTGAACGAACGAAAATAATTTGCAGGTTTGTTGACTTTCAGCAAACGATTTCACAAAATCAAAGTTTAATTGCTTTTGCAGAATTGCAAGTTTGTTGACTTGCAGCAAACAAATAGAAATAAAAGCAGTTGTGATACTGAAATTGTACTGCAATACAAAATTTAATGAAGCATTTAATTGCTTTTGCAGAATTGCTTTTTTTGCCTTTTTCATGATTTTCTAGTTGAAAAATGTGTTTAACATCGTTTGTTTCGAATTAGTTAAGTGTCATTTTAAAGCATATCTTTATCTTTACTGCTAATAATAATAGTTCGATGAACACAAAATCAACCGTGTCTTTCTGAAATTCCTGAATTGCCCTTCGTACATTCTCACCTCGCTTTCTCGCTTTTCTCTGCTAACAAAAAAATAGAAAACCCTAGCGACACGATCCAGGCGATTCCTCACCCAATGTCTTCTGCAACGAACGGGATGCTCTGGGGGCGATTACACATCCAAGACGATTGCAGTGCCACTGTCTTCTCCAGCGAATCGCACAAACTAGGGTTATTTCGACGCTATTACAAACAACATATTCTCCAACTTCGGCGTACGATCAACGTTTACGGATTGATTAAGGTTAGTCACTAATCTATGGTTCTCGATTTAACATGTACCAATACTATGTGTTTCATATGCTATACTAAAGATTTTGTCGTAAATAGTTTGATTTGTATAGCAAAGTCAAACAATTTGACAGTGTTAAAATAAAAATTCTAAAACATGGTGAAATGAGCCGTAATCAAACTATTTTATATTCCATTGTGAATTTTTTTTAAACTGTTGGAATCATTTTGATATTGTTATGATTAACATTGGTATGTTTGCTTGATTGCTCTTATATTTTTCACGGAGACTGCTGTTGATTAGTGATACCTATACTGTACCTTTTCCTCGATTTAAAGTTTTATATCTCAGTACCTTTGCTTTGAATTTGTTGCTAAGTTCAAATAAAATTAATAAAGTTGTTATTGCCTATGAGATTTAGCTGTACAAGTTATTCCAGTTTTCCCTAAGCAACAAAAATTACATCAAGCTCATTTACAGTTGCGTACAGTAATTTTTGGTTTGAGATGATTCTATCTTTTGATTATGCAGTATTTTGAATATTATTCACTGCAATCGATGATCATTTTTTAAGAAATGACATATGTGAAATACATTGGAAGATAACATGTATTTAGATATTCAGTTTTTTTTGGAGACAGATCACATGAGAACAACAAATCTGTTAAAACATTATGCCTTGATTGTGCTCTGGATTTTTTCTTTCTCCTCAATGCTTGCTCCTAATACTAATTTGCGTGTTGATTCTCGATCTAGCGAATTCAGATAATATTCTAATTGTATTTTACTATCTATTATCTTAATTTACATGTTGATTCTCGATTTTAATTTATGTGTTACATTCAGTGCATTTTTGGTGGCAACTGCATTACAGGTTTTTATTAAAAGCTCCATTACATATTAGTTTACTGTGTTAAAATACAAGTTTGGATAGTGGTTGTAGTTCTCTTAGTTTAGTTTACAGGCTATTTTAATTTACGTGTTGCAAACAGTATTTACAGATTGAAGAGAGTGAATACATAAGAAAAATGATTATTACAAAGCTACAACATTTTTTTGTTACTATATGAAGCTAAAACATCTTATTTTACCTTTTTTACTCAATTAAAAAATGAACTATTAATGTTGTTTTTTAATAGACTATTACCCACTGCTTTATTTATTTTTTATTTTGATAAGGTGTGGTCATTATGTTTTTTAATGGTAAGGTGCGATGACATATATGCTTTACTGATATATATCAAGTATATGTTCATGAAAATGGTAAGTAATATTGTTTAACTGAAATTCCTAGATATGTTAATGTTTTGGATTCTATTCACACCTTAGCCATGATGTACACAATATTTCTATGCAAATTCATTTTAAAATGTGCAAGCTAGAAAAGGTTCAAACAATAATCATAAATTCTGTTTTCTTAAGTGCATAAACTTGAAAAAATAGCATGTCATCCTAAATTCAAGTTAAATTGTGGTCCAAAGCAACGTTAATATGCACGATATTGGATTTCGTGAAAGTATATTGATATTTCTTATCACTCTTTGTACACGAGTTGAAGTGGTCATACATATGTTGCTCTTATCTATCATGACCTTCTAAAATCACTTCAGTAGTTATGTGCATCTCCAAAAAGTAGATAATTATGTACTTTCTATCAATTTAACTTTATAGGTACTCTATACATCTTCAAAAACTAGATAATTATGTACTTTCTATCAATTTAACTTTATAGGTACTCTGGAATGACTTACAGAATATGATTTATAAATAACAGATCAATGGCTATTTCATCAGTTATAATAATGGCTCATTTGAACAATCATAATCAACCTAAGCAACCAAGGCTAAGGAAGAGATAATGATTCTCATTCACAATCCAAAGGTAAATTAGTACCTATTTATAGTATGTAAATATAAAAAAAATCAAAAGAGAACATCTTCAGAAAGGAGTAGGATTTATATATAGGTAATCATGTACGTTTATGGCTTCCTTTGTGGTCCAATGGGTTATTTGTGTAATGTGTATCATGATTTGGTACTAATTCAAATAGGCACTTCATAATTGATGAATCTTACTTCATTTATTTGATGTCACTCATCCACTTTATTCTTTTGAACTGCTACAATTCCAAAGAAGGTATTTTCTTGATAAAAGATGGGCGTAGTTATGCACAAATATTGTTAGAAAAGTCCTACATTTCAGCTTTCTATTAGAAAAATTCTTTGATTATTTTCCATGGAAGTTAGTACTTTATTTGTATGAAACGAAATATTCGTCCTATTTTATTATGAGTCCTTGAATCTCCTATTATATGTAACCATATAGTTACCCATATTGCTATGAATAACATGGCTTTTCCTTTGCTAATTTCCTTTTATTCATGTATAGAACTTTGTTTCACGCATAAATATTTGAAAATTGATCATTTTGGTTTGACTTTTCGTATTTAACACACACACATACCTATGTGTATATTGAAGGAACAATTACATATTCAAGAACTAAAATTTGTTAGGGTTCACAACAGCGTCTTCTTCAAATAACAATGCATTAGTCATGGCAATTTTTCTGCATAACTGATGCACTAATGCTTTTAGGTATAATAACATGACTTTTTTTGTTCACTTTCCTCGCTACATTTATTTTTCACTTCAGTTCCTTTTCATTTATTTTTTGTCTATTAAAATATATCCATTATACTTATTCAAAATATTCACTCTCATATTTATTATTACATTCAACACGACTACGCTTTCACTTTATTATGACTTCGTTCCCAAATATGATGAATTTACAGTTTTTTAACTTATTTGATGTCCTGTTAATTAGTTGTTGTTTCAATGGCCTAAATAGCAGAAGCAATCCAGATTTTGGTTAAGAGAGAAACATCAGTTTTCCGTCGTGATTGTTAGTTTAACTCATTGGAAATGATACTACTGTATTTGGAAAATCTAAACTTTATAGTTATTGAAACAAGTTACTTTTAAATATATCATTGATATTTTTGGCTAATTTGTAGGTATTTTGAGGAAGGAGGATTCCAAGAAAAGGAGAAGGGAGGCTTCATATGCAAATTGAACTGCTATTTTGATCCATGAATTTTGCTTTGTGTAATTTTTGCTAAGCTGGATGGATTCATGGGTTTGTACAACCACTTCTCCATTAGGAAAAGCAAAAAACATCTTAAAATCACCTAAACGTTTGAAGAAATCTAAATGTCCTAAGTATTAAGCTCAAGCATCACCAATCAATTTCCATCAGGCGTCGGACTCAGGTAATTATTTGCTTATTTTCATCAACTGCTTAAGATTTTGATTAGTGCGATTATCGATTAGAATCTACAACAGCAATTAGTATCTACAATGGTGATTGACGATTAAGCACGAATTGCTTATATCCATCTAGATTTTATATCCTTCAGATGCTAATTTCATGTAACTGTTAACTGATTTTCATTACTTCAGATATTGAGTAATTATCGGGTTCCTTAATGATTCACAAGAAGTGTACGCCCTTTATTATTTGTTTTACTATTTTCTCTTTACTGCACACTGAAAAAGGTTACTGTGATTGAGTGTCTTCAGTTTGATTACTTCCAAAATGCAATAGGTAAGGTTGATAATGGAATTTACAAAATTTAGCAAAAATGTAAATCAGCAGTACTTTCAAATTTTCTATCTCTTAAACACTCCACTTTCATTAGTGTCAGTATCCGCTCAATCAGAACCCAAACGAATAGACATGAGAAGCCCATTAAGTGATAGTAATGAAAATTTAGTTGCATTGCAGTAAAGAAAAGAAGAGCAGGTTTAATGAATATGTAAAAAACGTAAAAAACTTTCTTTAGATAACAAAAAAATATACACAAAATTGGTTTTGTTCTCCTAAAGACTTAGAAGCTACTTTAGGTGTGTGTTTGTGTGTATAAAAGATATATATTACTATTAAATAATTTTAACTTATATAAGAAGAAGAAAACAAAAGACATGTGGAATTTGATTTATATATGACCATCAAATATAAGGAGAAGACAAATATATATGATATTGTTTTTATCCATTTCTCAAAACTTTGACTTAAGTATATTGTTTTCAAATTTTGCTTCATTTCAGGTTGAGAAATATATTATAAGTAATTCTTTATCAGTGAAGGAGTTCATGTTTGCTATATTGACATTTTTAACTTGGTTACACACAGGTCCTATAATTGTGAGAAAACTACCATCCATGCCAAATAATTGCTTCGACTCAAATACAGTAAAGAAAGGTAATCTTCTATCATACCGATTTCTTTTCTTTCCCCGATTCAGTTTTTTGACTCTTTATGATAACACATTTAATTACAGACAACACTTTCAGTGTCTCCCTCAAATTTTTATTCGCTTCAATGTGTTGCTGAACCTGTTGATTTGAGATCTATGTCATTTGTTAGCACTCATGAATACTTGGCTCTTGAGATTATTTTGGGTAATCACTAAAAAAGGAACATATTTTTTTACTCATTTATTCCATTAGAGATGGTAATACACATCCATGTATCAGTGAATTCCTTATGAGTTGTTTTGTTACACTTTATCATACTGCTTGAGATGGGATTAAAAAAGTGAATGATTCAGGGATAAAATCTGAGGGGCTTACATCTGCTCTTAAACATACATAATTTTTATTTTCAAGAGGGTTTCAAAGAATTAATTAATGTACATAGTGATGGATATAGATGCATTAACATTGGGAAATTCTCATTTACATATATTTAAGGCGTATCCATATATTTTTTAACAGGGAAGGGCATGGAAGTCCAGTGGATTTACATAATATTGTTAATTATGGAGGCCAATAATTATACAGGATATCTTTCTTTTTGCGAAATAACTGTAGCTACAACAATCCTTAATTTTTCATGGATGCTTTTTCTGCAGGATGCATCACTAGGAGGTCAAGTTCGTTATCATTTATATTCAGTTACTGGAATGGCTGTAAATGGAAGGTATAATAGACTTTATAATGTTACCGGGCAGATATTTTGCTATACTAATTCTTATTGTAATGATACAAATCACGTAACATATAAACTGAAATATATATTGACAGTTTATGAAGGATGCATCAGAAAAATATCGATCTGAGATTTAGAAGGTAATTTGATTTCTGCTAGATTCAACAAAAAAATCAACAAGCAAATGACTGATAACATATGTTACTTTTTCAGCCGGTTTCATCCTTTAGATTGACGTAGAAATGAGTATATATTGTTGGGAGTTCTGAAGAGTTGAAGGTTATTATGCAGATTTTTATAGTGAGTGTTACTTCAATTGTGTAGAATTATTTGTTTACTTTTTCAATTTTACAATGTTGTAAATGACATGCATTTTGAAAATATAGACTGCAAATTCAACAGCTTACTTCTTCAGAAATCATACCAGCTACCAACAGCTGAAGGGAATCCATGCAGCTATAGAAGCATCACTTCAGAAGAACCAAGGAACTGCTACTCAATTCAGAAAATTACTTTTGTTTTGATTCTGATTAGTAAATTATTAAATTAATTCATGCTCTTAGATTTAGATAACAAAATAACTGCATCCTGTTTAATAAGTTCAGATCTAACATAGAAAGGCATCTCTGGCTTATTGTGTAGTCGATTAGTCCTTTCACACAACACATTCCATGTTGTAGGTACCAGGCATACATCTGAAGTGTTTTTCTGTTGTTTATGTCTGCAAATATTAATATTAGTGAGTTTATAATCTCATTTAGCTTCAGTGATTGCGAATGACCTATATTGAAGTGTTGTCTGATTAGAGTTTATATACTTTTGAGTGTTCACATTCAAAAAATGATCAGTCACCCAACTCCTCTGAGTTTTTGCACAGAGCAGATGTTGTCCCAATATTGTTGTCCTATTTTCTTACTCTTTCCAATATTGGTGTTCGGAAATTATCAAAAATAAGTTAAAATAAGTTCAATAATTTTAACAACTAATTAAATTTGAAAAATAAATGTAGATAATTTGGTAACAAGATAGAATGGATCTATTTATCTTTACGACTAATAATGAGAATTCAACAAACATGAATCCAAACTTCAAAGTTCACCGTGTGGCCAATTTTAGCTGTTTTTTTTGATTGTTTCCTCAAAACCTGTTTTGTCTAATTCAAAGCAAATATTATTTCTTACACGCTCTTTTCCGTACACCGATTGATTGGTTCACTGAATTGTGATCCATGTTTTTTCCATTGTAGCATTATACTTACAAACAACATTTGTTACAAGTGCTTAATCGGTAAAATTCTTTGATATGAACATGAACTCATTTTTCTTTATGATCCTATGTTGCTATCTGTGATCATTTTCTTTATATGTTGAAACTATTTTCTGTGTTGTTGACAAGTCAAAATTATAGAATTCGTTGCCTTCATAATTTATCATTATTGAAAGCTGAAACAATTCTTTCTAATCGACTGTCATGTGCATTTTAAATATTCTAAATATTATGCATAATTTAAACATAATAATGACCATAGATCTAAATGCACGAGAAAAGGAAGTAGAGCATGAAGATGTATTGTCCTTGAGGAAACAAAAAAATGAAATTTACATCTGGAAAATTGAATGAAATAGCATCTACTGATCAGCACAACACAATGACCACAAATCCTAAAGAATTTCTAAAAACCTTAGAAAAAAAGAGAGACTAGATTTAGATCTACTACAGAAGGCTTAAATGAAAATGATAGTTCCTAAAATTTTGTACCTGCTTCTGAAACCTTTTCAAATGATCTTATTAGTTATAGATAATGTTGCAGCACAAATGGTTGATAGCATCATACATGAAACAAATCAGCAAAATGTGTCAGCCTACATAGAAGATAATCCTGAATATAGTGCATAAATTCAGTCAAAAAAGTAAGAAAAACAAGACAAAAACAAAACAAAAGCTCCTCCTAAAAGATACATTTAGAGCTCAACAAAAGGTAAATGAGTTTATTTGTGTGGAATATACGAGGAGCTAACAATGATTTCAAGATGAATGAAGTGATTAAACTCCTCAACACCTACCACCTATCTTTGGTTTGTTTGGCTAAAAATAAGCAATCTACTAACAAAATGGATTATTTATACTGTAATTTCACAATGACAAGTTAGGCATGATAATGATCATAGATCTACAGGCACTTGACATACACTTATTTTAAATATTTAAGCTCTTTGCTTACATAATTTTTTGCTATTTACATGATTCACGTATTGTTCTATTGTTTTATTTACCGTTCTTCTTACCCTCCTTCAACTTATTTTATAAAATTTTAAACTTATTTGGACTGACCAAATCCCATTTCCCCTACAAGTTAATGTACCAATGAATATTTTGATTTTTGCAAACTGTATTCAAAACCCTTAATTTTTGAGTGTTTTTGCAATTTCAGGTTGTATAGAGAATATGGATTCAGGATAAATATATTGATACACAGCCCACTCATGTTCCTTCTTTTTGACATAATGTGCACATCTCCTGCTTTTTGACATAATAGTGCTCATCATACTTTAGGCTTGGATGAGTAGAACACTGATCATTTGGTTAATTAAAATATCATTCTACTATAAATAATTCAAAACCTCAAAACTAATCCGAATATGCTATATGCTATAAAATATAAGTCATTCGGATTTGAATTATGTGAGCATCACTTATCACTATTGATTAAATGATATGAAAAATTGCTTATACAAAGCAATTGTTGATTTCATTTTTTAGTTTATTTGTTACTGTAGGTTATGCTTTTAATTCAGTACCATTCACCATTCCCAATCAAACAATCCTCTATCATCACTATCGATCAAACAATCCTTTTATTTATCACATAAATGCTGATTTTTTATTTTATTTTGATGTTTTGATATTTGATTTATATGTTCTAATTTCGATTTGATGATAGTCAGTGGTATATTTTTTACCTTCTAATTTCTGTTGGCAGGTCTTTGTTAAGGAAATCCAGGGCATCAGCTTGATCTTTGCAATATGAATCCTCTCCTTATTATAATGGTTCAGTAGTAGATTCGGGGACAATTTCTGAAGTCGAACATTCCTATCTTTCAGTTGAGCACTGAGAGGTTTCAGCGTGTTATTTTCCCTTTTCAGAATAGGTATGTATTTATTCATATGTAAAGTTAATGCCTGTGTCTATCTTCCCTATTGCTTTATTGGTTGTTGTAGATTCATTTCCTGTGTATATACATACACACACACACACACACATCTTTACTACTAATAATATAAATTCAAACAATAGGTTTCAACCGTGTCTTTTGAGAATTCCCGAAATACCCTTTAATCTTGAGTCTGTGCGTCTTCCTACATCCCAACTTACGTTGTTTTACACTCTCAAAATTTCATTTCTCCACAAAATCAATTGCATCTCTATAACAATAGAAAGATCACATCCATCTTTAGCATCTAACATGATTAGCAAAGACCCGATATGGATTTATTGAATATGAAGTCGTTTTGATGGATTGTTAAGTCACCAAGATTGTCGGTCATGTAATTGAAGAAATTTGGGGGTCTTTACATCCAAACTTTATGCAGATTTCGATGATTATGATTTCGAATTCGGTTTTTAAGAAGAAGCACTTGATGTCATGGACGGCGACTTCAATGGAGTAGGCGGTTAGGATTCCGTGGTAGTTAGTCAGCTTTCTTGGATGTTGATATCAATAAATCGAGTGCTCTGAGAAATAGATAATGAATCATTAAATTGTAAGTCCCTCCTTTTTTGTTTATGTTAGTCTCTATCTTGCTCATGAGATTGTTTCAATCACAAAAATATATGAACTATGGCCTTGAAATAAAACAAAGTTTAATTACATTGGAGCTGAAATAAGTAACAACTGCTTTTGCTTAGCCTTTAAAAGATAAAACTCTTAACACTTGACTAATTTGTGCAGAGTAAAATACAGAAAAATCTGCGTCTTACACACAAATACATCTTTCTCCATGTACATTTGAATGAATTATCTAATCAAACAGTGGAGATTAACTCTATTGGTGGCTATGTGATGATATATAAATATATAATATGTTTATGTCTATGAATTTCGATATAAAATGCTAGGGAGGTACCTAAAGCTGCTGTTCACTCTCAATTCACATACAAAATACCTTGAAAACAAAATATATTTTATAATGTTAAGTAGCCACGATGACATTAATATATTAGTGGATGGTTCAAACTACATTTTATAACGCACATGTTTTTGTTAGCTATAAGTAGTGTGTGACTATCAAGCAGACAAACATAATAATAAATGGATATAATCATGTTCTCATTATCTTCCCGTCTATTGTTGTTTCATACGTTCAGTGCTACTCATTGCCCACTCATTATTATCATTCGTTTTTTCTATTCTGTACATATTTCTCAAAAGTTGGATGGGATCTAAATGATGATGTAGATGTACAATTAAAGAATAGTCAAGTACTAAGAACGGGAAATTAAAATAGACATGGCATGAGCAATAAGCATGCTTATTGATAGATTGCTTAACATATGTAATTACCCAATTAAGTGGTAAAAACGAAGTATATAGGTTTAAGTTGGGTTACATGTGACTTAAAAATATTATAACTGCTGCTACTACTATGGCAGTAGATGATATAGTATAAAATTACCTTTTTATTGAATTAAGTGTATTTTTCAAATGATATAATTCTCAATTTTAGGGAACAAAGGAAAAAATGGAGAAGATTTATGCGTACCTAGCATATTTTAGTAAATAATGTTTTGAGATACCCAGTAATGTATCTCTAATTTTATAAGATTATACACTTTCAATTCAAATACTGGAGATAAAGGATTAAAATGTAGGCATGCATGCTTTATAATCATGATAATTAGCACGGTAATTATGAAGATGGTCATAATGAGAAAAGTATAGGTGATATTTAGCTATTGAGGAGAGATATAAAGCGATAGAGGGAGTAGTAGATCGGTATATCGAACTCCCATGCAATAAAGCACGGACGAATATTATCGATGAGTGAACAACAAATGGCTATGAATATTTCGAAAACGTCCAAAAACAAGTGAATTTTACACAAAAACATCAGCTCAAATTTAGTTATCAACATGGGATAAGGTTCATGTTCATTTTTCAATCAGTTATTCTTACATACTTTTATATTAGGTTTTCGTTCAGTAATCCATGCATGCATGTATATTATTAGGAATAAACCGTTTATATAATATACTCTTCTCATTTTTAAATATGGTGCTAAATAATGAAGCTTTTTAGTAAATGATACAGTAACTTTTTATTTTAACACTTAATTAGGTTGAAGCACCGATATAATCTTTAAATGCTGAGAGATTTTCAAGAATACCTTAAAACTATAAATGAAACTATATTAAAATCACTGGGCTTTTGGACAAATATTTTACAAAAAGATTATATTGTTCATCTAAATAATGTGAAAAGATGGAAGAGTGTCAGATTATATGTTGGATCATTTTTACTGGAAATCTTAGTTAAAATTTTAATGAACTTTTTCTTTATTTTTCATCTATTAAGAAAAAAAATGCGGACAACGGTTGTTTCAGTCAAATTTTTCTTTGCTTTTTATAATAGACTAATTTCAAACGTAGGAGCATAAAAGTTGATGATGAACTAATTAAATTATATTACACTTGGCTTGAGTGTTAGATAATCTATACATCAATAGTCATTCAAATATGTGCAATATGCATGTATCCTTTGTACAAATTTGAGTCTGTTCTCTCTAAGCTGGAAGATACACTTACAGATGCCCCATGAGTTGCAGATTCCTTGGTCGCATTTTTATGAAAATTATACTTGAAAATATGATTTTTTAAGAGAGATAGGAAGAATAATCCATGAAGGCGGTGAAGAACCTGGGCATTTGTTTGGCTTAGCCTCTAAAGTACTTGGGTATATTTTAAAGATTATTATAGAAGAAAAGGAGATCTGGGTAAAGAAACAGTCACAAATTCAAGACTTAACCTAGATGAATTTCACCGCATCCAATTAAGTCAAACAAGCTAAATGCATTTCTCTAAATTCCACTATATATCATGTTCATAGCGGAGAAATGTCGTCGTCATTTTTTGTTTTCTTGGGTTTATTTTCCTCTATTTATTTACTTCTCTTCCGTTACTGAACTGTAAATGAAACAAAAATGTTTTGGTTCATCAGCAAAATTATAGTTTATAGCATTGGGAGAGCTTGAAATCTTGCTGTAGATTTTGAGAGAACTTGGGAGATTCATGGTAACCGTTTTGGTATTGTTTGTTCTGATGAAAATATGATTCATTCCTAAGTATTATATTTTGCTTTACTTTTGAACAATGTGTTATTGCAACTATTATATTTTCCAATAATCAGTTATACTACAAACAATATTGAAAGAAACATGCATAATTATCATTTACTTGAAAGTATTGGGCTTCATGGATGTTTTAGCCATTCTTCACATCGTGATCTGCAGTCATTTTTCTATCGTTTTCCTATAGACATGTTAAGGTATGTAATATATTTAAATATTAATAACATTTTCATGTACAAAATCCTACAACAATGTATATTTTGGTCCATGTGTATGGAGCTGCATATGCTTAAAGAATAATATATTATTTAAGATGATGGATTTATAGTGGAGTATAAATTATTACTGAAGATAGAATATAACAAGATAAATTATTATACACATTTTCCAGGGCTCCACCTTTTGTGGGCAAATTGATAAATAAGATTGCTCTTGTTGTGTTCTTTAGGATATGTTGATTGTGTTATTCCTCAGGTAATTTTTACATATTATTTTATTTGGTTTCTCATCATACTTGCAAGCAGGTTGCGTCTAAAGTATGCAGTGAAAAATATTTTATATTATGTACATTATTATACATGAAGCTCTTATATTGTTTGATGTGAATTATGCCCAGTGTCAACATTGGTGTATATACTATGCATGTGAAGGTTTATATGCTAACTGTGCAATGTCATGTAAAATTAGAATATTATACGAATACTTATTAGAAAATGTGTAGATGCATCTATTTCATAATCTTCCCAACAAATCTACAAGTTAATTAGGAATAAATAAGCACATTACATAGCCTAGGAGTTTATGGGCCTTGCCAATTTCATTAGATTTTAAAAAAAATGTCAAACGCCTATTTATATCTGATTCCATTGTATCAATTGTTTCCCTTTCAGTTTATGACATGTATTTGTGTACATGCTGACTGTTTTATAATTATCAGCAAAACTTAATTCAGATGTCCTTGACTTCTTCAAATGTTTGAACCCTATTAGTAGCCACAACTAACATTGGATTTTTTTTTCAAAACAACGGGCGCTCTAAAAACTACATTGAGTTTTCGACTCCATGCAGTTTCATTGAGTTAAAAACCGACTTGACGCGAAGTCACTCATTGCAAACTGCATTGAGCTGCAGTTGATGGAAGTAACGGTCGATGGAGCAATGATCCAAGTAGTGTGGAAACCTGAACCAATGCATCTCATCATAACCTGTAAGATGATGCACTTTAAATATTTTCTGATATGTTTTCATGTTTCATATCATCGTATATAAACCTCACATGAACTATAAGCTTGCTATCTAGACCTCGCATAAAAACCTACGTATAGCTTGATAATAGAAAAAAATTGCATTCTTAGTTATCATGCTTGATATAAATACTGCAATGTATCAATACTGTAATTTAGAAGGGACGGATATTGCAATTTAGCACTGCGCTACTGCTTAGTTGTATTTTGTAGTAGAGCAGTGCCCAGTTGCCTTGCAGTTGAGCACACTGCTCAAGTGCAAATGCAACTAAGCACTGTGCTCGGTTGCATTTGTAACTTAGCTAAAGTGCTCAGTTGAAAAATGCATTTGCAACTGAGTTGAGATGCTCAGTTGCATTTTGCAGTTGAGCGCACTACTTAGTTGCATTTGCAACAGAGCACAACGATTACTTTTATATTGAGTTATATTATAATGGCAAAAAGAAATTGGTGTGTTCGGCTCACTTTTTTTTCCTCATATTAGTTTAGACTTCCTTTATGTATTAATGGTGTTTGGTTTCCTGAATGTTGCAGTCAAAAAGTATGGATTAGTATCACGTGTATAAACTGAAAATAATTTATTTATGCAAGCAAATGCTCAAGGACCAATTATGTAGCATATTGCTAAGTCATTTCTAACAAAAAAATTGCATCTGCATTTATAGTTCATAATTTTTTTACTATTAGTATTATAGGAAGATATTAACTCTTGCAGTGGAAGAAATAGAGGAGATATGTTTAGAGGTCATCATACAAAAAGCATTTGATTTGGATTGAGGACTTGATGCAACTAAGGCCAGAGAAGAAGTTGTGCAAACTTTAATTCCTGAAAACATGAGTTTGTGGTGTAGTGTGATGAGTCGTTCACGACTCAGTGAAGGTTTGAGTCGTTGCCGAGCTAAGGAAGGAGGGCCACGAGTTAACAAGCCAAGGGGGAAGGTAGGCCGAGTTAACGAAGCATGGTCACTACCTAACAGAAGAGTATTGGGTCGTCTCCGACCTAAGAAAGCACAGGAGGAAGAATTCCGACCTAACAAGCTCCGACCTAACGAGCTTCGACTTAATGAGTTACGACCTAGTGATATTGAACGAGATAACTTTGCCGAGTTCCGACCTAAGCAAGCTAAACTGCATTCTATTTTAGGTCGTGGGGGATTGGGTCGTGTTGTATTTTAGGTCGTTACCGACCTATGGGTTGTATTGCGTTAACTCGGTCATGTATGTAATGTGTTAGGTCGCGAACGACCTAGATGAGTCGGTCACGTTGAGTTGTATGCTAGGTCGTACTTGTTAAGTCGGCCAGGTTTTGAGTAGTTATGTCGAGTACTTTGTGTTGTAAATAGTAGGTCGGTATGTAGTTGATTCAGTTGAGTCGCTTTGTGTTAAGTCGGTCACGACTTAAGGTGAGTCGTAGGTCGGCAACGACTTAGGGACTGGGTCGAAAACTCTATAAATAGGGGCGTGTGTTGTACATTTGTGTTGTTGATTTTTGAATAAAAATTCCTTTTCGTTAGCTTTGTGCTTTCATACCAATTGGTAGTTGAGTGTAATCTCATATCTCCACTTACGTCATTCGAGTGCGCTCGAATCCACGTTTGTTGAAGCCGATTCACGGAATCTAGTGCGCTAGATCAACGTACGAAGAATCGTAGATCTTTGAACACGGTATAGTGCGCTATCAACGTGTTTGAGATAGCTAGAATTCGGTATCTTCGGATCAACGAATTTGGGCATTTCGGTATCTTCATTCCATCGATTTCTACATTTCACCGATTGAAGTTTTGTTTGATTAATCCGCTGCGTCATTATTGGTATCAGAGCCATACTTAGCCAATCATAGCTAAGTTGATTCTTGGAGCCAAGTTTTTGAAGTTTTTGAAGTTTTTGAAGTTCGAAGGAGTTCATTGTGATCTTGTTGAATTTGTAACAACATTAGAGTGTTTGATTCATTTCATTTTGGATCGAGGAGTTGGAAATTGTTTGGATCTATCTTGGGATTTTGCGCGCCAAGATTTGAAGTGTGGAGCCGTGTAGAAGCCATTGCCGATCTAAGTAGAGGCCGAGACAAGATTAAGCCGTGCATTGTTGAGCCGTGACTTATTGCACTGTTGAAGCTTTGAATTTTGTGTTCGAATTGTTGAAGTGTTTGTGAAAGTTTTCAATCATGCCACCAAGGAGAGCTAATCGTCATCAAAATGTTGAAGCTTTGTATCGTAGAGAAGAAGCCGAGCTTATGGAACAACGTATTAATGAGAAGTTTGATGAAGGCATTGGTAAATTGGAGAAATTGATGAATGATTTGAATCAAAGGAGGAGATCACCAAACTCGAACCATGGAGGAAACCGAGTTTCGCCATCGGTTACGGAAGCGGGGAGGGTATCACCACATTCATGTAGAGATAGAAGAGAAACATCAATTTCATCACGAAGAGATCATCATGACTATGCACATGAAGAGGGAAGAAGTCGACGTGAATTTGAACATGAAGCATATAGAGATGAAGAGAGACATAGTCAAAGAAGCATGCATGAGCGAAGGGATGATAATGGTCGAGATCGATGTAGACGTACTTTTGATTTTGTTGAAGAAGGTGATAGAGCTAGTATCCATTATCGAGATCGAGATCAAGTTCGAAATTCTTATCGGGATGTTGAAGATGATCGTCGATGGGAATCGGGTATGAAAATGGAGATTCCGGAATTTAAAGGCGGGACGGTAGCTGAAGAATTTCTTGATTGGTTATCTAATGTTGAAGAGATCTTTGATTTCAAGGAGGTCCCGGAGAATCGAAGGGTGAAGTTGGTTGCTACTAGGTTGAGGGGGAGAGCTTTGGCGTGGTGGCAGCAAACTAAACTAACCAGGGAGAGAATGGGGAAGTCAAAGATAGAATCGTGGGATAAAATGAAAAAGTTGATGAGATCTACTTTCTTACCTTACAACTACCAATCACTTATGTACCAGAGATTGCAGAATCTGAGGCAAGGGACAAAGTCTGTTAGTGATTATGCTGATGAATTTTACCAACTCATTGCCAGAAATGATATTATGGAAACGGAGGAACAGCTAACTGCTAGATTCATTGGGGGATTGAGAATGCAGATCCAGGATATGGTTAATATGTTTGATCCTAGATCAGTTGCAGAGGCACATCAGAAAGCGTTGGCTTGGGAGAAGCAAGGAAGGCGTGGAGGTGGTGTGTTTACTAATTCCAATAATCAAGCAAGGGGTGTTGGTGGAAGTTCTAATGTTCCTAAACCTGTTTCAAAGCCAGTGGTGAAGGAGGCTGAGAAGGCGAAGGTTAGCAGTGGGTTCAAGTGTTATAATTGTCAGGAGTTGGGTCACAAAGGTAATGAATGTCCGAAGCCGAAGAAGAGAACCGTGGTTGCAGAAGTTGAGGAGGATGATGGCGAGGAAGCAGAATGTTCAAATACACCTTATGTTGAGGAGGAAGAAGAATTGTTTGGAGATGAAGGTTGTAATCTTATGATGAGGAGGTCATGTCTTACACCAAGGCAAGAGGAGGATTGTAGTTGGTTGAGAAGCAATATTTTTCAGTCGACATGCACTATTCTGGGAAAAGTTTGCAAGTTCGTTATTGATGCTGGAAGTTGCGATAATATTATTTCTACAGAAGCAGTAAGAAAGTTGAACTTGAAGACCGAGAAGCATCCTAAACCGTACAAGCTAGCATGGTTAAGGAAGGGTGGTGAAGTGAAAGTGTGTCGAAGGGCTTGTGTTAATTTTTCTATCGGGAAGAAATACAAAGATGAAATTTGGTGTGATGTAGTAGACATGGACGTGTGTCATCTGTTGTTGGGCAGACCGTGGCAGTTTGATAGAGCAGTACAGCATGATGGTCGTGCCAATAGTTACAGTTTCATGTTCGAGGGTACTAAAATCACTTTGGTTCCTAAGAAGCAACAGCAGAAGGAGAGCAAGCTGGAAGAGATTGAGGAATTGAAAACTCTGTTGACTTTGAAAGAGTTTGTTAAGGAAGTTGAAGAGGAGCCTGAAGTATTTTTGTTGATTGGGAGAGAGAGTAGTGAAGAAGTTGAAATACCAGAAGCAGCAAAGCCAATTTTGAAAGAATTCGAAGATGTCTTTCCAGAGGAGTTGCCTAAGGAGTTACCGCCACTTAGAGACATTCAACATCAAATTGATCTTGTTCCGGGAGCAGTGTTACCACATCGACCACACTACCGAATGAGTCCGAAGGAACATGAGGAGTTACGAAGGCAGGTGGAAGAGTTGTTGGAACAGGGACGTGTTCAGGAAAGCTTGAGTCCTTGTGCCGTGCCAGCATTATTAGTGCCAAAGAAGGACGGAACATGGAGGATGTGCACAGATAGTAGAGCTTTGAATAAGATCACTGTCTGATATAGATTTCCTATGCCAAGGTTGGATGATTTGTTAGATCAATTGAGTGGGGCAACTATATTTTCGAAGATTGATTTGAAGAGTGGTTATCATCAAATTCGAATAAGACCTGGAGACGAATGGAAGACAGCTTTCAAGACGAGAGAGGGGTTGTACGAATGGTTGGTCATGCCATTTGGTTTGTCAAATGCACCTAGTACATTCATGCGGGTGATGAATCAAATCTTTAGACCACTCATTGGGAAGTTCGTTGTGGTTTATTTTGATGATATTCTGATTTACAGCAGAAGTATGGAGGAGCATGTTCTACATTTGAGGGAAGTATTGATTATTCTTCGTGAAGAACAATTTTATGCTGCTACGAAGAAATGTGTGTTTATGACGCACAGTGTTTTATTTCTGGGTTATGTTGTTTCAAGAGAAGGTATTCAAGTTGACCAGAGTAAAGTTGAAGCTATTAGAAATTGGCCACAGCCGAGAACTATCACTGAAGTTAGAAGTTTTCATGGATTGGCATCATTCTACCGAAGGTTCATTCCACACTTCAGTAGTGTGATGGCACCAGTTAACGATTGCATGAAAGGAAAACAGTTTGTATGGTCAGAGGAAGCGGGAGTTGCTTTTGAACGGATCAAAGAACTATTGACGACAGCACCAATTCTTATTTTACCTAATTTTCAGCTGTTGTTTGAGCTACACACTGATGCATCAAAGGTGGGAATTGGAGGAGTGTTGAGTCAGCAGGGGAGACCTATTGCATATTTCAGTGAAAAGTTGTCAGGGGCGAAGATGAGATACAACACATATGACGTTGAATTCTATGCTGTGGTGCAAACGATTAAACATTGGAGACATTATCTATTTCAGAAAGAATTTGTTCTGTACACTAATCATGATGCATTGAAGCATTTACAGGGGCAGGATAAGATTTCAGCGAGACATGCATCTTGGATTGCATATTTACAGCAGTTTACTTTTGTCGTTAAGCACAAATCAGGGGTGACAAATCGAGTAGCTGATGCTTTGAGTAGGAGGAGTCATTTATTAACGACAATGAAAGTTGAAGTGACGGGTTTTGAGATGTTGCCGGAGATGATTAATGAAGATCCTTACTTTGTGAAATATGTTGAGAAAGTGAAGGGTGAGAGTACCGATGAATTTACGTTGGTTGATGGTTTTCTGTTTAAAGGGAATCGTTTGTGTATTCCAGACTGTAGCTTGAGGTTAAAAATTGTCAAAGAGTTACACGAGGAAGGGCATGTGGGCCGTGATCGTACTTTGCAATTGATTTCACAATCTTACTTTTGGCCGTCGATGAGAAAAGAAGTGGAAAGATTCGTGGGGAGATGCCATATTTGCCAGGTGTCGAAAGGAACAGCAACGAATGCAGGGTTGTATATGCCATTACCAGTACCATCTAAGCCATGGGTTGATATTAGCATGGATTTCGTTTTGGGTTTGCCTAGAACTCAAAGGGGAAATGATTCGATATTTGTTGTGGTGGACAGATTTTCGAAGATGGCACATTTTATTGCCTGCAAGAAGACAGCGGATGCAGTTCGAGTGGCACAATTATTCTTTAAGGAGGTATATCGATTGCATGGTTTACCAGAATCTATTGTTTCTGATCGAGATACTCGTTTTCTAAGTCACTTTTGGTTGAGTTTGTGGAAGATGGTGGGAACGAAGCTGAAATTTAGTAGTGCTTATCATCCACAAACTGATGGACAGACAGAAGTTGTTAACAGGTCATTGGAAAATTTGTTGCGATGTCTTGTACAGGATAATTTGAGAAGTTGGGACATGAAGTTATGCCAAGCTGAATTTGCACATAATCATGCAGTGAATCGTAGCACGGGATTCAGTCCATTTCAGATTGTTTATTCAAATTTACCCAGGGGACCGTTGGATTTGGCAGTAGTACCACAGTTGAAGGGAACAGTTAAACGAGCTGTTGATTTTGTTGATGAGCTGACTGAATGTCATAAAATCGTTCAGGAACGATTGAAGAAATCGAATGAGAAGTATAAGAAGTCTGCAGATTTGAAGAGACGAAATATTGAATTTAACGAAGGTGATTTGGTTTATGCTGTATTGACCAAAGATCGTTTTCCAGTGGGCGCATATAATAAGTTAAAAGCTAGAAAAATTGGTCCTGTCGAAATTGTGAAACGAATTAATGACAATGCTTATAAGTTGAAGCTGCCAGAGGATATTTACACTTCTGACGTATTCAATATTAAGCATCTTGTGCCATATTATGGAGATAAACATTTTGATGAGAAAGAATTTGCAAATTCGAGGACGAATTTTTCTCAACCAGGGGAGGATGATGCAGCTAAGGCCAGAGAAGAAGTTGTGCAAACTTTAATTCCTGAAAACATGAGTTTGTGGTGTAGTGTGATGAGTCGTTCACGACTCAGTGAAGGTTTGAGTCGTTGCCGAGCTAAGGAAGGAGGGCCACGAGTTAACAAGCCAAGGGGGAAGGTAGGCCGAGTTAACGAAGCATGGTCACTACCTAACAGAAGAGTATTGGGTCGTTTTCGACCTAAGAAAGCACAGGAGGAAGAATTTCGACCTAACAAGCTCCGACCTAACGAGCTTCGACTTAATGAGTTACGACCTAGTGATATTGAACGAGATAACTTTGCCGAGTTCCGACCTAAGCAAGCTAAACTGCATTCTATTTTAGGTCGTGGGGGATTGGGTCGTGTTGTATTTTAGGTCGTTACCGACCTATGGGTTGTATTGCGTTAACTCGGTCATGTATGTAATGTGTTAGGTCGCGAACGACCTATGATGAGTCGGTCACGTTGAGTTGTATGTTAGGTCGTACTTGTTAAGTCGGCCAGGTTTTGAGTAGTTATGTCGAGTACTTTGTGTTGTAAATAGTAGGTCGGTATGTAGTTGATTCAGTTGAGTCGCTTTGTGTTAAGTCGGTCACGACTTAAGGTGAGTCGTAGGTCGGCAACGACTTAGGGACTGGGTCGAAAACTCTATAAATAGGGGCGTGTGTTGTACATTTGTGTTGTTGATTTTTGAATAAAAATTCCTTTTCGTTAGCTTTGTGCTTTCATACCAATTGGTAGTTGAGTGTAATCTCCTATCTCCACTTACGTCATTCGAGTGCGCTCGAATCCACGTTTGTTGAAGCCGATTCACGGAATCTAGTGCGCTAGATCAACGTACGAAGAATCGTAGATCTTTGAACACGGTATAGTGCGCTATCAACGTGTTTGAGATAGCTAGAATTCGGTATCTTCGGATCAACGAATTTGGGCATTTCAGTATCTTCATTCCATCGATTTCTACATTTCACCGATTGAAGTTTTGTTTGATTAATCCGCTGCGTCAGGACTGCACTGCTTCTATAGACCAACCGAACAACATTCGTTCCACTTGAAGTCAATATGTTGTTCTCCATAATTTAAATTTAGTGGTGCATCTTCTGCATACCAAGTATGTTATATTATTATTTTTATATATAAATGTGTAGGAGTACTAAAGGCTTCTTATATTGGATCCTCTAAACATGTGTTTCTAGAATATTCGAACATACTACATAAGTCAGAACAATGACAATATTCCCTGCCAAATTTTGATAAGACTACCATACAGCCTTCTACTCATCAATGCCTTTTAATTCCAAAACGTGTTCCATGCCTAAAAAATAAACCGAAATTAATGGACACTTTGACATGAATGGAGAATGTGTATTATATTCGTAAACGAAACATTATACATGACTTAAAACATGCACATTGCGATTAGATGCAGGCCCACCTGGGCGTGCATACATACTCGTGTTTATAATGTTTCTTATTCCAGCCGTACAGATTTTCAAACATTTGTGAGGTTGTGAAGAAATTTGTTTTCGGATGGTTTTTTTTCCCCTCCCCCTAAATTTATAAAAGGTCACATAACAGAGATTTAAAGAATCTTTTTGATGTAATGCGGGCTATGCTAGAATTAGCTCTGGCGAATATGTTCCAAACTTGGTGCAAAAAATCCTTTTGAAGATTTATCCATGTTAGAAACCGAAGAGCCAATATATTCACCAGTTATATTAGAAGTTAACTTTTGAAACTTAATGTTAGTTCAGAAATTTACAATGAAAATAAGATATGCAAGTTTGATGGAATGAAGTAATCATGACGACTTTGCAATTAATCTGAGTGTCAAATAATATTTTTGAAGTGATGGAATAATAGAAATTTTGGCAATTGTTACCTTTTTATACGCTTAGGAAGTTGTTTATTGATTGAAATTTTTTATTATTTTTGTTTTGTATCAATTTTTCTTAGAAGTTTCGTTCAAAGAAAATGGACATTATGAACCTAAACTTTTCTCATCTCTACGGAAAAGCAAACATATGAAATACTGGATCCTATGGTAAAGTCAAAGGATGCGTTCTAGGTTCTTTTTACAGAAGTTGTATGATAAAATTCTCACTGTACAAATGAAAATAACCCTTTGCTTTTCTTAATATTCAGAGTATTAGATGGCATAATTAGGTTCTTTTTTCTGACATTCTGTAAAATTTGTAGATAATATAGTTATATGTATAGTTCATTTAATTTCATGGAGTAGAATGAAAGTAACTGTTGTTTACCAACAATTGACTAGCCAACATTGATTTGAGTTTAAAATCTATGTTGCTTACTATATACACAAAGTAAACTTATGGATTAGCAAAAATGATAAACATCTAAGTACTAGCTAGGAAAGCGAAGGTATTTCTTGTCATACTATTTGTCAAGCAGATTAGGAGCTATTGGAGATTTACTTGGTGTATGTGAAATAAAATACTATTTTCCCAGCTCACGACATCTTCTAACTGCAAATGCATCAAGTTGTACAAGCGTACAAGAGTTACCACATAATAAATAGTTACTTCCATCACATATTCAAAGGCCACCTATAAAGTTGTAATACACACCATTTACACAGGTTATCACAAAAATTGAAACATCATACTCAAAAATTTAAGTTGAAATTTATATTGGCTATTTATATTTGAATTAATAGTTGAAATTGAGGATTTTTATTGCTTATAGTAATTTTGAATTCTCGTTAATGGTTATAAATTTCTCATTGGATGTTGAATAGGTAATTTTTTTAGTGATAACTAGTGTAAATCGCACGTATGTGCTTCTAATAGCTAGAAACATTTACTTTTTATTTAATAAAAAATTTATGTACAGATGTGTGCTACAAGTGCAAACATATATATACATAGTCCACTGTCACATTTTTGTACATACCATACTTTAAACCTATTGTATTCCAATTTAAAATTTGCTTAAACATGCGTAGGATGGGTTGAAAGTCAGTATTACCAGGTAGCACAATTGCTTTTACTTTTGACTGCTTTGCATTTATGTATTTATATGTAGACTCAGTATCCATAAATTTTCTCTATCATAGTAAAAGCCTAAACATCTTTCCATTCTTCGAAATAAAAATTTATTTATTTATTTCCAAAGTAAAGAATTTGAATCTCTTTTTGTCCAACTTTATGTGTCCTATGTGCCCTTGCTATAACTCATTGTTGTTTTATTTAATATCAATGATAAGGTTTAATAATAACGACTTAATAATAAAAATATGATTGGAAACTAGAGAACACGCAATTTGAGGTTAGAGGAATGATGCAAATAATAGGAAATTGAAGAAAAATCGCTTAGTTTAGTGTAATTAACATAATTGAACACAGAATAAGTACCTGACATGGTTGCCTCAAAGTACATAATTGAATTTATACTTAGAAATAATTGAATCTATACTTATAATTCTTTTCATCCCTCAAAGTACATGACATGGTTGCAAAAATGAAAATTGCTTTGTTTAGTGTAATTAACATATTTTTTTAAAATTCACTAAATGATTTTCTAAAAACCTGAAAAATAACCATTTAGCCATCCATGCTCCAACTACTGAAGCTTGGGGAAGGAAAATTATAATTCTACCTAAAAACTAATGGATATGACTTTATATTAATTATAATTCTTATTCATATCTATTACATTTTCTTACGTATGTGCAGGGCCTTTAAAGCTTATAAGGCATACGGTGGTAAGTCTCGAGGAACTTACATGAAATTGATAAATGTCAAGATGATTTACTTTCTAACAAACAAATAAAAACTTGTATTTTGTTTGAGATATAAATTCATTTTAAACTGACTAATGAAATATCTTGTAAAATTGCCAGTGTCCTCAACAATCTGGATCAACGGATTGTGTATATTATGTGTTGAGGTATATGCATGAAATAGTAAAAAACCACCATCAAAACAACAATCTAGCCAAGGTACCACTTTAATTTTTTTTCCTTCATATTTTATGTTAAGTAATTATATGATTAATGTTTTGATACGATCTCTTAATTGCAGTACTTTGTACAAGTTGGTTCGTATAGCCAAAAAGAGATAGACGAGGTTCGGGATAATTTAGCTGATTATATCATACATAACTGGATGTAGTCTTCCTATATGCTATACTATGGTGAGTTTATTTCTTTTCTATTGATGTATGATAAATGACTTAAATATAGTTGAGTATATCCTGCATAAACATGGCATGTTCCAACGATCAGTCTCAATCTCCATCATATTGATTCTCGATTGAATTTATTCATCCATTGATGTTAAACCAAGATTAAATGTTCTTCATTGTTTTCTCATTGGCATGATATAAAATACTTATATGTTTGGTTATGACCTCTGCAACCATAATATTTTTACCACAAACGTGTACGAAGCACAAGTTTGCACTAGCATGTGTTTGTATATGCCTAGTAATTTCTAAGCATGCGGAATATACACTCCAAACTAGCATTTAAATGTCAACTCTTTAAACAATTATACAAGTCTTATTTCATATTATCAACAATACTAAAATTTTCATAAAACAGACATGTATAAAATAAAGAGAATGTTTGTCATACATCCTTAATAACTTTCATAATTCACCAAAAATCCTTCGGATACAAAATATATAAATTTCATCCTTATTTTGAAACACGACTTATTTTTTTCCCAAACTACCCTTATCGGTCATGCTAAAACCTTGAACCCATGTTTTTTTTATCATTCTACGTTTATTACACCAACAAAATCACATTTTCTTCTACAAAATCCATGAAATCTACAAAATTGAACAGCAAAACAACCTAAATCAACTACAAATCTGACATATTCAAGATCAAACAAGGTAAAATGGGAAGATCGAATGTGATATATCTCAATTTCTAGAGTAGTCGATTTATATTCCACCTTTATCAATCGATGCATCTTAGGGTTTTTGCAAGTGATTTAGAGACATTTTCGAGTTAGCCATGCTTATAATCGAACTTTTAAGGGTATTATACATAAAATTGAGAATGCAAATGATAAACTGCAAAACTTGCTCTAATTACTGTAACTTTTGTTAAAAATTGTTTTAAAAACTGTTTGCTCTCTTCAAATTTCAAAGCAGATGTTATTGATGTGTTATTTACACATTTTTAAGCAATATATTCGATCAATTTCACTATTTGTGTGCAATTTTTCATAATAATTACAAATCTATCAGTAAATATCATACTAATGTCAATTATTCACAATTATTACAAACAAATATGCAACTGTATTGAAAATGTTTGAATATCTCTGCAACATTTTTGTATAAACGAAAATAAGTAAACGTTACCAACAATATCACATAAGGCACCAATAATTGACTTTAATTGCTTACTTTTCAGCAATAATTGAGTTAAACAGACTGAACTCAGTTTTATTTGGCTTTTTTGAATAGTCTAAATATGTCAATTATTCGCAAATATTGCAGACAAATATGCAACTATGTTGAACATATTTGAATATCTCTGCAATATCACATATGGCTGCAACAATTCACTTTAATTGCTTATTTTTCAGCAAATATTGAGTTAAACACTAAACTCGGTTTTATGTGGAGTTTTTTGAATAGTCTTATGTGAATAATTCACAATTATTGCAGACAAATATGCAACTATGTTGAACATGTTTGGACATCTCTGCAAAATTTATGTATAAACGAAAATAAGTAAGCATTAATGACAATATCACATATAGCTGCAAAAATTTACTTTAATTGCTTACTTTTCTACAATAATTGAGTTAAATAGACTAAACCCGGTTTTATGTGCAGTTTTTTGAATAGTCTAATTTCAATTATTCACAATAATTGTAGACAAATATGCAACTATGTTGAACATATTTGAATATCCCTGCAACATTTATGTATAAACGAAAATAAGTAAGCATTAATGACAATATCACATATGGCTGCAACAATTCGCTTTAATTGCTTACTTTTCAGCAATAATTAAGTTAAACAGACTAAAATCAATTTTACATGCAGTTTTTTAAATAGTCTAATGTCAATTATTCACAATAACTGCAGACAATTATGCAACTATGTTGAATATATTTGAATATCTCTGCAACATTTATGTATAAACAAAAATAAGTAAACATTACCGACAATATCACATATGGCTGCAATAATTCACTTTAATTGCTTAGTTTTCAGCAATAATTGAGTTAAACAGATTAAACTCAGTTTTGTGTGCAATTTTTTGAATAGTTTAATGTAATTATTCAAAGTTATTGCAAACAAATATGCAACAATGTTGAACACTTTTGAATATCTCTGCAAGATTTATGAGTGAACGAAAATAAGCATTACTGAAGAAATCACATATGGCTGCAACAATTTAGTTTAATTGCTTACTTTTCAGCAATAAATGAGTTAAACAGATTAATCTTAGTTTTATGTGCAATTTTTTGAATAGTTTATTGTCAATTATTCACAGTTATTGCAAACAGATATGCAATTATATTGAACACTTTTGAATATTTTTGCAATATTTATGTATAAACAAAAATAAGCATTACTGACAATAACACATATGGTTGCAACGATTTAGTTTAATTGCTTACTTTTCAGCAATAACTTAATTAAACACATCAAATAGTTAAACAATTCACTTTACTAACAAATGAGGAATCCTACAAGAAACACCATCTGACCTAATATTGGTTGCTGAAAAATTAGTAGGGATAACATAAATAAAAATAACAAAGTAATCCTCACGGTTATGAGCAGCCAACAACAAAATAGATTGAAGATCAGAATTGGTTTTAATTTTCCTTCTCAGTCGATCTCTAACATAGTATAATTCAAATGACAACAAACTCAATTCGGTCCATTTACCACAAAGAGCACTTCTCAACATAACAACTGAACTACCAAAATGAAGACGTAACAAAAAACTATCATACCAAAACTTCAACAGCACAAGCAAATCAACATCACCAAGAACACTATAATATAAAAAACAAAACAGAATTACAATTGCAATAAAATAAATAAATAAAACTAGAATATATATGTCATTTGTTGATATGTAAGCAATAATTTTAAAAAATTGCAGACAAATCAACACATATTAATAATATGCTGATATGTAAGCAATATTGTTTGTTGATATGTGAGCAATATTTGTAAAAAAAAAATGCAGATAAATCAGCACAAATCTGAGCTTAATCAAACTCATTGAAATACCAATATTATTTGCTGATATGTAAGCAGTAATTGTAAAAAATTGCAGATAAATCAGCAACTATTAGTAATTGCATAGCATTTTCATCATAAATATTCAAACTAATTGCGGACAAGTCTGTAAAGTATTTACAATAATTCCAGACAAATCTGAATTTAATCAAAGCTAACAAAATATATCATCGAACATTACCCTATACACGCATTATTTTTCAACTAAAATAAACAGGAGAATACTTGTAATTTCCATTTACTTTAAACAAAAAAACGAACGAAATAAAATAACAACATTATTAAGAAATATCGCAATATCAATGAAAAACAAACAAAATCGACTACAAATCCAACCAATATCTTACCTGGAAGAAGATAAAACCATGAATCCAAAATAATATCTTAAAACAATGATTGAACTGAATCAGAATAAAAAACTTGAAATCGAAATCATGATCACCATTAAAATAAGCGCAAGAGGTAAACATGGGTATTTATGGAATAAATTTAGCCATAAATAAAAATAGAGATCAGAAATATAAGTTTTGAAATGGGAGGAGTTTACATGGACTAAGTTTAATTATAAGGACGTGGGCTTAATTTTCACTAAAATAAAAATCTAACTCAATTTATACACAAAAATAATTAAATGTTTTTATAATAGAAACATATAATTTCAATTTTTACGTTCTATTCAACTCCTTTTCACATAAATATGAATTTTGTGTAAGGTTGGCATTGTTAATTAGAACCATGTTCGGACGGTTCGTGCTTGAAACCATCACAGAAACACTTATAGGTTTTATTGCACATTTCAGCATAGATGAAAACATCTTTAAAGTAGATCAAAAACATAGGATAAAATATATATTGGAAAGGAAGTTGGAGAATTTAATATATAATTACAAAACTGCTATGGAATAAGATAACATAGATCCTGTACTCCTTTTCTCTGAAAAGAATCAGATTTTTAAAACTTCGGTATTTTTTGAATGTAATGCTTGCGTGTTAAGTTATTAATATGCCTGGAATGAATAATGTTTAGTGTTGATGCTCAAATAAACACACCACTGATACTGTAAATTTCAATAAAAACATCTATTAAATTTCATAGCAACATCAGTAAACTTTTTTTTCCCTGTTCTTTTGTTATTTTTGGGTAAGAGAGATAAAACCCGTAACATGCCGTTCTCAACCAGAGTATTAATTGCCGGCTGCGTTCTCTTAATTTTTGTAGTGAAACTTGTTACTGTATATCTAATTGCTATTTTTATGCAACTTGCCTTACTTGTCTTTAGTATGTCAAATTGGGCAGTTTTAAAACCAAAACCTTCTGGTGAATTCAATTAAATGCAGGTATGAAGATGAGTTATGCATTATCTGGCTAGAGAACTCATTTTTAGATTTAAAAACGACAACATAATAAATTTGATGAGTTGTGACTGTATTATCAAGGACTATAATTTATCAATGTTTACCAAAAGATTCATGCCATATAAAGCAAATTACAGTAGCAAGAAAAATGAAAGAAAAACATAATATGTAACGTTTATTTAAGGGATAACTTCTGTATGATAATATGCATGTAACAGTTTATTATATATGCCAAAGTGTGTGTTTTTTTTTCTTTTCTAAACTCTTAGGTAACAAGATTAATTGCTGTTAGAACTTGGACTATGGAAGTGGTATTGAAGTTTATTTGCATGCCGATCCTTTTTGCATGTTGTTGTTTTAACAAATAGAATGGCATTTTTTTGCATATACACGTCTAGTTTCTTCTTTGTCCTACATTATGTCACTTGATAGCATGTATGTTACATCTATCAGTTTTTTTTGGATTTAATGACACAATTATGTAAAGCTGTAAAGACAAGCATTAGAAGATACTAATATTGCAATTGTATTATAAGATAATATATGTTATTAAATTATGTGCACTGCTTATATATTTCTTGTATTCATTGCCTTTTATTAGATAATTGTTCATATATTTTTCTATTATTGATAGTTTGTAAATGTGACTGAGCTAGTTTATATAAACAACTGCAGCAAAAAAAATTTCTCTTTCTTGCGACGGTTGCAAGAAAAAACCATAGCAAAAAGCCATATTTTTTAAACAACTCAAAGGTCTGTTGCTACTATTATTACGGAGACCGTAGCACAAAATAATATTATTGCGTTGGTTGTTCACGACAACCGTCGCAAAAGGCAACACTTTTGAACTCAAATGATGATTTTTTGCTACTGTTGTTGTAAAGAACCGTTGCAAAAAACCAATCTATTGCGCCGGTTATTGATGTGCACATAAATATGCATATTTTTACCACCATATTTTTTCTAATTAATTTAAATGAATGATCATATTGGGTATTTTAACTCGTGTAAACCAAATTCAAATTATTTTCAAATTGTCACATATTCATCTTCATCCAAGGACAAAATGGTCATTTTTTTGCATATATAAATTTTCTAAAATTTAACTGAAAATTTCTATGTTGTTTTGTAGGAATGTAAATTCAAATACAGATGACTTCATGAAGATTTGCATGCACAAAAGAAAACAAAGCAAATGGAGATGAAAATAATTCAAACTCATGAACATGGAGAACCTCACCTATCCACTTACCTTGATTTTCAATTAGGAGCTAATGCAGATGTTGAAGGTCATTAAAGCTTTATGCACATTTAAGTGGGGGATTATGACATGCTAATGGTTACTTGGTGACCACACTACCTTAAGGGCATTTTGGGAATTCTCCAAAAATATAAATTAGGGTTTCATACATGTATAAATACTCATATGTTTCATGTAATCTCCTTCTCTTTCTCTTACTTAGTCTCTCTTTTAGGCTCTCTTCTCTTAGAAAAATAAAATGAAAACTCTCTTTCTTTTCATGACTACTTAGCCATTTCTTCTTTTATGTAATTCTTTTTTATGCAATTTAATACATGTTCTTTTCATTTTCTTGTTTATTTTCTTTCATGTTGTAGTGTAGATCTTTTTTATTTTATACAAGTAGAATAATAGTTCTCTTTTCCATTAGCTTTCATTTTTCTTTTCTTTTCTTTTTTGCTTTCGTGTTGCTAGCTACATTTGTTAATCAAATGACAAATATGAGAGACTAAACACCTTCAATTTAGGGGCAATGAAACTATCTAATTATGTAGCTTCAACTATTTGTTAATTCATGCTCTCTTTTGTGCTTAATGATGATGATAGAAATGGTTTACTAGTTGTTTTTGCTTTGAATTTGACAGCCTATATTGTTGACACCAAATAGGCTATGCTTAAACAATCACTAATACTAATTGTCTTTTCATCAAAATATGATTATGGCAAAAGAAAGTGATTTGAAATTAAAATTTGATGGTCCATATTTCTAATTAATAGTTAATAGACTATACTTAAAATAGATTTCATTTTCATTGTCAAGTTTCATGAAAGTAAGTAAGTGATTTAAGGGGTGTGTTATAGTTTGATGGCTTATGTTGGCTAATCTATAGCACAAATATGTCATACTTATGATAAACACATCAATTAAAGCACTAATGACCATAAAAAAGAGATCATGATTTCATATGTGTTGAACTATATGATCTAGAGAGTGTATTTATTTTTTAAATTGTCATTTAACTCTTATATTTGCATTTTTTTTAGTTAGTTCATTCTCTAATTCTCTATCTTAGCTTTCACTTGACTTTGGTTTAATCTGATTGAATAGAATTAAAAAATCAACAATTCCCTGTTGACCGACCCGTACTCGCCACGTACTCCAATAGTACGTCGTGCGCTTGCGGTATTTTTATTATAAAATTCGTTCGGCTATTTTTCTAGTTCTTAGAACTTTAGTCAACACGAACAAGTTTTTGGCGCCGTTGCCGGGGAATTGCTTTGATTTTGACTTTCTATTTTTCGAATTATTTTTGTTTGATTTTATTGTGTGTTTGTTTTGTGTGTTGAGTGCATTAATAAAAAATAAAAAAAGTTGTGATTATTTGTGTGCTTTTGTTCGTGTGCATTTTATTTGTTTTCAATTAGCATTTGCATTTATAGTTTCTTTATAAAAAATCTCATTTCAAAAAAAGGAAGAAAAAAAATTATTCATATAGTTTACATTTTAATTTACATTGAGTTGCATTTCCATTTTCTTCATACATTGTTTTCCAGTTCTTCTGTTCTGTGCACTCCTCAACTACTGCTACTCAATTGTGCATTTCTCACATCATCTTTAATCTTCAACCCACTGTTGCCATCTGCACAACATTTAACTGCTACCAGTTCATCACTTCCCTACATCCTGACTGTTGCCACTATATCAAAATCTTCTACTGCTTCATCATCTCCACTGCTTACCAGTTCATCACTTCCCTAACGCCTACTGCCCACACTTACTTCGACCAATATCATACATACTCACCACAACAAATACTTCACTCTCAACAGTCCCCTCATTTTTGAACCATCAAATACCCTCTGCTTGCTAACTGAAACCAACCACCAGACTACCATGTTTCTTCACAAACATCTCCTCTGTCTACTGCTACCATATCAACATATACCACCATACAATATTCTCCTCAACCCACTGTTGATCGAACCTAAAAATAAAAAATAAAAAAATAAAAACTGCACATACCTCATCGCCACATCCCAATACAACAACACCTCATACACCTGATTCACTGCAAACTCATTGCCAACATATTCAAACCTCTGTTACACCTCTAACCAAACTGTGCACGTGCATACATCTACCTGCCATCAAATACACTTGCATACATTTACGTGATAAGTGCAAACACCCTGCATCACTGTGTTACTCAACCACCCCCTTCTTCCTCACTGCAAATACTCCCTTTAATTGCTGTATATCCTGCCTTATCTCCTACATTGCCAATCACCACTCCACTTTCATCATGAAAATCGCGCCTGCAAACCACTTCGGCAAACCCAAATTCAAGAACAAATCCTCCAATCGACCGCAAATAAACACCCAAACCAAACTCATCCGCTATCACCACATTCCACCATCAGCACCTCAATCCACACACACAGCCTTGCAACTGCAGTCGCGACCACGAAATCCACATACGCGAACCCGCCACATCATCTTCATTCCATCTACTTCGCCCAGCTTCCAATCACTGACTCTCGAACCCACTAACAACCAAAAGCAATCGATCCACCAATCTCCTCAAATTACATTCGCGAGAATCCCTAACCCCACCCACGAACCGCTGCAAAGCCTACCAACATCGAATCGCCTCCTCCCATTCCTCCCCAATCGAATACAATTGCAGCGAATTCCATCAGCCTCTTCAACCGAAAACTACAATCTTTTCCATTCCTCTCCAAAACGCTAGGCGAACAAGACTACGATTCGAATTTGCGTTTCTTTTTAATGAGAAAGTAATTTTTTTTATGCTGTTGGTTGGTCTTTTAGATTTAATGTAAGAATAAGAATTTAGGAATTCATATTTTGGACAAGCGGGTTTTGGGCCGTATTTCATTTGTGGGCTTTTGATTTGTCTTTATTTCTTTAGGAAAAGGTCTTTAAAAAAAGGATTTATTTTGTTTAAATTTCCATTCCATCTTTCATTTTAAAACTTCCCTTTGTTTTTTATATTTAAAAAATAATATATATATATATATATATATATTTCTTTTAATTTCTTTTCTTTTGTTTAATTTATTTTGTTTAGTTTTTTTTTAATTTCATCCTTCTTAGAAAATAAAATTACCCAATTTTTTTTATCTTACCATTAAAAAAACTTGTATATATTTTGTTGTTTTTCTTTTCAGGTTGTCAAAGCGGATAAATAAGAAGTTGCTGCTATAAAACTGCTCCGCTTGCTTGCTTAAAAAAATTGTTGTTTTCATCTTTAGTTTTGTTTGAATTGCATTGTTAGCTGCTTGCATTTGCATTTTATAAAAAAATTCAAAAAAAAACAAATTTCATCGTAGTTGCATTGTTAATACATGTTTAATTTCAATTTTGCATTTCATCTTAGGTTTTGATTAATAATAAGTGTTAGACATCGATAACACTTAATTGTATATTGATAAGTTGTCTTCTTTGAACAATTTAATTTCTTGGTATCTAAGCTACGGCAGAGCAATAATCAGTTATAAATATTATGGTGATTCGTAAATATTATACTGGATTGTTTCTCTGAAGTTACTTAAACTTTCGGCTGCATTCCTACGGCGATTCGTGGTGCACCAATAAATCCTGTCTGTTACCTAGTTGAAAACTATTTATCTAAGACAATGTCTGATTATACAATTTTCGTTTAACTTAGGATAAATCATTTGTAATTAATCATTGCATTCATTCGGTTGCATTAGTTCATGCGTATTTAAAAAAAATAAAAAATTTCAAAAATCCAAAACTAAAAAAAATTGTAAATATTCCTTTTATTTTTCTTTGAAATTTTTAAATCCTTTCCCTTTGAAATTTCAAAAATAAAAAAAAAAAGTAGAAAAACAAAAATCCAAAAAAATATATATAACCTTTTTAAAAAAAGCCAAAAAAATTTGAAAATCCAAAAATCAATTTTCCATTTTGAAAAATAAATTCTATTTGTAAATATTTTTCTTTATAGAAAACAAAAAAAAACATTCATGAAAATGTCTGAGTTTCCCCACTTACGTGAATTTTACAATAGTTGTGAAAATCAATATAATCCATATAATTTCACTCTAAATTCATATGGATATTTTAACGACAACTATTGTTTAAACGATTCGATTTTTGAACCATAAAATTTTCAAAATTACGAACAACCATCGAATCTCGAAAATAGCATTTCATCTCTACTTGAAATCACTACACAACAAAATCAAGAGTTAAGTGATCTGTGAAATTCATATTTGTCCAACAACTCAAGCCAAAATTTTCAAAATAATAAAAATTTGAACTCACTTCAAAATTCAAATGATCTCGAATATAACCCATGTCAATTCAATTTCGATCTTCAAACTGAATTTCAAAATCGAAACAAAAATGGAAACAACTTTTCAAACGAATTTGGCAATGGGAATAATCATAACCTTGTTAAGATTGAAAATCTTTGTTCTCAACAATTTCAAAGTGAAAATGCTCATGTTCATAACTATAAATTCAATTTTGTTGATAAAATTAACAAAATTTACGACGATCACATGGATTCGTTGTTTGAAACATATATGAAACAACGTGAAAAACAAACTCAAATCCCAACGTGTGACGAGTCAAATAATAATCCATCTTTTACCACAATCGACGATTTTCAAATAACAACTATTGAAACTGGAAACGACAATCTTAATGAAGTTGTTGAAAATATGGCAAATGAGTTGGATTTCAATTCTTTTGAGGGAGAGAAACTCGATTTAAAACTCGATCTTCCTTTTTTCGATTTCGAAAATTTGAACACAAAAACTTTAGATTTTGAACTTGAGACATGTAATAAAATTGTTGATATTCCAACAAAGGGAGACGAACTTAATGAACACGATTTTTTGGCCTTTTGGATGACGGGTTGTTAAATTCCGACAGGGAAGATGAAAATCACCATTTTGATTTTGAAATCAACAACTTTGAAAAAAAATTCGATGATAAGCTTGAATTTCAAATTGGTGAAAATAAACTTGAACTTCAATCAATTGTTTTATCAACCCAAAAAAAAATCGAAAATAAAACAACTCCTACGATTTTCAAAACGACATTCATTTTTCCAAATCAAGATTCAACTTTGAAATCTTTGACGATTTGGTTTTTCGAGCTTAAGCTGTGTCTCGCACATTTGACGAGACAAATGAATCGGTCTTTAGAAGACCGCTTCATTTACTTTTTGACTGTATACTTTCTCATCTCTTGTGAAAAATCATCCTTTCATGTAAATATAGGATTTTTATTTTTCTTTTTCTTCTTTCTTCTTCAACATAGGTTGGCTGTGGGGACACAGTCAAAATCAAGTGTGTGTGTGTGGGGGGGGGTGTGGGGTCTCATCATCTTTTTGATTTTTCATAGTTTATTTTACATTTTCTTTTCAAAACTTCGAAAAAAAAAAAAAATTAATTTATTTTTAAAGAAACATTATAGGATAAATATATGGTTTTGGTTTATTAAATTAAAATTTTTGAAAGTTTATTTATCTTAACAAAAATAAAAATAAAGTTTGATTACAAATAACAATGGTTTAACTAGTATATAGGAAGATTCATACGTGTTAATTATGAAATATATCATAATTGAAAATCTTTGTTTTAAAAAATGGTTGATTTAAAGTAAAGATATAATATTTTTTTGTCTTCTAAGTTAAATGGTGCTAAGATGATTTTGCAAAACTCTTTCTCTCTTAAAATAATAATAATAATAATAACAACAACAACATCCAAAGTATTCACTCTCATTTAAAAGTCCTCACGGTTATGCATGAATGAATTACTTGGAATCTTTGATTATGTGCTTTCATACTCATTTAAAAGTCCTCACGGTTATGCATGTATGGAACATATGTAACAAAAAAAGAAAAAAAGAACAGACTTAATAAAAACCACCTATGGTCGATAGGTGTATGCACGAAAGTGTGTGCACTCGTCACGCTCTGTACTCCCCTCATATAAGCCCAAAAGGCAGTGTATGGGTTGTATATCTGGCCTCAGTTTACCTGAGCTAGGTGTATAATTTTTCTTGCATATAATGAAAGAGCAAGCAAGTGAAATCCTAGCACTTTTTTTACTTAGTTGATTTGATTTGTTATTGAAAAGAAATGAAAATACCACTTTGATAATCAACTAAGGATCCTTTTCATAATTACACGTTGTTATTAACCGATATAACGAGTTAAACTATAGTCTATTTGTTATGATAACTTGATTTTTATTGGAAATTTTGATGAGTAAATGACTTAAATTTCAAGATAATGACCAAAACCTATATTTAATTTATTTGTGTCAATTTAAAAGTAAATCTTTCATTTGTAAATATTTTGAAAAAAATTCATTCACATCTTTGTAAATAAATCTTGCATTTTGTAAATATTTTCATTCTGCATTTGAATTTGGTGGGTAGTATCAGCTGAAAACCCTTATGAGACAACACTCGTCCTACTGTAGACACCTAGAGGTTTAACGGCTTGTTGCATACGCTCAATGCAATCATGCTTCCTACGAAAACAGATTTATCTTAGTTTTTCTTTATTCGAGGACCAATAAATAGATAGGTGTGGGGGTATTTGATGTGCACATAAATGTGCATATTTTTACCACCGTATTTATTCTAATTAATTTAAATAAATGATCATACTGGGTATTTTAACTTGTATAAACCAAATTCAAATTATTTTCAAATTGTCACATATTCATCTTCATCCAAGGAAAAAATGGTATTTTTTGTGCATATATAAATTTTCTAAAATTTAATTGAAAATTTCTATGTCGTTTCGTAGAAATTTATACTCAAATACAAATGGCTTCATGAAGATTTGCATGCACAAAAGAAAACAAAGCAAATGGAGATGAAAATAATTCAAACTCATGAACATGGAGGACCCCACCTACCCACCTACTATGATTTTCAATTAGGAGCTAATGCACATGCTAAAAGCCATTAAAGCTCCATACACATTTAAGTGGGGGATTATAACATGCTAATGATTGTTTGGTGGCCACACTACCGCAAGAGCATTTTGGGCATTCCCCAAAAATATGAATTAGGGTTTCATACATGTATAAATACCCATATATTTCATGTAATCTCCTCTTTCTCTTATTTAGTCTCTCTCTTAGGCTCTCTTCTCTTAAGAAAATAAAATGAAAGGTCTCTTTCTTTTCATAGCTACTTGGTCATTTCTTCTTTTATGTAATTCTTTTTTATGCAATTTAATACATGTTCTTTTTCTTTTCTTATTTATTTCCTTTCATGTTGTAGTGTAGATCTCTTTTATTTTATGCAAGTAGAATAGTAATTCTCTTTTCCATTAGCTTTCCTTTTCTTTTCTTTTTTGCTTTCATGTTGCTAGCTACATTTGTTAATCAAATGATAAATATAAGAGGCTAAACCCCTTCAATGTAGGGTAATGAAGCTCTCTAATTATGTATGTTTAACTATTTATTAATTCATGCTTTCGTTTTGTGCTTAATGATGATGATAGAAATGGTTTACTAGTTGTTTTTGCTTTGAATTTGATAGCCTATGTTATTGACACCAAACAGGCTATGCTTAAACAATCACTAACACTAATTTTCTCTTCATCAAAATATGATTATGGCAAAAGAAAGTGATTTGTAATTAAAATTTGATGGTCTATATTTCTAATCAATAGTTAATAGGTCATACTTAAAATAGATTTCATTGTCAAGTTTCATGAAAGTTAGTAAGTGGTTTAAGGGGTGTGTTATAGTT